>CM029523.1:54267149-60137149 GCA_017140615.1 Eucalyptus cladocalyx | reverse complement strand
GAGACGCAGTTCCGGAGACGAGGGATAAGACGAAGAAGCCATAGGTTGCGTGAGAAAGATAGAGAAAATTTTCCTTATCTTAAAAAAGGGAAAATTTCCTAGTATGAGAAAACTATTTTCCATCGACCGAATATGCAAGATGTATTCATGACCACCTGATTTTCCATGCTCCAAACACTAAAAAAATTTTGGAAAATATTTTAATGGAAACAAACACAGCCTTAACTCATTAAGTTCGTTCCTCATTTTGTTTAGTATATCCTTCTCAAGAAGCGGTCGGCATTCAGGAAATTTTTAGCCATTTACCATTTCATAGGGTGGCCAACTTTAGTTACCACAAAACCACGCGTGCAAGTAAGGGCGCTATGACTTCCATTTTAGTACGGATTAGGAAAGCCGAAATGAACGCAATTCAGTCATTCGCAGTTTATGTTCAATCTATAGAAACTCCTGAATTAGAAGACTAGAATACAGAAATTGTGTAGCTGAGCTCTTCAGGGTCTGAATGTTGCATGCTTTGGAACCATCGTTTCTTCATCATGATCTAAGGTCAGCATAATATTCGTCAATCCAGCTCCGAATGATGTCCACTTCCTGCCTCCTCTGCTCAACAAGCCAGTTGGGATCGTCTTTGGTTGCAAACCGAAAATCAACATGGTGGGCTCCTGAACATTGCATATTGTCGATGGTAGTCAGTTTAGTGTTACCATGCGGTCAACAGGAAAAAGGTAAGGACGAAATGGATTTAATAACACCAGAAAAGAACCGCTACCTTCTTCAGTGACAAGAGCAACAATGCTTGCAGATATGTTTTTAAGCACACTGTGAAGAAGGGGAAGTTTGGCACCGGTTAGATTAGTATGAACTGAACCGGTTGAAACTAATGCATCAAACACTATCTGCAGATGGTTTTCAGATGATCCGACGAGAGCAACTCTATTTGTAATCGTGCTTTACATCATCAATGAGGTAACTCCAATTGTGCTTTGCATAAACATCATGTGTTTGAAAAAGTTCACATGGGGCCAAAAGTCGTGATGCACAATATCATCCCTAGACAAAGCCATTACAAAGTAACCCTCAAATTCATCAGTCTCAGAACGTAAATGTAGGTGCTTGCCTGATTTATGAAAAGAATGTCCGCACAACAATGTGTAAGTATGGCCATTGACGTAGTATCAAACTCATGAGTGAGATAGTTAACATTTCATGATGATATGAACAGTAGGTGTGTTAAAAATGATAGTATGGTTAAGAAAACAGCATAAAAGCAGCACACAAAAGAAAAAGGAGAAGAAAAATATAAGTGATTACCCTCCTCTGCTCCAAGGATCTTGCATCCCATTAGAGAATATGATATTGCTGCCGAATCTCTTAAGGATTTTCTCAATTCGCTGAAAAGGAAAGAACATAGTAAAGATGATATTTTTGAGAGTAAAGATGATATTTTTGAGCCTTTTAATGGAATGGCACTTAATGTTCAAAGCATGTAATACACTGACTAAACTATTTGACTCACTTTAGCACCAAATTCAGTTGCGATCCAATGTGGCCGAGGTGTGACTCCATACTTCTTCATGCATTGTTCCGCAAATGCACTGTAGTTATAGGAATATGGAGTAAACATGCTCTCGCTTGAGCAACTCATAGGCATGACCATCTCCGTGCAAGCCTGCACAATCACTTGAAAGGGATTAGAAAAATTGGCAGTCAACACATATCTTGTGATCAACAGCTGGTACTTTGATTGGTTTAATCTAATTCAACTGCAGTATTCTATAGATAGTAGAAACAAGATTGTTGTCTGGTTTAATGTAATCCAGTTTTCTTTCTTTCAACTCCATCATAATTGATTCCGTATGAAGGGAATAAACTCAGGAGAAGCCAATGGTTGAGAGCAGACTCTCACCTGCCAATCCCAACCATGCAGGCCATGAGCATCAGATCCGTGTTCGATGTTAAAGCATTTTTCAGTTTGTGAGTAGTTATAGTACAAACTTGCAGCTGCAAAAGCCTTGCTTAACTTCGTCTCTCCAGGAGGAAGTGCGTCAATAATCTTGCACATCTTCAATGAAAACAATGGGAAAGAAAAAATGTTAGAACAAGGACATCCTACATTAGAGACTTCATCACATTTGATTTGGCTAGACAAGTGCATTCAGATACTACCTCCTTCACTGGATAGGCAGGTAAATGCATCATGAAATTGGCTTCAGTTGGATAGTTCACCATTGCAGTGTAGACGAAAGCGGCCCATAGCCAGTTTTGAGCTGCATCTACTGAGTGGAGGCCTCTGAAGGTAAAGAACAAAAAGGATAGGAATTTCGAAGCTATTAATATCTTAAAGCAGATTAATAGGTTGCGATACGATAGTACATGCTAGTTGTGCTTTAATTTGGAAGCATACTCAAAATGCAAAAGGTAAAAACCAAGTGCTTCCCTTCAATTTCCTGTATGTCACTTGATCTTTAATTATTTTAGCCCAACCCACTGAGTAGAATAAGGCTTAATGTTCTTCTTGTTATCCTTGTTGCCGTTGTTATATTTTGTTTAAGGGTTTTAATTTGCACTACAGTGGTAAGTTTAACACACTCACTGTTAGAGTATGTTCGATTCTCTGTACTTTCCCCTTATCTATAAAAAGTGAATGGAGAAAAGGCTTACTTGCAAGATTTGAAGTTTTTGCTCAATTCTGCCAAACCTTGTCCCTGAGATGAGAAGGCTGCTAGCTCTGCCCAACTCCCCTTGATCACTTGGTAGCAATTCAAGCTCACAGACTGCACGTGAAACACCAAGACAAACAAAAAGAAACGACTTCAGAAACACATGCGCACAGCAGAGGATTGTGAGGAGAGACAAGACCACCTTAAAATCCTGGGAAACAGCATCATAGAAGCTTGTTTGCGGAATGATGTCATCAAAATGCAAGATAGGGGCTGAAGAAGCCAAGGCTCCAATTGCAATATGAGGGTACTTCAGTCTGAACCAGGCTGCTAACACTGGAGCAGAAGTAATATCTCTTAGAAAATAAGTACATCAGCCTTTCTTTTGTGGGTGGCTAGCACCACAATCTCATGAAATGTGGACAACATTAAACTATACAAAGTGCATTAATAGCTCGTCATTCTAAAAGGACCTCCCATTCATTTATTTTAAAAAAAAGGGGGTTCATTTATTGCTAGTTCTTGCAAGACATAACACAGTGTTTGGCACATTTAATTATGGATGCACCATTCATGCTGCATAAGACATCAAGAACCAAAAACCCATTCCTAAAAGAGATCATTCGGTGCAAAAAGAAGGAAAATGAGTGCAAAATCAGATATCCTACTTCCTCCATAGGAACCCCCAAACACAACAACAGGGGAAGCTTCAGAAGACAGATTCTGCTTCAAGCTCCTTATGAGAACGGCATAGTCAGCTAAAGCTTGCTGTGAATTTAAGTACCCCACCGTCTCTGCAGAATTATAAGAGTCTTTACCAAATGGCAGTGACTCTCCATAGTATCTATGCTGAAAAAACACGAGAAACAAACCCATCAGCCAAACGTCCCCCAAACCCCAATAAAGGGAGAAAACTCTGGCTTGGATTCGCTCATTGACTGTCGCTTCTTGTGAAATCATATTCTAACATTGAAAAGCTTTTTCTCGGAAACCCAAATGAATCTTTAATCTTTTCAAGAGCACTAAGATACCCTTTTGCATTCTGCTTCATGAGATAGCATAAAGTTGCAATTTTTATCCTTTTTCTTCTCCAGCTTAATAGACTCTCGGGAGGGCTCTGAAACTAAAGAAACATTGAAAAATTACTTCGATGAAGACCAGGAGAGCTCGGAACTTGGGAGCAATGTCCAGTAAAAATCCAGTGTTGGCAGCAAACCACTCAATGTTGCCTTCATTCCCCGTGTAAACAAAGATTGGAGCTCCATGGTGCCAAAACTGACTGTTGATGAGATACTTTTGATAGAATATTTTGTAGCTCTTCGGGTTGTATGTGAAGTGGTCAAGAATCTGTGGGAAAAACTGGGTCTTGAAGGGAATGTTTTTCTTAAGGGTATCATCTTGTTTCAGTGAAGAAGATTGGTAGGTTGCTCTGGGGAAGAAAATTGGTGGTGAATGTGAAGCTAGGGTCGCAGGGAGGGTGAAGAGCAGGAGAGAGAGAACAGAGAGAAACAATGGGATCATCGTCATCATCTTGTTCCTGTCTAGTATCTTGGGCGGCTACCCCAGGATTCTATTTGATTTTTTCCCTTCACGTGGGCGAACAAGCTGGCCGTCCTGATCATTTCCTGTTAGCCAAGAGATGGGAATCTCTTGGAAAGGTAATCGCGATTTACGAATCACGACATGCTGTCAACTGTAATTGTATTGTGATAATCCTTAATTATCTTTTTTTCTTAAGGATAGTATATGAGAATTTTGAGTGTCGATTCACTTGAAAGTTTCTGAATTTTCCAGTTCCTACCCTAGTTTCTTGTTGACATAGTATTTCATAAAGGAGGAAAACCTGTAGTCCTTCTAATGTTACCTTTCATTCTAATAAAAAAAAGGAGACGCGATCCCTTGGAGTGCCATAACTTGGCAGAAAGAAATACTTAAATGTCATAACTTACGAAAGATATAATTAAGTGCCAAAATCGGAGCTAAATGGATCACTTGAGTGCTAAATCTGGCCAAAATCCGGCCAAATTGCATATGTGGCATTTTCCGGCGACTTCTTTTACTAAGGTGGCAAATGTTTTAAAAAAAAAGCCCACGTGAACGACAAAAATGATGTTGTCCATCTACACTGAATGAGCTGTCCTAAATGATGTTGTTTTTCCTTGATGTTAAACGATGTCGTTTAGGTCATTTTGGCTTAAGCACACTTGGCCGTCTCTGTTCCTCCCCGTCCGCGTTCACACTAGATCTCAGGCCATTCTCTCCATCGCTGTTCACGCCCATAGGTGGTCATTGGTTGCCGTCGTCAGTCACTATTGTCGATCGTTGTTGCCGCTCACCATCGTTGGTTGTCATCACCGCTCACCATCGTTGCTCCTTTAGGTTCGGCCCCTTCTCCCCCTCCTCTGTGATGAAATTAGGGCTCGATTATTTTATTAGAGCTCGCTTGATTATTTTATTAGAGCTCGCTCGATTATTTTATTAGGGCTCCGATGGAATTTCTATTGAAATGCGTGCGCTCTGTTTGGCTAATCCCTTGTGTGGAGATGCTTGCCTCGGTTGATGATTTATGCAGTTGATGCTCGAGTGAAACAAAATATTGAATAAGGTTGAAGTAGGAACTAGTGTGTTTGAGTGAAACGAAATATTGAATAAGGTGTGATATGATAGATAGATTAAGGTGGAATGTGTGAAATAATGGCCCTCAAGTGCTTTGCAAAGAGCATGCAACTTTGCTATTAATCTGCTTTTGTTCCCTTGATTATGATCTTTTGGTTATTTTACTCTTCTTTCTTGATTGTTGTTTCTAATCAAATAGTAGTCAACATATATGCAGGGAACATTAAGGAGTGCAAAATTTGTTTTGATAATTTATATAAGTTCGTTTACTTGCAAGGGACATATTTGGAACCACATGTAAGTACCTCATTTTAAAGTTTGTGGATAAATTCAGGGCTTGGATTTTCCTATGAATTTCTCTTGGTTTGTGTAATGACCTCTTGACACAATATATTAATGGCTAGACATCATAGAGTAGGGTATGATTTCTTTTGGTTAGATGAGAAATAGAACTTTCACCCTATATTTTTACATTGAGCTTTCCTTAATTTTCCGTATGTGTTTTCACATTGGTCATAGATTTGATTAAGTTGATGTACATTCTCTCACATCGTAGGTTTAGTTCAGTAAAAGATAGTAGACAAAATTGCTTGGGCTGTGCTTGTTGTGGGAACCTTTGTTTTTTATTAATATTTTAAGGGAATGAAAGACAAATAATTAAAGTGGCGACCTCTTTTTTGGCTGTCATGTAGAGGCATATTGTCAGTGTGGGGACCTCTGTTTAATAAAGTCCATGAGAGTGGGGGAACTCCCATGTGCAATTGTCTATTGCCTTTTGTGGATGTAGTCCCAAAAACTAATTATTCTTTTTCTTGTTCTTGGTGAGAAATGGCTTATGACAAGGATTATGTCGCTGTCATAGTTTGCTACGGTGGGAAATTTGTGATTAAGGAGGATAAGTGGGAGTATGAGGGTGGAAATGAGGGCACCATCTTTGTGGAGATAAAGAAGGCATTTTATATAGGATTTCTTAGGGATATAATGACTTATTTGCTTTGTAAAGTTCAGAAGTTGTTGTATTGTATTTTTGGGAAATGTTTAAGAGATGGTTTGAGATGCTTAGAAGATGATAATAATTTTAGAGATGTTCTATACCATTATCTTTATGGTGAAGAGGTAAAAATATATATTGAGTACAATATTGAAAGTAAGGATGAAGATGATGGAGAGAACGCCCAACTAGGACAAGAAGGAGATAGTATTCAAGGTAGTACTGACGTTAGGGTCGAATGAGGACATGATAGATATGATGGATAGGAGAGGAGTGCAGATGCAGTTCACCAAAGTCATGATGACATAGGTGATGTTACAATCAGTGGATTAGATTGGGAAGTAGCTGAATCAAGTGATGATGATGATGAAGGGTAGCCTACTGAAAATTTTATAAGTGATAACGATGATGAGGAGCTTGTACAGTCTAGAAAATAGCAATGGGATTTTTTGATAGATAAATTTGCAGATTTGTAGGTAGTTGATGAAGTTCCAAATAGGGCCGAAGGCCCTGCAGATGCTGATGCTGCTGATTATGAAGAAAAGGTCGAGAATACTACTTCCTAGGATGAGCTTGAAGAAGATGAAGGAGCTGTGCATAGAAGAAAACATAGAAGGAAAAGTAAGTTTCCTTCTTATGATCCATCCGTTGCCTCTCTTACTTTTTCGAGTAGGTATGAAATTTCAAGATGGGAAACAATTTAGAGAAGCTATACTGAAGAACTCCATTGCTGCACAGAAGAATATTGATTTCATTAGAACATTATGAACTTTGTAAGAGTTAGGTGTTCGTAACAAAATTGTCCATGGAAGATCTATGGTGCATTTGTTAGGAGAAGTGGATCTTTCCAGATTAGAGTCTACCAAAAGGAACATACTTGTTCCATTAATTTTGAAAATAAAAGGGTAACGGGTGCATGGTTGTCCAAGCACTTCTTTGAATTGATTAAGCTGATGCCTCAGATGAATAATATTCAGTTCAGGATGCTGGTGAATGAGCAGGTAGACATTAATATATCCAGGAGTCAATGCAAAAGATCGAAGCAAAATGTGATGAAGATACTCATTGGTCAGTACAATAGCGAATATGGACAATTGTGGGATTATACTTGGGAGTGTAGGCTACAAAATTCTTTAAGTAGAGTGTATGTAGAGGTCGTGGAGAGCCCACTTCCTCATATTGGGACCAAGTTTGATAAGTTATATATTTTCTTTGATACATGCAAACGGGGATTTTTATTTGGCTATATATGGATTATAAGATTGGACGGGTGTTTTTTTAAGGGCTTGTGTAAGGGAAAATTGTTGGTCGCAATTGGAAGATATGCAAATAACCAAATGTTTCCACTGGCTTGGGCTGTTGTGAATGTAGAGAACAAGGACAATTGGTCCTAGTTTATTACCTTTTACCAACAAAAAGAAAAAAAATTGGTCCTGGTTCCTAAAAAATTTAATCATTGATTTGGAGATAACAAATGAGGCAGGGTGGGCATTCATGAGTGACCAACAAAAGGTAATGTTTGCTTTTTGAAAAATTTAGTCACCTGTTTGCTTTTTGATATCAACATGTCATTTGCTTACATTTTTTATTTTGAATTATTGTAGGGATTGGTTCTAGCAATAGCTAAGTTGTTGCCTTATGTTGAACATCGAATGCGTGCGAGATACCTATACACAAATTGGGCAAAGAACTATTAATGGGACAAGTTGTAGTTGCAATTTTGGCAGCTAGCAAAGAGCACAGATATGGCTGACTTTAGGATAGCCAAAGAAGAATTGCTTTAATTGACAAAGGAAGGTTATGATGCACTATTCCAAAACAGAATCGAAATATTGGTGTAGGGCGTTCTTCAGCGAGGAATTTAAGTGCGATAACATCGATAACAATATCTACGAAGCATTCAATGGGAGGATAATAGATGCTAGATGCAAACCAATTATCTTGATACTTGAAGACATACGAGTTATGGTCATGACTCGGTTGCACAGACAAAGAGATGAGGCTGCAAAGTGGACTAGGCAATGTGGTTCTAGGATTGCTAAGAAATTGGATTACAATTTGGTTGCAAGTAGGTATTGTCATCTCATTTGGAATGGGGATGAAGGATATGAGATAATGAAGAGTTCTGATAAGTATGTTGTCCATTTAGGTACGAGGAAGTGTTCATGTAGAGCATGGCAACTAAGTTGAATTCCTTGTGCATATGCCATATGTGCCATTCAATTGAAGGGCCATAACATAGAAGACTACATTGATGATTGGTACAAGAAACCGAAATATCTTGCTTTGTATCAATTCATGTTGCAGCTAATCAGAAGTAGTAATTTCTGGGAGCCAACAGATTGCGAAGCACCTCAACCTTTACCACTAAAGAAGAAAATGGGAAGACCAAAGCGAAAACGAAGAATGACAGAGGGAGAGGTCTCATGTCAGCGTAGGATGAATAGAACAAGTGTATTGATAAAGTGATCTTTTTGCCACATAGCATGGCACAATATTAAAGGTTGTCAATTAAGGAAGTAGCAGGAACATTTGAGGCCAGTCGAAGGACCTAGTGAAGGGATAGTTGGAGAAGGAGAAATAGAATGGCGAAGTGAGTCGACGACAATAAACCCAGTAAGTCATGACAATTGTATTTATATTACTTTATGGTTTGTTACAAATATATACATAGATATAAGTGACAAGTATGTAATATTTTTGTCTTTGCCAGATCACGAGAATGACACGTAAAGAATTAGCCGAAGCCCCTACTGTACCTGAAATTGAAAGGCTTGTTCAAAGAAGACAAGGTAGAAGATAGCCATCTAAAGGATTGGCTGAAGCCACTGCTATACCTGAAACTGAAGGGCCTGTTCAAATAAGGTAATGTAGAAGACAGCCAGTTGCAGGATTGGCTGAAGCAACTAGAGGGCTAGTTAAGTCGACTGTTTTTCAGTAGTAGTAGAGAAAAAAATACCCGGTAAGTTTAATAATTTGAGTTTAGTTTTCCTTTACGTTGTTATGTGGCTTGATGTTATATTTATGATATTCTTTACCTTTTTCTCAAATTCGAAGAAGACAAACTAGAGCTTAGCTGCCAATAGAGGGCTCAACTAAAGGGCCATCACAAAAATCATCACCAAAGTCATCACAAAGGCCACTAGAAGGGTCATCACAAGGGCCACCTCAAAAGCCAAACGAAGGTGTCACTGAAGTTGAAGAGCTAAATAAAAAACAACTAGAAGAAAGCAAATCAAAAGCCACCTATAAGAAGGCCATCTAGAAGACGCCTAGTTGAAGAATTGGTTGAAGAAACCCCTGCTATAGCTGAACAGCCACAACAAGAGCCCAAGAAATCACATGAGAGAAGAAGAGCCAACCAATCACAAGTACCTGAAAGTGACGCTCCCCTTTAAACAAGAGGGGCTCTTGGGAAGAGACTAAAACAATATGGTTATGATCTTTATACAGATGAGCGTTTTGGAATAGTTATTCTTAATATAAGTTTTATAGGTTGTATTTAATTTAATTTATAGTGCAAACTTTTGTTGATAGTTGAGTTTTCTTTTTGAAGGGTGGGAGAAGTTCAGAGGTTCTTATTTCTCAAGGCCTAACTCAAGAATCAACGGTTGTATCAACAAAAAAGAAGACATAGGCTGCGCCAACAAGAAAGAAGAGTAAGAAGAAGAACCTAGTTGCAGGTCCATCTGAATCAGTTCAGCCTACACTAGTTGCAGCTCCTTCTGAATCAGTTCAGCCTAGGACAATTGTAACTCCATTAGAATCAACGCATCCCTAGACAGTTGAAGAAGAAGTCTCACGTCCAGTTAGAAAAAATGCAAGGATTATAAATCAAGTGCAAGGTTCATCAAAAGGAGCACGAATAGGAGGCATTGTGCATATTGATTGATGAAATGAGATGTGATAAGATTTGTGGGGCTAATGAGTCAGTTGTTTTACTGTGAATTTTTTTTTTTTTTTTTATAATAGTTTGTCATTGAGTTTGTGAGACTTCATTTAAATATCAATGGAACGATCTTGTTGGTTGTCATTTTTGCCTTTTTCATTTTTTTGATTTTGTTTTTACTTTTACTTGTTACTGCTTCTGGTGGTGGATTTGTGGTGGTGATTGGGGTGCTCGTGTGGCTGGTGGTGGCGACTGGTGAAGCTTGGTGGTGGTGGGTTCATTATGGGGGTTGGGTTGGAGCCTCCTATTGTAGCTACTACTAGTGCAAGAGTGCAATGTGCATAGCCTAATTTACACGAGCCCCTTTTGCAATAGACTCATGACCCACTACCAATAGTGGTTGCTAATGGTGGGTCTATGGTGGTGGTTACGTGCTGGTGTGGTAGTTGGGATGCTAGTGTTGCTAGTGTTGCTAGTGGTGGTGGCCAGTGGTGACTGCTAATGCCTACTAATGGTGGGTCTATAGGGGTTGGGTTGTGGGGTTTTTGCTGTACCTGATGCAAGATGTAAGTGTGCAATATGCACATCTTGCACCGGGTAATGCTGGTGCAAGCTGGTATAAGGCACCTTGCACTAGCAACTTCTGCAGCAACATACCACCAGCATAGTGGTGGCTGGTGTTGGCTCAAGTGGATGCTTGGGATGCTTGGTGTGGCTGTTGGTGATGGTTGGAGGTCGATGGTGGGCAGTGGTGGTGGCTGGTAGTAACTGATGGCTGGTGCAGTTTATAGAGGAAATGTACAAAAAAAATTGGCACTTAACTGATCACATTCTAAAAAACCTAGCACTTAAGTGTTCACTTTTAATCACAAGTGATACTTAAGTGATTACTTTTAATAATAACTTTATACTTAAATGACTATTTTTTTTTATCACGATCGGCACTTAAGTGATCATTAGATACAACTTATAGCACTCGAGTAATTACTCGTGTTTATTTTATGTATATGGTGGTTTGTAGCAAACCAGAGAAGCTGCCGGTTTATATATACGGTTCCACTTATGGTTGGCTGCTGGTTTACATTCAATTTAAGTGAAGAAGTCATCATAACACATCGACCTAATATACATTCCATCATCATCAATTTATATTTGAGAATAAGTAAAAACATAGTACAAATAATATCTCATTTATTCATTCATTCCCTTTCCTTGACCTCCCTACAATCACAAGAAGTAACACATAATACATATGACAGCAAAAAAAAAAAAAAAATGCCACAACGATCTTGTAGACAACATAACACTTCTTCTCATCTACCAACAAAATAAGTTACATTTCATTCAAAACAAGTACATTTCTCCACTCATTCATAACTATGGCAGTCGAAGAAACTTCTTCTCATTTTCTAGTACTTTACATTTTATCATAAAGTAGGATAGACAAAAAAACAGCAATACAATAAACGCTTGGTAACACTTCTATTTAATTTTCATCTTTGAAACTTCATTCTTCAAATGGTTAGAAGAAGATGCTTGAGTTTGCATTGAGTCAACATCGTCCAAATCGTCTACAAGTATAGATGGAGGTTGATGACATCCATCAAGTAGGTCCAATATCACCTCTGTGGCTCGGTGAGAGAATTTCGCATTGACTCATTTGAAATATTTGCACTTCGACCCTTCTTTGTACCGGACACATTCATATAATATTCTCCCAGGATTCATTCGAGTCCACGATGTTCTTCTTGAACTTGGTAACCCACAAAAATAGAAACGCTCGCTTTCACCTGCGCTTCGGCGAGAGAAATTTGAGTCACTGTTGAAAGTCCTGCTCTCCATTTCTAATATTTGACTATAGAATTTGGGGCAAATCGAATTATGGTTCCGAATTAGGGCTCCAACGGTTCAATGGCATTTTGCTCGATTTAGGGTTTTAGATTTAGGACAAATGGGGAGATGACGTCGTTTTGGCTGATTTAAGGGCTTTATTTTGGCCAACACCCAAAACGTTAGAGCTGACTCAGCTCTCCGGTGAGCCACTTCGGCGAGAAATATTAATATTTAATTGTCACGTATGATTTCCGGTCGGCTTCGCTGGAGGTGTTACTCAGGTGTCCCACTTTTTATTTATTTAAAATATGGCACTTAAGTGTATCTTTCGTAAGTTATGGTATTTAAGTGTCCCTTTGTGCCAAGTTATGGCACTTGAAGAGATCTTTTGCCGGATCCTCGTGGAGAAAAGGGTAGGATGTCTTATTTTCTTGATACTTTATTCCCTGGAAAAAAGTTCCATGAGCAAACTTCACTATTATCTATAGCAAATACTCACATGAATAGGTGAATTTTGATGGTTGAATTTGACTCAACTTGCATGTGCAAGGTTAAATACTTGACTCAAGCTTGACTCTTTTAACTTGATTGGCTTTTCAAGCTCTAGGTACCAACTTGATTGAATTTTCAATAAAAATGTAATTATTTCATGAAAAACTTTGTCTTGAAAGAAATGGTTTTATCCAAAATTCATCTTCAAGGGAAGCAATTGATTTTTGTTTGTTTGCTTGTGAGTATGAAAATGAGGGAGGGAGGGCAAGAGCAATTGATTTTATTTGTTTGGTTGTGAGCATGAAAATGAGAGATAGAGAGTGATTTCCCCTTTCATGAAAGGGGAATTCATTTTCTAAGGTCTTAGTTTAATAATTATCACAAATAAACCACAAATTCATAGAATAGTGGGGTGATTTTATCCATTTTTTCTATGTAATTCTCATAATTTTTTATTTTTAAAAAATATGAATGTTAAATTTATACTCTTATCGATACAAAAAAGGAACATTTTAAACTGTCAATCAGTAACTACATCAAGAAATCGGCCAGTTAATCAATTAGGGAAAGCAACAGATTTTTGTTTGTTTGGTTGTGAGCATGAAAATGAGAGAGAGAGATGCTCACTAGTGTTGCATTACCAACACCACGATGGTGTCTATATTGGGAAAATGATTTCTCCTTCCATCGGAGGGGCATTCATTTTCCAAAGTTTTGGCATAATAACTTTGGTCAATGGAAAACAATTTCTATTAACTGATTCATTTTCCAGTATCCAAATAGGTGGAAATTCCAAAAATAATTCCTTGAAAATGGTTTACTTGACACAAGCGCACCCTAAATTCCGGTTTGAATTCGACTTGAGTCGATTGACTAAAATTTTTTAATTTAATATTGAGTTCAACTTGAAATAGAAGATTGTTATATAGAAAAGAAGATAAGGTTCATATGTGATGAAATGTCCAAATTGCAAGCCCATGAGCAACGCTATCGTTGGGTCTACAAATCCACAATCGAACTCCATCCTAGATTATTGCGAAGTAAATATTACAAATCCAAGACGAAAAGTAGAATACTCTTTTGTTGAATTTCAAAAGTCACTCGCCGCACAAAGGGTGAAGAGTTTGCGTTCCAAAATATCTCGAAAAGCCTTGAAATTGGCGAAAGTACTTCCAATATCTTCATGTAAGCGATCTCTTCTTTTTCCAAGGACCATTCTTGAACGAAGTTATCAGATAGATCAAGACATGTGATCTTCCTCTGCAGAAATGGAATAATGCTCGCATAAGCACAGCAAAGCGAATGGACCACTGTGATGCAGAAGTGGAATAATCAAATCCTGGACATTCCTCGTTCCTTAGCCTTGAAGATGATTTTGCACTCAGCACGCTTCTTTCTTCTTCATAAAACGCAAAAATTAGTTATTTCTTAACCAATTAATTCATAAAAATTATCATGCTAACCAAACAAAAAAGAAACTCACAAATTACACTGTGCATGATCTAGGTTTCCTTTCACAATATCTTTATCCTCGAAGAAAGCTCCCAAACAGAAACAACCGAGAACATAAGTACCCCACATTCGGAAGGGCCACAATCGTCTCTGTCCCACCCCAAAATCTCATTCCCTATTTTTCAATTTTTTGCCTTATCTTATAAAGAAGAAAAAATGACACGAGTAATTTATGAACTTCGGATCAATGTGCGATATCATACCCGAATTTTTTATTTGTTTAATGTGGTCCCTTAACTTTGATCCAATGTGCATCATCATCACCAACTTTTTTAATTTGTTCAATATGATCCATGAATTTTGGTACAATATTCAAAGTGATTTCTGAATTTTTAAACGTTTTTCTATAGTCTAGGACAATATTGAATATTTACTAATATTTCAAAGATCATATTGAGTAAATTAAAAGTTTATGAACGACATTGCACATTGTGCCGAATTTCAAGGATTACATTGCACATATTAAAAATTCATGGACAGTATTAGACATTGAATAAAAGTTCAGTGACTATTTGTGTTATTATCTTTATAAAGAAATTGCAACAAATAAGGAAAACAAAAAAGAGAAACATGAAAGCCAAAAAGAGAGAGAAAAATCCTCCATTTCCTTATAAACCCTGAGATAACCCTTTCTATAAAGAAATTGCAACAAATAAGGAAAACAAAGAAGAGAAACATGAAAACTAAAAGGAGAAAGAAAAATCCTCCTTTTCCTTGTAAACACCGAGATAACTGTTTCATCATCCTTGGTTGGTACCATTGTGGCCTCTTTCAGCCTGATGGGAACCTAGTCTTGATCTAAGTTTATCACAGCCTGTCTCTCCAGTGAGAGCGAGCTTTATAGAGGCACTCTTTATTTACAATTGGCGCCCACTAACCCCAATCCCCCCTAATTCCCCTCCGTATTCTTTTCTTCCACGGAGAGATAAGAATTGTGACACCCTAAAACGTCACCCGTGACACGCGTCCTTTTTATATTATTGTTTTAGTAGCATGTGGAAGCTCAATAAAATTTTTCTCTCAACAAAAACCCCCCATACAAGAAATTGCACGTGTGAATTTATGTATTATTTTTAATATATATACCATATAATACAATTTTAACGCCTCATTCAAACAAATACAGAATACCAAAGTCCTGGGAAAGGGTTCGCTCAACTATAGTCTCTACTTCCATCTTATTCCGTAAATGAGCCACCATTCGACTCAAGGATTGGTAGCCTTGAGCATCACCTCATCTCTTCCATCATAATTTTCCAGTGATCATCCTACAAATTGAAAAGTGAAGGATAAGCTGAAACTTAGTAAATGAAATCTACAGTTTTAAGTTAGAAAAATTCTTTTACCACTTCACCTGGTACAAACAAAGAGAATACACAACAATCTAATAAGTACGATAAAACATGAGTAGACTTTACCGCAATAATAATCATCTAACAATGATTCCATCCAAGCCCGTGCAAAGGACATAACAAGTTTTGATGCAAGGTAACTAATTAAACATCATGTAATTCTATACATGCACATGAACGTGTAATATATTCATTTAACTTTCCCTCTCGAACTCTCCCAAAGCATCTTGACTCATAGGGCATCCCAACCACTAGAGCATCTCAACTAAGAGGCATCTTGCAAACTTACACCATAGGGTATCCCTACCATAGGAGCATCACGACTCCCGAGACATCTCGAAACACTCCCAGGGTATCCTAACCACTGAGGCATCCTGCAAACTTTCACCCCAAGGCATCATCACACACAATTATGTGGGTGGCGGAATCACATTACTTTCATGCACAATGCATATGTTAACGTTGATCTTTCTTGCATCTATGATGAAATAAACAATGATTACAATAATCAACATCTAGTATATAACCATTTTTCATATATAACCTTATCTTGCCCTCTTTATAATCACATAAGTAAAGGATGGGGATTATCAGCTTAACTCACCTCATTTCTCATCATAACTTTTAATGTGCAAATCACAATAGCATGCTTATCCTTCTATTTTGAAAAGACAAGCAAACATTTACATGCATTTGAATACCCATATCTACTTCATTGCATGCTTTTGGAAGAAATAAAATGCATTAGTCACATAATCAGGCAAGAAGCAACTTGTGATCTTATTCAGAACATGAATATGTTATTTGGTAATCTGTCTTTTTAAGGAAAACCAGACCTAGAAGGCGAATCAAACTAAGAAAATAATCATGCTTAAATTGAGTAATATATATTTAGACTCAGAAGTTAAGGGTGCTTAGACTCAGAAAGAATTTGATCAGTTAATTGGAAATGTTCAGATTTAGTAAAATATGATCGTATACATAAATACATCCAGATCGAGTAAAATCTGATTGTATAAAGAAATAGGTTCAGACTTCAGTAGAATCTGATTGTATAAATAACCACATCCACGCCCATTAAAATCCAATGTACAAAGGAACAGTTTCAGACTTAAGCAAAATCTGTTGGTGTAAATAATTATATTCAAATCCAGCAAAATCTATTGGTATAAATAAATATGTTCGAAACTAGTAAAATCTGATCGTACAAAGGAATAGTTTTAGACTTTAGTAAAATCTATTAGTATAAATAAATATGTTTAAACCTAGTAAAATCTGTTTGTACAAGGAACAAGTTCATACTTTTACTTATATGAATAACTACATCAACACCAGATAAAATCTATCATATAAATAAACATGTTCAGACAGAGTAAAATTGGATGTATAAATGAATAGGTTGTGGTCGTTAAAGTTTGGACAATTAAATGGGTACATTTAGACTCAATGAAAAATATAGAATAAAAGAGCATATTCACAAATGGATAAATTTGGACTTAGTAAAAATCCAGTAGAAGGAACAAACATGTTTTCACTTAATAAATTCTGGTAGAATGACCAAACGGATTTAGACATAATAAATTCTGCTAAAACAAATTGACAGATTCTAACACAGGATATTCTAGTAAAAACGAGCAGAGCGAACGTATTCTGACTAGTAAAATTCTAACAGAATGAACATACAAGTATGGCAAAACGAACAGATTCTAACTATTTAGAACGAAACATAATAAAGTAGAATGAACATGCATGAATAGATTTTGACTATTTAGAACGAAACATAATAAAGAAGAATGAACATGTAAGAAATCATTAAGATAAGTATGGCAGAACGAACAAATTCTAATAATTTGGAATGAAGTAGGATGAACATGCAATGGGTCATTAAGACATATATGGTGGGTCGACTAGAGACTATCCAGAATGAAGCAGGCGAAGTAGAGCGAACGAGCAATGAGTCGTTAAGATATAAATGGTAGAACAATCGCTTTTAACTATTTAACTATCTAGAATGAAGCAGAATGGATATACAATGAGTCATCAAGATAAATATGATAAAATGAATAGCTTTTGACTACCTAGAACGAAGCAAAACCAACATGCAATGGTCATTAAGACAAATATTATAGAACAAATAACTTCTGACTATCCAGAACGAAGCAGAACAAACATGCAATGGGTCATCAAGACAAAAGTGACAGAACAAACAACTTATGATTACCTAGAATAAAGCAGAATGAACATACAAGGGATCATCAAGATAAATATGACATAATGATCATATTTTGACTACCCAAAACGAAATAGAACAAATATGGACAAGATCACCAAAGACAAGTTTAACAATCACTATACCCAAAACATTTTTTATGTATCTCAATCAACCCACCAAGATAGAAATACAAAGTGGATTTAAACTAACTCAATACCTAGAAATTTCACTTATCGCAAACAGGCGCAAACCACCCGATTGCTGTCACCACGTTGTAGCTTTTGACAAGAAAGTCTAGCTTTCTACTTATAGCATTGAAATGTGAAAACAACACATACAAAATCTTTTGAGATTTGGAAAGGTGAAAGAGAGTTCCACCGCTAAGGCAAGAAGAGTTTTATTAAAAAATCTATCAAGATGAAAAATGGGTTCTTCCATTGCTAAGTGGAGCTAGCACACCAATATCCATTTGAGGTGGCACAATTACAACCGAAAATCAAGTACGTGGCTAGAGGAAAAGCAAGAAGTAATGACTCATTTGAGAGTAATCATTAATTAGTTTTTTAGGTGTCCACACTTAGCCTTAAGACATCATCTTGAGAGAGTGCAAGGATAAGCGGCATAATTCACTTAGCTTATGGCCAAGTGTGGAAATGCGTTGTCATTTAAGGGTAGGTGTCAAAATGAGTGCTAAAGTTTGAGTTTTGAAGAAGATGCATGGCCATGAACTTATTCTTGAAAAGCCACGTGATGTGTTAAGTGTCTTCAACCAAAAGAATTTGTGAATAATCATATTAAACTAATTCTCCTACCTTTGGCACCATTAATAAAATTAATTAACTCTTAGCTCTAATTAACTAGATTTTAAACCGATAGTGCCACTCATAAACGACTAAATTGATAGTAAGTTGATTAATCCATTCTACTATTAAAGCACATATCAACATTTATCAATCCGATTCAATACGCTGGACTTGAGACAATTACGTTCGTCGAAAAGTCATCCTCTGGGCCTCACTAAATTCATGATTAAATTACTATTTTTACGTTTACACCTAAGTCTTAAGCCAATAGTCCTTAGCCTTATAATTAAAATATAATTATTAGACACTACAAATTTTCAATGTCACATAAATATTATTACGTAAAATCTTAATTTCTCGGGAATAACCAGGAGAGGTTTTACGGGAAAATTACCAAAAAAGTTCTAAACCTATTGTAATTATATTAATTCAGTCATAAATTTATTTTTTTGACCAATTAAGTACTAAACCTTTTACAATTGTTCCCCATTAGTCTATCCGGCCAAAATTGGCCGGCCGGTGCTAATGTGGCAGCCGGCCGGCACGACGAACATTTTTTAATAATATTTTATTTTAAAATTTTTTTATTAATTTTTTTGTTATTTTTCCCTCCTCCCTCCTCCTTTCTTTGGCTCCGGCGACCGGCTAGGCTTGCCGGTCGCCGGACTGAGGCGATTCGGCGGGGCAAGCCTCCGCCGAACCGAGGCGATCGGCAAGGCGAGCTCCAGCCGGATCTGGCGAGGGCTCGCCTCATGGTCTCCCGCGAGGAGGCCTCGCCAGACGTGACGGCGAGCCCCCCTCACCGGATTTGGCAAGGGCTCACCTTGCCCAGTGGGGACTCACTGCTCGCTTCGCCGAGCTGGGTGACGGCGTCAACCAAGCGCTCGTGGAGATCGGTCGTCCAGTGGAGCCGCGGCTTGGGATCAGAGGTCAGCGTGAGGCACGGGTCCCCCCTGTGCCTGGGCCCCTCGCCGCCGCCACCGCCACCGCCGAAGTCGTCGGGGCCGATGAGCCCCTTATGGGGCTGGATCGGCCTCGGGAACATCAACCCCCCAAAACCCTAAGCAAAAAAGCCAACCCATCCACTACCGCCGGATCGGACTGCCCCGCCGGCAAAACCGCCCCCAGAAAGAGCTTTAACCGCCGGCAAGGGGGGCTCGGCGAAACCCTGCCGGATCTAGCGAGGCGATCCGGTGGGGCAAGCCCCCCTCGCCGGATTTGGCGAGGGCTTGCCTCGCGGTCACTCGCCAGATCCAGCGAGGGGGGCTCGCCATTGTGGGCGAGGCCTCCTAGCTGGATGGCCTTAGTCCGGCGACCGGCCAGCGTCGGAGCCAAAGGGAGGAGAAGGGAGGAGGGGGAAAAAAAGGAAAAAGGAAAAAAATTAATAATTTTTTTAAAATAAAATATTATTAAAAAATGCTCGTCGGCGTCGGCCGGCTGCCACGTCGCGCTGGCCGGCCAATTTTGGTTGGATGGACTGATCTGGAACAATTGTAAAAGGTTTAGAACTTAATTGATCAAAAAAATAAGTTTAGGACTGAATTGGCATAATTACAATAGGTTTAGGAATTTTTTGGTAATTTTCCCGAGGTTTTACCCTTGCGTCTAGTTGAGCCGTTGAAGAATATGTCCAGGTTCAACCCCCTTCTTATACAGAAATTGCAACAAATAAGGAAAACAAAGAAGAGAAACATGAAAATCAAAAGGAGAAAGAAAAATCCTTCTTTTCCCTGGAAACCCCGAGACAACAACCCCCTTTCTTCCTAATGCTACCTCAAAATCCTAGAACAAGGAAAGAGAAAAATGGCCAAAAAAGAAATTGCAACAAATAAGGAAAACAGAGAAAGATGAGCTGGAAGACCAAAAGGAGATAAGAAAATTTCCTCCTTTCTCCCCTATAAAAACCCGAGACAAATCCTTCTTCCACTCACTACTTAGAAACCCAAGAATTAGGAGAAAAAAAAAAGGCAAAGCAAGAGATGGAGGGTGTGAAGGGGTTCTTTCTTATTGTCTCGCTGCTCTCTTCTGTGTTCATGTGTGTGCAGTGCTCGCGGGAATCAAACTTCGGACTTCAACTTCTTACCCAGCAGAATGGCGACCCTTCTGTCGTGAAGCATTTCGATCTGAAGCGATACACGGGGCGCTGGTACGAGATTGCCGCCTTTCCGTCGTTCTTCGAGAAGAAGAACGCCGTGGACACGAGGGCCACGTACACCCTGAATAAGGACGGGACCCTGAAGGTGCTGAACGAGGGCTGGGTCAACGGCAAGAGGGACTACATCGAGGGCACCGCCTACAAGGCCGACCCGAGCAGCGACGAGGCCAAGCTCAAAGTGAAGTTCTACGTGCCCCCGAAGCTACCCATCATCCCCGTGGTGGGCGACTACTGGGTCTTGTACATTGACGCTGATTATCAGCATGCTGTCATCGGTCAGCCCGGCAGGCAGTTACTTTGGGTACGCAACTTTCTTGTCAGGTTCCCTTCACCTTTTTCCTTCCTTGTTTGGCCCCGGTTGATGGTCGGAGACGTAAGAATCCGTAGGTTTTCGCTTCGTCTGAATTGTGGGATTCTTGTTTTGCAGATAATCAGCAGAAAGAGTCACATAGATGATAAAATCTACAATCAGCTCGTTCAGAAGGCTGCCGATGAAGGGTTTGATGTGAGCAAGCTCCACAAGACTCCGCAAAGCAAGACTCCTCCGCCGCAGTAAGGACCCAACGGCGCCAGAGGCATTTTGGTGGGATCGAGTCCGTCCTAGGGAAACAGGGAAACTTTAATCTTGTAGCGGCTCTATAAAGATGATGTTGGAATTGCTTTTGCCAATGAATAATAAAGAGAGAAATAGTTGGATATGAAAAAAAAATGATTAATGACAATAAATGGATTGATTGTTGCGCCCCAACTCCTATAAGAATAGGAGAAAGACGGAGTTATTCCGCGCACATATTCAAAGCCATCCACATGCCAAACTATGGAAAATTCGTTTCCATCAAACATAATTCGGAATAAATTTCCAACCCCATAAATTATCATTTCCATATAAATCCATAGTTTAACAACTCCTAAATTGAATCTCGTAGTTTAGAATTCACATAATTTTAACATAGTTTAACTCCAAAATTTCATCCAATTAGATGAACAAACGACTCGAATCGTTATCGCGTGTTGTGAAATGTAGTTAATCAAACTCGTCAAGAATTTTTGAACGGATGTGTACTTTCTGTTCTCTGCTTTTCCTTTCTTTTTCTCCTTCTCTTCTTGTTACTGCCCCCCCCCCCCCCCCCCTTCTCTCCCTCTCATCTCCTACTGTTCTTTTTTTCTTTCGCTTTTTATTTTTCTATGTTTTTATCCTCAGGGTGTAGAACTTTAAAGCCGAAATTCAAGGGTTTTTGGGCTGGGTATTTAGGCCCATTATTACATTGATGTGATCATGAAAGGCAATGATGGTTCCAATAAGATATCTATTACCAATAGATAGTGTTAACATAAAAAGAAGCAATAGTTGATCATGAAATGTGGTGGTGGTTATAACGAGGTATATATTCTCAAGAGACGTATTGTTTGATTATCTAAAAATAAGACCAAAACACACATTATTCTTAACTATGAGCTTCTCTTTTTCATGACTCTTTTCTTCATGTTTTTTATATTATTTTCTTTGTTGAGAAAACCTCTTATGATATTTTGAAGTTGATAAAACCATCCAAGTATGTCTTATGAGCTTTATAGATGCAAGTGTTGTCCATAATTTAGGGTATGCTAAGATCCACATTATGGGAAGTTCATAAAGATTTAAAGGTAAAAAGGTGAATAGTCTACGGGATCTATATCACTAATGTACTCGGGTTGCCTAATGAGACGCTATTAGATATCATTGGGAACTAAAATTGATATTATCGAGAAACCAAATATAATTGGAGTTGTTGATGTTAGTGTTCGCGGGCCACACCAAGATAGTGCTTTACCACTAGAGTATAAGACCGAAACCATTCATAATTCCATCAATTACTCGTCTATCCAAAAAATGAATTAGTTAAGCTAGTCCACTTATACCTTGAGTTAAGGATATCATATAAAAAGTATCTATGTAACCACGGTTATAGGACCAATCATACATCACATTTCTTATTTTGTCCCCTAAAATTCTATTAGGATCTCTTCTAGAAAATGAATTTAGTAAATTCAAATTTTGTAAAGATGAATAAATAGGCTTATATAAAACCAAGCCAAGCCACTATAAACCTTTGCAGGCACCGTTTTCTATCTCTTTGCTTATTCCAATTATTGTCTGATAGATGCGCACTGCATGATTGACATCACATGTTCTTGCGTATATCAACCCACTGCTTACATATTATGCTTATATCAAACTTGACACCTATAATTCCGTAATTGTTTGTTAGATTTCTTGAAATCACCATTCACTCCCCCTCTAGGTGACTTTTTTAGCCACTACACTCTTTTCTTACACAAGTTTCACAAATGGCGTAGTCTCTTGGACATCAAAGAAGCAAACATATACATCTCATTCAATGATGGAATATAAACTTATAGCACCATTGGTAGCTGGTAAAGAGGTTGAATGGTTGTGAAATTCGCTATTTGATATAGAGTTGTGGCCATAACCAATGGTAGCCATATCTTATTATCTTTATATTATGATAGTGACACAACTATGTCCTTAGCATACAATATGACATTCGATGAAAAATCTAGATATATTAGTTTGCAACATGAGTATGTCTAGCAATATTAGTTCACTTATGGACTCTTGAGAGGTTTAGTTAGCAGTATTGCTAGAGAAATAGCTCTTAGATTAATTGATAATAGTTAATCATAATGGAAACCCAACTTTGCAATTTCTAAGGAAATTTTCAAATTTAATGGGTAACAACAACCTATTGTATCTTAAAATCAAGTATTAGGGTACAAGGTTAACCATTCTTAGTGAAGTTCAGGTTTTAGTAAGGCAAGATTAAGGTAACAAGTTAAGAACTCCACCTTTATGAACTTGAAAAGTGATGCCACTTCTACCAAAAGTTTTATGAACTTTTGCAAAAGTTCATAAACAAAGTATGTTGTGATCTACCTTTTCCACTTGAAGAGAGCAATGACTTAGGTTTAGGAGTATTGCTTGAAGGCATGCCTAAGGCAAATGATCAGGCATGGACTCTCTGTTGGATGTTGAGATATTTGGTGTTAAGTCAAATTGACACTATTAAGAATTTTTGAATAAGGAGTCATCATTAGCCAATTGAGATCAACTAAGAAACCAAGTGATGTATGGGTTATACCTCACTTTCTACTCAACCAGTAAATTTAGAGTTGGAGATTTAATCATATTAATTAATCAACTAGTGCCATTTCGATACCAGATTTTATTCAATTTTCAACCAAAATGTTTGGGTAGCCTTCTTGCTAATCATGAGTCCTAAAGTTCTATTCCTAACCAAACTAAAGAGAAAAACAAAAATCAATATATTGAAAGTGTGTAATCACATAATAATCAAAATACACAAATGATGGCCTAACATTTGTCTCTAAAAACATCTAAAACCCTATTATTATAAAGCCCTAAGAGCTTGTTCAATTTTGAGTCCAATTTTTTTATTAAAGATTTTCAAATTTTTTCCCTTCTTTCTTTAAGACTACACTAATCCTAAAATGTTTATCAAAATCCCTAAACTATGAGCATTCTGATTCAGGAAAAATCAAGTACTAATTCTAAACTAGAATTGACTCAAAAATCTAGAAAGACTACTCGAAATTTAATTCTCAAACCTTTTACCAATTTTTTTTGTTTTTCCTACTCAAAGTTTCTTGCTAAAAAGAAACTCGGCCGGCGCACCTCTGAGAGACTAAAGCCAGCTCGAATCTACTAAAAACCACATAAGCCCAAGATCTATCACGTCTAATTAAGCCCGAAGGTCCTTAAACTAAACTTAAGCCCACTTAACTCCTCCTTCGTCTGCGCTACCTTTCTACTATGTAGCACCGACACGGACACGTGACACGTGACATGACACTACACGACACGTCGACACGTCATTTTTTAAAAATAGAGAATTTCGACACGTTCCGACACGTTATATATTAGATATATTTTTATATATAAATACATAATAAAAATAGTCTAGAATTAATTTACACAAAAAATATTAGATAATATCATTCATTATTTTAATTTGTTACAATAATATACAAAACTTAGAGGAAAAAAACATTGTTTAAAGAAAAATGCTGAAATGATATTTTTAAATTTATTTATTTATCATATGTAGCATTTTTTATTACTTCTTTTAGAGTAGAGACTTTAAAAAAAAATAAAACAATTCTAAAAAAAAAAAAACTGAAAAAAAGAAAAATTGACCCCGTGTGTGTATATTTATATCAATTTTATTACTTCTTTTATTACTTCTTTTGTGTATATTTATATTTTGACCCCTCAAGTATTATAAATTTTTAAAATTGACCCCGTGCGTGTCGGAATCGCGTGTCGGAATTCTGGACTCGCGTGTCGGAGCGTGTCGGGACGTGTCGGAGCGTGTCGGACACGTGTCGGAGTGTCGGATACGACACGAAGGCTTCCGGAGAGTGTCCGTGCTACATAGCCTTTCTACGCTCCTTCCTATTCCCAGAACTTCAACCTTTGTTCTACACTACACGACCCAGGCGAGAGTAACTTCAACCAAAATGATTTATACGCCAAAGCCCCCCAAAACATGAACGGAACACGAAACAAAGTAGAACGATGATGGCCTAGAAAATCATTTGATCACGGAAATAACTTGAGAATTGATTAACGAGATGTGATCCGTGGTAATACGCTTTGGGATGACAAAAGGAAATGAAATCAACTTGCATAGAGTTCTTCATGAGCATTTTGTCGAACAAGTTGTGCCTTTTAAGAACATATCCAGATCCAACCCCCTTCTTATAAAAAAAATTGCAACAAATAACGAAAACAAAGAAGAGAAACATGAAAACAAAAAGGAGAAAGAAAATCCTCCTTCTCCCTGTAAAACCCGAGATAACCACCCCCTTTCTTTCTAATGCTACCTCCAAATCTTAGAACAAGGAAAGAGAAAAGTGGCAACAAAAATCTTATAAAGAAATTGCAACAAATAAGGAAAACAGAGAAAGATGAACAGAAGACCAGAAGGAGAAAAGAAGCAATTTCCTCCTTTCTCCCCAAAAAACCCCGAGACAAATCCTTCTTCCTCTCACTGCCTGGAAACCCAAGAACTAGGATAGAGAAAAAAATGGCAAAGAAAGAGATGGAGGGCGTGAAGGGATTCTTTCTTATTGTCTTGCTGCTCTCTTCTGTGTTAATGTGTGTGCAGTGCTCACGGGAATTGAACTTCGGACTTCAACTTTTTACCAAGCAGGACGGCGAGCCTTCTGTCGTGAAGCATTTTGATTTGAAGCGATACATGGGCCGCTAGTATGAGATCGCTGCCTTCTCGTTGCTCTTTGAGAAGAAGAACGCCGTGTCCATGAGGGCCACGTACACCCTGAATGAGGACGGCGCCCTGAAGGTGCTGAACGAGGGCTGGGTCGATGGCAAGAGGGACTACATTGAGGGCACTGCTTAGTGCTTATAAGGCCGACCCGAGCAGCGACGAGGCCAAGCTTAAAGTGAAGTTCTGTGTGCCCCCTGGCTACCCATCTTCACCGTAGAGGGCGACTACTGGATCTTGTACATTGACGCTGATTATCAGTAGGGGTGAGCGGTTCCAGGTTCCGGTTCGGTTCCGTCTGGAACCTGGAACCTACCCTCGGGTACAGGTTCCAAAAAATTTGGAACCTGGAACCTACCCGTCGAGAATCAAGAACCTGGAACCTACCCGGTCACGGGTTCCGGGGGTCGGTTCCAGGTTCCAACGGGTTCTTTTTTTTTTTCTTCATTTTTAAATTTGAATTATAACATACGCGCATGTCATCGGATATGCTGGCTATCGCCAATCTTTCTTCTCAAACCATATTCTGTGATGAGTACGAGCATGATGTTCGCGCACTCTCTTGGGAGATCGGTGACAATTCATATGATGAACGAAATCGATATATTTCTGCAGATGAATGAATGGATGACCTATCCGGGCTGGCGGAGAGTCGCGGGGGTGAAAGGATTCCATTCGGTCATAGAGCGAGGAGGATGGTTGATACGTGCTTGATCTTCCGAGCTGATGAACGATATGTCGGTTTCTACTTCGGCATCATCCGCCGCATATGCTGATGAGCCTCTTCTTTTATCCAATGCTGACTGTTTCATTATTTTTTTCATTGAACTCGTTGAATGAGTCTAAACTTATAAAACCAGTAGCATGACATGATCACAATGAGAGTACTCAACCTATGCTGCCTTTCCCCTCCTCTCACAAGTCACGAGACTTGCAACTATATGGACCCAATATCCAACTTGACATGCATCAAGGATAGTCAAGAAAAAAAAAGGCATTTCTTGCCAAAGATTCGTCTCTTTGTAAATTGAAATGTCTATAGACTACAAGCATTTGAAACCCCCATATGCATTCAATCATCAACAAGAACAGAACATTCATCCTCGGCACGCCTCCATTATCATCAACAAGAAGAACGACATCGACGCGCGCTAAAAGCGTCGCCTTAAGATCGACGGAAAGCGAGATTAGATGAGGACCGTACCTTGATTGATCCGGCAAATGCCGAATTCAAGAGAAGGCAAATCGCAATGTTTCCGAACGGGGACCCTTAGGCTTTGTGATAAACGAGTCCGGCGGCGCGTCGAGCGCGGCGGCGTGGCTGCGGCGTCCGGCGGCGGCCTCGAGGGCGAGCGGCGTTAGCGAGGCAAAGCGGCCTCGCGCGACGGGCGAAGAACGGGAGAGCGGCGTCGAGCGCGGGTTCGGGCGAGCGGCCTCAGCGACGGGCAGCACGAGAGGCGCGTCGAGCGCGAGGGTTCGGGCGAGCGGCCTCGGCGGCAGGTAGAGCACGAAGAGCGCGCGTCGAGCGGCGAGGGTTCGGGCGAGCGGCCTCGCGGCCCGGCTTGTCGGACGGCGAGATGGCTTGTCGGATGGCGAGATGACTTGTCGGACGAGGGGTGGGTGGTGGTGGTTCGGTGGCCAAGAGGTGGTGGTGAGTAGGGCGTGGGGCGGCGGTGTGGTGGTGGGTTAGCGGCGGCGGCGGCAAGAGGAGGAGGAAGAAGAAAAGAAGAAGAAGAAGAAGGGGTAGGGTTTCGGCCGAGAGAGGGGGAAAGGGAAGAGAGAGAGAGAAGAAGAAAGAAAAAGTTGGGGGGGGGGGAGGAAGTGACGTGACGAGGGAAAAGGGGAGAAAAGAAAAAGAGAGAGAGAGAGAGAAGAAAGGGAAAGGGGGGAAGAATCCGCAGAGGGGGGGGGAAATCTTGCGGGGGAAAAGTTAAGATTTTTTTTTTTTTTTAAAATTATGACCGGTTCCGGTTCCGGTTCCCGGTTCCCTTTTAGGGAACCGGAACCGGAACCGGAACGCCGGTTCGAAAAAGGGAACCGGGAACCGGAACCGGTCTCTTTAGAACCGGGAACCGAACCGGAACCTCCTCCGGTTCGGTTCCCGGTTCCGGTTACCGGGAACCGTGCTCACCCCTAATTATCAGCATACTGTCATCGGTCAACTTGGCAGGCAGTTACTCTGGGTATGCAACTTTCTCGTCAGGTTCCCTTCACCTTTTTCCTTCTTTGTTTGGCCCCGGTTGATGGTCGGACACATAATGTCGCGACCTACCCCTCGGGAGGAGGGAACAAGTTTAGGAGTATTGCTTAAGGGACGGGCCTAAGGCCCATGATTAGGTGTAGGCTCTCCCAAGCCCATACCTTGCGTGACATTAGGATATTGTTAAGAAATTTTGCACAAAAGGAGTCGCCACTAGCCTATTAGGGTCGGCTAGAAACCAAGTGAGGCATGGGAGCGTGCCTCACTTCCTACACAACAAGAGAATCTAGGTTCGGGAACTTGATTACACTAATTAACCAATTAGTGCCATTTCGGTACCTAATCGTGTTCATTTTAACAAAATGATTTTTGGTAGGCAATTTGAATTGATTTTATGCTTATCCACTAACATGTGAAGTGATCATGTGGGTGCGTAATCATTAAAGTAATAGCTATAACTACCAAGATCTTAATTGCCATAAAATTAAGCACATGCCATCAAACATAATTAGATATGCAAATTAAACATGCAACATAATTAATATATGAGCACATAAAGGTCTAATTACGCTAAAATGGCAATACATGGCAAATCTAAATCAAACCCCATCATTTTTGGATTTTCGAAATTTTTAATTTTTAATTTTTTTAATTTTTTTAATTAATTTTTTTTATTCCCTAAAAAATCGATTTTTTTTAAATTTTCGATTTTTTAAAAGGATTTCCGATTTTTTTTTTTAATTTTTTAAAATTTTAATTAAAAAATTATTTTATAAAAAAATGGGTGAACCGGTCGGGTCGTCGACGGCCGGTTCGGCCTGGTCTGCAGATTCGGGTCGGTCGGTGACCGGACCAGGTTGGCCCACTAAAAGAAACCACACGAATTTTAAAAAAAAAAAAACAAGGAAATGAAGGCAATTTTCGGCCCAAAGCCTATCTTGAATTTTTACTTGACCTACCGAGGGCCCATTTTCTAATTTCATTTTCGGCTCAACATAATCAGCCCACGAACTAAAAAAAGGCCCAACACGAAACCCATCTCTCTTTTTTCATTTTTATCTTTTTGTGTTTTCTTTTCTCTTTTTTCAATTTTTTTTTTTACCCCTTTCAGTCTTCTTCTTCGACTCTTATTCTCTCGCATCGCGATGTGTGCGAAGCTCTGCAGCTCCTCCGCTGGTCCGACGCCGACAACGCCACGAGTACCGAGCGCCCTAAGGAAGTCGCTGACCCATTGTCTGGCGTCGGTGGTTCCGTCCGACCGACGCCAAGCGCCACCGGCCACCGGTTGGTCGGCGTTCCGAGAGTCTCCTATGATTCCGGTGAGACATGCGCTTCGTCTCACCCCAAACCGTGCGAGGGAACCTACTGAAAAGCTAGAAGAACGACATGGACGATGTGCGATAAGGGTATGATCCCAAGGAATGCAAAAAAAAAATCAAAAACTAAGCTCCGGTCGAGGGCTGGATGTGGCGGTTTCGTTGAGGCATTTTGTTGAACGGCTAATGGACATTAGCAAATTCAGAGGTTTACAGCTCGGCCGAGACTTGAACACGTTCTAGAAGTCTTCAATCATGATTTATAAGGAACACGAGAGAAAAATACAGAGGTGGCAAGGGCCGGAGCTTGCGCGAACTGGTCGGCCGTGAGCTCTGGCCCGGCGTTTTCCAAAAAATGGGGTAACGGGTTTTCAGGGGACCTACCTTGTTCGGGGAAGAGCTGTGGCGCACGATGGCACACGTACGGGACTTTGGCAATAACTCGTTGTTCCCTTGAGCTTCCTGCCTCTGGTTCGGATTCTCTCTCAGATTCTCCCAGTGCTTCGTCTCTTTTCTGCCCTTTCCTGTGTTGCTGGGCTCCGAAGATTACAGCGGTGGTCGGCAACTCACCAGTGGCAGCTGGACGTCCAGAGCTTCTCGATTCCCTATCCGGCCAATTTTCCTTCTTTTCCCCTTAGTTTCCCTCTGTGTTTCTCTTGGTATTTCACTTTCTGCCTTTTTTGTTCCGAATCCCCCCTTCCTATGTCGATTCTCTCCAGGTTTTATGCTCGGCTAGCAAGCGCACATGGCCTCTACAACTGCCAGCTCGCTAGCCGGACTGCACGCTCGACCCGCGGATCACGCCGCGCGCCTGCCATCAATCCCCTTGCTCCCTCTGTTGCTGCTCTGCTTCTGGTTTTTCCTATGCAGGTTTTGCAGCGAAGACCGGTTGGGGGAGACGACCAGCTCTCTCACGGGCTAGGCTGAAGGAGGAAGTCGACTGGGCTGGGCCCAGCGTAGGGAAAAAGGAAAAGGAAAGGGGCGGGTCGGGCCAAGGCTGGATTCGGCCCGACTCGACTGTCTTTTTAAATTAAATAATATATATATTTTTAAAAAATTTCTTTAGTGATTAATTCCTAACGTTTAACTATTTTAGGTATAAAAAATTAGGTGTCAACAGCTGCCCCTCTTTGAATATAGCCTTGAAGAGGTTGCATTCAAAGACATAAGACACCTAAATTATTTCGGCGGTAGAGAGACTCTAGGTGTATATGCACGTATCAGGTCGATGGAAAGGACTCATAACTTTAAAAGCGCGTCTTGTCAATAAGAGGAAGAAAGACTCCGAGCTACAAAGCCCACCGGAGTCATAAGAATGGGGTTGGAAGACTCCGGGCTACGGAAAGCCCACCGGGTCATAAGAAAGGGGTTGAAGGACTCCGGGCTACGGAAAGCCCACCGGGTCATAAGAAGGGAGTTGAAGGACTCCGGGCTACGGAAAGCCCACCGGGTCATAAGAATGGGGTTGAAGGACTCCGGGCTACAGAAGCCCACCGGGTCATAAGAAAATGACATGGTTTAAGGTTGACCATGAACCTTTGGAGATGACATGGTTTAAGGTTGATCATGAACCTTTGGAGATGGCATGATTTAAGGCTGACCATGAACCCTTGATTTTTAGGGAGGCAACCCCGCTAACCCCTTTAAAAACTACACGGCTTCACTGAGGAATCCTGTCAAACTCAATTTGAGTGAATGTCATTAAAGACGTCATCAAGAGACGTATTGGCAATATTGTAGCATTAATTGAACAAGCTAACCAAGCTAAGTCCGATTGTTTTGGAAAAAACATTTGATTTCAATCAGCATCATGTGGCGCAAAATTTTCATATTGCTTGTGGATATATCATTAATCATCAAATTCTCTAGGAGTCAAGTTCTTATCAAGACGATCACGACTTTTGAACAAGGTTCATTAAGCATGCCAAACTAGAGCTTCTTAGTCAGAAAGGGCTTCTCACGCACTTTTAATAACATGACTGCTTGATCCCATCCATTCATGTGGGAGATAACTGGTTGTTGAGGGTATCTCACATAACCCAGATCAAAGGCTTTCAGAAACATTTGCGATGAGCACAGTATGATCGATCAAAAAGGTCTTTTGAAAAAGTCGCAATATAGGCTCGTTTAGGGCTTACATGAAGGAATTATTGCTTTGAGGCCAATAGGGGAACACTCGTTGCTATCTTCATCGGGTTTACAAGTTGAGAACTTGAAAGATAAGACAAGATATGATTACTTCTACTTCTTCAAGCAATAGTTTCTTTGTGGCATTCTCATTTTCACTCGAACCATCCCAATTAGAAGAGACTTTGGAAGAGGGTTGTAATGTTGGCTCGGGAAAGGTCGAAAGGCTTAACATTTTCAAATGGGTTTTTAAGAGTCAGTGATCATCATAGCATCATGACCGTGTCATTCGATCTTTCAAAGTCACTTGGCTTTTGAAACAGAGCGCATCTCGAAAGTCCCTTGATTAACCATTTATGTATGGAGGTTTGCTCTTCTCTAATTTCCTTTGCACTTGCGATGATTTTTTTACTCAGGCACTTGGACTTTGATAATTTTTTCACATAAGATGCAACCTTTTGGCTTTCTCTTTTTTTTTTTTTTTTTGACGGGCATTGACCTTGCTTTTACTAGGCACACTATTTTTTCATGCCCCATATTTTATTGAACTTTTTTTCTCTTTGAACTTTTATAGCTCTTATGACTTTTGAGATACTTTTCACATTTTCTCGTGACTGTCAATTGTGTTTGGTCAATTCTTATGTCTTGCCCCAATGAAGGGAGATGATCACCGCTCGAGGTTTAGAAATGAATAATCAGGCCCAAATTGGTTAAAACAATGGATATCGGTGTTTGGGTAGAGAATGAAATGCTCTTCTTCACTTTGGGATGAGTCAAGCTCTAATGAGAATTCTTTTGAAGCTATCACCAGAAGATTAATGCAAGTGAAAGTAATAAAATCTTTCTCAATCTTTCGTTCTACAACATGATCATAACCTCCTATGTTGCCCCAATGTAGGGTTGTTCTTGGCAATGGTACTTTGAAGTATCATCTCTTTTTTTTTTCGGCCCAAAGTGATAACAGGAGATTAGTGCAATGCTTGGGATTGATGAAGGGAACGCCTTTATCATTTCGATCTTTGTGCTCAATGCAAATGAATCATTTGTCCTAAGAGAAGGTCGATTTTCACTCAACTCTCAAAAGTCTCTGGAGGATGTGTCTGGAAATGGGCTTGCCTTTCTTCATCCTAAGTACTTCTTGTTTGGCATGGTTAACCTTTCACTCTTTTGCCCAAATAAAGTCATTTTTACGAGCCATTTGCTTGAGGGTCGCAGACGTGAAGCGTGCATAGTGACACCAAAGAATAGGTCATGCGAATCATGTCATGCATTTTTGTTTTTGTCCTTATTCTTTGGTTTGTTTGTTTTGCCCCCCCCCTTTTTTTTATCATCTCAACTTTCCTCTTAAAAGAGACATTCAACCTATTGTGCGAAGACTTGATGGATTCTTGAGTTGGTTCTTTCCCCTGCCATTTCCTTGTTTGACAGTAGGATGTCTGAAACACAAATAGATATGCGTGTATGCAACATATGCATGATATCTACAATGCTATGCATGATGCTATGCGACTTGAATTGTGCATGAAGTGGCCCCTCGGCCTTGATTTCATTCATGGAAAATACTTCTTAATTGCATCAGCGTTTACAGGTCTAGGCAATTCACTGCCATCCATTTCAACTAAAATCATGGCACCACCAGGAAGAATCTTCTTAATGACATACGGTCCTTCGTAATTCGGGGTGAATTTGCCATGAGGATCTAGTATGATCGGAAGCACCTTCCTCAACACCAGGTCGTTGACTTTGAAGTGTCTGGGACGCACCTTTCGGTTGAAGGCTTTTGCGACTCGTCTTTGATAGCATTGACCATGACACATAGCTTGCAATCTCTTCTCATCGATCATGTTTAACTGCTCATGCCTTTGTTGCATTCACTAGTCTCATCAAGCATAGATTGAGAAAGGACCCTTAAAGAAGGGACTTCAACTTCAACAGGCAAGACTGCCTCCATCCCGTATACGAGTGAGAAAGGAGTTGCCCCCGTGGAGGTTCGGATAGAAGTTTGGTATGCCATTAGCGTGTAAGGGAGCCTATCGTGCCAATCACGATAATTTTCAGCAGTCTTTGATAAGATTTTCTTTATATTCTTGTTCGCCGCCTCCACCGCTCCATTCATCTGAGGATGGTACGATGACAAGTTCAAATGCTTAATTCGAAACTCACTGAACAAACCATCTACGACTTTGTTATTCAAATTAGTGCCGTTGTCGGAATGATCGCCTCCGGCACCCCGTAACGAGCGATAATGTCACGACGAATGAACTTTGCCACATTCTTGGCAGTAACATTAACATACGAGTTAGCCTTGATCCACTTGATAAAATAGTCTATCGCCACCAAGATAAATCGATGCCCATTTGAAGCTTTGGGGTTAATGGGCCCGATCACGTCAATTCCCCATATTGAGAAGGGTCAGGGTTGAGACATTTGGTGAAGTTCAATTGGAGGGGCATTTATCTTGTCTCCATAAATCTGGCACTGGTGACACCGTCGTACGTGCTGAATGCAATCAGACTCCATGGTCAGCCAATAATAACCAAGTCGCATGATCTTTCTCACCAAGAAGTGTCCATTCATATGGGGGCCGCACTCCCCTTCATGTATCTCTTTCATCAAACGATCGGCTTCTTCAGCATCGACACACCTTAGTAATGTTGAGTTAAAAAGGACCTTTTGTAGAGGACATCCCCACTGGTGAAGAATTTCGATGCTAGCTTTATCAAATGCTTTCTGTCTGCTGCTTCATTTCCTTCGAGGAATTCACTTTCTGCAGATACTTCAAGATGTCATGATACCAAGGTTGTCCATCCGGTTCCTCTTCAACCGTCATACAATGAGTCGAGCGCCGAAGGATTTCAATTCTCAGTGGTTCAATGTCCAAGCCCCCAGTTACTTGCAACATCGAAGACAAAGTAGCTAGGGCATCAACGAACTGATTTTGAGATCTTGGTAAATATTCGAATGATATTTCTTGGAATTCTTCCGTCAACTCCCCAAGGAACTCATGATATGGAATCAATTTAGAATCCTGTGTTCGCCATTTGCCTTCGATCTATAAGATGATAAGGGCTGAATCACCATAAACTTGCAACTTCCGAATCTTCATATCAATGGCGGCTTGGAGGCCGAGAATGCATGCTTCGTATTCAGCAATATTATTCATGCAAGGGAACGTCAATTTAGCAGCAACGGGGTAATGCTGTCCATTCGGGGAGATAAGAACTGCCCCAATACCCGACCCGGCTAAGTTAACTGCACCATCAAAGTACATTGTCCATTTGTCGCTTGATACAAATAAAATTCGCTCTTCTGCATCACTATCCTCATCAGATGCTCTGGACCTCTCGGAATTTTCTGCCAACATGTCTGCTATGGCTCGACTTTTAACAGACTTTTGTCCCAAGCTTTGAACATCAAACTCAGAAATTAAGATTTGCCATTTGGCCAACTTCCCAACCAAAGCCGGCTTCTCTAGGAGATACCTGATAGGATCGTTTTCAGTCACCAACAAGATTCAGTGATGAAGTGTATACTGTCGTAGTCTGTGCAAGACCCAAATTAAAGTCACACAAGTTCTCTCAACTTCCGTATAGTTCATCTCGGAAACAGTGAACTTCTTGCTTAAGTAGTATATTACGCATTCTCTCCCATCATTTGGTCTCTTCTGAGCTAACATAGCTCTCAATGACTCGTCATGTATGGTTAAGTACAAAATCAGGGGAATTTTAGGGAGTGGGGGCACTAAGACTGGTGCATGAGTGAGATAATGTTTTATCTTCTCAAAGGCACCCCGACACTCGGCATTCCACTCGATCTTTGCATTCTTTTTCATGAGATTGAAGAATGGCTTCGTCGTTTCAGACAACTGACAAATGAATCTCGCCACATAATTAAGTCGTCCCATCAGGCTGCGGACTTCTTTGATGGTAGTCGGGGGTCGTAAGTCACAAATGGCTTTAACTTTCGACGGATCAATCTCTATGCTCCTACTACTAACCATGAATCCTAATAGTTTCCCAGATTTCGCTCCAAAAATGCATTTTGTGGGATTGAGGCGCAACTTGAACTTTCGAAGACGTTCAAACAACCTTCGCAAGACTTTAACATGATCTTCACGACGTCGATTTCGTAATCATGTCATCGACGTATACTTCGATTTCCTTGTGCATCATGTCATGGAATAACGTGACCATGGCCCTCTGATACGTTGCCTCATCATTCTTTAGACCGAAAGGCATCACTTTGTAGCAGAAAGTTCCCCAAGGAGTTATGAATGATGTTTTGCTTCTGTCTTCCTCCTTCATACGAATTTGGTTATATCCGAAAAAGCCATCCATGAAGGAGAATAACTCAAATCCCACTATACTATCAACTAAGACATCGATATGTGGAAGCAGAAAGTCGTCCTTAGGACTTGCTCGATTCAAGTCGCGATAGTCAACACACACCCTGATTTACCCATCTTTCTTCATTACGGGCACGATATTTGCTACCTAATCAGGGTAACGAGTCACTTTGATAAAGTCTACTTTTAGTAGTTTCATCACTTCTTCTTCAATCTTCTTGGACAACTTTGGTTTAGTTCTCCTGAGTCTTTGCTTCTTGGGTGGCATATTGGGATCCGTCGGTAAAGCATGTTCCACAATTTCAGGATCCAATCCCGGCATGTCGGCATATGTCCAGGCGAATACATCTCGATACTCTTTCAGAAGATTAGTCATCCTTTCTGCCTCTGATTCTGAGAGACATGCCCCGATCTTTACCTCCTTGACATTCTTGGCATCACCCAGATTTATGGTGATTTTTTGCTCTTCAGTCAACGGCTTCGATTCTTTGTGTCGATTCCATTCACGCTCAATCCTCTTTTGATCGTCGTCGTCGGTGTCATTGGAACCCGTCGGAACTTTCTTCATGCACATCTGAGTCACATGCGTCCTTATCATGATTATGCATAATGTAATGCCTGAGATGCGATGAGATGAGTTAGAGTAATGTCAACAACAAAGACAATGCATGTCATTTTCAAAAAGCTTTCGAAGTATTTTTTGTAAAAATTTCAAGAACTCGTCCTCATATCCTCGGATTTCCTCGTTCTTGCAAAACAGTCAAATAAGGGAGCATGTGGAGGCCTAGGCCTCAGCGACCATCATAGGGCTAGTTTGATGTGCTTCCACATGTCCTTAATAAAACATGTGTCTATTTTATTGAATGAAGAAAGATAAGGCCGTATTTTAACACACACCACCCTCGATCAACGGCTCAAGATCGGGGTTGACCAAAGTTCACGTTACAAATGACAAACACAAGAAATAAAGAAAGGAAAACTACGAGATCCCGCGCAGGGGATAAGACATAAAACGAAAGACTGCCCTACTCTGGAGGGACGGCCATTACTTCAGAGGACTCGGCTTCCTCGCACGCTAGGATGGTGCATATGACATCTTCCTTGAATAGCTTTGTCACACCATAGATATCCTCCTCTTCCTTGAACAACATCCTTGGAGGTCCTGGAAACGTCTCCTCCAATAATGGGGAAAACGGGCTTTGATGGCCCTCGTTCTCTTCAGTCTGGGCAATGCGTTCACTCTGGTCTCTATACCTGCCTCGGCCTCCTTGGCCACCTCGGCCATCTCGGCCTCTATGCTTTCCATGGCCTCCTCGGTTGTTATGGCCTCCTCGCTTCTTGATATATCCCAAGCCTCTTCTTTTGAAGTTTTTACGAGCTTCAATGGGTTTCCGCATACCCTGGCCATGCGATCCAAGACCCTCCCCAGGATTATATCCGCTTGCCAGCATGATTTGTCCCGTAGCTATAGCTAGCCTAGACAATTCGAGAGTCCTTGTGAAAGAGCCCGTAGGCACATGAATCATGGACACCAGCTCTAATGTTTGAAAGCTGGATTCCTCAATACATTCGGGCTCCACATAAGGGATGGCTGTCTCGTGGTAGATCTTGAAGTCAGACTCTCCATGGACTGTGACAAGCCTGTTGTCCACCACAAATCGTACTTTCTGATGAAGGCTGGAGGCAACAGCACCTGCCGTGTGGATCCATGGCATCCCTAGTAGAAAATTAAAAGCGCTTGGTATATCTAGCACTTGGAACGGGATTTGGAAAAGTACAGGGCTAATTAGCAGCTCAAGTTCAATTTCCCCTATCACCTCCTTCTTCATCCCATTAAAAGCCCGCACAGTTGACTTGCCAGTATGAATTCTTCTAAGATCAATGCCAAGAGGGTGGAGCGTAGCCAATGGGCATATATTGAGTGCCGAACCATTATCAATCAACACTCTGCAAACAAAAGTGCTCTCTTGCTTCGCCGAAATGTGTAGCGCTTTGGTATGATTAGGGCCCTCAGGGGGGAGATCTTCATCAGTAAATGAGATTTGGTCTTTCAGTAGAACAGCCCCAACAAACTCTTCCAATTGGACTTCATCGATTTATTCTGGCACGTGCACCTCATTAAGGACTTTAAGCAAAATATCCTTGTGTTTCTCGGAAGATTTGAATAATTCTAAGAGGGAGATTTGAGCCGGCAGTTTCTGCAGTTGATCCACCACATTGAACTCACTAGACTTTACTACGGTCAAGAATTGCTTTGCCTCCTCCTCGGTCACAGCCATCTTTTCTACTCCTTTATCAGGGGCGTAACAGTGGCTTGATCACGTGACAGCGTCCACCTCAGTTGTTCCGTAGTCCCAAGGTACAGCTTTGGGATCGAATTTGAGAGGATTCTCCAACACTATCACTCCATCTTTCTCCTAAGGTGGCAATTCTATCGTGACTGGAGTTGCGTTCCCTCCCGTGACTTCAATTGCCGAAATCTCCTCAACCATAAGGTCGATCGCCATGGGTTCAGTGATTTTCATCCTAATATCATCATCGGTCTCCTCATTAGGTAGTTCAATCACCATTGGGGTTATCATAGCTATCACCCCTTCCTCATACAAAGCTGGGGCTTTCGAAATTCCAGGCATAACCTTCTTTGCCCGAGATATACAAGCAAACTTACAGAAAGAAGAGCGGAATGACGATGACATTATCATGGACACGACCCCCTCCTCCTCTTCTCTGCGTCGGATTACCCCCATGGCTACCATCTTGCGAACGCGGTTCAACTTCTCTTCTGGAGTCACATCATCCTGACCTTCGTAATATCCCGCCAGCACGAAGGAGTTGTATAACCTAGAAGCATCCACCACTAGAGGCTGTTGACTCGCCCGCGTCTCCTTGGAAATTGAGTTCACTCCCCTTGCATGATTTGGTAGAGGGTTCTATTGCACATTAGGTTGGGCTTCCTTGAAAGTCAAGATCTTCTTGTCTAGAAGCTGTTGAACTTTATATCTAGTACATTGCAATCATCTACATCATGCCCCCTCTCTCCCATGTGGTATTCGCAGGTCTTGTTCATATCAAACTCGGCGAACCTCGGGGGATTGTCTCTTGGTACTTCCTTCGCGACCATCCTCTTTTCGAGGAGCATGGGCAACAGCTTTGATAGCGGGCGTGGTAGTGGAGAAAAATCCTTTCGAAAAGGCCTCTTGACGTTATCATATGCTTGTGACGAACTACCTTGGACCACTATGGGTGTTGAGGACGGTCGAGGGAAAGACGGCTCCTGCACAAGCGCTACTTCAACTGCAGCCTCCTTATCTTTTCTTGCCAGGAATTTCTTCGTGCCTCCGGTTGAAATCTTTCCCTCAACCATTGCCCATTCAACCCCTTCACTTACATCAACTAGTTGCAAAAATGTCTAGCAACCTGAGAACACTAACCCTTGGAAGTATTCGGGGGGCAATGTCTTAAGGAACAATTGTTTCATCTCTCTCTCTCATTCAAGGCCGGCTTCACTTGTGAGGTCATGGTTCCACCTTTGCGCAAAGGCCTTGAATGACTCGTTCCTCTTCTTCTCAATACGGGTCAATTCTTCCCTCGTGGGGGCGAGCTTAGTATTAAACCGGTATTGCTGCAAGAACTCGTTGGTTAAATCCTCCCAACTAGTGATTTCTTCAATGTCTAGCGCAATGAACCACGTTAAAGAAATGCCTTCCAAGCTATCTTGAAATGTGTGTATGAGAAATGGCACGCTGTCAGCGTAGCGAGCCATTTTCCTCATGTAATATATGAGGTGGGTCTTGGGACATCCCGTTCCGTCATATTTTCTTGTGAACTCGGGTTCTTGGAAGTTTTTAGGGAAGTTCGTCTTGGTGTATGGAGACAACCTATCAGCTCTTTTTAGCTCGTAACCTTGCAAGGCACACAGTTGCTCTTCCATATTTGCCAAGCGTTTTTCACTCTCTTCACTTAGACGGGGCATTTGGTTTTCCTTTGGAGGGGGATCCAAATTGATAATGACTGGTGTGACAGAAGGAGCCTCCCCAGCAGTTTCTTTCCCAGGGGGATCAGCAACGTGTATGCCTTCTGTCGACACCGGAGTGGATGTTCCAGTGATAGCCACAGTGGGGGGCTCCTTGAGCTTTTGGCTTATTTCAAGCATTATTGCGGTGAGTTGGGCCAACTGGTCCTCCATCTTGGCCATGCGTACGTTGGTGTCCTCGTTCTCCATTCTGACTTTTGCACGCGTGCGAATTGGGGATCTTCGCTTGGCCGTGTCGACGATTGGTAAAAGATAATCAATCGGCTTGTACCTGAATAAGGATAGATAAGCATGTGTAAGCATGGAGTAATGATTAGGCGGTCGGTCCATGACAAAGATCTAATCGCCCCAAATTTACCCGTTTTATTGAAAACAAGGTTGTTACATAACGCAGGAAAATACATGAGGAAGAGCCCCTAAACAACGAAGCTAATCATGACTCTTATCTCCCGATAACGCGACTTGAGACAAATTCTTTAACATTGTAACATATGTGAGCATTGACCCATTACATATCGCACTTGACTCAATCTAACTAATGAGGATAGCTCCCGCTTGTGACCGCTCCACTAACTCGAGTCAACTTCGAGGCACGCTCATTGGCTTCTTCGAGCTTCTTTTTGAGGCGCTTGATCTCAGCTCGATGGGTGGTCTTTAATGGCACGTCGGGAATCTTTGGGCGTAGGCTCTCTGGGATTTTATGCTTAAGAATGTATTCCATTGAGGCATAATAGGTCTTCTCTTGCCCTTCCAACTCCTCTTTAGGCCATATAAGCTTCCGAGGATGGCACATATCCCACATCGACTTGACTAATGCAACGGAGTCTTCGTGATCTTGGCATCCATCAGGGAAGTCTATCCTGAGCGGGTCTTCTTGAATCATCGGTGGAAGTTGTTGAACCTCTTGGAACTGGCGGGCGACCCGAGTTGGGTAATACTCAGTGACTCCGGTAATTCCCAACAAAGGAACATGTCCAGTAAGCCCACACACGAACCGCGCTTCTCGAACTTGGAGCCATTTGGCATGCCATTGGAAATCTTCAGGTCCATGGTTGGTCATGCAAGCTAACCACTCAGAATAATGATAATCGGGGGCGAACATCTTCCTATCTTTAAACTTCAGGATAGGGTGGCTAAAGTCATAGATGTTGTTCACAGTCATTAAACTACCAAACCCTTTAACGTGAGAGAAGAACCAAATTTGCAAGAGTTCAGGAGGAGCATGGAAAGTTTTGTTTCTGTTTTCTTTAAAGCGAGTAAGGGAAAGAAAAGTTTCGGTCAAGACGGCGTTAACAAAACCCTTTCCCATACATGCCTCACGAACTACCCATGCCACGGAAGGGTTAATAGCGTTCTTACAATGTGGGAATAACACAAACCCGAAGAAAGCTAACAGGAAGATCCTATTCTTTTAACAAGATGGAGCATTTTGAAAAAGCTTGTTTATGAATGAAAACAGACAGGTCTTGCGATTGGCTTTCAAAACTTTCCTCACGTCACCCTCCTTAACTCTAAGGAAATCAAATAAGGTTGATGCATGCTCAGTTCCTACAGGTGGGCCAATTAACTCTGACACTAAGGGCTTTCTCATGGCAACACTGTATTCTTCCAGGGTTGGAGTAAGTTCGTGATCACCGAGTACGAACGTACAAGTTTCGGGGCACCAAACATGCGTTAACGCTTGTACTACACTAGAATGAGTTTCTATCTCTAATAGGGGAAGTAAACGTCTGACATAGGATCGCACCCAATCATGGCCAGTCGGGTCTAGTTTATCTACCACACAAAGCTCGGCTTTCGGGACGGAGATGATGCGAAGGTCGGGTACCCCCATCGTATGATCAACCTAATTTGTCATGGACCAACCAAAAAGAAAGCGAATAAGTAAATTGCAAAAAAAAGAATTCAAGAAAAACTTACCCTACTCGTTGAACATTGATGTAAAGGTCATAGACATGCGCATGGACAATGGTTCAATTTCTACTATAGATGGCCCCAAATTAAGCCATGGGATCACAGGACTGAACCAACAAGCTCATGGCTAGGTTGTGTTACCCATGACTCTGGCTTTGTCAAAGAACCGACCCGTGTCGCATGCTTGCAAACCAGGGTGGGGACCTCTGACATCAAAAAAGAAATTTTGGGGTTAAGGTGCGCGACTCGTACTACGTGCTTGTAGTCAGAGTGGTATCCACCTCAACACCATCCTAAATGATCCTATGCGGCCCAAGTTCGGCGGCAGGTAGTGTGTGCTATAGTGTAGTGTAGTGCAAGGGACTCATGCATGACAATTTAATAACAATCAGCACTTCAAACATAAATAAACCATTCACTCTTGCACCCCCTACAAAACAAAGGTTAGAAATCACTACCCTTTATAACTCCCATAAACAATCAATATTTGACATGTTATGGATGCACATAATATTTTCGCTGCCAAACAAAAATATTTTTGAACAAGATTAATTTTGGCCTAAGTCTTCTAAGGTCTAAAACCAAGTCCCCAGTGGAGTCGCTAAGCTGTCGCGACCTACCCCTCGGGGGGAGGGAACAGGTTTAGGGGTATTGCCTAAGGGACGGGCCTAAGGCCCATGATTAGGCGTAGGCTCTCCCAAGTCCATACCTCTCGTGACATTAGGATATTGTTAAGAAATTTTGCACAAAAGGAGTCGCCACTAGCCTATTAGGGTTGGCTAGAAACCAAGTGAGGCATGCGAGCGTGCCTCACTTTCTACACAACCAGAGAATCTAGGTTCGGGGACTTGATTACACTAATTAACCAATTAGTGCCATTTCGGTACCTAATCTTGTTCATTTTAACAAAATGATTTTTGGCAGGCAATTTGAATTGATTTTATGCTTATCCACTAACATGTGAAGTGATCATGCGGGTGCGTAATCATTAAAGTAATAGCTATAACTACCAAGATCCTAATTGCCATAAAATTAAGCACATGCCATCAAACATAATTAGATATGCAAATTAAACATGCAACATAATTAATATACAAGCACATAAAGGTCTAATTACGCTAAAATGGCAATACATGGAAAATCTAAATCAAACCCCATCATTTTTTGATTTTCGAAATTTTTAATTTTTAATTTTTTTAATTTTTAATTTTTAATTTTTTAATTTTTTTTTAATTCTCTAAAAAAATCGATTTTTTTTTAAATTTTCGATTTTTTAAAAGGATTTCCGATTTTTTAATTTTTTTAAAATTTTAATTAAAAAATTATTTTATAAAAAAATGGGTGAATCGGGTCGGGTCGGTCGCCGACCGGGTTCAACCCGGTCTGCGGATTTGGGTTCGGTCGATGACCGGACCTGGGTTTGGCCCACTAAAAAAAACCACACGAATTTAAAAAAAAAAAAAAACAGGAAATGAAGGCAATTTTCGGCCCGAAGCCCATCTTGAATTTTTACTTCAGCCCACCTGAGGGCCCATTTTCTAATTTCTGTTTCTGGCCCAACATAATCAGCCAACGAACTAAAAAAAGGCCCAACACGAAACCCATCTCTCTTTTTTCATTTTTATCTTTTTGTGTTTTCTTTTCTCATTTTTCAATTTTTTTTTTACCCATTTCATTCTTCTTCTTCGACTCTTCTTCTCTCGCAGTCGCAGCGTGTCGAAGCTTCTGTAGCTCCTCCGCCGGTCCGACGCCGACAACGCCACGAGTACCGACCGCCTTAAGGAAGTCGCCGACCCATTGTCTGGCGTCGGTGGTTCCGTCTGACCAACGCCGAGCGTCGCTGGCCACCGGCTGGCCGGCGTTCCGAGAGTCTCCTGTGATTTCGGTGAGTCATGCGCTTCGTCTCACCCCAAACCGCGTGAGGGAACCTACTGAAAAGCTAGAAGAATGACAGGGACGATGCATGACAAGGGTATGATCCCAAGCAACGCAAAAAAAAAAAAAAAAAAAAAAAATCAAAAACTAAGCTATGGTTGAGTGCTGGAAATGGCGGTTTCGTTGAGGCATTTCGTCGAACGGCTAATGGACATTAGCAAATTCAGAGGTTTACAGCTCGGCTGAGACTCGAACACGTTCTAGAAGTCTTCAATCATGATTTATAAGGAACACGGGAGCAAAATACAGAGGTGGTGAGGGCCGGAGCTTGCGCAAACTGGTCGGCCGCGAGCTATGGCCCGGCGTTTTCCAAAAAAATGGGGCAACGGGTTTTCAGGGGACCTACCTTGTTCGGGGAAGAGCTGCGGCGGACGATGGCACACGTACGGGACTTCGGAAACGACTCGCTGTTCCCTCGAGCTTCCTACCTCTGGTTTGGATTCTCTCTCCGATTCTCCCGGTGCTTCATCTCTTTTCTGCCCTTTCCTGTGTTGCTGGGCTCCGAAGATTACAATGGCGGTCGGCAACTCACCGGCGGCAGCTGGACGTTTGGAGCTTCTCGGCTCCCTATCCGGCCAATTTTCCTTCCTTTCCCCTTAGTTTCCCTCTATGTTTCTCTTGGTATTTCACTTTCTGCCTTTTTTGTTTCAAATCCCCCATTCCTGTGTCGATTCTCTCCCGGTTTTATGCTCGGCCAGCAAGCGCGCATGGCCTCTGCAATTGCAAGCTCGCTGGCCAGACTGCACGCACGACCCGCGGATCACGCCGCTTGCCCACCATCAATCCCCTTGCTCCCTCTATCATGTTGTGCCGCACGGTTTTTCCTATGCGGGTCTTGCGGCAAAGACCGGTTGGGGAGACGACCGGCTCTCTCGCGGGGCTGAAGGAGGATGTCGGCGAAATTTGGGCCTAGCGTAGGGAAAAAAGAAAAGGAAAGGGGCGGGTCGGGCCAAGGCTGGATTCGGCCCGACCCGACCATTTTTTTAAATTAAATAAATATATATATATTTTTTAAATTTTCTTTTGTGATTAATTCCTAACGTTTAACTATTTTAGGTATAAAAAATTAGGTGTCAACACATAAGAATCCATAGGTTTTTGGTCTAAATTGTGGGATTCTTATTTTGCAGATAACCAGCAGAAAGTGTCACATAGATGATAAAATCTACAATCAGTTTGTTTAGAAGGCTGTCGATGGAGGGTTTGACGTGAGCAAGCTCCACAAGACTCCACAGAGCGAGACTCCGCTGTCGCAGGAAGAAGGACCCAACGACGCCAAAGGCATTTTGGTGGGATCAAGTCCGTTATAGGGAAACGAGGAAACTTAAAATTTGTAGCGGCTCGATGGAGATGATGTTGAAATTGTTTGTTGCCAATGAATAATAAAGAGAAAGAATTAGTTGGATATGAGAAGAAATGATTAATGACATGAAATGGACTGATTGTCACACCCTAACTCCTACAAGAATAAGAGAAAGTCAAGAGTTATTCCAAGCAAATATTCAAAGCTGTCCGCAGCCGAAATTATAGAAAATTCCTTTCGATTGAATAAATTTTCAAATCCATAAATTATCATTTCCATATAAATTTGTCGCGATCTAATCTCGTCGCCCGATCTCTCTCGCGAGGAAAGGAAGGGGAAAATGTTGGATTTAAGGGTATTTGACTATGAGAGTTCTCTCACGGTTTTCAATCATAGGGATGTCAACACCTCACCCCCCAAACGAACCTCTTGTGAGTTCCCTCTACAAGATCGTGAGTTCTCCCAAACTCATACCTCGCGTGACTACGAAGTGTTGCGACCCATACTCACACGGGCAACATACCTTGAGAGAGGAGGTTGGGTGCAAATATCGGATTTAAGGGCACCTTTACTATGGTAACCCATCCTTTGGTACTCTCTTTCCTAAGGATGGTGTCACTTCATTCATTAGGAGTTTTCTAGATGCAAGTATGCTTAAGCCATGGTGAGTCTTATCAAGACTTGTACCCCGCACGGCAGGTTCATTTACACAATCTAACTATTTAAAAAATCCTAGAAACAAAACCAGAGTCGCCATTAGCCTCGTTTTTGGGGGTTGGCTAGAAACTCAATTGAGGGTCAGGAGTGTTCCTTCGATTCCTACACAACCAGATATCTAGGTTTGGAGACTTGGGTTACACCAATATTTCTATTAGCGTCATTTCGATACCTAAACAATATTTTGTTTTTACATAACGTGTCCAGGCATTTCTTTTCTCTTAAGTGATCATGCGTGGTTGGTCATTTTCATGTTATTCTTTTTCTAAAGAAAATGAAAAGAAAGCATCTAATTGAATTGAAATTTGTGAAGTAGTAAGTAAACAAACAAGGAAAACAGTAAATCTACCATGCGATCTTAGAAAAAAAAAATATAAAAGGAAAACACAAATGAAAAGAATAAGAAGAAGAGAGAACCTGCAATTCGTCAAGTTTTATACAACAAAAGGAGCCTGAGACATATGTCGGGGGATGAATAATACATAATAATAGTCGCAATGGACATCGACCCATACTGTATTCATGTCCTCTCCATCTTCAGGATTCTAATATAAACTTAATCTAAAAACTATATAACTATATACATACAATGGAAAGAAACGAGCATACACATCAAAAAAAATAAAAAAACACGACATTGTACTAAGGTCGACCAGTCAGTTAACAGCTGACCGCTTACCATTGAATTTGCCTGACGTGGAGGCAATCAAGAAAGCCGCAGGCACTCGATCAGTGAGTTATTACGCACTCTTTCAAGGGTGGCTCATTTTCGAACACCTCATGGCATTTTCGGGGTGTTTGAGGTCAATCTCTTAAAGAAAGTTCAATGTGAAAATCAGATTTTGGGCTTCAGGGTCAGCCTTGCCTTTCAAGCATAGGTCCCTCTAAGACACATACCCAATACATTTTTGTGACCTACATCCATTATTGATCAATTGTATTCTTGCATGGCCGATAACACTTATAAGTCCCTAATGAAGCGATCTATGTGATCTCAGGATTTCCCTTTGATATCATGCATCGACCCTATCATTCATCTAGAATTTACATGCATTTGCGAGAATTAAACATGCATGTAGGTCTTTTGGACCTTGTTTCTCAAACAATCAAACAGTAAAGTGAACCATCAATAGGTCACTTATTATCAATGACATGTGCCAATCACAAGTATAGACAATTTCTAATGAATGATGGGATTACATGTGTGGAAAGTGCGTATGACGTTTCAAAGAGGTTTGAAATCATTATAAAAGTTTTTCAAACAAGATGACGTCTCGACTATGGAAGGCATTCAATTGCCAAGGCTAGCTTGAAACTCACAAAAATGCATTCACAAGCGTTGCGAGCATTTTGAATACAACCCAAATCGTGACTTTCACAACTGTCAAATCAAAGTATGGAAAAATTTGTAAGTATTTAGCATTGAAGAATGCCAAAGTTATGGAATACATTCAATTGCCAAGATTAGCTTGGAACTCACAAAAATGCATTCATAAACGTCGCAGGCATTTTGAATATGACCCAAGCCACGACATTTCTTTAAGCCAAATCAAGTTTTGAAAGAGAATTTCTAGAAATTTAATTTTAGGAAATTTTAGGAAACGTCACATACACCAAGGCATTTTGGAATTTAATTTGGAAAGAAGGCTTGTTAAAAATCATTTAACAATGGATATCAAAGTATTTAAAGTAACTTTCATGAATATGATATGACTTAAGTTCATGTATGAACTAACCTAGGAAGCTTATCTAAACAATCACAATCAAGTTCATGTTGGGAAATTTCAGAATAAACATGCAAAAACAACCAAATTGGGAAATGTCTAATGAAAATTTAGCAATGAAAAGATTTCCTAACATGTATTACATGATAACGAATAACTTTTGTGAAGAAAGTTTTCCTAAATGAGTTACACATGATTTTACAAAAATCAAACAACAAGTAACAACATGCTAGAAAATTGTCAAAACAACAAGATATTAAGCTAATATCATAAGGATTTATCCTATCAAAACAGGTTTAAAAATCATCATATTTACATACAACATAGCAAACATTTTGACAAACAAGTTTCATTAAGAGGCAAAGTGCAGAATCCTAATAAAAAAATGGAACAAAAATATCAAAGATCTGTCTAGACATGGGTTAAAACAAGGGTCTGAATTTGATCTCATGTCTAGATTCTGATATAATTTTTAAAAAATGGAAAGCGCTCTAAATGATGAGCAATCTACATGAAATTAGTAGCTTGGAAACCTCTAAGTGTGCCTTACAACTTCTTAGTAGGGCTCGAGTCTAAACTAGGTCAATTTAGTAACCTAAGATCAAGATCTCTAAAGGTGTGTGTGTAAGTAACTAAGAAAAACAAAACATAAGCATGCATTAGAAAACCTTAAAGTCATTCAAATAATGCACAAATGGCATGAAGAAATCACATAGGATTTAGGATTGGATGCGGCGGAAAATTTGGATAATCATCTAACCCTAAGTTGCCATGCAAAAATGTCATACAATTTAAATGACGTTATGAAATGATTCAAGATTTCAAATGATATGCTTGGGAATCCTAAGTGTGGTGAACACTTTTGTGACACAAATTTAATGTGCAAGCTGATGCTCAAATGATATGACCTAAACATATACACAAACCTTGTAACATGCAGTTCAATTGTCAAGAAGGCATAATAGCAAGATTTGATCTCTCGATGACTCAAACAAGCATGGTAATGTGCATATACGGTAAGGTTTTGTTTTAGCATTAACTCCATAGAATGGACATGATTTTAGCCATCTCAAGACATGCAAAAATTCTACCAAAAATATCACATACAAAACATGCAATGAGGAACATTTCTCGTTAAGGAGTTCAAAACATAAATCTAATCACATTAGTCATAGCAAAAATGGCAAACCAAAGGTGCATATCTAAGCTATATATTGTTGTAGCATCTTTTCACAATAACTCATGCAATTGACACACTAACAACATCAACACTAAGCAAATCATACAGCAATTGAATATATATAACATGTCTTTCATTTTTCATGAAGGATTTGAGACCAAACAAACTCATTTATAGACTCAATTTCACCAAAGTACAATTTGGAATAGTGAGGGGTAGACTATCCTATGTTTTGATCTAAAAGACTTTGACCTAGTTAAACACATCCAAAATCCTGAGAAAATTATAGGACATACATGAGAAAATTTGGAATAAAACTCATGAAGACAATATTATCCAAAAATTACCACAGAAGACTACACAAAAATAGTAAAATAACATTGTGGAAATAAGATAGAATTGAAAATCCATATGAACTTTTGCAGAATTGCGCATATTTAGAGGTGTTTTTTTTGGGGTCAAACAATACTTGATTAGAGCATGTGACCTATTGATTCAAAGATAATGATTTATATTTTAGAAGTCTAATAGGACTCGAGTTTAAATGAGGTCATTTCGGACCTCATTTTGGCCAAATCATCATATTAGTCCTATAGCTACGAAAATTGCATATTCAAATTAAATCAACCATAATAATTTATAATTATTAAAGAACATTCAATCTCAGCAAATCTACATCCCGATGCACTATTCTAACATCTAAACATCATACATTTTCTTAAAATTGAACCCTAGCCCCGATTGGTTAATCCAGTCTCGCTTTATGGGGTTCAAGACTGAAATTATTACCTTTATTGCGTTTTTTTGTTGATTTCAATCACAATCGAGTTATTGGATGTTCGTCAAAGCTTAACCAAGAGCTCGAGGACATGATTGGAACACCTCGGGACTCCACTAGGTTTAGCTAAGAGCCTAGTCACAGTAGGGACGAGAATTGATCTAGATTCAGACTGATTAAGGACTGTTAGGGCTGGATCGAGTTGTCGGAAGGGATTTGGCAGCCAATAGGCTTGCTTCCTATCACGGCAAGGTCTGGATGGCTCTCTAGAACTGATCGACAGTGATTGGCGTTGCAGAACCACATTGGACGGCACTGATCTTTAGTAGCAACAGAGATTGGTTCGAATTCAACCGGTTTTGAACATCGGTTGTAGATTGGGCCACCGAAAGTGTTCGGGTGGCTATTCTGTTGGTTCCCAACCACAGCTAGGTCAAGGACACTTCGGAGGTGAGGTAGGCGGGAGTAGAATCGCCGATCTTAGTCACAAGACTGGTGATCACACCGCTTGGAGAGAAGACCCACTCAATCACCAGTTCTTCAAGCAGCGAATTAACAGCCCTCGGACAGGCTGTTTTGGACATCGGAGAAAGGAGCCGCTACTCCAATCTGGATGAGAGGATGGCGAGGATCACCGCTGGGGCTAGCGGTGATCGGCTAACTACCAACGTGAGGCCGGTAAGCCTTGACGATGGACGCCGATTCGCAAGAGAAGGGTGGAGAGAGAGAGAGAGAGCTTTGAGGAGAGAGAATATTTCATTTAAATGAGGCCCCCACAAAAAAGGAGGGAAAATGGGTAGATATACCATCTCCAAATTGAGCAATTTCGATCGTTGGTTCAATTCAACGGTCGAAATTTTGATACCACTGTTAAAATTTGATTTTAAAGGTTGCATTATGATCTCGAGGTGTTAGGTAATTTATCTAGTGGGTTTGATTTGTGGAGACCTGAGTCAAAATCGAGAATTGTATCAAAATGTCCAATTAGGGGTCAAATTGCAATTTTATGAAATCCGATGACTAATATGCAAAATTTTGGAAAATTCAGGGTGCATAAATGAAATTGACATTGTGAGAACTCTAGAATTGGTCGCCAGAGGTCCAAAACCAATCAACAAGTGATTGGACTAGTTAGTATAACTGGCGGTCGGTTAAACTGGTCCGATCCGGCTTGGCCGGTTCTTGACCAGTTCTTGATCAATTCTTGACCAACTTGGTCCGGTTCTGGCCATTTTGCATACTTGAGGTCCTTGTGAATTTAAAAATTATACAATTTGGGCCTTAAAGGACCCAATGGAAAGTGAAATTTATTATTTCTAAGAAATTAGTTGATTAAGATTTAATTGAGTTAATCAAACCTTATGAATGCGATTGAAGGGTCTTTTATTACCTTAATTAAATGATTATCATGAAAACAATGGGTCAAAACCATGGGTACTTTGAATCAGGCCCAAATGGCTAAAATGATCAAATTTGTAATTAAATTGGCAAAATTGCAAATAATTAAAATTGAGTTCAATTATTGTCACAATTGCCCTATTTAATGAACTACCCATGTGTAAGATTACTTATCACCTTCAAATTGACCTTAAATTGAAGCACTCGGACTTATGTCAAAAATGAATCTAGTCCTCATATCAAAATTGGACATAGAATTATGAAATTAAGCCATAACCATGAATGGGTCAATTCGAATTTTATTAGTTGAAGCTTAATTGCTTGACTTTTTTATACTCGGGAGAATAAAATTCTTCAAATTGATAAGTTCTTATGTAAATTTCTCAAATTGATTTCAAATTTGGATTTATCTTGAGGAAATGAGTGAGAAACAATTGTCCATTCGCAAGTTATGAATGATCGATTTTGGTCCCTAACTAGGACTTAAAACAACGATTTGCATTTTGATTCAATAAATCGCGAAATTGAATGCACGAGTAGATTTAAAATAGTGCATAAACCAAATGTCGAAGATGGAACTACACCTAATTATAACTAAAGTAAAAATAATTTTTTTGGTCGATTTAAAACCTAAAACCGAAAAATTTGGAAATCAAGGTTCTTAATCAAATTTTGTGAAATTTTTGACACAAAAGTCAAATTGACATTAAAAGAAATGTATTTATGTATTTTTAATTTTTTTGGGTCAAAGGTTTGACCAAAAGTCAACCCTTTAATTGACTTTTTTTAAAAGGTTGATTTTTTTTGGGTCAAATCTTTGAATTTTTTGGGAAATTGATTTGATAAAAATAAAATTAAAGTTAAACATAATATTTTTGGCTAAAAGTCAATTTCTGTTCGGGGTTGACTTTTGGTGAAAGGGTTAACCCAAAAGTAAACTATTTAACTTTTTGGATTTTTCTTGAAAATAACTCAAAAATCATTTAATAGTATCAATGCAATAGAAAGAAATTAAAAAAACAATACTTTTTTGGCTAAGAAACGAGCTCTATCATGATTAGAGAGCCAAATCTCATTTTTTACATTTTTTCGACGTGTTTACTAAAAATTAGGTGTTAATAGCCGTCCCTCTTTGAGTGGGAATTCAAAGAAATTCCACTCAAAGATAATGATACCTACAATTTTTAGTCGACTCCAACTTGGAAATGAGAAAATATCAAAGGAAATGACATTTGGTTAGGGATTGTACTTGACACTTACCTTCACTCATAAAGGAAATGGTTTAAGGATGACCACTAACCTAACAAAAAAGTTTAAGGATCACCTAGAACTTAAGAACAAGGTTTTTGAGGATAACATAGAACTTAAAGGACAAGATTTAAGGATAACCTAGAACCTAAAGACAAGGTTTATGAGGATAACCTAGAACCTAAAGACAATAATTAGAGGACAACCTAAAACCTAAAGGACAATATTTGAGGATAACCTAGAACTTAAAGACAAGATTTAAGAATAACCTAGATCCTAAAAAACAAGATTTAAGGATAACCTAGAACTTGAAAAACAAGGTTTAAGGATAACCTAGAGCCTAAAGACAATGTTTAATGATAACTTGAACCTAAATATAAGGTTTATGAGGATAACCTAAAACCTAAACGACAAGATTTAAGGATAACCTAGAACTTAAAGGACGAAGTTTAAGATTAACTAGGAACCTAAGGAACGAGATTTAAGGTTGACCAAGAACCTAAGAGATGAGATTTAAGGTTAATTAAGAACCTAAAGGACGAGGTTTAAGGTTGACCAATAACCTAAAATAAGGGTTATGATTTAGGATGACCAAAAATTGGAAACAAGAGATATGGTTTAGGATTACCAAAAACCTGAAACAAAGGTATGGTTTAGGATTACAAAATATTGGAAACAAGGGTATGGTTTAGGATTACCAAAAACCGAAAACAAAAGGTTTTTAGATTGTTTGAGAACTAATCTTGCGAAATCATTCAAGCATATCTTGGTAAATGATACCGATTGTGAAATCCCTTCGGAGAGGATTTTAACAAAATAAAATTTGATTAACCACCTAAAGGTTAAATCAAATATGCTAAGTGGAAATAGCTTAATCAAAAGAGATCTTTCACACTGGCTTTCAAAAAGGATTTTTATTCCCAATCATTAATGTGGGAAAACTGCTTTAATCTCACTAGAGATGTCTCACCCAACATATGTCTAAGGCTTTCAGAAACATTCACAGTGAATATAATTAATTGATCAAAAGGTCTTTTGAAAGAACTGTAATGATGGCTTGGTCATGGGCTTACACAAAGGGTATGCACTTTGAGGCTAAGAAATGAATATTCAAACAAATATCCTCCTCGAAAATAAGATAAGATAGGATTGCTTCCTTTCCTTCTAATGGTAGCTCTTATGTGAGATTCTTATTTCAACTTGAACCATCCCAATCGAAAGAGACTTTGGACAGAGGTTGTAATGTTGATTCAGGTGAGGTTTAAAAATGCTTTTTTTTTTTTTCCAAATATCGAGGTGTTAAAAGTGAGTGATTATTTTGGCATCATTATCATCACACAATTTTTTCAGAAATCTGACTCTTGAAATTTAACCTATCTTGAGAGTCCTTTTGACTATTTGTCTTGAGACATGAGAACTTCTTTCTTTCTTTCTTTCTTTTTTCTAATGACATTGCTTGCAATAGATATGCTTTGCAAAGTATGTTTTTTGTTTTTTTGTTTTTCTAAATGGTCTTTTGCTTGGCCATTGATTTTGCTTTTCTTTGCATTTTTTATGGGCTTTGGCCTTGCTTTTACTAGGCACACTGCTTTTTCATGCCCCATGATTTTCCCTCTCTTTTGAGTATCTAGGATTCTCAAGTGGTATTTACAAACATGACCAACATTCTCAATTTTGTTAGTAAATCACATGCCTTGTGTGACATCTCGAATTTCTGATTTAGTTTTCAATTGAATGAGTTGGGCTTTTCATCGATGCACCTATAGTTTTTTCTCTGACCTGATCACTCACAAGATAACTAGTCTATCAGGTGAAGTCGTTAAGGGATTTTAACGCAATAGACTTGAGAATTTGATCAGAAATCGACTGCTCGATTATGCTAATTTGCAAGGGTCAATACAACACTGTTAAAATCGATCAGAGATCGGAGATAGGTTAGTTCGACTAAGGTATGTGATTAGAGTATGGGTGATTTCCGTAATTACAAAATTCTCGTCGAACGGCACTAGATTGATTTTCTATCATTTCTATACCCTATGTCCGCATTTGAAACCTCAAAATTTTCACAACAACCGAGAGTCGCCAATGAGTTAAAGATGCACAATGTGGATCGAAAATAATCAACCATGGGTCAATTTCACTAAAAAATCCTAAAAGCTACTCGGTAAGTTAGGTCATGCTAAAATTGCGCCGGATTGAAATTAACTGCGAATTTAAACATGATTTCAGAAATTAAAAATTCTGTCATGGCACGATTCATTTTAGGAACGTCGACTTATCCTTCGAAGTTTTTTTTTTTTTTTTTTTTTTGCAAACTCGAGATTTTGCTAAAATTCAAAGTAAGCTTATTTTGGATTGGGAAAATTAGAGAGCCGTTTTTTATCGCATTTTTGGGATTCAAGTTGGTTCAATTGACAAGGAAAAATCACGAGATGGGCGATGGAATCTTGGCTGAATTTATGGGGGTTAAATTGAGCTTAAATGGAGAAGGATTGAAATGAAATTGGAAGGGGAATTGAATGAAATGGGAAGGCAAGTGTTCCAAAATTCGTAGGCCTTGTGGGGAGCAACATTTGTACCACTTGGTTAGCTTGCTAAGGAAGCTTGACTGCTGCAAATTGGCTCAGGAAGATAGCCATGCATGGTGGGGCATAGAACCCAAGTGCTTTGGATATTTGGTGGCCTCTCCTCATCTTCAGCAGCTCATTCTTCCTCCTTGCAGCCCACTTCATCCATTGTTGAAGTCTTTTAAGAGCTTGAGAGAACTAGAGAAACCAACCCTCACATCACTCTCTCTCCCCTCTACAAGCCCAAGCAAATTCACAGCCCTTTCTCCCATATTTTCCTTCTCTTCCTGTTTCTACTCCAACATACCTTTCTCCAAAAACCCGAGTTAATAGTTGCATTCTTGTGAGAATCACCGCTCGTGCCACCCACCATTGTGCTCAAGACATCTAGTCCGTATGAAAGTGTGGCACCCCTTGACGGCCCCCGATCCGATTAGGGTCGCCACAGTTCGCTTACCATTTACTTTCCTTATTAACATATCACTCTGATACCATTTCAAGTGCAGCGGGTCCATACAACCTGGGGGTTTACATTTTTTTATTTTTTGGTCGGTCCTTTGCGCAATTTATATGCGGAAGCACATCCAACAACTCCCTTCCCTATGTTCAGAAAACAATGCACACCTACTAAACATTTATAGGTAAAAGCCGTACACTTTTTATTTACTTAAATCATATGGACATCATTCATCGGTACATCAAAATGCCATAGTCATCTATATTCGGCTACACTCCAAAAGATGACCGATGTTTCCTCAAACAGTCATACACTTTAAGTCCATCGATCAGTGTCGGCGTCCAAAAGCTCCTTCCCTTGTTATCCTCCTCCTCACGGTCACATCCAACTGTTCAAACCATCTACTAATCTGAAATGTTGGTCCCCAAAAGGGGTGAGTACAACCACTTAGCAAGTAAAGGAATCCAATAACCACTCAATGCATCATACAAATCGTACATGCATTGGAGGCGTAACTTACCTTGCAGCCATAACACTATCATGCATCATCACTTATCATCATGCATCACCATGTCATCATCCTTATCATCATGCATATCATATCATCATATGTCATCATCATAATCATCATCATGGCATCATTATATCATACATGTCATCCTTATCATGATCATCATCATCATCACATATTATCATCATCATCATGCATATCATACCATGGGTGATCATCATATCACATCACATATCATCATTATCATCATGCATATCATACCATGGGTGATCATCATATCACATCACATATCATCACCATCATCATGCATATCATACCATGGGTGATCATCATATCACATCACATATCATCATCATCATCATGCATATCATACCATGGGTGAGATCATCATATCACATCACATATCATCACCATCATCATGCATATCATACCATGGGTGATCATCATATCACATCACATATCATCACCATCATCATGCATATCATACCATATCATGCCATGAGTTAATTTTCATCTTTATGTTTAAATTTGATCACCACATCACCCTTCCTCGATTCATCGATTTTATCTCATATTTTACACTCGCATCCCATGCGAGAAAAACCTCCGGGTATGTATCCAAGATACAACCGGGCATCCGGTCCCCCCACATTCCGGGCATCTCGCATCCCAACTAGCATCACGAGGAACCTCCGGGCATGTATCCAAGATACAACCGGACATCCGGCCTTTACCCTTCTAGCCAGGCATCTCGGACCCAAATCCTGGCATCGCGAGGCATTCCCTTCGTGCAAAGACCTCCGACAGGGCTTCCGGAATTATGTACCGACATACCACCAGGCCTCCCTTGGAATTACGTACCGTATACCACCGGGCATCCCGACACTCCCGGGGAAATCCGGCAATGTATCTCTATACATTCCGGCCATCATCCTCCATCACAACCTCTTACTCACATATCATTTTCCACATTCACCTTCATTTTAATCTCATTATTACATGGCATATGATTCACACATGCATCACAATTTATGATCATACATACACCAATGTCATATAACAATGCATAATAAATTCAATGGAATTCATGGCCAACAAAATAATCCCTTTTTATTTTATTATTATATTTATTTATTTTCATAAATAAATATTAAATTTAATATCTATGATTTTCCCAAAATCATAATATTCAAACAATCACTAAACAAACCAATAGGATGACAATTTCATACAAAATTCATGGCCAAATTGAATTTCACATAATTTCACAATTTCCACAAAATAGCACATGATATTCGGATAATGACCAGAATGCACAGTTTCCAAATAAATTCTATTAAAATACTCATATGGCCTCTAAAAATTACGAAATTTTACAGGGTGATAGCCAAGACATTTTCGTACAAATTTTATGAAGAACTCCAAGTCATATTACTTATATATTATTTTATTCAACCTCACGAAGCTTCTGGATCCATTACCGCATCGTCCAGAATACACATCTACGAAATATTAAGATTTCACCCATATATTCTCTTTCATTTCCTCTGAAATTTAAGTATGTTATGTAACAAGGTGTCCTTTACAGGTTTCATGAAGAGATCTAGGTCAAATAACCAAATTATGGTCACCATTTAAGTCCATGGAGTCTCGGGTGTCTCGGAACACAGCACCAAAACCATCGTCTCCAAGATCTAGCAGATTTACTAGGCTATACTTGTTCATTTATCTTCAAATTCGAGTATGTTGTAGTTTAAGGTGTTACCTACAACTTTCATGAAGACATCGAAGTCATATCTTCAACAAAAATCAACATGCAATCAAGAATCCAGCAAGAAGTCAGTGAAAACTTCACAGATCTGGGGTCTCCGTAGGATGAGACTTTAACCCCTAAAATCTCCATCATTTTCAGCGAAATTTCATTATGTTATAGTTCAAGATGTTAGCTACAACTTTCATGAAGAAATAGAAGCCAAAATCGGGCTCTAAACACACATGCAAGCTCAAACAAGTTTCTGACTCCAAACAGTTCATGCGAAAACATTGGTGCAAGAGTAGAAAGTGGATTCCCAACTTGCCTCTAGACCTCACGAACAGCACGAGCGGACGGCACACGGCGGCGAACGGGCTCCTTTCTCTCCCTCTCGGCTTCCTCTCTCTCTCGCACGATTCTCTCTCTCTCTCCCTCACTTGGCCGAATGGCTAACCAGCCATTCTCTCTCCTTTCCTTCCCTTTTATATTGCATGCATTCTAGGTTTGCATGAGAGACAAGTGTAATTGTGGAGGAAGACAAATGTCCACCATGCTTCACCTCCTCCATGCCACTTGTCCCATTGCATGCATCATGGGCCTTGGAGTTGGGCTGGTCCACCACTCCTCTTGGGCCTCTATTGGGCCGGCCAACTTGGCCCATTAAAAGCTTAGGCCAATGGGCCTAACGCCCATCCTAAAAATTGACCTTTTCCTCTCTTTTTTTATTTTGAATTTCTTTTATAAATATTTTAAACTTTAAATTTTCCACATGGCCAAAGTCTTTCGACATTTCATTTATTGAAATGTAATTTATAAAGTGCATGGCCAAGCATAGATTATTAATTTATCCTATAGTCCTAAATTCAAAATTAATAAACACAAGCACAATAACACCTAGCCTTAAGAAAACTAATGGCTAACACATAGACCATAGGTAATTTCATTACCTAATTATAGGCTTTAATTTCTCTAGAGGATGACTTGAAGTTTGGGATGCCACAAAAAGGACCTGGCCACTTGTTGGACGAAGCAGCCGGCTAACCCGCCGGCCAGCTTGAAGTCACCACTCGCCGGTTCGTCGGTCCGCCTGCCCGCTTGCATTGTTTCATGATTTATGTGTTTTTTCTCCCATTTCAACCATTCCTCCGCCCAACCCAGTCACCAGCCACTCCCTCTTAACCCCCAAGTGCCGCTAGTTGTCGGAGAACCCCTTGTCAGAGCTCCGGCCAAGCCGTTCAACTCATTTTCCTCATTTGCTGTTCACAAAGTATTGTTCACGCGCACTGTTCACGTGTACTGTGTGACTTCCCAAATTTCACCGACCTTCATTAGTGTAATCAGAATCATTAGGAACTTAGATTAATTTAGATTGGGCCAGAAAGTGAATTCGATGGACCGTGAGGAATGTGTGGGCTCGAGAGGTAAGCAGGCCACATGAATTTTAGAATTGGGTTTGATAAGCCAAATGGAATAGTTGGGCTTGGGCTTAACTTAGAGTGGGCCAAGATTTAGTTTTGTTAGATTAGTAAATTTAGTTTGATGGACCGTGATCATTGTAGTTTGAGCCTGTTGGGCCAGAGACGGATATTTAGGCCCGAGTGATTTTATTTTCAATTAAGTCTATAGATTATAATAATTTGATTAGTGATTGTAATGTTAAAGTAAATTTCTAATTTTAACGTTTCTTGTGATAAATTCTTTATAGACTAACACTAAATAGTTAATATGTCATATAATGTCGTAACTTTGTAAAATTACAAGAGGATTGAAATCAAGTGAAATCAAAAGGGAATTAAATGAAAAACAATAGATACAAATGAACAGACTAATGATATGGATTAACTATTAATGGATGGCGAAAGACAGATGGAAAAATGGTTATGCATGGAAGCCACGACATCCCTCCTCTCTTCGCATCACCCACGGTTTTCCTATTTCCACTCAATTGAAAACAAGCAAAGGAGACATCATCATTAGATTTGCTAATGATTAGCCTAGCCTAGGGAAGAGACTATAGCCCCATTTCCCCTCTTAACTCTCGTAAACCCCCCCTCTCTCTCTAAAAATCGAAACCCATCTTCTTCTTCTTCTTCTCGTTTTCTCTCTCGGACGAGTAGTGACGAGAGAGAGAGAGAGAGAGAGAGAGAGAGAGAGAGAGTTATTTCAAGTATACTGACACACCATGGAGGTGAGTTTGAAAATCAAGACTTTACTAAATTCTGTGATGAATCTGGCTTTTAGCATGTGTTCTCCTCACCATACACTCCATAGCAAAATGGAGTTGTGGAAAGGAAGAATAAATCATTGCAAAAAATGGCTAGAACTTTTTTAATTGAAAGTAACATTTCCTCTCGTTTTTGGGCTAAGCAATTTTTACAGCGTGTTATATTATTAATAGAGTCTTCTTAAGGCCTATTCTGGAGAAAACTCCCTATGAGTTATTCAAAGGAAAAAAAGCCAATTGTTTTCTATTTTCATGTGTTTGGATGCAAATGTTATATATTGAAAAATGCAAATGATCGAATTGGTAAGTTTGAAGAAAAATTAGACGAATGCATTTTCCTTGGATATTCAACCACTAGCAAAGCTTACAAGATTTACAACAAAAAAACTCAATCTGTGGAGGAATCGATGAATGTCAAATTTCAAGACATCATACAAAATCAATCGATCCAGACTCAACCCGAAGAATCTTAACCTACTTCAGACTCTACAAAGTCTAAATCACCAGAAGCAGCTTAGACTTCAGAAGATTAGCGACAAACAATCATTGAGGAATCAAATGAAGAAAAAGATCAGTCTGTCAAATCAACCATCAACTGGAAGCACAAGTCTAGTCATCCCAAATAACTCATTATTGGTGATATTGATGAAGGGATTCGTACAAGATCAAAAAGGTGTGAAGAGTCTAGTGATGTGGCTCTTATTTTTGAAATAGAACCCAAGAGCATAGAAGAAGCTTTAACTGATGAAAGCTGGATTGAAGTTATGCAAGAAGAACTCAGGCAATTCAGTAGCAACGATGTCTAGGAATTGACTCATAAACCAAAAGGTAAATTTGTTATTAGAGCTAAATGGGTTTTCAGGAACAAGATGAACGAGAAATGAAAAGTCATAAGGAACAAAGCAAGACTAGTGGCCAGAAAATATACGCAAGAAGAAGGGATAGATTATGATGAGACTTACGCACCGGTAGCGAGGTTAGAAGCAATTAGATTATTACTTGCTGTTACTTATTATAAGAATTTCAGGTTATTCCAAATGGACGTCAAAAGCGCTTTCCTAAATGGATTTATCCAAGAGGAAGCCTATGTGAAACAATCTCTCGATTTTGAAGACCCAAGGAAACTAGACTTTGTATTCAGACTGAAAAAAGGCGCTATATGGTTTAAAGCAAGCACCTCGAGCTTGGTACGACAGGTTAAGTAAATTTTTAATTCAAAATTGCTTTGTTAAAAGTAAAGTAGACACTACCCTATTTATCAAAAGAGAAAGCAAAAACTTTTTACTTGTTCAAATTTATGTTGATGATATTATTTTTGGATCACTTAACGAAAATTTGTGCATGAAATTCTCTAAGTCTATGTAGGATGAATTTGAAATGAGCATGATGGGTGAATTATCCTTCTTTCTCGGACTTCAAGTAAAACAATTGAAGGAATGGACTTACATTCACCAAGAAAAATATGCTAAAGAACTTGTCAAAAAGTTCTGTTTGGAGAATTGCAAAAAGACTGATATACCAATGTCAAGTTCATCAAAGTTGGATAAAAATGAAGGAGGAAAGAAAATTGACCAGAGGCTATACAGGAGTATTATTGGTTCACTTCTTTATCTTACTACTTCTAGACTTGACATTTTGTTTAGTGTTTGTATTTGTGCCAAATTTCAATCAGATCCCAAACAATCTCATTTAAGTGCTACAAAACGTATCATCAAATACGTTACATCAACCTCTAATTTGGGTTTTTGGTATCCTAAAGAATGAGACTTTACTCTCCTTGAATATTCAAACGCAGACCTAGCAGGATGCATAGTTGATAGAAAGAGCACCTCGGGCACCTTTCAATTGCTTGGTAACATGACATTATCTTGGTTTTCGAAAAAGCCAAGCACTATAGTTCTTTCTACAGTAGAAGCAGAGTATGTGGTTTTTGGAAGTTGTTGTTCTCAAATTTTGTGGATAAAACAACAGTTAAGAGACTTTGGAATCGAAGATTCATGCACTGAGATCAAATGTGACAACACCAGCGCAATTAATCTCACCAAGGATCCAATTCTTCATTCAAGAGCAAAGCATATAGAGATTCGACATCATTTCAGTAGATACCATATTCAAAATGGAGAAGTCTTGATTCAATTCATTAACTCAAAGAATCAACTAGCGGATATTTTTACAAAACCTCTGGAGAAAAGTCAATTCAACCTTATTTGTTTCAAACTCAATATCTTAAAGTCTGAAGAAGTTTGGACTCAGGGCTAAAAAGTCTAAAAATACTCAGACTCTAAAGGTCAAGAATCACGATTGTAAGTTATTTTTGTTTTAGAAATTTATCTCATGGATAAAATCTCGAAAAGGTACGTTCATCTATTAATCTGTATTTGATTGATGTTACCTTCCCCAAATTCTCGTAATTATTGCAATCATTCATTTTCGAAAAAGAAGTTATCTTTTGAAATGACGGTTATTTATGTTTCAAAAAGGCAGTTATTTTTTTTTGAAAAGGCATTTTCTATTTTTCCTTTTACGTCATTCCATTTACCTCGTTTCGACTTCCTTATATACTGATTGTCTTCTTCACAAACTCTAAAAGCACATAACATCACTTTCTTACTTTTACTCTCTAGTTTAATCTTCAAAGTTCTCATCTTTCTCGCAAATCGAGTTTGGAATCTCTCAAAGACTGTGAGAATGGATTCCCAAAGAAAGTCTTCAAGGATCGCAAACAGGGGACCACAACACATATGTGAGGGTCCTACGCACTTACTTTTACTCTCTAGTTTAATCTTCAAAGTTCTCATCTTTCTCGCGAATCAAGTTTGGAATCTCTCAAAGAATGTGAGAATGGCTTCACAAAGAAAGTCTTCAAGGATCCCAAATAGGGGACCACAACACATGTGTGAGGGTCCTACGCATTTTGACCTCACCAAGGAAGAAGAATCTACAAGATAGCAGTAGAGCCCACAACATTCTCAACCGCGTCAATCTCCTCAAGCTAGGCCTCAGGATATTCATCATCATGCAGAGGAAGAGATCATTGAAGATGCAGAACCTGTAAGAACTCAAAAGCCCGCTTTTACATTTAAGGTCTACTCAGCCTTGAAGAAGGAAGGTACTCCCTTGAACTATATTGATGAATTTTCGAAAGAGAAAGGGTATCGAAATGAAACTCACTTCTTGCAAATAATGGAACGATTGGGAGTTGCTTCTGCGGGGTCCGCAGAAAGAGCATTTGCGAATGTTCCAAGCGATCCACGTGTTAGAGGTCTTAGTCAACCTAATGGGAATGATGATGACAAAATGTACACTCATTTTAAGCCTAGAATGGGTGTTGCGGCAAATATTCAAAGCAAAAGGATATATTTGTTTCGTTCGAAGGAACACAAGTGACTCTACTCTAAGTTGCTAAAGCGAGGGGTGATCAACCTAAGAAGTGTGGACTTTGATTTTCTTAATTCTCTGAATGTGAAGTTGCGAGAGAAATTCGCTCTACTTCAAATTGAACAATTTTGCTCTGAAACAACGGTGGCTCATCCAAAATTTACTGCGTACTTCTATTCTAATCTAAGTTTCTTTGATGCGAATAGATTTTCTTTTAGTGTTCGAGACCAGGACTATATCATTAATATGGACACATTGGCAGATGTGATTGGAGTAGAAAGAGGGGGATTTCAATCAATCAGTGTGTCTATTGACCGTGCGACAGTAGAGCTTGTTCGGGATGGAATGGCAGAAGGATGAATTTCATACCTGAGGATGAATGCCTCAAATATCTTGCTTCACAAGATCGTGATCAATTACCTTAGACCCAAATTGACTTCAAAGACTAATGTCTCCAACTCAGAAGCAAAGCTGATGTATGCTATCAATGCTGGCAAAAAGTTCTCTTTACCTCACACTATCATGTTTTATATGTATAGATTGATGGTGAAGGACAAGGGCCAACTTCCTTATTCAACACTTATTTCTAAGTTATTCAAACACTTGAATATTCATCCTCCCAAGATTCTGTGTGTTCGCACCTGTGATCAAATGGTGGTGGGACTGAAGATGGTTTCCAAAATGCATCTGAAGGAGCTAAACAAGGCTTTGGAGCGATTTAAGGAGAAAACCCCTGTCAAGACTCACCAAGTTTCTTCGGCTGCAAAACGGAAAGGGAAAGAGCCCATGACAACTCCATCCAAGAAAAGAAGAGCACTCATCTTGTAGGATGAAGAAGATGAGGAAGATGTCACCATTTCCGCTCTTGCATTGAGAAACTTACATCGTTCTATTCCAGAAGTGGAGACAGAGAATCAATGAGAAAATAAGCAAAGGAAGAAAGGACTGCAGAAGAAGAAGAGGGCGGGGATGAACAAGAAGAAACAGAGCATGAAGAGTACTTCTCACCGCCTGAAGGCAATGAAACAGGGGGAGTTGCTAAGCAAAGAGGTACCTCTTCAATCGTTTTTACTAGTGAAGATGTTAACCGTTCACCTGCAGATTCAGAAGATGTGTATGCTTCTCAATTCCCTAAGGAAGGTCATGAGATTTCATCTCCAAATCTGGGTGCCCATGCTGAAATGCCATCATCTGCAAATACTCCTCAAACCGAACATGCAGAAGCAAGCACTCAGACTGATAACTCAGCAGACTTTCGAAGATTGCTTGATATTCTTATGGAGATGCGAGGCTAGATTTATGCCCTGGGATGCAGAGTTCAGAACTTGCAGAATGCCAATCAAGCCTCTTCAGTTTCTTTGCATGATCAAATTCATGGCCTTGCTTTTCAAGTTTAAGCAAATGCCAAGGGTGAAGAAGTGGCTCAACTGAAAGAGGATTTGAAAAAGCTGGAAGGGATTGTCTAGTTGATAGGAGATTTCTAGCTTGTTTGCATTCCAAAACAATTCTAATTCCATTTTCTTTTTATATATACCTTTTTAATACTGATAAAAAGGTGGAGATGGTGCAAATTTGAGATTTGACTCTTGTTTGATATGACCTTTTGATTTTTTTGATTGACTTTACTTTTATTTGGTTGTAGTTGTGACTGGTTTGGATTTGGATTGTTTGATCATTTAATGTTTGCAATATCTTAAGCGTTGTTGGTATTCATGGCAAAGATAGTTGTTTTTAACAAGACTAACTTATTTCTTGTGGATGCAGATTTATTACTATCTTTACTAAACCAATTATCTTTTGTGAGATATCCATGTTTGCTTGAATATTGTCTTGCAGGTCAAAAATATCCAAATCTGTAAGAAAGTTTTGTCACTATCAAAAAGGGGAAATTGTTGGAAAAAACTTCCTTGCATGTTTTGAAACTGACAAAACGTTTCCATCAGTCTAGTTTAAAGACTTGCATACTCTTTTGTCAAAGTCTGAAAACCGCCGGACCACCAGACTCAAGATTCAAAGTCTCCCCTCATTGACAGTTTCTAGACCGTCGAAGAAAACTTATCCAGAATTGAGTATTTTCTTAAGAATTTGATTCTATCAACTAAAGAAAATCTCTCAGTTGGATATAGCATCTCAAAATCTATTATTCGTTTTGAAATTAATTCGGATAATTTGGATTCCTTGATTGACGAAGCATACTTGGGAGGTTCTATTTATGGAAACCTAAATCCTATTTGTATGGGCGAGCAGGATTGGTGGGCTATCGTCACATTCCTTAAGTAACTAAAGATCTCCCTAATTAATTCTGTCCAATGGGTAGATTGGAAGAACTCCTTTAGAATGTGTCAACGGTTATGAAGGCATGGAGAAGTATATAAGGAAGACGCTTTGGTTATTTGAAGTAGTGCACGATAGATAAATTCCACAGTCTGAAGCTCATTGTTTTTTATTAATTCAATTGTTGAGCGTAGTCTTGTACTCAAAAGAGAGTTTATACATCAGTGGGACCTTGAGGAAGTGTAGCAGAGTCTCTACACTTTGGAATCAAGGAAGTGATATACTGTAACAACTCTTTTGATTCTTAGTGGAATCCAGCCGGTGGGCTATTAGTGCAGGAGAGTGGACGTAGGTTTGGATTAAGCCGAACCACTATAAACCTTATGTTCTTATTCTTTTCTCTGAACACTTTTACTTTACTCGTAACTTTATTTAATTGTGAGTCTTGTTTCTATTTTAAAGTCTACGGTTAAATAGACTCAAGTTAAAAATAAAGTTTTACATTATACACATTGCAAAGTTTGTTTACGCACCTATTTACCTCCTCTAGGTGCTCGTACTAGCTTTCACAAAAATGAATCATATCACTTCAAGTTGATCATATATATATATATTAGAAATATTCCTTCAATCAACATATAACTGAACAAACATTAATGGTCATTGATTAATCTCGCACCTAATATCTAATCATGGTCAAGATTGTCAAGATCCCCACCTATTATTAGTTGGTTGCTTGGCAGCTTTGGAAGGATATCCCATAACCAGTATGTAAACCCTAAAACCCCTAATCGAGTTTACAATGATAATGAGCATCAAACCATTATCCTTCAATATTCCACAAACCAAATCTAGAATTCATTTCATAAATTAGAACATATTTTACAAATTACCCATTTCATAAACCTAGTTCACAAATGCACGCACGCAGAGCACACACGCACGCAGCATGCACACGCGAGTGCGCACGCACATTTATAATATTCACATAACCTTTTGCATTTATAATATATTGAATATCTATAATTTTCAAGACACACACACGCGTTACCTTTCACATTTATAATATATTGAATATCTATAATTTTCAAGACACGCACACATTACCTTTCACATTTATAATGTTTTCAAATCCCTAATTACATCAAAGTATTTAGTCCCTCATAATTCTTAATGAAATCTCACTTGATGAATTACACAAAATCTACTCACAAGAATTTATCTAGCACTACAACGGGAAGAATTCTCTGCACACTCCTCTATGTAGTCTCACCAAGGACTTTGGCACTCTATTGATGATCGAGGGAACTTTGTGCGCCCTTCTTCGTTGGACGTCTCTCTCTCTTTTATAATACAAACGAGGGTCTCCATCATTTATTGCAGCACGAGGAAGTGTTTTTCAGATTAATTAAATGACAAAGGAACCCACTATAATTTATGCGTGTGAATGCATGTGCATGCATTAAAAGATGGATGAACGTAAGACTTTCTTTCCCCTTATTTTTCTTTCTCTCTCAAGGTCAGCAATCATGGCTTTGGCAAAAGACGAGAGGGAACACATTAATTTAGGGAAGACAGAAATAGCTCCACACCCATCCCTGGATGCTTCAATATTAAATGCAAGTGGGCCACCGTCCACTTTCCTCCATTTATTTCCCAAGTCCAGAAGTCCAACCTGTGGAGATGAGTAGAAGAAACGAAAGAAACCTCTTCACACGTGCGGCTCATAAATGAAATCCACAATCTTCTTCTTATCACAATTTCGGCCTATCAATTCAAGTGTGCCAATATTTGACTCGCATGTGGTTGAGTTCACGTATTCTCGTCAATCCAAATTTATTCAACGAGGTCAAAGTCAAAATATATTTTAATTCTAGCAATGAGGTAATAAGCCTAAATTTAGAAAACGTGGTTAAAATATACCTCATTCACCCAGTTAAATCAAGATGCACAAAAACATCAAGAGAAATGTTGAAATTTTGCGAGGGTACTCAAATATATCTTAAGCTAGCGATTTCTTCTTTTTTTGAAATTATTCACGGATGAAGTGAGATGAATCAATACATGTGATCTACGGTATTTTATCGTTCTTGACTTGAATCTCTATTTAGACAACAATATAATACCGTCCATTTAACCCTCAAAACTGACTTATCACTCAACATGCATTTTGTCCTTCCTTGATGTTTTTCCATGAAGTTGACACATCAGATATGGACCCTTTTCTAGGCTGCCAAGTTTCCCAGGTCGCCATATTCAAACTAGAATTTGCTGCTGCCTTGGTAATCAACAAACCGTTTTTTTCCACAAAATATGAAATTTACGTATAACTTTCAAATCTTAAATCCTAAAGATATGGTGATAAAACCTAAAATCAGTGATTTTCTTATCGATTAGTTCCTAAGAATTATCATGCAACAAATAAAAAGGACATTGGCAGATAATATGGAAATTGGCATATTTTATGGTGCGCGACCTAAATTCCCTTTCAAGTTATTCCTATCCTCCGAAAAGACTCCCAAAACACTCTAGAACATTAGTTCCCCGAATACTTAAGGTCCACAATCGTGCACGTCACAAGGAAAGAGGAATATTGGGAAATAATCTAATACAGAAATTGCAACAAATAAGGAAAACAAAAAACGAGAAACAAGAAAACCGAAAGGAGGAAAAAAAAAAAAAGATCCTCCTCCCCTATAAAACCCCGAGACAAGCCCTTCTTCCTCTCCTCACCTGGAAACACAACTAGGAAAGAGAGGAATGGCAAAGACAGTGATGGAGGGTGTGAAGGGACTCTTTCTTCTAGTCTCGTTGCTTTCTCCTTCTATGTTCACGTGTGTGCTGTGCACACGGGGATTGAACTCTGGGCTCAATCCCTTTTGCCAGCTCAACAGTGAGCCTACTGTGGTAAAGGGACTTGATCTGAAGAGATACACAGGACGGTGGTACGAGATCGCCTCCCTCCCGGTGCCCTACCTGCCCAAGGACGGCGAGGACACGAGGGCCACGTACACTCCGAAGGACAATGGGACCCTGGATGTTTTGAACGAATCCTGGGTCAATGGCAAGAGGAACTTCGTGAAGGGCAACGCCTACAAGGCCGACCCTAGCATCGACGAGGCCAAGCTGAAAGTGAAATTCTATTTGCCTCCGTCCAACCCCACCTCACTGTGGTGGGTGACTACTGGGTCTTGTACCTTGATGCTGATTATCAGTATGCTATCTTATGGTTTTATTAATATTGTGATGGGCCTAAGTTGGCCCGTCCGCCCACGTTGGGCCTAAAAGCCCGGCCCACAAGATTAGGGCCCATGGATGAAAGAATATGATGAAGGGACTCGTTTCTTTTTCGAGGGGACATATATAAGGGGAAATAAAGAGGGAGGAATGTATCTTTTGGCATAACGTGCGTTCCTCCTCTCTCTCACCCTCAAAAAAATGTTCCAAAAGAAAGAAAAGTGTGCAAAAGGCGACACCCATCTTCCCTTCAAGATGAATTGACATCATCGGATCACACGGGATTAGAATTTCTTCCTCGATCTTCAGCATTGGTGTTTAATTTGTGGCTAACAAGGTACGCTCGATTCTGTGGTATGCTTTAGGATCGGTGATACATGTTCTTCCTGGGCTCGTCTTCCGCATTCGTTTTAGGGGTTCGATTTTGTGTCGAATCCGGTTTCAGGGAATCCGATATTCCCAACATTGGTATCAGAGCCGTAGTTCTTGTTTCCCGATCCTTTTCCATGTTTTTCCCGACCCTTTCATGTTTTGTGGGTGATTTAATTAATTGGCCGACACCGATTGAGGCGGAAAAACCCGACACTTGAGCACTGTTCATCCATTTTTTCGAGTTTTTGTAAGTCGAAATTGATTTCTGATGGCGTTGGATGGAGGGTCTCGTCGAGACGATCGCGAAGAGTGGCGGAACCGTGCCCTCACGCGCAGCCGGAGCGAAACGGCGTCATCGGCGCAAGCGTTGCACGTGTCGAAACGACGATGCAGGCACGTACATCGCACGCGCACACGGGGCTGACGCGCGCACGTGCGACGCACTTGCGCAGGGGACCGTCGATGGCACGTGCGAGGCACACGCCAGCTGACGTCATTGTGACATCAGCTGCACGCGTGCCGCACGTGCCGATCGGTTTGCCCGACCGGTCCATCTGGTCCAACCGGTTCGACCGACCCGTTCGGTCCGACCGGCCCGACCCTGCCGACCGTTGACTCCGACCCATTGACTGTTGACCGTTGATCTAAAAAAAAAAAAAAATATATATTTCTTTTTCAATTATGTCTATGTGAGTTATAAGTAATCCATTTTTTTATTCTGCATTTGTTGCATGAATCATGGAAAATTATGTATTTTCCCTTATGTTTATTATGGATTATAAGTGATCAATTTTTAGTTATGTATTTGTTGTAGGAACTATGATGCGTTATGCACGGATACCTGCATTCCGAGATCGGAAGAAGGAAATGCAAGACTTAAAAGGCTAATGACAAAGTTAGCTAATTATCGGTAGCATGATGGTGATTTAGTATCACATGTGGTTAGGGTCAATAAGATGATACATGAAATCATCTGGAATGGTTATCTTATGCTACATTTTGAGAAGGTGCTAGCTTTGATGAACACTCTTCCATATGAATGGCAAGCAGTGTTAGATCGCCTATAAAAGGTCAACGTGGTCCCGGGCTATAGGAGGCTAGTAGTAACTTTTGTAAGAGAGTACTATAGGATTGAGTTAACCAAAACTTCAACCCTTAGTTGAGCGCCACATGGCGCAGAGTGAATGTGCCTTGGAGGCGACATGAAAGCTCTCTAAAAGTTTGTCCATGGTTGACAAATGTGCCTTCAGATTTTTTAGATGTTTTGACTGATAGATTAGAAGGGACATTCCCTATTTATTTCTTAGATTAGTTTGAGATGTTTTGGGTGTAAAGATCTCTTTCTATGTTGATATTTTCCTCTGTATATATTACTTAGTGTAGTGGATAGTTATATTATGTGAAATCATTATTATTCTATTGGATGTCAAATATTATTTACTTTCTGTTAATTGTTGACTGCTATGGGTAGTTCATAGAAGTTTTTGTAACTTCATAGAATTTATTTTGCATAAGACAATTATATTAATAATAGTTTTAAGTTAGGATTTTTGGAGGATGATTGGAAACATAGTGACCTTTTGATTCTGAAACCTTACTTGAAATTGTTCATTGATATAATGGGTCTATGCAAAGTGGATGCATAAATGATAGGCATTAATTATTCGTGCATATATGTCTGATGTGTTCAGATCGATGGTTTTAGTAACTAAGAACGTAATTGCTGATATGAACGGCAACAATTGTGAAATATTGAATATGAAGGTTTAATATGTGCTGGAAAAGCAAGAAGCACTATAAGCTCTTGACCATATTATGGAAGATCTTGAGAATACCGTGTGCCACCTTGAGCTAGTAGAGGACCGCCTAACGGCATTTGAGTCGAAAATAGACATTTGCAATACTAGTTCTAGCTTAGAAATGGCGTTGAGCTATAAGCGTAAGCGTATTGATTCGTTCAATATGTGGGAATGCAAAGGATCAAATCTTTATTGCAAGAAATCAAGAGTTAACCAACACAAGAGAGGAAAACGTTTTCAAGTGAAGAAAATGTCAATGGTGAGGTGTTACAATTGTGACAAGAAAGGTCACTATGCTCGCAACTGTTATAAGCCGAAAGAGGTAAACACCTCTTGTATATTTGAGAACTTTGCTTATATGTCAAGTTCTGTATTATTGGCTGAATCCAATCCTTTGTGGACTGTAGATTCAGGAGTGACAGACTATGTAGCGAATGATAAAGAATCCTTCGTGGAATTCCGATGAGTACCAACTGGAACTAAGTGGATCTATGTAGGAAATAACTCCAGAGCTGAAGTTAAAGGGATTGACACCTGCCAATTGAATATGTGTGGTGGACGCACCTTGTTCCTACATGATGTTCTATATGCTCTGGAAATTCGTCAAAATTTAGTGTTTGTTTTGATGTTGGTTAAACTTGTTTTTAATATAAACTTCCATAATAGCGGTGTAGATTTGTATTTGGATACAAACTATTATGTTTGTGGTCATTTTCAAGATAGTTTTATTGTACTAAATGTTGACTGTGGTGATGTCAATATTTGTTATTCCCTTTTCACGTCTCCTAATTCATATGATAATGATGTGAATGTGTGGCATGCTAGATTTGGTCATATTTGCCAACAATGTATGAATAGAGTAGCCAAAGAGGGCTTGTTGGCAACATTGAAAAAATCGATTTGTCCATATGTGAGCATTGCCTAGTAGGGAAAATGACAAGGAAACCATTTTGGAAAAGGTATAAGAGCTGAATTTCCTATGCATTTAATCTATTCTGACATCTGTGGTCCAATGAATATGAGGGGAAGGCATGGGGCTGTTTAGTTCATCACTTTTATAGATGATTATACTCGATTTGGATATGTCTATTTGATTTCTCATAAATCTGAAGCAATAAGTTGTTTCAAATGGTTTATGAACTTGGTAAAATATCAATTAGACAAGAAAATAAAAGTATTAAGATCCGATCGAGGTCGATAATATTTATCTGATGAGTTCATAAAATTATGTGATGAAAAAAGAATAGAAAGAAAGTTATCTATTCCATATACTCCTCAACAAAATGGTGTTGCGGAGAGAAGAAACAGAACCCCACTGGAAATGGTTATGTTCACGATGGCACATGCTAACTTACCTATCACTTTTTGGAGTGATGCGTTGTTAACTGCTGCCTATATACTTAACTAAGTGCCTTCCAAATCAGTTATTTCCACTCCATATGAGTTATGGACAGGTAGAAAACCGAACTTAAGTTTTCTTAAGCCATGAGATTGTGTTGCCTATACTCATGAGTCCTCTCACAAGTTTGGAAATTTAGTCTCAGAGAAAAGAAGAGTATTTTCATAAGATACTGCGAACACTCGAAATAGTATGTGTTCATAGGTGAGCAGGAAAGTGGGAGTATAACTGAATTTGAATCACGGGATGTCACATCCTTAGATGATGAATTTCTTAAGAAGGGCGAAATAGGGGAAGATTACTCCTTATTAGAAATCTTGGATCAAGATAATGATATTAGTGTAGTTCGTCCAAGTGGGAGTAATATGATAAATGATGAATTGAATTCAACTCATTCTCAATTACAACCACATGATGAGACGATATCATCATTATCTAATCCTAGTATGAGCATAATGGGGAATGATGTGCAAAGTGTACAATCTCCCATATGGTGAACAAGTTGCCAAAGTATTCCATGTTGACGTTTTGACATTGAAGGGGAAACTTTTATGGTTGCTCCACAAGATGAGGATGAGCCAAGAAATATTAATGAGGCTCTAAATTGCCCTAGTAAGGAAACATTGATTCATGCAATGGAAGAGGAAATTGAGTCAATGAAGTCAAACCAAATTTTGGGAACTGGTTGATCTTCCAAAAGGACACAAAGCTATAGGGAACAAGTGGGTTCTCAAAATAAAGTGAAAAGTTAATGGCTCGATAGAAAGACATAAAGCTCATCTTGTGGCAAAATGGTATAATCAATAGGAATGAATTGATTATGAAGAAACATTTTCTCATATAGTAAGATTTACCTCAATTCGCATTATTCTGGCAATAGTAGCTAGTATGGATCTTGAGTTACATCAAATGGATGTAAATACTACTTTCCTCAATGGAGAATTAGAGGAATAAATATATATGGAACAACCTGCTGGTTTCATAATGAAAGGTCAAGAAGAAAAGGTATGTTGACTTTTGAGGTCAATATATGGCCTTAAGCAGTTGTCAAGACAATGGTATATACGTTTTCATAATGTCATAATGGCATATGATTTTACAATGATTGATGAGAATCATTGTGTATATATCAAAAGATCCAAAGATCAATTTGTGATCATATCATTATATGTTGATGATATACTAATTGCCGAAAGCAATATGGAGTTTGTTAATACTGTCAAGAGTTGGTTGTCTTCCAACTTTGAGATGAAGGATATGGGTAAGTCTGCATACATTCTTGGAGTTAAGATTTCAAGAGATCGTTCGAAGAGATCGTTATCTCTTTCACAAGAAACATATATAAATAAAGTTCTTGAACGATTTTATATGTAAGATTGTAAACCCATTGATACTCCTATTGCTAAAGGTGAATGATTGAGACATAGACTGTGTCCAAGGACTCCACAAGAGAAGGAACAAATGAAACATGTTCATTATGCTAGTGTTGTTGGGAGCTTGATGTACGCTATGATGTGTACAAGACCTGACATATGTTTTGCAATTGGAATGGTGAGTAGATACCAATCCAACCCAGGTCAAGCGCATTAGAAGGCCGTTAAAAGAATACTGAGGTATCTAAAGGGAACTGCTGATTATACACTGAGTTATCAATGAAAGGATCTGCGACTCTAAGGCTATTCTGATACTGATTGGGGATGAGATTTAAATGAAAGGAAATCTACCTCTAGCTTTGTTTTCTTACTAAATAATGGCAACATATGTTGGAGCAATAAGAAACAAAAGTGTATAGCATTGTCCACGATGGAAACTGAGTTCGTGGCATTATCAACAGCAATATAAGAAGGTGTTTGGATTAAGAGATTTTTTGGATGATTTAGGTGTTATTGAAAAAGCTGCAAGTCCGTTATTGGTTAACTGCGATAGCCAAGCAGCTATAGCGTACACCAAAGATCCAAAATATCATGGCAAGACCAAACATATAGATACCAAGTATAATTTTGTCAAAGATATGGTTGCACAAAAGGATGCGAACTCATAGTACATATTACACATAAAATGGTAGCAGATCCTATGACAAAGCCAATACCTAGAGATGTGTTTTGTGGCCATATAAAATCTCTAGGATTGCGTAGAGGTTGATATACTGAATATTATAATTTCCCTAAGTGTTAACATTTGATGAATTTGTGTTTTCATCATTAATGCCTATAAATCTTTGTTTGATCTTTATGCATCTTAATGCTCAGTGCACTACTTTAAGTTGAGAAAGTATGTTGGACAAATATAAGATTGGCCCACTCACACAGGTAATCGCCTCTATTTATTATGTGATAAATAGATATTAGACGATTTTTAAGCTTATTATCTATGTGATAATCAAGAGCTCAAGCTTAAAATACATAAGTTGCCTTAACTGAGTGTTAAGATGAGAACATAATACTTACTATGTCTGAAAGTAAAATACCTCACATATTTTACTTTATCTGTCTAAGATGCCAGATGTGAGTTCGATAAATTTTATGAATGAGTAGATATGTGAACTTAAGTTACACATTGGGTATATCTGAACTATCATCTATATGGTATTAAAGGTGTAGACATACGCTCCATGGGAAATGAGTTAATACCGTAATACGTATTTCATACTACGTATGCATGAGATGACCAATAAGAGTGGCAAAAGTTTGATCTCAACTTTTATGCCATGTGAAACTCTTGAGGAAAAGAGTTCCTCAATTTTAGTGCCCTCATGACTCTTACTTATTCTCAAGATTTCTATTTAGTATTTGCTATCTTAGGATGTTGCCAATGATCATGAGTTGATTCAATTTAATGGGACATTTTTAGAAAAGCAAGCTGGACTAAAATTGAGAGTTTGAAGGAAAGAGGAAGATCGAATTTGGAGAATCACATTATAGTTTTGTATTAACTGATTAACTAATTATGACTATCTTTGGGATAATCATAATTGTGAATACAATATATATATATATAATTGTTTAAAAGAGATCAAGAGAGGTATAAATGTGATCGATCGATTTAGGGTACTGCATACTAAATCTACTTAGAGTGTGATGCCCATTATGAGCTGTTATATATTCCTAACAGATGTATAGCAACGAGCTCTCAAAGTATGCTGGTCGCACGTATTATTCACCGGTATGAATGTTGAAGAGAGGTAAAGAGGATCCTGTTCGGCCCACCATGTGCGAGTGAGAGATGTTGGTTTTATTAATATTGTTATGGGCTTAAGTTGGCCCGTCCGCCCATGTTGGGCTAAAAGCCCAGCCCACAAGATTAGGGCCCATGGATGAAAGAATATGATGAAGGGACACGTTTCTTTTTGGAGGTGACGTATATAAGGGGAAATAAAGAGGGAGGAACGTACCTTTTGGCATAACGTGCGTTCCTCCTCTCTCTCACCCTCAAAAAAACGTTCCAAAAGAAAGAACAGTGCGCAAAAGGCGACACCCATCTTTCCTTCAAGACGAATTGACATCATCAGATCACACGGGATCATAATTTCTTCCTCGATCTTCAGCATTGGTGTTTAATCTGTGGCTAACAAGGTACGCTCGATTCCGTGGTGTGCTTTAGGATCGGTGATACATGTTCTTCCTGGGCTCGTCTTCCGCATTCATTTTAGGGGTTCGATTTTGTGTCGAATCCGGTTTCAGGGAATCCGATATTCCCAACACTATCGTTGGTGAGCCTAGCAGGAACGTCTCTCTTTGTATGTATCCTTCTTCTCAGGTTTTCCTTTCTTTTTCTTTTTTACTTTTTGCCCCAGTTGATGGCCAGAGAAATCAGAAGCCAAAGGTTTTAATTTTATGACTAATCCTTCAACGGGCGGTTTGTACTAAGTGAGATTTGGGTTCTGATTCTTGTTTTACTTCCTTCACTTTTGTATGCAAATTGGTGGGATTAGTATTATTGTTATTATTATTTTGCAGATACTAAGCCGACAGAGTTATATAGATGATAAAATCTATAATCAGCTGGTTCATAAGGCTGTTGATGAAGGATATGATGTGAGCAAGCTCCGCAAGACTCCACAGAGCAAGACTCCACTGCTGCAATGAGGAGGAGCCTAGGGCGCTAAAGGCATTTGGTGGATTAAGTCTGTTCTAGGGAGGAAACTTAATTTTGCAGCAACTAGATGAAATGATGTTGAAATTGTTTTCTGGAAAATAAATAGTTTGATATGAAAAGCAGTGGTTATTGCATGAAGTTATTGTGTGAAGAGAATTGATTGTCACTCTCCAACTCCAACTGACGAAAATGCAGGAACGACATGGTTGTCCTTCCATTGAGAGACTACCAACCATAATAATTATCAAGTATCGACTCATATACAACTAGCTAATCTCATACCTAGATGAAGAACTAGAAAAACATTTAAGACAAATGGTATGTGCAACCACAACACAATGAATTGTACATATGGCTTCTAATCAGATTGAGCATCTATTATGCACATTTATAGTATAATATCAAAACTCACTTACCTCAAATCTATAATATATATAAGATCAGAATAAGTTGTATCACTTTAACTTGATCATATACATATTAGAAATATTACTTTAATCAACAAATAATTGAACAAATATCAATGGTCCAATCCATTGATCAATCTCGAGCTGAATATCTATTCATGGTCATGATATAACATCTAATGACAAAATGGCCAAGATCCCCACCTATCATTGGCTAGTTGCTCGGCAGCTCTAGAAGGATATCTTGAAACCAGTATGGAAAGCTAAAAACCCTTAATTGAGTTTACAATGATAATAAGCATCAAACCAATATACTCCAACATTCCACAAACCAAATCCATAATTCATTTAATAATTTAGAGCATATTTTACAAATTATTTCAGAACCCATTTCATAAATTAGGTTCACAAATTTATACATATACATATATATAACCTTTCACGAAACGTTTCTTTAACGATTCACAAATAACCAAATAGTAGTAAATGTCTAATCTAGATTTTATGCAACAAACGTTTCTCCCGCGCCATCGGTCCGCTTCTCTAGACAGCGAACGCGTCAGTTGGTGATGGGTGAGCAACTGCCCTCTCCTTTTCCACAAACCTCAGCCATGTTTTTTGCCCAGCTGTCTATCTCCCCATGAGAGAACTGCTCAGCAGGTGCCATTAGGCGCGACGTTGAAGCCGCGCCAGGGAGAAGAGCTACGATCGCACCGCTTGAAGAACGCCAAAACACCAGCCGCTGCTCCTCATTTCCTGTCTCCAGTTCCTCAGCCACTCATCTCAACTCACTCCTCCATTTTTGTCTCTGTCCTCACAAAGAACCAGCCGCACGACTCACTCGCTCTTCCACTCTCTCAGCCTCACAGCTCACTCGTTCGCGACCGCTCGCCACACTCGGCGACGCCATTGCTCACGTCGTCTTTGCAGCCATAGCTTAGCCATCCCCGCCAAGACCTGCCAACTCTGTTGAGTTACAAGCCGGGATTGTCCTCAGCCTCATCAAGCAGCGCGACACCACGTTTTAGGACTAGAGGCAAGTAGACATCCTCCATTCTATCTTATATCGATCGGTTATATTTGGCGAGGATAGTTTCCTTGGATTTTCCGTGAATTCTGTGAATGTTGCGTATGTTCGTATCTCGTTGAAAATTTCGGAAAAGTTTATCCAGCTAAAATTTCTGAATCCATAGTATCGGGTCCAGGCGTATGTCGTGGAAGTATTATTTGTTGAACCTCGTATATACTCGGCTTGAAATGTCGAAACTTGAGCAAAACTTGTGGACATTGCCTAGGTCTGGTTCGGCCTCAGAGTGACCCTCGGTATTGCTAATTTTGTACTGACTTGTGTGATGTGAATTTCTTGGGGCATCCCTACGAAAGTCGTCTCTTATTTGCTGTTCTACAACGTACTTTAAATTCAGATTTTTTTGGACTTCATATGACAAAAACATATTTGAAAAATGACTGGGTCTATAAAGTTGTTTTTGGGATACGAAACCGACCTTTCCCAAATCTCCATTTTTCAATGAATTTTTGGTTAAGAAATTAAAACAAGCATTCTTCATGAAAATTGTAGAGTACATCCTACACTATCACATATAAAATTTCCAGATTTTTCGAATTCATTTTGTTGGCTAGACATTCATCATTTCTTCTGTCATGGTGGGGAATTTCCTACTGTTTCTGTCTGGGTTACTAAAAATTGTATAGCACTGTTTAAGCTGAATGTTCCTTCACATAGAATGTTCCTCCGGATCTTGTCTATCTCATATTAAAATTTCGTAATTTTTTAAACCTATTCACCTAGACAACATTTTCAATTTCCAAAGGCGTGTGGAACACCTTTATAGTGCAAGTTTTGGGGACCTTGGGATGGAATTCTTTTTGCACCTTATTTGGTATTGTTTACTAGGGAGTTTCTATTAGTCGGGTGGTTTATAAGCGAATGAAGATTTGTTGGTTCCACACTTGAGTTTCCTTAGTAGTAATAAAGTCAATGGTATTCTTGAATTGAATTAGGAAATTGCTGCACCATGGTATAAATGTATGGCTTGAGAATGCCATCAATCCTTAGGATAATGACATCTGGGGTTGTAGTAGGGATGCTCGAAGGGGTAACTCGGTTCCTTCATATTCCTAGATAATGTAAGACAGTTCCCCCAAATGTTCTCACGATGTCAGATGGATGCGAGATGTCTGGGGGTTAATGAGGTTCCCCGGAAGGAAGTGGCAGCATGAATTCATCTCGAATATGGTCTTGGCAATTTTAAATTACATTTGAGTTACTAGGTTACCTGTTTAGAAAAGCTACCTTTCTTATTAATATTTTATGTTGCTTTTGAAAAAGTCTCTTAGGCAAGTTGATTTGGAAATGATTTCCTACGCTTTATATTAAAGCTTTCCTTGTTAGTACAGTAATTGGTTTTTGTGATATAAAATGATGGACTTTCTACTTGTTGGGTTTAAATTCACTGGTTATTGATTGTCCTTTTTTCAGATCAATAGTAGATACGCCAATCCTTCCTTCCTCTACATCCATCAGTTATGGTGTCCCAGTGGACCTCACTTGGGACTTTTCCAAGTTCGTAGATCCGAATTTTTCGGATGTCACCTTTATTCAGTGTATAGCGGTACTATCCATCGACGTAGGAGTCTCGACGAGCCTAATACTCTTGGGGTTCCTTGTTGTCTATGCACGTGTTAGATAATAGCTTGTAGGGCTGATCCCACACGATGATGGAGATGACGGTGATGGCAGTACGATAGACCAAGGCAGGGGTAGGACGGGGAAGCAGCAACTTTGGATCCAAGTAACAATTTTTGGGCATACCAGTGCTAAAAGGTAGTCCCAGGGTCGGGGTAATACTATGGGTGTACTTTGTTGTAGTTCGAGATGACAAACCCTTTTTGAAATTCCTCATTATACCTAACCATGTCACTTAAAGTAAATATATATTAAATGAAATGCCTTGGCTTGGTTTATATTTTTGCATGTGTCTCTTGAATGTTGGGTGTCCTAGGAAATTCTCTGTCCATGTATGCTTCCACATGCAAAGGTGAAAGAACAGATCGACCACGCTGGAGATGTCGTGTTGGGGGCATCACATTAGTAGTACTCCCAATTACTCAAACTTTTGAAATATGTGTGTGCATATATGCACCGTCATATATACACCAAAAGACAAAGCCTACTAACAAAATGAAGTTGAGAGTTATAGCCTATTCACATATGGGCCAATAAAATCCCAAATGGTCCATTTTAGCGTTACTGTGTTAAGTAGTGAAATTGGAAAAGCCCTTGAAATGTGGTTTCAACTTTTAATATGTTCAACATAGTCAATAAATTTTTGGTACATGTTTAATTGAAAATGTTCAATGTGTCCCTGATCTTGAATTATATATATACTATATTGAACATTTTCATGTAATTCATGAACTATGTTGAACATTTATCAAAAGTTTAGGGCCACATTGAACATTAGGCTAAAGTCTATAGATTACATTAAATAAATTAAAATTTTAGGGATCATATTGCACGTTAGATCAAATCTAAAGTTTAAAGATTTATTTGTGTCATTATCTCATCAAAAAAGAATCCTTGACAATATAAGGAAATGATTTTTTAATTTATTGAGACTCCATTCAAGATTCCATTCCCCTAGAAAAGAGTCCCATGAGCAAACTTAGACATGATCTACAACTAAAACTCACGCGAAAAGGTGAAATTTTGATGCTTGAATTTTACCCAACTCACAAATGCAAGGTGAAATATTTGACTCGAGCTCAACTCTTTCGGCTAAATGCATCTCGACTTTTAGCACAATTTAAGCTCAACCTAATTAAGTTTGTGATGAATTCCGATCCAAAATCGACTTGACTCAATTAATTAGTATATTATAATTTAATATCAAGTTCAACTCAAACTAAAACTTGAGCTCAAACTCTACCTTTGGGAAGAATACTAAGATGGAGGAACAATATCGATTATTTATTTGTGGATCACTCGAGTCTAGTATTTTCAAGCTCGGCTCAATTAGTAATGGTCAAGCCCCTCAAACTCGGAAAAGAACAAATGTTGACCCGGTTCAAATGAGTTTGAGTAATTCATCAAATAGCTAAAATTAACTAGTGTGGCGTTCCCAAGAAAAATCAAACGGATTTGCAAAAAGGAAAATTATTACAAAAAGATGAAATCGTTGTAGCTAGCAATGAGGTAATAGGGCTAATTCCCTAAAAAAATCCCAAATTTTAGGTCTAATTCTAATTCTACCCCAAACTTTTTTTTGTCTCAAGAAAAACCCCAAACTTTAGATCTAGTCTCAAATTTACTGCAAATTTTTTTCTTAGAAAAAGCCCAAACTTTAGGTTTATTCTTAAATCTACCCTGGACTTTTTTTTAATCTTAGAAAAAAAACCTCAACTGTAGGTTCAATCCCAAATCTACCCCAATTTTGTTGGAAAGAAAATCATCAATTTTTCTTCTAGTCTTAAATTTGCCCTCATTAGACTTCTATCCAAAAGTCAAGAATAGTCGTCCCTAATTTTTATATCCTAGAAATGTTTTATTTTGAAGAAAATTTTCCACGTCACCTTGCCAATGTGTATTTATTATCGATGTGGAAATGCCACATTAAGTTGAGACTAGACCATGGGCAAATTTGAGAGTAGATTAAAATTTAGTGATTTTTTTAGACAACACAGAATTTGGGGCAAATTTGGGAATGGACCTAAAGTTTATGATTTTTTCTACAACAAAAAAAAAAGTTTGGAACAGATTTGAAATTTATATTTAAAGTTTGGAGTTTTTTAGGGAATTGGCCCTGAGGTAATAAGCCAAAATTTGGAAAACGTGGTTAAATATAGCATTGTCTCATTCACCCAATTAAATCAAGATGTACAAAACATCAAGAAAAATGTTGAAGTGTTGCGAGAGTTCTCAAATATATCTTAAGTAAGAGATTTCTTCTTTTTCCGAAATCATTCGTTGACGAAGTTAGATGAGTCGACGCATGTTGTCTACTGTCTTTATCATTCTTGACTTGATTCTCTTTTAAGGCAATAAGATAATGCAGTCCTTTCAAGGCTTGAATCTGATTTCGCACTCGACATGCATTTGGTCCTTCCTTGATGTTTTTCCATGAAGTTGACACATGAGAAATAGACCCTTTTCTAGGCTGCCAAGTTTCCCAGTTCGCCAAATTCAAATTTGCTGCTCCCTCGAAAATCAACAAGCCGTTTTTATCCACAAAATATGAAATTCACAGATCATGTCCAAATAAAAAGGAAATTGGCAGATTATATGGAAATTGGCGAATTTTATGGTACATGACCTAAATTTTCCTTTTAAGTTATTCTTATCCTCCGAAAAAATCTTCTGAACAGGAACGCTCTAACATTAGTTTCCCACATACGTAACGTCCACAATCGTACACGTCACAAGGAAAGAGGAATAGTGGGAAATAATCTTATACAGAAATTGCAACAAATAAGGAAAACGAAAAAGAGGAAAAATAATCCTCCTTTTCCCCCCATAAAACCCCGAGACAAACCCTTCTTCCTCTCACTACCTGGAAACACAACAAGGAAAGAGAGAAACGGCAAAGAAAGTGATGGAGGGTGTGAAGGGACTATTTCTTCTAGTTTCGCTGCTTTCTTCTTCTATGTTCATGGGTGTGCTGTGCTCACGGGGATCGAACTTTGGACTCAATCCCTTTTACCAGCTCAACAGCGAGCCTACTGTCGTGAAGGGACTTGATTTGAAGAGGTACGCAGGACGCTGGTACGAGATCGCCTCCCTCCCAACGTCCTTCCTGCCCAAGGACGGCGAGGACACGAGGGCCACGTACGCTCTGAAGAAGGATGGGACTCTGGACGTGTTGAACGAGTCCTGGGTCAAGGGCAAGAGGATCTTCATTAAGGGCAACGCCTACAAGGCCGACCCAAGCAGCGACGAGGCCAAGCTGAAACTGAAATTCTATTTGTCGCCGTCCAATCCCACCTTCAGTGAGGGGGGTGACTACTGGGTCTTGTACCTTGACGCTGATTATCAGTATGCTATCGTTAGCGACCCCAGCAGAACGTCTCTCTTTGTATGTAACCTTCTTGTCGGGTTTTCCTTTATTTTTCTTTTTTCCTTTCTGCTCCATTTGATGGTCACATTGGTTTTGGTTTTATGACTGATGGTTCATAGGGCGGTTTGTACTAGTGAGATTTGGGTTCTGATTCTTGTTTTGATTCCTTCACTTGTAGGCTAATTGGTGGGATTATTTATTGATTTTTTTTTTTTTGACAGATACTGAGTAGACAGACTCATATAGACGATAAAATCTATAATCAGCTGGTTCAGAAGGCTGTTGATGAAGGATATGATGTAAGCAAGCTCCGCAAGACTCCACAGAGCAAGACTCCGCCGCCGCAATAAGGACCCTAGGGCACTAAAGGCATTTGGTGGATCATGTCCGTTCTAGGGAGGAAACTTAATTTTGCAGCAGCGGGATGAAATGGTGTTGAAATTGTTTGCTGTCATTAAATAAAGCAGAGAATAAATAGTTTCATTTGAAAAGAAGTGGTTATTGCATGAAGAGAATTGACAAATGAAAATGGAAGAACTGACAAGGTTGTCCTTCCATTGAGAGATTGTGTTCTAGAACAAAAACTAACATTAATATTTTATCAAAATGCACACACGCATATATGAGATCATTTAACAAGTATCAACTCATATACAACTAGTTAATCTCGTACTCAAATTGAAGAACTAGAAAAACATTTAAAATGAATGGTATGTGTAATCACAACCCAATGTATAGTACCTATATCTTCTAAACAGATCGAACATCTACTAGATACATTGATAAAATAATATTAGAAGTCACTTATCTCAAATCTAATATATAATATATGAACAAGATCAAAAAAATTAGTATCACTTTAACTTCATCATATACATCTTAGAAATATTCCTTTAAACAATTATCAATGGTCCAATCCATAGATTAATCCGACACTATATATCTAACCCTGATCACGGCATAATGCCTCGTGACAAAATGGCCAAGATCCTCACCTATTATCAGCTGGTTGCTCAATCTAGAATGATATCCTGAAACCAATATGTAAAGCCAAAAACCCCTAATTGAGTTTATAACAATAAATGTTGACACTTAAATTTTGGCGATCCAGTCATTTATTCATTGCATAGAAAATCAGGGATTAATTTTTAAGCCCTAAAAAAATATAATATTAATTGCATAGCATATAATTTTGGGTGCATTTATTTTTCTTATTATTGCACTCGCATTAAATCAACAATAGTGAATGGACTCTAACGAATGGTTTTAAGCTTAATAGATACAAAGGTATTCTATTCTTCGATGTGACATTTCTTTATTTCAAACAAGAAATGAATATCTTCGTCAAATACTCGGGGGAAAACTCACAATCGGAACAAGACCAAAAGAAATATTGTGTCAATATTCGTTCAAGAGCATAAAAGGAAAATTTGACCAACAAAGTAAGGGAAAATCAAGAAAGGAGATTGGTGCATGTGTGTGTGGCGGTGGAAAAAAAAAAGGCAAATTCAATGGGATTTTCCCATTATTCGAGGGAAATATTCAGCAATGACTCAGAGGGAAGTGGGAGATTTGTGTACTAATAGGGGCTGAGCATAATATTGAGAATATCAAGTGGTGGATTTCATTCACGCCAACCCAAGATATCTCTTGCCTTTTACAAACAGGACTGACACAAATAAATAAGAAGGAAGAGACGATCGTAAGGGGGTCGGCAATTCTATTCTCAGAGCACACTAGAGAATACACGTGAGAATCGAGAGGAGAGAGGAGCTCTGCCAGGAACTCTTCACGGCCGAGACACCCCTTAGCCAGCGTCTCTCCTTGCTGAACAACGTCCCTGCGATCTCTACTGGTGCTGCTGCTTCCCGACAAGTTTCTATCAAAAATCCTAACGCCAACCAGCGTCGACGAGGCACCAGGCTTCGCTGCGTCAACTCGAACAAATCCAATATCGGCGAGTCCCGGAGTCTGGCTTTCGTGGCTCTGGTTCACTCGAAATGTAGCCTCAGCAAAGGAGTCAGTGACGTCTACAAAAGATACAAAGAGAGATGGCCACAATAAAAAGAGAGACATGGCAGTGATGATGATCCAACGTTGATCTTTGTGATTTTTTTATTGTGAGTGCAGTTTGACTTGGTTAAGCATCCCCTTACGGTCAAATTTAAGGCGCCCCACTTGGAGAATTTTCATGTCCTTCGCACGACACGCGTGAAGAACGGGCGTTCCATACGTGCTCACAGCTTTTGCCTTGTCATTGGCTATTACTGCACCTTGTGCTCACGCTGCAACTGCGTCAAGTCTCGGCGACGCAGCTCCAACAACATCGAGGCTCGCTGGCTTCATTCGATTCGTCATCACAAGTACCTCGGTTTGGCCGACAAACGCCGGAGTTAACGTCTGACATCGCAAGACTCCCTGTAACTTGAGCACTAGCCGTCGCTCACCACCCCCGTTCACCCGCGGGGAGCCGGTGGCGATCCCGGTCCGATTTCACATTTTTTCCCTCTTTCTTTGAGACTTCACTCATCCTAATATGTTTATCAAAATCCCTAAACCATGTGCATTCTAATTTAGAAAAAATCAAGCATTAATTCTAAACTAGAATTGACTCAAAAATCTAGAAAAACTACTCGAAATTTAATTCTCAAACCTTTTTCCAATTTTAAAATTTTTCCTACTCAAAGTTTCTTGCTGAAAAGAAACTCAGCCCACGCTCCTCTAAATAAGAACTTAAGCTCACTTTAACTCCTATTTCGTCCGCACTGTCTTTCTACGCTCCTTTCTATTCCCAGAAATTCAACTTTTGTTCTACACTTAACGACCCAACCAAGAACAACTTCAACCAAAATGAACAGTATGCCAAAGGCCCGCCAAAACATGAACGAAAAACAAAACAAAGTAAAACTATGATGGCCTAGAAAAGTATTTGATCATGGAAATAACTTGAGAATTGATTATCGAGATGTGCTCTGTGGTAATATGCTTTCGGATGACAAAAGGAAACGAAATCGACTTGCACAGAGTTCTTCATGAGCATTTTGTCGAACAAGTTATGTGCGATTATTGGGGAACAAACCAACTGCTCGTCTCAAACTAGGATATCAAATAACTAGGATATCAAACAACTAGTGGCGTTCCCAAAAATATCAAACCGATTTGCAGAAAGGAAAATCATTACAAAAAGATGAAATTGCAGCAGCTAGCAATGAGGTAATAAACCAAAATTTGGAAAACGTGGCTAAAATATGGCATTGTCCCAATCACTTAGTTAAATCAAGATGTACAAAACATCAAGAGAAATGTTGAAGTGTTGCGAGAGTACTCAAATATATCTTAAGTCAGTGATTTCTTCTTTTTTCAAAATAATTCGTTGACGAAGTGAGATAAATCGATGCATGTGATCTACGGTCTTTTATAATTCTTGATTGGAATCTCTCTTTAGGTAATAATATAGTGCAGTCCATTCAAGCCTCGAAGCTGATTTCTCACTCAGCATGCAATTTGTCCTTCCTTGATGTTTTTCCATGAAGTTGACACATGAGAAATGGACCCTTTTCTAGGCTGCCAAGTTTCCCAGATCGCCATATTCAAACTAGAATTTGCTGCTCCCCTGGAAATCAAGAAACCCTTTATTTTCTACAAAATATGAAATTCATATATAATGTCCAAATCTCTACTCCTAAAGGTATGATGATAAAATCCAAATCCAGTGATTTTCTTACCGATTAGTTCGAAGAATTATCATGGAACAAATAAAAAGGAAATTGGCAAATTTTATGGTACATGACCTAAATTTCCCTTTCAAGTTATTCTTATTAGGGGTGTGCATGGTCTGGTTGGGCCTATTCAATATTTAAACCAAGGATCATTCTGCACAGTGTTGATCCTCAAATTTCAGTACTAATGACCGACCCTATTGAGCCCGGGACCGAGGATCGGACCAACCTTATGAGTCCGGTCTCATTTTAGGATCAACCAGGACCAACCGATAAATTATTTGTTTTATTTTTTGTATTCCTTGAAAAAGACAAACCTACTATTTGGAATTACATATCTATTAACAATGCGGTATTGATCAACCAAATTATAAACACCAATATATATCCAATATAAATTTTAGATAACGTAACAATATAATTTTATAGAGCCAACTAGCACTGTTTCATAAATTTCTATTTAAAAGGAAAGAAAAAAATAAAGTGAAAAGCATAAAAGGACAAAAGCAGCATGAGCTTAAGCCATGTACCTTCATCCAATACTCAGTGTGACATTTCTATAGTTTAGAAAGAATTTCAAATATAGAATTTTACATCCTCACACTACTAACACTCCACGAAAAGATTTGTGGAAATCATACTTATAACAAAAATAAGCATCCAAGATCCAGAAGTAAATGACACCAATTACTTGAAGCAATTGTTGAGACAAAGGACAGCCCAAGTGCCAAAACTTGGCACGAGAGGACATTAAGTGTTAAGAGTGTCGAAAGTGCCACTGGGACACTTAAGTGTCACTTCCAGCGGACCTTGCCGGAAATCCTATATAACAATATTTTATTATTTTTGCTTGCCTACATGGATTGCCAGAGAGTTGATTCAGCTTTAACTCACCCAAAACAACGCCATTTCCATAGTTGGCCAAAATAAAAGCCATGAATCTACCAAAACGACGTCATCTCCCAAATTGCCCCAAATCTAAAACCCTAAATCGGCCAAAATCCCTATTGAAGTACTCAAATCCTAGTCTCGAACCCTAATTTTGATTTGCCCAAAATTCCATTGTCGAATATTAGAAATGGAGAGCAAGACTCTCAGCAATGCCTAAATTCCTTTCACCGAAGCGAAGGAGAAGGCCAGAGTTTCTGTTTTTGTGGATTACCGAGCCTAAGAAGAACATCGTGGACTCGAATCAATCCTAGGAGAAGATTTTATGAATGTGCCAGATATAAAGAAGGGTTGAAGTGCAAATACTTCAAATGGGTCAATGCGAAATTCTCTCACTGAGTCACAATTAAGTTGAAATTGGATTTGGGCCAAGTAGAATCAATCAAATTGAGCCAAAAAGGACCTAATTGCATTGAATTTTGCATTTTCGGGCAAGAAAATGGCCAACTTTGAGGGAATTTCTTGCAAAAATTAGGTAATATTGGATCTACTTAATAAAAGATATCAATCTCCATCTATGTTCATGGACGACTTGGACAATGTTGACTCAATGCAAGCTCAAGTGACTTCGGCTAAACTTTTCAAGAATGAAGTTCCAAGGATGAAAATTGAACGGAAGCGTTATCAAGCGTTTATTATGGTGTTGTTTTGTTGTCTATCATACTTTATGATGAAATGTAAAGCACTTGAAGATGAGAAAAAATTTCTTCAACTGCCATAATTAAAATGAGTGGACAAATGTAATTGTTTTGGATTAAATGTAGGCTTTTGTCTTTTTGAAAGATGAGAAGAAGTTTGTGTTGTTCCACAAGATCATTGCGGCTTTGTTGTTGTTTGTGCTATCATATGTATTGTGGGTTGTTGACGCCTAAATTTTGATTAGGCCTTAGTTTCTATGTTTATGTATTTTTCCCTTTTTCGAATTTTAAATAATAAAAACAAAAAATAAAAATAAAAAACAAAGAAAAAACAAAAGCACCAGCCTTCTGGGCTGGGTCAATAAGCCTAGCCACTTCCTTTTATTTTCTCTTGCGTAGGCCCCAACCGGCCCAGCCCGCGCGACTTAGCCCAACCCCTTCTTCTATTTGTCTTCTTCTTCTTACTATCGGCTTCTCCAATCGGATAAGTAGCATGCGCTGGAGACAAGGACACGTGCAACACAGGAAGACAGAAGGAGGCTACAACATACGATGGAGTAGACGCGTCTTCAATGCGAGGTGGCCTAGCTAGAGCCACCTCAACAGATAGGATGCTGGTTCGACAAGTGGAGGTTGTTCGGCGCGCGAGGACCGGCGGCCGAACCTTCATCAACCGGCCGCCCCCTCGCCTATAAATAGCAAGCCACAAACTTCGTCGAAGGACATGGCAAACTCGGAGATCTTCCCTTGAGAGACTTCAGGGGAAATCGAAGAGCGAGCACGCGAGAGATTGTGTCGTGAAGCTCAAACGACCTCCCTCGAGAGACTTCGAGGGAGGCTGGTGGCAAGCGAGCCCAAGGGGGAGAGATCCGACCGTGTGGAGGCTGAGTGAGAGAGGAATTGGAGGGCCAGATCCGAAGGGAGAAGAAGGTGCTGTCGACGCTGCCCTCTACCATCCCCGCACTGAACCACCACTACCATCCCCGACACTGACGATCGAGCCACCGACGTCACGCCAGATCTGGAAACTAAGGGGACGCCATCGCTGCCCTGTCATCGTCATCTACAACCCTCTCTATCACCACCACCATTCGCCATCACGTCTCGTCGTTGCAAATAGGTAATAGTCGTGCTCACCTGTGTTGTCACTGTTGCTCCACCTCCCCCCCAAGAACCCAGTAGCCGCCCGTCGTCGTCGTCGCTTCTTGAGAATCCAGTAGTCGCCCGTTGTTGTCGCCAAAACCCTAGCCGTCGTCCTCCGCGTCGCTGCCGTCAAGTCACTGCCCGGTGATGTCCTAGCCGACCCTCCCTCGGCGTCGTGGATCGCCAAAATCTCGAGAGCTACGAGCAGGTTGGGTCAGAGAGATCAAAGCGGGTCACGAATCTGAGTAGGGTTTCGGGAGCCGAGTCAGCGGCTGAAGATCGGGTCGGGTGTGGGTCTGAACCGGGTAGGGTTTCCCCGGGTCAGACCTACACGCGTGGACTAGGTAGATGATGGGCAAATTCGATTTGGGCCTTTTTTTTTTAAAAAAAGAAAAATCCGGGCTAGGCCCGCAACGCGGGCCCGTCCAAGTCTCGTGGGTCGCAAACCAGGTCGGTCCCACTCGGGGAACCCGACCTGGTTCGTTTTTATAATATTATAATATAATATAATATTTTTTAAAAAAATTAAAAAAATTTTATTTTAAAAAAATTAAAAATTAAAAACAAAAATATCCCATATTTTCCTAAAAAAGCCAAAAATGTCAGAAAAAGCCAAAAATGATTTATATTTTCATAAAAAAGACCAAAAAATCAAAAAATGCTTTTTATTTCAAAAAAATAGAAAAATGTCCCAAAAAATGTTTTTTTTTTTCACAAATGCATGGAAAATCCCTAAAACATCCAAAAAGCCTCAAGGTTTAAACAAGATTAGGTACCGAAAGGGTATTAGTGATTAACTAATGTAATCAAGTCCCCAATCATAATTTCTCTGGTTGCACAGGAGTGAGTATTTCTCCCGGTATTTCACTTGGGTTTCTAATCAACCCACCCAAACTGATTAATGGCGACTCCATTTTAAAATTGACTTACAAGTTAAAAACTTGAACCATTAAGTCATGAATTGGTGGACTTTGGAGAGTTCGGGCTACGCCTAATAGACATTGGCCGAACCATTAGCCTCCTCAAGGCTCCTGCCCCGATCGGGTGCCGAAAAAAAGAGGTCGCGACATGGGTTACTTCTTGTGTTTGTAAGGAGATTAAGGAAAAAGAATGAGTGAATTAGATTCTACTTGTACTATGTTTTTGCTTGTTCTTCAATATAAACCAATAATATGTATGTGTATTAGGTCAATGTGTTGTGGTGGCTTTTTTACTTGAACTAAATATAAACATAAACCAACAGCGGATATTGGAATTGAATGGAGTTTCCATAAGTTAAATTATCATTACCTTCTCTGTTTTGCTGCAAACCAGCATATACACAAGACAAACACGAGTGATTACCCGAGTGCCATAAATTGTATTTAATAATCACTTAAGTATTAGTCGCAATGAAAAATGATCACTTGAATGTCAAATATTTGTTAAAGTGATCACTAAAGTGTCACTTATAGTTAAAAGTGAACACTTAAGTGTTAATTTTTTTAGAATGTGATTAGCTAAGTGTCAATTTTTTTGTAGGTTTTCTCTAAAAATTGCGCCAGCCACCACCACCGGCCATGCCACAAACCATCACCACTAGCCACACTAGACACTCCAGCCACCACCGTGCTGGTGGTGTTGCTGCACAAGGTACTGGTGCAAGCTGATCTTTACACCAGTACCTTGCACCAATACACCTGGTGTAAGATGTGCACACTACACACTTGCACCAGATTCAGCATAAACCCCCAACTCCCACCACAAACCCACAACCGCCAGCTACTACTACTAGCCACACTAGCACCTCAGCCACCACATTAGCACTCGGCCACCACCCAACAGCCACTATGCTGGTGGTGGGTTTGCTGCAGAAAGTGTTGGTGCAAGTTGAGCCTTACACGAACACCGCCTGGTGCAAGATGTGTACACTACACACCTGAACCAGATGTAGCATGAGCCCTCAACCGAACCCCAACAACAAACACACTACCACCAAGCATCATCATCCACCACCACCAGCCACACCAACACTCCAGCTACCACCACAGACCCAACACCAACAGCAACAAGTAAAATCAAAATCCATATCTTACAAAAAGCAAAAAAATTTGACAAGTAACAATATCATTCCAGTGATATTGAAATTAAGTCTCACAAAATTAATGACAAACTAAAGAAGAAAAAAAAAGATAACCATCCATAGGAAATTATTATAAACATTTACAAAACTGACTCCTAAGCTCCACAAATCCTATCATGTCCCATATCATCAATCAATATGCACAACACCACATGTTTGTGCTTCTTTTGATATGCCTTTCACTTGATTCATAATTCTTGCACTCTTTCTAACTAGACGTGCAACTTTTTCTTCAACCTTCTCAGTATCCACTAACCCAGATGGAGCTACAAATGTCCCAAACTGAATTGATTCAGAAGGAGTTGCAACTATCCCAAACTAAATTGATTCAGATAGACCTAAAATTGGGTTCTTGCTCTTCTTTCTTGTTGGCACAGCTGATGTTTTCTTCTTCTTATTTGTTGGTGTAGTCGTTGATTCTTGAGTTAGGCCTTGAGAGATAAAAATTTCTGAACTTCTCTCAGGCTACATAAAGACAAACAATAAATTGTCAGCAAAAGTCTGCAGCATAAATTAAATTAAATGTATCCAATAAAACTTATATTCATAATGACTATTCCAGTACGCTTATCTAAATAAAGGCCATAGCCTAAATCACATATCACAGTACCTAAATCACATCTAAGCCATAATTTTCCCACATCCAAGCCCTAAATCACACAGTACAGTACCTAGCACCACATCTAACCCTAATTTTCCCTCTGTCGAGCCCTATGCCAAGCCCTACATTTCAAGGCCGAGCCCTAAACTGTTAATCCGAACCCCCCATAGGGTTCAAACACCACATCTGAGCCCTAAATCTCACGTCGATACCTTCAAAGCCTTAAATTTCTCAACCAACCCCTAAATTTCAAGTTAAAGCTCTAATAAATGAGTCGAAGCCTTAATTTCACCACAGGGAAGATGAAAAAGAGAACAAACTTGAGTGAGTGATGATGGCGAGTGACGATGGCAAGCGAAGACGGCGAGCAACAATTATGAGCGATGACTTGCGAACGACGACCTGTGAACGGCGATGGAGAAGGACGTCACATCTGGTGTAAATGCAAGCGACGACTGGTTAAACCCTAAATAAGCTAAATGACGTTGTTTAGCACTAAGGAAAAATGACGTCGTTTAACTTGGCCAAGGCAGAGTGGATGGAGCAACATCGTTTTCCTCCTCCATGTGTGTTTTTTTTTTTTCTAAAAAAAAAATTGCCACGTCGATTAAGCATGTCATCGAAAAATGTTACGTAAAAATTTTGGTCAAATTTGGCCTGATTGGCACTTAAGTAATTCATTTTGCTTCGATTTTAGCACTTAAGTGTCACTTTTCAAACTTTTGGCATTTATGTGTCTGTCTGTGTCAAGTTTTGACACTCTAGGTATCTATACCTCCAATTGTTGAGAAGGGTTCTTTTTAGGTTGACGTGGTATTGATTGACCTTTTACAACCTATGATTTTCAAAGTAATAGGGCGAGTTAGGTGAGGGACGAGTAGCGAGCGACGTGCGAGAACAGGGTGAACAATGAGCAAGCAACATGCAAGAATGGGGCGAGCCGCGAGTGACAAGTGGGAGCAAGGCAAGCGTTGAATGTTGCTCATGAAGAGGATTTCTAAACTTCTAATGAGGGCTTTATTCTTTTGGATTTACTTGGCAAAGATAAAAGAGAAAGAAGAGAACATAACAGAATGTTAAAGGAGGAGGACTCGTGAACGCCATTAATGTTAAGTTAGGGTTATAGACTTTAGAATAGATAAAAGAATATTAATGTATTAAATATATAACATGTATGATATATATTATTTATAGGGTTGGCCCGGTTAGATCAACCCTAAACTTATAGGATCGAGAACCAACTCGTACAGTGCAAGTCCAGGTGTCTCAAGACCAAGGACCAATCCAATCCTCCTGGAAACTGGATTAGAACCGGCAGGGTTGGACTGGTTTAGGGTTGACCCTAAATTGATGCTCACCCCTGATTCTTATCCTCGAAAAAAAACTCTTGAACAAGAACACTCTAGAACATTAGTTCCCCACACACATAAGGTCCACAATTGTGCACGTTACAGGGAAAGAGGAATATTGGGAAATAATCTTATACATAAATTGCAACAAATAAGGAAAACGGAAAAGAGAAATAGGAAAACCAAAAGGAGAAAAAAATCCTCCATTTCCCCTATAAAACCCGGAGACAAACCCTTCTTCCTCTCACTACCCGGAAACACAATAAGAGGGAAAGAGAGAAATGGCAAAGAAAGTGATGGAGGGTGTTAAATTAATATCTTGAGTTTGAATTCGGATAACGACTTGTTAAATCAAGTTTGTTGAGAAAGATTTCCCCAAACAGATTAAAAGTTGGATGGAGAAATTTTTCCTTTTATTGGACTTTGTTTTGGATGTACAAAAGAAAGCAAAAAAAAAAAAAAAAGAGTGATCTACACTATAAGACAAAGAGGAAATAAAATAAAATAAAAAATAATGGTCTCTATCTTTTATACCTGCAGAAGGCAAATCAATATCAGAGTTTCACAAGGTGGGGCCCAAGGTCAAATTGTTGACTCTAGGCACCCAAGTATAAAAAGCAAAATTGAGAGTGTGGCACGAGAAAATAAGCCAATCATTGCCTGCTAACATACTTTCCAATAATATATGCATGTTTGTGCTAGTCTTATAATAGATTTATACTTATTAGTAAAACATTAAGTCACTAATAAATAAACAAATACAATACATACGTCCACATATACATAAATCAATGATCCTTTATAATAACACATATCATATTCTAAATAATCCTAGTAACATCCTATGGGCCAAAAATACGTCTCTAGGAACAATCTTCATAAATGGATCAGCAACCATTCTATTAGTTGAAATGTATTATATGATCACTTCTTTCTACGTTATTATATCTCTGATGAAGGTTTTCTTTATGTCAATGTGCTTTGTCATTCCATGATACTTGCGATCTTTCACATAAGCAATGGCTGCTTGACTATCGCAATAAACTATCACTGGTCTTGGAACCTTAGTGACAGTGACTAAATTTTCCAAGAAATATTTTAGCCATATTACTTCTTGTACTGCTATAGAGTATACAATAAATTCTGCCTTCATCATAGACAATGCAATGCATGTCTATTTCTTGCTATTCCAAGAAAATGCACATCCATTGAGCAAAAATGCATATTCATAAGTCGATTTACACTCATCTAGGTCTCCACCCCAATCAACATTTGAATAGCTTAATGGGTGTAAATCATTCCCTTGGTAACAAAGTCGATAGTCCATGGTGTATTTTACATATCTTAGGATCCTCTTCACTGATTTCCAGTGTGCTTGACCAAGATTTGATTGATATCAACTCACCAATCCCATAGTATATGTTGACACCTAAATTTTGCCTAATCATTTAATAATTAGTTGCATGAAAAAAAAAAATAGTAAAATTGCATTTTCATGTAGTCGCATTTGCATCGATACTAAAAGACAACAAGACGCAGCGGCTCGTGGTCGATTACATGCACAAAAAGACGGTCTCTCTCCACTGGTCTGAGCACGCAAAAGAGCGAAAGTCAAAAAAAAAAAAAAAAAAAAGAGGAAGGAAGTTCTTGCACGTCCGTTGTCTCTCCCTCATTAATGCATACGCATGCACGCACAAATTCGGCGGACATGCGGACTCTAGAGGAACCCTTAGAGAAGCAAAATGAGGCCATGAAATAATATTATATAATATGCTCTCTCTCAAGTGTGGGTTGTCAGGAGAAGCAACGAGAAATTTGCTGAAGGAGGAAGCAAATAACAAACAAGAAAAGTCAAAAGTTGTGGCTATCCTATAGAAGGGAGAGACAAGTAGCCGTATAAGAAACCCTAAGCATGAAGAAGAAAGAAGGATCCATGAACGTGCATTTTCTTCCCCTCATTAATGCCTGCACATGCACGCATGAATGGGAGACGTGAAAATTCTACAGACGCATGCAAAAAGATGGGCTGACATTTTATATTACTTTCCTTCCTAGAGAGCAAATCGGCTGGAAGAGAAAGAAGTTCCTAGACGTCCATTGTCTCACGCTCATTAATGCATGCACATGCATGCACACAATTCGGCGGACGTAAGGAGCCTCCAAGAAGCAAAATGAACTCATAAAATATTATAAAATAAGTGGGTTGTCAGGCGGTGGCCACCATATTTGAAAAAAAAGAAACAAACTGGAACAAGCAAAGGAAAGTTGCGGCTGCTCCTGTTCACCTGTTGCCTATAAATAAGCAAGGAAAGAGGGGGCAAGAAGGAAAATAGGAGAAGGAAAAATTGACTGAAGAGGTTTTGTGAGAGCTATTAAAAAAGAGAGAGCCCGTAGAGAGACAGACGAGTGGAGAGAAAGGAAAAGATTAAAAAAAAAGAAGAGATGCTCGTCGAGAGAACCAAGGAAAAATGAAGTGAGGGGGGAAGTGAAAGGAGAGAGGAGGAGATTAAAAGATAGAGGGTTTGTCAGAAAAAGAAAAAAAAGAAACAAATCAGGTACAAGAGCTGAACAGAAACAGAAAAAGTACTCTGAGAAGAAGAGAGAGAGAGAGAGGGAGAGTGGAGGTGAGAGGCGAGAGAAAAAAAAAGAAGAAGAAAGAACAGGTACTGTTCTTCTTCTTTGCGAGGCTCCCTCCGTCGACCCCTGCTGCCCGCGCTCGCACCGCCGCGCCTCCACCTCCACCGCGCGCCGCCCCGCCTGCTGTGCGCACCAACCCACGACGACCCGACGCTACTCCTTTTCCGCCCGTCGCTGCTGCCTCGTCGTTCCACCAGTCACCACCTCTCCGCCGGCCATCCCCTGTGCGAGCACCACCCACGAGTTCGCGCCGCCGTTCGTCGCCCCTGCTGTGGCCGTGACGACCCGCGGCTTCCGCTCCTGCAAACCACCGCCACGAGCACCGCACCTCCGCGCCGCACCTCCGCAGCAACCTGACGCCGTCGCTGCTACCCTCTGCCCGACGCCTGCACCCGTAGCCACGCCTCTGCTCGCCTGTCACAGCTCCTGCCGTCGCCGCTGCCCGTGCCCCACACCAGCAACGCCGCCCGCCTGCACTGCCCTGGCGTCAATTCCCAGCCCTACGAGCCATATTTAGAGCCCTGGCGATCTTGTTGCAGCTGTAAGGTGCCTCCGAGTCCGAGCTGTCATTCCCCGACGTGAGCCACATCCATACGGCCTGTTAAGCCATCCGCAGAATCCCCGGCACTAACGGCGAGCTACTGTCCAAGCTCGAGCCTGACCATTCTAAACTGAGAAGTTGTAGTACTGGCGAATCAGCGTTCTTCTTAAGTCCACCAACGTAGAGAAAGGGGGCACATAAAGAGCAAATAAAAAAGGGAATAAAAAAGACCACTTTCCTTTTCTTTGCAGGACATTCACGTTGGCTGGTGAAGTCCTGTGGTTAGGCTTTCAACGAGGACTTTCCTTCCTCGTAAATTTTGTGTTGCAGGTCATCCCTTGTCTTTTGGAGAAAGACGTTTCCTGCTCGAACCAAACACTGCAGCTTATCCCAAGCCACCCGTAGAGCCTCTGGCGAGCAACTGCATCGCAGGTCCCCAAGCTTCGTGGCCGTGTAATCGCTACCGTTCGTGAGTCCCTTGTCGCCGGTCCCGTTTTGGAAACAAATCATCTAAATTAGGTAGGTTTATCTTATTTTATTAAGTAGATTTATCTCATTTTATTTTATGTTTTCGTTTCTTTATTTGAATTAGTTCTCGATGCATGTTTGAAAATCCCGACGTACCACCTAATTCGCAACCGCACATTGATTTTTTATTCCATCTATAAGGCTTTAGATGAAATAATTAATCACGCGGGAATAAAATTGATATTTTGATCTTTAAGGCTTAAGATCAATTTATTGATTTTATTAGCGAAACAACCATGGAGGATTTGGCATCTTTTAATTGTTTTGTTTATCTCAAGAATACAAAAAAAAAATTGCATTTTGCATTCCATGTAGGCTAGAATTAGGTTTATTTCATGTTTTATGGTTTGCATATTAAGAATATGAATTTTATTTCAAATATAAAAAAAATAATAAGAAAATCAAATCGATCAATTTAGGTTGCTAGTTTTAACTTAAGTTTCATTTTTAATTACTTGGCAATTTTTTTTTTTTAATTTCGAAATTAATACAAAAAAAACATAAAAAAAATTATTAGAATTTTGGCACTCTTTGCATATCATTGCATTTTAGGGTAAAATTTCATGTAGTTTAATTCTAGATAATAGTTTTTTTATTTAAGAAAATTTTTAGATAGACTGCATTTTAGTTAGGAATTTCTAAATTAGGATAACATTCTAGTTTAAATTAGGATTTGGTTTAACCTCATTCCTAATACAAATTAGATGATATTTTAATTTAGATAGATAATTTTCACATTTTTCTAATTCCGAATTTCATGAAAAATACAAAAAAAAACTGTCTTAGAATAAATTAGTTTTATTTTCTAGGATAGATTGCATGCTTATTAAGAAAACACAAAAACATCGCATTTGCATCATATAGCTTAGGCCATATTATCATATCATATTATTTCATGTTAAATTAGTAGTACGCATTGCATAAGGCATGATTTTCATTAAAAAAGTGAAAACCAAAAAAAGAGAAATTGCGTGTTCATTAGAAATCATATTTAGACTGTCGCGTGAATTCGATTTAACACTACGGATGCTTTCGTTGCTATAAGGTAAGTCCTGCAATTTATTCATCGCTTTCTTGGATATTAAATTGGTGGTTTACGCACCCGCATGATCACCTCACATGTTAGGAAGATAAATTAAAATCAATTCAAGCAGCCTGCAAAAAAATATTTTTGAAAAATAAAAAAGAATGGTACCAAAAGGGCATTAGAGAAATCTAGTGTAACCAAGTCCCCGAACTCACAATCTCTGGTTCGTAGGAGTGAAGTAATTCTCCCATTACTTTACTCGGGTTTCTAATCTACCCACCAAAAATAGATTAGTGGCGACTCCTAATTGAAAATCAATTGCATGTTAAGAACTTGAACCTAAGTCGCGAATTGGTATGGGCTTGGGAGAGCCCGAGTTAAGTCTAGGATTAACAATCTATTAACCTAAACCGTAGGTGGTGCACCTGAAATTTAGGTCGCGACAGTATAACATATGTCAGATCGAGTACACATTATAGCATACATCAAATTTCCAACCGCACTAACGTAAGGAACAGTTTCCATCACTTTATTTTCTTCTAGAGTCTTAGGACACATCTTAGTATTTAGGCCTTCACTTTGCATGACAGGGGTATCAATGGGATTACAGTGCTTCATATTGAAACGTTCAAGAATCTTCATTATATAAGACTCTTGTGATAAAGCAAAGAGTTTCATTGATCGATCTCTTTCGATCTTAACTCATAATATATAAGTAGATTCTCTTGTGTCCTTCATTTCAAAATTGGAGGATAACCATTCTTTATGGTGATAACAAAAACCTTATCATTTTCAGCCAATAGAATATCGTCCACATAAAGTGATAAAATCACAAATTTGTCTTTGAACCATTTGACATATACACAATGATCTTCTTCGATCATCGTGAAAGCAAAAGTTGTTATGGCTCGGTGAAAACGAAGATACCACTGTCTAGATGATTGCTTAAAGTCGTATATTGAGCAGTGAAGCTTGCAAACTTTATGCTCTTAACCTTTAGTTATGAAACCTATTGGCTGCTTCATATAGATTTCCCCATCTAGTTCTCCGTTGAGAAATGCCGTTTTTACATCCATTTGATGTAATTCAAGGTCTAAATGTGCAACGATGGCTAGGACAAGGTGTATTCAGGCAAACCTTACAATTTGTGAAAATGTTTCTCCATAATCTATTCCCTCTTGTTGAGTATAACATTTTGCCATAAGGCTAACCTTATACTTTTCAATAGATCCATCCACCATTCGTTTAATCTTAAAAACCAATTTGTTTCCAATAGCCTTGCGATTGGGTGGTAGATCAACTAAGTCCCAAACATGATTTGCTCTTATTGACTCCATTTCATCTTCCAAAGCTTTTTTCCATTCTTCCTTATCAAAGGATGAGAGAGGCTCTTGAACAGTCTTAGACTTGGCATCGTCTTTTTGAGTGATCATAAATGTTTCACCTTCAATCTCAAAATGACGATAAGGAATACTTTTACAATTACTTTTACGTAATTGAATTCTCTTAAATTAAGTTCGCCAAGTGATGCAACACTCCCACTAGGTCTTGTATGTTAAGGTAAATTTTCATTTCCCTTTACAACATTAGTGGGTGTGTTATTAGGATCTTCCATCCCATATAATTGGAAGTCCTTATTAATCTCACCTCTATTAGGAAAATCATTCTCCAAAAACGTGACATCTAGTAACTCCATTTCAATCATACTTCCATCAACTTATTCACCTATGAACACGTACCCTTTGAAGTGTTCATAATATCTTATAAAAATATATTTATTCCCTCTAGGACCTAATTTGCCATATTTATGTGAAAAATCATGAACATAAACTGCATATCCCCATGAACGTAGATTACTTAAGTCTGATTTCCTACCAATCCACAATTTATAAGGGATGGAAGTGACTAATTTTGAGGGCACTTAGTTAAGTATATAAGTGGTAGTCAATAACGCATCTCCCCAATAGGAGATAGGTAAATTTACTTACACCATTATAGACCTAATCATTTCTAATATATTTTTATTCATTCTCTCAGCTACCCTATTTTGTTGTTGAGTACTAGGAATAGTCAATTATCATACAATTCTCTTTTCATCACAAAAAGTCTTGAATTGCTCAGATAGATATTCACGTCTGTGATCGATTCTCAATATTTTTATTATTTTGCTCAACCGATTCTCTACCATCAGTATATATCGTCGAAAACAGTCTAATGCTTCTAACTTATGAGGGATAAGAAAAATATAACTGAAACGTGTGAAATCATCTATAAGAGTGATGAAATATGAGACTATATGCCTCGCCCTCATGTTCAAAGGACCACAAATGTCAAAATGTATAAGTTGCAATGAAAATTTGGCTCTAGTTCATTTATCGAATGATTTTCTAGTTGTTTTTCCCGATAGACAATGTTCACATATGAGTAGATTAATATTAGTGAGTGACCCTAAAAAGCCTTCTCTAACTAGTATTTGCATTCTTTGTAACCTAATGTACATAATCTAGCATGCTAAGTACTTACATCAATGTCAATATTACTAAAAGATGCAATTAAAGAAAAACAATCATCGACATTAACATTATACTAATCATAGTCAATGTCTAACATCATAAAACCATTCAATATGTGACTAGAACCATAACAAATTGTTCCAAACAAATGTTTTTGTTGTTGAATTGATGATTCCTTTTGCGCTTAAAGCCCGAAGCTTTGCATGAACTCGATTAAGCTACATAAGCATGGGTAGAGGACCTCGCGGCCTCTAAGCGCTTATCCTCTAATTCCAAATAACGTATTATATCATCAAAAGTGACAATATTTTTATTATGTGTAATATTGATTTTCATATGCTCCCGATTGTCAGGAAGCGACCTTATAGCAGCTTAAACTTGTTGTTTATCAGTAAATGAGTGACCTATCGACTTCAACTCATGAATTATGTTTGACATCTTCCGAAAATGCTACCTCATTGTTACATTTGAGCGATTTCAGTATGTGTCAAATTTGATGGTAAGTCTCCTCAACTTAGTGGCAGATGGACCCCCAAACTTGTCTTTCAAAGCAACTTACATTACTTGAGCTTTATTATAATTTTCAAACTCACACATGAGATCATCTTGCATACAACTCAGCAACGTGATGCGAGCAATGCTATTTTTCTTCTTTCAAGATTGATAAGCTTCTAGATATATCCTATGTTAAGCTGAAATTTCATGCTCAAGTTCATCCATTGTGTGATTAAGGGTTTCCAAAACCTCTTACTCCTCAAGAATATACTAAGCCTTTTTGTGCCAAATATCATAATTATCACCGTTCAACTTTCCACCCTTATTAAGGTCAGTCACAATGGTCTTAGATGCTCAAATCATAATTAATTACTATAACATATTGACATAATAAACGTATAATCAATACTAACACATTTTTCAGAGTAACACACATTTAATTTGCAGTAAAGATAAACTAAATTAATAATAATTTAACAAATGACACAGAATTGAAAGTGCACTATGTTCCGAATCAGCTCCTATGTTTGATTATTCTATTATTATTAATTACTTTAATTTGTGCAAATTTTAAGTTCTAGGTGAGAATTCTTTTGAATTCTACCAATCTGCAAACTCTCACTAGGAAAAATAATTACATAACCTTATATAATTTTTACATTTTTTTTATTAACACAAAAAGCTTAGCATGATGTGAATCAACATATAAAACATAATCATGCAGCAATTATAATCAAAATTGTAATTCAACATATAACGAAAAAATAAGGATTTTCTAGCATTATTCGAATTTTCTTGGAATTATAACATTACAAGTATATTAAACTATGTATATGCTATCATTGAACCAAGCTCTACACAACATATATAATACCATTTTCATGAAAGCTAACTATTGTATTTCTAAAACCATAAAAAATACAAGCTAAAAAGAATATACAATGCATTTATACCCCAAAAATGCGCATACTTAGGTTCCCTACATATTTGTATACCTTTAAAAAACTCAAAAATATAAAATAATTATACCACAATGTAGAGAACATCCATATGAACCAAACACCGCCGACCACGCTCCAATTGAAGCTCTTACGCACCTACACATGCCGCTTGAGTATGAGGCGTGTTGGGTGCATGCACCAGCGAGCTAGAAGGCTCATGGCCAGTCCAATCAATTCGATCGGAGATTAGTTGTGACATCTTACTATTTCGATAAAACGAAATGGGCTTTTCATCAACACACCTATGGTCATTTTTCTCTAAGATGATCACTTACGAGTTAACCAATTTATCGGGTGAAGCCGTTAAGGGATATATCTACGATAAAATCCCTAAAAGCTACATAATTGGGTAGATTTTACTAAAATCGCGTCCGGTTGATTTTAACCCCAAAATTGAATTCAGTTTTGAAATTCGAATGTTCAAGTATGTCACAATTTATTTATAGGACATCGTCTTGTCTTTCAGAGAAATTCTGTCGAATTGAGGATTTTTACAAAAAATCTATTCAGACGATTCATAAAAGAATGGAAATTCAAATGGGTAAACTAAAAGGATTTTTGGCCTCCTTACCGAGCCTTTTGGTAAAGGGGACCTATAGAAATTGTGTAGACTTATTCTTTAGCAAAACTTGGACATCAAATTGAGAGATTGGAGAAGAAATTGAAGTCCTAAAATTGAAGAAATTCGAAGCTTGGATGGGGGTTGCAACATTAGCATCAAAATTGAATTATTTGGGGGATTAAATTCCAAGAAAGAATTAGGGGACAAGACTTTAATTAAATGGATAAGTTGTTTGACTTTGTTCCCCTTCTTCCTTGGGTTCCTCCGCATGTTTAAGCCGCCCCTCCTTCCTTCGCACATCCAGTTGTCATCCTCCTCTGCTGCCTCTCTTTCATTTCCCTTGGTGCTACCCTCTCCACATTGATCTCTCTCTCTCCTTTCCTTCGAAGATCGCCTATAGCTCTCCATCGAAAGAATTCTCTAGTGCTTCTATTTCATTTTCCTTTTTCCCCTTGACGCCCACAACTTCTCTCTCTTTCTCTCTCTCTTGCTGCCCTTCTCCTCCATTGTTCGAACGCCAGCACTCGTCTCATGCCTACTGCTCCACCATCTTTTGTTTCCCTCTGTCAAACTTCAGCAGAATTCTCCAATCAAATCCCCTTTGTTGACTCCACAAGCTACACGCCTGTCCCCACCGAATTTCCCCTCATGCCTCTCCATCCACCAAAGCTGCTCCATCCCCTTGCCTCGTGTCCTCCATCATTTTGCACTCCCACGCCAGCAGCTTGTTCATCTTCTTGTTGCACCTGCCGCCTCACCCATCCAGCGCACTTCAGAGCCACCGTTCAACGTTCCAACTCTAGCAACAAAGCAGCTCCACGCCTAGCCAATGCCAATGACCAACAGCTAGTCCGCCCAGCTCACCCTTGTCGTCCACATGCCATGTCCAAAAAGCTTCGCACCAGCTCAGCCCCTTGACCGACCTCAACGTAGAACCGATTTCTCCTCCTTCAGTAGCAACTTACGGGGCCGTTTTCAGCCCGGTCCAAGACACCTTTGGCGTTGCCATTTCGAAATTTGTTGGCCACCGTCGCGTTGCCATCGCCGTGGACCCACCGATTCGTTAATCTGGTGAGTTTACTCACTAATCTCCACTTAGGGAATTAATTATACATAATGGTTGATTACTTTAAATTAAGTATGGATTATGTGGATAATTAGAATAGATTGCCGATTTAATTAATCGTTATTGCATGTTAGATGATTAGAGTAGCATAATTAGAGACTAGATAAGCTCTAGTATTTATCTAGATAAGTTCGAAAATTTTTCGGGCTTGTTTCAGTAATTAATTAGGCTTTTTTGGCTTAAATTGCAATTATTGGCATTTATTAATTAATTTTCGTAATTATTTAATTAGTTATTATTTTCCATAAATTAGACCAAGATAGCCGATGATCGGAATTTCGTGCTGATTGCAATAGTGTGTGATTGGTTTATTTAATTGAATGTTGTATTGTATAAATTGAGTGAAAATTGGAATTTTGGGTAATTATCCCAAAATGAAGTAATTTCAGTAATTAACTAGAAAAATACCAAGCATCGGTTTACAATGCCAAAAATGTGTTTATGGACTATATTAAATAGTGAAATTTTCTAAAATAAAGATATTATATTTTTGGCTTAGGCCGATCGTGTACCCACACACGATTACTTTTATCGGGTATTTTTGACATGAAGAAAATAGGCCAAGACATTATTTTAATTGAGGAATTTAAGTGCGAAGCACAATGTCCTTGTCCGGTATTGGATAATAGTGTGCTGATTAAAAGAATTTGTCACCCACTGTGTGTCGGATAAATGATGCTTTTATGTGGAAAGCCATCTTGAGGTAGACGTGGTTGTGCTCGATGGGATGAGACGACACCTAGCTGTGTGATAGTTAGATCCACCGTGTGATGGATAGATTCACTATGTGTTAGTTAAATCCGCTAAGTGACGGTTAGATCCACTATGTGACGAATAAACCCACTATGTAACGGTTATATCCGTTGTGTGACGGATAGATCCGTTGTGTATCAGTTAAATCTACTATGTGATGGATAGACCCGCTATATGACGGTTAGATCTACTATGTGACGGTTAGATCATGCCTATGCGACCGTGATCAATTGGAATGCATGATTGATGGATAGATTGATTGACTAAAATGTGGTGATTGATAGAGATGTGATTTGAGACACTCCATTGGATCGAGTGGTATTACTGCTTATATGTGTTATATGAATTATGTTGACGTGCAGGGAGGATTTGAGACGAGATAAGTCTCTGTAGTTGTGTGATTGTGTGGTTAGGACGCCTCTAGGCGTATTACCCTCCTACTCGGGGTTTAGAGCGTGAACTCATTGAGATTTATATCTCACTCCGTCATGGGCTTAACTTTTCAGGACCGTAGAGTAGAGGACCTGGAGTCGAGTTGAGGGGATCTGAGGTGTAGGTCAGATAGGACAACTTCTTTTTGAAAGTTAGTCTTTTAAAGTCTTTTGGTTGTAGACTCTTGTACATGACTCAATGTGTATATAAAAGCATGTTTTGTTTGTGAATATACTGTTCTGCTTTTCTATCCTAAGATGGTTACTATCAATGGATTTATTATTCGCTTCTGCATATGCAATAAAATGAAAGGGGTTGATGACTTGTCCCAAGAAGTTGCAAATTTTATTGACCACCGAGGGATGGGCACATGCTCGAAGATCAGGGCATGACATCGGTCCGACCGATTTGACCACCAAACCGGTTGACCAGTCAACAGGTCGAGTTGGGTCTCGACTCGAGTCACGGGTCGGGTCGTTGGTTAGTGACCGGCTGGCCAATTGTTGCCAATGGTGACGTCATCCGGCGGTTACTGACCGTTGGATGACATCATCTGTGACATCAGCAGCGTCGGTTCGCTAACACACACATGGTGTCACGCCCCAATCTTCGAACGCGTGCTCATCCCTCACCTGGTCAATTTATAGCAACGTCCCATAATGCATCACCGACCCTTTCATTTTAATACGCATGCGAAAGCATATAATAAATCCCCAAACAATAAAATAATAAGATAGAAAAGTAGGGCCATATTTTTCATATTGAAATCCACAACCACACTTTTATACAAACATACCTCATAGTACATCTTACAATACTTTTCACAGAGGTCTAGTCTCACACCTATCGACTTATACACAAAGTTCATAAAAGGGATGGGATCTCAATTCTCATCCGGGTCATACTCGAGATCATCATCATGATCCTCCTTAGATTCTTCTACACTAAGCTCATTCTCTTCAAGCTCCTCGTCTTCCTCCATCACCTCGTCTTCTTCTAGTTCCTCCTCTTCAGGATCGTCCTCGAGACCTTCTTCCTCAAAATTCACTTCCGCTTCATTCTCAGGCTCGTTCTCCACAGTTTGTTCCTCCGACCATTCCCATTCCTGATCCTCCCCTAGTCCTTCCTCTTGCTTGACTAACTCCCCTTCTTCTTCACCCTAGTTAGCATCATCTATGGAGTACACAGTAGTATGAGGTTCATTTCCAAGGGCAAGATCCCTCACATTTACGATTGACCCATCCTTATGGTCTACCATTCCTTCGCCGAATCCCTTTTCCAAAACGTACATGGGCATGTCACCCTCAGGTATAGGACCCTCTCTTCACCCATCAAAATAGTGATGGTACCATGATCGGTATTCATGGGGCCTTAGGGCATCCAAACCCACATTAACCCAAACGGTTGACTTCACCAATACGTACTCCAATCCTTCAGGGTGGGGGTGTATATGGAAGTGGTATTTTATCTTCAAGATTTCTTCTGAGATACCAAAATGCATGGGAGGACGAGGAGGTGGAGGTGATGCCATCTAGAGGCCTGAAATGATTATACAATAATCATGAGACAACGTCTCAGCGAATTCTACTTCCTAAGACTCGATTAATAAACCAATACGCTACGGACTATTTATGCACACACCGGATAGAGGACTTACTATGGCCTCAAATTCCACCTGCATATCAATACAATTCAAATAGGCACCCAATCATATCATCACAGATCGATATCTTGATCAATCGACCTACTCAATTACATGTCATCAGACCAATCATTCCTCATGATGGAATATCTAGTCGTCAAGCCCACGTGCATTCTCCCAAGTGATAGACCAACTCGCCAAGCCCATGTGCCTTCTCCAAGACGACATGCTTACTTATTAAGCTCACGTGCATTCTCCAAAGTGATGCATCAGTTCACTGAGCCCACGTGTCTTTTCCAAGATGCCATACTTACTCACCGAGCCCACGTGCATTCTCCCAAGTGATGCATCAGGTCACCGAGCCCACGTGTCTCTTTCAAGATACTAAACTTAATCACCGAGCCCACATGCATTCTCCCAAGTGATAAACCAACTCACCGAGCCCACGTGCCTTCTCCAAAGTGATATATAACCTATCATTAGACCACTATGGCATTGCCTTTCCATAGTTCACTGATCTACTATTGATATTGACAATCGATATCCAGTCAATTCTCAAACAAAATCTCAAAACCATTCATTTAGGAATATATCCTAAAAATCCACAATCAAATCAATTTGGCATGATTTAAAGCTCAAATAAATAAATGGACTGCACCACGATGATCAGCAAGAAATTCTGGTCACCGACCATCCCAGTTCAATTTCAAAAAAAAAATTAATTAATTAATTAATTTCGAAAATTAATTATTAAATAGAAATAAATCAAATTTAGGCCCATAATGCCTAATTGGAAGCCGAAACGGATCGGAAAAAATCTCGAGACCCGTTCAATAATTAATATGGCACAACCACATGCTAATGGCTAAGCCTAACCACCTAACAATGTGTCATTAAGTCACTAATTTAATTATTCTAAACAATCTAACCACTTAATCATGCTTAATTAATACTAATCAACACTTAAGCATCATTAGCAAACTAAGCAAGGATTAGTAAGCCAAACTCACCCGTTTAACAATTAGCTCGAATCGAAACGTCGGGAATGTTGCGGGGAACATTTTTCTTCAAAGTGGACCTAGGAACCGAGGCCCGTAGACACCTCAAAACGGCCTTCAAAGTTGCTGCGATACCCACAAACAACCAGATCTGATCTTGCTGAAAACAGAGGCCAAACAACTTGATTCAAAGTAGGAATTGCACGGGAAAGATAGAATAAGCCAAACTGGGCCTTAGTGGGCTTTACCGGTGAAGAAATGGTAAAAGACAGCTCTGATTGAGCTTCCACAAATCGAAAACAGCAGCTGGGTCAAGTGAGGAGAGAGAGGGACAACGGGGTTGTGCGGTGGAGTAGGCGGTTACGACAGCGCGGCTCCGGCGGAAGAACGACAACGGCGCGGGCGGTGTGAGACAGCGTCCAGGCATGGCTGCTGCAGCTTCTTCCTCTTGCTGCTGGTCAAGAATGGAGAGGGGAGAAAGGAGGGTTTGGTTCCGATTGGGAGGGAGGGACAGAGAGGATAGGGATGAGTGAGAGATGGAGGGGCTATTTGCCTTTAATTTCCACACAAATATCTCCCAAAAACCATTCTTGGCCAAGTATAATCATTTGGCCTCAATTGAACCACCCAAGCACTCCCCACAACCTTTGAAGTAGTCCATTTTGGCTAGACATGAGGGGGGTTACGAATTTGGCACCAATTGGCTTCAATTGGATGCTTGGTCCACTTCAATTCCACCTCACTTGGCCTCTATAAAATCAATTAACATCTCAATGCTTCCATTAGCATTTTTCCTCATCCAAGAATCCATCTCGCTTTCCAATTTTGCCATCAAAAATAATTACCGGCATTTTCTGCACAAAAACGACCTGGCGATGACTTTTTCCAAAAGTGTCGGGTGTTTGAATTTATTGTGATGTAATAGGATCTTCAATTTCTGAAATCGGACTTGAATTGGCAGTTAATTTCCATTCAGCACATTTTTAGCATAACCTAGGCCACCAGGTAGTTTTCAAGAATTCTTAGTGCAAATGACCCATGGTCGATTTTCTTTGAGCCACAATGAACCCACTCCATTCATTGGCGACTCTCGATTGTCGTGAAAGTTTTGAGGATCCAATACGAACACAAGGTACCAAAACAATAAGAAAATCAGTCTAGTGTCTGTCGATAAGAATTTTCGAATTTAGTGGTTTCACCCATGATTAGCCACACATCTCTATCGAACCGACTTATATATGATCTCAAATCAAGTTTTAACTATGCCATAATAGCCTCTAAAAATGAGCACGGTCGAGAAGTCGATTCATGGTCGAATTCTCAAGTCAATTGCATTAAATTTCTCTAATGGCTTTCCCAAATGATCTAGTTATCTCGAGAGTAATCAGTTCTGAGAATAGCTCTATAGGCACGTCGATGAAATGCCTAATTAATTCAATAGAAAATAAGACATAAAATCTAGGATGTCACACGTGGCGCGTTGGGCGCGTGGGTTGGCGATGCGTGTGGGCGTGTCCGGCATTCTTTGGCAGCACTCAACCCACCATTGGACTCGTCTCGATGAGTACTTTCACCCTATATATTTGAAATTTGATTTTGGCCGAAAAAATATTCCGAAAATTGGCCAAAATCGTACGAATGTACACTACCCCAAACATGTTCTTTGCTTCGATTCATTTCAACAATTCATATTTCATTTCCAAGCAATAAACATTCAAAAAATGTAGAATTCATTCTCTTGATCTCAATATCAAATGGTAAACGAGAAAATTCGATGAAAAAATAAGGTAGAAATCACAACCGAACTCTAATACCAATATTGGAAGAAAGTCGGCGGAAGACAGCTTGCCTTTTTCTGATGTGCAATGAGTAATTTACCCCGGAACGATCGTTGAATTGTGGATGAATGAAGAACAAAATTACTTCACGTTGGTTTGAATGCAATCACAAGAAAAAACATTCAATTTCCATAGCATAAATGCCAATTGTTCTCGTAAAGAAGAAATTGGACAAGAAAATGAGAGCAATTTCTTTCTACCAACCGTCCCAACAATTATCTTCAAAAGATTTTTATACGACTCTCTCATACCATTTCAAATGGTGTCTTTCCATCATAACTTATCAAGACGAAACAATGCGTTCTAACTGCACCCCATTATGGATGTATTAGTAAAATACTACATAACAAATAAAAAGGAAATTGGCAGATTATATGGAAATTGGCAAATTTTATGGTACATGACCTAAATTCCCTTTTATGGAACACTATAGGACATTAGTTCCCCACATACGTAAGGTCCACAATAGTGCACGTCATAAGGAAAGAGGAAAATTGGGAAATAATTTTGTACAAAAATTGCAACAAATCAAGAAAACCAAAAGGAGAAAAAAAAATCCCCCTTCTTCTCCATAAAACCCCGAGACAAGTCCCTCTCCCTCTCGCTACGTGGAAACACAACAACTAGGAAAGAGAGGAATGGCAAAGAGAGTGATGGAGGGTGTGAAGGGACTCTTTCTTCTAGTCTCGCTACTTTCTCCTTCTATGTTCACGTGTGTGCTGTGCACACGGGGATTGAACTCTGGACTCAATCCCTTTTACCAGCTCGACAGCGAGCTTACTGTGGTGAAGGGACTTGATCTCAAGAGATACGCGGGACGGTGGTACGAGATTGCCTCCCTCCCAGTGCCCTACCAACCCAAGGACGGCAAGGACACGAGGGCCACATACACTCCGAAGGACGATGGGACTCTGGACGTGTTGAACGAGTCCTTTGTCAATGGCAAGAGGAACTTCGTGAAGGGCAACGCCTACAAGGCCGACCCAAGCAGCGATGAGGCCAAGCTGAAACTGAAATTCTATTTGTCGCCGTCCAATCCCACCTTCACTGTGGGGGGTGACTACTGGGTCTTGTACCTTGACGCTGATTATCAGTATGCTATCGTTGGCGAGCCCAGCAAGACGTCTCTCTTTGTATGTGTCCTTCTTGTCAGGTTTTCCTTTCTTTTTCTTTTTGACTTTTTGCCCCAGTTGATGGCCAAAGAAATCAGAAGCCAAAGGTTTTGGTTTTATGACTGATCGTTCACCGGGTGGTTTGTACTAAGTGAGATTTGGGTTCCGATTCTTGTTTTAATTCCTTCACTTTTGTAGGCTAATTGGTGGGAATTATTATTATTATTTTGCAGATACTTAGCAGACATAGTCATATAGATGATAAAATCTATAATCAGCTAGTTCAGAAAGCTTTTGATGAAGGATATGACGTGAGCAAGCTCTGCAAGACTCCACAGAGCAAGACTCCGCCGCCGCAATAAGAAGGAGCCTAAGGCGCTAAAGGCATTTGGTGGATCAAGTCCGTTCTAGGGAGGAAACTTAATTTTGCAACAGCTGGATGAAATGATGTTGAAATTGTTTGCTGTCATTAAATAAAGAAGAAAAGAAATAGTTTGATATGAAAAAAGCAGTGGTTATTGCATGAAGTTATTGCGTGAAGAGAATTGATTGTCACTCTCCAACTCCAACCGACAAAAATACAAGAACGACACGGTTGTCCTTCCATTGAGAGACTACGTTCTCAAACACAAAAATATTTAACAAGTATCAACTCATATACAGCTAGAGAGTGTCATACCTAGATTGAAGAACTAGAAAAGCATTTAAGACGAATGGTATGTGGAACCACAACCCAATGAATGTACGTATGTCTTCTAATTAGATTGAGCATCTATTATGCACATTTATAGTATAATATAAAAACTCATTTACCTCAAATGTAATATATATATATATATATATATATATATATATATATATATATATATATATATAAGATCTGAATAAGTCGTATCACTTTAACTTGATCATATACATATAAGAAATATTCCTTTAATCAACAAATAACTGAACAAATATCAATGGTCCACTCTATTGATTAATCTTGAGTTGAATATCTATTCATGGTCATGATATAAAATTTAATAACAAAACGGCCAAGATCCCCACCTATCATCAGATGGTTGCTTGGCAACTCTAGAAGGATATCTTGAAACCAGTATGGAAAGCTAAAAACCTCTAATCGAGTTTACAATTGTTGGAGAAAACTTCCTTATCTGTTTTGAAGTTAACAAAATGTTTCAATCAGTCTAGTGTGAAGACTTAGAGACTATATCGTCAAAGTCTGAAGACCTTCAGACTCACGATTTAAAGTCTACCCTCACTGATAGTTTCCAGACCGATGAAGAAAAGATTTATCCATTGAAAAAGACTTATCCAAATGAAAGTATATCTTTAAGGATTGTGGAATTAAATTGTTAAGTCCTGCAAAAACTTCTTTAACACCTATTCACCCCCTCTAGGTGTTCATACTAGCATTATCAACAATGATAATAAGCATCAAACCATTATACTCCAACATATCACAAACCAAATCCATAATTCATTTCATAATTTAAAGAATATTTTACAAATTGTTTCAGAACCCATTTCATAAATTAGGTTCACAAATTTGTACATATAAATATATATAACCTTTTGTAAAATGTTTCTTGAACGATTCACAAATAACCAAATAGTAGTAAATGTCTAAACTAGATTTTATGCAACAAATATTTCTCTTGCGCCATCAGTCCGCTTCTCTAGATAGCGAACACGTCAGCTGGTAATGGATGAGCAACTGCCCTCTCCTTTTCCAGAAACCTCAACCATGTTTTTCACCCAGCTGTCCATCTCCCCATGAGAGAGCTGCTCAGTAGGTGGTATCAGGCGCGACATTGAAGCCGCGCCAAGGAGAAGAGCTACAATCGCATCGCTTGAAGAACCCCAAAACACCAGCCATTGCCCCCTCATTTCCTCTCTCCAGTTCCTCAGAAACTCATCTCAACTCACTCCTCCATTTTCGTCTCTATCCTCACAAAGAATCAGCCACACGACTCACTCGCTCTTCCATTCTCTCAGCCTCATGGCTCACTCGTTCGCGACCGCTCGCCACACTCGGTATTGAGATAAGCGAGCGATCAAACAATAATATAAACAAATGAAGAAAATAAATCGAACACCATATTTACATGGTTCAGTCGTAAAAACTTACGTTCATTGGGAGAATAGCGACGAATTTTACTATATATCAAGAGATACAATGAGATTACACACTCGAGTCACTCAAACACTTTCTCGGTGTTTCTTAAACCCCAATTACACCCAATAACGCACTCAGTGTTTAGCCTTGAAATTCCTCAAAAAATAATCTCTCAATCTCACGGAGGAATTACACGTAAATCTTACCTCAAGATTTAATCAACACAAACACTAAACTTCTTGGATGTAATTCACGAGTAAGCTTCGCAGCACGAACAACACGAAGATCCAAAGCCAAGCACCCAGCACCTATGAACGATGTTTCACAAACAGAACACCCATAGCACTCTGAGTAGACAGCACTTCAATATATGGCTTCACTCAGCTCGTACGTAGGCTTCGGCGGCGTGTTTCGGATGAAGGGAGAAGACCTGCAAAAATTCTTTTTATACGCATGTGTGCCCCCAAGGTCAAAGGTTTGACCTTGGGCCCCACCAATTGATTCCTTCTTCGGTGATGGATGCTGCACGTAAAGAACCCCTCTTTTTTTTTCTTTTGTCTTGGTTCGCACGTCCCATAGAAAATTTAGTCCAAGTCCAAGTCCATGTTCGGACTTTCCTATTTCAGGCTAAACTTCCAAATACACCAACCTTTCTTTATTTCAACTTATTTCAAAAATTATATTTCGCTTTGGGCTTAAATTCGAGACATATTTTAACAATCTCCACATTGGCTCAATATTTGAGCCAAATTACAATCACTTCGTAAAAAATTCAAATTCTACCGCTACTCTCCCATTGCCCCCGATGGGTTCAACCGCCACAAATATTATCCAAGTCCTAGTCTCGCTTGAACTTCATCATAACCAATGACCTCATCAGAATACCAACTCCACATGCACTTTTAACTACTCCGCAAGGGTTTTCCGACGCAACCTCTTTAACCGCAGATAAAGAAAAACTATTGTTGTATTCATATCTATCATGAGATCGAATACATACCTTGTTAATTTCAATAGTTATAGCAATCATTGGCTCTATAGGCTCCATCTCGCTACAAGCACCATCTGTGTTGATCACTTTGTTAGTATCCATATATGCTACCTTAGGAGTTTATGGTCGCAACTCCACCTCAAGCTGAACACCGTCCAAATCCATATTAACATTGCCACAAACACTCATAGCCAGAAGTACTGGAGACTCATCAAGGGTAACTTCTCTATTGTTAACATGTGAATTTATATCTGGACACCACAACCGATCGCCTCGCTCACCTTGTGTATAGCCATGGAATATGCACATTGACCTCCAATCAAGCTTACCATCACTCACTTGAAAATATCACAGGCAACCAAATATTCTAATAATAGAATAACCAGCAATGTTACCTGACAACACTTCTTCAAGAGTCCATCATTCAATAGCAGTTGATGGAGATCTATTCATTAGGCAGCTCATCGTACTAAGCACATCAGTTAGGATTCTCCTAGCAATACTAGTACTAGAGATAATTTTTCGGGCCATCTCTAGTAATGTTTTGCTCATCAATTCTGCAAATTGTTGTGATTTACCGGCACTAGTGCGATGTTTCACTATGCCATCTTTTATGCAGAATTTATTTGCCAGCTCCGAGCAAAACTCCACGCTATTATCAATCCGCATATGCTTGATCGATTTACTAGTCTTTATATGGATCAAAGCTCTCAACCGCGTGATCCTGACACCAACATCAAACTTGTGCATTGGCACAAACACCCAGGTCTTCCTCGAGCAGTCAATAAACTTTCGAACAGATGCATCCGACGTCTCCTTAGTGAAATTTGTCACTATCTCACCTTGAAGTTTATACAAGCCTCCATGCTTGATTCCTTTCATTATCACCAAGGCACCTCGAACAACCTTCAGAACTTCACCTTTTGAAGAATACATGCAATCAACTGAATCTAGGGTACCCAAGGAAATTAAGTTCTTTTTCAATTTTGGAACGTGTCTTACTCCAGTCAATGTCCTCACAATGCCATCATGCATTCTAATTTTAACATCACCAACACCCACAATCGCACTTAGCGTTGTTCCCTAATTGGACTTTACCACTACCCATGCACTGATAAGTGATGAACCAGTTTCTATTTGATGTGACATGAAAAGAACAACCAGAATCCATAATCCATCCATTAAATGATGAATAATCAGTGATAGACAAAACATAATCAGCATTATCAGCTACAGCTGCAACAATATCTACAAAATCAATCCCTTCTAAGATGCCCCCTCTTGCCACAGCTCCAACAAACAACATTAGTAGTCTTAGATTGACTACGTTTGTTCATATTAGTACTACTCTTACCCACACGTGTTACAGATCTTCCTCTATTTTCACCTACTAAAGTAGTAGATACAAATTTGCCAGATTCTCTTCTACGAATATCCTCACTCAGAACCACCGGTCGTGGTGGCTCTGCTGAGTAGGCTCCTGCCTTTGAAGGGAAAGGTCAAGTGTTCGAAGCCCCTGCAACGCATGTTGCAGGGAGGCTGGCAGACCATTAGGTGTATTACGCGTGGCGCCATGGTGGTGGGTCTTAGGCTAGCGTCACCTTACATGGCGGCTGTCGGCCAAAACGGTTCCTCTAGCACAAATATATATCCTTGCTCAAAATCAAATTCGAACCCCATCAAACGTCAAACTTGATGACCCAAAGGAATTACTAACAGCAATAACAGTAGTATTCCAACTATCAGGCAATGAGGATAACAAAATCAAAGCACGTACCTCATCTTCAAAGTCAATCTTAACTGAACTCAATTGACTAACAATCACATTGAATTTATTGATATGATCTGCAATTGACGCACCTTCGCCCATCTTCAAATTAAACAGACGTCACAACAAAACCTTGTTGATCGCAGAGGGCTTCTCATACATATCCGACAGGGCTTGCATCAAATCAGCAGTGGTCTTATCCTTCAAGATGTTAAATGCAACGTTACGAGCCAATGTCAACTGAATAACACCCATAGCTCGTCTATCCAGCAAATCCCAATTAACTTGCTTCATCGTCTATGGTTTCTCCCCAAATAAAGGTAAGTGTAGTTTCATCTGATAAAGATAATCTTCAATATGCATCTTCCAAAAACTAAAATCCTTCCCATCAAATCTGTCGATGCTCACTTTTACTTCTTTTGTGGCCATCAATTCGCTTCAACTTAGCCAAGCCTAGCTCTAATACCACTTGTTGAGATAAGACAAGTGATCGAACAATAATATAGACAGATGAAAAAAAATAAATCGGACATCAAATTTACGTGATTCAATCGTAAAGACCTATGTCCACGGGGAGAGCAGTAGCAAATTTCACTATAAATCAAGTGATATAAGGAGATTACACACTCGAGTCACTCAAAAACTCTCTCGGTATTTCCCAAGCCCCAATTACACCTAATAACGCACGCAATGTTTAGCCCCGAAATTCCTCAAGAAATAATCTCTTAATCTCACGAAGGAATTACACGCAAATCTTACCTCAAGATTTAATCAACTACAAATACTAAACTTCTTGTATGTAATTCACGAGTAAGCTTCACAGCATGAACAACACGAAGATTCAAAGCCAAGCACCCAGCACCTATGAACGATGTTTCACAAACAGAACACCCACGGCACTCCGGGTAGACGGCACTTCAATATTGCTAATTTTGTATTGACTTGTGTGATGTGAATTCCTTGGGGCATCCCTACGAAAGTCGTCCCTTATTTGCTGTTCTACAACATACTTTAAATTCAGATTTTTTGGATTTCATATGACAAAAATTTATTTGAAAAATGACCGGATCTATAAACTTGTTTTTGGGATACGAAACTGACCTTTCCCAAATCTCAATTTTTCATGGAATTTTTGGTTAAGAAATTAAAACAAGCATCCTTCATGAAAATTGTAGAGTACATCCTACACTATCACATATAAAATTTCCAGATTTTTCGAATTCATTTTGTTGGCTAGACATTCATCATTTCTTCTGTCATGGTGGGGAATTTCCTACTGTTTCTGTCTGGGTTACTAAAAATTGTATAGCACTGTTTAAGCTGAACTGGACTTCGGGTCCTTCACAGAGAATGTTCCTCTGGATCTTGTCTATCTCATATTAAAATTTCGTAATTGTTGAAACCTATTTACCTAGACAACATTTTCAATTTCCAAAGGCGTGCAGACCGCCATTATAGTGCAAGTTTTGGGGACCTTGGGATGGAATTCTTTTTGCACCTTATTTGGTATTGTTTACTAGGGAGTTTATATCAGTCGGGTGGTTTATAAGCGAATAAAGATTTGTTGGTTCCACACTTGAGTTTCCTTAGTAGTAATAAAGTCAATGGTATTCTTGAATTGAATTATGAAATTGCTGCACCATGGTATAAATGTATGACTTGAGAATGCCATCAATCCTTAGGATAACGATGTCCGAGGTTGTAGGAGGGATGCTTGAAAGGGTAACTAGGTTCCTTCAGATGCCTAGAGGATGTAAGACAGTTCCCCTAAACGTCCTCACGATGTCAGATGGATGCGAGATGCCTAGGGGTTAATGAGGTTCCACAGAAGGAAGTGGCAACATGAATTCATCTCGAATATGGTCTTGGCAATTTTAAATTCCATTTGAGTTATTGGGTTAGCTGTTTAGAAAAGTTACCTTTCTTATTAATATGTTATGTTGCTTTTGAAAAAGGCTCTTAGGCAAGTTGATTTGGAAATGATTTCCTATGCTTTATATTAAAGCTTTCCTTGTTAGTACAGTGATTGGTTTTTGTGATATAGAATGATGGACTTTCTACTTGCTTGGTTTAAACTCACCGGTTATTGATTGTCCTTTTTTCAGATCAATAGTAGATACGTCAATCCTTTCTACCTCTACGTCCATCAGTTATGGTGTCCCCGTGGACCTCACTTGGGACTTTTCCAAGTTCATAGATCCAAATTTTTCGGATGTCACCTTTATTCGGTGTATAGTGGTAGGGGTGTCAAGAACCGAACCAAAAACCAAACCAAACCGAACCAAACTGAAAAATTCGGTTTTTTCGGTTCGGTTCAGTTTTCGGTTCGGTTCTCATTAAAAACCGAAATTTTTTTTATCAGTTCGGTTTTTATCGGTTAACCGAACCGAACCGAACCACAAACCGATAAACAAACCAATATTGTTTGCTCGATTTTTCATCCTTTACTCCCCTGTTTTTGCCTTTACCAGTTTTGTAGATTGTGGATTGCTCGTAGTGAGTGCATTGCGACTGTTTTCTCCCATTTCTTTCCCCCGCTCCGGCTCATCGCCGTTCCGTTCGGCGTGCTTCGGTCGAGCGTGAGAGAGCCTTGATCATCAGCTGGAGAGGCTCTCCCTCCCCGTTTTGTCGTCTTCCTCCTCCATCGCTCCACTTCATAAATACTCTCTCTCTCTCTCTCGGTCACGCTTTGGCCGATTCGTTGGTTTTCTTTTGGGGGTACTTTTTGGGGGACTGGTCAGTCATAGATCGGAGTGAAAGCAGAGAAAGGCTGGGGTTTTGTCCATTTCCTTCTCGATTCCGAGGACTGTTTAGTTGTCAATCGGAGCGACCGAAGCTGTGCCGGCGGATAACAAGTGAGGGTGGGAGGAGAAGGCCGTTGAGGGGAACGTGGTCGTGGAGGCGGTGGAGGCAAAGGAGGGGAAAGCGGAGACCCGGAGGGAGGGGAAGGTCGCAGGGTGATTTTGAACGGGAAAAAAAAAAGAAGCTAAAAACCGAAAAACCGAAAAACCGAACCGAACCGAACCCAAAATTTCGTTTCGGTTCGGGTCTCATTTGGTTTGATTCGGAAAATTTTTCTAACGGTTCCGTTTTTTGAAAAACCGAACCGATCCAAACCGTTGACATGCCCTATATAGCGGTACTATCCATCGACATAGGAGTCTCGACGAGCCTAATATTCTTGGGGTTCCTTGCTGTCTATGCACGCGTCAGATAATAGCTTGTAGGGCTGATCCCACGCAATGATGGAGATGACGGTGATGGCAGTATGATAGACTAAGGCAGGGGTAGGACGGTGAAGCAGCAACTTTGGATCCGAGTAACGAGTTTTGGGCATACCGGTGCTAAAAGGTAGTCCCAAGGTCGGGGTAATACTATGGGTGTACTTTTGTTGTAGTTCGAGATGACAAACCCTTTTTGAAATCCCTCATTATACCTAACCATGTCACTTTAAGTAAATATATAATAAATGAAATGTCTTAACTTGGTTTATATTTTTGCATGTGTCTCTTGAATGTTGGGTGTCCTAGGATACTCTTTGTCCATGTATGCTTCCACATGCAAAGGTGAAAGAATAGATCGACCACGCTGGAGATGTCGTGTTGGGGGCATCACATTAGTAGTACTCCCAATTACTCAAACTTTTGAAATATGTGTGTGCATATATGCACCGTCATATATACACTAATAAGACAAAGCCTACTAACAAAATGAAGTTGAGAGTTATAACCTATTCACATATGGGCGAATAAAATCCCAAATGGTCCATTTTAGCGTTACTGTGTTAAGTAGTGAAATTGGAAAAGCCCTTGAAATGTGGTTCATCAACTTTTAATATGTTCAACATAGTCAATAAATTTTTGGTACATGTTTAATTGAAAATGTTCAATGTGTCCCTGATCTTGAATTATATATATACTATATTGAACATTTTCATGTAATTCATGAACTATGTTGAACATTTATCAAAAGTTTAGGGCCACATTGAACATTAGGCTAAATTCTATAGATCACATTAAATAAATTAAAAGTTTAGGGATCATATTGCACGTTAGATCAAATCTAAAATTTAAAGATTTATTTGTGTCATTATCTCATCAAAAAAGAATCCTTGACAATATAAGGAAATGATTTTTTAATTTCTTGAGACTCCATTCAAGATTCCATTCCCCTAGAAAAGAGTCCCATGAGCAAACTTAGACATTATCTACAACTAAAACTCACGCGAAAAGGTGAAATTTTGATGCTTGAATTTTACCCAACTCACATATGCAAGGTGAAATGTTTGACTCGAGCTCAACTCTTTTGGCTAAATGCATCTCGACTTTTAGCACAATTTAAGCTCAATCTAATTAAGTTTGTGATGAATTCCGATCCAAAATCGACTTGACTCAGTTAATTAGTATATTATAGTTTAATATCAAGTTCAACTCAAACTAAAACTTGAGCTCAAACTCTACCTTTGGGAAGAATACTAAGATGGAGGAACAATATCGATTATTTATTTGTGGATCACTCGAGTCTAGTATTTTCAAGCTCGGCTCAATTAGTAATGGTCAAGCCCCTCAAACTCGAAAAAGAACAAATGTTGACCCGGTTCAAATGAGTTTGAGTAATTCATTAAATAGCTAAAATTAACTAGTGTGGCGTTCCCAAGAAAAATCAAACGGATTTGCAAAAAGGAAAATTATTACAAAAAGATGAAATCGTTGTAGCTAGCAATGAGGTAATAGGGCTAATTCCCTAAAAAAATCCCAAATTTTACGTCTAATTCTAATTCTACCCCAAACTTTTTTTGTCTCAAGAAAAACCCCAAACTTTAGATCTAGTCTCAAATTTACTGCAAATTTTTTTTCTTAGAAAAAGCCCAAACTTTAGGTTTATTCTTAAATCTACCCTGGACTTTTTTTTAATCTTAGAAAAAAAACCTCAAACTATAGGTTCAATCCCAAATCTACCCCAATTTTGTTGGAAAGAAAATCATCAATTTTTCTTCTAGTCTTAAATTTGCCCTCATTAGACTTCTATCCAAAAGTCAAGAATAGTTGTCCCTAATTTTTATATCCTAGAAATGTTTTATTTTGAAGAAAATTTTCCACGTCGCCTTGCCAATGTGTATTTATTATCGATGTGGAAATGCCACATTAAGTTGAGACTAGACCATGGGCAAATTTGAGAGTAGATTAAAATTTCGTGATTTTTTTTAGACAACACAAAATTTGGGGCAAATTTGGGAATGGACCTAAAGTTTATGATTTTTTCTACGGAAAAAAAAAGTTTGGAACATATTTGAAATTTATATTTAAAGTTCAGAGTTTTTTAGGGAATTGGCCTTGAGGTAATAAGCCAAAATTTGGAAAACATGGTTAAATATAGCATTGTCTCATTCACCCAATTAAATCAAGATGTACAAAACATCAAGAAAAATGTTGAAGTGTTGCGAGAGTTCTCAAATATATCTTAAGTAAGAGATTTCTTCTTTTTCCGAAATCATTCGTTGACGAAGTTAGATGAGTCGACGCATGTTGTCTACGGTCTTTATCATTCTTGACTTGATTCTCTTTTAAGGCAATAAGATAATGCAGTCCTTTCAAGGCTTGAATCTGATTTCGCACTCGACATGCATTTGGTCCTTCCTTGATGTTTTTCCGTGAAGTTTTTTTTTTTTTTTTTTGCTCAGATTTTTCCATGAAGTTGACACATGAGAAATAGACCCTTTTCTAGGCTGCCAAGTTTCCCAGTTCGCCAAATTCAAATTTGCTGCTCCCTCGAAAATCAACAAGCCGTTTTTATCCACAAAATATGAAATTCACAGATAATGTCCAAATAAAAAGGAAATTGGCAGATTATATGGAAATTGGCGAATTTTATGGTACATGACCTAAATTTTCCTTTTAAGTTATTCTTATCCTCCGAAAAAATCTTCTGAACAGGAACGCTCTAACATTAGTTTCCCACATACGTAACGTCCACAATCGTACACGTCACAAGGAAAGAGGAATAGTGGGAAATAATCTTATACAGAAATTGCAACAAATAAGGAAAACGAAAAAGAGGAAAAATAATCCTCCTTTTCCCCCCATAAAACCCCGAGACAAACCCTTCTTCCTCTCACTACCTGGAAACACAACAAGGAAAGAGAGAAACGGCAAAGAAAGTGATGGAGGGTGTGAAGGGACTATTTCTTCTAGTTTCGCTGCTTTCTTCTTCTATGTTCATGGGTGTGCTGTGCTCACGGGGATCGAACTTTGGACTCAATCCCTTTTACCAGCTCAACAGCGAGCCTACTGTCGTGAAGGGACTTGATTTGAAGAGGTACGCAGGACGCTGGTACGAGATCGCCTCCCTCCCAACGTCCTTCCTGCCCAAGGACGGCGAGGACACGAGGGCCACGTACGCTCTGAAGAAGGATGGGACTCTGGACGTGTTGAACGAGTCCTGGGTCAAGGGCAAGAGGATCTTCATTAAGGGCATCGCCTACAAGGCCGACCCAAGCAGCGACGAGGCCAAGCTGAAACTGAAATTCTATTTGTCGCCGTCCAATCCCACCTTCACTGTGGGGGGTGACTACTGGGTCTTGTACCTTGACGCTGATTATCAGTATGCTATCGTTGGCGAGCCCAGCAGAACGTCTCTCTTTGTATGTAACCTTCTTGTCGGGTTTTCCTTTATTTTTCTTTTTTCCTTTCTGCTCCATTTGATGGTCACATTGGTTTTGGTTTTATGACTGATGGTTCATAGGGCGGTTTGTACTAGTGAGATTTGGGTTCTGATTCTTGTTTTGATTCCTTCACTTGTAGGCTAATTGGTGGGATTATTTATTGATTTTTTTTTTGACAGATACTGAGCAGACAGACTCATATAGACGATAAAATCTATAATCAGCTGGTTCAGAAGGCTGTTGATGAAGGATATGATGTAAGCAAGCTCCGCAAGACTCCACAGAGCAAGACTCCGCCGCCGCAATAAGGACCCTAGGGCACTAAAGGCATTTGGTGGATCATGTCCGTTCTAGGGAGGAAACTTAATTTTGCAGCAGCGGGATGAAATGGTGTTGAAATTGTTTGCTGTCATTAAATAAAGCAGAGAATAAATAGTTTGATTTGAAAAGAATGGTTATTGCATGAAGAGAATTGATTGTCACGCTCCAACTCCAACTAGTGAAAATGGAAGAACTGACAAGGTCGTCTTTCCATTGACAGATTGCCTTCTCGAACAAAAACTAACATTAATATTTTATCAAAATGCACACACGCATATATGAGATCATTTAACAAGTATCAACTCATATACAACTACTTAATCTCGTACTCAAATTGAAGAACTAGAAAAACATTTAAAATGAATGGTATGTGTAATCACAACCCAATGTATAGTACGTATATCTTCTAAACAGATCGAACATCTACTAGATACATTGATAAAATAATATTAGAAGTCACTTATCTCAAATCTAATATATAATATATGAACAAGATCAAAAAAATTAGTATCACTTTAACTTCATCATATACATCTTAGAAATATTCCTTTAAACAATTATCAATGGTCCAATCCATAGATTAATCTGACACTATATATCTAACCTTGATCACGGCATAATGCCTCGTGACAAAAGGGCCAAGATCCTCACCTATTATCAGCTGGTTGCTCAATCTAGAATGATATCCTGAAACCAATATATAAAGCCAAAAACCCTTAATTGAGTTTATAACAATAAATGATGACACCTAAATTTTTGCGACCCAGTCATTTATTCATTGCATAGAAAATCAGGGATTAATTTTTAAGCCCTAAAAAAATATAATATTAATTTCATAGCATATAATTTTGGGTGCATTTATTTTTCTTATTATTGCACTCGCATTAAATCAACAATAGTGAATGGACTCGAACGAATGGTTTTAAGCTTAATAAATACAAAGGTATTCTATTCTTCGATGTGACATTTCTTTATTTCAAACAAGAAATGAATATCTTCGTCAAATACTTGGGGGAAAACTCACAATCGGAACAAGACCAAAAGAAATATTGTGTCAATATTCGTTCAAGAGCATAAAAGGAAAATTTGATAAACAAAGTAAGGGAAAATCAAGAAAGGAGATTGGTGCATGTGTGTGGCGGTGGAAAAAAAAAGGCAAATTCAATGGGATTTTCCCATTATTCGAGGGAAATATTCAGCAATGACTCAAAGGGAAGTGGGAGATTTGTGTACTAATAGGGGCTGAGCATAATATTGAGAATATCAAGTGGTGGATTTCATTCACGCCAACCCAAGATATCTCTTGCCTTTTACAAACAGGACTGACACAAATAAATAAGAAGGAAGAGACGATCGTAAGGGGGTCGGCAATTCTATTCTCAGAGCACACTAGAGAATACACGTGAGAATCGAGAGGAGAGAGGAGCTCTGCCAAGAACTCTTCACGGCCGAGACACCCCTTAGCCAGCGTCTCTCCTTGCTGAACAACGTCCCTGCGATCTCTACTGGTGCTGCTGCTTCCCGACGAGTTTCTATCAAAAATCCTAACGTCAACCAGCGTCGACGAGGCACCAGGCTTCGCTGCATCAACTCGAACAAATCCAATATCGGCGAGTCCCGGAGTCTGGCTTTCGTGGCTCTGGTTCACTCGAAATGTAGCCTCAGCAAAGGAGTCAGTGACGTCTACAAAAGATACAAAGAGAGATGGCCACAATAAAAAGAGAGACATGGCAGTGATGATGATCCAACGTTGATCTTTGTGATTTTTTTATTGTGAGTGCAGTTTGACTTGGTTAAGCATCCCCTTACGGTCAAATTTAAGGCGCCCCACTTGGAGAATTTTCATGTCCTTCGCACGACACGCGTGAAGAACGGGCGTTCCATACGTGCTCACAGCTTTTGCCTTGTCATTGGCTATTACTGCACCTTGTGCTCACGCTGCAACTGCGTCAAGTCTCGGCGACGCAGCTCCAACAACACCGAGGCTCGCTGGCTTCATTCGATTCGTCATCACAAGTACCTCGGTTTGGCCGACAAACGCCGGAGTTAACGTCTGACATCGCAAGACTCCCTGTAACTTGAGCACTAGCCGTCGCTCACCACCCCCGTTCACCCGCGAGGAGCCGGTTGCGATCCCAGTCCGATTTCACATTTTTTCCCTCTTTCTTTGAGACTTCACTCATCCTAAAATGTTTATCAAAATCCCTAAACCATGTGCATTCTAATTTAGAAAAAATCAAGCATTAATTCTAAACTAGAATTGACTCAAAAATCTAGAAAAACTACTCGAAATTTAATTCTCAAACCTTTTTCCAATTTTAAAATTTTTCCTACTCAAAGTTTCTTGCTGAAAAGAAACTCAGCCCACGCTCCTCTAAATAAGAACTTAAGCTCACTTTAACTCCTATTTCGTCCGCACTGTCTTTCTACGCTCCTTTCTATTCCCAGAAATTCAACTTTTGTTCTACACTTCACGACCCAACCAAGAACAACTTCAACCAAAATGATCAGTATGCCAAAGGCCCCCAAAACATGAACGAAAAACAAAACAAAGTAAAACGATGATGGCCTAGAAAAGTATTTGATCATGGAAATAACTTGAGAATTGATTATCGAGATGTGCTCTGTGGTAATATGCTTTCGGATGACAAAAGGAAACGAAATCGACTTGCACAGAGTTCTTCATGAGCATTTTGTCGAACAAGTTATGTGCGATTGATTGGGGAACAAACCAACTGCTCGTCTCAAACTAGGATATCAAATAACTAGGATATCAAACAACTAGTGGCGTTCCCAAAAAATATCAAACCGATTTGCAGAAAGGAAAATCATTACAAAAAGATGAAATTGCAGCAGCTAGCAATGAGGTAATAAACCAAAATTTGGAAAACGTGGCTAAAATATGGCATTGTCCCAATCACTTAGTTAAATCAAGATGTACAAAACATCAAGAGAAATGTTGAAGTGTTGCGAGAGTACTCAAATATATCTTAAGTCAGTGATTTCTTCTTTTTTCAAAATAATTCGTTGACGAAGTGAGATAAATCGATGCATGTGATCTACGGTCTTTTATAATTCTTGATTGGAATCTCTCTTTAGGTAATAATATAGTGCAGTCCATTCAAGTAGAAGCTGATTTCTCACTCAACATGCAATTTGTCCTTCCTTGATGTTTTTCCATGAAGTTGACACATGAGAAATGGACCCTTTTCTAGGCTGCCAAGTTTCCCAGATCGCCATATTCAAACTAGAATTTGCTGCTCCCCTAGAAATCAATAAACCCTTTATTTTCCACAAAATATGAAATTCACATATAATGTCCAAATCTCTACTAAGGTATGATGATAAAATCCAAATCCAGTGATTTTCTTACCGATTAGTTCCGAAGAATTATCATGGAACAAATAAAAAGGAAATTGGCAAATTATATGGAAATTGGCAAATTTTATGGTACATGACCTAAATTTCCCTTTCAAGTTATTCTTATTAGGGGTGAGCATGGTCTAGGTTAGGCCTATTCAATATTTAAACCAAGGATCAATCCGCACAGTGTTGATCCTCAAATTTCAGTACTAATGACCGACCCTATTGAGCCTGGGACCGAGGATCGAACCAACCTTATGGGTCCAATCCCATTCTAGGATCAACCCATGACCAACTGATAAATTGTTTGTTTTATTTTTTGTATTCCTTGAAAAAGACAAACCTACTATTTGGAATTACATATCTATTAATAATGCGGTATTGATCAACCAAATTATAAACACCAATATATATCCAATATAAATTTTAGATAACGTAACAATATAATTTTATAGAGCCAACTAGCACTGTTTCATAAATTTCTATTTAAAAGGAAAGAAAAAAATCAAGTGAAAAGCATAAAAGGCCAAAAGCAGCATGAGCTTAAGCCATGCACCTTCATCCAATAATCAGCGAAACATTTCTATAGTTTAGAAAGAATTTCAAATATAGAATTTTACATCCTCACACTACTAACACTCCACGAAAAGATTTGTGGAAATCATACTTAAAACAAAAATAAGCATCCAAGTTCCAGAAGTAAATGACACCAATTACTTGAAGCAATTGTTGGGACAAAGTATAGTCCAAGTGCCAAAACTTGGTACGAAGGACACTTGAGTGTCAAAAGTTTTGAAAGTGCCACTTAAGTACCACTTTTTTTGAAAAGTGGGACACTTAAGTGCCACCTCCGGCAGACCTTACCGGAAATCCTACGTAACAATATTTTATTATTTTTGCTTGCCTACGTGGGTTGCCGGAGAGCTGACTCAGCTTTAACTCACCCAAAACGACGCCGTTTCCATAGTTGGCCAAAATAAAAGCCATGAATCTACCAAAACGATGTCGTCTCCCAAATTGCCCCAAATATAAAACCCTAAATCGGCCAAAATCTCTATTAAAGTGCTCGAATCCTAGTCTCGAACCCTGATTTTGATTTGCCCAAAATTCCATCGTCGAATATTGGAAATGGAGAGCATGACTCTCAACAGTGCCTAAATTCCTCTCATCGAAGCAAAGGAGAAGGCCAGAGTTTCTATTTTTGTGGATTATCAAGTCCAAGAAGAACATCGTGAACTCGAATCAATCCTAGGAAAAGATTTTATGAATGCGCCAGATATAAAAAAGGGTCAAAGTACAAATACTTCAAATGAGTCGATACGAAATTCTCTCACTGAGCCATAGAGGTAATATTGGATTTACTTGATAAAAGACATCAATCTCCATCTATGTTCATGGACGACTTGGACGATGTTGACTCAATGTAAGCTCAAGCGACTTTGGCTAAACTTTTCAAGAATGAAGTTTCAATGATGAAAATTGAACGGAAGTGTTATCAAGCATTTATTATGGTGTTGTTTTGTTGTCTATCATACTTTATGATGAAATGTAAAGCACTTGAAGATGAGAAAAAGTTTCTTCAACTGCCATAATTAAAATGAGTGGACAAATGTAATTGTTTTGGATTAAATGTAGGGATGAGAAGAAGTTTGTGTTGTTCCACAAGATCATTGTGGCTTTGTTGTTGTTTGTACTATCATATGTATTGTGGGTTACTTCTTGTGTTTGTAAGGAGGTTAAGGAAAAAGAATGAGTGAATTAGATGCTGCTTGTACTATGTTTTTGCTTATTCTTCAATATAAACCAATAATGATGGATGTGTATTAGGTCAATATGTTGTTGTTGTGGCTTTTTTACTTGAACCAAATATAAACATAAACCAGCAGTAGATATTGGAATTGAATGGAGTTTCCATAAGTTAAATTATCATTACCTTCTCTGTTTTGCTGCAAACCAGCATATACACAAGACAACACAAGTGATTACCCAAGTGCCATAAGTTGTATTTAGTAATTACTTAAGTACTAGTTACGATGAAAACTTATCACTTAAATGTAAAGTTATTATTAAAGTGATCGCTTAAGTGTCACTCATAATTAATAATGAACACTTAAAGTGCCAATTTTTTTAGAATGTGATCAGTTAAGTGTCAATTTTTTGTAGGTTTTCTCTAAAAATTGCGTCAGTCACCACCACCAACTACGCCACCAACCATCACCACTAGCCACACTAGGCATTCCAGCCACCACCGTGCTAGTGGTGTTGCTGCACAAGGTACTGGTGCAAGCTACCTTGCACCAATACACCCGATGTAAGATGCGCACACTGCACACTTGCACCAGGTTCAGCATAAGCCCCCAACTCCCACCACAAACCCACAACCACCAGCTGCTACTACTACTAACCACACCAGCACCTCAGCCACCACCCAACAGCCACTGTGCTGGTGGTGGGTCTGATGTAGAAGGTGTTGGTGCAACCTGAGCCTTGCACCAACACCACCCGGTGTAAGGTGTACACTGCACACTTGAACTAGGTGTAGCATGAGTCCTCAACTGAACCCCAACAACAAACACACTACCACCAAGCATCACCATCCACCACCACCAGCACTCCAGCTACCACCACAGACCCAACACCAACAATAGCAAGTAAAAGCAGAATCCATATTTTACAAAAAGCAAATGAATTTGACAAGTAGCAAGATCATTCCATTAATATCGAAATTAAGTCTCACAAAATTAATGACAAACTAAAGAAGGAAAAAAAAAGATAACCATCCATAGGAAATTATTATAAACGTTTACAAAACTGACTCCTAAGCTCCACAAATCTTATCACGTCCCATATCATCAATCAATATGCACAACACCCCCTATTTGCGCTCCTTTTGATATGTCTTTCACTTGATTCATAATCCTTGCACTCTTTCTAACTGGACGTGCAACTTTTTCTTCAACCTTCTCAGTATCCACTGACTCAGATGGAGTCACAAATGTCCCAGGCTGAATTAATTCAGAAGGAGTTGCAACTATCCCAAACTCAATTGATTCAGATGGACCTGCAACTAGGTTCTTGCTCTTCTTTCTTGTTGGCACAGCTAATGTTTTCTTCTTCTTCTTTGTTGGTTCGGCCATTGATTCTTAAGTTAGGCCTTGAGAGATAAGAACCTCTAAACTTCTCCTAAGCTACAAAAAGACAAATAATAAATTATTAGCAAAAGTCTATAACATAAATTAAATTAAATGCATCCAATAAAACTTACATTCAGAATGACTATTCCAGTACGCTTATCTATATAAATGGCATAGCCTAAATCACAAATCACAGTACCAAAATCACATATGAGCCCTAATTTTCCCACATTCAAGTCCGAAATCACACATTACAATACATAGCACCACATCTGAGCCTTAATTTTCCCCTCACCAAGCCCTATGCCAAGCCCTACATCGAGGCCGAGCCCTAAACTGTTAATTCAAACCCCCAATAGGGTTCTAACACCACATCTGAGCCCTAAATCTCACATCAATACCATCAAAGCCTTAAATTTCCCAACTGACCCTCAAATTTCTAGTTAGAGCCCTAATAAATTAGTCGGTGCCCTAATTTCACCACAAGGAAGAGGAAGAAGAGAACAAACCTGAGTGAGTGATGACGACGAGTGACAATGGCAAGCGACGACGGCGAGCAACGATGATGAGCGATGACTTGCAAATGATGACCTATGAACGGTGTAGCACCCTTCGACATAGCCCCCAATCCGGTAGGGTCGCCACAATTCACTTGTCTTTCACTTTTCCTAATAACATATCACTCTAATACCATTGAATTGTAGTGGGTCCATAAATCTTGGGGGTTCGTATTATCTCAATCGGTCCCAGTGCAGTTCATAAAACGGAAGCATACTCAACATCTCCCTAACCCATACTCAAACTAAATAATACAATACAATACACATCAACTACACTTTTCATATATATATAAAAGCTAATGCCAAACCACTTTTATTTACATAATTTGATAGACATCACGAGTCAGTACAATAAAAAGCCAAGGCTTTAACTAAGCTCGGCTATAACCCAAAAGAACCCGACTCCACATCAGACATGTACATCAATCCATCATCCAGTGTCGGCTATACAAAAAGTGTCAACCTCTACCAGTCACACGCTCTAATCACACCCAACCCGGTGCATCGGCCAGTGGCGGTGGCAACATCCCCATCATCATCCGTCGCAACGAACATGGACGGACAGGAACTCCTAGACTACAGGGCCATTAGGTAGACCCACATCATACATAACCAAAACACAAACACGGATAAACACCAGACCGCGAACACCTACACAGGGGTGCTTCCAGCACTCGACCTCGACATCGAATGGTAAGCCATAAAAAGTACCACGCTCGACAAGTGACAGAGGTATCTCTCAATCTGAAATGTTAGTCCCCAAAAGGGGTGAGTACAACCACTCAGTAGTAAAGATCCATCAAACTACATAATGCAACAGGCAAGACAACCACAATTTAATGTGAAATGCGCATATCAATGTAATCATGCTTATATTTCCCATGAGATTCATTCATTGAGGCAATTTATGTTCCATGCCATATGCACATACATGCGCATGATTCATATCATCCATACAATCATATATATATCCCCATGAAATCCATTCAATACCTTCATGATCGCATTCTCAATCCTGAATAGTAACAACTGAATTTCATAGGCAATTCATGCATCATGCCATACGCACACACACACATGCGCATAATTCAATTCCCATTTTTAAATTTTTAGAAGGATCTCATTTTTCTTCTAGGGACCAGTGTTTACATCCCTCATATCGCTCGCACCCAACCTGGCATCGTGAGGAACCTCCGGCACACACCTTCGGGCATCCGGCACACACCTCTGGGCATCTCGCACCCCAACTAGCATCACGAGGCCATCCGGTACACACTTCCAAGCATTCGGCACACACACTTCGGGCATTTCGAAACTCCCAAGGACATCTGGCACACACCTCCGGGCATCCAGCACACACACTCCGGGCATCCCGACACTCCCAAGGCATCATCGACTCAAGGGTCCGACGGTATCATCATTATCATTATACATGGATGTATCTCACTTCGGAAAAATGCCATTTGATGCAATGATGCCAAAAGTTTCATGGAATTTATAAAATCTCATCAATTTGATATCATATGAAATGCACAAATATCACCACATATGCAGTACAAATAACAACCCAAGATATCATATCTCATAGAGCAATTCATTTGTTTTTTAAAATAGAATAATTTTCGGATAAAACAGAATGCACTTCTTTAATAAAAATTCTAGAAAAATTAGTAAATGATCTCAATAAATTCTAAAACTTTAAAATATTATAAATGAGATCTAGAGAAAAAGGTTTCATGGAGAACACCATGTCAAAAGAGCTTCATACGAGTCGCTACGGTCCATGCATCACAGCCTTAAAATCTCAAACATCACCATTACACAGTTTTATTCACAAATTCGGTATAAACCCTAAATAAACTTAGAAAATTATGAAATTTTGATATGTTATATTTAAGACCTAGGGGTAAAATTTTTGTGAATAACTAGAAGTCAGATTCATTATAGATCATGAGCTACATTCATTAAAACTCCCCCTAATCCTCGGTAACGATTTCCAGATCTAACCATTTCAGAGAAAAATCATCTCACCAACCAATACTTGTCCGTTTCCTCTCAAATTTTAGTATGTTACTCCTCAATATGTCATATACAACTTTCATCAAGAATACAAGATCAAATTCTAACTGGATAATTTTATAAAATTCACGGAATCGCATGGGGTCGGACTGTTCTTACATGCAACAGCTTACTTGTTCTAGGAAGACTACCACTATTCACTCGAATTTCAGCATCTAACATCACAACTCAAGCATCTCCAGCACCCATTACACTTCACACACAACCACATCAAGCAAAATGTAGGCTAATGGACTCTACTTGCCTTAGATCCAACGAAATCACAGCAAGCACACAGCGACTAGAGGGCTTCGAACATAGCACAATCAACAGTGAAGCTAGGCGCACACACGGCATGGCTTGGTCTTCTCCTTCCCTCACCGAAGCACCCACATGAACAACCTCTCTCTCTCTCTCTCTCTCTCTCTCTCCGCTTTCTCTTTTTCTCTCTTTTTCTCTTTCTCTCTTTCTCTCCCTCGCGCGACAACCCCCCCCCCTCGCTCACGCCGCCCCTTCTCTTTTCTTCCCCTTCATGATTAGTAATCATTAGCTTGCACGCAAGAGCCACTTGTATAATCCCTTTCGCCATTTGTCATTCTTCATGCAAGTTGATGGGCCTCATTTGGGCCGGGCTTGGTCGACCAATTGGGGGGGGGGGGAACGGTGGGGACTGTGGGCTGGTTCGGCCTTAAAAAAATCAGCCCACACCTTCTCCTATTTTTCCATTTAATCCCCGCTTAAATAATACCTAATTACAAATTTATATGGCCATAAAACTTTGTAACATAAATCAATAAAATTCCAACTTATAGAGTACATGGCCAAGAACAAAATTTCCTTATCAATTTATCCTTTAATACAATCATTAATCACACATGGACATAGGATATATTTCCAACCAAATAATTGTCCATTAAATGCTCGGCCTTGATTAATCGTAATTCATTGGTCTAATGGCTATAATACAATTCGATGGCGCTTCCATCACCTATTCATGGTTCATGGTATGTTCAGGGGCTATCATGAAATTTTAGGATGCAACACGCATCGTCGACCCTTTCATTTTAATATACATGTGGAAGCATATAATAAATCCCCAGACAATAAAATAATGGGATAGAAAAGTAAGGCCATATTTTTCATATTGAAATCCACAATCACACTTTTATACAGACACACATCATAGTACATCTTACAATACTTTTCACAAAGGTCTAGTCTCACACCTATCGACTTATACAAAAAGTTCACAAAAGGAATGGGATCTCAATTCTCATATGGGTCGTACTCGGGATCATCATCCCGATCCTCCTCAGATTCTTCTACACTAAGCTCATTCTCTTCAAGCTCCTCGTCTTCCTCCATCACCTCGTCTTCTTCTGATTCCTCCTCTTTAGGGTCGTCCTCGAGACCTTCTTCCTCAAAATTCACTTCAGCTTCGTTCTCAGGCTCGTTCTCCACAGGCTGTTCCTTTGGCCATTCCCACTCCTGATTCTCCTCCAGTCCTTCCTCCTGCTCAACTAACTCCCCTTCTTCTTCACCCCAGTTAGCATCATCAATGGAGTACACGAGAGTATGAGGTTCATTTCCAAGGGCAAGATCCCTCACATCTACGACTAACCCATCCTTATGGTCTGCCGTTCCTTCACTGAATGCCTCTTGCAGAACGTACATGGGCACGTCACCCTCAGCTATAGGACCCTCTCTTCACCCATCAAAATAGTGAAGGTACCATGATCGATACTCATGGGGCCTCAGGGCGTCCAAACCCATATCAACCCAGACAGTTAACTTCACCAATACGTACTTCAGTCCTTCAGGGTGGGGGTGTATATGGAAGTGGTATTTTATCTCCGAGATTTCTTCTGAGATACCAAAATGCATGAGAGGACGAGGAGGTGGAGGTGATGCCATCTAGGGGCCTGAAATGGTTATACAATAACCATGAAACAACGTCTTAGCGAGTTCTATCCCCTAAGACTCGATTAGTAAACCAATACGCTATGGGTTGTCTATGCACACACAGGACAGAGGACTTACTCTGGTCTCAGATTCCACCTGCATATCAGTACAATTCAAATAGGCACGCAATAACATGTCATCAGACCAATCATTCCTCACAATGGAATATCTAGTTGTCGAGCCCACGTGCATTCTCCCAAGTGATAGACCAACTCACCGAGCCCACGTGCCTTCTCCAAGACGACATGCTTACTTATTAAGCCCACGTGCATTCTCCAAAGTGATGCATCAGGTCATCAAGCCCACGTGTCTCTTCAAGATGCCATACTTACTCACCGAGCCTCACGTGCATTCTCCCAAGTGATGCATTAGGTCACCGAGCCCACATGTCTCTTTCGAGATACTAAACTTAATCACCGAGCCCACGTGCATTCTCCCAAGTGATAAACCAACTCACCGAGCCCATGTGCCTTCTCCAAAGTGATATATAACCTATCATTAGACCACTATGGCATTGCCTTTCCATAGTTCACCAATCTACTATCGATATTGACAATCGATATCCAGTCAATTCTCAAACAAAATCTCAAAACCATTCGCTTAGGAATATATCCTAAAAATCCACAATTAAATCAATTTGGCACAATTTAAAGCTCAAATAAATAAATGGATTGCACCGCGATGATCAGCACGAAATTCCGGTCATTGGCCATCCCGGTTCAACTTTCGAAAAAATAATTAATTAATTAATTAATTAATTTCGAAAATTAATTATTAAATAGAAATAAATCCAATTTAGGCCCGTAATGCTTAATTGGAAGCCGAAATGGACCGGGAAAAATCCCGAGACCTGTTCAATAATTAATATGGCGCAACCACATGCTAATGACTAAACCTAACCACCTAACATGCATCATTAAGTCACTATTTAATTATTCTAAACTAATCTAACCACTTAATCATGCTTAATTAATACTAATCAACCCTTAAAGTATCATTAGCAAACTAAACAAGGATTAGTGAGCTAATTCACCCGTTTAACGATCCGCTCAAATCGAAACGTCGGGAACGTCGCGGGGGACGTTTTTCTCCAAAGCGGGCCTACTGAGGCCCATAGACACCTCAAAACGGCCTTCAAAGTTGCTGCGATACCCACAAACAACCAGATCTGATCTTGTTGAAAACAGAGGTCAAACAACTTGATTCAAAGCGGGAATTGCTTGGGAAAGATAGAATAGGCCAAACCGGGCCTTGCGGGGCTTTACCGGTGAAGAAATGGTGAAAGGCAGCTCCGGTTGAGCTTCCACAGACCGAAAACAGCAACTGGGTCGAGTGAGGAGAGAGAGGGACGACGGGGTTGGGCGGTGGAGTAGGCGGGCATGGTGGTGCGGCTCCAGCGAAAGAACGGCAACGACGCGGGTGGTGTGAGACAGCGTCTAGGCGTGGCTGCTGCAACTTCTTCCTCTTGCTGTTGGTCGAGAATGGAGAGGGGAGAAAGGAGGGTTTGGTTCCGATTGGGAGGGAGGGAGAGAGAGGATAGGGATGAGTGAGAGATGGAGGGGCCATTTGCCTTTAATTTCTACACAAATATCTCCCAAAAAGCATTCTTGGCCAAGTATAATCCCTTGGCCTCAATTGAACCACCCAAGCACTCCCCACAACCTTTGAAGTAGTCCATTTTGGCTAGGCATGAGGGGGGTTACGAATTTGGCGTCAATTGGCTTCAATTGGATGCTTGGTCCACTTCAATTCCACCTCACTTGGCCTCCATAAAATCAATTAACATCTCAATGCTTCCATTAGCATTTTTCCTCATCCAAGAATCCATCTCGCTTTCCAATTTTGCTAAAAAATTAATATGACAAAGCCTACTAACAAAATGAAGTTGAGAGTTATAGCCTATTCACATATGGGCAATAAAATCCCAAATGGTCCATTTTAGTGTTACCGTGTTGAGTAGTGAAATTGGGAAAGCCCTTGAAACGTGGTCCCTCAACTTTTAATATGTTCAACGTAGTCAATAAATATTTGGTACATGTTTAATTGAAAATGTTCAATGTGTCCCTGATCTTGAATTATATAAATACTATATTGAACATTTTCATGTAATTCATGAACTATGTTGAACATGTATCAAAAGTTTAGTGACCACATTGAACATTAGGCTAAAATCTATAGATCACATTAAATAAATTAAAAGTTTAGGGATCACATTACACGTTAGATCAAAGTTTAAAGATTTATTTGTGTCATTATCTCATCAAGACTCGACAATATAAGGAAATGACTTTTTGATTTCTTGAGACTCCATTCAAGATTCCATTCCCCTAGAAAAGAGTCCCATGAGCAAACTTAGACATGATCTACAACTAAAACTCACGCGAATAGGTGAAATTTTTATGCTTGAATTTTACCAAACTCACATATGCAAGGTGAAATATTTGACTCGAGCTCTACTCTTTTGGCTAAATTCATCCCGACTTTTAGTACAATTTAAGTTCAACTTAATTAAGTTTGTGATGAATTCCGATCCAAAATCGACTCGACTCGACTCAGTTAATTAGTATATTCTAGTTTAATATAAAGTTCAACTCAAACTAAAACTTGAGCTCAAACTCTACCTTTGGGAAGAATACTAAGTTGGAGGAACCATATCGATTATTTATTTGTGGATCACTCGAATCTAGTATTTTCAAGCTCGGCTCAATTAGTAATGGTCAAGCCCCTCAAACTCGAAAAAGAACAAATGTTGACCCGGTTCAAATGAGTTTGAGTAATTCATCAAATAGCTAAAATTAACTAGTGTGGCGTTCCCAAGAAAAATCAAACGGATTTGCAAGAAGGAAACTCATTACAAAAAGATGAAATCGTCGCAGCTAGCAATGAGGTAATTAGCCTTGAGGTAATAAGCCAAAATTTGGAAAACGTGGTTAAAATATGGCATTGTTCCATTCACCCAATTAAATCAAGATGTACAAAACATCAAGAAAAATGTTGAAGTGTTGCAAGAGTTCTCAAATATATCTTAAGTAAGAGATTTCTTCTTTTTCCGAAATCATTCGTTGACGAAGTTAGATGAGTCGACGCATGTTGTCTATGGTCTTTATCATTCTTGACTTGATTCTCTTTTAAGAAAATAAGATAATGCAGTCCTTTCAAGGCTTGAATCTGATTTCGCACTCGACGTGCATTTGGTCCTTCCTTGATGTTTTTCCATGAAGTTGACACATGAGAAATAGACCCTTTTCTAGGCTGCCAAGTTTCCCAGTTCGCCAAATTCAAATTTGCTGCTCCCTCGAAAATCAACAAGCCGTTTTTATCCACAAAATATGAAATTCACAGATAATGTCCAAATAAAAAGGAAATTGGCAGATTATATGGAAATTGGCGAATTTTATGGTACCTGACCTAAATTTTCCTTTTAAGTTATTCTTATCCTCCGAAAAAATCTTCTGAACAGGAACGCTCTAACATTAGTTTCCCACATACGTAACGTCCACAATCGTACACGTCACAAGGAAAGAGGAATAGTGGGAAATAATCTTATACAGAAATTGCAACAAATAAGGAAAACGAAAAAGAGGAAAAATAATCCTCCTTTTCCCCCCATAAAACCCCGAGACAAACCCTTCTTCCTCTCACTACCTGGAAACACAACAAGGAAAGAGAGAAACGGCAAAGAAAGTGATGGAGGGTGTGAAGGGACTATTTCTTCTAGTTTCGCTGCTTTCTTCTTCTATGTTCATGGGTGTGCTGTGCTCACGGGGATCGAACTTTGGACTCAATCCCTTTTACCAGCTCAACAGCGAGCCTACTGTCGTGAAGGGACTTGATTTGAAGAGGTACGCAGGACGCTGGTACGGCATCGCCTCCCTCCCAACGTCCTTCCTGCCCAAGGACGGCGAGGACACGAGGGCCACGTACGCTCTGAAGAAGGATGGGACTCTGGACGTGTTGAACGAGTCCTGGGTCAAGGGCAAGAGGATCTTCATTAAGGGCAACGCCTACAAGGCCGACCCGAGGAGCGATGAGGCGAAGCTGAAACTGAAATTATTTGTGCCTCCGTTCTTCCCCATCATCCCTCTGTTCGGTGACTACTGGGTCTTGTACCTTGACGCTGATTATCAGTATGCTATCGTTGGCGAGCCCAGCAGAACGTCTCTCTTTGTACGTAACCTTCTTGTCGGGTTTTCCTTTATTTTTCTTTTTTCCTTTCTGCTCCATTTGATGGTCACATTGGTTTTGGTTTTATGACTGATGGTTCATAGGGCGGTTTGTACTAGTGAGATTTGGGTTCTGATTCTTGTTTTGATTCCTTCACTTGTAGGCTAATTGATGGGATTATTTATTGATTTTTTTTTTTTTTGACAGATACTGAGCAGACAGACTCATATAGACGATAAAATCTATAATCAGCTGGTTCAGAAGGCTGTTGATGAAGGATATGATGTAAGCAAGCTCCGCAAGACTCCACAGAGCAAGACTCCGCCGCCGCAATAAGGACCCTAGGGCACTAAAGGCATTTGGTGGATCATGTCCGTTCTAGGGAGGAAACTTAATTTTACAGCAGCGGGATGAAATGGTGTTGAAATTGTTTGCTGTCATTAAATAAAGCAGAGAATAAATAGTTTGATTTGAAAAGAATGGTTATTGCATGAAGAGAATTGATTGTCACGCTCCAACTCCAACTAGTGAAAATGGAAGAACTGACAAGGTCGTCTTTCCATTGACAGATTGCCTTCTCGAACAAAAACTAACATTAATATTTTATCAAAATGCACACACGCATATATGAGATTATTTAACAATAATCAAATCCTATACAACTAGCTAATCTCATACTCAAATTGAAGAACTAGAAAAACATTTAATACATATGGAATGTGTAACCACAAACCAATGAATAGTACATATGTCTTCTAAATAGATCGAACATCTACAATACACATTTATAAAATAATATCAGAATTCATTTATCTCAAATCTAATATATAATATGCATACAAGATCAAAAAAATCCGTATCACTTTAACTTGATCATATACATCTTAGAAATATTCCTTTAAACAACTATCAATGGTTCAATCCATAGATTAATTTGGCACTATATATCTAACCATGATCATGGTATAATGCCTCGTGACAATACGGCCAAGATCCTTACCTATTATCAACCAGTTGCTCAATCTAGAATGATATCCTAAAACCAATATGTAAAGCCAAAAACCCTTAATCAAGTTTATAATGATAATAAGCATCAAAACCTTATGCTCCAGTATTCCATAAGCCAAATCCATAATTCATTTAATAAATTAGAATATATTTTACAAATTGTTTCATAATTGATTTCATAAACCAAGTTCGCAAATTAACACACACACACATATATATTACCTTTTGCAATGCCTTTCGTAAAACATTTCTCAAACCATTAATAACCAAATAATAGTAAATGTCCAATCTAAATTTAATGCAACAAACATATTTTTAATAATTCATAATATATTGAATATCCATTATTTTCATGACAAAAGCTAACAAATTTAAAGAAAGATAACCACCATTTACTTTAGAAAAGTCTAACCAAACCACAAAAGTTTCTCAAGCCAATGAACTTAAAATCCTATCAAATTAGAAAAAAAAAAAAGCAATATCAAAATCAAGGCAAATGCTAACCCGACTCAAACTGACTAAATTAACCTTATTCGGTGACAAACCGACTTCTAAGTGCTAACAAAGCTTTCACCCAGAGCAAGTATTTGAGGCTCTCCGTAATTCAGAGCTTGTGCCTGAAATGTTAAAAAATCTTTTAGATCAAAACCATGATTGAGACATCCCAAAATTTGGTCATATTCAAAGTATATGAAATAATTGTTTCATCAACTATAGTTATTTTATTCTGAACTTATCACTCACGAGTTAACTAATCTATTTAATGATACTGTAAAAGATTAAACCGTGAAAGGCCAGAGAATTTGATTAAGGATCAATCGTTTAATTATAAAGATCAACAGAGGTCAATACTACATTGTTATAAGTCAATTAGCGAACGGATATAAATTGATTTGATGGAAGTATGTGATCAGTTCATAGGTGATTCCGCACAATTACGATATCCACGTTAAACGATGATAAACCGATTTTTCTATTGATCTTATATTTATGATACGTAATTAAATCCTCGTGATTATATGATAATCGAGGATCATCCACGATTCGAAGAGACATAAATGTGGGTTGAAAATTATTGACCACGGGTAAATTGTGCGATAATCCCTAAAAGCCACCTGATAATTTAGGTCGTACTAAAATCGTGTCCGGTCAATTTTTAATCATGAAATTTAATTCGATTTTGGGTATCAAATTTTCGAGAGATTCGAGATTTAATTATTGAACGTCGCCTCATCATCTATCGAATTATCGAGAAGTTGGAAATTTTTGGAAAATGAACTATTGAATGAAAAATTGGAACCGAAAAAGGAAAAACCAATCCCAATGGCAAGGTTGTAATTTTTTGGATCAAAAAGGCTTGTTTTCAAGAAATTGGAAATATAAAGAAATTGAGGGGATAAATTGCTAGATTGAGAGGAAATTGTGGAGAGTGGGTGAAGGGGAAATCATGAAGACTTTAGAAAAATTCTTGGGAAAATTCTTTTTGTTATCTCTCTCTCACTTTTTCCCCTCCCTTTCACGCCACCCTATCTGCCCGGTCCGCATTTCTCTCTCTCTCTCTCTCTCTCTCCCCCCCCTCCTTCGGCTGAACCCATTTTCCCCCTCCTGCATTTCTTCCTTCATGCCATTTTTTCTTTCTTTCCCTTGCTTGCCGCCCATCTCACCCACCACCAGCACCACCGCCCACACCTCCATACTCACCCACCATGTTCACCGCCGCCACCAGCACCACCGCACCTCATCACCACCACCACCATCATCATCCCACACCACTGTCCACCGCCATCTCATCACCACCACCTTGCCACCATTGAACCACCATCGCTCACCACCCGTTCATCGAGCCGTTGCGCCACCGCTAGCTCAACGCCGCTCCTCGCCATTCATCACCTTTGCTGCAAGCCACCACCGTCGGTTCATCATCGCCCAAGCTAAGCTTGGCCATGGGTTTTGAGGAGCCACCTCCACGCCGTGCACCGTTGTTGGATAGCGAGCTCCGTGTTTTCATCATCGTCATATTGCCGTCGTCATGAGCTCGTCGTCACCGAAAACCCGTGAGTTAACTCCTAATCCTTGATTAGGTAGTTAATTATGTTTAGGGATTAGTTATTTTAAGGTTGATAATAGTTAGCATTAGTTAGTTTTAATTTGATCTTAACTGTGATTAAGGATGGTTTAGATTAAAGTTAAGCATGAATAGTTTAAGTAATTACGATTAGATTATTTAATCATGGTTAGATTAATTAATCATGTTTAGTTTAATTAATTGTGATTTATTTGATTGATTGTAATTTGTTTAATTAATTGTAATTATTTTAATTAACATCTATTAATTTTTTATTAATCATAGTTAGGTTAATCAATCATGCTTAGCCTAATTAATCGCAATTAATTTAATTAATGACGGATTAGCCATTAAGTAGAATTTTATGCTGATTTTTTTGATGAGATTGTGCTTAATTCCAATCGTTTGAGTTTTGTAATGCTATGTTATTGATTACTCAATTATAGATTTTATTTATTATGTTCAAAAAAGGGTTTTATGAGCAAAAAAATAGAGAATTTTGAGGTGTCAGGTTTTTTTTTTTTTTTTGGACACCAAATTTTACATACTAAATAAAACAATGGGGTTTTAAAATGGAAGTGTGCAAAATTTGATGGGTTGATTTTAGAAACATGATCACATATGAATATTTTACTGAAATTTTTAAGTGTGAAAACTTGCTAAAGTTGATTATTTGAAAATGAACTCTTTTGTTCTGAGCTAATTAATGGCAATAAGAATTGGCTTGACTGTTGGTAATCTTGAGTGATCATTTAATCGAACCTGTCATCCAACAGGAGTCTGGGGACAATGCCCAATTTTTATTGGATGCTCAGCAAGAATCCGGATGCCTAGTGGCAGTTAAGGCTAAATCGATGCTCCTTTATAAAATACCGTCTAAGCATGCATTTTAGACGATGTTATGCCAATGAGGCGAGACAATGTCCGGTCATACCGGAAAACCACTAACTCATGTATTGATTGTGACCCAAGGGGTCGTAATAATCAAAACACGTGTAAATGATTATGATGTATTGCACTTGATTATGGGGTAAAACTATGAGGCACGATATGAGACTAGCCAAAACAGATTTTACCTCATAATCGGGACCCGTGTAGATGCTTGATGCATGAAAGTTATGTGTTCTGATTATTGACTACGTTTGTTGCGTTAGTATTAGGGGTGTGCAATCGGACCGGGTCAACCCGGTTCCCGGTTCGGCCCACCCGGAAAACAGGGTCGGGAACCGGTTCCGGTTGAAACCGGTTTGGGAACCGATTCCGGTTGAAATCGGTCTGGGAACCAATTCCCAAAGTTCGGACCTTGTTTGAACCGGTCCGGGAACCGATTCCGAGGGAATACCCACCCGGGAACCGGATTGACCAAACCGGTTTGGGAACCGATTTGAGAACCGGTTTTTGGGTCCCAAAACAAAACCCTAGTCGACTAACTTTCTATCTTTACTCTCAGTCTCTCACGCAGCACGCTCGTCGCTCTCAGCCTCTCACGGTCTCACCTCCACCGATCCATCCGAGTGGAAGCAACATCGCCTTCCTCCAGATTAGCGCCCTCATCTTGGTCCCGACCATCCTCGCCACCCCGGCGCTGTCGGCCTCGCTGCTCAAGAAGGCTGGGTGTAAGACGTTCGCGGGCCTCCTCGTCTCGACACTGGGGTCGACTCCTCACGAGTGGCCAGCACGGTGCTCAAGTCCACCCCTATTGCGATCTTCACCATCGACAGCATCCTCCTCCCCGCCAAGCTGTTCGGCAAGTCCCTTTTCCCCTGCGCCGGCACCGTCGCTGGTAAGCACGATTTTTACTCTTCGTCTTGAGCTGTCGGTTAATTAGTTCTACTTACCCCCACGCCGGCGCCGTCAATGTTTGCTCTTTTGATTCGTTCTTGTATTGTGAGTCTGGTGTTTTTTTTCTCGGTTGGACGAATCTTGAGAATTGGTCAGGAGTTGAGCGAACGAGCGAACGAGCATTTGAGGTTATTGTGAATCACAATAGTTTGTTTCATCCTAATAGTTTGTTTCAATGCTGTCTAGCAACTGATCAATGACAAAAATGCACACACACATGCTCAAAGAGAGATATGTATAGTTATTACACTTGTTGGACTTCACTGGGTGTGGTGATATAAGATAGTCAATATACCCCATAGGATCAACTAAGTGGTTAAGGGCATACTTATATGTGTGAATTTGGCACGACGTACAAGTTTGATTTCCACACCACTGAGTACAAACATTTTCAGGGGTTTGCCTACCTAAGGTCCTAAGGTGGGTGCCTCAATCCTAGTTACAAAAAAATATAAGAGTGATTATCTAGGAGGAGCGGGAAGAAGCTAGCACAAACTTTGACAGATCAGAATATCTGCTTGAGAATCCATGTTGTTTCAGTGAAATAGGATAGTTTTAGTTCATTGGAGCCTGTCTTCCTATCCTCTGGACAAGATTATCGTTTTAGCTTTGTGACAGACGTGTTAATTCCGCAGATTTTCTGTCATTCATGAATTTCTGCAGTGTAATTCTTGACATTAATCTTCTAGTTCCCCCATCAAAAAGTTCATGTGAGTTGAGTGGAGAAGAACACGAAATTTTTGAGGAAATGTCGCGGCCTCTCTCTCCTCTCTCTCCTGTTTCTCGCTCTAAGCTGTTGGGTGATTATCTAATGATTATCACAATTTGTGATGATGTGCGTTCGCAATGGATGGTCGAGTGGTCACTGATGAATACGATGAGTTTGAACGGGCCATCTTCGTCGGTATTCTATTTTGAGGAAATGCTGAGAATTGTAATTTCAAGCAAAGAGCAAAGTATGTGAAAGTGAATGCTGTAAAGTTTGTTTGGTTAGCAGGATTCTCTTTTAAGAGATGTAACCAATTCTGTTGTAACTCAAAAGTTGGTTGATTTGATAGGAGAAAGAGATGACAGATAGAAAACGGACGGAGCTATTTTTTATGCCAGATTACCAATGTTTTCGGCTGATTAATTTTTTTTTAAAATGAGTTTATCAGAATTTACACATGTTTGGACATACTACTAAAGACTCAGATTTCGTCGATTCTTGTCTTTGACTATCTCGCATGCTCCAGGTCTATCACCACCACTACCAGTGCTATTCGCCGGAGAGGAAGTGGAGCGAAAGAGAGATTTCTGCTCCCTCTTGGACCTTTCTTCACTGAAGCATTGAGACTCCAAGAACGAGAATACTCTTCTGCATACTCTCGATTGAACCTACGACGTTGACTCCAGTCCAATCTTCGGCCGCCGCAAACATTCGAATCTCCGTCGACTGAGGCGCCTCCACCTCTAGTCGCTTTGAGCTCAGCCCGAGACTCCTTTTTGTAAGTTCAACAACTGATTGCGGCTGCAATCGCACATCATCAAGGTAAAATTGTTACTGTTTGTGTGAAAATCGGCCATGATTGAGGTTCTATTAAGGATTTAAGCTTGCTCCGATGTTGTGATGATCTAAAAGTGAATCGTCGAATTATATACTTGGGTTTTTCAAGGAGGTCCAAATTTTATATATGTTTCCAATGAGTTTAGTCGAAGGATGTGCTTGGTTAATATAAAGATATAGCAATTTTTATGCAAAACAGGTTCCAATATAAACAGGGTCAACCCTGTTCCCGGACCAGAAAAACAGGGTGGGCCGGGAACAGGGTCCAATGCAAACAGGGTAAGAAATAGGGTCCAGGTCTAGACCCTACCCACCCTGGACCCAATCACCCCTAGTTAGTATTGGCATATATGATGTATTAATATGCAGGGGTGTGCCAATGTAAGGTAAGATTGTATACCGCTGCGTGTTTAAACTACCTCTGAGGCAAATTAGCTTCTTAATCAAGATTTAGGAAGTTGACTCACTAAAATTTTATCTTACCCAATTGTTGATTATTTTCAGGCCCATAGGATAGAGGATTGTCACGCTCGGTTCGGGGTCCCTTTGGAGACAACGGATTGGTATGGCGTTAGTAAAGTTTATGTTAACCTTGACCCCGTTGGTTTTTGAATAATTAGTAGGAAGTTGCTGTGGTAAAGGCTTGTAATGTTACACTTTCTGGGGTCAATAGGTATATAAATAAAAGTAGCATTTTTTGGAAAAGTTTGTCCATGTGTTTTTATTATCCCTGTTATTTGTTGGTTGACTGGATATTTTATATAATTGCTTTAGCATGCGTTTAATCAAAAGAGAAAAAGAATGGCCGGCAACGCGTTGTGAGACGTTGCAATTTCTAATCGACTTTTGAGGGGGTGTGCTCGATATTCAAGGCATGACAATAATTTAGAATCAATTTCCCTCAAACCCCGTGGCTCCACAAAACAACATTTTTTCAACCATGCAAACAATTGATAAATGACATACGGACATTTTAAAGAATCACTAGTCTTCCCTCATGAACAAGGTATTTGTGTCATTGCAGAACGGATCGACACCTCATAAAACCTTACAGCATGGTCATTGAGTAATATCAGATTCATGAGTGAGGTAATTAACCGTTCGTGATGATATTAACTATTAGATGCGGCATAAATGATTTCGTGGTTAAGAAAACCACATAACAGTAACAACAAATTGAAAAAAAAATGCAAAAGAAAAAGAAAAGAGGAAGTGATTATACTTCAATTCTGTAAATTTATAAACATTTGCATATAAAGCTTCAGAAAGGTAAGCCATTTATAAACATTTATAAACTGTATGATGACTCCGATTTTCGTCATTAGGAAGAATGATTACACAAGCTGTGCAGTCCCAAGTACTTAAAACGTTAGAAATATTTGTGTGCATATATGCACTGTACATATATACACTAATAAGACGAAGCCTACTAACAAAATGAAGGCCAGGGTTAAAACCTTAGGTTCACATATGGGCGAATAAAATCCCAAAATTGCCCATTGGCTTTACCATGTGGGGTATTGAAACCGGAAAAGCTCCTGAAAATTGCATATTATCCAAGCAATTTAGAGTTACCATTCTGGGTAGCAAAGAAAAGGTAAGAACGGAACAGACATAAGAACAGAAAAGAAAAACGTGTACCCTTTTCAGTGACAAGAGCAACAATGCTTGCAGGTATGTTTTTTAGCACACAGTGAGCTAGAAGTTTAACATCAGTTGACAAACTGTATTCTTTTATTGGTATTTTAGGCCAAGGATGAATAAAGAAAACCAATCTAACAAAACACAATCTGCGGATAATTTTCAGATGATCTGACCAAATCAGCTATGCCTTTCATCGGGCTTTACATCAATGGAGTATATTGTGAAACGTGCTTTGCTTAATCTTCGAGTGTTAGAAAATGTAAGGCTAAAAGTTCTGATGCGCAAGATCCTTCTCATACAAGGCCTTTACAAAGGAATAGGCATGATCATCTGAGATGTAGATGCTTGAACTCATTGAAATAACATACGCAACAATGCGAACTGTCTGAGCTTATTATTAAGGTAATATCAGATTCATGAGTGAGATAGTTAACATTTCACGAAGATACGAACAGTGGGAGCGTTTGAATGATTTCATAGTTAAGAAAACAGCATAAAAGCAGCATACAAAAGAAAAGGAGGAGAAAAAAGAAGTGATTACCTTCCTTTGCTGCCAGGATCTTGCATCACATTAGAAAATATGATGTTGCTGCCAAATCTCTCAAGCATTTCCTATATTCGCTGCATAGGAAAGAACATACTAAGCTGATATTTCTGGGCCTTTTAGTGGAATGGCACTTTATGTTCAAAGCATATAACACCCTGACTAGACCATTTGGCTCACTTTGCCACCAAATTGAGTTGTGATCCAATGTAATTGAGGTAGGACTCCATATTTCTTCATGCCCTATTGAGCGAACACATTGTAGTGACAGAAGAACTTCCCAAGTGCCATAACTTGGCAAGGAAGGATTGGCATGGAGGGATATATGTGTGCCAAAAGTTCCGAAATATATATTTAAGAGCTAAAATCAGAGAAGAAAGAAATACTTAAGTGCCAATAGTGAGAATTTCTGGCCAAATAATTGACATGGCTTTTTTCGACTAGAATTTAAAGGATGAGGCTTTTTAATTAATTTCATTTTCCACATAGCATTTTTTAAATTTTTATTCAATTTTTTTAAAATCATATTTTTTTTTAAAAAAAAGCTAAACTAAAATTTATTTAAAAACCAAAACTAAAAAAAAAGGCCAAGCTCATTGGTGGGCCTTTCCATCACCGCCCATCGGTAGAGGGGCCGATGATTGTTACTAGCCCTAGGTCGGCCTCACCAGCCCAAGTGAAGGCTAGCGACCCTCACCAAGCTTGAGTGCCAAGATTTGAGGGGCACCTATGACCATCTCCCAATTAGGACAAGGCCTCGTCAGCCCTCACCTGGGCTGATGAGGCTCACCCAAATCTACGAGAAGGGGCGATGCCTTGCCCAAATCTGATGAGCCTCGCCAGTCTTGAGCAAGTGTTGGCGTCGACCTTGCCGAGTCATCGACGATGCCTCACCATAACTGGGCAATAGTCGCCTACCTCATGAGAGGGCTAGCATCACCCATATTTGGGTGCCCTTGCCAAGGGCAGGGCGAAGGCTAGCAACCATCGAACCCCTTTGGCGACGAAAGTGGACAACATTGATTTAGGGCTTTTAATTTGGGGGGAACATGGAGGATGACATTGCTTTAGATCAGGATTGCTGAGTGGACATTTCAGCGAGCCACGTAATTCGATTTTATTAATAAAGTAATGCAATGTCAAATTTCTGGTGAGTCTCGCTAAAATTGACATTTAAGTATCCAATTTACAAAAAAAAAAAAAAATAGCACTTATGTATATGCCTATGCAAAGTTGTGGTACTTAGGGTGTTGTTATCCCACTGTAGTTATAGGAAGATGCAATAAACATGCTCTTCCTAAAGCAACTCATAGGCATGACCATCTTCGTGCAAAGCCTATTCAATTACTTGGAGAGGATTAGATCAATTGGTAGTCGGCACATATCTCGTGATCAACTGCTGGATGATTTTACTTTGATTAGTTTAATCTAATTCAATCGGTGTACTCTATTAGATAGTGCAAACAAGATTGTTGTCTGATTTAATCTAATCCATTTTTCTTTCTTTCAATTTCATTTTAATTATGATATTTTTATGGAAGATAACCAACGGTACTAAAAATGCTAGTTGGATTATTAGCGCAATTGACTACAAGTCGATGTCCAAATGGGTTTTCTAGCTTGCAAATGGTACAATCTCTAGGGCATCATAGGAGCAAACATGCAAAACTCATTCCGTGAAGGAATCTGAATTTATGGTACTAGCAATGTCCGATAAAGAGGCTGAATAGTAGTGGAATTTACTATTTGATATAGAGTTGTAGCCACAACCAATGGTAGCCATATTTTTATGTTGCGATAATGAGACAACAATATCTAAAGTATACGGTAAAATATACAATAGAAAACATAAACATATTAGTTTGCAACATGAGTATGTTCAATAATTAATTACTAATATAATTTTTTTAGTAATTTATGTTTGGACAAATAAAAGCTTGACCGATCCATTCACTAAGAGACTCTTGAGAGGTTTATTCAACAATAATGCCAATGGAATGGGTGTTAGACCATTTGATAATAGTCAAGTATAAGAAACCTAACATTACAATTTCTAACAAAATTGACAAAGTTCAATGGGTAATAGCAAGCTATTATATCTTGTTAATGATCGAGCATAAGGGCGCAAAGTTAGTACTCATGGAAAATTAAAAGAGTAAGTGTAAGAAAACATTCTTAGTGAAGTTTGGGTTTTATCAAGTGAAGGCTAAGGTTAGGGGTGAACAACAAAGACCGCCCGAATTGGAAACCATTAGGACCGGACCGGACCAGCCAATTCTAGACAATTCTCGAAAGGGCTAGTTTGGTTCCTGGCTCCATAAAAATGGAACCAATGATTTTCAACTGGGTTTTCAGTTCCAAGGGTGGAATCACTTGGATTAGACCGGACTGAGTCGTCTTCTTCTTCTTTTATTTCTTAAAATTCTTAAAAGAACAGTAGCCCCTCATGCTCGCTCTTCGCCCTCGACTAGGGGTGAGCAGCGGTCTAGGGTTGACCCTGGACCAACCCTGGACCGGCCCAACCCTGCCGGTCCTGGTCCGGTTCCCAAGGGGACTGGGTCGGTCCTCGGTCCTGAAATTCCAGGACCAACACTGTGCGGGTTGGTCTTCGGTCCTAAGAGTTTTGGGTCGGTCCAACCCTGGACCAACCCTATATATTATATTATATTATGTATAATTCTTTTATATATTCAAATCTAAGTAAAATATCTGTTATATTATATTATATTGAAATGTTCTATCAATAACACTAATGGTAATTTAAATTTAAATTGTTGAGTATTAATTATGTGTCGTTTGTTTTGTTTTCAGGTATTTAGAAGTTCAAGTGAATTAACAAGATGTGAAGTTATATATTCATGATTTATATTAAGCATTTTGAACTTTTTATAGTTTAATTGTATTTTACTAATAAATTTCAGCTGCACTTTGCTTTTCAATTTGTGTCAAACGGTAGAAGTTTTTGAAGAGTAGAGTAGTATTGCAGTTGCTATGGTGATTTGCTAGTCAAGTGGTGTGAAGCTCATTTTTTGGTTGGGTGGACTCTACATGATCAAATGCAGGAAAACGCTTTTGCATGTGATGTTATGAATATTAAAGATAGATGATTACAAGAACTTTCCATCTTGTCCCATATCTCAATGAGCGATTAGCAAGTACGAAATTTCTATTGTGTCATCTTAAATTTGCTAAATATGTATTGGTATTTATAGTTTAGTTGCACAATGCCGCATTGTCAATGGATGTGTAATTTGAATTTATAGGTTTGCTTTTTTAGGAAGTATAAAAAATAAGATGAAAAAAATTATCGATCGGTCCCGGGTTGACCCTGGAACCGGACCGAACCCATTGGGTCGGTCCGGTCCTTGGTCCCAGGCTCAATAGGGTCGGTTCTCGGTCCTAAAAATTGAGGACCGACACTGTACGGGTTGGTCCTAGGGTTAGGGGGTGGCCCGGACCAACCCGGACCATGCTCACCCCTACCCTCGACTCTCACGCCTCTTTCCCTCTCTCCATGGTAGACATAGCATTCTCCAAGGTCTGGAGGAGGAGGGCCTCCTCGACGAGTTCGGTGTGGTGGGAGCTAAGTCGAGGAGGGGGACAAGGATGGAGCTGGAGTTGATCTGACCCCATGGAGTTTCGCCGGCCGATGGGGCAATGTGGAGGAGATAGGAGGGGGAAGACACCACAGACACGAGGATCCATGAGGGCTCGAGAGCAAGCTAGGAGCAAATTGGAGGTGTCTTCGTCGTCTCTCTAAAATGGAGAACTAGTCACGGTGGTTTTTGGAGAAAATGGAGGGGAAGTGGGTTTGCATAGAGGAGAGAGAGAGAGAGAGAGACTGAATGAAAGTAAATGCCTTTAATGCAATAGAGACTTGTAAGGAAGTAAAATAAATGCCATGAAAACTAGAAGTGAGACCCACACTGTTCTCTCTCTCTCTCTCTTTTTTGTCAAACTCGCCGCTCTCTTCCATATTTGAAATTTGACTAGTTCCATGGACACAATTGGACCATCGGTCTAGTTTGATTCTCAACCCGAGGATCAATCGGTTTGGTTCTCGATTTCCAATTTTGGGGATCAATCCTCCTGGGACCCAATCACCTCTAGCTAAGGTAACAAGTTATGAACTTCAACTAGATGAACGAAAGAAGTTGTGCTACTTCAAACATAAGTTAAACGAACATTTGCAAATGTTCATGAATCCATAAGAAAGCACAAGGCTATAAGAAGAGTGCTAAGGCATAGGAAATTTCTAACTGAATATATATTCATATGTGTGGTAATTCAATTAACAAATAGAAACATGATTTAAAAAATTTTCTACCAGTGATTTTGTTAATGGAATTATTTGCAATAATTAAAGATTAATATATTACTAGATTTTATATTGTATTTTTGAATTATGTAAATGAGTACAAATAACAAAACAAGTGGAAGATTATTGAAATAGATTGTTTTTTTTTTTTTTTTTTTGGTAAAAGGTAAGTATTATAGATAGACTAGAGAACCAGGAAGCCATACAAAGTATAGCAGAGAAGAGCCGGCACCAAAAAACTTGCACTCAGAAGGTCAGAGAAAAACCAATCGAGTGGAAGGGTGCCAACCCAAGCTGCAGAGAAAGATACAAGAAACGGGAAAACAAGCAGCTAGAAGAAGGCTAACGAATAGTGTAGCCAGCGCAAAAAGCAAGACATGAACAAACGAGAAGGGAGGGCAGAAATACAACCCAACAAAACCAAGTTACAACCAAACCGAAGCAGCAGCCGAGTGAACTGGAACCAGCAACTAAAAGACCTAGGGAAACACGAGATAGAGAACCACCCAAACAAGGGGGAAGAGGGGGCTACCCACGAGCATCATCAAGCATCATCAATGCAAAGAAAAACACGAATGGGGCACAGAAACGAAACGGTCATATGATCACTTCGGTAGGAGGCCGAAACACTTACTCAAAGATAGAAAGGTGGATACCCCAGCTAAGTTGAAGACGTATGTTGTGGGGGATATCCGAGACCTTTGAGAATGTAAGGGCCTCGTCTTTAACAGCTTTGATTAGTTGGGCTTTCAAGGCTGGGAGGGAGAGCTATTGGTTGCGGAAGATGATATTGTTTCTCTCCTTCCAAACAAGATAACATAAGGCACCAAAGGCAAACCTAGCCATTGATTGGTGGAACCCTAGATCAGATAAGTGCTTAATAGCCCACAAAATGTTCTCTTTCCAAGCCTAGTTTCTCCAAGGAAGATTAAACTTCGCCGCCCAAAAGGCCGCAAGGCCACGAGTAATGGAGTAGCCAAAGAAAGGTGATCGATTGAAATAGATTGTTATTCTATAAATAATTGAAAAAAGGGCTAATACCCTGAAAAACCCCAAACTGGTACACTTGTGACAAATTTACCCCAAACTATTTTTTTGACCACCAAAAACCCCAAACCGGGTATACCTTTGACAAATTTACCCTAAACCGGGTACACTTGTGACAAATTTACCCTCTATTAGTTTTCGTTAAATTTTATTCTCAAATTATTAAGTTAAATGACACGATGTTGATCGGTATATCAATTTAGGATTTTAAGCTCCGTTTGTCACCGTTTACAATTTTTGTAATTTTTTTGTGGTATTAATCCAATTTAGCATAGGGTATATTTGTCACAATTTTACTATTTTAGGGTTTTTTTGCAGTCAAATAAATTAGTTTGGGGTAAATTTTTCATAATTGTACCAGTTTAGGATTTTTTATAGTCAGTCGGGATAAATTTGTCACAGGTATACCAGTTTGGGGTTTTTCATGGTCAAAAAAATAGTTTGGGGTAAATTTGTCACAAGTGTACCAGTTTGGGGTTTTTCAGGGTATTAACCCTTGAAAAAAATAGATTGAATTGGATATGAAAATAAGTGATTGTTGACATGAAGAGAAATAATAATTGATTATGAAAAGTAAAGATGGTTCCAATAAAATAATTATTCTCAAGAGATATGTTGTTAAGTCGTCTATGGATATGACCAAATCACACATGGTTTATAACAGCTTTCTCATATAACAACTTTTTTTTTTTTTGTAACTCTCTTCTTCACAACATTCTCTTCTTCTCTTGTCTTGCATAAGTTTGATAACACATTCAATGTGAGATTTCAATTACAAGACATAGGTATTTCAATTTGAACCAGGCTGCTACCATTGAAGTAGAACATCTCTCTTTGAAATTAATATGTCAGCCTTTTTCTTTGTGGGATGGCTAGCACCACAGTCTCATAAAACGTGGACAACCTTAAACTTTACAAGGTGCATTGATAGCCCATCATTTAGAAAGGACCTCGACATTCATTTATTGTGAAAGAAGGGCTCATTTGTTGCTAACCCTTGGAAGCAATGACCCAATTTTTTATCTGCTACCGTCTGAATAGCATTTTCTACTGTGATTTGAGTAGCACATGGCGTCCCCTTCTTGTACCATTGAATCCACAAGTACCATCAAGAAATTACCCAACCCCATATATCTGTAATAGTTACAATGATATTATTGAAACTGGCTTGAAGATCGACTCTCTTTGGTATTCTAAGTGTACTTTTACATGACAAGCATTTTGCCATATTTTATCATCTCATAAATAGAAAATCAAGATATAGGGATGCATGCTGTATTGGGAGGCATCAAGAAAAAAAGCACATTTTCAGAAAATATCATATTAGCGAAAAGTAAAGAAAATGAGTGGAAGATAAGAATGCTTACTTCCTTCATAAGAACCCCGAACACAACAAGGGAAGCTTCAGAAGAGTGATTCGGCTTCGAGCTCCCTGTAAGATCGGCATAGTCAGCCAAAGCTTTTGCTGTGAATTTAAAGCAATCTCACCGTCTCTGAAGAATTATAAGTCTTTCCCAAATGGCATCGACTCTCCAGAGTATCTATGCTGCAAAAACACAGCAGAAGCTATGTCTGTTTTCGAGCTTGAAAAAGAAAATATATTAAGCCCAGTTCAAATAAGCTCGAATAGTAATGCATTACATAGCTAAAATTCACTAGTGTGGCATTGTCAAGAATAATCAAATGGATTTGCTGAATGGAAAAATCATTACAAGAGACAAAGTTGAAGTAGCCTGGCAATGAGGTAACAAGTCTAAAATTTGAAAATTAGCATCGTCCCATTCACCCAGTCTAATCAAGAATTTCAAAACATCAAGGAAAACAGTGAAATGTTTGGAGAGTACTCAAATATATCTCAAGTGAGCGATCTCTCCTTTTTCTCCAAGCTATTCGATGACTAAGGCCATGTTTGTTAACGTTCTTTTTTTTTTGTTTATAAACAAAATTTCTGTTTTTTTGTTTGAGGAACGTAAACGCGTTTGTTTGCGTTTTTATTCTAAATCTATTTTTTTTCCCAAAAACACATTTAGAACATAAACGAGAAAAACATGTTTCTTGTTTCTTGAACAATTTTTAAGAATAAATTTTCTCTCTCCTCTCTTTTTCTTCTTCTTTTCTTTTTATTTTTTCTTTGGCCAGTCGCTGAACTCGGCCATGGCCGTGACCGGCCGTCAAGGGCCGGCGACCTCGTCGGAGCGTTGCCGACCCCCGGTGAGGCCGAGTGTCGCCCGGCCCCTGGCGAGGCTCGGCCTCGCCTTGGCTGGGTGAGCTCAGGCTCGCCCAAATCCTGCGAGCCCAAGCTCACCCAGCCATTGGCGAGGCTCACTGGCCTAGCGGTGGCCCGGTGAGGCCAAGCCTCACCCAGCCTAAGCGCAAGGGCGGGCGAGCTCGAGCTCACTGGATCTAGGTGAACCCGAGCTCACCCGGCCAAAGTGAGGTCGAGCCTCGCCCGGCCGGTGAGGCTTGGCCTCGCCGGGGCCAACGAGCCTCACCGTGGCTAGGCAAGGCCACCGGCCCTCGTCGGCCGGTTGCCAGCCATGGCTAAGGCTGGCGACCAATTAAAAGAAGAAAAAAAGAAAAAAGAAAGAAAATTAAAATATTAAAATATTAAAAGAAACAAAAAAAGAACACAAAATTACTAAACGTGTTTCGTTCATTTTTTATTAGAACAAGTTTACCAAACGCTTTTTTTCTCGTTCAAAAATTGTTCTCCATAGCAGAAATAGTTTTTTATATTTTGCCTCCAGAATAATTTTTAAACATAAACATTACCAAATACGCCCTAAGTAAGATGAATCGATGCGCGTGATCTGCAGTCTTTATGGTTCTCGAGTCGAATCTCTCTCTAGACAACAAGATGATGCGGTCCATTCAAAGCTTGGGTTACCATTGCCATTGCACCAGCATTCCCACTCTCATCCATCCTTTCTCGCCGTCAGTCACGAGCGCAATCCGTCTGGTGTTCACATCGGAGCACCCAGTTTTGTGCAATCCTCGTCCTGGACATTTCCTGTTTTCTTAGCGTCGAAGATAATTTCGCGCCCGACGTATTTGGTCCTCCCCTGATGTTTCCCATGATGTCGACACATGTGACATTTCTTCCCTACCAAGTTTCCTAGCTCGTCGAATTCAAATTCGAATTTTGCATCTCCACTGGACATTAGTGGAGTGTCCATCCAAAAAAAAAAAAAAAAATTGAAATCAAACGGATATAATGGACGAAATCTATTATTTATAATGGTTAGCATCACGAATAATTTTAAACTGATATATTTATTTACCATAAATTAATTTTATGACCATAAAAAATTCCGAAGAAATTTACTTCAAATGATCACAAAAAATCTTAAATCAATAGTTTTTTGATAAATTCACCATTAATTAATTTTTTACCGCTAAAAACCCAAAATTAATATGCACAATCCATTAAATTAGATTAATAAAAAAAAAATCAGTACAATTGTGACCAACATAAAGTAGAATCCTAAATTAATATATTAATCAATTGTCGCGTGACATTCAACTCCATAATCAACAAAAATTAAAAATAAGTAAATTTGTAATAATTATTTTATAAATTTATGGTAAGTGTATTTGAGATTTTTCGTGATAATAATCATATTCTTAAATTTGAAAGATTGCACGGTGCACGATCTAAGACTGCCCTATCAGGTTGTTCTTATCCTCCAAGAAAACTATGACAAACCCTCTAGAACCCTAGGGATACATCTAGCAGTTTGAACCTCGGCGCCCCACAAATGCAAGGTCCTGGATCCTCCACGTCACGCCAGAAAAATCTCACTCCCCATTTTTTCCGATTTCATACGTTATCTTTATAAAGAAACTGCAAGCAAAGAAGGCAAACAGAGGAGAAACAGGGTAACCCGAAGGACGGAGGAGGGAAAAAAGATTCAACCTTTCGCTCGTAAAATCCTGAGACAATCCCTTCTTCCTCTCGCGAACTCGAGAACCGCGAGCGAGGAAAGAGAGGAAAAGATGGCGAAGAAAGAGATGGAGGTGGTGAAGGGGCTCGACCTGCAGCGGTACATGGGCCGCTGGTACGAGATCGCCTCGTTCCCGTCGAGGTTCCAGCCCAAGAACGGCGCGGACACGAGGGCCACGTACACCCTGCAGGAGGACGGGGTCGTGCGCGTCTTGAACGAGACCTGGACCGACGGCAAGCGGGGCTACATTGAGGGCACCGCCTACAAGGCCGACCCCGGCAGCGACGAGGCCAAACTCAAAGTGAAGTTCTACGTGCCCCCGTTCTTGCCCATCATCCCTGTGGTGGGGGACTACTGGGTCTTGTACCTCGATGCTGATTATCAGTATGCTCTGATTGGTCAGCCCAGCAGGAAGTATCTCTGGGTATGCAACTGCAACTTTCTTGTTGGGCTTCCTTTTTTTCCCTCTTTTACCCCCAATTGATGGTCAGAGACGATTGAATTGGTGGATTTTTTGTTCTGTGAGTTATGTTTCATGGGGCTGTTCGCGGAAATTGCGAGTTGGGTTCTGATTCTTGATTCTTTCTTTTTGCATTTTCGTTGGCTGATTGGTGGGTTTTTCCGCTTTGCAGATACTGAGCAGACAGAGCCGCATGGACGAAGAAACTTACAATCGGCTGGTTCGGAAGGCTGAAGAAGAAGGGTATGATGTGAGCAAGCTGCACAAGACTCCACAAAGCGACACTCCACCCGAAGAAGAAGGACCCAACGACACCAAAGGCGTTTGGTGGATCAAGTCCATTCTAGGAAGATAGGGGGAACTCGATTTTACAGCCAGCTTGACGAAGATGATGCAGCAGAGGCTTCGTGGAATTCTGAGTGTGTATATGACTTCAAAAATAATCAGCATATGTACCTCTGTTTTAAGTCAGACCAAAATCTTTTAGACTCGCGACTACCATGCGTTCGTTTTGTTTAATGTATATTTTGCTTCTGCTGTGTGGGGTTATTGTATCAGTGATGAGAGACTGGCAATGAATAGGAGCTGTTCAATTATGAGATCCTTCTGGGATTTCTTTCCGCTTGACTGAGTGGGGGTTAGTGGCTAATTTCCCTGCTAGTCACTCTGTGATTGATTGATGCTTAAGGGGGGTGATGCTTGAACTGTCCACCAAACCTTGTCTTGTCGTGTGGGTCATTTTCCTAGTAGTGAATTATGCAAATAATCATTGTGGGAAATGGCTGGAACAGATGCTCAGGTTCAGAAAAAAAATTGGACAAGGTCGTCCATCGAAGAAACAAACCGAAACTTCCATGCCCTCATTTCGGGGTTGATGAAAAGGTCAGTTGGGGAGCGAAGGAGGCATCCATTGGCCACCCAACCCTGGCAATACTAACGTTGGGTGCGTTCGATTTGATTTAGCTTTTTCAAGAGTTTTTTCAATCTTGAAAGTCCTGGAGAAATATTGGGATGTTTTATAAGCATTTTGAAATAACTTTTCACATGTTGGCTTTGAGAATGTTGAAGGTCTGGTATTACTCTTATTCATCCTTTTGAAATAACATTTGCCGGATAGGGATATTGAAATTAGGATTAAAATATTTATTTTCTTCCAAAATTATCAGTACCAATTCATTAATTTTCTGATATTGCTCTTCCTTTTTATCTTCTTCAAATGAGGGCGATTAGCAAGGGTCGAGAGACCAAATCTTGTCGAAGGGTAGTTGATGTTGTGTGACTCGGGCAAGGGGCGTTAGGGGTTAGGTAATCTCACGTAGCCCTTGCTTGGGTCTCATGCGACCTTGGTTGGAGGACGGGACAGTGCGCGTGCTGAACGAGACGTGGGCCAATGGCAAGAGGGGCTCCATCGAGGGCACCGCCTACAAGGTCGACCCCAGCAGCGACGAGGCCAAACTCAAAGTGAAGTTCTACGTGCCCCCGTTCTTGCCCGTCGTCCCTGTGGTTGGGGACTACTGGGTCCTGCTCCTCGATGCTGATTATCAGTATGCTCTCGTGGGTCAGCCCAGTAGGAAGTATCTCTGGGTATGCGACTTTCTTTTCAAGTTTCCCCTTTTTTCTTTTGGCCCATGTTGATTGCAGAGACTTGAGAACTCCTAGGCTTTGGTCCTTACTTGTGAGTCGTGTTCTGATTCTTTTCTTGATTTCCGTCATTTTTAGTCGGCTAATTGGTGAGATTTTTGTTTTTCAGATACTGAGCAGGCAGAGCCATCTAGACGATGGAATCTACAATCAGCTGGTTCAGAAGGCTGAAGAAGTAGGGTATGACGTGAGCAAGATCCACAAGACTCTGCAGAGCGACAATCCCCCGGAATAAGGACCAAAGGACACCATAGACATTTGAGGGGATCATCCATTTTAGGAGTACAGGGAAACTTTAATTTATAGCAGCTTGATGAAGGTGGTGGGACCTTGAGTGAACATGAGTTTCAGAATAAACAGCATAGGATCGAAACTTATTTTTATACATCCGGTACATTTTCCTTCTGCTATGTGGGTACATTGTGATAGCGATGAGTTATTGTCGGTGACTCGGAGCTGTTCGATTGTGAGGCCCCTCTTGGATTCCCTTTTGTTTGATTGAGACTGCCAGTAAATGTGCGACTGATTGAAGCCGACATATGCTCGAACCGTCCACCAAAAACCTTATCTTGTCCCCTAGGTCGTTTCCTTAGTAGTGGATTATGGAGATATCACCGCTTCCCATGTGTATTTTGCAGACATATCATGATATAGGAATGACAAACAAGAGATCTTAGTTTCATTGCGAAGAAGATTTCTTTTAGAACTCGTTCATTAACATGTACGACGTCCTCCATGACGAAACAAACTGAAGTCCAAGTTTAGAAGGGGAGGTTACCCCATACCAAGGTCAAGGCATACCATAGACATAAAAGGCCTTCAAGCAAATTTACATATCCCTTACCGAAGGGAGCTGCCGACAGTGGGATACGAACCTGGAGATGGCGTGCATAGAGTTCGAACTCTACTAACTGAGCCAACCCACCATGACGCATCTAACTGTTATTCCTAAAGGTCAGTCGAAAGTGAAGAAGCAGCCATCGATCACCAACCCAACCAGACATTCAATATCAGAAGGTCAGAGACAAGATAGATTTTGCATGCAGCAGCTCCGAGAAGAGACGGGACTACATAGAGTTGATAGGCAGCAATTTCTTGCTTTTGTAATGAAGATCTTCCGATATGGCCAGAAACAGCTCTAGCTATTATCATCCTTGCATTTTCGTGATCCAGTATTTTAGAAACATTCAAATTATTCAAGGCAAACATGGAAACAATGGAGAACCTCTACTATTGAACAAACATAGATAATAAGAATACATGTTCAATAACATTTGCCCGCATTACTCGAGAATGCGGCAGTAATTTAGAGAGTGGAAATCCACACACAATTTCAACCATGCAAACAATTGATAAATGATATATGGACATTTTAAGAATCACTACTCTTTCATCCATCATGAACAAGGTATTTTTGTCGTTACAAGATAGATCGACGCCTCATAAACCTTACAGGATGGTACAACACTGGTTGGTTTTCTTCGCCTGCTTGTAAAACATCTGTTTCAACCACCAATGATTCCAAAATCAGCAATAAATTGAGTTCTGTCCAGGAAAGGGAAAGGAAGAAGACACTATGCCAATGTCACCCCTTAAATGTAAATGCTAGTGTATAGTCAGAATACATATGATCGACTTCTCACTTAAATAAGTGCAACCCGCATGATGACTTGTTATACAACAAATAAAATTTCTAGATGATTCTATGCACAAAGCTAAATCTTTATGCTGTGAATAAAATGAAGGACAAGACCAATAAATGATTGACCAGATCATAGAGATAAAATCATCCCAAAGAAAAGAAGATAGAATAGCAATGCTGTTGCCCTCCTCATCAACTTTTGTGTGAATAACATTTTTGGCCCGCAATCTAATAGTTCAGCCAGGCAGGACAGTAGCAGATTAAGAAAATAATACCCGTAACAAGAACAAAGGCTGTGTTGTAGCCATCTAGGTAATTTTATTTGGAGGGACCTAAGCATAATGCCATGTAGTAACAATACTAACTAACAAGTCATGCCTCATGGGTACCTGTGATGCTGCACTGAGGTCTGAACTCTTTTCGACAAGACTATCCAGCTTCTCACCACGGGCAAGCACGCTATCAATAGTTTTGTGCTGTGTCAAAGAAATAAAGTAAGAAGGGCGACAACCAATTGTCATCAAGTTGTTATCCTCAATTAATTTATGAAAAGTTTCCTGAGCAATTGCTAATGTCATGAATGAGGAGTAAATAACTATTCAGGATGGTATAGCCTTGAAAAATGAAAGTGTGCACTGTTCAGTGGAATGTAACTCAATAAATGAAGTTGGCCCCCAACCAACAACTAGACAACTGAGCACATTACATATCCCACGTAACTAAGACTCTTACTTACATCGGCCTTTAACAAAAGATGCAAAAATACAAGCGTGGCAGGCAATTCAAATTGTCTTGGTAAAAATGTCCTTGGTCAAAAACAGAAGGATATTATGTGTTTCTTCTCTATTTATTATAATTGTTTTTTGGGTTGGGGGAAGGGGAAGGAAACACTTACAAGTATAATTTTTGTTTCATCCAACTCCCTCTGAATTTTCAACAATTTATCAGCCTCTGCAGGATCCTGACGTAAAGAAAAGAAAGGAAACAGAACTGAGATCTCAGTCCATTAGATAACAATAATCTCAAATATAAAACCCAACAATATCTTTCTCACCTGAAACTTGGTAAGAGCTTCATTTAGATAGGGCCACGGTTGAGCACCATCAGCACTCACACTTCGCCAAGAATCACCAAAATTTTTCTGATACTCGTCCAGCACCTGCCCCAGGGAGATAGATAAATAAATTCAAAATTCTCATGCCATGTCAGAGGGTCATGTCAACACAACAAGTACACTTGAAATAAAGAATCATCATAAGTATAGGATGCTCATTTGCCAACTAGCATATAAGCACCAACATTCATTTTAAAGAATGTGCTCACTTGTAATTACGACACCTTAATTAGCACGCTACTGAAAATGCCAAAAGATCACCCATTTAGAAATTCCACAGAAATGTAAGGCCACTCGTCTTCTATCAATTAGAAAAAATTGCAACAATTTTCAGTCATCATATTTGTCCATAAAATTTCATCTATCAGCCCTCACAAGGCACTCGTTCCACTCACACACTTTCTCCAATACTCCCCCTTTCACAACCAATCACCCCATTTCCCTCTTCTTCTTCTTTTTTAATGCACACGCATACGACTGTGCCTTTATGCTAGATTCTATGAAGGAAGCAAGATAGCTAAGATCGACAAGTATAGTGCTCTGCAACAAAATCAATTTCTAGCTGTTGAAAACTTCATTTCCATTTATCTATCATCTCAAATTAACCAAAATAAAAAAGAAAAAAGAAAAGCAGAAGAAGGTAAAAGGCGCTAACTAGGAGTGCAACTAGTTCATCACTCAAGGGGGCCTCATTAAACTTCATTGCCAGTATAGCAGCCCAAACTAAAATACAGCTCAGACAATAATGACATATACAATGAAACAAATTTCTTTGTCTACTAAGTGGAACAGGCTACGTGGACTCTCATGTCACTGCATCATGTAAAGAAACATTTCCACCGTGAAATCCGTAGTCCCAAGATTCATCGTTGGCGCTTTCTCCCAATCCTCTCAAGTAACTCGCAAACCCTCGGCCCATTGACCTGCTCTTCTACAATAAGTCATATCCCACTAGAACTGTCCAAAGCACCTCTACCGAGTTTCCCTCATCTATCCTTCCACTAGAGTAAGGTAACTCCAGATCCTTTCACCACACCTAACTCAATCTCTCTTCATCTCAGCAAAATTCATCATAAAGTCACGCTGATGCTCACACATCAAACATTCCATCTGCCAGAGATCACTTTAATTAAGAACGGTAACTTCTTTGGCTCTTGAAATTCCCAAATAATTTACTGACATGACCTAACGGACCTCCCCCTGCCCAGTTAAGTACCGTGCACAACAATTGAGGAAATGATATACCCCTCTGAGCACCACATAACTTCATAAATTTGACTTATCAACCGAGCATCCAAAATCCATAGATTACTGACGCAACAAGCAACAAAGAACAGTCTTTTCACCTGGTTTAGAACAGAAAATGCACTTCGCACTGGATAATGATCGTCCATGAAACCAACCACGCAGAGTCCATTTCTATTGTACGAGTGCACTTTGTACTCTGCAAAACTCAATAAACCAACTTTCAATGACATAAATGAACGAACAACTTACCCAGGACAAGAACAATTCATGTAAACAGAAAAATTTGCAGGCTTTAATGATATACTCGCATGAAGACCAGAAAAAGTTCACAAGGCTCACACGACCGAGCTTATAATTACACTACCACATAAATTAATTGCCATTGTGTTGAAACTATAATGATTCCCAATACTTGGTTTCAAGCTCATCCACTCGTATTCAACAAATCAAGACACAAGACCGTCCCTACAGAAACTTCAAATCTCGACCCAAGATACTCCGCACGAAAAAACCGACACCCATCAACCCAATTCCCGACCTTTCATCAACCAATCAGCGGTAAAGAAAGAAAAAAACAGAACCCAGATTTCCGAATTCTGACCCTTTTCTTGAATGTAAGTCCTACAAATCCTAAACCGCATGAAGAGGACGGGGGGGGAAAACAAAGAAAGAAAGAAAGAACGGACCTTCGTGTTGGACGGACTGTCGCTGACCGGGAGGAGTGCGCTTCGCGACGGTCCGACCCACGAAGACGATGAATTCCTTGACGCTGGAGCGCTGGAAGTAGCCGAAGTGGCTGACGTCGGCAGCGTTGGCGAGGATGATCGGGTCGGATCCGTCCGGGTTGATCTTCAGCACCAGCAAGGATGTGATCTTCATGGTCCCTCTCCCTCGTTCGATGGATCCGATGGATCGACGGACTCGAAATCTCAGAAGGGTATTCGAATTCGAATTCGAAATCGAAATCGAAATGGGAATTCCTGCAAATTTTGGTGCTTTTGAGGAGGAGGATGATGATCTTGTGTCGATTTAGGGATCCGAGAGGTTGGGTTGGAGGTAATGATCTGGTGTGGGAGGTTGCAGGACTCTGGAGTTCCTTTTGGTTTTGGTTCCGAATTTATGGTGGAGTCGAACGGCTGGCGCTTTTTCGTATTAAATTAATATCATGAAAAAGTCTAAATTAATACATTTATAATGAATTTATCTTTCGTATAGTGAAAATCATAAATTGATACACTTATAATAAATTAATGATAAAACTCTAAATTAATACATCCATCAATTGTCAACTAATTTAGTAATATGACTTAAATTAATTAAGGATAAATTTATTAAAGATATATTAATTTGGAGCTTTTTCGTGATTTTAATCCTTTTTTTATGATAGTTTAGTATAATTAATAAATGAAAATTATTTCAATTAAAGATGATAATTGATATTTAAAAATTTCATAAACAATTACATATTTTTTTATTTAGTAGTCATCATAATTGATATAAGTGATTAAATATAATAATTCATACTGAGGTGTGTGAATGATTATTAGCGCATGTATGTGTGCTTTTTGTTATATCTCTTAAAACGAGATATAAGCACGACTTTTCTTTTCTTTTTTTATAAAAACTTATTGCTATTCGAATTTCAAATTTTCAAAAGAGTATCTCATGCAACGAATGCAACAAGCGTCATCGATCAAGTTTCGTGAACTTCTAATTCAAAAGATAGATTTGAATCGAGGTCTCAATTAAAAATAACAAGAAGATAACTTATAAAAAATGGGCCAGAATTAAGAAAGATGATTGTGCTATTCCTTTTTTATCAATAAAGTGGAAGTAGTCAAAGTGGTTCCTCCAAAAAAAAAAAAAAAAAAAAAAAGTGGAAGTAGTGGGTGCTCCTCTTGCTCCTTTGGCTTATATTTTGGGGACACAAGATAGGGGAGAGTACATAAAAAGAAAAGAGAGAGAAGGAATATATGGCATTTTTGTCATTTTTTTTTTCTTTTTAGTTAGGAGACATTTTTATCATGCTGTCGGTGGCATAGGTTCTCTAGGATAATTGTCCAAAAAAATATTAAATTTATTATATTACAATCAATTAATCCTAAAATTTTCAATTTAACCATTTAAATATAAAACATTTTGATAATTTGCCAATATAATCATTTCAGCCAATTTTACTTGAAAATCATTAACACAAATGCCATCCATCCTACATGACATGGATGTGCTAATGTAGACAATTTTTGTAATTTTCTATTTTTTTCTCTTTTTTTACCCTTTATTTTATCTTTTATTTTTTTTTTCCTTTGGCTGCCAACAAAGAGCAATAGCAAAAGAGAAAAGGGGAAGAAAAGAAAAGAAAATTTAAATATATGAAAATTGCCCATATTAGCATCACTAGACGTAGGAGTGAGTATGGTCCGGGTTGATCCAAGCCACTTCCTAATCCTAGGACTAACCCGTACAGTGTCGGTCCTCAATTTTTAGGACCGATGACCGACCCTATTGAGCCTGGGACTAAGGACCGGACTAACCTAATGGGTTCGGTCCGATTCCAGGGTCAACCCGGGACCGATCGATAACTTTTTTCGTCTTGTTTTTTATATTTCCTAAAAAAACAAACCTACAAATTCAAATTACATATCCATCAACAATGTAGCATTGTGCAACAAAACTATAAATACCAATACATATTTAGCAATTTTAAGATGACACGATAATAAAAATTTTGTACCTGCTAACCGCTCATCGAGATGTGGGACAAGATTGAAAGTTCTTGTAATCATCTATCTTTAATATTCATAACACCATATGCAAAAGCGTTTTTCTGCATTTGATCATGTAGAGTCCACTCAACCAAAAAATGAGCTTCATACCACTTAACTAGCATTTGATCATGTAGAGTCCACTCAATCAAAAAAAGCTTCACACCACTTAACTAGCAAATCACCGTAGCAATTGCAGTACTATTCTACTCTTCAAAAACTTCTACCATTTGACACAAATTAAAAAGCAAAGTACATCTGAAATTCATTAGTAAAATACAATTAAACCATAAAAATTTCAAAGTATTTAATATAAACCTTGAATATATAACTTCATATCTTGTTAATTCACTTGAACTTCTAAACACCTGAAACCAAAACAAACGACACATAATTAATACTCAACAAAAGTTTTAAATTGAAATTACTATTAATGCTATTGATAGAACATGTCAATATAATATAATATAACAGACATTTTACTTAGGTTTGAATATATAAAATAATTATAAATAATATAACATAATATAATATAATAATATAATATACATGGTTGGTCCAGGGTTGGACCACCCAAAACTCTTAAGACCGATGACCAACCCGCACAGTGTTAGTCCTAGAATTCAGGACCAAGGACCGACCCAGTCCCCTTGGGAACCGGACTAGGACCAACAGGGTTGGGCCGGTCCAGGGTTGGTCCAGAGTCGACCCTAGACCGCTGCTCACCCCTAACTAGACGTGCCACATAAACAATCAGTGATAATTGGAATTTCTTATGAAAATTAGACAGAAGGACCACATGAGTAAATCGTCAAAAGATATATAATTAAGTTGACCAAATTGAAAAATTTAGAAATAAATTGACCATTGTACAATACGTTTTAAGACTTTGTAGACAATTTTCCCTAATTCATTACAATGATTTAGTATGCCTTTACTCAATAATGAATGTACGGGAATTTTTGCACGCACATATGGTGGATAATATTATCATTTTTAGTCGATTATGGATCTTGTCAATGAGTGTCCTTATAACATAAGTTAAATTGCAATTGGCATACTTTTTTAGGCCATACTGCGAACTGTGTACTTTGAAAATGTAAAGTATGTTCTTTTTTTTCCCATGTTGATATTGTTAAAGGTGTGATCGCATGGCATTTAGTCCACCCGAACTCTTGATATGGTTTAAGAGAAATTAACGGCCGCGTCAAATTTATGCAACAAAAGCTCAATCTAATTACGCACCAGACAGGTGGATAGTTTTTGTTTTCCTAATATAGGTACTAACTGGCATCATCAACTTAACTAATCCATGTTTCGTTTATCTTTCCATCCTATGTAAATCGCATTAGGAATACTTTAGATAGATGGAAAGGAGAATTTATTTATTTTTCCCTCATTGCATTGGAAAAAACTAGAGAGAGAAGCTTTAACATGTTGCTGTGTCCATCGTTTCCTGCATCAGCAACACAACACGAGGCAGCTATAATAACCTCGACGAGGTCTCACGACAGAACATTCTCAATGTTCGAAAAACGGTTGAGCCGTTGGAGAGGTTTGAGCTGTCGGAGCCAATGCTCCTACGTAATGCGCACACACACCAGTCAAAAGGAACAGAGGAGAAGAAGAAGGTCGTGATGAAACTGGTGTTCCGTTAAAAGTAAATAAATCCTGACCAGCTATTAATGCGAGAAATGTGTCGGGGGGTTATTGAGAAAAACCTCTCTTTGGAGTAAATTCTGGTCACCCTCTCTCTCTCTTCTCTCTCTTCTCTCTCTATCTCTATTTTCTCCTTCTCTCTTCTCTTCCTTCCATTACATTCCCTTGAGAGTTTCTTTGATATTCTTTTCTTTTCTTGTTTCCTCCTGGAACTTGAGAGGGAATGTTTGCTTTCTCCATCTGAACGTTTTGACAATGAAGTGAGTTTCCTTTCTTTATTTTGCTTTGTCTTCTTTTTGTGCTTCTGATTGGTGTTCGCTGCTTTTGTTTTAATGGGGCTTCATGTCATGCAAAACTTGACCATGTTACGGAAGGGTTTACGCCATTGAAGTTGGCAATATCTTATAGTAATGAGAACTCTCAGAAGGGGGAGAAAAAACCGTGACGATTCCCACATTTTCGGATTTGTTGTTAATTGCGACGTTCATTTGGTGAAATATGTACATTCTCTTGAAATGTGACAGGTTTGGAGAGATGTTTAGGTGTCTGCTTTTCTTTTCCTTGCTTATCCATTCAAGCTTAGCCCAGAAGTCTTCAAAAGGTTCAGGGACTTCACCACCAACGAAATGGAAGACCCTTAATGGTATTCTGACTCTCTCTCTCTCCTCATTGCATTCATGCTTGGGCCCCAAAACTTCACTTGAAGGATAAAAACAATTTCCTCAAGAACAAAAGAGATTTTGTTGTTGATTACAGAGATTTGAGAAAGACAAAATGGGAATTTGTAGTCCGGTTTAGTTCCGGAAATTGCTTGGATCATGGCCTGCTCCCTATGTGGGGATGACCTCAAAATTCTGAGCGTAGTAACAGCGAGTATGTGTGCCTTACCTGCAGGCGACAGGCCTGCTGTTATAGCTCGGGGCGGGTTCTCTGGGATCTTTCCCGATTCAAGCGAATTCGCCGTGGACATGGCAACAACCTCGAGCACGGGTGATGTGGTCTTGTACTGCGATCTGCAGCTCACAAAGGATGGTATAGGGATATGCCAACCCGACATCAGGCTCGACAATACAACCAACATAGCAATGGTGTTCCCGAAAGGAGAGAAGACCTACACTGTGAACGGACAAGATTTGAAGGGCTGGTTCGCCGTGGATCACACGTCCGACGAGCTTTTCAACAATGTCACGTGTAAGTTTAAGTCTTCATTTAGTATCAATGCGATATTCAAGAACACCAAGAGTTACCAATAGAGGAGGGTGAATTGAAGATGGAAAAGAAGACGACACGAATATCACTACTATAAGAGGATCACCAGCCACCCTGTGTTCTACCTTGCCTTTCCCATGCGCCTGCTTAGCACTATCAGTAATGGCAGATATAACATGACTTCAGAAATTTAAGTTGGCACTTCGCTCATGTAGATTCAAAATCTTCTCTGGTAGTTCCATTGTCTTAATCAACCATTCAGGTTCTCGTGTAAGTTAGCACATGGTTTTTTGGGAAATCATTCAGTCGGTATATTCATAAATTGTCAAGATCATATAAATGAATTAAAAAATTTGTGAACTCAATCCAACAAAGATAGAAGCTATATACCATATGCATTGAAATTAGTGCATTACGAAGTTCAAAGGAGGCAAAAAGGATAGCGAAAAGGCTGTCTGCTCGAGAAATTATTTGCTCTTGAAAAAAACAAAGAAACTAATTTCTCTATTTTGCCATTGTATCGTTCTCCTTTCCTTCCCTGCAGTGGTTCAGAATGTTCTGTCCAGGCCAAGTTTGTTTGATGGCGCACTGTCGATTCAAGCCGTCGATGATATAGTTGGACGCAAAACTGTTAACCTACTTTGGCTAAATGCTCAGGTCTCTCTCTCTCTCTCTCTCTCTCTCTCTCTCTCTCTCTCTCTGAGGCAGCTTTCTTCTTTTCACAACTTGTTGATTGGCGTGGTGATATATCCGTTCCTTGCTACAGTATGATGGATTCTACAATGAACACAAACACAGTCCAGCAAGCTATGTGCAGAAAGTAGTGAGGTACTACCCTGTTGATTACCTATCATCTCCAGAGATTGGTTTCTTGAAGGCTATGAAAGGAAAAGTCAATAAAGCAAGGACAAAGCTCATATTCCGCTTTCTGGCCGAGGATGCAGTTGAACCATCCACCAATCAAACATACGGTTCAATACTCAAAAACCTTGAATCGATCAAGGCCTTCGCATCTGGGATACTTGTTCCAAAGGAGTACATATACCCAGTTGGTACAGACAAGTATCTGGGAGCCCCCACCAGCCTTGTGGCGGATGCTCATAAACAGGGCCTTGAAGTACACGCTTCTGGTTTTGCAAATGACAATCCAGCAAGTTTCAACTATAGCTACGACCCAACATCGGAATACCTGCAGTTCATCGATAACTCTGAGTTTTCTGTTGATGGGTTGCTTACGGATTTCCCTCCAACAGCTTCAGAAACCATCGGTAATGGGAAAATAACTGTCAACTTTGTATCTTTACTTACCATATAACTGTAGGTTTTGTAAATGCACTAGTTCTGTGAGCAATAAACCTGATAGAAATGTCCTCTGAAACTCAAAGTTGCCCTTTTCTTGCAGTATGTTTTACTCAGAACAACAATAGTAGCAAGCCCATCAAAGGTAACGTGCTAATCTAAATCATTCTGACATATCATCATTCAATCAACTTCTACTTTACCAAAGTGTCCCTGTGCAGGGAAAGCTTTAATCATATCTCACAATGGAGCAAGTGGAAATTATCCGGGGTGCACTGATCTAGCATACCAGCAAGCAATAGATGATGGTTCTGACATCATCGACTGCTCAGTGCAAATGTCGAAAGATGGAATAGCCTTCTGCTTGGATTCTGCAGACCTATCAGGAGCTACCACTGCAATGCCCACTTTCATGTCTCGATCGACTGTTATCCCCGAGATCCAGCAGAACAGTGGAATCTTTTCCTTTGATCTTACATGGAGTGAAATCCAGAGTTTGAAACGTAATGTTGCCCCATAATCTTTTCCACCCATATTGATATTGCCTGCAGGTTAATGTCTGATGAAATTGCTCACCGACAAGCTTCCTTGTTTCAGCTCAACTTGTCAGCCCTTTTGGTAGTGATGCTGGCCTCCAGAGAAATCCAGCAAATAAGAACAAAGGCAAATTTGTCACTCTTTCAGAATTTCTGGAGCTTGCAAAGTCAAAGGCAGTATCAGGTGTTCTGATAAACATAGAGGTAAAAATGGCTTTAGTTTCTTCCTTATTTTGATTAGGAGCCCTTTTCACAAGCATGACCAAGTTTTCTCATCCCTTATCAGAATGCTGCTTACCTAGCGTCGAAGAAGGGTCTTGGCATAGTAGACGCTGTTTCAAAAGCCTTAAGCAATGCCACATTTGACAAACAATCCACACAACAAGTCTTGATCCAATCCGATGACAGCTCCGTATTATCACAGTTCAAGAATGTTTCGACCTACAAAAGAGTGTTGACAATTGAAGAGAAAATAAGCGATGCACCAAAGCAGCCAGTAGAAGAGATAAAAAAGTATGCTGATGCAGTCACTGTCACGAGGCCCTCCATCATGCCAGTTTCAGACAGCTTCCTTTTGAGCAATACAAGTGTTATTGATGAAATGCATGCAGCAAATATCTCAGTATATGTCTCTGTTTTGAGGAACGAGTTCATTTCACTCGCATTCGATTATTTTGCGGATCCTATTCTGGAGTTGGCTACTTATGTAGCAGGATTTGGAGTTGATGGGATCATCACTGAATACCCGGCAACAGCCAACAAATACATGAGTAAGCACTGCATGAGTTAAATTCCTTTATAGGTCCAGTCAACCACACCATTTTTTAAAGTGTATGTGTCTACACACAAGTGCAAGAGTGCCCGCTTACACAAAAAAAGTGGGTGATTTGACATTAAGAACTTCTTTTGGGCCTTTGACAGTTAGACCAGCCTGATAGCACTCCATGCTTGAAACAATATATGGTCCCTAAACCACAGGCAAGAGGAAAACAAGAATGAATCGCTCACCGTTCCATTTGTTATTGCAGGAAGTCCATGTTTTGATTTGAATGCCGAGCAAGCCATCTTACCAGTTCAACCTGGTTCTCTTATTGGCATTATCGAAGGAGCTGAGCCACCGGCAGAAGCTCCTGCTCCAACCCTTGAAGTCTCAGACATCGTTGACCCACCTCTACCTCCTGTAGTTGCCAATGTATCTGCGAACTCACCACCTGCACCTGCACCTGATGCCAAGCACTCCAGTGCACTAAAAGAAGTTGCTAATTTGGGTCTATCTCTAGCAGTTATCGTGGCACTCGGTTTACTATTTTAGGGACATTAACACAAGGAGCTGTCCAATGGATCTGCAGGTCATCTTTCCTCTCTCAAGTTTCACTTAGCTTACTCTCTTTCTCTTGATTCATTTCGGTTTGTAATATAGAAAAGAAATCTGACATTGACTATTATCAGAAGTGAGTTATGTTAAGTGGTGTATGATGACCATTTTGGATCCACAAAACCTCAATGACAGTCTAATTGGTGGCGAGTTTGACCCCCCACAACAAAGATTTGGTAAATGAATTCGGCAAGTCTTTTGGTCGTGACGATTCCAAGTTCGAGATAAATGGTTGACTAGTAAAGGTCAATAGAATCCTCAACAGTTATTCAACTTATTTTCTAACAAAAAAAAACTATAGACTGTTGAACAAGTATTCGTTTAAACAAAGACATCTAATCAGCTTCCTCTTTAAAACCAAGCAAGCAATCGAAGAGCAACGGAGGGGAAAAAATTGTCAGCAAACAGAGCAAGTGAAAATCCCTGGTTTTCAGAGACAGAAATGGGAAAGAAAAAGAGGCTAGATCATGAAATGTGACAAACTGACAATGCAAACGAATTAAGCATGAAAGAGAAAGCAAGATGAACACTGCCTGAAATCGAAACCGGAACAATCTTTGGAAAGCTGAAAAAAGACCCAATAACATAAGGCACCCACCAGCTCTATGTCTCACCATTATCCACCACTTCATCGTTTAGAGAGAGAGAGAGAGAGAGACTCAGAACATTACTCGAGAAGTTCTATATCATTCGTGCGAAGCAAGAACAATGAGAAAATCACCAGTCTAACACCAACCCGTGGCTGCGAAACAGCGGTTGCTCGTGAAAGGCCCAAAGATGGGAACTTTCAGAAGCCCTCCGATCGGAGTCGCCACGCCATGAAAATTGGTGGGTAGTTTCCTCAAAAGGCCTCGCCTTTCTCACATTTTTCCCGAATAAATGCATCATCACAGCCTCTCTAATGTGCAGTACAGACAAAGCAATGACCTTTCCAGACACGGGGCATGAATCTCGTCAACCCAGATCACCATTATCATCATCACCACCACCACCACGATCATCATCATCATCATCATCATCATCATCACCATCGCCATCGCCTTAGCAATAATAATAATAATAATAATAACAAGGAGGAGGAGGAGGAGGAGGGAGGCCTCAGCAGAGGCGCAGCAGCTCTCGCAAGAACCTGCGCAAGCCTCCGTCCGAAAGTCTCCATTTATCCTCGATTCTTTCCGACCGGGGGTGAGCGACTCCAGGTACAGGTTTTGCTTAGGATCTTTGTAATTACTAATTAGCACCAATTTCAACGCACTCAACGCAGCACGTGTCGACACTCGACACGTTAATATATTATATTTATAAAAATAAAAAATTACACAGACACGTTGTATATTATATTTTATTTTTATGATTATTTCAATCTTATTAATCTAAATCAAATTTATAATTAATTAATTAATAATAAAATCCTAAAATAAATTTATATTAAAAATATTAATTCATCATTTATTAATATCATCGCCGTTTCAATTTGATAAATTCAACTCCATTTTAATAAATCCTTAAAAGTTGAAAAGAAAAAAATGTAGTTCACATTCTAGACTTGTGTATTAGACATGTCGAATGAAAAATGAAAAAACTTAAGGGTAAATTGTGTATTATAGAAAGTGAGAGTCAAAAAAGAAGAAAAGAAAATATTAGATTTTTCTTCTTTTCTAATTTCTTATTTTCATTATTAATTTTTATTTTTTTCACATATATATTTTGATCATTCATTTATTGAAAATTTTTAAAATTTCAGAATTCCAACTCAAATGTCGAAAAGTATTGAAAAAATTGACTAAGTGTCGGATTTTCTGACGCGTATTAACCGAATATCCGAGAGTGTCGGACACATGTTGAAATATCCGACATAATATGAAGACTTTTGAAGTGTGTCGATGCTTCCTAAATCATTAGAATGTGGTACTTATTTTTTGAAATTCGGATCATATCCTATATTCCTCAGAACAAGTAATTTACCTTATCATATCTCATAACTTAAAACTTATCATATCACAGATTTCAAGATTGATTCCATGATCTATTCAAATTCCACCTATATAATTAATTGAAAGATTGCAGTGAATTAAAACCTTTAATAACCATCGTTTATTGCTACAATTCACTGATATAGTTTATATTTAGACACACGAAAAAATTGAACATTGATAAAATAAAAATCTCAATCATAAAATAGAAATTCAAATTAGATTATACACTCATTATCGAACAGCATCGAATGTCGTAGGATCACGTGAAGATATGGATCGAGAAAAAACATTAAAACTTGTTCCAGGTTATGGATTCCAAGTTTCAAGTTACAAGTTTTGGACTTCGTATCCTTTTAATTAAGAATTTAAAACCTATCCATCAAAACGAATTTCTCATTTTTTGAAATTTAAAATGTAAGTTGATACCATGCTCACCCTTATTTTCAACAGCCAAAACAACGACAAAGTAATTTGCTGGGAAAACTGATCTTTCCCTAAAATCTCATCTTCGCATTTTATTCTGGAATTTTGCCAATGCAAGAAGACCGTCTATAACATATATTTTCCTTTCTTTGGGGAAAAAATCATTTTGATTTGGCTTTATTAATGTAAAGATCTTTTATTTATTTAATCTCACAATTCATGCACCTTCACTTTTCTTTAATTTAAGTCCTCGTAGAAATCATAATTTTCATCATTAGTAAGTAAGAAAATAATTTCTCACATCAATAATGCACCTGATAAAATATTTTAGTTCAAGTGCATGCAACTTTCGGAATACCCAAATTATTGGCTGGTTGATTGCTTGTAATTTTTCAACAATTTCATAAAGCCGAAAATAGTCTAATTCTAACGGGAGAGGAAAAAATAACGTTTATCAACAATTTCCTAAAGACGAAAATAGTCTAATTCTAACGGAAGAGGAAAAAATAACGCTTATCACTTAAAGAAATCTTCTCCAAAATTCAACAATATAGGTGTAAAAACACCAAAGTTAAATGGATTGGAACTTGTCAAGAGATCAGACTTGCGAAAATGCAAGCTGGTACAGTCATACTACAAGCTTTGCAAGATGGCATTCCAGGGAAAGCTAGGCTTGCCTTTGTAGCAATCAGCTGCAAGCTTAAATTTACTGGATACAACAGTGGATAAAGAAAGATCATGACTTCATTCGATCAGCACTATGCTTTCTAATTTACAATTGCAGAAAAACCTCATTGAAGTACTCATTTTATGCAAGAAAGAGAACAAAATACATCCTCAACTCTGCTATCAAAAAATGGCTGAGAGGCTCCCAGGACAAGCAGAAGCAACCTCACAAGAATTGCTCGATGAGCACGGGGCTGACAAATGAAGACAAGTATCTCGAAAAGATGGCTCATTTATGAGAATTCCATCAATCAATGAAATTGCAATTTCCGGCTACTTGTGAACTCACATGACCTCCTTTCCGTGGTGCTGGAGCACAGTTTTGTAGACAGCTTCCCCAGACGAGTTAATGAAATAAGTCACCTGCCGACAGTTATGTGCATTAGTTGGTGTTTTCGCATGGAAATCAGGAAGCTAGATGGGGTAATCAATCACATGGAAAATTCCATGATCTTCCATCACCAAAATCCCCATTAAAGTGGTCTATTTTCAAAAACCAAACTGGTGAAAATATCGACTTATTCCAGCACTCTGCACTAATTCAAAGATGTTATTCATAAGACTGGATTAGAGAAAAGATTTGATTACTCACTATTTCAAGAGGGGTGACTCTGTGAAGAAGGAATCCTTCAGGAAGTTCTCTGGAGAAATCACAGACAGAATTCATACCAGATTATAGGTGGGACAAACATAGTTGGGAAATTCAGAACAGAGACAAAAGGATATACCTGCAAAAGACTGATGATGTTCCATGAGACGAAGAATTAGATTTTTTATATAATTGACCAGGGTCGCCAATGTAGGTAACACCGCCTTGGTGTACATGATGCATGCCAGCCCCTCCACTTAAGTATGCATTCTGGGAAGACATGTCTGATTCAACTTCTTTATTCAAGAAGGATTCAGGGGATTCATAGTTCATTCACGAGGAGGCAAGAAAAAACGAGAGAGATTACCACTCCATAAGTGGAAAAGATGCTACTCAAAGGGTCAAGGTCTGTCTTTGCCTCAGGTAAATCCTCACTTTCTTGGCAGGAAGTCAGTGGAAGAAATCCTGCGATTATGCGCCTGAGTTCACAGAGAGCAAAAAGTCACCTGGTTATAAGGGAAATACTTTCATTCTTTTGACAGACAAGCCACAACTGGTGGATAAATGAGGTAGGTCCACACAAACTATCAGGTAATACAAACACAAGAATTCACAAACAATTTACAGCTGAGCTATCCCAAGGCAACAGTATTCAGAAAAGATCAGAGAAGTCATAATTTGTTAGACAAAGGAACTTGCATGAATTCTTGAAACATAAACACTGTGACTTGGTACAATGCCAACCGTTATACTTACACAAAGGAAAATAAAGGACACCAGAAGTTGAATTCTTCAAACTTACCATTCGCCAGTTGTTTCCTCTAGGATGCCCGTGAGCCATATAAGTTGCTCCTCTCCAAGCCCTTCTAATGATCCCATCATCACAGAACCCTGGAGATTCAGGACATAAGGTTTACTTCATCTGGTTGCCATTTGTGCTCCAGCTACATCACCAGTAGAGCAAAAACAGGTGGATATACATGAAAGTAGGCAATTTGGCATACAACACAATGCCCTAGAGTGGGAGTATATCTAGGTCAATGGGAGGAGTATAAGTTTGGTATTGATGCATATATTGCTCCATCAGATAATAAGCTTAAGCGATGGAGTTCCCAGGTAGGAAAGCAAAGATGGAAGGTCAAACTGAGTCAAAAGAACCCTCCATGAGTGTGAGCGTGGCACCCATGGGGGTATACCGATTAAAGATTCATCCTTTGTATTTTGACTTCTAAGATTTAGGGTAGCGTCAGGCGACAGAAAATGGGTTCTACCAATCCAGAAATTCAAAACAAGACACCTTTGCTCATCGGCCATTAGTCCCCTTTTCAAGACGACTAGTTTCCCAGCCTGCTCTCTCAATTACCATAGTTCCTGTAATAATCCTTTTATCAATTTGCATTACAGAAAACCAAAACCCCCACATCCACCACATGTAATTCTTTTCCTCCAAAAATTACCATACCAAACACCAAACATACAACCATTTTTGAGAGTAAAAGAGGTTTCCTACCTTACACAGTAAATGCATGCTGGCACAGCCATAATACAGATAACAAGCTCATTGACGTATTTCTCTCTAAAAGAAGTAGGATAAGAAAAAGAATGCATATAGCCATAGAGAAAAAGCAGATATCAAGAGGTGTCTTTAGACATATGACAACATACCTTAAAAAGGCCAGTATCTAGACCGATTAAGTCCAAGGTTTTCCCATGATGAAATTTCATCTGCTCTCTGAAATAACTTCTTCCTCCTTTTGAAGCTTTAGTGGTGTACCTACAGTGTCACTATTCTGGATTACCTAACAATTTGGCTGAATAAAAAACCAATCAAGACCCAAATATAATATCAGGATCTAAAATGTCCCAGAAATATTATACATATTCAATCCCAAAGACAGCAAATAGGAAGAAAATGGTATACCATGGAATTTTCAGCGATCGGTACTTTTGTGTAGCCTGCCAAAAGAGAATGTTAAATTTCCATTAATGGCTATGGAATCTTACTCCCGACAAACATAAAATCAATCTGGAGAAACTAAAAGTATATGTGCCACAAATAATACTTCAAAGTTTAACAATAGCAAAGCATAACTGTTCCTCTGCTATCTTTCTTCTAAAGGACAAAAAATTAAAAGTTTTTTCAACTGGTAAGATAACCCTTCTAACGTCAAACTCTAAGCCAGCCAGCTTTTCCATGTGGATATGTGTATGGTGAATTCAATTTAAAGCTTTTCAAGCGAAAAAAGAACTGAAATTGTATACATTAAGCAAGAGGGAGCTCTTAAGTTTCAAACAGGAGATAGAATTGATCCATACTCTTACATTCTGCATAAGCGGGTCATCTGCACCAAGTTCGCTGATGTTGACAACAAACGCTGCGCCATATGTCCTTGACACCTTCTCAATCTTCATTAAAACCCCACATAAAGCACAAAGTCAGTGAGCCCCCATTCACAGAGATAAAGCAAGAGCCGGCATCGATTCCTGATCTCTCTATCCCTACTTAGAGAATGCACACAAAGTATAATTTGCAAGTCTAGTTCTTAATATCCATATTTGTACTGTCTAACTGTAAGTATGGGATTGAGAGAGAGATAACAATTATTGGGAAAGATTGCAGAAATCAATTTACTGATACAAAAGGAACCAAGAACGCACTGTAGTGATCCCTGAGAGCCCTACAAACAAAACGCTAAAATGTGGAACCTTAGTGATAACATCCAGTTCCACAATTTAAAAGAGAAGGACACACTGCTGGATCAACCTCCCAAAATAACATCTTTCCGATAGCATCGAATGGTTCACTAACATCAAAGTCAGAAAATTTACCAGCTTCAAGAGCCGCGTCTGTTCATTTGGAGCTCTAAATCCACCTCGGACGGTGAGAAAGTAAGAATCAAGAAATCTACCACTGCTTCTGATGACACTCTTCCTATAATCCCTGTGCTCCTGAGGCTGGCCCAAGTTCAAGGCCACATAGAGAGCGATGCAGAGACACACCTGGGTAAAAACGGTGCATACCCAAGATCTCTTCCCCATAATCACGCCCAAAGGAATGGAAAAGAACAATTTTTTCCTCTCAGGTGGGGCGGGACAGTGTCAAGCCAAGCTCACCCCTGTTTCCGCTCTGCCGACGCCCTGTGCTTTGACTCCAGAAAACAGATCTGGGGAGCGCATCTGGAATGTGAAAGGCAAAGAGGAAGGCCTTCACGCTGAAAAGTCTGCACATGATGTGCATGTCAGGGAATCAAGAAAATGCTGTAGAGACTTTCCTGTCAGACCTAGGACGAAAAAATCGCCATCTTGATGGTGGGTTTTTGTCCGGGTCGCCCTCGGAGAGCAGAGGTCCCCCTTTCTTGCACGTTTCATGAGCATTATTGAGCTGCGCTGTAGATGTTACATTGGTTTCTTTGGCTGTAAAAAATGGAACAACCTCTTTCGTTTTTTGGGTTCATTTGACAGCATGCTTTTGTTGGGACGAGATAAAGCAGAACCATTGCCCGTGGCGTGTCTGCCTATATATTAAGTATATGCAAGCAAATAAAAGGTGCCTTCTCTGTTTTGTTTACATTCAAAAGAATAATTTACATTTCAAGATATCATAAACAAAACTCGTGTCAATTTTCCTACGTGAAAGTCTCAATTGTTTCGGATTGAAACAAAGACAAAAGCCACAAAAAATTTCAAATTATATCTACTATATGACACATTAATCCTAAAAAACCGTAAGTTATGCAAAGTATGATACATTTATCCTAAATTTTTTCTTATGACATCAAAAATTCAAACTTATATCCGGTGACTAATTTACTTTCCGTTAAGTTTCCATTAGATAATTTTCCAACCAAAATGACATCATTTTTATTTCATTTAAGACGTGCAAGGTTCATATTAACATTGTTTGCCTTCCGTCATACATATAAGCAAATGATTAATGTAAGCTCATTCACTAAACATTGATGGAGGGTAAATATATCATAGTGGGTATAGTTTGAGGTCTTCAATGGCTTTTTCCATTAAAACAAATCAAAGCGCATGTATCCAAAATTCTAGATTAAGTAAAAAATAAAAATCAATCTCAGGTATCCTTATATTATTTAAGGTGCAAGTGAGCTTTGAAGAATTATGTAGGACAATGGCTTTGCGGTCCTCTAATTGTCAAGCTTATTAGAGGACTAAAAGTTTTGCATTTTGAAAAATATAAGAGACAAGTATACTAAAACTTGTCATAAAAGTATAATTTAGTCATAAAACATATAAAAAGCGTAATCAAATTCTAAAACTTATCGAATCGGTGCAATCGAGTAATTTTGCAAACTCCGTCCAACTTGATTAATGAAAATCCTTGCCTTTATTTTCTTTTTTGTGTTTTTATTGAAAAATAATTATTTTAAAAAAATTTAGCTAATTTTGGTTAAATCATTATGAGTTGGGCTAAAATAATGTCGTAGTAGTATGATTTTTCATGTTTTAGTGTGGTCAATGCTGCATAAAAAAGAGAAAATAATAATAAAAAGTCTAATTAGCATTTTCTGTTAGTCTAATTATACAGGGTGAACGATTTAATTATACTAAATTGATAAGTTTTAGAATTTGATCGTATTTTTTTGTAAGTTTTGAGACTCAATTACACTTTCGTGACTTCCGACGTTTTCAAAACAAAAGAAGTAAAAATCCTAGTGGCTGGAGGATAGTTTTAAACTTTCAATATTCTTGATGTGAGAGATAATGATTCCTCCTAAACTAAAGTGTCTCGATCTCAAGTCTAATATAAAAAAATAGAACTTTAGTTCCCTATTCTCAAGCTGATTTGAATGGCACCAGAAGCACGGCGTGATCAAGGAATAGTCCTTAATGGTAAGAGTTGGAAACGCATTTGTCCTGATGCACATGATGATGTGCACGAAATAATATCCTTGTCGACATCTAAAACAGCTGGCACCAAATTTTGACCGTTGTCACGCAAAGAAACGGCGACGTGCACAGTGGAAAATTGCGGCGGTCAGTTTTATGACAGCGAAATTTGAACCTCATAGAAATGACTGTTTTAAAAATGTGAATTATTGAAGATTGACGGTTTCTATATTTGCATATATACTTTTCAAAACCTCTAATGAAAGGAAATTCGAAAAAAAAAAAGGAACCATTGATCTCCCTCGTTAGTACATGCTGAAAAATTGAGCGAGCAATTTAAGTTATTAAGGGAAAAAGGGCATGAGTTATTTTTTTTGTTTAATAATACGGAAGCACACATACAACGGCGTGCAAGCAGAACCAATGTGCAGAAACTGAAGAAAGTTCGAGTTTGTCCCCACTTGGACATGATCATGTCCGGCACTGTCCTAAGCCTGTCGATAAGGCAATGCCTTTCTGGATAAAGGTGATGCCTTTCCCTTCCAAATAAGGGAATAAAATAAATTTAATTGCTTGCAAGTTTAAAGCATTATCTTGTTTGAGGTCAGGGTATCTCGTTCTTGTTTCTATCTGCCCCATTCCATTCTATAGATAATGTAGAATACACTGTAGGGCATTCCCAGGGCAAGGACTTCCCACAGATTGTTCACCAGATCAGCAGCTATGATTGTGCTGATATACGGTCATTGAAGTAACTAAAGTGCTTCATAAATAGATGTGAATGCAAAATTGAATGACCATCCAAGATCAGTGAGTGAATGGGACTCTGAGGGGTTTTGAGGGACTGTGACTCCGCGAGTGAGTGAAAGTGCAAGCAAACTTTGCTTCCCATGCTGCTTTCTCCTCCAATTCATTACATGCCTCAAGACCCAGTCGACACATAATTACTCTCATATAAAAGCTTAAAGAGTTATCTAAAAGTAAGAATGCTCCATTCAAAGAATTCAACATTTCAGAAAAGCCTTCAAGGATTAGTGAATAATCAAACTCAACTGGCCTGGATCCAAAAAAAAAAAAAAAAACTCAACTGGCCATGCATTTCTTATGCTCGAAGAGAAACAATGATCATTTCCCGACATGTCTCACATTCAATCAAACTCATGTCGAATTAATACCCAAGGAATGACCCCAAGGAGGTTGTCACATTTTCCCGAGTAGAATCCATACTGGGCAATACTTGGAATAGAACTATAAAACCATAATCCTGCGAAGAGTGCATTTTTGCATATTTCAGGAGCAGATTTCACACGTGGGGATGTGGCACTTCTAGGGACCACAAACAGGCTTATGATGTTCATCTCAGATGTGAACAAGATCCTGACAAAAAGCTATACTGGATGCCAAAGGCCAAAGATCAATACCATCAATATCATCTAATGAATAGCTTTTTGTCACAAGGACTACAAAATATCTGCTCGGCCAAGCAGATCTACCGACGTCATCCGCCTAGGGAACCTGGGAGGCAGCCTCAAGACCATGGCATCCTCAATCTTAATTGGTAGATGTGTAGCCACAATTACTATCCCACCCTTCTTCCGGTGCTCCGCAATTATATACTCCAGCAACTTCACACCATCATCATCTAACGCAACAGAGGGCTCATCAAGTAACCAGATAGGACGGTCAATAGCAAGCAGCCTGGCCAGCTGCAGCTTCTTCCTTTGACCCATTGAAAGCATTCTCGCTTTCTCTTTTGCCAATCTTCCAAGCCCCATAAGCTCCAGGGCCGGCAGAGACTTTCCTTGCTTGCCTTCAAGCAATTCAAACCACTGAACATTGTCAAGGACAGTAAATTTCTCTTTTACAGCATCTTTCAGGGACAGCCAATTGAGCTGCAACTTGTATTGTTGGAAAATGCCAGACTGGGTGACATCGTGGCCATTCCAGAGGATCTGACCAGCAGAAGGACGAGAAAACCCTGCTAACATACGCAGGAACGTGCTTTTGCCCGAGCCATTGGTTCCACTCAGCACAAGAGCTCCACCATCATGAAGAGAGACATTCACATGACGCAAGATCTGTTGTGCATTTCTCATGCAAGAAACATTGTCAAGAAGGAGACGAGGCAACGGAGGTCTTCGGAGGGTCATTGAGGTATGTGGACCAGCCAATGAGGCTTGGAACTTGCAGAAGTTGAGGAACAACCTAAGTCTTTATTCAGATAAGCACCTGTGCGAGATGTTAAATGACTATCGGCGAGAACACAACAAGTCTGTGAACATATGTCAACAGTGCAACTCCTGCATCTGGAAACATCCGCCAAAGAAATCAGTAACCAAGTAAACAAATGCATAACGATCTCGAAGGACATACTACAATCTAGAATTCCGGGTCCAAACCTTCACATTTAAAGAAAAGGGGTTCAGCTACCGATGAGGTACAAAAAAGCATCGTCCAATATACAGATCAAAGGAGAAATTATCTTTGTCGACTTTAAATAACAATCAATATTCTTGAATGATGAACAATCAGAGTGAAATAACAAAAAATTACCCATGAGTTACAAATTTGGAATTGAAGAAGCAGCAATATGCCCTTCGCGCATGAATTTGAAATCAACAAAATTTATTGGCTGTCATATCACATGCAATGCAACACATAGCTCCTGAGCTTCCCAAATGTACCACCGACACACAACACCACGTTTAACCTTGTCTCAGGCAACTATAAAGACGTAAAAGACCAAAAAGTAAAAACCAAAGAGCCATACAAATGATACCCAATTGCTCAAAAAAGGGACCTTCATGTCCTACTCTGGCTCTGACAAACTCACAAACAGCTGGTGTGCACAATTCGCAAAACTCATCCCAGGAGCACTAGGTCTGAAAAAAGGTGTCCTCGTAGAGACCCTTTAACTAATATTTTGCTCCTGAGCAAATAAGTTGTAATTTAACGAAGAAAAACGAAAGCTTTCGCGGAGTACAAGAAGTCAACACCGAGAAGAAAAAGAACAAGAGGAAAAGAGAATGACCTGCAAATCTAGTACGTTATAGGATCATCTTGCATAGAATTGTATCCTCTCGTCTACGGTGGAAAGAGAAAAGAGAAGAAGAATGGGGTCAAAGGCCCTAGCTTTAACCCGATGACGCCATTAACAAGCGCAGAAATCTTCAAGAGAGAGAAATTTACCGGTGGTGAAGCTATATGAACATAATTGGGTATTCATTCAACGACCAACTTCTGATCTCCGGATGTGACACCCCATCGTCTCTACTTGTAATACCCAACTAATACTTTTCCTACTGTCTTATTAGTCATCCGAATTTCTAATCAAAGTAAAACTGAATAAAATATTATATGAAATAATTATAATAATAAAATCAAATATATTTACATGATATTATTTGGTATAAACAGCATATTAATATAAATAAACAAAAAGTTTACAAATGAAGACAGTAAAAATTTCTTGCGACACTTTTACTTACTTTTACTTTTATTTTTATTTTTATGTCTTTTTAAATTTATTTCTTTTTTTTTCTTTCTTTCTTCCCCTTTCATCATTCTCTAATAAAATTTTATAAAATATACATAAAATATATAATAAATATAAATATATGATTTTTGTTAATTTAAGAAGATTGTTATTCAAGATAAATAATTTTTTTATTATAGATGTTAGAAATCCCACTCACTTTTATCTCATGTCTCCCATAAAATAAATTTATTCGGTCTATCTCTTCCTTATATTCGATTTTATCATGTTTTAAGTAGATATCAAACATAGGATAAGATAAATTTTATTAGATAAATTTTATTCTGAATTTTATCCTGACTGTAATACAGTCTTCATTTTTTCACATTAGAGGTGTACAATTTGTAGCTGTCTTCAAAAGCAGACAGTTCTGCTCAACGTGGGTTTTGCCAAGATGCGAAAGTTAAGAAGGATGTCCTCATTTGGTCAGGGCTTCTACACTTATATCCACATCGAGCCTTTACCCTCAAAGGGCTGCTTTTTAAGAGTGTTCAGCGCTCGACCGACACTCTGGAAGAAATCCTGCTCAATTTCATTATGGAAGAGACCTTCAATCTTTAGAAGTCAGGATGGAATTGGACAAGATACATCACTTACATGATGTACGGTGCTCATTGTACCAGAGACAAACTAACCCGTGTGCTGAAGACTAGCAAAATGGATCAGTCATAACTTGGCATGAACAAATTGCAGCCAAAAGTATCCTATTTTTACTAGCTTTCATAGAAGTACCAAGAGCACAAATGTGGAAGGGGCCAAAGCGTAATCGTATTTTCAATTCCAAAAAGCAAGAAACAGGGAATGCAACCCTCCCTTTCTTGAGCAAGAGACAGCCAACATTTATCTTGCTGTCAGCTTCCGCTAACATTTAGATCAACAAGAACATGGAGGAACTCTGCTAACAATGAACTTGTCGATCTCTCACTTCTCAAAATTCATTTCTTTCGCAATCCTAGACAACTCAAAGAAAGAGGAGGGAAAATGTTTAATATGCTCATAACGATACACGAACTATAATAGAAAAAGTGTATGATTGGCCGACATCCATCTGCATGAATCGTCTACTCCCATGCTGGTGTGATCTGAAGATTTCTACCTTGATCTGTGTTTGCTGCAAGATAGCTTCGTTGCCTCCAGTTGCTCCAAGACAACACAGTTTCCAGATGCCACCGATAAGTCAGTTTCTTTCCTCCAACACAACCAGTGGCAGCTGCATCCAACTCCATATGGGTCACCACGAGGCATTGTCAATGAGGCCCGCAACATCCTCGTCATCCTCAATAAGAGACGCAAGATGCTTCTAGAAGCATAGCAATTACATGCCACCATCATATATGGTTTCAATGTTACATTCTCTGTATATACAACAAACTAAATGTATATGATGGCTGGCATGGTTATAAGAGTAGATAAATGGAGCACAGCTACCCTAGAAGTCATGGAGAAGCCAATTCATTGCTGCAAGGGATGCTATGACCTTCAGGGTCTTATAACAAAGAATCAGGCGAAGCAGTACTTCCCCCGCAACAAGAAAGGCAGTACGCATAAATATGCGGAATCTCTCTCTTAACAAATTTAGTTACTGGTCCACCTCCTCTTGCGAGCTGGGCGCTCTTGCTTGATCTCTGGATCCACAGGAGTCTCACCTTTGGTGGAGAGTGGTGCTTCACTCTCCGTCTTCTTTATTGGCAAGGCTTCTTTTCCACTGGGCATAGGAAGCTTGAATCGCTCACTGCGCTTCTTCAACTTCTCCACTGTATCTAAATGACGATCATTTAATGGCTTTGTATCAGCATCCTTCTTCTCCACATCACCTGAATCTTTATCCTCAGCCACGAAATGGTGCTTGTCAACTTCCTCAGAAGCCTTAACAGATTCAGGAAGTTTGCTGGCCTCAGAAGATACAATATTGTTGTTGCTCCTTCCAACCTCCTTAAATCTCAAGGAAGACGATGACTTGCTATTGATACTGTAATCCCTCTCCGTATGGCTTGTCCAGCGTTCCAACTTGGAGCGTCCTCTTCTGGATTCTGATTGTTCATCCTCCGACGACATATCTTCTCTCATTTCTCTTGAAGGATGAAACTGTCGCACATTTCCAGGATCAGCAGTGCCCTGCTCAGCCAAACCCTTAGAGCCCTAAATGAAGGAATGACAATCATGAAAACCGAGCTCGACTTTTACCAGGGTCTGCTAATGATCAACCAGTCAGGCGGAACAAGGAACAGAAGAACCAATTGCAGCTGAACTGATACCCAAATCTTTGCGACTTCTTACAGGTTAGAATGAACTTTCATCCATGATTATGAACACACTTAGAAGTAATCAAGTATCAATAAGAAAGAGAATCATGCAGGATTTACAAGATACACCAACAAAGCAGTAATCTGAGTTTACCAGGGTATAAGTCATAAACCCACAATCTATTTGTAAGGACAAAATTACACTTGCAGAGTGACAATATTCTATCTTTAGTACCCCAAAGCATTTGGCAGCTGATAGAACACAGAAAATTACTTAAGACACTCAACATGTTAACGGCAAGACAAGGTGCATAATGACAAGAAAAACAGAGTAGGAGAACAAAAGGAAGCAATGGATAAATTTCTTTCACATGAAACTCATCTAGATATCGAGTTTTACAATATAATTACGAGTTTTACAATATAATTACGTGTTTCCTTGATTTTGATCTTCTTCACAACTAGTGGATACCTGAAGCGACACCATATCATTACATTAAGCTGACTGTTTCTTTATATCCCATTGATTTATGAGGTGCCGAGCCCAGCTAGGCGGCATTTGATTATTTAGGTGACAATTTTCACTTCACAGGGATACATTTCCAACGGAAAGGAAAGGAATAAGAAGAAAATATAGAAACAGAAAGGAAGAACAGGCAGAAGAAGGATTGTTGGAAAATGTAAAAAACCAGTCCACGTCCTCCTCCCTCCCCACGCGGGTATGTATGCATATATATATATATAAGAAAAATATGTACACATCGACTTTTTATATACAGAAAAACTTAAACATCTGTGGGAACTAAGAACAGAAGCAGCAGCCCACTCCCCCAGAGAAAGAAAAGGACGATGGTGACAAAGAATTAGACTAAGGAAAAGATGAGAAATCCTCTGAAAGACATCATATGCTCTCCAGGAAACATCTCCCTCTTCATAGAGTCTACCCATGATGCATTCATTGAGGAGCATTCAAGCTCATGCAGACCCTAAGTAACAGCTAAGGAGTCAGGTGGAATGGGGATACGTCATAGGTCTGAGGTTCAAAACTCCATACGAGCAGAGCCACCAACAATATTGAGTGAAAACTGAAAAGAACTAGTATCATTTAGTTATTATTAGGCAGAAAAGTCATCCTTGATAATTGAGATTGTACAATCCCTAATCTGAGTTAAGACTGTCTAGAATCTAGAACATACCATTTTACTAACATGATCGTCCTGATTTCTCTTGGAAGTATGGTGATCGCCTCCCTCAGGTTCCTTGTTCTTCCTATGGCTGTGTTTTTTCTCATGCATCCTTTGATTATCTGAAACATTGGCAGGTTTTTCATTTCGAGTGCTTGATTTCTCAAATCTGGATCGTTTTTCTTCATTCTTGTTCTGATTACCACGTGCATGGATCTCCTCATGACCACGATACTGCAAGAAACTTTCATCTTCTTGATGTTCCCTCCTCTTAGCATCTTCATTCTGTCGAGCTGTGTCTTTAAACTGGTAATCTCTACCCGAAGCTCTACGATCATCCCTCGGCCTATCTTGGCCAGCCCATGTTTTCTCCTCTCCTCCACGTCCACCCCTTATAGTAGCCCTTTCTTCTTCTCTTTCCCTTTTTAAACGGTTTTCTTCATGACCTTGCTTGGCTTTATGCCATTCTTCTCTACCCCTCGGCTTCTCAATCTTTTCCCTATGCGACCAGCTCTCATCCTTATGTCTAGAAGAGTGGTGGTCATCCACACTATCTCTAACTCTAGACTGGTCCTCTCTCTGCCTCTGATCATTGTTGTCATCCCTGTCTCGCTTTCGGCGACCAGAATTATCTCTTTGCTCACGCAGGATTTCTTCTTTGTCAATGTGGTCCCGCTCTCGCGGAAAATATTCATCTACCTTTTTCCTCTTGCCACGGTACTCATCTGCAGCTTCATATCTGCTCCTTAAAGAATCATCTCTTTCCCTGCCTCGTAAAGCTACTTCCTTGTCATAGTTAACTTTGTGCATGCCATTGTCCAGCTGTTTTTTGGATGAGTGATATTCCTCTTTGTCGTTCCTCTCAGTTTCTCGACCCCTGCTCCTGTGTCTGGAACCTACTTCATCACTACGCTCCCTCTTTCTGGAATCTTCAAGTCTGAGCCTTCTGGAACTAGGCTCATCATCTCTCAGTCTCCTTGCTCCATCAGAGTACTCCCTCTCCTTTCGCCTGTCAAAATTATCAGACTTCACAGGCAAATTATGAACCGAACTAGGATCCCTATCTCTATAAGGATCCACTTTATCTTTTACAACTGTTCGGCTTTTTTCTGCTTCTTGTCTCCTATCATGATCTTTTCTTCGAAACTTGTGCTCATTTTCATCAAGGTGCCTCCTTGAATCTCCCATATGGGTGGGAAGACCAGCTTGCACAACTTCCTCCTCTGTACTATCACGCCACTTCTGACTATCTCTGCTGCTTCCTGATCTTGCTTTGCTATTTTCACTACTTCTTGCAGCTCTAAAATCCTCCCCTTCATCAAATTCATCAAGAGCAACTTGCTCACCCCTCGAATTAAATTTGTCTTTCCTTCTAGGATGAAGCAACTTTTCACCGGCCTTGCTCGCATCTGAAGGTACTTCATTTCTCTCCAGCTCAGAGCTTCTGTCACCAGGCAAGGACTTACCCGCAAGTGCATCTTTGTGATCCATGCTGGACACATTAAGAGCTTCTTCACTCTCCACACTATCAACCATCTGTGGCCCCTGATTTTCAAATGTCTTTTTCTCCTCCTCTGTACTGTGATTAGGAGACACATTTGGGGACTGGTCGCGTGTACGCCTGAATAAACAAAGAAAGATTTGTACGTATAAATTGGGTGATAAACTGCTGCTAAATTGGTCAAAGTGTAAGAACAATAGAATCTTTGATCAAACAGCAATGTAACCTGTTCACACAACATACTCTAGCAAAAAGTTTATAGAGAAGCTGGTAAAACATTACAGAGTCACAGGCATAATTCACATCCTCATTCCTCCTCATGTAAACTTGTATACACGACTGTATACACTCAGAATATCAAAAGCATAGGCCTAGAGTGTCATTACTTACAGGAAATATTATAATTTCTGATTTCATGCTCAAGAAAAATTAGGGCTTCATATGGATTCACTTCTCCTTTTTACTTTTTAGTTAATCTAAATATTACAGGGCATGTACTTTGATCTTTCTTAACACTAGATACCTTAAGCTTTCGCAACATACAACTATTGACGCGTATTCACATGCTTTTTGTAATTTTTTGAAATTTGAACAATACTTTTGTTCTTTTGTGGGAAAGATAAAAGTTGCCTTTCGCTTTTGATCAATCATAAACAAACACGCCTTAGAAACTAATAAGCACCAATGATGGTCCACTCCCAAAGACACGAGGTCCAAAGTTCAAAGCTCACCTTCTCCCTCCTCCTAATCGCCTAAAAGAGGAGTGGTAAACAAGTTATATTTAAACATATGCAATATAATTCTATTTGAGCCTGCCCCATTTCTTGCCTCCATGATCCAAACTGAACTGAAAATCCAGTGTTGATTTGGGCCCAACTATTTATTCTTCCACAGTCCAAAATTCCACTGACTTGAAATTTTTTGTTTCAGGCAATTTGACCAAGTTTGTCGGTTCACCAGTTTCCATTCTGTGTATAATAGTAATGAAGGTCAATTAATTCTTATCCTTGAATATCATAAAAGATTTATACCGCTCATTATGAGTGATGGCAGCCTTCCTACTGGTATATCCAGAAGTCTGTTCTTTAGAAGATGGATGATGTTGAATCGATCCTTCGCGACGTGAGGGTGAACTTTCTTCTCCTTCAGGAAGATCATCCTGACCAGATTCAACCAATTGAGCTTTTTCGACCACCTCTCTATTTTGGTCGCTATAAGTTTCAGAGAAACGGTCAAAAGATTCAGCTTCTTCCTGAGCAACACGGTCCTCTGCCTTTTCTGCTACTCTAAGCTCCTCACTTGTAGGATCATTATTATCCACTCTGTCTGTGAGCCCATTTTCAGTTGAGGAATCATCATCGACAGAATCCTGGCACACAATCTGTATATCCAAATTCATGAAAGAACCGATCAAAAATATGAGGACTATGTATGAGCAAGATCAACATAAAACTTCACCAACAGATATTTGTACCTCAATAATTGCATCAGAATCACGAATTCGTGGAGGTCGGGTATCAATGGACGGAAGGCGTTCACCGTAACCACTTTCGACCTGAATTGCTCGCCCAGTTGGCTGGATGAGAAATAAGTTCAAGTTCAAGAGCATGGTCATTAGGTAGTGTTGATGGTGGCATTAACAAGAAATTCAGTTATTTATTATATTTGATCAGCTTTAATAACATTATACATCTCAAATACAGACATTGAATACCTAATCAATGATAAAAGCTAATTTCGCCTGAGGATATCCAGCAACAAACATATTGCAGAATGAGATAGGACAAAAGGGGGTGCAAAACCCACATACGAAAGGAGCTCAAGATCCAAGAAAAGAGCTTAGTTACAAGACAAAGAATCTAGAAGGTAGGATAGTTGTGAAGGATGTGAAGGATATCTGATAACTCATTAGTTAAGATTAACTTGTTCAAGTGCTAAGGCTTCATGCATTAAAATATCTTTTTTACTTCCTATCATGACTGCTCCAATAGAATAAGGCCTCAATCAAGAAAAGGACTCTACGACTCTTATAATTCATTTATATAAGTAAACAAATGCGCTGTTGATGAAAGTGAGAGTAAAGATGCAGTGGGGTTAAAAAAAGGTTAATTGAGGTAGTGGGATCTCCAAACTAGACTGTGCTGATTTCTGAAGTACAATGGAAATCAAGATCGAGAGTTCTCATGACGCCTGGAGCCAGAAAGTTCAGCAATAAGATGATGGCCTAAAAGAATGCAAGCTTAAGAATAAGTTCAAAAGCAGAGACATACTAATGGTGGCCGCACATGAGCAGATGCTTTAATATCTCTTTGTCCAGCATCCAACTTTCCATTAGTCGCATTTTCAGCTGTAATATCAATTCCTGATGCTGCTGCCAGTTCTGGAGGCAAATCGGGATCAAACTCCTATAAAGGTAAAGAGCAAAATTTATGAAGATCCAGTTTCCAAATGCATTCGAACTATGTATATACAAGGCAGATCATTGCGATGAAACTTTTTTAAAATTGCAAAATTACCCAGTAAGAAGATTTACAAACCCTACATTACCTGCTTTTTTCGACCGCTCTCATAAACATGAATTCTGCTTTGCATGGTAGATTCAAGTCGCAGAGTCTCCTACATGATATTTAACTAGAGTCATAAATCCATTCATCTACTCACAACTGATTCAAGGTTCATATTTACCAGCTGCTTGCAATATTCCTTCCAGCTCTCCTCATTCAGACCAAAGTTGAAAAAGTCTGTACTATCAACACCAGGGTACCTCCACGGTTTTTCCTCAAAACTATCAATATCGACCTCAAAAATAGTCCTGAAGTTGTTCACAGGATTGAGAAGAGCTTTATGAGTTCAATAAGAATCCAAGCAATCTTGCCATACAGGAAACACAAGTTTGTATTCTATAGTCATAAATCTTGAAAGGAGTACATCCAGCAATAAAGTCAAATTGCCCAAAAACTTGGAAAACAAAATATGAGCATGTTAGCGTGAATTGGAATGGTTGGCACACGGTTGGCACATAGTAGCGCTTTTGCTTTATCAATGATGCAAGTAATGCACAGGCACTAAGTAAAGCATCAAAGGAAAGCAGAAGCTGGAATGCACAAAATTCAAGCACCTGGTATTAAATCAGGGACCTCCATAAATGCAAGAACCAATTAGGAATCACCATTAGGGAATGAACAAGGGGAAGAAAATTGTTGCAGGACTTATTAATCTAGTTCTCTAACAAGCATGTTAATAGAGAAGGAACACATCACAGATCAAAGGCTGCACATAAGAAAGCAAACATTTTGCAAAATCAAAAATGCCACCTCCATTAAAAAATTATTGCAAAATATAATATATTACTCTGTGATACATCGACTGACAACTTTAACTTTCATAGGTAACATAATATGAAAATAAAATAATAAAAAAAGGCATAAGAAGAGAATAGCAACAACATATGGAAAAAGCCTGTATAATAGCTACTGGAATCGTTTGCAGGTATCGATACTGGAGAAGAGAGATTACTTGTGTGATGGAAGTGAAAATTCCAGTCCACCCCCATAACCTCGTCCAGAACCCCAAGGAGTTGATCCTGGGTGAAAATTTTTCTGCAAGGATGAAGCACCCTTCATCCCCGCAAGTCGCCAATCACCTCTACCACGACCAGCTAAAGGACCCATGTTGACAGGTGGACGAACTTGACCTGGTGCTCCAATTGGAGCAGCAACACTTGATCCAGGCATAGGTGAAGCACCGGGTCTGACATACTACAAGTACACAGAAACAGAGAATGAGGTCAATGAACAAGCACCAAACCCGAAGAAAAGGGCTAGCGCATGAGTGAATGACTTTAAATAACACTCCCCCAGAAAGCACAAAAGGCCAAGAAACCAAAGAACAACAACACTGATATGGCACAATATAATTGACAAAGATGAAGGCAAACTGCTATATACATCCCGTCAACATCGTGCTGGGAGAATCATAAAAAACACTAATAAGACAAATATAATTGCTAATTCTCCAGTCATGTTGACCAGGCAAGACATCATAGAAGTTCATCAGCCAGCACGAATTCAACCTTGTGTAGAATATAAGGAAGAATGAAAAGTACTAAACGACTGAATTCTATGATCCAGCACACAAGCTTGATATGTAAACTGTGAAAAAAGATTAGACTGACAAAGATGACAACAAACAGGTTCAACCACCTCAAAGACATATCTAACAGCAACCATGTACTATTTCCATGTGAAAATCTAAACAGTATTTTCCCTTGAATATAAATTATCAGTCCTTACTAGTTGGACAGGAGGCCAGCCATCATGGCATCCAGATCGTTATTGTGGAGAAGCAACAGCTTATCATAAGGCTCGAGTTAAAGCAAAAGAGTGGAAAATAGGAAAAAAAAAAGTCTGTCCAGCTAAAAATCTGCAGGAACCTATATATGAAATATTTCTGATGGCAATTAGGAACTGAACCACATTGAATCTAACAACGCTCAGCAGAACAATTGCTCAAGAAGGTTAAATGCATAATGTGATACATGCTCTACTGGGTTATAGGGAAATTGAGTTTTCAATTCAGACTTAGTAAGTTAACCAGGACCTCTCATGCAACTCGAATGACATGCTATTGTCTGTTAAAGTTCCCAACTTTCAACCAATAACTTGTATCATTTCTCCCAAAAAGATGAAATTTTTCTCAGTGATGCAGAATATCTACTGGAAAGTGGCTTCCAAAATTTTTTATCTAGACCTCACTGCATATTTGACGGTGGAAGAGGAAAGTTACCAAGTAAGAAAACCATAAAGGTTACAGAGACCAAGTTGTCCAGTCATGAAAGCTTGAGAGCATTCTTGGTACTACATTTTCAGGTACCAGGTATGGTGCTTAAGGCTCTTACCCCATGCACAAGTTTTTACCCTAAATGAAACCTACCATTAGAATTTTGCATCATCTTTTCATCTTCTTATCCTACAACCCAAAATCAGGATATGGTAGTTTAAACGTACTAATTGTTAAATCCAGAAAGAGTTTTAATGATCCTATATGCGCATACTGAATAATCTGAAAATGCTTGGTATACTTGCAGGTGCCACGCGAGGATGATAATGACAACAGCAAAACGTTACTAGCGTCTTTGCTGAAAATTATTCTCATCCACAACAGGTTCCGGATTGATCAAAAATTATTTGCCTAGTGTATAGAGCCTGAGGTAGGCTGCATGAGAAAGAATTTTTAATGACTGAGCGTTTTTGAGTTAACTTTCAAAAAAGATCGCTTATTCAGAAACAAGTTACCGGAGATTCGTCACCAGTTGGATACTGATCTAGCAGTAATATAACAACTACCGCAAAGCTTCTTTATGTCAAATTTAAAGTGGGCTGCAGTAAATCGGGCAAAGAGAAAGGTCCACGTCATTGAATGTTTCACGTTCAAGAAGCTTAGGAAAACTTTTAGCGTTGATGCCAGACAAATCATTTAGATGATCTCAGAGCAACTGTCTCCATTGTCCTTTGGAACTACCTCCAGCATTTTGCAAGCACTTCAAAGGATCATCAGGCACTCAATCCTCGCAGCTAGCTGCTTTCGCACATTTGTTCTTAAACTGCGTCAAATGTTGCCAAAGACAAAAGAGACAACTAGCATACATAGGTAGAACTAAAAACCCACGCAAAGAAAGAAAATTCCAATTTCATTAGCTGAATAGAGCAATATTTGCAGTTCGTAACAGTTACAAAAGAAGAAACTGCATGAAATTCTCACAGAGGGGTCCAGCACAAACACAACCCCCCATATACAATTACTGCATAGACTTCCACATATAACACCACTGACCTTAAACTGAGAATGAAATGGATGATAACCCAGATTGCTGTACCCAATTTTGGGCGCCACACCCACTCCTCCATTCGCCTTTGCTAGCTCACTGCTGCCGCCGCCTTCCTTCCTCTCTCCCTCAGGCCCTGCCTCAGCCGTGTCTTCGCCCCATTCCTGCTCGACCAGCGGCTGGCTCGGGTCTCCGTCGGCCACGATCACGAGCGGATCCCCATCTTCGTCGTCGTCCTCCTCCTCCCCGGCTGCATCGCCAACGGTTCCCACGGGACCATGATGAGCCGCGTTATCGTTCAACACTATCTGCAAATCATCCTCGCTGTCGCTGTCCCAATCATCGCCCCCGTTGCCATCCCGACCTCCGCTCGGCTCCGGCGGCCCTGACAGCCCGGGAATCACCGGGTCCATCCCGTGCTCGTGGTTCTCCTCGATATCGAACTTAACGTCCGCATCCACCGAATCCAAATCCCCGCTCTCCTTCCCACCGCCCGCCCCTCTCTGGGCGTCCAATTTCTCCCCGGGGGGATCCAAAACCCTAGCCGGCAGATCCGAATCGCCGCTCCCGGCCGATTCGTTCCTGACGGAATTGAGGCTGAGAGATAGGGCTTTATTAGGGGGAGGAGGAGGAGGATCGTCGCGGCGCCGAGCTCCGAAGAGGCTCGCGGCGACGTCGTCGTCCTCCTCGTCCTCCTCCCCGGCATCGCCGGCGGCGGCGGCGGCGGCGGCGGCGGTTTTAAGGTTGAGATCGATGGGGCGGCGAGGGGGAGCGGGGGGTTCGGCGGCGGCGGCGGCGGCGGAGGAGGGGGCGAAGGGCTTGAGGACGTCGGTGTAGAGATCTCCGAACTCGTCGTCGTCGTCCATCGGAGGAGAGAGAAGGAGGGAGGAGGGTTTTGAGGTCTGCTCTAGAGAGAGAGAGAGAGAGAGAGAGAGAGAGAGAGCAGGAGGGAGACGGGGAGATGGCTTGAGGCAGAAAACTGGGTGTGTTGTTGTGTTTTCGTGAGTGAGTTTATAACTTTATATAGTACTCTCTCATCAGTTCCATGTTGTGTTTTTTTTTCTTTTGCCCTTTTCGGTTTGATGTTATGCTTTGCGTTGTTCTCTCCCACCGGAATGTTAGTACGGGGAACCTACACTTTTGTTTTCATTTAGGGTTTTCGTTCCCTTGGCTAAAAATGTCGCGTTTCCAAAAAAATATTTTTGAGAGAGTGATTTTCTAATGATCATTTTCTTTTTTTGGTAAATGATAATAAATGTAAAAGGGAAAAGCCAAATGTATAAAAGATCTCGGCATCGAAAACATACATTCAAGATGAGAAAACACGATGAGTGGACGGATGCCGAGATGTAAAAGCAACAAGACAAGGCAACCGGAATAAAGAAGCCAAGCTAACAAGAGATGAGCACGGCATGAACAACCGGCTACCAGAACACAAACTCCTCAAAGGAGGAGGGAGACCACCGTAGCTTAGAAGAAAACTCCAAGCAACGGCACAGCGGGGTTACGGATCCCTAGAGAAAATAATCCGGTCAAGGCCCTAGCTCCGTTGCAATTTGTTCTTGAGCTTTATTTTTGACCACTTTGAACAGGTGGTTCTTTATAGCAGAAAGGAGGCTGGTCCCTAAAAAGAATGTTATTCCTGTTCCTCCGGATAATGTGACATAGCGCATCAAAGGAGAAGCAAGCAATACACTTGTAGAAATCCTTATCCATCAAAAAGATGGTGGCCCAACGGATATTCTCCCTCCAAGATCTATTGCGCCAAGGCAAATTGCATATAGCTGCCCAAAAGAAAGCAATATCAGCCGTGACACGACATCCAAAAAACATATTGTCCAAGGAATCAGGCATCTCATTGCAAAAAGCACATGAACCATTGTCAATTCTATCATACGACAATAAGAGAGCTTGAGTGGGAAGTTTGCTCTTAGCCATAATCCAGAGGTTTAACTGGTACTAAGGAGTGATTGCATTGTTCCAGATGAATGCATGCCAAAGGACACGACTCCTCTTTTGCCTAATGGCCTCCCATGCCAACGCCACCGAGAACCGACCCACTAGATCCTCCTTCCAGCAAAAGCAGTCCAGTTCTTGAGAAAGATTCGGGAAGGGTTCCCTCACGACTGTAGCACCTCTAAGAGAGATTGCCCCGCTTCAGAAAAAAAATCAGCCACTATAGCTTGTTTAGAGAATCCAGAGCTATAAATAAGCAAATCTGAAAAAAGTAAGTTCAGAGGACCCCTAGGATGCCAGTTATCAAACCAAAGCGATACTGATTAGCCATCCCCAATCCTCTAGTAGAAGGTGTTCCGAACCTCCCTCCCAAAACTTAAGATCTTCTTCAATGCCCAAAAACAGAAGGTTGGTTTCTTAGCGATCTAAAAGTTCCTATTTTTTAAAAATGTGGAATGAACCCACCTATCCTACAACCCCTCCTTATCTGTAAACAGGAGCCAAACGTGCTTCAGCATGGAAGCCTTATTGCAATCTCGAAGCCTCCTAATACCAAGACCTCTCTCCACTTTTGGGAGGCAAACATCATCCCAAGCTACCTTGGCACCTCCTCTCCCTAAATCCAGGCCTTTCCACAAGAATTGCCTAAGGATTTTCTCAATCTGGTCTAGCACAATTATAAGTAAAATAAATACACTCGCCCAATAGGCTTGGATAGCATGAAAGCCTAACCTAATAAGCTGAAGATGACCAACAAAGGAAAGGAAGCGGTGTGTCCAAGATTGAACCCCCGTTGTTATGCGGCTAACGAGAGTGCAACAATCCGCCTTACTGAGCCTTGAAGTAATAATTGGAACCCCTAGATGACGCACTAGTAAGTTACCTTCCTAGAAACCAAGGTCAAGAAGAATTTGATTCCTTAAAGAAGGCGAACCAACTAGGAAGATCTCACTTTTGCTTGGATTAGGAAATAAACCACTCCAACCCGAGAATGTTTGGAGGCCTTCTTTGAGGAGAGCTACAGTAGGGATATCAGCCTCACAAAACAAGAAGACATCATTCGCAAAAAATAAGTGCGAAAGCCTTGTTGGTCTGTATCTCCAGAAAAACTTAAACTCCAGTTTCAACGAGCATATAAGAAGGATCCCTGAAAAGACCTCCATAACCAAAGTAAATAAATAGGGAGAAATGTGATACCACTCACAAAGAATCCATGGAGCTCCCCATTTAGGGCAATAGAGAATTTGGGAGTGTGAACACAAGTTATAAGCTGAGTGATAAAAACAGGAAATCCAAATGCCAACAAAACTCTCTCTAGGAAGACCCAATCAACTTACTTTTTTGGCATTGTTTTGTAAGAAAAACTTACTTTTATTCAGAAAAAAGACTTTGTGCTATTCATGTAATACAAATGATGCAAATGCTATATCTACCTGTTGGTTGAGTGTTCGGGATTGGCCCTGACCTTAACCTTAAGGGACTTGGGCCGACCGTCTAGATTCACAAGCCTAGGTGTTGGGCTCTTGATCGTAAAGGTTTGGGTGTCTTGACCCAACCACTAGGGATTTGAGCATGGGCGTTGAGTACTTAGGTTTGGTCTCATGGACTTGGGCTCCAACACGAACGACTAAGCCGTGGGAGCCTGGTGTTCAAGCTCCCACAATAATCGCTTAACAAGACCTAGTCTGACAACAGAATCATAGTAATAAATTGACCAAATAAATTTTCAGTAACAAAAATATGGTCATTTTCAACAAAAGAATAAAATTTATGGTTTTGAATTTCGAACAAACTGGACAAACACATGGTTTTTGTGTCGAACTTCATATGGGCTAAGAACATATTGGTAGAGACAAAAGCAAACCTCTTTGGAATATATCTGACCATGTGAGGCAAAATATGATAACTACATAAAAATAGAGTTATTTTATCTATTTTTTAGGCAACAAATAATGTAATATCTATGAGAAAATATTTGGATTTCTTTTATTTATTCAAATTTTCCTTCTTTATGCGGCATAATGAGATATGAAGAAAATAAAGAAAAAAATGGCAAAAGGAAGTAAAGAAAGATTTGATTCAAGAAGTCAAATCAGAAGCATTGGAAAATGGTTATCAAATGAGGATGACTGCAATTTATTTCCTGATTTTATGCAGGAAGAAATAAGCAATTACCTTTGTCGCGACCTACATTTCGGGTGCACCACCTAAAACTAGGTTAATAGACTACTAAGTCTTTAAACTTAGTTCAGGCTCTTCCAAACCCATACCAATTTGCGACTTAAGATTCAAATATACAAATGATTATTATCTAAGAGTCGCCACTAATCAGTTTATGGTAGGTTGATTAGACACCTAAGTAAAAATTGGGAGGATTATTTTACTCTTACGAACCAGAGATTAATGGTACGGGGACTTGGTTACAATAGATTTCTCTAATGCATTTTCGGTACAATTTCTTTTTAATTTTTAAAAATGTTTTTGTAGGCAACTTAGATTTATTTTAAGTTAAATCCCTATCATGCAAAATGGTGATCACACGGATGCTCAATTACTATTAAACAATTAAAAGACTTCCATTAAAAGAAATAAACACACAAAGCATTTTTTGGGTTTTTTTAATCTCGAAATTAAAATATGCACTCTAACTAAATGACCTAATTTTACTATCAAACAAATTCTAGTTAAATGAATCTATTATGCAAACTAATTATCATGCACCTAATATTTTTGTATTTTTTTATATTGAAATTCGGAATTAATATAAACCCTAATTAAACTATCTAAAATGAATAATTTTCTAATTTATTTTAGGGATTAATTTGACTTAAACCCTATCCTATCTTGGAAAACTATTTTTTTTTATAGAAAAATGAGATTATTGAAATGTGCAAAGATTATCTTGAATCAATCCTAATCTATTCCAAAAATTATCTAAAAATGCAATCCTAATTTACTAAACCTACATGTCTAATTTACTAATTCTATATGCTCATGCAAGATTTTGATTTTTTTGATTTTTTTAATTATTTTTTTAGTGTTTTTCCAAGACAAGCAATTATGAAATAAAACTTACATCTACACTATCAAGATATTCAACAAATAAAGAATTAAAATAATCGAAAAAATAACCTATTGTCTCATAGGTTAAATTAACGATTACTCTAACCCTAAAAATCACAACAAAAAGTTCAAAATAATTAAAAATCTGATCCGAAGTCTTACAGATTAAATTAATAATTATAATGATTTAACAATTAAAATTCTACCAAAATGCCCAAAAATTAATATAATTAAAAAAATGATCCGACGTCTTACGGATCAAATTAATAATTATAATAATTTGGACAAAATCTCTGCGGATAATGTCAGAATATGCATAAAATGAACACTAACCCAATGTTACAACTTAAGAAATAATAACAAAACTAAAAAAAATAAACAAATAAAAAAATAGAAGAAAAAAAAAACCACCTAGGATGGGGACTCAAGGGAAAGCAGCGACGCACGATGGCTTCGGTGAGTGGGTGAAGGGCGAGCGGAGCGGAGGCAACGCGGACTGAGGTGCGGCTCACTGCTGGCGGGTGTTTGGGCAAGGACGGCATTCGCGGTGGCTGCAGATCGCACGGGCTTCGCAGGTGAGGAGGAGTCGCGGGTTGGTGACGGGCGGATGCGCAGATCACCGAAGGAGGAGCGCTGGGCTGAGGTGAGCGCCGAGCGAGGGGCTGCAGTCCGGCGGTGGTGCGCGGCGCTCGAGCAGTTGCGGGCTGCCGGTGCAGGGCTCGCCGGCAGGAGGAGGGCGACGGGCGGCCTGCTGCGTGGTTTGCTGGAGGCGCGGGGGTCGTCGGGTGGTGGCAGAGTGATGCTCAGCGCTGGCGTCGGCAGAAGCGCGTTCGGAGCGGGACTCAGGGGGAGGGAGACGTGCGGTCGTCGACGCTCGGGGCTGCAGCAAGTGGTGCGTCGGCGACGGGCTTCTGCAGAAGGGGCAGGTAGAGGCGAGCAGGACGCGGGCTTCGGAGGCGCGGCGTCGGAGGTGCAAGCGCGGCGTCGGGGGTGCCGGCGCGGCGTCCGGTGAGTGAATATGGGCGGCGAAGGGAGAACAGCAGCAGCGGAGGCGTCGTGCAGAGCGACAGCAGCGGTGGTGAGCGTCAGGGTCGTCACAGCCGCAACGGGCGTCGGGCGTCGACTGAATCGCGACGCAGGCTGAACGTCGGGGGGTCTGGTATCCGGTGCTGCGGCGCTCGTGGGTTGCAAAGGGGGTCGTCGGAGGTGCTGTTGCGGGTGTCAGGCACCGGAGCAGCGGCGGCGTGCGGCAGTTCGGGCAGCAGGGGGAGTCACCGGAGGAGGAATAGCAAGTGGGCGAGGATGCCCACGCGAAGAAGAACCGAGAAAATATTGGGTACCCTAACAGTGCCACGCAATCGGTGCTCTGAACGATTCATTGCGTGACACCTGTCCGTGTGTCAGTCCACGTCGTCCACTTCTCCGTTTCAGCGGTTCTGTCTCTCTCCTCTCTCTACTCACGATAAAATAGGGGCGGGCTCGGCTTGGCTCGGCTCGGCTCGTTGCAGAAGAAAAGACAGGTCATGACTCCCGCCCAAGAGATTTCTCTCTCCTCAATTAAATTTTCTGCAATTTTCTCTCTCTCTCGCTTTCTCTCTCCTCGCAGAAGCACAAACAGAGAACGATCGAGACCTGTGTTCTCTCTCTCCCCTCCGCATCCGCTGGTTGCTTACATCGCCCCCACGCTGAGGCCGACGCCGCCGACGCTCCTCCTCCCTCTCGCGACGTTCGCTCTGCTCTCTCTCTTCCCCCCTCCGCGAAGTCGTGCCTCTCTTCCAGCGAAACGCGACGCCGACGGCCCTCCGCCTCCGCCGGTTGCCTCCGTCGGCGTCGGAATCCGTCGCCCCCGTCTCCTCCGCCTCCGCCTACGCGCCCGACGCCAACGCGTCGAACCACGACGGCGAAAATGGAGGAGAGAGAAACGACGAAGCAGAAGACGGAGACGAAGAAGCAGAAGCGCGCGCGCTCGGGGTTCTGGACATGGGTCGTCGCGTCGGTCGCGTTCCGGCTCGCCCTCGTCTACCTCCCAGGAACCTCCGCCTGTCCACCCGCCCCGAGGTCGCCACCCCTCTCACCAGCATTCGCCGCCGTAACGCCACCTCTCTTCGCTCCGTCGATCGATTCCCGATCCCCGATCCCCCGCCCCCTCCTCCCTTGAAATCTTGGAGGTCCATTTTCTGATACGATTTCTGGTTTTTCTTGTTTGTGCCGCCTGCAGTTGGCGAAGGCTACTGGTTGAAGCAGTCGGTGATGTCTCTCCCTACGCAGGTTCGGCTCCATTCGATCAGGAAGGAAGCTGCTTGTTTGCCTACGGTTCTCCTTTGCTGTTGCTCGTTCTCGGCTGTGAACATCGTCATTTAGGACTGGTTATCAAGTAGATGGGATTTGATGGCATCCGTTGTTTGCCTTATGTATGTACATGTATTTTACTTTGACCTTCAGGCTCATCATGCAACTATGGTCTCATGACCAGCAAATTGAGCATTGTCTTCTAATTTTACCATGGTTAACTGAGATTAAAGGTAGATATATTTATTGACCAGTTGGTTTTGTTGTTTGGCTGGCCAATAAGTCCGATTCGAGGAGAGCAGAGTTTCCCCATGTATTATTTATTCCTAATCTGATCATTACCATCTTGCTTGGATTACCGTTATTGTTAAGGCCTTTGATGGAGTTAAACATGCATTCCTTCTCTAGTGAGTAGTAAAAGAATTCAGTGTGCAAATGCTATTGCTGTTGTAGTTCGTGTGTGCTACGTTTCGTTCGTTAATGCCTTCTTCTTTTCTCACGTACAGCATATCTGTAAAACCAGAACCTACCTCATTAATTTGATCCTCTCGTTGCTTGCCAGATACTTGTACAGAGGCTTGTCTACAGGGGATCGCCCCACCTGTGACTAGTGCCTGCGGATTCACGAAAGATTCACGGAGAGGGCCGGCTTGGGGTGCATACTTCGTTCCCTAGCAGACACCACAAATACAGTATGATGATTATTGCTATCGTGATCTGAAGAGAGAAAAGTGCCCACTGTATGATTTCTCGCCTCCCTTTCCTGTAGATTTGGGCTGCAGTGTATCCGTCATTGACATGAATGTGATCGGTATTACACTTTATTACAAAGTATCATCTCTGAGTCCTTACAAAGCTAAACTTGCTTCAGATTGCCAGAGAACATCCATTCTATCATTTTGAGGAGTTGAGCATTTGTCTACCCTTGAGATTAACTCAACACAAACATGAGAAACTTTTGTTGCGGACTTAAGTATGGCTAACTGATAATTAATAGTTTAGACTGCATCCAAATTTCACGTAGACGATTCTGCGTCGTCACTTGGGGACTGAGACAGTTGAAAGCAACATTTTGATTAAGTCCAGTTTTGTCAAACTGAAATAAAATGAAATCTCCATAGCTCATCTTGGTAGCTGACTTCTGTGCATTGATTGTACAAAGAGGACAAAATGGCCATTGTTACATGACAGAGGTGATGTGTAGAATCTTCGTGACAAGCATATTGTTGAACATTTGTTTTGGCTGAAGCTGTCACAAATGTGATGATGTTTCCATCATGGCAAAAGTTCTACAAAATGTGGAGAAAAAATTTATTGGATGATTCTGAATACAGGTAGAACTGGCAGATGTATCCATTAGAGCTTCAATGGAAGGGAAGTCATCTAAATTTTGGTCCTTGCAGCTCTATCTTTGATTGTGACTTTCGTAACATGGTAATGCATTATAAAAAAATGTAAGCTTACAAATTCAAGAAGCTTGTTGAGGGTACTTTTCTTACTAGAATAGTTGCTTTTAGTTTGTCAAATGAGAAAGCACTACCTCATTTGTGTTAAAAGAGAATAACGCATCTGTTGAAGTAACTCACATCGCATGTCTACTGGGTTTATATGGGCCTTATATTCATGTGGTCTCCTTACACTTACCAGCTTAAACTTTTGGGTTGGACATTTTAACAGCATCAAGGTTGGTTTTTGACAGGCCTGATAAAAAAGAAAGAGATCGTAATTCTCTAATCTTTGTCATTGATTTGTTGAGCAGTAGCTAAACACACTTGCAGACACTACCATGTGTACATGTTTCCATGTCTAATATATTTTGAAATGGGTAAAATGGTATTTTAAATCTGTCTTTTGCACCAAAAAGAAGAAAGGAATGAGTAAATTTTTGCATTTCGTACGTGACTAGAAAATAGGCATAACATTTCCAAATTGCTAAGTACATTAAATCTGTCGAATTGATCATAAATGGCAGTGGCATGGAATGAGTGAATGTGATTCAAGTTTGAATTGGAATTAAAGGATTCTGAACCCACCCTGTATGAGCACCTCATCTTGTGTGATTAAATATGAATGTCAGAGGTTCTGTGTGGATCCTAATTTAATCTTTCGGTGAAGATTGTAGCTGTAAGGGAGACGATTGTTGCACAATCAGGATAAGATCTCTCCAATAAGATCTCTCCAATGAGTTATGTGGTCTCTATAGCATCAAATATGAAGGTATCCAAACTTTCTTGTATAATGCGTTTACCTCTCTAAATTGATGATGTGCATGCATTCTATGGAAAACATTTGTATCTTTCCTAGTTCAAACTTCAGACCAATCCTGCTGGTCCTCTTCAAGTAAACTGGAATAGCATACGATGTAGATACTATATATTTTCTCTTGGAAGTTTAGGAGTCAGAGGGAATTGGTGTGATGAGATAACATAAAGTCCTATTCAGATTTAACTTTGATTTTTGAGTTACAATGATACCCGACGGAAGTCATAAGATGTGATCAATTTCCTTTGCTAGACAATAAGTATATCTGGTTGTACTTGGATGTTTTTCCAGGGCAGTATCAAAACTTTTGACTTTACTTTCCTCTTTTTATTTAGGCCAGCCTTAAAATATTGGACTTTAGCATATAGCTTCTACAAATTTTTTGCCCCTTTCTCCACTCACTCCTTTACTTTCGTCTACTTATTTACAGCTCTCTCTTTTCCTGCTAAATTTGATTTTTGGCATATGAATCAAGAAAAGTTGCATATGATAACTATTTCAGTAAAATACATAACTCCAAAAGGCATTGGAATATTTACTTTAATATCAATTTTATGTCAGTTGTACCCACCAAAAGATTGGCTTGTGAAGTCATCCTTGCCTTCTAAATTTAATCCCAGCATCATCCATGCAGTACTCGAGAAGCTTTCTTCAAGAAACTTCCAGTAAGATCGTCTCATCCTGCATCCATTGATATGTGTATATTAGATATGTCCTTTCCTCTTATGGGCATCTTGGAGAAAGAGGCTATAACAGTCCTTAGTTATTTTTGTTTCTGAATATATACCATAGCAACTAGAAAGCATCGTGAATGTTTCAAATACATCGACATAATGGATTTGCTGGTACACCATCAAATTTTCATCATTTATTTACTTCCATATTTATGAAAGTTACTGCATTCAGGAAAAGGATAAAACGCTTATTTTTACTCTGAGTGACATAGGATTGCATTGTCAATCTTTTTTTTGCCCTTCAAAACCCCCCTTCTTCTATAATGCTTTCGTCGCTAGCTTCGTTTGCTTGCAGAACTTTTAGTGCTGAGAAGTTGGGCATTTCTTGTGAAATTTTGGGAGTTTGGTCGCTGACTTGTCCTTTCAGAGATTTGATGGAAGTCATGAGTTTATGAGGTCTTGGTTCTTGTCATTGAGCCCTCTAAAGGACGTCGTTAGTAGTTTAACCACGTCGAAGGAGCTTCTGAAAGTTCTTTTTCAGGTTGGTGGTCTCGAGAAGCAACATAAACCGACTATAGCCCTCGTCTCAGCCTTAGGAGTCGAGCTCGATCGTTCCATCATCCAGGTTGAGCAGTTGATCCATGAAGAGAGGTCTCATTCTCACCAGATTGATTTCCTCATGAAGCATTCCGCAGAAGAAAAGGCGTCTTGGAGAAGAAAGGAGCAGGAACGAATCCGCACTGCCATTTCACAAATGGCAGAGGAAGTCAACGTGGAAAAGAAATTGAGAAGACAAACGGAGAGACTAAACAAGAAGCTTGGCCAAGAACTGGCTGGCATGAAGTCATCTCTTTCCAAGGCGATGAAAGAGCTCAAGAGTGAGAAGAGGGCTAAGGAAATATTGGAGCAGGTCTGTGACGAGTTAGCGAGAGGGATTGGAGAGGACCAGGCGCAAGTGGAAGAATTGAAGAGAGAATCCGCCAAAGTTCTTGAAGAGGTGGAGAAGGAGAGGGAAATACTTCAGCTAGCGGATGTTTTGCATGAGGAGAGAGTGCAGACGAAACTTTCAGAGGCCAAGTACTGTTTTGAAGAGAAGAATGCCGCCATCGAAAAGCTGAGGGCTCAGCTCGAGGCCTACATGAGATCCAAAATGAGTAAAGATGAGAATTCTCCGAAATCAGAGAAAGCCAAGGAGCTCGAGGCGTTCTTGAGCGACAAGATCAATCTTGAATGCGCTGAAAACGAATTATTCTGAGAAAATAAAGAAGCTGATGGAGAGGAGTGCGAAGGAAATGAATCTGCAGAAAGCGATCTTCATTCGATCGAATTGAACATGGACAACAACACCAGGAGCTACAAGTGGAGCTACGCGCACGACAATACTAATCAAGAGAACTCGAAATGGGTCTCGGTAGATAATGAGTTCAACTTCAATGGGAGGAGATCTTCATCCAACAAAATTCAATGGGAGAGCATCTCCTTAAGAAGAGGAAACTCTAAAGGGGCGAATCTTCACGACGGTGCCAGAACTCATGACAACCTGAATGGGTTCAACGCAGGGAGACTAATAGAGTTCTTCTCGCCGGCTAAAATGGACAGCAACAAGGAAGACGAAACCAGAAGAAACAGAGCGCTTGCAGGCCTGAAGGACCATCAACTGTCGAATTTCGCCAATCCAATCAGGCCATGGAGCCAGTCCTTGCCTCTGCAAGATCACGGCATGGAGAGTTGGACTGTGGGAGAGTAATGAATGCGAAATCGAAGCGAGTCAGGATTAAAGAGTTTTTTTCCTTCTTCCTTTTGCGCTCATCTCCATGTCAGGCAGGGAATACTAGAAATTGCTAGCGAACGATGTCCTCACGTTAGTCCTATTCGAGAATTTTGATACTATAATTGTATGTGTTGCTGGTCTAGTGCTGATAGTAAAAACCATCCCAATTCGCAATTTTAGTCCTTGCTTCTAAGTACCATGTTGGTGTTGCTGCTGTCCCAGTTTGCAAGACCGGTGTCATCTGCCTGAAAGAACTTAAAATGAACTTTTCCACGAGAGTTATGATCAACATGAGAGAATAATTCCACCTATGCTCTTCATCATTCCATGTGCTCCTTAACAACTCATTTCGTCGTCAACTGGCCGAACAGATTCTCTGGCATGAGGGCCAGCATTTGTTATAAGACAAACCGCCTGTTGAAATAAGACCAAGTGCATGGAACTGGAAAATATTGAAACGGCGAAACCCCAACCCCCAAAAAAAAAAAAAAAAAACTCGTCATTGATCTACTGAAAGAAAAGATTGAATTAATTCATGATAAGTCATTAATGTTCTTATTTCATTGCCAAGAGACAGACTAGTTACAAGAGTCCTACTGCATAGGATACAGACATGTTTGCTGTGCAACTGAAATATAACATTGCTTTCTCAACTATCAAGCAGGAAGTATTTATGAACTATGTTGCTTGCAATCATAATTTACAATAGCCCATGAAGTCGAAAAAGTTGAACAATCAGGAGTCCAAAAAGTTGAAACAAACAATCAGAAGGTTCCCACTGGGACCAACATTTGCTAGGCGTTATTTGCCATGATTTGGACCTGGCTCCGTGAAAGAAAACATAACCTATTTGTAAGGGCCTTCAGGCTTCCCGGATGTCAATGCAAAGGTAACTGGGTTACTCGGATTGTACCTCACGGTCAGGCTAAGCACCTCAGGCCTTGAATAATGCCCAACCACATCAAAATCAAACTCGGCCCGCGCTATTTCTCCAAGGTCTGCACATCATTACACCATAAGTAAATCAAGCTCATGAGGAAAAACCCAAAACCCTCACAACTAAAATGAGATCAGAATCTCCTTTGTTAGCTAACTTCCAGAGATTTAAAGTGCACGCGAGCTGCAAGTGCAAGGAACATACCAAGGTCAGCTGAGATGAGTGCCTCGCCATCATAATTGGGTCCGGCCAGAACATTTCCTGATGGAGATATAATTACACTGCCTCCAGCACATACGACAGAATCTGGGTTAAGATCGTCATCTGTTCCTGCAAAAACATACTCTGGTGGAGGCGGGTAGTCTTTCCGACGACAAAATTGGTTGGCTGATAAAACAAAACATCCACCCTCAAGAGCAATATGTGTCATAGATGCTTGCCAAGTGTCCCTCGCATCAGCTGTTGGTGCACAATATATTTCAACACCTGCAAAATAAAGAAGACAGGATTTTCTCAATCCTTCCTGGATCAAGTTTAGCTAACATCATTCCTGTGCTAATTGTAGTTTCTATATCAAAATTATGGCTCATGGAAGCCCAGCCTCAACAGGAGGTATGAAGGTTTTGCAATCCAACAAGGCATTGACAGACAACAATCCATGGAATCACATTCTAATATGAATTGTGATGGTTAAACTTCCGAACATTACCCCAACACTGGTTCCAACGACATCAATGCAGGTAACAAAAGTTAGCCTGATCAGATAGATTGGACACCAATTTGACAGCCTAATACAGGCTTTAAAACTTATAACCAAGAATTCCAGGGTGGGAGAAATATCATTATCATATCCAACCGCAACACAAAATCTATGCTAAAGTAAGAACGTAAATATGAACATGGTTACTAGGCAAAATCAGATCACCAGCTGCGTCATGCAGCAAAGTTTCAGAAGAATGTGTGCAATTGTTGGCATGGCATCTATTTTTTAATTCTATACTTTCCTTCAAGTACACATGGTCACGAAGAGCAAAGTTTCGGGAGATGGTTACTAGCAAAATCAGAGAATCAGAAGTGTGCAATTGTTGGCATGGGCGTCTATTTTTAAATTCTATACTTTCCTTCAAGTACACATGGTCACGAAGAGCAGATATATGCATTTCAATGGAGATGAAAGAGACCGGGAGATGAATTCTAGTTTGACCTGGTCAAGCAAAAAACAAGCTGCAAACATGCAGAATAGCTAACCTTTAGCATACATTGCTGTCCTCAGAAGTGGCATTCTATTTTCCCAGCAAATGGCCGCACCGATTTTCCCAATCGGCGTATCAAACACTGGAATGGTCAACCCATCACCAAATCCCCATATGACACACTCCAGAGCCATGGGCATGACTTTACGGTGCTTCCCAAGGTAACGACCTTGAGGATCAAAAAACAGGATTGTGCAATACAATGTATACCCATCTCTCTATCACCCCCATCACTAGGAAAACTTTATATTTTCCAGCCATCGCTGCTAACCAATCAACTTCAGGGCCTGCATAAGCATCAATCATGGAACATATGTGGAAGGCATGAGAAGAGCTGTGTGGTAGGATGGCACAAATGAGAGCGACATATTGAACAATCACGTGATATACAAAGTAGCCATTTGAAGAAGCTCAGAAACAGAAAATCTTTCTAAACACGGAATATGAGTATCCAGGTTGCTCCAAGTTCATCACCCTACAGATAAAACAAGAGACTCTGCTTCAACACTGCGAATCTTGGAAGTCGACCCACTTTCTGCACTTAGCTACAGAGCTCAAAGAGAGGGCCAACATCGGAAACTACGAATCATTGCATCTGGGTGAGAACGAACTATCTTTAAAAACCCAAAAGAGAACCAACGCCCACTAACCATAAAAACATGGTGGTAAAGCTAGTACCTGGAACATCGATGGCGGAGGCGTGATACTTGCGGAACTCCTCCCTGCCCTTCGCCGTGCGATTGCCGATGATGACGCCGAAGGTGGAGCCGCGGGGGTAACCGCCGACGAAGGCTTCGGGGAAGACGACCAGCTGAGACCCGTGCGAAGCTGCCTCGGCCAGCAGCCTCTCTGCCTTATCTGCCATCGCATCCCACAGAAGAAGCAAAGATAAAAAGGCGTCAAATTTACATCTCAGTTTCTCAGTTTCTCAAAGATAAAAAGGGCAGCTTTGCGGCTTAACGCTTATCAATAAAAAACAAGCCCTCAATTCATCTGGCCCGAGAGGGCTCAATGACAAGAACCAAGACCTCATAAACTCATGACTTCCATCAAATCTCTCAAAGGACAAGTCAGCGACCAAACTCCCAAAATTTCACAAGAAATGCCCAACTTCTCAGCACTAAAAGTTCTGCAAGCAAATGAAGCTAGCGACGAAAGCATTATAGAAGAAGGGGGGTTTGAAGGGCGAGGATGGGTTACCGCAGGAGGAGAATGAGCAACGAGAGGTCGGAGAAGGTGAAGGAGCGAAGGGACATCTTCGCGATCTCCGAAACGGCGACGTCGCGAACGCCCAGCACTCAGTCGTCAACAACTCGTAACCTGCCTGAAAGGCGTCCCGCCAGAACTTGGGCAATCTACTGCTCTTGCTCTGCGTGTACACATCGACGCTGCTCTGCAGGTGGTTGCAGAAATGGGATCCCCAAATCTCGGCCGCCCAAGAAGTTTATTGCGCGAAGGAAAGCGGCGCCGGAACAGAGATGGAGCGAGCAAAGAGCGAGCGCCGAAGCAGAGACGGAGGAAGCGATAGGATCAGCGAGCGCCGGGCGACCGCGCGGAACGGCCGCTTGACAAAGGCAATGCCGGAGCAGCAACAACGACCGCGGAGTAGCAAACGAGAGCGAAACCAGAGATTCAAAATTTTCTTCTCGGGAGTAAAGAACGAGGGAAGAGGAAAAGAGAACATAATAAATATGTGCAGACTCTGCAGAGGAAAGAGAGAGCAGGGCTAGCGTGCAGGCGCTAGAGGAGAGAGAGAGAGACAAAACCCAAAATATTTAAGTGAGGAGTGAGAAATTTTAAGCGGGAATCGTCTCAGCCGAGCCGAGCCAAGCCGAGCCCGCCCCCTCTTTTATCGTGAGGAGAGAGACAGAACCGCTGAAACGGAGAAGTGGACGACGCGGACTGACACACGGACAGGTGTCACGCAATGAATCGTTCAGAGCACCGATTGCGTGGCACCGTTAGGTTAGGGTACCCAATATTTTCTCAGAAGAACCTGTTTGCTTTTTTATTTATTTTTTCTTTTTTCTCTCTCTCCCTACTGCTGGTCTGTTGTCGCACGTCTCTTCCCAAATTTGATGTTGCTGACTTTTTCTTCTGTTCCTTGCAGCCTGTCAGAAAGGAAGGGACGAAAGCTTCCCTTGGACGAGAAAGAGGGGAGGGGGCTTCCTCCTCTTTTTCCTTTTTCACGAAATTCTTCTTCCTCCCCCGTAGATTTTGAACAGTCATTTTGTATGGCATTTTCTGAGTTTCCATCTCCAATCACAATAAATCAAAGCTATAAATTAAAATATGATTTCGCAATCAGCTCAATTTTGCTCGGATTTCTTCCATTTTGCAAAAATTCTTGCCCCCTTTTTTTTTTGGTCAGTAAATTCTTGCCTCTTATTTACTTGATTTTTAAATTGCTTCTGCATTTAACAAGATCCGAATATTCATCAGAATTCCAATTTTTCATGCATAATCAATCAAATCAATTTCTCCTATTTTTTTCATTTTTTTTCCTTTTATTTGTTCCAATGCAATTTTTATTTTCTTTATTTTCCTAGATTTGCAAAAAATTAGATGTTAACAGCCTTGTGTTAGGATTCTTAAATATATCTTATAAATAAGATAACATTGAGAGTTACAAGAGACAATCAAGCTTTTAATTTTAGATTGATTTCATTGTTTTGAGAGTTTTTCAAGTATTTTGAAGGGATGACAAAAGTGGTGATAGAATTATTATTCTCTAATTCAAGATACTGGGTTTAATTTATATTTTAGTTTCTTCTTTTATTATGTACTAATTTTATATTTGTGAGCAACGATGTAGCCTGATCATGATTGTGCAAGTGATTTTATTCATGTGAATTATATATTATTATCCTTAATGCTTTTAAGTAACTGGCCACCATTTGGATGATTTGACATGAATGTTTGAGATTAAAAAATGATACTATGCAATTGCTTCTCATAATATATTACCATGAATTAAATCTAAATAAAGATATATCATGTTATTTATGTAGCTTTCGATAATAAGATGGTCCAAAAAATTCATCATAAAGTGGAAATATTAGTTCGAACTTGTTAAAGTTTGTGTGGAAAAATTCCTCTCAACGCCGATGTGAGTTCTTCTCTATCCCTTGGTGATAGTTTTTCATATTTGAAACCCTAAAATCCCAATCCAAAACCACATCACTCTAGTGGCCACCTTGAAACCCTTCCCACCAGATTAACCTCTATGAGGGTTCTCCATTTTTGCTGGCTTCAACCATCATACAAACCCACTCGACTCATTCAATCTCTAAGTCTCCTTCATCCCCTTGCTCAAGGCAGGGAACCGGATCACAACAATGTTGTATTCGAAGCTAAGTCATGTTCTGACCTAAACCCAAATGCCCCATTCCTTTTGCAGCCGACCCCCTTAATGAATTTACTAAAACCCCAGCACACCACCCATCTATATCCATACAAACCAGAACCCGATAACTGCAAGGGTCATGTCTCGAAATCCATAGAGCTCCCTTCACTCCGCTATTCCTTCCTTCTAATCTTACTAAAACCCATACCTTTAACGAAACCCAAGCACAAAGAAGAATTTGTTCCAGGATGGAGAAAACCCAAGAGAATCAACTTAGGTTGGTGGCATTATGCAGAAGCATGGGAGATCTCTGGTTTGAAGAGGATGTTATGAAGCTGGAGACAAACATCCCTAAGAAACAAAAACAGAAAAAATGAACTCATCCTCTATGGAAAGCTTTTTTTCTAAACCAAATGTCAATTTGCAAGCATTTATTAATACAATGAGAAAAACATGAAAAGTAGAAGCAGTAAAGTCCGAGATTACAGAACGGGGGTTTTTCTCCTTTATGTTTGATTCAGTGGGGGATAAAAAAAAGAGTTAAAAGAGATTGTTCTATGGTCATTCACAAGCAACTTCCTTGCTTTGATAAAAGTAGATCCAGACCTGCCGAAGCATTGTTATGAGTTCACACACAATGCATTCTAGGTGCATATCTTGGGGCTTCCTAGAGCTCTAATCAATGAAGATTTTATTTGGAATATTGCCTCAAAACTGGCAATGTGGAGAAGGTGAAACTAGAAGCAAGGAACAATAGTATGCGCAAGATCGATGAGGCAAAGGTGAGCTTGAATTGTTCAAGCCCCCTGAAAATAGGTATTGTGGTGGATTTTTGGAGGTAAGAAATGATGGCTAGACTTTATGTATAAGAGATTATTGCACTTTTGTTACTCTTGCAGACACACTGAGTATTACGCTAGCTTTTGTCAAAAATACCTTATGAGGAGATAGGTCTAACCTAAGAAAAACTAGGAAGATATGGCTCATGGCTGAAAGCGGAAGTAAGAGAGTTTAGTCCATTTTGAAACACCTTTTATGGCAAAGTCAAGTAACTACAAGAGGAGGAGGAAACAGTGCCTGACACCCCTATTTTGTCTACAGAAGAAGCTATGAGGGAGGAACATCCAAGGTCAAAGACTTTAGCGTTGATTATTCCCAAAATTCAAGAAAAATAACTTGGGGAAGACGTAAAGATGGCTAAATATGTGTCTCCAAATAAAGGAAAACGAGTACAACAATCTCAAATCATACTTCTTACCTCGAATGACTAGGATAAGGAGAATGGCATGCTAAAGAAAATTAAGAATGGACACAAAATACCAATGGCAAAAAAGCATAAGTGTGTTAATCCTTATTAGAAAAGAGCTCCATCGATTTAATTGCTTAATGAGGAGCACTTACTGGACACTCCAATACAAGGATGGGAAGGGATTCAGGAACAGACTTTAATGACTAGCCCTAATAAGTCACTAGAGCATACATGAAAATCTTAATTTGGAACTGTTATAGGTTAGACACTCCCTTAATAGTCCGGCATCTTAGAGCCTTAGTGGCTTGTAAGAGGCCCAACTTGATTTTTCTTAAGGAAACCAAAAATAAAGAAAGAATGGTTGATCAAGTAAGGACAAGTCTACGATTTGACTACTCTACCATTATCAATCTTATTGGAATCACACGAAATTGGGGTGGGGGGAGGGGGACTAATTCTAATGTGGAAAAAATATTGCCTGTAGCTTTGGTTCCAGCGTAGACTAATCAGAGTCCATTCATCGGCCAACATGTTGCCCGGTGCCACACTCAAACTAGAGTTGATTTTGGAAAATAGAGAAATTCATTTCTCTCTCTTGTTGGCCCACTAGAGACCCCTATCTCTAGTTCTAATGTGGAAAAAAATATTGCATGTAGCTTTGGTTCTAGCGAGGACTAATTAGAGTCCATTCATCGAATAACGTGTCGCCCGGTGCCACGCTCAAACTAGAGTTGATTTTGGAAAATAGAGAAATTTGTTTCTCTCTCTTGTTGGCCTACTAAAGACCCCTGTCCTATCTCTTAATTAATTTGAAAAAAAAAAACTTCCTAAGAAAATATTTTGTGGGGCCCCACCAGATCCTTCCTCCCACAATTAATATGAACGAAAGCGGGAGACTTTTTCTCTCTCCATTTTTTCGTTCCACTCTTGCCTGGTCATCGCTCTACTCTTCGCTCTTTCTTCAATGAACGACGGAGGCTACCATCCAACGAGCCATGCCGTCGCTACTGCCACCACTTCTGACATGCTTCATATGTATCTGGTATTAGGGTTTTGGAAAGGTCCCAAACTCGATTTGTGATGAAGGGCTAAGGAAGAGGAAAAAATATTGCGCTCCAAGCTTCGGTGTTGGAGCTAGTAGGGGTGAGCACCGTTCCCGGGTAGAACCGAGAACTAGAGAACCGAACCGGAGGTTCCGGTTTTAGAAAAACCGGTTCCGGTTCCCGGTTCATTTTTTCTGGGAACCGGGAACCGAGAACCGAGAATCGGCTAGGGTTCCACAAAAATCCCTAAATTAATTTTGCGTTTACCCTTCTCACTTCTCAGTTCACACTTCACAGTTCTCTTTCCTCTCCCGTTCCTGCCTCACGCTGCTCGCGTCGACGAGTTCCTCGATGAATCGGGCGATCACCTTCTTGGATCTCCACATGGACTCGGGCCACAAGTCCCTCGACGAGTTCCTCTCCGGCAAGACCTACATCTCCGGGTAACGCTTCAATCTCTCTCTCGCTCTCTCGGTTCTTTGTGCGAGGGATCAATCGGTCGATTCCGTATCTTGGGCCCCCTTGCTTGTTTGGGATGTTTATCGGCGTCGTTTTCGATGGCAGAGATCAGCTCATGAAGGACAACATCAAGGTGTACGCCGCGGTTCTCGATAAGCCCGGAGGCTTGTTCCTGAACGCCAACAAGTGGTCCAAGTGTGTGTCCTCACATCTCGCCTCGAGGTTCGTTTCTCTCCTCGATTTGGCTCTTATGTTGATGGGTTGCTCGATTTTGCTTGATTCGGAACTTCCTTTTTGGATAGGATTGCTTCTAGTAGTTTGTGTAGTGATTGATTCGATGATTGTGAGTTTTAGATGCTGGTTCTTGGTACCATGTTTCGTGATTTAGCAGCTTGGTACTAGTACCCAAAAGGATTCTGAAAAGTGAGGACTTTTTTGTGTTTAGGAATGCCTGTTATGCTGGATTTCTTGTACTTTGGCCCAAAATAGCCAGCTCTGTGGGGTGTTTCAAATTCCTTATGTCTTCCCCTGAGGCGGCGTACCTCATAGTTTTAAATTTCATAAGCTTCTAATCCTAAGTGTTCTCTCATGTTATCATGTCTGGTGCCTGTTATTTTGGAATTATGAGATTGAGTTTTGCTATCATTATTGTCTTCTGGCAATGCATAGCAGCTTCAAATTTTTGTCATCTGAACATATAATATATTCTTATGTTGGACGAGTCGTAGTGCATTACCGAAACATTTTCCCTTTATCTGATCTTGCAATAAATTACAACTGTTGTTAGTCTATGTAAGAGAGGGAGAGAGAGATTGTCAAGTAATTCTTTCCTCAAGTTAAGAGTTCAAACATCATCTAATGTGCAGGATAATGGCCTTGTGCCCATCGTTGAACTTGAGATTCTTCTTGATGGAGACCACCCTATTGAGAGGACTCTTGAAGTGGCAGAGAAGGTTTGGTCCGAGGTCTTTCTCTATTTGGCTGAGAACAATGTTTTGTTTGAGGGTATCTTGCTTAAACATAGCATGGTAACTCCTAGAGCTGGGCATAAGAAGAAGGCTTCTCCTGAGACAATTGCCAAGTACACTCTTACAATATTGAGAAGGAGAGTTCCACCTGCTGTTCCAAGAATCATGGTATGTTTATGTTAACATTTATACATCTTTGCAGCCTATTGTAGTACATATAAGCCTAATGATTTGGCAGGCTGGTCGTGTGTTGTCATTCATTCTTATTCTAATGTTGGATGGCTTTTCTTGTTGATTTGTTTTTGTGGTACATGATGCATATAGTATGTTTCTGCTGAAATAGGCACCGATATATTAACCCAAGGGTAAGTTTGGGCATCTAGGTTTGACTACTATAGATATACTGATGTGGGAGGGATTCTTATGAATATATGATAGTAATCGCCGTTGTTGGGGAGGTTAGCATGATAGCAGGTAATTGCATGTTATGATAGAGAGCATCAATTTCAATAGAACCTATTAGATAATTGGCATTTTTTTTTCTCTTTGTTTCCAGTTTTTGTCAGGAGGACAATCTGAAGTTGAAGCCACCCTTAGCCTTAATGCGATGAACCAGAGGCCCAACCCTTGGCATGGGAGAGAACTCTTACAACTACTTTAAAAAGACACTTTTGCTAAGAGATAGATAATGCACTTTGACATGAATCATGACTTTCAAAATCAAAGGGGGCTGTGGTCCTGCACTTTGACATGCTTGGTCGAAGTTTGTTGCTTGCATCAGTGATTTTCTTGTGTTTGTCAATTGTCACAACAAAAGTGGCTAAGTTGCCATCATTTTTCTGATCTTGGCTTGAGCTGACATAGAAGCTTTGGTTTGTCTCTTTGCTTCTTCGTTGTAGTTCAAATTTGAAAATGACAAAAAAAAAAAAAAAAAAAAACCTGTTGGAACCTGGAACCGACCCTGGAACCTGTGATAGGATAGGTTCCAAGTTCTTGGTTTTGACGGGTAGGTTCCAGGTTCCAAAAAATGAGGAACCTGTACCCGAGGGTAGGTTCTAGGTTCTAGACGGAACCGAACCGGAACCGGGAACCGCTCACCCCTAGGAGCTAGCTCTTGTGGTTGTACAGAGTCCGTTTGCCTACATCCTTGCTCTTTCAAGGCATCAGCCTAGTCAGGTATCATGTAGAGAATTGAGATGATTGCAGGGGCTTTTGGGGGCTTGAATCTCTAGCTTGAGAAAAGAGAACCTTGAAGGAGATGGAGTTACTGTGAACAGAGTGAAGAGTTGACGGTAATGTCCTTATCTTCCTCAGTCCTTCATCACGAATCGAGTTTGGGATCTCTCCCAAACTCTAACACTATATGCAAAGGAAGCATGTTAGAAGTAGATGTAGAAGCGACGGCGACGGCTCGGTTCGTCAGACGACGAGCTCTATCATTTGCCAGAGAAAGAACAAAAAGTAGAGCAGCGACCAAGCAAGAGTGGAATGAAAAAATGAAGAGAGAGAGAGAGAGAGAGTCCCCCACTTCGATTCTTAACAGAGAGGGAGTTACGGGACAAAGTACACCTCAAGTGCCAAAACTTGGCACGGAAGGACACTTAAGTGCCATAAGTTAGGAAAGTAACATTTAAGTGCCAAAATCAAAGCAAAATGGATCACTTAAGTGCCACTCCGGCCAAAATGCCAACATGGCAATTTTCCGGCGAAGTAAATGCAAAACAATGTTATTTTGCACATTGACGTGGTAACAAAATTAATATAAAATTAATTTAATTTAATTTAAAACTAAATATATTTAATACATTTTAATAATAATAATAATAATAATAAAACTAAAAATTTAAAAACTTAAAAAAGGGGGTGCCGAAAGGAGGCTACCGAGAGCCGAGCCCTCATTGCTATTGCCAAGGGAAGGGCCGATGAGAGGGGGAGGGTCGGCCAAGGTTGCCGGCCCCTCGGGCCGGCCGGCGATGAGGGCTCGCGAGCCCTCATCGGATCCGGGCGAGGATGCAACCCTCGCCAGATTGCCGGCCCCTAGCCAACCCCGCGACAAGGGCTTGCGAGTGCTCCCCTAGATCCGGAGAGGGCTCGTTGGCCCTCGTTGTCGATAGGTCAAAGGCCGGTGACCCGGCCGACCCTCGCCCACCTCTCTTTCCACCTCCTTTTTTTTAAATTTTAAGTTTTTTTTTTAAATTTGTTAAAATATTTTAAATAAATTTAGTTTTAAATTAAATTTAATTAAATTTTATATTAATTATTACCACATAAGAGACAAAACGACGTCATTTTGCATTTTCTAGCCACGTCAACGTGCAAAACGATGCCGTTTTACACTTATTTCGTCAGAAAATTGCTACATCAGCAATTTGGCCGGATTATGACCGGATTGGCACTTAAGTGATTCATTTTGCTCCAATTCTGGCACTTAAGTGTCACTTTCCAAACTTTTGGCACTTAAGTGTTCTTCCGTGCCAAGTTTTGGCACTCCAGGTGTCCGTACCTCAGGAGTTACGCCTTTTCAAATTGACTAAGAGACAAGACAAAGGTCTCCAATGGGCTAGTAGGAGAGAAAAATGAACTTCTTTATTTTCCAAAATCAACTTTGGTCCAACGTGGCATTAGGCAACATGTGAGTGGACTTTGATTAGTCCACGTTGGAATTAGAGCTACGGGCAATATTTTCTCCTCCCGTGGGATGAAGAAGTTGAAATGGAAATGAAAAGGAGTTCGAGGGAGCTCATTGATGTTACCAATAAAGTACTTAGCAATGGAAACTTAATGAGGATATCATTTCTACATGCTTCCACCACCTTTTAGGAGAGACTATGCTTATGGCAAAACTTGCGCTCAATTAATCCTTCCAACAATCTTCCTTGGATTTGCATAGGAGATTTCAATAAAGTATTATATCAATGGGAAAAAGTTGATTGACAAGAGGAGGATAAATACAGGATGGTTCCCTTTATAGAACTTTTGGACTCATATTCTTTAATGGATATCGAGAACAAGGGTTGTGCATACACATGGACAAACTGAGCAAGAGATGAGCTAGTTAAGAAGTGACTAGATAGGGTCCTTTGTAATCTAGCATAGAGGGTACAATATCCAAATGTGGAAGCTTTTGTATTACTTGAGATAGGATTAGATCATTGGCCCTTACTTCTCTCCTTAGAGCCAAATGCAATGAATAGGAAAAAGACGTTTAGGTTTAAGGCGTATTGGCTAGAGACAATGAATGTAAGGAAGTAATTTGAAATGCCTGGGGTGAAAATAGAACAACCTTCCGAATATAACAAGGAAAAGGAGGAGGGTGGCAACCAAATTAGGAAAATGGAGTGGGAAAAAATTCCAAAATGCATCCCAATAGATTGAGCCATTGAGAAATAGACTTATGGAGTTGATATAGTGAAGATGGTGAATCAAATAAAAAGGAGTATAGAAAAGTTGTTGATCACATTGAACATTTGTGGAGACAAGAATAATTAATTAGATGAAATGGGGCGACTAAAACACAAATTTTTTTCATGCCACAATAGTTCAAAGAAGACTGAGAAACAAAATGTCCATGTTATGGCTGGATGACAACACTTGGAATCGAGACCCCTCCATCCCGAGAAGATTCTACCAATCGTTGTACACAAGAACTATCAACCTATATTGGACCAATGTGCGCAAATGGTCAATGATGAAATGAATGAGGGATTGATTAAGCCAATTTCAAGAGAAGAAGTCAAAGTTGTAGTCTTTCAAATGGGTTCCATGAATGCTTAGGGATCGACAGACTAAATGGATTATTCTATCAAAGTCAATGGCCAGTTATTCATGAAGACATATTCCAAATGGTCGACACCTTCTTCAACCAAAGTATCCTCGATCTTGAGATAAACAACTCATGGTACTCTTATTCCCAAAGTTACAAATTCTAAAGATATCACTCAATATATGCCTATCAGTCTTTATAACTTCAACTATAAAACCATTGCTAAGGTGATGGCAAATAAACTAAAACCCTTCCTCCCGAATCTTATCTCTCAAGAAGAAAGTGCCTCTGTGAGTAATCACCAAATTCTAGACAATATTTTCATTGTCTAATAGATACTACACTAGCTAAGGGTGTGGAAAAGGAAGTGAAAATTCCAGACAATCTAAAACTTGATATGCAAGAAGCCTATGATAGGGTTGAATAGGATTTTTTGTGTGACTATATGCTGAAATTAAGTTTTTGTGAAAAGTAAGTCTTGTCAATCAAAAAATGTAATCTCTTTGGTATTTTTCAGTGTAAGAGTGAATGAAGAATCCTATGCTCCATTTTATCCATCTTGAGGCATCAAACAAGGAGATCCACTATTCCCCTATCTATTCATTCTTATGGCAAATGCTCTATCTTCCCTTATGATGAAAGCACCAGAAGACAAGATCATTCAAGGCATTTATTGAACTCAACCTGCCCTAAACTATCACACTTCCTATTTGCTGACGATGCCATCTTATTCTTAAATGGTTTAATTATTGAAGTTTAGAACCTAGCTAATATCTTGAATCAATATTGTTTTGTTTCGAGTCAAGCCATAAATCTCAACAAGTCAATTATCTTTTTTGAGAAGGACTATCCCCAAAGCCTAAAGTTAAACCTAGCGACTAAATTGAAAGTCCCGACTATGGAGAAAATAGGGAAGTATCTAAGCATACCTTCAAATTGGGGTTAAACTAAAAAGCAAATGTTCGCTTGAGTTCTAGCTAAAGTGGATAGAAAATTAGAAGGTTGGAAGAAAAGTTGATATCAAAGGTAGGAAAAGAGACCCTAATTAAAAATGTTGTTTAAGCACTATTATAATATGCCGTGTCAATATTCAAAATCCCAATTTCTATTTGTAGAGGAGTTGAATGAAGAATATCAACATTTTGGTGGAAACAAAATCTAGCAAAGAAAGATGTTGACCGGAAAAGTTGGGAAATACTGAAAATAATGAAGAATTATGGTGGCCCCGGCTTTAGAGATCTTGCTGATTTCAATAAGGATATGCTAAGGAAACAAGCCTAAAAGCTTATCCAAGCCTCGGATGTAGTTTTAAATGGTTTGTATTTTCCTAGAGATGATTTCTGGAATGCAAACAAAGGTCATAGACCTTCTTGGGGATGGCAAAGTCTTCTATGGGTTGTGATGTGATTGAATCAGAAAAAGGCAATGGGAAAAATGTTAGAATTAGAGAAGATACATGGTTACTCTTTGATAAGATTAGAGACCCTTCAAACTAAAATGACCCTTAGTTAGTCACTAATTTGATAGGTCATACTACAAGAAGTTGGGATGCATGGAAAATTGATGTCGTTTGAGAATAGAGTAGTCAAAGAAATACTAGCAATTCCTCTATCTGAATTTGGGACCTAACAAGTTACTATGGACAACAAACAATTCTTGAGAATATAAAGTCAAGAGTGACTATAACAGAATTCGAGATCAATGAAGATGCCAACTAGGAACTCAACCATCTACGTCATATCAAACTTCGAAATCCTTATTGAATGAAATTTGGAAGTTACAAACTTGTCCCAAAATTAGATTCCTAATATGAAGCATATGCAATAATGCTTTGCCTACCAAAGAAAATTAATTAAAGAGGATGATTATACTGAACCCATTTGCACATTGTGTGGCCAAAATCCAGAGACAGTGGAGCACCTCTTCATGTTGTGTGGTTGGACAGAGGAGGTTTGGTTAGATCCCAAGCCAATAGTCAACACTTCTCGATGAAAATTATCCAAATAGACAAATGGATGCTGGAAAACCGCACTTCCACAACCGACTAGCAAGTAAAAAAAAGCCTTATTTGCTGGAATTTTGTGGCAGATCTAGAAAACAAGGAATTCTACACTCTTCCAAGCTCACAAGCTTAACCCAAGCTTTATTATTGAAGACGCTATCTCAATGACTCGGTTACACCAAAAATAGAACCTGAACAAGGCAAATCGAAAGGTAAGAACTAGCTCAAATCCGAAGAAATGAAGCTCGTTGCAACACAATACCTGGAAAATAAACATAAATAGCTCATAGTGTAGCACAACCATGTTAGGATCGATGGGTGGGATTTGCAAAAACAATCAAGAAATCCTCATCGACGGATTTGCAAAAGCCATACATGCGCCTCCTGTATTAGTTGCAGAAACTCTAGCGATAAGAAATGCATTGTTGTGGTTGTAGCAGACAAAAGACACATGAATTGAACTAAGTTCAAGAGCTTATCTAAAAGTTGACTTATCATCGAATAACTTATCAGTGGTTGAGTGCATATTAAGCTAAAAGGAAGCTTCGTGGGTAGCCAAATCCGTTATGAAGAGTGCATAATATTTTTGGCTGACAAATCCATTATGAAGACTATAGAACACTCTTCCCCCATCAATGAGAAATCAGTCTGATTTTTTAGCCTAAAGAAGCCAACCAGACGGCCAACAAGGAGGGAACCTAGTGAGGTGAGAGAGAGGAGGAAAATGAATTCTTCTAAAAGAGAAAGTCATTTCCCCTTATTTTAAAGGTGACTAAAAATATTTTCCTCAACTAATCTATTTTCTTCAAAATGGTAAAAAATTTAGATTTTTTTTTTTGTTGAAAGTTGTTTTCTTCCAAACAAATAAAGCCTAAAGTTCAAGTCCCTTTTCTAGAATTTTTTTGCTTTTTTTGTATTTCTCTTCTACGAGAAAATAAAAAATGATAATTTTCTTTTCTCTCATATAAGAATATAATCTTTTGAGCACATAATAAGATATGGAATGCATCTCAATTATTTTTTGGCCGAGTCAAAGTATAATCTATACACTGATAAGAACGAAATGAGCAAAGTCTTATTGATTTAACTTCATGTGTTGACGTCCGCTATAAATTTAAAAGCTTGTCATGTAAGTGTGATTGAGCATTAAAATTTTTAAAAAATTCAACCAAGTTCTAAAACTTGTTAAATTAGAGCAATCAACTCTTTTTATTAACTACGTCTAATTTAGCTTGCAGAAAATGCTGACGTAATTTATAGCACTGAGCAGGTGTTATGTTAAAAAATTAAAAAGAAGGACAAACTAAATTTGATGAAAAAGATAAAAACTTAAGAGAGCGCAAACTAAGAATAAAGGCTAGCAGCCCCTCATAGGTCCTTGTCGATGGGTAGTCACGCCTTATCACCAAAAAAAAAGCCGGCAAAGGTCGATAAGACCTCAACAATGGCCATTTGCCCTGACCAAGGCCTCACTAATTGTCAACTAAATCCAAGCAAAGGGTTGCTGCCCATCGACAAAACCTTGATGACCTCCACAAGCCCTTTTCGAGGATGGGGCGGTGGGGGGCAATCGCTAACAAAAGCTTTTGCTCCTTTTTTATAATATCATTTTTTTTAATTTATCATACTTTATTTTTTAATCTAAATTAGATTCAAGGAAGAAAGTAATAAAAATGCCGCATGGAGAGGAAACATAATTAAAAAATGTGACATCGGTATTTTTCATTAAGCAAATTGACAAAGCCAATGAAATGATTTATTAATTACACAAATTTGACAAGTTTTTTTAACTTGATTATCTATTTTTTTTTTAAAGTAGGATTCGATTGTAATTTCGGTAATTTTTATTTTTTATTATTATAGGATGTGGAAGTACGAAATTAGTTATTTTGAGAGAAAAAAGCAAATTAATTTCAAAATAAATGGTGAAAAGGAGGAGCTAAATAGTCGAAGCACAGAGAGAGAGAGAGAGAGAGAGAGAGAGTTTAGCCGGTGGAAGGAAGGAAGAACGAGAGAAGCTCCAGTTACCACCGCCATCATCGTCACCACCACCGTCGTCGGCGACGATGATCGGAGTCGGCAAGGCCAAGCAGTACTCCAACGTCCTCGACAAGCCTCTCAGCAAGGGCAAGCAAGAGGTTTCTCTCCCTCTCTCTCTCTCTCTCTCTCTCTCCCTGCGCGCGCGCGTTCGAAAGAAGCGCTGATCTGGTCGCTTCGTCATGATTGCAATGCTTGGTCTGGGGCTCTTGCTGTTTAGCTAGGGCTCGAATTGCTGATCTGGTCGGCTCCTTCGTCTCGAGCTGCATTTGCGCCGTTTCTTGGGTTCTCGAGGGGTTAGTGATTGGAGAATTAGGTCAGTTCTTGGCAAACGGATCAGCTATTTGGCCGAATTTGCGGCAAAGGGTATTCGCCATTTTCGCAGGGGGGACGGAAAAACAGATCCTTTATTCCGGAGCCGGATGAGTTCGATTTGCTTCTGCTCGCTTGGCTTTCCTATTCTTTCGGATTAGGTCGGACAGTGATATACTCGCTGTTAGGTTTTACTTTGAGAGCCATTTGTTCTTATTCGTTTTGCTTCTGTGCTGTCCGTATATAGTCGGGGAGTGTTGTGATGGATTGTTGGATGGTTGGACTTTTTGTTTGGATCTTGGGATGGATCACGTGTGCTTCGGTGGAACTAATCAACATGGGTTTTTGCTCTGGGTGCAGGTCAGTTTGAGTGCTTTTTCTTTCTTGTTCTCGGAGCTTGTTCAGTATAACCAGACCCAGGTTGACAATATCGCAGAGCTAGAGCGCAGGTATATATTTTTCTTGTCCTCTCTCATTTGTGCAATTATATAACTAAACACAAAGCAGCCACCGAAATATACAAATTGAGAGATGTTGTTTTTCACCTTTAATAATCCTCACTTGTATGACCCAGGCTAGAGGATGCAGGCTACTCTGTTGGAGCTCGAGTTTTGGAACTTCTTTGCCACAGAGAAAAGGTAAGATGTGCAAGGTGATTTCCCTAATCAGCACTGGAAATTACTGTTAGGACTCTTATGTCCTGTCTAGTGAATAAAAACTTTTAAGTCGTATTATTCAGATCAATGGCTTTTTCTTTAGCATTTTGGTGCAATCTGGAGTACTGCATCTTTTTATGTTGGTTGCAATACATCACTGCAGCAGAAAGATTAGGGTTCGCATCTAGCTGGATTTCATTTGCTCTTTTGTGTTATAAATAAACTCTTTTTGCATGTAGACAGATATACTCTGATTGCACATGCAAGATATTGGATTATATCACATTGCACATCAATAAACCGTGTATAATTTCTTCAACTTTGTGTGATTTCTGGAAATTTTGTAGGCATGCTCTTACTTAGAGTCTCAGTAATGTAGACCATATTGGTTCCTCAATATCTTGCAATTATGTTTTACAAATCACTGATGCATTCTATCACCAGAACAAATGTTCTATATTTGCTGTGAGCTAGTTCAAGTTAGAATGTGGCCAGGTGTTTTGTCTTTTCATAATGCGATCCTGTTGAACTAATTCTTGTAATGCTTTTAATTGCTGAAATAGATTCTTACTGTTGAATCAGAAGCTGGTCTTCTCTTTGGGACATTTGCCAGCAAACAACTGAAAAATTTCTTCATGCTCATTTTGCTTTGTGACCCTCCATTTTCCAACTGTTGATCATTGTCATCGTCCTTGCATCAGGGGCTTAGGCCATTCCCATTGATCTTTTATTGTTTTTTCTCATGTTCTCTTTTTAGCTGAGGTTCTATCTTTTTTTTTTTTTTTTGGGGGTGAATTATTCTTTTGGCACTACATTTTAAGAGACATGAAAACAACATTGTTAAGACGATATAATATTGGCCTAAGAAATCTGTGGCGCCTGTGGTGCTGTGCCATGTAATTACATGTCATAACTCCTGAATAAACACCTTTTATGTTGGACTGTCATGCAACAGGAGAGGTAACAGCGAGTATGATATTTTTGGCTCATCATCTGATGCTTATGTTTGCTTCTGTCACAGGGAAATAGGAGGGAAACCCGTCTGTTGGGTATTCTATCTTTTGTACACAGCACAGTGTGGAAGGTTTTATTTGGCAAGGTGAATCATATAGCTTTTTTCTGCTTCATCATTCACGGTAACCTAAGGCTATGTTTGGGAGCATAGTGAGTAAAGAAAATAGAAAGAAATTGCATCATATTTTGAACTTCCTCTCCTCTTCTTACTTGCAAAATTTTAAAATTTTGAATATTTTCCCCTCCAAATTCCTCTCATTTCCCACCATTTCCAAACATCGCATAAAACTCTAAGTCATCTTTGTTTCTTGTAGTGGGCTTGTTAGGCTGAATCTGACCAGGGGCTTGTTATACATGGCTGAAGAAACGAAACGTTCTTGTGTTCATGGAACTTGCAAATTTTTTCTCCCTTAAAATTGATGGATCTTAGCCTTCTTTTAGTGTGTATGTTATTTTCATAGTGGCTGATTCCTTATTTTCTCCCTCTGACCGGGGGCTTGTTATCTTAATCTTCAAAAGATTCCTTTTTTCACCTTATAGGTGGCTGATTCACTTGAAAAGGGGACTGAACACGAAGATGAATACATGATTAGCGAGAAGGAGCTGCTTGTAAACCGGTAATGATTCCCTGATTGCTTACGATGTCTATAGAATCACAAGGGACCAGCTAAAGTTTCTTTATTAGCTAATGGCCTGAACCTGATATATCCAACCTCATTGGATGTGTAGGTTTATATCTATCCCTAAAGATATGGGGACTTTTAACTGTGGGGCATTTGTGGCTGGAATAGTGAGGGTTAGTGCTACATCGCTTTGTCCTTGTTAGCTGGTAGTTAGGCAATCTGGAGCTCTGATGAGTACTTTTTACGTTTCATTGAAGGGTGTTCTGGATGGTGCTGGATTTCCAGCTGTCGTAACAGCACACTTTGTTCCTGTCGAGGGGCAACAAAGACCCCGGACTACAATTTTGATAAAGTTTGCAGAAGAGGTTTCTATCCAACTACTCGCCTGTTTTATGTTGAATTTTGTTAAATTCTGTTTGTTTGCCTATTCTTGCCTTTTACCCTCCTTTCTGTTCATATAAGTGATGTTCGAATGAGCCTTTGCATCGCTTCTCTTTACTGACTCCATAAACGCCCTTATGAGTTTTCCTCCTCGAAATGCAATGTCATCTCATTTGTCTCATGATGCAATTTAAGTGTTGACAAGCACTTCTAAACTGTATTTAATCATGAGTGCTTCTTGCTCAAATTATCTACTCGATAGCTATATTTTCCTTCCAGAAAGTTTTTGAAGCCATGAGTTCTAGTGAGAATTGTTTTTGTATTCCGTGCCTCTTTATGGTTGAGTCAACAAGAAACGACTCATTTTGCTTTCTATCAATGCCTATGAGGAGTATGTTTCTCTCTCTTTTCATGGCACACTGGTGTTCATATCAAATTGACTTTTCTTGCACTTTCATCTCATAGGTACTTAGGAGAGAAGCGAGACTGGGTTGAGTTCCTTGCACATTCCTGCATTACTTTCATCGACTTTGGTTCAATTCATATGGTCACGATGGACAAATTGGCTGCTGCAAAGTACTTTTCACTTGCTGGATACACTGTCATTTCCAATATACACTGTTTCCAGCTTGACTTGTGAGTGAGCATTAGATCTAGAGTGATAAGTAATGGCGGTCTTACCCCAGACACGATTATTTGAATTATAGCATTCCAATTCATGTTGTTGCTCCAAAATGGGATCGGGTATATGTTCAAAGCAATACTGGTGATGATACAAACGCAGATCTTGTATTTGGCGGTCAGCACTGACAGCAAGCCATCTGTAACGATATGTTGAAGCTGACTATTGTATTTCAATCGGATTTTTGTATGTCTGCCTTCCATGAGATACGGTTGTTTCATGTAATCATCATTTTGTCATATATGTGAGACATTGTGATCCATAGTATTGAATGATATCATGATGCGACGACCCGGGCTTCTTTGAGGTAGTAGTCCAAACCGTGCCGTAATATGGTGTGGTGTTTACCACGAGCTTTTGCCGCATCTGAAAATTTTTCAAACTTGCTCTATCGGCTGCTGTTATTTGCATTCAACATCGTTGCCTGATGAGTGAGGTAAATTTGCAACGACCATTTCTATATCGGTTAAGACCTTTGATTCTAGTTGTTTGTTTCTCAAAACAATATATGCTCCTCATGCCTGTTCTTACTTCTATCTATGTTTTTCCCTTCAAAGTTTGGAAATAAAAGAATTTATCATATTTTCCAAAGATAATAAAAAAAATATAACAAACAATTTTAAATGCCAATATTTAAATGTTTTTAAAAGGTTTCGAGTGTTTCAGGTTAATGAATGTAAAACGGCGAGTTTTGCAAAACTTACAAAAGGTCGAAAGTTAAAAAATGTAGAATCACTCTATACAGGCTTTATATGTGAAATGTAAAGGTGTATTTATTTCGTGAAAATAAAAAATTTGAAAAATATTTTTCTAAAATGATTGTTTATATTATTTATAAAATTAAATAAACAAAAAATATTTTTATTATTCGCAAAAAAAATTTAGACATAAATTGTTATTGATAATGAAAATATTTTTTATTAATTAATTATTTTAAATAATATAAATAATTATTTTCGGGAAAATTTTCCATATCAAGTATAAATTTCATTTTGATTGATCACTCATTTAATTAAATAATGTAATGAATCATTTACATGTCAAGTGAATTCTCATCGTTTGCCTTCGTATCAATGCAAACTAAATGAAACACATCTTGCAAAAGATTGACAGAGTCTACTAAGATCATAATTGAGGGGGAGTCATGATCCATTTAAGAAAAAACGTAAGCTCTTCAAGCAAGAGATGTGTTTGGTACAAAATTTACCATTCAAAACACACTAAGTACACCGCCATGGAGATGCTTTAAATAATCGAAAGATAAACCAGAGTTCAGCAACCGCTCATATCTAGATTGGGAAATTCATTTGAACAAATAATACATTCTTTTTTAATCTATGATTCATTTTTCCTTCAAACTAGAACTTTATAAACAAGCAAAAAAAATTAAAAGGGCAATGCGGTAATTCAACCAAATTAGGGTTTTGGGTCTTAGAACCCTACTATAAAATCCGTGAAGCCATCATCTTCACACGACTGCAGTCTAACGAGCAGCCGTCGACCAAAAGCAAAGGTCCGCAATACATCCTTTGCCCCCTTTTGCGCCTCCTCCTTTGTCTCTGAACTCGATTTTTCGTGACGTTTCGATCGGAAATTTCTACATTCGATGCATTTTTCTGCCTAGGAGTCGAACTAGAGTGTAAAGGTTTGATCTTGCAATCCGCTGAAGATGAGGCGTGATTGGGTCGGTGGTCTTGATTGGTTTTCGTGGGGTTCTCTGTTCTGGGCATGAGCTTCTGAGAGCTACTGAGCTTTTGGGCGATAGAAATTTGTGGTTTTGATGCTAAATTTGGGACATTTTCTGGGTTCTCATGTTTCTTGCATTTCTCTGTCCACTTCCTGAATTGAAGAACCACCCTGCAAGTATTGGATTGATTGAGCTCTTCTGCTTTATAGGGTAGTTGTCTTTTTTATGTTCCTGGAAGAAGCACTCGGTGAGGTTATCCCTTTTAGATTGAGATGAAAGAAGCAGTTAGTGAGGTTGTCAGCATGTTTGGATTGCAGTAGTGTATCTTGAATCCTGATCTTGCTCCCCTGTTTCACCTTCTTTTTTTCCTGGTTTTATAAATGTGAGCTTCACATTACTGTGTTGCTTGTAACAGGAAGGGAAAGTCTAAGTGTGGCCTGATCATCAATCGCAAAAATGTCGGGGTGAGTGGAAATAAAGCCATTCTCTATGTTCCATTACTATTTTTTGTTGCTTCTATGTACCTATCGCAAGTTGCAAATTGTGATGCCGAATTCTATTGTTAATTCGCTGAGAAGATTAGACGCATGTTTGTGTTTTGCTTGATTTTAAAAGGAAGACATGGTTTCCCTGGGCATTGAGCTTTGTTGCATTAATGAAATTTCTTCCTTAGAAAAGAGAGTCAGACTTACTTTTCAGAATATGGAAGTCCAGAAAATGGGTGTTTGCTGCTGATAATAGTATGCGGTAAGAGTAGATATTTATAGCACCATAGCTGCTGCTCCTCCAAAATGTGGATGGATGTATCCAAGCACATCTGAACACATCAAGAATAAGCTGTTTATTCTATTTCGGACATAGAGATATGAGGTTTTCTATGGCACTATTGGACTCACGTCTGATTTTGAACATGTTTTGTTGGTCAATATTACAGAATTTTGAATATTTGAAGGGATGAAACTAAGGGTTTTTATTTTGGGCAAGGACTAAAATAGCAATGCAGATTATGCGATATTGCTACTCTGTTTGTTTCTCTTGTTGATATAGGGCTGTAGGTGCATTCCTTTGTTGTCATTATCGAAGTTTGCAATTTTGTCCTGCATGCTATCTTCTAACTCGTGCACTTCCCATCGCATTTCTATTGTACAGAGAAGAAGCTGTGCCTGTTGCTGAGACCCCTGCACCTGCTCCTGGTGAGCCCATGGACCTCATGACTGCTTTACAAATTGTCCTGAGGAAGTCGTTGGCCCACGGTGGGCTTGTACGTGGTCTCCATGAAGGCGCCAAGGCAGTTGAAAAGCATGCCGCATTGCTCTGCGTATTAGCAGAGGACTGCAATCAGCCTGATTATATTAAACTTGTAAAGGCACTTTGCAACGAGCACAATGTCAGTTTGATCAATGTGCCCAGTGCTAAATCTCTTGGCGAGTGGGCTGGGGTAAGTCATAAATCTACTTTCACTTCGTACATGTTTCTCTTCATACAGCTTTGCAGATGGATGAATCGCCAAGTTTAGTTTGAGCTTTCTAATAGAATTGTTTCTGCAGTTATGCAAGATTGATTCAGAAGGAAAGGCAAGGAAGGTTGTCGGTTGCTCCTGCGTTGTTCTAAAGGTATTTATTTCACAATCTCTGCCAGATCTTAGTAACTTGCTGGCCTATCTTTTTTCTCTCAATGCTTTGTGATAACCTTATTATATTGACAAATCGTAAAAATTTCGAAGTGACAGTTATAGCATGAGCTTAGAATGGATAAGTAATGGATAAGTGGTCATCTACGATAGGGGTGAGCAAGTGAGCAAAAAAGAACCGAAAGTGAGCAAAAAGAACCGACCGGACCGGACCGGCGCACCAGTACAGTTCTCAATTCCCTAGAATTGGAGACAATGAAATTGTATTGGGCACCAGAATTGGAGACAATGAAATTGTTCCGGTTCCTAGTTCCTAGTTCCAATGAAATTGTTCCATTTCATTGTCTCCGGTTCCTAATTCCATCCTACAAGGAAGGGATGGAATTGTTCCGGTCCCTAGCTCCAAGGATGGAATTGTTGGAATGGTCTGTACCAGACCAAACTGATTATTTTAAAACTTTTAATTTTATTTCTTCAAAATTATTAAAGAAGTAATTTTAACTCTTAATTATGACGAATTTTCTCAATGTTGTTGAGTTGCAAATGACAAAGTCGAGAAAAGCATGCTTTAATTGGAGCATGGCCTGGTGGCTTTTATGCGCAACTCCTCTTATGATTTTTGTGTGCACATTCTATGTGGGACTCTCGACATTCGCACGGAAGGCTAGACACAATAATAACGACAAGCTAAGAGTCCCACATGAAAGGCCTTTTGCATGGAAGGCTGGATACCACAAGAGACTAGAGAGACAAGCCACTAAGAGGAGCTGTGCTTAAAAGCCAAGTCATGCTCCAAATAAAGCATGCCTTTCTTGGCCTTTTGGCTAAGATTTAAGTGTAAGATTTGTTTAAGTGTGTGAAGTGCACACAATTTTTGTAGCATTTTGATCTTTTTGTGGGTAAAGAACAAATACTTGATTTTAAAGGTGAGGGGAAATTGATTTATCACCGGTTCCATTGGACCGTCCAATTCCCGGTTCCTAAGGGGGATCGGACTGAATCAGGAATCGATCACCCCTAATCTACGATGCTTAATAGTGGTGTCGAATGTTTGATTTCTGTTTGCATATAATCTTGGTCAAGCTGCCCTCATTAATATTTTATCAATCTGCAGGATTTTGGAGAAGAGACCGAGGCTCGCCATGTCGTTTTGGAGTATGTGAAGTCACACTGAGAAGTATGAAAGCTCTTTTAGTCGAAGAGAGGCTTTCCTTAGTTGAATGCTCCGAGGTTTTGTGATGGTTATAGTTGAACCATGTCTTATTTTTGACCAGTTTCTGCTCAACTGTGAGGGATGTATCAAATTATCAAGTTTGAAAAATTTTCCAATTCAGTCCATTTTTCATGAAGATCCCTTCACAACCATATGATTTGGGAGCTCAGAACTCTGCATCCCATCCTTTCAGATAGGTGTTTAACGTTTGATGCTTGATTCAGTCGGTATGCCTTTCAAGTTGGCTGTCGTTGAGTCTTTTAGACGAATTCAACTAGAAGTAATATTTGTGCAGTATTGGATATTCACGGGCTGTGAGCCAACAATGCATCCGTGCACATCACATCGGGAGTTGCTTTTTATCGTCGGCAACGAGGTGGTGGGTTTATTTGGAACACGGTGACCCACTTTCAAGACAGGCTTGGGAGGTCATTCGATAAATAAAAGGTGCCTAACCTTGGGTGTTTTTCCGGAATTTTCTTCTAAGATTTCTAACAAATTTTGGTAATTAGAGCACTCAAAATGGTACACTAAGTCTTACCAACCCAAATTAGGATTACAAGGTGCTGTGATTATTCTTATGAGTTTTGACGATGTGCTTATCTGTACTATTGGCTTGAGTTTTGGCAACGTGTTTCGCACAACTTGACGAGTCCACTAATCACCTTTAACATTTGGAGAAAACTGTATTGCCATCCAAAACCAACATCTTGTTGATCGATATGCGTAAAAATGAATCCGGAACCATTGTATCTCGTGGGATTTATGTAAAACCCGTACGGAACTTTGAATTAGCCAATCAGCAAGCTTGGCATACATGCTTTTTCTACCAGTGTCTTCATGTCAGCTTTGAATAAATCCATCATTTTTTGTCAACCCTTCTTAACTTGGCACATAAAATGTGATTTTCAAGATAAATTCTGAGCTCCAGAGTTGAAATCCTGAGCCGACTCGTAAATTACATCGTTACGTGCTATAAATTATCCCACTTGACGAAAATGGACAAAGCTAACGTAAAACGGGAAGCTTTAAATATTTTGTTAATATCATGTTAGTAACAGAAGGAACATAAGCATTATTAATTAAATAAAAAAAAAAAACCCTTACTACCAAGCAGATGTAATATGAACTTTGAATTATGATCATCACCAGATCACAATGTAAGATGTCCACTTAATATTTTCTGATAACTTAGACCCGGCTCTCTTGGGCTAAGAAAAAAGAGAAAACCTTCCATCAACTTTTTCGTCTTCCTTTTTGGTCCAATGCAGCCGTTGACCATATAAGCGCAAAAAAAATATGCGGGATCGATTCATTTAACCAATACTGTGGTTATGTGATAAGCATGGTGAATCATAATACATGAAATCTTTACGAGTACAGACAGAAATTTCCTTCTTTATCGCAGCGATTTGACGTGGATCTCATCTTACATTGTTCAATAACTGACTCGTGAACTGTAATCATCAAGAAAGAGCTCCCTCCTCACCCTTTGCTACAGACATTGCTTCTGCTGAGCTGGTGAACTGTTGCGGACGCGCTTTGATACCCTCTTCGAAGTGCGCCATACTATTCTCTCGTTTTGACTTTGGAACTTGGCTTTGGGAATTTATAAACTTGGTCAAATCCTATCTGCTGTTAATTATGCAGCAGATGGATTAGGTTTGACAAATAACGATGGCTTGCTGTCTCTCTCCCTCTCTGTCTCTCTGCAATTCGTACTCATCTTGTGACACTGAAGACAGAGTTGATGGGGCGGTCTCATCTGCTGTCCCAAGCCGACCAGATTATTCAATGAAACCCTGCTTGCAGGACAGCACTTTAGGGCATAGCCATTGGCTGAAGCGATTTAATCTGTTCCTTTCGTCTTATGTAATTGAGAGTCAAATAACAGAGAATGACTTCTAAACTATCTTGAAAAATAAAAAAGTCAAAGAGGGAATCTCAATTAAAAATCCTTGCAATAGCATGTAGTTTTGTGAAACGAAACTTCACATCAGCTGTCTAAAAGGTCAGAACCATATATATTTTTATCTAGGATCCTTATCGATGCTCCGGACAATTGTGAGTATCCTATACGAGAAACATTTCATTTCTTAAGATAGTGATCACACACAGTACGAGCCAATACAGTGCAACACAAACCTTTTTTACTTAGTCGATTAATCAATGCTCTTAGTGCACTCATTAACGAAATCCTATCGTTGAAAGGGTTTTGTGAAACATGATTTCGTAAACTGAGTTAAGATATTATAATATTATCTACCATTATCAAACAACCTCGTATCTTTCGAACAATTCAAGGTAATGCTCAACTCTGACACGACCGTAAATGTTAAGGTGGAAGTCATTGTAATCATTTTGTGTGGATGCACTCCCGTTGATGATCATCATATAATTCTTGAACCACGGCCAAAAAAAAATATTTTGATTGGACTGTGGTTTCTAAATATTTCTATTTGTCTTGTCTTCTTAGAGCTTTTCTAATTCTTGAAGGGACACTGAATCCCTTAATCATTGGAACATTTGTCGTGTCATTGAGTCTATTATGATTCGGCCAAGTTTTCCAAGAGAGAATCATACCAATTTCCCAAGCTAAGTGTAGGGCTTGAGATTGATTTTTATGTCATGGGTGGGATGCATGTGTCTATATCTAAGCTTCATCAAGGACTTGGGACACCATACAATGAGCAAACAAGATAATTATTACCTGCGCGTGCATCATATAATATGAATTTAGGATTTTTATGTTGACTTAGGTTGTGGACTCCATTGGGTGGAATGATGTGTAAAGGGAGAGTGAGAGGATACATTGGGACTCTAAGAAAAAGTGGTGATAGTGATTGGTAGAAGATAAGGAGACACACACCTACACCTACACCCTCTAAAAGATAATTGAACTCTATCTATGTTTAGGGAAATTTTAATTCGTATGTTAAGTCTTTAGTTAGCTTTTTTGCAATTTAGAGTCAATTTAAGGAGGAGACTTTCGCATAGAATTCTCTTGTCTAAACATGTTCGCATGTTATTGTATAAAAGGAGAAAATTACCAAAAACATTGGATAATTATAATAAATATGCACATTCGGTTCTAAACATTTTAATTGAGTCTATTTAGTCATAAATTTTTTAACAATTTATCAATGTAGTCCTCTAGGTCAATTTTCGTATGCAATCACTGACGTGGATACTAGTTATCTTACAGGATAAGGCCAGCCCTAACATAAAAAATTTCCATAACTTTTTTATTTTATTTTTCCCTTTTATTTTTGTTTTTATTACCCTCCACTAGCTTGCGGCCTTGGGTGAGCGTCGGGATGCCCTTACCTAGGCCCTCTCCAACTAACAACAAATAATAAAAAAAGAATAAAAGAAAATTAAAAAAAATTGATAAAAAGATATTTAAAAATTGCAAAAAGTTCTACATCAGCACTAACCATTCAAAGTAAGATGAGTGGTATCCATGTTTGTGATTTTCTGTAAAAATTGACTAGAATAATTATATTATCAAAATGTCAAAATGTTTAGAATTAAATTGGTTAAATTGAAAAATTTATAACTAAATTGACATATGTACAATAAGTCTAAGACTTTTTTTTAGTAATTATATAAGAGCACTAGTTATGTAAAACTTACCTCTCACTGTCTCTACTTAATACCAACTCGTTGGTTTCATACATTTAATCATGGGATTACGAAAAATCCTGACTGTTTCCTTTTGTTAGTCAACGCAAACAAAGTCAATCTTGATTCTCTGAAACATTAACTGATGACAGACCTGTAAATCTCCAAAGTTTTCTTTGAGAATTGTAAGTCAAGGTCGAGCAGGAGGGCTTCACTTTCTTTCTTTCTTTCTTCATTTATTTAATGACACCTTTAATTTAGACCCGGCATTTCAGGGGAAAAAGATAATGGAAGAATACGATCTATTTTAGAAATTAGGAGGCCATCATTAAAGAGTCCATGTGGAGAATGGAATTGATATTTGATTTGGGTCGCTCGTGCATGGGAGGTGCAATGCTTTGTTATCTCCCTGGCCATCTCCTTGGTTTTTGCTTCCGTCTCTAATTCCATTTTTACCCATATAAAAAGGAGAAAAAAAAAGCATTCATGTGGTGAGATTGAGAATGTGAGAAGATATTGCTCTGAAATAGACCTAAAACGAGCAAAAAATACTTGCATGGGGAAGGCAAATTTTGAAGGATTTGAGGGCCTATTCTAGGGTTTTTGATTTGATGAATTTGAGGCAGTGATGATAGTAATAGCAACATGGAAGGACACCCCCCAAAACAATTTTTAGGTTTCTTGGAGATTTCTTGTATAGGAAAAACATGCCTCATTTTTTTTTTATCTAATGACAAAAATATTAGTTTTTAATAGTACCAATTTGCTACCTCTAAACAAAATCTCTACTTTGAAAAGACCAAATTACAGCGCTTGCAAATCCCCGAACCACCAAACTTCCCTACAATTCTTTGCCTACATTCCGAGCCCCTAACTCTACCACACGACCTCCAGCCCCACCACGGCCTTTGCTACAGTCGACTCCCCTCTACGCCTCTGCTGCAAGATGCCAAGGTTTGGACCCTGGTTGTGAACTCGGACTTGGGGCGACGATAGCCACGAGACCTCAAAGACAGCCACGACAAGAGCTCGAGGTCAGAGGAGATCGAAAAGACATTAGAGATAGAGAGGTGTAGACAACAAAGCGAGAGAAAAAGAGATGAGGCACTAGTGAGAGAGATATAAAGGTTTGCTTGGGAAAAGTACTAAAAAAATCATAAGCCTATTGCATTAATACTAATTCAGTTTTGAACCTTTCAACGGAACAATTTGACTCTAAACCTTTTGCATTTGTATTAATTGAGTTAAACCAGTTAATTTTGGTTGGAAATTACTAACATAGATATTGGTCGTCCTACATACTCGACTGACAATGATGTGGACAAATTTTACAATTTTTTTTTTTATTCATTGTGATTGGTAATGTCAATATTGATCGTGCCATTAAGATGACTGCTGCTTGTGTCAGCGATTTCAGGTTAAAATTCATTAGATTGACTCAATTGGTGCAACTATAAAAAGTTCAAGACTAAACTGATCCAATTTCAAGGTTTATGATTGAAACGGTACTTATACAATAGGTTTAGGATTTTTATTGTACTTTTCCCGCTATGCTTGTATGGTGTGGGTATGTTGGAGAGGGGTGAGGGTATTTTTGGAGAGTGATATGGTAACGTTGTAAATAGGTGGACAATTTTGCGAAATGAGGTATGTAACTAATTATTTCGAAAATAGATGTATGTTTTTTTTATCATGGAGTGAAACTTATGCAAGTTTTTAGTATTTTCCCTTTTTTTTTAAAAAAAATATAAGGTCAATATGCATGTCCATATTATGTTTTGTGAGGGAGGGTTTCATTGCTTTCTTGACGTGTGATTTATGGTTATAATCAGTCCTAAAATATAACATAAATTCAATCATATCATGTTGCTTTAGCTCTTGAAATGAGAACAAACTTACATATTCCCTATCAACTTTCAGACTAATTTTCATTTAGGTTTTTTTGTTTCGCGAAATATAAATAATTTGGAAATTGCTTTCATAAAAATAATCACTCATATTGCTTGAAATAATTAGTCAATAAAAAATATTTTCATTATTGATAATAATTTATATCTAAACATTTTCGTAAATGATAAATATATTTTTCATTTGTTTATTTTTGTAAACAATACAAGCAAATCATTTCTAAAAAATTATTTTCCAAATCACTCATTTTCCACAAAAGAAATATACTTTGAGCTGTATAATTTTCTTTTGAATAATTAATTAGGTCGTGGTCATTCTTCGAACAGATTCCCCTATCTAAATATGTAAGTCAAAACACTCTCTCTTCTCACTTTTGGATTTCCTAAATTATCATTTGTTATTATTCTCCCATACCAATTCATTTCATGAATAACTAGACACTTTTTAGACTTCCTCAATCACATTTGCTTTCTTCATCCTGTACCAATTTTGCACATAACCAACCACTTCAGACGAAAAGAGAATCGGTAAAGCAAAGAAAAAAAAAAGTAGAGAATAATCCCAAATGATTTAGTTCTCCATCCAATTAGCCTCACCAATTGTGTTATCGATTTAACAAGACATTTTTACAAAGGAATAAAACATAAAATCACGGGCCACCCTAAAAAAACCAATCGAGAATCGATCCAGCTGGTAGCCCAAAAAAAAAAAAAATTTTTTTTTTTTTTTTTTTATCATGTGAGATAAAATCCATTTTTTCTAAAATGATGACGTCACGATCGGGGAGGACACGACTCGACGGAACAGCCCCCATAAGAAGAAACATTCGAATCCGAGAAAGTTCGTCCCTCGTTTCTTCCTTCCTTTCTCTCTCTCTCTCTCTCTGCCAGAACCCAACGCAACCCCCTTCCTCCTTCCTTGTTCGTTCAGAGCACGCGACGATGCAGCCTCCTCCGCCGTCCTCCAGGGAGATGATTCAGGGCCTCAACTCCCTCCTCGGCTCCTCCCAAATCTCCCTCCACGACCTCCACGCCGCCGCCGGCGGGGACGACTTCTTCGACCAGGTGATGCTCTCCTCCTCCCTCCCCCGTGGCCCGACCTCGCCCCCGCGAATGCCGACGACCACCACCCCATCGACCTGACCTCCGAGGCGGAGGCGGCGGCGGTGGCGGCGGCGCCCCACAAGCACGGGGCCCCCGGCCTCGGGTTCCCCCGCTTCGACGAGCCGGCGGCGGCGATCCTGGCCTCCAGGCTGAGGCACCAACAGATCGGCAATGGCGGGTCCAAGGCGGCGATGATGATGCACCAGCAGCACCAGATGTTGCTGGCTCCCCACGACGTCGTCGACGGTTCGGGTCAGGTAGGTTCGCTGCCTCCGTTGACTAGTTGTTTTTTCTGCTCTGTTTTGACGAAAGCAAAGAAAAAGTTGGGATTTTGATCCCGGAGGATTCCGGTCGATCGAAAATCGTGCTCACCCACGAAACTTCAGTTCGATTTCTTCGGCGCGATCGGGTCGTCTTCAAAATTCGACGTCGAAAAATCACATCTTTACGGGATTCGATTTTGACTCCGCAGGGTGGAGGAGGGCACGGCGGTGGCTCCGTACAGTCTCTGTACAACGGATTCGCCGGGCCGCTGCACGCGTCGTCGGGTCAGGCTCCGAACCCGGCTCAGCTCTTTCACCCTCCTCAGGCATCTCTCTCTCTCTCTCTCTCTGCTTGAACAACTGAATTCTTCAGAGACCAAAGGTCTGATCTTTTTCTCTCCGTTCGTCTTCTGCAACCGTCTCGCAGGGAGGCGCCACCCAGGCCGCACCGAATTTCACCGCTCAGGCGGCGGCGGGGGCGGCGGCGAACGCGTCGACGGGCGGCGGCGCGGCCCCGGCCCAGCCGAAGCAGCAGAGGGTGAGGGCTAGGAGGGGCCAGGCTACGGATCCCCACAGTATCGCCGAAAGAGTAAAAATCTCACATTCCCTCTTTCTTTTATTTTTTTTCCCTTTTTTCCACCTTTTTTTTTTCTCGTCAACATATATACACGCCGAAAAATGAACTGAATTTTCCACCAAATTTTCCCATTTTCCCCATCTTTTTAATTCTATTATAGTCGAAATCCAATATATTTCATTAAAAAATGATTTTTTTTTTTTTTGAATTTGCTTCCTTTGGAATTTGTTTCAGCTACGCAGAGAGCGAATCGCGGAGAGAATGAGATCTCTCCAGGAGCTGGTCCCCAACGGCAACAAGGTCAGAATATTTCCCCTCTAAAACCTTTCGTCGATTTATGACGTCACCGTTTGGCGAAAATATACGCCTTGAGGACAAAATGGGGAATTCCCAGAGGGCACGTCTTAGGACGACGCGTGTCGATCGCGGGGGCGGGTCACTGCCAAGTCAGCCTCTCTTTTTTCTTTTGCGTGTGTTTCCGTGCGTTCGGAAAATTAGAGGCGGGCCCCCACCGGGTGCACTTGCGGTTGCCGTATTGATCGGACGGATATTAATTAGTTGCGCCCAAAAAAGTTAGATCTTAGTAAAAATTATTATCTACTAATTACTGATTTCTCGAGTTGATAATTGGAGCCAATTTTTTTTGGTAAAATGGTAATTGGCGACAGACGGACAAGGCCTCGATGCTGGATGAGATCATAGACTACGTCAAGTTCTTGCAGCTCCAAGTCAAGGTTCTCTTTTTTTCTCCATTTTCATTTTTCGAGAAAATTCCAATCTCGATTGAATTTTGAAATTAGTGAATTGGAATTTATATCTTTTAATATGATTTTTTTTTTTTTCTTTTTGGGGGGGAGGGAGCAGGTGCTGAGCATGAGTCGGCTGGGCGGTGCAGCTGCGATGGCTCCGCTCATGGCCGCCATGTCCTCCGAGGTAAAATTTTTCTATTTCTCTCCCTATTTTTCCCAACAGAAAAGAAAATTATTTGCAAAATTAGGAAATATAAAAAGGAAATTTGAATTAATTGGGGGTAAGACCAAATTTCCTTTGCTTGCTGAGATAAAACAGGTCGTAAGCATTCGACAAGGACATCATTAAGTCGCCAGTTGTCAATCGAACATAAAAAGACAATCCCAAAAACAGCACGCGTGCCCCCCTTTTTCCAATTATCTATATTTAAATTGAATGCGCGATCGGTTTTTCGAATATAAAATTAAGAATTCGTACGGTGGTTTCCTAGGGGAGGCGGCGACAGCATCCAAGCGGGCGCGAACGGCGGGGCCCTGGGGCGGAACGGCGGTAGCGGCGGCAACCAGGGGGCGCCGGCCGGCGAGGGCGTGACGGCGGCGGAGCACCAGGTGGCCAGGCTCATGGAGGAGGACATGGGGTCGGCCATGCAGTACCTGCAAGGCAAGGGGCTCTGCCTCATGCCCATATCCCTCGCCACCACCATATCCACCGCCAACACGTCCCACCGGACGAGGAACCACCCCGCGGCCGCCGGCGCCAACTCCCGCGCCCAGAACACGGCCCTCAGGCCCGGCGGCGAGGGCCCCACCTCTCCCAGCGCGTCGGTCCTGACCGTCCAGTCGGCGGCGACCCTCGGCAACGGCCCCGGCCTCGACGGGGGTCCTCCGGCATGGACAACGCCTCCGTCTCCAAGCCATGACGACCCCGGCACCGGAACACGGGGGCGAAGAACCGGGCGGAACGGTCGCCGGACGACGGTGACGTCCCGAGCCTATCGGAACTCGAAGTGCCGATACGACATCGCGGCGACGGCGACGTTTTTGGGTGGGTGGGGTGGGGGAAAGCTGACTTTAACAGAAAGTGCGGACGACTACTACTACTACAAAACTAGTTGAGACACGAAGGAAGACGAGATCGAACCGAATTCGGCGAACCTACTTTTGTTTTCTTGAGGTTCCGACATTAAATATTATTATTATTATGCTAAGTATTGGAGTATTTTTATTTTATTTTATATTATCGTGTTATTTAAAAACATCAAAAGCTGCCAGCTGCCCTTCTCTCGTTCGTTTCTTCCCCTTGATGGGATTTTTCTTTTTCTAAATGCCATTCCTGTTTATCGAATTATGTAGCTCTAAATGACTGCCTAATCACGGGTTAAATTCCCACTCAGCTCCCGTGACTAAGTAGCCTTTTTTTTTTGTTCTTTAGCGTCACCTAAGTAGGTTGAAATTGAAATAGTAGCCAGCGGTTGATGTGATGATTTCACTGTCCTATGGTTTACTATATTGGAAAAGAATTGACGGTATTTTGCTAATTGTCTTCGTTTTAGTGAAAATTGAGTAATTATCACGAGAACCTCAGAACCGCCAATCAATGGGAAAATTAATTATCAAACAAATATCATGAAGCACGGGAAGTGTAGATGCTCGCTATTACAAATTATTTCCAATGCTTGGTGGATCCTTCATGAATAGGTTGATAATTGTTTTATGTCGGGCAATTACTTAAGTAATTTGACATTGTATCGACCTTAAAAGTTGACCCGAAAGACATCCTTTGTACGATACAACCATTCATGTATTCCGACATTGGATAGAAGGCCATGGTAAATCATTCATCCCTCTGAAAAGTTCATTCATCGAGAGTCATAGAAAAGGGGGAGGAAAGAAGAAAGGAAGAAAAGAATCCAACCAACATGTTCAGCAGCATCGGCCAAATTCGTGTCGCGCACGAAAAGTTCATCGACCCCACGTTTCGTGCATCAACGGAACTTGGCAAAGAGAGCAAAAATCAGGTTCTCCAGCATTTAAGAATACACGCACGGCATCTGATGGTATAAAGAACATGGGCAGGAGTTGCGTCTGGGACATTATTCTAGGACTTTGTCCCCCAGATCGTTCTGCTCTTAGTTTCAGATAGACAGATCTGGCATGTTCGTGGGTGGCCAGTAGAAAAAGAACTCAAGAATCTCAGCCTGGAGATGTAGGGTTTGAAGACAAGATAGTGGAGGGCGACGAAGTGTCTTTAATGCGTCGTGATTTCTTGCCATGTATAGAATATAGATCCCCCCCACCCTTTGGTCAATGATGCAGATGCAGACGTTGCTGTTCCTTGGTCTATTTCAATTTCTTTCCCGAACACAGCAGTGCTTGTCCTTGTTCTTGTGAATAAGATTCATGATTTATCTTTTGACCGATCTAATTGCTTGTACTCAGCCCATCCACGCGCATCAAGTTGAGTTCTTGTGATTTTGCCGTGTCTGAATCGAGTGCTCAACAAATATAATTCTCGGTTATTTAAACATCGACGATTTAATATGCAAGGAAGGCTATCGTGCCAAGACTTAGGGTCCGTCGATTGGAGTTATTAATCTAATGTTCAGCTCATGATCTATCTTTTTGTTCGATCTAATTGCTTGTACTCAGCACAGCAAGTTGGTCTTGCTTAATAGCATGGCAACATATACTTGTCGGTTATTTAAATTTACCCCAAAAACCACAAAAAACCCCAAATGGTATATTTCAAACTAATTTTTATTCATTAAAAATTAATTTGTTCAATCGTAATAAATTTCAAAATCTCAAAAAACTAATACATTTGACAAATTTACAAATATACTCAACCGTCAAAATTTGATTAATATAATAAAATATGTTACAATTATGACAAGCAAAAAGTAAAATTCCAAATTGATATACCAATCAACTGCTATATGTCATATATTTTGACAACAAGAAATTTAACGGAAACTATTAGAGAATACAAATATCTCAAATTTATCAAAAATGTACCAGTTTGAGATTTATAATAATCAAAAAATAGTTTGAATTAAAATTGTCATGAATGTAATAGTTTGGGATTTTTCAAGGTATTAATCCTAAAAACTATCTTAAACGGACGTATTATTCTTCAATTCAAAGGGGGGAAGACTATGGTTAGAATAACATAAGTACAATGAATCCAAACAACTGAAATTATCATTAACCCCGCCTCATGACCTAAGAAAGGTATTGGGCTTCGTTATCAAGGCCCAATACTAGTTCATTTTCTAAATAAATCTCTGACCATTCGAGTGTGAAGACCCATTACTGAAGAGGCAATATGGACTGGGTTACAAGTTTTTTTTTTTTTTTTTTTTTTTTGGGCCCTTTTCAAAAAGGGACTCTCCAGGTATTGCCGACATGATAAAACGGGGAAAATGCAAAACACCGTAGAATTCGAGAGATGGTTTGGTTACATCTTACCAAAAAAAAGAATATAGATGCGCGTTATTGCTAAAAAGAACTCAAGTTGGACCTGTCACGTCACATCTAGTCCGACTTATTTTCATCGAACAATAATTGCTTCCTTTTTTCTCAAAAGTTATATCGATCGTCCTTAAACATTAATTAAGCTATGTTTTACGTGATTTGATATATGATGCGTCAAATTATCAAATTTTTCTTTCATTTTTTATGGCCCAAAACAAAACCAACTGCATGGGGTCGCCTCAATGGGAAGGGATGTATACCTGGTCATAACACATGCTCGATTACCCAAATCACCAAATGGAAACGAGGTCGATGGAGAGCTTTGTCATGGGTCCGGAGTTTATCCATGTAAAAAGAAATAAGTTGGACTTCCTCCACATAACTAAATAAAACATAATATAGAAACCTTACATAATAAAACAATATTAAAATGCCTGTCATTATCCGATAAGTGAGCTTTGCTAAACAGGGGATTTTCCCGGATTACGAAACGGGGGATTTTTCAGAAATTGGTGGAATTGAGTACTATGGCAGAACGAATCGTACTACATCCGTCCTTGCGAACTATTTACCGCAGTGAAGGATACGTGATCGCGATCGATCCGTACGAGTAGCTTTCTCATCAATGTTGCCTTAAACTGGAAGATAACCACTCGGTCTACACGATTTATTATGTACTTTTGGTCGACCATTAGTGTATATATAATGTGCAATACTGTCCGTTCATTAATAATCCGAAAGCACGGACGCGGACATCCGGTCTAATTAGGATCCGGTCCTGTCGATGCCGAGGACATTAACGATCACCCCAACCACGACTGCCTCGGCTATTCCGCCTCCAATTTTCACGGCGAAAAGGTTGGATTTTTCTTGTGGCTGGCGTATAATTTAGGCTCTGCATGCATTAGTACGAACCAGATCTTTTCCTCGAATATAAGAAGCTAATGGACCGGGTGCATGCATGCCAAAGCTTATCCGCTGCCAGTGCACGCAACGTACAATGCACTAAGAGAGACAGGGAAGGACGATGGCAACTGCTGAGAGAGAGAGAGAGAGAGGGAGGGAGGGAATGCGGTGGCCATTATTGGTCGCTCATAAACGATCAATCATGTCGACATGCTGTACTAGATTCTCCCATGAGTAGAGAGATCAGTACAAATGACGCTAGAGGTGAAGCTGCTCCAGGTTATGACTGACTGGACCGGGAAGTGCTGTAACTTGTGCTTTTCAATGATGCACGGCTTAAAAGTTGTAGCCCCTCAAAATTGGATAAGACAGCTACTTAAAACCTGCCATAAGCTGCTGTTACTTTAAGAGTAGGTTATTGCGGTTATGAAGAGTTTGCTGAAAATCTTAGAGGCCGCAGCACCCTCTGTGATTTGCTTACTTACTCCACAATAATTTGTTCATTTACCTTCTCGCCAAAATATAATATCGTGTCGTTTTGTATGCAAATCTCAATAAAAATTTAATACATTTGAAATTACTATTATATGTGATCACGCTGTCCGCATGATACATATATCTTGATAAAAGTTGAATTTCTTATTTCTTATTGATTGATTTCTCATCGTATCGTTACTGGTCGTATGACAGCTACACAAAACACTTGCCTTTATCTCCCATAAATAAAAATCAGTATAGATGGAGCTAGAGGTCTAGTCTGTTTCAAGTTATGGCCCCACCGTCGAGTGCTGTAATTCGTGCCTTTTAATGATAAACGACTTAAAGTTGTAGTACGTAAAAATTAGATAAGACAACTCTCTAAAAATCGCTATAAGCTGTTGTTACTTTAAGGGTAGGGTATTGCGGTCATGAAAAGTTTGCTGAAAATCTTAGAAGCCACAACAACCGCTGTGATTTGTTCACTCCACTAAAATTTGTTTCCTTTCCTTCCCTTGCAAAATGGGATATCGCGCTGTCAACATGATATGTATCTCGATAAAAGTTAGAATTTCTTGCACCATATTGATCGGCTTCTCCTCGTATCGTCACCGGTTGTCCCAGAGTGATGTGGCGTGGCCCAAGAAAGCACCTCCTCTTTCTGGGTTTCCTTTTTCCGGACTTCTTCTTCCCCCTTAAAATAAGTAAACAAAGGGAAGCAGGAAACCCTCTCTTCATGCCTCGTTCGCTGTCCATGTCTAAGCAAAAATATACAAAGTACGCGAGTTGAAGATGATGGGCGTAGAAAACGGAACAGAAGAAGACGCGGTGCTTCCTAGATGTCCCATGCCGAACGTTAGATCTCGCACTACATTTGCTTTTGCAGGACCACAGAGTGGTCCTCCCACCCTGTCTGAAACCCAGTAGGCCCCAATCCATCATCAGTTGTCTGAGCTTTTTGAGGGTTTTCAGGCATTTGTCAAGGAATGAATCTGCTGCTGAGTGGTGTGCTAGGGTTAGGGAAAATGTAACATGGCTCTTATGAAAAGAGAGAAAAAAAAGAAAAGGCTCGCGATTTGAATAGTCTCCTCCATCAAGAAAGTCAGATCTTATCCACTATTAGTGGAGTCAAGATGAAACCCCATCTTTGGGTTATGAAGGGAGGGTCCAACATGAACTGGACTTTGCAAAATGGGTGGTGTGGGGTTGAAATGGTGCTGGAGACAAGCCACTGTGAGAGCACTAGCAAGTGCATCCTTCAATGGATGGAGCCCTAAACAACCAAGTTGGGAGGGGTTTTCTACTTGGATTTGGACGTAAATGTAATAATGTGGTGTCAATTGCATGGTCTCGTCTTGTCAATCTAAGATGATGTGATCCTGATGTTCCGGTCTATTGGGATAATTATCACATTTCATACGATTCAAAAATGGTATTGTTTAATTGAGGAAAACTTAGATGTGCACCCTACTATTCAAGATTCACACGATGGTCAATCTAAGTAGGTCAATGTAATTAGGTCTTTGTAGACAACTACATGCGTGATACCGAGTGAGTTAGATTAAATTGCTAACTTGGTCAAACATTGGAATTGCACTTAAAGAAAAGCGAACAATCTCGTGCTCATGAAACGATATCAAATTTTATTTTCTTAGCTGTAAATGTATTCCGGTTATTTAATAATAAATACGAAATTTATATTATTATTGCAAGTTAGCACCATGTGAATAACCCCACCGCTTAGTCTGCATTTTTAGTCGATGCTTGGATAGAAATATGATGTTTGTCCTATAATTGTTACATAAGATTATTTTGGGTATCAAACATATCACAAGATAAACTAGGATTGCAATATGGAGTAGTGCAATAGTATAAAGACCATGCTTGTAATTTTACCTAAGAATTTTTATTATCGCCGACAATGCTGTATAATAACAACATTAGCAGTCTATCACTTTCAATCACAGTGTTACTTTAGCTATTGAGTGGTGAACACATTTCAGTTGACTGAGCCTCATTCTAATTATTTTATTCTAAAACAAAGATAAACACATCCTAGTGCTTGAGGGCTTGATATGGGTTTTAGAAAAATTATCAATTCAATCCAAAAATTTTTCAATTTTGTTAATTTAATCGTAAAATTTATCGAAATTTCAATGTTATTCTTTTCCGCCTATTTGCCACTGAAATTGCTGCATGGTAATACACATAAAACGTCGTTTTGAGTAAAGTTGTCCACGCCAGCATACCATACCGAATGCCACGTCGGCGATTTTCGACTATAATAGGCGGAATGACAACATTGGGATTTTGCGCAAATGCTGCAAAATTGTCATTCTACAATAGATTGAGTACTAATTTGGCATTTATCCTGCACTTTCATTTGAAGTCAACCGCCAAGCCCAAAAAGAAGAGACTGATTGTACTCGAATCTCATTATAATCACTTGAGAGACAGCTTACTATTCATTTCTTTATTATCATTGACCAGAACCAGATTTATATCATAAATCAGTGATCAGGCTGACATGGTTCCTATTCGACGTATCATGTGAGCCTTTCATTCTAGGGAATCTTACTTTATTCCGGGAATCTCGCTTTATTTTATCACGAGAGGATGGCGATATTTTCCCAAATTACAAGTAAAAAGAGCACACGCATGCCGTGCGAGAAAAGTAGTCAACACAACGGAATTTAGGTTTTGTAAAATTGAAGGTTTGATTTTAGATCGTATGAGAGATCTGAGGAATCATTGCTTTACTATCTCGTTAACTTATAAATTAGGGTTTCCATGATCCGGGAATGGGACGACAAAGTTCATCACAACGACTAGCATCGGCATTCATAGGAATTTTAGGAAAAGTTTTAAGGTCGAAATCCTCCTTCAAATTTGCTTCGCTTATGAGACGCATTTTGTGAGGAAAATTTCCTTCATCACTGAATTTTTAAATGTCCAGTTCCCTTAAAAAAAAAGTACCAACTTTTACTCGAATCCCTTGGCCCAAACTTTTTCTTTTTATCTCGTAAAGAAGCATCAATGTTCCATAAGTACCCATTTTTATCCCTAGTTTCCGTCCATTGATGCCAATTGAAATATGACGTGATTGCACATAATTTGAGAGCTTTCTCTATTTTTGAACACTGTCGGTCGCAAGTTCGAGGTCCCATTTTTCTTTTATCATCAATTTTTTCTTTGATCTTTTACTAACTTTTCATTTATCTTTCTTATTTACGTTTTAAACTTACCAACCATTACACGGATTTATCCAAATGGAGATGGTTAAAGAACAAGCCCTACTACACAACAGTTGTTAGGGATGAGATTATAAAAAATTCTGAGCAGAATTGCATTACTTGTCTATGTCAATGCATATAAACTTTTTAGATTGGTATCAAGCCTTCAACCTAAATATTTCGTATGGCATCACTTGTGCAACTTAGTTAGGAAAGGGAATAATGCTATTTTCAAACACTGTCTGGTTGCGAATTCCAGATCCTATTTTTCTTTTATCATCAAATTTTCTTATCTTTCACTAATTTTTCATTTTTCTTTCTTAGTTACATTTTAAACTTATCAACCATTACATGCATTAACCCAAATGGAGATGGTAAAAGAACGAGCCCTACCACGTGACCATTGTTAGGAATGAAATATAAAAATATCTGAGCAAAATCGCATTACTTGTCTATCTCAATTGCATAAACTTTTTAGATTGGTATCGAGCCTTCAACCTAAACATTTTGTATGGCATCATTAGTTACGCAACTTAGTTAAGAAAAGGTATGATCCTTATCGCGACGCTGAGAGGGGATTGCCGCCAGCCGTCGGTCCCCCTCTCCAATCTTTTCACTAGTCAAAAGAAAGCCAAGCCCGAATTGACGCTTTGATGTGTGAATGTCGAGCGTCACCTTATATGCTCCATACGTTTTTTAGCTAAAGCTTTTGCAATGTGTTGAGTATCGGATTTGAAAATTAGCAACGAAAGGGACAAAAGTGTGAAAGAGTGAGAATCAGGAAAGCACATGCACGCATGCCGCCACCAGAGCAAGAATCTTCGTTGGAACTTGAAGCTAGCCACCGCCGAAAATGGTGGTCTCAGAGGGAGTGAGGGTCTCACGACCAATCCTAGGTAACGATAATGTTTTTTATCTTTTTTTTTTTACTCTTGTAATTACGCATTTAATTAGAGGATTAGCAGCTAATACCTCTCCGCGAGGAGAGGCACGATGAGTTTCAGACAGTCCGACACTGTCCTGATCTCAAACCCACTTGATTAGCATGAACTCAACTCAAACTCCATATCAAATTTCTTAATTATCTCAAAATTCGTTCAAGCTAATTAAGTCTACATCGGAACTTGAAATCCGTCTGGAAGTCGACTGATAATTATCACTAAAGAATAAATACTTGCAGTTATTTAATTGACTGGGTGTGTTTGAGAAGACTAATGATGTTATAATAACGATATACTTGAACAGGCAGAGATAAATGCAATGCGATGAGGATTAACTTGTCGACACCAATTGAGATTTTCATCAAAGTAATCAACTATGGTAATTGAAACATGAATTTTTTTTGGGCCTAAAATTCGGATGGTCATCTTACCTGAGAATGAATTACAAGAGGAAAGGATCATTTGTTTGTAAACGTGCCAATATAAATGGAAGATATAATGGGCTGTTATGAGATAAAATTTTGAGATTGTATTCACCAAACCTGTACAAAATTTTTAGCAAGCTAACCGGACAAATTTAAAATGGTGGAGTGAAGTAAAAATTAAAATCTTTTGTATTTATTATGCGCACCGACTAGATTCACTTAATCAAATATCAAAAAAATAATCATGCCTGCGCATAATCCGTGGGCAATGACTAGTATAAGTTATACGTACACAATTATTTATTTAGATTCAGCCATATTGATGGAAGTAGCCACAGATAAAATAAAATAAAAAATTTAATTTATTTATACAGACACAATAATATTTATGTAAATTAATTAGTACGAGGGCTATAATTATTGGTGCAATCCGTACCATGTCAGGGCGGCTCCCTTGCACCTAAGTGGGTGGGGTACGTGGGGGTGCTCATAAAGTGGGAACTTCGGATGTTGATATCTGTAAAAATGTTATCATTCATTTATGCATGTATAAACTATATTATTTTTGGGAAAATAAAAGAGTTAACTAAATAGAGAATACTTCCAAAAAGATATATAAAAATATACTAGTGGAAGACGGGACTGGAGGATGGTGTAATCACCACTAAAATCAAATTCTTTTCTTTAGACCATAGAATCACTTAGAGTGAGATTTTGTGAGAAGCACATTTTGTAAGATTTGACAAACATAGATTATCGCTTTTTAAGAAATTAACTTCTTCTTTTTTTGTTCGAATTTCCAGAGATTAACTCTACCAATATTCAAGTTGCGTGGAATTTGATTCTAACTCAACTATTTTTATCTCTGTATTGTTTATGTTATTTGCAGCTGTTGTCCATTGAGGACATACGATACCCAAATAGGAAAACTTTTTTTTGCAAAGTTGGATATACAGAGGTGATATAAAACTTTAAAATTCAATTTGAAATAAGCATATGTAGACAAGTTAGAAGAGGAAAATTTGAAAACTATTAGCATGTCTACAATTTTCACTTTACACATTCAAAGGACAAACTATTTAGTTATAGGTAATCCCTTCTAATATGTACTTTAAGAGAAATTGCAAGTTCAAAACAATTGGATTTCGGAAGTAAGAATAATTAATTACATGACATTAACAATGAATAAACATTTTCAAAAGATAAAAGTTGATTATGATATTATATAGTTAAAGATGAAAACTAATGAGCTGTGGGTTAAGTTTCTATATTTTTTTTTTTTAATTTCTGGATGCAATTTTTTAAATTACTGGAAGTATCTATTGAGTGCAAAGGATTATTGCGTTTAATGGTTAACATAGTTATTTTTAAGTTGTCAATAGTTTATTTATTATTACCGCATAACTCAGTTTGTTGTATTTTAAATTATTTGTAAATTGAGTGGGTTTCTTTATTTTGTGAAATTTTCTTTATTTACCAATAAATCACTTCAATTATTTAGTTAAAAGTCGAGATTATATCTTTGTCTAAATTTTATTTCAGAATTTTTAATTTTATTGATTTTTTTAAATTACATATATTCTAATCTTTCTTATTTAAGTGTACTTTATGAAATTAAAAAGAGATTTAAATCAATAAATTGAGAAGCATAAAATAATACTGACAAAATTTTAAGTAATCTATATGTTTAAATTTTCAAAAATGTCCAATTTCATTGTGAATTCATATTATCGAATTGCATGTAAGGAGATGGGTCATCGTAAGTATACACAAGTTATATTTAAATGAGATTTATCTTTCAGATATTGTTATTAAAATTAGCCAAATTAATTTTGAACTGGAATTTTAACTTATTGTAGTATGCGATCTCTATATGATATTCTCAATTATGATTCTATACAAATTCCTATAGCAATTGCCACCTTTCTCTAAAAGGGCCATCATTCCTTTCTTATTGTTTCTCCATTTGTTACCACATAGTGAGAGAAATGATAAGAGCTTAGCTATTAGCAGGTTGTTGAAAAATAGAACCACACCCATCATTTTATTCACAATGTGTCCCAATTTTTGGAAATCTCAATATTATTATTTAGGGTTAATGCAATGAAAAACCCCAAACTCATACATATATAACAAGTTTACCATAAATTATTTTTTTACTATAAAAAAATACCCACAAACTGATATATTTGTGACAAATTTATCCATTGTTAATTTCCGTTAAATTATATTAATACCACAAAAAATCATACACTTAAAAGGTAAAACCTCAAATCGGTACACTCGTTAATTGCCACGTATAATCCAACTCGACAATTTGACAATAAAATTTAACAAAAACTAACTAAGGGTAAATTTGTTACAAATGTATTAGTTTTTGGTTTTTTGGTTGTAAGAAAATAGTTTTTTGTAAATTTATCACATATGTATCAATTTATGGACTTTTTGTGGTAGTAACCCTATCTTTTGAGGTAAAAAAAAAAAATTTGAATACAAAGCTTTATAGCTCTTAACCATTCTTTTTATTAAAAAAATTGACATAAATAGTCCTATACTTTGATTCAATGTGCCACATAATTCTCAAACTTTTAATTTGTCCAGTGTTATCTTTGAACTAATCCTATATGTTCAATTTAGTCCATTAATTTTTCATAATGAAGTCATAGAAGTCATTGAGCACTACTCACAACTTTTCATAGTTACGCTATTATCCTTATTTTAGAAAATCTTTTCATTTCAGTCAATTTCTTAAATCAACAAAAACATGCTATGTTTTTGTTACTTTTTTGTCTTTATAAATATTATGATAATCCCATTAAAGCATTATATTTTTGCTTATGATTTTTATAATGGAAAAGGCGGAACATCATTTAAAGTTGTACTGGGTTCATATTACTACTATTTACAAATTCAACGAAATATAACGAAGAAAACACGAAAAACAAAAGCCCGAAAATTTTTCTGTTTCCAAAAACTTGAAAACAAGATTTTAGATCAATGTAAATACGAAATTATCTGAAAATGAATTAGTATTGTTGTTAGAAATCCTTAGGAAAGCGTTTATTCTTAAAATGCAAAATATCAAATCGATATAACTCTAGAAAGAACATCTACTTTCACTGTTATAGAGATTATGAGCTAAAATATACTTAAGTAGAACCATCATAATAATCGTGAAGAGCAAAAAGATAAAAGGTGATAAGGATAGCATGGTAAACCCAAGAACCGTCTTCATGTTGTCTCTCTGGTTTGACGCAGTCCCAAGCCGCACGACTCTCGCCGCCCATCATCAAGAAACCGACAGATGGGACCCGCCACGATGACCCATCAACGGCTCAAAATCCACCCTAATCAATCAAATCACCAACAAAGCCGTAAAGCCGATTAATTATTCACTAACACACCCCGATTACCAATTCCCCTTGTCTGGCTGTCTCTCTCTCTCTCTCACTCTCCCTCCCTCTCCCTCCCCCACTAGCCCACGATTTTTTCATCGACACCACCCAACTAATCCCACATTTGTTTCTGTTGACTCGCTTTATGCATTGCACACTCGGCATCATCATATATCATCCGCCTGGACAAGCCCCAAAAGAAGAAGGTGTTAGCTAAAGATGGATGCTTGGAGAGAGAGAGAGAGAGGGGAAGAGAGAGGGAGAGAGAGGAGGGGGAGGGGGTAGAGGGGGTAGAGGGGGGTTTGGAAGAGATGAGATGATGTTTCTTGGAATGGGATTGGGCTGTTTCTGTGTGATAGGGATGATATAAAACCCTAGTTGGTGTTCAAAGTATGGATCTTGATTGATTTGCGATGGGGGGTAAGATCTGGGTCGGATTTTCTTGATGACAGAAAGGCGGTTGAGGTGGTTCGAGTTCATGGGGTTAGTAGATCTGCGATTCAACGTTCAGAGATGTACAAGAATCTGGCGGCTTCCGATTGGAGGAGGATTTCGAAGCTTTTCTTGTTTTTGTCTGGGAGAGAGAGAGAGAGAGAAAGAGAGTGACAGAAGAGAGTGAGCACACGCAGGCAATTGTATGAAGGGCATGCCTTTGCGGGTGCGTGCTCACTTCTCTTCTGTCAGTCTCCACTTGGTTCCTTTTTTTGCACTTTCCGAGTTCTTTCTCTCTCTCTCTCTCTCCTACTCTCGTTAACAAAAGTTTTATATTTCCTGTGAATTCTTGACACATAATTTTATGTGTCCCCAAAGGAGGGCTGTGCTGATTTCTCCATCTGGGCGGCCTCCTGGTCTTTCTGAATCAGAACCCTACGATTTTTACTTTCATGCCTGGCCAGGTGTCCGTCTTGTATCCACATGTCTCTTGCTCTCTGAATTCTGGAAAAGAAGGGAAAGCAAGTAAGCTTTGCGAAGGCGATCGGTAGCTGGAAAAGTGGCCTTGCCGCGCGCGCGCTGGTGCGTGTGTTTGAGAGAGACTGATAGAGATGAACTCGAATTTTTTCTCATCCCAGCTGATCTTTTTGCAGCTTCTTTTGCCTCTATTCTCACTGGCAAGCGTACTCAGCCCGATTATCTTGGTCGTTCTTGGATGCTGCTTCTTTTTATTGTCTTATTACTTGTCAAATGTTAGCTTTCCGTCGTTTATTTATCCGAGAAATGTATAGTTAATATTTATTAAAAGGAAGAATTGGGAAAATTGGAGCTTTGGTTCGGGAGCGTGTCTTTTCATGGTTATTTGCCTTGTTTACTATTCATGTTTAACGGAAAAACTGCAAATATTTTATGCTTATTACATAGCCAACCCCCACTCTCTCTCTCTCTCTATCCCCCTCTCTCTCTCGCTCTCTCTGGCGTTTCTTCTTCTTCTTCATCGCAAAGCAAATTTACTCACAAGGCAATATGTGGAGGTAAGTATATACAAATCTCTTAATCTGGCGCTGATGGTGGGTTCTTGAATCTCCATATACAAAAACCCTATTTTGGGTTCAAGAAATTGAGACCGAGGGAAGTAATATTTCGTTTCTCTCTCTACTCTCTCGTTTGTTAAATCTCATCACCATTATTTTCCATGCGATTTTTTTTCCTCTCTAGTGCCTGCAGCTTTTGATATTTGAAGCAGAAAGGCGAGGACTTTCTGAATATATTGTTGCAGTACGAATCGGTGCTAAATATGGCAACATCCATCTCTTTCCTTTTTTGGGTCGATGTACACTGTGTTATTGCCATGAGTGAAGCGAAGATTTCATGGGTCCTCTGGTTAGTATCTGATTGTTATCCCCCATCAAAAGATCGATCCGGAATTTCACTTTTATTTCTTGCCTTGTCTGAGATTCTATTATCTTCTTACTTCAGTCTTAAACTGTGTCTTTTTAATTGTTTCATCTGGAAAAAGGGCTTTGCTTTCTCCTGGGGGAGCACCAAAGTTTAATTGCTTCCATTTTCGGCCTCACGGAGCAGGTAAAATCTCAGCACCATCGTCTTCCCTAGTTATTTATAGCTTCTTAATGTGGTTCGCTATTTTCAATCTTGTTTGATTTTATGTGTAATTAGCTTTGCCTGTTTCACGGACTGCTTGAACTAGTGGGAGCCGAGGATGCGAGTGTCGAACTGGTTGGCATTAGCAAAGACGCCGGATGAACTTTAAAACCTGAACGACTATGAATTCAATCAGAGTTTGGAACAAAAGTTTCGGTTTTTGACTAGAATTAGTTAATCTCTCTTACTTAGTTTTTCCCTAAATTTTTGTCGGTGGAGCATTGATTTTTGAATGGAGCCCTTTGGCTGGTCTCTGAATTTTCCCCATTTATGCTAATAATTCAGATCTCTGGGGGATGTGATAGGTTGCTAGAGTTTGCTAGTGGAGAGGCTAAAAGCTAAGAGCTTATTCTTTTCCAATATAGACTTATCTTGGCCAAAGAAAAGTGTACACTTAATAATTTCTTTTTCAGGCAGCCAGTGATTTGACTATCTTGGATAGTTTGTCTCTAGGATGATGCTTTGAGGATTGACTTGTCCATACTATTTGGAAATACCTATTCTTAGCAGGAAAATTAGCGAGTGATCGGTAGTATGTTCTCGTATCTCCCTCAAATTTATTGTGAGATTTATCAATATGGGAGGGAGGTGTCATCAGCCATAAAAGAAGTGGGTAGTATATTTCTGTGTTATACCATAGTTTCTCTTCTTTATTGCCTATTGAAACTGATGCTGTTCGAAAAGCCATTGTTAGTGAAAGAATCTTAATGGTGTCTGACCCATATTGGTTTAATTTACGTGTCTTGGAGGATGCTTTATTACAATATCAATTGACAAAAGACTACTTGGCAAGGTTCTAGTACTTAAAGACCTTGATATCTCATAGTGTCAACCATATGAATTGCATGATCTAAAGTCAAATTTTGCTAGTCTAATGTTTTCGGCTAATTTCTTTGTTTCTCTTTCTTAGCATTATGGAAGTTTTCTTTTCTGGGCAATTATGGGCATTGTCAATTGTATATATGTCTTTTACTTTGAAATGATTACCCTTTTAAGGTAAACTGATGTGTTCTACCCTTGGCTTTTCCTTAATACTCTTGGTTATTCAAGAAAGTATTAAGGCTGTTTTATGGTAAAATAAAAATTCGATCAATTTCCTTGCCCCTCATTCTTGAAGAATAAGAGAGATTCTTTTTCAATTTGAATCTGATTCCTGATATGGGTAGGTATTTGCCATACTCTAAAAGTGCTTACGCAGCTCGACCCTCAGGCTGGGGAAGTACAGTCAGATTCTCGATTTGGTCTTATATGGAAAAGTTATGATATGGTAGCTGAGAAGGGTGAACTATCTTATGGAACAATTTAAATTTTTGACAGCCCAGAAACCACCCTATTTAAGTTCCTAGAAACATCACCAAACGCGGAATATGTTGGTTTCACTGGTTCCAATATACTCTGATTGTTTCTTTAAACTTTAGAAAAGAAGTATATCTAGAAGATAAATTTATGTGAATAATAATAAAGAGTCGTGAAACATAACAAACACAACAGTGAAACTTTTTCATCTCATAAAATAACTCTACAAGTTTCATATCAAAGTTTGTGAAGAAAAGACATAAATCACTAATATCGAATCAGATTCTTGTGTCTATTTATGGCATATACATCTTTTTAAAAAGTATTTTATGAAATACCATGTATATTTGTGCATAGTGGCTTACACAGGGAGAAGGTGTTTCATGGGATGGTTACATCATGTGGTAATGAGATCTGGTGTAAGAAACCAAAACAAATAAGTTATTTTAAAATTTCGATGTCATGTGGGATGGCAAGCATTCCAGTGGATAACGTCATTGGTTGCTTGAACCATGTAGCCATGTGGCCGGTGTACTGGCACATGGAATCCCTAAAGAGGCTAAAAGATCCAGATTGGGTACAAGGTGGATATGACACTATATTCTATTACAGATGCCTATTCTGATTGGTTTTGAACTTTTGGAACCTATAACAAACATGTGAACTATAGTTCTCAGCTTGGAACCCACCTAGTCTTGCTGATTTGTAAGTTCTCTTATGCACACCTAGTGTGGTCGTAAAAAGTGATTACTCTTCCGTCAAATTAGCATGATAAGTTTTAGCTGAAGAACCTAGTTTTTATCAGTTAGTGTGGTATAAGGTTACACATTTTATTTGCATTTGAAGCTTTAGTTGAAGTCCATTGCAGTGTACACTTTTAAGAAGGTCTTTTACTTTATCTTATCAAGAGTTATGCAAACTTATATTGATCTTTAAGCTATTCCCCTAATTTTATTACCTTCACTTGAATTGTGCAACGTTAGACTATTGCATTAATCAAAGTTGCACTATGGCCAATCTTTTGTTGGGTCATCATAATCAAAGTTTTTTACCATTGGACTTATTTTAGACAAATGGATTTGCATTTGCTCAACATGCCCCCTTTGTGCCCTCTTTATATTATTACATTAGGTTTAGTAGAACCGTACTTTTAGCACAACAGTGGCCAAAAAGGAGTTTTTTTCTTTTTTCCTTCTTGTTGGGGGGGGGGGGGAGTTTGAGCGTAGAATTACCAATGAATCGCTGCTATCTTCAACATTGTATAGACTTGCCGTTTTTATTCAGGGATGACACAAGAAGATGAATTAGTTTGTGTTAGATTTCTTCTTAAGAAGGGTAGATTGATGTTAGTGTTGTCTTGAGGGTGAGCCTTGGCATGTTTTACTTCCGACTTAATGGTCATGGGTTTTAGTCATGGAAATGGCTTCTTAGTAGAGAAAGCAATGGCAAGGCCACATATAACAGTTCCCTCTCCCAACACCTTGCCATTGTTGGAAGTCTCTTATACGGAGACGTTTTTTTTGCTATATTGCAAGCAATGAATAGTGCAATGTGAGAGGACATTGAAGTGCTATATTTTCGTTCATACATTGTGGGAGGCAACTTTTTCTGGCCATACCTTCGATCGATGCATTATTTATGCAAATTAGTCACATACAAACTTAACTGTAAATAAATGTAATTGATGCTTATGTTTCTAACCTTCCAATCAGAGACATGGTTGGAAGACTAAGAGCGGAGAAAAACATGGTTGTTGGAGAAGTTAGTCGAGTGATGCACTTTGTATGATTGGGGTTACTATGGCTTTACACGTTTGGAATTTCACTTTTGTCAATTATTAACGAAATCCTCAAAATATTTAAAAGTATACAAAGAAATTTGAATACTTATGCTGGAAGACTTTTCACAGTTAGTAAAGAATTAAAGTATTTCCCTTAATGGTAGAATGCTAAACCAAAAAGTTTGAGGGTCAAAGACGTGAATTGCCCCCATAGTTTACTATCATTAAGTTCTTTCCATATATTCAGGTAATGGAATGTTGCAAGATTTAAATGAAACAGCTATATTGATGTTGTCCTATTCATTATTTTACTCTTTTCCAAGCTATATCTGCGTGTCATCATTCTGCACAACTTTTTGTATGGGCTGCCATTTAAAGGTTGTATCTGTCCTAATGTTCTGAGCAACTTTAACTATGATGGAACCCCAATGATAGAAATAGCGATTGCAGTATTCATCTTTCTAGTTGAAGAGGACATCACATTGATTTTGTGCGTCCTGTCTTTTGTTCTATCCAATTCGGTTTTCATGTAAGTGGCCAAAGAAACTTTTCCTGGTTTTATATGCATGAGCTTCTTGTATTAATTTAGATTTGTCTGCTTTGTCATTTTCATCAGAACTCCTTGAAAGATTACAATTTTGTTTCAAAGATGGCAGATTTTTTGACAGATTGACCATCATTGCTTGTCTTAGATTTCTTATGGACCTTTTCCCCTTTTCAAAATGTCTAGATGAACTAGCGTGTTATGGTTAAAGCTTTGTTATCTTTGAATTTTAAGTTTGCAGCTGTAATTTGCTGCTTATCTCCAGATCGTCTTTTAGAGTTTGGCTTATCATCGCTACCAGATGGTGCGGGGCTATCTGTTAAATAGATGTCAGTCCTTATTTCTGATTCTCCCTCTACATTACAAAGACATTAATTATACAGGGTGAAGGCTAAAAAACGAATTTGATCTAAGATTCATATTTACTGCTTTGGGAATCAAGAGTTTATGCCTTTTTCGTCTGGGCTGAAAGTAGAGACTGAACTTTTTTCTTAGTGACTTGGCTTGAGATTTTGGCCCTTTTTGATTTGTTTCAAACTTTTCAGTATGCATAAAAATTCTGTGAATAGACAATCAGTTCATGTGATATTTACTGCCTGTTTGTTGCTGGCTAACAGCCTAACTTCATCTCAGGAATCATGTATTTTGTATGCGATGCTAGGTTAAACATCATTTCACCGTAATGGTCTGATGCCATATGTGTGAGTACTGGATGCAGGCTCATGAGTAATGTTTTTTGGTTTTTGCTGGCTCTGTGATTCAGTCGCAGTGGCAGCAACTGGGATTGTGAAATCAGACCATGATGGTTTACTCTAGGGAAATTTGTACATGAATTGGTATTTGCCATTTTTAATTGCTGAAATTTTTCCTATAGAATGTTGGTTTTGTCTCCACGACTTTGGTTAGGGATGCAATTTCTATTCCAGAATAAATATACCCAAAATGGTTCGTTTTGCCCTCACAAAGCTGTTGTCACGTATGCTGTTTCCATGAGTTATTGATGTAAAGGTTCAGTCAAAGACCATGGCAGTCCATTTGGATCTAATGATGTTTGTGTCTTGTGTCACATGATTGTCATTGAATATTCATCCTTCACTTTCCACCAGAGGCCAGGTGATATAATTCTGATGGTGTTAGTGGCTGTTTACTGAAGCCTATACCTCTCTTCTTCTTTTTTTCCTTCTTTTTCCCTTTTACTTTGTTTGTCATATACATTACACGAATTTACCACCCCACCTAGGTTCCAATAAGCAGAATTTTGCTTGTGCCTTTTACTGTGTCATATATATAGCACTTTGTTTTCTCAACTCTTTTGCCAGTACTTTGCTTAGGTTAATACGCTGCGTGCAAATTTAATCTGAATCTTCTCATAATTCTGAGCAGTATGTTGTTGATTGTTGTGAAGTTGATTCTGGACATATTCTCTATTGATAGTGACACTTATAATCTTCTGATCGTTTTCCCTTCCTCTGATTTATTCGTCTTCCTAGGATGTCCATGGAGGAGGAAACATTGAGCGTTATCTCGAACAGCGATAGAAACATCTTAGCTGAAGGGTCAGATTCAAACGACAGCGCCTTGCCATCACGCTTGACCACCAAGCGCGCTCGGCAGACTCCTAATGGTGCAACATCAAAATTCAAAGGAGTCGTCCAGCAACAGAATGGACACTGGGGAGCGCAAATATACGCCAACCACCAGAGAATTTGGCTTGGGACCTTCAAGTCTGACGAGGAAGCAGCAATGGCCTATGACAGTGCTGCCATAAAGCTCCGGAGCGGGGATCCTCACCGCAATTTTCCATGGTCAAAGCTCTCAGTTGAGGAGCTCAACTTCCAGAGCTGCTACTCCACCGAGGCCGTGCTCACCATGATAAAGGATGGCACCTACCAATCCAAGTTCACCGACTTTGTCAGGGCCCGGACCAACGGGCCCCACCAGGAGGCGGGCCTCGACCTAGTCCTGGCCCACCCCAATGGGGGACTCATGTGCAGGCAGCTCTTCCAGAAGGAGCTGACACCTAGTGATGTGGGGAAGCTGAACCGGCTGGTCATCCCAAAGAAGTTTGCCATCAAGTACCTCCCCCGCATCTCGGGGGGATCAGAGGCTGGGAAGGGCGACGCACCACTGCAACTTCGCACCCTGGGCCTGGATGATGTGCAGCTGGTGTTCTACGACCGGTCGATGCGGTCGTGGAAGTTCCGGTACTGCTACTGGAGCAGCAGCCACAGCTTCGTGTTCACCAGGGGTTGGAACCGGTTTGTGAAGGAGAAGGAGCTGAGGGCGAACGACACGGTTGCCTTCTACATGTGTGAGTACCGAGAGCCGCGGAAGGAAGGGAGGACGTTCTGCATGATCGACGTGCGCCAGAGGGACAAGAACGGCGATGGGCTGGGGGAGAAGGGGCTGGGGGAGGAGGCCAAGGGAAGCATCGACATCATGCCGGTGGAGGGTGAGAAGAAGGATGAGAGTAAGATGATGAAGAAGGGCCTCAAAATCTTTGGTGTCGAAATCTGTTAAGATCAACACCCCGTGCTTAAACATATTTGACTCTGGGGTTTTAGCCAACAGTGAATCTTTTAACTGCTTTCTTTTCATTTATTTGATTCATGTTTGGTCTAAGTTTTATATGGAAGATGTCCCAAGTTGATGCTTCCTGAGTTGCTCATGTTACGAAGAATGTGGCTTTTGAAAATGCAAAGAGTTTGTTTCAGTTAATTTATTTCTTTACGTCAGTTCTACTGGTGCTGGTGTGAAATTTCCCCTTTGAAAGTGGAAAAATGGCAGATATCTGGTGGCAACTTCATGGGCCATCACTCAAAGCTAGGTTTTGGTTACCAAGCTCACAAACTTGGACCATAATAGGCTTAGGAGGCTTTAAGTTCATTTCGGGATAGTATGATGCTCGGCAAATACATTCATCAGAATATCACTGGATATTGACCCTTTCGATTCCCTTTGAACCAATCCAAAATTCGTTCTACACTTTGCTGAAGTTGGTCCAATGCTGTCGAGTCATCACAGCAGCTAGATAACGAAGGCACGCCTAACAAAATCAAAACCTTGACTGACAAACCGAAGGGATACAAACTCATTGTCATCAACCATACAGAAAAGAAAGCTGATCTTCATGCTCCCCTACACCTGCACGTAGCTCTGCAACAGTCCTTTGGTTGTTAAGCTCAGTGACGACGTGCATTCACGAGCTATCATCCCAGTCAATATTCCTAATGACAAATGGTTGGGTTGAGGCTCAACAAAGTCACCTACTCGAATGTGAAATCTGCCCTGCAGAGTTTCTGCGCGAAGGATGCGAATGCGAATTTCCGGTTCTATCGTACTTGCGATTGATTAATTACGTTAATTAGCCAACGCTGGTACTCAAATCATCTCTGCAAAGTACTGTTTTGCAAGGACAATTGGCTGAAGGTGTCATTACACTCATAAAAGGTATGTGGGCAGGTAACACATTGTCTAGACGCTCTTCCTTTTGGATAGTGACAAGTAATGAGTCAATTGTCGCACTTAAGAAATTACTCAGTGCTCTTATCTCCTTCTCCTAGCGTGTTAGAATTACATTTTATGGAGGGGAATTGCCATAAATGATCTATGAACTTTAGTCCAATGTGCAATGTTATCCTTAAACTTTTAATTTTGTTTAGTATAATCCATGAACTATTGGTAAATATTCAATCTAATCCTTAAATTATAAGAAAACATTCAATGTCACCATTCCACAAATTCAAGTTAACTAAATTTGCTGACGTGGCTTCCAATTTGTTAATTTCAAACAGTGGACTACGTTAAAAAAAAAAAAAATGTTACCTATGGATGTCCAAATCAAGATATATAAAACATGTCATAACAACGACAAACATGTTAATACCTAAATTTTCTTTTTCCCTTTCTAAAGTAAATAGAAAAAAAAAATAGACATATTGACCCATCATTTTTAAAACTTCAACTTAACATATAAAATCCATGTCAACAAATGACATCTAATTGGTCATTTGAGTAAATGGAAATACTATATTGAACATTTACCAATTATTAAGGGATCATATTGAAGAACTAATAGTTTAGGGATGACATTACACTAAAATTCTCCTCTTCTCTTTCATGAAAGGTGCACATAAAATTTCAGTTTGTGATTTTCACTTTATTGGTTTGGCATGGGAAAACGAAATTGACATTTTCATCTCATCGTTCACGCTTCTATTCTAGAAATAAAGGGGACCAATGAGTTGTGTGGTGTGGGAGCGTACTTCGTTAGGGCTTTCAATGTCTTCTTGATTTGTGAGGCCAAAAACGTTTTTGGTATTGGCTTGCGAATAAGATGCCTTTCAGGATAGGTCTTCTCCGACAATGTGCTTCGATTGTGCTACGAGGCTTACTTATCCTCAAGTCGCGGTCTTCTCCGATAATGCGCTTCGATTGTGCTATGAGGCTTACTTATCCTCAAGTCGCGATCGGTGCATGTCGATTTATTATGATTTATACTGAGCATTTTGTGACAATTGGAGACTCTTGTGATGATGTTTATATATATGTGTTTTTGCCCCAAGGGAGCTCTTGAGAGTTCCACATGATCCTTCGTGCTACTAGAGAGGCACTTGCCAAAAACAATTGAAACAGCAAATCCAGAGTAGGACTGTTCTTTTTCATATCCTAGACATAGACCACTTTCTTGTTTTGGCGTGCCTCGGTAAAATCATCCCGTTGTTCTGTCAAATTCCTGTCTTCTTTACCATAGATACATGACCTAATTTTCTCAATGCGAGAAACTTACGGAGAATGACAGACATGAAAAGGGGCAAACTTTTCACGTGATATAATGCATGGATACAAATCACTGACGAGTCACAGTGTACGCGTCTCTGCAATTTGCACGAGATGGAGGTCGATTTCGGGACCAGAAAATGCAAAAACAAACAAAAACAGTAGATAAACAGCTACATCAGACACATGTACCTGCGAATCTTGTGTGTGTACAGAGCTAGAGAGAGGTACAATGCGGACGAGAGTATGATTTTGCTATGTCTGTCCCCTCTTCTGTAAGAATTGTTTTACTTCGGAACGAAACAAAGCAAATGGAAGTAATTTTTAAGGCCGTTGAAACAAAAATCCAATCATGGAAAGCAAAATTAGATTAAAGGGTAAACACCATTAAGAAGCTATCATTCAATAGGCTGGGCCAAATAATTGTGTGGCAAAGACAAGACCTTTGCCGTTGCTAGGCGAAGGACAATAATTGAGGCACCATAATTGCAGCAGGCCAACCATCATCATCATCAAAGTTCCAAAAATCATGTGTCAACGAACGCTTTTTGCAAACGCACGATGTGATCTTATCTGCTGAACCAACAAGACCCTTTTGCTTATGGAGTAGAGGTTGCAATCCACTGGTAAAAATGATGACAGAAAGATGGAACCAGAAGAGCAAGCAAGCAAGCAAGGAGGCTCCCAAAATTTTAATCAAAGCCACATCAAACAATTCATTTCACAAACACATCAGAAAGAAAGCACACATGTGAGACAATTTCCATCTGAGACCCAAAAGCACAAATCTTTTCCCATAATCATACAAAGAGATCTGCTTCAATTCCCACAGATCTTAAGAGCTCTATCAGTAATGAACATTAACAAAACAATTGACCCCAACAACACAAATGATTCGATTTCCTCATGCGGCCGTCGAGTTATCGGCAGGAGATGTCCATAATATGTCTTTGAGTGCAGGTCTAAGCTCCTTGCTGCAGAACTGGTTATACTCCAGCGTGTCCCCGTTGTCCTTCTTCACCTCCACCACCAGGAACGACGGCGTCACGGCGAAGATCTCCGCGGCGATGCCGAGCTTCCCTTTCCTCCCCGTCTCCTGCCCCTGCAGCTTCACCTTCGACTCGCTCTTCTTGATGCTGAACTTCCCCGCCTTGGCCACCTCCTCCAGTCTAGATATCACGCTGCTCGCGGGCCTGGTCGTCGCGAACCGCATCTCCTCCTTCTCCTCCCTCTTCTTCTCCTCGAACAGCGGCGACAGGTCGAAGCCCTCCGACAGCGAGATTATGTGGAACGCGTTCAGGGTCTCCGACTGCTTCTTCAGCTTCTCGCCATTGGCCCCGCCGCCCTCGGCTGCGTCCTCCTTATCAAAGGCCTCGAATTCCAACTCCTGCTTCGTCCTGACAGTCTTCGGCACCGACTTCTTGAACCAGGACGACTCCATGACCTTGGCAATGGTGATTCGGGTGCTCGGGTTCGGGTCGAGGAGCTTGGTAACGAGCCTCCGGGCGTCGGAGGAGAACCACGGCGGGCACTTGAAATCCCCCCTGTAAATCTTCCGATACATGGCCATGAGGTTATCATCCTGGAAGGGCAAGTAACCGGCGAGGAGGACGAACAAGATAACCCCACAAGACCAGAGGTCGGCCTTCGCGCCGTCGTATCCTTTCTTCCCGATCACCTCCGGCGCGACGTAAGCCGGCGTCCCGCACGTCGTGTGCAGCAGGCCGTCGTGCCGCAGGTGCTCCGAGAACGCGCTGAGCCCGAAGTCGGTGACCTTCAGGTTGCCTTCCTCGTCCAGCAGCAGGTTCTCCGGCTTGAGGTCGCGGTGGTAGACCCCGCGGCTGTGGCAGAAGTCGATGGCGGAGATCAGCTGCTGGAAGTACATGCGCGCGGCGTCCTCCCGGAGGCGGCCCTTGGCGATCCGGTTGAAGAGCTCGCCGCCCCGGACAAGCTCCATCGCGAAGTAGATCTTCGACTTGCTGGCCATGACCTCGTGCAGCTCCACGATGTGCGGGTGCTCCACCATCTTCATGACGGCGATCTCGCGCTTGATCTGCTCCATCATCCCGACCTTCATCACTTTCTCCTTCCCGACCACCTTCATCGCCACGCTCCGCCCCGACTGCAGGTTCCGCGCGTGGTACACCTTCGCGAACGTCCCGTGCCCCAGCAGCCGGCCGAGCTCGTACTTCCCGTGGAGCACCGACGAGGCGGACGCGGCATCCCGGACTTTGGAATCCGCCATTCGAAAGACGCGATTCTTATCTCTCTTTTTCCCTGACGCCGAGATCGAGATCGATATCGAAAATGGAAGAAATTCGAGGGGGGAGATGAGCGAGAAACTAGGGATCCGGGCGTGGGGTTCACCCGTCCTCGACGTGCTTCCGGTGACAGTTCCGGTGACAGTTCCGGCCGCCGATGGTGGCGGCGGCGGCGGCGGCGGCGCGGCTGCCGGACTCAGGATTCGTCAGCAACGAGCCGCTCATCTCTCTGCATTCCCAAGCCGAATGGCGACTAGGGTTTGGAATTCGCGGAGGGATTCGATCGATCGGATCCTTCGAATCGGGAGGCTGCGGCAGCTGCAGCGGCGGCGACGATTGAATCCTCTTCTTCCTTCGGAGAGGTCGAGGACTTGCCTTTATATAGGCGGTTCCGGCAACTGCTTCGAGGATGTTTCGGAAGGGGCGCGTGGACGATCGGACGGCTGAGGATGGCTGCGGGGGAGCACGTGGGGCCCGCACCGGCCTGCGCGTCGCGATGATGGGACGTCGGATGGCTAATCAGTCTCGAGCTGCGCGTGGGGGCGGGGGGTGGGGCCCCGGTTTTCGACAGGTGTAAGGTCGAGATTAGCTCCGGAGGGTGGTCCCACGCGGCCCGCCAATGAGGTTCCGGGGAGTGCCGTTTTATTTACGGGTTCGCCCCTCGCTACGCGACGGAGGTTTTCTCAATAATTCTGGTTGGAGGGAGTGGGGGGCAGGGGGGCCCACCCCGGGCGAGTCGGTTCGGGCCATCCGGTTCGATTGCCCCGGCCGGGGGGCTCGAACCGGATCGCAGCTTTTCTTTGAAGTCACATGTATGCAATTTAAGCACGGTTAATGTAATCCTTATAAAAAATTTGTAAGAAAATATGATCCTTAATTTTAATTAGATGCTTTAATAGGACGACGCTATTTCTACTCCCTATATTACTAAATCCACCCTAATTTTCACTAAAAAGGCATTATGGTCCTAAATTTCAATTGCAATGTAAAGTGGTGGCTCCAAATTTATTTATTTTTATTCCTTTTTTAGTTTTTCTGTTTCTTTGTAGAGTCAATCTATTGTCTTAATTAAGAATTTCACATGCTTTTTTTCATTTATGGTTTTTCGTCAAATTTGAACTAATTGCTATTTAGAAAATAAAACTAAGCTCTTTTATAGCATTACTCTTATAACAACTTATCTATTTTTTCATCCTTCATATATCAAAAACTTACTTTCTTGGTATATTTTTTATTTTATTTTTAATTTCATCAGCCTAGTATATATATCAAGTCTCTAAATTTATCATATCGAAGAATTTGCCTTTTTTTTTTATTACTATTGGCAAGAGATCTTGACACAAAGCATGTAAAATATTATAGGAGTGTTTAGAAAAAACTTTGAAAAGATTGACATGAAAAAGTTATGCTCAGCGAGACATCTTGATATTATTTTTAATCATTCCGCAAATAATATTAATTTTTGTCAATCTAAAATAATGAAACTTCAATGGAAAATTTTTCATGAATGGGAATGTAACTATGATTTTGTTCTTCAAAAAGCTTTAAAAAAGCTTTTTTCATGGTTTCACCTTATCGTCCCATAATATGTATATGTATATAAAAATCAACTAATAAAAAAAAATCGATAGTGATATACAAAACAAAATATAGAAAATTAATTAACTCGTGAGTGTGTTGAAAAGTTATCTATGTTAAATTTTTTTCTAGGTTTTAATGAATAATTAATCCATAAATTTGCTCACAAATGTAGAAAATAATCAAGTTCCTTCGAAATTTCTCTTTTTGACAAAACTAATTTTGATAGAAGTAAATCTAAACATAAAGAGAAGACATAATGCATTTAATATACATGGAATATTCTTGATTATGCCAACTAGATCCTACATAGGAATAGAAGAAAACTATCAAAAAGGGATTACCACTTTAAAGTACAATTGAATAATTAAGGGCAACTTTGTCTTTCTAATGAAAATGGGGCAGATTTATTTAGCCATTTAAGAGGTGGAAATAGCACCACCCTTTTTAATATCTTGTTATCACATTGTGGGCCTTGCTTAGCCTCAAAAGGAGAGAACGAAAAAAAAAAAAAAGCAAAGAGAAAAACAGTGCGGACCACCGGTGAGTGAGTTTATCTTGTTGAAGATTCCACGTAGTGTAATGACTTATCAAATATTGCGAAGATGAACTGTATCGACCCATACAAAATAAGACGACTTCTAAGTCGCACATCAAATCCAATAAATTATGAAAAGACAAACATTTTCAAAGTTCAACGAGAGGGCCATAGTTTTAAATGAACAAATTTCTTTTTTCTCACCCACCGCGTAAAATTTTCAAGTCTCACTAGGAGTCAACTCTCATTTATTATTATGGAAAAAAGGAAAAAGAAAAATGGTTTTTGTCTTCCTCTTCCAATTTCTAATCGCTTGGCTCACTGTCACGAATGGCTGCTGCGAAATTGCTAGGGAGCTGCCGTCGAGAAAGGATAACCATACGTGGAAACCGTGTGGTCAGCGGAACGAGTTGACTGGAGTCAACCAGCTTACCGACCGAGCCTCGCTCGAGAGTTCAACTTTGGCGGCGGACCGCAACGTGTTCACGATTTTGCCACCCGACCGGGCCGACCCCACTCCACGTTCCGAGAGCCACGCTCTAATTTTGATTTCTTCGAGCCAGAGCGTGCGGCACGCCGTGTACAATTAATCTAGACTCCTAAGCACAGCGCAAGACGTGACGTCATGTATGCCCCGTCGATCAACCCAAAAAATCTATAACATAGTTTCATTACTGGGGGGGCCTATGTTTTTTCTGCATTTCTATTTTTCTATTCTATAAAAATCTATCACATAGTTTCATTATTCTATTTATGGAACAAAATTTTACTTTAGAAGTAGATTTGGAACAAAAATTAAAAATTAATTTTTTTTACTTTTCTATTTTAAAATAAAAAATAAGAAATAAAAACTATTCTCATCGCTCATTCTCGTTACTACCCACCCGTCATCGCCTTTCATCCACCCATTGGCTATTGCCGACCGCTTGGGAGAGAAAATTTTTATGTCGTTATCGAACGTGTATTTTTACTCAAAAATTCGTTCAATGAATAAAAATAGAAAAATCAATTTACGGTCAGAAATTGATTTTTGGAAAGAATGGTTATCATTGGTACCCTATGACTCCATTTGCTTCGCGAAAGACGAATGATTTCGAAACTATTTTCTCCAAAAATTTATAGCCTATATTACTTGAAACAATTAGTCAGATCGATTACAATTTGTATCTAAACACTTTCGTGGTTTGTTTTTGCACTCGAGACACGACTCGATCATATTTAAAAAAATGTTTTCCACATCATTTGTTTTTCTGTGAATAGATTAGACTATGACACTTACTTTAACCTTAACCTACAAATAGGGGCTTGAAAGATTCGAACTCAGAATCTCCTAACTCTAGGACTATGTAAGATTTGGTAGGATCATTGCCAAATGCTTTAAAAGTTTAAGTTTATGAGTGGAGAAAGGTCACATAAATATAAAAAATACTTAAGGCCCGTAATCAAGTGACGTCAAACATTACTTCAATACCCATTCTCACATGTAGGCCAAGCGGTTTAACCACAACATGTGGAATTTAACTACTTAGGGATGGAGACACATCCATGAAAGGAATAGTGATTGTCGACTATTCTTAAAGTTCAAACTTTTAAATAAAAATACGATGCGTTATTTAAATATTCTAACTGACATGATTAGAAATCGAAAGCTTGCATCAATTATTGAATAAACAACAATGATGACAATGATGGAGTTTTAAATTAGGGAAAGTGAGGGGAAGGAGGAGATGGGTGATGGGTGATGGGTTTGTTTGTTGCGCAGGTGGTTCGTGACACGCTTACTTAGATGGTCTTTTTGGGTCCTACCAAACTCTCATCAATTGATTACACCTTGTCTTGTTTTGTGACCCCCAAAGGGCAATTAGGGCGACCGTGATTAGGTTCTAGATAAGCAAAATAATTCAGGTTTATTTTCCCGACAATCCAAATGCAATTAGGAGTAGTCTTGCCGGGCATCTAAAGTCTAATCGAACGCATAATTCGAGTTTTTCTTCTTCTTCTTTTATATGATGATGTATTGGATGATGATATCACTAATTTCCTCCCACTTCACTACCTTTTTCTTTGTATTTTATAAGAATGTATCGATGGAGTTTGCCTATAGGATGGCTCAATTAGGTTAGGCTTAAAAATTTTGGAGTTAGTATAACCCAAGAAGAGGGAATGAATATATGGGGCCACTTATATTTAATCGAGTCACATTTCCTAACTCATTTTTTACTGGGACATGTCGGTGAGGTCCAGCAATAGCATTAGGGATTAAGTTAGATGAAACGTAATTATCCAACGATCTAATTTTTAAAGTAGAAAATATTATGACACCGGTTTCTTTTATGATGGGTTGGATATGAGAGTGTGAAAAGGCGTTCCAACCCTGTTTTCCCTTGGCTTGCACCTGATATTCAGGCCGTGATTTTACAGAACCAACGAGAATGGTAGTATATCTTCATCATGAAATCGCACCCTATACATCAACCAGTTAGGGTTTGCGATAGCCCCTTGGCCTAGTGTTTCCATTCATAGTATTGATTACATATTAGTCAAACAGATTAAGGGTTATCTTGTGCAAAGTTAGAAATCGACACCAGTGAGGTCCAGCAATAGCATTAGGGATTAAGTTAGATAAAACGTAATTTTCGAACGATCTAATTTTTATAGTAGAAAATATTATGGCACCAGTTTCTTCTAAGATGGTTTGGATATGAGAGTGTGAAAAAGGCGTTCCAACCCTGTTTGCCTTTGGCTTGCACCTAATATTTGGGCTGTGATTTTACACAACCAACGAGAATGGTAGTATATCTTCGCCATGATTCACACCTGACACATCGACCGGTTAAAGTTTGTGATAACCTCTTGGCCTGGTGTTTTCATTTGTAGTATTGATTACATATCAGTCGAACAGATATACGGTTGTCTTGTGCAAAGTTAGAAATCGACACCTGTCCTTAATACATGTGGTGACCGCCGACCGGCGATCTGATTTGCCAATTCTGGAATTTCTTGCATTTTTCCCTCTTAAGGTTTCAATTCTTTCTTGATTTTCTTTCTTTCCTTTTGCGGGAAAGAGGCGTTGTCCAATACCAAATCGATATAGCTCATGTTAGGTCAGTGGATTGAGAATTTGAGGGCACGCACCACCTTTTGCTTTTATTTATAAGATTGTATTAATGGAGATTGCCTATCGGATGGCTCGATTAGGTTAGGCTTAAAAAATTAGGGTACGTGTAACCCAAGAAGAGGGAATGAGTAGATGGTGGACACTTGTCTTAAATCTAGTCACATTTCGTAACTAACTTTTCACTAGTACATGCCACTAAGGCCTAGCAATAATATTAAGAGTTAAATTAGATTAAACGTAATCATCGAATGATCTAATTTTTAAATACATATCAATCAAACACATAAAGGAAACACTGAAATGGAAATCACTCAAAAATAAATATGACAGGAATTGAAATAACTCAAAAGTTAGAAACACGTGGATGTTTCACTGAAAACATTGAAATGGACATTACACCGATATATATTATGTGCCTTACAAATTACAATTTGCTCTAAAGCTGAAATGAAAATAGACCTACATTGCTTCAAACAGTAGTATATCTTCGCCGTGAATCACGCCGAATATATCGACAGGTCCTGGTTTGTGATAGCTTCCAGGCCTTGTGTTTCCATTGCTTTGATTACATAACCTTCAAATAGATAAGAGGGCTATCTTGTGCGAAGTTAGGAATCGACACCCTTCCTAAACATATGCGGTGACCACCAATCTAATTTGCCAAATCTGGAATTTCTGCTTTGTCCCTCTCGAGATTTCATTTATTTCCTGATTTTGTTTCTTTCCATTTGTGGAAAAGATGCATTCCAATACCAAATCGATAGCTCACATGTAAGGTCAGTGGGGTTGAGAATTTGAGGGCGCACACAAGCATGATCCATCATCGTATGAACTGAAGCAAAGAACTCGGCGTCTGGAACGGAAGAGATTCACGTGGCTCAGCTCATCAATTTGTAGCGTGAGGTAGGTTAAGTGGTCCTAGTTGTTTCGTGTCAATAATGCGAACATGAAAAGACCGCCGAGACAGCGCGCGACGCCGATGTATCTGTTCGCATGTGGTGAATTCTCAGTCCCGACCATGTGACTGAGATAAGGTTCCACACGAAAGCTGACTTTTCTGGGTTTTTCTACCCTTTTCTTCTTTTGGGTATCGAGAGGGTATGCCTGTTGCTCCTTGCTTTCGAGATGAGGTTTTCCTGTTGCGTGCGACGTTATCCAGATCTCTCGAAACGCCAATCGGAATTACGGCGAGCTGAACGAATCGCTGGATGAGGAGGTGCCAGATTAAATGTATCGTGCGAAAGAAAACCCTAGCATCTGTGGGCCGGAAAAGAATATTTTGGTTCCTTTTCAATGCAGAATAATTGTTGCTGTTGGAGTCAAGATTGGGCTATTTTATGTTCCAATGATTAGTCCTCAGTTTCAGATCCCATAATGCACCTCAAATTGAATAATGGAAGGTACCCATTATAATATATATATATATGATGCAAGAAGATACAAGGGACAACGTTACAAAGAGAACACACGCTAGACTGGGTCAAAAAAACACTGCACTTTCTACTAGTTCGATGAGCTTTTGCTGAGTACGGTATGAAAATCGAAAAATCGGAGCAGACATCGTCAGTATTTAAAAATCATATTGTGAAAACATAATACTATTTCGAGAACCAAATCAGGTAACTCTTCTCGGACAAAAATTAGTTACACCAACATAACGGTGAATGTTGTAAAGAAGATGACACCACTCTAGGCTGCGTTTTCTCTACAAACAACGACCTAAGCTCTTAAACGATTAGATTTAGTCGGCACAAGTACTCCTAACTTTGTGAAATCAACTAGCGACCATATAGAGCAAGCTTGATTTTCTAGGCAGATGCTAACCTTGCTCTAATTTATCATTAGCAAAAGGGAAAAAAAAAAAAAGGCTATAGCGTTATGTACTATATAGAGTTTCTAGCGTATACAGCTTTCTCTTCTTCTTCTTCTTTCTTATATTGTATGCACATGTATAAAATTTCATTTCTTTATCTTATGGCCATAAAGATATATAGAGCTGATATATGAAGATTATAAAGGGTTGAAGAGGAGGGATTCACATGGGGGCAGGGGGAAAGATTCCATGACCACCACAGAAATAATTCAACCACTGAAAATCTCTGGCCTGCCTGTCCAGTTCCCAAAAGAAAATCGTAACAAGTCGCCACTCTTCTGCGGGTTTTGCACGAGCTCTGGGGGCGTCCACTGGTTCCCAAACCGTGCATGGCGACAAAACGCAAGTAGGGCGCAGGCTCTGGTCTCTGATCGCGACGTCTGGGAGAAAGGCGGGGAACGCTGCACGTGATCTATCACGTGCACGCCCGTCGCCACGCGATGCACGATGCATTCATTCTTTCGTTCCTCCGTTCATTCTTCTTCCCCCTTCTCCTCCTCCTCACAAATCTTATCTGGAATGAGGAGGGATTTGACGCGGCATTAACGGGTGGAGTCGACAGGATAACGGGACCCTTCTCTATAACTTTATACGTATTGGCGTACGAAAGTGGATACATATATGGTGTACTCGCCTTTTCGACATCACTGATATACGTTGGGAAGTAGACATTTTTGTTATGCATCTGTCTCTATGTATCTATGGCGTATGCATTTCTTCTTTTGGGGGTTTACTCACTGATAGACAATGGATATGTGACCCTCGTAGTTCCATTCTTTGAGAGAAACTTGGAACATTTGAATTAAAAAGTTTATACGGCAGCGGCAGTGGAGGTAGCTGAGAGAGATAGCATAGGGCTCCACTGCCGCGACACCGGAGGCAGCGTTGGAGTCGGTCACTTAGGTACACCGCAAACATATGTGATGAGGATGAGAAGGAAGGAGCTTTATTAGGGTTAAGATGTTAGAAAAATAATTAGGAATAATGGAATCGGATTTTGAGGTATGAATACACTACTTTTAAGGAATTATTTGTATCACAAAATTGCTAATGGTCACTGACAAAAATCTTTCAGAATACAACAAAATCTAAAAAAAAAGAATACCATATAACAATTTTAGTATTTTTCCAAGAACTCATAAAATGAAAAAGTCGGAGAATGTAAAGTTGTATCTTTTTTAGAAAAAAAAATTGAAGTGAAAAAATATTGAACCAGAAAACCCACTTAACCCATCGTCTTCAATTATAAGGCTAGAAGACTTCAGCACTTAAATAATGGCCTAGACACTCACGTCTAAAATCTTTAGATGTGGGACAAGATACCTCTTTATTTGTTTTACAAACAAACTATCAACATAAAACATTTTAGATTAATAGATTGCATGGAAATAGACATTTTCTATATAAAAAAAAGATGGGAACTGATTTAAAATTACTATATTAATTTATTTATAGTGCTGGAAAGCATTCCATCTTTCATTGGCTCCTCCATAGGACCGTCAGAATTCCTGATTTAGCTATTGGCGTCCCACATCTAGCCATAAGAGACCTAAGTCCTTCTGTGACATTTCGAGTTTGTTCGACACGGATCAACTACGGTCATTATGGATTCTGCCACCAAATATAACGTACTTCAAAAATTATGTCCCGTTTCTCGATATTGTGAGTTAAAAAAACATGTGGCCGTTTGCCAAATTGCAACTCTAACATTACGAACGAGTGACTGACCTAACATAAAGCGGTCACATGGCAAAACTCAAGCATAATTATAGAATTTATAAAAGAAAATATAAGTTAGGGTGCAAACTGTAAAGCGAAGTACGGAGATTGAGTTCCTGTATATTATGATGAAATTAAGGCTAAGTGTTTAATAAAGGGGAGAAAGCCAATGTTCCCTAAAGTGTTTCGTGATATTATTTTGGAAAAAAATACTAGGAAAGCCATTTTTTTTATTTCACTCAAAGGTTGGAAAAGGCAAAAAAGTGAGACCATTTAAAATTTTAAATTATCCAAAATATTGGGATGAGGATCTCTTTGCTGGTGGGTGGTTAGTAGGCCCTACTACATATGCATCGATGTAGAAAGATGGTGATGATTTGTCGACGGGCCATTAAAGACTGATGCAACACCAACAATAATTCCCAGGATTTTGTCTGATCGCATCCATGTCCATTTGCTACATCTTATAATATATATACAATATAATCTAATCTAATATATTGTACATCTTATAATATATTAAAGAGTCCGGAAAACTAGGGTTTCTGCCTTCCGGTCTGTGACTGTTTGGGTTGAGCACTGTAGAAAAACGCCCATAGATCGCAATATAAAAAACGTGTATCGATATAGCCGGCCGTATACAAATTCTTCCTCTCTTTTTTCTCCCCGTGATCCCCACATTTTTGCGTTATTTTTCAGCCCCAAAATGGGAAAAAGATTAAAGAAAAAGAAGCTCTTTTCGGTATTGGGTTGTCAAATTGGCGATTATAATTATTTGATATTTGAGATTCCCCCCAAGTGTCAGAAAGGTCCGGCAATGTTTGTCTGCATGTCTTTGCAATTTGCACGTAAAGGTGGTCACATACACCTGCACTTCTTTGAAATCATGATGAGATCACATGTAGATATTCTCGTATATACAGGATTGTTGGGTTTCGATGCATTGAGATCTTGACTGGCCCAAAAGAAAAGATAGATGGGGTCTTTGGTATTCTTTAGGACAGCACATTCCACTCCATCAAGTTCATCCCACGACCATATATTTTTTACCAAAAGCCCTTCTTCGATTTTTTATTAAAGCTAGTTAATTTGTTTGTTTGTGCAAAGGGATCTCAAATAGATGAACAATGGTATTCATGATGATTGCAACATGATCATATCTATACAATTCTCCTACAATTATAGTCATGTTACCTCATCTTCGATTTTTATTAAAGGAGACAGGTTCTATGACAATTTTGAATAGAAAATATCACAAATAGATAAGGAAGTCGAGAACCTCACTTTAAACAGAACCGTAAAAACACACAAACTGTTTAAGTATTTAATCAACGATAAAGCTTGAGAATGCAAAGATACAACGTCAAAATTTGCAACACTTGGAACAAAGAAATATACTAGAATTTAATCAAGAAATAGATCTAGAAACTACTAAAAAACACAAAGGAATTTTATTGACAACACAACAGGAAAGTAAAGATAACTAAAGATAATAGATTTGTTTATTTGTGCATGACGATATCCAATAGATGAATAGTGGTTATGCTAGGACCATCTCTAAATAGTTCTCCTATGGTTGTAGCCATGTTTCCTCATCTCCGAAAACCTCGAGCCCATATTGTCATGATGTCATGATTTTGTTTACAAGCGGTTGCTCCTTTAAATTTGCATTCTAGTTACTCCAAAACATCCACGGCTTCACTCTCCAATGACTTCAAATCCATAACAACTTATCGATGCGATTATGCATCTTAACTTCCTCTTGATATTTCAATCGGTAATCTATTGCCCTTATTGATTGATATCCTTGTCGATTATCATTAACCATCCGTCACCGTATATAGACAACTTATCGATAGTGGTCACCGATGTGCATTAATGTCGATAACAATTCCTACGGTTATCGACAAAGGCTCCCATGTTTAATCGATGACCTGCATTCTAATTACGTGCCTTCTCATGTCGACAACCTGACCACATTTTGATACAAATGGTATCTCACCGCCCTCCTCATGGAGAGAGTCTTGAAAAACCCTTTTAGCCCAAGTTCAAAAATATAAGTTTCTTGCATCTGCAAGTTATTTGACCCGCTTTGATTAGGTCCTTAACATAATCTACCTACTTAAATGTTCATTTATGACCCATCTCTTCACTTTGTAAGCCGTTCTTGCTGGCTTATCTCACTTTATGATGTTGAAATGCACGTTACCTTCGCCTGTCTTCAGGCTTTGAATGGGAGGACCCCTCCAGAATAGACTGCGAAGCACGCAAAAGATCAGACGCTCTCTCGCCTCTTTCTTCCCTTCTTCCTCTTTCATCCAAAAATGCAACGTATGTGGCCCTAGTTTGACAATTCTCTGTCTGCATTTCTGAGGTTGAGATGTGATCAGGTCATTGTAAACAAGGTTTGACGACAAGGGTTTGCTTGGACGAAGCTTTAGGAGGGAAGAGTTTCATTTTTCTATAGGTTAATTGAAAGATAAGTTATCGATTTCTGGCGGCCAAGAAATTATTTAGATGAAGGAAAGATAAGCTGTCGGTCGTGTTATCCACTCGTTTCGGACTCTCCCTCCCTCACGTCTCATGCCCTCCTGATTGATAACAACGTATGCTTTACCAGTTCAACGCCCTTACGAGAGACTGGAATCGAACACCGTAGCTGCATACTCGGACGCATTCTTTTTGTCAGCTTTGAAGTATACTCAGACTCGACGCGTAGCAGGATGCGATCGCGACGTCGTAGGGAGGTGTCGTTAGACATTGTTTTCATGCGGAGTTATCGAACCATAGCCATAGTTGATGAGTGAGTGCTTGTCACGTAGGACAACCCTAGGTTATTCTGGACCAAGCAACTGATTTCGATCTCCCACCATCGATTCTGTCAGGATATGGCAATTCAAATTGTCCTGAGGAGGGCGACGGCAAGGATGCGCAATGCTCCACCTCAAATAAGGTCCGCCAAAACTCGCGATTCGCGAGTTTCGAGAGCGAAAGACCCACTTGCACAAGGGTCCATTTGGAGGATCTAATCGCTTTCGCTCAACCTCGTAACCATTTTCTTTTGAACATCCAGATCCTTTGTTTGTGAGCTTAATAAAGAAAGATATCGACTGTCAACTATTCTTCTAAAAGCTATGAACAGTCCTTTCCTATTTCATTTGCTAATCCAATCGACTGAGTCATCCAAAAGCAGCAGAAAATTCGGATTTGAAGCCCATAATGAAATCACTGGATTCCCACCCACTTGGGTCGATGGTGGCCTCATGAAGCTGTCAGCCCATGAGATTGGAGAACCACAGGACTAGGAGAATGCTGGTGAACCTGACAGATAAAATTAATAACCCTGCATTTCCTAACAAATAGGGATGAGAATTAGTCAGGGTCGACCCGTTGGTCCTGATTCGGTTGTTGGGAGACCGGGTCAATCATTGGTCCTAGGACCCCTAGACCTACATTGTGTGAGTTGGTTGAGAGTTTAAGGTTGGTCCAAACCGAATTAATCCTATACATAATATATTTTTTAATATTATATACTTTTGTCTACTCTAAATTCTAATACCTCCTCCTTTGTTCTCTTCGCATTTTAGTTTGTTGTGTAAATTAGAAAGTAGCAAAAAACACAGCCCCAATTTGACCACAAAAAAAAAAAAAAAAAAAAACCCTCTTCACTCACCCTAGCTTGGCTCGCCCATCTTGACCACGCTCACCTTGTCGTTCGCTACTTGCGCTTATTCCCTCATCTCGCATGTTTGTTTTTATGTTTTATTGTTTTTAGCAAGTATAAATTTCTATTGTTACCTTATCTTATATTTATGTTTGATATGTATTGATATTCATAATTTAGTTATTCGATGTTGTATTGTTGATGGATATATAATTTGAAATAATATATCTATCCCTTTAAGGAATATGAAAAAAAAAATAAAGAAATAATTGATTACTCCCTAGTTGACCGTGAAGCTAGACCGAACCAATAGGGCTGATCCAATTCTCGATCCCACGCTTAATAGGGTTAGTCCTCAGTCCAAAAAATTTGGGACCAATATTGTGCAGGTTGGTATTTAAATTGGGTGCTGGATCAGTCCAACTCGGACTGTACTCACCCTTACTAACAGATGAAGCCACTCATCAAATGCTTAGTACAATTCTCTTAATAAGCAGCTGGCAACATTCTTGGCCACATCATTCAAATGATATTCCGTTGGCAACCCAGATGCCGAAGCTGGTCCTTGGGGCAAGCATGCTATGGGTCCGAATTTTCCTGCTTCATTTTCACATGAAGAATGTTGGCATAAAGTACCTCATCGGGTTACAATTAGAACTGCCAATGAGAATGTGACATTGATAGAGAGCAGACTGCCTGCTGAAGGGCAATGTAATTAAGTCACTGATCAATCTAAACTGCAGAACAAAGTATTAGCCAGACTTCAGGTGTTGCACATCCAGCAAGATCATATCTTAGCTAAATCCGCCGTTAGTACTATTTACTCTTCGCAACAACCTCACGTTCCATGAAATGGCTTGAGTTGAAGCCATCCATCAGCACCACGACACAGCCGATTAGAATATGGAAAGCATGTCCGCTTTGTGTCTAACAACCGTGAGGCTGTGGGTTTAATGCGAGATGGTTTGGGGCAGAAAGCAATCACATGAAACCGGCACGAGGATCCATTCGGAGGATCTAATCGCTTTCCCTTAGCCTCGTAACCATTTTGTTTTGAACGTCCAAATCGTTCGTTTATGAACTTAATAAAGAAAGATCTCGACTGTCAACAGTTCTTCTAAAAGCTATGAACAATCTTTTCCTATTTCATTTACTTATCCAATTGACTAGTTTTTCAAGGCTAAGACCATGATGAGCCATCCAAAAGCAACAGGAAATTCGAACTCGAAGCCCATGGTGAAATCATTGGATTCCAACCCACTTGAGTCGATGTTGGCCTCATGAAACTGTCAGCCCATGAAATTGGAGGCCCACAGGACTAGGAGCAATGCTAGTGAACCTGACAGACAAAATTAATCAGCCAGCATTTCCCAACAGACGAAGCCACTCATCAAATGAGTAAAACTACACTTTTAATAAGCAGTCCGCGACATTTTTGGCCGTATCATTTGAACGATATTCTACAATCCGTCCGTGACCCCAGATGTCGAAGTCGTCCTTGGGGCCATCATGCTGAGGGTCTGAATTTTCCTGCTTCATTTTCATATGAAGAGGGTCGGCATAAAGTACATCATCCAGTTACAACTAGAACTGCCGGTGAGAATGTGACTTCAATAAAGAACAGATTGCCTGCCAAGGACAATGTAATTAAGTCACTGACACCAATCTAAACTGCAGAACAAAGTGTTAGCCAGACTTCAGTTGTTGCGCATCCAGCAGGATCAGATATTAGCTAAATCCACCCATAGTACCATTTACTCTTCGAAACAACCTCACGTTCCATGAAATGGCTTGAGTTGAAGCCATCCATTGGCACCACGACACGGCCGATGAGGATATCGAAAGCGTGTTTGCTTGCCGTGAGTCTGTGGGTCTAATGCGAGATGGTTTGGGGCAGAAAGCAATCACATGAAACTTGTGACTACACAGCAATTAATCCAGGACTAGGATGCCTTCTTTTCCTTTCTTTGTTCTACCACAGTTGGTCCATACCTCTGCGTATTCGCTCCTGCACATCCACTCTTGACGAACTCAGCTCCTCTACAATTTCCAGCTGACCCATCCCTTGTAGTCTGCTCATAATATCTAATTGCAATATACGCAAAAAACACTGCACGTGGAAATAGACTGATATCAATGTCTTGAATCGAATTGGAAAGCTATTCAGATCGAGAGAAACCTTACCTCCCCAAACTCTTCCAATGATAGAAGAAAAGCTCCAAAAGATTGAAAATGCAATAGCAGCTACGGCTTTTTTGTGAGAGCACACACCCCAAGAATCTCGAAACAGTTGAATCAAAACCTTTCCTGCACAATCCACATTGGATTGATTAGATGTAAGAATTCAATTTTGAAATGTCATACTGTCTCCTGCAATTTCTCTAGTCATACCAGAAAATTGTTTCTAGGATACAACCAAACCGTAAAAAAGTTAAGCTTTCTCTAAACAGTGCTAGTCATCCCACTGAAGATGACATAAACATTGTAAAAGAGCTGGTTCAAAAGGATACCAGCTGTCCAGCTCTCTTTGTAGTAACCTAATCTCAATGAAGGGGCACAGATGAATGAGATCCTATAGGTACCAAAATACATAACTCACAGTCCAATAAAGGATGATGAAGTAGCAGATTACAGGCAAATTCGAATTGGAGTAAATGAAAGTCCACGAGAATATGCATGCTTTGCACGGAAAGACTAGACTTCCTTTTTGGAACTCATTGCAACACTCCAAGTAAGATCCATTCTTAAATGATCAACCTGAGTATCCCTTCTGGGCTGCAACCCATGTGGATCGGCTAGGCTGTCATGCAAGCATGGCATGAATGCCCATTTGTGACAACCTACCTAGCTTACTCCATGTGGGCCAAGATCCTGAAAGAGTGCTCGAGGTAGTGATCGTTTGGAGTAAGATCTTATTTGGAGAGTTGCATAGATGGATTTTTAATACGCATCACTAGCACAGGCACAGCATGTAAGCATGCTGCAGCCAAGTTATAGTTTACCTTGCGTAGTTATATGCCCAGAATACGTCAAGCAGAGTTTTGGTACAATGAAAGCTCCAAAAAATCCTGCAGTAATGAGCAATGCAAATCGCAAGTAAGATAAGGCAATTGCATAAATATTTCAATGATTTTTCTTGCATTTGGCTGCATATCAGATGATAGAGAGAATTAGAGAAGCCTGTGGACAATCAGCATTAAACAAGCAACTGCTTCAGTGAGCAAATGCTTTAAAGTTGTTATCGAGTCTTTTGAGGGTGAATATTGCACGGTATTATGCTCCCTTCCCTCCCCATTCTTTTAAAAGGTAGCCAAAAACCATTCTTTTCACAGGCAGTGTCAAATCAATAACATGGGCTGAAAGTCACCATAAATTCTACAACTAGACACTTGTATGCACTCCAACAGAGCCTATGATGATCCTTCTTACAATCAAAGGCTTTACATTAAAATCCTGAAATCTTCTTACTAACAAATCTAATGAAAACTTACCAAGTTTGACCATCATCCCTACGGTCATATAGCTTCCGCATCTGGCCACAACAAAAAGCAGGACTGCCAACTGCAATTTCCACCACTCATTAACTTCTGCACTTAAAAAGGTCGCTAGTTAATAAGCAAAATCACCTCACCTTCATCGTAGTTGATGGGTCTCCAGAGAGAATAGCTCGAAGCATGAACAAGAACTTGCTGTAGCAAGGAAGCACCAACTTCACCAACCGCATTGCCTCTTCCTCTTCGCACTCGCGTCTCGTAGCAGCCAGATCCACATAACCCCTGAAAGCAAACAGATGCGACAACAGCACTAAGTTAGGAGAACAAGTAATCTGGCGACATCATCTCTTGAACTTATATTGTAACTGTATTACCTGCTACCGATGGATCTGTACAGGAAAATTGCAGCAAGAACGATGAGACTCAGATAAGAAGCCAGAGAAATGAAGCTGGAGAAGCAGAAAAGAAACAAGGTCTCAAACTCAATTCTCATCTGAAACAGAGCAAATAACCTAAAAAGCCAATATCACACTCTTTACCTGAAATCGAGATGCTTAGCATAGGAGGATGATACTATCATTAGTGTTCCAAATGCAAAGGCTAATGCTGACTTAGATGCATCTTTCCATATCACCAGATCCACTGAATAAAAAGAACACGAAATTTTTTAAGCCTAAATTGAGTTACAGAGTCCACAGAAAATGTAGTTCAGGGAGGTCCCGAGAGCGAGAATTACCCAAAATTTGCCATCCCTCCTGCGAGTCACTGGAACATTGGTTTTCATGCGATACTGTAACAGAGAACAGAAAACTGTGATGGCAGGACAAGTAATAAAAGTGCCAACGAACTAGAACTCATGAATGCAAAACTTACATGTATTATGCTTGGCAAAATTTTGATGAATAGTAGAGTATTTTGTGGTAGCAGGCGGCTCTTTAGTTGCACACAAAGATGTCGGCTGACTCAGAGGAGTATAAGCAGTACTTCTATGCACTCCATTACGGTTCAACATAGAAGGAGGTCGTTTATCAAAACAAATGGGTTTGTGCTTTTCGCCGAAATGATTATCTACTCTCTCTCCTCTTGCCACTTTTTTGGATTTCTGCTCAGCTGTGTGAACTTTCTCGATGTCGAAGCTGTGTTTTTCAACCTTAGTCGCAGCTTTCTCATCGAAGCAATCAGCCTCAATCCCTCATCATCGAAAAATTCTTCATCCCCATCATCACTACCATGATTACCACGAAGGTCATAATCATGGACCAGTACCTCTGGAGCAGGCTTGACCTGACCCACATTGCTTATAGTGCTGGAAATGATTCTCTCTTGACAAACCCCAACCTCCTTGCAATTTTCCTCGGATCCCGCATGACCAGATTGACATAAATCCTTCGAAGGCTCCAAATTTTTCTTCCGCGGTTTAGCCGAAACAACCTTTTCAGCACCAAGAACCGATTCACTCGCCTCCTTGGCCTCGGGCCTTGATTTTCTCTCCTCAGAAATTCCAAGCTCTCTCCTTTCCTTCACACCCAGAATTGGGCTCTTCTTTTTCTTGATTCCATCGCCCGAAAAACTCATTTCCTTGACATGCTCATCAAGACCGTTGCTCGACTCATTGACCTCCCTCGCAATCTGAATTGGGCCATCGATGCTCTCTGATTTCCATGTCCTTCTCTTCCCCACAACTTCACTCTTTCTCAATGGGACAGAACTAGGAGCGGTGGGCACAACACTAGCAGTGCCATTGTCCTCATCTTCGACGACACCAAAGACCCTGATCCCACCTTTCACTTCATCTAACCTCATCCTCCTCTCCCAAACCGATCCTGTCACCACCCCATTCCTCACCCCACTGCTCCTCTTACTCGTGTCCATCACGATCCGTGCGACTCTCCGTCTCAGTTCTGCAAAACTAACCGAGAAAAAGAGCTTCCCCTTTGCTTCTTCTCTGTTTCTGTTTCTTGGTGAGAAAATGAACAGGGTAGTGAGATTTCAGCGGGAGCGAGGCAACAAGGCGAAGGCAACAAGAGCTTTCGGTGGGATCTGATCTGATAAGACCCTTGTACCAAAAAGATATCTGGGGAAGCACGTCAAACGAGGCAATCAGAATACAGAAGCCCATCATCGTTCACATGCCATTTATTTATAGTGAGTGAGAGAGAGAGAGAGAGAGATGGTGCCTTGCTTGTTCGGTCTCATTTCGTGTGGGTGTGAGATAAAACAGAGAAAGGACCAAGGGAAAAAACAGAAAAAAAACAAAAGTGAAAAATGTGGGTACAAGCGTGTCGGTGGAGATTGACCAGAAGCTGTGCAAAGGAAGCTGCCAAGAAGCTAAACGGTACAGTAGATCTTCTCCTGGAGATTCTCCCAGGAAGAGTTTTCTGTGAAAGAAGAAAACTGAGAAATTTGTATTAAATGAGGAGGAGAAATGGACACGACGCGGTACAATGTGGAAAGTTTCCAATGCATCACAGCGGGGTAACACCTGGTCCCGTTTGGCCTACCAAATCAGCGGCGACGACTAGTCCTCCATTTTTTACCTTTCAAGTTCCATTCCTTCTCTGCCGCTTGGTTTTGGCTCTTTTGTTCTGCCATTTATTCTCTCTTTTAAGCATCTTAAATCTTAAATTTCTCAACCATTTGGCTACTCTTCTCACGTAAAAAAGGAGGTGAGGAGTTCGATTGAAGGATTGGGGTGGGAGACCTTTAGATTCAAGTGTATAGTTCGGCTTCCATACTTTGCAGAGAAATAATAAAAATTTGGGAGTGCATTAAAAATTAGAGTAAAACAGACAAAGAAAAGAATCTTGAATTTCACTTGTTCAGAAAGTAATGTAAAAGTCGTAAGATAATGTGAAGAGAACACCTTCAAGTTTCTCATAATGGCATTGTAGGATCAAATCATCATTTTTGCTATTTTTTAACGTTCTTTCCTGACTTACTAGAAGATGAAATTCTCGAGAACACTTTGACTTACTACGGTAAACAACTTACGAGGTGATTTGTTTAAGGAACGTGGAAATGCGGCATGCGAGTCATAGAGAGGACAGATCTTGCGACGGTTGAGATGTTGAGTTCTTAACCACCTTCGACAGCGCCTGATTAACCAGTCAAACTGGGGGTAAGACCAATGGAACTGATGAATTATGTATGAATAAAGATTCCTTTTTCTTTTAATAGATCCTCTCCATATCATGCCAATGCAAAAAAGGGTGGGTGGGCACTTATTCTATTTTCAGGAAAGCAACGTGCTGCAAAATCATATATGATGGACCCGAGAGAAGTATTGTCTAATGGTAGGTTCCCACCAACATCAGATTCCAGATGCTGATTTGCATGTGCCTTTTTCCAATATGGTAATGGCAGACAGATGCCATAGCTGGAAAGTATTGTGAGGTTAACACCTTACTTTAGTTTCACATTGTATATTAACCCCTTTTTTTCCCTCCATGCTGGTCATAATCATGGTGTTGGACAAGAGCAATTGATCTAGCTAGAAGAAAGGGGTGAGATGAAGAAATCTTACAGTACCTCGTTAAAGGGTGAGACTGTAACAACCCGATTCAATAAGAATAAGGAGTGGTCGTTAGGGCCAGAGGACCTGAATAAGAGTGGCTCTTAACAAATTTTAAGATGGCGAATGAGGCAATAATGAATCAAACAAGGGGAGAGCAATTCTAGAATATACGTGAAAGTTGGAATTAATTCACAAAGACATCTTTTGATATAACGACAAGCTTTGTTTTAAAATTTCGAATTTAAGCAAACCCAGGTTAAAACACTATTAGGATGGGTAACCTCTTGAGAAAGTGCTTGCCTGTACACCAAATGATAACATCATGAGGCTGATCCGGAGTTGGAGCTAGAGTCGGAGCTGGAGCCGTGGCCTCTACCAACCATCAATCAATTGATAATGGTACAAAGTTAAATGTATATAATTAATGAATTACTGATTTGCAAACTTCACCAGAAATGGAGAGATAAAATGGCTTAACCATCTTATTATTCGACATTTACTTGAAAACATTTAAAGGTTTAATGGGAAAACACTTAACCCTTTAAATGTACATGTTAATGCGAGGTTGGAACCTTGCCTCGGGTTCATATTGTAATATATGTTTTCACTCCACGTACTTAAACTAATGATAATATATATATATATTATTTATTTATTTATTTATCTCTTGTTGCAACACTGTTTGTTCATTCATTCTTGCTAGAACCCTGGTCTAAGATGGTAGAGCTCATGCCAATCCGTCCACAGCTCAATTTATTTCTTTTTTTCTTTCGTTCTTTTTATTCCCATATAGAAGATATCCTATTTGGATATATCCCATTCTTTTGGTGGAATTTTTTTTATTCAGATTACATCTTGATTATATGTGGACATATCTGGATTTTGTGTTATCCGAACACGAGATAGGACGTAAGTTATCATATCCGAAATTACATCCGGTCCATCATACGTAGCCTAGAGGCAAACAGACGTTTCAAGGAAATGGATTGGGCAGGCTTTCCCTTAAGCCCGACTAGCCCGAATAGCCCGAATAGCCCATTGGGCCTCAAAAGCAAACCTTCTTTGATTAAGTATTATTGGGCTATCCTTTGGGATCGAGCTCGGCCCATTCTCTTGCTTGGTACTCCAAGCCAATTTTCTCTCTCATTCTGTTTTGTTTGGCTTGATCTCCTCTGTAAATCATCTTCTCTCGTGCTCAGATTATCTGCAACGTTCATCCCTAGTGTGGGGCAGCGTTTCATTCGCGTTTATCATGCTTCGAATGTAGCTGGACGAATTCGTCAAAAAAGGGTTGGTGCTTCAAGCTTTGTTCACTTGATATGGGGTTGGGTTGGGACTTTCGGATGGTGATTATCCTGTTTAACTCGCCATTCCCGGTCGCATTTGTTGCCTCGAGTGCTTAAAGGGTGGCAAATTAAGCTATCTAGTACTTGAGAGTTCTGCCACACCACATTGAACATTTGAAGTTTGTTCGTTTGGTTCGGTGCATCAAGGAGTGCAGATTAAGTTCTTGTTGCCTCAATTCTTCAGCCCGGTTTTTCAATGTAGTACAAACCTATAAATTTGAGATGTGGCCATATTTTTTCTGCAGGTGCTCTAGTATTGGGTCTTGGTCACTCATGTTGAGAATTCGAAGCATTGTTGCAATGTCATTTACCTATGTGAGGTTCATGGCTGCCGTCTCATGTCATTCCTTCGCTACATACCTTTGCAGTTACTTTCGAAGAGTAAATCCTCGTATATGTGCATGTTTCCTGAACATAAATGCAAGAGCTGATATGTTCAGATAGGGTGCCCGCCACTGACGCCAAGGCAATCGGCAAACTGCTTTCGGGTGAATTTGGCTTCTAATCAAGTCTGGTTTTCCTAGTGGCTTCTCAGCTGAGTGATAAGTGTAAGCTGGTCACCTATCAGTATGAGGAAGTTTCGAGACTTCTTCAAGCAGTGCCGATACACTGCACTGTATGAAAACTTGTGGCTGCTTGGGTCCAGAAATTTGATATTCGGAGGTCCCGTGTCTGGATTTTTCGCTTGCAAATCAATGGCCAAACAATCACTCATCAATTGATGTCAAACCAAAGACTTTAGGGATGATAACAATAGCTGAACACCCATCGTATACTACCAGGGATTCAAACCTGTCTCCTTTGGTTTCGAGGACATTGATTGTCGAGAGAGGCTCTAAAAAATTCCAACCTATGAAGCATCCGTAACTCGCAAATCGAGAGAACAGGAAAAAAAAAAAAAACGGTGTAATTCAATCATACAAATACATACTCTGCGGTCTACTTTCCCTTTCTTTATGCTATCCTGTAATCTGCTACACAACTTTAGCCAAGAGGGTGAGAGCAGAGCAACATGAATGCCTCGTGCACAAAACGGATGGTGAGGTTACATTCACTTATTGTGATGCCAATGCTAAATGACTTCAGATGTTTGCAGATTCATCTCATGGACAGTGTTTGAAGAGTGAGGCGACATACGGATGGGCACTTAGTATTGCACTCGTGCTGATCTCTGCTGGCTCCTGAAGAGTCCTGGCCCTTTGTGCCTTTTATAGAAGTGTTGCCCCATAAGGTTTGTCCTCGCGTCTGGGGGGTCCTCCCTCGCCTATAATTACCCTGTATTTTTGTTTTTTTCTTCTGAAACTTCATGTCAATTTGCATTTCAAACCTTGTCCTGGTTACTTGAAGTACTGATCAGAGAAGAGCCGAAAGGAAGCTTCATGGAAGCTGACGAGTCACTTCTACTCAAGCTTTTATGTGGCTGATGATATCGCAGCAAATTAAGACAGAAAATTATATATCCAGAGGTCAAAGAAGCGGACCATGGTGTGGTCAGAGAAAACAAACACACCATGCCCCGCACGTTTCTTTTTGGAACTATGGCCAAAAGGCACAAACTCCCTACATTTATTAACAATTCGGCTACTTATGCTTAAATTACACGTCTATTTATATAATGTTAGCCTTGAGGTGCTTGTACGCGCAAGCGTCAGCCCGATTCTTGCCAGAGATTCAGGAACTTGTCCTGCCTTGTGCCGATAAAACTCAAGCTTATAAGGCTCCTTTCACAAGGTGTCATCTTTTCCACCTCGTCGTGGCCTGTGATGATTAGAAAAGACGATATGCAGTTGATTTTATCTTTGTCTCCGGGTACATGTTTGTGTTGCCGATAGTCTAATTTAAGCCTTGACAGGTTGGAGATTTTAATCTAACCCCACTCACGTATTTCTGTGGTGGGATGTATAGAAAAACCCTTGTTGGGGAGAGTAGTCAACCGGTCGACTATAATATAACTATATTTCGGCTCGTTGTGCTTGGAGATGTGCTCCCACCAATGACTTCAAACCCCAACTACTAGGCGGCTTTCTAGAGTTCTGAGCAAAGAAAATTAAACAAAGTCAAGGAGCTATTGCGGAGAGAAAAAAAGGATCAGTCTGTATGTATGGGAACCATGTTGTAAAACGACAAAAGGGTGGAGGTGTTGGCCTTATCATTAGGAGTTTTTGGGAGCAACAAGAGCCTTATGAGATCCTGGACAATGATGCTAGGGGAATAAAGCTCTCGTCTCGACCTGAAAGTTGAATCTACATCAGCAGTGCCCCAAGTTCTTTTTTCCTTTTCCCCAGAAAAATATTCACATTCTGTCAAATTTCCGTAACTGCTCACATGGAAGAAGATGCCCTCAAAGGAGGATAAAGAGAAAAGAGGGGGAAACCTAACCCAAACTTTCAACACGAAGTTGGGATCTTTTAGTCAGGACACTGACAGCACTGTCAAAGTTTAAAAAGTGGAAAGAAGCAAAGAAGGGGTCTCTACTGGTGGAGAAAAGATAAAGAGGGTTGAAGTGTCCTTTGTCTTTCTTTCTTTCTTGCACTTCTCTAGCATTATCTTCTGCAACGTTTAGTTAGCTCTTAGCTAGCTAGTGTTGGGTACAACCATGAGAAAGAAAAGAGAGTAGCTACCTTTACATATGCATAAGCCAATAAGCCAAGAAATGGGCAAACAACTTCAATATTTCTCTGCCAATAGGCAATGTTCTGTACAAACTCAATCCAGATATATCTAATTATGTAGCTGTCAGGTATCAATCTCATATGGAACTGTTAAACCCAAAAGGGGAAGGGGAAAAAAGGATCAAACTTCAAATTTGTGAAGAAAATTCCTGTCATCTAACCTAGGGGGGAAAATAACTACAAATCCTTTCTCTATGATCTATAGCAGAAGAAACTTGTAATCACCAAACAGATGGAACGATGCTACTAGGACTCAGAGAACTGATGTAGGTGGAGTCTCCCATATATCGAAAACATTCTCCTCGCTATGTAATGCGAAGAGCCGATCTCCGCCAATCGAAAAATCACAAATGGAACCTCCATAACTTCTCCGAAGCCTCGAAGTCAGAACACAGTCAGGACCGCTGAAAACTGAAATGCAGTCACTCATGGACGAAAATAACTGCCCGTCATGCAATGCCAATTTAGGGTAACATGGCTCATCCGACAGCTTTCCGTTCATGAGCCGGCTTCTCGAGCTCCACCTGACACTCCCGGCCGCACTCCTTAAGTCCATAAATCCCAAGTCCTCGTACTCGTTCACCACACAGATCGAACTGCTCCCCTCCATCGCAATCGCATCCCTAACTCGCTTCTCGTCAAAGGTTATTGGCGTGCCGATATCCGACCAAGACCACACCATGTTCTTCTGCCTAAAGTCCAACAAACTGATGTAACAGTTGTCCTTTCGAGGAAACAGGGTAGCAACTAACAAACAGTTGTACCCATTTAGCCATTGCAGCTTATCAGCATCCCCAAGCGACCAACCGGGCGATTCATAGAAGAAATCAACCTGTTTTTCTGCGATCGGGTCCCAAACTCCCACACCATACTCATTGCTCCTCCCTTTGCAGCTTGAGAAGATCTTGTAATCTGAGTTGAAGGTCAAGGCCCCAGCAGTGTAGCTCTTGGTCTGATTCTGATGGCTCACCTGAAACTTGTACCTCAATTCACCTGTGGATGAGCTAAACAAGCCCATCCCTCCATCCCCAGTTCCCAAACGCTCGCAAGCACTGATCACTATGCTCTCCGGATCAATCCAACTGGCATCGTTAACCCTCTGGTAATCGAGATTGATCGGCGGGTGCTCTTCCATCATCCAATCATAAACATGTACCATGCTACCGTGAGCCACGCAGCAACCGCCGTCTGGCCCCGCCCTTATCGCCGTCCCGTCCCCTGGCGCCGGGCCCGTGATGGACCTCGAGAGCCGCAGCCGATTCCCGTCGAATTGGCCCCACTTCGCCGCGCGGACATGATCGAGAACCCCGTAGAACTGCGCTTCCCTGCACAGCAATTTCTCCGGCACGTTCGGAGGGACGTAAAGGTCCCCGGTGCGGAGAAGATCGAGGAGCACGGCGAAGCAATCCGGGTTCCTGTCGAGGAAGAGCTCGGAGCTCGAATTCATGGGCTGCAAGTTCCAGTTGTCGTCGAAGAGCGCGCCGAAGAAGGAATTGCGGCCGGCGTTGGCGAGGGTCGTGGAGGTCGTCTCGAACGTCCGGCCGCCTACATTGAATCTCACCCTGTCTCTCTGAATACCCATCATCAGATTCCGGGAAAAAATCCAGATGGGATGGGGGGGGGGTAGCTCACGAGGGCGAGGAAAGCAGAGAATTTGCAGCGAGAGAACGGAGGGGAAACGGCAAATGGGGAAAAAAAAAAGGTCAAAAGGGTCTAGAAGATCGAGAAGAGACGGGGATTTTCAGGGGAAACGACGCATGACATCCCCCTGAAATGCAGGAGAAATTCGTGGGACGAAAGCACGCACAATTTGAACGCGACGACCTCGGACGAAAGAGGATCGTGGGCAACAGCTGTGACAAAGAGACCAGATTTACAGAACGGACGCGTCCGAATTGACAGTGCTTCTTCTTCTAGAGGCTAGACGCAAGAAAATGCCACGAGAGCAGACCCGGAAACAGATGTCTGAGGAGAAAATACCGAGGAAACGAGATCTGGGTATTGGAGAAGGAAGGTATTCGGAGGCGGGTCTTATATACTGCGGGGATTTGGCGAGCAGGAATGAGAAACTGGAGCAAATTTGGAGCGCTCGGAATTCAAAAGTTGACTCTTTTCCTCTGTCTCCCTCTTATCTCTCTCTCTCTCTCTCTCTCTCTCTCTCAACTGGCGCTCTTCGCGTGGGAGCTGTCGGACATTGTTGACCCTTTTGCGCCGGTCCAATGGGCTTCGGCTGGTAGGGTCCGATGGCGCAAAGGCTGCGCCCCCCCGCAGCTCGGGCCGCTCGATTTTGAATCGGGATGCGCGTGGAGCCGAGCGGTGACGGGATACGGACGACGAGACGACTCGAGCTTGCGGCAAAACGAAGGTGGAGGTCGTGCTTCTTCGAGCGGGGCAGGGGAACGACGACCCGGTCCAAATGTACGCCCACAAGTAGCCGACGAAGCGGTTTGGTCGCACACGATCGACATGGATAGACATGAACCAAAAAAAAAAGAGTGAATTTGGTGGGCCTTTTGGATAGGATTAATACCACAAAATATATCAACAGAAAAATATGAAAAATTTTAAACCGGTACATTGGTAACCCATTTACTCGAAATTAATTTTTTAACTACCATAGCTTCAAACCAAGAATTTACCCAAAATTTATTTTTTACCACTAAAAACTTTAAAGGAGTACACTTGTGAGAAATTTACCTTTCGATTAATTCACAAAAAATCACAAATTATTACGCATGTGACAAACAAAGGGTAAAATCACAAACCGGTACATCATATGCTTAGCAATTTGACGATAAAAATTAGCGGACACTAATGGAAGGTCAACTTGTCACTAATGTATTGATTTGTGAATTTTTGTGATCATAAAATTAGTTTAGAGTAAAATCGTCATACGCACTACGTGTACCAATTTAGGATTTTCCATTATATTAACCCTATTTTTAATTTCGATAGAATTCATTTAATCCGATGCACTAGATGAATTCCAAGATGGGGTCGAAAGTTATAGATTTGCACTCGAATTTTAGCGCCGTTACTTTAGTGTTCATTAATAAATTATTGGGTTACGCGGAAATTGAGACTTTATCGAGAGGGTTTACAACTTTGGTTTTGGCTCTTCAAAACGATGCCCTCGAGGAGGACGGCTGTCCCCTCCCCGACATCCTCATCTTTTTTTTATTAGTTTTGAATCTGTGATGGCTTCTTCTCGGGGCTTTCATTGTTTATATATTGCATAGATATGCATAGCATACATTCAGAATCTGACTTGTATTACTAGATAATATATATATATATAAAATCGGCATTATAATAAAATCACGACGCGAGGACAGAGGTTTAACGGTCTTTTCTTAATTAAATTTAGTTTCATGGATCGCGATTTGCGCAGACATATATTAATAAATGTATGTGTACGTGCATTCATTTTTCTTCTTATTATTAATGTATATTTGAATTTTTTACGTGCATTTTGAAACTTGTTAGCCATCGAGCATAGAAAATACCAAGTGAAAAAAGAAATGTTGAACCGAACATACAAAATGTAACCTGGAACTTGGAACTGTTATTTAACTAAATGGATATCTAATGAGAAAAAATAAAACGAGAAAAGAAGATTTTGATTACCATTAAATTGTTCACAAATTCAATTACATTTTTATTTTAGGATCTATTTCTTTCGCAGAAAATGAATGGTTTGGACAATAATTTTCCTAGAAATGATTGATCATATATCATTTGGAACAATTAACCAATAAAATTATCGACAACAATTTATGCTCAAATATTTTTGTGAATTATGAAAAAAAAAACATTTATTCAATTTTGTGAGTGATACAAGCAATCAATTTTAGGAAAACATTTTCAAGAATGTGGTTTCCTGCAAAATAAATGAACTTTCTTGGACATGTGAGCTTTCTTTTTTCCGGTAGTTTGTGTTCGAATTAATAAGATATTTAATCATGTCTTCCACTCAAAACATATTAACTAATTAATAATTATTATATTAATTATTATTATTGTTGCATGATGTGCAAAGAGGTTCTTCTTTTTTCGGTTCAGCTAATATCGACAACCGGGCACATCAGCTCTGACTTATTCTCAACGAACGATTCAGCCATCTTTCTTGATCACCAGATTAGAGATAAACCTACTCAATTAGTGGGGATATGCATCTACCAATATTTACATCCCACGAAAGCACTAAATTCAAGATCTTGGATTTCACTTTATATAAAGAAATAATAATTATGAAGATTTGACTATTGTATGGATTTTGAGAGGCTTTTTTTCCTTTTCTAATTTTCTTTTTCCAAGGGAAGAAGGGGAAGACTTGGATTTTTCTTCTTCCTCGGTTGGCCGATTGCGGGTCGTGGACGGCAAAATCATTGAATTGTGTTGGGGGATTGTAAACTAATGTATTTTTTACACCTCTTTATTTTAATTTTATATATATATATATATATATATATATATATATATATATATATTTTTTTTGGCGGATGGGTATGAACTTCAAGAAACATTTTAATGGCGATGGCTGACTTTTCATTAACCGTGGGGATAAGTGAAATTGCATGGTGGGCCATGGCTACCTTCTTTCTTTTTCCACATCGTTTTCTTTTATTCCCTTTTGCTTTTTCTCTCTCTCTCTTTTCTTCTTTTTCCCTGAATTTTTCGTGTTGGGTATTTTTACATTTTCTACGTCCTCATCCAATGTGCTGGAATGGGATGATTCTCTCTTTAGCATATTCAAATGGCTTTTTCTTTTAGTGAAAACGAATATCAAGTGTACTTGTTTGAGTGAAGGTGTTTTTTGGAAACTGATTTTTCGAACTTTGGTAAAGTTCGGTTCGACAAGAATAACTAGTCAACTGAAAATACTTTTTGGTCACTAAAAATCTTCATGAATTGAGAAAGTGAATTCCCGAATTTAAAAGATGCGGAAATGCTTTTCGAAATTATTATTCTTCACCTTTCACTTTTCTAAAAAGCTCATCATTGCCTTCTCTCTCGTTCACGGCACGGTACCAACACAACTCAGAAGGTGCAACCGCTACTTTAATGGCCAAAATAAATGCATCCTTAGTCACGGCATTGGTGTTTTTTCCTCTCTTTTTTGCATAATCTATCTTGACTTGACGTGGATTTAGCACCAATCGATATGCATAGATTAACCCTAGCTTTCCAATTCCAATGTAGTTCATTCTTCATAAAAACCGCTCGATCCAGGGAGAATAACGATGCCTTGTACATGCCGTGATTGCAAATACATTCTTTAATTTTGGCGATGGAAAAGACTCATGAGTAAGATGATTGCGAATTTGGTGAGTAATCTTCTAGAAGTGAAAAGGCTAGATCAATTTTTCCTTTTTCTTTCTGAAGTCACAAATGATGAAATTATAAGCTTTAACTTAAAAGCAAAGAGAGGGCTCAATCATTGTCAAACTTACAAGTTTAATCACCCTTTCGTGGCGTAGAGTGGCCGGGTCAATTGTCCTTATTAGTCATGTTGCTTTGCGTTAGGTGACTTAAAATGACAGTACTGGCTGTTCTCTTTCCGTAAGCCCGCTTTGCTTGCTTCCTACTAGACCGAGTCAATTTGATTGTTGTCCTTTTCTACTATTTTGTAAATAGGTATAGCCTCAAAGTCGTTCGTCTTCATTGGCCTCGCTTTTCGTTTGGTAACATTTGTAGATAGAGCCTCATGAAATTTTAGCTATCTAGTTTACCCAATATTGGCAAAGATAAGGTGTACCAAACAACACCCACAAGTTTAGATGAACCTAAAATGCAAAATCACAGAGATATCCACCAAATAAGAAAAACTTAACTTTTTTTTTTTTAGAGTTCTCCAATTATTTTAGCTTAAGAATAATCTATCAACGTATTCTTTACTTACACTATGCATTTTCTAGTTTCGAGATCTCTTATTTTGCAGCTTGAGATTTAAGAGCAAAATTTGGTTAACCGGGCTAGTTTTTAAAGTTAAATTAGACATACTTCGTCTTTTTCATTGTTGGCTTTAAATGGGCGCGAGATTACCCGTATCTCGTATGAGTTATTGGAGAAGAAGATTTTGGGTAGGACGCGACTATTGACTAATGACCTAACCTATATAATTCCTAGTTGACTCCGGGCAAAAAAGTCAAGGTAATCAAGGGTGGTAAAGTTTAGGTTTTGGAAACTAAGAGAGTGCTGCGTCAAGATCTATCTGAAAGCTTCATGCTGCAAAGGTGTAGGGTTTGAAGACAAAGGGCTTAATGTTGAATAAGGCTTAAGTCATCCCCAGTCCAATGGCAAACATGTAATATGGGCTTTGAGTCAGGCGAGCAAATTTGGGCCGATTGTCTATTTTGTTGTCGACATTGGCCCAATTGTCTTGGGAAGGCAACAGAGTGGGCTTTTCCCTCAATATCATTCACAAGCTCTATATAGAAAATGACTTGATATGAAAAGATATTCTAAAAATTAAGTAATAGTGAAATTATGAAAAATTTCGATATTTTTCTTGATGAAAAGTTAATTTTTTAAATTAAATAAATCGCAATTTTAAATTAAACATTTAAGAATAGTTCAAAAATCATATCAAATGAACTAATAAAAAAGTGTTAATATCATGACAAATTTTAAACTAATACATCTATGGAAAATTTATTCTAAACTAATTTTTTTATCATTAAAAACTCAAAACCAGTACGTTTGTGATAAATTTATCCAAAACTAAATTTGTGGTTATGAAAATCTCCAAACTAGTACGTTTATAACTAAATTTAATTTATACCACAAAAAGTCATAAATTAGCACACTTATGACTAGTGGTGTGCAAAAGAACCGAGAACCGCCCGGACCACCCGAAATAGGTGGTTCTTAAGAGAACCGATTTGGTTCTAGGTTCCATGGGTGGATCCACCTATCCGCCCACTCGAACCGGACTGACTATATTATAAAAATGTATTAATTTGTAATATTGAATTCAAAATTACTAATTAGTAAACCTAAATTTTAGGGCTCCATCTCCTCTCACAATTCCTTCTGCTCCATCTCGTCTCTCTTCCTCTCCGATTCTCCTTCTACTTCTTCTTCTTCTTGGATTCTTCTGTCCGACCTCTCTCTAGCCCTCTGGCGTCGATTTTTTCCAGCATCGTCGCCCTCGACAACAAGTTAGCAATAGGTTCCTCCGTCCATTCATCCCTCTCACTATCTCTCTATTTAGCCCTCTAACGTCAATTTTCCGGCACCATTGCCCTCGACAGCAAGTTAGCTATAGGTTCGTCTATCCGTCCATCTTGTCGTCTCTCTCTTCAACCCTTTGGCGTAGATTTTCTGGCATCGTAGCCCTCGATAGCAAGTTAGCAATAGGTTCATCCGTCCATCCGTCCTTCCGTCCCTCTCTCTGTCTCTCTCTCGTGGCCTGTGTATGTGCGCACTAACTATTGTTCTTCAGTTTCTCAGGGCGCGCATGATAAAATTTCGTTTCTCAATTTCTCTGTTTCTCGTTTTCCGTTCCCTAAACAAGTTTTGGGTAAATCCGTTTGGTAACGCATGATTTGATTTCTCTATTTTGAAACAGATTTCTATTCCGAAATAGAGAAATCGAAGAAATCGAAAAAGCTGAAATTTTTAGCTTCTCGTTTCGAAATAGAAATAGAAATAGAAATTTTTTTCTCAACTTTTCAATTTAGTCCAAAATATTTTAGATCAATAATATTGAAATAGAAATAGAAATAGTTAATTTAGTCCAAACTATTTTAATGATTTTTTAATATAATCATTCTAATCAATATTGATTGAAAATCTTAACCATTGGGCTAGATGGTGAGAATTGAATGAACAAGGCTTCATTTGTTGCACGTAAGAGATTTTATGCATGGTAATAGTCAATTGGTCATATTCATATCTAATGAGTCTTTCTTCACCTACTTTTCCCGTGTATAGCCCAACGACTCTATTTGGCTAACTATTTTTTTAATCATAAACTTCATATTAAGGCGGTAAAAATGGGTCAAATCATTAGGGTTTCATCCGATTTTTCTTTTATAAGGAAAAGAGATCTAATAAGAAATATGTTGTTCTTGTAAGAGTGTTGATGAAAATATAGATTTTGATAATAAATTTTTAAATAATCCTAGTGTTGATAATTTTGAAAAAAATTGGTGACGATTTTTGAACACGGTGAGGATATTTTTAACAAAATTTGGAAAGAAATTGGAATTAGACTTGAAGTTAGGATTTTTTTAGGAGATTAGACTATTATAATCATGGCTATCATTAGACTTATTTGATTAATGTGAAATCAATTTCGGCAAAAACACAACGACATATTCACTACAATTGAATTTCAATTTTTTTGCCACGTTGTTTATTTTTCGAAAGAAAATATTACGTAATAGGAAACGTAAGCACATGTAATATAAATTCCATGAAATTGTATTTTCAACTTTTCTAATGTATTAGTATTATTTCGATTATTTTTTGTATTTGAGGATTTTCTATATTATTTTAGTATTATTTCGGCTATTATTTTATATTTGAGAATTTCCTATGTTGTTATCTAATCAATTTCTATTCCTAGAAATAGAAATTTTTTTTCGTTATCAAACGGATTTTGTTTTGAAATAGAAATTTTGAGTCGTTATCAAACGGATTTCTTTCTCGTAAACTTGTGTAGGGGAATAGAAATTGAGAAATTGATTTTTGCCGTAAATCAATTTCTGTTTCAGAAATTTTTTACCATGCGCGCCCTCGTGTCTCATCGATTCTGCATTAGATTGTCTTGAATTGGTTTTGGGTCGGCATAAGTTTTGCTTTTGTTGCTATGACCGAAATGGGTTGTGCTTATTTATTTATCTTTTGTGCAGATGATTTGGCATCAAAAAAGAATGAACTAATAACATCCGATGATTTGCAATGTAACAATAGCTTCTAAACAAGATTTGTTGATAGCATTGAATGATTGTTTTTCTTTACCTATCGTTAGTGACTTCTAAAAACAATGTAGAGGAAAAAGTTATGAGAAGACTGGCATCTAATTTGACAATACAAGGAATGGATAGGCTTTGGTTTTGATATGTTCAGATGTTTCCAAATGCTTATTGCGGAGTGGATAGCATAACTTGGTTCTTTTCCGATGATCTATGTGCCTTAATCTTTTAGTTTGCTTGTGAAATTCATTGCTCTTGGTGAATTTCCTAAAATCTGAGTGAAACACAACCTGAGCTAACAAATTAATAGTCAAGAAAATAGAAAATCAAAATGATAGTGCTTTTGCTTGTAATGATGTAGTTACAACTGCATTTGGGTTGACAGGAAAATAGTATTCAGCTGCTGAGCACACTTATTTCGTCATCAAGCCACGAAGGACTGAGACCCTTGGTGCAAACTTCCATTGAGCCAGTGTTTAGAGAACTTTATGTTCACTACTCACGTTCTGGTGATTGTATGTTATTTTAGTTCTTCAGTTTAAAAATAAAATAAAATGCTACATACATTCATTGCACCAAACGTTATGGCTTGCTTTATTTGATTTTATCTTGTCATTTATAATGTCATAGATATTCAATACCTTGGACATGCATGGTTACATATCGGTGGCATGTGGTATCATCTCTTGGTTAACTTTGATGATTTGGATCGTACGCTGAAGTATTCTTGTAAGCAGTCATTCCTAGCAAAGATCAAAGAAGATTTCTTTGCTTGAACTTGAAAGAGAGGTACCTGTCTTGAAAATCTGTTGAATAACTTTGTTTGCTGGTTTTAATAATTGCACGAAGCTAGTCTTATTATATACATATGCTAGGATACTTTAACGTTCTATTCTCCAATGACTTGTAGGTGCGAGAAGAGTGCAATTATTTAGTTGGGAGTTTCTCCGCAAGACTGGATGATAAGAAGGGATTCCAAGTTTTAGAGCATCTAAAGAGATAACGTGACAGAATTCAAAGAAAGGTAATGGGGAGTGTTTTTCTTCTTTCTTTTTGTCAACATTATCTGTTAACAAGTGGATAATTTGTAGATTCTATGGTCTATTTTCAACTTGTTTATGATAAAAGTAGCTTTCATAATTATATGTGCTGCCTTGCTATTGCAATTTGCACATGGAGTCATTTGTATTCTGCAAGATAGCTTGTCAGCTCTTTATTCACAATCTCGCATTAATATTGCCATTGTCATATATCTAATTGGCTAGTCTGTTTTATTTTGATTTTCTATTTTCTTGACTGCTAATTTGTTGGCTCAAGTTATGTTTTGCTCAAATCCTTAAGATGTAATTGAGGTTTTCTTCTTTCTTACCTAATCAACATGCCCACCACAAGATGTTAGTTTTGTTTTAGCCTATGAAGCACGGACACGTTGCCGAGCCTTCCGAGTCGTGTCCGACACGTGTCGACGTGTCCGACACGCTCGGACACGCTCGGACACGTTCGGACACGCGGTCAACGCGTGTCGAGAAATCCGACACGCGGTCAACTTTTCTCGACACGCTTCGACACGCGTGTCCGAGAGAGATTGTTGAAGAAGACGATGGTGGGTAGAGAGATGAGGTCGAGTAAGAGGCCGAGGAAGCGGAGGTGAGGCCGCGACGGTGAGAGGAAAAGCATAAACCGAAGCGACGCTGCGATGGAGGGCGGGGGCGAGGCTGCGGCTGCTGCGAAGGAGGAAGGCCGGAGGCGACGGCGATGAGGCGACCGAAAGAGTTGAGAAGATCGTGAGGAAGAAACCGAGGGGGCGGGGAGAAGGTGGTGTGCGTGGGGGGGGGGGGGGGGGAGAGAAAGCATGGGAAGAACAGGGGATGGAGGAGGATTGATGGGGAGCGCAGCCCTCTCGTTGGGGGGAGGGGAGAGAGGAGAGAAGGGGAAGAAACCGAGGGGATGGGGGCGCGGGGAGCAGGTGGTGGCGTGGGGGGGGAAGGGAGGGAGAGAGAGAGAGAGAGAGAGAGAGAGAGAGAGAGAGAGAAGGGAAGAGATCGAGGGGGCGGGGGAGCGATTGATGGGGGTGCAGGGAGCAGGTGGGCGTAGGGAGAAGGGCAGGGGGGAGAGAGAAAGTGGGGGCAGATCTGCAGAAATCGAGGGGGAGGCTTTTGGGGGTGGTGGCGTGGGAAAAGAGGGGGAGAGGGGAGAGGGAAATAATTTTGTTAGAATAAAAAATATATTTTTAAGTATGCACACGTTTTAATTATGAATATATTTTTAAAAAAAATTTATGAATAGATTTATTAATATTATTAGTATAAATTTATTATAAGTTTTTATTTATTTATTTGTGAACTTGAATCAAATTAATTAAAAATTAAAATATTTATTTAATATATAACGTGTCGGAACGTGTCGGAATTCTGTACTTTTTAAGAAATGACGTGTCGCGTGTCGTGTCGTGTCGTGTCGCGTGTCGCGTGTCCTACATAGGTTTTAGCCTAGTGTGCTTTTACAAGAATTATTTTTTTACGCTCTCCTATTATTAGCTCCCTATATCATGATGCCCGAATTCTTTCATGGGCCAATATTAATGGAACATTGCTGATCTACCCCTCCTTCTTATACCTGTTTAAGTTCTATCAATTACATTTTTTTTTTCTAATTTTTGTATTAGTAGTTCAAATGCCATCATCGATGATGCTTATTTCGTGTTCTATCATCAGAAAGATATGAAGATTCATAGGGTTCTTTGTCATAGCATATCATCTACATGATAGGACAATGAGTGCTCATCTTTGGGCTACAATTTTCCATTCCTGCTTAGCTGTTCTTTTTTTGTTTAGTTCTTTAGGAAGTTGGATTGTTTATTAAGCACCTTATTGTATCATTTTATATTTATTATCCGTTGTAAGTGAAATATGATTTACCTCCATGAGAAGTGTTTTAGTGTTGATGATGTGTTGCTTGATTCGAGTAGGTGATCCATTAACATATCAATGGAAGTGGAGGAATCCTATGATGCGATAACGCTAATAGTGAAATCAACATCACAGGAATATGAAGGAGGTGAAAACTTTGAAGAGGCATAAAAAACAAATAAAATATCCAGATCTTGTCCATGTCATCCTCCTAATAAGCGAAAATCAATAGCTTGGCTTCATTTTCAAAAAGGAATCCTCACACAAATGAGAAATTTAATGTATTATGCAATTATTGTGAATCCAAGTATTTGTACCATGTTGATAATGATATTTCAAATATATTGAAACACTGGAGAAAATGCAATAAATATCCTCACAATATGAATAAAAGACAAAAATTGTTTGCATAAAAAAGAGTAGAGAAGACTCAAATGATAGGATGAGATACTATTACTATTGGGAGTAGTGGAGTTTTAATGATGTGGAAGTTTAATCGGGAGAAATGCAGGCAAATGCTTATTCGGATGATTATAATTGATGAACAACCATTTTCGATTGTTGAACGTGTTAGATTTCATAATTATGTAAATCAATTACAACCTCTTTTCAAGATATGTCGTAATTTACGGTAGTTAGGGATTCCAAAAAGTTGTATTTTTGTGAAAAATGAAGTTTGAAGACTTCTTTTTGTAAGCTTAATTTTAGGATTGCACTATTTACTGATACATGGAGTTCCATTCGGAATTTGAACTATTCATGTCTTATTGCACATTTTATTGATGAAAATTGAAAAAATTTACAAAAGAATCATCAATTTTATGGTGATGCCTAATCAAAATGGTAGAAATATTAGGCAAGTAGTTGAGAAATGCATGTATGAGTGGGGTATAGAGAAAAAAAGTGTTCATAATCACAGTAGATAATACTAGTTCAAATGACGTGGCCCTTGGTTATTTAAAAGAAATTTTTTCAAGAGATAGGTTATTGATCTTATGCCCCGTTTGGTTTAGCATTCCCAATGGCTCATTGGGAAAATTTTTAAGTATTTGGTGTAGCATTTGGAGGTCTCCCTAGCCAAATGCTTGCCTTTGAAATGCTTAAAAGCCCAAAGCAAGTGGTTGCTTGCTTTGGGCATTTAGCATTTTCAGAATGCTAGTCTTTTTATTAATGAATTTTTGCTGATTGTCTATTTTACCTTCAAAATTTTATTAAAAGTTCAATTTTACCAAATACAAAATAAAACCCTAACTCTCTCAACACTTTCCTCTATTTTGCAGCATTCACTCCATCACGCAACGGCTCTCTTCTTCATCTCTCTCTCTCTCTCCCTGCAACTCGTGCGAGGGAAGAATTTCGTTTGATGAAAACCTGATAAAAGCTGAAGTTTGTCGCGATTAGCGAGCAAATCCGAGATTTGGATCTTCTACCCTCCTAACGAGCGAGTGAATCCGAGATCTGAGGTTGGTTTTGTTTCTCTTTGATCGTTTGCTTATGTTTTAAGTTGGTTGGTGTTGATTCATTATTTGTTTGAATGGTCATTAGTCTGTTGTTATGTTCCGCATGCCTTTGTTGCGAATTTGCTGTGAGATTTGGCTTTTTATTTAGATTGATCCAACCAACTATCCATAATATAGAAAAGTTCCAGAGAAGATCAAGAAAATTGACGATTTTATCTATATTTTAAGAATTGCATTGGAGATATTTACGGTACAGATATTTCAGCGATTGTACATATGTATGATTAAAGTCGTTTTATTGGTCGAAAAGGAACAACAACTAAAAATGTGTTAGCTATATGTAATTTAATTATGGAATTTGTCTATGTTTAGGCCGGTTGGGAGGGATAAGCTCATGATACCCGTATCTTTTATGAAGCTATTGGAAGACGTGACGCATATTTTCCCCATTCTCCTCCAAGTATGTTGATTAAATACATCCATATATCTATGTTGACACCTAATTTAAATTTAGAAAATAGAAATAGAAAATAATTTTTGATTAGAGGGAAATTTTTTTAAAAAAATTGAATTCAAAAACTCAACAGCCAAATATCTTGGAGCCACTTTGTTATTGAAAAGTTGAGTGAGGATGTGCAAGTATATCGGAAAATCTTCATCTGCAGAAAAACAAACTCAAGTCTTTCTCTAAAAATAAATAGTACGAAGCCTTGAATGAGAGGGGGGCTTCTCTTCGTCTTTCGTCGAAAGAAAAGAAAATAGAAAAGTGGAAAAGAGAGAAAAAGGAAAGAAAGCTTCGGTTCTCTGGGGAAAGGGAAAGTGTACAGGGGGCAGAGGAAAAAATATTGGGTGGTCCGGGACCGTCACGTCAGCGTGGTCCCGGACCACTCACACGGCGCCACGTGTATGGGGAAGCCGGAAAATGACGAAAACCGGGGCCCACTTTTCTGACGCTCTCTCTCCTCTTTCTCTTTTTTGTCTCCCTCCCCTCCTATGTGGCGCCATATGAGTGGTCCGGGACCACGCTGACGTGGCGATCCCGGACCACCCAATATTTTCTCGGGGGCAGAGAGGGAGGTGACGTGAGAGCAAGGAAAAAAGAAAAAAAGAAAAAAAAGGAAAAGGTAAAAAGATGAACAACTGTTCATCTTCCTCGTGAGTTCCCGTTCGACGTCCCTGCTGCCCGCTTCCTCCGCGCCACCGAGCTGCCGCTGCCGCTGCCGCTCCTAAACCCCCACACTGCTACCATTCTACTAGCCATCCGAGTCGGCACTGAACCTCCTGCTGCCCAAGCTTCCCTCCACTGACTATTGTCGCTCGTTCTACGCGATGCTACAGTAGCCCGAGAACCTGCAATCCACTCTAGCAAACCGGTGGTTCGCCTCCCCCGCCGACGCCACTGCACCTGTTCTATACTCGCGGGCTTGCCCTAACGCCATTGATCCAGCACCTTTGCTGCAACCCCGAGCAGCCAACGTCCCTGCATCTCCATGAGCACCGCCGTTCTGACGTCCAGCAAATCTCACCCTTCGTCGGAGTCCGATGCCACCACACTTCTGTAGCTCAAGTTTTCACCAGTCATCACCTTGCCAAGCTGCATCGCCGGTCCTTGAACCCCCTGATTGCCACGCTGCTGTTGTCGTTCAGCCACCGCGCCTTTGCAACGCGACCTCGACGCCCCCCGTTGCCATCTTTCGCCCGGCGCTCGACGTCTGTACAGCCCCTTTCACTATTGCAGCTACCGCCTCCGCCATTGCGCCTCAGCCCGAGCCACCATTGCTGCGACCTGCGACCTTGCTGTTTGCCGGTCATCGATGCTCCTTGCTGCCCCTCCACACCAGCAAGTCCTAAGCCGAGATCTTCGCGCCCCCTACCGGACGCCGAACCGACGCCTCGATGCACCAGCCCGCGAGCCCTCTTCGCCGACCCAGCCGTCGGACGCCTCATTGTTCCACCCCCGATGCCGCGCGCAGCCTCGCGTGTCACCGCTTTCGCCGGAGCCCCACACCGCCTGTGCTCGCCGCTGCAATGCCCCAAGTTCCACCACCTATTGCCTCCCCTGTTTATGCTACAGGTCCGGTTGCTACCCAATCCTTACCGGAGTTCTAACGAACTCCTATTCCAAAGGGCAACCCATCACTGAACCACCAGCTGCTCCTCGCCATTCCTCAAGTCAACCGTGAGTTAGACTAGGTGAATTTTTATATTTGATTTCATGTTTTGTTTTTATTCTAACTTGATTTATTTTGATTTATTTTTATTATCTGATTAGGAAATTTGTCATATTAAGCAATGATAATCAAAAATATTGAACCGCGAGACAGCGGGTTAGATTTTTGATTATTTCAACTTTTTATGTCAAATTTATGGTTTGCTTTGCATTATTGACTCGCGTTAAAATATATGTCATTGATATACATTGATGGATTATATTTTGGTGCGTTATCATTATTTGCTCCTCACATATTATGCATATCTAGAATTTAAGTACTTAGGTCCATATGCATTTCATATTTAAAGCTTTTGATTTTTTAGATTCATATAGGATTAGGTTAAGTTTCCTTTAATAAAACAAAAAAGAACAAAAAATGTTATTTAGGTTATATAGATTTCATAATGTGCATATCACATGTTGCACTTTAGTTAGAGGGTCATAGGTTAATGTTTTAATATCCCCATTGTATATTTTTTTTTAGTAAAAAAGCCAAAGATTAGTATTGCATCATTATGTTGTTTTTCTTAATAAGAATTATTAAGTCATTTTAAAAAAAACACAAAAGTTATTTATTTGGTTAGTTAATAGGTTAGTTCATAATTAATCCCATTTCATGTCATCATTGTTAGTGTAGGTTGCATATATGTAATGAGAATTATTAAAAAATCACAAAAAGAACATGCATATAGAATTATCACGTCATACATCCCATATCATATAGCACATGCATATTTAAGGTTATGTAAATTAGATTGCACACATATTGTAATGATTTAAATTATGTCACATGAATTGCATCTCATATGTCATTAAAGTAAAATTCATGCATATCAAATTTAGATTAAGATTGCATATAATTAAAATAAAATAAAAATAAAAATAAAAATTAGGTGTCATGTCATTTAGAAATCATGTTTAGGGCATGCATTTTTATTAACATTTTTATTGAATATTATTTTTATTGATTGTGCACCCGTATGACTACCATTTGCATGTTAGTAGCTTAAGTTAAAATTAATCAACATTGCCTGCAAAATATTTTTGAAATTAAAATAAAAAGGTACCGAAAGGGCGTTAGACTAATCTAGCGTAATCATATCCCTAGACTTGTTGAATCTCTGGTTCGCAAAAGTAAAGTATTCTCCTATTTTTTACTTGGGTTTCTAACCAACCCTAATTAGTTAGTGACGGCTCCAAATTGAGTATAATTGTATTTTTAAATAGATTAATTTCTTAACATCAAGTCACGATTGGTAGGACTTGGGAGAGTCCGTGCCAAGTTTTCGGACTTAGTAATCCATTAGCCTTATTTAAGTAATTCACTATCGGGAAGGTCACGGCTATATAATTGGCATATGTTGATTAAATTTACGATATATTTATATATGTAAGTATTACTTAGTAGATGATGGATATCCAAACTCGACTTATTATTTGGGACCATATAAAGAAGTTATATATCATTTGCCAGAGTTTCGAGAAGGTCCTTCACCTACGGGATATTGAGAAGTGTTCAACCGTGCCCATTCCTCACTACGCTCGACAGTTGAGCGAGTGTTTGGTGTATTAAAATAGAAGTGGGATATTTTAACTCATATGCCAAGTTATTCATATGAAAAACAAGTGCAAATTGTTGTAGTGGCAATGACTTTGTACAATTATATATGAAGAAATAACGTAACTGATACGAATTTTGAACAAGCAGAATTGGATCTCAATTATGGATATTCAGTTGACTATGATGATACAAATGAAGGGGTGGGTGTTTCAAATTCGTATGCATCTCCAAACATGGCACGTTTACGTGATGAATTAGCCATAAGTTTACAAAGTCGTAGAGATTTGTAATATTAAATATAACGTATTTCTTTTTTCTGGATATATATGACCATATTTACTATTATGAAATGACTCCCTTTTCTAGTCAAATTTGTATGAGATAAACTTGGTTTTATTTTTCTTAATGAGGACTTTCCTTTTTTTATGCGGTGCTTGCTCAAAAAAATTAACATCCACCATCGGTCGCTTCACCATCCACCGAATAAATTCACCTTTTTTTTTTCTATATCATTTTTATCTTCTGACAATTAATAGCCCAACTTTTTTATCAATACACTAGAATGATTATTAATTAATGAAGATGATTAATACTACAATAATTAAAAAAAATTATTCAAAGTTGAAAACAAACCTAAAAGAACCCTAGGCCAAAAGTTGAGTTTTGCATCTAATCTATAATCAAATTCTTTTAATATAATTTTTAAATAAATTTACTAATATGTATCTTTTACATTATTCTCAACATGAAAATGTAAAATATTATATAGTCATTGTTTCTTTTTTGCAATTTTAAAAATATTAAAACTAAAAAACTTAATTTGGTCACACTAAAGGGTTTTTCAAATATATATTTACCAAACAGTTTTGCATTTCCCTTAAACACTTTTTAGTTATAGTTTACTAAACAGTCTTACATTTTCTCAAACTTTTTGGGGCTAAAAGCCTTTGCATTTGGCTAAAGGCTTTTCCCAAATGCTGAACCAAATGGAGCCTTATATGGTGACGTTTTACATATGAGGTGCGGACTCATATATTAAACTTGACTGTGAATGATGGCCTAACCGAAATATGTGATTCCATTGCATGTATTCGAAACATAGTTAGATATGTGAGGAGTTCTTCCATAAGAGTTAAGATATTTTGAGATTGTACTGAAAGTACAACAATTACTTATAAGGGTTCGGTTTGTCTTGATATCTTCATTAGGTGGAATTTCACTTACCTAATGTTACAAAGTGCTATAAAGTTAAGAAAAACGTTTGAAATAATTGAAGAAAATGATTTTTCTTTCTCAACTGAGCTCAAGTTTTATATTCCAAGTAGTGTTGATCGGGAAAATGCTATTGTTTTTTTCAATTTTTTGTAGAAGTCTTATGATACCACCAAGAAAATGTCCAGGACTTTGTATATCACTTCAAATGATTATTTTGCGGGATGGCTTCTTTGTATAATTATTTGAGAGAAGTGACGAAGGGTTTTGATCATAGGGTGAGAGTTATAGGTGCAAAAATGAAAGATAAGTTTGACAAATATTATGAGAGTTTCGAAAAAGTAAATATGATGGTGTTGATTGAGGTAACGTTAGATCTTAGAAAAAAAGCTGAATTATGTGAAGTATTGTTGTAAACCCATTTATGATAATGTTGCATAAGTTGATTAGATGTTTGATAATATGAAGTTTGCCATAGAACATGTGTTTAAATTTTATGATAAATCTTGTCACATTTTTAATGGCAAAAATTTGGATGGCGAATTGGTGAGTTCTACTAGTATTGGTAGTGATTGCGATCCTTATTGCAATGAGGGAAATGAAGAGGACGATTGCAGCTTAATTTCTATGTGCAAGAGCTTTCGTATGATGACTTTCTTAATAATGAGAAGAAAAGGTCCGATGGCAACTTATCTGAGTTAGATCAATATCTTAAAGCTGAACTTGAATATTGTCGTGATCTTGACATTTTGAATTGGTGGAGTATTGCTGGCCAAAAGTTTAAAATCCCATCTTTGATGGCTTGGGATATTTTGTCTATTCCCGTTGCTACAATCGCTTTAGAGTCAACTTTCAGTACTTCCAGTCATGTGTTTGATGATTTTCGGAGTTCTTTAACTCCTAGAGTTTTGGAAGTTTTGATTTTCACTCAAGATTAGTTGAGAGCGGCTCTTGAGTCAATTAATATTGAAGAGTGTATCGATAATGCAAAAAGTTTGAATTAGGTAAATCGATATCATTTCATCATATAATTTTTTTGTATATCCATTATCTAATAATTAAATACTTTATTTAATATCTTCTTTGTTAGATATGGATTATGTTAACACGGAGATTAACAGTCCATAAAGTTTACAAGTTGAAGCGAGAGGAATATATATGGTGGGATTTTCAATAATTGTTTGAGTTCAATTTCTACTAATGTTGAGCAATCATCTACTCATTGTTGTTTTACTTTTAAGAGATTGGAACTTGGAATTTAAGAACTTAAACTTGTGATTCACATGCTTTACAAGTCGTGAAATTTTAGACGAATTTTGTTGCGATTGTTGCATTGTTGTAAAGTGTAAATTTGTCTAATTTATTCTACTCGATAAGTTTGTTCTGATAGGGCTAGTAAGAACTCATAGAGGGGGTGAATAGGTGTTAAAGAAGTTTTTGCAAGACTTAACAACTTAATTCGACTTTTATGAGAATAGTATACTGAAGATGTAAAAGATTGCAAATAGTTATATAAGACTACGAATTAAAGTAAAGAGTTTAGGGAAAGAGAATTGAAACGGAAAGTTTATAGTGGTTCGGCCTACACCAAGCCTACGTCCACTCTCCCACACTGATAGACCACTGGCTAGATTTTATTACGAACCAAAAGAGATTTTTACAATCTCACATCCTTGATTCCACAGTGTATAAACTCTAGTACACTTTCTCAATGTCTCATAAGTATTTAATCTATTTTTTGAGTACAACTTAAACTCAACGATTGAATTAGCAAAGAACTCAGAGCTTCAAATTTTGGAATTTTTCTTTCACGTACACACTTGAATAACTTGAGCGTCTTCCTTATATACTTCTCCATGCCATTATAACCGTTGGCAGGAGTTCTTCTAATTTACCCGTTGGACAGAATTAATTAGGGATATCTCAAATTATTTAAGGAATGTGATGATAGATCACCAATCTCGCTCGCCCATACAATCGGGATCTAAGTTTCCATAAGTAGAACCTTCCAAGTATACTTCGCCAATCAACAGATTTAATTATTCAAATTGATTTCAATAGGAATAATTGATTACGAGATGCTATCTCCAGCCGTGGGATCTTCTTCAACCGTACGAACCAAATCTTTAAAGATATACTTGCATCTAGATAAGTTTTCTTTATCGGATAAATCTTTTCTTCGTCGGTCTAAAAGCTATCAGTTAGGGTAGATTTTAAATCTTGAGTTTGGAGGTCTTTAGATTTTGACGATAAAGTCTGCAAGTCTTCAAACTAGACTGATGGAAGTGTTTTATCAACTTTAAAACAAATAATGAAGTTTTCTCCAACATGTTCCACTTACTTAAATTTGGTTTCGTATGATTTTTTGAACTTATGTCGTTGAGATGATATGGAGCTCATATGATCAACTTGATGGCCGTTGTGGCTTTTGACTTATATATATTACTTTATTTCACTTTCAACATTATATTTTGATTTCTAGTTGTTGTGGCTTCTTGTTTTTAGTATATTACTCGATATGAAAAGTACTCATAATGATATTATTATTAGTGAGATTGGTTCCATGAATCTACCTAGAAACCAGACTGGATTGGCAGTCTGGTTTGCGAGTGAATTTATGCAACTAATGGATGGTTCTCAGTTATAACTTTTCGAAACTAGTCTTTAACGGAAGATTCTCGTTTGGAACCACCTATCCGGGCCATGCACACCCTACTTATGACTAACGGAGGGTAAAATTCAAAATTAATACACTCATCAACTATCACCTATTATCCAATTTAGCAATTTAATTGTAAAATTTCACCAAAATTAACATAGTAAATTTTGTCATAAATGTATCATTTTGAAATTTTTGGTGATAAAAAAGTTAATTTGCGATCAATTTGTCACAATGTATCCATTTAGAATTTTGGGAGATATTAATCAAAAAATAATAAAATAATAAAATTGGAGAATAGCGAGTGCACCTCAGGCCAAAATTTAGGAGGGTCGAAAAGCCAATGCTAATGCTTACAAACCGACACGCCGATCCAACGTTTGAGGGGTCTCCTCCTTTCCGGCACGTGGGGGCTCCACCGAGGTCGGCCACGCGCAAACGAGATTCATACGATCATCGGCACTGAAATGACGAAAACACTCCCCTGGGCAGGCGAGAGGGTTCTAAGGTAGGGTTTTATAAAGGCGGCACCTTCGACTTCCTTTCCCCCTTCTCTTTCGCGGAAACGCCGTCACGAAGCTTTCCGCCGCCGCCGCGCCGCCGCCGTCCCGTCAGCTCCGACTTCGAACGCTCCACCGGGGAGAGAGGGAGAGGGAGAGAGAGCGAGGGGTTTTCCGAGATTCGGCTCCGGCGACTCTGCGATGGCGGTGTCCGAGCCCGAGCACAGGGATCTCCTCGCGCCGTTCGGGCCTTCTCCGTCCCCGGCGCTGTTCCAGAGGAGGATCGAGTTCCACCCCGCCAGGAAGCAGTTCGCCGGATACGGGAGCGGCGGCTGCGGCGGCGGCGGTGGGGACTTCAAGATCGAGACGCTGAACCCGGGCGCGCCGCAGCGGGGGCCGCAGCCGGGCGGGAGGCTAGCCGGGAGCGGCTCCGGGCTGGCCCCGGGGGGGAAGAAGGGGGACGGATTGGAGCTCGCGGAGAGCTGGTTGGATCCGGAGCTCAGTGTCGGAGCTTCCGTGCAAAGAATTGTAAGGAGCTCTGCTAGATACTTGTATCGTGGCTCAACTTTTAGTGACTTGGGTGCTCCTTGTTATGATGAGGGGATCCTTCTGTAGTTTAGTGACCTGTGACTGGGGCTATTTTGATTCGTTTCCTTCGAAAAGTTTCGCCTTTTCCGCTTGAAATAGCCATTTTTGCCCAAGTCTTTGGACGTCTTAGCTTTCAATGGCGCTCCCGAGTTGTCTGACGATGAGGTTGGGATGGATTGCTTGCAGGGTGCTGGCTTGGAAAATCTGGGAAACACTTGTTTTCTTAATTCCGTGTTGCAGTGTCTGACGTACACGGAGCCCTTGGCGGCTTACTTGCAAAGTGGCAAGCATCAAAATTCTTGTGAGTGAATGTCTATCTTGATGCACAAGTCTGTTTCTTTCCCCGGGCATTCGCCTGTTTCAAGTTGTTCTTCATTGTTCACTGGACGATAATTGTATATAATGGGTCGATAGGCATTTATTTCTTGCTGTAACATGGGGTTCCCTGGAGGTTTCAGTTCTACCTTGTTCTTTACCTTGTTAGGTTTTTATGGCGAGACTCGTTTCTGTGACATTTGCAACATCTCATGTAGAATTCAGCTGCCCATTTGATTAAGAATATGCTTGTTAGTATGGCTGTAAGGTGCTTTCGCTTTTCTAGAGTGAGCTCTTGTTAGATAGGTGAACTGTTGACATCTTAAACCTTCCCTTAGTTCCTTCCTGCCAGAAGCATCAATAAGCATACGGTTGAAAAAATTGTTATTCAAAGAAGCTTATTCCATGTTATTCAAAGAAGCTTATTCCAATTGTTTCCAGTTGAAGTTTCAGCCTCATTACCTGATATTTGAACCAAGACTTAAGAGAATGCAATTGGATAAAGCTGCAGCAAGTTAGCAATGTAACTGCAAGAAGTTAACAGACCTCTCTAAGTTTGTGTGTGAAGATCAGCTATTTGGAAGTGAAATTTTGACAGTCTTAGGTGGTTACTGCTTGATGAATTTCTCTGATGCAACCGTCACTACAAAGAAGGTGAATTTAAAAACAAAGAAGGTGAATTTAAAATGAATCTAGACAAGCCAACAAATCCATGGTATTAGGTTGTTCCCTTGAGAACTTCCATATCAGTTGACAGCTTGACTGCACTTTATATCCATAATCAATTTCATTTTTCTGTTTAATAGCAGAAATAATGATTTTGAGATTTAGTCATTATTTGCCATATGGTAATTAGAGATGCCATTGCCAAAATTCCAGGTCAAAAATTTGTATCGGTGAGAACAGTATTAACGTAGATTGAGATGATGATATTTCTGTTCAATAGAAGGCAGCCTAGTCTATGTCATCAAAATCGTGCAATTTTGATAACTCTTCTTCAAGTTTATCTAATGACATTCGAGCTACAAGTATTCTGGTTTCATTTTTTAAGAGTACTAAGACATTAGTGACTCATCTGCAATTATTTTCTCTTGGCATGGCTAGAGCTAACATGTGGCAGCTCTCACAGGAAAGTGATATAATACTGCCTTCTGTTGTCTAATTTGTTCTCCCTTCTTTGTTTTTCTGTTCATCTGTGAAGGTCGGATAAATGGTTTTTGTGCCTTATGTGCTATTCAAAAGCACGTCAGTCGTGCTTTGAAATCAACTGGTAGAAGTTTGGCGCCGAAGGATCTTGTCTCGAACTTGCGGTGTATCCTTGTATAGAACTTTTCTGGAATCCCTTCTATCATTTAGCATGACTCAGTTTGTAATCATGTTTGGTTTCTGTTAAAAAAGTCCCTTATCATGATTTATGTCCTTTCGAAGTCTAAAGCGAAAGGGAAGAATAGGGGGGAGGAGTGTTAACATATATTCTGTTCGGGTCAGAGGACAAATTTATCTCGTTTTCAGGTATTTTCTGGAACTTGTTGTCCTTGACACATAGTTAGGCATATCCCGGAATTTCCGAATTGCTAGACAGGAGGATGCACATGAATACATGGTGAACTTATTGGAATCTATGCATAAATGCTGCTTACCTTCTGGAGTGCCAACCGAATCCCCCGGTGCTTATGATAAGAGTTTGGTGCACAAAATTTTTGGCGGTCGTCTACGAAGTCAGGTATGATATCTGAGATCATGTAGCTTTCTGTGTTTTAGTTAATGAGCTACAATCTTTGGGCCTCATTTTTATGCACATATATGGAAGCTTAGAGTGACCATTGTTAGTAATGTCGATGAGAGCTGATATATAGAAGGTCCTTCTGTCATTGTTTATCTCTCTGCTGTCAATGTTTCAGGTGAAATGCATGCAGTGTTCCTATGGTTCCAACACTTTCGATCCATTCTTGGATTTAAGTCTTGAAATAGCTAAGGCAGATTCTGTGGTGAAAGCTCTTAAACATTTTACGGCAGCAGAGCAACTAGATGGAGGGGAGAGGCAGTACCAGTGTCAACAGTGCAAGCAGAAAGTCAGGGCTCTTAAGCAGCTTACAGTTCACAAGGCTCCTTATGTTCTAACAGTTCATCTTAAGCGGTTTCATGATCCTACACAAAAGATTAACAAGAGTGTCTTTTTTGATACTGCACTGGATTTGAAACCTTTTGTCAGTGGTTCCTATGTAAGTATAATATCCAAAGTGTGCAATCTGGTCTCTCTGTTGTAGTTATTTTGGCTTTTGCTATTGACTACGATTGTCCCTGAGCTTGTTTTGTCTTAAGACAAGATGACTTTGATGATCCATAAGGGATTTCTAAGGATTATGCTGGCAAACCTTACTGTTTATTAGTTTTATCAATTCTCAATGTATTCTTGCCCTTTTGTGTTTCTCTAAAAGCAACTGCTGATTTTCTTTTAGGAGAATTAATTTCTTTTCTGTTTGTTTATGGGCTTTTTTGTATGATTTGTTTTATGTTGTCGGTTTAAGCGCAACTGCATATTGGCTTTTCTAATTCCCTTTTGCCTCATACTTTCCAGGAAGGAGATTTGAAGTACACTCTTTATGGGGTTTTGGTCCATCATGGCTGGAGCACCCATTCTGGCCATTATTATTGCTATGTCCGCACATCAACTAATATGTGGTACTCCCTTGATGACAATCAGGTACCTAGATTAGAAATTTTTACCATCTACTCGTAAATTATGTGATCATGTGCTGGCCAGTTTGTTGTGCTTGCTTGAGCCTGATTGGCCCGAAAAGTAATGTGGGTACTCTTAGGCAAGGGGCTGTAGTTGTAAAGCCTGGCTTGGATCAGCCTGACGAGCAAAGCCCAGCTCAAAAATATTATGTACTTTGGTGGGGATGGGCAGGTCTGGCAACATGTTCAAACTGTCGAGCCTATGGCTCGTGCCCACCTTATGGTCACCTTCATCTTGTAGTCTTGCTGATATGGATAGTTTGCGCCATTAAGGAAATCAGCAAAATCCGTTTCTTATGTTTTAGTAAATGGAAGTCCTTAGTATAGGTGACTGATTCTAGGGTGAGAACTGCCCACTAAGGACTGGATTCAAAAAATTGAAACTGGCAATCGCCTGTTGGTTCCACGGATCCACCTGAGAACCGGACCACTGAATTATCGGTTCTCGGGTGGATCCATGTACCAGTCAAAATGTCCCCACTTCGGAAGAGGCATGAGACTTGAGAGCAAGCAACGGGTGAGGAAGCGGCAAGGCCAGAGGCCACCAAGAGCAAGTGAGAGAGGGAGGCAAGGCCACAAGATGAGTGAGGCTAGAGACAGAGAAACAAAGAGGAAGCTAGGGTTTTAATCCGAAAAATTGAAACATAAACACTTAAAAAAAATTATATTTATGTATTGGTTCAGTATGGGTGGGGCGGGCGGTTCCACACCTAGAACTAGGAACCAAACCAGTACTCACCAGTTCTAATAAATTGAAGTCAAGAACCAAACTAGTACTCATCAGTTCTAGTAAATTGGAATCGGGAACTAAACCAGTGCCCATGGGCACTGCCTGTTCTGGGCTGGTCCGGTTTGGTTCTGAGTGGTTCGTAGTTGTTTTGCTCAACCCCTAGTCCTTAGCATGTATCCTTATTTTGTCGGCCATGCGGCATTTATTTGTCCTTGGGATACTGATGATGCAGGTTCACCAAGTGAGCGAGTCAAAGGTTTTGCAGCAGAAGGCCTATATGTTGTTTTATGTCCGAAATAGAAACAATACAGCAGCAAGAAAACCGGCTGCTGTTGCTCACAAGGACATGAAAAAGAATGTCAATGTACCTAGGGCGCCTTTCATCTCCAACCAGAGCGCAAAAGGTCCTGTAAAATTAGAGCAGATGAAGAGTGGCATCAATTCAACTACCTCTTCTACCACCCTCATTGCGAAAGATGCAGTAAATATTAGTTCATCACCTAAGATCAGTTTGAAGGAATCATCAGTCAAGGAAAACCTTGGTCCAACGCAGGCAGAGTATCCAGTTAAGAAGGACTCTGTTTTGGATTCTGTTGTGAAGAATTCGTCATCCAAGGTTTCTGTGGAGGGACTTGCTCTTCCAATAGATAATTTGGCATCTGTCAGCACTACGGGCATTAGTTCTAATGATAATCCGGAGAATGCTTCTCTCTCTGCACCTGTTCATGAAATTTCTCGGTGCAATGATGGAAATTCTAAGAAAGAATTGACAATTTCAGTTTCTGAATCTCCTGCCAGCACTGCATCCTTGAAAACTGCTCCTAAAAAGCTTCTCCAGGATGAATTTTCTCAAAAGGTAACAACATTTCTTAGCTCCAATACTATCTTACTGGAAATTTGAGTGGATTGCAAGTGCTTGTGATGTTTCCTAATGTGTCTGAATATTGTTACGTCCAGATAAATGCTATCTCAAGTCTCGGTGTTACGACTGCAAATTCATGCGATGATTCTGCTGACAAGTCTTTTGAGAAAGTTGGACCTGAAAGATCACCAGAGAAATCAACCTGTGATAAAAGCCAGAACATTTCTTGTGAACGCATTGCTGTGGCAGCAAGTGAGAAGACTGATAAAACTGGCCAAGGATTTAAATCTGACGTGGCTGTTAACTTTTCCGTTGCATCAGCCACATCAAATGAAATGGCATGTTTGGAAACACTCCATAGCAAGCGACATAAAAAATTTAAAAGGCATCTAAAGTATCAGTTCGCAAGCCTTCATTTAGGCCCCAACATACTTTTGCGTGCGTCACTGCGTCCACGTAAGAAGCACAAAAAGAACAAGCATCGCAGGTTAGTTGCGAAGAATCTCAATGGAAAACAGCTAAATAAGGATCTTATTGCTTCGGATTTTGGACCATCAACATCAGAGACAACAGAGGCCGTTTCTGTTTCTTCAAAGAGGAGAGGGTCTAAATCGCCTTCCAAGGAAAGAGTTGGTGACACTCATTCAAGGATGACCGTGAGTTCTAATGGCGACTCCTTGATGGGTGTGATGGATGGTGCAGTTAGAGACAGGACAACTCAGAGTGATGCTGTTCTCGCAACTGGTTCTTCGCTGAAAAAGAGCATAACTTCTCAGTCATCAGCAAACCTGGGTAAAAGTAGAGAATATGAGAGTCTAGAAGACTCTAAGAGGGACACAATGCAAAATGGTTTGATGAGTATGCTTACGCGAGGATTGGAAGAGACATTAGGTGAGTTAAGGAATTTTTGTCCTTGTGATACTGTGAGGTTGATTGCAACTGGGCTACTCTGGATGTTCTAATTGGTTCATTTTTGTTGCATTTATGCTTTTGATGCCTGTAGCAGCAGATTTCTTTGGCATATATCTGTTGATGATGTTCTTAGGATTATACGTTCTAGCTATCATATACTTAAGCAAGTAAAATGATCCCACTTTATTCTATTCTGAACTAGATTGAGTCTGTTATTCCTTAAGTATTGCGGTAGACTTATGACTTTTGCCTTCTTTTGTGTGGGTGTAGATTGTATGAGGTTAACTTGTATTTTGAAAGTTCAGTAAAGATTTTGACTAAACGAGAGCAATTCCCCTGTTTTCCATGCTTTAGTCAATGATGGCATATGAGTTTTGTTGTGCTCTGGAAACCAAATTATAAATATCCTGTTTGTGAAAACTTTCTCCATGTCAGTACCAGATTTACTGGTATTCCTCCCTTAACATCCTTTTGCAATGGTACAATAGTGGGTTTTATCCATCTGAAAAATCTTGATGACAGTTATGCTGCTTTTTTGACTTTCAACTTGTACTGGTTGTGAATTTTACTTGTGGTGCTTCCCGAATAATCTGTTGAATTGGTGCTCTCTGTTTACCTTTTCTTTCCTTTTGATTGCAGTTGCACATTGGGACGGGATAGAATTTTCTCCCTCTCCAACAGCGGAATCAAATAGTGCAGAGAACACCAGCATTGGTTATGTGCTGGATGAATGGTAAGCTGAAGTTGAAGTATTGTTAGTCATACTTATGCAGAATCATATACTAGCTGTTATGAACTTCAATCAAAGATATCATTGGTGAAGGAAGCTGAATAGGTAAATGTATTGTATGGTTTGATGGATGAGGGTTAGCGTTGACATGGAAAATCATGAAAGATTTGCATCTCGGTTCTCTCCTTTTCTAATCAATAAACTTTTCTGACGGTACTGTAGTTGATGCTTGTGGACATGAATAATATGGTTCGTTTTTAGGTATCTTACCTGCTGTGAATGTAATTGTGGGCTGATTAGGAAATCCCATTTCTTGTTAATACTTTGACGATTAAATCCTGTTGAGATATGAGGATAAGAACAAAATAAACAGTTAAATAGGAAAAGATGAGCATGGGTGGTTCTTTGGATAGTCAGGGAAAAGGCAGCAAAAGAGCGGTATATCATGTACTATGTTGGCTTACATAGTTGGTAGCGATCTGTTTCTCTAACATTGATAGGTAGCACTTGATGTTTTTATTTTTAATCACATATCTCTTAAAATTTACAATATTGTATGTTCATATTGCAGGGATGAAGAATATGATCGGGGAAAGAGGAAAAAGGTGAGGCAAGCTAAGATTGATTTTGGTGGCCCAAATTATTTCCAGAAAATCGCATCGGAGAAAATAAATCTGAAGAAGACAAAGCTTGATAAGGCTAGCTCTGGGAGTTTGCCATTCAGGATATAAGGTGAATCTGTGGCAGGCTTCAAGCAAAGTCTGTTGATTTTGATCATCCGATTTATAAAGCTGCATTACTTGATTGTTACCCACCATCATATGAGGAGTCTGCCCTACTTCTGGTGTTTAGGTACGAGGCTCTGTGAGATTGGCTACTTTTATGACCATTTCTCTGATTCCATTGAGATTTTGTTTGTTCCCTCAAGAGGCGTCATGGTGGATCAAGCACTGGGGCATATTTTTCTCAGTTCTGGCTTTTATTGCCTGTGTTATGTATTTAGCTGTGTTTGTGTATCAGCTAGTTAATGTAATAAAACCTTTGAAGGGAAGATTCTTTGAACAGCTGACAATGTTGTAGCTCAGTGTTGTGGAGGGCATTGTTAAATTATTAGATTATTTTGTTTAATTATACCTAACTCGTAAATCTGGTTTTGACCGACGTTTGAAATTTTCTGCATTTTAGAATCGGGATTGAGCGTTTTAGCAAGTGACTTACAGAAGGTGCCTAATTAAAGGTATCCTTCTCTCATCATTGTGAGTTGTGTTAAAGAATGGGCTTTACGTTTGCTCAGTTAGACGTTTAGGGTGCGTTTGTTTGCGTTTCGTTTAAAAATTGTTTTAGGGAACAGAAATATAAAAAAGTGTTTTGTTCGGGGAACAATTTTTAAAAAAAAAACGCGTTTAGAACTTGTTTTTAATAAAAAATAAACAGAAACATGTTTGGTAAATTTGGATAATTTTTTTATTATTTTTATTATTTTTATTATTTTTCCTTTTTTTCTTTTTTTTTTTTTTTCATTTTTTCTTTTTTCTTCTTTTGGCCGAGCTCGCCCAGCGGCGGCGAGGAGGCGCGCCGCGGCCACCGCAGCGACGCCGACTCGCCTGTGCCGGCGCGAGGTCGGCCTCGCTTGATCCGACGAGGCCGAGCTCGCCCCAGTGGCCGGCGAGCCTCGGCCTTGCCAGCCACCGCCAGCGAGGCCGACTCGCCCCAGATCCGACGAGGCCGAGGCTCGCCGCCGGCGGGCGAGCTCGACTCGCCGGATCCGGGCGAGATCGAGCTCGCCCGGCCATGGCGAGGCCGACCCTCGCCTAGCTACGGCGAGCCTTGGCCTCGCCGTGGCTGGGCGAGGCCGCCGCCAAAAGAAAAAAGAACAAGAAAAAGAGAAAAAAAAAAAAAAGTGTTTCTCAAAAAGTGTTTGAAACAAGAAACACAAAATTTGTGTTTTTGTTTTTGTTTTTTATTGTTCTTTAACAAAAGAACAAAAAAACAGAAAAAAGAAACATAAATAAACGGGCCCTTAACTTATTTTCTTCTGAATTTTGTAGTTTTGGTTTTGACTAAATTTTTCTCCATAACCCGCCCTTTCATACCTGTTGAAATCTTTGCAAGAAAAGGCTGTTGAACTACCAGGGCACTTATGACCCAAAAGAAAACTACCAGGGCAATTTCTGGCACTGCCATTAGAGGACTTTGATATCAGAGAATTGTCGAAACATCTGGAGAGGGCGAAGAGGAAAGAAGGGGAAAAGGCCTTTAGGTTCATTATCTTCACCGTGCCTATCGGAGTTATGACATTGAGCCACCACCCTCATATGAAAGATCAAGTCGTTTACTTCCCCTTTTTGTGGTCCCCTCTAGGAAATGTGTTGTTATGAGAACAGTTGGCCAGTGAATTTAAAGATCTGAGGTACCACCACATCTTCTTTCGACCGCCCTGGAAGTTGTAGTTAATGTGAATGTTGGAGAGAGAGAGAGCTTGTGGGTTCTATGTCCACTGCGTGCTTCCGCGACCGGCAAGATCTCTATCACAGCATTTATTTATGCACCTCTGACTAACTCTTAACACTTGTCATGCGACTTTCATTCTCCCTCAGTGCTGAATAGAATTTGCAAAAGTATAATAGCCAGTACATATCATTCATGCCTGACATTTGAACAACTTCTGATACCTGCTGTCACTTACTTCAATCAAAGCCATGTTCTTCCGAGTCGATGATGCAAGGGTCTCGCCCACCTCGGCCGGCCCTCGACTTTTCTTGCACATACATTGTGTAAGATCCTGAGTTCATCTAGGGGGTTTGAGCTCATCTTGAAACTATACCCAAGAAGCCAAGAGGAGGCATGGTACAAGCACTTACTTTAGTATGGTATTGGGACATTCGTACCCGCGCTTGGCACTGTTCATGTGAAGAGAGCGAAGGGAGGAGGACAAAATGACAAGATACCCCAAGCCTGCTGTGTGGGGTTGGACTTGAATTCAATGAGGAGATGTGCGCTCGTGATGATTTCTAACGGCAAGACTTTACTGCTCGTGTCCGGTCCGTTTCATTTCAAGTGGACCACAGTGTCCTTTTTTATTTTTTAAATTTGTATCCAGAATGTTTGAAGAAGCCTGTGATTCTCATCATCAAGTTGGGCCGGCAGCTTTTTTTTCGCTCTTTAACATTCTTTCTTGATGTATCTTCTCCCCACTTTCACCCTCCGCACAAAGTCATCTCCAGTTTTGCCTCCCACAGCCTAAAATAATTGCTGTCCCACCCACCTACATAAAATAGTAAAAAAATCTGGGGAAAATTTTCAGTCTAGGCCCCATCTGAATGGGAAAATTGAAGTGATTGAAAGAATTCGGAAAGATCTAACAGCTTCTTTCGCATCTCCAACTGCCATTTCTCTTTAGTAATTTATATTAGTTGCCAATAATCAACTCAGAGTCTTTCCACTATGTACACGTTTTCATCTCCGAAAGCCAATTAGCATAGGAAAAACCTAGGTCTTATTTCTCAATCATGACAGTAAGACCCCTCTCTACTAAATTCATCTATCATAATACCGCTGGAATTTGTCATCTTACTGACCCTCCTTATCGGACAAAACATTTTTTCTCGACGACTTGAACTGATAGAAAACAACCACATGTCAGCATGTCACTTAATGCTCCATCTCAAGCGTGACTCGATTCTTTTCTGTGTAAAATGGAATTGGATGGAAGGGCTAATAGGCGAAATGAGAAAACAAGTAATATTTCCGATGCCATGTTAGACATATATTTTTTCACAAAAACCTCAAATCGATAAGAAACAAACTAACTAACCGTGCATACACATCAAATTAGATAGACACTCTTAAGTCTCCTTTCGACAGTGGTGCATAGAACCAAGTTCATGAACATGATATGAAAAAACAGCCCAAGTTAATGTTCAAATAATTTGCTAAGTTTGGTTACCTACCACATGGAAATGGCCTCTTCCACCGTCCGTGGGCACTCACCAAATAGGTTTAAGTAGGCATGGCTAATCCACGCTTATTTTTATCATTTTTAGGGTTATAAAGTCAATAGCTATTTAATGAAGTGATCCTTGTCAAGTCCAACATTGCAAAATCCGATTGTCAGAAGCAATTGATTCTAGGTAAAAGACATTATACGCAACTCAAATACAAACAGCAACTTCATATACAAGAGGCTACTCAAATCTAATCGTATCCTTCCATTATATTCACAAGTCCTAGATATATATACAAGTGGAATTACAGTTGCATGTGAGATGAATACATAATCACGACTATTCACTTGACTTGTATTGAAATCATAAGCAAGAAAATTCGGAAGTATCTTGGGTTATGAGAAATATAATTGTTATCATATTGAGGAACAAACCCTAACATTTTTCTTGGAAAAGATATAACATCATTTTGCGATTTTCGTAAGGATTATTTTAATGTTGTGCGTGTTGAAAAGATAGATATAAAGATTGATTGAAACTTTAGTTAAGGTTTTTATTATTATTATTATTATCATCATCAACAACAATAAGAGCTGGATTCTCTGGCTTAAAATAGACTAATAACATATATTAATCTATCCTAGCAACATTTTCAACAACTTGAAATATCTACTCGGACTCGGGACTTTGCAAATTCAAACTTGGGTTCCAACTGGAAGACACTGACTGATCTCAGCTCTAGAACTTGAGAAGCTGCACCTCTCCCTTTCAAACCTGCATGGAATCAATCGTCGTTTTCCGAGGTGACAGAAAATATGAAATAAAATAGAACACAAAACGACGACTCAGTTATAACTCCCGTAAAACTTGTCTTTATTGCTGTTCTTCCTAGAGAACGTAATTCAAATATTTAATGCCATAGTTCTTCTCTGTTGATGAAGCGTGCAGACTTGATTACTATTAGAATTTTCTATATTAAACCCTAATATCAACTGTAATTGACAAGAAATGTATCCTCCCATTATTAACATATTTTTTCGTCACACGTCAATGTCTCCATTGGGAAACTGCGTACTCCAGTTCTTGTTTTCACACTTCTACGAAGTTGGTGTTCCTATAAAAAAATGAGGATTAATAATCTCGTACTTTGCATTGCAGGATAGTTTTATATATATAATTATATAAGTTTAATGGTCTCTATTTCAAGCTAGATAATATTCCTTTTGTGGATTTGTGTAGAGATTAAGGGAGCATTTATTTGAGTAAAAATATTGATTAAGTTACATTCAATATATTTTAAAAGTATAAAGAATTGTTTTCTTTCCATACACTTCTACGCTGCCTAGTAGTATGGCACTTTACTCATTTTCAATGTCCGAAAACAAAATTACTATACTTAGTTGCTTAAATAATAAATTTGATAAGAGCACCTATCAAGAACATTTATTTTTTAAGAATAGATGAAATATAAAATCAGTAACACTCTCTTTATATAATGCCCACTAGACATTACAAAGATGGAAGCCCATTCTTTCCTGCCAACTTGTATAAGTGAGGATCCTTTTTGGGTTCGTTGTTGTGCAACGATAAATGATAGGGTCAATTTATTTTCTTCATGTGAGGATCCAGCTGAACTGGATATCTTATCTTTAATAAGCATAACTTAATTAATGTAAATCACAGTCTTTTTGGTCATTAATTAAAAAGGGGGTGGTCTGACTGAACTCAACATCATTGAGAAGAGCAATGTTTGAAGAATAAGTTTGCTGGCATCGAGTACCCAAACAAGTAAATTTTTTATTTTTATTTTTGGAGGTGGGTCTCTTTATTTAATGTGGCAGCGGTTGATTGCTCGTTACTCCTCACCCTCAATCAATGCAAATCATCATCATGTGTGCAAGCTTTCTCTCCTTCTTTGTCCACTCATTTCCCATGTTGGGTCTTGGCATGCTCAACCCCTCTCTCTCTCTCTCTCTCTCTCTCTCTCTAACATGCAATAGATTTGGTCTTTTGCTTGATCTGATGCTGGATAGATTCCCACATGATTAGGTTTATCCTAAGGCATCTGTTCCAAACAATCAATCCTTACAGACAGGAAGGGGATAAGATACGAATTCTATATGCATAACCCTGTGCAAAGTGAACTATTCCCAGTGTGACATGTTCTTAAGCCAGCATGTAATGTAATGTCACACTATTAATTACAATTAATGATTAATCAAGTAGTCATTATTACACTCCCACAAGCATCCATAAGTGCAAGGATAGAGTTGACAGAATAGTAGCTGTAGGGGCCAAAAGCCACCTCATGATTTAAAACCATGGAGAAAGGTGAGTTCAGATTATGATATGACGTGTATCTTTTTCACACACATATTAACACGTATTCCACAGACTTTCTTGTCTATGTTTTGAGTTTTCACACACATTTTAGACCATAAAGAAAGCTGACTTCTTTTTTATCAGATCACATCTGGGGCACTTTTTGTCCCTTGGAAAGGGTCGTATGTTTTATGCAAAAACTAATTAAAACAGTTGAATACACTGGCTTTTACTTAAGTATTTTAGCTACACCAGTAATTACTCAAAATTAACATGTAAATTTCGCGAGGCATGAGGTACTGATGCGACGATGGGCATGTTTCAAATTAAATAATTTTGCATGTCAAGTTGCTAATAAGGATTGCTTCTAGTATTGGCGGTTCAAGATTGCCAATTAGTTCATCATTATCCTATTATTAACTAAGGGAGGATGGCTTTCTATTAGGCTATTACATCCTTTTTCTTCCTTAGGTCATCATTTATCTTGTGAGGCTTGAACATGAATTAGCAAAAGAAATGGCATAGTTTTCTTTCAATTGGACATGCCCCATCTTAAAAGTTCCAAGCTTTATGCACAGAAGGTTAGGTTTTGCAGTCTGCAAAACTGGAGCAAACTGCAATTAAAAGTAAAAAGAAGCAATATGGAAGGCAGAAGCATTAAATTGAAGAAAACAATGATAAGGTGATGAACAATGCTAAAATGTACTGATACTACTATTTTACAAAGTTAGTAAACAAATTGTGATTTATTAAAATCTTATTAAATGTCAGAATTGACTCATTTAAAAAGTTCATTCATAACGTGTCGAGTTAGTTAACATATCAACTTCAGAAAATAATCTTATTATAGCTGGAATTTTGCACAAAAAAGTGTTCATCTGGAAAAAAAGATCACTTTTAATTGCACTGACCACGCTGCAGAATGTTTGACTGCACTTAAAATTGACCTACAACTGAAGGCCCAAGAAACGTGTGTTGACTTTGACAAGTGCTGCTTTCTTTCACTTTCATTTTCTCCTAAACAGCAAAGCAAAATAAATAAATAAATAAATAAATAAATACAACATAAATCCCTTTTTTTCACCTCAGATAAACTTTCATTAAAGTGGGAGAAGGTGATGGGAAAAAAAAAGGAAAAAAAGAAGACGATGAAGAATCATTGAATACCCACCAACATCACTGATAAATTTCACCAACCCAACAGAGATTTCTATTCAATTCAACCCCCTCCCCATTTTTTCAAAGCCTGTTTCCTTACCAAGATATACTGTTCCTTCCCTTCCCGTCATACCCTCTCTCTCTCTCTCTCCCCCTCTCTCTCCCCAGAAAGTTTTTTCATTCTCATCTAATAAGGTGCGCAGTGCACAGTGCATCAAGAAAAAAGAGAAAAAGCCGTCACAGATGGAGCTTGCCGATTTCTCGTCATGTGAGTGAAGTGTAGACAGGGACAAAAGAGCATTGCTTCGGTTTTGCTTTTGTTGTCTTCCTTGAACCTGCAAACTAAGACAAAGGTGAGCTCACACACTTTCTCTGAAGAGCCACTAAAAGCGAGCAGCCCTTTCAAAACCCTATGCTCCTCCTAACAGTTTCCATTCAAACTTCAATGGTTTCAACAGCCAGTTTTTCGGGTTTCTCCGGGCATTTCAAGAGGTCCCCATATTCAGCAGCAAAGTTCGTTCTTTTGTGATGACCCTTTTCTGGGTAGTGCAATAAACCCATACCCTCCTGCTTGTTGGTGGTTTTTCGGTTTTAACTGGAGCTAACGCAGCCTGAGAAGTACTGTCTAGCCTGTGCCCAGAGCCATTTATGAAGGAGTTCTGGTGGCTTTGGAGCTTTGAATTGGGGATTTTTTAGGTTGGAGTAAGTCCTCCCAGTCTTTTTTCTCTGTCTGGAGAGATCTTGTTACTTCTCAAATGGGTCTCGGCTTGTTCGGTTACGTGCTGGTTTTGGCCATTTGCACTAGGCCTTTGGCTTCTCAACAGCCAAACACGGACGGGTCTTTCGTGTCCGAATTCTTGCAGAAGATGGGTCTCGCTTCTTCTCATGCCTACAACTTCTCTTCTCCATTTTGCTCATGGCAGGGAGTTTTCTGTGATGCCGGACAAAAGAATGTCATTAAGCTTCGTGCTCCTGGGTTGGGTCTGTTTGGTCCTATTCCTGATACTACCCTGGGGAAGCTTAGCAAGCTCCAAACTTTGGATCTTAGCAACAACAAAATCACTGGGTTGCCTTCAGATTTCTGGAGTTTAGGCTCACTTAAGAGCTTAAACCTCTCCTCCAACCAGATTTCTGGGTCTCTCTCGAGCAACATTGGCAACTTTGGTTCGCTTGAAGTTATTGATGTTTCTGGCAACAATTTCTCTGGTGAAATTCCTGCAACTATAGACTCTCTTCGGAGTCTTCAAGTCCTTAAACTAGATGGGAATGGTTTCAACAGAGCATTCCACTCAACATTCTGAGTTGCCAGTCTCTTGTCCTCATTGACCTTTCATCAAATCAGCTGAATGGGCCTCTTCCTGATGGCTTCGGTGCTGCTTTCCCGAAGCTCAAAACCTTGAACCTAGCAAACAATGAGATTCGTGGGCATGACACGGATTTCTCAGGTCTGAAGTCGATCACCTCTCTCAATATATCTCGGAATTCGTTTCAAGGATCGGTGCTCGGTGCCTTCCAGGATACGTTGCAGGTTATTGATCTGAGCAAGAACCAGTTCCAAGGTCACATTTCTCAGGTACGGTTCAATTCCACCTATAACTGGTCTAATCTGGTTCATCTAGATTTGTCTGAGAATCAGCTCAGTGGAGAGATTTTGCACAGTTTGAATGAATCCCGGAACCTTACATACCTAAATCTTGCACATAATAGATTTACCAGGCAGGAGTTCCCAAGAATTGAAGTCCTCTCTGGTTTAGAATATCTTAATTTGTCCAAGACCAGTCTCGCTGGTCACATTCCCAGTGAAATCTCGGAGTTGAGTCATTTGAAGACACTCGATCTCTCTGAGAATCATCTCAGTGGCCAAATCCCCCTTCTAAGCGTTCAAACCCTCCTAAACCTCGATGTTTCTCAAAATAATTTGACTGGAGAAATCCCAATGTCGCTCTTGGAGAAGCTCAAGTGGATGGAGCAATACAACTTCTCTTACAACAACTTAACCTTCTGTGCAAATGGATTTTCCCCAGACCAAAAGGCCTTCTTGGGGTCAACGAATGACTGCCCCATTGCTGCCAACCCAGTATTCTTCAAAAGAAAAGCTCCCCGAGACAAGGGACTCAAGCTTGCGCTTGCTTTATCCCTCTCAATGGTCTGTTTGCTTGCTGGACTGCTATTTCTGGCCTTTGGTTGCAGAAGAAAATCAAAATTGTGGGCTGTAAAACAGACCTCATACAAGGAAGAGCAACAAATTTCAGGCCCTTTCTCGTTTCAAACTGATTCAACCACATGGGTAGCCGATGTAAAGCAAGCCACATCAGTCCCAGTTGTAATATTTGAGAAGCCTTTGCTGAATATCACATTTGCCGACCTCCTGTCTGCAACATCAAATTTTGACCGCGGCACCCTTTTGGCCGAGGGAAAGTTTGGGCCTGTGTACAGGGGATTCCTGCCTGGTGGAATCCATGTAGCTGTCAAAGTTTTGGTTCATGGATCCACGATGACTGATCAAGAAGTGGCCAGGGAGCTCGAGTATCTCGGTCGGATCAAACACCCAAATCTTGTCCCACTAACTGGATACTGCTTAGCCGGGGATCAGAGGATTGCCATATATGATTACATGGAGAATGGGAACTTGCAGAACTTGCTTCACGACTTGCCGCTGGGTGTTCAGACGACAGAGGACTGGAGCACGGATACGTGGGAGGATGACGAGAATAATGGCATTCAAAATGTAGGATCTGAAGGACTATTTACCACTTGGAGATTTCGACACAAAATAGCCCTTGGCACTGCACGAGCTCTGGCATTTCTACACCACGGGTGCTTCCCTTCGATAATACATCGGGATGTTAAAGCTAGTAGCGTTTACCTCGACTACAACTTAGAACCGAGATTATCCGATTTTGGGTTGGCTAAGGTGTTTGGAAATGGATTGGATGAAGAGATTGCTCGTGGGTCACCTGGGTATGTGCCGCCCGAATTCTCTGAACCTGGATATGAGTCCCCAACATCAAAATCTGATGTATATTGCTTTGGCGTGGTTCTTTTCGAGCTCATTACAGGGAAAAAGCCAATCGGAGATGAATATCCAGAGGAGAAAGAGGCGAATTTGGTGAATTGGGTTAGGGGGTTGGTGAGACAGAGCCAGGGATCAAGAGCCATTGATCCAAAGCTTCATGGTACCGGACCTGACAACCAGATGGAGGAAGTCCTTAAGATTGGCTATCTCTGCACGGCCGACCTCCCCTCAAAGCGGCCGAGCATGCAGCAGGTAGTTGGACTTCTTAAAGATATCGAGCCAGCCTAGGTGTTTGATGCAGTGAGGAAGAACGAGAAACAAAAAGGAACCAAAAAAAAGAGTTGAAGCTTGATTCTGTTTTATTCATTTTCTCACTCTCTGTTCATGAATTTGATAAATCTCTTGTTCTTCATGTGCTGCTAAGGTTAAGGAGGGAGTTGTATAGTACTGAACTTTCATGTTTTGGCTCCCAAGCCTTCTCTTTTGTTTTATTTCCGGTTACTTTGTGGTAGAGGCTTAATTTATACATGGAAGTCCAATTTTCCCAGCAACGACTCCACTTTGTAGTTTTGTTTTGGTGCCTTCATTCATCCACCGCCGATCATCCAAAACCCGGTCGAACTGCTTTCCTCATCGATTTCTAAACTACTTCACCTTCTTTGCCTTGTCAAACCATCCAACCCGCGCACTTCCACAAAGGAATTTTGGTGAAAGCGCAGGCCTTTACATGGGTGTCACATGAAGATACCCTTTCGTTATCTCTGAGAAAGATGCCTGTGGACTCCGCATAAACATTACAGTCCTTGTCATGTAGCGAGTGTTCTCTTTTTGACAAGTTCCACGTTTCGGCCGATGCTTTTAGGCCGTGATAAAAGAGCATGTTTCTTCTGACACCATACGAGAGTGCGTTGATAACAAACAAATCTTCCCAGGTGTTGGAACGAAACCTGGACCACAGGACATGGACCATTCTCTCTACTTTTCTGCAGATGCGTGGATTTTGTGTGGGGGAATTTAAGTTCGGAGGTAAGAAAATGGAGCATGTGCTAGTCATTAAGGGCGTTCCTTTTTTCACCGCATGATGTCCCTTTTTTCTCGTGCAAAAGTCGAGCCCACTTTTCAATGATGGTGTTCAGTTTAGTGGGTGATTTCATGCCAACAACTGCACGTGAAAATGAAATGAATGCATGGTGCTACATGAGTTAAAAAAACCATGGCTAACTCAGAGATAATATGCTATTGAAAGACTGATGGGAAAGAGATTTGAAGGGATGCGCATATATTATTGAAATGACTGATGGGAAAATCATGATATGAGCTGGAGAAGAAGAAGATTTTATGACCATTTTAGTCAAAAATGGGGCTTGATTCTGTGGATTCGGTTGCTGAGCACATAGTACCATGTTGGGCTGTTCTTCTTTTGACTTTATGATGCTTTGAATGCAAGAAAGAACCCCACCCAAATCAGCACCCAAACCACATTGACACCTCCTCTCATGAAATGTCCTCTCAACCAAGACATTTTTAAGAAATAAATAAACGAATGAAGTCATTATGGTAAAACCCATGTGAGATTTGTCAGAACATTTAAGTGGTTTTTCCCTTGTCTATTAGGAACCATGCATGCTTTGATTAAGGGGGAAGAATGAGAGATAGATACATACATGCTGTTGTGCTATTAGGACCAGAGGAAAATCTGTCTCCGGGTCCATTTGCATGATGGATGTCCACATACTGCCAAAATCACTCATTGAGAAACTTCTCCTCTTGTGGAATTTGAGGTTTTTTGAGCATAGTCCGGGGCGCTAATTGAGGAACGATAATGCTTGCTAACGTGGTCACTGCGATCACCTTGTGGAATGATTGCTGTCCGAACTCTCCAAATATAGGCTTTTGCTCTCTATCCATACCAACACTAATCAAGGGGAAAAGTATAAAAAAAATTATAAATCTATTTATTGGTACATACACCTTTCCTAAAAATTTCATATTAGTACTAATCGAGTCCATCTTGCCAATTTAGTATGAAAATCATCGACGTAGATATTGATTGTTTAATGTAGCATGATTAGCTCTAATGTGAAAAATATTTTTCATTATTTTTTCATTGTTTTTTTCCCTCTTTCTTGCAAGCTTGTGCTGGTGGCCAGTGAGGGCTGGCCTCACTTGAGCAAGCACCGGCAAGGGTGACCCTTGCTTAGGTGAGGCCAACCCTCATCGGGCAATTGAAGAAAGAGAAAGAATTTTTTTTAATTTTTTTTTTTTAAAAATATATCTTTAAAAAATTACAAAAATGTCCATGCTAATGCCAACCTGCCATGTAAGATAGTTGACATCCACTTTAGCAATTTTCAGCTGAAATTGGCTTGATGGACTTAATTAATATTAATGTGAATTCGGTATCGATGTAATAAATTTGGGATTTTTTTTATATTTGTTCTTAATAAAGTGACTCATTAAAAAAAATATTGTGATGAATTTCCCTTTTGGAAGGTTATTTATCTCCTCAATAGGAAATGCATGAATCCATCTTAATCATATATCATTTATTCGAACCAATGAACAAAACTTGATAATTATGTTTTCTTCTTCTTCTTTGGTAATTTAAGTATTTTTTCTAGAATACTTAATAGAGGTGAGCATGATTTGAAAGTAAAAACTTGAAACTCAAGAACTAAATCGGTGAGAACTTGTCTAGTTCTAAGTTCCAAGATATACAAAATAGGTTTCAGGTTCCAAAAATCAAGGAACTTTTTTCGATGAGTAGGCTTTATGTAGGTAGAATTTGGAATCTAGAATTTGAAATCTAAAACAAGTTTTTATGTTTTTCATGGTTTAGGTTTTCACATGATCCCATGATTTTTCATAACTCTAATGATAAGTGCATAATTTGGAACTACTAGTCCGAGCTTCCATTTTATAATTGAGACTTTTATTTTATTTCATATTATTCATATATCTAAATATAAATTGTGATCAGTAGATTGTAGCAACAAGTGGAGGTCATTAAAGGGAATGATTCATTGCAATTGTTTAGTCAATAATACAAATGAAAACTATGTAGAACGTGCAACAAACTGTGGAACTTGGACAAGATATGTTTCAACTTCCAAGTTACAGGGAATGCAGAGTATATTTCAAGTTCCAAAAAATAAAGAATTTATTCTAGCAGGTAGATTTCAAGTTTCAAGTGGAACTTATACGGAATCTAGAACAGCTCAAATCTAACGCTTAGAAAACAAAAAGAAAGTGACTTTTCTCTCTACATGTTCTCTTAATTTAAGAAGGAAGCTTTTCATGAGTTGCAATTCTTGTTCTTTGATTAATTTAGGATGGGCCCGATTTCAGCTGATTTGGATAATTCAAATAATAAGGTGGGCTAAACCCATTTCACTTGGGCTACTGAACCAGGCCCAACAGAAAAGGCTCATGAATATATCATGAAATCTCCCATAAGGTGAAACATGCATAAGACACCTAATAGGCAGTAGCTTGAGCTTTGCTTCCAATTTCAATTTATTATCTTCCTATCTGATTAAAGCTAACCTAAAAAGATTATCTCAATCTCAGAGTTTTCCCCATAAAATTCCATAAAGAGCCCTCGATCAATAACAATAGTATAGTATTGAATCGTTATTAAAATCTAATTTTGTCATTTGTTGTAGTAACCAAGCATTGCTTTCACTTCTATTTTCCAATCATTTCATTCCAAATTCATTCCAGTCCGTTCCATTCTCATTACATTCTATTGGACATAGCCTCGGTATTTACATTTATTGAAAAATATCCATAGAATAAGTATTTCGCAAAAATAGTCTTAGAAAAAAAGATTTCTGTACTTCCAATAAAATAAATGCGGTTAATTATAGTAGGGAATTAAAATACAGAAGTATATGATTATCCTAATTATATTATGTAAGAAAGGTGGAAAATCCAATTTCAATTTTGTAGTCTTTTTCATAGCACAAGTCCTAACAATTACTATATTTAAATTAAAAGCATGAACATAAACTCCCAATCTATTTTTTCTATAAAAAGCTGATGTTGAAGAGCATCTTGATCATAGTCTTTTTCAAAAGTTGCGGATAATCGAATCCATCATAAATATATCTATATATATATTTAGGCAAGATGAATATGATATAATCTTTGCTCAAGTAGCCATGAAAGGAATAAGATGCAACCTACACGATTCATGCAGAAAAAGCCAATGGCATCTTATACTTATGCCATTAAAGTCTCTGAAAAAGGAGAGACGTGAACCGTTAAAACTCCATATGACTTAATTGTCAAAATCAATACAATCCATTACAATTTTCCATAAGAAAAATCAAAAGAGAGGGCATCTTCATGATGACCATGGATACGTTGGTCCTTATCAAATTGTTAAAGGTGCCGTGATGACAAGTGGCATCGTCAAGAATCACAAGAACAAGAAAAGGGTGCCTTGGATGATGCACGCTTTGACTTACAAAAATTCATTTTTTTTTTCAGAAGATGGGCCTGATTAGAAATGTTTTTCATAAATAAGAACGTTGCTACAATTTGATAAAAAAAAGTCACTCTGTATGGGTAAATTGCGTAATTCCTCTAAGGCATGAGTCACATAGCTTGATTCATTACCACACTTATTTTAGAGGAGTTTTTTCTCCGATAAATGAACTAATTTGACATATGTGGATCATATCTCGGAGGAAGTACTCAAGTATAATCACACAAAATATTAACTATTTGAAAGTAGATTTTACTTATAAGTCACTTAATAAGACGCCTCCTTTTCAATGTGGGACTTTGGAATACTAATTATAGTGTTAGTATCTTATAATGGTAAGTGTTTTTGACTTGTTCATATATACAACCGATTATTTTGTCACACATTATTAGACAATTGACCGGCGTATTACGCGGAAAAAGTTTATCGCGTATTCTTCTTATGTTAACATCGTAATATTCTTAATTAAGAGAAGAACCCACTTTACTCTATATTAAAAATTATTCATGATATAAAGAAGAAGACATGAAAAATACTATATCCTATAGAAACTGATGTAGACTCAATCACTCTAAATCTCCAGGATGACCAATGGATTCTTGATTTCCTTTTCATCTTCACCAAACCTTAGGCATACCACATCCAACGGCCAGGATTGAGCCTGGAGCGTAAGCAGAGTTACAAGAATATCAGCAGGGGGGTGCCTCCTCCACCTGTCTCCTTCTTTCCTCCTCCTTCTTCTTCGCCTCGTCCTCGCACTGTGAATTTCTAGAGAGAGAGAGAGAGGAGAGAGAGAGAGAGAGATGTCGGACGAGGAACATCACTTCGAGTCGAAGGCCGACGCGGGCGCGTCCAAGACGTATCCGCAGCAGGCCGGCACCATCCGCAAGAATGGCTACATCGTCATCAAGAATCGCCCCTGCAAGGTCTCTCTCTCTCTCTCTCTCTCTCTCTATTCCGCATATTCTGGTTCTGGGTTTATTTGGGTAACTGAGAATTTATGTGGGTATGCGATTAAACTCGCTAGATCTTCCATGCAATGTTGGGAAGGCTCGGAATTTGTCGAGGAGTGTCTTTTCTTGGTGGGGGCGTAATTCAGTTATTTTTACTTTGAATCTTTTTGATTGATTGTGAGAGATGAGCATGGGAATGGTTTCCGGCGGATACTGTCCTTCTGGGTACTGTCGGAAATGCTAAAGATGGTTACTTTTTTGTGCGTCCCTTTCATGCATCTGATTGAAACTCGCTTGTTTGTAAAGTTCGGAATTTGTCGTTGATTTTCACCGGAGCAACAATTCTCATGATCTGTTGTGTTCTTCTGCTAGATAAGATATCATTTGACAGGGTTAAGTCTTGCTAATAGGTTGATAATTAAGCCCTGGAGTTATAGTTTGAGGGTTGTGATCCCTACAATTGCATATCTTTTGAAACAATGACTCATTTTGATGTGCTGTCTGGTCTGCCTTTCCTCATGATGGGAGAAGCTATTCCTGTTCATTCATGTGCAATTCACTCGTATATTTGGAGCATACTGCATCACATTTGACGTTATCTGGATTATGGTCTCGCTCATAGATAATTTCTTGTCACGGTGGGGGCAGGTTGTAGAAGTCTCCACCTCAAAAACTGGCAAACACGGACATGCTAAGTGCCACTTCGTGGGGATTGATATCTTCAATGGGAAAAAACTTGAAGATATTGTTCCTTCGTCCCATAACAGTGATGTAAACGCCCTATTGGCCATATCTTCTTTCAAAAGACCTCTCTTTTGTAAGCTGGTTTTTTCTTCTCTAATGTTTTCAGTGTTCATTATGCAGGTTCCTCATGTTAATCGCACTGACTATCAGCTCATTGATATCTCTGAAGATGGTTTTGTGAGTGATTCTTCGCTTTATTGACAGATCATTTGCTTCACAAGGCACTCTTAACTGTTATATACATAAGATGGTGCTTGTAATATTGTTAACATGAGAAATAGATCATGGTCTATTTGAAAAGGGAAAATGCTCCCCTTTCTTTTTATGAATGAAGATTCCATAATGCGATCTAGATTTTGGATGTTAAGTACTCGAAAAAGTTTTGGCTTTTCATTTGAAGGAGAAGAAATGTGTCAATATTTACATCTTCTTTCTGAGAGGCATAATTATCAGAAAAGTTTCTCTCCTGGACTGTGAAGAACCATAGGTATTACAATTTTGAGTCAGTCTTCTTCTGATCAAAGCAAACTCCATGGGATGAATTGCACTTTTCAATTGAAGAAACTTTTTTCTTCGGAAAAAGATATCTTAATCCTGGAAGAGCTCAACCAGTATAGAGACTCTCTGCTCTCCTCCTCAAGACTTATTTTTAACAATTTGTGTTGAACATCTTTCAGGTCAGTCTTTTGACTGAAAATGGAAACACCAAGGATGATCTGAGGCTTCCCACCGATGACAATCTGCTTAGCCAGGTATCACTTCGCGACATGCATATTTTCTTATCCCAGTCTTTGTTTTTTCAACTTGCTTATTTTATTTTTAGTTTATCTAACTTCTCACACTTTCTCCTTTCACACAGATTAAAGATGGGTTCGCTGAAGGAAAGGACCTTGTGGTGTCAGTCATGAACGCAATGGGAGAGGAGCAGATCTGTGCTCTCAAAGATATTGGTCCTAAGAACTAAGATGAATCACTACTGTTCTATCAGCCAGTCGTGGCAGCAAAACTTTTTAATGTTTGCTAACAGAGTTTTCTTACATTCCTAAATCTTATTCTAGCCGTGTGATTGTAATGATGAGGAGTGATGAATCCGATGATAGTAATGGCAAGAGGTACTACTAATCCTCTCTGCCTGTACCTCTGTTGTAAAACCTTGCTCTCCCTGTGAAGAGGATTACGTGGTTTAATGTCTTATATCCTGTCTTCATTCTCAAGCATTTGTTTTCTAGTTAGATTTGCATTTCCAAGCTTAGCTAAGATGCTACCGGGTGCTGTAATTCTAGCTTTTTGAACCTTGTGTTTCTTGCATGGCCCGAGTTTGGCTTTGTACCCATTGCAGACTTTTGCATCATAGAGGTGCGTTGCCCCCTCAAGCGACAATCAATAGTTCATAGCATAGTTTATCTCTTGATGGAAGAAAGTTATGATCATCTTAATCAATCTGTTTTCTTATATGTGCCTGAATTCTAGTGAAATTGTGCTCTTCATTTTGTGAGCTTCATATATTTAGGATGAAGTTCAGATCATGCTCGAGCTTTTGTTACCTATGAGCCGCTAGACATGCCCTGTTCGATGGGGTTTCATTCTCATGTAGTAGAGAGAGCCAAGTGCAAAGCAACCTTGATGCTTGACGGATAGCAGAAAGAATTCCTTGTCACCCGATCCGGAACCTTGCTCTTGAAGTGCTTGTTTAAACAGCCCGGAAGGGTTTCATTTTGACTGCACCGTTTGTTTTCATTTACTTATCTGTTCTTATGTTCACATCTGATCCATCATCTCCATTAACAGATGCTAATATATTTACCCGCATCTGATTTGCTACAAATTGATAGTAGATCACAGTGTGCAATCTTCCATAGTCACACTAGCAGCCATTTCACTATGGCTTTCCTCTTTCCGTTGGCCATACGGCCTTATATAAGCGTAAGCAGTTCGAATGTGCTGAGAAATTTTTTCACAGGGCTGTTTGCTCATCTGGGAAAACTAGACTTCATCACTTTCGTTGATCACTATGGTCTATTAATGAACCTCAGCTAAGTACGCAGACAAGCTCACACAAGCAAGGGAAGGAGAGCAACCAATGGTACCTATTCAACTAAACATAAATGCATTAATAACTACGTTGACATTATATTTCTGCGTTTTTAGTTTTCGACCGGTGATGGACACGCCTGCAGAGGTCCTTGGATCCTTACTGCTGTGTCATGGCCCCAAGCGCAACGGTTAGAACTGTACATTTACTGCAGAGGAAAGGCTTTCTCTCCGTCCACCGAAGGAAGTACCCTGGTTTGGAGAATACAGTAACTTCTGGTCTGTTCTATCAATCAAAGTTCATGAACATTGATAAAAATGACTTGGTCTCCTGCAAGATGACTGCAAAGCAGGCAAATAACATGTCTTATCAATTGTTTCGCGCTATGCGGTATACATTGAATCACAAGTTGCACCATATTGTGATTAGTGAAAGTTAGCCAAGGTACAATCACTAAGTTTCACTGCTCACACTAGCACTGCCACATATGAAGGATGCCAATCCCCAAACGGTTATAACAAGCGACAGGATCTTAAATCCGCTCATCGGATCTTTCAACAATATAACGGCAGCGATGCTTGTAAGAGGCACCCTCACGGCATTCAAGACACCGGCGAGGATGGTCGAAGACAAGAAAAGCACCGCGGTGCCTCCGAGGACTCCCAACTGGAAAGTTATGGCAGCCCATATCATAACCAAGTAATATGAGCTCTTACCTCCCTTGAAAGTTCTTGCCTCGTCTGCCATTCCTTGAAAATCATGATTCAAGGCGACGCCGATCGTTGTGAGTACGAAAGCGATAGAAGAAACCATGACCTGTTGCTCCAACACCACATGGAACGATCTTCTTCCGAGATACTTGATGAAGACGAGCTCCGAGAGAGCGAAGATGAGCCCGTGGAGCGCGGATCCCAAGACGTCCCACATGAAGCCCATGATGTATTGGCTATTGGTGACATTGCCATATCGGTCTGAATTCGAGTCCAAAGCGATTATTACCATGGCTGCTGAAATGATCACGATGCCATTGATCATAGACAAAGTTAGTTTGTTCTTGACTAAGAGATATCCAAATAGTGAAGAGAACACCAAAGATGACGATGCCAGTAGAGACGAGGTCGACGCAGGTAGGTAGGCATAAGCATAGGCATACATGAGATTGTCAGCAGCGCTTAAGAAACCTAAGACTAAATAAGAAAGGGCGAGCTTTACGTTTAGAGGGGTTGGGGAAACTTTGCGGATGAAGTACGTTAAGAGCAAGATGAGCGCAGTCAAGGGCCATCCGGCGACAGCCACCCACGAGATGATCCATTTGCTTTTGCCGCCGTTCGTGTAATAGACACGGGAAAGAAGGCTCGAAGCAGGGAAGGCTGTGAGCATCAATCCGCCACTCAGAAGCAAAAGAATCCAATGTGAGATCGGTTTGCTTTTATATGCTTCCCAAGCCCTGCTTCTAGCAGCAGATATTTGGTCCCAGAAATTCGGAGACGGTTTCTTGGGCGATCCCTCTTCCATTCTTGTCCCCTACCATAGAAATTAAGTGGCATGAGTAAACAGTATGCTCATACAAAATGCTAAATCAATAAAAGTCGCATGAGTTAAGGGTCTTGAACATTTCTGTCTTTAATTTCGAAGCTGAAGACAGTTAATCAAACTTCATCCAACCACAAGAGAAGAACACCACCCCCAAAGGACCGCATGAAGAGTAGAGTCTATTGTTGCAGTAAACAACCTGATTCACCACCTTTCACTTGAATTCAATCATTTGGAAAACAACAAATAGCATGCACGGTTGCAGTATGGAGGAGTGATCCAGGGCTCCTATAAGAAAGGATCACCAGACGAGAATGGGATTATTGGAAGTTCAAGTGGCTGAATGAAGCAGCTACTTCTGGAGAGTTTACTCGACAGCTGCCGATCGCCATTATATCTTGTGGAAGAATTCAAGTCATGCATCCTCAGGAGAGGATTAAGAAAGCACTCGAAATTCCCGTTTCCCAGGTAATTTCAAGCAAGCCGAGTACTTCCTCGGTCTAACAAAATGAGCCAAACCAAGTTGTGATATTTCTGATATACTGAAGATCACAAGTTTTTTTTTTTTTTTGACAGCAAAAAAAGGTCCAAAATCTCTCTTTTTATTCTCAGAGGAGCCAAAGCATCTCCAGCTTTTAACAGGAAACTGACCAGAACTCATTAAAACATAACTGTAAAAGCTGTTTCCATCAATTACACAAGATTGCAGTGACCAAATATTCCATGACTCTAGCATAGCCTCTTCACCAATCGTTCCCGCAAATCACAGCATAATCAGACACGGCATCATCAAACCATTTCCCAATACGTGGAGGTCACAACTAACAAGCGACAATAGTTTCTCTCCAGAATCAATCACGAGTTCTTGGAAATTAAGAATCAATTCAACTAAAGGAACTAAACTAAATTCTGAAAGCATCTCGTTCTGTCGTTCATGCCGATCATTCTTGCAGGAACAAACAGATGCTTCAGCTCCATATCAGAACTAACGAGAATTGCTTAGAGAACCACCAAAAACAAAAGCCTTTTTTTTTCTTCTCTCTCTCTTTCAGTCAACCCAAGAAACCACAAGAGAAGAAAAACCCATCAACAACACAAGAAATAACGAACTGGGTCGAAGAATCAGATGAGCAAACGGGTTCAGAAGACACTCACCTCGTGCGAAAGCGGGAGAGACATAGAGACACGCCAATTCAACAGTCTCGTGGACTGAAAGCCTCTCGAAGATCTTGGAACCAGGATCGCTATGAATGTTTCTCATTCGTTTTTAGATGTTGTTGAGACGTGTGCTCGGGGTTAGAGACGATTGGATGGGGGTGGTACAGCCCGGTCCCAGTCAGTGGGGGGAGGTTGGTGATGGTGGTGGCAGGCTGGCCGAGTGGGCAGCATTCATTCCAATTCCCAAGCCCCTCAAGTTCGACCCTTTTGACTTTCTCGAGTTCCCATTCGCCAAGCTCGCGAGATCGGTGGAGTTTTTTATATGAGGTTTGACGCGTGCAAGCAAAGATAAAGAGGGGATTTCGTCACGTTTTTGGAGTTCTGCTGAGATGGTCCGGATGAAAGAAAAAACCGGCTTCACGGCGAGATCCTTGGTCGGTTGTTTTTACGACAATCGTGCTTTTTGTTGGTGGTTGTAAAATGAAGTCGTGTCCTAATCCAGGGGCGAAAAATGCGAAGGGAAGCCGTGAACACGATGCTTCTCGCCCCTGATGTTTCTCTCAAAAAATCCATCCTTTCCTTTTTGTTGGGCTAAGGCAAAACTCGCTAGCCAATCGGCGCACGTGTTGCTTCAACTCTAGGGTCATCAAAATCGATGAGTTGATTATAAGTCTTAAAAGCTCAATTTTAAAGGCGAAATCAATAATTCCATCTAAAACCTTATAAATATAATCGAAAATTCTCGCTTTGCATTTACCTTCGATAAATCCTAATTTGCGATGTTTGGCATATTTAGTAGGATATAAATATTAGATATTAATTGACATATATTAGCTATAAAATATTCAAATCAAATTTAGATAAAATAATTACCTGATTCCACAGGTAAAATTGCCAAATTTGAGCTCAACGGAATCGGCTCGATGGATGACCGGGAAAGGGTTGCGGCACTCGATGATGGAGAGGGCTCGTGGCTCGGTGAGGGCTACGTCGGTGTGGTCGGACACAACCGAAAGTCTTCAAGTGAACTTTTCTTATTTGCTGAACGTCCCCTCCTTGGACCGCCGTTTAAATGATCCTCTTTAACCTGCAGGGGCACAAAACAATTTACTGCAAACAGCGCCAAGGGGCATTTGGTGCGTCGTCGATCGTAGGATGGAGCAGCTCACAGGTTTTTCGGTGCAAGATCACGAATATAGCTTTGTCGTCACGACGCGGGTCTTCTCAGATCAGCCCAGGAAGCAGGGACGCCCCCAGATAAGTGACAGCAACAGCGTCGTGTCCACGTTGGTACTGGAAGGAGCGGCACGGACCGAAAGCAGCAGCGCCTTACTTGAGTCAGGCGCGGATGGAAGCTCGGCGAGGATCGGCAAGCAATAACTCGGCGCACGGACAAGGCTCGAGATGACGATCGGAGCAGCAGCACGGCGGAGCAGCAATCTCGGTCGTCTCTAGCCAGGGAGGTGGATCACAGAGCGGCAACGATTCGGGCTTGCGGCGGCGGCGCAAGCAGTGGATCGGCAGCAAGAAAACAACGTCGGGCTGTGGAGATGGAGATGGAGGAGCTCAGTCGCGGTCCTCTAGGAAGAAGACGACCCACTCCTCCTCCTCCCCCTCTCTCTCTCTCTCTCTCTCTCTCTCAATGTGCCGTGTATTCAATGTATTGTTGCCACCCTGCCTTTTTTTTCGATGGTCTTTCTCCTTTGATAAGCCGAGCAAGAACTCGTGGAAAGATTTCTTTCCTTATTCTTAAATATACAAATATATGTGACTTGATTTCATCCATGCCCATATGGATGCCTAAAGATTGTCTCAAATATATTCTCACGTTGACTGATTCTGCTTTCCTCCTCAAAACCTGCCCATCTTCTTTCTTTGATTTTCCTTTAGTCGCAAGTTTTTTTTTTTTTTTTTCACCAAGTCGGCAAATGATCCAAATGAGGCGTATAGGAAACCACCTGCTTTCCTCCTCAAAACCGTTGCCCATCTTCTTTCTTTGATTTTCTTTTAGTTGCCCATCTTCTTCCGCAAGCATGGAAATCTGGGAAGCCCTCTTTCAACTCCAGCTTCAACTGGAAGCTACCCAACTAGGCCACCGTGACGGGTATTCTTAGTCTGCAAGTTTATATCTACTAACTCGATCGAACCATAGGCCTAGTCTTTCATTTGAGTCCACCTGTCGCCGGTCCAAATTAAAATGTAATTAATGGAAATATGAACAATGTAATAAATTAATTAATATTTTTGCTAGGGGTTGGGGTCGATCCCTAATTTTCTATATGATGAATAAACGATTAGGTCGCCAAAATTTAGATGTCAACAATGTATGGGATTATTTACATTTTATATTACCGAAGATTTCAATTACTAATGTATATACAATCCCCTTTTAGTCACTAATGATTAGTAACTCCCCGTATTAGGTTACGCTACAGTGCTTCCATTGCACATTTATATCGTCCAAAAATAGAGTAACATCTAGCACATATTTAGGGCTATGGAATTGATATGTCTACGATTATGAGGGAATTCAAATGGGCAATCAAATCGAGCGATACTGTATATAAGGTAATCGTTATCGATTTCATGCAATAATTAACCGTAAGATTATTCACTTTTTTCGATTAAATTTTAAGATTTGTTCGGGTGGCCACCATCTTCTTATAAAATCAAGGAAGTTGGGGAGGTTCGAAACCCAATTCGTCAACGTAAGGAGGGTTCTACGGGTTCAAGATATTTCTCCAAGTGGGCCGGCTGGGGCCCGCTAAAACTCCTCGTTAAAGAACTTCAAAGTCCAGGAATACATCCGACCGATAATGATAATAATAATAATTAAAAAAGGAAAGAAAACAGAGGGTGTTTAATACAGTAAAGCCCAAGTCAAAGGCCTCGCTACTAGGCAGCCATGTATTGCCGTTTAATTAAGGGTAAAAAGAGAAGGGGGAGGGAAGAAGTCAACCAAACTAACGGCAGCGATCCCACCACGCCTCGCATGACCCGGACCACCCCACCCCAACCCCCATAATAATAATAATAATTATTATTATTTTTAAATAAAAAAGGCTATTATTTAATAAATAATCATAAAAATTCATTTCAGCAGTGAGACCACCTGAGTCAAACACAGGTCAAAAGGACAAATGTCCCCTTCTTCGTCTCTCTCTCTCTCTCTCTCTCTTCACTTGTTTGTTCAGTACCACAAGTCGGTCCTTTTTCCTCCTTGAAGCTTCGCCAACGCAACCCCGATATCCCCCAAAACCCTCCGTCCCCCAGAAGCTTCTCGCTTTCTCTCTCTACCCCACCCTTTCTCTCTCTAGCCTCTGGTTCCGTTCGGAGCGTCTAGCGCATCGCGCTCTGCCGTCGGCGGCGGCGGCTGCGGCGGCGGGGAAGTGGCTCCGTCCCCCGTTCGGATCGGTGTGGAGAGCGAGCACGCGCCGGTCCCCCGATGGAGGACCGCGGCAGCGACACCTCCGATGCCCTCCAGACAGACGACGAGACGACGGAGGAGTCGGAGTCGGAGTCCGAGGAGGAGCGCCTCCGCGACCTGCAGGAGTTCCGCGTCGCCCGGCTCGGCGAGCCCCGCGGACCCCCGCTGGCGGCGGCGGCGGCGGCGGGGGGCGGCGGAGGGCGGCTGGAGGCGACGAGTTTGTGCGCGGGTGAGTTCTCTCCTCCTCCTGCCGCTGCTGCTTTCGGGATCATCCCGGTTCTCTGTTTTTGGTTTTCGTTGCGTTTATGCGGCGGCTTGGGTTTGGTAGTGAGGCTGAGTCGGTGGGCTTTTGTGTTGTTGATTTATGGCAGGTTCGCATGCGATCTCTGCGTCGAGAGAGGAGCCGGAGGTAAACGTTCTCTCTCGGTGATTCCCCCTCGCTCATTTCATTTGTGGGTTTCGGCTTGATCTTCGAATGTGTCTGTAGAAGTTGTGAATGATGATGGTTTTGGGTTTCTCGAAAGTGGGTTGCTTTCTAGCTGATAGCTATAGATTTGTCTCTGCTGGTGTAGATGCCAGTTCTAGCTCTCTATGGGAATTAAAAATGACTTTGTGGTTTGAATTAGCGTTTGACCGTCTACGTTTAGTCAAGTTTGACCAGGTTCCCTTTCTGATTCATATTTTATTTGGCGCATTCTGCATTCGTGCTTGTTGTCGGGTCACTTTGTTGATATGCAACAATCAGTTTGTTTATTCGTCTCTGTCTTTTTCGCTTTCGATTTTTGATTAGGAAATGAGTGTGAAGACCTTTGCGTAACGTTGGTGTCTAGATTAAAATTTGTAATTAGGTGAATTATATGTTTCATATCTTAAACGGAATATGTATGCGTGAGCTTTTTATGCATGGCTTGCACTGTCACTCTGAGGAGGTAGTTCTAAGTTTGCAGACTGCTGAAAGCATGAGTCACATCAAAAGTAGATCTGGATTTATGGAAAGATCAGGCTGTCAGGGCTGTTGTTGTTTATGTGGATCTAAAAGGCATGTCTCCCATTTTAGATGAAGCCTGGAAATTTATGTTCGAATTCAATTCTAGAGGAAGCCTGAGAGGCAGTTTAAGTTGACTGGTGCTGTTGACTAGGTTTACTGAAATTTGGGTTTGAAGACACATATATTCCTGCAGAGTTACAGATGCATCTTAATGGGGTTTGTTATTACGTATGCTTAGGGATCAATCACTGCTAGGTAGTGTAAGATAAATTGGAATGTTAAAAGGGATTAGATCCAACCAAGGTTAATGCTTACCTACACTTACATTTTGTTGTCAATTGCTTAGCTAGAGTTATACTTGTTGAAGATTTTGATTTTCGTACATGAAAAAAGAATAGGTGTTTCCTGCTTGAGGTTCCTGCTATTAGCTTGTTGAACTTTTCACTTTCGAGGCATGGATTTTTCTTGCATTTCATCACGGCCATTCGCAGTTCATTTGAGATAGATTTATGATCAACTGCTGTGAGATAGATTTTTCCTAGTGTCCATTTCCATTAATCACATCCCTTTAGGCCGGAAAAAGTACAAGATAGTTCCCCCAATTATAGGAATAAGAATCTAATGTAACCTTGAAAGTTCATCTCAACTCTGGTATACTGTGGGCTGATGTTTTGTTTTGTGAAATGGGTAAGGTTGTTTGTTTGCATGTGCTGCCTGTATCAAAGTCATGATATAATAAATTTCTGTTTGGTCTCTAATTAGTCTGGATCTTATTTTTTCTTGTGTATTTCATTTCCTCTTCTTTAGGAGCGAGCTAATCAGTTGAATGGGGAACTCGGATCTGACATCACGGGTGAGGCAGCAGAAACTTACTCAAGGAACCCGCGTACTGTTTGTCCATCTATTTCATCTGGACTGTCGCTAGTCTCTGTTTCTCAGTCCATTTCATCAGTTGCCAGTTCGACTCCTCTAGACCATAAACTGCCACCAGCTACAAAGGTCACAGATTCATGTACTGTACGTTCTAAGGTACGGAATTCTTCTGATTGTGGACTACATCTGCTGTGAAGGGATCTGGAGGAGATGGGTACAATTGGAGGAAATATGGTCAGAAGCAAGTTAAAAGTCCTAAAGGTTCCCGAAGCTACTTTAGATGCACTAATTCTGACTGCTCTGCCAAAAAGATTGAGTGCTCTGATCTGTTGAGCCAAACGACAGAGACTGTTTATAGAAGTTCACATAATCATGATCCACCTCAGAAAGTCAGAGATGGGCGGCAAAGGAGTCGGGTCAAGTCATCCAGAATCATTGTGGAGAGTGAGGTTGCCAAACATCCGGTAAGAATGCTTCCTGAATCAGATCCATCTGTAGCTTCAAGAGAACAGAAAAATGAATTACCATTGTCAGTTCCTGGAAGAGAAATACAAAAGGAAAATGGCTTTGATGCAAATTATGGAATCGTGGCCAAGCAGGGGACGACAATGATCCAGAGCTGAAGCCAAGGCAAGTCAATCATATATTAGTCTGGATCTTATGTACTGAGCATGGTTAATGTAGTTTTTGTTTTGGCTCTTATACCTTTTGCTCCTTGTTTTGATCTCTAGGGGGAAGAAAAATAGGTTGATTCGCTCGAGTTCTCCCTTAAAACCTGGGAAGAAACCGAAATTTGTTGTGCATGCTGCGGGTGACGTTGGGATATCTGCTGATGGATACAGATGGCGCAAGTATGGACAGAAAATGGTTAAGGGAAACCCTTATCCAAGGTATGTGCTTATATGTTGAAAGGTTCTTTGAGAGTTAATATCGTCTCATCTGAATTGGCAGAAGCCTATACAACTTAAGCACTCTCTATTGTGAGGATTCGCTAATCAACTTTGTTGGGATTGTGCTTGTCACATGAAATAAATTCCAGGAACTACTACAGATGCACCTCTGCTGGATGCCCTGTACGTAAACAAGTCGAAACAGCAATAGACAATGCTAGTGCCGTTACAATAACTTACAAGGGGATACATGACCATGATAGGCCAGTGCCCAAGAAAAGGAATGGCCCACCAAGCGTCCCTTTGATCGCAGCTGCTTCTTCAGATTCGTTGCACAGCACACCGATCAAGAAGTCAGATGGATTGCGAGATCACACTTCACCAACGCAGTGTTCAGTGGACTCAGAAGGAGAGTTATCAAGCCAGGCTCTAGACTTGGGAGGTGAGAAGGCGATCGAATCAGCTAGAACTCTTCTGAGCATCGGTTTTGAAATCAAGCCCAGATGAACGTTCGCTCATGACTGGTGCAGAAGGTTTAAGCTTGTGCTCTTGTTAAAAATGACTAGAGACGGTTTCTTCGGCTTTTTACTTCACCGCTTTTTCTCTGTAATTTGCTTCGGTTATTATGCCAGTCTTCTTTGCATAGTTTTACGCACCTGGTCTTTGTTTACACCGAGTGAGTGGTGGATCTCCATCGTAAGACTGAAGGAGAAGAGACGATGAATGCGGAGACGGTTCTCTTGCAAACACAAAGCCAGCACATCCGTTCAGAAGTATTGTCATAGCTGAACAAGATGTCGTATCAGTCGTACCAGCCAGCATATCCGTTCAGAAATGTTGTCATAGCTGAACAAGATGTGGTACGACGAGGTGAAGTCGGCCAGATCTAGGCCTAGTGACACAAGGTTCAATATATCCCAGGTGAATTTCTTTGCAGAGTGGTAAAAGTTACTCTCGGTTAGTAAATTGAGAAGGGAATACACTGCTCGCACTAGGCATGGTATGTGGTCGAAAAACAGGCAACGCTTGAAGTAGCATTGTTGTTTTCATTGGTAATTTACAATGCACGAATCGAATTGGACAAATTTCCACTGACAGCCAATATCGGAAGTCATCATCTTAGTTATAATGCGGCCCGACCGTATGTTGTCCTCCAGGGCACAGACATGTTGAGTAAACGGGGAATCCATTCCTGTCCAATAGAACACGGGCAGGCGTCTCGGGTCCTTGGAATCTAAATTTCATCAATCCCGACCGGTCGGTACCAAAATAAATCAGCTGTCTGGCGTGCAATGAGCTGTTCAGGCGACGAACGGCAAAACCCATACCAACCAACCAAACCAACCCCACTTCATTATTGTAAGACAACAAATCAGATAGTGACCGATCTTAAAAAACATGGGACATGGTCTTTTACTAATATATCACGACCTTCAATGAAAACTACCATCATCTTCCTTGCTATTCCGAAAAGGCTTCCTTCCATCATCGCGTTTTACCATGAAATATTTGTTTTCATTACTCTACAAGCAACAAAAATCCACGATCGATACGGTTCATGAAATTTTATACACATACATATTGGTCATCATTAGGCCAAAACGGCCAGAGTACCTACATAAGGAGGGGGTCAAAGATCCGTTCAACATTCGAGATCTGGCCTCAGGGCTATGTACGTCACAATTCCTCAGAGAAGTCCAAATCATCCATGGCTGCGGATAATTCACGTTCACTCGGATCGTCGACTTTATTGTCATGGACACTTTCCGTGGCGCAGGCCTCTTCCTTGCCTTCCGCGGCAGAGATGCACGCCTGGAACCTAAAGCAGCTGATGAGATGATCGTTCGTTAGGCCTGCTGCTTGCATGAACGAGTAGATGACCGAGGGCCCCACGCTACGGAAGCCCCGCCTGACCAGGTCCTTGCTGATCACATCTGCTTTTGGAGATTTCACCGGGACTTGACGAGGGTATCGGAATTTACTAATTATGGGTTTATGGTTCACGAAACTCCATATGTACTTGTCGAATGAACCAAACTCTTCTATGACCTGGCATCAACAGAACCTGCAAAGAGTTAGTTGCAACAACATCGACAGCCGTCATTAGCTATAGTTATATTACTTAATCATAACACAGACTTCGTTACATAGTTGATTCTGAGTTCACCAGTTAAGCAAGACGTACATTAGTTGTATCAGGAAACCTCGAATTGAGAGAGAGAGAGAGAGAGAGAGAGAGATCAGGCTGTACGGAATGGTTTGTCTTATCTAGATCAATCAGATTTAGGAGGGATGAGGACCCCAAGTCAACAACTTGCACCTAATCAATAATGATAGGAAGATCACTAAAACTCCACTAGAAGACACTTAATTGCTTGTCAGATAGAAGACAAAATGCCTGGGGTCCCAAATAGTATGAGTAGCACAGACCAACGGGGACATATGCTTGAGGATATTGATGATAGAAATCCATTCCCACTTGCAAAAAAGGACGATTAGGAGAAATGTTAACAGCTTGCAAGAGATAATTAAGCCGCCAACTAATTGAGCACCATTGACTTCAGAAGCATAATCGCATTTTAAGTGGATAACCCATCACATCCATCCATCTCAATCCATGAAGGCAGTATGCGAAATAGAAATGAAAGCGCTAATTTACCTTGGTTATTTGACGAGCATTCTCAAAGATGGCGCGCAATTTTAATTCGGATAGAAGCGAGCTCGCAGGACTTCCTGGTGCTCCCATCTTCTTCTCGTTCATCTTGGAAACAGCGAGTGGGTCAAAGTCAGCGAAGACTTCTCTGCATGAAGAAACACACCATACGACAACATAGAATGGTCAAGTAGTAAGCAGAGAGTATGGATACGAGGACCAAGACATTGACTCTTCTAAAACAATTTTGCTAATGCAGGGAGAAATTATCAATTTGATGTAACTTAGAAAAGCACCTGAAAGTGTGTCTTTTGCTCAGAATGGCAGGCCATGCAAGTTCACAGAGGGCGCCGGAAAGGACAAGAAGCTCAAACAATTTCCTGCATGTGGACAACAATATAATGTGAATCAGCTGTCAACAGAATCTAATGGCAGGTGTCCAACGTCATGCCTAACCAACAGAGCAGATGTCCACTCAACATTTGCATCTACACATACCTATCATCATGCACCGGAACTCCCCATTCTTCATCGTGGAAAGCAGCATAGCAAGGCTCTGTTGGAGAATTGAAAATCGATTAGCATCTCATACCACATGCCTAGGCAAAACTCCATAACTACAGTGGATCTATTACAATTAAGGAGCTTCTCATGAAAAAAGGAAAGGATGGAGGACTACAGGCACGGAAAATTACTATCTTATCTAGTCACACCACAAGAAAAGTAGTCAAATAAGGATGGTAATAAACCTAATACATAAGTCAAGTCTCCCTTACATATCCCCGAACACAGTCAAGAGACACAAGTGAAGACAGAAGCATTCCATTCCAACCCTCCAGAGAAAATTTTGAATTTGTCCCATCTTTACAGTCAGCACAACCAAAAGAACAATTAGCTTCTAAAGCCAAAATAACAAAAAGATGATTACGCCTAAAGGGTGTAGGCCATCAGAGTTTACCATAGTTAAATACCCATTCAATCAAAGAAAACGGTCATGCTAAAGGCTAAATCAGATATGACATCTCTTGCTTGGATATTGCAATGGAAAATACAAGGTGTAACATCATAGTGCATGGTAATAAGATATAATACCTCCATTTCGCAACTGGGTGAAGGAAAATTCCTCCCAGTCCCTATAAGCCTTTGATATAGTCAAAATGGGTGCATTTTCCCCCTATTAATCTATGCTGCCACATTTCACAGCATCACCAACCCTTGTAATTTATTAGAAAATTTTATCCTCAGCTAGTGCTACAATGGTTGGTAAACAAGACAGGAACAATCCATTCTGATATGCATGGAAAAGAAAGCAAATATCAATTGCTTAACGATGTTGTTTAATGACAAGCCCACTATACATCAGTTACAAAAGATACTTTATGTAGTAGCTCAAGGGAATTAAATTCATGATTCACCCAATCTCAAGTGAAGAAACGGTACTTGCATTTTAGGATAGTTCTAGGCAGATGCATGGGCCTATTGATGATGATCTTGCAAATGATAAGCAACCTCTTGGCTGATATCTGAATAAAGGCTTCTTACGCATGGGAGAAATTTATTGCTCAATATTGGCTAGTTCTAATACAGAGAGACACCATCGATTGAATTAGGTTAATGACAGACAAAACATTGCACAGTGATCTTTCAAAGTGCATACGTTTCAGAACAATTACAGACTCTTTTTTAAGGCTCTGCATCAAATGAAGGAGCACGAGAACTCAATACTGATGGACCTTGCAATATGTATTGTCTATTGGATAGATGACATTTCTCAGTGAAATGAATTCGGCAGGCTTACTCTAACCGCATTGATATATCATCATTAGACAAACATAGATCAGCAAGAGGTACAATGGTTTTTGCAAAGATAAGCACATACGAGCTCTATGCAATTCCTGAACTACCAAAGGATTGAGAATGCATGCACCTGTATTTGGCGTCACCCAAGCGCAAGTCTTTTTTGCATGTGGACCTAATGGAGGTGGAGAATCTAAACTGCCATCAGAAACGACACTCCTTGGCTTCGAGACAACAGGCTTTCTTCTATACCCGACACTACTTGATCGAATGAGCCTTCCAGTAGATGCCCGACTATGAAATGACTCCGTAGAGGCATCAGATGAGCAGGACGCATTCAAGGACGAGTTAGAATGCAAGAGCTGCTCGTGCCGCCGAAGTACAGAGGAACCATTAGTAGGACGCAACTGGGGAGATGACGAAGCAACTGCTGCAAATTGAGAGGCCTTGTTTCCCTCCGGAGTTCTAAACTCATCAGGTGACTTATCCTTCTTTCTCAATGGCTTCGAACTGGGTTTCCGGGCACTCAGAGAACTGGCCTTGTTGCCAGTCGGACCCAGTACAGGTCTCATCTCCGAATCAGCCACATTCATTGACCTCACTCTGGGTGCTCCAGACATGAATACACACGAAACCTCCTCGAAACTCGTAATTCCGCTTCTTGCCCCAAAATCACCAATTTCATCCACTTACCTGATCTGGTGGGTTAGCTCACATTCACGAAGAGGAGTACAGCAAACCCACCAACATTATCCACTAAAACCCCCATCTTGCTTATGCTTACCACTCGACAAATCAGCTCGTTCACCATGAACACGGATGACAACCCGGGTTTTCCTCCTCCAGCAACATCCAATTACCAGAACTCTACGCTATCGACTCAGATCTCCTGCTCTAAGCCTTCAGAAATCCACAAAACCGCACCGACCCACTTTCAAGAACCCACATTAGCAGGTATCAATTCATACAAAACCTCCAAATCAGCTCGAAACACCCAAGAGGAGATGCTACAAACCTTCAGGAGATCTCAAAGTGGGCGAACCATTTTCCACTGAAGCGAGGGGAATTGACCGGCACCCACCACATCAGCGAGCAGGTTCCACGGTTTCTTGAAGAAACATTCAGAAATGGAACCGGGAGGAGCCTTGAAACGCAGAGATTCTTTCGCGCATTGCGAGAGAGAGAGAGAGAGAGAGATGGGCTCTGCCAAAAAAGAGAAAAAAAGAAAAGGAGGATGGTTTTGAAACTACGCCCTCTCGCTTTCAGCGACTGCCCACCACTCCGACCACATGGATAATTAAAGCTGACAACTTTCGCTGCAATCTTCCACGCTTTCTCCTCCCCCTTCCTTTCGAAAGATGGGAGCTTTTTCCCTGGGGAAATGCTGGAAGAAATGGGGGAAGGTTCCGACGATCGAGGGGGAGATGGGTATGGATCCACGAGGGATTCGCGAACCAAACCCAGCTGCGTTGCGTGTAGACTGTAGAGAGAGAGAGAGAGAGAGAGAGAGAGAGAGTGAGTGAAGAAGAAGAAGAAGACCAGGCTCGAGCTGAAGCGACGGGGAGAGGCGGTGGCGCCACTGCTTTACCGGCTATTGCCGGTTGGGCTGACCACACTTGCTTTTTCTCTATCTTTTTTTTTTTTTTTTGGTCGAAACTTTTTTGGTATTGCTGGAGAAATTTAGCAATAGATATTATATAAATGTGTGTTATAAGTCTTTTTTGGCCAAATTTCAAAATTTGTTTCGTGGGTTGCTCTAATTAAATAGTAGATGGGTAAGGGCCTATCAAGAATTTTCTTAGATTTGTCTAATGTTGAGATTGCTGTATCTGTTTCATAATTTATATGAATTGACAAAACTGGATTTCTACGGTCAACACTCTTAATTATTTTTTTGTACATTTTCTCCTTCATAAAGAGGGAATACTCTCTTAGTATTTAACGTCCAGAAACTTCATATGAAATAATTGATCCAAGTAGGATATATATATATATATGTCATGAGTCTTTTTTGGCTAAATATATATATATATTTTTTTGGTGGGTTGCTGTAATCAAACAGTAGATGGAAAAGGGCGTCTCAGGTTTGTCCAAACTGACATCGGAGAGCATGATGCGGTGTAATGATTGCCTCCGGTCGTATGCTATAGATTGCACATCATGATTCTGTGGAGGAGTCATTCAACTGAAATCAATGCTTATACCAAAGCAAAAAGGGCTCGATACCTGTGTATGTAGCTGGGGTCAACATTTTTTTTTTTATATATAATAAAGGTATTCATTATGGTTCGCAGAATTCATTATCTTTGGCTCTCCGAAGTTCATCTGACTTTTTGCTCTATCTTTTTTTATTTCGGAGATAGGGTTACGGCATTTAGAGGGTAATCTTTTATTTTCTAGGGCAATTCTTAGTGCACGCCGAATTTTATTTTCTCTCTCGAGTAACTCATTCGATTAATTTTGCTGCACTTACATTTTGCATGGTTCGATTTCGAGAATTCTAAAATACGGTCATATTTTAATTAATGATAATATATCTTATTGAGATTAAGGAATTTGTAAGTAATTAATTCTTTTGTCTTTGTCATGGCAAGGGAAGAAAATAGTACAATTGATTTTGAAGGGCTCTTTGGTTCAAGCAAACCTGCAAGCACCACTGCACCAAGGAACTCTACTCAGGCCAACGTTGCTATTTTTTTTTTTGGACCATCACACTCAAGTCCAACATATGTATAATATACTAGAATTGAGCTCGAGTGATGCACAAAATATAGCAGAGAGTGAATATAATCTCTCTCAAATGCGCTTGAAATATATGAAGGACAAACTATTGAGAAGCAACCTTTTCATCTTATTACGGTCAATATAATTACTATTTCAACATTGTATGACTACAATATAATTGTAAAATCAAGCAAAATAAAATGATCGAAAATGGAATTGTTCAGACCGCAAAAACACATCTATTTTGCTTATACCATTTTACACTCTAAACAAGGTAAACAATTGATTGATCAGATAATCTTTTTAAGGTAACTTTTTTTCAAAAATTCTTGAGTATCCAGTGGTAAGAGAAAAATGGCATTTCATGAACTCATATAAATTGAATCGTCAAATATAGTTCTCAATACCGCATTAAGTAAGACTATGAATGTCTAGAGAGGCCCATATAATTATTCTATACTGGAAAGATTCACAAATTATGAGCATAGATAAGGAGAAAAATAAATTAATATTGAGATTTTTGTTCGTTACTTGGACTTTCCATAATGTTTCTTGTAGGGGAGTCATTTTTTTCTTCCAAAAGAGTAAATAATTCATCAAACTTTTAATTTCAAATTCGTCAGACAAAAAATCAATTTCCAGTTGAATTCCTTTTCCTTATTGCATGGCAAAAATTCATGTCAACAAATAATTATCTCCTATGCTATAATTACATATTACATGTATATTGTTGTATTTTGGTTAAATCAAGTCAAATCTAAAATGTGATAAATACACACACTCACTTTCTTATTAATAATTGAGAGTGCAACGCAACGATGGTTTTGAAATTCATTTGGAAACAAATCATGTTCACTTATTTGATCGTTTGAGTACATCCACATTGAAGGACATATCAGTCTTGAAGAAATTTTGTTAATCTAATTTCCAATCTTAGTTATGGAATGGACAAAAAAGAACAACAGTAAGAGTTAAAACTCTTAACAATTGTTCAAGCATTGGACATAACTTTAATAATCTAAAAATAACTCACAACCTCTAATGCAAGAAAGAAAAGAAAAGACAAAAACTATGGAAAAAATTGACCTACCAACTCTCCACCAAGATAAGAAAAAGAAAGCATGGAAAAATGTGGATTAAGCCACACCCACCAAAATGCCATTCCTTATGCATTCACTTTAATATATACAGAAGTATTCCATTTCTGACTTCAGAAGAAGAAAAGCCCTACCCTTGTTGGATTTGGAAAACCAGACCCAATGTCTTTCTTTCTCTGCAACTCTGTCCAACAAATGATGGATTTGTACTTTGGGCTCTGTCTAGTTTGGTCTTCAAGTCTTATCTAATGCTAACGATCCTTTCATTTTTCATAGGATAAGAGTTCAACTCAAAGCTCTATCTCAGCCACTGCATACCGGGGTGCTCAATGCTATTGCAATCCTGCATTGCCAAGAAGATTGAGAAGGATGAAGCGTTTTCTTAAATCCAAATGCCAAGAAAAAAGATCGCTTATTGTGCTCTTGGAGGTGAAATAGTGACATACTCGTCCAATAAAACGACCAATTCATTTACAACGGTTGATTTTTTGGACTTGTTATGTTCTTGAAGCTCATGTACCCAAACTCTTACTTGAATGAGAATGCTATAAACTCTTTTTCGACCAAAAAAAATAAAATTACAAAGGTTGATGGCTTAAAGTCCCACGTGAACTTCACACTCGTTGGCCATTGTAATTATGTTGTAGGCCATCAACATCTTTTCTAATGTAATATCTCCTTCACTATGTAAGACCCAGTTTGACATTTCGTTACGATAAAGCTTCGTATTGCATGTTGCTTTGATAGCAACTTTTTAAGATGTATTAATTCGATGTCAAGTTTCGTACAAATCGAGAATTGCGAGTTCACATCATTCGGATTACAAGTCGCCCAAGAAGGATAAAGTCTAAACGCTGAGGTGACTCCTTGCATTATTGAAGGAAAAAATGTTGCAAGCCTAATGTCAACATCCAATGAGTATAGCTTGATCTTGACGTTGTAAGTTGACAGGCGACGCTAAAATTTATGGATAATTAAGATAAAGAAAGGAATTTTGTGAATTAAATAAAAATAAGAGCCAAACTAAACTAATTATCATGCAACTAATGAAGCATAGTACACATTTAACAATGCTTCTGATCCAAAAAAGTAGACAAAGCAGAACATCGGTGTGGTTAGCTTACAAATATGCTTAAAGCTAGAAGAGCTTTTGTTGTCATGGTACACATTATTAAATAATGTGGTACATTTTATTTAAATCCGACTTTATTAATGGAACATGTATAATATGATTTTTCAAGATAAAAAGCGTATTTTATTATACGTGCTGACAAATAAAATGTGTATAATAAGAGTACTTATATAATTTGTACAATGTGAGTCTTTATTTTTGTTGGAAAAAACCACAATTTATTAGGATTTTAGCCAAATTTTTTTTTTGTAGACGTGAGATGAAAAATGAAAAATTAGAAATTAGAAGAGCTTCTTGAGACCGAATGCGTCTTGCTATTGTTATGCCATCCATTTATATTGATGAGTCGTCTCTAAACTTCATTTGTTTTATTAAAAATGAATAATTTTAAAAAGTATTTTATTAAATATAATCGCTCAAGATAATTTATTAATAACAAAAATCTTCATTATTGACAACAATTTATATCTAGATATCTTTTTGACACGAAAATATTTTTCATTCATCAATTCTTGCAAGCGATATAAACGGAAAACATTTATTTTTTTATAATAAAATACAAGATTTTTGTCGTTATCGATTCCTTAATAAACGGAAAAGATAAAGGTGCATGCATGGAGTGCATGCTTGGTGACGCCTACCTTAGCCTCCCCATCTCTCTCTCTGTCGAATATTGCGTCCTTGGCTTCCGCGCTGCTGCATCGTCGTCGGCGTCAAGCTTCTGGCTTTCCTTCGCGCTCTCGCCCCTGCTGAGCTCAAGGAGGGGGAGGGAAGCACATGGCTCGCGCCCTCTCTCGGGCCACTCTCGGCCTCACTCAACCTGCCAACGTCGATGTCCCCAAGGTCCTCTCTCAGTGAAGTCGCAATTTTGACCATTCTGGTCTGTTCTTTGCGGGTTTAAAACTGATGGGTCCTTGCCTTTTGTTGATAAAGTCCCTGGCTTTGGGTTGTTCTTGATCGTCCGTATGCCCGGTTCTTCTGAACGAAGTTGTTGACTTTGCTGTGTTTTATGGTGATCGGTGGTTTGCTTGGATTTCCAGTGTCTAACCTCGTTCGTACTGTAATGATTGCTGTTGGTGCGATTGTTTAATGGTACTGAGTCCCTGTTATTTGTTTATGAAATTTCCCTGCGAGAAGATTGCTTTTGCTGCCAAAGACGTCGATGTGGTGGAATGGAGCGGAGACATAATTGCGGTTGGTGTGACCGAGAGGGACATGGCCGAGGATGAGAATTCTATATTCCAGAACTCTATTTTGGAAAGGCTTGACGCACAACTAAGTGGCCTCTTAGCTGAAGCCTCTTCAGAGGAGGATTTTACTGGAAAATCTGGCCAGTCAGTAGTCCTCAGGCTTCCGGCCATTGGTTCGAAGAGGGTTGCGGGCATTGGTTCAAAGAGGATCAGCTTGATTGGACTCAGCCAATCAGCTTCAACTCCCACGGCCTTCCGAGGTCTTGGTGAAGCTGTCGCTGCTGCAGGGAAAGCTGCTCAGGCTAGTAATGTTGGCATTGTCCTAGCCTCGTCTGAAGGGTTATCTGCTGAATCGAAGCTCACCACAGCTTCAGCAATGAATCCGGTAGAAATTTTAATTAGTAAAGTTTGCTGCTTCTTGGTTTGCATTTGATTGTGCTATGACAATGATCCGAGGTGCCGTCAAAGAACACTGCACGGTAGTATTGTTTATGAGCTTGCTCGTTTTGTGTAATCCTGCTCATTCAATTTTGAATTAGAAAATCTTATGGTAAATTACTTGTTCACCGTCGCAAAATGTGTTTTTGTTGCTATAAACGTATCCATTTTTGTCTTGAATCACAAACAGGCTTATGAGTTATGACAATTTTATGACTTGGTTTATGGTACATTGATGTACCTTATAAAAATCCAACCACAATATAATTCACCATTGCTGTTCATGGAGGACTTTGGTAGACTTGATAACTTTGGACTTTGACAGGAACTGTGCTAGGGATAAATGATGACACTAGGTACAAATCAGAATCCAGGAAAATGACTCTTAAATCTGTGGATATTCTTGGCCTCGGAAGTGGACCTGAACTTGATAAAAAGCTCAAGTACGCTGAAGATGTATCTTCTGGTATAATATTTGGACGGAAGCTCGTCAATTCTCCTGCCAATGTGCTTACCCCTGGTATATACAGCGGCATCCCCTCTTTCATGTTGATTTCCTAAGCTGCATTGCTTTTTCCAAACATCCCTTTTTAGCTGCTTGGTGGCACAATAAATGTAGAGTTCTGTTGTTTGTTATTTTGCTCGATTTTCTTGTGATGGATGATCTTCTAATGAAGCTCCCAATTATCTTTGTTTACTTGACTTGTATTAATCAGCTGTACTAGCACATGAGGCATCGAAGATTGCTTCCACATACAGCGATGTGCTTTCTGCAACAATATTGGATGTGGAGCAATGCAAAGAATTGAAAATGGGATCTTATCTGGGTGTTGTTGCGGCCTCTGCAAATCCTCCTCATTTCATCCACTTATGTTACAAACCTGTTGGTGGAACTGCCAAGGTGAAGTTGGCTTTGGTGGGGAAAGAATTGACTTTTGACTGGTAATTCTAAGTTATGTGTTGTGGATACGCTGGTTTGGCATCTAGAAAGAAATAAGACACTGGGTTGTACTTACTTCCTCACCATTTCCTGAAAGTTCAAGTTATAGTTAATGCTTGGATGTTTCGTTATGTGAAATGAGTCTACTCTTCTGAAGGTTGCTTTGTTGCATTTCTCTGAAGTCCAGCTTACCTGATCCACTTTTTTCATTGAAATATCTTGGTGGCGTTGCTATTTCTTATAATAATAAAACTGAATATATTCATTTGAATTTTCACTGCTCTAGTTTAGTAATCTGTTCTGAGAGTATGCTTTTCATATTACTAGTGGTGGCTACAATATCAAGACCGGACCTGGTTGCATAATTGAGCTCATGAAGTTTGATATGGGAGGTTCTGCGGCAGTTCTTGGTGCAGCCAAGGTGATTGGTCAAATTAAACCTCCTGCAGTTGAGGTATTTGATTTTTAATATTTTTTTTGCTCTAGTTGTTATTACAAATTCTGAATCAGTGTTATGGCTTCTGCTTCCATTTTGCTGCCCCATATCCAGTTTCTCTTATGTTGAAGATCTTGACCGGTGCTATGAGTATTGGTAGGTGTATTCGGCGTGCAGGTTCATTTCATTGTTGCTGCTTGTGAGAATATGATTAGCGGAACTGGCATGAGGCAAGGTGATATTGTCACAGCCTCAAATGGAAAGACAATTGAGGTTTATTGTTTTTGTCATTTTGCTTAGAGTCATATTAAAGATAAGAGTTCAAGTCTATTCATATGCTGTTTAAGGTTTAGTTAGTTTTTTTTCCTGTCTTTTGATGTAAGTACAAGCTAGTGATGAATTTCATTACTATGTTTCCATCTGGAATCAGTGAGTTTTTCATGTTTGAGCATGCACATGTACATGTTCTAGCAAATAAGTTATAAAAGGAGTGCAATAATCACTATTTGTCCCTCTTTAGTTTCCCTACATCAGGAATTCACTGACGAAGTCTCTGTTGGTACTGCTTTGTTAGGTCAGTAATACTGATGCTGAAGGAAGACTTACACTTGCAGATGCTTTGGTTTATGCTTGCAATCAAGGTATGGAGAAGGTACGCTGCTTGATTGATTATCATAGTTTTGTTTTGCTGCTTATGTGTGCTGTGCAAACTGCTAAGAGACAGAGAGAGGGAGAAAAGAGTAAGTTCCTAGCTGATCTAACTATAAGTATATAGAATGATGAGCCATAGAAGATGACTGGACGTCTCAAGTTCGTGTTGACAACAGCACTACACTATAGCTCAAGTTTCAAGATCAGCTTGCAATTTGTTTTTCCTGAAAACAAATGAGATGACACATTCGTTTATCTTAGATGTGCTTGAGGAAAATTAGTGTCTCGGTAACCCTTTTTGCTTTAACTGAAGTTGAATTATCTTGCTTGATTATAACATTGAGAATTGTAAACCGTCGATCGGATGGCTAATCTTCGAAGCTGAGTGGCCGTAGCTCTTTAATGTTAAACAGTAAACACTTCGGAAATTATGAATCCTTTTGTTTTTAGCTTGTGCTGACTTTAGCAAGCTCTGTACACTTTTGTCCAGATAGTGGACCTGGCGACATTTACTAGTGCCTGCACGGTTGCTCTTGGGCCATCAATTGCTGGTATGTTCTGTAATGGATTTAAGAAGTATATGTTTGTCAGGTTCAACTATTATTGGTATGCACTATGCATATATAGTCCATCAGAAATATGAGTGAGGCTTGATGATGACAGATCGACTGTTGTGAGAATTATGCATGATCTAGAACCAATTTTAGTTGAATCCCAAACTTAACCAAGGTGAAATAGAAAGTAGTGCTGGCAATTCTTGGACATGATGAGTTTGCAAGACATGAACGTGACACATGGTAAAATGCAAGTTACACAAAGAAAATCTAAAACATAGCATGACACGACTAAATTATATGTTGACATGAGTCAACATATTTTTATTGTAATTTAACTTATTTGATATGTTGAATCGAAATTAAAATATTTTAGACCGACATGAATTGACATGAAGTATAAACCTAAATTAAAATATTTTGGACTGACATGAATTGATAATTTGACATGAATCATGAACGTAGTTATGATATATCAACGCTCCTTGGATCCTGAGCCTTTGATGACACTCAACATTGTTATTTCTTTTACGATGCTGAAATCCTTCCTCCCTTTAGGCATCTTTACTCCTAGTGATGATCTAGCAAAGGAGGTATTCGCCGCATCAGAATTAAGTGGGAGAAACTGTGGAGAATGCCGTTGGAGGAAAGTTACTGGGAATCGATGAAATCCGGAGTCTCTGACATGGTGAACACAGCAGGCCGGCAAGACGACGTAATTAGAGCGGCTTTGTTCTTAAAGCAGGTGTGTTCCCAAAATAGTCAAAGGTGCTATAAGGCGCTCATGCTTTCATAGGTGATAAGTACTTAAGTTTTTTGAGATCATCTCATCGAGGGGCAGAATGTTTACAAAACTCTGAACTTTTGCTTTCAGTTTGTCGATGAGAAGGTTCAATGGCTGCACATAGACATTGGTGCTCCTGTTTGGAATGACAAGAAAAAGGCGGCAACAGGATTCGGCATCTCGACCATCGTAGAGTGGGTATTGAGAAACGCTTCTTAGACGTGCTGAGATGTGCTGCTCGGAGCTCAGTCATCACCAATAAGCAGAAAAGAAGGAGGAACTTGTTGATATCTTCGGTTTTCAAAGATCAAACATATGTTAAATTAAAATCTCGAGTTTGAATTCGGATAACGATGTATTAAATCGAATTAATTGATAAAGATTTCTCAAGTATATTTCAAATTGGATGGGGAAATTTGCCAGACTCTTGAAGATTTACGAAAGATGAAATAATATAATAATGGTACGTTTGGTAACATTTACGTTTAAAAATTGTTTTTGAAAACGAGAAATAAAAAAAAATAAATTTTGCTTAAGGAAACAATTTTTGAATAAAAAATGCGTTTAGTAAATATGTTCCAAAAATATAAAAAGAATAAAAACATGTTTGATAAATTTTTTATAAATTTTTTTATTTCTTTTAATTTTTTAATATTTTTATTTTATTTTTCTTATTTTCTTATTTATTATTTAATTTTCCTTTTTTCTTTTTCTTCTTTTGGCCGGTCGTCGGCCTTGGCCATGGCTGGTGATTGGCCGATGAGGGCCGGCGGCCTTGCCCAACCATGGCGAGGCCGAGCCTCGCCGAGGCGAGCCCGCTATAGTTGGGTGAGGCTCGGCCTCGCCTTGGCTAGGTGAGCTCGAGCTCGCCCAAATCCGGCGAGGCTGAACTCGCCCAGCAGCCGGCGAGGCTTGGTGTTGCCAAGCCACCGCTAGGTGAGCCAACTACGGCGAGGCTTGGCCTTGCGGGGCCGGCAACGCTCCGGCGAGGTCACCGGCCCTCGACGGCGTTGCTAGCCCTCGACGACTAGTTGCCGGCCATGGCCGAGGCCGGCGACCGGCTAAAGAAAAAAGAAAGAAAAAAAAAAGAAGAAAAGAAGAAGAAAAAAGAAAGAAGAAAATGGAAGAGAGAGAAAAAGTGTTTCTAAATTTTTTTGTTTTTTGTTTCTGTTAGATGTGTTTTAGGGAACAAAAAAATAGATTTGGAACAAAAACGCAAACAAACGCGTTTTTGTTTCTTTTTTGTTCCTAAGAACAAAAAAACAAAAAAAAAAACTATTTTTAAACAGAAAAAAAAAGTGAAAATAAACGGGCCCTAAAGGAAAAAAGGGAACAAAGTTTTCTGCGGAAGCCTGCAGAAGTCACAAAGAGTTATCTTCGTGGGGATTTTGACTTTTGGGCGCACACATATAAAATGGCGTGAATTTTTTTTATGCTGAAAGAGGATGGTGAGCCCTGTGTAGAAGAAAGTGTGTCGTGCGTGCGTGGAGCGGTTGGAAAGCCCTACGAGAGTTAAAGAACGTGAAACTGCATGAGAGAGTACGTGAAGTTGCGTGGAGCCTTGATTCAGAATGCGAAACCATACATATGCAGACCAAAGACGAACGCAGGAGTTTTTGATTTTGGCGTACGTAGAGCGTTTTGTTTTGAGCTTGAATGTGTGATAATTTTATACCGTGAGTTTATATCCAAGTGAGTTGTTTATTTATAAATATTTTGAGTTTAGGATTAAATTTAGGTGTGAGAAATACTCGAGCGTGTGAGTGATTATAAACTATGATTCTCCGATTATAGTTGATTATTTGCTGTTGATTCTCCCTGTGGACGTAGATACCAATACTAGAACCGAACCACGTAAATTTATGGCGTTCTCATTATTTCTTGTTTATTTCTCTGGCAATTTCGTGTTGACGTAAATTCTAAGATCTTGTCATTTCCGCGTATTATATCACATCAATTGGTATTAGAGCCTAGGATTGGATTTCTTGATTGTGATTTGGAGCTTTTGCTTGTCTGATTATTATCTGGAAATTTTGTTATTGTAATTATGTCTACGAGAAAATCTGAAATTGAGAAGTTTAACGGGAACAACAACTTTGTGTTATGGAGTATTAAGATGAGAGGGCTTTATTGACAACCCAAGATTTGGCTAAGACACTTTATGGTAAAGATGAATTGCCTATTATAATGAAAGCCTCAGAGAGGGTAGAGTTTATGGAAATAGCAAATAGTATAATCCTGTTAAATTTGTTAGATGAGGTCTTAATAGAGGTTGCTGAGAAGAAGGATGCCACAACATTATGGGTAAAATTTCAAGCACTTTATGTGAAGAAATGTTTGAACAATTGTACATATTGAAGAAGATGTTTCAATTTAGATATACTGAAGGTACATCTATCAGAACCCACGTAGATGAATTTAATAAACTCATGATGAATCTGAAGAACGTCGATAAGATACTTGATGATGAAGAACACGACATGATGTTATTAGCCTTTTTGCCAGAGTCATGTGAGCATTTTATTGATTCATTGTTGTAGGGGTGTACTACTATTATTTTAGAAGAGGTAAAGTTCGGAGAAAGTTACGAGATGACGATCTGGCGCAAGGAGTAGTGTAAGTACCGACGATTCGAGGTAGAGAACAATATCGATAGCCTAGTAGCAGCAGAGGTAAAATCATATCAAAATCACGCCATAGAAAGTCTAAGGGATGCATGAAATGCTTTGAGTGTCATGAGAAGGGGCACTGATTGTCCAAAGTGGAGGAATAAAGCTAATAGGTAGAATGCCACAAACAGTGTGGCGGGGAGCAATAGTGATGTATAAGATATTTTATGTGTGACTACTACTTCGTCAGGAGATAAATTTGTGCTAGATTTGGGGTGTTCTTATCATATAATGCTTCATAAAAACTAGTTTACTACTTACTAGACTGTAGATAGTGGTAAGGTTCTTTTGGGGAATAATGCAGTCTGTAAGGTTGTGGGGATAGGGACAATTCGGATTCGGATGCACAATGGGGTGGTGCGCACATTGACATATGTGAGGCATATATCGGAACTCAAGAAGAACTTTATTTCTCTGGGGACACTTAATGACATTGGGTGTAGGTACACCGCTCAAGGTGGAGTACTGAAGATCTCTCAATGTGCTATGACAGTGATGAAAGGGAAGAAAGTGAATACTCTTTATCATTTACTAGGAGAGACTGTGATTGGAACCGCTGTAGTTTCATCAAGTGAGCCAAACTCTAACTTGACTCAATTATAGCATATGCGTTTTGGACACATGAGTGAGGCAGGTATGACGATACTGAGTGAAAGGGGTTGTTAAAATGTTAAAAGACAGAAAAACTGGATTTATGTGAGCATTGCATCTTTAAGTTTATTATAGCTGTTCATTCGATCAAACGACTAGTTGAATACATTCATTCAGATGTCTGGGGCCCGTCTTTAGTTCCTTCGAAAAGAGGTGCGATATATGTTAACATTTATCAACGATTATTTGAGAATGTATGGGTATACTTTATGAAGCACAAATATCATGTGTTCGATCGGTTCAAAAAATTTAAAGCATTGATTGAGAAGCAATCGGATAAACAAATCAAGTGCCCGAGAATAGATAATGGTGTTGAATTATGTGATAAAGATTTTACTGAGTTCTGCAAAAAAGAAGGTATTGTGAGACATCGCACAATACTTGAGACACGAACAGTAGAATGACGTGGTAAAACGAAAGAACATAATTTTGCTTAAGTGAGCTCGATGCATGCTTTTGCATGCAGGACTTGGCAATGAATATTGGGTCGAAGTAGTAAACATGGCATATTACTTGGTTAATCGATCTTCATTATCTGCTATCGAGTGGAGGACTCTTGAGAAAGTATGGTCGGGAAAACCTGTTGATTACTCCAGATTACGTATATTCGGATGTCCTGCATATGCTCATGCGAGTGATGGTAAGCTTAAGTAGATGGCGAAGAAATGCATAATTCTGAGTTATGCATATGGGGTGAAAGACTACTTATTATGGTGCACCGATCATGATGTGATCTTTGAGGAGATTGCAATGTTTCAACATAGGAGTCCTGAGATACAACCAGTAGAGAAGACAGATCATGATATCATTAGTGAGGTGGAGCTTTAAGTGGAGACTCCGGAGACCTCGAATGTAACAGAAGTTGAGACTGCAGATGAAGCCGCAGTTCTTGAAATTGCCGATAGTAGACAATTAGCAAAATTGTAGCACACTATAGCCGTAGATAGACAAAGAAGGCAAATTAAATCATCGGTATTTTATGGTTATACAGATATTGCTTATGCATTAACTGTAGGTGATGAGGTGGAGACAGATGAATCTTCGTCTTACTATAAGGCGATGGCTAGTTCGAAGTCATTGTAGTGGCTAGGGGGTATGAGTGAAGAGATGTAATCACTTCATCAAAATCAGACATAGGAGCTGGTCAAAGTATCGAAGAGTTAAAAGATTGTCGGAAGTAAATAGGTCTTTAAAAAGAAAGAGGGCATTCCCGATGTTGAGGCAGTAAGGTATAAGGCGAGACTTGTGGTGAAGGGGTATACATAGCGTGAGGGTATTGACTACAATGTGGTGTTTTTTTCTGTGATAAGACATATTTCTATTCGTGTTTTACTTGCCTTAGTTGCTTCGCAGGATCTCGAGTTATTATGTTTACTTATTGAAGAAATCTTTGTATGGGCTAAAACAGTCTCTTAGGCAGTGGTATAAACGTTTTAATGTTTTCATGGCTAGTCAATATTATTCAAAAAGTCAGATAAATAGTTGTGTCTACTTTAGGAGATTGGAGAATGGTTATTTGATTTATCTACTTTTATATGTTGATGATATGCTGATAGCAGATTTCAAGCTAACTACACCACCCACTAGCGTAAACACGTACTCTTAAAAACCTGCAATCATCTAAGTCACCGGCATGATCCGAATCCACAAAACTAGTAGTCTCACTGCCATTACTGTCCCTTCGATACACTATACCCACGTCTGTTGTCCCCTTCGAATACTTGAGGATCCACTTCACAACTTCCCAATGAGTTTTATCAAGACGCTTTATGTAGCAACTAACCACACTCACAGCTTATGAAATATCAGACCTAGTGTATACCATAGCATATATAATACTACCCACGACATTAGAATAAGAAACACGGGACATATGCTCCTCCTCCTCTTCAGTTTGCGATGATAATTCACTTGAAAATTTAAAGTGCTTCACTAAATGTGTACTTACAGATTTTGCCCACTGCATATTAAAATATGCTACAATTTTCTCAATATATTTCTTCTAAGATAGACGTAAAACTCTAGCAATTCTATCATGCAAAATCTCCACACCCAATATTTTCTTTGCAGTACCTAAATCTTTCATCTCAAATTCATCATTTAACTGCCTCTTCAGCACATCAATATCACATTGCTTTGTCTTTGATTGAGGTAGAGTACATGGTATTAATCTTTGTAGCGAAGGAAGCGATATGGTTATAAAGTTTGCTCTCAGATTTTGGGTTAGAACAGAAAAGTGTGGATATAATAACCAATGTGCAATATATTTGGCGTATAATCCAACTTATCACGAGCGAACGGAGTATATCAATATCAAGTACCACTTCATTCGAGATGACTTAGCTAAATGTAATATTATTATAAAAAAGATTGCTATAACAGATAATCCGGCAGACATGATAACTAAGTCTATTCCTTTAGCGAAGCTTAAGATCTGCTTGAGCTTTATTGGTGTTTGTAAAGAGTGAGCGCCTATCGGGGCGTTGTGAGAGTAATATGGATGATGAACACTATAACTTGGCTTTAAATATCGAGCCAAGATGAAAAATTATTAAATTAATGTCTCAAGTTTGAATTCGGATAACGATTTATTACATCAAATTTGTTGATAAAGATTTCCCAAGTAGGTTTCAAATTGGATGAGGAAATTTGCTGGTCTCTTGAAGATTTACAAAGGATGAAATAATAGAATAAGGGAAAAAGGGGAGCAAAGTTTTCTATGGAAGCTTGCGTAAGTCACAGAGAGTTATCTTAGTGGGGCCCAAAAGTGAAGATTTTGACTTTTGGGCGCACACATATATAAAAGGGCATGAATTTTTTATACTGAAATGCATAGAAGAAAGTGCTTGCGTGCGTGGAGCGTCTAAAAAGCCCTACGAGAGTTAAAGAACGCGAAGTCGCACGTAAGAGTACGCGAAGCCCTATGAAGCCTTGATTCAGAACGCGAAGCCATACATACGCGAACGACGAACGTTGGAGTTCTTGATTTTAGCGTACTTAAAGCGTTTTGTTTTGAGTTTGAATGCATGGTAATTTTATACCGTGAGTTTATGTACAAGTGAGTTATTTATTTATAAATATTTTGGGTTTGAGGTTAAATTTAGGTGTAGGAAACACTCAGGCCTGTGAGCGATTGTAAACTTTGCTTCTCCGATTATAGTGAATTATTTACTATTGACTCTTCCCGTGGATGTAGATACCAATACTCGGACCGAATCACGTAAATTTCTGGTATCCTTATTATTTTTCGTTTATTTTTTTGATGATTTCGCGTTGACATAAATTGCAAGATCTTGTCGATTTCCACGTATTATATCCCATCATGTATGGGCTTTGTTGAATATAGAAAGAGGACTGGAAGGCCTCCTAGCATTAAACCAATCTTCCGTTTGTAATAAGTAGAGCAGAGGAGATGATTTATTATAATTATTCAAGTACATGTGAAACTTGAGTAAACTCTAGAATCAATCTTGAAATTTGTAACATGATAGGTTTTAAGTTTTTAGGTATGTAAAGTAGGTTCTAGATTAACTGTTTTGACGAGTAGGTTTCAGATTCAATGTGGAATTTTGATAGAATTAGGAATCAATCACCCCTAATAAAAAGAGTGCTCATATAATTTGTACGTTTAAAAAAAGAGCTTTATTCTACTAAAAAAGGAAGAAACCATGGTAGATGTGAGATGAAAGATGAAAATTAGAAATTAGAAGGGCTTTTTGAGACCAAATGCATTTTGTTGTTGCTATGCTATTCATCTATGCTAATTAACAGTCTTTAACGCTTTGTTTATTTCATGAAAAATGAATAGTTTAAAAAATATTTCACTAAAGATAATCGAGTGAAAATAATTTATCGATTAAGAATACCATCATCATGAACAATAATTTATGTCAAGATATTTTCATGGCATAAAAATATTTTTGTCCATTCATTGTTACAAGCAATGTAGACGATTTTTTAAAAAATATGTTTTTTTAAATTATTTTTTTTCTTGAAACCATGGTTTTATTTTTCATTTTTATTTTTTGTCTTTATCGATTCCTTAAAAAACGCAAAAGACAGAGGGGCATGAAGCCCATCCTATTGGCAAGCGTGGGGGTTGCTTGGTAATGTGTACCTCACTCTCTCTCTCTCTCCAATCTCTTGATTGATTTTGAGGGTCCATTATAAATTGGTAGAGACTCTGGCACTGGAAGATGGCCGCCATTGTTGCCTCCTTAGCTTCCCCTTCCTCCCCTTCTCTGCTCTTCTCTAGATTCCGCGCTGCTGCTGCTGCTGCTTCAACCTCAAGCTTCCGCCTTTCCTTCGCCGTCTCGCCCCTGTCGAGCTCCAGGAGAGGGAGGCTCATGGCCCACACCCTCGCTCGGGCCACTCTCGGCCTCACTCAACCCGCCAACGTCGATGTCCCCAAGGTTCGCTCCCTCCCTCTCTCGTGTCTCTCTGCGTGAAGTTGCGATTTTGACCCGGGTGGTCTGTTTCTTGCGGGTTTAGAAATGATGGGTCCGAGTTTTATCGATGAAAGTCCCTGGCTTTGCGTAGTTCTTGATCGTCCAGACGCCTGGTTGGTCTGATCAAAGTTGTTGGCTTTGCCATGTTTTATGATGATCGGTGGTTTGCTTGGATTTCCAGTGACAGAACTCTTTCGTACTGTTATGATTGATCGTTTAATGTTACTGAGTGCCTGTTATCTGTTTGTGAAATTTCCCTGCGAGAAGATTGCTTTTGCTGCCAGAGACATCGATGCGGTGGAATGGAGCGGAGACATACTCGCGGTTGGTGTGACTGAGAAGGACATGGCCAAGGATGAGAATTCTAAGTTCCAGAACTCTATTTTGCAAAGGCTCGATAAGCAATTGAGTGGCCTTTTGGCTGAAGCCTCTTTGGAGGAGGATTTTACTGGAAAATCTGGCCAATCAGTAGTCCTCAGGCTTCCGGGCATTGGTTCAAAGAGGGTCAGCTTGATTGGACTCGGCCAATCGGCTTCAACTCCTACAGCCTTCCGAGGTCTTGGTGAAGCTGTTGCTGCTGCAGCGAAAGCTGCTCAAGCTAGTAATATCGGCATTGTGCTAGCCTCATCTGAAGGGTTATCTGCTGAATCAAAGCTCACCACTGCTTCAGCAATTGCATCTGGTATAAATTTTAGTTAGTATTGTTTGCTGCTGCTTGATTTGCATTTGATTATGCTATGACAATGATCAGAGGTGCTGTTGAAGAGCACTGTACAGTAGTTTGGGTTCAAATTGTTTGTGAGCTTGTTCGTTTTGTGTAATCATGCTCGTTCAATTGTGAATTAGAAGAGGTTATGGTAAATCACTTGTACACCATCGTAAATGTCTTTTTTTTGGCTGTAAACATGTCCTTTTTTGTCTTGAATCACAAACTGGCTTACGAGTCATGTCAGTTTTATAACTTGGTTTGTGGTAATTGATGTGGCTCATAAAAAAAAACCAACAAAAATGTAATTCATCAATGCTGTACTTGGACGAGTTTGGTTGACTTGATAATCTTGGACTATGACAGGAACTGTGCTGGGGATACATGATGACACTAGGTACAAATCAGAATCCAAAAAAATAGCTCTTAAATCTGTAGATATCCTTGGCCTTGGAAGTGGACCTGAACTAGATAAAAAGCTCAAGTATGCTGAGGATGTATCTTCTGGTATAATATTTGGAAGACAGCTCGTCAATTCTCCTGCCAATGTGCTTACCCCAGGTATGTACGGCAGCATCCCCTTTTTCATGTCGATTTCCTCAGCTGTATTGTATTTTGCAGATATCCCCTTTCAGTTGCTTGGTGGTACAATAAATGTAGAGTTCTATTATTTGTTATCTTGCTTAATTTTCTTGTGATGGATGATCTTCTAATGAAGCTCCCATTTATCTTTGTTTCCTTGACTTGTGTTAATCAGCTGTACTAGCAGATGAGGCATCGAAGATTGCTTCCACATACAGCGATGTGATTTCTGCAACAATTTTGAATGCGGAGCAATGCAAAGAATTGAAAATGGGATCTTATCTGGGTGTTGCTGCAGCCTCTGCAAACCCTCCTCATTTCATCCACTTGTGTTACAAACCTGTTGGTGGACCTGCCAAGGTGAAGTTGGCTTTGGTGGGAAAAGGATTGACCTTTGACAGGTGATTCTAAGTTATGTCTTGTGGATATGCCATGGTTCAGTATCTAGAAGGATTTAAGACACTGGGCTGTACTTACTTCCTCACCATTTCCTGAAGTTCAAGTTAGAGTTCATGCTTGGATTTTACGTTACATTTCACTGCTCTGGTTTAGTAATCTGTTCTGAGAGTATGCTTTTCATATTACTAGTGGTGGCTACAATATCAAGACCGGGCCTGGTTGCTCAATTGAGCTCATGAAATTTGATATGGGAGGTTCCGCAGCAGTTCTTGGTGCAGCAAAAGCACTTGGTCAAATTAAACCTCCTGGAGTTGAGGTATTTGAGTTTATTATTATTTTTGCTCTAGTTGTTATTACAAGTTCTGAATCAGCATTATGGGTTCCTCCCTATTTTGTTGCTCCATATGCAGTTTCTCTTATGTTGAAGATCTTGACCAGTGCCATGAGTATTTATGGGTGTACTCGGTGTGCAGGTTCATTTCATTGTTGCTGCTTGTGAGAATATGATTAGTGGAACTGGCATGAGGCCAGGTGATATTGTCACAGCCTCAAATGGAAAGACAATTGAGGTATATTATTTTTGTCGTTTTGCTCAGAGTCACGTTAAGAATAAGATTTCAAATCTATTCATATGCTGTTTAAGGCTTAGTTGGTTTTTATTTTTTTCGGCCTTTTAATGTAAGTCAATCTAGTTATGATTTTCATTACTATGTTTTTATCTTGAATCGGTGATTTTTTCATGTTTGAAAATGTATATGTACATGTGCTACCAAATTAAGTAAAAAAAGAGTGCAGTAATCACTATTTGTCCCTCTTTAGTTTCCTTGCATCAGTAATTCACTGACAAAGTCTCTGTTGGTACTGGATTGTTAGGTGAATAATACTGATGCTGAAGGAAGACTTACACTTGCAGATGCTTTGGTTTATGCTTGCAATCAAGGTGTAGAGAAGGTACTCTACTTGATTGGTTATCTTAGTTATGTTCTTACTTGTGTTGCATAAACTGCTAAGAGATAGAGAATTATCTTGTTTGGTTCTAACATGGAGCCATAGAAGATAATTGGATATGTCAAGTTTGTGTTGACAACAGCACTATACAATAGTTCAAGTTCCAAGATCAGCTTGCAATTTGTTCTTCTGAAAACCAGTGATGACACATTCATTGATCCTAGATGTGCTTGGAGGAGGAAAATTAGTGTCTCAGTAATCCTCTTTGCTTTAACTGAAGTTGAATTATCTTGCTTGGTTCTAACGTTGAGAATTGTAAACCATTGATCGGATAGTTAATCTTTGAAGCTGAGTGGTTGTAGCTCATTAATGTTAAACAAGTAAACACTTCGGAAATTATGACTCCTTTTGTTTTTAACTTGTACTGACTCTTGCAAACACTATTCTCTTTTGTCCAGATAGTGGACTTGGCGACATTGACCGGAGCCTGTGTTGTTGCTCTTGGGCCATCGATTGCTGGTATGTCCTGTATATGGATTTAAGAAGTATATGTTTGTTGTGTTCAACTATTATTAGTATGCAAATAGCCCATGAGATATATGAGTGAGGCTTGATGATGACAGATTGACCGTTGTGAGAATTATGCATGATCTAGAACCAATTTTGTTGAATCCCAAACTTATCCAAGGTGGAATAGAAAGTAGTGCTGGCAGTGCTAATTATGATGAGCTTGCAAGACAAACACATGGTAAAACTCAAGTTACACAAGGAAAACCTGAATATGACGTGATACAACACAGCCTAACTTATATGTTGACATCAATTGACATGTTTTCATTGTAATTCAGTTTTTTGATATGTAGAATCAAAATTAAAATATTTTAAACCGACACGAATTGACTTGAATTATAAATATAGTTATGATATACCAACACGAATTGCCAGCCCTAATAGGAAGAGAGACAGAGAGTGTCAATGTTGGTCAAACTTTTCCATATCAACAAATTGACGCTTTCCTAGCATCATGAGCCTTTGATGATACTTAATTTTGTTATTTCTTTTCTGATGCCGAAATTTTTCCTCCCTTTAGGTGTCTTTACTCCTAGTGATGATCTAGCAAAGGAGGTATTCGCTGCATCGGAACTAAGTGGGGAGAAACTATGGAGAATGCCACTGGAGGAAAGTTACTGGGAATCAATGAAATCAGGAGTCGCTGATATGGTGAACACAGGAGGCCGGCAAGGGGGCGCAATTACAGCGGCTTTGTTCTTAAAGCAGGTTTGTTCCCAAAATTGTCAGGGTGCTTTAAGGCGCTCATGCTTTCAAAAGTATTTATTTTATGTGAGATCATCTCATCTAGGGCAGAATGTTTAAAAGTTTTGAACTTTTTCTTGCAGTATGTCAATGAGAAGGTTCAATGGATGCACATAGACATGGCTGGTCCTGTTTGGAATGAAAAGAAAAAGGCGGCAACAGGATTTGGCATCTCGACTCTCGTAGAGTGGGTTTTGAAAAACTCTTCTTAGACGTGCTGAGATATTCACACAATAAGCAGAAAAAAAAGGGGTGAACTTGTTGGTATCTTTGGTTTTCAGAGATCGATTATGTGTGGGGTTTGTTGAATATAGAAAGAGGATTGGAAGGCCTCTTCGCGTGAAACCAATTTTCTGTTTGCCAAGCCGTTTTAACTTACAGATGAAATAATGCATAGTCTTCTGCTTATAAGATGCCATTGCTTGCCTTTTATCTTCCCTTCCCTCACTTTCGGTAGATTATGCAATGCGCAAGTTGTGCACATAATCTTGTTGATGGCTCGAGTTTATTGCCAGCATGGTCTTATCCAAAGGTGTCACCATCATTTGTATCCTCAACGTGTTTTAATTAGGGAAATTGTAGATAATTGCGTCTTCTATCCCTTGTAAATCGCGGATATTATATAATAACGCAGAATCGTTCGCCGGCGTGTTTTCAGGATGATTACAAGTAGATCTGGGGAAAAGAAAAGGATGAAAAATGCGCTTGGTCGTGTTCTGCTACTTTCTGCTTACCTCGCGAATTGCAATGCATGGGAAAGTGAAATGTATTCAACTTTGACCTGATTATCGACTTTGCATATACAATGTGAAGTTGCACCAAGAAGCATTAATGTTTGGCTTTGCGTGAGGATTCAAATGGATCTAAACCCATCTCAAAGCAACTGGCCAGTGATACCTAAAATTTACATAAGCAATATTTTTCGTGCTGTTTACCTGAGAGAGAGAGAGAGAGAGAGAGAGAGAGAGAGAGAGAGAGAGAGAGAGAGAGGAAAACCGCAATGTTGCATCATTACTTGTTTGTACAGATTACAGCCTCTATCATTAAAATATTGGGTCCAAAATATTGAATAACTCGTCCGAAATACTGACAACTCGTGCCTAGCGATGTGAGGTTGACTATAAAATTAGAATTGCCACCAAATGCAGTTTAATTTGGGAATCATATGGAGTGTTCATCATCGGATCCGTGCCAGGTGTTTCTTGTACCGGCGATGCGACAGACCAACCATTTCAAAACATTGTTTATCATTTCTTTCATAGATTAATGCACATTGAAAGTTGAATTCTTGAAGATGAGCCGGGCTTCACTCCACAGCCGGCATACCTAATATGCTTAGTGTTACCGTCATGCCCACGCTCCTTATAAAATGGGTATATTTCACTTTTTTTTTTCCCTTTGATTCCGTTGATTCGTCTGCTTTCTTTTGGTCAAAATTAAAGAATTCCAAGGAGATTTATACTTCTCCCTAAAGTTATGAGACTACATGTCCATTTTTTTCACCGGTGAAGTAGTTAGCAGATTGCCACCATTGGGTGGTTGCAGAAAAGACTTGCAGAAGTGGGTTGTGGGGATTGCTTGAGTGATCTTCCACCACCCAACGACTAGTTCAATCTGTCACTGTTAGACAGTCTCTCTCCCTCTCACTTTGCTGATAACTTCCCTTGACCATTTGCCCCAAGAAACGGTAGTTGATTCGCAAAATGGCTTATGCTTGCTTAATATTTTTGAGCATTAAGGAATGCAAACTTGCTGTTCATCAAGGGTATATCATGTATGATTTGGGCGCAGGACTACGTCCTTTATTTTAACGTGCCAATGTTCACATACTTCACACTTCTCAATTGGTAGTGTATATTTTTTTTTCAAACTAATTAAGGAATATCAACGACTTAAAGAGATATTGCTAAAGAGATATTGAACGTCGTCCATGTCTCGCTTCAAGTCATTTTCGTATTTGGTTTTTTTCTAGAGGGTCTGTGTGAGCAAAATGGCATATGTTTGGTTAATATTTCTGAGCATCAAGGAATACAAACTTGCTGTTAATCAGGGGTAGATCATGTACGGTTTCTCCCTCCGGCAAATTATTATTACAGTAGCCTTGGCCAGTCAGGCCACGTGACGACCAGGAAGAAAGAGAAGATTTTTCCCTTTTTTACTTAGTCGCGATCTCGAGCAACTTCCAAGCGTTGACATTTCATTCGTGAGTTTCGAGCCAACCCATTTGGCTTCCCTCCGTAACTCCCAAGGCGAAGTGATGTGACTTCAAATCAAGGCCGCCCATCACTCCCCGTCCATCGAAATCAGACGGCAAAAACCAGACGGTCAAGAGGGTAAAGCCATTTTCCCTTCATCGTAAATCCCACTGCTGATGCAAGTGGGGGCTCTGCAGGCGGTTCTACGCTTCTCGTTCTTGTCGAGCCATATTACTTTATTCAAGAGAACGGTCAAAGGTTTCATCTTTGCACGGTTCCACCAAGAAAGGCAAAGAACCCACTTGATCGCATAGCCTTTAGACGCTCCTCCTGGAGAGGGAATCGGCAGGTGGGTTGGATTCTCTTCGGATTCTGAACATGGGGAGAGCTGCTCCAAGTCGGTACCTTTGGATCTCCGTTTGTGTGTTGCTCTTCGTTCACGCTCGGTCCTTTTACCTTCCCGGTGTCTCTCCTCAGGAATTCAAGAAGGTGAAGCCTTTTTTTTTATCATGCCTCTGTTTTGTGTAAGATGAAAAGATATTCTTCGTTCACGCTCGGTCCTTTTACCTTCCCGTATGTTTTGGAAAGATGGTTTCTTTGAAAAAGGGTGCATGGTGACGAGAACGTGAGCATGGAGTCTTTTGGGGTATAGTCTGGTGTTTGATATTGGGTTCGATGTTGATGGAAGCGAGAGATGGATGAGCGCCTTTTTTTCCGATTCACATATGGGATTCATTGATCTAAAGCCTTCGTTATATTGCTGATACACGTATTGTCACTTAATGAAACAGCGTTGACGAGTGTATGAAGAAGGCTATCGACTGTTTTTGTTAGTTTGGCTTGAATTTTTGATCCTAGTGGAGTAAGTTGTTTGTATGAATCAATCCTTTTTTTCCCTTTAAACGATTGACCCAGAAATCAAATGGATCCTTAAATGCTCAAGTGTTTGCATCTTTGAGATGGTGTTGCCATGTCCTGTTCCTGGTTGCACTGAGTGGATATAATGCATAGTAGTATTCTTGCTTGGATATTTTCGTGCGAATTTTCATGCTCTAGTTTATTTTAGATGGACGACATAATTAGAGATCAAGGGAAGCAGTGGGATTAGTTCAACAAGTATGATTGACTTTTTTGTGCATTCTGAGAGGTGAAGAACAATTACTGTCTGTACTGAGATTTTTGCATTTTCGCAAAATTTTGATGAAATACATCACAAGCTGGTCTAGAAAGTCACATTTATTTTATTTTATTTTATTTTTATGATACAACTATTACTTCTGACGCATGTAGATATCTGGTTGATGGTTATACTAGTATATCTATTACTAAAATTCACGTTGATTTTGGATTGAAGCATCACCATTATAATGATTTTGTTCCTTGAGATGTTGGATGATTGTTAGTACATCCATTACTAAATTGCCATTGCATTCTGATCCAAATATTACCACCTTATTTGTGACCATCTTATCCAAGGATTACCGTTCACATAGTTGTCAGGTGAATGGTTTCATTGGGAAATTCCTCACTAAGATGGACTGATGTAGTACAGGGCAAAATATTATAGCATTTCACCATTTTCATGGAAAGAATCTTATTACATTTCTCCATTTTGTGGGGGAAAGTCTACATGTGAACATATAGTTATCACAAAGATGAAGGGCTCATGTTCCCTTAGTGTATGTGGTGGGGAGCGAAGGGAGTCCTCAGTTTCTGAAGATCTTGCTTATTTCTTGAGGGTTTTTGGTACAAATGATCAAGGGCTCAGAAGTCTTCACAGCATTTCTGAATGCAATTGGTATTTCATGGTGTAAAAGTGTGATCTTATCATGTGCAGGGAGAAGCTTTGACTGTGAAGGTGAACAAATTGACTTCGACAAAAACACAGCTTCCCTACACCTTTTACTCCCTTGATTACTGTCGGCCTCCTAAAATTGTTGATAGTGCGGAGAATCTTGGAGAAGTTCTTCGGGGTGATCGTATTGAAAACTCTCCTTATGAGGTAGGTTACCTAAGTATGTGTATACACATGTACAGACTCACCAATAAAACTCTTTACTGCGTGGCTTGTGGATGGGATGGAGCACGTTTCTTTCTGATCACCTGATTGCTTCTTCTTATCACAGTTCAAAATGAGAGAACCCCAGATGTGCAATATTCTTTGTCGAAAGACTCTCAATGCAAAAACGGCAAAAGATTTCAAGGAAAAGATAGATGACGAGTATCGAGTGAACATGTAAGCACCAATTAGCATAAAATGCAGGCAGAGCAAGAATTGCTGTAAGTTCCTGATCTGCAACTCTTAGATGTCACATGTACTTATGGCAGGATATTGGACAATCTCCCTTTGGTGGTTCCAATAGAAAGGACTGAACTGAGAGGGTATCAACAAGGCTTTAATGTTGGCCTCAAGGGACAATATGCTGGAGTGAGTACCAGTCTCAGCATTTTCTCTGTTTTTCATAAAATTAAAAGAGAACGAAGTAGGTCTAACATGTAGATACTTTCTTTTTTGCAGACTAAAGAGCAGAAACATTTTATTTACAACCACTTATCGTTTACTGTCAAGTATCACCAAGATAAAGAAACAGGGGCCACAAGAATTGTTGGGTTTGAGGTTAAACCATTCAGGTCATTTTCTATGATCACATACCAAATGCTGAAGGTTGATGCTAGTCCTGTTTATTAAACGTCTACCTCTATATTTGTGCTGATTCATCTTTTCTATCACTATAGTGTCAAACATGCATATGAAGGCGAATGGAGTGAGAAGACTACTACTCTAACCACCTGTAATCCTCATGCTAAGCGTGAGGTTACTAGCTCTGAATCTCCTCAAGAGGTCGAAGATAAGAATGAGGTTATATTTACATATGACGTTCATTTCCAGGTAAGGTCCCCTTTTATTACCTTCATGACATAAGGCCACATGGAAAGGAGTGTATCTTCAGAATACTCCTTTGGCTCAATTTCAGTATCTTTGGTTTCTTCCTTTTTCTTTTTCTCATCATGCATGCCTCACCCATCTTGCAGGACAGTGAGATCAAGTGGGCTTCCCGATGGGACACTTATCTTTTGATGGCCGATGACCAGATACACTGGTTCTCGATTGTCAATTCTTTGATGATCGTCCTGTTTCTCTCTGGAATGGTGGCTATGATTATGCTACGTACTCTCTACCGTGATATCTCAAAGTACAACCAACTGGAGACCCAAGAAGAAGCCCAGGAAGAGACAGGCTGGAAGTTGGTACATGGGGATGTGTTCCGTCCTCCTGCCAACTCAGACTTACTGTGTGTCTATGTTGGGACAGGGGTCCAATTTTTCGGGATGACTCTCATCACCATGATCTTTGCTCTCCTTGGTTTCCTCTCACCTTCTAACCGAGGCAGTCTGATGACCGCAATGGTCCTGCTCTGGGTCTTTATGGGCCTTTTTGCTGGATACTCTTCAGCTCGTTTATACAAGATGTTCAAGGGAACAGAATGGAGGAAAATTACTCTCAAGACAGCTTTCGTGTTCCCCGCGACCATTTTCGCTGTATTCTTTATCTTGAATGCCCTAATTTGGGGCCAGAAATCCTCCGGGGCCGTGCCTTTTGGGACCATGTTTGCCCTAGTGGTGCTGTGGTTTGGCATTTCAGTTCCTCTAGTGTTTGTTGGCAGTTACATAGGCTTCAAAAAGGCCACAATCGAGGATCCTGTAAAAACTAACAAGATCCCAAGGCAGATTCCGGACCAGCCATGGTATATGCATCCGGCCTTCTCAATCCTAATCGGAGGCATACTTCCATTTGGGGCTGTCTTCATTGAACTCTTCTTCATACTCACTTCGATATGGCTGCACCAGTTCTACTACATCTTTGGGTTCCTATTCATTGTCTTCCTCATCCTTATCGTGACGTGTGCTGAGATCACGATCGTCCTATGCTACTTCCAGCTGTGTGGCGAAGATTACCAGTGGTGGTGGAGATCGTATCTCACTTCAGGTTCCTCGGCTCTATACCTCTTCCTCTATGCAGCTTTCTACTTCTTCACCAAGCTCAATATCACGAAACCTGTTTCTGGGGCCCTCTACTTTGGTTACATGCTCATTGGGTCATACGCTTTCTTTGTGCTGACGGGCACGATTGGTTTCTATGCATGCTTTTGGTTCACAAGGCTAATCTACTCATCGGTCAAGATTGACTAAACTTAGTTCTGCACAAACAGAGGGTAAAGAGCTTTGATTGATTTCTGTACAAGTACTTTTAGAGAAGGCATACAGAGTAATCTGCATAATGCGTGCCATGTGAGAGACATCTCCTTGACATCGTCCTGGTTTCTTTTCTTTCTTTTTCTGTTTTTTTTTTTTAGTTTTAGTATACTTTGTGGTCGGTTTTTCTAATGAAAATGTAAGAAAGAAAACATTTGAGGGCGTCGGTAAGCAGTTCATGCGGTCAGGTGCTCATTTCTGGAAATTACAGAAACCTTATCAGACTCTGCTACTTTCAACTGATTTTCTTCATCGTATGGATTGATTCCGACCAGCTTTCTTCTCTGAGCGCTGCTTAAGTGCGACCTTGTTAGGTTCATCTTGTGTTGCTGGGACGAATATCTGGTGAAAAAGCAATTGTTCTATTATTCAATCAAATGACTATCGAGTCAATGGCTCTCGACACTCTTCTGCTTACTCGAACAATGAAGTCTGTTGGATTCATGGATGGACACATAATAGGTCACGCTAATGCTTATGCGGTGTGGGTTCGATTGTCGTTCTTGTTCATGAAATGAAACTACTTCATTTGCTCTCGACAAGAATATGTTTCATTGAAGCCTGCTATCGATCAGTAGGGAGTTCTCATGAACACTTCTAATTCGTCTAATAGTCATGATTAGCAGTTTTGATCCCCGATTAATCAATGCCTGTTGAGATTTCGTGATTTAAACAAGGGCAAAGAGATATTGTTTGGCAAAAGCAATTAGAAAGGTCGAGACATCTCTATGGAATCGGTGGAGAGGTCATCCATGCATTTTCAAGGAATAGTGCACAGAATTGAAATAAATGGTCAATCGTGCGTCCTATCGTTTCGCTTTTAAAACTTGAAAATAAATAGATGCTTTCATCATTCTTATTGTCTTCAAAGATCTACACAAACAGGATAAATAATCGATAAAGATGTCTTTACCTGTTGACATTTGAGAAGATATATGGCGGACTCTACGTATTCCGTAAATGATCTTGAAAGGAACGGAGGAAAAAGAGCGAGCGAATCGAGCAAAGGGTCACGTATACATCGGAGATCTTTATTGGTTCTTAACATTACAAAGCAAGAGGACAATCATAAAATAGCACTCACTCTTAACAGGAGCAGGCAGACAAAAAGCAAATCCAACATCTTGTGAAACGAATGGTAAGGGGGAAAAACATATAGGCTTTCGCTACTCTCATGAATCAATCAGTCTACTTGTAAGGATGAGTATTCTTAGGATGCGCATTAACCCCAGTAGCGACTTTGGCGACGTCCAGGGCCGAGGCCTCCGGCTTCTTCTTGGTGCACAAGACCGTGTAGCCTAGAACGACGGTGACGGCGACGCCACCGACCGCCAGCTTCATCGGGTTTACTGGGAGCTTCTTGCGCTGGTGCAGCACCTCGTGCGCCGTGCTGGCCGCTTGATTTGGTATCGCCATGTCCGTTCTCTTTCTCGAAACGCTCTCTCTGTGCTTTTCCGTTTGCAGCAGCTGTAGCTTCGTTTGGGAGCTGGTGTGTGTGGGGGGTTTGTGCAATGAGATTTACTTGGCTTTGTAGAAAGCTGAGGGGAGCGCTTGTGGATCAGAGGAGGGAATGTGAGGGTGGCATGAGAGTTAGGGCCGAATGTGAAGGGATGATGAGCACTTGGTGTGATGAAACAGAAGTTTGGACCATTTTGACATTTGACTTAGTACTTGGTGCCAATTCTTTTATTAGGTTAAATAATGGTTTATTTGTTTTTATAAATTAATTAACATCTTGATTTGTAACTCTATATATCTTAAGAAGGAAAAATATACATGGTTCTAATTTTAAAGATTATGTTGACTTGTCTATGCATACAATGTTGATTGAGCCTGTTCAATAATTCTTTTTTGAATTGTGCTTATTTTATTAATGGAAAGTGAACTCATATTTGGATCCAAAGATTTCAGTCTCAAAATGGTGTCGAGTCTGCAAATGCTTATGATGGAGGAAAAGATTCAAGTAGGAATCGAGTCATTTATTTGTTAAATTAAGAATCAAATTCTAAAAATCAATCATAACCAAATCCGAAATATTGTCTAAAAAATCCTAAACCCATTATAATTTTTCTAATTTAGTTATAAGTTTTTTAATTTTGACAATTAAGTCATAATTTTTTTCATATTTTACCGATAGAATTAATCCGGCTAATTTAGTTGAAAATCACTAATGTGAATATTAACCGTCCTACGTGGCACATCCACCAAAATGTAGACAATTTTCATAATAATTTTTTTTAATTTTTCATTTTCCTTCTTCCAAGCTTGACGAAGGTCATGACTCTTGCTCAGATTTAGTGAGGACTACGAAGGCCACATCGGTCATGGGTGAGTATCGCAGCCCTTGCTTGCGGTTGGTGAGGGTTGGTTGGCTCTCACTTGTGACCGACAAGGGCCAGTTAGGGGAGCGTGACAATTGTCTTTGTTAATAAAAAAAAGAAAAAAACCTCTGGATTTTCTGCTCAATAAAATAGCAAGTCTCAAATGAGCAATGGTCCACGCCACATCAACAAACTCTTCATTGGGCTACTTCGTTCACGCCACCGCAAGATTTGCCATCGCAGCCCGCCTTCGCCACCATCAAGACACCTTGCGCTGCCAAGTCGACGTTGCCACAACGCATCATTGGCACTTCATCGTCCCATGCCGCGTCATTAAGCCGCCATCCGAATAGGTCACTATGTCTAGCCACTGTATCACGTTGCCAAGCTCGCCATTGAGTTTCACACTACTGGACCTTGCCGTGCCTTGCCTCAGCCGTCCCTGTCATTGTCGAACCACCTCGGCCTGGCCACGACACCAAGCCAGCACCCCTGCCATCTTAGCCGCCGATTTTGTCATGTCAACCGAGCCACCTGGCTTCTTGTCAAGGCGCCACTTATCGTTTTCCCTGCTGGCGCACGTCTCCCCCACGGAGTCAACAACGGCGACCAAGCTGCGTGTCGCTTCCCTCCTCAGGCAAAACCTTTAACCGGCGACACCTGAGCATGCAATGAAACGGTGGAGACCGAGTGGAAGGAGAGAAGAATGGAGCCGCACGTCCCTCTTTGCCTTCACCGCCAAACCCTCTCGGTTTCTTTCAGTTTTCATTTCATTTCACCTCTGCTTTACACCGTAAATCGTTCTCTACCCATGCCATTTTGTTAGAACACACCCCTTTATTTCCTCTATTCTTTTGCCTTGTGCACGGTTGCTCATCCAGTACGACCACTAGCAGCCCCTTTTCCCCCCTCCACTCAGCTGCTCATGTCACCGCCCGTCAGCTGCACCGTCGCCTCGGCTCAGACAGCAACAGCTCAGAAGCCCGCTGAACCACGACTGCAGCTCCTCTAGGACCCGAGGCAAGTAGATATCCTTCGTTCTATTCTATATCGATTGATTGTTGTCTGGCGAGGAGAGTTTCCTCAAAATTTCCATGAATGCCGCAATTCTGTGTATGTTCGTACCTAGTCGGAAGTTTTGGAAAAAGTCTATCTAGCTGAAGTGTTGGATTCATAACTATTGGGTCCATATGTGTGTCAAGGAAGTATTATCCGTTGAAGCCCGTGCATACTCAGGCTTGCTATGTCGAAATCTTGAGCCAAAAATAGTGGATGTTGTCTAAGTCAGGTTCGGACTTGGTGTGACCTTAGCTTTGCTAATTTTGTATTGACTTGTGTAATGTAAATTCCTTGGGGTATCCTTCATGAAAGCCAAACCTTATTGGCTGTTCGACGACATACTTTAAATTTGGATTTTTTTGGAATTCGTATGACAAAAATATATTTGAAAAATGACTGGGTGTGTAATCTGTTTTTGCAGAGGTGATACCAATCTTTTCTTAATTTCCATTTTCCAAAGAATTTTCGGTTAAGAAATTTGATGAGTCTCCTCATAAAAGTTGTAGAGTACATCCTGAATTGCCACATATAAAATTTCCAGGATTTTTCAAAATTGTTTAGTTGGTGAAACAATTTCCTTTTTCGGTTCTGTTATGTGTAGGAATACCCTACTAGTCCAGATTTCTAAGAATTATATAGTACCGTATAAGCCGAAGTAGACTTCAGTTCCTTCACGGAAAATGTTTCTTTGGATCTTGTCTATCTTATGTTAGAATTTTATAATTTTTGGAATCCATTTACCTAGACAACGTCTGCAATTTCCAAAGGTGTGTGGAAGGCTATTATAGGGCAAGTTTGGGGACTTTGAAATGGAATTCTTCTTGCAACATATTTGCTATTGTGTATGAGTGAGTTTATATTAGTCTAGTGGTTTATAAGAGAATGAAGATTTGTTAGATTCACGCTTGAATTTCCTTGGTAGTAATAAAGTTAATGTTCTTGAATTGAATTGTGGAATTGCTACACCATGGAATGAATGTGTGGTTTGGGAGTGCAGTTGGCCCTCGGGATGATGATGCCTCTATTTGTAGTAAGGATGCCTAGAGGGATAACTGGGTTCCTTTGAATGCCTGGGGTGTAACATGGTTCTCCCAAATGTTCTTGTGATGCCGGGGGGATAATAGGGTTCCTCGGAAGATGGTGACAGCATGAATTCATATCAAATATGGTCTTAGCACTTTTAAATTCCATTTGAGTTACTGGGTTACCTAATCAGAAAAGGTACCTTTCTTATTAATTTGCTATGTTGCTTTTGAAAAAGGTTCTCAACCAAATTGATTTGGAAATGATTTCCAATGCTTTATATTGAAGCTTTCCTTGTCAGTACCACGATTGGTTTATGTAGTACAGATCAGTGGACCTTTTGTTTGCTGGGGCTTAGGCTCATTAATTGTTGATTATCCTTTTTCAAATTAGTAGTAAGTATGACGATCCTTGCTACCTCTACCTCCCTCAGTTATGGGGTCCCAATTGGACCTCGCCTGGGATTTTTCCGAGTTCATAGATTTGGATTTTCCGGAAGTCACTTTCACCTAATGCATAGCGATACTATCCATTGAAATTGGAGCCTCGATGGGCCCTAGTACTCGTGCGTTTCTTGGCGGTCTACGCACAAGTAGAAGGACAACTCGTGGGGCTGATCCCACATCCAGGTGATGTCAACAATGGTGGTAGTGTGATTGACTAAGGCAAGGGTAGGAAAGTGAAGCATCATTTTTGGGATCTAGACGACGACTTTGGGCTGTACCAATGTCGAAGGATAGGTGGCGCCATGTACAGGCGGTCCTAGGGACGGAGTGGTATCATGAGTGTATGTGTGATGTAGTTTGGGATGATAGGCATTTTTGAAATCTCCAGTATACCAAACTGTGTCACCTAAAGTAAATGATTAAGAAATGAAATGTTATAGCTTGGTTTATGTTTCTGTGTGCGTTCTTTGAGTTTCCTATGTTCTGAGTTATTATTAATTAAAAGAAAAGAAGCTTCCGCATGCTTAAAAAGTGGAAGGAATTGGATAATTACGTTAGTTGTAACGTGTTGGGGACGTCACAATCGCTAATGTAGAGTTTCTTTTAATAATATTCCCACATCCACGTGATGATGGAAACGATGATGGTGGTAGTATGATTGATTGGGGCAAGGGCAGGAAGGTGAAGCATCATTTTGGGATTTAGGCGATGATTTTTTAGCATACCAATGTTGAAGGATAGGTGGCTGGACATAAATTGGCAGTCCTAGGGTCAAAGTGGTATTGTGGATGTATGTGTGATGTAATTCAGGATGACAGGCCTTTTTGAAATCCCTTATACCTAATTGCGTCACCTAAAGTAAATATATAAGAAATAAAATGCGTTAATTTGATTTATGTTCCCGCATGCGTTTTTTGAGTTTTTTTATGTTAGTAAAAAAAAAAAGCTTCTACATGCTTAAAAGGTAGAAGGAATTGGATAATTACAATAATTACATTAATTGTGATGTGTTGGGAATATCACAATTATTGACATAAACTTTTTTTAATAGAATTTTAAATATTTTTTTTTTTTTTTTTTTTCCTTTTCGTCTCTTCTTCTATTTGGACTAAGGGTTGGGAAGGGTTACGATCCTTGCTCGTGGCCTGTGCGAGATCTTCGCACCCTCGCCCTAGCCTAGAGGCCGGCAGAGATGTCAATCCTATGGAAAAGAAAAAAAGGAAAGGAAAGGAAGTGAAAAATAAAAATATAAAAATTGTCTGCCGTCTGCCAGTCCTGTGAATTAAAAAAGAAAAAGAAAAAAAAGAGGAGGAGATGGAAGACCCATTAAGCACGTTGCCTAGAAGCACTCCTCTTGAGGAGAGAACTGGTCGCTGGTCGGTGGGGTTCGATCTCGCTTCTGATTCTGACACATGGGGAAGCTGCTCTCAGACAGCATCTATGGATCTCTGCTTGCGCGTTCCTCCTCGTTCACGCTCAGTCCTTTTATCTCCCGGTTCTAATCAAGTCTTGCTTGTTGTTTTGTTGCATATGATTGAGAAGATGGTTTCTTTAGAGGGTGCACGGTGACGAGAACTTGGGCTTGTGTAGTCTCCTGGTATGATCTGGTATTTGATATTTTGAGTCAATGTTGATTGAAGTTGGAGATGGACAAGCACATGTTTGCTGATAGATGTATTGTCACCTAAGGAAACAGTGTTGACAAGTGTAAGAAGAAAGCTGTCCATTGTGATTTTGACTTCATATTTTTGGCCCAAGTTGAGTATCTAGTTGCAGAAAAAGTACAATTTTTTTTCCCTTTAAATGAGTAACCCAGAAATCAAATAGATACTTAAAATGCTTATGTTTTTGCAACTCTGAATGGGATGGTGTTTCCATGTCCTGGTTCTGGTTGCACCAAATTGATATAGTGCATAGTATTTGTAGTGAAAAGCAAGGGATTGAACACAATAATAAGTAGGAGGAGGTAATAAATTGAATACCGAATTTATGTGATTCGGTCAATGGAAATCACTCCACAAAGGGGTATTATAGATTAAGTAATAAACAGAGATTACAAGCACTCTCGAGTTTATCAAACACTATTAATGTTTCTTAATCCCTAATCATGCCAAAAAACTCATACAATGTTAGCCCTCACCGTTAGTTTTGGTATAATTGGTTGTTACGAGGCAAAAACCAACACCCACCTCTTGTGTATGGATGATATTTAGGTTCAAAATAGGAAACCTTATTAGGAAACCTACTCATACTAAGAAAACACTCTATTGAGGAAATCTATTCAAATTAGAACTATAATTGAATCGTGTTTCCTTCACGGGATCAAACTTGAGATATAATCTCAACAATTTTATTCTTGCTTGGATATTTTCGTGTGAAATTTCAGATGGATGACGCATTTGGAAATCAGGGAAGTAGTGTGATTTGATCAACGAAGTGTGATCGACTTTTTGGTGCATTCTGGGAACAATCTGACTGGCTTCTTAGCATTTTAGAAAGTGACTGATGTATCATGGTGGAAAAGTGTAATCTCATCATGTGCACGGAGAAGCTTTGACCGTGAAGGTGAACGCTTTGACATGGACTAAAACATGGCCTGCTTGCCCCTTTTACTCCCTTGGTTACTGTTGGCCTTGTTAGAAAAAACTCCTATATTATTTTGAAGCTGACAAAACTGGTCTAAGTTCTATTCTGAAGTTTGCCAGACTTTTGTGTTAAAGTCTATCGTACAATAGAAGTTTGCCCACTCTGATATATTTCAGACTGAACGCAAGTGAAGAATGAAGACTTATCCAGATTCGGGATTATCTTTCTTTCTTCGTGAATTCGGTTCCTACAGGATATAGATGGCTTTCTGGTTTGGAATATCATCTACGAGATTGATTATCTTTATTGGAATCAATTTAAATACATCAAATCTTTTTGGAAGGTAAGTTAATTTCAATTCCAGTTGCTAGGTGGGCGATTATCAGTTTTGAAATCGATTTTAAACTTGTGTATCGATATCTTCATGGTTAATTGATAACCATGAAATTGATAAATACTCCATTGAATCGACAACTAATATGTAATCAACATGTTCAAATTTGAACTTGTTGAATCAAACTGTAGCCAAAATTGGCCTTTTGCTTATAAACATAAGGATTTTTTTTTTTTTTTTGCTTATAAACATAAGGATTGAGTTGAATTAATCAATGGGGTTTAAGTTGAGTTTACAAGTTGATCGATAGATTCCAATACTGTCGCGATCAACTAATAATTGTGCCCACTCATTAAAATCAAATTTCGGCTACATATTTGATTGTATAATTCATTAACTAATTGATTTGACTGCAATTGTCTTATGACTACAACTTTCATGTAACTCCGTTGGGAATTGCACTGTTTCCCCTATTTTTAACCTTACATAGTTGATACGATTTCAGCCAGACTTCGTGAATTGGTGCCAAGGTTGCTCGCCATGAATGACTTTAACTGGAATGACGTCGACCCCAGCTATCGACCCCAGGGTGTCCGAAGGATGAGTTCACACGTCAATTGAGCATCCCCGTCGAGGAATGAATGGATACGAACGGGTCCCGATATTTTGCACTCCTTTCGAAAGGTGAAGATCGAACATTGGCCACTCGTCATAAAAAACCCAAATATTACGTTACGGTCGAAGATGACGAGGCTCTTCTTTACCTTGGGGCCCCTGATTGTGGAAGAAACCAAATGGAAATGGTTGTGCGTCGTCCTCACCGACAAGGAGACACCAATTTCGGAGGCACCCCGGCCCGGGAGTCACACTTCTTATCGCATCCCGATTCTAAGCGTACAATCACGTGAACATGCCGTCGTAATCAAGCTCGAAAATATCATAACATCTCGTGAAATTGACTTATGAAGTCACGGACACGTTGTCCTGTTCGAGTTCGATGTCGTAACCGGTCGTCCATGTTGAAGGTGCACGGCCGGGCGCCAAAGCCCGCTGTTCGGCATGAGGCCCTGCAAAATCCCAATAAATTGACGAATTCCGATGGAAAATCCCACCCAACCCCAGTCCCTGACAAAATTCTAGCAAAACTTCCTAGTCTAAAGCAATGCGTTATCATGTTGATATTAGGGCACATTTGATTTAAAACAGGTTTCCATATCGTCGAAATAAAACGATAGACTTTTCTTTTTCATTTTTTATATATATTTTTGATGTTATCCAGCTATATATAGCCATCTGATTCCATGTCCAAATAGAAACCGGTAATTTGACTAGACGCAACCCTATGTCATTTATCCAGGAGATCGTATAGTGATCAAATCAAACTTGAGGCTAAATAATTGAGAATGATCATGGGATCAATAGCCACTAGTAGAAAATTATGCAAAAAATCCTAAATTTATTGCACTTTAAACGATTCGATTCCAAACCTTTCAATTGTGTAAATTAAGTTTTAAACATTTTCAGGTTATGTCAATTGAGTTAATCCAATCAATTTCCTTTCAATTGTGTAAATTAAGTTCTAAACATTTTCAGGTTATGTCAATTAAGTTAATCCAATCAATTTTAACTAAAAATCGCTAACATAAACACCAATAGTGCCATGTAAGGCAATCAATACTAGTGTGGATAATTTTTTTTTTATTTTCTTTTTTTTTTCTTTCTTTTTTTTTTTTCCTACCAATCCCTTGAGCTTCACCTCCTTGGTGAGGTTGAACCTCACTAGGAGCAAGCAAGGGTCACCCTCGCTAGCGGTCGATGAGGCTGATCTTGCTAGCTCTTTTGTCTAGCCAATTCTCGAGTTTCAGTGAACAATTAAAGGAAGAAGATGAAGGGAAGAAAAATAAAGGAAAGAAAGATGAAAAAAAGGGAAAATAATAAATAAATAAATGCCTGCGCTATTTTCACCCTTTATTAGCTCTTGACACCCATTTTTACATTGAATTGATTACATTAACTCTTACAGGCCCAACTCTAGATTTAATATTATTTCTTACCTATCTTTTTTTTTCATTTGTTTCATTTTACTAGGGACAAACTGCCCATGCCCATCTCAAATAATATTTATTAATAATAAATAAGGGCCCACTCTTGATTTAAGACTAACATTTGCCTTCATTTCTTCTTTTATATACCTAATTATTTTGTTTATGGCAAAAAAAATAATTTTTTAATGATTTTTATATTTTTTATTTTCTTTTTATATTAGGAAACAATAATTCAAAAAGTAATTTAAGTACAAGTAAGAGCATAATCTTTGAGTAAATTACGTATAATGTATACAACATCCACAATATTCAATCTTTGAATGAATTCTCATAAATTTTGTACCATAAGTCAAAGTCAAAAAATTTGCGATCGAGGATAATCTACGAAAAAAATAGTAAATAATTTGCAAATAAAATTAACACTTCTTTACTCTAATATATGATTAGTGCCTGCTCAAGTTATAATAATGGAAGGCAAGTTCTAAAGAAGAAAACATGGACGAAACATTGAAATGTAACGGGTGTGAAAGAATTGGTTAGGGTGAAAAAAAATTCGTTTGAAGATGACGTGGGTAAGTTTTTCTTTTATTAAAATTGAAAAAAGGGTAAGAAATAATATTAAATTAAAGGCAGGAGCCACAAGGAATAATATAGTTAATTCAATGTGATAAGGGGTGTGAGGAGCTAATACTAAAGGGAAAATAGTAAGAAATAATTTTAAATTAAGAGTGGGATCCATAAGGATTAGTATAGTCAATTTAATATGATAGGAGATGTCAGGAGTCAATATAATGGTGAAAATAATATGAGCCTAAATAGATAATTTGAAAAAATATTTAAAATTATTCATGTCAGTGTCGGACATGTCATGTAAAATGGTCAGCTTCCATGTCAGCGTCAGTTTGTCAAAATTTGCCAAATGGATCGAATTGACTTCAACACGGGCTTCCCAAGTCAAATACTCTTACAAGGTTTTGAATCTGCACCTTAGATACTTTTAATAAGCCTGAGCGCAGATTTAAGACGAAGACAATTGCAAATAGATAGTAATTGAGGCATTCGTAGAATCATCATGCCTTTTGGTCATCTATAAAGCTGTTTGTTTGTTTTGGGATGTTGAGGAAATCGTTGATGGACCGGACGTTGAGGTCATTGACCCAAGGCTAGCTTCCACTTGTGCAATACAATGGAGAGCGGTAAGTACACTATCAGTGCCAAGACTTGTGTACATCGCTCACTTTAATGCCAAAACTTTTGAAAAATGATCATTTCAGTGCCAATGCTGATTTGATTAATCGGAAATCCGACGTGACACTCTTTTTATTATGTGACACTTTTTTTATTATTATTAATTTTTAAAGATGATGTGACTCACCGGAGAGATGTCTTTCTCCCAATTCAAAACCCTAAATCTCCGAATTGAGAGAGAGAGAGAGAGAGAGAGAGAGAGAGAGAGAGATCCTCGAGCTCGAGTCCGCCCCCGATCTCTCCCTCTCCATCTTTGATCTCCTCGGTCAAGGTGCGACCGCAAGTCGTGTGAGCATCGAAGGCGACGCCCTCCATGCGCACTCGGAGCATGCTAGATGCGTCCTGGCGATCTTGCTCAAGCTGCAGTGCGAGTCGTTGAGCATCGGCACGCGCTAATCTTGCTCAAGCGATGGTGGCCGAGCGATGGTGGCAAAGCGAGCTAGGTTGGTGTTGGGCGAGGATCGGACAAAAAAACCATAATTTCAATCCCCAAATAAAAAAAAAAATCCCAAAATGAGTTGTGTGGTGTCGTTTTTGTGAGGCCATCCACTTAGGACGGAAAAACGACATCGTTTTGTTAAGGAGGATAGAAAACGACATCATTTTTTTTTTTTTATTTATAAATATAAAAGCCACGTAATCATTTCGACCTCGACCCCGACCTCGATGACGGCCACTTGGCGGACAAGTCGAAGGCCGTGATCTAGCCGATGCTCGGGGAGGCCACCGACGAGTGCGCCGCCTCCGATCTCTCCCTCTCCATTTTCGATCTCCCCGGCGAGTGCTTGGCCTGCGTTTTCTAGTACCTAGGCTCCGGCGACCGGGGCCAGTGCTCCCTCGTGTGCCACCATTGGCTTGCAATCGAAGGCCAGAGTCGCTAGAGGCTCGCCCTCCATGCCCACTCGGAGTTGCTAGACGCAGTCCTGGCGCTGTTCGCGCGATTCGACTCGGTCACGAAGCTCGCGCTCAAGTGCGATCGCAAGTCGTTGAGCATCGGCGATGATGCGCTCATGCTGATCTCGCTCAAGTGCAGGAACCTCACGTGCCGAGCGACGGTGGCCGAGTGAGCTAGGTCAATGTTGGGTGAGGATCGGACAAAAAAACCCTAATTTCATTCCCCAAATTAAAAAAAAAAAAAAATCCCCAAATGAGTTGTGCGGTGTCATTTTTTGAGGCCATCCACTTAGGACGGCAAAATGACGTCGTTTTGTTAAGGAGGATTGAAAATGACATCGTTTAAAAGTCATGTCGATTTTTTTTTTTTAATATAAAAGTCACATAATCATTTTAGCCGGAATCTTTCGCTTGTGGCACCAAAGTGATCGTTTTTTTCTCCGATTTGGCACTTAAGTGATCCAACGGAAACTTTTGGCATCAAAGTGAGCACCGTACACAACTTTTGGCATTGATAATGTACTTACCCCAATGAAGAGGAAGGTTGTTCAATTGGAAAAATGGAAAAAAAAACCTTTCCCGAGGCACATCTACTTGCACCACTCTACCAACTAAAATATGTTTCCTTGACTAGTTATATCCTTCCGAAAAAATACAAAAATGAGAAGTTTATTTGATAAGGTTAATGGATAGGACACCTCAACTGCATGCATTACTATACTAAATCGAGGGTTTGATGATTGAGTTCGGATCAGTGTTCATTAGGTAAAATGGCGAAATGAACCAAGGACCAAAATGCATAGCAGTGGCCCTTCCACTTGGCACTGTCAATGCCGTGGCCAAAAGATCAAGTTGGTAAGGATTAAAATATTTCTCCATAGTTTTCATCGCCTGTCCAAGGGCGAGCCCTTGGATATCTATCTTTATGAGGAAGAGAAAAAAGCTTAAAATCTCTATTCTTATTACTACTATTTTACACTTAGGGCAACAAGACATCTTTTTAAACTGCCATCTGTCGCTCCATCCCCGCAGGGGATACAACCGGTCAAATAACAAATCAAAGAGAAGCAAGTGGGCAAATAGAAGATTTCAAGAGGCCTGTATCGATCGACTTAAAGATGACTAGTTCAGCAAGAATAAGGGGCATCAAATTTTCCGTATCTTCACGGCTAGCACCAGAGGAAGCAGAGAAAAAGAACCCCGAAACGACAAGCCACGACGCGTGGAGACCTTCATTTTTGGAAAGTGCCCGACCAACCAAGCCAAGTTTAAAGAGCTCTCTCCAAAAAGAGATAAGTTCTCAGTGGAAGACCAAGAAAGCTTCAAGAATTTCGTAAAGTGACTATTGAGACTAATCTGCCGGGTAAAAGGGAGAGCAGGGTTACAGCAAGCTGGGAAAGACAGAACCGAAGGAGATGCTTTCAAGAAAAGCTTTGCTCCACAAGAAGCAGGATATATACCGACTGTAATAGTCGGACTCGAATTATTAGGTATGGGCAACTCACTTTAAGTAAATATGGCGAGACACTAACGATGCAAACGCACAAAAGATCACCCATTCCTGGTGTTGCGATAGGGCGAGCGATCAAATAATACTATAGACAGAAGAAAAATAAATTGGACACTAGATTTACGTGGTTCAATTGTAAAGACCTACATTCACGGGGAGAGTAGTAGCGAATTTTACTATAAATCAAGTAATACAAGAAGATTACACACTCGAGTTACTCAAATACTCTCTCGGTATTTCTCAAGCCTTTAATTTAACCAAAATCTAAGTGTTTATAAATAAACAACTCACTTGGAGATATCACGTCACAAAATTACCGCGGCTTCTCTTTTATATTGATGAATGAAACCTTGCCCCTTTTATATTTCCTTTTATACGTGTGCCCAGGTCAAACTTTGACCTGGGCCCACCACAATTTGTCTTTCACGTGCGGAGAGCTCGGCAGCCCTTATTTTTTTCCTTTTTTGATGGCTGAACAAGAAATAAGCGTGAATGTGTGTCCAAGTTTTGGGCCCCACTGTGGATAAGAAGAATTCGGCAAACTTCTTTTTCACGCGTGGACTTTAGCGGCTTCACTCAAAAGAAGAAAATTCATCTTTTAATTATTTCATTCACAAACGCTTAAACTCGAGTTATAATTTAACATTTGATCCCATGTAGAGCCACCATCCACCATCCACCACCATTAGTAGCCGCCACCTGTTGCCATCGGCCACTATGGTCGTCATTGCTGCCTAACATTGCTCTCTCTCTCTCTCTCTCTCTCTCTCTCTCTCAAACCAACGTGTTTTGTCTGCAACTACCAAATCTTTGTAATTACACAGTAACCTCTAACCCCATGACATTGGAATTGCTAGGGACTCATATAATGTCTAGAGGAGATGCCAAATAAACTCAAAATCCAGAGGACACCAAGGAGATGACAATCACGTAGCAACTCTAGTTAATCGCAGGTCTTTTCTTCAAACATACATATCATCTTACAATAAAAATAGTCCATAGTATTCTGATACCTTTCAAAGGCCTACTGAAAGTCCATATGAATGGGCATTTCATCAATGCATTATCACTAGACATAAGAACTAGAATGGTTATTCCATTTCGCTCTCACTTTGCGGTCTTTTTCCCTCCATTCATTTCCACCTCATTGCATTCATACCAATCTACTTTATTATTGCATATTAGTTCATAAGTATTATGGAGGTTGAACATCACCAAATAAATTCACTGGAGAATGACCTTTTCAAAGCTGTGTGAGAACATTAGCAATCATGCATTCACGCACTTTGCACAAAGCCTCCAGTGGCTCTCTCTTCGGCACTGTGATTCCCGTCCCTTCGGACAAGTCCACTGGCTCTTCGCCGATTCGTTCCCACTCGAAGCATTGAATAAGCGTTGCTAGAGCCAAACTCACCACTCTATTGGCAAGGCCAGCACCGGGACAACTCCTCCTTCCCATCCCAAACGGCAACAACCGGTATGCATGATCATCTTCTAGTCCCTCATACCTCTTTGGTATAAAACTTGTGGGCTCATCCCAGACTTTTGGATCTCTCTGAATTGCCCATGCATTTACTAGGATCATGGTGCCTCGGGGCACGTTGAACCCGCCGATCATGCAATCCTCAGTAGACTCATGAGGCACTAGGAGTGGTGCTGGTGGAAACAATCGAAGCGCCTCATTGATGATGTTTTGAAGGCAAGGTAGCTTGTGGATGTCTGCTTCATTAGCTAGACGGTCTCGGCCAATGACGTCGTCTAGTTCTGCTTGAGCTTTTTTCATGACGTTTGGATGGTTGAGTAGGAGGGACATGGCCCATTCTATTGTCACTGCGGATGTGTCCGTGCCCGCACCTAGCATTGACTGCCACAAATTGTGTTTAAGTAACAAAGTATGCTCAATAGTTTCAAAAATAGATAAAACTTGTTTTCCAATCTAAAGAACAATCAGATTCAGCCGTAAAGAGGAAAATGCAAAGCAAAGGGTAATTGGCCGCTCTTATGGTCTTGTTCATGTATAAGTGCAAACTTTATTTGTTTAGTGCATCATGTAGATGTAGAAGTGATGTTCTACGGTGGCTTGTCAATGGTGACAGTTTTTTTGACGACAGACTTGGGCATGGTTCGACGGGTACTTAGCTCGAATCGATCGGATTTGAAAAACATGCGTAAGTTCAGGAAAGAAAAATAGAATTTGACCTCAATCATTTTCTGCGCACAGGATAAAAGATCCAACGAATTTTGTAATTGACAATTCTACGCATATTGCGCCCTATAAAAGCTCATTCGTTTTGTCCTTTCTCTTCTTTCTACTTTGGTATCAACGACAAACTAGATAGCAGCCACTATTGAAGAAAGAAAAATGCAGAACCTTGGTGCATATAAGTCTCTCGGATATAAGCCCAATTCATTGAACCACTGGATGAAAAGGATTCCACATGAGACCATGTTATTCAACGGTACATATGTATCGGGCTCACATACATTAGGATCATACAATAATGATTAGGAAATCCTATACTCAATATAGAAAAGGAAAAAAGACCTTTTACGGAATAAATTAAATCATAGATGTGAAACGAGCATTGCATTCTATCAGGTATAGAAAAGAAATAAATTATTTGTCAAATTTGTAAAATGCTAAAAAGAGGTGGCGCTTTTGACGTTCGAACTTCATGAAGGTACATGTATTAGAAGGTGCTAGACCATCATTCAAACCTAAGGGTCATAGATGATGATTTTTTTTTTTTGTTTTTTGGGGAGGCGAGTCAAATTTTTGTCCATTTGCTCCCTTCACCTCTCGTTGCCCTTCTTTCCACCTTTCCTATCCCTTTTATGTCGTAGGGTTAAAACCAAAATATATATGTTGTTTTCCTAATGCTTCTTCACGTTTTTTATAAAACCTATGCTCGAGAGATAGCTGTTCATACACTATAAGGAATGTATGGATTCTTGAGAAGAGAGGAGCCATGGGGTCCCTCGGGACCGCCTACCACTCTAAGCTCGCAAGGCGATACTGCAACAACTGACTAGTTATTCCTATTTTCTTTTGTTGGTGAGCGTCGAAAGACTTTAGTCAAACTCAGAAATATAAATTGCGAAGAACCATCTCACTGTACATGCATAAGTCAAGTGAACAGAACATGTGTTATGCACATACCAAGATTTGGCCTTTGATGATGTCGTCCGAGTAGCCCTCCAACAGCATGGAATCGATCATCGTCTTGCTCTCCACCTCTCGGCCGCTGTCGCTTCTCTTCCTTCTTGACCGGAGCTCATCTATCATGCCCTGCAAGATCACATCGGACCTCTTAGCCACGTCCACCATCCTCCGTTCTCTCCCCTTGTAGTCCACTACCCTCCTCAGCACCGGCAAGAAATCACTCGGGTCCATCCCGCTCAGCTCGAATGTCTCCTTTATCAACTCCACGAGCCGCCTGGCCACCTCGGTGTCACCCGCATCGACGGTAGCCCCAAAGCAGCGCATCCCAGAGATCATCCTCATGATGATGTTGAAGGACATCTCCTCCAGCCTCGACCTCATTTCAACCCTCGCGAAACCGCCACCCCCTGCCGCTCCCGTGGCCACCTCATAGAGGCTCTTCACGAGGAGCCTTACTTCCTCCAGCCGGATGGTGAGGGAGCAGGCAAGGCGGTGGGGGGAAAGGATTTTGAGTGCCGTGAGGCGGCGGAGGTTGCGCCAGTGGGGCCCGTAAGGGGCAACGCCGATGGTCGTGCCACCATACAACATAATCTCAGCAGAGAGCTGGCGGGGGCGGTTGGCGAGGATGATGTCATTTCTGGTAAAGCACTCCTCGGCCGCGGATGGGGAGGATATGACAACCACGGAGCGGGAGCCAAAGGAGAGGGAGAGGACCGGGCCGTAGCGGTCGGAGAGAGACTGAAGGGTCCGGTGGACTGGCTCTTTAATAAGGAGGAGGTGGCCGATGATAGGGAGTGAAGGCGGGCTCGGTGGGAGATTCCTCTTGTTGCTTCTCTGCAATTTGAACAAGAAGAGAAGGAAAAGGAAGGCGGATGCTGAGATTAGGTGCATTCCCACGTCTTCCATGAAGATGCTACGGAGACTACGTGTCCCGGGGGGTGCGGGGCCGCTGGGAGGAAGAGAGAGATAGTGGGGAGAGGGATGACATGCGATATGTTAGAGGTTTTATAGGGTTTGTGGCGTCTAATTTTCCATACTTTAGACCATTTCTTGCTATAAAATAATTTTCCCCACAAACGACAAAAGAGTTTGTGTAATTGACATTTCTATGCATATTGCGCCCTATAATTGCTATTTAATTTTGTCCTTTCTCTTCTTTCTCCTTCGAAATCTTCAACAATCTAAAAAGCCGCCACCATTGAAGAAAAAAAAGTGCGTTGTCCTGTCACACATCACTCTCGGGGATGTGAGCCCGATTCATTACACTGCTGGATGAAAGAGCTCCACACTAGACCATATGCATATGTATTGGGCTCACATTCATTGTGATCATGCAATAATGACAAAGAAAAAACAACCCTATACTCAAAATATAAAAGAGAAACAAGATTATTTATAATATAAATCATATATGTGAAACCAGTTTGAATTTTGTCAACCATTTAAAAAAAAAATTAATCGTCAGATTTGTAATATCATTAGAAAAAGCCGCCGTTTTTAAAGGTCTAAAAATTCACGAAAGTATGTGTATTGGAAGATTCTCAATCATCATTCAAAGCTAAGGGTATAGAAAATGCCTTTTTGTTTGGGAAGGAGGTCATATTTTTGTCCATTCGCTCCCTTCACCTCTCGTTTCCTTTCTTTCCAGACGAACCCCCGTGTTCTTACCACTTTAAGGTCACAAGGCGGTATAGCAGCAAATGACTTGTTATTCCTATTTTCTTTTGTTGGTGAGCGCCGAAAGACTTCAGTCAAGCTCAGAAGTATAGATTGTGAAGAACCATCTCGCTGTACATGCATAAGTCAAGTGAACAGAACATGTGTTATACACATACCAGGATATGGCCTTTGATGATGCCGTCCGAGTAGCCCTCTGACAGCATGGAACCGACCTGAGCTTGTCTATCATGCCTTGCAAGATCACATCGGGCCTCTTGGCCATGTCCACCATAAGTAGGTCCCAATCTGCTTTGGGTTTTCAGCGTTGTCAAAATTATTTTTTTTCCAAAGTGGTTTTCAAAATAATTTGCCAAATATTACAATTTTTATCGTATGGGTTTTAGAGCTCAAAACTCCTTGGAAAAGCTAAATCGAATGTAGTCTTAACTTATTTTCATAGGGCTAGTGTAAAATAAAAACATCCAGAAAGATTACTCCACTTCATATTGTTCCATGTTGCTTCCTAACCTTACGGGTACTGTAGGTTTTAGGTGTCTCTAGCTAGCAATTTCTTCATCGTTTCTTAACGAATGTGATCATCTCCACTGGCCAGGAAGGGCGTGATGATTTCACGTGGCTTGCACAAGGCCTGCAAAGGCTCCGCCGGCGGCGCAGTGAGGCCGTTGCCCTCCGTCATGTCGATCTCCTCCAAGCCAACTCTCCGCCACTCGAAGCACTGGAGCAATGCTCCTAACGCTAACCCCACCACTCTCCTCCCAAGAGCAGCCCCGGACATGCTCGCCTTCCCGCACCAAAAGGAATCATTTTGAACCCTTCATTACTCTCTTGGCCGCCGTCAAATCTCTCCGGCATGAAACTCTCGGCATCCTTCCATAGCTTGGGGTCCCGGTGAAGGCTCCACGCGTTTACCAGCAGCATTGTACCTCGCGGAACGTGGAAGTTTCCGACGGTGGCGTCTTCCGAGGATTCATGAGGTATAAGAAGAGGAGTTGATGGATACAACCTCATCGTCTCGCTAACGACGTTCTGAAGATAGCTGAGATTAGCGAGGTCGGATTCTTCAAGCAGGCGGTCACGTCCAACTTTGGATTCTATTTCGTCGCAAACCCTTCGCATTGCTTCGGAGTGGTTGAGGAGAAGCATCATCGCCCATTCTATCGCGGTGGCCGTGGTGTCGCCTCCAGCAACCAGCATTACCTGCACAATTCACAGGACTAATCTACCTAAAGTGGTCTTCATGTTATGGAAAAAGAGAACTGCTAGGTTTACTAAAATTACTTTCACTTGATACACTGATGGCGAAATAAAAATCATTAAATATTCAAATACTTAATAAGTGTACACTTTTCAATTTTGACAAATGAACTCATTCAATTAAGAGTTTAGAGTTTATCTATCTATATAAAAATATATTTCACATCGATAAGACGTTATAAAAATTCATAACAAAACTAGTTTACTAAATAGTGTATCAGATTGATATTCATTATTAAATATGACTTTTCTGTTTCCTATTTAACTGCTGCTTACAATTTAACACATCATTTAGTAAATGAACTCCTTATACCGGTATTAGTACATTTGGCATTGTGCACGAGAAAATGCATCAGACCAAATGTCGTGCGTCACTCAACTTAAATCCCTATCTTGGACTTAAGCCACACATCTGAATGGCTAGTTTTAGTTTTCTATCCTTGATAAGGATGTAAGGACTACTGGTGGCCCTTTCTTCTTTTCTGAGGTTTGATATGTCGGATGTTGACCCTCTTGACTATGTAGCACAAGTGTTTGAAAGGATGTAAGGACCCAAATGATATTTCTTTTCCGCTGGGTGACCAGTTGATGGAGCTGCCGCCGCATTCTTAGGTTTTGCTCTTTTAAAAAAAAAAAACCTTTTCAGAAAAACATATTTTCAAATTTTTCAGCGAACATTTTTCATGAGGGGAAAAAAAATCTTTCAAAATAAAAAAAAATCCTTTTTTTAAATAAGAGAAAACATTTTCCTCATTCACTCTTTCTTATATCACACTCTAGTAGCCCCCACTTCTTTATTTTTTTATTATTTTATTTTTAAGAAATCAATTTTTTATTTTTACTTTTCTTCTTTCTTGGCCGATCGCTAGCAGCCCGGTGAAAGAAGAATGAGGGGGAAGAAAAAATAAAAAATAAAAACAAAAAAAAAAAAAAAGTAGAAAGAAAATAAAAAGTTTAAAAAATTTGATTTAAAAAAAATAAAAAAAGAAAAATAAAATTTATTAAAATCAGTGCATAGACAAAAATCAACTTGAATTTTCCACACCAAACGACATAAAATATTTTCTAATTCATTTTCAAGTTCAAAGCCACGCACTAAAAGATATTATTATTGTTAGAAAAACGACTTTGTGAAAAATATTTTTAGGAATGCCATATTCTTCACGAAATGAATATAACCTTTAAAGGATAAGCTTGCTCACAGAATCATCTTACGTAGTCACATAACTTCATATGATTATAATAAGACTGAGAAAAAGACTATATTCGATCAAACAATATCATATTCATGATAGTGACTATTACAAATATTTTTTTATGCACCGTCGATGCATAAATCCCTCCTACTTGTACCTTAACCTTTTCCTTGCGTGGAAGATATCGGCACTAGCTCCCGAAATTCAACCAAGGTGGGCGCTACGCAATCAGCTTTCTCACGTGATCGTCTTGGTCTTGCCCCCCCAAAAATTCTTTAACTTGTAAAATTTGTCTTGGGTGAAAGCGTTAATCGATTAGTCATTTCAAAGGAACGGACGAGAAAATGCGAATACTTTTTTATTTTATTCTGAAGTTGTCTTCATCTAGTTTGGCAATCGATCATGCAAAAATTGCATTTCCATAGGCCACCTCACGACAGATTTGGACAGGCAAGGAAATGCGAAGTTACATGCCACTTAATTAGAATCGTATTTCAACGTGTAAAGATCATGTCTTGGTTTCGAATAACAATTAACGATTTGAAATTTTATAAATAGTTTAGTATATTAGCTTGTAGGAGGACACGAGATTTTGAGTTTTTTTTTTTTTTTTTTTTTTGGTTTTGGTACGAGATTTTGAGTTTAAATATAAAAACCACACATCATGCTCCGTCACCAACACCTCAACTATTGTAAAATTATTTTCATAAACTAGTGAAACTATCTTTATCTCATAAACCTTCTCAAAATATCCTATCATTGTCCCTTGTCCATCTTCTATCAAATATAAACTATACCATGCTTCCGTACATATTTATATTTTTAACAATAAAAAAGGTTGCGCCATCCCTAACTCGCTGGTAAATCAAATATGGTAAATAGAGTGACGGTGCTCACCAGAACGAGGCTTTTGATTGTTGTATTGGTGTAGAATTCCGGATCCTGTTCTTGGACGTCCAACATCCGATCGATGAATGTCGTCCTCGATGATCTTGTCCCGTCGACCCCTTTTGAGGACACTGACGCCGCTGCCGCCGCCGCCACGGAAGACGGCATGCTCCTTTTCCCGCTGTGCTCGTCGACCAGCTGCTGGAAAAACACGTCCGCCTTCCTCATCACGCTCTTCATCTTCTTCTTCACCCCGTGAAAATCAGCCCACCACAACGCTGGGATGAAATCCCCGATGTACCCAGCGCTTCCGAAAAGCTGCGAGAACTCTCTCATGATCTCCCTGAACTCCATCCCTTCCTCCGGCACCTGGTCCGTCCCGAAGTAGCTCTTTCCGGCGATCATACGCATCATCACATTCAGGGTAAGATCTAACAACCTCCGCCGCATATCCACCTTCAGCCATTCCCTATATTCTGCGGAAAAAAAAAAAAAAAAAAAAACAGATATAACTTCTCTTCGTGAGTTGTATGGTAGACACAATCAAACTGCAGGATAACTTGGGCCTTTTGTGGATAGAGGTAGATTCTTCATATGCGGCAGCCAGGTAGATTGTGTCTATGCAATACGTACTCCTGTCTCCGAGACAGCAGTGACCTCGAAACAGTTGCCTCACCAGGGAAAGAACCTCCTCCTGCCGGACAGCGGAGTAATCAGCGAGGGGCCTCGCGGAGAACATCTCCACAGCTGTGAAACGGCGGAGGTTGCGCCAGTAGTCACCGTAAGGGCTTGAGCCCAAGGTGCTGTAGTCGTAGGCGAGGTGCTTCCCCGGTAGCAAGCGGGGCCGGTTGGCGAAGGTGATATCCTTCTCAGTAAAACACTCCTCAACGGCCGGCAGCGAGGACACGACTAAGGTTTTGCGTGAGCCGAACCTGAGGAAGAAGACTGGGCCGTGCTGGAGCGAGAGATCGTGTAGGGTTCGGTGGAGGGGCTCCTTGACCAGGTGGAGGTGGCCGATGATAGGGAGGGAAGGAGGGCTCGGTGGGAGGCGGTGGTTGGGATTCGTGCTTTTGTGGAGGAAGAATCTGTAGAGGAGGAAGAGGAGGGAGAGAGAGATCAGTGCTAGGTTCAGCCATTGATGAGGAGCTTCGTCCTCCATTTTCTCAGTGAAAGAGTGTCGATTGAACTGTTTGTTGAGTTGAAGTTCTTGTAGACTACTAAGCGACGAGGAACGCATCCATTTAAAACCATTTAAAGAATAAATTATAGTCAAGGAAAAGTGCACGACTGATGAGGCAGGATGATATGAACATGAAGGAGGGTTTATCTACCTTGATTTGCGCGGAGGTGCATGTGTTGGTTTTCCGGTTTTCCTCAATTTTTAGGAACTGTCTACTATAGACGACAAGCATGGAGCTATGATAAATACAACCATAAACATATACTTCCAGAAAGCTGATTTACTCGTACGCGATGGTGAACGGCGGGGGCAGATTCGTCGTGAGCTACTTCCTTACGGCGGAGCTGGAGAGGGTGCCGGAAGGGTGCATCAATCAATATGTGGAGATGTATGGAGTGAAAGGCCTGAACAAAACAATTTCACTGCGTATCGACGTGGCTTTCCTGTTGGCTTCAAAGCACATTATGCTGGAGTGAGTACCAATCTCGGCATTCTCTCTCTTTTAGGTCTTTAAAATATGCAAGTGTTTGTGGATACGCAACGACCGAATACTTTTTGCAGAGTAGGGAGCAGAGATATTTTATCTACAACCACTTGTCGTTCACTGTCGAGTATCACCAAGATAATGAAACAGGGGCCACAACAATTGTTGGGTTTGAGGTTAAACCATTCAGGTGATTTTCTATGATCACATACCAAACACCAAAGGTTGATGCTAGTCCTGTTTATTAGACATCTACCTCAATAACTGTGCCGAATCATCTTTTTATTACTGTAGTGTCAAACATGAATATATAGGCATATGGAGCGAGAAGACTACGCCAATCACCTGTAATCCTCCTGCAAAGCGTGTGGTTACTGGCTCTACAAACCCTCAAGAGGTCAAAGAAAGGAAAGAGGTTATATTTACATATGACGTTGATTTCCAGGTAAGGCCCCTTTTTGTTACCTTCATGAAATATGGCCACACATAGAGCAGTGTCTCTTCAGAATTACTCCTTGGCCTCAATTTCAGTCTCTTTGTTTTCTTCCTTATCCTTTTTGAAAAATATATGCCTCACGCATCGTTCATCTTGCGGGAGAGTGACGTCAAGAGGATTCCGAGTATTTGATGGGAGCCTTCCCATTCGATGGCCAATGACCCGATACACGGGTTCTCTATCACCACCTCCGGTGGTTTATCCAGTCCGTCCTCCCGTCGTCTTCTGCCCACCAGGCGGCTTTTAGCCTCGACCGGATGATGAGTTCGGCACCACTACCATCCGGTTGTACCACGAATGAAGCTCCCCTGAGTTACTTTATGTAATGTTAAATATGAAGCGTGCGTACGTGTGTGAAGAAGTCACTTGTCATACCTCGAGAAGACAAGGTGGGTTGTCCCTGTGGTCTTGTAGTATGTGTTTTTCATGATCTAATTCTTTCTCTTGATTTTTCTTTTTCACTGGATCAGAGCGTGAAGGTGTAGATGTTCTTTGCGTTGAATGTCATAGCCCCCACCTCATTGCTTCTGGGGTTTTGCAAATGCAATTAGATGTGTTAGTCTCATGTTAGCCCTGAATTCTATTCTGTTAATCGCCAGTGAATCTCCACACAAGTTCAATCCCATTTATATTCATCGACAGTAGATAGAATTTCTTGATTTTTAGGATTATACATCTTGATCAATTATCTTTTACTCACAAGCATTAAAAGTTTTGATCTATGTCACAGGTGCCACTTTTCATAGAATCGTTTAGACACTAGTTGGACCGTTCTAGGACATATAAATACAATTTATCAAGTTGTATCTATATAAAGCTTTCTATGTCAATTAATATATAGCTTCGGCCTATATTCCATCGGTATCAAAATGAATCGAATCAAATTAAGCTCGACTACTGAGCCAAAGGGCGAAATTCTGGAACACTGAAGAAGCGAAAAAGTAGTGCGTTTAAGATGTTATGTAAAACCTGGCAAACAGAATAATGCAGTGAGAACGGTACGGTGAGAATCGACACATATTGCTAAGCTTGCCTCGTTAATACAAGAAAATGAGAATCCCTCGATTCTCACTCACCTTGCGCTAAGCCAAAACAGATAAATTGCTGAATTATCCATGACGATAAAATATACTCGTCCCTTCGAGAGTGTACTGAAGCAACGACGACTTAAAGGAATTTACATAGTTTTCCCGCGGAACATGGTTCTACATGTCTAATTACGCTAGTTCATGTAGAAGAACATAGTATTTTTCATGTTTGTTTTCGTTTGATCTTATTTGATGGGCCTGTGCAGTTGGAAAAACATCATGCAGATTACGTAATGGCTGCAGGAAATAATCATCATTGTAAGATAGTTTAGCAGGTATTTGTGACATTACAAATGTTTTGCAGCATCCTCTTTTTGGTTCATTTGGAATTACCAATGTTGCGCGAGTGCGATCAAATTATTTGCTATACACTTGTGTCTTCTGGAGCTCTCGGCATCCGCCAGAAGTATGGTTTGAATTTTTTTTTTTTTTATTTTATCATTTGACTGATAAGAGTTGGATAAATTATACAGCTAAAAAGTATACATTGGAGGCATGGACAGCAACACACTTGACCTATAGCTTTCCAGAACCCATCCTAATTTAGTGAGTTTTGCCCATGCCTAGGGAGAATAAAATGTCCAAACATAGTGAATTTCATGATTTGAGCCTCTAATGACAAGGATTTTAATAAGCAAGAAGGCTGATTTCATACCAACTACCAAGTTCAAGTGCCTCGAAAGGCATATCGCAAGTAGGTGTTGCCATACTTTGGTTCTTGTTTCATCTTGCCCTCTCTAGATTGTTTATCACTGCATTTAGTTCTTGAAGTGTATAAACATCTAATAAAATTTAGCGAATCGAAAGCATTTTATGCAAATCACTCGGTTAGCAATTCGGGGCAAACGCGCAAGCTCTTTCCAACTTGCACGGCAAGCTGTGTCACAATCGCAAGACTCGAAGTGTGCACTTCATAAGGGAAAGTCGCCCGCAAGTTTCGTGGAAGGAGGGGCTTTGCCCAAAAGAAACATTCGATGACAATGATTTCGCCTAACCCTTTGTCCTATTTCTGGTCACCATCCATCCAATTATGTAAATCTAGAGGAACCCCTCCATTTGATTTGATCTGATTGACCTATCGGTAAAGCTTTATGTAAATTTTTAAATTTCCCAAGTACATATGACTACGGTTGCCAAGAACAAGCGATTGGGCAATCCATTTATAAGAATGAGCAAATAAATTTGACATCGGATTTATGTAATTCAAAAGAGAGCAGTCAAATATTTTATTGTAAATCAACTGATATAATAGAGATTACAATTACACTCGATTTATTCGAATATTCATAATGTTTCTCAACCATAAATAACCCAATAACTGATATGATTTTTATTTCTTAATATTCCACTAAAAATAATCTCATGATCTCGTAAAGCTATCAATTAAATACTTACCGTAATAATTTAATGGACTTCCACAAGTTCAACCTTCTGGAGAAACTCCCGACACTCTTCAATGTCTTTTCAGGCAGCCTTTAATGGACTTCCACAAGTTCAACCTTCTGGAGAAACTCCCGACACTCTTCAATGTCTTTTCAGGCAGCCTTCAAAGCGCTTTCTCTTCGTATTTGGAGTGCCCATCATGAATAGGACACCGTGATGACTACTCTGTCTCTTTCCCTTTTCGTCCCATTTTCTGAGCAGCATCTTCTCTTTTCCCTTTCTTAGCGGACAAGCTTTTCTCCTTCAATCAAAGACCATCGCCGTCTCCTTTCCCGTCCGCGGTCGCAACCCCTGGTCGGGTCAGGGCCGGATTCGTTGGATGGCTTCATAGTCGAGACATATTTCTATACTGAGCATGTGATTGAACGAATGGCTGCTTTGTTAATTTGAGTTGGAGATTAGGTTAACGCGTGAATAAGTCTTTAAGGTGGACTGGCTAAGACGAGATGTAATCCCCTACGTGCATTCAGTTCAGTGATCTGACTTAGTTTCATAGAATTAAAGATATAGTAAACAAATTTGAGATGCTTAATCATTTTACAAATACTTTCTCTAAGGTACATATTATGGAACAGTAGTTGCGATGGATGTAAACCAAAATGAAATTGTGAGGTAAAACTAATATTTCTATTGAAGATATAGACATATACAATCTGCCCCTTAAGCACCAATCGAGGGTTGTCTCCAAGAAAAACAAGTCAAATGTACTAATAAAGAGATAATATAAAATTAACGAAGGACCGACGATTCTTCCCGATAGAATTGTCCCAACCCTACCGTCCAAAAAATCAATGCACTTGACCAAGACTTTCTAATGCCAGGGCCCCTTACTTAGTGTTGGGAATAACTGATCCCCGAAAACTGGATTCGACACCGAATCGAACCCCTAAATCAAGCGGAAGACGAAGCCCGGGAAAAACGACACGTATCACCGATCCTAAAGCACACCACAGAGTCGAGCGTACCTTTTAATCCACAGATTAGACACCGACGCCAATGGAGAAAGAAAATCCGGTCGAATTTGATCCGATGAAGCCTTGAAGGGAATAATTGAAAGCCGTATGCCTACTGTTCCTTTTGAGAGAGAAAACAAGCGGGAGAGAAAAGACGTACGTGAATTATGATTTCCAACCAACGTCTTCTCTTTCTCTCTCTCTCCCTTTTATACCCCATTCTCTCCACGGGCCCCTATTCCCATGGGCTGGGCTTTCAGGCCCAACTTGGGCGGACGGGGCCTTAAGCCCTTTAATTAAATAAAGCTTTCATCTCCCACTCGCATGACAAGGTGGGCTGAACAGATTCTCTTTACCTCTTTTCAACATTCATACTAGGCGTGAATAATCCGTGCGATCAAAGATCTTTGAGAGCTCGTTCTTATACATCTATTAGGAATATATAGCAGCTCATAATGGGCGTCACACTCGAGTAGATTTAGTATAGCACCCTAGATCGATCGATCACATTTATATCTCCCTTGATCTCTTTTAAACATGATATATATATTGTATTCACAATTATAATTATCACAAAGACAGTTATAATTGGTCGATAAGTGAATACAAAACTATAATGTGATTCTTCAAAATCGATCTTCCTCTTTCCTTCAAACTCTCAATTTCAGTCCAGCTTGCTTTTCTAGAAATACCCCATTAGATCGAATCACTCATGATCATTGGCAACATCCTAAGATAGCAAACACTAAATAGAAATCTTGAGAATAAGTAAGAGTCATGAGGGGACTAAGAAATTGAGGAACTCTCATCCTCAAGAGTCTCACACGACATAAAAGTTGAGATCAAACTTTTGCCACTCTTATTGGTCGTCTCATGCATACGTAGTATGAAATACGTATTACGGTATTAACTCCTTTCCCATGGAGCGTATGTCTATACCTTTCAATACCGCAGATGATAGTTCGACATACCCAATGTCTAACTTAAGTTCACGTATCTACTCAATCACAAAATTAATCAGAACTCACATCTGGCATCATAGACAGATAAAGTAAAATGTGTGGGGTATTTTACTTTCGGACATCACAAGTATTATGTCCTCATCTTAACACTCAGTTAAGGCGACATACGTGTTTTAAGCTTGAGCTCTCGATTATCACCTAGATAATAAGCTTTAAAAAACAGTCTCATCTCTATTTATCACACAAGAAATGAGGTGATTACCCGTGTGAGTGGGCTAATCTTATATCTGTCCGACATACTTCTCAACTTAAAGTAATGCACTAAGCATTAAGATGCATAAGGATTAAACAAAGATTCATAGGCATTAATGATGAAAACACAAATTCATCAAATTGTGAACATTTAGGGAAATCACAATATTCAGTACATCAGTCTCTACGCAATCCTAGAGATTTCATATGGCCACAAAACACATCTCTAGGTATTGGCTTTGTCATAGGATCTGCTACCATTCCATGCGTAGTATGTACTCTAAGTTCACATCTTTTCGTGCAACCATATCCTTGACAAGATTATACTTGGTATTTATAGGTTTGGTCTTGCCATGATATTTTGGATCTTTGGTATACGCCTTTTGCTGCTTGGCTACCACAGTTAACCAACAATAAATCTGCAACATTTCTAATAACACCTAAATGATCCAAAAAATCTCTTAAGCCAAACACTCTTTTACACTGCTGCTGATAATGCCACGAACTCAACTTACATCGTGGACAAGGCTATACTCTTTTATTTCTTACTGCTCCAATATATGGTGCCATTATTCGGTAAAAAAACAAACCCAGAGATAGATTTTCTTTCATCTAAATCTCCTCTCCAATCAGTATTAGAATAGCCTTAGAGTCGCAGATCCTTTTCCTTAATAACTCAACGTATAATCAGCAGTTCCTTTTAGATACCTCAGTATTCTCTTAACGGCTTTCCAATGTGCTTGACCTGGATTGGACTGGTAACTACTCACCATTCCAACTGCAAAACATATGTCGGTCTTGTACACATCATAGCGTACATAAAGCTTCTAACAAAGCACTAGCATAAGGAACATGTTTCATTTGTTCCTTCTCTTGTGGAGTCCCTGAACACAGTCTATGGCTCAATCCTTCACCTTTTGCAATAGGAGTATCTATGGGTTTATAATCTTGAAATCTTAACTCCAAGAATGTATATAACATCACCCATGTCTTTTATATCAAAGTTGGAAGACAACCAACTCTTGACAGTATTAACAGACTCCATATTGTTTCCAGCAATTAGTATATCATCAACATATAATGATATGATCACAAATTGATCATTGGATATTTTGATATATACACAATGATCATCATCTATCATTGTAAAATCATATGCCACTATGGCATTATGAAAATGTATATACCTTTGTCTCGATGACTGCTTAAGGCCATATATCGACCCCCAAAGTCGACATACCTTTTTTTCTTGGCCTTTCATTATGAAACCAGCAGGTTGTTCCATATATGTTCCTTCCTCTAATTCTCCATTGAGGAAAGCAGTCTTTACATTCATTTGATGTAACTCAAGATCCAGACTAGCTACTATTGCCAGAATAATGCGAATCAAGGTAAATCTCACTATAGGAGAAAATGTATTTTCATAATCAATTTCTTCATGTTGATTATACCATTTCGCCACAAGGCGAGCCTTATGCCTTTCTATTGAGCCATCAGCCTTTTGCTTTATTTAGAGAACCTACTTGTTCCTATAACTCTGCGTCCTTTTGGAAGATCAACCAGTTCCCAGACTTGGTTTGATTTCATTGACTCCATTTCCTTTTTCATTGCATGAATCCATTTTTCCTTATTAGGGCAGTTCAGAGCCTCATTAATATTTCTTGGCTCATCCTCATCTTGTGGAGCAACCATAAGAGTTTCCCTTTCAATGTCAAAACATTGACGGGGCATACTTTGGTGACTTGTTCACCGTATGGGAAATTGTACACTTAACACATCATTCCTCATCATGCTCCCACTTGGATTAGGTAATGATGATGTCGTCACATCGGGTGGTTGCAATTGAGAATGAGTTGAATTCAATTCATTACATCTCATATTACTCCCACTTGAACGAACTCAACTTACATCATTATCTTGATCCAAGGTTTCAAATAGGGAGTTATTTTCCCTTATTTCGCCCCTCTTAGAAAATTCATTCACTAAGGATGTGACATCATGTGATTCAAATTCAGTTATACTCCCACTTTCCTGCTCACCTATGAACACATACCTTTTTGAATGTTCGCAGTATCTCATGAAAATACTCTTATTTTCTTTGGGACCCAATATCCCAAACTTGTGAGAGGACTCATGAATATAGGCAGCACAACCCCATGGCTTAAGAAAACTTAAGTCTGATTTTCTAACTGTCCATAACTCATATGAAGTGGAAATAACTGATTTGGAAGGCATCCTGTTAAGTATATTGGCAGCAGTTAACAACACATCACTCCAAAAAGTGATGGGTAAGTTAGCATGCGCCATCATGGACCTAACCATTCCAAGTAGGGTTCTGTTTCTTCTCTCCGCAACACCATTTTGTTGAGGAGTATATGGAATAGACAACTATCTTTCTATTCCTTTTTCATCACATAATTTTCTGAACTTATCAGATAAATATTCTTAACCTCGATCGGATTTAAATACCTTTATTTTCTTGTCTAATTGATTTTCTGCTAGGTTCATAAACCTTCTAAAACAACTTATGCTTCAGATTTATGAGAAATCAAATAGACATATCCGAATCAAGTAGAATCATCTATAAAAGTGATGAAACAAATAGCCCCTTGCCTTCCTCTCACATTCATTGAACCACATATGTCCAAATGGATTAAATGCCGAGGAAATTCAGTTCTTTTACCTTTTCCAAATGGTCTCATTGTCATTTTCCCTACTAGGCAATGCTCACATATGGACAAATCAACTTTTTCAATATTGCCCAACAAGCCCTTTTTGGCTAGTCTTTTCATATGTTGTTGGCCCATATGACCAAGTCTAGCATGCCATCATATTCACATGATTATCATATAAGATAGAAGACGTGAAACAAGGGGATAACATATTGACATCATCACAAGTCAACATTTAGTACAATAAAACCATCTAGAAAGTGACCACAACCATAGTAGTTCGTATCTAAACACAAATCTACACATTTATTATGGAAGTTTATACTAAAACCAAGCTTAACCAACACTAAGACAGACACTTAAATTTCGACGAATCTCTGGAGCATATAGAACACCAAGGTGCGTCAACCACTCATGTTCTATTGGTCGGTGCCAATTCCTTTACATCAGCTTTAGAGTTGTTTCCGATATGGATCCACTCAGTTCCAGTTGGGACTCGTCGGAATTCCACAAAGGATCCTCTATCCTTTGCTACATGGTCTGTCGCTCCTGAATTTAAATTTCACAAAGGATTGGATTCAGCCTATAATGCAGAACTTGACACATAAGCAAAGTTCTCAAATGTACAAGAGGTACATTCCTTCTTTGGCTCACGACAGTCGCGAGCATAGTGACTTCTCTTGTCACAATTGTAACACATCACTCTTGACATTTTCTTCACTTGAGGACGCTTTCCTCTCTCTTGTTGGTTAATTATTGATTTCTTACAATAATGACTTGATCCTTTGCATTCCCATATATTGAACGAATCAATATATTTACGCTTAGAGCACAAAGCCCTTTCTAAGCTAGAACCAGCATAGCAAATGTCTATTTTCGGCTCAAATACCGTTAGGCGGTCCTCTACTAGCTCAAGGTGGTGCACGACACCCTCAAGATCTTCCATAATGTGGTCAAGAGCTTCTAGTGCTTGTTGCTTTTCCAATCACATATTGAATCTTCATATTCAATATTTCACAATTGTTACCGTTCATATCAGCAATTACATTCTTAGTTGCTGAATCATCGTTCAACACATCGGACATACATGCACAAATAATTAATGCCTATCATTTATGCATCCCTATTTGCATAGACCCATCATATTAATAAATAATTTCAAGTAAGGCTTCAGAATCAAAAGGTCACTATGTTTCCAATCATCCTCCAAAAATCCTAACTCAAAATTATTATTAATATAATTATCTTATGCAAATAAATTCTATGAAGTTACAAAAACTTCTATTACTACCCACGCTTAATTACCCAAGAACCAGCAATAGCAGAAAGCAAATAAAAATCTTAACATCCAATAAAATAAGAATGCTTTCACATGATACAACTAATATATCGGTTGCTACATTAACAACAATCAGGTAGTAATCATTACATAATCAATCAAAGAAATAAATAGGGAATGTCCCTTCTAATCTATCAGTCAAAATATCTCGAGAAATTTGAAGGCACATTTGCCAACCATGGAAAAACTTTTGGAGAGCTTTCATGTCGCCTCCAAGGCGCATTCACTCGGCACCATGTGGCGCTCAATCTAAGGGTTGAAGTTTTGGCCAACTCAATCCTATAGTGCTCTCTTACAAAAGCTTCCACCAGCCTCCTATAACCTGGGACCACATTGACCTCCCATAGCCAATCCAACACTGCTTGCCATTCAGGTGGAAGAGTGTTCATCAAAGCCGGCCCCTTCTCAAAATCCGGCATACGATAACCATTCCAGATGATTTCCTGTATCATCTGATTGACCCTGACCACATGTGATACTAAATCACCGTCATGCCACCGATAATCAGCTAACTCTTTCATCAGCTTTTTAAGTTTTGCATTTCCCTCATGCGTTCTCGGGATTGCAGGTATCCTTACATAATGTATCATAATTTCTGCAACAAATGCAGAATTAAAAATGGATCACTTATAATCCATAATTAATATAAGGGAAAATACATAATTTTCCAAAATTCATGCAACAAATGCAGAATTAAAAATGGATTACTTATAACCCACATAGGCATGAATAAAAAAGAAATTTTTTTTTTTTTTTCGGGTCAACGGTCAAAGTCAACGTTTTAACGGTCGGTCAACGGGCGCGCGGGTCGGACCGGTCGGGCCGGTCGGACCGTCTGCGCGGACCGACCGCACGTGCCTCGCGCGTGCGGGGGATGACGTCACGCAGACGTCATCCAAGACGTGCGGGCGCGTGCCTCATCCGCGAGTCGAGTCGGGTCGGGTCGCCGGTCGGGTCGGGTCAACGGCCAGTGACCGTCCGACGAAACGTCGTCAGTGATGACGTCATCAGCGACGTCATCCGAACGGTTACCGACCGTTGGATGACGTCACGCTGACGTCATCACGTGACGTCGCGCTGACGTCATCACGTGACGTCATCGGTGACGTCATCCGAACGGTTACCGACCGTTGGATGACGTCACGCTGACGTCATCACGTGACGCCAGCACGCGTTGGGCGCGTGTGGGCGCGTGCGGTGTCGTACGGCAGCGTGCGACCACTCGCCGGACTCGTCTCGACGTCGCCTTTCTCCCAGTGCCTTCAGAATTTGATTTCGACTTACAAAAACTCAGAAAAATGGCCGAACAACGCTCGGGTGTCGGGATTTTCGCCCGGTTCCGTACGGCCAAAGTGATTTCGCGAAAAATCAATCAAAAACATCAGAATTGATCGGGAAAAACGTGAACTAGGGCTCTGATACCAATGTTGGGAATAACGGATCCCCGAAAACTGGATTCGACACCGAATCGAACCCCTAAATCAAGCGGAAGACGAAGCCCGGGAAAAACGACACGTATCACCGATCCTAAAGCACACCACATAGTCGAGCGTACCTTTTAATCCACAGATTAGACGCCGACGCCAATGGAGGAAGAAAATCCGGTCGAATTTGATCCGATGAAGCCTTGAAGGGAATAATTGAAAGTCGTATGCCTACTGTTCCTTTTGAGAGAGAAAACAAGCGGGAGAGAAAAGACGTACGTGAATTATGATTTCCAACCAACGTCTTCTCTTTCTCTCTCTCTCCCTTTTATACCCCATTCTCTCCACGGGCCCCTATTCCCATGGGCCGGGCTTTCTGGGCCCAACTTGGGCGGACAGGGCCTTAAGCCCTTTAATTAAATAAAGCTTTCACTTTGTAACTTCGTCTTGCAGAGGCTTTTCTCCTATCCTTTAAGGACTGGCCTTCTTGCCTTTACTTCCTTTGACCCCCGCAAGGAAAACGCAAGGAAAACGCAAGGAAAACCTACAGCTCATAAGCACGGGAGACGGTCATCGTCAACGCGGCCATCATGGTCATCAAGGCTTCCGGCATGGCCACGGTCTCACACACGGCCAGAAACAGGGACACGGCCAAGGACACAGAGCGACACGGCCACGGACAAATTTTAATAATATCACAATATTTTTTTATAATTTTTTTGTTATTCTCCTTTGCTTTTTTTTAGCCGGTGAGGGTCACCAGCAACCCTTGCCAGCCATGAAGGCTCCACCTTGATCAAGTAAGGTCTTTTGCACCCTCACTTGCAATCAACAAGGTTGTGAAGCCCTTTGCCTAGGGCCATGGAGGCCTCACCTAGGGCCTCCGTGGCTATGCCAACCACACTCACCCATGACTCCCTCGTTTTTTAGAGAAAAAGATCACAGAAAAAAGAAAAGAAAATAAATAAAATAAAAATAAAATTCAATTTTTTAATAAATTAATATTAAAATGTTATTAAATTTTGCCCACATTAGCTTTGTCAATGCCACATAGAATGGATGAAGTCCACGTCAACGATTTCTAGTCAAAATTGGTCAAATGAACTCAATTGACACAATGTGAAAATATTTAGGATTCAATTAACAAAATTGAAAGATTTAGGACTAACTAGATTTAAGAATTTTTAGACAATTTTCCTATCGATGCTTGGTAAAATAAAGGGAAAATAATAAGGATGATTCATGAATTTTAGCCTAATATATAATGTTATTTATTAAACTTTTATTTTGTTCAACGGAGTCCTTGAACTTTAACCCGTTGTGTAATATGGTCCATGAAATTTTAATTTATTCAATATGCTCCATCATTTTTTAGTATATGTTTAATTTATTCATTAGACTATATAAAAATATTTAATTTTGTCTTTGAACTTCAATCGATTAAAGGATAGCATTAATTGTTTTCACATAGTCTGTGGACTAGATTGAATGTTATCAAAAAGTTTGTGGACCATGTTGACTAAATAAAAAATTTAGGGACGATAATGCACATTAGACTAAAGTTCTAGGACCATATTGAAGAATTAAAAGTTTGGAGACGACACTGCATATGGGACCAAATTTAAGAAATTATTTGTGTAATTATCTCTAAATTTTAGTACAAGGAATATGAACATATCCGATGACTTATATCAGCATTCTAATAGCAGTGTGACACATATGCTATGCCTATGCGCAATCCTATAGAGGTGCCAAGAGCAAGATATCTTCGAGTAAAGATGCCAGATGAATCAATTTTAGCGTGGACAGGCAAATTATCAACACCAACACTGGTGCCTTTGGTCCCACTTAGAATCTCTCCTCCTTAGGTGTCTATGCCTATAAATAATTTACGAACATAAGATCTCCCAAAACACCATATTCTCTATAAAATCCACATTAAAAGAAGGAAAAGTACGATGTCGTTTTATATTAAAATTTAGTTTTAAATTAAATTAAATTAATATTTATATTAAAATTCAAATAAAAGACAAAACGATGTTGTTTTGGCTATTTTTTGTTGACTAAGCTCTTCGACAAGTCATGTAGACTAAGACTTATACCATTGGCAGTTATCTTAATGAGGCTAATACCATTGGCATAAATTTTTCTTGTTGAAAAGACAACTTTATCTTCTTGTTCACGTTCGGTCCTTTGTTCCAAGATGGTGGCCGCGACCAAGACTTATGCCATTGGCATTTATCTTGCCAGCTGTATCGGTTCATCTTCTATGAAGCTTCCATTGATGACTTCTTGCTTGTTACTCTCTTCTTTCTTCAACAGCTTCTCGATGCTCCGCCAAAGTTGACTACTTGGTACTTTCCCACCGTCCAAACTACGGACCAAAAAAAAATTAAAAAAATGAATAAACAGTGACCGTCCAAATAAACACTGACCGTGACCAAGACTTCTAAACACCATTAGGCCCATTAACAATTTTTTTTTTTTTTTTGCTGGGTCCGGTGGCCCTTCATGGGTTAAATAGCACTCTTCGCCACCATGAACTGCCACAACACATTTCCAAAGTAACACTCACGCCCACAAGGAAAATTATGGGAGAGGGTCATCACCACGGCAGCCATCATGGCCATGGCCACGGGCACAGCCACCGGCATGGCCACAAAGATGGACACGGCCACAAAGATGGACACGGCCACCGGCATGGACACAAAGAGGACCACGGCCACAGACACAGCGGTGCTGCACTCGTCCCCAAGGAGAAACACCGCCACACCGATGTCCACAAAGATGGACACGGCCACCGGCCTGGACACAAAGAGGGCCACGGCCACGGCCACGGCCACAGCCACGGCCACGGCCACGGCCACTGCCATGGCCACGGCCACGGCCACGGCGTTGCTGTACTCGTCCCCAAGGAGAAACCACGCCACACACACGTCCACAAAGTGGAAAACCACCACATACACGTCCACAAAGTGGAAAACCACCACATACACGTCCACAAACACCACCACATATACGTCCACGAACACCATCACATACAGTTCCACAAGGAAGAACACCTCCACATACAGGGCCACAAAGAGGGAGACGGCCACTTGCCGTGGTCAAAGTTTCAGTTATTGAAAATCTAGAAAGGTCAGCACCATCTCCAGTGGTAATTATCATCTTCCCGCCACACCAGCATCAGACACCACCGTGTCAAGCTGTTACTTTATGTAATGTTTTTCCTGAAGTTTGTGCATGTGTGTTACTATTATTTTATGCAATGTTATGAGTGAAGTTTGTGTTACTTTCATTTTATGTAATGTTTTGCCTGAAGTTTGTGCATGCGTGTGAAGAAGTCACTTGTCTCCTCTAGCAGGCTAACTTAATTGTCTTCGGTTTCATGACCTAATTCTTGCGTTCTCCTCTTAAATTTCCTTTTCACTGGGTCAGAGCATAGAGATTTAAAGGGTCTTCGCGTTGGATTTGGATTTATGGATTTGGATCCACATAACTTCTGGTGGCGTTGCAAGTGCAATTAGATGTTTTAATCTCATGTTTCCACCGACTTTTTCTTTTATGTTACTGGCCACTGAATTCCCACTCAACTTCAATCCCATTCTATTTTTGATTTCCATCTATAGTTGGTAATGGTTTCTCTGTTGTTTAGATGATACATCTCGATCGATTAAATCCACGTCTATCCTTTTGTGATGTGTTCTGAAGATTACAACCGGTTGCAACACGAAAGTTATTTCCCTGACTCCCTCACGCAACCCCCCCCCCCCCCCCCCCCAAAATAATAATAAAAAATAAAATAAAATAAAATAATGACAAGCATCTTTGACTTGTCTAATTAACATCGGGTCGGGTACTCAAATTTGAGACATAATTCAACACTCTCTTTCAATTGTGCCCACAATTTTATCGACGAAGTTCTTCGAAATGATAGTCTTAAAATGAGAATTTCCTTTTATGGATAGACATTGTTTGGGCTATATCTTTTATGGCTTTTCTAGAGCACGCGTCTGAAATATCTTCACTTGCGAAGCCGGTTGCTTCGGTAATTCAACGTGTTTTCTAGGTCTTTCAGTTCGTTTTTACCCGACTCGTGATGGAGACAGTTTCTTCTTCTCAGAACAAAGCTTCTTTGAGCATCTTCACGTCTGCAGTAAATTATATTGTTGTCCGAGCATTTCATTTATGGCGCTAAATTTCCGCAAAACAATATCGAAAGTGCCCTTTTTCGAGACTGAATTTCGTGAAGAGCAAGGGTTTGAAAAGACCAGCCTTCCTTTTGTCTACGACATCTCGTTCATTGCTTTTTACCAAACCTCCTCCTTTAATGCTTAAAATTCCACAGCCAAATGCTCCAAGTGGGCTGTCACCGACTTTTATATTACTGGGAACTCTGCGAAACGACCCAAACGACCGACGCCCGAATCGCTTGTTGGAAGATATGCAGGACTGTTACATATCTTGCTTGATTGTGTCTTGTATATTTATGTCAATTGAATATTGGATTTAGGTCTAGATTGATTATTAGATCCTTTATTTCCTTACACAGAATACCTCTTGTATTATTTATTGAGACAATTTGTACATTCAATACAATCTGAATATACAGAAAATTCCCCACGATACTCTCTAAAGTCTTCTTCCTTCTTCTTCTTGCCTTTCGTCATTGACTTCTCACATGGTATCAGAGCCTCCGGTATCTGACTCGCTTCCGCTCCAACGAATTGTCGAAGAAATTTTCAACCTACAAAAAGGATTGATCATTCGGCGTTAGAAAGGCATACTCTCAAGGAAGAAATTTTAAATACCTATCATGTCTTCCCCGCAGGACTCCAATCTGAGTGCTGATGGCAGGAACACCGGCGAAGACGCTCCACAAGTTCCGCAGCACCAGAATCTCCCTGCAACAGCCTCAATACCCGATCAACAATTGATTCAGACCCAACCTCTACAATGGCAACCCACACAGGCTCAGATCCAATCGGGGCAACCCATGGCGGGCCAACCATACCAGTGGATTCCGTATCCACTTTATCTTGGGCCAAGCCCATTGTCATCACCGCCTGTTTTTATGGGCCACCAAAATCACGACGGGGGCCCACCAGCCACGAATGGGGCAAGCCCAACCGTTGAGGTAGAGCAGACGGGCGGTTCAAGTTACTCGGGTACGGGGCAAAATCCCTACCCGGGACATCTCAATACGGGTCATCCGATGTAGACGGGCGGTTCAAGCAACACGGGTACGGGGCAAAATCCCTACCCGAATTTCATGCCCGGGTTTCTACCCGTTCCGACGGCAGCGTTCACTGGGCGACCAGAACTAGGCGATCCCCTGTACGTCTCCAACGCCGATGGACCGGAGCTTCGACTGATAAGCCAACAACTGATCGGAGCCGAGATTTATTCGAAGTGGTCACAGGAGCTCCGGCGGGCGTTAATAACCAAGGATAAAGACGAATTTCTTGATGGAACCGTCGCAATCCCCCTTCGATGAACGCCTCGCCCGACATTGGCGAAAGTGCAATCACCTCGTCCGAACATGGATCGGTAATTGCCTATCGCGCAGGTCGCGGCTGGGCTTCCACCCACAGAGGATGCCAAAACCATGTGGGAAAACATACGAGAGATGTATGGTAAACTGGATCAAGCAAAATTTTTTAACTTGATGCAGGAAATCAGCGAGCTCAAGCAAGGAAACATGACAGTCACCGCTTCAACGAGACTATCGTCTCTCGTGGAATCAACTCGAAGCGGCGGAAGAAAAGCTCGAAGGGCCAGAATCGACTCTCAAACAGTACAAATAGATCAAAGAAAGAGAAAAAGCGACGAGATTCCTCATGATTCTAAACGAATCATACCTCACGTTGCGATCCCAGATCCTTGCTATGGATCCCATGCCATCAATCGGACGCATCTTCCGGTTGGCGTGCGGGAGGAGAGTCGGCGACTCGCATCGCCCGAACACACGAGGAACAGCGAAAGCGTTGCTCTCGCCGCCCGCGGTGAAAGGAGAGACATGGCCGCCAGACCGCTTCAACCCTAGCTCGCGAAAGAAGAAACCAATTAGGGTTTGGCGATTCTGATCCGCGCCCCTTTAAAAGGGACACAACGAGCGGTCCAGATTCTGTGAGAGGATCGGACGGCATCCAAGGGAGCGAATTCATGGCAGGATCGGACGGTGGACAAGAAATCGCGTGCAAAGGAACGGACGGGCAGATCTTCGCCACGTCATCCAAAAATTTCGCAAAGAATTTTAAAGGAAAGGGTAAATTTTTTTGCGATTATTGCAAGCGTACTAATCATAATGTCGACAATTGTTGGAAATTGCACGGAAAACCAGGTGATAAGGAAAAAAATTTCCACTGAGCCTATCAAGTCACTGGGCCAACCGGTCCAAGAATTGATCACCTATTTCAATTGGCCAATATCAACAACTCATGCAGGCACTTCAAAGAATGGATGTTTCCAACAAAGGGGGAAATTTCTCAGGTATTTCACATTGCCTAATTAATTATGTTTCCAGAAAAGCATGGATTATCGATTCTGGGGCAAGTGATCATATTATATGCGACAAGGGATTATTTTCCAACATGAATGAAAATTTAGATCATCCCGTTTCCATACAATTACCCAATGGCAATTTCACTTATGTCAAAGTGACAGGGACAAGTGAATTTAAGTCCACAGATCATTCTCGAATGTGCTCTATGTTCCGTAATTCCAATTCAACCGATATCGTGTCTCGAGCCCGCAGAGAAAATTCATGCCGGGTATTATTCGTCGACACCTATTTATTTCAGGCCCTTTCGACTGGCTGACTGATGGGCTTGGGTAATCTCTCTGAAGGACTCTATTTCTGGACGAATTTTCCAAGTAATTTCAATTTTTCTTGCAATAAGAAATCATTGTGTAATTCTACTACCAATGATAGAAATTTTGTTATGCACATGAGATTGGGTCATAGTGCTTCTTTTCCATATCCTGGATGTTCAATTTGTCCTATTGCAAAGCAATCAAGAACACCATTTCCCTCTAGTGGTTCACGATCTAGTGACATCTTTGCATTGATTCATGTAGACATTTGGGGACCATATCATACAGTCAATCATGATGGTTCTCGTTATTTTCTTACAATAGTAGATGATTTTTCTCGGGCAACATGGCTTTTCTTGATGCATTCTAAGAATCAAGTTGTTTCTCACCTGAAGAATTTCATTCTACTGTCTAAGAATCAGTTTCAAAAATCCATTCAGCAGATACGTACTAATAATGGGAGAGAATTTTTTAGTCATGAATGCTCCTCCTTATTCAATTCTCATGGCATTCAACATGAACATTCATGTGTATATTCGCCGCAACAGAATGGTGTGGTTGAAAGAAAACATCGACATCTGCTGGAAGTTGCTCGTGCCCTTAAATTTCAGGCATCTATTCCAAATAATCTTTGGGGCGAGTGTGTCACTACAGCGGCTTATCTCATTAATCGAATGCCCTCTCGAATCTTAAATGGGCGAACGCCGTTCGAGCTGCTACTTGGAAAGAAGCCAGACTTAAACCATCTCAGGATCTTCGGATGTCTCTGTTATGTCGCAACAATGGGATCCCGAGACAAATTCAGTCCACGTGCACGGCGATGCGTTCTTATGGGATATCCCAATCTCCAGAAAGGATATCGGGTTCTTGAAATCTCAACAGGGGAATTCCTAGTAAGTCGCGATGTGATTTTCCACGAGAATGTTTTTCCATTTTCAGACAATACATGTCCAACTGAGGATAAAGAAACAGATCCCAGACATCGGATTTTTTCTGATGAGGCTCCCTATCAAGATCTCTCCTACATACCAGTGCAACATCCAAGGAATCTTGAATCTCCTCTCCAATCTATCTCATCAAGTACTGATGAACACTTGACCTCTCCAGCTCAACTTCAGCAAAATGAGGAAGAAAATTCCATGGGCAATACGGAAGTCCACGACAATGCACCAACTTCCTCCCAAGAGACATCTCCATCCACAACTGGAGTTGAATATCCCAGACGATCTGGACGGGCTACAAGACCTCCAACTTGGACAAAGGATTATGTCTGTGCTGCTCAGAATTCTCCAGGTATTCAACATCCAATCTCCTCTTATGTATCCTTTCATAGATTATCTAAGGAGCATAGGTGTTGTATTAGTCGTTTATCCAACGACAAGGAACCGTCTAATTATGACGAAGCATCCACTCATCCTAAATGGCAAGAAGCCATGGCGGCGGAATTAAAGGCTCTTATCGATAACCACACGTGGGATCTCGTTTCATTACCACATCATCGGAAGCCAATTGGATGCAAATGGGTCTACAAGATCAAGCATCGTGCCGACGGCTCCATTGAACGATACAAGGCAAGATTGGTGGCTAAAGGGTTTACCCAAAGAGAAGGCTTTGACTATCACGAGACGTTTTCTCCGGTTGCCAAAGATGTTACGGTGCGTTCATTCTTAGCCGTCGCTGCCATCAATGAGTGGAATCTACACCGAGATGGATGTTCATAATGCCTTCCTCCATGGCGATCTGGATGAAGAAATCTATAAGGACATTCCTCAAGGCATTCGGAGACAGGGGAGAATAAAGTATGTCGTCTCCGAAAATCCCTTTATGGATTAAAACGGGCTTCCGAGCAATGGTATGCAAAATTTGCTAGTGCTCTTACAACAAGCAGGCTTGGGCAATCCAAGCATGATTATGCTTTATTTTCTCATACTAAAGGTACGTCATCTATTTATCTGCGATCTATGTTGATGACATACTGGTTATGGGAAATGATAGAGCCTCTATAGAAAATTTCAAGGAATATCTGCATTCTACCTTTCACATTAAAGATTTAGGTGCACCGAAATATTTCCTTGGAATTGAAATTGCCCGCTCTGACAAGGGAATCTCCCTGAGTCAACGGAAATTTATATTAGAAATCATATCGAGGCGTGTCTTTCGGGATGCAAGCCAGCTGTAATTCCCATAGAGCAAAATACTAAATTGACCACCGCAGATTATGACAAAGGAATATCTCGAAATGATGATCCTGTACTCAGCGATTCATCAGGCTATCAAAGACTTGTTGGGAAACTTATATATTTGACAATGACTAGACCTGATATCTCATATGCGGTTCAGACACTTAGCCAATTCATGCATCAGCCCAAGCGATCTCACTTAGATGCAGCCTTGAAAGTTGTGAAATATTTGAAGAAATGTCCAGGACTTGGGATACTTCTATCTAGAAAGAATGACTTAAGGATGTCAGCATATTGTGATGCGAGACTATGCAACATGTCCCATCGTAGAAGATCTGTCACTTGGATATTGCATCAAATTAGGAGAATCTCTTCTTTCTTGGAAGACCAAGAAACAGCTCTTGTGTCTCTTTCCTCAGCCGGAAACGAGTATCGAGCTATGGCTAAAGCTACATGCCAAGTAGTTTGGATACGAGGATTACTCAAGGATCTCGGAGTAGAAGTGCAAGGGTCCACGAAGTTATATTGTGACAATGATGCAGCACTTAAACTTGCATCCAACCCTATAGTGCATGAAAGAACCAAGCATATATAAGTGGATTGTCATTTTACACGAGAAAAGATCCAAGAAGGAGTAATTGAGACTAGAGGAATTGGGACATCGGAACAGCCAACAGATATGTTCACTAAGCCTTTGTGTCAGCGACAACATGCATATCTACTAAACAAGCTAGGCGTCTTGGACATTTACAAGCCACCAGCTTGAGGGGGAGTGTTTGAAGATATGCAGGACTGTTACATATCTTGCTTGATTGTGTCTTGTATATTTATGTCAATTGAATATTGGATTTAGGTCTAGATTGATTATTAGATCCTTTATTTCCTTACACAGAATACCTCTTGTATTATTTATTGAGACAATTTGTACATTCAATACAATCTAAATATACAAAAAATTCCCCACGATACTCTCTAAAGTCTTCTTCCTTCTTCTTCTTGCCTTTCGTCGTTGACTTCTCACATCGCTAAACTCAACAACATCATCTCAACAACGTGAATCAAGCCAAGGACGCTTGGTCTTGGCCAGAAGCGAGGACACCGAAACTAGATCTCGCTTAGTCATTGTGTCGAACAGGTGGTGTACGTTACGGGATCGATGGTCTTTCAGCTTAATTGAGACCCAAATCGGAGACCGGGACTCTCGACGGACGAACACACACAGCAGCAAACCGAAGGACAGATGAGGGGTCAGAGTTCGCGTTAGCCTGACGACCGCGAGCTCCGCCCCGATGCGCCCAAAACGGGGCAAAAACAAGGCCAGGGGCTCACCATTTGGCTCGGCAACGCTGGCTGGAGCTTCGTCAGACAAGGGATGTCACGGCCGCAGCGTCGACTGAGGTTTACTCACTCTATCTCAGCTCTCTTAGCCTCGGTTTCTATCTCCAGAACCTCCCTTTCTTTTTTTTTTTTTTTCCTTTAATTATTAATTTTTTAAACATTAATTTATCCAAAAATAGGGAAGATAAAATAGAAAATAAAACCTAGAAAAAGCAAATGATATTAATACATAGGTGATATGAAAATTTTTTTGTTAGGGCTAAATTGATTCCTAATTTTCTATGAAAATAAATTTTAAGTATTTAGTCAAAATTTATAAGTCAACACAAGGTTGCCACTATCATGGGCACGGACATTGGGCATTGTCCACCGGCACCCCGCCCTCCGCAACCTTGGCTAATAACAATAGTGAGTGTTGTTTCATGATTATCCTCATGCTTTGTAATGTTAAGAACCAATAAAGATCTCCAGTGTATATGCGACTCTTTTTTTTATTCTTTATTTTCTTTCCTCGCTTTTTTCTCTCCACTCCTTTCATGATGATTGGCAATTAATTTTTAGACTAGTAATAAAATGTTAGTTGGTAACATGCCATATATCTTTTTAAATGTCAATAGGTAGAGATATCTATATTGATTATTCATCCTGTTTGTGTAGATCTTTGAAGACGATGTGTATGATGAACTTATCCATTCGTTTTCATGTTTTGAAGTAGAACGACAGGACATATGATTGACCATTTTATTTCAATTTTGTGCACATTTATTTAAAAATGCATAAAGGGAAGTTATCTTTCTCGTGCTTGTCAATCTAGAATTAGTTGCCGAAATGAAGGACGCTGATGTTTCGTTTAAGTTAATAAACTGACGATTTTCAGCGTAAACATTAAAATGGCTATTGGCGCTGTTCTATTCCCTTGGGCTCTTGGGGAACTTTTGGTCATCTAAAGATATGGCGGATGCGTGAATGAACTCTCGACTAATTCCATGGCGATTTCTCCACCTTTCTTATCGCTTTTGCCAAACAATATCTCTTTGCCCTTATTTTTAATTATGAAATCTTGACGGGCATTGATTAATCAGCCATCAATCCTACTAATAATGACTATTAGACGAACGGCGAGTGTTTTAATGAGAACTCCCTACTGATCGATAGCTGGCTTCAATGAAACTTATTCTTTTCAAGAGCAAATGAAGTAGTTCCATTTCATGTATAAAGCCAACAATCAAACCCACACCATACGAGTATCGTCATGACCTATAATGTGTCCTTGAAAAGCAGCAGACTGTCGAGAGCCATTGACGTGATGGTCACTCGATGAATAACAAAAGATTCGTCCCAGCAATACAAGATAAACATAAAATGGTTGCACTTAAGCAGCGTTCAGGAGAGGAAAGCAGGTCGGAGCCCAGTTGATACGAGGAAGAAAATCAGTTGAAAGAAGCAGAATGTCTGATAAAGTTTCTCGAATTTCCAGAAATAAGCACCTGACCACATAAACTGATTGATTCTCTATTGAAATCCAGTCAGTAGATTAATCAACATGGGAGAGTAGATGTGGACTTGATTTGAACCAAATCACTATAATTAGTGTGTGCAAATTTCTCTATCCCTTTAACTCTCTATCGTTTTATTTGATAGCATTTTGCACACATGAGAATCTGGTTTTTGCATAATTTCTCATTAGATTTTGTTCTTTTGTGATATCAAACTTGATTGTCTTAAATTCTGCTTTAGTTTATTTAGATCATGTATGAACACTTATTCATCCTCCTCTAGGTGATATTGTTAGCCTTCGCAACACATTCAAGGTAAAGAACACAACGAAAATGGAAGCGGGGAACATGAAAACCGTCTTGAGAGTAATTTTCTTCCGTTCTGCTCCCTTGAACATCTTTTATAAACGAGCTGAAGAGTATGCTGCGAAAAGGCCCATAAAGACCCAAAGCAAGACCATTGCCGTCATCGGACCCCCTCGGTTAGTAGGAGAGAGGAAATCAAGGAGAGCAAAGATCATGATGACAAGAATCATCCCCAATAATTGGACCCTTGTCCCGATGTAGACACACGGTAAGTCCGAGTTTGCAGGAGGATGGAACACATCCCCGTGTACCAACTTCCAGCCCGCCTCTTCTAGGGCTTCTTCTTGGTTCTCCAATTGGCTGTACCTTGAGACATCGCGGTAGAGAGCACGTAGGGTAATCGTAGCCACCATTCCGAAGAGAAACAGGACGATCATAAAAAAAAATTGACTGTAGAGAACCGAGAAAATATTGGTGGTCCGGGGACTCCAAGTCAGCGTGATCCCCAGCCACTCGAGAAGCGACACGTGAAGCAACGTAACGCTGCGGGGCCGGCCACCAGCTAACGAATTTATGCACAAAAAATAATTTCCTCTCTCTCACTAGTCTGCACGCACTACCCTTGCTCTCTTTCTCTCTATTTCTCTGCACACACTTATTTCTTTCTCTTATATTCTCTCTCCTTCGTGCTTTCCTAATCTGAAGAAGAAGAAGAAAACCAAACCTCTTTCCTCTCCAGCGAATGCTTTCAAATCATGAATCACTCTCGGATTTGACTACTCTACGCTCGTTGCTGCTTTGGCGTTCGTCAAGCGGTCTTTCCCCTGCCATCGACGCCAAACACAATAAGTCCGCCCCTCGCAAGCCTGAAAGAGAGTGAGGCATAGGTAGAGGGGCCGGTGACTACCCTCGACAAGAGTTTCGAGTTCTCCAAGTTCTTCAAGAGCAAGAACGAGCTTGATACAATTCTGTTTCACCAGTTTTGATCATTGTGAAAAATCTTTCATCAAAAGCTGCGTTTTGGTTTTATTATAAGACACTCAAGTTTTGTGTTGAACTTGGACAAAGAATGTCAAATGCGAGAGGAATTTTACTTTCAATTTGTATATACAACCTTGACAATCAATGCTAATGTGACTCAAAAATTAACTATTGTTGAGTGTAAATCACACTAGAATCTAATCAATGATGTAAACTAGACACTAGGAACTGGATAGTCTATGCTTTTGAGCTCAAACTATGCCAGAATTTAATCCATGACACAGTTTGTTTTAGCGTAAGGGTGGAATCTAATCAATAGCAATACCTTTGGGATAGAAAACATAACACCAGAATTTAATCAACGACACTAGGCTTGTAGAACAACACCGGAATTCAATCAACGCTGTTGGACCAAATAAAGATACATGTTAGAATTTAATCAAAGATGGGAATCTTGGAAATTATAGCTAAAATGCAATAAAGTAAAGATAAAGTAAATATAATTGATATGTTGTTCGGGAGGTTTTCAATGGTAGGGCTACGGTATTTATAGAGTGGACTGATGTTCCTCATTTGGTTGCTATTTCTTGGGCATTACTATTCACATTCTCCATGTTTTCCATTTCTTCTTGATGACCTTATACTTTAACAACCGCTTCGTAACTGTCGACGATGCTTGTGCAGTTTGCTCATCAAGCAAATAACTATTCCCTATTTTCATGTGTATTTCTTGCAGTAGTTATTCTTGCTTGAGTTCTAATACTAATTTCGCTTTATCTTCAAATCTGGTGCACTATTCCTATAGCTTGACATATGGCAATCAGTCACCTAGCCATCGACTCTAGAGTTGACTTCTAGAATTCTATCGAGGCTAAACTTAAATAGCTTCCATGAAAGCTGTTTTACCTTTAACTATGTGACCAACACGTGGTTCTGAGGGTGATTTTGGATGTCAACAGCCTTCTAAGGTAATCATGCCTAATTGTCTTCTGACATCTTGTCCTTGATACAAATTTTCATTCCCCACATTATCTCGACATGTCTCCACTAATTTCGTAAGTTTTCCCTTTTCTTCCCTGCATCTATCTTCTACTAATATCTCCTTAAGGATTCCATTATTGTATTCCATCTTCTTACCTTACCCTATTTCCAAATTCTCTTTACGGTTTCTTTCATCTACGCTTTGTCACCTTCTATGGCACCCAAGAAAACCTCCGGATATGACTCTGCAGACTACCTCAGCAATTTGATCACTCTCTAGACAGGGGAACATGCTAAAGATTTTTGTTTTGGCCTGTTGAATGAGGTCGAGGATGTGACGGGCTGCTTCTTTCTAGGTCCCAGTATTATTGACTATAATAGAATCCATCCTCCACTCAAAGCTTGCTTTCCTACAAGGCATGAAACTTTGGCTCTTCAATACAGCTTCTTTTGAGATGTCTGGTCCTTAGCTTCTCCTCGATTTCGTGGGTTCCTTTCATTTGAGGCAGATTTCCCTAAATGGTTTCTCTGACTAAGGGATGATGAACCAACCTGACTTGCTTGGATGAATGCTGGGATTGAGAAGACGCTCACAATCATTATGTCTTCTTATGATGTAAACTGTGGATTGATAGGGTCTACAGTAAGCTTTTGGTCCTCTTCGATTACCTGTTTCCTTTTCCCTTGGGGACCGATGTTTGTTACCCTACAGGACATGCATACTATAACCGATTTTCAACTATTTAGCCGTTCTGTTGAGCAGTTGCCTATGATTGAAATTCCTTTTTTCATCTCAGATGTTCTTGCGCATAGTAAGTTCTTTGAGCAGTTTGGTAGAGAGACCGGCCCTGTTGATGAAAAGGAACTCATCATTTTCTTACTATACTGGTTGTCAAGATACGTTTTCAAATGTGTCACACTTAAAGTGAACAAGGATTATCTCCAAATGGCTGCAAATCTTGCAAGTGATAAGCGCGTTACTCTTGCTCCCGTAGTTCTTGCTTCTCTGTATAGAGGGCTAGTACATGCCTCAATTGTCATGAAGGCTGAAAAGAGTGGTACCATCTCTGGTTCCTTCTGGATCTTACAAGCCTAGATGTCATTATACTTCGAATTTCTTTTTGACCTGGGTTCTCATGACCTGCCTTATTATCCTCTGCCAAGCACAACACTTATAAGACCTCTTCTAGACTATCGACTTTTGAATCATTAACATAAGAAGGTTCCTTCAGTTGTCTCTCCTTTTCTTCATTATTTTTCAAACTATCTTGGAAGTTAATCACAGGGATATTGACTTTTTCTACTATGAAAATGAAGAACATTATTATCTTTTTGATCCTGATAGTATAAACTCTTTCCAAAACTTCTGGTCTGTACATAATCCTTAGTAGACCTTTCATTATGGCTGTCCACGAAGGATCGATTCTACCTAGGCTTTGAAGTATACTCTCCTCATTATTGTCAAGACAATTTGGCTTTTTTCAGGCCATTCCCATGCCTATCCCTTACTCAATGGATTTCTCACAGTTGAAGAAAGGAGTTTAATCTGGAAGATTGTGGGGCCCTAACTTGCTGTGCTGAGATAACCAAGACTATTATGAGGTAGGTTACGTTAGTACGTGTATATGCATGTACAGACAAACCTTATAAACTTACATACTGCCTGGCTTGAAGATAGGAGGGAGCACGTTTCCTTTTGATCACCTGATTGCTTCTTTTTATCTCAGATAAGAATGGGAGTAGGCGAGCGGTGCAAAATTCTCTGTCAAAAGATTCTTGATGCAAAAGAGGCCAAAATTTTCAAAAAAAGATGGATGACAACTATCGAGTGAACATGTAAGCACCGATTAGCATAAAATGCATGCAGACCAAGAACTGCTGTAACTTAATGATCTGGAACTGTTGGATGACACAGCATAAATGGGAGGGTGTTGGACTATCTCCCTCTGGTGGTTCCATTAGAATGGCCTGAACAGAACAATTTCACTGCGTATCGGCGGGGCTTTCCTGTTGTCTTCAAAGCACATTTATGCTGGAGTGAGTACCAATCTTGGCATTCCTCTCTCTTTTAGGTGTTTAAAATATGCAAGTGTTTGTATATACGTAGCTGAATACTTTTTGCAGAGTAGGGAGCAGAGATATTTTATCTACAAACACTTGTGGTTCACTGTCGAGTATCACCAAGATAATGAAACAGGGGCCACAACAATTGTTGGGTTTGAGGTTAAACCATTCAGGTGATTTTCCATGATCACATACAAAACACCAAAGGTTGATGCTAGTCCTGTTTATTAGACATCCACCTCAATAACTGTGCCAAATCATCTTTTTATTATGTAGTGTAAGACATGAACATATAGGCATATGGAGCGAGAAGACTACTGTTGGATATTTCAATAGTTTTGAAATATTTATTATAAATTATAATCGTCATGAAAGTCATCATTTTTGTAATGATTTTTTTAACGGTCATATAACGGCTTTCTAATGGTTGTATAACGGTCGTCTAACGGCTTTATAACTTTTGATTTATTACTTCATAAACTCCTCATTATTTTATAACGGTCATCTTTTTAATTACCAATTGATTTATGATTATCTCCTAACGGCTCTCTCTTTTCCTTGTTTAAATATAAATTAAACTTCAAACCACAATTGTAGCAGATACGATATGTTCTCACATCTTTCCTTTTCTTTTTGCTGGGTTATACACAAAAGTTGTTCTGTTTCATTCTAATATTTAGTGCGGAGTATAGAAGAAGGTCTGTTGTATCTTGGGACGATAGCCGCTGAAGCCTTACGCACCGAGTTATGTACTCCGAGGGGCGGGATTATCCTTAAAGACAGTGTTTGCACGCCTCAGACATTTCTTTTTATTTTCTAATCTTTTGTAATGTATTTCCAATAATTATTATTACTTTATGTATTCTAATAATTTTTCCAACAACTACTGTAATCCTCATGCAAAGTGTGTGGTTACTAGCTCTACAAACCCTCAAGAGGTCGAAGAAAGGAAGGAGGTTATATTTACATATGACGTTGATTTCCAGGTAGGCCCCCTTTTTGTTACCTTCATGAAATATGGCCACACATAGAGTAGTGTATCTTCAGAATTTTCCTTTGGCTCAGTTTCAGTCTCTTCGTCTTCTTCCTCATCCTTCTTGAAAAATATATGCCTCAGGCATCGTTCATCTTGCAGGAGAGTGACGTCAGGTGGATTCCGATTCCTCGATGGGAGCCTTCCTGTCCGATGGCCGATGACCTGATACAACGGTTTTCTATCGCCACCTCCGGTGGTTTATCCAGTCCATCCTCCAGTCGTCTTCTGCCCTGCCAGGTGGCTGTTAGCCTCGACTGAATGATGAGTTCAGCCACTGCTACTATCTGGTCGGAGCACAAATAAAGCTCCCTTGAGTTACTTTATGTAATGTTATATATGAAGGGTGTGTGTGTGTGAAGAAGTCTCTTGTCTTCCCCTCAAGAAGACAAGGCGGTTTGTCCGTGTTCTTGTAGCATGTATTTTTCTAACCTGACTCTTGCTTTCTTCTCTTTTGTTTTCTTTTCACTGAGTCAGAGCGTAAAGTGTAGTTGTTCTTTGCGTTGGATGTCATAGCTCTCACCTCATTGTAATTATTCGCATCGATACATACGTACTATAAATGAATTTGGGTTCCTACTTTGGGGTAATGCAAATGCAATTAGATGTGCTATTTTCAAGTTAACACTGAATTCTTTTCCCTTACTCGGTAATGAATCTCCACAAAAGTTCAATCTCATTTATTTTCATCAACTGTTGATCTAATTTCTCGATTCTTAAGATTATATATCTTGATCAATAAGATCAATGTCTTTTATTCACAAGCATTAGAAGTTTCGATCTATATAGCAGGTGTCACTTTTCATAGAATCATTTAAACATAAATTGGACGGTTATAGGATATATATATATAAAGCTTCAGCCTATATTCCATCGGTATCAAAATTAATCAAATCAAATTGAACTAGACTACTAAGCTAGTGTGCGAAATTCTGGAGCATTAAAGAAGCGAAAAAGTAATGCGTTTAAGATGTTAGGTAAGACCTAGCAATCAGAATAATGCAATGAGAACAGTACTTTGAGAATGGACACATATTGGAAAGCTTGCCTCAATTATACAAGAAAATGAGAATCCCTCCATTCTCACTCACCTTGCACTAAGCCAAAATAGATAAACTGCTAAACTGTCCATAGCGAGAAACAATACTCTTCCCTTCAAGAGTGTACTGAAACAAGAACGACTTGGTTCTACATGTCTATTCACGCTAGTTCATGTAAAAGAATGCATGCTGGTTTTCGTTTGATCTTATTTGATGGGCCTGTGCAGTTGGAAAAACACCATCTATGCAGGATACGTAAGTGGCTGCAGAAATCATCATTGTAAGATAGTTTAGCAGGCATTGGTGACATTACAAATGTTTTGCAGTGTTCTTTGTTCTGCTCATTTGTAATTACCAATGTTGCGCGTGTACGATCAGATTGTTTGCTTTACACTTGTCATTTCCGGAAATCCTTACTGAAAATTCGCTTTCGTTTCTTGTTAGTGAGCTCTTAGCATCCGCTTAGAAGTATGGTCTGATTATCTCTTTCATTTGACTGATAAGAGTTAGAAAAATTACACAGCTAAAACGTATACATTGGAGGCATGGGCCGCAACAGACTCTTGAACTGTAGTTTTGCAGAACCCATCCTAATTTAGTGAGTTTTGATCATGCTCAGGGAGAATAATTTGTCCACACCTAGTGAATTTCTATAATTTGAGCCTCTAATAACTTAGAAAGATTTTAATGAGCAAGCAGGCTGATTTCATATTAACTACCAAGTTCACAAGCAGCTGTTCCCATGGTTCTTGTTTTGGGAGAATTATCAAAAAAATCATTTAACTTTTTTTTTCAATTAATTCAATTTTAACTTTTTGAAATTGTGTCAATTCAGTTCATCCTCTAATTTTTTTTTTAGTACCAGCCATTCGGATGATAATTTTTAACAATTCTTTTCGAATTCTCTTCTTCTTCATTTTCCTTTTTTCCCTTAGGCGAGGCCAGCCTCACCATGGTTTTGTCGGCCGCGCAAATCAAATTAATTTACTGAATTAAAAGCATTTCATACAAATCACTCGGTTATCAATTTGAGGCAAACGCGCAATCTTTCCAACTTGCCCAGCAAGTTATGTCGCTGTCGCAAGACTTGTTGTGAGCACTACATAAAGCAAAGTGGCCCGCAAGTTTCGTGGAAGGAGGGGTTTTACCCAAAAGAAACATTCAACGACAATGATTTGGCCCAACCCTTTGTCCTATTTCTGGGTCACCATCGATCCGGGATCGTAAATCGAGCAATCCCATCCATTTGATTTGATCTAATTGGCCCATCAGCATAGCCTTAGATTAATTTTTGAAATTTCACAGAAACATATGCCTGTGGTTTCCAAAAATAAGCAACCGAGCAATTAATTAAACAAAAACCTTTCTGAGAAACACAGGAATTTTCAATCTATTTTCATGCGGCCTTCGGAGCTCTTTCTTCGTATTTAGAGAGCAGTTTCGCAGAAGGGAAAAAGCAAGGAGATAATTGAGTGCGCGTCATGAATAGACCCCATGATGGCTACTCTCTGTGCTTTTTCCCTTTTCGTCCCATTTCCTGAGCGGTATCTTCTCTTTTCCCTTTCTTAGTGGACAAGCTTTTCTCCTTCAATTAAAGACCATCGCAGTCTCCCTTCCCGTCCACGGTTGCAACCCCTGATCGGGTCGGAATTCGACGACTTCATACTCTCGACATATTCCTATACTGAACGCGTGATGAACAAATGGCTACTTTGTCAATTTGATTTGGAGATTAGGTTAAGGAGCGAATAAATCTTAAGTTCAATGATTTGATTTAATTTCATAGAATTAAGGATAACGTGAAGTTAGACATGCGCAAGAAATTGAGATGCTTAAAACTCTCTATAATAAGGTATGTATATGGACCAGAAGTAGTTGTGATGGATGCGAACGAAAAATGAAATTGTGAGGTGATACTAATATTTCTATTGAAGATATAGACATGTATAATCTTTCCCTTAAGAACCAATTGAGCGTTATCTCCAAGCAAAATAAGTCAAATGGACTAATAAAATAGATAAATATAAAATTAACGAAGGACGAAGATTCGTCGCAATAGAATTGTCCCGACCCACCGTCGAAGAAAATAATGCACTTGACCAAGACTTTCTAACGCCATCACAGAATGCTAAAGGGGGCCCTCTTATAGTAACTTCGTCTTGCAGAGGCTTTTCTCCTATAAGAACTGGCCTTCTTGCCTTCACTTCCTACATCGCCATTAAACACAATCGCAATGAATCTCCAAATTAACATTCATCCCCGCAAGGAAAACCTGCAGCTCATAAGCCCGGGAGCAGGTCATCGTCACAGCGGCCATCAAGGCTCCCGGCATGGTCATGGCCTCGCGCATGGCCAGAAACAGGGACAGGGGCAAGGCCACAAAGAGGGACACAGTCACAAAGAGCGGCATGGCCTCGCACTAGTCCACAGAGAGGTACACGGACACAGCCATAAAGAGCGGCACAGCCACGTAGTTGTCCACAAAGAGGAACACAGCCACAGCCACGGCCACGGACACAGCCATAAAGAGAGGCACAGCCGTGTACTCGTCCACAGAGAGGAACACCGCCATGGCCACGGACCCGGCCATAAAGAGAAGCACAGCCACGTCCTCGTCCACAAAGAGGAACACCGCCAAATACGCGTCCACAAAGAGGAACACGGCCACGGACATGGACATAAACACATGTCCTTGTCATGGTCACAGTCATCGACATCGATCTATGACAGGTCTGCCTCCGCTGGAAGCGTGCCTGGCCCTCGGAAGCCAATTCTAATCTCAAATAGATATACAAAAGTTCAGCCGCCACCACTGCTGCCTCCACCTCCGGTGGTTCGTCGAATCTGTCCTCCTGCGGTCACCCGCCCACCACATCGCCGTTAGCCTCTACCATGTGAAGAGTTTGGCCGCTGCTACTATCTTGGTCATAGAAAGAATAAAGCTCCCTCAAGTTACTTTTATGTAATGTTATATATGAAGCGTGTGTACGAGTGACGAAGTAACCTCAAGAACACAAGGGGATTGTCCTTGTGGTCTTTTATTATGTGTTTTTCATGACCTAATTCACTTGCTTTCTCCTCTTGAATTTCCTTATCATTGGGTCAGAGCATAGAGATGTTTGCCTTCTTTGCATTGGATGTCAAAGCTCTCACCTCATCGTAGTTGTGTGCGTAGGTGTGATAGTGGATTTGGATTCACAAAACTCCTGGCGGTCTTGCAAGTGCAATTAGATGTGTTAGTCTCATATTTGCACAAAATTTATGTTACTTGCAAATGAATCTCCGCTCCAGTTCAATGCCATTTTACTTTCCATCTATATAGATTATATCGATTAAATCAATGTCTTTCCTCACAAGTAGTAGAAGTTTTGATGTGGACAGTAGGTGCCACTTTTCAAAGAATCATGTGGACAAATTACATAGAGTTTCCTCGAACCGTATGAATGCACGGCAGAAGAAGGACGCGTAGCAGTTAGTAAAAGTAATGGTGGGGTTGTGATTTTGAATGGCTGGAGCCATAAACGCTCTAAAAAAACTAAGTTAAAGGATTTACAAAAGCCATAGACGACTTGATTCTGAGTCTTTTTATATAATATGCATAGATTTAGTGGACAATTATCCGCAATAACCGCCAGCGGAAAATATTAGGTCCATTCAATGTTCAAATTCACATTACTCACAGTGAATCTTTGCGGATAGCGAACCACGTTTGTCCGTTCGATGTGCAAATTCCTTTTTTCCATTTTTGGTTGGTTCAAGTAGCGGATCTAAATGATGTATTTAACGTTGTGTTCTTGCAATAGATGGGCCTAGTATATATTTCGAGTAATACATCGCTTACACCTTTTGCTTACGGATGAAATTGAATCGAAGAAAACTGAACTAGATTGTTTAGCTGAGGATGACAAGTGAGGGATCAAGTTACAGCAAAATGTAATGCTTTCGATAATAATGTTAAGAAGCAACTTACTTATTTGCAGCAGAGAAGTTTGGTTACGTTAAACACCGTCAATTTTACTGACAAATCCAAGCATCAATCAACATAAGTAGATCTGTTCTAGATCCATACCTAAAAAACTTCTTGGAAATCCAAACGAAATGCAGCTTTTGCCATTTCGCACTTAGTAAAGTCTTAATGAAGAAGCCGACAAGGGCAGCGGTTCAATATACGGTCAGAGGCAATCGAATTTTGTTGAATCTGACCAAACCTATCTGAATTAGTGGTACATAATAACCCTATATCTCTAATGATCTTGTTTCATTGATTTAATTAAACCTTGAATAAAATGGCTAGTGAAAAAAGACAAATTCACCCCATAAAGGACTTTTGGAGCAAGAGAGATGCACATTATACAATTAAACTAATTGACGTTTTTGCTTTTTCTCATAAAGGTCCATAAATTCGCAGGTCAAACAGATGGTTCAACCGCATCATTAATAAAATATTGAATTAATTGATGTCGATGAACCGATGAGAAGTGGTAAACAATATGGTTCAAGAGATAAATAAGTCACCAAATTCGGGATCGGCGAACGTTTCTTATCGATTAAGAGATTCCTAATTTAAGTTTAGAAGAATTAAAGGCTTTCTCTCGCCGCTCTTGTTGCCAAAAGATCCTTAAACCCCCATGGCCAAAGAGATCAACCGCATTAGCTAGTCAACCTTGTAGCAGTTACAGCCTTTATTTCAGGTAGATACGTCTCCCTTTACTTAAATCAACTGAACCTTCTTTTTATGTCATGAATCCTCTAATCCAAAGGTCACAAGATAATTTACGTCTGAGGTGGCTGAGTTGGTACTAAAATCTTAAATCTTAAGATGGGCAGTAATTCATAAATTTCTACTTGGAATGATTCTCTTGTAGTCAAATTCAGACTAAGAGAGCCGATTTATCTCTGATTGTTAACCGTAACTGGAAGGAAAAAAAGAAGCCATAGAAGCATAACGCAGTAAGAGACACTTAAGTATATCATTGAAGAACAAGAAAACACATATTGGAGAATCTAAGCATGCAAATTGGGTCCTATACTACCCAAAATAGGAGAAGCATACATTAATTTCACAATACTATGGTCCATGATGCAGTTCAGAGACAACCTAAGTAATTATACTTGTTAACACACATAAGTTCAACAAAGATCTAGATGTATTCTCCCTCCCAAACACACTTTATCTCAAGCCATAAGCAGCCCCACTGTCAAACTTCTTAGCCCAACCATGACAATCCAAAGGTCATCATGTAAACCGGCAGCGCTGTTGCCAGCATGGGGCACCGGAGCAGGCGCTTCCGTCGGTGCAGAGGTGATGCCCTTGGACCGGTGCTTTTCGGACATGACCACAACCTCGAGCTTCTGTCCCTTCTGGCAGTGTCCCCAGGTTCCACTAATGAAGTAGTAAGGTCCGGAGCGCTCCAAATTCAACTTTGTCTCACCGTCTTTGTACTCCTTGAGCGGCTTCACGGTATTGCAGCTCTCGTAATCCTCCTTCGTTGCTTCCAACACTGAATCGGCATTCTTATCATATTTGAAAACTGCGCAAGAGAGAGATTTCAGGAACCTGGCTTTCGACAAAACCAGCACATAAGCTTATATGAATTTGGGTGTGTCCATGTAGAAGCATCTCAATCATTATGAAAGTATAAAAAACTGGAAGACTAATTAAAATGACCGGAAAATGCAATAGAAAAGATGAAAAACTGAAATTAGACTGTGTCCCTCTTTGCTTACCCTGTGGGGGTTACAAAAAGACAATGTTAGACCAACAGAAAACACAATAATATTTATAAAGAACATATAATTACCATTATCTACCATATATAACGAAAAACCTATATGCGAGAAAAAGAACAAAAAGATCAGATGATACAGACTCAGAACATCTCCAACTTTGAACCGGTTACTCTGAGCCCACTGATTGAGCTGCGAAGGAGACGAAGGAACTTCCCATGAATTCTCTTTGCCTCCAACCACGAATTCCCTTGCTTCTACATTGGTACTTAGAAAAATCACCATGGAGACCAAAACTGGTAACACAAACGCTTTCGAAGGAGCCATTGCTGCGCAAATGAGAGAACTGGCGATGCTTGAATTGAGTTAGAGAAAGAAAAAGATCAAATGTGCTAACGCAGCGCAACGACGAGAGTTGATATTACTAGGGTTACTGGCCTCTATGTAGCCGTTCAAGCCCCTTGGTATGGAGCGACGGAAGGCGTACACGAATGACACTTGGTGGGACCACTTGACCGAGAGTTTCGTCTTAAATCCAGGAAGAGAGTCGCTGCCTCCATGCCGATGGCTTTTGGAGAAAGAATACATCCTCTCTTTATTGAATTTGGGTGTTATTTATGGCAATTACTTAGGTTACTGAATAATTTCTGAACCGCATAGGGTAATTACTTAGTTTAGTGGATTTAACAACATTTGATAGCTTAAACAATCGTATGACCTAGGATTAGAGGACTTATTGACATAAAAAACGTGAAGTTGATTCAAGTATAGGGAGACATATCTACGTGAAATAAAAGGCTGTCACTGGTGCAAGGCTGACTAGGTAATGCAATTTAAAGGATCTCTTTGACCAGGGGGTTTTGAGAATGTTTTGGCAGCAAAAGCGGAGAGAAGAAGTCTTTAGTCTTTTTCTAAACTTAATCTGGCATCTCTTATCGATAAGAAACGTTCACCATTCCCGAACTTGGTGACTCATTTATTGCTTAATTTAAAGTTTCATTAATGATGTGTCGAACCATCTCTTTGACCAGCAAGCTAATGGACTTCAATGAGAAAAAAAGAAAAAAAAAATCTAGTTCAGTTTTCTTTGATTCAATTTGGTGGGTAAGCAATAGGTTTAAGCAATATATCACTTGACAAATATACTTTTATGAGTCGAATTTAAAATAAATTGTACTTTTATGTGTCCTCAAATTGTCTATCAAAGCTTTTCTACTTTTTGAGAAAGGACATTGGTCAAGGATATAACACTCTAGCCGCTAGAACTGCTATCCATTACCTAGAGAAAAAAGGAATTGCTGTCGATTAGGGTTCTTTCAACAGCTTGTAAGAGAAAAAAAAAAAATTACTCAAAAAAATCCCAAACTTATTGCAATTGTGTTGATTCAGTCTTAAACTTATTTTTTTTGGTCAATTAAGTCTTAAATCTTTTACAATTATGTTAATTCAGTTCATCTAGCTAAATTTGGCTAGTTGGCACTTGACATGGACACTAGTCGACATTGATGGACAATTTTTCAATAATTTTTTATTTTTCAAAAATTTTAATTAGTTTTTTTATCTTTTTTTCCCCTTCCTTTCCCCTCCTTTCTCCTTCTAGTGACTAGCCAGAGGGAAGGGTCGGTCGCCGAACTCAGGTGGTCGGCTAGTGGCAAGCTTGCCTCGCCATCACTAGGTGAGGGCAAGCTCGCCCAGCCATTTACAAGGCTCGCCCTATCACTCACGCAAGACACAAAGAAGACAAAGAAGAAGTGAGGAGTACTTGTTAATGGATCTATGGATAGCGTTGTCAAACATGGATAGCCTTGAGCTCATGGCAGCAAAGAAGCCCTTGTTTTGATTCTTATTCGGACCCCCCATCCCTATCTCTCTCTATAGCTTGCCCTTGATGACGGTGAGGCTTGCCCTCATCGGATCTGGGCAAGCACCAATGAGACAAGCCCTCACTAGATCTAATGAGCTTTGCTAGTGGGGCGAGCCTCGTTAGTCCAAATTTGGTGAGCTCGTCGATCTATTGGCGAGGCTTGCCCTGCCAGATTCGACAAATGTGAGCCTCGCTGGTGGGAGGGCGAGCTTGCCATTGTCGAAAGAAGGAGGAAGGAGAGGGGAGGAAGGGGGTAAAAAGAGAAAGAAAAAAAGGAAAAAAAGAAGAAAAGATGAAAAAATTAATTAAAAAAAAATTTATTAAAAAATTTATTTGTCGTTGTCTACATAAGCACCGAGCCAAATTTGGCTAGATAGATTGAATTAGCATAATTGCAAAAGGTTTAAGATTAAAATGGAAAAAAAAATAAGTGTAGGATTGAATTGGTACAATTGCAATAAGTTTAAGATATTTTTACTAATTTTCTCAAGACAAATCAGAAAAAGAAAAACATGATAAGCCACATCTTTTCTTAGATCACAGCGTTATATATACACAAATAAGAGCCATCACTCGAACTGACCGAAGAAAAGGAATCGAAATCCCATAATGCCAATAGCTAGCAACACAAAATTACAATGAGGCGATAGCTGTTAGCCATGATGACACATAAGAGTAGACTTGTTTAACTCACACATCATGACAGCACTTTGTAGATTGCAATTACACAACAGCAGACACAGACAATGAGAGCTGCATTCAGTTGTGATACAACTTGAGAGAAGTAGTCACTTAGAATCACGAGCTTCAGTCGAAGATGCTAACAGAGACGGAAGCGGGGAGGAGGAGGAGGAGGAAATACAGGACGAGGCACCAATATCGGGTAGATCACCCGAGGAGGTGGGAGCAGTGGAGCTGGAGCTGGAGGGCGTGGCCATGACCACCGTGGCCATGTCCGTGTCCGTGACCGTGACCGTGACCATGTCTGTGACCATGACCATGACTGTCAACGTGGCTGTGACCATGACCACCATGACCATGATGGCCATGATGATGACCGTGGTGGCCACCGCGACTGTGTCCGTGTCCCATGGATGATCTGCTGATTGCAGAAGTTTCTCTCTTGTGTGATTTTATGCAAACAGATGATGTCTTGTATGGTCCATAATTTATACACAGGAATGGCCTCCACAAATCTTGGTCAATGGTATATCATATTCCGGGAAGGTCGGTCGGATTTAATCCTCCATAATTTTTTATTTGGTTTTCCCACTGACGATTTTGCTCAGGAAATAGACCCCTCAATTATGGTTTAATAATGATTAGAAGATCCACATATATTAAAATGTTTGCAGTTTACTCGGAATTCCACCAGGTGGACGGCCAGACCAATGTGGGCCCATAAAAATAAAAAATAAAAGCTAACTATAATAAGCGACATGAAAAAAACATGTGAATTCATATATTATTCTCAAAACATCAGTAGTAATATTTACCTCTCAATTTTCCTTTGGCTTTTTTTTTTTTTTTTTTTGGCATCCATTGCAATAATTTAGCATCCCGGTTTGACTATGTAGCAACACAATTTCCGTGCGTTATCCGAGTCTAAAACTATATTTGATATGTTACTTCATATGTTGTTGTTGCCGTGAATTTTTGCAAGCGAACCGATATGTATAAAATTATAATGAATTAAAATATTCACATCATTCAATTTCTTGACCTTTACTCATGTGGAGATTTGGATCCGAACCCCGCCATCTACATTAGAGATTTATTACCAAAACACGCATAGAAATCGATTAGAGATTTAATATTGAGCTACTCATCAAAATTAGAGATGCAAAAATTAGAGATTTGGTGAGATTAAACATTTGCTAAAGTGACTATAAAAAACAAATTACGAGGTAAAGCTAGAACGTGAGCATGCTATCTAACTTAACCTTGCGTGAGTTCTAACCATATTTTTTCTCCAATTTAAGATGATTCTCACATCGTTTAATTTAATTTCCACATGTTCTTAGATCATATTTCAGCTAGCCAATCAATGACTTATTCACGCATGGCCTAGACCTACCAAAATTGACACTGCATCTTCATAAGACGGATTTTTCTTGAACATCTACTAATGCATTATTTAGAAGCAATCCATGAATTGATATGCTTCAAAAGCAGACTCCCCCTGATCACCTGATTCAACAACGTGACAAATCTGTCCTCGTTATCACTTAGTCCACTGAGCCAGAATTATTTAAGCAACCACATTATTTTCTTCTCTTTCCTGGAAGCTTCCGTGCGTTAAAAGCTATTACGACGGCCTTTGCCATCACGCGTATGACATATGACCTAGGGTTCCTGCTGGAATTTGGCCCCAACGAACCTGTTTTCGGCACCACTCGCCGTTCTTCCTCGAGTGAACTCGCTCTCTGCTCTCGTCAACCTCTCGTGGATACACGCGTCTGAGTTTCTGCACATCGTTTTTCCTCATTCGAGTTTGGCTTGCAGAAGATGGAGTTGGGATAAAATATGTGGTTTCCTCGAAACAAGTACTTCCTTCTTGGAATTGCAGGTTTCGCATTTTCTTTGATCTATGCTGTCGTCTCTTTACCTTGTTGAATTGCTGTAAGAGCATTACCCTAATTCAAGTAATAGAGATTCGAATGCATCGATCTTACTGTAAAACGGTAGACAGAAAATGATAAATTGAAGTCGTTAAGATCGAATTGGAGAAATTATGCAAGTTGGTTCTGCTAATTCCATTCACCTAAGTATTAATCTATTAATCTTTCATTTATATGGATCTTATCGGATCATTATTCAGCAGACAGAATGTAGGAGACAATTATTTTTTTCAATATAAAAAATTGACCTAATGTTGATACCTGATTTTTTAGTCGATGCATCGATCAAGGTAAAAACTCGAGATGATTATTTTTTTTTTTTAGCACGACGGAGCCCTTTTTGAACCACAAAGTGTCGTATTTTGTTCCTTTCTTTTGGTTTGTCATTTGGAGATGATTTCCTACTCATATTTTTATCAAAAACACAAAAAGATTTTGAGTTGACTTTTCAGTCAACTATTTGACCAAACATCAATCCTAGGTCAAATATTGACTTTTTGCATAAAAACTTTCATTTTAAACCTTAATGTCACTTGGACCATATTAGTTTTCAAAAATTTCAAAGATTTTATTACAAAATTGACATTTTAGGAAAAGTCAACTAAAGGTTGATTTTTTATTAAACCTTAGACCCAAAAAATTTAAAGATATAAAAATCCACAATTCACATCATTTCAATCCAAATTTGACTTTAGCATAAAATTTTTTGCAAAAATCAATTAAGAATATTGTTTTCCAAATTTTTCGATTTTTGGATCAAAATTGACAAAAAATAGAATCTTTCATTCCAGTTATAATTAGGCTTTATTTCTTCTATGATATTTGATCTAAAGATTATTATTCATTCACTCGTTCAATCAATTTCGAGATTGGGCATGCCGAAGTATGGATTCTCATTTTTGGCCCAACTTAAGGGGTCCAGATCGATTTTACATGATTTACAAATAGGCATTTCCATTCTACTTATTTTTGCGAGATAAGTTAGAAGAGGTTAATTTTGGGAAATTCATTCGTGAATTTCTCAATTTGAGGGATTTAGCCTTCTTGAACATAAGAAAGCTAAGCTAATGAACTCCGATCGGAGAAATTTAAGTTAACCCATTTGAGATTAAGGTTTAATTTTGAGAATCGAGACTCAATTTCACTATTAAACCCTAATTCAATTTAGGCATAAAAGTTATCTCATCAATTCGAGGCCAATTTAAATGCAATAAGTGATCCTAGGAATGGACAATTAATCCAATAGGTGCTTTGCAATTTCAATTGAATTCAATTTTGATTAATTTGTATTTTTGGCTATCCAAATTGCTCAATTACACTGATACTCCACTAGCACCGAGCGAAGGACGAAGCAACACAAAACCCTAGGGGAACCGAGCATTTCACGAGGAAATCGACCCGAGCGATTGTAATCAACAGCAACAAGCATCATTTCGCAGTTCAAAATCAACCAAGGAATCCATTCGATGCCGCGGACTATAATGTGAACGGCGTTAAATCTTCATTCGATCAATATAGATTATTCATGCTGCAATTTTTCTTTTGCTCACACACCATTTTTTTTTTTTTTAATTTTCTTCTTTTTTGGTATTGTGTTTGATGAATAATGAATCATAAAATATTAGGAAATAAAGAATCTATGAGGTATATTCCTCGTCAAATTATGTGTCTATTTGAGGGAAAATTAAGAGTAAGAGTTTGAAATTGAGCAATTTTCACACAAAAAAAAAAGGTTTAAAATAGACTTTTGTCCCAATTTTAATTGAAATTGAGCAATTTTCAAAACAATTTTCATTCCAAATTCACCCCGGAGGATTTACCAACGTAACCATTAATGACCTCTTCCTTTTTTTCTTTTTTCTAATTAAGGATTTGAAGAAATGGTCTGATTTGCTATGCTCATTGGTCAAAGTTGGGATTCTCACCCGGATTACCTGATATGTCATTGTACCAAACAGACATTATGTGGGTCATGAAAGGACGTTTTCTTTGGCCAAAATAGTGAAAAGAGAATGGTAGAAAATCTTCATTACAAAGCTTTGTCTCTTGATAGTAGTAATCCGAACCTGGTTTGCACTTTTGTTCCAACACCTAATTTCCTTCGTACTCAATGATTCTCCCTTCCCATGTCTTCTTGATTTGAGGTTAACTAGCTATTTAGTGTGTTCTGCAAATTTACTATTAAAACCGATAGAGATAATTGGAGAATTTCATCATTGATATAATAATAATAATAATAATAATATTTCTACTGACTACTTCTAATATATCCTAGATTAATCGTCTTGATCTCTAGCTTCTTAATGATGTATCATGATCTTTTCGAGGCATTGGACATTCAATAATTCAACTATGTGATTCTTTGATGACAAGGATCATTCTCAATAACTTTAGGCCTCTCACGTTTTTAATTAAAATAGAACTTGACTTGGAGAAATCATCTCTTTCTCTTGAACTCTATATTTAAAATCAATTTTGACACCACGAGCATAATCTTTTTGATAGATAATTAGTATTTTTTAGCAGATTTCAAAAGTGGAGATACAATGTCCGGCTCAGTGCTACGTTATAAATTCGTAACAAGTATAGAAATTTCACCTATTGTACTATTTGATTTTGCTAACAGTAGAAATATTCAACCGTCTTTTTTTCTCCGATTTTGAAGAAGGACGCGTTGATGGTTGCAATTGCAATGCTTCATTCTTTGCGAGATAAGCGATTACTAGAAAATCTTAGCTACTCCAACGAGACGATGGAGTTTCGATCCTGATGCGGTTAGCTTAAGATGGGGTGCTCTGCCAATCTTTGCCTTCCCCTGCATTTCTCAATAGAAACACAACTCTTTGTGCATTCATTCTTCTTTCAGTACACGATTTTTATGTAACCCAAGCAGCCTCTTTGTCTTTCATTTTATTAAAGAGAGAGAGAGAGAAAGAAGAAGAATAGTCTCTCAAATTATAAAGCAAACTAACTTAATGAAAAGAATAACCGATAAAAGCTCTCTTTGCATGAGTACTATACAAATTGGAGGTGGACTTGAGACGGGGAGTGTTGTGACCCGCGTGTGGCAACTCGGAAGAAGAGAAGACGCGGTTGACTCACGATCAGTGGAAGTAGACTGCTAAAACAATATCCAATTCGCCGTGGACTCATAATCGGTTCGGTTTGGTTTTTCAGTTTTCTTTTTTGAAATATTAAAAAAAAGTTTAATGAAAAAAGAGAGATCATGTAAATTGTAATATTAAAAAAATATACTATTTTCCGTTCACCAAACAGGAATATAAAAACAGTTATTTTTTCATTATCCAAACCGAAATCCGAATCAAACCTGAAATGTACGAAAATTCGACTTAGTTTGGTTCGAATTGGTTCTAGTTTCAACTCAGTTCTAACACCACTACCTATAATGAGGGCATTGGAAAGCCTCATAATACAGGCGTCAAGCGTTTCCCAAATATAGAAAAAAGTGAGGTGGCTTGTCCTTTGAGCGTGTATTTGTATGAGCTTATTTGGTCTACGTGTTCTTGTGTGTCATGTCAAAAAAGCAGTTGTAATGGTAGTAAGGATGAGCTTTTATTATTCATAAATAATGTATGCAATAGTTTGTGTGAGATATATTTTATCAAGGTAATACTCTGTATGCATAAGAACATATTCATGTCATGTCAAGGATGAAGTCTTACTCCATGACTGATGACGTATAATGACATGCAATGTCATGTACTTCAAAGGCATTCTTATCTATTTTCTTTGCCACAGGATCACAAGCCAGATGATGCTGAAGCATCACATTCACGTGGTCAACCAATTTCCCCAAGAGTCCTTGAAATAAGAGGAAAACAATAAGACATCGACATGAAAAGCCCCATGCCAAACTGAAAATACTAATGTGATGTAGGTACTCTCAACTGCTATATTTACATTTACCAGCAAACACGGATGATCGCCAGAATCCGATCTTTGTCGTGCTGTTGTCATGCAAATAATTTTCATAATTCTACATGGGGCACATGTGTTCACCATCATTCTGGTATTCTCTGTGTAGGTGAAAATAAAAGATGATTTCTCTCATCAGGATTCAGATACACACATTAACTATTGTGCAAATGACAATAAAAGAACATGACTAGTATCTTCCAAGTCAATTTGCACCCCTAACATTGCCAATGAGCTATTCTTATGTCAAGATTACAGTTGTAGTTGGCAATGCTTGTTTCTAATGCAGTACCATTTAAGCTCTCCACATAAATAAAAATCACATGGACAGCACCTCCCACTTCTTTTCAAAGCCATAAACAGCAGGGAAGTACTCGAGCTCAACATATTTTTTGTCCCTGCCATCAGCCAAGCCAAAAATAGTGCATATTTCTGGCTAAAACCATAACCATTGCAGGAGTGACTTTCCAATTCTGTTCAGCGACAGCTGTAGCAAAACATATGGATTTGAGCTGTAGACTAAGAAAAGATGGCAATTAGATCTAGATCAGCTCTCAAACAATAAAGGACTTAAGCAACTCACCTTTCTAGCCACCCATCGATTATTTGTCATGTTTATCCCAAAAACATGAAAGCAACACGGTTGATTTAAGGACTTCCTCCATACTTCTGGTTTGGATCTCACACTGTTATCCGCGATACAGTGGAAATCCTCTGTTCTTTTAAAGCCTCTAGGGTGTGGACATTGTCATCACCAAACAATGACTGGACTGAAGTAATAAATTGCGAATGATGTTAAGCTACGAAATTGCAAGATGATAATTAAAGGCATGAAGAAGAACAAGGAAAGAGTGGCTTCATGATTTGTACTGGGTTTCGACCGTTGATGATAATACTTTCAACTTGATCGAGGCCATGTATATGCCTTCAGAGAAAGCAAACTTCACATTGGCATATTAAGCGAAAAGCAAAGTTTGATACAGATCCATGGAGATTCATCATCTTGACATTAGTGCCCTGGCTTTGAGAAAATGCTAATGCAGAACACGTTTATGGTACCTTCACTGCCTACTTCCATGGCCAAATAATGAATTAATAAAATGCAATCAAGATCACATATGCATGAGCAGTTTCCAGAATCCATCAGATAGTGAATATCTCTACTTCATAGAAGTTGGAGAGAAGTATTGCTTTATTTAAACAAGAGCAGATTCATACCACATTGAGAAGGAAGAATCTCGTACTATTTGACTGAAGACATCAAATATCCTTTTGGACGCAAGCTGATCTTTTTTATTCATATCAGGATCACAAGCCAGATAAAACTGAAGCATTACAATTACTTTGCTCAAACAACTTCCTCCAGTTGCTGGAATTAAGACAAGGAAATGATAACGTGTCAAAGAAAAGCCCCGTCCAAACTGAAAATACTTATGAAAGCAAGTAATCCAGAAAACGGCACTATACCTACTATATTTTTTGTTTAGTTGAAGACGTTAGTGATAGCCAGAATTAAATCTTTTTCTTTCTCCCTTCTCTCCATTTTCTTTCTACGTGAGCTCTCAGTTTAAGAGGGAGCCGGGCGTCTCTTTTTTCTCCCCTTAAGCCAACATCCACTTCCCTTGTTTAGTTGACTTTTCAACCTTCTCGTTTTTTTTTTTTTCGTGGGCCCCAGAATTTCATTTTTACTTGGTCAAATCCCAAGTATTACAGTAACTTCATCACAATAAGTCAATCATAACATACTGCACCAAACTACTAGGGATAAAAATTAACACTAAATAAGTAACTCATCTACCAACCAGTGTGCTTCAACTTTTAAACTTGCAGATGAACACCCCAAACTACCTTTTACGTATTAATGTAAAAAAAGAGTACACTTGTTCAACAAAAGTGGATTTGAACAGTGACATAATTATCCGCAACAATCAAATTGGACAAAACAAATGTCGCTTATTTTATGGTGGCAATGTCTAAGGCCTCCAAACTAAGCTCCAAAGATTGATCTTCTTCCTTACCATTCTGCAATCAAGCTTCCCAAACAGCACAGATGGAGTTTTTGCAGGCGAATTAGGGAGAGACTCCACGACAGAACAATGCAACACCAGTAATCGAGGGCACGGCCCAATCGTGGACCAACCTTCTTGTCCAACATGAGAAAAGAAAAATGTGGAAAAGCTAAGGAACATACAATAAGCTGGCCAAAGTAGTCTCCACGCCTGCATCAAACATAACCCATCCCCACTGGAGACGCTATCCTCAAATTCATAGTTGAACCGGCCAATGACCAGATATTTCTCAAGCATGACTCAACATCATTCTTTGACACCTTTTTGTGAACTAAATCTTCAGGTAACTTAAGCCACTTACCGTCAGATTCAGTCAGCTGTGTACTCTGAATTTCGCATCGGTGCAGACAACGGTTGACCAGCATAGAGTTTGTAACATTCAAAAAGTAAGACCACCATATTATAGAGGATCCATACAAAGGACGATAGAATGAAAACCAACCATGGCAATAGAAACAAATTTAATGGTGTTTCTATTTCAACATTAGAAATCAAAAGGTACTTCCTAACCTTGTCAGCAAGACAAGAATTACTTTGTTATTATTAGCCATAAAATGCAAAGTTTTAAGTTTTCTGAAGGTTTAAAGCACTGAGAATTGAACAAAAGACACATTGCAAACGCTAAAAACAATAGTATAGATGAAATTTAAAAGCAAAAGTTCTTCCAAGCACACCACAATGTTAGAGCCCGATAACTCCTAGTGAAAGAATAAACTAATGGACCTCTATTATCACAGCTCAAGCTTTTGCCTTTTCCCACAGTCAGAAGGAGATAAGGAGCAATTTCATTCAACTAGTGAAGAAAAAGTAAGGACAAAATGAACAAGTAATATCACCATCACAACCATTCGGACACTAACATCCTTTTCCATGTGAAATTAATAGCCTTCAACACCATTTCACCACGTTATTAGCTAATTGGGATGAGTAAGGACATCCTCAGAGAATCTTATGAGAAGGAATTTCCACATAGTTATGGAGAAAATGCTACCTTGGATCATAGGCACAAACAAATGCTTCCCAGGAGATTGTTCATCTTTCCACTTCTCATCACCCCTCAAGGTGCTTCGAGATCCGAGAACAGGAAAGAAATGGTTGTGAAAGTAGAACCTCGTCAATCAAGGTAATCTTCCCGTTCAACCTCAAATTTGTTCACATAGTTACCGACAACTCTGCAGTCAATTTCCACACTACCTAGACAGGGTGATAAAATCAACCTAAAATTGTAATAGGCTCATAAGTCCTGATAATCCTACTATACATGCTCTACAACTGCTCAGATAACATAAGAAAAATTCACCACCATTGACGCGAAACCTAATCGAAAGCTTCTATAGTTATTTGATTACACCATAGCAAACTGGCAGAAGAGAATAACCGAGCAGATCTCTGCACCTAATAGGAATCACAAGCAATCGGTGAGTGGGTGAGGTTAGAAGTCGTCCCATCGTCGTCCACCAGAAGAAGACAGAAACAGACCACCAGATGATGCTGGACCTCAATCTCTTCCCCTTATCTCTATGCTCGATTTCCACCCTCCTCCTCTTCTTATTACCAATGCAGCCCCCAGTCCCAAAATCCATTATCTAACTCATGAAGATCCGACCATAGTCCGTCGTGTGGTAAAAAGTCCGGTAATTTCTTGAGTGACTCGCACCCGCGCCTATCAAAGAGCTCCAGGAATTTACTAGGGCAGTGAATTTCAACTAAGCTTTTGCAATCCCTAACAATCAAGGTCTTCAGATGCTCCGACTTTGAAAGGTCCAGTACTTGAATGTGCTTGCGCCCACAGATCTCCAACCATTCCAAAGATCCCAATTTTTCAAGGCCTCGTATCACATGGAGATTATCTTGGAGATTATCTGGATCTGCATCAAATCTCCCAAATGGACGTGTGGATAGGTCCAAATTTCTCAGGGATTTTAAAGCTTTCAGTCCATCCAATTGCTTCAGTCCATTGCAAACTCTAAGCCGTAAATCCAACAAAAATTCCAAATCGGAAAGATTTGCCAACCTTTCCACTTTGGGACATTCATCAACGTCAAGCGTCTGTATGCAGGAGGGAAGCTCTGGGATGCTTTGAAGAGACATGCATTTATAAAGCATGAGCTCCTTTAGATTCTTCAGGTGAGCGAGCGATAGCAGCTCCTTGCTCTGACAGGTGAGCGACAGAGATGATAAGCTAAAAGGAGGTTTTGGGAGTGACTTAAGCTTATCACAGCCATATGCATCGAGGTCTTCGAGAGAAGAAAGTTGATCTAAGTTTTTTGGCAAACGAGAAATTTTTGTGAGAGTTAAATCAAGGGTCTTTAGAGAAGACAATCCACCTTTATCAACAAAAATTTGTCCTTCCAGCTCACACTTGCAGGCATGTAACTCTTGGAGGCTTTGTAATTTTCCGATGGATCTCGGTAACCTTTTTATGTGGCTACCCTCAATCCTCAGAATTTTCAATTTGTTCATTTCCCCAATGAATTTGGGTAATTTCTTAACCCTCGTTCCCGACAAGTCCAACTCAACCAACTCTTTCGGCTTTTCAATTGAAGAGGCGAGAACTTCAATAAGTCGACAACAGCTTTTGGCACTAAGCCTCTTCAGTTGTTTCAGACATCCTATAAATGGAGGGATTTCTTTTATCCTTGTCCGGTCTACGATAAGTTCCTCCAAATTTTCTAATTCGCTAAGTTGTTTAGGTAACTCCTCGAGATTTCTACAATGGCTCAAGTTCAAGGAAACGAGACACTTGACATCTCCAATGGAAGGGTGGATTTCCTTCAAGTTACAACACCTTTCCAGGATTAGCATCTCTAAATTTTCAAACGCGGAGAGATTAGGGGTTCTCCTTAATTGCGACCACCATGAAAGATTGAGAACTTTCAACCTCTCCATCTACAAGAAAGAAACATATTCCAAGATTAGCAGTTAGATATAGAATCATTTATCATCAAATGTAACGAGAAAAAGCATTTTTTATCTTTACCTTAATTGAACTCCATACATTCCAATCTTCATTATAATAGTCTATAGTATCAAAATTATAACTGATAAATCCAATACGACTAATTTCTCCAAATGAACCATGGTTCTTATGAAATATTTGGGACATTTCTCCCACTTTAGCCATCTTAATTTAACAAGTGATCCTTTCAAATCTCCATCAAAATTCACACCCTTTATGTGAAGGAACTTCAAGTTAGGCATTTTTTGAAGCTCTCTTGCTTCATGAACTCTCTGGAGCCCCATATGTCCAAGCGTAGTGCCTCAATATTTTCATTTTTCCTCCTACAAAATATAAAATAAAATTGAGGATTATAAATACCATCAAAACTCCTTTTGTTAGTATACTTTGCATGTTATTGTGGCGATGCATTTTGTCTCCACTTACAGGAAAAAAGAAATATATATGATCTTCTACAATTACATGATCATGTAATATGTCGATCTTTACTCGTATGCTACAATTTTTTATGTTTTATGTGAAATTCCTATATGAAATTAATCTAGTTTTCTTATAGATTTTGAAATTAAATTTTGCAACATACGTAGTATTGAAGATTGACTAAATATGGTATCCCTTTGATATATGTGAGAACTGTTACACATTTCAAACAAAAGTACTTAATTAGACCTATGCATTCATAAAGGATGGCAACTCATTCTCTTCCCGTTCATAAGATATTTTTGGTTTTGGGATATGGCTGGAAGGAACCAAGAATTTAGTCTATTGAACTTAAGTTTTCATTTTTGGATATTCAACCTCAAAGCTCAACAACTACTCCTTAGACTAGGAAGAAATTATCTAATCAATCATAAACTTATCAATTTTGCAATTTAGCCTTAAAACCTCCTTTGCATAAAATTCAAATATGGTCATTCCGGCTAATTTTTGCAGAAAATTATTGACGTGGTGGTGTGCTATGTAGGACAATCGTAAATGATTGGATCACAGCAAAAATTGATCGAAATTACTGCATTGGAATTTTGCGAAAATGTTTAAAACTAAAATGGCAAAATTGATAAGTTTATGATAGAATGGACATTCACACTATAGATTTAGGACTAATTGAGTAATTTTCTCTAAGATGAGCGCACCACTCAATTAGTCATCATTGAATTTGCCCCAATCAGTTATAAAATTCAACCTGATCTTAGGAATTTGTTAGTGCTTTTTTTGCCATTCGCCCATTCATAATATATATATATATTAGTAAATAAAGGATAGTGATTATAATCGTTTTCCTTTTCGCGTTCTAACATTTATTTTTTTGCTTCTCTAGTTATCTTACTTGATAAGTTAATTATCTATTTTTTTCTTCGCTAATGTTTAACAATAGATTTTTGTCTCCTCTTTGTCGGTGTGTGTGCGTAAAGGCTTAATTAATCCATACCAAGAAAGGCTTGCTCATTACATAATAAGAGTGGATATTGTATCATACCAAAGATAAAATGAGGAGAACACAATTTCTTTCACCTTTCACTATTCGTCACTTACTTCCTACAACATTTAATTTCTTAACATCTATATTTGCTTTTCAGTTTTTTTTTTATTGAAAATTATTTTGTATGAATATGTACAAAATCATATGCTGGTTGTTAGTTTCTTTTGTCATAATTTTTACTGTTGTTTGATTTTGCACAACATTTGTTAATGTTGAATTATGTGCTCAAAATACCTACGACTAGATTCGTGCACAGCACCTGTATGAACACAAGTATATATTATGAACGCTGGGTAGAATAGTGTTATGCTGTTGCTAGAAATTAATATGAAAATGACAAAAGAGCAGAATAGATAAGAGTTAATAGTACACAAATTTAATAACCCTTTTCGGAGCCTCATAATCACTAGTGCAAAATTCATGAACTAGAAGCCAAAATTGGATGTAGCTTTTACCGAGAAAATACTAATAGGATGCTGAGAATGGTCATAGATACAGGGAAAAGGAACGGTAACAATAATAATTTGAGGGACCACCATTAGATAACGTGTGAGAGGCCAAAAGCAAACATAATTGTTACCTCACATCTTGAAACGTTCATGGCTTCCTCATCCCATAGTCTGCTCCGATTCCAAGACTCCTTATCTGCTGAACGGGCTATATTTCTGCCCAGATCTCTTAATTGATCATGCATTCTCAGCTCATTGTTATCGCCATATTTTATTAATGAAAGTTCAATCATTCTTGCCAATCCAAAAGCTGGGTACAAACCGAGATCCTTCCATAGGTAGGCAACAATTCTTTTGTCAATTCCAATAAAAAAGCAGGCTATGTCTAGAAACATTTCTTTCTCATCATCATCTAGTGCATTGTAACTTAGCTTCAACTTTTCTTGTACATCCTTATGAGGAATCTTCCTCAATTTCTCCAGTGCCTCTATCCATATGCTTTTATCTTTTCCTTTGAGAAGTGAACCTATAACTATGAGAGCTAAAGGAAGCCCTCCTGTGGTGGCAACAATATTACTAGAAAGAATCATGAAGTCTGTCGGAGGTTGTTTCGCTTCAAATGCATTCAAGCTAAACAGAAGCATAGAGTCTTTCCTATTCATTCCTTCGAGTTCATAGCTTTTATATTCAGAGTTCAAGAGGGCTTTATCTCGACATGTAATAATGATTCTACTTCCCGATTTGAAATTACAACCTCCAATCAATTTATCTATGTGCTCTCGATGACCCACATCGTCAAGAAGGATAAGTACCTTCTTGTTTTCACAACTTGATTGGATGTGTACAATCCCTCTCACAGAATCAGGTACACGACTTTTGTGATTTCCTGTTATATCTGAGATTAGTAGATTTTGGATATGCTCCATACCATTGCGATTAATTGTTTCTCTAATATCCACAAGAAAGCTGCAACACTCAAATTTCTTGACGAGCTTATTATAGATGTTTGTGGCCAGAGTTGTCTTACCAATGCCGCCAATCCCACATATCCCAATAATTCGAGTTTTAGAAGGATCAGTATCCGCCAATTTCATTACCTCAGCCACACGATCATCAATTTCAACCAAGTTCCCAGGCAGAGGTGGTAGGAAATCGTGTTGCTGCATGTCCATTATTACTCGCACGAGTTCTTTTATTAATTCCCCTTCACGCCTATCAAACAACACAACACACGAGAACTTATTAATGGCTCCACAAAACAACGATTGAGGATGATATATAGAAAAATTCTTCTTCCGACAAGGATCAATCAAAAGAAGGTAAACGACATACCCGTTAGCAAATTTCTCTGATTCGAATACTCTACGTTCAAGTGCTTTCCTGAGTGCTTCCGGCCCTTGTTGCTTGACATCCTCCTCAAAAAGATGCATACTGGATTTGAAGGCCTTTCCAAAGGCCCCCTCTAGTTTTCGCACCTCACAGGGTGTCACCTTGTAAAGCACGGGCAAGACTTTTTGCTTTCCTCTTTCCACGCATTCCATTATCTGAATGAGCTCACGGAGGCACCATTCGCTAGCAGCATAATTTTCCGAGATGACTGGGATTGAAACCTTAGAGTGCTTGATTGCACTGATGAGATTTTCACCAATTTTACCACCAAAGAGGAGGTCCTCATCATCTCTGAACACAAAGTTTGGATGGAACGGCAGGCCCACATCTCGGAGTTTATGGTAGAGGTGATCGATGAAGCCATTGCGAGTATCGGGACCTCGAAAGCTTAGGAATACGTAGTAGTTGTTTCCAGTCACAGAGGTGGACGAACTCGAAGCTTCAGTGAATTTTGCTCGCTTGGATTGTCGTTCTTCCATTGCAGAGCACGGTCTCTCTCTCTCTTACTCTCACGGAGGCTCGACTATTGTGGACAACTATCAAGAGGAAGGGGGTCGTGCGGAGAGGAGGAGGAGGAGGAGGAGAAGGATCGAGAGGAAGAGGAGAGGAAGGGTCGTGCGGTGAGCGGCGTGGAGGAGGAGATAAAGGAGCTAGGGTTTTTGATAAGAAACTCTAAAATAATAAAAAAGGGGGACTCTGATGGGCCATTAGTAGTGATGGCGTGATTTTAATTTCGGGGGGGAGGGAAGTGACAGCCTGTCTGTCAAGTGGTAGGAAGGAAAGAAAAATAAAATTGGGGGTGGGGGAAATGGACGAAGGAAGGGAGAGAGTGGGGGTGGGACCTGAGTGGAGAATTTTCTTTAGCTTCTTATAAAAAAACCCTAGCTACTTTACCTCCTCCTCCTCGCCGCTCGCCGCAGGACCCTTCCTCTCCTCCACTACTGATGGCCCATCAGAGTCCCCATTTTACTGACCAAAATAAAAATTAAAAAAAAAAAGTCCCCATTTTTTTTATTATTTTTGTCATCTATTGAAAGTGCTTTGCACAACACTTCCTCTTCTCCACTACCGATGGCCCATCAGAGTCCCCATTTTTTAATATTTTGTCATCTATTGAAAAGTGCTTTGCACGACCCTTCCTCTCCTCCACTACCGATGGCCCATCAGGGTCCCCATTTTTTATTATTTTTGTCATCTATTGAAAGTGCTCTGTAGCATTACTTTTACATTTATCTAATAAGATATATTTTAGATTTATTTATGAAATAATTTTTATTTTATAAAATTAATTCATATCTATAAGAAAATATACTTTCTTTCTTCTTTTCTGTGTGCAAGCACATTAACAATTTGCCTTTAACTAACTTATGAACTTTAATGAATGACAAAAGATATAAAATTTCTCATCTCAATCTTTCTTTTCGAGTCTTCAAGCCCATCATGGCCCACTTCTTTTTAGTGTCAATGGAAACGCGCGCTGGTTGTCAGTCCAAAAGAAAAAGTAAAAAGGCTAAAGCACCGACATAATTAGTGCGCTCCAGAAACGAAAAAGTAAAAAGGCTAAAGCACCGACATAATTAGTGTGCTCCAGAAACGTCCGCACGAGCTATTTGTCCTCTAATTGACTCGTGCAGCCGGGGGCATCAATAGATCAAGGAATCAACGTCCAGAGGCTACTATGTAGGAAATAGTAAGTCTCCCAGTAGGGAACTATTTGGGAGACATACAATAAATGCTTTCTTTTACAAGAAAATGAAGGATGAGGTGCTCCTGACGTGTACGTGAAGCTAAGGTTCATACCGTTTAGGATTTTGCCTTTCAAAATTTGTGGGCTTCAATCATTGTTGTCGAACGTTTGAATGACCTTCTTCCATGTATGATTTGATTTATTCTCACCATATTTAAGTCTATCAAATATAAATCTGCCAAGTTGAATTACCAAGAAACCCTACCAGCTTTTTTTGGAATCAACTTGACCAGGACAAAGGATGAGACAACTGTACATTTAAGCCCAAGTTCAAGGGCCGATTTTATAAACATTACCAATAAGCGGTGCTGTAATATTGGAAGTGTGCATAGTACACCCTATGCTTCAATACAACACCAGGAACATATCTACGCATTAAGAACTTGCTCATGGTACAAACTTGCACAAGATTTCTAGACAATTTACAATGGCTTTCATTTTCAGGTGAAGCAGAACAGTACATGATCCATTAGCAACCTCTAACCTTCATCATCTGAACCAAAGAGTTGCCTTCTTAAAGATTCCAGTACTTCTCTGGGACGATTGATTAGAGTGCCCCTACTACCTGTCGCTCCATTGCAAGACCTGACCCTGGGCACTTTGGGAGAACTAAGAGGTGGCGTGGAAGTCCCTCTGTTTACTTCCCTGAGCACAGACCGCGCTGTGGCCTCAGCTGCAGCGTCTGCCAGAGCCAAAGCCACTCTAGAATTGCTCTGCAATTCATTAGAGGACTTGTTCTGGCACGACACTCCACTGGGAGCGTTGGAAGCCTGAGGCGTATGATTATTCCCTGATTTTCCCATTACAGCAACGGTCTCTGCAGCTTCTGATCTGGCCTTTGCAGATTCATGTTTCTGCATGTCATGTAAGAGCTCTCTTTGGAGCTGCTTATCAGCAACCAATATTTAATCTCTCATTCTTGTAGTCCTTGAGGAGACGGAGGCAATCCATGAGGGAACCTGTGAGGGGGCTGTTCTTGCTCTCTAGTAATCCCTTCAGCTCTATGAATATGGGGATGGTGTTTCGTATGAGGCTCTTTCTTACTGCTTGACTTATGACCCGTCCCTTAGCAGCTGCGGGGGATGTTCCACCAGAACCATTGCTTTCGTCATCCATTACGGGAGACTCCAATGTGGAATTCTAGCTTGTTGGGAGGCGGATTTCCTTGCATGCAAGAATCTGAAAAGCATCCTGTTCCCTCATTTGAGGGCGCAATAATCCACGTAAAGATGAGTTTATGCAGGTCATAAGAAGAACTAGGATTTTCACAGAGGATAAGCTTACAGGGTCAAACACTACCGTTTTATTAAAAACAAAAGAACAGTGATTGGTGAAGATATCTTTCGACAACTGCAGAGTGCCAGTTCAAGGACAATGCTTCGAATCACACAGCACATGAAGTTTAGCAAGCATTTCAGAGAGAGACCTTATTTTCCCTTCCGTAGTAAAGCGGATTATTATGGGCTTATGGAGATAAAGTTTGCAATGTTTAATTCCAAATTGGGAACATATATCTGTTTTTTTTTTTTTTTTCTGCAGCTATCCACGCATAACTGTTGACCAATATTAACGTGCATTGCATAGTACCTGTAGAACTGACTGTCCAGTAGCATCTTCGATATTGAGCATACCATCAGATGCCGCTGCAAGTATGTCTGCACAAATCTTGGCAAATGTGGCCAACAAGTGCTCAGGGGCCATTTGTTTCAGCAAACAAGTGTAAATGTGCATTCTCTTGGACCTTGAAATTTCATCAGTGCCCCTGGAAATTTAAGCCTGATGAAGTGTATCTTTTGGTACCATATGATGTTTTCTCTCTGAATGAGATCTCAATTCCAGTAAAAATTCTTAATTGAGGTTTGTAATTCATACCTTATGGAAAATAGCAGCCAGCTCTCAGACTGTGAACTATGATGTCCACCATGAGCATGGCAATCATTCAGAACAAAAATTGCTTCCACAAAACTGTTATAAGCTAAAAGTGGTGCTTTGACTGCAAAGAGAGAAGAATATATATTTAAAAGGACAGGATTAATAAGCAGCTCTATGAAGATCAACCTTTATAACTGTAAACTACCTCTTAGTATATTTCCAAAGAGGAAATCAGCAAGTTCTCTGTTCTTTTCAGATTCATCCACCAGAGATAAAAGAAATCGAAGAAAGAGCACTCCCCTCCATTTCACATAGTCCCTCTGAAGTAATTTATGCCAACAAATTAATGGAAGAGTATATCTTCATCAACAAGCAAAGCTTTTGTCTAAAAATGACATCATAAATAGTGATACCAGAAGCAAAGCTAGACCTGGAGCAATCTTGACAGAAGTATGAAAGTCTGCCTCCTGACAAGTTCGCATGGATCACCCAGACACCTTGTGATCTTTGCTATGTGACTTTATAGTGATGAAGCATTAGTCACGTGAACAGTTTTCCAAGCTTCAAGTGAATCCTTATCACTTCCGCATATGTGGGTCAAATATCACAACTAATACAATTTGCACTCACCAATCAATTAAAGCAGTGTAACGAACACAAAAATCCGCCATCATCACAACAAGATTGTTCCTAAGAGTGGCTGAATCACTTTTCTCAAGCTCCTGCAACATTAGGAAATCGTTAACACGATAAACAAGAAAACAAAATGGGGAAAGCCAACTAGAAGACAAGATCTTTTAGGGAAAAATTTGAACATCATAAAAAATTATCAGGAACACAACATGTCAACTAAAAGGCAGATTTCAGGGTTCAAGGGGAAAGCCAGGAAGCATTTCAAGTGAAGGTTTCACATATTCATTTGAAATTTCAAGAACAAATTCAAATTTTCTTGATCATTTTATTTGATCTCTAATCGTCAAATCATCTAAAGCCGAGTCTTGGCATGCATCAAAGTGGTATTTCGCTGACCAGTATCTTCAATAAATTTCAATATCTTGCGATGGATGTCTTGCAGATATGAACTAACTTTGAGCTGGGAGGTTTAGTCCAGTTCATAGTAGAAAATACATAAGGCCAACACTTTCCTCAAACTTAAGTTTTATATTGTCAGAACCCATTTAATTAAAAGACAATAACAAAAGCAGCAGCACAGAAAACCAGTGTTTGCAGTTTGGCCTTTCAATCTCTAAAGGAAAGTAATCTGACAATCCTAAATGGGAATATTCAAGGGAACCTAGATAATATCTCCACATATCAGCACTCTTTAATCTTGAAGAGACGCATAAATGGGCATCATAGCAAAGTGCAGTCTTACCAAACTACACTTTTTAGAATAAAAGCTACTTCAAGACATTAGGAAACTAATGTACTAAAAGTGGCAAAATTTTTGGAGTAAAATGCACCTAACTTGCTCCTTTCTAAACCAGAACATGATATCACAAAAATTTCCAATAAAATGTAAGCCGATTTAGAAAAGAACATATACTACCTGAACAAACAGGAGTATATAACGCTTTGCAATTTTCCCATCCATGAAGCATATCTTTCCCAGCGTCAACCACCCTTGTATATACAATGATGCGGCTACATGCTTCAGAGAAACTTGAGGAGCTGGTAACAACTTTGATTTTGGATGGAGATCTCCAGAAGTAATTATCTTGTGCAATAATGGGATCACTGTGCTCAAGTCTACTGAAGGACAAAAAATAACTAAAGAACCAACTTTATAAGCTGCAATTGTTGCTTGTGACAGTAATTTGGATGTTGTCATAGATCTTCTACCTCTTCTATTGCCACTTCTCGGAGGTGTAAAGAAGCTGCCTTCTTCATTTGCTTGTGTGTTCTCAGAAATGTTCTTTTCTATAACTTGGGTGGCTATAGAGAGAAGTTGTCTTACCCATCTTAGAATAAGTGCGTCAGCCTCTACTGCACTTAAAGCCTTCTGCTTGCACACTGTTCTAAGGACTTTTACATGAGCATTGACCTGCAACCAGACAGTCCTGTTAATAACATATGCACATGCATTTTTTAGTGAATATGATCCCATTAATAACACATGCACATGCATTGGTTAGTGAATATGAGTAAAATTTTAGATAAATGTGCCTTCCCATTCATGAATTCATTAGGTGAGCTCCACACTTGGTTTTGGAAGATTTTCTATTGCAGAACATGATTCATGCCACCTTAGTGATGGCTCTTGGAAGATGTGGTCTGAAGATGAGACATTCCTTTTAATCCCATGTGCCACTGGAAACAACGGTCACAGAACAATTGGAAGTTACCTAAGGTACTTGGACTAGTATCAAGGCATTAAAGGCAAGGGAAGACTTAAAGTTGATGTCTTGTGTAAGATGGAAAACATCAGTACCTAAAGACAGCCATCGAATCAAGAGAAACCTATTCAATTTATCTTATTCTACATGCTAAACAAGCTTCAAGCATAAGATCATATTTGTTCCACTACTTGAAGTTCCACAACATATGCTGAGATGTACAACTTCTTCATTCACTTGTCAAATGAAACAGATTTACCTGCAGTCCCCTTTCTTAGAACATATGGTAGAGAAAACAGCTGGCATGCAGAAAATCAAAGAGTGATTGGCCTGATATGATTGATGGTGAAAGATTATGTACCTCTGTTGGGTGCGTATCAAATCCTTCAATCCATTTCAATAAATTATGAGCCAAGTCTGCAGCAGGGTCAGGAGGTAGCTCGAGAGAAATGTTAGACATTGTTTGCAAGAGGAAAACACGATCACCAGCCCAAGTGACAGAAGAAGGTTCCGCATCATCATTGTCATCATGCCAATCTCCATGGGTAAGTGGAGTCTTTATTTCACATCCCAATCTAGTTTTATCAAGGAGTTGCCAGTGATGATGGAGAAACTGCCAGTCAACAGCATTTGGAAGGTATGCTGACACCTCTGATAGAAGAAACCAAGCACCTTGTGGGGCTGTCCACTTTTCGATTGGCAGTAACTGACTTAACCAGAGAGATTCTGATGCTTTAATCATATTTTGAAGAGCCGTAGCTACCACAGGCCTAAGCTGATTTTTCTTGCCAAGACTTTTGCAGATCTTCTTTATCCAAGGCACTACTTCACCATTGCAAATCTCTTGCAGTGGACCCAATGCTCCATTTGGAAATAGTAAGTCAATCTGCCTTTCAAAATCTTTCTCCTTGTCATGCAACTCATACGGAACAGAGTAATTATGAGGTGAACCAGCTAATCCCACTCTTGAAATCTTCTCCAGAACCAGTTCTAGGACCAAGTTTTCACATTCCTCCTGGATGCTTGACTCATTGTCACTTATTAAGCGAGGGACAGAATGCAACCACTCAGTTGCTACAATTCCATCTGGAAATTTCCTGAAGGCTAAAAAGCAAAGAAAGAGATTCACATAAGATCATGTGCTGCAACAGAAACTGGGAGCAGATGATGTGTATAAAATCAAAATGCTAAGAGGCAAATAACATTTCAAGCTTGTTAATTGCAAAAGCATGAGGTCCTATGAAAAACGATATGCTAAATTTACAGTTTAATTATCATATTTGGTTCTCAGTTCTTATATGATGTCCTTCATTGAGTTATTCACAACAACGCAATCTAATAATGATCCACAATTGGGGAGCTAAGAGTAATCATGGGGACTATAGAGATTATTGCATGAGGTGGACATGCAATCATATTAATCACATGTCAGTTACTTGATCTTGCACTGAAAGTTTAAAACCCAAATGTTAGAAATTATTAGATTCTGACAAAGTGTTATGCCTTTATTGTTAGAGATAGATAAAAGAATGTAAAAGCATTGACCACCAAAAAGAAACAGTAAGATGGAAAGTACAATCAAATGACCAGATCAACTAGCCACAATGTATAAATGTTAATGGTCCATTTCATCCTTCTCCCCTGCCAACAAAAAAGTAACTCGTTGCTTCATTGATCTCTTGCAGAAATACTGCAAGTAAATGGTCTCATGCTCACCAACTAGGAATGTAAAAAAAATTGTTAAAGCCAGCTTAAGGCTTTTAATCAGACTAATGGTGATATCTCATTCAAGAAGTGCTGTGTATGTCAATAGTGAGCTTATGTATCAGAAATTGACCATTCCCCGGGATTCCTAAAGACTATGGTAAATTGGGAGAAATGGAAATCAAGAATATCAAACTGCTTAAACCACATCTATTCACCAGTTTATATAATAACCCAAAATAACTCTAAGACAAAAAATCACAAGGTAAGGCCACACAATCTAACCTCAGAGAGGGCTGAAACTGCTGCTTTCCTTATACTAACGAGCGGATCAGAACAAGCCATACCCATAGTCTTTCGCAAAACTTCATCAAAAGAACCACTGTAAAAAGATGCCAACTTTGTGACCAGATTAAGCACAGCCTTTCTCACTGCTGCCTTCTCATCCAGACACTGAATCTTCAAAATATTATTTATAGTGGCCTCTGTCTTCTGACTAACTCCATCTCCAATTCCCAGTACTTCCTTCAGAATCTTGCAACTCCTATCATCATTTGCGAAAAACCCTACCAAATGAACTAAATTTGATAAAGAGCGTGCTCTAATGGCTGAGTTCGAATCAGAACCACGCTTAACCAAGACCTGCAGACATCTCAATCCCCACGGATCATTCACTTCATTTGCCTGAACACCAAGTGGATCTTTCAATGACATCACAATTGGAACAATAAGATCAACAGCCAAGTGCCTAAAACTACTTTTCCTTCTGTCATCTTCACCACATATTCCACAAAGCTGACCTGATCGCTATGTTCTAGAGCTCTAAATATCTCCATTATCGACTCCACTGCCGAGGCATGAAGCTTGGACTTCTCTGGGACCTTCTGGACCAAATATCTCGGCAAATTTACAACAGCTTTCTTTACGCCTCCGCACTCTTTCCCCGCATCCACTATACAATTCGTCACAAAAAGCAAACGTCCTCACTTCTGATTTAGCTAACATAATCAATGGAGACAAAGATTTCAAAACCTCTACAGCAGAATTAGCCTGGTCTCCATGCTCGGGCCTCAATGCTGCTCTTAAGAACCGCGAACACAAGTTAGTTAGCTTGCGATGAACACTTGGGTAACAGAAAGAATCAGGCACCATCGTTGGAAGTTCAGCTACGGTACGTACTAAAGACTTCAAACTATCCAGAAATCTATCCAAATGAATCAAATCCATCACTAAAACCAGCTTCTCCAGCACAGCGAAGAAAGCCTCTCATCAATCTCGCCCTCCTCGACAACATCATTACCAACGTGGCGCAAATTCCGAGATCCCGAGCCACGCCTCCCACATTTCCTCTTCGATTTCGCCGGCGCTCTCGCGCCACTCCCAGCATCTTCCTCGGGAGCCGCCTGCCGAGACCTGACGGACTTCCGAACGGAGTGCAGGAGGGAGACGAACGCCATCGGAGCGAAGAGGCTCGGGACGGGAACGTTCGGGGACAGGAGCAGGGACAGGTAGACGTTCGACGCCACAAGAGAGAGGAGAGGGTTGCCGCCTAAGTCCATGGCCGAACCGACGCACTGCGCGAGGGAAGACGGAGGGAGGTTCCTCGAGGCGAGGTCCTCGAAGAACCGGTCGACGAGGTCCGGAACGCCGGCGCCGACGAGGCGTCGAATCGGGAACCCGCGGCGGCGGGTGGAGGAAGGCGGCGGCGGCCGGAGGTGGCCGGAGCTCGTCCAGGTCGGCGACGATTCGCGATAGGGTTTCTTCCATGGCGGTGACCGGAGCTCGGAGGATCGTCGTCTTCCCCCGCTTCTGATTTCTTCAAACTTTTTTAACTTTCCCGCCGAGCGGCGAAGATTGACTTTTTTTTGTCCGGTTTCTTGGGAAATGAATTCCCATTAAATAATAAATTTTTGCTAAAAAGTAAGTCTAAAGAAAAAAAAATCTCTAAAATTATTAATGACCAAAATTCAGATAATTATAATATATAAAATGATATTTAGTTGATTTAATCATTCTCCTACATTTTAAGTTGATTTTTTCTTTTATTCTGTTTACGTTAATTTATGTTCGCATTTTAATGAATTATCCTCTCATTACTATTTTTCCTTTTATATGTGTTTAAAAACCTAATGTTAAATATAGCTTTTTAGTGTAAATATTATAAAATGTATGGACTTGTAAGAGCACTCATTTATGATAACATAAATACCTTTTTTCTTATTATCATGATATTTTCATCACCAGCACCTTTAATAAAATAGATTTTCTCGACCAATTCTGTAATATTTTTTCCATTAATCCAATTACTATGAAAGGAACTCCATGTAAAAAAAAAAAAAAAAAACAAACAAGGAAGTTCAAAAATATCCAAATCAAGAAGAACCTAATATAAGAACTAAAATACAATGTTCATATACCATTTTACTGGTGTGCAATTAAAGCTAATAAGAGATTGGTAAACACCTTTTCAAAAAATTAAACTGATTTGTTTTTAAATGGTACATAAAAGAGCTAACTCACCGTGTACATGAGAATGTTAAAAGAATTCACATATATATATTATCCATATACCTAATATTTACTTTTCTCATATATCAATTCTCGGTTATTATTTTCCTCTTCTCTAAAATTATGAGATATGAAATTGAACACGTTTGAAACTAGCCTTTGACATTTAAAGGACTTGGCTAATATTCTATATTTATGGTGGTATCTCAATAATTTGAAACTAATTTTTCACATTTTGAAGCTAATCCTCTTGTTTGTAACGGTACCATTATGCTAGCCAATCTGAAAAACAATCAACTAGTGAGAGAAAAAGTATAACTAAAAGACTAACATTGAAATTTTCTAAAAGTTAAGGAGGGACGTTTTTTAGAAGAAAAAGATGGATGATTTTTTATTTTAGACAAAACGATATCAAAATCCGAGTAAAACAGTATTCTAATGAATTCCTATCAATTATTTGAAAAACAATATTAGGATCCAAGTAAAACACTATTCTAACGAGCAACTCGATTAATTACACTTATTATTTGATAATACAACACCCTTGCATTAACAAATAAACTCGTTTATAGCAAAGGTTCATCTTCATCAGTAACACATATTATCTGAATGCATGACTTGGGCATAAAAGTTCATAATTTCATTTCAATTAAAGTATACTAGAATCGATTTTTGTCAAACCCTACAATCTACAATTTCCATATAAATCTATAGCTCAATAGTTCATCAATTGAACCTCATAATTTAAAATCAACATAATCTATACTTAAGATCCAATTTCAAAAATTACTCCAATTAAATGAATAAATAGGCTTGAATACTTATCCGTCTGTTGCAATTCGCAGTTGAATCGGCTTGTTGGGTGTCCGGATCATGCACGTGCAAAAAATTCTTTTTTCTCCCTCGTTTTCCTTTCTCCACGGTCCCCCTTCCTTTCCAAAGGAAAATGAGGGTGGGCTGTTGGGATATTTTCCGGTTGGATTTTTCTCCACGGTCACGGCCTTCAACACTTCAACGGGTAAAATCTTAGTAATATTTACCTCATGTGAATTCAATTTTTCAAAACATCAGTAGTAATATTTTCAATTTTTTTTTTTTTTTTTTTTCGCATCCATTGCAATGATTTAGCATCCCGGTTTTACTAGTAGTAACACAATGTCCATGCGTTATCCGAGTCTAAAACTATATTTGTTATATTACTTCATATGTTGTTAATGCTGTGAATTTTGCAAGCAAACCGATATGCATAAAATTATAATAAATTAAAATATTCACATCATTCAATTTCTCAACCTTTATTCATGTGGAGATTTGGATCCAAATCAAAACATGCATAGAAATCGATTAGAGATTTAATATTGGGCTACTCATGAGAAATAGAGATGCAAAAATTAGAGATTTGGTGAGATTAAACATTTGCTAAAGTGACTATAAAAAACAAATTCCGAGGTAAAGCTAGAACGTGAGCATGCTATCTAACTTAACCTTGCATGAGTTCTAACCATATTTTTTCTCCAATTTAAGATGATTCTCACATCATTTAATTTAATTTCCACATGTTCTAAGATCATATTTCAGCTAGCCAATTAATGACTTATTCATGCATGGCCTAGACCTACCAAAATTGACACTGCATCTTCATAAGACGGATTTTTCTTGAACATCTACTAATGCATTATTTGGAAGCAATCCATGAATTGATATGCTTCAAAAGCAGACCCCCCTGATCACCTGATTTAACAATGCGACAAATCTGTCCTCGTTAGCACTTAGTCCACTGAGCCAGAATTATTTAAGCAACCACATTATTTTCTTCTCTTTCCTGGAAGCTTCCGTGCGTTAAAAGCTATTACGACGGCCTTTGCCATCACGCGTATGACATAATACATATGACCTAGGGTTCCTGCTCGAATTTGGCCCCAACGAACCTGTTTTCGGCACCACTCGCCGTTCTTCCTCGAGTGAACTCGCTCTCTCCTCTCGTCAACCTCTCGTGGATGCACGCGTCTGAGTTTCCGCACATCGTTATTCCTCATTCGAGTTTGACTTGCAGAAGATGGAGTTGGGATAAAATATGTGGTTTCCTCGAAACAAATACTTCCTTCTTGGAATTGCAAGTTTCGCATTTCCTTTGATCTATGCTGTCGTCTCTTTACCTTGTTGAATTGTTGTAAGAACGTTACCCTAATTCAAGTAAATAGAGGTTTGAATGTGTCGATCTTATTGTAAAATGGTAGACAGAAAATGATAAATTGAAGTCGTTAAGATTGAATTGGAGAAATTATGCAAGTTGGTTCCGCTAATTGCGTTCACCTATGTATTAATCTATTAATCTTTCATTTATATGGATCTTATTAGATCATTATTCGGCGGACAGAATTTAGGAGACAATTATTTTATTTCAATATAAAAAATCAACCTAATGTTGATACATGATATTTAGTCGATGCATCGATAAAGGTAAAAACTCGAGATTATTATTTTTTTTTTTTATCACAACGGAGCCCCTTTTTGAACCAAAAAGTGTCAGCTTTTGTTCCTTTCTTTTGGTTTGTCATTTTGAGATGATTTCCTACTCATTTTTATCAAAAACACGAAAGGTTAAATGACTGATTTTTGAGTTGACTTTTCAGTCAACTCTTTGACCAGACATTAATCCTAAGTCAAACATTGACTTTTTGCACAAAAAGTTTCCTTTTAACCGTAATATCACCTGGACCATATTAGTTTTCAAAGATTTGATTACAAAATCGACATTTTAGGGAAAGTCAACTAAATGGTTGATTTTTTTATTAAACCTTAGACCCAAAAAATTTAAAGATATAAAAATCCACAATTCACTTCATTTCAATCCAAATTTGACTTTAGCATAAAATTTTTTGCCAAAATCAATTAAGAATCTTGTTTTCCAAAATTTTCAATTTTAGGATCAAAATTGACAAAAAATAAAATTACTTTCATTCCAGTTATAATTAGGCTTTATTTCTTATATGATATTTGATTTAAAGATTATTATTCATTCACTCATTCAATCAATTTCGAGATTGGGCGTGCCAAAGTATGGATTCTCATTTTTGGCCCAACTTAAAGGGTCCATATCGATTTTACATGATTTACAAATAGGCATTTCCATTTTACTTATTTTTGTGAGATAAGTTTTTTGGGAAATTCATTCGTGAATTTCTCAATTTGAGGGATTTAGCCTTCTTGAACATAAGAAAGCTAAGCTAATGAACTCCGATTGGAGAAATTTAAGTTGACCCATTTGAGATTAAGATTTAATTTTGAGAATCGAGACTCAATTTCACTATTAAACCCTAATTCAATTTAGGCATAAAAGCCATCTCATCAATTCGAGGCCAATTTGAATGCAATAAGTGATCCTAGGAATGGACAATTAATCCAATAGGTGCTTTGCAACTTTAATTGAATTCAATTTTGATTAATTTGTATTTTTGGCTATCCAAATTGCTCAATTACACCGATACTCCACTAGCACCGAGCGAAGGACGAAGCAACACAAAACCCTAGGGAACCGAGCATTTCCACGCGGAAATCGACCCGAGCGACTGTAATCAACAGCAACAAGCATCATTTCGCAGTTCAAAATCAACTAGGGCGCCAAATCACCAAGATCCTGGCACGGAATCGGCGGATGGAAGCCGGACAACGGCGAATTCCGCCGTATCCGGCCCAACCGCGAGTCGGCAAGCGATTAACCGGAAAGATTACGGGAGGGATTAAGCAGATGATCAACACTCACAGCGACCCCTCCTCGGAAGCGACGGTCGCTGAGGGTTGTGCTGACGTCGGAGGTCAGGTCAGTGGGGGGCCCCTTCAAGAACAGGCCACCGGCTTAAGAGTTTTGGATTCTTTTCTTTCTTTTTTTCTTTTTTCTTTTATAGAATGGAGAAGAGTTTTTGGAAGAAATACCGAGGAATCCATTCGATGCCGCGGACTATAATGTGAATGGCGATAAATCTTCATTCATCAATATAGCTTATTCACGCTGCAATTTTTCTTTTGCTCACGCACGATTTTTTTTTTTAATTTTATTCTTTTTTGGTATCGTGTTTGATGAATAATGAATCATAAAATATTAGGAAATAGAGAATCTATGAGGTATATTCCTTGTCAAATTATGCCTCTATTTGAGGGAAAATTAAGAGCAAGAGTTTGAAATTGAGCAATTTTCACACAAAAAAAAGGGTTTAAAATAGACTTTTATCCCAATTAATTAAAATTGGGCAATATTCAAAATGAATTTCATTCCGAATTCACCCCGGAGGATTTACCAACGGAACCATTAATGACCTCCTCCTCCTCCTCCTCTTCTTCTTCTTCTTCTTCTTCTTCTATTTCTACTGACTACTTCTAATATATCCTAGATTAATCGTCTTGATCTCTAGCTTCTTAATGATGTATCATGATCTTTTCGAGGCATTGGGCATTCAATAGTTCAACTATGTGATTCTTTGATGACACGGATCATTCTCAATAACTTTAGGCCTCTCACATTTTTAATTAATATAGAACTTGACTTGGAGGAATCATCTCTTTCTCTTGAACTCTATATTTAAAATCAATTTTGACACCATGCGCATAATCTTTTTGATAGATAGTTAGTACTTTTTAGCAGAATTCAAAACTGGAGATACAATTTCCAACTCAGTGCTATGTTTTAAATTCACAACAAGTATAGAAATTTCACCTATTGTACTATTTGACTTTGCTAACGGTAGAAATATTCAAACTGTCTTTTTTTCTCCGATTTTGAAGAAGGACGCGTTGATGGTTGCAATTGCAATGCTTCATTCGTTGCGAGATAAACAATTACTAGAAAATCTTAGCTACTCCAACGAGATGATGGAGTTTCGATCTTGATGCGGTTGGCTTAAGGTGGCGTGCTCTACCAATCTTTGCCTTCCCCTGCATTTCTCAATAGAAACACAACTCTTTGTGCATTCACTTCTTCTTTCAGTACACGATTTTTATGTAACCCAAGCAGCCTCAGTCTTCATTTTATTAAAAAGAGAGAGAGAGAAAGCAGAAGAATAGTCTCTCAAATTATAAAGCAAACTAACTTAATGATAAGAATAACAGATAAAAACTCTCTTTGCATGTGTACTATCCAAAATGGAGGTGGACATGAGACAGGGAGTGCTGTGACCCGCGTGTGGCAACTCGGAAGAAGAGAAGACGCGGTTGACTCTGAATTTCGCATTGGTGCGGGCAACAGTCGACTAGCATAGAGTTTGTAACCTTCAAAAAGCAAAACCACCGCATTATAGAGGATCCATAAAGAGGATGACAGAATGAAAACCAACCATAGCAATAGGAATAAATTTGATGGTGTTTCTATTTCAACATTAGAAATCGAAAGGTACTTCCTGAACTTGTCAGCAAGACAAGAATTACTTTGTTATTATTAGCCATAAAATGCAAAGTTTTATGTTTTCTAAAGGTTTGAAGCACTGAGAATTGAACAAAAGACACATTGCAAACGCTAAAAACAATAGTATAGATGAAATTTAAAAGCAAAAGTTCTTCCAAGCACACCACAATGTCAGAGCTCGATAACTCCTGGTGAAAGAAGAAACCAATGGACCACTATTACCGCAGCTCAAGCTTTTGCATTTTCCCATAGTCAGAAGGAGATAAGGAGCAATTTCATTCAACTAGAAAGCTAGCAAAGAAAAAGTAAGGACAAAATGAACAAGCAATATCACCATCACAACAATTCGGACACTAGCATCCTTTTCCGTGTGAAATTAGTAGCTCTCAGCACTATTTCACTACATTGTTAGCTAACTAGCATGAGTAAGGACATCCTCGGAGAATCTTATGAGAAGGAATTTCCACTTACTCATGGAGAAAATGCTACTTTGGATCATAGCCACAAACAAATGGTTCACAGAAGATTGTTCATCTTTCCGCTTCTCATCGCCCCTCAAGGTGCTTCAAGATCCGAGAACATGAAAGAAATGTCTGTGAAAGTAGAACCTCATCAATCAAGGTAATCTTCCCGTTCAACCTCAAGTTTGTTCCCATTAGTTCCGACAACTCTGCAATCAATTTCCACGCTACCTAGACAGGGTGATAAAATCAACCTAAACTTGTAATGGGCTCATAAGTCCCGATAATCCTGCTACACATGCTCTACGACTGCTCAGATAACATAAGGAAAATTCACCACCATTGACACGAAACCTAATCAAAAGCTGCTATAGTTATCTGATTACACCATAGCAAACTGGTAGAAGAGAATAATCGAGCAAATCTCTGCACCTAACAGGAATCACAAGCAATCGGTGAGTGGGCGAGGTTAGAAGTCGTCCCATCGTCGTCCACCGGAAGAAGACAGAAACAGACCACCAAATGATGCTGGACCTCAATCTCTTCCCCTTATCTCTGTGCTCGATTTCCACCCTCCTCCTCTTCTTAGTACAAACACTTCCATCCATAGAATCCCTCCTCGTCCTCACGAAGATCCGACCATAGCCCGTCGTGTGGTAAAAAGTCGGGTAATCTCTTGAGTGACTCGCACTCACGCCTATCAAAGAGCTTTAGGAATTTACTAGGACAGCGAATTTCAACTAAGCTTTTGCAATCCCTAACAAGCAACGTCTTCAGATGCTCCAACTTTGAAAGGTCCAGTACTTGAATGTGCTTGCGCCCACAGATCTCTAACCATTCCAAAGATCCCAATCTTTCAAGGCCTCGTATTGCATGGAGATTATCTTGGAGATAATATGGATTTGCACCAAATCTCCCATATGGACGTGTGGATAGGTCCAAATTTCTTAGGGATTTTAAAGCTTCCAGTCCATCCAATTGCTTCAGTCCATTGCAAATTCTGAGCCGTAATATCGACAAAAATTCCAAATCGGAAAGATTTGCCAACCTTTCCACTTTGGGACAATACAAAACGTCAAGCGTCCGTATGCAAGGGGGAAGCTCTGGGATGCTTTGAAGAGACTCGCAATACCAAAGGAAGAGCTCCTTTAGATTCTTCAGGTGAGAGAGCGATGGCAGCTCCTTGCTCCGACAGGTGAGCCGCAAAGATGATAAGCTAAAAGGAGGTTTTGGGAGTGACTCAAGCTCTTCACATCCACCTAAATCGAGGCGCTCGAGAGAAGAAAGCTGATCTAAGTTTTCCGGCAAACCAGAAATACTTGTGTAATTTAAATCAAGGGTCTTTAGAGAAGACAATCCACCTTTATCAAAAAGAATTTTTCCTCCCAGCTCACTCCGGAGGCATGCAACTCTTGGAGGCTTTGTGATTTTCCGATGGATCTCGGTAACCTTTTTATGTTGCTACCATCAATCCTCAGAATTTTCAATTTGTTCAATTCCCCAATGAATTGGGGTAATTTCTTAACTCTTGTTTTTGACAAGTCCAACTCAACCAACTCTTCCGGCTTTTCAATTGAAGAGGCGAGAACTTCAATAAGTTGCCGACAGCCTTTGGCACTAAGCCTCTTCAGTTGTTTCAGACATCCTATACATGGAGGGATTTCTTTTATGTTAGCCTCGTCTATGATAAGTTCCTCCAAATTTTCTAATTCGCTTAGTTGTTCAGGTAACTTCTCGAGATTTATACACTGGCTCAAGTTCAAGGAAACGAGACGCTTGACATCTCCAATGGAAATGGTGGATTTCCTTCAATCCAGTACATTTCAGGATTAGCATCTCTAAATTTTTAAATGCGGAGAGATTAGGGGTTCTCCTTAATGGCCAGCACCATGAAAGATTGAGAACTTTCAACCTCTCCATCTACAAGAAAGAAACATATTCCGAGATTAGTAGTTAGATATAGAATCATTTATCATCAAATATAACAAGAGAAAAAGCATTTTTTTTTTTTATTTTTTATCTTTACCTTAATTGAACTCCATCCGCTCCAATTTTCACTAATATAGTTTGTATTAACAAAATCATAACCTGATAAATCCAATATGACTAATTTCTCCAAATGAACGTTGGTTGCCTTGAAAGAGTCGTGACATTTCTCCCACTTTAGCCATCTTAATTTAGCAAGTGATCTTTCGAAATCTCCATCAAAATCCACATCCTTTATGTGAAGGAACTTCAAGTTAGGCATTTTTCCGAAGCTCTCTCGCTCCATGAACTCTCTGGAGCCCCTTTTGTCCAGGCGTAGTGCCTCAATATTTTTATTTTCCTCCTACAAAATATAAAATAAAATTGAGGATTATAAATACCATCAAACCTCCTTTTGTTAGTATACTCTGCATGTTAATGTGGCCGACCCATTTTGTCTACACTTATAGGAAAAAAGAAATATATTTGATCTTCTACAATTACATGATCATGTAATATGTCGATCTTTACTCGCATGCAACAATTTTTGATGTTTTATGTGAAATTCCTATATGAAATTAATCTAGTTTTCTTATAGATTTTGAAATTAAATTTTGCAACATACATAGTATTGAAGATTGACTAAATATGGTATCCCTTAGACATATGTGAGAACTGTTACACATTTCAAAAACAAAAGGACTTAATTAGACCTATGCATTCATAAAGGATGGCAACTCATTCCCTTCCCGTTCATAAAATATTTTTGGTTTTGGGATATGGCTGGAAAGAACCAAGAATTTAGTCTATTGACCTTAAGTTTTCATTTTTGGATATAGCTTTTACCGCCAGTGCAAAATTCATGAACTAGAAGCCAAAATTGGATGTAGCTTTTACCGAGAAAATGCTAATAGGATGCTGAGAATGGTCATAGATACGGGGAAAAGGAACAGTAACAATAATAATTTGAGGGACCACCATTACATAACGTGTGAGAGGCCAAAAGCAAACATAATTGTTACCTCACGTCTTGAAACGTTCATGGCTTCCTCATCCCATAGTCTGCTCCGATTCCAAGACTCCTTATCTGCTGAATAGGCTATATTTCTGCCCAAATCTCTTAATTGATCATGCATTCTTAGCTCATTGTTATCGCCATATTTTATTAATGAAAGTTCAATCATTCTTGCCAATCCAGAAGCTGGGTACAAACCGAGATCCTTCCATAGGTAGGCGACAATTCTTTTGTCAATTCCAATAAAAAAGCAGGCTATGTCTAGAAACATTCGTTTTTCCATATTTTCTAATGAATCGTAACTCAGCTTCAACTTTTCTTGTACACACTCATTAGGCATATTCCTCAATTTCTCCAGCATCTCTATCCATATGCTTTTATCTTTTCTTTTGAGAAGTGAACCTATAACTATGAGAGCTAAAGGAAGCCCTCCTGTGGTGGCAACAACATCACTAGAAAGAATCTTGAAGTCTATCGGAGGTTGTTTCGCTTCAAATGCATTCAAGCTAAACAGAAGCATAGAGTCTTCCCTATTCATTCCTTCAAGTTCATAGCTTTTATATTCAAAGTTCAAGAGGGCCTTATCTCGACATGTAATAATGATTCTACTTCCCGATTTGAAATTACAACCTCCAATCAATTTATCTATGTGCTCTCGATGACCCACATCGTCAAGAAGGATAAGTACCTTCTTGTTTTCACAACTTGATCGGATGTGTACAATCCCTCTCACGGAATCAGGTACACAACTATTATGATTTCCTGTTATCTCTGAGATTAGTAGATTTTGGATATGCTCTATACCTTTGCAATTAATTGTTTCTCTAATATCCACAAGAAAGCTGCAACACTCAAATTTCTTGACAAGCTTATTATAGATGTTTGTGGCCAGAGTTGTCTTACCAATGCCGCCAATCCCCCATATCCCAATAATTTGAGTTTCAGAAGGATCGGTATCCACCAATTTCATTACCTCAGCCACACGATCATCAATTTCGACGAAGTTCCCAGGAAGAGGTGGTAGGAAATCATGTTGCTGCATGTCCCTTATTACTTGTACGAGTGCTTTTATTAATTCCCCTTCACGCCTATCAAACAACACAACACACGAGAACTTATTAATGGCTCCACAAAACAAGGATTGAGGATGATAAATAGAAAATTTTTTGGCTTCCAATGAGGAGCAATCAAAAGAAGGTAAAAGACGTACCCATTAGCAAATTTCTCCGATTCGAATACTCTAAGATCTAGTGCTTTTCTGAGAGCCATCGGCCCTTGTTGCTTGACTTGCTCATCAAAACGATCGTTACGGGATTCGGATTTGAAGGCCTCTCCAAAGGCTCCCTTCAGTTCTCGCACCTCAGAGGGTTTCACCTTGTAAAGCACGGGCAAGACTTTTTGCTCTCCTCTTTCCACGCATTCCATTATCTGAATGAGCTCGCGGAGGCACCATTCGCTAGCAGCATAATTTTTTGAGATGACGGGGATTGAAACCTTAGAGTGCTCGATTGCACTGATGAGATTTTCATCAATTTTCTCGCCGAAGAGGAGGTCCTCATCATCTCTGAACACAAAGTTTGGATGGAATGGCAGGCCCACATCTTGGAGTTTATGGTAGAGGTGATCGATGAAGCCTTTGCGAGTATCGCAACCTCTAAAGCTTAGGAATACGTAGTAATTGTTTCCAGTCTCAGAGGTGGACGAACTCGAAGCTTCAGTGACTTTTGCTCGCTTGAATCGTCGTTCTTCCATTGCAGAGCACGGTCTCTCTGTCTCTCTGTCTTTCTCTTACTCTCACGGAGGCTCGACTACTGTGGATAGGTTTGAGCAGGAAAAAATTAGTGGATTCTCTCTGCGCCACATTTATAGCGTGGCTGGTAGAGAGGAAGGGTGGAAAGCAAGAGGCAAGGCATCGCGAGGAAGGGGGGTCGTGCAGCGAGCGGCGAGGAAGGGGGTCGTGCGAGGAGTGACAGCCTGTTTGTTAGGTGGTGGGGAGGGAAAGAAAAATAAATTTGGGAGTTGGAAGAAATGGACGAGGGAAAGAAGAGAGTGGGGGTGTACCGCTGGCGATTTTTTTTAATTGAAAAAATAAATGAAGGAGATTAAAAAATAATTTCGAAAAATAAATGAGATTAAAGAAGGGGGGATAGGCGGTGGGGAGGGAAAGAAAATTAAATTTGGGAGTTGGAGGAAATGGACGGGGGAAAGAAGATTGTGGAGGTGGACCCGGTGGGGATTTGTTTTTTTTAATCAAAAAACTAAATGAATGAGATTTAAAAATAATTTCGAAAAATAAATGAGATTAAAGAAGGGGAAGTGACAGCCTGTTTGTTAGGTTAGGGGGGGGGGGAGAAAAATAAATTTGAGGGTTGGAGGAAATAGACGAGGGAGAGAAGAGAGCAAGAGAGCGGGGGTGGACACCGGTGGGGATTTTTTAATCGAAAAAATAAATGAATGAGATTAAAAAATAATTTCGAAAAATAAATGAGATTAAAGAAGGGGGAAGTGACAGCCTGTTTGTTAGGTTGGGGGGGGGAAGAAAAATAAATTTGAGGGTTGGAGGAAATGGACGAGGGAAAGAAGGGAGTGGAGGTGGACCTCGATGAGGGTTTTTTTTTAATTGAAAAAATAAATAAATGAGATTAAAAAATAATTTCAAAAAATAAAAGAGATTAAAGAAGGGGGAAGTGACAGCTGTTTGTTAGGTGGTGGGGGGATGAAAAATAAATTTGAGGGCCGGAGGAAATGGACTAGGGGAAGAAGAGAGTGGGGTGGACTCCAGTGGGGATTTTTTTAATAAAAAAATAAATGAATGAGATTAAAAATAATTTCAAAAAATAAATGAGATCACAGAAGGGGGAAGTGACAGCATGTTTGTTAGGTGGTGGGGGGTGGGAAAGAAAAATAAATTTGAGGGTTGGAGGAAATAGACTAGGGAAAGAAGAGAATGGAGGTGGACCCAGTGGGGATTTTTTTTTAATCGAAAAAATAAATGAATGAGATTAAAAAATAATTTCGAAAAATAAATGAGATTAAAGAAAGGTTGGGAAGTGACAGCCTGTTTGTTAGGTGGGGGGGGGGGGGGGGGAGAAAAATAAATTTTGGGGATTGGAGGAAATGGAGGAGGGAAAGAAGAGAGTGAGGGTGGACCCTTGGGGATTTTTTTTTAATCGAAAAATAAATGAATGAGATTAAAAAATAATTTCGAAAAAATAAATGAGATTAAAGAAAGGGTGGGAAGTGACAGCCTGTTTGTTAGGTGGTCGGGGGGGGGGGGGAAAAAAAAAATTTGGGGGTTGGAGGAAATGGACGAGGGAAAGAAGAGAGTGAGGGTGGACCCTTGGGGATTTTTTTTAATCGAAAAAATAAATGAATGAGATTAAAAAATAATTTCAAAAAATAAATGAGATTAAAGAAATGAGATTAAAAAAAGGTTGGGAAGTGACAGCCTGTTTGTTAGGTGGTGGGGAAGGAAAGAAAAATAAATTTGGGGGTTGGAGGAAATGGACGAGGGAAAGAAGAGAGTGTTTTCCTTAAAAGGTTCTGACATCCTGGAAAGACAGGATAGTCCCAGGGAACCAGGGGACGAAAAATATTCCAGCCCCATTGGCTGTCCCGGCCACATCCCCTTTACGGGGACGGGCAGCCACGGCTGAACCCCGCGATGCCTTCCCCAGCCTCTCGACGACTGCTGGGCGCGGTACAGGGTTATGATGTCGCCAGTCACAAGACTGGGTGGTAATTGGACCTGAACAAGTCCTTAAAAAGGTTCTGACATCCTGGAAAGACAGGATAGTCCCAGGGAACTGGGGGACGAAAAATATTCCAGCCCCATTTGCTGTCCCGGCCATACTTCCCTTTACGGGAACGGGCAGCAACTACAGAACTCCGCGATGCCTTCCCCGGCCTCTCGACGACTGCCGCGCGTGGTACAGAGTAATGAAGTAATGAGTAAAAAATTATTTCGAAAAATAAAAAAGTACTGAATTTGAATTAAATTAATTAAAAAATATTCATTTAATATACAATGTATATCAACAACGAATTCTCTATATTTGAGAAACAACATGTTAACGTGTCGTGTGTCGGTACTACTTAGATAGTTAGTCATGACCCTTTACTTTTAGGCATTACATAGTGGCAATTCTATCTCAACGCGGAATGGAACCAAGACCATATGATTTTCTTACCATTTATATCAGCAGTACAATTTGCCCGTGCTGCACATCGAAGCATCAGGTTTATATTATTGTCATTTTTCACCACAACATTAGTATTGTATCGAAAAGCAAGGAACAAAAAGAAATAAAGAACTTAATGGCTATATTGGCAATACAATCGTCTTACCATTACAATGGCCTATAGGCCCACACTATGCACGAGGAAAGTCTTGTGAAATAGATCATAAGAAATAATCATTCAAGAAATCTATCGATCGTTATGAAAATAAGAGCTTTTCATGATATTGAAAGTAACTGTTCTAGAAAATATTTTACTTCAATTAAAGTGGGAAAATCAAAGTAAATTTTCTAAAAGAAAGTTAAGATAAATGTCATTTATGGAGATTGCCATATGTTAGGCGCCCATTGATATTGCTTTGGAGCACCACTTTTATATTCATCTAATAAGACATATTCAGTTTAAGACCAAAAAAAAAAAAAAAAAAGACATATTCAACGTACCTAATTTAGAATCGATGCATGAAACATATTTGATTTTATAAGTTTTAACTTAGCTCTAAGAAGTTATGCTTTCTTTTTATGCCGAAGCACATCAACAATTTCCTTTTATTAACTTGTGAACTTCAAAAAAGAACATAATTATAAATTTAATTATAGGGCATTCATGTCGTGACTTCTTTTCTTTTAACTTCTGCTATAATATTCTTAGTGCTATTAGTTTTGCAATTTTTTTAAGTTAGACCACTTATTATGAGGATAATTATCGGGTCTCACATTTCACTTATTGATTGAAGGATCTCCAGTGAAGACAATCCATCTATAGGAGTTTGTCATCTATTGAAAATGCTTTGTAGCATTACTTTTACATTTATCTAATAAGATATATTTTAGATTTATTTATGAAATAATTTTTATTTTATAAAATTAATTCATAGCTGTAAGAAAATATACTTTCTTCTTCATTTTTTTGTGTGCAAGCACATTAACAATTTGCTTTTAACTAACTTATGAACTTTAATGAATGACAAAAGATATAAAATTTCTCGACCCGATGGCAAGAGAGGAGGTCGGGACGAGACTTGGGACGAGACTTGAGTTAAGTCTATCAAATATAGATCTTCGAAGTTGAATTACCAAGAAACCTTACTAGCTTGAATGCTTACAGAAGCACGACATTGAACGCCATAAAAGAGTTTTGGAATCAACTTGACCAGGACAAAATATGAGACAACTGTACATTGAAGCCCAAGTTCATGGGCCGATTTTATAAACATTACCAATACATATGGAGTGGTGCTGTAAAATTGGAAGTGTGCATAGTACACCTTATGCTTCAATACAACACCAGGAACATATCTACGCATTAAGAACTTGCTCATGGTACGAACTTGCACAAGATTTCTAGACAATTTACAATGGCTTTCATTTTCAGGTGAAGCAGAACAGTACATGATCCATTAGCAGGCTCTAACCTTCATCATCAGAACCAAAGGGCTGCCTTCTTAAAGATTCCAGTACTTCTCTGGGACGATTGCTTGGAGTGCCCCTACTACCTGTCGCTCCATTGCAAGACCTGACCCTGGGCACTTTGACAGAACGAAGAGGTGGCGTGGAAGTCCCTCTGTTTACTTCCCTGAGCACAGACCGCGCAGTGGCCTCAGCTGCAGCATCTGCCAGAGCCGAAGCCACTCTAGAATTGCTCTGCAATTCATTAAAGGACATGTTCCGGCACGACAATCCACTGGGGGCTTTGGAAGCCTGAGGCATATGATTATTCCCTGATTTTCCCATTACAGCAACCGTCTCTGCAGCTTCTGATCTGGCCTTTGCAAATTCATGCTTCTGCATGTCATGTAAGAGCTCTCTTTGGAGCTGCTTATCAGCAACAAATTTTTCATCTATCTCATTCTTGTAGTCCTTGAGGAGGAGACGGAGGCAATCCATGAAGGAACCTGTGAGGGGGCTGTTCTTGCTCTCGAGTAATCTCTTCAGCTCTATGAATATGGGGATGGTGTTTCGTATGAGGCTCTTTCTTACTGCTTGACTTATGACCCGTCCCTTAGCAGCTGTGGGGGATGTTCCACCAGAACCATTGCTTTCGTCATCCATTTCCGGAGACTCCAATGTGAAATTCTGGCTTGTTGGGAGGCGGATTTCCTTGCATGCAAGAATCTGAAAAGCATCCTGTTCCCTCATTTGAGGGTGCATAAATCCACGTAAAGATGAGTTTATGCAGGTCATAAGAAGAACTAGGATTTTCACTGAGGATAAGCTTACAGGGTCAAACCCTACCGTTTTATTAAAAACAGAAGAACAGTGATTGGTGAAGATATCTTTCGACAACTGCTAAGTGCCAGTTCAATGACAATGCTTTGAATCACACAGCACATGAAGTTTAGCAAGCATTTCACAGAGACACCTTATTTTCCCTTCCGTAGTAAAGCAAAAGGACAGTCTGCGTTATTATGGGCTTATGGAGATAACGTTTGCAATGTTTAATTCCAAACAGGGAACACATATCCGTTTTTTTTTTTTCCTGCAGTATCCATGCAAAACTGTTGACCGATATTAACGTGCATTGCATAGTACCTGTAGAACTGACTGTCCAGTAGCATCTTCGATATTGAGCATGCCATCAGATGCCACTGCACGTATCTCTGCACAAATCTTGGCAAATGTGGCCAACAAGTGCTCAGGGGCCATTTGTTTCAGCAAACAAGTGTAAATGCGCATTCTCTTGGACCTTGAAATTTCATCAGTGCCCCTGGAATTTTAAGCCTGATGAAGTGTATCTGAATGAGATCTCAATTCCAGTAAAAATTCTTAATTGAGGTATGCAATCCATACCTCATGGAAAATAGCAGCCGGCTCTGACTGTGAACTCTATGAACTATAATGTCCACCATGCGCACAGCAATCATTCAGAACAAAAATTGCTTCCACAAAACTGTTATAAGCTAAAAGTGGTGCTTTGACTGCAAAGAGAGAAGAATATATATTTAAAAGGACAGGATTAATAAGCAGCTCTATGAAGATCAACCTTTATAACTGTAAACTGCCTCTTAGTATATTTCCAAAGAGGAAATCAGCAAGTTCTCTGATCTTTTCAGATTCATCCACCAGAGATAAAAGAAATTGAAGAAAGAGCACTCCCCTCCATTTCACACTGTCCCTCTGAAGTAATTTATGCCAACAAATCAATGGAAGAGTATATCTTCATCAACAAGCAAAGCTTTTGTCTAAATATGACATCATAAATAGTGATACCAGAAGCAAAGCTAGACCTGGAGCAATCTTGACAGAAGTATGAAAGTCTGCCTCCTGACAAGTTCGCATGGATCACCCAGACACCTTGTGATCTTTGCTATGTGACTTTACAGTGATGAAGCATTAGTCACGTGAACAGTTTCCAAGCTTCAAGTGTATCCTTATCACTTCTGCATTTGTGGGTCAAATATCACAACTAATACAATTAGCACTCACCAATCAATTAAAGCAGTGTAATGAACACAAAAATCCGCCATCATCACAACAAGATTGTTCCTAAGAGTGGCTGAATCACTTTTCTCAGGCTCCTGCAACATTAGGAAATTGCTAACACGATAAACAAGAAAACAAAATGGGGAAAGCCAACTAGAAGAAAAGATCTTTTAGGGAAAAACTTGAACATCATAAAAAATTATCAGGAACACAACTTGTCAACTAAAAAGCAGATTTCAGGGTTCAAGGGGAAAGCCAGGAAGCATTTCAAGCGAAGGTTTCACATATTCATTTGAAATTTCAAGAACAAATTCAAATTTTGTTGATCATTTTATGTGATCTCTAATCGTCAAATCATCTAAAGCCGAGTCTTGGCATGCATCAAAGTGGTATTTCACTGACCAGTATCTTCAATAAATTTCAATATCTTGCGATGGATGTCTTGCAGACATGAACTAACTTTAAGCTGGGAGGTTTAGTCCAGTTCATAGTAGAAAATACATAAGGCCAACACTTTCCTCAAACTTAAGTTTTATATTGTCAGAACCCAGTTAATTAAAAGACAATAACAAAAGCAGCAGCACAGAAAAACAGTGTTTGCAGTTTGGCCTTTCAATCTCTAAAGGAAAGTAATCTGACAATCCTAAATGGGAATATTCAAGGGAACCTAGATAATATCTCCACATATCAGCACTCTTTAATCTTGAAGAGACGCATAAATGGGGATCATAGCAAAGTGCAGTCTTACCAAACTACACTTTTTAGAATAAAAGCTACTTCAAGACATTAGGAAACTAATGTACTGAAAGTGGCAAAATTTTTGGAGTAAAATGCACCTAACTTGCTCCTTTCTAAACCAGAACATGATATCACAAAAATTTCCAATAAAATGTAAGCCAATTTAGAAAAGAACACATACTACCTGAACAAACAGGAGTATATAACGCTTTGCAATTTTCCCACCCATGAAGCATATCTTTCCCATCGTCAACCACCCTTGTATATACAATGATGCGGCTACATGCTTCAGAGAAACTTGAGGAGCTGGTAACAACTTTGATTTTGGATGGAGATCTCCAGATGTAATTATCTTGTGCAATAATGGGATCGCTGTGCTCAAGTCTACTGAAGGACAAAAAATAACTAAAGAACCAACTGTATAAGCTGCAATTGTTGCTTGTGACAGTAATTCGGATGTTGTCATAGATCTTCTACCTCTTCTATTGCCACTTCTCGGAGGAGTAAAGAAGCTGCCTTCTTCATTTGCTTGTGTGTCCTCAGAAATGTACTTTTCTATAACTTGGGTGGCTTTAGAGAGAAGTTGTCTTACCCAACTTAGAATAAGTGCGTCAGCCTCTACTGCACTTAAAGCCTTCTGCTTGCACACTGTTCTAAGGACTTTTACATGAGCATTGACCTGCAACCAGACAGTCCCATTAATAACATATGCACATGCATTTTTTAGTGAATATGATCCCATTAATAACACATGCACATGCATTGGTTAGTGAATATGAGTAAAATTTTAGATAAATGTGCCTTCCCGTTCATGAATTCATTAGGCGAGCTCCACACTTGGTTTTGAAAGATTTTCTATTGCAGAACATGATTCATGCCACCTTAGTGATGGCTGTCAGAAGATGTGGTCTGAAGAGGAGACATTCTTTTTAATCCCATGTGCCATTGGAAACAACGGTCACAGAACAATTGGAAGTTACCTAAGGTACTTGGAGTAGTATCAAGGCATTGAAGGGCAAGGGAAGACTTAAAGTCGATGTCTTGTGTAAGATGGAAAACATCAGTACCTAAAGACAGCCATCGAATCAAGAGAAACCTCATCCACTTGTCAAATGAAACAGATTTACCCGCAGTCCCCTTTCTTAGAACATATGGTAGAGAAAACAGCCGGCATGCAGAAAATCAAAGAGTGATTGGCCTGATATGATTGATGGTGAAAGATTATGTACCTCTGATGGGTGCGTATCAAATCCTTCAATCCATTTCAATAAATTATGAGCCAAGTCTGCAGCAGGGTCAGGAGGTAGCTCAAGAGAAATGTTAGACATTGTTTGCAAGAGGAAAACACGATCACCGATAGGTGCTTTGCAACTTTAATTGAATTCAATTTTGATTAATTTGTATTTTTGGCTATCCAAATTGCTCAATTACACCGATACTCCACTAGCACCGAGCGAAGGACGAAGCAACACAAAACCCTAGGGGAACCGAGCATTTCCCGCGGAAATCGACCCGAGCGACTGTAATCAACAGCAACAAGCATCATTTCGCAGTTCAAAATCAACTAGGGCGCCAAATCACCAAGATCCGGGCACAGAATCAGCGGATGGAAGCCGGACAACGGCGAATTCCGCCGTATCCGGCCCAACCGCGAATCGGCGAGCGATTAACCGGAAAAATTACGGGAGGGATTAAGCAGATAATCAACACTCACAGCGACCCCTCCTCGGAAGCGACGGTCGCTGAGGGTTGTGCTGACGTCGGAGGTCAGGTCAGTGGGGGGCCCCTTCAAGAGCAGGCCACCGGCTTAAGAGTTTTGGATTATTTTCTTTCTTTCTTTTTTCTTTTTTTCTTTTATAGAATGGAGAAGAGTTTTTGGAAGAAATACTGAGGAATCCATCCCGGACTATAATGTGAACGGCGTCAAATCTTCATTCGATCAATATAAATTATTCATGCTGCAATTTTTCTTTTGCTTACGCACCATTTTTTTTTTTAATTTTCTTCTTTTTTGGTATTGTGTTTGATGAATAATGAATCATAAAATATTAGGAAATAGAGAATCTATGAGGTATATTCCTCGTCAAATTATGCCTCTATTTGAGGGAAAATTAAGAGTAAGAGTTTGAAATTGAGCAATTTTCACACAAAAAAAGGGTTTAAAATAGACTTTTATCCCAATTTTAATTGAAATTGCGCAATTTTCAAAATGAATTTCATTCCAAATTCACCTCCGGAGGATTTACCAATGGAACCATTAATGACCTCTTCCTTTTTTTCTTTTTTCTAATTAAGGATTTTAAGAAATGGTCTGATTTGCTATGCTCATTGGTCAAAGTTGGGATTCTCACCCGGATTACCTGATATGTAATTGTACCAAATTGGCCAAAATAGTGAAAAGAGAATGGTAGAAAATCTTCATTACAAAGCTTTGTCTCTTGACAGTAGTAATCTGAACCTGGTTTGCTCTTTCGTTCCAACACCTAATTTCCTTCGTACTCAGTGATTCTCCCTTCCCATGTCTTCTTGATTTGAGGTTAACTAGCTATTTAGTGTGTTATGTGAATTTACTATTAAAACCGATAGAGATAATTGGAGAATTTCATCATTGATAAAAAAAAAAAAAATTATTTCTACTGACTACTTCTAATATATCCTAGATTAATCGTCTTGATCTCTAGCTTCTTTATGATGTATCATGATCTTTTCGAGGCATTAGGCATTCAATAATTCAACTATGCGATTCTTTGATGACATGGATCATTCTCAATAACTTTAGGCCTCTCACATTTTTAATTAAAATAGAACTTAACTTGGAGGAATCATCTCTTTCTCTTGAACTCTATATTTAAAATCAATCTTGACACCACGAGCATAATCTTTTTGATAGATAGATAGTACTTTTTAGCAGAATTCAAAAGTGGAGATACAATTTCCGACTCAGTGCTATGTTATAAATTCATAACAAGTATAGAAATTTCACCTATTGTACTATTTGACTTTGCTAACGGTAGAAATATTCAACTATCTTTTTTTCTCCGATTTTGAAGAAGGACGCGTTGATGGTTGCAATTGCAATGCTTCATTCTTTGCGAGATAAGCGATTACTAGAAAATCTTAGCTACTCCAACGAGACGATGGAGTTTCGATCCTGATGCGGTTAGCTTAAGGTGGCGTGCTCTGCCAATCTTTGCCTTCCCCTGCATTTCTCAATGGATACACAACTCTTTGTGCATTCATTCTTCTTTCAGTACATGATTTTTATGTAACCCAAGCAGCCTCTTTGTCTTTCATTTTATTAAAAAGAGAGAGAAAGAAGAAGAATAGTCTCTCAAATTATAAAGCAAACTAACTTAATGAAAAGAATAACCGATAAAAACTCTCTTTGCATGTGTACTATCCAAATTGGAGGTGGACATGAGACAAGGAGTGTTGTGACCCGCGTGTGGCAACTCGGAAGAAGAGAAGACGCGGTTGACTCACGATCAGTGGAAGTAGACTGCTAAAACTCTATCCAATTCGCCGTGTACTCATAATCGGTTTGTTTTGGTTTTTCAGTTTTCTTTTTTGAAATATTAAAAAAAAAAGTTTAATGAAAAAAGAGAGATCATGTAAATTGTAATATTAAAAAAATATACTATTTTCCGTTCACTGAACCGGAATATAAAAACAGTTATCTTTTCATTATCCAAACTGAAATCCAAATCAAACCTAAAATGTACGAAAATTCGACTCAATTCGGTTCGAATCGGTTGTAATTTCAGCTTGATTCTGACACCCCTCATAATTAGGGCATTGGAAAGCCTCATAATACAAGCCTAAAGCGTTTCCCAAATATAGAGAAAAAAGTGAGGTGGCTTGTCCTTTGAGCGTGTATTTGTATGAGCTTATTTGCTCTACGTGTTCTTGTGTGTCATGTCAAAAAAACAATTGAATAGTAGTAAAGATGAGCTTTTATTATTCATAAATAATGTGTGCAATAGTTTGTGTGTGAGATATTTTATCAATGTGTTATTTTTGTACATCATTTTTCATACATGTATGTCCCAAATCCCCTACTATAATTTTCTCATGTCACCACCACCATGCTTCATACCTAACAACATTGAATTATAAGTGATGTATACTTTTCAAACAAATTTAACTCCAATGGAACCATTTCCAAATCCCTTTTGGCCCATGGGCAAGAGCATTGCCCGACTCACATTCTACTTTCTCCAATTTAACTATTTTTACGGGAAAATGCCCTTGTGTCGTGCCTATGACCAACCCTCGTTTGCCACAGGCGAGGGCCAATGACCCTCACTAGCCACAGGCTAGGGCCGGTCGCCCCTCACCGGCTCTAGGTGAGGGCGCGCGAGTCCTCGCCTAGAAACAATGAGGGCCATGATGCCCTTGGCCAAGCGAGGGCTTGGCGGCCCTCGCCAACCCTAAGAGGTTGCCACCCTCGCTTGGGGCCGACCTAGAAGAGGACTAGCCACCCCTCGCCTATAACTAGTGAGGGTTGGTTGGTAATCCTTGTCGGCCAGATCAAAAACCCAAAAAAAAAAAAAAAAATTAAAATTAAAATTAAAATTAAAAATAAAAAAAAAACCATAAAAAAATTGCATTATTAAAATATTTTTAAAAAAAGTGCCACATTAATACTAGCCATTCACATCAGCAATTTCGGGTCATAATTAGTTGGATTGACTTAATTGGTAAGAAGTGAAAACTTTATGACTGAATTGATTAAGTTGAAAAGTTTATGATTAAATTGACAAAATTATAATGGGTTTAGGATTTTTTGGACAAATTTCTCCTTGAACCTCGCAGCAAATCCTACATCGTCAATAAAGTCTTAGCTACTCCATCGAGATTTCCGAACAAACGAATCCATTACAACAATCACAAAGCTTTATCCTCAATGGGTTAAAAGCCATTTTGTAGAAAGTCGTAGCTACTCCATCGAGATTGCTTTGATCCTGAAGCGATTATCTCCATGTGGTGTGCTCTGCAAATCTCTGTCTTCCCTGCATCTATCGAGTTTTTAGACTTTCCTGAAGCGGTTATCTCCAAGTGGTGTGCTCTGCAAATCTCTCTGCCTTCCCTTGCATCTATTGAGTTTTTAGACTTTAGAACAGAACGCGGGAGACTCATGAAAATGAGTAGGTTGGCTAGTTTATTGACCGTATATAAGGAAAGAGTAGCTTCCAATGCCACTTTCTACTCCCTCTTTCGTTTTCTTTAACGTTTTTTTTACGTAATTTTCCCTGAATATTTACACTGAAAATACTTACTTCTTATGTACACGGCAACGATTGGTAGAAGAAAAAGGATTATCGTGCTTAAGAATGAGGAGGTGCCGATGATAGGTATCATTGGGTACAAATGGCTGATTGAGGAGGATTATCATCTTATGGGAAAACTATTAACCAGTAGGTATTGTTAGTCTTAGTTACACGAGATTAATTGCAATCTTTATGTGCATGTTTATAAATATCATAAAGTACAATTTAAGAGCCAAAATCATGATATTTATGAAAAATTCATAAGTAACATAACCAAAGTTTTGAGGAAAATTAGCATCCTTCAAAAAAAAAAAAAAAAGAAAAAAGAGAAGTTACTGGGTATCATTACAACTGAAATAATAGACATTTCTAGCTGGGACAATAGTTGGTCATTTCGGCAGTTCTCTCATTTTTGGTAGGTCAAACTCCTAATTTCGTTCTGCTGCGGTGGCATTTGTAACAAAGTATTATGATCTGATTAGGTAATAGTTCAAGAAAAGATAGGCATTCATGGATCCAGATCAGTTCTCTAACGTCCCAACAATGAAGTAAAGCACCTGTTTTCATTACTATGATGGACAGCTCCCATTCATAAAGCACAATGCAATGCAATCGGCATAAAGAATGTCCCTCTTGCATCCATATCCCAGATAGTTGGTTCGGATCTCCCACCATTGCCAAAATTACAGTGAAGCTCCTGGTCATTTAAAGCATCAGGAGCATGCGGAATTGTCGTCACCAAACTAAGAAGGAACAGAAGTATGCAAATTCAATATGTAAAGACACTGATGGTATGAACATATGAGACGGATATAGGCATGATGAAAAATAAGAAAGAGGGCGACATGATTCCCACCAGAATTCCACCGCACAGGATGTTACTTTTGACAGAATCAAGGCCATAACTCCACCATCAGATTGAGCAATCTATGTATTAGCACTTCAATCGACAAACAAAGTGGAACATAGATCCTTGGATATTCATCATCTCGACATCAGTGTCCTGGATTTGAGAAAAGTAATAATCTTATGCTGGTGCCTCCAGGGGCTTATTAATCCATGACGGAACAAGTGGACATAAGCCACTAAAAATGCAACTGAAACCACACACGCCTGAGTAGTTGCTATGATCAATCAATCCTTAGGAAAGTTATTCCACATTGGTTGAAATAAAGGGTATCAATAGGGTTATATACATGCAGTCTACCTCTAACTAATACTTTAAGCTTTTGGGTTGAACTTTTGCTAACAATGAATGAAGTTCTGTTTTATTATGCATGAATGAATGAAAGAATCACATAATAAACATCATGTGCTCTAGGAAACCAACTTTAATAGAACTTGGAAAAAGGTAATACTCTATATGCATAAGAACATATTCATGTCATGTCAAGGACGGAGAGTCTTACTCCGTGACTGATGACGTATAATGACATGCAATGTCATGTACTTCAAAGGCATTCTTATCTATTTTCTTTCCCACAAGATCACAAGCCAGATGATGCTGAAGCATCACATTCATGTGGTCAACCAATTTCCCCAATTGTCCTTGAAATAAGAGGAAAACAATAAGGCATTGACATGAAAAGCCCCATGCCAAACTGAAAATACTAATGTGATGTAGGTACTCTCGACTACTATATTTACATTTACCAGTAAACACGGATGATCTTCAAAATCCAATCTCTGTCGTGCTGTTGTCATGCAAATAATTTTCATAATTCTACATGGGGCACATGTGTTCACCATCATTCTGGTATTTTCTGTGTAGGTGAAAATAAAAGATGATTTCTCTCAACAGGATTCAGATACACACATTAACTATTGTGCAAGTGAAAATAAAAGAACATGACTAGTATCTTCCAAGACAATTTGCACTCCTAACATTGCCAATGAGCTATTCTTATGTCAAGATTACAGTTGTAGTTGGAAATGCTTGTTTCTGATGCAGTACCATTTAAGCTCTCCATAGAAATAAAAATCACATGGACAGCTCCTCCCACTTCTTTTTAGAGCCATAAACAGCAGGGAAGTACTCGAGCTCAACAGATTTTTTGTCCCTGCCATCAGCCAAGCCAAAAATAGTGCATATTTCTGGCTGAAACCACAATCATTGCAGGAGTGACTTTATAATTTTGTTCAGTGACAGCTGTAGCAAAACATTTGGATTTGAGCTGTAGATCAAGAAAAGATGGCAATTAGATCTAGATCAGCTCTCAAACATTAAAGGACTTAAGCAACTCACCTTTCTAGCCACCCATCGATTATTTGTCATGTTTATCCCAAAAACATGAAAGCAACACGGTTGATTTAAGGACTTCCTCCATACTTCTGGTTTGGATCTCACACTGTTATCCACAATACAGTGGAAATCCTCTGTTCTTTTAAAGCCTCTGGGGTGTGGACATTGTCATCACCAAACAATGACTGAACTGAAGTAATAAATTGCGAATGATGTTAAGCTACAAAATTGCAAGATGATAATTAAAGGCATGAAGAAAAACAAGGAAAAAGTGGCTTCATGATTTGTACTGGGTTTTGACCGTTGATGATAATACTTTCAACTTGATCAAGGCCATGCATCTGCCTTCATAGAAAGCAAACTTCACATTGGCATATTAAGCGACAAGCAAAGTTTGATACAGATCCATGGAGATTCATTATCTTGACATTAGTGCCCTGGCTTTGAGAAAATGCTAATGCAGAACACGTTTATGGTACCTTCATTGCCTACTTCCATGACCAAATAACGAATTAATAAAATGCAATCAAGATCACATATGCGTGAGTAGTTTCCAGAATCCATCAGATAGTGAATTTCTCTACTTCATGGAAGTTGGAGAGAAGTATTGCTTTATTTAAACAAGCGCAGATTCATACCACGTCGAGAATGAAGAATCTCGTACTATTTGATTGAAGACATCAAATATCCTTTTGGAGGCAATCTGATCTTTTTTATTCATATCAGGATCATGAGCCAGATAAAACTGATGCATTACAATTACTTTGCTCAAACAACTTCCTCCAGTTACTGGAATTCAGACAAGGAAATGATAACGTGTCAAAAAAAAGCCCCGTCCAAACTGAAAATACTTATGAAAGCAGGTAATCCAGAAAACGGCACTATACCTGCTATATTTTTTGTTTAGTTGGAGACGTTAGTGATCTCCAGAATCAGATCTTTTTCTTTCTCCCTTCTCTCCATTTTCTTTCTACATGAGCTCTCAGTTTAAGAGGGAGCTGAGCGTCTCTTTTTTCTCCCCTTAAGCCAACATCCACTTCCCTTGTTTAGTTGACTTTTCAACCTTCTTGTTTGTTTGTTTTTGTTTTTTTTTTTTTTTTTCGTGTGCCCCAAAATTTCATTTTTACTTGGTCAAATCCCAAGTATTACAGTAACTTCATCACGATAAGTCAATCACAACATACTGCACCAAACTACTAGGGATAAAAATTAACACCAAATGAGTAACTCATCTACCAACCGGTGTGCTTCAACTTTTAAACTTGCGGATGAACACCCCAAACTACCTTTTATGTATTAATGTAAAAAAAGAGTATACTTGTTCAACAAAAGCGGATTTGAACAATGACATAATTATCTGCAACAATCAAATTGGACAAAACAAATGTCGCTTATTTTATGGCGGCAACGTCTAAGGCCTCCAAACTAAGCTCCAAAGATCGATCTTCTTCCTTACCATTCCGCAATCAAGCTTCCCAAACAGCACAAATGGAGTTTTTGTAGGCGAATCGGGGAGAGACTCCATTACGGAACAATGCAACACCAGCAATCGAGGGCACGACTCAATCGTGGACCAACCTTCTTGCCCAACATGAGAAAAGAAAAATGTCGAAAAGCTAAGGAAAAGACAATAAGTTGGCCAAAGTAGTCTCCACGCCTGCATCAAACATAACCCATCCCTACTGGAGACGCAATCCTCAAATTCATAGTTGAACTAGCCAATGACCAGATATTTCTCAAGCACGACTCAACATCATTCTTTGACACCTTTTTGTGAACTGAAATCTTCAGGTAACTTAAGCCACTTACCGTCAAATTCAGTCAACTCTGAATTTCGCATCGGTGCGGGCAACAGTCAACTAGCATAGAGTTTGTAACCTTCAAAAAGCAAGACCACCGCATTATAGAGGATCCATACAGAGGATGACAGAATGAAAACCAACCATGGCAATAGAAACAAATTTAATGGTGTTTCTATTTCAACATTAGAAATCGAAAGGTACTTCTTGATTTTGTCTGACCTTGTTAGCAAGACAAGAATTACTTTGTTATTATTAGCCATAGAATGCAAAGTTTTATGTTTTCTGAAGGTTTGAAGCACTGAGAATTGAACAAAAGACACATTGCAAACGCTAAAAACAATAGCATAGATGAAATTTAAAAGCAAAAGTTCTTCCAAGCACACCACAATGTCAGAGCCCAATAACTCCAGGTGAAAGAAGAAACCAATGGACTACTATTATCGCAGATCAAGGTTTTGCATTTTCCCACAGTCAGAAGGAGATAAGGAGCAATTTCATTCAACTAGAAAGCTAGCGAAGAAAAAGTAAGGACAAAATGAACAAGCAATATCACCATCACAACAATTTGGACACTAGCATCCTTTTCTGTGTGAAATTAGTAGCCTTCAACACTATTTCACTACGTTATTAGCTAACTAGGATGAGTGAGGACATCCTCGGAGAATCTTATGAAATGGAATTTCCACTTACTCATGGAAAAAATGCTACTTTGGATCATAGCCACAAACAAATGGTTCATAGGAGATTGTTCATCTTTCCGCTTCTCATCACCCCTCAAGGTGCTTCAAGATCCAAGAACATGAAGGAAATGGCCGTGAAAGTAGAACCTCATCAATCGAGGTAATCTTCCCATTCAACCTCAAGTCTGTTCACATAGTTACCGACAACTCTGCAGTCAATTTCCACGCTACCTAGACAGGGTGATAAAATCAACCTAAACTTGTAATGGGCTCACAAGTCCCGATAATCCTGCTATACATGCTCTACGACTGCTCAGATAACATAAGGAAAATTCACCACCATTGACATGAAACCTAATTGAAAGCTGCTATAGTTATCTGATTACACCATAGCAAACTGGCAGAAGAGAATAACCGAGCAGATCTCTGCACCTAAGAGGAATCACAAGCAATCGGTGAGTGGGTGAGGTTAGAAGTCGTCCCATTGTCGTCCACCGGAAGAAGACAGAAAAAAACCACCAGATGATGCTGGACCTCAATCTCTTCCCCTTATCTTTGTGATCGATTTCCACCCTCCTCTTCTTATTACCAACGCTCCCATCCCCAGAATCCCTTATCGCCCTCACAAAGATCCGACCATAGCCCGTCGTGTGGTAAAAAGTCTGGTAATTTCTCGAGTGACTCACACCCACGCCTATCAAAGAGCTCTAGGAATTTACTAGGGCAGCGGATTTCAACTAAGCTTTTGCAATCCCTGACAATCAACGTCTTCAGATGCTTCGACTTTGAAAGGTCCAGTACTTGAATGTGCTTGCGCCCATAAATCTCCAACCATTCCAAAGATCCCAATTTTTCAAGGCCTCGTATCGCATGGAGATTATCTTGGAGATTATCTTTGAGAATATCTGGATCTGCACCAAACATCGCAAGTGGACGTGTGGATAGGTCCAAATTTCTTAGGGATTTTAAATCTTCCAATCCATCTAATTGCTTCAATCCATTGCAAACTCTAAGCCGTAATATCGACAAAAATTCCAAATCGGAAAGATTTGCCAACCTTTCCACTTTGGGACAATACAAAACGTCAAGCGTCCATATGCGGAGGGAAGCTCTGGGATGCTTTGAAGAGACATGCATTTATAAAGGATGAGCTCCTTTAGATTCTTCAGGTGAGAGAGCGATAGTAGCTCCTTGCTCTGACAGGTGAGCCCTAGAGATGATAAGGTAAAAGGAGGTTTTGGGAGTGACTCAAGCCTACCACAGCCATATAATTGGAGGTCTTCGAGAGAAGAAAGCTGATCTAAGTTTTTCGGCAAGCGAGAAATTTTTGTGAAATTTAAATCAAGGGTCTTTAGAGAAGACAATCCACCTTTATCAACAAGAATTTGTCCTTCCAGCTTCACGGTCAATTGAAGGCATGTAACTCTTGGAGGCTTTGTGATTTTCCGATGGATCTTGGTAACCTTTTTATGTGGCTCTCATCAATCCTCAAAATTTTCAATTTGTTCAATTCCCCAATGAATTCGGGTAATTTCTTAACCCTTGTTTCTGACAAGTCCAACTCAACCAACCCTTCCGGCTTTTCAATTGAAGAGGCGAAAACTTCAATAAGTTGCCAACAGCGTTTGGCACTAAGCCTCTTAAGTTGTTTTAGACATCCTATACATGGAGGGATTTCTTTTATCCGAGTCTCATCTACGATAAGTTCCTCCAAATTTTCTAATTCGCTAAGTTGTTCAGGTAACTTCTCGAGATTTCTACAATGGCTCAAGTTCAAGGAAACGAGACGCTTGACATCTCCAATGGAAGGGTGGATTTCCTTCAATCCATTATATTTCAGGATTAGCATCTCTAAATTTTTAAACGCGGAGAGATTAGGGGTTCTCTTTAATTGCGAGCACCATGAAAGATCGAGAACTTTCAACCTCTCCATCTACAAGAAGGAAACACATTCCAAGATTAGTAGTTAGATATAAAATCATTTATCATCAAATGTAACAAGAGAAAAAGCATTTTTTATCTTTACCTTAATTGAACTCCATCCTCTCCAATTTTCACGAAAATCATAACCTGATAAATCCAATACGACTAATTTCTCCAAATGAATGTTGGTTGCCTTGAAAAAGTCGGGACATTTCTCCCACTTTAGCCATCTTAATTTAACAAGTGATCCTTTGAAATCTCCATCAAAATCCACATTCTTTATGTGAAGGAACTTCAAGTTAGGCATTTTTCTGAAGCTCTCTTGCTTCATGAACTCTCTGGAGCCCCTTATGTCCAGGCGTAGTGCCTCAATATTTTCATTTTCCTCCTACAAAATATAAAATAAAATTGAGGATTATAAATACCATCAAACCTCCTTTTGTTAGTATACTCTGCATGTTATTGTGGCCGACGCATTTTGTCTACACTTATAGGAAAAAAGAAATATATCTGATCTTCTACAATTACATGATCATGTAATATGTCGATCTTTACTTGTATGCTACAATTTTTGATTTTTTATGTGAAATTCCTATATGAAATTAATCTAGTTTTCTTATAGATTTTGAAATTAAATTTTGCAACATACATAGTATTGAAGACTAACTAAATATGGTATCCCTTAGACATATGTGAGAACTGTTACACATTTCAAAAACAAAAGTACTTAATTAGACCTATGCATTCATAAAGGATGGCAACTCATTCCCTTCCCATTCATAAAATATTTTTGGTTTTGGGATTATTGGTGGAAGGAACCAAGAATTTGGTCTATTGAACTTGAGTTTTCATTTTTGGATATTCAAGCTCAAAGCTCAACAACTACTCCTTAGACTAGGAAGAAATTATCTAATCAATCATAAACTTTCTTAAAACCTCCTTTGCATAAAATTCCAATATGATCATTCCGGCTAATTTTTGCAGAAAATTACTGACGTGGTGGTGTGCTATGTAGGACAATCGTAAATGACTGGATCACGGCAAAAATTGATTGAAATGACTGCATTGGAATTTTGCGCAAATATTTAAAACTAAAATGGCAAAATTGATAACTTTATGATAGAATGGACATCCGCACTATAAATTTAGGACCGATTGAGTAATTTTCTCTAAGATGAGTGCACCACTCAATTAGTCATCATTGAATTTGCCCCAATCAGTCATAAAATTCAACCTGATCTTAGGAATTTGTTAGTGCTTTTTTTGCCATTCGCCCATTCATATATATATTAGTAAATAAAGGATAGTGATTATGATCGTTTTCCTTTTCGCATTCTAACATTTATTTTTTTGCTTCTCTAGTTATCTTATTTGATAAGTTAATTATCTATTTTTTTCTTCGCTAATGTCTAACAATAGATTTTGTCTCCTCTTTGTTAGTGTGTGTGCATAAAGGCTTAATTAATCCGTACCAAGAAAGGCTTGCTCATTACATAATAGAAGTGGATATTATATAATACCAAAGATAAAATGAGGAGAACACAATTTTTTTCACCTTTCACTATTCGTCACTTACTTCCTACAACATTTAATTTCTTAACATCTATAGTTGCGTTTCAGTTTTTTTTATTGAAAATTACTTTGTATAAATATGTACAAAATCATATGCCGGTTGTTAGCTAGTTTCTTCTGTCATAATTTTTACTGTTGTTTGATTTTGCATGACATTCGTTAATGTTGAATTATGTGCTCAAAATACCTACGACTAGATTCGTGCACAGCACCAATGTGAACACAAGTATATATTATGAACGCTGGGTAGAATAGCGTTATGATGTTGCTAGAAATTGATGTGAGAACGACAAAAGAGCAGAATAGATAAGAGTTAATAGTACACAAATTTAATAACCCTTTTTAGAGCCTCATAATCACCAGTGCAAAATTCATGAACTAGAAGCCAAAATTGGATGTAGCTTTTACCGATAAAATGCTAATAGCATGCTGAGAATGGTCATAGATATAGGGAAAAAGAACGGTAACAATAATAATTTGAGGGACTACCATTAGATAACATGTGAGCGGCCAAAAGTAAACATAATTGTATACCTCACGTTTTAGAACTTCCATGGCTTCCTCATCCCATAGTCTGCTCCAATCCCAAGACTCCTTATTGTGGAACGGGCTATATCTCTGCCTAGATCTCTTAATTGATCATGCATTCTCAGCTCATTGTTATCACCATATTTTATTAATGAAAGTTCAATCATTCTTGCCAATCCAGAAGCTGGGTACAAACCGAGATCCTTCCATAGGTAGGTGACAATTCTTTTGTCAATTCCAATAAAAAAGCAGGCTATGTCTAGAAACATTCGTTTTTCCTGATTTTCTAAAGAATCGAAACTTAGCTTCAACTTTTCTTGTACATCCTTATGAGGCATCTTCCTCAATTTCTCCAGCGTCTCTATCCATATGCTTTTATCTTTTCTTTTGAGAAGTGAACCTATAACTATGAGAGCTAAAGGAAGCCCTCCTGTGGTGGCAACAATATCACTAGAAAGAATCATGAAGTCTATCGGAGGTTGTTTCGCTTCAAATGCATACAAGCTAAACAAAAGCAGAGAGTCTTTGCCATTCATTTGTCAAGTTCATAGTTGTTATATTCAGAGTTCAAAAGGGCCTTATCTCGACATGTAATAATGATTCTACTTCCCGATTTGAAATTACAACCTCCAATCAATTTATCTATGTGCTCTCGATGACCCACATCATCAAGAAGGATAAGTACCTTCTTGTTCTCACAACTTGATCGGATGTGTACAATCCCTCTCACAGAATCAGGTACACGACTTTTATGATTTCTAGTTATATCTGAGATTAGTAGATTTTGGATATGCTGCATACCATTGCGATTAATTGTTTCTCTAATATCCACAAGAAAGCTGCGACACTCAAATTTCTTGAAAAGCTTATTATAGATGTTTGTGGCCAGAGTTGTCTTACCAATGCCGCCAATCCCATAAATCCCAATAATTCGAGTTTCAAAATGATTGGTATCCACCAATTTCATTACCTCAGCCACACGATCATCAATTTCAACCAAGTTCCCAGGAAGAGGTGGTAGGAAATCATGTTGCCGCTCATCCATTATTATTCGTACGAGTTCTTTTACTAATTCCCCTTCACGCCTATCAAACAACACAACACACGAGAACTTATTAATGGCTCCACAAAGCAAGGATTGAGGATGATAAATAGAAAAATTCTTCTTCCAACGAGGAGCAATCAAAAGAAGGTAAAAGACGTACCCATTAGCAAATTTCTCCGATTCGAATACTCTAAGATCCAGTGCTTTTCTGAGAGCCATCGGCCCTTGTTGCTTGACCTGCTCATAAAAATGATCCTTACGGGATTCGAAGGCCTCTCCAAAGGCTCCCTTTAGTTCTCGCACCTCATAGGGTTTCACCTTGTAAAGCACGGGCAAGACTATTTGTCCTCTGCTTTCCTTGCACTCCATTATATGAATGAGCTCGCGGAGGCACCATTCGCTAGCAGCATAATTTTCTGAGATGACTGGGATTGAAACCTTAGAGTGCTCGATTGCACTGATGAGATTTTCACCAATTTTCTCACCGAAGGGGAGTTCCTCATCATCTCTGAACACAAAGTTTGGATGGAACAGCAGGCCCACATCTTGGAGTCTTTGGTAGAGGTGATCGACGAAGCCATTGCGAGTATCGAGACCTCTAAAGCTCAGGAATACGTAGTAATTGTTTCCTGTCACAGAGATGGACGAACTCGAAGCTTCAGTGAATTTTGCTCGCTTGACTTGTCGTTCTTCCATTGCAGAGCACGGTCTCTCTCTCTCTCTCTCTTACTCTCACGAAGGCTCAACTATTGTGGACAAGTTTGAGCAGGAAATAATTAGTGGATTCTCTCTACACCACGTTTATAGCGTGGCTGGTAGAGAGGAAGGGGGCAAAGCAAGAGGCAAGGCATGATTACTTGACTATAATGTATATTTTAATCTCTCACAGCAAGATTACTCGACTATAATGGAACGGCAGGCCCACATCTTGGAGTCTTTGGTAGAGGTGATCGACGAAGCCATTGCGAGTATCGTGACCTCTAAAGCTTAGGAATATGTAGTAATTGTTTCCTGTAACAGAGCTGGACGAACTCGAAGCTTCAGTGAATTTTGCTTGCTTGACTTGCCGTTCTTCCATTGCTGAGCACGATCTCTTGCTCTCTCTCTTACTCTCACGGAGGCTCGACTATTGTGGACAGGTTTGAGCAGGAAATAACTAGTGGATTCTCTCTGCACCGCATTTATTGCATGGCTGGTAGAGAGGAAGGGGGCAAAGCAAGAGGCAAGGCATGATTACTCGACTGTAATGTATATTTTAATATCTCATAGCATGATTACTCGACTATAATGGAACGGCAGGCCCACATCTTGGAGTCTTTGGTAGAGGTGATCGACGAAGCCATTGCGAGTATCAGGACCTCTAAAGCTTAGGAATACGTAGTAATTGTTTCCTGGTACAGAGGTGGACGAACTCGAAGCTTCAGTGAATTTTGCTTGCTTGACTTGTCATTCTTCCATTGCTAAGCACGCTCTCTCTCTCTCTCTCTCTCTCTCTCTCTCTCTCTCTCTCTCTCTCTCTCTCTCTCTCTCTCTCTCTCTCTCTCTCTCTCTCTCATGGAGGCTCGACTATCGTGGACAGGTTTGAGCAGGAAATAACTAGTGGATTCTCTCTGCGCCGCATTTATAGCATGGCTGGTAGAGAGGAAGGGGGCAAAGCAAGAGCCAAGGCATGATTACTCGACTATAATGTATATTTTAATCTCTCACAGCATCATCACTTGACTATAATGGAATGGCAGGCCCACATCTTGGAGTCTTTAGTAGAGGTGATCGACGAAGCCATTACGAGTATCGGGACCTCTAAAGCTCAGGAATACGTAGTAATTGTTTCCCGTCACAGAGATGCACGAACTCGAAGATTCAGTGAATTTTGCTCGTATGACTTGTCATTCTTCCATTGTAGAGAACGGTCTCTCTCTCTCTCTCTCTCTATCTCTCTCTCTCTTTCTCTCTTACTCTCACGGAGGCTCGACTATTGTGGACAAGTTTGAGCAGGAAATAACTAGTGGATTCTCTCTACGCCACATTTATAGAGTGGCTGGTAGAGAGGAAGGGGGGAAAGTAAGAGGCAAGGCATGATTACTCGATATAATGTATATTTTAATCTCTCACAGCATGATTACTCGACTATAATGGAACGGCAGGCCTACATCTTAGAGTCTTTGGTAGAGGTGATCGACAAAGCCATTGCGAGTATCGAGACCTCTAAATCTTAGGAATACGTAGTAATTGTTTCCTGTAACAGAGGTGGCTGAACTCGAAGCTTCAGTGAATTTTGCTCGCTTGACTTGTCGTTCTTCCATTGCTGAGCACGATCTCTCGCTCTCTCTCTTACTCTCACGGAGGCTCGACTATTGTGGACAGGTTTGAGCAGGAAATAACTAGTGGATTCACTCTGCGCCGCACTTATAGCGTGGCTGGTAGAGAGGAAGGGGGCAAAGCAAGAGGCAAGGCATGATTACTCGACTATAATGGAACGGCAGGCCCACATCTTGGAGTCTTTGGTAGAGGTGATCGACGAAGCCATTGCGAGTATCGGGACCTTTAAAGCTTAGGAATACGTAGTAATTGTTTTGTGTCACAGAGGTAGACAAACTCGAAGCTTTAGTGAATTTTGCTCGCTTGACTTGTCGTTCTTCCATTGCAGAGCACGGTCTCTCTCTCTCTCTCTATCTTACTCTCATAGAGGCTCGACTATTGTGGACAGGTTTGAGCGGGAAATAATTAGTGGATTCTCTCTGCGCAACATTTATAGCATGGCTGGTAGAGAGGAAGGGGGGAAAGCAAGAGCCAAGGCATGATTACTTGACTATAATGCATATTTTAATCTCTCATAACATGATTACTCGACTATAATGGAACCGCAGGCCCACATCTTGGAGTTTTTGGTAGAGGTGATCGACGAAGCCATTGCGAGTATCGGGACCTCTAAAGCTTAGGAATACATAGTAATTGTTTCCCGTCACAGAGGTGGACGAACTCGAAGCTTCAGTGAATTTTGCTTACTTGACTTGTCGTTCTTCCATTGCTGAGCACGGTCTCTCTCTCTCTCTCTCTCTCTCTCTTTCACATGGAGGCTCGACTATTGTGGACAGGTTTGAGCGGGAAATAATTAGTGGATTCTCTCTGTGCAACATTTATAGCGTGGCTGGTTGAGTGGAATGGGGGAAAGCAAGAGGCAAGGCATGATTATTTGACTATAATGTATATTTTAATCTCTCACAGCATGATTACTCGACAATAATGGAATGGCAGGCCCACATCTTGGAGTCTTTGGTAGAAGTGATCGACGAAGCCATTGTGAGTATCGGGACCTCTAAAGCTTAGGAATACGTACTAATTGTTTCCTGTTACAAAGGTGGACGAACTCGAAGCTTAGTGAATTTTGCTCGCTTGACTTTTCGTTTTTTCATTGCTGAGCACGGTCTCTCTCTCTCTCTCTCTCTTTCACATGGAGGCTCGACTATTGCGGACAGGTTTAAGTAGGAAATAATTAGTGGATTCTCTCTACGCCACATCTATAGCGTGGCTGGTAGAGTGGAAGGGGGGAAAGCAAGAGGCAAGGCATGATTACTCGACTATAATGTATATTTTAATCTCTCACAGCATGATTACTCGACTATAATGGAACGGCAGGCCCACATCTTGGAGTCTTTGGTAGAGGTGATCGACGAAGCCATTGCGAGTATTGGGACCTCTAAAGCTTAGGAATACATAATAATTGTTTCTTGTCACAGAGGTAGACGGACTCGAAGCTTTAGTGAATTTTGTTCGCTTGACTTGTCATTCTTCCATTGCTAAGCACGGTCTCTCTCTCTCCCTCTCTCTCTCTCTCTCTCTCTCCTACTCTCATAGAGGCTCGACTATTGTGGACAGGTTTAAGTAGGAAATAATTAGTGAATTCTCTCGGCGCCATATTTAAGCGTGGCTCGTAGAGTGGAAGGGGGGAAAGCAAGAGGCAAGGCATGATTACTCGACTATAATGTATATTTTAATCTCTCACAGCATGATTACTCGACTATAATGGAACGGTAGGCCCACATCTTGGAGTCTTTGGTAGAGGTGATCGACGAAGCCATTGCGAGTATCGGGACCTCTATAGCTTAGGAATACGTAATAATTTTTTCCTGTCACAGAGGTAGACGGACTCGAAGCTTCAGTGAATTTTGTTCGCTTGACTTGTCTTTCTTTCATTGCTGAGCACGGTCTCTCTCTCTCTCTCTCTCTTTCACATGGAGGCTCGACTATTGCGGACAGGTTTAAGTAGGAAATAATTAGTGGATTCTCTCTACGCCACATCTATAGCGTGGCTGGAAGAGTGGAAGGGGGGAAAGCAAGAGGCAAGGCATGATTACTCGACAATAATGGATATTTTAATCTCTCATAGCATGATTACTCGACTATAATGGAACGGCAGGCCCACATCTTGGAGTCTTTGGTAAAGGTGATCAATGAAGCCATTGCGAGTATCGAGACCTCTAAAGCTTAGGAATACGTAGTAATTGTTTCCTGTCACAGAGGTGGACGAACTCGAAGCTTCAGTGAATTTTGCTCGCTTGACTTGTCGTTCTTCCATTACTAAGCGCGGTCTCTCTCTCTCTCTCTCTCTCTCTCTCTTACTCTCAGGGAGGCTCGACTATTGTAGAAAGGTTTGAGCAGGAAATAACTAGTGGATTCTCTCTGCGCCGCATTTATAGTGTGGCTAGTAGAGAGGAAGGGGGCAAAGCAAGAGCCAAGGCATGATTACTCGACTGTAATGTATATTTTAATCTCTCACAGCATGATTACTTGACTATAATGGAACGGCAGGCCCACATCTTGGAGTCTTTGGTAGAAGTGATCGATGAAGTGATTGCGAGTATTGGGACCTCTAAAGCTTAGGAATACATAGTAATTGTTTCTTGTCACAGAGGTGGAGGAACTCGAAGCTTCAGTGAATTTTGCTCACTTGATTTATCGCTCTTCCATTGCTAAGCACGGTCTCTCTCTCTCTCTCTCTCCCTTACTCTCACGGATGCTCAACTATTATGGACAGGTTTGAGCAGGAAATAACTAGTGGATTCTCTCTGCACCGCATTTATTGCATGGCTGGTAGAGAGGAAGGGGGCAAAGCAAGAGGCAAGGCATGATTACTCGACTGTAATGTATATTTTAATATCTCACAGCATGATTACTCGACTATAATGGAACGGTAGGCCCACATCTTGGAGTCTTTGGTAGAGGTGATCGACGAAGCCATTGCGAGTATCAGGACCTCTAAAGCTTAGGAATACGTAGTAATTGTTTCCTGGTACAAAGTTGGACGAACTCGAAGCTTCAGTGAATTTTGCTTGCTTGACTTGTCGTTCTTCCATTGCTAAGCACGCTCTCTCTCTCTCTCTCTCTCTCTTACTCTCATGGAGGCTCGACTATCGTGGACAGGTTTGAGCAGGAAATAACTAGTGGATTCTATCTGCGCCGCATTTATAGCGTGGCTGGTAGAGAGGAAGGGGGAAAAGCAAGAGCCAAGGCATGATTACTCGACTATAATGTATATTTTAATCTCTCACAGCATGATCACTGGACTATAATGGAACGGCAGGCCCACATCTTGGAGTCTTTAGTAGAGGTGATCGACGAAGCCATTGCGAGTATCGGGACCTCTAAAGCTTAGGAATACGTAGTAATTGTTTCCTGTCACAGTGGTGGACGAACTCAAAGCTTCAGTGAATTTTGCTCGCTTGACTTGTCATTCTTCCATTGCTAAGCACGGTCTCTCTCTCTCTCTCTCTCTCTCTCTCTCTCTATCATGGAGGCTCGACTATTGTGGACAAGTTTAAGAAGGAAATAATTAGTGGTTTCTCTCTGCACCACATTTATAGCATGGCTAGTAGAGTGGTAGGGGGAAAGCAAGAGGCAAGGCATGATTACTTGACTATAATGTATATTTTAATCTCTCATAGCATGATTACTTGACTATAACGGAACAGCAGGCCCACATCTTTGAGTATTTGGTAGAGGTGATCGACGAAGCCATTGCGAGTATTGGGACCTCTAAATCTTAGGAATACGTAGTAATTGTTTCCTGTAACAGAGGTGGACGAACTTGAAGCTTTAGTGAATTTTGCTCGCTTGACTTGTCATGCTTCCATTGCAGAGCACGGTCTCTCTCTCTCTCTCTCTCTCTCTCTCTCTCTCTCTCTCTCTCTCTCTCTCTCTCTCACGGAGGCTCGACTATTGCGGAGAGGTTTGAGCAGGAAATAACTAGTGGATTCTCTCTGCGCCACATTTATAGCGTGGCTAGTAGAGAGGAAGGGGGGAAAGCAAGAGGCAAGGCATGATTACTTGACTATGATGTATATTTTAATCTTTCACAGCATGATTACTCGACTTTAATGGAACGACAGGCCCACATCTTGGAGTCTTTGGTAGAGGTGATCGACGAAGCCATTGCGAGTATCGGGACCTCTAAAGCTTAGGAATACATATTAATTGTTTCCTGTCACAGAGGTGGACGATCTCGAAGCTTCAATGAATTTTGCTTGCTTGACTTGTCGTTATTCCATTGCAAAGCACGGTCTCTCTCTCTCTCTCTCTCTCTCTCTCTTACTCTCACGGAGGCTCGACTATTGTGGACAGGTTTAAGTAGGAAATAATTAGTGGATTCTCTCTCTGCCACATTTATAGCGTGGCTGGTAGAGAGGAAGGGGCGAAAGCAAGAGGCAAGGCATGATTACTCGACTATAATGTATATTTTAATCTCTCACAGCATGATTACTCGACTATAATGGAACGGCAGGCCCACATCTTGGAGTCTTTGGTAGAGGTGATTGACGAAGCCATTGCAAGTATCAGGATCTCTAAAGCTTAGGATTACGTAGTAATTGTTTCCTGTCACAGTGGTGGACGAACTCGAAGCTTCAGTGAATTTTGCTCGCTTGACTTGTCGTTCTTCCATTGCTGAGCACGGTCTCTCTCTCTCTCTCTCATGAAAGCTTGACTATTGTGGATAGGTTTGAGCAGGAAATAATTAGTGGATTCTCTCTATGCCACATTTATAGCATGGCTGATAGAGAGGAAGGGGGGAAAACAAGAGGCAAGGCATGATTACTCGACTATAATGTATATTTTAATCTCTCACGGCATGAGTACTCGAGTTTAATGGAATGGCAGGCCCACATCTTGGAGTCTTTGGTAGAGGTGATCAAAGAAGCCATTGCGAGTATCAGGACCTCTAAAGCTTAGGAATATGTAGTAATTGTTTCCTATCACAGAGGTGGACGAACTCGAAGCTTCAGTGAATTTTGCTCGCTTGACTTGTCGTTCTTCCATTGCTGAGCACTCTCTTACTTTCATGGAGGCTTGACTATTTGTGGACAGTTTTAAGAAGGAAATAATTAGTGGATTCTCTCTGCGCCACATTTATAGCGTGGCTGGTAGAGTGGAAGGGGGAAAAGCAAGAGGAAAGGCATGATTACTTGACTATAATGTATATTTTAATCTCTCACAGCATGATTACTCGACTATAATGGAACGGCAAGCCCACATCTTGGAGTCTTTGGTAGAGCTGATCGACGAAGCCATTGCGAGTATCGAGACCTCTGAAGCTTAGGAATACGTAGTAATTGTTTCCTGTCATAGAGGTGGAGGAACTTGAAGCTTCAGTGAATTTTGCTCGCACTATTACAATGGACTATAGACCCGCACTATGCACGGGGGAAAGTCTTTTGAAATAGATCATAATAAATAATCATTCAAGAAATATATCGATCATCATGAAGATAAGAGCTTTTCATGATATTAAAAGTAACTATTCTAGAAAATATTTTACTTCAATTAAAGTGGGAAAATCAAAGTAAATTTTCTAAAAGAAAGTTAAGATAGATGTCATTTATGGAGGTTGCCATATATTAGGCGCCCATTGATATTGCTTTGGAGCACCACTTTTATATTCATCTAATAAGACATATTCAGTGTACCTAATTTAGAATCGATGCATGAAACATATTTGATTTTATAAGCTTTAACTAAGCTCTAAGAATTTATGCTTTCTTTTTATGCTGAAGCACATCAACAATTTCCTTTTTTTATTAACTCGTGAACTTCAAAAAAGAACATAATTTCCTTTTATTAAGCCCATCAGAGTCCCCCCCCCCCCCTTTTTTTTTTTGAGTTTCTGATCAAAAACCTTAGCTCCTTTACCTCTTCTTCCTCGCCGCTCGCCGCACGATTCTTCTCCTCCACTACTGATGGCCCATCATAGTCCCCATTTTTATTATTTTTGTCATCTATTGGAAGTGCTTTGCCCGACCCTTCCTCTCCTCCACTACTGATGGCTTGAAAGTGCTTTGCACGACCCTTCCTCCCCTCCACTACTGATGGCCCATAAGAGTCCCCATTTTTTTTATTAGTTTTGTCATCTATTGAAAGTGCTTTGTAGCATTACTTTTACATTTATCTAATAAGATATATTTTAGATTTATTTATGAAATAATTTTTATTTTATAAAATTAATTCATAGCTGTAAGAAAATATACTTTCTTCTTCTTTTCTGTGTGCAAGCACATTAACAATTTACTTTTAAATAACTTATGACCTTTAATGAATGACAAAAGATATAAAATTTCTCATCTCACTCTTTCTTTTCGAGTCTTTAAGGTCATCATGCCCTCTTCTTTTTAGTGTCAATGGAAACGCGCTAGTTGTCAGTCCAAGAGAAAAAGGGAAAAGGCTGAAACATCGACATAATTAGTACGTCCGCGCGAGGTATTTTCCTCTAATTGACGTGGGGGGCATCATTAGATCTAGGAATCAATGTCTAGAGGCTACTATGTAGCAAATAGTAAAGGGTGCATGACAACTGCCTATTTCTGATCCAGAAACAATTTTTCTATTTCAAATCTGTTTTGAAATAGAAATTTGTTTGATAAACTTATTCCGTTTTTCTATTTCTGGAATAGATTTCTATTCTAGAAATAGATTTGGAATAGAAATCATAAGTAGAAGTTTTCTACTTCTCTATTTCTCGGAGTAAATGAGAAATAAAAATTTTTCTCATTGTTTGTCAACCGATCCTTCATCCGTTGCCGCCAACCATCGTCCGTCGATAAATCGCCACCGGTAGCCGGCCACCACCGGGTCCCGCCATCTGCGGTCATCGCCATCGCTAGTTGTCGGTTGTCGATCGCCGATCGCGACCACCATCGATCACCGCTGCCGCTAGTCGCCAATTGCCGGTTGCCACCGCCGCCGATTGCTAGTCACCGCCGCTATCGATTGCGGTCGCCAGATCATCGCCGCTTGCCGCTCACTAGTCACCATCGCTCGCCACTCGCCGACCGCCGCTAGTCGCCGCTCATCGATTGTCCTACCGCCAGCCGCCGCTGCCACCGCTAGTCGCCGGCCACGCTGCCGCCGCCACCATTTGTCACCACTATCCGCGGTCCACCGCCGTCCAAAATGAAGAAATTTTGTGTCGTTATCAAATGAATTTCTATTTTTGGAGTAGAAATTTTGTGTCGTTATCAAATGGTTATTTTTGCTTAGAAACTCTTCTAGAAATAGAAATAGAAAAATCTATTTCTGTTCCAGAAATTATTTCTGGAACATAATGGTTGTCATGCATGCCTTAAGTCTCCCAATAGGGAATTATTTGGGAGACATGCAATAAATGCTTCCACAAGAAAATGAAGGGTAAGGAGCTCTTGACGTGTACGTGAAGCTAAGGTTCATATGGATTAGGATTTTGCCTTTCAAAATTTGTGGGCTTCAATCATTGGGGTCGAACGTTTTATCGCCTTCTTCCATGTATGATTTGATTTATTCTTACCCTATTTATGGCCTTAAGAATTTGCTAAAACTAACTTATTCAAGTCATTTAGTCCAGACAATCACTGGAACTCAGCTATCAAGGGATCTCCATATAATTTTAATATATATATATATTAGAATCGCTCTCTATTCGATATATAATTCAATTCATTTTTACCCTCATTTGCCGTTTTATAAGCCTGTTAGGAGCCGCTTATTATATAAATCCTCTAATCTTGACAATCACTCCTCATTTTTGTCGGATTGGAACATTATATTATTTTATTTAATTGATGATAGATTTCTCATAATAATAAGATGTTATTTTGTTACGTCGCATCACTTCTCAAGTGGCTTCTCGCGTCACATCCACAGTAAATTACAAATTTATCTTCCTGACTCTTTGTTGGCTTCTTTGGCATTGTAGAAATCATACTTACAAAATGAATAGCAAATCTCCGACCCCCCCTCCCTCTTTTCTCCCTCCTTTTTTTTAATCTACTTTCGTTATTTTTCCTTTTCTTTCCTACTAAAAGAACCTACTACCTACTTTACCAACAAAACAAAAAAAAAAAAAACCTACTACCTATATAGTACCGACACGGACACTCGACACGCGACACGACACGTCAACACGTTATTTCTCAAAAAATAGAGAATTCCGACATGTATTCGACACGTTATCTATTAAATATATATATTTTATATATAAAATGCAAAATAAATAATAAAAAGAGCATAGAATTAATTTATAGTAAAAATATTAATTCAACATTTGTTAATATCATTTGTTGTTTTACTTTGATAGATATTGAATAAGAAATTCAAAAATTGCAAACACAAAAGAGTAAATTTGAAGGAACATGTCATGTTTTCTTATACTTGTCGGAATTTAGTGAGATTCCTTATAGTCCTCAGTGTTCGGAGTTCATGATATAGAATGGCTTGGAGCTCCTCTACAAAACAAAGTTTGAGAAAAATGAAAATCTAGGACAAGAACTCGCCATGGAAAATTTAAGAGATAACTCATACGCTAATGACATAGACCAAAAGAGATAACTTGCTAGGGGCGGAAAGAAGCAAAAAAAAAAAAAAAAATCACAACTTTAAGTCTATGGGGGTGGCAAAGCGACACCGGCGAGAAGAGGGGCGTTCCATAGTCACTCACGGGAATATCACAACTTATAAGTGAAAAACTTGAGAGTGAGAATTTTCTTCTTTTCCTTTTATTTTTGTTATTTTCATTATTTTTTCAAATATTTATATCTTGACCCCTCAAGTATTAAAAAATTTTAAATTTGACCCCATACGTGTCGGATTCACGTGTCGAAGCGTGTCAGGAAGAGTTGACCACGTGTCGGATTTCCCGACACTCGTTAACCGCGTGTCAGAATGTGTCAGAGCTTGTCGGAGTGTCGGACATGACATGAAGACTTTCGGAGAGTGTCGATACTTCTTAGCCTACTACTCCTTTCAGGCATGGTCGAGAGAGAGAGAGAGAGAGAGAGAGAGAGAGAGAGAGAGAGAGAGAGAGAGAGAGAGAGAGAGAGAGAGAGAGAGAGAGAGAGAGAGAGAGAGAGAGAGAGAGAGAGAGAGAGAGAGAGAGAAATTGTATATTTTCTTGAAGAAATTAACAAGGTTGTGTTTCAGTGTAAAAGAAAATTGAAAAAAAAAAGGAAAATAAAAAGAAGAAGGCAATGGTATAAGATGAGGTGTGACTAGGAAGGACACGTTTTACCTTAAAGTCGGGAAGGGGATATGTGGTGGGGAGTCGATGGCCACATGTAATACTTTAATAATCAAAAGTGAGGTCATATCTCAATTAGATTTGAATGAAGGACCAAAACCCCTCATTCACAGTTTTCAAGTGATGCATTGCAACATATAATTACGCCCTACACTGCACCATTCGGGTGGCTTTTTATATCATAGTTTTTCGCAAATGAAAAAAAATCAATCTTTCTATCTTATAAATCAAGGAACTTTGTCACTTTCCTCATCTGTCCGTACCACTCTTCTTTTGGCCCAATTTTTTTTTTAAAAAAAAAACCCCAAATTTTAGGTTCGGTCTCAAATCTATCATGAACTTTTTTTTTTTGTCTTAGAAAAAATCCCAAACTTTAAATTGAGTCACAAATTTGCCCGAACTTTTCTTTTGTCTCAGAAAAAACATCAAACTTTAGGTCCAATTTGAAATCTAACCATTTTTTTTGTCAAAAAGAAAATCATCAATTTTTACTCTAGTCCTAAATTGCCCCCCTGAGCCCTTTGTCCAATAGTCGCGGTTAATAGTCCCTAACTTGTTTTTTTTATTTATCATAGAATGGTTTTATTTTAAGATAATTTTTCATGCCGCCTTGCCGATGTGTATTGATTATCAATGTGGAAATGTCATGTTAAATTGGGATTAGACCAGGGGGTAGATTTGAAAAAAAGATTAAAAGTTGGTATTTTTTTGGTATAGATAGAGGGTAAAACCCAAATTGGTACTTCCATCAACTGTCATGTATCATCTAACTCAATAATTTAATAATAAAATTTAATGGAAATAAACATAGGATAAATTTGTTACAAATATACCGATTTAAAGTTTTTCATGATCAAAAAATTAATTTTGAAATAAATTTGTTACATATGTACTAATTTGTTTAGACAAAACAAAATTCGTGATAGATTTGGTACTGAACTTGATTTTAAGATTTTACTAAGACAAATGAAAAGTTCGAGACAGATTGAGATTGGATCTCAAATTTAGGATTTTTTTTCTAAAATAAAAGAATACTTCATGACGGATTTGAGAGTGGACGTAAAATTTGAGTTTTTTCATAAAAAAAAGTTTGGAATTGATTTGAGATTAAATCTAAAATTTAAGTTTTTTTAGATGGGACTCCTCTTTCTGAGTCTACAAATCCATGAATCTCTTTTCTGTGGCATCAGTGTGAAAGATGCTGGTGTCCTCCAGCTGTTCGAAAGCTAAAAAGGAAAGCACCCACGTCAATCAATACATTCCCCGAATCGTCAACCGGAAGATTTGTCAAGTATCCTTTATTCTCTCCTATTCAATTTCTGTGCAGCATGCGCAAAATTTGATAAGGGATATGGTAATTCTTGTCTTCAACGAAAAAAATTATTAGAAATCAACATCTTCTTGTTGAGGTTACTGTATAGGAAATAGTAAGGGTAAATAGTAGGGAACTATTTGGGAGACGTACATGAAGATGAAGAGCTATTGAAGTCATCCATGAAAGCTTAGGTTCTTTCAAAGTCTGCGGGCTTCAAACTGGGGTCAAGAAGAAAGAGTTGGCTTACCTGTGCGGGATAGAAATAAAAAAGAGTTCTCTTTCCTCCAAGTGTTTTTGCATGTCTTATGAGAAAAACAATTGTAATAGTAAGTGTGAGCTTTCATCAATCATAAATTATGCGTGATAATTGGATGACGTATTTTATTTATGTGTTATATTTATACTGCATTTTAAAATAAGTATGTCTTAAGTTGCTCATTATAATTTTTTCGTGTTATCATTGCCATGTGTCTAATGACAATGGATGACAAATGATATCTACTTTCATAACGAATTTCACTCTAAGTTCACCTTAAGACAATTTTCCAATAAAGCTATAAGCCACCTCATTTTTTATTTAAAAATTTGAAGAGAAGGCATAATTTTTGCAATGCACATAGCTCAAAGTTGGATACTCCCACTGGTCACCTGACTCAGAATAGTATCAATCCCACATGGAGGGGGAAATGACGTTTTCTTTGGCCATTATAGAGACCAGAAAAAGCATAGTAGAGAATCCTACTTACAATTAGGGGTGTGCAAAATACTCGGGAACCGCCCAGACCCCCCGGAACCGGACCGGAATCGCTCGGAACCGACGGTTCTTGAGGGAACCGGTCCGGTTCCCGGATCCAATTTATGGGAACCGGTAGGTACCGGTCCGGTTCCCGGTTCCATGGGCGGATCCGCCCGCCCGCCCACCCACCCGGACTGGACCGGAGCCTTTTTAATATTAAAATATTACTAAAACAAAACAAACCCTAACCGAGACTTCTCTCCTCTCCGTCCAGTGTCTTCAACTTCTTCAGTTCTTCGTTCTGTGACCGTCTGTCTCTCTTCTCTATCTCTCTTCTTCTTCGACTTCTTCAACTTCTTCGGTTCTTCGGTAATTGTCTCGCCCAGCAGTGACTCGCGGGCCGTGACTGCTGTTCGGCATGTTCGCCCCCTCGCACGGCGCCACTCGCCCATGCCTCTTTCCGCCCAGCAGTGACTCGCGACTCAACAGCTCGCCTCCGCGCCGACCACCACGCCAACAGTGAGGGAGAAGTGGATCAATGTCGAGCATTGCTCACCCATCCTCGACGCCAATCGCCGACCTCGAGCACAAGACTTCTCGTTCCCAAACCTCGGCATTTCCGGTGAGTTTCCTTTTGGTTCAAACCATTCGATCCCGGCCGACTGAAGTTCGATTCGTCTCTAATTGGCCTTCGCGCTGCCGTCTTCGAGCCGAGTAGGGGTTTTTATGACTAAAACTCTTCCCCATGAACCCTCTTAGCACTACTTGTTTTGGTGATAGAATAGCCGAGCGAGATTTCTCTAATTCTTGAATTTTTCGTGTCCAATTGAGTCGATTTTTTGCGTCAAGATCGGTTCGTGGATCCACCGGGAACCATCTGGGACGATCCGGTTCCCAGGTGAATCCATGCAACAAATGGGTGGATCCCGAATCCAATTTTTCGGAACCGGTCCTTAGTAGGTGGTTCCCGGTTCTAGGTTGGGAACCGCCCCCCCGGACCATGCACACCCCTACTTACAATGGGGTATCAATAGGTCGGGTCGGGTCTTGTTGTTACCCGCCAGGCTGAAAACACAATGGTCACACTGCGTGACCCAACCCGACCCATCCAGAAACACATTAGACCATCTAATGTGTTTCGGATCGTAGGGTCGGGTCGCTGGTATCACCTTCTTCTTTTTTTTTGGGGTGGTTGTAACAGTCCCAATCTTATGTGAACACGCTGAACAGGTTATTAAAATACCTATTAATAATTCCTACAAATGCTATTTTTTTAGGGACAGGCCATATGATGCAAAACCTACTAACCAAGTTAATTGTATCTTCTTGAGGCTACTAGATATTCATGAATTGGAAAGAATTGGTGAGTATGACCTGTCCTTAAAATGTAGTCCAACAGAAAGCTTCTTGGTGACGATGAACAGAAGAAACATCACAGAGAAAACAAAGACTCCATAAAAGACAAAGTGGATGGCTCATAAATTGCTTTGGAATGCATAGCGTGGTTGGTGCAACACCAATACTCACAGCGTAGCTAGTTGCAAGAGCCCAGCAAACAGCGACCAGTGTGCTAAAAACGAGAAGAGCCATGACAGAAGAATCGCTGGAAGATGCAGAGTCGCCGTGATTGCCACAATTAGAGACTTCTTCTTTGAGAAGCAGAGAGCATGTTGAGAGCCCATCTTCTTCTTTGCTCTCTCTCTCCATGTCTCTTTATTTCTGATGAGCAAGAATTGCAAGGAATGGACAAGAAGTCCAAAAGGCATTTGAGGCAGCCCTGAGAAGTACTAGCTTCTGATGAAATAGTATGTTGACTGGTGATAAGATATAGCACCTGTGTAGCAAACACCAGCAGCTCACCAACAGCAAAAAAAGCTAGAAAAGGGTACATGCTCTTGAAACAAAAGGCAGAAAAGCAAAATATTGCCCCAAGGAATGATGATACTGAAAGGAGCTGTAGGAAACATTCAACAAGAAGTTTAAACACAGATAATAGGTTGCAAGTTACGCTAATAGTAAAAAGGGCGCCACATTTTAACTTCAACTTTCCTCAGTTACTAGTCCACAACTCCTGTTGCAGCATGATATGCTGAAAAACAGTGCACATTCATTCTATTCTTTCACAAAGGGCACATTACTAAATCGAAGACAATTTCAACTTTTGTCCATTGGTCTGTCTAATTTACAAGCTCCTCCTGAATATAAATTACATTCCCTCAACAATAGCACCATTTCTAAATATCAATTTCAATTGAAGTAAAGGAGCCATAGGAGTAATTCTGAATTTTTCCTCGCTAAAACCTTTCTAAATTACAAAATTTTATTTGTATCTTTTTAAAGTACTCACGTGTCCATCAGATTATCATCACTTCATTCAAGCTTAGTTTGTAAGTGATGGAGCAGTCAACATTCCATGCCATAAAGGATTGCTGCCCTCATTTCTGTCCTATAAAATTCAATATTAAACAGATTCTTGAAGTATCGACACGAACAGCTCTCCCGCACAGAGTAAATTCAAAGTGTCCTGAACCCTGTTTGCAACTTGTGCACTAAAATATCTACATCACAGAATTCATCCACGACCCAATATAGCAAGTCTTCCCAACATCTCTAAGATCATATGGGGTTAACTACTACTACCCCCATCACCAGCAAAGGCTAGCCCACATGCTAAGAACAACACCGAAACATGGCTAGACCGCATAAACTCTCGAATGCCTACATCACTACCTCAACTTAGCCTAGAGTCCCAAGATTTCCACAGGAATAGAGAGACCAAATCGCTCCCAAGGAAAACAATTCGAGCCCCGCGCAGCTCAAAAAGAAGCAAGCTCGAACGAAGAGAGCGACCTCAAATAGAGCCCTAAAAGAGCACCTGCCTCCTCTTTCACCACCACCATAGCCAATCGAATTCGGAAAGAAATCAACAGGAAAATTCAACGAAGAAGAAGGACGCCGAAGCTCGTCGCGGATCAAGAAATCGATGGAAGCACAGACCTGAGGGGTTTTTGGCGACAGACGGCAACGATCGACTGATTCGGCGGCGACTAGGGTTCCGGCGTTGAGATGAGGGGTGGCGACGGCGACGGCGACGGCGACGGCGAGGCGGAGGCGCATCGATCGGAGGAGAGGTAGTCGTGAGCGAAGGCACAACCGCACAGTCGTTGGAGAAGAAGGCGGAGCCGAGAGGGAAATGTTTGTGTTTGACGGTAAAGAAAGATGAGAACGTGTTTACTGTTTGTGTTTGTTCGCTTGTTCGGAACCAGTAGTTAACGTGTTTCGGGTCGAACAATGTTCCAACCCTGACCCGACCCGAAACACATTTCTTTACTTGTTTTATATGTGTTACTCGAACAGTATCAAGACCCGAAACACGTATCATGCTTGTTTCGTGTTTGGGTCGTGTTCGGGTCGGGTCGGGTTTTTTTGACACCCAGTTACACGTATCATGTAAGTCTTACATGGCTTTATATCTTGACGATGTCTTCCGGTGGCTTTCCTTGTATCCGATTTGCCCTTTTGTTCCCAACACCTGATTTCTTTCGGACTCAGTGGTTCTCCTTTCCACGTCTTCTTGATTTTGAGGTTAATTAGCTATTTATTGTGTTATGTGAAATTACCATCAAAATCGATAAAGATAATTAGAGAAGTTTATCATTGGTGAAGTATTGAATTTTTCCACCTACTACTTATGACATGTCCTAGATTAATCATCTGGACTTCAGCTTTTTAACAATTTATCATGATCTTTTCGATGCCTATATTTATAAAAAATAAAGAACCGGTCATTCAAGATTTAGCTATGTGATTCTTTGACGACACCAATCACTCTTTATAACCTAGGCATTCCCACATTTTTATTCAACATAGAACTTTATTAGGGACTCTTCCTTCATATCAATTTTGACATTCCCAACATAATCTTTTGATACGTAGCGAGAGGAACATGAACCTTCAAAAGCCACAAAATTCAAGCTTTGCTCAGCTGTCTACTGATAGTTACTCTTTTCTAGAAAAAATATTTCACTTTTTATGTGCATAATGTGATGAAGGATTATTGATTAATTTGAAATTTTTCCATAGTTGATCAATTACTATTGAACAAAAAAAAGAAATTATTATTGGAAATGACACTCTTTCTCCATTTATGAGATATGGCAACTATTGTGGGCTTCTATGCTACTGATAACCAAGGGAGAAACCCTGCGACTATCTTGATGCTTGCTGCATAAAGCATGATGCCTGCACTCAAGCCAAAACAATTAGTTTCGACATTACTTCTTTCAACTTTTCTTCGTCAAATTGATTGATATAACTAGTCATTAGCCCCGCTCATTTGCATGTACATATTTAACAAGGATGAATGTGGAAGCTTTTTTCATTGGTGAACAATCACTTTACTCATCTATAAAAGCCTGCATTTACATCCCTGAAGAAGTATATTACAAAGCGGATATAGAGAAAATGGTGTAAAGGACTAATGGGCCAAAAGAAAGGAGAGAGATGAGTAAGATTAATATGCCTGCGAGGGCTCTGTTGTTTCATAATGTCATTAAACCATCTCTTCATTCATGAGCCAACTTTAATTACTGTTTGAGGTTTGGGGGTGGAGATTGTGGGGGGAGCAAATGCGCTCATGTTGGCAATTACATCAACATTTGCTTTTTATTATGTTGGAAATATGGTTTGATAACTTGGGAAACATCGATCCTGAGTATCAATGATTATTTCATTTAATCAGTAATTGACTTGGTAAAATAGGAATTAGAACCAATGTATATTTCTTTCCTATTTTACACTTTAGTCTTGTATTACAAATAGTGTAATGAATGTGTACAAGAAACATACTAAAATACAAAGCTTCGGTTCTTCCTTTCAATTTCTGTCATGGTATCAGAGCAATCTTTTTTTACCTAAGCTTCTGCATCTTCAAATTGCTTTTCGGTTCTTTTCTGGTTTGCTGTTGCAACTTCAACCTGCAAAACAAATCAGCCATCGAATTGAATTCTTTTACTCTGCTCAAAAAATCCTTGACAAAACCAACAAATGGAAGAAGCCTCCAATTCACCTCAATAGATCCATGATCCAGCACTTGTCGACCCAACAGAAGAAGAAGTGATACCTGCTCGATCATCAGCCGCTGCTTCATCAATACCTACTCAGTCATCGTTCCAACCACAGGGACCGATCCAGTGGCCTTACCTCGGCTAGTACCCCCTTTAAGGCGGACCCTCTGGGGAGAACTACCTAAACAACGGGTCGGGCTGGACAAGAATAGGGCCTGGATCCATCCCTACGGATTCCCACCCGGTTCCACAACCCGGTTTCCAACTCAAGTTTCTGCCCTACGCGTTTCTAGTCAACGGCGGTCGTCCCGAGCCCGGAGATCCTCTTCACACGACGACGGCCGACGGACCGGAACTCAGACTCATCAACATGCAGCTCACTGGACAGGACAACTACAACGCCTGGGCTCGAGACCTCCGGTGAGCACTTGTAACGAAGGACAAGGACGGTTTCCTTGATGGCACCGTCCCCTATCCGACCGACGAACGACTGCAACGTTTCTGGAAAAAATCCAACCAATTAGTGCGTACCTAGATTGGAAATTGCCTTGCTCCAGACGTTGCAGCGGGGCTACCACTGATCGAGGACTTGAAAACCTTTTGGGCGTACATCCGAGAGATGTATGGGCGTCTCGATCCAACGAAGATCTTCACTATTACCCAAGCCATTTCAGATCTGAAACAAGGGAATCAATCGGTCACTACCTGCTTCAATCGGCTCTCGGCTCTATAGAATAAGCTCAAGGCAGCCGAAGAACGCCTCGAGGGACCCGAAGCGACGCTGCAACAGTACCGAAAAATTAAGCAGCGGGAAAAAGTGACTAGATTTCTACTTATCTTGAACAACACATACTCACCCTTTCGATCGCAGATCTTGGCGATGGACCCGTTACCTTCGCTCGGCCGGATCTACCAACTGGCGGTCCAAGAGGAGAGCAAGCGGCAAGCCGCGGCCGAGCATGGAAGAATCGGCCAAGGAGTCGCCCTTGCTGCTCTCCAGACCAGCTTTAGATCTGGAGAAACGTCATGCGGAGTCCATGGCGGTCGTGGGATTGCTGGGGAAATGTCGCGCGGAGTAGGTGGAGGAGGCGGGAGAGCTTCAGGCAAGGAGGGGGTGGATGAATTGGGGCTGGACTTGGGTTAGGTGAAAACCCTAAGATGGATGGCTAGGATGGAATTAAGATGGACGGCTGTGGTTTGATCCGAGATTTAGGATCCAACGGTCCATATCAGAAGAGATCGGACGGTCCTTATTGGCTCGCCAGTCCGACCGAATCAAACGGCCCTTATTTGGCCACGACAGCACCTGCATATAGGGCATCAGGAGGCCCACGAAATGCCACGTCATCCATAAAAAATATTGGGCAAAATTCCAAAATTAAGGGTAAATATTGTGAATATTGTAAATGCCCTCATCATACTATTGATACATGTTGGAAATTACATGGAAAGCCAGTGATAAGAAGGAAAAAGAAATTGCTACTTACCAGGTTTCGGCACAAAGGACTGATGGGGCAAATCAGATAATTACCCAAGACCAATATTAGAATATAATGAAGGCATTAAATCAGCTGGCAACCAATGATAAGGCTGCAAATTTCTTAGGTACTTCTTCATACAAGGAAAATTCAATATCAGTTGATGCATGGATAGTTGATTCGGGTGCCAGTGATCATATAGTTTGCAATGAGCGGTTATTTTCTAGTATTCAAAAGAGGCCATATTCTTCAGTATTTGTTCGCCTCCCAAATGGAAATACCACTCATGTTACCAAAATTGGTACTGTCCACCTTAGTCCAGGTATTATTCTCAAAAATATTCTATTCATTCACGATTTCGAGTTCAATCTCTTATTAGTCTCAAGAGCTTGTGAGGATAATTCTTGTCGTGTCATATTCAATCGCAATGATTGTTTCTTTCGGACCTTTTGTAAGCAAAGTGATGGGCTTGGGTAGTGTTGCGAAGGGCTATATTTTTGGATTGATCCTCAAAGGAATTTTGAATTATTCAATAAGAGCATTTCTTGTAATGCCATTGCTAGTAATAAAAATCTTGTTTTTCATCAACGTTTGGGTCATACCACAAAATTCCCTTATCCTAAATGTCCAATTTGTCCATTGGCAAAATAGTCTCGAACACATTTTCCTATTAGCACATCTAGATCCACTAGTGTTTTTTCCTTACTACATATGGATATTTGGGGACCTTATCACACTCCACATCGTGATGGATCACGTTTCTTCTTAACCATTGTTGATGACTATACTCGAGCTACTTGGGTTTTTCTTATGCAATCCAAGAGTCAAACTTTTTCAACACTGTCGAATTTTCTATCTCTCATCAAAAATCAATTCAACAAACCTATCCAAAAGATCCGCACCGATAATGGAGGTGACTTTTTTTTTTTCTGCGGAATGTAACTCTTTCTTGTCTTCTCGAGGAATCTTACATGAGAGTTCATGTAATTACACACCCCAACAAAATGGAATCGTTGAAAGAAAACATCGCCACCTCTTAGAGGTAGCTCGAGCTTTAAAATATCAAGCTTCCATACCTGAAGATTTTTGGGGTGATTGTCTAGTTAGAGCAGCCTATTTGATCAATCGCATGCCTACTAGAATTCTTAATGGGCGAACTCCTTTTGAATTGCTTTATGGAAAACAACCATAAATTGATCATCTTTGAGTTTTCGAATGTTTATGTTATGCGGCAAATCGGGTCACGAAGTAAAATGGATCCTCGTGCCATTTGGTGTATTTTTATGGGATATCCCCCACTACAGAAAGGCTACCGCGTTATGGAGATTTCTACAGGACAATTTTTTGTTAGTAGGGATGTTATCTTCCACGAAGATATTTTTTCTTTTCAAGAGACTACGTCGATGTCTTCTACTTGATCGGATCATCGACCTTTTTTGTTAGAAGAAGATCTCATTGCTCCGCATCAGTATGTCTTCATTGCACCGAACAACATATGCTGATGATGACTCACCAGTTTCTTTACCTGAGACAGATCCTTCATCAAATTCTCCATCAGCAGCCTCTTCACCGATGACTCAACAGAGTCCATCTCCCGTATTATCAGAAGAAACCAGAATTGAGCAGCCTCGACGTTCTGGACGTCATATTCGACCCCCTATGTGGACAAAAGATTATATATGTCCCACATTGGATTGTCCAGGTATGCAGTATCCAGTATCATCTTATGTTTCCTTTAGTAGATTGTCATCAGAACACATGTGTTGCATCAGTAGAATTTCCGAAGAACAGGAACCGTCATCATACTCTGAAGCGGCGCATGATCCTAAATGGCAACATGCTATGGAAGCTGAACTCAAGGCTCTCAATGAGAACCATACTTGGGACATTGTTCCACTAACGGCAGGATGGAAACCTATTGACTATAAATGGGTTTATAAAATCAAATTTAAGGCAGATGGATCTGTTGAGCGATACAAGGCTCGTTTAGTTGCGAAGGGGTTCATGCAATGGGAAGGATTTGATTATCATGAAACATTCTCTCCTATAGCCAAAGAAGTCACTGTTCGCTCATTCCTATCCATTGCTACTTCTCGCAACTAGCCACTGCATCAAATGGATGTCAATAATGCTTTCTTGCATGGAGATCTGGATGAAGAGATTTATATGGAACTTCTACATGGATTACGCAGACAGGGGGAGTCTCATGTGTGTTGTCTCCGGAAATCCCTGTATGGACTCAAACAGGCCTCTAGGCAATGGTATGCCAAGTTCACTGCTGCTTTAACCAACACAGGTTTTCAACATTCCAAACATGATTATGCATTGTTCACATGGACTGAAGGTACTTCATCAATTTACATTTTAATATATGTTGATGACATTCTTATCATGGGGAATAATGAATTGGCCATTGCAAAATTCGAAAGCTATCTACATTCCACATTTCATATAAAAGACTTGGGATCTCCTAAGTACTTTCTCGGAATTGAGATAGCTCGATCTGAAAAAGGAATATCTCTCAATCAAAGAAAGTTTATTCGGAAATAGTCTACGAGCGGGATTGTCGGGATGCAAGCGGCAATTATCCCGATTGAGCAAAATACAAAGTTAACAACACATGAATATGATTCAAGCTCATCTCCTTCCATCGATGATTTGCTACTTGAAGATCCATCAGTATACCAATGACTTGTTGGAAAATTGATTTATCTCACGATGACAAGACCAGATATATGTTATGCTATGCAACTACTCAGTCAATTCATGCACAAGCCAAAGCAGTCTCACATGAATGCAGCCTTGAAAGTGGTAAAATACTTGAAGGGATGTCCAGGACTTGACATTTTTTTATCTCAAGATTGTGACATGAAAATGATGGCGTATTGTGATATGGATTATGCCACTTGTCCGATGACGAGAAGATCCATCACTGGTTTTTGCATCAAATTTGGAAAATCTCTTATCTCATGGAAAACAAAGAAGTAGTCAACCGTATCATTATCATCAGCAGAATCAGAATATCGGGCTATGGCAAAGACTGTTTGTGAAATAATATGGATACAAGGATTGCTTGCGGATCTTGGAGTACAAGTTGATGGACCCAATAAATTATTCTGTGACAATGACGCTGCACTCAAGTTAGCAACCAATCCAGTGTTTCATGAGAGAACTAAACATATAGAGGTCGATTGTCATTTCACTCGAGACAATATTCGAGAAGGAGTCATCACAACAAGAGGAATAGGAACTACGGAGCAACTTGCAGATATTTTTACCAAGCCATTATGCCACAAACAACATGCATACTTATTGAGCAAGCTTGGTGTCCTTGATATATATAGGCCACCAGCTTGAGGGGGAGTGTTGGAAATATGGTTTGATAACTTGGGAAACATCGATCCTGAGTATCAATGATTATTTCATTTAATCAGTAATTAACTTGGTAAAATAGGAATTAGAATCAATGTATATTTCTTTCCTGTTTTACACTTTAGTCTTGTATTACAAAAAGTGTAATGAATGCGTACAAGAAACATATTGAAATACAAAGCTTCGGTTCTTCCTTTCAATTTCTGTCATATTACAAAAGCGCATGTCTAGATTTTCTCTTTCTCATGGATCAACAATGACTTCCTCAAATACTTTGGCTCGTCAAATGTGCTTAGCAATGGCGATGATGAAGAAATCATAGTGTGATTGCTCAATTTGATCTTTTATTCATAAAGCAGGTTGTGTTATCCACACAAATATATCGGAGTTGTGAAATTTAGACTTGGCCGGTGATGTGCAGATGACTATTCGAGCCAGGATTGCAGCCAGAACTTACTGAACTGCATGACCAACTTCAAGAACTTGGCAGGCCAGACATTTAAAGGAAGCAAATGCCAAGTCGAGATGTTGTCGACGTCCTCTCTGTTGTCATGGAAGCTGCATTGCTTGCCGGGAGATACTAATCTCTGTCCACGTTCTACGGACATATCAACTTGGATCCTTTTATTCACTTCGTGATCATCCCTTTCTTCTTTGATTTTTTTTTTCTAGCAGTTTGTCTATGTCTGTTCTTATTCTATTGGAACAAATGGGAAAAAGTAAAAAGAAAACTTTAAATTGCCTTTCTTTTCCTTTCCTGTAGAATTGGAAGAGCAACGGACATTGAGCATGGAGTTCAATTTTAATTGCAGAAACAATAACTTAAATTGGCCATGGAGTTCAAGACCAAAGATCCGCGTACAAATTTAGAACGCCAAGTAATGCGAATGAATATACTGGTCTATACTTCTACACTTAATTAACTAATGCTAACAATCTCATGATTGGGGCGAAGGAATTTGATTTTATCATAAGTGCGACAAGAAAAGACCTTTGAATCGATGACAAATAGCTTTTTGCTATACTACCTATCAAAATACATTCTCTCTAGAGAAAAAGAATTTCAAATCATTGAATATGGACTTAGTTTATGCCAAATCTTGAAACTCTGCAAATGCGCCCTTTGTTTCCAATGTTATGATGTTCAATCTTCGGCATAAGGAATCACACGATCTCTGGATGATATTTTCCTCAAGTTCATAAGAAAATTTCTGTGAAGTGTCAATCCTTCAACAAATTAGAAGTTCTATAAATAAAATTCCAGAGTCTCAAGTTACTTGAACTGTCAAGAACAATTATTACGGAATAGCAACCTTCATGAATTGTGTCAATTCAAATAGTTGCTTCAACAAATTGAAAAACTATGAATAAGAAAGGCATTAACAGCTCCTACAAATCAATACTACATCATTAGATCAACTTGTTGTCCACCAAGTCGATTAGTATTGAATCGTGCAACAATGTGCCAATGAGGAATCTCCATCTTTCCAAAGTTGTCTTGACACTAAAACTCTCACAAAGCAATCACAACGTCTAGCTCTGCGTTCATCTTGGTTACATAACAAATAGTCCATTTTACATAGTCACTTCATTCATATCTCACATCAGAACCACATGTACATGCGGTTGTCTTTAGTTTAAATGTCCCATATCAAAATGCTATCCCTTCTTTTCTGCTAGTTAGCATGATCTTGCTATTCCAAAGGTCCAGAACAAGCATCAACACCTTGCATGGATTAAAAAATCTAAGGCTTGAATGAACATAAGATAAAATGAGAAGATAATTTTTCTAGACAGGATGAATTTGATCAACATTTCAGCCCTCGGTCAAATTTGACATGTAAATTTTATTAAGGAATCCAAAATAGCTAGGGAATCTTGTGAAGAAATATGGTAGTGGATCAGATACATGCTAAAGATTTAACATGAAAAGAATCGTTAAGGGATTGAGATGACTGAAGTTTGAGGGATTTCCCAAAGAGTACATACGGCTTATTTCAGCCAATTGTTCTTTAAGCTGAGGATCCTCATGGATAATATGAAATGGAAAGACTTTGCATAAGGGAGTAAATGGAACCAAATAGATTTAAAAGAAGGAAGCAAATCATTCTTCAAAAGTATCACTTCGGGACAATTGTAAATCAATTTTACTAGTGATAGTTGTCGTGACCTATGTTTTCTGTTCGAAGGGGAAAAGACATAGGTTTAAGGGTATTGCCTAAAAGGCAGGCCTACAACCCTCAATTATGCGTGGACTCTTCCAAATCCATACATTGCGTGACATTATAGTGTTCATTTTTAGCTTTGTTTGATGCTATAGAGCCGCCACTAGGTTATTGGAGTCGGCTTAAAACTAAGTAAAGTATGGCGGTATACCTCATTTCCTACGCAATTAGAGAATTTAGGATCAGGAATTTAGTTACATTAATTAATTAGCTAGTGCTCTCTTGATATCTAATCTTATTCAATTCAAGAAGATGTTTGTCAGGCAATGCTAATTGATTAGAAGTTTATAGGCTAACATGTGAGGTGATGTAGGTGTACAATCATTAAAATAACAGTCATCAACTAAGGAAGCATAAAATAAATTACAAAGAAAAACAAGAATCTAATGCTAAGAGATAAGAAAAAAAAAACCCATTCCCTACTAAGCTAAAGGGAACATATTGAAAGTGCGTAATCAAGGAATAGGAACCCAATGTCTGTCTTTGCGCACACTCAAATCTTATGGTAAAACCCTAAGAGCTTGTTCAATTTTGAGCATAAATTTTTTATTATCAATGATTTTCACACATTTTAAGAGAAAAATACTCAAAGACTAATTTTTAAAATTTTTCCTAATTTTTGGATTTTTTAATTTTTAAAATATCTTTTGTAGAAAAATATTTTCCCGAAAGTAGGGTCTTCGGGTTGGGACACAAAATTGGGTTCTCAACCCCAAACAAACCAATTAAATTTAAACCCAGCCCAAACTGAGATAAGCCCAGGCTCATTTAACCTAAACCAAGCCCAATTCATAGCAAGCCCACTTAAGCCTACGTTATCCTCCCTTACCCCTTTCTCTCTTCTTTTTCAGCATAACGTGAGAACACAGAGAGAGAGAGAGAGAGAGAGAGAGAGCACGCCCAAACATGACCGAAGCTCACCATGCCGGAACATCAACAGCGGGATCCCTTCACATCACACCAAAGCATCAGAGGGGCACACGAAATTTGAGAGAAAGTTTAATCACAGTGAATGAATCAATATACGCCCATCGCCGGACCGATTGACCATCAATTTTCGCCTCTACGTCACCCGATTAACGCCCATACACCCATAGCAAATCAGCAACCAACATCCCACGTCCCGGTCGGCCTCCACCTCGACTCGCCGTTGGAAAAGCAAATCTACTTCCGACGGCTGTCGTTGCTCCGGCCAGTCATCGCATTCGAGGGAGAAGACACGATACGCACGAAGAAAAGACTCATCAAGCAACGAATCAAATAAAAACTACAAGCCGCGTCTAAGGACCAACAAACGCCCAGAATCAAGCCAAAATCAGAGGAGGCCTGAACGAACTCTGGTTCGAGCATTTCTTCGAACACATGGCGAGCAGCAAGTTGGGGGGCAAATATTTACCTGTTCGGAGCTCGAGCACAAGGCCAAACTCAAAAGTAATCAACGAGCAAAGTCCGGAATCAACAAAAAAAACAACTCATTTAGGTCCAGCACGAGCAAGAACTAAAGAAATCAAGTTGACTGTCACATCGCTCATGACGGGACAGAACAATCTTTTAACTCACATTTGCATAGAAAAGTCATTGATAACTTACTAGGATGAACAATCCTACTTGATGGCATATGAGATTTGATGTATTTAGAAGGCATTCTGATCACTATTGGTGTTATCAATAAAATGATTTCTCTGAAGCATCACGCCAAAATCTTGGATCAGCTTCCCCATTCCTTTTGTCATTGAATATGATTAAATTTGACCTAATTATTTTATGCAAAAGGAAAGGAGACAGAAAGAAAAATTTAATTGACCTTTTCCTCCCCTCTTTGATCAGAAAATTCGAAAATTTAGATATTAAGTATTACGGACCCAAAATAAAATATATAGATTAAAGAAAAGAACTAGCAAACCTGGTTCATTGAAAAAGTTTCAATGTAAAGGAAAATATTTCCTTTTTTTTTATGTTGAAAATATGCATGCTTTGCAAAACTAGGGTTTTCAATCCATCGTTTTGTACCTTTTTTTAACTAATAATCCATCTTTTTATTTAGTGATTAAATATTAACCCCCTCCTGCGTATATTGCTAATATCAAATTGTCAATACACTAACAATAGAAAATTTTCAGTTGACGAAAATATATTCGTAACAAAAGAAGCTCATAACTTACTAATTTCATTAACATTTTTGCAACAACTATAAAATTTTAGAAGAGTTGGTCCCTAACTGAATTATGGGGACTTTTGTAATTTTAAGGTTTGTAACAAAAGAAGATATCTTCTTTACCAAAAAAAAAAAACAAAAGAAGATATCTTTCGACAACTGCTAAGTGCCAGTTCAATGACAATGCTTTGAATCACACAGCACATGAAGTTAGCAAGCATTTCACAGAGAGACCTTATTTTCCCTTCCGTAGTCAAGCAAAAGGACAGTCTCTGCGTTATTATGGGCTTATGGAGATAACGTTTGCAATGTTTAATTCCAAACAGGGAACATATATCCGTTTTTTTTTCTGCAGCTATCCATGCATAACTGTTGACCAATATTAACGTGCATTGCATAGTACCTGTAGAACTGACTGTCCAGTAGCATCTTCGATATTGAGCATACCATCAGATGCTGCTGCAAGTATCTCTGCACAAATCTTGGCAAATGAGGCCAACAAGTGCTCAGGGGCCATTTGTTTCAGCAAACAAGTGTAAATGCGCATTCTCTTGGACCTTGAAATTTCACCAGTGCCCCTGGAAATTTAAGCCTGATGAAGTGTATCTTTTGGTACCATATGATGTTTTCTCTCTGAATGAGATCTCAATTCCAGTAAAAAATTTTAATTGAGGTATGTAATCCATACGTTACGGAAAATAGCAGCCGGCTCTCAGACTGTGAACTCTGTGAACTATAACGTCCACCATGCGCACGGCAATCATTCAGAACAAAAATTGCTCCCACAAAACTATTATAAGCTAAAAGTGGTGCATTGACTGCAAAGAGAGAAGAATATATATTTAAAAGGACAGGATTAATAAGCAGCTCTATGAAGATCAACCTTTATAACTGTAAACTACCTCTTAGTATATTTCCAAAGAGGAAATCAGCAAGTTCTCTGATCTTTTCAGATTCATCCACCAGAGACAAAAGAAATCGAAGAAAGAGACTCCCCTCCATTTCACATAGTCCCTCTGAAGTAATTTATGCCAACAAATCAATGGAAGAGTGTATCTTCATCAACAAGAAAAGCTTTTGTCTAAAAATGACATCATAAATAGTGATACCAGAAGCAAAGCTAGACCTGGAGCAATCTTGACAGAAGTATGAAAGTCTGCCTCCTGACAAGTTCGCATGAATCACCCAGACACCTCGTGATCTTTGCTATGTGATTTATAGTGATAGGCATTAGTCACGTGAACAGTTTTCCAAGCTTCAAGTGAATCCTTATTACTTCCGCGTATGTGGGTCAAATATCACAACTAATACAATTAGCACTCACCAATCAATTAAAGCAGTGTAACGAACACAAAAATCCGCCATCATCACAACAAGATTGTTCCTAAGAGTGGCTGAATCACTTTTCTCAAGCTCCTGCAACATTAGGAAATTGTTAACACTATAAACAAGAAAATAAAATGGCTAAAGCCAACTAGAAGACAAGATCTTTTAGGGAAAAACTTGAACATCATAAAAAATTATCAGAAACACATGTCAACTAAAAAGCAGATTTCAGGGTTCAAGGGGAAAGCCGGGAAGCATTTCAAGCGAAGGTTTCACATATTCATTTGAAATTTCAAGAACAAATTCAAATTTTGTTGATCATTTTATTTGATCTCTAATCGTCAAATCATCTAAAGCTGAGTCTTGGCATGCATCAAAGTGGTATTTCACTGACCATAAATTTCAATATCTTGCGATGGATGTCTTTCAGACATGAACTAACTTTAAGCTGGGAGGTTTAGTCCAGTTCATAGTAGAAAATACATAAGGCCATCACTTTCCTCAAACTTAAGTTTTATATTGTCAGAACCCAGTTAATTAAAAGACCATAACAAAAGCAGTAGCACAGAAAACCAGTGTTTGCAGTTTGGCCTTTCAATCTCTAAAGGAAAGTAATCTGACGATCCTAAATGGGAATATTCAAGGGAACCTAGATAATATCTCCACATATCAGCACTCTTTAATCTTGATTAGACGCATAAATGGGCATCATAGCAAAGTGCAGTCTTACCAAACTACACTTTTTAGAATAAAAGCTACTTCAAGACATTGGGAAACTTATGTACTAAAAGTTGCAAAAATTTTGGAGTAAAATGCACCTAACTTGCTCCTTCCTAAACCAGAAGATGATATCACAAAAATTTCCAATAAAACGTAAGCCGATTTAGAAAAGAACATATACTACCTGAACAAACAGGAGTATATAACGCTTTGCAATTATCCCATCCATGAAGCATATCTTTCCCATCGTCAACCACCCTTGCATAGACAATGATGCGGCCACATGCTTCAGAGAAACTTGAGGAGCTGCTAACAACTTTGATTTTGGATGGAGATCTCCAGATGTAATTATCTTGTGCAATAATGGGATCACTGTGCTCAAGTCTACTGAAGGACAAAAAATAACTAAAGAACCAACTGTATAAGCTGCAATTGTTGCTTGTGACAGTAATTCGGATGTTGTCATAGATCTTCTACCTCTTCTATTGCCACATCTCGGAGGAGTAAAGAAGCTGCCTTCTTCATTTGCTTGTGTGTCCTCAGAAATTTACTTTTCTATAACTTGGGTGGCTTTAGAGAGAAGGTGTCTTACCCATCTTAGAATAAGTGCGTCAGCCTCTACTGCACTTAAAGCCTTCTGCTTGCACACTGTTCTAAGGACTTTTACATGAGCATTGACCTGCAACCAGACAGTCCCATTAATAACATATGCAAATGCATTTTTTAGTGAAGATGATCCCATTAATAACACATGCACATGCATTGGTTAGTGAATATGAGTAAAATTTAGATAAATGTGCCTTCCCATTCATGAATTCATTAGGCGAGCTCCACACTTGGTTTTGAAAGATTTTCTATTGCAGAACATGATTTATGCCACCTTAGTGATGGCTGTCGGAAGATGTGGTCTGAAGAGGAGACATTCTTTTTAATCCCATGTGCCATTGGAAACAAAGGTCACAGAACAATTGGAAGTTACCTAAGGTACTTGGAAAATTCACCACCATTGACATGAAACCTAATCGAAAGCTGCTCTAGTTATCTGATTACACCATAGCAAACTGGCAGAAGAGAATAACCGAGCAGATCTCTGCACCTAATAGGAATCACAAGCAATCGGTGAGTGGGTGAGGTTAGAAGTCGTCCCATCGTCTTCCACCGAAAGAAGACAGAAACAGATCACCAAATGATGCTGGACCTCAATCTCTTCCCCTTATCTCTATGCTCGATTTCCACCCTCCTCCCCTTCTTATTACCAACGCAGCCCCCAGTCTCAGAATCTCTTATCGCATGCACGAAGATCCGACCATAGCCTGTCGTGTGGTAAAAAGTCCGGAAATTTCTTGAGTGACTCGCACCCACGCCTATCAAAGAGCTCCAGGAATTTACTAGGGCAGCGAATTTCAACTAAGCTTTTGCAATCCCTAACATTCAACGCCTTTAGATGCTCCGACTTGGAAAGGTCCTGTACTTGAATGTGCTTGCGCCCAGAGATATCCAACCATTCCAAATATCCCAATTTTTCAAGGCCTCGTATCGCATGGAGATTATCTTGGAGATTATCTGGATCTGCATAACATCCCTCATATGGACGTGTGGATAGTTCCAAATTTCTTAGGGATTTTAAAGCTTCCAGTCCATCCAATTGCTTCAGTCCATTGCAAACTCTGAGCCGTAATTTCGACAAAAATTCCAAATCGGAAAGATTTGCCAACCTTTCCACTTTGGGACAACCTTGAACTTTAAGCGTCCATATGCAGGAGGGAAGCTCTGGGATGCTTTGAAGAGACATGCATTTATAAAGGATGAGCTCCTTTAGATTCTTCAGGTGAGAGAGCGATGGCAACTTCTTGCTCCAACAGGTGAGCGCCAGAGATGATAGGCTAAAAGGAGGTTTTGGGAGTGACTCAAGCTTAAAACAGCCACCTAAATTGAGGTCTTCAACAGAAGAAAGCCAATTTAAGTTTTTCGGCAACTGAGAAATTTTTGTAAAATTTAAATAAAGGGTCTTTAGAGAAGAAAATCCACCTTTATCAACAAGAATTTGTCCTTCCAGCTCACATCCGTCGGCATGTAACTCTTGGAGGCTTTGTGATTTTCCGATGGATCTCGGTAACCTTTTTATGTGGCTACGCTCAATCCTCAGAATTTTCAATTTGTTTAATTCCCCAATGAATTCGGGTAATTTCTTAACCCTTGTTCCTGACAAGTCCAACTCAACCAACTCTTCCGGCTTTTTAATTGAAGTGGCGAGAACTTCAATAAGTTGCCAACAGCGTTTGGCACTAAGCCTCTTCAGTTGTTTCAAACATCCTATACATGGAGGGATTTCTTTTATCCCAGTCTGGTCTACGATAAGTTCCTCCAAATTTTCTAATTCGCTAAGTTGTTCAGGTAACTTCTCGAGATCTCCACAATGGCTCAAGTTCAAGGAAACGAGACGCTTGACATCTCCAATGGAAGGGTGGATTTCCTTCAATCCACTATATTTCAGGATTAGCATCTCTAAATTTTTAAATGCGGAGAGATTAGGGGTTCTCTCTAATTGCGAGCACCATGAAAGATCGAGAACTTTCAACCTCTCCATCTACAAGAAAGAAACATATTCCAAGATTAGCAATTAGATATAGAATCATTTATCATCAAATGTAACAAGAGAAAAAGCATTTTTTATCTTTACCTTAATTGAACTCCATCCTCTCCAATTTTCACTAATATAATCTATAGTATGAAAATCATAACCTGATAAATCCAATACAACTAATTTCTCCAAATGAACGTTGGTTGCCTTGAAAGAGTCGGGACATTCCTCCCACTTTAGCCATCTTAATTTAACAAGTGATCCTTTGAAATCTCCATCAAAATCCACATTCTTTATGTGAAGGAACTTCAAGTTAGGCACTTTTCTAAAGCTTTCTTGCTTCATGAACTCTCTGGAGCCCCATATGTCCAGGCGTAGTGCCTCAATATTTTCATTTTCCTCCTACAAAATATAAAATAAAATTGACGATTATAAATACAATCAAACCTCCTTTTGTTAGTATACTTTGCATGTTATTGTGGCCGACGCATTTTGTCTACACTTATGGGAAAAAGAAATATATATGATCTTCTACAATTACATGATCATGTAATATGTCGATCTTTACTCGTATGCTACAATTTTTGATGTTTTATGTGAAATTCCTATATGAAATTAATATAGTTTTCTTATAGATTTTGAAATTAAATTTTGCAACATACGTAGTATTGAAGACTCACTAAATATGGTATCCCTTTGACATATGTGAGAATTGTTACACATTTCAAAAATAAAAGTACTTAATTAGACCTATGCATTCATAAAGGATGGCAACTCATTCCCTTCCCGTTCATTAAATATATTTGGTTTTGGGATATGGCTGGAAGGAACCAAGAATTTAGTCTATTGAACTTAAGTTTTCATTTTTGGATATTCAAGCTCAAAGCTCAACGACTACTCCTTAGACTAGGAAGAAATTATTTAATCAATCATAAACTTATTAATTTTTCAATTTAGTCTTAAAACCTCCTTCGCATAAAATTCTTATATGGTCATTCCGGCTAATTTTTGCAGAAAATTACTGACGTGTTGGTGTGCTATGTAGGACGATCATAAATGATTGGATCACAGCAAAAATTGATCGAAATGACTGCATTGGAATTTCACGCAAATGTTTAAAACTAAAATGGCAAAATTGATAAGTTTATGACAAAATGGACATTCGCACTATAGATTTAGGACCAATTGAGTAATTTTCTCTAAGATGAGCGCACCACTCAATTAGTCATCATTGAATTTGCCCCCAATCAGTCATAAAATTCAACCTAATCTTAGGAATTTGTTAGTGCTTTTTTTGCCAGAAGCTTTGCCCATTCATAAAAAAAATATATAAATTAGTAAATAAAGGATAGTGATTATGATCGTTTTCCTTTTCGCATTCTAACATTTAGTTTTTTGCTTCTCCAGTTATCTTATTTGATAAGTTAACTATCTTTTTTTTTCTTCACTAATGTCTAACAATAGATTTTTGTCTCCTCTTTGTCAGTGTGTGTGCATAAAGGCTTAATTAATCCGTACCAAGAAAGGCTTGCTCATTACATAATAGAATTGAATATTGTATCATACCAAAGATAAAATGAGGAGAAAAAAATTTCTTTCACCTTTCACTATTCATCACTTACTTCCTACAAAATTTAATTTCTTAACGTATATATTTGGTTCAGTTTTTTTGTATTGAAAATTACTTTGTATGAATATGTGCAAAATCATATGCCGGTTGTTAGTTAGTTTCTTCTGTCATAATTTTTACTGTTGTTTGATTTTGCACAACATTCGTTAATATTGAATTATGTGCTCAAAATACCAATGTCTAGATTCATGCATAGCACCAGTATCAACACAGGTATATATTATGAACGCTGGGTAGAATAGAGTTATGCTGTTGCTAGAAATTGATGTGAAAATGACAAAAGAGCAGAATAGATAAGAGTTAATAGTACACAAATTTAATAACCCTTTTCGGAGCCTCATAATCACCAATGCAAAATTCATGAACTAGGGGCCAAAATTTGGATGTAGCTTTTACCGAGAAAATTCTAATAGGATGCTAAGAATGGTCATAGATATAGGGAAAAGGAACAGTAACAATAATAATTTGAGGGACCACCATTAGATAACGCGTGAGAGGCCAAAAACAAACATAATTGTTACCTCATGTCTTGAAACGTTCATGGCTTCCTCATCCCATAGTCTGCTCTGATCCCAAGACTCCTTATCTGCTGAACGGGCTATATTTCTACCCAGATCTCTTAATTGATCATGCATTCTCAGCTTATTCTTACCATCATATTTTATTAATGAAAGTTCAATCATTCTTGCCAAACCAGAAACTGGGTACAAACCGAGATCCTTCCATAGGTAGGAAACAATTCTTTTGTCAATTCCAATAAAAAAGCAAGCTATGTCTAAAAACATTTTTTTCTCGTCATCATCTAGTGCATTGTAACTTAGCTTCAACTTTTCTTGTACATCCTTATGAGGAATCTTCCTCAATTTCTCCAGCGCCTCTGTCCATATGCTTTTATCTTTTCCTTTGAGAAGTGAATCGATAACTATGAGAGCTAAAGGAAGCCCTCTTGTGGTGTCAACAATATCACTAGAAAGAATCATGAAATTTATCGGAGGTTGTTTCGCTTCAAATGCATACGAGCTAAACAGAAGCATAGAGTCTTTGCTATTCATTTCTTCAAGTTCATAACATTTATATTCAGAGTTCAAGAGGGCCTTATCTTGACATGTAATAATGATTCTACTTCCTGATTTGAAATTACAACCTCCTATCAATTTATCTATGTGCTCTCGATGACCCACATCATCAAGAACGATAAGTACCTTCTTGTTTTCACAACTTGATCGGATGTGTACAATCCCTCTCACGGAATCAGGTACACGACTTTTATGATCTCCTGTTATATCTGAGATTAGTAGATTTTGGATATGCTCCATACCATTGCATTAATTGCTTCTCTCATATCCATAAGAAAGCTGCGACACTCAAATTTCTTGACAAGCTTATTATAGATGTTTGTGGCCAGAGTTGTCTTGCTAATGCCGCCAATCCCATAAATCCCAATAATTCGAGTTTCAGAAGGATTGGTATCCACCAATTTCATTACCTCAGCCACACGATCATCAATTTCAACCAAGTTCCCAGGAAGAGGTGGTAGGAAATCATGTTTCCGCTCGTCCATTATTACTCGTACGAGTTGTTTTACTAATTCCCCTTCACACCTATCAAACAACACAACACACGAGAACTTATTAATGGCTCCACAAAACAAGGATTGAGGATGATAAATAGAAAAATTCTTCTTCCAACGAGGAGCAATTAAAAGAAGGTAAAAGGCGTACCCATTAGCAAATTTCTCCGATTCGAATACTCTAAGACCAACTGCTTTTTTGAGAGCTAGCAGCCCCTGTTGCTTGACCTCCTCCTCACATTTATTCTTACGGGATTTGTAGGCCTTTCCAAAGGCCTTAGTTCTCGGACCTCATAGGGTTTCACCTTGTAAAGCACAGGCAAGACTATTTGTCCTCTGCTTTCCTTGCACTCCATTATATGAATGAGCTCACGGAGGCACCATTCGCTCGCAACATAATTTTCTGAGATGACTGGGATTGAAACCTTAGAGTGCTCAATTGCACTGATGAGATTTTCACCAATAGTCTTGCCGAAGGGGAGTTCCTCATCATCTCTGAACACAGAGTTTGGATGGAATGGCAGGCCCACATCTTGGAGTTTATGGTAGAGGTGATCGACGAAGCCATTGCGAGTATCGGGACCTCGAAAGCTTAGGAATACATAGTAATTGTTTCCAGTCACAGAGGTGGACGAACTCGAAGCTTCAGTGAATTTTGCTCGCTTGGATTGTGGTTCTTCCATTGCCGAGCACGGTCTCTCTCTCTTACTCTCACGGAGGCTCGACTATTGTGGACAGGTATCAAGAGGAAGGGGGTCGTGCGGCGAGCGGCGAGGAGGAGGAGGTAAAGGAGCTAGGGTTTTTGATAGGGGTCTTAATATGGGTTGTATACGGGTAAGAAGTTTTAAAAGACACAACTAAAAATGGGTCCAAAAAATGAGTCTAATTTAAATGGGTCGACCCATTTAGACCCACTTGATCTCTGCGGACGAACGGAACGGCAGATGCATGATGCCCATTTTCCACGTCGGTGACGAAAGGTAGCAACCGGCCGCTTGCCTACGCCGGTCCTCCGCCGCTCACCTCTGCGAACGTTTGGGTGCTCAAGTGTGCGGTGGTGGGGATGGCGATGGGGAGGCTGGCGATGGCCATAGGCGAGCTCCGCCTCGTTGGGATCGGGCGAGCAGCGAGCTCTGCCTCGCCGAGATCGGGCGAGCAGCGAGCTCGCCGGCCTCAGCGGAGCCGGAGCTCACCTGGATCTGGCAAGCCGCGAGCTCACCGGCCTCGGCGGAGCTGGGGCTCGCCTGGATCTGGCGAGCCGCGAGCTCGTCGACCGCAACAGAGCTCGGGCTCGCCTGTATCTCGCGAGTCCCGAGCTCGCCGGCCTCGGCTGAGCTCGGGCTAGCCGGCCGCGACGGAGCTCGACCTGGCGAGCTTGGGTTGGTGGCCGCCGGCGGAGGAACAAGGAGGAAGAAGAAGGAAGAAAAGAAGAAAAATAATTAATTAATTCAAAATTATAAAAATAATTAAAATTTTGATTTTTTTTAAATATTTTTGGTAGATAGATTTCATATACATACTAGATAAGTACTTTTAGGGAAGTTCAATGTTGCATAGATCAAAATTCAAACAATATTGAAATAGAAATTTTAAATAATATAATGTAATTTTTGATTTGGTTAATCACAATTAAGAAGTTTTGCATTCTCGCACTGAGAAGATTTGTTATAAACAAATATTTTTTTCATGTCAATCATTAACTAATCAAATTTTTTCTTATCAATAATCTTTCAAAAAAATTTCAATTTAAGGTTTTCCGCATTTTTATTTTATTTACTAATTTTTTATCGTTTAATTTACTTTTTTAATTTGATGTAAAGTTTTTATTCAAGTAATATATATATAAGTATGTGTATTTGTGTGTGTGTGTGTGTGTGTGTGTAGAGCTTAAAGTGAATTAAATGAGTGGGAATGGATTTTCCTGAATTGAGTTAAATATCAATATGTCTCAATAATATGGATCGGATCGGGTATAGATTGAATATAAATTAGGTCGGATATGGATCACTAAATTTACACTACATGAAAATGGGCAAAAATTAATTAAATTGGTCAAATATTGGTCGATCCATTTTTGACCCGACCCGACACACCCATTTGACGGGTCTTTTGGGTCTAGCACGAGCAAGAACTAAAGAAATCAAGTTGACTCTCACGTCACTCAATACGGGACAAAACAATCTTATAACTCACATTTGCATAGAAAAGTCATTGATAGCTTACCTAGAGTGAACAATCTTACTTGATGGCATATGAGAAATGATGTATTTAGAAGGCATTCTGATCACTATTGGTGTTATTAATAGAATGATTTCTCTATCACCCCAGACCCTTGGATCGGCTTTCCCCATTCCTGTTGTCATTGAATATGATTAAATTTGACCTAATTATTTTATGCAAAAGAAAAGGAGATGAAAAGAAAAATTTAATGACTTTTTCCTCCCTCTTTGATCAGAAAATTTGAAAATTTGGATATTAAGTATTCCAAATCCAAAATAAAATATATAGATTAAAGAAAAGAACTAGCAAACCCGGTTCATTGAAAAAGTTTCCATGTAAAGGAAAATATTTCCCTTTTTTTTATGTTAAAAATATGCGTGCTTTACAAAACTAGGGTTTTCAATCTATCGTTCTGTACCTTTTTAACTAATAATCCATCTTTTTATTTAGTGATTAAATATTAAACCCCCTCCTGCGTATGTTGCTAATATCAAATTGTCAATATACTAACAATAGAAAACTTGCAGTTGACGAAAATATATTTCGTAACGAAAGAAGCTTGTAACTTACTAATTTCATTAATATTTATGTAAATATATTATAGTGCAACACCTATAAAATTTGAGAAGAGTTGGTCCCTAACCGAGTTATGGGGAACTTTGTAAAAATCATTTTAAGGTTTGTATTTTACTAATCATACTTATAAAGGTTGAAAAATATCAGTGATTTATTAAAATGTTGCTAGATTCTTTTGCTTTTCCCTGTGAAGTTACTATTACCTACCCCATGATCCAAAGCTCAATTCCCCCCCTAAAGCATCTGGTCAACTTCCACGATCAACTCAAAGACAAAAGTACGATGATAATGCGTGCAATAATTTGTGTGATAGATATTTTATCAATATGTGATATTTGTACCTCATTTTTCATATATGTATATCCATCGTCTATTATAATTTTCTCTAATCCCCACCACCATGCTGTGAAAAAATGCATTCCACATTTGGCCCTTAGACTGATCGATTTGACTTTTAATGAACATTGATAGAACTTTAATGAAACAGACAACTGTTTCAGTCCAAACCAAACGTCAGGTGGCTATGTTATTACTACATTAATTATTCAAGAGAGATTTATAGGAAATAGAGTAATCGGATTAAAATGAGGAATTAGTGATATTTTATGGCAAATGAGTCACGCCGATATTGTGAATCTAATCTCTGGATAACTTTAATGTTGCAGATTTGGTTGTACAATGGTCAAACCAAGTATAGGTGAGAGAAGGGAGAGCCATTTGAGATAGAATTTGATGTATGTAAAGACGAGCATTAGATTACGTTAAGTTTTTTTTTTAAAATGACTTTATTTTTATTTTTTTTTGTTCATAGGAACATAAAAGTAGATTTTTATTTATTTATTGTTTCTATTTTAAATCTATTTTCTAACCACTTACTTATTTTAGGAAATATAAAATTTAGCTAATATTATCAAATAGATTTTTTTTTTAATTTCGAGGAGTAAAAGAATAACAAAAAAAATAGTATAATTACCAAATAGGCCCTACAAGACATGGGGTGGGGTCACGTCACATCACACAAAATCATATGCCACCTCCCCCTCTGCTTTGCAACAAAGCATGGCACTTTCCTTCGCATTGAACTTGGAATGTTTTATCCCTTCAAGGTTTAGGATTGTTTATGGACTTCTTCTAACCCTTTGGAAAAACGAGTGAATGTACCCCCTTTTTTTTTAACGACAATCTCATATGCTGGTTGAAACTCATTCAAACATTTGTTTTGGTAATCAAGAGCTCAACTTATGTTATGAAAAGTATGGGAGGCTCATTCAATCATTGCGCATGGGAGGCTCAAGTTTTGAAACTCAATGGAGTTGCATAGGCATAATATGCATTCCCAGATGGAGGTTACTTTCTCCGTGGAGTAGGAATTTTCAGTAGATTGAATCAATAACTCTCGAAGCATAATCGATGGAAAGTCATAAATAAAAATGCTATTCTTCAAGATCTCTTGAAGCATAATTTATGAAAAGTCGTATATAAAAATGCTATTTTTCAAGTGTGAAGAGTTTCTCAATGACAATCCAAGAAGAGAGCGTGAAGATTTTTTTTTCTTTTGGCCAAATAAACATCCAAAATTACACCAAATTTAATGTGCTTAATCATCAATGTATTAGAATTGAAAAATACATGACATGAATTTTGCTTACATACTATGGATACATAAATGAGGTTAAACTGAAAATCTAGGACATAAATGACATTTTGAAGAGTAATGCAGGGCTAAGATTAACAATGCCATAATGACATTTCCATTGGGCAATCGCACGAAAATAGGATAGCTTAACTCTTTATGGAAAATGGAAAAAAAAAAAAAACGTTTATCACAGATGATATGGTCACTAGCAGTTGAATTAATTATTAATGCACTTCTGGAAACAGAGTTTGTCAGATAATGAGAAATACTTGAAAAACTCTCCATCCAATTTTTGCAATGCTTGCATAAGCTAATGATATTGTCCGTAAGTAATGGGCTGATTAATTTTGTCAGCATTTGGAATAGTTGGGCCACCGGCTTGATAAGCTGTTGAAAATTCATTTTCATTTTATCTTTGGGTTTACCATACAATTTCTAGCAATTATCAATTGTATGATGCTGATGGTTGCAATAATCATAAAACAATTTGTCTTTCCCTTTGAAATTTTGTCCAAAATCTTTGATGACTTGGCAGAATATTGACCATTTGGATGGCTTAGTAGTCCCTTCATGCCTATTGTCCGATCCAGGCACAGCAAAACGTGGGTCGTCCGATCATTACATGTGATCTAAGCCATCCACTCCGTGCCCTTAAAGCCTCTCTATTCATCCCTAAACCCTAGCATCACTTCTTACCTTCCTTGGCTGTGGGTGTTATTTGTCGAGTCTCAGTGCTCACCGCGAGCCATAAGCGAGATACTTTATCCTCTTCCCATATATTATGGCGAGGTAAGCTGCTCGCTTTCTTCTTAAATAGCCAGCTGGTAAATCTGGCCGAGTGACATTACGGGATCCATAGCTAAGATCTAGGATCGAAATGCGAGGTCATTCGTTTAAAAATTAGGAGAAATCGAGTTACCTTCTCTCTTCCTTTATGGCTTTTTGCTGCTGCAAGGTCGAATCTAGCCCTCTGAGTTTCTCCTCTGCTACCTCCAGTTCATTCCATTCCAGAGTGCCAAGAGCTTGTTGAAGCATAAGTTTCCTTTCTTCAACTTTGAGAGTGCCTGAATAAGGTAGCTCAATCCAATTTTCCATGCATCTTTTTCTATGTGTTCTCATATTATTTTTGGGTCATCCGTTAGGGGTAAACCGGCTATGACGTCTGGGGCTAAGCAATTTCCGATCCATGATTGGACAAGTTAATTACATTTTTTTCATTATCACACCAATCGTTCCTTGATCGAAATCAAAATAGTTTTGTCAAGGAATCCATCCTTGTTCTTTGTGACAAGAGCTTGCCGGAATTCTTGCGCCCAAATCGAGTAATTTTCAGGTGCTAAATGTCAATGGGAAATAAGCCACAATTCTAGTCCGTTAGCGATGGAGACAAACAGTGGGTTGCCAGGCTCTAGGCAACCATTGGTGGCCGTGAGTGGATCCAGCGGAAAACTAGGTTGGAAAACTGGGTAGAGATTCATTCCTAGACCCACAGTACTTGATCCGAGTGCTTGACCCGCATTGAACCATCCCGGCCCGGTGGTTAGGCTTGCCTCATTAATGGTCGATGAGCTCCCATCGGACTGGAATCTGGATGTTATTTTCATGGCCCTGATTTCCTGACCACGAGACATTTTGATTTGGCCCATAAAACCATGGATTGGGCTGAAACCTGAATGGGCAGCCACCGGAAGGATTGACCTTCAATGGGCTGGCCTAGGATGGGTTGCTCCATATTCGGCTGGGCCTGGAAAGGCTGCCATTTTACATGTTGAGCCCGAGGGGGCTGCTCCTGACTTGCAATGACTTCAGCAGTTGGGCTTAAGGTAGAACATTGGAGTCCCGAAACTTCTTGTGTTTGCTCCTTTGAAGCACGCCGGTCAGAAGCGGATGGTAGATTTTGATTCATGGTATTGGTAAAGAAATTTTCTTCACTTGCTTTCTGATTTTTCAAAATACCGATTCCTTCACCGAAGTGCTAACCTTACTATGGGTTAGTGTAATTTTTCTACAACGAGGAAAATAAAAGGTCCAGCTGGCAATCAAGAGGATCATGTGGAAGCTAGGCCAGGAACTCGAAAACGCTCTGATGCCTTGAAAGAAGTCGAAGAGGAAATGCAGAAGTCAAAGACGAAGGGAATTTCAGGAGAATTTATGTATTTCTTTAACTTGAAATATTACATGTATAATGTTCTGTATAAATAGTACAAGGTATATACAAAGAAAGGAAGGAATATCTTCTAAGGAATCAATTTTAATCTTTGATTGATTTAATGTATCAATCTAAATCTGGATTGATTTCCTTCATCTCGAGCATCTCGAGCATATCTTCCAACATTTTTCCCAACAGCTTGTAGGAGAAAAGTCAGAAAAGGAAAGCATGACTATGCACATCTATTCCAAGATCACAACGTTATATATACATAAATGAGATCCATCACTTGAACCAACCGAAGAAAGGAGTTGAAATCCCATAATGACAATATCCAGCAACACAAAATTACAATGACGCGATAGCTGTTAGCCATGAGGACAAATGACACAAAACCATGACACATAGAGTAGACTTGTTTTACACATATGTCGCGACCTACCCTCGGGGGGAGGGAACAGGTTTAGGGGTATTCTTGCAGAGACGGGCAAGCGCGTGATTAAAGCATAATTTCTCCAAGCCCATACCCGCGTGACATTGGGATATTTTTAAAGAATTTTGCACAAAAGGAGTCGCCACTAGCCTATTGGGGTCGGCTAGAAACCAAGTGAGGCATGGGAGCGTGCCTCACTTCCTACGTGACCAGAGAATCTAAGTTCGGAGACTTGATTACACTAATTAACCAATTAGTGCCCTTTCGGTACCTAATCTTGTTCATTTTAACAAAATGATTTTTATCAGGCAGTTTAGATTGATTTCATACCTATTCACTAACATAGGAGGTAAGCATGCGGGTGCGCAATCATTAAAGTAATAATCATAACTATCAAGATCCTAATTGCCATAAAATTAAACACATGCAATCAAACATAATTAGATATGCGAATTAAACATGCAACATAATCAATATACGAGCACATAAAGGTCTAATTACGCTAAAATGGCAATACATGGCAAGTCCTAATCAAACAACACATTTGTTTTTGGATTTTCAAAATTTTAAAATTTTTTTTAAAATTTTTTTTAAATTTTTTTTAAATTTAAATATTTTTAATATTTTAATATTTTAATTTTTAATTTTTAAAAATATTTTTTATATTTTTTTTTTTTTAAATTAATTTTAATTTTAAAAAAAGGGCGAACCGGGTCGGGTCCGGTTTGGCCCGACCCGGTAGCTTCGGATCGGGTCCGGTCGGAGACCGGACCCGGTCGGTCCAAATGGAGGGCCGGCCGAAACGGCCCATCCGAAGGACAAGGTCCGACCAGCCTTGGTCGGGCCTTTCTTTGATTCGGATTGGGCCCAAACAACGGGCCCAATCGATCCAATCCCTTTATTTTAAAAAAAGGGAGTCCACAATAAGCCCACAAGTCCATAAATCCCTAAGCCCACAAGCAAAACAGCCCAAACCCGGCCCGAATAAGAACAAAAACCCTACCCGGTTCGCGACCCGTGTCCGATCCGCTCCTTTTGGCCGAAACCCTAGGGTTTCTAGGCGCGTCGGGGCGGCGGCGACGAAGGTGATTCGGACGGCAACGTGGCGGTACGACGGGCGCGGCATCGGCACGTCGGTGGATCGCGAGACGCGGCCGAGAGTGGCGAGCGCGTGGCGAGGGCGGTGCGGGGCTCGCTCGCGGTGGACCGCGAGGCGGCTCCGGACGGCGTCGGGTTGAGGGCGGTGATGGGTGAGCGATAACACCGGCGGCGAGGGGGTTGGACGGCGACTAGAGCGGGACGGCGGCGGCGGTCGGCATGGTGGTGCGGCGGAGTTCGATCAACTCCCGAGATCGGGTTCATCTCCAACCGGTTCGGCGTCGGGAACGGCGCGGCGGTGCTTTGTCGGTTCGCGAGCGAGCGCGCGCAGTCGTCGCGGGCGAAGGCGCGGCGGTGGCTCGAGCTACTACTGACGGTGCTGGCGGACGTCCGGCGCTTCGGCAGCAACGGCGCGAAGGTGTGGGCGTCGCTCGAGGTGCAGAGAACGGCGGCTCGGCGTCGAGGAGAAAGGGCAGACTTGCATGTGGCTTGGCGTCGAGGAGAAAGGGCGGGACTTGCGGGTGGCTTGGCGGCGAGCTGCTCCTCGCTTCTCCGCATCTAGGCTTCGGGAAGACGGTGGCGGCCTCGATTGGTCGAGCGGCGTCGGGTTGGGGCGCGAGGAGGACAGCGGCTCGGATGGCGTTGGGCAGCGCCGCCGTTGCCCTCCTCCCCTCCGTTTCCTCAGATTTGGGTTCCGGAGAAGACGGCGAGGGACGGCATCGATTGGGCGGCTCGCGCGGCCTCTCTTTTCGAGCTCTCCCTCGTTTTGCTCTCTCTCTGTTCCTCCTCTTTCTGTGTTCCTTTTTTTGTTTTGGATCCTCGCCTCTCTCCCTCTGCCGAGCTCACTCTTCCTCCCTCCTCCTCTGGTCTTCTCTTTTTTCCTCCCTTGAAACCCCCCTCCTGCTAGGGTTTCAAGCACGAAGAGGAAGAGAGAAAGCGGCATGGGCCGGGCCAAGGTGAGATTCGGCCCGGCCCTTTCCATGTCTCTTTTTTTCTATTTTTTTTGTTGTTTTTGTTTTTGTTTTTTCTTTTTTGTTTTGTTTTGTTGTTTTTTTTTTTTTCATCATTTTTTTAAACGACTAATTCATAATTATGTAGACAATTAAATCCTAAATGAAAAAATGGGAAAAATTAGGTGTCAACAACATACATCATGACAGCGCTTTGTAGATTGCAATTACACAACGGCAGGCACAGACGATGAGAGATGCATTCAGTTGTGATACAACTTTAGAGAAGTAGCCACTTATAATCACGAGCTTCGGCCGAAGCTGCTAACAGCGACGGAAGTAGGGAGGAGGAGGAGGAGGAGGAGGAAATACAGGACGAGGCACCAATATCGGGTAGATCACCAGAAGAGGTGGGGGCGGTAGAGGTGGCGGTGGAGGTGGAGGTGGTGGACCGTGGCCATGACCACCGTGACCGTGGCCGTGGCCATGACCGTGGCCGTGACCTGGCCGTGGCCATGACCATGACCACCATGACCGTGACCGTGACCGTGACCACCGTGACCGTGCCTGTGGCCATGACCGTGACCACCATGACCGTGGTGGCCGCCGTGATGGTGTCCGTGTCCCATGGATGATCTGCTGATTGCTGAAGTTATTCTCTGTGTGATTTTATGTAAAGAGATGATGTCTTGTGATAGTTCAGGAAGAGATTGGTCCAGAATTTATACACAGGAATGGCCTCCGCAAGTCTTGGTCAATGGCATATAATTTTCCTGGATGGTCGGTTGAAACAAATCCTCCATAATTTTTTATTTGGTTTTCCCACTGACGATTTTGCTCAGGAAATAAACCCCTCCGTTATGATTTAATAATGATTAGAAGATCCATATATATTAAAATGTTTGCAGTTTACTCGGTATTCCACCACGCGGGTGGGGCAATGTAGCCCCATAAAAAATACAAAATAAAAGTTAACTATACAATAAGCAACAGGGAAAAAAAAAAGCTTGTGAATTCATATATATTCTCAAAACATCAGTATTAATACTTACTTCTCAATTTTCCTTTGCTCTTTTTTTTGCACCCATTGCAATGATTTAGCATCCCGGTTTTACTATGTAGTAACATGATGTCCGTGTGTTACCTGAGTCTAAAACTATTTTTGTTCTATTACTTCATATGTTGTTGTTGTTGTTGTTTTCTTGGTAACCGAGGAACCGCTGGAAATGATCTTTCGAGGATCACATGATCCTCCAGTGCCTGGTGGCATCGTCGGGCCTCACCACAAACCACTATTTAGGCGTAAAACCTCGGGGAGACTGGCCCAACAACTCACCGCCGGGGCTCCCCACTTCACTCACTAGCATCTGGAGATTCGAACTCATTCCCTTGGCGTTGAGGTAGTAAAGCCCAATCATCATAACTGCCCATAGGTGGGTTACTTCATATGTTGTTGTTGACGTGAATTTTTGCTAACAAACCAATATGCATAAAATTTTAATGAATTAAATTATTCACGTCATTCAATTTCTTGACCTTTATTCATGTGGAGATTTGGACCCGAACCCCGCCATCTGCATTAGAGATTTATTACCAACACATGCATAGAAATTGATTAGAGATTTAATATTGGGCTATGCATGAGAATTAGAGATGTAAAATTAGAAATTTTGTGAGATTAAACATTTGCTAAAGTGACTACAGAAAACAAATTACCAGGTAAAGCTAGACCATGAGCATGCTATCTAACTTAAGCTTTAACCATATTTATACTCCAATTTAAGATGATTCTCACATCGTTTAGTTTAATTTCCACATGTTCTAAGATCATATTTCAGCTAGCCAATTAATGACTTATTCATGCATGATCTAGACCTACCAAAATTGGCACTGCATCCTGGTAAGACGGATTTTTCTTGAACATAACGAGCCAACCTGATCATCTGACTTAAAAATGTGACGAATTGACGTGCTTCAAAAGCAGACTCACCCTGATCACCAGATTTAAGAACGTGACGAGTCTATCCTCGTTAGCACTTGGTCTACTGATCCAGAATTATTCAAGCAACCACATTATTTTCTTCTCCTTCCTGGAAGCTTCAGTGGATTAAAAGCTATTACAACAGCCTTCGCCAATCACGCGTATGACATATATGACCGGGCTTCTGCTCGAATTTGACCCAACGAACCTGTTTTCGTCGCCACTCGCCGTTCTTTCTCGTGTGAACTCGTTTCTGCTCTCGTCAACCTCTCGCGGATACAAGCGTCCAAGTTTCTGCATATCGTTATTCCTTATTCGAGTTTGACGTGCAAAAGATGGAGTTGGGATAAAAAAATGGGTCCCTCAAAACAAATACTTCCTTCTTTGAATTATAAGTTTTTGGTTTCCTTCGATCTGTGCTGTTGTCTTTTTTCCTTGTTGAATTACCGTAAGAATGTTACCCTGATTAGAGAAAGTAAATAGATGTTCGAACGCATCCATGTTATTGAATAACGGTAGACGGAAAATGAAAAACGGAGGTCGTTGAGATCGAATTGGAGTAAATATGCATGTTGATTCTGCTAATTCCGTTCACCTAAGTATTAATCTATTATTCTTTCATATGTATAGATCTTTCTCGGACAGAATCAGATCATTATTCGGCGGCCATAATGTATGAGACAATTATTTTTTCCAATATAAAAAAATGGACCTAACAGTCCTTATTGCACGATGCACGTTATAAGTTGGCGATGTTCTAGGTAATTGCATGCAATTATCGCATTTAAATAAATTCAAACTTTTGGCCCCAAATCTTAAATTACAAAATTACTAACAATGCTAGAACTTTGTCAATTCTAATGCCAAGAGGTATAGATTGTTTGCGTTGAACTTTGGTTCAATGAAACTTTTCACCTCCCCTACTCAGGTGAGTAGTGTGGTCACTAGAGCAATCCCAATAGTTATGAGGTTTGATTCTTCTATTACAAGGAAAGTAACTCTTTTCTAACATTTGGGCCCAAAAATATAAGTACAGTTTGACTCTTGTTAAGATAAACTCTTTCTATATCTCATCCCTGGTTTTTCTATTCATGGAGTGACATCAAGTTTGTTATTTCTTTTTTAATGAAAGATCAACTAATGGAACCACCGTCTAACTGAATAAGAGCCCCCATACAGTCTACCCAAGATAGAGGGGTTCAAATCTCGCAGGACGCACGGGATATTAAGCGCAACGTCGGGGTGGTGGGTCATCCGCTAGCGTTGCCCCAGGGTTTACCCGCCGGCATAAATTTTTTTTTGGTTTATTATTACTGGTTGCAAAGGATTCTTTTGACTAATTATGTCAAAAAATAATAAAAGAAATGTTAGAGTTTGCCTAAGAGTAGTCTATGTTGCCTTTTTTTTTTTTTTAAAGGATAACCACTTTAGATATTATAAAATTTGTCAAAAAAATATAATTAAGTTATAATACTTTTAAAAAGTGTCATTAAAACATAAAACTTGTCAAATTGATTCTATCCAGTCATTCCGTTAATTTCATCCCACTAAACTAATGGAAAATGCTAACATGATTTTTTTTTTTTTTCCTTAAAACACGTAACGACAATATGGTAGGGGTGATCGGTTCCAAGGTGAATAGGTTCTAAAATTGAAATTTGGAACCTATCTTGTTAAAGCTTATTCCAAGTTTTTGGACCTTGGAAGCTACCTAGTTTGTCTGGAATCGGTTTTGGAACCTACCTTATTTTTTTGGTCTAGTTCCATGGTCTACCCAAGAACTTGTTTTTTTTTTTTTGTTCCTTTTTATAGCAAAATCATATGAGGTTATGAGCAACAAAACAATTCAAAGTAAAAGATTAGTTAGAAAAATCCCTATCCGCCAAAAGAAAAATATATAAGATAAACACGTAGTCAAGTATAATTATAGACAATAAAAAGTTCAAACACATAACATAAATTATAAACTATAAAACTCCATTTCCGATTTATCCATAAAAATTTAGGGAAAGAAAAGACTAGCGAAAAGTTCCGAGGAATGACAAAGGATGACGTAGTGTTCAAGTTAGAATTTATGGGAAGAAAAGAAATTAGGGTTTTGGCTTTTTAGCTTATAAAAATGGTTCCAAAACTAGTTCCAAAATAGAGTAGTCCAGTCTAGTTCCTAGGATGGCATTCACTTGGAACTTGTTTTTGAACCCATTTCAATGGTTCCAAAAATTTGGAACCTACTGGGAGTTCCGATAGGAACCAGTTCCCAAACCTATTTTTTGGGCGGTTTGATACGATTCTCAAGTAGAACTGGTCTAGTTGAACACCCCTATAATGTGGTGCCCATCAAGCGCCACATCAAAAAAATATTTAAAAAATTTAAAACTAAATATAAATTAAATTAGATTTTAAAAAATGAAAAAGCTAAAATTTAAATAAAACAAAAAAATTAAGGCCATTATTGATGGCTATTGCCACCGCTCATCATCGAAAAGGATTGGCAGAGGGCACTTGGGCCTCCTTGATGGCCAATGAGAGTTATCAGCCTTCAGCAAGGCCTAGGCGACCTCCGTTGGCCCTATCCAACAATAGGCGACTGCAATGGCCATCAACAAGGCCTTGTTCCTCCTTTTCTTTTGATAGATGATTTTTGTTTTAAAAAATTATCCTTTTAAATTTATTTAATGCTATATAAGTAAAATTTAGAAATAAAATAAAATAGAAACCATGTCTGAGAGAGAAATTAATTAAAAAATGCAACGTAGGCATTTTTAGTTTGCCAAGTTGGATATAATTAATGGAAGAACTTGATTACACTTTCGTATCAAGTTTTAGGAAATTTAATGCACTTATCCATTTTTATTATCAGCATTATGGTCTTAATGTAAAGTTTTCTGTACAACCAACAATCAAGAGGTACATTTGAACGGACAACAATGATTTATGCCAAGAATTTTGGTGCCTAATTACTTAATACTCTAGTTACTTTTGTTGATGGGGAAGTAACAAGATTCTAAACAAACATATAGCAGCATGGATTATATATTAGTTAGATCGGTGAAATAGGTGATTTGGGTCACGTTGAAAATAATTCGACCCAAATTGACCCTTTTAACCTATTTTAACCAATTTCCATATAATATAAATCTAGTGATTTATATCCAACCCAATCCATATTTGCTAAAAACAGTATCATATTTAATCCAATTTAGGAAAACTCATATCTAAACCAAGGTGAGAGCATGGGGTGAGCAAGAGCGAGATCAAGTGAAAGAGAGTGAAGAAAGAGTCATAGAGATGGATTAGGTCTAAATAAGTTATGGACCCATTTAATATCATATCATTTTTAGCTTTATCATTCAAAATTCATTTAAGACCTACTTACTAAATATAATTAACTCATAAACAACATGGCCCATCAAATATGGGTTAAGAAATAGGTTTATGTTAAAATCTAATGTTGGCGTGAGGTATTTCTAGAATCTACGCTTTTTACTTGGCTCTTGTAACCTACTACATATGACACATTACATTTAGTGTGCCTTATATGGGATTGACTTGATTTTAAAACTCACGTGTATTAAACTTGCATAAATCAGATGCAGTAAGATTTTCTCCTAGAACCAAAGAGATATAATGATCATGAACATATTATTGAGGTACTCCTTCAAATTATGTGTGTGTCTATATATATATTAAGGTTAATGTTCTTTTATAACGTTTAACCAAGATTTCGATTGAGGTCATTCTATCGCCTTTTTTTTTTATAGAGTTTATGACAATTTGACATGACACTTAATGGAGAATGCAAATGCTAATGCCATTTTAAAACATTTCCATGGCAAGCTGCGGCATGTCGCATTGATATGAAACTTGGTGTTTTTTTCTGTGGAAAAATCATGAGCCGATATCAGTTTGAAACCATGTATGATCATATAATGTCCTCATGTAATTTTCTAAAGTACAGTGATTTTACCAAAGCAGGCGTCGAATTCGAATATGATAAAAAAAAAAAAAAAAGCCGATTCGGTGTTGGAAGCAACCAAGGAGGAAGCCGCTCAAAGGGTACAAGGACGGGGACACAAAGTTGAAATTGGAGCGCTCGGGACCATACTGCATCGCTAGTGGAGCCGAGGGACGTTGCCAAAAGGGACAGAAGCTCGAGATTGTGGTCATGTCCGAAAAGCACTGGTCCATGGAAGGGACGTCACCTCTGCGCCGATGGAAGCGCCTGCTCCAGCGCCCTCCGCCGGCAACAGCGCCGCTGGTTTGCGTGGTGGCTTCCGGATCGTCATGGTTGGCGTGGGAAGTCGGATAGTGGGGCTGCTTGCGGCTTGAGATGAGGTGTGTTTGGGAACAAGAATACATCTAGGTCTTTGTTGAATTTGTGGGTGTTAGTTAGGGTAATTACTTAGGTTACTGAATAATTTCTGAACTGCATGATGGACCATAGTATTGTGAAATTAATGTATGCTTCTCCTATTTTGGGCAGTGTAGGACCCAATTTGCATGGTCAGATGTTGCGATATGAGTTCTCTTGTTCTTCAATGATATACTTAAGTTTCTCTTGCTGCTTTATGTTGTTATGGCTTTTTTTCGCCTTCCAAGTACGGTGAATAATCAGCAGTAAATCAACTCCAAGTCTGAATTTGGCTACAAGCGATCGTTTCAAATAGAAAATTTATGAATAATCACCCGTCAAAAGATTAAATTTTTTTGTACCAACTCGGCCAAAATGAATTGAACAACATTTGATAACTTAAATTATCTTATGACCTAGGGAGAGAGGACTTACTGACATAAAAAAAGGTGAAGTTCATTTAAGTAAAGGGAGACATATCTACCTGAAATAAGGCCTGTACCTGGTGCAAGGTTACTAGCTAATGCGGTTTCAATGATCTCTTTGATTTGGGGATGATTTGGCAACAAAAGTGGGGAGAGAAAGTCTTTAATCTTTTCTTAACTTAATTAGGCATCACTTAACCGATAAGAAACGTTGACCGAATTTGGTGACTCATTTATTGCTTAATTTAAAGTTTCATTAATGACATGGTTGAACCATCTATATATATTTATTTATTTATTTATTTGGGGAACCATCTGTTTGACCAGCAAACTTATGGACTTTTCTGAGAGGGGGAAAAACATAATTTACTTTGATTGCATAATGTGCATCTCTCTTTCTCCAAAAGCCCTTTGTGATAAGCATTACATTTTGCTCATCTTGATCCTTCACTTGTCATTCCCGGCTAAACAATCTAGTTCAGTTTTCTTTGATTCAATTTGGTGTGTAAGCAATATATTACTTGAAAAATAAACTTTTATGAGTTGAATTGAAATAAATTATACTTTTATGAGTCCTTAAATTGCCTATCATAATGCTCTATGCGCTTGGGAAAAAAGGAGTTGTTGATTAGGGTTTTTCAACAACTTGTACGGGAAAAATCAGAAAAGAAAAATATGACTACGCACATCTATGGTAAGATCGCAACATTATATATACATAAATAAGATCCATTACTTCAACCAACCGAAAAAAAGGAATGGAAATCCCATAATGACATTATCCAGCAAGACAAAACTACAATGAGACGGTAGCTGGTTAACCATGATAGACAAGGACAATTGTGCTCTGACCCAGTAAAATGAAGTGCGACAGAAGAATTGGGTCTTGACTATGAGCACACATGACACTAGACCACGACGCATAGTAGTAGACTTGTTTTACACACACACATCATGACACAATCTGTAGATTGCAATTATCCAACATCTGGCACAGACGATGAGAGCCGCATTCAGCTGTAATACGACTTTAGAGAAGTAGCGGCTTAGAATCATGAGATCTGGTCGAAGGTGCTAACAGCGACGGAAGCAGGGAGGAGGTGGACATACAGGACGAGGCACGTATATCGGGTAGATCACCGGAGGAGGCAGGGGAGGTGGAGGTGGTGGCTGGCAGTACAGTTGTGGTGGTGGTGGGCATGGTGGCGGCGGACAGTGACCATGGCCATGACCACCATGACCGTGGCCGTGGCCGTGGCCGTGACCGTGTCCTTGTCCGTGACCATGGCCGCCGCCGTGACAATGTCCATGTCCATGATGATGACCATGGTGGCCGCCGTGATGGTGTCCGTGTTCCATGGATGATCTGCTGATTGCTGAAGTTTCTGTGTGTGCGATTTTATGTAAAGAGACGATGTATTGTGATGGTTCGGGAAGAAATTGGTCCAGATTTATACACGGGAAGGGCCTCCGCAAGTCTTGGTCAATGGGATATTATTTTCCTGGATGGTCGGTTGGACTAATTTTTCTTATTTGGTTTTCCCCTTGCGTGCCATGGAAGCTACTGCAGCCTTCGTCGTTATCCTTATCACATATGACCTAGGGTTTCCTGCTCGAATTTGACCCCAGCGAACTTTGTTTTCGTCGCCACTCACCGTTCTTCTCGTGTGAACTCTCTGCTTTTGTCAATCTCAACCTCATTATTGCTCATTCGAATTTGACTTGCAGAAGACGGAGTTGGGATAAAAAATGTGGTTTCCTCGAAACATATACTTCCTTCTTTGAATTGCAAGTTTCGTATTTCCTTGATCTGTGTCGTTGTCTCTTTAACCTGTTGAATTGCTGTAAGAATGTTGCCCTGATTGCAGTAAGTAAATAGAGGTTCGAACACGTCAATGTTATTTTATAACGGTAGACAGAAATGACAAATCTAGGTTGCTAAGATCGAATTGGAGAAAATATGCAAGTTGGTTCCGCTAATTCCATTCACCTAGGTGTTAATCTATTAATATTTCATATACATATATAGATCTTGCTTGGACAGCATCAGATCATTGTTCGCCGGTCAGAATGTATGAATCAATTATTTTATTTTCCAATATAAAAAATTGACCTAGAAGTCCATATTGCACGTTGCAAGTTATAAGTTGCCGATGTTCTAGGTAATTGCGTGCAATTATCGCATTTAAATTTGTTCAAACTTTTGGCCCAAAAGCTCAAAAAAAAAATTATAAAATTACTTTTACTTTGTCGAATATTACAAAATTACTAACAATGCTATAACTTTGTCAAATCTAATGCCGAGAGATACTGTCTGTTTGCACTGAACCTGGATTCAACAAAAAATATTATAAATATATATCGAGTTTGAGTTTGAAAAGAAATTTTCCTAATCTAAGTAATTTTTAAAGATGAATTGATTTCCTAAAGGGGGTTTACTTTCAAAGAAATATTGGCAATAGATAATGGAATAAAAAAGTTAACTCTTGGCTATATATAAGAATTTCTATATGAAGAGTATCCAAGAGTTTTTTTTTTTTTTTCGTGAATTACATCCTGAAATAATTTGAGAGTGTTGAAGCCCATAAATCTTGTGATAAGTTTAACAATTCCTTTGTGAGATTGAAAAGTGATTACAGTCGGAATTGTGGTGTTAAACACATTAAGTGCTATTGAGTGTAATTCTGAAAGTGTTTAAATGATTCAAGTGTGATATGTTGCTCTCCCCATAAATATTAATCACACTGATCGAATTACTTAAATTTGACATTTTGAATTAATTCCTCATTATATTTATTTTATTATTCGATCACTTACTTATTGCAATAATTAATTTTGTTGCCTCTTGCCAATAAATCACCCTCCATCCCTTGTTACAGCAAAGCAATGCAAGTACAGGTATATATAATTTGTACCTGCTCAGAATTCAATTGCTGCCTCTTGTTTCTATATTGTTAACTTTTATATTCTCATAATATATATTTAACTGTTAAAAAGTGATCCATTTTTGGAAAGTCCTAGAACACACTAGCCTACATATGCTTAGGAATGAAGTATGCTTAACAAAGAAGGAAAGAGATGGCAGCAACCATTCGTCTAAGTCGGCACTTCAAGTCGGCAACAGTGCACGTGAAATGCAAGAAAAGGTAGGTCCAAGTCAAAGTTGAAGACTCATGTGGTGGAGAAGCTTTTGGTACTACGTGGGCAGCAAGAGTACTTAAAGAAGAAGAAAATGAGTTGTCTCCAAGCAACACTATGGCGGTGAAAAAGTCAAAATTGCCATGCTTGTAGTAAACTTGCCTATAAATAGGCAAGAGTTCTCAACCTTGTAAATATATATAACAACTAGAACTAAAAGAGAGAAAACGTGAGTTGAGAGAACCAGAACTAGAAACTAAGAGAGAGCCACTTCATTATCTTTTGTATCACACAAGTCCTTGAATAAAATTTAGCTTGTCCTTACTCCATTTCTCAGCTCCCTTGCTATAATTCATACATACTTGCACATTTACGCTTCCGAGAATTCCAACAGTGGTATCAAAGCCATGTCTTTGGTTAGTATCAAGCTTTGTCCTAACCACTTGTTCCTAAAACTACCCATCCAAATTTCCAACAACTAAAATATGACCAAGACTACATTATCCTCATTTCCCATTCCTATCTTTGATGGGAATAACTAAGATTACTGGAGCATCAAAATGACTACGTTCTTGATGGTCCAAGACTTATGAGACGTCGCCGAAAGAGGTTATGAGGCTTTGAAGGTGCATTTTTCCAAAGGATTAATTACAAAAGGATGCAATGGCACTATACTTTTTCAATAAGCACTCTCGAAAATAGTATTTGCGAGAATAATTGGAGTGAAGACTGCAAATAAGGCTTGGAAGATATTACAAGAAGAATTTCAAGGTACTAAACAGGTACGGACTATACAACTTCAAACTTTGAGAAGGGAATTCAGAGAATTCTAAGATGAAAAATTATAAGATTGTTCAAGAATATTGTGGTAGATTCAAAGAACTAGTAAATCATATGAGATATTATGGAGATGATATCACTGATCAGAGGGTTGTTGAAAAAATATTGGCGAAACTCACTAGAAAAGACAATTTTATTGTCACTACTATAGAATCATATAAGGATTTAAAAACCCTATCAGTGAGCGAGCTAATTGGCTCTTTAGAAGCATATGAAAAGAGATTGCAAGTGCAGGATGAAGATATAGTTGAAAGTGTTTTTCAGTAAAAAATGAACATACAGTCTCATAATTGTAAAAGTAGTGGAAGAAACTCATGGAAAAATAGAAGAGGAGGAAAAACTATAGAAAAGGAAAAATATCCACCTTGTGGTATTTGCAAGAAGACTAACCATTTCGAGAAGGATTGCTGGATTAAAAAGAAACCACAATGCCACTCTTGTAAAAGATATGGCCACACAGAAAAGTTTTGTCGAGCTAAAATAGATTATTGAGCAAATTACATAGAAGAAAAAGGCAAAGAAGAGGAAGAAGAAAATACAAATAATTTATTCTACACTAGCCAAGAGGAAAAAGATGAGAAGAATGATCCATGGTATACTGATGGTGGGCGTAGCAATCACATGACAAGAGATGAATCTATATTCACCAATATTAATACATCAGCAAAAACACAAGTGAGATTGGGCAATGGTGCATTGGTTGATGTGAAAGGAAAAGGGACAATAGCTATTAAAATTAAGAAAGGCCCAAAATATATTCATGAAGTACATCCGGTGTGACATCCCGAATTTCAACCATGTCTCGATAAAATAAACTGAACTTTTTGCCGACATGCCTATGGTTCTTTTTCTCTAAGCCAATCACTCACAAGTTAACCGATCTATCAGGTGAAGTCGTTAAGGGATATAAACGCGATAGACTTGAGAATTCAATCAAAAATCAACTGCTCGATCGTGATAATCGGCAATGGTCAATACGGTATCATTATAATTGAATAATGATCGGATATAGGTCGATTCAATGAAAACACACAATTGAATTGTGGGTGATGTCGCAACCTCTTTTTATCAGGGCGGGTGCCTTGCGGAGGCTAATGGTTCAACTATGTCGATTAGGCATAGCCCGGACTCTCCCAAGTCCGCCAATTCACGATTTAATAATCCAAGTTTTTAACGTGTAAATTAATTTCAAAACGAAGTCGCCACTAATCGATTTGGGGTGGGTCGATTAGAAACCCAAGCGAAGTATCGAGAGAAATACTCGCTCCTACGCAACTAGAGAAATTAGGATCGGGGACTTGATTACACAAGTTAATCACTAACGTCCTTTCGGTACCTAATCTTGTTTAAACCCTAAGGCTTTTTGGATTTTTGAGGGGTTTTCCATATATTTGTGGAGGAAAAACATTTTTTTGGATCATTTTCTCGTTTTTTGGAACATAAAAAGGATTTTTGGATTTTTTTTTGTTTTTATTGAAAATACAAGTCTTTTTGGTTTTTTATGGATTTTTTTGCTTTTTTTGGAATTTTTGGCTTTTTTCGGAAAATATGAGATATTTTTAATTTTTTTTTTGATTTTTATTTTATTTTATTTTATTTTTATTAAAATATTTTATATTAACAAAATATATTAAAATAATATATAAAAAACGACCTAGGTCATCGAACGCGACCCAGATTGCTGCGGGCCCGACTTGGATTTCAACCGGCTTTCTTTAGTCGTCCAGGTCTGATCACTTCACATCAACTTAGCATAAATTGATTGTTTTTCTTTTTAAATGTAAAAGCCCAAACCCACTTTGGCCCATTTTTATAAAAACCTCAGCCCGAAGGCTACTTGGCCCATACGCATAGGCTCGTCTTAGGCAGAAACCCTACCCAGTTCAAACCCACGCTTGACCCGCTCTCTGACCTAGCTCACAGCCGTGACCCAGCTCGTGGAACCCTACTTGGCCTCAGCCCGGGTCTGACCCGACAACCTAGGGTTTCCGACTCGAAAAATCAGGAACCCTAGGGTTCCCAATTCGCAGCTTCGAGGAGGGGAGGGCTGAGGTGTCACGGCGGCGACAATAGTGACAGCAGTAACGAGGACTGAACGACCAGGGGGGGTTGCGATGGCAACGGTGGCAGTACGTTACCTATCTGCAAATGGCAGCTTGCACGGCAAACGGCAGCGACGGCGACGATAGTGAAGGGTGCTCGAACTCTCCTCTCTCCCTTTGATCTGCGCTTGCGAGCGTCGAGCCTCCCCTGAAGTCTCTCAGGGGAAGCTTGAATGCTCGCAGCTTCGATCTCTCTCCTCTCTCTCTTTGATCTGGGCTTGCGAGCGTCGAGCCTCCCCTGAAGTCTCTGGGGGAAGCTTGAATGCTTGTGGCTTCGATCTCTCTCCTCTCTCTGCTCTCGAGTTCCCCGAAGTCTCGCAAGGGATCTCCGAGCTTTGCTGGCTTCCTCTCTCTCCTCTGTGTCGGCCTTGACTGCTCGCAGATTTGGGTTCGCTCGCCGCTGGCCTCCCCCGAAGTCTCTCGGAGGGAGGTTGTTGAGCTCACGACTCGATCACTTCGCCTTTGCTCACTCTTTGAGTTCCCCGAAGTCTCTCAGGGATCTCTTGGAGCTTGCTGGCTTTGTGTCTCTTTGACGATGGAGGTGCTCCGCTATTTATAGGCGAGGAGGTCCGGTCGATGGAGGGGCTTGGCCGCTGGTCTTTGGCTTGTCGACCGGACACCCGCAGTTGAACCGACATCTCATCTCAGCATTAAAGGCGCGCATTAAAGGCGCATGCGCGTCGTCCTCTCCTTCAGCGGCCTACCTCCACTCCTCTCTGCCGTAGGTTGCCTTTGAGTACATCGCCGGCCATCGTGCGTGAGATGCAGAGGCGAATGAGGAAGAAGAAGAGGGAGGGCTGGGTCGAAGCTGAAGAAAAAGAGGGCTGGGCCCTGGGCTTGTGTGGAAAAAAAGAAGAAGAGGGGGTTGGGCACGAAGGCTTAGCCCTAATGGGCCGCTTCTTTTTTGTTTTTCTTGCTTTTATTTGTTTTTCTTGTTGTTTTTGTTATTTATTATTTATTATCTCAAAAAGGAAAAATAAAATAAATTAAGGCCTAATTAAATACCTAATCAAAATTTAGGCGTCAACAGGTGATTCCACCTAATTGCAAAATTCATGTCGAATAGCACTAACCCAATTTGTTGTCGATTCTGTACTCGGTACCCGTAATTGAACAGCACCACTCAAAATTTCTATCCAATTATGCAAAATGCACTCTCCTTGTTAAAAAAAAAAAAAAAAAAAAAGAATCAGAAGCTAGATGTTGAAGTAACAATGGAGAAGGTACAAAAGGCTGTGTTTGAGATGGGGTCCTCAAAGCACCAAGTCCGAATGGTCTCAATGGTCAATTTTATCAAATTTATTGGGAGTATATTGAGATGGGAGTGATTCATACCGTGTGGAACTTTTTTTAGACTGGGTATCTTGACCTAGAAATTAACAAAACTCATATTACGTTGATCCTAAAAGTGCCTAGCCCTAAAAGTCTGGATCAATTTAGACCTATCAATTTGAGCAATTTTATGTACAAGATCTTTTTGAAGGTCTTGGCAAATAGGTTAAAACCATGGCTTCCTGGAATTATAGCTAGTGAGCAAAGCACATTTATTGTAGGGAGGCAAATACAATATAATATTCTTATAGTGCAGGAGGTCCTTCACCAATTAAGAATACACAATCGAAAGAAGAAATTTCAAGCTGTGCTAAAACTGGATATGATGAAGGCATATGATAAAGTGGGATGGGATTTATTGGAGGCATGTATGCTAAAAATGGGGTTCAGTGAGATGTGGCTTAATGAGGTGATGACTTGTATCAAAACTGTCTCATTTATAGTGTAAGAGGGAGGCAAATACAAGATAATATTCCTATAGTGCAAGTGGTCCTTCATCAACTAAGGTTGCGTTTGTTTTTGTTTCTTTTTCCTATTTCTAAACACTTTTTTTTTTGTTTTTTTTTTGTTCCTGGGAACAAAAAAGGAACAAAAACGCGTTTGTTTGCATTTTTGTTCCAAAACTATTTTTTTTCCCGAAACACATTTGGGACGAAACAAGAAACAAAAAAAAAAAGTTGTTTCTTATTTCTGGAACAAAATTCAGAAACACTTCTCTCTTTTTTCTTCTTCTTTTCTTATTCTTTTTTTATTTCTTTTTTCTTTGGCCGATCGCTGACCTCGGCCATGGCCGGTGATCGGCCGTCGAGGGTCGGCGATGCTGTCGAGGGCCCCTAGCGAGGCCAACCTCGCGTTGGGCTGGGCGAGCTCGATCTCGCCCGGATCCGGCGAGGTCGAGCTCGCCCAACGTACGAGGGGATCGGCTGCAAGTGAACGGTGGCGGGCTCCAACTCAGGGCAGCGGCGGAGTCGAGGCTGGGTCGCGGGTCACGGAGCTGGGTCGCGGGTCGCTGGGTGGCGGTGGCGGCTGCGGTGCAGGGCTTGGCCGTGGGGTCTCGAGTAGCGGACGTCAAGGAGTGGAGCGGCGAGGACGGTTGGTCAAGTCGTGGGCCGGCGCAAGGTCGACGATCAAGCGGATCTCGAAGTCGTGGGTCACAGTGCGGTGAGATCTGATTCGGCGGTGGCGAACAGAGGCTCGAGACCCACAGATGCGTCGATCGGGCATGAGACGGAGGGGCGGTCTTTGGGGCTTTGGCGTCGCTGGGTCGTTGGCGAGGCTTCAGGTGCAGGTCTGGTGTTGCGAGGGGAGAACATGGAGTGGCGGGCGACAGGTCTGGGGACTTAGAGGTTGGCGACGCCATCGGGCACGGGTCCGGCATCGCGGCATGCAGGGGGCGCAGTGGCTGCTCCGACAAACGGCCGGTACGGTGGCGGCGAGGAGGCGTCGAGCGCGGTTGCCAATGTGGTGGAGGGAGATGACGGTGTGGCTCGGGTCATCGTCGACTCGGCCGCCGGCGCGGGCATGCCGGCATGGTCGTGCGAGGAGGTGCCGGGAGGAAGAGCGACCGGCCAAAAAAAGAAAAAAGAAAAAAGAAAAAAGGAACAAGAAAAATGAAAAAAAAATAAATAAATAAATAAGAAAAATAAGAAAGACAATAGAAAAAAATAAAATAAAAATATTAAAAAATTAAAAGAAATAAAAAAAATTATACAAATTTACCAAACGTATTTCTGTTCATTTTTTATTCTTGGAACAAGTTTACTAAACGCGTTTTTTTGTTCAAAAATTGTTCCCCGGAACAGAAACACTTTTTTCTATTTCTGTTTCCTAGAATAATTTTTAAACAGAAATGTTACCAAACGCGCCCTAAGAATATACAACCAAAAGCAGAAATTTCAAGTTTTGTTGAAAGTGGATATGATGAAGACAAATGATAGGGTGGAATAGGATTTTTTGGAGGCGTGTATGCTGAAAATGGGTTCAATGAGATGTGAGTTAATAGGGTGATGACTTGTGACAAAACTGTCTTGTTTAGTGCTAAATTCAAGGGGAAGCCTCTACCGTTCTTGCAACCCTCAAGACTTCAACTAGGTGATCCCATCTCCGCGTATGTTTCTATCATTATGGGAAACTCATTGTTGTATTTAATTAAATTATCAATGGAAGAGGGCACTATCAATAAGATAAAATTAAATAGAAATTGTCACACGTGTCATTTGCTTATGATTCCATTTTCTTCCTAGATCGAAATGTAACAGAGTGTTAGAACTTGGCTTTAATTCCGATTCAATATTGCTATGCTTTAGGGAACCTATCAATTTGAAAAAGTTAGGCATTTCATTTAGCAAAGATTGTCCACAGAATTTGAGAAGGAATATGGCATTTGAATTGAGAGTCCTTGAAATTGAAAAGACTAGGAAGTACTTGGGAATTCCATTTGATTGGGGATCTTCTAAAAAGCAAATGTATGTGTCGATATTAGCCAAAGTTAATATGAAATTAGATGGGTGGAAGGAAAGCTTGATCTCAAAAGTGGGCAAAGAAATCCTCTTAAAAACGGTGGTTCAAGCATTGTCACAATATGCCATGTTCATTGTTAAAATTCTAGTTTCCCTTTGCAAATCCATTGAAAGGCAAATAGCTTCTTTTTGGTGGAAAAACAATGACTCTAAAACAAAGCTACAATCGAGAAGATAGAAATTGTTAAATAGAGGAAAGATTCAGGGGGAGTGGGATTCAAAGACTTAATTTCTTTTAACGAGGCTATGCTTGGGAAACAAACCTTGAGGCTTTCTCATAACAAACCTTCTTTGTGGTGTCAGATTTTAAAAGGGATCTACTTCCCCATGGCTCATTTTGGAATGCTTGAAAAAGGTTTCCAACCCACTTAGGGTTGGCAAAGTATGTTGAAGGGCAGAGAAGCTATTTCACCTTTAGTGATGTGGTCAATAGGAAATATAAATGATATTAATATAAGAGAAGACAGATAGTTCAAGAGAGGCATCATTGGTGGACCTACAAACTAGGGTGAACCTACTCGAGTTGCTGAATCGATCATTAAGGAGGAGGATAAATGGGATGAACAAATGCCACGTAGAATGTTCGATGATCAGATCGTTAATGAAATACTAACTATTCATCTGAAAACTCAGGATGCTCAAGAAAGGTTAGTGTGGACAGAGATTAAATAAGGTCATTTCACAGTTAAGAGTGCTTACAATATAGATCAAGAAATGATTTTGCCAAACAGTGGAGAGCAAACATCAACATCATATCAGCCACCCCGTCAGTTATGGAACGTAATTTGGCATATGAAAACCCCCTCAAAAATTAGAATTTTTATCTAGAATCTATGTCAGAATGCTATCTCTTCCAAGGTCTACTTATGCACAGGAAACAAACTGCCTAAAGCCTCGTGTCCCATTTGCAGCTTAGAACCTGAGACGATTGAGCACTTGTCCTTGTTGTGCCCTTGGACTTCGCTGATCTGGGCGAATCCTGCATTGCAAATTACGATTTCATGAGTTGGGATGTTGAGAATCGAAGAATGGTCGCTGAAATTCAACGAAATATCAATTGACCTACCGTCTTTCGAGGTTGTTGCGAGTATCCTGTGGTTTATTTGGAGGGTGAGAAACGACTTCGTCTTTCGGAAGAGACGCCCAAAACCAGAAATTCTAGTTGAAGAGGCATGCAACATGCCCCGTAACTGGTGCAAGTGGAATTCTAAAGAACAAGAAACAATGTCCGAAGAAGAAGACCCACCGCCGCGTTGGAAGGCTCCAAAGGAAAGAACTTTAAAGGCCAATTTCAACGATTCTTATGTAGATGGATCGAACATGGGAGCAGTCACCTGTGTTGTTCGAGATGCGTCGGGAGCTTTGGTGGACAGAATAGCAAGATCAGTTCCAGCGTCACCTGCGATTCAAGTCAAAAGCCTAGGTTTGCTCACAGCTCTCTCTCTCTCTCTTTCTCTCCTCGAAGCAAAAAAGGAAGAAATCTTCGTACTTGAGTCTGACTGCAAGTCATTAGTTCGCATGGTTAATAGCTCACGTCAGTGTAACTGGGAAGCACGTGCTCTTAATATGGAAGCTCGCGAGATCATGAGCTTGTTCAAGCATATCTACTTAGCCCATTGCAAAACAGAGTCCGATAGAGTGGCAGACTGGATCTGTAAGGCATATTGATTAAAAACTCTACCTTTTAATTGGGCAGTCCATCCCCTTAGACCCCTTTGGGATTTTCTTTGTTTTGATGCCCCAGTTGTGGGCTTTGGTGTTTGAAGTACTTTTATATTTAATAAAGTTTTGTTTGACCCAAAAAAAAAAAAAAAAAAAAAAGCAGCTTCACATTCACGATGATTTCAATTGAGGTCATTTGGGGACTTCTTTTAAGATTTAATGAATATTTGACATGACACTTAATAGAAACTGCAATTGCTAATGCCATTATAAAACATTGTCGTGGCAAGCAGCGGCATGTTGCATCAGTATCAACCTTGGTTTTGTTTTCTGTGGAAAAATCGTAAGCCGACATCAATTTGAAACCATATATGATTATATAATGTCCTCATGTAATTTTTTAAAATACAGTGATTTTACCAAAGCAGGCGTCGAATTCGAATATGATAAAAATGCCGATTTGGTGTTGGATGCAACCAAGCAGGAAGCCGCTCAAAGAGTACAAAGACGGGGACACGAAGTTGAAATCGGTGCGCTCGGGACCATAGTACATCACTAGTGGAGCCAAGAAACATTGCCAGAAGGGACAGAAGCTCGAGATTGTGGTCATGTCCGAAAAGCACTGGTCCAAGGGCGTCACCTCTGCGCCGATGGAAGCGCCTGCTCGAGGGACCCACGCCGGCAACAGCGCCGCTGGTTTACGTGGTGGCTTTCGGATCGTCATGGTTGGGGTGGGAAGTCGGATGCATGGTGGGGCTGCTTATGGCTTGAGATGAAGTGTGTTTGGGAGAAAGAATACATCTAGGTCTTTATTGAATTTATGGGTGTTAGTTAGGGTAATTACTTAGGTTACTGAATAATTTCTGAACTGCATGATGGACCATAGTATTGTGAAATTAATGTATGCTTCTCCTATTTTGGGCAGTGTAGGACCCAATTTGCATGGTCAGATGTTGCAATATGAGTTCTCTTGTTCTTCAATGATATACTTAAGTTTACCTTGCTGCTTTATGTTGTTATGGCCTTTTTTTGCCTTTCAAGTACGGTGAATAATCAGCAGTAAATCAACTCCAAGTCTGAATTTGGCCACAAGCGATCGTTTCAAATAGAAAATTTATGAATAATCTCCCGTCAAAAGATTAAAATTTTTGTACCAACTCGGCCAAAATGGATTTAACAACATTTGATAGCTTAAATTATCTTATGACCTGTTTGTTCAAAAAATAAATAAATTATCTTATGACCTAGGGAGAGAGGACTTACTGACATAAAAAAAAGGTGAAGTTCATTTAAGTAAAGGGAGACGTATCTACCTGAAATAAAGCCTGTACCTGGTGCGAGGTTACTAGCTAATGCGGTTTAAATGATCTCTTTGATTTGGGGATGATTTGGCAACAAAAGTGGGAGAGAAAGTCTTTAATCTTTTCTAAACTTAATTAGGCATCACTTAACCGATAAGAAACGTTGACCGAATTTGGTGACTCATTTATTGCTTAATTTAAAGTTTCATTAATGACATGGTTGAGCCATATATATGTCTCTTTGGGGAACCATCTGTTTGACCAGCAAACTTATGGACTTTTCTGAGAGGGGGAAAAAACATAATTTACTTTGATTGTATAATGTGCATCTCTCTTGCTCCAAAAGCCCTTTGTGATAAGCATTACATTTTGCTCATCTTGATCCTTCACTTGTCATCCCCGGTTAAACAATCTAGTTCAGTTTTCTTTGATTCAATTTGGTGTGTAAGCAATATATTACTTGAAAAATAAAATTTTATGAGTTGAATTGAAATAAATTATACTTTTATGAGTCCTTAAATTGCCTATCATAATGCTCTATGCGCTTGGGAAAAAAGGAGTTGTTGATTAGGGTTTTTCAACAACTTGTACGGGAAAAATCCGAAAAGAAAAATTTGACTACGCACATCTATGGTAAGATCGCAACATTATATATACATAAATAAGATCCATTACTTCAACCAACCGAAGAAAAGGAATTGAAATCCCATAATGACATTATCCAGCAACACAAAACTACAATGAGACGGTAAGTTAACCATGATAGACAAGGACACTTGTGCTCTGACCCAGTAAAATGAAGTTCGACAGAAGAATTGGGTCTTGACTATGAGCACACATGACACAAAACCACGACGCATAGTAGTAGACTTGTTTTACACACACACATCATGACACAATCTGTAGATTGCAATTATCCAACAGCAGGCACAGACGATGAGAACCGCATTCAGCTGTAATACGACTTTAGAGAAGTAGCGGCTTAGAATCATGAGATCTGGTCGAAGGTGCTAACAGCGACGGAAGCAGGGAGGAGGTGGACATACAGGACGAGGCACGTATATTGGGTAGATCACCGGAGGAGGCGGGGGCGGTGGAGGTGGTGGTGGGCATGGTGGCGGCGGACAGTGGCCATGGCCACCATGACCATGGCCATGACCACCATGACTGTGGCTGTGGCCGTGGCCATGACCGTGTCCATGTCCGTGACCATGGCTGCCGCTGTGACAATGTCCGTGTCCATGACCGTGACCATGGTGGCCATGATTATGACCATGGTGGCCGCCGTGATGGTGTCCGTGTTCCATGGATGATCTGCTGATTGCTGAAGTTTCTGTGTGTGTGATTTTATGTAAAGAGACGATGTATTGTGATGGTTCGGGAAGAAATTGGTCCAGAGTTATACACGGGAAGGGCCTCCGCAAGTCTTGGTCAATGGAATATCATTTTCCTGGAAGGTCGGTTGGATAAATCTCACACATAATTTTTCTTATTTGGTTTTCCCCTTGCGTGCCATGGAAGCTACTGCAGCCTTCGTCATTATCCTCATCACATATGACCTAGGGTTTCCTGCTCGAATTTGACCCCAGCGAACTTTGTTTTCGTCGCCACTCACCGTTCTTCTCGTGTGAACTCTCTGCTCTTGTCAATCTCTGGTGGATACATGCAACTTAGTTTTTAAACCTCATTATTCCTCATTCGAATTTGACTTGCAGAAGACGGAGTTGGGATCAAAAATGTGGTTTCCTCGAAACATATACTTCCTTCTTTGAATTGCAAGTTTCGTATTTCCTTGATCTGTGTCGCTGTCTCTTTAGCCTGTTGAATTGCTGTAAGAATGTTGCCCTGATTGCAGTAAGTAAATAGAGGTTCGAACACGTCAATGTTATTTTATAACGGTAGGCGGAAATGACAAATCTAGGTCGCTAAGATCGAATTGGAGAAAATATGCAAGTTGGTTCCGCTAATTCCGTTCACCTAAGTGTTAATCTATTAATATTTCATATACATATATAGATCTTGCTTGGACAGCATCAGATCATTGTTCGCCGGTCAGAATGTGTGAGTCAATTATTTTCTTTTTCAATATAAAAAATTGACCTAACAGTCTATACTGCACGTTGCAAGTTATAAGTTGCCGATGTTCTAGGTAATTGCGTGCGATTATCGCATTTAAATTTGTTCTAACTTTTAGCCCAAAAGCTCAAAACAAATTACAAAATTACTTTTACTTTGTCGAAAATTACAAAATTAGTAACAATGCTGTAACTTTGTCAAATCTAATGCCGAGAGATACTGTCTGTTTGCATTGAACTTGGGTTCAGCAAAAATATTATAAATATATATCGAGTTTGAGTTTGAAAAGAAATTAATCTAAGTATTTTTTTTAAAATGAATTGATTTCCTAATGGGGTTTACTTTCAAGGAAATATTTTTTTTTTTTTTAGTAAAAGGTAAGAATCCTTTCAAGGAAATATTTACAGTAAAGAATAGAATAAAAAAGTTAAGTCTTAAAAAATACAAATTGTATTTTCTCCACAGACGAGTCCACTATTCACTTTCTCTCTATTTTGGGCGACTTTTTCACTGTTCCTGGCTTCTGTCGAGTGGTTGATTCCGGTTGATTTTCTCGATGATTGGGGCTGATTTTCAGTGAGAATGGTCGTCTGTGGACCGCCTTCAGACCCTTGTGGAACTTGATTCGTATTGTCTCAAGTTTGGGGAGCATGGAAGGCCGCGACTAGGGTTCTGCTTCTGGTTTGTTGTGCAATTGATGCTGCTGGTCGTTGGGCTTTGTGGGGCTTTGATTGGTTGGTAAGTGTTGGTGGCCAGCATTGTCTTTTCCTTCCCAAATCGTGACTGAACACCTGGTATGGCTTGATTCTCAACTTCCGAAATCTTGGCTACGGTTTCTGTTTCTTTTGTGCTTCATTACTGCTGCTGTTGGGTATGGCTTCTTCCTCGAACCCTACAAATCGTATGGGCCGACCTTTTGAGAAGTCCCAAGCTGGGATAGGTGTAGCAGAAGCTGCGTTAGATTCGGCTCACGTGGCCCTGCTGTGGCTCGACCTGATGACCAAAAACCAAATATGCAGAAAGCCCCCCCAACCCAATCATGGGCTAGTGTTGCTAAGCTTTCAGCGAAGGGCTACGAACTTAGTTATATCCCCCCAACTTTTGTTGGGAAAAATGCTATTGTCCACCTTTCTGAGGATGTTGTGCATGCTGCTGATCCGAAATGGAACCACTGTCTAGTGGGTTACTTTGTTGGCAAGAGAGTTCCTTTCAAAATGACTGAATCGGTACTTAAGGATACTTGGGGATCTCATTTAACGGAAGTGCTAGCTAACGATGAAGGATTTTATTTCTTCTTTATTCCGGATCATGATTATCGCAAGAAAATTCTCGATGAAGGCTCGCTAACGGTGGATAGAGTACCACTTATCCTTAAACAATGGCACCCCACTCTTGAGTTGAGGAAGGATCTGCAATCCTCTGTGCCCGTTTGGATTCGCATGAAGAACATCCCGTTCGCTTATTGGTCAGCTCCTGGTATTAGCCAAGTAGCAAGTGCGGTGGGTAGACCGTTGTATGTAGACCCTTTTACTGAAAAAATGAGATAACTATCCTATGCAAGGGTATGTGTTGAAGTGTTTGCTAAGCTGGAAAGATGTGAAACGGTGGAAATCTTCTTGAATGGTAAATCCTTCATTGTCCCCATCTTCTACGAGTGGAGACCGATCTCCTGTCCCAAGTGCCATGTGTTTGGCCATAACTGTGAAAGAGTAGAAGTCCCGGTTCCCCCTGATGTGGATTCTTGGGTGCCTGTTGTTGCTGAAGTCCCGGTCCCTCCTGCTGTGGAGTCTTGTACTCCTACTGTTGCTGAGCTTTCTTCGAATACTCAGGTTCATGTGGCCCAAAGTGACCAGCGTGAAGGATGGAAGCAAGTGACCCACAAGAAAAAGAAACAACAACCCAGTACATTAGTGATGGGTAAGTCTTCTACCCTCCTATTTCTGCATTGAAGTCCAAAGACAATGCGGAATCCTTGTTTCCACCTTTGAGCAAATATGTCCAAAAAGACCAAGAGATCCTTAAGCCTAGTGCTATAGGACCTTCTTCTTCGATTGTCCTAATGGAGCCGGTTTTAAAAAATGCCTCTATGATGTCTAGCTCATTGGATGAAGATTCTGAGGATGTGGCTAGTGCAATGAGTAGTAGCTCTGACGAGCTTGAGCCAAACGACTCTCGAGAACCTGCTATTAATGATGATCGTATTGCTGAAATTGAGACAACTCCTATCAAAGAGGATATCCCTCAGGTTCCAACTCCATCAATCGAGGTGACTGCTCTTCCGAAACAGGGGACTAGTCGGAGGAGGCCTCCTAAATGCCGGCAGCTCCTCTCCCTCTCTCTTTATATATATATAGCTATGATTATAGGAGTTTGGAATATAAGGGGTCTATGTCATCACTTGAGACAAGCGGAGATTAGGAATTTTGTTAGGTCCAATAACTTATGCTGTATTGGGATAGTTGAAACTAAAATTTCCCAGGGTGCTTTTGGTCCGATCTCTGCTGTGTTGTTGCCGGGTTGGAATTGGGAAAGCAATTATAATTATTTCTATAATGGAAGAATTTGGGTGGGGTGGAATCCTCTGGAAGTTTCGTTTATCATTAACTCTTCTTCGGATCAAGCTATTCATGGAAAGCTTTCTAATGTTAGTTCTAGTAAATGGTTCTTTCTCACGGTTGTTTATGCTGAGCATACATTTGTCTCTAGACGGCCTTTATGGACCGATCTTATTCAAACCAATTCTCTTCATTCGGTTTCTCCTTGGATTATAGCATGAGACTTTAATGCGATTCGTGACCCTTCAGATAGGTTGGGCGGGTCTAATGGCTGGATCCCAACTTTTGACGAGTTCCGTGAGTGTCTCTTTCAAGCTGGTTTAGATGATCTCAGATATACAGGTAACAGATTTACTTGGTCTACATCGATGGGTCCTAATTGTAAGCAAAGGAAAATCGATCGTGTTCTGGTTAATTCATGCTGGTCAACTGAATTCTCTTTCTCTGAAGCTTCATTTTTGGCCCCTGGCATTTCGGACCATTCTCCGATGGTCATTAAGATCCTCCCTGCCCCTAAGTCTTGCAAGCCATTCAAGTTCTTCAATTTTTGGCTTACCCACCCGGATTTCTCTAATATGGTTTCTCAAGTTTGGAACTCCTCACTTAAGGGTACTCCGATGTTTATGCTTTGCTCTAGGCTTCGTCTCCTTAAATGTAGATTGAAGCAGCTCAATAAGGAGTGTTTTTTGGATCTCTCCTATAGAACGACTGAAGCTAGATAGGTGTTATGTATTACTCAGGAAGCTCTACAAGTTGACCCTTATAATATTCAGCTTGCTAAATTGGAGAAACTTCAGCTCCAGTCTTTTTTAGATTTGCGCCTTCAAGAAGAATCTTTTTATAGACAAAAATCCCGAGTTTGTTGGCTGAAAGAAGGGGATCTCAATACAAAGTTTTTCCATCAATCGGTAAACAAAAGGCATCTTCATAACAGAATTATTTCGCTGTCCAATGGGAACTACACCACTTCAAATCCTTCTGAAGTTCAGAACCTTTTTGTTGATCATTTTCGTGAGCTCTTGGCATATTCTCCTCCAGTTGCTCGGCCTTCTTTGGAAGAGATGCATGCGGTTCTAAGTCACACCCTCGATGAGGATCAGGTGCGTTTCATCTCTAGCCTTATTTCTGATGCTGAGATTAGAGATACGCTTTTCTCTCTTGCAGTGGGTAAAGCCCCTGACCCCGATGGATATAATGTAGAGTTCTTTAAGCATTCTTGGGAAATAGTTGGACCCTCGGTTATTTTGGCAGTTAAAGATTTCTTTACAACAGGCAAGTTGTTGCGGGAGATAAATACAACCATCTTGGCCTTGGTTCCCAAAGTCCCTAATGCTTCTAATGTTAACAATTTTCGGCCAATTGCTTGTTGTAACACCATCTACAAGTGTATCACCAAGCTTATTGCCAACCGGCTCTCTCATGTGCTTCCCTCTATTATTAGCTTACCCCAAAATGCTTTTGTTAAAGGTAGGCGTATAAGCAACAATATTTTGCTTGCTCAAGAGCTCTTTTGTGGTTTCCACCTTGATCCTTATCGGCCTAAATGCGTGATAAAGGTTGACTTTAAGAAGGCTTATTATACGGTGGATTGGAATTTCATTGATCTTTGTTTGTAAGCTTTTGGTTTCCCCTCTGAGTTTATTGCCCGGATTATGGTCTGCATCCGTATCCCTAAATACTCGGTTTCTATAAATGGGGAGCTTCATGGGTTTTTCTCGAGTGGTAGGGGTATTCGACAGGGTGACCCGATGTCTCCCTACATCTTTACCCTTGTGATGGAAATATTTACCGGCCTCTTGGATATCCAAACTAGGCGTCTTGATTTTCGGTTCTTCTGGCGTTGCAAGCCCTCTAGACTCTCTCATCTTTTCTTTGCTGATGATGTATTACTCTTTGCTGAAGCTAGCTTGTCGTCCATTGAACTGCTTAAGGATGGGATTGACAAATTTTCTAATTGGAGTGGGCTTGTTCCGAACCTTAGAAATAGTGAAGTTTTTCTCTCTGGGGGCTCCTATGATCTTCGGCAGGATATTTTAAATAAACTGGGCTTCCAGATGGGCACCCTTCCTTTTCGTTACCTTGGAGTTCCAGTTATTTGTGCAAGATTGATTAAGGTGGATTGTGTGTCTCTGGTAAATTCAATCACGGCGCGTCTCCAGTCTTGGACTCATAGATTCCTCTCTTTTGCAGGACGCCTTCAACTTATAAGGTCGGTACTCCACTCTATCCAAGCCTTTTGGGCCAACGTTTTCTTTCTACCTTGTTCGGTCATTAACCGAATTGAACAAATGTTTCGGTAATTTTTGTGGAAAGGCCCAGCGATGGGCCCTGGAGGTGCTAAGGTATCTTGGTGTGATGTTTGTCTTCCAAAAATAGAAGGAGGCTTGGGTATTCGAACTCTTCAGGAGAATAATATTGCTTCTATGCTTAAGCACATTTGGCTTCTCTTCTTTGATAAGGAATCCCTTTGGTGCAAATGGATCCATTCTACTTTTTTAAAGCGGAAAAACTTTTGGATTGTCCCGTGTCCTACTCATTGCTCATGGGCGTGGAGAAAGATATTAAACTTGCGAGAACATTTCCAACAATACTTCAAGTGGAATATTGGGAATGGACAATCGGTTTCGTTTTGGTTCGACCCATGGCACCCAAATGGCCCTTTATATAGGATCTTCTCCAACCAAGATATATACCACTCCGGTATCTCCTGGCTAGCGACGGTTGCTGAAGGCTTTACCACGCCCATGGGCTAGTACGTGATCAACATCTTGGCTAATTGGTGGAATCCACTCTCAGTGTTTAACCAAGAAGATGATCGCTTTCATTGGCTGCCCCACCCCTCTGGTCGTTTTTCCTCTGCCTCTGCTTGGGAGTTGATTCAGCCAAAGGGCAATGCTATCACTTGGGCCTCCTTTATTTGGAGCACTTCCTTGCCCCCAAGATATCAAACTCATCTTTGGCTTATTACTCACAACTGGCTGCCAACTCAGGTGTTGCTTATCTCTCATGGTAGAATTTTGCCTACCAATTGCCCCCTTTGCTCGTGTAGACCGGATTCTGTGAATCACTTGTTCTTTGCTTGTCACATTTCGAGTACCCTTGTTTCTTTTTGGGCAGCAAAATTTAACCTTGTTTGGCAAAACAAGCAGTGGATGGAGAATCTTGTATGGGCATCCAAGCGGTTTGTGGGTAAAATCTTTTATCAAACTATGGCTCACTTTAGTTTTGGTGCGATGTGCTACATCATATGGAAAGAGCGTAACAATGTGCTTTTTCGCAATCAAACCCTTTCTCTTCCGGCGATGAAGATGCACCTCCAGAAGGCTATTAAAGATAAAGCTATGATGTTTAAGCATGTTGCTGATATTCCAAAGAATAGAAGACTTCAACAGAGCTTGGATCTTCATCATTCTATCTTTGATTGATAGTAGTTCTTTAGTTTGTTTTTAGTCTTCCTTTCTTTCTTTTCGTTGTTTGTTCTGTTTGTTGGGAACCACGGTACCCCTACACTCGCTTAGACTCCTGACTTCTTGAGTGTCTGTTTTTTGTTGGTGCCGGGCCTCCCCCCTTGTATTCTTCTTCGCAAAATCTATACTATACTTACCTTTACAAAAAAAAAAAAAAAAAAAAAGTTAAGTCTTGGCTATATATAAGAATTTCTATATGAAGAGTATCCAAGAGTTTTTTCCTTTTTTTTTTCGTGGATTACATCCCGAAACAATTTGAGAGTGTTGAAGCTCATAAACATTGTGATGAGTTTAACGAATTCCTTTGTGAGATTGAAAAGTGATTTCGGCGGGAATTGTGGTGTTAAAAACATTAAGTGCTATTGAGTGTAATTAGAGACTATAGAATTCTGAGTGTTTAAATGATTCGAGTGTGGTATGTTTCTCTCCCCATGAATATTAATCACACTGACCAAATTACGTAAATTTGACATTTGAATTAATTATTCATTATATTTATTTTATTATTCGATCACTTACTTATCGCAATAATTAATTTTGTTGCCTCTTGCCAATAAATCACCCTCCCTCCCTCGTCATAGCAAAGTAATGCAAGTACGGATGTATATAATATGTACCCGCTCAGAATTCAATTGATGCCTCTTGTTTCTAGATTATCTTGACTTTCAGATTCACCTAACATATATTTAACCATTAAAAAGTGATCCATTTTTGGAAAGACACAAAACACACTAGCCTACATATGCTTAGGAATGAAGTATGCTTAACAAAGAAGGAAAGAGATGGCAGCAACAATTCGTCTACATCGGCACTTCAAATTGGCAACAGTGCATGTGAAATGCAAGAAAAGGCAAGTCCAAGTCAAAGTTGAAGACTCTCATGTGGTGGAGAAGCTTCTGGTATTACATGGACAGCAAGAGTACTTGAAGAAGAAGAAAATGAGTTGTCTCCCATTTACACTACGGCAGTGAAAAAGTCAATATTGCCATGCTTGTAGTCATTGAAACTTGCCTATATATAGGCAAGAGTTCTCAACCTTCTAAAAAAAAATGTAAGAATTAGAACTAAAAGAGAGAAAACGTGAGTTGAGAGAACCAGAACTAGAAACTAAGAGAGAGCCACTTCATTATTCTTTGTATCACACAAGTCCTTGAATAAAATTTAGCTTGTGCTTACTCCATTTCTTAGCTCCCTTGTCATAATTCACACATACTTGCACACTTACGCTTCCACAAATTCCAAAGTGGTATCAAAGCCACGTCTTTAGTTGGTATCAGGATTTGTCCTAACCACCTGTTCCTAAAACTACCCATCCAAATTTCCAACGGCTAAACTATGGCCAACGCTACATTATCCTCATTTCCCACTCCTATCTTTGATGGGAATAACTATGATTATAGGAGCATCAAAATGATTATGTTCTTGATGGCCCAAGACTTATGGGAGATCGCCAAAAGAGGTTATGAGGCTTTGAAGGTGCGAGTGTTCCAAAGGATCAACTACAAAAGGATGCAATGGCACTATACTTTATTTAGTAAGCACTCTCGGAAACAGTATTTGCGAGAATAATTGGAGTGAAGACTACAAAGAAGGCTTGGAAGATATTACAAGAAGAATTTCAAGGCACTAAACAGGTATGAACTATACAACTTCAAACTTTGAAAAGGGAATTCGAGAATTCTAAGATGAAAAATTGTAAGACTATTCAAGAAAATTGTGATAGATTGAAAGAACTAGTAAATCGGATGAGATATTATAGAGATGATATCACCGATCAAAGGGCTGTTGAAAAATTATTGATGACACTCACTAGAAAATATAATTCTATTGTCACTACTATAGAATCATTTAAGGATTTAAAAACCCTATCAATGAGTGAGCTAATTGGCTCTTTAGAAGCATATGAAAAAAGATTGCAAGTGCAAGATGAAGATACAGTTGAAAGTGCTTTTAGTCAAAAATGAACATATAGTCTCATAATTCTAAAAGTAGTGGAAGAAGCTCATGGAAAAATAGAAGAAGATGAAAACTATACAAAAGGAAAAATATCCACCTTATGGTATTTGCAAGAAGACTAATCATTTGGTGAAGGATTGCTAGATTAGAAATAAACCACACTGCCACTCTTGTAAAATATATGGCCACATAGAAAAGTTTTGTCGCTCTACAATAGATTATTAAGTAAATTATATTGAAGAAAAAAGCAAAGAAGAGGAAGAAGATGAGAAGAATGATTTATGGTATACTGATGGTGGGTGTAGCAATCACATGACAAGAGATGAATATGTATTCACCAATATTGATACATTGGTGAAAACACAAGTGAGATTGGGCAATGATGCATTGGTTGATGTGAAAGGAAAATAGACTATAGCTGTTAAAATTAAGAAAGGCCCAAAATATACTCATGAAGTACATCCGATTCCCAGTCTTGCACAAAATCTACTCAGTGTGGGCCAAATGATTCAAATTGAGTACTCTTTATACTTTAAAGGAAATACCCACACTATTTACGATAAAAATAAGGATCATGTTATTGCCTATGTGAAAATGGAGAATAAGAGTCTTCTTGTTCGATGGAAATATGTCAAAGATATAGCTATGAAAGCCCAACTTGATGATTCAAAATACCTCTATTGAAGCATATGTTTTCCTTTCTTCAACTTTGAGAGTACCTGGATAAGGGAAAAAATCTTAGCTCAATCCAATTTTCTATGAATCTTTTTTATGTTTTCTCACATTATTTGTGGGTCCTTCATTAGGGGTAAATCGGCCGTGACGTCTAGGGAGCAATTTCCAATCCATGATGGAAAAAGTTAATTACATTTTTTTTTTCATTATCGCACCAATTATTCCTCGATCGAAATCGGAATGATTATGTCAAGGAATCCATCCTTGTTCTTTGCGATAAGAGCTTGCCGGAATTCTTGCTCCCATATCGAGTAATTTCCGGGTGCTAAATGTTGATGGGAAATAAGCCACAATTCTAGTCCGTTGGCGATGGAGACAAACAGTGGGTTGCCAGGCTCTGGGCAACCATTGGCGGCCGTGAGTGGCGGAAAATCGGGTTGGAGAACTGGGTAGATATTCGTTCCTAGACCCAAAGTACTTGATCCGAGTGCTTGACCCACATTGAACCATCCCGGCCCGGTGTTTAGGCTTGCCTCATTAATGGTCGATGAGCTCCCATAGGACTGGATGTTATTTTCATGGCCCTGATTTCCTGGCCACGAGACATTTTGATTTGGCCCATAAAGCCATGGATTGGGCTGGACCTGAACCGGCAGCCACAGGGAGCATTGACCTTCAATGGGCTGGCCCAGGATGGGTTGCTCCATATTCGGCTGGGCCTGGAAAGGATGCCATTGTACACGTTGAGCCCGAGGGGGCTACTCCTGACTTGCAATGACTTCAGCAGTTGGGCTTAAGGTAGAACCTTGGAGTCCCGAAACTTCTTGTGTTTGCTCCTTTGAAGCACGCCGGTCAGAAGCTGATGGTAGATTTTGATTCATGGTATTGGTAAATAAATTTTCTTCACTTTGCTTTCTGATTTTTCAAAATACTGATCCGTACACCGAAGTGCTAACCTTATTGCAGGTTAGTGTAATTTTTCTACAACAAGGAAAAGAAAAGATCCAGCAGGCAATCAATAGGATTATGTGGAAGCTAGGCCAGGAACTCGAAAACGCTCTGATGCCTTGAAAGAAGTCGAAGGGGAAATGCAGAAGTCAAAGACGAAGGGAATTTGAGGAGAATTTATGTATTTCTTTAACTTGAAATATTACATGTATAATGTTCTGTATAAATAGTACAAGGGATATCTTCCGACATTTTTTCCAACAGCTTGTAGGAGAAAAATCAGAAAAGGAAAGCATGATTATGCACGTCTATTCCAAGAGCACAACGTTATATAGAGATCCATCACTTGAACCAACCAAAGAAAAGGAATTGAAATCCCATAATGACAATATCCAGCAACACAAAATTACAATGACGCGATAGCTGTTAGCCATGATGACAAATGACACAAAATCATGACACATAGAGTAGACTTGTTTTACAAATACATCATGACAGCGCTTTGTAGATTGCAATTACACAACGGCAGGCACAGACGATGAGAGCTGCATTCAGTTGTGATGCAACTTTAGAGAAGTAGCCACTTAGAATCACGATCTTCGGCCGAAGCTGCTAACGGCGACGGAAGCAGGGAGGCGGAGGGGGAAGAAATACAGGACGAGGCACCGGGTAGATCACCGGAGGAGGTGGAGGTGGAGGTGGCGGGCCGTGGCCATGACCACCATGACCGTGACCGTGGCCATGACCGTGACCGTGTCTAGGGCCGTGACCTGGACCGTGGCCGTGGCCATGGCCGTGACCGCCATGACCATGACCACCATGACCGTCACCTGGACCGTGACCATGGCCATGATCGTGACCGCCATGACCGTGACCGTGACCGTGTCCAGGGCCATGACCTGGACCGTGGCCATGACCGTGACCACCATGACCGTGACGATGACCGTGTCTAAGGCCGTGACCGTGACCGTGGTCGTGGCCATGGCCAGGACCATGACCACCACGACCGTGATGGTTACCGTGTCCACGGTGATCGTGTCTAAGGCCATGACCTGGACCATGACCGTGAGCATGGCCATGGCCATGACCATGATTGTCGTTGTCGCCGTGGCCATGACCGTGACCGCCATGACCGTGACCGTGTCTAGGGCCATGACCTGGATCGTGACCGTGACCATGGCCGCGGTCATGATCGTGACCACCATGACCGTGACCTTGACCATGTCCAGGGCCGTGACCGTGACCATGACCGTGGCCGTGGCCATGACCGTGACCACCATGATGGTGACCGTGACCATGACCATGTCTGTGGCCATGACCCTGACCCTGACCGTGGCCGTGGCCATGACCCTGACCCTGACCGTGGCCATGGCCATGGCCATGACCGAGACCACCATGACCGTGGTGGCCATGACCGTGACCACCATGACCGTGGTGGCCATGATGATGACCGTGGTGGCCGCCGTGATGCTGTCCGTTTCCCATGGATGATCTGCTGATTGCTGAAGTTATTCTCTGTGTGATTTTATGTAGAGAGATGATGTCTTGTGATGGTTCAGGAAGAGATTGGTCCAGAATTTATACACAGGAATGGCCTCCGCAAGTCTTGGTCAATGGCATATAGTTTTCCTGGAAGGTCGGTTGAAATAAATCCTCCATAATCTTTTATTTGGTTTTCCCACAGACGATTTTGCTCAGGAAATAAACCCCTGCATTATGGTTTAATAATGATTAGAAGATCCATATATATTAAAATGTTTGCAGTTTACTCGGTATTCCACCACGCGGGTGGAGCGATGTAGCCCCCTAAAGTATAAAAAATAAAAGCTAATTATACAATAAGCAACAGGGGGAAAAAAAGCTTGTGAATTCATATATTATTCTCAAAACATCAGTATTAATACTTACCTCTCAATCTTCCTTTGGCTCTTTTTTTTGCACCCATCGCGATGATTTAATCCTGGTTTTACCATCTGGTAACATGATGTCCGTGTGTTACCAATCTCAAATTATATTTGTTAAATTACTTCATGTGTTGTTGTTGACATGAATTTTCACTAGCAAACCGATATGCATAAAATTATAATGAATTAAATTATTCATGTCATTCATTTTCTTGACCTTTATTCATGTGGAGATTTGGAACCGAACCCCGCCATCTGCATTAGAGATTTATTACCAAAACATGCATAGAAATCGATTAGAGATTTAATATTGGGCTACGCATGAGAATTAGAGATGCAAAATTAGAGATTTTGTGAGTTTAAACATTTGCTGAAGTGACTACAGAAAACAAATTAGCAGGTAAAGCTAGAACGTGAGCATGCTATCTAACTTAACCTTGTGTGAGCTTTAACCATATTTACACTCCAATTTAAGATTATCCTCACATCATTTAGTTTAATTTCCACATGTTCTAAGATCATATTTCAGCTAGCCAATTAATCACTTACATGCATGATCTAGACCTACCAAAATTGGCACTGCATCCTGATAAGACGGATTTTTCTTGAACATAATGAGCCAACCTGATCATCTGATTTAAAAATGTGACGAATTGATGTGCTTCAAAAGTAGACTCACCTTGATCACCAGATTTAAGAACGTGACGAGTCTGTCCTCATTAGCACTTGGTCTACTGGTCCAACTTCTCCTTCCTGGAAGCTTCCGTGAAGCTATTACAACAGCCTTCGCCATCACGCGTATGACGTATGACCTAGGGCTTCTGGTCGAATTTGACCCAACGAACCTGTTTTCATCGCCACTTGCCGTTCTTTCTCGTGTGAACTCGTTTCTGCTCTCGTCAACCTCTCGCGGATACAAGCATCTAAGGCCCTGCTTGGTAAAAATAATTTATATTCTCCAAAACAACTGTCTTTGTTATTTTGTTTTAGGAAACAAAAAAATAATAAAAACATGTTTGGTAAAATTTTTGTTTTTGAAAATAAATTTGGAACAAAAATAAGAAGTAGAAAAAAATAGGTTCTTATTCTCGGGAATAATCTTAAGAATCAAAAGAACAAAAACAAAGAATTTATTTTTTCTTCTCTTTTCTTCTTCTCTTTCCTTTTGATTGGTTGCTAGCTTTGGCCATGATTGGCGCCGGCGACCAGCCAGACGAGGGCCGGCAACCTCACTGGAGCATCGCTCGCCCCTAGCGATGCCAAGCCACGGCGAGGCTTGGCCTCTCTAGCCAACGCGAGGCTCGGCCTCTCCAGGCCAAGGCGAGACCGAGCCTCACCGTGGCCGGCGAGCTTGCCGGACCTCGCCTAGCGGTAGCCGGCCAAAGAAAAAAATAAGAAAAAAAATAAGAAAATATAATAAAAGTATCAAAAAATTAAAAGCAATAAAAATATATAAAAATCCTACCAAACACATTTCTATTTCAGAAATAAAATTTTTATAGAGTTACCAAACGTGTTATGTTGCTTAGAAATTGTTCTCAATAACAGAATCAGAAAAAACCGTTTTTGATAAAAAAAATTATTCCCTGAAACGGAAGCATTACCAAACGTGCACTAATTTTCTGCAAATCATTATTCCTTATTCAAGTTTGACATGCAAAAGATGGAGTTGGGATCAAAAAATGTGATTCCTTCTTTGAATTGTAAGTTTCGGGTTTCCTTCGATCTGTGCTGTTGTCTTTTTTCCTTGTTGAATTACCGTAAGAATGTTACCCTGATTCGAGAAAGTAAATAGATTTTCGAACGCATCCATGTTGTTGTATAACAGTAGACGGAAAATTAAAAACTGAGGTTGTTGAGATCAAATTGGAGTAACTATGCAAGTTGGTTCTACTAATTCCGTTCACCTAAGTATTAACCTATTTATCTTTAATATATATAAATTATTGAAATATAATACACGGAAATAATAGGATCTTGCAATTTACGTTAATGCAAATCTCCAAAGAAATTTACTCAAAAAAAAAAAAAAACTCCAAAGAAATAAATGAGAAATAATAAAGACACTATAAATTGTTCGGTCTGAATATTAATACCTACATCAACGGGGAGAGTCGGTAGCAAATAATTCACTATAATGAGAGAATCAGAGTTTACAATTGCTTACATGCTTAAATATTTCTCACATCTAGATTTAATCACATACTCAAAGTATTTATATATATATAACTTACTTAGACATAAACTTCTAACACAAAATCACCACGTGTTCAAATTTTAAATAAAGCGCTCTATGTATGCCAAAATCAACTACTCCAACGTTCATTTTTGGTCCGTGTACGTACAGATTCGCATTTTTGTTCAAAGCTTCGTGCAGCGTGAGTCTTCTCCTGGACCCGCAACTCTCGCCTTCTATTTCTTTCGTGGTGCGGCGCTCTCTAGGTTATTCGCAGCTCCACACAAAACAAAGACTCGTATTCTGTCCTTATATGTGTGCTTAAAGTCAACAACTTTGACTCTGGGACCACGGTCTGTTTAATATTCAATGAATCTTTCGTATATTCATGTAATATATACACAAGTGATATATTTCTTGGCAGGGGAAAGTTTCAGATTAAATATAGAGCAATTAAAAAAGGATCTTTTATGCAGAGGTGTATATTCATGGTAATATCCTGTCAAAAAAAAAAAAAAACAGGAAATCGGAAAATACTTCAATAAGAGCATAATCCCACGAGTACTTGCGGCGGCCGATTCTCGTGTTTGCAATAAAGAAAGGAAATAAAAGTGGCAGAAGGATTTCAAGGAAAAGAAAGGACGTGACTTGGTCCCAAAAGGAAAATAAATATATTTGCATAATTAAAGGTACAAGTTCTGAAAACATATATATATTTCAGTGCATCTAGAATTGGAAAGCAGATCACCTTCTCTTCTTTGGGACCTCACGTGGTCTTGCATTTAAAAGGAAGAACTCTCACGCAAGAACGGGGCCACAATTCTGACACAGAAAGGAGAAGAACGTGAGGTCAAAAGTGTTTTTCTCTCTTGTGAGTTTGACACACGCAAAGACAAAAGGAAGAAAAGTATAGAGAGAAGTAGGAAAAATGGAAAAGAACGCAGGGGGAGAAGTCTTCTCTTCGGTCATCTTTGACCGAGTAGCACCGCCCCCGACGACGCTATTTCCTATTACCTCGTTGAGCCCCTCCTGACGTCGCCGCTTTCCCCCGCAGCCTTCATCATCATGCTTGTTGGGAATAACGGATCTCCGAAAACCAGATTCGATACTAAATCGAACCCCTAAATCAATGCGGAAGACGAAGCCCGGGAAAACACGTATCACCGATCGTAAAGCACACAACGGATTCGAGCGTACCTTGTTAGCCACAGATTAAACATCAATGCCGAAAATTAAGGAAGAAATTCTGATCCGATGATGCCAATTTTGCCTTAAAGGGAAAACGGGACGCCTTAAGCGTTTTTCTTCTTTTTGTTTTTTTTTAGAGAGAATGCGCGGGAGAGAGGAAGCGTACGTCTGTTTTTCCAACAGTTGTCTTCTCTCTCTCTTTCCTCCCTTTTATACCTTCCCCCATCCACGGGCCCTATTCCCGTGGGCCGGGCTTTTTGGGCCCAACTTGAGCAGATAGGCCTTAAGCTTATCTCATAAATCCATCATCTCCCACTCGCACATGGTGGTCCAAAACCAACATAGGCGGACATTCCATACTCAACCCCATCAGAGAAAAATCCATCATAGACTCTCACTTAACATGGTGAGCCAAACAGAATCCTCTTTTCCTCTCTTCAACATTCATACCGGTGAATAATCCGTGCGACCAGCATACTTTAAGAGCTCGTTACCATACATTTGTTAGGAATATATAACAGCTCATATTGGGCATCACTTCCTGAGTAGATTTAGTATGCAGTACCCTAGATCGATCGATCACATTTATATCTCTCTTGATCTCTTTTAAATAATGATATATATATTGTATTCACAATTATGATTATCACAAAGACAATCATAATTGGTTAACCGGTGAATACAAAACTACAATGTGATTCTCTAAAATCGATCTTCCTCTTTCCTTCAAACTCTTAATTTCAGTCCAGCTTGCTTTTCTAGAAATGCCCCATTAGATCGAATCACTCATGACCATTGGCAACATCCTAAGATAGTAAACACTAAATAGAAATCTTGAGAATAAGTAAGAGTCATGAGGGGACTAAGAAATTGAGGAACTCTCTTCCTCAAGAGTCCCACACGACATAAAAGTTGAGATCAAACTTTTGCCACTCTTATTGGTCGTCTCATGCATACGTAGTATGAAATACGTATTACGGTATTAATTCATTTCCCATGGAGCGTATGTCTACACCTTTCAATACCGTACAGATGATAGTTCAGACATACCCAATGTCTAACTTGAGTTCATGTATCTACTCATTCACAAAATTCATCAGAACTCACATCTGGCATCTTAGACAGATAAAGTAAAATATGTGGGGTATTATACTTTCGGACATAGTAAGTATTATATTCTCATCTTAACACTTAGTTAAGACGACATACGTGTTTTAAGCTTGAGCTCTCGATTATCACCTAGATAATAAGCTTTAAAACAGTCTCATCTCTATTTATCACACAGTAAATAGAGGCGATTACCCGTGTGAGTGGGCTAATCTTATATCTGTCCAACATACTTCTCAACTTAAAGTAATGCACTAAGCATTAAGATGCATAAAGATCAAACAAAGATTCATAGGCATTAATGATGAAAACACAAATTCATCAAATTGTGAACATTTAGGGAAATTACAATATTCAGTACATTGGACTCTCCGCAATCCTAGAGATTTCATATAGCCACAAAACACATCTCTAGGTATTGGCTTTGTCATAGGATCTGCTACCATTCTATGCGTAGTATGTACTTTAAGTTCACATCCTTTCGTGCAACCATATCTTTGACAAGATTATACTTGGTATCTATATATTTGGTCTTGCCGTGATATTTTGGATCTTTGGTATACACTTTTACTGCTTGGCTATCACAGTTAACCAACACTGAATTTGCAGCACTTCCAATAACACCTAAATGATCCAAAAATCTCTTAAGCCAAACACTTTCTTACACTGCTGCTGATAATGCCACGAATTCAACTTACATCGTGGACAAGGCTATACACTTTTGTTTCTTACTGCTCCAACATATGGTGTCATTATTCGGTAAGAAAACAAACCCAGAGATAGATTTTCTTTCATCTAAATCTCCTCCCTAATCAGTATTAGAATAGCCTTTGAGTTGCAGATCATTTCCTTAATAACTCAACGTATGATCAGCAGTCCCTTTTAGATACCTTAGTATTCTTTTAACGGCTTTCCAATGTGCTTGACCTGGATTGGATTGGTATCTACTCACCATTCCAACTGCAAAGCATATGTCGGGTGTTGTACACATCATAGCATACATCAAGCTCCCAACAGCACTAGCATAAGGAACATGTTTCATTTGTTCCTTCTCTTGTGGAGTCCCGGACACAGTCGTGGCTCAATCCTTCACCTTTTGCAATAGGAGTGTCTATGGGTTTACAGTCTTGCATACGAAATCGTTCAAGAACCTTATTTGTATAGGTTTCTTGCGAAAGAGACAACGATCTCTTCAAATGATCTCTTGAAATCTTAACTCCAAGAATGTATGCAGCATCACCTATATCCTTCATTTCAAAGTTAGAAGATAACCATCTCTTGACAGTATTGACAAACTCCATATTACTTCCGGCAATTAGTATATCAACATCATATAATAATATGATCACAAATTGATCATTGGATGTTTTGATATATACACAATGATCATCATCTATCATTGTAAAGTCATATGCCATTATGGCATTATGAAAACGTATATATCATTGTCTTAACGACTGCTTAAGGCCATATATCGACCCCCAAAGTCGACATACATTTTCTTCTTGGCCTTTCACTATGAAACCAGCAGATTGTTCCATATATGTTCCTTCATCTAATTCTCCATTGAGGAAAGCATCATTTACATCAATTTGATGTAACTCAAGATCCATACTTGTCACTATTACCAGAATAATGCGAATCAAGGTAAATCTCATTACAGGAGAAAATGTATCTTCATCATCAATTCCTTCCTGTTGATTATACCCCTTCGCCACAAGGCGAGCCTTATGCCTTTCTATTGAGCCATCAGTCTTTCGCTTTATTTTGAGAACCCACTTGTTCCTAATAGCTTTGTGTCCTTTTGGAAGATCAACCAGTTTCCATACTTTGGTTTAATTTCATTGACTCAATTTCCTCTTTCATTGCATGAATCCATTTTTCCTTATTATGGCAATTCAGAGCCTTATTAATATTTCTTGGCTCATCCTCATCTTGTGGAGCAACTATAAAAGTTTCCTTTCAATGTCAAAGTATCGACGGAGAATACTTTGGCGACTTGTTCACCGTATGAGAGATTGTACACTTAGCACATCATTCCCCATCATGCTCCCACTTGGATTACGTAATGATGATATCGTCACATCAGGTGGTTGTAATTGAGAATGAGTTGAATTCAGTTCATCACATCTCATATTACTCCCACTTGGACGAACTCCACTGACATCATTATCTTGATCCAAGGTTTCAAATATGGAGTAATTTTCCCTTATTTCGCCCCTCTTAGGAAATTCATTCACTAAGAATGTGACATCCCGTGATTCAAATTCAATTATACTCCAACTTTCCTGCTCACCTATGAACACATACTCTTTTGAGTGTTTAGAGTATCTCATGAAAATACTCTTATTTTCTTTGGGACCTAATTTCCCAAACTTGTGAGAGGACTCATGAATATAGGCAGTACAACCCCATGGCTTAAGAAAACTATCCATAACTCACATGAAGTGGAAATAACTGATTTGGAAGACACCCGGTTAAGTATATAGGCAGCAGTTAACAACACATCACTCCAAAAAGTGATAGGTAAGTTAGCATGCGCCATCATGGACCTAACCATTCCAGTAGGGTTCTGTTTCTTCTCTCCGCAACACCATTTTGTTGAGGAGTGTTTGGAATAGATAACTGTTTTCTATTCCTTTTTTATCACATAATTTTCTAAACTCATCAGATAAATATTCTCGACATCGATCGAATCTTAATGCTTTTATTTTCTTGTCTAATTGATTTTCTGCCAGGTTCATAAACCTTCTGAAACAACTTATGCTTCAGATTTATGAGAAATCAAATAGATATATCCGACTCGAGTATAATCATCTATAAAAAAAAAAAAAAAGGTGATAAAATAAATAGCCCATTGCCTTCCTCTCACATTCATTGAACCACATACGCCCAAATGAATTAAATGCAGAGGAAATTTAGCTCTTTTACCTTTTCCAAATGGTTTCCTTGTCATTTTCCCTACTAGGCAATGCTCACTTATGGACAAATCGACTTTTTCAATATTGCCCAACAAGCCCTCTTTAACTAATCTATTCATATGTTATTGGCTCATATGACCAAGTCTAGCATGCCACCATATTCACATCATTATCATATAAGGTAGAAGACGTGAAATAAGGGAATAACATATTGACATCATCACAATCAACATTTAGTACAATAAAACCATTCAGTAAGTGACTACAACCATAGTAGTTTGTATCTAAACACAAATCTACACCTTTATTATAGAAGTTCATACCAAAACCAAGCTTAACCAACACTTAAGACAGACACTTAAATTTCGACGAATCTCCAGAACATATAGAACATCAAGATGCGTCCACCATGTATGTTCAATTGGCAGGTGCCAATCCCTTTAACTTTAGCTCTGGAGTTATTTCCAATATAGATCCACTTAGTTCCAGTTGGTATCGTCGGAATTCCACGAAGGATCCTCTATCCTTTGCTACATGGTCTGTCGCTTTTGAATCTACATTCCACAAAGGATTGGATTCAGCCTATAATGCAGAACTTGACACATAAGCAAAGTTCTCAAATGTACAAGAGGTGTATACTTTCTTTGGCTCACAACAGTTGCGAGTATAGTGACATTTCTTGTCACAATTATAACACCTCACCCTTGACATTTTATTCTCTTGAAGACGTTTTTCTCTCTTGTGTTGGTTAACTCTTAATTTCTTGCAATAAGAACTTGATCCTTTGCATTCCCACATATTGACTGAATCAATACGCTTACGCTTAGAGTACAAAGCCATTTCTGAGCTAAAACCAACATTGAAAATATCTATTTTCGGCTCAAATTCCGTCAGGCGGTCCTCAACTAGCTCAAGGTGGCGCATGGCATCCTCAAGATCTTCCATAACATGGTCAAGAACTTCTAGTGCTTCTTGCTTTTCCAACACATATTGAATCTTCATATTCAATATTTCACAATTGTTGCCGTTCATATCAGCAATTACATTCTTAGTTGCTGAACCATCGTTCTGAACACATCAGACATACATACACGAATAATTAATGCCTATCATTTATGCATCCCTATTTGCATAGACCCATCATATTAATGAATAATTTCAAGTAAGGCTTGAATCAAAAGGTCACTATGTTTCCAATCATCCTCCAAAAATCCTAACTTAAAATTATCATTAATATAATTGTCTTATGCAAAATCAATTCTATGAAGTTACAAAAACTTTTATTACTACCCTGACTAATTACCCACAACTAGTAATAGCAGAAAGCAAATAAAATCTTAACATCGAATAAAATAACAATGCTTTCACATGATACAACTAACATATCGGTTGCTACATCAACAACAATCAAGTAGTAAACATTACATAATTAATCAAAGAAATAAATAGGGAATGTCCCTTTTAATCTATCAGCCATAATATCTGAGAAATTTGAAGGCACATTTGCCAACCATGGAAAAACTTTTGGAGAGCTTTCATATCGCCTCCAAGGCGCATTCACTCGATGCCATGTGGCGCTCAATCTAAGGGTTGAAGTTTTGGCCAACTCAATCCTATAGTGCTCTCTCACAAAAGCTTCCATAAGCCTCCTATAACCCGGGACCACGTTAACCTCCCATAGCCGATCCAACACTGCTTGCCATTCAGGTGGAAGAGTGTTCATCAAAGCCGGCACATTCTCAAAATCCGGCATAAGATAACCATTCCAGATGATTTCCTGTATCATCTGATTGACCTAAATCACCATCATGCCACTGATAATTAGCTAATTCTGACATCAGCCTTTTAAGTCTTGCATTTCCATCGTCCGTTCTCGGAATTGCAGGTATCCTTGCATAACGCATCATAGTTCCTGCAACAAATGCAGAATTAAAAATGGATCACTTATAATCCATAATTAATATAAGGGAAAATACATAATTTTCCAAAATTCATGCAACAAATGCAGAATTAAAAATGGATTACTTATAATCCACATAGGCATGACTGAAAAAGAAAACAAATTTTTTTTTTTTTTTTTTTTCGGGTCAACGGTCAGAGTCATTGGTCAACGGTCAACTGGTCAACGGACGGTCAACGGTCGTCGGTTAAAGGTCAACGGGTCGGGTCAACGGGCGCGCGGGTTGAACCGGTCGCGACGGTCGAACCGGTTGGACCGCTCGCGCGGACCGACCGCACGTGCCTCGCGCGTGCGGGGGATCACGTGACGCAGACGTCATCCGGCACGTGCTAGGCGCGTGCACGCGTCCGCGAGTCGGTCGGGTCGGGTCGCTGGCCGGTGGATCGCCGGCGACGTCGTCGGCGATGACGTCAACGGTGACGTCATCCGAGCGGTTATCGACCGTTGGATGACGTTACGATGATGTCATCGCGTGACGTCAGCACGCGTCAGTCCGCGGACCGGCGCGTGCCGGTTCACCCGCCGGCGGCGTGCACGCGCTGGTTCGTCGACCGGCGCGTGTGCCGCATGCGCTGGGCGAGCCAACGCTTCCAGGCGCGTCGCGCCCACGCGCAGCACCTTCCGGCCGCGCGTGTGGGCGTGTGCGGCGACGTCCGGCGGCGTTCGACCTATCCCCGGACTCGTCTCGACGTCGCCTTTCACCCAGTGCCTTCAGAATTTGATTTCGACTTACGAAAACTCAGAAAAATGGCCGAACAACGCTCGGGTGTCGAGATTTCTCGCCCCGATCTGTACAGTCGAAAATTTTTTGCGAAAAATCAATCAAAAAACATCAAATTGATCAGGAAAACGTGAACTAGGGCTCTGATACCAATGTTGGGAATAACGAATCCCCGAAAATCGGATTTTACACTAAATCGAACCCCTAAATCAATGCGGAAGACGAAGCCCGGGAAAACACGTATCACCGATCGTAAAGCACACCACGGATTCGAGCGTACCTTGGTAGCCACAGATTAAACACCAATGCCGAAGATCGAGGAGAAATTCTGATCCGATGATGCCAATTTTGCCTTGAAAGGAAGACGGGACACCTTAAGCGTTTTTCTTCTTTTTGTTTTTTTTTTAAAGAGAATGCGCGGGAGAGAGGAAGCGTACGTCTGTTTTTCCAATAGTTGTCTTCTCTCTCTTTCCTCCCTTTTATACCTCCCCCCATCCACGGGCCCTATTCCCGTGGGCCGGGCTTTTTGGGCCCAACTTGAGCGGATGGGCCTTAAGCTCATCTCATAAATCCATCAATGCTTATCACGTATGACCTAACCTAGGGTTTCCTGCTCGAATTTGACCCCAGCGAGCTTTGTTTTCGTCGCCACTCACCGTTCTTCTCGTGTGAACTCTCTGTTCTCGTCAATCTCTGGTGGATACATGCATCTTAGTTTCTACACATCATTATTCCTCATTCGAATTTGACTTGCAGAAGACGGAGTTGGAATAAAAAATGTGGTTTCCTCGAAACATATACTTCCTTCTTTGAATTGCAAGTTCCGTATTTCCTTGATCTTTGTCTCTTTACCTTGTTGAATTGCTGTGAGAATGTTGCCCTGATTCCAGTAAGTAAATAGAGGTTCGACCACGTCGATGTTATTTTATAACGGTAGACGGAAATGACAAATCGAGGTCGCTAAGATCGAATTGGAGAAAATATGCAAGTTGGCTCCGCTAATTCCATTCACCTAAGTGTTAATCTATTAAGTGTTAATCTATTACTATTTCATATACATATATAAATCTTGCTTGGACAGCATCATATCATTGTTCGCCGGTCAGAATGCATGAGTCAATTATTTTCTTTTCCAATATAAAAAATTGACCTAACAGTCTATATTGCACGTTGCAAGTTATAAGTTGCCGATGTTCTAGGTAATTGCGTGCAATTATCGCATTTAAATGTGTTCAAACTTTTGGCCCAAAAGCTCAAAACAAATTTTACTTGTACTTTGTCGTAAATTAAAAATTACTAACAATGCTATAACTTTGTCAAATCTAATGCCGAGAGCTACTGGTTGTTTGCACTGAACCTGGGTTCAACAAAAATATTATAAATATATATTGAGTTTGAGTTTGAAAAGAAATTTTCCTAATCTAAGTAATTTTTTAAGATGAATTGATTTCCTAAAGGGGGTTTACTTACAAGGAAATATTGGCAGTAGAGAGTGGAATAAAAAAGTTAACTCTTGGCTATATATAAGAATCTCTATATGAAGAGTATCCAAGAATTTTATTTTTTTCCATGAATTACATCCCGAAACAATTTGAGAGTGTTGAAGCCCATAAGTTTAGCGAGTTCCTATGTGAGATTGAAAAAGTGATTTCAGCGGGAATTGTGGTGTTAAACATATTAAGTATAGTGTAATTAGAGACCGGAAAATTCTAAGAGTGATTAAATGATTCGAGTGCTATATGTTTCTCTCCCCCATCAATATTAATCACACTGACCGAATTACGTAAATTTGATATTTGACTTAATTCCTCATTATATTCATTTTATTATTCGATCACTTACTTATCACAATAGTTAATTTTGTTGCCTCTTGCCAATAAATCACCCTCCCTCCCTCGTCACAGCAAAGTAATGCAAGTACAGGTGTATATAATATGTACCCACTCAGAATTCAATTGCTGCCTCTTGTTTTTAGATTATCTTGACTTTCAATTTATTTTTTTAATCGATCCCACTCTATTTATAATCTAACTCTTACTCTCAGATTTCAGATTCACCTAACATAAATTTAACTATTAAAAAGTGATCCATTTTTGGAAAGTCCTAGGAATCACTAGCCTACATATGCTTAGGAATGGGGTATGCTTAACAAAGAAGGAAAGAGATGGCAGAAACAATTCGTCTCAGTTGGCACTTCAAGTCGGCAACAATGCACGTGAAATGCAAGTAAAAGCAAGTTCAAGTCAAAAAAGTGGAAGACTCTCATGTGGTGGAAAAGTTTATGGTACTACGTGGGCAACCAGAGTACTTAGAGAAAAATAAAATGAGTTGTCTTCCAGCTATACTATGGTAGTTAAAAAGTCAAAATTACTATGCTTGTAGTCGGTGAAACTTGCCTATAAGTAGGTAAGAGTTCTCGGCCTATATATATATATAACATGAGTTGAGTGTGGCATCAGAGAAATTTTGACAATCCTCAAGTATGCGACAATCCGTGACTAGCGACGGAAATACCCTCGGATGGTATTATTGACATTACAATGGACATCATTTTGTTATTATTATCGAACTACTATGTCACGTTTAGTAATGGTCCGATCGTCGAGTAGATTATAGTCTTGCCGGAAAATTTGCATAAGTTCAAGTGAGACCAACCCTATCCGTACCTTGCCAACCCGTGTACATTTGTTCCGATGACACAACACAACTATACCGCCAAAGTATACATGAAATAAGAAAGGGATTTGGACTTTATTATTATCGAACTACTATGTCACGTTTAGTAATGGTCCGATCGTCGAGTAGATTATAGTCTTGCCGGAAAATTTGCGTAAGTTCAAGTGAGACCAACCCTATCCGTACCTTGCCAACCCGTGTACATTTGTTCCGATGACACAACACAACTATACCGCCAAAGTATACATGAAATAAGAAAGGGATTTGGACTTTAATGCACTGATATTTTGTGGGCCGAAGGAGGGAAACTTGGCTTTGTATTCACATCTTCCCCACTGATCATTATGCAGCATTATCGAGTTCTCTCTCTCCATGCAAGTAATCAAATTGATGCTTATGCATGTGTATAAGTTTAAGGATTAAATTCTGAAGAAAGTGGGCCATATATTAGGGCCATACAACCACGGATTCGCTGGCCCAAATGACCCAAGAAAACTCTCCCTTAATTGTCGACAAAGCCAGTCAACAATCCTTGAAGCTTCTCCAACTTGGTTGACCGAAGGAAGCCCAGCAACAGCCACGTTGCTTCTCATTCGGTGGCCAGCGCTTGGAGAAGAACCGGACAAGTGGAGGCACGCCCACTGCATGGACGTGCGAAGTGTCTTCAGCCTTGGACGCCACCTCAACCTGCATGCAAATAATTAATTAGTTAATTAATGAAGGAACAAAAAGGAAATTCGGAATTAAGAGGAGGAAGGAGAGTGAATCGAGCAGACCAAAAGTAGAGAGAGAGTGAGCGATCGAGAGGGCTGTGAGTGAAAGTAGTGCGAGCAGCGAGCGGGTGCATGGCATGAGGAAGGAGGAGTTCGCCCTTCCATCGAGCACAGTGCTGCTGCCACCGTTGCTGCCGGTCTTCACTGCCGTTGAGCCAAGCGCGAGATCCCCGAGCCCCTGTTTTACTTGCATTCAAGTAAAAGAGCTAGAGGCAAGTGGAAGTTCATTGATCTATGTCTTTGCATGCTACAAGTATCTGGTGAAATGTTGGTAGATGTGAGAAAATGTAGAGTTGGGAGCTGCATGTGGATTTTTGGATGATTGGGATGAAGGTGGATTAAGAGATTGAGTAAAAACAGAGTTTGTTTTGTGTAGTTTCAGTTATTGGCTGAAATAAGAATCGAAAGGTCTAACTAAAGTGGATTCTTGACGTGAAGTACTTATAATGTAGTGTAATAGACTTGTAAGTGTTTGGTTATGGACGTTGGATGCTGGGATTCAATGAGTAGAAGTAGTTCTCTTTGGATTAGTAAACTGTTTTCGCAGAAAACAGCATGACCTTCGGTGATTCCATGAATTCTTTGTAATTATATAGCTGGAATTAGACTTTGAACCCTTAATGAAAGTTGTAGGGAATATCTTTTGGAATAAAATATCAAAAATTGAGAATAAATGAACAAGTTTTGATTGATAAAACGATTTTCTATGAAAATGTTAAATCTAGAAGTCATTATAGAACGTTAGCAAAGAATACAGCAATTACTTCTTTTGATATATAGGGAATCTGACTTAGTGTTCTTCATAAAACTTTTTCCTTTAGGTCTTTTTTATAACATATCAAAATTTCAGAATTTTCTGAGTTCATTTAGAGATTATTCCGAAATTGTTACTAAAACTGTGCATTGTGATGTTTGAGCTGTTTTGTTCCGAATTTGCTCAATTTGTCCCAAAGGTGAATGCATCTTGAGTTGTTATTTGACATGATGATATTTACATTCAGCATACCATGAAATATTGAGATTTGGTGAAGATTCATGGGACATCTTGTCATTGCATTGAAAAGTGTTTTGGAAATTAAGATGTTAATTGTTACCTCGGTCAATTGGACCCATCGGGATGTCAATGATGTAAATCCGGAAGTTAGGGATAACCATGTCGACGGATGATTCCTCGTGATGCCAAGTGGTGTTTTCCGAGGTTCGGAGCATGCCTTTTGGATGTCCGGTTGTATGCTTGTCGGAATCCCAAAACGATGAAAACATCGGTCCTCTAGGGGGATAAGTTATGATTAAAAATGGATAATCCATGTCTACGGTCCCTAGTGATTGGCCCTATGATTGGGACTTGTGTAACTGGACATGATGCATCTTAATCCTTTGAAACTGCATTTGCCATTGCATTAAAGAATTTCCTGATTTTGATGCATATTTATTCCTGGATTACTTGTTTTTGTCTATCTTGCATTAATCTGGATATTGATGGTACTGCATGATATAGCTTAAATCTTTTACTACTGAGTGGTTGTACTCACCCCATTTGGAGATTAACATTTCAGACAAGTCAAGATACATCTGCTGCCACTACCACCAGTAGATGGACCGAGTGATTGAATATGACCATGAGGAGGAGGAGAACAGAGGAAGGAACTTTTGGTTGCCAACACTGATCAATAGACTTTAAGTATACGACTGTTGGAAAAGATGTTGGTCATCTTTTGAAATATAGCCGAGTATAGAAGACTACGGCATTTTGGTGTACCGACGCATGATGTCCATCTGGTTTAAGTAAATAAAAGTGTTTGGCTTTTATTTTATAAAAGATTTAGTTGGTGTGCATTGTCTCTGAATTTGGAATAGGGAAATGTTGGATTTTGCTTCGCTATATATATATATAAACTGCGTAGGAACCGATCTAAATTATATAAACCCCCATGACTTATTGACCTATTATAATTCTATGGTATCAGAGTGATATATTATTAGGTCAAGAGAAAGGTAAGCGCACCGTGATGACCCCAACGGATCAGGGGCCGTTCGAGGGGTGCCACACTTCATCATCTTTTGTACAACACAAGTCCTTGAATAAAATTTAACTTGTGCTTGCTTCATTTCTCAGCTCCCTTGCCATAATCCACACACACTTGCATGTTGGATGCAAAATGTGTAACCCTAAGATTTCCATAACCAGAATAAGAGCATAAATAATTGAGTAAAAAGATTAACACACCTCTTTTGGAATCCATTGTTCTTGATGTAGAAGCGGAAAAAACAATGATCCATGCACAATTCATTCTCCTTTATTGCCATCTATATCACTAGCTCAATGAAACGGCCCATTCTCCTATAGAAACTTTACTGTCTGTAATTCCATAATTCTTATACCTTCATTAGGGTCATAAAATTGATACCCCTTTGAACAATCTAGGTAAAATACAAAATAGTTCCGAGTGGATCTGAATTCTAATGCATTTAATATTAGACTATATAACCTCACTTATGCATGACACCTCTAACTTTTAATATGATTCAAGTTAAATTTACATCCAGTTCATAACTCAAAAGAAGTTTAGGGAACAACTTTGGTAAGAAATACGGTTTTTTATGTAAAAATGTTGCTTTCAAAATATCAACCCACAAAAGATTAGATAAATTAATTTTATTAATCATATTCATCACCATGTTCATTATGGTGCAATTATGCCTTTCGGCCAAATCATTTTATCAGGATTTTCAAACATAATAAATTAAGTTACCACTCCAGAATTTACCAAATATTTCACAAATGACCCTTTAAACTATTCAATATTGTCATATTTACCAAAATATTCAACGTCACTGTTAGACTTGACAACCTTTAAAATTAATTTTAACTTTTCTTTAATTAAGTACAGAAGAATAGTCATCAATGTATGTTAAAATAAAATTTCTACATAGGATTCACTAAGATTAACTTAAATGACCTCTAACATGTCAGAACTACAGACTGTTATTTTATTCTTTATCTCGGTCATTTTACTTCCACAATAATTTATAGAAATCTTTAAATAACCGTTAAGAGTAGACATAATATCAACATTGTCAATTTTTCTACTCTTTCTTTAGACATGTGTAAGATTATTCCTTAGACATAAAACTTTTGGAAACTACATTTTCAACCATATATGAGACATATATATCATTATGTTAAAAAGTCATTGCAGATATTGTTGACACCTAATTTTGGAAAAATAAAATTGCTTTTTGAAAAGAAAAAATAAAAAAGGGGAAAATTGATTCGATTGGTTATGAATGGAATGTGGAAATTCTGATTAACCATCCTTGCTCCGGTGAATATTTAATTCATAGTAAATATGGAAGCAAATTTTCAATTAAAGAAATTAGATAAATAAAAAAAGTAAGGAGTTTGATGAAAGGGAAGGAATCGAAATATTCGAGGAAAAATCAAATTGATTGCAAAATTTCGCTCCAATTTATATGAATTAAGGCGAAAAAGGAAGCTTGAAAGTTGCCATGAAGACCGGCCGTCTAGAAATCACTATAAAATAAGTCTATCCGTACGGATGCGGGGGAGAGGAAAATTCAGAAAATTTTCAGAGGTGCGAAAAAATTGTGAGAGAAAGTGCGTGAGAAAGTGAAAAGAGAGAAAGAGTGAAAGGCCCCCCTCTCTTTTGTCGTCCAAGAAGCTTTTTTTTTCCTTCTGACAAACTGCAGAGGAGAAGAAAGAAGTCAGCAGCTGCAGAAGAAAAGAAAAGAAAAGTCAGCAGAGAGGGTACAGAGAGACGTGAGGGAAGAGAAAAAAAAAAGAAAAAAAAAAAAAAAGAAAGGAAAAAGCTACAGTGTCGTCTTCTCCAAAGGTCCTCCCCGACCGCGCCTGGTGTGCCCCCTGCCGTCCACCGCGTCAGCATCGCCTCCGCCTCCGCCAAACGCCACCACCGTCCACTCCCTCCGGCGTTCGACCGTGCTACCCCCGCTCGCCAGTGCCGGCATCCGAGCCCCGACGCCCGTCAGCCGCACGCCCCTCCGCCTGCAACCTCTCGCTGACCTCCACCGCGAGCCCCGGCGCCTGAAGCTCGAGCCGCCCCGACGCTCCACCGCCTCCACGAGCAGCACCGCCGCTCCGCCGAAGCTCGCACCGCCCCGTCGCCGATCTGCGGAACCGGAGTCCCTCCGCCCCGACGCCGCCTACGCTCGCCGCCTGCAAGTCCGGGATCCTTTTGCAGCCCGCGTGACCGACGCCAGGAGATCCGAACCTCCTGCTCCGCCCGCGACCCTGCTCGCCGATCTCGCCGGGCCACCCGCGACGCTCCCTGCTGTATCGCCGCCCCGACGCCGTCTCTGCCCTATTTCAGCCCGCGCTCGGAGTCCCTCGCTCGCGACGCCCGCACTCAGACCCGCGACGCTCCCTGTTGCCTCGCCGCCGGCGCGCTACTCCCGGTGTCCTTGCCAGAAACCCTCACCATCGATCCGAGCCACCCCTGGTTGAACTCCACGGCTGCAAGTCCTTTTTTTCAAAAATCAAATTAGGTAGATTTACATTATTTTATCATGCATATTTATTTTATCTATATTTTATTTATTTCTTGTTTTCCTTTAGCTGAAATGTTTCCCTATGCATATTTAGAAATTATGACATGCCACATGATTCGCAACCGCACCTGAATTTTTTATTTCATCTATAAGGCTTTAGATGAAATAATTAATTAAGCGGGAATAAAATTGATATTTTGATCTTTAAGGCTTAAGATCAATTTATTGATTTTACTAGCGAAATATTATCCCTCAATCTGAGTAATGTATGATATCTTTGGTTTGGTTTGTCTTGATTGCTGTGTTTATTTTATGTTTGAATTAGAATATTGAATGTCTAGGGTTTACATATTTAAAATAGGAATCTTATTTCGAATCTTAAAAATCAAAAATAAAAAAAATAATAAATCAATCAATTTAGGTTGCTAGATTTTTAGTTTGGATCGCATGTTTAATTATTTCACAATTATTAATTTCGAAATTAAACAAAAACAATAAAAATCATCATATACATGTCATGTAGTGTCTAAGCATATTTTGCACGTCATTGCATATTAGATTTAATTGCACTTAGTTCAATTATAGATAATATTTCTTCTTAATTTGTTATAAGTTTAGGTATTTTTCAGATATATTGCATTTTAGGATTATTTAGGTTAGGATAATGTTTTAGTTTAAATTAGGATTTGGCTCAACCTAATTCCTAATGCAAGTTAAATAGAATCTTAATCTAGTTAAATAAATTTTCACATTTTTCCTAATTCCGAATTTTCATGAAAAAATACAAAAAAAATCTTAGAATAAATTAGTTCTATTCCCTAGGATAGACTGCATTTTTAGGAAAAATAGAAAATGTCACGTGCATGTCATTAGGATTAGATTCATGAAATGCATGCCATTTAAATATTGTTGTTAGGTCCATTTAATTGGAAATTGCATGATATTAGAATTAGGTCATTTAGTTAATATTGCATTGCATATTGCATGATTTTTATTAATTAAGTGAAAATAAAAGAAATTGCGTGTTAATTAGAAACCATACCCAGGGTTGTTAATGTGGTTTTTAACCTAACAGTGCAGATGCTTTCGTTGCTTTGAGGTAAGTTTTTTACAATTTATTTATTGTTTATCTGGGTGTTAAATTGATAGATTGCGCACCTGCATGATCATCTCACATGTTAGAAAAAAGATTTAAAATTTTACAAAAAATTTTTTTTGAAAATTTATTGTTAATTATCAGGGGTTGTTAATGTGGTTTTTAATTGCAGATTTTTCGTTGCTTTGAGGTAAGTTTTTTACAATTTATTTATTGTTTATCTGGGTGTTAAATTGGTAGATCATGCGTGATCATCTCACATGTTAGAAAAATAGATTTAAAATCAATTTAATTTTGCCGCAAAAACATTTTTTTTGAAAATAAAAGAATGGTACCGAAAGGGCATTAGAGAAATCTAGTGTAACCAAGTCCCCGTACCCATAGTCTCTGGTTCGTAGGAGTAAAATAAATCTCCCTTTATTTTACTTAGGTGTCTAATCGACCTACCATAAACCGATTAGTGGCGACTCCTAATTAATAACCTCTTGCATGTTTAAAAATTTAGACTTAAGTCGCGATTTGGTATGGGCTTGGGAGAGCCCGAGCTAAGTTTAAAAGCTTAGTAGTCCATTAACCTAGTTTTAGGTGGTGCACCCAAAAAATAGGTCGCGACAGATATGTTCTAATTTCAGTATTAAATAAGACATAATTTCAAGCCGCTAGGGCTTGCATCATCTTTTAGGAGTGCAGTCAATTGGTAAACAACTTTTCAAATGTTCCTAAATGAAAATTTTAATAAATAACAAGTAAATCCGATTGTTCTTTTACCAAATAGAAAATCCTATTTCCACTAATTAAAATTTGAACCAGTAAAAACCTCAATAATAGTGGAGTTATTAATTACAGAAAATATGACTGAAAAACAAGTAATGTATATAATTAACATTATGTGAGCACTGTATAACTTGACATACAAGTACACATCTAGAGAGTTACATACAAAATCATATAATCATATTTGGACAGAATACAATTGCACACTCCCCACATGATAGCGATTATGAGAATATATTCTAATATTCGTGAATTCATCACCTTTGGGCATATGAACCATTAGGATCAGTCACTCCTTCACCACACCAACATGTATCCCTCCAAGAATAAATACACAATGACCTCATTTGGGAGTATGACCACGCATTAGATCAGGAGGCATCTCAATCATTATACAAGACAGATATTCCTCAAACCCATCACTACTCAATTGAAATCTTGAAACTCTCTCATACCAAGGATATAAACTTTACTTTTCACGTATACCATATACATGTGATTTTAACTTTAGTGATCGGAGCAACATATCACTGAAATCACATATCATGCTAATTACACTGCTTTATTCATTAATAAAAATTAAAATATATATATTATTAATGAATCACACTTTTATAATATTTATGTGATAACATAAATACAAACTAACACTTGTATTTCCAAAATCACATAAAAATACAATAAAAATATGCGAAAATATACTAAAAATACATGTATTTAAGGTTTTGTATGTACTTTCACATCCATAAAATCATCAAACATGTAAAATAAATACACCACAAGATAGAGAATGGTCATACAAACCTATAGCCGTCAGCCACACACTGATTGGAGGCTCCACGCGCCTGTACGCGCTGCTTGAGTGAGCGGTGTGTAGAGCTCACACTCGAGCAATATTGACCGGTCGATCCGGTCTAACCGATAATGGTCCGACCGGTTGACCAAGTTAGGTCGGATCAACGGTCACAGGTTGGGTCCCAGTCGCTGACGTCATCGTGACGTCAACCTTCGCGCGTGAGGGCGCATGACCACGCATGGGGCTCGTGCTCGACGCCCTGGTGACGCATGGCCGCATGTGGGGGCACGTGGGGCTTCCCCCGGCAACACGCCACCCATAGTCTTGCTCGTCTCAACAAGCCCAATCCAAATTTGTAATCTAATTTGATTTTTATTGAACAAAAAATCACAAAAATCACAAAAAGAGGGCGAAAATACTATGCCTTCAAGTTCTAGGTTACGGTTGCTCTGATACCACATGTTGGATGCAAAATGTGTAACCCCAAGATCATCATAACTAGAACAAAAGCATAGATGATTGAGTAGAAATATGAACACACCTGTTTTGGAATCCATCATTCTTGATGCGAAAGCGGAAAAAACAATGATCCATGCACAAATCCTTCTCCTCTATTACCTTATGTACCACTGGCTTAATGAGACGGCCCTCTCACCCTTTAGTGCTAGGTTAACACTCCTTATGTGAAGAGACAGGCCACTCACCCTTTAGTGCTAGTATAACGCTCCTTATGTAATGATACTTGTGAGAAATTAGGATTAGATGAAAGACTTGAGTATTATTTATAGAATTTCTAACCAGGTCCTCTCATTACGGGCCAAGCTCAACTCGGCTCACATTAGCCAGTCCCATATTAAACTAATTAAAAAAACCTTCGATCTCACCTTAGACCAAACCTATAAAATGGTAAATTATAATATCAATTAATATAGACCACATCAAGAAAACTCATACATTGCACACTCACACTTCCTCAAATTCCAACATTAACATTATCAAAACTAGGTCTTCCAAGCGCCATAAAAAAGTTAATGAAAATATTCAAACCACGTGATACAATTCCAAACTGGTTTCCTATATAAAATTCTAAAACTTTCAATTATATCCTAGCCCACCATTATCTACAAATGAAGAGATTACAAAGCACCGCATGACTTGACGAGTTTAGTCATATATCTACATATATGACTACATTTAGACAGATTTTGATCACCAATCTCATCATATCACTATCAATCTCTCGTCTCTCATCGTATCTCTAGCAATCTCTCATCCTCTTCTTCTCATGTTTCTTTAGTTCCTATGTTTTTCTTTTCTTTTCCAACTTACTATGTTTCTAGTTGATTAATTTCGAAAGCAATGTGTTTGAGATTGATTACTATAGTTTGATCTTTGTACTTGTGCCCCTGATTATATGATGAAAGAGGTTAATCAAAGAAGGGGAAAATATAACAATTACCAAAGTTTTCTTTGTTCTGGAAGTCAACTTGCCCATCCTTCATCGTATGAATTAGGGTCGGGACGTCCTACTTTTTACCATTTCCCTGTTTAAGATTAAGATGCCAAAACTTAAATTATAAATTCAATAATTGAAAGAGCAAACAAAACCTTTTAATAACTAGCATAAGAGGCACACATGTCACTTGCATGTTGAGAGAAAGAAATGAAAAATACGGAGCAAGATACAGAGAACGTGACATCTGATTATTGAGTGAGTTAGATATTGTGAATAGTACTTTAGAAGAAAGTAGGTCTATGTCAAACTATATATATATCGCTGGAATTAATAAGAACCTTGGCTATGGATGTTTTATGGAATATCATCAAGAAATTTAATAAGTGAACTCATACATATGTATGTGCAAGAATAGAAAAGCCAAAAAAAAAAAAAATGGACAGACGGAACAATTAATTAAAAATGAGGGTTCAATCAAATTGCTATATTATCGTTTGTATAGAATGAACAGATTATTAATCAATAATATTTTTATTTTAATTGATGTCACGAGCAAATTAAACATGATAGATAATGCACACCGCCCATTCTCTTTTAATGAAATTATGATCCGTAGAGACTAAGGATTTTCAAAACTTCTTTTTACATTCAAGAAAATTAGCTACATTAGTTATCATAAACTCACATTTTCAAGCCTGACTCATTTTAACAAAGCCTATTATTAGCATTTTCGGGAAACAAAAGTATAATTCAACGTTAATATTACGCCAAAGGGATAGAAAGTCGCCGTAATAAATCTGCATTTACTGCTATTTATGGCTAGTGCGACCAAACTTTTGACCGATTGAGTTTCCCGGAGTTGGTCAACTTAGTTAGCTGGCAACCATTAATTGATCCGACAAAGGAGGAAAGAGTTAACTTACCACCACAGGTTACCTTGTTTAAATTAAATGACACTCAAAAGTTTGTGTATAGGTAACATTAACTTCAAAACAAAGTAGTTCCCAAATGGCTTGAGGAGGGTAAGATGTCCAATTACTCAGAGGGGAATTTCTTCACTAAGCCTTAACAACCAAACCCACCATTCTATCGGATTCTCTGTTGATCCGGGCTTCCTTCAGGTTCGAAAAAAAGGCCCTGGAAGCCCATGGGCCTCATTGATAGGAGCACTCAATTTCCGACTCGTCTGTACATTACTTTGTTACACTATTAATCAGATCATAACAATCTGATTCCATTTCGAGTGTCTTCCGTTCGGGAGCTAAAATACTTTAGGATTTCGATCAAGGTTTTAATCGACTCCCAACTATGAATTATTTAGGAACACAAAAATCTTGGAAGTTACATGATCGAATTGTGGATAGAGATTCAATTATGTTTGGCCTACCATATTTGGATAAGATTAAATCCCTTTGAAGAAATTATCACGAGGACCAACCTAGGTCGGGGAGCCTTAGAATGTGCCGAGCCATGCTACAAGAGAACGATGCTGCTTTTCTACGGAGCTTCATCATGAAACTCAGGATCCTGAACTGTTTCGCCTTATACAAAGGTCTTTCGCTTCGTGGATCACGAGGTTTCATGTTTTACTTACGATTTGACTCTTGCTCAGGTAGGACCCTTTTCGATGTCTCATCTGTGGTTCTTTTCAATTCGTGGAGTGGTGTCGAGCTTGTCGTTTTTCTTTTTGGTGAAATATCAACTAATGGACGTGACATTCTTTGTTTATTATCGCCGGTTCCAGAGGATTTTGTTGACTAATAATGCAATCATCAACTAATAAATACGGAGACCCCAATGTCCATGCGTTCGATTTGTCGCCATTCCGTCGTGGGAGTAAACTATTAAAAGCTAAAACTTTGACCAGATATAAAAATAAAAAAATAAGTAGCAATTCAGCCCTACATTTGAGGCTCTCTCTTTGACTGATGGGCATATTAAACTTTTGATAATTGCGGAGCACAGTGTCTGGTAATTGGAGTACAAGACCGATAAGTTGGTTACTAGATACTATGCAAAGCACCGATTAACCTAATAGGAACACCAGAGTGTTTGGCCATCTCACCGCAAACGTGAGATGCTATTATACCTATTTATCCATTAGTAGCTAATTCCTAAGAAGTGACGGAGAGTCTACTTTTCTTTGCTATGACCCCCCAAGTTCTCAAGCAAATATTTTCTTTCCCATCTAAGAGGGAATATCTCTAAAATTTTATGCCTCAGAGTTCAAACAAAATTTTCTAAGGACATGCTTAAGTCCATTATAAATTATAAGATATCACTAGAAAATATGAGAAACTTTTCACTGATTTCTATGAGTTAATCCATGCCAATATCCTCGGCCACCTGTGGAGATGATGTCTTAGAATTTTGCATATATAAATGGGAAATTTGCGTTTCCATGTTTATTATCACTTATAGAGGTTTCCTAAGAGCAGTATATGTCGTTTTCTATTTTAGGATCTATGGTCTCAGTGTAGAGTTGTCTATACAACCAACAATTTTAATAGGTTCAACTGAATGGACAACAATGATTCATGCCGTGTGCTGTGGTGCCTAACCACTTCATAATGTAGCTGTTTTTGTTGATGGGGAAGTGACAAGATCCTCAACAAACATTTAGCGGCATGGATTATATGTCGGGAGTAGGGCATAAATGGCGAAAATTATCCTTTGTACTCAGCTCGTGCAACCTAAATCCATTCAATGCATTAGATGCCGCGTGCTCCACGTGGAACTTACTAGATTTGAAAGTACACATGCATTAAAACATGCATGAATCAAACACAGTAAGAATCATTCCTAGAACTGAAGCACTATAAAATATTATGATGGTACTCCTACAATTTTGAGGCTATAGTTATAAGGTTAATAGGCTGAAACCACTTAACTTTAATGATCATTTCAATTGGGGATAAATAGTTCTAAACTTTGGTCCATAGAGTTTTAGTATATACTTAGTTTAATCATTCAACTTCATGAAAATGTTCAACTTTTTTCCTTTCATTAATTCAATTTCAGGAATAATATTGAATAGTTTCATATAATTAAGCGATTTAATTGAATTAAAAGTTTATTGCTCATATTGTATATTGGGCTACAATTCATAGATTATATTGAATAAATAAAAGTTCATGTATCATATTGTACCTTAAGCTAAAATTTAAAAATAATTTGTACCATTGGGTCACTTTTATATTGTGAAATACTAATGAGAATTTCATGTGACGATTGATAGAGAGTGCTAGTGGCGTTTGACAACATTGGGTGGTGTGCCACCTCAGCTTCCGCTCGGGTGCTTTATTCTCTTGGGGAAAATCATGAACTGACATCGATTGCAATAACGAAAGAGCCAATTTCTAAATTCAATCGGTGTGTTGGAATTATGAGAAAAAGGGTCTTGTCACGGACCCCGCCAATCGAAGCTCCATGGTTGAAGAGTGTCCAAGACACGAAAGGCCCCCAGGCTGTCCCTTCTTAATTAAAGGCTGACATTGCCTAGATAGAACTCTCACTTCCCCCGAGCGGTCAACGCTAATGCTGGCTTTAACCTCGTTTGCTTGCAAGTGAAGAAGACAGAAGCTTCAGTGACGGTGGATGGACACTTACCGATCTGAATCTTTCTGATAGAGTATGATAATGCTCTTAATAAATGTTAACCGGGACCAGCAACACCTTGATCATGGTTAAAACATCTTGATTGGTGGGCTCACGAGAACTGTTTTTTATAATATCCGTACTCATTAATTATATTAACATGGAATATAGCATCTCGATCATGGTTAAAACATAAGAGAGAATACTAAGAGAGAATACTTGATAGAAAGAGTCATGCGACACCTTAATAACGATTAAAACATCTCGAGTGAAGAATCCTCTTTCACAATATCTATATCCATTAATTGTATTAACATGGAGTACAACGTCTCAATCACGATTAAAACATAAGAGATGATACCACCGACCGAGGTGGCGTGGATGGTAGGTCCTTGGACCTCCCCGGTGGAGGCCAAGGATTGAATCCCCTGCGAAGCAGGGAGGCAGTCTTAGCTACATGGTGACTTAAGCGTGACGTCAGGGTGGTGGTTTCCTTGCTAGCGTCACCGGGGGTTTACGGCGCACTATCGGTGCAAGCTGGTTCCTTCTGTCCCAAAAAAAAAAACATAAGAGATACTTAATATGAAGTGTCAGGTGATCAATCCATTTGGAATAGAATTCTCTGGGCATTCGGTTTTCAGGAAGGTAAACTCCATGTCCGGTACTTGGGAGTCCTTATCATTTCCTCTAGACTGAATAAGGCTGATTGCATTGCTTTGACAAATCGCATCACTGCTAGAATTCAATCGTGGGCGCATCGGTTTCTATCGTTCACTGGTAGATTACAGCTCATCCGTTCAGTGCTACACGCCATTCAATCCTTTTGGTCGAGTGTTTTCACTCTTACTTCCTCTGTGGTAACTAACATTGAACGTATTACGAGACAGTTCTTATGGAAAGGTACGGCCTTGGGTCGGGGAGGCGCTAAGGTTGCGTGGGAAGACGTTTGTCTTCCAAAAACTGAAGGTGGTTTGGGGATCCGAAACCTGAGGGAATGCAACAAAGCTTCAATGGTAAAATTTATTTGGATCCTTTTCTCCGACAAGGAATCTCTGTGGTGCCGTTGGATCCACTCCATCTTCTTATCCAAGAGGAACTTCTGGAATGCACCTCAACCCGGAACATGCTCCTGGTCTTGGAAGAAAATTCTCCAGCTTAGAGGTAACTTTCGAAGCTCCTTTAGATGGAAGGTTGGTAATGGTTTCTCTGTGTCCCTTTGGCATGACTATTGGTTGTCGTGTGGCCCTCTTGATTCATTTGTGCCTCCATCGTTCGTAACCGCTCTTCATATTCCCGATAATGCGGTGGTTGCTGATTTATTTTCACCGTTAGGGCGGTCCTTTAAGGAGTTCTTACCGAGATGGGGTATATCCCTCCCGAACTTGTCTTTAAGTAATGATAGATTTATATGGTGCGGTCATCCATCGGGCATCTTCTCAGTTGGATCTGCTTGGAATGTTATTAGGACTAAGAAAACTCCAGTTAACTGGGCTCCTCTGATTTGGGACAATGCCATTGCTCCTCGGTACCAGTTCATCCTCTGGCTTATCGTGAAGAATCGACTTCCCACGCAGAGTATACTTCTATCCTATGGGCGCATTAACTTCAGTGTATGTGCATTTTGCAGCGAAGTCCCTGATTCTAGAGACCATCTCTTCTTCGGATGTCGCATCTCGACTTCTCTGGCCTTCTTTTGGGCCGCCAGATGCAACCTTCCTTGGAGAAATCAATGCTGGAGTGAGGTACTCTCTTGGGCTCGAAAGTTCCTAACTAGAAATGATTTCTATCATAGAATTGTCCGGTTCTCCTTCAGGGCCCTTTGTCATCTCATTTGGAAGAAGAGGAATGCAATCATCTTCGAGAGGTGAATCCCTTGTCGTTCGGCGCTCAAAAACCACCTAATTAAGGTGGTTAAGGACAAGGTTAGTACCTTCAAGAATGTCGATCCTGCTCCGAGAAACAAGCGGCTTCAGAGAGGATGGGGCTTTGATCCGGCGGTCTTCTCCTCGGTCTCCTGTTGATCCTTCTTGTTTTCCGTAGCTGGTGGTATTTCCATTCTTTGCCTTTAGGTAGAGTGCAGGAGGTTCGGAGGTTGTCTCCATTTGTCTTCTTCTTCCTTAGGAGTTTCGTCACTTATCGTGTAGCATTGTGCTCTTTTACATCGGATCCCCCTCACTTTGCCGCCATTGGTGAGAGTGTGGGTTATGGTTCCGATCTTTTGTAAGCTTCCTCTCTTTTAATTTAATTACCTTTACCAAAAAAAAAAAAAAAAGTGTCACGTTTTGTCATTTGCAACAGCGAAACTTGGTTGAGATCAGTGGTGTTAAACGAGGCCATGGTTGACATCTCGCAAATTAAAAATCCAGGGGGACAGGCTCGTTAAGAACACGATCGGATCGCATGCACATGGAGTCTGATGGTGCGCATCGAAACCAGGGAGAGAAACAGTGGCTTTGCAGCCAAACAAAATCTCGGAAATCATGGACAGACAGATGGATTTCATTGAATACCTTCTTTTTCCCCGTAGAGTGATGATTTGGTCGACTCTTTTTATTGACCTTTCGGACAAATTCTATTTGGGTCCAACGTATGACGTCGTGTGTATAAATTTCAGTATTTCAACAGTGATTAGGGTGATTGATGGATTGCGATTGGCAGATAGAATTCACAGGGGCAATAATTCTCTTGGATATAAAAATTATAGGAAAAAAAATGGAATTTGAATTATTGTGGAATTTGTCATTCGGCCACTCGTGGGTAAGCAAGGTTTTTATCCACGTAATCTCTGATTTTGTCGTGAGCTAATCGCATCTTCGAGGATCCGTGACATGGGGAGGAGGCTGGATTTGGTGAACCAAGATTAGATTCAACGACTCCCATTGGCGGGACGTCGATGGATATGTCATGGTAACTATAGAAGGTCGACCAAATCATTTTCAAGTCTACCGACTCAAATCTTGTGCATGTTTCACCATGTTTTGTGGTAGATTAGCTTTGCATGACATGCCATGTCGAGATTACTTTTACACGGAAATCATTACCGAGCTAGCTCTTCTATCCCTCTTATAACAAGCCTATCCGAATCTTCAGCTTCATTAAATCTGGACGATTTATGCAGTGGTACCGTTCGCGTGGATGCTGAACAGCCTATAGAGTTCTTCCCTGGTTTTATTCTTACTAACTCAGACAAGATGAATGTTGCGCCCATAAAGTACTAGAGATCTCGTGCTTTTTAAACCCTAATTTTTCATATCCTATATTTAGTTTCTGTTCGAGATAGAACACAATCAAATATTACAAAATATAGCCCGGATCCAAATATCCCATGAAAAAAGTGGGATAAATGTAAATATGATATATTGTATTTATGGTATAAAAGTCATTTTTCTTGAATAAAAAAATCTTAAATTAAAAAATAAAATTATAATTAAATATAAAAGAATATATGGATTCTAATGTATTAAGGAAAATCCAAAATAATAAAAAAGTAATGGACAGTTTTATATTATTCCTATATTTATATATTTGAATTTATTTCTGTTCGATAATATATATTCAGTAGATATATATACATATTTAGAATCATATTTATTATATAGTGTATTCTCTAATAATTTTTTTATTAAGAAATGATGGAAGGGAATCAAAAAGAAATAAAACGGAGGGAAAATAATTTTAAAAAAAAGTAAATAAAAGTGAAGTGTAAAAACCCTAATTTTATATGAACAAATTCAAACTTGAAACAGATCTTTCTAATCCTATTTTTATCTTCTCCTTTGTATCTCTTATTCATGTTGAAACTTCACGATTCCTCCATAGCTCTTTGGTTCAAGTCAAAATTCCACGAAAGTAGCAAAAGAGTCAAAAGCCCCTTTTTTGTAGTTTTATGATTCATGTTGAAGTTTTCACAAAAGTGGTGAAACAATCAATGCACTGTACTTTTTGGAATTGCAAAGGTAGATAACCACATTTTCTTTCTTTTACTAAATTTGGCATTCTCACTTATCTACCTCATTAATGTCGTTGTATCTAACGGTAAGAATAGTCGTTGTATCTTGTTTACATTTCTTGACATAGTGAAATCTGTTACTCTGGAATGCTGCAATGAGTTCATTTTCTATTTAAGATGTAATTTCTTATCATCTTCAATTGTATATTTATAGGTTAATTTCCATCAATGTACCATTTATACTAAATAATGGATATGGTAGGATATATAATTATCCGTATTACAATTTACCAGATAGTAGATATGATATAGCAAAATACTCTACATTTTATATCATATCGCATTCAATCATATCTTGCTATTCATATTAAACAATAGATATGATAGGATATGAAAAAAATCGTACTACAATTTACCATATAATGGATATGATATCGTAAAATCCCTATATTTCATATTTTATCCCAACTAGTCTTATCATTACTAAAAATTTAGATAACTAAACGAAGTATAAAAAGAGAAGCGAAGGGGACTTTGCGTCGATACGTGAGGATCCCATTTTTAGTAGGTTCTAACTTCACTTTTGTCTCATTTATTCGCGGAATCAAGATCACACCAAGGCTGGTGGAGATCACAGGACCAGCAACATCGCATCCATTTATGAACCTCTTTTTCCCTCACCTAACAAAAAATATAATAAAATATTCAAGGGCCACCAAATTCAGGAAAGAAAAAAAAAAAAAAAAAAAAAAAAAAAAAGCATCTCTGCAACTTAGACCTTCAATGAGAGAAGTCAAATTAGTAAGTAAAACATCAAGCTTCTCTAATCTCTCTTAATCAATCCATCTGCCACTCAATCATATTCAGAGTGATTCGATAGAGAATTCACCAGAAGAAAAGGAAAAAAAAAAACAAAAAAGAAAAACCCACATTCAAAATGAATTTACCTAGTTTGGTAGCTGGTTTCAGATAGGAAGAAAACCTGCCCTGGTTTCGTAATCATCCATTACACCCACATGTTCATACCTCCCTCCCTCCCTCCCTCCCTCCCTCTCTCTCTCTCTCATATCAATGAAGTTCATGCATGCACGGTTGGCTCATGACTTATGTATTTTATTGGCTGGCACAGCGTGCACGCCCGTTTAGTCAGGAGAAAGAATATGCATAGAGAGAGAGAGAGAGAGAGAGAGAGATGAGTTTATTTAAATAGAATGATTGAAGTCCTTAGTTTATTCGAGTCATTCCAGGTAATAGATACAGAAGGGTTTTTGCTCATGCGAAGTCATACAGGTGCGCGGCCTACGTACACTGAAAGACACCATAAGTGTTGCGTGGTGCCCTTGAGCTACGGTTGAGAAATGTCAAAAGCAGACTAGCATCTTGTTTGTCATGACCTGTTTGATTCGATTGATAAGCTAGTGTTAGGAAAAATCCATATCGAGCATCTGCTGCGTGAGTCACATTTTTGTTTCGATTCTAGCCTTGTGAAGGGAGTCAAGTCATCACAAATTTTGTACGAGAGAGAGAGAGAGAGTGGTTGCATTCGTGTCTGGCCAGAAAAAAAAAAAAAAAAAAGAAACTACATTGACGGCATCCATATATGTTCATGAATTACGATGCTACACAACCACAAGTGGACTTATTCAATAGTACAATGCCCAATCTTCCAATCACTTTGCATAACTATTCCAATATCATATATACTAAGCTCCAAACTTCAACGCTTAAATGTCATCAAGTCAATGCCGACCTCTTATCCTCAAGCCTAACCTTCTAAATATTATCGAAATAATCATCAAGTAAAGAGAGAGAGTTGTATGTAGTGGAGGCATTGTCTAGACCACACCCAACCCTACAAAATACCCAAAGTTTTCAAATAATTAATTTACCGTGATCGGTTTTGTTTACCGCGTAACTCATTAGTTATAAAAAAATATTTCTTCATTTATTTGATATGCGATTATGGGGGATGGCTAAGAAAGCAACAGGACTGAGGTCTGAATTTGGTTTGGGTAGGACCAAGCTGTGCCCAAATTGCAGAGAAGTGTAGCAACTCAGCAACTCATTAAAAGCGCCCCCTCCCCAAGTTCTCCCTCTACTTGCACTCCAACAATACCACTCCTATTATTGAGCCATCAATATCTTCCCCCATCTCTCTCTCTCCCCGAGTGTAATATAAACCTTCCAAAAAGGCACAAGCAGACAATTTCTCTTCCCTTCTATGTACTCTCCTTCTGAGAACTGAGAAAGAAAGCAGCATCTCTCTCTCTCTATCTCTTGTGAGGCTGCAATGGCAGTCCAAAGCACAGCCCTCCTCCTCTTTTTGTCTCTTCTCTTATCCTCACCGGTCATTATCTTCACACTTGCCGCTGCATTGCCAAGAGAGCAAGAGACGGACAGGGTCTCAGCGCTCCCGGGTCAGCCCCCGGTGGCATTCTCCCAATTCTCCGGGTACGTCACGGTGAACGAGCGAGAGGGTCGGGCTCTGTTCTATTGGTTGACCGAGGCCACCTCGTCTCCCGAGAAGAAGCCGCTCCTTCTCTGGCTCAATGGAGGTCAGTTCTTTCGCCATACATAGCAATTGATCTTGGTGTTTTATGCTCGCTATGAACTCGAACCGTAGCTTCTAATCTCAAGTCTTCTTTCGCGAGTCAAAGCAATGAATTCCTGCTCTGCTGAATACGAGCATAATCATACCAAAAAATTCACTGTAGCACCTTCCTCCTCTTTTTGTCCGGATTCCAGTTTCCAAGAAAAATTCAGTGGTCTCCATCCGTGTACTTTTAATGTCTTGCTTTATCTTTTTGGTTTTGTGAAAGGATTTTGATTACTCCAACGCGACATCGAACATAAGCAGACAGCTATGGTCGATCCCCTCCATAAATATGCAACCCTATTCACAGTTCATCCCAACTGTATCGCCTCATCCTCAGCACGTGTCACCACCCTCACGTGCCCCTCTCTCTCTCTCTCTCTTTCTCTCTCTACCTTGCGTATTATATTTTGGCTTTTAGCTTAGAAAGTTACCAACTTTGCAACAAAAAGGAATAGTTATTACCGCGTTCTTCACATAAGGGCCCCAAGAAACATAGGCCCACGTAAGCTTTTCGTTTCACTACGCATGCAAATCTTTTGCTTCCTAACCCCTCCACTGTAAGAAAGAATCACCCATCGGTACAACGATAAAAGAAGCTACGAAAATCTGATGATCTTGTCTCCATCAGGGAAAGCAAGAACCACATGCGTCCTCATGTATAAAAAGCAGGGTAAGTAAGTAACATTGATAAAAGAAAAGAAATTTGCCAAGGCCCAAGATATAGAAAATCAAAGAGAGAACAATAGGAGAACCCACAGGGGTCCTCGTGGCCACTCACTGTCTATCTTTTTAGGGTTTATTCCTTCCACGACTGATGTTTATTCCCCCAAAAGCTAACGAAAAGCCAGCCCGAAAGTTTTTTCGTCCCTTTCTCGAGAGCTATCGGTTGTAAGGAAGAAGCAGACATCATATGAACCTAAAAAAACTCAACCGAAAACAACCTTCAAAAGAGGAAAAAATAAAAAGGAAGAGTAGGAAAGGAAAAACCCTACCTTTTCACAGTGTCTGGGCGACCATGCCATGTAAAAAAATTTCCCAAGTTGTCGCTTCCAATGGATGATACCCAATGTTTCTGTACTTCCAAAGGCATGCGCATTCGGAGCAAATGATGGCCAGTTTGGACATGGGGCCCCGTCAAAGATTAAAATGCATTTTTCAAAATGGTTGAAGAGAATAAAAGAGGCTGCTGCTAAATGAGTTTTTAAGCAAAGACAAAATGTCATTGTCCTTGCCCTTCGATAGCAGAAGCCGACATTTCATAGAGAAATAAAATATGTTCCGGAAATTGGGTTTGTGTAAGCTTTGGTAGGTGTTGCATGGCAGATTGACATTAACGAAGATGGGCGGACATTGAATGCGGTTGATCCTGAAAGGGATGGGTCTTGATGTTTTTCCATAGTCGTCGTATTCAAACTTAGAGGCGTTCTTTTTTAGGCTAAAACTACTGGGGGGAGCCGTCGTGGTTGGTCCCTAATCATTTATGGCAGTTGATTTTTACTGTATGGTTTTTGAATTCCGTTCGTGACGGCTGAGGGCGACTCCAAATTTCGTCAAGCTCTCATTAATTATATCGCCCGTGTTGGAGCTCATCTCTATGCAGGGGCTGTGCTCTTTCTGTCAACGCTTTGCCTTGGAAATTGTTTCAAAAGTTATGGATTATGATTATGTAACATTGATTAAAGTACTCAATTAGCTTGCATAAAGTTGGGAGCCATTCTTGGCTGCTTATGCTTCATGGACCGTGAATCTAGTATGGCTCCCTCGATTTACAGATTATATCAACCCAATATGTCTCTCATCACTGTCACGAAATGGCTATATTTTACCTCAAGAAACATGTAGAATTGTATTCTAGGAGTGGTGCTTTGTGTTATACTACTAAATTCATTAGTTTTTGTGTACCGAGGGGCTATTTCTTTCTTTTGTCTCTTTAACATAATATTTTTGGTGGGTCCTTAGTAAGAAATCCAAACGGGTTGACCGGACCTAACCGCCCTTTTCTATGCATCGAACAACGACCAAACCTAGATGTAGAACCGTAGAGACAGCTGATAGCATCGAAGCCTAAATTGGCGCATTAAGGTTTTGGTACTGGAGCTTGCAGTCCCTTCACGGATTTTCAGCCTCACGGTGTGAAACGGGGACTGGTTTGACCACCGTAGCTCGAAAGCTTCCGCACATGTATGTTGGGACCTGACTGACCGATCGAGCTGCAACAATTCACCTTTATTCACCAGGCAGAGAGACCCACCGAGGTCCATAGTTTCTGCTCCACTACAAGAATCGGACCACCTTGGGCGGTTGGTGCATGCAGTAGCAGTAGTGCATGCCCAAGCTGGTCCCCGTTCATCATTTGTCCCGTGAAAAGCATCGGAGCTTTGACATCTCAACTTCCTACTATGGTGGTGGCACGCTCACGATTGCTCCGTGTGTAGGGAATGACCTCAACTTTCCATCGACCCTTGATTGAAAAGAAGAAAAAAGAAAGCAAAGATCTAACATCGTTATAGATTACGCACGCTACGTTAGATGTCGGTAAACTTATGTGGTGCCACATGGATTCTGCACTATGATTGGTTTGATTCGACTTGTCTCCTGGAAGTTCACCGGTGAACGGGCCTTCCGTTCTCCTTATGATCTGAGATTGCAGGACCAGGTTGCTCCTCTGTCGCATACGGAGCGTCCGAGGAAATCGGGCCGTTCCGGGTCAACAAGACGGGTTCGTCCCTCTACACGAACAAGTACTCGTGGAATACAGGTATCTAACACTTGGGAATTTGAGACCTTTTCTTTCCAATGACATAGAAGTTAGGCCAAGGAAAAGGGTACGAGAATTATGTTTGGCATGGCAACACTAAAAATGATATCGTAACATGATCTGCAGAGGCAAATCTTCTCTTTCTTGAATCCCCAGCTGGAGTTGGTTTCTCCTACACAAATACCAGCTCCAATCTCAAAGATTCTGGGGACAATCGAACAGGTGATCATATAAGTGTTTTAATAATCTTCGTTATTAGCTCTAAACATTGGAGACTAATTAAGATTCGCCAATTCTTGTGACGCAGCTGCTGATACTCTCGTTTTTCTAACAAGATGGATGTCCAGATTCCCTCAGTACCAACATCGTGATTTTTACATTTCGGGGGAGAGCTACGCGGGTAATTAACCGATTTCTGCCTGCAGCGAGTCTCACATTTCCTTACAGCATAATTCCCCATTTAGACTGAAAACGTGACTGACATGACAGTTTAATGTTTGCTTCCTCTTCGGCTGGATTCGCGCTCAGGGCATTACGTTCCCCAGTTAGCGAAGGCGATTCATGACCACAACAAACAACATTCTAATCCCATCATTAATCTCAAAGGATTCATTGTGAGTTCCAGTTGACTCCAAAATCTCGAATCTATTTCCACAATTTGTAATGGCATCATTTTCTCGGAATCCTGTCTCTAATTTGGACATGCGTGCGTAATGCAATGCAGGTGGGAAATGCAGTGACCGATAACTACTATGACAGCTTAGGAACAGTTGCATATTGGTGGACCCACTCCCTGATCTCAGACGCCACCTACAAATCAATCCTCAACAACTGCAATTTCACATCCGACAACTCCTCCGACCAATGCGATGATGCTGTGAACTATGCCACGAATTATGAGCTGGGCAACATCGATCCGTACAGCATCTACACACCCTCTTGCCTGTCCTCAACCAATAGCACTATCAGGGTCAAGAACACTCTCCTGCGACGGCGCATCTCGGGTTACGACCCCTGTACAGAGAACTACGCCGAGAAGTATTATAACCGGCCCGATGTGCAAAAGGCCTTGCACGCAAACGTTACGGGGATTCCTTATAAGTGGACTGCTTGCAGGTTACCTATTCAATCCGACTTGCTCAGTCTGATTCTCTTCCATTTTCTTAGAAAATATCAGGGTTTTTTTATGTTGCTTGTATCGTGTGCTGAGCAGTGACGTTCTGATCAAGAATTGGAAGGATTCTCAAAATTCAATGCTGCCAACGTACAAGGAGTTAATTGCAACTGGACTCAGGATCTGGGTGTTCAGGTAAATTGATTCCCCTCGTCTTCTAACTACAGGGACTTCAAACGTTTTTATTGCATTCATAAGCAATTGACAGCTGTTGTTGCTGCGATGCATTTTGGCGTTACGCGGTGTCTAATTCATTGTACGGGCCCCCCGGCAATTAAGCCTGCTACAGTTTTCCGATTTCGCTTGTTAGACAGTGACAAGAGCTGTTTTGACCTCCAGCTAAAGCCGCGATTTTGACCAGTCGTTCATCATGCTATGAGACATGGACAAGATTTATAGAAAAGAAAATTCATCTATATCTGTCTTTACCGACTCCTAACAACCAGTGACTTTTCACCTCTGTCGTACTTACTGATTTCACCACAGATCCTTCCAGTTTCTTAGGAGAATTAGTGTTTTCTTTTCTTTTCTTTTCTTTTTCCTGAGCCCGATCCCACAGACTAGCCTCCATGTAAGTCAAGGATATTGTAAGATGGAGGGCAGAGGGACTCATCCTTGGTATCAATCACCCACAAGCCCAAACCCTTGCCACTCCACCAATCCCTTGGAGGCCAGGAGAATTGAATGTTAAAGCATTAGCTTTTCACTGCCTGTGTTCTTTAGAACATTTGATTTCAGCTTTAGGAAAAGAGAACTTTTTCTTCACGCGTCTTTCTTCCCTCTTTGAATCATAGACTACCACAGGGTATGTGCATCAAATAGGAGTCCATGTTAATATTCCTGAGCCTCCAAAAGCTTCCCGGAAGGAATTAAGATGAGCACCATTCAGGAGTTCTTTTGATAGACAACGATGTTCAGGAGCCCTCTTCTCCTTCCTGGTCCATGCAGAAAAAAAGTGACTGGATTGAGCATTCATGGGTGGCTTGTGGAAATAGTGAACCTGCCTCTTGATCTTGAGTCTTCAAATCAACCAGGAGCAAAAAAATGAGGCTATTGTGGAAAGGTCAATATCAGAATTTGGCTGTCTTGATTGGACTAGTAACAGTCTCTTAAAATGATCTTTGGGGGAGTTTTGGACCAGCAGGGGCTGACTGGACAGATAACAGTCTTTAGAGGGTTCTTGATTGTTCTCAACTTCGGGTTGGGTGTTTCAACATAATCTTCCAATCACAGGCATTTATCTGATAGATTTCTTCAGCTTCTGCACCGGTTTGCATTTTCTCACCTTGCATTCATGTCACCCGATTTTCATTGCATATTTACCTAATCACTTATGTGTCATCTGTAAAATATGATACTGTGAATCAACACCAAAATGATATTACCAGTACACATTCTTGAAAATTTACTCCTTGCTGAGTGACCATTTTTTTAAAACTGGGCAGCGGTGACATAGATTCGGTGGTTCCAGTGACAGCCACCAGATTCGCCCTCCACCATCTGAATCTCACCATTAAAACTCGATGGTACCCATGGTATTCTGGCAATCAGGTTGGAGGATGGACTGAGGTATATGATGGGCTAACTTTTGCGACAGTGAGAGGAGCTGGGCACGAAGTGCCTCTGTTCCAACCCAAGAGGGCCTTCATTCTTTTCAAATCATTCTTGGCGGGAAAAGAACTGCCAAAGTCTTGACACGGTTTGCTGTAGGTTGAAAATAAAGGCAAGAAAGGGATTGGATTATTTGTTAGCTTTGATGGGAGTTGGTGGAGCAATCCAAACAACTTGTCGCATACAAAATAATAATGAGGGACAAAGCAGGTAAAAGCTAGGGAAGCAAATGATTCATTTACATTAGTTTCTTTTGATTGTGTGTAAGAAAGTGTCTGAATTTGAAGGAGGAACTCCACTGAAATTCTGGTAACATCATAAAAGCAGGGTGTCAAATATCAATTCAATGCAAGGGGAATGTAATTCTTCGAGAAATGGTAATTGCACATAAGGCTGTTCTCTATTCTTTGTTCATCATGTCCTTCCTTCTCTCCTCAAAATTTTGATCTTGATTAGCTTGATATTCCTGTCGGTAGTTTTGATCACTCTCAGCTAGTTTATTAGAAAGCTAAGGGAAGCATTATTTCTCATTAGAAGTGCTCTGCGATTTGCTGGAATGAGAAAGAAAACGCAAGAACTTCTCAACTATCGAGTCAAAATGTTACCAGAGCTATGGCAACATTATAGCCTTCAATAGAGAGATCTGGTATGACATTTTATATGACGGACCCAGATCTAAGATGAGCTAAGTACAGGCTACACAAGGAATGTTTGGATGGTGGACCAAATCACGTGAGGCACTGTCAAAATTATATCAACCTAGTGATTAAGATGCATGCAGATTAATCTGTTAATTTTCCAGGCATAAGATCGGTCTATGAATGATACCGCGACAGATCTAAACAGAAGCATGTCTATCTCAGTAGACTAGATGGAGACTCAACTAGAGAAAGCCAGCAAGAGAAGAAGGCTTATTGCTTCAGTCCGTCACGGCGCTGGTTTGAAAGTTAGTACTTCAAACTTTGTCATTTTTCTGCCGTGAATGGTAATTTAAAGCTAGAGTCGTCTTCGGACACAGGACCACAAGTGCACTGTATAAGAATGAAGAGGAAGCTCTCTCTCTATCTCTCTCTCTCTCTACCATGAGTGTTTGGCAAGCAAAACAATCAAGAGCCTGCCATACTAGTGTTCTCTAAGAGAAACCAAAAGTTGAAAACGCAGGCCTTTGGCTCTCAACTAAATGTCTATTTCCGGGAAATCCCCCTCGATCTTCTACTTGCCTATCACCTTCTCCGGGGAAGAATATTACAGGTCGCAGTTCACAAAATAAACGAGAGTCCAAATGCATCGTAATAATGCTAATTGATTTTCTCTTCCACATCAATAACAAATTGGATTGTAACACAAGACATATAGGTGAGACCTAGCCTAAATGCATCATGCTTATTCTCACTATTTCAGGCTTAATTGTTGCGAGAATGCTTTATCTATTATGAAATGCATAAAGTGTAATTTCCTTTTTCCAAATAGTCGTGATTACCCAAGCCTCCATGTCTTCCGGTTCCACTTTTTCTTTTGGCATAAGTCATCCACGACTTAGCTAAATTTAAGGGCTAGCTAGTTTTGTGGGACACTGCTTTTTCGACCATGAACCTTCATTGAAAAAGCAGAAAAGTGACCATAACCTTCATTCGACCCGAAAAGGAAAAAAAGGATAAGCTTCATTCATGTTCCAACTGTGCAAAACTTTGTACATGTTGCAGTACTGTGCTCGAAAGGAAAACCCCCATCCACAGCCACAAAAATTAGGCTTCTGATTCAGGCGAGGATGAGAATATTGAGGTCAAACGATCAGAAGATGAAAAGCCCAAAGTTCTGAGCATCTTTTCTATCGCAGCTCAGCTCAAGCGGTTCATAATCACATGAGAAAAAAATATAGAAGGGGGCTAGAAAGAAATTTCCTTTTTTTTTTTTTTTTTTTGGAGCTGGCTTGAGCTGAAGCTCCAAATTAGGTGTTCCATGGGGGCTACTGCTAGTTGAAGCATCTTTGAGCCCAAAGAGAAACTATTAGGGACAAAATGGTGAATTCACACGAAATTGACCTTTGCTGGTGGGGGGAGTTATAATAATGTAAACTGACAAAAGCAAGCAAAGGAAGCATCTTTATCATTTCCTCTCTTTTCTCTTGGAATTTTCCTTTTCCTTGAGGGAAAAAATGAAAAAGGAATCCCCACACGAGCATGACCCATGAGAGCTCTAAGTCCTAGAAATGAGGTGTAATAACAGCTGCAACAGCACATCAGCAGAGAAAACCGGCAACCTCCCATTTTTATCTCTCTCCCTGCCTTTTTCTGCCTCTCCTTTCTGTGCCTGTCCCTCTCTGCAAACTCTCTCTCTCTCTCTCTTTCTCTCTCTGAAAAAAATTAAATGCAAAGTCGCATACACCCAACATGGAAGAAGAAACATAGAAGCTCCACACACCAAACAAAGCTTTCATATCATCCCTAAACAAAATAGAAAACAGAGAAAGAAGAGTCAACCGCCCCAACTTTCCCAAACCCTTCTCTTTTCTTCAATGGCCCAGCTCAGCTGGACCAAAACTTATGTAGCTGCAAGGTAAAACAAAAAAGAAAGCAAAGGAAATTTGGGGAGAGAGAGAAGCAAAGAAGAAAGAGAAGATAGGTGCCTTCAGATGTCCTCCAACCAAACCCACCTCCCTCTCCAATAAAAACAATGTTGGGTCACAAATGCCCTTCTGCAACCCCCCAAAAAATCCCATCTTCATCACTACTGTCTCAACCTCAGCTCTCTCTCCCCCTCAAAAGAAATACGCATTTTTATTTTTCTCCCCCATCTCTTTCTTTTTCCACACAACCGAATTATGTGGGCTTTATTGGGTTTCTTGTCCTGGTCAGAGTTTTCACAGAGAAAACAGGGAAGGCGAGAACCTTCTCATTTTCCCCTTCCCCTCCTCTCTCTTTCCTGTTTCTCTCCCTCTTTATTGTTTTGTCCTCCTACCCTCTGTCCCTCTCTCTCTCCTTCATTATTTCAATCGCACCCATCTCTCCCGGCCTCCCTTTTCGACTCTGTTTGTTGCCTTTTGTTGCCTCTGTTCTTGACCTAAGATGAAGAAGATGAAAGGGTTGGCTGTTATGGAGTCTTCTCCATATGTTGCTCCTGAAGATCCGAGAATCAGGTACAAGCACCAGAGTCTCATGCAGGACTACCAAGATCTGGAAAAGGTAAAAAATTTCCATGGGGGTTTTCGTTGAAATTACGCCTTTTGCTCAGTTTATGTCATTTCCGTATTGGTTTGGCATGGATCTAGGTTTTCTTCATGTTTCCATTGATAATTATCTAGTATGCCCTGTTCCGTTGTTGTTTCGTTGCTGATCTTCTGATATATCCCTGAGATGGTGATTGCAAGTTTGGTTAATTGGAATGGATGGTTTTGGATCGGTGTATGATTTGTGGCTTTTCATGGTTATGTTTGTTTGCCTTATTTTTAGCTGCAGGATGATTAGAAATTTACCCTTTTGTGGAGAATAACCGTACCTTGTGAATTTCCTCTCTGTTGAACTTAATTTTGAGTTTCATCAATTGCTTTCTGAGAACTTTTTCTGGTTTGCTGGGAGAGTAGTAGAGGAGAGAGATGGCTTAATGGACTAAGGTGATCGTAGATTTTTATGGCTGCTAGAGTTTTTCTTTTCTTTTCTTTTTAAAATTTTGCCTACGCCCGTGGAATTTAATCCCTCAAAAACTAATTTATGCAGCATCCTCTTTTCTTTCAGTGGTTTAATTCTGGTCTGGCAGTCTGAGGAAAGGAAGAAAAATTAGATATCTTGAAGGTTTTCTATTGCATATCGACCGTGTAAGATGGAAATCATGTGCTTGATTTGATTCAAGGATGATATTAGTCAGCTTCGTGAGCGGACCATCTGCGGTTTATAGTGATTTTAATATATTTTAAGTTACGAGACTGTTTACTCATTGTAGGTGTTGCCCTGTCTTCTGCTGTAACTTAAGTACTATTTCTGCAAGTCCTTGATTTTGTTGCATATATGGGCTTATGCCAATACTTGTTTTATAGGAAACGAATGCCATGAAAAAGAAGATGGAGATGCTAAAACAGCACAAATTTACACTGTTAGATGAAGTCCAGTATGGTTTCTTACATCCTTAGCCCTTGGGCATACATTAATTGTCGTCAAGTGGATTAGAAGCATGAGCTATTTGTGATTTTTATCGACAGATTCTTAAAGCGACGATGCAAGTACTTAATGGAGAACCAGCTCTCATCTCCACAACAGCCGCAACAGCCACAACAGCCACTTAGACGAGCGAAACGTAAAAATATAGAAATAAAAAGTGATAACCTTGCAAAGGCTAGGACTACAGCGGCAAAGGGGTCTGCTCAAGGCAAATCTGCTTCGGCTCTTGATCTAAAGAAAAGGGGGAAAGTCAAGAATGGAAGGAAAGCAGCCTTGCAAAATCCCCTGCCTCTTTTAAATGCGAAAGAGGAGAGAACCATTGTTGGGAGGGAAGCTGCGTTCCACAACTCTGCACGAAGTTTGGACTTGAACGAGAGGGATTTGATTGGTAGTGCGCGGGAAGTGGCTCCCACCCCAGCTTTTGATATGCATCATAGGGAGAGGCTTCGTGCAGGAAGAGAAGTTACCAAGAGAAACCCCACTCCTGTCTTTGATTTAAACCAGATTTCGGTAATCAATCTTTTACTAGAATGAGTTTTTTTCTTATCTTTTATATCTGTTTCGGCTGTATTTATGGTAGTAGATCATTGATGGCCACCTTTTGTTGCAGACAGAGGAGTTGCAGATCAATGATCAGCAGCCAAGAGCTGAAGAAGTAAATAGAAGTTTAGGCACAGGGGAAGGCGAGGAGCTCAATAATGATGTGAAATTATCGAGTTTTAGGAGTAAGAATACTGTGAATGGGCTTAGCAAGGTAGGGAAGAGGAAGATCTCGTGGCAAGATCAGGTGGCTTTAAGAGTTTGAGGTTACATTTACATATTCGCCAAGCTGGGATTGTTGTTTGCCAGGGCTTGCAAATAACCCCATATGTGCCTTTATGTTCACTTTTGCCTCCTTTTTTGTCTACAACAATCAGGTTATGCAGTCACATAGTTGCCTTACATATTAGGTATAGAATCAAGTAGCAAGGTAAACGAAAAACCTATATACTGAAACCTATATCAGTTTCCATGAGGACAGTGAAAAGTCACTGCACAATCTTCTACTCCTTGAATCGCTGCATGTGGTTAGTCATTTGACCCTGCAATCTTGCATCAATGGCTTTAGGAACATAATATGAGAATTCTCTTTACCGGACCATAACTGAACTTTCTGCGCATGCGTTAATCGGTATACTATGACTCTTGTGGGAACAAGATAAATCATGTGATATATCTATTCTCAGGAATATTGCTTTTGCATGATGTTCATATCTATGGATCTTTGTTTCCAGCTGATTTTATCAACTTTTCGGTTCAGTATAATTTGATTAGCATGAAGTCATTGTAGTTGGAAATCGCAAGTTAGAATGGAGAATGGTTCATGCAAAGTTGTACCCGCGACTTGGCCCGCCAGAGAATTTTGCTTGGTGTTGTTCCGTTAACGAGTAGAGTAGGAATTGAACAAAAAGTAGCATCTCCTGAGTCTCTGCCAAATTCGCTGATGCCTCGCCATGTTCGCCAGATCTTCTCTTCAAGTGGCATGAAGTAGTAACAGTTCCTCCACTCAAACTTGGCCTTTTTATTAAAGAAAGAAAATTCATCAAGAGACGAAGTTGAATCATTTTCTGCAATGTGTAAATGTGATGCCCCAAGTTCAAAGGGGATCTCCCCTATCGGTAATTTACGGTGGCTTCTGTCTATGGTTTTCGACCATCTTGAGGAAGAAATCCTATGTTGGTCGGTCATTGTCAGTCCTTTCTTTTTCCTCGTTTGTCCTAGTATTAAGTCAGAGCGGGTTTGAATTTGTAATGCGACTGCTCAATCAAACGTCCGATGCTTCGTGTCATGGCGAACGATGGGATAAATATTCCTGAGGAACTGCTCCAATTCATGGCACAGAAGATAGCCACAGACGGCCGAATCAATTTCAGCAGTGCGCGCGCACGGCTTCGGACTGCGGATGCTGATGAGTGCTCCTAGCTTATACTTATTGATAAGCGGCAGAGAAAAGAGCGCTGAGTTCTATAGCCTTTGAGACGACAAAATCCACGAGATTACATTAACCGAAGCGGAGGAAGGGGGAGTTTGTCATCGAGGGGAGAAATCATGGCCAGTACGGGCTGATGAGAGTGCTCCATCACTAGGATGAGCCAAAGGAACTGCCCGGAACAGACCAGATAGGCCAATTCTGGGCGGTTCCGAGGATACCAATCTGATTTCAGTTCTTTAAAATTGGAATCAGTGAATTTCGATCTGGTTACAGAGGTGGAACCTCCCACTCAAATCACTTGAATTGGTTATTAATTTATTATTATTATTTCTTGATGAAGGTGCCGATGATATATGGAAGGAGTGATCATCATGTTGCTTAGAGAAGACATCGTGATCAGAATATTAACTTTCCTCTCATGGAAAGTTTGGACCCGTGAAATCTTCTTTGATTGCAAGGATTTTCCTTTTTCTCTATTATGCAAAATATTCTCTTTACGCACTCGGATTCCAAGATTTTAGCCTCTCTGTTTGGCGTGATTTGCAGTCACCAAATGTGCCTTTGCTTTACCCTTCGCTGCACCTTCCACTCCGAACGGTTAAATTTGGCTGACCGAGCGTTAATTGCACATATGAAATATTCTTTCCATACTGCTGAATAATGGGCAAATCCCGTTGATTACTTCCCCATATTTGGCCTTCATCCACTCAATCTTTGATGCGTATGTTGTTCCCTTTCCAAATTTTTTGGAATCCAATCTTCATTCATCAGCCAACTTATCATCTGACCGAGCTCCCGAGGCGAAGGGCGGCTGTTCCAGCGAGCTCCCGAGGAGGCGGCGGAGTGGGAGCGGTGGAAGGCCTGCTGTCGGAAACCCAAGTTGCGATGCCCTCCGCTCCGTCATCATGGGGTGCTCGTGATCGATGCGATGGTGAGTTCCATTTACCCACTTAGAAACCGGTCCCATCACTCAGGAACCGATCGCCTCTATCACCCCACGCCTTCGTTTAACTCCCTAGCATCAACAAATTCCTAGATCGTTATGCTAAGTACGTCTTCAAGTCCGTTGCTGACTCCGGAATTCAGGATGATAATTTATCAGAGACTTTGTCGACCTCTCAAGCTTTTATTTTGGTCGAAACTCTCAAGCCCACCAGCTCGTTCTGTGCCAAATTGGAAAAAAGTTTCAACGACGGACATCTTTATTTTTAGTAGCAGAGCTCAGGATTTGTCACGTTGGGCTTGAACTGGGTTAGGACATCATACAAAATCATTAGGAGGAGCAGCTTTACCTGTACATATACAAATTAATTGTTCCTGATTCTCATCTTTTTCTGCTGTTCTTTCCTTCAGGGATTGTGCGATCGGAAAGGAAGCTGCATACTCCTATAGACTGAGCAGCTTTACTAGCATAGATAACCATAAAATACTTAGATATCTATTTCATATCTGTTTCATTTTCCGCATAACATGAGTGGACGAAAGAGAAAACTATCAAGAGTATGCTTTCCTACTTACAATGCATCCGGACATGAAACATTAGATTATTAGGTTTTATGTCGACTCCAAAAAAGGTACCGGTGTGAAGTAAGAATCACTGAGTACATGTTAATGCATCGATCCCCCTTATTTATTCAAGGGGTTGCAAAGGAATCAGTAAATACATGATGATGCATGGACCACTATAATTTTTTACTGTGCATCTTTTAAGGTAGAGATCACTTTGGACACATCAATGCTCAATGTTTTTGTCTTTTCTCTTGTTTAATTTCTTTTTCAGGTAGACTTTTTAACTCCACGACAATTCTTTCTTGCTCTGAATACTCGATCTTCTCATTGTTGTCACTGCTTCACTCACATGCCTGGAGAGCCTTAACCCCATGCCTATGGTCATTCTTGGCGGCCGACGAGCCACCCCCTCAAAATCACCTGCATGTTTGTGAGGGATGCATCGACACCAGCAATGATCATAGCGTCTCGTCTTTGCTCTCGAGATCAGGGCTTGTCTCTATCCCCCGTTAGTATAATATATCTTCCAGCAAAGGATCAATGATTTCGACATGAAAATGAACTTTATCGGCTTATTGTCTCGATCAAAGGGATATCCTGTGAAACCGTCTCCTGATAATCATTCGCTTGTTCTTCAGTAATAAAGATAGGCACGGCAAATTAAAGCAAATTGTTAATCAGCAATTGTGAAGAGAGGAGCAACACAAATGTCTGGAGAAATAACATCTATGTCTCTAAATGTTAATCAGCTTCCAATCAACACACCAAATTAAAGCAAATTGTTCAGGTAACAACTCCGCCCATTTTTATTCCCAAGATTATAAATACAATGAATTTTACAAAAGTCAAACCGGCGAGATTCAAGTGAATGATGGCAAAATTTCCGGGTACTCGCTCAGACCGTCTCTGCTTTCTCATTTCTCAGTTGCCTCTTTTGGCTCCTTTGCGTCCCTTTCAGGATGTTTCGCACCGTATGCGGTGGTGACATCAGGAGAGACATTTTGTTCCATGTCGGAGGTGGCGGATGCTCTGGACACGGCAGCACAGCCAGCTTCGTCAGCTTGACCCAGTTCTTGTAGACGAGCAATGTGTTTTTTCCCCTTTTGATGACTCTCCATTACTGTCACGGAGAACGCCCCAACTTGGCACATCGCACACCAAAACTGGAAATTCTTCTTTCTTGAACCTTTTGTGTTCTCCAAATTCTGCGCCATTTTCGGCCTGCTAAGCATCTTCAAATCCTTAAGCTCTTGGTTTACTCGTGATTCAGTGTTCCCTTCCTTGCCAATTTTCCGAGCTAAAGAAGCTTCTTTAGTCTTGTGCTTCTTCCCTTCGAGATGTTCTTTCAAACCCTTCTCACTTGTAGCACTGACCTGGCAAAGTGCACATGTCCACTCCTCCTTGGTCTTCTTCTTTTGACTAAATGTGGACAATCCATCTGCATCAACTGGAGATGTTGAAGCTTTTCTTTTGGCGCTGGAGAGATTTGGATCTGGTCTAGGCTGCAAGAAAGTACACAGAAATGCCATCATTAAAGCTCTATTCCGTTTTAAAAAGAGTGAGTAGGTGAGCTTAGGAGCCTGAGCAACATATTGACTAATCCAACTTCGTCATGGAGAATCAACCCTTTGTAGGCCTTGAGAAGATTCTGCCTTCATCGCCGTGTCATGATTTAACAACAAAGATATTGGCATCAATGTAGTAAAAAATGGTTGATAACTGACTTGCTATGCTACAGTGAGGTGAAGCCAGAAAATTCCACTTAGAACCTGCATCTATCCATGCCTGCAAATTCCCTTGAGCGCATGACGTCTGCAGACTCCAGTTTGATGCACTTAAATTACATCTACACTTAACTAACTTACAGAATTGTATGTCCTCAATCCATTTACAGAGATCACAAAAATTCTATAAAAACCTGCAGGAATGATAAACTGTTCTAGATATGATGTCACCTATAAACACATGAATAGAAAAAGCTGAAACTCAAAAGTCAAATCAAAACTAAGACTACCAGTGTCTACTTTATTGTTTTCAGTTCTTGATAAAAAAAACTGATCAAAATTCTTGGCACAGTTAATATCCACTGAGCGATCTATTTTCTTGAATGACTTCAGGTTGCATTGAGACAAAAGCAACCGCAAGTTTTATCAAATCTAATTTCTTAGCTATGAACTTCTATTTCAAAATTGAGCGATGTCTTTTTTCAAACAAATTTCTTGAAGGCCCTTATTTGCCATCTTGCCACAGAGAATAAATAAACATCAGTTTTACAAACCAAATTCTCTATCCATGAAATTCTACCTCAAACTTCATTAATTTTTTTAACTGCATCTCTTGACCTGAATCAAAGGGAGAGTAAACAAGTAAAACAAAGAATTTCCAAATCAAGAATCCTCAGCACACCTCCAGCATGAAGAAGAATATTCTAGAGATGAAGATCAAAGGGAGAAGAAGCATTTAGTTAAAGCTAAGAAGCATTTGAATCTTTTGGCCTTCAAGTGGTGAGGACCAAAGAATGGTAACCCCTACCAAAGAAATTCTACAGAGTGAAGAGGGGAATTTGGGAAAAACGGAGAGCAGATTTCCACTCCTTTTCTCATCCCCCTTAAACACAAGGACATTGACCTACGCCTAAGAAGACACAGTGAGGTGAAGCCCATTAGTTCAAGTAAAAACTTGGTTTGTATCCATGCTTGAATATTTCAGTGAGTGGGGACCTTCTATTCACTAAGGCTCTTCAATTAATTTCAAGGACTTGTGACTATATTTATAAGCATGCCTATTTTATCTTTAAACTGTAGAGATAAACTAAAGCATATTTCCTAATATTTGTGCAGTTAGAAACATATCGGGTCTCTGGTGTTGTTGAGAGATGTGTAGTAATTACCAGAAATCTGATCGAATACCTAAACAAAACATGCTTGCACTAACCACCAAAATTACCTTACAAGCTTGTCTGCACAAAACAATTTAATAGACAGAAATAAATTCAAGGCCTATATAAAAATGCGCTAGCTAATATTCAAAGAAAACCAGACATCAAAATCACTACCTTATGATCAACAGCTATTATCCATGATGATTCACAAGTTTAAAAAAGGACATGAAATCTCCACAGTGTACTAACATATAACTAGTCATGATCCTCACAGAATGTCTGTAATTTTCGTTCTTTCTATGTACCTCATATGTCATTCCTATGTACTTTCTCACCCATTTGAAAGGTTCAGAGAACATAGATTTTCCCCAAAAACTTCTCCACTCAATTAGGCTTAAATTATAATTTTTTTCAGGCAATAGGCTTCCGTCCTAGGCATACTTCAAGATGGTAACATTATCCCTATACCATCCTCATAAAGCCAGAGAGATGATGGAAATCATAAGATGCGAAAGGTTCTGGAAAGGATACCATGATTTTAGTTGTCTATATACATTCCCTAGTGCAGGGTCAAGAAAAATTTAACAAAGACAAAAGGCAGGAGCCACGATAACTTTACGCAGCAGTATTCATATTGGAATTCTCATTGATGGAGCTAATTGAGCCGGACATATCAATTGAAAGCAGTACCAAACAGTCATTGATGACAAAAATTGATGTTTAGCCCACCATCAAAAGCATATCGATGATTGGTATGAGACACTTTATGCTAGAAAATGCTAAGATTGAATAAATGTTGAATTTCTTTTCAAATATTCGAAAGGGTGTAGTAGGTCTCATTGAATTCATCTAGAACTAATATATTGTTGACAAAACTAGGCTTAGAACTCCCATTTGAAATTATCTACCTAAGAAATAGGTGGGTCTTTCTGTTTTTTTTTTTTTTTAAAGAAATAGGTGGGTCTTAATCAGCAATAATCATATCAAATCACAATGTGTCTCTTAACATACAGAAATATGATTTCAAAGGCATGCTAAACATCAATTGTCGTTACCTAATTGGTAACAAAATGCTGGAATACAACTTTCAGCAGAATAATGTGACTCAAGCTACTCCATCAAAGAAAGTTCAGAGATGGCACTTATGCAAAGCAAATTCCATCAATTCTACTTTGTGCATACAATAATTTTTATCGACCTAGCACTATGGAGTGTACTTTGGACAGATAACATAACGGTATGTCCAATTGAGTTATTCATATAGTTATCCAGTAATTAATTATGTCGATGCAGCAATTCCCTTATTGCTCTCTTTACCATATTTTGCATCAACATAATTAATTATATACACAAAAATACACAGCATGTCGGCATTTCTCTTTTGACAGTTGAAAAGACTGCCATCACCTATCCAGCTTAAGGTGTCACAGAATACTGAAAATGCTGCAGAATGTCATGCCCAGAATTCACAATGTAGTTAAGAAAATCTCATGCAAATTTCTCTCTTCTTTTTCTTCCCATTTTTATTGAGGAAAAGGAAATCAATTCTTACAAGTAACCCCATAAATAGTTCATTTTGCAACCAGCAGAAAGCACTTTCACGAAAACAACTATTGTAATGTCAATATCTAGAATATGTATAGCACTCCCACTAATACCAGCAGTAGCAATGTCTGATGCTCTCATATTCTCACACCAAAGATAATCTCACAAGCTTCCTCTACATCTAATTTAAGATAAGAATAGCATAAAGTACTCTCAAAATCAGCCACACCTAAGAAAGGCTCACCTAAGCAAAATAATATAAAAAGGCAAAGACATGTAAAGCCCCTCAGAGTTGAGAACTTACCAGCATTATCAGTCTATCCTTATTAAGTTCAGGCTTAATCTCAGTCGGTGTAGCTTCGGGAGACCGAATCAATGGTGACGTATCAACTGCATTATGACCAAAAAATGCCAGGTGATCCTCCATGGCACGGCTTTCAAGCCGGTGCAAAGCAGGATGTCCTCGGTTAAAGCCGAACCACATTGCCGATTTCCCTTCGAAAGGCAATCCATCGCCAGGGCGCCGCAGCACCATCTGTCGCTCCAACATCAACTCCCTCCTCACCTCTTCTTCAAGCATCTGCCGCCGGGCAACCTCCGAGGCAATGATCTCCTCCCGAATTTTCTGCTTCTCGATCTCCCTCTGGATAGTTTCCCGGACTAGATAAGGGTCCCGCATCGCGTTAAAGTCGCAGTTCAAGTGGGGTCTTAAATTGCGAGTCCCCGGATAATCAACTGGAGCCGCATGATCAGAGCAAAAACTTCAGCGGCCCAATCAAAGATCATAACTTTCTTGTCCATTCCAGTCATAACAACGTACCGGCAGACGAAAACAAATATATTCGACTACAAAAAACAATCTTTTCGAGCAATCCGCCTTCGCATCAAACAGGGTTTAACAGTCAACTCCGGCACAAGGGAATCAGTAAAGCAGAAACCAACGAAGCAATCTCCCACAAGAAAACCGAAACACAGTGAAAAAAAACAAAGCAAAAAAACAAAAAAAACAAAAAAACTGAAACTTGGGCCTACCCAAAACTCAAGAACGGGAACGAACTCAACACAAACAAGAAAATTCAAAAAAAAAAAAAAAAAAAAGGCACCTCGCCATTCTTGGTCCGAGAAGAAACCGGCGCGGGAGGGACGAGGGACGACGGGCTGAGGCCTGGAAGCGGAAGCGCCGGCTCGGTACTTAAACTCCATGGAAAGATCACAAGATTTCAAGAATTCCCAAGATTTCAAAAGATCTAGGAGATTGAAGATTGAGTGAAATGGCAGGAGAGAGGAGAGAATCAACGAGATTAAAGGTAGGAGCGAGGCGCTTTTGGAACCTCATCAATGCTGGGGATTACTTGCTTGTTTAGCAGCAGCGCAGCTGCTTAGCCTTGTCAGCTCCCGCTCCTTCAATCCACGAGACATGACAACATCGGTGGGAGCCGAAACATCGTACTTTCTTTTATTTTATTTTTCCTTTTTTCTGTCAAATCTCGTTTTGAATTTGAATTTTTTTTATTTTTTATTGGCGGCCCGGAAAGGTGAAGAAGGAAAAGGTTGAGAAAATTGGATGATCGGTGTAAAAATAAAATAAAGACATTAGAAAATAATTTTTTTTTAAGGGTTACATGAAAAAGAGTGAAGTTAAGTAGTTGTAAGATGAACTATGTAGACATATTTACAAAATTAGCTTAGCCATCTACCTTTTATTGGTTTGACCATTATGTATTCTTACAATAATGACGCATTGTAATAGGTACAGACTTTATAGAAATTTTTCATAAGAAATATAAGCACGAGAATTTTCTTTATAGTAATTATCCATTCCATAAAAGATTATCAGGGGGCGTTCAAGAAAGAACTCATTTTTTCCTCTTATGACACGTAGAATTAGATCCGATGTGTTATTTGGAAAATGATAAATTAATTAAGAACTACCGAGCATGATAAATGCGGCGAATCCGATGTGTAGTCATCACTCTTTAATGACTATTAGATAAGTAGGAGACATTTGAAAAAGAACTTGTTTTTCTGTTTCAACATATTGAATCAAATTCGATGTGTTATTTGGAAAAGCATATAATTCAAACGAGATTAATGCATGAATCTAATGTGCAAGTAGGGGACTTTTGAGAAAGAAGTTTTTTTTTTTCTTTTCTAACGTATTGATTAAGATCCGATGTGTTATTTGAAAAAATAATAAATTAATCTAAAACTGCCAAATAAGATATATATGGAGAATATGACATGAACTCTACTCTTTAATGAAATGATTGGGCTTTATGGTGAAAGGATTGCTAGGACACCGATCGAATTGCCCCGAATAAATATAGCATCGACAAATTTTACCAATTTGGAAATTGATAATAATACTATACTTGATAGACATTATCAATTTTCGATGGAATAACATATAGGGGAGAACCTCGGAGATTTCTTTGGGACGTTTAAAAAAGGAACGGTGATTTTGGCATTTTCTTTTTGAGAATAAAATTAATTTGGGATGAATATATGGGGAGATCAATTTTGGATTTTCCATTGACTGAGAAGGAGCGAAGATTACGGATTTTGACGTCATATGAACGTCAAATTTAGCCGGAAAAAACAAGAACAAAAACAAAAAAGACAGCTAATTAACTGGGCCCGGTGAAATGTAGACCAGATAAAAATTCGCCGCGTCGACAGAGGATTCAATGCCTCCATTCTCTCTCCTCCTCCCTTGTTTTCTTCTTCATTAAGATCGGAAGTTTCCGAGCTTTTCTTGCCCATCCAATCCCGTCCAATCCACCGCTCTCGCTCTCTCTTCCGACAGAGCAGCGAGTCGCAATGCCGAGCGGGTGCGCGATCTTCTGCGAAATCCTCATCGCCATCCTGCTCCCTCCCCTGGGCGTCTGCTTCAGGCATGGGTGCTGCAGCGTATGCACCTTCTCTCTCTATTTGAATTGAAGAAAATGAGATACCCTTTTGCTTGTTTTCGTTTGTATTGGCTCCCTGATGCGAAAAGATGTCTTTTTGCATCGTAAAGTTGTCATCTTTAGCTGACTTGTGGTGCAAGGTGGTCTTTTGGCCGGATCTTGGTTTTGCTGCAGTATATGCACCTTCTCTCTCTCTCTCTCTCTCTCGTTAAATTGAAGAAAATGAGATGCCCTTTTGCTTATTTTCGTCTTTATTGGCTCTCTGTTGCGGAAATAGGTCTTTTTGCAAAGTAAAGTTGTCATCTTTGGCTGACTTGTGGCGCAAGGTGGTCCTTCTCCTTTGGGCCTGATCTTGGTTCCTTATGGAATCTTTAATCTGCCATCACATGTGGGTCTAGATCGTCTGTTGTTTAGCTGGATAATCTAATGATCTAATCTGCGTCACCCCGATCGCCCCGATGGAATTTCTTGCAATTTCTCCTTCGGGATTCGTTCAGCAATCTAAAGATCCTGTTGCATCCTTTGCCGTCTGGATGCCTTATTGTTCGTTTTGCAGGTTGAGTTCTGGATCTGCGTGTTGCTGACGATCCTGGGTTACATCCCGGGAATCATATACGCGCTCTATGCGATCGTGTTCGTCAACCGCGATGAGTTCTTCGACGAGTACCGGCGTCCGCTTTATGCTCCTGCCTAGCTTTTCTTTGATATTTTCACCATCATCGGCCTTTATATGCTGTAATTTGACGGTTTAAACTCCGTACTGCGACAGTTTCGCTGTTTGCTTGGCTAGGAATACCGTTTTGATGGTTTGATGTGACTATATTCTGATATTTTCTTGTTCCAATCGGATGTGCTGGGATTGATTTTTGGCTTGGACTAAACTAGATCCGTACCATTGTCCACTAAAACGTGACAGGGGAACTGAGAAAACTAATGGTGAAGAGGCAAAACTGCAACCATGTTAGATTAAGTTCTCGAGCAATCAATCATGATGTGTCGATAGCAGATGTAGATGTTGGTGGTTGGTGAATTGGCAGTAAAGTACAGATCTACATCAGATCATTCATGTTGAATTTCTTTAGCTCATTATTGTTTATAACCTTAGTCTACTGTGGAGATCATGGCAAACAAGCCTTGCTTCAGGGATAATATGAGAAGCTTATGCATCTCTAGAGCGACTGTAGTAAATGGAAAACTGCGCCAACTGGCTTGAAAGCAGGAAAAATCAGTTGTTGCTTGTATACAAAATTCAAACGAAAAGAAAGCCTTATACAAGAGGAGGAACCCAAATTTTAACCTGCTTTAATGAGAGTGGTAGTATTTCTTGCCAGCGTCTCCATGCTAAGTGGAACTGCACACACTTGAACTTAGAAGAACAGAGTCACGGTGACGAGTCCAACTATTACTGGTCCTACTGCTGCAGACAGGAAAGAAGCATGAAGCACGTTGGCGGGTGCACCGCTGTGAGTCTTTTTAGCTGTCGTGCTACCATAAACGGCCTTTGCTTTGTTGACACTTTTCAGATGAACTTTCTGGACTTCCCCCTGATTGTTTTGGTAGTCCCTCTCTTCGGTTTTCCTTTGATGGCGTCTCTCTTCGGTTTTACTGATCAAGTCAAGGGTAGCTGCATAGAGACAGCAGGGACAAAGTGTAACTTAGCATGCAAAATTTGGCTTTGAAAGTTTCATTTTGTGGTGAACACTTCATAAAGAGTTCTAGAGCTCACGTTACCTGAACTTTCCCCCTCTCTCAGCTTGTAATGATCATGGGATGGTCTGAGAGTGCTTTCAGATTCGGAAGAAAGAACCTTGCTGCAGATGACGAAGAAGAGGCACGCAAGTAGTAGTCTCCTCATATTCGGAGCTTCAGTTAAACCAGAGATTCTGAGGGATAAAGAGTTGGATCAATAAGTTAGGATTGTGCTCACTGCTCAACTGTATCAAGTCCTTCACTCTATATATAGTTAGTATCGTTGATGATGCTTTGCTGTTTGAAGAGGGTTTATTTCACTAAAACAAGAGATTCTCAAGTATGCGTATAGCGTTCCTTTGTCGTCGAGACGGAATAGTAGGATGCTTAGGCTCCATCTGGCGGCAGATCTTTTTATCAATGCAAGAAATGGAATTGAAACCCAAAGAATCTGCTTTTTCTTGTGGGAATCCGGCTGCGACAAACGTTTTCATGGTGGATGCTTGCAACAAAAGAGAAGAAAAAAGGGTTTCTCTTGGTCCTAAACTTTTCATTACTTGTTTTTTTTTCCTCTTGGAGAATGCTCAACAGCACATTGGCTACCGGAATTAGATGCTTTCTCCCAAAAATCGGATCATTATTCCATTTACACATGATCTGGAAATACAGTTCCAGAAAGGTTTGCAGAAATGGTTGAGATCGTTGGAACCCTGTGAAGGCGAATATTACTTTGCTTGACTTTTTCATTGGGCCCGTTCGAATTTTTTGCTTCCGTCGACGTAGGATTGGACAACTCTAGCCTATGGCTCAGTTAGAATCTCTTCTAAGAAAGAAGAAAGTTCAAATTTCTTAGAAATCGTAGGAAGCCAGATCTGTCACACGGGGTTTGCGTATCATTTCTGCTTAAGCAAGCTCACTTTTCCGAAAAGACATCTGATGGTCTGATTTGCGCTCTCTCGAATAAGTATCATTTGTGCGACGATGGGTTTTAAAAGCAGTAACTTGATTGAACCCAAGATGTCATATTGCAGAACGTTGTAATATGTCCATATTTCCCTCTATATGCTGGAAATCTTTCAGATGCCTTGGGAGTTATACCCTTAAGGCGACAAGCCATCATTTCAGATATTGGAGCATTCATCTTTCCAATAGAAAGCATTAACATGTATGTGTAAGTGTTAGAGAAAAGTCTCATGTCAAAGAATTGATATGATAGAGAGCAGATAATATATTTTATTTCACCTATAAATCATTGGTTTAAGTTTTTGAATAAATTTGATTTCAACTAAATATGTTAATGGGCTTAAATATAGGCTTCCTCTTGGCAATATCCCTAAAAGAAGGTATATGTTTTACTGTACATTGCTAACAAATTTTATCCTCCTACAATATTCAGTGAATCATTCAAGAGAGGAATATGATAACCAACTCATTTTTGGGAGGTGGATGTTGTGGTGTAGCAATGCAGGCTAGAAGGTAGACTTCACAGTTCAGTCCGAAGAAAGAGACTAAAGATGAAGTTGGGCATTGAAGATTCAAATTGAGATAAATTAATGCTAAAAGGATATTTAAATTAAGGGGGAGATTGTTAGGATGTATGTGTGAGCGTGTTAGAAAAGAATTCCATATCGGAAAATTAATATGATATGGAATAGTTAATATATATATTTTTGGCTCATGGTTCATTCGCTTAAACTTTTAAATAAATACGAGTTTGACTGGCTATATGAATAAGCTCGGATTTGAGCTCCCTTTCGGCAATCTCTCACCATAAAGATATCAGGTTTTCACTGCACACTCCCAACAAAAAGGACAAGCCTTGACCTGGACTTACTGCAATGAAGAGATGAAACAAGATAGAAGTTTCCAGTCGTTCACCCTGCAATCTTAATGTTCCATTCTCTGCACATCCTTCAGAAACCAAAGGCGCCCAGTGAGCTCGAACAGCTGAATATCTTTTCGCATGCCACCATTTTTTCATCGGTTCTCTCTTGTTGTTCATGTTAGTCAAGATACATCCTTCCTGGACACCATGGGAGCTTCTTGAGCAAAACTTGAAATTATAGAACATGTAAATAATAGCAGAAATGGCATGGAAGGAGAAGTGATGGCAGAGAGTATGCACGCCCAGCGCTCACCTCAGGTTTTTCTTCTTTTTTTTGGTCGGGAAGCGCTCATCTCAGTTGATGAGTGGAAAAAGATACCGTTGACCCTCGAGATGGTATGCAAAAGCTTTTGGCTGAGCAATAATAATCAATTTCATAATGTTTAGTGCAGCAAAAGTTAGAGAGTAGAGAGATGGAGATGATTGTTTGGACTTCTCTTTTGTCGACCTTCCTTCTTTTATGATTTCTCCTACTTTCTTTAGTTTAGTGGTCGATATCATTGAATTTGGTGGACCACCAAGCTATATGGATAAGTAGCTGAAAGTTGGAGTGTCGCCAGCTCATCATTTATTATGTTGAAGGGTTAATACCATAAAAAATCTTGAATTAGTACATATATAATAAATTTATTCTAAACTAATTTTTTGACTATTAAAATTCCAAACTGATATATCTGTGATAAGTTTACTACAAATTAATTTTTGACCACAATAAACTCATAATCCTCAATTAGTTTCCATTAAATTTCATTAACACCACGAAAAGCTATAAATGAATATATCTATAACAAATAGAGGGTACAACCCCAAACTGGTACATTCGTTAATTGCCATGTGTCATTTGACTCAATAATTTAATGGTAAAATTTAACGTAAATTAATAAATTGTAAATTTGTTATAAGTGTATCATTTAAAGATTATTGATAGTCGAAAAATAGTTTGATGTAAATTTGTGAAATTGTATTAATTTGGGGCTTTTCATAATATTAACCCTATATTAAATGAGAGCAATATAATCAACTATTTTGGTGAAATAAAAAATTCAAAGAGAGTTTCTTTCTTGGACGTCGGATGGTGGGCGATGAAAGTTGAATCAATTGTCTTTTTTTGTAAATGTTCCACCAAAAATGGGTGATTGTCACAATCTCCCCAAATGAGGCACTGCCTAGGGGTCGATTAATGAATTATTAAGTTTACAATCATAGCTTTGACTTTTCCAACTTTATACTAATTCTGAACTTAAAATTCAAATTACTATTCTATTATTGGGAGGATTACTTTACTTTTACAAATAAAAGATTATGGATTCGGGAACTTAATTATGTTAAATTATTCTTACGTCCTTTTAATGCATTCTTTCTTTTATTTTCAAAAATAATTTATCAGGCATATTAGCTTAGCCACCAACACATGAGGTGTTCACGTGAGTGCATAAATGTTAATGTAACTACTCAACAAAGTAAAGTAATAAATATATTGCTAGGATAAGGGAAGGATTTACTTACCCCGAAGCAATATAATCCACTAAAATATATTCACGTGAGTGCATAAATGTCAATGTAACTACTCAACAAAGTAAAGTAATAAATATATTGCTAGGATAAGGGAAGGATGAAGTTAATCCACTAAAATATTAATTAAAAATGGACATATTCAACCTAAATATGGTTTCTAATTAGTAATTACCATGCAGTTTCACTCTTAAAAAAAAATATTTTCTCTTATTCAAATGAGAATTAACCTAAATGCAATGCATGCAAGGGGATTACTCAAAATGCAATGACGTACACAATATGTCCATTCTAACAAGGCATGTAACTTCTAATTAAATAACCATAACATGCAAGATAAATGACATGCGATTTTCGTTAAATGATCTAAGTTTGGGTAATAATCAATATGCAACTACTCTAACATGACATGCAATTCCAATTAAACTACGTTACATGTCATGCACTTTAATCGAATAAACCTATAATGCAATTACTAAATGACATGCAAATATTAAGTTACATGACATAATTTTATATGGCATGCACATGATAGTCTTTTGTTTTTTCCATTATTAAAATTCGGAATAAATAAATGCCCTAATTTAAACATGTGATTTTAACTAAGAAGAGAAACTAACCTATTCTAAAATAATGTTTTTGGAATTTTTTTATTAAATTCACAATTAAAAATTACTCAAAATTAACTATCAATATTAAGATATTATTTAATTTAAACTAGGAGATAAACTACGCAAATCCTAATTTAAATCAAAACATTATCCTAATCTCCTATAAGATATTTAAATGTTCAAATTACCAATTTACCCTAACTAAGCAAGAAAATCTTATCTAGCATGCATTCTAACTTATTCTAACTCCATCGAAAATCTATCTTAATCTACTAAGAAAGTATTCTCTACAATTTTCCTAAAGATGCAAGATTATCTAAAATATAATCTATTCTAACTATGAGATTTTTGTATTTTCTTTTAAGGAAACAATCAAAGATAAGATAATCATCCATCACAAAAATGTTCACCCAAACGGCAAAAGATAATTATCGCATATTCCAACCCATTCAAATTTGGAAACAAAAAAAAAAAAAAATCGACGATCGTATTAAAGGATTATGAATAGGATTGGTAGATTTTCTGTGCAATCGGGAATTGTATCTCAGGATTAGAGATCGGATTGCCGACCAATTGATGTTGTCAAATTAGGACAATTTCATAATTTAAAGGATTGTTGACGGATATGCAATATGACTCAAATATCCTGATTAGATGACAACAATTCAAATTAGGCAATAAAATTAAATATTTAAATTTGGATAATGATCATGACCTAATTCGAAGATGTCGTGGATCACAGTCGGCCGGTGGTGGTTCACGCTTAAGTAGCATCGACACTAGCACATTACACACAATGTCAACACATCATTTTTCAAAAAATAAAGAATTTTGACACGTTGGGACCCATTGTATATTAAATATATACTTTTATATATACATAATAAATTAATAATAAAAAATAGTCTAGTATAAATTTACACTAAAAACATTAACCCACAATTTGTTAATATCATTCATTGCTTCAATTTGACAAATGCAATTACATTTCATTCCAATAATCCATAAGACTTAGAGGAAAAAAAAAACAATCAACATTCTATTATTAAATTGAACATTTAACATTAAGATACAAAAGTAAAAATACTCAGAAGGCGAGATAAGAATTTGCATGCTTATGAATAAAAAATTGCATATATGAGATGGTCCTTCTAAACATCATGAAAAGCAGATAACTTGCAAAATATAATGCCGAGTTGTGAGTCACGATAAAAAAATTCTATGATAAAATCGGTCAGAGAGTTATTTTGAAAATGTAGCTAGAAAATCTGCCAAACAAAATATTTGACAGACTGTTATACTAGCTATCTAGGCTTATATTCAAGAACTGAAGACTTTTTTTCGGTCAAAAAAAATGAGGACTTCAAAATCTATCTTTTTGGCTACTTGCAAACCTCGAGGATCAGGAACTTAAGCACATTGAGAATGCGACCACGCCAAACATCAGCAACTAAAAATGACACTTCAGCAAGAATAAAGCGGCACAGTACATATACATTAAGTACACTGCAAAGAACAAACCATTAGATAAACATTGTAAAACATGAATTATCCCTTTACAGTCTGCAGCACACGGTTTTACCCCTTCTAGCTGACCAAGGCACGTCAGCCTCAACAAGAGCAGGAACGGGACCTCCCTGGTCAAGCGTTCATTGATGCATTTGACCTCCCTGGTCAAGCGTTCATTGATGCATTTTTTTTTTTTTCAGTTTTACGCTATTCCTATTCTACACTCACTCTCGACTTTTGTCCTGCCTCTTGCAGGGCGTGGGAGTCGAAACCCACTCTTAGGACTTATGCATCCCCACCTCATCTCTCCTGAGAATGTGGGGATTTGAATCCTCACCTCCCCTTTCATGTTGAAAATGTGGCCACTGAAACGAATCCTAGTGGTTGTCCATTAATGCATTTAATGAAGGCATAATCTGATCTTTGACAGAGCAATATTTGTAACGATGGGCCCAGCTCAGCCCATTCCCTTTTGAAAAGCCCAAAGCTTAGCCCATCTTTCATTTTTCTTTCTCTAGATTTGTCACGTTGAATGATAAGAGTGGTGGAAAGAACGAGAACAAAGAGAATAGAAGACGCCTGTGGGAGAGAAAAGACGAAGGAAAAATATAAAAAATTTCTCCTTCGTAATCGATCCAAACGTCCTGACAAGCTGATTCAACTGCGAATCGCAATCGCAATGCTTGGTGAGTATTCAAGTCAATTATTCGTTTAACTGGGATAATTTTCTCATTAAGGGCATGAGTTTGAAATTGTGCTGATTTTGAACTACAGGGTTCGATTGAGGAATAATCAGGCTATGTTTTTTTGTTGCAATGATAGTTTAAGACGTTGTGGAGCGGTGAAATTTGACAAAAATCGATTCCGAAGTAAGGGTTGATTGGAATGAGATTCTAAAATTCGCGTGTGAATTTCACATAACTAATAATACACGTAAGGAAAATGATGAACGTGCTATAAATGAGGTTACTTGTTAGCGCATAGAAGTCGTTTTATCAACGGTTAAATGCCGTTTAGTCGAGTCGTGTATTAGTCAATTTTTAATATTGTTTTTTGATTAATTGATAGAAATGATAGTGCGTTGGCTCAAGTAATTACTATAGGTTGGTTTTCATCTTTTCGCGGGTAACTGATACCATCTCTTCTTTGTGCAAACTCACATTTCAAAAAATGATATGGATTAAATATGTTATGAGTTTTTTTTTTTTTTTTGGTCAATCTTACTCTATTCCTACTCTACAGGTGAATTCTGCTTCACAATGATAGGAAGAGCCGACATCAAAGGATCAAAAAGCAACGTCGCTATGAACGCTTGGCTGCCACAAGCCAGTTATCCCTGTGGTAACTTTTCTGACACCTCTAGCTTCAAATTCCGAAGATCTAAAGGATCGATAGGCCACGCTTTCACGGTTCGTATTCGAAACCCACTCCTGAAACTTATGCGTCCCTACCCCATTCCCCTTGAGAATGTGGGGATTTGAATCCCTCACCTCCCCCTTCCATGTTGGAAGGGTGGCCACTGGGGCGAATCCCAGTGGTTATATGTTATGAGTTAAGAAATAACATTTTTGTTACATAAAACAAGATCGAGCATTTATTGTCGTTTTGTCTTTTTGAAATGGGAAGTCATTTTTTTATTTCAGTTTGAACTCATTGCCTATAAATTATTTGCGAAACCTTCTATAAAAGAATCACGAAAAGTTCATGATTTATGAATGTGATTTTTTAAAGGCGCTTTGATATATATCAAATAGTGAAAAGTTGTGATTTGGTTGTTAAACTTGAGTTTTGAGATGGTTTCTGATTTGATAGTGGATTACTAGAGATTGAGATTGATTGATTATGCTCAGTATCTCTATGAACCCATTGAGGGGTTTGTAGCTATATCCATACTAATCTAGGACATCATTGTAGACTGAGCTACCAACTAATAATTGATGGAAATCTACTCAAAGGGTTAAATCTTGATCGCTTGTCACAAGGCATTATGCATGACCATGACTAGATATTTGAGCATAAATTTAATTGATGGAATGGATCATCAATGTGAGTTTGATAAGATTAATTAATGAGTTGGACCATTGAAGTTTGTTTAAATATTAGTGATTGAAATGAGCACTTCTATGGATATATGATATTGAAGTGATATGTACGTAACTCATTTTGATCTTGAAGGTTTGTTAAATTTCAAATTTGGTGAAATGAGTTATATTTATATTTTAAATATGCATAGTGATTATTCGATCCGCTTAGAATAAACATATAATTTATGGAGTTGTGGTAGCTCATTCATTTCATGTTACTTGCCTTTTAGGTTCTTCAACAAATCGTAAGAAGTGCAAGAGCGCTTTAGACGGGGACTAATGGGAGTTCATTTTGGAGTTTGAATTGAGGTTGGGTCGTTTGGGAGGAAGAACAACAATTGTTTCATTCCCCAAATCTGGTAGGAATTGGGGTGTGACAACATTGTTCTTCCATAGGCAAGTGGAACCTAATATTAGACAATACTAACCCTCCCCTAACCCAAGGATTAAAAGGGGGAAAAAATGAAACACGAGACTTGCACATTTGCATGTATGCATGGAAGAGGGATGCAAGCTTGATCCCACCATCCTCATAAGACTGGACCAATATTTCAGGTATCAAAACAATATTTCTTCGAACTTTGACAATCAAGATATCATAATTACACCCCCCATGGTGGCGGTGTAGTTGGTTGAGCACTTGTTCCTTTCGTGAGAGGTCCAGTTTTCGACTCTCTATGTTATCTGCCTTGTTGGAAAGGAACCCACGACTTACCAGGCAGGCAAGGGTTTACCTCGTTGGGCTGTCGGCTTACGAGAGTTTCGTGGGTTACTAAAAAAAAAAAGATATCATAATTACTAGAGGAACACTAGAATTTTCCAAATTCTTTTTTTTTTTTTAGTATCATCGGTGAAATCTTTTTAATGGGCATCGTTTGATTATTATTATAATTCTAATTTCGCCCGGTGTTTCGTTTCGATTTTCTTTTCGGGCACGTCGCGACCTCCAGACACCGCAAGCCTTAAATTTGTTTGATCCGCAGCCAATCGCCTTCAACGGCATGCCGATCTGCAACTGCAAAGATGTTGGTTCGGTCCCTCGCAATGTTTTTTTTTTTGGTCGTGATATAGATGATGATAGAGCTTTTTCTTCGATTTCGCATTGACTGGAAGCACATGTTTTCAACGAAGAAAAAGTTCCACATGAAGCACCATTGAATAGCGAGATATTTGGTAAGAAAAAGACATAAGCATTGACTAAACAAGTGTTGAATTAAGGGTACATTATGTAGCAATTGAATTTGTCAATTTTAACTGGTCTTCCCACATAGAAAGGGTAAGGTGCGGTTTCAACACGATTTAACATCAAGTGTGGGTTTTGACTCTCAAGTCCTATAAGGAGATAAGTAAAAGTTTGAAAACGAGAGTCAGAATAGGAGTAGAATATGAACAAAAAAGAAGAAGAAGAAGAATAAGAATTTGACACTTAAGGAACACTTCTGTTCTGGGGATTAATTTCTTTTTTGAAGTAGTTTTTTTTTTTTTTTTTTTAATTTCTATTCCCTTGAATAATTTCTGAGTAAAAGAATGTGTTTGGTAATTACACAAAATTTCTATTTTCGAAATAGAAAAAGAACAGGAAATTGTTTGGTACGAATCATAAATTTTTTTATAACGTAGTATTTCCTTTAATTTTGGGAAAAAGCCACGAAAAACCCAGAACTTTGCCCAAAGTGACACATTTACCTTAAACTTTTTTTTGTGACTTGAAAAACCCTGAACTTTGCCAATCGTGACACATTTACCCCAAACTTTTTTTTGTGACCAAAAAACCCTGAACTTTTGTTATATGATACATTTACCCCAAAATTATAGGACATTTTGGTCTTTTCATTTTTAAATTTTTTTTCTTTTTTTTCTTCTCTCTTCCCTCCGCCGACTAGCCGGCGTTGGGCGAGGATCACCCTCGCCGGCGTCAGGCTGTCCTCGCCCTCACCAACATCAGGCGGCCCTCGCCTGCGTCTAGCAAGGGCAGGGACACCCTCACCCGACGCAGGCGAGGGCGGCCCTTGCTTGCGTTTGGCGAGGACGACCCTCGCCCGATCTGGCGAGGGGTGCCCTCGCCGGAGTTGGGTGAGGGTGTCCCTGCCCTCGCCTGCATCTGGCGAGGACGACCCTTGCCTAACGCGGCGAGGGCGGCCCTCACCTGCGTCTAGCGAGGACGATCCTCGTCCAATCTAGCGAGGGGTGCCCTCGCCGGACACCGGCTTCCCTCCGCCATGGCCGGCGGAGGGAAGAAGAAGAAAAAAAAAAAAAAAAAAAGAAAAAGGAAAAATCAGAATAAAAAGACAAAAATGCCCTTAATGGGGTAGATGTGTCACGGTTTGAAAAGTTTGGGGTTTTTCACGTCACAAAAAAAAGTTTGAGATAAATGTGTAATTTTATGCAAAGTTCGGGGTTTTTCGTGGCTTTTTTCCTTTAATTTTTAACAATTTGGCGGTGGGCAGTGGCAACAGCCGGAGGTTGACAACGGTCAGTGGCGGTTGGCCGCAAGCCACAAGGAAAAAGAAGAAAAGAAAAAATAAAATTATTTTTAGAAATTGTTTATGGAAATAAGAAATTACTTTTTTTCTACTTCTTGTTTCTATTCCAAATCTATTTCCCCGTCATTTTTCAATTTTGGAAAATAGAAAAATTAATTGACGTTATCAAACGGAAATCTGTTCTTTTTCTATTTTAGGAAACGAAAGAATAGAAACGTTAGCAAACGAATCCTAAATAGCCAACTTGGTCCATATGTTTGGGTATGAATGTCTACTTTTGGGTAGAAGGGTATCGGTGAAATAAAATTCTTTCAAGGCACATATAATAACAACACGACATGAAATTAGAAAGATCTCAATTTCAGAAGCAAATAGGAGCTGTACCATAATTGCTAAAGGGAGACTAGAAAACACAAATAGCCCAAACCTATGAGAGCTTCATGAGCAAAACTTGAAATTATAGAAGACTGAAATAGTAAGAGAGATGACATAGAAAGAGATGCAATGACAGGGAGCATGCACGCTAGTCTCATCTTAGCTTATAAGTGGAAAAAGATACCATCGGCGCTCGAGAGAGATTACATCCTAAATCTATTATATTTTTACAAATTTAATCATAAGCTTTTTAATTATATCAATTAAGTCCATCGAATTAATTTTGGTTGGAAATTACTAATATGCATGCTGACCGTTCTACATGACTCAATCAACGTTGACGTCGGCAAAATTTTTAATTTTTTTAATGTTTTTTCGATTTTTTTTTAATTTTTTTTTTTTTTTCTTTTTTCCCTCCCCAAGACTTGACAATGGCCGGAAGTCTGTTGGCCTCAAGGGAGGCTGCCTTTGCCACCCCTAACGAAAGGTGGCCATCGCCAGCCCAAGGGAGTGTGGCCCCCGCCGGCTCAAGCAGGGTTGTCCCTCGCCCAAGGTTGGCAAGGGCAGCCCTTAGGCCAACGAGTAAGAAAAAAGATAAAAAGAAAATGGAAAAAAAGAAAAAGAAACAATAAGAAAAGGAAAATATCAGAAAAAAGACGTGATTCGTTCAAAGTCCTTGGCAAGTTGAGCTTTATTTATTTGTTCTTTTGACTTTTCTTTTGGCCACCAATTGGAAGGGAGAGAGTTGCTTACAACCTTTCAACTACTCACAATAGTATATTATCAATTATGGGAGACCATCTTTTGTTACGCTTTCTTAGATTAGTGATAATTACACAAAGGTCCTCAATTATGATTCAATAAATAATATTGTATCTAAATTTTTAATTGATCTAATATGATTTATAAACTTTTAGTATATATTCAATATAGTCCCTAGATTATATGAAGATCTTTAATATTATCTCTAAATTTAAATTAATGGAAAGATAACATTTAAAATTATCATATAATTTAAGGATTATGTTGACCACATTGAATAAACTACAAGTTCAAGGACTACATTGTACATTAAGTTAAAGTTTAAAAATGATATTATATATTGGATCAAAATTTAAGGATCATTTATGTTGTTTTCCCCTAGAGTTACGATGTGTGCATAAGAGAATGCCTTAACTACTTTCTTTAACACCTCTTCACTTGTTCTTGTTCAACTCCAAAAGGATTGTGGGTGACCTAAAGTCGAATCGATCATGTCTTCATTATTATTTCACCGGAAATGGGTGATTTATATTGATAGTGAAAAATCTTTCATCAAAGGAAATGGGTTCAATGATGATTTAGACCCAAATTTGCCTCATTGAAAATGAACGGTAAATTTGAAAGGAAAGTATCGGAAAATGGTGACAAACAATATGGAAAGTGAACCACCGGCCGTAGTGACTCAACTGGCTAAAACTCTACTGACCCTTCACCTGGGTGTATTATGTGTAACTCAAGAGTGGTTGGTCCTCATGTTTAAGTGTCACCAGGGTTTATGGCGCAAAGCTCTACCGCAGTTCCGGTTCCTCCAAAAAAAAAAAAAAAAAAAAAAAAAATTATGGAAAGTGAAAAAGACAATAATATTGATAAACCGGTCAAAATACATTGCGAACGTGTGTTTGTGGATTTCCCTCCACGTCACACACCGCCACTTGTCTGTTGCTCGGTATCCATGCCTTCAATGAACATCATGATCCTTGTGTTCTCCTCCTGTTTCCAACTACGCTATATTTCAGGATGGCTCTTGCTTGCTCCATAACTGAACACCTACTCGTCGATGTCGATTCTACGCAGCTATCAATGATTGTACTTTATAGATGTCGATGTCCATGCCATTTTTTATAATTGTTCAATGACTTGAATCACTTTCATCGACCAGTTTCACTGGATCGATTAACAACAATCGCACGTCAACTATACTTATCTCTCAGTGTAAACAGTAAACCAAAGAACCAAACCCTTTCCTGGAAACACATGGATCATCTAGTTCATTCAACAAGCACGACTGCAACACGGTGTTGCAAGAATCGTAAGAAAAATCGAAACTTACGCTCATAGACTCGAGCATATGTAGCTCATCGTACGGTGCCACTACTGGAGGAGAGAAGTTGGTGTTCCAATATTATGAACAAGAAAAGTAGGAGTAGTTACGATATCAACTTCAAGTAGGTGAATGCTTGGAATGAGTAGACCAAAATCGTACTTTCCTAGGGAAATTATCTCTCAAGCCCGTACTAGTTAGTACGAGGAAAGGACTTCCGGTCCTGACACACCTCATTCATAACCAGCAAAACTAAAGCATGAACAATCCAAGAGAAGTCAAGAAACACAGAGAAACTACAAAGAAAGATGGGATCTGATGAGCTTGAACAGCTGCTGATGTTTTGGCGCGGGCCCTTGGTCGAACACCTCTAACCTTCTTCACTTGGACGCTGATTAGTTTCCTGTTGCGAAACGATATGAGGATGTCCCTATTCATCAGCTTGCTCTCTTGGCGCTCACGATGCTGGCTGAGTGACGTTCCCAGATAACCCTTTTGAACTTCATGAGCAGAACTTGCGGGAGATTGAAATAGCAAAGCAAGTGTGATAAGCGAGAGAATGAGTTGCCATCTCTTAACATCCATAGCCGAGGAAGAGGAGATATCTTCTTGTCCTCAGATCTAGAAATTTACTTGGTCTTTTATAGAGCTCTGATATTTGCAAGGGCAAGAAGATATCTGTGTCTGAAAGGAGCACAAGTTGGTTGGATCAGCGACGTTAGGTGGGAGCACTAAATCGGAGCTAGCGAAAACTTCGACTACCTTGATGGCTAAAAACTACACGTAATGGAACCGTTGAATGAGTGAATTAGGATTGGATAGAGTCAGAAACGACTCGATCTAAATTGACCAATTAACATGCAAACAAATTTAGTGACTTATACTTAATCTGACTTGTACTCAACCCGACGTGTTTATTAAAATAATTTCATATTTGATTAAACCTATGAATTGCTATGCTAAAGAATTAGCTTGCAACATTGCAAAGAATTTTCAATCTTTGCATTGATTCACAATGAAGAATAAGAGAGAGTTAATACTTAAAGTGAATTTATAAAATTGCAGCAACTATTTAATGGAGGAAATGATATTTTAATTAAATAGAGCATACAATATTGAAAAAGATTATTTATGCCAACGATGGACTACAATAACAAGAACTAAGATAATAATATTATGTAAAAATAACAATCTGAATGCAACCAAGGAAAGATATACTCCAATAATTAAGAGACGAAACTTACAAAATTAATAAAAAAAATAATGGAGAAAAAGAAACCGCTTGATATTTTTAATAGATGAAATCGACCCTATCTTACTAACCCACCACGACTTCTCTCATCTTGGAACAGTTCAAAGGATGTAATATTTTCTCAAAAATGGTTGAAAGAGTTAGAAAGGTGAGTTGAGTTTGGATAAACTTTGAAACCCATTTAACACTCCTATTTTTCTTTTTTTTTTTTGGAAGGTTTCTTACAATCCCATTTACTAAACATAACTAAGCCATATATAATTCAATCCATCAAATATGAGTTAAAAAATGAATCATAGACCCATTTTGATAAGTCTCTTATGCAATTGCTACAGCTAAGTGGTCTTCATATGAGAAATAGTAGACCCCTTTGGGACACATCACTATTGACAAATCTAAAGACTTAAATGATTAAATTGAGGTGTTTGATTGAATATTTAAATATTGTAATAGAGCTCAAAGAACATGCATTCATCTCACGCTTCTCATATTCTTTGCGGGCCAATTATCGAGTTTACTCCATCAAGAAACTTCGCGACACGGTATTGCAAAGCATATAAGTAGCCAGCAGGCAGCACCTATAGAACTACTACTCACATTGGTTGAGTGTCTTCCTTGGCAAGCAATGCGAAGATGCAAGATAGGGGCAAAGAACTTGGAAAAAGTCAAGCCATCGATCGAAAAGACAAGCCCATGAGATGAGACATTGTCCCTACCATTCCTCTTTCATAATCAATTTATATCCAACCATCACTATAAGAAAACAACCTAATGCCAGTAAACAAGACGCAAGCTCTAATTTCCAACAGGAAATCCTGCGAGAATGCACGTCAGCAATCTCAAAACAGCGCATGGAAAAGCACGTTGGGAGTTTCACGGATTGCAAACAGCACACATTTTTTTCCAAGAGTAATAAGTAAAGACCTTGCATTTATGAGGATCCCCATTAACAATAATTTAAAATCCCTGAAAGTCACGAAGAATGATATCAAAATCAATCAAATACAAAACTACCTGAACCCCTCAAAAGGGCCCATCCTATTCAAGCATCATGGCACAATTGGCCACACCCAAGAACAAAATCCATGGTGTGATGCTGTGTCTTTCCTAGAGAAACAAGACATTATGAACCCCAGAAAAAAAGTATACGACATCATGGTGTGATGCTGTGTCCTTGATGGCACCAAGTTACAACAGTGTAGTACAGCCTTTTTGCCTTCAAAAGAGTGAACAGGAGCATCCCGAGTTTTTTATAATCACAGGCACTTGGCTTGAGAAAGGTACTATTCTCACTGGAGTAGACTCTTGCATCCCTCGATATACTGTGCCTGTGAATCCAATACAGATTGACCAGAAGGTGTAGAAGCAACATTTTTCATTGCACCATCAAAAATGGCCTTCTGATACCTGTCATCTTCCACCTTCTTAAGGATCTCCTGAACCACCTTAAAATCCAATCCACCCACCAACGCTAACTTTCCAATAACTTCACCAAAGTGGTATGGTGCTTTAGGCAAGTCAATCCCCACGTCATCCAGAATAGAGGCATAAAGCAAACACCCAGTCCCTACATCGCTGGATGAAATAACTTTCTTGGTCAACAGGAACCCCAGGAGCTTGCCAACAGGTTCAAAGCATGGCGGGCTTTTCTCCAGCGCAAGAGAAATGGCTTCCTTCACAAATTCAGGGTAGTAAGCTGGAGCATTGAGTTCTTCCACACACTGCAACGCTTCATCCAAAATCAATACGCTAAAGTATTCCTCAAGAAGAGATGATGTTTTTCTCTTAAGATCGTCCATGTTCAACTTCACTGCAACAGGAGCTGCTGGCTTCTCAAGAACAGGTGATGTAGATGCAATGGGAACAGATTTAACAGGTGCAGGGACTTGAACTGCAGTTTCAGTGCCATAGACCAAATTTGAAGGACGAGAAAGAGGGGCACTACTGCCTTGTAACAATGCACTGGGCCTACCACTAATAAGGCCACCACTACCCTGGGGCAATAATCGAGGGTTCAGAGATGGCGACATTCCAGCGGATGGCTTGATCCGCACAGAAGGTTGTGCGCCTGATCCATTGCCCCTAGGCATTGACCGGTTCCTAGGAAATTCCCAGTTGTCACTGTCTATGCCAGGCATTCCAGGCATCTTCCTGGTCCCAGGCATGCCAGGCATCATCCCTCCAGTGCCAGGTCGGTGACCTGGGTAAGCCCCAGGACTTGTGCTCCCGGCAACTCAGAAGCAACCCCACGGCCACTTCTCATGCTTGCAGTAGCACCTCGACGTAAACCAAGAGTTTTTTCTGCTTCTGAATGGATTTCAGTAATAGTCTTTGCTTTAACCTGTACAAGAGTATACAGAAACAACAGAGTAAAAATTTGGGCGGACATGTTAATTATTCAAAAAGAACCTCCAAGTAAGCTTCCCAGGCCTAACTCTCTGAAGGAAGAGTGATGGAGTTGGTAATAATAAAGAAATCTAAGCAACTAAAGGAAAAAAAGAAAAAACAGCAATTAACATCCAAAATGTCACCTCTTCCCGCCTAGGAATCCATTTATTCACACGCAAATCAAGAACATCTTTAACCATGAACCTCAACCTTGGAGCCAGCTGAGTGTTGGTTGTCAATTCTTTCAACCGATTTATATATAGATCATTTATACGCCGTGCTTTTGTACTCTCATCAAGCTGCTTCCCAATGGTCTTGAAAAACTGGCAAATAGCCTCAACATTCTCCTCCGCAGGACATGTCTTATTATCAGTTCCTAGAAGCTCCTGGTTTCATTGGGCAGGCAATGAGTAACCTCAACACAATTATAAAAGTTAAAAAACAACTGGACATATGATGTGTTTTATCAAAACCTGAACAATGTGATGAACAATCTTTTCAGTGACCATCTTCTGCTTTAGAAGCTCCCCAATCAATTTGATGTTTCCCAACGTTCGAATTTTGACCATCCTCTCTTTTTCTCTTCGCTCAAGCTCTTGCTCAGGGGCAGTCAATTGTCTCAACTCTTCCCTTAGATTTTCAGCACCTTCAAATGCTTCCTGGCAGTTATTTAGAAGCACCCGCTTGAAAGTAATATCCTTACCGTCCGGTTCATCAGAGGGAAATGGGGGCAACCTTTCATTGAGATCGGAGCATAGAAGAGCATACATTGGGCAGAATGTGGGCTCCAGCACTGCTTTTTCGAAAATAAGCTGGATTACACCCTGTATTGCGAGAAAAAACTTAAGTTGTTGCGATAAATACAAATAAAAGTACGTAAATGGAGAAAAGAACATGCAGTGACCTTCAAAATATCTGCTGTGGTTATTCCAGAGTCAACAAGCTGACCCTTGAGTACATCAAACTTCTCAGGAGTCAGCTTGTTCAGAATCCTGAAAAGAAAGTACTATCCATTGTAAGAGTCAATCCTAACTGGCATACAAGTCTAACACAACCAATTCAATTGCATTGACTAATCTCCATGAGGAATGTAAAAAAGGACCTCATAAAGTGGCATGTCAAGAAACAAAAGTAAAAAGTTGATACATGAAATTAGTTTGATCACATACTATGGAAAGATGGAACATGGTCAGGGGAGATAACAAAACAGGAAGCACAATCTGATTACCACTAATAATATATTGCATACACAAATCAGATTTGTCGACACTACCATAAGCCTTAAAAAAATGAGGTCGATGCATAGAAATTCCCACACTAGCAATGAAAATGTTAATGCACAAGGGAAGTTTTAAAAAAGATGCTCAAAAGAGAATATCAAGATCAGTCAATCACATAGAAAGCAACTGGGTATAGGAAGTACATAAAAAAGAACAGTTATTCTCATTGACATTATCTTGGAGTGCATATACAGATAAATGTGCATAGATTAGTTTGCATGCTTATGAATCTAAAACGCATACATGTGATGGTCCTTTTGTAGATCATGAAATGCAGATAACTTGCAAAAAATGATGCTGAGTCGTGGGTCATGTTTAAAAAAGTAAAAAAATTCCCATGATAAAATCACTCAAAAAGTTAATTTGAAAATGCGGCTCAAAAATCTGCCAAGAATAATATTTGACAGACTATTATATTAACCATCCATGCTTATTTTCACGAAATGAGGACTTACTTTTTTCTTTTTTTCTTTTTTTGGTCCAAAGAAATGAGGACTTGAAAATCTATCTTTTTTTTTTCGAGGATCAGGAGCTTAAGCACATTGAGAATGCAACCACACCAAACATCAGCAACCAAAAAATGACACTTCAGCTAAAATAAGGCTGTACCATAGATATACATTAAGTACACTGCAAAGAACAATTCATTAGATAAACATTGTAAAACATGCATTACCCCTTTACAGTCTTCAGCACACGGTCTTTTTCTGACAGAGTACCCCTTCTAGCTGACCAAGGCACTTCAGCCTTAACAAGAGTCGGAACAGGACCTCCCTGTGCAACCGATCAACATAAGTGAAGCCAAACGAGACATTAAGTAGCCAGAAACTCATTTTAATAGGCAGGTGAAGCATTTGTCGATGCATTTAATGAAGGCGTGATCTGATCTTTGATGGTGCATCGTTCTTCTATTGGCAAGTGGTACCTCATATTAGCACAATACTCCAGGCTTCTATAACCCTCCCCCAACTTAAGGATAAAACGAGGAAATAAAGGAAACACACCACTTGCACATGTGCATGTATGAATGGAAAAGGGATGCAAGCTTGATCCCACTATCCTCATAAGACTTAACCAATATTTCAACTATCATATCTAGCTTTGACACTCTATAAGGTATCATAGCAGAAACAGGAAGTTAAAATAACAACACGACATTAACTTGACAAAGATCTCAATTTCACAAGCAAATAGGAACCGTATCATAATTACTAAAGGGAGACTAGAAAACACATGCAATCTACCACTGTGGCCAAGAAACAACAGCTTTTGTGAATCATACTTCTCTGGCTATTAGATAAGAAGAGCTAAGATACTCTTCAAGAAGGTGAGTTAACATTTACATGTGAAAAAGATACGCGAGTCTAGCCAGAAACTAATGCTACCTGATTAGAAGAGATCTGTGTTCTTGTGAACTGGGAGTTGAGTGGCTCTGAGTGATTATTTTGGTTCTGCTGCTGCTGCCTAGAGTCAGATCGGCCACCAAACTCTCTGTTTTCCCTGATGTTTTCCCAGGACCTCTCCTCCACAGCAGCAGGAACCTGGGGATTCCGACCACGCCAGTCACGATTGTCTGGCTCTGAAAAGCGATTAAGCATTTGATTTGGCACCTGTTGGGGAAAGAACATATTGTTATATGGGGTAACAATGTAATTATGACTCCATCACTAAAGCTAAAGCAACGCCAAATACCAAACTTAGAGTTTTCCAGCATGAAACCATTGAAACACCATCAAGAGATCTCCTTGATATGCAATTGACAGAAAAGAAACAAATCGCTTGTCCACTTTATAACCACCAAGAAAGGAAGGAAAAGGCAAAAGAAAGCGAAAGATATGCAGGAAATCTTACATTGTTCTCCCTGCTTCCCCAGTCTTGATCTTCGCCAAGAAACTCAGCTTCAATTTCCCTTTGTATCTTCAGAATATCATCACACACCTCACTAGCCTACAAGTACACAGAGTAACAGTATATGAGTATATTACAATCTTAGTCCAATATTCAACTTGAAGCAGAAAGGGGAAAAATAGAGACTCGACATCATCCTGGAAGTCGATGATTATTCATAGCTTTTACCATGACACCAAAGGAGACTTCCACCCAATGCTTTAGTAAAAGTGCACATAAAAAATTATGAATACATCTAGACATCATCCTCAAGAAAAACGATACGTGTGGCACAGAGGAAAATTAAATTAAGATGAACAGAAAATATACACTGCTCCTAGGAAAACAAAACAAAAGACTCAATCAACATAGGGAAACACACAGTTGAAAAGGAAAGATAGATCAGTACCTGTCTTAGCTGTAACAGCTGGTCTCGGGTGTATCTAACACGTTCTTGACCCTCAAGCCATGAGTCTCCAGGCTGGCAGGGACAAAGAATAAATTTTCAGGAGCTTGTTATAGTAAAACTTATCAAAAACTTGCAACTTAACATGTATTAAGGTAGCAACATAGCGATAAAAAGCACCTCAATCAAGACAAAACAGTATAGATAAAAAAAAAAAAAAGAAGCTTTAGCATAATCCAGCCACAAGCTGCTTCATACCGATATGAGCGGTAAAAAGTAGGACCTAAACAAACTTCCTCAAAAGCTATAACAATTTCCAACCTCGACAAGGAAGTACGGAATTGACTTAATCCCTTAGCTCATTTCACCATACTTTAATAAATTAAAGACATAAAATGAAAACTAATACTTACTACATTATTTCGGTAATCTAAAAGCGAAGTATGGTATTACACGTCACAAGAAAGAGACAAAGTGGCCCTAAGAGCCAGGTTGATAAAGAAACAACATACAAACAATAAAAGCCATACAAAAAAGCGCAGGAACTCATTATGGAAGCCATGATAATACGTCCCTGGTTATTCATTACTTCTCTCTGATCTAAAGTGAAAAGAAAATCTGCTACGTCGACTAGCTCACGATATCTCAAAATGTTTCTGAAAACGAATATAACACCAATTCAAAAACAAACAAAAGAACAACAAAAATTGCTAACACAAGAACTTGTCTACCAGACACTCTACTTAAAAAGCTCAGACATTAAGGAAATTCAGTACAAGACCCAACAGCCACAATTAACCAACCACGGGGTTCAATAATTCAATTTCAGACAACACTGTACTCTTCTTGGAAAGTCAGAGTCGAATACAATTGCACAAACCAACACACGAACATAACCATCCCAACCTGATATTCCAGCAGGTGAAAAAACAAATTTTTTCTATGGTTCCTCAACCAGAAAGTTCACAATTTCCCAACACGATCCAGTAACTTTCCAATTCCATCGCCCGTCTCATCGCCACGCATCACTTTCCCTGATCCAGTCACGTCAGGACCGAATCATGCGAAGGCTCCACAAAGAACACAAACATCACAAACCCAAAAAAAAAAAAAAAAACCACGACACGACACGACACGGACGGAAGTCGAAACGCCGAAAGACAACCTTCGCCGCCGCGCCGCCGCCGCCATGAGGACGGGAGAGGGGGAGATTGGAGGAGAGCGAGCCGAGGGCGAGAGAAGCTGTCGATGAAGAATCGAAGAAGCGAGGCGGGAGAATTCTGCCGCTGCCCCCTCGACCGCCACCAGGTCTCAAGCTCAGGACCGCCGGATCACTCTGCTGCATCACACCCGTCTCTCTGATCGATCGGAAACAAACGCACGCGCGCGACCTCTGCTGCGACTGCCCGGAAGAAGAATCTGCGGCGCCCTACACGCTGAATCTGGGATTGGAGAAGAGGGAGGAACGAGATTCAAGATCGAATTTTTCGAGAGATTTCTCTCTCTACGGAGGAGAGCGAAGGGGGGTGTCGGGAGTGGACAGGGGGACGAGATTTATAGGACCCTATTTGTCCGAGCCCGAGTGGGAGTTTGAGAGTCGAGAGTGATAATTTTGTGTGTCTTCTGTCTTTCTTTCTTTCTTCTTATATGAATTAAATAAATAATATCTGAGGTTTAGTCCTAATAGGCTTATAATCGCGCCGGAAAAGTAAATCTCACTATTCTCTGTGTTTTTTTTTTCTTAATTCCTCAAAAAATCCCAAACTATTACGGTTTCGATAAATTTATCTCAAACTTTCCCAAACTGATGTACTCATGACAAACTTATCATCCGTTGGTTTTCGTTAAATTTTATCATCAATTTATTAAGTTGTATAATGTGACAATAGACAAGTGTACCGGTTTATGATTTTTCTTGATATTAATTCAATTTGGCTAAAAATTAATGGAAGGTAATTTTTTTTACAAATGCACTGATTAAAGGGTTTTTGTAATCAAAAAATTAGTTTTGAATAAATTTATCACATATGTATTAATTTAAAGTAAATTTGTTATAAATATATTAGTTTATGATTTTTTGTGATATTAATCTCCTTTTTTTTTACATGTGTGATGTATTTTAATCAATGAAAAACGACTGGTTTCTCAATTTGTAAAATTTTTTTTTAAAGATGATCTTTCCTACTATAATAACAATTAACTACCGTTGCCTTTATGGGAGAGCTTGTCCCCCAAAACCTAATTTCCCTTTGCAAAAAGGTAACATGTATCCCATGAAAGCTATAATATTACCAGTTTAAAAAAGATGATAATATATATATTGTTTTAGTAATGTGTGAAATTGTCATAATTTACACGTGTGAAATATTCTGAATACAAATATGTAACTTATAATAACAGAGAAAATATGAAAAGTTACAACATACATCAGGGTAATATCTAATTTTCTATAGATGTTAATAGCTATATCTTTTGAAGATATGCGAATCTTCAACGTTAAATGAAACTAAAAGAAGCTTGAGCAAATTAAAATTTATTAAAGATTAATGTTTATATCACTTAAATATAAATAGACAAACAATATTTTCACCATTACGATTGCATATAATCAGCAATAAAAATATTTTCACTTAGTAGTTATTTCAAAAGATACCAAATTACTTTTCATGGTACATGTTCATGAATTGTTGGTGCACTGAACATTCTGCAGACATCTTCAGGAAGAGGCAACGAGCAGAGCCTCCTCGTTCAACAGTAGCAGATCACACACAGTTGACAGCACAGAAAATGGTCGAGCCGGGCACAGTTAAATGAACAAATTAAGCATGATAACACACTTACTTGAAAGGTCCCAACTCAAAAGAGCAAGAAGATACACAAAATAAACAAGAGGGCATAACAACAAACTTAAGCAGTAACTCTCGAGGCGTCGCGTTTATGACAAATCCTAAATAACAATGACCTGAAAATTCCTGAAAAAGAAGATGATAAATGGTCGGAAACTAATCGAATACAAAACTTTAATCCCGCAAACGGGCTAAGTCGTCTTGAGAATCCAAGGGAAGGGATCAACCACAATCGAAAGTAAGATTATCTTTTCGACTTCCTCCTAAATAAAACATGGATTTTATGACCTCAATATACAACTCAAAAATTAACTTTTTGCCCTCTGCAGCTCTGCCTTATGGCCTTCGTACAAAGTTGCTAGCCTCAAAAAAAGAATTGCCAAAAAGCATCCTGCAAATCTGCATATGGAGACACAAATTTGACCCGGGTGAGAGGGTCCGGACTACTCATGCGATATTATAGAATGCGCTCACTGGAGCAGACCCTTGCATTCCTCGATATCTGCCGCCTGCGAACTGAGTATCGCTTGACCAGAAGCATCAGAGGTCACAATCTTCATTACAGCATCAAGTATGGTGTTTTGGAACCTGTCATCTTCCACCTTCTTCAGGATCTCCTTAATCACCTTAAAATCCAATCCACCAGCCAAAACTAGTTTCCCAACAATTTCACCAAAGTGGACAGGCGCTTTTGGTAAATCAATGGCCAAATCATCCAACATCGAGGCGAACAGCAAACATCCAGTCCCTACATCGCTGGATGAAATAACTTTCTTGGTCAACAGGAACCCCAGGAGCTTGCCAACAGGTTCAAAGCATGGCGGGCTTTTCTCCAGCGCAAGAGAAATGGCTTCCTTCACAAATTCAGGGTAGTAAGCTGGAGCATTCAGTTCCACCACACACTGCAATGCTTCATCCAAAAGCAGCACACTAAAATACTCCTCAAGCAGCGACTTCGTTTTTCTGGTAAGCTCATCCTTATTATTCAACTTCACTGCAGGTGCCAATGGCTTTTCAGGAACGGGTGAGACTGGTGCAACAGGAACAGGTTTCACTGGTGCTGGAGAAGGAACTGAAGATGGAGCTTCTGTACTGGAAGGACGAAGCCCACCACTGCCTTGTAGCAACGCGCTGGTCCTCCCACTGATAAGACCACCACTGCCTTGAGGCAACAACCTCGCATTCAGTGAGGGTGACTTTCCAGCCGATGGCGGTTGGAGCCGCCCAGGAGGTTGCATTCCAGCTCCATCACCCCTTGGCATTGACCGATTCCTAGGAAATTCCCAATTGTCATTGTCCATTCCCGGCATTCCAGGCATCTTCCTAGTTCCCGGCATTCCAGGCATCATGCCCCCAGCACCAGGTCGTGTAACTGGGTAACCTCCAGGAGTCGCACTCCCAGGAGAACCAGGAGCAATGCCACGGCTACTCCTCATGCTTGCAGTAGCACCTGGACGTAAACCGAGATTTTTTTCTGCCTCGGAATGGATTTCAGTTATAGTCTTGGCTTTTACCTTCAAAGGTCCACATATAGAGAGGAAGATGTCAGAAACCGAAAAACAGCAACCTCCATCTGCACGCAGATAAGGTTTCAAATTACTTTTAAAAAAATTGTAAACACCTCATATCTTACCTCTTCTCGTCTGGGAACCCAAGTATGTGCACGCAGGTCAATTACATCTTGAACCATGAACCTCAACCTTGGAGCTAGTTGAGCATTGGATGCCAGCTCCTTCAACCGGCTAAAGTATAAATCATTTATCCGCCGTGATTTAGGGCTCTCATCAAGCTGCTTTCCAATAGTGATGAAAAACTGACAAATAGCCTCAACATTCTCCTCGGCAGGACAAACTTTATTATCATGTCCCAGAAGCTCCTGCTTCGGGAGTAAGACTATGAGAGACAATCGTAACTGTAATTTCAAAAGACCCTAACATAATAAAGGAAATGTGCATGTCAGAACCTGCACAATGTGGTGAACAATCTTCTCAGGTACCATCCTCTGCTTCAAAAGCTCTCCAATCAAACGAATGTTACCGAGAGTTCGAAGTTTGACCATTCTTTCCTTGTCTCTCCGTTCGAGCTCCTGTTCAGGGGATGTCATTTGCCTTAACTCTTCTCTTAGTTTATCAGCTCCTTCAAAAGCCTCCTGGCAGATATTCAGGAGCACCCGCTTGAAAGTGATTTCCTTCCCATCAGGTTCTTCAGAGGGAAATGGAGGCAGCTTTTCGTTCAGATCAGAACACAGAAGAGCATACATGTGGCAGAATGTGGGTTCCAGTACAGCTTTTTCAAAAATCAGCTGAATAACCCCCTGCATACCATCCCAAAGAATCATGTAACAACAGAACAAGATGGTCAACCCATTAATTATAGCACATAAGAATCTGTAAAGCTGAAACCTTCAGAATATCCGCTGTTGTGATGCCAGAGTCAATTAGTTGGCCCTTGAGTAAATCAAACTTCTCTGGAGTCAGTTTGTTCAGTATCCTGCATACAAAATCAGAAAGTGAAACTTGACGTATCAACCAACTCTGGAATGTTGTCTGGCAACACCACTCCAGCCATGAGCCATGAGCCATGAGCCATGAGCCATGAAAGGCACTTAAGACCAAAATATAGAGTCAAGCTAGGCAAAACCACTTGCTAACGAGAAAGTCCAGAGTTACTTAACATATGAATTCATCCAGAATAGGTTGAAGGCAAACAAACGAAGCACAATAAGGTGAGCTAGGAAGGCAAAAGGAATGGCATTTTCCCATCACTTCTAAAAAACTTACATAATTCTTGTACATGACATAAGCATGCCGTCTCTATGTAGATTGTACATGATATATACTTAGTTAAATATGTCAAGGATACAACTATGAGAAGTGACAACCTCCCATGACTATTGCATGATCTGCATCTTCTATCGCACTGCCAAATGCAGATTAAAGCCTGATATTTTCAGTCTCATCTTCATCATCAATGGGCAATAAGGAAAATGATACAGAATCAGATTTAGTTTCCCACAAGAAATCCCGAAAGTTATGGAGAAAACATTCTCATGATTGCACATGATGGAATTAATTGAAGCATCAAAAAGAAGAACTTAGAACATTTAAATCCAAGGCAAATACTGACTGATACAGTATATCTTTACATTACCCTTTGACAGTCTTCAAAACACGGTCTTTATCTGAGAGATTACCCCTTCTGGTGGACCATGGCACCTCAGCCTTGATGAGAGCAGGAGCAGGTCCTCCCTATTTTGAAGAGCATATGGGTGCCAAAAAAGAGATTAGTCACATTGGAAGAACTTGGTTGCAGGAAGGAAACCAAGTTAAGAAGGTTTCACCTATCAGTGTACCACTAATGAAAATATGGCATGAAAAATGATCTTAAAATGATACATCAACAGAAAGCAGAAAGGAGTATTTAACTATACACATGCGTAGAATCAAAACGAACTGCATTCTTCTTTATTACCACAACTACAGGAACTGCCATCAAACAAAAAGAAGCTTAATGTTATAGACACATAAAAAATAGGGCAAACATTGATGAAACTTAGAATTAAGTTCTTTTGGGGTGCAAAAAACAATTACCCCCTGGAGTGACGAGTTCTGTGCCCTTGAAAACTGGGAGTTGAGTTGATCTTTTCGATTAACTTGGTTTCCTTCCTGCTGTCTAAAGTCAGACCGGCCACTTGAATCTCTGTTTTCTCTGTTTTCTCTGATATTATCCCAGGACCTCTCCTCCCCAGAGGTAGGAAGCTGGGCAGAACGACCACGCCAATCACGATTGTCTGGCTCAGAAAAACGAGTTTGAGTCTGAGGTTGGGTTGGTGCCTGGCAAGTACAATACGAAAGGGTATAAACAGTTTTTGTCAGATTGTTACCATGATTAAACCACTGAAATCAAATACCTTCACCAGGGACAAGTTCATAGCATAACACCTCATAGCATAACACCATAAAAGCACCTTCTTGAAAAAAGATTGAGAAAAGTAAATGGATCTACTTTCCATCTGCCAAAATAATCCTTCCCCCAATGCAGCCAGAAAGAGAACAACAAAAAAGTACAACCCAAGTTTAGAATGAACTAATGCAACTCACAATGGTCTCTGCGCGGCCCCAGCTTTGATCATCACCCAAAATTTCTGCCTCAATTTCCTTTTCTATTTTCAAGATCTCATCATGGGGCTCGAGAGCCTACAGAACACAGCCACTCCAGTAAATAACCCAGGTGATCCAACAAAAAGGGAAGAGAAGATATTAAATAACTTGAACATCTGATGCATGAGCAGAACGCTTCCCATTACTTTCAATGAGTGCAAAGCGTTAGAGAACAATCATGAAAGTGAAAAGCCTGTAAAATGCTTGAGAAAATAAAAATAAAAATAAAACTATATATATATATATATATATATATATATATATATATATATATATATTTTTTTTTTTCACAGTTAAAATTACCACATGAGCTTTGCATGAGTACGGTTATTCAACAATAGATAAACTATTACCTCCCTAAGCTGCAAAAGCTGGTCTCGAGAATAACGAATGCGCTCCCGACTCTCAAACCTTGTGTCTCCAATCTGAAAGCAACAAAAATCATGTGCTTAGGGAGCCGTATGTACAGAATTTTCAATATTAGAGAGGTAGAAAATTTATATGTGCCAGGAAACCTTCCATGGACTAAAAGAACCCAAGAACGACTTGTTATATTTTTACATAAGGTTTACAAATAAGTGCCACATTGCAGTCAAGCATTCATATCAGTTACCATACCCAACCCACTAAAAGATAGTAAGCCTCCCAAAACATCATCCAAGTTTTTCTAGTAAAAATGAGTAAAGCCATAGAAAGCTGCTGCCAAACTTGACAACCAAATGCAGAGGGCACAAACAAATCAAAACTGAAATTTAGAAAGATGGAACTCAAGAACACCAATAATGAGCATCTGATTAATTTAAAGTTCTTGTTTCCATCTTCCAATAATCTTACACCAAAAGTATGGATGAAGGGGTTCCTTTAATCGTTCAAAAAGATGCGGTTAGGAAAAAAATTGCTAATATAGCATATTAATCATTTGAATGTACATAAAAAGGCTCCAAGAAGCACGCATAAGGAAGAACTAAAATTTACTGGAATATATACTTTTGGAAAATGAGGCAGGAAAAGCAGATTTAATTTAAACGGACAAATGATTCTCTTGCTACCACCACCACGTCCCAGGAAATTTTCCATCTTCCTATCATGATCCACACATACAGAACACAATACAAGTTCGAAATTTTTTTACAGCATATGAAATTGAAGTTCCTCACTACCGATTGACATGTCTGCAGGTCCTTTATGGGCAATAACAGCTCATCACATGCCCACCTAAAAGCCTACAAATTTCTCTTTGTCCATATTTACAGTAGGTACACATATTGAGTGCCCAACCAAGAATTAGGACATTGAAAATATCCACCATCTCATAAAATTTCCTTCTCTTTAAATGATAGGCGCCCACCAGTAAAACCAAATATGAGACACAGGGGAAGTTATACAACAACACAAAAGAAGTGATTAACAACCAACGAAAAAAAAAAAAAAACACGCTTTTAACAAATTGCAAAAGCTTCAGATGCTCAATGGTTTCTTGTCTGAGCAGCTGACGAATATTTCAGCTCTTACTCTATTAATCACGCGAACAACCTTTCAGGCAATTATATTATCATTCCAAAACCAAGTTCTGAAATCCCCTGCATTTTCGGCAAGAGGAAGTATCCCAAATAAATAACAATAAAGCAAACTACACCGCATTCTCACAGCCGTTCCATTAAAAAAGCGCAACTCGTTCTGCTCGGACATCATGTATGGCCAATAGGAGATACAATCCCACGTAAATTAATTCACTTTCGTGAAAAAGATCCAATATTTTACAAAATTACGCGGATCATCTTTCATAATCTAACTCAATCACCGGAAATTCGATGGACCCACCAAGGCGACTCGAAAACCCACAAAAACGATACACCCAAGCACGTAACTTTACGCACGCGGAACCAATAACAGCACCCACGGAATCCAAAACAAATCAGGCAAAATCAGGGCAGCCAGCTAAATCAACTATCCCCAATCCACAACAACCAAATCGGCTATCGGGAAACGCGGGAGGAATCCCTCGCGGGGGAGGAGGGGCGGCGGCGGCAGATTCGAGGCGCACCTTCGCGGAGAGGCCGCCATGGGGGCGCAGGAGGGGGAGATCGGAGGAGAGGGAGCCGAAGGCGAAGGCAGAAGCCGCGCCACCCGCCGCCGACGAAGCCGAGGAAGCCGACGAGGAGGAGGAGTCGAAGCGAGGCGCGAGAAGTCGGCTGCTCCCTCGACCGCCACCAGGTCTCAAGCTCAGGACCGTCGGATCACCTTGCTGCATAACTCAGATCTATCGCCCTGGAGAGGATCTCCAACCCAACAGAGAGAAGAGAAAGAGGGGGGAACGAGAACGATCGGCCGACGAGGCGCCGATACCAACCGATCCGGCGGCGGCGGAGGCGGAGGAATCGCCGAATCGAAGATGGAAGAGATAGAGAGAGAAAGATCGAGAGAGAGAGAGAGAGAGAGAGATTAGGGTATTTCTCTCTCTTCTGCGGAGAGGAGAGAGCAAAGGAGAGACTGTTATGTGCGGCCGACAGAGGGAAGGAGATAGAAACCCTCCTGTGCTTTTCTTCCCTTTTTTTTTTTTTTTTTTTGCAAATTATTATTTCCTTTTTTTTCTGGGTGATTATTGCCTAAATTAATTTTTTTTTCCCAGATGAGATCATATATCTCTCTCTCTCTCTCTCTCTTTTGTGATTATTTTCTAGGGTTTTCCCCAAGTTCCTTTGACAATGACATCTTGCCATGGATATTCTTCTTTTAGAATGTGAGCATGGATTAAATTGAGAAGGAATCAATATGGACGGGTGCTTGTGAGAGCCCTGTATTTTTTTTTTTTTTATGAGTAGCATTTATTAAAAATCAATAGGTGTTCGTTACGTGAAGCGTTACTAGTGTGTCGGATCGGAGGGAATTTAAAATATAACGACATTTTCACTTAGATTTTGTATTTCGCATGCATTTTCTCTCTCATTGAATGTGAGAATTTGTAAGGTCAAAATAACGTATTCAAAGCATCTTATCTAGCTCCTCAAAATTTGGCAATTGGTGTGAAGCTCGTTGATCAATCGTCGCTTGTCCCTTCAATGACTTTATGGGTATATTACATCTATGATTAGTATATCAACTATATTAATTGAATTTTCTCTTTATTTTTTTCAGAAGAACAACTATAGATGAATAAAAAAAAAATCTCGCTTGAGCATCTAGAAAAATTTATCATTAAGAGAAACTAAAAAGAAATATGGCATCATTAAAATTCTTAATGTCTTAAATGAATCATCACTCTACTTCAAAAAATTGTAAAATATCAACAGAGGATAGAGGTATTGTCCGTGAAAGAATAATTTATTGAGTGCATAGGTAATGACTATTATTTTTATGTGGCATGAGCTTATTGAGCTAAATTTTAGGTAAAGGTGTTAAAGTGATGTTCTCTAATGTTGGCACCTCTTGGGTGTGTGGCCAGATGGTCATTACCAAAATGATTGAAAGTCCTCCATGCTAGCAAAAAGACATGAGAACTAGGTTTCTTCTTTTTTGAGCCTTGTATGGCTTTGGCCCAAAAAAGAAAAGCTTATGGTCCAGACTCTATTTTAAAGTTAGATACTTACTTCACTTTTAGAAAAAAAAAAATATGAAGTAATTTTCACAGGGGTTTTTATTTTTATTTTTTGCTGCAAAATGCTAAACTACGGAATATCATCATGATTTTCTTATGAATTCTTGTTATTAGCAAAAAGTTATAGCAACAAAAGAAGTGGGATGAGAAAATCTGGGATTGGGTTGGGCTTGGCTGGATTGATTGAACAGGGCCTTGTGTAGCCCGGAGTCTCCTATCTAACTTTTGAGGTGGGCTGAGGTTGCAAAAATGGGAATGGGTCAACGTAGAGTCCAATTTTTCTAGGGAAAATTGCCTAAGGCAAAACTAGTTTGGTTTTCAAGCCACAGCCATCGATCGATGCAAGATTGGTTGTTGGAGCAATGATGGATGTATTGACATCGGATGACGGATCGATACGTCACATGATGTGGCCATATTAATACTTAAAATATTATACGCGGGGTTCGACCATTCGGCGATCAGCACAAGTTTGCCATATTAATACTTAAAATATTGACCTTACAAATCCATCTTAATGTATCTAAAATGAAAAATTAGATAGATAGCCACTCAAAGAACATTATTATTGGTTAAAGATGTGCAACTGAATTGGTTCCACCCAACATTCGGATCGGACCGCCTAAAAAATAGGCCCGGGACCAACTCCCATTGAAACCGTTTCAAATACAAGTTCCAAATTTTTGGAATTGGTTGAAACCGGTCCAAAAGTAGCTTCAAGCAAATATTCACTCAAGAACCAAATCGGATGCCCTATTTTGGAACCAATTTCGGAATCGGTTTTATAAGCTAAAAGCTCAAATTTTAATTTCTTTTTCCCTAAATTTTAACCTTTGCACTCCTTTATCATTTGTCCTTCCTCATAACTCCTCACTAGTCTTCTTTTCCTCTAAATTTTTATGGATGAATGAAGAGTAGAGTTTTATAATTTATGTTTTATTTTACGCGTTGAAACTTTTTATTGCTTATAATTGTATGTGGCTATGTGTTCATTTATGAATTGTGTTTTTGGTGGATTGGGATTTGAGTTGTTCATTTTTACTTTGAACCATTTTGTTGCTCATAACCTCATATAATTTTAATGTAAAAAATGAACCAAAAAAAGGGAAAAGAACAGGTGCTCAGGTAGACCTTATAACCGAACCGAAAAAATAGAGTAGGTCTCAAAACCTGTTCAAGACAAAATAGACTTCAGAATCCAAAAATTGGGAATCGGATATGAGAGGGCAGATTCCAAGTTCCAATTTTGAAACCTACCTACCATGGAACCGATTATCCCTATTGTTGGTAATCGCTCTTTTTGAGTTGGATACTAGACGGACTCCTCAATTCCACCTTATTTCGCTGGCCGACTATGCTACGCTCTTCACCTGTTTTTCGCCATGGGGTCATTTGCAGAACTAAACTGTGTGCAATTTTCTGCTGATATATGAATGAGAAAATGCGGGTATACTGTCGGTTTCAAGGGAGGACGATTGGTCAACCTGATCGGTACATATGTAAAATGTCTGACGTAAGGAGCATTCCAGGCGTGATATACACACTGAGTAGGAGTGGCTGCCCTGTCGGAGATGGAGAGCTCCCAACTCACTCACCTAACGACTTAAAAAATTGTTGACTTGGATTTCAAGCAGGAGTGCTTAGATCTCAAGCATAATATGATTCACCCAGCTCTCTCTCTCTCTCTCTCCCTGTTTCTCTTCACAACCAGCCAACCGCTGTTGGAAAGCAATGTTTTCTCACAGATTAATGCTAAAATGTTTGGTTGGGGATATTTTCTTAAATGCTGCACGGAAAATGGGATCTCCCTTTGGTACTAATTACTTTCTATCCTTCCAAGATCCGATGGATTTTACGTTAGTTTTGCCCCGTATTTCCTTATAATGGAGCAATAAGCTCGTGCAGTCGACTACGATGTCGGGCCCGTCCTCCACGTAACGCTTCAATTATGCATGCTTTATGTGATATTCGGATCCATACATGAGCCCGAATCTCATGTAATTAATACGCGGTCCTCATTCTTAAGATAATTGCTTCTGTTTTTACTCCTGAGCGGATCGAGAATACGGTGTTACATGTCCAACTTAATCCTCGACACGATTAGCTGACGATACCCGAAAGGAATGATTGTGGACGCGTAAATTATCATGCACGGTTGTATTAAAAGCTAGCGAGCGGATATCAGCGGTGCTGAGATTTATACATGTTTATACGATGGTCGTGGTTAGCTTGATCTTTCAGTTCATCTGCCAAACTCACAAAGGCATGAGAAACGGCTAATCAAACCGTACGACGACTATTTTAATTCGCTCGAGCCTTGCCAACAGGAGTCCTCTTAAACTGTACAAGTCAAAAGAGTGAAACTCAATGATCCTAGGAGTGTCATACAAGCACAATCAGGCCCGTAGGACGCAGGAGAGCCTCTGCTCGGATTTCAGCATCAAGGGGCGTCAAGACTGGTCGTTGCAGATAAGCCTGTAGAGGGATGGCAGATGGTGGTTGGAGAAGGGAAATCTTGGACGAAGCTTAGCTTCAAGGCAATGGGGACTTTGCAACCGACGCTTTTGTACCATGTGCGTGCGAGTGCGTTGTGGACATTAGGTGAGATCGGCTTAGAGGTTTGAAATGCTGTGTCCTACTTTCTCTCATTTAAAAGATCCTTTTTCCCTCCATTGCACCACCACCACCTTGAGCTAAGTCCTGTTCTAGCACCACCGCCATCCTCCTCCTCCTCCTTCTCCCATGGAAGCCGGAGCTGGACTTGTTGCCGGTTCTCACAACCGCAACGAGCTCGTCGTGATTCATGGCCATGAGGAGGTGAATATCTGTAACAAGAATCAAAAAGAATTTAGGCCATATCAAGAAAGAACGAGACAACTTCGACGTTTGATGATATTCTGTGTATGATACGGTCATGGTTAACATCTTTTGTTTTCTTCTTTTTTTCTTCCGTTGCAGTCGAAGCCTTTGAAGAACTTGGATGGGCAAGTGTGTGAGATCTGTGGGGATGAGGTTGGGCTCACGGTTGATGGAGATTTGTTCGTGGCATGCAACGAGTGCGGATTTCCGGTTTGTCGGCCTTGTTATGAGTATGAGAGGAGAGAAGGGAGCCAGTTGTGCCCTCAGTGCAAGACTCGATACAAGCGTCTCAAAGGTAACGAAAAAGCTGGTTAATGCAGCGTAAAATATGCACGTAGCCAGATGAACTAGACATTATTATAACTTTTTCATAGCTAACCAAGACTCGCACGACGGGACATGGAAAACAGAAAGTAAACAAAAAGTTCACGTATCTGTTATTCGCAGCATTCTTCTTAGTTCAGATTACACTGGACATCTGATAATGAGAAACTAGCTACTTCAAGATCCACCAACCAAAACCACTATTTAGCATGCATCTGCCATGCAGATGGAATATCAGAAGCAATGATTATTTAGTTGAAGATGATATTGTGAATGAGTGATTTCACGTTGTATGATTTAAAAATGTCAAAGGGAGCCCAAGAGTGGAGGGTGATGATGATGAAGAAGACATTGATGATCTCGAGCACGAATTCAACATTGAAGATGAGCAGAACAAGCACAAGTACATGGCAGAAGCTATGCTTCATGGGAAGATGAGCTATGGAAGAGGTCCTGAGGATGACGATAACGCTCAATTTCCATCAGTTATAGCTGGTGTCAGATCCAGACCTGTGAGCAAAACTTTGTCCCGAATTTTCAACGAAACATATTTCCTTATTACATCTCACGTATTTCGCTTCAAATCTCTTCTTTCCATTCAAGTTTAGTAATGTTAAAGCATGCACTCGTGCAGGTTAGTGGCGAGTTCCCAATATCATCTTATGGTCACGGAGAGATGCCCTCTTCCCTTCACAAACGAGTTCATCCATATCCAATTTCTGAACCCGGTAACTATGAATCCACCACAATTTATTCCAAGTTAACCGTCGACAAAAAACTTCTGTGACCTTTCATCACGAATCATGCATGCTTCAGCTAAAAGTTCAACTTGAAAAACTCTCTGCAAATATAATCTTGCATGACCTTTTACATTGCACTGGTCTTGTTGAAGCAGGAAGTGAAAGATGGGATGAAAAGAAAGAGGGAGGGTGGAAAGAAAGAATGGACGACTGGAAGCTGCAGCAGGGCAACCTCGGCCCTGAACCTGATGACGTCAATGACCCGGACATGGCAATGTAAGAATCTACTGATTGACAGCTAGAGGCAAAATGATTAAAGAAGATAGTTTTCCAAGATGCTATCCTAACATGTCATAAAACTGTGAATGAATGCAGGATAGATGAGGCAAGGCAGCCACTCTCCAGGAAAGTTCCAATTGCATCGAGCAAGATCAACCCATACCGGATGGTGATAGTTGCTCGGCTTGCCATATTGGCTTTCTTCCTCCGCTACAGGATATTGAACCCAGTACATGACGCATTTGGTCTTTGGTTAACATCCATCATCTGTGAGATATGGTTCGCTTTCTCCTGGATCCTGGATCAGTTTCCCAAATGGTTCCCTATTGATCGTGAGACCTATCTTGATCGCCTCTCTCTCAGGTAGTTACGAACTGAAAATTTTACCCTTCTGAAAAGGATAAGCATTCTAAGTCAAAGGAAAATCAACTATATTCATCATTAGATTTTTATTCTCACCATAAACCAGATGCATGTGAAGAAGTCAAATGTTGCAACTGAAAGATCAACAAGAGGTAGCTTTCACTAAATGGTGCAAAGACAATCATTGCAAAAAAAAAAAAAAAAAAAAAAGCGGCAGGAACTACTTCTCAGTGATAAATAATATGACTTTATAAGCTGTTCGCTCATGCGCTCTATCATTTTGTGTACAATGAACTTATCTTCATATCTTCCAATAAGCAGACGGAAGGCTATGTCACCTGAAAAGAAAGCGAATCATCCAACTATATCTTCCTACAGCCCAATATTTAAAATTCAGGGCCCTAAAGCATAATTGCCAGAATTCTACATGAATCTTTTCCCTAGGAGTAAAATTGTTTTGTATATGCTGCAGATATGAAAGGGAAGGTGAACCTAATATGCTTTCTCCAGTAGATGTCTTTGTCAGTACAGTGGATCCTATGAAAGAGCCTCCACTTGTGACAGGAAACACAGTTCTGTCGATATTGGCTATGGACTATCCAGTCGATAAGATTTCCTGCTACGTTTCTGATGATGGAGCTTCAATGCTCACCTTTGAATCTTTGTCTGAAACCGCCGAATTTGCTCGAAAATGGGTACCCTTCTGCAAAAAGTTTTCAATAGAGCCCCGAGCCCCTGAAATGTACTTCACTTTGAAGATTGATTATCTCAAAGACAAAGTCCAGCCAACCTTTGTCAAAGAGCGGCGAGCAATGAAGGTTTCTACAAAGCTTCTCAGAAATATAGATGGAGTGAGTTTCTACCACGAGTAATCTGGATCTAATTATGCTTCTCATATGGCAGAGAGAATATGAAGAATTCAAAGTGCGGATCAATGCATTGGTTGCTAAAGCTGCAAAGGTACCTCCAGAGGGATGGATCATGCAAGACGGGACACCATGGCCGGGAAACAACACAAAGGATCATCCAGGCATGATTCAAGTCTTTCTTGGACACAGCGGAGGTCTTGATGCAGACGGAAATGAGCTCCCTCGCCTTGTTTATGTATCTCGTGAGAAGAGGCCTGGCTTCCAACACCACAAGAAAGCTGGTGCCATGAATGCCTTGGTAATTGATCTCAACTTTTACTTGAAGTTGAATCAGCCTTTTCCTTATTCTGGATTAGTGACAACTCATGCTTTAATGCCTACTACTTTTTAGGTTCGTGTCTCTGGTGTGCTTACAAATGCTCCTTTCATGCTGAACTTGGATTGTGACCACTACATAAATAACAGCAAGGCCGTCCGGGAGGCCATGTGCTTCTTGATGGACCCTCAGATAGGAAGAAAGGTTTGTTACGTCCAATTCCCTCAAAGATTTGATGGCATAGATGCGAATGATCGGTATGCCAACAGGAACACAGTTTTCTTTGATGTAAGTCTTTCTTGAGAGTGATCAGAGAAAATGTTTATTGACTACCATTCCTTCAGTAAGAAATGAATCAGGCTAACTTTCATTGTTTCTGCAGATCAACATGAAAGGTCTAGATGGAATCCAGGGCCCAGTATATGTGGGCACTGGATGTGTCTTCCGGAGACAGGCATTATATGGCTATGAACCCCCCAAGGGTCCTAAGCGTCCTAAGATGGTCAGCTGTGATTGCTGCCCATGCTTTGGCCGCCGCAAAAAACTCCCGAAGTATTCTAAGCATAGTGCCAATGGGGATGCTGCAGATCTGCAAGGTTTTTCATACTCTTTTTTTTTTTTTTTGCAATAGCATATAGAGTATATTCATGCTAATATCTGCTTGTAATTTGCTCCTTCACTTAACTAAACTCCATCTTCACTTCTTAATTAGGAATGGATGATGACAAGGAGCTATTGATGTCTGAGATGAATTTTGAGAAGAAGTTTGGGCAGTCGGCAATTTTTGTTACCTCAACTTTGATGGACCAGGGTGGCGTACCCCCTTCTTCAAGTCCAGCAGCATTGCTGAAAGAAGCCATCCATGTTATCAGTTGTGGGTATGAAGATAAAACTGAATGGGGCACCGAGGTAATATTAATTTCCAAGGAAGTAAAATCACTCTCTGTCTTCTATAGAGGCACTCACTTAGCCGTTACCTACAAAAGAGAAACATCTCCACCAATATAGAATACTCAGAGCTTTGCCACCTTGTTGCTTAAAATATAATTGATACGATTTTGCTGCATTATTAATTTATTTTTTCCAACACCTGATAATGTCCTTATAAGCTATCATAGCTCTACAAACAGATGCATATCCAGATAATGAACGTCTTTTCAATCCTGAGACACATAGTAGATACCTTGGCGTCAGGCATTTACAATTGCTGACATGAAACTTGATGACTACTAAATGTGTGCTTGCAGTTGGGCTGGATTTATGGCTCTATCACAGAGGATATCCTAACAGGCTTTAAGATGCATTGCCGTGGTTGGAGGTCCATATATTGTATGCCAAAGAGACCAGCATTCAAGGGATCTGCTCCAATTAATCTTTCAGATAGGCTCAATCAAGTGCTTCGTTGGGCACTTGGTTCTGTTGAGATCTTTTTTAGCCACCACAGTCCAGTCTGGTATGGATACAAAGGGGGGAAGCTTAAATGGCTCGAACGGTTTGCATATGTCAACACAACCATCTATCCTTTTACCTCCTTACCACTCCTTGCCTACTGTACTCTTCCGGCCATTTGCTTGCTCACAGACAAGTTCATCATGCCAGCAGTAAGTATAGAAAAACACAAGGATGGACTGATTTATATGAGTTATAGTTGTCAGATATTTTGCTTATCTTCTCAACTTACTTCTGCCCTTTGCAGATTAGCACTTTTGCCAGTCTTTTCTTCATTGCTCTTTTTATGTCAATCTTTGCGACCGGCATTCTTGAACTGAGGTGGAGTGGAGTGAGCATTGAGGAATGGTGGAGAAATGAGCAATTCTGGGTCATTGGTGGTGTGTCAGCTCACTTGTTTGCTGTTGTACAAGGTCTCCTGAAGGTATTGGCTGGAATAGACACTAATTTCACAGTGACATCCAAAGCGTCTGATGACGAAGACTTTGGCGAACTGTACGCATTCAAATGGACAACGTTGTTAATCCCTCCAACTACTATATTGATCATCAACCTAGTTGGAGTAGTTGCCGGAATCTCTGATGCTATTAATAATGGATACCAAGCATGGGGACCTCTGTTTGGGAAATTGTTCTTCGCCTTCTGGGTGATTCTCCATCTCTATCCCTTCCTGAAAGGGCTGATGGGGAGACAGAACCGTACACCAACAATAGTGGTCATATGGTCAGTACTACTGGCTTCCATATTCTCCTTGCTGTGGGTCCGAATTGATCCGTTTGTGCTAAAGACCAAGGGGCCTGATACCAAGAAATGTGGAATCAATTGTTAATTCTCAAATTTCCTGCTTCAGTGTGTGCATCTCCTCAAGTACAAGGATATTTCGTACAGATGAATTTAGTGTACAGATATGCAGCACAGAAGTGCTTGAGATTGAATAAGGATAGAGTGCAAATTTTTTGTGTATCACAAGGCAAGAATGTCCATTTTTGTAATTGAATGATATGTCCTCTGATAAGATTGGAGAAATCCTAAGTGGATCGTACTAGGCTATAAGCGTTTTCTCCCGAGAAATTAAGTATTTACAATGTCCTATTTCATACTAAAAAAATCAATCCTACATTTCTCAAAAGGAGTTCTCATTTCATATTCATGTCGAGAGGAACCTTGAGTAGCTGAGTCTAGAATTTACTTATTCAACTGAAACTAGAAAAATAACTTAACTAACAGAGATTTCTTTTATGCAAGAATTGCATCTGATACATCGAAAGCAAAGAGAAATGGTGAGACAAATTAGCCTCCCTTGCTCCTCACAATTATGGGTGCTCGAATTGATAATAAGTCCGGAAAAGAAACATGATGCACCTTAATAACTACAAACTTTAAGCCATAAGCATTCGTTTCTCCTCACATTAGGTGAGATGGACGAAGCTTAACTTCAAGGCAATGGGGACTTTGCAACCAAAACTAGTGCTATGTGGGTTTGTGTGTAACACATTAGGTGAGCTCAGCTTTGCGGTTTGAAATGCTATTTCCTACCTTTTCTCCATTTAAAAGAGCCTTTCTCCCTCCATCATCACCACCTTGAGCTTCACCCGTTCTCACAACACTGCCGCCGCTGCCGCCAGCATCCTTGCATCTTCCATGGAAGCTAGCACCGGACTTGTGGCTGGTTCTCACAACCCCAATGAGGTCGTCGTCATTCTCGGCCATGAAGAGGTGAATATACAAAACAAGAATGACAAAACTTCAAGCCATGACAATTAAGAACGAAACAAGTTAGATTTTTGATGCTGTTCTTGTATGTTAGAGTAATGATTATCTTTCTCTCAGGTGCAGCCAAAGCCTTCGAACTCGAAGAAATTGGATGGGCAAGTGTGCGAGATATGCGGTGATGAGGTTGGGCTCACGGTCGATGGAGATTTGTTTGTGGCATGCCATGAGTGTGGATTTCCGGCGTGTAGGCCTTGCTATGAGTATGAGAGGAGAGAAGGGACCCAATTGTGCCCTCAGTGCAAGACTCGATACCAGCGTCTGAAAGGTAGCAAAAAGCCAGTTAATTCGATGGAAATATGTACTTTCGGATGAACCATTGTAAAGATAAAGTCATGTAGCTGATAAGCGATTCGATTCACAAAACAGGACTACAGAAACAGAATATAAACGAAACATGTAAGTTGTCGGCAACGTTCTTCTTGGTTCACAATATATGGGACCCTGCATGTGATCATGAGAAGCATGGCCAAGAGCTAGATAACCACTATTTAGCCATGCATTTGAGATGCGCTTGCGATATGAGGAGTATCGATATTTACTTATAGATGACAAGATGATTATGAATATGCGATAACATATTTTATGGTTAAAAACTGTCATAGGAAGCCCGAGAGTGGAGGGTGATGAAGATGAAGAAGATATCGACGATATTGAGCACGAATTCAATGTTGAAGTTGAACAGAACAAGCACAAGCACCTTGCAGAAGCTATGCTTCATGGGAAGATGAGCTATGGAAGAGGACCTCATGATGATGACAACGCTCAATTCCCACCAGTTATAGCTGGTGTCAGATCCCAACCGGTGAGCACCACTTTCTCGTTAGCTTTCAACAGAACACCTTTTCTAATTGCATCTCATGTATTCAGCTTCAAGTCTCTCCTTTCCCGTTCAAGTTTATCTATCTTTAAGCAAGCATTTGTGCAGGTAAATGGAGAGTTCCCAGTCTCATCTTATGGTCAAGGAGAGCAGATGATGCCTTCTTCCCTTCATAAACGAGTTCATCCAGATCCAATTTCTGAACCTAGTAATTATGAATTTAACACCTTTTTTATTCCAAGTTAACCATTACTGAAATCTCCAATGACTTTTCACAGTTAAATCACGCTTCAGCAAAAAGTTCTTTCTTAAAAATTCTCTGCCTTCCATGACCTTTTTCTACATTGCAATGATCTTGTGGCAAGCAGGAAGTGAAGGATGGGATGAAAAGAACGAGAGAGGGTGGAAAAAAAGGATGGATGACTGGAAACTGCAGCAAGGCAACCTAGGCCCTAATGACATCAATGACCCAGACATGGCAGCGTATGTCTTCTATTGATTTACTGCAAAAGGCGAAGTGATTAAAGCAAATAGATTTCCAGGACTAACATTTTGTATGCTATGAAACTGGTCGAATTGAATGCAGGATAGACGAGGCTAGGCAGCCACTTTCTAGGAAAGTTCCTATTGCACCTAGCAAGATCAACCCCTATCGGATGCTGATAGTCGTTCGACTTGTTGTAATGGTCTTCTTATTGCAGTACAGAATTTCAAATCCAGTGCACGATGCAATTGGTCTCTGGCTAACATCCATACTCTGTGAGATATGGTTCACTTTATCATGGATCCTGGATCAGTTCCCAAAATGGTTCCCAATTGATCGCGAGACCTATCTCGATCGCCTTTCTCTCAGGTAGGCAATAGCCAAAAAATTTCCACTTCTCGGATGAGATGAGGATAAAAGTTCTAGATTCAGATATAAATATTTGATATTCATAATATTGTAGACACGTGAAATAGTCAAATCCTGGACATAACAGCTCACAAGAGGCAACCTTTACTAAAAGGTTTTTACAAGAACATTCACTGTGAATATAAGAAACAACAAGTACATCTCAGTGGTCAAAGATATAATACATCTCCTGTACACCGTACATTGTATTGCTTAAAGTAAAATGAAAGTATTCTCAAATGTCTAAGAAGCGGACAGAAGAGTGTCATTTGGAAAAAAGTAAGCATATCAAAATGTATAGTACGGGATCGATCCTTGAAAGCAGCCTTTCTACCTAACTTTATCCTCCTGGTGCTTGATCTTATGATACGAGGTACTTAGCTTAATTGCCAGAATTATAGAAAGTAGATGTATCTTTTCCTTGCAGTATAATTATTTTGCCTGTGCTGCAGATATGAAAGGGAAGGTGAGCCTAATATGCTTTCCCCAGTAGATATTTTTGTGACTACAGTAGATCCTATGAAGGAGCCTCCACTTGTGACTGCAAACACAGCTCTATCGATATTGGCTATGGACTATCCAGTGGATAAGATCTCCTGCTATGTTCACGATGATGGAGCTTCCATGCTCACCTTTGAATCTTTGTCCGAAACTGCGGAGTTTGCTCGAAAATGGGTACCCTTCTGCAAAAAGTTCTCTATAGAGCCTCGAGCCCCAGAAATGTACTTCAATTTGAAGATTGATTATCTCCAAGACAAAGTCCAGCCAACCTTTGTCAAAGAGCGGCGGGCAATGAAGGTTTCTAGATAGCTTCTCAAAATGACAGATAGAGTAAATCCTACCATTACAATCAAGATCTAATTGTGCTTTTCATTTGGCAGAGGGAATATGAAGAATTCAAAGTGCGGATCAATGCCTTGGTCGCTAAAGCTTCGATTGTACCCCAAGAGGGATGGACCATGCAAGATGGGACACCATGGCCAGGAAACAACACACAGGATCGTCCAGGTATGATTCAAGTTTTCCTTGGACACAATGGAGATCTTGATGCAGAAGGAAATGAGCTCCCTCACCTTGTTTACGTGTCTCGTGAGAGGAGGCCTGGCTTCCTACATCACAAGAAAGCTGGTGCCATGAATGCCTTGGTAAATGATCCCAACTTCTACTCAAAACTGAATCAGCCTTTTCTTAGTCTGGCTTCCTAATAATGCCTCCCATTCCTAAGGTTCGTGTCTCCGGCGTGCTTACAAATGCTCCTTTCATGCTGAACTTGGACTGTGACCACTACATAAATAACAGCAAAGCTGTACGCGAGGCAATGTGCTTCTTGATGGACCCTAAGATAGGAAAGAAAGTTTGCTTTGTCCAATTCCCTCAAAGATTTGATGGCATTGATATGCATGACCGATATGCCAACAAAAACACAGTTTTCTTTGATGTAAGCCCTTCTTGAGAGTGGTCAGAAAATACATTCATATGCCAACGTTCCCTCAGTAAGAAATGAATCGGGTTTGCCTTCTCCATATGTGCAGATCAACATGAAAGGTCTAGATGGAATCCAGGGCCCAGTCTATGTGGGCACTGGATGTGTCTTCCGAAGAAAAGCATTATATGGCTACAAACCCCCCAAGGATCCTAAGCGTCCAAAGATGGTAAGCTGTGACTGCTGCCCATGCTTTGGCCACCGGAAAAAACTCCCACAGTATTCCAAGCATGGTGCCAGTGGGGAAGCTGCAAATCTGCAAGGTTTTGAAATTGTTTCTTTTTTTACCAGCACATATGGTACCTGCATGCCAAAATCCTTCCATCTTTGCTCGTAATTTCCTCCATCACTAAACTAGAACCCTTCTTGACCTCTTGAGTAGGAGTGGATGATGACAAGGAGCTATTGAAGTCCCAGATAAATTTCGAGAAGTTTGGGCAGTCAGCGATATTCACAACTTCAACTTTGATGGACCAGGGTGGTGTACCCCCCTCTTCAAGTCCAGCAGCCCTGCTGAAAGAAGCAATCCATGTTATCAGTTGTGGGTACGAAGATAAAACTGAATGGGGCACTGAGGTAATATCAATTTCTAGGAATCTAAAACCACTCTTGTCAGTCTTTATAGGGGTATCAAGCTATTACCAGAAAAAAAGAACATCTCCATTACAGAATACAGAGCTTTGCAACCTTGTTGCAATAGTAAATTTTATGGATTTGCTGCATATATTAGTTAGTGCTCCAATTGGTGATATTGCAATTGTCCTAAGCTGTCACAGTTCTAAAAAAGATGCATTTTCAAAAAGCTACTGTCTATCTTTTCAATCCTTAAAAACATGGTTGATACCTTAGCTCAGCATTTACAAATTCTTACTGAAACTTGATAACTCTGAAATTTCTGCTTGCAGCTGGGCTGGATTTACGGTTCTATCACAGAGGATATCCTAACAGGCTTCAAGATGCATTGCCGTGGTTGGAGGTCCATATATTGTATGCCAAAGAGACCGGCATTCAAGGGATCTGCTCCAATCAATCTTTCGGATCGGCTCAGTCAAGTGCTTCGTTGGGCACATGGCTCTGTTGAGATATTTTTAAGCCACCATTGTCCAGTCTGGTATGGTTACAAAGGAGGGAAGCTTAGGTGGCTTCAACGGTTTGCATACGTTCACACAACCATATATCCTTTCACCTCTTTACCACTCGTTGTCTACTGTACTCTACCGGCCATTTGCTTGCTCACAGACAAGTTCATCATGCCGCCTGTAAGTATACAAAGACATATAAAGATGTAACAATCTATATGAGTTGAACTTGTCAGATTTTTATCTTATCTTCTCAACTTACTTTTGCATTTTACAGATTAGCACTTTTGCCAGTCTTTTCTTCATTGGTCTTTTTATCTCAATGTTCGCGACGAGCATTCTTGAATCAAGGTGGAGTGGAGTGGGCATTGAGGAATGGTGGAGAAATGAGCAATTCTCGATCATTGGTGGTGTGTCGGCTCACCTGTTTGCTGTTGTACTGGGACTCCTGAAGATTTTGGCTAAAGTAGACACTGATTTCACAGTGACATCTAAAGCAGCCCATGATGAAGAGTTTGGAGACCTGTACGCATTCAAATGGACGGCCTTGTTAATCCCTCCCACAACAATATTGATTATAAACCTAGTCGGAATAGTCGCTGGATTCACTGATGCCATTAATAATGGGAACCAAGCAATGGGACTGCTGCTTGGTAAACTATTCTTCTCCTTTTGGGTGATTGCCCATCTCTATCCCTTCCTCAAAGGGCTGATGGGGCGACAGAACCGAACACCAACCATAGTGGTAATATGGTCAATACTACTGGCTTCTATATTCTCCTTGCTGTGGGTCAAAATTGATCCATTTGTGCTAAAGACCGGGGGACCTGATACTAAGCAATGTGGAAATAATTGCTAAATCTCAAAATTCCTGCTTCAGTGTGTGCATCTCCTGAAGTACAAGGACATTTCATCCAGATGAACTTAGTGTGCAAATCCACAGCACAGAAGTGCTGAGATTGAATAAAGATAGAGTGTGTATTTTGTGAAGTACAAAGCAAAAATGCCCATTTTCGTAAGTGAATGAAGGTCTTCTTACAAAAAACTAACTTTTTGTCGTTGCAGACTATTCATTGTCTTAATTGCCCAGACTGGAGAAATCCTCAGTGGGTCGTACTAGGCTGCATGGTTTGCTTCTAGGAAGTTCTGTATTTGCAATCTCTGATTCCAAATAATCAAACCTAACAGTTTATTTTCCAATGGGAATTCTCATCACATTCAAAATAATATATGTGCAAAGACAACTTCAAGTGCCCGAGTCTAGAATCGATTGTTTTAAGTGAAAGTAGAAAAAGAACACAACTAACAAAGACGGGCATTACTCAAGAATAGCATCTGATGTGCATCAAAAGCAAAGGAAAGGGTGAGATAAATAATCATCCCTCTCTCATCAAAACATTATCAGTGAACAAATCAATTGGAAGTTGGAAAAGAAATATGTTGCATCTTGATAACTAATAACTGAAGCCATAAGCACTGGTTTCTGCTCACCAACACAAACCACTATCATTCCACCTCCGCACTGCACCAAGTGAAAACGAAGTGTATCCTAATCACCTCCTGCTGCAGGAGATAGATACATCCATATGACAAGGCAAGGAAGCCATATATTTGACAGCCTAAGGTTCGCTAAGAGACAAAGATTTGATGGTCACAGCTATATGAGCAAAAGGCAAATGAAACTGCACAAAATGATAAGCATGCTTACATGTATACGGGGGTGAAAAGAATGGTTCACTGTGCAACTACTTATTAATTAGTTTGCCATAATAGGTAAAAAGAGGAACAAATTGGTCATAAGACCAGAACAAGGGAGTTGCGACTATTCTGCAGCACATGTTTGAATATACTTGTCAACCTTTGTGCATGCATGTAAATTAATGCAATGAGGTGGCACAGTAGATATCCTTACCAGATGGGCTGACAGAATGAAAGGCCAAATGCAGCTGCGATCACAAGCAAAACAAGCAGCAAGAGGACTTTTTCCTTTTTACCAATAGTCTCCACAAGAACAAATCCCATCCTTGAAATGATGGAAACGATTAGCATCTCTAACAACAATGTCTCTCCCAGTGATCTTCGATATGAATTTTGTGGCAGTGTGGCAGTCTGTACAAACCCGAAGATTCTTGATGATCCTGATCTCACTTCCAGGCTCAGTAGAAATAAGGCCAAAAGCAATAGCAAGTTTCTCGCTATGAACCTTCACCATTAGCTCCTTCTCTTCATCTTCCACATCGTGCAAAGCAGTGACAGTCTCTGCCTGAAATCCAGCCTCCGTCATCTTCCCCATTAAATTTTCCAGCTCTGCATAGATTGCTTTGGTTTGAGGATGAGAACGGTCTCCGGAGGTAAAGACATGTGGTAACCCACCAACTTCTATCAAAGTGCAGCCAGGGGTTTTTGCCAAGCTCTTGCGTCGAACTACTTGTCGTATGGAAGCTGCTTGCGGATAATTCTTGTCAACAGAGTATATATTCGAGAGTAAGACATAATATCCAACATTTTCAGGGTCCAACTCAAATAGCCTTTTAGAGGCCAGATGTGCTAGTCTTGTGTCCTTGTGAATCATGCAGGCTCCGAGCAGTGCACCCCAGATAGCAGGCCCCGGCTCCACTGGCATTCTCTCTATAAATTCCAATGCCTTCTCTAGCTTTCCAGCTCGGCCGAAAATGTCAACCATACAGGCGTAATGTTCAGCTAAGGGCTCAACGCCGTGATCATGTACCATGGAATGGAAAATCCTATCTCCTTCTGTCACCAAGCCAGCGTGACTGCAAGCATACAAGGCAGAAAGGAACGTAACTCCAGATGGTGAAACTCCAGATTGCAACATCTTGGTGAAGAGATCCAGGGCTTCTTTTCCATGTCCATGAAGACCATATCCACAAATCATAGAGTTCCAAGTGACTACATTTTCTCCTGCATCGAGTCAAATATTCTCCGTGCCTCCACAATGCTCCCACATTTTGCATACATGTCTATCAGAGCAGTCATAACATAAATGTTTGAATGGAATCCCTCTCGTTTAACTAGGTCGTGGACCCATTTTCCTAGACTTAGAGCTCCTAGTTGGGCACAGGCAGAGAGAATGCTAGTCACTGTCACTGGATTTGGCTGGACCTTGGATGTCTGCATATTTTGGAAAAGATGAATAGCTGCATCCGTTAACCCATTCTGCGTATAACCTGAAATCATGGCATTCCAGGATGCTAAACTTTTCTCAATGGATTCATCAAAAACCTGCCGTGCAAGTTCAATTTCATTCAACCTACTGTACACAGTGGTTAACGCAGTTGAAATGGCAGGATTTGAAACCATACCAGATTTTACACAGAAACAATGAATACAGAGCGTCAGGCCCAAATGACCAAAGGGAAAGAACACAGGAATCAATCCCACAATCGTGCTTGAATTTGCTCTTTCCCCAAGTGCAAGCAATTCCTTGAATAACCTCAGGGAAGAGTCGGTTTCATTATTGCACGTGTACCCAGAAATCATCGCATTATAAGACACCAAATCCGGCCGGTCAATCTGGTCAAACAACAAAGTAGCTGTCCTAGTGTCCCCGCATTTGGAATAAAATGATATTAGTCCTGTAAGTATATGCACATGAGAATGCAGTCCCAGTTTCGTAGCCAGAGATTGAATCCCCATACCTACCCTCAATTGGTGCAACTCCCCTGCAGCCGGAAGCACAGCTGCAAGAGACGTTGAATCCAGCCTGATCTCGGCATCGGCGACCATATCCTTAAACACCAAAAACGAATCCTCAAAACAACAATTCTTCACCAACCCAGAGATCACGGTGTTCCACAACACAGTGTCCCTGTCAGGCATCTCATCAAACAGCTTCTTCGCAAGCTCCACTTTCGAGAACTTCAAGTAAAGATCCACCAAAGCGGACCCGATAAACAAATCCAACCCGAACCCATCAACGATAGCCTGCGAATGCAGCACAGTCCCGACCTTTTCGTCGCGAAAGCCCGCGGAAGCCGAGACGGCGAAGAAATAAGTGAAGTTATCGGGCCGCAGGCCGGTGTTCTTCCGCAAGTGGGCGAACAGAGACATGGACGACCGAGGCGAGCCGTTGGTGGAATACCCCTTGATGACGACGTTGAAGAGGAAGAGGTCGGGCTTCGAGACCGAAAGGAAGAGGTCGCGGGCGTAGCGGATGGCCCGGAGGTCGCAGAGCTTGTGGGTGAGCTTGGTGACGGTGGAGATGTCGTTGCGGTAGCCGCCGACGATGATCTGGGCGTGGGCCTGGGCGAGGTGGGAGAGCGTGGTGGACGCATTGAGGAGCGACAGGAAGAAGTTGCGGTTGCGCTCGAGCGCGGCGGGCAGGGCGGTTCTGAAGTTCATCTGCTCGGCGAAATGGCGACGACAGAGCTTTGCCTCTACGCTTGTTTTTGCTCCTCGTCCCCTGTCGGCGCTTGCAATTGTTGTTGGCTGCTTCCAAGAGTGGCACCACTAGGAAAATTGGCGGGAGGTTGTCTGCATGAGGAAAATCACTGACTCATGGATCGAACAAATTTATGGATTCTAAAGTGTGTCCATATATATAATGCTTGAAATTTCATTAATTTTGCAAAAGCCCATTTTGCATAGTAAACTAAGATATCCAACATAGGCTTTGCAGGATAAAACAGCCAACTAGGGGGAAGATCCTTTTTCTTCTTCTGCAAGTCTTTCTTTTTAAGTGGAAGAGGCTTCTACGTTTCTTGAATAACCGTTCATCAGATCATTAAAGAAGTTGATTCCAAAGCCATTGTCGGCACTGCTTTGCTTAGACATGTCTAAAGATTGGGGTTGTTTCGCTTTGAGTTCAAAGTATAACATAATTTTTAAGAAAGAAATTGCTCTATTAATTGGCTAATATTGCAATGATGAGCACTTGGATACTAAAATATGGACATTACATTTAGTGATGTTAAATTTTATCATTATGGAAAAAATACTTAACGAATGAGAATATTCTTCTTCTTTTGAATGAGATGTATTCTTCTTTTTTTAATGAAAAAATGAAAAAAATGTATTTAATTATCTAAATAATTAGATAAAAGGATTTGCCAAAATTCTCTTGAAAGCAGAATAAGAAAAGGGCAAGGACTGCATTTTATTTTTTTATTTATTTTTTGGTGGGAAAGGACTAAAGTTGACGGGTGACAGTTTTGATTAGGACATGGCGCCTTTTGCCACTCTCCCCGGCACTCACACGGCGCCACATACGAGGGAGGGGGACAAAAGAGAGAAAGAGGAGAGAGAGCGTCAGAGAAGTGGGCCCCGGTTTTCGTCCTTTGTGGACTTCCCCGTACACGTGGCACCGTGTGAGTGGTCCGGGACCCCCCGTCGTCGCTACCGCGCACCGAGTTACCGCCACCACTCGCTGCCGCTGCCGTCCGTCCGTCCGTCCTCCTCCTTCTCTCTCGGCGGCGCTCGCTCATCGAGTCCCGTGTCGAGCTTAGTGCGAAGGGACGAAGGCAACGGACATCTTGTCGCCGATGGAGTTACCGATTCCCGGGGGCCGTGATCAGGTGTTCTTCAGTTTCTGAACAAAGTTGCCGCTGCTTTTCATACTGTTCCCTATGCTAGTTATGTGATCTGGGGTTTGTTTGGTTCCATTTGTGCTCATTTTTTACGTTTATATTTTCCATTGTTGTTGTCGTCGTCGTCGTCGGTGTTGTTGAGCTGACGTTCTATTATTGAAAAGTATAGGCGATCCTGAGACTTTTGTAGAGTGAACTGCAACAAGAGAGGTTTGCCTCTAGTTTGTTGAAGCAGGTTTTTGAAATAAAGATATGTCGAGGCCTTTCGATAGTGGGACTTCTGCGCCGACCCACCTGAAATGGCATTGTCCTATGTGGTCCTGACCATATGGCATCGCTCCGGTGTTACTTTGGCTTAAGTGACTGAGCGATGATCATAATAGTGTCAGTTGCATTCCGAGGAGATCTCCTAATGGTGTTTTAATGGTTTCATGCTGGAAAATTCCAAGTCTGGTGCTCAGTGTTACTATAGCTTAAGTGATCGAGTGGTAATTATGTTAGTTCCCCCGTATGACAATATATTCTTTCCCCAGCAGGCGCCACATCAAATGCACAATCTTTTTCAAAGCCAAATGATCGTGACCACTGCGGTCAGAATCCCCAGGTTCCTGCTGCTGTAGTAGAGGATAGGTCCTGGGAGAATATCAGGGAAAACAGGGAGTTTGGTGGCCGATCTGGCTCCACGCAGCAGCAACTGAACCAATTTAATCACTTGGAGGAACTCAGCTCCCAGTTTGCTGGAGCACATATCCCTTCTAATCAGGTGTCATTCATTTCTGGCTAGACTGACATATCTTTTTCACACATAAATGTTAACTCGCCTTCTTGAAGAGTATTTTAGTTGTTCTTATCTTATAGCCAGAGAAGTTGTGGTTCACGAAAGTTATTGTTTCTTGGCCACAGTGATATGTTGCATACATTTTCTAGTCACCTTTTAGTAATTATGATGGAGTTTCTAATGATTCCTTGTTGATTGTCAGGGTTTGTCAGAAGAAATATTGTTTTAATATTCAGTTGATAATATTGGTCAAATTTTATGAAGATAATGGGATCAAGCTTGCATCTCTTCTCCATGCGTACATGCATATATGTGCAAGTGCTGTGTTTCCCTTTTCACTTTTCATCCTTGGGTTTGGGGAGCGTTTTTGAAGCGTGGAGTGTTGTGCTAGTATAACGATATTGCAGAACAAATGTTGCACTGTCTAAGATCAGAATATGCCTTTGTTAAATGCACCAATGAATGCTTCACCTGTCTATTAAAATGTGTTTCTGGCTATGTAATGTCTCGTTTGGCTTCATTTATTTTGATTGGTTGATCAGGGAGGACCAGTTGCTGCTCTTGTTAAGGCCGAAGTGCCTTGGTCAGCTAGAAGGGGTAATCTGTCGGAAAAAGACCGTGTGCTGAGGACTGTAAATGGGTAATTCCGGTTTTACAAATTTGTTCTTTTTAGTATGTTTGATATATGCATGGTACAGCTTTATTTTTACTGAAGTGTCAATTTTGGTTGCTGAAGTTTGGCATGGTTCCTTCTCAGCGTGCTTTAAACTCCTGAACCTCGGGGATTATAAAAGCTGAATATATTGAATATACTTATGGATGGTTGATATTGTAGTCTGTACATTTTACTTGCAGATTTTTGAGCTGCATTATCAAACTCTTGAGTGATTTGGTCATAGGTTTTTTTTCTTATCATGACTGACAACTCAGCATTATCTTTTTTCAACTCATCTGCATTTCATGATGTTTAGAATAAGCATCGCATTTTTGTGTTTTTAATTCATAAGCATGCGATTTCATACTTGGCTTCTCATATTTTTACTTCTTTAACATAATGTATAAGTCCTCTGTGCCCATCCATCAGTACAGGTACTCCAACATAATATCAATGAAAATTACTGTTCTTTTTTGTGAACTTCCTATGCCCAGTTGCTTTACATATGATTGATCAATCTTGATATTCTCTTTTGAGCATCATTGTTACGAACTTTCCTTGTGCATATTTTTTTTTTCTTTTCTAGTGTGAGATTTTCTATGCATCGACCTAATTTTTTCAGGCTTGTGGTGGTGTCGACAATTAATTTTGATTCATATGCGATATGTTATTAGCGGAGATCAGATTGGGGTTCCAGTTTGTTATCTTCCCTTACCATGTTCTATCTTGCCATGCTTGAGTATGTGGTCTGACTAATCCATGTATCAACATTTTACTTGTGTTTCTTGATATGCCACCTTATGAGGTCCTGTTTTGCATTCATAATAGAGATTGACTCTTACAATGGAATTGGTTATGTTAGACTTGTATTACAATCAGGATTGACTCTTACAATGGATAGTGCTTTATTTTCAGGATTCTGAACAAGCTGACTCCCAAGAAGTTTGATGTGCTAGAGGGTCAGCTCATTGGCTCTGGGATAGCCACAGCGGATGTTTTGGAGGTTGCTGCATTTTCTTTTCTCCATTTTTGTTTGTATTTCTATATATTTTGACAACATTTTTCTCCCAATACAGGGAACAGTACAGCTTATATATGAAAAAGCAGTGCTGGAGCCCACATTCTGCCCCTTGTATGCTCGTCTGTGCTCTGATCTCCATATAAAGCTGCCCCAATTTAAGGATATCTCTTTCAGGCGAGTACTTCTAAACAAATGCCAGGAGGCATTTGAAGGTGCTGACAATCTAAGGGAGGAGGCAAGACAGATGACTGCCCCTGAGCAAGAGCTTGAGCAAAGAGAAAAAGAGCTTATGGTCAAACTTCGAACTGTGGGAAACATCAGATTGATTGGTGAGCTTTGGAAGCAGAGGATGGTCACTGAAAGAATCATTCACCACATTGTTCAGGTTTTGATAAAATGCATTACCTCCACGTTCTCTTTAAATTTTATAATTCTATTGAGGTTACTCTTTGTTTGCTCAATGAAACAGAAGCTTCTAGGAACTGATAGCAAGAGTTGTCCTGCCAAGGAGAATGTTGAGGCTATTTGCCAGTTGTTCAACACCATTGGGAAGCAGATTGATTGGGCCCAGAATTACAGTGTCAAAAGGATGTATATTTCAACCGGTTGGAAGAATTGATGACCGACACTCAGCTGGCTCCAAGGTTGAGGTTCATGGTTAAAGATGTTCTTGATTTGCGTGCGAATAAATGGATTCCTAGGCAGGAAGAGGTGACATTTTAGATCTTAACTGCTTCTTCTTCTTCTTCTTCTTTTTGGTGCATTTCCTTTCCACTATAGTTGGCTACATTTCCTTCTTATTACCAACTTCATCACTCCTTCCTTCAGAGAGTTAGGCCTGGGAAGCTTAGTTTTTGGTGCTTATAGAATAATTAACATGTCTGTTTAAATTATGACTGTGATGTTTCTGTATTCATTTGGACAGGTTAAAGCAAAGATTATAACTGGAATCCATTTGGAAGCAAAAAAACTCCTGCTGCCACAGTGATATGTTGCATACGATTTCTTGTCACCCTTTAGTATTTAGGATAATAGTTTCTATTTGCTTCGAAAATCGAGACCTTTTTCTTATTTGCTTTGGAAATTGAGATATTTGTCCATTTTATGCTGTCTTATTGTTTTAACTTCCCATCTCTGGTATAATACCTTGTTGATTGTCGTAGTCTGTCAGAAGAAATATTGCATAGTCAGTTGGTAATGTTGGTCAAATCTTATGATGATAGTGGGATCAAGCATGCATCTCTTTTCCTTGTGTACATGCACATGTGCCAGTGCTGTGTTTCCTTTTTTTTGCACTTTTTACTCTTGGGTTGGGGGAGGGTTATCGAAGCCTGGAATATTGTGCTAATATAAGGTTCTACTTGCATATGGAAGAACAATGTCGCACTATCAAAGATCAGATCATGGCTTTGTTAAATGCACTAATGAATGCTTCACCTGTCTATTAAAATGTGTTTCTGGCTGTCTAATGCCTCATTTGGCTTCACTTATTTGCTCGGTTGACCAGGGAGGTCCAGTTCCTGCTCTTGTTAAGGCTGAAGTGCCTTGGACACCTAGATGGCGAAATCTGTTGGAGACAGACCGTGTGCTGAAGACTGTAAAGCGGTAACTCATGATTTACAATGTTTTCTAATGAATTTGTTCTTTGCAATATAATTTATATATGCATGGTGCAGCTTTATTTTTGCTGAAGTGTTATTTTTGGTGACCGATGTTTGGCTTGGTTGCCTTCTCAATGTGTTTTAAACTCTTGGTCCTCAAGGATTACAAAAGGCCAAAAAATTAAATTTTGAAGTCCACATTTCTTGAATATACTTATGGATCGCTAATATTGTAGTCTGTCAAACATCTTGCTTGGCAGATTTTTGAGCCGCATTTTCAAATTAACTCTTGAGTGATTTGATCATAGGATTTCTTTTTATTGTGACTGACAACTCAGCATTATTTTTTGCAACTTATCTGCATTTCGTGATATGCAGAATGACCATCCCATTTTCGCATTTTGGATTCATAAGCATGCAAATTCATGCCTTGGCTTCTCAGTACTTTTGTTTCTTTGTAATAATGTTGAAGTCCTCTGTGCCCATCTACAGGTACAGGCACTCCAACATAATATCAATGAGAACTACTATTCTTTTTCATGTACATCATATACCCCCATACCCAGTTGCTTTATTTATGATTGATTAATTTTGATAGTCTCTTTTGAGCATCATTTTTTTTAAAGTTCATCGTGCATAAATTTTGTTCATTGCTAGCGTGAATTTTCTATGCATTGACCTCATTTTTCCAGGCTTGTAGTGGCGTTGACAATTAATTTTGATTTGCATGCAATATGTTATTAGCGGAGATCAGATTGTGGTTGCGGTTTGTTATCTTCCCTAACCATGCTCCATCTTTCCATGCTTTAGTAGTGCTCCAACAAAGTCGATGTATCGACTTTTCACTTGTGTTTCTTGAGACGCCACCTTATGAGGTCCTCATTTGCATTCCTAATGGAGATTACTCGATGCAATTGAGTTGGTTATGTTAGATTTGTGTCCCAGTTAGGATTGACTCTTACAATGGATAATACTTTCATTTTCAGGATTCTGAACGAGCTGACTCCTGAGAAGTTTGATGTACTCAAGGGTCAGCTCGTTGACTCTGGAATAACCACAGCATATATCTTGAAGGTTTCTGCACGTTCTTTTCCCCATTTACGTACTTCTATTTATATTTATCGTGACAATTTAAGTTTTTATCGCAATACAGGGCGCAATACGGCTTATTTTCGAAAAAGCAGTGCTGGAGCCCACATTCTGCCCCATGTATGCTCTTCTGTGCTCTGACCTCAATGAAAGGCTGCCCGCATTTCCCTCTGATGAACCAGGTGGTAAGGATATCACTTTCAAGCGAGTACTTATAAATACCTGCCAGGAGGCATTTGAAGGTGCTGAAAATCTAAGGGAAGAGGTAAGACAACTGACTGCCCCTGAGCAAGAGCTTGAGCAAAGAGAAAAGGAGAGGATGGTCAAACTTCAAACGTTGGGAAACATCAGATTCATTGGGGAGCTTCTGAAGCAGAGGATGGTCCCTGAAAAGATCGTGCACCACATCATTCAGGTTTCGATAAATCACATTACTTGTCCAGTTCTCCTTTTAATTTTTATAATTGAATTGAGGTTACTCATGGTCTGCTTAATGAGCCAGGAGCTTCTAGGACCTGATAAAAAACATGTCCTGCCGAGGACAATGTCGAGGCTATTTGCCAGTTTTTCAACACCATCGGAAAGCAGCTTGACGAGGGCCCAAAATCACGGCGTATAAATGATTTATATTTCAACCGGTTGAAAGAATTGACAACCAACGCTCAGCTGGCTCCAAGGTTGAGGTTCATGGTTGAAGATGTTCGTGATTTGCGTGCGAATAACTGGATTCCTAGGCAGGAAGAGGTGACATTTTGGCTGTTCTTGATTTTGCATTTCTTTTTTCTCCTTTGGCTGTCTAGATTTCCTTCTTATTACCAACTCCATCACTCCTTCCTTCAGGGAGTTAGGCCTGGGAAGCTCACTTTGAGGTGCTCCAATCTTGACTCTGATGTTTATGTATTCATTTGACAGGTAGCAAATACTATTTGATGAAATCCATTCGGAAGCGGAAAAAACTGGGAATGATGGCGGGAGGTTCTCTGGTCCGGCAAGTTCTATGGTCCTGCAAGTGTTTCTAAGGGACTGATCCTGCATTCAACTTGCACAGTTGGATAAAAGGAGAAAAGGGGGCGGCAGTCGGACTAGTTTGCAAAAGGGGAATCGGTTATCTATAAAATTGGTGTTGTATAGAAACCATACATATGGATGTTTAAGGAATGTTACCGGCAAGGTGACCAAACTTCCGTGTTATTGAAAAACTGCGACGAGTAAGAAGAACTATCGATTCATAGGTTGAACAAATATATTAAATCTGGAGCATAGCATTTTAGATCATATGAGTCATAGTGTCTTATACTTAAGCAGGGAAATTAGTAAGAAAATTCTAAATTTATTACACTTATGTCAATTCAATCCTTAAATCTTTGAATTTAGTTAATTTAATTTTACACATTTTGACAATTTACCAATGTGCTCCAACCGGCTAATTTTGGTCAGAAATAACTAATATGGATGTCAACCATTTTTTGCTGATATGGATAATATTTGGAATTTTTTTTTCAAAGGTGAAAATCAAAACCAGAGAAGCAAGATTCTGGTATCATTAAACATAATATGGCCGTCGGCAATGATCTTGAGGTCTGAATAAAAGGTCATTGAACCCAAGAGTTCTGCAATAAGACATGATGAGATGACAATCGTTGACAAGGTCGATCATTTACAAAGCTCATTTTTTGGTCCACACCTGAGAGATCCCTCATGGTCACTCACCCTTCTCTTTCATAAGGTGGAAGCCAATTCCATATAAGCCAGGATGCTGTAATTCACCACTACATGATTGCTGCATCGGCAAAAAGCTTGACTGTAAAAGGTCATGATCTAAACGTTTGCCGGCTATACATTGCAAAGAATAGCTGACTAATATCGATATACAGGGAGAATTGATTAAACTATACCAATATGCCATAGAACGGATTGGGGGTGTCCTTGAGCTTTCAGTGCAGTCTCTGAACAGCCATTTCCCGGAGAATGCCACCATGCATATTCATGGTTCGGAAATTGATTCCTCATTTAAATCGACTTCTCTGCAGTGGATGTTAAAGAGGCCAAAAGCCATCTGAATGACAACAAAAGTTCATCCTAAACCCATCTGCTTCATCCACAGGGACCATCTAACAGCCTCCAAAAACTTGTCATTCTTCCGTAGTGCATTGATCAAATTTATGTAGGTGACCTTGTCAGGCTCTATCGCTTTCTCCCTCATTTCCTTTATCAAGGCCACAGCTTCTTCAACCATTCCTGCAATTCCATATGCCTTTATCAGTGTGTTATAGCTGCACAAGTCAGGTCCTAGACGACAATCTTTAAGTTCTTTCAATATGTCGGCAACTTCATCAATCCATCCGCGCTCTCCGTAAATGTTCATCATGATATTGTATGTGTAGCAATCAGGAGAACGAGCTGAATCCTTCAGTCTCTGCAAGACTTTTCTAAAACTCTCCATTTGGCCTTCTTTCCCATAAGCATCCAGCATGCAATTGTACACTTCGAGAGAAACTGAAAAGCCATCAAACTGCATTTCTTGAATAGCTGATGACATGTTTGTGAAGTCCTTGTTTTGCCCATACAATGCTATGATGGTGTTGTACGTAATAGTATCAGCCAGCCCTTGCTTTCTAGCCATCAAGAACAACTTCCTCATCTTTTTGAAAAGCTTAGCTTTTCCATAAACATCAAGCATGACATTGAAGGTAATTGTATTAGGAGAAAATCCACACTGAAGCATCTCCTCAAAAACCCGGGAGAGCTCATCAACAGGCAGAGCACGAGAACAACAGTTTATAACACAATTATACATTTCCTGATCCCAACTGATGCCGCTCCTCAAAAATTTATAGTAGAGCTTTTCTAATTTTTCCTGCATACCACAGCGCTGGTAAATGCGGAACATGTCTCGAAACAGAAAAACATCAGGCACGAGATTTTTCTGTTTCTCCATCATCTCAAGAACAGTGCAAGCCTCTTTTAGGGATCCAGCTTTAACATACATTCTCACAACGATGCTGAAAGCAATCACATCTAACTGAACTCCAGAAGATTTTAGCTTCATATACAGTTCCTCAGCTTCTGTAAATTGGCCTGAGCAACTGTACGTATCAATCATCGTGCATAAGATATGCATGTTCTCTCTGCATTCAGTTTTAGGCATACTCGTGTATATTTTGATTGCATTTTCGAAATGGCCCAACTCTTTACACGAACAGATCAAGAGATGGTACAGATATTCTTCAAAAGCTGCATCTGTCCACCGTTTATCCTGCATAACCTTTATGGCACTGTCCACCAATCCATTTTTCACATAAGCCATGACCAAAGTGGAGCATGAGGTCTGGTTGACCAAAACATGTTGATAAAAGGAATCTTTTACAAGGAGAGGCACTTTATCAATTCTTCCAGCCCTTTCATATGCTTGCAAAAGAATACCCAAGATCGATGAATATTGGCAACCCATCTCTGCCATATCATTTAGAGTTTTGGTGGCACCATCTTCATCCCCATATTTTGCCTGCAAATTTATCAGTGTGTACAAATTGGATGAATTAGGCTTCAGCCCTAACCTCCTGAGTTCTTTGCAGTACCAGGCTGCCTCTTGATAATTGTTCGCTCGCCCCCATCCTTCAATCATGGACCTGTAAGTTGTCTCATCAGGTGCTATTCCAATATCCTGTAGCCTCTGAAAAATTCTTTGTGCAGCATCCATATTGGACACTTTTCCATATCCAGTTATCAAAGTGTTGTAGGCAACGATATTTGGTGGCAATCCGGCTTCTTGCATGGAAACCAATGTCTTTTCAGCTTCCTCTAGCTTACCTTGCTGGCAATATGCATTAAGTATCGCCAACCAATTTTCCACCTTCAGAATCACATCGTCATCTCTCAATAAGTCAATTATTTGCTCAGCTTTCTCATACAACCTCAAACGTGTATAGATCGTGATCATTGCAGCATATGCTGATTGACATTTGATTCCACAATCTCTCATCTGGCTAAATGCAAATTCCGCCTCCTCGACCTTCCAACCCTTCTGGTAAAGACTCATGAGCATTCCAAATGTCGCAATGTTAGGCCGAACTCCATATCCCAACATCATCTTGAACCACTTCCCCCCCATTTCAACTCTCCCCACTTTGTAACACGCAAAAATTAAAGTGTTAAAGACCTGATAACTTAAGCCACACTCGGGATCTACACTCAGCTGGCTAATCAATTTCTCCGCCGCATCCCAATCTTCTCTCCTACCAAACACCCTGAGGACCAAATTATAAGCGCCGATATTTCGTTCCAATTTCCCTTTACTTCTCATCCACTCGAAAAATTCTAGAGTCTTGCTATCACTGCATTTCTCGAGCTCCCTCAAGATCCCATTACACTCTTCCACGCTTAAATCAGACGCAATGTCATTCACATCTAATCTACTATAATCCTGCACAAAAACGACATCTTTTTTCCCACCGCCAGACCTCCGGAAACTGGACTTCCACTTCCTATCTCTCCTGTTTCCTATCTTTGGACCGTCAAAGTTCGGATTTTTCTCACATCCAGCAAGTGGGTTTTGCATAAACAATGTCTCGCCGACAGAATTTCCTTCCGCAGGCTCGACGCCATCAATTTCCAACTTGGGAGCAGGACAATGCGACGGTTCAGCATCAACACGAGAGACCTTACAGTGCCTGAACCTACTGAAAGGACTGATTGCTGAGGCTCCACTTACATGTACAGAACCGGCGATGGCTAAAACGGAGGCGGCACGGTCGGATGATGGAACAGGGTTCAGGGAGAAACCGACCCTCCTCGAATCCCGAGCGTCGACGGAGACGGACAGCTTCAGCGAGGCCATGGCTCGAGGCAGCCACCGAGACGACCACCCTTCGACTCAATTCTCACCCATGGAAACCAAGGACTGCGAAATTCGAGGATGGAGTTGAAGGGTCCGATGAACTGTCGGAGAAGAAGCAGGAGCGGGGTGAAATCCGATGATGAAGGGCGGGTCGTCTTTCAACGGTCCGTGCAGGTTTGCGACCACAGATTGCAACCGCATTTGATCTCAGCCGTTTCTGTTTTCTTCCTCTGAGGAAGAGATAAGGAAAATTAGTTGGGTCAAAATGGAGAAAAACTTCAAATTAATACATTTATAATAAATTTACTCGTACTCCTCACATTCCTGATTTTCCTTTTATCTTTTTTTTCCCCAAGGGAAGATCCCTCTAGTTGTTTTACACGAGATTTCACATAAAGCAGTTTTAGGTTATACTTAGGATCATTGTTTTCTCCCTTGAAAGGAGTTAATGTCACGAAAAATCTCATATTGGAACATTTATAAAAATTTATAAAAAATTTGCCCACTAAAAATTCTAAATTAATATATCTATAATAAATTTATCATCTGTTAGTTTTCATGAAATTTTATTATTAAATTGTCAAATTTGATGACATATGGCAATCGACGGGTGTACTAATTTAGGGTGTTAGCCTTTGTTTGTCATAGATATAACTAATTTGTGTTTTTCGTGATATTAATATAATTTAATGAAAACTAATGGAAGGTAAATTCGTCATGAATGTATTATTTTAAAGTTTTGTATAGTCAAAAAATTAATTTATAATAAATGATAAATTTGTTAACTCAAATTAGTTTCCCCATCTTTTATGGGTATACCTAAGGAAAATGAATTAATCAAAAGGGAAAAAAACTGATATTTTTGTGATAAATTTAACTAAAAATTAATTTTTTAATCATGAAAAACCTCAAAATTATACTCTTATTTCCCCGATTGATAATAAAAAAAATCCTAAAACTAGTAAAATTTACTCAAAATTAATTTTTTTAACTATAAAAAACCTCAAACTAGTACGTTTTGTGACAAATATATCATCCATAAAATTGAATTGATACCATGAAAAACCGCAAAACTGGTACAACTGTAACTAATAGAGAGTAAAATCTCAAATTGATACATGAGTCGACTATCACGTGTTATCCAACTTAATAATTTAACGATAAAATTTAATGAAAATTAATATAGGTTAATTTATTACAAATATACCAATTTAGAGTAAATTTATCAAAAACGTATCAGTTTGAGGTTTTTGGTGATTAAAAAATTAATTAAGGGTAAATTTATCACGAATGTATTAGTTTAGAATTTTTCGTGGTATTAGCGATTAATCAAAATCCTCATTACAAAATAAGAACGTTCTTCCTTAGTTTAAACTCAAATCAACACATAATCAATATCATTCGAAGTATTATTAACCATTGCGGCAATATCATTAATAGACTCAACTCTAATTCCCTAACCCTTTTGTCATTCTTCAACTTAAAGATAATTCCTTTTAAAGTGTAACTATTGTCATAACTCCAATAAACAACACCACTAGTCTAAATCCGTTTATATGAATTCTACTTACACAAGTACTAGTTCTTCATGTACTTTCGTCTACTAAAGTAGCATACATAGGTCCACCAAATTCTCTCTTACGAATCTCATCATTAGAATTAATTGCAAAGCCCATCAAACGTCAAGTTTGTTGACCCAAAGGATCTACCAACAACTATAACAATAATATTTCAACTATTAGGTAATGATGATAATAAGATAAAAGCACATAACTCATCCTTAAAGTTGATCTCAATTGAATTTAATTGATTATCGACCATATTGACTTCATTGATATGCTCAACAAGTGATGTACCTTCATCCATTTTTAAGTTCAATACATGTCGCATTAAATATACTTTTTTGTTTGTAGAGGGTTTCTTGTGCATGTTTAATAGAGATTTCACCAACTAGTGGTCTTCTTTTCTTTTTTTCACCATGTTAAACATAAAATTATGAGCCAACATCAGTCGAATAACGCCAACACTTGTCTATCTAGCAATTCATAATCAGCTTGCTTCATCAACTCCGACTTCTTCCTAGTTAGGGGTATGTGCAAATTCCTTTGGTACAAATAATTCTCAATATGCATATTCCATAATTGAAAATCCTTTCTACTAAATTGGTCGATTCTCACTTTTTCTTTTTCTATCAACATTGATTCGCTTCAACTTAATTAAGCTTGACTCTTATTGTAGAAATGAACGATTGAACAATAAAATAAACATAACAAGAAAGTAAATTGAACACTAGATTTATGTGATTTGGTCAATGTGATATAACTTATAGAGATGGTCAGTAATATAAACCAATCGAATAACTTATGGCACTTCCGCAAGCCTTTCAGTAACTTAGTAACACGTTAAAGATTGGATAATTACGGGTGCATTGCTAAGACTGTTGGTAAATTAGTAACATGTTGCCGGCTAAATACGTGCGGGGCTTTCGAGGAATTACCAGCGAGGAATAGTGTTCCATATCTTCACGCAAGGAAAGCTCGGAATTTGCTTTAAAGCTCTTACCAGGATTTCTGGCCGGTCGGATTTATTCAGGAGGGACCCCGTGGGTGGCTGTTAAGTGATGAAAATGATCCAGCAGTTGCAAATTTGAAAGCAATCGCTAATCCTACTCGCTTTAACTTTCGGCTTCTAGAGTGGAGAACGTGACGAAGGGTCTTTAGCACGATCCACAGAACTGGTGTCTGGAAGCCTTGTGTACTTCACTGTCCCTCCGAGCATCGAGCATGATCCAAAATGATCCGCAGATGATCCTGGCTGTGGCAGAATTTCGGCTGCAAAATCTAGCTAGGGGAAACATGGTATTTTTGCTGAGAATGTTTCGAAAGCATCTATTTGATCCTGGGAGTGAAAAAAGCATCTTCTCTGCCCCCTTTAAGTATCTATATAATCAGACTCAAATTCTGAAGTTGGTGAAGCTAAGATCTTGTGAATATTCTGCCTTAAAATTCCTGTTACTGCATATGGCCTGCTGTAGCATAATGGTTCTGAAAGCTACTGTTAAAATTGAACTGATGCTTCGCAGAACATCAGCAGATCACGATGTCAAGAATGAACATTTCCAATTCGGGCCGAAGAATTTGGAAGTTGTACTGACCGAGACCATAACTACATAAACATGACAAAGAAACTTCACAAAGTATTCTCCAAGACCCGTGGGTAGGCATGTTGATCGAATTCTATTGAAGAACATACTTTCAATTCAAGATTCATCAATATGCCCACCCACAGGTCTGATTACAAAGAAACTTCAAAAAGTATATCCGGTGCTTTCACCGTGAATTATCCCTTATTAGCTGTAATTAGCTTCTGATGTGTCGTTGTATATGAATTATTTGGATGGAGCAACTAATAGCAACCTCTGAAAATCGTGATGCGTGCTTAATCATTTCAAATTGGAAAAGATGGAAGAAGGCTTCCAGATGATTTCACCTTTTAGAATGGCTTTTCGACGCAAATTAGCATGCTTCCTGATGGTTGAGGTGATCATATCGAAGCACTTAACCTGGACTTTTCAGCAATTGGACGATTTGCAGATATCTCCACTTGCTACTTATAATAGAAAATGTCTCATTAGTGGTAGACTAAAAGAGGGATTGAGTGCAATTACAGTTGTGGAGGTCGTACTAATGTTGTTCACCACACTTGATCTTTAGACAGAAGACCAAACTGTGACTGCTCATCGAATAGTTGACATCCGAATCATGTTCACAATCCAGATGGATGAATGGATCTGGAAAAATAGAATAATCTAAGGGTGTGCTACTTGACATTGAAAAATGGTTCTCCTTTGACGTGTCTGTCCAACATGAATTTCCCCTCACCAACAATGAAATAAGCTGATACAATTATTACACAGCAAACTTTTAAAGCTTTTATCGGAAAAATCTCAGCCATTAGAAGAAGTTGCTTCCATCTCTTGTAAGGAAGGATCAGAGAGATACTGCTTCAATCTGCGCATATCATGAGCCATGTCCATCATGCTAGGCCTTGTTGAAGGAGAATACTGCGTGCCCATGAGACCGAGCTCGATTAGCTCCACTATCACCTCGCAAGATGCCTTCCTGAAGTACTCGGACATTGACGGTGAGCTGCACCGGGATAGCGCTGGCTGCACGATGGGATCGAGATTGTGGGGATAGTGACTTTTGACCCATTCATGCAAGCTTGAACATTCATTAGATAGGACATCTGTAGGGCGTACTCCTGTCACGATCTCTAGCAGAAGAACCCCAAAACTGTAGACATCGCCTTGAGTTGAAGCCCTTTTCCCCATCCCGTACTCTGCATTTTCTCAAAACAGTCACATAGGAAGGTTAGGCTTTTATTACTAGGGGAGGACAAATGGTCAGGTTTTTGACATAGGATCAGAGGAAAATATCGTTTCGTGTCAAAGAACTAGTGGAAGTGTAATATTTTATGATTTATATGTAGGAAATGAATTTCCTACCCCCATAAACTAATTAAAGTTTGCACAAACTATTTTGAAAACTTATGAATATGTAATTTATTATTTAAATATTATATCACTCTCATTCATGCTTAGTCTTGTCATTTGCTTAGTATTAAATGCGGAAATATTTAATTAGGAAAGCAAAAGCCTGGAAATATTTGAACTCATAACCTCTAACTTCAATATCATATGAAGATTTTGTAAGACTGACCCGAAAAATATAATAAATAATTAAAAATTAAAAAAAATTCTAATTCACAAAACCAATTATTTTAACAGTTTAAGCTCTTAATGTGTGGTTTATATTTACATATTCTAAAAAGTACAATGCAATTGATATCAAAATGGGCACAATGGTTAGTGGCAATTCAATTTGATGAGACTGCAAGTGCAACATACCAAGAGCAATATAGCCAACTGAACCACATAATAATCCATTTGTCGAGCTGAATGATGCCGAATCATATGGCAAAACACCTTTGTTGCCTCCTTTTACCAATCTTGCTATTCCAAAATCAACTACAAAAGAAGAACATCTTAAGTGTCAAAATTTGGCGCAGGTAGACATATGAGTACTAAAACTTTCAAAAGGTACACTTTGAGTCTATTTGGCTAGGGAACAATTTTTTTTTTTTCAAAAGTAGTCTTTTTTTATTTTATTCTCTCAGAACAATTTCTCAATAAAAAAACGTGTTTGGTAACTATACAAAATTTATATTCTTATAATGGAGAAAAATGATAAGAATGCATTTGGTATGATTCACAAATTTTTTGTAATGTAGAATTTCTTTTAATTTTTTTCTTATTCTTCCTTTACCACAATCGACCATCAGCATCTACCAATTGCTGGTTGTCACCAACCACTACTAATTGTCAGCCATCGCCAATTGATCAAGAGTCGATGGCAGACGGTTGCGGGCAATGAGTTGCGTTGTTGGCGATCATTGGCTGCGAGGGTCGGCAGCAAGCAGCCATCAACAGTGTCAACTACGGCAGTCGATGGTCAATGGTGGGCTGTATTGTTGGTGGTCAGCAGCAACGACAACAGCGATCGATCGGCAGCAGGTGATAGAGGTGGTGCGTGGCTAAGAAAAGAAAAAGAAAAGAAAAGAAAAAAAGAAAAGAGAAAATAACTTATTTTAGAAATTATTTCTAGGAATAAAAAGTTACATTTTTTCTATTTCTTGTTTTATATTCAAATCTATTCCTAGCTACTTTTCTATTTTGAGGAATAGAAAAATTAATTGACATTATTAAATGGATTTCTATTCTTTTTTTTATATTGGGAAACAAAAGAACAAAAAATTGAAACAAATAAAAATGTTACCAAATAGGGCCTTAAGTGCCAAAATTTGAAAACAAATGAACACTTAAGTGCCAAATGTGAAAATTTTCGGCTAGACAGTTGACTTAGCATTTTTATTAATTTTCATTCAAAATTTTTAAATCAAATTAAAAACTAAAAAAGAAAAGCCAAAATTTATTTTAAAAAATTGTAAAAAAATGGCTAGAGTTTCTAGTGGAAGCTTTTGCTGCCGCCCATCGCCAGAGGGGGTGGGCAAGCCTTGTCGACACTCGATGGTCGCTAGCCTCATGTGAGAGTCAGCATTGCCCACCTCTAGGTGCCTTATCCCGAGCCTAGCAAGGGTTGTTGGCCTTCACGCAGGGCTGGTGATGGTCTCTAGCACCCCAAGCAATGGGCGGCAATGGTGGCATTCTTCTACTTAACATATGTGTCCCTCCAACAATGGATGGCGGCGATGGTGGGGGAAACATGGAGAACAACATCATTTTATATAAGGATTGCTAAGTGAACATTGCAATGAGCCATATAGATCGAATTAATACCACCACGTCGGATTTTCGGCAACCTTGCTGGAATTAGCATTAAAGACACTTAAGTGTATCATTTTGAAGTTTTGGTACTTATGTGCCCATTTGTGTCAAATTATGACTTTAAGGTGTTCTTATCATCAATATTTTCAAACCTAGTGTCATTCACTCTAAACAACCCGAATTAAATGATTCTCTGCAGCCTTGTCGACATGGGGTTGCGAAGTACATATAATGGTCATAATAAGTCAAATATAAACTAAGGATGGCAAATACAGATTTGTGATTAAATTGACAAATCATAAAAATGTTTAGGACTAAATTGATACAATTCAAAGGTTTAAGACTAAATAAACTGTTATACAATGGTTTTAGAACTTCTTGGATAATTATTCTCTTGGTTTTAAGAATATCAAAATCTCGTTATTGCTACATTTTTCTACCAAAAAACCTAGCTCACGTTACTATACAATAATGACTTAAACCCTAGTTCACGCTTGTAAAAATAGAGTAATACTAGTCGCTTGACCAAATTGGTTAATCTCTTGGAGTTCTGCACGATGTTGTTTTCAGTTTATTTCGGACAAGGCAAGAATTTTCCTTGGTGAACTATATTTTAATAATGTGTCAACATGAAAATCACGAGAAAACGATCAAAGTGGATGCTGGCTGGACTTCGTTCTTTAGCAACATTTCGCTGACAGCGTGTTGAAAGGTGCATTTCTCTTTTTCCAGGAAAACTTGGTGTTGGCCATAAGTCGAAGCTTTCGGCCAATTTTGCCTATAGTAATATTAAACTAACTATGTGCCTCTATATGATTAAATAATTTTTCCGAGCATTAGAAGCTGAGAACGCCAATCCTCATACTCCCAAAAACTACATGTAACTACATAATACGAAAGTGATCATCGACATTTTCAAAATTGGTTCCATTCACCCGAACAAAATGATTCTTCATAGCATTGTCGACATGGGATTGTGGAGTACAGATAATGGTCATAACAAGAGAAATATAACTAAGGATGGCATTTGACATGGTTTAGTACCCAACTAATTAAGGAAAATTATCAAAAAAATCTTAAATCTATTACACTTTTATTAATTAAATACTAAACTTTTTAATTTTACCAAATGAGTTTTAAACTTTTTCACATTTTGTTAATTGAGTTCATCTGATAAATTTTGACAAGAAATCGTTAACGTGAACTCTAACTATTCTACATGCCACAATCAATGCTAACATTTTCAATTATATTTTTAAATATTTTTTTATTTTTGATTTTATTCATTTTTTTCCTTATTTTCTTTTTCTTTTTTCCTTTTTCCTATAATTTGTTCTGTATTTGGGTATGAAACCTAATTATAATGAAATGGGCCTTTTCCCTCTTCTTGTAAAATCCATTTGGGCCAATCATCTCAACATGGATCTTGCACTTCATCTATTTCAGGAAGAAAGGCACATGAAAAGTCGAGGTAACAAATCTTCAATCGGAAAATAAAATAAAAAAAGGAAATAAGGTCAAGGCATAAAATCTGCTTTATGGGAAAAGAAAAGGCGTGAAATCTTCTTTAACCTCTTGCAGCAAGATTGCTAAAATTTTCTTACTTGGAAAACTTATAAGCTGTGTGGATCCACAGAAAAAGAAAATTCCCCATTATGAAAAATCATCCTTTCGACAATTAATCGAAATTAATCTTAGGCTCTTATAGATAAGAAATTCGAAAATTAACTATGAAATTAACTAATTAATTAACTTAAGAATTTTATGGATCTAAGTAAGTCCTTTAAAGGTTTTATCTTGGGATGTAAAACACAAGGTATTCCCTTTGCAACGACCTGGGATTTACTGTGTAATATTGTCCGCTTTGGATACTGAGTTCTCAAGGCTTTAAAACGCGTCATCTAGGGTAAAAGCCTCGGCCCATGGCCACCTTCCCCCAACCCAATATTGTCCACTTTGGAGGCATGGCCCACCGGCCCGTCCTCCCTCACGGGTTTGTTTTTAGCGCAGTGGAAGCGTACGTGAAATGCGTCACACAGATTAGAGGGAACCAAGCCTTATAAACTAGCCCATGACTCTCCCCTAAGCGATGTGGGATTAGAGAGAACCCCTTGCCAAGGCTTATAAACTAGCCCATAACTCTCTCCTAAGCGATGTGAGACTAAAGAGGACCCATTGCCCTTTCCTGGGCTGTCACACTCTCCACCCCATAAGAGCACAATGTCCTTGTTGTGGCCCCCACACGCGATCGGGAGTTGGTTCTGATACTATTTGTAATGACCAGGGCTCCACTGTGTAATATTGTCCGCATCCCATAAGAGCACAACGTCCTCGTTGTGGCCCCCACACGCGATCGGAAGTCGGTTCTGATACTATTTGTAATGACCAAGGACCAGGGCTCCACTGTGTAATATCGTTCGCTTTGGATACTGAGTCATCATGGCTTTAAAACGCGTCATCTGGGGTAAAGGCCTTGGCCCACGGCCACCTTCCCCCAACAACCCAATATTGTTCGCTTTGGAGGCACAGCTCACCGGCCCGTCCTCCCTCACGAGTTTGTTTTCAGTGTAACGGAAGCGTACGTGAAAAGTGTCACACAGATTAAAGGAATCCAAGCCTTATAAACTAGCTAAGGACTCTCCTCTAAGCAATGTGGGACTAGAGAGGACCCATTGCCCTTCCCTGGGCTGTCACACCCTCTTACTGGGGAAGACAAAAATATAGGAGGAATTTGAGATGTGAGACGTGCAAGCATTAATACATTAAAATAAGAAATTCATTTGTGGAGTCCACCGTCCCCGTATATCAAATGGACAGGCCACAGAGGCCCTCATAAGGGTGAGAACTCCGTTCCTAGGTGAGGTAAACCCTTAACCATTAATCGAAATTAATCTTAGGCTCTTATTGATAAGAATTTTGAAAATTAACTGTGAAATTAATTGATTAATTAACTTAGGGGCTTTCATGCCGTTTCCTTGAGCTTCCTTGTCATTTCTACTTTCGACATAAGATTGTCCCTCCAAATTTGCCAATTCCACCAAATATACTTGTATAGTAAGTTTGGGTCATAGACAGACAATTGTAACTCTCTATGTAGCATCAATACTGACACGCAACATGACACGATATAACACACTGACATTTTATTTCTTTAAAAGTAGAAAATTTTGACAAGTTAGAACACGTTATATATTAACTGTATATTTTTATATATAAATGATTCACACATAAATGAGCGAAAAAATAAATGGCTTTTTTGGTGAGAAAGAGAGAGAGAGAAGGGGAGGACGATGGAGGGGCGTAATCGGCACAATAAATGAGTTAAAAAATAAATATGCCAAGGAGAGGAAAATCCAAATCTGGAATTTTAAAAATCCTAGAAGATACCGAGAAAGGAAACAAAGAACGACGGGTGGCGATAAAGGTGGAATGAAAGAAGAGAGAGAAAGTACATATCATAACCGGCCACGAAAGACCTCATAACAACGCATCTCCAACAAAAGGAATAGGGAAAAAAAAAAAAAAGAACAAAAGAGGAGGTTCTTGAGGGCGTTTTGGGCATTAAAATAGTTAGAAAAATCCCACATATAGTAATTATCCTCGTGTCGACACCACTTTGTACGGTTGCAACTTGCTTCATCAACTCCAGCTTCTTCCTAGATAGGGTTATTTGCAAATTCCTCTAGTATAGATATTTTCAATCTGCAACTTTCATAATTCAAATCTTCCTATTAAATCTGTGATTTCTCACTTTTCATTCTTCAATCGACATCAATTTACTTCAATTCAATTTAAGCATGGCTCTGATTGTGGAAACAAGCAACTGAGCAATAAAATAAATACAACAAAAAGTAAATCGACCAACAATTTGTGTGATTTGGTTGATGTGACTTACATCCACAAGGAGAACTAATGTAGAATTCATCCATAGATCCAATGTTACAAAGAAGATTATAACCACATTTGAGTTACTATAAAACTTTTAATGTTTCCCAGTCTCAAATTACACTAAAACTAACGCGGTTTTAGCAATATAATTTCTCACAAAATAATATTTCAATCTCACAAAAGAATTCGCAAATTTTATCACAAGATTTGATCGCTCGAACACATGCCTAAATATAATTCATAAGAAGATGTACGACCGCAGGATGTAAATCACGAAATATTCAATCCAAAACCAATATGTCGCTTGATCACCTCCTGCTTCCGAACAATGAAAACCTATATATCCACCGCCAGAAAGAAGTCCAACCTTGGAGTTGGTCAAAGCAAAGCGACCGAATCAGAAAGGAATCAAAGTGAACATAGACTTTCCTTTTCTACCTTTCTTCGCCAATCCAATTCGTAAAAACAAAGTGACTATAATAGGCTTTGCTTGATTGTTTCGAAATTACCAACCGTTCCAATATCTTACTAACGTTTGTTTGAACGGCTTAGTGACTAATTCGAGTCACCCAACTCTTCTACGCAAATTATCAACTACTATTTGATTAGTAGAGTTTATAAGAATATTATTTTTAAATAACCAACCCTTCTTATAATTTACAAACATTGATTTGTTAAAGTTATCAACTCTAACACAAAATTTCTAACTAATTTCAAAGTTACCAACTACTCCACTAATTTAGCGACATTTACTTGTAGAGCTCAATTTACCTGACTCTTTCATGAAATTGATAATCGCTAATTGGGTTAGTTACTAAATTTAATCTGAGTTAATTTTTTCAAAACATTAACCATTTGTTAATATCATTCATTGTTTTGTTACTATTATTCACTAACTTCAATGGCAACTTACAATAAATAAATAAAATGTTGATGATTCTTCTAAGAAGTTATCAACTTTTATTTGAGTTAGTTACTAATATTTATTTGATTTTTTTAGAAGTACCAATTGTTTCAAGGGAAAATCTTAAGTAAGAATCCAAAGTGAGCCTATTTTCTCAAATAAGAATATAAAGTGGTTGTTGTCCCAAATAAGGACCGAAGTTGCTAACAAGTCTCAAATAAGGACCTGAACTTGCCGGCCGGCCAAAATGTTCATCGGCCGGCGAGTGTGTGACATTTCCGGTGGCTGGAATATGGGCAATTTTGTCCAAAAAAATATATAGATAGAAATTAACAAACCCTAAAAACAACCCTCCAACTCTTCATGTTTTTCTTTACCTAAAAAAAAAATCTTAATGTTCTCATGTTTTTCTTCTTCTGATCTTCATCTTCTCCATTCTTTGTCCTCTCTCGCTTGAAGCATGGAAATTTTCTGTTAATATAACATGAATTGAAACACAACAAGAAACCCCTACCTTCGTTTCTTCACATCTTCTTCTTTTGTTTTCTGTCTTCGTTTCTTTCCAATGAATAAGATAAAACTTGAGTAAAGCCACATTTTCGTTATTGAGACATGCATGTGTAACACGAGGGTCTCGATTCTTCATTATCTTTTCCTAGGTTCGCCATACACTTTGATTCACACTCGCGTTCAACCGAGGTCAGTTTTGTTCAAATTGAGGGAGGGAAAGAGGGAGGGAGGGCACGTACCTTTGGAACTTAGGGAGATAGGGATTTTGCTCCATCAATAGAGAATTTGGGCTCTTTAAATGAGAGGGACAAAGAACGTAAAAGATGAGGAGCGGAAGAAGAAGAACGTGAAGAGTTTGGGAGTTTTGTTTTTAGGGTTTGTTAATTTCTATCTATAATTTTTTGGGACAAAATTGCCCATACTTCGTCCATCGGAAATGTCACATGCTTGCCGGCCGGTAAACATTTTGGCCGGTCGGCAGGTTCAGGTCCTTATTTGAGACTTGTTAGCCACTTCAGGTCTCTATTTGAAACAATGGTCATTTCGGGTCCTTATTTGAGAAAGTATGCTTACTTTGAGTCCTTATTTGATATTTTCCCTTGTTTCAATATATACCAATTTAATTTGGAGAAATCTTTGACCCAAAAAAAATTGGAGAGTTCTCTAACATGTTAAAATTACCGCTCTTCTATAAAATTATCAATTTTTGTCCAAAATTATCCATTACATTCCAGTCAAATACCAACATTTAAATGCAGTGGTTAAGTTATCGATTTCTAAATGAAAGTATCAACTTTTATTCGATTGTTCAAAAAGTACTAACTATTCCAATAACATACCTACATTTGTTCAGAGAGATTTCCAATGTGTTAAAGTTACCGTCAAATAAACATTGGTAAGAGGACTCAAGTAGGTTTCTCAGTAAGAGCCGATAACTTTAACATACATATAAAATCCATAAATAAATGTTGGCAAATTTTCAAAATAGATAAAAAATTTGAAACATTCAAATAGACCCTTGTACTCGATCAAATAAGAGGAAGTAAAGTTAGAATTTTAGATGTTAAATTAAAAGAGTTGATAAATCACTCAACCCAGTGTAAGTAGTTTGCTATAAGAGTGGGCAACTTTAGTACGATGGTAATTCTGTAGGTAAAAAACCAAGAAAGTCATAAACTTATTGCATTTGTATAAATTTAGTCATAAACCTTTTAATTAGACTAATTAATTTTTAATCATTTTCATATTGGTACCAATTCAGCTCATCTTGCCAATTCAGACTAGAAATCGCTGACATGGACGCCGGCAGTCCTTTGTGGCATGGCTAATGCTAATGTTGACATTTTTAGATATTTTTTTATTTTTTTATAGTTTTTTATTTTTTAGTTTTTTTTTTTTTTTCTTATTTTTCTTGTTTTTTTTCCTATTCTTTCTCCTTTGCCCTATAGCCGGTATTGGCCATGGGCGGCGAAGGCCACCCTCACCCAAGCCACAAGGGTCGTGCCCTCACCAAATTCGGCTAGGGTGACTATTGCATGTGGCCTAGCAAGGACCACGATGCCCTCATTAGCCTTCGGTTGTGGCTAGTCATCGGCCATGGTTGGGATAGGCCACAGTGCAAACAAGAAAGAATAGGATAAAAAAAAAGGGGAAAATAAGAAAAAGGAAATAAGTTTATGGCTACCGTGCCGATAGCTGACATCCACATCAGCAATTTCCACCCTAGATTAGTTGGATGAACTGAATTTGTACCGATTGAAAAAAGTTTATGACTAAATCGATTTAATTGAAAAGTTTATAACTGAATTGGTACAAATGCAATAGGTTTAAAACTTTTTTGGTATTTCTGTTAGCTCTGTAACAAATAAATATTGATGAATTCTTAACGCAATTGGTAATTTTGAAGCAATCACGGAGTTGGTAATTTTCTTTAAAAGTTAGTTTCTCTAATACGTGGATAATGATAAATTACGCAAGTGTTGGTAACTTATAGAGACGGTCGGTAATTTAAAACAAGCAAATAACTTATGGCACTTCCACAAACGTTTCGATAACTTATCAATGCGTTAAAGATTGGATAATTAAGGGTGCATCCTTAAGACTTTTGGTAACTTCCAAACATGTTACCGGTTAAAAACATTGCCGCGCTTTCAAGGAATTAGCAGCGAAAAATAGTGTTCCATATCTTCACGCAAGGAAAGCTAGGAATTTGCTTTAAAGCTCTCACCAGGATCTCTGGCCGGTAGGATTTATAGAGGAGGGACCATGTAGGTGGGTGTCAAGTGATGAAAATGATCCTGCAGTTGCAAATTTGAAAGCAATCACTAATCCTACTCACTTTAACTTTCGGCTCCTAGAGTGGACAACGTGACAAAGAGTCTTTAGCACGACCCTCAGAACTGGTGTCTGGAAGCCATGTGTACTTCACTGTCCCTCTGAGCATAATCCAAAATGATCCGCAGATGATCCTGGCTGTGGCAAAATTTCGGCTGTAGAATTTAGCTAGGGGAAACATGGTCTTTTTGCTGATAATGTTTTGAAAGCATCTATTTGATCATGGGAGTGACAAAAGCATCTTCTCTGAGACCTTTAAGTATGTGTATAATCAGACCCAAGTTCTGAAGTTGGTAAAGCTAAGATCTTGTGAATACATTGTGCCTTAAAATTCCTGTTACAGCATACGGCGTGCTGTAGCATAATGGTTCTGAAAGCTACTGTTTAAATTGAACTGACGCTCCGTAGAACATCAGCTGGGTCATACTTTAATATCACATCGTAGATCCCGCCCCAACTCTATCTTCCAACTCAGTGAACCGGAACAGATCACAATGTCAAGAAGGAACTTTTCCAATTTGGGGCGAAGAATTTGGAAGTTGTACTGACTGAGAGGATAACTACATAAACATGACAAAGAAACTTCACAAAGTATTCTCCAAAAGCCATGGGTAGGCATGTTGATCGAATTCTATTGAAGAGCATACATACTATCCAAGATTCATCATGTATTTCGAGTGCTTTCATCGTGACTTATCCCTCAATAGCTGTAATTTGCTTCTGACGTGTGATTTTATACGAATTATTTGGATGGAGCAATTAATAGCTTCTTTTCAAAATCATGATGCGTGCTTAATCATTTTAATTGGAAAATATGGAAGAAGGCTTCCAGATGATTTCACATTTTAGAATGGCTTTTCACCATGACTGAGACGTACATTAGCATGCTTCCTGATGGTTGAGGTGATCATATCGAAGCACTTAAACCTGGACTTTTCAGGAATTGGACGATTTGTCGATACCTCCACTTGCTACTTGTAAATAGAAAATGCCTCATTAGTGGTAGGCCAAAAGAGGGATTGAGTGCAATTACAGTTGTGGAGGTCGTACTAATGTTGTTCACCATAAATATCAATTAATCTTTAGACAGAAAACCAAACTGTGACTGCTCATCGAATAGTTGACGTCCGAATCATGTTCACAATCCAGATAGATGAATGGTTCTGGAAAAATAAAATAATCTAAGGGTGTGCTAGTTGACATTGAAAAGTGGTTCTCCTTTGACATATCTGACCAACATGAAGTTCCCCTCACCAAGAAAATTGCGGTAGGGGGTGAACAAATGCGTTAGAAAAACTTGGTTGAGCTATTGGAGCATCTTTGTCAAGAAACAATGGAGTAAGCTGATGCAATTATTACACAACAAACTTTCGAAACTTTTGTCTGTAAAATCTCAGCGTTTAGAAGAAGTTGTTTCCACCTCTTGTGAGGAAGAATCAGAGAGATACTGCTTCAGTGTGCTCATTTCATGAGCCATATCCATCATGCTAGGCCTTGTTGAAGGAGCATACTGTGTGCACATGAGACCGAGCTCAATTAGCTCCACTATCACCTCGCAACATGCCTTCCTCAAGTACTCGGACATTGACGGCGTGCTGCACCGGGATAGCGCTGGTTGCACAATGGGATCGAGATTGTGGGGATAGTGACTTTTGACCCATTCATGCAAGGTTGAACATCCATCAAATAGGACATCTGTCGGGCGTACTCCCGTCACGATCTCTAGCAGAAGAACCCCAAAACTGTAGACATCTCCTTGAGTTGAAGCCCTTTTCCCCATCCCGTACTCTGCATTTTCTCAAAACAGTCGCGTAGGAAGGTTAGGCTTTTACTACTAGAGGAGGTCAAATAGTCAGGTTTTTGACATATGGTCATAGAGAAAAATAGCTTCGTGTTGAAGAACTAGTGGAAGTGTAATGATTTATGATTTATATGCAGATATCAAATTTCCTAACTCATGAGCGACCTAAAACTTGTGCAAACATGGAGTGACCACAATTCAGTTGACATTAAAGTGTGCACAATGATTAGTGGCAATTCAATTTAATGAGACTGCAACTGCAACATACCAGGAGCAATATAGCCGACTGAACCGCATAATAATCCATCTGTCGAGCAGAATGATTCCAAATCATATGGCGGAACATCTTCGTCATCTCCTTTTACCAATCTTGATATCCCAAAATCAGTGACCAAAGCTGTCATATCGTCATCCAGAAGTATGTTGCTCGGTTTTAGATCACAGTGAACAACTCTAACAGGAGAGTAATGGTGTAAATATGCAACAGCCTCGGCCACATCGCTACAAATGCTGACCAACTGAACCAAATCCAGCCCTTGGTCCAGCTTGTGGCTTGGGTACAGATGCCTCTCCAGGCTCCCATTTGACATCAACGGAAGAACCAGAGCCTTAAAATCCGGCCTACTGCATATGGTTATGATCCTAATCAGATTCCTGTGCCTGGTCCTCTTTAGTATTTGGCACTCTCTTTTGAAGCTCCCTGAGATTTCTCCAGCAGTCTTCGAATCCAAAACCTTCACGGCGATTCTTGTGTTATCTTGGAGAACCCCTTTATAAACATGCCCGAACTGGCCCGAACCAATCAGGCTGGAAGGGTTGAATCCACCAGTGGCCTCCATGAGTTGCTGATACGAAATTTTTGGGTACCTGTGCTCTTTGCTTTCTTGCTTTTCTTCAACTACCATGTCACTCTTACTAAAACTCGCGAGCTTCTGTCTGATTTTGGACCTGAGTGTGAGAGGGTATCCAAATACGCAGAATATGGGAGTGACAACCAATGAAAGGAGAATTGGCACAATAATCAAGTGATAGTGTCGCCTCTTCTTACAAGCTTTCATGCCCTTGATTGATCCACAGAGGCCACTGTTTCCCTGGAAAGAATCCTCCGTCAGGGCAGCAAATGCACCGTCGTCCGATAAATTTCCATAGAAACCGTTGAAAGAGAAGTTGAGCTGCTTTAGAGTTGGAGATGCCTGGAGAGATTGCGGAATCGCTCCAATCAAATGGTTGGAAGATACGTCGAGTGCTCGAAGATAAGGCAACTGCCCTATTGAAAAAGGAAGGGGACCTTCCAACATGTTGCCAGAAAGATTGAGGAACTCAAGTGCAATGCAGCTGCCGAGTTGCGATGGTATGGTCCCAGAGAGATTGTTTGACGATAAATCAATTGCCAGGACCATGTCCATTTTACTCAGCTCCAGAGGTAGAGCACCGTGTAAATAATTACTAGACAGATTCAAGTATATCTTCAAGCTCCTCATACCCGCCACTTCATCAGGAATTGTCCCGGAAAGTCTGTTGTGAGAAAGGTCTAGTATCTCCAAATTCACGCATTTTGCTAGACTTGGAGGAATCATTCCGGAGAGCTGGTTCTTGTATAGGAAGAGCCTTCTTAATTGAGAAATGTTGGCAAAACTATCTGGAATCAAACCGGATAGCTTGTTTCTCGACAGGTCCAAGAGACCAAGGTGAGGAAGATCACCCAGAGCTGAGGGAATCTCACCAGATAACGAATTGTTCGACAAATACACTCTTTCCAGCCCTTGCAATCGGCATAGCTCGGTTGGAATGGCCCCACTCAAGAAATTGCTAGACAAGTTCAATAGAGTGAGATTAATAAGGTTCGAAATTTGTGGAGGGATTGAACCATGGATGAGATTCTCGGCCAGATGAAACTGCCGCAGAGTACGAGGAAGATTGCCGACGTTAGCAGGTATCTCTCCACCGATTTTATTGGCTCCCAATTCAAGCTCTTGCAAGTTAGATGAATTGGCTAAAGCTGAAAAAAAAGGTCCGAGGTTGGTGTTCCCGTCGTGACTTACGAAATTATTGTAGGAGAGATAAAGATACTGCAAGCGTGGCATTTTGTGGACAATGCCAGCGGGCAACTCCCCACTCAGCATGTTCGACTCTAAGTCGAGCCACTTTAGCCTCGTAGAGTTGGCCAATGCTGGAGGGACCGGACCCACAAGCCTATTGGACCACAGCAAAAGAAAGTTCAACGCCCCAAGCTCACACCCATCTCTCAGGGGTATTTTCCCGGTTAGAGTATTGTTAGACAGGTCCACATATTCCAAAACTGACGACCCATTACAGAACATTTCTTCCGGAATGTCACCCGAAAGCTTGTTAATTCCCAAATCGATGTACACTAATTTGCGAAGAGAACCGAGTTCTGAAGGGATTGTCCCTTCAAGGAGATTCCATGGTAGGCTCAACTGTTGGAGCTCAACAAGAGAGCCTATCTCAGGCGGTATGCGACCTTCAAAGAAGTTCCTGGACAGATCAAAAATAATTAGCTTGGAGAGACCAGCAATTGCAGGAGAGATAGTGCCTCCTAGTGACCTTCCAGACAGGTCAAGCTGTACTACTGCACTTCTCGCACTGTTGCACGCAACTCCTGTCCAGTTGCAGACATGGACGTCGCTAGAATTCCAGCTTTGCAAGGCGTTTCGTGGGTCCGAAACGATGCCTGACATGAACGACACAAGCGATGCTCTATCGCTCACGATTTGACTGTCGCCAGCGGGTCTCCAGAAACAACAGCACGAAAGGCAGTGACCAAGAAAAGGACACTAACATACGAAGAGAACAATTTGAAACGACCCATCTTTTGTTTTCATGAAATTGTCTTCTCCGAACTAAAACTTTCGAAGAAAATGATCGCGGATGCGAAGGGGAGAGAGGGAGAGAGAGAAACCAACGAGCTTGTTGGTGTTGTATGAGAGGGAAGTGCATTACTATGCATGGCGCGGTGCGTCTTAATTAAAGGAGAACCACGAGCCACGAGGATACGCTATACCAGGAAGTAACGTAATAAACTAACCAAAGAATTCATGCGATGTGTCCTAAGGGTGGTGCCTAACTGCCGTCGACGGGAGAGAGCGCAACGTTTGGCGCCGATGAACTTTGACTTCACGAGGTCAACCAATGGCAGAGGACCACGTGCGAACCCGAGGCGCGACACGGCAGCCGGCGTCGGGAGCTGTACGGGCTGCGAAGTGGTGTACATGTCACCACACCACCTGCGAGGCCTAACTCATTTTATCTCTCTGTCTTTTTTTTTTTATATATTTCGATTTGCTTGTGGGTTTTAGGCTGAAATTTAGTGGAGGATGCGTTGTTTTAGGATGAGATAATCTAAGTTAATAGGCACGCCTAGGAGGGTGACGGGGCAAGTTTTTTTCGTGGGATTTTGGTATATTTGTCGGCCGAAACATTAGTTGCATGCCTGTGCACGGAACTCACTACTAATTAACCTCTTGTTATTAGGTAGACTTTGCCCTATATTTAATCTGATGTTTTACATAGACAAAGGTTAGGGTCAGCATACCTGATGTACGGCCAAAAAAAAATTGCCATTTGCGGACGCTTTTTTAGCTCGATAAAGAAGTGCCAATAGATTATAGTGACTCCTTTTTGGTCTTGTACCGACGGTCGGAAATAGTATTTCTTCGTGTTACGAGACGATGCGGTTACTATATCGGCAAAATGCCTCTCCTTCATGTTTGGTTACCTAATTCCATGGAAGGCCCTACTTCTATTTTGGCTTTGACAGCGAGTTGTGATAGAATATTTCTAATTCATCTTGACAAAATGGGTGGAATGTTTATTCACCTTGCAAAGATATTTAAGATACCTTTTATTTGTATTCTTATTTTCGCTACCATATGGCATAAGACCATGAAATAAAGAATGAAGTTGTAAGGAGTTTGTCCTAATATTTCAGATGCAGCAAAGGGAGATCTTCATCATTTACGGATCACTTGGATAAATGTAGTAACTCGTGAGAATAGTGTATCCTATAAAAATATATGATACAAAAATATATGAAGAACACATCATTCACACATTTTGATAGTCTTTAAGAAGACAAAAAAAAAAAAAAATTTGTATCAAGATCGTATATAAAAGTAATATGATAATATCCTCTAGTGTGGTGGGAATACACGCATATGAGGGAAACTAGTGAGGATGTGGTTATTATAAAATTCAAAATAGGTCAGGGGAGCTTATATGGTGCCCTGAGATTTACTGTCATGATTCCGTTGCAATCACGTGTGTTGAGTTGTAATCCTTCTGTAAAGTGTGGTAAATGACAAGATCTTAATAGATTTACTATCGATGAGTGAGATTTGCGCACATCGTCATCCAATGACAAGGACCTTTCTGTAGATCTAATTCTCGAGGACTCGTAGAAACCTCCTTCACACTTTTTCATCAATTAACTGTGACCGACTTCCATGCCTATAAAAAAAAGAGTGTAATGTCTTCTCTCATGAAAGCAACCTCAAATTTGAGCATTACTACGTGAAAAATATGACATGTGTATTACCAATTTAGAATTTTTGGTGATATTATCCAAAAGATTTACATATTACACGAGAAAAAACAGTTTGTCTAGCCAGCAAAGAAACAAGTGAAACTCGAACCCCTCCGTGCGACAACTTGCACATAAAGTCACCGTGGTGATTTCTGAAGTGGATGGTTATGTGGATGGATAGATAAGATTGAGAATAGAGACATCGATGGTGTTCTAGACGTCCAGTCATTCTGTTTTGCTTGAAGTGGACATTTTTATAGTGGGGATTTAATAAGTACGAGCGAAATGCATTTTTAGAGAAAATGACCATGAAAAGTAGGGTTCTACGGCTGCAAATTTAACTTGCAGATATCGATATTTTTTTATTTTCCTTTCCATGCCCGAAGGCCCAAAAGTGCTTTGAGCTTTTCTTCCATCTTCCTCTCGATATCGAAAGGAAGCATTGTTTGTTAGTGGAGGGGGTAGGCCGATACACTCGAAAGCACCAATTGAAAAAAAAAAACCAGAAGAAAAAAACCAACAAAAATGAACACTACCTTCTGAAATCGAGAGAACTCCACTACGTGACGTTTGCATCATCTTGTCAGTCGGTCCCCATCTTGAGTTAGGGCTTTACCTACACACCCAATTGATCGTTTCTTTGTTTCGGTATAGAAATTAGAAGGGTCCCCGTATCGACAAATTGAATCGCGCTTAGAATCGTGATCGAGTGCTTCTGTAGGACTCGTGAGATTAAGCCTCCATGGAACATTAGTCGACTGTACAAACGCCACCAGCTCGATGCCCACGACCCCAGTCGATCTCGGCTGTTGAATTGTCAGGTGGCCTTGTTTGAGATCTACATGATCCGATCATTTATGTGCTCTGAGCTCTTGTGTATCAAAAAGCATGCACATACCGGTATTGCTGTAGTCTTTATTGCTAGAGCGATCGGTAGCCATTATTTTCCATGTCTTTTCTTCCAATGGAAAACAGAAAAAGGAGAAAAGAAAAAAGGAAATCTTCTTTTCGTTTAAAGACCAGCACTATGAATTAGAGTATTGTCCACTTACTAAGTGTAGGACCGACCTTTTTTTATTTTTTTGGATACATATTTGCATATATATGACTATATAAGCATCTACCCGTTTGATCATATATATCATCATGCTATTAACTTATAATGTGAATCTGCCTGCATTACCAAACCAAATCCTCCAATAACAATGACGGAAAGTTAATATAGGGGAAATCAATTAAATTAATCTGTCGCGATAGAGAGTAGAACACTTAATCACCAATGGGACACGTTCAAATCGAACTATGAGGCACATAATGATATCATTAGGCATGGTCGACATCTTCAAACATGGTGTCCAGTTCAATACTATCTAACTTGCAAATCTTATATAGTCAAGTGGGTTGTCAGTATATATCTCAAACATGGAGGACTAGCGTGATGACTGCATGTAAAGTCTATGCTTTTTGCCCTAGTTGTTATATCTATATATATCATCATGCTATTAACTTGTAATGTGAATCTACCTGCATAACCAAACCAAATCCTCCAATAAGAATGACGGAAAGTTAACATGGGAGAAATCAATTAAATTAATCTGTCGCGATAGAGAGTCGAACACTTAATCCCCAATGGGACACATTCAAATTGAACCATGAGGCACATAATGATATTATTAGGCATGGTCAACATCGTCAAACATGGTGCTCGGTGGTCTATGTGATGTCCAGTTCAATACTATCAACTTGCAAATCTTATATAGTCTAGTGGGTTGTTAGTATATATCTCATACATGCAGGCCTAGCATGATGACCGCATGTAAAGTCTATGCTTTTTGCCCTAGTTGTTTGTGCATACCAAATCAATTGTAGTTTATAGGAATCTGTGAATCTGCCTGCATAACCAAACCAAATCCTCTACCAACAATGATGGAAAGTTAATCTAGGAGAAATCGATTAAATTAATGTCATGATAGAGGTCGAACACTTAATCACCAATGGGACAAGTTCGAATTGAACCCTGAGGCACATAATGATATCATTAGGCATGATCGACATCTTCAAAAATGGTGCTCGATGGTCTATGTGATGTCTAGTTCAATAGAATCAACTTGCAAATCTTATATAGTCAAGTGGGTTGTTAGTATATTTCTCATATATGGAGGCCTAGCGTGAGTAGAGGTGTGCAAAATAACCTAGAACTACCTGAACCACCTACAATTGGGCCGAACTGAGGGTTCCCATGGGGGATTGTTCGGTCCTTAGTTTCAATTTAGCGGAACCAGTGAGTACCGATCCAGTTTCCAATTCAAGGCATGGAATCGCCCACCCGCCCATCAAGATTAGATCGATATATATATATAAAAAGAAATTTCATTTCCATTATTTAATTATTTTATAGTTTTTTGACCAAATATATATGTACATATATGGATATTTGTAGTTATTGTATATTATTGACTAATTTTGTCTCTCAAGTGTGTGATAAGATTAATCTCCTACTTTTTTCTTGTCATTCTAATAACCCATTTACTTGATTTTTCAATCAAATCAAAATAAACATACGTAAAGGAAAGAGAGAACCAATTGGAGATGTCCATAATTTAAAAGTATAATTAGATCTCCCATTAGTTATTTTCATGATTAAATTAGGTTGATGTTGAAAAAATATGAATCAAATGATTAAGTTTTTAACTTCAGTGGAGGTTAGGACTTTTAACGTGGAATGTAAGGGCATGTTTGGCAATCGACCAAACAATGAAAATTTATATTATTTGGTTCTCGAGAGTAGATTTGGAACAGAAATTCGTTTGGTAATTTTTTTGTTCTCGGGAACAAATTTGTTCCCATGAATAGATTTGGAGTAGAATCAAGAAGTAAAACAAATTGATTATTTGTTCTCGGAAATAATTTCAGAATCAAGTCAACCCTTTTTTTTTTTTTTTTTAATCTTTTCTCTTCTTTTCTTCTTGTTCTTCTTCATTCTCTCTTCTTCTTTCATTGCGGCTGCCACCACCGTCCACTACTACCGATAATCGATAGCTTGTTGGCTGAGGTCCGGCGACCTCACCAAAGGCTCACCAAGCCAAGGTAAGATCCGGTGAGCTCACTGGAGGCTCGCCCAACTGTGGCTGAGGGAGGCTTGGGCGAGGCCCACCTAGCCACCAGTGAGCCTCGCTTGGTCAGGCAGTGGCCAAGCTCAGCCAAGCTTGCCCAACCGCCGGCGGGGCTCGACCTCGCTAAGCCACCATGAGGTCGGTGTTGCCCGGCTAAGGCGAGGCTAACCTTGCGATGGCTCAACCAACAAGGCATGGCCTCGTCGAGAGCTAGCGACACTCCGACGAGGTCATTGACCCTCGTTTGGCCGGTCGCCGGCCTTCCAAGGCTGGCAACGAGCAACTGGCCAAAGCTTGAAGAAGAATAAGAGAAAGAAAAAAAAAGTGATAAAATTATTTTAAAAAATAAAAGAAAATGATTTGGAGTAGAAATTTTGAGGATGATGCCAAACGCAATTTTATTTTGGGAATATAAATTTTGGATAGTTACTAAGGGCCTGTTTGTTTGGCTTTTGTTTTTGTTCCCTGGAACACAATTTTTGTTCTTTTGTGCCTAGGAACAAAAAAGGAATAGAAACGCATTTATTTGTGTTTTTGTTCCAAATCTATTTTTTTGTTCCCAAAAACACATCTAGAACATAAATAAGAAACAAAAAAATTTTGTTTCTTGTTTCTAGAACAAAATTTAAGAACATTTTTTTCTCTCTTCCATTTTCTTCTCTCTTTTTTCTTCTTCTTTTTTCTTTCTTTTTCTTTGGCCGGCGACCGCCGTTGAGTCGCCGGCGGGCGATGCTCGGCCTCGCCGGCCACCGTTAGGCCTGCGTTGCCGCCCGGGCGAGCTCAGCCTCGCCGGATCTAGGCGAGCTCAAGCTCACCCAACCAAGGCAAGGCCGACTCGCGCCGGCTCCGGGCGAGCTCGATCTCGCCCGATCCGGCGAGGCCGAGCTAGCGAGGCTCGGCCTCGCCTTGCTAGGGGCCGGCGAGCCTAGCCGTGGCCGGGCGAGGCCGCCGACCCGTCTCTCGGCGGTTCTTTCGGCCATGGCCGAGGCCGGCCGGTTGAAAAAAGAAAAAGAAAAAAAGTTAAAAAAAAAAAGGAAAAAGGGAAAAAATAAGAAAGAAAATAGAAAAATTAAAATTAAAAAATTAAAAGAAATAAAAAAAATTATAAAAATTTACCAAACGTGTTTTTTTGTTCAAAAATTGTTCCTGAAGCAGAAATACTTTTTTCTATTTCTGTTCCCAAAAATAATTTTTAAACAGAAATGTTACCAAATGCACCCTAAGCACCTCAAAATGTTTAGAAATTGTTCATGGGAGCAAAATAAATAATAATAATTTCTTATTATAAATTGTTCTCGGGAATAGAATGGTTACCAAATGCGCCTAATTCTCCACATTTTTTTGATGCTGGAAACCTTATGAGGACCACACTATAACTTTTGAAGAAATTAAATTATTAGCTAATTGTTATTGTTTATTTGTTTTGTCTTATAGTTTTCAATCCTTAATCAAAATTAATGGCTCACAATTCAACTCAAATATAAAAGCGAATAAGCTTTGCAGGGGTTGGGAATCAATTCCATGGACCCACTCGAGAATTGGACTAGACAGACAGTCCGGTTCTTGAATAGATCTACGGAACCACTAGATGGGTTTCGATTTCAATTTTTCGAGACCGGTCTTTAGTGGGCGATTCCCGGTTTCAAAGTGAGAACTGCCTGCCCAGACCATGCTCATCCCATGATGACCACATGTAAGGTCTATGCTTTTTGCCATAGTTGTTTGTGCATACCAAATCAATTGTAGTTTATAGGAATTTGTGAATCTGCCTACATAACCAAACCAAATCTTCCAATAACAATGATGGAAAGTTAATCTAGGAGAATCAATTAAATTAATGTCGCAATAGAACACTTAATCACCAATGGGACACGTTCGAATTGAACCGTGATGCACATAATGATGTCTTTAGGCTTGGTCGACGACTTCAGAGATGGTGCTCAATGGTCTATGTGATGTTCCAGTTCAATAGCATCAACTTGCAAATCTTATGTGGTCAAGTTTGTTAGTATATACCTCATATATGGAGGCCTAGTGTGATGACCGCATGTAAAGTCCATGCTTTTGCCCTGGTTGTTTGTGCATACCAAATCGATTGTAGTTTAATAAAAAGGTGATAGTGCTAAGATCCATAGGCTTCGAGCCTGACGAAATTTTATAATTGTTTCCTCTCGCGTCTGCGATTAAAGAAAGTGCACGTGGTCCAGGAAAATGATGTCAACTTAACTAAGCGTGAAATAGCGGTGACAAATCCTTGTGATGTCGACTATTTGGATATTGTGTTATCTTCAACTTATTCTGCAATCTCCTTGTCAACGTCTGTTTATCATATTCTGACTTTCAAATGGCATGGTATTGTATGAAGAGATAAGGATGAATCAATCCCATGTGTAGCTTGGTTTCAGGAAAAAATTGTCTAAAAATCGTAAAACATATTGTACAGCAGCCAATTCAATTCTAAACTTTTTAATTGTATTAATTTAATCATAAACTAATTATACGGTGGCTAATTAAGTCCTAAACCTTTTCTATGTGTTAGTTTAATCATATACATTTTAATTGTGTTAATTTAGTCATAAACATATTAATAATTTATCAATTTAGTTCTAAACCTTTGATAGTTTGCCAATATAGTCCTTTGGCGATTTCCAGCCAAAATTATCCGAAAAAACTATATTGGCAAATCTTTAAAAGGTTTAGGATTAAATTTGTACAATTACAAGATTTTTGGAAAGACTATACTAGCAAATTGTTAAAATGTGTATGAATATTTAAGACTAAATTGGCAATCATTCAATAAGTTTATGATTGAATCGGCACAATTTAAAAGTTTAAGATTAAATTGGTTGCCATATAATAGATTTAAGACTTTTTGGACAGTGATTCCCTTATTTTTAAGAATATCATAGTCTCATTGTTGCTACAGATTTTTGACAAAAACTCTAGTTCACCTTACTACAAAGTAATGTGACTTAAAGCCTAGTTCATGCTTAAAAATTAGAGTAATACTAGTCGCGTAGACCTAATTGATCAATCTTTTGGAGTTTCGCATGATGTTGTCTTCAGTTCATTTCCGGCAAAGCAAGAATTTTCCTAGGTGAACTTTATATTATTAATGTGTCAACATGAAATTCATGGGAAAACGATCCAAGTGGATGCTTTGCGGGGTCGACTTCGTTCCTCAACAACATTTTGCTGACAACGTTGAAAAGATTTCGCTGACAACGTTGAAAAGTGCATCTCTCTTTTTCTAGGAAAATCACAAGTTGGTCTTGTTCATACGTCAAAGCTTTCGGCCATTTTGCCTATAGTGACATTAAATTAACCATATGCATGGACATGATTAAGGCTATGTTTGGAAACTATTTTCCCAATGATCTTTGGACACCTAAAGGCCTTTGGCCAAATATTAAGGGCGCGCGTGATAAAATTTCTGTTTACTCAATTTCTTCGTTTTTATTTGGAGGAGGTTTGAGCTTTAATGTAAATCCGTTTGTAACGCATTTGATTTCTCTATTTCTGAAACAGATTTCTATTCCGAGAAATAGAGAAATCGAAGAAATCGAGAAAAAGCTGAAATTTTTAGCTTCTCGGTTTCGAAATAGAAATAGAAATAGAAATTTTTTTTCTCAACTTTTCAATTTAGTCCAAAATATTTTAGATCAATAATATTGAAATAGAAATAGAAATAGTTAATTTAGTCCAAAATATTTTAATGATTTTTTAATATAATCATTCTAATCAATATTGATTGAAAATCTTAACCATTGGGCTAGATGGTGAGAATTGAATGAACAAGGCTTCATTTGTTGCACGTAAGAGATTTTATGCATGGTAATAGTCAATTGGTCATATTCATATCTAATGAGTCTTTCTTCACCTACTCTTCCGTGTATACCAGCCAACGACTCTATTTGGCTAACTATTTTTTTAATCATAAACTTCATATTAAGGCGGTAAAAATGGGTCAAATCATTAGGGTTTCATCCGATTTTTCTTTTATAAGGAAAAGAGATCTAATAAGAAATATGTTGTTCTTGTAAGAGTGTTGATGAAAATATAGATTTTGATAATAAATTTTTAAATAATCCTAGTGTTGATAATTTTGAAAAAAATTGGTGACGATTTTTGAACACGGTGAGGATATTTTTAACAAAATTTGGAAAGAAATTGGAATTAGACTTGAAGTTAGGATTTTTTTAGGAGATTAGACTATTATAATCATGGCTATCATTAGACTTATTTGATTAATGTGAAATCAATTTCGGCAAAAACACAACGACATATTCACTACAATTGAATTTCAATTTTTTTTGCCACGTTGTTTATTTTTCGAAAGAAAATATTACGTAATAGGAAACGTAAGCACATGTAATATAAATTCCATGAAATTGTATTTTCAACTTTTCTAATGTATTAGTATTATTTCGATTATTTTTTGTATTTGAGGATTTTCTATATTATTTTAGTATTATTTCGGCTATTATTTTATATTTGAGAATTTCCTATGTTGTTATCTAATCAATTTCTATTCCTAGAAATAGAAAAAATTTTCTGTTATCAAACGGATTTGTTTCGGAAATAGAAATTTTAGTCGTTATCAAACGGGTTTTACTCGTAAACTGTCCTAGGGGGAATAGAAATTGAGAAATTGATTTCCGGCCGAAATCAATTTTGTTTCGAAATTTTACCACGCGCCCTAAGTGTTTGGGAAAAATTTTGGAAACCCCATTAAGGGAAAGCCAGCCTTCTGGGGGCTAAAAGCCCAAGGCATCTCTTGGGGTGCCTAAGGCTTTCAGCTTTGCCCTTGCCTTTGTTTCTGCTCTTGTTTCTATTGTTCATCTTCTTCGTTGAAGCAATCATTCGGATTGCGTAGGATTGCTGAGGGCGGGCAACGGATTAGCGAGAGGCCAGAGATGGTCACGGTGACCGTCGCTGGTGGGTCACGCGACCTTCAGCTAGTATCTAGGCTACACGATCTAGTCGCACCGGCGCCGAGGTCACGCGACCTCGGTGCATGACCCAATCGGTGGCCGCAAGGTCGTGCGACCTCCGGCGGACCCAAACTGGGTCGATGACCTCCGTGAAGGGTCGCCGAGGGTCGCCCAACCCTGTGTGGCCCTCGCTAGTCATCTCCAAGGGCCGCCGGCGACTGCCTACCTCATCAGCTAACTTTTTATTTTTTATTTATTAATCACGAAAGTCATTTGTAAATTTAATCTCTCCAAACACTATTTTACACAAAGGTATTTCACAATGGATTTTCAAACTACAATTTAACAAATACAATTTGCATTTTGGAAAACCTCTTTAACTCAAAGTCCTTTGCATTTTTCCAAAAGTTTTCTCCAAAAATCCAACCAAACGCATCATTATAACTTTTCCGAGCATTGGAAGCTGAGAACGCAGATGCTCATGCTCCCAAAAACTACATACAAAAGTGACATTCGACATTTTCAAAATTGATGTTATTCTCTCTCTGCAACCTGAATGAAATGATTTTTCGTAACACCGTCGGCATGGGGTTGTGGAGTACACACTATGGTATTTGAGCTGGTTTAGTGCCCAATTAATTAATGAAGGATTTGAACAAAATGTTGATTTGACGGAAACGAGGTCAAAGTACATGCGGTACCCAACTAAAGTACGAACATTTTCTGCACTAGTAAATTTCAACAAGTATTGGTAATTATAAGGAACTGTTGGCGAGAAAATATAACAGTACCTTTGTCCGGATAATTCATTGGTAACATAACAACACTTTCATGAAAGTACCAACTCTTTTTTTTTATGGTTTATGAATGGTTTATTTTACTTTTTGTGCATTTAATGTTTCGAATTTAATAATTCTTGCATGAAACTACAGACCAAAATCATTGTAACTTATCAACTTTTATTAGATCGAAATACCAATTAGTATTGATTGACGAATCTTATTTTAATTACTCACCAGTGCCTAGTTGTCTTTGTTTGATACTTACTACCTTAAGTTATCAACTTTTATCTATATTGATTAGAAACCCCTTGCATTTATTTATTCAATTTTAGAGATTACAAGCCTAAATTAGCATGGTTAGCCTACTTTTTTTTTTCTCTCATCAACTTATCACCAGTATTGGACTACTAATTCTCATTTGAGTTGTTTTTTTTTTTTTTTTTTTTTTTTGGTCAGTTCATTTGAGTTGTTAACTAAGTTAATTTTTTTTCACGAAATTTTCTTGTCATTTGTTTTGCATTTGGGAATGAAGCCTAATTATAATGAAATGGGCCTTTACTACCCAAACCAAAAAAATAATGAAATGGGCCTTTTCCATGTTCTTGTAAAATCTATTTGGGCCTATCATCTTGAAATGGATCTTGCACTTGATCTATTTCAGGTAGAAAGGAAACATGAAAAGTCGAGGTATCAAATCTTTAGTCGGAAAAAAAAAAAAAAGGAAATAAAGTCAAGGCATAAATTCTGCTTTATGGGAAAAAGGAACGGCGTAAAATCTGCTTTGACCTTTGCAGCAAGGCTGCTAAAATGCTCTTATGGATTCCACAGAAAAAAGAAGAAGAAGAAGAAATTCCCCATTATAAAAAAAAAAAATCATCTTTTTGACCATTAACTGGAATTAAGCTTAGGCTCTTATGGATAAGAAATCTGAAAATTAACCGTGAAAATTAATTGATTGATTAATTAATTAGCTTAAGTGCGCACGAACCCCTTCCTAGAGCTTCCTTGTTGTTTCTGCTTTTGACAGTAAGATTGTCCCTCTAAATTTGCCAAACTCCACCAGATATACTTGTACGATAAGCGGCCAGCTAAGACTGAATTATCGAAATCGAAACCATAAAATTAGACCAATCTAATCTCTTTATTCTCTAATTTGATCTGCCAATTAGTGGGCTTGCGTGTAGCTTTTGTTCAACGAGACTCGAATGTAGATGTCAACACGTAGTCGGTCGGTACTTGCTAATGGCTTCGCCCTCCGAAGATTCAGTGAACATTTACGTCTTCGTTGAATTAATTATGGCACGAGAGCGACCGTGGGTAGTTAGTCAATTGTTGTATATGACTTAATAATACATGTGATTGAGTATGTACATACATGAGTATTGCGTGTAGATATTAGGCAAAGGCCGCCCATCGAAACATAGAAAAAAATTAACGAAACGCATTTGACGAACGACTCCGAAATTGCTGTTGACTTAATTTCGATTGGCTCTTTGATTGATTTTCTATCGGATGTAATTGCGAAGGCCAATTCAAAGGACGAAACTTCTACGAAGGAGTTAGTTATCCATCTCATGTCATCCCATATCATGGATGGACATTCCCCTAAGAAAATTTGGTTTTAGGTTATGATAATGCACGAGACTTGTGCTGTTCTACTTGGTAGGCATAGGTAGATGCAAATGGATGAGTCTAATTGTGTTTACTTTATTATTATTATTATTATTTTTTATATTATCTTTTCATTTAGCACGTAAAAATCTCCTAATTCGCTTTATTTCTATGGTCAAACTCTCGTGTCTAAGAGAAATGCAGAAGCAATTGTGCGTGTGAGAGAGAGTTACAAATAGTGGTGTTGAAGAAAAGTCGTGATTTGGATTATGACCGTAGTAAAAAGACGATGGCCAATTTGTTGAAGTACATCTGATGAGGGGCAAGAGTGATCGCCAAAGTGAGAGGTTTAGATAAAGAGTGACATCCAACTGGCTTCAAAAATAGTTAAGGGGGTATTTTCAAATCAAATTATGGATTGATTGGGTAATTTTTCCGTGCAATGATGTTTTGGGTGTCTATAACGTCAACATCATAATGCATAATGATATCATAAGGATAGTAATTATAATGAGGTATGTTTAAGTATTGAAGAATGACGTAATTTTCTTCGGTATCATGAATTCAAAAAGTGGTTGATATACTAAAAAAAATGAAATTTATATGACCGTTTGAGTTACCCTAATGATAATTAAAAAAAATCAAATATATGTTTCAAGAGGAGATGGTGATAAATTTCGTCGTGAAGATTTGTTATGCATCTATTGGAGAGTCTAATTTGTTGTGTATCCGTTTGGGGGCACATTGGCAAAGGAATTTTAAAGGCTGTGTGTTTAAGGAATTTGCCGTTTGATTGCTGAGGGAAAGGAATTAACTCTTTTGAGTGTTTTCATACCGTTTCGTTTGGCTTCCTTGTCGTTTCTGCTTTTGTCAGTAAGATTGTCCCTTCAGATTTGCCAAACTCCAGCAGATATTCTTGTACGGCAAGTCGGCCAGTTAATAAATTAAAAAAAGAAAACCATGGATTCCTGAAAATCAAACCAATCCAATCTCTTTGTTCTTTGATTTAATCTGCCGCTTTAGCGGGCTTGCGTGTGGCTTTTGTTCAACTAGACTTACTGTAGATGTCAAACCATGTGGTCGGTCGGCACCTGCCAAAAGTTTTTGTCATCGAAAAGTTCTGGGGGAATTACGCCCGTGTGAACGAGAAAAGATCAATAGTCAATTATTCTCCGCGAATTATGTCATGGGGACGAGAATTTACACGAGTTTTGTGTGCGGACGTTAGGTAAAGGCCGCCTGCAAAACGTACATAAAATTAATTAATGCACTGCTGATGCTTCCAGAATTGTTGATGACTTGATTTCGATTGGCTCTTCGATAGATTCCATCCGATGTTTATGGCGACGGCCGGTTCAAAAGAGCGACAGCTTCTAGGAAGGAGGAGTTAGTCTTAACCCATTTCCTGTGTCGTGGTTGGACACTTCCCAAATCGAAATTTGCTTTTGGTTTCTGTGATTGTGCACGAGACTTTGGTCAGCTCCACTTGCAACTTGCAAGGTAGTGACCGATGCGAACGAGTCTAATTTTGTCCCTCTTGATTCTTCGCATCGTGTTTTTTTTTCAATCATCCCGACTTTTTTTGTCGTTACAATTACTTCTTCTGACTCATTTGATTTTTTGCGATCAAACCCTCGTGCCAAAGAGAAATGCCAAGACATTTGAATTTTCTCAATCAATAAGAGTAAGAGAGAGAGAGAGTTTCAAATAGTGGTGCTTGGAACTTGACTATGATGGCCAACTAATATATAGGTGATTTAGATTGATGGGGCCGCCTCGGTGTCCATTCTCCGCCATCTTCGGACCGGTTAGGACCTACCATAGTCCGTCCTCAGACGACACATCTACTAAAGAGGTCCTTCGCTTCGACACCCTATCTTATTTACCAAATCGGGCGACACGACTCGGTTTCGGGTGCAGGAGGCGGGGCATTCCTAACACACCTGACATGGTAACGAATCTTTCGTGGGTTCGCCGCCAACAATCTACTTCTGCTCACAGTCAAATTCACTAGCGAAGCAGCAGCCATAGAAATTACCAGGAAACTAACAAGAAAACGACCGAGTTCCAACCCCACACAGAGACCCCACGCTCGAGTCCACCGTTCGTTCTTCATCATCATCATCATCATCATCATCTTCTCCTTCTCCCTTCGTCTTCTCTCTCCAGCAGCAGCACAGTGATTCAGTCACATGCATGCACGAGGCCATGAAAGCTTTCTCGTCACGTTATTAGCACTCGCTCGTGCTCGCTCATTGGCCGCTCAAGCCGGGACAAAATCCCCGGTTCGGTTTGAGAACGCACGTCGTGGGCGATAGCGATGTGATATGGACCGTGGTAGCGGTAGTACAACTGCTAGGCTGTCTTTTTCTCTTTGCCACTAGTTAGCTTTGAGCTTCCACGATTTCTAATTGGTCTTCGGTGAATTTCTGGGTTGTTTACTCTCGAATCCGTTCCTGTCGGCCTCCTCATGTTCACGGTACAGTCGGCAAATTGTACAATATAATTTCATTTCCCCACTTTGGGTTTTTTTTTCCAATTTTCGAGATCAATATCGTCGTAAATTCGCCCTTTGGACCCATTGAAGATAGGACCTTCGTGTCGAGACTTTAAAAATCGCGACTCCACTTTTTTTTTTTTTTTATAAAGAAAATTCAGCTAATAGATGTCTTTTATTTAGTAGGCCTTTGTTTTCATTCACATGATCTAATGATTCATGTTATAATGCAATGAATTTAAAGAAATTATTTCCTATTGTCAATCGTTATTTCAACAAGTTAGAAATAAGAAATTTGATTTATTTTATACAGAGATTAGGGAGATTAAATTCTTCTGAATGGTGCTTTACCTTTTAATCCTATCTATTTATAATTCTTCAAAGAGAATTTATTCTCAAAAAAGGCCACTTTCCCCAAGTGGGATTGATTTTTTGCTTCACCGTTCTCCTTTTAAGGTCATCGGCTCCCTTACTTTTGGATTGACTTTTAATCTTCACTTTTCACTTTTAATCAAAATTTTGCGACCTACATATTCCGATAATTTTGAAAGCTGAAATACTTGAAAATTTTTCAAAATGCAAATGTTGACAAATAAAATGCACTTATATTTTCTTCATTTTTTAAAATTTAATTAATATTATAAATTTTGGTGGAAAAGGAATAAGAGCACCTTCTTCCGCTTTCGCTTAAACTCAACAAACAAGTCGTTAATGATTAAAAGAAGTTTAATTATTAATTACACCATTTTCCTGGAGATTGGTACTATCGTATCCATCAACTCAAAGATGCGATTACTAGAAAATCGGCTTCATCAATATGTACCATTGAAAGTTGGATGCGATGATCCTGGTCACGTTCTCTCAACATTGACTTTATGAGATTAAATATTTAAACCCAATTTGCACTAGCTAAATCACATAAATAATGACATAGGGATATTTTAATTCCTTTGGGAAACTACGTGCACATCTTAATGTAATTTAGTTCTTAATGACGGACGATTGGTGGAGGGAGGTGGAGAATCTGATGGTCCCCAGATTATTAAATAACCCAATCATCAGAAAAAGACAAATATGATGAACGATGTAACTCTCGTGTGGCAATTTTAGTCGTAGAACTTTATCACGCAATAAGGTGTCAACATGGTGTCCCCATTGCCCCATTCTTTCTTCATCAGCAATTTCCATCATGCTCCCCCGGGATTAACACGTCATTAGAGTTGACATAAACATGGATGAATTCGAATAGTACCATGAATGACCTTAGAAATCTAAATTTCTCAAAGAAAGTAACTTCGTAGAGATGCATAAAAAAAGTGACGAAGCTAACTTCCTTAAAAACGAATGATGAGTCATGTACTATTTGAGCTCTGAATGTACAATATGAGTTCAGCCACGTGAGAGTTTCTCAGTAATATAATAAGTCAGATGGTACTTTAAGAATTGAAATTTAAACTAATTTGACAATTTGATCTCGATTAGTTGTGCGTTTTTTCAAAGAGAATCATTACCATGGAGTGTCAAGGTATAAACAAAACTAAATATAATGGTCAATTGAAGAAAAATGCGAAAACACCTGAACTTCATATTTATCTACAAAAACATTTTAAGACCATGTAATTATTCATTCAATCTCCATTGATTAAATCACACTAATTGTGAATTCAATATAAACCATTTTGATTCTCTACACTATATTTCGAATGAAGAACTTTCGCGTGTATGTGATTCACGAGTGAGATGGACGGATCTTGAGCCGACCCATATTGAGGCCGGGATCCGGAACCCCAACCCCGAGGTCGGGTTGACAGCCGAATAGCTAGCAAGCGAAAGAGAGCGTTAAAAATCCAGACTTTCTAGCCGGCCCTAAGCACCCAAACGACATGGGAAAGAGAGAAAGAAAGAAAGAGAGCAAAGGAAGCAAATTATAGTAAATTCAATAATGAACCTGTACATCCTGAAAAAGAGGAGGAAAATTATCAAGAGGGGGAAAAAGGGTAGTGTTGGCTTGTCTTTCCCCCGAGCTCTTTCCACATCTTGGATCATCAACACAGATAGAGAGAGAGAGAGAGAGAGAGAGAGGACCGGTGCCCGCAGAAGTCTACTTCGAAACTTTATCGTGACTTCCCGTTGAAGCCTTCTCTTTCATCCATATTATATTTATATTCCCTCCCCCCGGAAATCCCACCAAATAAGGGAAAGAGAGAGAGAGAACGACTGAAGCAAATCATCTTCCTCTCTTCATCATTCTTCTGTTCATCTGCAGATGCTGCAGCACACGTAGTCTCTCCATAAGCAACAATCGAAACAACCCACGAATCAAAATTCGATTTTTTTTTTTGAAGGCCCTTCCTCGTTGGTTTTCTTTTTCTTTTCTTTTTCGATGGATAAATAGACAAAGCAATCGACCTGAAGACAGAGAGGGGTTTCGTGTACAAAACCTGGTGCTCTCTTAGCCATAAGGATAATTCCATTCCCACTTCAATCCAAATCCGCACGTAATCGCTCATCTCCGAAAGGAACCTCCTCCTCCTCCTCTGTAACCTTCTTCTCCATTGTCGACGACCCTTTTGCGGTTTTGATCCGGTCGTTCCTCTTGCTCATCAAGTTTGGATTTTTATCTTGTGGGGGTGGGGGTGGTGGCGTGGCGGTGCGATTGCTCGTGATCGGTTTCGGGGTTCGCTGAAGCTGGTCGGATCTCGTTCCGCCGAAAGAAGTGGTCGTGATTTCGGGGGGAAATTGTGTGGTCTTGTGGGCGTACGAGGGTTTGATTGGTGTTTGGTTAGGGATTCCACTGACGGTGTTCCGAGGATTGTCAAGGTTCGAAATTTTCGCTTCTTTGGAGGGTTTCGGATGTTGGGTATGCCGCAATTCCGAATCTTTTTGATGATGGCATGCTAGTCGGATAGCAATTCCTTTCCTGGTGCTGTATCTGAAAATTGGGTTGGATGCGTTTCTCTCTCTCTCTCTCTCTCTCTCTGTCTCTCCGTGGAGGAGTATTGTTTGGATACTTGATCTGGGAGCCGTCGCTTTAATCGTTTTCTCATAAAGCTGGAGTCGAACTTTGCCCTCTCTGGCTAGGGTTTCCTTTTCAGGCGATTCGGACGCCAGTTCGAGCTGGTGACCCGTCAGCTCGGTTTGCTGCGTTCCTTATCTTGGGATTATAGCATCGGTAGTTGAGTTGCTTTAATTGGAGCCCGTGTGGTGTGGAGTCTCTGTTTTCCATAAAAAGATGAGTTCGAGTGTCACCGAGGTTGCAGTTCATGAAGGCAAGCTGCTTGTGCATATTGCTGAAAATGGGCGCTCCTTTGAGCTTGATTGCAATGGAAACACTGCTGTTGGGACGGTTATGGAGTTCATCGAATCTGTTTCCAGGGTAAACTTCAATGACCAGCTTGTCCTCTGCTTGGACACGAAGCTTGAGCCACAGAGATCGCTTTCATCTTACAAGCTTCCCTCGGATGGACGAGAGGTCTTCATATTCAACAAAGCGAGACTGCATACTAATTCTTTACCTCCTCCACCGGAGCAAGTGGACATTGTTGAAATCACAGACCCTGCAATGCTGTCCTCGGATGACCACCATCCTCTGGACGATGCTTCTGATCCTGCTCTGAAGGCTCTTCCTTCGTATGAGCGGCAATTTAGATATCATTACAACTGTGGGAACACCATATATAGACAAACGCAGGCAAAAAATGAGATCTGTTGGAGGTTCTTGAGGGAGCAGAAGGTGCAAGAAAGGGCGCTGGAGGTCGCGAGAAGCAATTTGGAACAGTACTATAGGGTAATTAACCAGAATTACTCGGAATTCATGAAGCGTTATTTGCAGCAGCAGCGAGTCCATTCTGATCTTTTGGCGAATTTCGAGAGGGATTTAGATAGACTGAGGTCAATCAAACTTCACCCTCAACTGCAGACACCAACACGTAAATGCTTACTGGATTTCGTGAAGGAGGATCATTTGCGGAAGATGGCAGAGAACTGTAGCAATTCTCACAGGCAGTTTGAGAATAGAGTTTCTCAATTCAAGCAGATGTTTCAGGAAATGAAGGGCAAGGTCGAAGACTTGTTCTCTAGCAGAGCCTCCCTTCCTTTCAGGAACTGGGAACAGAGGATTAAGGAGCACCAACGTTACATAAATGAAGAGAAGAGCATAATGCAGTCTTTGAGGTTTGAATTTCTTTACATCAACAGCCTTTGTAGAATCATCTTTGTTTTTTTCTAATCATTTTGGTTTACCGGCTGTTTTCGTTGGTTTCTGATTGACGACTTCCTCCACAACCTCCCCCTTCCCTCCCTCTTCTTTCCCCTGTTTGCTCTTCTAATGATGTCCTTATTAGTATACTATGGCAAATTAATTTTGTTATCCGTAGATTGCAGTGCCGAGGTTTTCTATGCTTTTGGTCATTCCTGCCAAAGTAATTTTCCGAATGTATTGGAATAAAGTTCCTAGACTCGTGGTACTATCTACAATGAGCATCATTTTCTGTTATAATTGATTACATTGATTTGATTGGAAAAGGTAGCTATATGTACGGTCTTTAACGTATATGCTTGCGATGCTTGAACATGGTTTCTTCGAAAGATTTCAAGGAATAGATTGGAAGGATGTCACTGTTCTCACCATTCTTTACTGATTCTGTTGTGATGAACCTTTTTGTTAGGGCTGGCGTCATGCTGATAGGCACTGTGTTGAAGTTTTCTGGTGATGATGATGTTTGTATTTCTGCAGTATCTTATCGCATCTATACGATGAAGATACTTGAATATATTTCATTCTTATTTTCTAGTTATCTTTTATATTAAAAAGAAAAAGGGTTGTCTATCATAATGTAGGCGCTTTTGTGCCCTGAATATGCCATTTTCATTGCATTCTTTATATATTTTTAATGGCGCTAACCTATGAAAAAACATGAAAATTTGTGCAGCAAAGATGTGAATACTGTCAAGAAGCTGGTGGATGATTGCTTGTCTTGCCAATTATCTTCTTCTCTTCGTCCTCATGATGCTGTTTCAGCTTTGGGTCCCATGTATGATGTCCATGACAAAAATCATCTTCCAAAAATGCAAGCTTGTGACAAATCGATCCATATGCTGCTTGAATCATGCAAAAAGAACAAGAATGAGATGAACTCCTTTGTACATAGCTATATGCAGCGGATTACCTACATATCTTACTTCATAAAAGATATAAAGTTGCAGTTTCCTGTTTTCAAGGAGGCAATGGCGCGCCAGGAAGATCTATTTATGGACTTGAAGGTAGTTCGTGGGATTGGCCCTGCATATAGAGCCTGCCTTGCTGAAGTTGTCAGAAGAAAGGCTTCTGGGAAACTTTACATGGGCATGGCTGGACAGTTAGCTGAAAGACTTGCGACAAAGAGGGATGCTGAGGTTAGGAGACGAGAAGAATTTTCGAAAGCACAAATTTTTTATCTACCTAAAGAAGTATTATTCTCTATGGGACTATATGATATGCCAAACCAGTGTGATGTGAATATCATGCCCTTTGATGCTGGTTTGCTGGAAATCGACATCTCGGATCTTGATCGATATGCTCCTGAGTATTTAGCGGGAGGTCTTTCTAGGGGGGAGAAGCACGGAAACATGAAAGGTTCATTTTCCATGTCCAATGATAGTTTGAATTCTGCAGAATCATTTTCCGCAGAATTCCCTCAAAGTTCAGAGGATTTGCCTGAGGGCAGTGAGCTGGTAGAGATTGCTGGGACGAGCAAGACGGAAGTTGAGAATGTAAGGTTGAAGGCAGACCTTGCTTCTGCAATTGCTACGATATGCTCACTCCGGCATGAAATCGAGTTTGAGTCTCTTGATGAAAATCGTCGTGACATGCTACTAAAGACTGCTTCCGAAAAGACAGCCGAGGCCTTGCATCAAAAAGATGAGTATCACAAACATCTTGAATCTGTACTTAGAGAGAAACAATTGCAGTGTTCCTCCTATGAGAAACGAATTCAGGAGTTGGAGCAGAAATTATCTGATCGATATTCGCTAGAGCAGAAGCTTTCAACTGGCAAGGATGCCTTTGAGTATGAAAATTCTGCGGGTGCAAGGGCTGAAGGATGCAAGCTTGACACAATAGGCAGCGGTGAAGTTCACATGCCGTGCACATCTGCTGCTGATTCTATGGATGAGGTCTCCTGCATTTCGAATTCACTTAATGCAAAGCTGGGAATTTTTACTAGGCAATCAGGCAAAGCTCGAGAAGGAGTGGATGAGAATATGATGGATTCATCTGGCTTGCTTCAAACGCATTTGGATTCATCAATGCAGGAGCCACACCGAGAAGAACTGCATGTCATTGATAATGATGAGAAGGATAAAATGCTTGGACCTTTAGGCATGTCATCGACAAACAGTTGTGCTGCTGAAAGTATGCATGAGCCTCTGAATGTCTTGTCTCGTGGTGCAGTTGCTGAGGCAGGTTTAAATGCTAATGAGTGTAATGAGCTCATACTAGAATTACGGAGTGCTCTGGCTGACAAGTCAAACCTAGTGAATGAAACAGAAGATAGACTAAAAGCTGTAATGGATGAATTAGTTGTGCTAAGGAGAGAACTGGAAGTGAGACAGAAACTTCTTGATGAGTCTCAGGTAATATCTAGTGAATAACTGCTTAGCTATTTCTTGTTGCATTGTTTTTTTTTTTTTTTTTTTTTTTTTTCTGTCTGTGGATTTATTCACTTCCATTTCTATCTCTAAACTGTGACATTCCCTTCTGTAAACGTGGTATAGAAAGTTTCCAGCTAAGGAACTAGCACTTGCTGATAACGATATACCCATGCGTATGTGTATGCTTGTGTCTTTGTGCACTTGCAGAGATGTTGAGCTTCTTTCGTGTATTTTTAGGATATGACATGTAATCCTCCATTTGCCTCTCTTAATTCAAGCGATTGAACTGGTAGTTGCCACTCTTACGTGCATAGAGCTCTTTAAACGGGCTTTATATGACTAAGATGCAACATAAAGTCTTGTGGAAAGATTCTTGGGTTTCCTTATGCTTTTTGATTTGATGCTGACAATAAGGGCTCCTAAATATGGAGAATGGTGTTTCATTAAATTTTGACTCTGGTATTTCAGTTTTAGGAATCTTGACTTCCGTCTTAACTTTGGGTGGTCCACTTGCTTAACCATCTTCACTCATATTTGTTGTCCCTTGCAGTCTGTTCTATCATTGATCTTCACATTCTCTAGCTAATCCCCTTTCATTTGGTGAATTTGATTTAGATGAATTGTGCTCACCTGGAGAATTGCTTGCATGAAGCAAGAGAAGAAGCCCAAACCCATCTTTGTGCTGCCGATAGGAGAGCTTCAGAGTACAATGCCCTTCGTGCATCTGCTGTGAAAATGGGCAGTCTCTTTGAAAGGCTGAGGACATGTGTATATGTTTCTGGAGGTGTCCCTGCCTTTGCTAATTCCTTGCGTGCCTTGGCACAATCCTTGGCCAAGTGAGTTTCTTGGAAAAAGCGCTCATCAGATAATGCTCCGCTTGTCCATAAGAATACATTCACTTCTCATGTTATTTTAGATGGCAGACTTTTTTTTCCCCCATGTTTTAGATTGTGTCTTTGCTTTTATCTTTGTGGTACCATAACAATTAAAATTGCTTAAATTACCTTTTTCAGTTCTGCAATTGAAAATGAAGATGAGGGTACTGCGAACTTCCGAAAGTGTATCAGGGTCCTTGCAGATAGAGTTGGTTTCCTATCTAAGCACCATGAAGAGCTGCTTGATAAGATAAAAAATATCGAAGCTGCTAATGAGCAGCTGAGGAAGGAGTTGGAAGAAAAGGAGGAGCAAGTTAAGACACTGTATAAGAAGCATCAGCTTGAGAAACAGGTAATTCCTCTTCAACTAGTGGTGGTTCCTCCAACTCTTTTGGACAGTGTCTGATGTGATGAAAGAGACTAGGGTCCAATTGCAGCCCCCCCTTTCTCAACCATCTAAAGGGACTGTTTAGTGGTTTATTTTCTTGATTTTCTCCTTATGAATGGGTGGGTGTACATGTGCATGCGGTCGTGTGTGCCTGTAAGTGAATCTAGACAGAGGAATCGGGAGGAATAATGCCTTCAGGAAAGATCTAGATCTTTGGTTCACAGTTGTTGTCTTTGGCTCATTTCTGGGACCTAGCACATAGGTTTCTTGATGATATTTTAGCTAGTGACTTAGAGAAAATGGGGAAACAGGAGGATTTTTTAAGACAGTGACTTTGCTACGCTTAAATAGGAGACTTTCAGTGTGTGATCCATGTTACCTACTTGCCTATTGATTCAGAAATATGTTTTGTTGCGTATCCTAAACTTCCTGCGTTTAACTTGATGGTTAGTCCTTTGTGAGGATTTGGTTGTGTAATTCTTGTTGATAACATGTCAATAATTTTTCTATTTTTTCTGCTTAGGCTAATAATGAATGCATGGTTTTTCAACAGGCAAACAAGGAAAAGATATCATTTGGCCGCCTGGAAGTCCATGAGATAGCTGCGTTTGTGCTTAACTCAGCTGGGCACTACGAGGCTATAAATAGGAATTGCTTGAATTACTATTTGTCTGCTGAGTCCGTGGCGTTGTTTGTGGACCATCTCCCAAGCCGACCAAGTTACATTGTTGGGCTGATCGTACACATCGAACGCCAAATTGTGAAGCCCTTGCCTTCTCCACACCGACCGGAGCATAGTAGGGCAGACCCTGTAGATCAACTGACTTCTGACGCAGAGACTGACCGGCTCGCCTTAAATGTTTCAGGGTCGACTGCGAATCCATATGGTCTCCCTGTTGGCTGTGAATACTTCGTAGTGACCGTAGCCATGTTACCTGATACTGCCATTCATTCAGCGCCCACTTCCTGATCCCTGCTGCAGACAGAGACAGACATGATGGAAGAGAATAAGTGTACATAAGGAGTTTGATTGTTTCTATTGGTCAAAGTGGAATTTCTCTTGGTGGGAGTTGTTAACTTGATTAGTTTTCTGTACAGCCGAAGAATTGATTGAGTTCGAATCTCCCATTTGTACATAAAGATTATTCCTTAGGTTTCTTTATAGGTAGATGTGAATATCAGGCAAACAGTCCACGCTTCAGCAGTTGTGAGCTCATGGGTAAATTATTCCATCGTCAGTTCGCATATGTGTTTGCACGATTTATTATTGAGTAGGTTCTCCTTTAAAAGCGCTGTTGACTTTTTTAGATGGAAGGTTATTCCTTGCCGAAACAAAGTCGTTTCTCTCTGAATTATGACTTATGATGAACATCTTATGGTTAGTTCCCTCTCCTTGGAGAGAGTGTGCGTGTGTGGAGTGAAGCCAGAAAAATGTGGCTTCTGAGGATCCTCAACTCTCCTTTGATTTTACTAAGCTTTAGGCGAAAGTACCAAAGCATATGCGTCCTTGAGAAGCCATAAGTAAATTTTACAGATGCCATTGGATCACAGGGTCTTTCACAGGAGAACAATACCACTAGAAACTAATGCAAAGCTTTTTACAACGGACGGTTACCAGGACCCTTCATCAAATTCTAATTTCAGAATCCCAATACTGCCGAACAAGATAAAGCAGAAGGATGCATTTCCCTAACAAGGCACCACACACAGTCAACAAACATCTTTCCGCAAATACTGGGGGGGTCATCTGATTTTGCAGATACCGAAACTTCTAGAGAATATACATAACCTTGACTATCTAGAATTACTGTCACTGTCTTCTTCTGAAATGTTGAACAAGAAATTCGGAAGGGAAGCGATCCGAGGAAGATGGAGCAGAAGCTCCCCAAATGAGTCTTTCCTTGACATGCCTGCTGGTTTTGATTCTTCTTCCAGAGCCTTAAAGTTAGCAAGGGGGTTGCTATTAACACCAGAAGGAGCAGCATCCTTCGCGTCTTTAGGCTTGTCCTCGCAGCTTTCTCCACCAGCCAGGTTCTGAACGGGGGTAGTATCCTTCTGCAAGAGGCAGCAGAGAGAATTCACCCTTGCCATGAGGGATTTTTCATCTGACGCCATAGTTGACTGGGTGTCATTCAGCAGGTACTGTGCAATGTCCTCCAGTATCTCCGGGCATCCTGATCCATCATTAGAAGAATTGCCAGAACCCATCTGCTCAGTGATACAGTTTCCAATATGGTTCATTAGATCGCTCATTGACATTGACGGATGTAAACCGGGCACTTTTATCTGGTCCCAATTTCTCATGGCCTTTATTTCCAGTCCATCACGATTTCCATTTCCTTCAATCACACGAGCATCCATCACTAGAAAGGGACAAAAAAAAAAAATGAAAGGATCAGAATAGCCACCTTCAGGATAAAACCACTAAATTAAAACGCTGCAATTTAGTTTTCAGTCACTTCTCATCATGTCCCACAAGAAGAACTTTCTCCAAGCCATTTGAGATTCATTGCTGCAAGTAAGGAAATATCCAAGAGATAGAAAAGAAATATGCCTTTTTCCCCTAAAACCAGATTGCTATATTTTCTTGGAACAGTGAATGAATCATGACCTATCAAATGCAAATGAATAGATTACTATGTACCTGAACTGGGAGAAGGAGCTTCTCTGGACATATGTTCTGACGTTATGCCAACACGTTCCCGTATCTCTGTCTTCACAGAGGATGACTGTGCTGCTGATGAAGCATGCAAGTCGGATATTCCTGATTCTTCATCTTTTGTGCCATTATCAAAACCACAGCCTTTGGTTTCTTCTAGATCCTCAAAAATAGATGGTCGTGTGTCAAACAAAGGTGATTCCAAGACTACCTCGGGCTGCTGACTTAAAAAATTGAGCCGCACGTCACATTGGATAAGCTTTTCGAAGTGCTTGTATAGAAGACCAGGTTGAAACTGCAGAAAGTGTTGCCTGTTTGCCCACCAAAGAAAAAAGATCAGCACACTAAACCAATGACTTATAACAACAGTCTGCGCTTCAGTAAGAGACGAATGAACTTATGCAATCTGCCCATAAAACTGTGGTAAACAGCATATGTAACAGGCAGGAGTTTGCAAGAACAAATTCATACCAAGTACATATGCCAAAAATGCACGTCTGCAATATAAAAAGAAATAAGCTTTTGATCCCACAGGAAATTGCTCAAATAACAAGAGGATCACAGAACTTTTGGCAACGCAAGTAATCACAAGAAAAAAAGAACTCAATCTAATGATGGAAACTTATCTTAGAGCGAAGGGAACTAAAGAAAGGTGTTAGGAGGAAACTTCGTTCACCTGTGAGTGCTCGCTTGTCCATCAGTGAAATCAGAGGTTGCCTGCCACAAAGTGTGCTTTCTCGGTTGTGGGTTGGTCTCCCGGTAGAAAAGGGGCTGTCTGGCAAGCTGCAACAAAGGCCAAAAAAAAAAAAGAAATATATATATAAAGTAAGAACTCACTATTTCTATAAACAGTAAAGATTACATAGCCACATGATTAAACTGGTGTACGAGTGCGCACCAGAGACAGAGAGAGAAATTTACCACAACTTTCAATGTACTAGGTCCATCATCTGGGCAATTCGCCTTTAAGGCCATTATATCTGACCACTGGATTTCGATTTTACTCTTCAGACCACCCTCAAGGACTTCCCAGACCAACTTATGCTTTGCGAAGTAACATTTGGCTACTAGATCACCTTCATATCTCGACTTATACTAGCAACCAAACAAAACAAATTTTCCTCAAAAGCCGAGCCAATCAAAGTCTGATAATCAGTCCTATAAGAGATATTCAAAAGTGAAACCATAACAAGTACCTCCCATCTTCCAATCCTCAAATGCGAAGCTGGGAAATTTGAAGCCTTCATCTTGTCAGTTGTACTAGAGGAGGCATTACTTTTACCATCTTTATTAGTCTCGTGAACAAGATTGTCGCTCTGAGTGGTTGCCAAGTTACAAGTGCCCTGAGAAAGCTTCATTTGAATCAAATCCAACAACGAAGGACTCTTCCTTAGTCTCAAACCCAAAGGGCTCGGCTCGTCAAGGGGATTGTACTCAGAAGGCTGAACTGGAAATGCATTGGCACCCGCACCCCATAGCTGAGAAAATAAATGATCACGCAGACAAGTAGTGAGATCGAGAGTCCAATCATTCTCGAAAGCCAAAAAAAAAAGAAAAAATCTCAGCCTCAACTAACATCCTCCTTAATTCTTTTTGCTCATTCACAAGGAAATTATGCAATCAATTGAAATGCAGAGCAAGCGCAGGTTTAGCTAACACCATCATTCTTTAGTTGCAGAATCCACAAATCCAAACCGCAAGAGCCATAAAAGAGTCAAAAGTCACTTATTAAAAGAATTAATTAGACTCCAGAGTTAGTAATTTTTTGCAGAGTATACACTGAAATATCGACAAAACCTCCACAGCAAATATCTCCTCTAAACTGACATACGGCATACCGCAGATATTCCCTAATTTTCCGAGTCCACACAAACACCCCTGATCACCTGCACTGACACCGCCGTGATTCCTATAAAAAATCGCAGCAACGCCAGTTCCGGCGTTCCGGGGACAGTCGACAAATTTTGGAGGCGAGGGCGGTGTCCGATCACAGGGCAGCTTCCAAAGGAGGCCTAGGCATATGCCCAATTTTACTAAACTACAGGAAGTGCTACTGCTTGTGCAATTCAAAGTACTCCAGGCCCAAACAAGTCAACCCCTCCAATCATCTCAATCTCCAATCCCCAAAATAATGATGAAACACAGCTCATCTGAAGATCCTACCCCCAATTCCTATGCTCCCAATCTACTCCGAACACAAAAAAAAAAGAAGCTTTTTCGCCAAGAAAAAAAAAGTTCTTTCTTTTCGTTATTCCATATTCGTCTCTCTTCTTCCCCGTCGATTTTTGTCGGGCGAAACAAACCAAGGCGAACGCCCGGAAACCTCACCTGCTCCAAACCGGACGATCCCTTCGATCGCTTGCTGAGCGGCCCGAACTCCTCTTCCAGCGGATCCTCCACGATCTCGAGCTTCACCGGGAGCTTCTTCTCGCCGCCTCCTCCGCCGCCGCCGCCGCCGCCGCAAGGCGCCGCCGCGCGATCCGCTCCGAAATCCCCAGATTTCATCAACTGCACCATGGAATCGAACCGAACCAGAGCAGAAAAGTCAACAACCCGAGGAACGAGGATCGCTTCGACGCGCCCAGGCACGGATCGCGAGCTCGGCGAATGAAGGAATGAAACCCTAGAAATGGGCGCTTTTGTCGATCGCGTTGGAGAGAGAGAGAGAGAGAGAGAGAGAGAAGAATGGGATCGCGCACGTGCCGGGAGCCGTTCGGCACGTGCGTGGACTGTCCGCTTTGTCGTTTTCCCGCGGGGGTGGGGGAATTGACCGAAACGGGGCGGGCCGAGGGGGGCTAAATAGCGGGAGTGGGGGCGGGCTAGTTTCGGGAATTCGCGGACACGGCATGCGCAAACCGCGTCGCGCGTGTGCTGGCGCGCGACTCGTTTTGGTGGATAATATGGGCCCTGGCGGGGCCCGCGGCCCCTCCCGACCTTAGATGACAGCGCGGTGGTTGGTTTTGACCCGACACGTGGCGGCCGATCTGGGGGTGGTGGGGGGGGGGGGGGGGGGAAGCCGCCGACACGTAAGACTGTTGAAATTGAGGATGAGCTGGCCCCTCCTAATTTAATTTCCTTTCTTCTTTTTTTTTTTGTCTTTTTTGGGGATGGGATTTGGATATGGGACCCTGCCAAACTTAGGGAATTTCTTATCTAAGGGAAAGATGGTCAAATCCAATTATTCTCCCAAGAGATATAGATATGGAAAATGGTGGATATATTAAAGATCCATATATAAATCCATAAATGCGATGCCATGGATGAAAACAAAGACAAAATTTATGGCAAGTATATTATTCCACATATTAGGCTTTCCTAACTTGTTAATGGATTTCTTTTCGAATATTTGATTCACATCATGAATTTGCCTTATGATGGCAGAGCTCTGATGTATAGTTTCCATGTATAGATGATCAGAACATATGTTTCCTTTGCTTGTTTTTTATTTTTATTTTATTATACCAATTGAGGTTTATATTTGCCGAAAATTCCCCCCTATATGGTGGTAAATTACATTCAATCGATTGTGTATTTTTTCCTATAAATTGTAAACTTGGCTTTTCTAGCTTTTTAAAGGGATTGTCTCTTAACCATCAGGTTCCTCTTTAAATTTTTCCATTCACACCATGGATTTGCCTTATAATAGCATATCTCTAATGCATAGTTTTCATGTAGAGGTTAGTGTAGAGCTTATTATCAGGATTAATCAGAATATGCGTTTCTCTTTTAGGGGATTATAGCATCATGGCGGTAAATTGCACTCAATTAATCGTGTATCCTTTTTTTCGGGCGAAAAAGACAAATCACCTAATATTTTTCTTTTCGCTCACGTGGATAAATGTTGTTTTTTCTTATCATGATTGTTATCTATGCGGGCCAACATGTGGATAACGTTGAATCATTGTTTTTCCGTAATGCACAGTCAAATTCCCATTCCCACTAGATTGCCTCACAAGCCGACAAACCAATGTGGTTTTGACTGTTCAAGAATGTCAACGGTAATCTTTAAGAAGCATTTCCAAGAGAATGAAGCAAGTCAAGAGAAAGGAACAATGCAAGAGCACTAGCAGGGTGGTCGACTGGCAAGGATGTCACGTGAGTGGCTAGTTAGTAGCTATTGCATTTGGGCCATTTAAGGAAGACCCAGTTCTTGTCCGAGCCCGCCGGAATCGTGGACGGGCCGTCGAGTTCGAGATGAGGTTATCTCTATGGCGGCCCTATGGAGAAGTAGCTTGGCTTCGAAGCGGTGGGAAAAGTGCTAGCTTTTTGTTGTCTTTTTTTTGTGTGCGCCCATTTTCGAATTGAAAGATGAGGACAAATGGAGGACTGAAAGGTTGTCTCACTTCAAGCGATGAAAATCTACCGCGAAACGTATTGTCGACAGCGATAGGAAGGGGGGGGCCTTTTCACATTTTCCTTGCAAGTCGAATTGGCTGAGTGAAAGTCTACACGTTTGATAAAATGAGCCAAGCATATGGAATTTGGTTGTGGACCATCGTGTTCGTCCATGCCCATCGCCACATGTATTCACCTTTTGAGTATGTAAATATTCGGAAAAGCTAGTAGTCCCGTAATGACCCATTTTACTATAACGCTTCTTCACTTCGATACTTCCCGTTGATGAATATACGTAATGATGCATGTGATTATTCTAGGTGATGTTGCATGATGTATATAGTAGGAGGGTACGTTTCTTTTCAAATCCTTTTGTTTTGCAGGTGATGCAATTAAAAGATCCTTCCTTTGCATTAGAAAAACTCGTGTAATTCTGTGAGTCCTGTGAATGGACCCAAGAAATTTGACGATGGTGGGAGCGACAAATTGGGAATCTCGCTTCTTGAAGAGGAAGGTCCAAGCATCTAATTACGATGCTAATCGCGGACAGGTTAAACATATACGCCTAACCATATTGACGATAGTAGAAGCACCACTCTCCATATGTCTATCAAGCTGGGAAAACTGTAAAAAAATGTCTTAAACTTATAACATTAATGGCAATTTTGTCATAAATATTTTAATTGTGTTAATTTAATCGTAAATCTTTTGACCTAAAATCAATCTAGTCTTTTTGACTAATTTTAACTTAATATAGCTGACGTGTTCCTTAACCGGCCTACGCGCCATGGCTAATACTAGCATGGACATTTTTTAGTAATATTTTATTTATTTTTAATTTATTTTAAATATTTTTCGTTTCTTTCTTCTTTTTTTTCCTTGCCAAATCTTGTTATGTCAAGCGTCGCCTAGGTGAGGGTAGCCTCGTCGGGCTTTGCGCTAGCTTGGGTGAGGACTAGCTAGGCCAACCCTCATATAGGCCAAGGCAGCTTGCCAAATTTGGTGAGGTTGATCCTTGTTGGGTATCACTCGGCCTTGCTAGATCTAACGAGAGTAGTCTCATGAATGCTCACCCTTGCTCAAGCAAGGCCAGTCCTTGCTGACCATGGCTGTGCCAACCATCGGAGGAAAGAGGAGGAAAAAAAGAGAGAAAAAAGAAAAAAGTTCGAAAATAATTAAAATATTATTAGAAAAGTTCACATAAGCGCCGATCGTGTCATGTAAGACGTTCGATGTCCATGCTAGTAATATTTGATCAAAAATAGTCTGAATGATTGAATTTGTTTTAAATCAAAAAAATTTGGACTAAATTAGCACAAATAAAAGATTTATGATTGAATGACACAAGTACAATAGATTTAATACTTTCTTGAGACTTACTCCCTTTCAAGCTTGATAATGGTAGTTTTGTTGAAGGCGGCATGTTGTTCGGCCGAGAAACCTCTAGTTGGAAATAGATGAATCATGGGTATTCTATAAGAGGTGATTTCTCGACAACTGGGACCCGGCATGCTGGTGAAAGCTAGCGTAGTAGAACCTCCCACTTCTGATCTTGATTTCTTTTGGTCCAGATCTATGGACCTATTAAAATTGGGAAAAGTGCCAAAAAAGTCCTAAACCTTTTGCCTTTGTGCCGATTTAGTCCTAAATCTTTTTTTGGTGCCGATTCAGTCCTAAACCTTTTTAAGTTGTGACAATTCAGTCTTTTCCGGCCAATTTTGGCCGGATCTTGCCGATTGAACGCTGGTCGGGCTGACGTGGCCCGATCGGCAAAGACGACGTGGACAACTTTTAATAATATTTTAATATTTTTATAATTTTTTTAAAAAATAATTTAAATAATTTATTTTATTTTTAAAAAAATATTTTAAATATTTTTTTTTTTGTTTTTGTCTTTTTTCCTCCAGTCGCCGGTCGCCGAGGGCGAGGCCGACCTCGCCGGATCCGCGCGAGGTCGGGCGAGGTCGATCGGCGAGGCTCGCCTCGCCAGATCTCGCGGGCCATGGGCGAGGCTCGCCTCGCCGCTCGCCCTCGCCGGATCTGGCGAGGGCCGGCGAGGCTCGACCTCGCCAGATCCGGCGAGGGCGAGCCTCGCCCATGGTCGCCGCCAGATCCGGCCATGGGCGAGGCTCGCCTCGCTCGCTCGCCCTCGCGCGGGATCCGGCGAGGTCGGCCTCGCGGCCCTCGCCGGCCATGGGCGATGCTCGCCCTCGCCGGAGGAACCTCGCCGGACAAAAAACAAAAAAAATAAAATATAAAAAATATATATTTTTAAAAAATAAAAATAAAAATATTTAAAATATTTTTTAAAAAATAAAAAATAAAAAATATATTATCAAATGTTGTCCACGTCAGCATCGATCATGCCACGTCTGGCCGGCGTCCAGTCAAGAAGATCCAGCCAAAATTGGCCGGGAAATGACTGAATTAAGACAACTTAAAAAGGTTTAGGACTGAATCGGCACCAAAAAAAGATTTAGGACTAAATCGGCACAAAAGCAAAAGGTTTAGGACTTTTTTGGCACTTTTCCCTATTAAAATTTAAGCAAGGGAGATGCGCTAGAAAAAATTACTGTGATTAGCACTATTCACAATTTTAGGAATTTAAGAAGACATTTGGTCAGTGACGCTTGAGTTAGGAATCTACTGACATTGAATTGACGGCACAGAAAATATAGAGAGACCTAACCGTATCATGTTGCTCATGTCATATAAGTTTGTCGGTGGGTATTTTGTTGTTGAAATGCTCGCGAAACATCCTCAGATAGAGTGCACGCACATGGAACGAGCTATAACTCAGACTCCATAGTCACTCGAGTAAATATATTGGGTAAATTTGTGGAAAATATTTTTCTCAAAACAGGTATAAAAGGCGCACAAGTACTCTTCCAATAAGGTTTTCATGAGACCGGGCTCGTGGCATGATGCATCATGTGACAATGCTTGATGCCTCGCTTGACGTACTACAAAAATGTTTGCCGGTGCTTTATTTGGTTAGGTTTTACTTTTCTAGGTTTCCTTTTTCTTTCCTTTTTTTTTTTTCCGAATTTTACTTTTTGAGTAAATTTGACTTCACTTGATTTGTAACACGAGACTCTTTTCAATTATACAAATATATGATAAGTACATTAGAAGCCTTAAAACTTATCATAAAATTGTAATTTATTTCTACTACTTTTAAAAAGTACAATTAACTTTAAAATTTGTTATAAAAGTGCAATAAAGTCCTAAAATTTCCAAAAAGTTCAATCAAAATCCTAAAATTTATCAAATTGATCAAATCAAGTCCTTATATTGATAACACTTTTTAAAAGTTTTAGGATTTAATTATATTTTCATAATAAATTTTATGATTTGATTGCATTTTTTTGAAAGTTTTATGAATTACAAGTTTAAATACTTTAAGTGCACTTATCCCTACAAATATTAACATATACTTTCGTTTGTAATTCTTCTCATTATTCGCCATAACTTAAAATAATTATTCAACTTGTCTTTGAACATCAAAGGAAAATGAGATTTGCCTTTTCTTTCTCAAGAAAAATGAATGAGTTATTAGGACGTTGTTGGAAATTATCCTCTTTTTCATTTCACTCTTATTGGAAAATCCTCAAAGCATGGGATGCAAATTTTTTGATTAAGTTCATTGAAGGTGTATAAATAATTAATATACACCATTGTCGGATGAAAATAGGGGTGTGCAACGAGAACATCACTCAAACTGGACTAAACCGACTAGTTTCTAGACGATTGATCAAAGGCATCGATTCGGTTCTTGATTCCATAAAATTGGAACCAGTGACGGGCAGTTTGATTCCCAATTTCGGGGTGAGAATAGGACTGAATTGATTTTTTTTTTATAAAGAAATCAAGATAAACATCTTTTCTTCATCTTCTTCATGTCCGTGGAGTCTCCACTTCCACATTGTACTGCCATTCCCCTTCCTAGCACAGGGCCACATGCTTTTGCACCTGGACCTCACCCACCAGCTCTCCCTCTAAGGATTCGCCCTCGCCGTGTTGATCACTCCCAAGAACGTCCCCGACCAGACCCTCGTCCTTTCCCTTCCCTCCTCACCCCAAACTCTCGTCTAGCGTAAACAACGTTTGCGACATCGATCGCTTCGGCAAGGTCCCCATCATCTCCGCCCTCCGCCGCCTCCCCCTCGCCTAGTGGTTGGCCTCCCAACCAGACCCTCCCGTGGCTGACAAGCTCGGTGTGTCTACTAGTTCTAGGATCAAGTGGTCTCATTCTCAATTTCTGGATGGGATTGGATTGGATTGAGAGCCAAACATCCTTGCATAGAGGAAACACTTGGGCTTTGAGCTAATTATGTAATTGAATTCTCTCACAATATAATGATCTGAGACTAAGGGTTCATTCGTTTTTTGGAAAATATCATGTTTTAGGAAAATATTTTTTTAAAAGTCATTTTCCGGAAGATGACTCTATTTTTCGGTCTATTTGAAACCTAAACTTTGACTGGAAAATATTTTCCACCGTTCATTACCTAATTTAATTGTTTAGGAAAAATTATCAAAAATTGAATTTTAATATTTTTAATCAACCAAAAAAATAGTTTTGTTTTTTAAAATATTTTTTAAAAATGAATTTTTAATTATTTGCATTTTTTAAAAATTAAATTTTTTATTATTTATTAATTTTCTTTTTTTCTTCTTTTTCCTTCCTCCTCTTCCTTCTTCCCTTTCCTCTGTTGCCACATGCCTAACGATGGCTGGCTGCCTAGCGGTCGACCAAGACCTAGTCGCCAAATTCGGCGAGCTCGAGGCTCGGCCGATCTCACCCGAGCTCGCCAGAGTTTCGCTGGGCTTTGGCGAGTCGCAAGCTCGCCGGATCTAGCGGTGGAGCTCAAGCTCACTTGGGTTGGGAGCCTGAGCTTTGCTGCGAGATTTGACGAGTTCGCGGCTCACCAGAGCCCGGCGAACCTCCGGCAAGCTTAGGCGAGGCTTCAGCCCCGCCCAACTCGTCGAATTTGGCGAGGCTCGAGCTCTGTCCCAGATTGGCAAGAGCTCCACCTTGCTCGATCTGGCGAGGCCTAAGCTCGGCTTCGCCAGATCGGGCTAGGTAGAGTCTTGCTGGCTTGGGGCGAGGCTCGAGCTAGCTTGCGGACGAGGGGACGCTCCGCCATTGCTAATTGTCGACGTTGAAGGAGGAGGAGAATGAGATCGAAACCTAGGGCTTTGTGAGGGCGGAGATCCAGCACTGCCGGATGAGGGGATGCTCCACCTCTGCTGATTGTCGATGTCGAAGGAGGAGGAGATGAGATTAGAAACCCTAGGTTTCGTGAGAAAGAGGGTAGAAATGAGTAAAGAAAGAAGCAAACGTAATAGCAGATTGCGTGAGAGCACGTGCATAAGGATGGGAAAATGATTTTTTCTTTTCAAAAGAGGAAATCATTCTACAATATGATGGGGAGATTTTCCATTGTCCGGAAAATATTTTCTTTGACCATTTATTTTCCACCATCCGAACACCGGAAATTTCAGAAAATATTTTCCTAGGAGTTGTTTTCCGCGAAATGAACGGATCTTAATAGTAGCTGCTTACTTTCTGGTACCATTAGACGGACCTAGTAAAATTCGTTTTCTTGTTTCACGTGTATGTATTTCATGCATATGGAGCAATCCAAATGTATTAGGTTGTCACAATCGGATTATTTTATAAATGTTATAAATCTCCTCGACATATTTCCATAAGATTTTGTGGAGTTGAAAACAAAAAAAAAAAAAAAATCAATACAAGTCTTCAATTTCCAGCAACGTTAGACATAATCACCGGAATACAGCACACCCGGCATGAAAACACCCTCCCAAGTCTCTCTTCAGAATCACGAGTGAGGAGATTTTCAACGTATGATTGTACCACACATTCACGACGCTACGACGCCCTGGACTCGATCGCCGATGGACCGGAGCGTCGTAAAGTTGTACGGTAAATCGAGTGTGTGCCCGGAAAGTGCCGAGTCCCCACACAGTTCCATATTTTCAGACAAGAGTGCTGCGTTTTTGGAGATGCACAGAAAAGAAGGTGGCATGTACGTCACCTCCCCACTTCAGTAAGGGGTCTTTTGGAGAGGACACTTATTGTAAGCACTACTGGGGAATAAAAAATTTAAAAATTTAATCACCCACCACCTAGATGAAAATAAAAAAAAAAAATCAAAAATGTTTTTTTTTTTTTTTTTGGTGTGTTCAAAAAATAATAAAAACGTTTTAAACATTTCTATTTAGCTGATTTGGTAAAAGTACCCGATATTCATACCAGAAGCTCTTTTAATGAAAACATGATGAGAACACAATGTCGACTCAACTGGGGATATTGAGTTGACAAATCAGTTAAATTGATATTATACGGGATATAGGTCGACCCAGCAAGAATTCTTTCGAATTCCATCTCATCTCTACAGGCACGCGAGGCTATTATACCTACCTACTCAACTGTAGCATCTTTCGAAGAAGAGACGGAGAGTCTACCTTACTTCCTAAGATTAATTTTTTCTTCTTTGCCTAGGTGGGAATATCTCCGGAAATCTTACGTCTTAAGAGTTCAAACAGACCCTTTTAAGGACATGCTTAGGTCCGGGACGATTGTTCATAGGCGATCGAATTCTCCCTTCTTTTTTCTGATATTTGTGGAATACCAAACGCTAAGTAACAATCTTTTTAACCTCTGTCCAGTACAAACACATGCTAATTACAGAAACGCACATGGAGGGAAGAATCTCAAGATGAAGGTATCGCCGCGAAGCCGGTGTCATAAACCGTGCGATGAATTAGGCGGCAAGGGGCCATCCATAATCGGGACCCCTCTCCTTCCGGGGTAGGGAGGTCTATAAGACTTTTATCATCGTGCCGGAGGGCTATTTTCTTCGCGTAGACTAAGGTACTTTTGTCGGTCATGCTACCGTAAGTCGAGAGGGATAGATACGATCCTTACCTCCGGGTAAGATTGGGAAATCACCGGACGGTAGTATCGGAGGCCACGTGTGAGATGGCTAGAGAGGGCCCCGGAGAGCAAATCCAAGCCGAAGTCCATCATCGGTTCTGCTTTCCAATGACAGGCCTACAAATCTGGCAGAAGATAGAGAGAGAGAGGAGGAGGCGATGAGGCGTCGTCGAGGGTGAAGAAAGCAAGAAACGAGAGGCCTCAAATCGCTGAGCGTCTCTCTCTCTCTCTCTCTCGTTCCGTGCGCGCCCGTTGCTCATGCGAGCTCTCCTTGGCCTTTGGCTCACCTTATCCTCTCCCCCATCTCTCTCTATAATCCTCCTGCGAGACACAACATCCTCGCTCCCTCTCGTAACTCTCTCTCTCTCTTTCTATCTCGTACCCTGTCCCCAGCTTTTCTCTTTCGCAGTCTTTAACACACACACACACACAGACACACCCTTCGAAGGACATCGTCACCCACCTCCCGCACTTCATTCAATTCATTCCAATTCTACTCAATGGGGCGTCACTTTCTCTAGCCATCCATGTCTTCTTTCACATGTTAAGGCGCTCGCTGCACCGAGGCAAATACAAGAAAAATGGCTACTTGACTGGGTTCTTTCTTCTGTATCCGTTCCCCCTGCTTCCTTCGAGCTGCTGAGATAAAAAAAAAGTTCTGTTTTGTCCCTCTCTTTTGTTATTTGCATTGGAATCCGTACCTGGGTTCGAGCTGTATTCCCAGAAAACAGAGTTCTCGAATTGGAACTTTGGAGCGCAAAGAGAGAGCGAATTCCGGTTCCTCTTTCTTTAGCAGAAGCGAATAGTGTCCGAGATTTTCGGGCAGAGATTCTTTTCTTTTCTCTTCTCTTCCTTCGACCTCCTTTCGCATGCAGCTTGGAGCTGCGGATACGATAAGTTCAATCTGAATTCCATAGTTATTACCGTCGCTCGGGAGGACCGATTGAAGGAAAGTCCTAGAACCAGTCCAGCAGTGAATTCAATCTACCCCCGGATGCGAAATGGCTCCTAAAGCAGGCAGAGCAAGACCACACAAAGCCAAAGGAGAGAAGAAGAAGAAGGAAGAGAAAGGTCCGTTTTGCATTGTTACTTGCTGTTCTATTACCCCCATCTACTCTGCATTTCATTTCCTCGTTCTTTTGATACTTTGATTCTTTTATTTTTTAAATAAATTTTCCGCTTCATCACATAGTTTAGCAACGGCCTGAAAGAGAGAAGTAAACAAGATTATTTCGGCACTAAAGTTTAATGTTGGGCAAGTCCTTATATGGCTTAAGGGAAGAAACAGACAAGAGATCTATTTGGGAGATCCCGCAATATCACCTTTATATTTCTTTTCTCTTTTTTAAGAAGATAAAGATAAACAGAAAATTAAGAGGTCTCATGATGGTGAAAGTATACACCAGTCAGGATTTCGGTTCTGATTACCTCGAATAAGTGGGTATAGTAGCCTCTCACGCTTAGAGCGAGTGAGAATAGATGAAAAGCCCACTGTTAAGTTAGCATACCTTATGATATTGCTTACAACTGCAGGCTAACTTAGTACTCTCTTTGACAAAAAAAAAAAAAAAAAAAAAAAAACTTAGTACTCTCGGTCGTGAGCAGTGAGCTCAATCAAGATTCTGGCATGTCAACCTTACTTGGACTTCTAGAATTGTTCAAAAGAAAATGTTTTCCTGGCTCCCTTCCTAACCCACTGCGCTACTGAACTGTGCAGTTTTGCCCACTGTGGTGGAGATTACTGTGGAGACACCAGATGACTCGCAAGTGACGCTCAAGGTCTGAACTTTTCCTCACACTGTTGTGTCCTAATTACCAAAGCGTCGACGCCCATTTTGTCTTTGGTAACGTGGGAGACTGTCGTGGTTTCTTGACAGCGACGCGACATCAGTCACCACCGTGCCTAATTCAGCGACCTCACTTATATGCGCGCGTACCTAAAACACAACGATAAGTGGGAGAGGCGATACATCGACACGAAACTTTTGCTACTTGCTCAAGATAAGCTAAGTTCTTTGATAATTTGCTTCGAAACAAAGTAAACTTCTCTTAGTAAGATGAAAACTATATTCCATCGGCAAGCATAATAGCATTTCTTGCCCCGTCTTAGCGTAACGAAAGTAATCACGATTCAAGAATCACAAAAGGCAAGTTCGGCGAAACGGGACCCATGTCGTCATCATCATTGTACAGTTTTACAGTGACTGGTCTGCAGCAGCAGCAGCAGCTTGTGCAAGGATGTTTTATTTTTTAGCTCGAGTGAACAGTTCAATAAGTGGGGGACGGACGTGGCTTTCTTCATGTGGAATGCCAAGCAAGGAACCGAAAACTAACGTTGGACTCTCGTTGGATTGACGACAGGGCATATCTACGGACAGGATCCTGGACGTGCGCAAGCTTTTAGCGGTTCACGTCGAGACGTGTCACCTGACCAATTTCTCCCTATCTCACGAGGTACGTTCCATTGCATTACAGCCAAGCGCTCTCTTCTTCTCTGCGCCTCGTCTTCTTTCGTCTGCTTCTGGACATTTTTAGGTTTTCGTGGTGGGTTCCATTTGCCATTTGTTACAATAATGTCGCCACCACCGTCGCCACATGCTGTGTTTTTCTTCCTTAGGTTTTAGGGTTAGCATGTCTGCATTCCCCCATTTTGTTGGCTGAAAGTTAAAATAAAAATAAAAAGAGCAACTTCTTTTTTTTTTTTTTTGGTGATAGTAGACCATATGTGTTTTAAAAAAAAATTATCTTTTGGGGGTTTTGTTTAGCTTCCCGAAAAAAAATATCAATATATAAGATATTTATGTATTTTTCAAAACTTGTTACTAGTCAAACATCAAATATTGAGAATTAGAATTTAACTTACACTATATGAACCCCATGAGATAAATGATTTGAGTATTAATGAGTATTTTCAATCATATATACAGGTTCGAGGGCCAAGGCTCAAGGACTCGGCGGACATTCTTTCCCTCAAGCCTTGTCATCTTACCATTGTCGAAGGTAATGATAAATCGAATGAATTTTATTTTTCACTTTTATTTTTATTTTTTTTGCATATTTTTGCAAATACTCAGAAATTTAGTTTAATTTAGTGGGGAGCACTTGATACTTAAAAAGTATAGAAAAACTAACACGTACGATCATATTCTTTTTTCCTGTAAATTTTTTAGCTTTAAAAAAAATTGAATTGGAAAATTACAAGCGAAAAGCGAAAAATTGCCGAGAGCAAGCAATAGATCATTTAAGGGGTTTATCTTTGGACACAACTTTTCGTTATAACACAACAAATCGATTTTTTTTAATAGAGAAATCGGGAAAAAAAACCTAATTTCGAAAATTGCATAAACCAAAATATAATTACACTTAAAAATGATTGTCAATTTTTCTAAAAATTATATAAGGGGAAGAAAGCCTCATGCTGATTAGCTATTGGATTCTCCAAATGCAATTTTTTTTTCTAGATAATAAATTGCAATAATCAATTTCGAACCAAGAAAAAGATTTAAAAAAGAAAATTGCAAAAATTGGGAGCCCCCTATAAAAGCTGGCGAATTCAAAAATTTCCCACTCACTCTCGCCTTTCCCCTTCGTCTCTTCGGAAATCTTCGCAGAGGACTACACCGAAGAGCTCGCGATCTCCCACATCCGCAGGCTCCTCGACATCGTCGCCTGCACCACCTTCTTCGGCTCCTCCTCCTCTTCATCATCGTCCCCGAAAGCCCAAGCTCGACCCGCCGCCAAAGACTCCGCCTCCAAGCCGAACAACCCGGGCGATGGCGCGGCGTCTCAGGGTCCCGGGCCCGACGTCAGTGAGAGAGAAGCGGCCGGCTGCGACCCGAGCCTCAAACTGGGAGGTGAGAAGAAGACTGACGCAACCGGTGCAGTGGCAGCGGTGGCCGACAAGGGGGATACGGCGGTCTCGCTCTGCCCGCCGCCCCGGCTTGGGCAGTTCTATGATTTCTTCTCAGTCTCACATCTCACGCCTCCGGTTCAATGTGAGTTCCCTTTTTTCGCTGCGTTTCTCTTTAACTTTTTGGTAATGAGATGGGGCTGGATGATGCTTTGTGCTTTGTTTGATGTCTTTTGGTGTCATGTAGTACTATTGAGTAAGAGAAGGGGACAATGGTGGTCTCAGCTTTTCTAATTTTGTCTTCCAGTTCTTCCCTTTGGTTTGATGAAATTGCATGTTCTCGTCGAAGTAGATGATGCTTTCTTTGATAATTTTCTTTGGCTTCTTCTGTAGACATCCGGAGATCAACGCGTCCATTCCTCGATGATAAGACAGAAGATGATTTCTTCCAGATAGATGTGAGGACCTCACTCCTTTCCAGCTATCTTGTACTCCACCACTTCTATCATATATGGATTATGCCGATAAGCTTCTGAGATTTCCGTTCCTTGGGAGTGAATTTCTGGCTGTAACTGTGTATGCAGGTGCGGATTTGCAGCGGGAAGCCGATGACTGTTGTAGCTTCAAAGAAAGGGTTTTATCCTGCTGGAAAACGCATTCTTATAAGTCATACTTTGGTTGGTCTGCTTCAACAGAACAGCAGGATTTTTGATGCGGTAAGCCTTAGAAATCATATGAACTATCTTGCGCCTGTGTTCTGCTGTCAATTTTGTTTTCTGCCCTCAGTTTGGCCCTCTTTGATATTCTAATTATTTGGTTTTTCTTCTCATTTCTTATGGTGTTACTCAACATCTCAGATCATAGAAACTTGCAAGTAGCCATCACCTATTTAGCATTTTTATTATACTATGCTTGCAGGCGTACAAAGCTCTCATGAAAGCTTTCACAGAGCACAATAAGGTGCGTACATCTGATTGTATTGAATTTGCAATTCTGGTAATTATTGACATCGCAAGAGAATAAACTCACCTGAGTTCAATATTAGTTTGGAAATCTTCCATATGGATTCCGAGCAAACACGTGGGTCGTTCCTCCAGTTGTTGCTGATAATCCTTCAGTCTTCCCAGCACTTCCCATGGAAGATGAAAATTGGGGAGGAAATGGTGGTGGTCATGGACGAGATGGCAGACATGATTACAGACCGTGGGGAAAAGAGTTTGCCATTTTGGCGGCAATGCCCTGTAAAACATCAGAGGAGAGGCAAATCCGTGATCGCAAAGCATTTTTGCTTCATAGTCTCTTTGTCGACATTTCTGTTTTTAAAGCCGTCGCTGCAATCAAGCACCTCATTGATGCAAATAATTGCTTCACATCTGATCCGATTGTTTCAATGTCGCATGAAGAAAGAGTTGGGGATTTAGTTATTAAGGTGACTAAGGACGTCCCTGATGCAAGTTTGAAACTGGACTGTAAAAATGATGGGAGTCAGGTCCTTGGCATATCTCAAGACGACCTTGCTCAGAGAAACTTACTTAAGGGCATAACTGCTGATGAGAGTGCTACAGTACATGTGAGTGGCTGAATGTTTCCTTTGACATGGGGCATGCAATTTGAAAATGTAATTTCTTTATGTAGTGGATCATATATTAATTTGCAAGTCTTTTTTTTTGGTAGGACACTTCTACTTTAGGTGTTGTGGTGGTTAGGCATTGTGGCTATACGGCAATTGTTAAAGTCTCAGCTGAGGTAGATTGGGAGGGAAACGCAATTCCTCAGGACATTGACATTGAAGACCATCCTGAAGGAGGGGCAAATGCCTTAAATGTCAATAGGTCAGTACATGAATTTTGTTGTGTACTGCTTAAACATTATCTTGATAGTTTTCTCAGTTATTGACCGGGGTGCTCATTTCAACTTTGACCATCAGCCTACGGATGCTTCTGCACAAGTCATCCTCACCTCAGTCATCCAGCACTGTTCTACGGACACAAAGTTCAGATTCTGAAAATTTACGCTCTGCAAGGTCTCTGGTAAGGAAGGTCTTAAGGGAAAGTTTGTTGAAGTTGCAGGAAGAGCCCACTAAATGCACCAGATCTATCAGATGGGAATTAGGGGCATGTTGGGTTCAACATTTGCAAAATCAGGCTTCTGGAAAAAATGATGCTAAAAGCACCGAAGAAGCTAAGCTTGAGCCAGCAGTTAAAGGTCTAGGTAAGCAGGGTGGCCTGCTTAAGGAAATAAAGAAAAAGACTGATGTCAGGACCAGCAACTCTGAACTTGGAAAGGAAGCTCCTATTAGCAGCAACAATGATACTGACAACAAATCAAACAGCATCGATCCGAAGGAACTAGAGAAACAAGAGGAAGAAAAAGAAATTATGTGGAAAAGGCTGCTTCCTGAGGCAGCGTATTTGCGTCTTAAAGAATCAGAAACTGGTCTGCACCTTAAGGTTTGTTTAATGCAAGGACCATTATATTTAACGTGTCCGACTTTTTTTCAGCTCTTTTGTCCAATTTATTCCCTGAAGACCAGATAATCTGAAATGCTTTAAGTGTCAAGCTGTGCCATCCTCTAATACATGTGCATGGTGAAAATGATATGCTTTATCTCCTTCACCTTATACACATGCATTCAATTTTTCTGCGGTTATTCTTGCAGTCACCAGATGAGTTGATCGAAATGGCACACAAATATTATGTTGATACTGCCCTTCCAAAGCTGGTAAATTGCTTTCTGGAATGGAATTCTCAAAATATATATATAACATATTCATAATGGTTGATTGGTATCTCTCTATTTTCTTAGGTGGCAGATTTTGGTTCCCTCGAGCTTTCACCAGTTGATGGGAGGACATTGACTGATTTTATGCACACCAGAGGATTGCAAATGTGCTCCTTGGGCCGTGTGGTAACCAAATCAATACCATTCTTTTAATTTTTTGTAAATTCACGTTTACATCTTATGCTCATTTAACAAATGTCTTCAACAGAAGTCCTGTTAGATTTTTTTTTTTTTTTTTTTTTTCTATGTGCAAGGGATCGAGAGACACTTCAAAATTTGCTATCTTTTGATGTCATGTTATTTAATTAGCTGAATGGATAGGAACGTTTTCTATCTAAGTTACCCCAGTCAATCTGGCTTTACCTTCTGGCCAAAAAAAGGACATGTAGGTTTTACTTACTGATTGTGCATGGTTTACATAAATGAAAGCTGTTGGAGAACTTACACTGTGGAGCCTAACACTTCAATTCATTTCCTGCATCGTGCTAGGTTGAACTTGCCGATAAGCTTCCTCATGTGCAGTCACTCTGTATACATGAGATGGTTGTTCGAGCATACAAGCATATCCTACAAGCTGTTGTGGCCGCAGTTGAAAATGTTGCTGATGTGGCTACTTCAGTTGCTTCATGTCTAAATATACTGCTAGGCTCACCATCAAGTGAAAATGCCGACACAGACACTCTCAGTGATGATGAGCTAAAATGGAAATGGGTGGAAGGCTTCCTTTTTAAAAGGTTTAACTGGCGATGGAAACAAGAGAGCTGCCAGGATCTCAGGAAGTTTGCTATTCTTCGTGGATTGTGCCACAAAGTATGATAACATGCCCTCTTACTCAAGTTTCTTTTGGATCTCATGGTATTGCTCGTGCACCTATGTAATTGAAGCAATCTTGCAACAGGTTGGACTAGAGCTTGTTCCAAGGGACTATGATGTGGAGTCACCTTCGCCATTTAGGATATCAGATATCATAAGCATGGTTCCTGTTTATAAGGTGACAAACAGTAGTTTTTTTCATTCAAGATTAATTGGTAATTATTTTTAGGATCTTATTTGGATTTTGACTGGTTCCTGCAGCATGTTGCTTGTTCATCTGCGGATGGACGGACTCTGCTAGAATCATCCAAGACTTCCTTGGACAAAGGAAAACTGGAGGATGCTGTTAATTATGGTACTAAGGTAAGTGACTGCTCTTTTTCTGGCATCATATTGTAAACTTATCTGCATTGGAGCTGACAATTTTTTAATTGAAAAATGAAGGCACTGTCGAAGCTGGTGTCTGTATGTGGTCCTTATCATCGAATGACAGCAGGAGCGTATAGTCTTCTGGCTGTGGTGCTCTACCATACTGGTGATTTTAATCAGGTATGTGCATTATTAAGTACCCAACCGGATGAAGAGTTCACCTCTAGATATCTATGATCTGATATGAACCACGTCATCACAAATTGGGATATCAATATTGTTATTGAATAATTATGAGTCAAATTTAGACTATCCACACTTCATCACAGTTAGGCGGATTCTCATCAGAACCAACTGCTCATTTATTCAAGTGAATGAACATTCCACACAGAAACAGCTAAATCAACTGCATAACAACACCTTCATTCTAGTGAGTTATTGTTGACATCTTGAGTTACTGTGCAGCATTCTTGGTTACACATTTTGCATCTATCTTACAGTCAAGAGTCAAATAGATTTCGAGTTTGGTATGAAAGTATTGAAAGTGGTTATGGGAAAAAAAACAGAGCTAAATTTTGGTGAGGGCACTGATCTGTTTGAAGTCCCACTGCTTTACTAGACATTGACAAAGGGAAAAAAGAGAGATTCTTTCAATATGTTGAATAAGGTGGTAATTGATGGAAAGAGACTTTTTGGCTAGGTAACAAACTGACAGATATTTCATTTATTTCTTTCTGAGACCTTGTACTTTTAACTGTTTGGATTTAAAAGAAGTAAATCCGATCGCTGTTCGGGTGAAACAGGATTAGTTTTTTCTGTAATAATTTGCTACTACAAAGATTTGATAATTGCTACCTATACTCTCTACATTTTTTTTTCTTCACTTAGTGATACTTTTTTGAGATGAGACATACTGTCTGTGGTGGAAGGTTTGATTCTTGTCTAATAGATTGCTTTATAGCATGTTGTTTCATATGAACTTATCAATCTTCTACCTTGAATAGGCAACCATCTATCAACAGAAAGCATTGGATATTAATGAGAGGGAGCTCGGTCTTGATCATCCTGATACCATGAAGAGTTATGGGGACCTCGCTGTGTTCTACTATCGGCTTCAACACACAGAGTTGGCTTTGAAGTATGCTTCTACTTTCTTTTCCCAGAATATCTAACCTACATTCTAAACAAGATAAGCTTTAGTTAAGGGCTTTATCTCTTTTTCCTTTCCCATTCCTCTGCAATTAAATATATTTTCCTTAGAATAATGGACGCCGGAGAGAATCCATTTAAATGAAACCATATGACCATTGTCTGACTATGTTAAAGTTAATGTTATAAATTTTGAGTCGAACCTTCATTACTCTAGGTACGTGAATCGCGCTTTGTATCTGTTGCACTTAACCTGCGGTCCATCTCATCCAAATACTGCCGCCACCTACATCAACGTAGCAATGATGGAAGAAGGTCTGGGAAATGTTCACGTTGCCCTTAGGTACCTCCATGAGGCTCTAAAGTGCAACCAAAGACTTCTTGGAGCTGATCATATACAGGTCTCTCTCTCTCTCTCTTCCCACCCTCCCCCTGCCCCCCGTGCCACCCAACTCCTCCAATAAATAATTTGAAATGCATTTGCCAGTGGCATTTTGGGAAAAACTTTATTTTATTGAAAGAAGGGATAAATGCATTGGAAGTTCTAAAACTTGTCATAAAAGTGCAATTGAGTCAAAAACTTTCAAAAAGTTTAAGTTCGAGTTCTAAAACTTTGAAAAAGTGCAATCCAGTCCTGAAACTTATCAAATTAGTTCAATCAAGTCATTCCATTGATTGCACTTTTTGAAAATTTTAGGATTCGATTGCACTTTCATGACAAGTTCTAGAATTGATCCCACTTTTTGAAAGTTTTATGAATCAAATGCACTTTTATGACAAGTTTTAGGATTTGATTGCACTTTTGAAAGTTTTAGAACTCAATTGCATTTTCATGACAAGTTTTAGCACTTATAGTGCGCTCATCCCTTGAAAGAATGGGGGTGAAGATTTTAGTGTCTACTTGGACTCCAACTTTGGACCTTCTTAATGAACAAATCATTGTAGTTGACACTTGGGCAGTCAACATTGACAAGTCTTCTAGCAATAGTTGTGTGCTGTAGTATTAGGAGCAGAAGGTTTACAACTGCTATGCCGAACCAACTCACCACTAATCTCTCTATCATCAGTGTTAATGAGCTTGTCCAGTAACCCATTGAAAATTCGTTTCAACAGGAAATGTACGACAACATTTTATTTTAGTTTTGGCAGATTGTGGCAATAACATGACCGTCTTTTTTTGCCTTTGTTATTTCCCTTCCAGACTGCTGCTAGCTATCATGCCATTGCAATTGCTCTCTCTCTGATGGAGGCCTACTCCTTGAGTGTTCAGCATGAACAAACTACCTTACAGATACTGCAGGCCAAACTTGGATCAGAGGATCTACGTACACAGGTACCGCCAACTTTATAATGAGAAATCCCTGTCTTGTATTATTTGATATTCGTAGTTGTTGAGGTGATAAATCAATTAAATTCTAGGATGCGGCTGCATGGCTTGAGTATTTTGAATCGAAGGCTCTAGAGCAGCAAGAAGCTGCTCGCAATGGTACACCAAAGCCAGATGCCTCAATCTCCAGTAAAGGTCATTTGAGGTATCAACCTCTTGCATCTGTGTCCATCCTATACTTCTCATCTTTTTTCTGACCAGATAAGAGAAGTGATAAAGTTTGTGTTGGTAAAATTGTGTGGAAAATTTATGTCTTCCCTATAATCAAGCACATGGCCTCGCTATTCTTTTCACTGTTTTTTTTTGTGAGTATACTGATCACTGTTCTGGCCAAAACTTATTAGTGCTGAATGAACAGATGCTCTTTTAAAATCTATGGTTCCCCATTTTTAACCTGAAACGATTTTGCTTCCCCTTTTGAAATTCATAATGTTGATAACATAATCTATGTCCATGGTTTTTCCTTTATAATTTGCTGACTTTCCGATTCGCATGAAAGTTCTGTGTCCGACTGTATATTACCAAAGTTTAAGCTATTAGAGTATGGCATGAAGTCTGGTCACTCCTCACACAAAGGCCTCAAGAATGCAAACACGGTATGTGTAAGTAGAAGAGTTATTTAAGCCCATTGTGCATAATGGAGGGAAAATCCATGAAAGGCTACAAGGGGATGTGAGGAATTAAACTCAAGATCTTTGGCTCTGATACCAAGATAAAGTTATCTGCTTGACCGGTTACTCCAAAAGATTAAGCTATAGAATACGATGTGAGATATATGTTTAAATGTCGAGTCAAAGAACTCTAGAATTTATAGCTTCTTCTTTATGATGCTGCCAGTATTGTATGATAAAGCAATAATGTGATGTTCTCTCTTTTGACTCAGTGTGTCAGACCTCCTTGATTTCATAGCTCCAGATGCAGACATGAAAGCGAGGGATGCCCAGAAAAAGGCTCGTGCTAAGGTCAGAACCAGCTTTTATATATCTACTCTCTCATAAATGTCTCTGCTACTCTTGGTTTAATTGATAATTTTGCTGCAGGTGAAAAAAGTTGACCAGAACTGGGATGCATCAGAGGATTATCAGACAGATGAAACCTTATCGCCGAATGATCCTCATGTAGAGAACTCAAGTGATAAGGAAAACAAAGCTGAACATCCCAAGGCTACAAATGAGAAGGAAGATCCTTCTTTACCAGGTCAATTGATAGTGGGCATCAGTAATGAACTGGTACACGACGACACTTCAGATGAAGGGTGGCAGGAGGCCATCCCTAAAGGCCGCTCACCTGGTGCTCGTAGGTCTTCTAGTTCGAGAAGGCCAAGCCTGGCAAAACTGAACACTAACTTCACAAATGTATCACAGTCTTCAAAATACCGTGTGAAATCCAATAGTACTGCACCATCAAAAATCAGCACTAATGAATCGGCCACCTCAATTGTGCCATCCATGCCTGCTACGAAGAAGTTTGCGAAAAGTGCAAGCTTCAGTCCAAAGGTCAATAGTCCTACCGCCTCATCCAGTTGGACTCCCAACCCCAAGTCTGCACCTGCTAGCCCAGCCCTAGGTGAACAAGCTACTAAGACGTCTTCCTTATCTTGTCCAATCAGTGTTCAGGCTACTGGGAAGCTTTTCTCCTATAAGGAAGTTGCTCTGGCTCCACCTGGATCTATAGTGAAGGCAGTTGCAGAACAGTTGCCCAAAGAAAATGTTCTGAGTGAGCAGAATTCCGAAGACACAGCTGCAGCGGAGTTGGCTCTAAATGAGGCACCTGTATCTCAAGATGTAGATGATCAGGAACTTCAAAAAGAAGCTGCAGAGAATAAGTGTCTAGATGCTGAGATAACAAAAAATGCTTCAAATGAAGAGAAAGAAAAATTAGAGGAAGGAGCCACAGAGGAAGCCATGGATACCACCATTCCACAAACAGTTGAAAAGGCTGTGGCAGTGGAGGTTGAAGGCGCTGCTTATCTAGAACATCAACAAGGTAGCAGTGTTCTGGCTTCAGAAAGTGATGCAGCTGATAGCTCGACAGATTCAGATGCGATTGGTTTAAAAAATGATGCATCACGAATAGTACCTGATGGCCCAACTACTTCCTCTGATGTAGATCTTTCACAAGTTCCTGTTGAAAATGCATGCTCATCGCAAGAGAAAAGTGCATCCACTACCAAAGAAGTGGTGGTTGAGGAAAGCAAAAACCCGCATGATTGTCCGAATGGTGATATAAGTGGTAAGCCCTCAGCAGCTGAAGCAGGAAAGCAAGATGAAACTGATACTGGAAAGGAGATGACCAAGAAACTCTCTGCATCTGCGCCACCCTTTAATCCTTCTACTGCTCCACTTTTTGGCTCTGTTTCGGTTCAGGGGCTCAAAGATCATGGAGGAATCTTGCCTCCACCATTGAATGTTCCTCCGATACTCAGTCCTGTCCGTAGGTCACCTCATCATTCTGCAACAGCAAGGGTCCCATATGGTCCTAGGCTATCTGGTGGCTATAATAGGTCTGGAAATCGGGTCTCCCGTAACAAACCTGGCTTCCATAATGGCGAACATGCTGGAGATGGGAACCACTTTAGTCCTCCAAGAATAATGAACCCACATGCAGCTGAGTTTGTGCCTGGCCAACCCTGGGTTCCCAATGGCTATCCAGTATCCCCTAATGGGTATGTGGTTTCTTCAACAAATGGTATCCCACTGTCTCCTAACGGTTTTCCTCTGTCACCAAATGGTATCCCTCTCCTACAAATGGAAATCCAGCATCAGCCACTGGTCTTCCAGTCACTGCTCAAAATGACTCCATTGCATCTGCAGTTAGTCCGGTGGAATCACCAATAGATATGGCTGCTGAGGCGGTTGGTGAAAATAAAGATGAAGTTGCTACGGTGGAACAGTCATCTGCAGAAGTAGTAGTTGAGAAGCACTCCACTGAAGAAACAGCGCCAGAAAATCACTTGCCATGCCATGAGGACACTCCTCATGAGACTGAGGGAAAGACTAAAGATGATATCTCAGATACTCAAGATTCTGTGAAGACCAAAGAGATGGGCAACGACATAGCAATCGATCATGAGAAACCCATCAAATGTTGGGGGGATTACAGTGACGGCGAAGTGGAGATGATTAAGGTTTCGAGTTAAATACTACTAATAACCTTTTTCCTACACATTCACCCGTTTGAGGCTCTGCTCTGTGATGTCTTGAGCTGAGTCAGTAGAAGCAATCCAGCAATGCCGCTGTGCAGGGTGAACCAGAGATGTTGCTTCTTCTACTGAATGTGTTGTAAATGACAGTGAACGCTGGCAATTCCTGAAGCTTTTTGACGTTGGGTTATCACAGCATCAGAGAAGAATCTGATGACAAAATACTGTGCATAGGCTGATGAAATGAGGATATGGGACATTACGAGAAGGATGTATTGGTAACTAATTCCTATCAACTTTATTGTTTTTCAATCTGTCTTTGGTCCTTGTAATTTTTGTTGTAGTTGAGAACGGGAAGAACCTTGGAAATTTGTACTCTACAGGAGCTCTGCCAGTAATGGTTTGAGCAATGAAGACTGCGATGGTCTGCACTAATAATATTTAGTTCGTCCTGTTTGTAAGAAAAGTTCACTGCACAACATAAATTTTAATGCATCTACAACTGCTTCTCTTTTGCTTGCTTTTTCTATCCACGTAGCTAAACAGCTCATCTGAAATGATAGCTGGTGGCTCTTCGATCTCAAAAGTTTGGTGGCGGTATGACCAGCAATTATGTTGCAGGCTTCTCCTGCTATGCTTAAATTACGATCGGAGCTTATGCCTGGAGATTTGATGACATGTTCGTAGCCGGTCTTTCTTTTGATAAGATCAATTCTTTATTCCTCGAAATTTGATGACTTGAAGATAAAGCTGAACAATGTAACCCTATTGAAGTAATAAGTCAAGTAGCAAGATATCAGCATGGTTATAGAATATAATCTTCTACAAATTAGCATGAAGATAATACATCAAGCAGAGCATCCATTTAGAAATTATTCTTTGATTCAGCTTTATAAATTTCCATGTAGATAGATTTGTTATCTTTATATTCATATTCTAACATAAGTATAGGTGACAATATTTTTCTCTGATATCTCTCTATTTATATTGTACAAACTATCAATGAAATTAGTATGCTTTTTTTATTCAATTCTCCGTTTATTTTTATGGTATCAGGCTATCAGCCATGCAAGGGCACACCGATCTTTTCTTGTAAAAATAAAAAATAAAAAAATTCAATACAACCGTGTCGTCTCTTTCTTCAATCCCCAAATTCTCTTTTCCTTCAGATATCAATTATTGAAGCTCGATGAAAACAACTATTTACTTTGGAAAACAAAGCTATTGTCTTTGATTGAAAGCCAGGCCCTATTTTGTATCCTCATTAGAGAAATAGCTGAACCATAGACTAAGACATCAGAAAATGGAGCCCGAGTCGATAATCCAAAATATATGTCATGGATGCATAGCGACTGTCTCGTAAAATCTTGGATCACGGGCATACTCTCAGAAGAAGTTCTTGGACATGCTTTTGGACTTCGAACATCAGTAGAAGATCGACATTTCAAGCAAAGCTCGGTAACTTGTGAACTTGACCTCCTTGGCCAACTTCAACTCATTAGGAAAGAAAATAAGCCATCGTTTGTTTATCTTCCCAAGTTTCAATTTATTTGTGATCAATTGTATTTCATTGGTAAATCTGTGTCAAGTGCTAATAAAGTCCTTAGATTATTTGAAGGATTTTATGATAGCCAGAAGTTAATTACAACGACTGTGTTTAGGCCTCCTCTTCTATGTCGTATTGACGTGTTGCCCAACTTCAGAGCTATGGGTTACAAAACAAGCGAAGTTCAACTGTACTCCCAAACGCTTCCACGACATTGATCTCACAAGGACAATATGGAGGGATCAAGAATAACCCCAGAAATTGAGGTAGGGGATCCATATTTAATTATAGGGGTTGTGGCTTTTCTCAAACAAAAATTGGCACTTTTCATGAAAGTAAAATACTACTCATCAAATCAAAATCGTCATTGCCCCGCCAAGTTCAAACTCAGGACTACTATCTCTCATCTGTCAGGTTTGAAAGAAGAAGGGGGATGATACATTATATTGCTAGTATCGTTTGGACCACAGTTATCAGAGTAATAATATACTCCACGGCTTGACGGCTCTTCATATCTCAAACTCACGAGATGAAGAATGATGCTTGGGCACTGGTAGTAATGCTCAAATGACAGATAATGCAGGTAATCTTGTCAACATACTTTCTTACCATGGCCATGATAGTATGATAGTTGGGAATGGTGCATCACTGCTGAGTGCTGACTTCTCATGTTGGAACTGGTCACTTAGGAAATGAGACCTTTCACTTTTCACTTCATAATGTTCTGGTCGTTACACATATGAAAACCCTTTTTATCTTTTTCTCAATCGATGAGAGACTATTCTTGCAATTTTGAGTTTCATGCCCTTGGTTTTTCTATCAAAGACAGTAGGACATATCGGGTGTCACTGACAAGAACTAGTCATCAAGAAGTATACACTAGTAAGGACCTGCAATCCGCGACATTCTTCTCTCAGAGAAACAAGGTTGTGGATGAATTCATGTGGCATTGTCGATTAGGCCATCCAAATAGTTGTGCTTTACAGCTTTTGTGTGTGATAATTTTATTTCAGTAAAAAATTCCATTGACACTTTATGTACAAGTTGTCAGATTAACAAAACTTCAAAATTATCATTTTCTTTATTTAATTCTTGATGTTCCCATCCATTAGAGAAATTACATTGTGATATTTGGCGAGTGAGCCCAGTCAACTTTGTGCAAACTTTTTGATATTATGTTTCAATTATTGATTATTTCTCCTGTTACCACTGGTTGTATCCATTGAAGAGAAAGCCAAGTCTTTTTTAGATTTTCCTTTCTTTTTGTTGCGGAATATGAACAAGCAAATCGTATAAAATAGTCGGAATGATAGAAAGGGAATCAAACACTAGATTTACGTGGTTCGATTATTGAAACCTACGTTCACGGGGAGAGCAGAGCAGTATAGAATTTCACTATAAATATAAGCGATATATCAGAGATTACAATCACTCGAACATTTAAATACACTCTCAGTGTTTCTCAGCCCCAAAATTACACCCAAATAACTCACACAATTTTTAGCCCATCATGATTTCTAGTGAAACCATACTCAAGGAATTAAACAAATTCTACTCACAAGAATTTAATTGGCTAAAACACTTGGATATAATTTACAACGAGAAAATCCTTCACCTACGAGAATTCTCTGCACTCTTCTACAGTCTCAGAGTTCTCTCTCTTTCAGCCACCGAAACTTGGCACCTTTTTCTCCTTCGCTCCTTTCCATCTCAGTGTTGCATCTGTTAAGATCTAAGTAGCACCGACATTAACACGCGACGCGACATGACAAGACAAAACATGCCGACACGTTGTTTATCTAAAAACAAAGAATTTTGACACCTTAGGACACGTTATATATTAAATATATATTTTCATATATACATAATAGATTATAATTTTTCTGATTATTTTAATCAAATTAATTTGGTTCAAATTCACAAATAAATAAATAATCATAGAATAATTTATACTAAAAACATTAATCCATCATTTATTAATATCATTCATTGTTTCAATTTGATAAATTCAACTTTATTCCAATAATTCAAAAAACTTGGAGAAAAAAACAAGCAATTCACATTCTGTACTCTCATGTTAGATATGTCGGAAGAGGAGAAAAAAACTTAAGGAGTGAATTGTGTATCACAAGAAGTGGAAGTCATAAGAGAAAAGAAGATTATGTTTTTCTTCTATCTCCATTTATTATTTTTATTATTGTATTTTATTTTTTCACACACACACACACACACACACACACACACACACACACACACACACATATATATATATATATATTTGACATCTCATTTATTGAAAATTTATAAAATTGACATCGATATTAGAATCACGTGTCAGAAACTCATATAAAAATGTCGAGAAAATTGACTAGGTGTCGGATTTTACTATACGTGTTAACTAAGTGTCGGAGAGTATCTGAGAGTGTCGGACACATATCAAAGTGGTCGACACCTTCTCCGGGGGGATGGGGTAGGGACACATAAGTTTCAGGAGTTAGTTTCAACTCTCACGCCCTGCAAGAGGCAGGGCAAAAGTCTGAGAGTGAATGTAAAATATGCATATAGTAAGACTGACAAAAAAAAAGTGTTCGACACGACATAAAAACTTTTAAAGAGTGTCGGTGCTAGGTTAAGATACGCTTCACATGGCCGCCTTTTTTGACTTGGCATGATGGAGTCGCTCTTCATATGAAAGAAAAGACAAAACAAGCCCACCATAATCCATGGGCCTGCATGCATGTGCATGCATTGAAAAATGGACGCATGAACCTTTCTTTCCTCTTTCTTTGGCCCATGCAATGAATGCCATCATTGCACTTTTCTTCATGCGCGCCAACTCCCAAGCTTTCTTGAAGAAGTCCAACCTAAGCACTATTCTCCCTTCGCACTTCAGCCGAATAAACAAGAGACAAAGAGCTTCTATTTGCATTAAACAAAAACAGCAATTTTGGACTTTCTCTCTAGCGGCTGCACGCTTCCTTCTGGCCACATTCTTCATTCTTGAACGAGGCATGTGCATAGTAATTAAAGCACGAACAAACAAAGTTAAAAGACGTTCTCCACATTTTTTCAATTTAACTTGGACTATATTTATTCGACATGCTCAAACTCAAGACATATTTTAACACTTTTTAGAAATTGATTTATGCAGATCTTGCGCATTTTTAGGTCTTGTTGGATCAAATTAAAGCAGCTAATATGATCTGATGTCTTGCCTAAGCATGGAACTTTTTTCCCTCCATATCAATGGAAGTCTTGTTCTGTTGCCGTTGGTTCAAAGCGTCTTACCAGAGAAACTATGGGGGTGCCCATGTAGTATCTGTGAACGTTAGGAGGGTGCCTTAGCCACAGGGGAAAAGGGTTGCCAGATTGCTTCTAAATGCAAACAATTCTTGGACAAACCAATCTTCCTTCCGAACCTTTCAACCCCCAAAAGATTAAGTTGCTATTTGTTGGGTTATGTCATTGATCTGCAATTTATGAGCACTACTTCCTTCACCTTTTCCAATTTTAGGAGTAGTTCAGTTGTGCACTACAGTTCAATAGGAAAGAAAAAGTTCAGAGGATTATTATGAAGGGGCGCAAGCCAACAAATTCACATTGTGTAGATGCCATAGGCAATGTTTGGAGCTAGTACAGATGTAGGAAATGAGATATGATTAGAACAGAACATGGACTAGAGATTTATGCGAAGACAAGAGGGAATAGACAATAGAAGCAGTTTAGAGACGGCCACGATTGAAACTGTCTCGCTGCCGGCTACACGTAATAGCCAGTTCACACTCTTCCAAACTGTTGCTCAGTGTCATTCCTTTATAACCCTCTTCATTGTAAGACTCAGTCATAGTCTCTCCCTTTCTTGTTCCGCCATCTTCAACTTCTTCATTATTCTTTATTCAAGTAAATTGACAATTTGGTTGCATTTCATTGGTGCAACTTCCATGGCGAAGCTATCACAGCAAAACCAGAGAAACAATGTGAATAACAACAAGAGAAATGAAAATGCTACAGGCAATAACGGTGGTGTGACAAAAGTGAAAAGAACAAGGAGGAATCTTCCCAGAGGCTCTCCTCCTCAACGTAGCTCGATCTATCGTGGAGTCACTAGGTGTGTGTAACACTACTTATTTCCCTTGCAATATTTCTCTCGTAATCTTTTTTTTCCTCCTAGGCATTTATCTTGAAGTTGTGTGCATTTTTTAATGCTTGTTGGGTGCATGCGTGATGCTTGTTTTAGGCATCGGTGGACCGGAAGATATGAAGCGCATTTGTGGGACAAGAATTGCTGGAATGAATCGCAGAACAAGAAGGGACGCCAAGGTATTTTATTTTGATCATTTTTATTCATCAAAGCCATCTTATTTCTCTTGTGAAGCTCGTAATTTCTCATGCTACTGATGTGTTCTCTCTTTTTCTCATGATTTGTTCGTTTGTTTTTGTGGAATCTGGTTGCAAAATGCAGTTTATCTTGGTACGTTTCGTGATCTACTTTTCTACTCTCTTTCACACACAGTTGCCCCGGAAACACATAATTGGTAATATGGAAAGAAATACTGATCTCTACGTACCCAAGAAAGATTGCGACAATTTTCTACATTTGCTTCCCATGTCAAATGATGTTAATCTCATTCAGTAGATATGCTTTATGTGATCTTTGCAGGTGCCTATGATGATGAAGAAACAGCTGCCCATGCCTATGACCTAGCTGCACTGAAATACTGGGGTGAAGGAACCATTCTCAATTTTCGGGTATTTCTTTGTCATTTGTCACTATGTGCACGATCACACTTTGTGAGAAAAGATTACAGAAAATTAAGTACGATTACAATGCAGCTATCCACATATGAGAAGGAACTGAAAGAAATGGAGGGACAGTCTCGTGAAGAGTACATTGGTACATTGAGAAGGTACAAGGTCATATTTGCATGCATTGAGGTTTAACCGATTTACCAGTTATGAATGAAGTATGGGTCTACCAGTTTGAGGCCTTCTTTGAAGAATGATATTCATTGAATTACGGGTTTAAAATTGCAGGAAAAGCAATGGTTTCTCTCGTGGAGTTTCAAAATACAGAGGTGTTGCGAGGTACTTAAGCATCTGATCTGCTCGAACAAAGATCAGGAATCAGCCCTTTCTTTACAGTGATACTCATCAGAGATCTTAACACAATTTTCTAAATTGTATGCTTGTAGTAATTTGCGAGTTCTGATCTATAATATGTTGAATTTGATTTTAACTTTCAACATATGAATGAGCAGACATCATCACAATGGAAGATGGGAAGCTCGAATCGGCAGAATTTTTGGAAATAAATACCTCTACCTCGGAACATATGGTACTTTGCCATCTCCTCTTGCTCTTGTAGTATATAGTATTACTATATGCATCCACTTCATCTCATTGTACTGCTCAAGGATTAAAGAACAAAAGGAAACAAATTTTGGACTATTGGCATATTGTTTCTTACTTATACTTAATTAGACCATCGAGTAAGTGCAAATTGAAAGAGGCCAGATGTCTATATATTTCGCTTAGCGTCCCTTTCTTACATTCTCATTTGACTCTGTCCAAGCTTTTTAATTTAACAGTTGGGACATCGCAGCATCAAAATGTTGCTTGTTGTTTCCTGTTAGAAAATCTTAAAGCAGTCCATATCTTATCCGCAGACGATGGAGAAGACAAGACTTTTGCTTTCTAAAGAGATTTATACGTGATAACCAGTCAAAGAGTAGTCCTTCCACTATAATACACAAAGAAACAGACACAGGTAGATATCCTTTCCAACGGTTGGCCAAAGGTAGTAACTAACTTAAAAGACAGATACATGAAATTCTGTAGTTAGTTTGGTAACTGTCAACTGAATGTGTCTAAAAAATCAATGATTGAATATAGAGCTTAGAAGATGGCAAAACCCATCAAGGATCATGAGAATCACATAGGTTTCATGGATAAAACAAAGAAAAATCACTCATATATGGATATAATGACAATTTCTTTGCACAAGAACAATAAAAAGAGGAAGAAGAAGAAGAAGAAATTTGCTGGTCGTATGAATGCTAGAAAGGTACAGCTGCAACAAACAACTACAGATGAAAACCTTATGAAAGCTTTTCATCCATATGGAAAAAATTGTCAAAACGCACGTTAATAATTGACACTTAGTTCTGTATGAATGCATAATGTGGTGGCCAATGTTCATCAGACATTCATCAATTTCGCCATCCCATGATTGTGATGTTTTCTTTTCTTTCAACTTTGCAGCTACCCAAGAAGAAGCTGCCATTGCATATGACATGGCAGCCATAGAGTACCGTGGACTCGACGCTGTCACCAATTTCGACCCGAGCCGTTACATCAAAGGGCTTAAACCCAATGATAATAACAACCTCATCCAAAGTCAAACAAGCACGAACGCTGACCTTAACCCTAGCCTTAGCCTTGTTAACTCCAGTTTACCTGCAAGCTCTCATCAACTTGGGGTAAGCTACTTCCAAAACCAACAGACAGATGTGCCCATAGAAAGTTTAGAAACATTGCCAACTCAGCCGCACCGAGCTGATGCCACGTCAGCCCCAGGGCTTCTGCTTCAGTCATCCAAATTCAAAGAGACGATGGAGATGACATCTGCTGTCGACTGTTCATCGTCATCACGGGAGTCCGAGTTGCCTCAGTGCGTCAGCTTCCCAGATGAAGTAAGGACGCACTTCGAGTGCCATGATTTCAGCTGTGGCACAGAGACCGATGATATGATTTTTGCCGATCTCTGCTTGGTCTCTCACCCGATGTTCGAGCTTGAACTAGAGGCATGACGGCTAAGGCTAGGATCTGAGTCCAATGCATGGAAATGCGGTCTTGCCGTGCATTTGAGGCAAATAGTATGAGTAGTCTCTCATTACGGATGCAAGCCATGACACAAAAAAGAAGAGTCTTGGGTTGTATTTGATTCATTTGTTGCAGTTATTTAGCTTCTTTTCGGAAATTCTAGTGAAAAGATATGTAAATTAGGGATTATTGGTGCCTGGTAATCTCTCAAAAGAAGGTCAGACCAATTTTTCTTCCTATTGTCTGTATTAGTTTTTTGCCTGAATTTTCAATAAAATAAAGTGCACTTCCTTGTGAGATTGGAATGACCCTATTTGTTCTTATGGATGATTCTAATATAACACGAAAATACATACTGTTCAATGATATTTTCAAGTTATTTCTCATCTTCTAAATGAATTTTAAACCGTTGTTTGTAATTTAAACTTACAACTTTATTTAAAAACGAATCAAAAAAATTGTACTTAATAGTAGAAATACATTTAGAAGATGATAAATAACTTGAAAATATCATTAAAAACTTCTGGTTCCTCGCTTCAATTGTGCTTTGCACCCTTTAATTTAAAAATCTACCCTTTCATCCTCATATATATGACAACTCTCAACAAATTTTGCCATGATAAATTTTTTATTTTACCAAAAAAAATTTACTAAAACTCTTTTACTAAGTGATGTGATGATTTTTTATTGGATGTTGAAGTGATTGAGATCCATAAATTAAACAATTAGCTGGTTCAAGCACTCAATAGACTATTGCCACATCAATTATTAAAAGAGTTTCAATTAGATTTCTTAGTATATCTAACTTTGTGGTTTTGCAATTAGTACCCTGTTTAGTACATAATGAATTTCTTCATCTGACTGCATACAATATATTGAATTGGAATGGCATGATCAATGAACTTACTATGAAAGTCCAAGGAATTGGTTGAGTGATAAAACGCTTGGAACCGATACGATATTTCTTCTATCCATGCATGAGTGCAAATTAGTCAAGTTGAAAATAGGGTTTATTAAAAACCTTATTTCCAAGTATCCAGCAATCATCCTATTTGTATAATCAAACGGCAAAATAGAGAGGAAATGCAGACTGTAGCTTTCCAAATCACATTTTTTAGATTGGTGAAAAAGAAAAATTCAGCTTTTTGATACAACGTTGAAATTTTGGCTTCATCCTTTGAGATGGTATTGAAGCCACTTTCGTCTAGTGTTTATGTTTTAATTGAGTATTGAATATGATATTTTCTTCATATTAATCAAGTTTCATGGAACATAATAAATTTAAGTGTTTGGAATAATTGGCTTCATGATCTCCTAAACATTGCAGAAGAGAAAGCTAGAAATATATATGGTCTTACAAGACGTTACTCCTTTCAGGTTCTCACATTCTATAAGTTGCACTAACAGGAGTGACAAGAACTCTATATGAGGTGTTTATACTTCCTAAAATTTTTTGAAAGAACTAATCGCGGTCTCGAAAATCCTAAAAAGATTCTTGAAAAAGATAGGGTGACATTTTGCTTCGCTTATAAAATGAGCACTCACTGATTTACACAGCAAGCGTAAGAAAAGAATACTTATTCTGTGAAGTTTATTGATCACTTTCAAAACAATTGCTGGAAAGTATAAAATGAATGCTAACCTATCTTCCCGCAGACTCCTAGGATGAAGGAATAATAAATTAACTGAGAAGCAAGCAAAAGTTGCTTAACCGAAACAAAAGCCAAAATAAAGTAATTACCTTTCAGAAGCACAAAAGAAAAGCTGCAAGCAAATAGTGTATTCTTACTATGCACAAGCATACCATAGTTCTTTACTTCTTTATAGGTTCTCTACAGGTTCTTTGCTGTGATCACTCTCTTTTATGACACTTTTCTAGTCCTCGTGATGCACATTGAAGTATTGCCTTCATGAGGGATCCATATACGAGGGTGGGTTGCAACAGTTGGAACATGAGAAGCACTGTGACATGTGAACTTCTGAGTGACAACATACACAACCAAAAGCTCCTGTTTGAAACAATTGCCACAAATGATTTCTCTGTTTTGAATCCCAAAAGCCAAACTGAGGATTCAAATGATTTTGTGTGTTTTGATCTCATTGGAGTGGCGTGAGGGCGAGTAGATTGCGGCTCAGATTTGTGCAATTGTTTTCGACCTTTATCGATTGTCTTCAACTTGGTAGTTGGGTTAATTTACGATGTGTTGTCATTATCTATATCAAATTACTTATAGTCAAATTGTCTAATCGATGATAATCTCGATTATCACATGATGAACAATTAGTATGTAATTAATGCAATTATGACATTACTTATTAATGACTACAATTTAGTATAGGACATGAATCGAGTTATTAAAACTTATTATTTTTTAAATTGTTGTTAGTTATTAATTAATATGGCTCAAGAATAATAACGCAAAATAGTCACAGGTTCGAAACTAGTAATTTCCCCAGTCACAGAACTCGTAGAATTTTGACTAAAATAATTATTATGCGTATTCCTCTGTCAATACATTTTTAAATTAAAAAAAGAAAGAAAGCAATTTCTCATTAGCTATGCCGTTATTTAAATCAAGTAGCACAGGAGTTTTTACAGCTTCAATCTAAATTACATCTATAATAAGCTCTGCATTACCGTCTTAACTATTACTGTGATGGTTCAATTTAATTTAGCTAAAAAAGTGAAGCAACAAAGAGGACATTAACACAGTTGCAGAACAAAAATGAAATAATATTAAGTATCTAGAAACAACTAAAACAGAAGAATGGCAATTCAATTAGAGATAATTCTAATATATGGATACTCAGGAATAGAATTGAAGTTGTCCTAGATGGACATGAGATGAATATAGTGGGATGATAGTCTTAACTTCTCCTCGTGTTTCGCAAGTTGAAGTACCATCATATGGAGTTTCAAAATCATAATAACTCAACTTTTAATTTTTTTGATACGTGACATCCTAAAATTTGACTCCGATTCGAATATATTAAATGGTTGTTTCGTTGATACGCCTATGGTCATTTTACCATGAGTTGGCCTTTTACGAGTTAACTAATTTATTAGGTGAAGCCATTAAGGGATATAAACACGACATACTCGAGAATTGGATTGGAAATCGACCACTCAACCATAATAATCAGCAATGGTCAATACAACACTGTTATAAATCGATTAGTGAATGTATATAGGTCAATTCGATGGAATCACGTAGTCTAATTGCAGGTGGTTCCGCACGATTGCGATATTCACATCGAACAGCTATAACCCGATTTTCTATCGATAGTGCACTCTGGACACGCAATTTAATCCTCGTGATTTTATGATAACTAAGAGTCGCCTACGAGTCGGAGATGCACAAACGTGGATCGAAAATTATTGACCACATGTCAAACGCACTAAAATCCCTAAAAGCTACCCGGTAGGTTAGGTTGTATTAAAATCGCGTTCGATCGATTTTAACCACGAAATTGAATTCGGTTTTGGAAATCGGATGTTCGAGCGTGTCACGATTCATTTTTAGGACGTCGTATTATCTTTCGGTGAAATTTCATCGAGTCCAGAATTTTTGTGGATAATTAATTTCGGACAAATCGGAAAAAGAAATGGAAATTCGGATGAGAGGGTGTTTGAGTTAATTTGGCTATCAAGATGGATTATTTTGAGGAAATTGAAGGCTAATTTAGGATTGGAGGAGCCCTTGACTTGTGGGGAAGAAGACTTTGGAGGTCCAAAGCAATGAGTGTTTTGGGACATTTGCCTAAACTCCTCATTGGCTAGCTCATTGACTTTCTTTTCCCCATTTTCTTCTTCAGCCGACCAACCCTCTCCCTCTCTCTCATGCACGCCCATTCCTTCCTCACGCTTGCATCTCTCCCCCTCATTTCTCTTCTCTGAATTTACCGCCAACCTCCCCTTGTCTCCCACTGGTTTGGTTTTTCCCATTTGTGTTGCTGCTGCACCATCCAAACCCCACGTCCGCCAGACTCCACGTATCTTCATCATCCCCTCTAAAGTCCAGCCCCACCTCCGTAAGCTGCCACCACACGCCCATCTCCACGCTTGCAACGTCCTGACCAGCAGCACCCCAGCGTCTCCAGCTTCCCCTCCGTTGTTGCCGTCCTCACCTCAGCCGCCCGTTTCAGCTGCCGTCCCCGCACCGACCAACTACCAGCAGCCCCGACCAGCAACCACAGAACAGAATTGAGCCCTTGTAGGGCTATTTTCCTTCGCCGTTTGAGCTCCGTTGGAGACGTGGTAGTCTCAGGATCTCACCACCTTTGCATTGCCGTTGCCGTGAGCCCACCACTGTCCTAATCCGGTGAGTTAACTCCCTGATCCTTGATTAGATTGTTAGTTGTGTTTATGGGGGTTAGATTAGTGTTAATTAACTTGATTAGATTAGTTTTAAGTTAGATTAGCCTTAAGATGGATTAGAGTTTATCTATTTTGGTTAGATTGGCCTAAATATTGATTAATATTAATCTAGTTGGTTAGATTAGCACTAATGAGGGTGGTTTAGTTTAATCTAGTGGATTTCTCAGTAAATCTGGTTATTGAACACTGTTGTTTGTGATTTTCGTGGGATCAAATGTGCTACGATTTTGAGGTTGATTCTTTCTTGAAAAATGTTCTAAACATCTTCAAATATGACATATATTTTACTCAAGATTTTATGGATTTAAAAGAATAAGAATTCAACTTCGTTACAAACAAAACAAAACTTCTGTTTGTACTGGAACTTGTGACCTTTTGGTGTTCAAAAGATTTTTATCAACTCTTAGGGTTTGATTTGATTTTTACAAAAGTTTCTTCAGTTTAACATTAAATTTCACAAAAGTTGTTTATCACATCTTTTAGTTTAACATTAAATGGACAAGTTTTGGATTTTGAACCAGACTGATTTTGGAAAATGTAATTTCTGGACACGGACACAGTTTTGGTAACTGAGCGATTTACTGCTCTTATTCTAGAAATATTTGGGTCAAGGTATTTTCATGAAAATTGTTTTTTTAAGTGTCCTTTATAACATATTCAAATTTGAGATTTTTTTGAACTTATTTGGTTATGTTTCTAGAATTAATTTTGTAGATGTGCGAGTGGACTGATTTCTGTCGGTTAGGGCCGGTTGTGGTTTTGTGGTTGTTCTTGGTGTTTTGCTTGCTGGAAAATGTATATTTGGTAATGTGGTTGATTTGTGGCATGCTTAAAACTTATGCCTAATGATATGTGAATGGTTGTGCTATGGTGAATGTTTATTGTTATTGTAAAAGATGATCTTATGGGCTTTTAATTAGAAAAACAATGAGGTGTCGGGTTTGGACATCAAAAATTATTTGCTCAACAAAACTATGAGGTTTTAAACTAGGCACGTGCAAAGTTTGATGGATTAATTTTGAGTACGTGAGCACCTATGAATTTATTTCTAAAATTTTTGAACAAAAAAAAGGGGCTACTAAAGATTGTTTCCAAAAATTGGTGGTTGGAAAAGAAAATAGAAAATAAATGAGGTGTCGGGTTTGGACGCCAAATTTTATGTGTCCAATAAAACAAGGAGGTTTTATAGTAGAAGCGTGCAGAGTTTGATGGGTTGATTTCAAATACGTGACTCCATACAAATTTATTTACAAAAGCTTTGAAAAAAAAAAAAAAAAAGAGTTGCCAAGTTGATCTTTGAAAAGGGTTTTTTGGTGTTCTTGGCTATATAATGGCATTATGCGTGGATTTGATGACTTTTATATGCTATGACGTGCAATTGAGTGCTTGATGACAATTATTGAATTTTATTAGAAAACTTGGTTTTATGGGCCTTTAAATAGAAAAATGTTAAGTGTCGGTTTTTGGATGCCAATCCTTATGTACTATATAAAACGTGGAGTTTTAAAATAGGAGCGTACCGAGTTTGATGGTTCGATTCCGAATATCTAACCACACACGATTATGTTTACTGGGATTTTTAATACGAAGAAAAGTGGCCAAGTTCATTATTTGAAAACGAGGCATTTGGATGCAGAGCACGATGTTCTTGGCCAAGTATGTGCGTGTGTGGTTACTATCGTAACCCGTCCTGATGCGTATGAATACGTGGGATGAAGCCCGATTTTATCGGATGCTCGGTGAGGGTCCGGAAGCCGATCGTGGTGAAGGCCGAATCAATGCTCCTTTGTGGAATGCTGTCTAGGTAGGGGTTCTGGATGATGCCGTGCTTGATAATGCGAGATGATGCATGATTATGCTAGATGATCGCTAACTGTTGAGTTAGCCGTGGCCGATGAGTCGTAATAACTGGAACATGCCTAAGTGGTTGTAATAGCCACGCTTGATTATGGGGCAAAATTGTGTAGCATGGTATGGGACGTGTCATAACAGTTTTATCTTATAATCAGCACCCATGTGATTGTTTGAGATATGAACATGATGTGTTCCGGTTATTAATTAGGCTTGTGATATATATATTGGTATATGTGATGCACTAATGTGCATGGACACGCCCAAGCGACGTAAGTTTTGTATGGTGGGTGCTTAGGACCACATTCGAGGCGAATTTGCGTCTTAATCAAGGTTTAAGTGGTTGACTCGCCGAAATTTTATCTCACCTCATCGTGGGCTAACCTTTTTCAAGGTTGTAGCGTGAAGATCTGCTGAGTGCGGATGTGGTGGGCGCGAGATATAACGTCTTTTGGCTGGCCCTACCATTAGTGAAGTTTAGGTTGACCCTAATCCCTGAGGTTGCATTTGGTCGTTTGGATTTCTAAACAAGATAGGACTGGATATGATAGGATAAGAAATCCATGGATTTTTTCATATCCCATCAACTATTTGGTGAACTACGGATTTAAAGTCGGATATCCTCATATCCTATCCAATCTACTGTTTGGTGAACTACGAAGAAGAAAAATATCAAAGACAATGGAAGATTGAATGGCCACGAGGAAAGATCAAAGAGACGAGGCACAAACATGATTATTTTTTCCCGTAAAAAACCTTTCTATCCTTCAATGAACCAGATAGAGAGTCGAAGAGCTATTGAGGAGAAGGCTTCAACGTCGATACTTTGGAAACAAAGAGTCGTCTGTGGATGAACGACGGAGAAAGAAAAAAAAGCGTAGGATTTTATGTTTCGGATAAAAGAAATCCTATCCGACCTTATCCCACCTTCCCCCTTGGATTTTTTTATCCGGTCTATATCCCATCTATATATGACATTATCCTATCCTAGACAGCTACCAAACACAAGATATGATAAAACATATCATATCCTGATTTTTATCCGGTCGACCAAACGCAGCTTGAGGTCTTTTGAGAGGGTTGATAGGAAATGGCTGCTGAGAGGCTTGTAATTAATAGACTTCCTAAGGTTAACAGTTGGTAAGGAAATTGTTGTGTTTGGGAAATTTGTTCCTTGTGTTTACTATCCCTATTGTTTGTTTGTTGACTAGGTGTTGTATTTAATTTGCTTTTGCATGTGCTTAATTGAAAGAAAAAGATAAAAAGAAAGGGTCGGGGATGCGTCTTAGGACATCGCATTTTTAATCGACCACCGAAGGATGTGTGCATGCCCAGGGTTTCGGGGTGTGACATGATAAGTGTTGAAAATATGTCTCGATTTGAGCCCGTTGAACGAGAACCAGATAGAGAGTCGAGGCACAAACATGATTATTTTTTCCCGTAAAAAACCTTTCTATCCTTCAATGAACCAGATAGAGAGTCGAAGAGCTATTGAGGAGAAGGCTTCAACGTCGATACTTTGGAAACAGAGAGTCGTCTGTGGATGAACGACGGAGAAAGAAAAAAAGCGTAGGATTTTATGTTTCGGATAAAAGAAATCCTATCCGACCTTATCCCACCTTCCCCCTCGGATTTTTTTATCCGGTCTATATCCCATCTATATCTGACCTTATCCTATCTTAGACAGCTACCAAACACAGGATAGGATAAAACATATCCTATCATGGTTTTTATCCGGTTGACCAAACGCAGCCTGAGGTCTTTTGAGAGGGTCGATAGGAAATGGCTGCTGAGAGGCTTGTAATTAATAGACTTCCTAAGGTTAACAGTTGGTAAGGAAATTGTTGTGTTTGGGAAATTTGTTCCTTGCGTTTACTATCCCTATTGTTTGTTTGTTGACTAGGTGTTGTATTTAATTTGCTTTTGCATGTGCTTAATTGAAAGAAAAAGATAAAAAGAAAGGGTCGGCGACGCGTCTTAGGACATCGCATTTTTAATCGACCGCCGAAGGATGTGTGCATGCCCAGGGTTTCGGGGTGTGACATGATAAGTGTTGAAAATATGTCTCGATTTGAGCCCGTTGAACGAGAATACGTGAACTCGACCACGTGCGAGTCAGCGGAAAATGTGAACTGGCCGAAATTGTCAGAAGATCGCATGCGGATCTATGAGCCGCAAGCGTGAAGAATGGAGGGAGCGTGCAGCCGCAAGAGAGGGGAAGACCATTATTTTATTCTACCTCTTTAATTGCATGCACATGGACGTGCATGCATGGCAAGAAGTGGACGTTGAAGACCAAGACAAAAGTAAAAGTTTGTAGGCTTGTTTTGTCTTCTTTCTCCTTATTTCTTTCCTTTGCCATTTGTTTATTCAGCTGCAGACAACCAAAGGAAAGAAAGGATAAAATATTACCCGAAGGAGTTCAACGTCGTGGAGATGGTCTTGGAAGATGGCGGCCATCCTTCTTTCGCGCTTGAATTATGGGCGCAAGTTTTCTGCCTTATTAAATGCGTCCCATGCATGCATGCGTGTTCGTGAATTTTGGTGGGCGTCAGTGCTGATTGCGGGTGCCTGAATGGCTTCACATTTTCTGTCTTACTTCGTCCTTAAAAGGCAGAGGAGCGAAGAGGGCGCCGCGCGAGTTATTTCGGTGGCCGAGAGAGAGCTGAAGAGAGAAGTCGTGAGGCTTGAAGCTCTCGCGAGAGAGATTTTTCTCGTTGAAATTACATCCGAGTGTTTTAGCCGGTTAAATTCTTGTGAGTAGAATTTGTTTAATTCCTTGAGTGAGGTTTCACTAGGAATTGTGAGGGGCTAAACACTGTGTGAGTTATTTGGATGTAATTTGGGGCTAGGAAACACTGAGAGTGTGTTTGAGTGCTCGAGTGATTGTAATCTCCGGTGTATTGCTTGTTTCTATAGTGAAATTCCGTGCTGCTCTCCCCGTGGACGTAAGTTTCGATATTCGGGCCGAACCACGTAAATCCGGTGTCCGATTTCCTTTCCTTCATTCCGACTATTTTATCCGATTCGCTTGGTCCGTCTATATTCCGCACGCGCAACAACAAGTGGTATCAGAGCTTGGTTTGGCTGACGTGAAGCGAATCGGTAACGATGGAAGACGGAAAGGTGAGAATCGACCGATTTGATGGGAAGGATTTTGCTTTCTGGAAGATGCAAATTGAAGATTGTCTGTACCAGAGAAATTTGCATTTGCCCTTATCTGGGGAGAAACCAGACTCGATGAAGGATGCCGAGTGGGAATTGCTGGATAGACAAGCGATGGGTGTTATTCGGCTGACGTTGGCTCGTAACGTCGCATTTAACATCGTGAAGGAGAAAACCACTGCGAGACTGATGAAAGCCCTGTCAAATATGTACGAGAAACCCTCTGCGATTAATAAGGTCTATTTGATGCGACGTCTGTTTCACTTAAAGATGGGCGAAGGTACGCGTAGCTGAACATATCAATGAATTCAATGAGGTCGTTAACCTATTGAGTTCGGTTGAGATTAACTTTGAAGATGAGGTACGTGCGTTGATTTTATTATCCTCATTGCCTGATAGTTGGAATACTACTGTTACTCTTGTTAGTAATTCCTCCGGGTCAAGAAGTTTGACGTTTGATGAGGTTCGCGATTTGATTCTGAGTGAAGACATTCGTAGGAAAGAATCTGGTGAACCCGTGTCTACTGCTTTAGTAGGTGAAGGTAGAGGAAGAACTAGCACACGTGTTAGCAGGAACATGAACAGACGAAGTCAGTCTAGGACTGGTAGGATTGTCTGTTGGAATTGTGGCAATAGTGGGCATCGTAGAAGAGACTGTTTTAAGCTGAAAAATGAAAAGGGTAAGGGAATTGGAGTTGAGTCTACGAGAAAATGTTGCTCTTTGTAGCTGAGAATGATTCCGATGGTGTCGATTGTGTCTTGTCTCATCATCGAGGATTCGTCATTTGACGGATGGATAATGGATTCTGGTTGTTCATTTCACGTTACACCAAATAGGAACTGTTTTATCACTTATCGGTGCACGGGTAGTGGTAAAGTCCAGTTAGGAAACAACGCGAGTGCGATGTTGTGGGTGTTGGTGATGTTAAAATCAGAATGCATGATGGTATTGTGAGGACATTGACGGAATAAGACATGTTCCAGAATTGAAAAAGAACTTAATTTCCTTGGGTGCCCTAGATTCAGCTGGTTGCAGGTATTCTTCGAAGGTGGAGTTCGAAAGTTGTTCGAGGTGCCCTGGTGATAATGAAAGGAATCAAGCACGAGGCCCGTATAAACTTCAAGGTGAGACAGTGATGAGTTTCGCCCGGAGACGTTGGATGCATCTCGTTCGAGAGTCTTTTGATTTGCTCGAGGAAGACACGGGTGTTTGTGCCAATGCACAAGTTTGATGCTGGTGTCGGGATCACGCGGTCGAAAGCTTTGATCGAGACGGAGGCGGTAAGTCGATCAAGCATGTGCGGTTGATAATAGCATGGAATTCTGCTCGGAGCTGTCAAATAAATTCTGCATGAAAGAGGGCATAGTGAAACACCGCACTAGTGCCGAGTAAATCACAACAATTTGCAGAATTGATGAGCGAGAACATTACTAGAGATGGCCCGAAAAATTATCTCTAGTGCTTGTATGGCTAGGAGATTCCTGGATGATGTGCTAAGTACGATAAGCTACTTGGTGAAAAGATCCCCATCAACTGCTATTGAATAGTGGATTCTTGAAGAAGTGTGGTCAAGTAACGTTGCTGGTTATTCTATTTTTAGAATGTTTGGTTGCCCGTGTTATTTTCGAGTGAGTGATGGTAAGCTTGATGGGAGGGCAATGTGCATATTCCATGGCTATGCACATGGTGAATGGGGCGATCGGTTGTGGTGCCCTGAGATATAAATTCACCGTTGACGAGAGAAGTTACATTTGACAAGTCTCCAAGTACTTATGGATATGAGTGTTTTTGGCGTGTTAATACGGATGCGGACGGTGTTCAGCTCAAGGTGGAGTTGCAAACGTAAACTCCCGAGGTAGCAAGTACTAGCAGAATAATCGACACGGATAGTGCTTGTAGCGAGGTGGAGCCAATAGAGCCAACGGTTTGCCGTAGCCGCTGAATTTGACAAGGTGCGTGTTTGACCTTCTGTCAGATATGGAAGCAATGATGGTTTTGCTTTATCTGTGATACAGGAGGTTATGTCGGAAAATCCTTGTGGAGTAGCTAATTATGCAGGTGGAGTTGGTATCTTAATGAGGTCCACGATTATGGGAAAGTTCAAGCACGGCTTGAACTTGGAAGCACTCGTGGCGGTTGAGCCCGTTGGGGCTGTGGGAGAGTAGTAGCGAGGTGTCCACTGAAGCGATTATGATTTGGCTCAAACGTCGAGCCAAGGTGGAGATTGTTGAAAATATGTCTCGATTTGAGCCCGTTGAACGAGAATACGTGAACTCGACCACGTGCGAGTCAACGGAAAATGTGAAGCGGCCGAAATTGTCGAGAAGATCGCATGCGGATCTATGAGCCGCAAGCGTGAAGAATGGAGGGAGCGTGCAGCCGCAAGAGAGGGGAAGACCATTATTTTATTCTACCTCTTTAATTGCATGCACATGGACGTGCATGCATGGCAAGAAGTGGACGTTGAAGACCAAGACAAAAGTAAAAGTTTGTAGGCTTGTTTTGTCTTCTTTCTCCTTATTTCTTTCCTTTGCCATTTGTTTATTCAGCTGCAGACAACCAAAGGAAAGAAAGGATAAAATATTACCCGAAGGAGTTCAACGTCGTGGAGATGGTCTTGGAAGATGGCGGCCATCCTTCTTTCGCGCTTGAATTATGGGCGCAAGTTTTCTGCCTTATTAAATGCGTCCCATGCATGCATGCGTGTTCGTGAATTTTGGTGGGCGTCAGTGTTGATTGCGGGCGCCTGAATGGCTTCACATTTTCTGTCTTACTTCGTCCTTAAAAGGCAGAGGAGCGAAGAGGGCGCCGCGCTGAGTTATTTCGGTGGCCGAGAGAGAGCTGAAGAGAGAAGTCGTGAGGCTTCAGAAGCTCTCGGCAGAGAGAGATTTTTCTCGTTGAAATTACATCCGAGTGTTTTAGCCAGTTAAATTCTTGTGAGTAGAATTTGTTTAATTCCTTGAGTGAGGTTTCACTAGGAATTGTGAGGGGCTAAACACTGTGTGGGTTATTTGGATGTAATTTGGGGCTAGGAAACACTGAGAGTGTGTTTGAGTGCTCGAGTGATTGTAATCTCCGGTGTATTGCTTGTTTCTATAGTGAAATTCCGTGCTGCTCTCCCCGTGGACGTAGGTTTCGATATTCGGGCCGAACCACGTAAATCCGGTGTCCGATTTCCTTTCCTTCATTCCGACTATTTTATCCGATTCGCTTGGTCCGTCTATATTCCGCACGCGCAACAACAATAAGTTTACATGAAAATGGCCTCACGTCTCAAAGCTGCTCAGAGCACACGACAGGCGATGGTCAATTGCGTCCCTAGAGGCCTCAAATCCCATTGCTAGCTGGCTTTTGTTCCGTCGAGGTCCGTCGGCTGTAGGTTTTCGGTTAAACTAGTAAGAGCCCGTCCCAGCTGACTACACACGATGGGCAGCCGCCTGTCATCTGAAGTGTTTCAATATGATGAGCTATTCTGTCCCCAGAGCCCTTATCTAAGGAGCTCAAAGGGGAGGATTGAAGCTTTAATGTATTTTCTATGGAAACCGGTTCGAATTGATGATTTAACAACGAATAATACAACCAGGTACCATTAATTTATTAAGTTAAATGGTTATGATGCTTCTTGGTCCAAGAGGAAGCACAAGTCGTGTAGTCTAGTTGAGAAATCTTTTTTTATACGTGGTAAAAGGAGATTCTACACAAAATCATAGAACAAATTAAGTAGACAATGATCTTCAAGAAAAATAGTTGTCATTTTGCAAAGTTTTTCGCAAAATAGGTTCAGGAATTGTCTTGAGAAGATCAGGAATCTGTAATTATGGCCTACAAATTGATTCCGCAATGGGTACTTATTCTAAGAGAGGACGTGATGAACTTATGGGACGAGTGGGGAATCCAAGCGCTTGTGATTGGGAGCCTCTCCTTCCAAGTCATCCTCACCCTTTTTGGGAGTCACCGAATTCACGTGACTGGGCTGATTGGACTCTGCATTCGCTCCATCCTCGGGGGCACCTACCTGATGGCCACTAAAGTTGTGCCTTACTCTGTAGGAAAGCTCACTGGACTGAGGATTGACAATCCTTCACATCCCGACCCGGGTGTTGAACTCAAGGCCTTACTAGCTCCGTTGCTCCTGCCACAACTCGGTTATCCAGATAATCTCACTGCTTATTCAATTGAAGACAATCGACTGGGTCTGAGACAAGTCTTGAAGAGGAGCATCATTGTTATGGTTATTTTCGGCATTCTCATCAGATGTTCGAATTACTCCGATTTCGTAATATTGTACTTCCCTATGAGAAGAAATGGAAGATAGAACATGACCTGTGTATGAGAGAATTGTAGATCATGAACAATCAATGGATACCTCAGCTCGATATTCTTCTTCAAAACTTCTGGTTCATCTTTTTACATGACTTCAACCAATATCGAATACAAAAGTAGAAGAGAGAAATCTAAAGATGAATCGAAGAAAATCAGAAAAAAAAAAAAAACAAATGAACTAACCCCTTAACTCTTCTCTCCTTCACTTATCCTTTTATACTCAACACTTGTTTAACAACTTCTGTTATAGGCATTTACAAAGAATAGCTAAAATGAGAAACACGTGCATTTCTTCTGGTTGTGCAGCTCCTTCAATTAGCTTGATCAGCTTTTGTATTCCAGGTTTTGATGTCATGGATCGCCAGCTCATCAGTTCAGCTCAGGATCGCCAGCTCATCTTCTTTTCTTCTTTTCTTCTTTGAGTTTCATTTAGAAGTTTGCGACCTTTCCTCTTGCTTCAGCTTCCTCTACCTCAGTAACTTCCTCAGGTTCAGCTTTTCTACTATCACCAGCTTCTTCATTCATCTGTACTTTTAATATATGTTTTATTTCTTTAACATCCCCCCTCAAATTGGGAATGGATAGAGCACAGATTCCCAATTTGATTCGCATATAAGAATGTGCTCTCCTTGACAGTGGTTTTGTAAAAATATCAGCTAATTGGCAATAACTTGGAATATATCTGACATGTAATGATCCTGAGGAAACCTTTTCTCGAACGAAGTGGAAGTCTACTTCAATATGTTTGGTTCGAGCGTGTAAAACAGGATTCAGAGTAAGAGAGATTGCTGATTTATTGTCACAGTATAGATGAATAGGAGGAGTAAGAGAACAATCTATATCTTGTAATACAAAACTGATCCAAGTGAGATCAGCAGTGGTTGATGCAAGAGCACGGTATTCAGCTTCAGTGGAGGATTTGCTCACTGTGGGTTGTTTCTTTGCTGCCCAGAATATAAGATTGGATCCAAGATATGTGCAGAAGCCAGTTGTTGATCTTCTGGTTTTTGCACACCCTGCCCAGTCTGCATCTGAGTAACCATAGAGATGCATGGTACTTTGAGAATGAATGAATAAGCCAAGCTTTATAGTACCTTTTATATATCGCAAGACTCTTTTTAATCGATTGAAGTCTACAATTGTGGGTTGCTGCATTTTCTGGCAGAGTATATTTGTGGCATAAGCAATGTCTGGTCTGGTTAATGTGAGGTATTGCAGACCTCCAACGAGGCTTCTGTACTCAGTAGGATTGTTCAAAGGTATAGAATCATTGATGAAAATAGGTGGTTTTAATGAAAGAGGAGTTGAAATTGGTTTGGATTCTAGCATATGAACTCGAGTGAGGAGGTCTAAGGCATATTTAGTTTGGCAAAGAAATAGATAATCAGGGGTTCGTGTAGCTTCAATGCCAAGGAAATAGTGTAAGGAGCCTAGATCCTTCATATGAAAATGAATACTCAGAGAAGTAATAAGACTAGAAAGCATTTGAGGGGAGCTTTCAGTTAGAATGATATCATCTACATACAGTAATAAGAGAATAGTTTATGTTTCAGTATGCAGGATGAATAGGGACGGATCAGTGGAGCTGCAGAAAAATCCATATTCTAGCAGAAAGCTGCTAAACCTATCAAACCAGGCTCGAGGAGCTTGTCAAAGTCCATAAAGTGACTTTCGAAGAAGACAAAAATGGTGAGGCTTTTGTGATTCTTTAAACCCTAGAGGCTGCTCCATATACACTGTTTCACTTAAGGTTCCATGTAAAAAGGCATTGTTGACATCTAATTGATGAATTTTCCACTGTTTCATCATAGCTACTGATAGGATTATTCGAATTGTTGCATGCTTTACTACAGGGCTGAAGGTTTCTGTGAAATCAAGACCTTCTTCTTGATGGAAGCCTTTAGCTACAAGTCTAGCTTTGAGTCTATCTAAGCTCCCATCAGATGCAAGTTTTGTCTTAAACACCATTTGCAACCAATTACATTCATGTGATCATTTCTAGGAACCAATTACCAGGTTTTGTTTTGATATAAGGCATCAATTTCTTCTTTCATTGCTTGGTTCCATCCTCTGTCTGCTAAGGCAGACTTTACTGATTTTGGTTCAACAGGAAGCTGATACTCAACTAGACATGCATATTTAGGATTTGCTTTACCAATTCCAGATCGAAGTCTAGTCTGCATAGGATGAGTTGAAGAAGTACCTTGTATATTTTTTGTTTCAGAACTGATTTGTATTTGTCATGTATTAGCATTTGATGTTAAAATAGGCTCTTGATTTGTAGGCATTTGTTCCTCAATGCTTGGAGATCTCTGATGAGATTCAATATCACTATGAGCATTATTAACATCAATTTGCATCTTAGCATCATGTACTATATGCATCTGTGATATATATGTAGGATTAACTGTACTAATTTCATTGTCCTGCATTTCTGGAGTTATTTGAGTTAATCTGGTATGCTCCAAATATCCCCTCGATATATTGTCTTGTGACCGAGCCTGCTTAGTAGAGTTGGAAATCGAAGATAGTACTCCTCTTATCCACCGTTTGTATAGTTCAGATCCCTGCTGATACTCAATATTTACTGTATGAGTAAAAGGGAAGACTTTCTCATCAAATATTACATGTCTACTGATGTAGACTCTCCCATTAGTAGGCAAGAGACACCTGTATCCTTTATGCTTCTCACTATATCCAAGAAAGATACATGTAAGAGATCTTGGATCAAATTTATGCTGTGTGTAGTGCCTGAGACATGGATAACAGGCTGATCCAAAAACTCGAAGATGAGAATAATCTGGTGTCGTATTGTAAAGCTTATAATGGGGTGAATGCATATGCAGTTTTGTTATAGGAAGAAGATTGATAACATAAATTGCTGTTTTGAATGCATCTACCCAATATCTCAGTGGTACTTTAGCATGATACATCATTGCTAGTCCCAATTTGATCACATGTCAATGTTTCCTCTCAGAGATACCATTTTGCTCTGGTGTATGAGGACAAGAGATATTTTGCTTAATTCCACACTTTTGTAGATAGTTCTGAAATTTATTGCTAGTGAACTCTCCTCCTCCATCACTCTGGAAGACTTTGATCTTGTGATCAAGCTGATTTTCTATAAATCTTTGAAACATAATGAACACATCATACACTTCTGACTTTTGTCTCATTGGATATATCCAGCTATATCGAGAAAAATCATCCACAAAAATGACATAGTAGGAGAATTTCTGAACAGATTGAATTGGTGATGGTCCCCATACATCGCAATGTATTTTTTCTAATGGAACATTAGAAATATGGTTTGAAAAAGGAAAAGATAGTGCTGAGCTCTTAGCAACTTGACAGCTGCTACATATATTCTGAGCTTTAGAACTATACTAAATGAGATGTTGTTTCTGTAAAATCTTCACTGTTTTTAGATTGGTGTGAGCGAGTCTTTGATGCCAAACATCTTCTCCTACTTCTTGTTGAGTCTGGGTGAAGAAGACTTCTGCAACTTTAGGTTCCACCTAGTATAGCCCCTTGACCTTCCTTCCTAGCTTCACTGTTGTATGATTGTAATTGTCCTTCATATATACACCATGTTTATCAAAAATAAAGGAGCAGGGATAATCATTTGTTAGTTTTGATACAGATAGAAGATTCTTTTTGATTGCAGGAACTAGTAATACATCATTCAGTGGTAATTTGCTATTCTATGTATTCAATATTCCATTACCAATGCATGAGACTGACAAATGAGATCCATCTCCTATCATGACAGTGTCATTACCACTATATGCATTGTAGTTTCGAATCATACCAGGTTCTAAGGTAATTTGTGAAGTAGCCCTTGTGTCTGGATACCATTCTAAACCATAGGATTCTTCAATGTGCACAGCTGCCAATGTAGTTGGTATTTCATCTGCCTGATGCGAGTTATCAAATCTATACCAACATCTGAGTGCTGTATGACCTGATTTCTTACAAATCTGGCATTACAAAGGGCCATTACTTATAGGCTTTGTAATTTGTGTTTGTCTATCACCATTTGAACTTTGTGGTGGATAAGATGTGACACCCCGAACCCTTCGCAGGTCGTTACCAGCGCCAATGTTACTCCTTATTACCTTTCTTCTTAGAAGATGCGTCGTATTTCATAGACACATTTCTAATTTTTTTTTTTATAAACAAAACGGTCCCAGCGCGTTTCATTAGCGGAAGCAAATTTAAACGTCACCATCTCTCCCCCTACCAACCATGATACAAATACACACCAGCTAAACATCAGGATTTTATAAACAACTTCGACACTTTGCTTACATATATATATATATAGCAAGATGGGGTTCCCTTCGGGTCTACAAAACAAGGAAGGCTAGGACTCTGCCATGTCCTGCCTAGAATCTCAAAAAGAAACCTCGACCCCTAACATTATATGAGCACAAAACCCCCATCGAAAGCGTCGACTATCTACATCAAAAAGATATCCAGCTCCTACTCATCGCGCGTAGGTCTCACACCCAACCCGGTGCATCAGGCGGTGGCGGTGGCAACATCCCTCGCATAGCTCCATCCCGTCGAATGTGCACAAAAATGAACTCTTGAATGACAGGGCCTCCAGCCAGGCCTATGTCGTACATCACTAGACAGCGTACTCGAATAAAAGTCAATCCGGGAACAGATGGACAATCTATCTCAGCACACTCGACCTCTACGTCAGACGGTAACCCGTAAAATGTACCTCGCGTGACAGCAGGTAGCGGCATACTGGTTAATCTGAAATGTTATCCCCAAAAGGGGTGAGTACAACCACTCAGCAGATAAGGAAATCCAATAACAACTCAATGCACCATACATATTATCATACGTTGCATGCATTACTTACCTTTGATGTCATGCGCATCCATGCATCATCATATCATACATATCATCATCATGGCATCTCATATATCATTATCATCATCATGCATTTCATCATGCATATCATACCATGGATGATCATCATATCACATCACACATCATCATCATCATCATCATCATCATCATCACCATGCATATCATTATGCATATCATGTCATTATCATCATCATGCATATCATATCATAAGTGATCATCATATCACATCACATATCATTATCATCACATCATCATGCATATCATCATGCATATCATATCATCATGGGTGATCATCGTTATTTCACATCACATATCATTATCATCATCATGCATATCATCATGCATATCATATCATCATCATCACCATGCATATCATCATGCATATCATATCATCATGGGTGATCATCGTTATTTCACATCACATATCATTATCATCATCATGCATATCATATCATCATCATCACCATGCATATCATCATGCATTAATTTCCATTTTTATCTTTAGATTTGATCACCACATCACCCATTCTCAATTATCATCCCTTCGGGCAAAGACCTCCGACAGGGTTCCCAGCATTCAGCCTCCCAGGCCACCGGGCTTCCAGCCCCCCACATTTCGGGCATCTCGCATCTCAACTAGAACCATGAGGCATTCCCTTCGGGCAGAAACCTCCGACAGGGCTTCCGGCCTTTACCCTTCTAGCCAGGCATCCCGCACCCCAATCCTGGTGTCGCGAGGAACCTCCGGGCATGTATCCAAGATACAACCGGACATCTAGCCCCCCACATTCCGGGCATCCTAAATCTCCCAGGGAATTCCGGCAATGCATCTCTGTACATTCCGGCCTCATTCTCCACCACAACCTCTTATTCACATATCATTTTCCACATTCACCATCCTTTTAATCTCATTATTACATGGCATATGATTCACACATGCATCACAATTCATGATCATACATACACCAATGTCATATAACAATGCATAATAAATTCAATGGAATTCATGGCCAATAAAATAATCCCTTTTTATTTTTATTATTATATTATTATTATTATTTTTATTATTATATTTATATATTTTCATAAATAAATATTAAATTTAATATCTATGATTTTCCCAAAATCATAATATTCAAACAATCACTAAACAAACCAATAGGATGAAAATTTCATACAAAATTCATGGCCAAATTGAATTTCACACAATTTCACAATTTCCACATAATAGCACATGATATTCGGATAATGACCAGAATGCACAGTTTCCAAATAAATTCGATTAAAATACTCATATGGCCTCTAAAAATTACGAAATTTTACAGAGTAATAGCCAAGACATTTTCGTGCAACTTTTATGAAGAACTCCAAGTCAGATTCTTTTTAGATTATTTTATACAACCTCACGAAGCTTCTGGAACCACTACCGCATCGTCCAGAATACACATCTCCGAAATATTAAGATTTCACCCATCTATTCTCTTTAGTTTCCTCTGAAATTTGAGTATATTATGTACCAAGGTGTCCTTTACAAGTTTCATGAAGAGATCTAGGTCAAATAACCAAAATATGGTCACCATCTAAGTCCATGAAGTCTCGGGTGTCTCGGAACACATCACCAGAACCATCGTCTCCAAGATCTAGCCGATTTACTAGGCTATACTTGTTAATTTCTCTTAAAATTCCATTATGTTGTAGTTTAAGATGTTACCTACAACTTACATGAAGACATCGAAGTCATATTTTCATCACAAACCAACATGCAACCAAGAATCCAACAAGAGGTCAGTGAAAACTTCACAGATCTGGGGTCTCCGTAGAATAGAACTTTAACCCCTCATACCTCCATCATTTTCCACGAAATTTCAGTATGTTATACTAAAAGATGTTAGCTAAAACTTTAATGAAGACATCAAAGTAATATTCTCAAAAAAATCCAACATGCAAGCTCAAACAAGTTACTGACTCCTACAAACCAAGCAAGAACAGTCACACGGCTTGAAAACAACCAACCCTTATCTCGGTTTTTCTCACAAATAACACCTAAAATCGAACATGCAAACCATATACACACATGCAAGAGAAGTTAGAGGACTCCACTTGCCTCTAGGATGAACAAACAACGACGCACGGCGGCGTACACGGCGAACGGACGGCGGGACATGGCGGCTCCCCTCCTTTCTCTCTCGGCCGCTCCTCCTCTCTCGCACGGTTTCTCTCCCTCACTCTCTCTTTCTCGGCCAAATGAAGCAAAAACCGGCCACTTTCTCTCTCTCCTCCCCTCTTATACTCCCTAATCCTCGTGATTAGCAATGATTGATTTGCCTCAACCAATGGCCAATGCATGGCCTTCTCCTTGCCACTTGTCTTGATCCATGCAAAATGGGCTTTGGAGATGGGCTTGGGCTTGGGCCATCCGGTCATTCCTCCTTGGGCTGGTCAACAGCCTCCTTTGGGCTCTAATGGGCCGACTAGCTTGGCCCACCAAGCTTTTAGGCCAATGGGTCCAAGGCCCATTCGAAAATTAACCCTTTTTCTCTTCTTTTTTTGAAATTCTTCTTTAAATATTTTTGAATTCCAATTTTCATCTTGGCCAAAGTCTTAGGGCATCTTAGTTATTGAAATTTAAATCATATGGCCAAGCATAAATTATTAATCCATCAAATTTAAATTCTCACAATCATAGGCACAAGTCATCTAAATAAAAGACTAATGGCTAAAACATAAGCCATGGAAATTCTATTACCTAATTAAAGACTTTAACACACCTTATGGCTTGGCTTTGAATTTCTGGGATGCCACATAAGACCTAACACTTTGATACCTCTGTGAAGGGTTTGAATATGGTCTAAATCCTTGTCCATAGTTAGACCAGTTATCCTTTTTAACCTGACCTTGCTGAGTTGAATTCAGGTTATTCATTTTATTTTGTTGATTCCTTCCTGCTTCTGTAAAATTAATTCCATATTCCCTTCTATTGAGAGACTGACCTCTGCCATAGCTAAATTCCCCCCGAATATTTTCTCTTTGATTTATGGGATTGAATTTCTACAGACTTGTTCCAGTTCTTCTTTGCCCATAATAGGCCAGATTAGTATTGTACTCATTCACAGAATATGTTTGCAATCTGGTTTCAAATCTCTCAAGTTGTGAAATAACCTCATCATACTCTGGTTGGGGTTTAAGGCAATACATGGTTGTCCTGAAGGTTTCATATTCAGAACCTAACCCTTCAAGTATGCCAAACATTCTGGTTATATCATCAACAGGCTTTCCAATTGCATTTAATTGATCACAGATGGTTTTGAATTCTCGAAGGTATTCACTTAATGATCTGTTTCTTTTCCTGCAAGCCTGTAATTTTCCTCTTAACTCAAATTCTTTTGCAACAGACTTCTATGTAAATCTATTTATGAGAGCCTGCCATACTTCGAATGAGGTTTCTAAGCCAATTATCAGACTTAGAATATTTTTTGATACAGCACCACTTATCCAAGATGATATAAGCTGATCATTTTTTATCCAATCCAGGTGATCATGATTCATCTCTTCTCCTGTCTTTGAGTAGGAGGTAATGTTTCACCATTAATAAAACCAATCAGATCTTGGCTTTTCAGAAATCTGTTGAATTGGGCTTTCCATAACAGGAAGTTTTCTTCATTCAACTTGATGGTGACAAAGTTAGCTATATTCACATGGATAGGAAAAGGATACTTCTGCACTCTTGTTGCCATTTTTATATGTTCAAAGACTTTGAAGATTCGAAGAAACAATCCAGTAAACTTTGAAGGTAAGCTAACTAAGAAACAACAAGATCTTTATAATATCTTGCAGTAAGAACACATCAGATCTACCATTCCCAGGATTATCGCTTTGATACCATGAGAAGAAATGGAAGATAGAACATGACCTGTGTGTGAGAGAATTGTAGATCCTGAACAATCAATGGATACCTCAACTCTGATATTCTTCTTCAAAACTTCTGGTTCATCTTTTTACATGACTTCAACCAATATCGAATACAGAAGTAGAAGAGAGAAATCTAAAGATGAATCGAAGAAAATCAGAAGGAAAAAAAAAAAAACAAATGAACTAACCCCCTTAACCCTTCTCTCCTTCACTTATGCTTTTATACTCAACATTTGTTTAACAACTTCTGTTATAGAACTGTTACAACAGAATAGCTAAAATGAGAAACACATGCATTTCTTCTGGTTGTGCAGCTCCTTTAGTTAGCTTGATCAGCTTCTGTATTCCAGGTTTTGATGTCATGGATCGCCAGCTCATCAGTTCAGCTCAGGATCACCAGCTCATCTTCTTTTCTTCTTTGAGTTTCGTTTAGAAGTTTGTGACCTTCCTCTGCTTCAGCTTCCTCTGCCTCAGTAACTTCCTCAGGTTAAGCTTTTCTACTATCACCAGCTTCTTCATTCATCTGTACTTTTAATATCTATTTTATTTCTTTAACACCCTAAGCTTCTTGCCAGGATCATCAAGTATGCAGAAGGGATACGGGCTCTCAAGTTCTCGCTTGGCTTGTACACCGGCATCACTGTCAAAGAAATTGCTGGGAAGAAAACGGTTCCTCTGTTCCTCGATGACTTGCCAAAAATTGACGGTCTTGGATTGGTTGTCAAGGTTTATTACCGTTTCCATTGCTTAAAGCCTCACCTGAAGGACTGGATCTATCATCCCAGCTATACATCTAATGACCAACTCTCAATAGATAACTGTTCGCACCTAGAGGCCTTTAGGATCACTGAAATCAAGCTAGGACTCGTGTACGATATGCTTTATACCAAGGCGCCTGTAATCTACACAAAGCTAGGCTTGTTCGTCCGGCTTGCCAGCTTCTTCTGGCTAGGCATCATGCTAGGTGCGTTCAGTGCTTTGGAAAAGTCGATCAATCCTCTAGCTGAGATCATGTACGGCTGCATGTTCATGTATACTTACCAGTACAAGGAATTCCCTTTCTGTGTACTGATGCTGGCTTTCCTTTTGGAGGCTTACCGGATCCTGCTTTTACCCTATTCTGAGTGGGCGATCACGAAGATGTCGAAGCATATAATTGGCCGCTTGTCCTCACATTCTTGCGAATTACAGCGCCCAGGTCCATGGACAAGTGGAGGCAGTGGCTGGATTTACTATACCAGTTCAACCTACTTTGCTATTGCCTGCGACGCGAATGGACAAGGTACATCAAGTTCCTGAACTTTTGGGGCATTGATGAGTACATCAAATGGAACTGGACATTCTATAGGATGGGACCTGTGAGCCTCCCCATGAAATTGAAGAAGAGTGTGTTGGAGGAGTTGAAAGTTTTCAAAAAGGATTGAGGCACCCACCATTTAGCAAGAGAGGCGAGTGGAGTTTCACAAATACAATGCCAGCAACGAGATCCGGCAGAGCATCGAGACCGCATTTGATAAGAGCATTGTGGCATGGCACATCACAACAGATATATGTTACCATCATCTTTCAGACGAGAAAGAATCTTCCAAGCGACGACGCCATTTGTACAATGATGAATCTCCTGATTCCCGGTCCAGAAGCAAGCTGATATCAGACTATATGATGTACTTGCTCGTAATCCGTCTGAAGATGCTATCGACCGTCACAGGGAGCATTGTGTTTAGGTGTGCATGCCGTCGGGTCAAGGAGATCCGAAGATCTCCGGTAACCATGGAATCTCAGTTGGCTGATAGCATTTTCAACCATGAGCAAAGTTCCAGGTCATCGGGCCAAGGGCAGGACCACGACACATTGGTGACGTTGGGATGGGACGTAATATCGGATGAACAGGGTCTCGCGAGGAATTTGCTAGCTAGGCCGGATAGGTGGAAGCTCGTGAATAGCGTGTGGATGGAAATGCTTTGCCATGCAGGGGCAACTGTCGGTCGTCTTACCTCGCCGAGCAGGTCCGGTGAGGCAGAGAGTCGATCACTCTGGTTTGGTTGCTTTTAGCTCACAAGGCGGACACCTTGCATCCGTGACTGGGGTGAAACGTTGAAAACTTAGTGAAACGTTGTAATTAAACTGGAACATGTAGCGGTGTATGCTTTAATTTTCTGGCTTTTGAGCTTCTGTGTTTCCCAATATTTTCTAATGGCGTTTCAACTGATGTTGCATTGCATCTGATGAGGAACCACAAATCTCTTGATTTCTGATACATCAAACTGAAGGTCTTTGTCGTTTTTAGGAGCCAACAAAATTAAGAATAAACACAAATATTCATGAGGGTAATTGCTAGACCCAACTCTGAATAAACAGATGGAGATCTGATGCAAGCCAATGGTAGGCTTTCTCAACCGTAGGATCGGGAGAGTGACTCACACACATGAGACAGGACGAACAGAAATTTCAGTACTGCGCAAGCTCAGGAGAACAGTCGTATCTTTGTTGATACAGATCGGATCGACCTGATTCCAAAGCCAAATGAACAAAGGCTTCTAAATCTACAATTTCTCTGTTTTGGGTTTTTTGAAATAAGCACTGTAGGATGGTCGAATTTGGGTTGGAAGTGGGTGAAAATAACGAAAAGAACAGGAAAAGATAGAAACTCCGTTGGTTGCTCTTCTGGGCCTCCAAGAAAGTTGAAAGGGCACCAATTCTTCTAGATCGATGACTGCAACTCTTCAAGGATGCAAATTTCGAAAAGCTTTGACTCTTCAAGGACGGAGTGAAAACTCTTATAGGTTTTCAAGGGTATGAACTCTGCAAGGTTCACGGTACTTGTTTGAAAGCAAAGGGTGTGAATGGTAACGTTTCTGTTTTTTTTTTTTTGTTATAGGGAACAGAAACAAAAAAAAGTGTTTTTGTTTCGGGAACAATTTTTGAACAAAAGAACGCGTTTGGTAACGTTTGTTTGGGAATAAAAAATGAATAGAAACACGTTTGGTAAATTTTATTCTTTTTTTATTTCTTTTAATTTTTTAAACATTTTTATTTTATTTTTCATTTTTTCCTTTATTTTTTATTTTTTCTTATTTCGGCTGTCGCGACCTCCGGCGACCGGCCGACGGGCCGGGCAGCCTCGCCCAGCCACGGCGAGGCTTGGCGTCGTCGGCGCGGCGAGGCCGAGCCTCGCCATGGTTGGGCGAGCTCGAGCTCGCCCAGATCCGGCGAGGCTTGGCCTCGCCCGCGCCGGCGACGCTCGGCCTCGCGCCGGGGGCCGGCGACGCTCGGGCGAGGTCGCCGACCCTCGAGGGCGTCGCCGGCCCTCGACGGCCGGTCGCCGACCATGGCCGAGGCCGGCGACCGGCCCAAGAAAAAGAAGAAAAAAAGAAGAAGAAGAAAAGAAAAGAAAAGAGAAGAGAAGCGTTTCTGAAGAAGTGTTTCTTTTCTTCAGAAACAACTATTTTGTGTTTCTTTTTTTTGCTCCAATTTTGTTCCGGGAACAAAAAAACAAAAAAAGAACAGAAACGCAACCAAACGTGTTTCTGTTCTTTTTTTGTTCCCGGGAACAAAATCTGTACAGAAGTGTTCCAGAAACGTTTCTTTGAAGCATTTCCATGCACGCCCAAAGCTTTCATTCATCAAAAATTGTCTGTCTTATACAATGAATTGGATGGCTTATATTGTCAAAGAAATAAAGATAGAGCATTGAAACTAGGAAAGAGCATAGAACTTGAAAGCATTAAAGAACATTGAAACTAGAAAAATAGTAAAGAGCATAGAAACTAGAAACTAGTAAAAGCGTAACGTTTTCATGGCTCCCAGGGTGTCTTCTTTCAAGCTTCCGGGATGGACTCGAGATATCGATACGGCTTCTCGGTTGAATCGACAACTTCATCGAACTTCATCGACAATCGACAACTTCATTGATAATAGGTTTTGTCGAGCTTGAATGCGAGCCGATCTTCTTGGTCGAGAGAGCTGGTCTTCAATGCGGGCTGCATCAAGATCAAACTACCAAAAAAGGAAAATCTCCTCTCATGCATGAACTACATTGGAATGCAAAGCCTATGCGTACTGTAAGATTTTGTGGGACCACTGCCAACTAGCTATTAAATGAAAGCATGGTTTATTATTTAATTATCCTAACACTTTCCCTCACGCTTCCCTGTAATTAATCAAAATGTTTAAGCTATTAGATGAAAGCGTGATTTTATATTTAATTACTCTAACACTCCCTTCACGTGTATGAAAGCATGGTTTAATATATAATACTCTGTTTTCTCTAGTTCTTAGCGTAGCCTAAAATGTAAAAATGACTTGGAAAGATTTGAGCTTTTTTACCATGTAAGATTTTGTGGGACCACTAGCAACTGTTCTAAAAACTTAAGTTATTAAATAAAAATGTGGTTTAATATTTAATTACTCTATAAACTTGCACGTGTGATCTACAACCTTTTAGATATTGGTTGATTTTGGTCTCCGCAATTGGCTTTCTCACTCGGCACTATTCGATGCACTATAATTCCACGACAATTAAAGTGCTTTTATCACGTTTCATTCAAAATTTGATAGAACATTGAATCAGCATCGAGTTGATAGAGTGATGTCAGTGCGTTGCATCACATATTACCAACCCTAATTACAAATACCATTAAACAAAGTTTATACGAAACTCCAAAATCAAGTCAAGTACCATTCCATCGCGCTCCCTCATCTGGACGCTGCAAGTTCTTACAAAAAATGGTCTGAAGTGAACGGTGTTCTCCTTTTCATGAATCACGAGGAAGGACAACAAATCTGAATCGCAGGCTACAAGAGGAAAAATGCAAACAATTTCTTAAAACTAATTGAATTAAGGAACCTCGTCAAAAGGCAGATGGAACAATTGCAAAAGCAGATAATTATAGTTCTTTCGACACATAAAGAGTTCCTTTGCTTCCTGGCTATAGTCTTATCTTTACTCTCTATGAATAAGCCACAATGTCGTTGAGGACTGTGAACGACAATTTATCTTACAAGTTCCTCCATACATTTTTGAATTCTCGAGCATTGGGAAGAGGATTTGTTGAAGTTACATATACTTAAATCATTGGAGTCAGGCCAACCCAGTTGATCTTCAAGTTATAGCTCTGATTATTTTCCCCTTCTTGTTGATTGATTACCTTGCGGTTATTTTCCTTGATTATCTTAGAGTTGTGATTCTTGCTTGGTACTCTTTTTTATTTGACTTTCAAAATGTCTCGCACAAGACAAGGCTCAAACTCAGCTGAACTAGAGATATCAAAATAGGTATGGACTCATTTTTCGACTTGTATTTTTCGAACTGCATTGTGTCTGGGTTGTTTAAAATAATTTAGAGGTTAGGTGAAAGTGGGTTTTAAAAGGTTAAAGTTTAATCTAATTGGTCTTGATGAGTTTTTGTTCATTAAAGGCTCATTTTGTTAACGGAAAATGAATGACGTGGAAAACATTTTCTTAAAAAATGATCATTTGTATCATTTATAAAAATGAAAAGAGTGAAAAATATTTTCATTGACCATGATGAAAATATTTAGACATAAATTGCCATCAGTAGTGAAAACCTTTTTTTTTATTGAATTATTATTTCAAGCAACAAGCAATCTTTTTAAAAATATATATATATTTTTCAAATCATATATTTTCTACGAAACCAAAGGAGCCTAAATACATAGAAGATTATCAAATATACTTTGAGACCACTTCTTTGGTTATTGTTATAAGTTTATGTCTTACAAGTCTCGGACACATATGAATGAATGATCTAAAAGGTGAATATAATCTTTGTGAGACGGTTTTCCTTTTTCGCTTCAGTTAGTATGGGCCTTTTCCATGGCGACATCAATCTAACAAGTAAACGAAGTAACAAAAAAATGGGAAAGAATATTTAAAACACAAAATGACGGAACTACGGAGATAAGGAAAGTTCATAAGTGAATTATGATATAAATGAAAGATTTCAGTCTCAGAGTTGTAAATGTAAGAATGCTCAAACCTACGCTAGAATTATGGGAGAAAATAACTAACCTTTTTTGTACACAAATGTTAGTAGCATTTCCTGTACCTTTTCTATGTACAATTGATATAGTGTTTGTAGATTAGCTTGTTCTTTTATCATTAATAATTGTTATATTTCCTTATTGTCCCTATTTGATGTTACAAATCTTGATGGATCCAAGTATTTTCAAATCTTTGAATATGTTATAAAACTTTTAATGCTTATGGGAGTAGAAGCGTATGTCACATGTCTTCCCAGGCATGATCTCATCTACTCACTGAAATCAAATTTTTAACACCGGGAGAAATGACATGAGATATGTTCTAAAGGCTAGTATTGGTTGGATCAAAAATGGGTTCAATCCAACTTGACTCATTTAACTTGTATTGACCAACTATAATAATTTGCTAAGCTACTTAGCTACTGTCTTCAAGATGATTGGACAAGGTACATCAAATTCTTGAAGTGTTTCAGCATTCAAGAACGCATCAAAAGGAATTGGAGTCTTATTAGAATGGGGCCTGTTTGCTTCCCTTTACCTGAAAAGGTGAAATTGCTGGAAATTTTGCTAAGTTTCCAAATAAGAGGCTCCCATCTGTTCAGCCAAAGAGCGGAGTGGGCTATCGATAGATTTGAAACAGATGAACTCAGATATTGTGTGGAAAAGGGGTTTGATAAGTGCTGATAAGTGTGTTGCCGTATGCTACATTGCAACAAATATGATGACTCGTCCGATTTTCCCTATGGAAGCAAATTGATTTCGGATTATATGTTGTACCTTCTAGCTATCCATCCTTTCATGTTATCGGTCATCACGGTAGATATCGACTTTGCACATGCTTGCTCTAAGATCAAGTCAGTCCTGGAAAGTGAAGCTTCAGTAAAACAGAAAAGAAATTAGCCTAGGGCATTCTGACAACTCAACAAAGTCCCCCTTGCTTGAGACAAGATCCTAATTAGAGAATAACATCGCAATGGAACATGATATCCGATTCAAAAAGACTTGCCCGGTTGTTGGGGAACAGGGGAAATGAATGGCAGGTAATAGACAGTTTCTGGATGGAGATGCTCTTTTCCGCTGCCAAAAACTGTGAGATTGTCACGCCACGCAGACCAACTTCGGCGAGGTGGAGAGTTGATCACTCTCATCTGGCTCATTTTCACTCTCAAGACAGACAAACCCTTAGCTCCATAGTCTATGCCGAATCATTTTTCATGTTGTATGATTAATATAGATAGTGAAATCTGTAGATTGTGTTTGAGACATGTAGCTAAATTTACTCTTATTACTTAAAATCTTGAACTGCATGATTTTCTGATATAAGCCAATTTATTCTGAAGCCCTGTGGTGGTTAATATCTCTCAATTAGCATAGAAAAGCTTCATAAGGAAAATATTATGCAGAAGGCATAATACCGTTGGGTCCCAACCTCCACTCTTCTATCAACTTCTTGTTCACTTATTCTTAGGAATGGGATTCCAGAATAATCTTTTTCTAGAATTAATATATTCATATCCTTAGATCCACACGAAGGCATACAGATTCGCTTATATCAACTAAGAATCAGAATTGCAAGGTTGGACTAGGAAGGAGAACGTGTTAAATAAGTAAACAAATCAGATAGGTTGCTCAAACTGATGATATACCCGAATCTTTGGCAGGGCATATACTGACATAAAGATTCCGTCATGTTAATCATTCCACGTGGAAGAAGTTTGAATCTTTATGTTCTTTAAATAGAGAACAGAGGAACTTAAGAGTCGACCTACTCTGAAGAAGGAATAAATAGCGGTGGGAAATATTTTCTGGATTGATTATCCAAATGTAGACACAACCAAAAAGTTAAGTCAATAGCTAACATTTGTTCGGGCAAATATGTATAAGCCGGTTGTTGGAAAACGTATATATACATTTACCACATGAACGAGGCTCGTGTATCGTTTCTGACTACATTTGGTCAGTAATGGAGTCATAGAAGGAAACAAAAATTCAACCCGAAAAATAAAATTTAGAACCGTATGCAATCCTTCTATCTTCCCTTGAGAAAGTTTCTGCAGATCCTCTCCCAGCACTTCCGATCTGGCTCGGCTATCTCTAACGCAAACTTGGCATTTTCAGCGAAACCTTTCTGCAAGAGTCACAGCAACACCAGTTTAGCGGACGAAGCATGGAAATGGTCGCTGATATATCAAAATGAAGAGAAAGGGTATCCGCATTAGTGATGCGGCTGATCCATTACCTCGATGCAGCCGTTGTTGAGAAGGCGGTCGATGAGGTTGAAGAGAATATCTTTGGTGTACTCAGGGTGGCCCTGAATACCGAGAATGTGATCACCAACTGCGAACATCTCGACGCCGGTTTTGTCGGAAAACGCAATGACTTCAGCACCAGCTGGGAGCTCCCACACCTCATCTTGATGGCACTCAATGATGGACAGAGCTGGTGGGACATCGTCCATCTTATTCAAGTACCCACATGGGAACAAATCCTTCACAATCCTCACCTTCCTCAGCCCAATGTCCCACCCAGTGTGTGCTTTCCCAACTTTGCCACCCAATACTCTGCAAAGCACCTGCAACAGAAAGCGTTCAAGAAAGCCCCCACTTCAGCAGCCAACACAGATGACTACCCAAGAATATTTTGGCTTCTGTACAATCAGGATTCGACTGGGATCAACGGGTTCCAGTTCTATATTCATCACATGCATCTACCTGGTGGCCGAAGCAGATCCCGAGGATCTTCTTGTCCATGGCATCAAGAGTCTGCAAGAGGAGGCAGAGCTTGAGGATCCAGCAGTCTTTGCCATAAGCGTCGTGAGGGCTCCCGCTGATGACGAACCCGTCGTACCTGTGGAGCTCGTCCATGTCCGGGAACTCCCCATCCACGACCCTGTACAGGTCCCACTTCTCGCCGTCCTCTGCGAAGGCCGCGACGAACACGTTGAAGTACCCGCCGTAGACTTCCTTCACGTAGTCCGAGTCTCTCGCCGCGAGCAAAAGGGCGTATCTTTTCTGCGATGTAGCCTTCATTTTCGAGCCAAGAAGCCTGCTTGGGACAATCCGGGTATGTCCGAATCTTGCAACAAGAATGTCTGAGAGAGTGGGAGGCAGAGAGTGTGTGTACTTTCTTTTTGTAGATGCGTGCGAATTCGATGTGCAGAGAAACGGAGGAGGAGAGATGGCCTTTATTGAGGGACGAAGGAGACGGGAGATCTTGGCCATGAGATGCTATGCTGCTCCGGAAATGGAAATTTTCATGAGCTGGGATGTGGAAATTATAGATATGAATATTTTGTCTACATCATGTAATTTAAGAAAAGGAAAAGACAATCTCCATAATGCAAGAAAACGACCCGGAACAAGGGGAGGGAAACCGCAGCTTGGAGAGACACGGTTTGACCATTAGGCCCTTTTCAGGAGCCCCAAAAGAAAACGTGGGCACGGGGAACTTCTTTGCCTCCTTTTGTTTGGACGGTCACGCATAAGTTCAAAGACGCCCTTCTATTTTGTTCCTTTTTTTTTTTTTTTATTGTTTTGTGGGGCACATAGAAATTGATTACAAATTGATTGGCACTTTACATTTAAAAACCAAAAAGGATCTTGAGCTAGGATCATCCAAGTGAAGAGGGTGAAGAGGGACAGAAAGAAGAGAGGGTTAGACGTAGTGGGCTGGGAATGGATTAATTTTATATTCCATTTGGACTCATTTATTTCATGCTTTAAATTTTAGAACCCATTATAGGTAGGCTCTTTAAATATGAAGTGACCTGTGAACGACCCATTCTCAACAAATTTGAGTTATATATTTTGATAGGTCTAATGCTAAGTGTGTAAGATTGGAAAAGATAAATATATACTGGAAATTTTGCTTTGGGTCTTCTATGGAAAAATGATTCAAAATTTTAAAATTTGGCTTAGTGTATATGCTGAATCTAAAATTTCACGTAATTGTTTCTAACTAAATTGGTAAAATTGAAAGTTTAGGGTTGAATTTGCATCTGTACAATAAGTTTAGAACCGATTGAATAATTTTCTCAATATTTTATAAACAAAATAAGCACTTCTATCTAAATAGTGAAGATAACTTTGCTAATGAAATAACACAATATATAAAAATTCAAAAAGTTCATATGGATCTTGAGCTAGTATCATTGAAGTGAAAACAACCGTATCACTCATCAATCCAACCAATTACAAAGTGAAAATACCGAGTATTTTGAATGTCTTTCACCTAGAAAATCCACTTATCATGCTGTACTCCTTTAACTACTTATATAAGTGGATCGATGATAGGATCCTTAGAAAGCACCTAAAGTTTCTCATAAACGTGTCCTTATTAACTACTTATATAAGTGGATCGATGATAGGATCCTTAGAAAGCACCTAAAAGTTTCTCATAAACGTGTCCTTATAATTTGAGCAATGTCAAACCCAAGGGAAACCGCTTCCTTGTTGTCATGAATTAGCATTTCCAACGAGTTATCTTCAATATGCTCCTTCCCCGCCACGCGTGGCAGGTAGCGTGTCCTACCTCACAAGAAATGAGAAAAAAAATGGGGGAAGCTGACCGGTCAAATTCCGGTCGAGAATATAGTAAATTAAATGATCGAGCACATCAGTTCTATGGACCAACGCTAAGGGCCACGCCCGCGTGGGAGCCAAAACGTCCCGCCGGTTTTGGGCACTAATGGAATGTTGCGTGATCTAATCACATCATTAACTTAATGGCCTTCTTTTGTAATTTTTCAAGCAACGCGGCAAATCGATTGTTGAACAGCATGGATTTGCCCAAAAGGTTTGAAAAGGACATTAGATTTGATTACGCAAAAACTATTCAATGAGGCATTTCCCAAGATAGAAAGATGGGAGTTGACAGGAACGGGCTCACTGGCTTAAGGCTACATAATCAAATCAAACGGGAATTATATTGCCTATAATGGACAGAGCAAACCAAGCAAAGTGAGAACCAAAAACTTTGGTTTAATCGGATTTGATGCACTGTTCATTTTCCAAAATTTTATGTGCATATTAGATGAATATTCGCTCACTGTTTATACCACGTTGAGATCTCTTTTGCACAAACAACCCATCACAGGTATGCAAATAATCGACATTTTGAAAGATTTTGTAATATACTTGTAGTAATTAATGGAAAGAAATTATTGAAACAATATGAAAGAATAAAAATAAAAAAAAATAGAGAAGGCTCAAACTAAAATTTAAGTACGTGAGAGATAAAATAGGATGAGCAATTTATGCATTCGTCTATTGACAGAATATTTGATATTATTGTGATTAAGGGGAAAAATAAATATTGTAACTTCTTCACGAGGTTCTGCTCACTTCATTTAATATAGTATTGATGAAAAATCAATGTTTCACTATAATGACATGAAATTACTAAAATGATGAGAATAAGAGAAGTCGCGAATTCTTTTAGTTTATTAATTATTCTCTCATTAGAGAAAGATCAAGACGGCAATCGCAATTAATCAAAACTCCCATGGAGGAAATTGTTTGGTGGGGACAGTTTCGTGTTGTGACATTCGAAATTATTGAGATGAAAAGTTTTTTTTATATCGGAAAGTTTTTATTTTTTTTAAATATTACGGAAAAGGTCGTCCGCGTGAACGGCATTTTCTCGCGTGTTATTTGTTGGAATAGACGAGACAACAAGGATAGCAACGTCAGTGATGTCCCACGGTCACGCGAACCCGTTATCTCCACAGGATTACGCGAGCAACTCGAACTTTATCCTTTCCTGGTGGTCGTGAGTCCACTTTTATTTGCACGTTTGCAGCATTTCCCTTTCAATTTTCGTGGGATTACCAAAAGAAATTATGATCCTCCTCGCTATTTCTCAGCATATTAATTGGAAATACCTCTCGATCTCTGCGCAGACAGTAGACACTAAAGGGTCCTATATGCTTCTGTTTCACCCAAAAAAAAAAGAAGGAAAATCTAAAACTGCAAAGGTTGATTTTGGTGTTGTATTGAATGGGTTCTGTGTTGATCCCGGACAAAATAATGTATGGCTCGAGAAGAACGAGGAAGAGTGTTCGCAGAGACTCTCCTTCTCAACGTAGCTCGATCAATCGTGGAGTCGCTAGGGAAGCAAAACCCCTCTACGCGTTTCCCCCCCACCTTGAATTTTCCTCTCTCACTTCATTTTTATCGTCTCTTCGGCATCTATCTTGAAACAGCGTGGATTTCATTCATGCCTGTTGGGCGCACGTTATGTGCTTGTTTTAGGCATCGGTGGACGCAAAGATATGAAGCGCGTTTGTGGGACAAGAATTGATGTGACTCTATCGCAGAACAAGAAAGGATGCCAAGGTATGTGATCATTTTGATTCATCAGAATGAACCTTTTCTATTGACTATAGTTGATTTGGTTACCTTAGATATTCATCTAACAAAATATATAGATAGACTCATGTGCTTTTCATTAGTTACATCCAATACACAAAAACTCACGTATTATGTAACTTGGTTTTAGAGCAAGACGATCTTCAAGTACATTGGATGTGACATGCACCCCGTACACAGCAAAAATAATCTCGCATCTTGTCGTTTTTTTTCTTTTCAACAAGTCCTTAAATATCCTCTAGTCAACATCTCATCCGATAGCAAACATTGCCCGCTTAGTTTTCGCATAGTCTGCAGAACCTGTTATTTGAGGAAGTGTTATCGAGCCTATACAGCAACAGTGCCGATCGCTTGGGCTGCGTTTTTCCACAATGGTCATGATGATGCTAGCCACATAAGCTGTACCGCTCTTATTTCTCTGCCAAGTTTGCAGCTTTAGTTGTCGTTTGAGACTCTTTCGCTACTCGTTTGGAAAATGGACATCACCATACTCGCCACCCTTAGATTGAACCTAAAATTTTGTCGACAATAGCATCCTACGCGATGGTGGCTAGGGGTGAGCATGGTCCGGGTTGGTCCGGGCCACCCCTAACCCTAAGACCAACCCGTACAGTGTCGGTCTCCAATTTTTAGGACCGAGGACCGACCCTATTGAGCCTAGGACCAAGGGCCGAACCAACCCGATGGATTCGATCTGGTTCTAAGGTCAACCCGGGACCGATCGATAATTTTTTCGTATTGTTTTTTATACTCCTAAAAAAGCAAACCTACAAATTCAAATTACACATCCATCTACAATGTGGCATTGTGCAACTAAACTATAAATACCAATACATATTCAACAAATTTAAGATGACACGATAATAGAAATTTCGTACCTGCTAACGCTCATCGAGATATGGGATAAGATATGGTCCACAATGCCGCGAGCGGGATGTTGCTACTTTTGATTTTGGCAAATTGAAGAACAAAAAAGATAGAATGGAAGAGAACGTACTTTGGGGAAGGAAGCTGTGAGGAGATTTACGGCGTAAACTCCGCGCCATTTTGGATGTCGCGAGTCCGTAACTGTGAGGAGTCCTTGGTCCTCACGGTAAAGAACGTACTCCGGATCGTGGAGGAGGAGGCCGTGAAGACCTTTACGGCGTAAACTTCATGCCTTTTGGAATTAGATGTCGTATGTCCGTGTTGTGAGCGAGGAGTCAACAGCTTTAACATCATTTTACTTAGGTTTTTTTTTTTTTTCTTTTGAATAGACATTTTACTTAGATTTGAATATATAAAAGAATTATAAATTATATAATATAATATAATATAACAGAAATTTTACTTATGTTTGAATATATAAAAGAATTATAAATAATATAATATAATAATATATAGGATTAGACCGACCCAAAACTCTCAGGACCGAGGACCAACCCGCACAGTGTTGGTCTTGGAATTTCAGAGACCAAGGACCGACCCGGTCCCCTTGGGAACCGGACCAGGACCGGCAGGGTTGGGCCGATCCAGGGTCGGTCCAGGGTCAACCCTAGACTGCTGCTCACCCCTAATTGTGGCAATCTGTTGCATAGCCTACTTAACAACTGAGTCAACTTCATATGATTTTTTTTTTCAGCACACCGAACCGCTTTTCATTATTAAGGTAACAAAGATAAAAATATGAGCTTGTTTTGTAGTTCCGAATTAGTAGATGCTGCCAAAGGAAGTGGTGATGCCTTGGTATTAAATGATACATAGTACAATACAGTCAAAACAAAGTCTTCCTCATCTGTTTAATCAATACAAATTGTGACCCGAATCTTGCCCATTGAGCACTTTAAGCTTTCAAGAGCCAGACTTCTAGTTAGCAATCCAATCAAGCATTTTTCGGATTCTTTTCATCTGAACTTAATTACCTTAAGTTTGAAGGATGTTAGAGATATTTATGATATTTTCCAGACATATTTAGGATATATTACATATTTCTTGTGATTGTGTATAAATCTATAAAATTCTCTATATCCTTGATTGAGTATATCCTTGATTGATCATACTTGATTTGATTATCAATAGAGCCTTAGCTAATAATACCCTTAATTAGGTATATCCAATATATACAATTTCAACAATTTTCCATTCTAGATATTTCTTTTCTAAACTCAAGTTAATATGTCATATTCTATGCACCTTGATTTTGAGGGATATTAGAGATATTTCTCCAAGATATTTTTCTTTATTTGAAATAATTAGAATATTCATTTCCATTCTCTGTAAAAACAGATGAGGAGATGTGAGATTAGCTCCGGATGTGCACCTAGATGTGCACTGTTGTGCATGGGTACACATTGCACTTGATGCACCTCAAGATAGTCTACCTTTAATATAAAGATAAGAAATATGTGGTATAGAAATAATGGAACTTTTGTGGATTGGATGTACCTAATGCAGAGTACATTAGCCTATTTATAGTTTTATTATATGACTATCTAAGGTAATCAAATCAAGTACATTTAGTCCTATACATGCACGATCAAGATAATGGAGAATTTGTTAGATATATGCACAATCACAAGATATATAGAAAATATCCTAAACATTTCTAACAATGGGAATATGCCATGACCCAGAGTCTCAGTCTCTACTTTGGTTCATTTATTACAATTCTTTAGCTTCTTTTTCAGCAAAAAGAATACAGGATAAGTGCATTAAAAATTCCAAAACTTATCAAAAAAATATAATTGAGTTCTAAAACTTAAAAAAAAAAAAAAACAGCCAAATTTTGATTGTCAAATTAATGCAATCAATTCCTTTTATTAACTTTATCCAACTTAGCTAATAGAAAAGCTGATGCGGCTAAACATGAAGTTGTTTTGATTCAAATTTTATTTTAATCTAAATATAATTTAAATTAGATTACAAAATAAAATATTTTTTTATAATTAAAATTGGAAGGCAAAAGAGGGCAAGGGCCTGCAAGGCCCTTTGGTATAGTGAGGCTCAAGTGTGGTTGTCAAGCCCTAGCAAGTGGTTGACAACCTTGACTGACTACAAGTGAGGGTCGCGGCCCTCACTGAGATCAGGCAAAGGTCGTCGGCCCTCACCTAGACCTGGTCAAGGGCTAACAGGTCCTTGCTAATGGTAGGCTAGGGTTGTCAGGCCTAGCCCCACCATCGCCAACCTATTCAAGCTATGGTGGGGCGATGGCCCTTGCCCAATTCTGCTTTTTTTTTTTTTTTTAAATGGTTTATGTTATAAATCTAGTTAAAATAATATTTATATCAAAAAATCATATTTGGATCAAAATGTTGTCATTTTGGCCTTGACTTTCATGCTTTAGCTATGTTAACACCACATAGAAGAGAAAAAATAATAAAATATAAGTTACATTAGCATTTTTTATTAGCCAAGTTGGACGAAATTAACAAAAGAACTTTATTGCATCAATTTAACAAGTTTTAAGACTTAATTACATTAGTTAACTAAGTTACAAAATTTTACTTTGATTAAGACATGTAAATTGGGGTCAGGGGTACCTAATCCACTTCCTAATTTTTTATTAGTTCTTTTCCTGGATGATCCATAAAATAAAACCCTCCTTGTTCTTCTCGATGATTCTAATAGTTTTATTTTAACGCGATAATACATATTAAGGGATTATAATCGTTCCCTGCAATTTAACCTCAAAACTGTATTAAGAATGAGCCAAAAAAAATTGTACTTAAGAATAAAAATTCATTTAGAAGATGACAAATAACTTGAAAATATCACTAAAAACTTTTGGTTCCTCGTTTTAATTGTGCCTCGGACTCTTTAATTTAAAAACCTAGACCTAGCACCATCACACATGCACGCACACGCACACGCACAGATATATAACTCTTAGCAAATTTTGCAATGAGAACTTTTTTATATTCTAAGAGATCTTACTAAAACTCTTTTACTAAGTGATGTTATGACCTTTTGTTGGATGCTGAAACTAATTGAGGCCCACATTAGCATAAGAGTTTCAGGTAGATTTCGTACTATATCTAATATTGTTGGTTTGCAATTAGTGACCCAATTTAGTGTATGATTGGTTTCGTCATCAACTGCATAACATATTTTGAATTGGACTACCATGATTAATGAACTTATTACAAAAACCCCCCAAGGCATTGGCTGAATAGTAAAATGCTTAGATCGGATAAGGTATATCTTCTATCCATGCATCGGTGGAAATTAGTCGAGTGGAAAATATGGATAACCCAAATAATGTTATAAGAAATTATTGCCCAATATCCAGCAATCGTCCTATTTGTATAATCAAACGGCAAAGCAGAAAGGAACTGCAAGCGATGGGCTTCCAACCAAATCACATTTCTGATACAATGTTAGAGTTTTGGCTCGATTTTGGCTCGATTTTGGCTCGATCCTTTGAGATGGCATTAGAGCCACTTTTGTTAGAGCCACTTTTGTCTAATGTTAATATTGTAATTGAGCATCCCATATAAGATTTTTTTTTTATCATTGATCATGTTCCATGAAGCTTAACAATCTAAGCTTATATGAAAAACGCCTTCATGATCTCCAAGACATTGCATAAGAGACAGCTAGAAACATATGGTCTCATAAGTTGTCACTCATTTTAGGGTCTCACCATTCTATTAACGGGGTAAGTACACTATCAATGCCAAAACTTATGTACAGCGCTTACTTTAATGCCAAAACTTTATTTTGGATTACTTAAGTGCCAAATCGGAGAAAAAACGATCACTTTAGTGCCACCGGCGAGAGATTCTGACCAGATTAATTACATGACTTTTATATTTTTTTTTTAAAAAAAGAGTTGCAATGGCTTTTAAACGATGTTGTTTTCCATCCTCCTCAAGAAACGACATCGTTTTGCCATCATACATGGACATCCTCGCAAAAACAACGCTGTATAGCTCATATGTGGATTGAAATTAGGGTTTCTTTGTCTTCGCCACTCAGCCATTGTCATCCACTCGCCATCACTCGGCCACCGTCGCTCGGCCACCATCGTAGTTGCTCGACCAGGTGAGCAAGGAGAGACTGAGATTGTTGCTCAAGCAAGAAGTGGTAGGAAGAATATGAGGCGAGGGCGGAGGAGGAGGAGGAAGAAGAGGGGTCGAAGGTGCCGCTGCTGCTGCTTCTACTGGAGTCGTTGCTGCTGGTGCGCTGCCGGTGCTGTTGCCGGTACTACCGCTGGTGCCATTGGTTGCTGGTGTTGTTCTTCGGGGAAGAAGACATTGCTGCTGGTGCTGTTGCTGGTACTACCGCTGGTGCCATTGGTTGCTAGTGTTGTTCTTCGGGGAAGAAGACGTTGCTACTGCTGCTGTTGCCGGTACTACCGCTGGTGCCATTGGTTGCTAGTGTTGTTCTTCAATTTGGGGATTTAAGGTTCTAAGTAGGGGGAAAGACGCCAAACGACATCGTTTTGTTGTTTGAATGCTTATTCAACTCTCCGACGAGCCACGTTAGCTTCAAAAATTAATTTAAAAAATGCCACGTCAGATTTCCGGCCAAATTGATCAGTGTTAGCACTGAAATGATCGTTTTTCAAATTTTTTGGCACTTAAGTAATTCAAAATAAAATTTTGACACCAAAGTGAGTGTCGTACACAAGTTTTGTTACTGATAGTGTACTTATCCCTCTATTAACTTGCATAGAATGGAGAGACAAGAATTATATATAATGTCGTTTTTACTACTTTAATTTTTTTTTTAAATAACTAATTGCACTCTTGGAAATGCTTATAAAATGCTTGAAAAAGATAGGGCGAGGTTCGCCTCACTTATAAGATAGCGAAGGTAACAAAAGGATACATATCTTAGAGAGTTTATTGATCACTTTCAAGACAATTGCGGGAATAAAGATGTTCCTTCAGACTCCCAGGAAAAAGGAACAATAAATTAATATGAGGAGCTGACAAAAGTTCCTCAGCCGAACCTTAAGCTAAATTAAAGTAATTGATTTTCCAAAGCGAAAAAAGAAAAGTTACAAGCAAGCAATATATTCTGACTATAATATCTCTCTTCTGCGACACATTTCTACTCCTCGTGATACACATTGATACGAGGCATATGTATACGAGGTCGCGCCTGAGGATTTGGAACATAAGAAACACTCTATGCCAATTCCTGAGCGACAGCACATTCCCAACCAGAAGCTCCACAGATGATTTCTCAATCCTGGCAACCCGGAAGCTGAAGTGAGGATCAATCGATGTTCTTGCTGGAGTCGCGCGAGAGCGAGTAGATTTTCGCTCAGGTTCGTGCATTTACTTTGGACCTTCGACCTTCTTTATCATCATCTTCAGTTGCTTTCACTATTTTCTTCCGAGACTAGCTATTTCCACCTCCATTTTGCGTGGAACCGCCCGTCTTTATTTAAAGTGACAAGGATGCCGTTATGCCCCTAATCCTAGAAGCCTCTGATCGCATTGCCAAATCTTATTAACGCTGGCTTATGTCACGTCGTGCTCCATCGGCTGTAGGTTCCCCGTTAAACTACTAAGAGTCCACTCCAGCCAACTGCTCGCGACGGGGCAGCTACCCGTCCTCAGAAACTTTTGATGGGCAACGGCCATTCAGTCCCAAAAGCACTTTGCTAAGGCCCCTCAAGCGGGAGGCCTGAAGCTTAAACGTACTTTCTGTGGAAATTGGCTCGAATCAATGTTTATCAGCAAGCAAAACCTCCAAGTACTATTCATTTATTCATTTAAATGGTTACGATGCTTCTTGGCACGACAGGATATACAAATAGGCTACACAAAATCATAGAACTTGCACGAATTAAATAGACAGTGATCTTCAAGAAAATTATATTTAGGCCGTTATTTTGTGAAGTTTATATAAAAAATTTAACCAGATTTCTCGAAATAGGTTCAGGACATTGTGTGGAGAAGCTCAAGATTGTTATTATAATGGCGAGCAAATTGATTCCGCAATGGATGCCCCACACAAGAGAGATCCTGATGAACTTTTGGGATGCGTGGGGAACCCAAACGCTTGTGATCGTAAGCCTCTCCTGCCAAGTCATCCTCACTCTCTTCGGGAGTCGCCGAAAGAGCGTGACCGGGCTGATTGGGCTCGGCATGCGCTGCTTCCTCTGGGGCACCTACCTGGTGGCCACCGAAGTTGTGCCTTACTCTCTAGGAAAGCTCACTGGACTGAGGATCGACAATCCTGAACATCCCGACCCAGGTGTCGAGCTCAAGGCGTTCCTAGCGCCATTGCTCCTGCTACAACTTGGTTACCCAGATAATCTCACTGCTTATTCAATGGAAGACAATCAGTTGGGTCTGAGACAGGCCTTGAACATGAGCATCATCGTGATGGTGGTTGTCATCATTCTCATCAGATGTTGGAACTACACTGATATCGCAATATTGTACTTCCCGATGTTTCTTGCAGGTGTCATCAAGTATGCAGAAGGGATATGGGCTCTCAAGTTCTCGCTTAGCTTGAACACCGGCATCACTGTCAAAGAAATTGCCGAGGAGAAAATGGATTCTCCGTTCCTCGATGGTTTGCCAGAAATTGACGGTCTTGGGTTGGTTGTCAAGGCTTATTACCGTTTCCATTGCTTAAAGCCTCACCTGGAGGACTGGATCTATCATCCCCGCTATATATCTAATGACCAACTCTCAATAGATAATTGTTCGCACCAACAGGCCTTTAGGATCACCGAAATCGAGCTAGGACTCATGTACGACATGCTGTATACCAAGGCGCCCGTAATTTATACCAAGCTGGGCTTGTTTGTCCGGTTTGCCAGCTTCTTCTGGCTAGGCGTCACCCTATGCGCGTTCAGTGCTTTGGAGAAGTCGATCAATCCTCTAGCCGAGATCACGTACAGTCGCACGAAGAGCTTCAGCTCGTTCGTGTATACTTACCAGTACAAGAGATTCACTTTCTCTGTGCTGCTGCTGGCTTTCCTTTTGGAGGCTTACCAGATCCTGCTGTTACCCTACTCCGAGTGGGCTATTGCGAAGATGTCGAAGCATTACAATTGGCCGCTTGTCCCCACATTCTTGCAAATTATAGCGCCCAGGTCCGCTTACAAGTGGAGGCAGTGGTCGGATTCGCTGTACCAGTTCAACCTGCTTCGCTATTGCCTGCAACGCGACTGGACGAGGTACATCAAGTTCCTAAACTTTTGGGGCATTCATGAGTACATCAAATGGAACTGGAGACTCTACAGGATGGGACCTGTGAGCCTCCCTGAGCACTTGAAGAAGAGTGTGTTGGAGGAGTTGAAAGTTTTCGAAGAGGCTCGAGACACCCGCCCGTTTAGCAAGAGAGGCGAGTGGAGCTTCACAAGATACAATGCCAGCGACCAGATCCGACGGAGCATCAAGACCACGTTTGATAAGAGCATTGTCATATGGCACATCGCGACAGATATATGTTATCATCATCATTCAGACGAGGAAGAATCTTCAGAGCGACGACACCATTCAAACGATGATGAATCTCCCGATTCCCGCTCCAGAAGCAAGCTGATATCGGACTACATGATGTACTTGCTCGTCATCCGTCCGAAGATGCTGTCGACCACCACGGGGAGCATCGTGTTTAGGCATGCATGCAGTCAGGTCAAGGAAATTCGAAAATCTGGTTCGATAACCACGGAGCCTCTGTTAGCTCAGAGCATTTTCAACCACAAGCAAAGTCCTGGGTCATCGAGCACGGGGCAGAAGCAGGATGCATTGGTAACGTCGGGATGGGACGTGATATCGGATGCACAGGGTCTCGCGAGGAATTTGCTGGATAGGTCGGATAGGTGGAAGCTCATGAACAGCGTTTGGATGGAGATGCTTTGCTATGCAGGGGCGAACAGTCGGTCGTCTTACCACGCCGAGCAGGTCCGGCGAGGCGGAGAATTGATCACTCTGGTTTGGTTGCTTTTAGCTCATAAGACAGACACGTTGCAATACGTGACTGGGGCCTAAATTCGCTGAAAACTTAGTGAGACGTACCGGTTCATCATTGTGATTAAAACCGGAACATGTAGGGCTGTATGCTTTCATTTTCTGTCTTTCGAACTTCTGTGCTCCCCCTCTTCCCTGTTTTGAAGCTTTCCGTCTTTCTTTTCTCTCCCAATCTATTTTGGGAGTTTGTGTGTGAATAAATTTATGCAGCTGATCTTGGGTGAACGTGGAGATCACTTTCGCTATTCATCCAGTCGACAGCCACCAAGGAGGATGTTTGTGATGTTGCTCCACAATCTCTTCAAGATTAGACCGCTCTCCTCTCCTAATTTAGATTTAGGTCAAGTTTCGGGAGCTTTATTCTGTCGAACTAGATCTTAAATATAGATCTAGGAGCTCCTTACAGGTATTTGATCTATGTCCTTTCAGTATTTTGACATTGATGTCTCTGCACAGCGATGGTGATGAAGACATTGAGCTTAGATGTGAACCGCAAGCTGCTGCAAATGGAGTAGGAGATTTCAAAATGTGCTCATCACTGAATCTAGTAATCGGCTGCCAACTGTTTACATATCTATTCTTAAGGGATGAGAGTGTGCTTTTAGCTGCAAAGTGTGCTTTGTTATTTACTTTTTAGCTTTTGATTTGTTCTGTAGTTATTTGAGATTTGCTAAGCTTAAAGCCTTCTATGTACTTCTCGAGTGTCATTTTGATATATGAATGGTATCTTTTTTTTGAAAAAACAAAAAAAACAAAGGCTTTTCATTATTTTTGGGAGCCAACAAAATTTAAGAATAAACACAAAGCCTATACATCCAAGTTTATGAGCAAAAATTACACGTTCAATCTACAAACTTTTAGATATTGATCAATTTTGGTCTCTGTAATTTGCTTCCTATTCAATGTGCTATAATTCCACGACAAGTGATTTTATCACATTTCATTCAAAATGTGATAGAATGTTGAATCAGCATTGAGTTGCTCGAGTGATGTCATTGTGTTGTAGCAAGCCTAATTACAAACACCATCAAAAAAAGTTTATACCAAACTCCAAGATCAAGTCAAGTATTATTCCATCCCTTTGTCTCATCCGGACGTTAACCGTGTTATCCTTTTCATGAATCACGTGGAAGAACAACCGATTTGGATTGCATTCCAGAAGAGGAAAGAATGCAAAAAGCTTCCTGACTGTAGTCTTATCTTTACTCTCTACAAATAAGCCACAATGTCGTTGGGGACTATGAACGACATTTGATCTTACATGTTCCTCCATACATTTTCGGAGTCGTGAGCATTGAGAAGAGGATTTGTTAGAGTTAAAAACTCCAATCATTGGAGTCGAGCCAAACAGATGATGTTCTCAGGTTTCAGCTCTGATTATTTTCCCCTTCTTGCTTGGTACTCTTTTCATGAGGCTCAGACTTAGCTGGACTAGACATGTCAACATGAGCCGCAAACCCATTTTTTTAATCGTATTTTTAGAACTACATCGTGTCTGAGTTGTTTAAAATATCTAAAAGTCAGGTCAAAATGGGTTTTAAAAGATTAAAGTGTAATCTAATCGGTCTTGATGGGTTTGGTCCATTTAAATACAAAGTAGATTAACAAATATACTTTGGGACCCCTTCTTCTTTAGTTATTTCTTATAGGATAGTGATACAACTAGTTCATGAACTTTAACTCAATATGCAATGTGGTCCTTAAACTTTACTATGATGTGCAATGCTGTTTTTGAACTTTTGATTTGTTCAATATTGTCTCTAAATTTTTAGTACATGCTCAAATTACTCCCTGAACTATTAAAAAATTTTATAATGTTATATTTCCATTAGTTCAAGTTCAAGGACAATATTGAACATTTTCATATATTTCAAGGACTAAATTGAACATATATAAAAAATTTAGGGACCATATTGAATAAATTGAAAGTCCATGACCAACATTGCGCATTGAGTTAAAATTTAGAGATCATATTGAACAAATTAAAAGTCCAAAAACCACATTGTATATTAGGCCAAAATTCATGAACTATTTATTTCATTTTCCCCTTCTTATAACTTTATGTCTCAAAGTCTTGGACACGTATGAATGACAATCCAAAAGGTGAATATAATCTTTGTGAGATGGTTTTCTTTTTTGTCTGGTTACTATGGGCCTTTTCCATGGGGACTTCAATCTAACAAGGAAAAGAAGTAAATACAAAAATCGGAAAGAATAATTAAAACACGAAATGACGGAATTATGGAGATTTGGAGAAATTCATGATTATATTTATGATATAGATGAAAGATTTCAGCCAAGCAGAAATTAACCACAAAAAGGGGGGTTAGATTTGTACACCTGAGAATGCTCAAACCTATGGTTGAATCATGGGAGATAATAATTAAAAAAATTTGTACACAAATGGTAGTAGCATCTCCTGTATTTTTTTTTCTATGTGCAATTGACATAGAGTTTGTAGATGAACTTGTTCTTTCATTGTTGGCAGTTGGTACATTTCCTTATTGTCCCTCTTAATGTTACGAATCATGATGTGTCTATAGATCTTTTAGTGCATGATCTCATCTACTAAAGTAAAACATTTTTCTAATATTGGGAGAAATGACATGAGATGTGTTCTAGTATGACATGAGATGTGTTCTAGTAGCTAGTGGTCCGGGTCGGTTTTTGGGTGGATCCAACTGGGTTTGATCCAAATTGACTAATTTAATTCGTATTGACTAACTACAATAATTTGCCTATTGCTGTAAAAAAAAAAAAAAAAATCAGCAAAATTATCATGTTAGGCAAAGTTTTTGCCACGTGAGCGCAAAGTGATTGCAGTCATATAAGAGAATTTGCTAATTTTTTAGAACAACTCCTAATGATACCGATTTGAATCTGGCGATACAAAGGAATGATGATCTTGATTCGGTAATAGATCTCAAGAAAGAACTGCTCTGTTTCCTCATTTCTAGGACAATCTGGGGATATAATGGCGTTTTTCGAATGGATTGCAACGCTGGCATTAGTGGCGTGGGAGGATCTGATGGACTTATGGGATGAATGGGGATGAATGGGAGAATTTCCTTCCAAGCGGTCCTCCTCTTCGGGAACCGCCGGAGGCATTTAACCGGACGGTGGGGGCATATTGATGAGAATGATTCTCTGGGTCACATACTTGTTTGCCACAGAAGTTGTGCCTTACTCTCTCGGCAAGCTCACAGGACTCCGAGTCAGGGATCCTACTCAACCCGAGCCAAGGACCGAACTCAAGGCATTGTTGGTCCCGTTGCTTCTGCTACAGCTCGGGTATCCGGACAATATGACGGCCTACTCGATGGAGGACAACCGACTGGGTTGGAGACGGGTTCTGAATATGTTCGTTGTTGTGGCTGTTGTCTCTGGAGTTCTCATCAGATCTAGTGGGGCAAGTGAGAGACTCGTGAGAGAGTTTTTAAAAAAAAAAAAAAAACTTTCGTGAGAAAATTGCAGTAGCAATATTTCCAATGGCCACCGATAATTTTGTTCAACCAGCAATTCCACGCTTTGATGGTCACTATGACCATTGGAGTATGTTGATGGAGAATTTTTACGATCAAAGGAGTATTGGTCGGTTGTCGAATCTGGAATTCAAGAGCCACCAATAGGCATGGCTTTGACAGACTGAAGGCAAAAAATTATTTTTTTCAGGTCGTTCCATCTTGAAGACTATTCTTTGCAAAGAAACTTCCAAGGATATTTGGGATTCTATGAAGAAGAAATATCAAGGCTGTTAGGGTGAAGCGTGCACAGCTTCAAGCCTTGAGAAGAGATTTTGAGACACTAGCGATGAAGGATGGAGAATCTGTCACTAGTTATTGTGCCGAACAATGGAGATCAGAACAAGATGCGATTCCATGGCGAGAAGAAGGCTTGACACCAAAGTTTAATTATGTTGTCTGTTCAATTGAAGAGTCAAAAGACATAGATGCGCTCTCTCTTGATGAATTACAAAGCTCCTTATTGGTCCATGAACAGAAGATTAGAGGAGCAAGCGTTGAAGGCTTCTACCAATACTCATTCCAACAATTTCAGAGGAAGGGGTAGAGGTAGAGGTAGAGGAAGGGAGATCGAGGAAATAGAGATGTTGGCAGAAATTTCAAAGCCAATAATGACCAATTTCAAGGCAAAGGCAGAGGACGGGATCCTAACAAATTCAAGGTAGAGTGTTTTAGATGTCATAAATTTGGTCATTATGCATCTGAATGTTATACTAGGCTGCCTAATAATAAAGAAAAGGCGGAGAGTTCAAATTTTGTTGAAGAAAATGAAGCAGAAACGTTGTTGATGGCTGTTCAAGATAAAAAGGAGCGCAGTCGGATATTTGGTATGTGGATACAAGGCTGCGATAACCACATGAGTGGAAGTAAGTTTTCTTTTTCTCATCTAAATGAAGATTTTCATTCCACTGTGAGTTTTGGGGATCATTCTACTGTGAAAGTGATGGGAAAATGTGATATTAAGATAAGAACCAAGAATGGTTTTGTGGAAACGATCTCTTCACGACAGTAACCTATTGAGTGCTGGCCAATTACAGCCATTTGCATTCTTAGAGGTGCTATTACATCAAATAGATTGTTTCCAATGTTTGTGAAAGATCCCTCCTTTGGCACTTTCGCTATGGTCACTTGAGTTTTGGTGGATTGGTCAGAAAAAACGGGTCTTCCTATTACTGTTCCTTCTCAAGTCTGTGAAGAATGTGTTGTTAGGGGAAAAAGGATGTTTTGCAGCTGGTGCATTGGACTCGGTCCCAATCCATCTTCTGATACTTAATTACCTTCATTGATGATTTTTCCAGAAAAACTTGGCTGCTTTCTCCACATTTAAAAGCTTCAAAAACGTGTTGAAAATCATTAAGGCTCAAAAGAATTTGAAGTTTTTGTGGAAAGAAAAAAGCATATAAACCAGAATGGTGTGAGAGGAAAAAATAGAACAATTCTCAACATGGTGAGAAGTTTATTGGCAAGAGGAAGAGTTCACTTTTCGGAAGCAGTAAATTGGAGTATTCATGTTTTGAAGAAGTCCAACTTTTGATGTTCAAAATATGACACCCGAAGAGGCTTGGAGTGGGAGAAGGAAGATCCACGCATTTGCCCATATCCCGGATGTGAAAAGGAAGAAACTTGATGACAAGGCTGAAAAATTGTCTTTCTTGGTGTAAGTGAAGCATCCAAAGCATATAAATTATTCAATCCACTAACAAAGAAGATTGTGACTAGTAGGGATGTTGTTTTTGATGAAGAGAACACTTGGGATTGGAATAGGCAGCAGCCTACCCAGTTCTTTATGACAATAATGCTGAAGGAGCAAAAACCTTGTATTCCCCAAAATTCATCATGGCATGTTTGAAGAATTCAAGAAATCTATGATGGATGAGTTTGAAATGTCAAAGAAGATCTTGGTATGATGCATTACTTCCTTGGCACTAGTAAAGTGGTACAATCGGATGATGGGATTTTTATTTCTCAAAAGAAATATGTGGGAGAAATTTTGGAGGAGGTATTTTTGGTTATGAAGGTTTATAAATTGAAAAAAGCTCTTTATGGGCTAAAACACTCGGGCTTGGTATAGTTATTGAAACTTATTTTCTTAAAGTTTGGCTTAAAGTTATATAAAGATCATGAAGGGAGGAAGGTTGAAGAATTCAAGAAATCTATGATGGATGAGTTTGAAACACTTTATAAACAAATTGTGGGAAATATGTGGGAGAAATTTTGGACAGGTTTCGGATGAAGGATTGTAATCCCGTAAACACTTTGATGTAAAGTTTTAAAGATCATGAAGGGAGGAAGGTTGACAGCACACTTTATAAACAAATTGTGGGCAGTTTGATGTATTTAAAGACAAGATAGACATAATGTATTCTGTGAGTTTAATCAAAAGTAGATATATGGAGAATCCTACACAAATGCATTTGTTAGATGCCAAGAGAATTCTTCGTTACTTGCAAGGAACCAGAGATTTTGGGCTATTTTACAAGAAGGGTGAAAAGTCTGATTTGTTGGGGTTTACTGATAGTGACTATGCAGGAGATCAAGATGATAGGAGGAGCACTTCGGGTTATGCTTTTATGTTTGGAACAGGTGCTATTTCGTGGTCATCCAAGAAACAACCAATTGTCACATTGTCAAGTACAAAAGCTGAATTTGTTGCTGCAACAGCTACTGCTTGTCAAGCTATTTGGCTAAGGAGAATTCTTGAGGAGTTACAATTCAAGCAACCAGGACCTACTAAAAATTTTTGTGATAATAATTCAGCAATAAAACTCTCCAAGAATCCAGTGTTACATGGAAGAAGCAAGCACATTGATGTGAAGTTTTATTTCTTGAGAGATCTTAGCAATGATGGAACAATTGATCTAATCTACTGCAGGAGTGAAGATCAAGTTGCTGATATATTCACCAAGTCCCTCAAGATGGAGTGATTTGTGAAACTCAGAAAGTTACTAGGTGTTTGCACTGTGAAAGAAGTCAAAGCTTTAAACTGAATGTTAGCAAACATCAGTTTAAGGGAGGGATTGTTGATAAAATAGTTATTTTATTTTTCACATGTTGCTGATTTGGTTTTTCAGTTATTAGAGTTAGTGGAGTCATGTGTGTTGGTTATCCTCGTTTTTAGGTGTTAGTGGGGCAAGTGCTTTATGGAGAACATGGGTAGTTATGGTGTGTTTTACGTGATGTGTTTTGTCTTTTGGAAAAAGACTTGGTTGCTTTGTACGTAAGATAAAGTTTCAGTCTCATCTCTTCTCCCTTTAGCAATTTAACAAATCCACGGTCTCGATTTGCTTGTCAAGGCTTATTATCGCTTCCATTGCTTGAAACCGCACCAGGGAAACTGGATCTATCGTCCTGAATTTATATCTCAGCCCCTGCTCTCGATCAAAGATTGCTCATTAGATGCATTTAGGGTAACGGAGATGGAGCTTGGCTTCATGTATGACGCACTCTATACCAAGGCACCGATAATTTACACAAAGCTGGGTTTATCCGTTAGGTTCGTGAGTTTCTTTGGGCTATTCGTTACGCTAGGTGCATTCAGAATTTTAGCAAGGAGTCTGCCTCAAGATGTATCCGCATATACCAACTTCACCTTTGCTGTTCTTGTGGTCACTTTTCTTATAGAAATGTATCAGATCCTACTATTACCCTATTCTGATTGGGCAATTGTAAAGATGGCTGAACGTCGTAAATGGCCACTCGTGCTGCGTTTCTTACGAAGCCTAGCACTTAGATCTGCGGATTGGTGGAGACGTTGGTCAAACAAGGTGGATCAGTTCGATCTGCTTAGCTACTGTCTTCAAGATGACTGGACGAGGTACATGAGTTTCTTGGAAGTGTTTCGGCCTTCAAGAATACATCAAAAGGAGTTGGTTTCTTAATAATGCGGGAATGGGGCCCGTCTGCTTCACCACAGACGACAAGATGAAATTGATGGAAGAACTGCAAAGGTTTGAGGAAGTAGGAGCCTCGCAACTGCTAAGGTTTGAAGAAGTAGGAGCCTCGCATCGGTTTAGCAAAAGAGCAGAGTGGACTTTCCGAAGATTTACTCGAGCACAAGAACTCAAATGGAGTGTGGATGGGGGGTTTCATAAGTGCATTGTGGTGTGGCACATCGCAACAAATTTATGCTACCGGTGCAGCCGAGGCTCGTCCAATTTTTGCTGTGGAAGCAAATTGATTTCCAATTATATGATGGACCTTCTAGCTATTCATCCTTACATGTTATCGGTCATCACAGGGGATATCGTCTTTGCACATGCTTGCTCTGAGATCAAGTCGATCCTGAAAAGAAAAACTTCAATAAAAACAGGAGAGGATTTAGCCCGGAGCATTTTGACTACTGAACAAGGTACTGCTTCATCAAGCTAGACACGAGATCATGATGCAACAGGAACATCGCAATGGGACGTGATATCCTATTCAAAAAGACTTTTTGGGTGGTTGAGGAACAGGGAAGACAAATGGGAGGTAATATACAGTTTCTGGGTGGAGATGCTCCTTTCTGCTGCCATGAATTGTCGATTGTCACACCACGCCGACCAACTTCGGTGAGGTGGAGAGTTGATCACTGTCCTCTGGCTCCTTTTAGCTCGCAAGACAGACAAAATAAATCCTTAGCTTCATAGACAACGCTGAATCATTTTCCGTACTGTATGATAAATATATATAGTGTGAAATCTTTAGATTGTGTTTGAGAAATGTAGTTGGATTGAGTCTTTCAATTTAAATGATCTTGAACAGCAGGTTCTTGTGATTGAGCCTTCCATATTTGCATAGAAAAGCCTCATAAGAAAAATGATGTAGAAGGCATAATGCCCTTTGCTTTCCAACCTACACTCTTCTATCAAATTCCTGCCATTATTTCTAGGAATAGGATTCCAGGGTTAGCTTTTTTCAGATTTAATATATTCATATCCTTACATCCACATGAAGGCATAATGATTTGCTCATATCATCTCAGAATCAGAATTGCAAGGTTGGACAAGAGAAAAACATATTAAATCAATCCAACAAATCACGTGGGATGCTAAAAAGGATGATATACATGAATCACTTCCATAATACGGCCATAAAGATTCCGTCGTGTTCATTTGTCACTGTGCACGAAGTGGAAATCTTTATTTTCTTTAAAATAAAGAACAGAGTAATTTACAAAGTCGTCATACTTTAGATCATAAATAAATGGCCGACTGTAGCCATGGGGAATTACTTTTAGGGATGAACATTTGAATGTAGACACAAACAATAAGTTGTGTCAGTAGTTGACATTTGTTCGGGCAAGGATGTAAAAGACGGTCGTTAGTATACGTACATATATTTACTATACGAACTGAGGATCGTACATTGTTTCTTCTAACCATTTTTGGTCAGTAATGGAGTCATAAAAGGAAACGAAAATCGAACCAAAAAAAAAAAGAAGAAGAAGAACAAGAACGTAAGCAATCCTTCTATCTTCCCTTGAGAAAGTTTCTGCAGATCCTTTCCCAGCATTTCCGATCTGGCTCGGCCATCTCTAACGCGAACTTGGCATCTTCAGCAAATCCTTTCTGCAAAAGTCACGGCAACACCGGGCTAGTGAGCAAAGCATGGAATTCGTCGCTAATGCATCGAGATGAAGGAAAAAGGGTGTTCGTTAGTACCTCGATGCAGTCGTTGTTCAGAAGGCGGTCGATGAGATTGAAGAGAATGTCTTTGGTGTACTCGGGGTGGCCCTGAATACCGAGAATGCGGTCACCGACCGCGAACATCTCGACGCCAGTTTTCTCAGAGAATGCAATGACTTCAGCACCAGTTGGGACCTCCCAGACCTCATCTTGATGGCACTCAATAATGGATAGAGCTGGTGGGATATCGTCCATCTCATTCAGATACCCACACGGGAACAAGTCCTTCACAATCTTCACCTTCCTCAGCCCAATGTCCCACCCTGTGTAAGCTTTCCTAACCTTGCCCCCCAATGCTCTGCACAACACCTGCAGCAAACACACATTTCAAGAAAAGCCCAATTCAGCAACTAAACAGATGATTAGCCATGAATATTCGGCTTCAACACAATAAAGACTCAATTGGGACAAACGGGGTTCTAGCTCAATATTCATCGCACGTGTCTACCTGGTGGCCGAAGCAAACCCCCAGCATCTTCTTGTCCATGGCGTCGAGATTTTGCAAGAGGAGGCAGAGCTTGAGGATCCAGTAGTCGTTGCCGTATGCGTCGAAAGGGCTCCCGCTGATGACGAACCCGTCGTACTTGTGGACCTCGTCCGTGTCCGGGAACTCCCCATCCACGACCCTGTACAGGTCCCACATCTCGCCGTCCTCGCCGAAGGCCGCGACGAACACGTTGAAGTACCCGCCGTAGACTTTCTTCACGTAGTCCGAGTCTCTTGCCGCGAGCAAGAGGGCGTACCTTTTCTCTGTCATGGCCTTCATCGTCAACCCAAGAAGCCTGTCTGGGACTATCTGGGTGTGCCTGAGTCTCGCGATAAGAATGTCCGAAGTGTGCGTCTGTGTTTGTGTGTACGTGTGTGAACTCGATGTGCAGAGAAACGGAGAAGGAGAGGTGGCCTTTATAGAGGGACGAAGGAGACGGAAGATCGTGGATGTCAGATGCTGCTGCGGAAATGGAAACTTCTATGAGCTGGGATCTTGAAATTAATATATGTTTTTTGGTATGAACTATGTGTTTTGAGAAGGGAAAGAGAAGCTACATTATGTAAGAAGGCGACACGGTAGGAAAGCCGCAGCCTGGCGAGTGGAGGGACACGGTTTGGCCCTTTTCTGACCAAAAGAAAACGTGGGCACAGTGAATTCCTTTGGTTCCTTTGTTTAATGACACCTTTATCTTTTTAAGTGTAAAAAGTGCCAATTCAGTTTGTCGTGAATTCTATTTGCTTGAAACAAAGGTAATCCCGCTAAAAGTTTTTTACCGTGCGACATCAATAGACTCAAACCAGTACCGGTGATCCAAAAGTATTTTCCATTAGATTTTCATTTAGAATCGCCTTTAAAAGATTGATATGGCAAAGTGCATGGACAATACTAGATAAATGAATCTAACATGGCTTGCACGTCTCTAGAATCAGCTTAAAAATAATATTGTAAATAACGACGTCATTTCTACTCGATTATGTTTTTTTTTTTTTCAAAATTAAATTGGGGCAAAACTGTGTGACTTTAGGTTAGGTTTGTTGGAATAATTTGAGCAAGCAAAACCGAAATACCTTCAACTCAGATGGTTTACTAGGGTTTGCAGTGGATTCAATGGGAGTAGCACCATAAACGGCACACCACCTGATAGCTCCAAGAACGAAGCCTGTCACATCTCGTGCTAGCGCAGACGGTACTTAAAGTTCTGAGAATGAGGCTCCCATTGTTGTCCTTTATGGGCAGTGATGTGTTGTTGATTTTTTCGCAGGAGCTTATGGATCGATTAGTTAGGGCAATGTTCACTATGGAATTATAATTCCTAACGTCAGTTTTCAAGTTGCCGATTGTCTCTAAGCTCTACAGGTTGATGATTGTGAAGTTTTCAACGGATTGATCCTAAATTCCCATGGCAAGAGAATAATGATTTGTCAATTGATCGATGAGAAGGAAGTCATGGAAAAAGAGGATTGAAAAAGAATATGAGGGAAATAATCCACGCTCTCCCCATGCAGCTGGAAAGGAGTGGACAATATTTGGACACAACTTAAGCGACTGAACAATAAGATAGTAGGGGAAGTGTCCAAGCTGGAAGCACAGGAAAATATCTGTTCGAGAGCCATAATTGTACCGATAGGGGGACTGATGTGTGCACTACTGTCGTCCCATCTGGATGAGGAAGAGACAACACCGCTTGCTTGAGATCGACACCAATGATTTTTTTGGGGATAGTGGTGTTGTCTGCCCGTCATTTTCGCTTCTTGGCAGGATCACTGATAATGGGTCGAACGATGCAAATGATGTATTTTTGATGTTATTTTGGTCTGAACAACGTTTTTTATGTGCTTGGCGTAGGAGTGAATGACATAGTTGAGAGTTTTACGTCTTGTTTGTTGGCACAGCTCAAGTGACATATTCATGCTGTGGATATAACAAAAGGACCGTTCATTCGCATGATCTTATAGAATTAGCTAAGCATACCGTTCAGAATGAATAATCAAGTTCACTATCTATTCGCTAATGCATGTAATTCAGCGGATGTAACTTGACAAACTCCAAAATTTGATATATTCACTATCCGAAATACATATGCCATTTTTCAATCATCACTTAGAGTACCATTCAACATGCAAAACTTTGAGTTGAACACAATTCAATCCAACCAATTACAAAGCAAAATTTCTCATAACTAGTCATATGAGTGGATCGATGACAAGATCCTTAGAGAGCTTCTTGAATTTCCTAATTAACCGGACCTCTTTATTATTTCGAACAATGCGAAACCCTAGCGAATACAAGGCATTGTCAACGAGACATCTTCAAATTTGTTTCTTCCCCGCCACGCATGGAAGCTAGCATGTTGGACCTGGCCGGTCGAGAATATTAATAAATTATATGATCGTTCTGGACCGTTGCAAGGGCCACGTACGCGTGGGGACCAAAACGGCTCGTCGGTCTTGGGAATAGGTGATTGGCACTAATGGAATCTTACGTGATCTAATCGATATATTTAATTTAATGGCCGTCGTTAGTGATTTTCCAATGCAACACGGCAAATCAACTGTTGAACACCCCTTCCAACGCGTGTGTTTTCTCGGGACGGCATCAATTTCTCCAAAAAAGGTTTGGAAAAGACGTAAGATTCGACATGCATGTTTATTGCATTTTGAGATCTCTCCTTATTATATCCTTCGAAAAACCTAGCATAACGAACCAAGCAACGCATTATTTTCACGCACGGAATTGACATCTAGAAGATTTCTGTAAAATCAATACTCGGACGTAATTGTCTTGGCGAAAAGAAAATAAATTATTGTAGTAGTATGAACAAGCTGTACGAGTATGCGTGGAGAAGAGAAAAATATTTTGAGACTTCATTTGGCAAGTCTGCTTAGAAAGCAAAAACAGAGGTAAAATAGAATTAAAATCGAAGCACGCGAGGGAAAATTAGGATTAGGAATCTACCCATTCGTCTACCGACGGGAATATTATAAAACAAATAAATGAGACTATTTTGAGGAGGGAAAGGAAAAAAAAATCTTTATAATATAGAACAGATGAAAGCTATAATTGAATTTTTTATTTTATTTTATTACAGGAAAGCTCCTCCCCGTGGATGGCATTTCTCACGTGTAATTTGTCAGTTTCAGGAAGAAAGGGATAGCAACATCAGTGATTATTAAACATCTCCACAGTAGTCTCTAAACTTATTCGTTTTATAATTTATGTGGGATTATGTAATTAACGATCCTGCCTTCACTAGTTATCGGCGTATTGGCTTGGCGTATCTCGTCAATCCATCATTTTCCATGTGTACAAATTTTACGTTTTCTTTAATTATATATACATTCCGTGTTTCTTCGCTTTTGTCAAATTGCACGTGAGAAGTCTTACACTACACTTAATATATACATAAATTTGCAACTTAGGATGATTCATCTGAGTATGTAGAAGATGTCTCCATATATAATCTAAGAATATTTTGAATGATCTGATTGTACACCGATAAATAAGGGATTGAAGTATTGTCATGTTCGGTGTTTGATATTTCTTGAATGTTCATTTGATTTCCTCCTAATTTTAACTAACATACATAGGTGCACATTTCATCATTTTCTCCTAATTTTTTAAAAAAATTATTCTTTTCTTTTCTTTTATATATATATTTTTTAACTGTTGAGGGCCGGAAGGGGTTGCCGAGTCTCGCCTAGTGGCCCATAGCACCTCACCAGCCCTTAATAGTAAAAAAAGAAAAGACTAAAGAAAATAAAATTGAAATTCAAAAAATCAGAATATTAAAAAAATTGTAAAAATTGTTTATGTCAACGTCGCCCATGCCACATGGGATGACCGGTGTTCGGGTTATTGATTTTCGATTGAAATTGACCGGAATGACTATATTGACAAATCGTTAAAAGGTTTACGAGTAGATTGATAAAACTAAAATGTTTATAACTAAATTAATCGTGCTCAAATTTAGTGCACTATGCTTAATATACACGTAAGTTTGCGACTTAGTATGATTCATCCGAGTATGTTGATGTCACCATCTATAATCTAAGAATATTTTGAGTGATCTAATTGTGCTCCTATTAATATGGGATTGAATTGATGTCGGATTTGGTGTTTGATGTTCATTGATTGTCCATTTTATTTCCTCCTAATTTTAATCAACATACATTGATCGGCATTTCTTTATTTCCTCTTAGTTTTCTGAATGTTTTATTTTTTCCTTTTTCTTTTCTTTTTTCTTTTACTTTTAAGGGCCGGCAGGTCTAGGCCGGTGGCTTGCAGCACCCCAACCAACCCTTAATAATAAAGAAAAAAAGAAAAGGAAAATTAAAAAATTAAAAAATTAAAAAAATTTGTAAGAATTGTCCATGTGCTAACCATACCACTTAGGACGACTAATGTTCATGCTGTCAATTTTTGATTAAAATTAGCAAGAATGATTAAATTGGTAAAGCGTTAAAAGGTTTAAGAGTAAGTTGATATAATTGAAATATTTATAAATAAATTAGTCACTTAGGATATTTTCGACAATTTTTGCTGAAGATGGTTATAAGTTACTCATGACAATGAAATAGAAACAGAAGATTTGTCTCTAAAAGCTACTCTTGAAGAAACTATATTTTGTTGCTCTGCACAAATATTAGTGGCAATGTTATTTTGACGCTGCCTATTACTTTCAGAATCAGTAGCTGTTGTTAAATGATTTTTTTCATTTTCTAATAAGTTTAAGGAATAGATAAATGATAAGGAGTGACAGAGAGATGTCTTTGAAAGCATTATTCGTTGTAGCGTGGAGCTAATTGGAATTGAATAATTTTATTCGCAAGCACGATAACCTTTTATGAAATATACGCACTACGTGAGTACTTCCTGGCCAGTACTAGTGGCCGGAAAAGGAATGTATTTCCCACTACAACGTTTTCTTTTTTTTTTTTTTGGTCGTAATTTCCCACTACAACGTTGGATGTCCCTTCTTTTTATGCACTTGTACCTTGTTATAAATATATATATATATATATATATATATATATATATATATATATATATATATCCGATAAAAAAAAAAGTGTTTTAGCATTGTCCTTTATCTCCAAAAGAAAGATACCAGATTTGTCGGTTATGGAATAATCACATGTTCTTCTATCCAAAGATTAACATACTTTAAGACGGAAATTGCGCTTTGTACAGACTATCGTATAATTGTAGTAGAAAACGATATATAAACATATGAGCATAGAGAAAGCTTGACATTTACGTATTTATATTCTCGTATTTATTGATTTTGACAAGCTGGCATAGTAAAATAGTTACCATGATATCTTGACCTATTTTATCTTCTTTTAAAAAAAAAAATTATTGTGGCAAATTTATACAAATCTAAAACATTATGTCGATATTGAGGTAGGAAATTTCTTTAACGCAAAAAGGAGCTACAATTAGAATAAAGAAATAACCAAGTGGAGAATGTAGAAAAAGTACTACCCACGAGGAATACGATCAATATACGATCAATCCTTTGCAACTTTAGAGTCTCGCGGGATCGAATCTAGATGAAAACCTCAAGAAGTCGTTGCTATTTTATAATTTTCCATCGGTGACGCTTCTATATTCTTGATTCTAGAACCCATCAAAGGTCTATGGGGGTGACGCGTAGATGCAAATTGGAAACACGGTGGAGCGCAACCAAACGACTTATGTAGGATCTAAGGTATCGCATTCTTGGTATTGGGGTTGTGGGATGTTGACCTAACTTATCTTTAATAGCTAGGCAAGCCTTATAGTGCCCGAATTGCGGCTATATGCACGGCGCTGCGATTCAGAATCATGCACTTCCAAGTTTCACGTAAAAGTCGATTCTCTCATCCAATTGCATGGCTGCTTATTCACCCCCCACCCCCCTTTTTAACCTGAATCGTCACGAGTATAGGAGCGGGCAGAGGTTCTGATGTTCTTTATGGAGGACTAGTTTCCATATCTGTATGCCCGATGATGCTTCGCGCATCCATCATCTGCTGTTTTTTTTTTTTTTTTTTTTTTTCTGGAAAAGTTGTGTCTGTGTGGAAGAAGATGTGAATCGTTCGAATCTGTGATGACGGCAGCTGCCCCAGTTGGGTGCCTCCTTGCGATTGTCCATTGCCTCTCGCCTGAAAATGAATGAAGAGCTGCGTGTAAAGTTGAATGAAATCGATAAATAAGAATCGAGCGTTAGAAATGAATATTTGAACATTTCGCTTTATTTCGGGTAGATATTCTAATAAGTGCATCTATGATAGCAATTCGCGAATGAGATTCTCCGATCGCAATAGCACTAAAAATGAGATAATTATGCAAAAAATTTATAACATTATTGTATGGCAACCAATTCAATCTTAAACTTTTTAATTATGCTAATTTAATCCTAAATATTTTGACGATTTATTAATTTAGTCCTAAACCTTTCTTTGTATTAATTTAATTCTAAACCTTTTGAAGATTTTCCAATTAGTCCTAAACCACTTATTTGGATATGTGGCTGGAATGACTAAATTAATAAATTGTCAAAAGGTTTATGATCAAATTATAAAAATATGGAAGCCTTCGAGTGCCATAATTTCTGCTAGATGCATGGTACTGCGATTCAGAATCATGCACTTCCATGTTTCTCGTAAAGTCGATTCTCTCGTCCAATTGCATGGCAGCTTATTCACCTCTTTTTTACCTCGACTGTCACGAGTATATGAGAAGGCAAAGGTTCTGTGATCTTCTTTAGGGAAGAATAATTCCCATATTTTTCCGATGCTTTGCGCATCGATCGTCTACTGTTTTACCTGAAAAATTATGTCTGTATGAGAGAAGATGTGACTCGTTCGAATCTGTGACGGCAGCCGCCCCACCGGGCACCTCCTTGCGATTGTCTATTGACGTTAGCCTGAAAATGAATGATGAGCCGTGTATAGAGTTGAATGAAATCGATAAATAAGAATTGAGCATGAGAAATGAATATTTGCACTTTTCGCTTTAATTCAGATAGATATTCCAATAAGTGCAACTGTGAAAACAATTCACGAATGAGATTCTCCAATCGCAATAGCATTCAAAATAGAATAATTGTCCAAATAGTCATGAACCTCCTCTACGACAATCAATTTAGTTTTAAACATATTAATCGTGCTAATGTAGTCCTAAGCCTTTTGACAATTTGTCAATTTAGCCTTAAACGTTTAATTTGGATACTTAGTTGAAAGGACTAATTTGACGAATTGTCAAAAATTTTATGACTAAATTAACAAATCATTAAAAATTTTAGGACTAAATTGGCATTGAGAGGTTTAAGATTGAATTAGCCTTCACACAATAGGCTTATGACTTTTTAGACACTTTTTCTCATTAAAAACCCTATTTTCTTAGGATGTTAATTTTTTTTTTTAAGTGATTTCCAATATGGGCATTTAAATGTGTTTCTTCTTAAGTGGTGCATCTGATTTTTGTTTTTTTTTTTTGTTTTCATGTACTCAAACTTCTTTCAAGCTTGAATTTTACTTGGGCTGCGCATTGCATGGCCTCATGCAAGTTTTGAACTTTTCACGTAGGGAAGAGACTCGAACTTTCCTACTCCCGAAGGTCGTAGTATCCATCTTTCATTTGTCTAACCAAAGCGTGTAGACTTCAGGCGTTCAAATTCACTTGGATTAGGATTTTGCATCTTGAATCACAGCCCGTGTAAAAGGAGGGACAAAAAAAAAAACCAAAACCAAAACATAGAAAGTTGTGTTGACCAATTGAACAGCCGCACCACGCTCTACCGGTGCCTCGACAAATCACAGCCAACGATAAGACCACCATTCGCTTGACTCAATGGTCGAAATTTATTTAGGCATCGAGAGGAATACTGTAGGGAGTGGAGGATCGGAATTCGCATGCTTGCTTCTATTTCGTTATCGGAAAGCTTAGGGTTAATACAAACCCTAGACTACCCATTAGTCAAAACATCGATATCGGATATATTCTTGGGTTAATACAAACCCTAGACTACCCATTAGACAAAACATCCATATCGGATATATTCTTGTTTGGATCGGCGTCCATTGGAATCGAGTTCTTCGCTGTGAGATCACAAGCTGGGCGACCGCGGCCGTAAAGTTGGAAAGTTCCCTAGGGTTCCCGAAGCCCTTTCGGATCCGGTGAAGGCATACGTGGTTTGACTAGAACTAGACTGACTCAACAGAAGAGTTGAAAGGCACGGACGTGAAACTGATCAGGAACACGATAAAGTCAGTCAAAGCCTTCCTTGGCAGACCGCATTTTTCTATGGGAAGAATTTTCCACGAGGTAGCCGTCCACGCCTAGGGCTTCCCAACGTAATGTGGAAGAGACAGGGTCTCCTAACTTTCATTCCAACGTTGGACGAAGCCGATTCCAAGCTTGGTTTTCCGCCTAACGACGTTTGACATCTTTGGCAAGACAGAGATAATGGGGGGGTGGAGGGAAGAGAAAAAGAAAGAGAAATGGAGAGTGCTCCACCACTTGTTATGGCAGATTCTAGGTGGCCCGAAATTCGCGGTCGATGACGAAAGGATTCTAATTCGGCCGACGTATCTTGGGGCCCCATGTTTAGGCGAAACTCACGAAATGAGATGAGAATATAAGGTGGTCGCGGGTTCGTGTGCTTTGATTCGAGGTGTTTAAAGGAGAATTGTAGGTTTCAAAGACATACCCTTTTGTCTTGTGGAAGCCAAGTGCATCATGATACACATTTTTTGGTTCCGGAAGAACGGAAAAAGAGAGGGTTGAATGGACTCTCAATTAATTTAGACCAGATTTAGGTCATGCTACATATATACTGTAGCTATTATTATGACGCCTCAATTTTAGTGTTTTTTTTCCCCTTTTTTTTTTGTTTTAATAGGAAATGAAAACGAAAACGATTTTTATTTCCATTTCTCGATTTTTTTCAAGAGAAAACGTATGATGAGTGAAATACATGAACGTTTTGCTCTGATTTTGGCAATAATCCTAACAACAATCTACCTGTTCACATAACTCATGTATTAATATTTGAAAATAATTTCATATAAGCATCGAACGGGGTGTTAATACTTGTCCAATTTAGGGTGTGTTTATTTTGCGAAAAATGAATGATTTGGAAAATATAAAAACGGTCACCTGTATTACTTACAAAGATGAAATATCTTCATCTTTTATGAAAATATTTAAATAAATGGTTATTGATAATGAAAACATTTTTCATTAACTAATTATTCCAAGCAATACAAGTGATCTTTTTTAGGAAAATAATTTTCAAATGATTCATTTTTTACGAAATAAACGGAGCAAATCTATTTTAAAACATTTTAAACATAATTAGGGGGTTATACCTGACCATATACTGGCATTATGGTCCCTATGCCCGGTCTGCTTCTAACGAGGCTTAAAGACTGAATACAGATATATAAATTTTGTGGGCTGAAACTATTAGGCCCATATAAGGACTGCCTTCACATTCATGATTCATCTATTAAGGCTACGATATAATGCTAGGCCCAGAGAGGGCATAAAAATGACATCAATTAAAGGAAATTAAACCATGTAAATGTCTCAATAAACATTGTTAACGAACAAAATTAAGGTCTGTCTGTTTGAAAGAAAAAAAAATCATTTTTTAAAAATTATTTTTCAACTTCCAATGTTTAGATGACGAAACTAATTGATGTAAGGAAGGCCTTTTTTTATCAACTAAAAACAATAAATTGAGATTTGGAGAAAACAACTTCCCTGTATGGTAAGAAGAAAATTACTTTCCCTAAACTACCAAATAAATGAAAACTATCCATTCTCTTTAAAAATGATTTTTGTGAAAAATATTTGTCTTTACCATGAAGTTTTCAACGAAACAAATGCATCTTTTACTAATACTAATCGATGATTTTCCAAACGTCAAACAACAACATCATTAAGTTCTACGTCTATCGAGCGTCATTGTCGCTTGCTTTTTTCCCTTTGCGGTTCTCTCGCAATTATGCAACTTAACGACTCGTTATCATTAACCACTCACTAATCAGGATCGAATGCATGATTAACACTTTTCCCCTTTCCATATTCAATTCACAAAGTATGGGGCATCATTACTTACAATGATGTGTATAGTGCCAACAACATTTCCATCAAACTTGACAATAGGGTCCAATGCAAACCCTACCTGTGATGGTGGTGGACACAGACGACGGCATAGCTTTATTCCACGTGTCATTACAAGACAACTTCAGTATACACATATATATATATATAGTGATAAAGTTATAATATAATGGGTGGGGCAAATAGTTGGGTCGTCCTTTAAACCATTGGGCGTGGCTCAATGCAGGTTCTCTCATGTGCACCACACTCACTCGTAGGGCACCAATGCCCTTTTTCTGTCGAAATTCTCGTAAGAGCTTTTGGCGGTAGAGAGAAAAAGAGAAGGGGTCTATCTTTGACATTTGATAAAAAGAGGGGGGGGCCAAAAGTACAAAAAAAAGAAAGAAAAAGAAAAGAAGGGAGAAGAAGGGTCAACATTTGCGACCCCAACTTTTCACACAACGTGGTCTCGTCATGATTAAATCATCTCTCTATCTTTTTCTTTTTCTTGTTTAACCCTTATCCTTTTATTTTTTTTCTTCACCTCGCTTTTCATCTTCCAGGCCATAAAATAAGATGAAATCTTCCATTATTATTATTATTATTATTATCATTACTATTATAACCATGTAGATCCCTTGATTTTTTTTTTTTCTCTTTTTGCTAAATCGTAGGTCCCGTTGAAATAAACCGCGCCCTAGGGTAGCCCATAAAGTATGGGACGAAAATCATGAAAAGTAAACAAATTTAAACAAATGGCTACTTCACAGAGACCTACATCAGGGCCAGGTTAAAAGTACTGCAACCTTCCTTGAATTACATCGATATAGATTAAACTACTTCTTCAACTCGAATCAAATCTAAAGATTGAAACAAAATGATTTCATCGAATCGTATCATCGAAGATGTTAGTTGTAATTTGTGCTAATTCTAACACTTAAAGACATTGACTTATGTGATTGTTATTGTACTATAACACCGTTAGAAGTATCCATCTGTGTAGTATATATATCTATGACATTTATATCATTGTCTTGATCATCTATTTTTCAAAATCTAATAACTTGCGAAGAACAATGTCTTTTGCATTTTGGAATCAGATGAAAAGCTAAATATCAAAAGTATGGATGGGCGCACACACTTCTCGATTATTGTACTTGAGATTTGGTTCCATGATAAGTAAAGCAAAAAAAAAAGAAAAGAAAATCGATGTCCAATGCTGTGAAACTGACTATGCTTATCGTCATATAAAATGGTGATTGGATAGGACATGTAGTTGAAAACTACTCTCTCTCTCTCTCTCTCTCTCTCACTCACATGAATGTTCAAACCCTAGGAAGAGCCTCCATAACGCTTCGCAGCTCCTGAGGGCTCGAAGTTCTTTCTTTAACAGTGAAACAAGCGAGATTCCAAGTACATATAATCACTGTAACAGGTTCTCTCTCTCTCTCTCTCTCTCTCTCTCTCTCTCACTACAGTGCGTGTTTTCTGCTTCTAAGCTTGGATGTTCATGTGTTGAGGAAGAGTTAAACCTGAAAAGGCGCGCAGGAGGGTGTTGGGTTTGAATTTTCGTACGTTGACTCCTTTGAACTTTTTTCTGTTCTAGGGATGTGCATGAATGCCCAGTACGCCCCCTCAATAGTTTCTATAAATGGACTGGAGATCTGAGTCGATAACGATTGATATCTTCTCCGATCCTATCCTATTCAGCTTCTCCATCGTTTCTCTTGTTCTCTCTCTTCTTATTTTCTCTTATCATATGGTCAAACTTAAATCAGTCGAACCTAAATTAAGCTTTAAAATTTGGAGAAATGCATAAAATTTTCGATTCTTCCCTCAGCTAGGAAAGATGATGATAATAGTAATAATCTTGGAGAATTTCTCCCATTTGTTATTGCGCGTTTTCTTCTCTTCCTTTTCAATGGAACAATAGTTATTGAAATGATAGTATGTCACTTAATCGAGTTGTTTCACTTCCAATCATCTTTATCTCCTCAATTGTTCATGCTTTTCAATTAGTCTTCCATCTCAAAATCTTTCTTTTTGTTTTCAAGTGATTATATTAATATCGTGTTTTCACATGTATGACTGTTTACACGTGAGGAAAAATATTAAGAAACATTTCATAATAATTATAGCTAACTTCATGTTTAATCCAACTTTTGCATTTCATCCATTTCTGTCGTTTGCATCATTGATCTCATCAATGTGAAATCTCTCTCTCAGCAACTTAGCCACATGCAAGCTGGTAATCATACCCTGGGCTCCCAGACTCTTGCTTTTTGAAAAGATAATCAACACTTTAATTCCTCGAGCATCACTTTGCTCCCTAAAAGTTATTTCTTCACTTTATCCCTCACAAATTCATATACCGTGTCGATTTTACGAAATCTTTGCATTCAAGGCATTGCTCAACACGAATTCAAATGTATCTTCCCTTAGTAGAACTAGGGTCCCCCCCTCCCAACATCTCCCTTAGGCCAGCTGAGTAAAAAGAAGAAAGGGGGGAAAAAGAGTACATAAATGCACTAACTTGCCCAAATATTGACAGAATGGAATGGGTGAGAAGCAGAATTTGGTCACTCATGGAAGCAAGGAAGCTGCAGGACCCTCGAAAGGAAACTGCACTGCCCATCTCATTCTCATTCTCACGCGTTGTGAGATAGGGGAAGACGCTTCCCTTCGAACATGGATACGAAAAATCCGGGAGTACTTTTCCCTCTCTTTTGCCTTCATTAACTCGTGCTTGGATTTTGCAATGACCAGACCCCACCACCTTCAGTAACTCATGCTCGTAGTTGTAACCTTACCTACTTATGGTCACATTCCTTGCACTTAACCATAAGGTCAAATTGGATTAATCTTAACTAATCATACATCAATGGCGTGGAAAAACGATATCACGATCACTTTTCAAAAGTGTTCTCGATCACCGTGATTAGGTGATATCATAGTCAATTTTAATGTATCAGATTCAAATAATGTAGTCAATTCAATTAGAAAAAGCATGTCATCGACGTTGATAATAAGCGATTTCACGAGTGAATTATTTTCCATGCCCTAGCCTACGGTGTTCTGCCGAATAGTAATTGCATATGAATAGAGATAACTCCAAAGGCTTTTTGGGGTTCTTACAAAGGAAAGGAACAGAGAGAGAGAGAGAGAGACCACTTGGAGTTCCACCTTTTTGCTTGCTTGCGGTTAGCTCTCCCTCTTTTCTCATCCTTTTTCGAAAGTCGAGGGTCGTGATTGACGAAGTGAAGTGCGCGAAGCTATACACGCGATAGTGCAAAACAGCGGTTCGAGTTCACGAGGAGGAGCGGGGGGGGGGGCAAAACATAGAATAGGAATAGACCTGGACATGAACGAGTGTGCAGTGGAAGAAGGCCTAGAACCAATCAAAACCGAATGTTAGGCCGTGGGAAAAGGGGGAAGGACTCAATGTCTAGTCGGGGTCCTTTTGGTTCTCGGGTGTCCGTCTCGATGGTCCTCGACTGTGGCGCCCCTGTTTAGTCGCAACTCTCAGTCTCCATCTCTCTCTCTCTCTCCCCCATTTTCAAACTTAAATATTCACAGTAGCCTCAGAAAGAGCTGAACCCGTTTTGACTGACCGATATGTTTTAGGACATGGACGTCGCTTTTCTCTTCGGTGGTGGTGATGTTTCTCTGTTGAAACTGCTGTTTCTCTTTCTTCAGGAGGGGGGGAAATAGAGGGGGGGAGGGACACGGATGTAATTCAGGAGAACGTTTGAGGGCAGGCAAGGGAAACAGGACAGCAGCAGAGGTTGCTTGCGCAAATCTAGCTAATCTTGGGCCTCCTGGGGCAAGCAGAAATCGCCCGAGCTTAAAGCCAAACATCAAATCACAATCCATATCAAAGGAAAACACAACCCCCCTTCTTCCCTCTTCCCTCAGGAAAAACACACAAGACCCATTTCGTTTTCACTCTCGCTCAGGTCACTTTTAAGCCTCATCATTATGGGGTGAGAAGAAGGGGGAGAGTACAGTTGCAGAAATGGTCTCTTCCCGTGCACGCACGAAGCCAAGGCAATCTCACGTCCTCGGCTTCTTCTAACCCAGCGCAGCACACAACCTCCCCTCCCCTCCCTCCCTCCCTCCCTCTCTTATCATTTCCCAACAGCCCTTTTCTCCATTTCTTTTCAGGACAGGACAAGAAGACACGACTTGGTACTCCCAGGAAAGGAGGAATTCTTGAGAGAAGGGAAGGAAACGTTGCGAGAACGGAAGAATCCACGTTTCCCTCTTCCATGATTTGTGCTCTTTCTGACAGGCACGCAAGCACCCCACCCGCCTCTGTTCTATCTTGTTTTCTGGGGGAGACGCTGCTTAAAAATTCTACCTTTCGCCTCAATTGATGGGTGAACACATGCTGCTGCTGCTGCTGCGACTGTGGAAGCGACGGCGACGGCGGCGGCGACGGCGGTGGAGCGTGGGGAGTGCATCTGGTGGTGGCGGTGGCGGTGGTGGTGTTGGGTGGCGAGCTGAAGAATGGCATTGCTCTTTTTGCTTATGTGAGGAGTGGCAGATTTGGGCTCTTTTGCGAGGTTCAATTCTTGTCACTTGCTTATCACTGTTCTCCTGCTTGCTTAGCCTCTAACGGTGGTGGTGGTGGTGGTGGTGGTGGTGGTGGTGGTGGTGATATTGGCGGGACGGCTCAATCTTGTATTTCTCTGCTTCCAATTTGCTCTCATCTTTGTTGCTTTTCTTCTTTGTTAGCTAATTGTGAATTCATATGAAAGGCTCTGCAAAATGCTCAAGTTGGTCTCTCTCTCTCTCTCTCTCTCTCTCTCTCTCTCTCTCTCTCTCAGTTCTTCTTCTTTGTTAGTGCCTACTTTGTGCTTCTTCTTCTTCACCTATCTCTTGGAAAAACCCCATTTCTGGAGAAAGCGAACCCAGAAGTGTTTTTTCCATTTTTGCTTCCCTTCCAACAAAAAGCCAGAAATTAACAGGAAGATAAAGCGGTAAAAAAGAGCCAAAGTAGATTTTTTTTTGGGGGTCTGAAAACACTGTTTCATTACCTTGTTAATTCAAACTGCTGGTCAGGCTGTCCACTAAATGCTCCTTGTGTTTTCTTGGGGGATGTGCATGTTGGTTGGCCGTGTTGTGTTGTGCTAATGCTCTCTCTCTCTCTCTCTCTTCAAATGCAAATTTGCGAAATTTGATGTCATCTTTTATATGTTTTGTTTCTAGGAATTGGTACAGTTTGCCCTTGGAATTTTCCTCTTGCTTTTTAAGAATGTGGGAAGACTTTGTTTTTTTCCTAATGGACATATTTCGCCCTTACTCTTAACCGGTTCCTATATTGTTTCGTTTGGCTTGGTAAAACTTGTCTGCCAAGTGTCATTTTCTGGGGTGCAAAACACAAGATCGACATGTTCACTAAAGAAAAACACTGAACGCAGAACCCTCTCGGACAGAAGGAGAAACAAAAAGCCCAGCTACAATGCAGCAGCTGCTTTAACTATGATTCATTATGCCTCAACTTCCTATAAGCTCCAATTTTCGCCAAATCCGTGATGCTTGTAGGTTTTGTGTCTGAGTTATCAAATGGTTGGAGGGATTTGAGTTGTTCATGCACCCAGGACCCTTGACACAAATAAAAGCGTTGCAAGTTCCGTATGGATTGTTCTCAATTCAATTTTATGACTTGTGCTTCTAAACTATTATTTTCCCCATTTTTTTGTCTGAGTTATAAAATGGTTTGAAGGATTTGAGTGTTCACGCATCAAGGATCCTTGACACAAATAAACGCGTTGCGAGTTCCACTTAGATTACTTTTCAATACAATTTCTTCCGAATGGATGTGTGCTTTTGCCCCTATTTATCACCTCAACAATGCCATGGAGCTTTTGCGAGGAAACCTTGATTTGGACATTCGCCAATGAGCAGCAAGAAATTAAGAAAAAGTGGGAGCCAAGTGTCAAAGGAGAGCTTCTATAAGGTACCTATTTTGAGTGTTGTTCTTGTGTTAGGCGCTGGGTGGAACTTGGGAATGATGTGGTCATTTTGGAAGAGATAAATATGGGCGGACACAAGACCTAGGAATTGGTGTGTGTCTCTTGATTATTACCACATTTTCATAGCTGTGCTTCTCAAGGTAGCCTCGATTTTAATCCTTCAGACATAAACTTCTTTTCTTTTTGGGGGTTTTTTTGGGTTTCTTTTTTTCTTTTTTTTTTGGTGATTGATTAAAGAGACAGAGTTTTAAAGAATCAGCTCGTAGCATAGAAACTCTAATGCTGCCCACCTGGACCTGGACATGTCCCTTGAAACAGCTCATTCATATGCTTCTTTCCATCTGGTTTGGAGGGTGTCATTAGTTTGTCGCTTCATCACATGTCGCTCCGGACATTGAAACAAATTAAAAAAAGCTTGTACAAGTCTGTTATTTCAAAGGTGAGCTTCCGTTCCTTTACTTTGATGCCAAGGCTAAAGAGATTTGTAGACTAAACAAATTGATAAGAGCTTGACTAGGAAATGATGCGTGATGGGGCGAGTGATTCCAGAACGGAAATTTTTTTCTTTTGGGGATTTTTCTAGTTCCTTCTGCATTCTTGAACCTTTAGCCTTCCAAAATTCGTACTTCTTCATTGACCAGAAAATAATCATCCTAAAACTTCATCAATTGGTCATGCAAGACGTCTAAAATGGCCTCCCATTGATAGTTATCGACATACCACAAAGTATCAATAAGTAATTGACATTATTTATTCAAAATGATCCATTGAAGCACATAATGCCCAATTTCTTTATTGGCTTGGATAAGCATCGATGGTTCTAAGTTGGTCGATAGAGCTACGTTGGATACTCCCGCATTAAGAAAGGAATAATACTCCTCAACATTATACTACCAAGATTTTCCTTTCAATTTCTTAATCTTGACGCGCAGTTTGGTTCATGATTTTCCATTGCCTTCTAATTAGGAGGGGCATTGTTCAGGTCGGAATTAAGAACCGACCTTGGAGATCCGACTTTGAAGAATTGCAACTTAAGATAATTATACCACTAAAATGGCCAAACCAAGCCTACCTAATAAAAGAGAATTAAAACCGGACTATAAAAAAACAAAGAGAGTCTAGTGTAGTGTAAAAAAATTGAGATTGTTTCTAAAATAAACGTCTTTTTAATCTAATAAAAAATTTATTACAGGCCAATTGAAACTTGGAATTGGCGGTATTTTTCCCGATCGAATCGATGGTTCCCAGCTCAGAATTGCGAACAAAATCGATCAATTCGCTCCAACCTTCTAGAGTCGAATATTAGATATGCTCTTCTAGGATATAGCTTGAAATTGAACAAGCGCTAAGTCACTAATAATTGAATTGGATCCGGTGCTCGCCCCCACATGTACCACAAAGTCTTTGGGACCCGAGGGCAAGCTTTAGGAAGCATCGTGTAGAAGTAGAACTCCATCTGGAAGGCCAATCAAGGTAAACCCTTTACTTAGTGGCAACTTGTAGCCAGATTTAGCTCATCCAAAACCATAGATCTTAGATTTGATAGCCACTGCAAAAGCACCATGAATGTAGTTAAAATTACTCAACTTCTGTTGATGTTGTGAGGGCTATAGCCTGTGCAGTGAGTTAATCAAGTGCTCTGGTGAGTTTTGATTGGATTCATAGATTTCTGCAAGCTACGCACCAATCAAAACTCACCAGAGCACTTCTCCTTCTACAGTTCACGTTCAGTGGGTTGGTGAAAGTCCCTATCAGGCATTAAATTTCCTGCTGCCCGTTCTCATGCCTTGCAGCCTCTGAAGTTGCAGTCCCCCTTAACTTCTAAACAAGACAGCCTGATGGATTCAGTCTATCTAGTGTCGTTTTAGTAAGAAAGAAAGTAATTATTTCAATCAAGCTTCCTTTTATGGTATGTGAAAATCACGTCAGCAAAGATACAATGCTTTTGGCTTATCATATTTCTGATTTTCAATCCCTTGGCGCAACATGCACTCGATCAGTCGTGCATCACCTCATTGCCTTTGGACCCACCGTAGTTTCAGGAAATAAGAAAGGGCTTCCCCGAGACTTAATTATGGATCATGCAGTACCATCACGAGTAGGTTTATAGTTAAATTGAGTATATTCCATTTTTTCTGTAGAGAGATTTTGGTTGGGACCGTGAACTCAATCCAGCTATTCAAGGCCAAGTAAGTAATTCTCCATGAACAGTAGAAAACACCTTAACTGTTCGATTTGAAGTACATGTGGATTTCAACAGTTCGACATCTTAACAAGACGCGACCGATAATTGCTAAAAGGTTCGAAAACTATCGCTAAAGGACACTAGCAAGTAGCAACGGCACATTGGCCATCGTCTGTGGCTGCCTAACACTTGCCACCAAGGAGAACTTGCAACGGTACATGTCAAGCGTTTGATATGGTACGATTTGACATGTTAACTAGACTCAACACTCAGATTTAGCTTCACGTTGACACAAACCGATGGCCTCCATGGCTGGCTTTTTAATCAATCTCGTTGTTGTTTTATGCTTTTTCGAATCTCTGTACATGTCAAGCGTTTTTCAAGAGCGAACCCGACAGGGGCTCTGCATAATTTTCAAGGCTCAGAAGAACTGTTGATGCTGCGAGAAGTGCAGGTTACAGCGCATCATCTAACATTCTTGAGGATAATTTTAGATGGATGTTATAGCGCAGATGCATGTTTTAAAAAGATGACGGTGTTCGCCTGGTGAGGCGAAGCGATCGGGAACATGATGATCGCTGCGCACTGGCCCGCAGACCTAATCTTTCGCAGGGGACTTGGAAGCGAGACTTCATACAGATATTTCAATGATCATACCTTGTTCTCCCGTTAGATATGGTGCTTCTATTGATGGACATTACACAGAAGATGAAGAATACTTCGTAAACCTCAGCATCGACAGAACCAAAGCTTCGATTGGAATTTACACGAAGACAAGTAGACAACTCATTCATGCAATTATGATATTTCATTCCGAAATGATTTTCACCCAAGAATGTCCAGGGACATGGAGCAGCTAGCTTCCATGTTCGATGGTGGACTAAGGTAGTAACCAATTCTTTACAGATGAAATCAGACCATTATATTAGTCTACGAACTCGGTTGTTCAACGTCGTTGCTGCTTTTAACATGCCAGATAGCAATAGCATCAGTCCATGAAATAGTGGATGTCTTCTTGCTTATACTACGAAATGGCAAACGGGCGTGCTGGCCTGTGACGAAGACCTTGGCGAATTTGTTAATGAGGAAGGAGTCTCTGGTTGCTGTAAGAGTAGAGGAGAGAGGCTCTACCTTGAGAGGTTGGTGCTTGCAGAGACTCGGTGGCTGCTCTCTCTCATTATTATCTCTACTACAGAGAGAAAAATGCCAGGAAAACCAAACCTTGAGCTCTTACTAAGATGATGAACGACTGTCCAGCACGAGACTAAGGTGATATCAATACGTTCATCATGTCGTCAGATAGATCTCTTTAGCATTCCATAATGAACTTGAATCACGTTCGTCCGCAGCAACTTATCGCAGTTGTCTTGTACGGTTCGAGAGTTGTTTCTCTCTCGTTGTCCGCCAACAGGGTGAGCACCTAGTTACAGCCCCAAGAAACAATGGCGCCCATCGCGAATCCTCCAAACCTCAAATTTAACAGATGCATTTTGATGTTTTGATTAACTTTCCCAATTCTTCAGCTAAAAAGTATCTAAAATGCTCATCTTACAGTAGAAAGAATTCTTGCAGTCTTCCCATCATCATACGTGAATAATCTCCTGCAACATCTCATGTCATGCGTGAGCTTTTCAGTGTTGTGACAGATGGTTGATGTTCAAGATGACTGTGTCAAGGTCTCTAAAATAATTCAACCAAATCGAATCATTCTAGTGACCTGACCCGGCCCGGCCCAATCCAAACTCCAGTTATTAACAGCTGTTCTCCTTAAGTGAATGTGTGGTCTGCTGCTAAAGCATGAAGATGAGGTTTATATACAATAAGGACTGACTTTTCAGCCTTAACAAAACGTTAAAAAGTAAAAATAAAGCCCCCCAAAAAAAAAAGAACTTCAATTGCAACGATATCCAAATCAAACATGCATAGAAAATTAGATACAAAAACTAATATGGGATTGGTGCAAACCCACAAATATCCATACAGAGTCGGGTTGTGATGCTTTAAGCTCATTTCATCATGTTTTTACATTGCAAGTGACCCGCACATAACCTGGCCTACTGAAATTGAGTTGAAAAATGGGTTTCCGACCCATATTGACACCATTATTAGGAGGAACCGGAACACTAGAGAGTTACGCTAAACACAAGCAATTCAAGTCAAGATAGTTGCCAACAGGCATGTGGCCCTACTAGTAAAGAGATTGGGTAAGTAGGGCCAGAGAGTACTGGGTTTAGGATACAATCCTTGTGAGTATCGTACACAGATGTACATAGAAGATAGGAGTAAGACAAAAAAAAAAGAAAAAAAAAGAAAAAGAAGTCAGGATAGTTGACTACTTGAGTGGCTAGATTGCCACCTAACAAGAATTTTTAATCATGGGAACTTTTAATGATGGAATTAGTTTTCTTTTAACCGAGGTCTTACAAGTCAATCCTCTATGTCTCTAGCAAAGCTATTTAGTATTAATTTGATGAGATGTCTCTCCCATCTCGATCTCACCATCCTTTGATATTCTTAACACATAAGGGCGGTTCTTTAAATGTAAATATAATTTTTTTCTCTCTTTATCACATTTGATCTTCTAAACACACGATATTTGTCCCTTAAGCACAAATTTATTCTTTACCATCCTTTGAAATCCAAAAGTGCCATGCAACCATTTAGCCGACTTCACGATGTGCATATCCTCGACAATAAATTGAAAAATGAGGCGCTTAAGCGGGTCGATGCTTAAACTTTGGAGTCAACCTCACTGGAAAATTATGAATCATTCAATGTACCACTTCATTAGTTTTTTTTTCCCGACATATCAATTAATCACTTAAAAGAAGGTTCACCATCTTAACCTTTTTGTCTTATATATTTGAAAAAGAGCTATTGGACATCGCGACCGGATAGGATGGCGGCGATACCATGACACTGGAGTACGTGGAGAAGGGTCAAGTCTCAACCCGTAATGAAGAGCAATCATAGTATATGTGGAGCCCATCCGATGGGCTCACACGATATGAGAAATTCCATAGAAAAAGAAAAATGTCAAGGATTAGGAGCTGGCTCCAAGAAAACGAGGTAAAAGCAAGAAGGACAACAGCTCTTTCAGGTCGGACAAAATGGACCCACATCGAATTCGTTTCATCACGCTTTCAATGACGCAAATTCATGCCGAAGAAGCGATCGAATCCGAGATTCTCTCGATGGGGTCGAGGAGGGTGGTCCACCGGGGAAGAAGAATCAATGTCTCCCCCACCCACCCGTCACTTCTCACCAGCATCGGAGGGAGGGTCCTTGCGATCGCCGCACGATGCTGCGAGAGCCCCGCCCATCACGTGTTGGCCTCACGGCCTGAGCCACGATGCACGCCGCGGACAGGACGATCTCGGACCTCGGACCTCGCTCGTGCGCGCACGGACCACCTCGGACGACACGACACGACCCAGATGCTCTCAGGAACAAAGAAAAGGTTCCTACCCAACACGTGGACATGTGGGAGGCCGAGACATGTCGCGAGCGCAGACGTGTGGCAGGTCAGGGGACCCTCGTGATCGGCCGAAAAGACCCGCGAATCGCGATCGCAGAGATTGGGATACGTGCCGAATTAATAAAAGCGAGCGAGGTCCGAGCAGGTTGAGAAAGACCGGAAACATCATTATTATTCCATGAATTTTAGGTTGAAACATGGGGGAAGAAAATTCAGGACGCTAGGGAAAAGGACAAATCCCGACATGACCGACCGATTGACAAACCAAACAAAGCGCTAACGCACTGCAAACATATGATAATGGGTGTTCACTGGCTAGTAATTCCGGCCAGAGCAGGAGCCATGCAGGGCCTCGCCGCCACTCCGTCGCCGGCCGCCGCTGCGCCCTCCACTTCCTCTGCCGCCATCTCCTTCCAGCAGCACTGCTTCGCCGGTGACTTCATGGGTGCACGGGCTGCGCAACGTCCGCCGCCGGCGCCACCTTCTTTCGCGTACGTCAGGTACACCAAGCACGCGCCGCCGGGGAGGGCCTGCTGCACTGCCCTCTCGAGCGTGTAGCCCTCCACGCCCGCGGCGGCGGCAGCCCAGAGGAGGTGGGCCCGGGTGCCGCCGCCGCCGCACGTGACGGCGACGGAGAACTCGGTGGGCCCGAAGCATCTCAGCACACGCTTGACCAGCGCGTCAAACTTCACGGACTCTGGGTCAATCCCCATCGCTTCGTAGCTGGCGTAGCTGAACCCGTTCTCTGGGGTCACGTGCACGGTGGAGAACGCTGCGCCCTCGATCCCGTTCATCGAGTACCCGCAGGGGTCAAAGTCAAAGTCGCAGATCGTGTGGCCAGGGATGATCTCCGATATCCCGGACAGCTTCGTCATCTGTCTCGCCGAGTAGTCGGGGTCCACCCCGGGCTTCTTGAAGAACACGGACGCCTTGCTCTCGTCCAGCCCCGTCATGCACATTTCCAGGGTGATCCCGCCCGCCCCGTCGTCCACCGCCGCCGCCGGCGGAGCCGAGCGGCGGCGCGCGGCCGAGTAAACGTGCCAGCTGCGGTTGGGGCCCTCGGGTCGCCGATCACGTACGCCTCGGCGAGCAGACCACCGAAGAAGCCGTTCAGGACCTCGACCTCGTCGGCGAAGTTGCGGTACGGGGCGGGCTGGGCGTCGGGGAAGATGAAGGTGCCGCGCGAGTACTTGACCGAGTCGACGCTGAGGGCGAGCGGCTCGGCGAGCTGGAGGATGGGCTTGACGGAGGAGAGCAGCCTCGTGGTCCCGCACGTCTTGAGGATGATCTTGAGAGGGTAGACGAAGAGGCTCGACTCGGAGAGGACGTAGGAGTCGAGGTCGGCGCTGGAGAGCTGGGACACGATGGTGCAGCGGGCGGGCTCCAGGATGGAGTCGAGCTGGGCCCGGGTCAGGCGGCGGAGGCCGAGGCCGGAGGGGTCGGCGAAGAGGGCCGGCGGGGAGAAGGTGATCTCGAGGCGCTTCTCGAAGCCCTCGAAGCCGATCGGCGAGTGGGGCGGCGGTGGGTCGTTCATGGGTTGGTTTAAAACGGCCATTTGCGTCTAGAGCCTGAGCTTAGGGAAACAGTATCGAAGCAGAGCGATTTCTTCGCAGAGACAGACGGGAGCAGAGAGAGACAGAGAGGGGCAGAGAGGGAAAGAGAGAGATTGTGGGGGGATGAATTCTACTCTACTGAACCAGCCATTAGCGAGAGCGCGTATCAGGATGGCTTCCTCAGGCACTGCAAAACATCAAAAGAAAAGAAATAACAAATTGAGAACGAGGACATAGGCGTCATCAACAAACCAAAGGTTCGATCTTTATGGGGGATTAGACGAGAACGACACACGTACGTCGGAGTAAGCAGCAGATCGGAACTTCTCAACGCCGCCGTTGGGACGGATGTCTTCAATGCAGTAACCGAGGGGGACTTCGTAGTGCAACGAACTAGAACTACTACTACTACTACTACTACTCTTTTTCCCACCTTTGGTCTCCATTAAAACATCCACGCTGCTATCTGCAAACGTTTCGATAATCAGACACAACCGCTCCGGGGGAACAGCACGCAAGACCCATGTAAAACCACACGGGGAAATCTACAAATCTGACAAAAACAGAGTACGCCACGACGACGACGACGACGACGACGATAAAGACAGAACAAAACAGAACTCAGATCGATACATGGGCTTACTTTTCCTTGGGTTTGAAGATGAAACCTGTGCTTGATTCGCCTTTTCCGAGAATACCCAGAAGAACAGCTCCGGCGAAGAGGGTGAGAATGCAGGGCACGGGAACTGGAAACTCTCGCGAACGCGAAAGCAGGGAGAGGTAGGGAGGGAGGTAGGGCAACAGAGGTTTGCGGGTTGGAGGAGAGAGTGGAGAAAGAGAGAATTTATAGGCGGAGGGCGAGTGGCAGTATCGTAAAATAGAGGAGGGAAGGAGGGCGTTGCGGTACTTTTTCCTTCCCTATGAATTTTCGTAGTCTACGAGGTGGTCTTTGAGAACATACAATTAAGCGGCCTCAACGAATGTGGGAGTGCCAGTAAGCGCTTAGGACAGTGAGGTCAGCGCACGTGGCGGCGTGCCCTAAGCGGTTGGGGACTTCATCGGCCTTTCCGAAATTGATTTTGCTTTCTACCTGCTTGGAAAATGTGGTGCATTAAGGTTAATTCACAGAAGCTACGGGCACACACATAAGTCAACACGATTTTGAACTCCTCGAGGCCTAGCAGCAACATGGCTACTGGCCGTTAGGTTGCCATCTGTCGATGGATTATATTCATTCGGCGCAGGTCGAACCTAACCATGTCACGGAACATTCCCTCCGCTTGAATAGGAATTCACTTGTCCCTGCTTGATCGTCTCCCTATTCCTGTTGCTTCGAGCAGCTCGAAAGAGCCTCCACCGTGATCGGTCGTTGGAGTTCGGCGCCTCCTCCATTGCACGCGGTTGCCTCCACTATCCGGCGGTCAATTGTCGTTGCTCACCTGCCACCGTTTGGCCTCTATGTCTTTCCTTCAGTTGCAGCATAGACCAAGGTCCATGAACCCTCGAGGGTCTCTAGCTGGCCACCAACAATGGCCACCAACAATCTCCATTAATTGTGTTCGACAACTAAAGTGATAACAATTAGGATTAATACTTTAAAAAAACCCCAAATTGATATATATGATAGATTTTTTATTAGTTAAATTTTACCGTCAAATTACTGAGTTAGATGATACGTAACAATTGACAGATATATTAGTTAAGAGTTTTATCCTCCATTTATCATGGATGTATCATTTTGTAATTTTTCATGATATTAATACAATTTAATTGAAACCGACGGAGGGTATCTATCACAAATGTACCGGTCTAGGGTTTTAGGTAGTTAAAAAATTAGTTTGAGATAAATTCGTCACAAATATACTATTTTAGAGGTTTTTTACGGATTAATCCTAATAACTATATTTCATCCAATTTTGATTTTAGGACTACTTTACAAACTCTAGTACTATCCCCGCCTCCCCTTTTTGCATGTCGTTTATAAAATCAAACAGTACAATAGGTATCACAATTCTTAGAACAATCGGTAGAGCATATGCAATTACTCTGTCACATTAGAAAGCAATAGCTCTGGCTACATTATAGTCTTATACCATTACAGCAATCGGACGAGCTGCAGATTTCATATGCTTTTTGTACTTCTTCGTTGGAGCATATCCAAAATGTATGATCACGATGTTAATCATCCACCTAAATCCATTTCTAGAAAATTTCCACCAACATGAATGCTTCGATAAGATGGGAGAAGACTATGTAGGCTTCACTTCACTCTTCGTCTCTTCAAAGCTCATTTGATAGATTGGTTTCCCTTCATTTGATGAGCTTACTCTGATCAACTCCAGCAGTTATTTAGTAAATAACAGCTAAGTTAAGAGCGTCACAGGGAACAACTCCTTGATTCCGTTAGATACGAAAAATTCGTTTACATCTCAGGTTAGCATCATAAATTTCAATAACCAGTTGATAAAAAACTGAGGTGACTAGGGCGTGATCGCAACCTTACGCCGTCCTTCATGTCGCGTCAAGAATGTCATATCTATCGGACATGGTGATCGAACTCGAGCATAACAAAAATCAGCAATGTTAGTACCAATTTTTGTAACTACGAACTACATCTTTTTGATCAGTTCTCCTTAGGGAAAGAAAAGGAAAGAGCTCAAAAGTTAGGAGGGCATGGATGTCTCGCTAAGATAGCATTACTAGAATTCGCTGTTTTAGCGGGGGCAAGGATCGAGGCTCATTCTTATGTTTCCGTAAGTTTAGGGAGTTTCACACGAGGTGATGCGAAATCGTGGGGCTACTTTGTTTCATGCTCTTCACATTTCACTCTCGCTGAGAAGGTGCCGTATGTGCAAGTGGTTTCTTCTATACTTTGTCATCCAAGAAAAGAGACAGACAAGAAGGCCTTTTCTTTCATAAACAGGAAGCAATCCTTGGCAAACTTTGTTTCATGTTTCTTCTTTAGCAGGTTTCGCAAGAGACAGGGTTCACCATGGTTGATGTCCAAAAATGATTAAGTTTTCTAAATCGATGTTAAGCAACTCTATCATTGGCAAGTCCTTGATAGCAAAAATGCTTGTTGATGACTGAGATAGGTAGTACAGTTATCAACATAGGCTGGCCAATGACTGCCACTTTAATAAATTTAGATAAGCATTAAATGAAGAAAGTGAAGACAATAAAGATGTCAATTGACGGTTAGATCCAATGACAATTGAGAAGTCATAACAACTCGTAGAGAAGGTTGGTGTGCAATTGTGGAGCCTAGCCAGAGTTGCAATTGAGTCAAGTAACAAAGTTGTAATTGTTTGTAGATAGTGTTGACATGCAATCATGGAATATGATCATGGAGCCTAAAATTATGGAAATGCAGGCATAATGGTTAGTTTGAATATTAATTGTCTAAGAGTGCCTTCATTTATCAATTTATCTTTTCAAATCATTGTAAAGCATCCATCATCAAACAAACTACCGATCTCTCAATTTATCAATTTATCTTTTCAAATCTTACATTTACTTTCCTTTTACAATAGTTAGTTTTAGTTCTTGTTTACGCCTTCTTTCTGTCCAAATTACATGGAAGACAATTCATTAAAAACTGAAGATCAACCTTCGATAAAGATCATGGAGCCATTCCTACACGAAATATTTACGTGCATATTGAAATTTTCTTGCCTAGTTAGATTCGGATACGCTTGATCTGGTCCACACAGCCATCCATATTCGTGGGACTCACAAAATGGACCGATTCCGTACATTTTGGGGTAAGTTTGGCAATGCATTGTCTTTGAAAATTTGGATTGGCGAAAAGAACCTTGACTGGAAGGATTTACATTGGAAGCATAGGGTTTCATAGTCACCTTGTAGACTAATTCAAAAGTAACTTTTGACTTGAGGAAAAGATTAAAAAGAAAAGAAGAGGGGCAGACTAGAGGTAGGGAAAAACTACAGATAAAGGCTTGACTAGGTATGGGTGGCACCACGTAGAACCGTCCATGCAGTTTCATGTGATTCCACGCAATGCGACGCCTAACTCGCATGATGCAACCCTAGAAAGGACCCTCTCTCTACGGGTGTGCAAATGGGTTAATTTGGAATTTGGATAGTTTAATGAGGGCAAAGATGAAAGACAAGAGAAAAAAAAATCATTTAAATCTCTATTTGCCTTTAGAAAATGTATAAATGTCAAAGCTAGTGGGTATCTCTCTCAAGCTCTAAAGGTAGAATTTGGGTACCTATCAAAAACTTATGAAATCTAGAAACTTTATATGAATTAAAGAGACGTAGTATCGTGGAAGATCTCAAAGAAACATAATAAATAAATAAAAAAAACCCGAAATTTTCATAAAAGTTGCCCACATATATGTATATCTAAGTGAACATCTCAAATTTTTACTCGAAAACTTTCAAGAAAAGGTAATGGAGCGGTTCATGCATATCGGTTGATGTTACGGTGGGATTCCATTCCAATCATTGACCAAATCCATCCATACCTTTTTCCCCACTCACATCTGAGTGAGCAAGAGACTTGAGGGATTTTCATTTCTCACCTCTCTTTTTCTTTCGCCTCCTTTTGGGTTGGGCAGATCCCGACTTCTTTATGTTTGCCAATAAGGACAAAGAATTGTTAAATCTCCTACTTTCGCCACTTCCCCACACCAAGACAAAGATCTGCGTCCTTCCGGGAAAGACAGCCCCAAGCTTACCACCAAAGTTAAAGATAAGAGGAGGAGTATTACAATACTAATTTCACACTGTAATGCATTAGAGACTTCCCTAGAAACCATAGTTTAAGCAATAAGCAAGAAAAGGCCAAGAGAGGCCCAAAGTGCTAGGACAACTACGCTCATTGTTAATGGAGATTGCTTTTGGTTGCGCTGGTTAGGATACTTTGACCAGTGAAAACCCTAGCTTTTTTGCCAAATTATTATTGCCGACCCTTTAGCTTTTTGCGAGGTCCTCATCCCAAGAAGATCTAATCCTGAACACCCGTTAAGCCTACTTAGTTTTATATTGATTGATCAATCATCTTCTGTGGCCCAGAAATAATTGAAATTAGATAGAACAAATAATCATGTTCTTGCCTGTTCTCACTCGCCATTCAATGTCAAAATGCCATCCTCTTGGGCAGGGACTCAGCACCCACTGGGACTCACCTGACCCAAAGAATTAAAAAAAAAAGGGAAAAAGGAGACTCGACAATATCATTGGGGAATGATGAAAAGAGTTTCATCAGATCCGTCGCAAAGTGGAGAAACGTTTTGAAATCAAGCATTGTCAATTGATCTCATAATGATATATGTTGCATAAAAAATAAATCATTTGGAAAACATTTTCTAAAGAAATAATTACTTATATCGCTATAAAATGAATTAATGAAATTATAGTAAAACTAAATTGTTATTTATTTAAACAAGTGGCGACTAAAATTATTTTCATCAGCCATGTGACTTTTGGTACTCCATTGATTAGATCAATGTCTATAATATGTGTTCATACGATAACTTTAAAGTACATGAATAAAGCCAACACCGACTTAAGCTTCGGCCTGCCAACTTCATCTTATCCTCGTCATTTCCCTGTCAATAACATTCGCCACATAATTTTGATCTCTTTCTCGTGCTGGGTCCCAAAAATTTGGTGGAACAGAAGAAGAGGGCAACCGAAAAAAAAAGGAAGAAGAACAAGAAGAACAAGAACAGGAAAAGGGATTGAATTTATTAGGAAAATTATCTGCGCATGCCCTCAGAACAGATAAAGTGAACCCCCACGATCGGTCATTCACATTGGGTTTTGCCTGAAAATTGCCATATCATATTCTAAGCTGAAGCTATAAGCATGTAAATAAGCTTATTCTAATCTGGTCTTTGACATGGAGCATCTGGCGACGAAAGTATCCCTCGTGATGATATGAAAAAGAAATGCGTTGAGTGGCGTTGGTATATGCTGTCTGCTGAAGGCGAGGCGCCACCTAAGGAAGTCCATAGCTGGGGGATTTTTGGCAAATGGCGGAATCGGATTATTCCAATGTTCACATCTAATTGTAGTGGCTGAATGTTATTACGTCGCTCCCCAGCTTTCTTTCCGAGTGAAGATTTTGTCTATGCCATTAATGTGTTATTCACGAAACGTCGACCTCTCTTCTTATTCTTTTTCAAAATGATTCTTAAATTGTAAGATTCTCCCATTCCCATTGTATCTTTTCAAATGAGTTACTTCATTGAAGGGTTGAATTGGGATGTGGGGAGTGTTGAGTTGGACCATACGAGGATGCACATCTCATTCTTATCGACCAACCAAGTAGGCACGACGCTTGAAGTGACGATAATGAGAGAGAGACAGAGACAGAGACAGAGACAGAGAGAGATGTGTGTGTATGCGCAAATGAAGCAACGATGACCACCACACGCGTCGGTCACTATCTTTGGGCTCTCAACCCCATTGCCACTGTAGGCCATTCCCCACCCTTGTCAGCCCTTTTCGGTGATGGTGGGGCAATGACAGCTAAGGCACTTGCCACTTGGTTCTCACCCCTCTCTTTTTTAATTTATAGATTTAGCTTTTTAAAAAAAAAATTAATGTAAATATAGTTTACATAAAAAAAAAATTAGATTTGGACAAAATGATCTCATTTTGGTCACGTCATTGCCACGTAGGATAGAGAAAATAATAAAATAGGCCATGTCAACATTTTCTGTCAATTAAGTTGGACGGAGTTAATGGAATAACTCGATTGCACAAATTTGACAAGTTTTAAAACTTGATTATATTTTTTTGCAAGTTTTAGGATTTAATTTTACTTTGATGATAAGTGTTAGGACCTTTAGTACAATTTCCACAAGAAATTTCAAGCTTCATTATGTTGAAAAAATTCAAGTCCATCATCAATCAAAACTGGCTATGAGTAAATTCTATTATTCCATGGAAATAACATAAGGAGGTTTTCCGTGTTGGTAAATTTTTAATAAGTGCCGGTAAATATCAAAATGCTGTAAAAATGATCTGTGACTTTTTTTAAGGTGAGTTATAAGTCATGTACCAACCCTTAATGAATTTACTAATTCTTTTGTAGTTTGCAAATTACCAATTTTTGTAGTAATTTACCAAAACTTATTTGCACAACTTACCAATCCTTGCTCATATAAAATTACTAATTTAAACTAGAGGGGCTTACCGACTTTTGAGTTACTTACTAATATCTAATTATTTTTCTGTCAACGTATTGAATTGCCAACTTTTATTTTCTTTGGTTAGCAACTCTTAAAAGTTACTAAATTCTTTTGAAAATCACCAACCTAAGTAAGCATCTCCCACCGACATTTCTCCCACTAAAGTATCACCTATTGATGAGTTACCAACTCTCTTGGAGTTAGGACCTGTTTGATAATTTCAATAAGTGCTCATCATTAATGTATTATCATCTAATACAAAAAGCATATTGATAACTATAGCAATTTTTTTTTATTTACAACATTCAATCAAGTAAAAAAAATCACTTAAACAAAGATAACTTTGCAACATTTGTAAGAAAAGCGGATAACATAAATATTGGCAAATAATACAAATGACAGTTAATAACTCAAAATTAGCTAATAATCTAATTAGAAAAAAGTTGGTACCTACTGAAATAAAGATTTGTAAATTCATATTTACCAAAAAAAAAAAAAAGGATTTGCAAATTCATGTACTAGTTCGTACATATAAAGTAATGGTTATAAATGCAAATATTGGTAAAATAAATTAAAAAAGATGGCAATTCCCAAAATGTAAAAGTAAAATAAAATTCGTAAACGTGTCAATAACTTATCAAAAACTTATTGAGAAGTTAGGTAATCAATGATTTTTTAAATAACATTTTTTTGATAACTACAAACTTTTTTAAAAGTATACCTGTACGGTACGGATCGATTAGAATCGTCCAAGCTCGATGCACAAATAATTGGACCAAGGACGCTCTCTGGCACGATTTCCCACGCACGTTTAAGATAGAAAAAGAATCTGTGCTCGAGGAAACTTGATCTTTGTCTGCAAGCCCATCTTAGGACAAAGTCGATCCCACATGAACATTGAAATCATATCGAAGTTTGTCTTTCGTATCAAGGCAGCTGAGGCAGGTAAGATCAGCCCCCCTACACTTGCCTGTTCTAACTGTAGGCTCAAGAAATGGCCAAAAAAAAAAACAATTATAGGCTCGAGAAAGGCCCCATGATACCGACATGTCCTGCCTTCTTGTGCTTTTGCTTTACAATGCGATGCAAAACGAATATGGATACGTCACCTTAACATTGTTTTCTTTCTCGAACAACGATGGGGATTAAACGAGCAAGTGGTCGCTAGGGTAATCTTATCTAACTTCGGGTTAGGATGGGAGTTTATTGTATGGCCAATGCTGCATTTGCAACTACTATGTGAACCAGCCTTTTCCTGTTCATAGCTTAAATGGACTATAATATCAACTAGAGTTTAAGGGTGCGTTTTGGACTTGCTTTGAAAATGGGCTTTGGACACCTGAAAGCCTTTCGACCAAATATTGAGTATTTGGGAAAGGTTTTACAAATCCCATTAGGAGAAAGCTGAAAGCCCAAACTTGGTTTTGGGATGCCCTGAGCTTTCAGCCTTCGGGAAACCCTTGCCAAACACTGTTCATCTTCTTCGTTAAGGCAGGCGTCCAAGTTGTGCAGGGTTGCGAAGGGCCAGCGATGGAATAGAGAAAGGCTGGTGACAATCACGGCAACCCAAGCGACAGTCGTCGGTGGGTCACGTGACCTTTGACGGTATATGAGCTGTACAACCCTTGCCAAGACCTTCACCTGAGGTCATTGGGGTCGTGCGACCCCAATCGAGACCTCGCCGAGGTCGTTGACCACAAGCGAGCTCGCCGAGGCTGCGCAATCTCAAGCAAGGGTTTCGCTTGTGGTCGATGACCTCAGTGAGGGTCTCGACTGACATCACTCAACCCTTGTTAGGGGGTCGCCTGATCGCAGGCGGCCCTTACCGAGGCCATGCAACCTTAGGCGAGGGTCTCGCTTGGGTCGTCAGCGGTCGCTCGACCCCAGGCAGCCCTCGCCAGTGGTCTCCGAGGGTTGCTTGAGGTCCTACAACGTCGGATGATGGCCATCAGTGGTCACTGCCCTTCACTGGTAATTTTTTTTTTTTAATAATAAGTATTTTTGCAAATATAAGTTATCCAAACGCTATTTTGCTCCGAGGTATTTCACAACGGACTTTTAGGTTATAATTTACCAAACGTAATTTGCATTTTAAAAAAGCCCTTTAACTTAAAATCCTTTATATTTTTTCAAGGACTTTTCACAAAGGTCTAACCAAACGCACCCTAAGGTGCGTTTTGGGAACCACTTTTGGTGAAAGTCTTTAAGAAAATGCAAATACCTTTGAGTTAAAAGGCGTTTTCCAAAATGTAACTGTGTTTGGTAAATTGTACTTTGAAAGCCTTTTGTGAAGTACTTTGAGCAAAATGGTGTTTGGGGAATTACATTTACAAATGATCTTTGTGGTAAAAAAAAAATTATCAAAAGAAAAATTAAAAAAAATTGACCGTAAGGGCGGCAATGCCTCAAGAACCTCCGGTGACCTTCGGCGACCTTGGATCAGGGGGCGGCGAGGTCACGTGACACTACCTCGACCTTCGGCGACCTTGGATCTAGGGCGGTGACATCACGCGATGCCGTCTCGACCTCCGGCGACCTAGATCCGAGGCGTCGAGGTCACGGGAGGACCTTGCCGTCCTGGATTTGGGTCACGGTGGGGTCGCGCGACCCAGATCGGGAAGAAGAAGAAGCTCGTCGGCGATTGCTCGCAGAAGAAGAAGAAGCTCGCGGAAGAAGAAGAAGAAGAAGACCGCATGCCGCCCCAGATCTAGGTCGCAGCGACCCAGACCTCGGTCGCGCCACCCCCCGACGGTCGCCGGCGTCCCTCTAGCAGTCGCCGGCCCCTCGCAGTCAAACAAAACCGAACCTCCTCGGAGAAGATGAACAGTGTCACATACAAGGGCAAGAACTGGAAAAACAAAAAACTTGTGAGGACAATTTCGAAAAAAAATAAAATATATGAACAGTGCCCGCGTGGGCATGCCGAAAAAGCCGAAAGGCCAAGGCAAGTACTCACTTGCCTTGGGCTTTCAACTTCACAAAATTGGCATTTGGGGAATAGGGCTCAAAATTTTTTGCCAAATGGGCTGGCATTTGCCCAAGGACCTTTAGGCCTCTAAAGGGCTTTGGGAAGTGGTTCCCAAACGCACCCTAAGTAGGGTTTCCTAGATCCAAGAATTTGTATGGATTGGACTCATGTAAGGTGGACTAGTACATGACTCTATCCAACGATCACGATAATCCATTTTTATTTGGCATAGATTCAAATGATTTTTCGCAAAACGAACGGTAGCCTTTTAATGAAGGAACCGAAATGAAGTTAATTAGTAATTGATACTACTTGATCTTTTGTTATGGTTCTTTGATGTCCAAATCAAGAATTATCGAAGGGCATGGTGGGTGAAAATTGTCATGAAATCTGCTCGAGGTTTTGATCATCTTCTCTTAAACTCGTTAACAGTGATCCCAGATATGGGTATTTATGGTGCACCTAAGAAAACAAATTCAAACCCGTCGAGAGATTTAGCCGCAACCTCTCGTACGCATCACATGTTCTATAGTTATTCATGTGTAAACTTCACTTGACAAAGATGCACAGCTCTCAAATGTCTCTATTCTCCATCTCTTTCTCGATCCAAGGTGGTTGGATGAGTACTTCTTTGCTCCAACATAACTCTAGATGGTATCCAATGGTGCGTAGGAATGATTAATTCTTAAGCAGGTCAATATCCAACTGCGATCTCGAAAAATTAGAGACAAAAATCTTCAACTAGCCGATTTTGTTCTCAATTAAAAAAACTCACGATTTTTTCTATAATGAAATCTCAAAATTGCAAATTTTTATAATGAAAAGAAGAAAAACAAGTCATTGTCAAGTAGTCAACAACTCTTGGAGTTTGCTCCAGTGACCACCATTCCACTATGAAAGGGGGAGGTGGAGGGTTCGAATCCCCACTTTCTTGGGGGTTGAGGGAACGATTTAATTTTAAGTGTGGGTTTCAATTCTCATGCCGTGCGAAGAAGCAGAGCAAAAATAACAACGAAATTGCATTTGAAACCGAATTGACTGGGCCGATTCCCTATCGAACCAAACTCTGTGCTTGCCCTTACCTTTGCCCTTACTAAGCTACTATTATTATGGGTGTCAACTGTTCGGTTTGGTTTTTTTTGAAAAACCAAACTGAATCGAATCGTTAGAAAAAACTTCCGAATCGAATCGAATGAGACTTGAATCGAACATTCTAGTTCGGTTCGGTTCAGTTTTTCAATTATAGATTTTTAGCTTTTAGTTTTCGATTTTTTTTTTTTTTTTTTTTTTTGTTGTATATATTTTTTATTTTTAAAAAATAAGCTCTTATCGGTTTATTAATTCGGTTCGGTTCGATTAACTAATAAAAATCGAACCAATAAAAAAAAATTCGATTTTTAATGAGAACCAAATCAAATGAAAATCGAATCGAAAAAATCGAATTTTTGGAATCGAAAAAATCGAATTTTTGGGTTCAATTCGATTTTTAGTTCGATTTTTGACACCTCTAAATATTATGGTGAGATCGGGCTAAGGACCCCCCATCCCCATCCTCGGCCCAACCCAGCCCTCCGACAGGACAAAGAAGTCGAGACGTAAATTCTCTCAGCTTCGAGGTCCGAGGAATCCTGCCGGTCTCATTAGCTGCAGTGCAACCACCCAATCACCACCACCACCACCACCATCATCATCATCATCATCGTTGGCGCGACGTAAATTCTCAGCGTCGATTTCCCCTTTCCCACCAACCGGTGTGGGCCCCCCCCCTTCCTGCGGGATTTTACCGATCTTTTGACTTTTCCCGCACCTTTCCCTTCCTCCTTCCTCCTCCTTCTCCTCCTCCTTCTCTCCTCTCTGCGACGACCGGGTGCGCCGGTTCCATGCTTCCTTCTCCGCGGAATTCGTCGCCGTTGAGGTCCCGCGACATGGCCGGCCAGTCCTCGTCCTACCCGATTCTCTGCGCTTCCTTCAATCAGGACAACAGGTGACTTTTCCCAACTCGCCCGCGACGCGTCCCCTGAATCGGGCGGTTGCTTGAATTTGCTCTTCCGCGCTCGGAACTTCCTAAAGTTCGAATCTTTTTGCTTTTCCCGAACGAGGGTCGAGGTTTTTTCCGATCGCTGAAGCTTGCGTGTTCTCCAATTTTGCAGTTGCTTCGTCATCGGCACGAGGGATGGCTTCAGGATTTTCGATTCCAACACGGGGAAGCTCTTGTATGAACGGGGTAAAGCTGTTGCAGCTTCTCGGACGCATCATCTGTTTTTTGAGTAAATTGATTTTGTCTTGCACTAATTTATGATGGTCTCTATAAAGGAAATATGGAATCTCTTGTTTCTTTTTTAGTACCATCAACCTGTCTAAGTTGTGTGGAACTTGTGGCGTCGTATTTTGTGTAAGTAGTCATTGAGGAATTCTTTCTCGAAAAGATTTATTGGATGACGATGGCGACCAAAAGAAAAAGAAAAGCCTGCGACACCTTCATCTACTTAAGCTGAATCGTAGGTGAGAAGTATATGAGCTGCGAAATGAGTAGGCAAGTAAGGAAATCCTTCCTCATTCTGTAGCCTATATACTTCTCACCTACAATTCTGCTTAAGTTGATGAAGGTGTCATAGGCATTTTGAATGAGTAGAGTCATATATTACCGATTTTCAGATTGTCTGGAGTGGAAAAACTTCAGATGCTTTTGGGGACACCAAGCTGCCTAACTTCTGTTGCTGTATTGTTTATTTCGGTTATGTCCTAAGATTAGTTTGTTTCTTTTATGTTTGTAGCTGTTGGAGCTTTCAGCATTGTTGAAATGCTCTTTAGCACTAGTCTTCTTGCCATTGTTGGAGCTGGAGAGCAGGTGCTTTCCAGTACACATGCCTTTTGTTCCTTTTTCAACGAGTCATCTGAAGTTCTGTGTGGTCATTCGCTCATCATTGTTGTCATTGATGCAGCCATCTTTGTCCCCACGTCGTCTGGTGTTGTTTAATACCGCAAACGGAACTGCCCTTCGAGAGTTAAATTTTCTAACTTCAGTTGTTGCGGTTCGCTTAAATAAGAAAAGGTACCAATCCATGATATGTTTATGCTGGGATTGGCTATTGGCTATTGATGCTCCTCGGCAATCACTAGCTCCTGTTTACTAAAATTACTATAAATGTCAATGCAGACTTGTGGTTGTCCTACAAGACAAGACATACATATACGATGCGAATACTGTTGCAATACTGGACACAATCGATACAGTGCCAAATCCAAAGGGTGGGTTTTGGAAAAAAATTGTTTGATCTTGCAATGCTTACTGATTTAAGTGAAGGATCATTTGGCTTTCATAATTGTCACAAACAGGAGTTATATTTGTATTACTTTAACACGATATCATAGTTCTGTTGAGATTTTGAAAGATTCAGGCTATGAACTCATTTGCAAGAGTAGTATGAGTGCATTATTCTGTTGTTTTTTTGAGCTGCACCATTGGCTCACTTTATTTTGTGACTACTTTATTCACAGGTAGATTTGACCAAATTTCTTATGTCTTAGTTGGGAGGTTTAGCTGTTTATCTAGGTAGTGACCTATCTTTTTGGTGCCATAGACATTATGCAGAGCTAGGCAAGTAAAAGTTGCCACAAAGATTTGGAAACTTAGCTATTTGTGAGAAAAAGGCACCTCTATGGTATTAGTCTGTTGTCAGTCTAGGTTTGTATCATCATCACATCATGTTGATATGCTGTTAATTGTCGAAGATCCTTTTTCGGCTGCTGCACAAGCCACAAATTGTATTGCCTTCTTTAATGATGATAGCGATTTTGTCTCGTGTACTAAAGCTCCTTGAGTTCTTCTCTGACAGGAATTTGTGCGTTCTCTCCCAGTTTGGATGGTTGCTTCTTGGCTCTTCCTGCTAGCGTGACTAAAGGAAATGTTTTGGTGTATAATGTCATGGAGCTCCATTCACACTGTGAGGTTACTTCCTCATACAAAAGGAACTCAACATCATTTTTCAACTGCATCTGATTTTCTTTCCTGTCGGTTTATTAGCTATTTATCCTCATGAGGATCTTGCTCGGTGAATGAAGGCAGTCATCCACTTTTGCATGATGATATTCTTGAGTTTTGTCAACCAGCAGATTAGTTGATACTTCAACGATGATCAAGCAAGTCACTCGTTCAGTTCCTGGTTTTTGTTTGTGTGAGCTTTGTTAAACTCTAATCATGAACACTGATTCTATGGTGGCTATCCTCTTCTTTGCCAGAGATGGGTCTGAGTACGATCCTGAAGACGTAGGAAACTGGTTAGGGCCTATCTACTGATGTAGGAGCAGAAAATGAAATAAATAAATGATTCAATGAGAATTGAATCATGGTGCAAAGGCAGTTATTGATTAGAATATTATGAAGAAAAGTTTGAGACTCTGTTTAGCTTCTCTTTGCTGCCTCAGAAGTTGAATGCGTTTCATTTGTGCCGAACATATAATCGATTCTGGCCCTGGTAAACTTCCAATTAGACAAATAATGGACTAGGAGATGAAAATGTTTTTGTGCTTCTATAATTGTTATCAGACTTGATTAGTATTATCCCTCTTGCTATAGTGAGAAATCACATTCACTAATATTCCATTGAATTGCAGATAGATGCTCATCGTTCACCATTGGCTGCGGTTGTCCTCTCATCCAACGGGATGTACATAGCCACAGCATCTGAACATGGAACAATAATCAGAGTTCATTTGGTCTCTGATGCGAGCAAGGTAAGAAATGCTGGTAATATATCTGTTTTTACTGTCCTTTTTGCTTGTCTTTAGCATCTATATTAGTTTGTAAATAGCTGTCTTTTCTCTGTCAACGATAGATGTATGCACATATCTATACCCTGATTATGCTCCATGATGAACAACCGAGACTTCACTTAACCCTTCTTATGCAGATGGGGGAGAACACATGCTTTTCTGTATGTGTATATATATATATATATTTTGGTGGGCTCTATGCATAAGGCATACATGTTCTTTTGTGTCTGTTGTTAGCTTATTCAGTTTAGTGGCTTTGGAGAATAATATAAATAGTAGTGAGGCCTAAAAAGTCTTACCATGTCAAAAGATTAACTTGTTGACTTTATAGATGCCTTGACCATGTTGTTAAATTGTCATTACATTAGACCTATTAAATGGGCTGGTCAAGTTAAAAATGGCCCGACCCAAATTGACCCATTTCCATGTGACACGAATATAACGGTCCATACTAGACCCGACCCGATCTATATTGCTAAAACACTTATGCATCAAAACCCATTCTAGGAAAATTCATATCCAAATTGAGGTGAAAGCATGAGCAAGTGCGAGATCGAGAGAGTGAAGAGAGATTCATAAAGGAGGGTTAGGTTAAAGTAATTTGTGAATCCATTTAACACTCATATCGAACCCATTTATGACCCTAGAATTGGGTCTAAATCCATTTATGACCCATTTACTAAGTATAACTAACCCATATAACAACCAGCCTATCAAATATGGTTAAGAAATGGGTACCCATTTTGACAGGTCTACATTACATCAAGCATTCTCAGCTGCTTTCTCTTTGCATGTGGTTGTCTGACATTTAATTCATATGTTGGTTTTAGTTCTTGATCACTTTTCTGTGGTAGCTGCAATTCGTGTCATTTTTCTTCTCTTAATGGCATCTAACTATGCTTCATTGCAGTCATATAGTTTCAGAAGGGGAACATACGGGTCAACAATATTTTCCTTGTCCTTTGGGCCATCATTGCAACTACCAGACATTCTTGCTGCCTCAAGTTCCTCAGGATCTGTTCATATTTTCTCCCCGGGTATTGCTGTAAACCAAAGGTGAATATTGATTTTTCTTATTTTAAATTGAAGTTGGGACTTGCTTGGATGCAAGAAATTTAATTTGAGATTTTAACTCATCCAATCAATGTTTGGTTAGTTATTGGAAGTTTTTATCTTGAATTTCATACTTTACTTCAAGACAGGTTGCGCTAATTTTAGAGAGCTTGATATCAATTTAATAAAATCTAACCGCATTGTCATTTTTACTTTTGATCAGAACACAATTTGCTTCGTAAGATGTTTTAATGATTTTAATGGCAGCAGTATTCATTATCTTTTATTGAATGTTGTCTTTCCAGGAGCAAACGATCAAATAGTTTTCTTGGAGCAGTCTTACCTGATTCTGTGAATGATGTACTCGATGCAGCTCATCATCTTGTCCTCCATGATGCTACTCCGGCTGGAGTCAAAAGGTAAAGTAGTTAGTGATATCGCTATTCAAGTTGGGGCAAGATGTTGTATGGTACGGAAGATATATTCAACTAGCACTCAATCATAGTGAAGATAATTGTCTACAGTTAGTTTAATGGCGGATTTTGGTTTTTTGTATATTAATGCTCGCTTAGGGCTATTATTTTGTTCTATTTTTTGTGCTAGGACTAAGAGAATTATGATATATATTATCTCATGGTTTTCTTTTCTTCAAAAATTTGCGGGCGAATTGCAAAGTGAAGATCAAAATCGCTGGAGGGAGAGAAAGGGGGGCGAAGGTTGGGGGGGGGGGGGTGGGAGGGATGTGCTTGGACGGAAGATTAATCATTTATCTGGTAGGAGAAACACAGAACTATAAATCTCAGGACTGTTGAGTCAGCTATTCAGCTGATTCCAAAATCCCCGTGACTAGCCAAGTTGATGCTATTTATGTTGTCGAGCCAACTTTATGTTGTGTAGACCACTTGTTTAGACTCAGTGAATTCTTATGACTTGAACTTTTGTATGCTTTTCCTTGTCTTCAACTTATGAAACAAAATGTTTCTAATCCAGCTATGCAGTGATTCGCAAAGTAGATAAGGATCCCAAAACATCTGCATCTGAATTTACTGCCTGTAGGTGAGTTACTCATGATATCTAGCTTCTCTTTCACTGTAGTGTTCCTTCATCTCTCATTTCTCAATTTCGCTTCTTCTATATCCCTGTAATTCTTTTCTTGGTGTAGATCCTTGTAATTTTGTCCAACAGATCGAATATAGTATAAGTGCATTGGACCAAGATTTCTTCTTCCTTAATAGTTACCCATTTTAAATGTGTTGGAGAGAATGCCTAGGATAAGCTGCATAAAGTACCTGGAGATGCCCAGTTTTCTTGAAAGTTTCTTGATTGGGTGCCCCCTATTAGATCTGTAATCCTTTGAATATTACTAAAAGACCACTATCTCGATTTTCAAGTGTACAGTAGCATGCATGTGTTTGAACTTGAGGTTTGTGGCTGTGCATATTGGACCATTGGATGCTTATACACAATCCATTTGAGCCTCTATAATTGTGCTCCTTGAGTGATTGAATCTCTACGATAACTGAATTGAGGTGTAATTATTATTGCCAATGTTCCCATCACATGATTTTTGCAAGCAATAGAATTTTGAACTTGGAAGATTGAAAGCCAGAGAGGGTGTCACTATTCTTGTAAATGTATGTTTTACTGGCTCATGGCCAGTGCCCTTGAATGCTTACCAAAATAACAGAGAAGTTTGGTCTTTCCTTGACCTCTCCATTCCAATGATGTATACTGATTCTCCATGTGCCTTTTTCAGGGCAATAATATCCATCATAACCTTCAACGGTTACTTCCAGGAGTATAAGCTAAGTATCAACGAACAAAATGAGGCCTCCTGGTCCCTGGAACGCGAATTCAACCTCTTGATGGTAAATTCCATGCCGTAATACAGCACAGGGATCTTATGTGTTCTTTCCAAGAATTCTTTGGAGCACATGACAGGTTGGCAAAACTCATGTATATGTCAGCTTCGCAGTGAGGTTTGTACCAAGCACGCTTCTCATGGCGACATCAACCAACGAATACTACGAAAGCAATGAAGAAAGATTAGAACATACTTTTGTGGTCATCAACTGAGCAAAGGGGTATTTTCAGAGGTACTCAAGTCGAAGCATGCCCATTTGCGGTCCTATAACACTCAATATGTATATATCGTTAGTTTCTGCTATCCATATCTGCTTGGGGATTCAAGGTCTGAAGGTGTCCTTTATTAGACTACTTATCACGAAAGAAGACGAACAACCACGGTATATATGGTCTTTTTCGACTGCGTGGAGTCAGAAAAATGTATATAGCATATGACATCATGTGACTTAACAATGATTGTCCTGCATAAAAATCTTTTCCCTCCCGCCCTCTCTCTCTCTCTCTCTCTCTCTATACAAGGTAAATGCTTGCTTTTTCTGGAACAAGGTAAATGTTTGGCTTTAAAATGAGGGACTCAATCAAACATTGTATAACCTCTGAGCCATCTATTCAATGATAGAAAAAAGAGTTCTCGACGAAAGCGAACATGCGCAAGCCAAAGTGGACAATGATTGGCGGCTGAGCCCGTCCCATGCTTTCCTCGTGAAAATTCTTCACATGGCTGGCCTTGAAACAGCAGCTGAAGTCAATCTAGTAGAAAGTAGCTTAGTCAACAGCTACGATGTGTTGCTCCAAGTATACCAATGCACAAGATCCACGATATGCGTCCTTTGCATGAACAGTGCAGATAAAACATCTGTGTAAAAGTAATATATGACATATTTGAGCCCAAATTTTGCACTCCCTAAGCAACATCTCAGCAGCATGCTTGGGGCGTGGATTTGGAAGACAGTTCAAAACAAAAACTCTGCATCATGATGGGCCTCAGATAACGTTACAACATACTAAAGAGAAACAAGCAATGGTAAAATAGGGAAAATTTGTTCTCTTCATTAATACATCACATCTGTTGATTGTATCCTGTCTATTCGATTTGGACAAAGTCATAACGTTCCAGACAGGAATTTCCCTGATGTTGCCATCAGGATAAGCAAGCCAATGAAGATGTGGCTGGCAAATGAGTTTGGACCCGAGACTAAGTGGGCTACTCCAAACTCTTATTTGAAAAAATAGCTCCAGTGAACCCTCGTTCAGCATCCTTGAGATGAGATGATGGGTAGCCTCTGTTTCTTCCTCAGTAAATCCAACTCCTTATCATCACCATCTCTCCGTCGGTCTCGGTAATTCGGTTAATATTCTGGTGGTCTTCACCCAACCGTCCTCTCTCTCTCTCTCTCTCTCACTGGCGGAAACCGGAAAACCCAACCGAAGAGGAAAAAGGAGAGACCTTTAGCAAAGCACTCTTCGCGCCGATTCTCAAAGGCGGATCGCCTTTCGCCTCTCACTCCGCATGGCCTCCTTGCGGAGGCTTCTTCCGTCCTGCTCGTCCCTCAAGGTCTGTGCTTTTCGTGCTCTGCTGCGTTTCCCTTCACGTGCGGGACTAGGAAAACGACTATCTCTTCCGACCCATGTGCCCGTTCCTTCGGGTTCGCGTCCTCCATGCGCTGCACTCGTGTCTATGGTGTAAAAATCTCTTGTGGGTCGCGGCTTGCAATGCGGGTTTTGTCGTTGGCATTTTCACAAACGCGTCTTTCGTCGTTGCAGGGGTTGAACTTTCTTCGCGATGAGGCCAGAGCAGGTAAGGTTTCCCGGTTTCCTTTTGCTGCTCTGTATTGTTATAAACCGTGGCCGTAAAGGCGGATCTGCAAAAGGTTCATTCTTGATTGTTGCAGAGCTTGGAGGAAGCTTCCGAGGCCTAAGCTCGATATGTTCGCAAAACCAGAAGATCTTGAAATGGGAGGAGCATTGGCAGTCCGAGCACGACGGCCCAGGGCTCGGCGATGAGATAGAGAAGATTCGGCGTGAATTCGATGCTGCCAAGAAGAGTTTTCTCAAGATTCCTGAAACACTTAAAGAAATGCCAATGATGAACCCTAAAGGTTGCAACCATTTTCTTTCGTTTTAAAATGCATTGCTCTTATTCAAATTGGGCTGTATGAGCCTGTGTAAAGTGCTGAGTAGATGCTGACTGTTGTTGGGGATCACATTAGGAATATATGTGAACAGGAATATCAGACTGGATACTATACAAGTGTATGGATTTGACTATGACTACACCCTGGCACATTACTCTGCTAATTTGCAGACTTTGATATATGATCTTGCAAAGGAGCACATGGTCAATGAGGTTTGTATAATGCCTAAAATCTCTGGATGTTACTTCCGCGGCCTATAGCATGGCTGTTTTATGATGTGATTATTAATCACAAATTCCTTGCCTTTCTTTTCAGTTTAAGTACCCGGAAATTTGTATGAATTTTAAGTATGATCCAAGCTTTCCAATCAGAGGATTATACTATGACAAGCAAAAGGGATGTCTCTTGAAGTTGGATTTCTTTGGGTCAATTGAGCTGGATGGATGCTACTTTGGTCGACGGAAGGTAATTTTATTGCTCATTAGTCTTTGGTTGCTGTAAACATATTTCTTTCTAATGGTTGAATTTGTAGATCTTTCATATGGTCTTTTGTATTCCTTTATCATGATCTTAGATGGAGACCAAAAATTCCACCTAAAGGTTATATCACTGCAGTGACTTTTTGACATATGAAGCAGCATAATTGAGCAAATTCTGGAAATTTTCTACTTGGTTGTGCATAGGAATTAATAGAGCTTAAGCATCTCTTTTATCCCTTTTGATGCATGTATTTTGGTATTGATTGCGCAGAATTGCTAAAGAACAAGTACAAGCTTGATGAAACCATGTCTTTTACATGCTTGGTCATCTTATTTGTCAACTCAAATAGTTTGTGGTCTTTTCGGTCATGGTTGACAGCATCCTTAGCTTGCTATTAGGTGTTTGGGCTTCTTGTAATATTTTCTTTTAATTATTTTTTTGCTAGTCAAGAGGCCCCACCTCTTGAGCTGAAATATAGTTGTTCCAGCTCATAGCTTTATGCACACTAATGCAGCTTTCCGGGAAGGAAATCAATCTCATGTACGGAACACGACATATTGGCCGTGATCAGGCACGCGGGCTTGTTGGCTTAATGGACTTCTTCTGCTTTAGTGAGGTTAGTTTCAGCATCTGTTTGCTATTTTTAGAATCTCCTTCTAGAAAGCAAGTGGCACAGTAAGAATTTGGTGGTATTTGTAACAAACCAGAATCCTACACCAGGGCATGTGTCCTACTGCTGTCTGTGATTGAAACAACGTACTATAGACATATTGATTGTGGCTCCAACTTGATGGATTTTGCTTTAATTTATACAAAACCTGTCTCTCTGAATGGTTTATATGTGCAGCGATCTATTCAACATTACTTCTATATCTTCTGTGGATCCATCTGACTTGAAGTAATTTTAGCTTATGCCACCATCTACTTGTCTAAGCTGCTGCAACTTATAAATTGGACATCCTGTCTCAAACCCAATTTTCAATACCTTATCTGTAGTACTAGCCTCATCTTATCAGCTTCTCACCTCGACTTTTGCTCTGTTACTTCTAGGCATGCCTCATTGCAGATATGGTGCAATTTTTCGTTGATGCAAAGCTGGAATTTGATGCCTGTTACATTTATGAAGATGTAAATCGGGCAATTCAGCATGTTCATCGAAGTGGATTAGTTCACAGAGGGATTCTTTCAGACCCTCATAGATACTTAGTAAAAAACGTAAGTTAGTACTTCCTGTATTCATGTACTTTTTCACTGGATATTATTCTTTTATTGTTTATCGGATATGTGGAGTTCATCTATTGGTATTTGTCAACATAACAGGGAGGGGTGCTACACTTCCTGAAGATGCTGAAGGAGAAAGGGAAGAAACTCTTTTTGTTGACTAATTCTCCTTTCTATTTTGTGGATGGAGGGATGCAGTTTATGCTGGAGGTTAGATTCATCCTTGAAAACTATGCCACCGTGTTTCTTGTCATAGTGAAAATGTGAAGGTTGATGACTTCTATCTGGCATTCTTTTCCACCACAGCAGAGCTACTGGTGTTGATATTTTATGCATTAAAAGACAACAACATGTTCTTGTTCTTTTTACCTCTTCTTTATGAGTTATATGGAGGTGTTATAATTTCATGAACCCAGTCTTGAAATTCTTTTCAGGAATACATAGACTGTAGAGATTCATGGAGGGAACTTTTTGATGTTGTGATAGCTAAAGCAAATAAGCCTGACTTTTACACATCTGAGCACCCATTTCGGTTAGCATTTATACTTTGCTCTTTCTTTTTCCCCTTTATATAAATAAAATTAAGTGCTTTTTTACCTTACCATAGCTGTAGTTTGTTTCTTTGGTAATATTAGGATTTATTGTGTTTTTGCAGGTATAAGCATCTCTTTTTGAAAATAGAAGAGATGGAACAGGGACTGTTTTACTGGTCTAAAGATATTCAGAAATTGCCTTACCCAATAGAATTGCTATTTAAGTCAGCTAAAATGTGCAAAGTTATCTTGTAGCCATTATGTGGTTGTATTGGTATATGAGATGCTTTTCATACTATATGAAGTTAGTGGTAAACCTTTGCCAAAAACTGTTGCTTCATTGCATCTGCTTCTGAGGAAATACAACAATTGATGATCGGACATTGCTCTACCTAAAATTGTCATCTCCCTCAACTGTCAATGCACACATTATGCCACTGTCTCAACTTGTGATGCAGCCTCAATTTACTGGAAATTCTGCAATCCAAATTTTCAGTCATCTAATTTCGCAAATTTTTTTGCGACTCATGTTGATGAATGCACAATTTTCCTCTTTCTTGCATGAAAACAGCTAGAAAATTGGATTAATATTTTAGGAGACCAATTTTTCTAAAGAGGAATATCTTCTTCTATAAGACCAGAAAATCTGTTTGGTTTGAGGACAAATCACATGCCCAGTTTATGATTCCAACTGTATGACCAATTACGCCAAATTTATGCTGCATTAGAAATAGAGCCATGTATTGTTCATAATTACCAATTGAGGCATTGGAAGGGAGGGAGGGATTAGATTGTTTCCACTGCTCAAATAATTTATTCTTGTGTTTTGTATGGATCATTCTTGCATTGAAGAGTCTAGTTACTCAGCATGAAGTTCATTAACTATTGAAGTGGCCTTGTTAGTTTATGTCCAATTGAATTTTGTCTATGTGATAATGTTGTTTTTGGTGATTTTCCTCCATCAAACATCTACGCAGTTGTTATGACTCCGAAAAGGATACCTTGGCTTTCACCAAGGTGGATACATTGCTTCCCGATAAAATTTATTACCATGGCTGCCTTAAATCATTCCTTCAGATCACTAAGTGGAATGGTCCAGAGGTACGCACTCTGTAGTTATACCATGTTTGCTTATATTTGCTTATTTATCAGACAATTGATCGATTTCATCCTCCAGTATATCCTTTTTGCACCGTGAACTAATTTGTAATCCCTTTACCTCCTTGTAAGGTGATATACTTTGGGGATCATCTATTTAGTGACCTAAGAGGGCCTTCAAAGGCTGGCTGGCGTACTGCTGCTATCATCCATGAACTAGAAGTATGTTGGTTTATTTAGTTGTGATTCTTTCTATTCAGAAAAGTTTATGGAGTTAATTGAACTTCTAGCCATTACTGGATTTTAAATCGTGCAGTGCAAATTAGTTATGAAGCATAATACTGAAGAAGCTGGAACAAAGTAGATGGAGTTCATTGAACTTCTTTCTTTTTGTACTTTATAGATCTGGAGTCACCTATAGTTAGACAAAAATTAAAGATAAGACAATCCAATGTTGTGTCAGATTGTTGACTGCTCTGTTTATGCTGTGAAGCACAGCTTTTATTTCCCAGTCATGGTTTGGCTTTCTATTGGTTTACATACTCCTGTAGTTAGATAATAGAGCAGCTACTTTGTACTTATGTCAGTCTTTGGTTATATGCAGAATGAGATACATATCCAAAATGATGATCGCTACCGATTTGAACAGGTAAACTATGATGAATATTATTTATAATTGTTTGTATACCCAAAGATAGTTTGAATAAGGCATGTTATTATCTCTGATGATTTCAAGTTTTCATCATGCTCACGCATTCTTTGAGCTTACCATCATAAAGATCGCGATATGCATCTAAACTGTATGGAAAGACAAGACCCCCTCCCTGTCTCCCTTCCTCTCTAGGTGTATATCTGCTTGTTCACTTCCGGGTCATGCTATAGTGAGGCAGTTGAACAGCTATTTATGTTAATTGTTTAGTGAGAGTTTTGCTTCTGATTTTTTATAAAACTCTTGGCATGTTTCGAAAATATTGATGGAACATTCCTATTTCCTATTAAAAAGATGAATGCATTTAGGATTACTTAGTGTCACCTCTAGAATTGAACTTGAGAGGGAGAGGCGAGGGGGAGTTACCTCTACACGAGGTTCGTCTCATATGATATACTTAATATTTTTAGATAATTCCCTCAGTAATTTCATGTCAAAGTGGAGGTGGCTTTGTGGCTATTACTATATCAAGCTGCTTTTGGGTTTGGATGTTTTAATTTTGCCACTTTTTGGGAGACGACTTCAACAAAAGTTCTCCCAACTTGAAGCTTCTTTCACCTTTTATACACCCAGTAACTACAACCGTTTGCTTCTGTCTGGCGGAAAACAGATTCTTTTGTCCTTATCCTTTTCATGATCATGAACCGGGCATCATTTAATCTTGTTCCCATCCAAAAATCACCTTTATTTTTTACCAAAAAAAAAAAAAAAAAACGATTAGAGGGCCCATTTTCCTGATTCCATACTTTGGTGGCCATTCATTGTAATTGAGGGTGCGATGAGGTTTCATACTATTATATTCAATTAAGAAAGGGTTATTCATCTACTCTCAAAGCAACAACTGAACCTTAATCTTTTCCCTAATATTAACTTGAGTTTACAGTCATATTTATGTCTTTGTGGTTGACATCTTTATTACCGAGGTAAACACGTTTATGAACCTTATTGGTTATATGAGGACATCCGGCATCCTTTGGGTTGCCCCAGAAGTTAATTTTTTATCTTTTCTATTCTGTTTAATTGGGTAGCTGAATGACTGTGTCAGCTGCTTGTTTCCTCAAATCACTTTATACCCCTATCAAATTGCATTTGAAATTTGATTCTGATCCTATGTACGATATAGGAGTTTATAATCAACAGACTTAGCTGGCGATTCAAATGCGGAAGTGTCTTTTCTTATTACCTATTTTACTTGTGGACGCAGGCAAAATTTCACATTATACAAGAGTTACTAGGCAGATTGCATGCAACTGTTGTCGGTAGTCAAAGTCAAGGGTACAAGTCTCTTTTTGAGGAGCTGAATGAGGAGAGGCAGAAATCGCGTCTCATGATGAAAAGAATGTTCAACAGTTCTTTTGGAGCTACTTTCCTCACTGATACTGGTCAAGAATCTGCTTTTGCTTATAATATTCATCGATATGCAGATGTCTACACCAGTAAACCCGAAAACTTCTTGCTTTATCAACCTGAAGCATGGCTTCATGCACCCTTTGATATTAAAATCATGCCACATCATGTGAAGGTACGGCTGCCTTTTCTCCAAACTTTACATCTATGTACAAGCAAATATCCTGGGTGGATGTGCTCTGCCTGTGCATGTTTTTCAGTTCTAAATCTACAATCAGCAGCTCCAATTCCTCTCCTGTGCAGGTTCCACCTAGCCTGGTCAAAAGTCACTGATATCATTCCTAGTGCGCTTGGGGAGTAAGAATAGTTTTGGCATCATTACTCAGTTCTCACGAGTAAGATGAGACTGCTGGTTTTTTTGGTGATTTGATCATGTGGGTGGATGATGAATACACGAATTGAGTGCTCACCTTGCTGTTTCTTGGAGGATGTAGTATAAAAGTGGTCGAGCATTTATTCTTTTACATTAGTGTAGACATGAAGATAATGATCCTGTCAATTTTTGTACCTTGAAGTCCATTTACTTTTGAGGGTCACATGTACAAATTGAAAACTTCTGTGGTTATTTTCCTATAGATGTGTCTTCTAGAGTTAGTGGGGGAAATAACGCAGTTTCCCAGTTAATAAGGGAGTTGTGCAAACCATTGTTTTAAGCTGCTGATGTTCTTCAATCCAGTAAGCAGTTACCCAAAAGAATTCTCTGGCCATTTTATGGTGACTAAGAAATAGTTCAAGAATTGGACTTTCATTAATGATCTGTGTTCTTCCCATTGCAAATGGGATTTAGACACTCTCTTGCAACATTTAGATATGGCCATCAGCATTAAGCAGTTTTCAAAACAAGGTCCAGTAACAAGCAAAATCCAAAGCATGCCATTCCAGCTTTAAGTGAACATATCCTATCTCTGACAGCAATATTCTTCTGTGCTGGTCTGATCTTTAAAGTTAACTATATCCTTCAATCATTAGTCTTTGAATTTAAGGTTAAGATTACTAATTTTCGCCAGACTAAGGTTGGCGTTGATGGAGTTAATTCCTGCCATCAGATGCTGTGTAGGCTATTCACAACTATTAGGTTGTTTAATGGAGAATCTGTTAAAAACTGCTGTGATGTGAAAAGTGCCCTGGTTCTTATATGCATCTTATGAAGGTCTAGACACGTCAAAGCCAGAGACATTCATCATTTTTTCTGAACTTTTTTTTTCTATCTTTATTTTTCCCTTATATCTTTCTTTTCTTTTTCTTTTTTCTTCATCGGAAGTCCAGTGGGCCTCAGAGAAGATTGGCAATGCCCTAGCCAGCCCACGAGCAAGGACCTCTGCACCCTGGCCGCCCACAGGTGAGAGTGTTGGCCCTATTCTAATCTGGGGCAATGCATGGACCTGGGCTAGGGCTGCGACGCCCTCTCCTAGATCGAGCGGGTTGCTGGCCCTTGGCCTAGAGGCGGGGAAAAAAATTTAAAAAAAAAGAAGAAAAGAATTAGAAGACTAAATTGAACCGCCGTTTAGGACTTCATTTGGTAATTTCCCCCATGCCGGTGCTCAGAAAATTGATCCATCGCAGTTCCATCAAATCGCCTTTCTATAACCCTAATCAAGCTGATTTGACCCCGTCAAGTTCGCTCCAGAAAAATTCCATTTCGTGCTTGACCATGATGGAGCAAAAGATGAACGTCCCCATGATTTTGTGATCCTAGCACGTTGTCGACACATGCCCACATATTGCGAGACTTTGTACCATTAATGTGATGAGCGCGACGATCAGGAGTACGAGGTGCACCTCCGACAAGAGGAATACTCGCTAGAGAGTCGGTTCGTGTGCGAGAGTTCAGATGGACTGCTCCCAGCACACAACATAGCCTTTGGGTGCAGTCATGAGAGTGAAGAACAACCCGATTCAATTATGGAATTATGGAAGTGCTTGGACCGGACGATAACAGGTAGTCTCTGGCTAGACAACTTGGTAAAGATATTCCCCTATAGTATTGGAAAATTAGGGATCCATATCTTAGGGAGAGAATTGCGCTTGAGCACGCATTGTGAACTCCTCGACGAATGACGGATTGTAGTATCCTAAACATTGTGAAGGAGGATGAAATGTGCACATCTTTTGTCTGCTATTGGTTCTAACCTTTGTTCATCCTAGTCTCTCTGGCCATCTTATGGTTTTGTCAACATTTCATCCTTCAATATGGCTTATTGCAGGTAATCTAGGAATAGCCTTTTGGCAATTCCAACTTCCTATCAGTTTCATTAGCAAGTTTTGTCTTAAAATCAGGAATACCACGCGTACACTCGGTTGCAACATTTGGACATGTCCATCAGCAAAAAAGCGAGTTCCAAAACGGTGAAACCAGGTCCAGCAATAAGCAAACTTCATATCACGTTTCTCCAGCTTTAAAGTGCGTTTATTTCGCAAAAAAATGAATGATTTAAAAAAAATATTTTTCTAAAAAGGATTGCTTGTTTTGCTATTCATTCAGGTGTCATTTAGCATTGGAATTAAAGATTAAGATTATGTTCCTTTCGTCGATTTGGTTTATGCCATTAAACCATGGTGTAGGCTATTTAAAATCCATAGATTGTTAACTGAGAATCAATTGAAACTTCTCTCGAGCAAAAGCTGCTTTAGTTTTTTACGTGCACCTTATAAAGGCAGAATTACTTCGTGTAAATTTCTTCATAGCCTAGGAATTGCCAACACATTCTGATCAGTGTTCACACTCTCAAAAACAGATGAATTTCTCAAGCAAACTGAAAATAGGATGTGAACAAAAAAAAACTTCAGACTTACAGAAAACTCGAATAACAAATGCATGAGCACATATCTCATTGACCTGTCAGAGCATAGACAACCACTGATGATTGGAGGTCACGATCCACCTTGAAGTGAGCATGGAAGAATCTCTTGACCTGCAATAATGGATAGCTCGAGTCATCAGGAAGAAACATAAACCACAGGAAAATGCCCTGGGATTAAGACAGTAGGTGTTGAAGTTGAAGTTGGTATCTACCTCTTTGAAAGAGTGCAACAGCAAAAATTCCCTCAAAACTCTTTCTTCTGATTCGAATAACACTATGTGACTTGGTAGTGACCAATCATTTGCAAGGTCTTTGGTAAACCCCACAGGATCCATCATAAATTGGTCTGACTCATCCGGAACACCCCTCTCTTCACTGTCGAGCAAATCCAAATGCAAATCCATGACTTAAGACCTCAGATAGATAGATCGGTTTCATACATGAAACCATAAAAAATTACCTTGGTGAGCAGTCCAAGAAATCCATGGGCAGGTCCTGATGAAGTGTTGAATAGTAAGGTGTGGCATGGCAGGGCATAAGGAAAAGGATACTCTTCACTCTATCTTTTGCAGCTTCTCTTGAAAGAAAGTTCATCACATCCTCAGATCCTCTCTGTCCAACATACCAAAGTACTTAGATATTCAAGAAGAAAAGTTCCAACATACATGTAATGATGAATAACGAAAAAGGCCCTAGTTAACAGAGCCATTCCGGCATTCCAATAAACTTAATGTAAAAGAATAAAAAAAAAGGTTAAATAAAACCAGGAGCATCACAGCTTTTTTATCAAAGGCATAAAAAAGTATGGAGTACCTGATGAACTAAGCTCATGTACAAGGCCATAGGAATGTTAGTTGCAAGCAAGAAGCAGATGGCCCATCGCATTCTTGAGGGGCATTTAGTGTGATGTTTTGAAGCTTCTGCTGTCTTGTTATCAGAACTGTAGTTTGTCGATATTGCAGCTAGAGAAAATCCCGAGAACATCAAGGTTATCGGAAGCACCGGGAGAACAAATCTGGGTCCACATTTCTGGTTACAAAGGAGGATAAGTTGGGAAAAAAGGAAGGAATTCAAAGCAGCAACTAAGCAAATACAAAGGGATTGCCTGTACCTGAATTCTTTGTGGCCCAGTACACTGTAAAGTACTAAAACCCAGGCAATAAGCCCAGAAAGCCTCCAATTTCTGGACATGATGATGCCAGCCAAGGAGAACGGCAAAAATGTAAAGAGCATCACTGTGAATCCCTGAGTAAAGTACCAATGCCACTTGTGTGTTCCATAGTAGTCCCCTCCGGAAGAAAGAAAATTGAACATGAGGAAGTTCAGAGGTACTAAAACCCATGAGCCATAGACTAGCCGATCAAGTAAAGTTGCCAGTCCAAGCACCAGCACCCTATACAGCATATTAGAAATGCACAAATCAATCGGACGAAATGCATCCACAGTTGCATGCCATCAAATAACCACAAGTACCAAAATTGATAGATGCACGATAACTCACCCAACAGGAAGAACCTCCAAAAAAATGAATCTCATTCTGTCGCGGGCCCAAAAAAGCTCTAGAAGGCCAACATACATCCATATAATGGCACTTGTTGGTCGAATTACACATGCAAATGCTGCCACTATCACACCCCATATCCTCATCGATGAGTCATCCCTCCTGGATGAAACTCTCACACATGGCCAGTAATACAGCCCGATGATTGTAAGGACAGTTTCCAAACTGTTTGATAATGTCCGTGTAATACAGAAGAACATAAACCAGTTTGTCAACTCTGAAAATAACTGACAGAAAGTTAAGGTCAATATTATTAAACTTCAAGCTGAAAATTCCACAAATCAACAATTTGGTCCAAGGGGGACGATACAGATGATGCCAAGTGTAATATGAAAAGGATACTGCCCATTTAGCGACACGATTGCCAAAAAGAAGGCGAGAGAGTTTATATAAGTAGAGATCACCAACTGCAGAAAATATTGACTGGAGCAGCCTTGGAGCCCTCATCTGCATAGCAAGAAAAGCAGCTTCGCATATAATAGACGCAAACAATATTGATCACTTTTGTAATTCATCAACTTATCATGGCAAAAGTTTTAGTTTCCAGTATTTACCATGATCAAAGGTTTATCAAGACCAAGTACTGCGAGAACCTTGTAAGGAAGAGCAAATATCATTGGATGCAGATAACCTCGAATACCCTTTTTCCATTCCCATGTTAGGTGTCCATAGCTGCAATTCATATATCCAAAAGACAATGTTTATCCCGTTAGCAACAACACAAACAGAAAATATGCAGCTATAGAACTTATGGAGGCTACCTTACCCAAATGCAATACGATGTGCAACTTCTAGAGCTTGCCAATGCTCATCTGGGTTGAAATATGTCTGCACAAGCAAGGAGTTCAACACTCGCACAGCCAAACAAAGCAAAAACACTCTCCTTTCTGACAAGCATGGATATGATTCTTCTAATTTTTCTTCAGGGAGGTCCTTCAAATTCTGTGATATTTGTCCACCACTACCGCCAGCAGAAACATGACGTCTCTGTTGCATGGTCGCTGCAAATGCACAGATAGTGATCACAAGGTTAACAAAACTGAGTAAGGGAATGCTGATTGGAGTTTAATCAGACATAGTGATAGATCGAAAAGTCAACAAATGAAAGCGCATTCACCATTCACGATCAGAGTGAAACAACCATGCTTTGGCCGAAGCTACCATTATATCTCTTTTGGCTGGGAAATCAATCACCTTCCACAACAGTTTCACATGGATAGCCAACCAAAGAACACGCGTATGTGCACATTTGTGGCAACATCCGCAAACATATCAACTAACCATGCCGGAGATTTCCTCCTTTTTATTCGATTAAGATTTGGAGTAACAATCCGTCACGTCAGCACAACATAATTCAATCCATTTACATGTGACAGAAAAAAAATTGCAAGATCACATCCAGTTGGTTCTCTCCCGCAGTAAAGTCGAACTAAAACCAGTAGCCATTCAAGCATATCTTTTCGTTTTCTTCTTTTTGTGGCGAATCTCACTTAACCCAGTTGCGATATGATCCAATTCAACTTGCAGATAGTTTCAAAAACTGAACTTTACACACAACGCGAAGTGGGTAATGGGAGATCCCAGATCACGAAATCGGCGAGGCCGCGCGCTCGCGCGGGCGCGTGGGAGAGGAAGGGGAAAAGGGCAAATAGGGAAAGAGAAATTACCTGCGACGGCGACCTCAACTCGAGCTTGGCGGCAGCTTCGTTAGTTCGCGAGGAGAGGAAGAGAGAGAAGTCGGAAATCGCAAAGAAAGGCGAGGGAGGCCGAGACCGGGAGAGCGAGAGAGGCGGCGGGAGAGAGAGAGAGAGAGAGAGAGAGAGAGAGAGAGAGAATGGGGAGTGAATGGTGGTGCGTGGTCTGTCAAAAGGCGGCGGCGGAGGAAGAGGTGGCGCGGTCGACCTGGGTAGTCCGATGTTCAGTGGACTTGATAGAGAGAGAGAGAGAGAGAGAGAGAGAGGCTCTTACGTTTTCTTTCATAGAAAAGTTTGAAGTTAGAGACTTCAAGGAGATCTCCAAGACGCCACGTGTCCGGGCAGCAGCAGTAGCCGCAGCAGCCAAGCCTTTGCCCAAATTATGGCCATGGCTATACGGCTAATGCCGCCGCTTTCCTGCTTCTCTACAATGCCTATGTCCCATTGAAGCACCGCCGCCCCACACCATCCTCGCCGTCGGCGGCCAATCTGAAAGGCGCGGCCCATCCTGGACACTTGTCACCGCCGAATGGCCCGGGACCTTGCTGACGCCTAGACCGATATTTTCCTCGGTGGAACCAACCAACTCACGTTCTGCTTCAAATGGAAGAAGGTTCGTGCGAAGTTTCATGCCATCAAGATCAATCGTATTAAAGTCGTACGTCCGCCGGACATGTCATGGGGATGCTTTAGTCCTTCTTGATGAACACAGCTAAGGTTCGGAGATTCCAGTATGGCCTATGTCCAGATTTTTGGCTCTTGATCACCCTCGTCCTCCAATGAAGGAAGACGATGTTGGTAGCGTTGGTTTCCTTGGCCAGTACGTGTATCCTCCCAAGAAGCAGTGCTGCCTGCTTTGTGTTTTTCTTCCAGAGGTTGCCAGGCTACTTTCAGATTCGCTTCCAGCGGATACTGCAAAGAAGTGTGAATATACTGATGATGCAGAAGAGATGGGCATCTCGCGTTGCGATTCAGGACGTGCCAGACACACCTCTCCTCTTGAATCAAAGAAGCCTAAAACTGCTTTTTAATGTTCCTGAGTCCCCCCCGGTTCACCACCTTTCGAGAGAGTCGTGGGATTATGTTTTTTCCAAGTAAGATTCCGCATTTACTCCTTCTCTTCCTGTTTGTTTCAGTGGATGCAGTGGAAACAATCTACTCCCTGCCTCCCTTCCAATGCCTCAATTTGTCATTATGAGCAATCCATGCGGTTGGAATCATAAACCGGGCAAGTGATTTAACCTCAAACCAGACGGATATTTCTGGTCTTGTGGAAGAAGATAATCCTCTTCAGAAAAATTGCTCTCTTAGGATATGAAGTCAATTTTTTTCTAGCTGATGTGTGTGAGAAAGAGGGAAATTGCGAATCCATCGACATAAGCCACGTAAAAAAAATTGTAAAATTTTAGATGGCCAAGAATTTGGATTGCAGAATTTCCAGTGACTTGAGGCTGCATCCCGAGTTGAGACAGCGGCGCAACGTGTGCATCGACAGTTGAGGTGAGATGACAGTCTTTTAGGCACAGCAATGTCCAATCATCAATCGTTCTCTTTCCACAGAAAGCAGATGCAGAGAAGAAACAGTAGTAAGCAGTTTTACTGGAACAACCCCTGTACCCTATCTTCTATTTTCAACAAGAGATGCTCATACCCGCTGAAACACTGTAAATCCTAGCGTTACCAACGGAAACAAACTACAGCCCTAGCGAGAAAAAAATGCATTTAATTTTACTCACAATGGAGGGGAAAAAAGGAACAAAGTATAAATGCGAGCTGAAACGGGCGTTCAGATGTGTAGAAGTCAGGCTTATTCGCTTATTTGCCGTTGTTTCAGGACTTCGGAAGACTTCAGAATGCACAGAGTTAATGCATCCACCGAAACGTATAGGAAGAGGAGAAAGAGTGAATGTGGAATTTACGTGGAAAAACTCATCCTACTTCTTCTCTCGAAAGGTGGCGAACCGGGAACTCAGGAACATGAAAGTGATTTTGCGCTTCTTTGATTTCAGGGGGAGAGGTGTATTTAGTATGTCCTTAAATCACAACTCACTTCACTTGGCGCTTTACTCTGTCTCTTTCTTTCCCGCAGAAAATCTTTGAACTTCCGCTTTTCCCTTCCTTCCTCGTGGAAGCTCTGGCCATAGCAGTCCATGAAGATGATCATCCATGCATTCATAATTTGCCCAACGAGCCTTGGTATTGGGAAGCAATATCTCTCCGTCTTCTTCTCTGCTCCAACATCAATCGAGGCTCGTAAAATGCAATCTCTCTCTCTCTCTCTCTCTTTCATATTGATCTTGTGACCCTCTTCTTAGTTTCGGGTTTCGGAGTTGGGGAATGAATAATTGCCATGGGGAAGAAAGAAGCACTGGCAGTGCTGGTTGGGGGAAGCCGAGAGCGATTCCCCAGTTGATTCTCAAGCTTCAGGTCCCCAAATTCAGAGAACCTGCTCTTCACTTGCTTAGTTCTTTCCTTTCCAGGTCTACTCTTGTTCAATTCAAAGCTTCAATCTTCTCATGATTCTGTTCACTGAAACTTTTGTTGCTTGGTCATTTGTCAACAGAAGAGGGAAGAGGACCCAGAGAATTATTACAAAGCGAAATTATTTCGTTTCATTCTTGCAGTACCGCAGCCATCCTGATACAGGTCATTGCTCCTATTTTTACTGTCACATTAACAGTTGTATGTGTAAAGTTGTAGAATATGAAGCTGGATCTTTATTAATAGACCATTCAGTGTAGATTTAGGAAATGACGAGTTAACGTTGTAATCGTTGGGATTAATGTCTGTGTTCTTGTAGTTTTTAAGGGTTCCACGAAAGAGGAAAGTCTGACTTTTTAAACACAGCTTGTTCTGCTCCCTGAGGTTATTTAGTCAGCGGTCTGCAGAGGGGATTCTACATCAGTTGAGAATTTCGTTTTGCTTGAAGATCGATTGGACAGGCAGTTTTCTCTTTAATATTGACGTTCCTGTGAATTAGTTGACAAATTTTTACTTTTCTCTATCAGCCTGTAAATTGGGGAGAAGGAAAGGACTCTGATACTTTTAACATGCAGGCTTTATAAAATCTGCTTTGGCACAATGAAAAAGAGAATCTAGTGTTTTCATTGTGTGGCACAGAGAATGATTCTTCCCTATTTTCATCCATACTGCTGGTGATGTTTAGGTGATGGGTAGATCTTTGAGTTATGGTTGGTCTTATGAAGCAGGAGGTGCTCTTGATCTGCAGGATGATGGCAGATGGAAGTCTAAATGAGAGAGCATGCATGTGCCTTATCAATGTCATTAGTCTCTTGCAGGTAATCCGAAAGCAACTCAAAAAGAAGCATGTCAAGTGCTGCCTAATGCATTCTCATTATTGTTCTTGTTCCCCCTTGTCTCAGTTGACTAATTGCTTCATTGAAGTGCATTGCAGGTAATAGTGAAACTCGGCAAAAGCTCGTGAATTGTAGGCTTTGGAAACAATCATCACTGTCTGAAATTGGCTAATCACGCTCTTGCATTTATCTTGATATGAATGTTCTTGTTTCCCTTCTTTTGTTAGTTCATCCTGCATTGTTAACTTTTTGGTACCCCTAGAGCCTGTTTGTTTTCACTCCCGCATAAAAAAAACTGATTATGTTTTTTATTTCTGGAAACAAAAAATGAATAGAAATCCATTTGATAAATTTTTTGTTCCAAAGAACAAAAATCTTTTTATTACCAGGAATAGATTTAGAACAGAATCAAAAACAGAAAAAAATAACTTCTTATTCTTGGGAACAATTCCTAAAATCTACTCTTTTTTTCTTCTCCTCTCTTATTCTCTTTCTTCTTCTTCCTTTTGGCCTGTTGCCGGCCTTGGCCATGGCCGGCGACCTCGCTAGAGCATTAGTGGGGTTTGGCACCGGCAAGCCACGGCAAGGCTTGGCCTCGCCTTGGTTGGGCATGAGCGAGGTTGAGGCTCGTCATGGCCAGGCAAGCCTCCAGCGAGTTCATCAAACATGGCCTTGGCCGAGCTCGCCAGACTTCACCCAGCCAATTGCCTACCACTACTGTGGTCGGCAACGGGCCACAAAAAGGAGAGCGAAGAGGAAAAAAATATTTAAAATATTTAAAAATTAGAAGAAATAAAAAAATTAAGAATTTATCAAACGTACTTCTATCCTAGGAGTAGAAATTTTGTGAAGTTACCAAATACATTTTTTTGCTCAAAAATTGTTTTCGAAAAAAAAGAATAAGAAAAAGAGAAAAAACCACGAAAAATCCCGAATTTTGCCCAAAGTGACACATTTATCCCAAACTTTTTTTTGTGACATGAAAAATCTTAAACTTTGCCAGCCATGACACATTTATCCCAAACTTTTTTTTTTTACACAAAAAACCCTGAACTTTTGTTATGTGACACATTTATCCCAAAATTATAGGGCATTTTGGTCTTTTCATTTTTTAAATTTTTTTTCATTTTTTTTTTCATTTTTTTTCTTCTCTCAGCGGAGGGAAGCCGACGTCGGGCTAGGGCGGCCCTCGCCAGTGTCAAGCGAGGGCCGCCCTGCCCTCGTTAGATCCGGGGGAGGGTGCCCTTGCCCGATGGACTCCACCATGGCCGGCGAAGGGAAGAAGAAGAAAAAAAGAAAACAAAATAAAAAGAAAAAAAAAAGAATAAAAAGAAAAAAAATAGAATAAAAAGACAAAAATACCTTTGCTGGGTAAATGTGTCACGGTTTGAAAAGTTTAGGGTTTTTCACGTCACAAAAAAAAAGTTTAGGGTAACCACCCGCTAGGGTGGCTCTGCTAGGTAGGCGCTCTTTCTCCCGACGAGAGGTCGAGCGTTTGAAGCCCCTGCGAAGCAAGGAGGCTAGCAGAGCCACTAGGTGACTTACCTGGTGGCATGTGTGTAGTGGCTAGCACGTGTCGCCCAGGGGGTTTACGGCGCGCTGTCGGCGCAAGCCAATTCCTCATATCCACAAAATAAAAAAATAAAAAAAGGTTTATGGTAAATATGTCACTTTTGGCAAAGTTCATGATTTTTCGTGACTTTTTCCCTAAAAAAAATAATTTATGTTAAGAAATTATTTTTTGAAACAGAATCACTACTAAACGCGCATTTAATATTATCAAAATCCAGACTGGAGGTGTATGACAATATGATAGCTGTTGCCTTATTAGCATTTGGCATTTTATGCCAGGTGCATTCTTTTTCTCCATGCAGCAAATCATCATTGACTCCACCTGATTGCAGACAAAATTTTTCTTCCACAATAATGTCTTTCTTGAAGGCGAGAGAAGTTAGTGCTGTCCAATGGGCTATTGAAAATGAGGTGGAAGTATGCTTCTTTAGCATGGACAATGGAAACGATCTCACAGAAGCGGTGAGAATTGCCCTTCACGTTCTATAATCTCTTAGCATCCCTTTTAACTGCTGTCCACCTATTTAAGGATGGGCGAACTCCGCAATTCTCAAATTCTGTTCTTTCTTTGTCAGATTGGACTGCACATTCTTGAATCCATACTTCAGGTTGACTTTGGAATATCACACATATTCAGTCCTGCAGCTGATCATCTTTTGAATAGACTGATGAGAAAATGGGATAATTTGGTATGTCTTTTATCAGCCACTGTGGCCATTATAACGTGACATTATTTTGCACGAATCTCAAAAATTCAAACTTTGAATTGTCTTTTTTTTTTTTCGGGTAAATTAGATACCTGTTGTGCACGACTTCTCTCCTCGAATCCCCTTTCATACCATCCGGAGCTACACTCTCCCATGTCATGATAAAAGGTAATTTACCTCATTTTCCTTTCGGTTGTGAAGGTGAGAGGTACTAGGTGAGCATTTCCTCTTTCATCATTGTCGTGATCAAAATTTCAGATGCATCACCTAAAATTAAGTTAATAAACTACTAAGTCTAACTTAGCTTGAGCTTTCTCAAGTCCATATCAATTCGTAATTTAAATTCAAATATCTAGCATGTAAAAATGAGTTGCCACTAATCAATTTACGGTAAATCGTTTAGACACCTCAGTAAAATAATTGGAGACTTTGGGTACAGAGATTTGGTTACACTAGACTTTTCTAATACCCTTTTGGTACATTTCTCTTTTTATTTTGAAAAAAATGTGTTGCAGACAGCTTGAATTAATCTTAATTCACTTCCCTAACATGTGTAGTGATCATACGGGGGCGCAAACCACCAATTTAACACCCAGATAAAGTAGTGAATAAATTGCAAGACTTATCTCATGGCAATGAAAGCATATGTAATGTTAGATCTGAATTCACATCAACAGTCCTAGATATGATTTCTAATTAACACGCAATCACTCAATCTTTTTTTTAAAAGACTTTTCTCTTGTTTAATAAAATCTAATCTATATGTAATGCAATCTAACAAATGACCTAATTCTATGACAGACAATCTTTAATTAAATGGACCAAGCAACTGACACGCATTCATGAACCTAATTCTATATGACATGCACATGACATTTTTATTTTTCTAAAAAGCATGCAATCTATCTAAAAGATTTATCTGAACTTAAAATTAAACATGCAATTTTATCCTAATATGCAATGATGTGCAAAGAATGCCCTATGAAATTCGAAATTAAAATTGCCACATAATTAAACGTGCAACTAACTGATATAGCTAGTACGAGTACCTAGAGGGGGGGTGAATAGGTATATAAAAGATTTTTCTTGATGATTGCACAATACTTAGACAGTTGAAGGATTTGCGACAAATAATAATCAACGTAAGATTGAGTAAAGGAAAGAGAGAATTGAACACGCAGTTTATAGTGGTTCGACTTGATTCAAGCCTATGTCCACTCTTTTGTACTGACAGCCAATTGACTGGATTCCACTATGAACAAAGAGATGTTACAGCGTTGATCTTCCTTGATTTCTAGGTGTAGATGATCTACTACACTTGCTCAAGGTATCACCAAGTATAGACACTCTCTATGTATACTATTTCGCTCAGAATGAATCGACTAATAATTAAGGTGCTTCAAACTCTAGAATTTCTCTATCGATCACATTCCTAACACAACTAGAACGTCTTCCTTTTTATACTCCTTTATGCCATCATACCGTTGGCACTTACCAAAGGAATTCCTCTAATCTACCCGTTGGACGGAATCAATCAAGAAGATCATTCAAGCTATTAAAGGAACCTGACGATAGCCCATCAATCATGTTCGCCCATACAATCAGGATCTTGGTTTCCAAGAATAGAACCTTCCAAGAATATTTCGTCGACCATCGGATCTTCAAACGATCTTGATTATGAATAAAAGAATCCGTTATAATTATCCAGCCAAGAGATCTTCTCCAGAGGATAGGACTAAATCCTCAACCAAATATTTCGGCTCTGGATTGCCTTCATCACTGGATCAGAAAGACTGTCAATGAGAATAGTCTTGAGTTTTGAGTCTTGAGTCTTGAATCGAGTGCGGTGATCGAAAGTCTTGATTTTAAATAGACGTGTCGCAAATATCCAGACTAGGCGATAGAAACGTTTTGACAGCTTCAAAATATTCTAGAAAGATTTCTCCAACAATCTCCCCATTTTTGATGGTGACAAAACTTTCTGTAGATTTGAACAACTTTGACTGCAAAAACATTTCTCAAGCAATATGGCTATCTCATAAAGATTAATAAAACAACCAGACTTTGCATCCACAGAAAATTGGTTAGTCTTTCATGAGTAATACCATATGACAACACTTGATATAAATGTAAATAGTCAAGCATCAAAATCCACAGCCAATTCAGTCAAATTCAAGTTCACTCAAGTCAAGTCATACTAAAAAACAAACATAACCAAAAAAACAAATTTAAAGTCAAAGTTTAAAGTTGGTTGGTTCAAATTGCTTCTCCCCCTTTTTGTCATCATTAAAAAAAAGGTGAGAAATGAGTCAGGTTTGCTTGGGAATGCGCACGATCTGGAAATCTCCCATCGACTGGACTATGCCTTCTAGCATCTTCAAGTCTTCCCTTAGATGAGCCACCTCCTCTCCTTTGGCATTGGCTTGAAGTTGTAGTGCTAGGTCTTTCATTTTGTCCTCCGGGGAATCGAAGATGCTTGTCCAGCATTCTTCATGGCTTGAATTTCACGGTCGAGCATAGATTTGGCCCCGCATTTCCAGAAGAACATCAAGAATACGATGAAAATCTGCAGAATTGTCCGTCTGTGTACTTGCATTTGCTTTCTCAGATGGAGTGAAGGCAGACGATGACGCTTATGTATAATCTTGCAGATTTGGTGTTGACGTATCGTGTCCTTCTTCAGGCAATTGAGAAGCCTGAAACTCTTCTGGATCTGCTGGAGATTGTCTTAGACCTTCACTATTGGCAGCATGAGGTGTGGACCTTTCTTGCTCGCCAACTCCCCCTGTCTCTAGGACCTCAAAAAGGGAAGAGTGATTATCATGCTCTTCTGTATCTTGATTCCCCTTCTCTCCAGATTCAGTTGTAGACTTTTCTTTCTCTTCTTCTCCTTCTTCTTCAGCTTCTTTCTCCTTCTCTCGCTGCTCTTCTTCTTCTCTGTTCTTGGCTTGCTCCTCTTCTTCTCTCTGTTTCTTCTGAAGTTCTGTCAAATGAGGTACAGAACGTCTGGTCCTTATCAAGGCAGAGATAGTGAGATCTTCCTCTTCTTCTTCATCCTCCAAGATAAGAGTTCTTTTTTTTTTTGGATGGAGCACTCATGGGCTCCTTCCCTTTTTCTCTTAGATGCGAAGATCTTGGAGTCTTCACTTTGAACTTCTCCATTGTCTTATCAAGCTCTTTCAGACGCATTTTTGTCAGCATTTTCAGACCTACCACCATTTTGTCGCATGGTCGAACACAAAGAGTGTGTGGAGGTTCAATGTTCAAGTGTCTAAATATCTTGGTCACAAGACCTGGGTAAAGTAATTGGCCCTTGTCCTTCGTCATTGCTCTGTACATGTGAAAGATAATGGTGTGAGGGAGAGAGAACTTCTTCCCTGTATTGATCGCGTACATCAATTTCGCCTCGGAGTTAGACACGTCGGTCTTGGATGTAGACTTTGGCACGATACGGTTGATCACAATTTTGTGAAGCAAGATGTTGATAGCACGCATTCTTACGTAGGTAATTCTTCCCTCGTAGCCCTGTCTTTGACAAGCTCCGAGTGTGGTACGAGCAATCGAAACTTTGATCGGTTGATAGCGTCCTCGTTCAACTCCAATTATGTCAGCCAACATGTCCACATCTACCACATGGTCTTGGTCTCGAACAACTGAAAGATATTCTATTCGCATCTAAAAAGCTAAGATTCGAATAGAAGTATGCTGTTAATTGCGCATAACCGTACGTGGTATCGGAGCAAAATTGCTCAAGTTGAAGTAGATTGAACTTCTCCCTTAAGTTCACATTAATGGCATCCAAGAAATCGAAATCAACACTCCTAGGGTTTATCACCCCTCGTTTCAGCAGTCTGAAGAACAAATTCTCTTGCTTCTTTGATTTAAACAGCTCCATCCTTTTTCCCTTTACCTTCGCAGCAACACCCATTCTAGGTTCAAATTCACTGAACATTTTATCATCATCATTCCCGTCAGTGGGATTCAATCCTCCTACACGAGGGTCACTTGGAATGTTCGCAAGTGCTTCCTCAGCCTTTCCTTTGGGAGCAATTCCCAAATCCTCCATTCTTTTCAGAAAGATATACTCATTCCCATAATTTTTATCTTTAAGGAAATCATCCACGTAATTCAACGGAGTCCCAGTACTTTTCAACGCACAGTAGAGTTTGTAAATAAAAGAGGGTTTTTGGACTCTTACTGGGTCTGCGTCCTCGATTATCTCTTCCTTCGGTTGTTGACCCGCACCTTGTGGGGTAGATGGCGTTGAGTGACGTGGTGGAGAGTGAATCGGGCTGTTGCGACTCGATAATTCTTCCTCTTCGGTGAGATCAAAATGGGTAGGTCCCTCCTTCATTCTCTGTGGTCCCCTGTTCGCGATTCTTGAAGACTTCCTCGAAGAAGACATCATTCCTTGTCGTTGAAAGATTCCTTTACTTGCTTTCCCAAGAAAAGATGACAACTTTCTCAAAGATGAACACGAAGTAGAAACCGGATTGGGAGGAGAATGCCTTTTAGGGTTTTGAAGATTGGGTGAAAAAGAAAACTGTGTATATAACTCAGTTTTGAAAAGGGAAGTTCAATCGGCACAAGGAAAGTGTACGAACACCTCTTTTTGAAATCATTAACTGCCAAAATTAATCCTTTTGAAAAGACAAGATTTCGATTTTCACAGAGACTATAAAATAAATGAACGAGAGATCGTACCTTTTCGAATAATACGTTTAGATAGAATAGCAACTTACGAGTCTATAGCCATGAATGTCCGAGTCGATGGTTTAGAGTCTGAGAGATTAGAGTCTGAGGGTTTGAGAGTCTCTAGACTTTAACTTCTTCGAGCTTCAAAATGTTGAGTCTAGAACGGATAAAATCGAATTGATTTTTTTCCAAAGGCTTTGTGAATATATCCGCTAGTTGACTCTTTGAATCAACAAATTGAATCGAGATTTCTCCATTTTGAACATGATCTCGATGAAATGATATCGAATCTCTATCTGCTTTGCTCTTGAATGAAGGATTGGATTTTTAGTGAGATTGATTCTTATTTGGTATTGTCACATCGATCTCTCGTGCATGAGTCTTCAATTCCAAAGTCTTGTAGCTGTTATTTTATCCATAGAATTTGTGAACAGCAACTTCCAAGAGCTACATACTCGCTTCCGTTGTTGAGAGAGCCACGAGTGTTTTGTTTCCTTGAAAACCAAGACACCTGTCCTACTTCAAGCAAGCGGCAAGTTCCCGAAGTGCTCTTTCTATCGACTCTGCAACCGGCCAGATTTGCGTCTGAATATCCTAGAAGATTAAAGTCTTCCTTCTTATGATACCATAGACCGATGCTTGAAGATGAAGCAACGTATTTGATAATACGTTTGCAAAGCCTTTGAGATGTGATTCTCTAGGATCCGATTGAAACCTAGCACAGATGCAAACACTCAACAATATGTCAGGTCTAGAAGCGGTAAGATAAAGAAGTGAACCAATGATATTCCTGTACAGCTTTTGATCAACTTTTTTCCCTTCTTCATCTTTGTCTATCTTCAAAGAACTTGACATCGGTATGTCGGTCTTTTTGCATTTTTCTAGTCCAAACATTTTGACAAGATCATTAGCATATTTTTCTTGATAAATAAAAGTTCCTTCCTTCAATTGTTTTACTTGAAGACCAAGAAAGAATGTTAACTCTCCCATCATACTCATTTCAAACTCATCCTGCATAGACTTAGAAAATTTCTTGCACAGACTTTCATTAAAGGATCCAAAAATAATATCATCCACATATATTTGAACAAGTAAAAAGCTTTTGTTTTCCTTTTTGATAAATAAAGTAGTATCTACTTTACCTTTGATAAAACCATTCTGTAATAAGAACTTACTTAGTCTATCGTACCAAGCTCGAGGTGCTTGCTTTAAACCATACAAAACCTTTTTCATCAAGGCGAGTCGGCTTCTTTGGGTCTTCAAACCCAGGTGGTTGTTCCATATATACTTCCTCTTGGATAAATCCATTTAGGAAAGCACTTTTGACGTCCATTTGGAATAACCTGAAATTTTATAACAAGCAAACGCAAGTAATAGTCGAATAGGCGCGTTTGGTAACGTTTTTGTTTAAAAATTGTTCGAGAACGAAATAAAAAAAAGTATTTGTTCACAGGAACAATTCTGAACAAAAAGCGTGTTTGGTAAACTTGTTCCAGGGAACAAAAAATAAATAGAAACATGTTTGGTAAATTTGGATAATTTTTTTATTTCTTTTATTTTTTATATTTTTTTTGCTTATTTTTCTTATTTTTCTTATTTATTTTTTTTTTCTTCTTTTGGCGGCGGCGACCGGCCAGCGAGCTCGGCCTCGCCGGATCCGGGGCGAGATCGAGCTCGCCCGAGCCGGCGCGAGGTCGGCCTCGCCTTGATCCGGCGAGGCCGAGCCGCCTGGCCGGGCGGCGACGCGAGCTTCGCCCGGCGGCGGGCGAGGCGCGGCCTCGCCGGCCACCGCCGAGCGAGGCCGAGGCTCGCCGCCCGGCCGGGCGAGCTCGGCCTCGCCGGATCCGGGCGAGATCGAGCTCGCCCGGCCGGCGCGAGGTCGGCCTCGCCATGGGCGGGCGAGCTCGAGCTCGCCCGGATCCGGCGAGGCCGACCTCGCCCGGCCGGCCGGCGAGCCTCGGCCTCGCCGAGCCACCGCCGGCGGGCGTCGCTGGCGGTGGCTCGGCGAGGCCGAGGCTCGCCGGCCGGGCGAGGTCGGCCTCGCCGGATCTGGGCGAGCTCGAGATCGCCCAACCATGGCGAGGCCGACCCTCGCCCAGCTACGGCGAGCCTCGGCCTCGCCGGGGGACGGCGAGCGTCGGCCTCGCCGGGGGCCGGCGGGCCTCGCCGTGGCTGGGCGAGGCCGCCGGCCCTCGTCGGCCGGTCGCCGGCCATGGCCGAGGCCGGCGACCGGCCAAAAGAAAGAAGAACAAGAAAATAAAAGAAAAAAGAAAAAAAAAAGTGTTTCTGATTTGTGTTCCAGAAACAAGAAACAAGTTTTTTTTGTTTCTTGTTTCTGTTTCTTTTTTGTTCCTGGGAACAAAAGAACAAAAAGGAATAAACGCACACAAACGCGTTTGTTCGTTTTTTTGTTCCCAGGAACAAAAAAACAGAAATTTTTGTTCCTGGGAACAGAAATAAGTGGCAACCATGCAGGCCCATAGCTTCTAACCTTGCTACATGAGCGTAAGTCTCATCATAGTCTATTCCTTCTTCTTGCGTATATCCTTTGGCCACGAGTCTTGCTTTGTTTCGCATTTACGACTTTTCCTTTCTCATTCATCTTGTTCACGAACACCCATTTAGCTCTAATAACAGTTTTTCCTTTTGGTTTAGATATCAATTCCCAGACATCATTAATGTTGAACTGTCTGAGCTCTTCTTGCATAGCTTCGATCCAGCTTTCATCAAATAAAGCTTCTTCTATGCTTTTTGGTTCAATTTCAGAAATGAGAGCCACAGCACTAGATTCTTCACGCATTTTGGATCTGGTGCGAATTCCTTCATTAATTTCGCCGATAATGAGATCTTTAGGATGATTGGACTTATGCTTCCGATTCTTGGTTGATTTGTCTGGATGATGATCTCTTTCTTTATTTGAATCTTCACGAACAGCTTAATGCTGGTCTTCCAGAGTTTGAGATGCTTCTTGAGTTGAAAGCTTTGGAGGGTTTGGAGCAGGTTCAGACTCTTCATACTGAGTCTGACTGGATTCATCTTGCGTAGAGTCTTGAAATTTAACATTCATTGACTCTTCTTGTTGTAGACTCTATAGGCTTTGCTTGATGTAGAATATCCAAGGAAGATGCCTTCATCTGATCTTTCTTCAAACTTACCAACTCGATCTTTATCATTTTTCAATATAAAGCATTTGCAACCAAACACATGAAAGTATGAAACAATAGGCTTCTTACCTTTGAATAACTCATAAGGGGTTTTCTCTAGAATATGTCTTAAGAAGACTCTATTGATGATATAGCATGCTGTTGAAACAGCTTCAGCCCAAAATCGTGAAGCAATCTTACTTTCAATTAAAAGAGTTCTAGCCATTTCTTGAAGAAATCTATTCTTTCTTTCCACAACTCCATTTTGCTCTGGAGTATATGGCGAAGAGAACACATGATTAAATCCAGATTTATCACAAAATTTTGTAAAATCTTGATTTTCAAATTCACCTCAATGATCTATTCTTATACTTGAGATAACACACAATTTTTCATTTTGAACCTTTTTAGCAAATTTTTCAAAATACGAGAAGGTTTCGGACTTACTTGTAAGGAAATATACCCAAGTAAAGCGGGTGTAATCGTCCACAATTACTAGGCAATATTTTTTACCTCCAATGCTCTAAGTTCTGGTTGGTCCGAAGAGATCCATATGCAGCAACTGTAGTACATGATTAGTAGAGACATGATTTATTGACTTAAATGAATTTCTTACCTTTCCCGAGAATACATGGAGTGCATGGATCGGACTTTTGGTAAGGTAATTTTGGTAGACCTCGAACAAGCTGCTTTGATGAGATTTTGGCTAATTGCTTCATGTTGACATGACCAAGTTTTCTGTGCCATAAGCTTGCTTCGTCTTGAATTGAGATTAGGCATTGCGATTCATTTGGTTTCACATCTAAAAGATAGATGTTTCCATGCCTTCAACCCATGAAAGACTGAGTAGAGTCTTTACTAATTCCAGAACATATTCCTTCTTGAAAGAAGATCTTGAAACCAGTATCACACAATTGGCTAATGCTGAGAAGATTATAGTTGAGTCCTTCCACTAGAGAAACATTGCTTATTGTGAGATTTCCAATTTTCACGGTTCCAAATCCCACAATACTTCCTTTGCTGCTTCCTTCAAATGAAACTTTTCCACCATTTACTTGGACAAGCTTTATGAAGCAATTTGAGTCTCTGTCATGTGTCTTGAGCATCCACTATCAAGATACCATTTTACCTTTTTCTTGACGGAGACCTGCATTTAAAAGAGAGTCTCAAGCTTTCTTTGGTACCCAAATTTTCTTGGGTCATTTGGTGTTAGTAAGATAAACAGTATTAGCCCATGTTTTCTTAACATGTTTCCAAACTATAGGACACTCTTTTTCAAAATGATCCAGACTGTTGCACTTTGAACACCTGAGGGCATTTCGACCTATAGACTTTACAAAAACTTTCTTGAAATGATTTTTGTAAGCCTCTCTCGAAGGTCTTTGCTTGATTCTTTCTTTTACTTTAGGAAAATCAATCAAGGGAATAGTTTCGCTGTCATACCTAGACCGACTTATTGAAGTAAGGTCTTTGAGCTGAAAGAATTTTTTCAAGTTTTTCAGACCCTATTGAAAATTTCTTTGAAATATTTGATAAGTCAGTTTTTAAAAGAGCATTTTCTTTCAAAAGACTATTTTCATTTTCTTTAAGAGTGGAAACATTCAAGTCTAAACTTTTAACTCTTTCTACTAAAACGTTTTCCTTTTGTTTTAGAGCTGAGTTTTCCTTTTAAGTTCGGAAAGTCTTTTGAGAGAAGTCTTAAGACTAAGACACAGTTCATCAATGTATTTAGAGATTTTGACAGGAATTTTGAAATCACTTACCTCAAATTCACTATCTGAGTCTGATCCAGAATCTGAGTCTGAGTCTGATTATGCCATCAGACATAGATTGGCATACTTATTATCACTTTATTCACACTCGTATCACTCCAGGTTTCGGCTTTGAGAGCTTTTCGAAACTTTTCAGCTTTTCCTCTATTCTTCTTCAGAAGAGGACAGTTGGGTTTGATGTGTCCATTTTTCTTACATTCAAAGCAAACTACATCTTTGTTTGGTTCCTCATCATCAACGAGACTTGGTCTCGCTGTCTTTGAAAACTTTGTTTCTTTGAGTTGAATCTTCTTCCTTTTCTATTTAGTTTTCTGAATCTTCTTATCATGAGAGCAAGCTCCTCATTGTCCATATCATCTTCAAAATCTGTATCATCAGAATCATCATTTGATTTTAATGCAATGGATTTCTTACCTCTTGGATCTTCGTCTTCATTGATTCGTTCGACTTCATAAGATCGAAGAGTTCCAATCAGCTCGTCGACGAGATAGTGGCATGATTCTTTGCGTCTCCCTTATTGAAGTCTTTATGTGATTCCAATTCTTGGAGAGTCCACGCAGTAGCTTGTTTACCTTCATGGGATCAGAAATTTTTTGTCATTGATTCTCAAGACCATTGACAATATCTGTAAAACGGCTAAACATGTCATCTTGAAGGCTTCATATTGACAGAGGAGAATGTTAATTCTGGTTTCCTTCACTCGATCTGTTCCTTCATAGGTGATATGTAATCTGTCCCAAACTTCTTTTGCTGTAACACAAGAAGATATTCTGTTATATTCAGTTTGTGACAAAGCACAATATAAAGAATAAATTGCTTTTGCATCGAGTGCTTGTCTCTTGAATATCTCTTCCTGAGTCATTCCGCTGGTCTCAACAATTTCTTTCCCTCTTTCGTAGAGGCGATGCCTGTAGGAGTAATTCATTTTTCTACAATGTCCCATTCCGGAGGATCCTTTGATCGTAGGAAGGCTTTCATCTTGTTTTTCCAGATGTTGTAATCCTTCCCATTAAAGTAGGGTGGTCTGATATTGCTTTACCCTTCCACCAGCCCTGGTGCTAGCATACTAGCCATTGATCTTTTACTCTGAAGTAAAACACTTCAAATAAAGTGAGTACACGAGCTCTGATACCAATTGATATAGCTAGTACGAGTACCTAGAGGGGGGTGAATAGGTATATAAAAGATTTTTCTTGATGATTGCACAATACTTAGACAGTTGAAGGATTTGCAACATATAATAATCAACGTAAGACTGAGTAAAGGAAAGAGAGAATTGAACACGCGATTTATAGTGAATCGACTTGATTCAAGCCTACGTTCACTCTTCTGCACTGATAGCCAATTGGCTGGATTCCACTATGAACAAAGAGATGTTACAGCGTTGATCTTCCTTGATTTCTAGGTGTAGATACTACACTTGCTCAAGGTATCACCAAGTATAGACACTCTATGTGTATACTATTTCGCTCAGAATGAATCGACTAATAATCAATGTACTTTAGACTCTAGAATTTCTCTATCGATCACATTCCTAACACAACTAGAACGTCTTCCTTTTTATACTCCTTTATGCCATCATACCGTTAGCACTTACCAAAAGAATTCCTCCAATCTACCCGTTGGACGGAATCAATCAAAAAGATCATTCGAGCTATTAAAGGAACCTAACGATAGCCCATCAATCATGTTCGCCCATACAATCAGGATCTTGGTTTCCAAGAATAGAACCTTCCAAGAATATTTCGCCGACCATCGGATCTTCAAACGATCTTGATTACGAATAAAAGAATTCGTTATAATTATCCAGCCAAGAGATCTTCTCTAGAGGATAGGACTAAATCCTCAACCAAATACTTCAGCTCTGGATTGCCTTCGTCACACCTGGATCGGAAAGATCACAATGAGAATAGTCTTGAGTCTTGAGTCTTGAGTCTTGAATGTCGAGTCGGTGATCGAAAGTCTTCGACTTTAAACAGACGGTTGTAAATATCCGGACTAGGATCGATAGAAACGTTTTGACGAACTTCAAAATATTCGGGAAAGATTTCTCCAACACTAACATCCTAAATAAATGTATTTTTTTGGATTTTTATTTTTAAAAATTCGAAATAAAATCCCTATTCTAAATATGTAAGATAACCCTAAAACAAGAAATATTCTGAAACGAACCTAATCCTAATTCAAATATATATTTTTTCTTTTACGAAAATAAAATTGATTCAATCAACATGACGACAAATTAGACAAGATAAGATTGATATCCATAAATTGACGAACCACATCTCATGCATGAGATCGGGTTGGCCAATTTTTAAACAAAATCGCGAATCAAATCTCTTCGTGGGCTTAGTCCAACTTGCCATTACATCGGCCGTCACGCAGCATCGCCGCTCGTCCGCGAGCTCCGAGCGCCAACACCCAAGCCACTCCGCCAGCAGTCGGAGTTCCGTCTGCCCAGAAGCTGAAAGCCGTCACGCTCTGCCTTGCCTACAACCCGTGCTGATCCGCAAAGCCACCGCTCCCTTGCTAGTCACCGCGCCTGCACTTGTGCGCCTCCGCTCCGACGACCTAACGCTACTCCCGCCATGTTCATTGCTGCTGTCCCTGTCGTCAAGCCGCCACATGCCTCCGCCTTTGGTCCAATGCTCGGCGGCCCCCTCTTCGAGCTACGACCCAGCACCACCGCAACCCAAGCGACTCCTGCAACAGCCCGCCGACCGAGCAATGCCTTTGACACCCGCTGTTCCGCCCTCTGCCACTGTTGGTTTGCTGGCTGCCGCCCTTCACCAAAGCTCCGAACGCCGGCGACCAACCACCCTCGACGACCCACCACCACAGCAGCCCCTTGTCGAGCCATACCGAGCCCATCGCAATCCACAATCCACCAGTTGTTAAATCTTGTTTGTTTAAATCAAATTAGGTAGTTTTTTTTTTTAACTTTATTTTATTCTTTATTTTAATACTTTGGTCATTTGTTTGAAATAGTCACCGATGTATGATCGAAATTCTAGACATGAAGTAGCATCTTAAATTAGGAATTGATAGTCCGATTTTCGCGTTTGAAATCTGACTCGCAATCGTCTGGAAAATTGCCAATCTGATCTCATGCTCAAGTTTCGATTTGCGATTTTATTTAAAAATTGGCCAACTCAATCTCATGCGCGAGATATGATTCACCAATTTATAGATATCAATCTTATCTTGTCTGATTTGCCGTCGTGTTGGTTGAATCAATTTTATTTTCATAAAAAAAAAAAAATATAAAAAAACATTTGAGTTAGGATTATGTTTATTTTAGAATATTTCTTATTTTAGGGTTATCTTGCATATTTAAAATAGGGATTTTATTTCAAATTTTTAAAAATAAAAATTCAAAAAAATGCATTCATTTAGGATGTTAGTTGCACGTTTAATTATGTGGCAATTTTAATTTCAAATTTCATAGGGCATTTTTTGCACATCATTGCATATTAGGATAAAATTGCATGTTTAATTTTAAGTTTAGATAAATCTTTTAGATAGATTGCATGCTTTTAAAAAAAATAAAAATGTCATGTGCACGTCATATAGAATTAGGTTCATGAAATGCATGTCAGTTGCTAGGTCCATTTAGTTAAAGATTGTCCGTCATTAGAATTATGTCATTTGCTAGATTGCATTACATATAGATTAGATTTTATTAAACAAGAGAAAATTCTTTGAAAAAAAGATTTGAGTGATTACGTGTTAATTAAAAATCATATTTAGGACTCTTGATGTGAATTATGATCTAACATTGCAAATGCTTTTGTTACCATTAAGTAAGTCTTGCAATTTATTCATTACTTTATCTAGGTGTTAAATTGATGGTTTGCGTCGCCGGATGATCACCTCACATATTAGAGAAGTGAATTAAAATTAACTCAAGCTGCCTGCAAAATATTTTTTCGAAATAAAAAAAGAAAGTTATCGAAAGAGCATTAGAAATGTCTAACGTAATCAAGTTCCCATACCCAAAGTCTCTAGTTCGTAGAAGTAAAATAATTCTCAAATTATTTTACTTAGGTATCTAATCGACCTATTGTAAATTGATTAGTGACAACTCCCTTTTGCATGTTAGATATTTGAACCAAAATCACAAATTGGTATGGGCTTAGGAGAGCCCAAGCTAAGTTAGATTTAATAGTCCATTAGCCTAATTTTAGGTGATACACTCGAAATTTTGGTCGTGATATTGGCGACTCTGCTAGAGATTTGTTAAAACTCTTAAATGGACTTAGGCCAAATTTTCTTTTCTTTTGAAATTTTTTTGTTTGACAACGAGAATCTCAGGTACATCCCTAACATTTAATGTGTTAAATGTTCTTGCAGGATGGTAGGTATAAGGAGAAGTGTTTGCTAACCTTTGTTTTGTAAGGAGGTGTAGGAATGTATGGTTTATTTTCATGTTGAAGTGTTGCTTGATATAAACTAATGTGCATGTCTTACATTTGCACTACATTATTACACACACAACTTGCCGCCGAACTTAAGTCACATAGGATCATCTAAGATGGTATCGAGATGGATACCACTCTAAGCGTACGCCCGCGGTACGAGTCGCCCATCTCGATTCCAAAATTTCTTTTTTGGTGTCAAGAGTATTCACCTCAGCTGGCATGCCCATGACCCGAGTCGACTCTTTGACCAAGCTGGAGTCATGAGGACTCGATGTAGTTTGCATGCCCATGGCTAGTCCGATCATCATTGTGGCTCCACTTTGTTAAGCCCTATAGACTAAAAATCGAGCCACTTATCATGCGCATGTCTCTGTAATTGCCCCTTGTTTATTGGTCAAGTAAGTTTTCTAAATTCGCACCCTTGCAATCTACTTAATTTGTTATATCATTTTGTCGGTACATGGCATTAGGATTGTCCTGAGTCTTAGTCAATATACAATAGAAATACCAGACATTACAAGTTAGACCAAGTTGGCAGTCAATTTGTAGAGTCACACATTAGTCGACTACTTCCATTACTACGTAGCAACATCCATGGCGGACTCATCCAAGCACTTGCCCATTGTTGGTGCCTCGAGACTTCTACTTTTATCTTCGATGGTAAGCATGAGCTCACTCTCACCTTGGAAGAATATAGCATTGCCATAGAAAAATCCTTGAAAGCTGAATTAATTAGTTTGTCCATTGGAATAAATCCTGTTATAGCCTTATCTGATTTTTTGAGAATTAAGGAGAACAATATAAAGAAGGTTTTAAAGGCTCACCACAATGCATGTCCTTTATCTTTTCTTAAAGAATGTTTTGAAAATTGTACTTTATTTCAAATGCGTAGGACTTTCCTTTTAGCTTTCTTTGGGTTTATAGTTTTTTCTTATTGTAGGAATGCTATTAACCATTTGATTGCTCATTTAGTTAAACAAGTGTTGGAAGGAAAAAAATTCCGTAAACACTACTCTAGTTGAAACTCAATTTAAAAGAGGCAGTGATAAGACTTTCATTTTAAAAAAAAAAGTTTTAGCTAGAATAGTGTTTACAAAATTTTTCCTTCCAACACTTGTTTAACTAAATGAGTAATCAAAAGGCTAATTGCATTCTTGCAATAAGGAAAAACTATAAACCCAAAGAAAACTAAAATGAAAACCCTATGCATTTGAAATGAAGTGTCATTTTCAAAACATTCTTTTAGAAAAGATAAAGGACATGTATTGTGGTGAGTCTTTAAAACCTTCCCTATATTGTCCTCCTTAATTATCAAAAAATCATATAAGGCCACAATGGGATCTATTCCAATGGGCGGACTAATTAATTTAGCTTTCAAGGATTTTCTTACGGCAATGCTATACTTTTCCAAGGTGGGAGTAAGCTCATGCTTACCGCCGAAGATAAAAATAGAAGTCTTGGGACACTAACAATGAGCAAGTGCTTGGATGAGGCCTCCATGGATGTTGATACGCAGCAATGGAAGTAGTCAACTAATGTGCGACTCTACAAATTGACTACCAACTTAGTCTAACTTGTCCCACCATGCGCTAAGCTCTTCCTTTGGATGGAGAATAATTTGAATATCCGGTATTCCTATTGTATATTTGACCAAGACTCTGGACAATCCTAATGCCATGGACCAACAAAATGATATAATAAAGTAAGTAGATTGCAAGGATGCGAATTTATAAAACTTACTTTACCAATAAACAATGGGCAATCACATAGATATGCGCATGGTAGTTGGCTTGATTTCTAGTCTATGAGACTTAACAAAGTGAAACCACAAGAATGATCAGACTGGCCACGAGCGTGTGGACTACGTCGGGTCCTCATAACTCCGGCTTGGTCAAAGAGCCGATCCAAGTCGTGGGCATGCGGACCGAGGTGGGTACTCTTGACACCAAAAAAGAAATTTTGGGATTGAGGTGGGCGACTCGTACCACAGGTATGCGGTTAGAGTGATATCCATCTCGATACTATCCTAGATAATCTTGTGTAGCCTAAGTCCGGCGGCAGGTTGTATATGCAATAGAATAGTGCAAATACAAGGCATGCACAACAGTTTAAATTAAGCAACACTTCAACATGAAAATAAACTATACATTCGTACACCCTCCTACAAAATAAAGATTAACAAACACTTCCCTTTATACCTTATATCTTACAAGAATATTTAACTCCTTAAATGTTATGGACATATCTAGGATCCTCACTACCAAACAAATATTTTTCAAAAAAAAAAATTGTCTTAAGTCTACTTAAAAGTTTTAAGAAATAAAATTAAGCTAATGGACTACTAAATCTAACTTAGCTCAGGCTCTCCAAAACCTAGACAAATTCACTAATCAGTTTACGATAGGTTGATTAAACACCTAAGTAAAATAATGGGTATTATTTTACTTTACAAAACCAGAGACTTTGAGTATGAAGACTTGGTTACATTAGACTTTTCTAACGCCATTTCAGTACATTTATCTTTTTATTTCGAAAAAATATTTTGCAGGCAGCTTGAGTTAATTTTCATTCGTTTCCCCAATATGTCAGGCGATCATGTGGGAGTGCAAACCATCAATTTAACACCCATATAAAACAGTGAATAAATTGCAAGACTTACATCATAACAACGAAAACATCTGCAATATTATATCAAAATTCACATCAATAGTTCTAAATATAATTTCTAATTAACACGCAATCACTCAATATTTTTTTTAAAAGAATTTTCTCTTGTTTAATAAAATCTAATTTATATGTAATGCAATCTAGCAAATGACCTAATTCTAATTACATGCAATCTTTAACTAAATGGACCTAGCAACTGACATGCATTCATGAACCTAATTCTATATGACGTGCACATGACATGCATGCAATCTATCTAAAAAATTTATCTAAACTTAAAACTAAACATGCAATTTTATCCTAATATGTAATGACGTGCAAAGAATGTCCTATAAAATTTGAAATTAAAATTGCCACATAATTAAACGTGCAACTAACATCCTAAATGAATGCATTGTTTTGGATTTTTATTTTTAAAAATTCGAAATAAAATCCCTATTATAAATATGCAAAATAACCATAAAACAAGAAATATTCTAAAATGAACCTAATCTTAACTCTAATATATATATTTATTTATATTTACCAAAAATAAAATTGATTTAACCAATACGACAATAAATCAAACAAGATAAGATCGATATCTATAAATTAATGAATCATATCTCATGCATAAAATCGGGTCAATTTTTAATAAAATCGGATTTGCGATTTTCCAGGGTGATTGCGATTCAAATTTGGTCAAAAATCGAATTATCAATCTCTAATTTAAGAGGCTTATTCATGTCAGTAATTTCAATCATATTTCAAATAAAGGATTAAAGTATTAAAATAAAGAATAAAATAAAACTACCTAATTTGATACCGGCGGATCATGGACGGGCTCGGTATTGCTCAACAAGGCGCTGCTGTGGTGGTGAGTCACCGAGGGTGGCGGCGTTCGGAGTTCCGGACCAGCAGCGGCAGAGCGCGGAACAGCGGGTGTCAAAGGCGTTGCTGGGTCGGCGGGCTGCTGCAGGAGTCGCTCGGGTTGCAGCGGTGCTGGGTCGTAGCTCGGAGAGGGGGGCCGCCGGGCGTCGGACCAGAGGCCGAGGCGTGCGGCGGCTCGGCGACAGGGACAGTCGCAACGAACAGGGCAGGAGCAGCGTGGGGTCGTCGGAGCAGAGGCGGAGGCGCGCGAGTGCAGGCGCGGTGACTGGCGAGGGAGCGGTGGCTTCGCGGGCCGGCGCGGGTTCCAGGCGAGGCGGCGCGCGACGGCTTCGGGCTTCTGGGCAGACGCAGCAACACGAGCTCGCGGGCGAGGGAGACGGAACTCCGGCGGCTGGCGGAACGGCAGTGGCGGAGCGGCTCGGGGGTCGGCGCTCGGAGCTCGCGGACGAAAGGCGATGCCGCGCGGCGGCCGGTGCAGCGGAGGCCTCGAGCGGCTGTGAGGCGGAGAGCAGCGGCGGGGAAGATGAACAGCAACCCTTTGCTTTTTTTTTTTTTACTCTCTCTCTTCAAGTCTCCCTCACGTCACTTTTCTCTCTGCACACTTTGACTTTTCCCTTGCAGCCTTTTCCTTCCCTACGAAGGAGGAAAAATAAACCCCGAGGAAAGAGCAAAGAGCTTTTTGTTTTTTTCCCGCGAACACGACTCCTTTTATAGGAAAAAAAAAATGTAATCTTCGTGGAATATTTGATCTCTTTTTCAATATACATAAAGATTGTCTATAACCTCCCTATCACAAAAATCCTTTTATTTTCCTTATCTCATGAATATTCTCTATTAATTTCATCGCCTATTACTAAAGATAATATTGCAATGCGATTTTCTCAAATTCTAAAAATCCACAGTAATATCATATCAAATCTCTATTTAATTTTCGGTCATTTTTTTTTTAAAAAAAGGGGCTCGAGCTAATTTGCTTTTTTTGTGAGTTTAGTCTAACTCATCAAATTATAGTTTAAAGTTACCAATTCAAACTTACCTATCACCAGTCTAATGCAAAATGTAATAATAACAAATAAATACACCTAAAATTATATGCTATGCATTCTAATATTTTTTTTTTCAGGGATAAAATTAATCCCTAGTTTTTATGCAATAAATAAATAACCGAGTCGCCAAAAATTAGGTGTCAACAATCATCCAAATGCATCTGGTATGCCCAATCAATAGATACTTGTGTGCATTATAATTCTGTGCATCATCATACTGCTTGCCACCTAGTGGATGCTTTTGAATTTTCTGGGGCTTAAATTAAAAAAATTGATATGGTGCTGCAAAGTTCTAGCACTTGTTTTCAAGCAAATATTCTACTGTTCTCGATTTATGTGGTGAATCTGGTGACTCCTGATTCTTAAGTTGAGACCTGGCAATCATGTCTAGCAGGGGACATAATCTTGTGAAGGCCTGAGTCCTTCATCAATGGCACTTTTCATGAAAGCCTAAAGGTATTTGCTGATAATTGGCAGCAGATTAATTTTTTTTATGAAGGATATGCAAATCTTGCGGTCATAATTTGTGGATAAATATTGCACGTGTTTCCCGTTATCCATAGATTGCTTTTACAACTACTGCTGATTGCTGCTATGAATGACTCATGAGACTCATGAGCAGCTCCTTCAGTTCACGAGATCTCATCATTAAGAAACGAATCAGGACTAATGGTGTCGAGTATTTCCAAAGCTGCTGCATTTGGGGGTTCCGGTTTACTTCAGAGAGAGAAATTACCGGATGTTAACCCACATCTTTTGTTGCACGTAACAAGTGCTCTGCAAATTGCATTTTTTGCTCGAAATTCTTGGTCCGATCTTTAAATCCTCTAAAGTCTTTACCTTGTTTTTCTGTTTTCCTCGTTTTGACCTCCATGATCACGTCTTGTGTAAGATGAGTTTGGCAGGTTTGGCGGATTCTTTCTTTTATATCTGATGATTAGATTAGGGAACAACTTCCTGGTCTCTGGATTATCAATCCAGCCAGTAGGTCATATTCATTGATCTCTAATTCGGTTTTACTTTTGGAGACACAGGTAGAACTAATTTGGGACATCAACTGATCATGGATAAAAATTGTATTAAAAGCGCAAATAAACAACTCTTTGAACTGTCATCGTTCCCTTGCTTTGAAAAAGAAAAAAAGAAAAAGAAAAGAAACTGCTCATTATTCCTCGTGTTTTTCGAGGTTGCAATGATAATTTGACATCGATTAAATCCGATAAAACCAGGCCTCCTTACGGTAGGGTAGGGGCCTTTTTGGCCAACAGGACGCACTTATTCCACACTTTCTTGCTCCTGGGCACGGTGATGGAGGCATTCTTGCTGAAGCTGGGCGATAAGATAATGAAGCCCACCATCGACTCGTGGCACTGTTTTCCCATCGACACAAGCTTCTTACAGCATGCAGGGGTGATCTTTCTCTGCTTCGTGAATATGTTGAAGAAGACGTCTTCCCCGCAATCATCGGCCAGCTTGCTAGCACAATTGACCAGGTAGTCTAATGTCTCCTGAGCAGGATCGGTCCGTTTGACTTTGACGGACAACGTGGCAACTACGCTGGCAAGGAGCAAGAACGCGACGAAGCCTGATCTTGCCATGGTCGAAAGAGGGGGAAGGCAACAAAAGTGGAAGGTGGTGAGATGAACGGTGCGAGCCGGTTCCATCTTATAGAAGATGTGGGAGGTGGGTTCAGGGGGAGGAAAAAGCATTCACTCTTAGCATTCAGAAACTGCCCGAATGATTTCCATTGCGTCGCTCTTCAATTAATGGCTGGCTTCAGTTACTAAGTGGGGACTTAAAGGATACCTTGTTAACAGACCTTGGAATGGAATGGAATGGTGATGGGGTAGCCATTTTATGAACTCAAGATCAAGAAGCTTGATCACTCTCAAGCGAGACAACCATGACGATACACAGGCAGGCAGGCAGGCAAGCAAACCGTAACAGGGATACGTGACGAAGACGACGACAGAAGAGGTTGGGGCCCCTCGTCATAACTACCCACTGTCCCTATCATCTCCCCATGTTCCCAATATGAATTTTCCCTTCAATCTTCCCTCGTTAGATATCAAAATTCAATTTTCATCATCATAAACATGATGGATCCCGAGATTTCCCGAAGGAATTTAATAAACATGAAAGATATAGGGATGCAAGTCCGGAACATAATCCACACGGCAATCCTTACTATAATCCTAATTGTCATGTTCAGTGGAGGATGATGGCAATCGCTAGCCATTATCTGGATACAACCTCTACCCACTCTCCAACCTTCAGCTGTGTTCATCAAGAAGACCATCTGCAAATGAGCCGAGGCTCATGGACAGAGTTTTCCTTTTGGCCGTGGGACTGAGTCAAGGCTCAACAAATCGGAATGCGATGCCATATTTGAGCAGCCATAAATGAGAACTTCCGTGTAAAACACCAGTTCTTAGTTTTCGCTGTTGTGCAATCCCGTGCTATGAATGAATCCAATCACCTAGCTCCTTTTCTTATGGAAATGGCTTAGGGAAGCGGATGACTAAGAAAACAGTCAGCTTAGTTTTTTACTCTCTTTGCATTTTTAACTGATCCTCTTCTTTTTGTTTTCAGGAGGACTTCTGGCTTTGCTCCCGAAATCTTCAACACCCTATTTGACCGGACATAAACAAGCACTTGTCCACTCTTCATCACCCTGTCCTACCTAGTTCTCGGTAAAGTACAAGGCCAAGCAGTAGTCCTGATACTTGTATGACAATCACCCAGGATCTGAGTCGTTTCTCAATGATCTATGATGATTTCTTTGCGTCAATGCTGCTTTTAGGCGAAAAACTACTTCATTTGCATGACCTGACACTAGCACTACCAGTGCACACACTTTGTTCGTTGAAATGCTTCGAAGCATTGTGTATGAGGCCCAAAAACTTGAGCCAAAAACTGAGCCGATCCACACTGGGCACAGCTGGTACAGGGCTGGCCAGGGTGGATCATACGTGAAGGCCAATTTAAGAGGTTGTTCTGATGTGTGTAGTTAGCTATTCTCCGAGATGTTTGTCGCATTTGAAAATCGATGTCACATACTTGCATTGGGATCGATTATATTTTCCTGTATGTCTCGCATATGGTAAGTATCATAGCTTGAATCTGGGTTGGCAACCTGTTTGCCTGACCTGGATTCTATCTCAGATTTGCAAAAACAGGTTGAACCTGTATATTTGAGGCTAATTTTAATCATGTTATTGTGTGTTTTAGGATCTTAATTCCAGTTAATATTGTTCCATACATGTTTTAGTATAACCCTCATTCCCTATTTGAGGTTAATATTGCTCACGGGTCAAGATTGAAGGCCATGAACATGGATCAAATAAACTAGCCTGGCCAGTCTATGCACACCAGATGTTCGACGTAATGCACAGATCAATTAATGTGATCTTTTAGTGTGATCTTCATGTTGTGAGTTGGCCCGTGTTCAAGTAAATAAACATAGTTCGGTTTAATGAATTAAAATCGGCTTTCAAAAAAAAGAAAAGGCCAAAAAATGTAGACTAGTGTTAAATTAGGGCATAAATGACATCTTTAGAATTTAGAATTTTCCTAATTTTTTGAAGTCATTATCCTAATTCAGTGCTTTTTTTTTTTGTATTTTATAAATAATTATGTTTGTAAAAATAATCCATTTTGCTTATATTATAATTAATTTAGTGTAATATCACACATTTAGAATAATTCATGCATACTTAAATTTCCATATAGCTCATGGGGATCCTATCTTGTAGCTATATAACAAAGTTATGTATATTCTTTGCCCATCCCGAATCGAGTTATTATACCACACTTTACTCTTCACTCATTCTCTCAATATTATATTGTTCATTTGTTTATGATTATTTTACGCTGTTTTTTTGAGTTGTGATTTGTCTGTTTTTGTCACGTCCCGAACTTCAAGCGCGTGCACATCCCTCAGTGGTCGATAAAAGTTTGCAACCTCCCAGGAATTATTGCTAATCCGTTCATTTTATTGCACAAGTGGAAACATAATAATAACCTCCAAACAACACAGAAATGTGATAGCAAACATATGATTATATTTTCACAAAACATACATATTTTTACACTAGTGTTTATGTACATAAAAGTCTAACTGAACATAGGTCTATATTTCTTTACCAAAAAAAAAAACATAGGTCTATATCAAAAGAAAAGAAAAGAAAAGAAACTGCTCATTATTCCTCGTGTTTTTCGAGTTTGCAATGATAATTTGACATCGATTAAATCCGATAAAACCAGGCCTCCTTACGGTAGGGTAGGGGCTTCTTTGGCCAACAGGACGCACTTATTCCACACTTTCTTGCTCCTGGGCACGGTGATGGAGGCATTCTTGCTGAAGCTGGGCGATAAGATAATGAAGCCCACCATCGACTCGTGGCACTGTTTTCCCATCGACACAAGCTTCTTACAGCATGCAGGGGTGATCTTTCTCTGCTTCGTGAATATGTTGAAGAAGACGTCTTCCCCGCAATCATCGGCCAGCTTGGCAGCACAATCGGCCAGGTAGTCTAATGTCTCCCCCGCAGGATCAGTCCATCTGACTCTGACGGACAACGCGGCAACTACGCTGGCAAGGAGCAAGAACGCGACGAAGCCTGATCTTGCCATGGTCGAAAGAGGGGGAAGGCAACAAAAGTGGAAGGTGATGAGATGAACGGTGCGAGCCGGTTCCATCTTATAGAAGATGTGGGAGGTGGGTTTAGGGGGAGGAAAAAGCATTCACTCTTAGCATTCAGAAACTGCCCGAATGATTTCGATTGCATCGCTCTTCAATTAATGGCTGGCTTCAGTTACCAAGTGGGGACTTAAAGGATACCTTGTTAACAGACCTTGGAATGTGATGGTTTTATTAATTAAAGGGCTTAAGGCCCGTCCGTCCAAGTTGGGCCCAAAAAGCTCGGCCCACGGGAATACGGCCCGTGGATGGGGGGACATATAAAAGGGAGGAGAGAGAGAGAAGACACTGGTTGGAAATCATAATCAACGTACGTACGTTCCCTTTCCTGCGCTCTCTCTCTCTCTCAAAAACAAAAAGAAAAAACAGTAAGCATACGGCGCGCTTTTTCTTCCCTTCAAGGCTTCATCGAATCGAACATGGCCAAATCTCTTCCTCTTGTCGGCGTCAGGTGTTTAATCTGTGGCTAACAAGGTACGCTCGAATCCGTGGTGTGCTTTACGATCGGTGATACGTGATTTCTCGGGTTTCGTCTTCCGCATTGATTTAGGGGTTCGATTCAGTGTCGAATCCGCGTTTTCGGGGATCAGTCATTCTCAACATTGGTATCAGAGCCAGGTTCACGTTTTCCCGACCTTTTTTTGATGTTTTTGATTGATTTTTCGCGAAAGAACTTCGGCCGTACGGATCGGGGCAAAAATCCCGCCACCCGAGCACTATTCGGCCATTTTTCTGAGTTTTCGTAAGTCCAAATCGAATTGTGATGGCATAGGAAGAAAGGCGATGTCGAGACGAGTCCGGCGATACGTCGACCGCTGCCGGGCGACGCCGCATGCGCCCGAAGCGCTAGCATTGGCCAGCGCGTGCGGCACATGCACCGGTCGGCGAACCGGCGGTGCACGCCGCCGGCGGGCGAACCGGCATGCGCCGGTCCACGGACCGACGCATGCTTACGTCACGTGATGACGTCACGGTGACGTCATCCAACAGTCGGTAACCGCTCGGATGACGTCACCGATGACGTCATCGCCAACGACGTTTCGCCGGGCGGTCACCAGCTGGCGACCCGACCCAACTCGTGGACGCAGGCACGTTCTCGGCACGTGCCGGATGACGTCTGCGTGACGTCATCCCCGCACGCGCGCGGCACGTGCGGTCGGTCCGCGCGAGCGGTCCGACCGACCCGACCGGTCCGACAACCGTTGACCGTTGACCGACGACCGTTGACCGTTGACCCAAAAAAAAAAAAGGGAGGAAAAGAATGTGTTTCTTTTTCAATTAAGTTTATATGGATTATAATGTGATCCCTTATTTGTTCTGCATTTGTTGCAGGAACTATGCCTCCCCTAAGGTTGCGCACACCTATTCGCGCGATTCCGATGAACAAAAGGATATCTTTGTGATAAGTTGATAGGCCGAAATGACGATCATCGATGGGAGAGACGTGACTTAATTGATCATGTCCTTGAAGTCAACGGGAAAATTCAACAGGTCATATGGAATGGTCGTCCTATGTCACATTCAGAGATGGTGCAATTTTTCATAAACACTCTTCCACCTGAATGGCAAGATGTGTTGAATCGCATATGGGATGTCAACGGAGCTGCTTCCTATAAGAAAATTGTGATGGATTTTGTAAATGAATATTACTGTATTGTTTCAAGGGAAAAAATCAAGAAATTGAACAAAAGAGGATCTTTCCCAGTTCGTGTGCTAACTTGGTGTTAGTTGTATTGGCTGATATATAATAAGTGTGATTTGTGGACATATTATGTAATGATTACTACCTAATTGTGTTAATTGAAAGCATTATTGTTTTTAATTGTATGTCAATTATCTGTTGCTTTCTATTAATGCTGGTTGCTGTGGGTAATTAGCTGTTGGTAGTTTTAGAAGTTTTTGTAACTTCATAGAATTGATTTTGCATATGACAATCATATTAATGATAGTTTTAAGTTAGGATTTTTGGAGGATGATTGGAAACGTAGTGAGCTTTTGATTCTGAAGCCTTACTTAAAATTATTCATTAATATGATGGGTCTATGTAAATAGGGATGCATAAATGATAGGCATTAATAATTCGTGCATATTTGTATGATTTGTTCAGATCAATGGCTTCAGCCACAAAGAGCATAGTTGCCGAGCTAAACAAGGGTGAAAAGCTCAATGGAGACAACTATGAAATTTGGCAAATTAAAATCCAATATGTGCTGGAAGAGCAAAAAGCACTTGAGGCTCTTGTCATGACCATGGTAGAACCTGAAGAGGGAACCACTGCACAGCACAAAAGAGACAAAAAAGCTTTTTCTGCGTGGAAAAGAATGAACTCTCTAGCTCGCATCACGTTGCTGAGCAGCATGGAAAATGACGTCATGCGAGAGTTTCGGCGTTTTGACAATGCCAAGGAAATGTGGGAGGCATTGGCAGCTAGATTTGGTCATACTTCGGTGACTAGACCGAGGCAGCTCACTATCAGGTTTGACTCTTATAAGAAGCCTCATGGTCATACCCTATGAAGCACGGACACGTTGTCCATGCTTCCGTGTCGTGTCCGACACGTGTCGGACACGTCGACACGCTCGGACACGCCGGGACACGCCCGGACACGCGGTCAACGCGTGTCGAGTTTTCCGACACGCAGTCAACTTTTTTCGACTCGTCTCGACACGCGTGTCGGATGGAAGCGAGGGCGAGGGAGGAGAGACAAGGCCGCGAGCAACGGCGAGCCCGCGACGGCAAGAAACCGCTAGAGAAAGAGTAGAGACTGATGCGCCGAGAAAGAGTAGAGACCGAGGTCCGAGGCAAGGGCGGCCGTAGAGACCGAGGTGAGGGCGGCCACGGTGATGCTGCGGGATCGGCGACGAGGCTGCAACTGCAAGTGAGGAAGGGCCGAAGGCGAGGCGGAGGACGAGGAGAAGGATCGAGAGGAAGAGGAGAGGAAGGGGGTCGTATGGAGGTCGTCCGGCGAGGAGATGGAGATGGATCGAGAGGAAGACCGTGCGGCGAGGGGAAAAAGTGAGGAGAGGAAGGGATTGCGAGGTCGTGCGGCGAGGAAGAAAATGTGATCCGGTAGCTAGGGTTTTGAAACTCAATGGGGGTGAAAGTGACAGTCTGTCACGTGGGTAGGGGGGAAGTCTGTCACGTGGGTAGGGGGGAAAGTGAAATAAATTTGGGGTGGGGGAAATAGTCTGACGTGGGAAGGTAGGGAAAAAAATTGAAATAAATTTAGGAGGGGGAATAGTCTCTCGTGGGGGAGGGAGGGAAAAATTGAAATAAAATTGGGAGTGGTGGGAAACTTTGTTTTAATCGGAAAAAAATAAATAATAATTTTAAAAAATAAAAATACTGAATTTTAAATGATAATAAATTTTGATCATTGTAAAAAATCATAGATTTATTTAAATAAGTTGATTCTAATTTCCAAACATGGATATGTATTAATTATGAATGTCTTTCGAATTTCCAATGAATTAATTTATTAATATTATTAGTGTAAATTCATTGTAGGCTCTTTTTTTAATTAATATGAATTTAAATCAAATTAATTAAAAATAAAAATATTTATTTAATATTTAACGTGTCGGAACGTGTCGAAATTCTCTATTTTTTTAGAAATGACGTGTCGCGTGTCGTGTCGTGTCGTGTCGCGTGTCGCGTGTCGCGTGTCGGTGCTACATAGGTCATACCATGAAGCAACATCTTAGAAAGATGTCAAACATGATAACTGAGCTGAGAGATGTTGGCCATGTCCTCATAGATAAGCAGCAAGTGCAAGCAGTGATTCGTTCCTTGCCTCAGAGTTGGGAGCATATGAAGGTGCACCTGACTCATAATGAAAATATCAAAACCTTTGAGGATGCAATGCGTCATCTTGAGCTGGAAGAGGACCGCCTGTTGGCGGCTAAGCCGGATGTTGAACTCTATCATGCTAGTTCTAGCTCAAATGGAGCTTCGAGCTCCAAGCGCAAGCGCCCTAACTAGTTTGATAAGAGGAAAGGCAAGGAAGAAGCAGGTCCTTCAGAGAAGAAACCCAAATTTAACCAACATGGAAGAGGGAAGCGTCCTCGCATGAAAAAGCTTGCAAGGGTGAAATGCTACAACTGTGATAAGAATGGTCACTATGCTCGCGACTGTCGTGAGCCAAAGAAGGTAAGCACCCCTTGTACTTTTCAGAACTTTGCTTTTGTGTCGAGTTCTGTGTTCTTAACTGAGTCTAATCCTTTGTGGACTGTGGACTCAGGAGCAACGGACCATGTAGCGAAGGATAGAGGATCATTCGTGGAATTTCGACGAGTACCAACTGGAATTAAGTGGATCTATGTGGGAAACAACTCCAGAGCTGAAGTGAAAGGAATTGGCACATGCCAACTGAATATGCGTGGTGGACGCACTTTGTTTCTTCATGATGTGTTGTATGCTCCGGAGATTCGTCGGAATTTAGTGTCTGTATTAGTGTTGGTTAAATTAGGTTTTAATATGAACTTCTATAGTAGATGTGTGAATTTGTTTTTGGATACAAATTACTATGGTTGTGGTTATTTTCTGGATGGTTTTATTGTATTAGATATTGATTATGTTAATGCTAATGTTTGTTATTCCCTTCTCACATCTCCTAATAAATATGATAATGATGTGAATGTGTGGCATGCTAGACTTGGTCACATTGGCCAACAACGTATGAATAGACTAGCCAAAGAGGACTTGTTGGACAATATTGAAAAAGTCGATTTCTCCATATGTAAGCATTGCCTAGAAGGGAAAACGACAAGGAAACCATTTGGAAAAGGAAAAAGAGCTGAATTTCCTCTGCATTTAATCCATTCTCGATGTCCGTGGTCCAATGAATATGAGAGGAAGGCATGGGCTGTTTATTTCATCACATTTATTAATGATTATACTCGATTCATATATGTCTATTTGATTTCTCATAAATCTGAAGCAATAAGTTGTTTCAAAAGGTTTATGAACCTAGTAGAGAATCAATTAGACAAGAAAATAAAAGCATTGAGATCCGATCGAGGTCAAGAATATTCATCTGATGAGTTCAGAAAATTATGTGATGAAAAAGGAATAGAAAGACAGTTGTCTATTCCGTACACTCCTCAACAAAATGGTATTGCGGAAAGAAGAAACAGAACCCTACTGGAGATGGTTAGGTCCATGATGGCGCATGCTAACTTGCCTATCACATTTTGGAGTGATGCATTGTTAACTGCTACGTATATACTTAACCGGGTGCCTTCCAAATCAGTTACTTCCACTCCATATGAGTTATGGACAGGTAGAAAATCGGACTTGAGTTTTCTTAAGTCATGGGGTTGTGCTGCCTATACACATGAGTTCTCTCACAAGTTTGGGAAATTGGGTCCCAGAGGAAAGAAGAGTATTTTCATAAGATACTCGGAACACTCGAAAGGGTATGTGTTCATTGGTGAGCAGGAAAGTGGGAGCATAACTGAATTTGAATCACAAGATGTCACATTCTTAGAGGATGAGTTTCCTAAGAAGGGCGAAATAGGGGAAGATCACTCCCTATTTGAGACCTTGGATTAAGATAATGATATTAGTGAAGTTCATCCAAGTGGGAGCATAATAGGGAATAATGTGCAAAGTGTACAATCTCTTATACGGCGAACAAGTCACCAAAGTATTCCCGTCGACGTTTTGACATTGAAGGGGAAACTTTTATGGTTGCTCCACAAGATGAGGATGAGCCAAGAAATATCAATGAGACTTTGAATTGCCCTAGTAAGGAAAAATGGATTCATGCAATGGATGAGGAAATGGAGTCAATGAAATCAAACCAAGTCTGGGAACTGGTTGATATTCCAAAAGGACGCAAAGCTATTGGGAACAAGTGGGTTCTCAAAATAAAGCGAAAGGCTGATGGCTCGATAGAAAGGCATAAGGCTCGCCTTGTGGCGAAGGGGTATAATCAACAGGAAGGAATTGATTATGAAAATACGTTTTCTCCTGTATTGAGATTTACCTCGATTCGCATTATTCTGGCAATAGTGGCAAGTCTGGATCTTGAGTTACATCAAATGGATGTAAAGACTGCTTTCCTCAATGGAGAATTAGAGGAATAAATATATATGGAACAACCTGCTGGTTTCATAGTGAAAGGCCAAGAAGAAAAAGTATGTCGACTTTTGAGGTCGATATATGGTCTTAAGCAGTCATCAAGACAATGGTATATACGTTTTCATAATGCCATAATGGCATATAATTTTATGATGATTGATGAAGATCATTGTGTATATATCAAAAGATTCAAGGATCAATTTGTGATCATATCATTATATGTTGATGATATACTGATTGCCGGAAGCAATATGGAGTTGGTTAATACTATCAAGAGATGGTTGTATTCTAACTTTGAAATGAAGGATATGGGTGAGGCTGCATACATTCTTGGAGTTAAAATTTCGAGAGATCGTTCGAAGAGATCGTTGTCTTTTTCGCAAGAAACCTATATAAATAAGGTTCTTAAAAAATTTCGTATGCAAGACTGTAAACCCATAGACACTCCTATTGCAAAAAGTGAAGGATTGAGCCACAGACTGTGTCTAGGGACTCCACAAGAGAAGGAACAAATGAAACATATTCCTTATGCTAGTGCTGTTGGGAGCTTGATGTATGCTATGATGTGTACAAGACCCGACATATGTTTTGCAGTTGGAATGGTGAGTAGATACCAATTCAATCCAGATCCAGCACATTAGAAAGCCGTCAAGAGAATACTGAGGTATCTGAAGGAAACTGCTGATTACAAGTTAAATTACCAAGGAAAGGATCTGCGACTTGAAGGCTATTCAGATGCTGATTAGGGAGGAGATTTAGATGAAAGGAAATCTACCTCTGGATTTGCTTTCTTACTGAACAATGGCGCCATATCATGGAGCAGTAAGAAGCAAACGTGTATAGCCTTGTCCACGATGGAAGCTGAGTTCGTGGCATTATCAGCAGCGGTACAAGAAGGAGTTTGGCTTAAGAGATTTTTGGATCATTTAGGTGTTGATGAGAAAGCTGCAAATCCATTGTTGGTTAACTGTGATAGCCAAGCAGCCATAGCGTACACCAAAGATCCAAAGTATCATGGCAAGACCAAACATATAGATACCAAGTATAACTTTGTGAAAGATATGGTTGCACGAAAGGATGTGAACTTACAGTACATATCTACGCATAGAATGGTAGCAGATCCTATGACAAAGCCAATACCTAGAGATGTGTTTTGTGGTCATGTAAAATCTCTAGGACATCTCTAGGATTGCGTAGAGTCTGATGTACTAGATTGTAATTTCCCTGAGTTGTTCACATTGATGAATTTGTGTTTTTTCATTATTAATGCCTATGAATCTTTGTATGATCTTTATGCATCTTAATGCTCAGTGCATTATTTTAAGTTGAGAAGTATGTCGGACAGATATAAGATTAGCCCACTCACACGGGTAATCGCCTATTTATCTGTGTGATAAATATAGATGAAACTGTTTTTAAGCTTATTATCTAGGTGATAATCGAGAGCTCAAGCTTAAAATACGTATGTCGCCTTAATTGAGTGTTAAGATGATGATATAATACTAAAGATGTCCGAAAGTAAAATACCCAACATATTTTACTTTATCTGTCTAAGATGCTAGATGTGAGTTCTGATGAATTTTGTAAGTGAGTAGATACGTGAACTCAAGTTAGACATTAGGTATGTCTGAACTATCATCTGTACGGTATTGAAAAGTGTAGACATATGCTCCATGGGAAAGGAGTTAATACCGTAATACGTATTTCATACTACGTATGCAAGAGACGACCAATAAGAGTGGCAAAAAGTTTGATCTCAACTTTTATGACGTGTGAGACTCTTGAGGAAAAGAGTTCCTCAATTTTTAGTCCCCTTCAAGACTTTTACTTATTCTCAAGATTTATATTTAGTGTTTGCTATCTTAGGGTGTTGCCAATGGTCATGAGATGATTCGATCCAATGGGGCATTTCTAGAAGAGCAAGCTGAACTGAAATTGAGAGTTTGAAGGGAAGAGGAAGATCGATTTTGGAGAATCATATTATAGTTTTGTGTTCACTAGTTGACCAATTATGACTGTCTTTGTGATAATTATAATTGTGAATACAGTATATATATATATATATATCATTGTTTAAAATGGATCAAGAGAGATATAAATGTGATCGATCGATCTAGGGTACTGCATACTAAATCTACTCGGAGTGTGACGCTCATTATGAGCTGCTATATATTCCTAACAAATGTATAGCAACGAGCTCTCAAAGTATGCTGGTTGCACGGATTATTCACCGGTATGAATGTTGAAGAGAGGTAAAGAGAATACTATTCGGCCCACCATGTGCAAGTGGGAGATGATGGTTTTATTAATTAAAAGGCTTAAGGCTCGTCCGCCCAAGTTGGGCCCAAAAAGCTCGGCCCATGGGAATACGGCCTGTGGATGGGGGGACATATAAAAGGGAGAGAGAGAGAGAAGACACTGGTTGGAAATCATAATCAACGTACGTACGTTCCATTTCCTGCGCTCTCTCTCTCAAAAACAAAAGGAAGAAATAGTAAGCATACGGCGCGCTTTTTCTTCCCTTCAAGGCTTCATCGAATCGAACAGGGCCAAATCTCTTCCTCTTGTCGGCGTCAGGTGTTTAATCTGTGGCTAACAAGGTACACTCGAATCCGTGGTGTGCTTTACGATCGGTAATACGTGATTTCCCGGGCTTCGTCTTCCGCATTGATTTAGGGGTTCGATTCAATGTCGAATCCGCGTTTTCGGAGATCAGTCATTCCCAACAGAATGGAATGGAATGGTGATGGCGTAGCCATTTTATGATCTCAAGATCAAGAAGCTTGATCACTCTCAAGCGAGACAACCATGATGATACACAGGCAGGCAGGCAAGCAAGCAAACGGTAACGGCGACCGCAGACTTTACAGCTGGAATACATGATGAAGACGATGACAGAAGAGGTTGGAGCCCTTCATCATAACTCTCCACTGTCCCTATCATCTCCCCATGTTCCCAATATGAATTTGACCTTCAATCTTCCCTCATTAGATATCAAAATTCAATTTCATCAACATAAACGTGATGGATCCCGAGATTTCCCGAAGGAATTTTATAAACATGAAAGATATAGGGATGCAAGTCCGGAACATAATCCACACTGCAATCCTTACTATAATCCTAACTGTCATGTTCAATGGAGGACGATGGCAATTGCTAGCCAATATCTGGGTACAACCCATACCCAATCTCCAACCTTCAGCTGTGTTCATCAAGAAGACTATCTGCAAATGAGTCGAGGCTTGTGGACAGAGTTTTCCTTTTGGCCGTGGGACTGAGTCAAGGCTCAACAAATCGGAATGCAACGCCATATTTAAGCAGCCATGAATGAGAACTCGGGTAAAACACCAGTTCTTAGTTTTTGCTGTTGTACAATCCCGTGCTATGAATGAATCCAATCACCTAGCTCTTTTTCGTATGGAAATGGCTTAGGGAAGCGGATGACTAAGAAAACAGTCAGCTTGGTTCTTTACTGTCTTTGCATTTTTAACCGATCCTCTCCTTTTTGTTTTCGTGGAGGACTTCTGGCTTTGCTCCAGAAATCTTCAACACCCTATTTGACCGGAAATAAACGAGCACTTGTCCATTCTTCAGCACCCTGTCCTACCTAGTTCTCGGTAAAGTACAAGGCCAAGTAGTAGTCCTGATACTTGTATGACAATCACCCAGAATCTGAGTCGTTTCTCATTGATCTATGATGATTTCTTTGCATCAATGCTGCTTTTTGGCAACAAAACTACTTCGTTTGCATGACCTGACACTAGCACTACCAGGGCACACACTTTGTTCGTTGAAATGCTTCGAAGCATTGTGTAAGAGGCCCAAAAACTTGAGCCAAAAACTGAGCCGATCCACACTGGGCCACAGCTGGTACATGGCTGGCCAGGGTGGATCATACGTGAAGGTCAATTTGAGAGGTTGTTCTGATGTGTGTAGTTAGTTATTCTCCGAGATGTTTGTCGCATTTGAAAATCAATGTCACATACTTGCATTGGGATCGATTATATTTTCCTGTATGTCTCGCATATGTTAAGTATAATAGCTTGAATCTGGGTTGGCAACCTGCTTGCCTGACCTGGATTCAATCTGAGATTTGCAAAAACAGGTTGAACCCGTACATTTGAGGCTAATTTTAATCATGTTATTGTGTGTTTTAGGATCTTAATTCCAGTTAATATTGTTCCATAAATGTTTTAGTATGACCCCCATTCCCTATTTGAGGTTAATATTGCTCACGGGTCAAGATTGAAGGCCATGAACATGGATAAAAAAAACTAGCCTGGCCAGTCTATGCACACCAGATGTTCGACGTAATGCGCAGATCAAATAATGTGATCTTTTAATGTGATCTTCATGTTGTGAATTGTTCCGTGTTCATGTAAATAAACATAGTTCGGTTTAATGAATTAAAATCAGCTTTAAAAAAAAACAAAAAAACAAAAAACAAAAAAATGTAGACTAGTGTTAAATTAGGGCAAAAATGACATCTTTAGGATTTAGAAATTTCCTAATTTTTTGAAGTCATTATCCTCCTAATTCAGTGTTTTTTTTTTTGTATTTTATAAATAATTATGTTTGTAAAAATAATCCATTTTGCTTATATTAGAATTAATTTAGTGTTAAATCATAGATTTAGAGTAATTTCATGCAAACTTAAATTTCCATATAGCTCATGGGGATCCTATCTTGTAGCTATATAACAAAATTATGTATATTCTTTGCCCAACTCAAATCGAGTTATTATACCACACTTTACTCTTTACTCATTCTCTCAATACTACATTGCTCATTTGTTTATGATTGTTTTACGCTGTTTTTTTGAGTTGTGATTTGTCTGTTTTAGTGTAATAGTTAGATTACATTTTAGGACTATAATAAACACAAAAATATTGCACAGACACTTAGTGGACGAGAATCTTAAAGTTCATAATTTGATGAAAAGACTGTATGGATACTTTAGTTGACAAATAATCAATTTGAGGTACCGAAAGGGCATTTATTAGATAATTAGTGTAATTGAATTCTTGGTCTTAAATTTTTTGTTGCGTAGGAAGTGAGATATACCGTTGAATTTCACTTGGCACCTAACCAATCCCAATGAACTAGTGACGACACCTTCTCATGATAGAATTTTATAGGTTGATCAATTAAAACAACAAATTTCAATGTCACATGAGATAAGAGCTTAAGAGACCCTGCGCTGATTAAAAGACTATTGGTCCACAACTCAACATTATCTCTAAACCCATCTTCCCTGAAATCTCACTCTGGGAGGGTTGCGACACATGGTACGAACCTTCTATGTAAAACACCATAGTTTGACCGAACATAAATAAGCACCTAAAGTCCAAAGAAAATAAAACCTTTAATCATTTGTTGATGCAACAAGTGCGCAAGTGCTAAATGGTTGAACAAGTAATCCGAGGGGTTGGGGAAAAAAAATATTGAAACTCCGCGCTCCCCTAAAATCTCAAATTCTATTATTGTCCAAGGGGTTATGTAAAAGTAATGTTGTTTTTAAGACATAGAGGTCCTGCTTGTGACAATGCTCAAATGATGAACTCAATCGACGCACGAAGGTTTATTCAAAGTATGACCTGTTCATTGTAGCAAAACAAACACCTTTTCAATTTTGTTTTGCTCTAATACATTTATGTGACTATAATAATGTTCAACCCAAAAGCTTAAATTTAAAGATGGACGAAGACCACATAAATATAAAAAACATGTAAACTTTGTAAATAAGCTATCCCTCTCACCTGCAACTCAAATATTATAGTTTGGCAAATTGTATTAATAAGTTGGATATTTTCACATCCTATCACGTTCATTGTTTAATATAAATAGCATATTAGAGTATATGAACCTAAAAGATGCACAAATGGAAATGATAAGAATATTTTATAATACTGTTGCCTACTTCATTTTTATTTGCTTATATTTTTATTTGTTTCCCCTCTTTGTTTTTAATTCTTTTTTTTTTACCTTTCTATCATTCTCTGATAAAATTTATTAAATAGTAAACTATGCTAAGGGCGCGCATGGAAACACTTATGTTCTTTTTTTGTTCCTGGGAACAAAAATAAAAAAAAGTGTTTCTGTTCCGGGGAACAGTTTTTAAACAAAAGAACGTGTTTGGTAAGTGTAAAAAAAAACTGTTCTTGGAATAAAAAAAGAACAGAAACACGTTTGGTAATCTGCAGTCAATTTCTATTCCTAGAATAGAAAAAGAACAGAAACACGTTTGGTAAACGACAAAAAAATTTCTGTTTTAATTTTTTTTTTAAAAAAAAACCATTTTTTTAATAAAGTTTAAAATTGATATTGAATTCTCATTCTTATGAAATGCTTATTAATTTTATTTTGTTCATGGTTAGTGAAGACAAACATTTTTAGCATGATCATACGGCATATTTCGTAGAAAATTTTGTAATTAAAGTTTGTATCAAATTTTTTCAAGTACTTTTTTATTTTTTATTTTTAAAACATATAAACTTGATATTAATTTCTCATTCTCATTAAATGCTTATCCGGGCAATTCTGGTTTCCAGCAAGATTGCTGAAATTAAGTTCCTAATCGAATGACATAGAAAACCCTTTAAAGATTAGGCAAAATGAAAATTATAACGGGCACTTTCATGTGGATAGGGACATAAATATTTGACCAAATTAAGATTTCCACTATCATTTTGCATAGGGAAAAGTGTCATAAAAGTCCTAAACCTATTATATTTGTGTTAATTTAACATTTTATTTGTGCTAATTTAATTCTAAACCTTTTGATTCAATGCCAATTTAATCCTTCCAACTAATCTTGACTGGATATTGTTAACATAAACGCCGACTAGCTTATGCAATACCGTCAATGTTGACACAAATTTTTTTTAATAACATTTTAATAATTTCTCAATTTTTTATTATTTATTCTGATTTTTTTTTTTTTTTGGTCCTTCCTCCACCAAGGGTGAGGGTTGGGTGAGCTAGCCTAAATATACTGCTGCAACAATTGAGCACTCTCTTGTAGATACACTCGCAGAAGCTATCAGTTCGCAATAATTCTTAGGTTAAAGAATTGCTTTAACGAGCCATGGTAAGATCAGCAAAGGAAATAAGTATTTAAAACTATCTCAAAGAATTCCAGACTGCTGAGCACGACTAAAGCAGTTCCCCAAACATATCTACCTTAGCAACTTCACGTCTTCTAAGTTATGACCGTAGCACTCCATAAGTCGACAGAGAATGTTAAGAGAACTGCAGGACAAATTAAACCGGAGTAATGCTGTTCAACCATATAGATCCACTGGTCACCAACATCAGCCCTTAAGGCCATGATAATCAAACCCCCACAGATTTATCCTTGTAAGCATCTTCCTTCCTTACCAATGACCATGAATCAGTTTCATCAACCAGTCAGTTAATCCATCACTGTTTGTGAAGAGGTTTAGCTTATCTCGTTATAACACTAGACACCCCACTAACAGGAGTTCCAAAACCAGGTTCTTGCATACCTCCTCTGTCTCCAGGATAAGGAGAAAAAAGGTATACAAAGCATTGTCGGCTTTAATTCAGGAATTACCTCCAGCAAACTCACTGAAAATTAGATTGTCAACAATGAATCATCTGCTTCCAACAAGCAATGAAATACAGCAGCCACGAAAGATACAGCCAAAAGATCTACTGCATTATACAATTTACTTGAGAAAACTTAAACTCGCCACAAAAGGAACAAAAAAGTAATCTTACTCTCTTGATGGTAATATATGTACTGCCTTATATATTTCGCTAGAAAGCATAAGAGAGAACGAATGCAACTGAACAATTGAAAACAAAAATAGACTTTAGCATTCATGAAGGCTCCAAAACTTTCAACTTATGAACATCCAATCCAGACATGCTACATTCCTCTTGACGGGGGGTCTTGTTAACATGCTGACTGAAAAAGGAAAAGAACTAGCAACCCGCACTGGTCATAAGTCACAATCATTAAACATCACATACAAATAGAGTGGAGTTTTCAACTCAAAACCAGATAAGTTTATAACACCCTTACAAGGAACAGAAGAGGGGAAAATTGATGACCTCAATTCTAATGATGAAACAAATGTATATGAGATTGGTTCCGACCATGAAATCATTCTTCCATAGCTCGGTTTTCCTGAGATTCTTGATGAGAAACCTTGACCTTGATCTTGGGCAAAGTGAGAGATGGCTCCTCTTGAAGTACTGATGGAGCTTTGACCAGGGTGATTCCTTGCTCCAACTCCTTCGCTTCCTCTCTCTGCTTCTTTGCTTTCTTGCCCTTCATTCTGCCATTTAACCGGGACACAAATTACTTTGTTGTCACATGGCATAACTTAAAAAAAAAAGAAAAAAGAAAAAAGAGCAAGAACTACTCCACTTCTAAACAAAGTTTAAAAGGAAAGAACTAATACCTGAGCGCGTGGTGCCCGGTTGCCCTATCTTCCCTAACCTTGGCTATCTTCTTAATGGCCTTTAATGTGTTCTCTGCCAGATTCCTATCATACCTCTCTGGCCAATTTCGCTTCCTCTCAAATTCAAAAGTCGAATCCTTGAAGAGGAACAGGGCATAGAGGGATTCGAAATCAGTTAAACAGAATACTCTACAGACTCTCATGTCCGACAAAGCAACAAGACTTATGTACAGCCAAGAAAAGAAGTAATTGATAAATGAGATAACAAAGAAAGATCAAAAGCTCAAGCCACTTTGCTTACCTGGGTCATATCCTTCCCATGCAATCTCCTATAGGCCTTGGTCCATTTTACCTTCCGAGGATTTCTCTTCATCTTAAAGTTCTTGTGGCATTTGGATCTACAAAACCGGAATACCTGCACAGATACACGCCATGATCAGGGAGCACACCTGAATTCCCAGTGTTCAACCCCACTAGAACCCCAATAACAACGAACCAACGCCAGTTTCAGCGAATGCATCCAAAGAAGCAAAAACATAATGCCAGTTGCAACAGAACACAAAAAGATAACAGCATGCACTTAGTAATTTACAGAATTTGCAGTAACCCAGCAAAAGGCGGGGAATTTCTCATGATACACCTAACGAAGATTTCGAAGTATAAGCTGCTACGACATACCTTAGCATCGTTTCGAACACACTGAATACCATGGCCAGGGTACACGGTGGAGGAACAGAACCAGCACTTTTCCAACCTCATTGTGCCTCCTCGTCAAGATCGAAGCATAAATTTCTGGACGAGGGTTTTCTATGTCGTTCGATTAGGAACTTAATTTCAGCAATCTCACTGCTCTGCCGAGCTCGGCAGAGCAGCTCGAGCGACGCGCACTTGAGCCTCCACCGAGCTGTCGCCGAAGCCCTCGTTGACCGGAGAAGGAGGAGCACCAAAAACATACCTGGAGTCGCCGGAGTGAGGAGTCGCCGAAGAGTCAGCCGAGTGGGAGCCGCCGGAGAGATGGGAGAGACACCGGAAAAGGGAGAGCACGAGAACGAAGCTTCAGCCGAGAGCCACGAGCACGCACGAAGGAGAAGAAAGCTTCAGCCGGTGTTGTTCCAATTTTGTTCCGGTTTTGTTTTTTGTTTCTTTTCGTTTTTGTTCTTTTCTTCAGAACCAAATCCTGACATATTCTCAAGTCAAACTCACTGTCCCCATTTCCCTGTAAAAATTCTCACCTCGAAGTTTGTCAAACCCATTAATGTTATTGCTCTCATTGATACTGGAGCAAGCTGTTCCATTCTAGATACTAAAGTTCTGCCTGAAGAATTCTGGAGTCCCTACACCAGATACTTCAATTCTACTTCATGAGATACTTTCTCCACGAATATCAGGACCACTCCAGTCACCGTCCAGTTTTTTCCTCAGTGTTCCATAACAACAAAGATTTTTGGATCAAACCTTCCCAATAAAGATCTGATAATTTAGTGGGATATCATGACTCAAATCTCTCAGCTTCGCATTATTCCTGGAAAATGTCTTAGATATAAAGACTAATTCTCTGAGTTTGTCAATATTCAGAGACTCTTTTCCATTGAAATGGGTTTATTAGATCCAATCATGCAAAAGTTGCTTGAATCTTGTTCAGAATCCCATTCAGAATTCACTCAAAAATGTTCTCATCCCTTATGGAAAAATCCTGAGTTCTTTGTCCGCCTTCCCTTCAAGAAAAATGAAGACATTAATCCAACCAAGGCGAGTCATACGGGAATGAAGCCAGAACACTTGGCTTTAGCTCAAAGGGAATGCTCAGAATTATTACAACAATGCCTTATTGAAATCTCCAATTCTCAATGGGCTTGCGAAGCCTTTTATGTCAATAAGCTAGCCGAGCAAAACAAAGGAAAAATGAGACTGGTGATAAATTATCAACCTCTCAATCTTTTTATCTCTATGAGATCTCCGGGTGTTCCCACAAAGACATGATATAAGTAGGTAAGGGCATGGCTGAAATTGGGTGACATTAGAAACATAATCCGGTCTTGTTCTGAGAGTGATTGCCACCAGAATTTAAGGCTTCCTGTGAACATTGTAACAAAGTTGTAAATGACATCATTCATATCATGGTTGGTGATGGATTGTGTTTTCAACCAAGTATGAAATTCTTCAAGTCTTTCTGGCCATTTCTGATAAGGAATATTGTCGATGGTGAAGAATTGTTTTGATGCCATGGATACATGCCTAGTAGAATTGTTCCTAGTAGGATTGCTTGTTTGCCCCATGTCTGGATCAGAATAGTTTGATTCCATTTCATAATTTGGAGGGGTATCAGCCATGAATATTTGTGAAGTTGGTGGAACAATGGGGGGGGGAATCAACTGTAAGATCTGAGAAGGATGAAGAGGAAGAAAGAGATGCTGAAGCTGATGTAGTTTGGGAAGTTTGTTCAGCTGGGAACATAATCTGTTTTTCTGAAATGGTAGGATCAGGCTTAGGTTGTTGGATAACAGGATCAAGTTCCTAAGTACCCAAATCCTTTAGAAAGGATTCTAATGGATTTGATAACATCATTTGTTCTGGCATTTCTCTTATAACGATTGAACTTGATTCTGTAGGTGAGCTTTTTTATTTTGCCTTTTCCTTCTGCAGGGCCTTGAGGCAATTTCTTATTTCTGCCATATCTGGTTCTCTTCTGTAAGGATCTTCTGGGATTGAGGCAAAAATGGACGTTTGTGGACGTGGGGGTAAATACCCAGTTCGAACAGGATGTGCCAATGGATCGAAAGGCCCAAACCTTCCTTCTTCAAGAAGTTGGATTTGCTTCTTGAGCTTTTCTATTTCTGGCTTTGGGTTTTCAAGATAATGATACCCAAGATGTTGTCCTGATTCCAAGGCGTGAAGCCTTTTCTGGAACTCCGAAAGTATCTTTTTGGTGCTTTCATCATATCTTTGGAGGTCTTGTTGCACGTTTTTTTTGTTCCAATCTTGGAATCAATAGCTTTGAAGGCATTGTTTTGTGCTAACGCTTATACGATATTTAAACAATTAAGTCTCGATTGAACACCGCTTTTAGAACGGCTTCGTCTCAAACAACAATCAAGGATCGACGGAATTTTTCTATCAATCACACTCTTAAAATAACTAGAACGACTTCTTTTTATACTCCTTCATGAGAGGAATTCCTTTTTTTTTGTCTCCCATGTTCATCCACATTAGTGGGAGTGGGTATTTTGAGAACATGATGATATCTGCCATGGGGATCAATAAACTCTTGTGAGGCAGGGAACAAGAGTTTAGAGTTTTCCTTTACAAGAGGAGGAAAATCAGTATCTTGGAACATGGCTATAGAAGAAGTGGGTGGTGTCTCTCTTCTTCTTTCTCCTTCTTTCTCGTTCTTCTTCTTCTACATTCGCTGAAGATCTGTTTGATGAGACACAGAACGTCTTGTTCTTGTCAGCGGTTGGATAGTGGGATCTTCATCATCTTCATCTTCATCTTCATCTTCATCATCAAGGATGAGAGTTCTTCTCTTCTTCTTCAATGGGGCACCCATGGCCTCCTTTCCTTTCCTTTTTGAAGCGATTGAATTTGGAGATTTCACTTTGAATTTCTCCATTGCCTTGGAGAGTTCTTGCAGACGCATCTTCATTAACATTTTCAACCCTACCACCATCTTTTCACACGGTCGATCACAAAATGTATGCGGTAGTTCAATGTTCGGATGTCGAAGATCTTGGTCACGAGACCCGGGATAAGGCAATTGTCCTTTGTCTTTTGACAATGCTCTGTACATATGGAAGAGAATAGTGTGCGGGAGAGAAAACTTCCGTCCGAGTTGATCGCATACATCAACTTTGCTTCGGGAAGAGACACGAAGTCTTTGACGTAGACTTTCGGTCCGAGTTAATCACAATCTTATGAAGCACGATGTTGATGGCCTTCATCCTCGAGTAGGTAATTTTCTTCTCTAAGTCCATATCTTTAACAAGATCCGGAGTAGTATAGCGACGGTGAGACTTTGATAGGGAGATAGCGTCCCGTTCAACTCCAACAATGTCCGCCAACATATTCACATCTACCACGTAGACTTGATCTCGAATATCGAATGAAATTCTATTCGCATCCAAAAAGCTAAGATTTGAATAGAAATAGGCGGTCGGTTGAGCATACCCGTCTGTAGAGTCGGAAGCGAGAAAGTCTCAAGTTGAAGCAATTTCAACTTTTCTCTTAAGTTCACGTTGATGGAGTCCGGAAGTCAAAATCGACACTTCTAGGGTTTATCACCCCTCTTTTCAACAGCATAAAATACACTTTCTCGATCCTTGGATTTAAACAAATCCATCCGATTTCCTTTCACATTTTGCCACACCCATTCTAGGTTTAAATTCAAGGAACATTTTGTCATCATCGTTCCCGTCAATCAGATTTTGTCCGGCATACGAGGATCACCTTTGGGAATGTTCTCAAGAGCCTCCATTGCCCTTCCTTTAGGAGCAATTCCCAATTCCTCCATTTTCCGCAAAAAAGATACTCATTCCCATAATTTTTGTCCTTAAGGAAGTCATCTATATACTTTAATGAAGTGCGGTGACTTTCAACGCACGATAAAGCTTATAGATAACAGAGGGTTTTTGGACTCTTGCGGGTTGGCATCCTCGATTATCTCTTCTTCCCGATTTGCACCTTGTGGGGCGGGGAGATCTTTGAATGACGTGGAGGAGAGCGAATCGGACTTTGTCGTGACTTGGTAAGTCTTCATCCTCGCATTAAGATCGAAGTGTGTCGGTCCCTTCTCCATTCTCTGTGGTCCCCTGTTTGCGATTCTTGATGATTTCCTCGAAGACGACATCTTCCTTTGTCTATAGGAGGATTCCTTCACTTGCTTTTCCCAAGAAAGATGACCACTTTCTCGACAATGAACAAAGAGTAGAAACAGTATCGAGAGGAGAGTGCTTTTAGGGTTTTGAAAATTTGGGGGTAGAATAACTGTGAATTTATATGTGCCTCGGATTTGAAAAGAGAAGTTTAACCGGCACAAGGAAAGTGTACGAACACTTCTTTTTCAAAATCAATAAGCGCCAAAAATAACTTCCTCTAAAAAGACAAGTTTTCAAATTTCACACGAATTATATCGAATAAAAGAACGTACCTTTTCGAGATAAGATAAACAAGAATTAGTACCTTTTAGATAGAATAGCAACTTACGGTCTTTTAGCCATGAATGATTGAGTCTCAGGATTTAGAGTCTTAGAGCTGGTGAGTCTCTAGACTTTAACTTCTTCACGCTTCAAAATGTTGAGTCTTGAGCGGATAAAATCGAATTGATTTTTCTCCAATGGCTTTGTAAATATATCTGCTAGTTGGCTCTTTGAATCAACAAATTGAATAGAGATTTCTCCATTTTGAATATGATCTCTAATAAAGTGATGACGAATCTCAATATGCTTTGCTCTTGAATGAAGGATTGGATTTTTGGTGAGATTGATCGTTTGGTGTTGTCACATCTCGATTTACGTGCATGAGTCTTCAATGCCAAAGTCTTGTAGCTGTTGTTTTATCCATAGAATCTGCGAGCAATGACTTCCAAGAGCTACATACTCGCTTGTCGTTGAGAGAGCTTTGCTTTGCTTCCTTGAGAACCAAGACACCATCCCGTTTCAAGCAATTGACAAGTTCCCGGAAGTGCTCTTTCTATCGACTACGCAACCGGCCAGATCGCATCGAGTATCCTAGAAGATTAAAGTCTCCCCTCTTTGGATACCAAAGACCGATGCTTGCGGATGAAGCAACGTATTTGATAATACGTTTCACGGCAATGAGATGTGATTCTCTAGGATCGATTGAAACCTAGCGCAGATGCAAACACTCAACAAAATATCAGGTCTAGAAACGGTAAGATAAAAGAAGTGAGCCGATCATGCTCTGTACAGCTTTTGATCTACTTTCTTCCCTTCTTCATCCTTGTCTATCTTACGAGAGCATGATATTGGTATGTCGGTCTTCTTGCAATTTTCCAATCCAAATCTTTTGACAAGATCATTAGCATATTTTCTTGGAAGATAAAGTTCCTTCCTTCAATTGCTTTATTTGAAGACCGAGAAAGAAAGTTAATTCTCCCATCATACTCATTTCAAATTCGTCCTGCATAGACTTAGAAAATTTCTTGCAAAGACTTTCATTAGAAGATCCAAAAATAATGTCATCAACATATATTTGAACGAGTAAGAAACTTTTGTTTTCCTTTTTATGAACAGAGTAGTATCTACTTTACCTTTGACAAATCCGTTCGTAATAAGAACTTACTTAGTTTGTCGTACCAAGCTCGAGGTGCTTGCTTGAGACCATGAGCCTTTTTCGATCCAAGGCGAGTCGGCTTCTTTGGGTCTTCAAATCCGGGCGGTTGTTCCACATAAACTTCCTCTTGGATAAATCCATTCGGAAAGCACTTTTGACGTCCATTTGGAATAACCTGAAATTTTTGTAACAAGCAAACGCAAGTAATAGACGAATAGCTTCTAACCTTGCAAGCTGGTGCGTAAGTCTCGTCATAGTCTATTCCTTCTTCTTGCGTGTATCCTTGGCCACGAGTCTTGCTTTATTGCGTACGACTTTTCCTTCTTCGTTCATCTTGTTCCGAATACCCATTTGGCTCCAATAACAGTTTTACCTTTCGGTTTAGATGTCAATTCCCGAGACATCATTAATATTGAATCTTCGAGCTCCTCTTGCATAGCTTCGATCCAGCTTTCATCGAGATAAAGCTTCTTCTATGCTTTTTGGTTCAATTTCAGAGATGAGAGCAACAAGCACTAGACTCTTCACGCCTTTTTGATCGGTGCGGATTCCTTCATTGATTTCGCCAATAATGAGATCTTTGGGATATTTGGATTTGTGTTTCCGATTCTTGGTTGATTTGCTTGGTTGATGATCTCTTTCTTTATTTGAATCTTCATGAGTATCTTGATGATGGACTTCCGAGTACGAGATGCTTCTTGAGTTGAAGACTTTGGAAGGTCTAGCGTGAGTTGATTCTTCATATTGAGTCACGGCTGGATTCATCTTGTTGAGTCTTGGAATTTGACATTCATTGATTCTTCCACGGACTGGCTTTTCTTGTTATAGACTCGTAGGCTTTGCTTGATCGAGAATATCCAAGGAAGATGCCTTCATCTGATCTTTCTTCAAACTTACCAACTCGATCATTTGCATTTTTCAAAATAAAACATTTGCAACCGAATACATGAAAGTATGAAACAATAGGCTTCTTACCTTTGAACAATTCATAGGGAGTTTTCTCAAGAATAGGTCTTAGAAAGACTCTATTTATAATATAGCATGCGATTGAAACCGCTTGAGCCCAAAATCGTGAAGAAATTTTACTTTCAATTAAAAGTGTTCTAGCCATTTCTTGAAGAGATCTATTCTTTCTTTCCACAACTCCATTTTGCTCACGGAGTATACGGAGAGGAAAACATGTGATTAAAACCAGATTTATCACAGAATTTTGTAAAATCTTGATTTTCAAATTCACTTCCATGATCTGTTCTTATACTTGAAATAGCAAATCCTTTTTCATTTTGAACCTTTTTAGCAAACTTCTCAAAGTACGAAAAAGTTTCGACTTACTTGCAAGAAAATATACCCGGAGTAAAGCGAGAGTAATCATCTACAATTACTAGACAATACTTCTTACCTCCAATGCTCTGGGTTCTTGTTGGTCCGAAGAGATCCATATGAAGCAAGCGTAATACATGATTAGTAGATACATGATTTACTTGCTTAAATGAATTTCTTACCTGCTTTCCCGGAGAATGCATGGAGTGCATAGGTCGGACTTTAGATATGGCAATTTAGGTAGACCTCGAACAAAGTTTGCTTAGAAGAGATTTTGGCTAATTGCTTCTTGTTGATATGGCCAAGTTTTCTGTGCCATAGAACTGCTTTATCTTGAATTGAGATTAAGCATTGTTCTTCATTTGGCTGTACATCAAGGAGGTAGATGTTTCCATGCCTTCGACCCATAAAAGCGAGTCGAATCTTTGCTAGTTCCGAACATATGCCTTCTTGAAAGGAGATCTTGTAACCGGTATCACACAAGTGGCTAATCTTTGAGTAGATTGTAGTTGAGTCCTTCCACTAGTGAGACATTGCTTATTGTGAGATTTCCAATTTTTACAGTCCGAATCCCACAATACTTCCTTTGCTATTTCCTCCGAAAGAAACTTTTCCACCATTTACTTGAATAAGCTTAATGAAACAATTTGAGTCTCTTGTCATGTGTCTTGAGCATCCGCTGTCAAGATACCACTTTATCTTCTTTTTTGAGAGACGCATTCAAAAGAGAGTCTCAAGCTTTCTTTGGTACCCAAACTTTCTTGGGTCCTTTGGTGTTAGTAGGATGAGCATTATTAGGCCATACTCTCTTAATGAGGCTTCCAAACCATAGGACATTCTTTTTCAAAATGATCCCGATTGTTACACTTAGAACACCTTAAAGCATTTCGACCTACGACTTTACAAACACTCTTTTGAAATGATTTTTATAAGCCTCTTTTGATGGTCTTTTCTTAATTCTTTCTTTTACTTTTGGAAAATCAATCAAGGGGATTGTTTCCTTTTGTCATACCTAGACCGAGACTTATTAAAGTAAGGTCTTTGACTGAAAGCACTTTTTTCAAGCTTTTCGGATCCTATCGAAAACTTCTTTGAAATATTTGATAAGTCTGTTTTTAAGAAAACATTTTCTTTCAAGAGATCATCTTCTTTTTCTTTAAGAGCAGAAACATTTAGATCTAGACTTTTAATTCTTTCTTCTAAAATAATTTCCTTTTGTTTCAGAAATGAGTTTTCCTTTTTAAGTTCGGAAATTCTTTTGAGAGAAGTCTTGAGACCGAAACACGGTTCATCAATATATTTAGAGACTTTGACGGGAATTTTAAAATTACTTACCTCAAATTCACTATGAGTCGATCCGAATCTGAGTCGAGCGAATGTGCCATCAAACATATGTTGGCGTATTCATTATCACTCTCTTCACATTCGTATCACTCCGGGTTTTCGCTTTGAGAGCCTTTCGAAACTTCTCAGCTTTTCCTCTTTTTCTTTTTCGAAGAGGACGGTTGGGTACGATGTGTCCCTTCTTTTTGCATTCGAAGCAAACTACATCTTTGTTTGGTTCCTCATCATCAACGAGACTTGGTCTCTTTGTCTCTCGAAAACTTTGTTTCCTTGGGATGAACCTTCGCCTTTTCTATTCGGTTTTCGAATCTTCTTATCATAAGAGCGAGCTCCTCATCATCCATATCATCTTCAGAATCTGCATCATCGAATCGTCATTTGATTTTAATGCAATAGATTTCTTACCTCTTGGATCTTCGTCTTCATTAATTCGTTCCACTTCGTAAGACCGAAGAGTTCCAATCGGCTCGTCTACAGATAATGGCATGATTCTTTGCGTTTCTCTTATTGAAGTCTTTATATGATTCCAATCCTTAGAGAGTCACACGAAGTTTGTTCACCTTCATGGGATCAGAAATTTTTGTCCTTGGTTCTCAAGACCATTGACAATATCGTAAAACGACTAAACATGTCGGTTATAGATTCTCCTGGTTTCATTTTGAAGGCTTCATATTGACCAAGAAGAATGTTAATTTGGTCTCCTTCACTCGATCTGTCCCTTCATAGGTGATGTGTAATCTATCCCATACTTCTTTTCTTTGTAACACAAGAAGATATTCTATTATATTCGGTTGGAGATAAAGCACAATATAAAGAATAAATTGCTTTAGCATCGAGTGCTTGTCTCTTGTTTATCTCTTCTTGAGACATTCCGGCAGCTTCAACAGTTTCTTTCCCTCTTTCGAGAGATTGAAGCGACGGCGGGAGTGATTCCTCTTTCCACAACGTCCCATTCCGAGAGGATCCTTTGATCGAAGGAAAGCTTTCATCTTGTTCTTCCGAGATGTTGTAATCCTTTCCATCGAAGTAGGGAGGTCTCGGTATTGCTTTGCCCTTCCATCGGCCCGGTGCTAGCATACTAGCCATGGATCTTTTACTCGAAGTAAAACACTTCAAACAAAGTGAGAACACGGGCTCGATACCAATTGATATAGCTAGTATGAGTACCTAGAGGGGGGTGAATAGGTATATAAAAAATTTCTCGAAGCTTGTACGATATTTAAACAATTAATGATTCAATCGCAAGAGTTAAATATCAATCGAGACGAGTAAAGGAAAAGAGAGAATTGAACACTCGAGTTTATAGTGGTTCGGCTTGATTCAAGCCTACGTCCACTCTTCTACACCTGACGTACCGATTGGCTGGATTCCACTATGATCAAAGAGATGTTACGGTGTTGATCTTCCTTGATTTCTAGGTGTAGATGATCTACCACACTCACTCAAGGCGTCACCAAGTATATACTCTCTCGTTTACAATTTCGCTCGAACAGTCTCAAACAACAATCAAGGATCTTGAGACTCGGAATTTTTCTATCAATCACACTCTTAAAATAACTAGAACGACTTCTTTTTATACTCCTTCATGCCATCATAGCCGTTGGCACTTACCAAAGGAATTCCTCCAATCTACCCGTTGGACGGAATCAATCAAGAAGATCATCCGAGCTATTTAAGGAATCGATGATAGCCCATCAATCTGTTCGCCCATACAATCGGGATCTCGGTTTCCATGAATAGAACATTCCAAGATTATTTCGTCGACCAACGGATCTTCAATCGATCTTAGATAAGAATTAAAGAATCCGAAATGATTATCCAACCAAAGAATCTATTCGAGAGAATAGGATCGAATCCTCAACCATAAACCTCGGCTTTGGATTTCCTTCGTCCTTTGGATTAGAAGCGTCGGTGAGAAGGACTTAAGTCTTGAGTCCCGAGTCTTAAGTCTTGGGTCTTGAGTCTTGAGTCTTGAGTCTCGAGAGAACAAAGTCTTCAGACTTTAAACTGACGGTCTCCGAACTTCCAGACTTTAGACTGAAAGAAACGTTTTGTCAGCTTCAAAATATTCTGGAAAGATTTCTCCAACAGAAGGTGGAGGTGATTTTGGTGGATCTGGTAAGGCTTGGGATGTAGTATTGGACTCTGGTGGAGGAGGTGCATAAGAAACCATGAATTGGTATTTGTCACATTCACCAAGAGTATCAATGGAGGAATCTCCGTCTAAGTACCTTTGGTATACCTTATCCTTTGGCCTTTTCCGTCGAGGTGGAGATCTTGCAAGAGGGTCTACCTCGTTAGGAGAATTTGTATAATGGGAACATTGGCAAAAAGGATCCCAAAAAAAATGACCATAATTGTCTTTATAGTAATGAACAAGATGTCCATCACCATTGAAATGTCGAACATGCTTTTTTGGGTCTTGTTCGGAAATAGATTCAGGAACACATGGTTCAATCATGAAGAGGGTCTGAAAAATAGAAGGACTTTCTTCCTTTTCCTTGCCAAATTTGATGGAAACAGTTCCATCTTTTTTCCGTACAAACTCTGAGTCAGTGGACTGGAAATGCTTGTTATGCTGGTGTAGCTTTTCATAGTTGGTGATCCAAGTTTCTAGAAGCAGCTTGGCCAACGTATCCTTGGGGATCTATCTGGGAACATGAATGCAAGACGCATGGTCATTCTGCATAGAGATGAACAACGCATCTTCATTACCATTGTTGAAGTTAAGGTCGAGAGCATGGTTTTGCACTCGATAAACCATCGGTAAGTGTAGGGTTGCAGCTACAGAGTCAGCAGTTTGAGGGGCTCCAACGAGTTGAACTTGGACTTTCAAGAAAGAAAGTAGCTGGGGATCTGAAAGAGCGATGTTGAAGTTTGGATACAAAGTCACAAAGACTGTTCCAGCATTCAGAGTAGTTTAAACAGTACCAATGCAAGCATGTTGGTATTGTAAAAATCTTGTATCTAACAGTGCGATTCTTGCCACAACTGGCAAACCTTTACGACCATGGAAGGTGAGAGCAAGACGAACAGCTCCATAATGGACATGAGAATATCTCTGTTGAACCCATTGTCTAGGGAATTCTGGAGGGATCTAAAAAGTAACAAAGTACTCCTTTTCAGTAGCAGGAATGGGATGCTGGTCAAATTTGGAGGACTGAACATACTCCTTTACTTGCTTTGGAGTTTGGTGAATAAGTTGACGAATGGAGCGAATGGGTGAAAATGATGAGGTGGGTTTGGCAAAAGCGGAATAAGGGTTCATAAGAGGAAGCTGAGTTTCTGAGATCTTGGTTTCATCACTAAGAGAGACTTCATAAAGATAATATATTTTAGAAGCATTTGAAACTCGAAATTCGGGAGAGGTTGAAGATGAAGAGGAGAGTGCAAGAGAAACTGGTGCTTCGAGAATTTCTAGTTCTGTAGACATGATGAGAAAAGATCTTCTCAAAGACCTTTGGATTCACCTATCAAGCGCATGGAATGGATAATATCAAAAACGAAACCATGGCTCTGATACCATGAATGGACCTAGACTTAGAACTAGGGAAGGAGAGTAAGTTTCCTGCAGATATGCATCCCACAGTGGGCGAACAATCCCGTTCAAGCCCTTCAGGGACAGCCTTTTAGCAGAAAACCACTCAGCCATTTAGTTCAGAGCCTAGAGACACCCAAAGATTTCAGGATGGAAACGTTTCTAACCTACCCAAGCTACATTTCTCGAAGGATTCTACCAGGCTGGAGAAGAAGAGAGATTTAGAAAGCCATAGAGAGGTTTCTCATAAGCACTCACTTTACTTCAGGGGACTCTGCCCAAAACACTACACACCAATTGCCTTATATAAGCAGTGAAGGGTTACAAGCACACACACAGGGACCAACTTACAGATCCAGATACAAACAAAGGCACCGGAAACTTTCCGGGAGGGAATTATTAGCACGCTATGAACAGTAACTGTATTGTGAACAGTACTTTCTCTAGCCTAGTGCTACAGTAAAAGTGAACAGTGATTTTGCTACAGTGAATCTGTACGGACTCAATAGTCTCGTCCGTCGCGAGCATTGTAGCTACACACTGAGTCATCATCTGAGCTGTCTTCTAGGAGATGTGCTTCATATTTCTGCTGGAGGGCTTCAAGGTCTTGAGGTGAGAGAATTTGGTTTAGCCTTCGAGATGAGGATGTCTCATGAGCCCAATGGGATGCTTTTTCTTCCGCCCAGTTTGTGTTTTCACTGGTAGTATTGGCAGAGATGCTTGGCTGCGGCCAATTGGATGGCTGTGCATAAAAAAATGTGTCAATGTCTTGGAATGAGGACGAAGGTCCTTGTTCATAGGGATTCTGGGACAGAGGACCTCCAAAGCGTGCGTAGGGATCTTGAGTAGATTGGACAATGTCATCTTCGCTTGTCATTTCATGCTCTTGGGACGATGCAGCTTGTCTGTATTGTATGAGTGCTTCCTTAGCTTCTAGTGCTAGGTCATAATGATCCCACGTAGTGGGTGCATAATTCCAGACGTCTTCAGGAATGGTTTTGTTTTCCTGACATAGGATTCTTTGAAGTTCTCGATACTCGTTTTCACAAAATCTAACAGATCTTGGATAAGATTTGTGAATTCGGGCTTCTCGACTATTCAAGTGAGGCTTATAGGATGTGGTTCCTATTTCAAGTGGTGCATCAAGAATACTACAATTATTTATGCAGAAATTCCATGGACGTCGGAAAAACAGGATGGTATGGACTTCAAGATTCGGTGTCATGGTTCTTAGTTCTTTTTCCAAGTCTTGTTTCCAACATGTTGGATGATAGAACCAATTTAGAAAATCTAAAAGATTTCTATCACATTCTTTTTCAATGTTTCTTCCGAGCAAGAATATCCTGGTGAGATTAGCAATGAATCTTCTGGTGGGAATTTCAATAGCTATTAAGTACTTATTAGTTAAGTACCATAACGACGTCTTGAGCTGGTCGGGGAAATCATCTTCTTTCTAGATAAGAGGATGAATGAAAGGATAATTCAAATTTAACCCGAAATGATAAAGAATCGAACCTCCATTGAATCTGAATAAGTCTGTGTGACATTACCACATGAGGTTTTCCAGGTTTTCAGTAAGACTGTCATTCTGAATTTGCTGAATAATCTCCTGGGGATATTTCCAGCTTGGCAAGTCTTTGATCTTCTCAATCTTGTATTTCACACCATGATTGAGCATATGGAAAGCAGGCCTCTTGATGTACATGTTGATTTCAGCTGTCGCTTTGGGTTTTGACAAGAAGTCAGCAAGCACATTCTTTTTCTCCGGAATGTGTTTGGTTTCAAAAGAGTATTTTGAAAACCATTCAGCCCATCGAAACAATTGAGAGTTTGGAATCTGCTTTTGTTTAAACTTGGTCATTTGTGGAAAAGATGCAATGTCTAATTCTACTAGGAAATGATGGCCGATGAGATGAAACTCAAATTTTTTATTCCATTTTTTCTTGCTAAGATTTCTTTGAAAGTGGAATGGTAGTGCATTTCGGCTTGAGAGAACTTTCCACTTTTGTGAGCACAAAGAAGTCTCTTACCATCAATTTTTTCGAACAGGACGGATGCCCAGTATTTATCACTGGCGTTAGTCTGGAGAATTCTTTTGCCTGTTGATGGTATTTGCAATGGTGGGAGATTTTGCATGATCTCCTTAAGTTCAGCGACTGCTTTAGTCTGGGTTTTTCCCCAAGGTGGGGAATTCTTCTTCAGCATGGATTGCAAAGGAATCAGGAGCTTTGCAATGTTTTGGGACAAAAACCCTGAGATAATTGATTATCCTAAGAAATTGCTGAACTTGTTTCGTTGTGAAGTTATCTTCAGGAAACTTCAATAGTTCTTGAGCAATATGTGGCCCTAGATAATATGTTCCTTTGTTGAGATGCATGCCAAGAAATTCAATTTCTGTTTGGGCAATATTCATTTTTCTTTGGGAAAGCATAATTCCATGCTTTTTAATGATTTCTGCAAACTGCTCAAGGAGTTGACAGTGTGACTGCTCGTCAGGACAGTAGAGTAGAATATCGTCGATGTATACGGCTGCACTTGACAAGATTGGTTGGAAAATTCAACACATGGCCTTTTGGAACAGGGATGGTGCTACCTTTAGGCCAAAAGGAAGAACTTTTCACTAGAAGTGCTGGTTCGGGATACAGAATCCTGTTTTGGATCTGTCTTCAGGATGGATACCCAATTGCCAAAATCCGGCTTTAAGGTCGAATTTGGAATAGATATGGGCTTTGGTTAGTCCACAAAAGAGAGAATCTCTTGATGGTAAATGGAATTTATCATCTTGGAGAAAAAGATTGAGAGGTTGATAATTTATCACCAGAAGTGTTTCTTTTGAAAATAAACAACTTTTTTATGTTTCATTTTTTTGTTCTTATTTTGTTCCGGGAACAAAAAAACAAAAAAAGAACATAAACGCAACCAAATGCGTTTCTGTTCTTTTTTTGTTCCCGGGAACAAAATCCGTATAGAAGTGTTCCGGAAACGTTTCTTAGAAACGTTTCCATGCACGCCCTAATATACCTAAATTATGTAATATATATAAATTCCAAAATTATATATTTATGTATATTGAATTTATACAGTAAAAGAGAAAAGAATTGAATGTATGAATAAATATAGGATTTAAAAAAAGAAAGTGTTGTTATTTTTTGTATTTTTCATTTTTATATTACAGTTAAAATATTATTTTAATTTTATTAATTTAAGAAGTTTATTATTCAAGAAAAATAAATTTTATGTTATAGATATTAGAAATCCTTTTCATTTTGGTCTCATCTCCCCAATGAAATAATTTAATTTAAACTATATTCATCTTATATCCGACATAATTCTGTCTTGGTGGTACACGAATAACAAACGTAGCCTTAGTTGATATTATATTGTCACCTGAAGCCCTCATTTCAAAATGTATTAATCATTTTAGACTTTTATTTGAAATAACATTCAATTTGGGCCTATCTTCTTTTGGAAAACAATTACACTTTAAGTTTTTATTTGAAATTTTCTTTTTTCCTCTAAATGTAAACTGTGATTCTTCTTCTCTGTGGCCCTAACAAAGAAGATAAAGCTATCATTAGTCGAGAAAGATAAAATAAAGCACTAGCAAAAGTTAGAGTGCGTATGGCAATCAATTTATTTCTGTTCCATAATTATTTATTTGCCATTATTTCAGGATTTGGAAAGACTTGAGAAAGCACAAACTACATGCATCCATTGAAACTAGAGGTGAGCAGCAATCTAGGGTCGACCTTGGATCGACCCTGGACCGGCCCAACCTTGCCAGTCTTGGTCCGATTCCCAAGGGGACTGGGTCGGTCCTTGGTCCTGAAATTTCAAGACCAACACTGTACGGATTGGTCCTCGGTTCTAAGAGTTTGTCCAACCGTGTATATTATATTATATTATATTATATTATTTATAATTCTTTTATATTTTTTTTATATTCAAACCTAAGTAAAATATATGTTATATTATATTATATTTAGATGTTCTATTAATAGCACTAATAATAATTTTAATTTAAAACTTTTATTGAGTATTAATTATGTGTCGTTTGTTTTGTTTTCAAGTGTTTAGAAGTTCAAGTGAATTAACAAGGTGTGAAGTTATATATTCATGGTTTATATGAAATATTTTGAACTTTTTATGGTTTAATTGTATTAATGAATTTTAGCTGCACTTTGCTTTTTAATTTGTGTCAAATGATATAAGTTTTTGAAGAGTAGATTAATATTGCAGTTGCTATGGTGATTTGCTAATCAAGTGGTGTGAAGCTCATTTTTTGGTTGAGTGGACTCTACATGATTGAATGCACGAAAACGTTTTTGCATATGATGTTATGAATATTAAATATAGATGATTACAAGAACTTTCCATCTTGTCTCATATCTCGATGAGCAATTAGTATGTACGAAATTTATATTATTGTGTCATCTTAAATTTACTAAATATGTATTGGTATTTATAGTTTAGTTGCATAATGCCACATTGTCGATGGATGTGTAATTTGAATTTGTAGGTTTGATTTTTATGGAGTATAAAAAATAAGACGAAAAAAATTATCGATTGGTCTCGGGTTAACCCTGGAATCAGACCGAATCGTTTGGGTCGGTCCGGTCCTTGGTCCTAGGCTCAATAAGGTCGGTCATCGGTCCTAAAAATTGAGGACTAACACTATATAGGTTGGTCCTAGGGTTAGGGGTGGCCCGGATCAACCCGGACCATGCTCACCCCTAACTGAAACAAAACAGGAAGGGAAAAAAAGGAGTAGATTCTGATCAGAATTGATTCTTTTTTATTCTATTCTAAACGATTCGAGAAAAGAACGTGTTTGGAATCGTACAAAATTTCGATTCTAGAATAAAAAAGAAAATGTGTTTGGTAGAATCGCATAAAATTTCTATTCCAATTCTTTTTTAATTACCTTTTTAGATAAATATAAATTTGATATTGAATTCTCATAAACCCCTCATTGATTAATTATATTTATACTAAGTAATAAAAATATTAACTAATCAATTTTTATTAAATAGTTAATAATAAACCATAGTATAAATTATACTAATATACCTAAAATATGTAATAAATATAAATACTAAATTATAAAGCAAAATTAAATATGTATTCTATATATAGCAAATATATATTTTAGAATAGGACGAAATTAAAATAAAATATAGAAATAAATAAAAATAAAAACGAAAATTGTTGTTATTTTAATTTTTTTCTTATTAGAATTTCAATATCATTTATATTTAAATATGAGTTTTTTTTTTATCATGGTGATTTCTCATTTTCAATAAATATTTACATTTCTATGATTAAATATCTAATCCATTTTGAATTCAATATGGATGGATGTTAATTTTAATTTAACGTGGAGCGGAGAGGGTACGTTGATGAGCAGCCGCTTTTTTGATTCTTTTTTCTGATTCAGAATCAAGAATCACATTTTTTTATTCTAAATTCTTGTCCAAAACTGATTAAGGAACAAATTTGTTAACAAAAAATTTACCAAACGCGATTAAAGTAACCGATTTAACAAAGAATCAGAATTTGGCCATGTTTGGATGATTACCAAACAGGGCCTAAATGTGGAATCTGTACCTGGAAAAACTTAAATCCCACAACTTCTCTCGAACATAAAAAAGCGATTTTGGGCTTCTTTGATTCACAACTCACTTCAGTTTTCGCTTTGCTCTGTTTCTTTCTTTCCCGCCGAGGATCTCTTTTGAACTTCCTCTCCTTCCTTCCTTCCTCGTGGAACCTCTCCAGCCATGGCGGTCCAAGAAGAAGACCATCCCTACGCTCACAACTTGCCCGACGAGCCTTGGGATTGGGAAGAGATATCCCTCCACGTTCTTCTCTCCTCCAACATCGACCAAGGCCCGTCAAAATGCGATCTTTTTCGCTCTCTCCCTCGCTCTCTCTTTCGTATCGAATTCGCGACCCTTTTCTTGAATTTCGTTTTCCAGTGTCGGGGCACGGCAAATCGCCGTGGGGGAGGAGGAAGCACCGGCTCCGGTGGCTGGGGAAGCCGAGGGCGATTCCACAGCTCATTCTCAAACTGCAGGACTCTCAGTTCAGAGAATCTGCTCTGCACTTGCTCAGTTCTTTCCTCTTCCAGGTCTCTGCTCTTGTTCGATTCAAAGGTTCGATCTTTTCACGGTTCTGTTTACTGAAACCTTTGTCGGGTTCGTCATTTGTCGACAGAAGAGGGAGGAGGACCCGGAGAATTATTACAGGGCGGGGTTTCTTTTGTTCCATTCTTGCGGTACCATGGCCATCCTGATACAGGTCATTGCTCCTGTTCGCATTGACATTTGTATGGGTAATGTTGCGGAATTTGAAGCTAGATCGTTGTTAAGAGACCTTTCAGTATAAATTTCGAGTATGACGAGCTAACGTTGCAGTTGTTTTTAAGGGTTCCCACGAAAGAGGAAAGTCCGATTTTATATATTTTTTTAAACTGGGCTTGCTTTGTTCTCTGGGGTTATATAGTCAGTGGTCTGAAAAGGGATTTCTACATTGTTTGAGCATTTCGTTTTTCTTGAATATCGAACGGCCGGGCAGTTTTCTCTTTGTTTTCTTTGAAGTTCCTTTGAATGAAAATAGTTGATAAGATTTTTCCTTATTAGATTGGGGAAAAGGAAAGGACTCTGATACTTTTAATATGCAGGCTTTATAAAAATAATACTTTGGCACAATGAAAAGAGAAAAATTCTTCCCTATATTCATCCATACTGCCAGTGATATTTAGGGTGATGGGTGGATCTTTGAGTTATGGTTGGTCTTATGATGCAGGAGGTGCTCTTGATCTACAGGATGATGGTGGATGGAAGTCTAAACGATAGAGCATGCATGCGCCTTATCAATGTCATTATTCTATTCCAAGTAATCCGAAAGCAACTCAAAAAGAATCATGTCAAGGGCTGTCTAATGAATTCTCATTATTATTCTTGTTGTCCCTTGTCTCAGTTAACTCTTTGCTTCATTGCAGTGCATTGCAGCTAATAGAGAAACCAGGCAAAAGCTCATGAACTGTAGGCTTTGGAAACTATCATCAGTGTCTGAAATTGGCTGACCACCCTCTAGCATTTATGTTGACGCGAACCTTCTCTTTTCCTTTCTTTTGTTTGTTCAGCCTGCATTGTTAACTTCTTGGTACCCTTAATACTGTTCGTGTCCACACTGGAGGTGTATGACAACGTGAGAGCTGTTGCCTTGTCAGTGTTTGGCATTTTATGCCAGGTACATTCCATTTCTCCGTGCAGTGAATCATCAATGACTTTATCTAATCTCAGGTAAAAATTGACTCTTCCTTCCATATTAATGTCTTTCTTGAAGGCAAGAGAATCCAGTGCTGTCCAGTGGGCTATCGAAAATGAGGTGGTTGAATTATGCTTGATTAGCATGGACAATGGAAATGAACTCACAAAAGTGGTGAGAATTACCATTCACTTTCTATGATTTCTTAGCATTCCTATCACATGGTGTCCACCTATTTAAGATTAGACGAAGTCTGTGCTATTCTCAAATTCTGTTCTTTCTTTATCAGATTGGACTGCACATTGTTGAATCCATAATTCGGGTGGACTTCGGATTATCGTACTTATTCAGTCCTGCAGCTGATCATCTGTTGAATAGACTGATGAGAACATGGGATAATTTGGTACGTCTTTTATCAGCCATTGTGGCCATATATAATGTGACTACACAAATCTTAAAAATTAACACTTTGACTTTTGTCTTTGCTTCAGGTAAATCAGATAGCTGTTGCGCACGATTTCTCTCCTCGAATCCTCTTTCATACTATCCGGTGCTACACTCTCTTATGTCATGATGAAAGGTAATTCATCTCATTTCCCTTTTGGTCGTGAAACTGAAAGGTACCAAGCAAGCGTTTCCTCTTTTGTTGTCCAAATGCATCTGGTATGCATGACTGGTGGATATTTGTGTGAGTATGGTTTATTGACGTTTACGTGGTGCATTATAATTCTGTGCATCGTCAAACTGCTTGCCACCTAGTAGATGCTTTTGAATTTTCTGGGCTTTAAATTAGAAAATTAATAAGGTGCTGCAAAGTTCTAGCACTTGTTTTCAAGCAAATATTCTACTGTTCTCGATTTATGTGGTGACTCCTGATTCTTAAGTTGAGACCTGGCATTCATGTCTAACAGGGGACATAATCTTGTGAAGCAGTCACTCCCTAAATCCTTCATCAATGGCACTTTTCATGAAAGCCTGAAGGTATTTGCTGATAATTTGGCATTGGATTAATATTTTTATGAAAGATATGCAAATCTTACAGTCAATTTGTGGATATTATTGCAGGAGTTTCCCGTGATTCGTAGATTGCTTTCACAACTGCTACTGATTGCTGGTATAAACGACTCATGAGCAGCTTCTTCAGTTCACGAGATCTCATCATTCAAAGAAGAATCAGGATTAATGGTGTATTTCCCCAAAGCTGCTGCATTTCGGGGCTCAGGTGTTACATGGCATAATGTAGAAAGTTTCTCAGATTATTACCTTAGAGAGAGAAATTACCCGATGTTTACCCGTGTCTTTTGTTGGGTGTACATAAGCCTCTGTAAATTGCATTTTTGCTTGAAATTCTTGGCACGATCCTCGAATCCTCAAGAGATCTTTCTTTTATATCTGATGATTAGATTAGGGAACATCTTCCTGGTCTCTGAATTATCAATCGAGCCCAGTAGGTCATATTCATTGATCTCTTATTCAGTTTTCCTTCCGGAGACAAAGGTAAAACTAATTTAGGACATGAACTGATTATAATGCAAATTGTATTATAAGCGCAAATAAACAACTCTTTTAACTGTAAACATTCCTTTCGCCTTTTTTGAGCTTGCGAAGATAATTTGACATCGATTAGATCCAGCGAGACCAGGCCTTCTTACGCCGGGGGAAGGGTTCCTTCGCTCAACAAGACGCACTTATTCCACACCTGCTTGCTCCTGGGCACGGTGATGGAGGCATTCTTGGCGAAAGTGGGAATGGAGACAATGAAGTTCACCATAGCCTCGTGGCACTCTCTCCCCGCCAACACGAGCTTCTTACAGCATTCAGGGGTGAGCTCGATCTCCTTCGTGAATATGTTGCCGAAGATGTCCTCCCCGCACTTCTCGGTCAGCTTGGAAGCGCATTGGGCCAGGTAAGAATCCGGCCCCGAGGGTTCAGGGGCAGGTGCGTCCTCATAATCCGCCCTTGCGATGGACAACAGGGCGACTCCACTGGCGATGAGCAAGAACGTGACGAAGCCTAAGTTTTCTGATCTTGCCATGGTTGAAAGAGGGGGAGGGAGAAGAGGGAACAAAAGTGGAAGGTGATGAGAGGTAACGGTGCGAACCAGTTCCATTTATAGACGTGGGAGGTGGGTTTGGGGGGAGGAGGAGAAAGCATTCATTCTTGGCATTCAGTAACTGCCTGATTCATGTCGATTGCATCACTCTTCAATTAATGGCTGGCTTCAGTTACAAAGTGGGACGTAAAGACTACCTTGCTAACAGACCTTGGAAGGGCCTGGAAGGAAAGGAATGGTGGAGGAGTAAACCCGTTTCATGAACTCAAGATCAAGAAGCTTTATCACTCTCAAGCGAGACAAACATGGCCATACGCAGGCAAGCAAGCAAGCAAAACCGGAACGGCGATCGCAGGCTCTACAGCTGGGATACAATGATGAAGACGACAACAGATGAAAAGAAGGAAGAGGTTGGGGGCCCCTCATCATAACCCGTCCATCACCAGTCGTCCCCACCACTTTGCCCTTCAATCTTCCCTCATCAGATGTCAAAAAAATTCAATAACCATCAAGATAAACGAAATGGGTCCCGAGATGTCCTGATGAAAATTTAAGATAACCATTACATCATTCCCCTTGAATATTAGCCATTGAGCAATTGGATTGCCGCCTAGAGGAGTCAAAGCACTGAATTTTATTTACAGAACAGAAAACAACAACAAGATTTCCCCTGAATTTTCTCTTTGTATATCACTTGAAAAGGGAAAACCCCCACTTTAAATCAAGAACTTCCGAACAAGAAAGGGTGAAATCGCAGGAGAGGAGAGGAGAGGATCGTTCAATGCGCAGACTTGCCGTGATTGCTGTAGCCGTAGTACGACAAGTACCACTTCACGAACCTCTTCAGCCCGGTCCGCAGGTCCGTCGTGGGCTTGTACCCGAGCTCCCGCCGCGCCGAGCTTATGTTGGCGTGCGTGAACGGGACGTCGCCGTTCCCGGGCATCTCCACCTCCCGCCGCCGGGCCCTCACCCCGAGGTGCCCCTCCAGCATGCTCACCATCTCCGGCACCGTCACCGGCGACGTGTTCCCCAGGTTGAAGATCCGGTACTGGGCGGGGCCGCGCTTCTTGCCGCCCGACCCGGTGCTCTTGCGCGCCGTGTCCAGCGACGCCAGGCAGCCCTTCACGACGTCGTCGATGTACGTGAAGTCCCGGGCCAGGTCGACCCGGTTCTTGCCCCGGTATATCGTGATGGGTTTGCCCTGGAGTATGTTCCGGGTGAAGGAGAAGTACGCCATGTCCGGGCGGCCCCACGGGCCGTACACTGTGAAGAAGCGCAGGCCGGTGATCGAGAGGCCGTAGATGTGGTTGTAGGCGTGGGTGATTTCCTCGCCGGCCTTCTTGGTGGCGGCGTAGAGGGAGGCCGGCCGGTCGGTGCGGTCCGACTCGGAGAAGGGGGACTTGTCGTTGAGGCCGTAGACGGAGCTGGAGGAGGCCCAGACGAAGGCCGGCTGGGGGTTCGCCGAGCGGGAGGCCTCGAGGAGCGCGACGAGGCCGGCGACGTTGGAATGGACGTACGAGTGCGGGTTCTCGAGGGCGTAGCGGACGCCGGCCTGGGCGGCGAGGTGCATCACGTGGGTGAAGGCCACGACGTCGAAGAGCTTGGCCAGGAGGCGGGCGTCGTTGACGTCGCCGTCGACGACGAAGACCTTCTGGGCGCGGAGCAGCGACGCGCGGGAGCGCTTGAGGGAAGGGTCGTAGTAGGGGTTGAAGTTGTCGAGGCCCACGACGCCGTCGCCGCGCTTCCGGAGGGCAAGGGAGACGTGGGCGCCGACGAAGCCGGCGGCGCCGGTGACGAGGACGGAGAGGCCGCCGCCGCCGCCGGTGGGGCGGCGGGGCCGGGCGGAGACGCGGACCTGCTTCTCCCATTGGATGCCGCCCCAGGAGGCGGCGAGGAGGCGGTTGCCGGAGGAGAGGAGGCCCTGGAGGCTGAGGTAGGAGGCGGCGAGGGCGAGGAGGAAGAGGGCCCACATGAAGGTGGCGCTCGTGGAGGCGAAGCAGCGGCGGAGGTGGCGGTGGTGGCGGTGGAGGTGGTGGTGGTCGGTCTTGAATTTCCCCGGCGTCGGCGGGAAGAGGTCGTCCTCCTGGGCCACCAGCAGTGGCGGCATCGCTACGCTTCTCGTTCTTGTTCTTGATTGATTTCTCTCTCCTCTCTCCTCTCCTCTCTCTGAAAAAGAAGAAAGTTGAGATTTTTATGTTCTTTTTCAGCACTTCTGCTGCTGTATGCAAAAGGGTTTTCTCAAGTTCTAGAGGGAGCTGATTTATAAAAGAGAAGTGGTCACCCACCAACACGGAAAGATGAGAAATTTCTCACGCGTGAACCCCTTTGCCGACTATAGCAAATATAATGTGTACAAAAACAGTGGGACTACTCTATTAAATTCAGCCTCTTATAAAATCAAAAGAAAAAATTTCGAGTTAGTACATTAGTGCCGCGTTAGAAAAGTGTCCGTTCCGAGTATTCTTTGAGATTTTTTCTATAACATAAGTCGTGGGGAATGTTAAACTCCTTTTGTGCCTATAAAAAAATTGCTAATGCTTGACGTGGACGTGTTGCTGAATTGATGGGAATTGCATGCTTAAGCTAAATGTCAAAGGCCTAACACGAAGCCATTAATAATTGGTCCGAGGATTTCTTTCTCGAAAATTGCCGAAGCCTTTCGTTGAGGTTGTCGTTGTTGTCGTCCCCATCTTGGGAATTTGGTCAATGTCGTGGAAACATGGGGCGCCCCCCATTGTGGAAATTTACCGAATGATACAGCTCCTCGTTGTTCTAGAATAAGAAGTGTGGGAATCAAGGGAAAGTTAATTAAGATTTCATCTATGGATTAGCAATAACAAGGGAAAGTTAATTAAGATTTCATCTATGGATGCACCTTTTACTCGCCAGCTTGTGGATTGCGAAATCTTTTGCTCAGATTTGTTGCCTGCTTTGGAGAATATGTTATCTCGCCCATTGAGATCTTGTTGCGCTCACTCTTTATGTTATGGCATAATAGTAGATCTACTAAACGATATAGTCCGACCCAAAATAACTTATATTGCCACATGATACAACTCATGTTTGACCCAATTTATATCTGATTCATATTTAATTCGATTATAATAATACTTTTATATATAATTCGATTTTGGAAAACTCATCCAAACTAAGGTGAAAGAGTCAAGTGATCGAGCATTAGATCAAGTACAAGTAAGAGAGAGTTATAGAGATAGACCATGTTTAAGTAAGTTATCAATCCATTTAACATCCATATTATTTTATATTCCAAATCAATTTTTACTAAATATAAATTAATACATATAATGTCTTAGCCCATCTTGTTAAAAATTAATGTGATTAATTTAGACCTACACCTTTAGAGGTTTTACCATTATGGTCCATCTAATAAATTTTGATTGAAATCCATTGACATGGATGATAGCCTTTTTACATGATATGCTTAGTATTAATATAGACAAATTTTTTTTTTCAATTTTTAAAAATTTATATATTTTTTTTTTTTATTTTCCTTTTTTTCCCTCTTTTGTTTTTTTTTTTTTTTTTCCACCATAGCGGAAGAGGTCTCTGAAACTCACTAACCACTAGGTGAGGGCCTAGCCCTCACCCGGGCCTATCTCAGTCGAGGGCAATAAGCGATGAGTCCAAGTGTGTTTGTGCATGTATCACTGAGGAGATTGGGCAAATTGACTCAGTAACTCAGAGCAAGATGGAGATTTGACCTCTATCTAACAAAATGATAGCTCAGTGTCTATCATCAATTGCGATTGTAGACTATTGACACAAAACGACTCTAATGCTTATTTATAATTCGATATGAATCCATTGGGTATCACAGTTAATAAAACGAGAAACAATGGATAAAGAAAATAAAAATGAAGACAGAAGTGAGCACCGGTGACTAAGATCCTATTGCTCCATCTTTAACCGGTTACTCTGAGAAACATTTGCTCATCAGAATTTGGTGCCCACCGCCTTCTTCACAAAGGATGTAAAACAGAAAGCAGCAGCATGGATCTGGCACGATAGAATGCAAAGAGGTTTGCATTAGAAGACGTCAAAGTTTCAATTCACTTGATGTGTAACATCTTTGTTTCATTTCTACCTGACGGTTGTAGTACTTAGGAGGCCCTTTAGCCACCCCATTGTTCTCGGTATTTAGAGGATTGACAGGTTTCTCAAAGTCAACTGTCGGCCCGTCAGTGGAGCACAGCACATATCCAATTGTCCCGCTAATGGAAAATAAGTCGAAAATTCATTCTTCATTCTTCCCATCATAAACTTGAAAAAAAAGAAAAAAAAAAGAAAGGAGATTGCATAAATACGGTAAGAGAGTTTGGTTTGACACCTTGACTAGGAAGGAATTGGACTCCAAGCATAACTGACTGAGCCCTTGAAAATTTTGTGACATTCATCAATTAATTTTATCTTCCAGTTGGAAGCTATCCAGCTAAAAACTGTCAACTATCTCAGGACAAAAACAGTTGCTATCTAGCCAAAAACTGTCAACAGGAGTGGACATGACGCCTCTAGGACAATTAATTTTATCTTCCAGTTGGAAGCTATCCAGCCAAAAACTGTCAACAGGAGTGGACATGACGCCTCTAGGATGGAGTGCCCAAATCACTGATTCCAAAAACTCTTTATCCGCTAATTCAATTGCAAGAGTTCCTGAAATTTTTTCCACATGATTAGCATGCACTCTTTTTTTTTTCTCCTCCTTTTCAGGAACTCTTCATATGGAAAAAATTTCAGGAACTCTTGATTGAATTAGAGTTTTTTGGAATTAGTGGCTCGGACGCTTTGTCCTACATTAGCATGTACTCCTTTTCTAGGAGGAGAAATATGATGTGACGTGCCATATAAGATAGATTTTTTTATCTGGCACAGAAAACAAAAGTTATTCGATTGATTGAAATATATACTGGGTTTTCAAGAGGGTGGGGAAGGTAAATAGGCAATGGAAACTACCCATTTTCTCAAATGCATCAATATGATCACATCATAAGTTCCTTCGGAACAGCCTTCAAGAAAGCAATTCCTGCAATGTTGAAAATAGAGAATGTGAAATAGATAATCTTTCGCAGCCTATCTATGTTCAGCAACGTGTAAAAACAATAAAAGGGACATATACCATAGCTAATGTACACTTTCACTCGCGGATCCTCATACCCAATTGCTATATCAGGGAAGAATTGCTTGTAAACCTGCAGCAGGACTCAAGAAGTACATAAATAAGCTGATGGTCCTCCTGAACCTTAGAATTTGATGAACAATGAGAGGCTCAGGCCTGATACTTTGGAAGGTTTCTGTAGTTCAATTTTGCTTACATCAATCACCATTTGGTCAATTTCACATATATCGATTTGTTCAACGGATGAATGACGAGATTTTCCCTCAGAATACCTCCATCTCCCCCACCAACAAGCAGCACCTATTGAAAAAAAAACAATCAAGTGAAACATTCCAGCACTTTAACAGCATCCAAACTTAAAGAAGTCGAAAGAAATAACGAGAGAGATGACCTTTTTTGGGTTCAGGATTGAGCAGAGGGGAAGATGTGTGACCATCTCTTGGTAAGCAAACTCATCCTTCTCTGACAGTTGAATTTGACCATCCAGAATTGCCAGTTTGCCATGCTTCGTTGTCTATGAACAAGCAAAAATATATAAAGACACCAAAGATATCTGTCTGCTCATTGCAAGTAAGAATACCATCCAAGACGCTGTCAACTCGACTAATTGCTTGTGGAAATAGTATCTTAGGAAGTGGAAGTATCAAACCTAAGTCAATCTAAGGTAATGATTTGCAAAAATGATCTCCCCCAAGAAAATCTTATTTGACATGGCGGTACATATGCAGAGTTTATGTATGCTCATTGCTCTTCATGATTCGTTAGTATCCAATCCGTATCCTAAATACGGATAGCGTAGCCATTGCTTTGTCATACGTACTTATGGTGTAAAATTGGAGAGTGATCATGGAAGGCAGGAAGTCACCTGGAAAACAAGAAGCACCTGATATTTGGACTTCCGTGGAAACAACACCTTTCCACCTCATAGAAGCGTAGCTTGCCTTCAAAATGAAAAATCACAAATATCATGTTAGGCCTATATTGTAAATTTTGTCTTTGATTTATAATTGTAGTCTTGATGTGTGATGATATTATTTGAGCAGTCAATGTATGGGTTTTATTAAGTAAACAAACCAATCTCTAGTGATGTGTTATACTTCTTTTCTAATATAATTAGGTGAGATAACATATTAATCTAAGATGCGTTGAGTATCAAACAATTTACCATCACCTCTTATGGTGCGACAATTTATTATGAATTGAAATAAGTTGTGAGACTATATTTCCAAGTTTTACCGTTATCTAGAAAAACTATGGGATAACTCACGAGCGAGGTTGAAAAGAGATAGAAAAAAAATGCCAAAATCAATTTGGAATGGTGAATCGACAATCCCAACGTGGATGCTAAGGGTGCGAATGGTAACGTTTCTGTTCTTTTTTTGTTAGAGAACGAAACAAAAAAAAGTGTTTCGTTTAGAACAATTTTTGAACAAAAGAACGCGTTTGGTAAATTTTATTCTTTTTTTTTTTGTTTCTTTTAATTTTTTAAACATTTTAATTTTAATTTTTTATTTTTCCTTTCTTTTTTATTTTTTCTTTTTCGGCTGGTCACCGGCCTCCGGCGACCGGCCGACGGTCGGGAGCCTCGCCTAGCCACGGCGAGGCTCACCGGCCCTCGGCCTCGCCTTGGCTGGGGTGAGCTCGGCCTCGCCGCGCCGGCGACGCCGAGCCTCGACGGCCGGTCGTGGCCATGGCCGAGGCCGGCGACGGCAAAAGAAAAAAAGAATAAAAAAGAAGAAGAAAAGAAGAAAGAAGAAGAAGAGAGAGAAGAAACGTTTCTTCGTTTTTGTTTCGGAACAAGAAACAACAAATTGTTGTTTCTTTTTTTTGTTCTTATTTTGTTCCGGAAACAAAAAAAACAAAAAAAGAACAGAAACACAACCAAACGCGTTTCTGTTCTTTTTTTGTTCCCGGGAACAAAATCCGTACAGAAGTGTTCCGGAAACGTTTCTTAGAAACGTTTCCATGCACACCCTAAATTTCAGTAGACCTCCAAAACTAAAATGTTATGTAACGGGATATGTGATATCTTGACTTGACTATGCAACATACCTGGCCATTGAGGCGATCTCACAGGATACCATTCTACATTATTGTTCAAGCCTATTGCCCTGATCTGATCAGCCAATTTATCGGCCATTTTAATCCTCTGGAAATGTGTGTACTGCATTAAAGCATTCGCAGTGAACTGCCTATTTATCTTCAGAGGGTGTGGGAATCGAGGGGGTGCTCCTGAATTGATTGATTAGCTTACAAGGGAAAGTTAATTAAGTTTTCATTTATGGATTCACACTTTACTCAGATTTGTTGCCTGCTTTGGGAAATATGTTATCTCCCCCATTGAGATCTGGCCGTGCTCACTCTTTATGTTATGGCATAATACAAGACCCATCATGGTCAGATTCAAATTGGTCTATATTTCCATACAAGACAACTCATATTTGACTAAATTCATTCTGATTCATAATTAATTCAATCCATATTACTAAAATAGTTTTACAAATAATTCAATTTTGGAAAATTCATATCCAAACTAAGGAGAAAAAGTGAAGTGATCAAGCATAAGATCAAATATGGATGAGAGAGAGAGTCATAAAGGTAAACTAAGTTTAAGTAAGTTATCAATCTATTTAACATTCATATTATTTTTATATTTTAAACCAATTTACTAAGTATAATTAATACATATAACATCTTAATCCATCTTGGTAACATCCTAGCCCATCTATGAGAGAGTCATAACACCCATCTTAATTTTATATTTTAAACATATTTACTAAATATAATTAATACATATAACATCTTAGCTTATCTTGTTAGAAATTGATTTATGACCCATTTTGATAGGTCTAAATATTATATATATATATTATATGATGCATTCACCATGCTTGATGTTTTCCTCTTGTAAGAAAATTTAAGAGAGAAGATAGGAAAAAAGGAATTAAGGTTCAGGCATATAATCATCTTTCTAAAGGTAATTATTGCTCTCAAGATACAAGGAAGCCTAACAACTTTTGTCTCTAAACACTTCGTCTTTTTTTTTTTTTTTTTTTTGTGACCGGGGAACTCCGCACAACACTTAGTCTTTTTATTAAGGAAAAAGCCACCAAAAACCCCAAACTTTGCCTCGAGTGACAAATTTACTCCGAACTTTGTTTTGTGACGTGAAAATCCCGAAATTTGCTAAGCGTGACACATTTACCCCATTAAGGGTATTTTCGTCTTTTTTTTTGTTTTTTGTTTTTGTTTTTTATTTTTTTCTTCCTCTCTCTTCCCTCCGCCGGCCATGGTGGAGCCAGCGGAGGGAAGCCGGCGTCTGGCGAGGGCTGCCCTCGCCGGCGTCGAGCGAGGGTTGCCCTCGCTTGGGCTAGCTAGGGCCGCCCTCGCCGGCGTCGAGCGAGGGAGGTCCTCAACTGGGTTGGACGAGGACCTCCCTCGCCCGACGCCGGCAAGGGTGCCCTCGCCGGATCCGGGCGAGGGGTGCTCTCGCCGGCGTCGGGCGAGGGGTGCTCGATGCGGGCGAGGGCCGCCCGTGCCCTCACCATCTGGCGAGAGAGGCCCTCGTCGAATCTGGCCTCCTCGGCGGCTCCGCCATGGCCGGCGGAGGGAAGGAAGAAGAAGAAGAAGAAGAAGAAGAAGAAGAAAAAAAGCAAAAGAAAAAAGTTTTTAAATGTAAAAAGACCAAAACGCTCTTATGATTTAGGGTAAATGTGTCACACAAATGAAAGTTCGGGATTTTTTGTGTCACAAATAAAAGTTTGGGGTAAATGTGTCACAGTTAGCAAACTTCAGGGTTTTTCCCATCACAAAATAAAGTTCGAGGTAAGTCTATCACTCGAGGCAAAATTTGGGGTTTTTGGTGGCTTTTTCCTTTTTATTAACTCTTGTTCCACGTGTTTTTGACATTACAAACTACATTAAAATTTCTTTATTTGCCAAAAAAATCTGATCCGAAAATAGAATAAAGTTACCAAGAGAAAAGTAGCAAATCTTGGGATTTTCTGAATTTATCAAAATGAGTCATGTCATGTAGTAGAATCCATCGTTGAGGATTGATCAATCATTAGAGGCCAACTTGTTACGTTTGCATAAATTATTTCAAATATAAGTAGTTTTTATTTATTTATTTATTGAAAGCTAAAAAGAAGTTTTTCACATGAAAATAGTTCATATGGTTATGGATAAAATCAGTTTTTTAAAAAATAAAAACAAACATGCTTGAAAGCATACATTGTTTTTTTTTTTTTTTTTGGTAGAGGAATATGGATAAAAGGTCAGATTCACTTTTAATACAAGCGCCTCCCCGTATTTTGAACCATTCACCTCTTTGTTGAAACTTATAAACTATGCGGTGGTAAAAAAGCAGATATTGTTTGTTTCTCATAATCAGAAAAGTGATTCCATTTATCTGTAATTTTAGACTAATTGAGGGAAATTTCTAAGTCAAAACAGCGCAATTTTTTTTTCTATTTAAGAATGACTTGCATTTTCTTCTTTTCACCACACAATTAATTGATAACCTTAAAACTGTCTTTAGGATCGCTCAAAAGAAAAAAAAAACTGTCTTAGTAATGCCAATTTTTTTTTTTTTATTGAAAACTTGTCCGGTATGCAATAGATCTATATGGTTTGGAAAATATATGAATTCATCTATATTTTAACAAGCGTTGCATGGTTGTACTAATTTATTCAATTTTCTCCTTTTTTTTATCTTGTCCCTTATTTATATTAGGGAAAAAAACCTCCAAAAAACTAAATTATGTCAATTGTGACATATTTATCCTAAACATTTTTGTGATGTCAAAAATCTCAAGTTTGTACATGTGTGACATAGCTACCATATATCAACATTCCATCAACAAGCACCATAAAAAATCTACCTTCATGAATGTTGAAAAACAAACTATGTTAACAATGGTGCCTAGGTGGTTTAAATAAAATAAAAACGACGTTATTTTGAATGAAAAATCATTTGATACAACTTTAATGAAAAGTACATGAATTACATAGATATACATTTGAGGTTTTTCATATCACAAGAAAAAGTATAGGATAAATGTGTTATAGAGGACATAATTTGTGACTTTCTATGTCGCAATGAAATATTTAAGGTGAATGTATCACGGTAGGTATATTTTGAGGTTCATTGTGGCTTTTTCCCCTCATATAATCAATGAACAATGGATTGTATGCTCATATCATTTATTCTGTATTTAAATATCAGAATTCTCGTTTGGGTGTTGATGAGGTTTTTCCCAAATTATAATCCATGTTGAAGATAATAATCAATTTGAAATAATTTTACCGGCTTAGATTATTATTTTTATTAATGGAAACTAAGTGACTATATAATGGACCAGGAGTATTACAGTTTACGAGTGGACAAATATCAGGGCACAATAAAATAAACAAAGCACAGCTAATTGTCATGCATATTTCATAAAATGGTGTTAAGCAAACATTTGTTACTAGGCATAGCCAAACATCATTTCTATAAATAAATAAAAAAAGTGCAAATAAAGTTAAAAAACAAGTTAAATAATTTTATTTTATAGAAAGAAACAAAAATAAATGCAATCAAACGGCCTTCTAAGTTCTAGCGTTCGAATAAAGCAAGCTGGTTTTTGTAAGGGAAAGAAGCATCCGGATCTCTCTTTATTTGTTATTTATTTATTTAGCATCATCATCATCATCGTCATCATCGTTATCATTATCATTATTATTATGCGCTTCTTATTAATTATGTCACTTCAAAGAAACTGAGTTGGCTTCAAGCAATTTGATGCTTGACTCCTGTTCTCATTGGCCGAGAGCTGCGTTCGCACGAAGGTCATCTTCTTCTTAGGTCAAAAGGAAATTGATCATATCCATCACGGTTCTACATTGCCTCATCGTTGACTTTGGGAGCCGGACTGCTTTAGCATGCCTTCAAAGGAAGATTATCTTCTTCAACGGTTGCAGTAATTATATGTTTATCAATCTTCTGCTCGAGCAACGCCAAGCGTCCCTTTTGGCATGCGCATCGATAAGCACCGCAGACTGAGAATGCCTGCATTTTCAACGTCGACATCTTTTCACGCGATGCTACTTGGCTATGATTATCATTGCCCATTCGCACCTCAAAATCTTACCTTGCTAAAGATCCTGAGCTAGTGCATATCATGGACTTTAGCCCAAGATAAAGGCAACGGGGTCAACTGGTTTAGTGATTTCAATAAGAATCTTGAAGTTCATCTGCCCCAAACTTTTTCTGTTCCTGTTTAAATTAATCTGTATTTTAGTTCGCCTAAGTTCTTGTGTTGCTGCTGAACTTGTTCAAGAAAGGTGTTTATACATATCTAGGTCAGCTTCTGTTTGCCTCGAGTTAGTCTACTGTCAAGCCATAGGCAAAAATCTTATTTACTCGGCCAAATGACATACTTAGGACAATATTAGATCTGGCTTCACATGTGTGAATCTTACCGATAATCTTTTGAAGGGAGCACTGCTCTCCAATTCCGTGAGAAAAACACTCGCCATGATTTCTCGTCATGAGATAAAACACTTTGTTTCGATGTGATCAGAGAGTGCAGCAATGAACATGGATAATTATTAATATTATTTGAATCAAAGTAAGATGTAGACACTGAGATCAAACCAGAGAAAGTGGTTCAAAAGACATGAAATATATCAAGTGATTAACCACCACTGGTACTCTCCCATAACATATTTATTTATAGTGATTCTTGGACCGACACATTTGTGATTGAGGCGATGTAACAACACAACACATGCTTATTTGCCATGCCCTTCTGATCCGGCCCTAGACCCCGCATAGGAACCAGCATATGAGCCAGCCTCGGACCCAGCACCAGATCCTGACCCTGACCCGGCCTGGGACCCCGCGTGAGATCCAGCATATGAACCGGCTTCAGATCCAGCTCCAGACGACCCGGACGCAGAGCCCGACCCTGAACCTGATGAAGACGCTGACCCCGATCCTGAACGAGACCCGGATCCAGAACCGGAGCCTGACCCAGCACCCGCTCCTGAGCCGCTGCCACCACCACCTACGCCAATGCCTATCCCAATACCAGCACCGGCACCAATCCCCAAGTTTCCAAGCCCGAGGTCCAGGCCCAGGTCCTTCCTTGCCACCCTACTTTCAGACACCATAAAAAGAGTGGAAACGAGCAACACCCCGAGGGATAAACACTTGAAACCGGCCATTGCGATGACCCAAATGAGACAATCTACCTGCTGATACCAAGGGGAGTCGAACTCACGCACTGTTTTCCTATGTTTTTGTATCAACTGCTGAAGTTATGCTGTGAGATGGACGATGTGAGGGGTCACTGCTATTTATAGCAACAAAAAGAGAAGTTGGTATGCCATGAATGGTGGAGCACTTCAAAGTGAGAGTACGCGTGTCGGGAGCCGCAATGAAGAAAGTGGAGAGAGCATGCGGATTGCTTCAGCTTTTGTTTGGTTGGCGATTTTGGGGTTTAGCTGGCCAAATTTTGTGGCCAAGAACGCCTTGTGTCTTCTATATAATATTATTCGTCATAAGTTTTGGATTTGGATGGTGCGTACAACCGATCCATTTGTTCCCACAAATCATAGTGGAAGTATGATACATAAGCTCGCAATAATTTGGTGCAGAGAATTGGATATTTCTGGAATGTCAACGCTTAGAATAAGAGATGATGATAGAGTTGATTGCAGTGTTGCCTCTTTGAATTGTGGAGGACCTTTATCTTACGGGGCTTATTATTATTTCTTGTCCAATAATCATAAACCTATTGTACATATGCTGATTTAGTCTTTACCTTTTCAATTTTGCTAATATAGTCCTACACCTTTATATAAAATTCTACTGTAGTCATTTTGGTTAAGTTTTGCAAAAATCATTGACATGGTTGGCAAAAGATTGAATTAGCATATGTATAATAAATTAAAGTCTGAATGGATAATTTTCCCATAACTTCTCTTTAGCTACCTCATTGAACCGAATGTTTCTTGGTGTAACTTAAAGCTTTCTAAAATTTCTATATTTATACATGAAATACATATTGTTAGCCTATGTTTCTCCAAGTCGATATGTGATTAATGTACCACGAGGGACTTGGGAACCAAGGTCAACTGGCATCCTTCTGCATCCAAATTAAGATTATGAAAAAGGATTGGAAGTTATATTTGAATCTTTCACAATGAAAAAATCAATATAGTTCAAATAGGATATCGATGTCAAGGGCTTATGGGACACTTGTTAACCATACTCGATAAAGAATTACTTTCATTGTCCATGCGTGCTGATCGATCAGAACACTAGATAAAAGTACCTTGAGCATAATGGACTTGTCTGCATTTGAATGTATGACAAATGCCCTTACTTCACTCGCTATAAAAATCTTCTTATGTAAAGAGGAAATAGATCGCAATATTGCTTAGAGTTCTAAAAGTTAAGAGGATTTTTGGGTGCTTCGGAAGTATCATGAGATTTTTCAATTCAACTAATTATGGAGTACCAAGTGTTGCTGAAGTTTTCAGTGGAGAAAAATAAGGGATGAAAAATTGAAAGATTGCTCTCTAAAACAATGAATGATGTTATCCCACAATTAAGCCAATAAACTTGAACTTGACTTGCAACTTGACCTACTAATACAAGCCGAACCTTCAATTAACGTATGTTTGCTCCAGAAAAAAAATCATGAAAACGAAAAAAGATTTCCTAAAGTTTTTTTTTATAAAATATGTTTTTTCTTTTTAGATTATGGAATTCATTTTGCTAACTTTAAGCATGTATGTTTTCTTTTGCCGTAAATGATTTTCCGTTGATTGATAATTTTAGCAAACCAAAAATGTAAAAGTCCAAAAAACTAATTTGTGACTTTTCTCTCGGTGTGTTTGAAGGAAAACCATTTTTGAGATATTTTTTTCTGACTTTTTCAGTGTTTGGATAGTGAAAAGCTAATCAATTTACGGAAAACATTTTTCATGAATTGAAAACAACAAGCTTAAATTATGGGAAAACAACTTCCTTCACTAATAAGAAAAATGTCACTTTCCACAAGTGAAAAACTAACTATTCTCTGAAAAAATGATTTTCATAAAAAATATTTTCCTTTATCATAAATTTTTAATTAAATAGATGCACTGTTATTTGTAGTGAAATTAATTAAGGAGAATATGTATAAAAGACTTGTTCATACACATAACATAAGATAAATTTATTACCAATTAAGAATCTAAAGTTCTGTTCATCATCAAATAAAATGCTCCCGTGTATACGTTCTGCACTCGTATTGATTTCCCTTTAGAGCGAACATAATCGCCATGGTAAAAAGAAACAAAAAAATTAATTACCAATTTGACAACAAAACTCATTAGACATGATCAATGAACTTATATGTTTGGAAAAATGACACAAATTGTCTTTGAGTTTTGGTCTAATGTGTAATGTCATTCTTAAACTTTTAATTTGTTCAATATGGTCATTGAACTTTGGTTCAATTTGCAATGCCGTCCTTGAACTTTTAATAAATTTAATGTAATCCCTAAATCTTTAAACATTTTCATATAAATATCCGAATTATATTGAACATTTACTGATAGTTCATGAGGTACATTGAATAAAGTAAAAGTTCAGGATTGACATTGTATATTGGGTCAAGGTTTGGAGACAACATTGCACAAATTAAAAATTCAGGAACGTCATTATATATCGAGCTAAAGTTCAAAAGCCATTTATGCTATTATCCCCTTATTTTTCCATACAAGGATGTTGTGAAACTTCATTTATTTATTTATTTTATGTACATCAATGATCCTATCATCCTATCCCATTTGACCCTCAAGTCGATTGCACACTATATGTACAGTACAAAACAAATCGCCCTCCCAATCTTTTATCAGTTTGTTTCGTAAAAAATAAATGATTTGAAAATCATTTTTCTAAAAGTAATCATTTAAATCACTTGAACTAATTAGTCGAATGTCTTTACTATTGATAACAATTTATGTCTAAACATTGTCGTGAATAATAAAAATATTGTTCGTCCGTTTATTTTGTAAGTTTTATGAATATTTATTTTTAATGAAAAATGTTTTTAAGTCATTCACTTCTTGCAAAACAAAACGCATAATTCCACTTGGGCCATATCTTTCATGGGCTCGGTTAGGCTTCGGTTTCGAGGGAACCCCGAACTCCCATTCTTTCCAAGTCTTCGGTCGGTCTTCAGATTCGGAGTCTCCACGAAGGAACGAAGAACCCACCTTTGAATTTGATCCTCCCGGCGTCAGCATCTCTGCACGACTGACTCTCTCTCTCTTTCTCTCTCTCTTGCTCTCGAGCTCTCGCTCATGGCGGAGGTAAAGATCTCTCTCTCACTCTCTCTCTGTACGCTTCACTTGGGTGGTCTTGCTTTTTCTGGCTCGGTTTCCGACGTAAGTATGGCTGTCAAATTTGACTGGAGACAAAAAAAACTGAGAAAGAAACAGAGGAGGGATTATCATGGTGCTCCGATCTTGATTCGTGTACGTATATGTCGGATAGGATGCGGTGGCAGCGAAAGCTTCGGTTTTTTCTTTTTCTTCTTCTTTTTTCAGTTATCTTGCTGCCTTATAGCTTGATGGGTAGGCCGGCGGTTATTTGTGGCTTGAATTTTGTGATCAAAGTTTTTCGCTTTATGAGAATTGAGCCATTTGTTTTTGTTGAGAATTTGCTCGGTGGGTTTGGTCGGGTTGAATTTCTTGTGCTGGAGGTTGATGGGATCGATGAGTTCTAACTTGTGATGGGTTTGTGTTGAATAAGAAAGCAGATTTTCGTGTAATTTTCAAACTGATTTTAGCATGGATCTTCCGTATTGCGAATGGAACCTTTTTGGGAAACCCTTTTACCGCCTTGTCTCCATCATGACTAAGATAGCATTTGCTGGGATCAAGAAACGCCGTATCTTTTATGAGGGCCGGATGTTCTGGATTGTTTCTGCTTGTGGCCATTTTCTAGATTTCTGAGAATGCAAACGCTCTAGCAATGAATGTGCTCCTGTTGTTCTATCATCGCAAAAAATCTCTTAGCATTGCCACTGCTGTTAGCATTCAAGTGATGTACTATTGGGGTTCTGCTTTGGGCAGAAGCATGCTAAAGGTTGTTGGCAAATTGATGATAGATATTGGGTGGCACCTGGTCTATCAATGGTCTACCAGGGCAAGCCTACTAATTTATTCTCCAAGCATTTATCTGTTTGGTTTTTAAATGCACGGGCCCTCGAATAGCTGGATAGTTAGCTTAGACGGAGAGTCTTGAGCTGAGAAGATGTCAAAGAGAAGAGCATCCTTACAATTTCTTGGCCTTTGGAATATATCGTAGCTATGTGGTGCTTCTTTTCTTATATAGCTTCTATGCTGCAGACTCTTTAAGTAATATTAGACTATTAGTTGGTTGCTACCTTTATCTACTAAAGATTAGAGGCAATCGATATTGTCCTGGCTTGAGTAAATTTGAAACTTTCTCATTTTATACTTTTCTCTCCTTTGAGGGTTGCAGATGGTGGCCTGATTGCTATCTCTGGTCACCTATGACCCAGATGAGTTTTTTTTACTTGCGAATTGTCTTTAACATGAATTTGATTTTTCAGGAATTCCTGTGACTGAACCATCAGAACTTTACAGAATGTCTTCAAGGAAACATCTTCGAACATCCCTTCTTGATGGACGATCTAGTCAAGCACCAGGTTTAATGCGGCATGGTCCATATACTGGCTTAGTTCCTCTACCTGCTAGCAGTCGGCCATTGGAACCATTACCTCCTTCCCTCAAACTTTTGGAAAATAAGATTCTGGCCCAGAGTGCAGAAATTGATCAACTTGCCAAAGAAAATCATAGAATGGCCACCACCCATGTAGCTTTAAGGCAGGAGCTTGTTGCTGCTCAGCAGGAGGTACACCAACTTAAGGCACATATTAAAAGCACGCAGACTGAAAGTGACATCCAGATGAGGGTGTTGCTGGATAAAATAGCAAAATTCGAAGCAGACATAAGAGCAGGGGAGAGTGTGAGAAATGACCTCCAGAAGGCACACAAAGAGGCACAAAGTTTAGTTGCTGCAAGACAAGAGCTGATTGTGCAAATTCAACGGGCAAAAGAGGAGCTAAATAAAAAACTGCTCGATGCCGAGAGCTTGCACCATTTGCATGCTGAACTGGATGGCTTGATGCGAGAACACCAAAGACTACGGTGAGTCATGAGTTTGCATTAATAAGTGATGTCTGAACAGAAAAAATGTCATGTTAATGATAGACTTGGAAGGCTTTTCTGTTTTAGGAAGAATACAATTTTAGGCTAACAACTAATTATAGGCAATTTTGACTGGTGCTGCTGAATATAAATGAGTAATGACAAGTATAAAGAGTGGACACTTTCCCTGACGTTCAATTCACACTCTCTGCTTAATACACATATTAGTAGACTAAAATGGATGAATAGGCACTTTTGGTTGTTGAAGAAATGGTAAGAAAGATTTCAAAAAATTAGGTACCTAGCATTGGTCTATATTCATTTGCTGTATAACTTTCTTATTAAAGGTTGTACTTTCATTCGTTACTTTCCATTTGTGTTCTGCATGATGAGAATTTTACCTGAAGTACTTTCCAAAACGGATCAGTTTGGGCAGTATGACCTGTGCATCTTGTCGATATGAGTGTAAATAATAAGACTGATGTATCCTAGAGACAAATTTTAGAAATTTCTGGATTTTTCTGATAATTTTATTCTCCTTGTATCTGTAGCACTACATTCGAGTATGAGAAGAGTTTGAACATAGAGAAAGTACGGCAAATGCAAGCGATGGAGCAGAACTTGATTTCAATGGCAAGAGAAGTAGAGAAGTTGCGTGTCGGTGTTGTGTATGTTGAGAAGATGGCATATGGTTAGTAGTCTTGCCCTTGTTGAATTAGCTGATTATATGTCTCAATGTTCTTCCAGGATCTCTATTTGCTCCATCTGACAAATCTTTGTCATTAATATGTAATTAAGCACCGAACCCCCAGGGTGGTGTTGGCCTTGCAAACCCGGGTCCCTCGAGTGTGGCCCGACTGCAAAGTAGCAGCCCCTATGTTGATGGTTTGGGAGCTCATCATGGCCAAATGGGTCCTCAGGCTGCAGGAGAAAGAACCATTCCATACAGTGGGAGCAGCGGTGCAGTTTCTGGTGGTGGGATGGGTGGTGCGACGATTGCTAGTGCAAGTAGTGGTGTTGGCTGGGCAGGCACATATGACCCTTCGCTTGTTGGGAGATGAACGACAAGGATTTTGAGATTCGATAATGCTTCTCGTATTGTCTTGCACATGTTGGCCATGACCTTATGTATGATAGTATATTAGATGTTTTGATAGCTCAATCTTTTGGGGTAAACAATCTCATGCCATTGTCCATTGCTCTCTCTCTCTCTCTCTTTCTTGCAGACTTTGGTCCATAGTTCTAAAATCATGCTTGTTGCTTATTCTCCTACTGAACACCTTACAAAAGCATCATCCAAAGAAAGCTACTCTCCACTGGTGTATGCGACTTCTCGCAATAGCACGCTCACTCCGCTCTTTCATTGCAGCTGGTCAATGCGCCGATGAAATTTCTGTTCTCAACAATGACTGCAACCGATCGTCTTTACCTTGCAATGCCGTTGTTGGTAGAGAAACTCAGCTGTACTTTGCCTCATAAGAAGCATACCGATCATCTTCGCCAGGCTTCTGCATTATGAATTAACTCGGCAAGGTGAATCTCAGTGAAGGGCAGTTGTGATTTGGGTGGATTTGTGAACCATGAAATGAAATGAGGATCTCTTGGCGATGATCAATTGAAAGAGTACGAAAATTATCTCCTGAACTGCGTTTGCCCCTCTGATTATCCAATACTCTTTCGAGTCAAGAGAAAGAGATACTGGCGATTTGTTGGGTGATACATGGACACTTAGAAAAGAAGCCCCTACCAGAAATGAAAGCCAACAGTTTACCTTGATGTTACAATAATGGGATAAGATAAGGGGCTCTTTATGTAATTGTTGGGATCATTGAGTATAAACTACTTCGCTTGCAGTAACTTTTGTTTTATCAATTTTTATCTGATTTCAAAAGGGAAAAATGATACTATAATATCTGAATTTCGGTTCAACGTGCAATGTCACTTTTAATTTGTTTAATGTTCCTAAACTATATGATATGTTTAATATAGAATCTATTGATGTGATATTCAATCTATTAACTTGAAATGGTGAACAATAGAAAGAAAGTTACTTGTCTCTATCATCAAATAACGATGAACATGTTAATGCGCAAACTCTTTAATTATTTTTCCAAAAAGGATGGATAAACATATGGACATATACAACCCACCCCGTGGTGGTCGAGCTGGTTTGAGCTCTATCCCCTCATTTGGAAGGAGAGGGGTTCGAAACTTCTCGTTCCCATTGTGCGACTCACCTGCGGCTGGGTCAGGTGGGTGGGTGGGTCACCCCAGCATTTACATTCTGGTCGGTTCTGTACATTAGTCTGATAGTTAAAGATTAAAAAAAAAAAAACATATAGACACAGTAGACTTATCGCCTTTTAAAATATAACTCAGCATATAATAGTGTCTAATTTGTCGTTTGAGCAAATGGAAAGACTATGTCCAACATTTACCAAAATATCACGAGTCACATTAAACTAATTAAAAATTATAAAATCATATTCAAGGACTGTTCCTATCATATTCCCCGTCGGAAAACCAATGAAGTTCTTCAAATGGGCTTGCTCTTCGGCCCGGAAAACGTGCGTCGTTCTCTGTAGTCACACGTGGCGAACGCTAATTGGAAGGCATGCTTCCTAGTGGCGAATAGCGAGCCACCCTGGTTTTTCTGACAGTCTCCTCCGAAACGAGGGAACACGAAAGAAGAAAAAGCTCCCACCTTTGATCTTCCTCTGCGCGTGGATCCGTGCGCGACGCTCGAGCTCTCTTCCAGATCACTCATGGCGGACGTACGATCTCTCTCTCTCGCTCCCTTCCTTCGATTCAAACGTTCTTTCCTGTACTTGCTCCGTTTCTGTCGTGTTTGCCCCAAAACACAGTGAAGAGGGGAAAATTCGGGGGGGAAAAGAGGAAATGCGGCCGTCGAGCGGGCCGCGAACGCGTTCGAACGTGCGATTAAGTCGGATACGAGGAGATTGTTATGAAAAAGATGCGATATTTTTTTGTTCTTTCAGGTGTTTCGTGAGATTTTAGGATTTCGATGGTGCGAGGACGAAGAAATGCGGCCGTCGAGCGGTCCGTGAACGCGTTTGAATGTGTGATTAAGTTGGATACGAGGAGATTGTTATGAAGAAGATACAATTTTTTTTTTTTTAAATATATTCTTTCAGCTGTTTTCGTGAGATTTTAGGATTTCGATGTTGCGAGGAGGATTGGGGGAGGATGTCGGATTTTTATGTGGCTTTCCCGCTTATAGGGGATGGATGACGACTCTGAGGTCATCCTGCTGATTTGATGTGAGAAATTTCTTGTCTTCATGAATTGGGTTGGGGTGTTTGGCCGAGGAAGTTGCGGTACTGAAGAGAATTGTGTTGGCCTTTTGGGGTTGAAGATGAGTGAGTCTAATGGGTTCTGATGGGGATGTGCTGGATATAGGTAGTGCCTTTAATATGACTTCTTACTTTGAGTTCATTGCTGTGGGTGAAACTTGTTGAAATATGGTCATATTGCGTGGGTGATCGTAACTCTGGATCGGTACCGTTCAGCATGGTCTTAGACTAGTTGTATCTTTTGTGTATAGCATGTCGAATGGGGAATTTAGAGGGATTTTGATGCCTGGATAGTGCAGGAAATGGTAGGAGTTCAACTTGGGGAGAAACTATGTGGGAACCAATTTTAGGCAACTCTCTCATGCACTGTGCATTGGGATGTGTATTTTGAAGCAGTCCTTTTGTTTGAAGTTGAGGGAAATGGAGGATTATTCATGATTTGACCGATTTCCTTCGATTATCTGCATGGAAATTATTGTTCTAAAGACCTTCTTTCATGTTTCAAAATTGCGTTTTGATGCCAAAATATGCACTGGAGGCAATATAACGTTATTAGTGCTACTGCATAGCCTGATTCTGTTCCAATAAATAGACAATTTGATGGCACTTACTTTTTGCCGTAGATATATCTGTTATGACAACTCATGATTCTTATCTTGACATTGAAAAAATATTAAATTTTTTAATGGTGCTCGTTTTCATATTCTCGTCTTGCAAATCCGTTGCTCTGTGTGCTAATGTTGTTAGCCAAATTTTCTTCCTGTGTGTGACACATCCTTTCTTAGTAATGTTGATTTTTGTTTTCAGAGAGACGGGCCTCCTGGAGCCCGTAGTCCTGGTCTAGAAACCTTTGTTTTAAGCCCTTTGCTCAATACTCTTTCCTTGTATTTCCAAGACAACTCGGTCATTGTAAGAATAACATTCTATGACCATTATTTAAATGAGTTCTTTTTTTTATGTTAGATTGATCTGAAAACAGCACCGGCTGATTTTCGATTTCCTACAACAAACCAGACCAGACATTGCTTCACTCGCTACATTGAATTCCATAGGTACATTCTTTTTTGACAGTTTTGGTAATTGTACCCTTGAGTTTGTCAGGCATTAATTGTATGTGGTCATTCTGCAGGTGCATTGCAGCAAAAGGCGAAGAGTCTGGTGACTGTGAGAAATTTGCCAAATACTATCGTTCCTTGTGCCCTGGGGAATGGGTGAGTGCTTCTGCTTGTTCTATTTTTGCACAGATTTTGGCTTTGGTTTCTGTCTGTGGCTTTGGATGAGCTTCCATATGGCAGTGGGGCATGCAGATAGTGTGGGCAAAGTTGGTCCATTTTATGATGACAATCCATGGGATTTGATCGTTTGACATGATGTTCATTTTGGAAAAATTCTCTTTTCTTACACTCATTTTGCATTATTAGGAAAAAAACTTAGGAAAATTGTTGCCTCTGTTTTATATTTTCACACTTTTCCTAATCAAGTCTGATACCTTTAGTTTGTCTAATCAATTCCTTCTACTTTCAATTTTTTTTAATCTAGTCCCTCTAATACCAAATCCAACCAAATTTCCTGATATGCCCATTGGCCGACCCCATAATATGAGTTGGATATTTTTTTTGAATGTGACGTTTACAAGGGCATCCACATTGGCTAAAATTATGCATATCATACTTCAAAGATGTCTCCATCGGCTAAATTTTTTTGCATGTCCACCTGGGGATCCACATGTTTTGTCCCCATTCTGTTTTGGTGTTGTCCGATGGCTATTTCAGCTGAAAATTTGGTTGGAATTGGTGTTAAGAGGGATTCAATTTGAAAATTTTTGAAAGTAGAAGTTGATTAGATAAATTAGAAGTATAGGGGCTTGAGTAGAAAGAACGTGACAGTACAGGGACAAGTTTAATATTTCCAGAATTATAGAAAGAAACCCTTTCCTTGGTTACATGTTAAATTTTGGGATAATACCGAAGCTTTCAGGTTTGTTTGTTTTCTTCAGAGGTATACTCATGTCAGACCTCACATTCATTGTAGACTCTTGCGTTTTCATATTTGTGATGTACATCTGGACTTCAGTATAGAACTGTATTTTGCGGGATTTTACTGTTTCATCCCTTTAATAACTCGTTGTTTGCCTTCTTGTCAGTCAAGCTTGCTATTAAAGAAATTTGGTTCTGGCAAGGATAATGAGGTTTTGATCTCTGCACAATGCATGTCATAAGAGGGCACTTCTCATCACAAATTCTAGTTAGGCCACCCGCCCTCTCCATACAGATGTGCAAAAGTAGAGGGCATAAGAACAAATATTCATTCTCATCGGCTTAACTAAGTGTGACCCGATTACCTTTTTTTGGAGCATATTACACTCAATCTTATAATGCACCTACCCACCTGTTTCATTGCTGCAACCCATCTGTTATCATCTTTTCTATAGATATTAATGACATGATGTTGGGGATTGAGCTGGTTATATCTCATTTGGACCAACTTCTCTCGGGTTCTTTTGTCATTGATGTTCAAGTGATGGTACCTTACTATGCATCATATTCAGTTTGTAATCTCCTCTGTGCTTATCTTGGTGTAGGTTGACAAGTGGAATGAGCAGAGGGAGAGTGGAACTTTCCCAGGGCCTCTTTAATTTCAGACTTTGGGCATTCAGTGTGACCCTTGTTGGTCATGGGCGTGCAGATTTTTATGTTTGTTTCTGAAACTTGGCCCTCTCGCATGTGGATTTGATTCTAGAACAATAAGGCATCAAATGGAGCTTTTTGACTTTGCCCAGGTTACTTCGATTTCATCGAACAATACTCCTTGTCTTTGTTGAAAATATTACCTTTTTCTGGTCGAGTTTATCCATCTTTTAGCTGGTTTGGGTTTTAACCTAGAATCACAACACTCGCCTTAACTGCTGTGTTGGTCCCCGACATGAGATATTTTACGTTTTAACTGCTTCGCGCTTGTGGGGAAAGGCTGTGGTATCTGCTTCTCGCTAATTCTCTTTTAGAGCATTTGAAGCACTGTTGCCACATGATAGATGCATCATTGGCATCGAGTACAGATGCCAGTGCTTGGAACTCTCTGGATCGTACAGCGGCATTATTTTCTCATGCTCCTAAAACTCAGGACTTGACCAAGAAACTAAAGCTAACTAACGAGAGTATGATGGGAGAAATGTGCGTGATTTGCGCGCCCAAACATTTGACCTTTACCCAGCTCATACGCAAAGGCTTCTTCATGCTTCTTGTTTGTGTACACGAGTTTGAGATGAACGCCATAGAAGAGCTCAGTAAGAAACAGGACCGTCAAGTCATCTTCACGAGCTACCAAAGAAAAGCAAGAAGGCTTACGTAAAATAGAATTTCCTAGCATTCAGCTATAGCATCATGATAAGTTGATTGATGGGTAGGCATTTTTTGGACCACGCGGGCTATTTGTTTCTTAAAAAATCAATGGTCTGGATTAGAAATGTCCTTTTGTTTTGCTTTTGAAAGTGATAGAACGGAAAATATTTTCATCATCATAAATTGTTTAGATATAAATCGTTATCAATTAACTTTTCTAAGCGAGATAAAATTTCATAGCTTCATTTTTTGCAAAGACAAGGCATTCTGCTGGGAAAATATTTCTTCTTTTCAATCGACATTTGTGAAGTCCAGGAGCAAAAAGTTTTCTTTTTCTTAAATTAGAAAATGCATTAAGAGCAGCTAGCCGAATCTCTTCTGTAGTTCATGGTAAAAACAAAAGGCTAATCGATGGCTAATGGTAGTTGGAAGAAGTCAAACACGCAAATGATTCTCAACAATTTCACCAAACGGCTGCTTTATTCAAGATCAAAAGACAGATTAGACCAAATGGTTTTTTTTTAATCTCAGCAAGCATGATTGAAGAAATGCCCGGATAGCACATGCACAACCGTGTGAACATGACTATTAAAGTATTTCATATCGCGCGCCACATGTTATTGAAAGACGCCGCTTTCACATCACAGTTGGGTCAACCCCATCTCGGGTGCTCACAATCTTCTTCACTAGGAACACAGAAGCAGAGATAATAATACCCGGATCGGCTTTGCTAAAACAGCAATATCTCAACGGTTCGACGCATTGAAAAGTTCTTCAAGACCGGTTCTCGTGCTTGCGCGACTGATGCTTCGACTAGTCAGGCTAATCTGCTTTCCAAACCATAACATGAAAAGAAAAAAAAGAATCATTTTCCAACCCCGGTTTACCAAATTTCTGCCATACGTCTCAAAGGTTTTGACAACGGCACAATAAACCAAAAACAAAGAAAGAGTTTGAACAGTACAGGTTGTTTTTTGAAATGATTTTTAAATTGCAAGTGCACTGATCATAGAAGTGTGAGAAATGGCAGTGAGCGAGACAGGGTCAAATTGTCTTGGCAGTTTGACCGAGCACCTTTCCCCAAGTTCAGTAATATCCCCGACGAATAATACCTACTTGCAGCGAAAGTTTCTTTGCAGACGGCGTTAAGCACACTAATTAAGTAACTAAATCCCTCGAGGATACACACTAATATACGATCAAACACGTTGCGTACGACCTTTTCAGCTGCAGAAAGTCAGGGAGCCTTTTTCCTTGCTTGCTTTCTCTTGCGTTCTTGACGTTGGCAAAAAAGCTGTGATTTTCAAATCGGTCACCGCCAGTCACTCCCCCAATTCCAACCCCCGAATCCACGACTGTACCAAGCCAGTCGTGATCTCTCCTCTTTAAATCGCCAAAGCTCGAAACTTCCCAGCACGATTCTTGCTTTCACTCGTCACCGCCATCGCTCGACCCGCGTCGGTTACCGTCGCCACCGCGTGCAGGCGTTGTAACCACCGCCATTTACCGGCATTATATTCCGACCCTTTTGCTCATTCGGTCATCGGAGCGAAACGCACCTCAAAGATCGCACCTTTTTCGCCGCCGACGCCGACGCCATGGTCCGCCTGAGCAACAACCTCGTCGGGGTCCTCAACCTCGTGACCTTCCTGCTCTCGATCCCGATCCTCGGGGCCGGGATATGGCTCTCCAACCGGGCCAGCACCGACTGCGAGAAGTTCCTCGAGCGGCCCATCATCGCCATCGGCGTCTTCCTCATGCTGGTCTCCCTCGCCGGCCTCGTCGGCGCGTGCTGCCGCGTTTCCTGGCTCCTCTGGGTCTACCTCCTCGTCATGTTCTTGCTCATCGTCCTCCTGTTCTGCTTCACCGTCTTCGCCTTCGTCGTGACGAACAAGGGGGCGGGGGAGGTCCTCGGCGGGCGAGGGTATAAGGAGTATCGGCTCGGGGACTACTCGCATTGGCTGCAGAAGCGAGTGAGCAGCACCAAGAACTGGAACAAGATCAAGAGCTGCTTGAGCGACGGCAAGGTCTGCTCGAGCTTTCAAGACAAGTACTTGAACGACACGGTCGAGAAGTTTTACACCGAGCACTTGTCTGCTCTTCAGGTGAGTTCAGATCTGCCCGTCCTTGTTGCTGGATCTTTGTTATTCGTTCTGACCGTTGCGTTCTATCGTGAAGATGTGAAAGATGAATGTGTTATCGTGCTGTGGTTTTCTTCTTGTCGGCGGTTTTGATTGAGATCTGACCTCGTGGACTTGACCCCTTTTGAATCATTGATTGTGATTATCCGTGTTTGATGATTATGAGTTGGGGCCAAAAGATTAGACCTTTTTGGGCTTATTCCTGTTTCTTTTCCCCTCTTTCATAGATGATGAATGTTTCATCAAATGTTTCTGTGGGTAGTTTCCTCGTGTATTCTTTTTTTTTTTTTGGCTGGTCCTCAGAGATCTCTTTCCACAGAAAGATGGAGCTGCTCTGACCATGAACTTTTGACACTTTGCACTTTTCAAATTTCTCCGGGCATTACTTTGTGAACTTCAATGATACATCTTCAGAAATGCCAGCACCTTTTTTCTATAAGAATGTCAGGTAGTCGCTTTTTGCAATGGCTATTAAACGTTTAAATCCGGGGGCATTATTCATGCCCTCTGCCATGACAGGTTTACAGATGTTTCCTTTGCAATCCTATGTACACATTCATTGTGTAGTTCTGATTAAGATATGGTGGTTCGATATGTATGAGTCCAATGAGGCCATGGCTAACTGCAATATGGCAACACATCTGCCTCCAATCTTCTAATCAAAAGTACCTACTGAAAATTTCAGCACCGGGTTTGCCAATTTTGTAGTGTGATTCTGATTGATTGCATCTCTCTTTTAGAGTCTGAGCTTGCACAAATGTTTGTTTTGGTTCTGCCATTTAGCTACACTTGTTTTTATCTATCAGAATATGACATTCCAATGATATTTATTTCTTGATGTGCAGTCTGGTTGCTGCAAGCCGTCGAATGATTGCAATTTCATCTATGAGAGCCCGACCGTGTGGAACAAGACTGCTGTCCCTGTCAGCTCCAACCCAGATTGTAATGCATGGGACAACGACCCCAAGGTTCTGTGCTACAATTGCCAGTCATGCAAGGCCGGGCTGCTGCAGAATATCAAGACCGACTGGAAGAAAGTGGCCGTGGTCAACATTATATTCCTCCTCTTCCTCATTGTTGTATACACGGTGGGTTGCTGCGCCTTCAGGAACAATAGAGAGGACAACCATTATAGTGGATACAAGGGCCCCTACTAAAACGGTACACTATAGCTGGATCACTGCTTGTGTACTTGAGTGATTAGCGAACAATGTTGATGCTTTTATTTCTTGTTCAGCTGCTACAATTCGATTCAGTCAGTCATGTACAGCATCTGATCTTCAGGATTTGGTGGTTACTCTTGTGTTCTGCAACTTTTCGTGCCATGAGTTCATTTGATTATCCACTTCGCCCTTCTACCTTAGACCTACAGTGTATCGCTAGCTAGGGAAATTATGACCAGCGGTCCACCACTAGTAGTGGCTCTTATTGAGGTTGCGGTGGTTGTTACTGGTTTTGTGCAATTAGACTTTGTTATGCCATAGCTTATTGTTACTAGATCTGTTCTGCGGCCTTTTCTCTTGAGAGATTTTTTTATAATCACGGGGTCAACTTCATTTTTTTTAAATGGACGTCTTTATTTAATGAAAACTATGGTGTCCTAGTTTATCCCTTCCGCTTTCATTTGTTTAAAGTAGACGTGTAGGTGAGCAAACGCGTAGGTGAGGTGGAGCGGATATGATTGGTCAAAAGAGGAAAAGAAAAGGGGTTGAGTGCTTATGAGAAAGGAGGAAGCAATCGGCTGAGAAATTCTTTTGTGGTTGATCTATCCAACTGGGACAGCTAACCTAACCCGCCAAATTCATTGCGTTTGAGAGTAGCAATTGGTTGGAGACTTTCATAAGCAAATTATCTCTGAGGCGTTGGTCACAGGTTTCTAAATTTGAAACTTTCATTTAATAGCAACGACTTTACAGGGAAGGTGGGCTTAACCGTGGTGTAGAATTCATGCGTCAGCCTCTTGAGTATGGTTGGATAATATTGTATCAGCATTTTCCTGTCAAAACGGTCCACTGGTTACTTCAAATGCTAATTTGATACTGGCCAAACCCAAAGAGTTGTTTTGCTCTTAAAGATAAACTGGGTTGCTTGGTAGGTGAGGACTCAGATGACAGAGCACTGTTTCTGGATTCTCCGAATAACATCATCTTGTTTTAAATTACTAAGTAGCTCATGAGATTGATGTTGGTACACTTTGCCTCGTCAATCTTTCAGAAATTGCACTTAACATCTTTGGAAGGAGCTCTTCTCCATTTCGGGGGTTACCATCTGCATAAAGAAAACTTTGGATCTAAGGTGACTACTTAGTACTTATCACATTGGCAGAGCCAGGGCACTGGCCGATCTTGTTATAATTTGGACAGGTCTGTAAGAGAGAATTAAATTTGGCTGATCATGCCGCGATTTGGTTCTTGCACTACTTATTGGGTTCAAGGTTAATTACTGATATGGTTGCTGATTTGGTAGTGTGGCACGCTTTATGAATTACGCCTTGTTTAACACTGAAGTCTTGGCAGTCAAGAAACGGACGATATGATTTTACTGTCGATCAAGACCCATTGAAAAGTCTGTGGTTCGTGTTTGTTCCTTCTTCAATCACACACCTATACTAAATCAATTTCCTCCACCTGCTGGCATTTTAATAGTTGGTACGAGCAACATCTGGACTCAGGAATGTTAAAAGGACAATCAAAAGAATACAATCAAATACAGAAAGGAATTTGTAAAGCTTGTCAATCTAGACAGGGCTTATTTCATCAGCTGATTTATCTGATAAAAAAGGTTCTGATAATTGACTTTTACAACTTGACGGCTTCTCCAGTAACGATTCATCGGCAGATGGTTTCACAGTTGGAGCACAATCAAACCGAAGCTTGGGGTCTGTCTCTTCAATGATCTCAATGTCTTTAGCTTTACCCCACAGCACTAAGTATAAACCAGCTACTACCCCAATTGCACCTGCCAAGCTGCAATCGAGTAGAATATGTCAATTTTTCTGAAATCCTCAATTTGTATATCAGACTGAAATTCAAGATCAAAGTATGAAGTTCAAACTACGGAACAGTAAGTTATTCTTAATACGCAAAATTGTTCCTCATAACACATAGGACTGACTATCCAAGATAGGAATGAAGACCCTACCTTCCGGTATATATCTCTGCGTGTAGAAATATAGCAGCCAAAATGGTTACTATAACAGTGCTCAGAGGGATGAATGTCAAGGAGAAGATAGGACCTCTTCAGGAAATGCACCACGACTGGACGAAGAAAGAAATTCTAGATCCTACAGTTCCCTATTCACAAAGAGGCAAACAAAGGAAAAAGAACATCAAACTTGAGTAATTCGTACGAATAGTTCTAATTACGATGACTTTTGTGTGGTATGTTGTGTTAAGATGAACAGCTTTGCTGTAGTTACTTACAGAATACAGAATGGCAGCTATTCCAAGCTTGGAACGGATCCTCCATGCATCAGGATCTTGTTCTAGAAATAATGTAATGACTGCTCATTGAGTTGTGGACATAAAACATATCCAAGCCGATAGAGATAGATGGTCAGGATGGCTTGCAGACATTGGGACCTGATTAGAAAATTATTCGCTACTTCAGTGACCCTAATGGCATGTATGCGAGCAATGGATTACAGTTCAACATCAGCAGAATCAACCAAATCGACCAGCAGCAAGCACTTCCAAGTAGAAATACGCAACCCAGCAACTGTCACCTTCAGAATCAAAAATAGACCTTGCGCGCAAATGGAACTCTGCATTCAGAAGCTTTGGTGCCCTGAGCAACACCATAACAATCGCTCCGCTGACGCAGACTGTCGTGCCCAGTATCTTGGCAATGTTTCTTAGACTGCTTCCATTAACCTTCTCCATTCTCAAGTTTTAAAGCAACATAGAATGGGGAATGTCAGTGATTAGATTTCCTACAACAGAACCTATGCTCCCATTAACCACATTTGAGTTTCGAAGTACTTCTATGACGCATGTGATCATTTTTTAGATATTGGCCACTGATTCGAAGTCTTCAAGCCCAAGAAAACATTTGTTTTTCTTCATTAGCTTAATTCAGGTCATTGGCGTATAATTAGTTTTGACTTACGGAGACTGTGGAGGGCAATGATTTTCGATAGTCAGCTTATTTGAATTCCTTAAGAATAATCGGAACACAATTGTGTGTACTTACCCAATAGCAGACGCCATCAGAAATGTGGTTGCAGGGATAAGATTATTTGTTGCACTAGCGATCGATGATGAGGCCAAGTAAATACCTTCATAGTAAATGTTTTGACTGATTGCTACCCTGCAAATATTCATTCTCATGAATCATGCGGATTTCCTAACTTCCGAGGGAAACTTACCCAATGAGAGATGCCAAGAATATCAAAGAGAAACTCTTCAATCCCAACGAAGTTTTGTAAGACTTCCTTCAAAAGTCAAAATTGAAAAGGGGAAAGTGGGGGGAGAGAGTCCAACAGAACAGTTCAGTACCTCCACAAGAAGGCAACGGGTGAAATGGAAAGTGTGGCTGTGGCTTGTCTATACACAACAAAGACTCTAGGGCTCACCCCTTGTAAAAAAGAAGCTCTAGCGAACAAAGTAAGAGCTGCATAACTAAATTGCAGGCCAAACATGGCCATGACAGGCTTGTAATTCTCAAAACCACCCATCCTTTCTTAGCTTCTCAAATGATATCGCTTAGCCTCAATATGAAGCCACACAGGCTGACAGATATAAGCAGTGTGGAACAAGGGGATGGTGTCTGGATTTACACTTCTTTCTGAACGAACTTACAAATCAGAGACAGAGAAAAACGGGCGAAAAAACAGAAAGAGAAAGATGCAATACTTGCACCGCCCTAACAGGTTCCTTAATAAAATCAGGATTTACTCAAGATGGCATCAGGTTTACAGTAAACTTGTTCGATAATTGGAATGATCTACGTTGATGGCCAGCTAAAAAATTAACTTAAATTTTATTAAAATACCATAACAGTACTAATGATTCTCATGAAAGATGCCGTCTTTTCTCATATCAAATTTATCTTTCCTTGTTTGGGAGTTTGAATATCAGAGGAGGGAATTAATAGGGGAAGTAAGACGATTTAGTTCCTTTTCTGGAAGAAGAGATAATGTAGAGAGTGAAGGGAAGAGAGCCGTTCCATTCCAAGATGCAATCAGTCATAAGCGAGCCGTTCCATCCCAAGATGCAATCAGTCATACATTCATTATGAAAGTTGGATTAGGACTAGTAAATTACCTGTCCTTATATGCCGTGGCTTTTGAGAGGCATTATTCAGATCATATCGTATGAATATCTATAATTTCAGTTAAATGTTTTGCCTACAAAAATTTTGTACGCGTCACCTTGACAAAGCCACACAAATCAATGTCTGTTAGCAAACCTAGAAAGAAATGCTATTCATTTGTACACGTCACCTTGACTAAGCCACATAAATTAACATTAATCAACATGTTAGGCCTAACAGAAATATCCTCACGGGTGGTACCAATGGATTCACTGGCCTACATTTCAAATATTTGGTAGTTGATTGGCCTATCGACCAATTTGATTAGTCAATTATTATTATCAATTTGGTTATTTTGACCAATATTAGCCTGATTATCCCATTATTCTAACATTCATTAGATGATTCAGGCCTTTCCATAGCTCTTATAGGAGTTGAACTATTCAGAGAACGTGGAACTCTTACTTATTTTGGGCCAAAGCAATTGCAACATTGTCGATAGAGCATTTTTATGATTATTGTTACAGAAAAAACCCTATGAGTTGTTCAAAGGAAGAAATCCAAGCATATCCTACTTCCACATTTTCGGCTGTAAATATTATGTGTTGAAAAATGCAAACGACAACTTGGTAAGTTTCAACCGAGGTCAACTGAAGATATATTTCTTGCTTACTTTACTACTAGAAAGGTATATCGTGTGTTTAACAAGATTTCGCAGGATGTAAAAGAATCAATAAATTATTAGGTTTGATAACAATATGAAAGGTATCCAAAACGTCGATGGAGATGAAGTTCCATCACCACTCAACAAGGTAGCACTTGTAAATATAAGAAATAAATTTGGTAGTGCAATCCACTTGATTATGGGACCTAAGGCCCATAGAGTTAATTATCTTTCTAGAGATTGGCTTACTAATCCTCCTACTAGTACTTCATGGGACCTCATTGTTTCTGAGGCCCGTGTTTTTTTAATGAAGAAATTAGGTGAAGTAATGAAGCTCGAATATATTTTATGACCTGAAAAAAAAAATCCACTTGATTACATAATCAGTAGTGTAAATGATCAACACCCCATGGGAATCAGGTCTACAACTGTACTACTTGTTATCATTCTGAACGTATCTGCTGTACAACTGTTTGAGTATTTATTGTTTTTAACTCTTTTAATTTGCCAGAAGTCACAGTTACTCTCTCTGCTCTCCTTACGTTACCATTGTCTCCTATTTATATGGAGATTGTGGCTCTGCAGTTACTTCATAGCCTTAGTAACTTCTCCTTTTCCCTCACATTTGTGCCTACTTTAAGCCTTTAAATATGTCTACTCTACGCAAATTATTTTCTTTATCCTCTCACTTAGAAAATCCAGTGCTCCTAAGGCAAAGAGATTGAACCGATCAGGAAGACTCCAACTCTTCGCACCCCTGAGTCAAGCCTGAAGACTTCGCAAGAACATGCTCCTGAATGATCTATCCAAGAAGCCATTCTCTCAGGACTTGGAGTGAAAGCATCTGTTACTGATCAACAAATGCAGTTGCTTGCGCAACTTTTTCCTCAACCACAGGGGGCACCCCTACTCTTTCTTAGCAATCTGCAACTTACACTTACGGGATTGATCCAACAGCAACAACATCAGCAACTCACCAACCTTCTAGTAGTGCACTAGCATCGGCATCCACATCTGCGTTGGTAATGTCCTGTGTCGCTCGCACCAGCGAGACACCCATTGAAGAACGCGTACCCATTATTCCTGTTATTGATCAACCAATGTAAGGCGATGGTGAATCCCAACCTTCGCAAGAAGAAAATGCTCATAAGGAAAGCAAAACTAAAACCTCCAAAGAAAAGAATGATGAGCCTCAAGAAAAAGAAGAAAAAGACGAGGAGATTACTTAGACAATCATCAAAAGCATTAGCATTGGTCCTAGTGAGACTAGCATTGAAGCACCACCTGAAATTGAAGGAGTACACAGAAAAGGAAGGTCATAAATTGAAGGAGTACACATTGAGAAAGGAAGGACGATGACGACCGAGAGTACAATGTGACATTTTGAAATTTTCATATTCAGTAATAATATTTAGGACGATGTTCCATTATTAATCGGTGAAGTCCAATGCATTAATATTATATCGATACAATATTGATGTGAACGTTGATGGTGTAATGACACGGAGATCTATTTACTGCTATATTAGTTGAAGATGTGGATGGATGAACTTCGATTTTTTTTTTTTTTTTTTTTTTTTTTTTTGCGAATTTTCAAATTTAAATTTATTAAATTGAATTTTTCCTAGCATTCGATGTTGTTCACTAAAAAAATGAGTGGAGTCAAAATATATTTTGAATTAATTAATATTTCGAATGGATATTGATTTCTTTGTTTACATACTAATTTAATAAACATTTAATAACTTCACTAGATATCTATTTTAAAAAGCCCATAGTTGAGCCGCTAGCCACTCTCAAAATTGTGCCATCTCTTCATGCTCAATCGATTATATTGAACCTAGCCTAGCTTGAGATCATGCAATACATCACCAATTTTAACCTTAGCCAATTAACCCCTTTGACTCATCCATTTAATTGGCCAAGAAGGAGCTCTATTTTTTCTTGCAGCCAATCTTATTAGACCATTTGCACCCTAACTCCTTACTTAGGGTCACTTGAAGTATTTCTATTGGAACACACAAACCTCCAACTTTCAGACCTTATGATTTTAACTCGATGACAATTATACTTTAACTTTGTTTAATCCATCCCATCCATATAACTCTTGTATTGACCGTGTAAATGAATCTTAGAGAAACTTTTAAGTTCTAAGTATAGAAGACGTCACTTCATTAACTTCCAACTTTTTCTCAACTTTCACTTTCGAATTCTGCGATTAAAAGCGAAGGTACCACACTATGTTATTAATGTTTCTGTCTTAAATCTTTCTAGGGTGGATGAGGCGAGTTATTGAGCTATACTACTTTTCACTCATGGGTTTCATCGTTTTGAAAAGGGATATGTTCACTAGAAATCTTAAAACTTATCATAAAAATGTAATTAAGTCTTAAAATTTGCAAAAAATACAATCACGTTCTAAAGCTTGTCAAATTGATTTAATCAAATTCTTATGTTAATTTCATCCAATTTGGCTATTGAAAAAACAAGCCCTCTGCTCCACCATCACTGAGAGGGGCCAACGAGTGTGGAGGTGAGCCGACGAGGGTCATCAGGGCCTGGCGGGGCTGGCGACCCTCGCCAACCACTGGCGAGGGTCTACTGGTCTTCCCTTGACCCTTGTCCAGATTGGGTGAGGGTTCGACCTCCTTCCGACCCTTGCCTAGATTGGGCAAGGGTCACCATCTATAGGCGTCGGTCACTAGTGGTGGCCTCACCCAGGTCCGTGCAAGATCTCACTTGATCTAGGCAAGGGTTAGGGGAGGGCCACAACCCTCACCCAAATTTGGCCTCACTTGCCGTCGACGAGGATTGCCAGCCCTGGTCGAGCCTCAACGATCCTTGCCACCCTTGATCGAGCCCTGGTGGCCACCACTAGGTCATCTTTACACTTGCTAGCCCTTCCTAGCAATGGTGGGGTGGCGGCAACAAGGGCTTGCAGCCCTACTCGTTTGACTTCTCCTTTTTATTTATTTATTAAATTTAGCTTATATTTTTAAATTTTAATTTAAATAAAATTAGTATTAAAAATCAAATTTAGACCAAAAGGACATTATCTTAGTCTTATATTTTATGATTTAGCCACGTCATCATCACGTAGGAGAGAGATAATATTAAGAAAAGCCACATCAACATTTTCCATTATCCAAATGGGACGAGGTTAATGGAAAGATTCGATTAAATTACTCTGTCAAATTTTAGGACTTGATTGCACTTTTTGCAAGATTAGGACTCAATTGTATTTTTGTAATAAGTTTAATGAATTTTACTGAACATATCCCTCTTGAAAACAAGAATTGTTAATTGTAGTTTTGTTTATTTTGTTTGAAGGTGACTAAAGCTTTAAGTTATCAAGTGAAACTCTAAGGGCTTAATTAGCTTAATCTACTTAGCACTTTAACTTGGTTGTTTGATGGTTATTAATTTTTAGTTTAAACTTTGATGCTATGTGTGAGAAAGTTATAATGATTGCAAGTTGAATTGTTGTGTTCATTCCACTTAAATCAATGGGTTTCTACATGATGAGGTTGTGAGTAATCGACTTCCGTTAGATTTGATAGTATAAAGTAGAAATGATATTTTTGAACTAGAAAGTAATATCTTGCAATTTGATTAAGTTACTAATCTACTGGTTAAGTGTTGTTGATTAATCATGTTGTTGTTTCTTTGAGTTGTCAATATTCACATTGTCGATATTCAAGTCAATTTTTCGATTGAGACTAAGTTGTCGATGTACAAGATGTTGGTTGATAAGTTATGTATTTTTGTGTTATAGATTTATAAGTTGTCAACTTTTGACAAACTTATCAATCTTTGACTATATTATTATGGTTCATATGGGAAATGGAAAGAGGTATATTTGTTATTACAATTTATGTTAGTGATGCATATAAATAACATGATGATTGTATTTGTATAAGATGATGTTGTGTACTGAATGTTGATTTGAAGAATGGCTGTGCAAGAAATAATAAAAGGATGTTGAATTCATTGTTGATGTAAGGAAGATCACATGACTTAAGTGTTCTTATGTACACTTTTGTTATATGATTATATATGAAAAGGATATTATACAATTCTATCGACCATGAATTAATGATGATGATGCTCCATGTGTCGGGATGTCCTAAGGAGTGTTTTAGGATGCCTCAAAAGTCGAGATGCCACATGAATTAGGATGCCCCTAGAGTGCTTAGGATGCCTTGGGATTGAAATGCCCCATGAATTGGAATGCCCCGTGAGTCAGGATATCTCGAGAGCGTATGTGAGGACAAGTAATAATGAATTATAGATTTTCATGGGTATGCTTATATTCATAAGTTGGTGGTAGCCTTGCATCATAATATGTTAGGCCATTCACTTGCTTTGGAATGAATAATCTCGTGCCTTGATATTGTCGGTCTCCATTGAAAGTGCTAGTATTACCACTTAGAGGGGGTGAATATGTGTAAAAACAAATTAAGCCAATAAAAGCAGTAAAAGTTATTTTCACAAACAAAGTTTGACTAAAACTTACACCAGACTTCCGATATAAGTTCAGACTCAAATAAGATGGTTTACAAATTAGTAGAACTCAGAAAAAGATTGCAACAAATAAATCAAAAGAGTTAAGGGAAGAGAAAATTAGACATGAGATTTATAGTAGTTCGGCTTAGATCAAGTCTACGTCAACTCTTCTACGTTGACAACCTTTTTGGCTGAATTTCACTAAAATATCAACAAAGAAGCACAACGATTTGAGTACGAATGCTCAGTGAAGAATTTCTTTTTCTCTCACTAAGTCAGTCCTCTTGTGTTTTTCTCTTTTGAATACAATTTATAAGCACCGTCGATGAAGAACAAGTGATTGGAAAGGCCTCAAACTTTGGAATTTTAATTTTCACACGCTATCCCAAATGGACTAAATGACTTCTTTAAATACTCCTCTACGCCTTTCTAACCATTGGCATTCTCTAGAGGAATTTCTTCCAATCAACCCATTGGATGAAATCAATTAAAAATCTTGTAGCCATTTGAAGATTGAGGTGAAAATCCGATGATTCTGGTCGCCCATACAATCAAAATCTAGGTTTCCATAAGTATATGCTTCCCAAAAAGGAACTTGTCTTCGAGATTGATTTCATCAATCTGTGATTAATTTCATCAATATATTTATAAAAGGAAAGTGAGATTCTTTGCCAAAAAACTAGATATTAAGGATAAGTCTTGTACATACTGAATCCTTATCGAAAGATCAATAATCCCGATTCTGATTATATCTTCATTCTTGACTTGGGTTCAATTTGGATATCGTCAGAGTGGGAAATACTTCTAGAGTAAAATAGACTTTAACAACATTCCACAATATAGCACATAAGTCTAGTATTCTTCAGAATAAGAATAAGAATAAGAGTAGAAAGTTTTGTCAACTTCAAAGCCTGATAGGAGTTTTCTCAACATCCATTAGTGTTGTGAGTCTTCATCGGCATATCATAATAAGAAAGATAATGCATTCACTCATGTACTCATTATACATGGTCATTTGTTTACTTGGAATAACGTTATTTTGCACCAAATTAAGTTGGAAGCTGATTTCTTACCTTAGATCTAGATGTTTCATTTACTAGACTTTCACTCACTCCTTTATTTTTCAAACATGTAGGATGGGTAGCCCAGCACCATTGCTTTTTAGAGCTCCCATGCATTTCGAATGTGTATTTGAGGATATGTTTATATCTAAATCAGTCATAGTATACACTAAGTGTTGCTCCAAAGTGTTAGTCAACGTATAGCTTCAGGAGTGGATTCCACATCGATTTGTTACTTGGTATATGAACATCGAGGATGAGTTGGTTGGACCATTGAGAGACTTTAATGATGACAGAGACGAGTTGATGGGTGAGGCTATAGACTCGTGGCGGATAATTTGACTTGTGCAAGCTTTTGGCGTAGGAGTATAGAGTTGGAGATAGGTAACCCTCACCCTTCCCCGGACTTTTGTATTTTATGTTTGGTTTGTCTACTGTATAAAGATAGTATCCACTAACGGTTGTGTAAAAATGGAGATAAGAAAATTATTAAACTCTTGCAATTTTCTTATGTGGCATTTTGTGAATATTTTGTTGTGTTTCCACATGCTTTTAATCAAAGAGGATATAATTTTTAAAATACCTGTGTTGTGCATGACGCAGGGGCGTCACATTCAGTACATTTGAGCCTTTTGAAGATTTTTGTACTGATCCATCTTTCCAATCTGATCTTTTTCTATCGAATGATCATGAATAGAATTTTATACTTCTCTCGTGAGCCAATTCAAATCGATCCGTCAATTTTTCTTATTTGGAAAGACATGGTATCTTGATTTCAGACCTTTTCAGAAAATTCTCGTTGAAATTCTTTTGCACACTAAAACAAGAAATTTACCTCAGATTATAGCAAGTTTTTACTCCAACCTTCAATTTCCGAACAGAGAAAAATTTTATTTTCACTCTTGAAAGACGAAGCTATACCGTCACTATAAGCTCTAGCTGAGCTTATTTGCCATCCAGTCAGCCGCTTTGAAAGAAGTCCTGTTAACTCTCTAAAGCCTTTCGACCAAGAAAAAAAAAAAAAAACTCCTCTAAAGCTTATGCTTTTATATTGGAAAATTCTGAGCCTGTTCATTGCGAAAAGATTTCTCTAAATATGTTGCCCTTCAAAGTCAATTTGATCCATAAAATTCTCATCATGCTTCTTCGTCCCAAGTCAAGCTCCACCGATAATGTCTCTCACTATAAAGCAAGATTTTTTTTAGCTATCTTGAAAGGAGTTAAATTTTCTTAACTCATATGATTATTCTACATATTTATCATGCGGTAAAGCGAAAAATTTGTAAGCTGCCACTTGGAGCTCTCATCTCCCTTATCCTGCGATCAAAAGGCATCATCATCAACGATGATTATAAGGGGGACAAGCTACCAGGGGTGAAGATAGGCAAGGAAACTCCGAAGAAGATGATATTGAGACCGACTCCTGAAGGATGGGTAAATCAACGAAATGAAATTGTCCGAGTTGGACATGGTGATGATCAAGAAAGATTGAAAGGTGTGGAATGAACGATGCGTGGTAAAGGATTAGCACCATCGGCACCAGCTAAACCACCAGTTCCTTCGCTCCCGTCAAGAGAAATCATCAGTTCATGGGAAGTCTGGGTTTGGAAGCCAAAAGGATGACATCTTCAATGCTACTCTCCACAAGGCCATTTAGAATTTATTAACCACTGTCAACCAAATGAACAAATTCCTCGTGCGCTTGGAACAGTCAATCCTTAGCCTGCAATGCTATAATCCTATTTGCCCATTTCCAAAACCATCTGTTGAAACTCCTCCCTCTACCAAGATGAGAACCCGTCGTTCTTAGAAACTCTTAGGACCGTACCATCATCTCTGCGCATTTTAATTATTGTCCTACTGTCATCTCTTATTTGGAATAAACTATTTGGTTTGTTATCTTTGCATCTATCTTTATGATAATGACAAAAAGGAGTAAAGTTAGTATGCGCATAGCGTGAAACGCTAAATGCTGATATAATCTACTAAGTAAAACATCGATAGGCGCTATGCTGATACCATTCTCATTAACGCACTTAATTACTTGATCCTACCATCACATGCTGAATCATCGAATCTCCTGTTAAGCAGATTCTATTTAATTTTATAGCAAATAATCTCAAATATTTACTGTATCATTTGACATTTGTATGATAGTTTTGTTATCATAAAAAAAAAAAAAAGAGAGAAATCGTTGGAAAATATTCCTTATGATATTTCGATGATTGTCAAACTATCTTTGAGTACTAACATTTACTATAAAAAATGTAGATGGTGAAAGTGTTTGCATATCATCAATGATGTGGTGTTACCAAGAAACTAGGCTGTGACATATTGAACTTACAAGTACTAATGAGAGTGATGTCTCATAGTTACTTGGTAGGATCAGTCAAGCTAGTATCCTTAGAAGTCCCTTGGTATTGATAAGGATCATTGATCTTAACATCTTGTGTCACTTAGTTAGTATCATCATTGAAGATAGCTAATTAGGTCACTGACAATTAGCACCGGTGATAGTATGGTGATGTATTAGGTCTGATAAAAGTGAGATACGCGCTAGAAAGATGACCATTGATAGTAAAGAATATAGCCACTACAGGACAAGACCTCTTAGCAAAATAATCGGGAAAGCAATCAAAAAAGGTGCTAGCAGTTTACTATTTTGATAGACGCATCAGGCCTATTTCAAGAAGCCTAAGACTAGTAGAGGAAACAAACATAGAAGTAGTGCCAATTCTATCAAAGGTTTCCTCCAATGATTCTCAATGGCTATCTAATCATCCTTGATGATCTCCAATGGACACATTGAGAACCTCGTTACATAAGGAGCAATGATGCTAAGAAAAGGCTTGGCTAGATTAAATATTGCAATTACTATCACAAACAGAAAGTGCATTTAATCTCTCTCTGTATTGCTCTTTGTAATGATATAGCACTAGAATAGTCGATGGTCGATTGTACAAGTGCAAGAGTAGTGTGTGTTTCTTGATAGTGTGATCTATCATGTAAAAGGAACAACATGTGCTTGTTGTAACTTGTTCTATTGATTTTAGTGAAATCCAACCGTTGTTAAAGATGTTAGTCTGAGAGTAGACATAGGCTTGTGTACAAAGCCAAAACATTATAAATCGTTGTGTGATTATCTTGACTCACTTTGATCTATTTATCATCATCACACACGCTACTTTGTTTGAATTAATATCCTGAATGTTAATTATTTAATATTTTGCAATTTTTTTTTTTATTATCATCACTCAATCTATTCAACCTCTCTTCGAGGTTGCATTGTTTGGCCCCACCACAAGTTATATCAGTCAGTGTAATGCGATTCTACCAGGTAGCTATTGAAATAAAAAAGATAGAAGAACTTTGATTAGAGCTTTATTGTGGTTCGGCTTGACATAAACCTACATACACTCTCTTAGACTAACAGTCACCAAAAAGTTGAATTCCACTAATAATCCTTTGAGTTGTTACACAATAATACTTGCTGCCTCTACCTAAAAACCAAAATTGGTGCAATTTATTTAAAGCTATATATCATACTATCGCATACCCAAGCACTACTACAACTCCGGTACACTTCTCATTGAGATTGCAATCATTGATAAGCACTCTTGGTAAATGAACTCTCGTCTACCAACTCAACAAGAGTATAAGTATATAGCTTTTTCTATTTCATGGATTTGTCCTCTTTGGTGTAGGCTGACCTTCTTATATATTATATTTCGTGGGTTCGTCCAAGATAAGGTGAATTTAAAAGATACTAATTCATCTTGATATGATGTGATTGAGAAGGCACCCTTTGAAGGGATATGAGTAGTTATCCTTTTAAATGAAGTATAAAAAGGATAAATTCAGAAGATAAGGCCTTGCATGTTTTCAATTATGAAAAGTGTTCCTGGAACACTTTTTTTTGTTTTTCTGTTCCCGGAAACAAAAAGAATAGAAATGAGAAACAAAAAAAATTGTTTATTGTTCTAGAAACGATTTTAAATAAACGCTTCTCTTTTCTTCTTCTCTCTCTTCTCTTTTCTTCTTCTTTTTCTTCTTTTTACTTTCGCCGGTCGCCGGCCTCGGCCATGGCCGGTGACCGGCCGTCGAGGGCCAGCGAAGCCGTCGAGGGTCGGCGACCTCACCAGAGCATCGCCGGCCCCCGGCGAGGCTGAGCCTCGCCTTGGCTGGGTGCTCGGCCTTGCCCGATCTCGGCGAGGGGCTGGCGACGCTTGGCCTCGCCGGGGCCGGCGAGCCTCACCGTGGCTGGGCGAGCTCGCCAGCCCGTCGGCTGGTTGCCGGAGCCGGCGACCCGCCGAAAGAAGAAAAATTAAAAATAAAGGAAAAAATTAAAAATAAAATAAAAATATTAAAAAATTAAAAGAAACAAAAAAAGAATAAAATTTACCAAACGTGTTTCTGTTCATTTTTTATTTCCGGAACAAGTTTACCAAATGCGTTTTTATTCAAAAATTGTTCCCGGAACGTAAACACTTTTTTTTTATTTCTGTTCCGGGAACAAAAAAGAAAGAAGTGTTTCCATGCAACCCCATTATGATTCGAGCTTTTGGAATGGAATTATTTCTCGTGCATGAACCGGAAGATCTTTTGGGCATGAAATTGTTGAATTTCTAAACAATGGTACTTGAGTAACGAATGCCATCGGTCCTCATTAACGACAATGTCCCAGGTGTTGATATGCTTGGTGGGTCGTGAAAATGATGCCTCTAGATGCCTGGGGACTGTGATGAGTCCCGAAGGTCCTCGGGATGTCAGGTAGGGTGCAAGATGCCTGGAGGTGTAACGTAACACTCTCCAGATGCTCAGGGATTGAAATAAGAAATTGGAGGTTCTCGCGATGTCAGGTAGGGTGTGAGATGCTTGGAGGATGGTACACGGTGCCCTCTAAAAGATGGTGGCAGTGAATCTGGATGAATTGAGTTTCCAAATTCTCATTGTTTTTTGATATGCTGTTTTTGTTATGAAATTCTTTTGAATAGATGCATATTCATTATTTCCTATTGTGCTGATTTTGGATTGCGTGGACTCGAGCGGCGATAGGTTCACGTAGTATAGTTTAGCAAAACTTTTGACTGCTGAGTGGTTGTACTCACCCCTTGTGGGATCATCATATTACAGAGATGTGACGATGCCGCTACAACCCGCGTCATCCTCCATGTTCTACAATATTTCTATAGACCTCACTTGGGATCAAGTGGAGCATGCAAACCTTGACTTTCCAAGCGTCACATTAATCCGAATCACGGTGATCCTAACCATGGATGCAAGTCTCACTACAAGCCCCGTACTTACGGGGTTCATTGTTTTGTATGCCTGGGTCAACGGCCGTACAGAGGGACCACTTCCGTTAACGGATGAGGACGATGGTGGTTTGAGTGGGGTCTAGTAGGTGGAGGACCCGGGAGGAAGATGGTATCATTTTTGGATCACTAGGCCATGACTGGAAGACGGCAATGTAAATAGACTAAAGGATAGTTGGACAAATTTTGGTCTAGCCAAAATTAGGAACTTTTTGGTCTATATGTATTGACAGCAGTCATTTGAAAACATATATAAATAAAAGTGCTTGGTTCGTATATCGTTTGAAAACATATCTAAGCTATGATGGAGTTTCGATCACCGCTTCCGCAATGAAACAAGTGCAAGCACTAAGGAACAGCATGGCGGACCCTAAAGGTCGAGGGTCATCACAGCCCGACCCTTACAAAGTTGAGCTAGATTCATTGTTTATTTGCCTTGTTGTGCATGTGACGATCGTCGGCACGAACGGCACTGGTTCGGATGTGAAGCCATGGGTCCTAACAATCATAGAATGGTTGGTACCCGTTTTTGTATAGTCGAGTCATTGCTGGTTGGTCTGGTTCAATTACAACCTTGTTCGGACTTGAGGTTAATTAGCATGTACCGTAATGCTAGGACAATTCGGCATTGTTTTGTTCAAGGTTTGGATGCTAGAATTCCCTTGGGCGAGACGTTGTATTTGAGTCGACTATAGAATAATACAAGCTTTGGTTACAGTATTGGATTTGGTCTTGTGCATCTAGAATTAGTTTGGTATAGGTATGTGGGATGGCGAAAACAAAACCTGTTAGGTGTTGCACCTTGGATGGAACTGTTATTCATGCAGTCGGTTCACCATGGCGACAATGCCTCGAGGGGGCGTGAAAATGATGCCCTCTAGATACTTGCCGTCTATGATTGAGCCCTAAAGGTCCTCGCGATGCTAGATGGGGTGCGAGATGCATGGAGGTGTAATGTGACACGCTCTAGGTGCCCGAGGACTGAAATAAGAAACCGGAGGTCCTCATTATGCTAGGTTGGATGCGAGATGCCTGGAGGGGTGCAACACGGGTCCCTCTGGAAGATGGTGGCAGTTAGAACTAGAGTCGAATCCCTTATTGAATTGTCCTGAATGTCTAATTACCTTATGGTGTGTTACTTTGTGAAATCCCTTAGAGTCATGGAAATTCAAGTTATTTCGATTTCTCACATTGCATGTTTAGGGTCTTGTCATATGAGTAGTGGTAGACTTATGTAATATGGTCTAACGGGCTTTTCATATGCTTAGTGGTTTTACTCATCCCTTGTGGGACTATTACATTTCAGACGTGTGGCCATGTCTCTCCAACCCTTGTCTTCCACCCCTTATGGCATTCCCATTGACCTCACTTGGGATCAGGTGGAGCATGGGGATCCCGACTTTCCGAATGTCACGTTCATCCGGATTACGATTATCCTGACAATGGATGCCGAACCCCCTAGGGCCCTGTACTAATGGGGTTCATTGTATCGTATGCCCGGGTTAATGGGCGTACTGTGGGGCCGCTTCCACTTCCGGATGACGATGATAGTTCTAGTGGGGTCGAATAGGCGGAGGACCCGGGGAAGGAGGGTAGCATTTTTGGACAACCAAAACATGATATGAAGACGACTGTGTGAATAGACCACAGGACGGTCGGGACAAAATTTTGCATTAGCCAGAAAAGGGGTTTTGGCCTCAATGTACTGACCGGAGTTGTCTAAAAAAATAAATAAATAAAGTGCTTGGTTTCATGTTTCTTGTGCATTGTTTTAAGATATGATGAGTTGTCGACGCAAGCTTCCGCAGCGAAAAGAATAGTAATGATAGGAAACACCGTGGCAACCCAACGGGTCGAAGGTTCGGCAATGACTTAGGACTCCCGGCCAACACACGGGAACGACGGCACGACCACCACAACCCAGGGTGAAAAGAGAGAGAAATGGGTATGAGATGAGGGAGAGTGATTGAGGAAATCCGTCCAATTGAGGGGTAGAGAGAGAAAGTGAGACAAATGATGAAAAAATGGGAAAACTTGGGGAAGAAGTTGGCCACTTGATTCCCCTTGACTTATTGGCCTAACTTGGAGAGCCAAAACACATCTTGGCCCTCCATTCCAACTTGGGGAGCCAGAATAAATCCTATCCCTCCATCTTGCCACAAAAGTCAAAGCCTTTTTGATGCTAGGTTACTATTCACGTGCACTATTCAGGTAGGTTATTGTTCACACACATGGGTCAGGTCCAAGATGGCCCGATTGTCTTAATGGGCTTGTCCTTGGGCTTGGGCTTAATTAATCCAATTTGGGCCTAAACAAGTTAAATGGGCCTTAAAGGGCAAAACTGTAATTTCCATTTATTTGGGTCCTTGTGGACAGAATTTAAAGGGAATTTAGCCTTTTGGGCTTTTCAAAATTTGTGGGCCCCCTTTGGCCTTCCAATTTCTGGCCTAATTCCACTTATCTAAAATTCAGGCTTTATTGATAAAAAAAGGATTTGATTAAGTAATGTCCGATGGTTATCTCTTAATCCTCTATAAAACCAACATGCGGCCTTTAAGATTTCCGTGAGTTCGATCTATGGTTGATTTGATATCAATCCTTGTTTAAGCCCTTTTTAATTCATCAATGATCTTCAGTTTTCATGTAATCATGAGGAGTTAATTGCTTGTTCCAAAGTACACGATCATTTGGAATTGGCTTAGGGTCGTTCGGAATTAATATAGTAATTATACGGAATCACTTGCAATCCGTTTATATACTATTACCAAATTAATCTATAACCGTTCCTAGATCGGTTTGAAACGACTTAACTTTGTCTCTCATTGATCCTTATGATTGAATTGTCAATCCATGTTTAAGTTATTTAGTCATGCTCATCAAAATCCTAAATTTCCTTTCCTAATAGATTTAACACTCTTGAATGGCTTAAAAAACCAATTCAAAGTGCAATTCTATTAATTGCACATTGATAGAAGTAAACCTCCTATCGTATCCTGAATAGGGTCGAATTTTGACAATGTCACCAATGGTGTACTCATGTACTGATTGTTATACTATCATTGGGGATATGTGATAGAGTGTCACATGTTGAGTGGCCTAATTCTTGTTAATAGATAATGCAATGCAAAGGCCTTTCTATTGATTGGTCATCAATAGATAAGTTGCATATTTAGGGCGCTGAGACGTAGAACCCTCCTACTCGAGGTTTAGAGAGTTTACTCGTTGAGTTTGTCTCATTCCTCATTGTTTAATTTTTTTGGGCCCTAATCATGGCTATTTGAGCTCGAGCCAAAGTAATTTGTGGTGGACACATACTAGACGCATAGGGGATATAACTTGGTGTGGTTGCCCTCGTAGAATAGAGATACTAGGTTAACCCCAACCCCGGTTCTTGGACAAGTATGAAGGAATCCGCCATGCGGACGTGTAAATGGCTAAGTTTTTGTTGTAAGGAAAGATTATGTCTAACAATAGATGCATATATATAAAGTTGGTTTTGATGTATGCCTTTTACTGTCCCTATTGTTTGTTAACTTTAATAGCTTATCACATAACTACTTATCGATAAGCTGCGATAACCTCTCGGCTTAAAATATGATAAACTAGTGATGAAAACATGAAAAGCTATTGACGAAAACATGATTACCTATCGACTAGAACATGATAGGCTATCAAGATAACCTATCGGGACCCAGTGATAACCTAACATACCAAAACCCACTTATCACATTAACAAAACATCATTTAACCATAATCTAGCCGTAAACTATCTCCAAAATGTAACAACAACCGTATTCAAGGGTTAGAAAGCAACTCAGCCTTAAGTCCTAGCTTTAAAAAGCGTCGGGGCAGGAGCGGCAAGATCAAACAATGGCTGTGGCTGCTGGTCACGCCTCCAAAGCTCTCGTGAGTGGGCTGGATGGCTTCTTGGGCAGCCGTATGGCGACGATGGGTGGTGGTTAGTTGCCAGCGAGGGAAATATGGGTGGTGGCTTGAAAATGAGATGCAAATGCACAAGGGGTGGTTCAGCTATGGCAAGGAGGGAGGGAAAGATGAACTTGAGAGCCAAAAATGAGAAAATGAGAGTGAGGGCGAGGTATGAACGAATTTGGGGAGAGAGGAAGAGTAGCCCATGCTTGGGCTATTGGATGGCCATGATTACATCTTGCCATGTCTCATCCAAGATCAAGGGTTTAGATCACTTCTCACTTTACTTCTTTCTGAAGTCTCATTAATGCCATTTAATGAACCACTCATGGCTAGGCTAGGGGATAACATCTCCTCCCTCATCTTCAGCACATGGGTGCCCCTTCTTAGCTCTTTTCCCACTTGCCCTTGTCTCCTTAGTTGAATGAGAGGGTAATTTGGTCATTTTGCAAAGATTGGGTACTACTATTCATGCACAGGGGGTGCATTAAAAGTCAAGATCTTGCATTGAAGGCTTGATGGACTTAAAGGACCCATGGCCCCATTATGGCAACCCACCTCTTGGGCGTGTGGGCCTTGGGCCGCCCACTTGGGCTTAGTCCCATTTAGGCCGTCCATGATGGGCTTTGGCCCATGGGTTTCTTAACTTTTGCATCCTGCCGATGAAAAATTGAGTTTTTATCTCAATGTGGCATTTCTAGTGTTTTTGGAGTCTACCAATCCTTATTGTAATCTCGTTCAAAGATTGGATGCCGATGTAATTCCATTTTGAAATCAGGGTCGGATTGCAGATGTCACTCCTAGCATCCCCCAGCATTGGCATATAACTCCATTGTGTGCCCATGTGTTTCAAGCATCAATCAATTCATTTTATCTTTGAACTTTAGCCAGATGAAAGGCTCAAAGGCGTGTCATGCAAAGTGAATCAATGAACGACACTTATACCTTGTTAAACTCATGCCGAATGCGATTTGGGCTTGTGGTCTTGCTTTGGAACTGTTCGCTCCGGCATTGGCATCGACTCGTGACTTGTCCCGAGTAACAACACGCCTCAATATTGTCCCGGGATCAAGTGTGAGTCGTGCACCCACCTTGGCACACATCCAAAGTCGCTGAGACCATTCCTCGACATCCAGGTGTAATCGACACTCACGCGTGATCATGAACTTACTCAATGCAACAACAAGAAATAGTAACACAACAAGCATAACAATACAAAGCCAACAAAAGCAAATGATGAAATCATCCAAAAATTGATAAGCGTGGCATATTGCCCTATTGAAGAGTTAGGAAAATCTACTTACTACTTTTTGGACCTAGCTCCAAGATGCTTCTTTGGTGGTCGGTCGGCGTCTAGGGCGGCTTTAAAGAGAAGGGAGTGAAAGAGAGGAAATAAATGGAGAGGAAAGGAGAGAAAGGCCAAGCCTTCAAATGTGAGGATGGCTCATCTTATTTATAGGCTTCCTCCTCTTAGATTTTATGCAAACTCATGATTACGCTTAAATGATGAGTTGGCCTACCTATCTTCTCGAGTTCGCACCTAAGTCCTTTGGTGTTGGCTTATGATTGGTCCACTTAATTGCTTATCCTCCAAGGCTCACTCTAGGCGCATTATTGCCTATGGTGCCTAAGGGACACATAAGCCCCTCTAATGCCTAATGTCTTTTTCTAATTAACTGGTTATTTGCCTTGTTCATCCATCATATCCTAGGATTTACCTAAGATTTGGTCAACAAGAAACTTGGACTTTGAACAACTTGTTTTCCAAGTTAACCACATGAGCATGTGACTCATTAAGCTCATTAATTAGCCAACTTCCAAAAGCATTTAATACATTCTTATCTTCAAGCCAAGAAGACTCTACATTAGCTTGCTCCTCAAGTTGGGCGTGCAGCCCCCTTCCCCTCCAAGTTGGGCATGTGTTTCTCCCATTCTAAGGTTATCATTTTATTAAAAATCGAGAAAGCAACTTGGTTATCATTTTTACTATACTAGGCGAGTTCTATACGGTAATTGATTGGGCCTTTGTCCCAATCATTTCATCTTAGAAAAATATTAAATAGATTAAGATGTTTTGAACAACTTTTATGAATGAAGTTTCTCCAAATTTGAAGTATAAAGAGCTCTATAAAATTGGAAAGCAAGAAAGATCCAACAGTTTCGAAAAACTAGGAAGTCAAAACCTATGAAACTCAGGGTGGCATCAAGGCTATAGGATGCTCATAATTAGCTCCAATATATCCTATTTTTATTGAAACACTTGGCTTGGATACTTTGTTTAATTCCCAAGGTCAATTCTTGGTAATCATGGCCATATTTAGAAAAATCTATGTGGAATGATAAGTCAACCTCCTTTGTGAAGAAGCTAGGGTGTTCTAAAGAATCACGTGCACTCGAGATTCGGCCAACATGCCCCATGCTCGCCCAAACCATTGCTTAGGACAGTCAGTAAGCCTAAAGGGTCGATTGTCCTTCGGTTGGTTCAAGATTAATCTTAAGGCTACCCATGGCCTAGTATCAAGACAAGGAACTCATGGACCTTAAAATTAGTGACGAAATAGCCAAGTCTATCTCTAGACTCATTCCAATTGATACTCGATCCATCTGTATGGTTCATGGTCATTGCATTACCAAATCAAGAATCCTTTCTGATCACTAAGAATTAAATTGGGAATGGTGCATTTTTAGTTGAAAAACTATCGCATTTGATTGAGTCGGATTGTCAATGTATTGGTGCATAGTCGAGCGCAATCACCCACGACAAGGCACTATGACCAGTCAAATCGACCCATAACCATCCGCCAATCCAAAATCATCCATTGACCAATCCTTGTGATAAAAAAATGTCATCTTATGAGCTGGTAATCCTATCCCATCGATATAGTCAATAGATAATTCATGGCCGACACCTCGACCAGGTCGTGACCAGTCGGTCGGTGGGACCATGATCGATCCTTGATTTGAACTAATCAATCCCATGGCCAATGACCCATGGTCGATCCATTTATGATCTTTTGGCCGATTCTTATGGGGTTGAAATCGAGGATATTTAATAGTTTGAGAGAGAGATATTTTGAAATCCAAATCTTCACAAAACTCTATGAAATTTTAATATATTGTGGAAATGGATGTCCTTTAAAACTTGCATGAATGAAGCATAACCAAATTCAAAACGAAATTTTTTATAAAAAATCGAATTAGCGACTAGGTCACCAATTTTACTACACTGAGTAGGTTCCAACTGGTAAATAAACAGGCCTTTGTCCCAACCGTTTCACTTTAAAAAAATTTGAAATTTAAGTATGTTATAGATAAAAATGTTTTGAACAACTTTAATGAAGGAAGTTTCTCCAAATTCAAAGCACAAAAAGCTCTATAAATTTGGAAAGGGGCAAAGGTGTAGAAATTTCAAAAAACTTGAAAGTCAAAACTTATGAAACCCTTAGTGGCAAGTCTATGGAGGAGAGGTGGTGCTCTACTTGGCTTTTAAGATCGCTTGTTATCATTCTCTTAGACCATGAGTCATCCCATTTCATTAATTACATGGGATTCATAAACCTCCACACTCATTATCTTTATTTAATGCATTTGACTCTTGTTCTTCGAGAAGATTGGCCTATCTAGCTTAGCCTCATATCTAATACCAAAATAATGGTCGAAATCGAGGATGTTAAAACTCCCCCCTAAAAAAATTTAGTTCCTGAAATTTCAATACACACCCGATTCCCAAAATAGGTACGGATATTTGCACTTCATGGTCTCCTCACTTGCCCATGTTACTTCCTTTTTCCAATGGTGTCACCATAGGACCTTTATTGGAGGAATGACTTTATTACACAAAACTTGCTCTTTCCAACCAACGATTCGCACCGGCTCTTCAATATACGACACTATTGTCTACTTCGATCTCTTTGAAGTTTCGCATGTGTGCTAGATTGGGCTCATATTTTCTTGACATCGATACGTGGAACACATCATGTACTTGAGAGTGTTAAAGCTAGTCAATATGCTAAATTCTCTACACTTTCAAGAATTTCAAAAGGTCCTGTGTACCTTGGGCTTAGCTTTTCCTTCGCCTTTCCATTGCATACTTTGATTATTATTCATCAAAACAGTGCACATCGTTGGTCACTTGGTCCTGAGTACTCATGCAACAAACCCACATAAAAACTATAGGAATTCTTAGGGAACTTTTCTGTACCATAATTAGAAGTCGGTAATAACGAACCACTGTCAGAAAATTAAACAAGCAATCACATGCACAATGTGTTTTCCTAGCTAACTATCCCAAATTCCTATCACACCTTCTCACTCCAGATAATAACCTCACTCTGATACTAAAACTATCACGACCCCAACTCCATCTTTAGGGTCCGAGTGACAAAGGTTATTTTCGCGACGTCCTAGACTTATCGCCGTCCCAATTCTTTATATCTTTTTTTTTTTTTTTGTAAGAACAATTCTTTTTATCTTGTTATCATACACATGCAGAAATGTGACAAATAACTCATCGGACAAACAACAGTTTGAAGATTAGGACATACATTACACAGAACACATTACTTTATATTACAACAATTTATCTACAAACCCTTTTTCCTACGGGCCATTTTTCCTTTTAACACCATACTAGAAGTTTCCAAATAGGTTGGGGGAAACTCCAATCTCCTCCAACATAATTGTGGCTTCCAAAATTGATGTGACTCTTTCTTGCTTACAAGTCCGAAAATTAAGGAGTGAGTCCACAACTAGGATGACAACTCGTCATCAAATCTAGCATGAAGAATACTAGTATTGCAATGTTGATGGAAAATCAATTGCAATATTATTGCTTCACCTCGACCACACATGTGTATCCCTTTGGTGTAACTCCCATGCATGCTTACCTTTGGGTTATCCATGAACACATCAAGTCAAATAGTAATAAACATATCAGCATGCATAATAGATTCATTAACATACATCTTAGCTCAATTAGGGCAGCCTGGCTCAATTGAGGCATCCAACTTCAAGCTAGGCATTCTAGCTCAACCAAGGCATCCCGAGGGCTAGCTCACCCGAGGTACTCGGGCTCAACCAGGGCATCCCGTTCTCACGAATGAGGCATCGCCGCCAATGCTATGTGATGACGGTCTTCTTCTTTCAATTAATGATCATATATGATATGTCGCACAACCTAGTTTATTATCTCCATCTTAACTCACACATGAGTAAATCATACAAAATGGATGCGCAACATAAAAATGACTACTCATGAGTAAGCACATAATTAGAACTCGACAACGTAGCATATTGCCCTAGCTAAGGGTTAGGAATTCTACTAAACTTTGATGAATCTCGAGGAACTATAGGTGGTGTTACCAAGAGAAAGCCGTCTGATGAGGTGGTGGGCATGCAAGGCCGAGCGAGGGCAAGAGGAAAATAATGAGAGGGCGTGAGAGAAAAGAGTCTGTAAGTGAGGGAGAAGTGGGGTGGTGTTTTTGGTAATGGGGAGGAATGCCTCTGTTTGTAGGCAAACCCTTATCATTACCCTTTCAAATGGACCAATAGGATTTCTTTGGGTGGCAAGCCTAAGTGGATAAGGTGGCAAGGATGAGGAGAAAGATGTGGCAAACCTACCTCCTAGGGCGACACTTGTTCATTCTCTTATTGGGCCACCCGAGTTTTGTAATGATAAAATGGATACTTGCTCTTCAAGTTTTTGATTGGTGTCATTATAGGCTATTCTTTTAGGGGACACCTAAGCTAGATGACTCACATCTTTCATTAATTGTCTAGATTTCGTATAGTCATTAGGATTAGATATGTTCACATTACCCAAATTGCTTTCCAAGTTTCTTCTCTTCAATTCAAGAAGACTCTACATTAGCTTACTCTTCAACTTGGGCGTGTGGCCGTCTTATCTTGGGTGAAAAACAATTTCGAGTAATTCCTTAAATTGGCATCGTTACCTTATCGAACGGCTCAAACAATTATAAAATTTTATTATGTTCTAGAGAGGAGTTGAAATTGTGGATGTTATATGAGGTGTCTAAATGTTTGCTAGATCGGTGAGCAAGTGATTTTTCGATAGGTACTTTCGAAAAAAAAATTCGCAAAAAATTACAATCCGTAAAAGTTAAAAACCCAAAATTACTTCTTTCTCCATTTCTTCCATCTTGTGGTCATTGTTCTTCATCTTCAACATGGTCGAGAGCCTGTGCATGTCACGACTCTAACTCCGTCTCTAGGGTCACAAGCAACGGAGGTTACTTTTGCAACGCCACAAGCATATAACTCATCAAAAACATTAATTGATGATAGATCACAAAAGTAAGTACATAATAAATGTGTCATAGTTGGTAAAGTTTTGGGTTTTTGGTAGCTTTTACTCTTGTTATAATTTGAGTAGGAGCTAATTAATATTGGAGTCAAGAAAGATCACTTTTATCTCCAAATTGTTAACTTTATTTGCCTAGTTTATCTCCATAATTGTGAATTTTTTCAATTTGATTTGTGGTACAAATTTACGAGAATTTTCTTAAAGATTGAATATTGTGGTTGATTGTTTTATTTTTTGTAACACAATCACTAAGAAAAACAATATTGTTTTATGCTTAAAAATATCTATTTGATGATGAAATTGCAAATGGAGAAAATAGCAATCAATCTTCTCAACAAATTCATTTAAAACTTTACCAGGTAATTTTCTAACATAAGATGATCTTTGAGTGGTGTGCGCACATTCTTCCTCGAGGTTATTTTATCTCTATAAAAAAGGTCAAAGAACGACCAATATGTTTTTCTTAGTTAAGATATGGGAGATAATCATCATGATTGGCATAATATCTCTTTTGCATGTAAAGAAGAAAGACCAGATTTCGTTTGATTATATGTCCTTTTCAAGTGCTTTGTTATAGAAGAAGAATAGATCATGGTCACTCAAAATATTGAATGCATCACACAATAAATATTTAAAAAGTGGAATATTAAGTCTACCGAATAATGACACATTAAAGTAATAATCAAACGTAATGACACAATAATATTTAAAAAGTGGAATATTTTTGCGACCTCTCTTTTTCCGTTGGGGGAAAGGAAGAGGTTTAGGGGTATTGCCTAAGGTGGCGGGCCAACATGTGATGACCCTTGGCCCTTTGGAGTCGCCACAGTGTTCCTTGTCATTACTACTATTTTCATGTGGAAGTGTGTATTGACACGTCTTGGTCTTGTCCAAAAATGCAACTTTCCTTCCTCGGGTCCTCCGCCTACTTGACCCCGCTAGAATAGTCGTCATCGTCATTCGAGAGTGGAAGTGGTCCAACAGTACGCCAATTGACCTAGGCATACAGTTCAATGAACCCAATCAACACAGGGTTTGTCGTGAGACTAGCATCCACCGCCAAGATTACCATAATCCGAATGAACGTGACTTTCGGGAAGTCGGGGTCCATGTGCTCCACTTGATCCCACGTGAGGTCAATGGGGATGCCGTAGAGCATGGTGGAAGACGCAGGTTGGGGTGGCATGGTCACATGTCTGAAATGTAATAATCCCAAAAGGGGTGAGTACAACCACTCAGCAAATAAGGCCCTGCATGTTTTCATTTCTGAGAAGTGTTCCTGGAACACTTTTTTTGTTTTTCTATTCTCGGGAACAAAAAAAGAACAAAAACGCGTTTGGTTGCGTTTATGTTCTTTTTTTGTTTTTTTGTTTCCAGAACACAAAAAGAATAGAAATGAGAAACAAAAAAAAGTTGTTTCTTGTTCCAGAAACAATTTTAGAGAAACGCTTCTCTTTTCTTCTTCTCTCTCTTCTCTTTTCTTCTTCTTTTTTCTTCTTTTTCTTTCGCCGGTCACCGGCCTTAGCCATGGCGGCGACCGGCCGCCGAGGGTCGGCGACCTCGCGGAGCGTCGCCGGCCCCCGGCGAGGGGGCCGGCAACGCTCGGCCTCGCCTTGGCTGGGCGAGGCTGCCGGCCTCATCGGTGATCGCCGGAGGCCAGCGATCGGCCGAAAGAAGAAAAAATAAAAAATAAAGGAAAAAATGAAAAATGAAATAAAAATATTAAAAAATTAAAAGAAACAAAAAAAGAATAAAATTTACCAAACGTGTTTCTGTTCATTTTTTATTTCCGGAACAAGTTTACCAAAAGCGTTTTTTTATTCAAAAATTGTTTCTCGGAACATAAACACTTTTTTTATTTCTGTTCCCGGGAACAAAAAAAGAACATAAGTGTTTCCATGCAGCCCCTAATTGACTCATGACGATAGAATGTTTCAGAAAATGACACTCTTCCTTTCTCTCTATCACTCCATCAAAGATGAACAAACAAAAAGGCTTTAATTTCTATTTTGAGAAGAAAAATAGCATTAACACTGCGGAACATGAATGCTTTGCTCGTGATTATATACAAACCATCATGAAGTTGTGTCGTTCGTCCTTCGCTTGTGATTCAACGTACATTCCTAGGTAATTTGTTTATTACGCATTGAAGAAATTGGTTGTTTCTTGCACCGACTCTTTTCCAACATTGGAATTGAAGCCTATGTTATGATCTCTACCTTGCTTTTTAGTCGAATTTTTTTGCTTATTATTCGATATGAGATCAAGAGAATGAACTTCATATTGTTTGGATGTTCATTGCTCAGAAATTGCAACATGAATCGTCGAAAATGAACCGAATTGAAAAACGGATTTGGAGGTTACGGACGACCTTTTTGTCTTAGCCATTTTTTGGAATTTTTTTGGCCAAAATTAATTTTTAAATACATGAGATGAAAGGTCTCGACAAAACAAGTAGAAAGGTGGGTCGAATATCATCGGAAAACTCAGAATGCACCCTCACGAGCGGCTTGAAAGGGCAGTGCATGAGGGCTAAGCGTCACACACGTTGGGAACGCCCAACACATGAGCATGATGCACGCGCTAGTAGCACATGTTGACATCATTGATAATGTTAGCAAATGGTTGATAACCGACAGTGTGACAGTATCGATGACATCATCCATTGGCGACCTGACCCGGTCAAAGACCCGATCCGATGAGCTAACTCGGTTGATTGGTCAATGGTCGGATTGGTTGAACTAATTTGACCATTGGACTAGTTTAATCGGTCGAAGTGGCTTGTTGGCGCATGCGCCACATGCGTTGTGCACTCGAGATGGTGCATGTGGGTGTGTGTGATGTTCGATTAGTGTGTGGTTGGAGGCGTTTATTTTGTATGGATGTGCTCTACATTGTGATACAGTTATTTTACATGTTTGAGGCTTTTAAAGGTATTAAAATGCATATAGAGCGCTAAATACGCGTATTTTTGAGATATAAATGCATTGTTTATTTCCTCTAGCCTGTATTTCACTATGGTATTGGAAAAACAAAAACTAGCCTATATGTAAATGACCGCATATGTGTTGTGTGGATTTTTGTTCGATGATAGCATGTATTTGGTTTAACATGCTTGCAATTTCCTAGTTTCAAACAAATTCAAACAATAGCCGGAGATCCTTGATCTTTTTTATTATATTATGAATTCTGCTTTCGATTATATTTATTGTATGAATGTTTTGTACATTGGTTCATGTCATGCAATGCCTTTTGATATTAATAGAAAAAGTGCGATGATTACATGAGGTTACGTAATCATCTTTTTTAGTAGGAATTCGTAGGTTGGTAGAATTTGAAAGAGTTCTCATTTACAACTTAAAATTTATGCAAATTAAATTAATTAAAATGATAGTAAAACAATCGTACACAAAAATTCATTAGAAACATAGTAAACTTTCATTTTGGTGTCTTTTGTTGAATTATCATATTTTTTTTTTGTTGCAAATTGTATATGTGTGTTACCATGGAAAATGTGCTAGTATTGATTATATGTTAATTATGTCAATGTGTAGTAGAAATTGATTATGGTTTCGGCATCCAAAATCATTATGACTGATCTCAATAAGAGTAAGAAAATGAACGATAACAATTATGATATTTGGTATCAAAATGTTTAGTACATCCTTGAAGAGTAATAGATTTTAGAAACCCTCAATCATACAATGGATAAACCTGAGCATAGAATTTCAACTCAGTATAAAAGAGATCAAGAAGTTTATCAAGCTTGAAAAAAAAATTGCATTACTCTGAGTTAGATGCAAGATGATCACATGTGTGAGTTTGAAAGTTATGATAAAGGTCAAGTTATTTGGACTGCCTTGAAAGATAAGTTTGAGAGTATGTTTGTCACTTAATTAAGGAGGCTTAGAATCAAGTTTGACACATACTGAAAGTACTCAAATCTAACGATGGGCCAATATCTTCAGGAGATTTCAAACATAATTCATAAGCTGAAATTGGTAGGTTACACCTTTACTAATGGATATCAACACATGTAAATTAATGTTACGTGGTGGTCAAAACCCAGATATTCAATGAAACTTTGTCTCCATAGTTGTTATTCTAAGCTTAGCTTACCTATTGAATTTTTTATGATGATTGTGTTGAAATTTGTTTAAAATAACTTATTATGGTTCTGTCATATATTGAATGGTTTTGTGTTATTAGACATTGATTATCATGTGTACAATATTAATGCTGATGGTTGTTCTTCTTTGACTGTATCTTCTAGTAATGTGGAGATTGATGCAAGTACTTGACCTTAGATTACAAAGAATGAAATGATTAGTAAGAGAATACATTTTAGAATCACTCGCTAATGCTGATTTACTCATATGTGAACATGGTCTAACAGGAAAAACAACTAGAGAACCATTTACTAAATGAATTAGAGTTGAACTTCCATTGCAATTTATACATTCTGACATTTGTGATCCATTAAATGTAAAGACGAGCCATAAAGCCTCATATTCATCACTTTTATAGATAACTTTATGTGTTTTGGTTATGTTTATCTAATCTCCTATAAATCCAAAGTATGAGATTGTTTATACAATATATAACAAAATAATAAAGGTATTGAGAACTGGTAGTGATGTGAGTATTTATCTTACCGATTTAAGTTTCTTTATAATGAAAGTGAATTGTAAGATAATCAATTATTCCTAATATTCAGCAACAGAATGGAACTATTGAGGGAAGTAATAGAACCATTTTAAAAATGGTGAAGTCTATGATGATGCGGACAAATCTACACGTCTTATATTGAGGAGATGCATTATTAACTATTGCCTATATTCTTGACTGTATGTCCTCTAAGTCATTCACTTCCTCCCCTTATGAATTATGGACCGGTAGGAAATCAAACTTAAATGACCTATGATCTTGGGGGTGTGCGGCTTATGTTCATGATTTTTTTCCATATATATAACAAATTAAGTCCTAGAAGGAAAACAATATATCTTTTAAAGATATTCTGAATACTCCAAAAGGTACCAGTTCATAGGTGAGCAAGTCGACAGAAGTGTGATTGAAATGGAGTCATGAGATGTCACATTCTTGGAGAAAAATTCCCTAATAGAGGTGAGATTAATACTAACTTCTAATTATATGAGATAGAAGATTCTGATAACACACACATTAATGTTGTCGAGGGAAATGAAGTTTACCTTGATATACAAGACTTAGTAGAAGTGTCACATCACCTAAAGAACTACGTTCAAAAGAAGTTTAGTTGTGTAAAAGTGATTGTAAAAGTATTTCATGTTTGCATTTTAAGATTGAATGAAAAGTATTTACGATTGCTTTGTAAGACAATGTCAAGCCTAAGTCATTGTTAATTTGATAAGGAAGAATGAAGATAAGTTTTAAAAAATGAAATAGAGTCAATAAGGGCAAACCACATTTGTGACTTAGTTGATTTGTCACTCAATTGCAAGGTTATTAAAAATAAATGGGTTCTCAAAATTAAGCGATGGACAAATGGATTCATTGAAAAATATGAAGCTTATCTTGTTGTAAAATGCTATGTAAAATGCTATACTCAACAAGAGAGTATAAAATATAATAAAACATTTTTACAAATTGTAAGATTTACCTCTATATGCCTTATTTTAGTTATTATCATACATTTGGACCTAGAATTACATTAAATAGATGTAAATGCGACATTTATCAATGAAAAACTAAATGAAAAAATTTATATGAAATAACGAACATGTTTCATAGCAAAATATCAGGAGTGTAAAATTTGCAAGTTTCTTCACTCAATATATAGCATTAAACAATTATCTAGACAATGATATTTTTGTTTTCATTGAGTCATAGCATCTTTTAGGTTTATGATGATCAAAGAAGATCACCGTGTATATGTCAAATGGTTCAAAAATAAATTTGTGAGTTATAACTCTATGTGAACGATAAGAGTTTGGTTATCACTATAAAAGAATAATTATCTTCTAATTTTGAAATGAAGAATATAAAAAGAAGTTGATTCTATATTGAAAACTAAGATTAAAAGATATTGATCAAGAAAATTCTTACTCTATCATAAGAGTCTCATATAAGGAAGATTATTGAACATCACAATATATAGCATTATAATTTCATTGATATCCCTGTCATGCAAGGCGAAAACATAAGTACTAAAATGTGTCCTATAACTCCCAAAAAAAAAAGAAAAAAAAGAAAGTGAGAATGTTCTTTACACTAGTTCAGTCGATGTTTAATATATACTATAATGTGTACTTGACCTAATATATGTTATGTCGTAGGGTTAGTAAGTCGATATTAATCAAATCATGATCAAGCATATTGGAAAGTAGTGAATGGGATTTTAAGATACTTAAAAAGCACCATGGACCATCGACCTTGTTATCAAGGAAATGATTTACGTTTATTAGGTTATTCAAATGATGATTGTGAGAAGATCTAGATGAGCATAAATCTACTTCAAAGTATGCATTCTTGCTTAATGAATGTGCAATTTGTTAGAATAGTAAGAAATAGACATACACAACTTTACCTACGATAAAGTCGAAATTTGTTGCATGCTTTGCCCTAGTGTAAAAAGTAGTATAGCCAAAACTTTTCTTAAAAAGTTTAGCTATTGTCACTGAGGTTTCAAACTAGTAATAGTCTATTGTGATAGTCAAGTAGCAATTACATATGTGAGACATGCGGACCATTGGAGTGTCATAACTTGGCAAAAATTGACATTTAAGTATCATAACTTACGAAAGGTACATTTAAGTGCCAAAATCGGAGCAAAATTGATCACTTGAGTGCTAATCCGGCTAAAACGCTGACATGTCAATTTTCCGGCGAAACGAATACGAAACGACGTCGTTTTGGTGCTGACGTAGTAAAAAATTTAATATAAAATTTAATATAATTTAATTTAAAACTAAATTTATTTTAAAAATTTAAAAATAAAAATTTAAAAAAAAGGGAGGTGGCCCCGACCAACCCTCTCCCACCTTCTGACAATGGCGGGAGGCGCGGTGGCGAGGGCTCGCCCTTAGCTACCAGCTGCCTTCCTCATCCTCCTCCGTTTTTTAAAAATAAAAATAAATTATATTATGATTTTGTTTTAAATTTAATTTAATCAATTTTATATTATATTAAAATTCAAATTATGCAAAAATAATGTCGTTTTGGCCGATTTAAGGGCTTTATTCTGGCCAACACCCACAGTGACGTCATTTTGGTGCTAATGTGGTAAAAAATTTAGTATAAAAATGACTTAAATTTAATTTAAAACTAAATTTATTTAAAACATTTAAAAATAAAATTTTAAAATTTAAATAAATTTAAATAAATTTTAAAAAAAAATTAAAAAAGGAGGCGGTTGAGGGCTGGAATTTTTTCGTAAAATTTTTAAATTTTTGTAGATTTTGTAAATTTTTTGTAAATTTTGTAAATTTTTTTTATATTTTCTTAAATTTTTTAAAATTTTTTAAAATATTTAAATTTTTTTGTAAAATTTTAGAAATTTTTAAAGTTTTTAAAGTTTTTAAATTAATTTTTTAAAATGTTTTATATAAATTTATTTTTAAATTTAATTTAAATAATTTTTATATTATATTAAAATTCAAATTATGCCAAAATGACGTCGTTTTGGCCAATTTAAGAGTTTTATTATAACCAACACCCGAAACAACGTCGTTTGGGGTGAATTCGAGCTGACTCAACTCTTCGGTGAGACATATCGGTGAGAAATATTAATATTTTAATGTCACGTATGATTTCCAGTCAACTTCGTCGGAGATGCCACTCAAGTATCCCACTTTTCTTAAAATATGGCACTTAAGTGTACATTTCGTAAGTTATGGCACTTAAGTGTCTCTTTTTGCCAAATTATGGCACTTGAAAGGTTCTTTTGCCCTTATGTGAAAAGTCTCAAGTATCATGATAAGACGAAATACGTTAACATAAAGTACAACTTTACCAGAAATATAATAGCATTAAAATGAGTGATCCTTCAATACATACCAATCCATTTATAAAGGTTGTTATTAGAGACATGTTCTTAACTCACAAAATGTCTCTAAGATTACATGGAAAATAGTATATAATATTATTGAATATCATTAATTTATGTATATGTGAACATATGTATTGTATTTGTTTTTTTTTTTTTTTTTTTTTTTTTTTTGATGACCTAGGGAACCCACGCACCATATAAACACGGACAGCCCAACAGGCCCGGGGTAACGAGGGGTAAACCCTGGGGCGACGCTAGAGAAGGACCCACCACCCCGACGTCGCACTTAAGATCATGTGCGGCCAGTGAGATTCGAACTCCTCTCCTCTCACAAAGGATCATGGGAGCACTTATCTAACTGGCCACCGCAGGCGGTGGTTATGTATTGTATTTGTTTATCTTTAGTAACTTGACATTTTATTAATAAGTACAAATCATTATATGACTAGCACAAATACAAATATATTGTTGAAAGGTATGTCAGCAGATAATGATTAGTTTACTCATGCAAGCAATCGCCCTAAGTGTCATAGTTAGCATGTTAAGATGAAATATTATGTACCTATAAATACTAGAAGAGCAAGTTTAGTACATAAAATAATTTTATATCACCTTGATTGAAGTCAAGATAAGGTTTGTGATTTGCACATAATAAAATTGAACATGATAGTCCCACAATCACAAATACTTGAAGGATGCCAAATACGAGTACTTTTGGGCGTTGTAGAAAGCAAACTAATATAGTACTTAAGCTAAACATGAGAATGTGAGAAGCATGCAATTATGTTTAGGCTACGATCTGTATAGTTAATATATTTAATAAATGACATAAGCTTTTATAAAAAGAGAAATCAATTATAGTATATAACTCATATTACATGTGCATTGTATGACCAACAAGGGAAAGTGAGTAAAATCATCTCTCTCTTTTTTCTCATTGTGTAAGTCTTTGAGGCAATTTATAAATTACCTCAATCTATATCCTATGTTGCTTTTGATTATGTTCTCAAAGTAAAAAATCAAATGTTGTTACTTTAGCATGTTACCGGTGGTCATAAATATATATGACTTTATGGGATGTGTCTAGGAAAATAATTGTTATGAAATGGAGAGAGATATAAATGCAAATGAAGACTATTGTTGTTTATATCTATCATATGTATTTACCGGTTTATCAATTTTATCGTTTTCTATGGTTTCGGATATAATTGTAAATATTTGGTGTTATGAAAATAATTAAGTATAGCTTTTAAGGAATAGATATACTTAGATTGATATAGCCAAATATGTATGAGGCACCATGAGACATCAATTATTTATTATTTTTGGGGTTGTGGCCATTATGTTATCTCTAATAGGTATATAATTTGAGCTGCCACTGCCAAGTATAGGTGTACTCACTAGTCGCACGACTTTATTGCCAGTGTGAATTATGTCAAAAATAGATTTATGTTAATGCCTTATATTGCCCATCATGTTAGAGTAAGAGATGTTATTATGTTGGTTCCTCCATAATATGGTGCATTTAAAAGACATTAATTCGTATTAATGTGATGTGATTGAGAAGGCACTTTTTGAAAGGGCATGAGTAGTTATCTTTTTAAAGGAAATATAAAAAGGATAATTTCTAAAGCTGACAGACTCTTGACAATAAAACCTTTCAAAAAAGAACACTTTTCCTTTCTCTCAGTCTCATTCCATTAAAGACAAACGGTATTAATGTTGTGGAACATGAATGCTTTTTCCGTGATTAGATTCAAACCATTGTGAAGTCATATCATCCGTCGTTCGCTCGTAATTCAACGTGCATTCCTGAGTAATTTGTTTATTGCGCATCGAAGAAATTAGTTGTTTTTCCACCAATTCTCTTCCAACATTATATAATCTTCATAATCCAAACTAGCCATTGAATAATCTTCAAGTTCATTACTTTAGTCATTGAAAGTAATCAATCAAATAACCAGATATCTAGTCATAAATACAATCAAATCTTCCAACATTTTTATTGCTTCCATGAATAGAGTCGACTTATTAGGAAATAATCCTTATTACCAAATGATTGATAATGATTGGATTTTCCCCTAAATAATCTTTTGGATTTCCAAACCTACACTGTTAGATTATGGGAGATCTACGATTGTAATCAAATGAATACTTGTATATAGAGAACTCTCTTTCCCTCATTTGTATTATCTCTAATATCCTTGTGAGTACGGAGAGAAAGGCTGACTAGGAAAGATATTCCTAAAATCGAATGGCAAGGTAATGCTAAATTAATTGGCTGTGACACGAATCTCCAATCCACACATTTCACTCAATCGCTCTCGAGAAAACCCACCTCAAAGATCTCGCCTTTTTCGACCCCCACATCATGGTCCGTCTGAGCAATAGCCTCGTGGGCATCCTCAACCTCCTCACCTTCGTCCTCTCGGTCCCAATCCTCGGCACCGGCATATGGCTCCTAAAACGGGCCAGCACCGACTGTGAGAAGTTCCTTGAGAGGCCTGTCATTGTCCTTGGCGTCTTCCTCATGCTCGTCTCCCTCGCCGGCCTCATCGGTGCTTGCTGCCGCGTGTCCTGGCTACTCTGGCTCTACCTCCTCGTCACCTTCTTGCTCATTATCCTCTTGTTCTGCTTCACCATCTTCGCCTTTGTCGTGACGAACAAGGGAGCTGGTGAGGCTCTCAGTGGGCGAGGGTATAAGGAGTATCGGCTCGGGAATTACTCGCATTGGTTGCAGAAGCGGCTCAACAGCACCAAGAATTGGAACAAGATCAAGAGCTGCCTGAGCGACAGCATGGTCTGCTCGATCTTTCAAGACAAGTACTTTAGCGACACGAGCGAGAAGTTTTACGTCGAGCACTTGTCTGCTCTTCAGGTGAGTTCTGATCTGTCCATCTTTGTTCTTCGTTCAGACTTTTGGGTTCTCTCGTGAAGATGTGAAAATTGAATGTGTAATTGTGTTGCGGTTTCTTCTTGTGGGCAGTTTTGATTGAGACCTGACCTTGTGGACTCGACCCTAATGAATCATTGATTCTGATTGTCCGTGTTTGATTAATATGAATTGTGATTAAAATCGTAGAACTTTTGACATTTTGCAATTTTTAAATTCCTTTTAGCATAACTTTGTGAACTTCAATGATACATCTTCAGGAAAAATAGCAAAAAAAATCATAAATCCATAATATTGGTATCAATACAGTTTTAAATATTTCAATTAGACCAATTTAGTCCTAAATCTTTTCACAGTGGCACTAATTTAGTCCTTCCGTCGATGGCCGTATGTTGACATGGCAATTTTTAATAATTTTTTATTTCTTTCAAATTATTTGTTAATTTTTTTCTTTTTTTATTTCATCTTTTCCTTTTTCTTTTCTCTCTTCTTTCTCATTGGACTTATTCTCTCTGCAATGGCTACCAAGGCTCTAGCAAGGACCGTTGGCCACACCCAGCCTCAACATGGCCTTGCCTCAAGTGAAGGCGGCCTCGCTAGGGCCTTGGTGAATGCCCCCTTTGCCTGAGGCAAGGCTATGGCGAGGCTGGCCTCACCTAGATTCGGGTTAAGTTGCCTCGCCCGCGACCCTAGGCGAGGTCGGGCAAGGGCCGCAACCTTCATTGGCAATCGACGAGGGCTGTTACAGGGAGAAGAAGGTCAAGGAGGAAGAAGAGAAAAAGAAAAAGGAAAGGAAAAAGAAAAAAATGTTATAAAAAATTGAAAATCAATGAAAATTAATTTATAAATTATCACATCAATGTTGGTTGGATAGTAGGCACTGGCCAAGGTCCACATCAGCAACAATCGGCCAAAATTAACCGGAATGACTAAATTGGTGACAATATAAAAATGTTTAGAACTATATTGGTTCAATTGAAATGTTTGGTATTGAATTAGTATTAATACCATAGGTTTATGACATTTTTAGTACTTTTCCCCTTCAAAAATGCCAACGCCTTTTTTTCTATAAGAATGCCGGGTAGTCGCTTTTTGTGATGGCTATCGAGTGTTTTAACATGCACTATGCCATGACAGGTTTGCAGATATTTCCTTTGCAATAGTAGTACTGATTATGATGTGGTGGTTCCATTTGTACGAGTCAAATGAGGCCATGGCCAATTGCAATAAGCAACGCGTCTGCCTCCAATCTTCTAAACAAAAGTATCCACTGAAAATTTAAGCACCGTGTTTGCAAACTTCGTAGCGTGATTCTGATTGATTGCATCTCACACACATGATCGTGTTCCGGTTCTGCCATTTAGCTACACTTGTTTTTATCAATCAGCATATGACATTCCGACGACCTTTGTTTCTTGATGTGCAGTCTGGTTGCTGCAAGTCGTCGAATGACTGCAATTTCACCTACGTGAACCCGACCGTATGGAACAAGACTGCTGGTTCGGTCTACTCTAACCCGGATTGTAATGCGTGGGACAACGACCCCAAGGTTCTGTGCTACAATTGCCAGTCGTGCAAGGCCGGGCTTTTGCAGGGTATCAAGAGCGACTGGAAGAAAGTGGCCGTGGTCAACATCATATTCATCCTCTTCCTCATTGTTGTATACTCGGTGGGTTGCTGCGCCTTCAGGAACAGTAGAGAGGACAACTATTATAGAAAACGAGGGGCCCTACTAAATTGATTTTTAGTACTTCTTTGAGGCATGTGATCATTCTTTAGATATTGGTCATTTATTCGATTTCTTCTAGCTCAAAGAAAACGTTTGCTTGTTCTTCTTCATTAGCTGAATTCAGGACATTGGCGTTTAATTAGTTTTGACTTTAATTATGGGGACTGTGGAGGGCAATTATTCCTTATAGTCCGCTTATTTGAATTCCCCAAGAATAATTGGAAAATAGTTGCGTATACTTACCTAATAACAGACGCCATTAGAAAAGTGGTTGTGGGAATACGATCGTTTTTTTGTATTAGTGATCGATGATGAGGCCAAGTACATACCCTCATAGTAAATGTTTTGACTGATAGCTACCATGCAAATATCCGTTCTCGTGAAACATGCGATCTTCGAGGTGAAAAGCGCACACATATTATTTGACATGACCCAAATCATTTAACTTCTAAAGGAAATTTACCCAAAGAGAGATGCCAAGAATGTCGAAGGGACACTCTTCAATCCCAACAAAGTCCGAGACTTTCTGCAAAAATTAAGAGCGCGTTTGGTAACGTTTCTGTTCAAAAATTGTTCCAATGAACATAAATAAAAAAAAAAGTGTTTCTGTTCCGGGGAACAGTTTTTGAACAAAAGAACGCGTTTGATAAGTATAAAAAAAAAAAACTGTTCTTGAAATAAAAAAAGAACAGAAACATGTTTGGTAACTGCACTCAATTTCTGTTCCTAGAATAGAAAAAGAACAGAAATACGTTTAGTAACTGTACAAAATTTATGTTTTAAATTTTTCAAAAAATGCTTTTTTTTTTAATAAAGTTTAAACTTGATATTGAATTCTCATTCTCATGAAATACTCATTAATTTTATTTTGTTCATGGTGAGTGAAGACAAACATTCTAAACATGATCATTTTCATGAAATGCTCATTAATTTTATGTCTTTGCATCAATCAATCATCCTCGAGTCTCTATTTACAAAGATGTCATTTTCTCCTCAGAATTGCCCATCCATAAATCCAAAATCTTATACTCACCTAAAAGCACCCTGAGTCAATTAAAAACCATAAACACGTCCAAACCTTAAGCAATATGCCAAAATAAGTTTACTTGGAAAGACTATCTGGTATATTCAATAGCAGGTTTCGCTTAAAGGCTTGCGAATGACATTTGCAGTGATAGTGATATGTAAACAACAATTTCCTTAAAAGCGAAAAACGTATTTAGTGTTCCCCTAAAATGATCATTTTGCTCGACAGAGGATGGAAACACGATAAACGCCAACTTGTGTAATCTTCTCTTCTCAGTTGACTTAGGACTCTTGATTGGCATTATCGACGAGCATCGTGATCGCCTTCCTCCCTTCCACTAGTAAAGCAATTTAATGATGGGAAGTAAACTCGGTGTCTCTGATTAAGCAATCGTACTAACAAACCTCCAATCCTTCTATACTTCTTTTCCAGCTCTAATGTGAAATGCCCCGGTCCGTAGATCGCCCTTGTTAATTGTAAAGAGAAAAAGGTCATGAGCTCTAGTTTCTATATGCATAGAGACATTTTGCCCTTTCCTCTTCCTCCTCATAATTTAGCTTTGACGAGACGGGGGCCAAAGTCACTACCATATTCAAAGCCATTCGCCTAATGTTTGGATTGACGACAAACTCTAATTAGATAGAAGCACAAATATTTTGGTTGCGAATCATAAGCCTGCCAAAAAAACCATCAGTTTTACACACAAAGCAATTGAGCAAATCGCTACCTATGGGCAATGCTTTATCAGAAACTTGTTATCAAGCCAATGCACAATAGTATGAGGCTCGACAAAAAGCTCAGTTGTGTAACTGACAAAAATGCGACATATCATTCTTTAAAGCAATACATGTGCTACAAAATACTCTCAAACTGTCTTAGATCAAAGTAAATTCTTTATTTGTCTCCTGAAAAGGATTTCTTAAAAGCTCTCCTTCACATCCATTACATAATCGGGCGATGATGGGTTGGACTCCACTTCTCCAGGACCAAGAGGACCTGCAAATTAGAGGACTCTGTCTTGGAGATCATTTATGAAGGAGGACGCAAAGGAACTTAGCTTCTTTCCAATCTCTCCCACGATGTTCTTAAGGGAAGAGATATCCTGCTGAGCTTGTGAAAATTAGAAGGCAAAAAACTAAACTTAGTACAAACCCACCTGATTTAGCCAAAAAGAGAAACCAGAAACTAGTGGCAGATGAAAACTCAGATGAAATTCATGAAGACACAAAAGGAAACAGTAATTAAGTTGGAGAAGCCAAAGAAATCGGAGTGAGGTGGCATGGGAACATGATTTCAATCACAAGGTGTGGGCCTTGGATCCCCCATCACAAGGATGGGACTACTGCTTCAATAGCTAGAAAGTGCCCAGGCCATACGAAGCCACATCCAAGTTGCAAATCTATACCTTGCAATTAGGATTACAGTATATATTCCTAAAAAAATCAGCCCAAAACCAGTACCACAATTAAACGACAAATGCTGCAGCATGGTAGAACATTACCTGGAAAGAGAGCCTGTTGATGAGGTCACTTGCAGAAACGTCTAGAGCAGAATCTGAACTGTTGCCAAAAAGATCAGCACTGGAGATGGCAGATGAACTCTGTAACAACAAACAAAAAGAATGTATTACATCAATTACTGAATATTGGAGACCCTTGTCCATGGAACAAATTCATAGTTACCTCTTAATAGACCCAGAGTAATTTCCAATACATCATGAGACTTCAGCATTAAGGTCCAGAGAAGTCTTGTTAATGCAAGGAATAGTGACGTCGATTTGGCATTCAGTAAAGTTGGCTTCTTCAGATGGTTACCACTAAGTAAACAGAAACCAACAAAGGTGTGAAGTCAACAAAATACTCTCTCCAACCTATTTTTGAGCTGTGAAATCCAAATGATCAGCCTGAGCATTTCATTGTAATGCTACATATAATATGCAACCATGAAATTCAGCCAACACAAGACAGCATTACCCTTGGTTCTTACCTTCTTACGATGCCGCGGTTGTTGCTGCGCCCCGACTTCGGCTGGTTCTCCCCCTGGGTGGTGAAATCATCGTAGAATGCCCTTGCCACGAGCTTCACCAGCATGTCCATTCCACAGCACCATGAGCAACAAAACAACAATCAAAGGAAACCCAAATCCAATCAATGAACTGAAATTCCCCCCCTTCCAAAATTGAATCAAGCAACAACACAACATCACTCGAATCCCCTGCGGAATCGAAGGATCCACCTGTTGAATGGCTCGCTCGAGAGCAGCACTCGAGCGTCGAGCGTCGCTCCGCTGCTTTGCTCGCTCAGCAGAGCAGCCACGCTCGCTCGAGCTGGCAGAGCAGCTCGCTCGAGCGTCGCTCCGCTACTCTGCTCGCTCGACAGAGCAGCCACGCTCGCTTGAGCTGGCAGAGCAGCTCCAGCGAGCAGCCGTCGCCCAGATCTGCGGCAGATCTGGGCAACCAACGCTTGCTTAGGGCTCCTTTTGCTCGCTCGAGCTGGCAGAGAGGCTGCTCTGCCGCTCGAGCGACCAGAGCTGCTCTGCCAAGCGACCACAGCAGCTCGAGCTCGGCAGAGCAGCTCCAGCGAGCAGCTGTTGCCCAGATCTGCCGCAAATCTGGGCGAGCAACGCTCGCTTGAGGCTCGAGCGAGCGTCCCTACTGTCGGCGAAGGTGGCTCAGATTTGCGAGGGGTGGCTCTCGCCGAAGCCCTCGTCGAATGGAGAAGGAGGAGCAGCAGAAACTTACCTGGATTCGGAAGCTTCAGCTGGTGAAGGAGCACCAGCTGTCGGCGCTGGAGAGTCAGCCGAGTGGGGAGGTGCCGGAGAGTCAGCGGAGTGGGGAGTTGCCGGAGAGTCAGCGGAGTGGGAGGCGCCGGAGAGAAGGGAGAGATGCCGGAAAAGGGAGAGCACGAACAGAAGAGACGGGCACGAACGAACCCAGAAGTGTTCCAATTTTGTTCTTTTCATTTTTGTTCTTTTTAGGCCTTCAAGAAGTGTTTCTGGATTCCAGAAGTAAGTTTTTTTTTTTTTTTTTTTTTTGTTCCGGGAACAAAAAAATTGTTTTTGAACGGAAACGCAAACAAGCAAACAAACGCATTTTTACTCTTTTTTTGTTCTAGGAAACAAAATAACAAAAAATCTATTCTTAAACAGATTTCAGAAACAAAAACATGCACGCCCTAAAAATTTGAGAGAGAGAGAGAGTCCAACAGAACAGTTCAGTTCCTCCAAAAGAAGGCAACAGGGACAACAATGACTCTAGGGCTCTCAACCCTAGTAAAAAAAGAAGCTCTAGAGAACAAAGTGAGAGCTGCATAATTTTAACTGCAGGCTAAACACGGCCACAACAGGCTTGTAATCATCAAAACCGCCCATCCTTACTTAGGGCGCGTTTGGTAACGTTTCGTTTAAAAATTGTTTCCGGGGAACGAAATAGAAAAAAGTGTTTCGTTCTGGGAACAATTTCGAACAAAAAAGCGTGTTTGGTAAACTTGTTCCGGGAACAAAAAATAAACAAAAACATGTTTGGTAAATTTGGATAATTTTTTTATTTCTTTTATTTTTTCTATTTTTTTCTTATTTTTCCTTGTTTTTTTTTTCTTTTTCATTTTTTTTTCTTCTTTTGGCCGGTCGCCGGCCAAGGCCTTGGCCGGCGACCGGCCGGCGAGGGCCGAGCTCGCCCTGGGCCCGGCGGGCGAGGCGCGGCCTCGCCGGCCACCGCGGGCGAGGCCGAGGCTCGCCGGCCACCGCCAGCGAGGCCGAGGCTCGCCGGCCGCCGGGCGAGCTCGGCCTCGTCGGCCGGGCGAGCTCGAGGCGGATCGGGCGAGATCGAGCTCGCCCGAGCCGGCGCGAGGTCGGCCTCGCCTTGATCCGGCGAGGCCGAGCTCGCCCAGCCGGCCGGCGAGCCGCGGCCTCGCCGGCCACCGCGGGCGAGGCCGAGGCTCGCCGCCGCCGGGCGAGGTCGGCCTCGCCGGATCGGGCGAGATCGAGCTCGCCCGGGCCAGCCGGCGCGAGGTCGGCCTCGCCATGGCCGGGCGAGCTCGAGCTCGCCGGATCCGGCGAGGCCGACCTCGCCCGGCCGGCCGGGAGCCTCGGCCTCGCCGAGCCACCGCCAGTGACGCCGACCGGGCGGTGGCTCGGCGAGGCCGAGGCTCGCCGCCCGGGCGAGGTCGGCCTCGCCGGATCCGGGCGAGCTCGAGCTCGCCCGGCCATGGCGAGGCCGACCCTCGCCCGCCTACGGCGAGCCTCGGCCTCGCCGGGACGGCGAGCGTCGGCCTCGCCGGGCCGGCGAGCCTCGCCGTGGCCGGGCGAGGCCGCCGGCCCTCGTCGTCGGCCGGTCGCCGGCCGTGGCCGAGGCCGGCGGCCGGCCTCGGCCGTGAAAGAATAACAAGAAAATAAAAAAAAAAAAAAAAAAAAAAGTGTTTCGATTTGTGTTCGAAATGTTAAAACAAGTTTTTCTTGTTTCTTGTTTTTTCATTTTTTTGTTCCGGGAACAAAAGAATAAAAAGGAACGTAAACGCACACAAACGCGTTTCTGTTCCTTTTTGTTCCCAGGAACAAAAGAACAGAAATTTCTGTTCCTGGGAACGAAATAAAGGCCAACCATGCAGGCCCTTAGCTTCTCAAATGATAACCCCTAGCCTCAATATGAAGCTACATAGGTATTGCCATTGGTAGTTTGTTTGTAAAACAAACGAAGATGTGCATTTTCCCAGATCGAAAAGATGTGAGTGTGCACGAATTTTGACAATAACCAATAATTATTATTTTTTATTTATTGAAAAATTCGAAGTTATTTTTATAAAAAATAAAATTAACCATAGTGTCCTATTGAAATAGTACAACCGTTCGGAATGAGCTATGTTTATTTTTTATTTTTATTTATTTAATTTCAATTTTTTTATGTCTTTTCGACATAACTTTTTAGACGTTTGCAACTTTTCCCAAGAAGTCGTCTTTGTTCATTTTGTAACATTTTGAAAAGTTGTCTCTGTCTTTTATACAACTACGTTTTTTTTTTTGGAATTAAATAATCTTCCTCTTCCCATTTCATTTTCTTTAAAAAAAAAAAGAGATACGGCCATTTTTTTCCAATTATTCTCCTACTTTTGCAACTTTTCACAAAAAGTTGTCTTCGTCCATTTTGTAACATTTTGAAAAGTTGTCTATGTCTTTTATATAAGTACGTTTGTTTTTTTTTTTTTTGGAATTAATTAATCTTCCTCTTCCCATTTCGTTTCCTTTAGAAAAGATATACAACCATTTTTTTCAATTGTTTTCCTAGAGAGCATCGAGAACTTCTAGAATTATTATCTAATATTTTCATTTGAAACTTTGTTATATCTTGAAAGAAATTTACCGATAACTATTAGCAACATCGTAAGGCAAATAAATATCTAAAAAAAGTTATATCACGTCTCAAAGTCTGATTTGATTGCTCTAGAAATCCGACTTCGTTATTATACCCAATTTGAAGCCATATTTTCCTAACAATAGACTGACACATACAAGTAGTGTGGAACAAGGGGATGGTGTTTTACACTTCTTTGTGTACCAACTTACAAATCAGAGACAGCGCAAGTTGTGGTACTTATGTTCCTAAGAAGCTAAGCACATGCAGACAAAAACAAAAGAAAAAGAAAAAGGTGCAATATGTATACCGTCCTAACAGGTTTTTAATAAAATCAGGATTGCGTCAAGATGCCATCAGGTTTTACGGTAACTTATTCAATATTTGGAATGATTTACATTGATGGCCAGCCAAAAAATAACTACTATTTTCAAAGTCCCATATAACAGTACAAATGATTCTCATGCAAGATTTGATCTTTCCTCATACTAGATTTGTCTTTCCTTGTTTGGAAGGTTGAATATCTGAAGAAAGAATGAATAGGGAAAACAAGGCGATCCTGTATATTAAAATTTATTTATGTTTCCTGGAACAATTATTTCTATTCTTTTGTTCCGGGGAATGAATAAAAAATAGAAACATGTTTGGTAAAACTTTTGTTCCCGGGAATAAAAAATCTATTTTTTTATTCCCAATAATAGATTTGGAACATAAATAAGAAGTGGAAAAAAATAATTTCTTGTTGTCGGGAACAATTTCTAGAATCAATTTTTCTCTCTCTTCTCTTTCTTCTCTTTTCTTCTTCTCTTTCTTTTCTTTCTTCTTCTTCGCAACCGGCCAAACAAGAGCCCGCAACCTTGCCAGAGCATCGCCGACCCTCGGAGATACCGAGCCATAGCGAGGCTCGTCAGCCTGAGCCTCACCATGGCTAGGCGAGGCGTGGTGAGGCTCGGCCTCCCCAGCTAGAGCGAGGCTGGGCCTCGCCAGGCCATGGCGAGGTCGACCTTGCGCCGCTTGGGCAAGGCTGAGGCTTGTCATGGCCAAGTTGGCCTCCGGCAAGCTCGCCGAGCCTCGCCCTAGCCTAGCAAGGCTCCAGCGAGCTTGCTGGACCTTGCCCGGCCAATTGCTAACCACGATAGTGGCTGGCGACTAGCCAAAGAGAAAAAGAAAAAGGAAAAAATAAGAAAATATAATAAAAGTTAAAAAAAATTAAAAGAAAAAAAATCTAAGAATTTTACCAAATATATTTCTATCCCGGAAATAGAAACTTAGAGAAGTTACCAAACGTGTTCGTTTATTCGGAAATTGTTTCCGAGAACAGAATCAAAAAGAAAATCATTTCTCATCAAAAGTTGTTCCCCGAAACAGAATGGTTACCAAACACGTCCTTAGTTCTTTTTCTAGAAGAAGGAAGATCATAGAGAGTGCAAGCCAGAGAGCCGTTCCCTCCGAAGATGCAATCATTTGTACAACGTGGCTTTCGAGAGGCATTATCAAGATAACATCGTGTGATTTTTCTATAATTTCAATTAAATGTTTCATCTTCAAAATTTTGTACTCATCAAATTTATTGTTGACACATAAATTTTGATTAATTATTTGGTAATTCATTGCATAGAAATTAGGGATCAATTCCAGTCCCTAGCCAAAAAAAGAAAAAAAAAAACAATTTTCATTGAAGTGCTCATAGTCATTAGGAGTATATTTCATTAATAAAAAAAAGTGTTTAATTAGACCGGTGACGGATAGATTGAGCTTAATTAAATCATCTGAATTAAACCCATGGGTGAAGCGAAATTTGGCCAAGCCCATAGGGGTGCACTTGCCGAAATTTACAAGATGAAAAGGGGAGTTCTGAGCTTTAATTGAATCGAACTTAGCCCATTAGAGTTTAATTAATAAAATGCCTTAGGTTGCTAGAGCCCATTATCTCAAAAAGGCCAAAATTAAGCCCGCTAATCAAGATTAGACCTATGGTATTCCATTATATAAACACTTTCAAGTCTTCACGAAGGAAAAAATAAATGAGATCAGAACATCGGAGCCTATTGAGACACAAGAGAGGGAGATAGAGAAAAGAAACCGCGGCCAAGCAGCATCCTCTCGGCCGTCCCCTGTTCCCGGCCGAGCCTCGAATCGGTGAGACTTGTTCCGTGGCCAAGCACATCACTGAGACACCCTGCTCCTGGCCGAGCCGATGACTGAGAACTCCGGCCCATGACCTGCTCAGCCGCAACTACAGTGACAACGATCTGCTTTGCCCGCAAGACGCAGCTCCGTTAGACGCCGGTGTCGTTCCTCTTGTTCCACAACGACGGCCCTGAGATGCTACCTATAGCCTCCTCAACGCTTTTCCTTACTATTGCACCTACGACACCGGGAGCTCACCGCTTATTATCACCGTTGGCTTCATCTAATGCTCCACCGTTGTTGCAGCAGCAGCATCCGAAAATAGAAATTTAAAAATTATAAAAATCTCAAAAATTTATTAGACCAAAAAAATTTCACTCTATAAGAAATCTGAGGATTGTAGTAAACGCATTTTTGTTAGTAAAAGCTTTTTTGTTCATTTTCAATTCCAAAAATAGAAATTTTGAAATTGTATCAAACGATACAAACTTGTCTAAGAAATAGAAATGAAAATTTTTTATTTCTGAACAAAAATTGTTCTCAAAAATTTAAATGTTGCCAAATACGCCCACAGCAACCTAAAGTAATTTCCTCGACTTGTCTTTGTAAGACGAGAGAGAGGTCCAGCCCAGTTGATGGATGTAAAAGGCCCCATTATCCAAGTGAGAAGCGTCTGACCCAAAAACTAAGGCCTTAAATCTTTGGAATCATTGTTTCATACCTTACCGGAGACTTTCCAACGTGTTTGTGTGTAGCTTCACATGACCAAATCCCGACATTCTCACAAAATTTCTGTGAATGGTCTCTCGGGTAGCTTGAAAGTGCAGAGACACATCAAGAACTCAATTAATCTCACCGGATCCGTCAAATGGTCCGATGTTCTTTCACCCCAATCAAGGTTACTTTTAACGAGGATAATCATGACATGTCATCCTCAAAAGATGGAGCCACTTTCACATTCAAGGATTCCAACTGGTCACGCATGTCTCCGTTTTTTATTTCATTTTATTTTTATATTGGGTTTCATTTTAGCAACAAATGGCATGCGTCATGGTCCTCAAACAAGGAGGGCCCGAGGACAGAGTGGCCAGAGGAGTTTCATGTGCATGCCAAGATGGATGGAGGATACCTTTCATGCTGAACTGAAAAAAGTAAATGGGACCATCTCCCTCTCTCTCCCTCTCTCGAAAATATTCGTGCCATTAAGGACCATCATCTTGCCTTAAGTCACTTTGCCACCATAACTCATTAATTCATGACATTAGTTGACCACCCTAACTCGTGAGATTGATGTTGGTGCACTTTGCCGCCGCGTAGACTTAACAGAAATTGCGCTCTACATTTTGGGACAGAGCTCTTCTGCATTTGGGTATTACCATCTGCATAAAGAAAACTTTAGCTCGAAGGTGACAACTCGGTACTTACCACATTGTCAGAGCCAGGGTACGGGCTGATCTTGCTATCACTACTTGAAAGGCTCGTTCAACATAAATGAATTCAGCTAATCATCCTGGAATATTAGTTCCTTGAGATACTTACTGGGTGCAAGTTTATTCACCGATTTTGTTGCTGATTCGGTAGTGCATCACACTTTATGAATTATGTCTTGCTGTACGAAGTGTTGGCAGTCAAGAAATGGACAATAAGATTTTACTGCCAACCAATCCCAAGTTCGCAGTTCGTGTTTTTTTCCTTTCAATCACGAACCTATACTAAATGATGTTCCTTCTCCCTCTGGCATTTCAATAATTGGTACAAAAAACATTCCGAATCCAAATGCAAAAGGACAACGAAAATAAGTCCACTCTGTGCTATTTAAATACAGAAAGGAAATTCACAAAATTTGTCGATCTAGACGGGGTTTGTTTCATCAGCTGATACATCTGATAAAAGAGGTTTTGATAAATCACATTTACAACTTGATAGCTTCTCATCGACAGCTGGTTTCACGGTGTGATCATAATCAATTTGAAGCTTGGGCTCTGTCTCTTCATTGATCTCAACAAGGTCTTTAGCTTTACCCCACAGCACTAAATATAAACCAGCCACTACCCCAATTGCACCTGCCAAGCTGCAATAAGAGTAAAACATGTCAATTTCTCTGAAAAGCCTTGATTTCTACATCAGACTCTAAATTCAAGATTGAAGTACGAATTTCAACCTTCGTGATAGTAAGTCAATGTTGATAGGCAAAATTATTCCTCATAACACTTAAGACTGACTCTCCAAGATAGGAATAAAGACACTACCTTCCGGTATATATTTCTTCGTGCAGAAATATAGCAGCCAAAATGGTTACTATAACAGTGGCAAGAGGGTTGAACATCGCAGAGAAGAGAGGGCCTCTTTGGGAAATGCACCACGACTGGACGAAGAAAGAAATTCCAGATCCTACAATTCCCTATCCACAACAATTCAAACAAAGAAAATAGGACGTCAAACTTCAGTAATTCTTATGAATACTTCCAATAAGAACATACAAATAATTCATATGGTTTCTCGTGTTGATATGAACGGCAAATATAGTTACTTACAGCATACAAAATAGTAGCTATCCCAAGCTTGGAGTCAATCTTCCATGCTTCAGGATCTTGTTCTAGGAATAATGTGATGACTGCACATTGAATTGTGGATATGATACACATCCAAGCGGATAAAGATAGATGGTCAGGATGGCTTGCCGACATTGGGACCTGCGTAGAAAATTATTGACTATTTAAGTGACTCTAATGGCATGTACGTGACTTTTGATGAATTACAGTTCAATACCTGCAGAATCAGCCAAATCGACCAGCAACAAGCGCTTCCAATGAGTAATACGCAACCCAGCAACCAACTGTCGCCTTCAGAAGCAAAAATAGAATTCGCAAGTAGATGGAATTCTGCATTTAGAAGCTTTGGTCCCCTGAGCAACGCCATGACAATCGCTCCACAGACGCAGATTGCCGTGCCCAATATTTTGGCAATGCTTCTTAGACTTCGTACGTTAACCTTCTCCATTCTCAAGTTTTTAAGGAACAAAGAATTGCGGAAGGTCAGTGTTTAGATTACCCACATCAGAACTTATGTTAATAATAGCCACATCTGAGTTTCAAAATACTTCTTTGAGGCAAGTGATTTTTCTTTGGATATTAGTCATTGATTCGATCACTTTGAGCTCAAGAACATGTTTGTTTGTTCTTCATTAGCTTAAATCACGTAATTGGCGTTTAATTAGTTTTGACATTAATTATGTGGGCTGTGGAGGGAAATTATTTCTGATGGTCTTTTTATTTTATATTCTCAGAATAATCGAAACAAAGTTGTATGTATGTACCCAAGAGCAGATGCCAACAGAAACGTGGTTGCAGGGACAAGATTGCCTGTTGCACTAGCCATTGATGACGAGGCTAAGTACATACCCTCAAAGTAAATGTTTTGATTGATTGCTACCCTGCAAATATCCATCCTCATGATCCTCATGAATTATAAGATCTTCACGCCGAAAAGCACAAACATATTTTTTGACATGACCTAAAGTAATTTAACTTCTGAAGGAAACTTACCCAATGAGAGATGCCAAGAATATCAAAGAGAAGCTCTTCAATCCCAACGAAGTCCTGTGTGACTTCCTGCAAAAGAATCAAAATTGAGAGGAGAGATAGAGAGAGAGAGAGAGAGAGAGAAAGAGAGAGAGACGTTCAGTACCTCCACAAGAAGGCAACAGGTGAAATAAAAAGTGTTGCTGCGGCTTGCCTATACACAACAAAGACTCTAGGGCTCAACCCCTGCAAAAGAGAAGCTCTAGCGAACAGAGAAAGAGCTGCATAAGTAAACTGCAGGCCAAACATGGCCACGACAGGCTTGAAATCATCAAAACCACCCATCCCTTTTCGGCTTCTCAAATGATATCACTCAGCCTCAATAGGAAGCCACACGGGTTGACAGATATAAGTAGTGTGGACTAATGGGATGGTGTTGGCATTTACACTTCTTTATGTACAAACTTACAAATCGGACAGAGAAAGTTGTTCCTAGGAAGATAAGCACATGGAGACAAAAATAAGATGCAATATTTATACTATCCTAACAGGTTTGTTAGAAAAACCAGGATTGCCTCAGGACGGCATCAAGTTTTGCAGTAAACCCATAGACCATGCTCTATTTCAAATTTGGAATGATTGTGTTGATGGCCAGTAAAAAACCTGACTCTACTGTTAAGAGCACCATAACAATACTTATGATTCTCGTGCAAGATGCTCTGTCTTTCTTTATACTAAGTTTTTTCTTTCCTCGTTTGGAAGGAAGAATAACATCGGAAAAAATTAATGGGGAAAGCAAGATGACTTAGGCCTTTTCTAGAAGATGAGAAATTATAGAGAGTGAAGGGAAGAAATCCATTGCCTCCTCGTACATTCCTTACGAAAGTTGAATTAAAACTTGTAAAATACCCATTCTTATATGATAAATGGATCAAAGAGCTGAAAATAATTAAAGTAAATGACACGCCTAATTTTTTTTTTTCCCAAGGACACGCCTAATTCAACCGTGCCTCTCTGGATGCATTATTACGACCATATCATGTGATTTTCTATGTTTTACCTAGAAATAATTGTACACGTCACCTTGACTAAGCCAACACAAATCAATGTTCATATCTTCCATTTAGCACCTAGCAAACCTGAAAAGAAATGCTTTTCTGGTACTAGCAGACGGACACTCCTCTCTCTCTCTCTCTCTCTCTCTCTCTCTCTGCTAATTAAGAATTAAGATCAACTAAAGAGAAATGGGAAAGAGACGTGTTGTCGACGAAACCCGACTTTGGAAGCCAATCGGATCTTGAATCGAGAACCTCTCTCTCTCTCTCTCTCTCTCTCTCTCTCTCTCTCTCTCTGTGCTAATTAAGAATTAAGATCAACTGAAGAGAAATGGGAAAGGGACGTGTTGTCGACGAAACCTGACGTTGGAAGCCAATCGGATCTTGAATCGAGAACGTGGCTTTTCTCCGACAGGAAAGCTGCGATATGATACATAAAACGAAGGTTGGACTATGTCTGCATCCATGTTTTGAAGCGGCATGCTTTGGCAACTCCCAGCTCACGGTATGCAATCATTCTTATCCTCCCTCATCACGCATGCAACAGTACAAGGGCATTCTCATGCATACTAAACCCATGTGGGTCGAACTTATTATAAGCTGTGTAATGAACGAGCGGTGTGGCTTGGGATATTCGAGGGTTACCGAAAGAAGATCCCTGTCAATGAGTGATGGGCGTGGATTTCTTTCACGTCGATCTTGCTAGATTTAGAGTCCAATGATCGGATGAAGGAATTGGGATTTACACCAACGGTTGAAAAGTTTGATTACCAAATTATTCTGATTTGATTTTGCATTTTTAGTAGGGCTAATCCATCAAGAATCAAGAATTTACCGATCCATGATGGATCTTTAATAACAAAGCTCTCATACAATCTCAACAGTATTTTTAATTTTCATTATTTTTTTCATATATAAACCTTCCGAGATAAGTACATGCGATATTTCTTCTATCCATAAATAAGCAAATTTTGTGGTATTGATAAGTGTCAAGGAGATAATCTTATCCAAAGTTAGGTGATTCTCATTTAGTCTATATATGACCTTTGAGAGGGAAAGTATAAAAAAATCATAAATCTATTACATTTGTGTTAATTCATTTCTGAAATTTTCAATTATATCAATTGAATTATAAACATTTTAATAATTTGTCAATAAAGTCCATCCAACTAATTTTGACTAAAATCATTCACATGGACGCTCGTCATTTTGCATGGTACAAATGGCGCTAATGTTGACAAATTTGATAATTTTTTAATATTTCTCTTGAATTTTTTTTATCATTTTAAATTATATTCTTTTCTTTTCATTTCTTTTCTAAATCCTTTTTATTTCTCGGCATTTTTTTTTTTTTTTACAACTCTAGGCTTGTGATCCGGTTGGCCATGGATAAGGGCCTACGTGACCTCACTAGCTGCAAGTGAGGGCTTTGGCTCTTGCCCAAATCCAAGCGAGGGCTAACCACCTTGCCTATTGGCTGACAAGGGCTGCAACACCCTCATTGGCCATAGGTGAGGGTAGCTTGGCCCTTGCTTAGACTAGGTAAGGGCGTCGCATCCCTTGCCAGCTAATAGCAAGGGTTGTGGTCCTCATTGAAAAAAAAAAAAAAACAAAGAAAGGAAATAAACAAACAGAAAGAAAAAAAAAAGTAATAAGAAATTTATAAAAATTTTAAAAATAAAAATCGTTCACGTCAATACCTTTCGTGCCAAGTAGGATAAATAACATTCATATCAGTGATTTCCGGTAAAAAAATTAACCGGATAGACTAAATTAGAAAATCATTAAAAATTTTAGGACTTAATTAGCATAATTAAAAGTTCAAGACTAAATTAGCACAAGTGCAATAGGTTGCTAACTTTTTGGGTACATTTCCGATCTTTGAGTATCAAATCTACATCATTGGATTAATGGAATTAGGTTAAATTTATTATGTCTTTTCTATATAAAAAAAAATAAATAGAAGATGACACGAATAGACTCCGCTGGTAGATTCAAAACAATTAAATGGGCTGGCACCAGCTGTTAATATTAAATGGAAAAAAATATAAAAATAATATAACTTTTTGGTTAGTCATATATTTTGCGGAGCACTTTGGATATTCTTGTTTTAAAGTCCGGGATCCACAAGCTTTAAGTACATGTGCTAGGAAAGTCTAAACTTGCGGCAAGCATCATGACCACACGGGTTGAGATGGAGATGTTGCTCGCCCAGTTAATCGCTAAGTTTGCTAATATAAGATTGATTTATAGATCTAGGCTTGTCGGGGAACAAAAAAAAACCGATCCAAAGCCAGATGGATAGTCTTGTGGAAATATATATATATCCAAAGCTAGATGAAAAAAGTTGTCTGCTCACGCACTGATCGCTCCTCATAAGTTCGTCCAACCTAATTTAAGTAGGTCTGATTTTTCAAATTCAACATATAACATTGCAATTATTTAAACTAATTATAATAGTTATTCTTTATCATGTTATGTCTCTTTCTTACTAGGTCTTTGGGTTGGTATGGATTCTGACTTGAAGCTCAAACCATCCCATTCGACCTGGAAACGGCCATGGAGAGATATGACCTCAAGATTCTAATTGGGTCAAGTAGAGCCTGTGTTAAGTTTTGCTGATAGCAGCTCATTTGACACCCCTAGCCACACCACTTTAATCCTCCATGGGTAAATTTTTCAAGTCAAGTCAGGTCAAGTCAGGTCGGCATTATGTGAAGCTCAAAAAATTGTGGGAGAAATTTCTATAATTCATATAGTTTTTTCATATTTCCAATAATACATTATTAATATTTCTCATCCTTCACGAAAAAAAATAAATTTAAAAGTGAATTGATTATTCTTTGATGTCGGTTGAATTAATTATTTCAATGTACTATTTTTTTTTTGGTCAGATCAATGTACTATTGAAAGAACGAAATTTCACGAGCAAAAAATAATTAATTTGATTAATATTGGATAAACACTATGGGGCTTGGCTCGGGTCCAACTAAACAAACCTGAAATTTTCAGGCCGGGCTAGCCATGTCCCAAGGCCGAAATTTTCGGGTTGGGCCAGTTTTGAGAAGTACGCCCGGCCCGGCCCGGCCCATTTACACCCCGACATGTAGCAACGTGAAGTTGTTGCCTACACTTGGACGTAAAAGGGCCTGTCATCCGAGAGAGAAAGCGTCTGGATTTCCCGACAACTTCCTTCAAGGAAGTTGAATGATGAAGACACTTCAAAGATCTCGATTAACCTCGTCGAATCCCTGTCTTATAACGCGATGTTCTATCACCCCCCAATCTGAGGTTGCAAGATGAGAATACGCATGACATGTCATTCCCACGCCCCATTTACATTCGAGGATCTCAAGTGACGGCATACGTAATGTCTATACTTTTTCTTCGTTTTGGGTTCATTTTGGGAGGATGACACAACTATTCCTTGAACTTTGGCCTATTGTATAATGTCATTTCCGATCATTTAATTTTTTCATTGTAGTCTTTACACTTTAATCTAATGTGTAGTCTTATCCTTGAATTTTTAATTTGTTTCATGCGGTTCATGAACTTCCGATACATGTTTAGTTTAGTCCTGAACCATGTAAAAATGCTCAATATTGCACTTGCATTTGAATTAATGAAAAGATAACATCAGAAACGTTCATTTCAAGGACTAAATTTAACATTTATCAAAGTTCAAGAACCATATTAAATAAATTAAAAATCTAGAAACGACATTGCACACTGAGGTAAAGTTCGTGGATCATATTGAATAAATTAAAAGTTCAGAGATGATATTGCACGTCGAGCCACAATTTAGAGACCGTTTATGTCATTGTTCCTTTCCTTTTCACAGCAGGCGGCATGCATGTTGTGTTCTTGGTCCTTAAACAAGAAAGGCCCACGGACACAGAGTCGACAGAGGAGTTTCATGAGGATGGCAATTGGCAAGATGGATGGAGGGAGCGTTTAATGCTGAAGTTGACCACCACGACTCATTTTTTCATGTCCCTGAGGCAAAGGAAATGAGGGTTTGGCCCATCAGGGGCGTCATGGGGACAAGAGTATCATTACCAGTTGCATTGACGATGAGGATATCTCTCTCTCTCTCTCTCTCTCTCTCTCAGAGCTTAGACAACTAGCTGTACAGTATTGTTTTTCCATTTTTAGAATTAAGGAAACGTGTGGATGAGGAATGGCAGTGGTGACAGATTGAGCTGTAGCTGGACCTTCGACTCGCAGACGAGTCCCTCTCTTCTCCAGTGGCAAAAACTCCTCTTCACCTCCACAAACTTTTGGGCCCGAAATGCAGGTCGAGCTTGTCAGCCTGAAGGGCAATGAATCGCGCCAATCTTTTTCTTTCCTCCTCTTAATTTAAAACAGTTCAATGTGAAATTTTGGCACGTAAAAGGCAAAGAAGTTGGTGTTTGCCATTTTTGTTATGTTACTTTTCACTTGTTTGGACCCCAAAGTTAGTATGCTAATATTTTGAAAATGAATTCTCTTCTCATGAAAGGGGAAATCAATTTCCCCAGTGAGACACCATTGTGGTGCTACCAATGCAATACCAGTGAGATAAACATATTTAATTTGACTTAACTTCGTTCAAAAGTTCAAACCATTGAGTCATTCAACAACTGAGTATTATCAATTGTTTATTTTAGCTCCAATTATTTAGTCTCGTGGATCGCTTGAAGCCTCCTCTCCATGCGTGACCATTATAACTTTGTTTTAGTGGGAAATATTGAACTGAATTATTTGTTCGGTATTCAAAACTAGAATCCAGATTAATCTCCGAATATGAATATGTACTATTAAACTAATATATTCCTTATCCATCCTCTAGAAGGCATAACATTATGCTCAAAACTATACAAGCCTCCAAATACCAAATATTGTGATTAATTATGATCAAACAGAAACTTGAAATGACTCATAATTTATTGTTTACTACGTAAAACATTCACTAAAAATATTGTATAGCAGGGGGAAATTGAAAATAAGGACGAGGGCTTTTCTATTTGGTACATTGTCATGAGTTGAGATTCCCACTCAATTCGAGTGTATAACAAAACTTATCAAATTCAAATTTGAGTCAAGGTCAAATCATCTCAAACCTGTTTCGTTATCATCCTTAGCCACGTCATCTTCTCGCCGACTCCTGTATAGCTAGACTTGGAAACCTAAAGATTGGACCATGATTTATATATTAAGATGTTAATTGAGTGGATACAATGTGATAAGGTTTAATGCATGGTTGGGCAAAGGTTTAAATTCGGGTAGACATCAGAGTGAGAACATAGATGGAGAGACTTCCCACTTGAGTTCCCCCTGTCGTATTCTTAATTTCTTACAGCTACTTTTCCACAACAGCAATCAGAGCCAAGCCAACAAAAGATGTTTTTATTTTTATTTATTTATTTATTTATTTATTTATTTTATGGGCAGGCTCTTTTGACCTCGCGAGGGCTCAATCTTGATGCCAAGCCAAGATCCTAAACTTCAGAAACCAAATTGAGATGAAGTGAGAATGTCGTGCAAGAAATTTCATCTACCAGAAGTTGGAATTAAATGAGCCAATAATATTCAGGCGCATGTTATAAGAAAAAAAAATCTCAAATGTAAAAGAATTTTGTTGAAAAGTATCCTGAAACACTTATTAAGCAATAAAAATAACAAGATAAGGAAATTTCTAATGCACTGATTTTTATTTTTATTTTTCGGTAATTTAATGCACTGATTATTTTTGTGATATGCATAATCAATATTTTGAAATTAAGTATTTCCTCATTACGCATATTTAATAAATTTCTGGGAGCACTCATAACAGACCTAAATCTAAAGATAGTGATAACGGAGTTTTAGGACTAAATGGTCATGGAGTTGAGAACTTGAAGAAATCTTTCAAATTCCATTCAGAGTTTCTTGTATCTTATTTCAAGTTATTTATGCTTTTTATAATTTTATAAATCTTAAGATTTTATAATTCGACTTTTACCAAACGGGAAGCATCTCAAACATTTCAAAATGCAACACATTTTTGTTATAATATGTTTGTTTCATAAAAAAAAATTATGTCGAAGGAAAGCGATGCTTTTGCTTGTCTGGTTGAGTATGAAAATGAAAGGAAAGTACTATCTATTAGATATGTGTGTGTGAGAGATAGAGAGAGAGAGAGATGCTCACCGGTATTGCATTGGTAGCACCACAATGGTGTCTCTTCCGGGAAAATGATTTCCCCTTTCATGAGAAGAGAATTCATTTTTTTAAAAATGTTAGCATACTAACTTTGGTGTCCAAACAAGTGAAAAGTTCGAAAGTATTTTCCTGAAATAGTTTTACTCCATATAAATGCCCCCTTATTAACTTTCCTACCCAAACTTTGGATATTAAGAAAAGTACTACATATGAATACATATTATTGACATTGGTACATTTTGAGATGTTTGGCGTGCGTCATGTTGGATAAAGTTCTAATTATAAAAACTTAAGATTTAAAAAAAAAAAATTGTATAAAACGTGTAGATAACTCGAGATAGAAATATAAGAAATTCTGAATGGAATTTGAAAGATTCCTTTCAGTTCTCAGCTCCATCACCATTTAGTCTTAGAACCTAGAACGACTATAGTTTCCGGTATTAGTCAAGTTCTTGACCTTATAAATATGATTTTCTTTATATGTAGTCTTGTTAACTAGTGATCTTGAAAAATTATTAAATTTGCATTGTGAGAAAATATTTGATTTTCAAAATACTGATTGTGCGTATCACGACAAGAAATAATAAGCTAACCATACTGCGAAACATCCGAAGAAATGGTGGCTTTGTCACTTGGTGGGATTTCTAAAATTCCACCGAGTGAGATTCCTCAAATATGAAGGAAGAAAGGACAAAGGAAAGATATATCATTGGGTTTGATTTGCTCGCATCACACCGAATGTAATTTAAATAAACAGTAATTTCCATGATTAAAAAATGGAAAAAATTTAAACAAAAAAATTATCAAATTGCAAAAATTATAAGAATGAAATAGGGTGACAAATCATCTCATATTATTTAGATTAGCATTGACCATTCATGTAATTTCCAACGTCACGACGAAAGGTATCTTTACCAAAAAATTTAAGAAAGATTGTCAATTTTAAGTGGACCGCATTGTATTATGGCAAGTTCAATTTATGTTTAAGTTTCTCAATAAATTCATATCATATTCGAGCCACTTTTCTTGGTGTGTCGGCAATTGTGACCCCTAGAATGAATCAATTTATATTCATTTTACTTCCTAACATCACAATGTAATTCGAATTTTTCTATTAAGTATGAAAATCCGAATCAAGAAAAATAGTAAATTTCTTTTTCCAAAAAAGGAGGTTAACTTGGATTTTAGTGTGCAAATGAAAGAGTTTGTGTCGTGTATCTAAACGAATAGAAAAACTTCAAAAATTATTGGAAGTCCAATTTATCTATATTATCTGCGTATTGGATATTTAATATTCTTTAATTATGAATTCCTAAATAGCATTTACTTGATTTTGGACTACTATTCCACCATCTAAATTTTACTGTTAATGACCCCATGTATTTCTTTTTCTTGAATAATGTCACTGAATTTTTTTCTTTAAATATTGACCCATGCAAAAGCAATGACTTTCTACAAAGCAAATTAGGGTGCGTTTGGTAACGTTTCTATTTCTATTCCGAGGAACAATTTTTGAACAAAAGAACGCGTTTGGTAAATTTGTTCTTGGAATAGAAAAAGAATAGAAACACGTTTGGAAAACTTGTATAATTTTTTTTGTTTCTTTTAATTTTTTAATATTTTTATTTTATTTTTCCTTTTTTATTTTTTATTTTTTCTTCCTTTTGGCGGTCGCCGGCCCTCGACCATGGCCAATGACCGGCCGACGAGGGTTGGCAGCTGGCGACGCTCCAGCGAGGTCGCCGGCCCTCGACGGCCAGTCGTCAGCCCTCGACAGCTAGTCGTTGGCCATGGCCGAGGCCAGTGACCAACCAAAGAAAAAAGAAGAAGAAAATAAATAAAAGAAAAAAATAGGAGAGAGAAAAATTGTTTCTCGGAAATGTTCTCGAAACAAGAAACAATTTTTTCTTGTTTTTTTTTCTGTTCCAAATTTGTTCCCGAAACCAAAAAAAAAAAAAAAAAAAAATAGATTTGGAACAAACACATTTCTATTCTTTTTTTGTTCCTCGAAATAAAATAAAAAAAGAAATTGTGTTCGTGACCAGAAAATAAGAACACAAACAAACAGGGCCTTAGTATCCAGTTGCCCAACATACACAACATAAATGAACAGGAGAAGTTGCATTGCTGCTCATTAAGAGTGATGGTACTTTTATGCAGTCGAACTCCTATCACGACAACCACTAGGGTTTGCCCTAGTGGCCACCCTTCTAACATGAAAGGGGGAGGTGAGGGGTTTGAACCCCCACTTTCTCGGGGGGGTTGGGGTGAAGACGATATAGTTTCAAGAGTGGATTTCGACTTCCACGCCTGTAAAAAGGCAGGGCAAAAGTCTGAGAGTGAGAGTTAGCATATGAATAGAGTAGGACCGATCAAAAAAAAAAAAATTCATATCACAACATCCATCACTACATTTAAAATTTCGATGTTTCCTTCTTTTTTATTGCAAGCGTCACCATATATCTTCCAACGAAATCTGTGGCGTTTAAGATTTGTGTCCCTCCCAACAACCGTTTGATAGAGCAAAATGACTTAAATGACATACACTTCATCTTTCCATCAAGAGTAAGCCCTCTATAGCGACATCTTGAATGTCTTTTAATAATGCAAAAAAATTATCATCATGATTAAGGTGTGTTTATTTCGTAAAAAATGAATAATTTAATTTTTCTAAAAATAATCATCTATATTACCTATAAAAATGAATAAACAAAATCCACTTGAGTTGTCTACAAAAATATTTAGATATAAATTATTTTGATTAATAAAATTATTTTTTATTGACTAATTATTTATTTTTCATAAAATAAATAAAACCTAAATACCTTAGCATTTGCAAGTCGGCGAAATGAGCACTTCCTTTTCCCCTCCTAGAATCAGTTGGCTTTCATCGCTGGCGGGGAAGAGTAGCTGGGAGATGCGACAGGTGGGAGCTCAAGGGGTGGGAAGTCTCTCCTCTCCATCCGTGTTTTTATTCTGATAGCTAACCCATTTGTTTCAACTAAATTATGTTTGTTCTCTCCCCCTTTTCCCAAATTATATCTAATCAATTGATATCTAAGTGCCCGCTAACGGTGAGTTATAGTGAAAATTTCTATTCTTTTATTTTCAAGAATAGATTTGGAATAAAAATCCGTTTAATAAATTTTTTGTTCTGAAGAACAAATTTATTCTGGAAATAGATTTGGAGTAGAATCAATAAGTTAAAAATAAAAAAAGTTGATTCTTTGTTCTCGGAAACAATTCTAGAATCAAACCAATCCATTTTTTTTTCTTTTATCTGCTATTTTTCTCATTCTTCTTCCTTCTCTTCTTCTTCCATGGTCGTCGCTACCTAGCCATTGACCGATTGAGCAAGGTCCGGCGACCTTGTTGGAGGCTCACCCGGACCTCCCTTGGCCATCGGCAAGCCTCAGCCAAGCCATGGCTGCGCGAGGTTTGACTGGCCCAAATCTGGTAAGGTCAAGCCTCGCCAGCAGTTAAGTGAGCTTAGTCACACTAGATCTGAGCGAGGCCACTTGCCCAACCAACGCTCGGCCGACGAGGCGCGGCCTCACCGAGGGCCGGTGACGCTTCAACGAGGTCACCGGTCGAGCTTGAAGAAGAAGAGGGGAAAGAAAAGAATAAAAGGAAAAAGTGATAAAATTAATTAAAAAAAATATAAGAAAATGATTTGTAGTAGAAATTTTGAGGATGATGCCAAATGTAATTATATTCCGGGAATAGAAATTTTAGACAGTTACCAAATACCTTAAAATGTTTAGAAATTATTTATGGGAGCATAATAAAAAGGAATAATTTCTAATCAGAAATTGTTCTCGGAAACAAAATGATTACCAAACGTGTCCTAAGGCTCCAATTGGTACATTTTGAGTCCAACTACATTAGAGTTGGGGTGAAAATGATGTAGCTAGGCATGATTTGACAATTTCTCAAATTCAAATTTGAAAATTTCCACTATAACCCTCGAGTTGAGATAATGTTTGGAGTTCTCACTCATGAGGAATTTTGACTCGGCTCGTAACGACGTGCCGAGTGAAAAAAGTCCTTGTCCTCATTTATAATTTTTCTCCCACTATACAATTTTTATAGCGAATGTTTTACATAGTAAAAAATAAATGATAAATCGGTTCAAGTTTCTCCATGTGTTTCTAATCATAATTAGTCACAATATTTTGTGTTTAGAGGTTTTATGAAGCTGCGAATATAATCTCGGGCCTGCTATAGGACGAAAAACGAATATTTTGATTTAATAGTAAATATGCATATCAGCTAAAGAAGTCGCACATTAGACGTCTATCGTTGAAAGAAACAACCAAAAATACTTAGTAGTCCCATAGATTAATGGATTAGACTTGTGAGTAAAACTGGGTTCAATTAAGTGCGTTAATATATTGCAGATAATTGGGTATCTCACTAGAATTGTGTAGAGTAAGACATTTCAGAAATGTAATATTCAATACTCAAATTTGTATTAGAGATGGGGTACCCGTGAAGCTTTTGATTTCATCGGGTTCTCACCAGCAACTTGACTTCCATCAGATGAACAACACCGAAACCGCCATCATTTTAAAGAATCAAGAAGGCAGACAAGCATTTTGATCCGAGAAAAAAGAAACTATATATATATATATAGAGAGAGAGAGAGAGAGAGAGAGAGAGAGAGAGAGAGAGAGAGAGAGAGAGAGAGAGGTGAATACAAGGTACAAACTAAGAAAAATTAACGTTTTAAGTCTACAATACCAATTTTATCAGTAAGCAAAACATGAAATAATTCTCTAGGAGGTTGCAGGTAAAATGTGGTATCCAAACGCTTCGCCATACCAACATTAGCAAGCATACTAGCAAACCGATTGTCTTCTCGAAAAATGTGATGAATTTTGAACTCAAAATGGGAGCTCAATAACCTTTTGATATCTTTTAGTGTTGGATCGGTGTTATCTGCTACTCTCTCTAAGTTAACAATTTCGATAATAATTTTGGAGTCCATCTCAATGATGAGTTTGTTGAAACCTCGTTGGTTTGCAATGGTAAGTCCCATCCATAGTGCCCAGAGTTAAGCTTGCAGAGACAAACATATTCCAAGAAAATTTTACCAAAAAAAAAAAAAACATATTCCAAGAAAATGAGGTAAAACTTCCAAGCCAGTCCCCCCTTCATTGCGGAATAATCCTCCAGCAACCATATTTATTTTTCTTTTTCCTATTAAATGACACAAGGCAAAATTTAATGGTTCCATATAAATAAATAAAAACCATTTTTGCGTGTCAATCAAATTTCAATACATGTTGGGAAGAGACCAACTGTTGAGGAAAAAGCCTGATTGGTAACTCTCCTCTCTCTCTCTCTCTCTCTCTCTCTCTCTCTCTCTTCAAGTAGCTTTTTAAGTCCTATTTGGTTCAATTTTTTCAAGGGGCTTTGAGCCTCCAAACCCCCTTAAGAAAAATATTAGGCTAAAAATTAGTATTGGAAATACTGAAAGCCAAAAGCAGGTTTGAGCATTTGGCATTTTGGATACGCAAGTCCACTTTTATTGCTCATCCGTTAACTTTTTTTCTTTTTTTTTTGTTTCAACCAGTCATCTTCCCCCTAGCTGCCAAAGGTAAGCCAGCTAGCCATATTTGACCATCGGACAGTCTCGTTTGAGGTCATGTGAACCCAAATGACACCACCTAGGGTTACACGAACCCAGGCAACAACCCAGGCAATGCCTAAGGTTACACCTCAAGCCGCCTCGCCTGAGGTTCGCATGACCTCATGCCATAAGATCTGGCCACTCAATGGCGAGATATGGTTGTTTAGAGGCCAAATCTAGCCATCTGGTGGTTGGCCAATGGTGGGCCTACACTGGATTTAATTTTTAGACTTAAAAAAAAAAAAAACTAAATAGCAAAAGCCCTTTATAAATGTGGGTTTTACCAAACGACATTTATGCCAAAGCTCGTTTCCAATGATATATGAAGTTATAACTTACCAAACGGTATAACATTTTGAAAAACTCCATTACTCCAAAGATATTTCTCCAAAATCGAATCAAACGAGCTCTAGTAACTTACGAAAATTTTCTTTCAAATTCCTTGTTCATTAAAGTAGAAAAAGTCGATAACTTCCATATTATCGAAAAGATGCTGGTTATTACCATGAAATTATTTGTAAGCTATCAGCAAGTTATCGAGAAATTAGGTGATTGATAAAAAATTTTATTCTACAAACAGCTGACAACTTTTTCAGAAACCTACTTACGCGAAAAAAAAAAAACATTTTCATATTTAATTTAAGATTACAAGCACGAAAACTAATCAAAGAACAATGTTTCCATAATTTAAAGTTAAATGCTTCAATTGCAAAACCATCTTCCACAACTAACATTTTTCTAGATGACTCAGGACCTAGGAATCATCATATCTGTCAAGACAAATAAATGTGAAAATTGAGACTTTTTGAAACATACCAAATGTGTAGATTAGGGTTTGGTACAAAGAACTTTATGCTCCTATGGTCAGCTAGCCAAAAGACACAATAAATGGCCTAGCCACCGGAGAAATAAATTGCAACTATATACAAGATATCTTTATAATTGGTTGATTTCGAATCGTTTGCCGTTAAGGCGGTCGGCATGCCTGGGCGGAGATAATACGAGTACAAAAAGAAATCAAATGCTCTCAAAAATGGCTTCATTAATTGACTCACGTTTTTTGGGGTTTTGCGAATTGCAGGTGGGCGTTGAATTCAGATCTCCATTAGGGTGTTTGGGTACCTTTACCATTTCAGATCTCTAGCTCTCCATCTCTTCCATGACCTCTTTGTAACCCAAGAATGGCACCTAGGTAAGATAATGTAATGAAGGAAGATGCGCCCTCATATTTTGATAACATAAGGTATCTTCAACCTTTATAATATCAAGGCTTCATCTATTTTGCAAAAAAAAATGAATAATTTAGAAAATATTTTTTTTCTAAGAATGATTACTTGTATCACTTATAAATTATTTTCATTATCCACAAAGATATTTACACAAAAATTGTTGTCAATAATATATTTTTCATTAACTAATTATTTTAAACAATATTAGTAATTATTTTTTGAAAATGTATTTTTCAAACTATTCATTCTTTGGGAAATAAATGAAATCTAAAGGTTACGAATTTCTTCTTATGTACGACTTGGGAGACTTGGTGACTCTCATACATGAATTATGCAATTAGAGATTATTAGGCTGGCAAAGAAGTGAAAAATTGAATTTCTCAAAACCACTGGGGGAAGGTCCCGTTTTCATCCCCAAATTTGGTTAATTTTACGTGCTCGTTTTTGGAACCAAGACCTTGCATTCGGTACAAGCATCTCCAAGGAAACATGCATTAAATGCTCTCATCGAGCCCATCTCTTCTAACTTTTTTTTTTTTTGGACAAGCATCTCTTAAAATGGTCACAAGTATCTGTTTAAACCATCACTATCCTAAAGTTGTTGTGAAAAATTACCGAAAAAATTATAAGCATATTGTAATTTTATCAATTCACTCGTAAACCTTTACAATTATGTTAATTTCAATCCATCTGGCCATATTTGGTCGGCCCGCACTCACTTGGGCATCGGCCATCCAGTGGACATTGACGTAGACAATTTAAATGATTTTTTTTTCTCTTTTTCCTTTCGCCCCCTTTTTCCCCTTCTTCATTCTTCCTCTGGCTGGTCAGTCAGCAAGGCTTGCCCCGCCGACCACTGGTAAGGGCGTGCCTTGCCCAACCATGGCTTGTTGGGCAAGGCTCGTGGTTGCCATGGCTAGGCAACACCTCACCAGTTCTTCCGAGGCCCGCCTCATCGGCCAAAGGAATAAGGAAGAAAGGGGAACAAGAGAAAGAAAAAATTGAAAAAGAGAAAATCTTGTCCACATCAACGTCCCTCAGCCAAATTTGGTCAGATGGATTGAACTAACATAATTGTAAAAGGATTTGGACTCAATTGGCCAAAAAAATATTTATGACTAAATTAACATAATAACAATAGGTTTATGGCCTTTTTCTTTTGGTAATTCTCCCAATGTCAACAAGATGTAGATCAAGATAATTAAAAAAAAAAAAACTCATAAATATATTGTATGGATGTTAATTTAATTCTAAAATTTTTAAATTACCTTTTGACGATTTTGTCAATATAATCCTTCCAATCAATTTTGATTGGAAATCACTAACATGACAATCCGGTCAATACAAGTCATCCTATGTGGCATGGCTGACACTAACGAGAACGATTTTTATAATTTTCAAAAAAATTCTAAAATATTTTTTATTTATTTTATTTTCCTTTCCTTTTCTCTATTTTCCCATTTTTCCTTGTCAATCATCTAGCCTTGACAACCCTATAGGCCATAAGAGGGTCCCCCTCCCTAGATCTAGCAAAATTCAACCTCATCAAGCTCAGGCGAGGCTTGAACTCACTAGTCATCACCAAGGCCCAGCAACCGACAAAGGAAAATAGGGGGAAAAAGAAAAGGAAATGAAAAAAAATGAAAAAATTGTAAAAATTATCTACTTTAGTGTTGGTCGTTCCATGTAAGTCAACCAATGCACATGTAATTGATTTTTTGCCATCATTAACTGAAAGGACTACATCAGTAAATCATTAAAGATCTAGGACTAAATTATCCAAACTAAAAGTTTATGATTAAATTGTCATCTGTACAATAACTTTATAACTTTTGAGCACCACACATCTGTGATTAACTGCTTATACTCTTCAAGTGAATATGTAAGACGTAAATCATTTGCTCCTCCTTTCTATGGGACCCCAAGTTTGAGGACCTCACAACCCAAGTTCCCGATCAAAACAAGCTGAAAATTAAATTTCAAAAGAATTTTGTAAGGAATATATATGGATTGCAGTCAAGTATCAATCATTTCAATTAGTGCAATCAGGTGTTAAATCCTTCATTTAAATTAGCAATATTCCTTTTCAATCAATTTTTTCTAAGTTTCCCGGCCCAGATGGACCTCTCATGCTGCTGCCACATAAATTTTATGGCTTACCAGTTAAAGCAATTTCAAGTTGAAAGATTTGATTGTATTTCATTACTAGCTATCTCCTTGATTGTAAAATTTTATAGTGAATGTGGTGAAGTACCGACAGAGGAAAAAAGTGGTACATAAAAAGTCATTATTTCCGACAAAAGGAAAGAAACCCATTAGCGAATCTAATGCGAACTTTGATACTTTTGACCTTACTTCCAATCATTTGATCAGGTGATTACAAACATAATGTTCGACTTTACTAAAATGCACACACGAATGCACGAAAAAAGTATTGTATAGACTCAACCTATATAGGCTAACTCCATCATAGCTATAATGATGATCCATGGTTATAATATTGTCGGTCTTCATAGATAGTAAGCTAACAAAATGGATTTCTTCCATAGCCTCTGGTCGTGCTATGGGCTTGTCTCCTACCATCGACACACTTTTCGATGTGATAATTAGCATCTCATAAAAAGTTTCCAGAATTGACAACGGTTGGGAGAGACGAAGTAAGCAGAATAGAACATTCATGGAAAGAAGCCGACATGTAACAGCATTATTTACCAATTGCATGGGACGAGGATGTTAGAACAGCGCCCAGGTGAAGCGAATGGACAGAATGTAAGGGGCTGTTTGGTAACGTGCTAAACAATACCCGATTCTGATTTTTTTGTTCCCAGAAGTAATTTTGGAATAAAATCGAGTTTGATAAAAAATTTGTTCCTAGAAACAAATTTGTTCCCGGAATAGATTTGGAGTGTAATCAAGAATAAATAAATAAAAATTGATTCTTATTCCAAGAACAAATTTAAGAATAAAAACCAACTCTTTTTCTTCTTCCATTCCGCCATCCCATGACCGCCGTCCACCACTGCCCTCCACCGTCCGTCGCCGCGGGACGTCATCCGCCAGTCCGGCGAGCTCACCGAAGGCTCGCCAGGCTAGGGTGAGGTTCAGCGAGCTCGCCAGAGGCAAGCCCAGCCCCGCCAGTGGCCGGGCGAGCCTCGCCTAGCCCCGACAAGGCTCGCCTAGCCACCAACGAGGCTCGCCCTAGCCCCGACAAGGCCGGCCTAGCCACTGGCGAGGCTCACTGGGGGGCTAGGTGAGCCTCGCCCAGCTGCCGACGAGGCTCGGCCGACAAGGGTCGGCCTCGCCGAGGACCAACGACGCTCTGGTGAGGTCGCCAGTCCTCATCTGGCCGGTCGCCGGTCCGACGACCGGCCACAAGAAGAAGAAGAAGAATAGGAGAAAAAGGAAAAAAAAAAAGTAAAAAAATTATTTAAAAATTAAAATAAATTGATTTGGAACATAATCAATGAGCATGGTACCAAATGCAATTCTATTTCAAAATAAAAAATTTTGGATAGTTACCAAACGGCTTAAAATATTTAGAATCTCCCGGGAACAGAATAAAAAATAATCATTTCTGATCATAATCTACTTATGGGAACATAATCGATACCAAACGCGTCTTAAATAACCGGGTATGGGGACGGAGCTGTGAATTGTATTCTTGACTTGTTTCTCAAATCAGTCTGCCCATGAATAAGTATCAGCTTAAGACAAGAATCCTAGATATGGGTGTTTCATGAGTGTTACATCACCTCACAGCGTCGCATCGTATCAACAAGAATCCCCATCGTTATAGTGTAAGAAACAAGGTTCATATTGTTCTTATTATCACTACTATTGTTATTATTTTGCTCGCCAACTTTCATCTTCTTAAAGTTTTTTTTTTTTTTTTTTTTTTGGACAAGAGCCTTTTTTTTTTTTTTTGGTCCTACTCTATTCCTACTTTACACTCACCGGCAAACTTGTGCCCCGCCTTGCGGGGTGGGAGTCGTAATCCACTCTCTCGAAACTTACGCGTTCCTACCCCCATTTTTTTTTTGGACAAGAGCCTTAAAGTTGACAAATGCGATAATTATATCTATGTATGCCCCACTAGAGAAGGAAATTTCTAATTATCACAACCACAAAATCTTATGGACTCTTGACCAAAAAATAATAGTGCCCTTCTAGTATAGAAGTTAATTTCACTTCCGTATTCATTCTCATCAAAAGAGGTGAAGTGCCCATAGGGGAGGTAAAGTGCACATCTCCTGATGAGGTGGGCTATTACCCTACACCCAAAGCAATCGTTTAGTTTTATATAGTTAAGGGGCACAAGTGCATAAAATCGACTATCGGAAGATTCATATCTAGTCTCTAATTCCAAAATGTTCGAAGCTTAAAATCTACCTCATGATCAACGGAACTCCCGATACTTGGAAAATGTTGTTTCAAATTATTTTAGGACACCTTATAGTTTTATCAATTTTCATATGTAAGTATTACATACACATTAACGACATCTTTTTGTCGTGAAAATTAAAGCTAATATAGCAGAGTCTGCATTATTTATTTATTTGTCAATGGGAATATCTTTTCAAGCACAATACAAAGTCATAAAATTGTCGATCGAATTCAAATATAAATAAGTGACAAGATATCATGTAGTCTAGAAAGAGCATTAATTCGTGCATACTTTTCCTTTCTTATATACATTCCACCTTTAAATTGTAGCTCCAGTAGGTAGCGTTCATGTTCTTAAATCATTTACATTCTCTCTCAATGTTTTGTATTTGGAAATAATTTTTTTAATTATTTGGGAAGAGAGAAAATAAGGAGAAAATTGAATGAAAAAAGAAAACAATGTTTCCAAATTAGAGAGAAAATCGCATTGAAAGTGAGGAAATTAATTCCTCTTTAACTTTTGAATTGGCATTTTTAATACCATTTGAAGGAAAAGGAATGTAATAATTTTACTTTAAAATTTTGCACTTTTTCCATTCACTTCCATTCCTAATATTCCTCTTCATCAAAACAAGACCTAAATAATATATTTGTACCCCCTCTTCATTTTCTTTGGAAAAAAGTTGCAAAAAATCTTAAATTATGCTCATTACGATATATTTACCCTAAAAAATTTTCTATAATGCCAAAAATTCCAACTTAGTATTTGTGTAATGCATTTATCTTTAGGTAAAATTCTATTAATGAGGATTGTTAAAAATGTCGGAAAAAAGCAACTAGTATTAACATGACATTCACGTGATTTAAGTGAAATAAAAAAAATATTATTTTGATCGAAAAATCATTTGTCAATATTTCACATACTTACAAGTTCGAAGTTTTTTTTTTGTTACAAGAAAAAATTTATGATAAATATGTTATAGTGGGTATAGTTTGAGATTGTTGATATCACAAAAAAAAAATGCAAAACAAATGTATTGTAGTGATTAAAATTTAGATTTTTTGGTGATTTTTGTCTTTTCTTTTTTCCTCTTTAATTCCTCTTCTACCTACCAAAGTAAATTTTAATTGGAAATACCTACCAAGGTAAATGTGCATAGCCCAATCGTGCACGGCAGCTCAGATGACTCAATTCATTTCATCCGCCCTCTCCTCTTGTCACCTAACACCTTGGAGGAGTGTGTGATCCAGGTAAGAACGTAAATTCTCCTGCGTGACGATACATTGAATCGCCGGACACGAGACAGGTTCGTCCTCATTTTACTCGTCCCGTGCCCATTTAGCTGAGATGGGTACATTCAACTTTTTCTGCTGATATGGAAAACAGATAAGGGTCCTCTCCCCGATGCTGTGGGCAAACCTCTGGAAAGTTTATCGGACCCCCCTTATGTACGAACTACTGTGAGGACTGATGAGTAATTATCAGCATTTATTGGGCATCCATATTGGTCATTTAAACTGTCGATTGTTTAGTTTTAAGATTAATATTAAGAAAACTTATAAATTAGTATATCGATAATAAATTCCAAATTAATTTAACCAAATTATTTTTTTAATTTCTTTAACATGTGATAGGCATATCAATTTGGAGCTTTACCTATCTATTTAAGTACACCGGTTTGTAATTTTTTTTATATTAATTCAACTTAATGGACACTAACAGTGTATCAAATTACGCTTTTTGATGGTCAAATAATTAATTTATGATAAATTTATCATAAGTACGTTAGTTTAGAATTTTCCATGATATTAATAATTCACTTTTCATCAGGCCCAATAACTACATAGTGAATTAGCCCATTGCAAGACCAGAAGTACCAATTACCGTATGATCCAAAGCAAAGGGGCGAAAGCATAGAAAGAAAGAAGGGAAAGAAACTCTAGGGCAACCAGTAGAGATCTTAACAGGCTGTGATCATCTCGTAGTTATGAGATACCATTGTAAAGAGGCTGCAACATGTCATCTTTACCGGCTTGTTGTTGGTTCTTTTTCTTTTCTTTTCTTTTTTCTTTTGTGGTTTTTAGCCAAAATCATCATTTTAGTAGTTGAGAAGCGCAAAGTGTGAAATCAAGACGTGCAAAATAGAAACCAAAAAGAAAGGAGTGAAGATGCATGGGGCTAAATTAGGCAGGAAGCAATTAAGGTACCTACTTGGTGGTTGGTCCCATACCCTTGCCACACGATGTTCATGATTCTTCGTCTGCTTTCTTTCTTGTTGAATATTTTATACTTTTTAGACTCCACTTATTTTGTGATGAATGAATGATTTAAAAAATATATTCCTAAAAATGATCAATTGTATGGTTTGCAATACTTAATCAATGAAAAATATTTTTATTATCGATAATAATTTATGTCTAGATATTTTTGTCAACGAGAAAAATATTTTCATTCACTCATTTCTATAAGAGATATAAGTAATCATTTTTAGAAATGTATTTTTCAAATTATTCATTTTTCACAAAAAAGAATGGAACCTAAGAATCAGTCAAGTATATTTGTCCCTAAAACCACAAATTTTTTTTTTTTTGTTTCATTCATTAATTTTAGTTCTCTCCTCTTCAATCGTTTTCATATTTGTCTCGATCTTTTAATCCTAGCGAAAAAATAGCCAACATTTCAAATCTGTCTTAAATCTATCCTGAACCCTTTAGCATAGTTTCTGAGAAGGAATTATCCATTAGACTCCTTCCCAAATACCAATAGTGCCTCGACTTTTACTTTCTGTAATTGGGTAACCTTTTTCTCATGCTACCCCTTTTCTTTCTTTTATCATCTTTTAAATTCGAAAATACATATAAGGCTTTATATTGACAATTTATATTTTAGTATAACATTCTTAATGTATTTTTTATTTTAAAAAAAAAAATTCAAAAGTAGGTTTTCTTAAAAGAAAATATGACCTTAACAAGAATCTTGTAAATAAACAACGCAAAAGGGCAAAAAGGGTAATTAAATTGTAGATTTAAAAGGGAATCTAATTTTGGGACAGATTTGATAAGAGCTGGAAAGGAGAGGATTTATCTTGATAATCTAAGAAGGTAGGGGTGAAATTGAAAATAAAGAAAATGTGATGACTTTTATTGCAATTTGCCCTTATGTTTATGATGAATCTAATCACGCAATTCTGTGTTCTTTCCGGTGGTAAAGCACCTAGCCAATTTGTGTAGCCAGCATTAATCATCCGACCTCCGTTTCCTACTTCATAGGCATAAGTATCAACGAAATATTACATTGTTTACAACAACAACAAAAGTCTAGTTATCTCATAAAATAACCTAATTCCCTTTTTCAAAAAAAAAAAAGCCTTAACTTTAGGTTTAATTCCAAATTTGCTCAGAATTTTTTTTTTTTTTTAAAAAAACCCAAACTTTACATCCAATTCCAAATTTACTTCGAACATTTTTATGTCTTAGGAAAAAACCCTAAACTTTAAGTTCAGTCCTAAATGTGAGTTAAATTTTGATTAGACTACAAAACATCGCCAACTTCCAATCTACACTAAAATCTACCCTGATGTTCCAGTCCCAACTTACATGGTATTTCCATATCAATTACAAATCCACATCAACGAGATAACATAGAAAATTATCTAAAAAATGAAACCTTTTTAGGATATGGAAAATAAGAACAACTAAAAATGTTTCTTTAATGGAGGGCTAATCAATACAGATGTGGGACCAGAGTAAATATTGATGATTTTTATCTTAGACAAAAAAATGTTCGAGATAGTTTTGAGACTGGATCTAAAGTTGGGGTTTTTCATTAAACAAAAAAGAAAAGTTCGAGGTAGAATTGAGACTAGATTTAAAGTTGGAGGATTTTTTTTTTTTTTTTAGGGAATTAGGCCCTCATAAAATTGACTATAGTTGCGAAAAATGTGTTACTTCACACTGGTAGAGATGATCATGGTTCGGTGTCCTACTGGCTGGGTCAGGCCTCGAAATGCAAATAAGAAAATTTGAGCAAGTTATTTCTTTAACTAGGATGAATTTAAGCAAGGGTTTTGTTATGCTCCATGTTTGCTCTCCCCACACTTTGCTCCTCGTCATCATGTATGTGTCCTAATTGATTGCCCCAAAGGTGGATAGAGTTAAGCAACCACAAAAAGGGTTTTACATGTGATATGAAATGGGAACTATTAGCCCACTTGAGGTTTGCAAATAGGTGATTGTCTGAATTATCTTGAATGTAATAATTTAGGAGGATTATAGTAGATGAAGAAATGACTAAGAATATTCTAGGTCATGCGTATTGGTATCAGTTTCTTGTTGTGCCTTCGATAGATTCGAAGTTCATGACATTATAATTCTTCAATGTGGTGAGGACATGTTGGTGTCCTAATTGATTGCCCCATGGGGGGATAGAGGCTAGCAAGGCGGAAACGGTCTTTCATGTGATATGAAATCAAAATTATTAATTCCGCATGAGATTTTTGAATAGGTGATTGTCCGAATTATTTTGAATATAATATTTTAGGAAGATTATACTAGATGAAGAAATGATTAAGAATATTCTTGATTTTGTGTATTGGTGTCGGTTTCTAGTTGCGCCTTCGATACGGTAAGGAAACGTTGGTATACTAATTGATTGTCCCAACCGTTTCGATCCTGACTTGGGAACTGCACGTCCTTAGAGAAAATGACCGATTCCTACACAAGAAAATTTTGACCTTGTTTTCTTCTCGTTTTCAGTAAGATCGGAAAGTTGTTTGCCATGGCCTATTTCTTTTTCTTTTTTCGTGTTTAGTGTTCAAATCATGTGCAATGGCTACTCCTATTGTGACCTTTGGACTGAGCGAAGGTGGTTTAATTCAAAGAATAAACTTACGTGCGTTAATCTTTCTTAGAGGCATTATGACCCACAAAGGAATTTTCAACCCCTCACGTGACTAATCAGTGTGGTTCGGTCCAATCTAGTCTAATCCAGGCAAATAGCCAAAACATGAATCACGTTAGGTGTGACACTCAAGCATTTTGAACACTTATAAAATCAAGAATCATACTACTAAATGCTCCTTTTCTTGCACCTTGTGAGAACAACTTTTTATCTTTCGTTCCCTACTCTATGTATTATTTACTTAAACTTCCATTATAATGTGATGTAGGGAGTGTCTTGAAAAAGGGCTACTATTTTTTTTTTTTAGGTAATAGTCAAGTTTGTGCACCGGGTCGACGTAGAAGAACAATTCAATTCATTCGAAAGTAATGAACCATATTCATATATAGACTATAAAGGCATAGCACTAACTTAGTTCAATCTCATATTCAATTGAAAATGGCGTTAACACATGATGTATTAACGAGTCGAAAATTCGAAAGAACACGTGGTGCACGCGCGTATACTTTGAATGGAAAATACTTTTGAGAATCAATTACTGCCACAATTGATTAAATGTTCACTTCTACTGACCGTCCTAGCTCCAGGACTAATGAATTTCTTATGGATGGCAACCTACCACCAAATAACAACTTTTTGCAATTAAGCAAAGGCTGTGGGCCAAAATGATAATAGCAAGAATAACCATAGTAATGAAGGACGCTCCTTTCTTCATGTTCCCAACCAGGAGTAATTAATATAGGTGGAGACTCCCTGCCCATCTCTCCAGCTGTGCAGGTAAACAGGCCGGTACACGAACAAGAACGCATTGGATGTACATTCAAAAACCACGTGCTTTCGGTCTCCTCTCATTGATGAATGAACCGTCCTTGTTGTCGAACCGTAGGCTAGAAATACTCTCTTTTCTTTTCTTCCATATTATGAAAATCGGTGATAATAATGAGGGAGGGATAGGAACTGATTGTGAGATTTAACTGCATTTATTGAACTTTGCTTGGATATTTTTGGACCTTCTAAGTGGGTGGATAGTGAAGGGGGGCTGAATAAAGGTTGTTGTTGACTTTTTTAGGCTTTTGAAGCTCTTAAAAAGATGGGAGATTTGAGGCCAAACCAAGAAAATTAAGACCACAAAGAATTCTTCACTTTTAACCAATATACTTCAAGACCGTGTTTCTTCTCAGGAGCATACTTCCATCTGGGACCCGTTTTACCCGGCCTCTCGTTTGTTTAAATACTGCCCCTTCTCAACTAGCTCGGTAGTGTATAATTTGGCGTTTGCTGGTTTTGAAGAGAGCACGCAGAAGAAGAAGAAGACCCAGGAGCAGCTGCAACAGAAACAGTTTGAGAAGGAAGAGTCTGAGACTCTGCCACAGCTCAGTTCAGAGAATGGTTCCTCCCCTGTCTGCCTGGCCTTGGGAAAACTTGGGAATTTTCAAGGTAATAAAAAGGGCATCAAGAGGCCCTTTTTTTCTTTTGAATTTCACCACTTAAACACTCGATCATGCAATCCTTAAAGTTTGGTTGATCCGTATAGAGTATCCAGTCTTAAGCTCTGCGGGCATTGTATTAGTTAAAAGTTCTTGCCAATTAGTATCATTGCTCTAGTTGCTACTTTTGAAACCTTTTTTCTGTTTGGGGTGATTAGTACTTGCTCTATGGACCTTTCCTTGCGCAAGTGCTGTACTCAAGGATGGGTGAAGACACTGCAAAGAGCAGCTGGTGCCTACATCTTCTCGTTATCTGGGGACTTAGATCTTTCACTCATGTGCTCTTTGGCTCTTTTGGTAACATGCTGTTCCTGAATCTAAGCCGCCGGATCATCAAGCAAGGTGTAGATTTCAAACAGATAGACAGGGAATGGGACTGGTAAGATTTCTGATGTGGGATCATACTTCCGCATGTATCTGTGAGCCTATCTATGTGAGAGAATTTTTAGTAATCTCTCTCTCCGTTTTTGTTCTTTTGGGTTCATTTTGCTAGGGATAATTTTTTGATTCTTCAAGCTTTCGTGGCTTCCATGGCCTACTACATCTTCCCAATACTGGCGGACCTTCCTCTTTGGAACGCAAGAGGCCTCATCACAGTCCTAATGCTTCATATAGGAGCTTCAGAGCCCCTCTATTATTGGGTGCACCGACATTTCCATGGGAAATACTTATTCACTAATTACCACTCATTGCACCATGAATCTGCAGTCCCCCAGTCTTTTACAGGTGAGATAAAGTAATCTGATCCCATGAAATTCGTGAGAGATTGCTCAGTATATTCATGCCCGCATATTAATTGGTACAATTCATCCGCTGCAGCTGGACATGCAACATTTTTGGAGCATCTCATATTGACCATAATTGCTGGAATTCCAATATTGGGGTCTGTTTGGCTGGGACATGGATCACTAAGCCTCGTTTATGGCTATTTGGTCATGTTTGATGTTCTGAGATGCTTGGGGCATTGCAATGTCGAATTCATTCCTTATCGCATCTTCGAGATACTTCCCTTCCTTCGATATCTCATTTATACCCCGACGTAAGTTAGATTGGACTGCTAATCTGCATATTGGACATGTTTATCATGATTCGGTCCTCAACTTCAGTACTTTCTGTTATAGTCAATTACTCCTTTTTTAGCCCAATAAAGAAGCTTTCACATTCGTTAGCCTTATATAACCCTAAAAAGGTGAAACAAATTGTACTTTTACGAGCCCTTAAGATATAATTGTTACCAATATGGCAACTTTGAATTCAAGCTTTTGAATGTTCTCCATTCTATTAGAAGCCTTTCAACTGCGTTGTTAGGTTACGCAGTTAATACATTTACATCTTCGAAGAAGCTTCTTTGCACAGATGGGGTAGTTGCAATAAAAGGGTTTGCCAATCAATCAAAATTTGAATAAAAGAAGACAATTTAGTTTATATTTTTAAGCAACTACAGTTTAAACGTTTCTGCCTTAGTTATAATGCAAATGTGTTTTCTTTTGGCTGCTGATTGTGCAGATACCATAGCCTCCATCATACGGAGATGGACACAAACTTCTGCCTCTTTATGCCCCTTTTTGATGCAGTTGGGAAGACACTAAATAGCAAATCATGGCAACTTCAAAAGGAAATAAATGCTGAATGTGGTAGGTCTGAAGATTTTTTCGCTTATTGATATTTTAAAATATTACTTAATTAATAACACCCCTGTCCAGATTGATAATTGATGAAGAAATTTTAACTGTATAACTTAAGCTCAATAAGACTTTCAATCAGAGCTCTATTCATCACAAGGCGATCATCGCTCTGTCTCCGGCACATTTCAGTCTCTATCTTTGCATGTGCAAGACATGATAGTACTATATATCGGGTGCCCCCAGGAACAAAGAGTTAACTTAAAATAATTGAGTTCTCATTGCTGCAGGAAAAAGGAGGGTCATCCCAGATTTTGTTTTCCTGGCTCATGTTGTGGACCTAACGTCTTCAATGCACGCCCCCTTTGTATACAGATCATTAGCATCGTTGCCGTACACCACTCCTTTCTTCTTGTTACCATTCGTGCCCATTGCCTTCATGGTGATGCTGGCGATGTGGGCTTGGGCTAAGACTTTTGTGGTCTCTTTCTACAACCTAAGAGGCCGTCTGCACCATACGTGGGCAGTGCCAAGATTTGGATTTCAGGTACATTCATAGTCGTGGAGTGATGAATAATAGAGCAATTTGCTCTAACTTTCTTTGTCGTGCCGAAATTTCATGGATAAGGCTAAACTGGAAACTATTTCCTTTTTTTGCAGTACTTCTTACCATTTGCAGCTGCTGGCATTAACAAGCAGATAGAGGAGGCTATTTTAGATGCTGATAAATTAGGCATTAAGGTCATCAGTTTGGCTGCATTAAACAAGGTGGTTATTTCTTTCCTCTTCCATCTTTATCTTGTCTGATTTTCCTCTGCAAGGTTATTGCTGGAATTACAATCAACATCCACCATCCATATGCTTCATTCTGCAATAACATTAATGAAGTGTGGACCATATAGGCTTTGAGAAGTTTCTTGAAAGGCATGCTGTCTTGGATTTCGATCTATTCTATCATCTGCATGAGGACCCCAACAATTGACAGCTCTTTCTAGCGTTAAGAAGATGTCTCGGAGGTCTCGATCTATTCTATTATCCGCATGGGGACCACCACAATTGGCAACTTTTCTAGTGTTAAGAAGATGTGCGATCTATATGATAGCAAATTTCTTTACCAACCAACCCCATGACTAGTTTTTACTGTGGGAGCCAAAACATTCTTGAAAATGTCGAAAACACCTAACTCCTTTACGGTTCTGCTTTGCCAAATCACGAGTAAGGACTGTTAGAATTACAAATTGCTGCCGTAAGTCGTAAAAATAAGCATTGAATGTCCATTGGTAGAACGTATCTGCCGTTGCTGGCTCACTCTACTAATTTCAAAAGCGCCCAACAGGATAAATAGTGATTTTTTTCTGTTTTTCCTAGGAATAAAATGATTATGAATCCTCTCTGGCTGCTTTTGTTTTAAGATGTAGGTCTTTAGAGAAACAGATGATAATTTGCCGTTGCATTGGTAATGATTGCTTTTCCCCTTTTCAAAATCTCTCTGCAGAATGAAGCACTTAATGGAGGAGGGACATTGTTTGTCAACAAGCACCCGAACCTCAAAGTCCGTGTCGTCCATGGAAATACCTTAACAGCGGCGGTGATTCTCAATGATCTCCCTAAAGATGTCAACGAAGTGTTTTTGACTGGTGCCACCTCCAAGCTCGGGAGGGCCATTGCTCTCTATCTTTGTCGAAGGAGAGTACGAGTCCTTGTAAGTGCAGTATATTTCTCTCAAATTGCACCAACTGGTCTAGATCTTGATTGGAAACGACAGCGGTAATACATTTGGAGATCTGGTTTAGATTCAGGAGTATAGGATTGAAAAGAGTTCAACATCGATGTCTTCACCTTATGATTCTAAACCAGCAGGTCGAGACATCCAATGCTTGTGCACACTATGCTTACAGATTGTTCCATCTGATGCAGATGCTAACTCTCTCGACAGAAAGATTTGAGAAAATCAAGAAGGAAGCGCCAGCCGATTGTCAGAACTACCTTGTGCAAGTAACAAAGTACCAAGCAGCTAGGACTTGCAAGGTATGTCAAATTACAAACAGTTAATACCATAACCTAGCAGTTTCAATCTTCCTCTTACGCCATGAACGATGAGCATCGGACATCTTCTGATAAACTGTGGTTAATCTGTGGCGCAAATCTTAGACATGGATAGTTGGGAAATGGATCACGCCAAGAGAGCAGAGTTGGGCCCCTCCAGGAGCACGTTTCCATCAATTTGTGGTGCCACCGATTTTGCCATTCAGAAGAGACTGCACGTACGGTGATCTCGCAGCTATGAGACTACCGGATGATGTCCAAGGACTCGGAAGTTGCGAGGTAAGTTGATGCTAATTTTCCTTAGGAAACTCATGATGCTTGAGCTATCTAGAGAACGATCATAACAGTGTGATTAGCATCTTTCGAACTCTCCACGAAAAAAATAGTTGCGTTCCTTATAGCTTGGGTTTGTTGTCAGACAATTCATGTGGACTGCGTCTCACATACACTGCCCAATTCGCTTGTTCCTAATCACTGAAACAAAGACGAAGTACTGATCCTTGTGTACGTATTGCTGAATTCTTGTTCGTGTGATGTTGGAACAGTACACCATGGACAGAGGAGTGGTCCATGCGTGCCATGCAGGTGGAGTGGTGCATTCCTTGGAAGGATGGACTCATCACGAGGTCGGCGCCATCGACGTCGACAGGATCGATCTGGTGTGGAACGCCGCTTTAAAACACGGATTGAAGCCGGTATCGACCAGCTAACAACCTCATCTCGTAAAAGTAACTTGATAAGCTGAGGAAGCACCGGCTGGCATCGGCAGGAGCTCCTCCTTTTTCACTTTTTTTAGCTTCTTGGGCCCTAAAAGAAAGTCGTAAGACGACAGATGTGCATTCGTATAAATTGCACCTTCGGCTGTTGTGCCAGATACAAATATTATGTAAACCAAGGTTAATTGCGTATGAACATGTGGCGTTATCTTTCTTTTTGGTCGGAATCAATTAGAATCAAGCCGCCCTCATGTTCCTGGCTGCAAGTGCGATGGATGAGCGAATGACCGATCACTCGACGACATATCCGTCAAATGACCGAAGTTCAATTTATCAGTTGGGCATAACCCACTTCAAAACAGAGAGTTTAGATCCACATCATCAATTACTTTCGTTAAAGAAGCGGCAAATGAAAGGGAAAGCCACAGATAAAACTCATGCACTTCGTCAAAATCAAGAACACTTTAAGTACTTCACGCAGCTGAATTAGACGTCACCTCCGATTGCCCAATTCCTGGCACACCCACTAACTCCAACCTAATCCGAAAAGACCATTCGAAGCTGTGCGGGACTCGCTGAAGTACCTGTCCAATTGAGCTCAAAGTCAAACCGCATTGAAAGTTCCGTCTGTCAAAATGAGGACGGAGGAGGACACGCAATTCGTTCACAGGCTTGAAAAAGAAGATGAGATGCGGTGAGATAGACGGTTGGGGACACTTCGACATTGGGACGTGGCTGGTTTGTCTCCACGAACTACGGCACTGGACGTGTACGAGCCAACAGGATGTTCATCGGTCCGATAGGGATTGCAAGTGAATCGACCATCCCGTTTCAACTTTGGAAGAGAACTGACAAATTGATGGACCCCGTTTTCATTGTATTAATTGCATCCCTGAAATTACGCCGACCAACTTGTTGCGCACAGCAGAATAGGATAACCCCAACCTTGTCCGTTCAAGATTACACCTAGTGGTGGATACTTCCTCTCTCCCTTCTGTGGGAACTTCTGTTGGTGCTAGCAGTATTACTTAAAAGGAAGTGAATAGGTGATTTTGAAATGACAAAAAAAAAAAAAAAAACTCGAAAATTAAATGCAGAAATAAAAAAAAAAATTAAGTTGAATATTATCAAACTCAAATGAAATCTAAGATGTCGATTTCACTGGTGTTCCTAGGCCAGAGTTTGAATATTAACAGAAATATGATGATATTAATCGGTATGCAAAAGTCTATCAAAAATAACAAATAAGAATTTTGAGATAGGGGAAATTCCACAACGAATTTATAATGGTTCGGCTTAGAGTAAAATTATATCAATTCTTCTAAGTCGACAGCCTATTAACTAGATTTCACTAATCAACCAATAAATGTTCACAAAAATGAGTGATTGATCTCACAATATCACATAGTTATTATCTCAATACCTTTGAAAGATTTATACTTTGTGGCTCACAAAAAATGAGTAAGTTTGAAATTCTTATGAACTTTGAAATTTTTTATTTTGGATTTCTTTAATCTCTTTAGTACTTTAATCTCCTTCTATACTCTTTCATTTCCAATCAACCTATTGCATAGTCTTTTTTAGATGATCATTCTTCAATCAACTTGATAGACGAAATGTGCACAAAAGATTGAGTAACTATTGAGAGATAAGATTTGAATTTCCATTGATTTGATAGCCCATACAAGCAAATCTCCAATTTGCATGAATAAAGTTTTCACTTATAAGGATAGTAGCTTGTCTTCAAATCAAAGATGCCTTGTGCAATGATTTTGTTGTGAGACAATCTTTAAGATTAAAGATTAATCAATATTTTTTATAGTGGAAATCCAAGCCAAATCACTAGCTGTGTCTAAAGCAAGTCCGAGACTACCTTGAGTTAAATGCCCTTGGAGGGTACTTGAAAATGCTAACATTTCTCAATTGGGCTCCAAAAAATATATTGCATTTGCCCAAGAGCCTTTGGAGGTCCAAAGGCTTTTGCAAATGTGTTGGGTGTAAATTTTTATATTCAAACCGATTAGTTGTTTTGTGATTTGATAATTTAGAGCGCATTTGATAATGTTTGTTTTCCGGAACAATTTCTAATCGAAATAATTTTTTTAAATTATGTTCTCAAAATAATTTATAAACATTTACCCACCCCATTGGTGGCAGAGATGGTGGAGTTGCACGCGCCGCACGCTGGCCACCCGCAAGGCCAAAGTTCAACTCCCCACCTCGTCATTTGTGCGACTTACCTGCAGCACGTAGGAGGTGGGTCCATGCGGGTTGCCCTAGGTTTACACCACCGAATGCCGGTTGTAAACGCACTTCCCGGGTCACCAAAAAAAAAAAAAAAAAAAAAAAAAAACAAACAAACAAACAATTTCTAAACATTTTAAACCGTTTGATAACTATCCAAAATTTAAATTCCCAAAATTAAATTGCATTTGACATCATGCTCAAAATTTCTATTTTAAATCATTTTTTTTAATTTTTAAATAATTTTATATCTTTTTTCTTTTTTTCTTTATTTTCCTTTTCTTTTTTCCTTTCTTTTTTTTCTTCTTCTGATCCTCGGCTTTGGGATGACCGACAATCGGCCAGACGAGGGCCGGTGACCTCACCAGAGCATCACTAACCCTTGGCGAGGTCATGCCTCGTCGGTCAAGCCTCGCCAGTAGCTAGGCAAGACTTAGCCGAGCCATGGTTGGGCAAGCGGCCTTGCCTAGATCTAGCAAGGTGGAGCTCGCCTAGCCATGGCTCGGCCAAGCCTCAATAGGGCTGGGCAAGCGTCACCCGATTAGGCAAGCCTCATCAGTGGCTAAGCTCACCTCCGACAAGCTCGTTGGACTAGTTATAGGCGACCGAAGGCAAATGGTGGACAATAGATGAAGAAGAAGAAAGAGGAAAGAAGAACAAGAAAAAGGAAAAGAAAGAGAGAAAACAAGTTGCTTGATTCTAGAATTGTTCTCGAGAATAAATAATCAATTTTTTTTTTTTTTTACTTTTCCATTTTGTTTCAAATCTACTTCCAAGAACAAAAAAAATATAAATTTGTTCCTGAGAATAAAAATTTTACCAAACGAATTTTTATTCAAAATTTTGGCAATAAAAAAATAAAAATTATTATTGTTTGGCAAATTATCAAATAAAGCCTTAGTCTTACAGCCACCTTTTCTACTACTTCTAAACCTTAAAGTAATATCTTATTGGGAAAATTTCAAATAAGGACCCGAAGTTGATCAAATTTCTCAAATAAAGACTCGAAATGAATTTTGTGTCAGATAAAGACCTAAAGTGGACACATTGTCTCAAATAAGGACCGAAGTGGTTGAATCAATTCCAAATAAAAACCTAAGTTTGTTAGTCAGCCAAATATTCGTCAGCTATCAAGCAAGTGACATTTTCGACGACCAGAATTTGGGCAATTTTGTCCAAAAAAAATATAGGGAAAATTAACAAATCCTAAAACAGAAAAAAAAAAAAAAAAAAAAAAATCCTAGGTTTTCTACAGTCTCTCTATTCCTTGTACCCATCCTCAAATTCATGCAAAGTTATAGACCGAAGTTTACCCATCCTCCATAAAATTGAAAAACCAAATTCTCCACTAGTTGAGGCACGAATTCAAAAACAAGAAGAAAACTAGATGCTTCTTTGTTTGTTTGCGGAGACCCACATTCTCCATCGGTCGAGCAAGGCAAGGAGCGACGAGAATCAAGTCGGGATGATGATCAAGTAGCAATTTGGTTGAGGAGCAGCATGGGAGAACAAAGAAGAAAATGTAAACATCTATATGAATAACCTAAACTTAATTAATTTATAATTTTCCCTTTTTTAAATCACAAATTTCTAACAAAATTGCCCCTATTTTAATTGTCAAAAAATGTCTGCTGGCGAACTAAGGTCCTCAATAAAGATTAACTTGATCACTTCATATCCTTATTTGATGAAAATTCACTTTGAGTTAATTAAAACAACGGGTCACTTTGAATCCTTATATGATATGAAGTTTACTTTGATTATTATTTGAGAAAAAATAGATTCACTTCGGATCTTTATTTATAATTTTCCTATCTTATTTATACAAAAAAAAACGTTTGATATGACTAAATTAATGGAGGCTCCCAAACGTTAATTTTCTTCCACAGGTGTTCACTTATTGCGTGCCTGTTGATCCCCGAGCCCATCATCATCGGAAAAACCAGAGGAAAAGCCCTGTTTTCTGGCAGCCGATCGCACCTCTCTCTCTCTCCCCCACGTGTCACTCGGCACTTGAAATGGTTCTCTTTGACCGCCACGTGTGCTCCTCTTTCACCAACCGAGCACCGCCCAGCGACAACGGCTTTTGCATAGAGACGACCAAGCGGTTGTGATGTTCCATGTTCGAGCTTCGAAGATGGAGAAGAGAGCGTCGCTAGGAGTTCTCAAGAAGAGACCCACGAAGCGAAGCAAGAGGAGGGGTTTGCTGAGTTATCTCAGGAACAACTCTTACATGTTCGCCCCCTTGATCTCTCGTTCCAGTTCTCATCTTTTCCCGCAGAAGACTCTGCTTTTTTCTGATACTGGTGAGTGATTCTGTGTCCAGGCCATGAAATTGAACTCCTCTTTGTAATAATTATCGTTGCTATGGGTTGTTTATGTCTTGTCATTTCTCGAAAGGGGGGAGAGCAAGAGCAGAAAATGGAAGGAGCTTGGTGGAGAATATAGGAGAGTACTTGAAGTCCGATTCTTACATGTATGCGCCGATTGTAGACATTGAAGAGAGTAAACATGCCGCCGCAGGTACTACAGATTACCCTTTTGTGAGTTCCTTCAAGAGCTATGAAAGCCTCGTTGTTATTTTCTTGGGGTAGTCTGTTCAATTGGGTGCTGAATTTGTGAAAAAATCAATTGGTGCATATTGTTAAGGGAATTAAGTTTTTGCGTGGTTTGTTGAATTTTGCTGCTAAAGCAATGCTTTGTAAAGCAGAAGTTGTTAGGGTGCTCGAATTTTGTACCGATGCGATCGGTGCATCCATGATGTGGTTCCGGAGGATGAATTGGCTGTGCATAGAGATGGTGCCTGAATTTGGTACTTTTGCTTTAAATTGACCGTGCCTAACAGATCAAACAAAAGACTACCAGCAGGATTTGGTTTCAATAAGTTAATGAAATGGTGCACATGCAATCCACCCTTATTATGGACTCTGCCATAGTCTGGAGTTTCAATTACTTTGGAAGGATTTTGGGCCCTATAGTTTCTGTATCTTAAATTAAGAGCAACTTGGCTTGATGCCTAGTGCAGTTAAGGTCCATTACACTTTTGACGCGTCTTTGAGTTAGGTGTATGAGGTTATCAGGACAGGGTGAGACAGGATTTAAAAAGGCTTAGGCAGATTTGAACAGGCTTCATTACAAGATGGCATGTTTATGTTTGTGAATGCGCCATGGCCACTGTAGCTTGTAATTGAGAATTCAATCATGCCATTGGAGAGTGTTTTGTGAATCTGTGATTGCTAAAGTCCCCTTGTGAAATTGGGTTAGTAAAATATTTACTTTTCGTGCATTTTAGCTGACATTTTTGTGCATGTTTGTTCTGAAATTAGCTCTGTGAAGTGATTCGCTCAAATTGTCAAGTTGTTGCGACAGTTGAAGTCTACCAGAGCTACATGTTTATGTTTCTTGTCATTGCATTTGCATCGTTGGCACGTATTATTTAATCCTAGACACAGCATGGAAGTTGGCTGCATTTATTCTGATAGCACTGGTTGACATAACTTCTAAAAAATAGAGTGCCCTTGTGGAAGTGTTGGAGGTCGATATATTTTAAACTGCTGGAGTTCACTGAGTGAGAAAACTACAATGTTAAGTGGGTTAACAAGACATGGCCATGAGAAAGCAGTAAACAAAAGAAATGTCTGCTTGATTTTTTGTCATTACATTTTCATTCCTTTTAATTTTTTTGAACTTGCTGAGCTTTCGAGGACGATGAGTGTCGCCCTAATATCCGGCTCGATTCTTTGCTATATCATGCCTTTTACTGCCTGCCTTCTTGAATTCTCAAAGAGTGTTTTATGAGCGTAAGTTTTCAAATAGCTTCGTCATTGCAGGTCCAAGCTGCCAACTTGAGGGGGCATTTGTTGTATCTTCAGCGAGGAAAACAACAACGGACGACCAGTCGACAAATCAGTCGGCAAGTCTAATTGTAGAGAACCACCTCTCCAATGACGACCGCCCCGAGATTAGTCTTACAGGCCATAGTTTCGGACAAAGGGAGACGGTTAAGCACATGGTGTACCAGAACTGCCGCACTTCTACGGTGTCAGGTTGTACCCAGCATTACTTAAATCGAGTCATTTCGGTATTTCTCGTATGTGACAGAAGGCCCAATGGTAGAAGCTAGTAACGTATCAAATGATTTTTAATAATTCTTGTTTCATTATGTGGTTCCAGAAAAACAGAGGCTGAATAAAGAGTTCAGGAAAGTTGTCATCGACTAAAGGGCGGTCTTTGAGTGCTGTGTTCGACGACAGAGGAAACCTTTTCTTTTCTGGTACAACCGAAAATCCCTCTTCCGTGTGCTGTTTCTGTTTTTTTTTTTTTTTTTTTTTTTTTTGGGCCAGGTTAGAGGTCCAGTGATTGTGCATGGGATATATATTTTTTTATGTTTTCTTCAAGTTCCACGGTACAAGCAATGTGTACATTTGGTTTAGGTGTATTCAACTATCGTCGTTCTTACAACAGATGTTCTTAATTGAGCTAGGTTAACTTTGAGACCGAGAAGACAAATGTGGATTGCACATTTTGAACGCCTTTGAATACTAATGTATTTTGAGGGAGTTTTTGGAACGGAACCACTAAATTGATAGGTGCGGTCGCTCCTAATTTATCAAAAAGAACCGGCGGTATCATTTTTTTGTGACTTGGGAGTTTTTTCAACCGGCGTCATTTGTCACTCGGATGCCGACTCCGGTTTGATGTCCGAACGCGCATGACGGAAGAACATATCATCGACTAAAACTTGGGCCGGATGCTGGACATTTTCTGTCGTTTCGGTCCCCCTTACAAGTTCTTGTCTGTATCGTCCAAATCAAGAATGCATTTTGGCTGGATGTGATCCGAGTGTCATCTAATTGAGCAAGTCAAAACAGTGTACAGATGATTTGCGTGCTGATGCGTAACAGGAAAGATAACATTGTGAACCGTTTCCTTGCAAGTTGGTGACTGCCTGTCTTGGAGGATAGATGAGCTGTGATGGAACTTGACACGTTTTTACACGATGGGAAAAGTGGGACACGTATATTCCTGTCAATTTGTGATGTCATGAAGCAAGGGCAGCAACTGAGGAGAATAGCATAGCTGGATCTATTAAATTAAGTCATAAATTTATTTCTTAACTATATTTGATGTATTTGATGGGTTGAGTTGTTGTATAAATTAATTATATTCAGTATATGAAATGGTTTAATTTGGGTGTTAAATGAGTTAATAACCGATTTAGATCTAATATACTTTCATAACTCTAATTCTTTCTAGATTTCACTAGATCTCATATTCGCTAATTCCACGGTCCCACCTCAATTTGAATATGAATTGACCGTAATTGGGTTAAATATGAATCGAGTTGGGTGGAGTATAGATAATTAAATTTATATAACATGGAAATGGGTCATTAAGGGTAAAATGAGTCAATTTGACAATCCAATCTAATACCTATTTAATAAGTCTATATATAGCCCATATAGCCCAAAATTAAGGGCGTACACATGGCCACTTGTTCCCTTTCGACAAACAAAATCACGGCCCAAAATTAAGGACGTACACACGGCCACATGTTTCTTTACGACCCATAAAATCGCAATTGAGAGATCGAGAGATGGTTTGATGTCAAAGTTCAATCAATCAAACCCATGCATGCACGTGCCTAGCACTTAATCCGACCCCCACCAAATTGCATCTCTCTCTCTCTCTCTCTCCCTCTCTCTTCTGTACATCCTTCATGCGAATAGAATAATAGCAATAACATGAAGAGAAAGGACAAGCTGACGGACCGGTAGAACAGTAGTAACCATGGATCCGATTCTCAACCGACGCAGATTAATTTCATAGTTCGATCTTTAGACCCCGCATCTCACGGCAAATGCCGGGATCATTGTTGCCCTCAAACCTTAATGTGGAGCTTAGCTAGGTCGTTTCATTGGCCTATTTCGACCTGGGAAAAGACCCCCATTGTCTAGATATGACCCGGGCATGCTCCCGCGGACTAAAGCCGAGAGTGACATATTAGTCAAAATTTAATCATGGGAAATTAAAACAACCTTTGGACTATGCAGGTTCTAACTTTAGCTGGTACGGTACCTGTGTTTCTAGGTCTTTAGTAAAACAACCTTCGGGACTCTGCAGGTTCTAACTTTAGCCGGTACGGTACTTGTGTTTCTAGGTCTTCAGTACAGAAAAGTATCATAATAAACTGAATCGTGTGGAGAAAATAACTCCAGCTTAAATAGTTCGTGCCAACAAAATATGTTATTTAATCTCGTGATATCACATCAACAAAAAGAGTTGCCAGGAAATTATTGGAAATCATAATTAAATTTTCAAATTTTTAAATTGGTAAAGTGGAGTCTTTGTAATCATCGTAGCTTTATGTTTCTTCATTTGGCGAGCGCCAAGGCACTATACAGGCAGAGCAATTTTCGGCAGAAGCAATTGACCGATACCTTTTTCCAGAAAGATAAACACTTAATTGCATTACCTGTACAGGTTCTAGAAATCCGATAAGATTTACCCCTCGAAGAATCTTTTTGAATTGTTCCAGTTACCCTCGGATCGCCTCAACTTGAGAAACCATCTCGATGAGTTGGCTTATGGGACATGAGCGAACTAGTAACATCTCTCAAAATTCAAAAATCCAAACACGGGTCGCTATAACGTCGCGCAATAGAGAAGCATCATTAGTTTGGCGATACCGTGATAACATGATGCATGCTACTTTATTTAAGTCGAGAACGGCCGTAGCTGGCTATTTTTGCAAGCTGGTCTCCACGACTCAACTTCCTTTTCCTTTTGCCACATATAAGAATGAGCAGTTGCAATTTAAGCTTATCATTTGTCTCTTTCAAAGTGTGGTGGGCGTTCATGCTCGGCCGATCCGTCCATTTCCATGCATCAAGCAAGCAACCACCCCACGTCTAGCCTACTTAGATAATCTCTTACGTCAGAAATTATTGTTTTCAAGGAGAAACATGAGAAGACAAGACATAAGTCGATGACACAGCTTCAGAAATATAATCATCCCATTTAATATATGAACAAATGTTTGTGTAACGGAGAAAATTGTCCAAAAAATCTTAAATATGTTGTACATCAATCAATTCAATTCTAAATTTTCAACTTGACTAATTTACTTCTAAATCTTTTGATGATTTGCCAATATAGTCATTCATATCAATTTTAGCCAAAAGATCATAACTTTACTTTAGTGAGCTCGATTGCTTTAGCATGTAGGACTAGGCAAAAAAATTGGACCAAAGCAATGAACATGGCATGATACCTAGTTGGTCGATCTTCATCATCTTTTACTGAGTGAAAGACCCTTGATTAAGTATGGTCGGAAAGACCTATTGATTTTTCCAAATTATGAGTATTCAGATGTTCTACATATGCTCATGCAAGTAATGTAAAGCTTAAGCCAAAGGTGATACATGAGGTGAAAGGCTACTAGTAGTGGTGCACTAATCTTAAATCATCTAATTTTCTAATCATCAAATACGTGATCTTCAACAAGATTACAATGCTTTGACAAAGGAGTTCTGAGAAACAACCAGTAAAGTAGATAAATCATGATGTTAGTAATAAGGTGGAACTTCAAGTTGGAGACCCGGAGATCTCGAAGGTAATAGAGGCTAACATTGTAGATGAGGTTGTAGTTTCTAAAGTCGGTGATATTGATCAACTAGAGAAATTGTAGTACATAATGGTCGCGGGCAGATAGAGAAGGAAGATCAAACCACCAATACATTATAATTTATGAAAATATTGCTTATATATTGACTATAGGTGATGAGGTGGGGACAAATGAGCATTCGTCTTACTCCGAGGCGATGACTAGTACTGAATCATCACACTAGTTAAGGGTTATGAGCAAAGAAATGAAATCGCTCTATCAAAATCACACATGGGAGATGGTCGAAGTACCAAAGAGTTAGAAAATTATTAGAAGAAAGTGGGTCTACAAATGGAAAGAGGGCACTCCATGTCGAGGCCGCTAGATATAAGGTGAGACTTGTTGAGAAAAGATATACACCGTGAGAAAGCATTGTCTATAATGAGGTTTTGTTTCATGTGATAAGACATATTTCTATTCATGTATTATTTGCCTTAGTTGCTATACAGGATCTCGAATGAATACAGCTAGATGTGAAAATGACACTTCTTCACAATGAGCTGAAGGAGCAAATTTACATGAGATAGCTAGAGGGATTTGCTATTGTGGATAATGAAGACCATGTTTTCTTATTGAATAAATATTTATATATGCTGAAACAATCTTCTAAGCAATGATATAAGGGTTTTGATGCAAAGTCAAATGGATAGTTGTATTTTACTTTAGAAGATTAAAGGATGGGTCATTGATGTATATGTTATTGTATGTTGATGGCAAGTTGATAGCAGCTAAAAATACGTCTAGTGTTGAAGTGATGAAGAGACAATTAAGTGATGATAGGTATTGTAAAGAAAATATTGAGTATAGAGATTTTGTGCGATTGGATTGAAATAATTTTACATTTATCTCAAAAGAAATATATTAAGAAGATTGTAGCATGTTTTAACATACAGTCGGCAAAATTTATTAGCACACATCTAGCGAAACAATTTAAACTTTCTTATAAGTTATCACTATAAATTGAGAATGAGGAGGAAGAGCATATGTATCATGTTTTTTATTCTAGTGCAGTGGGTAATATTATGAAATTTAAGCTCTATTTGAGCTCAGTTGGTGTCTGTAGAGAGTGAATGGCCATTGAGATATTGAAAAAATTAGCATGGATGATGAGTATAATGAATTAATTTCAAACATCAAGTAAAAATGAAAAATTATTAAAATATATTTCGATTTTAAAACTCGACATGAATCAGGAAATCCTCCAACCGTTGATGTATGTGCAAAGCAATGGGAATTCGGACCTAGTGTCTAAGGATCATTCCTTCGTCCATAATTAGGAGAGGACGATCGGCGAACCCTTCAAAGAATATCAAAATTGGATGTTTCCTTCAAGGTTTGACCAATTTCAATGCTTGTGCGTACATATTTTTATTTAATATATTAAGTTATCATGCGTGGGCTTGTCAGAAAAAGGACACTTGTGATTTGTGTGGCTGTCGGTGTGCAAGTTTCTTCAAATCGCGTGGTGCATGACTCCTTTTATGGGCATACAGAGGAGCTCATGTTTCAGCCGCAAGTGAGTTTATTTTTTCTTGTTAGCCACGTGAAGAGATCATACCAACATTACTGATTTGTGTTTTGAGCTTTACGTCCGATTGAGTTGCTTATTTGTAAATATATCGAATTTGAGCTTGATCCAAAGGTGATAAGCATTCGAGCGTGTAAGCAATTATAATTATAATTCTCCAGTGATTAGTAGTTTATTTACCGCAACCTCTTCACATGGAGTAAGTATCGATATTCAGATCAAATCACATATATCGCATATGTCTTTTATCATTCTTCATTTGTTTCTCCAGTGATTTCATGTCGATTTTAATTATAAGATCCTATCAATTTCCACATTCATTCTACAACAATTGGTTAAAACGTTTAATAGAGAACGTTGTTGAAACATAAGGAGATGAAATTTGTTAGTACCACTTGTTTACAATTATGTACTTATTTTATTTAAAAGACTAATAGTTTGGTATTATCCTTTGTTGTAACAGGTTTAGGGGAAACATAGTTACAGACAAATGTATGCCATCCTCAAGTATTAACCTGAAATGTCACTGAGAATCACCAAGACATGACCAGACAAAGGACAAAAGGCATCTTAATCCCAACCTATGTTCATAGCAATAGCTGGAGCAGATTAGGCCAGATCTAAAGCAAGGAACAGTCCATTGCTTTTGCTTCTTAAGATGCAAAAGCATCTTGCTTAAAATGGGGGCAACATTACAATTACTTCCCAACTTGTCTTTGAACTTTATAGGAAGGTAACATGGGCACCGAGATCAAGAACAGTGCTTGGATCCGCATATCGAATCGCTAGTCAAAAGGCCTGCTTTCGTTCATTAGGTTGTCCTTCTCTCCAGTTAGGGCGGGATTAAAGAAAAAGAAGATAATAATGTCCAGGCTTGTGGGATAAGCTCAAACGTCGGCAAGAGAGCGAAGTCTAGCATCAGAAATCCTAGCGACTTTTCCTCGACGAGGGCTTTGGTTTCTCCATCCACAGACAGGAAAAGGACGTTTATCGTACAGATTTAGGTTAATCATTACCGATCAATTTCCATGATCATTCGTTAATAATGGGTTCCAGATGGATATTTCAATTATAGGATCGGTTTCGTTTCTTTAGCTTTTTGTGATCATTACATTTTATTAACTTTCATCACGGTAAAATATTTCTCGAATTACGCAGGAATGAAGTAAAAATGGTCTCCCATTCAAAGGAGTCGCCTCCATCGGCATCCAAATCGGCCAATAGCACATTACTTCATATGAGTTTTGATATTAAGTGATAATGTTGTTTCAGTTCGTGCTTAAATAAAATGAAAATGATATGGCCAAGAAGTAAACAATAATAATAGAAATAATATCTTTAACAATAGTGCCTTTTGCAAACACTGATTAATTAATTGGTTAAGGAATGTATACAATCTCTTGTGCAATAACCATTCTACTTAACAATTTAAACTAGTGTTCTCCAGGATGTGGCATTATTGCACAACAATGTGGTCATTATTTCGTCGCCAATGGGTTGAAATTTGTCAAGTGTGTTCACAATATATTACCCTTCTATCTATTTCTAGTTTGATGAATACCGCCAGTTCTCACCCCACAACCACGACATCTATTATGGTCACGATCCCCCTTGTTTCGTTCACGGGACGGGCTACAAAGGCAGTCGCGACCATGGCGATGGCTGGTATTTGTCATCCAGCTTAATACTAGCTTAGAGTTTGAGAAGAGAGAGACAAAGACAAAGAGTCGAGGCTAGAGACTAGAGAGCGACAGCGATCGAGTTAGGTTTGAGTCGGGTCAAGTCGGTTGGGCCACACTGGGTTCGGAGGAGAGAGACCGGGGAAACTCCAGAGGTGCGATCGGGACTAGGCAAAAACGGAATCGCAACGCGATCACACGAAAGGAACAGGAGATTTGGGGTGCGGACCGGGGCAGAGGATCCACACCGAAAGCAAGCGGGGGAGCTTTTTACTAATTCCACCACAACTTTTGCCAAGGGAAGGAGAGACTAGAGAGAGAGAGAGAGAGAGAGACTAGAGAGAGAGAGGGGAGGGGAGAAACGTCAATGAAATTTAATGCTCCTCTCCCCAAAAAAATTTGGCATCATGATTGAAGGGGAGTAGGGGGCTGTAAACCTTTGCGTAGGCAGGGGCGGGGCCCATCCATGTGTGCACATGCCATGCCCCCGCTGGTGTTCGCGTGCGCGCACGAGCACGGCCACCAAACTTGCCCGCCCCCCTTTGCCCAATTTTCGAACGCGCGGCAGGTCGTCGCGTGCGCCCCAATCCATGCGACTCTACAGTGCTCTCAGCTTCCGCTATTTTCGGGCAAATAGCCCCCATTCCAAGCCATTCAAAGCCATCTTTTTACACGGCTCACGTGGAGGCTGACGCCTGCAGGAGGAGGGCCAGGAGTGAGGGAGAAGAAGGTGTTTGATACTATAAAAACAACTTTAAATTATGCTCATTGTCGTATACATATCTTCAACTTTTTTTTTTTTTTTGTTCTTGTAAAGAATCTTAAATTTACTTATTGCGACATAAATACTCCAATCTTTTTTGTGTCATTAAAAATCTCAAGCTTATATCAATGTAATAAATATATCTTAAATATAATTGAAAGAGATGGTATACATGTCATACATGCAAAAAAAAAAAAAAAATTAGGTGTATTTCTATTCTCGTAGACAAGTTTAAGATTCTTTTAACAAAAAAAATGTTTGGGATATTAGTAATAATCTATGGTTTTTTGTGGTATTTGCGCAAAAGAAAAGCAAACGAAATAAGCGGACAAAGAAAGGGAAAAAGGGGAAAAATTAATCTGGACCATTCGATATTTCTTTTTCAGGTTAATTTGGGTTTACTGCTTGCTTGGGAGTGCTTGTTCATTGGAGCTCATACACTCAACCATACCACTATTAGTTTTTGCTGGCCCTAGACAACCCACATTTAGTGTTGCCAAAGACTGGCGGTAAAATCATGACGGCATGACTTTAGACTACATTTGATAATTAGGATAAAATTCAAAATATGATAAAATTTATCCTATTATACGTATAGTGCTTACTTAAGATAGGATAAAAATTGATTATAAGAGCAATAGAGCCAGAATAAAATTATCCCGTGAAAAAAGTGAGATAAATATTTATAAGACTTATAACATTCATAACAAGAAAGTTATTTTTCTCGGACAACAAACTTCTTAAATAAATAAAATTAGAATTATATTTCCATATAAACAACATTTGAATTATAATATAAGACTTCAATATTTGCATATTACAAATTTTAGGTATTTCAGTATTTTAGGTATGTTAACACAGTTTATTATTTAATAAAATTTTATTAAACAAGCGATACCTATTGAGAAACGATTAATTGTTGCTTGAGTATTAGCTAACTCTTGTTCTTTTTTTCAAATTGATATCTCTATCGGGACAGATTAAACATTTCAATTCATCAACCAATATATCGATCCTTACAAAGGCTCGGATCATTTGGTGAAGATCCTCTCCCCGGTTGCACGATCCACCCATAACTATTCAGACAAAAATCTCAACTACGAATAAGAACTTCACTTGTATTAACCATTCATTGAGATTTATCAAGACACCATAATGAAACTTTTGGGGAAAAAACAGCGCGTGATACGCAGTACACTCATTGTGCAAAGTAGGGGATATGAGAATGAGAGGCAGCGAAGGTACGTGGAGACGGGGACATGGGGACATCATTAACTTCCCTTATCATTTTTTTCCTCATATTTGGTTCTTCACGTGAAATTCGTAGGGGCACTTTCTTCTGGCACCTGACAACAAGGGGGGCGGGGGAAGAGTCGATTCAAAAGGATGGGCGCAAATCACGGGGGCCGACCCTTTCGGCTCCCCATTTCCTCCTCCGTGTCCGTGCGACCTTTCTTATTCATGTGACTCCCCGCCTCCCACGATTAACGTATCTTTCAACGCCCGATATTCATCCTTTTTTCCCTTAAATTATCATGTGGGAATTGTCTACGCATCAGAATCTTAACCCCTTTGGGACGAAAGTTCTTTTGGAGATTGAATAGGCCTGACCCTCGTTTTCCTGGCTTTCTAGTGGCGTAATACGAGGGATCTTTCGTTACATGCTTCGCAAGAATCTGTTCTTAAACCTCGCAGTGACGGCAAAGCACCTCCATGACCCGCCATGGAAAGAGAGCCTTGTAATCCGTCCACGGGAGCCATTCACAAATACCATTTGATTCTCATTCAAGCAAACGGGATCTTCTTCACTGGTCGGAGTGATTGGTAGCGCGCTTCGTCGTCGAGGAAACAAGCATCATGGGAAATGGCAATTTAGGTGCAAGAGAGATTGAGGGTGAGCCGCAAGGCTTTCTCTCGTTCTTGTTTGATTCTCAAGAAAAATGATGAAGCAAGATAACGATTCAGATTTTTCACCACCATCTCTTATTCTAATTTAAATAGGACATGAAGAGAGCAATTTGGGGCGTGAGAGTATGCCTGCCTCTGTACATTTTGTTTCTCGAGTAGTTTCGATTGAATACTAATCAATATCGCAATGCTAGACCTTAACCGGCAGAAAAATATCAAATTTCTAAAGTCAACTAGATTTTGCCTGTGTTTTCATACTCAAAACATACTGGTGTAATTAACAAAAATCACATTTTCTGTAAAAACTGTAATTTGGCTTAGGACATCACAAATCTAATCAAACCGGGAGGACAAGATTGAATGCGATATTTAACTAACGGGGAGGCGAGCCGGTGTTGAAGGTTTATTTCAACAATCTATAAATATTTGAGATTGAGATTCAAACTTTGCCATCCACATATTTCAATGTACCTGTATGATAATACCTCGGGTGGACTTTTGAACAGGACACGACTGTCAAGTCGTAATCTCATGTACGAGAAATGCATGCGCATTGTCTTCCCCATGAGTATACATGAAGGTACAAATTTACTTTGGGTCACTGCTGCCACTACTTTTCTTTGCGTGGTGTACTATTTTTGTTTTCTCTTCCATATTTTGGAATTTACATACCATAACATGAATATAGTTGGAATGTCTCTATTATTTACAACGTTGTCGGTATGATTATTAAGTTAGCACCATTAGTCTCTTAATGCCATCAACCTTGCGCTTGCCATTTTTTGTATATCATACTCCAGGGCAGCTTTCAACCTACAAATTCATCTAAATTATGCATAAAAGTTCACGTCTTCTATTTAGATAAAATAGCAATCTTTTATTACACATGATGTACGAAATATTAATTCAGTAAGTCTGACGTGCATGACCAGGTGTGACCCCCCGAAATCTTCATATACTAATCACAAATTGGGATTTAAATCTTTCTCATCTCCGACCCTTTATATTCCTTCCTTAAGATGAATTAAGCCTTCAAATTTCCCCCCTTTAAGCATACACTTTGAGGAATTTCTTTATCTCTCTCTTTTTTTTTGTTCATACATGTTCACATTGCTCTTTGCTGGTGAGTGATCTAAAAAGGAACACCTACCTAGTAAAGAGGGTGTAATAGATCCACGTAATATAGTTTGTGCCCTCCATCATTTGAAATTCAAAGGGCTCGTTGGCGCACTCAATCCGTCCCCGTACAAAGCACGGGATTAAAAGGGGAAGAGAACAAACTAATCAGAGTTGTATGGCGATTTGGAAACAAATTGTTGTAATCCAGCATATGGGGACAAACATTCAAAGCCGTTGACAATCTGGTCCCACGAGTCCACATGAAAGCCAAAATGCCACAAATCAAGCAACTCAAAAGGGAGAGAGAACGGACCAAAAAAAAGGGGGAGGGAGAGAGAGAGAGAGAGAGAGAGGGAAGTTGGAAACTTTCTCCTATTAATTCCTCAATCACTTGGGCAAATCCAAAACTTGTCTCAATGGTAAATAACTGTATGACCATCATAACTGGAATGTTAAATCTACATAATCTGAAGATCTGTTTATTTAAAAGAACATTATTTCCTAGAGTTATTGTCCGACTTTCTAGTGTTTAGATGGTGGAAAATTAATTAATATGCAAAAAAATGTTTTCCATGAACATAAAATAACAAGTTTAGATTAAGGGAAAACGTCCTTCTGACAAAAAGAAAACCATTTTCCCTAAATCACCGAATAAATGAAGGCTAATAATTTCTCTTTAAAATGATTTATATGGAAAATATTTTTTTTATCATGAAGTTTTCAGTGAAATAAACGTACTTTTAGGATTTCTATATCTATAAAATATAGATCTTGACACATCTTTCAACACAACAGATGGTTATAAACATTATTACAACGTTAATCTTTTGGATTCTTTTGTTTGGACAATGTATCGCAATAAACTTTAAGGTGATTAAAATAGAGTATAAAGCAGTTTTAAACTCATTTTCCGCGGAGGGGTTCTTACCAAATTTGTTTTACAGAAAGGTTACACGAGAAATCAAGACAAATGAAGGAGGCCATGGAGGACGGGGGGGGGGAGGGGGGTGGTGTGAAAGTCCAAATTTCCCTCTTTGTGCAAGCAGGCGAAATCTAATTATTGAACGAGATCTGTACTTTGTGCGTGGCTCAAAGGCCATGCTTTGAAAACCCCATGTGGAGACCATGTGAGGGAATTTTTTCTTCCCTCCTTCTCTCCCATGCCCAAACCCGATGCCCTAGAATTTCTCTCAATTGTAGGACCCCTTTGTCCTCTCATCATTACCATGTTTTCCGGATCCTGCCAATTCCCTCCTCTCAATCAAACCCAATTAAAAAGCCCCCATTAGTCCGAAAAGAGATTGAACAAGACTTACGCTCGCAACTAAGATTCCACCATGTCCTCTTTTCTTTTCATGTTATGTCATTGAAACATCGACCCATCTGTCTATATTGAAGCTTTCTATTTCTTTATTCTTTCTGGATATAATTCTTTTTGGTACTTAATTTTTCTCAATGAGACACGTTCTTCTTTTTTCCAATATTGGGTTTCGCGCTATTTAAAGGTGGTGCACTGTTCACATGGGGTGCAGATACACTGGATGTGGCAGATGGAGATAGAGGTAAAAGTGGGAGTAAGAACAATGCCCGAAACAATTGTAAAGTTCGCTTGTTTATACTGTTTGGGAAAACATAATGTTTAACGATTTTACACTGTTGTCTAATGAATATTAATGAAAAGCTGGCGCAATCTTCACATGGGGTACAATGGATGTGGCAGATGGATATGGAAGTGAAAAGGGGACCAGAATAATACCAAAAAGAATCATTTGACTTTTGAACCTCTCCACCGTTTCAAGGGATATTAATATATTGAAAATGCAAATATGTACTTTGTATGATAATGCAGATGGAGGGGAATCATATAATATACTTTGATATGTAATCACAAATCACCAAATGCTTGACGTGCCATGATAGAAGTTTTACTTGAGTTCCATTGTTTCTTGCAGGGAAAGGAATAAGATGAATTCCAATTTTATTTAACCAATTTGAGACATTTAAACATGTTGTGTGAATATGAAATATAAATTAGGACTGTATGACCTAGCAGCTATCCATTACTTGTATCTCACATGCGCATGTACATAGGAGCACACTCCTATGGAGAATATGAAATTTTTCCTTCAATTTTCTCTAGCAATGGTACATGTGCGCATTTAAGTATCGCTAGAATAATTGGCTTTCGGAGGAATTTCTTTCTTCCTTTATTTCTTCTCACCCCTAGAGTTTAATGTATTTAGTTGGGGCATTAAGAGATTTAGAGGTCACCCGCCCAAGTCCTACCAACTATGTAAAAATTATTCTAAGTTAGAGCCACCTGCTTGAGCCAAAAACTTAGACTTAACTAGTTCATGAAACTTATAAGGTGCTTAATGGGTCATAGGTAACCAACTCTCCACGATTGCACTCCAAATTATCAATAAAACAATTACTTTCTTCCCTCCAACAAAATATATTGATTTTTTTTTTTTTTTTTTAAATCCTGGGCTAGAGTTTATCTATCAATATTACCTCAGCAGATAAACGCTGCAACATGAGATTGCCAAATCAGGGTGTATGAGCGTTATCTCGTCGGAAGGATGTGCAAGGCAGATATTTGGTTCTGTTGGTTACTTATCATTTCCAAACACATGCGTGTAGAAAAAGAAGATGCTTAGTTTTCAATGACACACGCATAATGTCAACTCATGACAGGTCAAAGATGGAGCAGCCTGGTGAAAAACTCGGTCCAAGCCATTAGTTATGCAAAACCCCACAAGTTCCTGTACTGAGAAAGAAAAAGGACATATAGTCACTCTCTACTCTAATATGCTCCTATATTGCCCACTTCCCCAACTTCCAAAATAGGGCCAGAAAGCACATTTAGTGAGTTTTGTTTGTATTAGTAATAAGTCACAAATGTTAGGTTTGCATGACACTAAGGGGACCTTTTTTTCTTCGCTATACATAAAATAAATCCAACAAAGACCCATGTATATGTGTATGAGGCTGCTGTTTTTCATTTTTTATTCTGGCTTTTTTCTATTGTATAGGGAAGGTTTTAGGTGGCGGGCCATGGTCACCATGTGCATGCATGTGCTGTGTCTTTCTCTGAAAGGCCCACCACTTCTTTTCCTTTGAGCAAATAAATTGGGGGTTTCTTCACAGTCTTCAACTTCTCATTCCCTCTTTTCTCCCTTCAAACACTCACCCAGACTTTTCTCAATTTTGTTTTTCTTGGGTTTCTGAAACTTCTCTGGATATCTATCTTTCTTGGATCAGGATCTGTGACTCGATCCTTGTGGTGCATCATCTCCAGTCATCTTACTTCTCATGGTCACTTCTCACAACACTGAAAGAGGTATGTTCTATTTTGCATATGTCCTACGAGCACTTCTTTTTGCCGTGATTTATCCAAAAAAAGAAAAAAAAGTGTTAGTGAGGATTTCAGCCCATCTATTCGTTCACAGTAATCATTTTGAGCTTTGCATAAGGCTGCGTTGATATCGTTTCCTGAACCATTTTGGAGAAACGCAAGAAAACGAAACATACATTTAGCTGGTTCAAGAATTCACAAATTAGCTGGACAAATTTCCTCATGAAATGCATAGGATGGAAACAACAAGCATTTCCAAATCAAATCCAAGAACCTTCCCTTGATGTGGAAGTTAATTTCTTCATTTATCTCTATGTACTGAAAGCCTTACATAATTGTTCGCTGTACATTTTTCTCAGAATGCACAGTGCTAGCTCAATAAAGCAAAAGTTCCTCAAGAAATGGATCATGGGTCTCCAGCTATGCAATTCCTCAAAGAAGAATATGACGATCATGGAGAGAAGGAAGGCCATAAAGCTCTCAGCAGACCTCGCATTGGCTTCGGTCCGGAATTGCACAACACGTTGGAGTCGTGCCCTAGTCGCAAGTGCCTCACAAAATGATGACAACCAAGCTCTCCTTCAACATATCATTGGCTCTGATGCTGCGAAGCACGATAAAGCTTCCATTGATGTTGTAGCAAATTCAACAACTTCCGTTGCCAAGAAGATTGCCAGCAAGAAGATATTGAAAAGGAGCTGGGGCATTAGGAGAGTGAGAAAACTGAGCAATGGTGCTCTAAAAGATCCACCGTACTCTATTGCCAAGAGGTTGGTGAAGAAGAGAACACAGTTGCTCAAGAACCTTGTACCAGGAGGACAATCGATGGACGCTATCTCTTTGATCGAAGAAACCCTAGATTATATGGTGTGGCTCCGAGCTCAAGTTGACGTCATGCGTTCTCTCGCTCGTGCGAGTGAGCGCCTAGATGGTAAATGAAATCATCGTCTATGATGATTTAAGTTGATATATAGATTTTGTTTGATCTCCACTTTGCAACATTAGGTGGGTTGAGGCAAAATGTGATTAAGCTATATATAGTTCAATGCCTGTATATGCAACTCCATGTGACTAAAGTTTGAGTCTCTTCCACCTTTTCCCTTGTCATTTTACTATTTACTCCTCAAGTTTTCAAGATATAGATTAATTGTTTAGCTTTACCCCCGACCTACTAATTGGTTTCTTTTCTTGTCGATGATCCTGCAATTTCCAAGGCTCATTTCTCAACTTCAGTATTGTCGATTTGAATTAGTTCCGTTTCCACGAAGGAGTGACTTGAATTATGTTGCTTTAGAAGAGGAATTACACAATAAGCATAGTGCCCATTCTAACATGAAGAAGAAAGATGCTTGTACTAACCAAATTAAGCCCTCCCCGTTTGAGTTTATTGAGGAATTGCCACACTTATTTTTGAGCGCATTTCATGGAAGTTCGAAGTATAAGTTTCTGGGCAGAGTAGAGATCTGCCTAATAAACCATTTTAAGCCCCCATGGATTCAAGTTCGTAACGTTCATGTGGGTCTCTGATGATTTCGACAAATTCATGATGCATGGTCAATGAAAAGTTAAAATCCTCATGTATGCAGAGGGAGATGGATAATGAAGGAGAGACTGAGTGTGCTAGACATCTCAAGGGACGTTATATGTTGTTTTCGTGCCGCATGTGTTCGGTGTGCATGAGAGAGAGAGAGAGAAAGAGAGAGAGAGGGGCACTGTGTTGTATGCAATTCAATGTAGCCATAAATGGGGGATGACTTCTAGACGGATGAAATGCTTTTGTCGAGCTGAATTTGGTCAAGAGTAGCAGAGATGGGTCTCTTGAATCATGGAGAGATACGAGTTAGAGAGCAAAGTTGGTATTGACCCGGGGGAAAATGCTTAAGAAAGGAAGAGAAGGGGAGGGGAGGGGGGGAATTGCGCACCCGTGCACACACCGGTTTGCTTAGTCTATTTCTCTGAGAAGGACAACTGCGAGAGAGGGGAGATAAATGGGGCCATAAATCGATCCCAAGCTCATTAATTGGGCATGTGTGCTTGTTGCGACAAAAGGTCCTTGATTGGGAGCCTCTTATTTTGCTTTGATTGCGCTCTCATGCTACCTGACAATGAAAAAGTCACACTCGAATTGAATTCTCCCCAACCAAGTCCGTGGAGGACCTGGTCAGCAAGAACCAAGTGAATTTGTGCTAACTAAATCCTTCTGGGACCTTAGAAGTTATGTAGCAATTAGACAATCGTTTATAAATAGCCTTTCAAATCTTCCCAAGTTTGTGGTTGGTACATAGTGTAGTTTTAGTAAATGATTAAGAATGTTCTTGTAGTCATTCAAGTTTGAAGTTCTACCATTTCCTGAGCTAGAGAACTTGAATATGTTCTCTTGCTGGGAAACGACGAAGGGATTAATCTCGCATTTGAGTACGTACTTGGATAAGCAATTTCGCACGAATCGGTTTTGTTGGACGACAACACATTATTGTGTCATGGAGCAACCTATATTAGGGGTGCCTTCCTCGGTCATTTAGCTAAGATCGAGGGCCGATTAGAAATTAGGGTAGATGAGATCAATAATTGGGCTGGACAGCCTTTTCCATTTTGTCCTCCCTAGTTTGGGCTTTATGCAATCGAAAGCCCAAGGAATGGGAGCACTTATGGCCCATTCTCATTCAATATCCCAATATATAAGTATGTTATGGATACGTCGCATGCGTCCTGTGGTATAACGCGCCAATCACAAGATTGCAATACCTTTTTTGCCACGAAGTTCTGTATGCAACCGTATGTCCAATTGGCACAAAAAAAGTAAACTAAAGTATGGTAATTTGCAATTCAAACAATATACATGCCACATCCAAATCTAAAGTTTGTGTGGTGAGCAAACTCTATTTGTTGAATTTTCTCGATTTTTGACTCAATTTTTCATTCATTGTATTATTTTTGGCTGACATATCAAGTTAGCCAAATCCCTGTTAATCCTATTGATATGGGTCTTTGAATACATAAGATTGCGGCAATCTTGTATATCTACTACAACGACACATTGATGTTAAATGACACAACTCTTTTTCTTTTACTAATCAAGAGGGAACTCTCTCATAAGATATGGTATTCATGACATGACTGATGTGCTTAAGCATCTATGATTGCACATGTGAACATTCCTTTCTTGCCCGCAACTTCCATTTAGATGTCAGATCAACTTTGTTAAAAAGCATGGGGTGCCACATATAAACTAACCGATTGATGATCCGAAGTGTGATTGCTTTCACATGACTGGAATGAGCGCAGCTTTAATCAAATCTAGGATAAGTTCAGCATGAGCCCTCTTTTGAAGATAAGCAACTTCATGGAAGCTCCTCAAATGGCCTTAACTACTGAGTTATACAACCAAAAGCTTTTTTTTGTTAATCTTCATCATCGGCCCAAGTTGCTGATTCACAAGCTTTTGAGGGGCTGCTAAAGAATGTTCAGCTTCAATGATACATGTCTTCTGCTTTTTCAACAGTGCTTTTACATCAATCATCTATGTCTCCCGCCTTTTAGCTTTCCATGGCCCGAGTGCATGCTTGCTCATAATGCCCCTCATACTTTACCTTCTTCCTTACCTTCCTCCATTGTTTTTTTCTTTATTATTTTCTATTAGATTGTTCGGTTAGTGTTCTTTCCCTGGGGTGGCCCTTGAACAGCTCTTGCGTAAAGTCCATTCATTATTCTCTTCATATCTAAAACCTTCCCAAGGCCTTAGCGTGAAGATATGATTTTCATTCAAGGACAGGAAAGATAAGGGGCCTCCCCAATCCTCTGTAGGCAATACCTGCTCCGCGAGCTCCCAACCTCACACTTTTTCCAACTTCATACATCTAAAATCTGTCCACTTCGTTGGGAGAAACTTTATGGTTTGCATCAAGGGATGGGAAACAACCTGTCATTTACTGTTGAATGTCCCTCCTTGTCTTCCGCAGACACATGTCTGGAATATGTTTGAAACAAACATTTAGATCACTAATGAGTTGTATATGGAGGGGGAGAAAAAGGTACAAGTTGCATATGTTGGTGATAAGTACTTCGAAGTTGAAATTGTGCTCTGGCAATGGCAGATACACGTGTCTGGAATGATCTTTATATTTAAGACCCATATCAACATGTTAAGCTCCGTTCGATAAAACTCAATTAATTGTTGCAATCAAAAAAAAAAAATATTAATAGGTGCTAAAAAGTGGAAATTCACTTGGCATAGTAAGGAACGGTTACTTTATCCGTTAAGTAGGAAAAATAATAAACGGTAAATAAAGTACTTTGCCAATTATTTTTTGAAAATCGACTGATAAGATCATGGTTCCATGTTTGATCAGAAATTAGTCATATATAGCCACCGGTTTCAATGATTGTTGGACAAATTTTTATTTGTATTTTGGACATTTAAAATTCAGTGCTTAAATAAACGTCCACAATTTTTTCTTTACTCTAGAAGAGAAAAGAGCTTTAAAACCATTTAAACTAACATGGGAAATTATGGAGAGTGCTTTCAGGAAACTTATCAACACTTATTAAATATATTTTGGAAACTTGAGAGATTTGATTTTGAGGGTATGTTTTTCCCCTCTTATTTTTTTGTTTGGACATGTGTTCATTTTTCAATTTCAAAAGCATCTCGATAAGTGTCAGTGAGGGCCAAAAGAGAAAGTATCTCAATAAATGTTCATATTTTTATCTTACCTAGGACATTTGTTAACTCTATTCAAACGTATAACTCAAGCTTCTAGCTTCATTCTTAGAAAAGAGAGGGGATATCAAGGATAATAATGGACTCTATCTTGCCAATCTTTATATGTTTCATTAAGAAACACTAAACTTGATCCTGAAACTAAATCGATGCTTTTCATTGCCTTTCGTCCTTTCTTCTTTTTAAATTCATTATGTTAGTCATGAAATCAATCGAGATCTTCTATGATCAAGGCCTAGGGGGTTATGATGACACACACCACCACGACGCTCTAAACGGGCCACAGTGTGATGTCAGAGTCGTGCCCCACAATACAAAGTTCAGCAAAATTATTAATTTAATACGGATTTAAGAACTATCTATTTAAGCATACGCCCCCATGTTTAGAGCTTGCCCATATCTCTCCTCATCTCCTAATCTCTTCATTCTTCTCCTTGAGAAGCAATCGCATTCAGATGGAGTCCAACTTCAGCTCCGCACCAACTCAAGCTCACCCCGAGACCATGGACTTTCTCTCCCGAGCATGGTGCGATTTCGCGGTCCAAGCATTTCAGCCTCCGTCGCACGATCCTCATAACCAGTCGATTGTCCTGCTCGATCCCCCGATTGAGAAACTAGAGAAAGAGATGAGCTCTCCTGACAATTTCCTGGTAAGTTAAAGTTGAGCGACTTAACTTGCTGAAAAATGGCATTATCATGTGCGAGTTTTATTTTGGTGAGAGGAAAGTATGATGTTGAGATGTAGAATTTGCAGAGGATGGACAATAGCGTGACCATGGATGATGCAGCATTCAAGTCTTTACCTCCATGGAAATCAAATGACGTCAAGGTAGATATAACGCAGTGAACTCAAATCATGTATTGATACTCGGACATAAATAACTGAATAATTGTACTAATGATAAGATATCGTTTCATATTTTTTTCCCCAGTCGTGGATATGGATGCAACAGGCTATGCACCCAGAACTAAACTATAACAGCTGTTTCAGGAAAAAATGGGTAAGTGAAATATTTCAGATATGTAGCAACGTGAAACTTCATGATTGATTTTTCAGATGATTAATGCTAAGATTGTAAACTAGAAGCCGGTCGCAAAATTGTTATGGCTGATTAAGATGCGACAGCATGCAAGTGAACGTAGATTATTTAGACAAGGGGGTCGTTATATTCAGATGTTAGACAACTGTTTGCCTTGTCACTTTAACATTAATTTTCATGAAAACCGATCTTAGTGTATCTATCGTTATTGTTCTCGTAGTTATATGACTTTTCCTATTGGATTTCATGCTCCCTCTGGCACAGGCTCCGTGGAAGATGATGTCGTTCAAGATCATCTCAATTAAGAAGTGGTTGAAAGAGATGAAGCTAAAGAAGAAGGAAGAAGAGAGGTTGCAAAGAACCGAAGTTCATGCAGCGATATCGGTGGCAGGTGTGGCGGCTGCCCTAGCTGCCATCGCTGCTGAGAGCTCAAAGAGCGGTGAGCCTTTATCCCTGGGCTCAGAGAAGGAAGCAGCGGTGGCATCTGCAGCAGCCCTCGTGGCGGCACAGTGCGCGCAGGTGGCGGAGGCGATGGGAGCGAAGAGGGAGCAGCTTAGCAATGTGATAAGATCAGCCACGAGCAGCACCAGCGCAAGTGACATCTTGACACTCACTGCCGCAGCTACTACATGTAAGGCGCTCACTTTTCAATTTGATTTCTCTTTAATGAAGCTCGCTTATTTTATGATAGGCCAATTTTAGTTCATCAATCTGAAACTTAGTTTATTTGGTACATCTGATTGATAAACACGAATGAAATTAATACACGCACTCAAGGCATAATTCATTGAGAAAAATCTCTTAATTCATTCTGCAAAATTTTGATACAAAATATTGATTTGCATGAGAGATAAAGCAATATTTATAACTAAAATAACCCCGAAAAATGGAAATGTTCAAACTAGGAAATGAGTAAGCATGGAATCCTAAATCAATTCTAAATCGAAATACACCAGAAATCTTAAACATAGGAAACTTGACTCCCGCACATGAACTTATATTTCACTAATTTCACCTTTCTATGCTCCGGGGGATATTGAAATATTCATCGAAACAGTTCGTGATAAATTCAAACCACTAAAACGGGGCTTTCAAACGGTTTGCTAGGGTGGCGCGGTGCCACTTGATCAGCTATTTCAGGTTTCTCCCCACACCAAGTCCTTCCATGAACATGTTTCGAATCCTTAGTAGTTCCGCCTCCATGGTTGTTGAGATGCCTTAAGACGGCGAAAGGCCATCAACAAGGCATGCATCCTTCATCTTCACTAGGGGGACATTGCTTCGATTGTCGCCTTAATCAAACATGACTCCTCTTTCCAGCGATCTCGCCGACTCTAATACAAGCATAAGGGGTGATAACAAGAATCTAGGAATACACTAGATTTGCAAATCCGAGTTGCAGTTCGCAAACACGCAAATTTATGCAATAACAAAGAAAATTCTCTCAATTCATTAGTTCATCTTAGCCAAAGAATAAAAATTAATTTATCAGCCAAACTCATTCCTCTTTTCCTTATAAGCTGAGCAAATTTCACATTATTACTATGTAATCTTCTCAATTAACTCTATCTGTCATGTATTGCTTGATGAATGTCATGTTCAGCATTAAGAGGAGCTGCCACACTCAAGGCAAGGACCGGATGCAGGAACGGATTAAAGGGTACTTCACCAGTTCTTCCAATTGACCAGGACCAGAACGACTTTGACTTCGACTTCGACAAAGGCCGTTCGGTCTTAGCCAAAGGTGCTGAGCTCAGCATCGAAACCCCAGATGGTTCGTAAACTCGGGATCCTAGTGCATAACTCTACTACTAATCACGCTATAATCGTCTGTCTTATTTACTAATTACTATCGTCTTGCACCTCTAAAACTAATGCTTTTCTACTTTATGAATCAATTCGGACAGGGAGGTACGTGGCGAGAACAGTTTCCTTATTCCTGAACAACGAAGCCAAGGTGTGTGTTTATGTCTACCGGCGAGTATAATTTATGATATACAGGAGAAAGATTTGTGAATTTTAATGGCCGCCTAGGAAACTAAATCCGTTCGAGTCGCAAGATTATCATGCATATGAAATTTCTTGTCTTATATACGGGTTATAGATATATCAAGCAATATTGAGTGCGAGTTATCAAGTGAATCGACCATGCCTCGTTCTTACTTTTCAGGTGATTCTCCAACTTAGGAAGCTCAATCTGTTGAAAAGCAAACAGGAAAGTACGTTCTCTCTTTTCCATCTTGGCCTCTTACACGTCCACGATTCTTTCCCTTTTCTGGAAATTTATGTGACGATGGATTCGAATTAACCTCTCACCATTATCGTTAATCACTCGATGAATATGCTTTTTGAATAGGCATTGTATTGGACTTGCATGCTGAATTATATAAGGATGGAGAGGCCGGAGAGACCGAGACATGCTATCTCATTGTATTGACGACAAGCCGTGGAACAATTAAGCTGGACATGGTGGATGATTATCGACGATACAAGTTATGGACAACCACTATCAATCGTTTACTGATCCTGTCCGCTTCATTTAGCAACTATGAGCTTCAGTTCTATAGGAAATAAAGCCCTGATATATTGTATGGATGCATTATAAAGTCGTTTGTGTATATTAATACAATATTTGTCAAGCACATTATTTGTTTCTGCCATAGTCGCGGCTTAAAGAACCAATAAAGATATCATGTTTCTAACTCCTTATTTCATGATTGAACTTATATGTGGGGTTGCCATACAAGAGCAAACCTTTTTAGTAAGTCTAAATTAAAAAAAACTATGAGTATGAAATTGTTTTGCCAAAAATTATCGATGAAACACTTTTTGATTTGTGTATCAATGAATAGATCGACGAAGGATGTGCAGAGTAATTTGTTGATTCTCGGATAGGAAATGCAAATTGACAAGAAAATTAAAAAGTACTGAGACCGTAGACAATCATGTCCGACTATGTAAAAAAAGTACTAAGATGTAAAACTAGAAAAAAAAATGAACAATTGTTGTTCATTGATTGATTGGCGATGCCCTATACAAATTATAATTCTAGAATTTATGGCTACTGCCAACAGTTCATGATGACTAGAAAGAAATTAATACATTTTACGTGGCTCTTAGAATTCAGCAGCTTGTATTTAAAGATGCTTAATCAACACAAACCCAATTCGACTACCCAAAGTTGCTTCTCCACTCTACATGTAACATCCCGGGTCCCACTTGTGTGATATTGTCCGCTTTGGACACTGAGTCCTCACGGCTTTAAAATGCGTCTCACAAGTTAAGGGAACCCAAGCCTTATATACAAGGCCCATGACCCCTCCCTAAGCGATGTGGGACAAGAGGGAGAGGAATCCCTTCCCCTTCCCTTGCGCGCGTCCGAGGACCGGAGGCGCGGACGCACCGCCATCCCTCCTCCCCGCGCACCGCCGCTCGGGTCGTCACACTACACATCCAACATCACCGGTTACTTTTGAACTCCCTTGCTCCACTACTCCACGGTTGTAACAACCCACATTTCTCGGCCTCTATTATTAGTGGCTTCCGACATCTTTGGCATCTAATACCTGAAAATTGTGTCAGTTTCACTTTTTCATGCCTATGTCAATGACCCTACCAAGTCGTGTCCTGAATTTTCGGTTCAATTGCTTAGATGACTACTTTGCATCCAGCTCATCACGAGTCATGCTAGGCATGACCCTTTGTCGACTAGGTTAGGACTTATCTACTGACGCTCATGTTATGGGGCTTAGTTTTTCCCTGTTATGTCTTCCATCAGCTTGAACCAGTCACTTTGTCAATTAACTATACTTGTCGGTTAAAAGCTTTCAATACTTGACAAATTTTTACCTCTATTGTATTTCATTCGGTCTTTCTCAGCCTAAGCCGACAGCCGAAGACTTCCGACAGCCGAAGACTTCGGCATTTTTTGCTGTCGACGGAAAGTGAACTTGATCCCAAAATATCGGGAATCAATTTAAGGAATGACCAACGGTGTACTCCTCTGGCTCTTATATTAAGTTTGAAATTAAGTGCACAATTATTAACTCCAAAAGTTAAAATTATTACAGTGTGGAACATACTTTACTTTACAGCTTAGTAAAGTAGAGAGAATGTGAGAGGAAGAGCGGACGGTCTAGGGATTCGAGGGGGCAATTCCACTGTTCCGTCAAAAGAAACTGGATTTTTTTTGTATGGGCTGACTTCTAAAAAAGTTCATGAGTGTAAAAAAATAAAAATTGTTAAGAAAACATTATTGATCACATGATTTCCCAATAACTTATTGAGAACTTACCAACAATTTTATGAAATTTCAAACTATCTTTCAGAAGAACTGCTTATATGGCCATCTTTAATTCATTGTAAGAATAATATTATATTTTAGGCTGCAATAAAATAATTACAAATTATTGCAGGTCAATTTCTTTAAGAATTGGTGACTCACAATCTATTATTACTTTCACAATAGCTCAAATATAGCATTAACGCATACATTGTCAAGCATCGCAAGATGTTTGGAAGATGAGAATGCAATTCCTTATCCAAGAACAGGATCTTTTTTTCTTTTCATTCTTGAGAAAAGAGAAGCCCGCGGATTTGGTGCTAGTGGCAGTTAAAGATAAGGTACTAGTTTCAGTGGGAGACTCCACTGAGAATGTATGAGTCAATGACAATGGTAAACATGAAGTTTCTTCGGCAACAGTTCTTTCCAAGCAAGATGCAAGAGGGGACGAGCCTGTCTCCAGACAAGATGGAGAAGATGATCAAAGAATATGATAGCAAAGCCCTTTTTTCACTGGATTATAGTAGAGGCACCAAGTACGAAGAATATTTGGTGGTCCAGCTCTACTATTTCAGCCACACACCTCTCCACTCATTGATTGCCATGTGCCATGTTAGGGCCACATTTCAAAATTTCAAAAATCCCTTTCTTAGTCACTTATTCTTCTTCCATAAAGTACCCCTCAATCACACTAGACTTTGAGCCTTAAATCACGCAAAGTTGAACAATGTGATTTCATTTTCAACTACTGAGTAAACGTGTCATTGTGCTTGCTCAAATTGAAAACCTAAGGCATGGCAATTGAAATGCTGGTGCAGTGTGTTTGTTTGTACACACGTGCTTTACCTTTGTCTGGAGAGGATAATTAAGTTGGGTGTCCTTACTTGGCTAAATCAATTTTCGGTGTTCTTTTTTTTTTCCAGGTGAAGAGAGCATCAGTCTATTACTAAAGCGAAGATTAGTGAATTTCCTTATGTCATTGTCGCATTTTCAGAAAACCTTAAATCATTGCAAAAATCTTTTACAAGCTTCTTTAAAATGAGAGCATTCATATCAGGACTAGCACTTTTTCTCTTACTAAACTCATGACAACGAAACTTTGAAGTTTCGAAACTTGGTCATCGGAATGGCTATGCCTTTTGTGGAGATGACGAAGGTGAAGTTGAGGGATGTTTGCGAAAGATAAGTAGCTGACTGAGGAAGGGATTCTAGAAAATCTAAAAATGTAAACTTCCACCTAGATATGGTGATCAACGAGTGGAGAGGCGCATGACCGACATAGGACGGGACCACCCAATATTTTCTCCTCCCAGTGCGGAGTGGGAAATCCCAAGGACTGCTTTTGGAACGCCCGGGCTTGTGGGGAAGACACCGAGAGCAGACGGAGAGATGGAAGAAGACCTTCACCGTTCTCGGTGAACTTTCTGCAGTTCATTTTCTCTCGGTTAATATGTACTGTGCCTGTCCAGTGTAGTGAGTGGAGGCGTGAATGAAGAAGTGAACGGTGGGATGAGGATGGTGATGGAGATCACGGCAGAAGGTGATCGTAAAAACTTTCCTCCAAGTCTCGACGTCAATGCCTACGGCGACAGAAAGAAATTGACTTTGAATACTTCTCTTTTTTTGTACTTTTTTTTTTCTCCCCCATTAGCGAATGTGTTTTCTTTTTATAAGTGAAGAAGTTGGGCTCCAAGGATAGAACTTTAACTTGCTGTTTGTGGGTGAACGTTTGTGTACTTTCTCTGCTTGGTTATTTTTTGCTCTTGATTGTTTATATTCAGATTGCCATTCCTTGAGGTAATGAATCTTTCCAAATTTTATCGTGTGCCCACCATCCTTTTCTTGCCAAGAATCCTGTGCCTTCATAAAATCGAAACAATTTGCACGTTTCCTAATTAGAAAATCTTCGCCTCTCGTATCCGTATTTACCGAAATTCTTAAAGGATATGCCTACCCGCTTCCCAATTTAATACAAGAATATAATCTTCCTAGTTTAGGCCATGCACATGTGATTGTTCGCCATATTATATACATAATACATATATTTAGTGGGATTGGCCAAATTTTGTACTCCTGTGGGCTTAGTCCATATAATTTAATCAAGCTCAAAACTTCCTTCCACTAGTCCAAATCAAAATATAATTTATGTGGGTTTGTTACTGTCCGATGAAAATTCTCTTGATATGCAAAAAAAAAAAAAAAAAAAAATTGATAATATTTTTGTTTAGGGGTCATGGTCAATCCCTAATTTTTTTTATGCAATAAATAATTAAATAGGTCATCAAAATTTAGATGTGAATATACTCATAATGAAATTAATATGATTATTTGCAAGCTAAGTCATATCTTTTCACTATACACTTGTATAATGCAATGGATGAAATCGTTGGAAAATCACTCTTTCAATACATAATAAGCATCTTAATCAATATTGAAATCCCAAATGATTTTCTTTTATCCTTTTTCTTATCAATGTCTCTTTTTATGACCTTCGAGTACAAGCACAAGAGATGGAATACCATGCAAAGCCCATGACCCGACAAAGTTCAAACCTTTGACGGTTGTCCATACCTTGATTTTTATGTTGTTGGTGCCTTGGCCTTCCACGTCTATCTATTTGTATTACCAAAATCTCCTGTTAGTAAAATGCTTTGTATAAGTACAGAGAAAATGATTTACCTAGCCTTCAAGCAACTAAACGCACCTACTAGGCTACTACTGTCCATCTCTGTCGGAGAAACTCTTCTGATTAGTGGGTGATGAACATGGCGGTCGCCCCTATCTATAATATGTGCAGTAAGTTTGCGTTCCTAGCTTAGTAAACCATCAATCAACGAAATGATTGGAGGCTGACATAAGAGGAAATTATAGCGCCTCCTTGTATATATGCAACACAGCACACTTATTCCTACCAAGGACAAGACGTCATACGCTTGGTGTCTTATTTACCTACGTAGATGATCGATGACACGACGTGAAAAGAGAAGGATGCTTGGTAACTAAGGCAATAGACAGGCATGTATGCACCACGATACTTTGCTAGTGACCCAAACCACAATACAAAGGGACAGATGGGACAGCATCATATCAAGATTTATACAGTTTTAGAAGGCTCGAGCATGAACTCACAGCTTCAGCATCGCTATATAGTCCGCTGTTCTCTGAAATAAAGTCTCAACATCGACATCCACGTCGTCGCACCCCGGAATCATGTTCCGTAGAGTTCTTACTTTTATTCGTAATGAGAAAACCCGCCTCTGTCGTGTCTTGGTTGAGCGGAGGTCGCTTTTCGATCTTGATCTTTCTCTAATGACATCGAAAGCGTCAAAAGAGCCTCCCCAGCTTCAGGAATAATATTAGCAAGGGTAATGCATATATAAGTTATAACATCTCGGGTCTTACTGTGTAATATTGTTCGCTTTAGGTCACCCGTCCTGGCGCGGACGAACCGCCATCCCAGCCACGATTTTTTCTCTCAAGGCTTTGTTCTTAGCACAGCGGAATCATGTGTGAAACGCATCACACAAGGGTAGAGGGCCATCCCTCAGGCCTTCCCTCTCCCCTCTCCTTTTTGCTTTAATGACTTTTCAGTTTCTTTTTTAGAGGGAAGGGTTGAGGGATGGCCCTCTACCCTTGCGTGATGCGTTTCACACATGATTTCGCTGTGTTGAGGACAAAGCCTTAAGGGAAAAGACCGTGGCTGGGATGGCGGTTCGTTCGCGCCAGGGCGAGTGACCCAAAGCGGACAATATTACACAATAGGGCCCAAGATGTTACAAGTGGTATCAGAGCCGACTCCCGACCGCGTATGGGGCCACATCAAGAATATTGTTCTGACTCCTGATCTCGTGTTGGGCCACGGCAAGGATGTTGTTCTGTTAAGAGGTGGAGAGTGTGACGGCTCAAGCGACGGTCCTCGAACGTGCGCAAGGAAGGAGTCCCTCTCTTGTCCTATATCGCCTAGGGAGGGAGATCTTGATTAGCTTATAAAATTTGGGTCTCTCTCTCTCTGGGAGGTTTTAAAGCTGTCGTCCGCGCAGGATGGGGTGACCCAAAGCGAGGTGACCCAATAGCACACGGACAATACCATGAGGCCACAAAAAAATTTCCCTCCCTCTCTCTCTCTCTCTCTCTCTCTCTCTCTCTCTCTCTCTCTCTCTCTCTCTCTCTCTCTCTCTCTCTCTCTCTCTCTCTCTCTCTCTCTCTCTCTCTCTCTCTCTCTCTCTCTCTCTCTCTCTCTCTCTCTGGGAGGAGAACAATAATATCCCAAAATGTGGGACACAGGATGTGTTTTCAATTTCTCTCGTCACTTGGTTGAATAATTATTGAAAGATATGGGAAGTGTTTTCAATTTCTCTCGTCACTTGTTGAATAATTATTGTTGGATTATCGTAGTATGCATCAAGTCGAATCGTGTCGAAAGATATGTTTCCCAAAAGTCTTGCTAGACAACGACCCAAGAACATTCTTTTAAATTCCAAAATTTCTCTACTATTCCAGCTGAGATGATATTCGATTGGATGCTTGTTCACATTCATCTAACACGGTCCATGGAAATTAAGTTTTTCAAGGATTGCTACGAAGGAAAATCCATTCTATATTGACATTATCAATAAAGCGAGGTATTCATCATTTATTTGCTATATTCATATCTGCTCTTTGATAACACTCCTTTTTTTTTTCTTTTTTTTGATCCATCTTCAAGAACACACACTTGCCAATTGCCAATCTCCTCCCATAAACAATGGCCTCCTTCAAACACTAACAACGCATAGATTCCACCATATTGCATACTGAATAATATTCAGTAAAATTCACATTTAAGGCTGTCCCGGTTAACGTCTGCACAAAGACGTTTGTGATCAAGATCTGCTCGCTAGGAATAATCCATCATACCCTCTCTTTTTTTGCATCAATGGACAGCTATAAGAATGGATTTCACATTTGCAAATCCCATCAATTCAGCCATTCATGCGATGGACTTATGCAGATATTACTAATTGTAGGGTTCGAATTCGGAGCAGGCCTCAAAATATGTTTTCCAAAGGACAAACAACAACAAGAAAACTCTGAAGAAAGCATCGTTGCGATATTCAGATGAAGCAACTAATTATCTCTTAATAATTGTCTTGCAGATTGAAGTGATGATCACGAGTGGACTAATCCTTAGCATGGCCTCTTTCTTGATTCAGCATGGGACAATATGATACGACAATTCGGAGCTGGTCTTATAGTGATGTTAAATAGTTGTAATACGATATATCGATTTCCTACACCCAAATTAGCCTGTATGGAGAGATCTCATTGATGAGACGCATCTGTGATTGCAGGGTCGCTCTTCCATTGTCATGGGCATGTTGCACGAGCAGCCTGCATGTCCACTTTCATAATGCGATGTTCAAACTAGGTGTTAGCCTTCCTAATTTAATGCAGCAAGAAAAATGGTTTCAAGTGATGATCTCAACCAATGCCCACCATCTCATACAGTGGTTCAAGATGACGCCGGCAGTTTTGGAAAATCGGATAATGTGCATGCAGCTGAAGGGCCGGCATGTGTCCCCGTAATTGCGTGGGGTACAAGACAGGATGCAACTCGTCCTGATGGGCTGTCAAGTAGGCCAACTAGAGACGCTAGCTTTGAAAATGCAGCAAATGGTGTGTTCGTTGAACCGAGGACCGAGTCCGAAGATAGGGAAAAGGCGAAACATGACTTCCCCTGCTAGATTCCTTCTTTTAGTTGCCTAACAAAATGGCTTGAGAGAGTGAAGACGACGGTGAAACAGCACTAAAAGCGAAGATGACAGTCCTCGTCAGGAACAGCGCTAAAGGTGGCAATGGAGTGATGATGAGAGAGTGGTAAAGAAGGTAACAAGGGCGGCGGAGCAACGACGATGGGCATGATAGGTGGAGGCATTGCTTTTAGTTACCAAATGAAGGTTTAGACATAAATTGTTGTCAATAACTCATTTCAAAAAATACATATGATCATTTTAAGGAAATTATTTTTTAAATCATTCATCACGAAATAAGCATAGAAAGCATGTTAATTGCCTCTAGACACTTTGAATGATCTCGCATTGTTGACCTGAGGCACAAGCTGTTCGCAAGTGACCAGTTCCAATGGGTTTGAGGTCACGAGCTAAAGTTCCTTTTTGAATATCAAAAACCCAAGAAGAACTTCAATAGTTTCCCAGAATGCCTGAGGAATTGTAACCTAAAATCTCAAAACGTTGTCATTTATGCGTTCAACCTTTGGTAATACCCTAGAGAGAATTGTAGTAAAGGGAGAACTTTAGCTGCAGCCCAACACGCATGAGCGTTGATAATCATCTGTAAACAAGAAAAGTATGTGCTGGCTGACACATTCCGCATCGATTCAACATTCTGCTCGTTTTCTTCTTCATAAGACCCAGAACTTTTTATCAAGAAAAGAAAACAAAAGAACAGAGCCAAAACACCCTGTTCCCCAAACTTATGTCCAGTACACATATAGGGAGTTTCGAGATCCTAAGACCCCTATAACTAGGAGAATTGCAGAGAACACTATATATATATATATATATTTGTTTTTTTTTTAAGTTCAGGGTCCACTTTCTTTTATATCTTTTAAGTCAAGTTGCCACCATGAAGCCCCACCATTAGTGATCACAAAAAGCACCATCAAAACTGTACCAGCCGCCATTGCAGGATCATGGATCTTGGACTCCTCCAGAGTGAATGCACCACCCCTTTACAGGTGGGCTCTCTCTCTCTCTCTCTTTGTGGGTAAAACTCACCGAGCAAAAGCAATGGCAAGAAGAAGGGTTATCTAACAAAGAAGGTCTTAGGGAAGGAAACAAATGTATAAGAAAGGGTTATGTCTGGTGTTAGAAAAAAATAGAGATAAGCAAAGATAAGAGGGAGAGAATGGGCTATAGAGAGTGTTTGCTCGAAAAATCAAATTAAATTGGCACAAAACTCGCCGGTAGGTCACTTAACACCACAGTGGACGATTGCCACATCGCTGGGGCTGCGGCCAGATTACAGATAATCCTCACCCTTTTAGTGATATATCTGAGCCTGCAGAAGCTCGTTTGAAATTTGCAATTTTAATTCAAGAAGATCGACGCATTTAAAGAAGATCGAAGAAAGCATTCAGCTCTGAGGGTGGCAGAGAGAAGGAGGCCTGTTTTCTAGCTAAGAAGAAAAGTAAGAACTGTATAGATCATGAGACTGGGATGCAACAAGGTCTATGTCGAGACATTTGTTTCGGAGAATAGCAGACCATATAATGATACAGACCGTGAGTTTATGGCCCTAAAGACCTCCTAAAATTACAGCAAACTTGACACAAATCATCTCATCTGCATCATTCTTTATGATATTGAGTCCTGCAAGTTCAGTGTATTGGATTGCCTCTTGTTCTCTTGAGAGGCTAACTATTCATGATAAAGCCAACAGCTAAGATTTAACATCATTAGAAATCTCTGTCAAAGAATTTCTTTTTCCCTGGTAAGATTCAAGCCCGACATTTCAATAGCTAACCTCTCAAAAACAGAAGTGTTCCATTCTACACAGCCAGACCGTATAACAATTTGCCTACAACACCAACGTAAACATCTCCAGATTGACTGAGCTTGAGGAGCAACTAGTTTCAGGGGATTCTTCAAATACTTCCACCTGAAAGAGATCTACAATACATGAAACTCCACTACTACCAACATCAAAAGGAATCCGCAGCTCATAAGGACACATTCTAGTGAACCCATAGACTAGTTCGAATTCCACAGCTTTTGATACTTGAAAATGCCAACAAATGCTAAAAGTAAAGAACTGGCCAGAGATCATAACCTAGGAATTGCCAGCGCATTCTAATCAGTGTTCCCACTCCAAAGAAAAGCAGTTAAAGTTCTCAAGCAAAGTCAAATTAGGATGTCAAAAAGAAAAAAAAAACAGCAAACTTGTGGGAGAACTCGATCAACAAATGCTTGATCAAGTAACTCATTGAGCTGTCAAAGCATAGACAACCACTGATGATTGGAGACCACGATCCACCTTGAAGTGAGCAATGGAAGAATCTCTTGACCTGCAATCATTGATAGCTTGTGTTATTAGGAAGAAACATAAACCAAAAGAAAAGGCACTGGGATTAAGACAGTGGGTGCTGAAGTTGAAGTTAGTATCCACTTTGAAAGAAAGCAACAGCAAAAAATTCCCTCAATGCTCTTTCTTCTGATTTGAATGACACTGTGACTTGGTAGCAACCAATTTGCAAGCTCTTCAGTAATCCCCACAGGATCCATTATAAAATGGTCTGACTCATCTGGAACACACCTCTCTTCACTGTTGGACAAAATCAAATGCAAATCCATGACTTAGACCTTAGACAGACAGATCGGTTTTATACAGGAATCAATCAAAGATTACCTTGGTAAGCAGTTCAAGAAACGCATGGGCAGGTCCTGATAAAGGGTTGAATTTTAAGGTGTGGCATGGCAGGGCATAAGGAAAAGGATACTCTTCACTTTATCTTTTGCAGCTTCTCTTGAAAGAAAGGTCATCACATCCTCAGATCCTATCAATCCAGAAAACCAAAGTACTCAGAAATTCAACCAGAAAAGTTTCAACCTACATTTATCGATGAATTACGAAAAAGGCCCTAGTTATCAGAGTCATTCTGGCATTCGAATGTATTCAAGGTAAAAGGATAAAGAGAAAGTCAAATGAAAGCAGAAGCATCCCAGTTTTTTAATCAAAGGTAGATTAAATCTGGAGTACCTGATGAACTAAGCTCATGTATAAGGGATATTAGTTGCAAGCAAGAAGCAGATGGCCCATCGCATTCTTGAAGGGCAATTAGGATGTTTCAAAGCTTCTGTTGTCTTGCCATCAGAAAATGTAGCGTGCCAATGTTGCAGCTAGAGAAAATCCTGAGAACGTCAAAGCTATCAGAAGCACAGGGAGAAAAAATCCGGGTCAACATATCTGGTTACAAAAGAGAATAAATAAGAAAAAAGAAGGAATTCAAAAGTAGCATATAAGCAAATACAAAGGGATCACTTGTACCTGAATTCTTTGTGGCCAAATACATAATAAAGTACTAAAACCCAGGCAATAAGCCCAGAAAGCCTCCAATTTCTGGACATGATGACGCTGGCTGAGGAGAAAGGCAAAAAAGTAAAAAGCATCACTGCGAATCCCTGAGTAAAGTACCAGTGCCACTTGTGTGTTCCACAGTAGTCGCCACCGAAAGAAAGACAATTGGACATGAAAAAGTTCACAAATACTAAAAGCCATGAGCCATGCAATAGTTGATCAAGTAAAGTCGGCAGTCCAAGCACCAGCGCCCCTTATATAGTACAATAGAAACATAAATCAATCGCGCAAAATGCATCCACAGTTGCATGCCATCAAATGGCCACACGTACCAGAAAGGAAAGATGCATGATTACCCACCCAACAGGAAGAACCTCCAAACAAATGAATCTCATTCTCTCACGGGCCAAAGAAAGCTCTAGAAGGCATGGCACTTGTTGGTCGAATTACACATGCAAATGCTGCCACTACCAAGCCCCATATCCTTGTCAATGAGGCATCAGTGCCAGATGAAATTCTCAAACATGGCCAGTAATACAGCCCCATGATTGTAAGGACAGTTTCCAAAGTAGTTGACAATGTCCATGTAATGCAGAAGAACATAAACCAGTTTGTCAACTCAGAAAATAACTGACAGAAAGTTAAGGTCAATATTGTTAAACTTCAAGCTGAAAATTCCACAAATCAACAATTTTGGTACAAAGGAGATGATATAGATGCTGCAAATCGTAATAGCAAATGGACACTGCCCATCTAGCGACCCAATTGCCAAAAATAAGGCGAGAGAGTTTATATAAGTAGAGATCACCAACTGCAGAAAATATTGACTGGAGCAGCCTTGGAGCCTTCATCTGCAAAGCAAGAAAAGCAGCTTCGCATAAAATAGACAACAAGAATATTAATCACTTGTGTTATCCATCAAACTTATAATGGCAAAAGTTCTAGTTCCCAGAATTTACCACGAACTGAGGTTTATCAAGAAAAAGTATTGCTAGAACCTTGTAAAGAAGAGCAAGTATCACTGGCAAGTTCTGGAAGTTGCTCTTCTTTACAAGGTTCTAGCAGTACCTGTTCTTGATAATTTATATAAAGAACGTTGAAATGTACATCCTGAGTAACTATTTTTCTAGCAACAAAAAATATGTATAAAAGATGTAGCTATAGAATTAACGGAGGCTAACTTACCCAAATGCAAGACAACGTGCAACTTCCAGAGCTTGCCAGTGCTCATCCAGGTTGAAATATATCTGTACAAGCAAAGAATTCAACACTCATTCGGCCAAGCATAGTAAAAACACTCTCTTTTCTGATAAGAACAGATATGATTCTTCTAATTTTTCTTCGGGCAGGTCTTTCAAATCCTGCAAAACTTGTCCACCACCAGCTGTAGTGCAAACATGATGTCTCCGTCACATGGTCGCTGCAAATGCACAGATAGTGATCATATTGCACGCAGGTTAGCAAAACTATAGAGAATGATGATCATAGTTCAATCAGACATAGCTATGAACAAAAAATAAACAAAATGAAAGCGCATTCACCATCACAATAAGAGTAACGAGTAAATGGTTTGGCTAAAACTACCATTATATCTCTTTTAGCTGGGAAATGAATCACCTTCCACAACAGTTTCGCATGGATAGCCAATAAAAGAAAATTATATATGCACGTTATTGGCATTGCCAAATTCATATCCTCTAACCTCAACCATGCTAAAAGTTACTTGAATTCTATTCATATGAAATTTGGAGAACAATCCTTCACATTGGCATAAAATAACTCATATAGACATGACAGAAACATTGCAAGCTCATCCACAGTTGGTTTTCTCCCGCAAGATCATCTTTTGTTTGCCTTCTCACTTACCCAACAGAGATGGGATCCAATTCAAATTGCAGACAGCTTCAAAAGCTGAACTTTAACATGCGATGTTGTATCGTGCAGCGAGAGATGCCCAGATCACGAAATGGGCGTCTGTAGAGGAAGGGAGGAGGGCAAATAGGGAAGGAGACATTACCCGCGACGGCGAGCTCAAATTGAGCTAGCGGCACCTTCACGAGGAAGAACAGAGAGTGAATTAACAGGGACTGGAGAGAGAGAGAGAGAGGGGGCTAGCGAGTATCCTCCAACAATCTTTCCATTAAAAAAAAAATTAAATTTTCAATGTATTTATACGATCCCTTCTGTAAATTATTTTTCTAATCAATGATTTCCTTTTGATATATGATGATTCAAATATTTGATTTTGGTGAATTATAAAGGGATTTTGCTTAGTCTTTCAAATGTGATTTTTTTTGCATATACATGACGCATTTGTACATCTGCTAATCATATGTAAATTGATCCATTGACATTTTATCATTGTAGGTGTTCATTGTAACAAACCCATGTATTAACTGAATTCCTAAGTTCTCTATCCACTACAACGTTACTCGAACAAAAATAAAATCACGAAAGAAGCTACTTTACTAAATAAACAGATTGAAAATTCTGTTGTATTCAGATTTGCATATAAATTTTTGAAGAATTTGTTCTTTTCATTAGTGTCATAAAAATTGCAATGCTAATAACTGGAACAATTTGAAAAAAATTATGTATTATTTACCCTTCTCGAGATGGTTTCAAGTACAAAGTTCATTTATTTACGGTCACTGCAAATTGCAAAATCATAGGCTTTTAAAAAGGAAATTATTTTTCTGGTTTCAAGAAAAGCGGCTATATTCGAAATTACTAAAAATAGGGGGGAAAAGTAGTAGCATTTATGAATATAAATGGAAAATAAATTTGTCAATCTAGAAACGATTTTTGTTAAGCCAACTAGATCTTTCCTGTCCTTACAACAAACAGTCTCAAAAAGCCATTATCATCTAGGAACCTAGTAGTTGACCGAAAAGATCTAGAAACCTAGTTTGTTCTTGGGCCGAAAATTTAGAAACCTAGTTGAAACGAAGTCCTAACGTCCATTTCCAGTAAAAACTCGACAATTGGTAACTGAATTCATTGACATCCACCAAAATTCATTCGCAGCTACCCGTAATTCACCGTCTTTCAGTTTTAGCACCTCAGCCATGTTCTCAACCCAAGATAGAAACTTTGAATGGAAAGTCATAACTGGGTACTCCGTATCGCCATGCAAACTGCAGACTTTTGCAGAATAGAAAAGCTGAACGTTCTTCATTGTCATGACCCAGAAAGCTTAAGGGAGGAAAGAAGAAGACTCTTGTTTTGGTTTTTTCGCGGGTTGATGAGATGGGTTCTAAACCTACCGCTACAGACCTTGGTAATGATACTTTAGCGTACACTATATGTCCATACTTGCCTCCCAGAGTCAATTCACATGGCATTTGGGGGTACCTTCTGGATCGCGTCAACAATCCTCTGGATTACTCGTTGACTCGCCTGAACTTGGAGCTGATTACGGTGTTCCTCGTCACTGAAGCTTGTCATTTCGTGCTCAAGCGGATTGGAATGACAAAGCTGGTCTCGCAGATTCTCGTAAGTTCAGATTTCGACGTCCTTTTACTGCTTGTATGGCATGAGTAACGAGCTTGTTTCTTGATTAGAGCAGGTGGTGGAGGAGATAAATTTCGGTTTTATTGATTGGGTTGAGGGGGTGTTTCATTCTCACGTAGTGTCTGGAAAAAAAAGTTTCGCAAATTAAGAATGATTTGTTATCTTCTCTGCTCTTGATTAGCAGATAGAGGCAAGAACACTGTCTAGATAAAGTACTTTCTAATGGTCAGAGATGAGCCTTGGCGAGTTTTGATGGTTCCGGCTATGGCAAAGCTATACAAAACTATGGTTTTCAAAAGACTTCTCGACATGATGCTCGATGAAAAGTCCGCATGTGGTTAGACATGTGAAGTCATTCAGGACTCTCTAATTACTGTAGTGTCTCCCAGGAAATCCATTGAAATCTACTGTATTCTTCAATGGCAGGGATATATGCAATGCTTTTTCCACTTATTTATTCTGTTTCATAAATTAAGCAGAATCTTTTTCTTTCCCTGAAATGAATAAGCGGCTGATGAGGGTGCGGGATTTCTTCATCTTGTTTTTGTGAACCAGGCTGGTATAATCCTCGGCCCCAATATGTTTGTCCACGTCAGTGGGAAAGATGTGAGGATTCTCTTCACTATTGAGAGCCAGGAATTGGTTGATACCATTACTCATTTCGGTTACCTAGTTTTTATTCTCTTAACGGGCGTGAAGATGGACATCAACATGGTTCTGCTGACAGGAAAAAATGGTCTGTACACTGGCGTAGCATCATTGTTGATGCCATTGGTGTTCGGACTATCAGGTGTGGTAAATTTCAGTGCTTCGAGGCGGCTTCCTCGAGAGCATAAATTTGCTCTAGTTAATTTTGTCGCTATGCAGTCTATAACACCATTTCCCATCGTTTCTTGCCTTCTCGATGACCTCAAAATCTTGAACTCGGAACTTGGCCGGCTAGGACTGTCTTCTGCACTGATCAGTGATGTACTCAGCATGTTTCTGCAAGTCATTACCAGCTTGGCCATTGGTGGAGTTGGGCATGGAAAGCCTAAGCAAGCTTTAGGAAAATTTGCGGGTGTCCTCCTGTACCTTGTTTTCGTTGTCAAAGTGATTCGGCCAGCAATGAATTGGATCATTAGACGAACTCCGGAAGGCAGGCCGGTCAACAATGGGTACGTCTATGCCATAATCCTGTACTTTGTTGCTTCTACGGTGATATTCCAATTGGTGGGGATCCCCAGTTTCTTCGCGCCATTTATTCTGGGTTTAGCCATTCCTGATGGCCCGCCATTAGGAGTCTCCTTAGTGGAGAAGTTAGATTGCTTCACTTCGGGTGTGCTTTTGCCTCTTTTCATTACTACGAGGGTGATGAAGGCCAACTTTGCAGACATCCAATTCAGCAGCGACTTCCTTCAGGTTAGCAGCATAATCACCGCAATAGTAGTCGTGGCGAAATTCATAGGCTCTATGATTCCTTCGATAGTCTTGAAGATACCTAAACGAGACACGTTGGCCATTGCTTTCATAATGAACAGCAAAGGCGTGGTCGACTTGGTTGCAGTGAGCTTCGTCAGAGACAATAAGGTATTCCATATATCAGTGAAAATGCATTTTCATGTCCCAATTTTCTATGGAACTCTGGATTCTGTGATTTGAAGAGCATGGACTCTTTCAGCAACTTCTCTTTTTGGTGTGTGATCTTTTCAGAATCTCTCTCAATGAAACTGCATTTTGGACATCCACTGAAAAACAAGGAAAAATCTCCAAAGGAGTTCATTGCTGGTTCTTTACACTAATTGTCTTTGCTTTCTCTATTTCTTTGCATCTCTGCAGATTCTGACCAATGACATCTACTCTTTCATGGTTGTGGTCATCTTGGCGATCGCAATCATCACTCCATATGGCGTGAAGTACTTCTATGACCCTTCCAGGAAATATGCAGGCTACCAGCGGAGGAACATCTTGCATCTGAAACCCAATGCCGAGCTCCGAATTGTCGCCACCATCCATCGATCTGATAATGTTGCAGCGATCCTCAACTTATTAGATGCCACTTGTCCCGCCAAAGAACGACCCATCGCCCTCTATGGCCTCCACCTCATCGAGCTGGTCGGCCGAGCCACTCCTCTCTTTATTTCTCATAGGATGCAGAGGAGGGTTCTCATCAAAAACTCGTACTCTGAGAACATCATCGCGGCCTTCAGTCACTATGAGCAAGACCATTGGGGCGCCGTATCAGCAAACGTCTACACAGCAATCTCCCCGCCAAGGTTGATGAATGAGGACATATGCATGTTGGCACTTAACAAGCTCGCCTCCCTCATAGTACTACCCTTTCACCGTAAATGGTCCGAGGACGGGTCCCTGGAATCAGAGGACAAAAAGCTGAGGATCCTGAACAGCAGTGTTCTTGAGAGGGCTCCTTGCTCAGTGGGTATATTAGTGGACCGTGGTTTCTTAGGAGACTCCAATTCGCTGGTGTCGTCAGCTCAGTCACCACTTCGAGTGGCCATGATCTTTCTCGGAGGCAATGACGACAGGGAGGCATTGACTCTGGCTAAGCGCATGGCAAGCGGTGCAAACATCACTCTCGAAGTCATCCACATCACCCACCATTCAGACAAAGGCATTTCCGACTGGGAAAAGATGTATGATTCTGAAGTCTTAAAGGATGTCAAGAGCGGTAGCATTGGTAGCAGGAATGTCTCGTACAGAGAGGAGATGGTGGATGACGGACCTAACACTGCACTGATAATAAGACCTATGGGGAACAAGTATGACCTTATTATAGTGGGGCGGCGCCAGAGAGAAGCGTCCCCTCAGACTTCGGGACTGCACGAATGGAGTGAATTCCCTGAGCTTGGGGTCATTGGAGACCTGCTCGCTACAACAGATATCATAGGAAGTTTTTCGGTCTTGGTCATTCAACAACAGAAGGTCTAGCCTCAAAAAGCAAAGGCTGTTCGTCTACTCGGGATCCATCTAGCAATGTTATATCTCTCAAAATTTTCAGCTGAGGTCAAGGAGCATAGCTGACATTCTGCAGGCCACGTTTCCTTGTTAGATTTATTTAGAACATTTCTATTTTCTGCTGAATCTTAATCATTAACAACTATAGACAATTAAGATTTTGAAATTTCACCAAGTTGCTGCATATTGAGGAGGGCATACCGCAGAACAATATGCTTTGTGAAGCTGGTTCATCGTTCTAGGACGATACTTGTCAGAACATTTATTTCTCTTTTATTTCATTAGCTTGCTTTGACTGAGTTTGGCTCTCTCTTGAAACTGATCAGGCTGCCGCTGTAGAAATCTAGATCGTAAATAGTTGCACGAGGCACCGTTATGCATCAAATATATCAAGACTAGTGTGATAATCACATTGAAAGCAGTCGTATTCTCTTAAAATTTTCTGGAACAATTCAGAAAGCATTTCAAAACACAATAGGCGGAAAATCAAGCATCAAATGATGAACCTAGTGGCAGGATGTGCCGGATGAAACAACACTTCATGCTTTTTGGCAACTGGTACAAGCTTTGACAGATTGATATGAAAAATAATAGAACCTTTAATAGATGAATAGACATTGCTTGACAAAGATTATAAAGTAATATATATTTCATGCGAGTGGTTGCAATCACTCTTTTGAACAACTTTTGGTGAGGGAACAAAGTTTAGAGGTCACCGTAAGAATAACATCAAATGCCCTTGGATAACTGGTAATTAACTACAATATACCTTGACAAATTTACAAAATCTTCCCATTGGGAAGTCATAATTCATAGATTGAAGGCAGACCTGTCCACAGAAAGTCTCTGAGGCTGTCCAAGAAATCCAGCTTGCAATGCAGTTTCGTAGCTTTCTTAAATTAAGTCACCTTTCATGTGTAAATTTTTAGCCAGTTCATTATCCACAGCAACGTGGACAGTCAAATCAGTCATCCCTGCAAAACACGGAACGAGATACAACACCAAGATAGATGAATCCCATTCATGTCATGTATTATGACAGAGAAACATGCCACCCAAAACAACGGTAATATGCGAAAGTTACATGACAACGCAATTTTTCACATAAAGCGGAGTTCCACCAGCGGGAAAGATGCGTTTTATACGACTCCCATGAACAACCCAAGCAACCTGGAAAAAGCGGAGGTAGGGTGAAAACAAGCTAGCGTAACCCGTCAGTCAAATTCCAGAGGAGGTAAATCTGAAAACCAAGGACTCATTAAGTATAGTTGAACAGGAAACTCGCAATAAATACTAACCATTCCCATTTTATAGTCGGCATCCTTCATCTGTACTTAAATTTTTCACCAAGCAAAAATCAAAGACGTAGGGAATCATCATTAAAATCCGGATTATGGAAGCTAGTGAGTCTTTGCCCCTGTTCTAAGATGTACGAAGGTTCCTGGGAGTTCCCAGTGACAAACAGCAAAATATGGATAACTGGGAGACCATATATACAATGAATTAGGAGAAACCCAGTCAGAATAAGATGATCAAGTCAGCACATTTGTTTTAGCTGCTGTGTTCTTATGTAATGCATAGTCCAATTAAGAATTTCAGTTCCTAGATTCTGCATTAATGACTACATAGTTGCTTCATCGTCATAAAAATCCCGGTTTGTATTAATGAAGTCCAACGAAAAGAAAAAAGTACCGCTGTGTTCTGACCAAATAAAATAAAGTACCTTCCGTGCTCCTAACAAAATTTGACAATTGAAGTATGCTTCAGCATCTATATTACAACACCAATATAAAAAAAAAAGAACTAGAAGTCAGAAAAAAACCAAAGCAAGTCCCTGTAAAATGAAGCTAGACACAGCGTCGAATTACATTTCCTCTAGTTTGAACCAACGAGATCAACTTTCAAGAGGAAAAGTACAATAAAGTTTCATTCTTTTCTAGTTAGAACTTGGAAAAATCAGTTCTTAAACATCTTGATCGACAAACTTCAACGAGTTCATCCATTTCACAAATGGCAAAGAGCCCGTAATCACAAATCAATGCCACATTTACTCTTTACACCGTTCACCAGCCAATCAGACTTTCATCGACATTCCCAAGATTCACCAGCCAACAGGGTGAAAAAACAAACGAGGCAAGCGCAGTGAGCGACTCGCTTGGGTGCCAAAAAAACAGAGTGCTTGAACTTGTAGAAGGATCGGAACAGGGAGACAAGTAGTAGTAGCCCAAAGCTCGTCCTCGGAGAATGCTTCATAGCGAGCACGGTTGGTCGCTGAAACAGGCCTGAACAAAGGTGGCGGTATGCAATGCGAGTGGAAAAGAGAAGTGCAGGGGCGAGTCAATGATGGATGAGATAAGGTCATGGAAGTTGCAGAGATGGAAAAGAAGAAGAGCAGCATTTTCTCCATGTTCGGACAGTTCTTGTTCCCTGGGAAGCTATGGGCCTATGATGTTTAGGCAATTGCTACGATCCAGTTCGAGATTGGTCATGTCCCAGTTGGCTCACCAACTTCCATGGGTGCTGTGCTGTTCAGTCTTGAAGTCAAACGTTGGACCACGGTTGTCAAATGAAAACAAAAAACAGAAACAGTTTCTCAAAATAGGATTTGTAAATTGGAAATAAGATTTTTGAGGTTTCAGTTGCCAAACAAAAGGGTTTGTTAATATAATTTCATTTTTCCCCATTTTGCTCCCCAATAGAAAAAGAATAAAAATCCATTTGCAGACCTCAATTTATTTTTCCAATCCCTGAAATAGAAAAATAGTCGAGAAATAGATTTGAAATAAAAACAACAAATAAAAAAATAACTTCTTATTTCTTGAACAATTTATAGAAATAATTCATTTTTTTTTATTCTTCTTCATTGCCGTCAACTACAAAGAAAAAAAAAAAAAGAAAGAAAAAAGAAAAACAATTCTTAAAAAAATATCAAAAATTAAAAGAAATATTATGTTACAAAAAGAAATTATGAATACATTCTTGTTTTTTTTTTTAATTCAAAGAATAGAAATTTTATGTAGTTATCAAAATAAATTCTTTTACTTAGAAATTAGCCTGAGGAGAAGAAATAAATTTTTTTTTAAAAAAAGGTCTATTTTAAAAAAGAAGTAGATTTTCGCAAGTTGAGGGGTTGGCTGAGGAATTGGAACTTATGATCAAAGCTTGCCGACTTGGCCAATCACCTCGGTAATGTGCTAAACTTTAGGAGCATGTGTAAGTACGACAAGATGCATCAATCTCCCCTCGCAGAAAATGAACAGCGTTTGACAACCGAATGGACGCTTTACCTCTGAAACTAAAGATTGATTGGGAGTCCAAGAACCTTAACACGGATTCAATCTGGTCCATCCGATGTACTTTTTGGTCGCCATTCGATTACTATTTTGGCCCATTCAATTGCTTGGTCCATTCACGACAGAACGAGATGCACACTTCTAAACATGCTTCTCGACTTTAGTTTTCGTACGAAAAATAAATGATTTTCTTAAAAGTAATTATTTATATTACTTAAAATAATTAGTCAATCAAAAAATATTTCATTACATGAATATTTTCATGGACTATTAATTTTTTTTTTCTGTTAATTCATTTTTGTAAGTGATGGAAATAATTATGTTTAGAAAAATATTTTTCAAATCATTCGTTTTTCAAAAAACAAGTACATTCTTTGAATTAAAACATCATTTCTTAAAAATTAGTGAAATCGATACACATGTCGACATCATCGTTGTCCTCTTTGACTAATCCATAAGTTAACTAGTCTATATTTGTATGCATGAAATTCAAAAGGAAATTAATTGTCCCTTAAACCAAGTAAAGTACAGGCTTGTTTGATGCTATTTGTTAATACTAAACTTGGGGTATAAGCTTGCCAACTGATACCCAGCTTCCAAAAATGATCTGCAACACAAAAGCTCAAGTTAAGGTGTGGGATTTAAGATTCAAATTGGCCCTCCGATGCTTAACTCGGGAAATGATGCGGCACCATTGGATTGCCAATTGTACAAGGATTAAGTGGTTTCTAATTTAAATTAGATGTCATCGGATGAATGATCTTTTGATGGGATAGTCTTGTCTAGTCAAACTCGTCACTTTACAACATAAAGCCATCTGAGAAGTTTATTAAAGCTCCTTCATTTCCATTTGACACTAAAAATTAAATTTTATTGATGTTAAGCATCTTTGGTAAGTAAGTTATTGGATTTGACTTAACTGAGTATTCTTTCAATGAAGAAAAGCGCACCCCATCAAACACAGGAATGTTGTAGATCTATATTTGCTTCTGGACAATAAAATGAATCTGGAACAGTGAACCTATGCTTCGTTTTTTGTTTTTTGTGTTGTATGATGAAGGGAAAATAATGCGCTTGTGTAACATAAAGTCTCAAACTCTGCTCCCTAATAAAGTAGCTGAGTACATGTTAAATCATACTTTTATTTTGTGTTTTGTAGGTCAACACCAATATCACCTTTGAAAACTCGTTTAAGCTTTAGTAGGTCAGCACCTATATAAACAATAATAACCTTGATCATAACTCAGGTCCGTCCCATCCCTAGCTACCCTCTATATAGCTCAGAAAAGCCATTTGGCAATGCTGAGCAATGAAGAACTTCACCGCATCGTCTGACCATTCCATGCCCTCCCTTGTCTGAGCGAAATGAACGTCTCTCACGCTGCAAAACCCACAGCACGAACACGAAAGCGGATGGGTAAATCCCATTAATCACCCATAACCCCAGTGGTGAATGTTACTCGTCGCAATCATAAAGAAGAAGAAGACGTAAGAAACAGAAGAAAATACAGACAGATGGGAGGGAAAAAGAGAGAAGATGACGAAGAGAGACGGCATCGAAGGGAGCACTGATTTGTAAGGTGGAATACGGGAAGAGTCCCACATGCATGCAGAGGCATGGATAAAATCTCTGTACGCGAGCATTCCTTCTTACAGTTTGCCCTTCTCCGTCGAGGATATCTTTGTGTCTTGGTCTTCCTTAGGCTGCAAGAGAGAGAGAGAGAGAGAGTCTGATGATGAATTGACTGTGTATTGTCACATCGAAAGGGTTTTGACGAGTGTCGTGTTCAAGATTACTTAGAGCTGACTGAATAGTGAAGATGCTCCTAGGGCTAGGGCCGGGACCCACCGTCCCCCCAAAACAGAAGAAAATAGTGAAGATGCTCCAAGAAAGAAAGAAAGGGCCAAATACCATAACAATCATCGCCTTTTGTCATGCTAACAAATTTAAAATGACCTTCCAAACGTACCAAAAAAAGCATCAACCGTTCATTATTGGGATAAATGTATCTCACCAACGCTTACTTTAGAGAAAAAAAATGCAATTTTGGTGTCGAGGAACACCCTAAAGTTAGTAATATAACCGATAAAAATCGGGTGCATTGACGCACTAAGATTAAATATGGGCAAAATACCAAAAACTAATGCTCTTTTTTGTCACAACAATGTAGCTTTTTGACTCAAGAGATCACGTTAAATCTCTTTTGGGTGTTTAAAAAGTCGTGTTAAATTTGCTATATCGATGATAGATTGTAATTTTATTTTTTTTTTTGGCCAAGAGAAAGGGGGAATCTAGTGTACTTTTGCTTTCAAGTAGTGATTGGTGTTGACTTGATTTTTAGTGTATTGCATGTTAATTAAGAATACATTTATTTCGTAAAAAAATAAATGATTTATGAAATATTTTTCTAAGAATGATCATTTATATCATTTATGAAAATAAAGGAATGAAATTTTTTTGTTATCCTTGAAAATATTTAGACATAAGTTATTATCAATGATGAAAATGTTTTGTAATGATTAATTATTTTAATTTACACAATCCATAATTTTTTTAAAGGTATTTTTCAAATTATCTATGAAAATGATCGCTTATATGCTTTATTGTTCTTCAATTTAATTTTAGAATGCAATCTTTCCTGATTATAGTTCCCTCGTGTGCATCCCGTATGTGAAATTTCGACTACTATGGACTTGGCTGAATTTTGTATATTCTCTTGAGCTTAGTCTAGATAATCCAATTAAGCTTAGAGCATCTTTACTTACCCTGGTCCAATTATTATGTAGTTTTTGTGGGCTTACTATTACTAAACGACAGCTCTCATAATATGTAGATGTAATCTAACAATATTTTTGTTCGGGGATTGGAGACAATCCAAAAAATTTCTATGTGATGAATGGGATCGCTAAAATGTAGGTATCAATAATTATTATTTTCATAGACTACATTAATCAAACGGGATGTATGCACTATTATGAATTAAATTATTAAGTATCTTATCATAACACATGTCTTGGTCATTTGTAGAATTTTCTTTTGTTTTACCGAAAATGGGTATACTTGTGTAATGAAAATTTTTTTATGGAAATGGTATGTATGACAATTTTGGATAAAGGTAAAAATGAAATCTAAGATTCTTACCATGAACACTAAAATGAAAAGACTATAAATTAATGCATTTATTAAACATATTGGGAACTTGACTTTGGAGTGATGATTATACTGTTACAATGGATATTAATATTCCACTAACCATGATTACAACACATGATTATTATTATAAATGCAGTTACAAATGTGTTCTTTTAAATTCTCAACATGCTATTCGTATGCTAACAATCATTATCTACAAGAAATTACAATTTCCAAGGCCACTACACATTCAACCGTCGCTCGGTACTGCAACCTCCATTTGACATCTCGATCTATATGTTATCTTCTTGTCTCCAACGCTCAGCCAAGTTTTAAGATAGTCAATCCAGCATACTCCATCTATGAGTCATGATACTCGCTCGACTGCTTGTCAATATCAATATCACTAATTATTGATGATTGTACCATATAGATGTCGATATTCACACCACATGATTGTCGATTTCCCCATGACCTAGTCGATCAAACTCTATTACTAAGAGTTTGGCCGTTTTTTGGCCTAAACATTAGTATATTTGCTAAAAAAATGACTCTTCTTTCTAAACTAATTGCCATATTCGACTATTCGTTTACATGTCATAATCACCTTGACAACTTATGCTTTGCCTTAATTTTTATTCTTAAAGAGCGATGAGTTCGAAGGACAGAAAGAAGCAAGACGGTTTAATACTTGTCCGCTGATTACTGGCCATTTAATCTTTAGGGGTCTCAAGTCATGCGCGAATTTTCGTCATGCAAATACGATCATGTCAAAGTTAGATGAAAAAGCGAAAAAAGAAAATCGCAGAAACCGAATTACAACGGAGAAATCATCACAAAAAGTAAGGAAAAGTTACTCCAACGCTCGAAAACTGAACCAAAGAATAATCGTCAGCATCCTGTCGCAAGTAAACCCTAGCCTCCTCCTGCTCCTCACAGTCCGAGAAAGAGGGGGGGCAAAAAAGTTAAAAACACGAAGATAATACATTCCCACAAGAAAATAACAGGGAGTGATTTGTCTCGATCCGGCCTGCTTTCCTTGAAAAAGCTGAATTTATGTGTTTTCTCACTTCTGAAATTTTCAAGAGATCTTCTTTGCCAGTCTATCCAACCTCAAATACTGTGTCAAACAGCGTTTAAGACGACCCCGTTCCGTAATTACTGGGACAAAAAGTGATCTTTTTTGACCTTTTTACTTTCAGCTTTTAGATCTTTCATAGAAGAAGCTGTGCTCTTTAGCTGTATCTGTGTATTCCCTTTTTTTTTTGGTCGGTCTCTGTGTATTCCCTTAGTCACTGCTTTTGTGCATGGATTTGGACTCTTGCCTACTCGGTGGCAGCATTTGGTATGGGGTATGAGTACGTGCGTGCATGGTCTCAATCAAATTGTCGATAGGAGCGAGAGTACATCAATTTATCTCACTTTCTCACTTGAATATGGAGTTGTCAATTTTTCCTTTCCACTTTTTCACGCAATTACCGATTGCTCTTGCCAAATTAGTGCGAAGCAATGATTATCTTGTAATGGGTGAATAGACTTTGCATATCAAACTAACCTTTCTTATGACTAACTATTATGTTAAATTAATAAGTTAAACGAGATGGGAGTCGATAATAAATAATCTGGACATGATATTGTTTGCATTGGAAGGTTTGAGTAGGTCAAGCAACGCACGCTAATTTATAATTTCATATGTCAATTAGTGATTAGTTGGCACTAGAAAAAGGAGAATTACAATACATTGTGATAATATGAAATTTCACGAATTCATAATTGAAATTGGATACACGGGAGGGACTTACCAACCGCGAGGTGATTAATCAAAGTAAGAAATTGCTTTTATATTACTTAATATATTCCTAATTTCAAATTAGCAGATTGGTAAATTAAGCTATAGAATAATTTTATATACCACTTTAACATAATTATATCTATAGAATTGATTTTATTATATAGTAAAACCTAACTTAAATATCTCCATTCCATTCAATTCCACTACCAATTTTTTTTATTCTAACAATTAAATTAAAAATTATCATTTTCCTTCCATTCTGCGTAAGCAAAACAAAAGAATCACAATTCTCAATCCATTATTTTTTCACTCCATTTCCTCATTCCATTCCATCCTAGTGTATCATGCCCGACATTAGTACAAATGGAGCGAGAACTCTACCCAAATGGAAAATTTGACAAATTTTCTGAAATTAAGCATAACAATAAAGGGCATGCTTCCCCTGACAAGCTACGTTTAATAATAATAAGAGAAAATTTTATTTGAATTTATAATTGAAGGAGCGAGATATAAGAAGCCAAATCCCCACCCCGTGCCCTTTGGAACGAGGATCCCCTCACCATCCATTCGGGATGGATTCGTGACGTCATTTAGTCATCCCTAATGCCAAATGGATGACTTTGAGACGAGCGATGATATAACGTCCGATGATATGAGTCGAAAGAGAAAGAGACTCCGAACACTCGCGCGCGCATGATAAAATTTCTGCTTTCTCAATTTCTTCGTTTCTCGTTAGAACAGTTTGGAAATAAATCCGTTTGGTAACGCAATTTGATTTCTCTATTTCTGAAACAGATTTCTATTCCAGAAATAGAGAAATCGAAGAAATAAACTCGAAATTTTTAGCTTCTCAATTTTCGAAATAGAAATAGAAATAGAAATTTTTTTTTTCTCAACTTTTCAATTTAGTCCAAAATATTTTAGATCAATAATATTGAAATAGAAATAGAAATAGTTAATTTAGTCCAAAATATTTTAATGATTTTTTAATATAATCATTCTAATCAATATTGATTGAAAATCTTAACCATTTGGCTAGATGATGAGAATTGAATGAACAAGGCTTCATTTGTTGCACGTAAGAGATTTTATGCATGGTAATAGTCAATTGGTCATATTCATATCTAATGAGTCTTTCTTCACCTACTCTTCCGTGTATGCCAGCCAACGACTCTATTTGGCTAACTATTTTTTTAATCATAAACTTCATATTAAGGCGGTAAAAATGGGTCAAATCATTAGGGTTTCATCCGATTTTTCTTTTATAAGGAAAAGAGATCTAATAAGAAATATGTTGTTCTTGTAAGAGTGTTGATGAAAATATAGATTTTGATAATAAATTTTTAAATAATCCTAGTGTTGATAATTTTGAAAAAAATTGGTGACGATTTTTGAACATGGTGAGGATATTTTTAACAAAATTTGGAAAGAAATTGGAATTAGACTTGAAGTTAGGATTTTTTTAGGAGATTAGACTATTATAATCATGGCTATCATTAGACTTATTTGATTAATGTGAAATCAATTTCGCAAAAACACAACGACATAGTCACTACAATTGAATTTCAATTTTTTTGCCACGTTGTTTATTTTTCGAAAGAAAATATTACGTAATAGAAACGTAAGCACATGTAATATAAATTCCATGAAATTGTATTTTCAACTTTTCTAATGTATTAGTATTATTTCGATTATTTTTTGTATTTGAGGATTTTCTATATTATTTTAGTATTATTTCGGCTATTATTTTATATTTGAGAATTTCCTATGTTGTTATCTAATCAATTTCTATTCCTAGAAATAGAAATTTTTTCTCGTTATCAAACTGATTGTTTCGAAATAGAAATTTTGAAGTCGTTATCAAACGGGTTTCTTTTCGTCGTAAACTGTCCAGGGGAATAGAAATTGAGAAATTGATTTTGTCGTAAATCAATTTCTGCTTTCAGAAATTTTACCATGCACGCCCTCATTCCATCGTAATGGCATGAATGTAATCCGTGCAAAAACAGAGGGTTCTTTTGTCCATGTCAGGATAGTTTTTTTTTTGTTTTTTTTTGGTCGGTCGAAACGATGCATCTGGTCTTCCCTGCAATGACTGAGGTGATGATGAAGACTATTTGCCAAAGAGGCGAAGTAACTAGCGAGTCAAACAAAAGGAGATCACATACACGTACAAGTGTACAAAGCGAAAGGGACACAGCAAAGGACTGCATCGTGACTCTTCATCATCATCATCATCTTCTGATACCGTATTCATTGCAACCCCCAAACTGGGGTTGAAAGTCGTAACCTCTTTCCTCCCCTAAATTTCGAAAAAATCCGAGTCCCTATGGCTTCTTGTTATGCCTTTCGAACTAACGTGACTGACAAGGTAAAAGATGTGAAATCAGATGACAGAGAAAGAGAGAGAGAGAGGTGATTTTAATAAGTGATGATAGTAATGTCACATTGCCACTCTTACTGCCATTTCTGTACTTCCCTGTTTTACCTTCCCTCACATCACTCCCTCCTTTTCTTTTTCTACTCATAACTGATTATCCCACTCATGCAGAGCGCGCGAGAGAGGGGTGGGTTCTCTTTTTCCTTTTTCCTTTCAATTTTTTTTTTTTTTACTTTAATTTGCAACTTGGTGGAGCTATACACGTATTTGGGAATGTCAGTGATCTCTGTTCATCATTTATTTCCTCTTCCTCATTCGTTTCCTTCTCTATATAACGAGCTCCCTTCAGTCTCTTCATCAAGCAGATCTCTTACCCATTTCCATCACTTCGAAGTCTTCACTTCAGAGTCACCCCAGTTACAGGCGCCCTTTGGCATGAGAATATATGAAGACCCATTTGATCCTCTCCTTGCACATATCTGTCTCATCTTTCGTCTGTTTTTGGTCTTCGCCTAGAAAACTTGGCATCAAGAGAAAGAATTCCTGTTCTTGCTTGGTCAAGAGGAAGAAATGGAGGGTAGATCTTAAATCAATATTCTGAGGGCGCTATCCTTTCTGAGCTGAGAATATGATGATTTTTTTATTTTTAAATTTTTTTCTTGACCTTGCAAGACTTTTTAAGTATTTTTAGGTTACTATGGCGGCTTTCTATTCCGTTTTAGTTTAAATTCTTAATTTTTATCTTGGCTAAATTTTTCATTTTAATCTATATTGTGTATTCCTCCTGAGCTTTTAACGATGATCTTGTAGTTTCGGTGTTATTATTTAGAGATTACTTCTTTTGTTAAGACATTTCATATGTCATCTCTCTACTCTATTTAAGTTATTTAGTAAGCAAATACACGTTCACGAGGAGCACAACTTTCATATGTCATCTCTCGTTATGCTCTTTCTCTCTGAGCAGAAGGCGAGACAGTGATTGCACAAGAGGGGTCGTTCAAGTAAACTGTATTATTTACACGCTTGAAAATGAATAAACTGAGCTCAAAGCGGAAGATGCGGTTCGTGTTCATTGCCGATACACGCAGTATTATATATAACCGGCTAGGGTTTTGCTTTCCTTCTTCCCTACTTTACCTTTAAGTCAAATCATGTGAGCATGGATTTCTCGACAAAACTTGAGAAGAAACGCGTCCCTAAATTACCTTTAAGTCAAATCATGTAACCAACGTCACGATTTATGCGGGACATAATGGCAATGTCTAGATGATGACTGTTGTATTTGTTGAAGAAAGATACAGACGGTGGATTAATCATATGTTACCAAGAGAGTGCGACGTCAAACGACTTTGTCAACAATGATGGCAAATAACATTGGTTTTGGGCAAACACGACGGCCCGAACTAAACTCCTCATCGGGTAAACTAATACTAATAGATGGATCTGCACGTGTCAAAAGGTTTTGTTTAGAAGATGTACAGATAGTGAATGAGATGTTTCGGTTGATAAAGAGAGAAAAACCTGGAAAAACGTCAATCTGGATATTGACATTAGGTATTTACAGAGTGTTATCACTTTCGTATCTACCATCTCAAGTAAAATCTGATTTACAGGCAAAGAAAGTGAGAAGAGACTTATTTGCTGGGGATTCTTGAAATGCTTTACTATACCTCAATCGAGAAAAGAAAGATTGCCCTGGAACTACCAGCCATCCACTATTTTACGGGAGCTACACACTGATTGAATGCTGAAAACCACGTTCCTTAGCTCTGCGATCGATAACTTGCTCGTCTTAGGGCCAATCTCCAGCAACTACTTACGTGATTATGTTAAAACATGTCTCGAGTTTGAGTCCAAAGCAAATGTCTGAATATTTCAAATTGGATATTTTGCGGACGTTCAAAATCGAGCAAAAAACATCCGAATATCAACTTCCCAAAAATTTCGAATTTACATTGAAGAGTTTGGCCACTAAAATAGGAAAGTCTAACTTGGACTTGGACTTAGATGTTGTTTGAAATATATGGAGATATCTTTTAGTTGAAATCGGCAAGATATCTGCAGAGAAAAGTCAAACTTTTATTTGGGTTGACCGGATCCTAACTTGATTCGGTTTCCCTCATCTATGGACTTATCTGGCGGTGGCGGTGGCGGTGGCGGTGGCGGTGGCCTATATATAAATTCTTAAGGCTTGTTCTATGGCAGAGGGTTGATCATGAAGAAGTGTTCTTGAAGCGCCGTGGTCGTCGAGTGTTTGTGAGGAATTTTTGTTGTTGTTCTTGTCTGTAAATTACATCCAAGAAAGATTAGTGTTTGTAGACGATTTAAATATTGTGGTAAAATTTGCGTGTAATTCCTTCATGAGATTGAGATATTATTTCTTAAGGAATTTCGAGGCTAAACACTATATGTGTTATTTGGGATAATATTTGAATGACTCGAGTGTGTAATCTCCTTGTATTGCTTGATTTATAGTAAAATTCATTGTTGCTTTCCTTGTGAACGTAGGTTTTTACGATTGAATCACGTAAATCCGGTGTCCGATTTATTTTCTTATTCTGTCTATATATTATTATTCGATTGCTCGCTTTTCGTAACAAATTCCGCCGTTTCCTATAAATAGATAAAGGAACTAGAGGACTTGTGGTTCGAGCTCCCAAGAAAAGTCTCGGCTTTACTTTTTTTGAATATAATTTGTGAAAGCTCAAGGCACGGACAGATGATCTTAGAAGCGAGACTAGCACGCCATGGAAAGTAAGCTTGCGATATCAATTTTCCGAGAAAGTTGTCTCCAACCCAGCTCCAAAACATGCGCATAAGGCAAGAGATGGGATTGCATTGGCGATCTCCCTATCGATTGTGGCCTTGTCCCTGAAAGCTTGACGAACAATACAATGTCGTGCTGGTAGAGGGGACATGGGATAGAGCCTGGAGGACCGTGAACAACAACAGAACTGCTGATAGTAGAACACAAGTATAGGGCACACACGGTGCAGAACTAATGACTGCAACCTGCATCGGTAGCATGTAGGGGTGTGTATGATCTGGGTGGGCGGTCCCTGACCTAGAACCGAGAACCGCTTGCTAAGGACCAGTTCCAAAAAATTGGAACCGATAAACCATTGTTGCATGGATTCACCCGAGAACCGGACCGTCGGTTTGATCCAGTTCCCGGGTGGATCCATGGAACATATCTCACTAATAATAGTATCGTTTTCCAAATCCCGCCATGAATATTTTTTATATCGAGTACTACTTTCTTTAAATCGAACTAGCTTAATTAAGAGTACCATTTTTCCTTATTTTATTGGAAAACACTACCAAAGAAGAGAAATATGTTTTTTTTTCCTATTTTTGAATCATTTTTTAGTTGAAATTTAAAATATTCTTTAAATTCAAGATTCTAGATGATTGTCATATGGAGATCATCTTTTCCTTTATCCTCTAATAATACCCAATCTCTTACAACATTTGCTTTACTGAATTTTTTTGTAGAAACAATTCCATCGGTACTCCATATATTCTTGAACATAGTGTTATATGTGAGTCTTGAAAGTATTCTTTGAATGAGCCATTTATTGAGTCGTTGAAAGGTAACTTACACACTTTACTAAATTCTTATTAAAATATGGAAACTATGAGAAGAGATGGAGCCCTCAAATTTAGATTTCTAATTAGTAATTTTGAAATTTATTTTAATATTAAAAATTAATATATTATTATAATATAATCGTTTTGTCTGGGTGGGCGGATCCGCCCATAGAACCGGGAACCGGATCGGTACCTACTAGTTCCCATTAATTGGAACCGAGAACTAGACCGATTCCCTCAAGAACCACTGATTCCAAGCAATTTCGGTCCAGTTCCGGGCGGTCTGGCCGGGTCCTGATTCTTTTGCACACCCCTAGTAGCATATACCATTCATTGCAACTGTCTGCATATTCATTATTCAGATGACAATAAAAGATTCTCGATCCTAGCTAATCCACAAGGAAAAATTACGTGCAACATCAACATTTCCATGTTATGGGCTTTTAGCATTTAAAATATTAGATCGACTTTTTAAAAGGCTTTTTCTTTCCCTCCATTCAGTACCAGAAACTTCTTGTTAAAATTCCTAATTTCTGTTTCTTCAGATAACTGAAACGATGAACACAATTTCCTCCTGGAAGATTGAATGATTGAACTGCAAAATCCCTCTTCGGCCAAAAATAAACTGCAGAATCCATAGATTCTGGTGAACGATAAGCTTGTTCTCCTAGTTTTATGCGCAATGAAAGAGCATACCCTAAAAGCAGAGATGAAATGATAATTAGTTTCACAGCTACTTAAGCAGCCGACTGCATTCACTAACACAGAGAGAGAGAGAGAGAGAGAGAGAGAGAGAGAGAGAGAGAGATAAAATCTTGAGAACAGTTCTCGAACTTTCTTTAGTATACCTTCTGCAGCCACAGAGAGACTACCACAGTGACTTGACATGGTTTTTCATCATCTCACCTTAATTGTTCTTTAAGGTTTTAGGAAACCACTAACTTGGACGATGGCACGGGTCTTATGAGAAGGTCATATCTTCACGCTGCTAACGCCATCTATAGCTAACGTTCAGAGAAAGAGACAATAGCAAAGATTGATGCATAAGTGGGTCCCCATAAAATAAGCAAAATCAGAGAATTCATACATATGTGTTGCAGAGAACAGAGGCTTGAGAACATATGGCATCTATGGTGCAGAGAAAAGAAAAATCCAACGAATTGATGTTACGTGGCTCGTTACTTCCTTCCCAGTGGAAAAAGGAACCGGGAAGGAAAGAATATTCATCTGTTAAGGATTGGTTTAAAATCCTGCAGATTCTGGACTTCAATTTGTGCATAAACTTAGCACAATACATGCGATAAGATTCGGAAAGCTTTTTCTTTCCAGAGATATAAGAAGAAAACCAACAACTCGGTCAACGCTTCTTCCAGGCATGATATTAATGCACATTAAAAAGTTTAGATCCTCCTCACCTAGCAATGTTGACAATGCTCGTCAGAGGAAGAGAAATGTAAGGCGAAGGAAGAGTTTGCGGCAGACCATCTGGTTGTCTGCTAAGGATTTCTGTAAGCCAATTTCTGTGCCATGAGCGTGCAATAATCAAAGGAATCCAGCCGTGAAGAAGGCAGAACCGTTGAGATTAGTTTTTAGTGCTATGCTCATGGCGCCAAGCAAACACAACGTACACCGAATCAGAATGTCAAAAGAGATGAAAAATTAATTGTTTGTGAGGAAATTATACACTAATCAAGTGGCAAAGTATATGAAACCATGTGGTACCAATAGAGGTGGCAAAATGAGTCTTAAACCCATATATAACCCATTTAAATCATAAATGGGTCATTTATGGGTCACTCATTTTTTGAAGAAACTAATTAAATCGGTTTAACAATTGAAGACTTAAGATAAGTAGATTTTAAGTAGGCCTTAAATGGGTTGGATTTAGAACCCATTTTCAATCAAAACGTCACAATCTCTCTCTTCCCTCTTTAACTTTACAAAAATATTTTATTTTTTATGAAAATCGAAATTATAATTGTTATTTATTTTTATTTTTTTATTTCTTTCTTCTTCCTCCTTTTGGTGGCCGGCATGGCGATGGCCTACAACCGGTCAGGCGAGCCTCGAGCTCGTTGGATCTAGCGAGGCGAAGGCCTTGCCGATGTCGGGTGAGGCTCGAGCCTCACCAATCTGGCCAAGCGGAGGCCTCGCCAATGTCTGGCGAGGCTTGAGCCTCGCCAATCTAGCGAGCCTTAAGCTCGTCGGTGTCAAGAAGCCGGGCGAGCTCGAGGCTCACTTGTGGCCAATCGTCGGCTGTTGTCGTGGCCGGTGGCCGGCCAAAGAAGAAGAACAAAAAATAAAAATTATATTCTTAAAAAATAAAATAATTAAAAATTTAATTTTTAATAATAAAAAATATTTAAAAAATAATTAAATTTGATATTTTAAAGATAATTATTTTAAAAATTATAAAAAATTGTCCATTAAATTTGTGTTGTAAAAAAACATTTTAGTAATACCATTTAAAATATATTTATAAGAAATAAGTTTTCTTAAGTTTAGTTAAATAGGTCGGGTATGGGTCAAAAATTTTGTACTGTAATAAATGAATTATAAATGGATTAAATGGGTCGATTTGGGTCAGACCATTTATGACCCGACCCGATCCGTTTAATGGGTCTAGATACTGATAAATACTCGTTATTGTTTATAGTAGTAAGATCCGCACCGTGGTATATTAGGATCTAAAACATAATGAAACAATTTTAGTCCTTCGACAGGTACTCTCGAGGAATTGACCATTCTAGTTAATGTTTCTGTGTTTTGCTTCTACTTTTTTTCATTAAAATACCTGACAGCATTGTGCATTTCCGCCACATGCAGCATAATGAAGTGGAGTACTTCCGGCACCTGCATAGGGAGAAGCAGTTAGCAGTGTAAAAGCACACAATATTTGAGGAGGCAAGTTAATCTGAAATCAATGTCGTAGACACAGGAAAAGAAAGAAGAAAAGCCAATTGAACATTCATTTTGATGTAGCCATTAGCCACCACTAACACCAGACACTTGATAACAAAAAGAACTCCTGAATTTCTCGTTAAATACAAAACAACTCAGATCATGAAAGTAAGAAGGGGCAAAACAGCCTAGTGAGAAGGGCCAAAATAACCGGGTGCTTACGGTTCCGTAACTGTGCATTCTCATTTTTTCTGCAGGCGGCAAAGCAATACACACCAAATTAAGTTCAGCTGTAGCAGAGTAGAAAAGGGAACACTTTCATTAGTTGAATTTAATCACCTATAAGGTCCATGGTAGTTCCATCATCCTCAGTAACTGCAGAAAGAGAAGCTCCGAAGTCCAAGAGAAGATGCACACTTTCAAAGTGGCCGTTAAGTGAAGCCATGTGCAGAGCAGTTATGCCTCCGTCAGCAGTTCTGTTGACCGCCTCGCGAAGGGCACTACACAAGCAATACAGAGTAGCATGAACGAGTTAGACACAGGTAAAAGCAAAAGAAAATCTTCGGGTGAAAGAGACTTAAAAAGGAAAGAACCCGTGATCAAACTCTGAAATAGACTCCGCATTTTCTGATTTTCCCCTCATCACATTGAAGAGACCTTGCCTACTTGGTAAACAGTCTACGAGGAGGAGGCGGATGCACAGAGTATGGCCATCTAATGCAGCCAAGTGTAAAGCAGTGCCCCCATTGCTATAATCCGCTCTGTGAATCTGTATTCAAGAGCCAAGCAATCTAGATAGTCTATGTGAGCGAACAGACCGCACATACATGAAAGAAGTTGTGGAGTCTTACATCAGCCCTACAAAGAATTAGAGTCTGAACAACTTCCCAGTGACCATACTGGCAAGCTTGCATCAAAGCTGTCCATCATTACCTGACCACAGTAATTCCTCAGATTAATGTCCACCCTGGAATCGAGCAATAGAGAAACAATCTAAACCAACAGAACAACAAAGCATCATCAAGAGGCAATTCCAAGATCCCGTCATTACGAGAAATGAGATCAATCATTTCCCGAATGAAAATGGGATAGATCATTATATACCTCATGGTGAGCCTGAGCAGCAGCATAATGGAGAGGGGAGTTGTGAACACCAAGGGTGGAGTACCTGGCAAGGCACGGATTGCACCCCAACAAAGCCTTAGCTTCTGGGAGGTCCCCATCTCTTGCAGCCGAAACTAGGCGTTCCCCATACACCGAGCATCGAAAGGAGCTGCTCACGAGGTTTAGGTTTCTCATTGGCACTCGTCAACCGAATGACAGAGCCCAAGAACTGCAGTTATCACTTGTCAACGTGACTTGAAATGATCTTGTGGCTTCGCAAAATGCCTCAAATTTTCAGAGGGAAGCACGACATAAAACTGAACTATTTTGGATCTCCAAAACATCAGCTAACGAGAAACCCATCATTATGCAGACTGGCTAGTGGCCACAGCACTAACAGCCAAAAACTTGGCAGTTGTGTTTGTCAGTGCGACTTTGGTAAAGCGGAGGCCGAGGGTTTTTTTGGGATAATGGTGACTTTTTAACTGTAATTTGACTTGACTTTATTTAAAACAAGTTGATAGAGTATACTATTTACCACACCTCAACCTCAGATTTACTTTTCTGGCCAAAAACCATACTCAGATCAGCCGTACTGTGGTCACGGCAATTAGCTGTTTCTAAGGCCCTTTTGGCATATCATTTTTTAAAGGGGAAATATAGTTGTTTGACTAAAGTAAGCATCTAAAACAATGCATACCATACATATTTTGTTTATATATTATTTTACTCCATCGGCTTATTATTTAGATACATTAGATGTCTAGATGTTATGTGCACGCACACTCCATGTAAATACTTTTCTATATATATTTTCATCCAGGTGCGAGAGCATATGCTATTATATTTCACAATGATCATATTATTTGTGAATAAAGTATGAAGGCACTGATTTATTGATCAAAAGAGAAGAATAAGCACCTCCTCTAATTCTAAAAAAGAAGTTGGAGTCCAAGAGAAAGTGACAAATCTAGAGTTATTATGATGGAGAAAATCAAATCGCTTCTGCAATGATGGGTTACGAGATACTCTCTAAAGAAATTGTTGCTCAAGTGTAGACTTGAAGATATCGGTTGAGGTGTGGCTAGCATTACAAAACATTTTTGCCAAGGTATAAGAGGAATGAGAATTTTCAATTACTCTACAAATCCAAAAATTTTATAGAGATAATTGTTCTTCACAAGAGTATCTCGGTACTTTTCAAAGATATCCTAATGAGTTATTTGCTATCGATTGTCCTCTCATGGGCAAAATGAAGGGTCTCTTTATTTGAATGATTTAGGTGATCAATGTGATTCATTTACTATTTACATGTTGAAGTGTCCTATGCCAACCTTGTCTAATCAGATTTTGCAACTACAAAGTTTCGAGAATTGGTTGTCAAATAAAAGTTCCTTTGCAATTTAACAAGTGACAGCTTTCTTTGATTAGTGAAGTAATCTTAAGAGTAGTAAGAAGGGAAAACAATTCTAGCAACAATCGTTTCTCTTTTGAGAAAGGGCGTTTCCTCACAATGGTCCAAGAATGAAAAATTTTCGAGCTGGGTTTATGCATTTGTAGGGTCAAAAGTGACAATTCCATCAAAGCAAGATTGAGAAGCTTGTGAAAAAAAAGGGATAAAGTCATTTCTCATCAAATTCATAACGAGCAGGGACATATTGCTTTAATTGGTTCAATTAGTCTTTTCCTCCATTAGGTGTGCCAAATGCGTTTGCTATGCTTAACTGTTGGAAATAGTATGGTTCACTGATATTGGAACTTGAGATCATGTGACTGGAGATGAAGGTAACCTCTTCTAATTATGACCTTAAATTGGGAAAGATAGCATTATGGTTGAAAATGGACTCACTTAAAATTCCCCATGTCGGTGACGCTCAAATTATTTTGGGGCAAGAGAACAATGACTTCAAAAAATGTTCTACTTGTTTCTCAGATAAAAAATAATTATTATCAGTGAGTTAATTTACAACTGACTAACCTCTAAAAATTGAGTTTTTTGCCACTGGTTTTGTGATAAATGATAGGAAAATGGGGAAGGTTCTAACAATTGACTGTGAAGGTGACCTATATATCTTCAATGCGCCAAAACAAGCATCATTTTCCAATCGTTTCAAGAAAGCAGATGAAAGTACTTAGCATTAAAGGTTGGCGCATTCACAATCAACAACAATCCATCATCTAAAAAATATCGTGGCTGCTGCTTGGAATAAACCTACTACCATATTAATAGTAGTCAAATGTGTTGAGCATTTAATGGTCCATTTGGTAACCGGTCAAACAATAACTATTTCTATTCTTTTGTTCCCCAAAAAAAGAAGAATAGAAATTCATTTAGTAAAGTTTTTGTTTTCGGTAATAGATTTGGAATAGAATAAAAAAGTATAAAAAATTACTTTTCTGTTTGAAGAAACAATTTAAAAATCAAGCCCAAACCATTTTTTTTTTTTTCTTTTTTTTTTTTTCTCTTCCTCTTCTTCTTCTTCCTCTAGTTAGTTGCAAGCAAATTGGCCAAATGAGGTTCGGCGATCTCGTTGGTGGCTAAGCGAGGCTCGACCTCATTAGATCTAGTCTGGCCAATCACCGACCATGGCCAAGGCAAGTGATCGGCTAGAGGAAGAAGAAAAAGAAGAAGAAGATGAAAAAAAAGAAAAAGAAAAAAAGAGAGAAAAATATAATAAAATTATTAAAAATTGAAAAAAATTTTAAGGCACAAAAAAAATTGAGGGTCGTATAAAATATATTTCTATTCAGGAAATATAAATTTTGTACAGTTACCAAATGCCTTCAAATACTTAAAAATTCATTTACGAAATAGAATCCATAAAAACTATTTCTGAGCAGAATAGTTACCAAACGTACCACAAGCTTTCTTGTTCTCCTTTCAAATGTAGTACTACTAAACCTTTTGAAAATAAACACTGATTTATGGGGAAAGTCTCCAATAATGCCATTTCAAAGGTTTCAATACTAAGTTTGCTTTGTGGATGATTATATGTGCTATACTTGGTTGTTTCCATTACGACAAAAATATGACTTTAATTCATGTTTTCTCAATTTGAGAAACACTTGGAAATGCAGTTTGGAGGGCATATTAACGTTTGAGAGTTCATCTGAACAGTTTTTTTTCTTTCATTTACAAATAAAAGTGGGATTGTTAATCAAGTATCTTGCCAAAATATTCTGGAACAAATGGAGTTGCTGAGCTGAAACATAGGCACTTCTATGAGGTTGGCTTGACCATGCTTTATCGAAGTGGAATTCCTAAAAATAGATTGGAAGCTTTCAAATAGAGTTTTTATCTCGAATTGATTTCCTACAAGGCTGTTGGGCATGAAATCACATCATGAATTCTTATTTGGAAAAAAAAAATCAGATTATTATTCTCTGCAAGTTTTTGGTTGTAAGTGTTTTCCTTATCTAAAGAACTACACCAAGAATATGTTTGATGGTCGGTCATTACCATGTATGTTTCTCGGCTACTCAAAATGGATATCGTGTCTCTATCGTGCAACCGGTTGAATCTACATATCACGACAGGTTGACTTTGATGAGAATGTATATTCCTATCTTGTGCCAGCTCATTGTTTTAGGATTAAGGTGATAAGGCTAATATCTTGGAATTTATAAGCTGCCTAATTATGACACGATAGCATCGAAGTTGGAATTTTCATCTTCGAATTTGCCATAAGGTGAGTTTTTTGTTAACTCAAATCAAGAGTATGCTGGCTCATTGAATTATATTACTCATAATAATTCTCATGAGGACAACAATGATGGAGGTGAATCATATGTTCACCAAAATCATGTTGAAACTGGGGACTGATCCGGTGCTCCACACAATTTCTCTTGCAACTTGGCAAATGAAAGATCCTATCAATCTTGTCAAACACCACTAATTCTACACAAAATTCCTCTGTGGATGTGCTTCATGATTCTTCATTTACATGTCCGTTCACTCAATCATCCAATGATACATTGAGCACGTGCTGACATTGCGAAACCTAATCCAAAATAGGCTAATTTACATATAGTGGATTCTACATTGAAGGGATTGAACAATGTATGCTCTATTTTAAGCATCTAGGTGGTCGGTGACAATGAAAGAGGAACTCGAGGCATTGCATCATAGTAAAACTTGGATTCTTGTTCCACATCCTCTAGATACTTAATTGTGGGTTGTAGATAGGTCTTCAAATCCAAGATGAAGGCCAATGGTAGATTATAAAAATTAAAAACATGATTAGTCGCCATGGATATACCCAAGTAGTAAAAGCAATTTCCTTGAGACTTTCTTGCTAGTTGTTCAGCCATAATGTTCAAGGACAATCCTCGCCATTGCTACCGTTAGAGGTTGGCCATAAAATAGTTAGATGTCAAAAATGTCATTTTAAATGGCTTTTTCTCACAACCTATTTATGTGGAGCAACCACCTAGTTTTAAGGACAAAAAACATCAGTCTTATGTTTGCAAACTAGAGAGAGCTTTGTATCAAGCAAGCACTGAGAGAATGGTTTGACCATTTTAACTCATTCTTTTCAGCATCTAGCTTCTTTTGTAGCATTGTGGATCCTTCGTTATCCATTCAGAATTAGATTATGACATTCTAACTCTATCTTTATATGTCGATGACATGATTGTCACTGATGATAATCTAAAATTGCTTGATGGCTTTATTTCCACATTAACTAGCGAATTTGCAACGAAGAAATAAGGGGTCGTTGCACTGATCTCTAGGTGTAGAGTTTAGAATATATTTTGTTGGTCTTTATTTGTGCCAACAACAATATACTTTATCAATTGTTAAACGTGCACAAATGGAGATCTATAAGCTAGCCGTCACAACTATGGTCACTAGTTCTCCTTCATATGAAAAACTATTTTTGAATTATACGCTAAATTGAAGTATTCACGAAGCTCTTCAATATGCTATGATCACATGATCGTATATTTCTTATGTAGTCAATTTTGTCTGTCGATTTATGCATCAGCCTATTATGAGTCATTTTCAAACCGTGAGTGCATTTTGTGTTATTTTAGCCGCACAATTGATGAGGACTGTGAATCTTTTCCAAATCAACTTTGGACTTATTTACCTTTTTTTGAAGGAGAATGATTAACTATTGGATTTTGTACCTTCTTAGGTATAAACTATCATCATGGAGAGCAAAAATCGGGTTGCTCAATTTAGTGTCGATGCAGAGAATCGTGCAATGGCTTCATTAGCTGCAAAACTTATTTGGATATCATTCATTTTGAGAAATTTAGGTATTCATCTCTCAATTATGGCAGTATTATATTATGATAATATTGGTGCACTTTAAATGTGGATTAATCATGTATTTCATGCAAAAATAAAATATCAAATTGGATTATCATTATATGTGAAAAAGGCTCTCGGAATACTTGTAACTAAGTATGTTATATCTTTGCATCAAATTGTTGATCTCTTCACTAAGTCATTGTCTAGAAAAATACATTTGGATACTTATGTCACAAGTTGGGAATTTGAGATTCTCTCATTCCTAATTTGAGGGGGAGTAAGAAGCATTGATTTATCAATCAAGGAGGAAAATTTCTGGAGATGTCAATCAGATCACAAGCATATTCATGAAAATGCTAAAATCAAGGGATTGAAAACTCTTCTAATATAACTAATCATTTTCCCATTGTTGTAACGCTTTTTAATATCTTTGTATTTTAGAAATCATTTTAACAATGGTACATCGTAGTCAAGAATCAAACACATTTATTTTCATTTAAGTCGCAATTCAATGGTGGTGAACCACTTGCTACCAGAAAAGCAAGAGACATTTAAAAGGAAAAAAACGGAAAAAAAAATGAGAATTTGATGGATGGAAGGAAGGAAGGAAATGGATATAGGGTTAATTTTGCTTTAGATCATTTTTGAGAAAAAATTAAAACGGTGCCAATCTTTTGATTACCTTATTTAACTAACTAAAGTCAAAGAGGGCAAAACTCGAGGAACCCGTGAAGCATCTCATGAAGCTTTCAAAATGGCTAGACAATGACAAGATACATTAAACAATAAAAAGTTGTAATTCCCGAGGAAGCTCGCATGTTGAGCGACATTTTTGGATCTCGAAAGCGATTAGAAAAAGACTATTAAGTTTAAGAGGCTTCTATTCTTATGCTCACCTACTTTTATATGCAACAAAAAGGCCCACAAGGCTTCTATTCTCACGACCTAGAGCGTCGTTCTTGTCTGGTTTGGGACATGATCCCCTAAACACTACAACCTGAGCTGGCTAGCAAAGTGCGACATGCCAAAGATGAATTCGAAGGCCAGTAGCAGAAAGGTTGTATGAAGTAATTAATACTTTATTAATCCTTTTGTCATCCCTGAGGAAACCAGTTTTTCTAGGTATCTCTAAAAAGGGGAATTCCAACTTGAAAGTGAAAGATGAACTCGAGGAGACACACGAATCTTCACTTTGTCCGAAACTCACAATAAACATGTATATGTCATCTCTAGATCGTGGCAATAGAAGTGTCACTACCGTATTGGGTTGATAGATAAGAGTTTAAGATTTGCGTCTCGAGTTGCGTAGTGTCCAAATACTTGGGTTGGGCTCTGTTTTTGGTGGATGAGAAAGTTTAAAAAAGAGGTTGGAAAAGGAAAAAAGAGCACCACGAGCAATTTTAGGGTCTTCGCAAATCGACAGTATATGATGCTTGAAAGTTTTAGAGAATATTAAATTGGACATACCGTAACGTATAGAAAAGGGTTTGCAATTTAATGACTGGATCCGAGATGACACCCAACTGATTGTTTCATTGTTGTCTTCACTTGAGGCGGCAAGGTGAGGAAATGTCCAAGTCCATGGAAAAAGTTTTACAGAAATCCCATCAATACCTCTCTCTCTCTCTCTCTCTGACTCTGATTCTTTATGCCCTTCATTTGGGAGTTTGAGTAGATCAAGCGTGGAAATATGCAGAAGAATAAGCAAGCAAGATCTCTCTCTCTCTCTCTCTCTCTCTCTCTCTAATAAAAATTAGGCTATTATTTCCTTTTCTCATGCACCGCGTACTTTTTCAGTCTCTTTTCTTTATTTCGCCCCTAAGCTCATGAATGCAAATTTGACCAGTTTAACAATAGTGAATATGACTGGTAAAAATCCCTGAGATAATGCCATTTATTTTGTGCAGTGCCATTCATATTAATTTATATTTTTTTGCAGCGCAATGAGTTAATCTACTCTGACCTCCTCTTCAAGTAGACTCTGCTCTTTTTTTTTTTTGACTCTGCTCTTGAAGAGGTCGTATATGACGAAGCTGCCCCTTTAGCTCTGTCACATAAGTCTCTATCCTTCATTACTCACCTTAAAGTCTCTCTCTCTGTGTCTCTTTGTCTCGTGGTCCCCTCCCAACTTGCAGTTGCGTATGTATTTCAACCGGTATTTCTATTAATACCGTGCAAAAATGCATGGTTACACTACACAGAAACAGAGCTTTTAGAAATTAGAGCAAGTTTCAGTGTTCTTTTTTCACACTTGAACTCGATCTGCTTGGATCGTGTTTGTAGAGCTACATGGGAGATCATATCTCCATGTTTGCATGAAGAGAAGATGGCGAACGATCTTCTTTCACCCCCACCGGTTGTTCACTCGGATATCTTCACTCTGATCAACAAGGTAAGCCCAACCACATTGCTCATCATCATCATCCTATCCATCATCTTCTTTGTCTCTGGTCTGCTTCACCTCCTCATGAGAATCCTCCTGAGACCTCCCCACAGAGAAGTTGAGGACACGGAGAGTGTTACCCCATTTCAAGGTCAGTTGCAGCAGCTCTTCCACCTCCATGACTGTGGGCTCGACCAGTCCATCATAGACAACCTCCCTGTGTTCCACTACAAGGCCATCGTAGGCCTAAAGGTCGACCCTTTTGACTGTGCAGTGTGTCTGTGTGAGTTTGAGCCTGAAGACAAGCTCAGGCTCTTGCCCAAGTGCAGCCATGCCTTCCACATGGAATGCATAGATACTTGGCTCTTGTCTCACTCCAGTTGCCCTCTGTGTAGAGATGGCCTGTGGCCTGATTACGATTTCACTCCAAACAACACCTGCTCTCAGCCCTTTTTGCTTGTTCTTGAATCTGGAAGTGAGAGCTCGAGAGAGACTGTTGCTGCTGACAGAAGCACGGACTTAGCCGGGACCAGTTTGGCGTTGAGATCAGATTCCCACTTTAGTTTTGATGGAGAGACGAAATTCGGGTCGTCCCTCGTCGATTTAGTGGGCAAGTCTCGCGAACTCAGTGCGAGAGATGCCGTGACGCAGACCGAAACGGTTGATTCAGGGGAGAGGGTGGTGTCTATTAGGCTAGGGAAATTTAGGAATATGGACGGTGGTGAATCCAGTAGTACTAGTGCTAGTAATAACACTCTGGGTTCAAGAAGATGCTTCTCTATGGGGTCTTATGAGTATGTGACAGATGAATCTTCCACGTTGCTGGTAGCAATCAGGACCCCATCTAAGAAGCAGCCGAGCAGGAAGCCCACGTTACCGCTGAGACCTGGTCACCACCAGGCAATGTCGGTGTGTAGTTGTGAATCAAGGAGAGACTTTGCTGGCTTCGATGCGACAAAGAGTGGTGAATTCGGCGATAGTAGGAGAGATTTTAGTATTTGGAGGAGCAAAGGAGAGAGCTTTTCGATATCGAGAATCTGGGCGAGGGGAAAGAAGGAGAAGCCAAATTCGAGGGGAGAGACATCGGTCCAGGCAGCTTCTCTTCAGATTCCAAATAATCGGGCCATCATGAGCGGAGAGGCCAAAGACAAGCTAAAAGGAGACAATTGTAGTAGAGCTTCGATGGAACTCGAACTTGGTTGCTCAGAGAACTCAGAAAGCGAGTTCGGGTGTGATCAGGATAGTAAGAGGATAAATCTGGATTCTCAAACAAATATGCCTTCTTTCCCCAGGAGGACTTTGCTTTGGTTTCTTGGGCTCGGAGTGCCACAAAGCAAGGTTGTGCATTCATCTTCCTCGCCCCAGGTCTAATCCTTTCTTCGAATTTCAGAAACAAGATAAATTTCTTCGTGCAGTTCCACTCTTTTTGACTGGGAAGGTGGAAAACTCTAGCTGCTGCAGTGAGATTATTTAGGGTTTTGGAAACTTGATCTGGTCCATAGCCATAGTATCGTTGCTTGCTATGTTCATGTAATGTATCATATCCTTCAAGGAAATTGCAAAACTAATCAAGAGGTACTGTGTTCATCGAGCCTCAGTCATGATATAGCTAGTATGAGTACCTAGAGGGGGGGTGAATAGGTATATAAAAAATTTCTCGAAGCTTGTACGATATTTAAACAATTAATGATTCAATCGCAAGAGTTAAATATCAATCGAGAGACTGAGTAAAGGAAAGAGAGAATTGAACACTCAGTTTATAGTGGTTCGGCTTGATTCAAGCCTACGTCCACTTTCTACACCGACAGCCGATTGGCTGGATTCCACTATGATCAAAGAGATGTTACAGTGTTGATCTTCCTTGATTTCTAGGTGTAGATGATCTACCACACTCACTCAAGGCGTCACCAAGTATATACTCTCTCTGTTTACAATTTCGCTCGAACAGTCTCAAACAACAATCAAGGATCTTCGACTACTGAATTTTTCTATCAATCACACTCTTAAAATAACTAGAACGACTTCTTTTTATACTCCTTCATGCCATCATAGCCGTTGGCACTTACCAAAGGAATTCCTCCAATCTACCCGTTGGACGGAATCAATCAAGAAGATCATCCGAGCTATTTAAGGAATCGATGATAGCCCATCAATCCTGTTCGCCCATACAATCGTGGATCTCGGTTTCCATGAATAGAACATTCCAAGATTATTTCGTCGACCAACGGATCTTCAATCGATCTTAGATAAGAATTAAAGAATCCGAAATGATTATCCAACCAAAGAATCTATTCCAGAGAATAGGATCGAATCCTCAACCATAAACCTCGGCTTTGGATTTCCTTCGTCACTGGATTAGAAAGACTGTCAGTGAGAACAGACTTAAGTCTTGAGTCCTGAGTCTTAAGTCTTGGGTCTTGAGTCTTGAGTCTTGAGTCTCGAGAGAACAAAGTCTTCAGACTTTAAACTGACGGTCTCCGAACTTCCGACTTTAGACCGAAAGAAACGTTTTGTCAGCTTCAAAATATTCTGGAAAGATTTCTCCAACAATCTCCCCTTTTTGATGGTGACAAAACTTTCTTGAAGATTTGAACAACTTTGACCTGCAAAACATTTCTCAAGTAATATGGCTAACTCATAAAGATTAATAAAATAACCAGACTCGCATCCACCACAGAAAATTGGTTAGACTTTCATGAGAAACACCATATAACAAAACTTGAATAAATGCGACTAGTCAAGCATCACAATCGACGATCAATTCAGTCATCCAAGTTCAAGTTCTCAAGTCATACTCAAAAATAAACATAACCAAAAAGGTCAAAGATTAAAATATGAAAGTTCAAATTGATTCTCCCCTTTTTGTCATCATTGAAAAGGGTGAGAAAGGAGTCATGTCCGCTTGGGAATGCGCACGATCTGGAAATCCCCAATAGACTGGACTACTCCTTCGAGCTTCTTCAGTCTTCTCTCGATGAGCTACCTCTTCTCCCTTGGCATTGGCTTGAAGTTGCAGAGCGAGGTCTTTGAGTCTATCCTCCATAGAGACTCGAAGATGCTTGTCCAAAGTGCTCTTCAAAGCTTGGATTTCACAAATCCGTAACATATATCCGGTTCCGCATTTTAAGAATATTCATGATGCTACGAAAGTCTACGTAATCATCCGTCTGTGTACTTGCATTGACTCTCTCGATGATGGCGTTTTTGAATGGTCGGCAGATTTGGAATCGATGCATCACCTTCTTCGTGCAATTGAGAGACCCGAACTTCTTCCGGGTCTTCTCGGAGATTGTCTTAGATCTTCACCGACAGCCAGGAGGTGTAGACCTCTCTTGCTCGCTAACTCCCCTCGTCTCTAGGACATCGAAAGGGGAAGAGTGATGATCATGCTCTTCATTTCCCTTTTCTCCAGAATTGTCGCAGACTTTTCTTTTTCCTCCTTCTTCTTCTTCTTCAACTTCTTTCTCCTTCTCTTGTTCTTCTTCTTCTTTCTCCTTCTTTCTCTCGTTCTTCTTCTTCTCGTTCTCTCTTTTGAAGATCTGTTTGATGAGACGTAACGTCTTGTTCTTGTCGCCGGTTGGATAGTGGGATCTTCATCATCTTCATCTTCATCTTCATCTTCATCATCAAGGATGAGAGTTCTTCTCTTCTTCTTCAATGGGGCACCCATGGCCTCCTTTCCTTTCCTTTTTGAAGCAGATTGGACTGGAGATTTCACTTTGAATTTCTCCATTGCCTTGGAGAGTTCTTGCAGACGCATCTTCATTAACATTTTCAACCCTACCACCATCTTTTCACACGGTCGATCACAAAATGTATGCGGTAGTTCAATGTTCAGATGTCTCGAAGATCTTGGTCACTGCACCAGATAAGGCAATTGTCCTTTGTCTTTTGACAATGCTCGTACATATGGAAGAGAATAGTGTGCGGGAGAGAAAACTTCCGTCCCGAGTTGATCGCATACATCAACTTTGCTTCGGAAGAGACACGAAGTCTTTGACGTAGACTTCGGTCCGAGACAGTTAATCACAATCTTATGAAGCACGATGTTGATGGCCTTCATCCTCGAGTAGGTAATTTTCTTCTCTAAGTCCATATCTTTAACAAGATCCACGAGTAGTACGAGCAGGTGAGACTTTGATAGGGAGATAGCGTCCCCGTTCAACTCCAACAATGTCCGCCAACATATTCACATCTACCACGTAGACTTGATCTCGAACACCGAATGAAATTCTATTCGCATCCAAAAAGCTAAGATTTGAATAGAAATAGGCGGTCGATTGAGCATACCCGTCTCGTAGAGTCGAGCAGAAAGTCTCAAGTTGAAGCAATTTCAACTTTTCTCTTAAGTTCACGTTGATGGAGTCCAGGAAGTCAAAATCGACACTTCTAGGGTTTATCACCCCTCTTTTCAACAGCCTGAAATACACTTTCTCCTGATCCTTGGATTTAAACAAATCCATCCGATTTCCTTTCACATTCGCGCCACACCCATTCTAGGTTTAAATTCAAGGAACATTTTGTCATCATCGTTCCCGTCAATCAGATTTTGTCCCGGCATACGAGGATCACGGGAATGTTCTCAAGAGCCTCCATTGCCCTTCCTTTAGGAGCAATTCCCAATTCCTCCATTTTCCGCAGAAAAAGATACTCATTCCCATAATTTTTGTCCTTAAGGAAGTCATCTATATACTTTAATGAAGTGCCGGTGACTTTCAACGCACGATAAAGCTTATAGATACGAGAGGGTTTTTGGACTCTTCTGGGCAAGCATCCTCGATTATCTCTTCTTCCGCATTTGCACCTTGTGGGGTGGAGATGCTGAATGACGTGGAGGAGAGCGAATCGGACTTTGTCGCCGACTTGGTAAGTCTTCATCCTCGCAAGATCGAAGTGTGTCGGTCCCTTCTCCATTCTCTCGTGGTCCCCTGTTTGCGATTCTTGATGATTTCCTCGAAGACGACATCTTCCTTTGTCTATAGGAGGATTCCTTCACTTGCTTTTCCCAAGAAAGATGACCACTTTCTCGACAATGAACAAAGAGTAGAAACAAAGATCGAGAGGAGAGTGCTTTTTAGGGTTTTGAAAATTTGGGGGTAGAATAACCGTGAATTTATATGTGCCTCGGATTTGAAAAGAGAAGTTTAACCGGCACAAGGAAAGTGTACGAACACTTCTTTTTCAAAATCAATAACGCCAAAAATAACTTCCTCTAAAAAGACAAGTTTTCAAATTTCACACGAATTATATCTCGAATAAAAGAACGTACTTTTCGAGATAAGATAAACAAGAATTAGTACCTTTTAGATAGAATAGCAACTTACGGTCTTTTAGCCATGAATGATTGAGTCTCGGATTTAGAGTCTTAGAGCTGGTGAGTCTCTAGACTTTAACTTCTTCACGCTTCAAAATGTTGAGTCTTGAGCGGATAAAATCGAATTGATTTTTCTCCAATGGCTTTGTAAATATATCTCGCTAGTTGGCTCTTTGAATCAACAAATTGAATAGAGATTTCTCCATTTTGAATATGATCTCTAATAAAGTGATGACGAATCTCAATATGCTTTGCTCTTGAATGAAGGATTGGATTTTTGGTGAGATTGATCGCTATTTGGTGTTGTCACATCCGATTTCGTGCATGAGTCTTCAATGCCAAAGTCTTGTAGTCGTTGTTTTATCCATAGAATCTGCGAACAGCAGCTTCCAAGAGCTACATACTCGCTTCTGTCGTTGAGAGAGCTACGGTGCTTTGCTTCCTTGAGAACCAAGACACATCCTGTTTCCAAGCAATTGACAAGTTCGAAGTGCTCTTTCTATCGACTCGCAACCGGCCAGATCTGCATCCGAGTATCCTAGAAGATTAAAGTCTCCTCTTTGGATACCAAAGACCGATGCTTGCGGATGAAGCAACGTATTTGATAATACGTTTCACGGCAATGAGATGTGATTCTCTAGGATCCGATTGAAACCTAGCGCAGATGCAAACACTCAACAAAATATCAGGTCTAGAAGCGTAAGATAAAGAAGTGAGCCGATCATGCTCCCGCATGACTTTTGATCTACTTTCTTCCCTTCTTCATCCTTGTCTATCTTCCGAGAGCATGATATTGGTATGTCGAGTCTTCTTGCAATTTTCCAATCCAAATCTTTTGACAAGATCATTAGCATATTTTTCTTGGAAGATAAAAGTTCCTTCCTTCAATTGCTTTATTTGAAGACCGAGAAAGAAAGTTAATTCTCCCATCATACTCATTTCAAATTCGTCCCGCATAGACTTAGAAAATTTCTTGCAAAGACTTTCATTAGAAGATCCAAAAATAATGTCATCAACATATATTTGAACGAGTAAGAAACTTTTGTTTTCCCTTTTTATGAACAGAGTAGTATCTACTTTACCTTTGACAAATCCGTTCGTAATAAGAACTTACTTAGTCCGTCGTACCAAGCTCGAGGTGCTTGCTTGAGACCATACAGAGCCTTTTTCGGTCTGAAGACCGAGTCCGGCTTCTTTGGGTCTTCAAATCCAGGCGGTTGTTCCACATAAACTTCCTCTTGGATAAATCCATTCGGGAAAGCACTTTTGACGTCCATTTGGAATAACCTGAAATTTTTGTAACAAGCAAACGCAAGTAATAGACGAATAGCTTCTAACCTTGCAACTGGTGCGTAAGTCTCGTCATAGTCTATTCCTTCTTCTTGCGTGTATCCCTTGGCCACGAGTCTTGCTTTATTGCGTACGACTTTTCCTTCTTCGTTCATCTTGTTCCCGAATACCCATTTGGCTCCAATAAAGTTTTACCTTTCGGTTTAGATGTCAATTCCAGACATCATTAATATTGAACTATCTGAGCTCCTCTTGCATAGCTTCGATCCAGCTTTCATCGATAAAGCTTCTTCTATGCTTTTTGGTTCAATTTCGAGAGATGAGAGCAACAAGACTAGACTCTTCACGCCTTTTTGATCTCGGTGCGGATTCCTTCATTGATTTCGCCAATAATGAGATCTTTGGGATGACTGGATTTGTGTTTCCGCATTCGGGTTGATTTGCTTGGTTGATGATCTCTTTCTTTATTTGAATCTTCATGAGTATCTTGATGATGGACTTTCGAGTCTCGAGATGCTTCTTGAGTTGAAGACTTTGGAAGGTCTAGCGTGAGTTGATTCTTCATATTGAGTCCGGGATTCATCTTTTGTTGAGTCTTGGAATTTGACATTCATTGATTCTTCCACTGATCGGCTTTTCTTGTTATAGACTCGTAGGCTTTGCTTGATGCAGAATATCCAAGGAAGATGCCTTCATCGATCTTTCTTCAAACTTACCAACTCGATCATTTGCATTTTTCAAAATAAAACATTTGCAACCGAATACATGAAAGTATGAAACAATAGGCTTCTTACCTTTGAACAATTCATAGGGAGTTTTCTCAAGAATAGGTCTTAGAAAGACTCTATTTATAATATAGCATGCAGTTGAAACCGCTTCAAACCCAAAATCGTGAAGAAATTTTACTTTCAATTAAAAGTGTTCTAGCCATTTCTTGAAGAGATCTATTCTTTCTTTCCACAACTCCATTTTGCTCGGAGTATACGGAGAGGAAAACATGTGATTAAAACCAGATTTATCACAGAATTTTGTAAAATCTTGATTTTCAAATTCACTTCCATGATCCGTTCTTATACTTGAAATAGCAAATCCTTTTTCATTTTGAACCTTTTTAGCAAACTTCTCAAAGTACGAAAAAAGTTTCGACTTACTTGCAAGAAAATATACCCGTGTAAAGCGAGAGTAATCATCTACAATTACTAGACAATACTTCTTACCTCCAATGCTCGGGTTCTTGTTGGTCCGAAGAGATCCATATGAAGCAACTGTAATACATGATTAGTAGATACATGATTTACTTGCTTAAATGAATTTCTTACCTGCTTTCCCGAGAATGCATGGAGTGCATAGGTCGACTTTAGATATGGCAATTTAGGTAGACCTCGAACAAGCGCTTAGAAGAGATTTTGGCTAATTGCTTCTTGTTGATATGGCCAAGTTTTTTGTGCCATAGAACTGCTTTATCTTGAATTGAGATTAAGCATTGTTCTTCATTTGGCTGTACATCAAGGAGGTAGATGTTTCCATGCCTTCGACCCATAAAAGACTCGAGTCGAATCTTTGCTAGTTCAGAACATATGCCTTCTTGAAAGGAGATCTTGTAACCAGTATCACACGGTGGCTAATCCGAGTAGATTGTAGTTGAGTCCTTCCACTAGTGAGACATTGCTTATTGTGAGATTTCCAATTTTTACGAGTCCCGAATCCCACAATACTTCCTTTGCTATTTCCTCCGAAAGAAACTTTTCCACCATTTACTTGAATAAGCTTAATGAAACAATTTGAGTCTCTGTCATGTGTCTTGAGCATCCGCTGTCAAGATACCACTTTATCTTCTTTTTGACGAGACCGCATTCAAAAGAGAGTCTCAAGCTTTCTTTGGTACCCAAACTTTCTTGGGTCCTTTGGTGTTAGTAGGATGAGCATTATTAGGCCATACTCTCTTAACAAAGCTTCCAAACCATAGGACATTCTTTTTCAAAATGATCCGACGTTACACTTAGAACACCTTAAAGCATTTCGACCTACCGACTTTACAAACACTCTTTTGAAATGATTTTTATAAGCCTCTTTTGATGGTCTTTTCTTAATTCTTTCTTTTACTTTTGGAAAATCAATCAAGGGGATTGTTTCCTTGTCATACCTAGACCAGACTTATTAAAGTAAGGTCTTTGGACTGAAAGCACTTTTTCAAGCTTTTCGGATCCTATCGAAAACTTCTTTGAAATATTTGATAAGTCTGTTTTTAAGAAAACATTTTCTTTCAAGAGATCATCTTCTTTTTCTTTAAGAGCAGAAACATTTAGATCTAGACTTTTAATTCTTTCTTCTAAAATAATTTCCTTTTTGTTTCAGAAATGAGTTTTCCTTTTTAAGTTCGGAAATTCTTTTGAGAGAAGTCTTGAGACTGAAACACAGTTCATCAATATATTTAGAGACTTTGACAGGAATTTTAAAATTACTTACCTCAAATTCACATCGAGTCGATCCGAATCGAGTCCGAGTCCGAATGTGCCATCAAACATATGTTGGCGTATTCATTATCACTCTCTTCACATTCCGTATCACTACCTGTTTTCGCTTTGAGAGCCTTTCGAAACTTCTCAGCTTTTCCTCTTTTCTTTTCGAGAAGAGGACGGTTGGGTCCGATGTGTCCCTTCTTTTTGCATTCGAAGCAAACTACATCTTTGTTTGGTTCCTCATCATCACAGACTTGGTCTGCTGTCTCGAAAACTTTGTTTCCTTGGGATGAACCTTCGCCTTTTCTATTCAGTTTTCTGAATCTTCTTATCATAAGAGCGAGCTCCTCATCATCCATATCATCTTGAATCTGCATCATCGGAATCGTCATTTGATTTTAATGCAATAGATTTCTTACCTCTTGGATCTTCGTCTTCATTAATTCGTTCCACTTCGTAAGATTGAAGAGTTCCAATCAGCTCGTCTAGATAATGGCATGATTCTTTGCGTTTCTCTTATTGAAGTCTTTATATGATTCCAATCCTTAGAGAGTCCCCAGAAGTTTGTTCACCTTCATGGGATCAGAAATTTTTTGTCCTTGGTTCTCAAGACCATTGACAATATCTCGTAAAACGACTAAACATGTCGGTTATAGATTCTCCTGGTTTCATTTTGAAGGCTTCATATTGACCAAGAAGAATGTTAATTCTGGTCTCCTTCACTCGATCTGTCCCTTCATAGGTGATGTGTAATCTATCCCATACTTCTTTTGCTGTAACACAAGAAGATATTCTATTATATTCAGTTGGAGATAAAGCACAATATAAAGAATAAATTGCTTTAGCATCGAGTGCTTGTCTCTTGTTTATCTCTTCTTGAGACATTCGCTGGCTTCAACAGTTTCTTTCCTCTTCGAGATTGAAGCAGCGAGGAGTGATTCCTCTTTCCACAACGTCCCATTCCGGAGGATCCTTTGATCGAAGGAAAGCTTTCATCTTGTTCTTCCGGATGTTGTAATCCTTTCCATCGAAGTAGGGAGGTCTCGGTATTGCTTTGCCCTTCCATCAGCCCCGGTGCTAGCATACTAGCCATGGATCTTTTACTCGAAGTAAAACACTTCAAACAAAGTGAGAACACGGGCTCGATACCAATTGATATAGCTAGTATGAGTACCTAGAGGGGGTGAATAGGTATATAAAAAATTTCTCGAAGCTTGTACGATATTTAAACAATTAATGATTCAATCGCAAGAGTTAAATATCAATCGAGAGCGAGTAAAGGAAAGAGAGAATTGAACACTCGGTTTATAGTGGTTCGGCTTGATTCAAGCCTACGTCCACTCTTCTACACCGATGAGCCGATTGGCTGGATTCCACTATGATCAAAGAGATGTTACGGTGTTGATCTTCCTTGATTTCTAGGTGTAGATGATCTACCACACTCACTCAAGGCGTCACCAAGTATATACTCTCTCTGTTTACAATTTCGCTCGAACAGTCTCAAACAACAATCAAGGATCTTCAGACTCTGGAATTTTTCTATCAATCACACTCTTAAAATAACTAGAACGACTTCTTTTTATACTCCTTCATGCCATCATAGCCGTTGGCACTTACCAAAGGAATTCCTCCAATCTACCCGTTGGACGGAATCAATCAAGAAGATCATCCGAGCTATTTAAGGAATCGATGATAGCCCATCAATCTGTTCGCCCATACAATCGGATCTCGGTTTCCATGAATAGAACATTCCAAGATTATTTCGTCGACCAACGGATCTTCAATCGATCTTAGATAAGAATTAAAGAATCCGAAATGATTATCCAACCAAAGAATCTATTCCGAGAGAATAGGATCGAATCCTCAACCATAAACCTCGGCTTTGGATTTCCTTCGTCACTTTGGATTAGAAAAGACTGTCAGTGAGAACAGACTTAAGTCTTGAGTCCTGAGTCTTAAGTCTTGGGTCTTGAGTCTTGAGTCTTGAGTCTCGAGAGAACAAAGTCTTCAGACTTTAACCGCGTGGTCTCCGAACTTCCAGACTTTATTTGAAAGAAACGTTTTGTCGCTTCAAAATATTCTGGAAAGATTTCTCCAACAAGTCAACAATAATTGAAGTCCTTGATCTTGCCCCTTTCCGATGAATTACTAATTATGGTGTTTGCATGGATCACATTAGTTGTTTGATTTACATGAAAGATGGTACACACAGACAACAGGAAATGATATTGCAGGGATTTGAATGTGGAAAAGTTCTAGGAACCTAAAATCAGGAAAACGCAAGAAAATTATTCACCTACTCCATGTATGAGAGTCGTTTGACCAAAAAAAATAAAATGTATGAGGGTCGATTATTTCATTGCTAGGCCATGGAGTTAATGACCAATTGCCTGCAACTTTTTCTTCGTCATTTAGAGCAAGAGGCATGATAGGAGCTGTTGGAGATGCGGCATTTAATGGAGTCATACTGACTACGATTTGAATTAGGTTGCTGGCCTGAGCTGCTGGACATTAATGGCGGATGCTAATCATTTCACCTACGATTTTCGGAGAGTTTTTTATGTGGCTGTTGCTTCGCATCATGTGATCCGCTTGTAATAAGAAGCACGCTTCCCTGCCCTTTCACTTTCCTGCATTTATTATCTCGATGCTGACTTCTTGCTGTTCAAAACACCATTCCAAAACGCAGTGTTAATATCACACAGATATTTTTATTCAAACCAGATCGGAGATCAAGCATCACGTTATTTAAGTAGTCTTCAAAGCCGGCATATCCAAACCATAAAAGCCATAAAAAGCAGACACTATCTTCGTGATCGTCCCCGAACTTTATGTTTTTCCTTCAGGAAAAGGGTCTCGAGTTCCTTCCTAGGAGTAGTCCACCCAGACTTTGCCGGCGCCAATGTTGGCGATACAGGAGAAGGCATCCTCGGAGAGGTTGATGTCGCACGGTTGCTGGCAGTAGTCTACGACCTTGACCGTGATGACGCCGTCCTTGCAAGGTTTCGGAAAGCCGTTAGCAGAGCGGGTGCATCTGACCCTCAGCATCCGTCCGCAGGCCGTCCCGTTGTCCCACAATTCGGCTCCCACTCCCGTGATCATCGATCCGCTGTTGCTAAAATCGAACCCTGCACAAGCCGCAGCTACCCAAAAAAAAGAAAACAAAGAAAAGGACGCGACATTTGAGAAGCTACGACGCCTATTTTTTTCCAACGGAATTGGAAGAGGAAATGCAATTCACTGAGAAACCCATTCGCATTTCATCGATGTCGACTCCAGAAAAATGTGAAAACATGAGACGTAGACACGCGGATATGGAAACTAATAACCTCTACTAAGGTCAGGTGAAATTACAGAACACTCACGATAATAAGGCATCGAGTGGTAATCCGCAAGGCCCGGCTTGGCCGATGCAGCAGAGAGCAGGGATAAAGTCATGGCCAACATCACCCACACCTGCAATTTCTCCATTTTCGTTTCCTTATTATTGGACATCTCCACTCCCAAGCATATATATATATATGTGTGTGTGTGTGTGTGTGTGACATCCCCAGTACGTCATGGCTAACATAGCGTAGTTGTCATGGCTAACATAGCGTAGTTATCTTATTCGTTTCGCTTTTTCTAAAGCATGTGAAAGTGTAAGGAATAGACCTAAGCAGGTCGTTAAAAGACTTTGACAGCCCGGAAAGACGGGTCCAAAGATACCGGAGGGATAACCTCCCTAGGGTGGGAGTCCCTTGTCTGCTCATGGGTATAGCTCGGGAGAGGGCTAGAAAAATAAGCTCTCCCCACTGCTAGACCGGCCACAGTCCCTACCTTCTTACGAAGGAAAGGGTACGGCTAGCACCCTGGATCCAAGCGGGCTTCCCCGTTGAAACACACAAGTGCGCAGCGCAGGAAATGAAGGAGGGACTAAAGCATGTGAAAGTGTAAGGAATTAGTTGTCTTATTTGTTTCACTTTTACTTAAGCATGCGGAAGCGTAAGGGACTAAAGTAAAATCCATCATGCGCGTGGACTTTTACAAAGGGAATAACCTCATTTCTTATTTATTTATATATATGTCAGTCGACAAGGGAAAATTATCCAAAAAGTCCTAAACTTATAGCATTTTTGCCAATTTAGTTATAAACCTTTTAACTTTGCTAATTCAGTCATAAACCTTTTTCACTTTTTGTTGATTCAGTCCATCCTGCTCATGTGGATGCCGGCGGTGCAACGTAGGATTGCCGGCGTTGATGTGGATAATTTTTATTAATATTTTAATATTTTTTGAATTTTTTGTTTTGTTTTTTTTCTTTCTTTTCTTTTTTTTGGCTTTCTTTGCCTTTTTCGATGGCCGGCCACTAGCCACAGGCTACGGCTGGCCTCGCCCGCCACAAGCGAGGAGGAGCCCTAGCGAGGGGAGCCCTCGCCCAAGTGCAGCCCAGCAAGGGTCGCCTAGGGCGAGGTCAACTTGTGCCTAGGCCAAGGTGAGGGCCGACCTCGCTAGAAGGGAAGCCCTTGCTAGGGCTCGCCCTCACCTAGGAGAGTGTTGGCCTCGCCCAAATCAGATTTGGCAAGACCGTCCCTTGCCCAGGCCAAGGTGGCCTCGCTCGGCGTCGGCTAGCTAGGGGTGAGGGCCGGCCTCAACAGATTTGGTTTAGGTGAGGCCAACACTCGCCTAGGAGAGGGCGAGCCTCGGTGAGGGCTCCCCTCCCCAGATTTGGCGAGGCCGGCCCTCACCTAGGCCAGGGCGGCCTTGCTCGGCGTTGCCATCGCCCGGCCGACGCCTAGCAAAGCTGCCTTGGCCTGGGCACAGGTCGACCTTGCCTAGGCGACCCTTGCCGGGCCACGCCCGGGTGAGGGCTCCCCTCATTGGGGCTCCTCCTCGCCAGTCAAGCCTCGCCAATGGCGGGTGAGGCTAGTTGGCTGGCTATGGCCAAGCAAAGAAAGACAAAAAGAAAAAAAAAAAAAAAAAAAAGGAAAAAACATTAAAAATAAAAATAAAAATAAAATATTATAAAAAAATTGTCCATGTCAGTATTGGCGGTCCTATGTGGCATCGCCGTCATCCACGTTAGCATTTTCCGGCCAAAATTGGCCGGATGGATTGAATCAACAAGAAGTGAAAATATTTAGGATTGAATTGACAAAGTAAAAGGTTTAGGACTAAGTTGGCAAAAACGCAATAGGTTTAGGACTTTTTGGACAATTTTCCCCGGGCGAAAAGTTGGGTACACTAGAGAATTCAAAAGGGTTAGTACTACTAACTACATTCATCAGTAAGTCAATTATCCCATCCAACCTAACTATACATGTGGTCGCCTAACCCTAACCCCCTAGCTCCGTTAAAAATCTTCCAAGTCCTAGAAATCCAACCATCCTCCTACCTCCTTTCTATGTGATGGGACTGCCTTCGTTTCCTAGTCTACAGTAGGAGGGGACCCTTCATGCACCCATTGATGCAGGCGTACATTCCAACAAAGTGAACAATCACAAGCCCCATTGGAGCCCCTATATCCACAGTCAAACAAGACACAATTCAGATAAAAACCATATCTAGGAAACTGGAATCTATAAACTCGTCCTTATGCCAAGTGAACTCAATTGGACCTCTGTAATGGACCATAGGAGAGGCAAGCGGGATTGACATTTCTATTGATATGAAAAGATAAAGTCACCAATCAGTGAGCCTAAACTCATCAAGCAAAAGGTCCATCGGTTTATAATAGATAAATCAATCACCATACTGACAATGAAAGACTCAATATAAAATATAGAAAATCATGAACTTACCTGAGAACCTTTCAAAATAACACAACAAATCAATAGAAGTAGTAGTTTTTCCCAATAAGTAATCAATTGCTCAATTTAAAGGTATCCGGGTTATAATCGATAGGAATTCCTACTACCATCATGATTCAGGTACCCTCCCGAGCATCTTGCACACATCTAGCATTGTGAGGACATCTGGGGTGTGACACCCCAGTCACGCCATCCTAATTGACGCTATCTTAATAGCCATTAATTCTTCTTTAACGCAGAAGCACATATAATATAAATTATGCAAACATGTACAATCAAGAACATAACAGGTCAAAGTCAATTTCCATTCATTGGCTCAATTATTTAATTACATGTGTGGTGTGCGGCATACAGACAAAAACAACTCTAATCCTAAACCCGAGGTATCCAAAAAGAGATCTACACCTTACTAGTGACACCTACACGTGCCACTCCATCCATCACCCACCATGCAACTAAACTCAAAAAGGGGCTATTGCGGAAATCGTTGCCTTGGAAACTAACTCGCCTAACTCACTACCGCCACACATCATTTCCATCCATCGCTATCCTACTCCTTATCGAAGTCGCTGTACTTAGGGTGCGTTTGGAAAGACTTTTGGGGAAAGTCTTTAGGAAAATGCAAACACCTTTGAGTTAAAGGTGTTTTTCAAAATGCAACTGTGTTTGGTAAATTGTATTTTGAAAGCCATTTGTGAAGCACTTTGAGCAAAACGGTATTTGAGGAATTATATTTACAAAGCATCTTTGGGGTAAACAAAATTATCAAAACAAAAATTAAAAAAAATTGACCGTCAACGGCAGTGGCTGCCAACTACCCTAGATTTGGGGTGGTGAGGTCCGGCGACCCCGGATCTAGGTCGTGGCGGCATCGCGCGACCTCTCGCGACCTCTAGCGACCCTGGATCCGGGGGCGGCGAGGTCGCGCGACGCTGCCTCAACCTCTGGCAACCTAGATTCGGGGCGTCGAGGTGGTGGGAGGACCTCGCCGCTCCGAATCTAGGTTGCCAGAGGTCGTGGCGGGGTCGCGTGATGCCGCCGCGACCTAGATCCGGGGTGGCGAGGTCGCGCGACCCAGATCAGGGGCGGCAAGGTCCTCCTGCGACCCTGTCGCCCTAGATTTGGGTCTCGGCGACCCAGACCTCGCCACAACCCACCCCTTGGCGTCGGTCACGCTACCCTTGATGACGGTCATCTGGGCGATGGTTGCTTGCAACTGCTTGCCCTTTGTCGACGACCGGTCGTGGAAGAAGAAGAAGCTCGCGGAAGAAGACAATGAATAGTAAGGGCGAAATCGGACAAATGAAAAATCAATGAGGATAATTTGGGAAGAAATTTTATTTTTAGTCCCTCAAGCTCAGTATTTTTGGTAAGCTGAAAGCTCAAGGCAGCCCCCAACTTGCCTTGGGCTTTCAACCTTGTGAAGCTGGCATTTGGGGAATGCAAACCTAAAAACAAATGCCAAACACACTTGCATTTGCCCAAGGGGCTTTGGACCCCCAAAGGGTTTTGGGAAGTGGTTCCTAAATGCACCCTTAGATGGCCCACTACTGTTGTTGTCATTGTCAGAGTCGCTACTATCATTTTCGCTCCAGAACTTGAGAGGTCTCTTCAATTCATTGCCCTCCCATATAAACCATGCAACAAAAAGGTATAGTATCAACTAACTACAGCCTATGGGTGGGTTAAGGAACCACTTTTAGGGAAAGTCTTTAGGAAAATGCAAATACCTCTGAGTTAAAGGTGTTTTCCAAAATGCAACTGTGTTTAGTAAATTGTACTTTGAGTAAAATGGTGTTTGGGGAATTACATTTACAAAGGATCTTTATGATAAAAAATTATCAAAAGAAAAATAAAAAAAATTGACCGGTAAGGGCAGCGGTCGCCAGCAAGGAGCAGGCGGTCCGACCACCTTCGGCCACCTCCGCGACGAGGTCGTGGCGAGGTGGAGGAGGTTGCATGCCGCGACCCAGATCTGGGTCGCAGCAAGGTCGTGGGTCGCCGGAGGTCGGGGTGAGTTGTTGCCGGAGGTCGCGCCGAGCTGTCGCTGCGAACCAGGCGACCCCTGTGACCACCGCGACCCAGGCGGTCGAAGCGAGGTGGAGGAGGTCGCCCACCGCGACCCACACGATCTCCGCGAACCAGATCTGGGTCGCGGCCATGTCTTGGGTCGCCAGAGGTCGCGACCTAGAACCCAGATCTGGGTCGCGACGAGGTGGTGGAGGTCGCGTGCCGCGACCCAGGCGACCTTCGCCACCTCCGCGACCTTCGCCGCCTCCGCGACCCGTGCGCACAACCTCCGCCACCTCCGACCGCGACCTAGATCTCGGATCTAGGCGCGACTGGTCGGTGACGGTCGCCAGGGTGCCGCAACCACACTAGCCTCTCTTGCTCGTCGCCGACCCACCACAATGCCTTGCCGGCCTCTTTGACAAAGAAGATGAACAGTGCTGGCCATTCCCATTCCTGAAATGCTGAAAGCTTTGGAATCCCAGCATTTCTTGAAGGCAAGTTTCATTGGGTGTTCCCAAACACCCAATATTTGGGCAAATGGGCTTTGGGCGCTCAAAGGACTTTGAGAAGCAATTTCCAAACGGGCCTTATATCTATCTAGACCTTATATCTACCTAGACAGTAGACATTTGACGAACGTACACATTCTCAAACTTTGGAAACATAATGTCCTCTGATATACTTTCAAAATATCATGGCTATCCATGTTAAGCTAAAGGACGGACGTCCATCATTCTTAATTATTTGAACAATTATAATACAACAAGAGTAAGCCAAAGCTTAGCAAAAAATAAGAAAGATTCATAAATCAATGGATCTAATGCACTCTTGATTCCTAGGACTCACCTATAGTGATTCTATAATGCAATTTGCAAATATTTAGTATTTATAATTCACTTATAAGTACGTGCAGCACACAAAATGCAATAACACTCGACACACGTTCCATCTCTCGCATATCACACCATTTGGTCTACTCTCGTCTTATGGTTTCAACTGATGGCAAGTCAATACCGTGCCGGTCACTTCCGGCATATCACATAGCCAGATTTCTGGGGAACTGTGTTACCCCCAGTCTTTCCACTTCGGGGCATCTAGGGAACACACAACATCTTAGGAAACCCTCCCGTCATCCATTCTGGCCATTATCGGAGAACTTTTGGGGAACCCTATTATCCCCCTAGACTTCGGGTACTGGGGAACCTATTACCCCCCAAGTAACCCAATCATATCACCATGGGTTGCCATATGTAGCATTATACTTATCCATCATCACACACGACATACATATGATGTGGCATTGCATTTCATAAATTTCGTGCATGGACTAAGTGTCATAACTTATGAAAGGTACACTTAAGTACCACATTTGACGAAAAACGGATCACTTAAGTGCCACTCCAGCCAAAGTTCGGCCAAAAGGCTGACGTGGCATTTTTCCGTCGAATTTCCGGTGAAGTGAGCCCAAAACGACGACGTTTTGCACGCCGACATGGCCAAATAATGTAAAAACAACGTAGTTTTGAGCTGACGTGGTAAAAAATAATATAAAAATTAATTAAATTAAATTTAAAATTAGTTTTGGTTGAGGGCCTGGCCGAGGGCCTAAGCCACCACCATTGCCTCTCCTTGCCATTGTCGGGAAGGGCCAGCGACCCCGGCCAACCAGCGGTGAGGGCTCGGGAGCCCTCGCCCTAGATAAGGCTCGAGGGTTGGAACCCTCGCCTAGATCCGGCAAGTGGCGAGGGGTTGCGGCCCTATCCCGATCGAGCCAAGGGCCGCCGCCCGCTAGGGCTCGCCCGACGAGCGATGGCCCTTGGCTCGGCCGGGTGAGGGCCGCCGACCCTTGTCGGATCTAGGCGAGGGCTACAACCTCGCCCCCGATTTGGGGCAAAGGCTCGCAAGCCCTCGCCGCCGGTCGACCGGCCGGGGCCGGCAACCCCAGCCGACCCTCCCCCTCCGTCGCCGGCCCTTCCCGCCCCCCTCTCTTTTTTTAATTTTTTTAAAATTTTAAATTGTTATTTTTTTAAAATTTTAATTAAATTAAATTTGAAATTTAATTTAATTAATTTATATATTTTTTTACCACGTGAGCCCAAAACGACGCCGTTTTTGCATTATTTGGCCATGTTAGCATGCAAAACGGCGTCATTTTGGGCTCACTTTTTGCCGGAAAAATGCCACGTTAGCCTTTTGGTCAGACTTTGGCCGAATTGGCACTCAAGTGATCCATTTTGCTCCGATTTTGACACTTAAGTGTACCTTTTGTAAGTTATGGCACTTAAGTGTCCATTTGTGTAAAGTTATGGTACTCCAGGGGTCTGCACGTCCTTAATACTTCATGCACACTCAACAGTTGCAAATTACAGATTTTGCCATTATATTTAATAATTCGAAAACATCGCCAATGACATCAAATCATAGTGAATCATGTCTCGTTGAAAAGCTTAGAGTGTGCCAATTAAATTTTCAGAAGACATCATTTCAAGATTCCCACGTTTTCCCTTCATAAAAGCTTCATCTTTAAAATCGGTCAGAAAGGGGCAGTTTTGTCTGATCTTGGAAATCACTCCGATTAAAATAGTAAATGACATTCAAAAATTCTAATTTTTGGATATGTTACGGGAAAGACATTTAAAGAGATTTCTCATGAAGAACATCAGGTCAAAATCGACATGAAACCATGCCTTTTTGTTTTCTTGAACTTGGAGCAAAACAGAGCCTCAAAACGGAATAGATAAACTTTTGGAAATTAGTTTCCACGGAATTCACGTCACCTTAAAAAATTCACAAATTTTGATATGTTGTAGAAAAAATAATTTAGGACCATTTTGTGAAGAAAATCATCAATATTATTACTAGAAAAATCCATAGAAAATCAAGAAGCAGTGAGGGTCACCATCTTGGTGGTACTAGACAGTGGGACACTGAAAAGGAATATGACCATTTGGCCATCCAAATTAACTCATAAAAATCTGAAATTTAACTATGTTAAGCTTTAGATTTTAAAAAAAAACTCTTCAAGAAGAAGGAAATTTCTTGATATCTAGTCGAGAAAAGTTGCAGAAAAAATAAAAAGACAGAAGGGTACCGTGTGCACACAATTTTCTTAGCTTAATCCAAGTACACGAATCCGGTCCTATTGTCACCTCATCAACTTCCACTCATCAAAACATCACACAACAAGATAAAATTGTCATGCGAGACTTCATCTCAACTTCATCTCACAACCACAAGCCATCAATGACACTTTCAAAGCACAAACTTAACATCTAGCTTATTGTCTCAACCATCCATGGCCGAATCAACCACATGCAAGTGTCATGGTCTATGAATCCTCCCATACTCGTGACACTTGTGAGTGTTGCTTGGGGGTTATCGAGTAAAGAGTGATGATGCAGAGGGGATGAACACAATTGGTCCGTGAGAGTAGTGTCAGGACAATTGATGCTAAGAGTTCTAGGATAGAAAGATTATATTACTTAGAAGCTTTGAAGGCGAGGTTGGCTTCTCATGCACAAACTGGTCAAGAGTTGATGCCACTCTCGATGAGGTCATGGTAGCCCGAAACTAGTTGTTGAGGCTAAAGAGATCTGTTATCTCACTTGATAGACTAGACGCCCGAGCTAAGCTCAGCATGGTATGACCTCGTATAAAGAAGATATCCACCGTATTGTTCATTGGAACATCTATAGAAGGAAGGTTGGTCTGGTGAATTTCGCTTGTTAGGCGCCGCATGGGTCATTTTGTGGCCAGGGAACTGTCGACCCTTGACAAATGGTATTAGAGTAGGAATCCCTCCAGTAAGTGGGTGAGTCGGAGAATCGGACTCCTTACTCTAGTGTGGGTTGAATTGGAAAGTAATAGTGGTCTGCCTAGTCCTATGAGGGCAGATAGTGAATTGTCGGGACAAAAGGCGCTCGAACAAAGTGTGGTTCTCGACTAAGCTTCTAGGATGACAATGGGGGCATTAGGAAGATTCGGTTCCTCACTGAGCGGGTGGAGTTGGAGAAGATTGAATCCTCACCGAATGGGGATAACGTTTTTGGATCAATCGATGAATCTAAAGAGGAGGTCTACTACCACATTTTCAACAAGGAAACAACCTCCATTTGGTTTGCTGAGGTCAAAATGCTTAGTAGGCAAAAATAGTGCTACCAAAACATGTAGTTGGCAAGAAATGCCACACTTGCCAAATAAATCACGGGTGATCGAAAATGGCCCGAATAGTTGAGATTAAAAGAGGCTACCAATGGAGCAAAATCTGTTTTGTTGGGCAAGTGCGACCATTTAATGTGAGATCCTGAAAGTGGCCCACCAATGGTTAAGGGACGCAAGGAAGCGACAAAGTAGATTGCAACGAGGGCGTTACGGAATTGAGTGGGGGAGAATATTACAGTTCGTGAATCCTCCTGTACTCGTGACACTTGTGAGTGGTACTTGAGGTTATTGAGTGAAGAGTGAGGATGCAGAGGGGACGAACACAACTGATTCGTGGGAGTGACATTAGGATAGTTGGTGCTAAGAGTTCTAGGATAGAAGGATTATATTACTTAGAAGTTTTGAAGGCATGATTAGCTTCCGTGCATAAACTGGTCGGGAGTTGATGTTGCACTCCTAATGAAACCATGGTAGGCTGAAACCTAGTTGTTGAGTCTAAAGAGATCTATTGTCTCACTCGATGGACTAGACGTCCGAGCTAAGCTGGGCATGGTACGACATCATATAAAGAAGTTATTCATCGTATTCACAACTATAGAAGGAAAGCTGGCCTGGCGAATTTTGCTTGTTAGGCGCCACACGGGCTGTTCTGCGACTAGGGAACTGTCAACCCATGACACAAGACTCAAAGATTACTACAAATCAACATGCACCTCATAAAAATGACTCAAGCCTCCCTTATAAGCCTTGACCATAGTCATTCATCATCGAATTATTGGCTTGGTCACTTGAACTCAAAGAAAAATGTCAAAACCAAAGAATCAACACATCAAGCAACACAACAACCTCCAACGTGACCTAAGCTAGCAAAACCATGAGAAAGAGAGATCAAGAGGCTTAAGAATAAGTCTCATTTCCTTGCCTTAAGATCAAGCTTCACTTATAATGAGAATTCGTGCAAGAAATGGCAAGAAAATGAGGGAAGAAAGAGTTTGGTGATGGAGCAACCAAGAGAGAGAGGGAGAGAAATGGAGAGAACTCTTAGGCCAAAATGAAGAAAATGAGGAAGAGGAAGAGAGAGAGAGAGAGAGAGAGAGGGCGTTGGTCAGGCTTAAGAAAGAGAGATAAAGTGTTCATTTGGCTTGTTGAACACACTTGTTGCATGAAAATCCATTGGCTTGGTCACTATTCCCCCATGATTACATGCATTAAATCGTCCAAAAGCAAAAGTGAAATTTTTGAGGCGAAGGTTAGGTAATAGGTGACCAACCATAAGGTGATTAGGCTTAAAAGTAATTCATTTGATCATAATTTAATCTTACATTATATAATATAAAGTATCCTTTAGAGTATAATGACCATATTAATCAAATTGACCATAAGATTCTAATTTAACACAAGAATATAGTCAAAACTATATTCTATAATTATCCAATGAATTTTCCTATTCATGGACTCAAATAGGTCGAATAAAAGGTGTCTCAGATATTGATATCTCTACCTTGATCATTGCCAAGCTTAATCCTTCCTTGAATTTTCGCCCTTCGCTAATTAAGCGGGTGAAAATTCAGGATATCACATGAGAGAACCATGTTACACCCTTCCAGGCATCTGGAGGAACCCAATTACCCCTCTAGATATCTCTACTGCAACTCGAGGCATCGTCATCCTAAGGACCGATAGTAATCCTAGTGACACATCCATACCATAATGCAATAATGCAATAATTCAATTTAAAAAGCACGTTACCATTACTATTACCCAGGAACTCAAATGTGAAACTAATGAACCCTCAGTCATTTTATCCCCTAGATTGACATATTTTCACTTGTGCCTGCATTAGACAAACTATAAAAAGAATTTCATACCCTAGACCTTAAACTAGCATTATAAGGTGTTCTACACGCCTTTAGAAACAATAGTTGTTGTCTAGGTAAATGGATTTAAAAAATTATGAAACTTTTGTGAAAGCTAGTATGAGCACCTAGATGGGGGGTGAATAGATGTAAAAATAAATTTTCCAAAGTGAAGTGTGCAACTTAAATCAGCAATAGATTATGAAAAGGAAATTAAACTCTTGTAAACAAATCAAGTTACGATCAAAGTAAAAGAGCGTAGGGAAGAGAATATGAACACATAGTTTATAGTGGTTCGGCTTAATCCAAGCCTACGTCCGCTCTTCCGCACAAAGATATAAACTCTCGACTAGTATAAGCCCATCGGTTGGATTTCACTATGAACAAAAGAGTTGTTATCAAAGTAAAGTAAAGAGTAGGAAGAGAAAATTAAACATAAGTATAAAAGCTCTTTCTTGATTTCACAGTATAGAGACTCTACTACACTTTCTCAAGGTCTCTCAAAGATATAAACTCTCTTTTGCATACAAGATTTTGTACAACAGTTTAATTGACTAAGAATAAGGAGCTTCAGACTTTGAAATTCTTTTATCGCGCACATAGTCGAACAACTGGAACGTCTTCCTGATATACTCCTTTATGCCATCACACCCATTGGCACTTACCAAAGGAATTCTTCCAATCTACCCGTTGGACATAATCAATTAAGAAGATTTTCGAGCTATTTAAGGAATATGGTGATAGCCCATCAATCCTGCTCGCCCATTCAATCAGGATCTAGGTTTCCATAAGTAGAACCTTTCAAGTATACTTCGCCAATCAACGGATCCAAAATCCCTGAATCAATCTTGATTTGAATAATGGATTCCGACATGCTATATCTAGCCAAGAGATCTTTTTTAGACGACATAATCAAATCCTTAACAAAATACTTCGTTTCGGATAAGCCTTCTTCGACGGTTTAGAAACTGTCAATGATGATAGACTTTGAGTCTTGAGTCTGGCAGTCCGGAGGTCTTCAGACTTTGATGGAAGAGTCTGCAAGTCTTCAGACTAGACTGATGGAAACGTTTTGTCAACTTCAAAACACTCAAGGAAGTTTTCTTCAACAACTTTAACATAATATAGAAAAGATCTAAAGGGACATTTTCTGTGAAGTACTCAAAGTCTGATTTAGCTCATACAATTCTAAATAATTTTTAGTAAACCAGGCCAAAATAGTAGGAATTTCCCGAATGCGATGGAGTAGGAAAATAAATGTTTTGCAAACTAAGTGAGATAAAAAAAATCATGGAAATTTTATATGTGATAGTATATAATGTACTCTACAATTTTCATGAAAGATGTATGTTAGAATTCTTGACCAAAAATTTTGTGGGAAATGAAAAATAGGAAGAGGTCCATTCAGTAGCCTTAAAAATAGATTCCAGGCTCTATAATTTTTCAAATATATTTTTGTCGTATGAAGTCTGAAAAATTTGAAATTAAAGTATGTTGTGAAACAGTCAATAAAGTACGATTTTCGTGAAGGATGATGCCCCATGAACAAAATCAAGGGTCGGATTAAAACCGAACCTGTCATGATATTTTGACTCAACCCTTCGTTACCTTCAGCCCAAGTATGTATGCTGATTTCACATACCACCTTCCCATAACTCATATACACATCCACGACTAAAGTTTCAAACTTTCAAACTTATAACTTTATCCAAAACCTGCGACTAGGTGCTAACACCTCCAGAACACTAGATTCAACAGATTTTTGAGGAAACTCTTTCTGTCACACGACAAACCATGGATATAAGATAGAATGGAGAATATCTACTTGCCATGGGTCCTAGAGGATTGCGGTGGTGACTCAGCGGCTCCCGGAATCCCGGCTACTATGGTCCGAACTGAGGCGACAGCAAGAAGATGGCGATGCAGGTCATCGGCCAAGCTACGGGCGAAGATGGCTATGTTTGCAGCATTGCAGGTGAAGAGAGTATTCGGCTTTCACAGAATAAGGGGCAGTGGCCACGTGAAATGAGGATGAAAGAGCGAGCTGCGGTTTCGAGGGGATGCGGCAATGGTCTTCAACAGACCATCGCTATTGACTTTGAGCGGTTCGATGGATGCTGGCGACAAGAGAGAAGACCAGCTAGCTATCGCGTGTCACGCCCAAGAGAAAATAGATGGCTTTGACCGCTGACTGGATTCGTGGAAGAGAGAAAGGGGAAATTGTTGCCGTGTCTTCATGGTGCGGTCTCCCTCTTCGCACCTCTTCGAGCAATGCGAAGGCACCGACCGCTTTAATTTCATAGCGAGGTAGACGGCTGGAGAGAGAGAGAGAGAGAGAGGGAGGGAGGGAAGGTGTGCACGGAGATGAGACGGGCTGAGATGGATGCGGCTCGTGCGCGTAGGAGAGGTCACGGAGCTGTTGACTTGGCACTGCTTGAGCCGTCAAAGCTGAGTTGTCTCGGCAATGACGGAAACGAACTGAATCGGTAGTGTGGCATGGTATAACGAGATGTGACGACGTGATCCAATGTCTAGTGTGGTGGCATGGCGTTGCTGGTTACATGTCCGAGACCGGATGTCACTAATTATATATATGTATGATTTACTGTGTAAATTGGGTCGAGTCTCTATGTTTAGCCATTGCTTTCCAGTGGAAAGACTTGAAAGTCAGTGAGTGAACCTGTTTGCTTGTTGTCACTTTTGGACTAAAGTGATTTTTCACTACAGATTAATGTTGTTTCTAGTCAAATAAGATTCTTCATGTGAATATGTTAGAAGCCAGTATATTCCCCAACTTGACCCTCGAATCACGAAAAGTTGAATTTGGTTATAGTGAGGTACGTTTGATAACATTTCTGTTTCGCTCAGAAATGATTTTTTTCAATTTTTATTCCTTAGATGAATTTTGAAGTATAGGAACATGTTTTGTACCACCCTAAAATTTCTATTATCGAAATAGAAAAAGAATAGAAAAGTGCTTAGCACAACTCTCAAATTGTTTTGTAACGTGAAATTTTTTATTAATTTGTTAATAATTTTTTGAGATTTTTCTAATTCTGTTTTGATTTCTCCTTTTTTTTTTCTTTTCTTTTTTTCCTCCCTTCTTCTTCCTCCTCTAGCCGGTTGCCAAGCCTTGGTGATGGCCGCGTAATTGGCCAATGACGAGAGTCAACGAGGCTCAACCTTGCCAAATCTAAGTCATGCCTCACCTAGCCACTAGCAAATCCTTAAAAGGCTTCACCTCGGTCCTTGTCTAGATCTTGGGATTAACGGGGATGTAAAATAACTAAAGGGTATTCCTTCTCCCTAGAAAAATCAAAGATACAAAGAAAATCAGGAGTACAAGGCGTGCGGGTACATGCACATTAAAATAAGGAACGCATCCATAGAGTTTGATTCAATGTAATGGGTCGAGTCTCTATAATTAGTCATTACTCTCCAATGGAAAGACTTGGAAGTCATTGAGTGAAACTCTTGGCTAGTTGTCACTTATGGACTAAAGTGATTTTTCCTTTCAAATTAGTATTGTTTCTAGTCAAATAAGATTATTTGTGTGAATATATGAGAAAGCAATATATTTTCCAACTTGACCACGGAACCATGAAAAGTTGAATTTGGTCACGATAAGTTAGTGGGAAATTCTACTATATGGTTGAATCTAAGCAAGTTCTTAAAAAGTTTCATTTCGACCCTTGTCGGGAGCTTGGGATCACTAGGATGTAAAATAACTAGAGGTTATTCCCTCTCTTTAGGGAAGAAAAAGATACGGGGAGAATTGGGTATATAAGTCATGTGGGCGTTGGCGTGTTAAAATACAAAATGTATCTGTGGAGGATGATTCACCATGAAGATTGGGTCAAGTCTCTATGTTTAGTCATTGCTCTTAAGTGAAAAGACTTGGATGTCAAGTGAGTGAACCTCTTTGTTTGTTGTCACTTCTAGACTAAAGTGAACTTGGCCATCGTCCCACAATTCATCCCTCACTCCAGCTGCCATAACTCCACTACTCCAATATTTCCAGGCAACAACTCGCGGAGGATGCAAACATATATGAGACCAAGGTCATCATCTGATGGGAGATATGATCATGGAAATCGTGCAAATATATACTTAACTTTGTTATAGGTGGAAGATATGTACCCATTAGAATTCACCTGCAATGGGAAAATGATCAAAATAGCCCTAAACTTATTGCAGTTTTTCCAAGTCAGTCATAAATCTTTTTTTTTTGTTGTTGGTCAATTCAATCATAAATCTTTTATAATTATGCCAATTTAATCCATTCAACGAAATTTAGTTAGCTAGTGCTAACGTAAATGCCTACTAGCATTGGTTATTTGGCCAACACTGATATGGCAATTTGTTAATATATTTATTTATTTTTTGAACTTATTTTTTGAATTTTTCTTTTTCTTCTGGCCAGTCGTCGGACCAGCTAGAGGCTAGGGCCAGCAAGGTCTTGCCATCACTGGGCAAGGTCAAGCTCACCAAACCATGGCGAGGCTCGCTCTCACCTAGATTTGGCAAAGGCGAGCGTCACTGTCGTGGCGTTGTGCAAGACCTCATCATTGCAAGTGAGGTCGAGCTCACCCAACCATGATGAGGCTCACCCTCACCCAAATGTGGCTAAGGTGAGCCTCGCCATCGCGATGTTGGGTGAGGGCAAGCCTCGCCATCGCTGGGCGAGACCTCACCTAGTGTCGTGACAACAAGGGCGAGCTCACCTAGCGTCGCAACGACGAGGCTCACCCTCACTAGTCGTAGCCTCTGGCTGGTTCAATGACTAGCCATAAGAAGAAGAAGAAGAAGAAGAAGAAAGAAAGAAAAAAGAAAAAATTAATAAAAAATTCGAAAAATAAAATATCATTAAAAAAATTGCCACGTCAACGGCCTCCACATCAATGCTAGTCGACCAAATTTGGCCAAATAGACTGAATTGGCATAATTACAAAATGTTTAGGACTAAATTGTACAAAAAAAAAAAGGTTTATGACTGAATTGGAAAAATTATAATGGGTTTAGGATTATTTTGGTAATTTTCCCCACCTACAATGTATATGTATATTCATTGCAGGAGAAATTCAGTATACAATACACTTTGGAAACCTCAAATTAACAAGCCATTACTATTTTACACATGTTTCTAGTTTACTCTTGTATCAAACCATTCATGATGACATAATACGACTTCTCTTGTTAGGTTTAACATATTACTTCACTTATAAATGGTTCTATTTTTGATAGGTAGTCTTGCTAATGAAACTTTGTCTATCCGAACAGGTATTTTTGTTATTATTTTAATTTTTATTTTGCTTGACTAAAATTGAAGCAAGCAAAAAAAAAAAAAAAATGAAACAAAAAAAGAAAGGACTTCACCAATTTCACGAATATTTCAGGATATATAAGGTGGGATTTAGGTTCTAAAAACTAGAACCAGTTCCAACAATCTGAACTTATTGCGGAACCGCTTGCCCTTAGAAGATGGTCCTTCAACAAGAGACAAATTTGGTTGGTTCCTCATCGATTTATTGTGCAAGTCTTGCGATTTTGGTGTGATAGACGCCGTGAAGCAGACTGAAATGGTGGATTCAGGGGAGAGGATGGTGTCTACCAGGCTAGGGAAATTAGGAACGTGGATGGTGGTGAATGTAGTAGTATAAGTGATACCAATAACACTCTGGTTTCAAGAAGATGGTTCTACATGGGGTCTTATGAGTACATGACAGATGAATCTTCCACATCGCTAGTAGCAATCAAGGCCCCATTGAAGAAGCAGCCAAGCAGGAAACCCACCCTACCACCGAGACCCGGTCCCCACCAGACAATGTCAGTGTGTAGTTGTGAATCAGGGAGAGATTTTGATGGATTTGATGCGACAAAAAGCGGTGAATTCGGCGACAGTAGTTGGGATACTAGTATTGGAAGGAGCAAAGGAGAAGGCTCTTCGATATCGAGAATCTGGGCAAAGGGAAAGAAGGAGAAGCCAAATTCAAGGGGAGAGGCATCGGCCTAGGAAGCTTTGTTGGAGAAATCTTTCCAGAATATTTTGAAGCGACAAAACATCTCTATCGTCTAGTGCGGATAAATGCAGACCTTAGAGTCGAAGGTTTTCAGATCACCAGACTCAAGACTCAAGACTATTCTCATTGACGAGTTCTTCTAATCCGTGACGAAGGCAATCCGGAACCGAAGTATTTGGTTGAGGATTTAGTCCTATCCTCTCGGAAAAGATCTATTGGTTGGATAATTATAACGGATTCTTTTATTCGTAATCAAGATCGTTTGAAGATCCGATGGTCGACGAAATATTCTTGGAAGGTTCTATTCTTGGAAACCAAGATCCTAATTGTATGGGCGAACATGATTGATGGGCTATCGTCAGGTTCCTTTAATAGCTCGAATGATCTTCTTGATTGATTCCGTCCAACGGGTAGATTGGAGGAATTCCTTTGGTAAGTGCCAACGGGTATGATGGCATAAAGGAGTATAAAAGGAAGACGTTCTAGTTGCTTTAGAGAACGATCGATAGACAAATTCAGTACGAAGCACCTTGATTATTAGTCGATACATTTTGAGCGAAGTTGTAATACACAAAGAGTGTCTATACTTAGTGATACCTTGAGCAAGTGTGGTAGATTATCTACATCGAGAAATCAAGGAAGAACAACGCTGTAACATCTCTTTGTTCATAGTGGAATCCAGCCAATAGGTGTCGGTCGAAAAAGAGTGGACGTAGGCTTGAAATAAGCCGAACTACTATAAAGCTGCGTGTTCAATTTTCTCTTCTCTCAGTCTTACTTTGATTATTGTTTATCTCAAATCTTTTAACTATCGAGTATTGTGCAATTATTGAGAAAAATCGTTTAAGTACCTATTCACCCCCATCTAGGTACTTATTCTAGCTATATCAATTGGTATCAGAGCCCGTGTACTCACTTTATTTGAAGTGTTTTACTTCAGAGTAAAAGATCCATGGCTAGTATGCTAGCACTAGGGCTGGTGGAAGGGCAAAGCAATACTAGACCACCCTACTTTGATGGGAAGGATTACAACATCTGGAAAAATAAGATGAAAGCCTTCCTACGATCAAAGGATCCTCTGGAATGGGACGTTGTAGAAAAATGAATTACTCCTACTGCATCGAGTCTACGAAAGAGGGAAAGAAAGCTGTTGAGACCGGTGGAATGACTCAGGAAGAGATATTCAAGAGACAAGCACTCGATGCAAAAGCAATTTATTCTTTATATTGTGCTTTGTCACCAACTGAATATAACATAATATCTTCTTGTGTTACAGCAAAAGAAGTTTGGGACAGATTACATATCACCTATGAAGGAACGGATCGAGTGAAGGAAACCAGAATTAACATTCTCCTCGGTCAATATGAAGCCTTCAAGATGAAACTAGGAGAATCTATAAGCGACATGTTTAGCCGTTTTACAGATATTGTCAATGGTCTTGAGAATCAAGGACAAAAAATTTCTGATCCCATGAAGGTAAACAAGCTCTGCGTGGACTCTCCAAGGATTAGAATCACATAAAGACTTCAATAAGGGAGACGCAAAGAATCATGCCACTATCTGTCGACGAGCTGATTGGAACTCTTCAGTCTTATGAAGTAGAACGAATTAATGAAGGAATTCGTACCAAATCCAAAAGGCGTGAAGAGTCTAGTGCTGTGGCTCTCATTTCTAAAATTGAACCAAAAAGCATAGAAGAAGCTTTATCTGATGAAAGCTGGATTGAAGCTATGCAAGAAGAGCTCGGACAGTTCAACATTAATGATGTCTGGGAATTGACATCTAAACCAAAAGGCAAAACTGTTATTGAAGCTAAATGGGTGTTCAGGAACAAGATGAATGAGAAAGGAAAAGTCGTACGAAACAAAGCAAGACTCGTGGCCAAGGGATATACGCAAGAAGAAGGATATGATGAGACTTACGCTCCAGTAGCAAGGTTAGAAGCTATTCGTCTATTACTTGCGTTTGCTCGTTATAAAAATTTCAGGTTATTCCAAATGGACGTCAAAAGTGCCTTCCTAAATGGATTTATCCATGAAGAAGTTTACGTGGAACAACCTCCAGGGTTTGAAGACCCAAAGAAGCCGAGACTCGGTTTTGTTGAAAAATGCCTTGTATGGTTTAAAGCAAGCACCTCGAGCTTGGTACGACGAGACTAAGTAAGTTTTGAATACATAATGGTTTTGTCAAAGGTAAAGTAGATACTACCTTATTTATCAAAAAGGAAAACAAAAGCTTTTTACTTGTTCAAATATATGTGGACGATATTATTTTTGGACCCTCTAATGAAAGTCAGGCAAGAAATTTTCAAAGTCTATGCGGGATGAGTTTGAAATGAGTATGATGGGAGAGTTAACGTTCTTTCTTGGTCTTCAAATAAAACAATTGAAGGAAGGAACTTTTATTTATCAAGAAAAATATGCTAATGATCTTGTCAAAAGGTTTGGACTGGAAAAGTGCAAAAAGACCGACATACCAATGTAATGTTCTTTGAAGATAGACAAAGATGAAGAAGGAAGAAAGTTGATCAAAAGCTGTACATGAGCATCATCGGATCACTTCTTTATCTTACCGCTTCTAGACCGACATTTTGTTGAGTGTTTGCATCTGTGCTAGGTTTCAATCAGATCCTAAAGAATCCCATCTCGTCTGCAAAACGTATTATCAAATACGTTGCTTCATCTTCAAGCATCGGTCTTTGGTATCCTAAGAAGGGAGACTTTAATCTTCCGGGGATACTCGGGACGTAGATCCGCGGTTGCGAGTCGATAGAAAGAGCACTTTGGGAACTTGCCGGTTGCTTGGAAACGGGGACAGTGTCTTGGTTTTCAAGGAAACAAAGCACTGTGGCTCTCTCAACAATATAAGCTGAGTATGTAGCTCTTGGAAGTTGCTGTTCGCAAATTCTATGGATAAAACAACAGTTACAAGACTTTGGAATTGAAGACTCATGCACAGAGATTATATGTGACAACACCAGCGCAATCAATCTCACTAAGAATCCAATCCTTCATTCAAGAGCAAAGCATATAGAGATTCGACATCATTTCATTAGAGATTATGTTCAAAATGGAGAAATCTCGATTTAATTTGTTGATTCAAAGAGCCAACTAGCGGATATATTCACAAAGCCTTTGGAGAAAAATCAATTTGATTTTATCCGTTCCAGACTTAACATTTTGAAGCTTGAGGAAGTTAAAGTCTAGAGACTCTCCAACCCTCGACTCGAGACATTCATGGCTATAGACCGTAAGTTGTTATTATATTCGAACTCGAAAAGGTACGATTTTTAGTTCAGTTAATTTATAATTTCCAAGAAAAACGGAATCTTGTCTTTTCAAAAAAAAAAAAAAACGATTAACCTCTATTTGGCAGTTATTGATTTTAAAACAAGGTGTCTGTTCACTTTCCTTTGTGCCGATTGGTTTTTCCTTTTTTAAACTGAGTTATATATATATAGTTTTCCTCGCTTAAACTTCAAAACCCTAAAAAGGCATTCTCCTCCCAATCCTGTCTCTACTTCGTGCTCATCTTCGAGAAAGTTGTCATCTTCTCTTGGGAAAGCGAGTAAAGGAATCTTTCAACGACAAGGAAGGATGTCTTCTTCAAGAAAGTCTTCAAGAATCGCGAACAAGGGATCACGAGAGAATGAGAGAGGGGCCTACCCATTTTGATCTTACCGAAGAGGAAGAATTACCGAGTCGGCAACGAGTCCGATTCACTCTCCTCCAAGTCACTCTTCACCATCTACCCCACAGGATGCGAGTCAACAATCGGAGGAAGAAATAATCGAGAACGCAGACCCTGTAAGAGTCCAAAAACCCTCTTATATTTACAAGCTCTATCGTGCGTTGAAAAGTACTGGTACTCCACTGAACTATATAGATGATTTCCTTAAAGATAAAAATTATGGGAATGAGTATATCTTTCTGCGAAAAATGGAGGATTTGGGAATTGCTCCCAAAGGAAAGGCTGAGGAAGCACTTGCGAACATTCCAAGTGACCCTCGTGTAGGAGGATTGAATCCCACTGACGGGAATGATGATGATAAAATTTTCAGTGAATTTCAACCTAGAATGGGTGTTGCTGCGAAGGTGAAGGGAAAAATGATGGATTTGTTTAAATCGAAAGAACATGAGAATCTGTTCTTCAGAATGTTAAAACGAGGGGTGATAAACCCTAGAAGTGTTGATTTCGATTTCTTGGATGCCATTAATGTGAACTTAAGGGAGAAGTTCAATCTGCTTCAACTTGAGCAATTTTGCTTCGATACCACAGACGGTTATGCGCAATTAACATCATACTTCTATTCGAATCTTAGCTTTTTAGATGCGAATAGAATATCTTTCAGTGTTCGAGACCAAGACCATGTCATAGATGTGGACATGTTGGCTGACATAATTGGAGTTGAACGATGACGTTATCAACCAATCAAAGTTTCGATTGCTCGTGCCACACTTTGGAGCTTGTCAAAGACAGGTCTGGAGGGGAGAATTACCTACAGAAGAATGCGTGCTATCAACATCTTGCTTCACAAAATTGTGATCAACTGTATCAGGCCAAAGTCTACATCCAAGACGGACGTGTCTAACTCCAAGGCAAAATTGATGTACGCGATCAATACATGGAAGAAGTTCTCTCTCCCTCACACCATTCTCTTTCACATGTACAGAGCAATGGTGAAGGACAAGGGCCAATTGCCTTACCCAGGTCTTGTGACCAAGATCTTCAGACACTTGAACATTGAACCTCCACACACTCTTTGTATTCGACCATGCGACAAAATGGTGGTAGGTCTGAAAATGCTGACAAAAATGCGTCTGAAAGAGCTTGATAAGGCAATGGAGAAGTTCAAAGTGAAGACTCCAGTATCTTCTTCATCTAAGAGAAAAGGGAAGGAGCCCATAGGTACTCCATCCAAAAAGAAAAGAACTCTTATATTGGAGGAAGAAGAAGAAGATGAAGATCTCACTATCTCTGCATTAATAAGAACTAGACGTTTACCGAATCAACGAGAATGACGAGACGAAAGAAAAAGAAGCAGAGGAAAAAGAACAGAGAGAAGAAGAGGAGCAAGCAAAGAACAGTGAAGCAGAGAAGCAGCAAGAGAAAGAGAAAGAGAAAGAAGCTGAAGAAGAAGAAGAAGAAGCAGAAAAAGAAAAGTCTGCAGATGCTGAAGAGCATGACCATCTGAAGAGCATGACCATCACTCTTCCCCATTTGAGGTCCTAGAGACAGGGGGAGATGGCGAGCAAGGAAGAACTACACCACATGCTGTCATCAATGAAGGTGTAAGTCGCTCACCAACAAATCCAGAAGATTTTCAGGCTTCTCAAATGCCTGACGAAGGACATGATACATCAACATCAAATCTGCAAGATTACACAGAAGTTCCATCGTTTGACTTCACTCCATCCGAGAAAGCAAATGCGAGCACACAGACGGACAATACAGCAGATTTTCGTCGTATTCTTAATGTTCTTACGGAAATGAAGGGTCAAATCTATGCTCGGGATCTGTGAACTTCAAGTCATGAAGAATGCTGGACAAGCATCTTCTGTTACCCGGCGGATCAATTGAAAGACCTCGCTCTTCAAATTCAAGCCAATGCCAAAGGAGAAGAGGTAGCTCATCTACGGGAAGACTTGAAGAGGTTGGAAGGGATCGTATGATCGATGGGAGATTTCAGTTGTGCGCATTCCCAAGAAGACTTGACTCTTTTCTCACCTTTTTAATGATGACAAAAAGGGGGAGAATTGCAATTTGAACTCTAAATTTTTTTTGAATATGTTTGTTTTTTTTTTAGCATGACTTGAGTGAACTTGGGTGTGAACTTGAACTTGACTGACTTGAGTGTGGATTTTGATTGATGCTTGACCGTTTGCATTTATATCAAAGTGTTGTTGTATGGTATTACTCATGAAAGACTAACCGATTTTCTGTGGATGCGAGTCTGGTTGTTTTATTAATCTTTATGAGATAGCTATATTGCTTGAGTAATATTTTGCAGGTCAAAGTTGTTCAAATCTACGGGGAAAGTTTTGTCACCATAAAAAATGGGGAGATTGTCGGAGAAATCTTTCGAATATTTTGAAGGCGACAAAACATATCTATCGTCTAGTCTGGATAAATGCAGACCTTAGAGTCTGAAGGTTTTCAGATCACCAAACTTAAGACTCAAGACTCAAGACTCAAGACTATTCTCATTGACAGTTCTTCTAATCCAGTGACGAAGGCAATCCAGAACCGAAGTATTTGGTTGAGGATTTAGTCCTATCCTCTGGAAAAGATTTCTTGGCTGGATAATTATAACAGATTCTTTTATTCGTAATCAAGATCGTTTGAAGATCCGATGGTCGACGAAATATTCTTGGAAGGTTCTATTCTTGGAAACCAAGATCCTGATTGTATGGGCGAACGGGATTGATGGGCTATCGTCAGGTTCCTTTAATAGCTCGAATGATCTTCTTGATTGATTCCGTCCAACGGGTAGATTGGAGGAATTCCTTTGGTAAGTGCCAATGGGTATGATGGCATAAAGGAGTATAAAAGGAAGACGTTCTAGTTGCTTTAGAGAACGATCGATAGACAAATTCCAGAGTTTGAAGCACCTTGATTATTAGTCGATACATTTTAAGCGAAATTGTAATACACAAAGAGTGTCTATACTTAGTGATACCTTGAGCAAGTGTGGTAGATTATCTACACCGAGAAATTAAGGAAGAACAACGCGTAACATCTCTTTGTTCATAGTGGAATCCAGCCAATAGGCTGTCAGTGCAGAAGAGTGGACGTAGGCTTGAAATAAGCCGAACTACTATAAACGCGTGTTCAATTTTCTCTTCTCTCAGTCTTACTTTGATTATTGTTTGTCTCAAATCTTTTAACTATCGAGTATTGTGCAATTATTGAGAAAAATCGTTTAAGTACCTATTCACCCCCATCTAGGTGCTTATTCTAGCTATATCAAGCTTCTCTTCAAATTCCAAATAACTAGGCCATTATGAGTAGAGAGGCCGAAGACAAGCTAAACAGAGACAATTATAGTAGAGCTTGGATGGAACTCAAACTTGGTCACTCAGAAAATTTAGGGAGCGAGTTCTGGTGTGATCAGGATGGTAAGAGGATAAGTTTGGGTTCTCGAACAAATCTGCTTTCTTTCTTTCTCTAGGACTCGAAGTGCCAAAAAGCAAGGTTGTGCATTCATCTTCCTCATCCCAAGTCTAGTCTTTTCTTCGAATTCCAGAAACAAGATAAATTTCTTCGTGCAGTTCAACTCATTTTTACTGGAAGGTGGAAAACTTCAATTGCTGCATTGAGATTATTCAGGGTTTCTGGAAATTTAATATGGTCCATAGCCAGGGTATCATTTCTTGCCATGCTCGTGTGATGCGTCATATCGTTAAAGGAAATTGCAAAATCATTGAGACATACCATGTTCATCGAGCCTCAGACACACATAGATTTTGAGGTCTTTGATCTTGGCCCTTCCCTGATGAATTACTAATAATGGTGTGTGCGTGGATCACATTAGTTATTCGAACTACGCGAAAGATGATAACTAGACAGGAAAAGTTATTGCGAGGATTTCAATGTAGAAAAAATTCTAGGCACCTAAGTCCGGAAAACACAAGAAAATTATTTACCTGCTCAATGTATGAGGGTAGATTATTTCATTGCTAGGCCATGAAGATAATGACCAATTGCTTGCAACTATTTCTTCATCATTTAGAGTAAGAGACATTGAGATAGCTAGTATAAGCACCTAGAGGGGGATGAATAGGTGCACAAACAATTTATCGAGATACGGAAGCGATTCTAGGCAAACAATAGAAAGGAAGTTCCCTATTGATTAACAAAATGAAGTACGATCAAAGTAAAGAGAGTAAGGAAGAGAAAATTGAACACAAGGTTTATAGTGGTTCGGCTTATTTCAAGCCTACGTCCACTCTTCCGCACTGACAGCCCACCGGCTGGATTTCACTATGAACAAAAGAGAAGTTACAGCACAGCTTTTCCTTGATTCTACAGTTAGATGTTCTACCACACCTCCACAAGGTTTCTCACAAATATAGACCCTCTTTTGTATACAAAGTTTCGCTTAAAGGAATTGTCTAAACAACAAGAAGCTTCAGACTTTGGAATTCTTCTATCGCGCACACCTCGAACAACTTAGAACATCTTCCTTATATACTCCTTTATGTCATCATACCCGTTGGCACTTACCAAAGGAATTCCTCCTATCTACCCGTTGGACGGAATCAATTAGGATGATTATTTAAGCTATTAAAGGAATGTGTCGATAGCCCATCAATCATGTTCGCCCATACAATCAGGATCTCGGTTTTCATAAGTAGAACCTTCCAAGAATATTTAGGCAGTCATCGGATCCTTAATCTTCAAGTCAATCTCGATCAATCAAAGGATTCCGTTATGTCTTTTCCAGCCAAGAGATCTTCTCCAGTCGATAATGTCATATCCTTAATGAAATATCTAGTTCTGGATAACATTTCTTCAACGGATTAGAGACTGTCAATGAGGATAGACTTTGAGTCTTGAGTCTGGCTGTCCGGAGGTCTTCAAACTTTAAATAACAGAGTCTGCAAGCCTTTAGACTAGATTAATGGAAACGTTTTGTCAGCTTCAAAACACTTCAAGGAGATTTCTCCAACAATCTCCCCTTTTTTGATGGTGACAAAACTTTCATGTAGATTTGGACAACTTTGACCTGCAAAACATTTCTCAAACACATATGCATATCTTATAGAGATAAATGGCTAAATGAATAACACTAGAATCTTCAACCACAGAAAATAGGTTAGTCTAGTATGCGATAAAGTCATCCATAAGATATCAATAGTAGTTAATAGAAGCAGTCAAGTCCAAGTCTAGTTCAGTTCTCATCCAGACACAAAAAGAAAGTCAAACAAAGTTAAACATCAAAACAATCCAACAAAATCCAACAATCCACATGATTAAAAGTCAAATTGTTCAAATCTTGCATCTCTCCCCCTTTTTGTCAGCATTAAAAAAAAAGGTTGAGATGAAAATGGAATAAAGTCAAGATTGCTTGGGAACGCGGACAAGCTGAAAATCTCCCATAGACTGAACGATGCCTTCCAGCTTTTTCAAGTCTTCTTTCAGTTGTGAAATCTCCTCACCCTTGGCATTGGCCTAAATCTGAACAGTGAGGGCTTAGATCTGATCATTCAATGAACATGAAGAAACTTGACCCGCATTTTGCAAGTTTTGAACCTCGCATCCCAGAGCATAAATTTGACATCGCATCTCCAAGAGAATATCCATAATTCTGCGAAAATCTGCTGCATTATCAGTCTGAGTACTTGCTTCGACGATTCGATGGAGTAAATGCAGACGATGGTAGATCAGCATAATTACGCAGGTTTGGCGATGAAACTTCATGACATTCCTAAGGAAATTGAGAGGCAAAAACGTCCTTTGGGTCTGCTGGAGAGCGACTGATTCCCTCACTTGCATCAGGATATGAGGACTTCCCTTTTTTTTCTTGCTCTCCCCCTGTTTTCATGCCTTCAGGTGGAGAAGAGTGTTCTTCAGGTTCTCCTTCTTCTCTTTTCTCTTCTTCTTCTTTCTCAACTCTTTCCTTTTCAGCTTCTCTTTCTTCTTCTCCCTTCTCCTCTGCTTCCTTCTCCTCTGTTGCTTTCGTTATTTCTTCCGATTCTTTCTCTGGAACAGAACGGCTTAAATTCTTCAAAGCCATTGCAGAAATGGTGAGGTTTTCATCATCATCATCTTCATCTTCAACAATAAGAGCTCTTCTTTTCGTTCTTGAAGCAACCAAGGGTTCCTTTCCTTTTTGTTTTGATGAAGAAGATGGTTGATGAGCTTTGACTGGAGTCTTCTCCTTAAATTTCTCCAACGCCTTGTTCAATTCCTTCAGACGCATTTTGGTCACCATTTTCAGTCCTACCACCATATGATCGCACGATCGAACACAAAAGATTTGCGGAGGCTGAATATTCAGATGTCTGAATAACTTCGTTACAAGACTTGGGTAAGGAAGTTGACTTCTGTCCTTCATCATGGCTCTATACATGTGGAACATAACATTGTGAGGAAGAGAAAACCTTTTCCTAGTGAGGATGGCATACATCAGCTTTGCCTCTGAACTTGAAACATCAGTCTTGGAAGTTGATTTCGGTCGGAGGCAATTGATCACAATCTTGTGAAGCAAGATGTTGAACGCACTCATCCTTAAGTAGGAAATCTTTTCCTCTGTTCTCCGTCCTTAACAAGTTCTAATGTAGCACGAGCAATAGAAACTTTGATCGGTTGATATCTTCCTCTCTCAAATCCTAACACATCTGCCAGCATATCCATATCCACAACAAAGTCTTGATCTTTGACGCTGAAAGAGAATCTATTCGCATCCAAGAAGAGGATCTGCATCCTCAATGATTTCTTCCTCTTGTTGATGATCAACGCCTTGAGGACTAGATGGAGGAGAATGACGCTACTGAGAATGTTGTGGGCTCTGCTGCTGATCTGGAGATACTTCTTCTTCGGTGAGATTGAAGTGCATAGGCCCCTCATTCATTCGCCGTGGTCCCCTGCTTGCGATTCTCGAAGACTTTCTTGAAGACGACATCTTTATCAGTTTTTGGAAGATTCCTTGCTTGACTTTCCCAAGAAAGATGATAACTTTTTCGAAGATTAAACAAGGGAAGAAAACGGGAATGGAAGATTGATGCTTTCTAGGGTTTTTGAGAGTAAAGTGAAGAGAAATCAACAGTGCACGATCGGTTAAAAAGAGAGGTATACGAACCGTCACAAAGGAAAATAAAAAGATGCATTTTCAAAATAACTGTCCTTTTTCCGCGAAAATAGTCATTTAAAAAAAAACTTCTTTTTCAAAAAGGAAACATTGTAACAATTACGTTGATTAAATATAGCAATAATTAACCACAGTTTGACGATCGTACATTTTCAAGATAAGATTCGAGAGAGATATACTAACTTACAGTCAAGGTTTTGTATGTCTGAGTCTGAAAGTCTCTAGACTTTGATTTCCTCATACCTCAAAATGTTGAGTCTGGAATGGATGGTTTCAAATTGATTTTTCTCCAAAGACTTTGTGAATATATCCGCCAGTTGGTTCTTTGAATCAACATATTGAATTGAAACTTATCCATTTTGAACATGGTCTCTAATGAAGTGATGTCGAATCTCTATATGCTTTGCTCTTGAGTGAAGAATTGGATTTTTTGGGAGATTGATAGCGCTGGTGTTGTCGCAATTAATCTCAGTGCATGAGTCTTCAATTCCAAAGTCTTTTAGCTGTTGTTTTATCCACAGAATTTGTGAACAACAACTTCCGAGAGCTATATACTCGCTTCTCTACCGTAGAGAGCTACGTACTTTGCTTTCTTGAAAACCAAGACACCGTCCCGCCTCCAAGTAGTTGACATGTACCCGAGGTGCTCTTTCTATCGACTCGCATCCAGCAAGGTCAAGCGTCGAATATCCAAGAAGAGTAAAGTTTCCCTTTTTGGATACTAGAGACCAAAGCTTGAAGTTAATGAAATATATTTGATAATACGCTTTGCTGCATTTAAATGAGATTCTTTCGGGTCTGATTGAAATTTGGCACAAATGCAAACACTAAAAAAAATGTCAGGTCTAGAAGCAATAAGATAAAGAAGTGATCCGATGATACTCCTGTACAGCTTTTGGTCGACTTTCTTTCCTCCTTCATCTTTGTCTAACTTCAAGGAACTTGACATTGGTATATCAACCTTTTTGCAATTGACCAATCCAAACTTTTTGACAAGATCATTTGCATACTTTTCTTGATGAATGAAAGTTCCTTCCTTCAGTTGTTTTATTTGAAGTCCAAGAAAGAAGGTTAACTCACCCATCATGCTCATTTCAAATTCGTCCTGCATAGTCTTAGAGAATTTCTTGCACAGACTTTCATTAGAGGATCCAAAGATAATATCATCGACATATATTTGAAAGAGCAGAAAACTTTTTCTTTCTCTTTTAATAAAAAGAGTAGTGTCTACTTTACCTTTAACAAAACCATTTCGAATTAAAAACTTACTTAGTTTGTCGTACCAAGCTCGAGGTACTTGCTTTAAGCCATACAAGGCCTTTTTGAGTTTGAATACTGAGTCTGGTTTCCTTGGGTCTTCAAACCCAGGTGGTTGTTCCACATAAACTTCATCATGGATGAATCCATTTAGGAAGGCACTTTTGACATCCATTTGGAATAATCTGAAATTCTTATGACAGGCAAATGCAAGTAATAAACGAATTGCTTCTAACCTTGCTACCGGTGCATAAGTCTCGTCATAGTCGATCCCTTCTTCTTGTGTGTATCCCTTGGCCACAAGTCTAGCCTTGTTTCTTATGACTTTTCCTTTTTCGTCCATCTTGTTTCTAAAAACCCATTTAGCTCCAACAATTGATTTACCTTTTGGTTTAGGAGTAAGCTCCCAGACATCATTAATTCTGAATTGCCTGAGTTCTTCTTACATAGCTTCAATCCAGCTCTAATCGGATAAGGATTCTTCTATGCTTTTGGGTTCTATTTCAGAAATAAGAGCCACAACACTAGACTCTTCTCGCCTTTTGGATCTTGTGCGAATTCCTTCATTGATGTCGCTAATAATAAGATCTTTGTGATGACTGGACTTATGTTTCGATTCTTGCTGGTTAATTTATCAGATTGATGGTCACTTCCTTCACTTGAATCTTCAATAGTCACTTGTTGCTGGTCTTTCAAAGTCTGAGCTGCTTCTTGTGATTTAGACTTTGTAGAGTTTGGAGCAAGTTCAGTCTCTTCAAGATGAGTCTGAATAGATTCATTATGAATAGAGTCTTAGAATTCGACATTCATTGATTCTTCCACAATTTGAGTCCTTTTGTTGTAAACTCTATATGCTTTACTTGTGGTTGAATATCTAAGGAAGATGCCTTCATCTGACTTTTCTTCAAACTTACCAACTCGATCATTTGCATTTTTCAGTATGAAACATTTGCATCCAAATACATGAAAATATGAAACAATTGGCTTCTTTTCTTTGAATAGTTCATAGGGGTTTTTTCTAGAATAGGCCTTAGAAAAACTCTATTGATAATATAACATGATGTTGAAACTGCTTCAGCCCAAAATCGTAAAGAGATATTGCTTTCGAATAAAAGAGTTCTAACCATTTCTTGAAGAGATCTATTCTTCCTTTCTACAACTCCGTTTTGTTCTGGAGTATATGGAGAGGAGAACAAATGCTGAAAACCAGATTCATCACAAAATTTTGCAAAATCTTAATTTTCAAATTCATCTCCATGGTCTGTTTTTATACTTGAAATGACATACCCTTTTCATTTTGAACATTCTTAGCAAATTTTTCAAAGTAAGAGAAAGTTTCAGACTTACTTGTCAAGAAATATACCCAAGTAAATCGTGAGTAGTCATCCACAATTACTAGGCAATATTTCTTACCTCCAATGCTCTGCATTCTTGTTGGTCCGAAGAGATCCATATGCAAGAGTTGCAGTACACGGTTAGTGGAAACTTGATTTATTGGTTTAAAGGAATTTCTTACTTGTTTTCCCAATATACATGGTGTACATAGATCAGACTTTTGGTATGATAAATTGGGTAGACCACGAACAAGCTTCTTTGCTGAGATTTTGGCTATCTGCTTCATGTTAATATGCCCAAGCTTTTTATGTCATAAGCTCGCTTCGTCTTGAGTTGAGATTAGACATTGCGATTCATCTGGTTTTACGTCCAAAAGGTAGATATTTCCATGTCTTCGACCCATGAATGACTAAGTAGAGTCTTTACTAGTTCCTGAACAAATACCCTCTTGAAAGTTGATTCTAAAATCGGCATCACACAGCTGACTGACACTGAGCAGATTATAATTGAGCCCTTCAACTAAAGAAACATTGCTTATTGTAAGGTTCCCAATTTTTACAGTTCCAAATCCCACTATTTTTCCTTTGCTGTTTCCTCTAAATGAGACTTTTCCACCATTCACTTGAACAAGCTTTATGAAGTAATTTGAATCTCCTATCATGTGTCTCGCGCATCCACTATCCAGGTACCATTTCACCTTTTTTCTTGATAGTGACCTGCATTTAAAAGAGGACTCAAGCTTTCTTTGGTACCCATATTTTCTTGGGTCCTTATGAGTTAGTCTGATATGCGGTTTTTGCCCAAATTTTATTGACAGGTCTCCAAACCATAGGACATTCTTTCTCAAAATGATATGCACTATTGCATTTTGAACATCTAAGAGCATTGCGGCCTACTGGTTTTACAAAGGTCATTTCAAAATGATTTTTGTAAGCATTTCTTGTGGGTCTTTGTTTAATTCTTTCTTTCACTTTAGGAAAATCGATTAAAGGAATGGTTTTAGCAGTCATTCCCAAACCAGATTTATTGAAAGAAGGTCTTTGAACATAAAGTATTTTTTCCAGTTTTTCAGATCCTAGAGAAAATCTTTTGGAAATATTTGAGATATCATTTTTTAAGAATGCATTTTCTTTTAAAAGATTATTTTCACTTTCTTTGAGAGAAGAAACATCCCGGTCTAAGCATTTCACTTTTTCTTCCAAAACATTCTCTTGTTGTTTTAAAGCAGAATTTTCCTTTTTGAGTTCGGAAATTCTTTTAAGAGAAGTCTTAAGACTTAAACATAATTCATCAATGTATTTTGAAACTTTAATAGGAATTTTAAAGTTACTTACCTCAAATTCACTTTCTGAATCTGAATCAGTCTTGGAGTTTGATTTTGAATTTGATTGTGCCATTAGACATATGTTGGCATAATCATCATCACTATCTTCGCACTCTGTATCACTCCAGGTTTCAGCTTTGAGAGCTTTTCGATATTTTTCAGTTTTTCCTTTCTTCTTCCTTAGAAGATGACAGTTGGGTCTGATGTGTCCCTTTTTCTTACATTCAAAGCAGACTACATCTTTGTTTGATTCTTCATCTTCAGCAGACTTGGTTTGTTGCTTTTGAAGACTTTGTTTCTTTGAATTGAATCTTCTTCCTTTTCTGTTCAGCTTTCTGAATCTTCTTATCATGAGAGCAAGTTCTTCATCATCCATGTCGTCTTTAGAATCTGTTACATCAGAATCATCATTAGATTTTAATGCAATAGATTTATTACCTTTAGGATCTTCGTCTTCATTGATTCGTTCCACTTCATAAGACTGAAGGGTCCCAACCAACTCATCGATAGACAGTGGCATGATTCTTTGGGTCTCTCTGATTGAGGTCTTTATGTGATTCCAATCCTTGGAGAGTCCACGCAAGAGCTTGTTTACTTTCATCGGATCAGAAATTGGTTGACCTTGATTTTCAAGACCATTCACGATTTCTGTAAAACGACTAAACATGTCAGTTATAGATTCTCCTGATTTCATTCTGAAGACTTTGTATTGACCGAGAAGAATGTTGATTCTAGTCTCTTTCACTCGATCGGTTCCTTCGTAAGTAATGTGTAATCTATCTCAGACTTCTTTGGCTGTATCACAAGAAGATATTCTGTTATATTTAGTAGGTGATAAAGCACAATATAAAGAATAGATTGTTTTTGCATCAAGAGCTTGTCTCTTGATTATCTCTTCTTGAGTCATTTCGCTAGACTCAACAGTGTCTTTTCCTCTTTCTGAGATAGGTGCAGCTTTAGGAATGATTCCTTTTTCTACAACGTCCCATTCCAGAAGATTTTTTGATCTTAGGAATGTCTTCATCTTGTTTTTCCATATGTTGTAGTCCTTTCCATCAAAATAAGGCGGTCTGGTATTGCTCTGCCCTTCTACCAGCCCTGGAGCCAACATACTAGCCATGGATCTTTAACTCTGAAGTAAAACACTTCAAACAAAGTGAGTACACGAGCTCTGATACCAATTGAGATAGCTAATATAAGCACCTAGAGGGGGGTGAATAGGTGCACAAACAATTTATCGAGATACGGAAGCGATTCTAGGCAAACGATAGAAAGGAAGTTCCCTATTAATTAACAAAATGAAGTACGATCAAAGTAAAGAGAGTAAGGAAGAGAAAATTGAACACAAGGTTTATAGTGGTTCGGCTTATTTCAAGCCTACGTCCACTCTTCCGCACTGATAGCCCACCGGCTGGATTTCACTATGAACAAAAGAGAAGTTACAGCACAGCTTTTCCTTGATTCCACAGTGTAGATGTTCTACCACACCTCCACAAGGTTTCTCACAAATATAGACCCTCTTTTGTATATAAAGTTTCGCTCAAAGGAATTGTCTAAACAATAAGAAGCTTCAGACTTTGGAATTCTTCTATCGCGCACACCTCGAACAACTTAGAACATCTTCCTTATATACTCCTTTATGCCATCATACCCGTTGGCACTTACCAAAGGAATTCCTCCAATCTACCCGTTGGACGGAATCAATTAGGATGATTATTCGAGCTATTAAAGGAACGTGTCGATAGCCTATCAATCATGTTCACCCATACAATCAGGATCTCGGTTTCCATAAGTAAAAAACTTCCAAGAATATTTAGGCAGTCATCGGATCCTTAATCTTCGAGTCAATCTCGATTAATCAAATGATTCCATTATGTCTTTTCCAGCCAAGAGATCTTCTCTAGTCGATAAGGTCATATTCTTAATGAAACATCTAGTTCTGGATAACCTTTCTTTAACGGATTAGAGACTGTCAATGAGGATAGACTTTGAGTCTTGAGTCTGGCTGTCCGGAGGTCTTCAGACTTTAAATAGCAGAGTCTGCAAGCCTTCAGACTAGACTGATGGAAATGTTTTGTCAGCTTCAAAACACTTCAAGGAGATTTCTCCAACAAACATGAGCTACTGGAGATTCGGCATTTAATGTGGTCATAATAACTCCGATTTGAATTAGATTGGTGGACTGACCTACTGGACATTAATCGCAGATGCTAATCATTTCACCTACAATTGTCCAAGAGCGTTATACGTGGCCGTTCTTCATAGCACGTGATCGCTTGTAATAAGAAAAACACTTATCCTGCGCTTTTGCTTTCCTCCATTTATTATCTCAATGCTAACTTCTTGTTATTAAGAAGACCATTCCAAAACGAGGTATTAATGTCACACAATCATATCTTTATTCAAACCATATCGGCGATTAGGTATCGCGTTATTTAAGTGGTCTTCAAACCCAGCAAAGCCAAACCACAAAAGCAGACATTATCTTTGGTATCATCCATACGTTTTTCCTTCAAGAAAAGGGGTTCAAGGTCCTTCCTAGGAATAGTCCACCCAGACTTTGCTGGCGTCGAGGTCGGCGATCTTTGCAAAGGCGTCCTGGGAGAGGTTGATGACCCCGTTGCACGGTTGCCGGTAGTAGTCCACGACCTTGACCTTGATGACGCCGGCTCTGCAAGGGTGCGGAAACTGGTTAGCTGCACGGGTGCATCTGACCTTCAGCATCCGTCCTCAGGCCCTCCCGCCATTCCACAACGCATCGCTCACTCCCGCGACCATCACTCCGCTGTTCTTCAGAGTGAACCTTGGACAAGCCGCGGCTGCCAAAAAACAAAAATAAAGACATTAAGGACACGACAGTTGAGAAGCTACGCTGCCAATCTTTTTCCATCCGAATCGGAAGATGAAATGCAATTCTCAGAGCAACCCTTTTACATTTCATAGATGTCGACTCCAGAAAGATGTGAAAACACGAGACTTAAGACAAAACATTTGCATCTAAACACACGGATATGGATGTTAATAACCTCTACCAAGATCAAGGTGAAATCTTGGATCACCTCACGATAATATTGGGGTGGGTAGTAAACAGCGAGGCCCGCCGTGGCCGATGCAGCAGAGAATAAGGACAAAGCCATGGCCAACGCCACTAGCACCTGCAATTTCACCTCCATTGCCGCTTCCTAATTAACGCTATCTTAATAGCCATTAATTCTTCTTTAATGCAGAAGCACATATAATATAAATTATGCTAACATGTACAATCAGGAACATAACAGGTCAAAGTCAGTTTCCATTCATTGGCTCAATTATTTAATTACATGTGTGGCATACAGACAAAAACAACTCTAATCCTAAGCCTAGGGTATCCAAAAAGAAATCTACACCTTACTAGTGACACCTACACGTGCCACTCCATCCATCGCCCACCATGCGAGTAAACTAAAAAAGTGGCTGTTGTGGAAATCGTCACCTTGGAAATTAACTCGCCTAACTCACTACCGCCACACATCATTTCCATCCATCGCTATCCTACTCCTCGTCGAAGTCGTTGTTCTTAGATGGCCCACTACTGTTGTCATCGTCAGAGTTTCTACTATCATTTTCGTTCTAGAACTTAAGATGTCTCTTCAATTCATTGCCCTCTCTTATAAACCATGCAACAAAAAGGTATAGTATCAACTAACTACAGCCTATATCTACCTAGACAGTAGACATTTGACGAACGTACACACTCTCAAACTCTGGAAACATAATGTCCTCTGATATACTTTCAAAATATCATGGCTGTCCATGTTAAGCTAAAGGATGGACATCCATCGTTCTTTATTATTTGAAAAATGATAATAAAACAAGAGTAAGCCAAAGCTTAGCAAAAAATAAGAAAGATTCATAAATCAATCGATCTAATGCACTCTTGATTCCTAGGACTCACCTACAGTGATTCTATAATGCAATTCACAAATATTCATTATCTATAATTCCCTTACAAGTACGTGCAGCACACAAAATGCAATAACACTCGACACACGTTCCATCTCTCGCATATCACACCATTTGGTCCACTCTTGTCTTATGGTTTCAATCGATGGCAAGTCAATACCGTGCTGGTCACTTCTGGCATATCACATAACCAGACTTCTGGAGAACTTGTTACCCCCAGGCTTTTCACTTCGGGGCATCTAGGGAACACACAACATCCTAGGAAACCCTCCCATCATCCATTTTGGGCCGTCATCGGAGAACTTTTGGGGAACCCTATTACTCCTTAGACTTCGAGTACTGGGGAACCCTGTTACCCCCAAGTAACCCAATCATATCACAACGGATTGCCATCCATAGCCTTATACTTATCCATCATCACACACGGCATACATATGATGTGGCATTGCATTTAATAAATTTTGTGCAGAGACCATAACATGCAACTATTGCAACACTTAATACTTCATCCCCACTCAACAGTTGGAAATTACAGATTTTGCCATTATATTTAATAATTCGAAAGCATCGCCAATGACATCACATCATAGTGAATCATGTCTCGTTGAAAAGCTTAGAGTGTGCCAATTAACTTTTCAGAAGACATCATTTCAAGATTCCCACGTTTTCCCTTCATAAAAAGCTTCATCTTTAAAATCGGTCAGAAAGGAGCAGTTTTGTCTGATCTTGGAAAAATGACCTTAAAAAATTCTAATTTTTGGATATGTTACAGAAGAGACATTGAAAACAATTTCTCATGAAGAACACCAGCTCAAAATCGACATGCAACCATGCCTTTTTTTTCTTGAACTTGGAGCAAAATAGAGCCTCAAAACAGAATGGATAAACTTTTAAAAGTTAGTTTCCACGGAATTCACATCACCTTAAAAAAATTGCAAATTTTGATATGTTGTAGAAAAAATAATTTAGAACAATTTTGTGAAGAAAAATCATCAATATTCTTACTAAAAAAATCCATAGAAAATCAAGAAGCAGTGAGGGTCACCATTTCGGGTGGTACTAGACAATGGGACACCAAAAAGGAATATGACCATTTGGCCATCCAAATTAACTCATAAAAATCTGAAATTTAACTATGTTAAGCTTTAGATTTTAAAAACAACTCTTCAAGAAGAAGGAAATTTCTTGAGATATAGTCTAGAAAAGTTGCAAAAAAAATAAAAAGACAGAAGGGTACCATGTGTACACAATTTTCTGAGCTTAATCCAAGTACACAAATCTAGTCTTATTGTCACCTCATCAACTTCCACTCATCAAAACGTCACACAACAAGATAAAATAGCCATGCAAGATGAAGAAGGAAATTGACTATGTTAAGATAAAACAGCCATTTCGGGTGGTACTAGACAATGGGACACCGAAAAGAAATATGACCATTTGGCCATCCAAATTAACTCATAAAAATCTGAAATTTAACTATGTTAAGCTTTAGATTTTAAAAACAACTCTTCAAGAAGAAGGAAATTTCTTGAGATCTAGTCTAGAAAAGTTGCAAAAAAAAAAAATAAAAAGACAGAAGGGTACCATGTGCACACAATTTTCTGAGCTTAATCCAAGTACACAAATCTAGTCTTATTGTCACCTCATCAACTTCCACTCATCAAAACGTCACACAACAAGATAAAACAGCCATGCAAGACTTCATCTCAGCTTCATCTTACAACCACAAGTCATCAATGACACATTCAAAGCACAAACTTAACATCTAGCTTATCGTCTCAATCATCCATGGCCGGATCAACCACATGCAAGTGTCACGGTCCGCGAATCCTCCCATATTCGTGACACTTGTGAGTGGTGCTTGGGGTTATCGAGTAAAGAGTGAGGATGCAAAGGGGATTCACACGATTGGTCCGTGGAAGTGGCTTCGGGATGGTTGATGCTAGAAGTTCTAAGATAGAAAGATTATATTTCTTAGAAGTTTTGAAGGCGGTATTGACCTCCCATGCACAAACTAGTCAAGTGTTGATGTCATTTTCCTGATGAGGCCATGATAGGTTGAAACCAATTGTTGAGCCTAAAGAAATCTATTGTCTCACTCGATAGACTAGACGCCGAGCTAAGCTCAACGTGGTACGACCTTGTATAAAGAATATATCCATTGTATTGTTCATTGGAACAACTATAGAAGGAAGGTTGGCTTGGCGAATTTCGCTTGTCAAGCGTTGCATGGGTTGTTTCGCAATCAGGGAACTGTCGACCCTTGACAAATGCTATCAAAGCAGGAATCCCTCCAGTAAGTGGGTGAGTTGGAGAATCGGACTCCTTGCTCCAGTGTGGATTGAACTGGAAAGTACTAGTGATCTATTTGGTTCTACGAGGGGGGATAGTGAATCGCTAGGGTAAAAGGTGATCGGACAAAGCATGGCTCTCGACTAAGCTTCTAGGATGACAATTGGGGCACTAGGAAGATTCGGTTCCTCACCGAGCAAGTGGAGTTAGAGAAGACTGAATTCACACCGAATGGGAATAACGTTCCTAGATCAATTGATGAATCTAAAGAGGAGATCTACTGCCACATTTTCAACAAGGAAAGAACCTCCATTTGGTTTGCTGAGGTCAAAATGCTTAGTAAGCAAAGATATTTTTGCCAAAAGATGTAGTTGGCGAAAAATTCCACATTTGCCAAAGAAACTGCAGGTGACCGAAAATGGCCCAAATAGCTAAGATCAAAAGAGGATACCAATGGAGCAAAACCTATTTTTTTGGGCAAGTGCGATCATTTGATGTGAGATCTCGAAAGTGGCGCATCAATGGTTAAAGGACGCAAGGACGCAAGGAAGCGACAAAGTAGATTGCAACAAGGGCATTACGGAATTAAGTGGAGGAGAATGTCATGGTTTATGAATCCTCCTGTACTTGTGACACTTGTGAGTGGTGCTTGAGGTTATCGAGTGAAGAGTAAGGATGCAGATGGGACAAATACAATTGGTCTGTGGGAGTGGCGTCAGGACAGTTGGTGCTAGGAGTTCTAGAATATAAGGATATATTACTCAGAAGCTCTAAAGGTAGGATTGGCCTCCGTGCATAAACTAGTCGGAGCTAATGCTACTCTCTTGATGAGGTCATGGTAGACCAAAACCAGTTGTTGAGTCTAAAGAGATCTCTTGTCTCACTTGATGGACTAGACGTTTAAGCTAAGTTGGGCGTGGTATGACCTCGTATAATAAAGTTATTCGTCATATTGTTCATTGGAACGACTATAGAGGGAAGGCTGGATTGGTGAATTTTGCTTGTCAGGCACCACACGGGTTGTTCCGCGACTAAGGAACTGTCGACCCGTGACACAAGACTCAAAGATGACTAGAAATCAACATGCACCTCATAAAAATGACTCAAGCCTCCCTTATAAGCCTTGACCAAAGTCATTCATCGGGTGCATTTGGGAACCACTTTTGGGGAAACTTTTTGGGAAAATGCAAAGATCTTTGAGTTAAAGGTGTTTTCAAAATGCAACATTGTTTAGTAAATTGTACTTTGAAAGCCCCTTTGCAAAGTACTTTGAACAAAATGGTGTTTGGGGAATTAAATTTACAAAGATCTTTGTGATAAAAAAAAATTATCAATAGAAAATTTTAAAAATTTGACCGGCAAGGGCACGGCCGTTGGTGACCTCCGGCGACCTCCGGCGACCCTGGATCTGGGGCGGTGAGGTCGCGCAATGCTGTTGCGACCTTCGGCGACCCTGGATCTGGGGCGGCAAGGTCGCGCAACACCGCCTTGACCTTAGGCGACCTCGGATTTGGGGCGATGAGGTCGTGCATCGCCGCCTTGACCTCAGGTGACCTCGGATCTGGGGCGAGGTCGTGTGACGCCGCCTCGACCTCCGGCGACCTATATATGGCGCGTTGAGGTCGCAGGAGGACCTTACCGCCTTAGATCTGGGTCGTGGTAGGGTTGCGCAACCTCGTTGCCCCTAGATCTGGGGCGGCGAGGTTGTGGGAGGTTGCGCGATGTCGCCGCGACCTAGATTTGGTGGCCGCTCGAGCCTCCGGTACCAGATCTGGTCGCGACCAGACCTAGGACTAGATGGGTTGCGCGGCCCCAGCGAGCTTCGTGCGGAGGTCGCGGTGCGGCAGGTGACGGTTGCCGGCAACCGCGTACGTTTGGCAACCAGATCTGCGACTCGTGGAGGTCGCTCGAATCTCCGACGACGATTGCCTAGGTCACGGCGTCCCTCTACGCCCAGAGAAGATGAACAGTGCTCATACAAGGGCACGCACCCGAAAAAACAAAAAATTCGTGAGGACAATTTAGGAAAAAAAAAATATGAACAGTGCGGGGTGTGGGCATGCCAAAAAAGCCGAAAGCCCAAGGCAGGTCTTCACCTACCTTGGGCTTTCAGCTTCACAAGGCAGGTCTTCACCTACCTTGGGCTTTCAGCTTCACAAGGCTGGCATTTGGAGAATGGGGGTTCAAATTTTTTTGCCAAACGGGCTGGCATTTGCTCAAGGATCTTTAGGCCTCCAAAGGGCTTTGGGAAGTGGTTCCCAAATGGAGCCATCAATGAATTATTGGCTTGGTCACTTGAACTCAAAGAAAAATGTCAAAATCGAAGAATCAACACATCAAGCACCACAACAACCTCCAACGTGACCTAAGCTAGCAAAACCAAGAGAAAAAGAGATCAAGAGGCTTAAAAATAAGTCTCATTTCCTTGCCTTAAGATCAAGCTTCACTTATAGTGAGAATTCGCGCAAGAAATGGCAAGAAAATGAGGAAGAGAGAGTTTGGTGATGGAGCAACCAAGAGAGAGAGAGAGAGAAATGGAGAGAACTCTTAGGCCAAAATGAAGAAAATGAGGAGAGAGAGAGAGAGAGAGAGAGAGAGAGAGAGAGAGAGAGAGAGAGGGCGTTGGTCATGCTTAAGAAAGAGAGAGAGTGTTCATTTGGTTTGTTGAACACAATTGTTGCGTGAAAATCCATTGGCCTGGTCACTATTCACCCATGATTACATGCATTAAATCATCCAAGAGCAAAAGTGAAATTTTTGAGGCTAAGGTTAGGTATTAGGTGACCAACCATAAGGTGATTAGGCTTAATAGTAATTCATCTGATCATAATTTAATCTTTCATTATAATATAAAGTATACTTTAGAGTATGATGGCCATATTAATCAAATTGACCATAAGATTCTAATTTAACACAAGAATATAGTCAAAACTATATTCTATAATTATCCAATGAATTTTTCTATATTCTTGGACTCAAATAGGTCGATAAAAGGTGTCTCGAGATATTGATATCTCTACCTTGATCATTGCCGACCTTAATCCTTCCTTGAATTTTTGCCCTCCGCTAATTAAGCGGGTGAAAATTTAGGATATCACATAAGAGAACCGTGTTACACCCTTCCAGGCATATGGAGAACTCAATTACCCCTCTAGATATCTCTACTACAACTTGGGGCATCGTCATCCTATGGACCGATGGTGATCCTAGTGACACATCCATACCATAATGCAATAATTCCATAATTCAATTTAAAAAGCACGTTACCATTACTATTACCCAGGAACTCAAATGCGAAACTAATGAACCCTCAGTCATTTTATCCCCTAGATTGACATATTTTCACCTGTGCCTACATTAGACGAACTATAAAAAGAATTTCATACCCTAGACCTTAAACTAGCCTTCTAAGGCGTTCCACACGCCTTTAGAAACGATAGTTGTTGTCTAGGTAAATGGATTAAAAAAAAAATATGAAACTTTAACATAAGATAGAAAAGATCTAAAGAGACATTTTCTGCGTAGTACTCAAAGTTTGATTTAGCTCATACAATTCTAAATAATTTTTAGTAAACCAGGCAAAAATAGTAGGAATTTCCCGAACACAATGGAGTAGCAAAATAAATGTTTTGCAAATTAAGTGAGATAAAAAAAAATCATGGAAATTTTATATGTGATAGTATATAATGTACTTTACAATTTTCATGAAAGATGCATGTTAGAATTCTTGACCAAAAATTTTGTGGGAAATGAAAAATAGGAAGAGGTCCATTCAGTAGCCTTAAAAATAGATTCCGCTCTATAGTTTTTCAAATATATTTTTGTCATATGAAGTTTGAAAAATCTTAAATTAAAATATGTTGTGAAACAATCAATAAGGGATGACTTTTGTGAAGGATGCCCCATGAACAAAATCGAGGGTCGGATTGAAACCGAACCCATCATGATATTTTGACTCAACCCTTTGGTACCTTCAACCCAAGTATGCATGTTGATTTCACATACCACCTTCCCAGTTCCTATAACTCATATACACATCCATGACTAAAGTTTCAAACTTTCAAACTTATAACTTTATCTGAAACCTGCGACTAGGTGCTAACACCTCCAGAACACTAGATTCAACAGATTTTTGAGGAAACTCTTTTTGTCACACAACAAACCATTGATATAAGATAAAATGGAGAATATCCACTTGCCATGAGTCCTAAAGGATTATGGTGGTTAGGGGTGATCGCGTCCAGGGTGGGTAGGGTTTAGACCTGGACCTTGTTCCCTACCCTATTATAACCGGTTCTCCTTTTTTGGACCTTATTCTCTACCCTATTTGCATTGGACCCTGTTCCTGGCCCACCCTGTTTTTCCGGTCCGAGAACAGGGTTGACTCTATTTATATTGGAACCTGTTTTGCATAAAAATTGCTGTATCTTTATATTAATCAAGCACATCCTTCGACCAAACTCATTGGAAACATGTATAAAATTTGGACCCCCCTTGAAAAAACAACCAAGTATATAATTCGATCATCTTGCATTCCCATATCCCACAAGGTACATCGAGTTTCTCATATTCCAGTAATATACAAGCTAGCAATTTAGCCAATTAACTAGTTATAGGACAATTTTTGGCTGATCACATATCAACCTTGTCCTTCATGTGCTCTATTTTCTTGTCCTTCTTCAGCCTTGCATTCCACGTGGTACAAAATCTCTGACAAAAACCTAAAATTCATATATAAAGAAAAATCAACAAGAATTCATACTCTAGAGACATGCAAAAGTTATGATTTAATAAAGTCTATTTACTTACAACAAAATCGGAGTTTTGACAAAATGAAGTTTATTTGCCAATGATAATGTCCTTGGTAAGACAATCCAAATCTATAAATAAAAAAAAAGAGAGAAAAAGAGAGAGAGATTAAATAAGGCATGCACTTAATAGATAGTTATGCGAATGAATTACAAGATAGAAAGAAATATATATAACTTACCCGCCTCAAATTGTTCTGCATTCTTGATGCACTCTTCAACATTAATTGGCATGCGAACAGTTCTCAACCAATCTTGAGTACAAATTAAACTTTCCACCACTCTAGGAGTCAAAGAACTTCGAAAGCCATCAAGTATACGTCCTGATGTACTAAAAACCAACTCTAAAGCAACGGTAGTCATCGGAATAGACAAAACATCTCAAGCCATCAAAGATACAATTTTATACTTTGACCCAGTAATCTTCCACCACATTAAAAGATCAATATTAATAATATCTTCATTTTCAGCTTCAAGATACCGATCAAGCTCAGATTTGTTTTCATCCAACACTTTTTTCTTCGCATGGAGAAAGCTTTTGTGCCAAGCATCAATTTCACAATCATTGTCATCAATATCAACATTGGAAGCATTACTACTGTTACTCACACTTGAATCACCAAATTTTCCTTTACTAGAAGAGCCAACAAAAGATCGCTCATAAGATTTATACAAATTCTCCAAGGCGACCTTCACTTTATCATGCATCTCATCAATTTTTGCTTCATCATCATAGATTTGTTCAAAACAGAATTTTACATAATTCAACTTCTTTATAGGATCCAATGCAACTGCAATCAATGCCATCATATTAATTTTATCCAAACTCCCATAATACTTGTCAAACTTCTCTTTCATTTTTAAACACATAGCTTGAAATTTTAGGTCTAAAGAATTCGCCGCATTATTCAAATACTTGTACAACTTAGCTATCTCATCAAAATAATGATTTGAAGTAACATATGAACTATCCGACATCCTTTTGGTTGCATCATAAAATTGTCTCAGAAATTTAGAAAGAATGATGGCATTTTCTCAATCTTTATCTTCAGGAGGATCATTGTCAATTTCCCTTAAGAAATATAAATCTTCATATTCCATTCTTTTAAAAGCTTTCTTAAATTTTATGGCGGTGTCTAACATCATGTAAGTTGAGTTCCATCTAGTGGCAACATCAAGATAGACCGAACCTTTGTATGCAATCCTCTCACTCTCAATGCAACCTTTGAATGTCTTAGCTCTAGCCGGAGAACTCCTCACATACCAAACTATGTTTCAGATGTGTGCAATAGAATCATGCACCTTATTCAATCCGTCTCTTACTATCAAGTTAAGTATATGAGCACTGCATCTCATATGTAAAGCATCACCATTCAAAATCAAAAATCCTTCTTCTGAAAATTTTTCTTTCAAATAACTAATGACCACATCATTTGAACTTGCATTATTCACTGTTATTGTGGACACCTTCTTTTCTATTCCCCAATCATAAATGCATTTCCCCACTATTTTACCAATATCCTTACCCTTGTGACTATGCATCATCACAAAATTGATTATTCTTTTTTGTAACTGCCAATTTTCATTAATATAATGTGCAATAAGACATAAATAGTTCAAGTTTTGAATGGAACTCCACATATTGTGAGTGCAATCTTAGATTTAAGCTTACCAAAGTAAGCTTTCAAACAAGTCCTTTCACTTAGATATAACTTCATACAATCTCTTGTTATTGTAAATCATGAAAAATGATGGAAAAGATGTTGCAATTCAGTAAGAAAATCCCGAAAACCAACATGCTCAACCATGGAAAATGGCTGCTCATCAATAATAATCATTCGAGTAAGCATATGCCTACAACGTTCTTGATCAAACTTCCATGTTGTTAAGACACTATCACTAGTAGTATTTTCTCTAACCTCGCCAACCACACTTTTGTCACGTGATGTAAACAACATTTGCTTTTTATCTGTGCGAGGATACTTTTTGCACTTTCTCAAGCGCTTCCATATAGTAGAGGTTTCATGATCAACATTATACACATAATCCATCCCGCAATGAATGCACTTCACCTTAATTGTTTTATGTGTTTTCTCATCTATAATTCTCGAAAAGTGATTCCAACAATCTGATTGATTAGCTCGCTTTTTACCCGAAATAGTATGAGAGTTAGGTACCCTCACCTTGTTTGTCGTGCCCATGGTTGTAGATTCCACTTCATCAACTCCATGAGTGGACTCATTTCATTATGTCCTCTACTTCCATTGATATGTCTTTGTCTTGATCCATTGACTGAAAACTGAAAAAATAAATTATATAACGTTAGGATTCTACAAAAACATATTAGTCTTCATAGTAAATCAAATCTCTCAACATAACTTTGGAGATAGAAAGTAATTCATTCATCCCAAGAAGTCACTCATAGTTGGATTTATATAAGAGTTACATGCATAGGTCAAACATCTATATTAAACCAGTTCATGAGGCTTGCAAGATTGTTCAATGGGTCTCTATCAGTTGGATTTCCACACTCATGTCTTGGATTATTTGAAAAGAGAGAGAGAGGAAGAAGCAAGAATATAATGATCTAAATTTGCCTAGTTCTACAATTGTTAGAATACCTTACTCCCCAATTTTTTTCCTAAAATGATAATCACCAATCTTATAAAAGAATATATTTTCCTTTTCACTTTGTCTAAACATGCAAACTAGAGCTCAATCACTTTATCCCCAATTTTAAACTAATCATCGAGCTTTTAGGGTAGTTCCACTATGAGAACCAACTTGGTCAGGTTCAATTTGATATGGGACTAAAATTATATATTACCAAATGGTGGTGTTGTGGCATCCTAGAATTCCTTGCAAATCTTTAGGGGTGCTCTAATTCATGTCTTGCATTAAAAATTTGGCCAAGCTTTTGATGGGTAATGATTTAATAGGAAAATTCTATTTTTGGCCATGGGGGATTATGGATTGGAATTTATTAAGATAGGTCACAAAGTTTTGTGAATTATAAATTCCAATTAGGTGTTTATATAATTAAGGATTAGGTGAATTAATAGGATGAGAATGGGTTGGACAATTGGGAGCCCAAACCAGCCCAAATTGCCTCACCCCACCTTCGACCGGACCGCGAAGCCCAAGGAAAGGAAGATGCTGCCGTCAGCCCATGGCCTTGGCCCAAGCCCAGCCAAAGATGGAGGCCCATCTTGCATGAGGAAGACCATGTGTTTCCTCCTAGCTACCAAGTGTATGCCATGCAATTAGTAATGATGGCTAATGATAGGAGGGGGAGAAATTAAGGGGGATGATGCCGGTTTAGGGAGGTGGTGTGTCGTCCGGAGAGAGAGAGAGAGAGAAAGAGAGAGAGTTACAGAGAGAAACCGAGAGAGAGGAGGAGAAGGCTGCGCGAGGAAGAAGTCCACCCGCTTGTCCATCACTTGCAGCCGCCCATGCGTCTGTCATTTACCGCCGTTGTGCTCGCCGTAACTCAGTTTGGAGGCAAGTTAGATCCTTTGATCTGCTCTTGCATGTTGTGTCTAGAATGTGTTAATGTGTGGTGAGAATTTCGGATGTCTAGGGTGTGAAAAATCAAAGTTTTAAAGGTGTTGTTTTGAGATAGTAATCTTTTCTCGAGTAAACAGCCTGACCCAGAATGTTGTAGTGGCCTGCATGTGATGTTTGAGTCAGATTTTGGCTTCGAATTCTTCACAAAAGTTGTAGAGAATATCTTTAAGACTAACATAATCAAATTTGAGGTAAAACGAACAAGTATAGCCTAGTGAAACGATTTTTCTTTTGAAGACGTTAGATCTGGAAATGTTGTACTGAAATCCAGTGACTTCATGAACTATAAAGTGACTTTCCTTTGAAAATCTCATCTTGATCGTTTAATGAAAGTTGTAGTAGACCTCTTAAGGAAAAACATATAAAAAATTCAGAGGAAAATAAAGAAGATAAGTAGGTAAAATTGTGATTTTTTGGAGACGGCTAAACCTGGAATGTTCGGTGCTAGGAACAGGGGCTTCAATCGTCCATAATTAATTATTTAGGATGAATCTGACTTCTATGTCTTCATAAAAAATCTACTTTAGGGTCTTGACTACCACATATTTAAATTTCATAATTTTTGAAGGTCATTAGGATATTTAATCGGAAATATCTCAAAAGCCGTGTAATCTGACGCGTTCGGATTTAGTCAGTTTCAATGCATGGTCATATCATCTTGTATGAAGCTCTTTCAGCAAAGTGTTCTGCATGAAGTATTTTTATTTATGTCTTCCCTGTAACATATTCAAATTTCATAATTTTTTTTTTTGTGGACAGGAGGAACTGGCTTGCGCCAATAGCGCGCCGTAAACCCCCTGAGCGACACGTGCTAGCCACCACACACGTGCCACCAGATAAGTCACCTAGTGACTCCGCTAGCCTCCCTACTTCGCAGGGGCTTCTAACACTCGACCTCTCATCGGGAGAAGGAGCGCTACCCAGCAAAGCCACCCCAGCGGGTGGTATAATTTTTGAAGTTCATTTGCCTATTTAACCAAAAATATTTTAAAATCTGTGCAAGCTGTGTTGATAGAATAGAAATGTTGTGATGCATGATCTATATCAAATTGTATGAGGGTCTTTTGGTGCAGTGTCATTTATGAAATATCTACCATTATGTCTTGACTATTACATGTTTGAATTTCATAATTTTTAAAGACCATTTGGGTATTTAATGGAAATATTTTCTAAAATTGTGCAAGCTAGATTGTGCAAAATTCAAATGCTGTAAATTATGATTATTCTGTTTTGGATGAGCCTTATGAATTATATTGATTGAGGTGATTGAATCTTGCTGAGCATGTGATGATATTTGGCATTGCATATAGAATCAAATGCTGAATTTGATTTTGTTGCCATTACATCATGTGTCATGTTGATTGTGATACATAAATTAGTGAATATGAATTATGATGGATGAGGAAACTGTTAGAGGTGGCCAATAATGCTTTGGGAGTGTTAGGATGCCCGGGATGGGGGGTGCCGGATGCCCGGTTGTATTGAGATACATGCTCGGATGTCCTCGGGAGTTTCGAGATGCCCGGAATGGTTGGGTGCCGAAAGCCTCGGAGGTTTGTGCTTGGGGAATGCCTTGTGATGCCAGTTGGGATGCGATATGCCTAGAATGTGGGGGTGCCAGATGCCCGGTGGTGTGTGCTGGAGGTTTTCTCGTAATGCCTAGATTGGGGTGCGAGTGATAATGTGGGATGCAATTACTGATCCCGGGAAAGAGAAATGTGATGATCAAATTGAAAGATAAAAAGTGGAAATTGAATTATGTACATATGGTATGATTGCATATGCATGGCTATGATATGATGATGGTGAATGCATGGTTGTGTGTGCACCTATGGCATGATGGTACATGTATGGTATGATGATGGTGAGTGCATGGTTGTGTGTGCACCTATGGCATGATGGTACATGTATGATATGATGATGGTGAGTGCATGATTGTATGTGCACCTATGGCATGATGATACATGTATGATATGATGATGGTGAGTGCATGGTTGTATGTGCACCTATGGCATGATGGTATATGTATGACGTGATGGTGATGAGTACATGAGGATGTATGTACATATGGTATGATGACATATGCATGGCTTTAAGGTAAGTTATGCTTGGGCGTATGAATGACATGTACTATGCTATGACTGTTATGATTGTATTGTGTGATGCATTGAGTGGTTTACTGGATCTTTTACCTGTTGAGTGGTTGTACTCACCCTTCGGGGACCGACATTTCAGATTAGAAAGATGCCGCTCCCTACTGTCACGTGGGGTACCTTCTATGGCCTCCCATTTGACGTGGAGGTAGAGTGTTTAGAGATAGATTGCATTACCATCTTTGGATTGACGTATGTGCGAGTTCACGTGCTGGTCATGTATGATGTGGGCCTGGTTGGGGGCCAGGTTATACAGGAGTTTTTGTCGGTCCATGTTCGCCGAGATGGAGTGATTCGGGGGATGTTGCTGCCACCACTGCCTGACGCGCTAGGATGGGTGTGATGGCCGCGTGAGGGGTAGAGAGCTGACATTTTTTGGGAGTAGCTGACACTTGTAGATGGGGGATGACACATGATCGATAGGGGGGTCGAGATACATTTTTGGGTTGTGGCCAAGTGTAGTTAAGAGTCTTGGCCTTTCTTTTTGGATGTACTGACCTAAGAAACCCATCATGAATATATGTAAATAAAAAGTGGTTTGGCTTTATCTTTTCATATGATGTGTAGTTGGTGTGCATTGTATTATGGTTGTTGGAGGGAGAGATGGTGAGACTCAATTATGCTTTCGCTAATAAGTTGCGTTGGGACCGTTTAAATATATATATGCCTAAGAACTACGATGCTTCTACTAAGAGATGTAACTAGTGGAGCGATAGGCAGGCTATGGCGACCTAAGGTGTTTCGGGGTGCCACAGGTGTTCTCAATACGTGACTATATAATAGAATTGGAAAAAAAAAAGGTCCCTCAAGATTCCAGCCATGTAATAATATTCCCCAAAGCAAGTCTCAATGAAATTATATATTACCAAAAGGTGATGCTCTCAATATGTGACTACCTGACATAATTAAAAAAAAAGGTCCCTCAATATTCTAGTCACATAATAATATTCCCCAAAGCAAGTCTCATTATTTTTTTCTCAATAAACAATCATTCTAGCATCAATGAGCTATCATCAAGATCATGCAACTTGCATTAGACTAATGCTAAATTGATTGAAGGGAACAAAACTTGTCAAAGTGGGGTATGATCAGGACTCAGGAGGATCGCAACCTCATAGGCTAATCAATGAAGATATCATATGTTTTTAGCATGAGAATACCATGTGAAGAGACAAAAGTTTATTCTTCGGACTACAATAGTAGACCTAGATATCCATACATTTTGATGGAATGGATACTCTTCGTATAGAAGTTTGCAATCCCCAAATTCGAATTGGACCCCAATACTTTTGACATATATTGGCAAGAAGAAATTTTAGGTTTGTCCGAAATGTGGCGTCAGTTCCATAAGAGTATTGCAAAAACAAAGGAGCCCAATGACAATGACCATGATATCCACCTAGTAGCCATGAATGATTGCCAAATCCTTTGTGTTTTCTCCTTATTTTTGCTCACTACTTTGAACCCAAGCTCAATGTGCCTATTTGTACACAACGTTGGTATTGCAAATTCCTCCATAATGAGCGACTATTATTGCTCATTCATACAACTAATCAATGAAGCTAATAATTTCTAATTACCAAACATCACTGACCGACGGCAAGTGGACCAGAAGTAGCGTCAGGGATAGTGGCGGAGTTGGGTTGTCGGCGGCGGGGGCGTCGCTTGGGAGTAGGCTCAGAGTATATATGTTGGGCGTCGAAGCAGATCTATCGGGCGTCGAGCAGAGGAGGACCCAACATCAAGGGCAGCAGTGGCTTCGCAGGGGAGGGCAACGTAGGCAAGGCGTTGCAGCAGGGGGCTTGGCGAGATGCGGCGACGTTGGGTCGATGCAGATTAGCACAGCAGTGGCTTCAACGGGCTGCTAGTAAGCCTAGTATCGTGGCTGGTGAGGGCGGCAAGGATTGATGCAGCTTCAGCGGGTGTCTGCGAGGGGGCTAGGCCAGATCGTGAGTAGAGTAGGGGGCGTTGTTCAGGTGGTGGTAGATCGGCAGCAGGGGAGCTCGAGATTGGCGGAGGGCTACTGTGGATTGCTCGAACTCGAAGATGCGATAAGGTGGAACGATGAGATCGAATGGAGGTGGCGAGATCTGCACTCGTCGGCGAGGCAACAATAGCAGGTGGAACGGCGAGATCGAATGGAGGCGGCATTGGCGCTCGAGTGCGAGCTCGGCAGGGGTGGTGCAAGTGTGAGGGGTGTGATGAGAGCGGCGTCGGCTTCGCGATTTCAGGAGGTAAAGATAGAAAGAAGTAGAAAAGAGAAACATATTAGGTTTTGCATTTTGGGGGTGGCTTCAAACTGGTTCCCAAACCAGTCTGGTCGATCCGGTTCCCGGGTGGTAATCCCTCAAAACCGGTTCCTGGACCGGTTCAAACAGGGTCTGATTTTTGGGAACCGGTTCCCGGACCGATTTCAACTGGAATCAGTTCCCGACCCTGTTTTCCGGGTGGGCTGATCCGGGAATCGGGTTGACCCGGACTGGTTGCACACCCCTAGTAGTGGTGACTCAGCCGCTCCCGGAATCTTGGCTGCTATGGTCTGAACTGAGGCAACGGCAAGAAGATGGCGATGCGGGTCATCGGCCAAGCTACGGGCGACGATGGCTATGTTTGCAGCATTGCAGGTGAAGAGAGTATTCGGCTTTCACAGAATGAGGGGCAGTGGCCACGTGAAATGAGGATGAACGAGCGAGCTGCGGTTTTGGGGATGCGGCGATGGTCTTCAACAGACCACCGCTATTGACTTTGAGCGGTTCGTTGGATGCTGGCGGCAAGAGAGAAGACCAGCTGGCTATCGCGTGTCAGGCCCAAGAGAAAATAGATGGCTTTGACCGCTGACTGAATTCGTGGAAGACAGAAAGGGAAATTGTTGTCGGGTCTTCATGGTGCGGTCTCCCTCTTCGCACCTCTTCGAGCAATGCGAAGGCACCGACCGCTTTAATTTCATAGAGAGGTAGACGGCTGGAGAGAGAGAGAGAGAGAGAGAGAGAGAGAGAGAGAGAGAGAGAGAGAGAGAGAGAGGGAGGGAGGGAAGGTGTGCACGGAGATGAGACGGGCTGAGATGGATGCGGCTCGTGCGCGTAGGAGAGGTCACGGAGCTGTTGACTTGGCACGGCTTGAGCCGTCATAGCTGAGTTGTCTCAGCAATGAAGGAAACGAACTGGATTGGTAGTGTGGTAAGGTATAACGAGATGTGACGACGTGATCCAATGTCTAGTGTGGTGGCATGGCGTTGCTGGTTACATGTCCGAGACCGGATGTCACATATATATAAAAGTATGTATGTATGATTTACTATGAAAGTTGGGTAGAGTCTCTATGTTTAGCCATTGCTTTCCAGTGGACGTACAGACCCATGGAGTACCATAACTTACGAAATGTACACTTAAGTGTCAAAATTGGACTAAAATGGATCACTTGAGTGCTAATCCAGCCAAAGTCTGGCCAAAACGTTGACGTCGCATTTTTCCGACGAAGTGCGCCCAAAACGACGCCATTTTGCACGCTCACGTAGCCAAATAATGCAAAAACAGCATCGTTTTGGCCTAACGTGGTAAAATAATAATAATAAATTAATTTAAAATTAATTTAGTTAAAATATTTAAAAAAATAATTAAAAAAAAAGGAAAGGGAGTAGGCGGCGAGGATCAGCCCCTCGTTGCCGTTGCCATCGCCCCGCTACCGCCGGAAGGGCCGGCGATGGCGGGGAGGGTTGGCAGGGTCGCAAGCCCTCACCACCGACCACGGATCTAGGGAGGGTCGCGGCCCTTGCCCAAATCCGGCGAGGGTCGGCGGCCCTCGCTCGGTTGGGCCAAGGGCCGCCGGCCCTCACCGACCGGCCGTCGCCGGTCGGCCGGGGTCGCCGACCCCCGGCTAGGGCTCGCGACCCCAGTAATCCTCCCCCGTCGTAGCCGGCCCTTCCTAGCAGTGGCGGGCGGCGGTGGTGGTGGCGGTTGAGGGCTGATCCCTCAGCCGCCTCCCCTTTTCTTTATTTATTTATTTTTAATTTTATATTTAATTTAATTAATTTTTTTTTACCACATCAGCCCAAAATGACACCGTTTTTTGCATTATTTGGCTACGTCGGTGTGCAAAACGGCGTCGTTTTGGGCACGAAAGTCGATGAATCGCTTGGAAAAATGCCACGTCGGCGTTTTAGCCGGATTTTGACCGAATCACGAAAAGTTGAATTTGGTTATAGTGAGACATTTCTGTTTCGCTTAGAAATAAGTTTTTTCAATTTTTATTCCTTAGACAAATTTTCAAGTATAGGAACATGTTTGGTACCACCCTAAAATTTCTATTATCGAAATAGAAAAAGAATATAAAAGTGCTGAGCACAACTCTCAATATTTTTTGTAATGTCAATTTTTTAAATAATTTGTTAATAATTAGTCTTCCAGACTAAAGTGAACTTGGCCATCGTCCTACAATTCATCCCTCACTCCTGCCGCCATACTCCACTACTCCAATATTTCCAACAAGGACCCCCCGCCCAACCTCTACCTCTCCTAGGGAGGCAACAACTCGCGGAGGATGCAAGCATATATGAGACCAAGGTCATCATTTGATGGGAGATATGATCATGGAAATCATGTAAATATATACTTAACTTTGTTATAGGGGGAAGATATGTACCCATTAGAATTTACCTAGAATGGGAAAATTATCAAAATAGCCCAAAACTTATTGCAATTTTTCCAAGTCAGTCATAAATCTTTTTTTTCCTAGCCAAGGCGAGGCCGAGCTTGCCTAGCCACCGGCGAGGCCAAGCCTCGCCGGGCCACAGCCAGGCGACGCTGCCAAGGCGAGGCCGAGTGTCGCCGGCTAGTGCGAGGTTGGCCTTGCCGAGGGCCGGCGACGCTCTGGTGAGGTCGCCGGCCCTCGATGATGATCGCCGACGATCGGCCGAAAAAAAAAAAAAAAAAAAAAAAAAAAAAAAAAAAAAAAAAAAAGGAAAAAATATGAGAGACAAAAATTGTTTCTCGGAAGTGTTCCTGGGAATAAGAAACAAGTTTTTCTTGTTTCTTGTTTCTATTCCAAATTTGCTAAAAAATAAATTTTTTGTTCCCAGGAACAAAAGCGTAAACAAACGCATTTCTATTTTTTTTTTTTGTTCTCCGAAACAAAAGAATAGAAATTGTGTTCCAGGGAACCAAAAAAGAACACAAACAAACGCACCCTTAATCATTAGGATTTAACATTAAGCTTCATGAAATTATAACCAGCATCATCACTTCATTTTGATTAGACGTTTGCACCTCAATTTCGTGCTATCCAATCGATGATAAGAAGCTAAAGATAGCATCACTCAAATAGCATAGCTCAGATAAAAAGGTGATTTAAATATCTAAAAGCTGGAGTGGCATCATTCAGATATATGATTGTCTAGTGCAAAATCCATCAAACGGATAAATCAAGTCAGGTTTAAATTTGATTGAAAATAGTCAAATCCAAATAAATTCATTTAATCTATTTTGATCAATTTTCATACAATCAAACTATCATTAAAACACTTCTACATTCAATCTAATTTACAAAAACCCATACCCAAATTGAGAAGGGAATGTGAAAGAATAAAGAGAAATTTATGAAGATGCATTAAATTTAAATAATTTTTAAATCTATTTATAACTCATTTAATATTCATATTATATTTAAATTCATTCATGACTAATTTATTTGATTTATATAATTGATTTATGACTCATTTAACATTAAGCTTCACAAAAGTATAGCTAGTGTCATTAGTAATTTTGACTAGATATCTGCACCTTACTTTGGTGGGGATCGAACGATGATAAGAAGCTGATTTAAATACCTAAAAGCTGGATAGATCACTAAACATGTGGTCTAGTGTGGTAATGATTGAGGGCATTGTGTAGCATAGAAAACTACAAAAGGAGCTTTCATTTCCACCATTCATGTCACGTGAGAGTATATGTTGTTCATGCATATAACCAACATTAGAAATGAAATTTGGTACCCTCAGGGAAATATTACATGTAGGAGAGAAAGAGTGGTGAATTCGGCGATAGTAGGAGAGAATTTAGTATTTGTAGGAACAAAGAGAGCTTTTCGATATTGAGAATCTGGGCAAGAGGAAAGAAGGAGAGGCCAATTCGAGGGGAGAGACATCGGCCCAGGCAGCTTCTCCTCAAATTCGAAGTAACCGGGCCATCATAAGCGGAGAGGCCGAAGACAAGCTGAAAGGAGACAATTGTAGTAGAGCTTCGATGGAACTTGAACTTGGTTGCTCAGAGAACTTAGAAAGCGAGTTCAGGTGTGATCAGGATAGTAAGAGGATAAGTCTAGATTCTCAAACAACTATGCCTTCTTTCCCCAAGAGGACTCTGCTTTGGCTTCTGTGGCTCGGAGTGCCACAAAGCAAGGTTGTGCATTCATCTTCCTCGCCCCAGGTCTAATCCTTTCTTCGAATTTCAGAAACAAAATAAATTTCTTCATGCAGTTCAACTCTTTTTGACTGGCAAGGTGGAAAACTCTAGCTACTGCAGTGAGATTATTCAGGGTTTTGGAAACTTGATCTGGTCCATAACCATAGTATCATTGCTTGCTATGTTCATGTAATGTATCACATCCTTCAAGGAAATTGCAAAATTAATCAAGAGGTACTGTGTTCATCGAGCCTTAGTCAACAATAATTGAAGTCTTTGATCTTGCCCGTTTCCTGATGAATTACTAATTATGGTTTTTGCATGGATCACATTAGTTTTTTGATTTACATGAAAGATGGTACACAGACAACAGGAAATGATATTGCAGGGATTTGAATGTGGAAAAGTTCTAGGAACCTAAAATCAGGAAAACGCAAGAAAATTATTCACCTACTCCATGTATGAGGGTCGTTTGACCAAAAAAAATAAAATGTATGAGGGTCGATTATTTCATTGCTAGGCCATGGAGTTAATGACCAATTGCCTGCAACTTTTTCTTCGTCATTTAGAGCAAGAGGCATGATGAGAGCTGTTGGAGATGCGGCATTTAATGGAGTCATACTGACTACGATTTGAATTAGGTTGCTGGCCTGACCTTGCTGGATATTAATGGCGGATGCTAATCATTTCACCTACGATTTTCGGAGAGTTTTTTATGTGGCGGTTGCTTCGCATCATGTGATCCGCTTGTAATAAGAAGCACGCTTCCCTGCCCTTTCACTTTCCTGCATTTATTAACTCGATGTTGACTGGCTCATAGCCCATGGTTGTCCCGTTGCCGATGTCGGACACCTTGTCTCCGATGAATGGTAGAGTCAACGGTTAGACCATCCTCACACGAAATCTATCTCGGCATCGTTATGTCTCTATAGATATATATGTACCCCTTACTCTTTGTATGTGCGTTTTTCTATTTATACCTATATATTTGTGTATATACTATTAATTAAACAATTTAATATGGCTGCTTTAATCTCAAAATTGCAAAAAAAAAAAAAAAAAAGAACCATGGAAAGCCGACACACATATTTAAAATACTATATGACCGCACTTAACCATAAGTAGGCAAAATCATAATTATCGTGATCAAGATTATTAACAAGTAATTAATGAATTGCCTTTTGAATTTGAATTCCAAATCAATGTTAGAGATTCCATAAGTCTCCCGTATTTCCTTTTAGAGTAATTTAAATTATATTCATGAAAATGAACAATTAAGTAGCTGAGCTCTTATAGCTAAATTTATTTAAATGTTGATCTTAATGGAACACTACAATTATATATTAAAACACAAACTAGACTTCATTGCATATCATTATGTGTTTTTTATATGTATATTCACATATTAAAGGAAACGGGCGTCCTTATCATGATAGGATTTACATTTACATTATGCTTGACATCTCACTTAATTAATTCATCGTGCATTAACCGTGTTTGTTAAAGTGTTTGTGTGCAAAAGGGTGTTGAAACATCATATATTGCTTGTTTGCAAGGCTTATACAAGCCTGATGTTGTTTTAAGGGAAATTGTCCAATTAGTCCTAAACATATTGTGTGATTGTTAATCCAATCATAGTTATTTTAATTTTTTCAATTTAATTCTAAACCTTTATGTGAAACTCAATATAATCCTTATAGCCAATTTTAGTCAAATATTCACATGACTATGTACCCATAGGACAGTCAACAAACCGCTACGTTAATGATTTCAGAAGAAAAATTGATCAAAAGCACTATATTGAAATTTTGTAAAAAGGTTAATAACTCAATTGACAAAATTTTAAAGTTTGGGACTGAATTAACATCGGCACAGTAAATTTAGGACTGATTGGATAATTTTCCCAAAATTTTCACGTTGAACATTTTAACAATACATTTTAATGAATTCCTTTTCTCCATTTTATATAGGCATCGCCCTTAACCTAGTAATCTAGAAATCTTTACCTATGCTAATATAAAAATAATGCTGAAAAGACCATTCCAAAACGCAGTGTTAATATCACACATAGATATTTTTATTCAAACCAGATCGGAGATCAAGCATCACGTTATTTAAGTAGTCTTCAAAGCCGGCATATCCAAACCATAAAAGCCATAAAAAGCAGACACTATCTTCGTGATCGTCCCCGAACTTTATGTTTTTCCTTCAGGAAAAGGGTCTCGAGTTCCTTCCTAGGAGTAGGAGTAGTCCACCCAGATGCTGCCGGCGTCAAGGTTGGCGATTCTGTCGAAGGCATTCCCGGAGAGGTTGATGTCGCACGGTTGCTGGCAGTAGTCCACGACCTTGACCGTGGCGACGCCGTCCTTGCAAGGTTTCGGAAAGCCGTTAGCAGAGCCAGTGCATCTGACCGTCAACATCCGTCCGCAGGCCCTCCCGTTGTCCCACAATTCGTCCCCCACTCCCGTGGTCATCAATCCGCTGTTATCGAACCCTGCACAAGCCGCAGCTGCCCAAAAAAAAAAAAAAAAACAAAGAAAAGGACGCGACATTTGAGAAGCTACGACGCCTATTTTTTTCCAACGGAATTGGAAGAGGAAATGCGAATCACTGAGAAACCCTTTCGCATTTCATCGATGTCGACTCCAGAAAAATGTGAAAACATGAGACGTAGACACGCGGATAACGTAGACACGCGGATATGGACACTAATAACCTCTACTAAGGTCAGGTGAAATTACAGAACACTCACGATAATAAGACAGCGAGTGCCAATACGCAAGGCCCGGCTTGGCCGATGCAGCAGAGAGCAGGGATAAAGCCATGGCCAACATCACCCACACCTGCAATTTCTCCTCCATTTTCGTTTCCTTGTTATTGGACATCTCCACTCCCAAGCATACGTATATATATATATATATATATATATATATATATATATATATATATATATGTGTGTGTGTGACATCCCCAGTACGTCATGGCTAACATAGCATAGTTATCTTATTTGTTTCACTTTTTCTTAAGCATGTGGAAGTGTAAGGAATTAGTCGTCTTATTTGTTTCGCTTTTACTTAAGCATGCGGAAGCGTGAGGGACTAAAGTAATCCATCATGCGCATGGACTTTTATAACCTCATTTCTTATTTGTTTATATATATGTCAGTCGACGAGGGAAAATTGTCCAAAAAATCCTAAATTTATAGCACTTTTGCCAATTTAGCCATAAACCTTTTTTTTTTTTTTTTTTTTGTGCTGGAGGAACCACTTCAGCCAGTAGCCTAAGCGTAAAACCCCAGGTGCTATGTAAGCGGGAGGACCCACCACCCCCGGCAACACACTTAAGTCACCAAGTAACTCCGCCAGAGCCTTTGCTTCGCAAAGGTTTCGAACTCCTCACCTCTCTCGCAAAGGTTCACTGAAGCCTACTCAGCGGAGTCACCACGGTCGATGGTCATAAACCTTTTAACTTTGCCAATTCAATTCTAAACATTTTCACTTTTTGTTGATTCGGTTTATCCAGACAATTTTGGTGGGAAAATGTTGACGTGGATGCCGACGGCGCCACATAGGACCATTGGCGCTGATATGGACGATTTTTAATAATATTTTAATATTTGTTGAATTATTATTTTTATTATTTTGTTTTCCCTTTTTGTTTTTCTTTTCTTTCTTTTCTTTTTGGCTTTCTTTGCCGTTTCTAGTGGCCGGCCACCGGTCACAGCCAGCTTACTAGCCTCGCCTGCCACAGGCAAGGCTTGGTCGGGCAAGGAGGAGCCCCGGCAAGGGGAGCCCTTGCCCAAGCGCGGCTCGGCAAGGGTCGCCTAGGAGAGGCTGATATGCGCCCAAGCCAGGGCAAGGGCTAGCCTTGCTAGAAGGGAAGCCCTCGCCCAAGCGCATGTCGGCCTCACCTAGACCAAATATGGCGAGGCCAGCCCTCACACAGGCCATGGTAGCCTCACCCAGCATCGGCTAGCCAGGGACGAGGGCTAGCCTCGCCAGATCTAGTCTGGGCATGGCCGACACTTGCCTGGGAGAGGGCGAGCCCCAACAAGGGCTCCCCTCGCCAAATCTGGCGAGGCCGGCCCTCGCCTAGGCCAAGGCAGCCTTGCTTAGTGTTGTCATCGCCTGGCCAACACTCAGTGAGGCTGCTTTGGCCTGGGCGCAATAGCCTCGCCCATGCAACCCTTGTCGGGCCGTGCCTAGGCAAGGGCTCCCCTCACTAGGGCTCCTCCTCGCCCAGCCAGGCCTCGCCCGTGGCGGCAAGGCTAGCCAGCCCGGCGTGGCCACCAAAAAGGCAAAGAAAGACAAAAAGAAAAAAAAAAAAGGGAAAAAAATAGAAAAAATAATAATAATTCAAAAAATATTATTAAAAATTATCAACGTCGGCACCGGCAATCCTATGTGGCATCGCTGGCGTCCACGTCAGCATTTTTTGGCCAAAATTGGCCGGATGGACTAAACCGGCAAGAAGTGAAAAGATTTAGAATTGAATTGACAAAGTTAAAAGGTTTAGTATTAAATTGGCAAAAGTGCAATAGGTTTACGACTTTTTGGACAATTTTTCCCAAGCGACAAGTCAGGTAAATTGGAGAATTCAAAAAGGTTAGTACTACTAACTACACTAAGTCGTAAGTCAATTATCCCATCCCAACCTAACTATACATGTGGTTGCTTAACCCTAACCTCCTAGCTCCGTTAAAAACCTTCCGAGTCCCAGAAATGCAACCATCCTCCTACCTCCCTTCTATGTGATAGGACTGCCTCCGTTTCCTGGTCCGTCATCAAACAGCAGGAGGGGACCCTTCTTGCACCTGTTGATGCAGGCGTACATTCCAACAATCTCAAAAGTCACAGGCCCCATTGGAGCCCCTATATCCACAGTCAAACAAGACACGATTCGAATAAAAACCATATCCAGGAAACCGGAATCTATAAACTCATCCTTATGCCAAGTGAACTCGATCGAACCTCTGTAATGGACCATAGGAGAGGCAAGCGGGATTGACATTTCTATTGATATGAAAAGATAAAGTCACCAATCAGTGAGCCCAAAATCATCAAGCAAAAGGTCCATTGGTTTATAATATACAAATCAATCACCATACTGACAATGAAAGACTCAATATAAAATATAGAAAATCATGAACTTACCTGAGAACTTTTCAAAATAACACAACAAATCAATAGAAGTAGTAGTTTTTCTCAACAAGTAATCAATAGCTCAATTTAAAGGTATCCGAGTTATAATCGATAGGAATTTATGCTGCCATCATCATCTAGGTACCCTCCCGAGCATCTCGAACGCATCTAGCATCATGAGGACATCTGGGGTGTAACACCCCAGGCACGCCATCCTTGTTAACGCTATCTTAATAGCCATTAATTCTTCTTTAATGCAGAAGCACATATAATATAAATTATGCAAACATGTACAATTAGGAACATAATAGGTCAAAGTCAGTTTCCATTAATTAGCTCAATTATTTAATTACGTGTGCAACATACAGACAAAAACAACTCTAATCCTAAACTTGGGGTATCCAAAAAAGAGATCTACACCTTATTAGTGACACCTACAAGTGCCACTCCATCCATCGTCCATTGTAATAGCCTGAATATTCAAATTTCATTTTTGATTAAATAAATCAGGTCTTTCGTCGACGCGCCTATAATGATATTCTCTGAGTCAATTATTTACAAGATAACTAGACTATTTGGGGAAGCAATTAAGGAATCCAAATGCAATGAACTTGAGAATTTGACTAGGAATTAACTGCTCGACCGTGTTGATCTACAAGGGTCTTTACGGCATTGTCAGAAATCGATCAGAGACCAGAGATAGATCAATTCGTCTGAGATATTTGATCAAAGTGTGGGTGATTCCACCTGATTGCAAAATACTCGTCGATCGGCACTAAACTGATTTTTCTATCGTTTTGGTATTCGGTGTCCGTATTTGAAACCTCAAGATTTTCACAACAATCAAGAATCGCCAATGAGTCAAATATGTACATGGTGACTCGAGATAAATCGATCACGGGTCAATTGCACAAAAAAATTCATAAAAGCTACCTAGTAGACTAAGTCACGCTAAAATCGCATCGAATTGAAATTAACCACGATTTTGAACCTGATTTCAGAAATTGAAAGTTCTGTGGTGTCACAAGCTATTTTTGGAATGTTGACTCATCCTCCAAAATTTTTTCGGAGATTCCGAGATTTTTACGGAAAATCATTTGGACGTTGCAAAAAATGAACGAAAATTCAGATCGGCTGAATTGAAGAGGATTTCAACTTGCAAACCGAGCTATTTGATGAAAGGGACTTGTAGAAATTAGGTGGGCTTTTTTCTCATCAAAATTGGACCTCGATTTGGAGAAATCATAGAGGAAATTGAAGCTCTATTAAGTAAAATTGGAGGCCGGTTTATTGATTGGAATTATGACATCAATTTAGTTAATTGATGGGATTTAAATTGTGGAAAGTATTAGAGGGGAGACGATGCATTCAATTAGAGGGATAACCTCTTTTGACTTCTTCGTCCGAGGCTTCCCAAGCACGCCAAGATCGCCGCCCCCTTCCGTCTCCTTCGCACGCCAACCTCCTTCGTCGCTTCTTCATTTTTATTTCCTTCTTCATTTCTGTTTCTCTCTCCACCGAAGGTCTTGGCTTCTCCATTTTCATTTTCCCTTTTCATCTCTGCATTTCCCTCGTTCTATCCGCCGAATTCCCCTCACCTGCGCCATCTGTCCACGAGCTGGCCTCCCTTGGTCAACAACTCCACCCACCAAAGCTTCGGTTGACCGCCCCTTCGGCCACATCTCTCGCCCTCTCTCTCGCAGCCCATTTTCCCCTGAAGCCCACGCCCGCGCGTCCCACGTATGACAGCGAATTCCACCGAGCTCCCACGTTCGGTCAATAAAACGGTGGAGCTCTCACCATCCTGTTGACCCCAAAGCCACGCGGCCTTCAACGCCGCACGTCGATCCCTCCACCCAGCTGCGCCAACTTCGTTGGTCTTCTTCAACCGAAGTTCCTCACGCCTGGTCAACAGCGAAGCCTGCAGCAGTTCAGTCCAGCCCGCTCCGTTTCCTTCGCTGCTTCCTGGAGCCCAGCAGCAACATTGATCAGCCCAGCAACTTCTTCTTTGCTCGGCCCAGCAGTTGGGCCAGTTCAAGCCCAGCGAAATTTTTTGGTTCAGCAGCCACATGGATCAAGCTCAGCCCGTGTCTTCAGTCCATGCTAGTCTTGGTCCACCTCCTTGAAGTCAGCCCCGTTCAGTGAATCCCAACAAAATCAGAAGCCCGTGAAGACAGCTCATTCAAGGCCTGTTCAGTCCAGCGAAGCCCAGCCCAATTCAGCAACAAATCTCAGTTTGGGCTGAGATTTTTGGGCCTGTTTTAGGCCCAGTCCGAGTGTCACCGACGCCACCGAAAATTCGGATTTCAACCGCCATCGCGCGTCGTCGCATGATGAATCGATTTCCGTAATAAACCGGTTAGTTTATGCACTAAACCCTTCTAAGTAGGTTAATGACGTCTAAGGGGTGTTTAATTTAATTTAATTAAGAATTCGGTGGTTAGTTAGATTAATTAATGATTTAATTATGCATGATAGGTGGTTAGATTAGATTAAGTGACGTCTAGATAAATTACATTATTTATCTAGAAGGGTTCAGGAATTTTCCGGGTCCGTATCGATACTTAATTTAGTGATTTTGGCTTAAGTTAGTATTTTTAGAATTTAAATTGATTTATTTAATTAATTACAGTAGTTATTTAATTATTAAATATTTTCCGGAAATTAGGTAGGGATAGCTGGTGACCGGAATTTCGTGTTGATTGCGATAGTGTGGTTAATTTCTACAATTGAATGTTAAATCGTAAAATTGAGTGTTGATTGGAAATTGAGTCAATTATTCCAAAATTGTGAATTTTGACATTTATCCAGAAAATCCTAGGTGTCGGGTTCTAAACACCGAAAATTCGCAAATTTTGATATGTTGTCGAAAAAATAATTTAGAACAATTTTGTGAAGAAAACTCATCAATATTCTAACTAGAAAAATCCATAGAAAATCAAGAAGGAGTGAGGGTCGCCATCTTGGTGGTACTAGACAATGGGACACCGAAAAGGAATATGACCATTTGGCCATCCAAATTAACTCATAAAAATCTGAAATTTAACTATGTTAAGCTTTAGATTTTAAAAACAACTCTTCAAGAAGAAGGAAATTTCTTGAGATCTAGTCTAGAAAAGTTGTAGAAAAAATAAAAAGACAAAATGGTACCCTCTGCACACAATTTTCTGAGCTTAATCCAAGTACACAAATCCGGTCCTATTGTCACCTCATCAACTTCCACTCATCAAAACATCACACAACAAGATAAAACAACAATGCAAGACTTCATCTCAGCTTCATCTCACGACCACAAGTCATCAATGACACATTCAAAGCACAAACTTAACATCTAGCTTATCGTCTCAACCATCCATGGCCGAATCAACCACATGCAAGTGTCACGGTCTATGAATCCTCCCGTACTCGTGACACTTGTGAGTGGTGTTTGGGATTATTGAGTAAAGAGTGATGATGTAGAGGGGACGGACATAATTGGTCCGTGGAAGTGGCATCGAGACGGTTGATGCGAAGAGTTCTAGGATAAAAATATTATATTACTTAGAAGCTTTGAAGGCAAGGTTGGCCTCCCATGCACAAACTGGTTAGGAGCTGATGCTGCTCTCCTGATGAGGTCATGGTAGGCCGAAACTAATTATTGAGCCTAAAGAGATATGTTGTCTCACTCGATGGACTAGACACCTGAGCTAAGCTCGGCGTGGTACGACCTCATATAAATAAGATACCCGCCATATTGTTCTTTGGAACAACTATAGAAGGAAGGTTGGCCTAGCGAATTTTGCCTATCAGGCGCCACATGGATCGTTTCGCGGCTAGGGAACTATCGACCCTTGACAAATGGTATCAAAGCAAAAATCCCTCAAGTGAGTGGGTGAGTCGGAGAATCGGACTCCTTGCTCTAGTGTGGGTTAAACTAGAAAGTACTAATGGTCTACCTAGTCCTACGAGGGCGGATAGTGAATCGTCGGGGCAAAAGGCACTAAAGCGCAGCTCTCAACTAAGCTTCTAGGATGACAATGGTGGCACTAGGAAGATTCAGTTCCTCACTAAGCGGGTTGTGTTGGAGAAGACTGAACCCTCACCAAATGGGGATAACGTTCTTGGATTGATCGATAAATCTAAAGAGGAGGTCTACTACCACGTTTTCAACAAGGAAAGAACCTCTATTTAGTTTACTGAGGTCAAAATGCTTAGTAAGCAAAAACAGTGCTGCCAAAAGATGTAGTTGGTGAGAAATGCCAAACATGCCAAAGAAACGGCGGGTGACCGAAAATGACCCGAATAGCTAAGATCAAAAGAGGCTACCAATGGAGTAAAATCAATTTTGTTGGGCAAATGTGACCATTTGATGTGAGATCCTGAAAGTGGCTCATCAATGGTTAAAGAACGCAAGGAAGCAACAAAGTAGATCGCAACGAGGGCGTTACGGAATTGAGTTGGGAAGAATATTATGGTTCGTGAATTCTCTCGTACTCATGACACTTGTGAATGGTGCTTGAGGTTATCGAATGAAAAGTGAGAATGCAGAGAGGATGAACACAACTAATTCGTGGGAGTGACGTCAAGACTGTCACGCCCCGATCCTTGAGTGTGCGCACATCCCTCTTTGGTCGATAAAATTTTGCGACTTTCCAGAACGAGTCGCCAACCCTTTCTTTTTATTGCACATGCGGAAGCGAATAATAAATCCCCTAACAGTAATCATCTTGGGATTGAAAAGCATGACAATAGATTTTCAAACAAACATGTTTTTAAATACACACCGAGTCAAATACAAAAGTCTATAGCCACAAGACTTCAAATGATTGACTCTTAAAAAGAAACAATTCTATCCGATCTATATTTCAAATCCCCTCAACTCAGCTCCAAGTCTTCCACCCTACAGTCCTGAAAAATAAAGCCCACGACAAGGTGAGATATAAATCTCAGCAAGTTCACGCTATAAACCCCGATTAGGAGGGTAATACGCCTAAGATGTCTTAATCACACAATCACACAATCATAGAGGCTTACCTTGGCCTCAGTTCATTCCTGCAGGTCAGCATAGTTCATATCACAATCATGTGTATATAGCAAATTCACACATCAATTTGGAACGTCAAAACCAATCATTACTCACACAAGCAAGAATCACAATTTAATCACTACTCAGATGAGCAAGAACTATTGATACACATCAAAGCAAGAATTATAGTTAAATCAGTATTTACATGAGCAAGAACTATCGATACACATCAAAGCAAGAATTACTGACACACGTCGATTCATCAATTCAACCCCCTCATGGGCCTGGGTCTAATCCCTCTATTCTCCTTTTTCCTTTTTCTTTTCCCTCGCGCGGCCTAGCCTTTTCTTCCCTTCGGCCTGGCTCGCCCTGTTGTCTTCTCCCTCAGCCATCTTTTGCACGGGGAATCGGCGAAGAGGAAAGCAAAAAATAGCCGTCCACATGGGGAAGCGGCAAAACCAAAAGCAGGGCCGCCACGGCAGTAGGGGACCACATCATCTCATGGGTGCAGGTGATCGTTAGAATCCAGAGGTCAGAGCCACCTGGCAGAGTCCGCTGGTTGGGGAGTCGAGGGCATGCGGGCGCGAGCTGAACGAAAGAAGAAGCAGAGAGAGATCTCGGAAAAATGGTGGGTGAAAAAAAACAGGGAGGCACCGGGGAGAAAAGAGAAGAGACGAAAATAGAGAGGGGGTGGGGAGCAAGAGAAACATAGAGCGAAAAAGAGGGGGAACTCACTGAGACCTCCGCCGTCAATGCATCTCCCGATTGTTGCAACCGTCGCCGACGCGTCTCTCGATCGTTACTACCGCCGCCAACGCATCTCCAGGCCACCGTCGCCGCCGCCACCACTGCAGATACGTCTTTAAGTTGCCATTCCCATCGGAACTCAGGTTGGCATTTCATCGAATACCTGGTGTGCATTTTTTAGCACGAGTTGGCCGGAGTTTGTTTCATCCGTTTCGAGTGAGCTTCGGCCTCCATAAGACCCCATTAGGTTCATGTTTGTTGTTGGTTATTTGCTTATCACCACCGTTACCGCCACGAATCCCTATTAGGTCGAAAGCCACTCGGTTCGTTAGTGCCCATCACCTGTTTGCCATAATGCCTAAGTGGACCCTTCCTCCCAGTTCCTCCTGTGTAGATTCTAGCTAGTCTCTTGGGCGCGCATGACAAAATTTTTGTTTCTCAATTTCTCTGTTTCTTTGTTCCCCGGAACAGGTTTTGAACAGAAATCCGTTTGGTAACGAAATTTGATTTCTTTATTTTTGAAACAGATTTCTATTCCAGAAATAGAGAAATTGAAGAAATCAGAAGCTGAAATTTTTAACTTCTCAGTTTCTAAAATAGAAATCAGAAACTGAAATCAAACTATATAAAAGAACATTGCGCTTTCTTGCTAACTTAATTCACTCATAACCACAACTTCACAAATTATTGCTAATTTTCTTTTTCTTTTTTATTTTGCTCATGTTATTTTTTGCATTTTTTTTTCAATTTTTTTTTATAACTTCCTTTTTAGGATGAAAGGCAATCGAATGGGTCCCCAATTTTCAAAAACGATCAAAGTTCTTAAATGCTTACTTAAAAACAATGGGGCTCTTTCTTCCTAGAAAAGGCACGCGCATGGCTAGTTGAAGAAAAAGTTTTTACGTAATAGATGAATAAAAAACGTGCCTAGAAATTTAACCTTATTTTTTTACGAATTCAAAATTCTTGCAAAATCAAAATAATTAGATTATTACACAATCTTGAATTTTAATTCGAAGGCAAGAGATTCAAGAGAATCTCTCTCTTTGCTATGCAAGGGTCATTAAAGGTTCATTGAGTAACAATAAAGAAATTAGGGATGAGCAACTTTACTGATTCAATTCGAGAATCAAAATAAACCGATCTTCCCCCGATTGGTTCCTAACCATAAATATTACTTTAAGGTAGAATTCTTACATATTCCTTTACACCATTAATTTTATTTTGTTGATAATCTTATATAATACTAATTTTTGATAAAATGACAAGGTTGTATAGGCGCCATTGATGGCATCCATATTCATGCTTCCGCAATACTTGTCTAAACCTACGTATGATGAGCTTGCAAATGATACATTGACCGAGGAGGGAAACCAAATAAATACGCTTAGGAAAACAATTGCTAATAAAATGGCAAGGGATAATAATATGCCGAAAATTCCATGAAATTGTATTTTTCAACTTTTGTAATGTATTAGTATTATTTCGACTATTATTTTGTATTTGAGGATTTCCTATATTGTTATCTAATCAATTTCTATTCCTAGAAATAGAAATTTTGTTCTGTTATCAAACGGATTTTGTTTGAAATAGAAATTTTGATTCGTTATCAAACGGGTTTCTTTGCTCGAAACTTGTCTTGGGAATAGAGATTAAGAAATTGATTTACGCGAGAAATCAATTTCTCTTTCGAAATATTGTCATGCGCAGCCTTAGTCGGAATGGAATGCGGTCGTTTGCCTGAAAGCTAGACCGTGTCCCTCGAACCAAGGCGGCACGTCGCGACCCCAAGCTGGATCGGCGGCGCCCCTCCCCCTGTCTTCCCGCCATCGCAGCTCCCTGGTTGCGGCGAGCAATCGGCCCGACCAAGGGAGCGCGGGCCAAGTTGGGCCAGTGCGCACATGGCAGGCTCGGCCTCTCTAGGCTTGCGGGCCCATTGTCCGGAATCAATCTAGGCCGTGAGCCTGCGAGTGAATCTGTTTTTTTATAAAAAAAACTTGGGCCCTCCGGATTGGGCCCAAGTTCGGTCCGCCCTCGAGCGGGCACTGGTCGGGCGGACTCGACTTGTCTTGCTCGGGCGGGATCGGGTTGGGTCAGACCCGACTCGGTCCGATCCCCAAAAAAAAAAAAAAAATCATCATTAAAAAAAAGAAAACAAAATCGAAAAATTCAAAAAAAAAATATTAAAAAACTAATTTTGAAAAAATAAAAACAAATATAAAAATTTTAATTAAATTTTTTTTGAAAATTAAAAAATGATGGGATTTGGTTAGGAATTGCTATGTTTTGCATTTTTAGTGTAATTAGACCTTTATTTGCTCGTATATTAATTATGTTGCATGCTTAATTTGCATATCTAATTATGTTTAATTGCACGTGTTTAATTTGATTGCAATTAGGATCTTGATGGCTATGATTGTTACTTTAATGATTGCGCACCTGCATGATCACCTCGCATGTTAGTGGATAAGCATAAAATCAATCTAAACTACCTGACAAAAATTATTTTATTAAAATGAACAAGATTAGGTACCGAAAGGGGACTAATTGGCTAATTAGTGTAATCAAGTCCCCGACCCTAGATTCTCTAGTTGTGTAGGAAGTAAGGCATGCTCCCATGCCTCACTTGGTTTCTAGCCAATCCCAATAGGCTAGTGGTGACTCCTTTTGTGCAAAATCCCTTAAGAATATCCCAATGTCACACGGGGTATGGGCTTGGGAGAGCCCGCGCCTGATCATGGGCCTTAGGCCCATCCTTTAAGCAATACCCCTAAACATGCTCCCTCCCCCCCGAGGGTAGGTCACGACAGACACACTCCGGAAAAGAATAATAACTACTCACACATGCTGGGAAAGAATAATAACTACCGACACACGCCGAGAAAGAATAATAACTACCGACACACACTGGGAAAGAGTAATAACTACCGACACACGCCAGAAAAGAGTAATAACGATTGACACATGCCGGGAAAGAGTAATAACTATTGACACATGACGGGAAAGAGTAATAACTATCAACACACGCCAAGAAAGAATAATAACTAGCGATAGGGGTGAGCACGGTCCCGGGTAGAATCGGGAACCAGAGAACCGCACTGAAGGGTCCGGTTTGGTTCTCGGTTCTAAAGGGACCGGTTCCGATTCCCGATTCCCTTTTTCTGGGAACCGGCGGTTCCGGTTCCAGTTTCGATTATGTTCCTATGAGAACTGGAACCGGTTAGGGCTAAAAAAAGCCCTAAATAGAAAACTCCCAAATCAATTCACTTCTTTTCTATTCTCCCATTTTCTGCCGCTCGACGCCACGGCCTCTCGCCCTCGGCTCAGCGAGCCGTCGCTCACCCTCGACGCCACCGCCGATCTCTGCTTGGCAAGTCACTGTTGACCTTTGCTCGATGCCACCTCTGCTCACCCTCAACGCCACCGCCACTTGCCCTCGACCCCACCGCCGCTTGCGCTTGACCCCACTGCTGCGTTCGCCATTGACGGCACCAACCTCTTCGAGAAGCTCAGCCTCCCCACCTTTGTCAATCTCTCCACCAATTTCTACACCAGGTCGCTTCTCTGGATATGTCAAGGGAAAAATTTTGTTTCTTTTTTATCTAGTCATGGAGAACGCGTGTTTCTATGCTTGCCCATTTGTTCGATCGCGCTTTTATGTTGGTGCTTCTCAATGGGGTTCGTGGGTGTTGCTCTGATGATGGCAGATGATAGGTCTGATGCTCCCGCGATGTCTTTTCGGAGGGTGGGGTTTGGATGTGTTCTTTTTATTTGTATCTTGATGAACTGCCACTTCTTATAGTTCAATTGAGATTGTTGAAAATAAAAATGATGACAAGATCCTGGCTTTTGCTGTTTGAGAATGTGATCGACTAGTTTGGAAGAGTGAGATGTTTGTGTTTGTGAGGCGATTTAAGATGCGCTTCGGACCATCAGGTTCATTAGTTTCTTTGTGCTTTCATTAGATATGGCCCTGCTCGATTTTTCAGAGTTAAGATGTGGGTTTGTTTGAATCATGATTAGGAAGGCCTGAAAGGAAAAGATTATCTTGTGAGTTGTAATACATAAACTTGTTCATCTGTTGTTTATTGCTGTGTGGTCTGGTGGATCAGGGTGTACGACGATGAAGAAGAATGGTTTCGGTCGATCTTTGCAAATTCAAAGAAGGATGCATCTTGTTTGGGACACAATGGTGGTAAGCAGCTACTGCTACTAGCATTTATCTACTCAATCCTGAACCCTTCCAACCTAGATATTGTTCATTAATGTTGGTAGGAATCTGGACAAATTTTTGTTTTTGATTATGTCCGGATAACGAGCACCAAGCGGTATGTTTTTGTTATGCTTATTTTTTCGACGAATGAGTTCTCACACATATTGATGGCTCCCTAAGATAACATATGTTCTTTGAACATGATCAGTGCTAGGATCTTCAACATTTACTCGAGAAAGGGAGCGATTCTTGTGGGGTCTGATGTTGATATAATCATTTTCAACTCGAATTTGAGTTTTGAGATCAGTGCCGGGAGCCACCACTCTAAGATTAGATACAAATATCTATGAGGGAAGGAGAGGGAAAGTAAGTTTTATTTCTGCTAGGGTCTCTCTCCATTCACTACTAACACATTCCATATCTTTCTGTCCATATCTTGAAACTTTTTTTCCTCCTTATGCATTCTTAGATATTGTAACCATTACAAGCTTCAGTGCAACAAAATTGTGTTTTCCTTTTACAAGGAAAGGTCGAAGTGATAATTGCTGCCTTTTTCTGCCCTTGTTTTTTCTTCCTATAACTATTGCTTCATCTAAGAGATAGATCTTCTCCTTGCAGTCTATGAAGAATAAAGCTATATTCATGAGAATTCAGTTTGCTGATGGAGCGGCATTAGTAAAAGGGATAGAAAGGTGCTTTTTTTTTTTTTTATGCATATGCTTTCAATGAACTATTTTTGGCAATTTATGGATATAGAAGCTTTGGTTTGTCTCTTTCCTTCTTCATTATAGTTCAAACTTAAAATAAATAAAAAAGAACCTGTTGGAACTTGGAACCTGTGACAGGGTAGGTTCTAGGTTCCAAAAAATGAAGAACCTATACCCGATGGTAGATTCCAGGTTTCAGACGGAACCGAATCGGAACTGGGAACCGTTCACCCCTAACTACCGAAAAATGCTAGGAAAAAGTAATAACTACCAACACACGCCGAGAAAGAGTAAAATCCACCGGCACATGCCGGGGAAGAGTAAAATCCACCGACACACCCTGGGGAAGAATAAAATCCACCAGCGTAATAAAATCCACCGACACACGCCGGGGAAGAATAAAATCTACCGACACACGCTGGGGAAGAATAATAACTACTAACGTCCATCAAAACACACTGGAAATGGGTTCTCTTAACTATTAACATCCACCAACACACGTTGGGGATGGATTCTCTCAACTATTAACGCCTGCCGACACATGCTGAGGACAGATTCTCTTAACTTTCACACGATCATCAAGCATAAACTCTAGGAATATCACAAACCAACCATATATCATTAAATGTGCAATTTCCAGCAATCGAAGCCTAAAAAACCATCACAATATCTTAACCGGCCTAACCGACATAATAGGCCCACTTGCACGTCTTCAAGTTAAAATCCAGAAATCTAATCAAACAAGTTTGGAAAATTCTCAAATTTTAGTATGTGGTGAAGGACACATAAAAGAACATTTTTCATGAAGACATCTTAAGCCGGATCCTTCTAGATTTGGCCTAATAAATCGCTCAATCTAGCACCAAAACTAGGTTTGTTTCCAGAAAGTATGTTTTTCGAAATTAATTTGGTTCGAGATCCAAAACATGTCCATTTAATCTAAACTATGTCAAATTAGAAGATATGAAAAACAACTTTGTGAAGAAACCATTTTGAAATTTGAATCCTAAGAGTTGATAAAAAAAAACCCCTAAAATCCTAAAAGGTCACCAATTCCAGTAAAAACTGAGGTTCTGTTTGAAAATAACGGAGCTGATATCTCCTACTTTTAAGTCTCTAAAAATCTTGAGAAAAATATATATTGTAGCTAAGGATGTATAAAACATTTCTCAGACATCAATTTCAAATTCGTAACTCATTTTGATCTACAAAAATGACAAACGGCGAGAGTTCAAAAATCCGAACTGCAGTAATTTTACTGGATTCGACTAATCCATTATCAATTTTGCAAATTTCACCAATTAGCTTAACACTAATCTACTCTAAGACTAATCTAATAATTATAGCTTATCATTAATCCATGCTTAAGCTAATCTAAACAATCCTAAAACATAATTAACTTACTAAGTAAGGTTTAGTGAGCAAACTCACTTGATTTGCACGTAGATGAGTTCACCGTGACGAGGACACGAAGGCGAGTGATAAAATAGCCCACAACGACACTAAGCGTGTGACATCTCGAATTTCTTAACCTGTTTTCTACTGAATTAATCGGGCATTTCGTTAATGCGTTTATAGGGCTATTCTCAGAGCCGATCACTCTTAAGATAACTAGACTGTTTGGGTAAGTAATTAAGAAATTTTAAAGGCAATAAACTTAAGAATTCGATCAGGAATCGGCTTCTCAACCGTGCCCATCTTTAGAGGCCATTGCGGCACAGTTAAAAATCGATTTGAGAACAGAAATAGGTTTGTTCGACTGAGATGTGTGGCCGATCGTGGGTGACTCCACTAAAATGAAAAATTCTCATTGATTGATACTAATCTGATTTCATTGTCGTTTTGGTACCCTGTGTTCGTAATTGAATCCTCGAGATTTTCATGATAATCGAGAGTCGTCATTAAGTTGAGTGGTTCATAGTGGTTCGAAGAAAATCAACCACGGGTTATTCCCCTTAAAAAGTTTTGAAAATTACCCGGTAGTAAAAAGTTTTGAAAATTACCCGGTAGTCTAGGTCACGCTAAAAACGCGCCGAATGAAAATTAACCGTCGATTCAAGTCCGATTTCAGAAATTGAATGTTCTGCCATGTCACAATAGATTCTAGGACCCACGACTTAGTCTCAGAAGATTTTCCTAACAACTGAGACTTTTTGTGAAAAAGTCAGTTTATAGCCATTTTCGTTCAGTTGAAGCCAAGGATTAATTCTGGTTGTGGAATTAAGAAGCTTGAGGGATTCTTGGATGAGGAAAATAATCAATTTGATAAATGAAATATCAATTGATTTTGTGATGGTCAAATGAAAGAAAATCAAGAAGGAAATTGGATGCAGGAACGCAAGTGGGGACCGAATGCTCTAGTTTGGAATTTCTTTTTTGGGAATCAACTAGCTTATTTAAAAGCTAGTGGGATAAGAATTTTCTATTTGAGGAAATTCTTCAATTTTAATTTTCTTCCCATTTCTTTTCCATTTTTGGCCAAACCACTTTTCTTCCACCTTCCTACGCACGTTTCCTTTTTCCCTTTGGCAGCAAGTTTCTTCTCTCTCTCTCTCCTCTTCCCTCATGTGAAGCCCCACCGACTACCCTCTGTCGTTTCTCACTTTGCTTCCCCCTTCACTTTTGACTTTTGACTTTTCAAACTTTATCTTCTCTCTCTCCCTCGACACTCTCTCTCCCCCTCTTGTTCGAACGAAGACCCAAGCAAAAACAGAGACAACCTCGCCAAGGGAAGAAAACCGGAGAAGCTCGCCGTCGCCGCCCGCGCTCCGCCACTCGCCTTCGCCTCTTCCTCCCCCCCCCTCAGTCATTGTTGCCGCCCTCCTTCTCTTCCCTTCTGTTTCGTGCGAAGCCTGGTGGAAGTAGAAATAGAAGCAGCGGCTCTCGTCGCCTAAAGCCGGAGCAGTAGCCGCCCACCGTTCTGCCGTTCACGCGTGCTCCGCCCACCAAGCTGCCGTCCGTTTTCCCCTCCGCTAGTTCAGTCGCCGTCCATCCCATCCAACTCCTGTTCTGCCCGTGTCTAGCCTTGTTTGGCCACCTCCGACCGTTGTTCAGCCCCGCCGGACCACCACCTACCTTCCCCTGAGCCTTGCCGCCCTTGCCAGAGTTGTTTGCTGCTGTTTTGTGGGCTTTTCCAGCAAAGACCAGCAACCCACCGAGTGGGTTTCCAGCACACTCATGGGCCATTTCGAGCCGTTTTCGGGCCCCGAACCCGAGAGTTGCTTTGGGAAGAATCGTTCCTCGTGTTGTCCTTGTCGGATTGATACCTTTTGCGTTAAATTCCAATGAGCAATCTCACTAATCCCTGCTTAGTTTGCTAATTATGCTAATGGGTTGATTAGATTTAATTAAGTACAATTATGTGGTTAGATTAGAGTAGATTAGTGAATATTAGACATTGTGATTGTGCCATTAGCAAGTTGATATAATCTACTATTTATTGAATGCATCTCGGGATTTTTCCCGACCTTTATCGAGCTCCAATTAGGCAATACTAGATTAATTATTATTTATTTATTTTTCTGGAAATTCAACCGGAATGGCCAGTGACCGGAATTTCGTGCTGATCGTCGTGGTGTAATCCGTTTATTTAATTGAGCTTCAATTTGTATGGAATCGAATTAAATTGTGAATTTTATGATATGTTCTTATTGAGTTGATTTGATTATTTGATTGAGAAATAATTGGGTATCGATGGTAGATTGACGAACTATAAAGAAAGGCGTTGTTTCGTAGTGGAATCATGATAGAAAGTAAATCACCTGGAGAAGGGTACATTGGCTCGGTGATTAAGTATTGGCATCTAAAAAGGGCACGTGGCTCGGTGATCTGATGCGTCACTTTGGCAAACTAGTGCCTTAGAGAATGCACGTGGGCCCAACGTTCAGGAACGGCATCTAAAAGGACACGTAGCTCGGTGATCTGATGCGTCACTTTGGTGAACTAGTACCTTAGAGAATGCACGTGGCTCCAGTGTTCGAGAATGGTATCTAAAAGAGCACGTGGCTCGATGACTTGATGTACCGCCTTGGCGAAGAGGTTGCCTTGGAGAATGCACATGGGCCCAAGGTTTGAGGCACGTGGCTCGGAGACTTGGGATGTCGTCCTGGAGAATGCACGTGGCCTAACTTCTAGATATTCCATCGTGGGGAATAATTTGGGTGGCATATAATTGACTGATTCGATTTGTTTTAAGTAAGTGGGTGCCTATTATGAATTATAGTGACTTGCAGGTGGGATCTGAGGCCAAGGTAAATCCTCTGACCTGTGCGTGTTTAGGCATCTTATAGTATAATGGTTTACTAATCAAGCCTTGGTGGGGTAGAACTTGTTAAGACGTAGTCTCATTCCGGTTGTGGGACAACATTTCAGGCCCGTAGATGAGCTTGAGGAGGAGGAACCAGAAGAGGACGATGAGCCACAAAAATATATGAAGAGCTTGAAGGAAATGAGCTCGGTGAAGGAGAGTCTGAAGGGGATCATGATGATCCTGAGTGCGATCCGGATGAGGATTGAGATCCCATCCACTTTTGTGAACCTTGTGTTGTGTACTTAGAGTGTGACTAGAATGTTATGAATAGACTTTGAGTTATACCATGTGTAAATGTTTGGTTATGGATTTCAATATGAAAAATATGGTCTTACTTTTTTTTCTATCCCATTGAGTTATTGTTTGGAGATTTATAACTGCTTCCGCATGTGCTTAATAAACGAAAGGGTCGGCGATACTTAGTCCTGGGATATCGCATTATAAAACTGACCAAGTAGAAGGATGTGTGCATGCCCGAGGATCGGGGCGTGACAAAGCGAGGTTCGAGAGGGTCCTAAAACGGGCCTTGAAGATTCCAAAACCTTGTTGTCTTCGGCTTCTGGTCTTGGACCGAACTAGTTGGAAACGACGGCGGAAAGGGCTGGAAACAGTGAAGGAGGAATAATGGGCTATAGGTGGTGGCTCTGGTGGCCATGACGGTGATGTACAGCGGCCAGGGGTCTTCCGAACAATAGTTGGAGGCGCGACACAGGTGGGACGGTTGCGGGATGGTAAGGATGATGGCACAGCGTGCGGCTGGACGTGCGACGCTCGGATGGGTGCGGCAAGTAGGGGTGTGCATGGTCCGGGCGAGCGGTTCCCGACTTAGAACCGTGAACTGCACGCTAAGGACCGGTTCCGAAAAATTGGAACCGGGATCCACCCGTTTGTTGCATGGATCCACCCGGGGAACCGGACCGCCGGTCCGGTCCGGTTCAGTGGATCCATGGAACCGATCTTGACGCGAAAAGCAGTTTTAATTTTTAACATAAAACGGTCGGGTCTATGAGTTGAGAAGGAGGGGAGGAGGTCTATAGTTGGGTTTTCAACATAAAACGGTCGCGGAACAATTTTCCACGGCTATGGTGGGTGGCGGCCGACGCCGTGGCGAACAACAATGGCAGAGGAGCAAGCGGTGGCGGTGTCAACGCTCAAAGAGGAATCGAAATGGTGATAGGATTAGGAGGAACCGAGGAAGAGACAAAGAGAGAGAGAAAGAACCAAAGACAAAAGGAGTGAAAAAATGAGATCTAATCTAGGGTTTCTTTTAGTAATTTTTTTTTTTAATATTAAAAAGGTTCCGGTCCGGTCGGGTGGGCGGATCCGCCTATGGAACCGGGAACCGGACCGGTATCCACCGGTTCCGAAAAAATGGAACCGGGAACCGGACTGGTTCCCTCAAGAACTGCCGGTTCCGGGCGGTTCCGGTCCGGTTCCGGGCGGTCTAGGTGGTTCCGGATATTTTGCACACCCCTAGCGGCAAGGGCTCCGGTGGCCTCGGCAGGTGGCTGGACAGCAAGGGGGAAGGCTGGTTGCTCTCTTCTAAGCTTGCTGGAGGTTTCAAACAACAAGAGAAGGGGAAAATGGAGGGGATCGATCGATGCAAGAGGGAGAAGGAGGATGAAGTGGACAAGGGGGACCACTTCGCTTCTATCCTCATCTCTTTGTTCCCTTGACGATTGCCCACCACTAGCTAGCTTTCTTGGCTAACAATCAGCCACCAATGCCCTTCTAGAAGACTTAGAAATAGTCCATAAGTCATAGGCAAGGGGGGCACGCAAATTTGTATAAGTTTTCCTCTAATTGGACTTTGATTCCTCTTGAATCCATCTAATTTGGCTCTTAAAAATTCCAATGCCGAGTCAATAATCAAATTGGTATTTTTCCTCATTAATTGAACCCACTTGCCTCTTAATTGCATGATCAAAAAACGGTCCCTGACATTTTTAGGACAAAAAAGGCTCTACCTTGACTTTTTCCCAAAAAGTCTAGTTTGTAAAAAAATCTTTAGAGATTAAGTCGATGTTCCTAAAATGATTTGTGACATGACAGAACTTTAAATTTCTAAAATAGGATTCAAATTCACAGCTAATTCAATTTGGCGCGATTTTAGCGTGACATAGGCTACCTGATAACTTTTAGAAATTTTTAATGCAAACGATCGGTGGTCAATTTTCTTCGAGCCACAATGAACTCCTTCGACACATTGACAACTCTCGGTTGTCGTGAAAATCTCAATGATTCAAATACGGACACAGGGTACCAAAACGATAGAAAAATTAGTCTAGTGTCAATCGACGAGAATTTTGCAATTCAGTGGGATCACCCATGTTTAACCACATATATCGATCAAACCGGCTTATCTTTGATTTCTAATTGAGTTATATATATGTCGTAATGATCTGCAAATGAGTACGGTCGAGTAGCCGATTTTTAGTCAAATCCTCAAGTCTATCGCATTAAAATCTCTTAATGACTTTCCCATATAGTCTAGTTATCTCATGAGTGGCCATCAGAGAAAAGCACTATAGGCGCGTTGATGAAAGGCCTAATTTATCCAATGGAAATCAGAATTTGAAAAATCAGGATGTCACAAGGATAGTTGGTGCTAGAAGTTCTAGGATAGAAGGATTATATTACTTGGAATCTTTGAAGGCGGGATTGGCCTCCCGTGCATAAACTGGTCGGGAGCTGATGTTGCTCTCTTGATGAAGCCATGGTAGGTTGAAACCAGTTGTTAAGCGTAAAGAAATCTATTATCTCACTCAATTGACTAAACGCCCGAGCTAAGGTGGGAATGGTACGACTTCGTACAAAGAAATCCGTCGTATAAACAACTATAGAAGGAAAGCTGGCTTGGCGAATTTGGCTTGTTAGGCGGCACACAGGTTGTTCCGCAACCAAGGAACTGTCGACCCATGACACAAGACTCAAAGATTACTAGAAATCAACATGCACCTCATAAAAATGACTCAAGCCTCCCTTATAAGCCTCGACCAAAGTCATTCATCAGCAAATTATTGGCTTGGTCACTTGAACTCAAAGAAAAATGTCAAAACCGAAGAATCAACACATCAAGCACCACAACAACCTCGAATGTGACCTAAGATAGCAAAACCAAGAGAAAGAGAGATCAAGAGATTAAGAATAAGTCTCATTTCCTTGCCTTAAGATCAAGCTTCACTTATAGTGAGAATTCATGCAATAAATGGCAAGAAAATGAGGAAGAGAGAGTTTGGGGATGGAGCAGCTAAGAGAGAGAGGGAGAGAAATGGAGAGAACTTTTAGGCCAAAATGAAGAAAATGAGGAAGACGAAGAGAGAGAGAGAGAGAGAGAGAGAGAGAGAGAGAGAGAGGGCGTTGATCATGCTTAAGAAAGAGAGAGAGTGTGTGTTCATTTGGCTTGTTGAACACAATTGTTGCGTGAAAATCCATTGGCTTGGTCACTATTCACCCATGATTACATGCATTAAATCATCCAAGAGCAAAAGTGAAATTTTTGAGGCAAAGGTTAGGTAATAAGTGAGCAGCCATAAGGTGATTAGGCTTAATAGTAATTCATTTTATCATAATTTAATCTTTCATTATATAATATAAAGTATCCTTTAGAGTATAATGGCCATATTAATCAAATTGACCATAAGATTCTAATTTAAAATAGGAATATAGTCAAAACTATATTCTATAATTATCCAATGAATTTCCCTATATTCTTGGACTCAAATAGGTCAAACAAATCTTTCAAAGGTGTCTCAAGATATTGATATCTCTACCTTGATCATTGCCGACCTTAATTCTTCCTTGAATTTTCGCCCTCCGCTAATTAAGCGGGTGAAAATTAAGGATATCACATGGGAGAACTATGTTACACCCTTCCAGGCATCTAGAGGAACCCAATTACCCCTCTAGATATCTCTACTACAACTCGGGGCATCCTCATCCTAAGGACCGATGGTAATTAGTGACACATCCATACCATAATGCAATAATTCTATAATTCAATTTAAAAGGCACGTTACCATTACTATTACCCAGGAACTCAAATGTGAACCTAATGAAACCTCAATCATTTTATCCCCTAGATTGACATATTTTCACTTGTGCCTACATTAGATGAACTATAAAAAGAATTTCATACCCTAGACCTTAAACTAGCTTTATAAGGCGTTCCACACGCCTTTAGAAACAATAGTTGTTGTCTAGGTAAATGGATTTAAAAAAAAAAAAAACTATGAAACTTTAACATAAGATAGAAAAGATCTAAAGGGACATTTTCTGTGAAGTACTCAAAGTCTGATTTAGCTCATACAATTCTAAATATTTTTTAGTAAATCAGGCCAAAATAGTAGAAATTTCCCGAACGCAATGGAGTAGCAAAATAAGTGTTTTGCAAATTAAGTGAGATAAAAAAAATCATGGAAATTTTATATGTGAAAGTATATAATGTACTCTACAATTTTCATGAAAGATGCATGTTAGAATTCTTGACCAAAAATTTTGTGGGAAATGAAAAATAGGAAGAGGTCCATTCAATAGCCTTAAAAATATATTCCAGGCTCTATACTTTTTCAAATATATTTTTGTCGTATGAAGTCTGAAAAATATGAAATTAAAATATGTTGTGAAACAGTCAATAAGGGACAACTTTCGTGAAGGATGCCCCATGAACAAAATCGAGGGTCAGATTAAAACCGAACTTGTCGTGATATTTTGACTCAACTCTTCGGTACCTTCAGCCCAAGTATGTATGTTGATTTCACATACCACCTTCCCATAACTCATATACACATCCACGACTAAAGTTTCAAACTTTCAAACTTATAACTTTATCCGAAACCTGCGACTAGGTGCTAACACCTCCAGAACACTAGATTCAACAGATTTTTGAGGAAACTCATTTTGTCACGCGACAAACCATTGCTATAAGATAGAATGGAGAATATCCACTTGCCATGAGTCCTAGAGGATTGCGGTGGTGACTCAGCGGCTCCCGGAATCTCGGCTGCTATGGTCTGAACTGAGGCGACGGCAAGAAGATGGCGATGCGGGTCATTGGCCAAGCTACGAGCGACGATGGCTATGTTTGCAGCATTGCAGGTGAAGAGAGTATTCGGCTTTCACAGAATAAGGGGCAGTGGCCACGTGAAACGAGGATGAACGAGCGAGCTGCGGTTTCGAGGGGATGCGGCAATGGTCTTCAACAGACCACCGCTATTGACTTTGAGCGGTTCGATGGATGCTGGCGACAAGAGAGAAGACCGGCTAGCTATCGCGTGTCACGCCCAAGAGAAAATAGATGGCTTTGACCGCTGACTGGATTCGTGGAAGAGAGAAAGGAGAAATTGTTGCCGTGTCTTCATGGTGCGGTCTCCCTCTTCGCACCTCTTCGAGCAATGCGAAGTCACCGACCGCTTTAATTTCATAGCGAGGTAGACGGCTGGGAGAGAGAGAGAGAGAGAGAGAGAGAGAGAGAGGGAGGGAGGGAAGGTGTGCACGGAGATGAGACGGGCTGAGATGGATGCGGCTCGTGCGCGTAGGAGAGGTCACGGAGCTGTTGACTTGGCACGGCTTGAGCCGTCATAGCTGAGTTGTCTCGGCAATGACGGAAACGAACTGAATCGGTAGTGTGGTAAGGTATAACGAGATGTGACGACGTGATCCAATGTCTAGTGTGGTGGCATGGCGTTGCTGGTTACATGTCCGAGACCGGATGTCACTATATATATGATTTACTGTGTAAATTGGGTCGAGTCTCTATGTTTAGTCATTGCTTTCCAGTGGAAAGACTTGAAAGTCAGTGAGTGAACCTGTTTGCTTGTTGTCACTTTTGGACTAAAGTGATTTTTCACTACAGATCAATGTTGTTTCTAGTCAAATAAGATTCTTCATGTGAATATGTTAGAAGCCAATATATTCCCCACCTTGACCCTCGAATCACAAAAAGTTGAATTTGGCTATAGTGAGGTACGTTTGATAACATTTCTGTTTTGTTCAGAAATAATTTTTTTTCAATTTTTATTCCTTAGACGAATTTTGAAGTATAGGAACATGTTTTGTACCACCCTAAAATTTCTATTATCGAAATAGAAAAAGAATAGAAAAGTGCTTACCACAACTCTCAAATTTTTTTGTAACGTGAAATTTTTTAATAATTTTTTAATAATTTTTTGAGATTTTTCTAATTCTTTTTAATTTCTCCTTTTTTTCTTTTCTTTTTTTCCTCCCTTCTTCTTCCTCCTCTAGCCGGTTGCCGAGCCTTGGTGATGGCCGGTAATTGGCCAAAGACGAGGCTCAACGAGGCTCAACCTTGCCAAATCTAAGTCATGCCTCACCTAGCCACTAGCAAATCCTTGAAAGGCTTCATCTCGGTCCTTGTCTAGATCTTGGGATTAACGGGATGTAAAATAACTAAAGGGTATTCCTTCTCCATAGAAAAATAATAGATACAAAGAAAATGGGAGTACAAGGTGCGCGGGTACATGCGCATTAAAATAAGGAACGCCTCCATAGAGTTTGATCCAATGTAAAGATTGGGTTGAGTCTCTATAATTAGTCATTACTCTCCCATGGAAAGACTTGGAAGTCATTGAGTGAACCTCTTGGCTAGTTGTCACTTATGGACTAAAGTGATTTTTCCTTTCAAATTAGTATTGTTTCTAGTTAAATAAGATTATTTGTGTGAATATATGAGAAAGCAATATATTTTCCAACTTGACTGCGGAACCATGAAAAGTTGAATTTGGTCACGATAAGTTAGTGGGGAATTCTACTATATGGTTGAACCTAAGCAAGTTCTTAAAAAGTTTCATTTCGATCCTCATCGGGAGCTTAGGATCGCTACGATGTAAAATAACTAGAGGTTGTTCCCTCTCTTTAGGGAAGAAAAAGATACGGGGAGAATTGGGTATATAAGTCATGTGGGCATTGGCGTGTTAAAATACAAAATGTATCTGTGGAGGATGACCACCGTGAAGATTCGGTCAAGTCTCTATGTTTAGTCATTGCTCTTTAGTGAAAAGACTTGGATGTCAAGTGAGTGAACCTCTTTGTTTGTTGTCACTTCTAGACTAAAGTGAACTTGGCCATCGCCCCACAATTCATCCCTCACTCCAGCTGCCATAACTCCACTACTCCAATATTTCCAACAACAACCCCCACCGCCACTCCCCCCCCCCCAAAAAAAAAAAAAAAAACCTCTTCCTCTCCCGGGAGGCAACAACTCGCGGAGGATGCAAACATATATGAGACCAAGGTCATCATCTAATGGGAGATATGATCATGGAAATCATGCAAATATATACTTTTTGTTATAGGTGGAAGATATGTACCCATTAGAATTCACCTACAATGGGAAAATTATCAAAATAGCCCTAAACTTATTGCAATTTTTCCAAGTCAGTCATAATTTTTTTTTTTGTCAATTCAATCATAAATATATTATAATTATGTCAATTCAGTCCATTCGGCGAAATTTAGTTGGCTAGTGCTGATGTAAATGCCAACTAGCATTGGTTGTTTGGCCAACATTGATGTGGCAATTTGTTAATATATTTATTTTTGTTGAATTTTTTTTGAATTTTTTCTTCTTTTTTCCCTAGCCAATTGTCGGACCGGCTAGAGACTAGGGCCAGCAAGGTCTTGCCGTCACTGGGCAAGGTCAAGCTCACCAAACCATGGCGAGGCTCGCTCTCACCTAGATTTGGCGAAGGCGAGCGTCACTATCGTGGTGAAGAAGAAGAAAGAAAAAAAATAAAAGAAAAATTAAAAAAATAAAAGATCATTAAAAAATTGCCACATCAGAGTCAGCTAGTCGGCCGGCCTCCACATTAGTGCTAGTCGACCAAATTTGGCCAAATAGACTGAATTGGCATAGTTACAAAATGTTTAGGACTAAATTGTACAAAAAAAAGGTTTATGACTCAATTGGAAAAATTGTAATGGGTTTAGGATTGTTTTGGTAATTTTACCCCCACAATGTATATATTGCAAGAGAAATTCAGTATACAATACACTTTGGAAACCTCAAATTAAAAAGCCATTACTATTTTACACATGTTTCTAGTTTACTCTTGTATCAACCCATTCATGATGACATAATACGACTTCTCTTGTTAGGTCTAACAAATAACGTCACTTATAAATGGTTCTATTTTTTATGGGTAGTCTTGCTAATGAAACTCTATCTATCTAAACAGGTATTATTGTTATTATTTTAATTTTTATTTTGCTTGACTAAAAGTGAAGCAAGAAAAAAAATGAAACAAAAAAAGAAAGGACTTCACCAATTTCATGACTATTTGAGGATATATAAGGTGGGATTTAGGTTCCAAAAACTAGAACCGGTTCCAATAATATGAACTTATTGCGGAACCGCTTGCCCTTAGAAGATGGTCCTTCAACAAGAGACAAATTCGGGTGGTCCCTCGCCGATTTATTGTGCAAGTCTTGTGATTTTGGTGCGAGAGACGCCGCGAAGCAGACTGAAATGGTGGATTCAGGCGAGAGGATGGTGTCTATCAGGCTAGGGAAATTAGGAACGTGGATGGTGGTGAATGTAGTAGTACAAGTGATACCGATAACAGTCTAGTTTCAAGAAGATGGTTCTACATGGGGTCTTATAAGTACGTGACAGATGAATCTTCCACATCGCTAGTAGCAATCAGGACCCCATTGAAGAAGCAGCCGAGCAGGAAACCCACCCTACCACCGAGACCCAGTCCCCGCCATGCAATGTCAATGTGTAGTTGTGAATCAGGGAGAGATTTTGATGGCTTTGATGCGACAAAAAGCGGTGAATACGGCGACAGTAGTTGGGATACTAGTATTGGAAGGAGAAAAAGATCAGGCTTTTCGATATCGAGAATCTGGGCGAGGGGAAAGAAGGAGAAGCCAAATTCAAGGGGAGAGGCATTGGCCCAGGAAGCTTCTCTTCAAATTCCAAATAACTGGGCCATTACGAGCAGAGAGGCCGAAGACAAGCTGAACAGAGACAATTATAGTAGAGCTTGGATGGAACTCAAACTTGGTCGCTCGGAAAATTTAGGGAGCGAGTTCTAGTGTGATCAGGATGGTAAGAGGATAAGTTTGGGTTCTCGAACAAATCTGCTTTCTTTCTTTCACTAGGACTCGAAGTGCCAAAAAGCAAGGTTGTGCGTTCATCTTCCTCACCCCAAGTCTAGTCCTTTCTTCGAATTCCAGAAACAAGATAAATTTCTTTGTGCAGTTCAACTCATTTTTACTGGAAGGTGGAAAACTCCAGCTGCTGCATTGAGATTATTCATGGTTTCTGGAAATTTAATCTGGTCCATAGCCAGAGTATCATTTCTTGCCATGATCGTGTGATGCATCATATTGTTCAAGGAAATTGCAAAATCATTGAGACATACCATGTTCATCGAGACTCAGACACACGTAGATTTTGAGGTCTTTGACCTTGGCCCTTCCCTGATGAATTACTAATAATGTGTGTGCGTGGATCACATTAGTTGTTCGAATTACGCAAAAGATGGTAACCAAACAGGAAAAGTTATTGCGAGGATTTCAATGTAGAAAAGATTCTAGGAACCTAAGTCAGGAAAAAGAAAAGAAAATTATTCACCTGCTCATTGTATGAGGATTATTTCATTGCTAGGCCATGAAGATAATGACCAATTGCCTGCAACTATTTCTTCATCATTTAGAGCTAGAGACATGAGCTACTGGAGATTCGGCATTTGATGTGGTCATAATAACTCCGACTTGAATTAGATTGGTGGACCGACCTACTGGACATTAATCGCGGATGCTAATCATTTCACCTACAATTGTCCGAGAGCGTTATACGTGGCCGTTCTTCATATCATGTGATCGCTTGTAATAAGAAAAACACTTACCCTGCGCTTTCCTTTCCTGCATTTATTATGTCGATGCTAACTTCTTGTTATTCAGAAGACCATTCCAAAACGAGGTATTAACGTCACACAATCATATTTTTATTCAAACCAGATCCGCGATTAATTATCACGTTATTCAAGTGGTCTTCAAACTCGCAAAGCCAAACCACAAAAGCAGACATTATTTTCGGTATCATCCATACGTTTTTCCTTCAAGAAAAGGGGTTCGAGGTCCTTCCTAGGAATAGTCCACCCAGACTTTGCCGGCGTCGAGGTTGGCGATCTTCGCAAAGGCGTCCTGGGAGAGGTTGATGACCCCGTTGCACGGTTGCCGGCAGTAGTCCACGACCTTGACCGTGATGACGCCGGCTCTGCAAGGGTTCGGAAACTGGTTAGCCGCACGGGTGCATCTGACCTTCAGCATCCGTCCGCAGGCCCTCCCGCCATTCCACAACGCATCGCTCACTCCCGCGACCATCACTCCGCTGTTCTTCAGAGTGAACCCTGGACAAGCCGCGGCTGCCAAAAAACAAAAATAAAGACATTAAGGACTCGACAGTCGAGAAGCTGCGCCGCCAATCTTTTTCCATTCGAATCGGAAGAGGAAATGCAATTCTGAGAGCAACCCTTTTACATTTCATAGATGTGACTCCAGAAACATGTGAAAACACGAGACGTAGACAAAACATTTGCATTTAAACACACGGACATGGACATTAATAACCTCTACCAAGTTCAAGGTGAAATCATGGATCACTCACGATAATATTGGGGTGGGTAGTAAACGGCGAGGCCCGCCGTGGCCGATGCAGCAGAGAATAAGGACAAAGCCATGGCCAACGCCACCAGCACCTGCAATTTCACCTCCATTGCCGCTTCCTAGTTATGGCTTGAAGGATCTTCGATCCCAGGCATACATATATATACGGAGGAGTCGATCCACCATGGAGGCCGGGTCGTCTCATTGTGCATTAGCAATCGCTCTTCAGTGGAAAGACTTGGAAGTCAATAGGTCAGCGGTTTTTTGGACTAAAATTATAGTGGCCCCGCACTGTTCGAACTTGGAAATCAATTTCTCCTCAGTCCCGTCCTCGTCACGACTAGATAGTTTCTTCGGTGTCGTGCTATTGTCCCCCACAGGTCACGACGACGAGAGGCCCAGGCTGTCGGATTGAGTTCGGAGGTATGTTGGCCGTCGGATGGTGAGCACGGGAGAATTGGACCGTATGAACACTACGTTGCGAATCGGGATTGTTTATAGTCAAGATGACAAACGTGGGAATTTTCTATCGTTTGTCGGAGTCGACGCAAGATCGCACCAGTTTCGTTCAGTCAAATAAGCTGTTCTATCACTGTTCTTCATGTGAACACGTATGGATCGATTATATTTTCCAACTTGACATTCAAACCACGAGAAGTTGAATTTGGTTGCAGTACATGAATTAGTGGAAAGTAAGATAATATTAATGGTCTTGTTGCTAAGTGTTAAGACCATGTTTGCAATATGCAAAATTTTCGATGGTCCATCTAATCTATCAAAGTGAAAAGTAGACTTAACCATGCAAAATAATATCGACACGTGTAGAACACGGGGGCGTACACATTCATTGGGGGCAGAGTGCTTCCTTAATTATGATGTCATATCGCCAAATGCACCATCATATAAGATATAATCTTACAATAAAGTAAGGGAGTTCCAGTAATGATCTGCTTAATTTTATTCTTAAGAAATCTACACTCGCTTGTATAGCTAGCATTATTCCAATTCTCACTTCAAGCCCCGCAAAGGCAAACCAGGAAAATTAATGACAAATTCCTAAATTTATTACAATTGTATCATTTTGATCCTAAATATTTTGACAATTTGCCAACATAGTGATTCACGTCAATTTTGAGCGGAAATCACCAACAAGAACGTGGAAGGTACTACATAGCACCAATGTCAACATGGTAATTTTTTAAAAAGATACTTGAATTCTTTTGAATTACATATTTATTTTTTCTGTTTTTTTTTTTATTGTGGCGGGTGAGGGCCGAGCAACCCTTGCTGGCCACTAGGCAAGGCCTTGCAAGCCCTCGTCAGTCGTGGGCAAGGGCCGCGACCCTCTCCAAATGTGGGCAAGGGCGACCCTCCCCTAACTCTCTCCGACCATCACTTGTGGCCGGTCTCAAGTGATGAGAGAAAAAGGGAAGAAAAAAAGGAAAAAGGAAAAAATAAATATTTTTTTTTAAATTATCTACGTCAAGTTGGTACACCACATAAGATAGCCAGTGCTAACTAGACTATCACATCAGTGATTTCCCGCCAAAATTGGCTGGAAAGATTGCATTAGCAAGTCGTCAAAAGATTTAAAACTGACTTTGCACAATTGAAAATTTATAACTTAATTGATCCAAGTATAATAGGTTTAGAAATTTTCTATTAACTTTCCCTAGCCAAACCATATAGCTCAAATAGGAAATATTTTTCAAATCAAGACGGGATACTACAAATGGATATTTCACTCTGGCTAACTTTTAGGAGCAACGCTCAAATGAATACTACAAGCTCACAAAAGAGATGGACTGAAAAACCACTCAAAAATGCTCGATGTCTCTTGTTCTTGCCGGACTCTATTATGTGACTTCTGGCCGAGTTTTCTCCAATTTATAGAACTTCAAGTTCAAACGAGGAAGTTGGAGACGGTGAATCAAAAAAAAAAAAAATGGAGGAAAGATTGCAAAAAGCACTAGAAATACGAATACACTAGCATAGCCAATTATGACCCAACGAATTTTACATCATGAAGGTTCAATTTGATTCAATTTGATTATATACCCTACAAATTGATTTCTCAATTAATTACTTCCATTCAATCAATTTTGAGAACAAAAACTTCAACAATCGTTCACTTTTACGCCCATGATATTCAAGTCATTTCTTTTTGCAATCAAGAGCCACACATGACAACGATTTTTTCAGTGGCGCATCGCCAATGTATCTTTTGTCTCGGCGTTTATTTGATTAGAAGGGATATTCAAAAAGAGAAACTAACTTATGGTGAACTTCATACGTATCTCCAATACAAAAACTCGAGATTGATTTAAAAAGAAATTTTTTTGAAACTAGTGAGAAAGTGCAGCATATAATATAAGTGACATCGGTATATACATAATTGAAAAATTATCCAAAAAGCATTAAACATATTATACTTTTACTAATTGAATTCATCTAGTCAATTTTGACTGGAAATCACTAACGATGTGTCAATTATTTTAAGTGACATGATTGGTGTAACGTCAATAATTTTTAATGATATTTTTATATTTTTCTTTTTCCTTCTTTACCTTTTTATTTTATTTTTTATTTTTAGGCCTCGCAAGGGCTCGTTGGCCATTGACTGAGGCCCAACAATCCCAACTAACCACTAGGTGAGGCCCTGCAAGCCCTTGCCAGCAGGGCAAGTGTTTGTGGCCTTTACACACAATTGGGCAAGGGTTACAAGTCCTCCACCCAGTGGTTGGTGACAGCTTGTTGCCCTCACATGGGGCCCTCGCCCACAACTATGCAAGGGGCTCAACCCTCAACTAGCGTCTAGCGAGGGTCATTGGCGACGGCCCTGCTCGTCCTTAACAATAAAAGACAAAAAGTAAGAATAAAAAAGAAAATTATTAAATAAAATATTTATTAAAAATTGCCAACATTAACGATTTCCTATCTAAAGTAGCCAGATGGACTTAATTGGTAAAATGTGAAAAAAGTTAAAACTCAATTGACACAATTAAAATATTTGAAATCCAATCGATACAAGAATAATACATTTGAGATTTTTTGGATAATTTTTCTTGCATAATTTAGGCACGGCTTTAAGAGGCTATTGTATCATGTGACCATGACTGATGTTTATGGCATCACCAACACCAACTCAATCAAGCTCTCTCTACTCCCCATACCTACATTTCTAATAATTCTCCTACACGTAATGGACAACAACATCAACTTTCCAACCCCGGCACTTCATTTCACATTTGATGTCCTTTTTCTACGAACATTAAAGTTATTCCCAAGCCCTTCGATGTCAGCCACCTATCGATTCATGGATGATTTAGTGCTACATCCATAAAGTGTGTGAACATATGCAATGGAATAGGGTAACCAGCCACTTATGTAAAGACAGACAAATGAGTATGCATTATCCCTCAATATTCCGAGTATGATAGTACTAACCAGCCACTTTTTCGAACTGTCATCTCATGCATTCGCTCAAAAGAGACGCTGTTGCACGAGGACGACATAAAGTTATGGCCAGGGTAACGTTTATATTATCTTCCGCCTCTCAAAGGAGATGAAAAATATAAGTTGAAATTAAGGATGATCATATCAAACCGCCCAAATCAGGAACTACCCGGATTAAACTGGACTACCCTGTTTGGTCCGATTTCCAAGGACGTTGGTCCAACTCTTGGTTCCATAAAAACGGCGGTGATTTTTTTGTTGGATTTCCACTAGATCAAGTCGAATCGACAAGCCCGGCCAATTTTTTTAAAAATATATATTAATTTATAAAAAATAGCAATAAATCATAAAATTGTAGTAACTCTAGTAAATGTTTAATTCCTTTTTTAAGTAGTCGATTCCCAATCCAAGGACCATCTAGTCAGGATTTCGACTCCAAAAAATGAGAATTGGTCCTCTCGATCTGATTCCCGATACTTAAGTGAAATTGGATCGAATTAGGAACTGATCATCCCTAATTGAAATCATTTAAATCAATGTTCTAACAAAGTTCAGGGCCCGAGCTCACGTGAAATTTAGGCCCATCACGACCAACCACGAAATTAGAATCCTTGCATTCATCTTCATCGGTAAATACACGATAGACTAATTAAAATGAAGGCTGAAGTTGAAGATAGGCTTCTTCATCCCCTCCAATTTACATAAATTTTGGATAATATATATTTTGGGAAAAGCAAGCGGGTGATGAAGAAGCCAAAGAAGGCCAGAGGAACCTAAAACGGTGTGCTCGGCCCCTTGTCTTTCCATATGATTAGACATCTTTGACTTTGCCCAGATTAGTGAATTTTAGTGACGAGGAAACTTTTTTTTTTTGGGGACAGAATATGGGGAAACTTAATCATTAGGATTTAACATTAACCTTCACGAAATTATAACCAGCATCATCACTTCATTTTGATTAGACGTCTGCACCTCAATTTCGTGCTATCCAACCAATGATAAGAAGCTGAAGATAGCATCACTCAGATAGCGTAGCTCATATAAGAAGGTGATTTAAATATCTAAAAGCTGGAGTGGCATCATTCAGATATATGATTGTCTAGTGCAAAATCCCTCAAATGGATAAATCAAGTCAAGTTTAAATTTGATCAAAAATAGTCAAATCCAAATAAATTCATTTAATCTGTTTTGATCAATTTTCATACAATCAAACTATCGTTAAAACACTTCTACTTTCAATCTAATTTACAAAAACCCATATCCAAATTTAGATGAGAATGTGAAGTGAATGAGCGAAATCCAATGAGGACGTGAAAGAATAAAGAGAAAGTTATGAAGATGCATTAAATTTAAATAATTTGTAAATCTGTTTATAACTCATTTAATATTCATATTATATTTAAATTCATTTATGACTAATTTATTTGATTTATATAATTGATTTATGACTCATTTAACATTAAGCTTCACGAAAGTATAGCTAGTGTCATTAGTAATTTTGATTAGACATCTGCACCTTACTTTGGTGGGGATCGAACGATGATAAGAAGGTGATTTAAATACCTAAAAGCTGGATATAGAGCACTAAACATGTGGTCTAGTGTGGTAATGATTGAGGGCATTGTGTAGCATAGAAAACTACAAAAGGAGCTTTCATTTCCACCATTCATGTCACATGAGAGTATATGTTGTTCATGCATATAACCAACATTAGAAAGGAAATTTGGTACCCTCAGGAAAATACTACATGTAGGAGAGAAAGAGAGGTGAATTTGGCGATAGTAGGAGAGAATTTAGTATTTGTAGGAGCAAAGAGAGCTTTTCGACATCGACAATCTGGGCAAGAGGAAAGAAGGAGAGGCCAATTCGAGGGGAGAGACATCGGCCCAGGCAGCTTCTCCTCAAATTCGAAGTAATCGGGCCATCATAAGCGGAGAGGCCGAAGACAAGCTGAAAGGAGACAATTGTAGTAGAGCTTCGATGGAACTTGAACTTGGTTGCTCAGAGAACTTAGAAAGCGAGTTCAAGTGTGATCAGGATAGTAAGAGGATAAGTCTGGATTCTCAAACAAATATGCCTTCTTTCCCCAAGAGGACTCTGCTTTGGCTTCTTTGGCTCGGAGTGCCACAAAGCAAGGTTGTGCATTCATCTTCCTTGCCCCAGGTCTAATCCTTTCTTCGAATTTCAGAAACAAAATAAATTTCTTTGTGCAATTCAACTTTTTTTGACTGGCAAGGTGGAAAACTCTAGCTACTGCAGTGAGATTATTCAGGGTTTTTGGAAACTTGATCTGGTCCATAACCATAGTATCATTGCTTGCTATGTTCATGTAATGTATCACATCCTTCAAGGAAATTGCAAAATTAATCAAGAGGTACTGTGTTCATCGAGCCTTAGTCAACAATAATTGAAGTCTTTGCTCTTGCCCGTTTCCTGATGAATTACTAATTATGGTTTTTGCATGGGTCACATTAGTTTTTTGATTTACATGAAAGATGGTACACAAACAACAGGAAATGATATTGCAGGGATTTGAATGTGGAAAAGTTCTAGGAACCTAAAATCAGGAAAACGCAAGAAAATTATTCACCTACTCCATGTATGAGGGTCGTTTGACCAAAAAAAATAAAATGTATGAGGGTCGATTATTTCATTGCTAGGCCATGGAGTTAATGACCAATTGCCTGCAACTTTTTCTTCGTCATTTAGAGCAAGAGGCATGATGAGAGCTATTGGAGATGCGGCATTTAATGGAGTCATACTGACTACGATTTGAATTAGGTTGCTGGCCTGACCTTGCTGGACATTAATGGCGGATGCTAATCTATTCACCTACTATTTTCGGAGAGTTTTTTATGTGGCGGTTGCTTCGCATCATGTGATCCGCTTGTAATAAGAAGCACGCTTCCCTGCCCTTTCACTTTCTTGCATTTATTAACTCGATGCTGACTGGCTCATGGCCCATGGTTGTCCCGTTGCCGATGTCGGACACCTTGTCTCCGATGAATGGTAGAGTCAACGGTTAGACCATCCTCACACGAAATCTATCTCGGCATCGTTATGTCTCTGTAGATATATATGTACCTCTTACTCTTTGTATGTGCGTTTTTCTATTTATACCTATATATTTGTGTATATACTATTAATTAAACAATTTAATATGGCTGCTTTAATCTCAAAATTGCAACAAAAAAAAAGAACCATGGAAAGCCGACACACATATTTAAAATACTATATGACCGCACCTAACCATAAGTAGGCAAAATCATAATTATCGTGATCAAGATTATTGACAAGTAATTAATGAATTGCCTTTTGAATTTGAATTCCAAATCAATGTTAGAGATTCCATAAGTCTCTCGTATTTCCTTTTACAATAATTTAAATTATATTCATGAAAATGAACAATTAAGTAGCTGAGCTCTTATGGCTAAATTTATTTAAATGTTGATCTTAATGGAACACTACAATTATATATTAAAACACAAACTAGACTTCATTGCATATCATTATGTGTTTTTTATATGTATATTCACATATTAAAGGAAACGGGCGTCCTTATCATGATAGGATTTACATTTACATTATGCTTGACATCTCACTTAATTAATTCATCGTGCATTAACCATGTTTGTTAAAGTGTTTGTGTGCAAAAGGGTGTTGAAACATCATATATTGCTTGTTTGCAAGGCTTATACAAGCCTGATGTTGTTTTAAGGGAAATTGTCCAATTAGTCCTAAACATATTGTGTGATTGTTAATCCAATTATAATTTTTTTTAATCTTTCCAATTTAATTCTAAAGCTTTATGTGAAACTCAATATAATCCTTATAGCCAATTTTAGTCGAAAATTATTCACATGACTATGTACCCATAGGACAGTCAACAAACCGCTACGTTAATGATTTCAGAAGAAAAATTGATCAAAAGCACTATACTGAAATTTTGTAAAAATGTTAATAACTCAATTGACAAAATTTTAAAGTTTGGGACTAAATTAACATCGGCACAGTAAGTTTAGGACTAATTGGATAATTTTCCCAAAATTTTCACGTTGAACATTTTAACAATACATTTTAATGAATTCCTTTTCTCCATTTAATATAGGCATCGCCCTTAACCTAGTAATCTAGAAATCTTTACCTATGCTAATATAAAAATAATGCTGAAAAGACCATTCCAAAACGCAGTGTTAATATCACACATAGATATTTTTATTCAAACCAGATCGGAGATCAAGCATCACGTTATTTAAGTAGTCTTCAAAGCCGGCATATCCAAACCATAAAAGCCATAAAAAGCAGACACTATCTTCGTGATCGTCCCCGAACTTTATGTTTTTCCTTCAGGAAAAGGGTCTCGAGTTCCTTCCTAGGAGTAGGAGTAGTCCACCCAGATGCTGCCGGCGTCAAGGTTGGCGATTCTGTCGAAGGCATTCCCGGAGAGGTTGATGTCGCACGGTTGCTGGCAGTAGTCCACGACCTTGACCGTGGCGACGCCGTCCTTGCAAGGTTTCGGAAAGCCGTTAGCAGAGCCGGTGCATCTGACCGTCAGCATCCGTCCGCAGGCCCTCCCGTTGTCCCACAATTCGTCCCCCACTCCCGTGGTCATCAATCCGCTGTTATCGAACCCTGCACAAGCCGCAGCTGCCCAAAAAAAAAAAAAAACAAAGAAAAGGACGCGACATTTGAGAAGCTACGACGCCTATTTTTTTCCAACGGAATTGGAAGAGGAAATGCGAATCACTGAGAAACCCTTTCGCATTTCATCGATGTCGACTCCAGAAAAATGTGAAAACATGAGACGTAGACACGCGGATAACGTAGACACGCGGATATGGATATGGACACTAATAACCTCTACTAAGGTCAGGTGAAATTACAGAACACTCACGATAATAAGACAGCGAGTGCCAATACGCAAGGCCCGGCTTGGCCGATGCAGCAGAGAGCAGGGATAAAGCCATGGCCAACATCACCCACACCTGCAATTTCTCCTCCATTTTCGTTTCCTTGTTATTGGACATCTCCACTCCCTAGCATACGTATATATATGTGTGTGTGTGACATCTCCAGTATGTCATGGCTAACATAGCATAGTTATCTTATTTGTTTCACTTTTTCTTAAGCATGTGGAAGTGTAAGGAATTAGTCGTCTTATTTGTTTCGCTTTTACTTAAGCATGCGGAAGCGTAAGGGACTAAAGTAATCCATCATGCGCATGGACTTTTATAACCTCATTTCTTATTTATTTATATATATGTCAGTCGATGAGGGAAAATTGTCCAAAAAGTCCTAAATTTATGGCACTTTTGCCAATTTAGCCATAAACCTTTTAACTTTTTTTTTTTTTTTTGGTACTGGAGGAACCGCCTCAGCTGGTAGCCAAAGCGTAAAACCCCAGGTGCTACGTAAGCGGGAGGTCCCACCACCTCCGGCAACACACTTAAGTCACCAAGTAACTCCGCCAGAGCCTTTGCTTTGCAAAGGTTTCGAACTCCTCACCTCTCTTGCAAAGGTTCACTGAAGCCTACCACGGCCGGTGGTCATAAACCTTTTAACTTTGCCAATTCAATTCTAAACATTTTCACTTTTTGTTGATTCGGTTTATCTAGACAATTTTGGTGGGAAAATGTTGACACGTGGATGCCGACGGTGCCACATAGGACCATTAGCGCTGATATGGACAATTTTTCATAATATTTTAATATTTTTTGAAATATTATTATTTTTTTTCCCTTTTTTTTTTCTTTCTTTTCTTTTTAGCGTTCTTTGCCTTTTCTGGTGGCCGGCCACCGGTCACAGCCAGCCGACTAGCTTCGCCCGCCACAGGCGAGGCTTGGTCGGGCAAGGAGGAGCCCCGGTAAGGGGAGCCCTTGCCCAAGCGCGGCTCGGCAAGGGTCGCCTAGGAGAGGCCGATATGCACCCAGGCCAGGGCAAGGGCTAGCCTCGCCAAAAGGGAAGCCCTCACCCAAGCGCATGTCGGCCTCACCTAACCAAATCTGGCGAGGCCAGCCCTCACACAGGCCAAGGCAGCCTCACCCAGCAACGGCTAGCCAGGGACGAGGGCCAGCCTTGCCAGATCTAGTCTGGGCACGGCTGACACTAGCCTGGGAGAGGGCGAGCCCCAACAAGAGCTCCCCTCGCCAAATTTGGTGAGGCCGACCCTCGCCCAGGCCAAGGCGGCCTTGCTTAGCATCGTCATCGCCCAGCCAACACTCAGTGAGGCTGCCTTGGCCTGGGCACAATAGCTTCGCCCAGGCGACCCTTGTCGGGCTGCGCCTAGGCAAGGGCTCCCCTCGCCGGGGCTCCTCCTCGCCCGGCCCGGGCCTCGCCGTGGCGGAGCAAGGCTAGCCAACTGGCTGTGGCCACCAAAAAGGCAAAGAAAGACAAAAAGAAAAAAAAAAAAAGGGAAAAAATAGAAAAAATAATAATAATTCAAAAAAATATTATTAAAAATTGTCAATGTCAGCACCGGCAATCCTACGTGGCATCGCTGGCGTCCACGTTAGCATTTTTTGGCCAAAATTGGCCGGATGGACTAAATCGGCAAGAAGTGAAAAGATTTAGAATTGAATTGACAAAGTTAAAAGGTTTAGTATTAAATTGGCAAAAGTGCAATAGGTTTAGGACTTTTTGGACAATTTTCCCCAAGCAACAAGTCGGGTAAATTGGAGAATTCAAAAAGGTTAGTACTACTAACTACACTAAGTTGTAAGTCAATTATCCCATCCCAACCTAACTGTACATGTGGTTGCTTAACCCTAACCTCCTAGCTCCGTTAAAAACCTTCCGAGTCCCAGAAATGCAACCATCCTCCTACCTCCCTTCTATGTGACAGGACTGCCTCCGTTTCCTAGTCCGTCATCAAACAACAGGAGGGGACCCTTCTTGCACTTGTTGATGCAGGCGTACATTCCAACAATCTCAAAAGTCACAGGCCCCATTGGAGCCCTTATATCCACAATCAAACAAGACACGATTCGAATAAAAACCATATCTAGGAAACCGGAATCTATAAACTTGTCCTTATGCCAAGTGAACTCGATCGGACCTCTGTAATGGACCATAGGAGAGGCAAGCGGGATTGACATTTCTATTGATATGAAAAGATAAAGTCACCAACTAGTGAGCCCAAACTCATCAAGCAAAAGGTCCATTGGTTTATAATATACAAATCAATCACCAAATTGACAATGAAAGACTCAATATAAAATATAGAAAATCATGAACTTACCGAGAACCTTTCAAAATAACACAACAAATCAATAGAAGTAGTAGTTTTTCTCAACAAGTAATCAATAGCTCAATTTAAAGGGATCCGGGTTATAATCGATAGGAATTTATGCTGCCATCATCATCTAGGTACCCTCCCGAGCATCTCGCATGCATCTAGCATCGTGAGGACATCTGGGGTGTAACACCCCAGGCACGCCATCCTAATTAATGCTATCTTAATAGCCATTAATTCTTCTTTAATGCAGAAGCACATATAATATAAATTATGCAAACATGTACAATCGGGAACATAATAGGTCAAAGTCAGTTTCCATTAATTAGCTCAATTATTTAATTACATGTGCGACATACAGACAAAAACAACTCTAATCCTAAACCTGGGGTATCCAAAAAGAGATCTACACCTTATTAGTGACACCTACACGTGCCACTCCATCCATCGTCCACTGTAATAGCCTGAATTTTCAAATTTCATTTTTGATTAAATAAATCACGCCTTTCGTCGATACGCCTATAATGCTATTCTCTGAGTCAATCACTCACGAGATAACTAGACTATTTAGGGAAGCAATTAAGGAATCCAAATGCAATGAACTTGAGAATTCGACCATGAATTAATTGCTTGACTGTGTTGATCTGCAATGGTCTTTACGGCACTGTCAGAAATTGATCAGAGACCGGAGATAGATCAATTCGTCTGAGATATGTGATCAAAGTGTGGGTGATTTCACCTGATTGCAAATATACTCGTCGATCGGCACTAAACTGATTTTTCTATCATTTTGGTACCCGGTGCCCGTATTTGAAACCTCAAGATTTTCACGACAACCAAGAATCGTCAATGAGTCAAATATGTACATGGTGACTCGAGATAAATCGATCACGGGTCAATTGTACAAATAAAATTCATAAAAGCTACCCAGTAGATTAGGTCACGCTAAAATCACATTGAATTGAAATTAACCACGATTTTGAACCTGATTTCAGAAATTGAAAGTTATGTGGTGTCACAAGCTATTTTTGGAAGCGTTGACTCATCCTCCGAAATTTTTTTGGAGATTTCGAGATTTTTACGGAAAATTGTTTGGACGTTGCAAAAAATGAACGAAAATTCGGATCGGCTAAATTGAAGGGGATTTCGATTTGCAAACCGAGCTATTTGATGAAAGGGACTTGTAGAAATTAGGTGGGCTTTTTTCTCATCAAAATTGGACCTCGATTTGGAGAAATCAGAGAGGAAATTGAAGCTCTATTAAGTAAAATTGCAGGCCAGTTTATTGACTGGAATTATGACATCAATTTAGTTAATTGATGGGATTTAAATTGTGAAATGTATTAGAGGGGAGATAATGCATTCAATTAGAGGGATAACCCTCTTTGACTTCTTCGTCCGAGGCTTCCCAAGCACGCCAAGATCGCCGCCCCCTTCCGTCTCCTTCGCACGCCAACCTCCTTCGCCGCTTCTTCATTTTTATTTCCTTCTTCATTTCTGTTTCTCTCTCCACCGAAGGTCTTGGCTTCTCCATTTTCATTTTCCCTTTTCATCTCTGCATTTCCCTCGTTCTATCCGCCGAATTCCCCTCACCTGCGCCATCTGTCCACGAGCTGGCCTCCCTTGGTCAACAACTCCACCCACCAAAGCTTCGGTTGACCGCCCCTTCGGCCACATCTTTCACCCCTCTCTCGCAGCCCATTTTCCCCTGAAGCCCACGCCCGCGCGTCCCACGTATGACAGCGAATTCCACCGAGCTCCCACGTTCGGTCAATAAAACGGTGGAGCTCTCACCATCCTGTTGACCCCAAAGCCACGCGGCCTTCAACGCCGCACGTCGATCCCTCCACCCAGCTGCCCCAACTTCGTTGGTCTTCTTCAACCGAAGTTCCTCACGCCTGGTCAACAGCGAAGCCTGCAGCAGTTCAGTCCAGCCCGCTCCGTTTCCTTCGCTGCTTCCTGGAGCCCAGCAGCAACGCTCGATCAGCCCAGCAACTTCTTCTTTGCTCGGCCCAGCAGTTGGGCCAGTTCAAGCCCAGCGAAATTTTTTGGTTCAGCAGCCACATGGATCAAGCTCAGCCCGTGTCTTCAGTCCATGCGAGTCTTGGTCCACCTCCTTGAAGTCAGCCCAGTTCAGCGAAGCCCAACAAAATCAGAAGCCCGTGAAGACAGCTCATCAAAGGCCTGTTCAGTCCAGTGAAGCCCAGCCCAATTCAGCAACAAATCTCAGTTTGGGCTGAGATTTGTTGGGCCTGTTTTAGGCCCAGTCCGAGTGTCCACCGACACCACCGAAAATTCTGATTTGACTGCATTAAATCCATCGTCATCGCGGTGAATCGATTTCCGCAATAAACCGGTCAGTTTATGCACTAAACCCTTCTAAGTAGGTTAATGACGTCTAATGGGTGTTTAATTTAATTTAATTAGGAATTCGGTGGTTAGATAGATTAATTAATGATTAAGTGACGCCTAGATAAATTGCATTATTTATCTAGAAGGGTTCAAGAATTTTCCAGACCGTATCGATACTTAATTTAGTGATTTTGGCTTAGGTTAGTATTTTTAGAATTTAAATTGATTTATTTAATTAATTACAGTAGTTATTTAATTATTAAATATTTTCCGGAAATTAGGCCGGGATAACTGGTGACCGGAATTTCTGCTGATTGCAATAGTGTGGTTAATTTCTACAATTGAATGTTAAATTGTAAAATTGAGTCTTGATTGGAAATTGAGTCAATTATTCCAAAATTGTGAATTTTGACATTTATCCAGAAAATCCTAGGTGTCGGGTTCTAAACATCAAAAATTCGCAAATTTTGATATGTTGTAGAAAAAATAATTTAGAACAATTTTGTGAAGAAAACTCATCAATATTCTAACTAGAAAAATCCATAGAAAATCAAGAAGAAGTGAGGGTCGCCATCTTGGTGGTACTAGACAATGGGACACCGAAAAGGAATATGACCATTTGGCCATCCAAATTAACTTATAAAAATCTGAAATTTAACTATGTTAAGCTTTAGATTTTAAAAACAACTCTTCAAGAAGAAGGAAATTTTTTGAGATCTAGTCTAGAAAAGTTGTAGAAAAAATAAAAAGACAAAATGGTACCCTGTGCACACAATTTTCTGAGCTTAATCCAAGTACACAAATCCGGTCCTATTGTCACCTCATCAACTTCCACTCATCAAAACATCACACAACAAGATAAAACAACTATGCAAGACTTCATCTCAGCTACTTAGAAGTGTCACGAACTTAACATCTAGCTTATCGTCTCAACCATCCATGGCCGAATCAACCACATGCAAGTGTCATGGTCTGTGAATCATCCCGTACTCGTGACACTTGTGAGTGGTACTTGGGATTATTGAGTAAAGAGTGATGATGCAGAGGGGACGAACACAATTGGTCCGTGGGAGTGGTGTCGGGACGATTGATGCTAAGAAATCTAGGATAAAAATATTATATTACTTAGAAGCTTTGAAGGCAAGATTGGCCTCCCATGCACAAACTGGTTAAGAGCTGATGCTGCTCTCCTGATGAGGTCATGGTAGACTGAAACTAATTATTGAGCCTAAAGAGATTTGTTGTCTCACTCGATGGACTAGACATCTGAGCTAAGCTCGGCGTGGTACGACCTCATAGAAATAAGATACCCGCCATATTGTTCTTTGGAACAACTATAGAAGGAAGGTTGGCCTAACGAATTTTGTCTGTCAGGCGCCACATGGATCGTTTCGCGGCTAAGGAACTATCAACCCTTGACAAATGGTATCAAAGCAAAAATCCCTCCAGTGAGTGGGTGAGTCGGAGAATCGGACTCCTTGCTCTAGTGTGGGTTAAACTAGAAAATACTAATGGTCTACCTAGTCCTACGAGGGTGGATAGTGAATCGTCGAGGCAAAAGGCACTAAATCGCAGCTCTCAACTAAGCTTCTAGGATGACAATGGTGGCACTAGGAAGATTCGGTTCCTCACTAAGCGGGTTGTGTTGGAGAAGACTGAATCCTCACCAAATGGGGATAACGTTCTTGAATTGATCGATAAATCTAAAGAGGAGGTCTACTACCACGTTTTTAACAAGGAAAGAACATCTAATTAGTTTACTGATGTCAAAATGCATAGTAAGCAAAAATAGTGCTGCCAAAAGATGTAGTTGGTGAGAAATGCCACACTTACCAAAGAAACGGCGGGTGACCAAAAATGACCCGAATAGCTAAGATCAAAAGAGGCTACCAATGGAGTAAAATCAATTTTGTTGGGCAAGTGTGACCATTTGATGTGAGATCCTAAAAGTGGCTCATCAATGGTTAAAGAACGCAAGAAAGCAACAAAGTAGATCGCAACGAGGGTGTTACGGAATTGAGTTGGGAATAATATTATGGTTCATGAATTCTCTCGTACTCATGACACTTGTGAATGGTGCTTGAGGTTATCGAATGAAAAGTGAGGATGCAGAGGGGACGAACACAACTAATTCATGGGAGTGACGTCAAGATTGTCACGCCCTGATCCTTGAGTGTGCGCACATCCCTCTTTGGTCGATAAAATTTTGCGATTTACCAGAACGAGTCGCCAACCCTTTCTTTTTATTGCACATGTGGAAGTGAATAATAAATCCCTTAACAGTAATCATTTTGGGATTGAAAAGCATGACAATAGATTTTCAAACAAACATGTTTTTAAATACACACCAAGTCAAATACAAAAGTCTATAGCCATAAGACTTCAAATGATTGACTCTTAAAAAGAAACAATTCTATCCGATCTATATTTCAAATCCCCTCAGCTCGGCTCAGAGTCTTCCACCCTACAGTCCTAAAAAATAAAGCCCACGACAAGGTGATATATAAATCTCAGCAAGTTCATGCTATAAACCCCGATTAGGAGGGTAATACGCCTAAGATGTCTTAATCACACAATCATACAATCACAGAGGCTTACCTTGGCCTCAGGTCATTCCTGCAGGTCAGCATAGTTTATATCACAATCATGTGTATATAGCAAATTCACACATCAATTTGGAACGTCAAAACCAATCATTACTCACACAAGCAAGAATCACAATTTAATCACTACTCAGATGTGCAAGAACTATCGATACACATCAAAGCAAGAATTATAATTAAATCAGTATTCACATGAGCAAGAACTATCGATACACATCAAAGCAAGAATTACCGATACACGTCGATCCATCAATTCAACCCCCGCATGGGCCTGGGCCTAATCCCTCTCCTCTCCTTTTTCTTTTTTCTTTTCCCTCGCGCGGTCTAGCCTTTTCTTCCCTTCAGCTTGGCTCGCCCCGTTGTCTTCTCCCTCAACCATCTTTTGCACGGGGAATCGGCGAAGAGGAAAGCAAAAAGTAGCCGTCCACATGGGGAAGCGGCAAAACCGAAAGCAGGGGCCACGGCAATAGGCGACTGCATCATCTCACAGGTGCAGGTGATCGTTGGAATTCGGAGGTCAGAGATGCCTGGCAAAGTCCGCTGGTTGGGGAGCTGAGGGCACGCAGGCGCGAGTTGAATGACAGAAGAAGCAGAGAGAGATCTCGGAAAAATGGTGGGTGAAAAAAAACAGGAAGGCATTGGGGAGAAAAGAGAAGAGACGAAAATAGAGAGGGGGTGGGGAGCAAGAGAAACACAGAGTGAAAAAGAGGAGGAACTCACTGAGACCTCCGTCGTCAATGCATCTCCCAATCGTTGCGACCGTCGCCGACGCGTCTCTCGATTGTTACTACCGCCGCCAACGCATCTCCAGGCCGCCGTCGTCGCCGCCGCCGCTGCAGACGCGTCTTTAAGTTGCCATTCCCATCGGAACTCAGGTTGGCATTTCATCGAATACCTAGTGTGCATTTTTGAGCTCGAGCTGGCCGGAGTTCATTCCATCCATTTCGGGTGAGCTTCGGCCTCCATAAGACCCCATTAGGTTCCTGTTTGTTGTTGGTTATTTGCTGATCACCACCGCTACCACCATGAATCCCTATTAGGTCGAAAGCCACTCGGTTCGTTAGTGCCCATCACCTGTTTGCCGTAATGCCTAAGTGGACCCTTCCACCCCAGTTCCTCTGTGTAGATTCTAGCTAGTCTCTTAGTCGCCGGACCGTGTCCCTCTGAACCAAGGCGGCACTGTCGCGATCCCAACTGGATCGCCGGCGCCCTTCCCCCATGTCTTCCCCGCCGTCGCAGCTCCCTGGTCGCGACTGAGCAATCGCTGACCAAGGGAGCGCGGGCCAAGTTGGGCCAGGTCTGCAACGTGGCCCGCTCGGCCTCTCCAGGCCTGCGGGCCCATTGTCCGAAATCAATCTGGGCCGTGGGCCTGCGAGTGAATCTTTTTTTAAAAAAAAAAAACTTGGGCCCTCGGATTGGGCCCAAGTTCGGTCCGCCCTCGAGTAGGCCTGGTCGGGCGGACTTGACTTGTCTTGCTTGGGCGGGATCGGGTTGGGTCGACCGGACTCCGATCGGTCCCAAAAAAAAAAAAAAAAATCATCATTAAAAAAAAAGAAAACAAATTCGAAAAATTCAAAAAAATATATATTAAAAAAATAATTTTGAAAAATTAAAAATTAAATTTTTAATTAAATTTTTTTCAAAAAATTAAAAATGATGGGATTTGGTTAGGAATTTCTATGTTTTGCATTTTTAGTGTAATTAGACATTTATTTGCTCGTATATTAATTATATTGCATGTTTAATTTGCATATCTAATTATGTTTAATTGCACGTGTTTAATTTGATTGCAATTAGGATCTTGATGGCTATGATTATTACTTTAATGATTGCGCACCTGCATGATCACCTCGCATTTAGTGGATAAGCATAAAATCAATCCAAACTGCCTGACAAAAATTATTTTATTAAAATGAACAGGATTAGGTACCGAAATGGGACTAATTGGCTAATTAGTGTAATCAAGTCCTCGACCCTAGATTCTCTGGTTGTGTAGGAAGTAAGGCATGCTCCCATGCCTCACTTGGTTTCTAGCCGATCCCAATAGGCTAGTGGTGACTCCTTTTATGCAAAATCCCTTAAGAATATCCCAATGTCACGCGAGGTATGGGCTTGGGAGAGCCCGTGCCTGATCATGGGCCTTAGGCCCATCCTTTAGGCAATACCCCTAAACACGCTCCCTCCCCCCCGAGGGTAGGTCACAACAGACACACGCCGGAAAAGAATAATAACTACTCACACACACTGGGAAAGAATAATAACTACTGACACACGTCGAGAAAGAATAATAACTATTGACACACACCGGGAAAGAGTAATAACTACCGACACACGCCATAAAAGAGTAATAACGATTGACACATGCCGGGAAAGAGTAATAACTATCGACACATGACGGGAAAGAGTAATAACTATCGACACACGCCAAGAAAGAATAATAACTATCGATAGGGGTGAACCCGGTTCCCGGGTAGAATCGGGAACTAGAGAACCACACTAAAGGGTCTGATTCAGTTCTCGGTTCTAAATGGACCGGTTCTGATTCCCGATTCCCTTTTTCTGGGAACCGGCGGTTCCGATTCTAGTTCTGATTCTGTTCCTATGAGAACTGGAACCGGTTAGGGCTAAAAAAAAGCCCCAAATAGAAAACTCCCAAATCAATTCACTTCTTTTATGTTCTCCCATTCTCTGCCGCTCGACACCACGACCTCTCGCCCTTGGCTCAGCGAACCGTCGCTCGCCCTTGACGCCACCGCCGATCTCTGATCGGCGAGTCACTGTTGACCTTTGCTCGATGCCACCTCCGCTCGCCCTCAACGCCACCGCCATTCGCCCTCGACCCCACCGCCGCTTGCCCTCGACCCCACCGTTGCGTTCGCCATCGACGGCACCAACCTCTTCGAGAAGCTCGGCCTCCCCACCTTCATCAATCTCTCCACCAATTTCTACACCAGGTCGCTTCTCTGCATATGTCAAGGGAAAAATTTTGTTTCTTTTTTATCTAGTCATGGAGAACGTGCGTTTCTATGCTTGCCCATTTGTTCGATCGCGCTTTTATGTTGGTGCTGCTCAATGGGGTTCGTGGGTGTTGCTCTGATGATGGCAGATGATGGGTCTGATGCTCCCGCGATGTCTTTTCGAAGGGTGGGGTTTGGATGTGTTCTTTTTATTTGTATCTTGATGAACTGCCACTTCTTATAGTTTCAATTGAGATTGTTGAAATTAAAAATGATGACAAGATCCTGGCTTTTGCTGTTTGAGAATGTGATTGACTAGTTTGGAAGAGTGAGATGTTTGTGTTGGTGAGGCGATTTAAGATGCGCTTCGGACAATCGGGTTCGTTAGTTTCTTTGTGCTTTCATTAGATATGGCCTTGCTCGATTTTTCAAAGTTAAGATGTGGGTTTGTTTGAATCATGATTAGGAGGGCCTGAAAGGAAAAGATTATCTTGTGAGTTGTAATACATAAACTTGTTGATCTGTTGTTTGTTGTTGTGTGGTCTGGTGGATCAGGGTGTACGACGATGAAGAAGAATGGTTTCGGTCGATCTTTGCGAATTCAAAGAAGGATGCATCTTGTTTGGGACACAATGGTTAAGCAGCTACTGCTACTTGCATTTATCTACTCAATCCCGAACCCTTCCAACCTAGATATTGTTCATTAATGTTGGTAGGAATCTGGACAAATTTCTGTTTCTGATTATGTCCAGATAACGAGCACCAAGCGGTATGTTTTTGTTATGCTTATTTTTCTGACGAATGAGTTCTCACACATATTGATGGCTCCCTGAGATAACATATGTTCTTTGAACATGATCAGTGCTAGGATCTTCAACATTTACCCGAGAAAGGGAGCGATTCTTGTGGGGTCCGATGTTGATATAATCATTCTCAACTCGAATTCGAGTTTTGAGATTAGTGTCGGGAGCCACCACTCTAAGATCAGATACAAATATCTATGAGGGAAGGAGAGGGAAAGTAAGTTTTATTTCTGCTAGGATCTCTCTCCATTCACTACTAACACATTCCATATCTTTCTGTCCATATCTTGAAACTTTTTTTTTTTCCTCCTTCGCATTCTTAGATATTGTAACCATTACAAGCTTCAGTGCAACAAAATTGTGTTTTCCTTTTACAAGGAAGGGTCGAAGTGATAATTGCTGCCTTTTTCTGCCCTTGTTTTTTCTTCCTATAACTATTGCTTCATCTAAGAGATAGATCTTCTCCTTGTAGTCTATGAAGAATAAAGCTATATTTATGAGAATTCAGTTTGCTGATGGAGCGGCATTAGTAAAAGGGATAGAAATGTGCTTTTTTTTTATGCATATGCTTTCAATGAACTATTTTTGGCAATTTATGGATATATAAGCTTTGCTTTGTCTCTTTCCTTCTTCATTATAGTTCAAACTTAAAATAAATAAAAAAAGAACCTGTTGGAACTTGGAACTTGTGACGGGGGTAGGTTCTAGGTTCCAAAAAATGAAGAACCTATACCCAAGGGTAGGTTTCAGGTTCCAGACGGAACCGAATCGGAACCGGGAACCGCTCACCCTTAACTACCGAAAAATGCCAAGAAAAAGTAATAACTACCAACACACGCCGAGAAAAAGTAAAATCCATCAGCACATGCCGGGGAAGAGTAAAATCCACCGACACACCCTGGGGAAGAATAAAATCCACCAGCGTAATAAAATCCACCAACACACGCTGGGGAAGAATAAAATCTACTGACACACCTGGGGAAGAATAATAACTACTAACGTCCATCAAAACACACTAGAAATGGGTTCTCTTAACTATTAACATCCACCAACACACGCTGGGGATGGATTCTCTCAACTATTAACGTCCACCAACACACGCTAGGGACGGATTCTCTCAACTATTAACACCCACCGACACATGCTGGGGACAGATTCTCTTAACTTTCACACGATCATCAAGCATAAACTCTAGGAATATCACAAACCAACCATATATCATTAAATGTGCAATTTCCAGGAATCGAAGCCTAAAAAACCATCACAATATCATAACCGGCCTAACCGACAGAATAGGCCCACTTGCACATCTTCAAGTTTAAATCCAGAAATCTAATCAAACGAGTTTGGAAAATTCTCAAATTTTAGTATGTGGTGAAGGACACATAAGAGAACATTTTTCATGAAGACATCTTAACCCAGATCCTTCTAGATTTGGCCTAATAAATCGCTCAATCCAGCACCAAAACTAGGTTTGTTTCCAGAAAGTATGTTTTTCAAAATCAATTTGGTTCGAGATCCAAAACATGTCCATTTAATCTAAAATTTAACTATGTCAAATTAGAAGATATGAAAAAAAAAACTTTGTAAAGAAACCATTTTGAAATTTGAATCCTAAGAGTTGATAAAAAAAAACCCTAGAATCCTAAAAGGTCACCAATTCTAGTAAAAACTGAGGTTCTGTTTGAAAATAACGGAGCTGATATCTCCTTCCTTTAAGTCTCTAAAAATCTTGAGAAAAATATATGTTGTAGCTAAAGATGTCTAAAACATTTCTCAGACATCAATTTCAAATTCGTAACTCATTTTGATCTACAAAAATGACAAACGGCGAGAGTTCAAAAATCCGAACTGCAGTAATTTACTGGATTCAACTAATCCATTATCAATTTTGCAAATTTCACCAATTAGCTTAACACTAATCTACTCTAAGACTAATCTAATAATTATAGCTTATCATTAATCCATGCTTAAGCTAATCTAAGCAACCCTAAAACATAATTAACTTACTAAGTAAGGTTTAGTGAGCAAACTCACTTGATTTGCACGTAGATGAGTTCACCGTGACGAGGACATGAAGGCGGGTGATAAAATAGCCCATAACGACACTAAGCGTGTGACATCCCGAATTTCTCAACCTATTTTCTACTGAATTAATCGGGCATTTCGTTGATGCGTTTATAGGGCTATTCTCAGAGCCGATCACTCTTGAGATAACTAGACTGTTTGGGTAAGTAATTAAGAAATTTTAAAGGCAATAAACTTGAGAATTCGATTAGGAATCGGCTTCTCGACCGTGCCCATCTTTAGAGGCCATTGCGGCACAGTTAAAAATCGATTTGAGAATAGAAATAGGTCTGTTCGAAGGCGAGATTGGCCTCCCGTGCATAAACTGGTCGGGAGCTGATGTTGCTCTCTTGATGAAGCCATGGTAGGTTGAAACCAGTTGTTAAGTGTAAAGAGATCTATTATCTCACTTAATGGACTAAACGCCCGAGCTAAGGTGGGAATGGTACGACTTTGTACAAAGAAATCCGTCGTATAAACAACTATAGAAGGAAAGCTGGCTTGGCGAATTTCGCTTGTTAGGCGCCACACAGGTTGTTCCGCAACCAAGGAACTGTCGACCCATGACACAAGACTCAAAGATTACTAGAAATCAACATGCACCTCATAAAAATGACTCAAGCCTCCCTTATAAGCCTCAACCAAAGTCATTCATCAGCAAATTATTGGCTTGGTCACTTGAACTTAAAGAAAAATGTCAAAACCGAAGAATCAACACATCAAGCACCACAACAACCTCGAATGTGACCTAAGATAGCAAAACCAAGAGAAAGAGAGATCAAGAGATTAAGAATAAGTCTCATTTCCTCGCCTTAAGATCAAGCTTCACTTATAGTGAGAATTCATGCAAGAAATGGCAAGAAAATGAGGAAGAGAGAGTTTGGTGATGGAGCAGCTGAGAGAGAGAGGGAGAGAAATGGAGAGAACTTTTAGGCCAAAATGAAGAAAATGAGGAAGACGAAGAGAGAGAGAGAGAGAGAGAGAGAGAGAGATAGATAGATAGATAGAGAGAGAGGGCGTTGGTCATGCTTAAGAAAGAGAGAGAGAGTGTGTTCATTTGGCTTGTTGAACACAATTGTTGTGTGAAAATCCATTGGCTTGGTCACTATTCACCCATGATTACATGCATTAAATCATCCAAGAGCAAAAGTGAAATTTGTTAGGCAAAGGTTAGGTAATAGGTGACCAGCCATAAGGTGATTAGGCTTAATAGTAATTCATTTTATCATAATTTAATCTTTCATTATATAATATAAAGTATCCTTTAGAGTATAATGGCCATATTAATCAAATTGACCATAAGATTCTAATTTAAAATAGGAATATAGTCAAAACTATATTCTATAATTATCCAATGAATTTCCCTATATTCTTGGACTCAAATAGGTCAAATAAATCTTTCAAAGGTGTCTCAAGATATTGATATCTCTACCTTGATCATTGCCAACCTTAATTCTTCCTTGAATTTTTGCCCTCCGCTAATTAAGCGGGTGAAAATTAAGGATATCACATGGGAGAACTATGTTACACCCTTCCAGGCATCTAGAGGAACCCAATTACCCCTCTAGATATCTCTACTACAACTCAGGGCATCCTCATCCTAAGGACCGATGGTAATTAGTGACACATCCATACCATAACGCAATAATTCCATAATTCAATTTAAAAGGCACGTTACCATTTACTATTACCTAGGAACTCAAATGTGAACCTAATGAACCCTCAATCATTGTATCCCCTAGATTGACATATTTTCACTTGTGCCTACATTAGACGAACTATAAAAAGAATTTCATACCCTAGACCTTAAACTAGCTTTATAAGGCGTTCCACACGCCTTTAGAAACAATAGTTGTTGTCTAGGTAAATGGATTTTTAAAAAAAAATATGAAACTTTAACATAAGATAGAAAAGATCTAAAGGGACATTTTCTGTGAAGTACTCAAAGTCTGATTTAGCTCATACAATTCTAAATAATTTTTAGTAAACCAGGCCAAAATAGTAGAAATTTCCCGAACGCAATGGAGTAGCAAAATAAGTTTTTATGCAAATTAAGTGAGATAAAAAAATCATGGAAATTTTATATGTGATAGTATATAATGTACTCTACAATTTTCATGAAAGATGCATGTTAGAATTCTTGACCAAAAATTTTGTGGGAAATGAAAAATAGGAAGAGGTCCATTCAATAGCCTTAAAAATATATTCCAGGCTCTATAGTTTTTCAAATATATTTTTGTCGTATGAAGTCTGAAAAGTCTGAAATTAAAATATGTTGTGAAACAGTCAATAAGGGACGACTTTCGTGAAGGATGCCCCATGAACAAAATCGAGGGTCAGATTAAAACCGAACCTGTCGTGATATTTTGACTCAACTCTTCGGTACCTTCAGCCCAAGTATGTATGTTGATTTCACATACCACCTTCCCATAACTCATATACACATCCACGGCTAAAGTTTCAAACTTTCAAACTTATAACTTTATCCGAAACCTGCGACTAGGTGCTAACACCTCCAGAACACTAGATTCAACAGATTTTTGAGGAAACTCATTTTGTCACGCGACAAACCATTGCTATAAGATAGAATGGAGAATATCCACTTGCCATGAGTCCTAGAGGATTGCGGTGGTGACTCAGCGGCTCCCGGAATCTCGGCTGCTATGGTCTGAACTGAGGCGACGGCAAGAAGATGGCGATGCGGGTCATTGGCCAAGCTACGAGCGACGATGGCTATGTTTGCAGAATTGCAGGTGAAGAGAGTATTCGGCTTTCACAGAATAAGGGGCAGTGGCCACGTGAAATGAGGATGAACGAGCGAGCTGCGGTTTCGAGGGGATGCGGCAATGGTCTTCAACAGACCATCGCTATTGACTTTGAGCGGTTCGATGGATGCTGGCGACAAGAGAGAAGACCGGCTAGCTATCGCGTGTCACGCCCAAGAGAAAATAGATGGCTTTGACCGCTGACTGGATTCGTGGAAGAGAGAAAGGGGAAATTGTTGCCGTGTCTTCATGGTGCGGTCTCCCTCTTCGCACCTCTTCGAGCAATGCGAAGGCACCGACCGCTTTAATTTCATAGCGAGGTAGACGGCTGGAGAGAGAGAGAGAGAGAGAGAGAGAGAGAGAGAGAGGGAGGGAGGGAAGGTGTGCACGGAGATGAGACGGGCTGAGATGGATGCGGCTCGTGCGCGTAGGAGAGGTCACGGAACTGTTGACTTGGCACGGTTTGAGCCGTCATAGCTGAGTTGTCTCAGCAATGACGGAAACGAACTAGATTGGTAGTGTGGTAAGGTATAACGAGATGTGATGAGATGATCCAATGTCTAGTGTGGTGGCATGGCGTTGCTGGTTACATGTCCAAGACCGGATGTCACAATATATGTATGTATGTATGTATGTATGTATGCATGTATGTATGTATGTATGTATGATTTACTATGAAAATTGGGTCGAGTCTCTATGTTTAGCCATTGCTTTCCAGTGGAAAGACTTGAAAGTCAGTGAGTGAACCTGTTTGCTTGTTGTCACTTTTGGACTAAAGTGTTTTTTCACTACGGATCAGTGTTGTTTCTAATCAAATAAGATTCTTTATGTGAATATGTTAAAAGCCAATATTCCCCAACTTGACCCTTGAATCACAAAAAGTTGAATTCTGTTATAGTGAGATACATTTGATAACATTTATGTTTCGCTCAGAAATAATTTTTTTCAATTTTTATTCCTTAAATGAATTTTGAAATATAGGAACATGTTTGGTACCATCCTGAAATTTCCACTATCGAAATAGAAAAAGAATAGAAAAGTGCTTATCACAACTCTCAAATTTTTTTTGTAACGTGAATTTTTTTAATAATTTGTTAATAATTAGTCTTCTAGACTAAAGTGAACTTGGCCATCGTCCCACAATTCATCCCTCACTCCTGCCGCCATACTCCACTACTCCAATATTTCCAACAAGAACCCCCGCCCAACCTCTTCCTCTCCCAGGGAGGCAACAACTCGCGGAGGATGCAAGCATATATGAGACCAAGGTCATCATCTGATGGGAGATATGATCATGGAAATCATGCAAATATATACTTAACTTTGTTATAGGTGGAAGATGTGTACCCATTAGAATTTACCTAGAATGGGAAAATTATCAAGATAGCCCTAAATTTATTGCAATTTTTCCAAGTCAGCCATAAATCTTTTTTTTTCCTAGCCAAGGCGAGGCCAAGCTCGCCCAGCCACCGACAAGGCAATTGGCCAAATAAAAAAAAAAAAAGAGAAGGAAAAAATAGGAGAGAGAAAAATTGTTTTAAAAGCGTTCCTAGGAACAAGAAAAAAGTTTTTTTATTTCTTGTTTTTGTTCCAAATTTGTTAAAAAATAGATTTTTTGTTCCCGGGAACAAAAGCGTTAACAAACGCATTTCTATTCTTTTTTTATTTCCTGAAACAAAAGAACAGAAATTGTGTTATGGGGAACAAAAAAAGAACACAAACAAACTCACCCTTAATCATTAGGATTTAACATTAAGCTTCACGAAATTATAACCAGCGTCATCACTTCATTTTGATTAGACGTCTGCACCTCAATATTGTGCTATCCAATCGATGATAATAAGCTGAAGATAGCATCACTCATATAGCATCACTCAGATAGCATAGCTCATATAAGAAGGTGATTTAAATATCTAAAAGCTGGAGTGGCATCATTCAGATATATGATTGTCTAGTGCAAAATCCATCAAACGGATAAATCAAGTCAAGTTTAAATTTGATCGAAAATGGTCAAATCCAAATAAATTCATTTAATCCATTTTGATCAATTTTCATACAATCAAACTATTGTTAAAACACTTCTACATTCAATCTAATTTACAAAAACCCATACCCAAATTGAGATGGGAATGTGAAGTGAATGAGCACAAAATCCAATGAAGACATGAAAGAATAAAGAGAAAGTTATGAAGATGCTTTAAATTTAAATAATTTGTAAATATGTTTATAACTCATTTAATATTCATATTATATTTAAATTCATTTATGACTAATTTATTTGATTTATATAATTGATTTATGACTCATTTAACATTAAGCTTCACGAAAGTATAGCTAGTGTCATTAGTAATTTTGATTAGACATCTGCACCTTACTTTGGTGGGGATCGAACGATGATAAGAAGGTGATTTAAATACCTAAAAGCTGGATATAGAGCACTAAACATGTGGTCTAGTGTGGTAATGATTGAGGGCATTGTGTAGCATAGAAAACTACAAAAGGAGCTTTCATTTCCACAATTCATGTCATGAGAGTATATGTTGTTCATGCATATATCCAACATTAGAAAGGAAATTTGGTACCCTCAGGAAAATATTACATGTAGGAGAGAAAGAGCGGTGAATTCAGCGATAGTAGGAGAGAATTTAGTATTTGTAGGAGCAAAGAGAGCTTTTCGATATCGAGAATCTGGGCGAGGGGAAAGAAGGAGAGGCCAATTCGAGGGGAGAGACATCGGCCCAGGCAGCTTCTCCTCAAATTCCAAGTAACTGGGCCATCATAAGCGAAGAGGCCAAAGACAAGCTGAAAGGAGACAATTGTAGTAGAGCTTCGATGGAACTTGAACTTGGTTGCTCAGAGAACTTAGAAAGCGAGTTCGGGTGTGATCAGGATAGTAAGAGGATAAGTAAACAAATATGCCTTCTTTCCCCAGGAGGACTCTGCTTTGGCTTCTTTGGCTCAGAGTGCCACAAAGCAAGGTTCTGCATTCATCTTCCTCGCCCCGGGTCTAATCCTTTCTTTGAATTTCAGAAACAAAATAAATTTCTTCGTGCAGTTCAACTCTTTTTGACTGGCAAGGTAGAAAACTCTAGCTGCTGCGGTGAGATTATTTAGGGTTTTTGGAAACTTGATCTGGTCCATAGCCATAGTATCATTGCTTGCTATGTTCATGTAATGTATCATATCCTTCAAGGAAATTGCAAAATTAATCAAGAGGTACTATGTTTATCAAGCCTTAGTCAACAATAATTGAAGTCTTTGATCTTGCCCCTTTCCTGATGAATTACTAATTATGGTTTTTGCGTGGATCACATTAGTTTTTTGATTTACATGAAAGATGATGGTACACAGACAACAGGAAATGATATTGCAGGGATTTGAATGTGGAAAAGTTCTAGGAACCTAAAATCAGGAGAACGCAAGAAAATTATTCACCTACTTCATGTATGAGGGTCGTTTGACCAAAAATAAATAAAATGTATGAGGGTCGATTATTTCATTGCTAGGCCATGGAGTTAATGACCAATTGCCTGCAACTTTTTCTTCGTCATTTAGAACAAGAGGCATGATGGTAGTTGTTGGAGATGCGGCATTTAATGGAGTCATACTGACTACGATTTGAATTAGGTTGCTGGCCTGACCTTGACATTAATGGCGGATGCTAATCATTTCACCTACGATTTTCGGAGAGTTTTTTATGTGGCTATTGCTTCGCATCATGTGATCCGCTTGTAATAAGAAGCACGCTTCCCTGCCCTTTCACTTTCCTACCTTTATTAACTCGATGCTGACTGGCTCATGGCCCATGGTTGTCCCGTTGCCGATGTCGGACACCTCGTCTCCAATGAATGGTAGAGTCAACGGTTTGACCATCCTCACAGGAAATCTATCTCGGCATCGTTATGTCTCTATAGATATATATGTAACTCTTACTCTTTGTATGTGCGTTTTTGTATTTATACCTATATATTTGTGTATATACTATTAATTAAACAATTTAATATGGCTGCTTTAATCTCAAAATTGCAAAAAAAAAAAAGAACCATGGAAAGCCGACACACATATTTAAAATACTATATGACCGCACTTAACCATAAATAGGCAAAATCATAATTATCATGATCAAGATTATTGACAAGTAAATAATGAATTGCCTTTTGAATTTGAATTCCAAATCAATGTTAGAGATTCCATAAGTCTCTCGTATTTCAGTAATTTAAATTATATTAATCAAAATTACAATAATTTAAATTATATTCATGAAAATGAACAATTAAGTAGCTGAGCTCAATTTATGGCTAAATTTATTTAAATGTTGATCTTAATGGAACACTACAATTATATATTAAAACACAAACTAGACTTCATTGCATATCATTATGTGTTTTTTATATGTATATTCACATATTAAAGGAAACGGGCGTCTTATCATGATAGAATTTACATTTACATTATGCTTGACATCTCACTTAATTAATTCATCGTGCATTAACCATGTTTGTTAAAGTGTTTGTGTGCAAAAGGGTGTTGAAACATCATATATTGCTTGTTTGCAAGGCTTATACAAGCCTGATGTTGTTTTAAGGGAAATTGTCCAATTAGTCCTAAACATATTGTGTGATTGTTAATCCAATCATAATTTTTTTTAATTTTTCCAATTTAATTCTAAACCTTAATGTGAAACTCGATATAATCCTTATAGCCAATTTTAGTTGAAAATTATTCACATGACTATGTACCCATAGGACAGTCAACAAACCGCTACGTTAATGATTTCAGAAGAAAAATTGATCAAAAGCACTATATTGAATTTTTGTAAAAAGGTTAATAACTCAATTGACAAAAGTTTAAAGTTTGGGACTTAATTAACATCGGCACAGTAAGTTTAGGTCTAATTGGATAATTTTCCCAAAATTTTCACGTTGAACATTTTAACAATACATTTTAATGAATTCATTTTCTCCATTTAATATAGGCATGGCCCTTAACCTAGTAATCTAGAAATCTTTACCTATGCTAATATAAAAATAATGCTGAAAAGACCATTCTAAAACGCAGTGTTAATATCACACATAGATATTTTTATTCAAGCCAGATCGGAGATCAAGCATCACGTTATTTAAGTAGTCTTCAAAACCGGCATATCCAAACCATAAAAGCCATAAAAAGCAGACACTATCTTCGTGATCGTCCCCGAACTTTATGTTTTTCCTTCAGGAAAAGGGTCTCGAATTCCTTCCTAGGAGTAGTCCACCCAGACGCTGCCGGCGTCAGGGTTGGCGATACTGGAGAAGGCATCCCAGGAGAGGTTGATGTCGCACGGTTGCTGGCAGTAGTCCACGACCTTGACCGTGACGACGCCGTCCTTGCAAGGTTTCGGAAAGCCGTTAGCAGAGCCGGTGCATTTGACCGTCAGCATCCGTCCGCAGGCCCTCCCGTTGTCCCACAATTCGTCCCCCACTCCCGTGGTCATCGATCCGCTGTTATCGAACCCTGCGCAAGCCGCAGCTGCCCAAAAAAAAGAAAAAAACAAAGAAAAGGACGCGACATTTGAGAAGCTACGACGCCTATTTTTTTCCAACGGAATTGGAAGAGGAAATGCAATTACTGAGAAACCCTTTCGCATTTCATCGATGTCGACTCCAGAAAAATGTGAAAACATGAGACGTAGACACGCGGATATGGACACTAATAACCTCTACTAAGGTCAGGTGAAATTACAGAACACTCACGATAATAAGACAGCGAGTGCCAATACGCAAGGCCCGGCTTGGCCGATGCAGCAGAGAACAGGGATAAAGCCATGGCGAACATCACCCACACCTGCAATTTCTCCTCCATTTTCATTTCCTTGTTATTGTACATCTCCACTCCCAAGCATACGTATATATATATGTGTGACATCCCTAGTACGGCATAGCTAACATAGCGTGGTTATCTTATTCTTTTCACTTTTTCTTAAGCATGCGGAAGTGTAAGGAACTAAAGTAATCCATCATGCATGCGGAAGTATAAGGGACTAAAGTAATCCATCATGCGCGTGGACTTTTACAAAGGGAATAACCTCATTTCTTATTTATTTATATAAATGTCAGCCGACGAGGGAAAATTGTTCAAAAAGTCTTAAATCTATGGCACTTCTGCCAATTTAACCATAAATCTTTTAACTTTGCCAATTCAATCCTAAACATTTTCATTTTTTGTTGATTCGGTCCATCCAGACAATTTTGGTGGAAAATGCTAACGTGGATGCCGACGGTGCCACATAGGACCATCGGCACTAATGTAGATAATTTTTAATAATATTTTAATAATATTTATTATTCTTATTATTATTCTCTGTTTTCCCCTCTTTTTTTGTTCTTTTCTTTCTTTCTTTTTTGGCTTTCTTTGCCTTTTCTGGTGGCCGACCACCGACCAAAGGCGACGGTCGGCCACTGGTCACAGCCAGCTAACTAGCCTCGCCGCCATAGGCGAGGCCCAGCTGGGCAAGGAGGAGCCCCAGCAAGGGGAGCCCTCGCCCAAGCACGGCTCAGCAAGGGTCGCCTAGGCGAGGCCGATCTGCGCCCGAGAGCCAAGGCAAGGGCTGGCCTCGCCAAAAGGGAAGCCCTCACTGGGGCTCGCCCTCGCCCAAGCACATGTTGGCCTCGCCCAAACCAAATCTGGCGAGGCCGGCCCTCACCCAAGCCAGGGTGGCCTCACCCAACATCAACTGGCCAAGGACGAGGGCCGGCCTCACCAGATCTATTTTGGCACGAGCGACACTCGCCTAGGAGAGGGCGAGCCCCGGCAAGGGCTCCCCTCGCCGATCCGGTGAGGCCGGCCCTCACCCAGGCCAGGGCGGCCTTGCTTGGCGTTGCCATCCCCGGCCAACACTCGATGAGGCTGCCTTGGCCTAGCACAAGTTGGCCTCGCCCAAGCGACCCTTGCCAAGCCACACCTAAGGTGAGGGCTCCCCTCACCGGGGCTCCTCCTCGCCCGGCCGGGCCTTGCCTGTGGTAGGTGAGGCCAGCCAGTTGGTTGTGGCCACCGAAAGGGCAAAGAAAGACAAAAAAAAAAAGAAAAAAAAAAAGGGAAAAATAATAATAATAATAATAATAATTCAAAAAATATTATTAAAAATTATCTATGTCAGCACCGGTAGTCCTACATGGCATCGCCAGCGTCCAAGTCAACATTTTCTGGCCAAAATTGGCCGGATGGACTAAATTAGCAAAAAATGAAAGATTTAGGATTAAATTGACAAAGTTAAAAGATTTAGAACTGAATTGGCAAAAGTACAATAGGGTTAGGACTTTTTGGACAATTTTCCCCAGGCAACAAGTCGGGTAAACTGGAGAATTCAAAAAGGTTAATAACTACTAACTACACTTAGTCATAAGTCAATTATCCCATCCCAACCTAATTGTACACGTGGTCACTTAACCCTAACCCCTAGCTCCGTTAAAAATCTTCCAAGTCCCAAAAATGCAACCATCCTCCTACCTCCCTTCTATGTGACAGGACTGCCTTCGTTTCCTAGTCCTTCGTCAAATAATAGGAGGGGACCCTTCTTGCACCTATTGATGCAAGCGTACATTCCAACAATCTCAAGAGTCATAGGCCCCATTGGAGCCCTTATATCCACAGTCAAACAAGACATGATTCGGATAAAAACCATATCTAGGAAATCAGAATCTATAAACTCATTCTTATGCCAAGTGAACTCAATCGGACCTCTGTAATGGACCATAGGAGAGGCAAGCAAGATTGACATTTATATTGATATGAAAAGATAAAATCACCAATCAATGAGCCTAAACTCATCAATCAAAAGGTCCACTGGTTTATAATATACAAATCAATCACCATACTGACAATGAAAGACTCAATATAAAATATAGAAAATCATGAACTTACCTGAGAACCTTTCAAAATAACACAGCAAATCAATAGAAGTAATAGTTTTTCCCAACAAGTAATCAATAGCTCAATTTAAAGGTATCCGGGTTATAATCGATAGGAATTCCTGCTGCCATCATCATCCATGTACCCTCCCGAGCATCTCGCACCCATCTAGCATCGTGAGGACATTTGGGGTGTGACACCCTAGGCACGCCATCCTAATTAACGCTATCTTAATAGCCATTAATTATTCTTTAACGCAGAAGCACATATAATATAAATTATGTAAACATGTACAATCAGGAACATAAGAGATCAAAGTCAGTTTCCATTCATTGGCTCAATTATTTAATTACATTGCCGGCATATAAACAAAAACAACTCTAATCCTAAACCCAGGGTATCAAAAAAAAAAGATCTACACTCTATTAGTGACACCTACACGTGCCACTCCATCCATCGCCAATTGTGACAACCTGAATTTTCAGATTTCGTTTTTGATTAAATAAATCGGGCATTTCGTCGACGCGCCTATAGTGCTATTCTCTGAGTTGATCACTCACGAGATAACTAGACTATCTGGGGAAGCAATTAAGGAATCCAAATGCAATGGACTTGAGAATTCGACGAGGAATCGACTGGTCGACCGTATTGATCTGCAAGGGTCATTATGGCACTGTGAGAAATCAATCAGAAATTGGAGATAGGTCAATTCGACTGAGATATGTGATCAAAGTGTGGGTGATTCCACCTGATTGCAAAATACTCGTCGATCATCACTAAACCGATTTTTTTTATCGTTTTGGTACCCGGTGCCCGTATTTGAAATCTCAAGATTTTCACGACAACCGAGAGTCACCAATGAGTCGAAAATGTACATGGTGACTCAAGATAAATTGATCACGGATTAATTGCACACAAAAAATTCTAAAAGTTACCTCAGTAGATTAGGTCACGCTAAAATCACATCGAATTGAAATAACCGCGATTTTGAACCCGATTTCAGAAATTGAAAATACTGTGGTGTCATGAGCTATTTTTGGAACGTCGACTCATCCTTCCAAAAATTTTCAGAGATTCCGAGATTTTTATAGAAAATCGTTCGGACGTTGCAAAAAATTAATGAAAATTCGGATTGGCCGAATTGAAGGGATTTTCGACTTGCAAACCGAGCTATTTGATGAAAGGGACTTGTAAAAATTAGGTGGGCTTTTTCCTCATCAAAATTGGACCTCGATTTGGAGAAATCATAGAGGAAATTGAAGCTCTATTAAGTAAAATCGGAGGCCAGTTTATTGATTGGAATTATGGCATCAATTTAGTTAATTGATGGGATTTAAATTATGGAAAGTATTAGAGGGGAGACGATGCATTCAATTAGAGGGATAACCCTCTTTGACTTCTTCGTCCGAGGCTTCCCGAGCACGCCAAGATCGCCGCCCCCTTCCGTCTCCTTCGCACGCCAACCTCCTTCGCCGCTTCTTCATTTCATTTCCTTCTTCATTTCTGTTTCTCTCTCCACCGAAGGTCTTGGCTTCTCCATTTTCATTTTCCCTTTTCATCTCTGCATTTCCCTCGTTCCATCCACCGAATTCTCCTCACCTGCGCCATCTGTCCACAAGTTGGCCTCCCTTGGTCAACAACTCCACCCACCAAAGCCTCGGTTGACCGCCCCTTCGGCCACATCTCTCACCCTCTCTCTCGCAGCCCATTTTCCCCTGAAGCCCACGCCCGCGCGTCCCACGTATGACAGCGAATTCCACCGAGCTCCCACGTTCGGTCAATAAAACGGTGGAGCTCTCACCATCTTGTTGACCCCAAAGCCACGCGGCCTTCAACGCCGCACGTCGATTCCTCCACCCAGCTGCCCCAACTTCGTTGCTCTTCTTCAACCGAAGTTCCTCACGCCTGGTCAACAGCGAAGCCAGCAGCAGTTCAGTCCAGCCCGCTCCGTTTCCTTCGCTGCTTCCTCGAGCCCAGCAGCAATGCTCGATCAGCCCAGCAACTTCTTCTTTGCTCGGCCCAGCAGTTGGACCAGTTCAAGCCCAGCGAAAAATTTTGGTTCAGCAGCCACATGGATCAAGCTCAGCCCAGGTCTTCAGTCCATGCGAGTCTTGGTCCACCTCCTTGAAGTTAGCCTAGTCCAGCGAAGCCCGCAAAGACAGCTCATTCAAGGCCTGTTCAGTCCAGCGGAGCCCAGCCCGATCCAGCAACAAATCTCAGTTGAGTTTATCCACTAAACCCTTCTTAGTAGGCTAATGACGTCTAAATGGTGTTTAATTTAATTTAATTAGGAATTATGTGGTTAGTTAGATTAAATTAGTGATTTAATTATGCATGATATGTGGTTAGATTAGATTAAGTGAGGGCATAATTTATCTAGAAGGGTTCGGAATTTTCCGGGTCCGTATCAAGACATAATTTAGTGATTTTGGTTTAGGTTAGTATTTTTAGAATTTAAATTGATTTATTTAATTAATTACTGTAATTATTTAATTATTAAATATTTTTTTCGGAAATTAGGCCGGATAGCCAAATGGACCTAATTTCGTCGATTGCAATAGTGTGGTTAATTTCGCAATTGAGTGTTGATTGGAAATTAAGTCAATTATTCCAAAATTATGAATTTTGACATTTATCTAGAAAATCCTAGGTGTCAGGTTCTAAATACCGAAAATTCGCAAATTTTGATATGTTGTAGAAAAAATAATTTAGAACAATTTTGTGAAGAAAACTCATCAATATTCTAACTAGAAAAATCCATAGAAAATCAAGAAGAAGTGAGGGTCGCCATCTTGGTGGTACTAGACAATGGGACACCAAAAACGAATATGACCATTTGGCCATCCAAATTAACTCATAAAAATCTGAAATTTAACTATGTTAAGCTTTAGATTTTAAAAACAACTCTTCAAGAAGAATGAAATTGCTTGAGATCTAGTCTAGAAAAGTTGTAGAAAAAATAAAAAGACAGAAGGGTACCATGTGCACACAATTTTCTAAGCTTAATCCAAGTACATGAATCTGGTCCTATTGTCACCTCATCGACTTCCACTCATCAAAACATCACACGACAAGATAAGACAGCCATGCAAGACTTCATCTCAGCTTCATCTGACGACCACAAGCCATCAATGACACATTCAAAGCACAAGCTTAACATCTAGCTTATTGTCTCAACCATCAATGGCCGAATCAACCACATGCAGGGGTCATAGTCTGTGAATTCTCCTATACTCGTGACACTTGTGAGTGGTGCTTAGGATTATTTAGTAAAGAGTGAGGATGCAAAGGGGACGAACACAATTGGTCCGTGGGAGTGGCGTCAGGACGGTTGATGCTAAGAGTTCTAAGATAGAAATATTATATTACTTAGAAGCTTTGAAGGCAAGGTTGGCCTCCCATGTACAAACTGGTTAAGAGCTTATGCCGCTCTCCTGATGAGGTCATGGTAGGCCGAAACTAATTGTTTAGCCTAAAGAAATTTGTTGTCTCACTCAATGGACTAGACGCCTAAGCTAAGCTCAGCATTGTAAGACCTCATATAAATAAGATATCCGTCGTATTGTTCATTGGAACAACTATAGAAGGAAGGTTGGCTTGGCAAATTTCGCCTGTCAAGCACCGCATGGGTCATTTCGCGGCTAGGGAACTATCAACCCTTGACAAATGGTATCAAAGCAGGAATCCCTCCGGTAAGTGGGTGAGTTGGAAAATCGGACTCCTCGCTCCAGTGTGGGTTGAACTAAAAAGTACTAGTGGTCTACCTAGTCCTACGAGGGCGGATAGTGAATCGCCGGGGCAAAAGGCACTCGAACAAAGCGCAGTTCTCAACTAAGCTTTTAAAATGACAATGGGGGCACTAGGAAGATTCGATTCCTCACTGAGCGGGTGGAGTTGGAGAAGACTGAATCCTTACCAAATGGGGATAACGTTCTTGGATCGATCGATGAATCTAAAGAGGAGGTCTACTACCACATTTTCAACAAGGAAAGAACCTTCATTTGGTTTGCTGAGGTCAAAATGGTTAGTAGGCAAAAATAGTGTTGCCAAAAGATGTAGTTGGCGAGAAATGCCACACTTGCCAAAGAAACCGCGAGTGATCGAAAATGACCCAAATAGCTTAGATCAAAAGAGGCTACCAATAGAGCAAAGCTTGTTTTGTTGGGCAAGTGCGACCATTTGATTTGAGATCTTGAAAGTGGCCCATCAATGGCTAAGGAACGCAAGGAAGCGACAAAGTAGATCGCAACGAGGGCATTACAGAATTGAATGGGGAAGAATATTATGGTTCATAAATTCTCCCGTACTCATGACACTTGTGAATGGTGCTTGAGGTTATCGAGTGAAAAGAGGATGCAGAGAGAACGAACACAACTAATTCGCGGGAGTGGCATCAAGACTGTCACGCCCGATCCTCAAGTGCGCACACACCCTCTTTGGTCGATAAAATTTTACGACTTTCAGGACGAGTCGTCAACCCTTTCTTTTTATTACACATGTGGAAGTGAATAATAAATCCCTTGATAGTAATCATCTTGGGATAAAAAAGCAAGACAATAGATTTTCAAACAAACATGTTGTTAGAGAGAGAGGGGCATTGTTCATGCTTAGAAAGAGAGAGAGAGTGTTCATTTGGCTTGTTGAACACACTTGTTGCGTGACAATCCATTGGCTTGGTCACTATTCACCTATGAAAGTGAAATTTTTTAGGCAAAGGTTAGGTAATAGGTGACCATCCATAAGGTGATTAGGCTTAATGGTAATTCATTTGATCATAATTTAATATTCCTTTAGAGAATAATGGCCATATTAATCAAATTGACCACAAGATTCTAATTTAACACAAGAATATAGTCAAAACTATATTCTATAATTATCCAATGAATTTTCCTATATTCTTGGACTCAAATAGGTCGAATAAAAGGTGTCTCGAGATATTGATATCTCTACCTTTATCATTGCCGACCTTAATCCTTCCTTGAATTTTTGCCCTCCGCTAATTAAGCGGGTGAAAATTCAAGATATCACATGGGAGAACCGTGTTACACCCTTCTAGGCATTTTTGTTATTATTTTTATTTTTATTTTGCTCGACTAAAATTGAAGCGAGAAAAAAAAAAAAATGAAACAAAAAAAGAGAGGAATTCACCAATTTCATGAATATTTCAGGATATATAAGGTGGGATTTAGGTTCCAAAAACCAAAACTAGTTCCAACAATCTGAACTTATTATGGAACCGCTCACCCTTAGAAGATGGTCCTTCAACAAGATACAAATTCAGGTGGTCCCTCGCCAATTTATTGTGCAAGTCTTGCGATTTTGGTGCAATAGACGCCGCAAAGTAAACTGAAATGGTGGATTCAGGGGAGAAGATAGTGTCTATCAGGCTAGGGAAATTAGGAACGTGGATGGTGGTGAATGTAGTAGTACAAGTGATTCCTATAACACTCTGGTTTCAAGAAGATGGTTCTATATGGGGTCTTATGAGTACGTGACAGATGAATCTTCCACATCGCTAGTAGCAATCAGGACCCCACTGAAGAAGCAGCCGAGCAGGAAACCCACCCTACCACCGAGACCCGGTCCCTGCTAGGCAATGTCAATGTGTAGTTGTGAATCAGGGAGAGATTTTGATGGCTTTGATGCGACAAAAAGCGGTGAATTCGGTGACAGTAGTTGGGATACTAGTATTGGAAGGAGCAAAAGATAAGGCTTTTCGATATCGAGAATCTGGGCGAGGGGAAAGAAGGAGAAGCCAAATTCCAGGGGAGAGGTATTGGCCCAGGAAGCTTCTCTTCAAATTCCAAATAACTGGGCCATTACGAGCAGAGAGGCCAAGGACAAGCTGAACAGAGACAATTATAGTAGAGCTTGGATGGAACTCGAACTTGGTCACTCGGAAAATTTAGGGAGTGAGTTCTAGTGTGATCAGGATGGTAAGAGGATAAGTTTGGGTTCTCGAACAAATCTGCTTTCTTTCTTTCACTAGGACTCGAAGTGCCGAAAAGCAAGGTCGTGCGTTCATCTTCCTCACCCCAAGTCTAGTCCTTTCTTCGAATTCCAGAAACAAGATAAATTTCTTCGTGCAATTCAACTCATTTTTACTGGAAGGTGGAAAACTCCAGCTACTGCATTGAGATTATTCAGGGTTTCTGGAAATTTAATCCGGTCCATAGCTAGAGTATCATTTCTTGCCATGCTCGTGTGATGCATCATATCGTTCAAGGAAATTGCAAAATCATTGAGATCTACCATGTTCATCGAGCCTTAGACACACGTAGATTTTGAGGTCCTTGATCTTGGCCCTCCCCTGATGAATTACTAATAATGGTGTGTGCGTGGATCACCTTAATTGTTCGAATTACGCGAAAGATAGTAACCAGACATGAAAAGTTATTGCGTGGATTTCAATGTAGAAAAGATTCTAGGCACCTAAGTCGGGAAAACACAAGAAAATTATTCACTTGCTCAATGTATGAGGGTAGATTATTTCATTGCTACGCCATGAAGATAATGACCAATTGCCTGCAACTATTTCTTCATCATTTAGAGCAAGAGACATGAGCTACTGGAGATTCGGCATTTAATGTGGTCATAATAACTCCGATTTGAATTAGATTGGTGGACCGACCTACTAGACATTAATCGTGGATGCTAATCATTTCCCCTACAATTGTCCGAGAGCGTTATACGTGGCCATTCTACATATCATGTGATCGCTTGTAACTCGATGCCAACTTCTTGTTATTCAGAAGACCATTCCAAAACGAGGTATTAACGTCACACAATCATATCTTTATTCAAACCATATCGGCGATTAAGTATTGCGTTATTTAAGTGGTCTTCAAACCCAGCAAAGCCAAACCACAAAAGCAGACATTATCTTCGGTATCATCCATATACGTTTTTCCTTCAAGAAAAGGGGTTCGAGGTCCTTCCTAGGAATAGTCCACCCAGACTTTGCCGGCGTCAAGGTTGGCGATCTTCGCAAAGGCGTCCTGGGACAGGTTGATAACCCCGTTGCACGGTTGCCGGCAGTAGTCCACGACCTTGACCGTGATGACGCCGGCCCTGCAAGGGTTCGGAAACTGGTTAGCCGCACGGGTGCATCTGACCTTCAGCATCCGTCCGCAGGCCCTCCCGCCATTCCACAACGCATCGCTCACTCCCGCGACCATCACTCCGCTGTTCTTCAGAGTGAACCCTGGACAAGCCGCGGCTGCCAAAAAAATAATAAAGACATTAAGGACACGACGGTTGAGAAGCTACGCTGCCAATCTTTTTCCATCTGAATCGGAAGAGAATGCAATTCTCAGAGCAACCCTTTTACATTTCATAGATGTCGACTCCAGAAAGATGTGAAAACACAAGTAGTAGTAGACAAAACATTTGCATCTAAACACATGGACATGGACATTAATAACCTCTACCGAGTTCAAGGTGAAATCATGGATCACTCACGATAATATTGGGTGGGTAGTAAACAGAGAGGCCGGCCGTGGCCGATGCAGCAGAGAATAAGGACAAAGCCATGGCCAACGCCACCAGCACCTGCAATTTCACCTCCATTGCCGCTTCCTAGTTATGGCTTGAAGGATCTTCGATCCCAGGCATACATATATATATATGGAGGAGTCGATCCACCATGAAGGCCGGGTCGTCTCATTGCGCATTAGCAATCGCTCTTCAGTGGAAAGACTTGGAAGTCAATAGGTCAGCGGTCTTTTGGACTAAAATTAAAGTGGCCTCGCACTGTTTCGAACTTGGAAATCAATTTCTCTTCAGTCCCGTCCTCGTCACGACTAGATAGTTTCTTCGGTGTCGTGCTATCGTACCCCACAGGTCACGACAACGAGAGGCCCAGGCCGTCGGATAAACTTCGGAGGAATGTCGGCCGTCGGATGGTGAGAATGGGAGAATTGGACCGTATGAACACTACATTGCGAATCGGGATTGTTTATAGTCAAGATGTCGAACGTGGGAATCTTCTATCGTTTGTCGGAGTCGAGGAAAGATCGCACCAGTTTCGTTCAGTCAAACGAGCTATTCTATCACTGTTCTTCATGTGAATATGTATGAATCCATTATAATATCCAACTTGACGTTCAAACCACGAGAGGTTGAATTTGGTTACGGTACATGAACTAGTGGAAAGTAAGATAATATTAATGGTCTAGTCGCTAAGTGTTAAGACCATGTTTGTAATATGCAAAATTTTCGATGGTCCGTCCAATCTATCAAAGTGAAAAGTAGACTTAACCATGCAAAATAATATCGACACGTATAGAACACGGGGGCGTACACATTCATTGGGGCAGAGTGCTTCCTTAATTATGATGTCATATCGCTAAATGCAGCATCATATAGGATATAATCTCACAATATAGTAAGGGAGTTCCAGTAATGATCTGCTTAATTTTATTCTAAGAAATCTACACTCGCTTGTATAGCTAGCATTATTTCAGTTCTCACTTCAAGCCCCGCAAAGGCAAACCAGGAAAATTACCAACAAAATCCTAAATTTAATACAATTGTATCATTTCAATCCTAAATATTTAACAGCTTGTTAATATAATTCATGACGCCAATTTTGAATGGAAATCACTTACGAGATCATCGACGGTATTACGTAGCACCAATGTCAACATGAATAATTTTTTAAAAATATACTTGAATTCTTTGAATTATATATATATTTCTTTTCTTTTCTTTTCTTTTCTTTTCTTTTCTTTTCTTTTCTTTTCTTCTTTAATTGTGGTGGGTGAGGGCCGGGCAACCCTTGCCGGCCACTAGGTGAGGCCTTGCAAGCCCTCGTCAGTTGTGGGCAAGGGCGACCCTCCCCTAGCTCTCTCCGACCATCACTTGTGGCTGGTCTCAAGTGATGAGAGAAAAAGGAAAGAAAAAAAAAACTAAATTTTTTTTAAAAATTATCTACGTCAAGCTGGTGCACCACGTAAGACAACCAATGCTAGTTAGACTACCATATCAGTGATTTTCAGCTAAAATTAGCCGGAAAGACTATATTAGCAAGTTGTCAAAAGATTTAAAACTGAATTTGCACAAGTGAAAATTTATAACTTAATTGATCTAAGTATAATAGGTTTAGAACTTTTCTATTAATATCGAATTTTTCAAATCAAGACGTGATACTACAAATGGATATTTCACTCTTGCTGACCTTTAGGAGCAACACTCAAATGGATACTACAAGCTCACAAAAGAGATGGACTGAAAAAACCACTTTTTTTTTTTTTTGACAAGGGACTGAAAAACCACTTAAGAATGCTCGATATCTCTTGTTCTTGCCATTCTCTATTCTGTGACTATTTATAGAACTTCAAGTTCAAACGAGGAAGTTGGAGACGGTGAACCAAAAAAATAAAGAATATGGAGGAAAGATTCAAAAAAGCACTAGAAATACGAATACACTAGCATAGCCAATTAAGACCCAACGAATTTTACATCACGAAGGTTCAATTTGATTCGATTCGATTATATATCCTACAAATTGATTTCTCAATTAATTACTCCCATTCAATCAATTTTGAGAACAAAAACTTCAACAATAGTTCACTTTTACGCCTGTGATATTCAAGTCGTTTCTTTTTGCAATCAAGAACCACACATGGCAATGAATTTTTAAGTGGCGCATGACCAATGTATCTTTTGTGTCGTGTTTATTTGACTAGAATGGATATTCAAAAAGTGAAACGAACTTATGGTGAGCTTCATAGAAATCTCCATTACAAAAACTTGAGATGGATTTCAAAAGAAATTTTTTTGAAACTAGTGAGAGAGTGCAGCATATAATATAATTGACATCGGTATATACATAATTAAAAAATTATCCAAAAAGTACTAAACATGTTACACTTTTGCTAATTGAATCTATCTGGTCAATTTTAACTAATAATTACTAACGTGAATGTCAACTATTTTATGTGACATGATTTGTGTTCAACAATTTTTGATGAAATTTTTTATATTCTTTTTTCTTCTTTACCTTTTTCTTTTTAAAATTTTGAGGCTTGCAAGGCTCATTGGCCACTAGCTGAGGCCTGACAACCCTAGCCAACCACTAGGTGAGGCCCTACAAGCCCTTGCCAGCCATTGAGCGAGGGTTCATGGCCCTCACTCACAACTGGGCAAGGGTTACAAGTCCTCACCCCAATGGTTGGCGATAGCTTGTTGCCCTTGCATGGGGCCGTCGCTCATAGCTATGTAAGGGGCACTGCCCCCTATTGGCCCTTAACAAAAAAACAAAAAAACAAAAATTAAGAATAAAAAAGAAAAATATAATATAATATAATACTAAAATATTAAAATATTATTAAAAATTGTCAACATTGACGATTTCTTATTTAAAGTAGTTTGGATGGATTTAATTGGTAAACGTGAAAATCTTAAAATTCAATTGACACAATTAAAATATATGAAATCCAATTAATAAAAGTATAATATATTTGAGATTTTTTGGATAATTCTTCTTGCATAATTGAGACATGACTTTAAAAGGCTGTTGTATTACGTGACGATGACTGATGTATATGGCATCACCAACACCAACTCGATCAAGCTCTCTCTATTCCCCATACGTGCATTTCTAATAATTCTCCTACATGTAATAGACAACAACATCAACTTTCCAACCCCGGCACTTCATTTCACATTTTGATGTCCTTTTTCTACTAACATTAAAGTTATTCCCAAGCCCTTCGATGTCAGCCACCTATCGATTCATCGATGATTTAGTGCTACATCCATAAAGTGTGTGAACATGTGCGATAGAATAGGGTAACCAGCCACTTATGTAAAGACAGACAAATGAGTATGCATTATCCCTCAATATTCCGAGTTTAATAGTACTAACCAGCCACTTTTTCGAACCGGCATCTCATGCATTCGCTCAAAAGAGATGCTCTTGCACGAAGACGACATAAAGTTACGGCAAGGGCAACCTTTATATTATCTTCCCCTTCTCAAAGGAGACGAAAAATATAAGTTCAAATTAGGGATGAGCAAATCGAATCGCCTAGATCAGGAACTGTCCTGAATCAGACTGGACTATCTTGTTCGGTCCAGTTTCCAACAGCGGTGGTCCGGTTCTTGGTTCCATAAAAATTTAAGCGGTGATTTTTCGTTCGATTTCTACTAGACCGAACTGGACCAACAAACCCAACTGACTTTTTTTTTTTAATATATATTTTTTAAAATATATTTTTTTAATTTCTTTAAAATAGCAATAAATCATAAAAATGTAATAACTCTAGTATTTTTTTTAATTTGTATTTTTTTTTTGTTAAGTAGTTGTTTCCCAATTCTAAAACCGTCCGGTCGGGTCTTCAGCCCCAAAAAATGAGAATTGGTCCTCTCGGACCGATTTCCGATACTTAAGTAAAATCAGACTAAATTGAAAATTAATCACCCCAATCGAAAATCAGACTAAAATCACTTAAATCAATGTTCTAATGAAGTTCAAGGCCCGAGCTCATGTGAAATCGAGGCCCATCACGACCAACCACGAACTTAGAATCCTTGCGTTCATCTTCATCGGTAAATACAGGATGGATTAAAAGAAATGAAGTCTGAAGTTGAAGATAGGCTTCTTCATCCCCTCCAAACTACATAAATTTTGGATAATATATTTTTTTGGGAAAAGCAAGCGGGTGATGAGGAAGACAAAGGAAACCAGAGGAGTCAAAAACGGTGTGCTCGGCCCCTTGTTTTTCCATGTGATTAGACATCTTTGACTTTCCCAAGGTTAGTGAATTTTAGTGATGAGGAAACTTTTTTTTTTTTTTGGGACAGAATATGGGGAAACTTAATCATTAGGATTTAACATTAAGTTTCACTAGCCAGCATCATCACCCATTTTGATTAGACGTCTGCACTTCAATTTCGTTCGATCCAATCGATGATAAGAAGCTAGAGATAGCATCACTCAGATAGCATCACTCGGGTAAGAAGACGATTTAAATATCTAGAAGCTAGAGTAGCATCATTTAGATATATAATTGTCTAATGCAAATCCATCGAACGAATAGATCAAGTCGGCATTAAATTTGATTGAAAATAGTCCATTCCAAATAAATTCATTTAATCCATTTTGATCAATTTCCATACAACCAAACTATCATTTACACACTTCTATATTCGATCTAATGTACGAAAACCTATGTCCAAATTGAGATGAGAATGTAAAGTGAACAGGTGCGAAATCCAATGAAAACGTAAAAGAACAAAGAAAAGGTTATGAAGACGCGTTAAATTTAAGTAATTTGTAAATTTGTTTGTAACTCATTTATCATTCATATTATTTTTAAATTCATTTATGACTAATTTATTTGATTTAATTAATTGATTTATGACCCATTTAATATTAAGCTTCACGGAAGTATAGCTAGTGTCGTTAGTAATTTTGATTAGACATATGCACCTTACTTTGGTGGGGATCGAACGATGATAAGAAGGTGATTTAAATACCTTAAAGCTGGATACAGAGCACTAAACATGTGGTCTAGTGTGGTAATGATTGAGGCCATTGTATAGCATAGAAAACTGCAAAAGGAACTTTCATTTCCACCATTCATGTCACATGACCAGTCTCCGAAAGAGTATATGTCGTTCATGCATGTATCTAACATTAGAAAGGAAATTTGGTAACCCTCAGGAAAATAATACATGTTCCCGCGTTGTGAGGCGAGTTGTAGGAAAGCAAGTTTCCCTCTTGACCGCTTGAGATTCCGCATAATTTTATAATATGAAGTGAATCACGCGTTCAGAATTCGTGTGTTGTTTTTGCTGATGAACAAAGATTAAGAAAGATTTGATATTAAAAAGATGGGATGAGGAACAACCGCCATCTAATCTTTTTTAATATAGTTGGTGGAATAGAACTTTCGAAATTAATTAGTCAACATAATGTATGTTAACTGTTAAGCACACAGGTTTTAAAGTAGTGTAGGTGTTCAAGGTTTAAAGTAAGGTAGATGTTCAGACACGAAACGAGTACTTGAAGAGTACGACAAGCCAGGGGTCATTACACGCTGCCTATAATCTGCACAATTTGAGCGCTTCTTTCTCGGAACAGATGCTCTTTTTTCTACAATACTTTCGATTTAATTGTCACTTAAGAGCAAAAAACCGAATCCACCAAAATGGAATATATCAAAACTAGCAAAAGATTAATCCCATGTTGCATATGTTTTCCTGACTAAACACCCGGAGCTGACTCTGCAAAGGAGGTAAGGTACAAAAGATATATTTTCAATTCAAAGTAAACATTGTTAATGAGGTGGATTAGGTCTAAAAATTATCCGACTTAAATAGACTAATTCAATCTATTTTGATGAATCGTTTATACAATACAAGTATAGTGACTTATATTTTATCCGGTATTATATTCGATCCAATCTATATTATTAAAATGCTTAAAATTCATATTCAAATTTAAAGTGAAAGTGCAGAGTGAGTTAAGCAAGAGCGGTAAAAAATGGAGAGAGAGTTATGGATGTGAGTTTGATCTAAATAAGTTATTATTATATTTTAATTTATTTATGATTCCTTCACTAAATATACTTAATTTATATAATAACTCATTTTATTATATAAGTTAATAAATGAACCGTGACAGATCTAATGTTGATAAAATTTCACGTTAAATCTTTTCAAAAGTACAGTGAAATTTAATGAATTCCATGAAATCTCGAACGCAATTCGATTCCAGGAAACGACCGGGTGCCTACTAGGAAAGCCGCAAACCCATCCTCATCTACACCGACAAAGGCCTACGGTCCTCCACACCCGTCAGATCAACACCAATCCGACGGTCGTCTTTTTACTTCAGACCCCAACAAAATTTTATGTTCTTTTATTTCCTCATTTTTAAAATAGAAAAAGGTGGAAATAAAAAGCACCTCTTACTCTTTCTCTCTCTAGCCAAAAAATATCTCTTCATCGAAACGGCAACTTTCTCTCTCTACCTTACCTCTCCATCATTCCGGCCTCCTTACATGCCGCCCCCCCATGGCGCCCTCCACGGCGGCGGACCCGCTTCCGGCCACCGGCACGGCGGCGGTTCCTCGCCTTCGCCGCCAACGCCGAAGCAGAACCCGAAGCTGCTCTCCCTCCTCCTGAAGGCCATAATCATGATCCTGATAACCACCCTCTTCTTCCTCTTCCTCGGCCTCGCCGCCATCATCCTCCTCCTCCTCTGCCTCGCCGGCGGCCTCCTCCACCGCCGCCACCAGATCGACCTCCCGCCTCCCCCCGGCGGGGCGCTGCCCCCGCGCGACCTCAAGCGGCTCCCCAAATTCAGGTACCCGAAGAGCGGGGCGCAGGGCCAGGGCCAGGGCCAGCACGATCAAGGCTTTTCCGATTGCGCGGTGTGTTTGGACGAGTTCAGTCAAGGGCAGTGGTGCAGGAAGCTGGTCGGGTGCGGCCATGTTTTCCACAAGAGCTGCGTGGACACTTGGCTCGTCAAGGTCGCCGCTTGCCCGGTTTGCCGGTCGCCGGTCCGAGCCCAGGTGGGGTCCACGGGGCCTGGGATCGACGGGCGAGATTGCAAGCAGCTCTGGGCTTTCGGTAGAGAGACGCCCATTTGAGGGGGTTCGGTTAGATTGTGGTCGCGCGTTGAAAAATTGGATCTTTGTTCTTTTCGGGCAATGAAATATGATGTCCTGGATTGTCAACTGCAGCAATTTTGTTCTTTCCTACTTTATTCCCTCAAGTTGTTCTGGGATTAGTTTAATTGTGTTTGGTTAGCTAGAAAGGAAAAGTCCCAGTGCAGTTGGAGGTTTTGGTTTTGAATAAGATGCTGTCCCAGTTGAATGTTCCGGCTTCTAGTTATTAGGTGTGGAGCTTAACTTTTCATGCTTTTGTAGGTTTTCTCCATAGTTTTTGGTTCACAGTCTTTGTACAGTGCTTGTTTTGGTTTTGTCGCACAAAGATGCAGCTGCAGTAGGAAGCTTGCTAGGCTGACTGATGTGCCTTATCGGACTGGAAGAAAATTTAGAATTGAACCGATATTTGCAAAAGGATCAGAGGGGCAATGCTAGGTGACTGGTTTTATACCAAAGTTGTACTCTAGTATGTGAACAATGCAAGTAGAACGGTCCTCATCTTTGGGCTTTCAGAGTTTAACTGTTACTCTTGTGGACTGTCTATTCTGCGGATTGTTGATCAGACTTAAACTTGCTATGCTACGTTGGTGTGAACTTCCTAGAAATGTCTTCTGCTTGCGAATTAAGACATAATAATATAATTTGTATTGGACTATGTTGGATCCACTTAAATTCTGATTTCTATACGGCCCTAATGATGTTTCGAGGGCCATAATACAGTGGCGCCGACTCTTGACTTCTCAGAGGTGGGTTGTATGCCACTGTGGGAGTTTTGGTTAGGTAAATTATTTGGTGGGCTGGTGACCAAATGTCCAGTTAGGTATGTACTTGTGTAGCGGATTACGGATAAGAGTGAATCCGTTCCAATGATTTACACTGTTAATCTGTCGAACTGTTTATCCACCAACGATTAAGAGCTCACAGCTCTTATGTGGAATGTGGCGGGAAGACTAAGCTTTTGGCATTCTTGAAATACAATTGACCAGTATCCATGGTTGAAAATATGAAAAGAGCTGCCAACTACAGCTTCAGGAAACTTTTGATTTGTATCTTTTCTTCTGATTGGGGCCTTGTGCAGTTCTTGGATCGCTCTCTTGAATTACATTGCTTACAGAAGTCATGGTCAGTATATGTTCTGCTGGATTACCCCTTATAAGCTGTGAATCTGCTTTGGAAGAAAAAAGGTGTTGGAAGCATCCTCAAGCAATTGCGTTACATGCAAAACTTGTTTGGTTTAGTTTAATTTGAGGATGCTACGGTGAAAGGTAGTGGGGGAATGCCTAATTCGTTTGGAAGTATGATCCCATCAAATTTTGATAAATTGTGCTTAGAATTTTTCCTTTATCACGAAACCCTTGGCTTGGATCTGGTCTGTTGTGAAGGTATTGGCACCTCTGTGCAATTGTACTCTGTATATGTAAGATGAGGGATATGTAACTGCAAGAATCTTGAATACAGGCTGTGCAGTTACTGAAATTCAGTCATATACTAAGTTTTTTGCCTGACTCAACGTGCTTCTGCATCAACTGGGGAGGAACGCGTGAAGGTTTGTATGCCATTTGGCTTTTTGGAAGCCTAGGAATCTTAGTTCACTGGACAACGTTTGCTCTGTGTCCCTGATCAGAAGAGATTTTGCAGAGGCGGCCTCAAAATCATGGCCATGCATGCTCACAATCGTGAGAAATACATTGCTTGACAGCAGACACTAGTATGTAGTATCTAACGATGCGTCGAGTGGGGTTATAGCATGTTTATGGTCCGTGTCTACGGACATTTCCATTTGTCTTGTGGAAGTCAATTCGCTGAAGATTGCTGAACGGCCTCGACATCGGTTGATCACAACTTCATTACCTGGCCTAGACGGCCTGCGCCTGACAAATTTAATACCTGTTTGGGCGTTTGGACGTGAAGTGGCTTCAAGTATATAGGCTTTGGGAAGAGAGATTGATGTATGCGTTTTTGCATTTGGATTGTATCGTCGTTACCTTGCATTTGAATCAGTAGATAAGACAATGAACGCAAGCAATGTGCCGACCAGCCATTTCATGTGCCGACACTAGACTCGGAAGGGTTGTCTTAGATGAAAAGAGATCGAACATTCTGGTATGCATGCCAATGCTTGAAATTCTTACTGTTGTTATTGTTGGGAGCCTAAGGCAGAAGCCTCCATACTTTCGATATGGATACCAATCCATGCTCCAAGGTAGGACTCTCTTGCCTCCCAATCTCATATGGGATCTCGATAAGTAAAGCAAGTCCTTAATTAATCTTGTAGGATTATGCAACCGGTTCGATTTTATTTGGGAATCGAATCGACAATCCATTGAAATAGATCTACTTTAGGGTACCAAAAATTTTAAAGCAGCAGTATGGGGGTAGGTTTCGAGTCGGGGGTTCAGTTAATGACGCATTTGATAATGATAACAGATTAAAAGAACTTGAACTCGTTAATTTACAAAATGATTTCCTCGTCCAGAGAGTCAACCACTAGACAGTCACGCAACTCAAAGCACGCTCCGCTTCATCGTGCTGATGGCAATAACGACATAAAAAGACTCGAGAGATCGAATCTGAATTCTTTGAAAAATGCGAACTTCGGAAGCGTCCGCTCTGGCAGGTTATTTTCTGGTTTTTTTTATTATTATTATTTTAAATTGTCTCCTGACCGACCCGATTCGATACTCCCTAAGAGGCTAAGATAACTCCGTCCTCTCATCCGCCAGGGGTAGGACCCGTAATTTCACACCAAGCCCACCAGCCCCGCTCTCAAAACCGACCTCCGATCGGCCCCCGTTCCACCTGCGAGAGGAGGAAGGATGTCGGAGAGGGCCGACGCCGTCGGCCTCCGCTGCCGCTGCCGCCGCCTCGCCGCCGCCGCCCTCTCCCCAGCCAAGACCCTCCTCGACTCCCTCGCCGTCATCCTCCGCAACCGGCGGCTCTTCCTCTCCCTCTTCGCCGCCGCCGCCCTCCCGCTGTCCCTCCTCCTCTTCTCCCTCGCCGTCTCCTCCCAGCCGCTCCGGTCCCGCGTCCTCCGCCTCGAGTCCTTCGCCCGCCTCGCCCCGACCCGCTTCGAGTCTCGCCAGGCCCTCAAGGATTCCCGCGCCCTCGCCCTCTCCCTCCTCCGCCTCCGCGCCGCCTACTCCCTCCCCGCCCTCGCCCTCTCCCTCGCCGCCGCCGTCTCCGCCGTCGCCGCCGCCCACGCCTCCCTCGCCGGCAAGCGCCCCACCCTCCGCTCCTCCCTCTCCCCCGCCCGCGAGAAGTTCCCCCGCGCCTTCGCCACCGCGATCTGCGTCTACGCCGCGATGTGGATCTACCTCAGCGTACCCGCGACGCTGGTCGCCCTCACCGGCTCCCCGGCCGCGCGGTTCCTCATCGTGGCCGCCGGGGTCGCGGCGGGGATCTACGTGGCGGCGGTCCTGGGGCTGGCAATGGTGGTGTCGGTGGTGGAGGAGCGGTTCGGGTGGGGGGCGATCCGGGCCGGGTGGGGACTGATGGAGGGGCGGCGGTGGAGCGGGTGGGCGCTGTCGGGGTTCTTCGCGGCGCTAGCCGGGTGGATCTGGCGGTTGGCGGCGGAGAGGATGGACGGCCAGGATTGGACGTCGGTGGACGGGATGGTGAGGTGGACAGTGGGGATCAAGTGGCGGGCGTTACTTATCCCGGCGTACGGCGCGGTGGTGCTGTGGAGCTACGTGGTGGCCACGGTGTTCTACCACGACCAGCGGAGGCCCGGCCACTTTAGCAGTAACAATAGGGCAGATGGCGAGATGGTCCAAATTTCCGGCGTGTAATGTAATTTTCGATTCTTTTAAGGATTTTTTTTTTTTTTTTTTTGGTTATTCTCTTTTTTCTCTTTTTCTTTTTCTTCCTTATACAATGCAAAAACTTTAGGATTTCTCGTAGCTCTGTCGAATTATGGGAAGAGCACAGATTGTACGTACGTATGAATTTGTGCGAATCCCCTTTGCAATTATGGAGAGAATTCGAATCCTAAGTTGCCTCAATTTGATGGTGATGGCATTTTGGAAAAAGGGTATAAATTTGGAAAGTTGATTAGGCCATGGGATGCGAAGACCGGATTTGGTAGGACGTGGAAATGGCAAAATTACGTCAATGATACGACTCAGAAAAGTCTGTAGAATGTCATAATTTCCGGCAGCGGAAAACCAAAACGTAGAGTTGGACCCGCACGGACCGGGTGCGTGCGCATAGATTGGAGGAGGCGTAGGGGACGGACCACTCGGACCTTATCCTAATGGGGAGCGACCAGAAATTAATTGCCCTTTGAGCCTACATTTTGACCGAACGTGTCTGGGTTTGATGCTAAGTGACATAGATTAGCTTCGGTACTAGGTCAAAACTTGACCCCGTCGTCATCAGCCACGCCCCTCTTCTTTTTGATGATGGAGGTCAAACGCAATAACTGCGATTGCATGATGGAAAACTCAGTACGCTTCATGATTAGACCCGCAATCAGATCAGTCAAGTTGGATTGAAAATAACCCGTTTCAAATCGACTAAGTTAATTCGTTTTGATCAATTTTCATATAATACAAATTCAGTTATTTACACCGAATTCAACTCATATTATAAAAAACACATCCATATTTAAGCTAGTCTAGAAAAACTCATATCTAAATTGAAATGAGAATATTGAGAAGGGCAAGACAAAGTCCTAGGAATGAGTTAGATCTAAGTAAATTGCAAACTTATTTAATATTTATATTATCTTGGGTTTTACTATCGTAAATTCATCGTATGACCGATTTACCAAATATAACCAACTTGTATAACAATTTAGTTCATCAAATATAGGCTAAAATCATCTCTTTTTTTCCTCAATATTTTCATTTTTCTAGGGACTTTCCAGATGGTTGAAGCTGGCTGGGCTTTCAAAGTCTTCTCCCAACTCAGAACTACTAGAAGATTCATAATAGTCTTCAGCTTACTCGGCCCGCGGTTGAACCTTTTCCCCCCTACAAGCCTAGTTCCGGCTCTCGTTCAATATGGGCATCATGATAAATGCGGGTATCAATCGGATCGAAAGATGGAGTGACGACCGATTCCGAGATCACACTCTTCATTGATTTCCCAAAGTTCTTACGGCGTATCTCCGCCGATCAAAGCACCGTAAATTGACTGTCCCTGAAAGAGAAGCTGGTATTTGCTTGCAATGAAGGCATGTGAGCCGCGTCTTATTATTATTAAAGACACATTGCAATTCGACCATCCCAATAAAGGCTATATTTTTGCTCCGACTTGATAAAATCTCAAGCTGGCGCAATATAATGGTAAGTGATATGAACATCACTTACTCATAATATACTATCAAGATATATTTATAAGATAAATAAAATTACTTTAAACAAACATCTCATTTCAATTTGTACTATCGAGTCTAGATATATCTTCAAAAGGAATTGAATCATTCGTCTCTCTTTATAATTCTCATGATTTGCACACTCAATGACATTGCTTATCTTGGCTATGAGCACCTGTATATTGTCTCTGTGCAAATCCACTGAACTTTTTTTTATGTAGAAATCGTTCGGGAGATGATGAAATGGAAGAATTTTCCACATTGCCGACAATCATGAAATGGGAAGCTCCAAGGAAAGAATCGTACGAACTGAAAACTTAAGAGACTTCTTCCTCAGTACAATTTGGAACGGACGCAGTCAAGTCAGCATATATTTTGACCACGGCAATACATACACCGCACAAACACACATATATATATTCATGGCTCTTTGATTCTGTATTCCCAACACGAAAACCTCCGATCACCACACCGCCACGAAAACCATCCGTATCTCCCCTGTCGCCGTCACCCACCGATGGAGCTTCCCATGCTTTTGAGTTTTGTCCAAACTCTGATCGAAGCCCACAAGCTCTTCCTCAGAAATGGGAGGCTCATGGTCTCCATCGCCGCCTCCACCGTCTTGCTCTACTCTTTGCTCTTCCTCACCAACATCTTCTCCCTCCGGCCGGCGGTTGGCCAGCTCATCGCCAACGCAAGCTTGTTGCTTATCACCAGCCCCACCAGTACCGAGTACTCCTACCTCCTCTTGTCCATCCAGAAGGACATAAGGCTGTTCTACGGCCTCGAGTGGGTCTTTGTCTTGCTCTACTCCATCTGCTCTATCCTCTTCTCGACCGTTACCATTTACGCTTCCGCTGCTTCACATGGTGGCAAGAACTTGTCCGCCAAGGACTTGGGTGTCGCGGTGGCTCGGTCCTGGAGAAGACCCTTCATCACTTTCTTCTACATCACCCTCTTTGGCGTCGGTTACCTAATTCTTGTCCTAGCCCTTACGATCCCTCTCGTTCTGCCTCAGGCGAATATCGCTACCGTGATCCTATGCATCATGGCCGCTTTGCTCTACGCTCACCTGGCCGTCGTTTGGACCCTCGGGCTCGTTGTGTCCGTGTTGGAAGAGGACAAGAGCGGGCTCGAGGCGCTCGCAAAGGCGGGGCGGCTAGTGAAGGAAAGGCAAGTACATGGGTTTGCGTTGAGCCTCGTGATCGTGGCATTATCGATCCTAATGAGTCAGGTAATGAGGTTGGTCTCGGTTTCACAATCCGAAGGGGCATACATTGCGATAGGCTTGGTGATGCTGAACTCACTGTGGGCGGTGAGGATGTTCGGGTTGATGGCTTACACGGTTTTTTACTACGAGTGCAAGGAGTTTCATGGTGAAGAGAGTAATGAACTGATGGTTAGCTTGGAATATTCGAAGATACCTGCCAATACGCCTCTCGTTACAGAAAACCTTCCCTAGGTTTTGGACAATGGAATTCATCCATATCTATCCTTTTTTGGTGCATGTTGAGCATATAGGTTGTTTGATTTAGCAGCTTGTCTTTGTCCATCTTTCCCCGGTTTTTCTTTGCCCTTGGGGCTTTGGACATTGGAGTATAAAAAGGCAAAATCGAGTGCTTGCTCTGTAAATTATTCCAAGCCTCGAAAAGAAATGGTATCTTGAGAGCGCTTTGAAAATCAATGTTGCCAAGCATGGAACGAGTTTATAATTCGCCTTGATCTCTTTTTTTCTTGATGGGTCATATCGGATGACTTGTCTCTATATACATAGTTACTTGTCCCATCAGAAAGAGTTAGTACTTCATTTGCTCAATCTGATATTAAAGTAATACAAGAAACCGATACATAGACAGCACAAGACATAACTAACCAACTAACAGATACACCAAACCTAGCTTACCAATTACTAGAGCCGTTAAACAGGTAGGTCGGGTCGGGTTTGGGTCGGGTCATTAATGGTCCGACCCAAATTAACCCATTAACCCATTTATGACCAATTTATATTTAATGTAAATTTTTCGACCCAAACCCGACCCATACCCAACCCATACCCGACCCGACCCAACTCATATTAATAAAATATTTTCATATTTAACAAATTTAGAAAAACTTATTCCTATGTTTTTTTTTAAAGATTATATTATTAAAATACTTCCAAGCTTTTATATATATATTATTTTTTAAAAAATTGTATTGCTAAAATAGTTTTATACAATATAAATTTAATGGACAATTTTTATAAATTTTAAAATAATTATTTTAAAAAATCGAAATTTAATTATTTTTTAAAAATAAAATTTTCTTTTTTCTTTTCGTTTTCTCTTTTCTTTTTCTTTTTCTCTTTTTTTCTTCTCCTTCTTCTTCTTCTTTGGCCGTCGCGGCCACGACAACGGCCGGCAACCGACCATAGGCGAGCCTCGAGCTCACCGACGCCGGCAAGGCCTCCGTCTCACCGAGATCCGGCGAGCTCGAGGCTCGCCCTCGCCGGCTAGCGAGGCTCAAGCCTCGCTCGACGCCGACGAGCTCGAGCCTCGCCAACGCCGGTGGGCTCGAGGCTCGAGCCTCATCGGGCGTCGACGAGGCCTCCACCTCGCCAGATCCGGCGAGCTTGAGCTCGCACGGCCGGTCGCCGGCCGTCACCGTGCCGACGACCGAAGGAGGAAGGAGAAAGAAAAAAAAAAAAAAAAAAAAGGAAGAAAAAGAAAAGAGAAAAAAAAAAAAAAAAAATTATAATTTCGATTTTTATAAAGTTAAAGATAGAAGGGAGGAATTATAATGTTTTTGTTAAAGATGAGTTTTCAACCCAATCCATTTAAAAACCCACTTAAGACCCACCTATCTTAAACCTTTAATTGTGAAACCCATTTAACTATCTTTTGTTATATATAAGTGACCCATTTTAACACCTCCACCGATTACACATTCCATCTACTGACAATAATAGCTCACCGATATACAGAAACCTACAGAAGTCAATAGTCTCGGTTTGCTCATGAAAAATTCATCATGGGAAAACCGAATTGCACTGCGATTGTCACAGTAGAGAGAAGCAGCACCATCATCGGTAGCGACCGTTATCCTCTAACAGCCATGGTAATCGCAAAAGTTCGGAAGTGGTATCCGCAACGGCTCTACAGTCAGCCTTAGTGCTGGAACGCGAAACAATTGATGCCATGAAATAAAGGAATTGCCCAAAAGAAAGCAATAACTTGTAGTGGATTGACGGTTAGTAGGATCCCTAACCCAATCAGCATTAGAATAGTTAAGACGGTGTAAGTCGGAATGTGCTGAAAATTTTGAACTATGGAATAAAGCGCCCTGGACATTACGAACAAGGTGCAAGAGAGCATCATGATGCTGATAATGATAACGTTTAGCATCTTTCCAGGGAGTTCCATCATTCAAGTGGTGTAGAAGCTATTATACTGGCTGTCCACCACGGGCAATTGGATCTAAGGCATAAGTAACCTAAAATAATGTCCTTTCCCTTTTGGGCCGGTTGTGAGCGAGGAGGGATTTGAACCGCCGACACCATGGTCCATGGCCACATGCTCTAATCCTTTGAGCTGCAAGCCACGCCCCATCTTTGTTGGATCTGTTCTAAGGAGTACCCTAAAGATAACAAATAGGAACATTTTCTCTCCCTAGTCATTTTGAGTTAAGAATATGTGAAAACGTCTTTCTCTCTATAATAAGGGCACATTCCTAAGTGTGAAGTGGGAGAGAAGGGATTTCATAATCACCTCTCATGATGATCATGTCCTTAGTAAAGTAATATGAAGACGACACCCTCTCTTGAATTTCTGAATAGATAGAGCCGAATCATATGCGCTAGGTTCAAAATCCAAACAAAAAATGGCAGCATTAAACTTAAAAAACCAAGCACGAGGAGCTTGTTTAAGGCTATACAAAACTACGATCTTGGACTAGGCGTAATCGCAATCTCCGATCAATTAAATAAGAGCAAATTGGAGATGGAAGTCCAAGAGGCAAGACCAGGTTTGGCAAGGACAGAATTTGGGCCTAAATTAAATAGAAAGGCTCGCAGTCATTGGGCAGGCCTTGGCATTTTGAAAATCGGATATCAATTATGTAATGCACGTTTGCCGTATCACGAAGCAAGCTCCGTTCATGATTAATCTTGGCGACAAGAAGCTAAACAAAAGTATATGCAGAGCCTCAAGAGGCTGATTTCAAAAGATTAGTCAAAGTCGAGGCGCTTAAACCACCATTAATTTATGAAACTCCAAGTATTCATGTGCGAAGATGTGCCCATCGAGGACCTAATATATTTTCGATGAACACTAATGCCAGATTAAACGTAGTTTAAAGAACGATAAGCTCCACCTTCACACTGTAGAGAGCGATAGAGACAAATTCCGCACCTTGTTTTTGCACGGTAGTTCGTTCTTTCAAAACACAAGTGACTAAAAAGAACAAAAGGCTTGTTTTTCACATGGTTATAAAAATTGAAATCTTGTTCTTCACGGGGAGGCAGTTTCCTGGAGATTCGGAAGTGACGAAGGTTTCAGCGGATAGAGATGTTTTAATGTTCGATTGACTGATACCGTCGTAAATCAAGAGAGAGAACGTTATTAAAAAAAAAAAAAACAAGGTTGACGAGACACGTTTTGACTTGTTCGTCCCTTTTGGTTCTCAATTTTCTTATCTCGGGTGCGTTTGGGAACTACTTTTAGGGAAAGTCTTTAGGAAAATACAAAAACCTTTGAATTAAAGGTGTTTTCCAAAATGTAAACTGTGTTTGGTAAATTGTACTTTGAGAGCCATTTGTAAAGTACTGTGAGCAAAATGTTGTTTGGGGAATTACATTTACAAATAAGTTTTGTGGTAAAAAAAAATTATCAAAAGAAAAATTAAAAAAAAATTGACCGACAAGGGCAGCGGTCGCCGATGACCTCTAGTGATCGCCGGTGACCTCCGGTGACCCCAATCTGGGGTGGTGAGGTCGCACGACGCCGTCGCAACCTCTAGTGACCCTGGATCTGGGGCAGCAAGGTTGCACTCGTCGCGCGAAACCTTGTCGCGCGACACCGCCTCGACCTCCCGCGACCTAGATCCGGGGCGTTGAGGTCGCGGGAGGACCTCGCCGCCTCGGATCTGGGTCGGGGCGGGGTCACGTGAGCTCGCCATCCCCGGATCTAGGGTGGCGAGGTCGCGGGAGGTCACGCGACACTACTGCAACCTAGATCCGGGGGCGGCGAGCTCGCGGGAGGTCACACAACGCCACTGCGACCTAGATCCAGGGGCGGCAAGCTCACACGACCCAGATCTAGTCATCGCTCGAGCCTCTGATACCAAATCTGGTCGCGACCAGATGGGTCGCACGGCCCCGGCAAGCTCTATGCGGAGGTCGCGGTGCGGCAAGCGACGGTCGCCGACGACTGCATCTGATCGCAACTAGATCTGCAACTCGCGGAGGTCACCCGACTCTCCGACAACGATCACCTAGGTCGTGGTGTCTCTCTAGCAATCGTCAGCCTGGAGAAGATGAACAGTGCTCATACAAGGGCACGCACCCGAAAAAACAAAAAATTCGTGAGGACAATTTCGGAAAAAAAAAATGAACAATGTCACGTGGGCATTGCTAAGAAAACTAAAAGCCCAAGGTAGGTCCTCACCTGCTTTGAGCTTTTCAGCCTGACCTGCCTTAGGCATCGACATATATATAGTTGTCCGTTTTGGTGAATGAATTTGTTCTGTCATAGTAAATGAAAGTTTTTGTTTCGTGATTGTTTATATGATAAATATTATACACGGAAGATTCTTGAGAGTCGAGGGCTACACATGTGTTGAAATCTCCCGATGAGAGGGGAGTCAATGACGCTAAGTAAGACTAAGCTATAAGATTAAGTATGGGTTTAGGGTAGAATCGGGATTTGGACTCAACTGACCATAAGAGCTGGTTTGATTCCAAGTTCCTACAATTAGCGGTCTAGTTTTCGATTCCCAAAAAAGTGGAATTAGTATTATGCAGTTCATTTCCTAGTTTATAAGTAAGAACCAAATTGAAAACCGAGGAACCGAACCAAATCCAGAACCGAGAATCATCGTTATGTGTTTTGAACTTTTTATTATTTATTTTATCTTACATGTTCATCTTTTCTCAATTATTGTTATGGATAAATAGGGATTTTTATTATTACATTTACTTTCATTTTGCTTAACTAAAAATAAAGAAATTTTTTTTTTTTTGATTGGTTCTCAAGTAGACCTTTGAATCAATTGACAAGTTTAAAGTGAAACTTAAATTGATTTGAAAATCACTTTGAAAATCACTCACCCCTACTAAACCGGCTCGATCGGGGTTCCCCAAATATGGTTACTTGGTAGCAAAAGTTCAAAATTTAGCACGTTGAAATCGTGTAAGCATATGACATTGAATTGGTAGTTGTTGCAATTGCAAGGGAAGATCGTTCGGTATAGGATAATTGTCAAGGGCATCATGGTAGTTGACAAGGTGATATCGGTAGCTTTTGATTTTCGCTCCAAGTCTTGCTTGCAATAAATGATCGAGCGGTGCCACGGTTATGTATCCGGTAAAGATAGAGGAAGAGTGTCGATGACGATGGCCTAGGATAATGTGTTGAAGCAATAGAGGCTATTATTAGGTAAGGTGTTTGAAACGGGAGAGCGGTCTTTGGTGAGATTATTTATAACGAGAGAGCGATTTCGCGAGCGACGACGTGAAGAAAATTCGCCTTCATTGCGTATGAAAACAACTATGTGCGCATGAACTCGAATGCGTTCGTGTTTTCTCCGATTTGATTGATGTATCTAATTACCTAATCAGATAGAAACGACTATGTGCACGTGAACTTGATTGCATTCGTGTTTTATCCGATTTGATTGATGTATCTGATTACGTAATCAGGTAGAACTCATATATTATATTTTCTTAAGCATAATACAAATATTTACCATGGAAAGGGAGCTTAGACCCAAATGGAAAGAATTAGTTTCATTTGGGGAATAAAATGTGGGACTAATTAATGCAAATAATAAAATAGGATAGTCCGATTATTTTGTGATGACTTCTCTTCCTTCATTTTTGGAGAGAGAAAGCTCTCTTATGAGGTGAAGAAACTTTAATTATATTCCTAAGATAATATATTCACAAACGCTTCATTCTAATAATACCAAGATACAAATCAATCGAGAAGATTTAGTGCCCAACCACCACAAAAGAAAGAAGAAGAAAGAAGTGCTGTTCAAATTGTAGGTCACCAAGGGAAGCAGCTTCCTAGGAAAGGGGCAATCTTCAGTCAGAAATGATAATGACGACAATTCATGCAGACCAACCTTCAAACGAAGATAACAATAGTGGGTTTTAGATATTGACCATTCCTTCCTATGACTCTTATCTCTCTCTCTCTCTCTCTCTCTCTCTCTCTCTCTCTCTCTCTATCAACTTGGGGCTAACGTGGGCAATTACGACTCCAACTTGTATAAAAGTCGTTCTGGAATTGGCCAAGTGCTCCCTTCTCTATCCAATCCCGTTTGAGGATCTGGGTTGGCGATTTCTGCCTCCATCTGGGTCAACTTACGTGCACTACTAGTCCAAGGCAACGCCAAGTGAAAAAATCCAATAGGTGCACCAGGCCATTCACGTGATCAGGCTCGGCCACGTGTCGAATGTTGGTTGGAAAAAAGAGAGGGGTGGGTCGGAATCCAAAGGCGCACTATCCACATTAAGACGTTATTAGTTGCACCTGGATTACAGTTCTGGTACGTATGACTGATTGTATCTCACAAACTTCACTTGTAACCTATGCGTTGGCTAGCTACATCGACTTGTTCAAATTGCGAGGTGTGAGGTTTAGAAGAATCTTTGAAAAGTCTCTCTTTACTTTTCTCTCGTTGCTTGTGTTAAAATGAGTTTTATGTTTTTTGATTTTGTCAACGAGTGCCCATGAAATATTACAATTAATCATATTTAGTAAAGAAATATATTGATTTCTAATGCACTAATTACACATCATTTGAAGGAGAGGGTGCATTTGAAACCGACAATCCTTTTCTCAATTTAAGATTTTGACAAGTATTGTCGGAACATTTATCAAACATTTGTTACAAAACCCTTTTCCTCAACGGTCTTTTGACATTTCAAAGGAGACGTTGGTAAATCTAATTGGATTTGAAATTCAAGATGGAATTGGGCAACTTCGTTGGAAGTCCAACTTTTTTGGGAATGTGGCACGTGGGTGACTATCGGAAAATGGAGTAGAGAGACGAGAAAAACTCGTGGCAAACGCCCAAAACTTAAAAGAGATTAGGGTTTGGTAAGGTCTTTGGTACGTTGGATGACACCATGAAGTATTTTAAAGGATAAATTATAGATTAGAGTTCTCATCCAAACTTAAAGAAAATCTTCAACTTTGCCTATGTTTTTTTTCCTATACCGATAGTGAGGTGTTTGAAATGCACATGTTCTAATTTTCCATTATATATTTGATGGTCCATGCACACCGAATAATTACCTTAAAGGTGCCATCCTGGAATGCTAGATCCAACGTGGGGTTGCCCAGATCATTGAAATATGGCTTCAGCTAATGAATTAGGGTCGGTTTCCACAGCAAGCAACCGGAATAGAGAAAAGGAAAACCTCAGCCATTATCTCCTTCTAGTTAATTAATCGGCCTTTAATCTAATGGAAATAAATATTGAATGTCACTGTTGATATGGGTATTATTTATTTCCTAGTAAGTAACTAGCTGCTTATATAAAAAGTGATGGATGCGGGACTCGTAGTATAGAAGGTGGTCAATCGATTCGCGTGTTGTGTCCAACCCAAAAAACCAATCAAACCCAGTTTTGGTAAATATATGTCTATCTATTTCTTTTTCTTTTTTTTGGTCGAATAGAGTGATATACTCAAGTGATAGAAACAGTACAGCCCAAGGCTATTGCATCAACATATACAAGGTCTAGCAAATAAAACGGAGGGGAAACAACCTAGTTTTGGGTCAAGGTTGCACTACCGTGGGCCCTAGCAGCCCAATCAGCAACAACGTTTGCTTCTCGCTTACAGTGTTGAAGATGAAGATTAGGGAAACGAGAAAGCAAAGCGGCGGCTTCTGCAAACAGGGCGTGGTCTTCCCATGGCGTCGATCCACACGCATTCATAGTTTCAACCAGGGAGAGGCAATTCAATTCAATCAATAGGTGTGCGTGGTTGAAACGTTGGAGAGTGAGAGTAAGCGCCTAGATCTCTGCCTGCAAGGTTGAACAAGCTGGGAAACGTCTGGAGAAACCATTGGTAAGTTTTCCATGATGATCATGACATATACAAGCCATAGTTCCTTATGTTCTGGCGGGCTAATAAGCACCATCTATATTGATCTTCAGTATGCCCAAATCCGGTGGCGTCCAGAGATGTTCAGGATTCAAAACAGGTCTCCCTGTTCTCATTTGGGTTCGAGCAGAAAGCTTAGCAACATGAGTTTGGGCTAAAGCAGCCTCTACCACGTGTGTTGGGTCAAGACGCTAATGGCGGAAAATAAAGCTGTTATGCGCCGCCAGATCTACCATAAAACGTTGGCAATGGTCTCCAAACCAGGTAAGAGCTGTTGTGTTGTAACCCTCTCTACGATCCATGCATCTGTTCTTTGCACTGCTTGAGGTGATAGCTGAATATTGATTTGAGGGTGAGACTAGATGCCCTGAGTCCATGTACAGAACAAAAATAGATGTTCTAGGGTTTCTTGCATTTGTTGATGACAAAGATTGCAAACTGGATCTGTGGTTATGTGTCTTTGAAATAGGTAAGCTTTTGTTGATAAGGCATTGTGGCATAGAGACCAAAGGAAGGTACGAATTTTTGGGGCAGTTTTCATTGTCCAGTTTTTCGCCATTCTAGGTGTTGTGGACTGGATCGATGAGATTAGCCACCATCTTAGGTTCTTCTCTAGCAGCAGGTCCACCTAGTATCCCTGTAGGTAACCACCTATCTTCATAGATGCTGATCATTTGCCCATCACCAACTGACCATCTAATATTAGGTAAAATTGAATCCCTTCCAAGCAGAAGGCTCTGCCAACCCCAAGATGGTTGAGTTCCCCTATCCGCAAAGCGGAAGTTCTTTGAGTGAAAATAAAGTCCTTTGAAAAGTTTACTCCATAGAGATAGTGGCTGTTGGAGTAAACGCTGGGCCTGTTTCCCAAGCATGGCTTTATTAAAATTTATAAGGACACGAAAACTTAGGCCACCATTTTCCTTTCTGCTTTTAAGTACTTCCCAATTATGCCAATGAATTCCTGATTTGCGACCGTCATTTGCCACCAGAACCTAGCAATTCTCTGTTCAATGGATTTGCAAAGAGACAAAGGAAGTTTAAAGATAGACATGGCATACTGTGGTATCACCTGTACGACGGTCTTAAGTAGTATCTCCTTACCACCTTTAGAAATTAAATTTTCTTTCCATCCTTTCAACTTAGCATTCACTCTCCCCAAAATCTAGGAAAACATCTCCTTTTTGGAATGCCCCCAATCAGATGGTATTTCCAGATATTTACCAGTCCGTTGAAGCATTGGTATTCTAAGCTCCCTCGCCAAATTTTCCTGTAGTCTAGAAGGACAAGTTTTACTGAGAAAAATTCCAGATTTGTTGCAATTAATAGCCTATCCTGTAGCTAAACGGTATTGATTCTAGATATTGGCGAGATTCTGACATTCTTGAGTGGTACCATCTATAAAGAAAATTGCATCATTAGCAAAAAATAGATGGGAGAGGATAGGACACCACCTATTCAGCTTGATACCCTTAATGTGTCCCATGTTAATAGCTTGGTTAATAATATCTGATAAGACATTTGCCAGAAAGATGAAAATATACGGTGAGAGAGGATCGCCCTGCCGAAGACCCCATGTTGGATGGAAATAATGTAATCGTTCGCCATTGAATTTAACACTAAAAGATGTTGTCATTATGCATTGCATCACCCATTGTATCCAAGTAGAATGGAATCCTAACTTCAATAAATAATCTTGAAGGAAATCCCATTCCACCTTGTCGTACGCCTTTTGCATGTCCATCTTTAGAACTGCTTGGAAATTTCGCTTCCATTTCCTAATCTTAAGCTAATGAAGAACCTCTTGAACTATTAAAATATTATCTTAAATTTGGCAACCACTCACAAAAGCACATTGTTCCTTAGAAATCAGATCAGGTAGCAAAGGTTTCAAACGATTGGCAATCACCTTAGAAATGATTTTATATGCATAATTACATAGGCTGATTGGGCAGTATTGATCCATGTGGTATTTTGGGGATCAAAGAAATAATGGTCCTATTAAGAGTGGGGGGCATCACCCCTAATATAAAGAAATTCTGCAATGATAAAAGAAGATCATCATGTATGATATCCCGATGATTCTAAAAAAAGAGTCCATTCAAACCATCTGGGCCTAGAGCTTTTGTAGTACCTAACTGGAAAGTTGCCTGGTGCACCTCCTCACGAGTGACTGTAGCTGTTAATATGTCATTCATCTCTGTTGTGACAACACGTGGGCATTGATCTAGTATAGGTCCATAGTCTCTATTACCCGCTATTGTATATAATCTTGAAAAGAAGGCGAATGTCATCTCCTTTAAAGACTAAGGGTTGCACACCCACCTTTGATTGTCATCCTGCAGCATACTAATTCTATTCCTTTGCCGCCTTTGAATGGTAGTCGTATGGAAAAATTTTGTATTCTTATCCCCCCATCTCAACCAATTGATCCTGGACCGCATTGCCCAATATTGTTCTTCTTGTTGCCATAACTTCTGGATTTCCTCTTTCAGTTTAGTTGCTGTCATTTTATCATAGTTGTTATGCGGTTGGTTGATGTGATTCTAAAGTTGTTGTTGTAAAGCTGTTACTTTAAGTTGGCCCTTCAAAAACTTTAAGTGACTCCACTTAGCTAAAGCAATAGAAATAGCCTGTAATTTATGCGAAAGATCATAATCTTGTACTTGTTCTGAAGTCCAGGACTTGGCAATGATCTCATGGCACTCATGGTCTTAGGTCCAAAAAGGCTTCAAAAATAAAAGGTTTGTGTCGTTTACCAGATGCTGCTGTAGTGTTTAATAATAAAGGACTATGGTTGGAGCCCAAAGCAAGTAATGCAAAAACTTCAGCTTCAGGAAACATGAGGCGCCATTCCAAAGTACACAACACCCAATCCAGTCGTTCCTTCATAAAGTCATCCCCATCACGATTGTTCATCCATGTGAAAACACAACCCTTACTATCTATTTCCATGAGAGAGTAGTCATTCAAGACGGCTCGAAAAGAAAGTAGCCAATGAGGGTCTGCTAATCTCTTTCCCACATTTTCCCATTGATAGATGATTTCATTAAAATCGCCAACACAAACCCATGGTAAATTATTGGAGTAGCTGATTTGTCTTAGCTGGTCCCATAAGAGTTGGCGTTGTTGATAAACTGTAGGTGATACGCATAGTTCTACCGTCCATCTCATCCATGCATATCATATCAAAAAATTCTGAAGTAAACCAAGCTACTGTTAAGGAGATCTTGTCATTCCAAAGAACTATCATTCCTCCAGCCAAGCCAACAAGGTTACTCACATGATAACTTGGAAAATGTAAACGATGCTGGAGTAGTTGAAGCACTATCTCTCGATTCTTAGTTTCCATCAAGAAAACAAGGTTGGGCTTTTCATTGGCCACTAGGGCCTTAAGAGCTTGAACTGTCAAGGGATTGCCCAAACTCTAATAGTTCCAGCTTAATAGCTTCATTTGTGAGTGGGTGGCTGTTGAGAGCCAGCCACCATAGCCCACTATCCTGCCTCCTCTGCTGCAAAGATAGGTGTGTCCAAAAGATGTACTTCATCTAGGTTCTCTTATGCTAAATTTCTCATCTTGGGCATTATACCATTTAAGTTTTTTGGCAGCACCTACCTTAGGAGTGAGTCTTGTACTTTTCAGCTTCTTGGGCTGCGGTAAGTCCATTGATTGGGTCTAAATCCCTTTCATTTTTGCTATTGTAGGTATCAGGGCGGTGGTGATTGGGGTCCCCTTCAATATTCCATCTTGATGACATTGCAAATTTGGAGCTGCATAGATAGTACTAATTGGTGTTGCCGGTTGCTTCAGGGGTGCTACTTCGACAATGGCACTAGAAGGCAGTAAAGGAACGGGATGGGTCGAAGAGGGAGGAGTTTCAGGTACAACCTCGTCGGTTTGCTCTGTTTTTTCCTTCGGTTCATAAAATGTCCTCCAATAAGGGCTATGTTCCTTCTTGTCAAAAAAAAAAAGGGCCATGTTCCTTGACCTCCGCATGTAGCCATTGGCCATAAGCCATCTTGTCTTTGCCTTCTAGTTTTGCCTCTTCAAAAGGAAAGTCCTTACAATACATGGCATAATGTCCTAGCTTACCACAAGAATAGCAGTAGTGGGATAGCCGTTCATAACAAAAGTCTAGCCATAGTGTTTTCCTATCAATACGAATTCATTGGCCTATTTTCAACGGTTCATGTAAATTAATTTCTACCCTTGCTCTCCCAGCTCTAAGAGTTGAGCCCTCTTTTGTATCTACTTTCACTTCTAGTACTTTGCCAACATGTTTAACTGCTTTGCTGATCATGTGCTTGGTACACCATTCCAACGGAAGGACGAAGACTTGCACCCAGAAAGCACAACTGGAAAAGTCGTAATAGTATAGTGGTGTATTGGGTATCCATGGCTTGAAGATGACCAAATGACTAGAAAAAAGCCAAGGCCCTCCATCCAGGACTCGCTGCTTTTCGCCCTCAAACTGAAATTTCGCAACATACAAGCCCGCCTCTCTTTGGGATATCTCAACTTGGTCAGTTTGCCAAGCTCGCTTCAAGGTACTTTGAAATGCTTGAAAATTAATAAAGGGATTAGATAGAATTGTACCGACTAGCGTTAATATGCATTCCTCCAGTTTTTCAGGCAGCGGCTCATCGTCCCAAACCTCAATTTGTTGTTCAGAGCAAAGACGGCCCAACTTGTTATAGAGGGCAGCGAGTCGTGAAGAGTCCTCTTGGTCGTCAAGGTCCATGTGGTTAAACAACAGAGCAAATTAAAAGCATTGCAATATATGCGGAGCTAGTGCCAGACTAAGAAACCAAGAGCGTCCGAAACATAAAGAGGCGATTAGCAAGATGAAGCTTGGAACTGGGCAATTGAAGCCATGCAGAAGCCGAAATTTGTAAATAAAGAAGTACGAAACCACCAAATCAGTCGGAATTGGAAGCAAGGATGTGCGAAATAGGGTTAGGATACCGATTGGGAAAAGGATGGAACCAAGGAAGTGGAGACAGTGATGAAGCCCCTTACAAATTCAGGGGAAGCCAAGGGAATTGAGCACTAGTAATAAACCCATCGAGAGAGGGATGGGTTGGGAAAACAGGGGAAGCGAAAATACCATGGACATGAAGAAGATGGGATGTCAACGAGAATGTTCGGGTTTTGAAAACTGAACTACCATTGAGGTAGAGAAACTCTCTATTTGTAATAGATCAGAACATGCCATCCAAATCAAGCTTTGGCTTTCTAAAAACAAGGAAAATGTTTTATTCGAATTTTGAGGCTATGAATCTGTTTTTTTAAGAAGGTCAGAAGACGTTTTTTTTTTTTTCCTTATTTCCGGTAAGTTGAAACTTCAATCCAACTCAATTACTAAATTATTTATAGTATATATATTGTAGTTATTGGACATTATTATTTATCTTTCGGATGTGTAATAAGTTTAACCTCTTACTTTTTGTTCATTCTAATAAGAGAAAAAGTCACAAAAAATAAAAAATTATGCCCGACGCATTTATTCTGAACTTTTTTTGTCATATTAAAAACTCCAAACTATGTCCATTGTAATGCATTCCTCCTAAACATTTTTTATGACTTCAAAATCCCCAAATTATACTAATTGCGACGCACTCATTCTAAACTTTTTCCCGTGATATAAAAAAGCCAAAACTTGTATGTATGTGACATATTAATCACCCGTCAATATTTTGTTAGATATTTTCATTTTTATTTCACTTAAGTAATTGTTTGCTTTTTTGACATCCATGTAGGCAAATTTTTAATGATACTTATTGACAGAATTTTGATTGGAAATAAATGTATTATATAGGTACAAGTTTAGGATTTTTTGTTGCAGAAAAAATTTAAGATAAATGTGTCACAAATGACATAATTTAGAGTTTATTTTTGTGGCTTTTGCCCTTCAAATAATCCATCTACTTGCTTTCTCAGCCAAAAGAATAAAAAAATAAAAAAGGACAGAGGGGACTGATTCATATGTCCATAAATGTTGCGGTGCTTGTTGTTGTGATATAAAATTAAGAGCCAACCCCTCATTTTAGGAGCTTATGATGTGTTCAGAAGCCCTCATCCAAACGAATATTTTATTGAGAGCTGACAAGGAATTCCATTAATAATAATTGGCCATTTTGACCTTTTGGAACAAACTCAATGAATTTAGTAGATCTTTTTAGGAGGACCCAATAACCATAGATAGAGCCTATCCAATTTTTATAGTGTAATGGTTAGTTGTTTATGGACTAGTTGTACCTACTGTTTCTTTTTTAGGGTCAATCTCATCAATGTAGTTCATCAAACAATAAACCTAATACAATTTATAAAGCTACAACACAATCGAATCCGAACATACAAAATGTCAAATTGAATCATTCTAGTTCTTAAAAAAGAAAAAAAAAGAATAACAGAATACTAAATAATAATAAGAATTATCTTAACCCCTTCAAAAGGATCATATCTCATAATTATTCATGTCTTTAGCACAACAACTTTTATGGCGGAGGGAAACAATATAAATGGCCAATACTACCGGAAGGATTCCTCTTTTGATAATAGGCATTATAACCGGTATGCTAGTTATCGATTTAATATGCAAGTTATGGTTCATACTCCGGATTAGGCTTCTCATTTGCCATCCTTGTGATTAAATTAGGTCTATGTTGAAAAAAAATGAATTAAGTGATTAATGTTTTAACTTCAGAGGAGGTTAAGACTTTTAAAGTAAGAGTCTAATTTCCCACATATTTTCAATATCAATAAATCCTAAAAGAATCGCACCATGATCTTGGAAGAAATTAAAAATCCCTAATCTAACGAGTATTGTCTTACTCAACATGAATTTATGGCAGAAAAAGCTTTGGTGCTCTATACGGTGCAAAGCTCGTGGGTCTGCACCCAAACCCCCCAACAATGGCGGACACAATCTTTATGCTGGAAACGACATGAATAGTGCTTGTCCAAGGAAAGATGATGTGATGCCTCATTTGAAGGAGAACGATGGGGTTCCTCGTACGACATGTGGTCTGCCGATCGTCACCCACATAATCTATAATCAAACCGTCCTTATCTTCATCCTAAGTTCCTAACTAGATTTGTGCTTGTTCTTGTTGATGCCGTAAAGTTGAAAAAAAAAAAGGACTTATGGTTATTTTAATCATGCATGAAGCCTTACAGCTCTAATTATAGATCAAAACATGTAGGATCCATTTATTTAAAGGAAAATTATTTTCGAAAAATTGTTTTATGACTTTCCGTTGTTTGAATGTTAGAAAATTAATCGATTTACAGAAAAAATTTTCTATGGACCGATAACAATAAACTTAGTTTGTTTTGTGGAAAACGTGAAATTTGAAAAATATTTTATTAAATATGATTGTTTATATCGACTGAATTATTTAATAAAAGATATTTTTATTATCAATAATAATTTATATCTAAATATTTTGTAGACAATGAATATATTTTTCGTTTATTCTTTTTTAAGTGATACAAACAATCTTATTTAATAAAATATTTTCCAAATCATTTGGGGAAAATCGACTACCCCTTTTAATAAGAAGAAAATCACTCTTCTTAAATCACAAAATAAAAGAAAATTAACTATTTTCATTGAAAATGATTTTCATTTAAAAATATTGTTTTTGTCATGTAGTTTTGAATGAAACAAAAAATACCCATAATATTTCTTAAGGAAAAAAGATTGGATTTTAGAGTGTATGAGGGCACTTGTAATATTCATTCCATATTTGAGCACATGTGCTATTTTGACTTTATAATGTATGGCTAATCACTTCATGTCACGGATGGACTTGAACCTAAGTAGCTCCTATCCTAATTGCAATTACACCTATTAATAAATAAGGTTTCTAGCAAATTGCATTTTTCAACGTTATAGCTTTAAGGTGGTTGTTACTGAGGCCATGCTATATCATGAGGGGGAGGTTAACTAGGCTACACGGGCAGATCCGAGGTAGGTCCTATCTTATCATTAGTGTACGTTAAATTAGGTGGGTTGGAATTGCGGGTGGAGAAAAGGGATGTTAGTAGGTTTCTTGATGGTGAATAATGAACATTTTGCATGTGCGTTTTCTCCGTTCGTAGTGCCTCATCCGTCAATCCATGTATTTACATATGTACAACAATGACTAATTTTGGCATAAACAGCATCTTCTTTTTCTACTCTTGATAGCAAAACTTTAACGTTCTTAATAAATGAGGATCTCTCCCTATCTTTGTTGGGGGCAAAAGCCTCCTAATATGTTGAATCAATCGAATTCTCGATTTTGCAAGTTTTAGTTGTTGATTTTATGAATGACCCAATGCATGGATGATGTTTGGTGATGAAGCGATGGCTTGATCATGTGACCGGAAAATCAGTTGGGTGCCAACAGATTTTTTGTACAGTCATCGAAAAATATTCAATTTTTTCTTTCCTATAAGATTAAGCGAGTAGAGTGGGTCTGTCCCAGTGCAAGTGCTTCAGTCGGACACACAAAGGAAATTTGGAACGGACACAGTCAAGTCAGCATGTATCTTGACCACGGCAATACATACACCGCACAAACACACATAAATACTCATGGCTCTTTGATTCTGTATTCCCAACAGTCTCAAAGCCTAGAGTGAACACATTGCACAGGAAATATAAGAGCCTATTGGCTTAAATGTCCATGTGTATACATTCCTTAAAGATTTTCGATGCTAACTATTAAGTAAAAGCCAAGTCACAAACCCTGAAAAACATAAAATTGCAGACAAATTATCAATAACAACAGGGAGAAGGAACAACTCCCTTTGCCCTCTAATATACTGAATACACTACTCATCCTAAAGACGGATGCAAATTGGACGAACGCATAAATTTCGCAAACTTCAAACAGCAATGATCAAACCATTGTCACTCAAGCAACAAACCAGTCGTGCTATCACTATCAACCTATCACTATCTCCACTGTCCTTCCTACTATCCCCGCTCCATCTCCCTCCATCATTTTTCGTTTTTGCCACTCTCATCCTACTCTCACTCTTCCAAATAGCAAAAGGCTCTTCGCACCCATTCGCACATACAAATTCAGTCTGCACTGATTCTCGTTAAGAGCAATTTCGAACCTGCTGAGCCCTGATGCGGCCTCGCCTCTCGGCGGCGCACTTCTCCGACGAGGAACGGAGCGATGCCTCGAGCCCCCGAATCCTCGATTCCAGCTCCCTCGACTTCCTCCTCTTCCACAAGTACACTGCCAGAACAACACCTATCAAAGCCGCGCGGACGAAGCCGGAGACCACGAAAAAGGAGAGCGCGAGAGAAAGCCGGTCCGGCTGAAGATCGGCGAAGTACCGGAGACGGCGGCCGACGCCAACGCCGACGCGGCGGCGGCGAGCGCCAGGGAAACGGCGGCGGCGAAACCGAGCTTCGAATTTCCGCTCGGATTCGAAGCCATGGAAGACGGAGATCGCTCGCCTGCGGGCGAGAGCGATCGGACGGACGTAATTCCCCGTGGATATATTCTCTCTCGAATAAGCCCATCAAAGGCCCAATTTTCATGGCCCCGTGTTCGCGGCCCAACTAAAAACTTTGAAATGCGAGGGCGAAAAGGTCGCTTTTGTATTCCCCCCCATCTTAACTCTAATTAAACGGTCGAACAAGAAATTTTTTTTTCAATTTTGACCAAGAAAAAATTAAGGATGTTTTTATAATTCAATGCACCATTTCTCCCACATCCAATGTTTGAAGTCCGACGTGTACGCAGTTGAAACATTTGTGTAAATCGATTAGCTTTAATATGTACATGATGTCAATCTCAATAGTTAATGTTGACAGTCGATTGGACAAAGCATTTGCATAAGGCACATTACTCGTATAATGTACTTATCTACACGAACCAAACCTAAATTGGAAAACTCTCGTCTACTAATAAAATGAACTCATTCTCCAAAAATTTAAAAATTATGCATTTTCAGTGTTTTGTGAAATGATTTTGACGTACAGAAGCATAATCAATGTTTTGCTTCTAAGCATAACTGCATTTTCCACGTGCTTTAATTCTCATCCACTAATTATTTTGTTTTTCTATGTGCTTTCAAAGTCTATGTGGTTGCCACGTGCCGTAAGGCTCGACCCTATACTATTGCATTTAAGAAGCATGGTCCATGTTGTAGAGTCCTCTAGCACTGGGTTATAGCTCAAGGTGAGGGATTTTATAACTTGCTAAGATCAGTGAAGTCCTCTAAGATTGCGTTTGATTCGCTTTGGGAAAACCCTTTGGCGAAATGTAAACGAATTTAAGTTGTTGGTGTTTTTCGAAATGCAAAGTTATTTAATTTAATTGTATCTTAAAAGTCCTTTATAAAACAATTTTGGTTAAACTAGTGTTGGGAAAAATATTATTTGCAAATGACTTTTTTTACTAAAAAAATTTCAAACCTTACAACAGACCCTTAAAAGAAATTAGGCCGTCTACAAACGTTGTTTAAGATTGCACAACCTTAGGTGACCCCTCACGAAGGTCAAAAAACCTCAACGAAACCACTTAGGGATGCATGACCCTCATGGAGGTCCCCAACCCTAGTAAGGGTTGCCCAGGATCTCACTACCCCTTGCCTGAGGTTGCCCTTAAAGCACCCTAGGCAGTCCCTCACAAAGGTTGGACTACTTCATGTGGCCCTTGTAGGGGTCAAGCGACAATGACCTCCCCAATCTAAGGGTCAGCGATCATTGACCAGTCTTCACAACTCTCAATGGAGCTTCACAACGTGGAGAAGATGAAGATTTACTTATGAGGGTAATATCGAAAAAAAAAAAGGGTGAGGGGAGTTTTTGAAGATAAAAAAAAATTATTAATCTTAGGAAATGGTCTTTCAAAATTGCTTAAAGTCCAAAGCGGGGGGACTTATCCTGGACTTTTAGTTTTGCTAAGACCAGCATTTGAACAAAAGGGTCCCAAAAGAGTTTGCCAAATACCCTAATTTTTCTCCAAAAACTCTCGGAAAGCTGAACTAAATGCAACGAAAGAGCCCTCATCCCAGTATACTTGAAGAATGATTACTTTCATGTGCTTTTCATCCTTGATTCTTAGCATATTGCATCCCATACTAACATCAACATGAGGGAAGCACAACAATCGGGTATAGTATCAAATAACATATAGATCTTGTCAATAAATCTCTCAGGAATATCGTTGAGAAGAAATTGAAAGATATATTTATAAAAAAAAAAAAAATTTCAATGCACATTAAAGGCATTGACAATTGAAAATACATTAGCGTCACGGTCGATTGTTTGCTCAAGTGACTTAGCCATGGTGGTCCTCTTGGACGCGCTGCCATAAATAACAACCACCAACGACAACTGTTGTCAAGGAACAGCGATGGCCACCCTTCAAAGTAGATTTAGGATTTATTTTAAAAAAAAGTTATTTATCCAATTCCATTCCATTTCTTATTACCCAGGGACACAAGTGCAAAAGCTTATAAAATATCCTATAAATTCCTCGAACTGATTAAGTTGTAATTGAAAAGTCCTTATAAAATTAATTTGGGTAAAATAATGTTTGGAAAAGATTTTTTCCAAAGGACATTTTTTATTTTAAAAAAATAACTCAAACCTTTCACCGGCTCCGGTAAAGAATTTAGGCCGTTGGCAAACGTTGTTCGAGATTGCATGACCTCGGGCGACCCCTTGTAGAGGTCACGCACCCTCAACGATGCCATCTAGGGATGCATGACCCTTGCAAAGGTCCCCAACCCCAGCAAGTGTTGTCCAAGGTCTCACTACTCCTTGCTTGGGGTTGCCCTTGTCGAGGTCGACAATCCAAGCGGTCCCTCACAAAGGTCGGGCTACCTTAGGTGGCCATCGTAGGGGTCAAGCAACACTGACCTCCTCAATCTAAGGTTATCGGCAACCATCTACTAGTCTTTGCAACTCTCAATAGTTCTTCACCACGTAGAGAAGATGAACAATAACTTATGAGGGTAAAATTGCAAAAAGAAAAAAATGGTGATGGTAGTTTTTGAATAGAAAAAATTATTAATATTAAGAACTAGTCTTTTCGAAAATGGAAAACATAAAGTAAGTGGGACCTATCTTGGACTTTTAACTTTGCTAAGATTAGAAGGTCCCAAAACACTTTGCTAAACACCCTAGTTTTTCCTCGAAGCCTCTCAGAAAGCCAAACTAAACGGAACAAAAGAGCCCTCATCCACAATATACTTAAAGATGACAACTTGTATGTGCTTTTTATCCTTGACTCTTAGCATATTGCATCCCATACTAATGTCAACAGTAGGGGAGCATAACAATCGGGTATAGTATCAAATAACACCTAGGATCTTGTCAATAAATGTCTCTGGAGTATCAATGATAAGAACTTAAAAGATATATATAATAAATAAATAAACAAATTTTAATGCACATTAAAAAGCATTGACTATTGAAAATATATCAACCTCTCGGTCGATTGTCCACTCAAGTGACTATTGCCACGGTGGTCCTCTTGGACGCACTGCCATAAATCGTGGCGGTTGTCGTCAAGCAAGGAATAGCGGTGGCCAACCTTCAAAGCAAATTTAGGATTTATTTTTACAAATGTTATTTATTCAATTCCATTCCATTTCTCATTACCTAGGGATACAAGTGCAAAAGCTCATAAAATATCCTATAAACTCCACGAAGTGATTAGGTTTAGATATCTCCCTTGTACAGATGACCCTACCTTAGAACAATTTACACGTAGGTAGTGTGATCTTATCAAGTAGCCTCCAATTTCGAAAAAAATAGTCCTCCGATACCTCAATCAAATGGGTCGATCAATTATCCAATTTTATCCTCTTGTTTACCACATATCCATATAATATAATATATTTTACATATATTCCTATAACCTGCACTCTTCCCAAATAATAAACATAGAATTCAAAAAAAAAAAAAAAAAAAAGATTAAAAGAATTGAGGCATGTTTTTTTTTGTTTGTTTTGTTTTATCCAATCAATGTTCATATATTTTCGTAACCTATCTTCAGATCCTAACAATTATACCCAGCACAGAAGACAGGCAACACGATATAAATGCATATATATTTATATTTATAGATAGTACAATTTGTCATTCACATTGTCACGTAAAAAGATCGTATGCTCGGCTTTCAAAGCGGTGTCGTGCATGCAGCATGCATACGCATCCCATCGAACTGATGGGCCGAGCATAACAAACAAGAGCTTCCGCAGCGCCAATCCCGCAAGCTGTTCTCTGCAAATGCCAATTCGATTTCCTACTTTTCGCATTTGATGGGGGGAGGGGGCGGTGGTTGCTGTCCTTCCTGCCTTTCTCCACCTGCGCGTCCCCGGGGTGCTCGACAGTGCATTCATGTGGGATGGAAAAGAGGAAAAAAGAAAAAAAAGAAGAGGGGCAGCGGCGACTTGAATTCCCACTGCAAAAGATTCTGAAAACAAGGAGACAAACCCTAGGGAAAAAGAAGAAGAGAAAAGGCAAATGTCTTGGCATTTTGCGTAAGGCACCTTGGCTAGACATATCCCCTTCACCAGGAGAAAAAAATATACATTGATTGGACAATCGTCTACTTGATTTTTTAAAGAAAAGACAGTAATTGAACAAGATCGACCTATACCTTTTCCTTTTTTGATGAGTAAAGATTAGTACCGCCGATCATATTTAGGCGAACCAAGTGGTCGGTGCGTGCTTGCGAGGACTAGTGGGATCAAGGGTTAAAACTTTTTCGAAGAGGGGTTACTCGAAGGAAAAGGTATGTGATCTTGTTGAAAGATATCTTTTTGGTGGGAAACAAAGACGTGTTTGCATCGTCAATATTTTCACATAGGAGGGTTCCTTTCCCTTCCCTTCCCTCTTTTTCTTTTTCAGGGTCGTCAATAATCACCATTGCAAAAGGAAAGGCTTTTCCAGCGAACTGTTTGCAGATTCTTTCCCCTCCCTCTCTCTCTCTCTCTCTCTCTCTTTCTCACTCTCAAATTCAATCCATTTTGTTGTGGGTGGGGTGGGCTTTAAAAAGGTGGGTTCAAAGCTGTTATTCTTGACCCATGTGCCCTGCTACTTTTCATTTTCTTCCTGACACTAAAGTTTCCTGGGTCGGTCAGCTTTTTGTCACCCTCCTTCCCAGTCCTATCCATCTTCATTACCTTCTCTCTCTCTCTTCACTTCACATGAGGCCAACCTCCACCATCAATGCTTGATTTTTGTGGGCGGTCGATGGGTAGCATTCCACCATTTTCCATGCATTTAATGAGCCATCTTTTCTGAAGTTAACATGATTTATATATCAAGCTATACATTTTATGTTGGTATCTTCTTTAAAACAAAAATTTATCCTAAGCCAGCTTTATTTACTTATTCATTTTTTCCGATACGAATATGTTAAGAGAGCGCCCATAAGACCCTTGTAATAGTCATTTTTTAATCCTTAAAAAGTACAAATAATTCTATTTGAAGGATAATGACTCGATCCCAATCGACAAGGATTATTTTACTTAAACATACAAGATGGCAACTAATTAGGGATTGGTGTTGGCTAACTCTTCTTCTCTAAAAAGGGTTTTGTTAACGATTGCTGATGTTTTGCAAGTCTTGATAACATGCCCTCTCAAGATAATTTGAGAAAATAGATTTTGAAACGTCGGAGCTCGCACATATCCATATGCTTCATGATGAGTTCGAGATGGGAATCATTGCATCCATAAGAAAACGAACCTTTCTAGCTGCGTGGCTTATGATATAATGCGAGGGTGCATCATGCAATGCTTTTGGACGAAGACAAGAGATACGTTTCATCACTCATGGTTGCTTGGCCCTTTTTAAATTTAAGCTTGAGCCACACGAATTTCGAAACATTCCAAACGACCATCATTTTCTCATAGTGGAAAAACGAGAAGAAAAGAAAAAAGAAAGAAAGATAAATCACTCAAAAAAACCGAGCTCTCTCTCTCTCTCGTTTAAGGTTGCGTCGCTTAATTAATGATGTTGCATTTGGTGTCGGTGTTAATGACGTCATAAATTATGTTCTTTACTGCCATCCTAATCTTCGCCTCGTGGAACACAGCTTCTTCCAGCGGCTCTCTCCTGCCCTAAATTTGACTACTTCTTTGAAATTATTGAGGCCCCCCTTTCTGGAAGAAAACCCGATCGATTCTAATGAAAAAAGTCGATTGATCGATTGATCTTACGTCACATGCTATATGACTATCTTACTTATGTCGCGGGCAAATTAATTTTCACTAAATTATCATTTGATTATGTCGGATCATTCCTTTTTTTTATGCGTGCAAGTGATGAGGTTGGTAAAACTTTTCTCAAGCATGGACTATTCAAGTATGTGCATATCGAGTTTAGTTTCGGGCACAAGAAAGATAGTTAGGTGAATTCCCCTGTAAATAATGCCAAACTTCAGGCAATATCTTTATAGGTTCACGGTTTTCTTGACCTTTAATATTGATTAGGCTAGTTATAGGATAAACTATTATTTAGTTGAGGGTGCTACGTGCTATTATTTAATGTTTGATTGGCAATTGGCATGATGCACCCAACAGAAAGTAATGAGATTATTTTATTTTGGGCATCATTCTACTTATTTATAATTAATAAAAATAAAAATTAAGACTCCATTTATTAGGTGAAAAATAAATGTTATATAAGGTTTGCTCTCCGACACCTGGAATACTGTGGTGATGAGTCCTGCAGTCGCTCCCTGAGAGTTTGCTCGCCAGTTATTGGCTTACGGTTCCCTGAATTATCATAAATAAAAAAAACACACATATATAACATTTTAATAAATATATATATATATAAAATACGAGAGTTTAGAAAGCGAAAGCTATAAAGCAAGAGAGAGAGAGAACGAAAAGTCGGAAGTATGAAAAAGGCCAAAGCCGTGCGATGCCCCTTTGGAGCGGGTTCCCGTGTGAAAACCCTGAAAAAATCAAAAAAATCGAAAAACCCCCCCACCCCCGGCGGAGTCCGCATCGCGCCCGACCGCGCGTGCACCCCACGCGGACCTCCCGCCGCCAGCCTATCCGACGCCCTCGCGGCGGCGCGTGAGGGAGGGGGCGGCATGATTGCATGGAAGGATCGAAAGGGAATTTCACAGGGGAGAAAAAAAAGAAAGGACGAGGAAAATATAAAAAATGGTCAGTCAATCCTCGGTCGCGAGTCCGCTAGAGAGAGAAAATTGGAAGGGAGAGAGAGAGAGAGAGAGATTAGCGAGTGTGATGGCATCGATTCATCGGCAAAGACGATAATGCTCTCTCTCTCTCTCTCTCTCTTCTTTCTCTCTCATGAAAAGGTGTTTTTGAGTCTCTCTCCTATTCCATCATCTCGAGGCGGATGAAGACAAAGAGGAGAGAGAGAGAGAGAGATTGGAAAAGGAAATAAAGAGACAGGAGCAGCAGCACCACCTCCTGTAGCTGCGAAACTGATTAAAAAAAAGGTTGAAAATTGGGATGGAAAATGGGAAAAAACGGATGACCCAGGAAAGGGGAGCGGAAGATGAGAAGATGGTGCTGTCGCTGCGAAACTGATTAAAAAAAAGGTTGAAAATTGGGATGGAAAATGGGAAAAAACGGATGACCCAGGAAAGGGGAGCGGAAGATGAGAAGATGGTGCTGTCGCTGCGAAACTGATTAAAAAAAAGGTTGAAAATTGGGATGGAAAATGGGAAAAAACGGATGACCCAGGAAAGGGGAGCGGAAGATGAGAAGATGGGCAGTGGTACTTCCAGGAATTCCTCGCCCCTCTCTCTCTCTCCTCTGAAAAGTGAAAAGAATTTTCCTTTTCTTTCCCACTTACTTTAATGAATTTTTTTTCACTTGCTCACTTTTTGAGAGAGAGAGAGAAAAAAGGAGGCGAGGTGGGTTGGTTCGGTTGGGTTCGGTTTGTTTTGCTTCTGTTTGTTTATTCTTAATACACGAAAAGGCTTTGCAGTCCTCCCATTTTTAATTTTGCTCTGTCTCTCCCTGACCATTTTCCTTTCCCCTGCATTATTGTTGTCTTGCATTTTGTCCTCGATGTTTTTTAACTTTTTCCTTTGCACGTGCGGTTTGATGGGTGAATTCAATCAATAGAGAGAGAGAGAGAGAGGTTCTTGGTGAAGGAGAGGGGATCTGATCTCTCCTTTTCGCGTTGAATTCTCAACATCTTACTTTATTTTTGTTGACACTCTCTGAGACAGAGGGGAGAGAGAGAGAGATAGAGATGGAGAGAGATTAAGGGAAAATCGCAAAAAAGAGGATTTATAGCTGAGAGTCCTCTCCCACACTATTATCCATCACTCCTTATCTCTCTCCCTCTCCCTCTCCCTCTCCCTCCTCCCTTTTTTATTTTGGTTCCCATTGCGATACAGAGCTTTTCATCCCTTTCTCTAGGGCACCTCCCCCCTTCACCTTCCTCTTCCTCCCTTTCTTGAAAACGAGCTTCCTGTCTATTTCGAAAAGCCCCCCTATTCTCACTTGAATAACAGCAACTCACCTTTTGCCAAAAGCTCCTTTTAGGACCCGTTTAATTCAGCTTTAGAGAAATGTCCTTGGGAGAATGCAAATATCTTTGAGATAAATGGATTTTTCAAAATGTTAGACTGTTTTGTAAATTATAACTAAAAATTGCTTTAGAGAAATGCAAGATTATTTAGTAAACATATATTTGAAAAGCTCTTTAGTGTAACTAAATTAAGTTTTTTAGTTTTAGTATTTTTAAAATTGCAAAAAAGAAACAATGACCAAAATTTTGTTGCTTTTTTTTTTTTGGCTACCAGAAGACGAAACAGGAGGGAAAAAAGAACGGATGCTCTCTAGGGCCGACTGGAGTGCTGTTCCTGCAGATTCTTGCATTGCTGATTCGGTCGTTTTGACAGGTAGTTGGAGCTGTTCTTTGGCGGTCTTGGGCGCCTTCTACTGCTCTTCAAACCCCTCTAAAGTGTAGCCTGGTACGTGCTCTTCTGTGGGCTTTATCCAGTTGCAATGGGTTAGGGTTTTGTTCGCATTTCTGCTATTTTAAGCCTGTTTAATTGATGGAGTCCGAATCCTTCCGGGCCTATTTTGATGATGAGGGGCTGAGTAATCGAAGCCCTTCCCCTCCTGTTCATGGACATCCCTCGTTGGCTGCTCCTTTATTGAGCGAACAGAGGCCGAATCCTTTGTCCCCATCTGTTGCGATCAAGAACAATGACTCGCGACCTCCTCCTGCTCCTGTTAAGGCATGTGAGAAGAGTAGAGGTAGATTGAGATCCAAGCGCCCTCAATGCAGGAGTGAGTCAAAAAAACCCGGTAACTCGGTCTTGGGCTGCTGTTGCTAGTGGAGTGAATAAAGGATATGATCTTGAATATACTCCTCCGACCTTTGTGAATAATAAACCGGTTATACATATGACATAATTTGATCTTGAAGCTGTTGATCCCAAGCTCTTTGAGTGTCTTGTGGGGTATTTCATTAGAAGGCAGTTGTCGTTTAAAGTTATTGAAGAGGCTCTTAAAAGAGCCTGGGGTCCGAATCTATTTGAAGTCATGTCTAATGGGCAGGGACTGTTTGTATTGCACATACCGGATAGGGAGTTCCAAAGGAAAGTCCTTGAAGGAGGTCATATAACAGTTGTAAGGATTCCACTGGTTCCGCAACAATGGAAACCAGGTTTGGAACTCAGTAAAGATACCCATCGCTCGGTTCTGGTTTGGGTGAGACTTCAGAACTTACCTTTTTCATTTTGGTCAGCTCAATCCATTGGAAAGGTGGCCAGTGCAGCGGGTAAACCACTCTTTGTGGATCAGCGGACAAAGCAGATGACAATGCTAACGTTCGCCAGGGTTTGTGTTGAAATAACAGCCCAACAACCAACTTGTGAATCTATTGAGCTGCTCTTTGATGGTAAATCGGTGGAAGTGGAAGTGGAAGTGGAAGTCGAATATGAATGGAAACCGCTTGCTTGCTCTGTGTGCAGTATCTTTGGTCACAGCTGTAAAACAGCTGCTCCTTGAAACTCTGTTGTTCCTCCTGCAGAAGGAATATCTGCAGAAGCTAATCAGATCTTGAATGTTGGTGTTAGAATTCATCCTGCTCAAGACAAGTCTATGCATCTTAATTCCCCTACTCGTCCAGATGGTCTTGCCTTCTCTCAGAATCGTCAAAAACAGGTTATGGTGGACTTACAAGTTCCACTTACTACCCCAAGCATAGACATGATCGATCCTGAGATTGATTCCCATCTGCAACTGGAGGCAACCGCACAGGTTCCTCCTAAGCCTTCGAAGATCTCTGTTGCTGGGGTTTCTACATTTGAGGATGGTGGTGAAATGGTGGCTATGTCCTCAGCTCCTGTTGTCGATCCAGAATGGAAGCAAGTGAAGGGGAAAGGCAGGAAAAAGAAAAAGCATGCTGAGAAGGAAGCTGCCTCTTTTGGTCTATTCCCGGTAGGTGAAGGAGGTGCTCCCACCCCTTCACTTCCGGTTGAAAGCTCGGATGAAATATGCAACTCTAGTATTCAAATGGAATTAAATGATGAAAATGTATTGTCTGTGGGTTCCCCTTCGCCTAAAGGCCCAGCCCCAGCTGGTGCTTGAAGTATACAAGATCAGCTCCTCTTGCTTCTTCCGACCCCCCCCCCCCACCCTCAGTGGTTTCAAAAGCGCCTGCTATAGGTCGCAGGTCTAAGAAGAGGTAATTATGTCCCTCTATCCTTTTTGATATGTTTTTTGGCTTTTAGAATATTAGAGGCATGGTCAACCCTCTTAGGCGTGCAGAGATCAGGAGATTTGCTGCTGTTAATAAGCTCTGCCTGATTGGCCTTTTTGAGACTAAGGTTCCTGAGGAGCTTTTTGATTCTATCTCGGCTTCCTTACTTAGGGGTTGGAAATGGATTGCAAAATATGAGTATTCTTCACGTGGTAGAATCTGAGTTGGATGGAACCCGGATCTTGTTTCTTTTGTGCCTATCTTTATCAATGACCAGGCTTTGCATGGTAGCTTTAAGCTTAATATGTCTGGTGTGAGCTGTTGCATCTCTACTGTTTATGGGGAGCATTCATTTGTGCATCGTAAACCTTTGTGGGAGGACCTCCTCCACTTCAATGACTTGATGCAGGATTCGGCTTGGCTTGTTGCTGGGGATTTCAACGCCATTAAAGACCCATCCAATTGAGTTGGAAGTTCCAACAACTGGATCCCTTATTTTGATGAGTTTGCCCAATACTTAGCACAAACAAAATTGATGGATCTCAGATATGTTGGCCTTGTTATACTTGGTCTACCTCGGCAGGGGACGCTAGGAAGATGAGGAAGATCGACTGTGTTCTGGTTAACAACAAATGGAACCTTGATTTCTCGTTCTCTAAGGCTTCGTTTTTGAACTCTGGCATCTCGGACCATACTCCTATGATCGTCAGAGTTCTTCAGCCGGTCCGTAGGAGGAAGTCGTTTAAGTATTTTGAATTTTGGGTTGACCATCCGGACTTTAACTCAATTGTCCGCTAGGCTTGGGACTCCTCCATCACAGGATTCCAATGTACATGCTTGTTTCCAAGCTGAAAATTGTGAAAGCTTGACTCAAGTTACTTAACCAAGACGCCTTCTCGGATATCTCTGTGAGGACGGCCGAAGCAAGAGAGGCCCTTCGAAGCACTCAGGTTAGCCTTCAATCGGACCCTTCCAACCTTTCACTTGCTGAGTTGGAAAAATCCCAACGTCATGTTTTTGTTGATTTGAGGAATCAAGAAGAATCCTTCTTCAAACAAAAGTCGAGAGTGAGATGGCTAAAAGAAGGTGACAGGAATACTAAGTTTTTGCACCATTCGGTGAAGAGGAGGCAGCTTACTAATAGGATCCTTTCCGTTAAGGATCAGTCATGGGCTGTTATCATTGATCCTATTCTTGTGCCACAAGTTTTCGTCCGGTTTTTCTCGAATTTGCTCTCTCATCATGAGGCTTTATCTAAACCTTCGCTTCAGGAACTGAAGACATTTGTTCGTCACCCGCTTTCAAATGCTCAAGTGCGCTCCCTGTGTGAGCCGGTTTCTCCCTCTGAGATTAGGAATACTCTATTCTCTCTTGCCAAAGGCAAGGCCCCAAGTCCTGATGAGTTCTCAGTAGAGTTCTACAAGACTAATTGGGATTTAGTGGGGCCGTTGGTGGTGGAAGCAATCCGGGATTTCTTCTCTTTAGGACAGCTCATAAAGGAGGTAAATACCACTATCCTCGCCCTAGTTCCTAAAGTCCCTAACGCAAGTGCAATCACTGATTTTAGGCATATCGCATGTTGCAATACCATTTATAAAGTCATTAAGAAGATCCTTGCTAACCGCATTGCTACTGTCTTAAGTGATTTGATAAGCCCTTCACAAAATGCTTTTGGAAAGGGTAGGAGGATTAGAAATAATATCCTCATCGCTCAAGAGTCGTTTGCTGGATTTCACTTAGAGCCTTATTTGCCCAAACGTGCTATCAAAGTTGATTTCCATAAGACCTATGACATGGTTGATTGGGATTTCTTAAAGCTTGCTCTCCATGCCTTCTGTTTTTCCGAGTGGATTATTATGCTAATTATGGTTTGCATACGTACGCCGAAATATTTCATCTCTATCAATGGTGAATTGCATGGTTTTTTCCTTGCTGGAAAAGGACTTAGGCAAGGTGATCATATGTCACCTTACCTATTTACCTTAGTCATGGAAATTTTCTCTGGAATCTTGCTCTCCCGTATTGCTAGCAATGACTTCAAATATTTCTGGAGATGCAAATTTGTGCAGTTGACTCACCTCTTTTTCGTCGACGATGTATTCCTTTTCTGTCAAGCTGATTGGGTGTCGGTGACGATGCTAAAAAGGGGTTTGGATATTTTCTCCTCATGGAGCGGCCTCTACCCAAATAAAAACAAAAATGAGATCTTCATCTCAAGAGGGGATTCGTCTCTTCATAATAGGGTGCAATGGGCCTTCGGTTTTCAGGAAGGGAAACTGCCGATTCGCTATTTGGGTGTTCCGATTATTACTACTAGATTAGGCAAAGTAGACTGTGCTGCATTGACTAATCGTATTACTATCAAGGTTCAATCTTGGGCGCAACACTTTCTGTCCTTTGCTGGGAGGCTGCAACTCATAAGGTCAGTACTCCTTTCAATTCAAGCATATTAGACTAGTGCTTTAACCTTCCGTCCTCGGTAATAGCTAGTATTGAGCGCATTTTGAGACAATTTTTATGGAAGGGCACGACCCTTGGCCGGGATGGGGCCAAAGTCTTATGGGACGATGTCTGTCTCCTGAAGGTTGAGGGCGGTTTAGGCATTTGGAAACTTAAAGATTGCAAGAAACCTCTATGTTTAAATTTATCTGGATTCTTTTCACTGATAAAGAATCGTTGTGGTGTCGGTGGGTACACTCTAACTTCTTAAAGAAAAAAAAATTTTGGATATCTTCCCAGCCTCGTCAGTGTTCTTGGGCATGGAAAAAAATCCTTCAACTAAGGAATTACTTTCGGTTATCCTTTGTGTAGAAGATTGGAAATGGCCTATCAGTGTCTCTTTAGCATGATCACTGACTTTCTTGTGGCCCGCTTGATGCCTTTATCCCTTGCTCATTCCGTGAAGGTTTATGTTTCTTGACTATGCTGTTGTTGCGGATCTGTTTACCTCGATGGGTTGTTTATTTAAATCATTTTTGGAAAGATGGGGGATCTCTCTTTTGGTCCTCTCTTCGGCTCATGACAGGTTTACCTGGTGTTGTGATGCTTCTGGATCCTTCTCTATAACTTCAGCATGGAATTCCATTAGAGTCAAGAAGGATCGTGTTGATTGGGCGTCTTTTGTATGGGACAATGCTATAGCCCCGCGGTTCTGATTTAATTTATGGCTTATAACCAAAAATCACTTGCCGACTCAGATGCTGCTTCTTTCTTATGGAAGGATTGACTATAATGTTTGTGCCTTCTGCAATAATGTTCCAGATTATGTCGAACATTTATTCTTCGAGTGTGGCACCTTGGCTTCTCTGGCCTACTTTTGGGCCGCTAGGTGTAACCTCCCATGGCGGAATAGATGTTGGAAAGACATCCTCAGTTGGGCCTTAAAGTTCTTATCCGGTAAGGACTTCTTCCATTATATTGCGCGGTTCTCTTTTGGAGCTATGTGTCACCTTATTTGGAAAAAGACGAATGCGATTATATTTCGGGGTGAATCCTTACTGGTCTTGGCTCTAAAAAACCACCTTATTAAGGTTGTGAGGGATAAAGTTATAACATTCAAAGATGTTTCTCCTACCCCAAGGAATAAGAGGCTTCAATGCGGTTGGGGTTTTGACCCTGCGGTGTTCTCTCGTCCGCCCAATGCTCCTTAGTTGCTGTTTTGTGCGAGTTGCTCCTAGCTTTCCTTGGCTCTCCGTTCTTAGCCTGCTCTTTGGTGGGCTGAGGGTTGGTCAACCTTGTTATTTCTTTCCCGCTTGTTGTTTTTTGTTGTTGTTGCCTTATGGCTTTTCTTGTTTGCCTTTGTGGCTTCTTACATTGGCTCCCCTACACTCCGTCTTGTTTTGAGGTTTGAGTGTAGGTTTTCGGTGCCGATCTTTTGTAAATTGTCTTAGCTATATATATTTATTACCTTTTACCCAAAAAAAAAAAACAATGACTATATAACCTTTTACATTTTCATATTGAGAGTAATGTAAAACATATATATTAGTAAATTTATTTCACAATTATATTAAAAGAATTTGATTATAGATTAAATGTAAAGATCAACTTTTGGCCTAGGGTTCTTTTAGGTTTATTTTCAACTTTGAATAATTTTTTTTAATTATTGTAGTATTAATCATCTTCGTTAATTAATTATCATTCTAGTGTATTGATAAAAAAAAAATTGGGTTATTGATAAAATTGACAAAAAAAAAGGTGAACTCAACATTTGCAAAGAGTTTTTATTATTTTTTAAAAATATAAAAATAAAATCTAATGAAACTCCGTCACCGATCAACGACGGTTAGGGTGTAGGGAAGATAATTGGTTTTAAAAAAAAAGTTAACGAATAAATAGTAAAGATGGACTTATATTTTCGAAATGCTGAAAGCCCAAAACTGATTGAGCTTTCAACATTTCAAAGGTTAACATTTAGGGTCCGTTTGGTTAAACTTTTCGGAAATGCCTTAGGAGAATGCAAATACCTTTGAGATAAAGGGGTTTTTCCGAAATCTAGATCTGTTTGGTAAACTAAAACTGAAAAGTACTTTGGAAATGCAAAACTGTTTGGTGAACTTGTATTTGAAAAGCCATTTGGTATGACCAAATTAAGTGTTTTAGTTTTAGTATTTTTAAAATTGCAAAAAAGAAACAATGAGTATATAACATTTTACATTTTCATGTTGAGAGTAATATAAAAGATACATATTAGCAAATTTATTTAAAAATTATATTAAAAGAATTTGATTATAAATTAAATGCAAAACTTAACTTTTAGCCTAAAGTTCTTTTAGGTTTGTTTTTAACTTTGAATATTTTTTTAATTATTGCAGTATTAATCATCTTCGTTAATTAATGATCATTTTAGTGTATTGATAAAAAGTTGGGCTATTGATTGTTGGAAGATAAAAATGATATAAAAAAAGTGAACTTTCCACGTGGGACCAATTCCATAAACCTGCCCGATTCCTCGGACAATTTCCAGTACCATTTTTCAGAAGCAGTGCTTGGTAGACGGTTCTTGGTTCCATGGTGAAAACATCCCACACAAACTATGTTCACCCCTAAATTCTTACAGGTCACTTTGTTTTGCAGGTCTTCAAAGGAACAGAGAGCTTCATCGTTTAATACATCTATTGTGAAAAACAAGCATAATTTGGACCCATCCTAACCAGATTTCTCATTACAGACTTTGCATCGCCAATGCTCCAGATGAGAATAGTATAGCGCCCCACCATCAAATCAGAATCATAGCATTTTTTTTTTTTTTGGTCGGAGGAATCACAACATTTGAAACATCGATTTATTTATACAGCTCGGTTTACTAGCATTGCTAGTCTCAAGATAAAGTCTTCAAAACTATGCTCAAAGACATTGCGCTTCGTGCTGCATCATGCACGTATGACCTGGTACAATTACAGTAATCCCTTTGAATCAAACTCGAAAGATTGAAAGTATTGTCCCGTAGTAATTCGTAATTCCGCATCAAAAAGTCTATACCGGACTGCACGCAATTGGTGGCTATAATATTGTGCAGAGGGGATCGCCATCTATCCAACCCATTCACCAATGAGAATTCCCACCACTCGTACAAGATTGTCTCACGGTAGGTTCTGAATTAGTTTCTGAAGCTGTATCTTTTCTCTACGGGTCACTGGCCTGAAAATGGCATTTCCAGTATCCCCGTTAGAGGCCATCTTAAAAAAACTTCTAATAAGCAACCAAAGCAAGTATAAACATCATTCAGCCACTTTGCAGTTTCAAAATATTAAAGTTCACCACGATCACAGGTATCGGTATTGATACCACACATTTAGGACAAACAGATACTATTAAACAAAGATTACCCTCATGCTCGTTTTACTTTTCTTATTCATGTGCTGTCATGAGCACCTCCTAGGGCCTATCCCAAACTTAAGGATGAAAAACAAAAGAGAACAAAGGTGGAGGGGAGGAAGAAGTCAATGACCATCTAAATTTCACGAGGTGAAAGTGAGAGACAGTCTGCTCAGGAAGTGTGAAACTTAATTACAAAGATGACTCTTATGAATGTACGGAGGTCTACCTTAGGCCCACCTACTCATCCTTTTCTACCAAATCTGTTTGAGAAAATTTTGATTCGTTGTTTTTACCAGTAGAACCCTGTGTCGGATTAAGACTCAGAACAGAACAAAGTCCACATAAGAGAATTGGTTAGATTTCTTATTTTGGATATGAAAGCAAGAGAAGAAAAGAAGAAACCAGAAGAATAAGTACATTTTCACTTGGTTGAAGTCGATCACGACTCTCGTGTTCAGAAATGTGAGGAAGAGGAAGAAAATATGTTTATCTTTTTATGGGGACGTTCCACTACATCACCATCACATGAGGTAGCCGAGCAAGTGGGTTGTTGTCTTTTGCTTCTCAAGTGTGTTTCTAACGATGCAGCTTCAACACTGGCTCTTGCATCGAATCAATAAGCAAAGAATTTTCCAAGTCCATATTAGGGCTATGATGTGCGATTCATCTAACTCAGCACTACACGGCACTTAATCCAGCTAGTTGAAAGACTCATTCTTTATGCAAAGAAACAAGGAGCAAGGGAAGAACATCTCCACACATAGAAGAGCATATAAATGCTTATGTCCGGTAATGAAAGTAGGGGCAAGGAGCCATGAAACCTTGAGGATCCTTGCTTTGAATGAATAATTTTAAAACATAGGTGTCTTAGAAATTTTGTTAAAGCTTTCGCCAACAGGGTCCACCATGTTATTAACTCAAAGCAAATACTTCACAGATTGACTGGCCAAAGGCAATCAAACTTCTCGTTGAGATGCAGTATTTAGAACTCTTTCTTGCTTAACACGAGTTCCTCCCTTCTAGTTGAGCACCAGAATCGACTTACATGCCTTTCTACACTGCATGCCATGAATGGAAGAGAGGAAAGGGGGGAGAAAGAAGTGCTACTATAGACGGATAGCATAAGGACATCCAAAAGTGGGGGTGGAAACATATAATCTAAATCATTGAAATTAGGATCTCGAGTTTGTCTGTCCATACACAAATTTGGAGATGTCACCTCGGTCAAGGACTCGCTAAATATTACTCGTTAACCAAATAGCATGACTGGCTCATCCTACTCTTTCCATTGAGTACACCATATTCAAGAAATAACAGATTAGACAGAACAATGACTGCTGCTGAAAGCCATAAGCAACATGCTTCCATTGCAAACACCGAGCCTCATTACTCGAGCTTCAAAGAGTATCAGATTAACTACATTATCCAGGCTATCCAACAGGACATTTATGTTGATCAACACCATGAACGCCCCACATGCGCACAGTGAAGGAAGAACCAAAAGCTGACTTTTGTTGTGTTACTCACTCGAATTCTATTCTCAGGAGACAGAAAAGGAAACCAGATATACCTTGTCGACTTCACGAGAGAGGTTGAATGTGGCCAGCCTAAGAAATGACTTCAGTCGCTCTCTCCTTGTATCTGAAAAACCAGGAGCTATCGCATCATCAAACAATGCCGGTCCAACCCCAATCACGCGGTTCCGGCGCAGACCCAAGAAAAACAGAATCATACCCACGAATTGAAATTGAATAAACACCCGAATGAGTGAACAAGAACAGGGGGATAAAAGAGAGAGGGATTGGGTGTGTGAGAGAGAGAGAGGGAACAAACCAAGAAGACCGATAATAGGCAGATCCGTTTACCATCCAGCGACGAAAAGGAAGTAAAGAGGGAGGAAGAGAGAGAGAGAGAGAGAGAGAGAGAGGCGTACCAGGTAGAAGAGAGAGGAGAGAAAAAGAGGCGTCGAGAGTGGAGGCGATGCTGCGAGAATCGGCGAGAGCGGATGCTGTGAGAATCAACGAAAGGAAAAGAGCCTTCGCGTGATGAACTGCAGAACAGAGGAGAGAGGAAAGAGCGTCGAGAGAAAGGTAGGGTTTTGTTTTGGGTAGGGTAAAACTGGACTTTTAATAAAATTTTGAGGGTAAAATGGGCAATCAGTAAAAATTCATTAATTCTCCCACCAGCATGCCGAAAATGCTGAAATGCCCAAAGCAAGTCCCCACCTGCTTTGGGGCATTCCAAAGCCAACATTTTAGCAAGTAGCGTTTTTAAAACCGAACCAAACACCATATATTTTTCCCAAGGGGCTTTGGGGGCTCAAAGCCCCTTGGGAAAGCTGAACCAAACACCCCCTTAGCAAATGACGCCTCTAAATGCTGAATCAAACGTCTCAAAAGCCCCTTAAAAGTAGTGAACCGAACAAGGCCTTATTCCTCCTCCAAATTTCCCCTCCGGTATCTCTCTTTCATAGCTTGCTTCTTGATTCAAACCCAATTCCATTCTCTCCGATTTCACCCCCGAAAGTTGAATCCCCCACGACCCAATTCTTCTCCCATCAAATCGAAAACTGGGTAGCGTCCTTTCTTTTGCGAAGAGGCCCGGAAGACAGTCGGGAGCTTTTCTTTAAGCTCTTTCAACGAATAAAGTCTTGATTGCAAATGAGAGCCGGTCTAAGCATGATCCAGCAAACGCTAACGCCAGAGGCGGCGACCGTATTGAGCCACTCCATAGCCGAGGCGGGCCGCCGGAACCACAGCCAGACGACGCCGCTCCATGTCGCGTCCACCCTCCTGGCCTCGCCGTCGGGGTTCCTCCGGCAGGCCTGCATCAAGTCGCACCCGAATTCGTCCTACCCGCTCCAGTGCCGCGCCCTCGAGCTCTGCTTCAGCGTCGCGCTCGAGCGGCTCCCGACCGCGCAGGGCGCGAGCCCGGGGCTCGAGCCGCCGATTTCGAACGCCCTCATGGCCGCCCTGCAGCGGGCGCAGGCTCACCAGCGCCGCGGCTGCCCCGAGCAGCAGCAGCAACCGCTGCTCGCCGTCAAGGTCGAGCTCGAGCAGCTGATCATATCGATTCTCGACGACCCGAGCGTGAGCCGGGTCATGCGGGAAGCTAGCTTCTCCAGCCCTGCGGCCAAGGCCACAATTGAGCAGTCCCTGAATTCGGCCGCCGCGGGTACCAATTCGTCCCCAATTGGATTGGGTTTCCGATCGCCGGCAGTACCCACTGCCACTCCACCAAGGAATTTGTACTTGAATCCGCGACTCCAGCAGCAGCAGCAGCAGCAGCAGCTCGGGAATTCGACCCAACAGAGAGGGGAGGAGGTCAAAAGAGTGATTGATATCTTGTTGAGGCCCAAGAAGAGGAACCCGGTATTGGTCGGCGAGTCGGAGCCGGAGGCCGTGGTCAAAGAATTGCTTAAGAGGATCGAGAACAGAGAATTGGGTGATGGGCTGCTCAAGAATATTCAGGTTGTCCCGTTGGATAAGGAAATCGGGTCGGACGAGGCACAGATACCCACCAAATTTCAAGAATTGGGGGACGTCTTGGAGACCAAGATGGGGAGCTCGGGAGGTGGTGGTGTGGTTCTTTATTTAGGGGATTTGAAGTGGCTGGTGGAGCAGCCGGCGGCCATCTACAGTTTGAGCACGGTTCAGCCGCCGCAGCAGTTTGTATCCGATAAGGGGCGGATCACGGTGGCGGAGATGGGGAAGTTGTTGACAAGGTTTGAGAAGAGTAGTTGTAGGTTGTGGTTGATTGGGACTGCTACTTGCGAGACATACTTGAGGTGTCAGGTTTATCATCCTTTGATGGAAAATGACTGGGATTTGCAAGCAGTGCCTATTGCAGCCAGATCACCTCTTCCTGGATTATTCCCAAGGTATGATTACTTTTAATCTTTGCATTTTGCATTTAATGTGTAGTTCCCAAGAATAAGTTTCTACTTATATATCAATAATCAGAGAAGTAACCTTGTTGCCGGGTCGTTCTGATTCAACTTCAATGTCGAGTGTTTTCTGAAGCAAATCTCCTAGATTCAATGCTTCTGGTCTCTAAGAAAGTTTGATGCAAACTGTAACTCCGAGCATTTTGCTAACTGCATAAAGTTAGGCACCTGAAAGTTACCTGCCGTTGAAATCTAAATTTCCTCGATCCTGTTTGTTGTTGTTGGGGAGTAAGCAAAGGAATTTTCTAGTTCGGATAACCAGTTCGGTAATATATGAGGATGAGTTGGTTTAATAGTCAAAAGGAGTTTTATGTGAAGGAATTATCTAGTGTTTGGAGAGACAAGGATGGGTTGGAGATATTAAAGACCTTTTGGGATACTGGATGGATGTGGATGCTTAAATTTCTTTCTTTGATTTCTAGGTTGGGAGCGGATGGAATTCTAGGCAGTTCGGTTGAATCTTTCTCACCACTGAAGAATCTTCCCACTACCATTTCTGCATCTCCGAGACTTCTCCCTGAGAATTTGGATCCTGCTCGAAGAATGGGCTGCCACCCGGAGTGCACTGAAAAATGTGAACAAGAAATTGCAAGAACCGCATCCACAGAACTTGAGAAGCCCAGTCCAGAAGTTGAATCAGAATCAGGCCGATCGCCACTTCCCCCGTGGTTGCAAAATGCAAAAGTCCATGGGAGTCAGAATAAGTTTCAGGTAATTTTGCGTGTGAATTGGGATGCGGATGTATTGCAAAGAGTAGAATGTGAAATTGTTTGGTTATGAATGTTCAATTTTGCTCTGTTTCATTTGCAGACCAAAGACCAAGTATTCCTCCTACAAAAGCAGAGGAGCCATGAGATACAGAAGAAAGGAACCAAAAGGAACGAAAGCCTCCGATCACCACACCGCCACCAAAACCGTCTGTATCTCCACAGCTGCTGTCGCCGACCGATAGAGCTTCCTATGCTTTTGAGTTTTGTCCAAACTCTGATCGAAGCCCACAAGCTCTTCCTCAGAAATGGGAGGCTCATGGTCTCCATCGCCGCCTCCACCGTCTTGCTCTACTCTTTGCTTCTCCTCACCAACATCTTCTCCCTCCAGCCGGCGGTTGGCCAGCTCATCGCCAACACAAGCTTGTTGCTTATCACCAGCCCCACCAGTACTGAGTACTCCTACCTCCTCTTGTCCATCCAGAAGGACATAAGGCTGTTCTACGGCCTCGAGTGGGTCTTCGTCTTGCTCTACTCTGTCTGCTCGATCCTCTTCTCGACCGTTACCATTTACGCTTCCGCTGCTTCACATGGTGGCAAGAACTTGTCCGCCAAGGACTTGGGTGTCGCGGTGGCTTGGTCCTGGAGAAGACTCTTCGTGACTTTCTTCTACATCACCCTCTTTGGCGTCGGTTACCTATTTCTTGTCCTAGCCCTTACGATCCCTCCTGTTCTGCCTCAGGCGAATATCGCCACCGTGATCCTATGCATCATGGCTGCTTTGCTCTATGCTCATCTGGCCGTCGTTTGGACCCTCGGGCTCGTTGTGTCTGTGTTGGAAGAGGACAAGAGCGGGCTTGAGGCGCTCGCAAAGGCGGGGCGGCTAGTGAAGGGAAGGCAAGTACATGGGTTTGCGCTGAGCCTCGTGATCGCGGCATTATCAATCCTAATGAGTCAGGTAATGAGGTTGTTCTCGGTTCCACAATCCGAAGGGGAATACATTGCGATAGGCTTGGTGATGCTGAACTCACTGTGGGCGGTGAGGATGTTCGGGTTGATGGCTTACACGGTTTTTTACTACGAGTGCAAGAAGTTTCATGGTGAAGAGAGTAATGAACGGTTGGTTAGCTTGGAATATTCAAAGATACCTGCCAATACGCCTCTCATTACAGAAAACCTTCCCTAGGTTTTGGACAATGGAATTCCTCCATATCTATCCTTTTTTGGTGCATGTTGAGCATGGAGGTTGTTTGATTTAGCAGCTTGTCTTTGTCCATCTTTCCTCGGTTTTTCTTTGCCCCCTTGGGGCTTTGGACATTGGAGTATAAAAAGGCAAAACCCAGTGCTTGCTCTGTAAATTATTCCAAGCCTCGAAAAGAAATGGTATCTTGAGAGCGCTTTGAAAATCAATGTTGCCAAGCATGGAACGAGTTTATAATTCGCCTTGATCTCCTTTTTTCTTGATGGGTCATATATTAAAAGGAACAGCACCATCTCTATTTCGGATGACTTGTCTCTATATACATAGTTACTTGTCCCATCAGAAAGTGTTAATAAAGCACTTCATTTGCTCAATCTGATATTAAAGTAATACAAGAAACCGATACATAGACATGCACAAGACATAACTAACCAACTAACAGATACGCCAAACCTAGCTTACCGATTACATATTCCATCTACTGACAATAGTAGCTCACAGATATACGGAAACCAACAGATGTCAATAGTCTCGGTTTGCTCATGAAAAATTCATCATGGGAAAACTGAATTGCACTGCGATGGTCACAGTAGAGAGAAGCAGCACCATCATCGGTAGCGGCCGTTATCCTCTAACAGCCATGGTAATCGCAAAAGTTCGGAAGTGGTATCCGCAACGGCTCTACAGTCAGCCTTAGTGCTGGAACGCGAGACAATTGATGCCATTATATAAGGGAATTGCCCAAAAGAAAGAAACAACTTTTAGTGGATTGACGGTCAGTAGGATCCCTAACCCAATCAGCATTAGAGTAGCTAAGACGGTGCAAGTCGGAATGTGCTGAAAAATTTGAACTACGGAATAAAGCGCCCTGGACATTACGAACAAGGTGCAAGAGAGCATCATGATGCTGATAATGATAACGTTTAGCATCTTTCCAGGGAGTTCCATCATTCAAGTGGTGTAGAAGCTATTATACTGGCTGTCCACCACGGGCAATTGGATCTAAGGCATACGTAACCTAAAATAATGTCCTTTCCCTTTTGGGCCGGTTGTGAGCGAGGAGGGATTTGAACCGCCGACACCATGGTCCATGGCCACATGCTCTAATCCTTTGAGCTGCAAGCCACGCCCCATCTTTGTTGGATCTGTTCTCAGGATTACCCTAAAGATAACAAATAGGAACATTTCCTCTCCCTAGCCATTTTGAGTTAAGAAGATGTGAAAATGTCTTTCTCTCTATAATAAGGGCACATTCCTAAGTGTGAAGTGGGAGAGAAGGGATTTCATAATCACCTCTCATGATGATCATGTCCTTAGTAAAGTAATACGAAGACGACACCCTCTCTTGAATTTCTGAATAGATAGAGCCGAATCATATGCGGTAGGTTCACAATCCAAAAAAAAAAATTGGCAGCATTAAACTTAAAAAACCAAGCACGAGGAGCTCGTTTAAGGCTATACAAAACTACGATCGTGGACTAGGCTTAATCACAATCTCCGGTCAATTAAATAAGAGCAAATTGGAGATGGAAGTCCAAGAGGCAAGACCAGGTTTGGTAAGGACAGAATTTGGGCCTAAATTAAATAGAAAGGCTCGCAGTCATTGGGCAGGCCTTGGCATTTTTAAAATCGGATATCATTTATGTAATGCACGTTTGCCGTATCACGAAGCAAGCTCCGTTCATGATTAATCTTGGCGACAAGAAGCTAAACAAAAGTATATGCAGAGCCTCAAGAGGCTGATTTCAAAAGATTAGTCAAAGTCGAGGCACTTAAACCACCATTAATTTATGAAACTCCAAGTATTCATGTGCGAAGATGTGCCCATCGAGGGCCTAATATATTTTCGATGAACGCTAATGCCAGATTAAACATAGTTTAAAGAACGATAAGGTCCACCTTCACATTGTAGAGAGCGATAGAGACAAATTCCGCACCTTGTTTTTGCACGGTAGTTCGTTCTTTCAAAACACAAGCGACTAAAAAGAACAAAAGGCTTGTTTTTCACATGGTTATAAAAATTGAAATCTTGTTCTTCACGGGGAGGCAGTTTCCTGGAGATTCGGAAGAGCCGAAGGTTTCAGCGGACAGAGTTGTTTTAATGTTCGATTGACTGGTACCGTCGTAAATCAAGAGAGAGAACATTATTAAAAAAATAAAAAAAAAAGGTTGACGAGACACGTTTTGACTTGTTCGTTCCTTTTGGTTCTCAATTTTTCTTCCTATCTTAATCTCCTCGGACGCCAATTATGTGAACGTGGCAAGCTCCAACTCTTGCCAAGCTGCCAACCCTTTACTTTTGCTTATTCTATGATTTTTTCTTCCTTTTCAACCTCGGATTCTTATGTTCGATTCATCGTACTGGCGTGGTGTCTTCGATGGGGCTTGACTTGGCTAATGTCAAAATTGTCATGCTCGCCAATCCGAATGCAGCTGTTGAACGCGTGGTTGCTTACGGGGTCTAGAGATTCCTAATCGACCCCTCTTCGCGCAAAGAATGACGTGAAAATGACCGGGCCAATTTGAGAGCGCGCGGACTTCGAGATAAATAAGCTTCACGAGCTCTAAATAACACAACTAGCATTTTGGCGTCGACATGTATATAGTTATCTGTTTTGGTGAATGAATCTGTTCTGTCATAGTAAATGAAAGTTTTTGTTTCGTGATTGTTTATATGAAAATTATTATACACGGAAGATTCTCGAGAGTTGAAGGCTACACATGTGTTGAAATCTCCCGATGAGAGGGGAGTCAATGACGCTAACTAAGACTAAGCTACAGGATTAAGTATGGGTTTAGGATAGAATCAGGATTTGGACTCAACTGACCATAAGAGCCGGCTCAATTCCAAGTTCCTACAATTAGTGGTCTAGTTTTCGATTCCCAAAAAAGTGGAATCAATATTATGCAGTTCATTTTCAATTTATAAGTAAGAACCAAATTGAGAACCGAGAAACTAGACCAAATCCAGAGCCGAGAATCATTGTTATGTGTTTTGAACTTTTTATTATTTATTTTATTTTACATGTTCATCTTTTGTAAATTATTGTTATGGATAAATATGGATTTTTATTATTACATTTACTTTCATTTTGCTTAACTAAAAATGAAAAAAAATAATAATAATTTGATTGGTTCTCGAGTAGACCTTTGAACCCATTGACAAGTTTCAAGTGAAACTTAAATTGATTTGAAAACCACTTTGAAAACCACTCACCCCTACTAAACCGGCTCAATCGGGGTTCCCCAAATATGGTTACTTGGTAGCAAAAGCTCAAAATTTAGCACGTTGAAATCGTGTAAGCATAGAACATTGAATTGGTAGTTGTTGCAATTGCAAGGGAAGATCGTTCGGTATAGGATAATTGTCAAGGGCATCATGGTAGTTGACAAGGTGATATCGGTGGCTATTTGATTTTCGGCCCAAGTCTTGCTTGCAATAAATGATCAAGCGGTGCCACGGTTATGTATCCGGTAAAGATAGAGGAAGAGTGTCGATGACGATGGCCTAGGATAATGTGTTGAAGCAATAGAGGCTATTATTAGGTAAGGTGTTTGAAACGGGAGAGCGGTCTTTGGTGAGATTATTTATAACGAGAGAGCGATTTCGCGAGCGACGACATGAAGAAAATTCGCCTTCATTGCGTATGAACAACGACTATGTGCGCATGAACTCGAATGCATTCGTGTTTTCTCCGATTTGATTGATGTATTTGATTACCTAATCAAGTAGAAACAACTATGTGCACATGAACTCGAATGCATTCGTGTTTTCTCCGATTTGATTGATATATTTGATTACCTAATCAGGTAGAACTCATATATTATATTTTCTTAAGCATAATAGGAATATTTACCATCGAAAGGGAGCTTAGACCCAAATGGAAAGAATCGGTTTCATTTGGGGAATAAAATGTGGGACTAATTAATGCAAATAATAAAATAGGATAGTGCGATTATTTTGTGATGACTTCTCTCCCTTCGTTTTTGGAGAGAGAAAGCTCTCTTATGAGGTGAAGAAACTTTAATTATATTCCTAAGATAATATATTCACAAACGCTTCATTCTAATAATACCAAGATAGCAATCAATCAAAAAGATTTAGTGCCCAACTACCACAGAAGAAAGAAGAAGAAAGAAGTGCTGTTCAAATTGTAGGTCACCAAGGGAAGCAGCTTCCTAGGAAAGGGGCAATCTTCAGTCAGAAATGATAATGACGACAATTCATCCAAACCAATCTTCAAACGAAGATAACAATAGTGGGTTTTAGATATTGACCATTCCTTCCTATGAATCTTATCCTCTCTCTCTCTCTCTCTCTATCAACTTGGGGCTAACGTGGGCAATTACGACTCCATCTTGTATAAAAGTCGTTCTGGAATTGGGCAAGTGCTCCTTTCTCTATCCAATCCCGTCTGAGGATCTGGGTTGGCGATTTCTGCCTCCATCTGGGTCAACTTACGTGCACTACTAGTCCAAGGCAAGGCCAAGTGAAAAAATCCAATCACGTGCGCTAGGTAGGTCCATTCACGTGACCAGGCTCAGCCACGTGTCGAATGTTGGCTGGAAAAAAGAGATGGGTGGGTCGGAATCAAGAGGCTGCACTATCCACGTTAAAACGTTATTAGTTGCACCTGGATTACGGTCCCGGTACGTACGACCGATCGTATTTCATAAACTTCACGTGTGACCTATGTATTGGATAATTGCGTCGACTTGTTCAAATTGCAAGGCGTGAGGTCGAGAAGAATCTATGAAAAGTCTCTCTTTACTTTCTCTCGGGTGTTAAAATGAGTTTTATGTTTTCTGATTTTGTTAACGAGTGCCCATGAAATATTACAATTAATCATATTTAGTAAAGAAATATATTGACTTCTAATGCACTGATTACACATCATTTGAAGGAGAGGGTGCATTTGAAACTGACAATCCTTTTCTCAATTTAAGATTTTGACAAGTATTGTCGGAACACTTATCAAACATTTGTTACAAAACCCTTTTCCTCAGCGGTCTTTTGACATTTCAAAGGAGACGTTGGCAAATCTAATTGGACTTGAAATTCAAGATGGGAACTGGGCAACTTCGTTGGAAGTCCAACTTTTTTGGGAATGTGGCACGTGGGTGACTATCGGAAAATGGAGTAAAGAGACGAGAAAAACTCGTGGCAAACGCCCAAAACTTAAAAGAGATCAGGGTTTGGTAAGGTCTTTGGTACGTTGGATGACACCATGAAGTATTTTAAGGGCGAAATTATAGATTAGAGTTCTCATCCAAACTTAAAAGAAAATCTTCAACTTTGCCTATGTTTTTTTTTCCTATACCGAGAGTGAGGTGTTTGAAATGCTTCAACATGTTCTAATTTTCCATTATATATTTGATGGTCCATGCACACCGAATAATTACCTTAAAGGTACCATCGTGGAATGCTAGATCCAACGTGGGGTTGCCCAGATCATTGAAATACGGCTTCAGCTAATGAATTAGGGTCGGTTTCCACAGCAAGCAACCGGAATAGAGAAAAGGAAAACCTCAGCCATTATCTCCTTCTAGTTAATTAATCGGCCTTTAATCTAATGGAAATAAATATTGAATGTCACTGTTGATATGGGTATTATTTATTTCCAAGTAAGTAACTAGCTGCTTATTTAGAAAGTGATGGATGCGGGATTCGTAGTATAGAAGGTAACACGAATTGCTTACCCAATGTTTATCCATCTAATAAACCTCGGACACGTTCTGACGTGAATTTCTTGGGTCTGCTTTCATAGTTATGCATCTTGTATAAATATTCTTGTTCGATCTAAAATAGATGGGATTATCACCCTATGTAGGTATATTTAAGTAATTTAAGCGTTGCCCGGTAGAGTCAAGCTTTCATTCACGAGCCAACATTATAATTTGATATCTTCTCTTCTGATATGCCGATTCAACAGTTTTCTAGAAAGTCTTTTTTAAATTTTCTTCTTGGTAGGAACCTCTTGAAGTCAATTTCTCTAGAGACGAGGCAGATTGAGAAAAGGGAAGGGAAAGAGGGGGTGGGGAAGAGAACCCCGATGCAAGTTATATACGCAAACCCTGCGAATAGACTTATATTTCCCCAGGTCATTTTAAAATTGGTACGTCATATTCTTGCTTGTTAAGCACGTTTTGCCTTCCGATCCGGACCGTATGCATCCGAAGAGATGGTGATAAGAACGCAAACGCATCGAGTAACTTGGAATAATGGGACAATTTCGCACGCCAGCGACTGTTTGTCCTCTTGTCCCCATTTAATAATCCATAATATCACGACTGGCCGAGTCTAAATTTGACCCATTAGTTGTTTCTTGCTGCACATCTGAATTCGCTTGCTGTTGCTTGCTTCGGATGTGTGGACTACCCCAGTCATCCGTCTTGTCAAAGGTTGTCGTGTTATAGTGCTCCAGAGTCTGAGATGATTGATTATCTCCTGGGGTTTAATTTAATGCTAATCTCTTTCCGAGAAGGAAACGCTCCTAAAGATGAGATTACTTTGTGAGGTTGATATACTAGTGGACGACTTTTTAGCCACCGCCGGGCTTGTGATTTTTCAGGAAAACCAGCTAGTCAAGATCTTTGTCGGCTGCCTTTTAGCATAGGATAATATTTATGACAAATAATTTATCTCAAAAGTGAATGTTAAGAATAAGAAAAGGCAAGCTAGAAAGACCAAAAGATAAGTGGTGATATTCTTTGGCATAAAACCATTTCGAGGAAAGTTATAGATCAAGAATGGGATTGCGCGGACCAAGCCCTAATCTTTAATTCGATTATTTTTATCGTTAAACAAGGGGGGGGAAAAGCGGAGCCTTATCGGATCTTTTCCCACGAGGGCGACGCGTGACTAGATCTTTGTTTATTATATTCGATCAGAAATGAGGGGGAAGTGGGGTTTGAACTTTCCTGGTCCGGAACCTTCGTGGGAAAGTAAGAAATGCTCTGCGGAGTTTTAGCACGTTGGTGCGGTTTGGTGCGGTCTACCCTGGAATTTCATGGAGGCTTCGGCCGAGAAAACATCAGAGCCCAAGGTGAATTCGAATCTGAAACTCAAAACTTCTTGTCCCTTCTTTTGAGTTATTCGCAAGTTCGGGGGTTGACTTCGTGACGTAGCGAATGACGAATTTCACCGGTGTCGATTCCTATGGATACAAGAAGGCCAGAAGGCAAGACATGACTAGGCAAAGGAAAAGTACAGATGCAACGTATGACCGAGATTAAGAGGGTGGTGCAGAACTTTTTTTGTTTTTTTGTTTTGGCTTTTGGGATAAGATCGAGAATCGGCCCCACGGGGAAATTATTATGCAATAGGCTGTATTCCAATTAGAATGTAACCACTGGGGGTTCGCCCCAGTGGCCACCCTTCCAACATGGAAAGGGGAGGTGAGGGGTTCAAATCCACACCTCCTCAGGGGGGATGGGAGTAGGGACGCGTAAGTTTCGAGAGTGGGTTGCGACTCCCACGCCCCGCAAGAGCGCGAAGCGCCTCAAGTCTGCAGTGAGTGTAGAGTAGGAATAGAGTAAAAAAAAAAAAAAAAAATTAGAATGTGGTCAATCGATTCGCGTGCTGTGTCATGAAACCAATCAGACCCAGTTTTGGTAAATATATGTCTTATCTATTTCAAGCATATGTAATAGATCGGAACATGCCATCCAAATCAAGCTTTGGCTTTCTGAAAACAAGGAAAATGTTTTATTCGAATTTTGAGGCTGTGAATCTGTTTTTTTAAGGAGGTCAGAAGACGTTTTTTTTTCCCCCTTCTTTCCGGTAAGTTGAAACTTCAATCCAACTCAATTACTAAATTATTTATAGTATATATATTGTAGTTATTGAACATTATTATTTGTCTTCCGGATGTGTAATAAGTTTAACCTCTTACTTTTTGTTCATTCTAATAAGAGAAAAAGTCACAAAAAATAATAAATTATGCCCGATGCATTTTTATTTTGAACTTTTTTGGTCATATTAAAAACTCCAAACTCTGTCCATTGTGATGGATTTCTCCTAAACATTTTTTATGACTTCAAAATCCCCAAATTATACTAATTGCGACGCACTCATTCTAAACTTTTTCTTGTGATATAAACAAACCAAAACTTGTATGTACGTGACACATTAATCATCCGTCAACATTTTGTTAGATATTTTCATTTTTATTTCACTTAAGTAATTGTTTTCTTTTTTGACTTCCATGCAGGCAAATTTTTAATGATACTCATTGACAGAATTTTGATTGAAAATAAATGTATTATATAGGTACAGTTTAGGATTTTTTATGTTGCAGAAAAAATTTAAGATAAATGTGTCACAAATGACATAGTTTAGAGTTTATTTTTGTGGCTTTTTCCCTTCTAATAACCCATCTACTTGCTTTCTCAACCAAAAGAATAAAAAAAATAAAAAGGACAGAGGGAACTTATTCAGATGTCCATAAATGCCGCGGTGCTTGTTGTTGTGATATGAAATTAAGAGCCAACCGCTCATTTTAAGAGCTTATGATGTGTTTGGAAGCCCTCATCCAAACGAATATTTTATTGAGAGCTGACAAGGAATTCCATTAATAATAATTGGCCGTTTTGACCTTTTGGAACAAACTCGATGAATTTAGTAGATCTTTCTAGGAGGACCCAATAACCATAGATAGAGCCTATCCAATTTTTATAGTGTGATGGTTAGCTGTTTATGGACTAGCTGTACCTACTGTTTCTTTATTAGGGTCAATCTCATCAACATAGTTCATCAAATGATAAACCTAATACAATTTATAAAGCTACAACACAATCGAATCCGCACGAACAAAATGTCAAATTGAATCATTCTAGTTCTTAAAAAAAAGAAAAAAAAAAGAATAGCATAATACTAAATAATAATAAGAATTATCTTAACCCATTCAGAAGGATCATATCTCATAATTATTCATGTCTTTAGCATGACAACTTTTATGGTAGAGGGAAACAGTATAAATGGCCAATACTACCAGAAGGATTCCTCTTTTGATAATAGGCATTATAACCGGTATTCTAGTTATTGATTTAATATGCAAGTTCTTTTATGGTTCATACTCCGGATTAGGCTTCTCATTTGCCATCCCTGTGATTAAATTAGGTCTACGTTGAAAAAAAAATGAATTAAGTGATTAATGTTTTAACTTCGGCAGAGGTTAAGACTTTTAGAGTAAGAGTCCAATTTCCCACATATTTTCGATATCAATAAATCCTACAAGAATCGCACCGTGATCTTGGAAGAAATTAAAAATCCCTAATCTAACGAGTATTGTCTTATTCAACATGAATTTATGGCAGAAAAAGCTTTGGTTCTCTATACGGTGCAAAGCTCGTGGGTCTGCTCCCAAACCCCGCAACAATGGCGGACACAATCTTTATGCTGGAAACGACATGAACAGTGCTTGTCCAAGGAAAGATGATGTGATGCCTCATTTGAAGGAGAACGATGGGGTTCCTCGTACGACATGTGGTCCGCCGATTGTCACCCACATAATCTGGAATCAAACCGTCCTTATCTTCATCCTAACTAGATTTGTGCTTGTTCTTGTTGATGCCGTAAAGTTGAAACAAAAAAAAAAAAAAGGACTTATGGTTATGCTAATCATGCATGAAGCGTTATAGCTCTAATTATCGATCGAAACAGGTAGGATCCATTTATTTAAAGAAAAAAGATTTTCGAAAAATTGTTTTATGACTTTCCGTCGTTTGAATGTTAGAAAATTAATCAATTCACAGAAAACGTTTTCTATGAACCGATAACAATGAAACTCTATTTGTTTTGTGGAAAACGTGAAATTTGAAAAAAAAATATTTTATTAAATATGATCGTTTATATCGCCTGAAACAATTAGTTAATAAAAGACATTTTTATTATCGATAACAATTTATATCTAAATATTTTTGTAGACAATGAATATATTTTTTGTCTATTCTTTTTTAAGTGATACGAACAATCTTATGTAATAAAATATTTTCCAAATCATCGGGGGGGAAATCGACTACCCCTTTCAATAAGAAGAAAATCACTCTCTTTAAATCACAAAATAAAAGAAAATTAACTATTTTAATTGAAAATGATTTTCATTTAAAGTATTGTTTTTGTCATGTAGCTTTCAATGAAACAAAAAATACCCATAATATTTCTTAAGGAAAAAAGATTGGATTTTAGAGTGTATGAGGGCACTTGTATTATTCATTCCATATTTGAGCACATGTGCTATTTCGACTTTATAATGTATGGCTAATCACTTCATGTCACGTATGGGCTAGAACCTAAGTAGCTCCTATCCTAATAGCAATTGCACCTATTAATAAATAAGGTTTCTAGCAAATTGCATTTTTCAACGCTATAGCTTTAAGGTGGTTGGTACTGAGGCCATGCTATATCATGAGGGGGAGGTTAACTAGGCTACACGGGCAGATCCGACGTAGGTCCTATCTTATCATTAGTGTACGTTAAATTAGGTGGGTTGGAATTGCGGGTGGAGAAAAGGGATGTTAGTAGGTTTCTTGACGGTGAATAATGAACATTTTGCATGTGCGTTTTTCTCCGTTCGCAGTGCCTCGTCCATCGGTCCCTGTATTCAGATGTGTACGACGATGACTAATTTTTGCATAAACAACATCTTCTTTTTCTACTCTTGATAGCGAAACTTTAACGCTCTCAATAAACGAGGATCTCTCCCTATCTTTGTTGGGGCAAAAGCCTCCTAATATGTCGAATCAATCGAATTCTCGATTTTGCAAGTTTTGGTTGTTGATTTTATGAGTGACCCAATGCATGGATGATGTTTGGTGATGAAGTGATGGCTTGATCATGTGACCGGAAGATCAGTTGGGTGCCGACAGATTTTCTGTTCAGTCATCAAAAAATATTCAATTTTTTTTCTTTCCTACGAGATTAAGCGAGTAGAGTGGGCCTGTCCTAGTGGAAGTGCTTCAGTCGGACACACAAAGGAAATCGTGCGTCATATTCAAATCCGTCCGCGCTGTACTCCTTGAAGAGTTGATCATACTCGGGGACTAATCAAGCTGGCTCCAATCCATTTAGCTTCTTTTTTTTTTTTGGCACACCCAAAAATGGTTGGAATACAAAATTGAAGTTGCAACTATCACCACACGTCATCATAGAGTAATCAATTTAAGTTGTACAAAATAATCGGCATTGGTGACTCGTGCAATGCTTACATAGCCGACTTATCTCATAATCATATCATGAATCCAACATATCTAAACTCAAACTTTCACTCGAGACTTGGTAGCAACCGAGATTTGAATTTGAGATCAAGACTTCTCCGAAACCACTCGAAAGTAAAATCCTAAATCACTAAGCCAATTTACCGCCGCGATCCAATCTCTAAAAAACTTTATGCTTATCTATGGTTGAAACTGTGAAAAGGGTGGACCGGCGTAGATAATTGGAACTCGTGATGAAACGATTGCGCAAAGGCTTCTTCCCAGATAGGGAATGCGCATGAGGGTTGTCATTCCCGAGACCACGCATTACCCGGCTCGTCAGTCGGTAGCATCGTTATTTTAAAAAATGGGGCCAAAAAAAGAATAGGAGGAGGGATGCTGCCCACGTTGCCTCCCTTCCTATTATCCCCCTCGTTAGGACAGGAATCAAAGGAAGATAAAAAAGAAAAAGGTTTGATAGAAAGTAGATAAAGTGGGACCCAATCCCCATTTGCCACCTCGTCCCCCGTGTGGGCCCCCACCACTCCCACCGGACACGTCAACGTCGTTCGTTCAGAACAACCACGTGGTCATCGTCGTCGTCGTCCTCCTCCTCCCCCGGTCCCGCCCCCACTCCTCCGCCCATCCCCCACGGTTGCTATCCGCCCTGTCGAAGGCCTAAAAAAGTTTTTCGACCGCGACGCTCGTTGGTCCCTCCCTCCGATTTGGAATGGTTACCGCACGGATTCAATGTGCCTCCAACTTTAATATCTATTTCCCAATTTACTTTCTAACATTTGATGATTGCTGAAAACAACCCTATTGATAAAAAGATAAAGCAATAGATAGATATAAGGGTTATCAACTCTATAGTGGGTTGACTCTCCCTTTAGAATTTGGAATCATATCAAGTAGAATCTAATTCTAATTTGCGAAATTGATAATCATCCCATCCGATTTTAAAATTCATAATTTTTTTTTCCTTGTTTGGTTTTTTCTATCTGTTTCGTCTTGAACTCTAAAAATTTAGTTCCATGCTCTGTATAGATAAGTTCCGTTCTATCATGGAACTTCCAGTCCGAAATTTTGGGAATCAAGAACCGAACCAATTTTCCGTGGAATCTATTCAAAATCGGCTGATTCGGACCGACCCCACGATTGAAATTGGACCGATGTTGAACCAGCCCCCTACCCGGGAAAGGATACCTAGAGTTGCTTGGAACGTTTCCGGCAATTCACTTTGTGGAATTAATTAATCCCGTTGACTGGGCGCGCCCGCCTTATCTAGGCGTGCGTTTCGGCATTTTCACAATCAGCCAAGGGGTGGGAAACAGTGGAGAGTAGATAAGGACGCAACAACCCCGTCTCTCCACGATTTCACGGGACTTCCAAACACCCGCGCTTATCCCTTTTGCTTCTTGATTAGCGGCTAATTGGAATTAATATCAACGCGCGACGACATAACCCATTAATTTAATACGCAATTTTCTCATCAATTTGTCATTTAACGACGAGGAAAAAAAGAAGAAATAAAATCCTAATACAGCGTCGTTGTCGCTTGACAGCGAGGGGGGGGGCCGAAACCTAACAGGGCGGTGGGTGACGGCAACCACCCCCGGAGCGCGGATTTAAAAGGCCGCGCCACCGCCGTCCGACGTGGAGCCCGCTGAGTTGGGGGGGGGCAGCGGCGGTTGGATCCGCGTATCTGCCGAGTGCGTCCCCCGGTCAAAGGTGCCCCTTCCTCCCCCGCCCCCGTGACCATTCAACGGCCCGGACATGCCACGTTCCCCCCGCCGAGGGCGCGCCGCGTGGCGGTCCCGCGGCCCCCACCCCCTCCCGAGACAAGACCACCCCCGAATGGGCCCGCGACACGTGTCGGCCAGGCGGAACCTTATAGAGGCGCGAAAAATAAAAAGCTTGGGAAAAAAAATCCCACATGCCTATCCGATGCCGAGGAGGGCCACGACAGCACCCAACCGATGAGCCGCAAAAGCGATCCTGCCACGTGGTCCTATCCGATGAGAGACCCTCGTTTCTCATACTTTTCTCCTTCTCTTCTTCTGTATATAATTTTATTTTATTTTTTCCCAAGAATCTTTTGTTGACCGTGGCTAGCTGCCCCTAATGCCATTTCCAGGAAAAACCCAAACGCGAGAATTGCTCTGAGAAGGGCATTTCGGTAATTTTATGCCTGGTTCATATCCGTAACAGGCCCCATTCATGGTAATTTAAAAAGGGCATTAGTATTTTAATCGGTTACACACAGCAGGAGGACGGATGATGGCAAGACCAACATAATAATAATAATAATAATAATAACAACAACAACAACGATGATAATAATTTTTTGAGAGGTGGAGACCCGAATGGATAAACTTCGAAACTAGAGATAGAGAGAGAGAAATCCAAAAAAAAAAAAAAATGCACAGGGAAAAAGGCGGAAAAAGATAATAATATAAGGAGAGAAAAAAAAAAAAAAAAGGAAGAAAAAGAGATGAAATGAACGTGGACCGCCATCGTGAAAAATCCTTTACGTGTGCCTTATAAATTCCGCCGGTCGGTCCATCGCTCCTTTCGGCTCCCTCCATCCGTCCTTCGCTTCGTTCTTATCCTCGTCCTCGCCTCTTCCCTCCGCGCAATATTTTCCACCTTTTCTCTCTCCTTCCTTCCTTCCTTAAAGAGATATAGAGAGAGAGAGAGAGAGAGTCATGTCGGATTATGGCAACTGCTTCGCCATCTAGGATTTCCATACCATGTTCGGTTCACACGCACTTATAAAACAAAAGTCCCTCCCGGAAAAACCCGCACTTTTAACACCATCTTCTTCTCCTCCTCCTCCTCCTCCTCCTCCATCATCTCCTTCTCCTCTCCTTTCTCGGTTTCTCTCACGTGGGCGGTTCGGCAGCCGCCGTTCTTGAACCTTGGTACGGCCCTTCTTGATCCCCCCCCCCGTGCCTCGTTTTCTTCTTCTTCTTCCGGGGAGGTTATGATATCGAGATCTTGCTTGGACCTGCTGAGCCTGCTGTCCATGGACGACTTCCGCGTCGTGAGCCGGATTCCTAGAGTCATGACGGCCGCGGGCGTGATCTCCGACCTGTCGCCGAGGTCGGACTCCGACGACGCCGCGTCCTCGGCCGCGCCGGAGCGGCGGATCGTCGTCGCGAACGAGCTTCCCGTGCGGGCCCACCAGGACAGGCAGTCCGGGAGGTGGCGGTTCGAGTTGGACCGGGACAAGCCGGTGGTGCAGCTCAAGGACGGGCTGCGGCCCGACGTGGAGGTCGTGTACGTCGGGTCCCTGAAGGCGGACATTGACGCCTCCGATCAGGAGGAGGTGGCGCAGGTGCTGTACGAGAGGTTCCGGTGCGTGCCCACGTTCTTGCCTCCCGATACGCAGAACAAGTTCTACCATGGGTTTTGCAAGCACTATCTCTGGCCTCTGTTTCACTACATGCTGCCCATGTCGCTGAGCCAAGGCGCTCGGTTCAACCGCCAGCAGTGGCAGGCTTACCTGTCCGCCAACAAGGTCTTCGCCGACAAGATCATGGAGGTGATCAACCCGGAAGAGGATTACGTCTGGATACACGACTATCACCTCATGGTGCTGCCTACTTTTCTGAGGAAGAAGTTCCCTAGGATGAAGGTTGGGTTTTTCTTGCACAGCCCCTTCCCGTCTTCGGAGATTTACAGGACGATCCCGGTGCGCGAGGAGATCTTGAAGGCCTTGCTGAACTGCGATTTGATCGGCTTCCACACGTTCGATTACGCGCGGCATTTCTTGACGTGCTGTAGTAGGATGCTGGGGCTCGACTACGAGTCGAAGAGAGGGTACATTGGGTTGGACTACTACGGTAGAACCGTGAATATCAAGATTTCGCCGGTCGGGATTCATATGGGTCAGCTTCAATCTGATCTGTCCATGGAATCAACAGCTAAGAGGGCTAAGGAATTGAAGGAGCAATATGAGGGGAAAATTGTCATGGTGGGCGTGGACGATTTGGACATTTTCAAAGGTATCAGCTTGAAATTCTTGGCGATGGGGCGACTCCTGGAGTCACAACCTGAGCTGAGGGGCAAGGTGGTTTTGGTTCAGATCGCCAATCCGGCCAGGAGTAGCGGAAAAGATGTGCAGCAGGTTCAGATCGAGTCCGATTACGTCGCCGACGAGATCAACAGAAAGTACGGCGGACCCGGGTACGAGCCGATCGTTTACATTAAAGGGCCGGTCACGACGCAAGAGAAGTTCGCGTATTACTCGATCGCCGAATGCGTCGTGGTGAATCCTGTTAGAGATGGCATGAATCTTGTGCCGTACAAGTACACTGTGTGCAGACAGGGTAGCCCTGCTCTGGACAAGGCATTGGGGATCGACGAGAGCTCCGCTCCGAGGAAGAGCACGATAATCGTGTCCGAGTTCATCGGATGCTCGCCGTCGCTGAGCGGGGCCATCAGGGTCAACCCGTGGGACATTGATTCTGTGGCGGAAGCCATGAACTCGGCAATCACGACCTCCGACTCGGAGAAGCTTCTGCGCCACGACAAGCATTACAAGTACATAAGCTCTCACGACATCGAGTACTGGGCTCGGAGCTTCGACCAGGACCTCGAGAGGGCTTGCAGGGAGCATTACCGGATGAGGTGCTGGGGAATCGGGTTCGGTCTGGGCTTCAGGGTCGTCGCCTTAGCACCCAACTTCAGGAAGCTCTCGGTGGATCACATCGCCTCTGCATATCGGAACACCCACAACCGGTTGATTTTGCTGGACTATGATGGGACCCTGTTGCCGAAAGCTTCCATAGACAAGAGGCCTAGCAGCGACGTGATTTCGGTGCTGAATCGCCTGTGCAGAGATCCGGAAAACGTCGTTTTCATCGTCAGTGGTAGGGGCAAGGATTCTCTAGGAGCGTGGTTCTCGCCATGTGAGAAGTTGGGTATCGCAGCAGAGCATGGTTACTTCAAAAGGTAAGTAATGCTTTGGATTATATGCTTGACTACTACTGGGTTAGATTGGAGGTGATTGATTCCGTCGCTTAAACTGTTTGTGCGGTTCCCTTTGTGTAGGTGGACTGGAGATTCAGAATGGGAAAAGTTGGGACTGACGATGGATTTCGAATGGAAGAAGATAGCCGAACCGGTGATGGAGCATTACATAGAGGCAACGGATGGCTCTTTCATAGAGACTAAGGAGAGCGCATTGGTTTGGCACCATCAAGACGCGGATCCCCAATTCGGATCGTTCCAGGCGAAGGAGCTTCTCAATCACCTGGAGAGCGTGCTCACGAACGAGCCGGTGGTCGTCAAAAGGGGTCAACACATTGTCGAAGTGAAACCACAGGTATGATCTGCGCGCTAGCTTCAGGTGTTCAAATAAAAAATTGGAAATTTACCATCATCTTTCCCGGCGAAGAGATGGTCGATATCTCTAACTCTATGTGAAACTGGTTCATGTGTATAATGACGACTCTTGGTGGTAGCGACGTCAGTCCAATTTTGCGTGGTTAATCTCTAGTTCGAATGACGATTTTCTAGTAGAAAGGCTTGCTCAACTACATGGCTAATTGCAGGGCGTAAACAAAGGCACGGTGGTCGAAAATCTGATATCGACCATGCAGAGTAAAGGGAAGCTGCCCGACTTCTTGCTGTGCATCGGGGATGACCGCTCAGATGAGGATATGTTCGAGGCTATCGCACGCGGATTTTCGACCCCCTCCTTGACATCTACAGCCGAAGTTTTCGCATGTACCGTCGGGCAGAAGCCAAGCATGGCCAAGTACTATCTCGACGACAGTAGCGAAGTCATCAAGTTGCTTCAGGGCATTGCAGCTGCGACATCACAACCGAAACTCGGATGTTTCCGATCTGTATTAGAAGATACTCCATCAACTTGACAGCAAAGGAATGAGCAGAAGATGATGATACAGGGTAAAGAACTTAGTAGCTGTGATTAAATTTATTTTAGGGAAAGGGTGAACATTTGTTTAGAGATAGTGGGCAAGCCAAAAAAGAGCCACCCTTGTAAAAAGAAAGGTACATAGTCTCACAGTTTCATGTGTTATAACCACACAAAAGTTTTATATAGAATTTACAAGTGATTTATATTCTTTCATCAGTTTCTCTCACGCCAGTACTTTGTAGACTCCATTGTGGAAATGAAGAAAGCCAGCATGAATTCCAAAAAAGCTTAAATGCAAACATGAAACCAAAGGGCAAGTAAGAGGAGTTTATAAGGCACACCTGGGTCTATAATTCGAGCAATCTGTCCTCGGCTCGTGCTGCTATTATAGTCCTGTTTTCAAAGAAAACGGAATTGGACGTCTGTCGCGGTTGGGTTGTGAGAGAGTTTAAATTAAGATACTGAGAGCAGTCGGACTACTTTGAAACGGTCGTAAAAGCTTCTACAGACTGAAGAGGTATGGTTTCAGTGAAATTTTGCAAAGAATGACCCTTCAGTTTCCGCATAAGATGTGCTCAACCCACTTAAGACCGTTCAGAAAGAGGGTTCCAAACGTGCAAATTTTACTGAAAAGATCACTGGTTCTACAATCACAAGGCCAAGTTGATAGAAGAGCGTCATAAGAATGGCAAATCAAAGAATTACGAGTGCTTCCAAACAAAGGAGAGAATAAGAACAAAGAGATGTTGCGGCATTTGGACGCGGCAGATCCCGGGTTTGGATCATAAACTGGATCGTCCATCCAATCCAATTTTATTGATTCGGGAATGAGCCGAAAGTGACCAGCTTCATGGCCCAATCACTTCGGCCGTTCCATGGATCTCCAGTCAACAATCCTGATCACAGCCCACGGCCCGTTACACGCTGTTGGACCTGATAAAGGAATGTGGTGATCCACGGGGGAGATTCCTGGCCACGTCCAAAGGCCGTGCACGGTGGACAAAGGTCATTTGCCCAAGTGCATTCTATCCAATTCCAAAGCGACGGAGGTGGTCCCTTTCGGTCAAGCTTCTCTCCTCGTTGGGGGCGTTGGAAGCATCTCAGGTTGGCCTACAACACGACGGAACACGCAATAAATGGGACCGTCCTTTGCGATGCCGAAATGGTCCACACTCGTGTGCCACGTTCGTTGAGAGACTGCGCTGAGTGATGGCGTTGTCCCTCGGGTACAAGTTGGGCGATGCCAGGTCGTGGAGTGCATGCATCTGCACCTCTTCTTTTGGGGGATCCATTAATGGCGATCCCTCCCCCTCCCTCCCCCTCAGGGTCTCTTCCCCATTGGCTTTTAGCTTTCTATTCGCGTCGGCATCTTTCGGTCCTTGGGCCACGTGAGAGCAAGTATTCTCTGCTTATCATCAAGAACATCCGTGAAGGAGGCGGCTTTTGACCGCGTTAGACCTTTCCAATAGCATTACGCAGCCATGTTCTTGGCTTGCACCTAGGGGGTGAACATAATTTCAAGGTAAAATCAAGAACTTAATAACCGGACTGGTGGGAATTGGATTGGTTCGATTTTAGGTTCTAGAATATTTAGGGTAGGTTGTAAATTACTTGTTTCAAAGGGTAGATTCTAGATTTAAGGTGATTTGGAACCTAAAACAAGTTTTTGTATTTATCTTGTTCAATTTCTTCAAACGATTCTGCGGCATTCCATGGCGTCCATTTATGAGTGTATATATTTACAATCACTAGTCTAAACTTCAAAATTTCTAGCGATATCCATAACTAAGACTTTTATGTTTTTAACATTTTATAATTTTCGTGTGTCTAAATATAAGTTATGATAAGTAATTTGTAGCAAATAATGGCTAATTAGAAGTGATGATTCACTACAATCATTTAATTAAGAGTATAGGTGAAATTTAGATAGATTCTAAAACTGACTTTGAAACCTATAATGTGGTACCATTCTAAATTCCAAAAATTATGAAACCGCTCATCCCTTGCACCAATGAGAACCGCTCAATCCTTGTTCCTATATATCATGGATGCGGGTTTCTAACTTTCTATGTTTTTTCTTCTTGTGGGTGCAATTTAATTCAGTTTATAAACAACATCAAGGGAAAAGAATCAGGAAATGTCAATCAAGATTGCAAGTTGATTCTTGAAGATACTAAAACCAAGGAATTGACAGCTGTTTAAATATAAGGATCTTTTCGTTTATTACTTCCATTTTGGTGTTGTTTCCTACACCTTTATATGGTTAAAATCATATTCACGAGTGGTCCATTAAAATCAACAGTCAAACACCTTTGTTCTTTTAATGTGCCCATTTACTATTGGCAGAGATGCCTCATGCTTTAAATCAATAATCTAAACCAATTTTGAAAAGGAGATGGAGTTCTAAGGTTGGCATAATTAGCTACAGCGTTAGAGGATTTTCAGTTTATGAACCGGATGTTACTTGTTTAAATCTCATCAATTTTGTGCAAATTGCTCTATGTCATAACTATATGCACAAATCAGAAGCTTGAACTTAGTTTGGATCATAAAATGTATAGGGTGTTTTAGGAGTTTTCAAGTTGTCGAGTGTATTATTGAAAAAGGAATAAGAGATGGGAGGGAAGGAAGTGTTGGAATTGACAAGCTGATTAATTAATTTTAAAGGAGGTTGGAAAGGGGAGGTCCGACAGGTAGGCATGGCACTGGAAAGTGGAAAGGCCTGCATTTCTACAGAAAAAAGGCATGTTTTGCTGTGTCATGTACTTGCTTCAAATTAGTTTAATTGCATATGCATCAGTTTTCAGAGTCTGCTACGACGTTGATCAATCCGTCCGACTGTATATTATTTTTTAAATGCTTGTCACGTAGTTCATGGAAAGAGTCACAATTAAGTAAGATGATTGGAAAATTTATGCAACTGTTCCCACATTCTAATATTCTCTTGGAAAATCAAATAGTTTGCTTAATACTCTCTCAATCCACGAGACATTGAGTAGTCTATTCCCATCTCTAAGACCAAACCTTAGGTTTAGGTGATCGAGGTTGGTCTGACTGAGTTTAACTTCCTCTAGTGAAGATATCTCCTTTTTTATGCAAGTTTTTGGACCCATTTTTAAGCTCACTCCAGCTTCATTTCTTCACATTTCTTAAACATTAAATAAAGAAAAAGAAAATGCTGGTAGAAAATTACAGGAAGAATATATATAGGAAGTAGGTGAAAAGCGGATTAGGTAACGTGGAGCTTTCTTGCCGTCGGTTTGTCTTAGAGACCAAATTTGAACATCGAAAACATTAAATTTAAACTTTCCAGCCGTCTTCAGGAATATCTGAAAATAAAATTGGACATCACAACTTAGTCAAATTTGGGTGAAAGATGGTAATGTGCCGCTGTACCAATTTAGGTTTTTTATGATCTCCTAGTAGTCTTTTCTGTCAAAAAAATAGTTTGGGGTAAATTTGTCATGTCTTGGGGCCTGACTGAGATAATGAGATAATGAGTAAACGCAAAGAAGAAGACGAGGCATTTGCTCCACTTTGCTGTGTTCCTTTGTATTTAGTTTCCGAAGTTTTTATAACATGATTGAAGATTTTCTTTATTTTAGTAATTTAAATTTATTCATTTGTGAATTGGCATAGAGACGCAGCATAACAATCTTACTTGGAAGTGTCAAATATCTACAATATTCATGACTCCAAAGTAAGCAAAGTGCGAAGAAAATATATAGAAATTCGTCTTAGTTGGCTTAAACTAATGATGGTTTATTATACATGGTAACCGATTTCACGAGAAAATGTACGCATAAGTTAATATAATATTTGCTTCATTAATTACTTGATAAATATCTCAGAGCATTCAATACCAAAATTAGGTGTACAATTAAATATTTCATTCAATTCGAGGAAAAGAAACCCATACGTTACTGCTCTTAGCAAAAACACAATAACAAAAATTCCATGGTCAATGTCTACACAACAATCATATTTATAGCATGTAATTTTCAATATTTTGCGTGTGGGTTTGATCTTTCCGAACGCTTTTTCTATTCCAGATTGTATTCTTTATCATCTTATGTTATTTTCGTGGGCTGCAAAGGGCATCCTACCGAGGCACGCGCAAAATTTACATGAATTTCCCTTAGTGGCTAAGAAACTAACCAAAGAGACTTTTGGACATGCAATCGAGAGTCAACCCTCCTTCGTCTTGAAAGGCTAATGAGCAAAATAATGTGAGGGGAATTTGATCGTGATGGTGAAATAGCCTAAACCACATTTTAAAATGGTAAAGATATTACGTAATCCTTTCATGGGATATATGGATTAGATCGAGCGCGCGTCTAGAAAATGACAAGATGGGAAAGGTCGAGATCGGGACCAGAAGTCTCAATCACCTTTAGAAGCCAATGGAGGGAAAGAGGGAGGGGGGTAAGAAACTTCTTGTTTAAGGGTTAGGAAGATGATGAAAAGAGGAGTGGTTGAGGGGTCCAATTCATTTGGACGATGCGATTTTCATATGGACATGGACATATGCAGACCCCCTTTGATTTAGCCGCCGACGCGCATGCTGTCGTGAAAGATATCGCACGGTCCTCTCGATATATTTCTTCCTTTTTTGGCTTCTTTGGAAATTTGCGTTTTCTAGAGATTTCACACGACTATAGGCGACCCAACTTTTCACGGATCTTGACCCAATCCGCACGCCAAATTTCCATTGTTTCTTGATGTTCATTTTCAACACGGTTTTGGCTAGAGCCCTTTTTTGACCCTGATGCTTCGTGTGTCATGCGGGGTGTGCATTAAGTAAGCTCAATAGTACGTGGAAGTATGCATGATTTCTATATATATAAGAGTCAATCCAGGACAAAAAGCTTAAATACATCTTCTCTTCCCTCACTCATTTCATCTTTGACTGTTCTCTTGCGTGCTCCATTGCATAGAAGAGAGAGAAGCACAGCCATTCGTCTCTGAAAAAGTTGAAACATGTTATGTTAAATTGTTTAATTGCCTATTTTTGCGTGTGGATCTAAGAGTTTGATAAATAAGGCCGTTTGGTGGGGAAAATGAAAAAAGAATAAGACCGCCTCGTTCGGAATTGACTATTGAGTGAGGCTTCTTTTCTAGTGTATAAATCATAATCATTTTCTATAGTCCGTTTGAGATGACTTTTACTTTCAACCTTTTGCATTATTCCAAATCTTGTGATGCACGCACATTGAGGAAAAATCCTTCGAAAGGTCCTGTATTTATTGCAGTTTTGTCAATTCAATATTAGACATTTCAATTTTACTAATTAAATCATAAATAATTTAATAATTTAATAATTGAATTTGGTGTGGATACTAATTATCCTATGTGGCACTATTGGCATTAATATAGAAAATTTTTGTAAATTTTATTATCTTATTTTTTATTTTTCATTTTTCATTTCTTTTTTCTTTTCTTTTTGTGCTAACAAGGGTAGCCCACCAGCTGCAATAACAAATTTTTCTAAATTATTTAAGTCAGCAATTTTCAATTAAAATTTACGGATAGACTCAATTGGTAAATTGTTAAAAGGTTCATGATTCAATTGATAAAAATGAAATGTTGATTTTTTGTACATTTGGCATATCCTCAATATACCTCTTACCTTTACCAAAAAAAAAAAAAATGAAATGTTTATGATCGAATTGGCCATATAATAAATTTAAGACTTTTTGAATAATCTGTCTTGCATTTGACATTCTTTATTCTTAAACACCTGAAATTTTCCCAACAAATAAATGTTGACATGTGAGATCCGATATATTTATTCATAAATTTTTAGAATTGAGATTATATTAGGAATTTAGGTAGCAAGTCAAAGAGTTACTTTTGACTTTTCACAAGTTGAAACAAACGACCCTCATTCTTCGCTCTAGTTTGATGCTTTCAACTTGCGTCGCTATAAATCACATATGGGATTTTCGTATAAATAGAGAGAGAAATGAAGTCATAGTGATCAACCTTTTGAAAACTAGATCAAAAGAATAAAGAACACGTAAATGACTTCAGCATAGTACCAATTTCATTCCAACTAAAGTAAAGACAAATCGTGTCGATAAAGGTAGAATCTTAAATTAATTGGACACGGTACTACTGAAAGCTACTATTAAGCGTGACATGAAGATGTGATAATGGGAACGCCTAAACTTTTTACGAGCAAAAAGGGATTCCATGACAAAGCAAGAGTGCTTTTCGTTTGGAAAAATCTAATACACGCAAAGATAAAAAGTTCAGGAAAGAATAACTTAATCAAGCGCGTTCGCAAGTCTTTTCATTGGTGTTTCATGACCATAACTTTGTCTCTAGCAACGACAATTGTGTCAAGCTAAGTGCGGTTAAGTACAATCATGAGCCACGACACTTGGCTTTTTATAAGAAGAATCCAACAAGATAATGTCTACTTTTTCTCCTTGGTCTAATATGATCAAAACAAGAACGAGACATAGAGTTGTGTCACGCATCCTGCGAAAAGTAGCTCCAAAAGGGCTTTTAGGAAGCCTTTTAATCAGTCCGAATTTTTTAATGAATTAAGTTAATGCGGTAGATGAGCTGCAGAGAGAGAGGGAGGAGTGGTTGGGGGTTTTGTTCTCATTCGAGAAAAGCATAGGTATGGCGTGAGGAAGCAACGTAGCAGAAAGTTTGAAAAGGTAATGTGAGTTGGAGGAGAAGAAAGGCATCTTCTCTTTCCTGCTTTTTGGGTTTGGTGGAGACCCTAACTTTTTCTTAGTTCAGACAAAAGTAAGTGGAGCTTTCTTCGCGATCAAGAATATAACGTTTGATGATATCTTGCATGGCCTCATCTCTCTTAACCTCAATGATTTGGATCTCTACGTGTTGGCCTGTTCTTGTTTGGCACAGTTTGCGTTTGATCGGATAGGCACCTTCCCAAACTTTATGCAAATGATCATGCACTTTATCGAAAATCAAGATTATCTTCTGAGAAAAGTTGTCCTCGACTAGGGGTTAATCATCTTTTTGTCTACATTGTCAAAGTTATCATTGCTTCCTCAATTATGGAAGCGGGATAGGATCTAAGAACGAGATTGTTATAGTTAAAGTCAGCTGCAGAGAGATTAGTGGGGAAAGATACAGCATATCTCGATTCTCAATGATACTCCCCCTAGGCCTCTCTCACGAGAAAAGAATCATTGCTTGACATGTAGTATGTAGACATATATGATGCTAACCACTAAGCTAGTTAATCATGGTTGTTGAAAATACGGCATCTCTTCGAGATAAACGTAGTAGTAACGGGATGAAAAATGCACAAAAGTCAAGATCTAAGGCGGTGGTTAGTCATCTAGGAAGTATCCTTAAGGCGGGCATACCTTATGTCCGATGAATTATTTGATAAGTTAAGAAAACTTAATTTACTTTTAAGATGGTAATTGATAGCGTAAAGAAGAATTCAAACATCATCTCTGGACGTTGAAGTAAATACTCTTAAACACTATCTCTGGAATATTAAGACTTTAAAGATAAGGGTTATGATGGTATACAATTGCAATCTTGCTACCGACTCTTCATCTCGCACGATTGATTTCCCTTTAGAGGTGGGATCAAATTCAACGTTATAGGCTTTTCCCCATATGGCTGCCGAAAGAAGTCCTTACTCGCTAATCACAGACGGCATAATTGTATTGGGATGGATGGTGCTTCCCTCCCTTTATATCCTCGCTTGTCTTTTTGTCGTTTGTTTGATCTTGGTCTTTCTATTCCACCCGCAAAGATAATTCATAACCGGCACGTAATTCTATATGTTCTGCTCAGCGACTTCATGTGCCGGAGAAAGTAAACGAGTCAATCCATCTCAACTAACATGTCATTGGAGTATAAACTCTTGACTCTGAAGCGGCACTAGCTTTTATTTCACAAGTAACGGCCTTCCTTTTTATTAGAGTATCATGAAAAACCCCAAATCGATATAAATATGATAAATTTATTCAAGACTAACTTTTTTTTATCACAAAAAAATCTTAAACCGGTATATCCGTAACAAATTTACTATATGTTAGTTTCCATTAAATTTTACCTATCAATATATTGAGTTGGATGATGCGTGGCAATTAATGGGTATTACTAATTTAGGGTTTATTATCAATTTTTCATAAGTATACCGGTTTATAGTTTTCATGGTATTAATTTAATTTAATGGTAACTAATGGCGGGTAAATTTATTACAAATATACTAATTTGTGATAAATTTATCATAAGTTTGTCAGTTTGGGATTATTCGTGATATTAACCATTCACCTAATAACATAAACTTTCTGATTAAATGTTTCGATGCTGACCGTCAAAGTGATCTCGAGAGTTATGCTAACCAACCAAGAGCATACCAACGTTTACTCAATGCACATGGATGTAACGATTTACTCGAGCAAAAAGTTCATTTTATCTCCTTTTATAGAAAAGATAACACTGACAAATGAATCAATATATATCTTATTCATGTACATAGCTGAATCACCCTTGGATTTCTTTTGTCCTATACAGAAAAGAAGATGCGGAGGAGGAGAGCTGAGAGCAGCGTCACGGAGCGATTGCAACTGCGAATGCGATTTGCGAAGGGGACCTTGAACTTGATGTGAAGTGACAAGGGGCGGGTGAGACAGATGACCGGGATGCAGAACTATAAATGCAGACACATGCCAAACACCCAAATTCCATTAATAACTCCCAGCGACCCTCCTTGTCCCTCTCAGCACGAGAGTCAATGCCCCCATTTCTCGTCGACAATGCATGTGGGGATCGCATCGTGTTGAAAGCAAACCCGCTTGAGAGCTCGGATTGAGACTGGGGGGATTCAATGCCTGAGGAAATGAGCGCTTGGGCATGGCGTGGCATGGTTTTTGAGACAAGTGCTTGGCAGTGCTCATTGCAAATTTTAGCAAGAATAACACAATTGGTTATGATAAGAGGGAAAAAATGCAATCGAGAGCCGTCCGATCGAGGATTCGGTCCCTATGATTCCGTTATGACCTCAACGGTTGATATAACACAATATGAAACTTTGTGTTTATTTGAATCTCAATATATCATCACTCGCCCAAAATCACATATGTTACTACCAGTAGCACGTATGGACTAGATATATTTTATTCATTATATTATAATGAAATCTCACGATTACATAAAGTGTAAGATGGACCGAATATATTATTTTCATAAAGCATATCTAAAAGTATCTTCAAAGGAAGGTGCGTAAAATCTCTTTTCACGGATGGAGTGTTTAGGCACACCCCACTTAAGTGGCAAGTCCTAATTATAGTATCTCATTGCTGTTTTGTCTGTATAGAAATGATTGTAGAAACCCTCCGTTTTGCTTCGATTCCCAATGGCCACCCATCGTAACTTGGTATGCAAGTGATCCGGTGCCTAACTTCCATCATAATACCATCTCTCCCTCTCTCTCTCTCTCTCTCTCTCTCTCTCTCTCTCTCTCTCTCATTTGCTTCGGTTGCAAGTGAGATCGGGTCGGATAGACATTTGTGCAAGAAGGTCTCGGCTTTATTATATAGTGCGAATTTCTAAGGTTCGGCTTTATCATATTGCCAACCTCTTGCGTGGCGAATCCCTCACCATGAAGCTCGATTAGGAACCGGTTAAAATCCTGCAGCCTAAAAGGCGCACTCCCTCTCATTCTATTTTTGTTTTTGTCTCCCCGTGTACGATCTTATCATGTTCTTGCAGAAGAATCGGCGGTCCCAACTAATTCGTAAGGAATCCATAAAGTAATGCTACTTTCCCTCCTCAAATAAGGAGAAAACCAAGATGTTGCTACATATCGAAAGGAGGAGAATATGAAGACCGGATTGCTTCTTACGTGCAAAACCCCGCTCGAGGATCGCTCGTGCCGCTAACGCATGTGCATCTTCATGATGCCAAGCGATCGCGCTGGCGATTCTAGTCCCCCTCTCGGTTTGCTGTCTCTTCTTCCCTTCTTTCGTGTAATGGAAAGCGAAGGGAGGGGGGGAGGGGCCAGGGGACTGATGGTGATTAGAGCTCATGGTTTGCTTTGGCACGCTTCGGACCGTCTGATCTCCACGACCGTGCATGGCAAACGGACCATATCAAGAAAAGAACAAGAACAAGCTAGGGGACAAAAATCAACGTCAAACGTTACTAGCAAGTTCCTCGGCGCGACCATAGTTTCTTCGGTCAGCCGTAAGGATTTGGCCCCTCGCGACTCGAAAGCCAATTTGTCGTTTTCCTACTCTCAACATTCAACCAGAGACTTCCCTCCCTTTCTCGATATACATCAGCTTAGTTTCCGGCTGCGGTGGGCCATTGGAACATTAAATGAGCAAGAAGCAAATCGCCGCACGTCTACAGCTCAAATACGGGAGAGGAAAGAAGAAGAAAGGAGAGCAAACGACGCACGAATAGCGCCGATTCAGTTCATCTCGACGAGAGAGAGAGAGAGTTTCACGAGGACCGACCCACGTGGTTTCCGCAAAGGGGGAATTTTGCCAGAAAGAAAAGGGGGGCTCTTAGTTTCGAGAATTGATCATGGCACTGTTCAAGAACCGCCGTATGCATCTTTTTTTTTTACAGGACAAAATCGATAGCTGAAAATTTACCTTTTCACTCGTTTGGAGTCCCGACCTACTCCATCGCCTGCCTCATTCAGAGTCAAATTTGTCTTTCACCAACCGAAGAAAAAGTCAAACATAACAAAAACCCTTAATGCTCATGACTTGGTAAGTCAGATCAGACCAATAAAGATGATGTCATTGTGATATTATATATACATCTTTCCATACCCACATGAACAAAACATGGGGGGAGAACTAAAAAAAAGAGGAAAAGAATGCTCATCTTATTGATCATCGTCCGTAAAATTAATTAAATAGACATATTTCTATGGTAAAGACCCTATTATATCTTGTGCAATTTTAATAAAACAATACAAAAAGGCTGAGACATTGAAGGAGGCATCTTTTAGAAGGGGTTCTCGGCTTAAAATCTAATTTGATCAATGTCTCAAACCTCATACTAACTGTTTTTTTAACCTCTTTTTAACTTTCAAACCGTCTCAGCTCGCCCCACCACAAGCAGCCTGAGATGGTTTTTCGACCCTATTTACATCTCCCTCGAAAAACATACAGAGAACATTACCGACCGCACACGGCTTGATCACGGCCCGTCCACCACCACCTTGATTCTTCTAGGCAGCCACTCCCCCCTCTCTCGGGCTGCCGGGCTCGGCGTCTGACTCGAGCCTGATGAGCACGGATTCATCGGGTGTCATGCCGACCGTGGCAGGCAACCGCGCCTGAGCTGGTGGAAGAACGGGACCAGCACGTTCTCCATCCACTCCTCCAATCCGGTCTGGCCCAACCAAACACCCCTAGAATCTTGTGGATGGCCTCCTCTTGCACTTCAATGGAGACTCGGTTGCCGACAATGGTCAAGAACGTCTCTCTGATGGAGTTTATGGTTTCCTGTACGGCAGGATCGAAATCCACAGGGCTAAAGATGATGGAGTCATCAACAAGATTGAGCAGTTCCTTGTACACTTGCGAAGCTGTGGATGATCGTCTATTGTCGAGGCCGTGGTCCACATCATGATCAACTGTCAGATCGCTTGAATTGTGAGACCCGTCAGCCCGATCATCATCCACATATGCGGCTTCATTCAGGTCAAATCCCATTCCGAGACTGTTCTCCTTCCTGGGCTTTGTGAGCCTGTCCTGCTCCCGTAACCAGCTAGCCCGGCGCTTCGCAGACTTCTCGCAAAGGGAAAGCCTCAACTGCCAACCGCTTCTGGCCAACCTAAAAAGCTTTTCTTCACCCAGGGAAATACCATCCGATGACAACTTCTGATTATCCGGCAACCAATGCAGAGTAAGGATGATGGTGACGTTCCCAAGACTGATTTCACGGCCATGAGAATCGGCAATCCTGCCTGTCTCCATTGCTCGCTTGATGCTCCCGCGAACTAGAACATCTGCTTCGTCAATGTCCTCGAGCAAGACTACCGAGGATGGGTTCCTCCTGACCACGTCAGCTATCCGATCGAGCACTGTCTTACCACGGAAACTGGTAGGGGAATCCCCACCACCACGATGGGATCCGAAAGAAACCACGGTCGGACTAGTGCGACAGAGTTGGTCCGAAAGAGCCGAAGCCATCTTCCTCTTGCCGATCCGGTCAGGACCAATAAATACTAACCACGTGCCACCCTTAGATCCAGGCCCACGCCGTTTGCTGTTACCAAGCTTCTCCCGGGTCATGGCAGTGGCTAAGGCAGTTGAGGCCTCACGCTGCCACCAAACTTTCTCCAGTAGACCTTTAAGGAGCTTTTTGTATGAGTCTGTATCAGATTTGCTCAGAAGCTTCTCAATGTTCAGCTCAGTGATCTTCTGGGGTTCGGCAGGCTTGACACCCATAAAGTCCCTAAATTGGTCTCCATCGGCTGTCTTCAAGGTGGTTTCAGCAACCTTGGCTGGCCCAAGAGCCAAGTCTGTCCTGACGGGACTTCTCGGTGGGCTAGCCACTGACTCAGGTGGTTGGCTAGCAGGCGTGCTGGAATTCAACTGCAGGGCTTCCCCGAGGCTTCTGTTAAGTTGTAATTTGGGTTGGAACGGCTGGTGCAAGAGTGGATTAGGATTGCACAATCCTGGCATCAACCGAGGCATAGAACTAATCTTCTCGGGGCCGACGTTTTGTTGATGGAATTGAGGATGAGAACGCAAACACGTGTCTTTCCATTTCTTCTGTATCTCATGGCTCCTCTGCTTTTGTAGGAGGAATCCTTGGTCCTTGGTCTGCAAATGAAACAGAGCAAAATTGAACATTCATAACCAAACAATTTCACATTCCACTCTTTGCAATATATCCATATCCCAATTCACACGCAAAATTACCTGAAACTTATTCTGACTCCCATGGACTTTTGCATTTTGCAACCACTGGGGAAGTGGCGATCGACCCGATTCTGATTCAACTTCTGGACTGGGCTTCTCAAGTTCTGTGGATGCGGCTCTTGCAATTTCTTGTTCACATTTTTTAGTGCACTCCGGGCAGCAGCCCATTCTTCGAGCAGGATCCAAATTCTCAGGGAGAAGTCTCGGAGATGCAGAAATGGTAGTGGGAAGATTCCTCAGTGGCGAGAAAGATTCAACTGAACTGCCTAGAATTCCATCCGCTCCCAACCTAGAAATCAAAGAAAGAAATTTAAGCATCCACATCCATCCAGTATCCCAAAAGGGCTTTAATATCTCCAACCCATCCTTGTCTTTCCAAACACTAGATGATTCCTTTACATAAAAATCCTTTTGACTATTAAACCAACTCATCCTCATATCACCGAACTGGTTATCCGAACTAGAAAATTCCTTTGCTTACTCCCCAACAACAACAAACAGGATCGAGGAAATTTAGATTTCAACAGCAGGTAACTTTCAGGTGTCTAACTTTATGCAGTTTGCCAATTTCTCGGAGTTCAGTCCGCACTAAACTGTTTTAGAGACCAGAAGCATTGAATCTAGGAGATTTGCTTGAGACAACACTCGACATTGAAGTTGAATCAGAAAGACCCGGCAACAAGGTTACTTTTCTGATTATTGATATATTAGTAGAAACTTATTCTTGGGAACTACACATTAAATGCAAAATGCAAAGATTAAAAGTAATCATACCTTGGGAATAATCCAGGAAGAGGTGATCTGGCAGCAATAGGCACTGCTTGCAAATCCCAGTCATTTTCCATTAAAGGATGATAAACCTGACACCTCAAGTATGTCTCGCAAGTAGCAGTCCCAATCAACCACAACCTACAACTACTCTTCTCAAACCTTGCCAACAACTTCCCCATCTCCGCCACCATGATCCGCCCCTTCTCGGATACAAACTGCTGCGGTGGCTGAATCGTGCTCAAACCGTAGACGGCCGCCGGCTGCTCCACCAGCCACTTCAAATCCCCTAAATCAAGAACCACGCCACCACCTCCCGAGCTCCCCATCTTGGTCTCCAAGACGTCGCCCAATTCTTGAAATTTGGTGGGTATCTTTGCCTCGTCCGACCCGATTTCCTTATCCAACGGGACAACCTGAATATTCTTGAGCAGCCCATCACCCAATTCTCTGTTCTCGATCCTCTTAAGCAATTCTTTGACCACGGCCTGCGGCTCCGACTCGCCGACCAATACCGGGTTCCTCTTCTTGGGCCTCAACAAGATATCAATCACTCTTTTGACCTCCTCCCCTCTCTGTTGGGTCGAATTCCCGAGCTGCTGCTGCTGCTGGAGTCGCGGATTCAAGTACATATTCCTTGGTGGAGCGGCAGTGGGTACTGCCGGCGATCGGAAACCCAATCCAATTGGGGACGAATTGGTACCCGCGGCGGCCGGGGCGGCCGAATTCAGGGACTGCTCAATTGTGGCCTTGACCGCAGGGCTGGAGAAGCTAGCTTCCCGCATGACCCGGCTCACGCTCGGGTCGTCGAGAATCGATATGATCAGCTGCTCGAGCTCGACCTTGACGGCGAGCAGCGGTTGCTGCTGCTGCTCGGGGCAGCCGCGGCGCTGGTGAGCCTGCGCCCGCTTCAGGGCGGCCATGAGGGCGTTCGAAATCGGCGGCTCGAGCCCCGGGCTCGCACCTTGCGCGGTCGGGAGCCGCTCGAGCGCGACGCTGAAGCAGAGCTCGAGGGCGCGGCACTGGAGAGGGTGGGACGAATTCGGGTGCGACTTGATGCAGGCCTGCCGGAGGAACCCGGACGGCGAGCCCAGGAGGGTGGACGCGACATGGAGCGGCGTCGTCTGGCTGTGGTTCCGGCGGCCCGCCTCGGCTATGGAGTGGCTCAACACGTTCGCCGCCTCTGGCGTTAGCGTTTGCTGGATCGTGCTTAGACCAGCTCTCATTTGCAATCAAGAATTTATTCGTCGAAAGAGCTTAAAGAAACGCTCCCGACTGTCTTCCGGGCCTCTTCGCAAAAGAAAGGACGCTACCCAGTTTTCGATTTGATGGGAGAAGAATTGGGTCGTAGGGGGATTCAAATTTCGGGGGGTGAAATCGGAGAGGATGGAATTGGGTTTGAATCAAGAAGCAAGCTATGAAAGAGAGATGCCGGAGGGGAAATTTAGAGGAGGAATAAAAGGAGCTTTTGGCAAAAGGTGAGGTGATGTTATTCAAGTGAGAATAGGGGGGCTTTCCGAAATAGACAGGAAGCTCGTTTTCAAGAAAGGGAGGAAGAGGAAGGGGAAGGGGGGGAGGTGCTTGAAAAACAGAGAAAGGGGTGAAAAGCTCTGTATCGCAATGGGAACCAAAACAAAAAAAAAAAGGGGGAGAGAGAGAGAGATAAGGAGTGATGGATAAAAGTGTGCGAGAGAAAGGACTCTCAGCTATAAATCCCCTTTTTGCGATCTCCCCTTAATCTCTCTCCATCTCTATCTCTCTCTCTCTCTCCCCTCTGTCTCAGAGAGTGTCAACAAAAATAAAGCAAGATGTTGAGAATTCAACGCGAAAAGGAGAGATCAGATCCCCTCTCCTTCACCAAGAACTCTCTCTCTCTCTATTGAATTCACCCATCAAACCACACGCGCAAAGGAAAAAGTAAAAAAAACATCGAGGACAAAATGCAAGACAACAATAATGCAGGGGAAAGGAAAATGGTCAGGGAGCGACAGAGCAAAATTAAAAATGGGAGGACTGCAAAGCCTTTTCGTGTATTAAGAATAAACAAACAAAAACAAACCAAACCAAACCCAACCCAACCCAACCCAACCCCCCTTCTCTCTCTCTCTCTCTCTCTCTGTGTCAAAAAGTGGGCAAGTGAAAAAAATTCGTTAAAGTAAGTGGGAAAAAAAAGGAAAATTCTTTTCTCTTTTCAGAGGTGCAGAGAGAGAGAGAGAGGAGCGAGGAATTCCTGGGAGTACCACTGCCCATCTTCTCATCTTCCGCTCCCCTTTCTTGGGTCATCCGTTTTTTCCCCATTTTCCATCTCAATTTTCAACCTTTTTTTTAATTAGTTTCGCAGCAACAGGAAGTGGTGCTGCTGCTCCTGTCTCTGTATTTCCTTTTCCAATCTCTCTCTCTCTCTCCTCTTTGTCTTCATCCGCCGCGAGATGATGGAATAGGAGAGAGACTCAAAAACACCTTTTCAGGAGAGAGAAAGAAGAGAGAGAGAGAGAGAGAGCATTATCGTCTTTGCTGATGAATCGATGCCATCACACTCGCTAATCTCTCTCTCTCTCTCTCTCTCCCCCTCCTTTCCAATTTTTCTCTCTCTACCGGACTCGCGACCGAGGATTGACTGACCATTTTTTATATTTTCCTCGTCCTTTCTTTTTTTCTCTCGCGTGCGAAATTCCCTTTCGATCCTTCCCATGCAATCATGCCGCCCCCCCGCCCTCACGCGCCGCCGCGCGTCGGCCGGCGGCGGGGCCGCGGGAGGTCCGCGTGGGGTGCACGCGCGGTCGGGCGCGATGCGGACTCCGCCGGGGGTGGGGTGGGGGGGGGGGGGGTTTTTGATTTTTTCTATATTTTCAGGCTTTTCACACGGGAACCCGCTCCAAAGGGGCATCGCACGGCTTTCGCCTTTTTCATACTTCCGACTTTTCGTTCTCTTTCTCTCTTTCTCTCTCTTCCTTTATAGCTTTCGCTTTCTAAACTCTCCTATTTTAATATATATATATATATATATGTATATTAAAAATGTTATATACGTGTGCTTTTAAATTGTGTTATTTCGACGAGAAATTAATAATTATGTTCACACGACAATATTGTTAACGATTGCCCTCGAATGCTTATCGAGAGAAAAAAAAAAAATTTTAAAAAAAAAACGTTGTAATCTTCAATTAATTGCGTTGGTCGGATTAAGTGCGATCGGCATGTGCTCTTGCTAAAGTACACTTAAACAAAATATCTAGAGGGTAGCTGACGGGAACTTCATTAAATATTTTTATATTTTTGCTCCGTATTTATCATCTAATGCTCGTCAAATGAGCGCGTGACTTTTTTCGGAAGTTCGGGAGTGATTCTTTTTTCTTTTTTTTCTTTTTTCTTTGCGTGGAAAGACATTTTCTTGGACTTCTTTTTTATTAATGATTTGATATTTACCTGCGTCGCATACAAAAATAAACACGCAAAAATTAGTTTTGTTATCCATAAAAATATTTAAACATGAATTGTTAAATAAGCATCTATATATTTCAAGCTATATGAATAATTGTTTTAGAAAAATATTTTTCAAATTATTTATTTTTCACGTAATAAATGGAGTCTTAATTTTTATATTTATTAATTATAGATAAGCAGAATGATACCCAAAATAAAATAATCTCATTACTTTCTATTGGCTACATCGTGCCAACTGCCAATCAAACATTAAATAATAGCACGTAGCACCCTCGACAAAATAATAGTTTATCCTATAACTAGCCTAATCAGTACTAAAGGTCGAGAAAACCCTGAACCTATAAAGATATTGCCTGAAGTTTGGCATTCTTTACAGGGGAATTCACCTAACTATCTTTCTTGTGCCCGAAACTAAACTCGATATGCACATACTTGAATAGTCCATGCTTGAGAAAAGTTTTATCGACCTCATCACTTGCGCACATAAAAAAAAGGAATGATCTGACATAATCAAATGATAATTTAGTGAAAATTAATTTGCCCGCGACGTAAGTAAGATAGTCATATAGCATGTGACGTAAGATCAATCGATCAATCGACTTTTTCATCAGAATCGATCGGGTTTTCTTCCAGAAAGGGGGCCTCAATAATTTAAAAGAAGTAGTCAAATTTAGGGCAGGAGAGAGCCGCCGGAAGAAGCCGTGTTACACGAGGCGAAGATTAGGATGGCCGTAAAGAACATAATTTATGACGTCATTAACACCGACACCAAATGCAACATCATTAATTAAGCGACGCAACCTTAAACGAGAGAGAGAGAGAGAGAGAGAGAGCTCGGTTTTTTTGAGTGATTTATCTTTCTTTCTTTTTTTCTTTTCTTCTCGTTTTTCCACTATGAGAAAATGATGGTCGTTTGGAATGTTTCGAAATTCGTGTGGCTCAAGCTTAAATTTAAAAAGGGCCAAGCAACCATGAGTGATGAAACGTATCTCTTGTCTTCGTCCAAAAGCATTGCATGATGCACCCTCGCATTATATCATAAGCCACGCAGCTAGAAAGGTTCGTTTTCTTATGGATGCAATGATTCCCATCTCGAACTCATCATGAAGCATATGGATATGTGCGAGCTCCGACGTTTCAAAATCTATTTTCTCAAATTATCTTGAGAGGGCATGTTATCAAGACTTGCAAAACATCAGCAATCGTTAACAAAACCCTTTTTAGAGAAGAAGAGTTAGCCAACACCAATCCCTAATTAGTTGCCATCTTGTATGTTTAAGTAAAATAATCCTTGTCGATTGGGATCGAGTCATTATCCTTCAAATAGAATTATTTGTACTTTTTAAGGATTAAAAAATGACTATTACAATGGTCAAATGGGCGCTCTCTTAACATTTTCGTATTGGAAAAAATGAATAAGTAAATAACGCTGGCTTAGGATAAATTTTTGTTTTAAAGAAGATACCAACATAAAATGTATAGCTTGATATATATAAATCATGTTAACTTCAGAAAAGATGGCTCATTAAATGCATGGAAAATGGTGGAATGCTACCCATCGACCGCCCACAAAAATCAAGCATTGATGGTGGAGGTTGGCCTCATGTGCTTGAGTTCGTTTTCAAAATAGACAAATTGTATTTATGACCATCACATCACATCACATCCCCTCCTCCTCTTAGTTTTAAATTTTCACCTTCGCCTCATCGACAGTAAGTATGTCAAAACAGGTGATGTATGTAACGAATCGAATTTGGGCACTGAGTTGGAGGAGAGTGTGCCCGAAATATAATATATAAATACTATAATTAACTTACGGAGGCGCCTTGATATGAAACAAGTCAAAATAGATAGTAATTTAATAGGTTAAATCCAAGGTATCAACCTGTGCCTCCAATTAATTTAAAATCCGAAATATTAATTATTATTTTTTTTTTGGAATTTGGGACTCGCATAAATTAAGTAATTAATTTGACGCGTTTCATAAATTGGGTGAGTACCCATCTCTATCAACACATGTTAGAGTTGCACCATGTGATTCTCTTTACCTTTCCCTCCAATTATATTAACAGTTTAATAGTAGAAAATTACATGTAATCAACAAAATCATTATGCAATTTCATCACCACCACAAGCATGTGAAACCTTTCTTCATCACTGACCCTATCCATGAAGGATATGTGCCAACATTTCAATTCATAAATGCATAACTCGTGGATAGAAATATCTTGACAAATGCTAGATTAATAGAAAATAGAAGAAGTTGAGTTATGAGAGCATGTCTCCCGTTATACGTCAGGCTGCAGATACTTTGAGAAGGCAAGATGAGTGGGTACCCATCATTTTTATTTTTATTTTTAAATTTAGGACTCACATAAATTAAGTAATGAATTTGAAGAGTTAATAAATTGGGTGAGTACCCATCTCCATTTACTCACGTTAGAGCTGAACAAGTGACTTTTTTTTTTAATCCCTCCCTTCAACTATATCGATAGCTTCACAACATAAAATTATATGTAACCAACAAATTATCATGCAATTTCATCACCACCACGAGCATGTTAATAGTTTCTTCATCACTGACCCTGTCCATGAAGGATATGTGTTAACATTTCATTTCATAGATGCTTGACTCTTCGATGGAAGTATCTTGACAAACGCCATATTACTAGAAAATAGAAGGAGAATTATGAGAGCATGTCTCCCGACATATGTTCCATTGCAAGTTCTTTAAGAGGGCAAAATGAGTGAGTATCCATCTTTTTTTGGAATTTAGGATGCACATAATTTAAGTAATTGATTTGACGCAATTTATAAATGGGTGAGTCCCAATCTCTATCTACTAACATTATACCTGGACCGTGTGATTTTGTCTATCTCTCCCTCCAACTATATTAGCAGCTTCACAAAACCACTTGTCACCAATAACTTGTCATACAAATTCATCACCACCATGAGCACGTGAAACCTTTCTTCATCACAAACCATGTCCATGAAGGATATGCGCCCATATTTCATTTCATAAATGCATAATTCTTCGACAGAAATACCATGACAAACGCAAATTACTAGAAAATTGTAGGACTTGAGTTACGAGGACATGTCTCCTATTTTATGTCACGCTGCAAGTACTTTGAGAGGACAGAATGAGTGGATACTAATTTTTTTTTGAATTTAGGACTCACATAAACTAAGTAATAAATTTGACGAGTTCATAAATTGGGCGAGTAACCATCTCCATCTACACACGTTAGAGCTGAACCATGTGACTTTTTTATCTCTCCCTCCAACTATATCGATAGTTTCAAAATAGAAAATTACATTTGACCAACAAATTATCATGCGATTTCTTCACCACCACGAGCATGTCAATCATTTCTTCATCACTGACCCCGTCCATGAAGGATATGTGCCAACATTTCATTTCATAGATGCATAACTCCTTGCGAGAAGTATCTTGACAAACACCATATTACTAGAAAATTGGAGGAGTTGACTTATGGGAGCACGTCTCCCGTTATATGTCCTACTGCAAATACTTTGAGAGGGCGAAATGACTGGGTACCCATCTTTTTTAGAATTTGGAATTTGTGTAAATTAAGTCAATTGACTTGACGCGGTTCATAAATGGGTGAGTACCCATCTCTATCTACTCACGTTAGAGTTGTACTATTTGACTCTGTCGATCTCTTCATCCAACTATATTGATAGCTTCACAGCAGAAAACCACATATAACCAACAAATTGTCATGCAATTTCATCACTGCCACCGAGCACGTGAAACCTTTCTTCATCACAGACCCTGTCCAAGAAGGAGCTGTGCCAACTTTTCATTTTATAGATGCACAACTCTTCGACAAAAATATGTTGACAGACACCAGATTACTAGAAAATAGAAGGAGTTTGAGTTATGAGAGCATATCTCCCATTTTATGTCCTACTGCAAGTACTCTAGTATCATCCTCAGGGGATCTTCAAGAAATATATGATGTTTTGACTGTGTTAAGGTATAAAACACAACATCTATTGTTCTCTAGTATATTAATTTTTAGAATGAATGACCGAGGGCTCAATTTGATTCCTACATTAAGTCATTCTTTTACCGGCTTAATCATATTTTTCTTTATATCTCGAATTTTATCCATTATTTCCTTTATTTGTATCCTAAACAAGTCAGCATTCCTTGGACAAAGTTGGTCAAATTATGCATGTAGCCTTAAGACCGAAGCTGTCACGATGCATTCTCGAAGAGATCTACAAATGTAATGGCGAATCCACGTTGCCACATTTGAAATCCTACAATGATTTTCTAATAAGGAAAAAGAAAAAGTGATACCCTAATTGCAAAAAAAAAAAAATGTTAAGAATAGTGTTCCTAAAATATCTGTTAGGAGTCATTTAGAGTACTTTGGGAATATGCCAAGAACTATGGGAAGTAACTTACTTTATTTGAAAAATAATATCTTTGTAAATTTAGGCGTCTTGCTGGTTTAATTAACAAGAACTCCATTAAAAAAATAGATAGGTGGCCACATGATTAATCCAATACTGCTGAATAAAAAATAGGAGCACAAGGCGTTAAAAGCGAAGCAACTTTTCGGATTCCCAAGCCTTTTTTTTCCCCTTTGAAAAGAATAATTAAAATTTCGGGAACTCGCCAGCTTTATGTGAAGAGGTGAACAAAATCATCATAATTCCCTTTTGGCAACGCACGCCCTCCCTTGCCTTTTACGCGTTTCTCGAGCTAACCCTTTTTCATATCGTTCCTTTTTCTTGAAAATAATAAAACGATAACAAAAAAATAAATAATTATGATGATAATGATAATTATTATTATAATGATAAAGCGTTCCTCAATATCCCTTTTACACAACTTTTTACTGCTTTCCACCTCCAGGCCCTCTTTTTAGGGCGGTTTTTTTAAGCATGATTGATCGATTAATTGAAAACTATGTTTTAATCAAGTGTTATTTAATTAAGGGGCCCGATGTAGAAAGTGGCCTCTCTTTTTGCTCTATTATTATAATCATTTTTTGTCCTTTAATTCATCAGAAGTGCATTATAGCACATTAATTTCGCTTTTGAACAAATCCCCCGCTAAGCTTTGCTCCAACGTATTCATGCCCACCTTAATAAAGTCTTTAATCCACGGACCATATTGTTTCGGCTTATGCTATCATCTTATGCACTTATCATCATCAATAAATATTTTCTAGAATAGTAACTTTGACCTAATTGTGTCTCTGTCACAAAAAATTGACTTCAAAAACAAAATTTAATTGAATAATTTTATTGTGAAGATTATGTTTTACTCTCTCGACATATGTAATAGCTATCACATGATCAATACACCTAGCAAGGCTAGGTAGGGGTCGCAACCTAACTATCATGCTTAGCCTATTGCCGTGAATTTCGTTTGAACTGGGAAGAGGTGGCAGGTTGATTAAGAGAGACGACTCTCGCCGACTTTGTCGCTCTCTATCTTAGAGCATATGCATGTGTGAATAGATGAAGTGGGAAGTGACATCCGTCACTCGAGCTTGGCCGTGATTGTCGCGCCCTTGCTCGATCCTCGAAGACTATCTATCAACCGTTATTGAATGCGGGATAATCGGCTGGTGATTCGCTTTATTTAACTCTTATTTCTTCTTTAATTACGATAATTTATATTGTGAGTCGCCACTTTTGATGTAGTTATTGTTTATGTTGTTCTTTTTCCCCCTATTTATTTCAAATATCATTTTGAACATAATGAATCATGGTTAACTATATTAAGGGGTATTCGACAAAAAAGGAAAAAAAACAAAATTAAGGGGACCAATTTTTATTTTTATTTTTATTTTTGGTCAAATTAAAGTGTACAATTTTAAAAAATTTAAAAATTCGAAGACCAAATTGCAACGCGTGAGACAGAGAGTCCATTCCCTTTACGCTGACCGAGAGGACTTTCGGCATTTATTACCGTTCAAGTATCTCTGCAACCTGCAAGAGACTTTATTGGGACCTGCATGACCATTTTGCCCCCGCCCCGATCCTTCATTTCCCATGTTGCCCGATACTGACGCGTGGCATGCCCTAACGACTTGGTGGAGTCAATTTTAAGCTGTTGACTTTTATTTTATTTTTCCCTTGCCTACTAAGAAAACTAGTTAGGTGAAAGGGAAAGGAAGGTGGGTGTGCTCGGATTTTTACCTAGGTCTATCTCTCGTAGACCTGATATGAATTCAATGCCCTAGAGAATGGATTGGTTACGACATTGATTAATAGGGCCGAATTGACATTTAAGAAATCAAAAGAGGGTACATAAAATTAGGACAATTTTTTAATTATATTTGGTTAATGAATGAAAAGGGAAGTTCAATTATAAAGTGGGATCAGGAATTGTGATACCAATTGACGGAGCTAATGCTCCTAATATAAGAAGCTCCATGCTTTTGTCTTTAGCATGCCCTCAACTTAAGCATCATACCATAATGATTCTTTCCACTTTATAAAAAGAAAGCTAAGGTGACCTCATCACTCCAACTCCTACCCCCATACTTTTTGAAACAATTGTTAGATATCTTCCCATCATTCTACTTCTTTAATTCCAATTGAATCTCTCTCTCTCTCTCTCTCTCTCTCTCTCTCTCTCTCTCTCTCTCTCCAATTTTTCTTTTTCATTATTTCTTTGATTAATTTACCTCACCATCACTTTCAAAAGAATTTGCTTTTGTAGTTGGTTCCTTGGTGAGGGAAAAGTTGTTCCTCACCATACCTTGTGCCTTTTTCCTCACCCATTCTCTCAACCCCCCATCAATAATAGAGGAACAATGATTCCAATTTGCCCTTGTTCCCTCTAAGATTGCTAGATCAACCAATGACCCTAGTCATATGGATCTTCTATCATAAGGACCAAAGTGGCACTTATCTGACCTAATAGACCCGAAAAGTCCCTTTCTTTCTCTCCCTCAGTTCAAAATGCAATGAATTAATCTATAATCATCATCAATCGGGAGAAAAAAAAGGGTCTCTCTCTCTCTCCTTCTCTCACTCCCTCGAATCATCAATCAGGAAGAAAAAAGGGACCTCTCTATCTCTCTCACACAAGGACGATCGATCTAATATCATGAAACAATAGGGCCCATGCCACTTCCTTTTCAGTAGTGCAAGCGAAGCCCCTCCTAGCTTTTTGCACATACACGTAAATAGTCGATATAATCATGTCATTCTAGGTCAAAACTTTAAGCAAACACAAAGCAACAAAGCACTCACGAGGTGGGGTAAATATAGGAGCCCCCCCCCCCCATCCCATGTAGCTTAACCCACTCTCCCTCCCCTCCTGAAAAGTTTTTGGTAGCTTCTTGCACTCAAAGAAAGTAGACTTTCGACTTCCCCCCCTTTTCCTCATCATTCAGGACAAAGGAAAGTGGGTTCGTTTCTTTACGGGACGTTGGAGAGAGAAAAGAAAAGAAAACCATAGATAAAAAATTGAATTCGGCAGGGAGAAGCACCAATCAAGCAAGACGCGACCATTGGCTTCGCCTTTTTCACAATCGAAGATTCCTATGTTATTTCCTTTTTCCAAAAGCGAAACGTTTTGCATAGGAAAAAAGTTCGAAAAGTTAGGTCGACAGATAATGTGGTCTCAATGACAAGAGAGTCCTCTGGAAAAAAAAAACGAGGACTTTTGCTTAGCATTTTCATGTTCATGAACCCATAATTGTCTTTTTGAGCAGAAAAAAGGCGAGCGCGAACACATGAAGCTTTCCCATACATTCCTTTTTCTCGTGCGATATTGATTAGTTCTTGGAATCTTTCCCTCGGGGGGCAAAAAAAAAACAAAGACATCCGATATGTTTCATTTTAATTCTATGATTAGTCTAATAAGCGTCTAAAGTATGCTTTACTCATCCCCTTTTTGTCAACACGAAATGATTCCGGACAAGATTAATTCCAAAAGACAATTCCGCCAAGTAAATATGGAGGGCTAAACCAAATCATGATTGGGACATTGCCACCGCCGTATCGAAGCATCTTTCTGGGTTTTTTCTCCCTTTTTTTTTTTACTGTCTTTTAAAAAAAAAAATTCCAAAGAAAAAGAATAGAGGAAAATTTAAAGATGCCAAATTCCCACCTCAAAAGCCTGCTTTCAAATTCTACATTGGCATCTAACTTGCTTTTCTAGCTTTCTGGAATTTCGGAATCCTTAAAGAGTTTCTAACAATAGAAAACCCCACTTTAGATTAAAATAGGGAAATAATTTTTTTTATAAAAAAAAAAAGCCACTTTTCTTACCTCCTTTCTATTCATTTCTTTCTATTATTTTGATTATTTTTCTCCCCCGCAGTCGCGAGGGTGGAAATTTCGGGGTCTTTTGTTGTTGTCTAAGCACTAATCTGCTTTGCTTTCCACATAAGCACTCGACTTTTCTTAGAGATAACACAAACAGGGAAAAGGCTACTGCTAGAAACGACTGGCCCTTTTGGATACATTTGCAAAAGGGTGACATGCCTACGTGAGACATCTTGAATCTTACATAATCTTTTTCTGCTTCCTTCAGTCCTCCGGGACTCAATTAAGCCATAAAGTTAGGGTTCTCTTTCTTTTTTTCTTTTAACGTGTGTTATTAGGGCTAAGCAATCTTGTTCCTCTTCCCTTTCCAAGGAGGGGGCCCCCCTTGGAGTAATCTAATCTAAATGACACTATGGTTTTCTTTTTCTGGGCCACCCAATGATATTAGAGTCTTATAAACTTGGATTGCGTACTTAGGTCAGATCAGTGCATGGACTTTACGAGTGGGGAAAGTAGCTAAAAAGCCTTAAACCTATTGCATTCAATTATAAACCTTTTAATTGGATTAATTTAATTATAAACCTTTTGCATTTATACTATTGAATCCATCCAGCTAATTTTGATCGGCAATTACCGACATTGACATTAGTTATCCTACGTGTTATGATCGATGCTAATATGAACAAATTTTGCAAATTTTATGAATTTTTATTGTTTTTCTCTTTTTTTTTTGTTCATTGAGTTTGCACAAGAGCTGGCAAGGGCCACCCTCGCCTAGGCTGCGAGGGTTGAGCCCTCGCCCATGCCACGGGGTTGAAAGTTGGGCCTCATGGCCTTTGGGAGGGCCGCTTTAGCTAAACATGGCAAGGGTTTGACCCTCACGGCCCTTGCCTAGTGGCCGCCACAATGAAATAAAAATAAAAAAAATAAAAAAATAAAAGAAAACATAAAAAATATTCAAAAAATATTTAGAATTGTATAATTTGTTCATGTTAATGTTGGTCGTGTCACATAAGATAGCTAGTATCCATATTAGTGATTTATGGCTAAAATTGGCCGAATAGACTTGATTGGCATAAATGCAAAAATATTTAAGACTAAATTGATCCAATCGAAATGTTTAAAATTAAATTAGTATTAGTGTCATAAGTTTAAGAATTTGTTGGTATTTTTCTATTTTGGGAATAGAATCTTGCAATAATCCAGCCATTAGGTTGGTTTGACTTACATAATGTGGGAAAAGCGCCAGGAAGCTATGAAGATTCATGATCAGTTTGTATCAACAAATGAAGAGATAATAAGTCTTTCAATAAATGGTAATTTTGTGTTTTTTTAGTGATTAAAGATTGTAAGCATGCGACACAATTGAGGTTGCAAGTTAGCTAGAGAGATCATAGTTAATTAGACTCTTTCTTCAGGTATGCTGCTAGCATGCATTGTAGTTAGGATGATGATGTAGCAGCTCTTTTCACTCAAATGAAGGCAACTTTAACTCTTGTATCGTTGATATTATATTGGTAAAGTCATTGCAAAGGTAACGATGCTAAGGTAACTCCCTTCATTTTGTAGCATTGACCAAATTAAGTACCACACGCAACGCGAATCAAAAGACACAATGAACATGAATCCCTTGATGATTAGTCCCAATTCATGTGGCTCATGTTTTTAAAACCGATGTTCGATTCACTCAAATTTGACTTCGCACATATCATGTATCCAAAGTTTGGATCTCTCTGAATTATCGACACCAACGTATTGTTTAAGTATGTCTTGGAGATATGCATCTTTTGCACAAATGGCTTAATTTAACTGTATCTTAGGTCCAAAATGAATATCTAGTTTGGACTTCCGCGTCATGCCTTCAGCATAAATTCATTTAACCCCTCTATTTTAATTTTTTTTTTTTTTTTTGCTTCTGTAGCTAATAAAGTCAGCTATTTTTGATATCAGAAGTTAGTCAGAGGAAATTTCTATGCGCAGAAGTCAGCAGCCAAAACCACAAGCAAAAGCAATTTCACCAAGTCAATTTTTGCCTCGTATTTCTGGCCGTTGGAATTTAGTGTGAAGGTGTAATGCTTAGTTACCTAAGCTCTTATTTAAACAAAAGTAATGGCTTGTAACGCAGCCCCCACTTAATTTAAACTAAAAGGCACGAGTTAGAGCTTACGTAAACGTTCGGGTTAGGAGCTTATAATTAGTCTCACCAAATATTGACTTTAGCAACTTCACTCTCTCATCGATATCTTGGCCAAAGAAAACCCCCTCACAAATATGCTCTTTCATTTCTATCCCCCAAGCGAATTTCAGTCCCATCATTCACTTTAAATTTTGAACATCGAGATGCTCTTTCAAAAGTTCGCCGATGCACAAGCATCAATCGACCCAGATTTTCAATCACCACTGAATTAATAAGAAACTTGTAGAAAATCGCGCCTACTTGACACACTCTTCGATATTATTTAATTCCTAGAAAATCATGCCTACTTATCATACTTTTCGATTCTATTTGTATTCAAGTGTTTAGCTATTTGAAAACTAATAATTTTTGAACTGTTTGATATATATGTATCTCAAAATGTTACGAAATAGATATATTTTAACTTAATAAGACAAATCAATCATTGTTGAAGTCGTGATTACACGATAATAATGAAAGATAGAGAATCTATTTTTGACTTTTGCAAAACCTAAAAATCTAATGGATGACATCCTGCACATCTGTGCTTCCTCGAACCGCTCGTCTCATGGTTTGAAATAGCAACTTCCGATTCCCAATCGGGCTATGGCCAGGGAGGGACCAGCTCAAATGGTGTGTATTCATCATCTGCATCATGACTTTCCCCCCCACTTTCAACTCTCCCTATTCAATGCGAATTTTGTGGGGGGTATTTTCTAATTTCTTCTCTTATCCCCACGGCATTCCACGAGATCAAATCATGAGGTGACTGCTTATTCACACATGCTCATCATGGAGGGTTGTTCGTGATTTGGTTTTGGCTCGTTTGGAGGGGTTGACATTTTTTCTACCAAAACGGATGATTTCTGCATTTGTTTAGGTTGAATTATGCTGATAATTCTAAGTATTCGCGTCCGTATACCAAGCTTAACATAGGATGACTACCAAAAGAGTTATAAATCTATTATATGGATGCCGATTCAATTATAAAACTTTTAACAATTTGTCAATATAGTTCGTCTTGTCAATTTTGGCCAGAAATAACTAACGTAAGATGATTGGTTCTAATGATGATAATTTTTATAATTTTTTTTTTTTTAGAAGTAAAGAAAAAGAAAACTGGAAAAAGGAAAAAAATCAGAAATCTTTTATTAAAAATTGCAAAATTATTCACGTTAACATTGGTATTACCATATAGGATGGTAGACCTCAAAGTCAGTGATTTCTAATCAAAATTGGCCAGAAGGACTATACTAAAAAATCCTCAAAAAATTCAAGACCAAATTGGCTAAATTAAAAAAATTGGGATTGAATTAACATTAATCTAACATGTTTAGGACTTTTTTGGTAATTTCCCACCTATCACCATTTAGTCGTGAATTCATAATTGATGTCACATACAACTTGAGAGAAAATTCTCTTCTTTTTTGACATAGACGTCTTGTTTTCACACCATAATTCGTAGAATTTTGTGCAAACACCACAAACTATTCAAAAACATTAAGCTCTTGATTAGATAAATGACGTGATTTATTACTTAAACACTCTAAAAGCCTAAACGTCCATTTCTTCCTCATAATTAAGGATCTTATCTTTATTTCCGGTCATCCATGTATTGTGAGAATCGTGATGTATTCCTAGAATATCCTACTACTGTCGTGGCTTTCCCTATTTGTGGTAAGACTTCAGTATATACATATTTTCCAGGTGATCTTTTCATGTTCACATGATAGAATTACTTTCAACTTTGAGGTGATTATTAGATATCAAAACCGCTTGCTAAGAAAGATTTAGACGAAGAAAATTCAGAGAGCGAGAGACTTTTGCCAAGGTGAGAGGACCACGAAAGCGGGAGAGAGACTTTTGAGGGTTGTAGTTAAACTACCAAAACCCTAAATCAAGGGCTTAATGATGATCAATCACGTAATCTAAAGAAGATTACGAGCAAGAAAACTTTGTGCCGTGGTGATGCTCGATTCAACATGTGAATCGAAGCCCTTTGAAGCAGAAGTTGAGATCAAAAGGTGAGACAGAATACATTTATAAAGCCCTTAAAGCTGGCTCCTGTCCTCTAATGTCCGAGGGAATAATATAAAGCGGTCTCTTGCAATTTCTAGCTGGTTGAACGGTCACTTATGTGCATTATTGTGCTCGAATAAGAATCTAAATCTTTCTTTAAGATCTTTTATTAGTCAATCTCCATGTGATAATCTGACCTTTTGGGTAAGAAGCAATGAAGACAAAACCATCATGGCTTTGCTGACCTCGTTCCAAATAATGTAACTATCTTTTTTTCGTTAAGGAACTCAAAACTCCATTAGACTTGTTTAGTTAAAGAAAAGGACGTACAACAATGCATATGACCTAGCCTTTTGATAGATAGTCTTTGCGTTTTCCAATAGAAAAAAAACTCGCCATATATAACGTAGTTAAACGGCTAACGGCATCCTTTATTACATCATGCATAGACATGTTCAGTCAAATTTCTCAATGCCCTTTTTGGGTGTAGAGAGAGCATATGAAAGCGCAACTTTTTATTAGGCTTCAGACACATTTTGTTGAGACCGAATCAACAGTCACCATTCCTTCGGTTGATTTTTCCTAGATGGAGTAGGACCAATTAGGATATTCTAATAGACATTGATTCATGGAATTCCTCACAAAAATTTGAAGTCGGAATATCACCTTTTAATCCGCATTATGTATATGCATGTTGAATCTCTTTTTTGTGATTCAGGTCGAATGAATATTATCTTCCACCAATTAATATTCTCTTTAATCGATCGCTAATAGTACCTAAAAGTCGTGACCTGTGCTCTATTTGCATAACTCACCAGCAAGTAGGAGGATGGTACCTGGCTCGCTCTGCCTGGATATTCTTTTACTAGTTATGTTTGTTATGATTCATTTACAAAACAAATTTTGTACCTTCATCTTTTTACTAGACTATCATTTATTCTTATGACAAAATAAGTTTAGGATCAAATGAATCAGATGGGCCTCACAAAAATAGCGGATCAAGAGCATCCAAACTTGCTTAATGCGACCCTCACTCCCCCAATTTCACAATATCAGGGAGGATCAAAATTCAACGCGTTTTAACTGAGTTAGTACCTCCAAAACCTATTGCTTTGATTCTCTTTCCGTCCTTGAAAATCAGAAGCCGAGAAAGGACATTGCTGGACAAAGTTTTTCAAAGCTTTCCCATTTCAGCCAGCTGCATTTCCCAGTTCAAAGGATTGACCGACGAGTCAACACGTTGGTTAGCTATCAAGTCTGGTGAGGAGCACTCTCGCCCGGTCTTTTTCACAACTCAAAGTGACCTTCGCTTTGTACTCTTGTTCATTGACCTTCGCAGCATCTGCAGAAACGGAAGAAGAAAAAAGAGGAATAAAGTCCAAAGGAAAGTGTGCAAGTATATAGGCTCAACAGTAGGGCAACCGATGAGGGGGACGAAATTCAACACGTTTGCCAAGTCCGTGAGGGTTTGAAAGTTGGCAGAATTAGCACGAAAAGCGATCGCAAGCGGCTGTTTTCTCCTTTCTTCATCAGCAGAAGCGATTTTCAATTTTGCTTAGAAGCCGTTTGAGAAAAGGTATAGAAAAAAGACAATGTGAAGTGAAGAGAGAGAGAGAAGGTAATGAAGATGGATGGGACTGGGAAAGAGGGTGACAAAAAGCTGACCGACCCAGGAAACTTTAGTGTCAGGAAGAAAATGAAAAGTAGCAGGGCACATAGGTCAAGAATAACAGCTTTGAACCCACCTTTTTAAAGCCCACCCCACCCACAACAACATGGATTGAATTTGAGAGTGAGAAAGAGAGAGAAAGAGAGGGGAAAGAATCTGCAAACAGTACGCTGGAAAAGCCTTTCCTTTTGCAATGATGATTATTGACGACCCTGAAAAAGAAAAAGGGGGAAGGGAAGGAAAGGAACCCTCCTATGTGAAAATATTGACGATGCAAACACGTCTTTGTTTCCCACCAAAAAGATATCTTTCAACAAGATCACATACCTTTTCCTTCTAGTAGCCCCTCTTCGAAAAAGTTTTAACCCTTGATCCCACTAGTCCTCGCGAGCACGCACCGACCACTTGGTTCGCCTAAATATGATCGGCAGTACTAATCTTTACTCATCAAAAAAGGAAAAGTTATAGGTCGATCTTGTTCAAATACTGTCTTTTCTTTAAAAAAATCAAGTAGACGATTGTCCAATCAATGTATATTTTTTCTCCTGGTGAAGGGATATGTTTAGCCAAGGTGCCTTACGAAAAAAGCCAAGACATTTGCCTTTTCTCTTCTTCTTTTTCCCTAGGGTTTGTCTCCTTGTTTTCAGAATCTTCTGCAGTGGGAATTCAAGTCGCCGCTGTCCCTCTTCTTTTTTTTTTTTCCTCTTTTCCATCCCACATGAATGCACTGTCGAGCACCCCAGGGATGCGCAGGTGGAGAAAGGCAGGAAGGACAGCAACCACCACGCCCTCCCCCCATTAAATGCGAAAAGTAGGAAATCGAATTGGCATTTGCAGAGAACAGCTTGCGGGATTGGCGCTGCGGAAGCTCTTGTTTATTATGCTCGGCCCATCAGTTCGATAGGATGCGTATGCATGCTGCATGCACGACACCGCTTTGAAAGCCGAGCATACGATCCTTGTATGTGACAATGTGAATGACAAATTGTACTATATATATATATATATATATATATATATATATATATATATGCATTTATATCGTGTTGCCTGTCTTCTGTGCTGGGTATAATTGTTAGGATACGAAGATAGGTTACGAAAATATATGAACATTGATTGGATAAAACAAAACAAACAAAAAAAACATGCCTCAATTCTTTTAATCTTTTTTTTTTTTAATTCTATGTTCATTATTTGGGAAGAGTGCAGGTTATAGGAATATATGTAAAATATATTATATTATATGGATATGTGGTAAACAAGAGGATACGATTGGATAATTGGTCGACCCATTTGATTGAGGCATCGAAGGACTATCAGTTTCGAAACTAAAGGCTACATGATAAGATCACACTACCTACATGTAAATTGTTCTAAGGTAGGGTCATCGGTATAGGGGAGATATCTAAACCTAATCACTTCGTGGAGTTTATAGGATATTTTATGAGCTTTTGCACTTGTATCCCTAGGTAAGAATGGAATCGAATAAATAACATTTGTAAAAATAAATCCCAAATCTGCTTTGAAGGTTGTCCACCGCCATTCCTTGCTTGATGACAACCGCCACGATTTATGGCAGCATGTCCAAGAGGACTACCATTGCAATAGTCACTTGAGTGGACAATTGACAGAGACGTTGATGTATTTTCAATAGTCAATGCTTTTTAATGTGCATTGAAATTTTTTTTTATATATCTTTTAAATTCTTATCAGCGATACTCCTGAGACATTTGTTAACGAGATTTTAGGCATTATTTGATACTATACTTGATTGTTATGCTCCCCTCCTGTTGACATTAGTATGGGATGCAATATGCTAAGAGTCAAGGATAAAAAACACACACAAGTTGTCATCTTTAAGTATATTGGGAATGAGGGCTCTTTTGTTGCATTTAGTTTGGCTTTCCGAGAGGCTTTGAGGAAAAACTAAAGTGTTTAGCAAAGTTTTTTGGGACCTTCTAATACTAGCAAAGCTAAAAGTCCAAGATAGGTCCCACCTACTTTATGTTTTCCATTTTCAAAAAGACCAGTTCTTAAGATTAATATATATATATATATATTTTTTATCTTCAAAAACTATGGTCACCATTTTTTATTTTTGTAATTTTACCCTTGTAGGTGATTCTTCATCTCCTCTATGTGGTGAAGCACTGTTGAGAGTTGCAAAGACTAGCCGATGGTTGCCGATAACCTTAGATTGAGGAGGTTGGTGTTGCTCGACCCCTACGATGGCCACCTAAGGTAGCTCGACCTTTGTGAGGGACTGCCTGGGTTGCCGACCTCTACAAGGGGTCTCTAGATGGCATCATTGAGGGTGCGTGACCTCTACAAGGGGTCGCCTAAGGTTGTGCAATCTCAAACAACGTTTGCCAACGGCCTAAATTCTTTGCCGAGCCGGTGAAAGGTTTGAGTTATTTTTTTAAAATAAAAAATATCCTTTGGAAAAAATCTTTTCCAAACACTATTTTACCCAAATTAATTTTATAACAGACTTTTTAATTATAACTTAATCGGTTCGTGGAATTTATAGGATATTTTATAAGCTTTTGCACTTGTATCCCTGGAATGGAATTGGATAAATAACTTTTTTTAAAAATATATCCTAAATCTACTTTGAAGGGTGGCCATCACTATTCCTTGACGACAATTTGGATGTTATTTATGGCAGCGCGTCCAAGAGGACCACCGTTGGCAACAATGCAAATAATCGACCGAGACACTAATGTATTTTCAATTGTCAATGCTTTTTAATGTGCATTGAAAATTGTTTTTTATATATCTTTTAATTTCTTATCGACGATATTCACGAGACATTTATTGACAAGATCTATATGTTATTTGATACTATACCCGATTGTTATGCTTCCCTCATGTTGACGTTAGTATGGGATGCAATATGCTAAGAATCAAGTATGAAAAGCATATAAAAGTAACCATTCTGCAAGTATACTGGGATGAGGGCTCTTTCGTTGCATTTAGTTCGGCTTTCCGAGAGGCTTTGGGGAAAAATAGGGTATTTGGCAAACTCTTTTGGGACGATTTTGTTCAAATGCTAGTCTCAGCAAAACTAAAAGTCCAAAACAAGTCCCCACCTACTTTGGACTTTAAGCATTTTCGAAAGATCATTTCCTAAGATTAATAAAAAAAATTATCTTCAAAAACTCCCCTCTCCCTTTTTTTTCTTTTTTCGATTTTACCCTCATAAGTAATTCTTCATCTTCTCCACGTTGCGAAGCGATAAAAAACACAGACTATAAATATTGATGGAAGCAAAGAAGCAGAATCTGAAGTTGAACAAGCTAAAGCAGAAACAGAGCAAAGCTCGAAATAAAGAAAAGCTGAAGTTGGCAATCTATGAAGAAGTCAAAGGAAAGAAACAGAGGCTGAGCTGGTGATCCGTGAAGAAGCTGAGTTGGCAATCCAGAGACAGAAGTTGATTAAGCTGCACCAGGAGCCGTACATGTGTCAATATAACAGTGTAGTTATTCTGTTGATTCAATCTTGTAACTAAATTTTGTTAAGTCAGTTTTGGAAGGACGTTTAACCAAAAATATAAAAGCTTCGTCAATAGAGAAGAAGATAGGTTGAACAGATGATTCTCTCGATTCTCTCAAGTGCTTTTATGCTTTCTCTGAGAAGTAGAACGACAGATGATTGTATAGATTGAGAGAAGAAGAGAAGAGATCTTGACTGATGTATTGATCATTCAGTGCTCACAATATACAGAGTTCTTTCTTTCATATACATTTCATCTTTGGTATCTATACTTTCATAGTGAGGGACCGCTTAGAGCACCCCAGGCAAGGGGTAGTGAGACCCTGGGCAACCCTTACTAGGGTTGGGGACCTCCGTGAGGGTCATGCATCCCTAAGTGGTTTCATTGAGGTTTCTTGTCCTTTGCGAGAGGTCCCCTAAAGTTGTGCAATCTTAAACAACATTTGTAGACGGCCTAAGCTCTTTTCAGGATCTGGCAAAAGGTTCGAATTTTTTTAAGTAAAGAAAGTCCTTTGCAAATAATATTTTTCCCAACACTAATATAAACAATTTTTTTTTATAAAGGAATTTTAAGATACAATTAAATTAATATACATTGCATTTCGAAAAACACCAACAACTTAATTTCGTTTACATTTTGCCAAAGGGTTTTTCCAAAGTGAATCAACCGCAATCTTAGAGGACTTCAATGATCCTAGCAAGTTAGAGAATCCCTCTCCTTTTGCTGTAACCGAGTGCTCTAGGACCCTACAACGTGGACCATGCTTCTTAAATGCAATAGTATAGGGTCGAGCCTTAGGGCACTTGGCAACCACATAGACTTTGACAGCACATAGAAAAACAAAATAATTAGTGGATGAGAATTAAAGCACGTGGAAAATGCAATCGTGGTTAGAAGCAAAACATTGATTATGCTTCTTTACCTCAAGATCATTGCACAATTAGATTCGGGACCGGAATGTATAATTTTTAAATTTTTGGAGAATGAGTTCATTTCATTTGGAGACGAGAGTCTTCCAATTTAGGTTTTGTTCGTGTAGAAATGTACATTATATGAGTAATGTACCTCATGCAAATGCTTTGTTCAATCGACTGTCAATATTAACTATTGATATATGATATTAACTATCGATATTGACATCATGTACATATTAAAGCTAATCGATCTACACAAATATTTCAATTGCGTACACGTCGAACTTCAAACATCGGATGTAGGAGAAACGGTGCATTGAAAAAATTATAAAAACATCCTTAATTGTTTCTTGGTCAAAATTGAAAAAAAAAAGAAAATTCTTGTTCCACCGTTTAATTAGAGTCAAGATGGGGGAAATACAAAAGCGACCTTTTCGCTCTCGCATTTCAAAGTTTTTAGTTGGGCCGCGAACATTGGGCCGCGAGCACGGGGCCATAACAATTGGGCCTTTGATGGGCTTATTCGAGAGAGAATATATCCACGGGGAATTACGTCCGTCCGATCGCTCTCGCCCTCCGGCGAGCGATCTCCGTCTTCCATGGCTTCGAATCCGAGCGGAAATTCGAAGCTCGGTTTCGCCGCCGCCGTTTCCCTGGCGCTCGCCGCCGCCGCGTCGGCATCAGCGTCGGCCGCCGTCTCCGGTACTTCGCCGAGCTTCAGCCGGACCGGCTTTCTCTCGCGCTCTCCTTTTTCGTCGTCTCCGGCTTCGTCCGCGCGGCTTTGATCGGTGTTGTTCTCGCAGTGTACTTGTGGAAGAGGAGGAAGTCGAGGGAGCTGGAATCGAGGATTCGGGAGCTCGAGGCGTCGCTCCGGTCCTCGTCGGAGAAGTGCGCCGCCGAGAGGCGAGGCCGCATCGGGGCTCAGCAGGTTCGGGACTGCTTGTTATTGTTTTCCACGCTCGCGGAATTGCTCTTAACGAGAATCAGTGCACTCGCGGATCGCGTGCATTTTGAATTTGCGTATTCGAATTGGTGCGAAGAGCCTTTTGCTATTTCGAGGAGTGAGAGTAGGATGAGAGTGGCAAAAATGAAAAATGATGAAGGGAGATGGAGCGGGGATAGTAGTAAGGACAGTGGAGATAGTGATAGACTGATAGTGATAGCACGATTGGTTTGTTGCTTGAGTGACAATTGTTTGATCATTGCTGTTTGAAGTTTGTGAAATTTATGCGTTCGTCCAATTCGCATTCGTCTTTAGGATGAGTAGTGTATTCAGTATATTAGAGGGCAAAGGGAGTTGTTCCTTCTCCCTGTTGTTATTGATAATTTGTCTGCAATTTTTTGTTTTTCAGGATTTGTGATTTGGCTTTTACTTAATAGTTAGCATCGAAAATCTTTAAGGAATGTATACACATGGACATTTAAGCCAATAGGCTCTTATATTTTCTGTGCAATGTGTTCACTCCAGGCTTTGAGGAAAGCTATAGCACATCCTCAGTTGGAAAATTCTGAGGTCACTTCTTATCCGATGAGACCTATTGGCATTGTCAAATCATGCTTTTCTACCAGGTATGCAATTTGCCAGTCTCCCTTTTGCCATAATGAACTTTCTTTTAGTGGTTCATAGCCTTGGTGATAGCTTCTTGTGACTATGATGACATATAGTATCTTGGTTTTAATGATTTCGCAAGTTTTTCGACTTATATGATCGGGTGGAGCTGGCATAAGAATTAGTTTGGAGAATCATAGTTGGCATACATGAAATGAGATCTGAATGTTCACATGGAAAGATCTGTGAAGTCTCTTGAAACTAGAGAAAAAGTTTTAGGCAGTGTCATTGCATCAGTTAGCCATCAATTACAATGTGTGTGTGCGTGCGTGCGCGTGTGTGTGTGTGTGAGAGAGAGAGAGGGAGAGATGCAAATTTTTTTGGTCTGGTCACTGTATGGAACTTCTGGAAATTAGATTTCTTGTTCAGCCTTCTCTGTTAAGAAGGCAAGCCCATCCAATTAGCTGTCCTGTGTGGTTAATTAGCTCTTTATGTGCAAGCTGTTTGGAGGCCATGAGTTGTTGAATCTCCCAATGCAGGAATGGCACGCCGAGGCAGCCTTTAATTGTGCCCCTTGCAAGAGCATCTTTGGTATTTGATGCATCTCGAGTCCCTCCGGCATCACTTGAGGGCCTTGAAGGATATTCTCATTGTTGGATTATATATGTTTTCCATCTCAATACAGATTTGGAGAAGTTGTGGAAGGAGACATCTAGATCAAAGTTCAAGGCAAAGGTTTGTGGTCCATTATTATAAAACTGTTATGGGGAAAGCTCCAACTAGCATTTGTGTTTGTTGAACTTGTTTAAGAAGATCAATAGATGGACAGGTCAGGGTGCCAAGACTGAAAGGAGAAAAGGTAGGAGTCTTTGCTACAAGGTCTCCACATCGACCCTGCCCTATAGGGCTAACTGTTGCAAAGGTAAACAGCATTATATGAGAAAATTGTGTCTTCTTTTATGGACTTTTCAATCGTTTCTGTCCTAGATTATATGAACATTTTACTATGGGAGTATGTGATAATATTACTTATTTAATAATAAGAAACTTCTCAGCAGATTGCTCTGACTACAGTGGAGGATTTCCTCATATTTTGGGATTTTCTGGTTTCTACTTGCAGTTTACTCTCCTGTATTTGGAAAATGCAAGAACTATAACGGACACTTTGCTTTGTATAACCTAGGTGGAAGCTATCAAAGGAAACACGGTTTTACTCTCAGGTGTAGATTTGGTTGATGGAACAGTGAGTTCTCTTTTCTCATGATCTGCTTCCTCGTTCAATAAATTATTTTCGAATTGACCCATGATAACCCAAACTGGCCTCATGCACACTGTCTTACGAGTGGCCATCATTGGATTAGGAGTTGTAGTGTTCATGGTCTGATGTTCCGAGATATATTGTCATTTGCATTTGCTTCATAGTAATCTTTGGCCACCTCTAATTGATTAACTTTTATTGGCTCCTCAGGCTAGCTCTGTGGCATTAGAAAGCTAATTGGTTAAGAATTGTGCAAAAAATTTAGAATATCTATAGTAATTTGCTACCTGAGTTACTGGATCTTGATTTTTGTTGCTAAAGCATGGTATCAGCTCCCTTTAACATTGTGTTTTGGATGATTATGTAGTAATAACTGATTGCCACTTGAGCAATACACGTATCAACTGGCTGTAGTGCATACGTCTGTACTTTCCTTTGACAAAATATAGAATTGCTTAATTTTGTCAAATTGCTTAACATTAACATATTTATGATTTTGTTTATGTTGGACAGCCGGTTCTGGATATTAAACCTTATCTCTCATACTGTGATAGCCTCCCAGGAGCAAGAGTACCATCCTGGGTAATGGTGAGAACTCAGTTTTCTACTGTTTGTTGTTTGTGATTCTCTTTCAGGGGTTGAATGGTTACCAAACTTTTAAGTATGTAGGATGTCAGTTTCTTTTTCATGACTACCAGTAAATAATATTCTCGAGTGTGATAATATCTGTTGTGACATTTTTAAGCTTCGTAGGCACCGTCAGACTTAGGGCTCTTAATGATTTGTGCCTTGCCTTAATAAGGTATTTGTAGTTCGTGCTGCGATTGCTCCTGATCTTTGGTTACCCATTCTTTATATGGGTAATATAACCACGAAGAAAATAAGGGCCTTCATATCTAGAGTCTTCTCTATGAAAGACACATTTCCTGAGATCTCACATGCGCCTAATTTGCTCAGGTCGACAGCTCACTAGCAGTTGCTTCTGTGAACTTCTCTGGTCATTTCTCTTCAACACTAGCTGATTGCTGGGCAGTTGCGGTGAGCTTTCTTAATTAATTTGACCAATCATTATGGAGATCTTTAGTTCATGTACTCTCTCTACTTGGGATAGAGTCTTCAGAATTTTTTTGTCATCTCGTGATGGTTAATTAGGCTTTGTTTTGTAAAGTATCTATTTTCCCAATTTTTGTTCTTTTATTCCCCTGAAAAAAAAAAGAATAGAAATCTGTTTAGTAACATTAATTAATTTTTCTATTCCTCGGAATAAAAAAGTGGCGGAGAATAAATTTGGAAGAAATAAAAAGTATAAAAAAGTAACTTCTTGTTTCCGGGAATAATTTTTAGAAGTAAGTTATTTTTTTTCCTTCTTTTCTTTTTCTTTGTTGGTAGCCACCCCTCGTTGCCGCCTGCCGACCAGCTGACGATCGTTGTCGGTTGACTAACAATTGCCGACTGCTGCTGACGCCAGCCCCACTGTTGTTGGCCGACCGACAACAATCAACGACTATTGCCCGCCAGTGGCCAACAGCCATTGCCGGCTGATGACCGCTACCGCCACCCGCAGCCGACCACTGCCAATTGCCGACTGCTGACCACCGCCACCAAATGCCGCCGCGGTGGCGGCGGTGGCAGTGGTCAACGGTCGGCAACGGTCGGCAGCGGTCGTCGGTCGGCGATGGCGGTGTTGGCAGTTAGCGGCGACGGTCGGCAACAACAGGAAGAATAAAAAAAATTTAAAGAAATTTTACTTTACAAAATTTTTTGTAAATCGTATTAAACGCATTCTTATTCTTTTTTCATTCCGAGAATATAAATTTTGTGTAGATTACCAAACGTGTTCTTTTACTGAAAAATTATTATGGAGAATAGAAATAGAAAAAGATTATTTCTGAAAAAAAACTATTTCTCAGAATAGAAGTATTACCAAACGGATCCTTAGTTTACATACATTTCCTAATTGTGTGGGAAGATTAGATGATTGATAAATTTGCAGTTTAATTTTGCAGTCGGTGAATGTTAAACGTGTGTAATTACTAGAATTTCTCAATCAAGGGGTGTTTACTGCTCTGTCATGATGCTTCTTTTTCTGTAGTTCTTTCTCTCTCATGTTAGCATGTATGACTACTTTAGTGAGCAGAATATCCTATCAGAAATGCAGTTGCAAATTATTTAATCTCGTCATATAACAGGGAAGTGATTTTCCGAGTCATTTATAAGTAGCGTGGCTTCTCTTAGTTCTCAGTCTGTTTATATTGTGGATAATGTGCATTTCAGGGAAAGAGTTCGATGTATGCATCACCAGAAGAGCTTCAGAAGTTGATCGAGGAAGTCCTTTCATGGGATATACGATCAGTATCTCAGAGAAACCGATCACATGATTCGCCTGTCGGGGAAATTAATGGCAAAGCATCTGATATGACTTCGGACCTCGACAATCTGCACGAAGATGGTTCCGATAAACATGAGAAGGCACCTCTGCATTCCACGGATATAGTCTATCACCTTGTTTTGGAAAGATTCGACATTTCGTATAGTATTGATCCTGATGGAAATGTCTTTGTGGAGAAAGTCTCGCTTCCCTCGGACATCCCAGATAATAACAATGAGAATATTACAAACCAATACGAAGAATGACTTGGATGACTAGGTGGCTCAAGGATTTTGGTTTTCCAAACGATGATTTGCTTTGATTAGGGTTCATTTCATGCTGGAGCTTGGGGTTCCTGTTTTTTTCTCTGTCTGATTACCCATTGCTACTTCACCTTAGATCCTCTCATTGAGGTTTTCTTCTTCCGTTAAAATATGTAGATCACACTGCAAACCAACGAGGAGTAGGCTGAAGAGAATAACCAAATAAAATAATCCGAAATATACATTGAGGACAATACTAATATGTACCGAGTTTTATTACTTGTTCAGGATATCTTTTTAGAAAGCCCACCAATCACATGAACCCAGCGAAGTTGTCCTGCCAAGATGGGCACCTGCATACACCTTGTCCTTATCTTACACTTATTTATGAGATCAGGATTCTTCATTTCCATCTCCTGGAGTGTAAACATAAAGGGACGAATCGCCGTTTACTTACTGTTAAATCTATCAAAATGGGTCAAAAATTAATTTCTTATGATGAGTTGAGTTGTTGCATGAGTTTGTTATATTTAATAAATGGATAATAAATGAGATTATAATAGTAAAGCTTAAAATAATATGATTATTAAATGGGTTTACAATTTATTTAGTCTCCTCTATCAATGGCATATAAGATGGTGAAAAGAAAAAGGCACCCGAGCGAAATTATTGCTATGTATATCTTACTACGCGGCCGTCCACCCGACCAAGTCGGGCTTACGTGTGAAATAAGATGCAAAAATACAAAAAACGAATACATATGTGACTGATTTTGAGTTGAAATACATATGGTCCTCACACTTTTAGTCTCAATCAACAACAGCATATGCGATGATGAAAAGAAAATGTATCGGAGAGAAATTGTCGCTTTGTATTACTTGTTATGCAAGGGTCCACCCTGTTAGAAGATATAACACAACCAACTTGGGTCAATTATTTGCTCTCTCACACCCACTCAGTCCACGCTCTATGAATTTTTCTAAGTTAGGTTTATTATGAAAGTGTTTTAACAATATTGGTCGAGTATAAGACACTAGTTCGTATTGCATGAAAATAAGTTAAAACATTTTAAATGAGTTGATTTTGATGGGACTACTTTTGACTCGATCCACCCGTTTGATGGTTGATGGGTTCCACCTAGCACCAAACCATCACTCGGCCTTCAATTCGCCGTCCACAGGGCGGCTCGACCCGACCCTTACTATTCCCGCATTTTTTTTTTATTTTTCTAATTCTCTCTCTCATCACGAGTCCGGCTTCCGGTTTTTCTTCTTCCCTTTCGAGATGAAAAGAAGCCTTCCCCCAATTAAAACAAAACCAGTCAAAGGGAATGAGGGTTGGATTGAAATCGACGCCTCATCGGACGAAGCAGACGCCCGCACTAAGTGAGTGGTCGGCCGTTGGTCAGCCGTCTCTTTCGTAAGTGGTCCAACGGCATAATTCCATGTGAGGCCAGATTTTAAAGAGTTAACCGTACACCGAGTCATTTGTACATATCACGAAGCAAGACTCTGGCAAAAGGGTACTCCCATTATATTCGTATCGTTTGATATAGGGGTGGGTGGATAAGTTCCAATATTGGAATATGTAACTTATGATGTTATAATCGGTTCCCAATTTTTGAACTTTAGAACGTATCTTATTTATCCAGAACCGATTCTGGAATCTATCATATTTTTCGATCTGATTCTAAGGACTACCTAAGAATCTACTTTGTTTTTGTTCCTTTTGTTGGTTCATTTTTGTTAGCAAAATCATATGGGGTTATGAGCAATTGAAACAATCCAAAGTAAAAAAATGAACAATAAAAATCATAATCCGCTAAAACCAACAATCCATGAGATGAATACGTAGTCAAATACAATTATATAAGATAAGAACTTTAAACGAGTAACATAAAACATAAATTATAAAACTTAATTTTCCATCCATTCATAAAAATTCTGACGATATGTTTTGAAGAAGTAAAAGGACGAAAGAGTAGGGAGATTAGAATTTAGGGTAAAAGAAATTAAAGTTTTGGCTTTTTAGCTTATAATTGTTGATGCGAAATCGATGAAAAAAAAAAGCGATATGGTTCTTAAATAAGTATTCACTTTGAACCTATTTTCGGATTAGTTACAATTGGTTCGAAAATTCGGAATCTATTTCCGAATTAGCTCCAATCGAAAGTGATTCTTAGATCTGTTTTTCAAGTGATCCGATCCGATTCCCGATTAAAATTGATTTGGTTGCATATTCCTAGTTTGATGAATGAAATCTTGATCGTAAGCTCTCGTAAGGTAGGGCTATTGCGGAACCGACAAGCACGTGAAACCCATTTTAGGACAGGAGAGGGTTTGACGATCGATGCGGGTTTCGAATAGCGTTCGGCCGGTAGCGGAAGTTAAGGATGATGTGCGTGTCCAAAACGGCTTTGCGCAAAGCATCGAAGAAGCTTCCGAAGACCTAAAGGGCAGACTTGAAAGTACGGGATCCAAACGGATCTCCAGGACAGCAACGGTCTAGCTGCCGTGTTTGGACCACGCGGCCTAAATTTTCATCGCTTTCCGCCGTATAAGAGTGGACTGGCCGTTTTACATATTTGCCCCTTATGGCAACGCCAGATCTACCACCGGTGCCCCGGAAGGATGGACCCTCCAAAGAACATCAGCCACACATGTAGGTAGAACATAACTGCTGGGGGTGAGACCCACGTAGGTAGCCGTGATGGTTGAGACGCTTACTACCCATCGTCAAGAAACGGGTTCAATCTCCGTAGATGCGCGACTTAAGTGGGTCCCGGAGTGGTTTAATTAGTGAGGGTCTCGATCGAGCACGCTCGCTTTCGTGTGATTAAAAATAATCTGGATCGACTTTGGTCATAAAAAAAAAATGGTGGAAATTTAAGTCCACCAAATTCTAAAATATATTGTAAAACTGTAACTAAGTTTTAAAATTTTCGAAAAAGTACAAACAAATCTTAAAATTTATTATGGAAAGTATATTCAAATTATAAAACTTTCAAAAAAATACGATCCAAACTCTAAAACTTATCAAATCAGTGTAATTAAGTTCTAAATTTTGTTAGCATTTTATATTTGCTTTAAGTTTTGACGGGCCTAATAGAAGGATTTGATTGTATCAGTCATTACATTCTAAAAGTTTTGAAACTAAATTTTACTTTCATGATAATTAGTTTTAATATTTAATTGCATTCTTGTACACTTATCTCAAAATTTACTTCTCTTTTTTTCACTTCTCGATGAGCGGCTATAGTAAAAGCTCCTCCCAAAAATGTTTCATGTGTTTGTCTTGGTTCTAGTGCACTCGAGATTTTATATTATGCACCATTCAATTCAAGGATGATGAAAGCTTCGGTGGTATGCCGACCCTTATATAGAATTAAATTGACCAACAAATCCGGCGTGAAAATATCATTTTGTGTCAAAATATAAATAAGCCACTTGAGACGGATACTCCACATATTTGCACATGTGCATCAGTAGCAGTGTAGCACTACAGCACAAGTGTCACCTACCCAATTATTCATTGCCCTGTCTTTCCAGATGTAAATAGGGACCAATATTATTATAGTCTTTGCCAACCACCCCTTTTCAATGACACACCTGCTGGGAAAGTGGATGGACCTTCAGGATCGCAATCCCGTCGCATTTAATTGACCTTCAAATTTATTATAAAAGTGCAATTGGAATTCTTAAGTTTTACATTCGTTATAAAAATTTATAGAGATAAGTAAATCGAGACTCTTCAAATTTGTTATAAAAGTATGATTGAATCCTAAAACTTTTTAAAAGGTAGAATGAAATCGTTAAACTTATTAGCATTTTTTGTTTGTTAAGTTAGACGAAATTAATCAAATAACTTAATTGTACTAATTTGATAATTTTTAACATTTAATTATACTTTTATAACAAGATTTTGGACTTTATTACGCTTTGTGAAGTTTCATATACTCAATTATATTTTTATTTGACAAATTTTAGAAGGCACTTTTAACACGCTTATCTCAAAATTCATTTCTTTATTCACTTCTCGATGAGAAGCTGTAGCAAAAAACCCTCCCACTCCACAGACATGTTAAGTGTATTTTGTCTCGGTTCTAGTGCACTCAAGATATTGTTTTATGCTTCATTTAATTCACGGATGGCGGAGCGTTTGGTGGTGCGCTGAAGCTGAACTTTATATAGAATTAAATTCACCAATAAATCCGGCTGTGAATGTCATAACGTGTCGGTATAGAAACAAAGCCGCTCGAGACGGAAATTCCCCATATTGTTGCACATGTGCATCAGTAACAACACTACAGCACAAGTGTCACTAACCATATTGATGACCTTCTCTTTCCACATGTACAGAGTAAACATATTATTATTATTATCATCATTATTATTATAGTCTTTGCCAACCACCCATTTTCAATCATGCCACAAGTTGGGAAAGGAGATGGACCATTGGGATCTCAATGTTCATTGCATTTAATGAGGGTGGCCCGCTAATATCCTGCAAACAATAAACCATAATCGAAACATTGATTTTTGACATGTTTGGTTTTTTTTTTCTTTTCTGGCTAAGCGCTCTGATTGTACTGCATTCTGACATATCGCATTTAGTATTTTTGGGAGTGCGAATCTTGGACACAGCCCCCACCACCACAGAATTAGGGTGGGGAAAAGGCTCTTATCCAAATTTCTACTCAACATCAGAAGCCCCAATTAGTCATAATTTCTACTCAACATCAGAAGCCCCAATTAGTCTATCGATCCAGAAAAACTTAAAAAATTTAGATAAAGAAGGACCACTCGACCGGGACTAAATAAAAACCAATCGACCGCCTTTATCGACGTCTGGATCACTAGCCTACCGGTCATCGCCCTCCCGCACCGACTCTCAATGCTTGCCCCGCCTCGCCTTGCCTCGATTTCGCGATCCTCAGTAGCCCCTTCACCTCGATCATCAATTGGGTTCGGACGATTAGTAAACCTCAAAAAACGAAACGAATTCTGAAGCATCGCGCGTAACCACCTCGTTTCCGTTCGTTGGCAAAACGGAGCCGAACCTTCGACCATCTCGAAAATGGCAAAACAGGTAAATAACTCGAAGAGCGATGGGCTATTTTTGTGAACCGGGAAGCTTCCTGACAAGACGCAACAGCAACCGGTTACAAAAACCGAAACTGCGAAAACCTCCGCCTGCTGGAAGTGCTGGTGGTGGCGGGGAGTGGCAGTGGCGTGATTGTCATTCGCCATTCTCTCTCTCTCTGTCCCTTTCTCTCTCTATTTCTCATCGTTCTACGCTTTCTCTCTAGATGACGACGAATCTATATGCGTGTTCGCGGGGACGCAATCGTCGTACATTGGATTACCCATTTTCTAATCTACGAAATACACTAGCGAACGCCATCATTGTTCATGATTTCAAGTTAGGATTTTTATCCACAAAGTTTGGATTTTTATTTTCTGAAATTCGTCTCTCCCCCACCCTCGACGCTTCGCTTTCCTAGTTTCCAGTGCTGCTTGATTGGTTCTAGAGGGAGAGAGGGGCAGAGGGGTTTCTGGGTTGTCTCTGTTCGGGCGCGATGGATCCCCCAACGTCGCCGGAGAGCGGGGTGCGGGTGGCGGCGCGGTCGTCGATGATCGACTCGTTCCGGAGCTGCGGGCTGAGGGGGATGCGGATTGACAAGGAGGAGCTGCGGCGGAGGCTGGTGATGCCCAAGTACATCCGCATCGCCATCCGGAACTCGATCGGTTCAAGGACCGAACAGCGTCGACGAGAGCCAGCCCGCCGCGGACGAGAATGCCGAGCCCCTGAGGCTCCCATGGTCGTTTTCATCAACTCCCGCAGCGGCGGGCGGCACGGGCCTGAGCTCAAGGTCGGCTGTCCAGCTGATCGCTGAAGAACAGGTACGGATGATGCGGTAGTTGATGTTCAGTTGAGTTTGATCAGGCAATTCTTCTCTTTGCGTATGTCTGAGCTCAAGCTCTGGCTTCATATGGCGATAGCTGTGAAATGGGTCTGCTTTCTTGAAGTTCGTTTGATCATTTGGAAGCCTAGTCTGGGTTCGCTGCTGTGCTCTGGACTGCTCGATTGATTGTGTTAGGCATCTTTTATTTGGGACGCTTGAAGGATTTTTGGGCAGTGTTGGGCTGTCTTAAGATGAGAAAGGCCATAATTTGGGAAGCGATGTTAGCTGTGATGCTGGAAATGCTTTTGCTAGCTTGACTGCGCATCATTTCTATGCTTCCATCGCTGCATAAAATTCGAAGCTCCTGTCTGTGATATTGGAAAGCCCTTCTGATTTTCTCTTCTCCTTTATTCAATTGGAAAGGATGCATCTTTTATATGCAGTTTATGATCGCTTCATCGTAGTGACTGTGGATAGTGAATGCCTGTTATTCATTTGTAAAAACTGGAGCTTAATATAAGCCATGAAGTTGTTGAATCTCTCAAATTTTTGAGGGGGTGGACATCTGTTAGTTTGTGTTTGTTTTTAAGTACAGAATTTTCAAGGGGCGGACATTTGTTAGTTTGTGTTTGTTTTTTTGTGGTACAGTATTTCTCTTTGAGTTGTGGTAAAACAAAAAAAATTGAGAGAGAGAGAGAGAGAGAGAGAGAGAGAGAGAGAGATTTGAGCCCATTTTATGACAACTATAGCAGCGGACAACTTGAATTATTGCAGTGACTCATAAAGATTATTTGACGGATGTGTTCTTTTTTTTTTTTTTTTTTTGTCAGTGACGGATGTGTTCAAAAAGACAAGTTTTTCTCTAAAAGTATGGCATGCAATATTTTGGATATTTATATCTTTCAGTACCACATGCACCCCTTTTCAAATTATATAGTATGTTGAAAAAGGTCATATTGAGTTCCTGAAAGCTTTAGAGCTACATTTGACAACAAGGCTTTCTTTACCGAGATTGAAAATTATATGACTACTGAAAAAGATAATTGAGGCAAAATGCCCGGACAACCTTTGATGCTCATTCTATTTGCCTCAATTATACTTTTCCAGTGGCGCTCGATCTCTGCGATCGTGCCTGCTTCCTCTTGTTCGTCGGTTCATACTCTTCCCACGCGTAGTTGTTCTCAGCGGTGTATGCACGGATTGAAGCATCCTCCTAGATCCTCTTGTTACATGTATAGAGGGTTTTGAGGAGGATTCCATCGATCCTTTGATTGAATGCGCGTTGGGGAGGAGGAGTAAGACGAGACCCAGCGAAGATGCAACAGCCTCCGTAGATGATCCCCGTGTTGCCCTCGTTTCCCCCTATCAACATCACCACCGAGCAGATTCAAAAGGTATCTCCTCCTCTCCCTCTCCCTCTCCCTCTCCCTCTTCCTTCTTCCCCCAATCGAATCCTCCCTTGCCGTCTATTCCTTCTAGCTTCGGTCACTTGGTGCGATTTACCAACTACGAGTCGCTAAGGTTGACTGCTTTCTTCCTAGGAAGCGTGGCGGGACATTGAACAATTGGTCTCGTGCTAATCACAGATTTTCCAGTCTTCTAAAGAGATAAGTGGATGCATGAGTCTGACTACACCATGTCTACCCATCTCGTGTCGTATTTGAACAATGATATTTGCATGTCGAGACATGAGTAATATGAAAGATTAGGCGCATCCTAGCAAATGGATATGAAACTTATGCGACCAAGTGTTGTACAAGGGTTTTTCAAGTAACATTGTTGGTTATGAAAAAATTCAATTTACTTAAGGTCATGGATTTATAACTATATCTCTAGACTCCAACATAGTACTATCATAATATGATCGGGTATCTAATATGGTAAGTCGGGGGGAGGGGGGGGAGGGGGCAGTGTCTAATCTCTTGGAAAGAAACGGGGGCGGGGGCAGAGTGGGCGTGGAAGGGAAAGTGGAGTGGAACGACCGGGGGATAACGAGGAAGAAATGTGTCACGGTAACATGTTCCCCCATACAAACCAATAGCTATCCTATGCTCATTGTGTGATCGTGATTCAGGGTTCGGGAAATTGTCTTCCCACTTTTCAGGCTTTGGATAAGGGACAAAAATTTCAGTTTATGGATTGAAAATATCGGATGCTCTTAAGTTCAAGCTCTGAATGTATTCTTGCAAGAGACAGGCTCTTGGATACTTGGAACGCCTCTTTCTCTTAGTGTATTGCCTTCTTTTGGTGGCATTCCAGTGATTCTTGATCGAGTTATGGGTCCTGATAGGGGAGTCTCTTTGCTATTTCGGACCATTTATTACCAATCTCGTGTGTGCTTGAATTAGTATCTTATCCTCTCCTCGAGTCCATGTCTCTTTTTGCGGAATTCATGGATATATGCCTATATACGCCAGACTAACATATTACTGTCATAATTATGATCGAGTATATATTATGGTAAGCCGTAATGTATGAATTCTAAATAGAACTTTACAATGATTAGCTGAGTAAAAACTGAAGATTTGTCGCTCTCGCCATGTATATGTACATGTCCTTCATGTGGTGTCAGCCATGTGTGGTTTTGATTCTTCATCAACTTTCTTCTTTTTTGTCATTCTTTTATATGATGATGGGTCCTATAATATTATGAATAATCGGTAAGATCGTATGTCTTCTCACTTTAACATTTCGAGAATTGGTGGATATTTCAGCAACTATACTCGTTTGCATGATTAATACATAAGTTAAATCATATTTCTTTGAAGATGTTATATTTCTCACTTTAAACTTGATAACATTACATATATCTACAAAGGGAAATTGATTAAGCTAGACATCCACATTGATACGAGACAAAGTAAGGTAATACATTTACAATCATCTCGCATATCCCTTATTTTTCTGGTTCTTCTAGTATTGTTGTTCTTGTATTTCATGTGAATTTGTGTTTCATGATTATTATGTTCCAATATAGATGGATAACAAAATTCAAGCAATGGTAACGGGTGCAACGGCGCAAAGTGGTTATGATAGTTATCACATTAGTTATGGATGATTATGATCATTCAGAGAATCGCATCATCGAGAGAGCCTCATGTGAATCGAGATTATGAGAGAGAGTTATATATGAATTGTGTGCTATATAGTGGTGATACTCATTGTGTAGATCAAATATGGATGATGCCGAATGCTTTTTTAGACCTTTGTAAGATACTTGGTGCAAGTAACTTGTTGCGTTCTACTGTAAATGTTTCTATTATGGAGCAAGTTATGGTATTTTGTCATATCATTGGACATAATGTGAGGTTTAGAGTCATTGGGGGAAGATTTCATAGATCAATAGACACCGTTCATAGATATTTCAAAATCGTCCTGCAAGTGATTTTGAAATTATACAAGCATGTGGTGAAAGAACCAAGCAATTCCACTCCTCCTGAGATAAGTAATACTCGAAGGTTTTATCCATATTTTAAGGTATGGAATTTGAAAAAACAAGTCTATAAATTGCTTGAGAAGTTTCATTAGTATTTTGTTGGTAACTATATTGATTATTTTAGGATTGTGTTGGAGTAATAGATGGAACTCATGTACGTGCATCAGTTCCTCTTGAAATTCAAGGAAGATTTCGTGGTCGGAAGGATGGAACAAAACAAAATATATTAGCTACCTTTACATTTGACTTGAGATTTTCTTATGTATTAGCTGGTTAGGAAGGCACATCTCATGATTCACGTATTTTGCCTGATGCACTTTCAAGGCCGAATGGATTGAACATTCCTAGAGGTAAGAAAATTGAATTTACACACATTATGTGAATTGAGATTAGTAACTTGATAATAAACTTATTTATAACTTGTAGGAAAATATTATCTTGCTGATGCTGGTTATGGAATCCAAAATGGCATCATCTCTCCCTATTGTGGTGTTAGATACCATTTGAAGGAGTTTAGTGATCGCCCTCCTGAAAATGAGAAGGAACTATTCAATTTGCGGCATTCATCTCTAAGAACTACTATTGAAAAAGCATTTGGAGTTCTAAAGAAGCGTTTTTGAGTATTGGGTTTAGAACCTTTTTGGTCATTTAGAATATAAGTCGATGTTGTCTTAGCTTGTTGTATCATTCACAATTTTATTATGAAAGCTGATCCCAATGACTCTATCATGGAAGAGATGAATAGACAAATGGAATCTCAAAGAGAAAATCCAAGAATCCAACTTTCTCAAAGGGAGGAAAAGGAGGAAAATAGGATATGGGCATCAAAGAGGGATAGGATTGCACAAGCAATGTGGATTAGTTATCAAAATATTAGAAGAAGCCAATAGTTTTACCTTTATTTCTTTTGAGTGCTTTATTTTGAACATGTGATTTTCATTTCTTTAATGATAATCATCTCTAAATATTTACTATGTGTCCATCTTCATCATATTTTTTTCTTATTCTAATGTTTAAAGTTGTTACGTAGTTATCATGATGAGTAAGTAAGTAAAACGATGAGAAGGTCAAGCAATTTAGATGGTGAAGCCTATGGAGCGTGTTTTACTTGAAATTCTCACCTAATGAAGCTAGTAAAGGAAACAAGCCTTCAAGTACATTCAAACCCTCTTCAATTACTCGAGTTGTCAATACAATAACTGAGAAGTTTAGTGTTTGTTGTGAGCCCGACCATGTTGAGAACCACTTGAAGACAGTCAAAAGTAATTGGAAGACGATTCAAACTGCGCGTGGCAAGAGTGGATTCAATTGGGATGACAAGTTGAAAATGGTCATAGCTGGAAAAATGAATTTGATCAATATGTGTCGGTAATTTTTCTCATCACTTGCTCAATACATTCTTTTAGCCAATGTTTCACATAAGCAGTTTTATGTGTCTTTATATATTTACTCAGCATATAAGGGATAATTTCCTAACCATCTCAGTCAAGATTTTTAAACTTTAATGCGTTTGCTAACATGCTGGATTGAAAAAAAAGAAAAAAAAAAGATAGCATATTATTAACTTGTTAGTCACCCTTGTTTCACTGAAGCCATAGGTTATCATGTTTGTGTAGGTTGTTGTGTTGGTGTTGTTTCTATTTTTGTTACAAGTGTAATGCATAATTTAATATTGACTGTCATACTAACAATTTATATGTCTGGAAACTTTCTCAATGTCTTTTGCTGCTGCGATTTTGATTTTGATTGTTGGGTATATCTAGAATGCGACCAGGGTTGGTAAAGTTTGCTTCTTTTCTCTTTACCTTCTACAATTTAGGTGGTGAGAGACTAAGAAGACACCATGTCTTCTGCAATTTAGGTGTTCACAAATGAGGTGCTAATCCTAACATTGATAGGCATTTTCGAGACCTCGTGCTTTAGATCTTATTGATCTTGCATCTCTTGCAAAGATGGATTGACAATGCAATTTCTATTTAGGCGTAATTGTGAAGGGAAAATGACTAAAAGAACAAACAAATGAAGGGCTTCAAACGTGTTTTTTTCATAGCTTGAAGCCTAAGTGTTGTCTGCTTAATAGCTTTTTTCATATCTAACCGTGGAACTAATAATTGAATGAATATTGTGCATTTACAGGTCCATCCTTCTCATGGAAAGTATTTGAATAAAATGATTGACATGTATGATGAGATGGCTGTGGTGGTTGGGAGAGATATAGCCACCGGAAGCTTTGCTAAGGTTCGGGGACATCGATGCAACGGAAGTTGACTCCTCACTGTCGACTTAGGTGATGACTTCGATGACTTCGATGAGTTGATGAAGGGCTCGAAAACATGTTCCTCTACTGTGCATTTAGAAAAGAGGTCTCACAAAAGGTGAAAAGGTTCCAACAATGATGACAAGTATGTTGCACTTTCAACACAACTTGGAGAGATGGCCTCGGCAATTAAGTCATTGGCTCATATGGATGTGGATCACTCTCAAGTCTATTACTCTCAACTCTACAATGAGGTGATGAAAGTGGATGGATACGATGAAATTACCCTTGGATCAGTTTTTGACCATCTAATTGAAAATGAAAAAATTGGAAAAGCATTCATGGTGAAGAGTGCGACTCTTCGCAAAGTATGGGTTGATAAATTTCTAAACAAAGGAGATCATCATTAGTGATATATTTGTCTCTGGGTGTATGCTTGGTGATCGTGATTGTGATGGTGATTGAGAACTCTTGCTTGATGCTTTGTTGACTCCATCAACAAGCATTTTTGGCTAGACAACCTACTGCAAAGTAGATGAAGAGATAGGTGTGTAGACATATTATGGCTGCCAAAATTCCAGCGATGTGTAATTTTATGCAAGGTGCTCGAGAAGTCTCAAGGTAACAAAGGTAACACAAGATTTTTGATAGCTTGATCGATGAGTTTGCTGGTCAAAAGAGTATGAACTGAATGAGTTGCTTAAAGCAGGGGTGCTTTTGCCTTTATGAAATCCATAGGTCAACCGGGTAGTTATTACTGTCTTTTGGATTCAGACATTTAACACCTATAGTCAAATAGCAGTGTTTTGTAATTGACCCTCTACTTGCCTAATTTATCTATGATGCTATTCTGGATTCATATGGAGAATTCGCCACTATTTACTTGCTAATATTCCACTGATGATTACCAGGATGGGTTCCACAAATATTGTGGAAGATTTTGGAACTACTTTTTAGCATGGGTAAGAAACAGAATTAGCTAAAAAAATGGCAATAGATGCAAAACATTAATCCAAACCATGTTAATTCACAAGTGTTTATTTGCTGCAGAAGCAAGAGTTAATTCACAAGTGTTTATTTGCCTTAAAACTCTATTTTTAAAATGGCAATAGATGCGAAACATGAATCCAAACCATGTTAAACTATTCCCAAGCATAATGGTTAGAAAATATTTTCTTTACCGAACACCGGAAAACATTTTCCGAAACATTTTCAAGTTTTACCCGAACACCGGAAAATATTGTCATTTTCCTGGAAAATGACTTCTAGGAAAATATTTTCCGGAATTGGCCAATTTTCCGTGAAACGAACGGACCCTTAGATTGGTCTAAGACTTTCAACACCTTACTTTGTGCTATTGGTCTTTTCAATTCTTATCATCAATTAGCTAAATATAAGAGCATAAGATAAGGGGGAGTGGGTACACAAAACAAGGAAATGTGGTATTGGTGAGGGATAAGATGTGGTATAACCCCGAAAGGACATGGAAGAGGGAGAGAGCTGCAAAAGCGAAAACAAGAGGAGGCAGCGGCAGAAAGAACACCATCTTTTGGGGGGGGGGGGGTTCCTCTCTCCAAGATTTTTTTCTCAAAGGTCCCTAAAACTCTCTCAGGCCCCATTCCATGATCGGGCCATGATCTTCCCTCGTTGTTCTCTCTTCTTCATCTTGACTTCTCCATCTTTTGGCACCATCATTCAAAGTGTAAATAGCTAGCCAAGCTCGCATGCAACTTCGAGCACCTCAACCTTGACTTCCAACTTGTCAAGGACTAGTTCTTCATCACAAGCCACTGCAAACCGCATGAAAGGAAGACGTGAAAGCTAAGTGTTCAGTCTTGGTCTGTGACATCTCAGATTTTCAGTCTTGCTTTATGCTGAATAAATCATGCATTTCATTGACACGTCTAGAACTATTCTCGTGAGCTGATCACTCTCGAGATAACTAGACTATTTAGGAAATTTATTAAAAAAATTTAAGACAATAGACTTAAGAATTCGATCAGGAATCGACTTCTCGACCGTGTTCATCTTTAGAGGCCATTACGGCACAATTAAAAATCGATTTGAGATCAAAGATAAGTCTGTTTGACTGAAATATGTGGACTAATCATGGGTGACACCACTAAATTGGAAAATTTCGTCGACCGGCCCTAAATTGATTTTTTCTGTCGTTTTGGTACCCAATGTCCGTATTTGAATCCTCGAGGTTTTCATGACAACCAAGAGTTGCCATTGAGCGAGTGAGTTCATTGTGACTTGAAGAAAATCAATCACGGGTAATTTGTACCAAAAATTTCTGAAAACTACTCGGTAGCTTAGGTCACGCTAAAAATGTGCCGAATGAAAATTAACTGCGAATTCAAGTCCGATTTTAGAAATTGAAGATTCTATCATGTCACAATAAATTCTATGAGTGTCGATTCAGTCTTAAAAGGTTTTTTTGGAATTCAAGACTTTTTGGGAAAAAAGTAGTCTTAGGGCCATTTTTGTTCAGAAAATGCTAGGGATTGTTTTTAATCACAAATTTGGGAAGCATGATGGATATATGAGTGATGAAAAATGTCAATTGAAGCACTTGGTGTGTCAATTGAATTTATTAAAACCAATTGAGATTTAATTGAGCAAGAAGCTAAGCCAATTGAAGCCATTTACTTAGAATTTTGTATGCCCTCCTTCCCCTAGCCATTTTTGGACCATTTAAAAGTTATGGGAGTGCATTGGTGGCTCATTATGAGCCAAGGAAGAAGGCTTGGCCTAGGTTGGGTCAAAGGAGACAGACTTGGAAGATGAGGCATGTGGAGCTTTTGTCTCCCCACCTCTTTATCCCTTCCTTCTCTCTCTCCCTTGGCCAACCAAACCCATTCAATTCCCCCTCTCTCTCAGCTTATTCGACGCCAACAACCAGCATGAGAAATCAAAGCTACCGTCGCCGCTTCACGCCGCCTTGCCATCGTCATTTCGCGCGCCACCGCCCATGTGCATCGCTGTTTGCCTAGCCGCGCCTCACACCGTTGTTCCAGCCACCATGCTGTGACTTGAGAAGCCAAAGTAGAACTAGTCCAGCCACCCAAACTGCCGATTTGGACCCGAGACCATCCCTGTTGTCTCTCCCGAGCCCTGCTGCCACTACAGCCTTGTTTTCTTATGTTTTTGCAGCCAAAACAGAAGATTTGGAAGTGGGTTTTACAGCAACTTTGAAACCCGTTTTGAGGTGTTTGTGGACTTCGGATCTTAGGCTCGCTTTGGAGAAAAGTGACCCTCGCTTCATTCTCGACGTTTCGATCTGAACGAATTGTTAAACGGGTGGGTTTTGCTCACTAATTCTTGCTTAGTATGCTAATGATGCTTAGGGGTTATATTTAATTAAGTGTAATTAGGTGGATATATTATATTAGAATAATTAAATTAGAGTTTACCTATGCATGTTAGGCAAATGGTGTGGCACCCCTTGACGGCCCCCGATTCATTAGGGTCACCATAGGTACTTGTCACTCATCCTACTATATACCAATAAGGTAACTTTTTAATTAAAGTGAAACCATAGTTCATAGGGGTTGATCAATAGAATACTTTTCCGTTTTTTTTTTTTTTGTAAAGGTCTTAGTACAATTCATCAGTAGAAGCATAAACGTATCTCACCAATCCTCACTTCAATAACAATAATGCAATGCACACCACCTACGCTCCAAATGAAAAGACAAAGTCGAGTCACTTTTATTTATATTTTCACGATGGATATTTCGGGTCGGTACAGCAAAAGGCCAAGATTTTTAACTATACTTGGCTATAACTCAAAAGAGAACTCGACCCTACATCAAACATGTACACCCCTTCATCAACAAGCATTGGCTATCCCCAAAAAGTGTCAGCTCACACTAGCTATACGTGCCATCACACCCAACTCGGTGCATCGGGCGGCGGCGGCGGCGGCATCCCTAGCATCACTCCACCACGCCGGACATGAACAGACAAAAACTCCTGGATAACCGGGCTATTAGCAAGACCCACATCGTACATTACTAAGATATGGACTCGGACATACACTAGACCAGGCAAACTAACATAGGAATGCTCTATGCACTTCACCTCGACATCAGATGGCAATCCATAATAGGTATTGCATGCAACTAGTAGCAAAGACATCTTTTTGATCTGAAATGTTAATCTCCAAAAGGGGTGAGTACAATCACTCATCAGTAAAGATCCACCAAACTACACAATGCGTCAAACAGAACAATCAAGGTATCAAGAATAAAACATATATCATTCATACATTCAAGCATACCTCACCTTACAGTCATGCATATATCACCATACAACATGCATAAATCACCATGCACTTGTATTTATATCATCGAGTAGCTATGCATATCATCATGTAACGTGCATATACCACTATGCACTTATACATGTATTATCAAGCAGTAAAAACATATATCACTATGATTCATATCATCCATGCTATCAAGCATACATCCATGCGCATGATTCAAGTTTTGATCTTTATCTTTCAATTAGATTATATCAATTTTCTTTCTAGGGACCAATGTTTGCATCCCACAATTCATCTGATACACACACTTCGGGTATCTTGTACCCCAACTAGCATAAGGAGGTATCCCCCCCGGCACACACCTCCGAGGCTTCCGGCATACACCTCCGGGTATCTCGAAACTCCTGAGGACATCCGGCACACACACTCTGAGCATCTCGAAACTCCCGAGGCATCGTCGGCTCACACCTCTGACAGTCTTGTTATTATCTCAATTTATATTTATACATGTATTTCAATTTCAACATGCCATTTGATGCAACATTATCAAAGTTCTCAACTAGCTTTTGATGTCATATAACATGCCATATGTCACCACATATGCAGCATAATCAACCACTCAAAACATTATATCATATGGAGCGATTTCATTTATTTTTGAAAATACAACAATTTCGGATAAAAACAGATTGCACTCATTTGGTCATAATTCTTGAAAATTTAGTAAACAGCCTTAATAAATTCTAAAAATTTGAAATGTTATCTACAAGATCTAGAGGAAAATATTTTGTGAAGGACACCATATCAAAAGAATATCATACAATTCGGTACAGTCCACACATCACAGTCTTTATAATTTCGCAATATTGCCATACACAGTTTTATTCACAAATTTAGTAAAAATCCTAAATAAATTCCAAAAATTCTGAAATTTTTATATGTTATAGATGAAATCCGGAAGTAAATATTTCATGAAAAACTCAAAACCATATTCGTGATAGATTAAAATATATAATAACCATAACCGTCTATAACACTCGGCACCGAATTCGAGTTCTAACCATTTTGAATAAAGATTGTTTCACCAACCTAAACTCATCCATTTCCTCTAAATTTTTAGTATGTTACTCCTTAACATGTCGTCTTCAACTTTCATTCAGAACACAAGATCAACTTTCAACCGAAAAAGTTTATAAAATTCACAGAATCACACTAGGTCAGCATTACAATTTTCAGATCTAACTTCTTCAAAGAAAAATAGTTTCACCGGTCTATACTTGTTCATTTCTTCTGAAATTTTGATATGTTACTCTTCAAGAAGTTCTTTAAAACTTTCATCGAGAAGTTGAAGTGATATTCCAACTAAAAAATCACATGCAGCTCAAGAATTCATCAAAGGTCGGACTGCCTTTCTAGAAAACAGAATGCAAGGCTACGATATTTTCCCTAGAGCTTCGAATTTCTTCACTTTTACCACAATTAAAGTTTATCATCCCTTACAATACATATCACAGCAAGCAAAAGGTAGGTTTTAGGACTCTACTTGCCTCTAATCTGAGCACAAAACAGTGAGCAAAGACAGCGGGGCAAGGCGGGACTCGGTGGCTCGACGGCGGCGACAAACAGCAGCGATTAGCCTCCCTCTTCCCCTTCTTCTCTTGCTCGCTCGCTCTCTCCCTTTCTCTCTTCTCTCTTTCTCTCGGACGGTCACTCTGTCTCTCTTTCCTCCTTTCTCTTCATGTGACACCCCCCCTTGCTCAATCCGCCTCTTCTTCTTTCTTCCCCCTCATGATTAGCATGTAATCATTTCTTTGCATGCAAGTGACACTTGGTAATTCCCCTAAGCCACTTGGTAATTGCCATGCAAGAGGATGGGCCTCTTATGGGCCTCCCCTCCTTCGTCGACAGCTCTATGGGCTTCATGGGCTGCACCTCCTCCCCCTTGGTCGATGGCAGCTCCTTTCCTTTGAGCTTCGCGGGCTAGGCCAAAAGGGCCGAATGGTGAGGCTGATCTTGGGCCAATAAAATTCAATCCACTCTTCTAATCTTTCCCTTTAATCATCACCTAATTACCCATCATATAATTACATAATTACACTTATTCACTTGGCCATAAAGCTTGTAACATAAATTAATAAATTCCAGCCTATAAACCACATAGCCAAGAATAGAGTTTTCTTTCCTATCAAATAATTATCCATTAAAAGTTTGACCATAAATCTTATTATTATGGATCAAATGACTACAATACAACTTGATGGTACTTCCATCACCTATTCATAGGCCTTAATGTATTTGGAGGTCGCCATGAATTTTGGGATGCCACAAATGGTTAGTGTACTTAGCAAGTAGACAAGTCGTATTATTTATTGAACGGGTTTCAGTAATTTTCCGGGTTTGTCTCGGCTTCCAATTATGCATTACGAACATAAATTGGATTTATTGCTATATATTTAATATTTTTGTGATTATTTAATTATTTATTTATTTTCCGGAAATTAGATCAGAATTGTCAGCGACCGGAATTTCGTGCTAATCATAGTAGTGATCTCTATTTATTTAATTGAGTACCTCATTGCGCAAATTGAGTGAAATTGTATGGATGAGCATTTTACTTTAGAATTGTTTAATTTTAGCAAGTAAATGAGAAATTGATTTCACTGTATCATGTCGGCTCGATGACTGAGGATGTCATCTAGGAGAAAGACATAGTATGGACTTGATGATTCGATTTGTCATCTCGGAGAATGCACGTGGCTCGGTGATAAGATATATTGCCTCGGAGAATACACATGGCTCGGTAACTATATATAAATATGATATTGGAGAATGCACGTGGCTTGGTGATAAGTAATGTCGCCTCGGAGAATGCACGTGACGGAGAATGATATATGACTATATACTATATATATATATCACCTCAGAGAATGCATGTGGCTCGATAATAAGGAATGTCGCATCAGAGAATGCATGTGGCTCGGTGATCAATTTCATCACCTCGGAGAATGCACGTGGCTCAGTGATTGGTTTTATCAATTGAGACTGGATAGTAATGGCTAGAATGACCGATAAATTGTCAATTTGACACATAATCGACTAGGTCGATTGATTGATGTTTTGATCTGTTGTGATTGTTTGGGTGCCTATTAAACTGTATTAACTTGCAAGTGAAATTTGAGATCAAGGTAAGTCCTCTGACCCGTGTTGTATTTAGGTAGCCTGTATGGCATATTGGCCTTCTAATTGGGTCTTAGGGGGTAGAATTTGCTAAAATGTAATCTCATTCCGGTTGTGGGACAACATTTCAGGTCCTTAGATGGCAACACCTCCACCTTCTTGTTCTCCTATGCATTTTGGTATACCCAAGGAAGTTGCTGAGATAGAAACTCACTTTTCGATACACCTTCATCCGGAATATTAGAGTATGTTCTGGTTAAATCAACCGTCTGAATTGATGTGGGTAAGGACGCCTTGAGGCTCCATAAGTATTGGTTGTGGTATCAGGAATATCATGATGAACGAAGAGGGGGTCACATGCCAGAAGGTGATGTATCTCTATTCGTTTTAGAGGAAGCATTCGGGGAAGGAACGGTAGATCCCAAGGATGGAGCGGTGACTGATGTTAAAAATCATAAGCTCGAGAGTGACATCGACTCTCCCAAGCAATCAGCAGTAGACTCCAGTTGGAGCATGCTAGAGGGAGAGGTTGAACAAGAATAGGTGTACCCTGAAGAGTACGTAGAGGAGGAGGAACCTGAGGATGAGCTTGAGGTGAATTTTGAGGAAGAAGAGCTCAAGAATGAACCTAAAGAAGAAGAAGAAGAATTTGGAGAAGAGTATAATCCCGAGGAGGATCCAGAGTACAATTTGGATGAGAACTGAAATCCCATCATGTTTGCAAACCTAGGCTGAGAACTGATGTGTGATAGTTCAGCCTTTAGTGAATAGTAATGTAATATATACTATGGTTTGCCTTGTATAAAAGTGTAGTTATGTCTTTTCAATAGAGAAAAATATGACCATACTTTTTTATCACATTGTTTTATTGTTTGGAGATTATTTTATCTTTCGCACGCGTATTAAAATAAAAGGATTAGCGATGCATCATGGCGTTGCTATTAATCGACCAAAGGGAGGATATGACGTACTTGAGGATCGGACGTGACATGCTAAGACCTTATTTGTTTGTTTGTTGGCCATCATTCGATCAACAATATGTAAATTATGTTGATATTTGAATTATTGTCGACATTTTAAGTATTCATTTATTTTACAAAAATATAAAAGGATTTAAAAAGGATAAAAATGAATTAAAAAATATAAAAAAAAATAAAAAAAGAATAAAAAAGGACGAATAAATATGAATGAAACTGATAAAAAAGATAATGAATTCGAGCGGGCCGGCATGTCCGGCCCACTTGTCTAAAACTTTCGGCTCACCCTTTGACCCATTTCCCTAATTCCTTTCCTCTCTTTTGGCCCATTTTTCTTTAATTCTTTAAGCTCACAACTTGAGCCCAAGAAGACAAGAAAGGAGCCCAGCCCCTGTCTCTGCACAAGGCTTCTCCTTCCCGTCGTTCCATTCTCTCATTTTCTGGTTCCCACTCAACTCCCTCCGTCAAGCAATCCACAATAAAAAATCCCATCTCTTTTCTCGGAAGTTGGACAAGATTATCACAACGTTGAGCGCAGATCTGTCTCGTCTCCTTCCAATCTCTAACGATCCCGACGTGGGCGAGGTGTCAAAGTTACGCTTCCACTGTTCTGCAGGCTTCGTGGGAAGCTTGGCGGAAGGTCTGGGCAGAGGGAGAGAGCGAGCTCGGGAGGAGGGACGGAAAGAGCGAAATACGGAGCCGAGCTACGTTCTCGACTCAGCGTTACCTGACCATCCCCGTCGCAAGCCGACGAACCCTAGCTGACACACTCGAGCCTGCGCGCCTCCTCTTTCGAGGATCTCGATTCGGCGACATCGTGAGGCAGTCGGCCATAGCTCGACTCATCGTGAGCTCGCCCTATAACTGCCATCTTTGAACCAGGAAGGGATTTCCGCGATCGAAACTCATTCCCATGAACTCCTTTTTGCCTCGCCCTGTTCTGTTTTAAGAAGGAACCGAACTTGGTGTCTCTAGTTCTTGAGCGATTTCTTTTTAACTGAGTCGGCACTTAATGTTCAGCATTCCCTGGTGATTTTTTTGTTCTAGACCTGAGTTCGAGTTCTAAAAATGTTCGATATCTTCGGTGTTCACCATACGTTCGAGGGAACGCCCGAACTAAAACCATTCCTTTTAGTCCCGCATTCCTATTTATTCTAAGGATTCATAAATGCCTATTAATTGCCGAATACATTTGTTAGTCATATTTCATTTCTACCAAGTCCGAATCTCCTGGAATTTCGGTTGTCGTTCGTCTTGTGCTTTGCCATATTCCTGTGAATGTTCTTTGTATTTGTGGTTTGACAGCGAGCGTGAGCCCCGCCCGAATAGTGGTGGAGATTACCGGCTGTCTGGTGGCCGGAAGTGGCTTGCTATGGTGGTCCGGTGATGGTCGTACCAGTCAACGACTAGTACAGTCTCTTCACGGTCTGGTGTGGTGAGCCTCGGCCACGAGTGTGCGTGCGGACTCTCTTCTCAGTTTGTACTGAGCAAAGAGGCAAGAAGATGGCTTGGAGAAAAGGAGAGAGGACATAGGCTTAATTGGTCTAATAAGATTCGGGTTTATTTAGACTGATGGATTCGGACTTGTCCGGTCTAGTCAGTACAGGCTGGGCTTTGTATAGTTAGATTCGGATTGGGCTTGTTTGTTAGTAGGTTGGGGCCTTTTATAATGGCTCATTTTGTCCTTGGCCCGTCTTGTAGGCTTGTTGCAGCCCATGTTCGGACCCAGCCATGGGGCCCGGCCTGTCCCTATTTTCGGATTAAATAAAATGAGAAAATATTCCAAAATTTTATTTTTAAAAATTCAATATATATATAAATTTAGAAATTTTTAAAAATTCTTCAAAAATTTACAAAATTCGTAAATTTAAAAAAAAAAAATACCAAAAACAATAAAAAAAAATTAAAATTCCTCGAAACAACTTTAAAATAGTATTTTCAGGTTGCCTTATCTTCATATGTGCGGAAATCTTTGATAAGAAAATTGTGCTTAAAATTGAACAAGCCCTTATGTCTTTACCATAGGATTTCGATTGTCCTTAAAAATGAATGCTTTTGATTGTCCACTTTCTGTATGTTGACTATAGTTTCCCTTTAGCTTAGTTAGAGATGATGTACCCTTATTTGGTAATGTTAGATGCTTGCCCTACCAGTGCAATTTATTTAACATCATATTAGTTGTTGATTGTTATTTTAATAATTGCGCCTCCGGATGATCAGCTTACATGTTAGTGGATAAATCTAAAATTGATCTAGATTACCAGACAAAAATCTTCTTGAAATAAATAAGATTAGGTATTGAAAGAGCACTAATTAATCAATTAGTGTAACTAAATTCTTGACCCTAAATTCTCTAGTTACGTAGAAAGTGGAGTATACCCTCATGCTTTACTTAGTTTCTAGCCAACCCCAATAGGCCAGTGGTGACTCATCATTAGAAAATTTTTATGAACACCCTAAAATTAAGCGAGGTATGAATTTGGAAGAGCCCGTGCCTAATCATGAGTCATAAACCTGTCTTTTAGGTAAGACTCCAAAACTTATTTTCCTCCCTACCAAGAGGTAGGTCGTGACAACCATTCAATATATGGTTCTAAATTTATATATTTTCGTACATAGATGCTTTGGAAGGTTATTCGAAATTTTATCACTTATATAGAACAATATAAATATAGATACTCAACAAATATCTAGTATAGGATTTTAGAACCATATAGTCAAAATTAGTGTCACATTAGCATCAGTAGAACAATATAGATACTCAACAAATATCTAGTATAGGATTTTATTTGTCGGTTTAGTATGTATGACATATATTGTGTTTATTTATCCTAAATCTTAAGAGAAAGAGGGTGAGGAATTAGGATTTTATTTTCCTAATTTGATACCTTCCATGTGCGCATCACATGTAAATTTCGGCCACCATAAGTCATCATTGAACTTTGCCAAACCATGCTCCCACGAGCTTGGTCAAGATAATTTTTTATTAAGCCCTGCTTATTTTTAACCCATTTAGCACTAGTCTAATTAGAATGCAAAAAGTAATTGAATGAAAAATGCTAATAATATTCAAATGCAAATTAACAATTTTTTTGTCTAGGAATTAGGGTCAAATCCTAATTTTCTCGTGCAATGAATAATTAAATGGGGTCACTACAATTTAGGTGTTAACAAGATATAATTTTGTAGTCTTAGATCCCTACATAGACATTTCACTAGTATATGCTATAATACTGAATTGGACAAACACATAAAATAAGCACTTATGAATTAGTTTAAACTTTGTTGTGAATTAGGCCCATAATATAGAGAAATGCTATTTTTTCATTTGTTTATTTATTGGGAAATAGTCTCACTATATTTGTTCAGTAGGCTCTCTCTATTTGGTGTTTTACTACTCCATAGTGAAAAATTCTACAACTCAAGTAAATAGATAGTGACAGCAGAATAAACCTCTCTTCCTATAAGAGCTTTTCTCTCTTCTAGTAAGAGTTTGCCCTATCCATGGTGATGGAAGAAAAAACCCTAAAACCTCTAGGCGTCGCCCAAGGTGAGGAATTCCACATCGACGTCGATTTTCTTATATAAAGAGAATATGTGATATGTCCAAAATAAGAAATTAAAGTAGTTCTCTTCATCATGACTATAATTTTAAAAGATAACAAATCCTCTCCCAACTTCATTAGATAATGCAATCTTTCCTAATTTGGCACCTCCCATGTGCGCATCACATGTAAGTTTCAGCCGCCACAGGTATTCAATGAGCTTCACCAAATTTCACTCCTCGACGGGCTTGGTGTAGATAATTTAATTAAGCTTAGAACCTGCTTGTTTTTAACCCCTTTTGCACCAGTCTAATGAGAATGCAATTTATGTAGGCCCATTGATATTAAATGTAAAATGCTCATAATATGCAAATGCAAATTAACAATATTTTTGTTTAGGAATCTTGGTGAAATCATAATTTTCTCATGCAATGAATGACTAAATGGAGTCGTTAAAATTTAGATGTTAACAAGATCTAATTTTATAATCTTAGACCCATACGCAGACATTTCATTAGTATATGCTATGATATTGAACTGGATGAACACATAAAATAAGCGCCTATGAATTAGTCTAAGCTTTGTTGTGAATGAGGCCCATAATACAGAGAAACACTATGTTTTCATTTGTTTATTTATCGGGAGATGTTGTCACTGTATACGTTCTGTAGGGTCTCTCTATTTGGTGTTCTGCTAATCCGTAGTGAAAAATCCTATACTCAAGTAAATGGACAGTGAAATGAAAAAGATTCCGTGTGGACTTGGCTATTTCCTCGTTAAGCTTCATCAAATTTTCTGAGAAATTGTTTGCATTTATTGTTACTTTTGCTGCCACATGACTCGTTTAGTCGGCCCGTTCGAGGAAGTTTCACCCTAATTAGTCGGAAGTAGTCAGGATGGAAATTAATGGACGGGCTCAGATTAACTTTTCACTGCTCCTTTGTGGAAAATTGTGTCGCTCAAGTACATGGACGGTTTGACAAAAAAAAAAAAAAAGTACATGGACGGTGAATTTAAAAAGACTCCGTGTGGACTGGAGTAACCGCATGAACAAGTTTGGACTCAATTTCGTCGATAAGCGTCATCAAGGATCCAAATTCCCCGAGAAATTGTTCGCAATTTTTGTTGCGATTTGTCCTTGACATGACTCGCATAATTAGCTCATTCCACGAACTTTCACCCAAGGTAGTTGGTAACTCGGGTTAGAATTCCATGGACGAGCTTGGAATTCCACATTGTGTGGAAAGAGATTAATAAAGGTCATGGATCATAATTAAAAAACCATTTTGAATAGGGCGAATTGACTTCAAATCATTTTGGATCACATAATATCAAATACTTGATAGAAACTCAACATTATCATATATGATATATTGTAGACAAGACGTTATGATGTGATGCTTTTGTACGCATGGAATGAGCCACCAGCCCATTAACATCAATCACCTCATAAATATATTAAGAATCGAATCTAAATGAATCGAATCTAAATTGATACGCAAGAAAAAGTCAACAACAACAACAATAATAATAGAAGAACTACTATAACAATAATAAATCACTCATTGTGTACTATGACTTCGTAAGTTTATTATGTTCTTAAGCTATACATATAGATGGGTGTCCTTCTCAATGATTCTTGATTAGTTGCACACTCGCCTTTACATGGTATAGAGATAGGTGATCAAATTTGGTTATGTGTTTATGAATTTTTCTTCTCTCTTTCCTTCATTATCCTGTTTTTTTTTTTTTTTTTTTTTTTTTTTTTCGCTTCTGTTACAGTGCTACGGTATTATGAACAGTCTGCCAAACAATATATGAATAGTACGCTACAATGCCAAACGGTACATGAATGGTATAAAGATTTATAAACCTAAGGTTTTCATCCTACTATATCAAATTCAACTTGAGGGGAGTGTTAGGTTAAGCAAAAAATATATCCAAGACCGTTCTCCATTAGCTATCTAATCTATTGATGTATGATTGATTATTCACTTTACAATTTAAAGTAGTTAAAAGAATTACCACCAAAAACATGTCGTGGCTTAGTGTACCTATTGAATCTACTATAGGGGAAGTCTTCGGGTACATGATGATCGAATTTAAGCAAGTTTGTGCAGATTGTTTGAGCGAAAAAACTAGATGTTTATGGTATCAACCAACAATTAATCAATCTTACGTCAATTTATGCCTTTTCTAGTTGGCACATACTTCTTATGTTGGTTGAGAATCATCGAGTATCTCTTCTTCTTTGTGTGTGATTATGTCGTATTATCCACGAGCTTTGGTATGCTAGATGAACTCCATCCCAAGCAGTCTCTTGATCAAGACCCTCCATATTAGAATTGGAAAATGCATAAGAAATTACTACATGATGCAATCGCATATACATCATATCGGAGACCATACATTTCCTAGTCTTAAATCCGAGTAGTTTCCAGCTCTCGGACAAAGTTCCATCATCAGCTATTTAAAACGAGATGGAAACAGCAGCAAAAAAAAAAAAAAAAAATGATGGTATAAACAATCCCGAGGTTAAAGAATTGTTAGGATTCTTCATACAAAATTAAAAATTGAAAAACAAAAACATGAAGTGTGAATGCTACCGGAGGTTATCTTATCTCTTTGCATAATACATACGCTCAGATGGACCCGCCCATGTCGAGCAATCCTTGAATGGAAGCTCTCCATGCTTTGTTTTACTTTTCAAAGCTCTTCTCCCTTATAAATTCATCGCCCTCGTCGTCACATCCTCCATGTCTCTCTTTCACACAAACATACACTTGCGTTTTCCCGAGACCCTCTTCAATGATGCCTCCAAGAATCTCTTTCGACGCTGAAACGCTCCTCTTTTTGGCTCTCTCCTTTTTAGCCATCATTGTATGCTCCAGCGACGGTCCTCAGCTAGCAGTGGCGCAAAGTAGTAACAACAACAGTGCCACAACGATCCCAGTGAACGTTGGGGTGATTGTTGATCTGGAGACGTGGGTGGATAAAATGGGATTGAGCTGCGTTGAATTGTCTCTCTCTAACTTTTATAGTTCAAACCCTTCTTACAAGACCAGGCTCATCCTCAACGTTAGAGACTCAAAAGGAGAAGAGGTTGCTGCTTCTGCTGCAGGTTCTCTCTCTAGCTTTTATACTTCCGTTGATTGATGAAGTTTATTTTGGTTAAGATTCAATTTAATATCTTTCACACGTCCGCCCGAGTCATGCGGCCTTGAGCGACTGACAATTTGACGCTTAGCTTGACAGTATTTATGGGTTTTGTTCCATCCACGCCACGCGGTGCTTCTCGAAGACCCTGGTCTTTGAGTGTAACATTTGACCTTGGAACCAATTGTTTCATTTATTCCTTTCAATTCTTGGAGTTTACTCTTCAGAAAGCTACCAAGAAAACGATATTGCAAGAAACAATTTTAGGGACCATCCAATTATAATATCCTAATGGAGATAGTTATTTCAGTCACCCCAAATCGAAATTCTCTAATCTATTGAACCATTTCTTGGGTTTTGTTTTTGAAGTTAGAGGGTGTAGCACTATTGAAACAAGCGTGTATGGTTTATGCATCATATAGACCAAATACATCTCAAGCATCAATCGTTCGGGCTAATGGTAGGACCTACTTAATTACTGGTTAAGATGATATTGATCAAAATGATCTACAGACCATATAATCACTCCTCAATATTGTTGGTGTCGGTAAACTTGTGATCTTTGAATTAGAAGTCCACCTTCCTATCATGTGATAGTTCACCAATGTAAATATGTGCATAAATTTGTGGACCTAGTTTCATCTTGATAAAAATGTGTGAGCAGAATTTTTGTTTTATGATCTTGGAGGGTGAAATGTAGGACTATTATTGTCTATTCTTTTCTTTGAAGAATATATAGCTCCCCTGTGACTCTTGTCCTGTTATGATGGAGTAAACCTTTATAAAATTACGTCTACATATAGATGATCAATGAACTGTGTTAGAAATCGAGTAACAAAAGACACGTGATGCATAGTTTTATTTTTGGAAAGAAAGCCTAACTTTAGGGGTTAAAGTACATTACAAATGCCAATACTTTTGTATGGTGTTATCTTAAGTGCTATTTTTTTTTTTTGCGCTTATTTGAGTGCCACAAATTTGAAAAATCAATCACTTGAGTGCCACCTCCGATTTGTCCTGCCGGATAAGCTAGCGTGGTTACTGGTTGTCCGACGTGATCATCAAAAAATATTATTATAATATCTTTAAATATGTTTATTATTATTATTATTATTATTATTATTATTATTATTATTATTATTATTATTATTATTATTAGGGATGGCGAGTATCACTAGCAATCCTCATTGGTCGTGAAATCCTCGCCCAGGGCCACCTCACCCTCAATTGTGAAGGCCTAAGGTGAGGCTATTAGGGCCTCTTTGGTGGTTGGTGAGGGCCTCATAGCCTCGCTCTCGTTGGGAAGGCCTTGGGGTGAGGTTGTGAGGACCCTCGCCTATAGTAGCCTAAAGTTGGCAAGAGCACTCATGGCCTTACTAGCCAATGGCCGGTGACCTTTGCCGACCATAAAACCCTTGCCCTCAACCATGAAGGCCTTTGGCAACGATGTCAGGGCCTCACCGGCAGTGGGTGAGGCTATAAGGACCCTTGCCTGCGGCCCCCAAAGCCGACGAGGGCCATTGTAGCCTTGCCCAATATGGGCGGGGGTTTCTTGGCCAGCAAGGATTGCTAGTGACTCTCGTAGGCCCTAAAGGAAAAAAAGAAAAAAAGAAAAATTAAAAAAATAAAAATAAAAATATACACGTGGGACGTTTGGCTAAAGTGACACTTAAGTGAGCGAAAAAAAAAATTTGGGTATTTAAGTGAGCGCCATACGAAAGTATTGATACTTGTACAGTACGGATGCCTAACTTTAGAGTTGGTTTGTTTGAGAAAAACCTTTGTCAGGAAGTTGTTCTTGAATTTTCTAATATTTGGATGATGGAAAACTATTTGATTGACAGAAAATTAAATTAAGAAAAACAACTTCCTTTTTTGGCAATAAGGAATCGTATTTCCTGATTTCTTGCTGCATGTTCAAGTGAGAAGAGTAAGTCCCTTTATGTCCATTTTCTGCTTATCAATTTTATTTTTTTTCCTTTTTGTCTTGACAAGTCTCATATGGTTCTTTCATAAATCTTGTCTGCCATCTCCTGAATATACTTCATTAAGGCTCATGTCTTTCGATGTTCTCACAAAAATCCATATTATGTCATATTGTACATAATATTTTTCATAAATTCTTTGATTATTTCTTGTGTTCTTTTTGATTTAATGGATAATAGAACAAACAAAAAAAGATGTGGATTATAGTTTATTACATATCAATTTTGATTTACAAGCTGCCATAAGTGGATTCAAGAAGTAATTTTTTTTTTCCAGTTTGTTTTCAGTGAAAACAAACATATAAAATTGGTTTACCTTCTCTGATCTCGAATTTCCCAATAATATATATTCAAGTGACAAGAAGTTTTCAATTGAACAAATAAACTTTTATTGTGCTTTTCAGAGTAGAAAAATAGTCATTTAAGTGGGTGCGGTTGATAGAAACACTTTTAAAAATTTTCTTCGGGAAAATATATCTACATAATGTTCTGATTTTTTATTTCTAGTTAAGCAAGTTGATCCGGTGACTAACTGTTTTCATGGAAGTTGTGCGTTATTAAATGAGATTGAAACAACATAGGATTCCAGTTCGATCAAACAATTGTCAGTGCATGAAAGCAGTTTAATATAGATGCCGCGAGGCTTGATATATGATATAACATCGGAAAGGTCTGCCCTCACAAAGTCCATAAAATTAAAATGTGGGGCTTGGAGTCTAGAGTGGACATCCGGCATCGACTCCTCGCACCACAAAGTACAAAAAATTTCATGTTTGAACCTCTCATCTAGACTTTTGCTTGAGTCTTTGACGGAGTAAGTAGTTATGATACAGGGCTTGTTCAATTACATGCCCAGGGTATTTCATGGATATGTAGTACACTTAATCAAAGTGAGCTTCCTCGGTATCGATATTTGTGAACACAATTGTGCATCATGTTTGAAATAAAGTTAAAATAAAATGGGAGTGGTCGACTGTGTCTTGTGAGTAATATTTAATCTTTTCCTGAAAAATAAGAGGTTTCGCTTAGCCATTTCGGAGAAATCGAGATTTCGTCATCTTAAGCACATGTTGAATTATGATCTAACCATAATGAGTTGACGTCAGATTTTTTTTTTTTTTTTTTTTTTTTTTTTTTTTTTTTTTTTTTGGTAAAGAAAGATTTTTCTAGTTAGTAAACACGTGTTTCAATAATATTAAGTACGAGCTTTTTTCCAACTTCAAGCTCCGATGCTACCTTCTTCTTAAACATCTATATATTTAATAACATTGCACCGAGTTTTGAATGGCTTCTGATGCGCCATTTCCAATAAGAATTTCCATTATCTGCCGAACTTTTTATTGTTTCACCGTCTTTTCTGGTTCACCGTTGCAGCACTTGATCTGATAAAGAATAAGCAAGTCCACGCCATAATAGGCCCCCAAAGTTCAGTGCAAGCAGACTTCATCATTGACCTTGGAAACAAATCTCATGTGCCGATCATCTCTTTTTCTGCTACTAGTCCTTTCCTCAGTTCCATTCGGAGTCCATACTTCATTCGAGCTGCACAAAATGACTCGTCCCAAGTGAATGCCATAAGCGCAGTCATGCAAGCTTTTGGCTGGAGAGAAGCGGTTCTAATATATGTGGACAATGAGTTCGGAGAAGGCATCATACCTTCTCTTACGGATGCTTTGGAAGAGGTCGATACACGAGTGCCCTATAGAAGCCTCATTCCTCCTTCTGCCACGGACAATCAAATCGGGCAGGAACTCTACAAGTTAATGACGATGCAAACGAGGGTCTTCATCGTGCACATGTTACCAACCCTCGGTTCTCGGCTATTTGCCAAAGCAAAAGAGGCAGGAATGATGGGGAGAGGTTATGTATGGATCTTGACTAATGGAATCACTGACCTATTGAGTTCTGTGGATTCATCTGTTGTTGCTATTTCAATGCAAGGAGTATTGGGCATCAAGACTTATGTCCCAGACACATGGAACCTGGACAATTTCATGGTCCAGTGGAAGAAGAAATTCCAACAAGAGAATCCATCTGTCCTTAGTCCTCCGTTGAACATCTTCGGATATTATGCTTATGATGCTGCTCGGGCTCTGGCAATGGCTGTTGAAGAAATGGGAACGGTGAATTTTACCTTCCAGATTTTGAATGCTTCCACAGATGCAACCGATCTGGACACTATTGGGGTCTCTCAAAATGGTGAGAAACTTCTCCAAGAACTAGCTAATATGACATTCATGGGGCTCACCGGAAATTTTAGTCTTGTTGATGGGCAGCTAGAGTCGTCAGTGTTCCAAATCGTTAATATCAATGGAAATGCGGCAAGAGGGATTGGGTTTTGGACCGTAAAAAATGGGCTGCTAAGAGATTTGAATCCATTCGGCACAAGCAAATATTCCACTTCGAAGAGTAATTTAGGAACAATAATATGGCCAGGAGATTCGACCTCTGTTCCCAAGGGATGGGAGTTTCCCACAACTGGGAAGAGTTTGAAAATCTTAGTTCCCGTGAAAGACGGTTTCAATCAATTTGTGACGGTGACATATGATCCCACAACAAACACATCCCAAGTCACCGGATATTGTATTGATATCTTTGAGCTGTGATAGAAAAACTGCCTTATGCATTGACTTATGAACTTATTCCATTTGCCTTGCCTAATGGAAGTAGTGCTGGTAGTTACAATGACATGATCGACCGAGTATATTACCAGGTGAGATAACTCTTCGCAACAGCTTGGTCTCATTGAATTACATGTTGAAACATAATGTGCTATCATGTGGTTGACAGAGAAAATATTTTTCCCTTCCTTTTTTTGGAACAGAATTATGATGCAGTGGTGGGTGATATGACGATCCTTGCCAACAGATCATTGTATGTGGATTTTACCTTACCATACACAGAATCGGGGGTTGCAATGCTTGTGCCATACAAGGACAACAAAAGCAAGAATGCTTGGGTTTTCTTGAAGCCACTCACTTGGGACCTTTGGCTAACTATCGGATGCTTTTTTGTGTTTATAGCATTGGTCGTGTGGATTCTTGAACATCGGATTAACGAAGATTTCAGGGGTCCAGCCACGCATCAAGTTGGCACGAGCCTTTGGTTTTCGTTTTCAACCATGGTCTTTGCTCAAAGTAAACACCCTTCACTTTAGTAGATCAATCAAACATTACAATTTACATATCATTGTTGGAGAATTTATGTGCTTACCCTTAATTTGGATTGCAGGGAGAGAGCATTTAGCAACCTAACAAGATTTGTTGTGATGTGTGGGTTTTTGTGGTACTCATACTAACGCAAAGTTATACAGCAAGCTTGAGTTCTCTTTTGGTGGTGCAAAATTCTCAACCAACTATAGCTGATGTGTATCAGCTCCTAAATAGTGGAGGAAGAGTGGGATACCAGTATGGAGCTTTCATTCATGAGATGCTAAAGCAAATGAAATTCGACGATTACAGACTTGTATCTTATAAGTCTGCTGAAGAATGTGATGCGCTTCTTTCCAAAGGAAGCTCAAAGGGTGGGATTGTAGCTGCAATTGACGAAGTCCCCAACATTAAACTTCATTCTTTCTCAATATTGCAACAAATATCTAATGATCCCGACATTTAAAACTGCTGGATTTGGCTTCGTAAGTCAATCTCTCAATTTTAGCCAAAAAAAAAAAAAAAAAAAAAAAAAAAAACAAAATCTCTCAAATTCTACAATTACTAAGGTTAGTTGTTATTTCTTTGATTGAAAAATCTCATGTCCTACTTCTTTTGGTTTACAGGTTTTCCCCAAAGGGTCTCCGCTAGTCCCAGATATTTCACGAGCAATCCTCAATGTAACTGAAGGGCCTAACATGACGAAAATTGAAAAAGCGTGGTTTACATCAGAAACCAACTGCCTCGATTCAACTCCCTCCATTTCTTCTAATAGTTTGGGTCTTGACAGTTTCTGGGGCCTGTTCTTGATTGCTGGAGTTGTTGCAGTTTTAGCTTCCTCATTTTCATGGTGATGTTTGTCAAAAGGAATTGGCATGTCATATCAAGTTCTTCAGCTTCACTGCGACAGAAAATTGTTGCATTGGGAAGAAGATTTTACGAAAGAGACATCAATTCCCATACTTTTAGGGAGAGCAGATTCAGAGATGGAAGCATGGATGATGGTACCCATGAGCATTCGGTTGTTGAGATATTACAAAACACTAATTTCCCCCTGAGTCCGTCAAGCAACACCAGCCAAATCAACGACGTTTTAACCAATGAGCAAGGCACACCATCTGCAGAACAAGAACTTCCTAACCATGTAGATGAAGGGTGCCATAAGATAGCGAGCAATGTCGAGCTTACCAATGTATCTAAGAGAGGTACATGCCTCAACGACCTTAGATGCTGAACTTTAATCAGTTTTGCACTGAATGTGGCATCTTTCGACACTACTTGTGTGAGTTCCTACACAAAACGGTCTACGCTTTGCCTGAATGACGTTGGTCTATGCTATGCCTTGCTGTCTATAATATGGCCCGTATTTTACTGTCCTCCTCCCATTGAAATCACTTAGAATACTTGCTAGAACCTTGCTTGAGCAGAACCTGAACGTGGAAAATGCCATGCTTACCACATGCCAACTTCACCTTTTCCGAAGAGTATTGTTTTGTGTTTCAATGTTTGCAGACCTTTCAACACGGGAAGACCTCAACCAACTGCTGCTCTTGGGCCCCCTCATCACACCTCTCGTGAATGTCACTGCGCTGGCGAAGGTGGCAGTTCGAGCAGCTGCGGATCCTGCCTTCACCCCAGTTGTCATAGACGTTCAAGGATTACTCCGATATAGCCAACAAAAGTTGAAGTAGAAATGGTCCGACCCATCCTCTTTATAGGTTCAATCTTATAGAGCTGTTAATAACATGAGCACTCATGTTGTTTTCAAATCAACACCGTTTTGGTTTTTCTGGAGTCTATAGTTGCCTATAGGAGAAAGAGAAGAATTCTTAGCTCAAACTTTGAAGGCAGTAAATGCACTTGAAAGAGCTAAATTCTTTGTACGTTGGGGTTTCCCTGAACTTTTGAGTCATGTATTCACTGAAATGATCCCTTCAGAAAATAAGTACATCGGGCAAGAGTAATATAGATCTGCATTGTTTTCATCCTTAATGTTATATATAAATTCCAGACTCATTTACTCTTGACGCAGGATCAAATGACACGTTACACCTAAAAGTTGAGGGGATTGCAAGAATCAATAGGGCATGCAAGACATTTTAATTATCATCATTTAGGAGTATAGAGTTTCCAATCAACCATAGTTCCTTTTCTGACCTTTTCAATTGAGCAGACATTATAGTTAATTTGTGGGTCAGTTTCTTCCTCTTCTTCCTCCCAATTCTGCAGGCTTAAACTTTTTGTTAACTGACACATCACTTCAGTATTTCACTAACAAAGGGGAAGCTACCAAAAAATTTCTACACTTATTATTATATTTGTGCCAACTTAGCTATAAAATTTTCAATTACATCAATTTAATCATCAACCTTTTCACGTTTTGCCAATTAAGTTCACAACATTTTCATGTGTTGCCAATTAAGTTCATTTTGCCAATTTTGACTAGAGATCACTAATGTAAATACTGGTAGTCCTACATGGCATTATCGACATTGATATCGACAAGTCCTTAAATTTTTTTTTTAAATTTTTTATCTTTTATTTTATTTTTCCTTTTATTTTCCTTCCTTCTTTTCTTTCCTTTTTTCCATGGTGGCCGATGAGTCCAGCTCGCCCATGGTTGGCCATGACCTTGCCAGCCATGGGTGAAGGTGCACTCACTTGTGGTTGGTGAGTCCATGGCCACATTCACCCGTGGCAAGGAGACCTTGGTGAGGTTGGCCTCACCAGAGACCTCGCATGCCCAAAACCATTGTGAGGCATAGCCGCAAGTGAGGTTGCCTTGCTTGCAATCATGATGGCCTTGCTTAGATTTGGGTGAGGTCGGGAGATGGCCAAGTCCCTCATTGGCCACTATAGTGGAAAAGAAAAAAAAGAAAAAAAAAGAAAATAAAAATTTGAAAAATATTTAAAAATAAAAAATTTAAAAAAAAGTTATCCACGTTAGCTTTAGTTATACCATATAGAATGATTGGCGTCCTCATTAGCAATTTTCGGTTAAAATTAGTTCGATGGACTTAATAAGCAAAATGTGAAAATGTTAAGGATGAAATTGCACAATTGAAAGTTCTAAAACTGAATTGGCAAAATTCATAAGACTTTTTTGGTAGTTTTCATCTTTAACTAAACAATTTCTAATGTCAAATCATCACTTCTGCCATGCCTTCTGCAATCTCAAAATGCCTTCTTTACGATATGTGGGTAGCACCGTTGGTTTCGCAGGCAATTTAGAAGCGGGAAAAAGAATAAAAAATCCCTATCAGCCTATTACTTTCTAGCCTTTTACTTTCTAATCCACGCCGCACAGTTCGTATCGCACCCTGATCTGACGCACTCGTTTTTTAAAGGTCAAATAGATTTAAACAACAAAAGGCTAACGCAATCCAGCTAGTTCGATCTCTGCGGATGATGCATTGACTGAGGGCGGATGTCTGGTCCGTAATATCATTGAATGGTTGATTGCGGATCACAGACACTCACACAAACAGGCCTTCCATTGCGACGTGACTGAAGGCCAACGCGATCCGGCCAGGAGAAAAGCTACTACTTCCAGACTTTGCCTCCCTACGATGAAGAAACCCTCGCATTTTCCATGGGACATGCTCAGTTTTTCCCTTTTATTTGGGCTAGCGAATATTTATTTGACAACGTTTTTATTTTTTATTTTTTATTCTTCAAAATAAAAAATATTTAAAATTGTCAACTAATTTTTCTACTCCTTAGAATGAATTAATGGTTAGGGAATATTTTTAAAATAAAACAAGAAATAGAAAAAAATTACATTTTTGTTTCCAAGAACAAAAAGAGAAGTAAGGTCATATTAGAAAAACAAACTTAACGTAATCTAATGCTCGCCTTTACACAATCAACACAAAGTTTGGTCTCCTGACTTGATTTGAGTCCCCTTTTTTGGAATAAAAAAAATCAGAAATTTAGGAAAGAAATTAGAAATTAGATTTTGAGTAATTTTACTAGATTTTTAGTGTTATTTATAGTTTAGCATAAAAAATGTGAAAATATTTTGATGAAAATAAGATTCAAAATTGAATAAACTTTTAGGGCTTTGCTATATGGATTTTTGAATGTTATGTTCTTTTAAAGACAATGCTAGATCATGAAAGCTTGAAAACTCTAAGCAATGTTTGCTCTTCTTCTTGTAGCTGATAAAGCTTAAAAGGTTTATGCACCTAAGAATTACTATCAACTTCATGATATTGTGAGTTATAAACCAATGAGACTCTCTACTACTATTTTTAGCTATTAATGTTTGACTAACAATTACGTTGGATTTTCTTAGGCCATCTTAGAATATCTTCAATGACATTTTTATAATTAAATGAAAAAAAATTGGGAATATAAATTTTTAGGGTCGTATCAAATGCATTTATATTCTTTTTCTATTTTGAGAATATAAATTTTATATAATTACCAAATGCATTTTTTTTTTTAGAAACTCATCCAAAGGCTAGATATAGAAAAAAATATTTTTGAATATAAATTATTCCGAAAATAAAAATGTTACAAAACACACCTTATCTAACTTTATTATGCAATGCATTTTCACGGATTGGATGGTGAAAATCATTGAGACTCGAGGTTGCTAGCAAGTGGTTCTGATGGGTTGATCGTCCGATCAAAGTTGAGCTAATTATTGATAGTATAGTACTTGTGGGCGCCATCATCGAATAACTTTTGCGTGCGGATGAGACTAAGAAAATTTGCTAGGAATTACTTCTATGCATGTCCTAATTGGCTTCTCCAACAGGGTTAAATACATGGGTCAAAACTGAAAATAATACCTGGCTAGGGATTTGCGCTCTTGCTTTTTGAGATGCAAATGTCCTCTTGGACTATGAACTCATTGGGGCTTGTCGGTACTAATTATTTGTGTCTTGACTCTTCTTCCTCGATTTCTCCTATTTATAATTCTCGACGGTCGTAATCATGCCAAAAGGTCACTCATGGGCTTTGTTCGTGAACTTAGAAAATAATCTTGAGGATACGATTTATGTAGCTCTATCTCAAAGATTCAAACTGAAAAGTACATATAATTTATGTTTTGACTTCTCTCACCATATATCTTTTTGTTTTTTTTTTTCTGTTCACCAAGTCTAGAAATAGACACATTATCCCTTAACTCCTCCTTTTCTTCCTCGATATTCTTTATTCAAGTGAACTAAGCTCCACGCACTATGCATAACCTCCACAGCAAGATCATCTCAATATGTTGATTTCTTAATGGTGTCAAAATTCAATATGCAATCAGACAAATTGTCTGATATTCTCTTTTTGAAAGTAAGCATGCTATTTCCTAGAATTTTCTTATTTAAAAGGGAGGATGCAAGCAATGAACTCATCTTTTAACTGCTCGCCTGACTTTCCATGTACTTCTACGAGAAATTCGAAACCCAAACTTGACTTAGACTGATGACTTTAATTAGCAATTCCGATGCATTTTCCTTCTATATATAACGGAACTTGCTAGGTATTAAGTTTAGGTGGTTTATAATTGGCGACAAAACTTTGGGTTATATGCTTATTTTATGGGCAATATTGACCTATACTTTCAGCAAGTCTCATTGGACGAAATCATCCGGGGGGGATGGAAAGCGGGGAAGGAAAGTAAAAAAGATCCTTTTGCCAGTACAATAGTTTAGAAAAAAAGAAGAAGCTAACACAGTTGATGCAAACACGGCTGCTGATGGCTTTTTGGATTGTTACAAAAGAGCTCAGGACAACAATCTGCATAGTGTGTGAGAAAATGACCGCAACTTTTCTCTAGAAAGAGTTACGAGTCCCATAATCCAATCTGAAAAGCTTGTTCTGGGCATTATACCTGTATCGAATTGAGTAAACCTTTTGCAATCGTTTCGAACCTCAAAATTCATCTTCGTTTAAGCATGTTTTCAGGCCACTTTTCTATTTATGTCGTATCTCCAAATTGTTTTTGGCTTTTGTTCGTTTTTCCGAATTCTTTATTGCTTAAGCTTATGTTTGGGTTTTCTAGGTTGTATATAACTCCAATTACTTTATTATTTTTTAGTATGCCAAATGTGCAAGCCAATGTGGTAAAAATCTTTGAATAGAAGGTTGTTGGTCGTTGGCAGAGGTGAGATAGAAAAAGTATTAAGAGAAAGGAGACTAGAAAATCAATAATATGGAGGAAACAAATTATCCTAATATTAGCATGAGCGGAACCAACTATGAAAACCTTTCAAATAGAGCTATCTGGACTTCTCCGCATAATAGAATAAGGAGATAGATGTTTGGGCTAACTGAAGAATAGACAAGGCTATATGAACTTTCTACGAAAGACAATAGGAGTATGAAAGAAGTTAGAAAAAACCATGAACTATCGGTACTACTGGAGGTCACGCTCGTGCCCAGCAATCCTTGAATGGAAACTTTCCACGCTTTGACTTACTTGTTCAAAGCTCTTCTCCAATATAAATGCATCGTAGCCATCATCGTATCCTCCAACCAACCCCCCGACCCCCTTTTTCCTTTCTCTTCTTTTCTCTCTATCACACACACATTTACCTTTTCGCAAAACCCTTTTCAATGATTCCTCCAAGAATCTCGTTCGATGCTGAAAAGCTCCTATTTTTGGCTCTCTCCCTTTTCCCGATTGTCGTCACCTTGAGCGATGGCACTCACCCAGCAATGGCGCAGGGCAGCAACAACAGCAATCCAACAACGATCGCGGTGAACGTTGGGGTGATCCTTGATCTGGAGACGCAGGTGGGTCAGATGGGATTGACCTGCATTAACATGTCTCTCTCTGATTTTTATAGTTCCAACCCTTCCTACAAGACTAGGCTCGTCCTCAACGTTAGAGACTCCAAACGAGATGAGGTTGCCGCCGCCGCTGCAGGTTCTCTCTCTCTCTCTCTCTCTCTCTCTCTCTCTCTCTAACATACTGACTGGTCACGATGCTTGACCAGAAATATACGATGGCACCAGCATTTGGGTTAGCATTTTTGTACTTCTGTTGATCGTGTTGAAAATTGTTTAGGTCAGTCTTTTCTTTGTACCGAACTTTATGGGGCTAAATCTCTGCTCGAACTTCGAAGGGGTTGGTCTTGTGTTAATACACATATTGCGGAAGAGCATAAACTATTTTATGTATCTGTTTGTGTGATGCAAGAAGAAACCAATTATTGTTCTCAACGACATGTTTGGCAATCAAATGAAAATTTCAGCTTCTATATATTTGAAAAATTAAAAGAATCCCCAGCTAAGTTTTCAAAGACACAACAACATTTGAGTGTTCTATTCAAAGCAATATGCATTCTCGTGGCAGAGATTGTTCAAGCAACGATTTCCAAAGCTCCATGAAGGAACGACCAAGCTTAAGTTCACCAAAAAAGAAAGAGACCAAAATTTTTCCTCATCCTCACGAACTGTTTGTCACCATTCTGTACTCACTCTCTTAGCTGCCTTGTTTATGATTTTCTTTCCCCCTTTCAAATTTAATGACTGCAATATATTAAAAGGGCTTTTTATCATCTTGAAAATGAAGTCATCTTATGAGAGGATCAAAGATGACATGAAGTTGATCTTAAAGATTCAACAGAGAAAAGTCCACCTTCTCTATCATCTCATATTGCCCCAAAATAAACAAATGTACATAAATTTGTGGATACAAAGTTTCATCTCGATAAAAACGTACGAACATGATTCTTGTTTATGATCTTGGATGGGGAAATATTGGACTACCATTGCTTGTTCTATTCTTGAAGAGTATAAAGCTCTCCAGTAGATGATAAATACTTTTAGAAATCGTCTCGCAAAAGACACATACTCTACAGCTACATTTTGGAAAAAGAGCCTAACGTTATTGTGCTTTCCAAGTTAGAAGGATAATCATTTCTAGGGAGATGGTTGATAAAGAAAATTTAACATTCTTCTTGGGGAAAATATGTACATAGAACGTATATAAATAATTATAATATTGTTTTTTTTTTCCAATTGAGCCATGTATGATGATCTGGGGGAAAGGTACCAAAAAAGTCATAAATCTATTGCATTGGTACCAATTCAATCCTAAACTTTTCAATTAGACCAATTTAGTTCTAAAAATTTTAATATTGGTACCAATTCAGTCCATCTGGCCAATTTTGGCCGGCCGGCGCTGATGTGGCAATTTTTATGATATTTTTATTAATTTTTCAAATTTTTTATTAATTTTTTTCTTTTTTTTTTCTTTTTCCTTATCTTTTCCGCGGTGGCTGGTGAGCCTCCGGTGAGGCTTGCCAGCCATTAGGTGAGGGTCGTGAAGCCCTTGCCTCCGTCGGTGAGGGTTGCGGCCCTTGCCCGGATTTTGGTGAGGTCAGCGCTGGCCTCGCCGGGCGAAGGCGGCCTTGCCCTGGCCTTCACCTATGGCAAGGCCAGCCTCGCCCAGATCTAGGCGAAGCCGCCTCACCCGCCGGCCCTAGGAGAGGCCGAGTGAGGGCTGCGACACTCTGTTGGCGTGAGGCTCGCCGACCACCACCGGAAAAGAAAAGGAAAGAGAAAAAATTTAATAAAAAATTCAAAAATATAATTAAAAAATAATAAAATTTTCCATGTCAGCATCCGACCACTGGCCAACATCCATGTCATCATTGACCGGCCAAAATTGGCCAAATGGACTGAATTGATACCAATATTAAAAGGTTTAGGACTGAATTGGTACCAATATTAAAAGATTTAGGACTGAATTGATACCAATATTAAAAGGTTTAGGACTAAATTGGTCCAATTGAAAAGTTTATGACTAAATTGATATTAATGCAATAGGTTTAGAACTTTTTTGGTACTTCTCTCGACGATTTGATATAAAGTTGAGTTAGCAATAAATTATTTCCAGGAAAATTGTGTTTCAATGGTCAAATAAAACAACTTTGGTTTGAAGTTCAACCAAATAATTGTCAACAAATGAAAGGAGTTTAATAAGGTCTATCCTCATAAAATCCAGAGACTTGGAATATGGGGCTCGGATTCTAGAGTGGAATTTTCAAATGGCATGAGATAAAGAGGTCAACTTAACGATTAAAAAGAATAAACTTGATGGTGTATGGCCAATTTATCCTCCTGTTTGGTTCTTAATATTACTATTTTTGAAAAAATTAGTTTTTGCTGGATTTGCAATATCTTATGCCAAACAACATCAAAGGCAACAACCAAATGCCTGCACTATGGTTAATAAATTAAATCTTTCAACAACCTCATGGGTTGGTTTCAGTTGGTAAAAAATGGCAAGGGTGATCGGTTCTCAGTTTGGTCCGGTTCCACCTAGAAACTGAGAACAGGACTAGGAGGACCGGCTCTCAATTTTTGGGACTCGGGACCAAACTAGACAATCTTGGGACCAAGAATCCAACCGGTCCAATCCAATGGAATGGTGATTTGGCCATTTTTTTTTAAAGAGTTGGTCCAGTCCTATTCGCCCTTGGAACTAGAAACTAGACCGAAAATCACTGATTCCTTTTTTATGGAATCAAGAATCAGACTGACGCCTTTGGGAATCGGACCCAACCAACTAGTTCAGTCCAATATGGACGGTTCTTGATTCGGTCGATCCGATATGCTCACCCCTGAAAAATGGAGGTGCGGCCTCAATTCCCTCCACATAGTACAAATAATTTCATGAATCTGCATTTTACTTAATTAAAGTGCGCTTTCTCAACATTGATAAATTTTACATTTGCACACAGTTATTCATCATGTCTGAAATTACGTTAAGATCCAAATGGGAAGGTTCGACTATGTTTCGTGAGTATAATTTCATACATACTTGATAATGAGAGGTTTCGCTTACCCGTGCTGGAGGAATTTATATTATATCATCTTAAGGAAATGTTGAATTAGGAGTCTTGTCATAGCGAACAAAAACTTCAGTGATTCATTCAACTTCATAAACATTTTATTAACATGGGTTAATGTCACTATAATAAACGGAGAAAATGGAGAAGTTTTAATTATTAGTAGGCACAAAAACTGTTTACATAATATCAAGTACGAATTCTTTCCCAACTTCAAATTCCTATGTTTCCTTTTTCTTAAACATTTCCATTTTTATGATATTGCATCAAGTTTTAATTGACTTCTGATCAATGCAATGCCTTTTCCAATAAGAATTTATATTATTATCTGACTTATTATTATTTTTTGGGAAAATTTCAATTAAGGGCCTAAAGTGGAACCATTTTTTCAAAAAAGGACCCAAAATGGACATTGTCTCAAATAAGAACCTGACGTGACCAACTTAGTTTCAAATAAGGGCCTCATCTTAAAAGCCAACCAAATCTTATTTGCATCTAGGGGCATTTTCATCTAAAGACTTTTTTCTCCTTCTTTTCTTAATTTATTTTCTCCTTCTCTTTCTTCATCATCATCAAGCCTTCACCTTTTTCACTCTTTAGATCGTGTTCTCCAAAGTCCATCTCTATCTTCCTTGCCAAATTAGCCATCAATGCCCTCAACCTCATTTGTCATTGCCCTCAACAGCAATTCCAGTACCTTTGTTGAAAGATTGAGGTCAATCTAAGCCCTAGATCGAGCATGAGTGGACCAAGATGTGATGCTCAACTCGATTTGATCCCCACATCTTGTGGTCGTGGTTAAGGACGAAGGATGATGAGATGTAAGCCATTAGCTTGCTGCTCTCGTTGTCGTCGATGCTTGAATTCAAATCGGTGCTCATGCAAGCTATGATCAATCTTAGTGAGGAGAAGCCAAATTGAAGTGCCTAAGCCAAATTTATTAGAGGTTTTTGAGGAATCTCTGTGATACTCATGTGCACTGATTTGTTCAGTGAATTACATGGTTTTGGGAATTTCTGAGCAATTTTGGACTTTTTTCATCTTGTTATTCTCTCTCAAATCTCTGTAGATAATATTTTAGAGTGAGAGAGGCAAATTTGTTTGAACATGTGTAGACCAGAGTCATTCGTTTTTTAGATTGAGTGATGTCTGATTCGAATCGTCACCAAAGGCGAGTATCTTCAATCATGGGTTAGAATGATTCAGCAACCTTTGAAAATAACCAGCATGCATGGCACAATTGGACCCTCTTAATTGAAATTTTCCCTTATTTTTTCACCGTCTTTTCCGGTTTACCCGTGCAGCACTTGATCTGATAAAGAACAAGCAAGTCCAAGCCATACTAGGCCCTCAAAGTTCAGCGCAAGCAGACTTCCTCATCCACCTTGGAAACAAATCTCATGTACCAATCATCTCTTTTTCTGCTATTAGTCCTTCCCTCAGTTCCATCCGGAGTCCATACTTCATTCGAGCTGCGCAAAATGACTCGTCCCAAGTGAATGCCATAAGCGCAATCGTGCAAGCTTTTGGCTGGAGAGAAGCGGTCCTCATATACGTGCACAACGAGTTCGGAGAAGGTATCATACCTTCTCTAAGGGATGCTTTGGAAGAGGCCAACACGCGAGTGCCCTATCGGAGCCTCATTCCTCCTACAGCCACGGACGATCAAATTCTGCAGGAACTATACAAATTAATGTCGATGCAAACGAGGGTGTTCATTGTGCACATGTTACCTGCCCTTGGTTCTCGGCTATTTGCCAAAGTAAAAGAGGTGGGAATGATGAATGAAGGTTATGTGTGGATCTTGACTAATGGAATCACTAACCTATTGAGTTCTATGGATTCATCTATTGTCACAAGTTCAATGCAAGGAGTACTGGGCATCAGGACTTATGTCCCACGCACGCCAAATCTAGACAACTTCATGGTTCGATGGACGATGAAATTCCAACAGGACAATCCATCCATCCTTAATCCTACATTGAACATTTTCGGATACTGGGCTTATGATGCTGCTCAGGCATTGGCAATGGCAGTCGAGGAAGTGGGTGTGCTGAATTTTACCTTCAACATGTTGAATGCTTCAACAGATGCAACGGACCTCAACACTATCGGGGTCTCTCGGAATGGACAGAAACTTCTGCAAGAACTAGGTGATACGACATTACGACATTTGCAGGCCTCACTGGAAATTTTAGTCTCATCAATGGGCAGCTAGAGTCATCAACGTTCCAGATTGTTAATATCAATGGAAATGCAGCAAGACGCATTGGGTTTTGGACGCAAGAAGATGGGTTGCTAAGAGATTTGAATTCAATCAACACAACCAAATATTCCACTTCAAAGAGTAATCTCTTATCTATAATATGGCCAGGAGATTCAACTTCTGCTCCTAAGGGATGGGAGATTCCCAATAATGGGAAGAGGTTGAAAATCTTAGTTCCTGTGAAGTATGGCTTCGAGGAATTTGTAAAGGTGATTCGAGATCCTAGCACGAACACATCTCAAGTCACCGGATATTGTATCAGCATCTTTCAAGCCGTGGTAGAAAAATTGCCTTATGCTTTACCTTATGAACTTATTCCGTTTGCCTTCGCTAATGGAACTAGCGCTGGCAGTTACGAGGACATGGTTGATCAAGTAATTTACCAGGTGAGATATCTCATTGTAAGTGCTTGATTTCGTTGGGTTACATGTTGAAACTTATTATGCTATCATGTGACTGACAAAGAAAACATTTCCCTTCCTTTTTTGTTGGAACAGAAATACGATGCGTTGGTGGGCGATACGACGATCATTGCAAACAGATCATTGTACGTGGACTTCACCTTACCATACACTGAATCAGGAGTTGTGATGCTTGTGCCATACAAGGACAACAAGAGCAAGAATGCTTGGATTTTCTTGAAGCCACTCACTTGGGAACTTTGGCTGACAACCGGTTGCTTCTTTGTGTTTATAGCATTGGTCGTGTGGATTCTCGAGCATCAAATTAATGAAGATTTCAGGGGTCCAGCAACACATCAATTTGGCACAAGCTTCTGGTTTTCTTTTTCAACCATGGTTTTTGCACAAAGTAATAACCCTTCATCTTAATAGATCAGTCGAACATCACAATTTATATATTGTTCTTGGAGAATTTATGTGCTTACCTTAATTTGGATTACAGGAGAGAGTGTATTAAGCAACCTGGCAAGATTTGTTGTGATTGTGTGGGTTTTTGTGGTACTTATACTCACACAAAGTTATACAGCAAGCTTGAGCTCTCTTTTGGTGGTGCAAAATCTTCAACCAACTGTAACTGATATAAATCAGCTCCTAAAGAGTGGAGAAAAAGTGGGATACCCGCATGGCTCTTTTGTACATGATATGCTAAAGCAAATGAAGTTCACTGATTCCAAACTTGTCCCTTATCATTCCGTGGAAGAATGCAATAAGCTTCTTTCAAATGGAAGCGCAAAGGGCGGGATCGCAGCAGCATTTGACGAAGTCCCCTACATTAAACTCATTCTTTCCCAATATTGCAACAAATATACCACGATCCCAACATTTAAAACTGCTGGATTTGGCTTCGTAGGTTTTCAATCTCTCAATTCTAGAAAAAAGGAAATCCCCAGAATTTTCAATTGCTAGGATTAATCGTTATGTCTTTGATTGAAAAATCTGATGTCCTGCTTCTTTTGGTATTACAGGTTTTCCCAAAAGGGTCTCCACTAGTACGGGATATCTCAGAAGCAATCCTTAATGTAACTGAAGGGCCTAAAATGAAGGAAATCGAAAACTCGTGGCTTGGATCGACAACCAACTGCTTGGATTCGACTACCTCAGTTTCTTCCAATAGCTTGGGTCTTGACAGTTTCTGGGGCCTATTCTTGATTGCTGGAGCAGCTGCAACTTTAGCTCTCCTCATTTTCGTAGTCACGTTCGTCAAAAGAAATTGGCATATCGTAGCGAGTTCTTCAGGTACATTGTGGGGGAAATTTGTTGCATTGGGACGAAGATTTTACCAAAAAGACCTGAATTACCACACTTTTAGAAAAGGCAGATCTAGAGATAGAAGCACGGATGAGGGTGCCAAAGAGAATGCACCTGTTGAAACTATAGAAAACATGAACTCCCCCCCGAGTCTGTCAAGCAAATCCAGCCAAATCGACGACGTTAATGAGCACAGCACACCATCTGCAGCACAACTTCCTATTCATATAGCAGAAGGGTGCCTGGAGATAGCAATAAACGGCGAGCTTACCAGTGTAAATTAGGAGAGGTATATGCCTCAAGAACCTTAGATACTAAACTTTTATCCTCAACTAGTTGAACTCTGTACTTTTAGATGATGATATCTTCCCCTCATTTTATTCTCATGTAAGGCCTGCCATTGATACTGCTTATTGCCTAGTCACAGACAATGTAAATGAAAGATAGATGCTTTTCAAAGCATTTTCCGGGGACATCATATGCTCACATATTAACTTCTCTTATCCTATATGTATTGCCAACGAAGAGAAGTGTTCATTGATATTTCGATAGCCATTGAAGCCTAATCAACTAGCCTTACTTCTTATTAAATCCCATCGGTTTGCTACTGACGAAAGCAAATATATCAACATCAGGATATATTTTTTTTCAAATCATGAACCTTTTTGCTGGTTTAAATAAATGAACTTTTGAAAGATGAACATCTCATATGATTTCTTTACCCAAAAAAAAAAAACATCTCATATGATTTGTACATAAATATTGACTCTTAGAAACATGCACGGACATTTCACTGGTATATACTATAATCTTAAATTAGACAGACATAAAAAAACAAGCGCTTATCGATTAATTAAAAGTTTCTTATGGCTTGCAGCCCGAACCAAGCGGCCTAGGACATTGCCATGAACTATGGGCCATGTCGCAGACTAGCGCTTTGCTGTTCATTTTTAATTTGTTCTACTCAGCTACATGGACAGTGAAAGGAAAACGACTCCTCCGCGTGAAAACCAGAAAGTTTGGACTTGTCACCTAATATTCAACTCCGTATCAACCATCATACAATAATTTTTCAACAAACCGAGTGAATCCAATGGACGGTAGTTGTTTGGACACAAATTTCTTGTTGAGCTCCATGAAAGATACAAATATTATTCACCTTGTTTGTCACATGATTTGTATAATTGGCCCATTCGACAAATTTTTGTGTCAAGTAATGGGAATAGAATCCAATGGACGGGATCGGAAGGTGTATCGAGAATCAGTTAATGCCTCCACCATTTGAGTAGAGCTAATTGACTAGAGCTCAATAATTTCAAAGTCATTTTTCACATCATATATTTTAATACTTACCAATAGCTCATAATAAGATAAACAATGTAATCCCTGGCGAGAAGCAATGACCTGGTGCTTTTACATGCATCAAATGAGTCAAGGGTAGAGAGAATTCATATTGCCATCATCATCTATCGCATTTAAATAGACCATGTCTCTCCTCACAAACATATTGAGAATCATAATGCTGTGGTTCCTCTTTTAATTTCTCGGATGACCTCATCGACGATTGATGTGCTTACTTGTATCTAAAACCAAGAGGCCAGGTACTTAATTTCTCCTAAATTAAGTTTTCCTTTTTCATAATTTTTGATAGATTGTAAATAATTTTCCGGGTCAATTTAATATAGAGATAATGTAACATACACCCAAAATATATTGACATAATGCTCTAAACTGCTATGTAGCGAATACATGGCTGAGGTCAGAAGGTTGCATTTTGGTCATAAATGGTTTCAGATGTGTTCCTTTCAAGCAAGGTAGATATGTGGATCCAAAAAAAAAAAAAAAAAAAACAAAACTAGTTTAATATGGAACAATGCAAATATCATTGGAGCCAATATAGGAAAAATTTATGTCGAGAGTTTTTTACTTCAAGGCACACGCAGCTTTTTGGAAGCTCAAAGCAACACTCAATATTATTATTATTATCATCATCATCATCATCATCATCATCATCATTATTATTATTAAGTAGCAGCAACAACAATAGTGACAACAAAGACGATGACAATAACAACCACAATCAGAATAATAATAAAAGGTGATCAAGTTTATTTCTATATGTACTTTTCCATTTGCTTTCAATTTTTCTACACATTTTTTTGTCACGCCCCGAACTTCGAGCACGCGCACATCCCATTGCGGTCGATCGATATAGATATGCGACGTTCCCAAGTACTCGTCACCGACCCATTCATTTTAAATGCACATGTGGAAGTGTATCATAAAATCCTTGACAATAAAATACGGGATAGGAAAGCAAGAAGCAACTTCATAACCAAACATTTTCATGAACCAACGGAGTTTACAAACAGAGGTCTACAACCAACAGTTTACAAAAGACCGACTTTTAAAAAGGAACCGTCCTATGACCTACAAGTCGGACACAGTCTCTAATCCTTCAGGCTTCACCTTTGCAACTCCACAAGGCTAACCAAAAATGAATTGGTCGCCCTGTCCTCTAAGGACCTGAAAAAGATGGCCCACAACAGGGTGAGACTTTGTCTCAACAAGTACACCCCTAAACCCCTATTATAAAGGAAGTACACCCCAGGATGGCCTAGCCACACCATTGCAAACAAATGAGACTCACTTTTGCCTCAATTCCTTTTTGCAAGTTAGTACAATTCACATCACTCAATCACATGCTCATATCTCTCAATCACATACAGTAATACGAACTTAAACAATCGGAACGCAATCACTTTCATATAACCAACAATCATAGGGGTCCTGATTATAAGACTAAATCGTTATGACTTGTCCCATACTATATCACACAATTCTGTTCCATAATTCGACATATTAACAACACTCAGCATGCATTCCAATTCTTATTCACTACCACACAAGGACATAGCCTACTTGCAGTTCGGTTATCTATTGACATTAATGCTAGACATCGCCTCCCCACCTTGGAGCGCGACTTCATCATTACGTCGACGGCACTCTTGAAGTAGTATAGGTCCAGAATCAACTGCGACCTAAGCCCTTTGTAAGAGGCCTCCCATATAGGGGCAAGTCTAGCTCAAAAGCTCAAGATGATTTCCTCTTAACCACACATGATAATTTAAATTCGGCCCAGGATACCTTACATTTCATTCGATACCATTCATCAAAATAGTAATCCCGATCTCTTTTCTTCACTTTAAAATCATTCAAGAAAATTGCCACGTGTGTGGTTATTTGTCAAATTCGAACCATGAAAATAGAAACCACCATTTTTCAAACTCCACTATTTGATAAAATACTCTAAATCCATTTTCGGTGTTAAAACCCGACACCCGGGATTTTCTTAATAAAATCCATACTTTTCACAATCAACACTCAATCTTGAATATCTAACAAGCAAATTCATAACCTGAATACATAACAGCGATTATTGCGAAATTCTGATAATTTAAGGTCCCGAAATAATTTTCGCAATTAATAAATAATTAATTTATTCAGAAAATTAATTAAATAATACTATTTTAATAATTTTATATAATATAATATATTGTTAAATAATTAAATAATTTTGAATTACTTATTTATTCAAAAATAATCAATTAAGGCCAAATCATTGTTATACTAACATAAACATCTCTTTAACTTAATTCATTTAACCCTTAATCTAATTCACACTTAACTAAACTAATATAACCACATAAACTTAACTTATACTAAAAGTATCATTAACCTCTCTAAGCGAGGGTTAGAGGATAAACTCACCCGATTAGGGATTTGATCGCTCAAATTGTCGGGATGCAACATGGACTGACTTTCCTCAAGGCAGGCCAAATGAAGCCGGCCAAAATGGGCCAAAACTGGGCTGAAATACCCACAAAATTAATTGCTAGTCTCTGCTGGTAGAGGGCGGATTCGGGGTCTATTGGGGCGAGCAAGGGTTGAGATGGGCTGAGGGAGTCCTGGTGGGCTGAGGCAAGGGTGCACGGCGGCTCATGGTGGTGGAGACGAGCTCCAACAGCTTTGCGTGATATAAGGCAGCAGCTGCGACGCAGGGGCAGGCGAGAGGGAGATGGAGATGGGCAGAGTAGTGGCAGTGCATGAGACGGCGAGCGGCGACGGCGTGCGGTCTAACGGTGTGTGATGGCAACGAGTGGCGCTACTGGCTATTGGTGCGGCTTACCTGGGTTGCTTGTGGGTTATGAACAACAACTAGAGAAGAAGAAGAAGAAATCGACGCCAGCAGGAGGGAGAGAGGAAGGCGGAGGGCGAGCGGTGAGGCACAGGCAGGGTGAAGCAACGGCGGCGACTCCGACTTCGGCTGTTTGCTGCGATAGTGAGCAGATTTGCTGAGGTCTTCTTTGGCCGGTTGGGCTCTTTGAGCAACAAGAAGAGATGGGGGTGAGAGAAGCAGCATCGGGAGAGAAAGAGAAAAAAAGGGGGGGACCGGTTCTCTCTCTCTCTCCCTCCCTCCCTTTGGCCCCAAAAACATGGCCCACCATGTGAGTTGTCATCCACCCACATTTTCTAGCTCCAAAATGCCCCTTCTAGAAGCCCTTAGGTAGTCCAAATTGTTGGGCATAAGTGGCATACGAATTTTGCAAGAGAAATTGCACAAGTTGGCTTCAATCCTTCTTGAATCAATTCAATCTGGCCTCGGAAAATTCAATCATCGAGTCCTCGGTTGAATTAGTTTTTTTCCTCACCAATATAGCCCATTTGCATCCTAATTTCACAATGGAAAACAATCTTTTGCAAATTTTGATAAAAAACGGCTCTACCTCGATTTTTTTTCCAAAAAATCTCGGGTTGTTGAAAAATCTTTTGAGACTAAGTTGATGCTCCTAAAATGATCTGTGACATAACATAACTCTCAATTTTTGAATTCAGGTTCGATCTCATGGTTAATTTCAATTCGGCGCAAATTTAACGCGTCATAATCTACTGAGTAGCTTTTAGGAATTTTCATGCATTTGACCTGTGATTGATTATTTTCAAGCCACAAAGTACATCTTTGATACATTAGCAACTATCAGTTGTGGTGGAAATCTCAAGTTTTCAAATACGGACACAGGATACCAAAACGATAGAAGAATCGGTCTAGTGCCAATCGACAAGAATTGTGCAATTAGGTGGAATTACCCACACTTAATCATATACCTTTGTCGAGTCGACCTATCTCCGAATTTCTAATCAATCTTACTGTGTCATAATGATTTCTTGCAGATTTGCATGGTCGAGCAGTTGTTTCCTCGTCGAATTCTCAAGTCTGATACGTCAAAATCCCTTAACGGCTTCACCTGATAGACTAGTTATCCCTTGAGTGATCAGTTAAGTGAAAATAACTATAAGTGCATCGATGAAATGCCCAACTATTTCTATCGAAAGCAGAACTTGAAATTCAGGATGTCATATTTTCTAAACAAGAGCTTACTCAATGTGATAATGTCCGGGTCCCTTCAACTCCAACTTGAGAAGAGTGTTTACGGCTCACTTTGCAACTTAACACAATGAAAACAGTGACCCCTGGAAATATGTTAAGGCTTAACGTACTATTGAATCTACTATAGGATTGTTCTTTGGGTACGTGATGATTGAATTTAAGCAAGTTTGTGATGAGGTGGTTGAGGACTAATTGCGAGGGTTCGTGGTTTGATGATTGACCCGAGTGAAGCACTCACGTTGAATTGGTCAAGGTAAACGAGGGGGGACAAAACAACTATAATTAAAGTTGTCTTACTCCCGTGGACAAGGACCTTTGTTGGAGTTAAAAAAAAAAAAACAACCAACTAGACCATTTGGTGTAAAGTTCTTGGAGTTACCTTTAGGTGTCCGACGTCTCACGTTTTTTTTTTCAATCTCCTGAGATAAAGAAAAGTTATTGCACGATTTATAGTGTGATTTAATGCCATCTGATCATATAATTATTTGAGTCTCAACATGAGACTCACATGACCGACACTCTAGATGAGCTCGGTCTTCATCTTTTATTTGACCATGCAATATTTTTGTTTTGAGGAAGAAGTCACAGTATGGTCTGAAGATCATATCCTACAATATCACCAAGCCATTATTTGGGCCATATATTGATACCGACATGATCAACGATACATGATCATTGATTAAGATTGGCTTGTTGTGTATATATATGTACACATACATACATACATATTCTTGCTAGCTATATTAGACAGAGTTTAGCGGTTCTAACGCAAAAGTAGGTCCTAAGGATTTTCTACAGCATCCAAACCAATAGAAATCAAAACAACAAACCTCGTAATACGCCATAATTTATTTATCAGAAGATTCGGCTAGGGCCTGTAATGCTAACCAGGAGAGCCTATTAGATTTCAACATTAAATCTTAGGAGATAAGAATACCACAAATGTCATGACTTTCGTATAATACTTACTTAAGTGTCATATCTATATTTTCTACCACTTGAATGTCATGAATCCTAAAAATTGTTAATTTGAGTGCAATAACTTTTTTGTTGATTACTTCGAGTACCATAAATTTTAAAAATATTCATCCAAGTGGCAAAAGTCAAATGTGTCATAACATTTTTGTTGCAACCTTCCCGAGGAGGGTTGAACCACCTAAAGGTTCAGTTAATGGATTACTAAGTTTAAACTGAGCTTGAACACCTTAGAGCATTTCGACCAACAGACTTTACAAAAAATTTATTGAAATGATTTTTGTAAGCCTCTCTCGACGGTCTTTTCTTTATTCTTTCTTTAACTTTAGGAAAATCAATCAAGGGAATTGTTTCCGCTGTCATGCCTAGACCAGACTTATTGAAGTAAGGTCTTTGAACTGAAAGAAATTTTTCAAGCTTTTCGGATCCTATCGAAAACTTCTTTGAAATATTTGATAAGTCCGTTTTTAAGAAAACATTTTCTTTCAAAAGATCATCTTCTTTTTCTTTAAGAGCAGAAACATTTAGGTCTAGACTTTTAACTCTTTCTTCTAAAATGACTTTCTTTTGTTTTAGAGCTGAGTTTTCCTTTTTAAGTTCGGAAATCCTTTTGAGAGAAGTCTTAAGACTGAAACACAGTTCATCAATATATTTAGAGACTTTGACATGAATTTTAAAATCACTTACCTCAAATTCACTGTTCGAGTCGATCCAACTGAGTCCGAGTCCGAATGTGCCATCAAACATATGTTGGCATATTCATTATCACTTTCTTCACATTCTGTATCACTCCAGGTTTCGGCTTTGAGAGTTTTTCGAAACTTCTCAGCTTTTCCTCTTTTCTTCTTCAGAAGAGGACAGTTGGGTCTGATGTGTCCCTTCTTCTTACATTCGAAGCAGACTACATCTTTGTTTGGTTCCTCATCATCAACAGACTTGGTCTGCTGTCTCTAGAAACTTTGTTTCTTTGAGTTGAACCTTCTGCCTTTTCTATTCAGTTTTTTGAATCTTCTTATCATGAGGGCGAGCTCCTCATCGTCCATATCATCTTCAGAATCTGCATCATCAGAGTCATCATTTGATTTTAATGCAATAGATTTCTTACCTCTTGGATCTTCGTCTTCATTAATTCGTTCCACTTCATATGATTGAAGAGTTCCAATCAGCTCGTCGACAGATAGAGGCATAATTCTTTGCGTTTCTCTTATTGAAGTCTTTATATGATTCCACTCATTGGAGAGTCCACGTAGTAGCTTGTTCACCTTCATGGGATCATAAATTTTTTGTCCTTGGTTCTCAAGACCATTGACAATATCTGTAAAACGACTAAACATGTCAGTTATAGATTCTCCTGGTTTCATTTTGAAGGCTTCATATTGACCGAGGAGAATGTTAATTCTGGTCTCCTTCACTCGATTTGTCCCTTCATAGGTGATGTGTAATCTATCCCATACTTCTTTTGCTGTAACATAAGAAGATATTCTGTTATATTCAGTTGGAGATAAGGCACAATATAAAGAATAAATTGCTTTTGCATCGAGTGCTTGTCTCTTGTTTATCTCTTCCTGAGTCATTCCGCTGGCATCAACAGTTTCTTTTCCTCTTTCAGAGATTGATGCAGCAGTAGGAGTAATTCCTCTTTCCACAACGTCCCATTCCAGAGGATCCTTGGATCGTAGGAAAGCTTTCATCTTGTTCTTCCAGATGTTGTAATCTTTTCCGTCAAAGTAGGGTGGTCTGGTATTGCTTTGCCCTTCCATCAGCCCTGGTGCTAGCATACTAGCCATGGATCTTTTACTCTGAAGTAAAACACTTCAAACAAAGTAAGAACACAGGCTCTGATACCAATTGATATTGCTAGTACGAGTACCTAGAGGGGGGTGAATAGGTATACAAAGATTTTTCTTGATAATTTCTGTATACTTGCACAATATTTAGACAGTTGAAGGATTTGTGAAGAGTAATAATCAACGTAAGACTAAGTAAGGAAAGAGAGAATTAAACACGCGGTTTATAGTGGTTCGGCTTGATTCAAGCTTACGTCCACTCTTCTGCACTGACAGCCAATTTGGCTAGATTCCACTATGAACAAAGAGATGTTACAGTGTTGATCTTCCTTGATTTCTCGGTGTAGATGATCTACCACACTCGCTCAAGGTATCACCAAGTATAGACACTCTCGTGTATACAATTTCGCTCAAACTCGTATCGACTAATAATCAAGGTGCTTCAGACTCTGGAATTTTTCTATCAATCACGTACTCAAACAACTAGAACGTCTTCCTTTTTATACTCCTTTATGCCATCATACCGTTGGCACTTACCAAAGGAATTCCTCCAATCTACCCGTTGGTCGGAATCAATCAAGAAGATCATTCGAGCTATAAAAGGAACCTGACAATAGCCCATCAATCATGTTCGCCCATACAATCAGGATCTTGGTTTCCAAGAATAGAACATTCCAAGAATACTTCGTTGACCATCGGATCTTCAATTGATCTAGATACAAACAAAAGAATCCGTTATATTTATCCAACCAAAAAGATCTTCTCCAGACGATAGGATTAAATCCTCAACCATATACTTCGGCTCTGGATTTCCTTCGTCACTGGATCAGAAAGACTGTCAATGAGAATAGTCTTGAGTCTTGAGTCTTGAGTCTTAAGTCTCAAATCTTGAGTCTTGAATCTTATGTCTGGTAGTCAGAAAGTCTTCAGACTTTAAACTAGACGATCTGCAGATACCCAGACTAGACTGAAGGAAACGTTTTGTTAGCTTCAAAATATTCTGGAACGATTCTCCAACATAATTTCCCTGAGTTGTTCACATTTATGAAATTTTGTTTTTCATTGATTAATGCCTATGAATCTATGTATGATCTTTATGCATCTTAATGCTCAGTGCATTATTTTAAGTTAAGGAAGTATGTCGGACAGATAAAAGATTAGCCCACTCATACGGGTAATCGCCTTTATTTACTGCATGATAAATAGAGATGAGACAGTTTTAAGCTCATTATCTAAGTGATAATCGAGAGCTCAAGCTTAAAATATTTATGTCGCCTTAACTAAGTGTTAAGATGAGGACATGATACTTATTATGTCTGAAAGTAATATAACCCACATATTTTACTTTATCTGTCTAAGATGCCAGATGTGAGTTCTGATGAATTTTGTGAATGAGTAGATACGTGAACTCAAGTTAGACATTGGGTATGTTTGAACTATCATCTGTACGGTATTGAAAGGTGTTGACATACACTCCATGGGAAATGAGTTAATACCGTAATACGTATTTCATACTACGTATGCATGAGACGACCAATAAGAGTGGCAAAAAGTTTGATCTCAACTTTTATGATGTGTGAGACTCTTGAGGAAAAGAGTTCCTCAATTTTTAGTCTCCTCATGACTCTTACTTATTCTCAAGATTTCTATTTAGTGTTTGCTATCGTAGGGTGTTGCCAATGGTCATGAGATGATTCGATATAGTGGGGCATTTTTAAAAAAGCAAGCTGGACTGAAATTGAGAGTTTGAATGAAAGAGGAAGATCGATTTTGGAGAATCACATTGTGGTTTAATATATATCATTATTTAAAAGATATCAAGGGAGATATAAATGTGATCGATCGATCTAGGGTACTGCATACTAAATCTACTCGGAGTGTGACACCCATTATGATCTGCTATATATTCCTAACAGATGTATATCAACGAGCTCTCAAAGTATGCTGGTCACACAGATTATTCACCTCCAGTATTAATGTTGAAGAGGTAAAAGAATCTTGTTCGCCCACCATTTGCGAGTGGGAGATGAAGGCTTTATTAGTATTGGGCTTAAGGCCCGTCCGCCCAAGTTGGGCCGAAGAAAGCCCGGCCCACGGGAATAGGGCCCATGGAAGGAGAGAGGTATAAAAGGGAGGAGAGAGAGAGAAAAATGCACCGTTTTGTTTAAAGAAAAAGACGCACGTTTCTCTCTCTCTCTCTCTCTCTCTCTCTCTCTCTCTCTCTCTCTCTCTCTCTCTCTCTCTCTCTCTCTCTCTCTCTCTCTCTCTCTCGTTTTCTTAAAAGCAAAAACAGTGAAGCACTCGAAGGATTTTGCTTCATCGGATCGAATAGGGCCAAGTTTTTCTTCCTCCTATCGGCGTCGGTGTCTCATTTGTGGCGAACAAGGCACGCTCGAATCCGTGGTGTGCTTTACGATCGGTGATACGTGATTTTCCCGGGCTTCGTTTTCCGCATTGATTTAGGGGTTCGATTTAGTGTCAAATCCGGTTTTCGGGGATCCGTTATTCCCAACATTTTTTTTTTTTTATGACAACTTGTAAAATAATTGCCAGGGCAGTTTAATATAAAGATGTATATTTTATGCACACATATCCTGAGTTTGATTTCAAGGCATACGCAGTTTCTTGGAAACTCACAAAACTTAGCCACAAAGATTGGAAATATATTTTATGCACACATCGCAAGTCCATTTAGGAGTACGTGTGCGTGCCTCTAGAAGTGCAGAGGGAAGAGTCGTTGCCTTCAATCAAATCTGAATTGATATGCAAGAGAAAGTCAATGATGATGATGATGATGATCAAGAAACAACAAAAATGACAATAATTAATCACTCATTTTGTACCATGATTTAGTAAGTTTATTGTGTTGTTAAGCCCTAAATATACACACGTGTCATTCTCAATTATTCCTAATTAGTTGCACACTCACTTTTATATGATATAGAGATAGGTGATCGAAATTGGTTATATACACACATTTTTTGTTAGTTTACAAATTTTTCTTCTCCTTTTTTTCTTTAATTTCTAAATACGAGGTTTTCTACTCAATATAATAAGGTAAGGGTTCATATAACTAAGGCTTTCATCATACTATATTAAATTCAACTTGAGGGGACTGTTAGGTTAAGCAAAATTATGCGAGACCGTTCTCTATTAGTTTTTTAATCTATTGATGTATAACCCATTGTTCACTTTACTATTTAAAGTAGTTAAAAGAATGGCCACCAACAATATGTCATGGCTTAGCTACCGATTGAAACTACCATAGGGTAGGTCATCAGGTACATGATGATTGAATTTACGCAAGTTTGCACAGGTTGTTAGAGTGAAATACCAATAAATGGTAATAAAAACAATGAATCGATCTTACATCAATTTATGTTTTTTCTAGTTGGCACGTGCTTCTTATATTAGTTGAGAATCATCGAGTATCTCTTCTTATTTGTGCATGATTATGTCGTATTATCCACGGGCTTTTGTATACTAGATTAACTCCATCCCAAGCAGACTCTTGATCAAGGCAGACCCTCCATATTAGAATTGGAAAATGCTTAAGTATTACATGATGCATCGCATATACATCATATCGGAGACCATACATTTCTTAGTCTTAAATTCGAGTAGTTTCTAGCTCTCAGACAAAGTTCCATCATCAGTTGTTAAAACGAGATGGAAATAGCAGCAGAAAAAAGATGGTATAAACAATCCTGAGTTCAAAGAATTGTTAGGATTCTTCATACAAAATCAAAAATTCAAAAACAAAAACATGAGGTGTGAATGCTACCGGAGGTCATCTTATCTCTTTGCATGGTACGTACGCTCAGATGGACCGCCCACGTCGAGCAATCCTTGAATGGAAGCTCTCCATGCTTTGTCTTACTTTTCAAAGCCCTTCTCCCTTATAAATACGTCGTCCTCATCATCACATCCTCCATGTCTCTCTTTCACAGAAACACACACTTGCGTTTTCCCGAGACCCTTTTGCAATGATGCCTCCAAGGATCTCTTTCCACGCTGAAACGCTCCCCTTTTTGGCTCTCTCCTTTTTAGCCATCATTGTGTCCTCCAGCGACGGTCCTCACCTAGCGGTGGCGCAAAGTAGTAACAAAAACAGTGCCACAACGATCCCAGTGAACGTTGGGGTGATTGTTGATCTGGAGACGTGGGTGGGTAAAATGGGATTGAGCTGCGTTGAATTGTCTCTCTCTAACTTTTATAGTTCAAACCCTTCTTACAAGACCAGGCTCGTCCTCAACGTTAGAGACTCAAAAGGAGAAGAGGTTGCTGCTGCTGCTGCAGGTTCTCTCTCTACCTTTTGTACTTCTGTTGATTGATGAAGTTTATTTTGGTTAAGATTCAATTTGATATCTTTCACACGTCCACCCCAGTCATGCGGCCGTGTGAGACGGACGATTTGACGCTTAGCTTGTCAGTATATATGGGTTTTGTTCCATCCACGCCACGCGGTGCTTCTTGAAAACACTGGTCTTTGAGAGTAACATTTGACCTTGGAACCATTTGTTTCATTTATTCCTTTCAATTCTTGGAGTTTACTCTTCAGAAAGCTACACCAAGAAGACGATATTGCAAGAAACAATCTTAGGGACCATCCAATTATAATATCCTGATGGAAATAGTTATTTCAGTCACCCCAAATCGAAAATCTCTAATCTATTAAACCATTGCTTGGGTTTTGTTTTTGTATTTAGAGGGTGTAGCACTATTGAAACAAGCGTGTATGATTTATGCATCATATAGAACAAATACATCTCAAGCATCAATCGTTCGAGCTCATGATAGGGCCTACTTATTTACTGGTTGAGATGATATTAATCAAAATGATCTACAGACCATATAATAACTCCTCAATATTGTTGGTGTCGGTAAACTTGTGATCTTTGAATTAGAAGTCCACCTTCCTATGATGTCATAGTTCGCCAATGTATAAATGTGCATATATTCATGGACACAATGTTTCGTCTTGATAAAAACATGTGAGCAGAATTTGGTCGCATAATTTTTGTTTTAAGATGTTGGAGGGTGAAATGAAGGACTACTATCGTCTATTCTTTTCATTGAAGAATGTATAACTCTCCTGTGACTCTTGTCCCGCAGTGATGTAGTAAACCTCTAAAAAATTATGTCTACATGTAGATGAAAAGTGAACCCTATAAGAAATTGAGTCACAAGAGACACATGCTACATAGCTTCAAATTTGGTAAGAAAAACTAACGTTAGAGTTAGTTTGTTTAAAAATAACCATTTTCAGGAAATTGTTCTCGAATTTTCCAATACTTGAATGATGGAAATTTAGTTGATTGATGAATTTTTTTTTTCATGGATTGAAAACAATAAACTTAGATTGGGGAAAACAGCTTCTTTTTTTCAGCAATAAGAAATCATATTTTTTGATTTCTGCCGTGCGTCCAGCTGAGAAGAATAAGTCCTTCTATATCCATTATCTGCTTATCAATATTTTTTCTTTTTATCTTGATAAGTCTCATATGGGCTTTTTATTATCTCCTGAACATACTTCATTAATGCTCATGTCTTTCGATATTCTCACAATAATCCATCTTATATCATATTGTGAATAATATTTCTCATATATTTTTTTAATAATTACTTGTAAGTCCTTTTATTTAATGGATTACAAAATAACCAAAGACATTGATTCTATTTTGTTAGTCATTACATATCAATTTTAATTTACAATATGTACTCACTTATTATCAAATACCATGGAAATTTTTTTTTTTCAATTTTTTTTTTCAGTGAAAACAAATACAAAAAAAAAAAAAAGGTTTACTTTGTCTAATCTTAAATTTCTTGAAAATATTTTCTAGTGACAAGAAGTTTTCAATTCAAGAAATAAACTTTTATTGTGCTTTTTGGATTAGAAAAATAGTCTTTAAGCCGGGCTGGTTTATAAAGACACTTCAATTTTTTTTTTTCTTCAGGAAAAGATATCAACATAATTGTTCTGATTTTCTTTTTCTAGCGGAGAAAGTTAAGCCGGTGAGTAACTATTTTCATGGAAGCTTTGTGTTATTAACCGTGATTGAAACAACTTAGGTTTCCTATTCAATCAGATAGTTGTCAATGCATGCAAGTAGTTTAATATGGATGCTAAAAGGTTTGGTATATGATATAACATCAGAAAGGTCTGCCCTCACAAAATCCATAAAATTGAAATATGGGGCTTGGAAGAGTGGAATTTTCTGATGCCATGAGATAAAAGAGGTCATTTAACGAGGAGGAAGATTCAACATGTTCATGTCTGGGCCAGTTTAACCAATTTTTCGTTCTCAAATTACTTTTGATAATAGAATTAGTTCCATTTGGTATGCCTTATATCATTTCCCCAACAATATTTCAGTTGGAATGGACATGCGTCGATTCCTCGCTGCACAAAGTACAAAAAATTTCATGTTTGAACCTCTTATCTAGACTTTTGCTTGGGTCTTCAACGGAGTTTTATCTGTATACTATGGGGGAAGACGGGCAATAATAGTAAAGTCGTTATGATTTAATAAGAGGGCTTAGTCAATCACATGCTCAGGGTATTTCGTGGATATGAAGTTTACTTAATCAAAGTGAGCTTCCTCGATGTCGATAAATATCATCCGTGAACACAATTGTGCATCATGTTTGAAATCACATTAAAATCAAATGGGAGTGGTCAGCTACCTCAAAAATAAGAGGTTTCGCTTAACCTTGTCAGAGTAATCGAGATTTCATCGTCTTAAGAACATGTTGAATTATGATCTAATCATAATGGGTTCACGTCAGATTTTTCTGGTTAGTAAACGCTTGTTTCAATAATATTAAGTACAAGTTCCAACTTCAAGCTCCGATGCTACCTTCTTCTTAACCATCTATAAATTTAATTATACTGCACCAAGTTTTGATTGACTCCTGATGTGCATTTTCCAATAAGAATTTCCATTATCTGCCGTTCTTTTTATTGTTTCACCGTCTTTTCTGGGTCACCACTGCAGCACTTGATCTGATAAAGAATAAGCAAGTCCAAGCCATAATAGGCCCCCAAAGTTCAGTGCAAGCAGACTTCGTCATTGACCTTGGAAACAAATCTCACGTGCCGATCATCTCTTTTTCTGCTACTAGTCCTTCCCTCAGTTCCCTTCGGAGTCCATACTTCATTCGAGCTGCGCAAAATGACTCGTCCCAAGTGAACGCCATAAGCGCAGTCGTGCAAGCTTTTGGTTGGAGAGAAGCGGTTCTAATATATGTGGACAATGAGTTTGGAGAAGGCATCATACCTTCTCTTATGGGTGCTTTGGAAGAGCTCGATACGCGAGTGCCCTATAGGAGCCACATTCCTCCTTCGGCGATGGACGATCAAATCGGGCAGGAACTTTACAAGTTAAAGACGATGCAAACGAGGGTCTTCATCGTGCACATGCTACCTCCTCTCGGTTCTCGGCTATTGGCCAAAGCAAAAGAGTTGGCAATGATGAGCGAAGGTTACGTCTGGATCTTGACTAATGGAATCACCGACCTATTAAGTTCTGTGGATTCATCAGTTGTTGCTAGTTCGATGCAAGGAGTATTGGGCATCAAGACTTATGTCCCAGACACACGGAACCTGGACACTTTCATGATCCAGTGGAAGAAGAAATTCCAACAAGAGAATCCATCCGTCCTTAGTCCTCCGTTGAACATCTTCGGATACTATGCTTATGATGCTGCTCGGGCTCTGGCAATGGCTGTTGAGGAAATTGGAACGGGGAATTTTACCTTCCAGATTTTAAATGCTTCGACAGATGCAACGGATCTAGACACTATTGGGGTCTCTCAAAATGGTGACAAACTTCTCCACGAACTAGCTAATACGGCATTCACGGGGCTCACCGGAAATTTCAGCCTCGTTAGCGGGCAGCTAGAGTCATCAGTGTTCCAAATTGTTAATATCAATGGAAATGCGGCAAGAGGGATCGGGTTCTGGACCTTAAAAGATGGGCTACAAAGAGATTTGAATTCATTCAACATAGGCAAATATTCCGCTTCGAAGAGTAATTTAGGAACAATAATATGGCCAGGAGATTCGACCTCTGTTCCCAAGGGATGGGAGTTTCCCACGACTGGGAAGAGTTTGAAAATCTTAGTTCCCGTGAAAGACGGTTTCAATCAATTCGTGACGGTGACACGTGATCCTATAACAAACATATCCCAAGTCACCGGATACTGTATTGACATCTTTCGCGCTGTGATAGACAAACTACCTTATGCGTTGACTTATGAACTTACTCCGTTTGCCTTGCCTAATGGAAGTAGCGCTGGTAGTTACAATGACATGATCGATCAAGTATATTACCAGGTGAGATAACTCTTTGCAACAGCTCGGTCTCGTTGGATTACATGTTGAAACATACTGTGCTATCATGTGGTTGACAAAGAAAACATTCTCCCTTCTTTTTGTTGAAACAGAATTATGATGCAGTGGTGGGTGATACGACGATACTTGCAAACAGATCATTGTACGTGGAGTTTACCTTACCATACACAGAATCGGGAGTTGCAATGCTTGTGCCATACAAGGACAACAAGAGCAAGAATGCTTGGGTTTTCTTGAAGCCACTCACTGGGGACCTTTGGCTAGCAACCGCATGCTTTTTTGTTTTTATAGCATTGGTCGTGTGGATTCTGGAACATCGGATTAATGAAGATTTCAGGGGTCCAGTCACGCATCAAGTTGGCACGAGCCTCTGGTTTTCGTTTTCAACCATGGTCTTTGCACAAAGTAAACGACCTTCACTTTAGTAGATCGATCGAACTTTACAATTTACATTTCATTGTTTGAGAATTTATGTGCTTACCTTTAATTTGGATTGCAGGGGAGAGAGCATTTAGCAACCTAACAAGATTTGTTGTGATCGTGTGGGTTTTCGTGGTACTTATACTAACACAAAGTTATACGGCGAGCTTGAGCTCTCTTTTGGTGGTGAAAAATCTTCAACCAACTGTGACTGATGTAGATCAGCTCCTAAAGAGTGGAGAAAATGTGGGATACCAGGATAGATGTTTCCTTCATGAAAAGCTAAAGCAAATGACATCTGACTATAAGAGACTTGTACCTTATAAATCTGCTGAAGAATGCGATGCGCTTCTTTCCAAAGGAAGCTCAGAGGGTGGGATTGCAGCTGCAATTGACGAAGTCCCCTACATTAAACTTGTTCTTTCTCAATATTGCCACAAATACACCATGATCCCGACATTAAAAAATGCTGGATTTGGCTTTGTAAGGCAATCTCTAAATTCCAGCCAAAAAATAAAGAAAAATCCTCAAATTCTACAATTGCTAAGGCTAGTCGTTATTTCTTTGATTGAAAAATCTCATGTCCTGCTTCTTTTGGTTTACAGGTTTTCCCCAAAGGGTCTCCTCTAGTTCCAGACATTTCGCGAGCAATCCTCAATGTAACTGAAGGGCCTATGACGAGAATTGAAAAAGCGTGGTTTACATCAGAAACCAATTGCCTCGATTCAACTTCCTCCATTTCTTCCAATAGCTTGGGTCTTGACAGTTTCTGGGGCCTGTTCTTGATTGCTGGAGTTGTTGCAGTTTTAGCTCTCCTCATTTTCATGGTGATGTTTGTCAAAAGGAATTGGCATATCATATCAAGTTCTTCAGCTTCACTGCGACAGAAAATTGTTGCATTGGGAAGAAGATTTTACGAAAGGGACATCAATTCCCATACTTTTAGGAGAGCAGATTCAGAGATGGAAGCATGGATGATGGTACCCATGAGCATGCGGCTGTTGAGATATTACAAAACACTAATTTCCCCCTGAGTCCGTCAAGCAACACCAGCCAAATCAATGACGCTTTAACCAATGAGCAAGGCACACCATCTGCAGAACAAGGACTTCCTAACCATGTAGATGAAGGGTGCCACAAGATAGCGAGCAATGTCGAGCTTACCAATGTATCTAAGAGAGGTACATGCCTCGACAACCTTAGATGCTGAACTTTAATCAGTTTTGCACTGAATGTGGCATCTTTCCGACACTACTTGTGTGAGTTCCTACACAAAACGGTCTACGCTTTGCCTGAATGACGTTGGTCTATGCTACGCCTTGCTGTCTATAATATGGCCCGTATTTTACTGTCCTCCTCCCATTGAAATCACTTAGAATACTTGCTAGAACCTTGCTTGAGCAGAACCTGAACGTGGAAAATGCCACGCTTACCACATGCCAACTTCACCTTTTCCGAAGAGTATTGTTTTGTGTTTCAATGTTTGCAGACCTTTCAACACGGGAAGGCACTCAACAAACTGCTGCTCTTGGGCCCCCTCATCACACCTCCCGTGAATGTCACTGAGCTGGCGAAGGTGGCAGTTCAAGGAGCTGCGGATCCTGTCTTCACTCCAGTCGTCATAGACGTTCAAGGATTACTCCGATATAACCAACAAAAGTTGAAGTAGGAATGGTCCGACCTATCCTCTTTATAGGTTCAATCCTATAGAGCTCTTAATAACATGAGCACTCATATGTTGTTTTCAAATCAACACCGTTTTGGTTTTTCTGGAGTCTATAGTTGCCTGTAGGGGAAAGAGAAGAATTCTTAGCTCAAACTTTGAAGGCAGTAAATGCACTTGAAAGAGCTAAATTCTTTGTACGTTGGGGTTTCCCTGAACTTTTGAGTCATGTACTGAACTTCAGTGAAATGATCCCTTCAGAATATAAATACACCGGGCAAGAGTAATATAGATCCGCATTGTTTTCATCCTTAATGTTATACATAAATTCCAGACTCATTTACTCTTGACACAGGATCAAATGACACGTTATACCTAAAAGTTGAGGGGATTGCAAGAATCAATAGGGCATGCAAGACATTTTGATTATCATCATTTAGGTGTATAGAGTTTCCAATCAACCATAGTTCCTTTTCTGGCCTTTTCAACTGAGCAGACATTATAGTTAATTTGTGGGTCAGTTTCTTCCTCTTCTTCCTCCCAATTCTGCAGGCTCAAACTTTTTGTTAACTGACACATCACTTCAGTATTTCACTAACAAAGGGAAAACTACCAAAAAGTTTCTACACTTATTATTATACTCGTGCCAATTTAGCTATAAAATTTTCAATTATATCAATTTAATCATCAACCTTTTCATGTGTTGCCAATTAAGTCCATTTTGCCAATATTGACTAGAAATCATTGATGTAAATGCCGGTAATCCTACATGGCATTGTCGACATTGATATCGACAAGTTCTTTTAATTTTTTTATAATTTTTTTATCTTTTCTTTTCTTTTTTCTTTTCTTTTTTCTTTTCTTTTTCCTTCCTTCTTCTCTTTCCTTTTTTCCACGATGGCCGATGAGTCCAGCTCACCCATGGCTAGCCATGACCTCACCAGCCATGGGCGAAGGCGCACTCACTCGTGGTTGGTGAGTCCATGGCCACATTCACTTGTGGCGAGGGAGACCTTGGTGAGGCTAACCTCACTAGAGACCACGCATGCCCACACCATTGCGAGGCATAGCTGCCAGTGAGGTTGACTTGCTTGCAATCATGATGGCCTTGCTTAGATTTGGGTGAGGTTGGGAGATGGCCATGACCCTCATTGACCACTATGGTAAAAAAAGAAAAAAAAGAAAAGAAAAAGTTTGAAAAATATTTAAAATTAAAAAAATTAAAAAAGTTGTCCATGTTACCTTTGGTCATACCATATAGAATGAGTAGCATCCTCATTAGCAATTTCTGGCTAAAATTAATCGGATGGACTCAATCGGCAAAACGTGAAAATGTTAAGGATGAAATTGAATTGGCAAAATTCATAAGACTTTTTGGTAGTTTTCATGATTAACTAAACAATCTCTAATGTCAAATCATCACTTCCGCCATGCCTTCATTACAATATGTGGGTAGCACCGCTAGTTTCATAAACCATTTAGAAATGAGAAAATAATAATAAAAAATCCCCATAAGCTTTTTAGGCTCTGTTTGTTTGTGTTCTTTTCTTTTGGTCATGAACACAATTTCTGTTTTTTTGTTAGGGAAACAAAAAACAGAAACAGTAAACGCATTTGTTTGCATTTTTGTTCCAAATCAATTTTTTTTTTTGTTTTAGGGAACAAATTTGGAATAGAAACAAGTGAAACACTTCTGAGGAATGATTTTTCTCTCTCCTATTTTTTTCTTCTCTTTATTTTCTTCTTCTTCTTCTTCTTCTTCTTCTTCTTCTTCTTCTTTTATTTTTCTTTTTTCTTTGGCTGGTCGCCAATCTCGGCCATGGCCAGCGATCGGCCGTTGAGGGTTGGCGATGCCGTCGAGGGCTGGCAACCTCACCGGAGCGTCGCCGGCGCAGGGGAGGCTCGGCCTCACCGGGGGCCGTGAGCCTCGTCGTGACTGGGTGAGGCCGCCGGCCCTCGTCAGCTGGTTGCCAGCCATGGCTGAGGCCAACGATCGGCCAAAATGAAGAAAAAAGAAAAAGAGAAAAAAGATTAAAAAATTAAAAACTTAAAAGAAATAAAAAATTATACAAGTTTACTAAACGTGTTTCTGTTATTTCTCTATTCCAGGAACAAATTTACCAAACGCGTTTTTCTGTTAAAAAATTGTTCTCCGGAACAAAAATAACTTTTTCTATTTTTGTTCCCTGGAACAATATTTTAACAGAAGTGTTACTATACGCACCCTTACTTTCTAGTTTTTTACTTTCTAATCCACACCGCACAGTTCGTAGCGCACCCTGATCTGACGCACTCGTTTTTTAAAGGTCAAATAGATTTAAACGACAAAAGGCTAACGCGATCCAGCTAGTTCGATCTCTGAGGATGATGCATTGACTGAGGGCGGATGTCTAGTCCGTAATATCATTGAATAATTGATTGCGGATCACAGACACACAAAGAGGCCTTCCATTGCGACGTGACTGAAGGCCAACGCGATCCGCCCAGGAGAAAAGCTACTACTTCCAGACTTTGCCTCCCTATGATGAAGAAACCCTCGCATTTTCCATGGGCTATGCTCAGTTTTTCCCTTTATTTGGGCTGCTGAAGATCTATTTGACAACGTTTCTATTTTTTATTTTTCAAAATAAACAAATATTTAAAATTGTCAACTAATGTTCTACTCCTTAGAATGAATTAATGGCCAGGAAATATATTTAAAATCAAACAAGATATAGAAAAAAACTAACATTTTTGTTTCCAAGAACAAAAAGAAAAATAAGGTCATATTAGAAAAAAAAAAAACTTAACGTAATCTAATGCTCGCCTTTACACAATCAACACAAAGTTTGGTCTCTTGACCTGATTCGAGTCCCCTTTTTTGGAATAAAAAATAAAAAAAAATCAGAAATTTAGGAAAAAATTAGAAATTAGATTTGAGTAATTTTACTAGATTTTAGTGTTAATTATAGTTTAACATAAAAAATGTGAAACTCTTTTGATGAAAATTGGACTCTCTACTACTATTTTTAGCTATCCATGCTTGACTAACAATTACATTCGACTTTCTTAAGCCATCTTAGAATATCTTCAATGACATTTTTATAATTAAATGAAAAAAATTGGGAATATAAATTTTTAGGTCGTAACAAATGCATTTATACTTTTTTTTTCTATTTCGAGAATAGAAATTTTATATAGTTACCAAACACATTTTTTTTGCTTAGAAACTCGTCCAAAGGCTAGATATAGAAAAAAGTATTTTTTTAATAGAAATTATTCCCGAAAATAAAAATGTTATCAAACGCAACTTAACTAACTTTATTACACAATGCATTTTCAAGGGTTGGACGGTGAAAATCATTGAGACTTGAGGTTGCTAGCAAGTGGTTTGATGGATCGCTCGTCCGATCAATGTTGAGCTAATTATTGATAGTATAGTACTTGTGGGCGCCATCATCGAATAACTTTTGCCTGCGGATGAGACTAAGAAAATTTGCTAGGAATTACTTCTATGCATGTCCTGTTGACGCCTTAATTTTATTTAGGTTTTATCTTATTAATTAAGTTTTCGGATTAAAAAAACAAACAAAAAAACAAAAATAAGAAAAGCAAAAGCAAAAGCCTAGCCCAGCCCTTCCTCCTTTCGCGCGGGCCTTAGGCCCACTCTCCTCCTTCTTCATCCCCCGGCCTGGCCCCTTTCTCTCTTCTTCTTCCTCCTTCCCTCTCCTTCGCCGCTGCAACTCACGCGCCCGAGGGAGGCCGACGCGCAAAGGACGGCCTACGGTCGAGGAGAGTAAGCTGACGTCGACTGGAGAGGATAAGATTTCAGGCACCATTAATGCTGAGCAGGCTTTGTTGGAAAGCTCGATGTGACACCGGTTTAGCCAAGGGGAACCGGTGGGCAAGCTAGAAGCCGGTGGCCAAGGCCTTCCGTCGACCGGATTTCCTTCACCTATAAATAGGTGGCAACAAGCATCGTCGGAGGGCGTGGCTAGCTCAGAGATCTTTCACTAAGAGACATTGGAAAAGATCAAAGGGCAAGCGCAGGGGAGAACTCAAGTCGCGAGCTTAGCCCACCCTCCACCGAGAGACTTCGGGGAAGGCCGGTGGCGAGCGAGTTTGAGAGGGTCGGATCTGGCCGGAGTGAGAGAAAATCAAGGCTGAGGAAGGTCTGACCGAGATCTGCACCTCAGATTTGGGAGATGACACCGCTTCATTGAGCCATCACAGCCCCGATGCCGACCAGCAACGCCCCTGTGCCATGCTCCCTCTACAGACAGGAATCAACCACTGCCCGCTGTTGCTTTTCCACCCAAAACCCTGGTCGCTGCCCTTGCCCTCGCCGATTGCGTTGTCGTTGTCGCTTCCCCCTACCTGAGACCCTAATTGTGTCTGCCGATTCCCCTGACGCGAGCCTCACTTGCTGCTGCTCTACCTCAACGTCGCCCTCGTCGAACGGCCTGCCATTCAACGCAACACCATCCTCGTCGGGTGGCCAGCTGCTGTCCTCAAGCTCGTCGTCGCCATCATCGTCACCGTCCGACCGCCTAGTAGCTCCTCGGCCACCCTCGTCAGTGCCGTGAAGACGCGGGCAAGGAGAGGGCGCCTGTCGAGTCCAAACCGAGTACGGTTTACCCCCATTTAGGTCGGACCCGGATTGGTCATCCGGGTAGGGATTCCCCCATTTTGGGCCTGCGCGTGTGGGCCGGTTAATCCTTGGGCTGTTTTTTCTCAATGAAGATGGACCAAATCAATGCGCTCCGCTTGTACATTTTTTTTTTTTTTTTAAAGAAAAGAAAAAACGAGTTGGGCCCGCATAGCAGGCCTGTCTGTGTTTTGGGTTGGCCCGAGTCAGACCCAACTCGTAGACCCGACCCAGGTCGGCTTTTCTATTATTTTAAATAATATTTAAAAAAATAAATAAAAATAAATAATTATTTTAAAAAATAAATAATTATTTTAAAAAATAAATAATTATTAAAAAATAAAAAAAATATATTTTTTTTCATATTTTCCAAAAAATGCCAAAAAGACTTGTATTTTCTAAAAAAAAACCAAAAATATCCAAAAAGTCCCTTTTATGTGCAAAAAATAGAAAAAGACCCAAAAAAAAGTGTTTTTCCTCCCCACAAATACATGAAAAATCCCTTAAAAGTCCAAAAAGTCTTATGGTTTAAACAAGATTAGGTACTGAAAGGGCATTAGTGATTAACTAGTGTAATCAAGTCCCCGATCCTAATTTCTTTGGTTGCGCAAGAGCGAGTATTTCTCCCAATACTTCGTATGGATTTCTAATCAACCTATACCAAATCGATTAGTGACGACTCCATTTTAGACTATTAAAGTCGTGAATTGGTGAATTTGGGAGAGTCCGGGCATAACTAAATTCAGCCGAGCCATTAGCCTCCGCCGGCACCCGTACTCAATTGCGGGCACCGAAAAAAAAGAGGTCGCGACAGCTTGGCGACTTCGCTGGAGACAATTTTTAAGTACTTAGGCCATTTTGTCTTTGTTTAAATACTTTGCTGACTTTGGTTTTTTTCTTTTGTGCAGGGTAATAGCTTAAAGTTTTTTTTATTAAGTTAGAACAAAATATTTTGTGATTATAAACTATTGTGCATGCTTTACTGTTTTAATACTACACATGGCACACACAACCCGGCCACCGGACCTGGGCCGCCATAGGATTTCTAGGATGGTGTTAAGAAAGATACGACCTTGGACGCGAGACTACGATGTAGAGGTTGCCTTTCTTTCCCCAAATTTCTTAGCCGAGGTTAGGAGGGTATGCTGCTAACATGAGACTGCGACGAGCGGATACCCTTTTAATTTCAACAAACTTTCTCAGTTAGAAATCGAGCCGCACGACCCATTTGTATGTCTATGTGCTTGCCAATTTTTTTTTAAAAGCAAAGTAATTTATTTACTTTTACTCAGTCTTTTTTGGCTCATGGAAAAATAAGGTCAGGTTGTGTATTTCCCTTTCTTACATGCGATGGGAAGAATTGATATCCAATTCATTCCTACCCCTAAGGGAGAGCTTCTCAAATGGTGGAAGCAGTTAGATCAGCTTGGCCAAGAGCGTGTTAAAGCAAGAATCGGTTATCTCCTCCCATTGCTCCAAATCAATATCCACTCTGGAGTCATGCAAGCACTACCACATTTCTGGTGTCCTAAAACATCTACCTTTGTGTTTGGAAAATTCGAACTGACTCCAACATTGGAAGAGTACAGTCTCGCCATAGGAATGCCCTTGGGAAGGGAGCTCGCTAAACCACCATTTGGCATTGACCCTGTGGTCAGTCTATCACGCTTTTTAAAAAATCATTCGGTAAGAGAAATTTTTGGAGCCAACAACAATGCTTTTTCACTATCATCCTTAACTGAATGTTTTGAAAAACAATCAATGACCCAGAAAACCAAGATCTTCCTATTGGCCTTCTTTGGATTTATCATCTTCCCATATAGAAAGAATGCCATAAATCCTTCAATCGCATGGGTAATAAATCAAGTCACTTTCGGAGCAGGATATGTAAACATGGTTTTAGCTGAAACCTTTTTATCCCTTAATCGTTTCAAGGACCAAAAATAAAAAATCATGAGGGCCGCTCCAGAAATTTTACAAATGTGGTTCTTTTCCCATATCAAAGGATTTGGGCACCTCATGCAAATATTTGAAATCAACGAGTTTAAACACCCACTGCAAAAGTTTCAAACCTTGGAAAAATATTCTCCCAATGAAGAGTATTCTCAATGGATTAACTTGCTAAAAGACCCGGTCCCTGAGACATTCCTATGGCGAACTAAATGGTTCATTGCAGGAGAGGCGCGCTTTGCGCTTAATTATTACACCCTATCCCATTGCCGGGCCTCTCCGGAGCTACCTCATATTATCCATATAGGGTGGCTTGTCAGTACAGGGTCCTCCAAGAAATCCCGCCACCGCTCAAATCAGGATTGTTCCGAATCCTTTTCACCTGTACAGACTACAACTACTTGAAGGAGATCCGCATAATTCAGAACGCATGGAGTAGATGTCACACTAAAAAAGATTGTCATACCCAGAAGGTTGAAAGGGCAGGAAAAAGCCTATCATGCATCCACATTCTACATCCTCAACCATATAATTCCTGAGGAGCTGCAACCAGTAAACCTCGATGTAGTTGATAAACTTACCCTGCAAGGGTGAATTGAATCTCTTGAAAAGAGCTTGGAGACAAGCAGGAGACACGTATCAAAGCTAGTATGAAGGAACAAGTAGCTTCACAATACTGGAGCTTCCCATCGCATATAAAAATGGGCAGCTTGGCTTTTTGATGTGAATATTTCATGTGAATATTTAGGATCGTTCTACCCTATTTGGAAGGCCCTTTTGGCATTGTATAAATCCTTTGTTAAATAAATAAAAATGACTTGACCCTTGCCATGGGCCAATGTTCCATATGTTTCCCTGGCTTATGTTCTCTCCATTTTTTTAATGCAGGTAATCATGACATAGTTGCATTCGCCAAAAGCTAAACTAGAATGGCTGAAGAGAACGCACCAAGCCGTATCGAGATTGTGGAAAATGAAATGAAGCAGGTCTTTAATGTGCTTTAGCAACTCTCAAAGCAGATAGATTCCATCCAAGGCAAATTGGTTCCCGCCCCAGCCTCAATCGAAGTGTTGTTGCCACAATCGTCTATCCGAGGTGAACAAGGAAGAGATACCGATGATAATATGCCTGAATTATAGGATGACACGCACTAAATCATAGTTGAGAAAGCAGAGCCCAACAGTTTGTCTAAGACTGAACATGACAAACGCCTCGAGAAGCTCGAAGAGAGGCTAAAGCAACTACGGGGCCTTCAAGATCCTACTCCAACAGACCTCTCCATCTACTCTAAGGTCAAAATGCCAGAAAAATTCAAAATGCCTGAGTTTGAGAAGTATGATGGCACGACTTGCCCAAGGGCTCATTTGCAAATGTACTTGGTTCAAATGACCCAAAACGTCAATAATATGCCTCTAATGATCTAATTGTTCCAGTCAAGTCTAGTAGGTCCTACCCTAAGGTGGTACATCACAAAAAATATAAACCTCCTTGAAACATGGAGTGAAGCAAGTGAGGCATTCCTCAAACAGTACAAGTTCATAATGGATATTACCCCTTCTCGTGAGGATCTTGAGCGCACGGAAAAGAAAAAGCATGAATCTTTCAAAGAATATGCTATTAGATGGAGGAATCTAGCCACCCGGATCAGTCCCGAACCAACTGATTTTGAACTAAGAAAAATGTTCATCAAAACCCTCCCCTATGAATATAGTAACAGAATGGTGACTACGATCGTTGAATCATTCAATCAACTCATTCCAGTAGGAGAGCAGATTAAGATAGGGTTGAGGGAGGGTTGGTTCACTAAACCTGCACCCATTAGCAGAAGGCTCAACATGAAAAAAGACAAAGAATCCCTAGTAGATGTCAATGCAACCTACACTGCAAATACCGGTCACCTCCCAACCGTTCAAACAAGCACAGGGCAACAACAGACCACCGGTTGTCAACCACCCCAGTGCTACAACAACCGAAGACAATTCACTCTGCTTCCTGGATCTCCCTCCCAGGCTTTGGCAATCCTCCGAAACAAGAGCCTCCTTTCAACTGAGCCAAGACGACCCAACATTGAAAACTTCTCTAGCTATGACCCGTCCAAAAAATGTAACTATCACATGGGAGAAGTAGGCCATTCAACTGATGAGTGTTTCATCCTTAAGCATCGGATCCAGAGCTTACTAGATACTAAGGCCTTCTCATTCCAAACTACAAAGCCAAATGTCCAAAGCAATCTGCTCCATGATCACGCCGACAAGGTAAATGCGATATTCAGTTCAGAGGCCGGTCAAATCCGAAATGCCAAAATACCTACTGTTGACATCTATTGAGGGTTGGTAGAAACTGGGTATTATTTAAGCAATGGAATACCACCCTTTGCAATAATGGAGGAAAGGGTATTAAGAATGATAGATGCCTGAATAATCGTGTACGTCGGCCACGCCAACATAGTTTCTACCATATCGCAAGTCCTCATCAACTGGGAGGAAGAATTTGCCGTGCTAAATGTGGAAAAGGAGAAGAAGGATTCCACCTCACTTGAGAGCGTCTTTGAAAGGAAGAGAGCCATTGTTCAAGTATCAATAGCAGAAACAGCTATAGTCATCGAGATTTCCCAGCCTTACAAATATGAATACAACAATGCAGTACCATGGTCTTATGACTTTGATGTTGGTTTAGTCACGAGATCTGGGCGAACCTATGCTCAAGAAAATACTCAGTCTGCTAAGCTCGTGATTGACGAAGAAGCCAAGGAGTTTTTGGCCGTAGTTAAGGCCAGCGAATATAATGTGGTGGAACAGTTACGAAATCACTAGCACAGATCTCTTTGTTGGAATTGCTTCAGACATCTGTCAAGCACCAGAAATCCCTCATGAAAGTACTAAGTAAGGTACATGTCCTTGAAACGATTGAGCATAACAAACTTGAGGAATTTGTCAGTACCATCCTTTTAAAAAATCAAATGGCATTTTCTGATGAAGAAATTCCTAAGGAGGGTAAAGGACACACCAAGGGCCTCTACATATCAGTCAAGTGCAACACATCTCACGTCGCTTGAGTGCTGATTGACAATGGATCTGCTCTTAACATATGTCCACTAGCGACACTCTGTCGCCTTAAAATAGAGAGATCATGGATCAAGGTACCCAAGACTTCTATTCGAGCATTCGATGGAACAAAGAAGGAAACAGTGGAAGAGATCGAGCTCGACATTAAAATTGGCCCAACCATATTCAAAATTTTGTTCCAGGTGATGGATATCCCCACTGCGTTCAATTTCCTTTTAGGGCACCCATGGATCCACGTCGCAAGAGCAGTACCTTCAAGCCTCCACCAAAGTGTGAAGATCGTGGTTGGAGGAAAACTGATCACGGTCCGAGGAGAAGAAGATCACTGCATCTACCACGAGATGACCATCCCTTATGTTGAACCTAGTGACAAAAACGAAGCTAGTTATTAATCGTTCGAGCTCGTGTCTACTATACACGAAACTCGAGGGACTTTGCCCCTTGTCCCCGAGGTATCAAGTGCTGCAATCATGTAGGAAAAATCATGGTTAGACACGGTTTCATGCCAGGACAAGGGCTTGGTAGGAGAGGCCAGGGCATCCGTCAACCTATTGAAGCCCTGAGGAGAGCCTATACTATCGGTTTAGGATATTCCCCGAATAGAAAAGCAAAGAAAAAAGTTGGCCTTGTGTGTCCCCGTCTCGAGGAAACTTTCCCAGGCCCAACCAGGATGATGCATGAGGAAGAGGAAGAGGAAGATGAAGTGAATACTTCAAAATGGTTCAACCCCGAAAGTGCGAAATTGCCCATAATCCAGGAAGACACAACTTAGCCCTCACTTATAAAGAAAGAGGGGCCAGATGACATGACCACCATGTTCGGGGACATTTTCATAGGTGCCATTGAGGAAGAGCAATTAGAAGAGACATGTGACAACTTCTCGTTCATCCAGCTTCAACATCAAGTCGAAGAATTATGTGAGACTGTACACCATTTGACAGAAAACTTCGCTCAAGCTACCCGTGCATTCCGCTCTCGTCATAATGAGGAGCTGGTAGTAAATGAAGAAGACCTTACTGACACGACCTAGCGAGAGGCATGGCTACCTTTATCCCCAAGAAGCACACGGCCATATTCACCTCTTCCTAAATCAATGGCCATTATTTTCCCCATCCTCCTAGAGCAAGGGATAATCGGCAGGGAACTGAACCATCCTACTCTCGAGTACTTCCTTGATTATGATCCATCCAAGCAATGTGATTATCATTCAGGGGAATTAGGACACTTGCTAGATGACTGCACCATCTTGAGAGACAAGGCAGGATCTTTTGGATGCTGGGGTATTCACGTTCTACTCTTCGTGGCTGTGTTTTGGCAAGGATCACCTCCTCGTGGTACCCAACACCTGTACCATGTTCCTTGAGCATGCTAAGGAAGCGCGTAGAGGAGAGGCAATCATTGACACTTTGGGCCAACCAAGTGGTAAATTTGACTACTATGTCGATTATTCAATCCCCCAAAGTTTCTATGATCATCATCACAACATCGTCCCTGATGGATGGGAAGGCATGGATGATCTGAAATCCGCAAAGCCGGGAGCACAGGGAGACGTGGTTGGCGATTGGTATGAAGACTTCTTCGTGAGCGCTATCAACAAAGGACCGTTAGGGGAAATGGGTGCAGACTCGCTCAAGTAGAATCCTTTTTAATTCCTCTGCATATTCCCTTACGTGGGAGCTTGTACATATTTCTTAAAGTCTGGCTTGTTTTGTTTTCAACATCAGTTCCACTCAAGGAACTATTTTCTGAAATCACCCCAGTAAATTCGTCTACTAATAAATAAAGTTGAAAACATTTTGAGGGCATGAGGAGACACACCAAACCGGCCCGTTGATGATAGCCAGCCATCAAATGAAAGATGAAATCTGAGGCCCGGATCTCCTCATGTTTCCTTGTCCTAAATCTTCAAGAACAATTTATCACCTTTTCAAAAGAAAGAAGCATGCATGCAACTAACCTTATTTGTTCCCTTAGCCTATCTACTCTATGACACAAGAATAATCTAGCGACAGGCGAAGGTATGGGAATGGTCCAAACCAACACCGTAAGTAGCCATGATAGCAATTCTGATGACTCAGATGATAATTTTGATGATTTCGATGAAATTCAACGGAATTGGAAGTGCCACGAAGAAACAAAGCCCCCTACTACTGAAGACACCGTCATTGTCAATTTAGGCAGCACAAAAGGTCCAAGGGAGATAAAGATTGGCGTGAACTTTCCTAAAGAAGAAGCTGTAAGCTTAATTGCCCTCCTAAAGAGGTTTCAAGACGTATTCACATGGTTATATGCCGATATGCTAGGCCTCAATCCAATGATCGTGAAGCATAGCTTGCCAACCAACCCTGATGTAGCCCCTAAGAAGCAACGGCTAAGAACTAAGCTTGAGTTGTCAAAAAAGATTGAAGAATAAGTAATGAAGCTCCTAGAAGTAGGCTTCCTTGAAGTCTCACAAAATCCTAGTTGGGTAGCGAACATTGTACCGGTGAAGAAAAAAGATGGTTGAATCCGGGTTTGTGTTGACTATCGCGATTTGAACAAAGCAAGCCCAAAAGATGATTTTCCGCTACCTCACATAGACGTTCTTGTGGATGGTACTACTGGATTCAAACTTTTCTTTTTCATGGATGGATTCTCGGGATACAACCAAATAAAAATGAAGAAGGAAGACAAGGAAAAGATGGCATTCATTACTCCATGGGGGACTTTTCACTATAAGGTCATGTCTTTTGGCCTAAAAAACGCTGGAGCAACATACCAATGTGCCATGATCACCCTTTTCCATGACATGATGCATAAAGAAATTGAAGTATATGTCGATGACATGATCACCAAAACCAGACTCAGAGAGGACCATGTGAAGACCTTAGAAAAATTATTCAATCGACTTCACCAGTTCAAGTTGCGCTTGAACCCAGCAAAATGTGTGTTCTGGGCAACTTTTGGCAAATTACTTGGATTCATTGTGAGTTGTGAAAGGATAAAAAGTGGACCAATAAAAAACTAAAGCGATATTTTAGATGCCTCCTCCCTCGATTGTAAAAAAAGTCCAGAGCCTCCTAGGAAGATTAAATTACATTGCGCGATTCATTTCCCAACTTTCTGAAACCGCAAAACCTTTCTTTAAACTTCTCAGGAAGGATGCACAAATCAAATGGGAAGACGACTGCCGACTGGCGTTTGAACATCTAAAGCAGTACTTGATGAAACCCCCGGTTTTAATACCCCCGACTCCAGGGCGCCCTTTGACCCTCTACCTTACCATCAACAGTGAATCCCTAGGTGCAATGTTGGCATAGAAAGGACCCCATGATGGGAAGGAGCGAGTCATTTAGTATTTGAGTAAAAAGTTCACCACGTCAGAACAAAACTACTCCAAGTTAGAAAAAACATGCACTGCATTGGTATGGGTGTTGCACAGACTCAAGAGTATACCTTGCATTACCAAACATTCCTTGTAACTGAGAGTGACCCAATTAAGTATTTGCTTTGTTGCTCGGCCTTGGTGGGAAAATTGGCCAAATGGCAAATCCTAATCTCAGAATTCGACATCCAAGTGATGTCGCAAAAATCAGTTAAAAGTTGGGTGATTGCTGATATGATAGCGAATTGCCCTAAGGAAGTACGCGAGGATGATTCTCCAGACGATCGAATTTCAACAGTAGAAGAGGACACATGGACTATGTTCTTTGACGGAGTTGTAAATTTGTTAGGTTCCAGCACCGGGGCGGTCTTGATATCCCCAAATGGGCAACAATATCATTTGGCTGCAAAATTGATGTTTCCATGCACCAACAATATAGCCAAATATGAAGCATGCATCCTCGGCCTGCAAGCGGCTATTGGAATGGAAGTGTCAAAACTAAAAGTGTTCGGTGACTCCGTCTTAATTATCCTCCAGAATTTAGGCGAGTGGAAGATAAGAGACACCAAACTAGTGCCTTATCACGACTACTTGGAAGAATTTGAGGGAGAATTTCAGGACATCTCGTTTGAATACCTACCTAGAATTCATAACCAGTTTGCTAATGCACTAGCTACGCTATCATCTATGTTGCAAGTAACGAAAGGGTTAGAAATAGAGCCTTTGAAGATTGAAGTCTTGGTAAGACAGGCCCACTGCATGACTATAACTGAATAATCTGACAGAAAATCCTGGTATTATGATATCATGAAATACGTCTAGAAGCAGGAATTCCCTAAAGAAAGCACTCCCTCCGATCGAAAATACCTAATGAAAATGCTTCGAGGTTCTTCATCAGTGGTGAAAATTTGTAGAAAAGATCATGTGACTCGATCCGCTAAGTTTGTGTGGATGTAGATGAAGCCACACAAATAATGCAAGAAATACATGGGGGAGTATGTGGCCCTCACATGAATGGACATATGTTGGCCAAGAAAATAATTAGATTAGGTTATTACCGGCTCCCCTTAGAGAGCGATTGTGGTTAACATGTGCAAAGCTGTTATCGTTGTCAGATTCACGGGGACAAGATAAATGTCCCTCTAACTGAATTGCATCAGTTATCTGAGCTGTGTCCGTTTTCAATGTGGGGCATTGATATAATTGGCCCAATCAATCCGAAGGTGTCAAATGGGCATCGATTTATTTTGGTCGCAATTGATTACTTCTCAAAATGGATTGAGGTCGCATCCTATGCAAGTGTAACTGCACGAAACGTTATGAAGTTCATCAGACATGACATAATCGCCTGTTATGGCGTACCGGAAGCTATCGCCATCGATAATGGGTCAAACCGAACAACAAGTTGATTGATCAATTGTTTTACGAGTTCAAAATCCAACATCTGAACTTGTCCCCTTATCGTCCACAAATGAATGGAGCCGTGGAAACCACCAACAAGAACATTAAGAGAATCCTATCCAAGACAGCTGAAAATTACTGCGACTGGCATGAGAGGTTACCATTCGCACTGACAGCATATCGAACCTTGTTCGAACTTCTACTGGGGCAACCCCTTTTTCTCTGGTTTATGGTATGGAGACAGTTTTGCCTGTGGAAGTAGAAATCCCTTCCTTACGGATCTTATCCCAAGTAGGATTGTCTAAGGAGGAATGGACACAACAAAGGCTCGAGCAGCTGAACATGATTGATGAAAAGCGATTGAAAGCGCTCTATCACGGTCAATGTTATTAGCAAAAGGTAGCTCGATCATTTAATTAAAAGGTGCGACCCAAGCACTTCGAGGTAAATGAACTAGTCTTGAGAAAGACGCTGCCAATCTTTTCAGAGCCCGGAGACAAGTTTGCCCCAAATTACAAGGGTCCTTATGTAATAAAGAAGATACTCCCCGGAGGAGCCTTGATCCTAACTAAGATGGATGGGCGAGAATTCTCTAAACCAGTTAATTCCGATACTGTAAAAAAGTACCACCCTTGAAAGATGTTCATTGTCTGGTATTGCCGAGCACTTCTCTATCAGAATGAAAATGCCTATACACCTTTATATATGAGTGATGTATTTACACCATCATAAAAAATGTGTGTTTGGTTGACTCAATGAAGAAAAATGAATGGTAATCACCAGCATTTAAGGAAGTGTTGAAAATCAAGTAGCAAACTCAATGGCATAACTTGAGCAAATTGACATTACCCAGGCAGACGTGTAAGAGTAATCCATGTCAATTTCACCCAGCTCGGTGTAAAGGACACGTCATTCAAGAACCAGTCTGGTTAGAAGGAACCTTCTATCCCAGTCAACAATCTTAGAATCTAGAAGCCTCACTTCTTGTTCTAGACACATGCTCTTGCAAAAAGTAATTGCTATTAGAAAACTGGAAGTTTTGATTGTCCATCTCAAATTCCATAGAAGCTTGAGGTACATGACTTTGCCTGATCAAATGCAGAAGGAAAAATTCCACAGAAGGAAAGCGTTGATAATCAATCAACGACCAACAATCATGCATACGTGGCCACAAGTAGGAAAGGCCAGTCGAAGGAAGCATTGAAATGTAAAAGAGGCCGTCATACTTCCTCTTGGATAAATCCATTTAGGAAAGCACTTTTCACGTCCATTTGGAATAACCTGAAATTTTTATAACAAGCAAACGCAAGTAATAGTCGAATAGCTTCTAACCTTGCTACAAGAGCGTAAGTCTCATCATAGTCTATTCCTTCTTCTTGCGTATATCTTTTGGCCACGAGTCTTGCTTTGTTTCGTACAACTTTTCCTTTTTCATTCATCTTGTTTCTGAACACCCATTTGGCTCCAATAACAGGTTTACCTTTCGGTTTAGATGTCAATTCCCTGACATCATTAATGTTGAATTGTCTGAGCTCTTCTTGCATAGCTTCGATCCAGCTTTCATCAGATAAAGCTTCTTTTATACTTTTTGGTTCAATTTCAGAAATGAGAGCCACAGCACTAGACTCTTCACGTCTTTTGGATCTGGTGCGAATTCCTTCATTAATTTCGCCAATAATGAGATCTTTGGGATGATTGGACTTATGCTTCCAGTTACTGGTTGATTTGTCTGGATGATGATCTCTTTCTTTATTTGAATCTTCATGAATATCTTGATGCTGGTCTTTAAGAGTCTGAGATACTTCTTGAGTTGTAAGCTTTGGAAGGTCTGGAGCAGGTTTAGACTCTTCATACTGAGTCTAACTGGATTCATCTTGCGTAGAGTCTTGAAATTTGACATTCATTGACTCCTCCACAGACTGGCTCTTCTTATTATAGACTCTGTAGGCTTTGCTTGATGCAGAATATCCAAGGAAGATGCCTTCATCTGATCTTTCTTCAAACTTACCAACTCGATCTTTTGCATTTTCAATATAAAGCATTTGCAACCGAACACATGAAAGTATGAAACAATGGGCTTCTCACCTTTGAATAATTCATAGGGAGTTTTCTCAAGAATAGGTCTTAGGAAGACTCTATTGATGATATAGCATCTTTGTTGAAGCGACTTGAGCCCAAAATCGTGAAGAAATTTTACTTTCAATTAAAAGAGTTAGAGCCATTTCTTGAAGAGATCTATTCTTTCTTTCCACAACTCTTTTTTCCTGAGGAGTGTATGGAGAGAAGAACACATGCTTAAATCCAGATTCATCACACAATTTTGTAAAATCTTGATTTTCAAATTCACCTCCATGATCTGTTCTTATACTTGAGATAACACATCCTTTTTCATTTTGAACCTTTTTAGCAAATTTTTCAAAATACGAAAAGGTTTCTGACTTACTTGCAAGGAAATATACCCAAGTAAAACGGGAGTAATCGTCCACAATTACTAGGCAGTATTTCTTACCTCCAATACTACGGGTTCGGTTGGTCCGAAGAGATCCATATGCAGCAGCTGTAGTACATGATTAGTAGAGACATGATTTATTGGCTTAAATGAATTTCTTACCTGCTTTCCCAAAATACATGGTATGCATGGATCAGACTTTTGGTATGGTAATTTGGGTAGACCTTGAACAAGCTTCTTTGATGAGATTTTGGCTAATTGCTTCATGTTGACATGACCAAGCTTTCTGTGCCATAAGCTTGCTTCATCTTGAATTGAGATTAGGCATTGCGATTCATTTAGATTCATGTCTAAGAGGTAGATATTTCCATGTCTTCGACCCATGAAAGGCGAGTAGAGTCTTTCTTTGATTCCGAACATATTCCTTCTTGAAAGGAGATCTTGAAACCAAGTATCACACAATTGGCTAATGCTTTGAGAAGGTTATAGTTGAGTCCTTCCACTAGAGAAACATTGCTTATTGTGAGATTTCCAATTTTCACAGTTCTAAATCCCACAATATTTCATTTGCCGTTTCCTCCAAATGAAACTTTTCCACCATTCACTTGAATAAGCTTTATGAAGCAATTTGAGTCTCCTGTCATGTGTCTTGAACATCCGCTGTCAAGATACCACTTTACCTTTCTTTGGTACCCAAATTTTCTTGGGTCCTTTGGTGTTAGTAGGATAAACATTATTAGGCCATACTTTCTTAACAGGCTTCCAAACCATAGGACATTCTTTTTCAAAGTGATCCTGACTGTTACACTTTGAACACCTTAGAGCATTTCGACCTACAGACTTTACAAAAACTTTCTTGAAATGATTTTTGTAAGCCTCTTTCGACGGTCTTTTCTTAATTCTTTCTTTTACTTTAGGAAAATCAATCAAGGGAATTGTTTCTGCTGTCATACCTAGACCAGACTTATTGAAGTAAGGTCTTTGAACTAAAAGAACTCTTTCAAGTTTTTCGGATCCTATCGAAAATTTCTTTGAAATATTTGATAAGTCAGTTTTTAAAAAAACATTTTCTTTCAAAAGATTATCTTCTTTCTCTTTAAGAGTAGAAACATTCAGGTCTAAACTTTTAACTCTTTCTTCTAAAATGTTTTCCTTTTGTTTTAGAGCTGAGTTTTCCTTTTTAAGTTCGGAAATTCTTTTGAGAGAAGTCTTAAGGCTAAAACACAGTTCATCAATGTATTTAGAGACTTTGACAGGAATTTTAAAATCACTTACCTCGAATTCGCTATCGAGTCTCGATCCGAATCCGAGTCCGAGTCTGAATGTGCCATCAAACATATGTTGGCATATTCATTATCACTTTCTTCACACTCTGTATCACTCCAGGTTTCGGCTTTGAGAGCTTTTCGAAACTTCTTAGCTTTTCCTCTTTTCTTCTTCAGAATAGGACAGTTGGGTCTGATGTGTCCATTTTTCTTACATTCGAAGCAGACTACATCTTTGTTTGGTTCCTCATCATCAACAGACTTGGTCTGTTGTCTTTGGAAACTTTGTTTCTTTGAGTTGAACCTTCTTCCTTTTCTATTCAATTTTCTGAATCTTCTTATCATAAGAGCAAGCTCCTCATCGTCCATATCATCTTCAGAATCTGTATCATCAGAGTCATCATTTGATTTTAATGCAATGGATTTCTTACCTCTTGGGTCTTCGTCTTCATTAATTCGTTCCACTTCATAAGACTGAAGAGTTCCAATTAGCTCGTCGACAGATAGTGGCATAATTCTTTGCGTCTCTCTTATTGAAGTCTTTATATGATTCCAATCCTTGGAGAGTCCATGTAGTAGCTTGTTCACCTTCATGGGATTAGAAATTTTTTGTCCTTGATTCTCAAAACCATTGACAATATCTGTAAAACGACTAAACATGTCAGTTATAGATTCTCCTGGTTTCATTTTGAAGGCTTCAAATTGGTCGAGGAGAATGTTAATTCTGGTCTCCTTCACTCGATCTGTTCCTTCATAGGTGATATGTAATCTGTCCCATACTTCTTTTTTGCTGTAACACAAGAAGATATTATGTTATATTCAGTTGGTGACAAAGCACAATATAAAGAGTAAATTGCTTTTGCATCGAGTGCTTGTCTCTTGTTTATCTCTTCCTGAGTCATTCCGCTGGTTTCAATTTCTTTCCCTCTTTCAGAGACTGATGCAACAATAGGAGTGATTCCTCTTTCCACAACATCCCATTCCAGAGGATCCTTTGATCGTAGGAAAGCTTTCATCTTGTTCTTCCAGATGTTGTAATCCTTTCCATCAAAGTAGGGTGGTCTAGTATTGCTTTGCCCTTCCACCAGTCCTGGTGCTAGCATATTAGCCATGGATCTTTTACTCTGAAGTAAAACACTTCAAATAAAGTAAGAACACGGGCTCTGATACCAATTGATATAACTAGTACGAATACCTAGAGGGGGTGAATAGGTATATAAAAGATTTTTCGTGATGATTGCACAATACTTAGACAGTTGAAGGATTTGTGACAAATAATAATCAACGTAAGACTGAGTAAAGGAAAGAGAGAATTGAACACGCGGTTTATAGTGGTTCGGCTTAATTCAAGCCTACGTCCACTCTTCTGCACTGACAGCTAATTGGCTGGATTCCACTATGAATAAAGAGATGTTACAGCGTTGATCTTCCTTGATTTCTAGGTGTAGATGATCTACCGCACTCACTCAAGGTATCACCAAGTATAGACACTCTCTGTGTACACAATTTCGCTCAAATTGTATCGACTAATAATCAAGGTGCTTCAAACTCTGGAATTTCTCTATCGATCACGTTACTAACACAACTAGAACGTCTTCCTTTTTTATACTCCTTTATGCCATCATACCGTTGGCACTTACCAAAGGAATTCCTTCAATCTACCCGTTGGACGGAATCAATCAAAGAAGATTATTCGAGCTATTAAAGGAACGCCGATAGCCCATCAATCTGTTCGCCCATACAATCAGGATCTTGGTTTCCAAGAATAGAACATTCCAAGAATATTTCGTCGACCACCGGATCTTCAATTGATCTAGATACAAATAAAAGAATCCGATATATTTATCCAACCAAGAGATCTTCTCCAGAGAATAGGATTAAATCCTTAACCATAAACTTCGGCTCTGGATTTCCTTCGTCACTGGATCAAAAAGACTGTCAATGAGAAAAGTCTTGAGTCTTAAGTCTTGAGTCTTGTGTCTGAGTCGGGTGATCAGAAAGTCTTCAAACTTTAAACAGACGGTCTATAAATATCCAGACTAGACTGATAGAAACGTTTTGTCAGCTTCAAAATATTCTGGAAAGATTTCTCCAACAAAAACAACAATTAAGAGACTTTGGAATCGAAGATTCATGCACATAAATCAAATGTGATAACACCAGCACAATCAATCTCACCAAAAATCCAATTCTTCACTCAAGGGCAAAACATATAAAGATTCGACATCACTTCATTAGAGATCATGTTCAAAATGGAGAAGTTTCGATTCAGTTTATTGACTCAAAGAATCAACTGATGGATATATTTACAAAGCCTTTGGAGAAAAATCAATTTGAAGTTATTCGTTCCAGACTCAATATCTTAAAGTATGAGGAAGTTCAGACCCAGAACTGAAAGTTTGAAGACACTCAGACTCAAACGATCAAGATTTTGGACTGTAAGATATTTTATTTTATTTTCTCTCAGATCAAATCCCGAAAAGGTACGATCATATATCCATAATTGATTGTTACTATTTTCAATTTCCGTGATTATTGCAATCCTTCCTTTTCAAAAAAGAAGCTAATTTTAAAAATGGCAGTTATCTAATTTTTGAAAATGTAGGTATTTTTAAAAAGGGGCATCTTTATATTTCTTCTTTACGACGTTCCGTATGCCTCTCTTTGACTGTCCTATATACTGTCTGTTCCTCTTCGTTTTACTCACAAAACCCTAAGAGAACTCATATCGTTCACTTTTGTCTTCTTCACTTGTTTAATCTTCGAAAAGTTATCATCTTTCTTGGAAAACAAGCTTGGAATCTCTCAAAAACTGTGAAAGATGTCATCCCAAAGAAAGTCTTCAAGGATTGCGAATAGGGGACAACAGCAAATGCATGAGGGGCCCACGCATTTTGATCTCACCGAGGAAGAAGATTCTCCTCATCAGCAATAGAGCCCACAACATTCTCAGCAGTGTCCATTTTCTCCTTCTAGACCTCAGAATGTTGCACATCAAGAAGAAGAATCATCAAAGACGCAGAACCCGTAAGAACTCTTAAGCCTGGTTTTACTTATAAGCTTTACCGTGCTTTGAAGAGGGTGGTACTCCTTTGAACTACATTGACGAATTTTTGAAAGATAAAGGGTATCGAAATGAAACCTATTTTCAACGCACAATGGAACATTTGGGAATTGCCCCTGCTGGATCGGCGGAAGAAGCAATGGCAAATATCCCAACCGATCCATGTGTTGAAGGGCGAAACTGATGGGAATGACGATGATAGGATGTACATTCAGTTTAAACCAAGAATGGGTGTTGCAGCAAAAATCCGAAGTAAAAGGACAGACTTATTTCGTTCGGATGACCACAAGCAAACGTACGCTAAGTTACTGAAGCGTGGGGTAATAAACCCTAGAAGTGTAGATTTTGATTTTCTTGACTCTGTGAATGTCAATCTGCGGGAAAAATTTAGTCTTCTTCAACTCGAACAGTTTTGTTCTGAATCTACAGAAGGTTATGTTGAACTTACTGCTTATTTCTATTCGAATCTCATTTTTTTGGATGCAAATAGATTCTCTTTTAATGTTCGAGATCAGGACTATGTGGTTGACATGAATACATTGGCTGATGTGATTGGGGTTGAAAGAGGGAAATATCAACCTATCAGTGTGTCTATTGCTCGTGCAACATTGGAACTTATTAAGGATAAAAGAACGGAAGAAAAGATTTCCTATTCGAAGATGAATGCAACCAACATTTTGCTTCACAAGATTGTGATTAACTACCTCAGACTGAAATCAACTTCAAAAACTGATGTTTCAAACTTGGAGGCAAAGCTGATGTATGCCATCAATGCTGGTAAAAAATTCTCTCTTCCACACACTATTATGTTCCACATGTACAGGGTAGTGGTGAAGGACAAGGGTCAACTCTCGTACGCAGCTCTTGTGACCAAGTTATTCAGACATTTGAACGTTCAACTTCCCCGGATTCTCTGTGTTCAATCGTGCGATCAAATGGTGGTGGGACTGAAAATGGTTTCCAAAATGCATCTGAAGGAACTCAACAAGGCGTTGGAGAAATTCAAGGAGAAAACCCCTGTCAAGCCTCATCAAATCTCTTCGGTTGCAAAAAGAAAAGGGAAGGAGCCCATGGTTGCTCCATCCAAGAAAAGAAGAGCTCTCCTCCTTGAGGATGAAGAAGATGAGGATTATATCACCATTTCTGCAATGACTTTGAAGAACTTGAGTCGTTCTGCACCAGAATCAACAGAGAGACAGGAAAAAGTCACGGCTGAAACAAAACAGAGGACTGGAGAAAGTGAAGATTTTGAGAAAGAAGAAGAGGAGAGAGTAGAAAAAGAGCACGATGAACACTCTTCTCCACCTAAAGGCATGGAAACAGGGGGAGATCCTGAGAAAAGAGGAACATCCTCCATCCCTGCCACCAGTGAAGGAGTATGTTGCTTTCCAGCAAATCTAGAGGACATCTATGCTTCTCACTTTCCTAAGGAGGGTCATGATGTTTCATCGCCCAATCTGCATGACCATGCTGATTTACCATCATCTGCCTACACACTGTCTAATCGTGCAAATGCCAGTACTCAGACTGATAATTCGGCAAAGTTTCGCAGAATTCTTGATGTTCTTTTGGAGATGAAAGGTCAAATATATGCTCTGGGATATGAAGTACAGAACTTGCAAAATACAGGACAAGCCTCTTCAGTATCTTTGCATGATCAAATCCAAGCCATTGCTCTTCAAGTTCAAGCTAATGCTAAGGGTGAAGATGTGGCTCAACTGAAGGAGGACTTGAAAAAGCTAGAAGGTATTGTCCAGTCAATGGGAGATTTCCAGCTTGTTCGTATTCCCAAGCCATCTTAATTTCATTATCTTTTCATCTCTACCCTTTTAATGCTAACAAAAAGAGGGAGAGATGTGGTGTGGTGCAGATTTGATTTAAACTTTAAACTTTTGAATTATTGACTTTTGTGATGTTTGTGTTTAGCTGTTTGGATTTGGACTGGATTTGGGTTTGACTGTTTGAACATTTGTTTATCTTAAGTACTATTGATATCTCATGGCTTTATGGCTTTGTTCATTTACAAGACTTACCTATTTTCTGTGGATGCAGATTCTAGTGTTATTACTAAGCTATTTATCTTTGTGAGATATCCATATTTGCTTGAATAATGGTTTGTAGGTCAAAGTTATCCAAATCTGCAGGAAAGTTTTGTCACCATCAAAAATGGGGAGATTGTTGGAGAAAACTTCCTTAAGTATTTTGAAGCTAACAAAACGTTTCCATCAGTCTAGTCTGAAGACTTGCAGACTCTTCTATCAAAGTCTGAAGACCTCCGAACTGCCAGACTCAAGACTCAAAGTCTATCCTCATTGACAGCTTCTAGTCCGTCGAAGAAGACTTATCCAGAACTGGATGTTTCGTCAAAGATTTGACTTTATCGACCAGAGAAAGTCTCTTGGCTAGATATAACATGTTGGAATCCATTGTTCTAATCAAGATTGATTCAGGAATTATGGATCCGTTGATTGGCGAAGTATACTTGGAAGGTTCTACTTATGGAAACCAAGATCCTGATTGTATGGGCGAGCAGGATTGATGGGCTATCGTCATGTTCCTTAAATAGCTCAAAGATCTTCCTAATTGATTCTGTCCAACGGGTATATCGGAAGAATTCCTTTGGTAAGTGCCAACGGGTATGATGGCATAAAGGAGTATATAAGGAAGACGTTCCAGTTGTTTGAGTGTGTGCACGATAGAAGAATTCCAAAGTCTGAAGCTCATCTTTCTTAGTAAATTAAACTGTTGAGCAAAATCTTGTACGCAAAAGAGAGTCTATATCTTAATAGACCTTGAGGAAGTGTAGTAGAGTCTTTACATTATGGAATCAAGGCAGAGCTTTTCTATAATAACTCTTTTGTTCATAGTGAAATCCATCCGGTGGGCTATCAGTGCGGAAAAGTGGACGTAGGCTTGGATTAAGCCGAACCACTATAATCTCAGTGTTCATATTCTCTTCCCTATACTCTTTTACTTTGATCGTAACTCGTTTTGTTTACAAGAGAAGAATTTCCTTTTCATAATCTATTGTTGATTAGCACTGCACATATCTCGCAAAATTGTTTCTGCACCTATACTCCCTCCTATAGGTGCTCATACTAGCTTTATCAGTCATCTCCTTGAGAGAATTCGGGTCACGTACCCACATTTGTTGATCATCCTACAGCATGCTGATCTTATTGTTTTGTCTTCTCTAAACAGTGGTTGCATGAAAAAATTTGGTGTTCCTATCCCCCCATTGAAGCCAATTAACACGTGATCGCATAGCCCAAAATTTCTCTTCCTGCTGCCATAACCGATGTATTTTCTCTTTCAGGTCTGATATCACAGCTGTATCGTACTGGCCATGGGGCTGATTTGTCAGAGCTTGAAGCTGATTTTTGAGGTAGGAAATCTGATCCTTGGCATTGCTGAATTTGGATCCGCTCCATTTTAAAATAGCCACTGAGATAGCTTTTAACTTTTGGGGTAGTGTCGCCTCGCCAGGTTTGTAAGATGTCCAAGAGTCGATAATAGTCGTACGACATTGTAGATCTTGTAACCAATATGCTTCAAAGTAGAAAGACCTTGCCCTTTTGGATCGCTGATTTGCTGCAGTAGACAACAGAATAGGACTATGGTCAGATCCTAGGGTTGGAAGGGCCAACACCTCAGCCAGGGGGTAGGTTAGTCTCAAGTCCTTTGTGCACAGCATCCTATCTATTTGTTCCTTAACCATGTCATCGCTAGTCCGATTGTTAGACTAGGTATAGGAGCAGCCTTTGTTTCCCAAATCCATTAGAAAACAATGATTAATTAGATCATGGAATGAATGCATGCGATAGGTCTCAGCAGGTATCTTCCCTACTTTCTCCCATGGATACATTACCTCATTAAAGTCACCAAGACACAGCCAAGGCAGGGTATTAAAGCTACTGATTTGCCTTAATGCTGTCCACAGGTGCTGTCGAAGCTAATAACTTACAGGAGCATGGAGGCAAGTGAGACGCATAAGAATCCCCAAATCCAGGTCAGTACAAATAGAGTCAATCATGTCCGCAGAGTTATAGATCACTGTCACATCCACTCTAGCAGTCCAAAAAAGTGAGACACCTCCTGCTAGTCCCACTGGATTTTCAATATAACTAGCTGAGAAGCCAAGTTTCCTTTGCAAGTGTATAAGCTTATGTTCCTGATGTTTCATTTCCATCAAAAATACCAAATCGGGCCTTTCTTGGGTCACTAAGACCTTGAGTGCTTGAATTGTAAAGGGGTTGCCCAGCCCCTGACAATTCCAACTTATTATTTTCATTGTTCACCTGGTGGCTTTTTAGGGCCAGCCACCAAGGCCCAAGAAGCAGAACCATCTGCCTCATAGATAGGAGTTTCCTGCAAAACAGATTCATCAAGATTCTCTTGGAGTTGAGTACGAACGTCAGGGCTAATGAGTTTTTTGGCCTTCTTAATAGGTCCAGATCGTGCGGTAAGACATGAGTGCTTAATCTTCTTAGACTGTATAGTGCTTGTTGTTATGCTACTAGCCAGAAGTTTCTGTTGAACATTTTGACTCTCTGATGCATTCGGTACCATAGATTGCCATTTAATAGGAGTTGCAGCAATAATAGGATGATTAGGCTCCATTGCCTCCATTGTCTGCTTTCCTTTATCTTTTTGAACAAGGATAATTGCCGAAGGAGATGGAGGAGTCTCCGAGATAGTCTTGTCAACATCAGCTAGGGATGGATTCGTGTCATAAAAGGTACGCCAGAACGGGCTATGGTCCCGATCCTCTGCTCTTAGCCATGAGCCATATAGGAAACAATCATTCTTTGCCGTATTGCTCTCTTCGTATGGAAACTCTGCATAATGCATGGCATAGTGGCCAAGCTTACCACATGAAAAGCAATAGTGACAAAGTCATTCATATTTGAAATCAAGCCAGAAATTCTTTCCTTCAATTTTGATTAATATCCCTGTCATGAGCGCCTATTGAAGATTGAATTCTACCCGGACCCTTCCTGTTTTTAGCATAGATCCATCCTTATTCTCTATGCGCACTTCTATTAGTCTCCCTACGTGAGCAGCAACCTTACTTAGCATGTTTTCAGTACATCTTTCCAATGGCAAACCATAAACTTGGACCCAAAGCTCACAGGTGTTGAAGTTGTAGCAATGCAAAGGTGTATTCGCTATCCAGGGTTTTAACATGACCATATGGTTAGCAAAACGCCAAGGTCAATTTTCGTACACCCTCTGTTTTACCTCCTCAGATTTGAATTTTACTATATATAAACCAGAGTCGCCTAGGGAAATGTCCACAAGTTCAGTGCACCAGACCTTTTTCATAGTATTATGAAATGCCTGAAAGTTGATTGTAGGATTATTTAAAATCTTACCGACTAAAACTAACCAACATTCCTCAATTTTGTCAACAGGTGCTGCGTCGTCCCAGACCTCCACTGCTTGTTCTGACCATAGCCGACCCATTCAATTGCATAAAGCCCCCAGGTGAGCTTCATCATCAGCAGTTGATCGATTCATAATTGACTTGGAGACCAAATAAATTCTGAAGAAACCCTTAGTAGAACAAGATCCAGCAGTGGAAGTAAAAGAACAGCTTGTCAAAACCGTTCTTCGACCGGCCGAGAAGAAAACCAGGGAGAATCAAAGTAAAAGGGTACTGTCGAGCAACCCGATCGTGACATGCAAGCCGCAAGAAAAGGTCGGGGGAGGTCATTGAAGAAGGGGATGAAAGAAGGGAGTGAGGTGGAGATGTAAAATTGTTCGGATTAAGATATCCAACTGAGTGAGCTTCGAGATGAGTCTGTAAAAACTGGGAAAATATGCGAAAGAAACCTACCAAGAAGGTAGAAGGACTCTACATTTCGTAGAGAGAAAACGCAACCTCCAGTTACGAGTTGATTTTTAGACATTTAGTTTGTATTATATATAACGGAACTTGCTAGGTATTAAATTTAGGTGGTTTATAATTGGCGACAAAACTTTGGGTTATATGCTTATTTTATGGGCAATATTGACCTATACTTTCAGCAAGTCTCATTGGACGAAATCATCCGAGGGGCTGGAAAGCGGGGAAGAAAAGTAAAAAAGACATTTTTGCCAGTACAATAGTTAAAAAAAAAAAAAAAAAAAAAAAGCTAACACGGTTGATGCAAGTACGGCTGCTAATGGCTTTTTGGATTGTTGCAAACGAGCTCAGGACAACAATCTGCCTAGTGTGTGAGAAAATGACCACAATTTTTCTCTAGAAAGAGTTACGAGTCCCATAATTCAATCTGAAAAGCTTGTTCTGGGCATTATACCTGTATCGAATTGAGTACACCTCTTACAATCGTTTCGAACCTCAAAATTCATCTTCGTTTACGCATGTTTTCAGGGCACTTTTATCTTTTATGTCGTATCTCCAAATTGTTTTTGGCTTTTGTTTGTTTTTCCCAATTCTTTATTGCTTAAGTTTACGTTTGGGTTTTCTAGGTTGTGTATTAGACATATTTCTTCATATTTTATAGAATAGGGAAAATTTCAATTAAGAACTTGAAGTAAAATCATTTTCTCAAAAAAGGGCCTAAAGTGGACATTGTCTCAAATAAAAGCATGAAGTGACCAATTTAGTCTCAAATAAGGGTCTCAACTTATAAGCCAGTCAAATCTTATTTGCAACTAGGGGTGTTTTCGTCTAAGGACTTTTTTCTTTTTCCTTTTTCTTTTTCTTTTCTTTCTTTCTTCATCTTGCTCACCTCCTTCTTAACAAATGCATCAGACTCCTCACACACAAGCTTGCATAGAAGCAAAACAATTTGAACAATTTAGGAAAAAAAGCGAACATAAAGATATTCGGGAAGTTCTGCAGTTTTGCAAAATTGCAAATTGCGTGCTTCAGTTCTGCAGCCTCTTCATTAGCAAACTTCAAAGCACGTGCTCTTATGCAATTTTGCATCCTCACCCAAGCACTCATCAATTTCGGCAAAAGCCGGTTTCAATTTCTCCGATGACGATTATGAACTTGAGAATCGAGAAATATCCATAAGTGGGGTTTTGTTTTTATTCAATTTGCTTGTAAAAACTTATTATGGCAATTGAAGTACCAGTTTCATGTTCTCCTAGCTAATGAAATTGGCTATGCCATGATAACTTTCACTCGTAGCTTCTTGGGAATGATTTATTGGGTTTGGGTGGGATTATTCATAACATTCATAGATGCAGCTTGCATTGAGGTGGAATATGTGGCTTCTTGAGAGGGTCCAATTGTGTTGTGCATGCTAGTTATCTACAAACATTGCTAAATTATTTTGACCCGTGATTGAAGATATTTGCCTCCAATGGTGATTCGAATCAGACATCACTCAATTTAAAAAACGGATGACTCTGGTCTACACATATATGGTGAGGAATTAGAGCATTCTTGCTAGAATAAGAAACATGCTAATTTCCCAATTCAAATTAAGAGAATATGTGATAAGTCCACAATAAGAAATTAAAGTAGTTCTCTTCATCATGACTACAATTTTAAAAGATATTAACTCTATCCTCTCCCAAATTAATTTGATAATGCAATCTCTCCTAATTTGGCACCTCCCACGCGAACACTGCATGTAAATTTCGGCCACCTTAGGTATTCATCGGGCTTGATCAAATTTCATGCCTCGACCACCATAGGTATTTCAATGGGCTTGACCAAATTTCATATGCTCTCGCGGGCTGGGTCCAAATTATTTAATTAAGCTTAGAATCTGCTTGTTTTTAACCCTTTTAGCACCAGGCTAATTAGAATGCGATTTATGTGGGCCCAATGTCATTCAATGAAAAATGCTCATAATATGCAAATGTAAATTAATAATATTTTTTTGTTTAGTAATTTGTGTTTATTCCTTATGCAATGAATAACTAAAAGGGGTTGCTAAAATTTAGGTATTACAAGATATAATTTTATAATCTTAGACCCGTACACAGATATCTTGCTAGTATATATTATAATATTGAATTGGACAGACACAAAATATAAGCGCTTATGAGTTAGTTTAAACTTTGTTGTGAATTAGGCGCATAATATAGAGAAACGTTATGTTTTCATTTGTTTATTTATTGGTAGATAGTCTCACTATCTTCGTTCAAAAGGCTCTCTGTATTGGGTTTCTACTACGCCATCGTGACAAATTACACTACTCAAGTAAATGGACGATGAAATGAAAAAGATTCCGGGTGGACTTGGGTATTTCCTCGTTAAGCTTCGTAAAAGAAACAAATTTTCTGAGAAATTGTTCGCAATTATTGTTACTTTTATCTGCTACATGACTCGTATAATCGACCGTTCGAGGACTTTTCGCCCTAGTTAGTTGGACGTAGTTGAGATGGAAATCGAAAGACGAGCTCAATCTAATTTTCCATTGCTCCATTGTATACATGGACAACGAAATGAAAAGGACTCGATGTGGACTGGAGCAACCGCGTGAATAAGTTTGGAGTCAATTTCGTGGATGAGCGCTGTGAAGGATATAAATTTCTCGAGAAATCGTTCTCAATTATTATTACGATTTGTCTGTGACATGACTCGCATAGTTGGCCCATTCGACGAACTTTCGCATTGAGTAGTCCGTAACTTCGGTTAGAATTCTATGGACGAGCTTGGAAGGTACGTCATGATCGTCTAATGCCTCCACATTGTATGGAGAACGATTAATGGTCATGGATCATGAAGAAAAAACCATTTTGAGTAGAGCGAATTGACTAGAGTGAATTGATTGCAAAGCCATTCTGGGTCACATAATATCAAACACTTCGTAGAAACTCAACATTAATATATATTATATAACCCCTTGCAAGAGGCTATCACGTGGTGCTTTTATACGAATGGAATGAACCAACAGATAGAGAGAATCCATGCTCTCATCATTATTCATCGCATTTTGTTTAAGAGTTAATACCACGAAACCAAACTAATTTTTCAATCACTGAAAATTCCAAACTAATACATATATGACAAATTTACCCCAAACTAATATGTTGACCACCAAAAATCCCAAACTTATGATAAATTTATCTACCATTAATTTCCGTTAAATATTACTGTCAAACTATTGAGTTAAATGACATGTGCTAATTGACGGTTTACCAGTTTGGGGTTTTATCCTCTTTTTGTCATATGTGTATTGGTTTGAGATTTTTTGAGAGTTTTTTTAGTAGTTAAGAAATTTATTTTTGGTAAATTTATCACAGATATGTCGATTTGAGGTTTTTTGTGGTATTAACCCTTATTTTTAACTTTTCCTAAATTACTTCTCCTAAATTTAAGTTTCCCTCTTCACTATTTTTTTTTTTTAAGACAACTTGTAAATTAATTGCCAGGGCAGTTTAATATAAATTTAATATAAAGATATATATTATTATTATGCACACATATCCTGAGTTTGATTTCAAGGCATACGCAGTTTCTTGGAAACTCACAAAACTTAGCCACAAAGATTGGAAGTATATTTTATGCACACATCGCAAGTCCATTTAGGAGTACGTGTGTGTGCCTCTAGAAGTGCAGAGGGAAGAGTCGTTGAGTTGAATTAAATCTGAATTGATATGCAAGAGAAAGTCAATGATGATGATGATGATGATCAGGAAACAACAAAAATGACAATAATTAATCACTCATTTTGCACCATGATTTAGTAAGTTTATTGTGTTGTTAAGCCATAAATATACACGTGTGTCATTCTCAATTATTCCTAATTAGTTGCACACTCACTTTTATATGATATAGAGAAAGTTGATCGAAATTGGTTATATACACACATTTTTTGTTAGTTTACGAATTTTTGTTCTCTTTCTTTTCTTTAATTTCAAATACGAGGTTTTCTACTCAATATGATAAGGTAAGGATTCATATAACTAAGGCTTTCATCATACTATATTAAATTCAACTTGAGGGGACTGTTAGGTTAAGCAAAATTATGCGAGACCGTTCTCTGTTAGTTTTCTAATCTATTGATGCATAACCCATTGCTCACTTTACTATTTAAAGTAGTTAAAAGAATGACCACCAACAATATGTCATCGCTTAGCCACCGATTGAAACTACCATAGGGTAGGTCTTCAGGTACATGATGATTGAATTTACGCAAGTTTGCACAGGTTGTTAGAGTGAAATACCAATAAGTTTATGGTAATAATAACAATGAATCGATCTTACATCAATTTATGCTTTTTCTAGTTGGCACGTGCTTCTTATATTAGTTGAGAATCATGGAGTATCTCTTCTTATTTGTTCATGATTATGTTGTATTATCCACGAGCTTTTGTATACTAGATTAACTCCATCCCAAGCAGACTCTTGATCAAGGTAGACCCTCCATATTAGAATTGGAAAATGCTTAAGAAAGTATAACATGATGCATCGCATATACATCATATCGGAGACCATATATTTCTTAGTCTTAAATTCGAGTAGTTTCTAGCTCTCGGACAAAGTGCCATCATCAGTTGTTAAAACGAGATGGAAATAGCAGAAGAAAAAATTATGGTATAAACAATCCTGAGTTCAAAGAATTGTTAGGATTCTTCATACAAAATCAAAAATTCAAAAAACAAAAACATGAAGTGTGAATGCTACCGGAGGTCATCTTATCTCTTTGCATGGTACGTACGCTCAGATGGACCGCTCACGTCGAGCAATCCTTGAATGGAAGCTCTCCATGCTTAGTCTTACTTTTCAAAGCTCTTCTCCCTTATAAATACGTCGTCCTCATCATCACATCCTCCATGTCTCTCTTTCACACAAACACACACTTGCGTTTTCCCGAGACCCTTTTGAAATGATGCCTCCAAGGATCTCTTTCGACGCTGAAACGCTCCTCTTTTTGGCTCTCTCCATTTTAGCCATCATTGTGTCCTCCAGCGTCGGTCCTCACCTAGCGGTGGCGCAAAGCAGTAACAAAAACAGTGCCGCAACGATCCCAGTGAACGTTGGGGTGATTGTTGATCTGGAGACGTGGGTGGGTAAAATGGGATTGAGCTGCGTTGAATTGTCTCTCTCTAACTTTTATAGTTCAAACCCTTCTTACAAGACCAGGCTCGTCCTCAACGTTAGAGACTCAAAAGGAGAAGAGGTTGCTGCTGCTGCTGCAGGTTCTCTCTCTACCTTTTGTACTTCTGTTGATTGATGAAGTTTATTTTGGTTAAGATTCAATTTGATATCTTTCACACGTCCACCCCAGTCATGCGGCCGTGTGAGACGGACGATTTGACGCTTGGCTTGTCAGTATTTATGGGTTTTGTTCCATCCACGCCACGCGGTGCTTCTTGAAAACACTGGTCTTTGAGCGTAACATTTGACCTTGGAACCATTTGTTTCATTTATTCCTTTCAATTCTTGGAGTTTACTCTTCAGAAAGCTATACCAAGAAGACGATATTGCAAGAAACAATCTTAGGGACCATCCAATTATAATATCCTGATGGAAATAGTTATTTCAGTCACCCCAAATCGAAAATCTCTAATCTATTAAACCATTTCTTGGGTTTTTTTTGTTGTATTTAGAGGGTGTATCACTATTGAAACAAGCGTGTATGATTTATGCATCGTATAGAACAAATACATCTCAAGCATCAATCGTTTGAGCTCATGATAGGGCCTACTTATTTACTGGTTGAGATTATATTAATCAAAATGATCTACAGACCATATAATAACTCCTCAATATTGTTGGTGTCGGTAAACTTGTGATCTTTGAATTAGAAGTCCACCTTCCTATGATGTCATAGTTCGCCAATGTATAAATGTGCATATATTCATGGACACGATGTTTCATCTTGATAAAAATGTGTGAGCAGAATTTTGTCGCAGAATTTTTGTTTTAAGATGTTGGAGGGTGAAATGAAGGACTGCTATCGTCTATTCTTTTCATTGAAGAATATATAACTCTCTTGTGACTCTTGTCCTGCAGTGATGTAGCAAACCTCTAAAAAATTATGTATACGTGTAGATGATAAGTGAACCCTGTAAGAAATTGAGTCACAAGAGACATGCTACATAGCTTCAAATTTGGTAAGAAAAACTAACAATAGAGTTAGTTTGTTTAAAAATAACCATTTTCAGGAAATTGTTCTCGAATTTTCCAATTTTTGAATGATGGAAAATTAGTTGATTGATGAATTTTTTTTTTTCATGGATTGAAAAAAATAAACTTTGATTGGGGGAAAACAGCTTCTTTTTTTGGCAATAAGAAATCATATTTTTTGATTTCTGCCGTGCGTCCAACTGAGAAGAATAAGTCCTTCTATATCCATTATTTGCTTATCAATATTTTTTCTTTTTATCTTGATAAGTCTCATATGGTGTTTTTTATTATCTCCTGAACATACTTCATTAATGCTCATGTCTTTCGATATTCTCACAATAATCCATCTTATATCATTTTGTGAATAATATTTTTCATAAATTCTTTAATAATTACTTGTAAGTCCTTTTATTTAATGGATTACAAAATAAACAAAAAGACATTGATTCTATTTTGTTAGTCATCACATATCAATTTTATTTACAAGCTGCCTTTAATGTATTCACTTATTATCAAATACCATGGAAATATTTTTTTTTTTCCAATTTTTTTTTCAGTTAAAACAAATACAAAAAAAAACGGTTTACTTTGTCTAATCTTAAATTTCTTGAAAATATTTTCTAGTGACAAGAAGTTTTCAATTCAAGAAATAAACTTTTATTGTGCTTTTCGGATTAGAAAAATAGTCTTTAAGCTGGGCTGGTTTATAGAGACACTTCAATTTTTTTTTTTCTTCAGGAAAATATATCTACATAATTGTTCTGGTTTTCTTTTTCTAGTTGAGAAAGTTAAGCCGGTGACTAACTATTTTCATGGAAGCTTTGTGTTATTAACCGTGATTGAAACAACTTAGGTTTCCTATTCAATCAGATAGTTAATGCATGCAAGCAGTTTAATATGGTTGCTAAAAGGTTTGGTATATGATATAACATCAGAAAGGTCTGCCCTCACAAAATCCATAAAATTGAAATATGGGGCTTGGAAGAGTGGAATTTTCTGATGCCATGAGATAAAAGAGGTCATTTAACGAGGAGGAAGATTCAACATGTTCATGTCTGGGCCAGTTTAACCACTTTTTCGTTCTCAAATTACTTTTGATAATAGAATTAGTGCCGTTTGGTATGCATTATATCATTTCCCCAACAATATTTCAGTTGGAATGGACATGCCGCGTCGAATCCTCGCTGCACAGAGTACAAAAAATTTCATGTTTGAACCTCTTATCTAGACTTTTGCTTGGGTCTTCAACGGAGTTTTATATGTATACTATGGGGGAAGACGGGCAATAATATTAAAGTCGTTATGATTTAATAAGAGGGCTTAGTCAATCACATGCTCAGGGTATTTCGTGGATATGAAGTTTACTTAATCAAAGTGAGCTTCCTCGATGTCGATAAATATCGTCCGTGAACACAATTGTGCATCATGTTTGAAATCACATTAAAATCAAATGGGAGTGGTCAGCTACCTCAAAAATAAGAGGTTTGGCTTAACCTTGTCAGAGTAATCGAGATTTCATCGTCTTAAGAACATGTTGAATTATGATCTAATCATAATGGGTTCACGTCAGATTTTTCTGGTTAGTAAACACTTGTTTCAATAATATTAAGTACAAGTTCCAACTTCAAGCTCCGATGCTACCTTCTTCTTAACCATCTATAAATTTAATAATATTGCACCAAGTTTTGATTGATTCCTGATGTGCCTTTTCCAATAAGAATTTCCATTATCTGCCGTTCTTTTTATTGTTTCACCGTCTTTTCTGGGTCACCACTGCAGCACTTGATCTGATAAAGAATAAGCAAGTCCAAGCCATAATAGGCCCCCAAAGTTCAGTGCAAGCAGACTTCGTCATTGACCTCGGAAACAAATCTCACGTGCCGATCATCTCTTTTTCTGCTACTAGTCCTTCCCTCAGTTCCCTTCGGAGTCCATACTTCATTCGAGCTGCGCAAAATGACTCGTCCCAAGTGAACGCCATAAGCGCAGTCGTGCAAGCTTTTGGTTGGAGAGAAGCGGTTCTAATATATGTGGACAGTGAGTTTGGAGAAGGCATCATACCGTCTCTTATGGGTGCTTTGGAAGAGCTCGATACGCGAGTTCCCTATAGGAGCCTCATTCCTCCTTCGGCGATGGACGACCAAATCGGGCAGGAACTCTACAAGTTAATGACGATGCAAACGAGGGTCTTCATCGTGCACATGCTACCTCCTCTCGGTTCTCGGCTATTGGCCAAAGCAAAAGAGTTGGGAATGATGAGCGAAGGTTACGTCTGGATCTTGACTAATGGAATCACCAACCTATTAAGTTCTGTGGATTCATCAGTTGTTGCTAGTTCGATGCAAGGAGTATTGGGCATTAAGACTTATGTCCCAGACACACGGAACCTGGACAATTTCATGATCCAGTGGAAGAAGAAATTTCAACAAGAGAATCCATCCATCCTTAGTCCTCCGTTGAACATCTTCGGATACTATGCTTATGATGCTGCTCGGGCTCTGGCAATGGCTATTGAGGAAATGGGAACGGGGAATTTTACCTTCCAGATTTTAAATGCTTCGACAGATGCAACTGATCTAGACACTATTGGGGTCTCTCAAAATGGTGACAAACTTCTCCACGAACTAGCTAATACGGCATTCACGGGGCTTACCAGAAATTTCAGCATCGTTGGCGGGCAGCTAGAGTCATCAGTGTTCCAAATTGTTAATATCATGGAAATGCGGCAAGAGGGATCGGGTTCTGGACCTTAAAAAATGGGCTACAAAGAGATTTGACTTCATTCAACATTGGCAAATATTCCACTTCGAAGAGTAATTTAGGAACAATAATATGGCCAGGAGATTCGACCTCTGTTCCCACGACTGGGAAAAGTTTGAAAATCTTAGTTCCTGTGAAAGACGGTTTCAATCAATTCGTGAAGGTGACACGTGATCCTACAACAAACATATCCCAAGTCACCGGATACTGTATTGACATCTTTCGTGCCGTGATAGAAAAACTACCTTATGCGTTGACTTATGAACTTACTCCGTTTGCCTTGCCTAATGGAAGTAGCGCTGGTAGTTACAATGACATGATCGATCAAGTATATTACCAGGTGAGATAACTCTTTGCAACAGCTCGGTCTCGTTGGATTACATGTTGAAACATACTGTGCTATCATGTGGTTGACAAAGAAAACATTCTCCTTCTTTTTGTTGAAACAGAATTATGATGCAATGGTGGGTGATACGACGATACTTGCAAACAGATCATTGTACGTGGAGTTTACCTTACCATACACAGAATCGGGAGTTGCAATGCTTGTGCCATACAAGGACAACAAGAGCAAGAATGCTTGGGTTTTCTTGAAGCCACTCACTAAGGACCTTTGGCTAGCAACCGGATGCTTTTTTGTTTTTATAGCATTGGTTGTGTGGATTCTAGAACATCGGATTAATGAAGATTTCAGGGGTCCAGCCACGTATCAAGTCGGCACGAGCCTCTGGTTTTCGTTTTCAACCATGGTCTTTGCACAAAGTAAACAACCTTCACTTTAGTAGATCGATCGAACTTTACAATTTACATTTCATTGTTTGAGAATTTATGTGCTTACCCTTAATTTGGATTGCAGGGGAGAGAGCATTTAGCAACCTAACAAGATTTGTTGTGATCATGTGGGTTTTCGTGGTACTTATACTAACACAAAGTTATACGGCGAGCTTGAGCTCTCTTTTGGTGGTGAAAAATCTTCAACCAACTGTGACTGATGTAGATCAGCTCCTAAAGAGTGGAGAAAATGTGGGATACCAGGATAGAACTTTTCTTCATGAAAAACTAAAGCAAATGACATCTGACTATAAGATGATATTGCTAGTACGAGTACCTAGAGGGGGGTGAATAGGTATACAAAGATTTTTCTTTATAATTTCTGTATACTTGCGCAATACTTAGACAGTTGAAGGATTTGTGAAGAATAATAATCAACATAAGACTGAGTAAGGAAAGAGAGAATTAAACACGCGGTTTATAGTGGTTCGGCTTGATTCAAGCCTACGTCCACTCTTCTGTACTGACAGCCAATTTGGCTGGATTCCACTATGAACAAAGAGATGTTACAGTGTTGATCTTCCTTGATTTCTCGGTGTAGATGATCTACCACATACGCTCAAGGTATCACCAAGTATAGACACTCTCTGTGTATACAATTTTGCTCAGACTGTATCGACTAATAATCAAGGTGCTTCAGACTTTGGAATTTTTCTATCAATCACGTCCTCAAACAACTAGAACGTCCTCCTTTTTATACTCCTTTATGCCATCATACCGTTGGCACTTACCAAAGGAATTCCTCCAATCTACCCGTTGGACAGAATCAATCAAGAAGATCATTCGAGCTATAAAAGGAACCTGACAATAGCCCATCAATCCTGTTCGCCCATACAATCAGGATCTTGGTTTCCAAGAATAGAACATTCCAAGAATACTTCTTCGACCAACGGATCTTCAATTGATCTAGATACAAACAAAAGAATCCGTTGTATTTATCCAACCAAAAAGATCTTCTCCAGACGATAGGATTAAATCCTCAACCATATACTTCGGCTCTGGATTTCTTTCGTCACTGGATCAGAAAGACTATCAATGAGAATAGTCTTGAGTCTTGAGTCTTGAGTCTCAAATCTTGAGTCTTGAATCTTGAGTCTGGTAGTCAGAGAGTCTTCAGACTTTAAACTAGACGATCTGCAGATACCCAGACTAGACTGAAGAAAACGTTTTGTCAGCTTCAAAATATTCTAGAACGATTTCTCCAACAATCTCCCCATTTTTGATGGTGACAAAACTTTCCTGTAGATTTGAACCACTTTGACCTGCAAAAACATTTCTCAAGCAATATGGCAATCTCATAAAGATTAACAAAGCAACGAGACTCTACATCCACAGAAAATTGGTTAGTCTTTCATGAGTAATACCATATAACAACACTTGATATGAATGCAAACAGTCAAGCATTAAAATCCACAGCCAATTCAGTCAAGTTCAAGTTCACACCAAGATTGCTCAAGTCATAAAAAAAACTTAAAGTCAAAGAAAGTTGAAAGATGGTTGGTTGGTTGGTTCAAATTGCTTCTCCCCCTTTTTGTCAACATTAAAAAGGTGAGAAAGATGTCATGTCTGCTTGGGAATGCGCACAATTTGGACATCTCCCATGGACTGGACTACTCCTTCTAGCTTCTTCAAGTCTTCCCTTAGATGAGCTACCTCTTCTCCCTTGGCATTGGTTTGGAGTTGCAGAGCGAGGTCTTTCATTTTATCCTCCAGGGTAACTGAAGATGCTTGTCCAGCATTCTTCAAGGCTTGAATTTCACAGTCCAGAGCATAGATTTGGCCACGCATTTCCAGAAGAATATCCATGATACGACGAAAATCTGCAGAATTGTCCGTCTGAGTACTTGCATTTGCTCTTTCCGATGGAGTGAATGCAGACGATGGCACTTCTGTATAGTCTTGCAGATTTGGTTCTGACGTATCGTGACCTTCTTCAGGCAATTGAGAAGCCTGAAATTCTTCTGGGGCTGCTAGAGATTGTCGTAGACCTTCACTATTGGCAGCATGAGGTGAGGACCTTTCTTGCTCGCCAACTCCCCCTGTCTCTAGGACATCAAGAGGGGAAGAGTGATGATCATGCTCTTCTGTATCCTTCTCTCCAGATTCAGCTGCAGACTTTTCTTGCTCTTCTTCTCCTTCTTCTTCAGCTTCTTTCTCCTTCTCTCTCTGCTCTTCTTCTTCTCTGTTCTTGTCTTTTTCTTCTTCTTCTCTCTGGTTCTTCTGCTGTTCTGTTGATTGGGGAACAAAACGTCTTGTCCTTATCAAGGCAGTGATTGTGAGATCTTCCTCCTCATCTTCATCCTCCAAGATGAGAGTTCTTTTCTTTTTGGATGGGGCACCAATGGCTTCCTTTCCCTTTCTCTTTGAAGCAGATGGAACTGGAGTCTTCACTCTGAATTTCTCCATTGCCTTAGAAAGTTCTTTCAGACGCATCTTTGTCAACATCTTTAAACCTACCACCATCTTATCGCACGGTCGAACACAGAGAGTGTGTGGAGGTTCAATATTCATGTGTCTGAAGATCCTGGTCACCAGACCTGGATAAGGCAATTGTCCCTTGTCTTTCGACATTGCTCTGTACATGTGAAAGAGAATAGTGTGAGGGAGAGAGAACTTCTTCCCAGAGTTGATTGCGTACATCAATTTTGCTTCGGAATTAGACACATCAGTCTTTGATGTAGACTTCAGCCTAATGCAATTGATAACAATTTTGTGCAACACAATATTAATGGCACGTATCCTTGAATAGATGATTTTTCCCTCAATATCTCTATCCTCGACAAGGTCCATTGTGGCACGAGCAACTGAGACTTTGACTGGTTGATATCGTGCCCGTTCAACTCCAAGTATGTCCGCCAACATGTCCACATCTAACACATAATCCTGATCTCGAACACTGAAAGATATTCTATTCGCATCGACAAAGCTAAGATTTGAATAGAAATATGCAGTCAGTTGTGCATATCCGTCCATGGTGTCAGTGCAAAAACGTTCCAGTTGAAGCAGACTGAATTTTTCTCTCAAGTTCACATTCACAGCATCCAGGAAATCGAAGTCGACACTCCTAGGGTTTATCACCCCTCGTTTCAACAGTCTGAAAAACAAATTTTCTTGTTCTTTCGATTTGAATAAATCCATCCTCTTTCCCTTCACCTTCGCAGCAACACCCAATCTCGGTTGAAAATCGGTGAACATTTTGTCATCGTCGTTCCCATCGGTCAAATTTGGGCCCGACATCCGAGGGTCACTCGGAATGTTTGCAAGCGCTTCCCTCCGCTTTACCTTTGGGAGCAATTCCCAAATCCTCCATTTTCTTCAAAAAAATGTACTCATTCACATAGTTCTTTTCTTTAAGAAAATCATCGACATATTTCATCGGAGTCGCAGTACTTTTCAACGCACGGTAAAGTTTGTAAATAAACGAGGGTTTTTGGACTCTTACTGGGTCTGCGTCCTCGATTATCTCTTCTTCTGGATGTTGACCCGCACCTTGTGGGGTAGAAGGCGTTGAGTGACGTGGTGGAGAATGAGTCGGGTTCTGATGCTGACTCGATAATTCTTCCTCTTCGTGAGATCGAAGTGGGTAGGTCCCTCCTTCATCCTCCGTGGTCCCCTTGTCGCGATTCTTGAGGACTTCCTCGAAGAAGACATCCTTCTTGTCTCTAAAAGATTTCTTTGCTTGCTTTCTCAAGAAAATATGACAACTTTCTCGAGGATGAACTCGAAGTAGAAACCAGTTTGAGAGAAGAATGCTTTTAGGGTTTTGAAAATTGAAGGTGAAAACTGTATATATATAACTCAGTTTTGAAAGGGGAAGTTCAATCGGTACAAGGAAAGTGTACGAATACCTCTTTTCGAAATCGATAATTGCCAAAATTAATCCTTTTGAACAGACAAGTTTTTCAATTTTCACGACTACAAAATAACTGAACGAAAGATCATACCTTTTCGAGTTTAGATAAAGTAACAACTTACGAGTCTATAGTCATCAATATCGAGTCCGAGAGATTTGAGTCTAACGGTCATCAACTTTTCGAGTGCGAAGGTTGGAGAGTCTCTAGACTTTAACTTCTTCGAGCTTCAAAATGTTGAGTCGGAGCGGATAAAATCAAATTGATTTTTCTCCAAAGGCTTTGTGAATATATCCGCTAGTTGACTTTTTGAATCAACAAATTGAATCGAGATTTCTCCACTTTGAATATGATCTCTAATGAAGTGATGTCGAATTTCTATATGCTTTGCTCTTGAATGAAGAATTGGATTTTTGGTGAGATTGATTGCGCTGGTGTTGTCACATTTGATTTCTGTGCATGAGTCTTCAATCCCAAAGTCTTGTAGCTGTTGTTTTATCCATAGAATTTGTGAACAGCAGCTTCCAAGGGCAACATACTCTGCTTCTGTTGTTGAGAGAGCTACAGTGCTTTGTTTCCTTGAAAACCAAGACACTGTCCTGCTTCCAAGCAACTGGTAAGTTCCTGAAGTACTCTTTCTATCGACTCTGCAGCCGGCCAGATCTGCGTCTGAATATCCCAGAAGATTAAAGTCTCCCTTCTTAGGATACCAAAGACCCATGCTTGAAGATGAAGCAACGTATTTAATGATACGTTTTGCAGCACTGAGATGAGATTCTCTAGGATCTGATTGAAACCTAGCACAGATACAAACACTCAACAAAATGTCAGGTCTAGAAGCAGTAAGATAAAGAAGTGAACCGATGATGCTCCTATACAGCTTTTGATCAACTTTTTTCCCTTCCTCATCTTTGTCTATCTTCAAAGAACTTGACATTGGTATATCAGTCTTCTTGCAATTTTCCAATCCAAATCTTTTGACAAGATCATTAGCATATTTTTCTTGGTAAATGAAAGTTCCTTCCTTCAATTGCTTTATTTGAAGGCCAAGAAAGAATGTTAATTCTCCCATCATACTCATTTCAAACTCATCCTGCATAGACTTAGAAAATTTCTTGCATAGACTTTCATTAGAGGATCCAAAAATAATGTCATCCACATATATTTGAACGAGTAAAAAGCTTTTGTTTTCCTTTTTGATAAATAAAGTAGTATCTACTTTACCTTTGACAAAACCATTATGTAATAAGAACTTACTTAGTCTGTCGTACCAAGCTCGAGGTGCTTGCTTTAGACCATACGGGGCCTTTTCGATCGAAGGCGAGTCGGCTTCTTTGGGTCTTCAAATCCAGGCGGTTGTTCCACATAAACTTCCTCTTGGATAAATCCATTTAGGAAAGCACTTTTGACATCCATTTGGAATAACCTGAAATTTTTGAAACAAGCAAACGCAAGTAATAGACGAATAGCTTCTAACCTTGCTACGGGAGCATAAGTCTCATCATAGTCTATTCCTTCTTCTTGCGTGTATCCCTTGGCCACGAGTCTTGCTTTATTCCGTACGACTTTTCCCTTTTCGTTCATCTTGTTTCTGAACACCCATTTGGCTCCAATAACAGTTTTACCTTTTGGTTTAGACGTCAATTCCCAGACATCGTTAATGTTGAACTGTCTGAGCTCTTCTTGCATAGCTTCGATCCAGCTTTCATCAGATAAAGCTTCTTCTATGCTTTTTGGTTCAATTTCAGAGATGAGAGCAACAGCACTAGACTCTTCACATCTTTTGGATCTGGTGCGAATTCCTTCATTAATTTCGCCGATAATGAGATCTTTAGGATGACTGGACTTGTGTTTCCAGTTACTGGTTGATTTTTCTAGATGATGATCTCTTTCTTTATTTGAATCTTCATGAACATCTTGACGCTGGTCTTCCAGAGTCTGAGATACTTTTTGAGTTGTAAGCTTTGGAAGGTCTGGAGCAGGTTCAGACTCTTCATATTGAGTCTGACTGGATTCATCTTGCGTAGAGTCTTGAAATTTGACATTCATTGACTCCTCCAGAGACTGGCTCTTCTTATTGTAGACTCTGTAGGCTTTGCTTGATGTAGAATATCCAAGGAAGATGCCTTCATCTGATCTTTCTTCAAACTTACCAACTCGATCTTTTGCATTTTTCAATATAAAGCATTTGCAACCGAACACATGAAAGTATGAAACAATAGGCTTCTTACCTTTGAATAATTCATAAGGGGTTTTCTCAAGAATAGGTCTTAGGAAGACTCTATTGATGATATAGCATGCTGTTGAAATAGCTTCAGCCCAAAATCATGAAGAAATTTTGCTTTCAATTAAAATAGTTCTGGCCATTTCTTGAAGAGATCTATTCTTTCTTTCCACAACTCCATTTTGCTGAGGAGTGTATGGAGAGGAGAATACATGTTTAAAACCATATTCATCACACAATTTTGTGAAATCTTGATTTTCAAATTCACCTCCATGATCTGTTTTTATACTTGAGATAACACATCCTTTTTCATTTTGAACCTTTTTAGGAAATTTTTCAAAATACAAAAAGGTTTCTGACTTACTTGCAAGGAAATATACCCAAGTAAAGCGAGAGAAATCATCCACAATTACTAGGCAGTATTTCTTACCTCCAATACTCGAGTTCGGTTGGTCCGAAGAGATCCATATCACGAATCGTAGTACATGATTAGTAGAGACATGATTTATTGGCTTAAATGAATTTCTTACCTGTTTTCCCAGAATACGGGGTGTGCATGGATCGGGCTTTTGATATGGTAATTTGGGTAGACCTCAAACAAGCTGCTTTGATGAGATTTTGGCTAATTGCTTCATATTGACATTGCCAAGCTTTCTGTGCCATAAGCTTGCTTAATCTTGAATTGAGATTAGACATTGTGATTCATTTAAGTTCATGTCTAAGAGGTAGATGTTTCCACGTCTTCGACCCATGAAAGACTGAGTGGAGTCTTTACTAATTCCATAGCAAATTCCTTCTTGAAAGGAGATCTTGAAACCAGTATCACACAATTGGCTAATACTGAGAAGGTTATAGTTGAATCCTTCCACTAGAGAAACATTGCTTATTGTGAGATTTCCAATTTTCACAGTTCCAAATCCCACGATGCTTCCTTTGCCGTTTCCTCCAAATGAAACATTTCCGCCGTTTACTTGAACAAGCTTTACGAAGCACTTTGAGTCTCTGTCATGTGTCTTGAACATCCGCTGTCAAGATACCATTTTATCTTTTCTTGACGGAGACCCGCATTTAAAAGAGAGTCTCAAGTTTTCTTTGGTACCCAAATTTTCTTGGGTCCTTTGGTGTTAGTAGGATAAGCATTATTAGGCCATACTTTCTTAACAAGTTTCCAAACCATAGGACATTCTTTTTCAAAATGATCCTTACTGTTACACTTTGAACACCTTAGAGCATTTCGACCAACAGACTTTACAAAAACTTTCTTGAAATGATTTTTGTAAGCCTCTCTCGACGGTCTTTTCTTTATTCTTTCTTTAACTTTAGGAAAATCAATCAAGGGAATTGTTTCCGTTGTCATGCCTAGACCAGACTTATTGAAGTAAGGTCTTTGCACTAAATTTTTTTTTCAAGTTTTTCGGATCCTATTGAAAATTTCTTTGAGATATTTGATAAGTCCGTTTTTAAGAAAACATTTTCTTTCAAAAGATCATCTTCTTTTTCTTTAAGAGCAGAAACATTCAGGTCTAGACTTTTAACTCTTTCTTCTAAAATGACTTCCTTTTGTTTTAGAGCTGAGTTTTCCTTTTTAAGTTCGGAAATCCTTTTGAGAGAAGTCTTAAGACTGAAACATAGTTCATCAATATATTTAGAGACTTTGACAGGAATTTTAAAATCACTTACCTCAAATTCAGCACATCGAGTCGATCAATACGAGTCGAGTCGAATGTGCCATCAAACATATGTTGGCATATTCATTATCACTTTCTTCACATTCTGTATCACTCCAGGTTTCGGCTTTGAGAGCTTTTCGAAACTTCTCAGCTTTTCCTCTTTTCTTCTTCAGAAGAGGACAGTTGGGTCGGATGTGTCCCTTCTTCTTACATTCGAAGCAGACTACATCTTTATTTGGTTCCTCATCATCAACAGACTTGGTCTGCTATCTCTGGAAACTTTACCTTCTGCCTTTTCTATTCAGTTTTCTGAATCTTCTTATCATGAGGGCGAGCTCCTCATCGTCCATATCATCTTCAGAATCTGCATCATCAGAGTCGTCATTTGATTTTAATGCAATAGATTTCTTACCTCTTGGATCTTCGTCTTCATTAATTCGTTCCACTTCATATGACTGAAGAGTTCCAATCAGCTCGTCGACAGATAGAGGCATAATTCTTTGCGTTTCTCTTATTGAAGTCTTTATATGATTCCACTCCTTGGAGAGTCCACGCAGTAGCTTGTTCACCTTCATGGGATCAGAAATTTTTTGTCCTTGGTTCTCAAGACCATTGACAATATTTGTAAAACGACTAAACATGTCAGTTATAAATTCTCCTGGTTTCATTTTAAAGGCTTCATATTGACCGAGGAGAATGTTAATTCTGGTCTCCTTCACTCAATCTGTCCCTTCATAGGTGATGTGTAATCTATCCCATACTTCTTTTGCTGTAACACAAGAAGATATTCTGTTATATTCAGTTAGAGATAATGCACAATATAAAGAGTAAATTGCTTTTGTATCGAGTGCTTCTCTCTTGTTTATCTCTTCCTGAGTCATTCCGCTGGCATCAACAGTTTCTTTTCCTCTTTCAGAGATTGATGCAGCAGTAGGAGTGATTCCTCTTTCCACAACGTCCCATTCCAGAGGATCCTTAGATCGTAGGAAAGCTTTCATCTTGTTCTTCTAGATGTTGTAATCCTTTCCATCAAAGTAGGGTGGTCTTGTATTGCTTTGCCCTTCCATCAGCCCCGGTGCTAGCATACTAGCCATGGATCTTTTACTCTGAAGTAAAACACTCCAAACAAAGTAAGAACACAGGCTCTGATACCAATTGATATTGCTAGTACGAGTACCTAGAGGGGGGTGAATAGGTATACAAAGATTTTTCTTTATAATTTCTGTATACTTGCGCAATACTTAGACAGTTGAAGGATTTGCGAAGAATAATAATCAACGTAAGACTGAGTAAGGAAAGAGAGAATTAAACACGCGGTTTATAGTGGTTCGGCTTGATTCAAGCCTACGTCCACTCTTCTGCACTGACAGCCAATTTGGCTGGATTCCACTATGAACAAAGATATGTTACAGTGTTGATCTTCCTTGATTTCTTGGTGTAGATGATCTACCACACACACTCAAGGTATCACCAAGTATAGACACTCTCTGTGTATACAATTTTGCTCAGACTGTATCGACTAATAATCAAGATGCTTCAGACTCTGGAATTTTTCTATCAATCACGTCCTCAAACAACTAGAACGTCCTCCTTTTTATACTCCTTTATGCCATCATACCGTTGGCACTTACCAAAGGAATTCCTCCAATCTACCCGTTGGACGGAATCAATCAAGAAGATCATTCGAGCTATAAAAGGAACTCCGACGATAGCCCATCAATCTGTTCGCCCATACAATCGGGATCTTGGTTTCCAAGAATAGAACATTCCAAGAATACTTCGTCGACCAACGGATCTTCAATTGATCTAGATACGAACAAAAGAATCCGTTGTATTTATCCAACCAAAAAGATCTTCTCCAGACGATAGGATTAAATCCTCAACCATATACTTCGGCTCTGGATTTCCTTCGTCACTGGATCAGAAAAACTGTCAATGAGAATAGTCTTGAGTCTTGAGTCTTGAGTCTCAAGTCTTGAGTCTTGAATCTTGAGTCTGGTAGTCAGAGAGTCTTCAGACTTTAAACTAGACGATCCGCAGATACCCAGACTAGACTAAAGGAAATGTTTTGTCAGCTTCAAAATATTCTGGAACGATTTCTCCAACATAAGAGACTTGTACCTTATAAATCTGCTGAAGAATGCGATGCGCTTCTTTCCAAAGGAAGCTCAGAGGGTGGGATTGCAGCTGCAATTGACGAAGTCCCCTACATTAAACTTGTTCTTTCTCAATATTGCCACAAATACACCATGATCCCGACATTAAAAAATGCTGGATTTGGCTTTGTAAGGCAATCTCTAAGTTCCAGCCAAAAAATAAAGAAAAATCCTCAAATTCTACAATTGCTAAGGCTAGTCGTTATTTCTTTGATTGAAAAATCTCATGTCCTGCTTCTTTTGGTTTACAGGTTTTCCCCAAAGGGTCTCCGCTAGTTCCAGACATTTCGCGAGCAATCCTCAATGTAACCGAAGGGTCTATGACGAAAATTGAAAAAGCGTGGTTTACATCAGAAATCAATTGCCTCGATTCAACTTCCTCCATTTCTTCTAATAGCTTGGGTCTTGACAGTTTCTGGGGCCTGTTCTTGATTGCTGGAGTTGTTGCAGTTTTAGCTCTCCTCATTTACATGGTCATGTTTGTCAAAAGGAATTGGCATGTCGTATCAAGTTCTTCAGCTTCACTGCGACAGAAAATTGTTGCATTGGGAAGAAGATTTTACGAAAGAGACATCAATTCCCATACTTTTAGGGAGGGCAGATTCAGAGACAGAAGTATGGATGATGGTATCCATGAGCATGCAGCTGTTGAGATATCAGAAAACACTAATTTCCCCTGAGTCCGTCAAGCAACTCCAGCCAAATCAACGACGTTTTAACCAATGAGCAAGGCACACCATCTGCAGAACAAGGACTTCCTAACCATGTAGATGAAGGGTGCCACAAGATAGCGAGCAATGTTGAGCTTACCAATGTAACTAAGAGAGGTACATGCCTCGACAACCTTAGATGCTAAACTTTAATCAGTTTTGCACTGAATGTGGCATCTTTCTGACACTACTTGTGTGAGTTCCTACACAAAACGGTCTACGCTTTGCCTGAATGACGTTGGTCTATGCTACGCCTTGCTGTCTATAATATGGCCAGTATTTTACTGTCCTCCTCCCATTGAAATCATTTAGAATACTTGCTAGAACCTTGCTTGAGCAGAACCTGAACTTGGAAAATGCCATGCTTACCACATGCCAATTTCACCTTTTCCGAAGAGTATTGTTTTGTGTTTCAATGTTTGCAGACCTTTCAACACGGGAAGGCACTCAACCAACTGCTGCTCTTGGGCCCCCTCATCACACCTCCCGTGAATGTCACTGAGCTGGCGAAGGTGGCAGTTCAAGCAGCTGCGGATCCTGCCTTCACTCCAGTTGTCATAGACGTTCAAGGATTACTCCGATATAGCCAACAAAAGTTGAAGTAGAAATGGTCCGACCCATCCTCTTTATAGGTTCAATCTTATAGAGCTGTTAATAACATGAGCACTCATGTTGTTTCCAAATCAACACCGTTTTGGTTTTTCTGGAGTCTATAGTTGCCTATAGGAGAAAGAGAAGAATTCTTAGCTCAAACTTTGAAGGCAGTAAATGCACTTGAAAGAGCTAAATTCTTTGTACGTTGGGGTTTCCCTAAACTTTTGAGTCATGTACTGAACTTCAGTGAAATGATCCCTTCAGAATGTAAGTACATCGGGCAAGAGTAATATAGATCCGCACTGTTTTCATCCTTAATGTTATATATAAATTCCAGACTCATTTACTCTTGACGCAGGATCAAATGACACGTTACACCTAAAAGTTGAGGAGATTGCAAGAATCAATAGGGCATGCAAGACATTTTAATTATCATCATTTAGGAGTATAGAGTTTCCAATCAACCATAGTTCCTTTTCTGACCTTTTTCAATTGAGTAGACATTATAGTTAATTTGTGGGTCAGTTTCTTCCTCTTCTTCCTCCCAATTTTGCAGGCTTAAACTTTTTGTTAACTGACACATCACTTCAGTATTTCACTAAAAAAGGGAAAGCTACCAAAAAATTTCTACACTTATTATTATATTTGTGCCAATTTAGCTATAAAATTTTCAATTATATCAATTTAATTATCAACCTTTTCACGTTTTGCCAATTAAGTTCACAACTTTTTCACGTGTTGCCAATTAAGTCCATTTTGCCAATTTTGACTAGAAATCACTAATGTAAATACTGGTAGTCCTACATGGCATTGTCGACATTGATATCCACAAGTCCTTTAATTTTTTTAAATTTTTTTTTTATCTTTTCTTTTATTTTTCCTTTTATTTTTCCTTCCTTCTTTTCTTTCCTTTTTTCCACAGTGGCCGATGAGTCCAACTCGCCCATGGCTGGCCATGACCTTGCCCGCCATGGGCGAAGGCGCACTCACTTGTGGTTGGTGAGTCCATGGCCACATTAACCCATGGCAAGGGAGACCTTGGCGAGGTTGGCCTCACCAGCGACCATGCATGCCCAAAACCATTGCGAGGCGTAGCCGCAAGTGAGGTTGCCTTGCTTGCAATCATGATGTCCTTGCTTAGATTTGGGTAAGGTCACGAGATGGCCACGGCCCTCATTGGCCACTATGGTAAAAAAAGAAAATAAAAAATTTGAAAAATATTTAAATATACAAAAATTTAAAAAAAGTTATCCATGTTAGCTTTAATCATACCATATAGAATGACTGGCGTCTTCGTTAGCGATTTCCGGCTAAAATTAGTCGGATAGACTTAATCAGCAAAATGTGAAAATGTTAAAGGGTGAAATTGCACAATTGAAAGTTCTAGAATTGAATTGGCAAAATCCATAAGATTTTTTTTGGTAGTTTTCATCGTTAACTAAACAATCTCTAATGTCAAATCATCACTTCTGCCATGCCTTCTGCAATCTCAAAGTGCCTTCATTATTACAATATGTGGGTAGCACCGTTAGTTTGGCAAGCCATTTAGAAACAAGGAAATAATAAAAAAAAAATCCCCATCAGCCTTTTACTTTCTAATCCACACCGCACAGTTCGCATCGCACCCTGATCTGACGCACTCGTTTTTTAAAGGTCAAATAGATTTAAACGACAAAAGGCTAACGCGATCCAGCTAGTTCGATCTCTGAGGATGATGCATTGACTGAGGGCGGATGTCTGGTCCGTAATATCATTGAATAGTTGATTGCGGATCACAGACACTCACACAAACAGGCCTTCCGTTGCGACGTGACTGAAGGCCAACGCGACCCAGCCAGGACAAAAGCTACTGTTTCCAGACTTTGCCTCCCTATGATGAAGAAACCCTCGCATTTTCCATGGGACATGCTCAGTTTTTCCCTTTTATTTGGGCTGGCGAATATCTATTTGACAAAGTTTTTATTTTTTTTATTTTTTATTCTTCAAAATAAAATAAAAAAATTTGAAATTGTCAACTAATTTTTCTACTCCTTAGAATGAATTAATGGTCAGGGAATATATTTAAAATAAAACAAGAAGTAGAAAAAATTACATTTTTGTTTCCAAGAATAAAAAGAAAAATAAGGTCATATTATAAAAACAAACTTAACGTAATCTAATGCCCGCCTTTACACAATCAACACAAAACTTGGTCTCCTGACTTGATTTGAGTCCCCTTTTTGGAATTAAAAAAATCAGAAATTTAGGAAAAAATTTATAAATTAGATTTTGAGTAATTTTACTAGATTTTTAGTGTTAATTATAGTTTAGCATAAAAAATGTGAAAATATTTTGATGAAAATTAGATTCAAAATTGAATAAACTTTTAGGACTTTGCTATATGGATTTTTGAATGTTATGTTCTTTTAAACACAATGCTAGATTGTGAAAGCTTGAAAACTCTAAGCAATGTTTGCGCTTCTTCTTGTAGCTAATAAAGCTTAAAAGGTTTATGCACCTAAGATTTACTATCAACTTCCTCATATTGTGAGTTATAAACCAATGGGACTCTCTACTGCTATTTTTAGCTATTAATGTTTGACTAACAATTACGTTGGACTTTCTTAGGCCATCTTAGAATATCTTCAATGACATTTTTGTGATTAAATGAAAAAAAAATGGGAATATAAATTTTTAAGGTCGTACCAAATGCATTTATATTCTTTTTCTATTTTGAGAATATAAATTTTATGTAGTTACCAAATGTATTTTTTTTTTACTTAGAAACTCGTAAAAAAGGCTAGATATAAAAACAAATATTTTTTAATAGGAATTATTCCTGAAAATAAAAAAAAAGTTACCACACGCACCTTAACTAACTTTATTACGCAATGCATTTTAAAGGATTGGATGGTGAAAATCATTGAGACTCGAGGTTGCTAGCAAGTGGTTCTGATGGGTTGATCATCTCAAAGTTGAGCAAATTATTGATAGTATAGTACTTGTGGGCGCCATCATCGAATAACTTTTGCGTGCGGATGAGACTGAGAAAATTTGCTAGGAATTACTTCAATGCATGTCCTAATTGGCTTCTCCAACAGGGTTAATTACATGGGTCAAAACTGAGAAAAATACCTGGCTAAGGATTCGCTCTCTTGCTTTTTGAGATGCAATTGTCCTCTTGGACTATGAACTCATTGGGGTTTGTCGGTACTAATTATTTGTGTCTTTGACTCTTCTTCCTTGATTTCTCCTATTTCAAATTCTCGACGGTCATAATCATGTCAAAAAGTCACTCATGGGCTTTGTTCACGAACTGTTTAGAAAATAAGCTTGAGGATACGATTTATGTAGCTCCATCTCAAAGATTTAAACTGAAATATACATATTGTTAATGTTTTGACTTCTCTCACCATATATCTGTTCTTTTTTTTTTTTTTTTCCCGTTCACCAAGTCTAGAAATAGACACATTATCCCTTAACTCCTCATTTTGTTCCTTGATATTCTTTATTCAAGTGAACTAAGCTCCACGCACTACGCATAACCTCCACAGCAAGATCGTCTCAATATGTTTATTTCTTAATGGTGTCAAAATCCAATATGCAATCACACATTGTCTGATATTCTCTTTTTGAAAGTAAGCACGCTATTTCCTAGAATTTTCTTATTTATAAGGGAGGATGGAAGCAATGAACTCATCTTTTAACTGCTCGCCTGACTTTCCAAGTACTTCTACGAGAAATTCAAAACCCAAATTCGACTTAGACTGACGACTTTAATTAGCAATTCCGATGCATTTTCCTTTTATATATAACAGAACTTGCTAGGTATTAAGTTTAGGTGGTTTATAATTGGCGACAAAACTTTGGGTTATATGCTTATTTTATGGGCAATATTGACCTATACTTTCAGCAATTCTCATTGGACGAAATCGTCCGGGGGGGGGGGGGATGGAAAGCGGGGAGGGAAAGCAAAAAAGATCCTTTCAACAGTACAATAGTTTAGAAAAAAAAAAAAAAAAAAGCTAACACAGTTGATGCAAACACGGCTGCTGATGGCTTTTTGGATTGTTGCAAAAGAGCTCAGGACAACAATCTGCCTAGTGTGTGAGAAAATGACCGCAACTTTTCTCTAGAAAGAGTTACGAGTCCCATAATCCAATCTGAAAAGCTTGTTCTGGGCATTATACCTGTATCGAATTGAGTACACCTCTTGCAATCGTTTCAAACCTTAAAATTCATCTTCGTTTACGCATGTTTTCAGGGCATTATGTCGTATCTCCAAATTGTTTTTGGCTTTTGTTTGTTTTTCCGAATTCTTTATTGCTTAAGCTTATGTTTGGGTTTTCTAGGTTGTGTATTAGACATATTTCTTCATATTTTATAGAATAGGGAAAATTTCAATTTAGAACTTGAAGTAAAATCATTTTCTCAAAAAAAATGGCTAAAGTGGAGCGTTATGTCTCAAATAAAGCGTGAAGTGACCAATTTAGTCTCAAATAAGGACCTCAACTTATGAGCCAGTCAAACCTTATTTGCAACTAGGGGTTTTTTCGTCTAAGGACTTTTTCTTTTTCCTTTTTTTTTTTTTTCCTTTCTTCCTTTCTTTCTTCATCTTGCTTACCTCCTTCTTGACAAATGCATTAGACTCCTCACCCACGAGCTTGCCTAGATGCAAAACAATTGAACAATTTAGGAAAAAAAGCAAACAAAAAGATATTTGGGAAGTTCTGCAGTTTTGCAAAATTACAAATTGCGTGCTTAAGTTCTGCAGCCTCATCATCAGCAAACTTCAAAGCACGTGCTCTTACGCAATTTTGCATCCTCACCCAAGCACTCATCAATTTCGGCAAAAGCCGGTTTTAAGTTATTCACCACCAGTCACCTTCTCTGATGACAATTATGAACTTGAGAATCGAGAAATATCCATAAGTGGGTTTTGTTTTTATTCAATTTGCTTGTAAAAACTTATTATGGCAATTGAAGTACCAGTTTCATGTTCTCCCAGCTAATGAAATTGGCTATGCCATGATAACTTTCACTCGTAGCTTCTTGGGAATGATTTATTGGGTTTGGGTGGGATTATTCATAACATTCATAGATGCAGCTTGCATTGAGGTGGAATATGTGGCTTCTTGAGAGGGTCCAATTGTGTTGTGCATGCTGGTTATCTACAAAGATTGCTAAATTATTTTGACCTGTGATCGAAGATATTTGCCTCCAATAGTGATTTGAATCAGACAGCACTCAATTTAAAAAATGGATGACTCTGGTCTACACATATATGGTGAGGAATTAGAGCATTCTTGCTAGAATGAGAAACATGCTAATTTCCCAATTCAAATTTAGAGAATATGTGATATGACCAAAATAAGAAATTAAAAGTACTTCTCTTCATCATGACTACAATTTTAAAAGATGTTAACTCTATCCTCTCCCAAATTAATTTGATAATGCAATCTCTCCTAATTTGGCACCTCCCACGCGCACACTGCATGTAAATTTCGGCCACCTTAGGTATTCATCGGGCTTGATCAAATTTCATGCCTCGACCACCATAGGTATTTCAATGAGCTTGACCAAATTTCATATGCTCTCGCGGGCTGGGTCCAAATTATTTAATTAAGCTTAGAATCTGCTTGTTTTTAACCCTTTTAGCACCAGGCTAATTAGAATGCGATTTATGTGGGCCCAATGTCATTCAATGAAAAATGCTCATAATATGCAAACGTAAATTAATAATATTTTTTTGTTGAGTAATTTGTGTTTATTCCTTATGCAATGAATACTAAAAGGGGTCGCTAAAATTTAGGTATTACAAGATATAATTTTATAATCTTAGACCCGTACACAGATATCTCACTAGTATATACTATAATATTGAATTGGACAGACACAAAATATAAGCTCTTATGAGTTAGTTTAAACTTTGTTGTGAATTAGGCGCATAATATAGAGAAACGTTATGTTTTCATTTGTTTATTTATTGGTAGATAATCTCACTATCTTCGTTCAGTAGGCTCTCTGTATTGGGTTTCTACTACTCCATCGTGACAAATTCCACCACTCAAGTAAATGAACGATGAAATGAAAAAGATTTCGGGTGGACTTGGCTATTTTCTCGTTAAGCTTCGTAAAAGAAACAAATTTTCTGAGAAATTGTTCGCATTTATTGTTACTTTTGTCTGCTACCTGAGTCGTATAATCGACCGTTCGAGGACTTTTCGCCCTAGTTAGTTGGACGTAGTTGAGATGGAAATCGAAAGACGAGCTCAATCTAATTTTCCATTGCTCCATTGTAAAAAAATTGTATTGCTCAAGTACATGGACAACGAAATGAAAAGGACTCGATGTGGACTGGAGCAACTGCGTGAATAAGTTTGGAGTCAATTTCGTGGATGAGCGCTGTGAAGGATATAAATATCTCGAGAAATCGTTCTCAATTATTAGTACGATTTGTCTGTGACATGACTCGCATAGTTGGCCCATTCGACGAACTTTCGCATTGAGTAGTCCGTAACTTCGGTTAGAATTCTATGGACGAGCTTGGAAGGTACGTCATGAATCGTCTAATGCCTCCACACTGTATGGAGAACGATTAATGGTCATCGATCATGAAGAAAAAAACCATTTTGAGTAGAGCGAATTGACTAGAGTGAATTGATTGCAAAGCCATTCTGGGTCACATAATATCAAACACTTCGTAGAAACTCAACATTAATATATATATAATATAACCCCTTGCAAGAGGCTATGACGTGGTGCTTTTATACGAATGGAATGAACCAACAGATAGAGAGAATCCATGCTCTGATCATTATTCATCGCATTTTTTTTAAGAGTTAATACCACGAAACCAAACTAATATTTCAATCACTGAAAATTCCAAACTAATACATATATGACAAATTTATCCCAAACTAATAGTTTGACCACCGAAAATCCCAAACTTATGATAAATTTATCTATCAATAATTTCCGTTAAATATTACCGTCAAACTGCTAAGTTAAATGACATGGAATAATTGACGGTTTACTAGTCTGGGGTTTTATCCTCTTTTTTTCATATGTGTATTGGTTTGAGAATGTTAAATGAATTCCCCGACCCATTGAAGTAAAGAGTCGTATTTTTTTTTTTAGAAATTGTTTTTTGACAAGTGTTTTGAGCTGCTAAAAAATAGGTGCAACATCGGACTTGTTTTGGAAGGGATAAACCAAATATCAGCGAGTGAACTGGTCAACAAAAATAACATAATAATGAAAATCATCAATAGATAAAGTAGATGCCGGACCCCAAACGTCCGTGTATAATAAGTCAAGTGGATGTCTACCTTCTAAAGTTGAAGAATGAAATGGTAATTTGTGACTTTTATTGCAATGACAAGAATTGCATGGTAACTTATTTCCTAGTGTTGGAGAAAACTTCATTGAGTATTTTGAAACTGACAAAATGTTTCCATCAGTCTAATCTAAAGACTTGCAGACTCTTCCATCAACGTCTGAAAACTTCGGACTGCCATACTCAAGACTTAAAGTCTATCCTCATTGACAGTTTCTAGACCGTCGAAGAAGGCTTATCCATAACTGGATGTTTCGTTAAGGATTCGACTTTATCGACTAGAGAAGATCTCTTGACTAGATTTAGCATATCAGAATCCGTTATTCAAATCAAGATTGATTCAGGGATTGTGGATCCGTTGATTGGCAAAGTATACTTGTAAGGTTCTACTTATGAAAACCTAGATCCTGATTGTATGGGTGAGCATGATTGATGGGCTATCGTCATATTCCTTAAATAGCTCTGGAATCTTCCTAATTGATTCTGTCCAATAGGTAGATTGGAAGAATTCTTTTGGTAAGTGCTAACGGGTATGATGACATAAAGGAGTATATAAGGAAGACGTTCCAGTTGTTCGAGTGTGTGCGCGATAGAAGAATTCCAAAGTTTGAAGCTTCTTGTTCTTAGTCAATTAAACTGTTGAGTGAAATCTTGTACACAAAAGAGAGTTTATATTTTTGAGAGACCTCGAGGAAGTGTAGCAGAGTCTCTACACTGTGAAATCAAGGAAGAGCTTAACTGTAACAACTCTTTTGTTTCATAGTGAAATCTAGCTGGTGGGCTGTCAGTGCGGAAGAGTAGACGTAGGTTTTGATTAAACCAAACCACTATAAATCATGTGTTCTTATTCTCTTTCTTACGCTATCTTACTTTGATCGTAATTTGATTTGCTTACACAAGTCTAATTTTCGTTAATCTATTGCTGATTTGAATTGCACACTGCACTCTGGGAAAATTGTTTTTACACCTATTCACCCCCCTCTAGGTGCTCGTACTAGCTTTCACAATTGGTATAAGAGCATGTGTACTCACTTAAGTCGAAGTGTTTTACTTCAGAGTTAAAGATCCATGGCTAGTATGTTGGCTCCAAGACTAGTTGAAAGGCAAAGCAATACTAGACCGCCTTATTTTGATGAAAATGAATACAACATATGGAAAAATAAGATGAAGGCTTTCCTAAGATCAAAGGATCCTCTGGAATGGGATGTGGTAGACAAATGAATCATTCCTAAAGCTGCACCAGTCTCAGAAAGAGGAAAATAAACCATTGAGTCTAAGGAAATGACTAAAGAAGAGATAATCAAGAGACAAGCTCTTGATGCAAAAGCAATTTATTCTTTATATTGTGCATTATCTCCTATTGAATATAACATAATATTTTCTTGTGAAGCAGCTAAGGAAGTCTGGGATAGATTATACATTACTTATGAAGGAACTGATCGAGTGAAAGAAACCAAAATCAACATTCTACTCGGTCAATATAAAGCATTCAAAATGAAATTAGGAGAATTTATCACTGACATGTTTAGTCATTTTACATAAATCATGAATGGTCTTGAATATCAAGGTCAACCAATCTTTGGACCCATGAAGGTAAACAAGCTACTATGTGAACTGTCCAAGGATTGGAATCATATAAAAATCTCAATAAGAGAGAGATAAAGAATCATGTCATTATTTGTTGACGAATTGGTTGGGACTCTTTAGTCTTATGAAGTGGAGCAAATCAACGAAGATGAAGATCTTAAAGGTAAGAAATCCATTGCATTAAAATTTAATGATGATTTTGATGTCACAGATTCTGGAGATGATATGGATGATGAAGAGTTTTCTCTCATGACAAGAAGATTCAGAAAACTAAACAGAAAGGGGAGAAGATTCAATCCGAAGAAACAAAGCTTTCAAAAGCAACAGACTAAGTCAGTTGAGGATGATGAATCCAATAAAGATGTAGTCTGCTTTGAATGTAAGAAAAATGGACACATCAGATCTAATTGTCCCCTTTTGAAGAAAAATAAAGGAAAAGCTGAGAAATATCGAAAGACACTTAAAGTAGAAACTTGAAGTGATACAGAATGTGAGGAAAGTGATGATGACTATGCCAACATTTGTCTCATGGCACAATTAGACTCAGATTCAGACTCATGATTGATTCGGATAGTGAAATTGAGGTAAGTAATTTGAAATCCCTACTAAAGTCTCTAAATACATTGATGAATTGTGTCTTAGTTTCAAAACTTCTCTCAAAAGAATTTCCAAACTTAAAAGATAAAATTCTGCATTAAAACAATAGGAAAATGTTTGGAAAAAAATGTCAAAAGTTTAGACAAAAGTGTTACTACTTTGAAAGAAAATGCAGACAATCTTTCAAAAGAAAATACATTCTTGAAAAATGATATCTCAAGTATCTCTAAAAAAATTTATATAGGATTTGAGAAACTTGAAAAAATTATTTCAGCACAAAGACCTTACTTTAACAAATCAGGTTTAGGAATGACTGCTGAAACCATTCCTCTAATTGATTTTCCTACGGTAAAGGAAATAATTAAGCAAAGACCTATAAGAGATTCTTACAAAAATCATTTCTAGAAAATTTTTGTAAAACCATAGGTTGCAGTACTCTTAAATGTTCTAAGTGCAATAGCTCAAATCATTTTGAGAAAGAATGTCCTATGATTTGGAAACCTGTTAAGAAGGTATGGACAATGACCGTATATTACACTAACACCAATGGACCCAAGAAAATATGGGTACAAAAAAAAAACTTGAGTCTCTTTTCAAATGCCGATCACTATCAAGAAAAAGGTCAAATGGTACTGGATAGTGGATGCTCAAGACATATGATAGGAAACTCAAATTGCTTCATAAAACTTGTTCAAATTAATGGTAAAAAAGTTTCTTTTGGAGGAAACAGTAAATGAAGAATTGTGGGATACGGAGCTGTTAAAATTGGAAGTCTTACGATCAACAGTGTTTCCTTAGTAGAAGGACTCAACTACAATCTGCTGAGTATTAGTCAGCTGTGTGACATTGGTTTCAAAATCAACTTTCAAGAAAGAATATGTTCAGAAACCAGTAAAGACTCCTCTCAGTCTTTTACAGGTCGAAGACATGGGAATATCTACCTTTTGGATATCAAACCAGATGAAACTTAATGTCTAATTTCAATTCAAGAAGAAGCAAACTTATGGCATAGAAAACTTGGGCGCATCAACTTGAAGTAAATAGCTAAAATCTCAGCAAAGAAGCTTGTTCGTAGACTACCCAATCTAACATACCAAAAGTCTGATCTATGCACACCATATGTGTTGGGAAAACAGGCAAGAAACTCATTCAAACCAATAAAGCAAGTATCCACTAATCGTGTACTGCAGCTCTTGCATATGGATCTCTTTGGACCAACTAGAACTCAGAGCATTGGAGGTAATAAATATTGCCTAGTAATTGTGGATGACTACTCATGATTTACTTGGGTATATTTCCTAGCAAGTAAGTCTGAAACCTTTTATTATTTTATAAAGTTTGCTAACCGACAACCACGGGGGTCCTGATTATAAGACTAAATCATTATGACACGTCCCATTCCATGCCACACAATTCCGTCCCATAATCCGACACGTCAATAACACTCAATATGCATTCCAATTGATTATTCACTATCACGCAAGGGCATAGCCTACTCGTAGTTCAGTCATCTACTAACATTAATGCCAAGCATAGCCTCCCCCCATGGAGCGTGGCTTTGTCATTGCGTTAATGGCATTCTCGAAGGAGCATGGATCCAGTTGGCCTAACCTCTACTGCGACTCGAGCCTCGTCACTATGTTGACGGCATTTATAAAGGAATAAAGGTCCAGTTGGCGTAGCCACTACTGCGACCAAGTCTTTCAACCAGCACATGACAATTCAATATTGGCCCTCGGACACTTTGCATTTCACTCAATGCTCTAATTAAAATAGTAGTCCTGGCCTCTTTCTTCCGCATTAAAACATTCGAGAAAGTAGTCGTGTGTGGGCACACATCACTTTAAACCAAAAACCAATAACTTCCTTTTTCAAACCCGACTGTTTAATATAGTACTTAAAATCTATTTTCGATGTCAAACCCGACACCCGGGATTTTCTGAAGAAATTATATACTTTTCACAATCACCACTCAGTTTCACAATTCAGCAATCAATTGCACAAATCATCACTCAATTTGCAACATCTAATCATCAAATTCATAATCTGAATACACAATAGCGATCAACGCGAAATTATGAGAATTTAGGGCCCCGAAATAATTTTCGGAATTTATTAAATAATTAAATTTACTCCGAAAATTAATTAAATAATAATATCTATATTTTTCACAATCCACACTCAATTTATAATATCCAACCATCAATTTCAAAATTCAAATACACAACAGCGATTAGCACGAAATTCTAAGCAATTGAGGTCATAAATAATTTTTTTGTTTTTTTATATAAATAATAATATTTTAATAATTTCGTAATATAATATATTATTAAAATTTTCAGAATTTCGAAACATTTAAGTAAATAAAAAATAAAACCCTATTATGTCCCATCAAGGTTTATTATTAAATAAACTATCTTAGCCTTAATTAAACATGCTTTAAATTAAACAAATCTTTTAATCTAAATCACAATTAAATAAACTAAACTAACCACCTAAACTTACTTAACTTAGACTAAGCACACTTAGGGCATCATTAACCCTCTAATCAAGATTTAGCGAGTTAAACTCACTCGATTAACGAACTAATCGGACCAAAATGACGGGCATGCTGAGGGGAACAACTTTCCTCAAAGCGAGCCAAGCAATTGGGGTCAGGAAGCCAGCCAAAACAGGCCAAAACGAGCCAAAACTAGGCTACCATACCCATTTTTGCTTGTTGTTGGTTGAGGCCGACGGAGGGGAGACGGCGGCTGGTCAGGCGGAGGAGGACCGACGGAAGGCAGCAGATGGTCAGGCAGGTTGAGGCGGCGATCCCGGCATCTAGGCGAGACCTCCGGTGACCCTGGCGGCGGCGAGCAGCAACTCGTGACTCCAGATGACAACGCTGGGCGGCAAATGAAAGTGTGGAGCGGCGAGAGGGATGACGGTGAGCAGGCGTGGTGTGCGGGCGACACGCATGGACGATGGCGGCGACAACGGACTCCTGCGACGAAGCAAGTGGTCGGTCGGGCATGCGGGCTAGCCTGGTTCGCTCGGTGCAGCTCCTCTCTCCTCTCTCTCTCTCTCTCCCCAAGCTTCAAGATGATGTTGATTGGTGAGGGTGAAATCCCACCTTTTCAAGAGTAAATCCTCACTCTCCCCTTTTCAACATCTTAGCCACTCTTGCCCCACACTACCACTATCTCAATTTCTCCCACAACAATATTCCAATAGGTTCAATTTCATTTTTTGCCGTGGCATGAATTCTCCAAAATCTTGTACAACACAATTCATTCAATTTCCTTCCAATTGAATTAAATTGAAGTCCATAAAATTAATCCAAAGTCATCACTTCAGTTCACATTATTACTCGACCATAGAACCATCTTGAGTTCCAAAAGTATGACCAAAAGCGGGCCTACTAATTTTCCCAAACTAAATTAACCATATGTTGATTCTTCGCTGAAAACTCGATTTGCATGAAAAATCTTCCGAAGATAAGTCAATCTTCCTATGATTTGTGACACAACAGAACTCTCAATTTTTGAATTCGGGTTCAATTTCACGGTTAATTTCAATTCGGCGCGAATTTAGTGCGTCATAATCTACCGGGTAGCTTTTAGGAATTTTCGTGCATTTGACCTATGGTTGATTATTTTCAAGCCACAAAGTACATCTTCGACACATTGGCGACTTTCGGTTGATGTAGTAATCTCAAGGTTTCAAATACGGACACAGGGGACCCAATCGACAAAAAAGCCGGTCTAGTGTCGATCGACAGGAAATGTGCAATTAGGTGGAATCACATACCTTTGTCGAGTCAACCTATCTCCGAACTTCTAATCGATCTTACTGTGTCGTAATGATCTCCTACAGATTTGCAAGGTCGAGCAGTCATTTCCTGGTCGAATTCTCAAGTCTGATATGTTAGAATCCCTTAACGGCTTTACCTAATAGACTAGTTATTCCATGAGTGATCAGTTCAAGGAAAAGAACCATAAGCGTGTTGATGAAATGCCAAACTATATCGATCGAAATCAGAACTTGAAATTCAGAATGTCACATTGCCAATTAAGTCAATTCAGCCAATTTTGATTATAAATCATCCTAGATGCCTAAATTAGGGCTAATGTTGACAAGTTTTTCTTTTAAATTTTTTTATCCTTTCTTTTTTTTCTTTTCTTCTCTCTCTCTCTCTCTTTTTTTTTTTTTTTTGGTAAAGTTCTTTTCTTCTCTTTTCATTTCTTCTTTTTCTTCTTTTTAATGGAGGTTATGGTGAGGCTCGTCCTAACCTCACCAGCCACGGGCAAATATGGCCTCACTTGCGATTGGCAAGTCCATGGCCACATTCGCCCACGGTGGGGGAGTCCTTGGCAAGGTTGGCCTCACTCACAATCAACCCAGACCATTGCAAGGCACAACACTAAGTAAGGTTGCCTTACCCTCAGTTGTGATAGTCTTGGTTAGATCTGCATGAGGTGGGCAAAGGTCGTAGCCCTCGTTGGCCTTTGTGTTCAAAAGAAGAAGAAGAAGAAGAAGAATGAAGGAAAAGAGAAGAAAAGAAATGGCAAAATAATATAAAACATAAATAATAAAAAATTGAAAAACATTAAAAAAATTTAAAAAAGTTATCCACATCAACGTTAGTTGTTCCATGTGTTGGAGAAATCGTTCAGAATATTTTGAAGCGACAAAACATTTCCTTGAGTCTAGTACGTATGCAGATCGTCTAGTGTAAAGTCTGAAGACTTTCTGACTACCAGACTCAAGATTCAAGACTCAAGATTTGAGACGTAAGACTCAATACTCAAGACCATTCTCATTGACAGTCTTTCTGATCCAGTGACGAAGGAAATCCAGAGCCGAAGTATATGGTTGAGGATCTTATCCTATCGTCTGGAGAAGATCTTTTTGGCTGGATAATCATAACGGATTCTTTTGTTCGTATCAAGATCAATTGAAGATCCGATGGTCGACGAAGTATTCTTGGAATGTTCTATTCTTGGAAACCAAGATCCGATTGTATGGGCGAACAGGATTGATGGGCTATCGTCGGAGTTCCTTTTATAGCTCGAATGATCTTCTTGATTGATTCCGTCCAACGGGTAGATTGGAGGAATTCCTTTGGTAAGTGCCAACGGTATGATGGCATAAATGAGTATAAAAAGGAAGACATTCTAGTTGTCTTAAGAACGTGAATGATAGAAAAATTCCAGAGTCTGAAGCACCTTGATTATTAGTCGATACAGTCTGAGCGAAATTGTATACACAGAGAGTGTTTATACTTGGTGATACCTTGAGCGAGTGTAGTAGATCATCTACATCGAGAGCTCAAGGAAGAACAACACTGTAACATCTCTTTGTTCATAGTGGAATCCAGCCAAATTGGCTGTCAGTGCAGAAGAGTGGACATAGGCTTGGATCAAGCCGAACCACTATAAACCGCGTGTTTAATTCTCTCTTTCCTTACTCAGTCTTACATTGATTGTTATCTTTCGCTAATCCTTGAACTGTCTAAGTATTGCGCAAGTATACAGAAATTATCAAGAAAAATCTTTGTATACCTATTCACCCCCCTCTAGGTACTCATACTAGCAACATCAATTGGTATCAGAGCTCGTGTTCTTACTTTGTTTGAAGTGTTTTACTTCAGAGTAAAAGATCCATGGCTAGTATGCTAGCACCAGGGCTGATGGAAGGGCAAAGCAATACAAGACCACCCTACTTTGATGGGAAGGATTACAACATCTGGAAGAACAAGATGAAAGCCTTCCTACGATCCAAGGATCCTCTGGAATGGGACGTTGTGGAAAGAGGAATCACTCCTACTGCTGCATCAATCTCTAAAAGAGGAAAAGAAACTGTTGATGCCAGCGGAATGACTCAAGAAGAAATAAACAAGAGACAAGCACTCGATGCAAAAGCAATTTACTCTTTATATTGTGCTTTATCTCCAACTGAGTATAACAGAATATCTTCTTGTGTTACAGCAAAATGAGTATGGGATAGATTACACATCACCTATGAAGGGACAGATTGAGTGAAGGAGACCAGAATTAACATTCTCCTCGGTCAATATGAAGCCTTCAAAATGAAACCAGGAGAATCTATAACTGACATGTTTAGTCGTTTTACAGATATTGTCAATGGTCTTGAGAACTAAGGACAAAAAATTTCCGATCCCATGAAGGTGAACAAGCTACTACGTGGACTCTCCAAAGACTGGAATCATATAAAGACTTCAATAAGAGAGACGCAAAGAATCATGCCTCTATCTGTCGACGAGCTGATTGGAACCCTTCAGTCTTATGAAGTGGAATGAATTAATGAAGACGAAGATCCAAGAGGTAAGAAATCTATTGCATTAAAATCAAATGATGATTCTGATGATGCAGATTCTGAAGATGATATGGACGATGAGGAGCTCGCCCTCATGATAAGAAGATTCAGAAAACTGAATAGAAAAGGCAGAAGGTTCAACTTAAAGAAACAAAATTTCCAGAGACAGCAGACCAAGTCTGTTGATGATGAGGAACCAAATAAAGATGTAGTCTGCTTTGAATGTAAGAAGAAGGGACACATCAAACCCAACTGTCCTCTTCTGAAGAAGAAAAGAGGAAAAGATGAGAAGTTTCGAAAAGCTCTCAAAGCCGAAACATGGAGCGATACGGAATGTGAAGAAAGTGATAATGAATATGCCAACATATGTTTGATGGCACATTCAGACTCAGACTTCAGTTGGATCGGACTTAGACGAGTGAATTTGAGGTAAGTGATGTTAAAATTCCTGTCAAAGTCTCTAAATATATTGATAAACTGTGTTTCAGTCTTAAGACTTCTCTCAAAAGGATTTCCGAACTTAAAAAGGAAAACTCAGTTCTAAAACAAAAAGAAGTCATTTTAGAAGAAAGAGTTAAAAGTCTAGACCTAAGTGTTTCTGCTCTTAAAGAAAAAGAAGATGATCTTTTGAAAGAAAATGTTTTCTTAAAAACGGACTTATCAAATATTTCAAAAAAGTTCTCAATAGGATCTGAAAAGCTTGAAAAAGTTCTTTCTGTTCAAAGACCTTACTTCAATAAGTCTAGTCTAGGCATGACAGCGGAAACAATTCCCTTAATTGATTTTCCAAAAGTTAAAGAAAGAATTAAGAAAAGACCGTCGAGAGAGGCTTACAAAAATCATTTCAAGAAAGTTTTTGTAAAGTCTATTGGTCGAAATGCTCTAAAGTGTTCAAAGTGTAACAGTAAGGATCACTTTGAAAAAGAGTGTCCTATGGTTTGGAAGCCTGTTAAGAAAGTATGGCCTAATAATGCTTATCCTACTAACATCAAAGGACCCAAGAAAATTTGGGTACCAAAGAAAACTTGAGACTCTCTTTTAAATGCAGGTCTCCGTCAAGAAAAAGATAAAATGGTATCTTGACAGCGAATGTTCAAGACACATGATAGGAGACTCAAAGTGCTTTGTAAAGCTAGTTCAAGTAAACGGCGGAAATGTTTCATTTGGAGGAAACGGCAAAGGAAGCATTGTGGGATTTGGAACTGTGAAAATTGGAAATCTCACAATAAGTAATGTTTCTTTAGTGGAAGGACTCAACTATAATCTTCTCAGCATTAGCCAACTGTGTGATACTGGTTTCAAGATCTCCTTTCAAGAAGGAATTTGCTATGGAATTAGTAAAGACTCTACTCAGTCTTTCATGGGTCGAAGACATGGGAACATCTATCTCTTAGACATGAAATTAAATGAATCTCAATGTCTGATCTCAATCCAAGATGAAGCAAACTTATGGCACAGAAAGCTTGGCCATGTCAATATGAAGCAATTAGCCAAAATCTCATCAAAGCAGCTTGTTTGAGGTCTACCCAAATTACCATATCAAAAATCCGATCCATGCACACCCTGTATTCTGGGAAAACAGGATGTGTTATCTCAAGTATAAAAAACAGATCATGGAGGTGAATTTGAAAATCAAGATTTCACAAAATTGTGTGATGAATCTGGTTTTAAGCACGTATTCTCCTCTCCATACACTCCTCAGCAAAATGGAGTTGTGGAAAGAAAGAATAGATCTCTTCAAGAAATGGCCAGAACTCTTTTAATTGAAAGCAAAATTTCTTCACGATTTTGGGTCATTTGTTTCAACAGCATGCTATATCATCAATAGAGTCTTCCTAAGACCTATTCTTGAGAAAACCCCTTATGAATTATTCAAAGGTAAGAAGCCTATTGTTTCATACTTTCATGTGTTTGGTTGCAAATGCTTTATATTGAAAAATGCAAAAGATCGAGTTGGTAAGTTTGAAGAAAGATCAGACGAAGGCATCTTTCTTGGATATTCTACATCAAGCAAAGCCTATAGAGTCTATAACAAGAAAAGCCAGACGGTGGAGGAGTCAATGAATGTCAAATTTCAAGACTCTACGCAAGATGAACCCAGTCAGACTCAATATGAAGAGTCTGAACATGCTCCAGACTTTCCAAGGCCTTCAACTCAAAAAGTATCTCAGACTCTGGAAGACCAGCGTCAAGATGTTCATGAAGATTCAAATAAAGAAAGAGATCATCATCCAGAAAAATCAACCAGTAACTAGAAGCACAAGTCCAGTCATCCTAAAGATCTCATTATAGGCGAAATTGATGAAGGAATTCGCACCAGATCCAAAAGACGTGAAGAGTCTAGTGCTGTGGCTCTCATCTCTGAAATTGAACCAAAAAGCATAGAAGAAGCTTTATCTTATGAAAGCTGGATTGAAGCTATGCAAGAAGAGCTCAGACAGTTCAACATTAACGATGTCTGGGAATTGACATCTAAACCAAAAGGTAAAACTGTTATTGGAGCCAAATGGGTGTTCAGAAACAAGATGAACGAAAAAGGAAAAGTCGTACGGAATAAAGCAAGACTCGTGGCCAAGGGATACACGCAAGAAGAAGGAATAGACTATGATGAGACTTACGCTCCTGTAGCAAGGTTAGAAGCTATTCGTCTACTACTTGCGTTTGCTTGTTACAAAAATTTCAGGTTATTCCAAATGGACGTCAAAAGTGCTTTCCTAAATGGATTTATCCAAGAGGAAGTTTATGTGGAACAACCGCCTGGATTTGAAGACCCAAAGAAGCCAGACTCAGTCTTTAGACTGAAAAAGGCCCTATACGGTCTAAAGCAAGCACCTCGAGCTTGGTACGACAGACTAAATATATTCACAAAGCCTTTGGAGAAAAATCAATTTGATTTTATCCGCTCCAGACTCAACATTTTGAAGCTCGAAGAAGTTAAAGTCTAGAGACTCTCCAACCTTCAGACTCAGAAAGTTGATAACCATCAGACTCAAATCTCTCAGACTCAGACGTTGATGACTATAGACTGTAAGTTGTTACTTTATCTAAACTCGAAAAGGTATGATCTTTCGCTTAGTCATTTTCTCCGTGAAAAACTTATCTTTTCAAAAGGTTTAATTTTGGCAGTTATTGATTTAGAAAAGAGGTATTCGTACACTTTCCTTATACAGATTAAACTTCCCATTTTCAAAACTGAGTTATATATACAGTTTTCTCTTTCAATCTTCCAAACCCTAAAAGCATTCTCCTCTCAAACTGGTTTTTACTTCGAATTCATCCTCGAGAAAGTTGTCATCTTTTTTCTTGGGAAAGCAATCAAAGAAATCTTTTAGAGACAAGAAGGATGTCGTCTTCAAGGAAGTCCTCAAGAATCTCGTCAAGGGGACCACAGAGGATGAAGGAGGGACCTACCCACTTCGATCTCACAGAAGAGGAAGAACTTTCGAGTCAGCATCAGAACCCGACTCATTCTCCACCACGTCACTCAATGCCTTCTACCCCACAAGGTGCGGGTCAACATCCATAAGAAGGGTAATCGAGGACGCAGACCCAGTAAGAGTCCAAAAACCCTCTTATATTTACAAACTCTACCGTGCATTGAAAAGTACTGGGACTCCGATGAAATATGTGGATGACTTTCTTAAAGGAAAGAACTATGAGAATGAATACATTTTTCTAAAGAAAATGGAGGATTTGGGAATTGCTCCCAAAGGTAAAGCAGAGGAAGCGCTTGCAAATATTCCGAGTGACCCTCGAATGTCGGGCCCAAATTTGATTGATGGGAACGACGATGACAAAATGTTCACTGACTTTCAACCGAGATTGGGTGTTGCTGCGAAGGTGAAGGGAAAGAGGATGGAATTATTTAAATCGAAGGAACAGGAAACTTTGTTCTTCAAATTGCTGAAGCGAGGGGTAATAAACCCTAGAAGTGTCGACTTTGATTTCCTGGATGCTGTGAATGTGAACTTGAGAGAAAAGTTTAGTCTGCTTCAACTGGAACATTTTTGCACTGACACCACGGACGGATATGCACAACTGACTGCATATTTCTATTCAAATCTTAGCTTTATTGATGCGAATAGAATATCTTTCAGTGTTCGAGATCGGGATTATGTGTTGGATGTGGATATGTTGGCGGACATACTTGGAGTTGAACGGGCACGATACCAACCAGTCAAAGTCTCAGTTGCTCGTGCCACAATGGACCTTGTCGAAGATAGAGATATTGAGGGAAAAATCATCTATTCAAGGATGCGTGCCATCAACATTGTGTTGCACAAAATTGTTATCAATTGCATTAGGCCGAAGTCTACATCAAAGCGATGTGTCTAATTCGAAGCAAAATTGATGTACGCAATCAACTCGGGAAGAAGTTCTCTCTCCCTCACACTATTCTCTTTCACATGTACGAGCAATGTCGAAAGACAAGGGACAATTGCCTTATCCAGTGCGGTGACCGGGATCTTCGACACATGAATATTGAACCGCCACACACTACGTGTTCGACCGTGCGATAAGATGGTGGTAGGTTTAAAGATGTTGACCAAGATGCGTTTGAAAGAACTTTCTAAGGCAATGGAGAAATTCAGAGTGAAGACTTCAGTTCCGTCTGCTTCAAAAAGAAAGGGAAAGGAAGCCATTGGTGCCCTAGCAAAAAGGAAGAGAACTCTCATCTTGGAGGATGAAGATGAGGAAGAAGATCTCACAATCACTGCCTTGGTAAGGACAAGGCGTTCTGCTTCCCAATCAACGAACGACGGAAGAAACGAGAGAAGAAGAAGAAACAGACAAGAACAGAGAAGAAGCAGAGCAGAGAGAGAAGGAGAAAGAAGCTGAAGAAGAAGGAGAAGAAGAGCAAGAAAAGTCTGCAGCTGAATCTGGAGAAAAGGATACAGAAGAGCATGATCATCACTCTTCTCCTCTTGATGTCCTAGAGACAGGGGGAGTTGGCGAGCAAGAGAGGTCCTCACCTCATGCTGCAAATCGTGAAGATCTACGACAATCTCCAGCAGCACCAGAAGAATTTTAGGCTTCTCAATTGCCTGAAGAAGGTCACGATACGTCAGAACCAAATCTGCAAGACTTTACAGAAGTGCCATCGTCTGCATTCACTCCATCGGAAAGAGCAAATGCAAGTACTCAGACGGACAATTCTGCAGATTTTTGTCGTATCATGGATATTCTTCTGGAAATGCGTGGCCAAATCTATTCCCTGGACTGTGAAATTCAAGCCTTGAAGAATGCTGGACAAGCATCTTCAGTTACCCTGGAGGATAAAATGAAAGACCTCGCTCTGCAACTGCAAACCAATGCCAAGGGAGAAAAGGTAGCTCAACTGAGGGAAGACTTGAAGAAGCTCGAAGGAGTAGTCCAGTCCATGGGGGATTTCCAGATTGTGCGCATTCCCAAGCAGACATGACATCTTTCTCACCTTTTTAATGTTGACAAAAAGGGGGAGAAAGCAATTTGAACCAACCAATCAACCTATTTTCTTTGACTTTAAATTTGTTTGAATGTGTTTGTTTTTTAACTTGAGTGAACTTGGATATGAACTTGAATCTGATTGAATTGGTTGTGGATTTAAATGCTTGACTGTTTGCATTCATTTCAAGTATTGTTATATGGTATTACTCATGAAAGACTAACCAATTTTCTGTGGGTGCAGAGTCTGGTTGTTTTGTTAAATCTTTATGAGATTGCCATATTGCTTGAGAAATGTTTTTGCAGGTCAAAGAGGTTCAAATCTACAGGAAAGTTTTGTCACCATCAAAAAGGGGCAGATTGTTGGAGAAATCGTTCCAGAATATTTTGAAGCCGACAAAACATTTCCTTCGATCTAGTCGTGTATCTGCAGATCGTCTAGTGTAAAGTCGAAGACTTTCGACTACGCAGACTCAAGATTCAAGACTCAAGATTTGAGACGTAAGACTCAATACTCAAGACCATTCTCATTGTTGTGATCTTTCGATCCGGTGACGAAGGAAATCCGAGCCGAAGTATATGGTTGAGGATCTTATCCTATCGTCTGGAGAAGATCTTTTTGGCTGGATAATCATAATGGATTCTTTTGTTCGTATCAAGATCAATTGAAGATCCGATGGTCGACAAAGTATTCTTGGAATGTTCTATTCTTGGAAACCAAGATCCTGATTGTATGGGCGAACAGGATTGATGGGCTATCGTCAGGTTCCTTTTATAGCTCGAATGATCTTCTTGATTGATTCCGTCCAACGGGTAGATTGTAGGAATTCCTTTGGTAAGTACCAACGGTATGATGGCATAAAGGAGTATAAAAAGGAAGACATTCTAGTTGTCTTAAGAACGTGATTGATAGAAAAATTCCAGAGTCTGAAGCACCTTGATTATTAGTCGATCTGATCGAGCGAAATTGTATACACGAGAGTGTTTATACTTGGTGATACCTTGAGCGAGTGTAGTAGATCATCTACATCGAGAGATCAAGGAAGAACAACACCGTAACATCTCTTTGTTCATAGTGGAATCCAGCCAAATTGGCTGTCGGTGCGCGAAAAAGAGTGGACGTAGGCTTGGATCAAGCCGAACCACTATAAACCGCGTGTTTAATTCTCTCTTTCCTTACTCAGTCTTACATTGATTGTTATCTTTCACTAATCCTTGAACTGTCTAAGTATTGCGCAAGTATACAGAAATTATCAAGAAAAATCTTTGTATACCTATTCACCCCCCTCTAGGTACTCATACTAGCAACATCACCATGTACAAGGATCGGAATCTATGTTAATAATTTCCAGCCAAAATAAGTTGGATTGACTAAATTGGCAAAATATAATAATGTTAATGACTAAATTGACTGAATTGGAAAAATTCATAGAACTTTTTTGGCAATTTTCATCGTTAATGAATGTCACAAGCAACAGTAGGTCTGAGCTTTCCTTTGATTGAACTTTCCTCTTAACAATCTATTATGTCCAATCATAACTTTTGTCGTGACTTCCACATTCTCAAAACGCTTTCATTATGATAAGTTGGTAGCACGTTAGTATTGCAAGCCACTTAGGAAAGAGAAAATAATAAAAGAAAATCCACATCAGCCTCTTTCCTTGCCAAATCCACATCGCGCCGTTAGTATCGCACCCTGATCAACTCACTCGTTTTTTCAAGGTCGAATAGATTCAAATGATAAAAAAAAAAAAAAACAAAAAAAAACAAAAACAAAAACAAAAACAAAGGTTTCCATGTTCCTTGAGTTCGATCTCTGACAATGATCAATTGATTAGGGGCCAATGTTCGGTCCATAATGTCATTAAACAGTTGATTACGGATCGCAGACTATCGGACTTACAGGCCTTCCACGCGGCGTGACTAAAGGCTAATGCGATCCGGCCGGGACGAAAGCCTTGCCTCCCTCTGATGAAGAAACCCTCGCATTTTCCATGGGATGTATGCTCAGTTTTTCCCTTTATTTGGGCCAGTAGCTGACTCTATTAGGCAATAAAATTTCACCGGTCGGATGGTGGTGATCGCTGACACTCGTGGTTGCTAGCGAGTGGTTCTGGTGGATCGCTTGTCCAATTAAAGTTGAGCTAATTAATGATAGTATAGTACTTGTGGGCGCCATCATCGAATAACTTTTGCGTGCGGACGGGATTAAGGAAATTCACTAGGAATTACTTCTCCACACGTCCTAATTGGCTTCTCGGGCCGGGTTAATTACATGGGTCAAACCAAGAAAAATACCCGGCTTGGGATTCACTCTCTTGCTTTTTTAGATGAAAATGTCCTCTTGGGCTATGAATTCTTTGGGGTTTGTCCGTATGAATTATTTTGTCTTAACACTTCTTCCTTGAGTTCTCCTATTCAAAATTCTCAATGATCGTAATCACATCAGAAAGTCACTCGGAGGTTTGTTTGTGAACTATTAGAAAATAAGTTAACGGATACGATTTATCTAACTTGATCTCAAAGATTCAAAGTGAAATAGACATGTAATTAATGTTTTGACTTCTCTCACCATGTATTTGTTCTATTTTTCTTTATTCACCAAGTCAAGAAATGGACACATCATCTCCCCCTGCGAAGGTGGGGATTTGAAACCCCATCTCCCCATTCCAAGTTGGAAGAGTGGCCACTGGGGCGAACTCCCAGTGGTTTTAATTAGTCCTTTTCTTCCACGATTTTCTTTGCTGAAGTGAACTATGCCCCATGCACCACGAATAACCTACACAGCGAGACCGTTTCAATACGTTGATTTCTTAATGGTGTCAAAATCCTATATGCAGTCAGACATATTGTCTGATATTTTCTTTCTGAAATTAAGCCCGTTGTTCCCTAGAATTTTCTTATTTGAAAGAGACTCTGCAATCAATGAACTCATCTTTTAACTGCTCGCCTGACGTTCCATATACTACAAGAAATTCAAAACCCAAACTGGACTTAGATTGATGACTTTATTTAGCAATTCCAGTGCATTTTCGTCTATATACCATGGAAATTGCAAGGTATTAAGTTTAGGTCGTTTATAAGTGGAGACAAAACTTTTGGGTTATATGCGCATTTTATGGGCAACATTTAACTATACTTTCAGCAAATCTCATTGGACGAAATCATCAGTGGGGTTGGAAAGCGAGGCAGGAAGGTATCCAGTACAATAATTTAGGGGAAAAAAAAAAACAGAATCGATGCAAACACTGCCGCCAATGGCTTTTTGGATCGTTCGGCAAACGGTTTAGGACAACAATCCGCATAATGTGTGAGAAAAACGATCATGACTTTTGATCTAGAAAGGTTACGGTCCCATAGTCCCAATCTGAAAAACTTATTCTGAGCACTGTTTCCCTGTATCAAATTGAGTACACCTTTTGCAATCGTTTCAGACCTCAAAATTCATGGTTTAGGCATGTCTCAGAGCACTTTTCTATTTCATGTCATATCTCCACATTATTTTAGGCTTTTGTTTGTTTTTCCGAATTGTTTACTGCCTAAGCTTATGTTTGGGTTTTCAAGGTTGTGTATTAGACATATTTCTTCATATTTTATAGAATATAAAAAAAGGAAAATATCTCTCTATAATTGGGCCGGTGAGTGCGTGCACCTGAGTGCGTGTTTGCCGATCGTTAGATTCATGTTTATCTATAAATTTGTTGAGTCACTTGGTATTAGAGTCGGCATGACTGCTGGAGAACCATGTTCAAGCATTTGTCTTGCTTGATGATGAATAGGGGATAAGGACCTTGTGCACAGCTTTTTGGTGGTTCGAAACAATTGCTGTCCAGTCTACCCTATTAAACTCTATTTGAATGGGGTAGAAGAAATTTTCATGGTGACCACGACCCCTACTAAATCTGTGGAGGTTGTGGGGACTGCAATGGCTATGATGTCTGTGACTGCTATGGAGGTCCTGAAGATTATGACAGGGTTGTTGGTGGGGCAGAATTTATCATGAAAATCAAATTTATGAGGTGCAAAGGGCCTGATAAATTCGAGTGCGAAGTAAAAGTTGATTATTTTGATAGTCCTGTTCAGGAGTCATGGATTGGTCTGAAGAGATATATAATGTCTTATATTGTATGGACATCCTGGAGCATAGAAAGGTGAAGCTAGTGAAGGGTAAATTCTGAGTCACAGTATTATGATGATGGGAAAGATTTGAAGGAGAATCGACAGAGCTAGAGAAGGCAATGCGACATGGTAAAAAAATGCAATTATTATTAAAGCGGTTTGGTCCAAAGAGTTCATTATCAAGTTCGAAACTGTGCAGTATTACAAAAGACCATGTTTGAACGAATTAAAAGAGATGAACGACAAGCCATCTCAGAGTATTCCTCATGTCAATCATCGAGAAATTGCTCGTGAGCCTCACAGATAGGGTAACCAACAAATTGATTAAAATGCTGAAACTTACGAATTTCCTTTTTAAAATCTGGAGGATTTTGAACTTGACAAAGAACTTCCGAAAAAAATGCTTTCAATTTTTCTGATGATGGAGTTGATAAATTCGATCATAAAGTATTATAAAGAAGCAGAGTGAATAGTTTTAAAGACTATGCTTTTTTTTTATTGCCTTATCTTAATTTATTTTTAGATGTTGTGTTAGGATATTAGGTGATTTGTTTCCATTTTATTAGTTTTCATTAGTAGGTTAGATTTTTCTTATTAGTTATTTGTTTCCTATCTTAAAGTTAGCATTTCATTTGGGTTTTGTTAATATAAATGGATATTATGGTCTTTTGTAATTTGGTTTTCCTCTTTTTATTAACTGATTAAGTGAGATAATCTATTCTGTTATTGCGCAAATTTTTGTGTTTGTGAATCACAACTTATGTTTGTGAATTTAGTATTTTTCTAGATTCATGTTATCAACCAATTTTGTTGCTTTAGTAGAGGATGCAAACTCGGTTCAAATACATATTTATTAATGAAACAAACTTAATGTATTGAGAAATTCTATAACAATCTCATAAGCAAATTTTCACTTAGCAATCTCATATCGCTGGTTAAAATGGTTATTTATTTTTGGTTGGAGACGACTAATCAAAGAAAAGGAAGAAAATACAACAAATAGGACAAAAAGAAGCTTCCAATGTGCCACTATTTTCTTGACTTATCTTATTTGAAATGAACACTGGAAAGACATTTAGTATTAGTCTTCCCATGTGGTCGAACTTGCGAGTTGGAGAGAAAATTGTATTTATTAATAAAAAATGTCATTTTCTAATCTCGTGACTAACAATACATATCGACTTTTCTTTATGATCGTGTTCTTTCCTAGATTTTGCGTGTGAAGGAGATAGAGAACAAGCTCTGATTCCTATTTGATATGACCCTCTAGGTAAAATGCAAGCATTAAAAACCCATGGCGTTTGGATATATAGTAAAAATAATTCCAACTGCAATTTTCATTGCTTGTAGTTAGTATATTCAACTAATCTTGGAAATTTCGTGGTAATCTCCAGCAGGCATGCACTGCCAATATGACATTGCTTGACTTGTATATGCTTCTAGTTATTGGCAGCTGATCAAGATCAGGACCACCATTCTGTAGAATTCCAATGCTTTTAATAGGGCATTGCCTTTCAATTCCAATGCTTTTAATATGACCCTCTAGGTAAAATGCAAACATTCATCGTGTATATACTCCAAAGAAGATAAATCAAACCATAACTTATTTCTTTGATCCGGTATTTTGTCTTTTTTTGGGTCTAAGAGGTCAATTCAACTAACTAGCATGAAAAGCTGTGCAGAAAATCGAGAGTAAACTTTTGAAACTTTTTTCTTCATAGACAACGATGATTTAGAGTTTCAAAAGCATGTAATTAGCATATAAGCATATTCATTTTGATTTTGGGAGAATTTCACGAAGTTTGGAAGTCCTGTTGCGAGCATAATTTGTTGAAAAAGTCAAATTATCCTTTATCCTTAACAAAAGACTTTATAGATGATCATAATATAAATTTGACATAGAAGATACCTAGTATATAGTCCAAAGAGGTAGATAGATCAATCCATAATGTCTTTCTCTAATTTGGTATTTTTGTCCTGACAATTTCTCTCCCCATCAATTTTAAATATGCTATGCATGACACGTGGTGTTTGAATAATACATATGTTAATCATATGTAGTAATTGAATATAACAAGTGCGCATGACATGTATAAATGACATGTGGGATAATCGAATATGACATGTACTATGATGTGGAACCCAACTGGCATCTAGGGTAAAATGGAGATTGAGTAAGAAAGTATGAATGACTGTGGAAGGGTGAGAGATTCTGATGCGACACGTGCAAAGGACATGTGCAATGACATAGAATTTGAATAGAACATGAGCAAATGACATGTGTGAATGATGTACATATCAAATATGGCTTGAACGAATCCATGCATAATGACATTTAAATCAAATTATTACATGTGCTAATGACATGCATTATGACACGAAAAATTGAACTATGACATGTTCAAGTGACGTGCATGATCACATGGAATTCAAATGCAACTTGAGTGAATGACTTGCGTAATGACGTGAAACTTAACTAGGATATGTGCGACCGACATGTGTCCATTGCTTTATGGTTAATCGGAACAAAATCCTACATATGATATAATTCCATTTAACCACTAGGGTTTGCCTTAGTGGCCACCCTTTCCATATGAGAAAGGAGATGTAGGTGATTTGAATCCTCATTTTCTCAAGAGGATTGAGGTGGAGACGCTTTAGTATCGGATGTGGGTTTTGACTCTCATATTTTGCAAGGAAGTATGACAAAAATCTGAGAATGAGAATTAGAGTTGGAATATAGTAGAATCAACAAAAAAGAAAAATATAACCCCAGTTACTTTAGAAAATCAATAATGTGGAGGAAACAAATTATCCTAATTTTAGCATGACCGGAACCAACTATGGAAACCTTTTAAATAGAGCTATCTGGACTTCTCCGCATAATAGAGGAAGGAGATAGATGTTTGGGCTTACTGAAGAATAGACGAGGCTATATGAACTTTCTACGAAAGACAATAGGAGTATGAAAGAAGTTAGAAAAAACCATGAACTATTAGTACTGCTGGGGGTCACGTCCATGCCCAGCAATCCTTGAATAGGAGCTTTCCATGCTTTGTCTTACTTTTTCAAAGCTCTTTTCGAAGCTCTTCTCCACTATAAATACATCGTAGTCATTATAATATCGTCCAACCACCCACGCCCCACGGCCCACGCCCCCACAATCATCCCCCCCCCCCCCCCTTCTTTTCTCCCTATCAAAGACACACATTTGCCTTTTCGCAAAACCCTTTTCAATGATTCCTCCAAGAATCTCGTTCGATGCTGAAAAGCTCCTATTTTTGGCTTTCTCCCTTTTCCGGATTGTCGTCACCTTGAGCAATGGCACTCACCCAGCAGTGGCGCAGGGCAGCAACAACAGCAATCCAACAACGATCGCGGTGAACGTTGGGGTGATCCTTGATCTGGAGACGCAGGTGGGTCAGATGGGATTGACCTGCATTAACATGTCTCTCTCTGATTTTTATAGTTCGAACCCATCCTACAAGACTAGGCTCGTCCTCAACGTTAGAGACTCCAAACGAGATGAGGTTGCCGCCGCCGCTGCAGGTTCTCTCTCTCTCTCTCTCTCTCTCTCTAACATACTGACCGGTCATGATGTTTGACCAGAAATATACGATGGCACCAGCTTTTGGGTTAGCATTTTTGTACTTCTGTTGATCGTGTTGAAGATTGTTTTGGTTAGTCTTTTCTTTTTACCGAATTTTATGGGGCTAATTGTCTGCTGGAACTTCGATGGGGTTTGGTCTTGGGTTAATACACATATTGCGGAAGAGCATAAACCATTTTATGCATCTGTTTGTGTGATGCAAGAAGAAACCAATTATTGATCTCAACGACATATTTGGAAATCAAATGAAAATTTCAGCTTCTATATATTTGAAAAGTGAAAAGAATCCCCAGCTAAGTTTTCAAAAACACAACGACATTTGAGTGTTCCATTCAAAGCAATATGCATTCTCCTAGCAGAGATTGTTCAGGCAACAATTTCCAAAGCTCCATGAAGGAACGACCAAGCTTAAGTTTACCAAAAAAGAAAGAGACCAAGATTTTTCCTCATCCTCACTAACTGTTTGTCACCAATCTGTACTCACTCTCTTAGCTGCCTTGTTTTTTATTTTCTTTCCCCCTTTCAAATTTAATGACTGCAATATATAAAAAAAAGGGCTTTTTATCATAGTGAAAACGAAGTTTTTATCATCTTAAGATAGGATCAAAGATGACATGAAGTTGATCTTAAAGATTCAAGAGAGAAAAGTCCACCTTCTCTATCATCTCATATTGTGCCAAAATAAACATATGTACATAAATTTTGTGGAGACAAATTTTCATATCGATAAAGACATGCGAACAGGATTCTCGTTTATGATCTTGGATGGGGAAATATTGGACTACTATTGCTTGCTCTATTCTTGAAGAGTATAAAGCTCTCATGTGACTCTTGCCCTTATAAGTATAGTACAAATTTATAAAATTATGTCTACATGTATATGATAAGTGAACCCTATTAGAAATCGTCTCGCTAAAGACACATGCTATATAGCTACAGTTTCAGAAAAAGAGCCTAACATTATCGTGCTTTTCAAGTTAGAAATATAATCATTTTTACAGAGATGGTTGATAAAGAAAATTTAAAATTTATCTTTGGGAAAATATGCACATAGAAAATATCTCTACATAATTATACTATTTTTTTGTTTAGTTGAGCCATGCATAACTATCCTGGTATCGAGTTGAGTTCAGCAATTAATTATTTCTGGGGAAATGGTGTTTTGATGGTCAAATAAAACAACTCAAGGTTTGAAGTTCAACCAAATAATTGTTCAATAAACGAAAGGAGTCTAATATGGATGTTGAGAGGCTTGACATATATCATATACATCACAATCCTCATAAAGTCCATAGACCTGGGAATTGGTTTCTAGAGTGGAATTTTGAAACGGCATGAGATAAAGAGGTCAACTTAAAGATGGAAAAGAATCAACTTGATCATCCTGGGCCATTTTATCCTCCTATTTGGTTCTTGACATTACTTCTTTCGAAAGAATTAGTTTCTGCTTTGTTTGCAATATCATATGCCAAACGACATCTAAGGCGACAACCGAAAACCTGTATTACACTTAATAAATTAAATCTTTCAACAACCTCATGGGTTGGTTTCAGTTGGTAAAAAATGGAGGCGCGGCCTCGATTCCCTCCGCGTAGAACAAATAATTTCATGAATATGCAGTTTACTTAATTAAAGTGTGCTTTCTTGACAATCATAAATTTAGCATTTGCATACAACTGTTCATGTCTGAAATTACGTTAGATCCAAATGGGAAGGTTCGACTATGTTTCGTGAGCATAATTTCATATATACTTGAAAATAAGAGGTTTCACTTACCCGTGTTGGAGGAATTTACATTTTATCATCTCGAGGACATGTTGATTTAGGAGTCTAGTCATAATGAAAAAAGCTCCAGTGATACATTCAACTCCATAAACATTTTATTAACATGGGTCAATATCACTATAATAAACGGAGAAAATGAAGAAGTTTTAATTATTAGTAAACACATACTGTTTAAATAATATCAAGTACGAGTTCTTTCCCAACTTCAACTTCCTATGTTTCCTTTTTCTTAAACATTTCTATTTTTTTTTTTTTATGATATTGCATCAAGTTTTAATTGAGTTCTGATCAATACTATGGCTTTTCCACTAAGAATTTATATTATTATCTGACTTATCATTATTGTTTCACCGTATTTTCTGGTTCATCCGTGCAGCACTCGATCTGATAAAGAATAAGCAAGTCCAAGCTATAATAGGCCCTCAAGGTTCAGCGCAAGCAGACTTCCTCATTCACCTCGCAGACAAATCTCATGTGCCCATCGTCTCTTTTTCTGCCACTAGTCCTCCCCTTAGTTCTCTTCGGAGTCCATACTTCCTTCAAGCCGCGCAAATTGACTCGTCCCAAGTGAATGCCATAGGCGCTGTCATTCAAGCTTTTGGCTGGAAAGAAGCGGTCCTCATATATGTGGACAACGAGTTCGGAGCAGGTATTATACCTTCTTTTACCATAGCTTTGGAAGAAGTCAACACGCGAGTGCCCTATAGGAGCCCCATTTCTCCTTCAGCCAAGGACGATCAAATCCTGCAGGAACTCTACAAGTTAATGACGATGCAAACGAGGGTGTTCATCGTGCACATGTTACCTACTCTCGGTTCTCGGCTATTTGCCAAAGCAAAAGAGGTGGGGATGATGAGAGAAGGTTATGTGTGGATCTTGACTAATGGAATCACCGACCTACTTAGTTCTGTGGATTCATCTGTTGTCGCTAGTTCGATGCAAGGAGTACTGGGCATCAAGACTTATATCCCGGACACACCAAACCTAGACAACTTCATGGTCCGATGGAGGATGAAATTCCAACAAGAGAATCCTTCCGTCCATAGTCCTACATTGAACATTTTCGGATACCGGGCTTATGACGCTGCTTGGGCTTTGGCAATGGCCGTTGAGGAAATGGGTGCGACGAATTTTACCTACCAGATGTTGAATGCTTCGACATATACAACGGATCTCGACAAGTTTGGGGTCTCTCAAAATGGTCAGAAACTTCTCCAAGAACTAACCAATATGACATTCGCAGGCCTCACTGGAAATTTTAGACTCGTCGATGGGCAGCTAGAGTCGACGGTGTTCCAAATCGTTAATATCAATGGAAATGCAGCAAGAGAGATTGGATTTTGGACTCTAGAAAAGGGGCTGGTAAGAGATTTGTATTCATTCAGCACAAGCAAATATTCCACTAATATTGGATCAATAATATGGCCAGGAGATTCAACCTCTGTTCCTAAGGGATGGGAGATTCCCACAAATGGGAAGAGGTTGAAGATTTTAGTCCCCGTGAAGGACAGGTTCTTTCAATTTTTGACCGTGACTCAAGATCCTAGCACAAATACATTCCAAGTCACCGGATACTGTATCGACATCTTTCAAGCTGTCGTTAAAAAATTGCCTTATGCTGTGGCTTATGACTTTATTCCGTTTGCGTTCACGATGGAAGGACTCGGGAAGTACTTACAATGACTTGATCGATCAAGTATTTTATAAGGTGAGCAAGTCCTTAATTTCGTTGGAATACATGTTGAAACTTACTATGCTATCATGTGGTTGACAAAGAAAACATTCCCCTTCCTTTTGTTGGAACATAATTATGATGCAGTTGTGGGTGATACAACAATCATTGCGAATAGATCATTATACGTAGACTTCACCTTACCATACACCGAATCGGGGGTTGCAATGCTTGTGCCATACATGGACAACAAGAACAAGAATGCTTGGGTTTTCTTGAAGCCACTCACTTGGGACCTTTGGTTAACGATCGGATGCTTCTTTGTGTTTATAGCACGAGTTTCTGGTTTTCGTTTTCAATCATGGTCTTTGCACAAAGTAATCACCCTTTAATTTAATAAATTAATTGAACATTACAATTTCCATATCGTTCTTAAAAAATTTAGATGCTTTCTCTTAATTTGGATTGCAGGGGAGAGAGTATTTAGCAACCTAACCAGATTTGTTGTGATCGTGTGGTTTTTTGTGGTACTTATACTAATGCAAAGTTATACGGCAAGTTTGAGCTCTCTTTTGGTGGTGCAAAATCTTCAACCAACTGTGGCTGATATTGATCAGCTTCTAAAGAGTGGAGAAAAAGTGGGTTACCACCACGGCTCTTTTGTTTATGGAATGCTAAAGCAAATGAAGTTCGATAATTCGAGACTTATATATTATCATTCTCCTGAAGAATGTGATGCGCTTCTTTCCAAGGGAAGTGCAAAGGGTGGGATTGCAGCGGCATTTGATGAAATCCCCTACATTAAACTGGTTTTTTTTCTCAATATTGCAATAAATATACCATGATCCCGACATTAAAAACTGCTGGATTTGGCTTCGTAAGTCCTCAACCTCTCAATCATAGCCCAAAATTTCCAATTACTAGAGTTATTCATTATTTCTTTGATTGAAATATCTCATGTCTTGCTTTTGGTTTGCAGATTTTCCCCAAAGGGTCTCCGCTAGTACCAGATATTTTGCTAGCAATCCTTTACGTAACTGAAGGGCCTGAAATGACTGAAATTGAAAACGCATGGTTCCCATCGAAATCCAATTGCCCGGATTCGACTAACTCGATTTCTTCCAACAGCTTGGATCTTGACAGTTTCTAGGGCCTATTCTTGATTGCTGGAGGTGCTGCAGTTCTAGCTCTCTTCATTTTCATGGTCATGTTCGTTAAAAAAAGTTGGCATGAAGTAACAAGTTCTTCAGGTTCATTGCCTGAGAAAATTGTTGCATTGGGAAGAAGAGTTTACCAAAGGGACCTCAATCCGTATACTTCTAAGGAAGCCAGAGATAAAAAAATACGAATGATGGTGGCAATGAGATTGCAGCTATTGAAACTTCAGAAAACACTAACTTCCCTTTGAGTCCGTCAAGAGACTTTGGCAAAGACAATTACGATATAAACAATGAGCAAGGCACACATGTAGATGAAGGGTGTCCAACGTAGCAATAAATTTTGAAATTACAAATGTAAATTAAGAGAGGTACATACCTCGACAACTTTAGATACTAAACTTAAATGCCTCAACATCGTTGAACTTTGTACTATTAGTTGACAATAATTTCCCCCTCATTCTCTTCTCATGTAAGGACTGCGATTGATACCGCTTATTGTCTAATCGCAGACAATATAACAAAAGATAGATGCTTTTCAAAATATTTTCTAGTGGACATTACATGTACGTGTTGGCTTCTGTTATCCTATAATGTATTGGCAATGAAAGTGTCCATTGTTATTTCAATAACTTGCCTAAAGTGTCTCATTTGGTAACAAAATACGACTTCTTAAACTAAAATTTAGAATGTATAATGAGAAAGTTCGGCAGAATAGGCTTCCATGGTTGAACCAATCGTCAAAATCCTATGTTATCATCTCTAAATAAATAATTGATTGACTCAGTAATATGTAATATGCTCCTAAGTATTTGCTTTATTATCAAACCATTCTATTTAACTAAAAGAATCCGTTGACACCTAAATTGTTGCCGACAAATTCAATATGCATTTTTTTGGTAAATAATAATAATAATAATAATAATAATAATAATATAAGAGAAGAACGAAAGAAAAGAATATTAAAAAATATAAATAACAAGTAAAGCACCCAAATATCATTAAACCACAAGTGCAGCCCATTAAAATCACCCCAGGCCCATCAGCCAATTGATCTAATTAGAGCCAAGTCAATTCAGGTCATCGCTCTCCAGCTCGTCTAGAAAACCAGGTCCAATTGGCTCATCCTCAGCCCAGCAGCCCAAGTCCATCAGACGCTTGACCTTGGTCCACGGCCCATGAGAGGTCCCTCCACTCCTCAAAGCTAGTTCTCTCTCTCGCTGAAGGTTCAAGTTTAGCGTCGAAGGCACACGTGCATGGTTGAGAGCTGAGGAAGAAATTGATGCGAAGGTTGAACACCCGCAAGTGAAGATATCGCACGGAAATCCTCTGTTTAGTATTATCAGTAGTTATTCATTAAAGTTCATTACCAAAAGTTTTAGTTTGATAAATATTCAAAGTGTTCGTTAGTAATGGATAAACATGTTAAACAGTGAAGTCAGATTGGGTTTGGATGATCTATTTGACATATTTTAACCCATTTTTATACAATACAAATCTATGACTCATATCCTATTTGATCCATATTACTAAAATACTTTTAGGGTTGACCAAATCTAGGGAAACTCACACCTAATATGAGGTCAAAGCATGGAGTAGGCAAACATGAAATTGAATGAGGGCAAAAATTAGTAAAGATAGGTTAGATTTAAGTAAGTCGTGATCTCATTCAATATCCATTCTATTTTGGACTTCATCATTCTAAACCCATTTTCTAAAAATAACTAATCCTTATAATAATACAACCTATTTGACATGTCTAACATAACGGATTCAATATGTGTATTTTTGGATGTGGAAAAGAACCACTTGCATGAAATTAAATTGATTCAGATGTGATTTTGTCAAGTTGAAGTGAAATTGAGTTGGTCAAGTGAATATTCAAGACCTCTTTTGTGAAGAATGCCATGATTCTCAATTAGCAAATAAAGATGATATGTCAATTGCCCTTTTTCCTCTTAGATTGGTCTAAGACTTTCAACACCTTACTTTGTGCTATTGGTCTTTTCAATTCTTATCATCAATTAGCTAAATATAAGAGCAAAAGATAAGGGGAGTGGGCACACAAAACAAGGAAAGGCGGTATTGGTGAGGGATAAGATGTGGTCTGACCCCGAAAAGGACATGGAAGAGGGAGAGAGCTGCAAAAGCGAAAACAAGAGGAGGTGGCGGCAGAAAGAACACCATCTTTAGGGGGGGGAGGGGTTCCTCTCTCCAGGATTTTTCTCAGAGGTTCTAAAACTCTCTCAGGCCCCATTCCATGATCAGGCCATGATTTTCCCTCGATGTTCTCTCTTCTTCATCTTGACTTCTCCATCTATTGGCACCATCATTCAAAGTGTAAACAGCTAGCCAAGCTTGCATGCAACTTCAAGCACCTCAACCTTGACTTCCAACTTGTCAAGGACTAGTTCTTCGTCACAAGCCACCGCAAACCGCATGAAAGGAAGACGTGAAAGCTAAGTGTTCAGTCTTGGTATGTGACATCTCAGATTTTCAGTCTTGCTTTATACTAAATAAAATAGGCATTTCATTAACACATCTACAGAACTATTCTCAAAGCTGATCACTCTCGAGATAACTAGACTATTCAGGAAATTCATTAAAGAATTTTAAGGCAATAGACTTAAGAATTCGATTAGGAATCGACTTCTCGACCGTGCTCATCTTTAGAGGCCATTACGGCACTGTTAAAAATCGATTTGAGATCAGAGATATGTTTTTTTGACTGAAATGTGTGGCTAATTGTGGGTGACACCACTAAATTGGTAAATTCTTGTCGATCAGCCCTAAACTGATTTTTCTATCGTTTTGGTACCAAATGTCCATATTTGAATCTTCGAAATTTTCACAACAATTGAGAGTCGCCATTGAGTCATGTGGGTTCATTATGGCTTGAAGAAAATTGACCACGGGTAATTTGTACTAAAAATGTGCCGAATGGAAATTAACTGCGAATTCAAGTCCGATTTTAGAAATTGAAGATTCTATCATGTTACAATAAATTCTAAGAGCGTCGACTCAGTTTCAAAAGATTTTTATGGAATCCAAGACTTTTTGGGAAAAAGTTATCTTAGGGCCATTTTTGTTCAAAAAATGCTAGGGATTGTTTTTAATCACAAATTTGGGAAGCATGATGGATATATGGGTGAGGAAAAATGTCGATTAAAGCACTGATGTGTCAATTGAATTTATTAAAGTCGATTGAGATTTAATTGAGCAAGAAGCTAAGCCAATTGAAGCCATTTACTTAGAATTTCGTATGCCTCTCTTCCCCTAGCCATTTTTGGACCATTTAAGAAGTTATGGGGAGTGCATTGGTGGCTTGTTATGAGCCAAGGAAGAAGGCTTGGCCTAGGTTGGGTCAAAGGAGACTGACTTGGAAGATGAGGCATGTGGAGCCCTTGTCTCAGCGTAGTTCATTAACGGAAGCATAAATGTATCTCACCAATCCTCACTTCAATAACAATAATGCAATGCACACCACCTACGCTCCAAATGAAAAGACAAAGTCGAGTCACTTTTATTTATATTTTCACGATGGATATTTCCGGTCGGTACAGCAAAATGCCAAGATTTTTAACTATACTTGGCTATCACTCAAAAGAGAACTTGACCCTACATCAAACATGTACACCCCTCCATCAATAAGCGTTGGAGATCCCTAAAAAGTGTCAGCTCCCACTAGCTATATGTGCCATCACACCCAACTCGGTGCATCGGGCGGCGGCGGCGGCGGCATCCCTAGCATCACTCCACCACGCCGGACATGAATAGACAAAAACTCCTGGATAACCGAGCCTTCAACAAGACCCACATCATACATCACTAAGACACGGACTTGGACATATACCAGACCAGGCAAACTAACACAGGAATGCTCTGTGCACTCCACCTCGGCATCATATGGCAATCCATAATAGGTACCGTGTGCAACTGGTAGCAAATGCATCTTTCTAATTTGAAATGTTAATCCCCAAAAGGGGTGAGTACAACCACTCCGCAGTAAAGATCCACCAAACTACACAATGAGTCAAACAGAACAATCAAGGTATCAAGAATGAATCACATATCATTCATACATTCAAGCAGACCTCACCTTACAGCCATGCATATATCACCATACAACGTGCATAAATCACCATGCACTTGTACTTATATCATCGAGCAACCATGCATATCATCATGCAACGTGCATATACCACCATGCATTTATACATGTATCATCAAGTAGCCAAAACATATATCACCATGATTCATATCATCCATGTTATCAAGCATACATTCATGCGCATGATTCAATTCTCGATCTTTATCTTTCAATTAGATCACATCATTTTTCTTTCTAGGGACCAATGTTTGCATCCCATAATTTATCACTCGCATCCAACTTGGCATCGCGAGGAACCTCCAGCACACACCTTCGAGCATCCGGCACACACACTTCGAGCATCTTGTACCCCAACTAGTATCACGAGGTATCCCCCTTGGCACACACCTCTGAGGCTTCCGGCACACACCTCCAAGCATCTCGAAACTCCCGAGGACATCCGGCACACACACTCCGGTCATCTCAAAACTCCCGAGGCATTGTCGACTCACACCTCCAACGGCCTTGTTATTATCTCAATTTATATTTACACATGTATTTCAATTTCAACAGGGCATTTCATGCAACAATATCAAAGTTCTCAACTAGCTTTTGATGTCATATAACATGCCATATGTCACCACATATGCAGCATAATCAACCACTCAAAACATTATATCACATGGAGCAATTTCATTTATTTTTGAAAATACAACAATTTCGGATAAAAACATATTGCACTCCTTTGGTCATAATTTTTGAAAATTTAGTAAACAACCTTAATAAATTCTAAAAATTTGACATGTTATATACAAGATCTAGAGGAAAATAGTCATTCAAGAACACCATATCAAAAGAACATCATACAATTCGGTACAGTCCACACATCAGAGTCTTTATAATTTTGGAATATTTCCATACACAATTTTATTCACAAATTCAGTAAAAATCCTAAATCAATTCCAAAAATTCTGAAATTTTTATATGTTATAGAAGAAATCCAGAAGTAAATATTTCATGCAGAACTTGAAACCAGATTTGTGATAGATTAAAATCTATAATAACCATAACCGTCTATAACCTTCGGTACCGAATTCCAGTTCTAACCATTTTGAACTCATCCATTTGAAGTAAATTTTTGGTATGTTACTCCTTAACATGTCATCTTTAACTTTAATTTTCGGAGAATTTTATAAAATTCAGAATACGAAGATCTAACTTCTTCAAAGAAAAATAATCTGAAATTTTGATATGTTAAGGATACAACTTTCAACCGGAAAACAGAATACAAGAATCAACCGGAGAATTTTATAAAATTCACAAAACCACACTAGGTCAGCATTACGATTTCCAGATCTAACTTCTTCAAAGAAAAATAATTTTACCAGTCTATAATTGTTCATTTCTTCTGAAATTTTGATATGTTACTCTCCAAGGATTTCTCTACAACTTTCATTGAGAAGTTGAAGTGAGATTCCAACTAAAAAGTTGCATGCAGCTCAAGAATTCGTCAAAGGTCGGATTGCCTTTCTGGAAAACAGAATACAAGGTTACCATATTTTCCCTAGAGCTTCGAATTTCTTCACTTCTACCACAACCAAAGTTTATCATCCCTTACAATACATATGATAGCAAGCAAAGGGTAGGCTTTAGGACTCTACTTGCCTCTAATTTGAGCACAAAACAACGAGCAAAGACGGCGGGGCAAGGTGGGACTCGGCGCTCGACGGTGGCGATGAACAGCAGCGATCGGCCTCCCTCTTCCCCTTCTTCTCTCGCTCGCTCGCTCTCTCCCTTTCTCTCTTCTCTCTTTCTCTTGGACGGTCACTCTCTCTCTCTTTCCTCCTTTCTCTTTGTGCGACACCCCACCTTGCTCAATCCGCCCCTTCTTCTTTCTTCCCCCTCATGATTAGCATGTAATCATTTCTTTGCATGCATGTGATACTTGGTAAGTCTCCTAAAGCCACTTGGTAATTGCCATGCAAGAGGATAGGCCTCTCATGGGCCTCCCCTCCTTTGTCGACAGCTCTACGGGCTTCATGGGTCGGGCCTCCTCCCTCTTGGTCGACGGTAGCTCCTTTCTTTTGAGCTTCACAGGCCAAGCCAAAAAGGCTGAATGGTGGGGTTGATCTTGGGCCAATAAAATTCAACCCACTCTTCTAATTTTTCCTTTTAATCATCACCTAATTACCCATAATATAATTACTTAATTACACTTATTCACTTGACCATAAAGCTTGCAACATAAATTAATAAATTCCAGCCTATAAACCACATAGCCAAGAATAGAATTTTCTTTTCTATCAAAAAATTATCCATTAAAAGCTTGGCCATAAATTTTACTGCAAATTATGGATCAAATGACTACAATACAACTTGATGGTACTTCCATCACCTATTTATAGGCCTTAATGTGTCTGGAGGCCGCCATGAATTTTGGCATGCCACAATTCTCCCATCCTTAGAGAATTTCATCCTCGAAATTAGACATCACTTATGCCTCTTTAAACAAGTAGGGGTACTTTTCCTTCATCGATTCCTCACTTTTCCATGTGGCTTCCTTCACACCGTGATGTTGCCATAATATCTTTACTAATGAGATTTTCTTGGTCTTAAGAATTTGCTCTTTTGATCTAGCACTTGCATAGGCTCTTCAATGTATCTCACTTTCTCGTCCACTTTGATGGCTTCATGATCGAGTATGTGACCAGGATCCGGCTGGTACTTTCTCAGCATCGACACATGAAATACATCATGTAAATTTCCCAATTTAGGAGGCAGCGACCAAACGATAAGCTACATCTCCTATTCTTTCAAGTATCTTAAAAGGTCCAACAAATCTAGGGTTTAACTTACCATTCATTCCAAATTGAGATATTCCTTTCATAGGGATACTTTAAGAAATACATATCTCCCACATTAAACTCTAAAAGCCTTCTACGCCTATCTGCATAGTCTCTTTGTCGGGTCTAGGCTATCTTAAGTCTTTTCCTGATTGTCTCGACTGCCTCTGTAGTAACTTGCACTAGCTCGGGTCCTGTCAGTTTTCCTTCACCTACTTCATTCCAACAGACAGGAATTCTGAATCTTCTTCCATATAATGCTTCATATGGAGCCATGCCTATACTTTTCTAAAAACTATTGTTATAGGCGAACTTTATCAGGTGCAAATTTTCATTCCAATTTCCTCTAAAGTCAATAACACAGGCTCTTAGCATATCTTCTAGAGTTTGGATCACTCTTTCTATTTGTCCATCTGTTTAAGGATGAAAAGCAATACTAAATTGAAACTTTGTCCCTAAGACATTTTGGAGACTTTGCCAAAAATTTGAAGTAAACCTAGAGTCTCGATCAGAGGTGATCGTTACAGGAATACCATGTAAGCGTATTACCTAGCTTACATACATCTCAGCAAGTTTATTCATTGAATAATTCATGCAGACAGCTACGAAATGAGCAGACTTAGTCATGCATGCCCTGTTTTAGGATATCAACCAATTTTTAGGACCCGCTCTGATCCAGACCCAGGGAAATCACCAAGAAATGCTCAGCATCAAATAAATCGACTCGGTTGAACGGAAAACTCAAGGATCAGATGAAACTCGCCCGGCTATCTATCACTAAAACAGGGCAGTGTGAAAAAAAAAGGTTCGTGGGGACGAGTTTCCGTCACAAAAACCCCTACTTGGCTCGAAGACCGCGGCGCGAGAGCCAGTTCGAGACGAATCGAACTTCGGTCGGCCGCCTCGCGGTGTCTCCGAGCCTAGATCCTCGAGAACGACCGGGTTGAAGCGAAAGGAAACTTACCGTAAAGGCAGAGGTTCGGGAACGAGAAGTCGCGTGTTCGATGGCCTCGGCAATTGGCGTCGAGGGGGGGCGGTGACGCTCGACCCGGGCAACTTCCGGCTCTCTCGCTCTCCATCTCGCTCTAACTCTCTATCTCTCTCTCCATTTCTCGTCGTTCTCTCTCGTATTTCTTCCGGCTTTTTTTCGCTCCCGTCTTCTTTGGGGTCCGAAGGTTACAGCGGCGATCAACTCATTGGCGGCGGCTAGACGTTCGGGGCTCCTCCGCTCCTTCTCCAACCTCTTTCCTTCCTTTCATTCTGGTTTTTTTCCCTGGTTACTCCCTCCATTCTTTTTCACTCGCCCTCCGCTTCCCCCTGCTCTTCTTTTTTTGTTTCTTTCCTTTTTCTGCCCTCTTTATCTTTTGCAGGACCTCGCACGAAGACCACGGCCATGCCAATTGCCAACCAAGCATTCCCGACCCGCGGATCACGCTGCCATCCCGATCTCCCCGTTCCTCCATCGCCGCTCTCCTTCGCGCTTTGTTTTTTCTATTTTCTGTTTTTTCCTTGCGGGTCTTTTTCAGCGAAGACCGGCCGAAGGGAGGAAAACGAGCGAGGAATCGGGCCGAAGGAGAAAGGATGCTTGGGTCGGCCCAACGTGAGGGAGGAGGAGAAAAGAAAAGGGTGGGTCGGGCCAAAGCCAATGGAGTCTCTCGTTTTTGACCATTTTCGATCATTTTTTTTCTCTTTTTCTCTTTTTTTTTTTTTTTTGCGACCAATTCCTAATCTTGTACACAATTAAATCCTAAGTAAAGTGGCGAAATTTAGGTGTCAACAGCTGCCCCTCTTTGAATGGGAGTTCGAAGAGGTTGCATTCAAAGACAGAAGACACCTAAATTATTTGGGTGACAGAGAGACCCTGGGTGCATAGGCACGCGTCAGGTCAACGGAAAGGACTCATAACTATGAAAGCGCGTCTTATCAATAAGAGGAAGAAAGACTCCATCGGGTCATAAGAAGAAAGAGAGGGACTCGAAGCTACGGAAAGCCCACCGAGTCATAAGAAGGGGGTTGAAGGACTCTAGGCTACGGAAAGCCCACCGGGTCATAAGAATGGGTTTGAAGGACTCCGGGCTACGGAAAGCCCACCGGGTCATAAGAAGGGGGTTGAAGGACTCCGGCCGGAAAGCCCACGGGTCATAAGAATGGGTTTGAAGGACTCCGGGCTACGGAAAGCCCACCGGGTCATAAGAATGGGATTGAAGGACTCCGGGCTACGGAAAGCCCACCGGGTCATAAGAATGGGGTTGAAGGACTCCGGGCTACGGAAAGCCCACCGGGTCATAAGAAGGGGTTGAAGGACTCGGCGGGTCATAAGAAGAAAGCCCACTTGGGTCATAAGAAGGGGATTGAAGGACTCCGGGTTTAACGGAAAGTCCACCTTGTGATTTAAGGTCATAAGAATGGGGTTGAAGGACTGTAAAGGGGTTTTGACTGGATGTGATGGTCTCATCGTGTAAAGCCCACTTGATGTGATGGTCACCGTGCAAAAACGGGTTTTGACTTGATGTGATAGTTTTTGGTAAGAAGGGGATTAAAGGACTTGGTCTCACCTTTGGGAGGAATGTCTCGAGTGTAAAAACAGATTTTGACCAGATGATAGTTTCACCGTGTAAAACGAGTTTTGACTGGAAAGAAGCCCACAAGCGGTCACCGGATAAGAATGTGACATGGTTTAAGGTTGACCATGAACCTTGTGGTTTAAGGATAGTCCCACGAACCGTGTGGTTTAGGAAAGCCACCAACCCCCGTGGTTTAAGGATAAACCCACCAACCTTGTGGTTTAAGGATAGACCCACGAACCTTGTGGTTTAAGGATAGACCCACGAACCGTGTGGTTTAAGAAAGCCACCAACCCTGTGGTTTAAGGATAAACCCACTAACCATGTGGTTTAAGGATAGACCCACGAACCGTGTGGTTTAAGGATAGACTCACGAACCATGTGGTTTAAGGATAGACCCACGAACCGTGTATATGACATGGTTTAAGGCTGACCATGAACCTTTGGTTTTTAGGGAGGCACCCGCTAACCCTTCGAAAACCGCATGGCTTCACTAAGGAATCCTGTCAAAATCAACTTGAGTGAATGTCATTAGAGACGTCATCAAGAAACGTATTGGCAATATTGTAGCATTAATTGAACAAGCTAATCAAGCTAAGTCCAACTGTTTGGAAAAACATTTGGTTTCAATCAGCATTATGTGGCGCAAAATTGTCATCTTGCTCGTGGAGATACCATTAATCATCAAATTCTCTAGGAGTCAAGCTCTTATCAAGGCGGTCACAACTCGTGAAAAGGGTTCATTAAGCATGCCAAACTAGAGCTTCTTAGTCAGAAAGGGCTTTTCATGCACTTTCGATAAAATGGCTACTTGATCCCATTCATTCATGTGGGAGATAACTGGTTGCTGAGGGTATCTCATATAACCCAGATCAAAGGCTTTCAGAAACATTTGCGATGAGCACAATATGATTGATCAAAAAGGTCTTTTGAAAGGACCGCAATATAGGCTCGTTTAGGACTTACGCAAAGGAATTATTGCTTTGAGGCCAATAGGAGAACATTTGTTGCTATCTTTGTCGGGTTTACAAGTTGAGAACTTGAAAGATAAGACAAGATAGGATTACTTCCACTTCTTCAAGCAATAGCTTCTTTGTGGCATTCTCATTTTCACTCGAACCATCCCAATCAGAAGAGACTTCGGAAGAGGGTTGTAATGTTGGCTTGGGAAAGGCTGGAAAGGCTTAAAATTCTCAAGGGGGTTCTAAGAGTCAGTGATCATCATGGCATCATGACCATGTCATTCGATCTTCGAAGACATTTGGCTTTTGAAACGATGCACATCTCGAAAGCCCCTTGACTAATCATTTCTACATGGGAGCTTTGCTCCTTTCTCTAATTTCCTTTGCCCTTTGCGATGATGATTTTTTCTTTTTTTCACCGGCACTTGGATTTTGATAATTTTTCTTTCACATAAGATACAATCTTTTGGCTCTTTTTCTTGATGAGCATTGGCCTTGCTTTTACCAAGCACACTGTTTTTTCATGCCCTCTAATTTGTCAAACTTTTTGCTTTTTGAACTTTTGTAACTCTTATGACTTTCGAGATGCTTTTCGCATTTCCTTGTGATTGTCAATTATATTTGGTCAATTCTTATGCCTTGCACCAGTGAAGGGAGATGATCACCGCTCGGGATTTAGAAATGAATAATCATGCCCAAATTGGTTATAGCAATGGGTATCAATGTTTGGGTAGAGAAGGAAATGCTCTTCTTCACCTTGGGATGAGTCGAGCTCTGATGAGAATTCCTTTGAAGCTACCACAAGAAGATTGATGTAAGTGAAAGTAATAGAATCTTTCTCAACCTTTCGTTTTACAACACGATCGTAACCTCCTATGTTGCCCCAATGTAGGGTCGTTCTCGATAGGGGTACTTTGAAGGATCATCTCTTCTTCTTTTTTTTCAGCCCAAAGGGGTAACAAGAGATCAATGCAATGCTTGGGATTGATGAAGGAAACGCCTTTATCATTTCGATCTTTGTGCTCAATGCGAATGAATCATTCGTCCTAAGAGAAGGTCTCTTTTCACTCAACTCTCAAAAGTGTTTGAATAATGCTTAACTCTCAAAAATGTTTAGAGGACGTGTTTGGAAATGAGCTTGCCTTTCTTCATCCTAAGCACTTCTTGTTTGGCATGGTTAACATTTCCATTTCACTCTGCCGAGATCATTCGAGTATATCAATTTCCATAGGGAATTTTGATTCAAAATGAATAATCCACAAGACAAGAAAACAATTTTGAGATAGAAAGGATGCTCAAAAGGTTTGTAATTTTTTTCTTTTCTCAATTATCATTCCTTTTTTTTTTTTTTTGTCTCTAGGAAAGCCCAAAAGTTCTCTTTTGTAATGGAAATTCTCTTTCTTTCTCTCTTTTTTTTTTACTTAAAAGAAAGACTGAGAAGAAGGGTACTTACCTGCAACATGGTGACCCGATAATCCTGTAAAGAATGTAGAAGAATATGTTAGTGCAAAGATCCTTATGGATTGAAATATTGGAAACGATACATTATTACCCTTCACTTGCTTTCATCCTTTTGGCGCTAACATCTCTTGGATTCACCTTCATGGATATTTGGTAACTCAACAATACCCTTCCCTTGCATTTGCCTTTAAGTGTTTGATGTTTTCCGATTCCTTGGTAGAAGGCGCTACGGTTCTACGGTTAGGTGTAACCCTTTTTTTTTAATTATCCCCGTAAGAAAGGGAGATGAAATGAGTTATCTCTATTCTTAGTTAGGTTCAACTAAGGAACGATACATCCTTCTTGATGAATTTGACAATGTTGTTCCAGCACACTTTGTTTGTGAGGAGATGAGAGATTTTTTTTTTTTAAATCAAATATTGCTCTGCCCCTCTTTATTTGACAATCCTTTGTTATGTTTGAACCCATCCTGTATCAAAGAAAATGACATGTCATTTTTTATGCTAAAGAGAATCAAGTTTAGGAATGAGATACATCCTTTTCAAAGTCGGGCGATCAACATCCCAAGGTATCTCTTATGGAGGAATGGATAATATTGCCCATCTGTTTCATCTGAATCTTTATTTGTTTAAAACACTCCATCGTGTTTGTTAAGAACGTTACAAAACTTGACACTCGTGATGTTTCCTTGATAATGGAAAAGAAAACCATGTCAGAAACGGTATCAGAAATTGATGATTGAAATCGATACAGTTTACTCTTCCTTCGATTTCACCCTTTTGGATACTTGGCAATTCCCTTCATTTGTCTCCTCATGCAGAGTGAACGAAATTGATGGGCTATTTTGGTTCCTAAGGCATTTGCAAATAACAAAACTTCCTAGAATGGAATTCAACTTCGCTCCGCCTTTTATGGAAAATTGGCACCAATGATGACTCAACGCATGCTTGCTCCTCGAGTTCGATGAGCCTAAGAAAACACTACAAGAAGAGAGGGCCTTAAGCGAAGTTTTCTTGAAATTCGTTTTGGAAGGTAGACATAGAGGTTTGCTTGAAACATTTTTGAATTTGTTTTTTTCTTTTCTTTCTTTCTTTTTTTTTTTTTTTGATTTTCACGAAATTGAATTCCATCATAAAAAAATGAGTCGCATGATTTACCAAAGCATCAATTGGATTCACGACCAAAACCCAAAATGGAAAACAAGATTCTTAACAAGAATAAAAACAATGATAAAATGCGAGAAACTCTTGTATAGATAAGAGTAAAAATCAACTCTCGTTCTAGCCCTAGAATTCATTTCTCTATGTAGTCAAACACGAGGATGTCATGGAGCATCACGCGTAACCTGCAAAAAGATGACAATGTCAATATGTGAATGAGAGAAAATGATATTTTAATAACGTCACTTTTTACAATAAAATCGAGGCGATGATACATGCCCCACAATCATTATTACAGGACTTTAGTATTTCGCCAAGATTTTATCATAAGAGAAGATATCATTAAAATTATCAATCAATGACCATCAATCGAATGTCCACTTTTATTCCAAAAGTTTCGTAATGCAAAAGTGTCTTTGATTTTTGAAAGATTGATTTGTTACTCCTAGAAAAATGAAGTGATTTCTATTTTGAGGAATTTGTACATAAAATGATTTGCATTATAGTCCCAAAACATGAGAATGAGAAAATTTGATAAAAAAAAAAAACAATTTCAATTTTTGTGCCCCAACATAAAATCACAACTTGAAAGTTTTTTTTTTCTTTTTTTTTTTTCGAAATGATTTTAGCCCGTAACTAGAAATTTAAACAAAACCATGTGTTCAACAGGGCCAAATCAAAATGTTTAGAACTTACATTCAAATGCTCACTTGTCAAAAGTAATTGTCAATTTTTCAATCATAAGCTTGCATTATCGAGGGCATCCGATTGATTTCCACAAATTTCAAGATGAAAATGCAATACAAAATGAGCAAATAAAAAGGGAAATGATACTTACAATGGGTGCCGACTTTTGTCTCATGTTTTTTTTTTTTTCAATCACATAGACATGCACATGGAATGTGGTTCGATTTCTACTCTATACGGCCCAAAATGGAGCCATGGGATCACAGGACTGAACCAACAAGCTCGTGGCTAGGTCGTGTTACCCATGACTCCGGTTTCGTCAAAGAACCGACCCGTGTCGCATGCTCACAAACCGGGGTGGGTACCTTCGACGTGAAGAAAGAAATTTCGGGGTAGAGATGGGCGACTCGTACTACGCGATTGTAGTCGAAGTGGTATCCATCTCAACACCATCCTAAGTAATCCTATGCGGCCCAGGTCCGGCGGCAGGTAGTGTGTGCTATGGTGTAGTGCAATGCAGAAAATGCAGGCATAACAATTTATAGGCAATCAACACTTCATACATAAAAAGTAAACCATACATTCCTACATCTCTCTACAAGACAAAGGTGAGCAAATACTTCCCCTTATACCTCCCATTCTACAAAAGCATTTAACACCTTTAACGTTAGAGACATACCTGGAATCCTCGCTGCCAAACAAAAATATTTTTTGAACAAGATTAATTTTGGCCTAAGTCCTCTAAGGTTCAAAACGGAGTCCCCAGCGGAGTCGCCAAGCTGTCGCGACCTACCCCTCGGGAGGAGGGAGCAGGTTTAGGGGTATTACCTAAGGATGGGCCTAAGGCCCATGATTAGGCGCGGGCTCTCCCAAGCCCATACCCCGCGTGACATTGGAGTATTTTTTAGCAATTTTGCATAAAGGGAGTCGCCACTAGCCTATTGGGGTCGGCTAGAAACCAAGTGAGGCATGGGAGCGTGCCTCACTTCCTACGCAACCAGAGAGTCTAGGATCGGGGACTTGATTACACTAATTAACTAATTAGTGCCCTTTCGGTACCTAATCTTGTTCATTTTAAAAGAAATGATTTTTATCAAACAGTCTGGATTGATTTTATACATATCCACTAACATGTGAGGTGATCATACGGGTGCACCATCATTAAAGTAACAATCATAGCTACCAAGATTATAATTGCAGTAAAATTAAACACATGTAACTAAACAAGTGCAAATATAGTAAACATGTAAATTAAAAATGCAATATAATCAATATGTGGGCAAATAAAGGCCTAATTACACTATAAAGGCAATATATGGCCGTTCCTAATCAAAACCTACATTTTTTGGATTTTCGAAATTTTTTAATATTTTTTTAATATTTTAATATTTTAAATTTTTTAATTGATTTTCTTTTTTTTTTAAATTATAACAATTAACATAGAGGAGTGGCGAGAAAGGAACGTTCCAGACAAGCAACCCATTCACAATTTCCCCAAAAAAGAAGAAGAAAAGAACCCAAAGCCCATTATAAACTTAAGCTTAATAAACCCAAATTTCAGAAAAAAGCCTCGAAGCCTAATAAACCTATAAACCTAGGTGAGTCCAGCGAGCCAACAATTCACCCCACAGCCCACTTTAATGCCGACCTACTTTCTCCCGAACGTTTGCCCCTTTCTCCCAGAACTTTGACCTCTTCGTGGAACCATTCCCGAACATTAAACTCTCTTCTTCCTCTCTTTTTCTATTTCAACGTTAGGGCTCAAAGGAAAACACTAAAGAGGACTTCATTCGTAGACAAGGATCTCAAGACATTAACCGAACGCTCATAGTTATTTTCTACTGCCTCGAGCACGGCAACAACCAAGAAACACGCATCCAAAGAAAGTTCGGATTTGGCCATGACAACAACAAAATCTGAATAAAATCATGCTCCATGATCCATAAAGGATTCCTTTTATCAGAACAGGAGCATACTCATTCTAAAATGATCTGAAAATCACAGTTAAACCCACGTTGACTTAGTTCAAGCGTTTCATCAAACATGTAGTGAGCACTGACTTGAGGGGAGAGGATATCAACCAATTTTTAGGACCCGCTCTGATCCAGACCCAGGGAAATAACCAAGAAATGCTCAGCATCAAATAAATCGACTCGGTTGAACGGAAAACTCAAGGATCAGAGGAAAATCGCCCGGCTATCTATCACTAAAACAGGGCAGTGTGAAAAAAAGGTTCGTGGGGACGAGTTTCCGTCACAAAAACCCCTACTCGGCTCGAAGACCGCGGCGCGAGAGCTAGTTCGAGACGAATCGAACTTCGGTCGGCCGCCTCGCGGTGTCTCCGAGCCTAGATCCTCGAGAACGACCGGGTTGAACTGAAAGGAAACTTACCGTAAAGGCAGAGGTTCGGGAACGAGAAGTCGCGTGTTCGATGGCCTCGGCAATTGGCGTCGAGGGTGGGGCAGTGACGCTCGACCCAGGCAACTTCTGGCTCTCTCGCTCTCCATCTCGCTCTAACTCTCTATCTCTCTCTCCATTTCTCTGTCGTTCTCTCTCAGTATTTCTTCCGGCTTTTTTTCGCTCCCTGTACTGCTGGGGTCCGAAGGTTACAGCGGCGATCAACAGCTCATTGGCGGCAGCTAGACGTTCGGGGCTCCTCCGCTCCTTCTCCAACCTCTTTCCTTCCTTTCATTCTGGTTTTTTTCCCAGGTTGCTCCCTCCATTCTTTTTCACTCGCCCTCCGCTTCCCCCCTGCTCCTCTTTTTTTGTTTCTTTCCCTTTTTTGCTCTCTTTATCTTTTGCAGGACCTCGCACGAAGACCACGGCCATGCCAGTTGCCAGCCAAGCATTCCCGACCCGCGGATCACGCTACCATCCCGATCTCCCTGCTCCCGCTGTGCTGCTGCAACTTCTGCTACTTTGTTTTTTCTATTCTTCCTTGCAAGTCTTGCAGCGAAGACCGGCTGAAGGGAGGAAAAATGAGCGTGGGCTGGGCCAAAGGAGAAAGGATGCTTGGGTCGGCCCAACGTGGGGAGGAGGAGAAAAGAAAAGGGGTGGGTCGGGCCAAAGCCAAATCCGGCCCGACCCGACCATTTTCGATCGTTTTTTTCTCTTTTTCTCTTCTTTTTTTGCGACTAATTCCTAATCTTGTACACGATTAAATCCTAAATAAAGTGGCGAAATTTAGGTGTCAACACCAGTCATGAAAACCCTTCAATAAATCTTCTATAATAACCAGCCAATCCTAAAAAACTCCATATTTAAGTGAATGTTGTCGGTCTCGGCCAATTTATTACCATCTCAACTTTCGCCGGGTCCACTGCAATTCCTCCTCTTGATACCATGTGTCCCAAAAATATTATCTGGTCCAGCCAAAATTCACACTTGCTGAATTTGGCATACAACTTATGATCTCTAAGAGTTTGCAAAACTATGCTCAAGTGTTGCTCGTGCTCTTCGAGTCCTCTAGAATATACCAGGATATCATCGATGAAAATAATCACAAACTGATCCAAATAAGGCTTAAATATCCTATTCATTAAATCCATGAATGCGGCTAGTGCATTTGTCAATCCAAAAGGCATAACTAAGAACTCATAATGTCCATAACGAGTCCTAAATGCAGTCTTGGATTGTCTTCTTTCTTAATCCTTAATTGATGGTATCCTAATCTCAAGTCAATCTTAGAAAAGATCGAACTTCCTTGTAGCTGGTCGAATAGATCATCAATTCTAGGTAAAGGATACTTATTCTTTATAGTCACTTGATTCAGCTGTCTATAATCAATACATAGATGCATCAACCCGTCTTTCTTTTTCACAAATAGAACTAGTGCACCCCAAGGTGAAGCACTTGGCCTAATAAACCCTTTATCAAGCAACTCTTGTAGTTTTACCTTCAATTCCTTCAACTCGACTAAGGCCATCCTATACGGGGCTTTCTTTATCGGTCCTATTCTAGGCATTAGTTCAATTTCAAACTCAATCTTCTACTTTGGTGGTAATCCAGGCAACTCCTTAGGAATCACATCCTGAAATTCCCTAACTACTTGAATCTCACCGATTGCAGCCTTTTTCTTAGTAAGGTCTCTTACCACTGCCAAGTATCCTTGACATCCTTCGTCAAGTAGTTCACAAGCTTCTACCATCGAGATAATGGCTATAGAGGGGTTTTTCTGACCTCCAAAAAATTTGAAACTAAACTAATCGAGCAACATGAACTGGATCACTTTCCTATAGCAATCCACCTTAGCCCTATGCTTATGGAGCCAGTCCATTCCTATGATAACATCAAAATCATACATAGCCAGTATGACTAGGTCTATTTCCATATCCCTTCCTCCTATTGATATCTTACATTTTGCACACATCATCATAAATAATACCATATTCTTTAAAGGCGTGGAAACACAAAGAGGCGTCTCAAGAGGCGTAACTTCTATTTCACATAATTGCCTATATCTTTCAGATATAAATGAATGCATAGCACCCGTGTCAAACAATGCATATGCCTTATTGCCATTTTTGAAAATCGTACTTGATATAACATTTCTGGAAGCTTCCGCTTCCTCTTGGGTGACCGCATACACCCTTTCTTGTGCTGGTGGCCTCTGAGGATTCCTTGGTAAGTTTGGTCTAACAGCACTCTGCTGTGCCTGTCGCACCGAGCCAACACTCATTTGTGACCTTTCTTGTGGGCAGTCTCTCTTAAGGTAACCTACTCGTCCACAATCATAACATCTCAATTGTCCATTGCGGGGTCTTGGGCCATGCTGCCCATCACACCTTCGACAAACATCAGGCTGATAGGGTGCTTTCTCTATATTTAGGTCATCCCTAACTCTTCCAAAATTTCCAAAATTGCTCTTTTTCTTCGCATCCCACGTTTGACCTTAACTAGGATAGGGTCTCTTACCCCTTCTGATATCACTAAAGCTCCACTGTCTCTTAGACTCTGATTGCTCTCTCAACAGCTCTTGTTCCACTAACTGTGTCCTTTCATAAATTTCATGATAATCCCTTATATTCAAAGGTACCAGTTGTTTCCTAATATCAGTCCTCAACCTTTTCAAAAATCTCTTAGCTTTTTCCTTATGATCCTCAATCAATCTGGGAGCATATCTAGACAATTCAGAAATTTTTGCCTCATACTGATCCACTGTCAGCTCCTTTTGTTCCAACTGAACAAATTCAGTGATCTTCTTATCCTTAGCACAATCAAAGAAATGCTTCCTATTAAAAGCTCTAACAAACTCATCCTAGTTCACATCAGTACCTGGTGGAAAGATCATATCCCTCGAAGCTCTTCATCAAAACTTTGCATTTTTTTCCAACTGGTACTTTGCTAAAACTATTTTCTCAGCATCACTATAGTCCAACAACCGGAAAATCTATTCTATCCCATCAATCCAATGTTATGCCTCCTCAAGACTTTCCATTCCACTGAACTTAGGTGGCTTCAGCTTCAGAAATTGCTCCAAGAGTCCTTGAGGGGGACGTTCCACTCCGAGTAGTTGCCGCGCTTGCCTTTCCATCAGATTTCCAATATTAGCCAATGCTTGCAAGATATCTTCCACAACCCTTGTAGTAGAGGCTTCAACCCTCGATGGATGAGTACTTCCAACTCGCACCATGACTTTCCTATAGTTTCCAAGCATTTGCCTCAGGAATTATCTAAGACTCACTATCTCCATTTAAAAGCAACTCGTACTAACTACTAGGGATTTACGAGTGAATACCCTTCACCTATTATTCAAAGTTACTCTATTATTCCAGTTAATATCCTACGGTATGCATTGTCATTATATTCCTCAATTTCCAAATGAGGTTCCTTATTACTCCAATTATAACCATTGCTCTAATACTAATCGTTGTGTCACCCCTTGACAGCCCCCGATCTATTAGGTTCACCACAGGTACTTGTCACTCATCCTACTACATACCAGTAAGGTAACTTTTTTATTAAAGTGAAACCATAGTTCATACGGGTTGATCAATAGAATACTTTTCCATTTCTTTTTTGTAAATGTCCCAGTGCAGTTCATCGGTGGAAGCATAAACGTATTTCACCAATCCTCACTTCAATAACAATAATGCAATGCACACCACCTACGCTCCAAATGAAAAGACAAAACCAAGTAACTTTTATTTATATTTTCACGATTGATATTTCGGGTCGGTACAACAAAAGACCAAGATTTTTTTAACTATACTTGGCTATAACTCAAAAGAGAACTTAACCCTACATCCAACATGTACACTCCTCCATCAACAAGCGTCGGCTATCTCCAAAAAGTGTCAGATCCCACTAGCTATATATGCCATCACACCCAACTCGGTGCATCGGGCGGTGGTGGCGGCAGCATCTCTAGCATCACTCCACCACGCCAGGCATGAATAGACAAAAACTCCCAGATAACCGAGCCATTAGCAAGACCCACATCGTACATCACTAAGACACGGACATACACCAGACCAGGCAAACTAACATAGGAATGCTCTGTGTACTCCACCTCGACATCAGATGGCAATCCATAATAGGTGCCGCGTGCAACTGGTAGCAAAGGCATATTTCTAATCTGAAATGTTAATCCCCAAAGGGGGTGAGTACAACCACTCAGCAGTAAAGATCAACCAAACTACACAATGCATCAAATAGAACAATCAAGGTATCAAGAATAAAACACATATCATTCATGCATTCAAGCATACCTCACCTTACAACCATGCATATATCACCATACAACATGCATAAATCACTATGCACTTGTACTTATATCATCGAGCAACCATGCATATCATCATGTAACATGCATATACCACCATGCACTTATACATGTATCATCAAGTAGCCAAAACATATATCACCATGATGTATATCATCCATGCTATCAAGCATACATCCATGTGCATGATTTAATTCTCGATCTTTATCTTTCAATTAGATCATATCATTTTTTTTTTCTAGGGACCAATGTTTGCATCCCACAATTTATCGCTCGCATCCAACCTGGCATCGCGAGGAACCTTCGGCACACACCTCCGAGCATCTGGCACACACACTTCAAGCATCTCGTACCCCAACTAGCATCACGAGGTATCCCCCCCGACACACACCTCTGAGGCTTTCGGCACACACCTCCAGGGATCTTGAAACTCCCGAGGACATCCGGCACACACACTCTGGGCATCTTGAAACTCCCGAGGCATTTCCGGCTCACACCTCTGATGGTCTTGTTATTATTTCAATTTATATTTATACATGTATTTCAATTTCAACATGGCATTTGATGCAATAATATCAAAGTTCTCAATTAGCTTTTGATGTCATATAACATGCCATATGTCACCACATATGAAGCATAATCAACCATTCAAAACATTATATCACATAGAGCAATTTCATTTATTTTTAAAAATACAACAATTTCAGATAAAAACATATTGCACTCCTTTGGTCATAATTCTTGAAAATTTAGTAAATAGCCTTAATAAATTATAAAAATTTGACATGTTATAGAAAATATTTAGAGAAAAATATTCCATCAAGGACACTATATCAAAAGAACATCATACAATTCGGTGTAGTCCACACATCACAGTCTTTATAATTTCGGAATTTTGCCATACACAGTTTTATTCACAAATTCAGTAAAAATCCTAAATCAATTCCAAAAATTCTGAAATTTTTATATGTTATATAAGAAATCTGTATGTAAATATTACATGAAGAACTCAAAACCAGATTCTTGATAGATTAAAATCTATAATAACCATAACCGTCTATAACCCTCGGCACCGAATTCCAGTTCTAACCGTTTTGAATAAAGATTTTTTCACCAACCTAAACTCATCCATTTCCTCTAAATTTTTAGTATGTTACTAATTAACATGTCATCTTCAACTTTCATTCAGAACACAAGATTAAATTTCAACCGGAGAATTTTATAAAATTCACAGAATCACACTAGGTTAGTATTACGATTTCCAGATCTAACTTCTTCAAAGAAAAATAGTTTCACCGGTCTATTCTTGTTCATTTCTTCTGAAATATTGATATGTTACTCTCCAAGAAGTTCTCTACAACTTTCATCGATAAGTCGAAGTGAGATTCCAACTAAAAAATCGCATGTAGCTTAAGAATTCATCATAGGTCGGACTGCATTTCTAGAAAATAGAATGCAAGGCTACCATATTTTCCCTAGAGTTTCGAATTTCTTCACTTCTACCACAACCAAAGTTTATCATCCCTTACAATACATATCATAGCAAGCAAATGGTAGATTTTAGGACTCTACTTGCCTCTAATTCAAGCACAAAACAGCGAGCAAAGATGGCGGGGCAAGGCGGGACTTGGCGGCAACGAACAGCAGCGATTGGCCTCCCTCTTCCCCTTCTTCTCTCGCTCGCTCTCTCTCTCTCCCTTTCTCTCTTCTCTCTTTCTCTTGAACAGTCACTCTCTCTCTCTTTCCTCCTTTCTCTTCGTGTGATACCCCCCTTTGCTCAATCCGCCCCTTCTTTCTTCCCCCTCATGATTAGCATGTAATCATTTCTTTGCATGCAGGTGACACTTGGTAAGTCCCTTATGCCACTTGGTAATTGCCATGCAAGAGGATGGGCCTCTCATGGGCCTCCCCTCCTTCGTCGACAGCTCTATGGGCTTCAGGGCTGGGCCTCCTTCCCCTTGGTCGACGATAGCTCCTTTCCTTTGAGCTTCGCGGGCCATGCCAAAAGGGCCGAATGGTGGGGCTGATCTTGGGCCAATAAAATTCAACCCACTCTTCTAATTTCCCTTTAATCATCACATAATTACCCATCATATAATTACCTAATTACACTTATTCACTTAGCCATAAAGCTTGCAACATAAATTAATAAATTCCGGCCTATAAACCACAGAGCCAAGAATAGAATTTTCTTTCCTATCAAATAATTATCCATTAAAAGCTTGGCCATAAATCTTATTACAAATTATGAATCAAATGACTACAATACAACTTGATGGTACTTCCATCACCTATTTATAGGCCTTAATGTATCTGGAGGTCGCCATGAATTTTGGGATGCCACAAATGGTTAGTGTACTTAGCAAGTAGACAAGTCCTATTATTTATTGAACGAGTCTCAGTAATTTTCCGGGCTTGTCTTGGCTTCCAATTAGGCATTACAAGCATAAATTGGATTTATTGCTATATATTTAATATTTTTGTGATTATTTAATTATTTATTTATTTATTTATTTTCCGGAAATTAGACTGGAATGGTCGGCAACCGGAATTTTGTGATGATCATAGTGGTGATCTCTATTTATTTAATTGAGTACCTCATTGTGCAAATTGAGTGAAGTTGTATGGATGAGATTTTACTTTAGAATTGTTTGATTTTAGCAAGTAAATGAGAAATTGATTTCATTGTATTATGTTGGCTTGATGACTGAGGATGTCATCTAGGAGAAAGACATAGTATGGACTTGATGATTCGATTTGTCGTCTCGGAGAATGCACGTGACGCGGTGATAAGTTATATTGCCTCGGAGAATACACATGGCTCGGTGACTAGATATTTATATATATATCACTTCGGAGAATGCACATGGCTTGGTGATAAGGAATATTGCCTCAGAGAATGTACGTGGCTCAAAATAAGATATATCGCCTCGGAGAATGGTCGTGACTTGATGACTAGATATTTATATATATATATATATATATATATATCACCTCAAAGAATGCATGTGGCTCAATAATAAGGAATGTTGCATCGGAGAATGCACGTGGCTCGGTGATTGGTTCTATCAATTGAGATTGGATAGTAATGGCTAGAATGACTAGGAAATTGTCAATTTGACACGTAATCAACTAGGTCGATTGGATGATGTTTTGATCTATTGTGATTGTTTGGGTGCCTATTAAATTGTACTGACTTGCAAGTGGAATTTGAGATCAAGGTAAGTCATCTGACCAGTGTTGTGCTTAGGCAGCCCGTATAGCATATTGGCCTTCTAATCGGGTCTTAGGAGGTAGAATTTACTAAGATGTAATCTCATTCCAGTTGTGAGACAACATTTCAGGTTCTTAGATGGCAACACCTCCACCTTCTCGTCCTCCTATGCATTTCAGTATACCCAAGGAAGTCACTGAGATAGAAACTCACTTTCCGATACACCTTCATCCAGAATATTAGAGTATGTTTTGGTTAAATCGACCGTCTAAATTGATGTGGGTAAGGATGCCTTGAGGCTCCATAAGTATTGGTTGTGGTATCGGGAATATCATGATGAGCGAAGAGAGGGTCACATGCCAGAAGGTGATGTACCTCTATTTGTTTTAAAGGAAGCATTTGGGGAAGGAATGGCAAATCCCAAGGATGGAGCGGTGATTGATGCTAAAGATAAGCTCAAGAGTGACATCGACTCTCCCAGGCAATCAGCAGTAGACTCCAGCTGGAGCATGCTAGAGGGAGAGGTTGAACAAGAATAGGTGTACCTTGAAGAGTACGTAGAGGAGGAGGAACCTGAGGACGAGCTTGAGGTGAATTTTGAGGAAGAAGAGCTCAAGAACGAACCTAAAGAAGAAGAAGAAGAATCCGAAGAAGAGTATAATCCCAAGGAGGATCCAGAGTACGATCTGGATGAGGATTGAGATCCCATCCTATTTGCAAACCTAAGCTGAGAACTGATGTGTGATAGTTCAGCTTTTAGTGAATAGTAATGTAATATATACTATGTGGTTTGCCTTGTATAAAAGTGTAGTTATGTCTTTTCAATAGTGAAAAATATGGCTCTACCTTTTTATCTTATTGTTTTATTGTCTGAAATTATTTTATGCTTCCGCATGCGTATTAAAATAAAAGGATCGGAGATGCGTCATGTCGTTGCTATTAATCGACCAGGTGAGGGATGGGCATGTACTTGAGGATCGGGACGTGACATGGTAAGACCTTATTTGTTTGTTTGTTGGCCATCATTTCGATCAACAATATGGAAATTATGTCGATATTTGAATTTTTGTCGACATTTTAAGTATTCATTTATTTTACAAAAATGTAAAAAGATTTAAAAAGGATAAAATGAATTAAAAAATATAAAAATATAAAAAGTAAAAAAAAGAATAAAAAATGATGAATAAATATGAATGAAAATGATAAAAAAAAAAATAATGAATTCGAGCGGGCCAGCATGTCTGGCCCACTTGTCTAAAACTTTCGGCTCACCCTTTGACCCATTTCCCTAATTCCCTTCCTCTCTTTCGGCCCATTTTTCTTTAATTCTTTAAGCCCACAACTTGAGCCCAAGAAGACAAGAAAGGAGCCCAGCCCCTGTCTCTGCACAAGGCTTCTCCTTCCCGTCGTTCCGTTCTCTCATTTTTTGGTTCCCGCAATAAAAATCCCATCTCTTTTCCTGGAAGTTGGACAAGATTATCACAACGTTGAGTGCAGATTTGTCTCATCTCCTTCCAATCTCTAACGATCCCGACGTGGGCGAGGTGTCAAAGTTACGCTTCCAATGTTCTGCAGGCTTCGTGGGAAGCTTGGCTGAAGGTCTAGGCAGAGGGAGAGAGCGAGCTCGGGAGGGAGGGACGGAAAGAGTGAAATACGGAGCCGAGCTACGTTCTTGACTCAACATTACCCGACCATCCCCATCGCAAGCCGACGAACCCTAGCTAACACACTCGAGCCCGCAGGCCTCCTCTTCTGAGGATCTCGATTCGATGACATCGTGAGGCAGTCGGCCATAGCTCGACTCATCGTGAGCCCGCCCTGTAACTGCCATCTCCGAGCCAGGAAGGGATTTCCGCGGTCAAAACTCATTCCCATGAACTCCTTTTTGCATCGCCTTTTTCTGTTTTAAGAAGGAACCGAACTTGGTGTCTTTAGTTCTTGAGTGATTTCTTTTTAACTGAGTCGGCATCAGCATTCCCTGGTGATATTTTTGTTTTAGACCCGAGTTCAAGTTCTAAAAATGTTTGATATCTTCGGTGTTCACCATATGTTCCCAGGAATGCCCGAACTAAAACCATTCCTTTTAGTCCCGCATTCCTATTTATTCTAAGGATTCATAACTGCCTATTAATTGCTAAATACATTTGTTAGTCAGATTTCATTTCTACCAAGTCTAAATCTCCTAGAATTTTGGTTGTCGTTCGTCTTGTGCTTTGCCATATTCCTGTGAATGTTCTTTGTATTTGTGGTTTGACAGCAAGCGTGAGCCCCGTGCAAATAGTGGTGGAGATTACCGGCTGTCTGGTGGTCGGAAGTGGCTTGCTATGGTGGTCTAGTGATGATCATACCAGTCAATGACGAGTAGAGTCTCTTCACGGTCTGGGGTGGTGAGCCTCGGCCATGGGTGTGCATGTGGACTCTCTCTTCTCAGTTTGTACTGAGCAAAGAGCAAGAAGATGGCTAGGAGAAAAGGAGAGAGGACATGGGCTTAATTGGTTTTATAAGATTCGAGTTTATTTAGAGCGCATTTGGTAACCATTCTGTTCTAGGGAACAATTTCTAATAAAAAATGATTTTTTTTGTATTCTGTTCCAGAGAACAATTTCTAAGCAAAATAACTCGTTCGATAACTGCACAAAATTTCTGATTTTGCAGTAGAAAAAGAACATAAATACTTTTGGTAACTACATAAAATTTCTATTCCAATTCTTTTTCAATTATCTTTTTAGATTAGTGTAAGTTTGATATTGAATTCTTATGGACCACTCACCAATATAATTGTCCTCTTATAAGTGAAGAAATCATATTATATTTAATTATATTTTCAATTTCAAAAGAATTCGAATTTAGAATTCTATTCTATTCTAAAATTCTATAAATCATAGAAATTCTATTGATTAATTATATTTATACTAAGTAATAAAAATATTAACTAATCAAATTTTTATTAAATAGTAAATAATAAACTATAGTATAAAATATAAATATAAATACTAAATAATAAATTAAAATACAAAATTAAATATGTATAATATATATAGCAAAATTTCAATTCCTACTTCAAATCATTTTTTATTTTTTAAATATTTTTTTATTTCCTTTCTTTCTCCCCTCCTTCCTCTTCAAAGTGGCCAGTCGTTGTTGTTGGCCTTGGGATGATCGGCGATTGGCCAGATGAGGGTTGGCAATCTCACCGGAGCATCGCAGACCCTTAGTGAGGTTAGGCCTCGTCGGGTGAGCCTCGCCGGCAACTAGGCAAGGCTTGACCGAGCCTTGGTTGGGCGAGTGGCCTCGCCTAGATCTGGGAAGGCCGAGCTTCGCCTAGTCGCCAACGGGGCTCGACCTCATCGGGCCACCGCGAGGTCGACCTCACCATGGCTGGGCGACATCGACCTCGTGGTGGCTTGGTGAGGTCGAGCCATGCTGGCAGCTGGGCGAGCTTGGCCTCGCCAGATTTGGGCGAGGTCGAGCCTCACCAAGCCATGGTTGGGCCGAGCCTCACCCGGCCAGGTGAGGCTCGCCAATGGCCAAGGAGGCCCGAGCAAGGCCTACTTGGCCACCGGCAGGGTTGTTGGGCAAGCCTCTGGCGAGCTTTCCAAACCTTACTAGTCTCTAGGTGAGCCTTTGGCAAGCTTGCTAGGCATTGTTGGACCTCGCCCTGGCCTGGCGAGCTCACTAGCAACTAGCGGTGGTGGGCGGTGAATGGTGGCGGTGGGTAAGGGGCGGCGGTGACGGCAGAGTGCAATGGTGGCGACAGTGGGACTTGAAGAACAAGGAGAAATAGGAGGAAAAAGAAAAAATAGGTACACTTGATTCTAGAATTGTTTCCGAGAACAAAAAATCAACTTTTTTCTACTTCTCGATCCTATTTTAAATCTACTTCCGAGAACAAAAAAATAGAAATTTGTTCCTAGGAACAAAATTTTTACCAAATGCATTTCTATTTCAAATATACTACTAGGAACAAAAGAATAGAAACAAGCACTATTTGGCAAGTTGCCAAACTCGCCAAATAGGCCTTTAGACTGATGGATTTAGACTTGTTCAGTCTAGTTAGTATAGGCTGGGCTTTGTATGGTTTGATTCGATTTGGGCTTGTTCATTAGTAGGTTGGGGCCTTTTATAATGGCTTGTCTTGTAGGCTTGTTGCAACCCACGTTTGGACCGGGCCCTAGGACCCGGCCCATCCCTATTTTTGTATAAATAAAATGCGAAAATATTAAAAAATATTTTTGAAAAAAAAAATATTAAATATAATTAAAATAATTGAAAATTTGAAAAAATTATTTTTAAAAATTAAAAAAAATATAAAAAATTAGAAGAAATTTAAAAATTCTTCAAAAATTTAGAAAATTTGTAAATTTCAAAAAATACCAAACAATTTAAAAAATTAAAATTCCACAAAATAACTTTAAAATAGTATTTTTAGGTTGCCTTATCGTCAAATGTGCAAAAAGCTTTGATAAGAAAATTGTGCTCAAGATTGAACAAGCCCTTATGTCTTTTACCATAGGATTCCAATTATGCTTAAAAATGAATGCTTTTGATTGTGCACTTTCAGTATGTTGACTATAGTTTCCCTTTAGCTTAGTTAGAGATGACGTACCTTTCTTTGGTAATGTTAGATGCTTGCCCTCCTAATGCAGTTTATTTAACATCATATTGGTTACTGATTATTATTTTAATAATTGCACACCCGCATGATCACCTTACATGTTGGTGGATAAGTCTAAAGTTGATTCAGATTGCCTAACAAAATTAGGTATTGAAAGAGCACTAATTAATCAATTAGTATAACTAAATTCTCGACCATAAATTCTCTAGTTTCGTGGAAAGTGGATACCCTCACGCTTCACTTAGTTTCTAGCCGACCCTAATAGGCTAATGGCGACTCATCATTAGAAAAATTTTATGAACACCCTAACGTTGAGCGAGATATGGGCTTGGAAGAGCCCATGCTTAATCATAGGTCGTAGACTTGTCTTTTAGGCAATACTCCCAAACTTATTTTCCTCCCTACCAAGAGGTAGGTTGTGACAACCATTCAATATATGGTTCTAAATTTATATAATTTTGTACATAGATGCTTTGGAAGGTTAGTCGAAATTTTATCACTTATATATTGATATTAGCATCACGGTAGCATCAATAGAACAATATAGATACTCAACAAATATCTAGTATAAGATTTTATTTTTCGGTTTAGTATGTATGACATATATTGTGTTCATTTATCCTAAATCTTAAGAGAAAGAGGGTGAGGAATTAGGATTTTATTTTCCTAATTTGGTACGTTCCATGTGTGCATCACATGTCCAAAAAGCTATGCTCCTTTAACTCAACTGGTTCGAAGTCCTGTTAGGAAGAACAAGCTTATGATGGTGTTAAGTATGTGGTCTCTATTGGTTGTAGTGATATCCGATGGTGGTCTCGTTGGTTGCAGTGTTGGTTGTGGGGTGCTAAAAACTTGCTTCCAAAATGACTCTTATTCCCCTGCTGATATTGGGCGAGGGTTGGTATAGTTGATGTGTTAGGCTTACTATAGTACTTTAGTCTTGAGAACAACAAATATGGAGAGTGAGATAGATAAGGATCAAAAACTAGCTGTGTTGTGTAGAAGGCTAGGCAAATTGTGGTCTAATGATGTTGTAGTCAAGGTGGTCGACAAACTTTTGGAAGAGAAATTAAAAGAATGCAACCTTACATTGTTGGGGAAACTATACTCTAGATCCAATGTCAACTTTCGGGCATTCCTATATACGATGAGGAAGGCTTGGAAATTGGAGGATTTGATGTGTGACCAAGTGAAGCTAGGGTTATTTATATTCACATTTACTTCAAAAATTGAGAAGAGGAGAGTTCTTCAAGCAAGCCCGTGGTCTTTCTCAAGCAACTTGCTTAAACTTCAGCAACTCAATCCCAAAATCCCCATTTATTGTCATGATTTCACACATGGTGCCTTTTGGGTACAATTTCTTGGTTTGCCACTTGCAATGAATAATGAAAACATTCTACGGGAGGTGGCGGCTAAGTTAAGGAAAGTGCTACAAGTGAAAATGGATTCAAAAGTAGGCAGCCTATGTAAAGTTGGTAAAGTTCGTGCCCTCTTAGACTTATCAAGTCCACTTACAGCAAGGACATTGGAGAATTTTGAGGAAGAAAAATTTTGGACTGATTTTAAGTAAAAAAACATCTCCCCCATATTTGCTACTTGTGCGGGAGAATTGGCCATTATAATACGAGCTGTGAGAAATTTCCATGCCAAGAACCTAGCCTGGAGGAAAATGGCACGGGTAACTTTGGCTATTGGTTAAAAATGGATGTGGGCAAGGCAAGTCCCTTTTGGAGATGCCAGCACAAGTAGGAGTGATGAAGGATATTCAGCCAATTGAGACTGAAATGCAACATTTGCCAAAACTTATGGAGATCTAGCCATTTGAGATTTCGAAATTGAAGGGCAAATGAATAGCAGATGTGCCAATGACTGCAAGAGGAAAGCGAAATCGAGACTGTAAATTTCAATGGAGAACCTTTCAGATTCCTTCCAACCCATGAGAGGCATTATACAAAGTGATCCTCTTTCTCCATATTTATTCATAATATTGTCTAATGTGCTTTCTCATCTCCTTAACAAGGCAGTAAGGATGAGAGTATTAAAGGAATCAAGCTAAATAGGTTTTGCCCTACCTAATCTGACCTATTATTTGCAGATGATGCACCCATTTCAAGTCAAGATATAGATAAATAGACATATCCCATTGCACCAATTTAGATGAGAAGATAAGAGAGTGTGAGAACTTGGTAGCAGTGTTGAATCAGTATTGCTTTGCGTCAAGTCAAGCTATCAACTTGAATAAATCATGGATCTTTTTAGTATGAGATGCCCATAAAACTTGAGCAAGAACATGGCTTTAGTCTTAAGAGTATCGATGATTGACAAAATAGGAAAGCACCTAGGGATCACATCCAACTGAGGACAAACCAAAAAGCAAATGTTTGTGTGGATCTTAGCAAGAGTGAACATGAAGTTGGAGGGTTGGAAGGAAAAACTGATTTCAAAAGTTAGACAGGAAACTTTGATTAAAACCATTGCGCAAACTTCGCCTCAACATGCTATTTTGATCTTCAAAATTCCAATCTTTGTATGTCAAGTGATAGAGCAAAGGATTGCATCCTTCCAGTGGAAGAAAATGAGGCAAAATTAGGATTACATTGGAAGGTATGGGAAATTCTTAAGTCTAGAAAAGATAGGGGGTATGGGCTTTTGTGATCTTATATCTTTCAACAAAGCAATGCAGGGTAAGCAGGCTTTGAGATTCGCACAAACACCTTCAGCTCATTGGCGTCAATTATTTAAAGGAATTTATTTCCCCAATGGAAGCTTTTGGAATGCAAGAAAAGGGTCACGCCCCTCTTGGGGATGGGAAGCATGTTTGTAGGTCGGGATGCTATTAGCAAAGATATAAGGTGGGCAGTTGGAAACGGAAGAACGCCTAAGATTCGAGAAGATAAGTGGCTGAATATGGAGATCATTGGAAGTTTCTTGGATTTAAGGTTAGTAACAAGGATATCGAGATAGATCCCTCCAAGGTAAAGGCCATATGCGAGCTAAAATCTCCTTCTACTATTAAGGAAGTCTGAAGCCTATTGGGAAGATTGAATTTTATTGTGAGATTCATCTCCCAATTGCCAGAAACTGCTAAGCCATTCTTTAAGCAGTTGAAGAAGAACGCCAAGGTCAACTGGGATGAAAAATGTCAGAAATCCTTTGAAGTGCTTAAGCAATATCTTTCGTAATCTCCAGTACTAGTACCACCTATCCAAGGCATGCCTTTGATCTTATATCTCACCATTCACGAAGAGTCATTAGGAGCTATGTTGGCACAAAAAGGACTAAAGGATGGACTAGAATGTGTCATATACTAACTCAGTAAGAAGTTTACTATCTTTGAGATCCGATATCGTGAAATGAAAAAGACCTATGTAACCTTGATTTGGGTCTTACACTGACTGAGGCAATATATTCTTTACCACCACATCCTATTGGTGACTGAGAATGTCTTGATTAAATATATGTTGGAGAAGTTTGCATTAGTTGGAAAGCTCACTAAATGACAAATATTACTCTCTGAGTTTGATATTCGAAACATGGCACATAAATTCGTCAAAGGGCGAGCCATAACTGATATGTTAACTGAAAAATCCCGAGAAGTACGATAATTGGGATGAAGTTGATGATCAAATTTATCTAGTCTCATATAATAAATGGACAATGTATTTTGATGGTGTTGTTAATCTTTTTGGTTTGGCATTGGGACAATTTTAATATCCCCAGAAGGTTAACATTAACTAGTAACTGCAAAGTTGATATTCCTTTGTACCAACAATATTTCTATATATGAAGCTTGTATCCTTGGTCTGTAGTTGGCCATTGATATGAAAGTTACAAAGGTTCAAGTTTATGGTGGTTTTGTGCTCATCATCTTCCAGACGGGAGGCGAATGGCAAACGCTAGATGTAAAGTTGATTCCTTACCATGAATATCTCAAAGACCTAGTCAAGGAATTTGACGAAATATCTTTTGATTATCTGCTAAGATCACAAAATCAATTTGCTGATCCCCTAGCAATCTTATCATCAATGTTACAAGTAACCGATAGTTTGAGCATTGATCCTTTGCAAATTGACGTTTTGAAGAAGCTTGCTTATTGTCTGATGATTGAAGAAGAATATGATGATCAACCATGGTATTATGATATCATGAATTACCTTTGAGAAGGCAAATTTCCCCAAGGACGTCAAACAAATGATCGAAAATACTTGATAAAGTTGGCATCTAAATTCTTTCTTAGTGGGGGAACCATTAATAAAATGTCTTTCGATTCAATTTTACTGAAATGTGTGGATGCACAAGAAGCCAAACTCTTGATGAAAGAGATATATGAAGGAGAGTGTGCCCTTCATATGAATAATCATCTCCTAGCAAGAAAAACCATGAGGCTCGATTACTAGTAGTTGACAATGGAAGTTGATTGTATACAACATGTGAGGTGCTATTACCAATGTCAAGTTTATGGAGACAAAATCAACGCTCCTCCTAATGAGCTGCATCAAATGTCTGAGTCTTGGCCTTTTTCATTGTAAGACATTTACATCATTGGGTTGATCAATCTTAAAGTGCCGAATGGACACCATTTTATCTTAGTGGCCATTGACTACTTTACTGAATGGATTGAAGCCAGTTCATATGCCCATGTCACTACAAAAAGCGTGGCAAGGTTCATCTGTAATGATATCATCGCCCAATATGGAGTTCCTAAAGCAATTATCATAGACAATGGATCAAACTTGAACAACAAGATAGTTGATGAATTACTTAGAGAGTTCCACATTCACCACTTAAATTTTTCTCCTTATCGCTCATAAATGAATGGAGCTGTGGAAGTGGCAAATAAGAACATCAAGAAGATTTTAGCCAAAACGGTTGAAAATTATCATGATTGGCATGATCGGCTACCATATGCTTTGCATGCTTACCGAACTTCAATTTGCACTTCAACTAGGGCAACACCATTCTCATTGGTTTATGGGATGGAGGCCGTGCTACTCGTGGAAGTAGAAATCCCTTCACTGAGGGTACTTTCTCAAGTCAAGCACTATGAAGGTAAATGGGCTCAACAAAGGTCTGGACTACTCAATATGATCGATGAAAATAGGGTAAAAGCCCTATGCCATGGACCAAGCTATCATAAGAGAGTAGCCAAGTCGTTCAATCACAAGGTCAGGCCAAGACATTTTGAGATCAACAATCTTGTCTTGAAAAAGGTCCTACCTATCATTCCATATTTTTTGGGAAGTTTACTCCGAACTACGAAGGTTCATATAATGTAAGGAAAGTGCTACCTGGCGGAGCACTAAACCTTGTAGGAATGGATGGCCAAGAATTGCCAAGGCTTGTAAATGTTGATGCTGTCAAGAAGTATTATCCATAAATAAAGTGAAAGGCCTTTGAGTTGCTTTTGGATTGAATACAAGCCACTTTAGGACATTTGCATCATCCATCTCATGCATAGATATTGCATTCTCATGTTTATTCATTTTGTAGAATCTCTAAAGAAGATTCTATCTATCCACAAGAGATTGATCTCAGGAGTGCAATACCTCTAAAAAGTGGCCATCTTCTTTAAAGCTTACAAGTGGCCCTATTCCTTAGAATGCCGAAAGAGTCAGTCAAAACTCTAGATTGAACCCCTATGCTAGGTAAAGTATGTTTTGTTCACATATTTTATTCAACTTTGTTTCCAAAAGTCTCCTTAGTAGGGTCGAAGGAGTGTCTTTTTTTCAAAAAATTTTGATACGTTCTCATTCCTTAGGGAGTGGAATTTAGCCAAAGTGCATTTTGAAAAACCCAAAAAGGATTGCTAAATATGCCAAGTGGTAATGCCTAAAATTATGAGAGGCAACCCCTTGCCAAACATGTCCTTATACACTTTCTAAGACAATTGAGTGAAAAGAACCATGTCTTGAAACATAGGGTTCATTCATAGTGCATGGTTTGAGATGATAAATACATTTTTTTTTTCTCAATCCCAAATACTATTAATATCCATTGCAAGCCACTTTGAGCCAAATATGGAGCATTTCCAAAATAATCCTATTAGGAACAACCCTACATTTGGGGCAAAATAGGGGAAATTGAACATCATAGAGCAAAAGATCTAGAAAGATTTTATTGCTTTCACATGCGTCAATCTTCTTGTGACAACTTCAGGTGATTTCTTATTGAAACTTAAAGCATCCTGAAGTGATGAAGAGCATTCTGTTCACTATCTTAAACATAATTACCCTCTGCTTAGCTAATTTGAGCCTTATGCAATTCTTTCATAATACCAAGTGATTATTATTTCTCCACATTGGGGCAAGGCATGTGATTTACCAACAAGATTGAGAATGTTGGTCATGTTTGTAAATATTGCTCGAGAGTCCTAGATGCTCAAAAGAGAGTGAAAATTAGGGGGCATGAAAAAGTATTATGCCGATTAAAAGCAAGGTCAATGCCCATAAAAAATGCAAAGAAAAGCAAAATCAATGGCCATGCAAAAGACCATCTAGAAAAACAAAAGAAATACTTTGCAAAGCATATCTATTGCTAGCAATGTCATTAGAAAAGAGAGCAAAGCTCTCATGTCTCAAGACAAATAGTCAAAATGATTCTCGAGATAGGTTAAATTTTAAGAGTCAAATTTCTGAAAAGTTGTGTGATGATAATGATGCCAAGATAATCATTCACTTTTAACCCCTCGATATCTGAAAAAAAAAAAAAAAATTTAAGCCCTTTTCAGCCTCACTCGAACCAACATTACAACCCCTGTCCGAAGTCTCTTCCAATTGAGATGGTTCGAGTTGAAATAAGAATATCACACAGGAGCTACCGCTAGAAGAAGTGGAAATAATTTTATATTATCTTATCTTATCTTTGAGGTTCTTGACTTGTAGACCTGATGAGGATATTGTTTGAATATTCATTTCTTGACCTCAAAATGCATACCATTTGTGTAAGCCCATGACCAAGTCATTATTACGGTCCTTTCAAAAGACCTTTTGATTAATGAATTGTACTCACTATGAACATTTCTGCAAGCCTTAGACATAAGTTGGATGAGATCTCTCCAGTGAGATTTAAGTAGTTTTTCCACATTAATGATTGGGAATATAAAAGCCCTTTTTGAGACCTAATGTGAATAACCTTTTTTGATTAGGCTATTTCCACTTGACATATTTTATTTAACCCTTTCATTTTGTCAAAATCCTCTCTGAAGGGATTTGACAATTGGTATCGTTTAACAAGATATGTTTGAATGATTTTGCAAGATTGGCTCTCGAGCAATCTCGAAACCCCTTTTTCTAATTTTTGGTAATCCTAAACCATTCCCTTGTTTTCGGTTTTTGGTCATCATAAACCATAACCCCTATTTTTAGGTTATTGGTCAACCTTAAACCTCATCCTTTAAGTTCATAATCAACCTTAAATCTCGTCCTTTAGGTTCATGATTAACTTTAAACCTTGTCCTTTAGGTTCCTGGTTAACTTTAAACCTCGTCCTTTAGGTTCACGGTCAACTTTAAACCTTGTCCTTTAGGTTCCTAGTTAACTTTAAACCTCGTCCCTTAGGTTCTTGGTTAACTTTAAATCTTGTCATTTGGGTTCCTAGTTAATTTTAAACCTTATTCTTAGGGTTTTTGGTTATCCTTAAACTGTCTTTTAGGTTCTAGGTTATTCTTATAAATCTTGTCTTTAGGTTCTACATTATCCTTAAAGCTTATCTTTAGGTTCTAGGTTATCTTTAAACCTTATCTTTTAGGTTCTAGGTTATCCTTAAACCTTGTCTTTAGCTTGTCCTTTAGTTTCTAGGTTATCTTCACAAACCTTGTCCTTTAGTTTCTAGGTTATCCTCATAAACCTTGTTTGTAGGTTCTAGGTGATCCTTAAACTTTATTGTTATGTTAGTGGTCATCCTTAAACCATTTCCTTTCCCTTAATAACCTCATTTCCTTCATTTCATTCCATGAGAGAGATAGAGAGAAGAAACCCTAATGAACAAAGGTAAGTGTCAGGTATGTTCATTAACCAAATGTAATTTCTTTTAATATTTTCCCATTTCTAAGGTGGAGTTGACTAAAAATTGCAAGTACCAATTTTATCTATGAGTGGAACTTCTTTGAACTTTCATTCAAAGATGGGCAGCTGTTGACACCTGATTTTTAGTTGACGCATTGAAAAAGTTAAAAAACAAGATTTGGATTTCTAATTGTGATGGAGCCACTTTCTTGGCCAAAAAAAGTATAGTTTTTCATTTATGTCTATTGCATTGTCACTATTAAATGATTTTTGAGTCATTTTTAAGAAAAATCTGAAAAGTCAAATAGTTAACTTTCCGATTGACTTTTTGATCAACCATTTGACTAAAGGTCAACCTTGGGTCAGAAATTAATTTTTAGCAAAGTTTAGCTTTAATTTTACTTTTATCAAATTAATTTCCAAAAAATTCAAAGATTTGACCACAAAAATTAACCTTTTAAGAAGATCAACTAAATGTTGACTTTCAGTCAAAAGTTTTACAAAAAAATTGAAAAAAAAATACAAATACATTTCTTTTAATGTCAATTTGACACGAAATTCAATTAAAAACCTTGATTTCTAAATTTATCAATTTTAGGTTCTAAATCGACTAAAAATAAAATTACGTTTATTATAATTATAATTGGGTGTAACTCTTTTTATCGACATTTAATTTAGGGACCGTTCTAAATTTGCTTGTGCATTTGATTTCGTGATTTACCAAGTCAAAATGCGAATTGGTATTTTGAGCCCTACTTAGGGGACCAAAATTGATCTTTCATAACTTGTGAACGGACAATTGTTTCTCACTCATTTTTTTAAGATAAATTCAAACTCAAAATCAATTTTGAGAAATTCACACAAGAACTTATCAATTTGAAGAATTTCATCCTTCTAAGCATAATAAAGTCAAGCAATTAAGCTTCAATCAACAAAATTCGAATTGACCCATTCATGGCTATGGTTTAATTTCATAATTCTAGGTCTAATTTTGATATTAGGCCTAGATTCATTTTTGACATAAGCCCAAGCGTCTCAATTCAAAGTCAATTTGAAGGTGATAAGTGATCTTACATGTGTGTAGTTCATTAGATAGGGCAATTGTCATATTAATTGAACTCAATTTTAGTTAATTTGTAATTTTTTCTATTTAATTGCCAATTTGATCATTTTAGACCTTTGGGCCCGATTCAAAGCACCTATGGTTTTGACCCGTTGTATTTTGAAATAATAATTTAATTAGAGCAATAAAAGACCCTTAGATCATATTCATAAGGTTTGATTAGCTTAATTGAATCTTAATTGACTAATTTCTTCTTAGAAATGATAAATTTCCCTTTCAATTGGGTCATTTAGGGACCAAATTGTACAAATTTTAAACTCACAGGGACCTTAAGTATGCAAAATGGCCAGAATTGAACCAAGTCGGTCAAGAACCAGTGAAACCGAATTGGACCGATCTGACCGGTTGCCGGTGATGCGGACCAGTTCGGTCGCTTACTAGTTGGTTCTAGACCTCTGACAATCGGTTTTGGAATTTTAATAATGGCAATTTCATTTATGCACCCTCAATTTCCCCAAATTTCGCATATTAGCCCCAGATTTCATAAAATTGCAATTTGACCCTTAATTGGACATTTTAATGCAATTCTTGATTTTGGCTTGAATTTTGATAAATCAAACCCACTAGATAGATTACCCGACATCTCGATATCATGATGCAGCCTTTAAAATTGGATTTTAACCATGGGATCAAATTTTGACCATTAGATTGAACCGACGATCAAAATTGCTCAATTTCAAGGGGGTATATATACCCATTTTCCCTTCTTTTTTTGGGGAGGGCCCTCATTTTAGCAAAATTTTCTTTCCTCAGAGCTTTTTCTCTCTCTCTCTCTCTCTCTCTCTCTCTCTCCCTCTCTCTCTCTCTCTCTCCCTCCCTCCCTTCTCTCTTTTCTTTTTTTCTTGCTTATTTCTCTCTCCACCCTTCTCTTGTGAATTGGCGTCTGCTGGTCAAGGCTTGTTGACCTCACGTTGGCAATCAACTGATCACTGCTAGCCCCAACGGCTATCCTTATCGTCCTCTCATCTAGATTAAAGTAGCAGCTCCTCTCTCTGGCATCCAGAACAGCCCGTCGATGGCTGTTAGTTCACAACTTGAAGAACTGGTAATCGAGCCGATCTTCTCTCTGACCGATGTGATTGCCGGTCTTGTGATCAAGATGGACGATCCTACTCCCACTGACCTCACCTTCGAAGCATCCTTGACCTAGTTGTGGTTGGGAACTAACAAAACACCAATCGAAATACTCCTAGTGGCCCAATCTACAATTTGAACCGATCTCCGTTGCTGCTTAAGACTTGCGCCGTCCGGTATGGTTCTGCAATGTCAATCACTCCCAATCAGTTCTAGAGAGCCATTTGGACCTTGTCGTGATAGGAAGCAAGTCAATTGGCTGTCGGATCCCATCTGGCAACTTAATCTAGCCCTAACAGTCCCAAATCGGTATGAATCTAGACCAGTTCTCGTCCTTGTTGTGACTTGCTCTTAGCTGTACCTAGTGGAGTCCTGAGGTGTTCTAATTGTGTCCCAAGCTCTTGTTTAAGCTTCGATGAAGATCCAATAACTCGATCGTGATTGAAATCAACAAAAGAAAATGCAACAAAGATAATAATCTCAGTCTCGAGCCCCGTGAAGCGAGACTGAATTAACCGGTCGAGGCTAGGGTTCAATTTTAGGAAAATATATGATTTTTAGATGTTAGAATGGTGGATTGGGATGTTGATTTGTTGAGGTTGAATGTTCTTTAATGATTATGAATGATTGTCGTTGATTTAGTTTAAATCTCCAATTTTTGTAGCTATAGGACTAATATGATGATTTGGTCAAAATGAGGTCCAAAACAACCTCATTTCAACTCGAGTCCTTTCAAAATTTTAATGCATACATGATTAGCTTCAAATCGATAGGTCGCACACTCTAATCGAGTGTGGTTTGACCCCTGAAAAACACCTCCAAAGATGAGCAATTATGCAATAGTTTGGAGGATTTTCAATTCCGTCTTAATTCTGAAACATTATTTTGCTATTTTTTTTGTAGCCTTCTATGGTGATTTCTGGATAATTTTTTCTTCACAAGTTTTGCTCTAAATTGTCTCATGCTTGTCGTGTAATTTTCTCAGGATTTTTGGATGTGTTTAACTAGGTCAAAATCACCTTGATCCAAACACATGACAGTTTGCCATTCACTATTCCAAATTGTGTTTTGGTGAAATTGAGTCCATAAATGAGTTTTTTTAGTCTCAAATGTTTCATGAAAGATTAAATACATGCTATTGTGTTCAATTGATGCATGATTTGCAAAGTGTTGATATTGTTTAGTGTGTCAATTGCATGAGTTAATGTGAAAAGATGCTGCGGCAATATATAGCTTGGATATGCACTTATGTTTTGCCATTTTTGCTGTGACTTACGTGATTACATTTAGATTTTGAACTCTAATGAAAAATGTTCCTCATTATATTATATGGGGGATTTTCATAGGATTTTTGCATGTCTTGAGATGACTGAAATTATGCTAGTTCTTTGAAGTGAATGCCGAAATGAAACCTTATTGCATATGCACCTTGTCATGTTTGTTTGAGTTATCTAGAGATCAAATCTTGTTATTATGCCTTCTTGACAATTAAACTACATTTTGCAAGGTTTGCTACATGTTTAGGTCATATTATTTGAACATCATCTTGCATGTTAAATTTTTGTCACAAAAGTGTTCATCACGTTATAGATTCCCAAGTATATCATTAGGAATTTGAATTATTTCGTAATGTCATTTAAATTGTATGGCATTTTTGCATGCTGACTTCGGGTTATATGATTTTCCAAATTTTCCGTTGCATCCTATTCTAAGTCCCATGTGATTTCTTCATGCCGTTTGTGCATTATTTGAATGACTTTGAGGTTTTCTAATGTATGCTCATGTTCTATTTTTCTTAGTTACTAACACGCACACTTTTAGAGATCTCAAGCTTAAGATACCAAATTGACTTAATTTGGACTTGAGCCATTTTAGAAAGTTGTAAGGCACACTTAAAGGTTTCCAATACCACTGATTTTGTGTATATCGCTCAAGAAAAATATCGATTATTGTCACACCATGAACCTAAAGCGCGCGCATATCCCTCGGTGGTCGATTAAAATTGTGACGTTCCCAAGACTCGTCGCCAACCCATTCATTTTATGCACATGTGGAAGCAAACTAATAAATCTCCAGACAACGATCAATACACTGATAGAAAAGCAAGACAACCAATTAACATAAAAAATATTTAATAAACACACTAGGTTTATGTATAGTCAAGCAAAACCTTAGGTTTATGTACAGGAGGTCTATCTCAAAAAAAGCTACTAAGCCACCTAAGCTCCGGACTCTTCAGTCATAGGCTCCGAGTCCACCATGACATCGTCAGGGGTGTCGATATCCATAGGGTGCCCTATTTCACATTCGCTGGTTCCGATGGGAGGCCTGTCAAAACCTCGTATGGGACCCTCTCGACCCCCGTTAGAAAAGTTAATGAACCACGCTATGAATCAGGTACCAACTAAGGTAGGCCCTCATCGACCTAGACCATGGACTCAACTAGCTCACGGGTCAAGTTGGTCTCGAGAATAAGGAAATAGGAGTACTGAAAGTCCATCTCCTATGGGAACCCATAATGTACATGACATACCTCCATCTAAGGATCTGAAAATTTTAAATCACGACAGGGTGAGACAAAGTCTCAGCAAGTTCACACCCTAAACCCCGATTAAGAGGATAATTCACCTAGAGGTGGCCTAAACAAGCACCATATAAAACTTACCTCGCCTCAGCACCTCCCTGCACATTAGTACAACTCATATAACATATGTATATAGTAGATGCATTCAATAATTGGAACACTTCACTTTCATATAGCAGTCGATCACAGGGGTCCCGATTATAAGGTTAAATCATTATGACAGGTCCCATTCTATGCCACATAATTTCATCCCATAATCAGGTGCAGCTATTTCACCCATTCAAGCGTTCCAATTAATTACAACCTAATGGCAACGGCCAACTCAACAGTCGGCGGTCATTTGGCATAACCAGATGTCGTCCCTCTTCGTTGGGCACGATAATGTCTACATCTAGACAGCATTCCAGAAAGAGTATCGGCCAAGCCTTCATTGTGACTAGCATCCGTTGACATAGGGCATTTCTGAAGGAGCATCGTCCGTGACGGTTTCCGATAGCAATCACACGCACATCTATTCTTGGCCAAGGACATCGTACTTTGCACTTAAATGTCTCAATTTCAAATAATGAACTTGGCCTATTTTTTCATATTAAAAATATTTGGTAAAATAATTGTGCGTGGTCACATAGTCAAATTGATCCACAAAGTGTGATATTCTCTCATTTTAAAATTCCACGATTTTATATAGTACTTAAAACATTTTCGGCGTTAAAAGCTGACATTCGATATTTTTCAAAAATGCATTTTTTGAAATAATAAATAAAAATCATCACTAAACACCCGATTGCTTAAATTAGCAATCAATTGCACAAACTAATGCAACCACCAAGATCGGGGCAAAATTTCGACAATCGGCTATCCTTTTATAATTTACGCCAATTAATAATTAATTAAATAAATTGTAAAATATTTAAATTAAACCACATAATCAAATTAAATAAGCTAATCTAACCAACCTAATTGAACTAATCAACTTAATCTACTAAGCTAACTAATTAAATCTAATTAAACTAACTACATAATCTAATAAACCCCTAACTAAATTAATCTAACTACCTAATTCATCTATTAATCTACTAAGCTAACTAACTAACTAACTAATTTCACTAAGTGCAATTAACTTCATGACCCAAGATTGGGCGTTAACTCACTGGATTAGCAAATAAATGGATTGACGACGATGGCAGCGTGACGGCGGTGAATTCTCGTGTCAACGGCAGCTCCAGAGGAGGCTCAAATGTGGCTGAAAACAACTAAAAAGCTCATTGCTTGCTACTGAGAACCAATTCTGCGGCTGGCTAGAAGGGCTTGTCAAGGGACATACTTGAGCTGGACACAGTGGGGGAATGGCGGGCTGGACAAGTTAGGCGGAGGTAGGCGATTAGAGCGAAGCTAGGACAGGCAGAGACTGATTGACGGTCGGCGTGGGGATGGCCTTGGTCACAAACTGGACAGGATGGAGGGCTGAGTTGGGTGGCTTGGTGTGGGCGTGCAGTCAACTTGGTAGGTGGCTTTGATGGGTGGCGTGAGGGCTAAACTGGTGGTTGGTTGGTTCTAGCCTAATTTGTTGCTTCAACAATGGAAGAAAAGGATGGTTTGAGGAAGAAGCAAGAAGAAGAAGAAATTGAAGTGGTTCTGTTGGGGGGAATGGTCAACCGAGGGGGAAGGAGGGGGACAAGAGAGAAGAGAGCCAAGGGGGGGGGGGGGGACAAGAAGCCTTTAAAGTCTTGGCTTAAGCCAATAGGGGCCATGCGTAAAAATCTCAAGCACTCAAGTGTTTTTCACCCTTACCTTCTGCCCAAGCTAACCAAGCTTCCTCCACAAGCTAATTCCCTCACAATTCTTCATCAAAGGACTTCAATTTGGTGCCCAAAATCAATCTAGTAGCCGCCCCTACGAATTTGGTGGACTTCTTCTTCAATTTCCTACCAAACAACTTCAATTTAGTGGTCCAACATGCCATGGCAGTAACTTAAACCAATTTCCCTTCAATCCCTCACAAACCAACTCACTTTGGTAGCCAAAAATTGCCCATTAAAATGCTCATCCGAATTTCCTTGAATTTAATTGGCCAATTTTGATTTTCTACCAAAATTTTGGGCTTGTCGAAAATTCTACAAAGGATGGGACGATATCCTAAAAATAAATCGTAACACGCTCGAATTTTCGATTACTAAAATCGAGTTCAATTTCGTGGTTAATTTTGATCGGACGCGATTTTAGTATGTCCTAACCTACCAGGTAGCTTTTAGAAATTTTATTGCATTTAACCCGTGATCGATAATTCTCGATCAACATTTGTGCATCTTCAACTCATCCACGACTCTCGGTTGTCATAAAAATCTGAAGATTTCAATTACGAGCACCGGGTACAGAATCAACTGAAAAATCGGTTTAGTGCCATTCGACTCTGTCGTGACCTAACTTTTTTCGGGTTCACCACCTAAAACTAGGTTAATGGACTACTAAGCTTTTAAACTTAGCTCAGGCTCTCCCAAGCCCATACCAATTCGCGACTTAAGATTCAAACATTTAACATGCAAGATGTTATTAATTAGGAGTTGCCACTAATCGGTTTATGGTAGGTTGATTAGACACCTAAGTAAAATAAATGAATATTTATTTTACTCCTACTAAACCAAAGACTAAGATTTTAATTTGGTTACACTAGAATTTTCTAATGCCCATTCGGTACCATTTCTTCTTAATTTTTCAAAATGTTTTTGCAAGCAGTGATTTATTTTAACCTAAGTTACTATCATGCAAATGTGGTGACCACACGGGTGCTCATCCATTATTTAAAATATTCAAGTAAATAAATTGCATCACATAAAGCAAGCATTCATTTTTTTGGATTTTCTTAAAAATTAGAATTCTTTTATAAAATGCATTTTAACACTAAATGACTTAATCTTATTAATGTGGAAATTCTAATTAAATGGGTCTATTATGCGAACTAGTTATTATGCACCTTATGACCTAACTTTACTAATAAATTAAATTATCATATTATGCAACTAATTAACATGCACCTAGATTTTTGTATTTTTTGTATTTTTTTTTATTGAAATTCAAAACTAATAAAAACCCTAATCGAGCTATCTAAAGTAATTTTCTAATCCATTTTTGGGATTAATTTGACTTAAACCCTATTCTGTCTTAGAAAACTATTTTTTTATTTTAAAAAAAATGAGAATATGAAAATGTGCCAATTATATCTAAGACTCTAAGAAAGGCTATTTAAGTCTAATCCTAACTTATTTCTTTTAAAATATCTAAAAATGCAGTCCTAAAAATATTATCTAAAAATGCCATCCTAGAAATATAATCCTAAAAATTTGATTAATTAGACTACGTGTCTATTATATTAAACCCTAATGTCCTATATGCTTATGCAATTTTTGAATATTTTGATTTTTTTGAATTTTTAGTTTCTTTTTAGTTTTTTTTGGTTAAATAATTATTAAATTATGGTTAAATCTAAACAATTAATATAGCCACTAAATAAAGGATCAAAATAATTGAAAAAATAACACGTCGTCTCACAGGTTAAATTAACAATTATTTTAACCTTAATCATCACAACAACTCAAAATAATTAAATAATCTAGTCGAAGTCTTACGGACCAAAGTAAATAACTATTATGATTTAACAATTAAAATTCCACCAAGAAGCCCAAAATTAATGTAATAAAAAAAATGATCCGATGTCTCTTGGATCAAACTAATTATTACAAAATTTTTTGATAAAGCCTTAAGGATAATGTCTAAAAAATACAAATAATTAACATTAATATACCATGATCTAACTTAAATAATAATAACAAGACTTAAAATATAAACAAATAAATAAATAAAAAATAAATAAACCACCTAAGGCTCAAGAGAGGACAGTGGCGTTGGAGGCGGTGTGGTGGCGCGGCGGCTGGGTCGGCGAGTGGAGTGGCAAGGAGCGTGAGCGTTGGTGGCTGTGCTGCTGCGCGTCAATGGCAAGTCCGGCGAAGCAACGGTGGCGGAGGCGTGATGGTGCTCGGAGTAGTGTCGCGGGGAGCGGGCTGCTGCGATGGATGTCCGCCAGTGTTAAGTGATGCTGGAGCAGCGGCGGAGGCGGCGGGTCTGTTCGGAATTGGCTAGGCCGCAGGTTGCATGGGCTCAGTCATCGGGCGTCAGGCACCGGGTGGTCGCGGACGGAACAGGAGCGGCGGTGCTGCTGGTGCTCGGACGGAGAGAGATGAGCGGCGACGGGCGGTGCAGAGATGGTGGCGCAGCGAGGCTTGCGGGTGCTGGTGCGCGGAGGCGCGGCGATGTCCGGCTGAATCGCGAACCGGCGAGTTGCAGGCGAAGCGGAGGGAGCTGCTGCAGGCGTCGGTGGTGTGGGTGCGGCATCAGAACAGACGCATCGCGGGTGGAGGCGCTGTAGGGGAGATGACAGAGGCGAACGGCGGGGGTCGTCGGGGCTCGTGCGGAGGAAGATCCAGGCGTTGGACGGGAGTGGCTTCGAGCTCCAGGCGGCGTCGGCGTGCGCGGTGAGGCGGTTCGTCAGGGAGTGGAGCAGGGGCAAGGCTCGGCACGGCACGGTGGCGGAAGCCTCGCGGATGGAAGTTGCAGAGGGGCAGCTATTTGGGGAAGATGATGAACAGTAGGGGTCAAATCACCCATTTACTTTTTTCTCTCTCTCTCTCTCACGTCACTCTCCCTCTTCCTTCGCTTTTCTGCAAAAGCTTTTTGCTTTTTTCTTTTTCTCTTCTTTCCTTTCAACCTCCACGGATGGCTTCTCCCCTTTCACTTTTTCTGAATTTTTTTTAAAAGAACCTTCCCCCTTTGGTTCCGAAAACTTGCCCTCTTTTATAGAGGTGAGACTCAAAATCGTTGAAGATTTCCCGATATCTACTCATCTTCTCAACAAAAAATGGCTCCAAAAATCAAACGGTTGATTTTTTAAAATTTTGAAATGAGTCAACAACAAAGATTTTCAAAAATCGAATTTTATTTAATTTATTTTCTTTTAAATATTAGGTGTCAACAGACTCGAATTTTGCAATTAGGTGGAATCACCTACAATTTAATTACGTGCTTCTGTCGAATCAACATATCTTCAATTTCTAATCGATTATAACAGTGCCGTATTAACCCCGAGCAGTGATCATCTTCCTTCACTGGGGCAATGCATAAGCATTGACCACATACAATTGACATTTATGAGAAAACATGAAAAAATATCTCAAAAGTTATAAGAGCTCCAAAAGTTCAATAAAATTAAGGGGTATGAAAAAGCAGTGTGCCTGGTAAAAGCAAGGCTAATGCCCGCCAAGAAAAGGAGCCAAAAGGCTACATCTTGAAAAATAAAAAAATAAAAAAAAAAAATCATCATTGCAAGTGCAAAAGAAATTAGAGAAAAGAGCGAAGCTCCTGTGTAGAAATGATTAGCCATGGGACTTTCGAGATGTGCAATGTTTCAAAAGCCAAATGCTTTCGAAAGGTCGAGTGACTTGCTCACAACGCCATGATGATCACCGACTTTTAAAAACCCTTTTGAAAAAATTTTAAACCTTTCAAGCCTCTCTAGAGCCAACATTACAACCCTCTTTCGAGGGTCGGTAGAAAATCAATGGAGGCTCGGAAGAGTTCCCTTGATTTCTGCACAACCAAATATCTAGGTTCGGGGACTTGGGTTACGCTAATATTTCTATTAGCGTCATTTCGGTACGTAAACAGTATGTTGTATTTTCCTAACATGTTCATGCGTTTCTTTTTATATTTTCGGGATCATTTGTCCTAAACTAAATGATCATGCATGGTTGGTCATTTTCATTCTATTTAATTTCTAGAAAAACAAGAAAAGAAAACAATCAATATAATTGAAATTATAAAACAGTAAGTAAACAATCAAGGAAATCAGTAAATCTATCATGCAATCCTAAAAAAAATATAAAAGAGAAACACAATTGAAAAAAAAAATGAGAGAAAGAGAGAAAACCCACAACTCGTCGGGTTTTATACAACAAATGGAACCTAAAACATATGTTAGGAAAATGAATAGTACATAAGAATGGTCGGAATGGACATCGATCTCCATCATTTTCGTGCTTTCTCCATCTTCGAGGTTTTAATCTAATCCTAACCTAAGAAACTCATAACTAGGTACATACAATGAAAAGAAACAAGCATACACATCAAAACAACCAAAAACAAGACATCATATTCAATCATTTAAAAGAAGTGCAATACAAAAATCAAGTTTTGGGGCCTCAAGGTCGGCCTTTGTTTTTCATGCGAAGGTCCCACTAAGACACTTACCCAATCCTTTTTTTTTTTTTTTTTGACTTATAGCAATTATTGACCAATTGTATTCTCGCATAGCGCCAATAACGCTAATAAATTTCCTAATCAAGCGATCTATATGATCCCAAGGTTTTCCCTCGATATCATGCATTGACTTTACCATTTATCTAAAAATCACATGCATTGCAAAAAATTTAAACATGCATGGAGGTCTTTGAACCTTGTTTCTCAATCAATCAATCAAGAAAGTGAACCGCCGGTGGGTCACTTATTATCAGGGGCATGCGCCAATCACAAACACAAGCAATTTCTAATGCGTGATGAGATGATATGTACAAAGGGTACGTGTAATATTTCAAAAAATTTTTTATCTCAAAATCATTTATGAAAAGTTTTGAGATAATGTGATGTCTCAACTATAAAAGATATTCAATTGCCAAGGTTAGCCCGGGCCTCGCATTAAAAGTCACAAGCATTGCAGGCATTTTGAATACATTTCAAACCGTGACTTTCACGTTGTCAAGAGTTTTAAAATGTTCAAAAATATTTAGGATTAATGAATATCTAGGTTATGGAACACATTCAATTGCCAAGGCTAGCCCGGGCCTCACATTCGAACTCATAAGCATTGTAGGCATTTTGAATATGTTCCAAACCATGATTTTTCCTTAAGCCAAATCAAGTTTTGGAGAATAATCCTCTTTTTTTTTTTTAAATGTGATTTAGGCGGTTGTTTAACAAAAATGATCAAAGCATTTAGAACAATTTGATGAAAATTTCAAATTTCATGCACAAACCAACCTAAAAGGTGTACTAAACAAAAACATGTTTATATCAGAAAATTTTTTTTTTTCTTTTAAAGATGTGATTTGAAAAGGCCGGTTGTTTAACAAAAAGGATCAAAGAATTTAGAACAATTTGCATGAAAATTTCATGTCCTAATTTCATGCACAAACCAACCTAAAAGGTGTAGCTAAACAATTACAGTCATGTTTATATCAGAAAATTTCAGAACAAACGTCCAAGGACAGAAAAATTGAGTAACACCCATTGACAATCTAGGTATGGAAAAATTTCCTCACATGTATGACATGATGATAAAAAACTTTCATGAAGAGAGTTTTCTCAGAAAATGTACGCATGATTTTACAAAAATCAAACAACAAGCAACAATATATCAAGAATTTGTCAAAATAACAGGACATTCAGCTAATATCACGGGAATTTTTCCTATTATAACATGTCTAAAAATCATCAAATTTATACACAAGATAGCCAAATGATGAAAAACAAGTTTCATTAAGAGGCTAAGTTCATATTCCAAATAGAAAAAATGGAACAAAAATATCAAAGGTCTGTCCAAACAGGGGTTAAAATAGGGGATTCGAATTTGATCCTCTGTCCAGATTGTGATTTGGATTTGAAAAAATGGATAATAGTCCAAATGATGAGCAATTGGCATGAAATTAGTGGCATTAGAAACTTCTAAATGTTCTCTACATCTTCCTAGAAGAGCTCGAGTCCAAACTAGATCAATTTGGTATCCTAAAATCGAGATCTCTAAAAGTGCACGCATTAGTAATTAAGAAAACAAAACATAAACATTCATTAGAAAACCTTAAAATTACTCAAAGAATGTCCAAATTGCATGAAGAAATCACACGGGAGTTAGGATTGGATGTGATGAAAAGTTTGGATAGTCATCTAATCCTAAGTCGACATGTATGACGTCATACAATTTAAATGACATTATGAGATGATTCATGATTCCTAATGATATGCTTGGGAATTCTAAGTGTGACGAACACTTTTTGTGAGACAATTTGATGTGCAAGATGAAACTCAAATTACATGACCTAAACATATATGCAAACCTTGTAACATACGGTTCAATAGTCAAGAAGGTATGATCATCAGATTTGATCCCTAGATGACTCAAACAAGCATGAGAATGTACATATATGACAAGATTTCATTTCAACACTAAATTTATAGAACAAGCATGATTTCAGCCATCCTCAAGACATGCATAAATCCTACCAAAAATCTCACATACAAAGAATATAGTGATGAATATTTCTCGTTAAGAAGTCGAAACTCAATTAAGATCATGTGAATAGTGGAAAAAATGGAAAAACAGATCACACTGTAGGTCCATCACATGTTGCAACAATACCTTTTACTATACTGCATGCAATTAATTCACATTGCTAAAGTAAAAACCTTGCAAAGAATGCATAAATTGAACATATATATCATGTATTTCATCTTTCATGAAGTATTTGAGACCTAATAAGTGCATTTATGTACTCAATTTCATCAAGACAAATCTTGGACTAATACATGGCAAACTGACCTATGTCCAAATCTAAGCAATTTTTACCTAGTTAATAATGTCTAAAAATTTTGAAAAAAAATATAGAAGATGCACAGAACTTGTACGAGAACTTTCATCAAGGGAATTTGTTCCAGGACTCAACACAAAAATCAACACAAAAATAGCAAAAATAGAGATTTATTAAAACAAATCTCGAACTAATACTAAACAGACTGACCTATGTCCAGATCTAAGAACTTTTGATCTAGCTAACCATGTCCAAAAATTTTGAAAAAAAAAAAAGAAACAGAAGATCCACAACACATGTACGAGAAACTTTCATCAAGGAAAGTTGTTCCATAACTCAACATAAAAATCAGCACAAAAATAACAAAACAGAGATCGATATGGAACAGATTGACCTAAGCTTAGATCTAAGTAGATCTGACCTAGTTAAACATATCTAAAAATCATGAAAAGAAAATTACAAAAGATGAACAACACAATTTAGAACAAAAATCATGATGAAAATTTTGTCAAAAAATGATCAGGAAATTTGGCACAAAAATAACAAAGTCAGAAGGCGAAACCAAATCAGGACCGAAAAAAAAAAACCTAAACTACTGCAGAAACATTAATCTTCTGATATGTTTATGGAGACCATACGATGTCCGTTTTGGATGTGCAACCAATCATTTTGAAGCTCGGGATGTCTACTATTTAATCCTAAGAGGACTTGAGCTCAAACAAGGTTGTTTTGGACCTCATTTTAGCCAAAACAGTAACCTATGTATATGCATACGAAAATCACAGATTAAGCTTAAACTCACAATAAATATTCAAATCATCAATAACTCATTGCAGCAATCATACTCATCAATATTAAGCATGTAAAATCTCCTAATCTTGAATCCTAGCCCCGATCGACTAACTCAATCTCGCTTCATCATATTCAAGTTTTGGATCATTCCTTTGTTGCGATTTTTGCCGGTTTCTATCACAATTAGTCGGATCTAATCACTGGATCATGATCAGGACTCTCCTCTTTCCATAGAAACTTCAAAGGCTCTTTCTACAGTAGATCACCAACGGCTTGAGGACTCGGGAGCTCCGGCGATCGTTCACTTTGAACCTAGAACGAGACCGGTCCAAGAATCGAACCTAATCTAGAGAGAGAAAGCTTGATCTATTCGTGCAGCATTTTGGAGGCAGAAATGATAGTGAAAGAGGTTGAAGAGAGAGAAAAAATTCGTGCAAATGAGCTCTCCATTCTGAGCAATTTTGGCCCACATTAAGCGATTTTGGCCGTTGGTTCAATCCTATAGCCAAAATCTCGATCCAATGGTCAAAAATCCATTTTGAAGGCTTCATTATGATCTCAAGGTATTATGTAATTGATCTAGTGGGTTTGATTTGCAAAAAACCAAGCCAAAATCGAGAATTGTGTCAAAATGCCTAATTAGGGGTCAATTTGCAATTTGACAAAATTCGCGGACCAATTCGTAAAATTTTGAGAAATTGAAGGTGTAAAAGGGAAATTGGGATCGAGAGGGTTCCAAAACTGGTGGCCAAAGGCCAAGAACGGTCGGAAAAGGCCTGAACCGGCCAGTCTTGCCGGCGGCCAATTAGACTGGCCGAACTGGTTCGGTCTGCTTCAACCGGATTTGAACCGAATCTTGACCGGTTTGGTCCGGTTCCCACCATTTTTTCCACTTAGGACCTCTGTGGGTCAAAATTTTATGCAATTTAACCCTTAAAAGACCTAATTGAAGAGGAATTTTATCATTTTTATGAAGAAATTGACCAATTAAGATTCAATTAAGCTAATCAAACCTTATGAATGTGATCTAGGGATCTTTAATTGACCTAATTGAATGATTATCATGGAAAAAAATGAGTTGAAACCATGGGTGCTTTGAATTGGGCCTAAAGGGCTAAAATGGTAAAATTTGTAATTCAATGGACAAAATTGCAAATTAATCAAAATTGAACTCAATTAGTGTCACAATTGCCCTATCTAATGAGCTATCCATAGGTAAGATCACTTACCACATTCAAATTGACCTTGAATTCAAATGCTCAAGCTTAGGTCAAAAATGGATCTAAGCCTAATATTAAAATTGGACCTAGATTCATGAAATTAAACCATAGCCATGAATGGGTTAATTTGAATTTTGTCAATTGAAGTTTAATTGCTTGACTTTCTAATGCTTGGGAGAATAAAAGTCTTCAAATTGATGAGTTCTTGTGTGAATTTCACAAAATTGATCTTGAATTTGGTCTTACCTTAAGAAAATGAGTAAGAAACAATCATCAGTTTGCAAGTTATGAAGGATCGATTTTGGTCTCCTAATTAGAGCTCAAAATGGCAATTTGTATTTGGACTCGGTAAATTGCAAAATTGAATACTTAAACAGATTTCAGATAGTCTCTAAACCAAATGTCAAATTATGCCTAGAATAAAAGTAATTTTATTTTTGGTCGATTTAGAACCTAAAATTGAAAATTTTAGAAATCAAGGTTCCTAATAGAATTTTCTTAAAATTTTGACAAAAAATTCAAATTGGCATTAAAAGAAATATATTTGTGCATTTTTTTTTTTTTTGGGTCAAAGGTTTGACCAAAAGTCAACCATTTAGTTGACTTTTCCTAAAAAGTTGATTTTTTGATCAAATCTTTGAATTTTCAAGAACTTGATTAGAAATAAGTGAAATTTTTTTGGGTAAAAAGCCAATTTTTGACCCGAGGTTGACTTTTGGTTAAAGGATTGACTAAAAGTCAACCCAAAAGTCAACCGTTTGACTTTTTGAGTTTTTTTTTTTTTTTTTCTTAAAAATGAGCTAGAAACTGCTTAAAAACGATAATGCAAAAGAAAGAAATGAAAAACGACATTTTTTTTTTGGTCAAGAGATAAGGTTCCATCGCAATCAGAAACTTAAATCTTGATTTTTTTTTTTTTAATGTTTTAATGTAATGTCGACTAAAAATCAAGTGTCAACACCTTCGACATAGGTTATGTGAGATACTTTCAGCAACCAGTTATCTCCCATATAAATGGATGGAATCAAGCAGCCATTTTATCAAGAGTGTGTGGGAAACTCTTTCTAACTAAGAAGCTCTGGTTTGCTTAATGAGCCCTTTTCACGAGTCGAAGCCGTTCTGATAAAAACTTGACTCCTAGAGAATTTGATGATTAATGATATATTCCTAAGCAATATGACATTTTTGCGCCACATGATATTAATTGACATCGAATGTTTTTCTAAAGCAGTCGGACTCAGTTTGATTAGCTTGTTCAATTAATACTGCAATATTGTCAATATGTCTCTTGATAATGTCTCTAATGACATTTTCTTAGGTTGAGTTTGATAGGATTCCTCAGTGAAGCCATGTAGCTTTCAAGGGGTTAGCGTGTGCTTCCCTAAAAACCAAAGATTCATGGTCAGTCTTAAACTATGCCATTTCCAAAGGTTCATGATCAACCTTAAACCATGTCATTTCCAAAGATTTATGGTTAGCCTTAATCCATGTCATTTCCAAGGTTTGTGGGTTTATCCTTAAACCATGGGGTTGGTGGTTCTTCCTAAACCACATGGCTTGTGGGTTCATCCATAAATCACACTTGTCCACATCCGGTCGAAACTCGTTTGTACACGGTGAAATCTTCTTCCCAGTTGAAACTTATATATACACAGTAAGACTATCATCCGATCGAAACCTGTTTGTACACGGTGAGACTTTCCTCCCAGTTGAAACATGTTTGAATATGGTGAGACTATTATCCAGTCAAAACCCGTTCGTACACAATGAGACCTTCCTCCCAGTCGAAACCTGTTTGTACAAGGTGAGACTATCATCCGGTCGAAACACATTCGTACACGATGAGACTTTCCTCCTAGTTGAAATCCGTTTATATATGGTGAGACCTTTCTTCTAGTCGAAACCCGTTTATACATGATAAGACTATCATATCCAGCCGAAACTCGTTTGTACACAGTTCCAGTCTAAACCACACAGTTGGTGGGTCTATCCTTAAACCACACGGTTGGTGGGGTCATCCTTAAACCACGGAGTTCGTGGGTTATTATTAAACCACAAGATTCATGGGTCATTCTTAAACCACAAAGTTCGTGGGTCTATCCTTAAATTACACGGTTTGTGGGTCATCCTTAAACCACTCTTTTAAAATGTTCATGAGTTTATCTTTAAACTGTGATTTTTCAAAAGGTTCATAATCAACCTTAAACCATGTCATCTACAAAGGTTCATGAGTTTTCCTTAAATAATGTATTTCTAACTCAGTGAAACCCGTTATTACACGATGATACCTCATTTTTCTTTCTTCTTATGACAAGGCATGCTTCTGTAACCCGAGGTCTCTTTTTCTTCTTATGACACGACATACTTCTATAGCCCGGGGTATTTCCTTTTTCTTATGACATGGCGTGCTCCTATAGCCCGGGGTCTTTCTTTCTTTTTATGACACGGCTTGCTTCTGTAGCCTGGGGTCTCTTCTTCTTCTTATGACACGGCGTGCTTCTGTAGCCCGGGACTTTTCTTTCTTCTTATGACACGACGTACTTCTGTAACCCGAGGTCTCTTCTTCTTCTTATGACACGGCGTGCTTCTATAGCCCGGGGTCTTTTCTTTCCTCTCATGACACCGCATGCTTCTGTAGCCTAGGGTCTTTCCTTCTTCTTATGACACGGCATGCTTCTGTAACCTGGGGTGTTCCTTCTTCTTATGACACGGCGTGCTTTTGTAACCTAGAGTCTCTCTTTCTTCCTATGACACGACGTACTTTGTAGCCTAGGGTCTTCCTTCTTCTTATGACACAGCGTGCTTTTGTAACTCGTAATCTTTCTTCATTTTATTGACACGACACGTTTCCATAGCTCGATTTGGTGCGAGCCTATGGAGTTAGGGTCTCTCTAACGCCGAAATAATTTAGGTGTCTTCTATCTTTGAATGGAACCTCTTCGAGCTCCCATTCAAAGAATGGCAGCTGTTGACACCTAAATTTTACTATTAAATTTATGACTCAATCACATACAAAATTAGGAATTAATTGCTAAAAAATAGAAAAAAAAAAAAAAAAAAAAGGAAAAAGCAACTGTTGACATCTAAATTTTGCTCCCATTGGCCCGGCTTGCTGCCTACCTCTCTTTCCCTTGCGCGGCCCAAGCTCGTTTCCCTTTTGGCTCAACCCATGCCAGCCTTCATCCTCCTCAAGCCGTCTCGCATGAACCTGCGACAAAAGAAAAGGAAAAAGCAGTAACGTTGAGGGAGGGGGGAGAATAGAAGAGAGAAAGGACCAAAAAAAAATGGAGAGGGCTCGAGAGAGGGGGAGGAGAAACAAGAGAGAAATAGAGAGGGAGCCGGAGAAGGCTCGCCATCATAGAGCCGTGCCAGCGTTGCCACTGCTGCTGCCACCAACCACCGCCGTCTTCCTAGAGCTGTGCCGTCGTGTTCTAAGTCGTGTCATCGTTGCCACCCGACCGACGCCGACTGTCTCCACATCAGACCACCACAGGCCCAAGTCGGTCGTCGTTGTCATTCAACCAGCCGCCTTGAGCCGTGCCACTGTTCCCTTTGATGTCGTTGTCGTTGTAGCCCTTACCTCGCCACCACCACTGTTGTGATGCTAGCGATCCGAGCCCCCTCACCACATCACCACTGCCCTCCGAAAGTTGACGCTTGCGATCCGTGACGTCGCACCTCCACCGTCTCTAGAGCTACTCGTTGCTGCTACTTTCACCACCGGAACCCTAGCTACTGTCCACCATGTCACGCAGTCCACCATGTCACCGCTGTCAACGTCCCAGCTAACCCCTCCAGTGCCGTGGATCACCAAACTCGAGGGCTCAAGAATTCGGGTTGTGCGAGTCGGGCTAAGTACAATTCTCGGGTAGGGTTTTCGTCAGTTTGGGCTTGTCACAATGAGCCATCTGACTTTTGGGCTTGTGAGCTTGGGCTAGTTTAGTTTGGTCTTGTGGGCCTGGTGTGTTTTAAAAAAGAGAGGAAGGGGACCTCTTGGGCTGGGCCCACGCTCTAGGCCCACTCAGGCCTACTAGACCGAAACCGGGTTTGGTCGGATACCAGACCTGACCCACGCCAACCGAGTTGAACCCTGGTCTGGTTTGACCAGATTGGACCCGGTCCAACTCGAAAAAGTTATTATTTTATTATTTTTTTAAAAATTAAAAATTTAAAAATTTAAAAAAAAAATTCAAAAATCCAAAAATGATGGGGTTTGGTTAGGAATTGTCAAATCTTGTCTTCTTAGTGTAATTGGGATTTAATTTACTTGTATTTTGATTATATCGTATGTTTAATTTGCATATTTAATTATGTTTAATTGCACATGTTTAATTTTACTATAATTAGGATCTTAGTAGATATGATTGTTACTTTAATGATTGCGCACCCACATGATCACCTCGCATGTTAGTGGATAGATATAAAAGTAATCATAACTGCTTGACAAAAATCATTTCTCTTAAAATGAACAAGATTAGGTACCGACAGGACACTAATTGGTCAATTAGTGTTATCAAGTCCTCGATCCTAGATTCTCTTGTTCTGTAGGAAGTGAGGTACACTCACATGCCTCACTTGGTTTCTAGCCGACTTTAATAGGTTAGTGGCGACTCCTTATTGCAAAAATATTTAAAAATACCCTAATGTCACGAGAGGTATGCGCTTGGGAGAGCTCACACCTAATCATGGGCCTTAGGCAGGCCCGTTCTTTAGGCAATACTCCTAAACTTGTTCCCTCCTCCCGAGGGTTAGGTCGCGACAATACATATTAAAGTTATAATTAAATGAAATGCATACTAAAACTGGTAGATTGAGTCCTTTCACTCTTATCTGTGCTTAGGTTACTTTTCAAATAATAGTTTCCTAGTATAAGAAAAGAGAAATGCACAACTTACTAACACAATATTTAGTTAGCTATCTACCAAATAAACAATTTTTTTTTTTTTTTTTTTTTGGAAAAGAGGGACACAGATTTTATGAAAAAGAAGAAAATAAAGTAAAAAATAATCCTAAATCAATAGTTGGCTCCGCATTTAACCTTAATTGTTTAAGAGGAGCATGGATAGTTTCATCTCTAACAAAATTGAAACAAGAGAGAAAGAAGAAAATAAGGTAATAAATCTTAAATCAAAAGTGAGACCTAGAAAGGATAATGTAATCAATTTAATGTGATAGAGGGTGTTGGGATTCAATAAGAAGGTTATCCATTCAATATATGGTTCCAAATTTATATTATTTTGTACATAGACACTTTTGAAGTTTAGTCAAAATTTTGTTGCTCACATATTGATGTTGGTATCATATTAGCATCAATAGAACAATATATATACTCAAAAAATATCAAGCAAAAGATTTGATTTGTCAATTTCATATGCATGACTTATATAATGTTAAATTATCCTTAATCTTAAGAGGAAGAGGGTTCATATAGGATGAGGAATTAGGGCACTCTTGCTAGAATAAAAAACATGTTAATTTCCTAATTTGAATTAAGAGAACATGTGATATGTCCAAAATAAGAAATTAGATTACGTTTGGTTGTCCGGATTTCTAAACAAGAATGTATGGGATATGATATAAAATCTATAAGATTTTGCTATATCATATCCACTATTTGATGAATGTAATAATAAAATTGCATATATTTACATCATGTTATATATTACTCGGTATAAATACCTATATAAATCACAAATTTTATAAACAAAGATGGTCAAAATCTCTCACGACATTCTTGTCTATTTTATTTTTATTTTATTTTTTATTTTATTTTCCTCTCCTTTTTAATTAATTTCTTTTCTATTTCTTTCTTCCCCTTCCATCATTCTCTAATAATTGTTTATTAAATAGAAAATTGTGCTAATATACCTAAAATACTAAAACACATAAAATATGTAATAAAATATATATATATATATATTTATATTTATATTTATATTGAATTCAAATTATAATATAGAATTAAATTCGAATATATAAATAAAAATAAGATTATATTAAAATTTTAAATTTTAAATTTTGTTATTTTGAATTTCTTATATTAGAATTCAAATATTAATTATATTGAAATATAATTTTAATTGGTTAATTTAAGAACTTCGTTATTTGAGAAAAAAACTTTTCTATTATGGATATTATAAATCCTCTTCGCCTTTATCCCACCTCCCATATGAGATAATTTTATTCAATTTATATCCCATTTATATCCGACTTTTTCTTTTCTTGAACAAGAAACAAACGCAGGATATGATAAATTTTATTCTATCCTGAATTTTATCTTGACTGCAAAATGCAAGTAGTTCTCTTCATCATGACTATAATTTTTAAAGATATTAACTCTATCCTCTCCCAACTTAATTAGATTATGCAATCTTTCCTAATTTGGCACCTCGCATATGCACATCACATGTGAGTTTTAGCCACCATAGGTATTCAATGGGCTTCACTAAATTAAGTGCCTTGGCGGGCTTATAATCTAGGAAGCACCAATACTCTTTGAGAGCTTTCATATTGTGTTGGACACTTGCTCAACATGTGTCAAAAAAAATTCAAAACCTAGTCAACTTTCCTAGCAGTTTCCGACATGCAAGTTTCCGACACGCAATCAATTTTAAAAAATTTCAATAAATGAGGGGTCAAAATGTATATATGTGAAAAATAAAAAGTAAAATATATGGGAGAAAAAAAAAACCTAGTCTTCTCTTATTTTTTGACTCTCACAACTTGTGATACATAATTCACCCTCAAGTTTTTTTTCTTCTCTTCCAACACGTTTGACACGCAAGTCCAGAATGTGAGTTGCTTGTAACTTTTTCTCCAAGTTTTTTGGATTATTATAATGGAGTTGAATTTGTCAAATTGAAATAATGAATGCTATTAATAAATGGTGGATTAATGTTTTTAGTATAAATTTACTCTAGGCTTTATTATTGATTTATTTATTTGTGAATTTGAATATATATATACACACACATACATATACATTTAATATACAACTTATTTCAATGTGTCAGAATTTTTTGTTTTTTTGATAAACAACGTGTCAGTATGTCGTGTTGTGTCATACCATGTGTCATGTGTCAATGTCGGTGTCGGTGTTGGTGCTACTTATTAATTAAGCTCAGAACCTGCTTGTTTTTAACCCATTTAGCACTAGTCTAATTAGAATGCAATTTATGTAAGGCCAATGTTATTAAATGAAAAATGCTCATAGTTTGGAAATGCAACTTAACATTTTATTTTATTTTTATAGGAATCTCGGTTGAATCATAATTTTCTCATGCAATGAATGACTAAATGGGGTTGTTAAAATTTAGGCATTAACAAGATATAATTTTATAATTTTAGACCCATACTCAAACATTTCACTAGTATATCTATAATATTGAACTGGACAGACACTTAAAATAAGCACTTATGAATTAGTTTAAACTTTGTTATGAGTCAGGCCCATAATAAAGAGAAATGCTATGTTTTCATTTGTTTATTTATTGGGAGATGGTCTCACTGTATACGTTCAGTAGGGTCTCTCTATTGGTGTTCTACTACATTGTGAAAAATCCTACTACTCAAGTAAATGGACAGTGAAATGAAAAAAGATTCCGTGTGGACTCGGCTATTTCCTCGTTAAGCTTCGTCAAATTTTCTGAGAAATTGTTCGCATTTATTATTTATTGTTACTTTTGTCTGCTACATGACTCGTATAATCGGCCTGTTCGATAAATTTTCGCCCTAGTTAGTCGGAAGTAGTCCGGATGGAAATTTATGGTGGAGGTCAGATTGACTTTTAATTGCTCCATTGTGGAAAATTGGATTGCTCAAGTACATGGACAGTGAAATGAAAAGGACACCTTGTGGACTGGAGTAACCACGTGAACAAGTTTGGACTGAATTTCGTTGATGAGCATCGTAAAGGATACAAATTCCTTGAGAAGTTGTTCATTATTGTTATGATTTGTCCGTGACATGAATCGCATAATTAGCCCACGCCACAAACTTTCACCCCAGGTAGTCGGTAACTTGGGTTAGAATGATTTAAATAGGGCGAATTGACTTCAAATCATTCCGGGTCACATAATATCAAATAGTTAATAGAAACTCAACATTATTATATATGATATAACCCCAGACAAGAAGCCATGATGAGATGCTTTCGTATGCGTGGAATGAGCCAACAGCCCATTAACATAAATCACCTCATAAACATATTGAGAATCGAATTTGAATTGATATGCATGAGAAAGCCAATAATAATAATAATAATAGAACTACGGTAACAATAATATATCACTCATTGTGCACTATGACTTAGTCAGTTTATTACGTTCTTAAGCCATAAATATAGATGGGTGTCCTTCTCAACGATTCCTGATTAGTTGCACACTCACCTTTATATGGTACAGAGACAGGTGGTCAAATTTGGTTATGTACATACTTTTTTATTAGTTTATGAATTTTTCTTCTCTCTTTTCTTTTATTCTCAAATATGAGGTTTTCTACTCAATACGATAATGTAAGAATTTGTAAAACTAAAGTTTTCGTCCTACTATATCAAATTCAATTTGAGGGGAGCAGTACGTTAAGCAAAAAATATATATCCAAGACCATTCTCTATTAGCTATCTAATATATTGATGTATAATCGATTGCTCACTTTACAATTTAAAGTAGTTAAAAGAATGAACACCAAAAACATGTCGTGGCTTAGCAAACTTATTGAATCTACTATAGGGCAGGTCTTTGGGTACATGATGATCGAATTTAAGCAAGTTTGTGCAGATTGTTTGAGTGAAAAACCAAGAAGTTTATAGTATCAAACAACAGTTAATCAATCTTACATCAATTTACGACTTTCCTAGTTGGCACATACTTCTTATATTAGTTGAAAATCGTCAAGTATCTCTTCTTCTTTGTGCATGATTATGTTGTATTATCCATGAGCTTTCATATACTAGACTAACTCCATCGCAAGCAGTTTCTTGATCATGACAGACCCTCCATATAAGAATTGGAAAATTCATAAGAAATCACTACATGATGCATCACATATACATCATATCGGAGACAACACATTTCTTAGTCTTAAATCCGTGTAGTTTCCAGCTCTCGGACCAAGTTCCATCATCAGTCGTTTAAAACAAGATGGAAATAGCAGCAAAAAAATGATGGTATAAACAATCCTGGGGTTAAAGAATTGTTAGGATTCTTTTTCCCAATTAAAAATTGAAAAAACAAAAACATGAATTGTCAATGCTACCGAAGGTCATCTTATCTCTTTCCATGGTACGTACGCCCAGATGGACCCCACGTCGAGCAATCATTGAATGGAAGCTCTCCATGCTTCGTCATACTTTTCAAAGCTCTTCCCCCTTATAAATACAGCGTCCTCATCATCACATTCTCCATGTCTTTCTTTCACACAAACAGAGACACTTGCGTTTTTCCGAGACCCTTTTCAATGATGCCTCCAAGAATCTCTTTCTACGCTGAAATGCTCCTCTTTTTGGCTCTCTCCTTTCTCGCCATCGTTGTGTCCTCCAGCGATGGTCCTCGCCTAGCAGTGGCGCAAAGTAGTAACAACAACAGTGACACAACGATCCCAGTGAACGTTGGGGTGATTGTTGATCTGGGGACGTGGGTGGGTAAGATGGGATTGAGCTGCGTTAACTTGTCTCTCTCTAACTTTTATAGTTCAAACCCTTCTTACAAGACCAGGCTCATCCTCAACGTTAGAGACTCCAAAGGAGAAGAGGTTGCTGCTGCTGCTGCAGGTTCTCTCTCTACCTTTTGTACTTCTATCGATTGATGAAGTTTATTTTGGTTAAGATTCAATTTGATATCTTTCACACGTCCATCCGAGTCATGCGGCCGTGTGAGACTGACAATTTGGCGCTTAGCTGGACAGTATTTATGGGATTTGTTCCATCCATGCCAGGCGGTGCTCCTTGGAAACACTGGTCTTTAAGCGTAACTTTTGACCTTGGAACCAGTTATTTCATTTATTCTTTTCAATTCTTGGAGTTTACTTTTCTGAAAGCCATACCAAGAAAACCAAATTGCAAGAAACAATATTAGGGACCATCCAATTATAATATCCTGATGGAGATAGTTATTTCAGTCAATCCAAATCTAAAATTCCTAATTTATTAAACCATTTCTTGGGTTTTGTTTTTGTATTTAGAGGGTGTAGCGCTATTGAAACAAGCGTGCATTATATAGACCAAACACATCTCAAGCATCAATCATTCGGGCTCATGTTAGGACCTACTTAATTACTGGTTGAGATGATGTCAATCAAAATGATCTACAAACCATATAATGACTCCTCAATATTGTTGCTGTCGGTAAATTTGTGATCTTTGAATTGGAAGTCCACTTTCCTATTGTGACATCCCAGATTTTCAGTCTTGTTTTCTACTGAATGACACCTATAGGGCTGTTCTTAGAGCTGATCACTCTTGAGATAACTAGACTATTCGAGGAAGCTATTAAGAAATTTTAAGGTAATAGACTTGAGAATTCAACTAGGAATCAACTTCTCAAATGTACTAATTTTTAGAGGCCATTACAGTACAATATAAAATTGATTTAAAATCAGAGATAGGTCTGTTCGACAGTGATGTGTAGCTAATCGTGGGTGACACCACTAAATTGAAAAATTCTCGTTGACCGATTCTAGACTAATTTTTCTATCGTTTTGGTACCCTGTATCCATATTTGAATCCTTAAGATTTACATGACAACCAAGAGTTGCCAATGAGTCAAATGGGTTCATTGTGGCTCGAAGAAAATCGACCATGAGTCATTTGCACTAAAAATATCTGAAAACTACTTGGTAGCCTAAGTTACACTAAAAATGCACTGAATGGAAATTAACTGCGAATTCAAGTTCGATTTCAGAAATTGAAGATTTTTTCATATCACAATAAATTCTAGGAATGTCGACTTATCTTTCGAGAAAATTTCGGTGAGTTCGAGATTTTTACGGAAAATTTTTTCCAGACGATTCGGAAAACGAACCAAAATTTGGATTGACCAATTTGAAAGAACTTTTAGCATCTGGTGTGAGTGAATTGGTGAATGGAAGTTGTTTGGGCTTTTTTTGGATTCAAATCGGACCTCAACCAGATTTGTTTGTTCAGAAAATCGGATTCCGAAAAAAAAATGAATTAAAATTCAGAATTGAAGGAAATGGCCATTGTTGTTGCCCAAAACTTGTTGTTAGAGGGAAATTTTGTGCAAGAAAGCAAGTGAGGTTTAAATGCTTTAACATGAGGATTTTTGGAGACCAAATTGGACTAAATAGGAGCAAGTAGGACCAAGATTTTTAAGTTATTAATTTTATTTTTATTTTCCATTTCTATTTCTCTTGTTCTTCCCCCCTTACGCACGTTTTCCCCTAGCCGCCCACGTTCCCCCTTTTTTCTCTCTCTCTCTCTCTCTCCCACTCCCACTCACTGGTACGAAACCCCCACCCACGTTCTCCTTTCCTCTGCCGTGTCCAACTTCCCCCGCCCCCCTATTTGACTTTTTGTCAAACTTTTTCCTTATCCCCTTTGCTTGAACGACACACTTACCCCCCTCAATCTCTCTCACTCATTTTGCTCGGCCGTCCACCCTTCGCCCGCGATTTCTCCTCCGTGTTGTCTCTGTTTTTGTTCCACCAAAGCCCACGCCACCGGCTCGCCTTCCTCCTTCGTCCGTGAGAAGTCCCACGCGAAATCAGCCGCGCAAAACAACCAACAGCCAAGGAAAGAAAAAAATCCAGCAGCCCCGTGAGTTTTGCGGGCCAAGTTTCGGGCCCGATTTGTGCCCTGTTGATGTCGCATCGAGCATCGTCGCGTCCTCGTTGATTTGAACCAAGTGGTTTGATAAGCAAGTGAGTTTTGCTCACTAACCCTTTTTAGTAGGCTAATGATGCTTAAGAGTTGATTAGATTTAATTAAGTGTAATTAGGTGGATAGATTAGAACATAGCAATTAGTTTAGAGCCTTATTAATGCATGTTAGGCAAATGGTTTGTATAGTTAGCAATGAAATAGGTTCTATTATTTACTGAACGAGTCTTGGTAATTTTCCGGGCTCGTCTCGGCTTCCAGTTAGGCTATAACGGACCTAAGTTGGATTTATTGCATTTATTTAATAATTTTCAGAATTATTTAATTATTTATTTATTTTCTGGAAATTAGGCCGGAATAGTCAATGACTGAAATTTTATGCTAATTATCGTGATACAGTCTACTTATTTATTTGAGTGCTAAATCATGCTGAATTGATTTAATTCTGATTTTAGAATTCAATTCCTAAATTAATCAATTGTGGTTATTGATTGGAATTTAATTGAGCGTCGGTTTACAGCGCCAAAAGTATGTTATGGGCTGTTGAAAATGGTGGGACTTATGAAAAGTGAAATTATGATATTTTGGTTAAGGCCAAACATGTACCCATACGCGACTATTTTTATCAGAAATGATAAAAAGATGGAATCTATTATATGATTGATATGGTATACATATCAACCTATGGACGATATGTCAGTTTAGATAGAAAGCAGTATACCGATATACTATATCAACCTACGGGCTCTGATATGGCAGCTTAGCAGAAAGTAGTATACTTTGTCAGCTTAGCAGAGAGCAATGTCGGTATACTATATTAGCCTACGGGCGATATGACAACTTAGTAGAGAGTAATATATCTTATCAACTTAGATTGAGTATTATCGGTATACTATATCAGCCTAAGGGCAATATAGCAGCTTAGTAGAGAGCAGTATACCCGATCATCTCAGAAGCAAGCTATATTATCTATTTATCAGCTTAGTAGTGAACAGTCCTAATATGAACGGACTTATAGATAATATGAGATGAGTCGACCAAGAAATGGTTGAAATGACATGTAATCGACTATGTCGATTATGTCGACTGATCAATAATTTAATTTGATGTAATGAATTAATTGAGTGATGTAATAAGGCATCTGTAAATAAAGTTAATTTGCAAGATGGAACTGAGGCCAAGGTAAGTCCTCTGACTCATGTTGTGCTTAGGCAACCTCTAGAGTGTATTGGCTTCCTAATCGGGTCTTAGGAGGTAGAATTTGCTGAGACATTGCTTCACTGGTTATTAAATAACCATTTTCAGGTCCTTAGATGGCATTGCTGAAGGACCGGAGGCCCAAAGTGTAGATGGTGAAGCCTGAAGAATTGACAATCCTATTGGACTAGTTAATCATAGGACAATTTTCTTTTGATGAAAGTTAATTCCTTTCTGCAAACTTCGTTTTAGGAACTTGTGGTTTAGAACCTGACTTAATAGTCCGCCTTATATGTATTTGCACTATGATTTGCAATGTATATAAGTGTGGTTATTTTGCGAGTTAAAATTTGGAATCCTACTTTCCTATCCTATTGCTTTATTGTTTGAGGATTTTATATGCTTCCGTGTGCGTATTAAAATGAAAGGGTTGACGATGCGTCTTGGAACATCACTATACATCGACCAAAGTGAGGGATGTGTACATACCCAAGAATCAGGGCATGACACCTATCATGTCACAGTTCAACAATGTACATATGTGCATAAACCAGTTTCATCTTGATAAAAACGTGTGAACAGAATTTTTGTTCTATGGTCTTGGAGGGTGAAACGTATGACTACTATTATTTATTCTTTTCTTTGAAGAATATATAGCTCTCCTGTGACTCTTGTCCCGCCGTAATGTAGTAAACCTTTATAAAATTACGTCTACATATAGATGATTAGTGAACTGTGTCAGAAATCAAGTCACAAAAGACAGATGCTATGTAGATTTATTTTTGGAAAGAAAGCCTAACTTTAGAGTCGGTTTGTTCGAGAACAACCATTTTCAGGAAATTGTTCTTGAATTTTCTAATATTTAGATGATGAAAAACTATTTGATTGATGGAAAATTAGATTGAAGAAAATGAATTCCTTTTTGGCAATAAGAAATCACATTTCCTTATTTCTTGCCGCGTGTCCAAGTGAGAAGAATAAGTCCCTTTATGTCCATTTTCTGCTTATCAATTTTTTTTTTCTTTTTGTCTTGATGAGTCTCATATGGTTTTTTCATAATTCTTTTCTATCATTTCCTGAAGATGCTTCATTAATGCTCATGTCTTTCAATATTCTCACAAAAATCCATCTTATATCATATTGTGCATAAAATTTCCATAAATTCTTTGATTATTTCTTGTATTCCTTTTGATTTAATGGATTATAGAACAAACAAAAAGGATGTTGATTATGAGAATATATTAGCTACGTTTAGTGCTCCAACGTGGCAAATAAGAAGGCACCTTAAATTATGCCAAGTGTCTAATGTGAGCCCACATTCTTAGGCCAATTTCTTCTCACTTTTCTCTCTCATCTCTCCCCACCTTTCTCTCTCTTCTCTCTTCTCTCTCCCCAGCATGCTTTCTCTTTGTTGGCTGCCGACATGGATGAATAGCTAGCCACCTCAACCTCGACAGCGACCACCTCCTCCGGCATGTCTAGGAGGGTGCGCAAGTGCTCAATCTGCCATAAGAGCTTCTCCACTGGCCAAGCTCTCGGTGAGCAAAAGTTGTGCCACTATGAGGTCCCCACTCCCGCTTCCTTGGCTGCCGTTGTCGCCACCACCTCAACTGCCAATGGGGTGAGCATCTTAGAGAGTGTGGGGTCAACTCACACAAAGCCAGGGGCATTGCACATTCGATTTAAATATCCTAGCACTCTCGGAGTTCTCCCTCTAGTTCACGGTCTGCGGCAACGTGGACAATGAGGTGGAGAACCCACACCCCTCCAAGAAGCCCCGATTCCTAGTGCCGGTGAAGATAGAAGCAACCTAAAATGGGTCAGATAAAAAATGCCGAGAAACCCACCAAAAAAAAAAAAAAAAACCGGTGATCGGAATCAAAACAGGAAATTGAGTTTTAGATAGAAACATAGACGATTGTTTTTGTTCGTCTCTTCTTGTTTGCTTGGTGACGTTGGGGTTCTTTTTGGTGGAGAGAGGGAGGTATACATACAGCTTCAACTGTGGCGAAGAGAGAGAATCGGGTGAGAGAGCGTCTAAGGTCCGGCGACCGGCCGAGGCAACCGCCGGTGAGGGCGAGGCCGACTTTGCCGAATCTAGGGAGGTCGGGTGAGGCTCGCTCTTGCCAGATTTGACGAGATTGAGCCTTGCCTTGCCAAATCTAAAGAGGGCGAGCCTTGCCCATGGCCGACGAGGCTCGACCTCGCCAGATCTAGCGAGGTCGGCCTCGCCCTCGCCGACGGTCGCCTCTAGCTATCACCGGAGCTCGGCGATCGCCCGGAGGAAAAAGACAAAAATAAATAAATAAATAAAATTAAAATTAAGTAAAAATAAATAAAATATTATTAAAAGTTGTCCACATTAGCGCCGATTAGGCCACGTTAGCCAGCCGGTATCCAATTAGCAAAATCCGGCCAAAATTGGCTAGAAATAACTAAATTGGCACAACTTAAAAATGTTTAGGACTGAATCGGCACCAAAAAAAAGATTTAGAACTAAATCGGCACAAAGACAAAAGATTTAGGACTTTTTTGGCACTTTTCCCTCTCCTGAGTAATATTTAATCTTTTTCCCAAAAATAAGAGGTTTTGCTTACCCTTGTCGGAGAAATCGAGATTTCATCATCTTAAGCACATGTTGAATAATGATCTAACCATAATGAGTTCATGTCAGATTTTTCTAGTTAGTAAACACGTGTTTCAATAATATTAAGTACAAGTTTTTTTCCAACTTCAAGCTCCGATGCTACCTTCTTCTTAAAAATCTATATATTTAATAATATTGCACCAAGTTATGATTGGCTTCTGATATGCCTTTGCCAATAAGTCTTTCCATTATCTGCCAAACTTTTTATTGTTTGACCGTCTTCTGGTTCACCAATGCAGCACTTGATCTGATAAAGACTAAGCAAGTACAAGCCATAATAGGCCCCCAAAGTTCAGGGCAAGCAGACTTCATTATTGACCTTGGAAACAAATCTCACGTGCCAATCATCTCTTTTTCTGCTACCAGTCCTTCCCTCAGTTCCATTCGGCGTCCATACTTCATTCGAGCTGCGCAAAATGACTCGTCCCAAGTGAATGCCATAAGCGCGGTCGTGCAAGCTTTTGGCTGGAGAGAAGCGGTTCTAATATATGTGGACAATGAGTTCGGAGAAGGCATCATACCTTCTCTTACGGATGCTTTGGAAGAGGTCGATACGCGAGTGGCCTATAGGAGCCTCATTCCTCCTTCAGCCACGGACAATCAAATCGGGCAGGAACTCTACAAGTTAAAGACGATGCAAACGAGGGTCTTCATCGTGCACATGTTACCTACACTCGGTTCTCGGCTATTTGCCAAAGCAAAAGAGGCAGGAATGATGGGGAGAGGTTATGTATGGATCTTGACTAGTGGAATCACTGACCTATTGAGTTTTGTGGATTCATCTGTTGTTGCTATTTCAATGCAAGGAGTATTGGGCATCAAGACTTATGTCCCAGACACACGGAACCTGGACAATTTCATGGTCCAGTGGAAGAAGAAATTCCAACAAGAGAATCCATCTGTCCTTAGTCCTCCGTTGAACATCTTCGGATACTATGCTTATGATGCTGCTCGGGCTCTGGCAATGGCTGTTGAAGAAATGGGAACGGTGAATTTTACCTTCCAGATTTTGAATGCTTCGACAGATGCAACTGATCTGGACACTATTGGGGTCTCTCAAAATGGTGAGAAACTTCTTCAAGAACTAGCTAATATGACATTCATGGGGCTCACCGGAAATTTTAGTCTTGTTGATGGGCAGCTAGAATCGTCAGTTTTCCAAATTGTTAATATCAATGGAAATGCAGCAAGAGGGATCGGGTTCTGGACCGTAAAAAATGGGCTACTAAGAAATTTGAATCCATTTGACACAAGCAAATATTCCACTTTGAAGAGTAATTTAGGGACAATAATATGGCCAGGAGATTCGACCTCTGTTCCCAAGGGATGGGAGTTTCCCACAACTGGGAAGAGTTTGAAAATCTTAGTTCCTGTGAAAGATGATTTCTATCAATTTGTGACGGTGACATATGATCCTTCAACAAACACATCCCAAGTCACCGGATACTGTATCGATATCTTTCAAGCCGTGATAGAAAAACTGCCTTATGCGTTAACTTATGAACTTATTCCATTTACCTTGCCTAATGGAAATAGTGCTGGTAGTTACAATGACATGATCGATCAAGTGTATTACCAGGTGAGATAACTCTTTGCAACAGCTTGGTCTCGTTGGATTATATTGAACATAATGTTCTATCATGTGGTTGACAAAGAAAATATCTTTCCCTTCCTTTTGCTGGAACAGAATTATGATGCAGTGGTGGGTGATACGACGATCCTTGCAAACAGATCAATGCATGTGGATTTTACGTTACCATACACAGAATCAGGGGTTGCAATGCTTGTGCCATACGAGGACAACAAGAGCAAGAATGCTTGGGTTTTCTTGAAGCCACTCACTTGGGACCTTTGGCTAACTATCGGATGCTTTTTCGTGTTTATAGCATTGGTCGTGTGGATTCTTGAACATCGGATTAACGAAGATTTCGGGGGTCCAGCCACGCATCAAGTCGGCATGAGCCTCTGGTTTTCATTTTCAACCATGGTCTTTGCTCAAAGTAAACACCCTTCACTTTAGCAAATCAATCGAACATTACAATTTACATATCATTGTTGGAGAATTTATGTGCTTACCCATAATTTGGATTGCAGGTGATAGAGCATTTAGCAACCTAACAAGATTTGTTGTGATCGTGTGGGTTTTCGTGGTACTCATACTAACACAAAGTTATGCAGCAAGCTTGAGTTCTCTTTTGGTGGTGCAAAATTCTCAACCAACTATAACTGATGTGTATCAGCTCCTAAATAGTGGAGAAAGAGTGGGATACCAGAATGGAGGTTTCATTCATGAGATGCTAAAGCAAATGAAATTTGACGATTACAGACTTGTATCTTATAAGTCTGCTGAAGAATGTGATGCGCTTCTTTCCAAAGGAAGCTCAAAGGGTGGGATTGCAGCTGCAATTGACGAAGTCCCCTACATTAGACTTATTCTTTCTCAATATTGCAACAAATATTTAACGATCCCGACATTTAAAACTGCTGGATTTGGCTTCGTAAGTCAATCCCTCAATTCTAGCCAAAAAAAGAAAACCCCTCAAATTCTGCAATTACTAAGGTTAGTTGTTAATTCTTTGATTGAAAAATCTCATGTCCTGCTTATTTTGGTTTACAGGTTTTCCCTAAAGGGTCTCCGCTAGTCCCAGATATTTCACAAGCAATCCTCAATGTAACTGAAGGGCCTAACATGACGAAAATTGAAAAAGCGTGGTTTACATCAGAAACCAACTGCCTCGAGTCAACTCCCTCCATTTCTTCCAATAGCTTGGGCCTTGATAGTTTCTGGGGCCTGTTCGTGGTTGCTGGAGTTGTTGCAGTTTTAGCTCTTCTCATTTACATGGTCATGTTTGTCAAAAGGAATCGGCGTGTCATAACAAGTTCTTCAGCTTCACTGTGGCAGAAAATAGTTGCATTGGGAAGAAGATTTTACGAAAGAGACGTCAATTCCCATACTTCTATGAAAGGCAGATTCAGAGATAGAAGTATGGATGATGGTATCGATGAGCATGCAGCTGTTGAGATATTAGAAAATACTAATTTCCCCCCGCGTCCGTCAAGCAACTCCAGCCAAGTCAACAATGTTTTAACCAATGAGCGAGGCACACCATCTGCAGAACAAGGACTTCCTAACCATGTAGATGAAGGGTGCCACAAGATAGTGAGAAATGTCGAGCTTACCATTGTAACTAAGAGAGGTACATGCCTCGACAACCTTAGAGGCTAAACTTTAATCAGTTTTGCACTGAATGTGGCATGTTTCCGACACTACTCGTGTGAGCTCCTACACAAAATGGTCTATGCTTTGCCTGAATGACGTTGGTCTACGCTACGCCTTGCTGTCTACAATATGGCCCATATTTTACTGTCCTACTTCCATTGAAATCACTAAGAATACTTGCTAGAACCTTGCTTGAGCAGAACCTGAAGTTGGAAAATGCCATGCCTACCATATGCCAACTTCACCTTTTCCAAAGAGTAATGTTTTGTGTTTCAATGTTTGCAGACCTTTCAGCAAGCCAAGGCACTCAACCAACTGCTGCTCTTGGGCCCCCTCATCACACCTCCCGTGAATGTCACTGCGGTAGCGAAGGTGGTAGTTCAAGACCCAATTAAGAAGCCAATACACTCAAGAAGCTGCCTAAGCACAACACAAGTCATGGGACTTACTTTGGCCTCAGTTCCATCATACAAATCAACGTTATTTACAGATACCTCATATCACATCACTCAATCAATTTATAACATCAGATCAAATCATTGATCAATCGACCTAGTCGATTACATGTCATCTCGACCCTTTCTTGGTCGGCTCATCTCATTTATTCAAATTCACTGCTAAGTTACGGCTCAGCAAGCACGACCTACACAGTCATCTCAAATATTCAATCCCAACGCTGAATTACGGCTCAGCGAGCACGGCCTACTAAAACTTTGGCGATAATGCTGAATTATGGCTCAGTGGGCACGGCTTACTAATTCTTCGGCGGTTAATGCTAAATTACGGCCCAGCTAGCACAACCAATTCCAAATTCTGTGATAATATTGAATTACGGCTTAGCGTGCACAATCGATTTCAAGTTCGGTGGTAGTGCTGAATTACGGCTCAACGAGTACAACCTAGATTAGGTGGTAACTTACAGTCCAATGGACATAACCATAGTTCGGCGGTTTTTTCGATCTAACCCACAATGTCATACGATTATTCAACCACAGACAACAACATTACACTCCTCAAATAAATTTCTCAATTAACATAGTATCTTGGCCTATTTTCCTCAGGTTAAGAATACCCGTTAAAAATGATCATGTGTGGGTATACACGCCTTAGCCAAAATACAATATTTTCATTTTTTTAAAACATTTCACCAATTTCAATAGCTCATTACATATGTTTGACGTTATAAACCAATGCCCGGTAATTTTCCCATTAATTACCAAAATTAATTAAATTAGGAATAAAATCTTAAAATCATAATTAATTCAATTCAGCACCAATCAACGCTCAAATAAATAAATGGACTACACCACAATAATCAACATAAAATTCCGATCGTTGGTTATCCCAACCTAATTTCCGAAAGATAAATAATTAATTAAGTAATTACGGAAAATATTAAATAAATGCAATAAATCTAATTTAGGCCCGTAATGCCTAATTGGAAGCCGCAACGGACCCGGAAATTTTTCGAGACTCATTCAATAAATAATAACACAAGTCTAATAAACCCCTAAGCATAATTAACCGGATAATAAGGGATTAGTGAGCAAAACTCACTTGATCAAAAGCAAAGACTGGAACACCATGACGACGACATGACGGCAGACAAAATCCAAATTTTGAGCGGCATCGGCGGACACTCGGGTTGGGCCCAAAAGCCTTGCAAGCCCACAACAAAAAGTTGTTGGGCCTGCTTCTTGGGTCGACTTCAAGACTGAAAATGGGCTAAAGATACGGGCTTCAAAGTTGGACTCAACAGGCTGAACACTTGGGCTTGCTGAAAACAGAAATTTGTTGGGCTTTGTTGGGCTTTGTTGGACCAAATTCGATGGGCTGAAGGCTGCTGGGAACATTGAACTGGGCCGGGCTTCAAGCGGCTGAACTACTGGACTTTTGGGCTGCTGGAAATTCACGTGGGCTTCAAGTCTGGGCCGTAGCAGATTGCTGGACTGAAGAACATGGGCCAAAGTTGCTGGAGTCACGGACTTGCTTCTTGCGAGCTGGGCCACGAAGACACGTTCGTTGGAGAAGACCACGCTGGGGACATGAGCTGACCGGGGAAACACGGATGGCTTGAAGACACGCGGGCTGATGACGCATGGACGAAAGCAGCTTCTGGCGAAGACGTCCGTGGAGATGCAGCTAGCGTCGTTGCCGAGTGATGGTTTTATATGAGATGGGCTTAAGGCCCGTCCGCCCAAGTTGGGCCCAAAAAGCCCGGCCCACGGGAATAGGGCCCGTGGATGGGGGAAGGTATAAAAGGGAGGAGAGAGAGAGAGATGACACCCGTTGGAAATCGAATTAACGTACGTCTTCTCTTCTCCCCGCGCTCTCTCTCTCTCCATAGAAAAACAATAAGGCATACGGCACTTTCTTCTTCCCTTCAAGGCGTCATCGGATCGAACATGGCCAGATTTTCTTCCTCCTATCGGCGTCGGTGTCTAATCCGTGGCTAACAAGGTACGCTCAAATCCATGGTGTGCTTTACGATTGGTGATACGTGATTTTCCCGGGTCTCGTCTTCCGCATTGATTTAGGGGTTTGATTCAGTGTCGAATCCGGTTTTCGGGCATCCGTTATTCCTAACATTGGTATCAGAGCCCTAGTTCGAATTTTCCGATCAATTTGATGTTTTTTGATTGATTTTTCGTGAAAGTAACTCGGCCGTACGGATTGGGGCGAGAAATCTCGACACCCGAGCGCTGTTCGGCCATTTTTCCGAGTTTTCGTAAGTCGAAATCGAATTCTGATGACATAGGGAGAAAGAGGTCATCGAGACGAGTCTGGCGACATGTTGTGCGTCGCCGGGAGACGCCGCACGGGCCCACACACGCGGCCAAAGGCGTTGCGCGGGGGCGCGATGCGCTCGAAGCGCTTGCATTGGCTAGTGCGTGCACCACACGCGCTGGCGGCGAACCGGCACGTGCGCGCTGGCGGCCAGTGAATCGGCATGTGCCGGTCGATGAACCGACGCGTGCTGACGTCACGTGATGACGTCATCGTGACATCACCCAACGGTCGGTAACCACTGGGATGACATCACCGATGATGTCATTCGCCGATGACCGTTGGCCGGGCGGTCATCGGTCGGCAACCCGACCCGACTCGAAGGCGACCTGACCCGACCAGCTGGCGCATGCCACGCACGTGTCGGGTGACGTATGCGTGACGTCAGCCCACTCATGCGCGCGGCACGTGCGGGTGACGTCTATGTGACGTCAGCCCACGCACGCGCGCGACACGTGCCAGTTGGTTCATCCGACCGGCTGATCGGTCCGATTGGTCCGACCGGTCCAACTGGTCCGACATGCGCGCCCGTCGACCCGACTTGATGAACCGTTGACCGTTGACTGACCGTTGACCGTTGAATTTGACCGTTGACCTTGACCATTGACTTTGTTTCTTTTTCAGTTATGCCTATGTGGGTTATAAGTAATCCATTTTTTAATTATGCATTTGTTGCATGAATTATGAAAAATTATGTATTTTCCCTTTTGTACATTATTGATTATAAGTAATCCATTTTTAGTTTTGCATTTGTTGCAGGAACTATGATGCGTTATGCAAGGATACCTGCAATCCCGAGAACGGACGAGGGAATTGCAAGACTTAAAAGGCTGATGACAGAGTTAGCTGATTATCGGTGGCATGACGGTGATTTAGTATCACATGTGGTCAGGGTCAATCAGATGATACAAGAAATCATCTGCAATGGTTATCTTATGCCGGATTTTGAGAAGATGCCGGCTTTGATTAACACTCTTCCAGCTAAATGGCAAGCAGTGTTAGATCGGCTATGGGAGGTCAACGTGGTCCCGGGTTATAGAAGGCTAGTGGAAGCTTTTGTAAGAGAGTACTATAGGATTGAGTTAACCAAAACTTCAACCCTTAAATTGAGCGCTACATGGCGTAGAGTGAATGCGCCTTGGAGGCGACATGAAAGCTCTCCAAAAGTTTATCCATGGTTAGCAAATGTGCCTTCAAATGTCCCTGCCCTATTTATTTCTTAGATTAGTTATGAGATGTTTTTATGGTTGAATATCTCTTTCTATGTTGATAATTTTCTTTGTATATATTGCTTAGTGTAATGTATAGTTGTATTAATTGAAAGCATTATTGTTTTTAATTGTATGTCAATTATCTGTTGCTTTCTGTTATTGTTGGTTGCTGTGGGTAATTAGCTGTGGGTAGTTTTAGAAGCTTTTGTAGCTTCATAGAATTATTTTGCATATGACAATCATATTAATGATAGTTTTAAGTTAGGATTTTTGGAGGATGATTGGAAACGTAGTGACCTTTTGATTCTGAAGCCTTACTTGAAATTATTCATTAATATGTTGGGTCTATGTAAAAAATGGATGCATAAATGATAGGTATTAATAATTCGTGCATATGTCTGATGTGTTCAGATCAATGGCTTCAGCCACAAAGAGCATAGTTGCCGAGTTGAATAAAGGTAAAAAGCTCAATGGTGACAACTATGAAATTTGGCACATGAAAGTCCAATATGTGCTGGAAAAGCAAGAAGCACTAGAAGCTCTTGACCATATTATGGAAGATCTTGAGGATGCCGTGCGCCACCTTAAGCTAGTAAAGGACCTTCTAACGGCATTTGAGTTGAAAGTAGACATTTACAATGCTGGTTCTAGCTCAGAAAGGGCTTTGGGCTCTAAGTGCAAGCGTATTGATTCGTTCAATATGTGGGATTGCAAAGGATCAAGTCCTTGTTGCAAGAAATCAAAAGTTAACCAACACAAGAGAGGAAAACATCCTCAAGTGAAGAAAATGTCAAGGGTGAGGTGTTACAATTGTGACAAGAAAGGTCACTATGCTCGCAATTGTCGTGAGCCAAAGAAGGTAAACACCCATTGTACTTTTCAGAACTTTACTTTTGTGTCGAGTTCTGTATTCTTGACTGAGTCTAATCCTTTGTGGACAGTAGATTCAGGAGCGACAGACCATGTAGCGAAGGATAAAGGATCCTTCGTGGAATTTCGACAAGTACCAACTGGAACTAAGTGGGTCTATGTGGGAAATAACTCCCGAGCTGAAGTAAAAGGAATTGGCATATGCTAACTGAATATGCGTGGTGGACGCACTTTATTCCTACATGATGTATTGTATGCTCCGGAGATTCGTCGGAATTTAGTGTCTGTTTTAGTGTTAGTTAGACTAGGTTTTAATATGAATTTCCATAATAGAGGTGTAGATTTGTATTTGGATACAAACTACTATGATTGTGGTTATTTTCTGGATGGTTTCATTGTATTAGATATTGAGTATGTTAATGCAATTGTTTGTTATTCCCTTATCACGTCTCCTAATTCATATGATAATGATGTGAATGTGTGGCATACTAGATTTGGTCACATTGGCCAACAACATATGAATAGACTAGCCAAAGAGGGCTTGTTGGGCAATATTGAAAAAATCGATTTGCCCATATGTAAACATTGCCTAGAAGGGAAAACGATAAGGAAACCATTTGAGAAAGGTAAAAGAGCTGAATTTCCTCTGCATTTAATCCATTCTAATGTATGTGGTCCAATGAATGTGAGAGGAAGGCATGTGGCTGTTTATTTCATCACCTTTATTGATGATAATACTCGATTCGGATATGTCTATTTGATTTCTCATAAATCTGAAGCAATAAGTTGTTTCAAAAGGTTTATGAACCTAATAGAAAATCAATTAGACAAGAAAATAAAAGCATTGAGATCCGATTGAGGTCGAGAATATTTATCTGATGAGTTCAGAAAATTATGTGATGAAAAAGAAATAGAAAGACAATTGTCTATTCCGTATACTCCTCAACAAAATGGTGTTGTGGAGAGAAGAAACAGAACCCTACTGGAAATGGTTAGGTTCATGATGGCGCATGTTAACTTGCCTATCACCTTTTGGAGTGATGCATTGTTAACTGCTACGTATATACTTAACCGGGTGCCTTCCAAATCAGTTACTTCCACTCCATATGAGTTATGGACAGGTAGAAAACCGGACTTAAATTTTCTTAAACCATGGGGTTGTGCCGCTTATACACATGTGTCCTTTCACAAATTTGGGAAATTGGATCCCAGAGGAAAGAAGAGTATTTTCATAAGGTACTCAGAACACTCGAAAGGATGTGTGTTTATAGGTGAGTAGGAAAGTGAGAGTATAACTGAGTTTGAATCACGAGATGTCACATTCCTAGAGGATGAATTTCCTAAAAATGGTGAAATAGGGGAAGATTGTTCCCTATTTGAGACTTTGGATTAGGATAATGATGTTAGTGGTGTTCGTCCAAGGTGGGAGTAATATGAGAAGTGATGAATTGAATTCAACTCATTCTCAATTGCAACCACATGATGAGACGACATCATCATTACCTAATCCAAGTGGGAGCATGATGGGGAATGATGTGCAAAGTGTACAATCTCCCAAACGACGAACAAGTCGCCAAAGTATTCCCCGTCGACGTTTTGACATTGAAGGGGAAACTTTTATGGTTGTTCCACAAGATGAAGATGAGCCAAGAAATATTAATGAGGCACTTAATTGCCCTAGTAAAGAAAAATGGATTAATGCAATGGAAGAGGAAATTGAGTCAATGAAATCAAACCAAGTCTGGGAACTTGTTGATCTTCCAAAAGGACGCAGAGCTATTGGGAACAAGTGGGTTCTCAAAATAAAGCGAAAGGCTGATGGCTCGATTGAAAAGCATAAGGCTCGCCTTGTGGCGAAGGGGTATAATCAACAGGAATGAATTGATTATGAAGATATATTTTCTCCTGTAGTGAGATTTACCTCGATTCGCATTATTCTGGCAATAATGGCTAGTCTGGATCTTGAGTTACATCAAATGGATGTAAAGACTACTTTCCTCAATGGAGAATTAGAGGAAGAAATATATATGGAACAACCTATTGGTTTCATAGTGAAAGGCCAAGAAGAAAAAGTATGTCGATTTTTGAGGTCGATATATGGTCTTAAGTAGTCATCAAGACAATGGTATATACATTTTCATAATACCATAATGGCATATGATTTTACGATGATTGATGAGGATCATTGTATATATATCAAAAGATCCAAGGATCAATTTGTGATCATATCATTATATGTTGATGATATACTTATTGCCGGAAGCAATATGGAGTTTGTTAAGACTGTCAAGAGTTGGTTGTCTTCCAACTTTGAGATGAAAGATATGGGTGATGCTGCATATATTCTTGGAGTTAAGATTTCAAGGGATCGTTCGAAGATATCATTATCTCTTTCGTAAGAAACCTATATAAATAAGGTTCTTGAACGATTTCGTATGCAAGACTGTAAACCCATAGACACTCCTATTGCAAAAGGTGAAGGATTGAGCCATAGGCGTGTCCGGGGACTCCACAAGAGAAGGAACAAATGAAACATGTTCCTTATGCTAGTACTGTTGGGAGCTTGATGTACGCTATGATGTGTACAAGACCCGACATATGTTTTGTAGTTGGAATGGTGAATAGATACCAATCCAATCCAGGTCTAGCACATTGGAAAGCCGTTAAGAGAATACTGAGGTATCTAAAGGGAACTGCTGATTACAAGTTGAATTACCAAGGAAAGGATCTATGACTTGAAAGCTATTCTGATACTGATTGGGGAGGAGATTTATATGAAAGAAAATCTATCTTTGGATTTGTTTTCTTACCGAATAATGGCACCATATGTTGGAGCAATAAGAAACAAAAGTGTATAGCCTTGTCCACGATGTAAATTGAGTTCGTGGCATTATCAGCAGCAGTATAAGAAGGCATTTGACTTAAGAGATTTTTGGATCATTTAGGTGTTATTGGAAGTGCTGTAGATTCATTGTTGGTTAAATGTGATAGCCAAGCAGCAAAAGCGTACACCAAAGATCCAAAACAAAATATCATGGCAAGACCAAACATATAAATACCAAGTATAACTTTGTTAAGGATATGGTTGCACGAAAAGATGTGAACTTAGGATACATACTACGCATAGAATGATAGCAGATCCTATGACAAAGCCAATACCTAGAAATGTGTTTTGTGGCCATATGAAAGCTCTAGGATTGCGTAGAGGCTAATGTACTGAATATTGTATTTTCCTTAAGTGTTCACATTTGATGAATTTCTGTTTTCATCATTAATGCCTATGAATCTTTGTATGATCTTTATGCATCTTAATGCTCAGTGCATTATTTTAAGTTGAGAAGTATGTCGGACAAATAAAAGATTAGCCCACTCACACGGGTAATCGCCTCTGTTTACTGTGTGATAAATAGAGATGAGACTGTTTTTAAGCTTATTATCTAGGTGATAATCAAGAGCTCAAGCTTAAAATACATATGTCGCCTTAACTGAGTGTTAAGATGAGGACATAATACTAAAGATGTCCAAAAGTAAAATAACCCACATATTTTACTTTATCTGTCTAATATGCCAGATGTGAATTCTGATGAATTTTGTAAATGAGTAGATACGTGAACTCAAGTTAGACATTGGGTATGTCTGAAGTATCATCTGTACGGTATTGAAAGGTGTAGACATACACTCCATGGGAAATGAGTTAATACCGTAATACGTATTTCATACTACGTATGCATGAGACGACCAATAAGAGTGGCAAAAAGTTTGATCTCAACTTTTATGACGTGTGAGACTCTTGAGAAAAAGAATTCCTCAATTTTTAGTCCCCTCATGACTCTTACTTATTCTCAAGATTTCTATTTAGTGTTTGCTATCTTAGGGTGTTGCCAATGGTCATGAAATAATTCGATCTAATGGGGCATTTATAGAAAAAGCAAGCTGAACTGAAATTGAGAGTTTGAAGGGAAGAGGAAGATCGATTTTGGAGAATCACATTATAGTTTTGTATTCACTAGTCGACCAATTATGACTGTCTTTGTGATAATTATAATTGTGATACAATATATATATCATTGTTTAAAAGAGATCAAGAGAGATATAAATGTGATCGATCGATCTAGGGTACTACATACTAAATCTACTCGGAGTGTGACGCCCATTATGAGCTACTATATATTCCTAACAGATGTATAGCAACGAGCTCTCAAAGTATGCTGGTCGCACGGATTATTCACCGGTATAAATGTTGAAGAGAGGTAAAGAGAATCCTATTCGGCCCACCATGTGCAAGTGAGAAATGATGGTTTTATATGAGATGGGCTTAAGGCCCATCCGCCCAAGTTGGGCCCAAAAAGCCCGGCCCACGGGAATAGGGCCCGTGGATGGGGGAAGGTATAAAAGGGAGGAGAGAGAGAGAGATGACACTGGTTGGAAATCAGAATTAACGTACGTCTTCTCTTCTCCCACGTGCTCTCTCTCTCTCCATAGAAAAACAGTAAGGCATACGGCACTTTCCTCTTCCCTTCAAGGCGTCATCGGATCGAACAGGGCCATATTTTCTTCCTCCTATCGGCATCGGCATCTAATATGTGGCTAACAAGGTACACTCGAATTCGTGATGTGCTTTACGATCGGTGATACGTGATTTTCCCGGGCCTTGTCTTTCGCATTGATTTAGGGGTTTGATTCAGTGTCGAATCTGGTTTTCAGGGATCCGTTATTCCCAACACCGAGAGATGGAGCGGACGCCGATGCAGCTGTTGGGGGCTTCTTCGGTCAACAGCAGATTTCCTTTGTTGACTAGCAAGGTGGCGTCGAATCAGAAGGAGCAGCAACGATCCTCAAAGTGGAAGGTTGATCAAGGAACAAAAGTTGGTGGATGCGGTAGTAAGCTGGGGTTTCGGTTGGGGAAAAGAAAATTTGAAGATGGAAAGAAGTGGCGTCGTGGGGCAAGCGGCAAATGCGGGGCGGTAGTGAATCGAACAGATAGAGGGAGAGATGATGTCGTTTATAGAAAAGAGAGAGACCAGCAGGGGATAAGGTAGAAAAATTAAGAGAAATGGTCCAAATTCCATAAATGCTTGTCCCCGAAAGTTTTCAATATTATCTTATATGTTCTCTATTACTTTCCAACTTATAAATTCTCCAAATTAACAAATTTTGACGCCCAAAATTGCTGATCCTTGTAAAGCTCCGAATTTCTATTTTTAGTCTTAAATTTCCTCACTCAATTCCTCAAATGGAGGTCCAATTTCGATAGAGAAAAATTCCGAGCAATTTTCTGTAAGTCCCCGACACTCAAAAACTCGGCTTAGAAGTCCAAATTCCCTTTAATTTAGCCCATCCGAATTTTCACTAATTTTCAGCAACATCCAAAACAATTTTCTGCAAAAATCCCAGAATCTCTGAAAAATCTTCAAACAATGAGTTGACGTTTCTAAAATAGATCATGACACTGCAAAACTTTCGATCTCTAAAATTGAATTCAAATTCGTGGTTAATTTCAATCTAGCGTGCTTTTAGCGTGACATAATCTACCAGGTAACTTTTAAGAATTTTGGGTGCAATTGACCCATTATCGATTTATCTCGAGTCACATTGTACATCTTCGACACATTGGCGACTCTTGATTGTTGTGAAAATCTTGATGTTTCAAATACGAGCACTGAGTACCAAAACGATAGAAAAATGGGTCTAGTGCCGATCGATAAGTGTTTTGCAATTAGGTGGAATCACCTACACTCTGATCACATATTTCAGTCGAATCGACATATCTCCGGTTTCTAATCGATTTCTGACAGTGCCGTAATGACCCTTGCAGATTGACACGGTCAAATAATCGATTCCTAGTCGAATTCTCAAGTCCATTGCATTTAGATTCCTTAATTGCTTCCTCAGGTAGTCTAGTTATCTCATGAGTGATCAATTCAAAGAATAACACTTTCGGCGCATAAATGAAATGCATGATTTATTCAATTGAAAACAGTATTTGAAAATTCAGGATGTCACATTACATGCAGTCATGATGGTCTTGCTTAGATTTGTGTGAGGTTGGGTGAAGGTTGCAACCCTTGCCGGCCACCGTGTTACAAAAAGAAAAAAAAACGAAAGAAGGAAAAGAGAAGAAAAGAAAAGGAAAAATAATATTAAAATTAAAATAAAAAATAAAAATTTTGATAAATATTAAAAAAAATTAAAAAAAAGTTGTCCACATCAACCTTGATTGTTCCATGTAGAAGGATTAGCATCCATGTTAGCAATTTTCAGCCAAAATAAGCTAGATTGACTCAATTGGTAAAATATAAAAATGTTAATGACAAAATTGCACAATAAAAAAGTATAGGATTGAATTGGAAAAATTTATAAAACTTTTTCGATAATTTTCATCACTAACGAATATCACAAGCAATGTTAGGTCTGAGCTTCCCTTTGATTGAACTTTCCTCAAACAATCTATTATGTCAAATCATCACCTCTGTCATGCCTTCCTTATTCTCGAAATGCCTTCATTATGATATGTTGGTAGCAATGTTAATATTGCAAGCCACTCAGGAAAGAGAAAATAATAAAAGAAAATCCACATCAGTCTCTTTCCTTGCCAAATCCACATCGCACCATTAGTATTGCACCTTGATCCGACTCACTCATTTTTCAAGATCGAATAGATTCAAACGACAAAAGAAAAAAAAATACAAAGGGTTTCCATGTTCCTTGAGTTCGATCTCTGACAATGATCAATTCATGAAGGGCCGATGTTCGGTCCATATAATGTAGTAAACAGTTGATTGGGGATCACAGACTATCGGACTTACAGGCCTTCCAAGCGGCGTGACTAAAGGCTAACGCGATCCAGCCGGGACGAAAGCCTTGCCTCCCTTTGATGAACAAACCCTCGCATTTTCCATGGGACGTATGCTCAGTTTTTCCCTTTGTTTGGGCCAGTAGCTGACTCTATTAGGCAATAAATTTTCACCGGTCGGATGGTGGTAATCGCTGACACTCGTGGTTGCTAGCGAGTGGTTATGGTGGATCGCTTGTCCAATCAAAGTTGAGCTAATTATTGGTAGTATAGTACTTGGGGGTGCCATCATCGAATAACTTTTGCGTGCGGATGGGATTAAGGAAATTCGCTAGGAATTACTTCTCCACATGTCCTAATTGGATTCTCCAGCAGGGTTAATTAGATGGGTCAAAACCAAGAAAAAAAACCCGGCTTGGGATTCACTCTCTTGCTTTTTGAGATGAAAATGTCCTCTTGTGCTATGGATTCTTTGGGCTTTGTCCGTATGAATTATTTTGTGTCTTAACACTTCTTCCTTGAGTTCTCCTATTCAAATTCTCAGTGATCGTATTCACATCAGAAAGTCACTCGGGGGTTTGTTTGTGAACTGTTATAAAATAAGTTCGCGGACACGGTTTATCTAACTTGATCTCAAAGATTCAAAGTGAAATAGGCATGTAATTAATGTTTTGACTTCTCTCACCATGTATCTATTCTATTTTTCTTTATTCACCAAGTGAAGAAATGGACACATCATCTCTTAATTCATCCTTTTCTTCCACGATTTTCTTTGCTCAAGTGAACTATGCCCCATGCACCACCAATAACCTACACAGCAAGACTGTAGCAAGACCATTTCAATACGTTGATTTCTTAATGGTGTCAATGTGACATCCTGATTTTCAAGCTCTAATTTCAATTGGTTAAATTGGACATTTCATTGACACGACTATAGTGTTTTTCTCTGAGTTAGCCACTCACGAGATAACTAAACTAGCTGGGTAAAACTCTCGTCGACCGGCACTAATTTGATTTTACTATCGTTTTGGTACATTGGGTCTGTATTTGAATCCTTGAGATTTTCACAACAATCGAGAGTCGTCAATGTGTCGAGTGGGTTCATCATGGCTCGAAGAAAATCGATCACGGGTCATTTTTCCTAAAAAATTCTGAAAACTACCCCGTAGCCTAAGACACACTTGAAATACGTCCGAGTGAAATTAACCGCCAATCTAAGTCCGATTTCAGAAATTGAAGAGTCTGTCATGTCACAGGTCATTTTAGGAACGTCGAATTAGTCTTAGAAGATTTTTCTAACAACCAAAAAGTCGTTGACGTGTTGTTTTGAGTAGAAAAGACTAAAGGAAATTGAGATGCATGTTGGATGCATGGATGAAAAAAAATAACAATTGAGGCATTGAGGTATCAATTGAAATTTTAGAGGCCAAATAAGAGTTGATCAAGAGAGAATTGAAGAGCAATTGGAGCTTATTTGCTAAGGAATTCGTATGCCCCCACCAATTGTGATCTTTGGACCAATTCAACTCTCTAGAAGGGGTATATTGGACTGAAAATAAGCTGGTGGAAGATAGCTAAGGTTGTGGATCAACATGCGGAGACAAAGAGGATATTTGTTGTGGAAAAACCAAGCAAAAAGGGCCCCTCACTCATCTCTCCCTTATCCCCTCTTCTGTTGTCGTCCGAGACGTTCGAGAGCGGGCCATCTCGCACACCACAGGAACAAAGAAATCCACAGATGCAGGAACAGGCCATGTCTTCGTCTTCGTCGCTCTCACCTCCCCGCTGCTGCCACCTGCCAACTTCTCGGCCTCCTTCGGTCAACAACAGCAACAACCGAAGCCTCATGTTGACCCAGCAGTGCCCCATCTCCACTTCTTCCTGTCGCCAGCAGCAAGCACTGAAGCAGCTGCCATGATCGTCTGCTCCATCTTCGTGTCCTCTCCTGCCATCTCTCGCTGCCAGCGTTTTTGGTCTCCTCGGCCAGCGAATCCAGCCGACAATTGAAGCTGCTTGTCTCCCTGGTCAACAGCAAGCCCATGAAGCTTGTTGGTTGACCGCATGTAGCCGTCGAGACTCCACGCGTCCTGTAGCAACGTCTGGACGCTAACTCCTTCATTCCCCTCCACGTCCGCGACTCACCACCGCCTGTAGTTCACGTCTCCACCAGCGACTTCGCAGCAGAATTCCTCTCATGTTGACTGCCAGACATCCAACGAAGACCCGAGGCCCCAGCTCTCCACGTTTCGGTGTCTTCCCAACAGCATGCGAAGCCAGCAGCTGCTTCATCCATTTCTTCTCCTATGCATGTGTCTTCGGCCCAGTCGCGCGTCTTCAGCCCACGATCAACCAGTGAGCCCGTTGTTCCATTGCAGCCTATCTTGTGGAGTTGAACAGCCCAACAAACTCCAGCATCTTGGGCCGTGTCTTTAGCTCAGCAAAATTTTAAAGTGCAGCAGCCCAAGAGAACAACCCATTATGTGAGTCTCTAGCCCAATTCAACAAGGCCCATCTTCAGCAGTTTTCAGCCCAATTGAAGCTCACAAGCCAGCAGTAGTTCGGCCTAGGTTTGGCCCAAGCCCAGCTGTTGCTGTGGGCTTGCGAGACTTTTGGGCCCGGCCCGAGTGTCTGTCGACACCATCGAAAGTTCGAGTTTCGGCCTCTATCGCATCGCCGTCGCAATGTCCCGGTCCCTGCTTTTAATCAAGTGAGTTTTACTTATTAATGGCTTCTTAGTTTGCTAATTATACTTAAACGTTAATTAGATTTAATTAAGTGCAATTATGTGGTTAGATTAAAATGGATTAGTGATTATTAGTTGATTGCATTGCATATTAGTTAGGTGGTTAGTGTACTTAGATAGAGAATTGCCCATAGTATTTATTGGATGTTTCTTGGGATTTTCCCAACCCTTATAGGGTGTTAATTAGACAATTCGAGCATAAGTGGAATTTTTAGGAATTAAATATTAATTTTGGAAATTAATTATTTAATTATTTATTTTCCAGAAATTCAACTGGGATGGCCAGTGACCGGGATTTCGTGCTGATTGTCGTGGAGCAGTCCATTTATTTATTTGAGCTTTAATTCGTGTCGAATTGATTTAATGGTGCATTTTGAAGTTATGTTATTAAATAATGCAATTTTGGCTATGTGATTGAGGATCGGTCGAGTATCGGTTGTTAGTATCGAAAGTAAGTTGGTAAATCACCTGGAGAATGCACGTGGCCTGATGAATTGGAGTGTCACCTAGGAAGGACACGTGGCTCAGTGATTGGATATGTCACATTGGCAAAAAGGTAGCCTTAGAGAATGCACCTAGCTCGAAGACTCGACATGTCTTCCTAAAGAATGCATGTGGCTTGGTGACAGAGTATGGCATTGTAAAAAGGGTCGGGTGGGACCATAAAACCACTAGATCTTGGAAGTGTCGGGTGGGACCATAAAGCCACTAGATCTTGGAATGGTCAAGTGGGACCATAAAGCCACTAGATCTTGGAAAGATCGGGTAGGACCATAAAGCCACTAGATCTTGAGAGGTCGGGTGAGACCATAAAACTACTAAATCTTGGAAAGGTCAAGTGGGACCATAAAGCCACTAGATCTTGAGAGGGTCGGGTGGGACCATAAAGCCAATAAGTCTTGAAAAGGTCGGGTGGGACCATAAAGCCATTGAATCTTGAAAAGGTCAGGTGAGGCCATAAAGCCATTGAATCTTGGAAGGGTCGGGTGGGACCATAAATCCGCTAAATCTAAGAATGTTGCTTGGTGGGGCCGTGATTACCACCTATAGATAAGTTGTGTCCTAAGGACCATGATTTATAATTGGGAATTGAGTTGGAATAATTGAAATGACCGTGAGTGGTCTTGTTGGTATGTAATTGACTAGATCGATTAATCATTGTCTTGATTTGATGCTGTGGATTGATTGATTGAATGGAAATGACATTAAGTGGTCTTGTTGGCGTGTAATCGACTAAGTCGATTAGATCGATGCTTCGATCTGTGATGTGATTGCTTGGGTACCTATTTGATCTGTGCTAATATGCAAGTGGAATCTAAAGCCAAGGTAAGTTCTTTGACTCATGTTTGAGATAGCTAGTATAAGCACCTAGAGGGGGGGTGAATAGGTATAAAAACAATTTCTTGAGATACGAAAGCGATACTAGGCAAACGATAGAAATGAAGTTCTCTTTTGATTAACAAAATGAATTACGATCAAAGTAAAGCAAAGAGGAGGAAGAGAAAATTGAACACAAGGTTTATAGTGGTTTGGCTTATTCCAAGCTTACGTCCACTCTTCCGCACTGACAGCCCACCGGTTGGATTTCACTATGAACAAAAGAGATGTTACAGCAAGGTTCTCCCTTGATTCCACAGTGTAGATATTCTACCACACAACCTCAAGGTTTCTCATGAATATAGACTCTCTTTTGAGTACAAGATTTTGCTCAAATGTATTGACTAAAAACAAGGAGCTTCAGACTTTGGAATTCTTCTATCGTGCACCATCTTGAACAACTAGAACGTCTTCCTTATATACTCCTTTATGCCATCATACCCGTTGGTACTTTCCAAAGGAATTTCTTTTAATCTACCCGTTGGACGGAATCAATTAAGAAGATCATTCGAGCTATTAAAGGAACATGTCGATAGTCCATCAATCTTGTTCGCCCATACAATCAGGATCTCGGTTTCCATATGTAGAACCTTCCAAATATACTTTACCAATCATCGGATCCTTAATTTTCGAATCAATCATGATCAAATAAAGGATTCCATTATGTCATATCCAGCCAAGAGATCTTCTCTAGTTGATAAAGTCACATTCTTAATGAAACATCCAGTTCTGGATAGCCTTTCTTCAACGGATTAGAAACTGTCAATGAGAATAGACTTTGAGTCTTGAGTCTAGCGGTCCGGAGGTCTTCAGACTTTAAATAGTAGAGTCTGCAAATATTCAGACTAGAATGATGGAAACGTTTTGTCAGCTTCAAAACACTTCACGAAGATTTCTCCAACAATCTCCCCCTTTTTGATGATGACAAAACTTTTCTGCAGATTTGAATAACTTTGACCTGCAAAACATTACTCAAACAAATATTAATATCTCATAAAGATTAATGGCTTAATGATAACACTAGAATCTACAACCACAGAAAATAGGTTGGTCTTGCATGAGAGTAAACCATATTCATAAGATATCAATAGTACTTAATATAAGCAGCAATCAATCCAAATCCACATTCAGTCCTTATCCCGACACACAAGTCAAACATCAAAACAAACTAAAAGTTCAACAAGTTTAAGTTCAAAGGTTTAAAGATTTCAAATCTCTTACATCTCTCCCCATTTTTGTCATAAAAAAAAAGGTTGAGATGGGAATAGAATTGAGTCAAGATGGCTTGGGAACGCGAACGAGCTAGAAATCTCCCATTGACTGGACGATGCCTTCCAGCTTTTTCAATTCCCCATTCAGTCGTGTAACATCCTCACCCTTAGCATTAGTCTGAATCTGAAGAGAAAGTGCTTAGATCTAATCATTCAAGGAACCTGAAGAAGCTTGATCTGCATTTTGCAAATTCTGAACTTCGCATCCCAAAGCATATATCTGACCTCACATTTCCAAGAGAACATCTAGAATTCTGCGAAAATCTACTGAATTATCATTCTGCGTACTAGCTTCTGCACGGTCAGATGGAGTAAAGGCAGACGATGGCAAGTCAGTATAATCACGTAAATTTGGCGAAGAAACATCATGTCCTTCCTCAGGAAATTAAGAGGCATAAATGTCCTCTGGATCTGCTGGAGAGCAACTGACTCTCTCACTGGTAGTAGGATATGAGGACATTCCTCTTCTCTCTTGGTCTCCCCCTATTTCCATGCCTTCAGGTGGAAAAGAGTGTTCCTCATGTTCTCCTTCCTCTTGATCTCTTTTCTCTTCTTCTTCCTTTTCAGCATCTCTTTCTGCAGCTTCTCTCTCCTCTGTTTTTTTCTCCTTTGCTTCTTTCTCTTCTCTTTCTCCAGTCCTTTGTTATGAGTCTTTTTCTGGAACAGAACGGCTTAGATTCTTCAATGCCATTGTAGAAATGGTGATATTTTCCTCATCATCTTCATCCTCAATGATGAGAGCTCTTCTTTTCTTCGATGGAGCAACCATGAGCTCCTTCCCTTTTCTTTTTGCTGCAGAAGAGATTTGATGAGTTTTGACTGGAGTCTTCTCCTTGAATTTCTCCAACGCCTTTCTTAGTTCCTTTAGACGCATTTTAGTCACAATTTTCAGTCCTACCACCATATAATCACAAGATCGAACACAGAGAATTTGTGGAGGCTGAATATTCAGATGTCTGAATAACTTCGTCACAAGACCTGGATAAGGAAGTTAACCTCTGTCCTTCACCACTGCTCTATACATGTGGAACATAACAGTGTGAGGAAGAGAAAAATTTTTCTCAGTAATGATGGCATACATCAGCTTTGCCTCTGAACTTGAAACATCTGTCTTGGAAGTTGATTTTGGTTTGAGGCAATTGATCACAATCTTGTGAAGCAGAATGTTAAATGCATTCATCTTCAAGTAGGAAATCTTTTCCTCTGTTCTTCTATCCTTAACAAGTTCCAATGTAGCACGAGCAATAAAAACATTGATGGGTTGATATCTCCCTCTCTCAACCCTAATCACATCCGCCAGCATATCCATATCCACCACAAAGTCCTGATCTCGGACACTGAAAGAGATTATATTTGCATCCAAGAAGCTAAGATTCGAATAGAAGTATGCGATTAATTCAGCATGGGCTTCGTGGTGTCGAAAGTAACCGCTCAAGTTAAAGAAAACTGAACTTTTCCCTCAAATTGACATTTACAGCATCAAGGAAATCAAAATCCACATTCCTAGGGTTTATCACCCCACGCTTCAACAATTTTGAGTATAGAACCTTATGTTCCTTCGATCTAAACAACTCTGTCCTTTTTCTTCGAATTTTCGCTGCAACACCCATTCTCGGTTGAAATTGGCTGTATAATTTGTCATCATCATTCCCATCTATCGGATTAAATCCCCCAACACGCGAATCACTTGGGATATTTGCAAGGGTTTCTTTTGCCAACCCTTTAGGAGCAATTCCCAAACACTCTATTTTTCGCAAAAAGATGTACTCATTCTCATATCCTTTGTCCTTAAAAAACTCATCGATGTAGTTTAATGGAGTACCAGTCCTCTTTAAAGCATGGTAAAGCTTATAAATAAAAGAGGGTCTTTGAATTCTTACAGGATCTGCGTCTTCAACAATTTCTTCCTCTTGTTGATGACCAACACCCTGTGGACTAGTTGGTGGAGAATGACGCTGTTGAGAATGTTGTGGGCTTTACTACTGATTTGGAGACTCTTCTTCCTCGGTGATATCGAAGTGCGTAGGCCCCTCACTCATTCGTTGTGGTCCCCTGCTTGCGATCCTCAAAGATTTTCTTAAAGACGACATCTTTCTCAGTCTTCGAAAGATTCCTTGCTTGAATTTCCCAAGAAAGATGACAACTTTTTTGAAGATTAAATAAGGGAGGAAGACAGGAATGGAAGATTGATGCTTTTTAGGGTTTTAGAGTTAAGTGAAGAGGAACCGACTATATATAGCTCAGTCAAAAAGGGGTAACTCTAAACGTCGCAAAGGAAAGTGAAAAGATGCCTCTTTTAAAAATAACTGCCTTTTTCAAAAATAGATAACTGCCATTTTTAAAGAGAAATTAACTCTTTTTTGAAAAGGAAAAATTGCACCTTTCACGGAAATTGAAGATAGCATAAATCAATTATAAATAAATAAATGATCATACCTTTCTGAGATTAATATAAGAGAAAATAAAATAACTTATAGTCAAGAACCATGTTTGTCTGAGTCTGAGAGTCTCTAGACTTTAACTTCTTCAAGTTTCAAGATGTTGAGTATGGAACGGATGATTTCAAATTGATTTTTCTCCAAAGGCTTTATAAATATATCCGCTAGTTGGTTCTTTAAGTCAACAAACTGAATCGAAACTTCTCCATTTTGAACATGATCTCTAATGAAGTGATGTCGAATCTCTATATGCTTTGCTCTTCAGTGAAGAATTGGATTTTTGGTAAGATTGATTACATTGGTGTTGTCGCAGTTAATCTCCGTGCATGAATCTTCAATTCCAAAGTCTCTTAACTATTGTTTTATCCACAGAATTTGTGAACAATAACTTCCGAGAGCTATATACTCTGCTTCTGCTGTAGAAAGAGCTACTATATTTTGCTTTCTTGAAAACCAAGACACTATCCTACTTCCAAGTAACTGACAAGTACCTAAGGTGCTCTTTCTGTCAACTCTGCATCCGGCTAGGTCTGCGTTTGAGTATCCAAGAAAAGTAAAGTCTCCCTTTTTAGGATACCAAAGGTCGATGCTTGAAGTTGAAGCAATGTATTTGATAATACGCTTTGCAGCACTTAAATGAGTAGGGTCTATTTGAAATCTAGCACAAATGCAAATACTAAATAAAATGTCAGGTTTAGAAGCAGTAAGATAAAGAAGTGAGCCAATGATACTCCTGTATAACTTCTAATTGACTTTCTTTCCTCCTTCATCTTTGTCTATCTTTAAGGAACTTGACATTGGTATATCAGCCTTTTTGCAATTATCCAGTCCAAACTTTTTGACAAGATCATTAGCATATTTTTATTGATGAATAAAAGTTCCTTCCTTCAGTTGTTTTACTTGAAGCCCGAGAAAGAAGGTTAACTCACCCATTATGCTCATTTCAAATTCATCCTACATAGTCTTAGAGAATTTCTTGCACAAACTTTCATTAGGAGATACAAAAATAATATCATCGACATATATTTGAACAAGCATAAAACTTTTGCTTTCTCTTTTGATAAACAGAGTAGTGTCTACTTTACCTTTGACAAAGCCATTTTGAATTAAAAACTTACTCAGCCTGTCGTACCAAGCTCGAGGTGCTTGCTTTAAACCATACAAAGCCTTTTTTTAGTCTGAATACTAAGTCTGGCTTCATTGGGTCTTCAAACACAGGTGGTTGTTCCACATATACTTCCTCATGGATAAATCCATTCAGGAAAGCACTTTTGACGTCCATTTGGAATAACTTGAAATTCTTATAACAAGTAAAAGCAAGTAATAATCAAATTGTTTCTAACCTTGCAACTGGTGCGTAAGTCTCGTCATAGTTTATCCCTTCTTCTTGTATATATCCTTTGGCCACGAGTCTCGCTTTGTTTCTTACGACTTTTCCTTTCTCGTTCATCTTGTTCCCAAAAACCCATTTACCTCCAATAATAGATTTACCTCTTGGTTTAAGAGTCAACTCCCATACATCATTTATACTGAATTGTCTGAGTTCTTCTTGCATAGCTTCAATCCAGCTTTCATCAAATAAAGCTTCTTCTATGCTTTTGGGTTCTATTTCAAAAATGAGAGCCACAGCACTAGACTCTTCGCGCCTTTTGGATCTTGTGCGAATTCCTTCATTAATGTCGCCAATAATGAGATCTTTGGGATGACTGGACTTATGCTCCCAGTTACTGGTTGATTTGTCAGGTTGATGATCACTTCATTCATTTGAATCTTCAATAACCATTTGTTGCTGGTCTTTCAGAGTCTGAGCTGCTTCTTGAGATTTAGACTTTGTAGAGTCTGGAGCAGGTTCAGATTCTTCAAGATGAGTCTGAATAGATTCATTTTGCATAGAATCCTGGAATTTGACATTCATTGATTCCTCCACAGATTGACTCTTCTTGTTATAGACTCTGTAGGCTTTGCTTGAGGTTGAATATCCAAGGAAGATACCTTCATCTGATTTTTCTTCAAACTTACCAACTCGATCATTTGCATTTTTCAATATAAAACATTTGCATCCGAATACATGAAAATATGAAACAATAGGCTTTTTTCCTTTGAATAACTCATAGGGGGTTTTTTCCAGAATAGGCCTTAGAAAAACTCTATTAATAATATAACAAGCTATTGAAACTGCTTCAGCCCAAAATCGTGAAGAGATGTTGCTTTCAATTAAAAGAGTTCTAGCCATTTCTTGAAACGATCTATTCTTTCTTTCCACAACTCCATTTTGCTCTGGAGTATATGGAGAGGAGAACAAGTGCTGAAAACCAGATTCATCACAAAATTTTGTAAAATCTTGATTTTCAAATTCACCTTCATGGTTTGTTCTTATACTTGAAATAACATACATTTTTTTCATTTTGAACCTTTTTAGCAAATTTTTCAAAGTAAGAGAAAGTTTCAGACTTACTTGCCAGGAAATATACCCAAATAAAACATGAGTAGTCATCCACAATTACTAGGCAATATTTCTTACCTCCAATGCTCTGTGTTCTAGTTGGTCCAAAGAGATCCATATGCAGAAGCTATAGTACACGGTTAGTGGTAAATTGATTTATTGGTTTAAAGGAATTTCTTACTTGTTTTCCCAATATGCATGGTGTACATAGATCAGACTTTTGGTATGATAAATTGGGTAGACCATGAACAAGTTTCTTTACTGAAATTTTGGCTATCTGCTTCATATTGATGTGCCCAAGCTTTCTGTGCCATAAGCTTGCTTCGTCTTGGATTGAGATTAGACATTGTGATTCATCTGGTTTCACATCCAAGAGGTAGATAATTCCATGTCTTCGACCCATGAATAACCGAGTAGAATCTTTACTGGTTCTTGAACATATTCCCTCTTGAAAGTAGATTTTGAAACCGATATCACACAGCTGACTGACACTGAGCAGATTATAGTTGAGTCCTTCAACTAAAAAAACATTGCTTATTGTGAGGTTTCCAATCTTTACAGTTCCAAATCCCACTATTTTTCCTTTGCTATTTCCTCCAAATGAGACTTTTCCACCATTCACTTAAACAAGCTTTATGAAGCAATTTGAATCTCCTGTCATATGTCTTGAGCATCCACTATCTAGATACCATTTTACCTTTTTCTTGATAGTGACCTTCATTTAAAAAAGAAACTCAAACTATCTTTGGTACCCATATTTTCTTGGGTCCATTGGTGTTAGTATAATATGCGATTTTTGCTGATACTTTCTTAACAGGTTTCCAAACCATAAGACATTCTTTTTCAAAATGATCTGCACTATTGCACTTTGAACATCTAAGAGCATTGCAACCTACTGGTTTTACAAATATCCTTTTAAAATGACTTTCATAAGCATCTCTTGTGGGTCTTTGCTTAATTCTTTCTTTCACTTTTGAAAAATCAATTAAAGAAATGGTTTCAGCAGTCATTCCCAAACCAGATTTATTGAAATAAAGTTTTAAAACAGAAAGAATTTTTTTTCAGTTTCTCAGATCCTAAAGAAAAATTTTTTTAGAAACATTTGAGATATCATATTTTAATAATGCATTTTCTTTTGAAAGATTTTCTTCACTTTCTCTAAGAGAAGAAACATTCATGTCTAAACATTTCACCTTTTCTTTCAAAACATTTTCCTGTTGTTTTAGAGCTAAATTTTTTCTTTTGAGTTCGGAAATCTTTTTAAGAGAAGTCTTAAGACTAAAACACAACTCATCAATGTATTTAGAAACTTTAATAGGGATTTTGAAGTTATTCACCTCAAATTCACTGTTTGAATCTGATTCTGTCTCGGAGTTTGAATCTGAATCCGATTGTGACATTAGACATATATTGGCATAATCATCATCATTTTCTTCACACTCTGTATCACTTCGGGTTTCTGTTTTAAGAGCCTTTCGATACTTTTCAGCTTTTCCTTTCTTCTTCCTCAGAAGAGGACAGTTAGGTCTGATGTGTCCATTTTTCTTACATTCAAAGCAGACTACATCTTTGTTTGATTCATCATCCTCAACAAACTTAGTCTGTTGCTTTTGAAAACTTTGTTTTTTTGGATTGAATCTTCTTCCTTTTCTGTTCAGCTTTCTGAATCTTCTTATCATGAGAGCAAGCTCCTCATCATCCATATCGTCTTCAGAATCTATAACATCATAATCATCATTGGATTTTAATGCAATGGATTTCTTACCTTTAGGATCTTCGTTTTCATTGATTCGTTCAACTTCATAAGACTGAAGAGTCCCAACCAACTCATCAACAAATAGCGGCATGATTCTTTGGGTCTCTCTTATTGAGGTCTTTATATGATTCCAATCATTGGAGAGTCCACGCAGTAACTTGTTTACCTTCATGGGATCAGAAATTGGTTGATCTTGATTTTCAAGACTATTAACGATTTCTATAAAACGACTAAACATGTCAGTTATAGATTCTCCTGATTTCATTTTGAAGGCTTCATATTGACCGAGGAGAATGTTGATTCTGGTCTCTTTCACTCGATCGGTTCCTTCATAAGTAATATGTAATCTATCCCAGACTTCTTTAGTTGTAACACAAGAAGATATTATGTTATATTTAGTAGATGATAAAACACAATTTAAATAATAAATTGCTTTTGCATCAAGAGCTTATCTCTTAATTATCTCTTCCGGAGTCATTTCACTAGACTCAACAATATCTTTTCCTTTCTCTAAGACAGGTGCAGCTTTAGGAATGATTCTTTTTTCTACAACGTCCCATTCCAGAGGATCCTTTGATCTTATGAACGCCTTCATCTTGTTTTTCCATATGTTGTAATCATTTCCATCAAAGTAAGGCGGTCTAGTATTACTTTGCCCTTCTACTAGCCCTGGAGCCAACATACTAATCATGGATCTTTAACTCTGAAGTAAAACACTTCAAACAAAGTGAGTACACGAGCTCTGATACCAATTGAGATAGCTAGTATAAGCACTTAAAGGGGGTGAATAGGTGTAAAAATAATTTCTCGAGATACGAAAGCGATACTAGGCAAATGATAGAAAGGAAGTTCTCTTTTGATTAACAAAATGAATTACAATCAAAGAAAAGCAAAGAGTAGGGAAGAGAAAATTGAACACAAGGTTTATAGTGGTTCGGCTTATTCCAAGCTTACGTCCACTCTTCCTCACTAACAGCCCACCGGTTGGATTTCAATATGAACAAAAGAGATGTTACAACAGGGTTCTCCCTTGATTCCACAGTGTAGATATTCTACCACACTTCCTCGAGATTTCTCACGAATATAGACTCTCTTTTGCGTACAAGATTTTGCTCAAATGTATTGATTAAAAACAAGGAGCTTCAGATTTTGGAATTCTTCTATCGTGCACCATCTCGAACAACTAGAACGTCTTTCTTATATACTCCTTTATGCCATCATACTCGTTGGCACTTACCAAAGGAATTCCTCCAATTTACCTATTGGACGGAATCAATTAGAAAGATCATTCGAGCTATTAAAGGAACATGTCGATAGCCTATCAATCATGTTCGCCCATACAATCAAGATCTCGGTTTCCATAAGTAGAACCTTCCAAGTATACTTTGCCAATCATCGGATCCTTAATCTTCAAATCAATCATGATCAAATAAAGGATTCCATTATGCCATATCCAGCCAAAAGATCTTCTTCAGTTGATAAAGTAACATCCTTAATGAAACATCCAGTTCTGGATAGCCTTTCTTCAATGGATTAGAAACTGTCAATGAGAATAGACTTTGAGTCTTGAGTCTGGCGGTCCGGAGGTCTTCAGACTTTAAATAGTAGAGTCTGCAAATCTTCAGACTAGACTGATGGAAACATTTTGTCAGCTTCAAAACACTTCACGAAGATTTCCCAACATGCATAGGCAGCCCTAAGGTGTATTAGTTTACTAATCGGGTCTTAGGGGGTAGAACTTGCTGAGATGTTGTCTCAGTGGTTATTGAATAACCATTTCAAAACTCAGATGAGGAGCCTAAGGAGGAGGAATCTGATAAGGAGATCCCTAATGAGGAACCCAAAGAGGAGTACTAAGGAGGAGAACCCCGAGGATAACCCTAAGTACGACCTGGATGAGGACTGAGATCCCGTCCTGTCTTATTAGCCTTGTCCGCATGTGAATAGATGTTAGATCATACTTACGTATATATAGTATTGTAGAATACTATGAGATGCGTGTAAAAAGATGTGGTTGTGAATTTTTAGTATGAAAAATATATAGCCTGCTTTTCTATCCCATTATTTTATTGTCTGGGGATTTATAACTGCTTATGCATGTGCATAAATGAATGAAAGGGTTAGCGATACATAGTCCTGGAATATCGCATTTTAAAATCGACCAAAGGTAAGAGATGTGCGCATGCCTGAGGATCGGGGCGTGACAGTCAAAATCCGATATGCAGTCAGACATATTGTCTGATATTTTCTTTTTGAAATTAAGCCCGTTGTTCCCTAGAATTTTCTTATTTGAAAGAGACTCTACAATCAATGAACTCATCTTTTAACTGCTCACCTGACGTTCCATATACTTTGACAAGAAATTCAAAACCCAAACTAGACTTAGATTGATGACTTTATTTAGCAATTCTAGTGCATTTTCGTCTATATACCATAGAACTTGCAAGGTATTAAGTTTAGGTTGTTTATAAGTGGAGACAAAACTTTTGTGTTATATGTACATTTTATGGGCAACAATTAACTATACTTTCAGCAAATCTCATTGGACGAAATCATCAGTGGGGTTGGAAAGCGAGGCAGGAAGGTAAAAAGCATCTTTTTCCCGGTACAATAATTTAGGGAAAAAAAATAACATAATCGATGCAAACACTGCTGCCAATGGCTTTTTGGATCGTTCGGCAAACGATTTAGGACAACAATCCGCATAATGTGTGAGAAAACGATCATGACTTTTGATCTAGAAAGGTTAGGGTCCCATAGTCCCAATCTGAAAAGCTTATTATGAGCAGTGTACTTGTATCAAATTGAGTACACCTTTTGCAATCGTTTCAGACCTCAAAATTCATGGTTTAGGCATGTCTCAGAGCACTTTTCTATTTCATGTCATATCTCCACATTATTTTCGGCTTTTGTTTGTTTTTCCGAATTCTTTACTGCTTAAGTTTATGTTTGGGTTTTCTAGGTTGTGTATTAGACATATTTCTTCATATTTTATAGAATATAGAATAAGAGAATATCTCTCTATAGTTGGGCCGGTGAGTGTGTGCACCTGAGTGCATGTTTGCCGATCGTTAGATTCATGTTTATCTATAAATTTGTTGAGTCACTTGGTATTAGAGTCGGCATGAATGCTAGAGAGCCATGTTCAAGCATTTGTCTTGCTTGATGATGAATAGGGGATAAGGACCTTGTGCACAGCTTTTTGGTGGTTCGAAACAATTGCTGTCCAGTCTACCCTATTAAACTCCATTTGAATGGGGTAGAAGAAATTTTCATGGTGATTAGGACCACTACTAAATCTGTGGAGGTTGTGGAGACTGCAATGGCTATGATGTCTGTGACTGCTATATGTTAGGGAAATCCCTTATGATGTTTTGAAAATAACAAAATAAATCAAAGGCTACTAACATGTTTAATGGTTAAGTAATAGACCATGCAGATAATAGAACATGTGAAGGATATTGTCAAAGTCTGAAGACTGCCAGACTCAAGACTCAAAGTCTGAAGATTGCCAGACTCAAGACTCAAAGTCTGAAGACTGCCAGACTCAAGACTCAAAGTCTGTTCTACATCAGAAGTCTGTCAACTCTGACTAATTCCAGACTGAACGTGAATGATGAACCAGAAAACAGACTTTATGCTGAAGTTGAACCAGAAGACAGACTCTATGCTGAAGCTGAACTGGATACAGACCTTAAAGCTAAATCTGTTCAGAAGCAGAATATGTTCAGACTCAGATTGTAAAGTCTATCGCATTCAGACTCAAATTGTAAAGTCTATTGCTATTAGACTTTACATCCAGATTCGATGAATCGTAACTCAAGCCCAATCATATAACGGCTAGTGATCTGGTTTGGATTCCACATCAAGATTGATTTGATTGATTCAATCTAATTGATTGACGATTGGATCTTAAAGACAAGAATTTTCTATACGAAGAAGCTTTACTTATGGAAACCAAGATTTCGTTTGTATGGGCGATCGGAATCAATTTGGGATTCTACCTTTGTCACTCAATGGCTACCAAATCTTCTAGATACAGAGCTGTCCAATGGGTATATTGGAAGACGATTATCCGGGATACTGTCCAACGGGTAGTTTGGAAATGGAGGAGTATTTAAGGAGATCATGGACCGATGAGAAAGAAAGAGACGGAGCGTAGAATTTATAATTCCAAAGTCTGAGCGACTTTCGCTCATATACTTGTCTCTTGAGAGCTTAAACGTTTGTGATCGTGAGAGAAATACCAAAAGAGTGACTTAGTGAGATAGTGTGATCTACTACTAAGTGTTTGCACTCGAAGTTGTAATCTCTTATTGATTGCATAGTGGAATCCAACCAAGAAGACCGTTAGCGTGGGAGAATGGACGTAGGCTTGGATTAAGCCGAACCACTATAAATCTTGTGTTTTTATTCTCTTCCCTAACTCTTTTATTTTACTCAAAGTTTATTTTATTCCGCATACATTTGCCAAGGTTTATTTTATACACCTATTCACCACCTTTAGGTGTTCATACTAGTACTCTCACTATGGAGGTCGTGAAGATTATGACAGGGTTGTTGGTGGGGCAGAATTTATCATGAAAATCAAATTTATGAGGTGCAAAGGGCCTGATGAATTCGAGAGCAAAGTAAAAGTTGATTATTTTGATGGTCCTGTTCAGGAGTCATGGATTGGTCCGAAGAGATAGATAATGTCTTATATTGTATGGACATCCTGGAGCATAGAAAGGTGAAGCTAGTGAAGTGTAAATTCTGAGTCACAGTATTATGATGATGGGAAAGATTTGGAGGAGAATCGACAGAGCTAGAGAAGGCAATGCGACATGGTAAAAAATGCAATTATTATTAAAGCGGTTTGGTCCAGAGAGTTCATTATCAAGTTCAAAACTGTGCAGTATTACAAAAGACCATGTTTGAACGAATCAAAAGAGATGAACGACAAGCCATCTCAGAGTATTCCTCATGTCAATCATCGAGAAATTGCTCGTGAGCTTCACGGATAGTGTAGCCAACAAATTGATTAAAATGCTGAAACTTACGAATTTCCTTTTTAAAATCTGGAGGATTTTGAACATGACAAAGAATTTCCAAAAAAAAAAAATGCTTTCAATTTTTCTGATGATGGAGTTGATAAATTCGATCATAAAGTATTATAAAGATGCACGGTGAATAGTTTTAAAGACTATGATTTTTTTTTATTGCCTTATCTTAATTTATTTTAGATGTTGTGTTAGGATATTAGGTGATTTGTTTCCATTTTATTAGTTTTCATTAGTAGGTTAGATTTTTCTTATTAGTTATTTGTTTCCTATCTTAAAGTTAGCATTTCATTGGGTTTTGTTAGATATAAATAGAGATTATGGTCTTTTGTAATTTGGTTTTCCTCTTTTTATTAATTGATTAAGTGAGATAATCTATTCTGTTATTGCGCAAGTTTTTGTGTTTGTGAGTCACAACTCGTGTTCATGAATTTAGTATTTTTCTAGATTTGTGTTATTAACCAGTTTTGTTGCTTTAGTATAGGATGCAAACTCGGTTCAAATACATATTTATTAATGAAACAAACTTAATGTATTGAGAAATTCTATAACGATCTCATAAGCAATTTTTCACTTAGCAATCTCATATCACTGGTTAAAATGGTTATTTCTTTTTGGCTGGAGACGACTAATCAAAGAAAAGGAAGAAAATACAACAAATAGGACAATAAGAAGCTTCCAATATGCCACTATCTTCTTGACTTATCTTATTGAAATGAACATTGGAAAGAAATTTAGTATCTCATGTGGTTGAACTTGCGAGTTGGAGAGAATATTGTATTTATTAATCAAAAGTGTCATTTTCTAATCTCGTGACTAGCAACACATATCAACTTTTCTTTATGATCGTGCTCTTTCCTAGAATTTGCATATGAAGGAGATAGAGAACAAGCTCTGATTCCTATATGATATGACCCTCTAGGTAAAATGCAAGTGACAGAAGTATAGCCCAAGTGCCATAACTTGGCACAGAGGGACATTTAAGTGCCATAATTTTAAAATGGTACACTTGAGTGCCTAGTTTTGAAGTTAAATGGGACACTTAAATACCACTCCGGCGAAAATCCGGCAAAATGGCTGACGTGGCGACTTTTCGGCGAGTTTGGTCCAAAACGGCATCGTTTTGCACGCTAACGTGGCGGAGAAAATGCAAAAACGATGCCATTTTGTGTTTACGTGTAAATAATAATATAAAAATTAATTAAATTAGATTTAAAATTAATTTTATTTAAAATATTCAAAATATTCAAAAAAATAAGAAAATTTTAAAAAAATTTAAAAAAATGAAAATAAAAAAATAAAAATAAAAAATTAAAAAGGGGGGTCCGAACGAGGAGGCGAGGGCTGAGCCTCAGCCGCCTCGTTCGGACCCCCTCTTTTTTTCTTTAATTTTTAAAATTTTTAAAATTTTCTTAATTTTTTTTAAAATTTTTTCTTAATTTAATTTTAATTTTTTGAATATTTTAAATAAATTTAATTGTAAATCTAATTTAATTAATTTTTATATTATTATTTACACGTAGATACGAAACGGCGTCGTTTTTGCATTTTCTCCGCCACGTCGTGTGCAAAAGGACGTCGTTTTGGACCAAACTCACCGGAAAATGGCCACGTCAGCCATTTGGCGGATTTTCACGGAGTGGCACTTAAGTGTCTCATTTTACTTTGATATTGGCACTTAAGTGTACCATTTTAAAGTTATGGCACTTAAGTGTTCCTCCGTGCCAAGTTATGGCACTCCAAGTGTCCCAACCTCAATGCAAGCATTAAAGGCCCATAGCGTTTGGATATATAGTAAAAATAATTCCCACTGAAATTTTCAACTAATCTTGGAAATTTCCCGGTAATCTCTAGCAGGCATGCACTGCCAATATGACATTGCTTGACTTGTATATGCTTCTAGACTTGGAAAGATTCAACTCGCTGTAGATATTGGCAGCTGATCAAGATCAGGACCGCCATTCCGTAGAATTCCAATGCTTTTAATAGGGCATTGCCTTTCAATTCCACGGTCAATTATTTTTTCGGTCAATTCCACGGTCAATTGAGGACTGAGAACATTCATCTTGTATATACTCCAATGAAGAAAAATCAAACCATAACTTCTTTGATCCAGTATTTTGTCTTTTTTTGGGTCTAAGAGGTCAATTCAACTAACTAGCATGAAAAGCTGTGCAGAAAATCGAGAGCAAATTTTTGAAACTTTTTTCTTCATAGACAACGATGATTTAGAGTTTCAAAAGCATGTAATGATCATATAAGCATATTCATTTTGATTTTGGGAGAATTTCACGAAGTTTGGAAGTCCTGTTGAGAGCATAATTTGTTGAAAAAGTCAAATTATCCTTAATCCTTAACAAAAGACTTTATAGATGATCATAATATAAAATTGACATAGAAGATACCTAGTGTATAGTCCAAAGAAGTAGATAGATCAATCCACAGTGTCTTTCTCTAATTCGGTATTTTTGTCCTGACAATTTCTCTCCCCATCAATTTTAAATATGCTATGCATGACACGTGGTGTTTGAATAATACATATGCTTATCATATGTAGTAATTGAATATAACAAGTGCGTATGACATGTATACATGACACATTGGATAACCGAATACCACATGTACTATGATGTGAATATTTTAAATAAATTTAATTGTAAATCTAGGGTAACATGGAGATCGAATAAGAAAGTATGAATGACTGTGGAACGGTGAGAGATTCTGATGCGACACGTGCGAAGGACATGTGCAATGACATAGAATTTGAATAGAACATGAGCAAATGACGTGTGAATGATGTACAAATCAAATACGGCTTGAGCAAATCCATGCTTAATGACATTTAAATCTAATTATTACATGTGCTAATGACATGCATTATGACACGAAAAATTGAACTATGACATGTTCAAGTGACGTGCATGATCACATGGAATTCAAATGCAACTTGAGTGAATGACTTGCGTAATGACGTGAAACTTAACTAGGATATGTGCAACCGACATGTGTCCATTGCTTTATGGTTGATCGGAACAAAATCCTACATATGATATAATTCCATTTAACCACTAGGGTTTGCCTTAGTGGTCACCCATTCCATATGAGAGAAGAGATGTAGGTGGTTTGAATCCTCACTTTCTCATGAGGGTTGAGGTGGGGACAATTTAATATCAGGTGTGGGTTTTAACTCTCATATTTTGCAATGAGGTAAGATAAAAATTTGAGAATGAGAGTTAAAGTAGGAGTAGAGTAGAATTGACAAAAAAGAAAAATATAACTCTAGTTACTTTATTATTGTTTAGTATGCCGGATGGGCAAGCCAATGTGGTGAAAAAACTTCGAATGGAAGGTTGGTGGTCGTTGGTATAGGTGAGATAGAAAAAGTATTAAGAGAAAGGAGACTAGAAAATCAATAATGTGGACGAAACAAATTATCCTAATTTTAGCATGACCGGAACCAACTATGGAAACCTTTCAAACAGAGCTATCTGGACTTCTCCGCATAATAGAGGAAGGAGATAGATGTTTGGGCTTACTGAAGAATAGACAAAGGCTATATGAACTTTATAAGAAAGACAATAAGAGTATGAAAGAAGTTAGAAAAAACCATGAACTATTAGTACTGCTGGAGGTCACGTCCATGCCCAGCAATCCTTGAATAGAAGCTTTCCATGCTTTGTCTTACTTTTTCAAAGCTCTTTTCAAAGCTCTTCTCCACTATAAATACATCGTAGTCATTATAATATCGTCCAACCAACCACCCCCCCCCCCCTTCCCTCTTCTTTTCTCCCTATCACACACACATTTGCCTTTTCGCAAAACCCTTTTCAATGATTCCTCCAAGAATCTCGTTCGATGCTGAAAAGCTCCTATTTGTGGCTCTCTCCCTTTTCCCGATTGTCGTCACCTTGAGCAATGGCACTCACCCAGCAGTGGCGCAGGGCAGCAACAACAGCAATCCAACAACGATCGCGGTGAACGTTGGGGGTGATCCTTGATCTGGAGACGCAGGTGGGTCAGATGGGATTGACCTGCATTAACATGTCTCTCTCTGATTTTTATAGTTCGAACCCTTCCTACAAGACTAGGCTCGTCCTCAACGTTAGAGACTCCAAACGAGATGAGGTTGCCACCACTGCTGCAGGTTCTCTCTCTCTCTCTCTCTCTCTCTAACATACTGACTGGTCGCGATGCTTGACCAGAAATATACGATGGCGCCAGCTTTTGGGTTAGCATTTTTGTACTTCTGTTGATCGTGTTGAAGATTGTTTTGGTTAGTCTTTTTTTTTGTACCGAATTTTATGGGGCTAAATCTCTGCTCGAACTTCGAAGGGGTTGGTCTTGTGTTAATACACATATTGCGGAAGAGCATAAACTATTTTATGCATCTGTTTGTGTGATGCAAGAAGAAACCAATTATTGTTCTCAACGACATATTTGGAAATCAAATGAAAATTTCAGCTTCTATATATTTGAAAAGTTAACATACTGACTGGTCGCGATGCTTGACCAGAAATATACGATGGCGCCAGCTTTTGTAGCATTTTTGTACTTCTGTTGATCGTGTTGAAGATTGTTTTGGTTAGTCGAATTATTTTTTTTGTACCGAATTTTATGGGGCTAAATCTCTGCTCGAACTTCGAAGGGGTTGGTCTTGTGTTAATACACATATTGCGGAAGAGCATAAACTATTTTATGCATCTGTTTGTGTGATGCAAGAAGAAACCAATTATTGTTCTCAACGACATATTTGGAAATCAAATGAAAATTTCAGCTTCTATATATTTGAAAAGTGAAAAGAATCCCCGGCTAAGTTTTCAAAGACACAACGATATTTGAGTGTTCCATTCAAAGCACTATGCATTCTCGTAGCAGAGATTGTTCAAGCAACAATTTCCAAAGCTCCATGAAGGAACGACTATGCTTAAGTTCACCAAAAAAGAAAGAGACCAAGATTTTTCCTCATCCTCACGAACTGTTTGTCACCAATCTGTACTCACTCTCTTAGGTGCCTTGTTTATGATTTTCTTTCCCCCTTTCAAATTTAATGACTGCAATATATTAAAAGGGCTTTTTATCATCGTGAAAATGAAGTCCTTATCATCTTATGAGAGGATCAAAGATGACATGAAGTTGATCTTAAAGATTCAACAGAGAAAAGTCCACCTTCTCTATCATCTCATATTGCCCCAAAATAAACAGATGTACATAAATTTGTGGATACAAAGTTTCATCTCGATAAAGACGTGCGAACAGGATTCTTGTTTATGATCTTCGATGGGGAAATATTGGACTACTATTGCTTGCTCTATTCTTGAAGAGTATAAAGCTCTCCTGTGACTCTTGCCCGCGTAAGTGTAGTAAAAATTATAAAATTATGTCTACATGTATATGATAAGTGAACCCTATAAGAAATCGTCTCACTAAAGACACATGCTATATAGCTACAGTTTCGGAAAAAGAGCCTAACATTATTGTGCTTTTCAGGTTAGATTTATAATCATTTTTGCGGAGATGGTTGATAAAGAAAATTAAAAATTTATCTTTGGGAAAAAATGTACATAGAACATATCTCTACATAATTATACTCTATATATATATATATATATATATATATATATATATATTCCAGTTGAGCCATGCATAACGATTTGGTTCGAGTTGAGTCAGCGATTAATTATTTCCGGGGAAATGGTGTTTTTGATGGTCAAATAAAACAACTCAGGTTTGAAGTTCAACCAAATAATTGTCAATAAATGAAAGGAGTTTAATATGGATGTTGAGAGGCTTGACATATATCATATACATCACAAAGGTCTGTCCTCATAAAATCCATAGACTTGGGGCTTGGATTCCAGAGTGGAATTTTCAAATGGCATGAGATAAAGAGGTCAACTTAACGAAAGAATCAACTCGATTGTCCCGGGCCATTTTATCCTCCTGTTTTGTTCTTGACATTACTTCTTTCGAAAGAATTAGTTTTTACTTGGTTTGCAATATCATATGCCAAACGACATCTAACGCGACAACCGAATGCCTGCACTATGCTTAATAAATTAAATCTTTCAACAACCTCGTGGGGTGGTTTCAGTTGGTAAAAAATGGAGCGCGGCCTTGATTCCCTTCGCGTAGTACAATTAATTTCATGAATCTGCAGTTTACTTAATTAAAGTGCACTTTCTTGACATTAATAAATTTTGTGTTTTCACACAACTGTTCATCATGTCTGAAATTACATTAGATCCAAATGGGAAGGTTCGACTATGTTTCGTGAGCATAATTTCATATATACTTGAAAATAAGAGGTTTCGCTTACTCGTGTTGGAGCAATTTACATTGTATCATCTCAAGGACATGTTGAATTAGGAGTCTAGTCATAATGAAAAAAACTCCAGTGATACATTCAACTTCATAAACATTTGATTAACATGGGTCAATATCACTATAATAAACGGAGAAAATGGAGAAGTTTTAATTATTAGTATACACATACTGTTTAAATAATATCAAGTACGAGTTCTTTCCCAACTTCAACTTCCTATGTTTTCTTTTTCTTAAACATTTCTATTTTTTATGATATTGCATCAAGTTTTAGTTGAGTTCTGATCAACACTATGCCTTTTCCACTAAGAATTTATATTATTATCTGACTTATGATTATTGTTTCACTGTCTTTTCTGGTTCACCCGTGCAGCACTTGATCTGATTAAGAATAAGCAAGTCCAAGCCATAATAGGCCCTCAAGGTTCAGCGCAAGCAGACTTCCTCATTCACCTCGGAGACAAATCTCATGTGCCCATCGTCTCTTTTTCTGCCACTAGTCCTCCCCGTAGTTCTCTTCGGAGTCCATACTTCCTTCGAGCCGCGCAAATTGACTCGTCCCAAGTGAATGCCATAAGCGCAGTCATTCAAGCTTTTGGCTGGAAAGAAGCGGTCCTCATATACGTGGACAAGGAGTTCGGACCAGGTATTATACCCTCTCTTACCGAAGCTTTGGAAGAAGTCAACACGCGAGTGCCCTATAGGAGCCCCATTTCTCCTTCAGCGACGGACGATCAAATCCTGCGGGAACTCTACAAATTAATGACGATGCAAACAAGGGTCTTCATCGTGCACGTGTTACCTACCCTTGGTTCTCGGCTATTTGCCAAAGCAAAAGAAGTGGGAATGATGAACGAAGGTTATGTGTGGATCTTGACTAGTGGAATTACTGACCTATTGAGTTCTGTGGATTCATCTGTTGTCGCTAGTTCGATGCAAGGAGTATTAGGCATTACGACTTATGTCCCGGACACGCCAAACCTGGACAACTTCATGGCCCGATGGAAGATGAAATTCCAACAAGACCATCAATCTGTCCTTAATCCTACATTGAACATTTTCGGATTCTGGGCTTATGACGCTACTTGGGCTCTGGCAATGGCTATCGAGGAAATGGGTACGACAAACTTTACCTTCCAGATATTGAATGCTTCAACAGATGGAACAGATCTTGGCACTATGGGGGTCTCTCAAAATGGTCAGGGACTTCTCCAAGAACTAGCCAATACAAAATTCATGGGCCTCGCCGGAAATTTTAGCCTCGTCGATGGGTAATTAGAGCTGTCGGTGTTCCAGATTGTTAATATCAATGGCAATGCAGCAAGAGGGATCGGGTTTTTGGACGCTAGAAAATGGACTGCTAAGAGATTTGAATTCATTGAATACAAGCAAATATTCCACTTCTAAGAGTAATCTCAAAGCGGTAATGTGGTCAGGAGATTCAACCTCCATTCCTAAGGGTTGGGAGATTCCCATGAATGGGAAGAGGTTGAAAAGCTTAGTTCCCGTGAAGAACGGTTTCAATCAATTCGTGAAGGTGACTCGAGATCCTATCACGAACACATTCCAAGTCACTGGATTCTGTATTGACATCTTTCAAGCCATGATAGAAAAATTGCCTTATGCTGTGGCTTACGACCTTATTCCGTTTGCCTTGCCTAACGGAAGTAGCGCTGGCAATTACAATGACATGATCGATCAAGTTTTTTACCAGGTGAGATAACTTATTGCATTAGATGTTGAAACTTAGTGTGCTATAAAAGGGGTTGACAAAGAAAACGTTTCCCTTTCTTTTATTGGAACAGAATTATGATGCAGTGGTGGGTGATATGACGATAATTGCGAATAGATCCTTATATGTGGACTTCACCTTACCATACTCCGAATCGGGGGGTGTGATGGTCATGCCATACAAGGACAACAAGCGCAAGAATGCTTGGGTTTTCTTGAAGCCACTTACTTGGGACCTTTGGCTAACCACCATATGCTTCTTTGTATTTATAGCATTGGTCGTGTGGATTCTCGAACATCGGATTAACGAAGATTTCAGGGGTCCGGCCAAGCATCAAGTTGGAACGAGCTTCTGGTTTTCCTTTTCAACTATGATCTTCGCACAAAGTACTTGTCCTCACTTTTATAGATCAATTGAATATTACAATTTACATATCGTTGTTGGAGAATTTACGGGCTTACCCTTAATTTGGATTGTAGGGGAGAGAGTACTTAGCAACCTAGCAAGATTTGTTGTGATCGTGTGGATTTTCGTGGTACTTACACTAACGCAAAGTTATACGGCAAGTTTGAGCTCTCTTTTGGTGGTGAAAAATCTTCAACCAACTGTGACTGATATAGATCAACTCCTAAAGAGTGGAGAAAATGTGGGATACAAACAAGGCTCTTTTGTTTTAGGAATGCTAAAGCAAATGAAGTTCGACGATTCCAGACTTATATCGTATCGCTCTCCTGAAGAATGCAATGCGCTTCTTTCCAATGGAAGTACAAAGGGCGGGATCGCAGCGGCATTCGACCAAGTCCCCTACATGAAACTGGTTCTTTCTCAATATTGCAACAAATATAAAATGATCACAGCATTTAAAACTGCTGGATTTGGCTTCGTAAGTTTTTTTCCTATATTTTAGCCAAAAAATAAAACCCTCAAAACTTTTTTTCTTTTTGGTCGAAGCCCCTCAAACTGTTCAATTACTTAGATTAATCGTTATTTCTTTGATTAAAAATGCTTCTTTTGGTTTATAGGTTTTCCCCAAAGGGTCTCCACTAGTACCGGATATTTCACAAGCAATCCTCAATTTAACTGAAGGGCCTAAAATGACGGAAATCAAAAACATGTGGCTTACACCAAAAACCAACTGACCGAATTCAATTTCCTCGGCTTCTTCCAACAGCTTAGGTCTTGACAGTTTCTGGGGCCTATTCTTGATCGTTGGAGTTGCTGCAGTTTTAGCTCTCCTCATTTTCATGGTCATGTTCATCAAAAGGAATTGGCATGAAGTAACAAGTTCTTCAGGTTCATTTTGGGGTAAAATTGTTGTACTGGGAAGAAGATTTTACCAAAGAGACCTCAATTCCCATACTTTTAGGAAAGACACATTTAGAGATAGCAGTATGGATGATGGTAGCATTGAGGTTGCAGCAGTTGAAACTTTAGAAAACACTTCCTTCCCCCAAAGTCCATCCAGCGACTCCAATTAAATCAACAAAGTTTTAACCAATGAGCATGGCACACTATCTGCAGAACAAGGACTTCCTGATTGTGTAGACAAAGGATGGCCAGAGATAGTGATAAATGTCGAGATCTGCCAAGGTCAATTGAGAGAGATACATACCTCTAGAACCTTAGATACTAAATTTATAATCCTTGAGTAGTTGAACTTTGTACATTCAGATGACAATATATTCCCCCTCATTCCCTTCTCACGTAAGGTCTGCCATTAATACTGCTTATTGTCTAATTAATACAGCTTCTCTTGTAAGGTAATCGGTTATGATAGTGTTTATTGTTATTTTGATTATCTTCCGCAAAGTATCCGAACTTAGTAACAAAACATGATTTCTCAAAGTAATATCTATCTGTATAGTCTGAGCCTAGTAGAATAGGTTTGAATGGTCATTAGTCAATGGTCCGGCTTTCTTGAAAATCCAAACTGATAGGTGTGAATCCGAATCCAAATCCAAGCCCAACCCGACCCAAACTGAAAACCTGATTTGGTTCAGTTCATTTGGTTTTCCCGTTTTTGCCTTGCCCTTGTCAAACCGGGTCGCTATAAGGCCTTCCCCCTATTTGGTGTATAGTTTGGTTCATTTCTGGTCCCTTTGCCATCCTAGAACTTTCTTAGGAGCCACTCCTTGTTCAAGCTCTCCAGCTCCAACGATCACTCTCTGCCCTCGTCAGACCCGGTCATTCCAGTCCATACCGCAACCACAGCGAAAAGGACCAGAATAGATATGGCAAACCAAACTATCACGAACAAACATGTAGATTGACATCCAGACCAACGATTTACCACCATCACCTTGAACTTCTCTCGCTGGTAATTACCATTGACAGTCACAAGAACACGTCAAAAAAAGAGCAATAATAAAGAACAATAAGGACGTGGGTTTAGATTTAGTCTCGGTAACAAAGAAATCTGACTGAAATCAAACTCGACACGTGATGGAATATCTCTAGCGAAACCCAAATTTGTATATACTTAGAGCAATAAAAAAACCGAAGACACGGATGTACGAACTTGGTTTGGGATTTTCGTCAAACATATAGTGAGCATAGATGGAAGGTGCTGACCACATTTTAGGCCCTGAACCCAGACCTAGACCCAAACAAGGAAATGCTCGATATCAAATAAATCAACTTAGTTGGACACGAAACACTAGAGAACCAAAGAAAGCGAGCTCGGCTCATCCTTAAAACAGAATGGAGCAGAGCAAAAGGCTCCGCAGGGGTGAGCGTTTAATCTCGGAGGTCCCTACCTGGCTCGAAGATGGTGGCTAGAGGGCGAGTTCGAGACAAATCAAACTATTGCCAGCCGCTTCGCGAGGTCTCCGAGCCGAGATCTTTAGGTAGAGAGGCTCGAGCCAAACAACCAACGAGACTCACTGGAAATGCCGGGAAGCAGGAGAGAGAAAATTGTGAAGAGGGAGGATACCGGTAGGAGGTCATTGAGGCGCCGACAGGAAAACCAAGACGTGTTCTCTTCTTCTTCTTTTTTCCCCTTTGCGCGAGAGAGCTCTTCTTTGTGAACGCCCAGACCTCTCTTTTTATATTAAATAAGAAAAAGCTCTCTTTTGTCCTCTTATAGCCGCCAGCCCCGGTCTCCAAATATGGCAAAAGGTTAAGTCATTTCTTCCCTAAGATTTTGCGATACGGTGACTTTGGGCCAATGAGGAGGTGCCATGTGGCATAAGAATTTCAGGTGTAGAGAGAGATGCACGGTCTAGAGTCGAATTGGGCTGAGCTCTATTTGACCAGGCAAATCCCAATCAAACGGGATCTTTTCGAATCTTTGCGATCTTTCACAATTAATCTTTCACAATTAATGAAATTTCCAGAGATATCGTCGGGAAAATTAAAGTGTTAACAATGGTTGTGTGATATATTTTGTAAGTTTTTCCTTATACCTTCTTTTCTTGTTGCCAGGATCAAAAAGCACGCAATGATGGGGGGAACATTTTCGCCCTTCCATCAGCAGTATTACATGGCTTGGTCATAGGTGAAAATGTCTGCCTCGAAATCATGATTCCATAGTACTGCTTTAATTTTCTTTTCATTGTCTTTAACTGCCTGGGTTTAGTGCAGTGTGCAGAAACAGAACTGAAGCAAACTAATTCCGCTAGTCTTCTGCAATAAAAACATTGAGCTGGGTTTATTTTGACAGTTAATTGGCATGAAATTTGAGATAAAGCTACGGTTTTGGCTCGCTCACCTTAGTAATTGATAAGGTTTGGCATTCGATTTCGAGCCTAAAAAATTTAGAGCTCACCGTTCCGGTTTTGGCTCTTCAAACATCATTCCTGGATGAGTATGTATTTTAGTTGAGGGGTCTCCCCAATGCATCACACTTTCACACTGCTTCCATAACTGAAACTTTTAGCTTCCCACCATCAACATCCGTTGGTGGAGCCTTGGTTTTAAATGGCTTTGTGGGGAGTGTTCTTTTGGATTACTTTCGGTATGTCTCGCTCTTTCTTGTTTCATGAAAGGTGGTAAACTTACCACAGCTGAAATATGGTTTAGATAAAGTTCAGTATGCTTCTTGTGTAGGAGATGGATAAACGACGCTTTACTAATAATTCAGAAGTTCTAATAGACTTCACTAAATTCCAGTCGGCGGTCAGACATTTTCTTGTCCTCAACATTAACTACTGCTTAGTGCTTTCTACCCATAAATGGCCCCATTCTTTCGTGAGGTATGTCGAAAATTGTTGAAACAGGGCCCTATCGATCATTTGGACAACTCCACGATTGCCACACTTGGCATGTCCGTGACCATCCCCCTCGCAATGGTGGCAGACATGCTTGTTCGCGGCCATCGTTACTCTGCAATTTACGTTGTGGGATGCGTCCAGGCACGTGTATGTTCCTTGCCCACATGTCACCTTTGATACAATCCGAAGTTATAAGCTGAACTTTTGCTTTTTCAATTGTATGATATCGGTGCAAGCATGTTTGACGAAGCCCGTTTCGGACATTCTCACTGGCTTTTTCGTGTCAGATTTTTGCAGGATTCATCGTAGCCAATTTCTCAGATATGTTTGTGAAGAAACCAGAATCATGACACTTCGAGGGTGTTCAGACGAAAACTTTCGACTCATGGTGCAACTACTTACATGAGATCTCCCACACAGTAAATGGCCCTGAAGTGTGTAATACACAGGCAAATCTCTAAGCAGTTTTCCGAACGCTGTTGTCACAGTGAGTAATGAGTTTATGCGCAACATGATAAAGAGGAAGACGGCAATTACAATTTAACCTGAAAAAACTTTGCATTCCGAAATTACCGGTCTTTTCTTTAATTTTCCTGATAACAGTTGAATATTCCACATAGCTGAAGATATCTGCAGATCGAAGAAAGATAGAGAGCCAACGAAGTGTCGGTGACAGGAGTAGATAAAGTGAATCAAACTTAATTTATTATAATAATGTAATGTAATATATTATAATAATGTAATGTAAGTTTGATTCTAATGGTTGTTAGAGACCAAAAAAAAAAAAAAAAAAAAAAAAAACATGTAAGTTTGATTCTCATGGTTTTGGCATTTCACCGTTTTGGTGCTATATGGAAGGTGTGAAGTGCAATGGGGTGTAATGTCAAGGATGCAGAATATAACAACTCAAATCAGATTTTCGCTTTTCAACTTTTGAACATTTTTTTTCCTTTTCTTTTTTCTGCTTTCAGTGCCTTGGATATAATTTTTATTTAATGCCGTGAACCTTTTAATTATATGTGAATCTTAGCATACACTACTCTTTTTTTATGGGAAAGTGAGTAGCTTTCATTATTGCGTGAAATGAAAGTGTAACTTTCGCTACAATGCACAATAAAATGGCAGTGCCGTTATAAATTTACATATCATCTTTTTCTTTCTTTCAAATGGAGAACGGATAGTCACAAAAGTCACTACATCATACAATCACCGACTTGAGCTAACAAAGAGAATGCCATTCATTGTTATTCCTCAAGCTAAGCAACTACTTGTAAAGCGTACACTTAATGATTCCTTCTTCTTCCGAACAATTTATATGCGACCTAAGTCAACCGTGCTCATCTTGGGAACAGCACTTTGGCGCCAAACCTAACATGTCCACCGGGCACATCATAGATCACCTCAAATGTCCTAGGTTGTATGTTGCCGTAGACGCCGATGTCGGTGTCAGCGCCATTAGGCGTGAATGCTAAGCAAACGACACGCTCACCATGTAAAACATCCAACATGCCCACATGTAAATGCTAGGCAAACTTTGGAGATATTGGAGACTATGTAGAAATTGATTTTTTTTTTTTTTAAAGGGAAGGGAATTTGAAGATTCTAGTGATGCAAAATGATAAAATTGAGCTTATACATGTAGATAGTTGGAATCACATGACAGTATTACTCGTATGGTGAGAAACATGAAGTATTTATGGATCACAAAAACTTGAAGTACATTTTTAATCCAGAAGAATTGAACATGAGATAGAAGAGACGGTTGAAGCTTATGAAAGATTATGATTTGTCTGTCCATTAATACAAGCAAGGCAAACATAGTAGCAAATGCCTTAAATCATTAGTCTTCTAGATGTGACTTTACTCACTACTTGGAAGTCTACTATTGAGGATATGAGCAAGTTGGACCTGAAAGTATTGGTTCATCATATTGGTGTTTCATCGACATAATCAAGTCTAAATAAAATGAAGAATCACATATAAAGGAAAATCAAAGAAGGTGGAGAAGTTGGGAGACAAGTATATTCTTGAGGTTTCTTGGTTGGTTGTGTGTTCCCAATGTTTCGAAGTTCAAAAAGGAGATATTGCAAGAAACTCATAGCATCATATTCTAAATTCATTCAAAGGTCACTAAAATGTATCTTGATTGAGAGAATACTTTTGGTGGATTACAAGAAGAATGATAATGTAATATTTGTCAATTAGTATCAGATGTGTTGGAATGTGAAAATTGAGCATTAGAAACTAGGTGGATAGTTGCATCCCCTTGAAATACTTAAATGGATGTGAGAGGATATCACCATAGATTTTATGGTTTCTCTACCAAAGATGCCAAGTAGTAAGAATACCATATATGGGTGACTGTTGATTGACCGACTAAATCGCATACTTTTTATCATATTGATTTGGCCTTCCACTTGAAAAAAAATGAAGACCTAGTGAGCATTGCTTTTTTACAAAGATCCTAGATTTGTATCCAAGTTTTAGAAAAGTTTACAAGAAGTGTTGGGTACTAAACTTAATTTCAGTATAACTTTTCACTCATAAACAAATGGACAGTCAAAGAGAACAATCCAAAAGTTAGAGGATGTGTTGAGACCCTACGTTAATGACTTTGATGGTAACTTCTTTGAGTGGTGAACATCTACATTTCGCCTTATTTGGTTTTTTTTTTTTATAACAACATCTATCATTTCAGCATTAAGATGATACCTTTTGAAGCTTTGTATAGCTGAAAGTGTAGAACTCCTATTTCTTAGGATGTTGTTGGTGAGAAAAGACTAATTGACCTAGAATTCATTTAGTAGTTGGAAGAGAAAAGTCAAGTTGGTTCGCGAATGTCTTAAAACAGCACAAAACCGTCAGAAAAGTTATGTATACCATAAAAGGCGCAAGGTAGAATTTAGTATGGACCATAAAACCATTCATTTTAATCCTACATTCCAATTTATTTTAAGGATTCATAAATGTGTTGTGTCCGGTATAAAGTTTATATGAATTGTTGAATACATTTGTTAGTTAGATTTCATTTCTACCAAGTTTGAATCTCCCAGAATTTTGGTTGTCGTTTGTCTTGTTCTTTGCCATATTCCTGTGAATCTTCGTTGTATTTGTGGTTTGACTGCGAGCGTGAGCCCCGTGCGAATAGTGGTGGAGATGAATGGCTGTCTGGTGACCGGAAGTCACTTGCTATGGCGGTCCAGTTATGGTCATACCAATCAGCGACGAGTAGAGTCTCTTCACGGTCTGGTGTGGTGAGCCTCGGCCATGGGCGTGCTTGTGGACTCTCTCTTCTTAATTTGTACTGAGCAAGAAGCAAGAAGATGGCTTGGAGAAAAGAAGAGAGGGCATGAGCTTAATTGGTCTAATAAGGTTCGGGTTTATTTAGGCTTATCTAACTTGTTAGGTCTAGTTAGTACAGGCTGGGCTTAGTATGGTTAGATTCGGATTGGGCTTGTTTATTAGAAAGTTAGCTTCGTTTCTAATTAACGTAGGGGCCTTTACAATGGCTTAATTTGTCCTAGGCCCGACCTGTAGGCTTGTTGTAGCCCAATTTTCGGATTAAGGAAAATATGAAAATATTTAATTTTAAAAAAAATTTAAGAAATAATAAAAATTGAAATTTCCAAATTTTTTTATTTTTAATTTAGAAAATCATAAAAAATTATAGAAATTCAAAAAGTCTAAAAAAAATTAGAAAATTCAGAAAATCCCAAAAATTAAAAAAAAAAAAATCGAAAAATTATAATTCCTCAAAATAGCTTGAAAATAGTCTTTTCAGGTAGCCTTTCTTAAGATGTGCAAAAATATTTGATAAGAAAATTGTGCTCAAAATCAAACAAGTCTTTACGATTTTACCATAGGATTCCAATTGTCTTTAAAAAATGAATGCTTTTGATTCCACACTTTAAGTACAATGGCTATGGTTTCCCTTTAACTTAATTAAAAATGGCATACCCTTATTTGGTGATGTTAGATCCTTGCCCTCCCAATGCAATTTATTTAACGTCACATTGGTTGTTGATTGTTATCTTAATGATTACGCACACGTATGATTAACTCACATGTTGTGGATAGGTCTAAAATCAATTCAAACTACCTAACAAAAAATTTCTTAAAATGAACAAGATTAGATATTGAAAAATGCACTAATTGATTAATTAGTGTAACTAATTCCCCAACCCTAGATTCTCTTATTGCATAGGAAGTGAAGTATATTCCCATATTTTACTTGGTTTCTAAGATCTCAATAGACTAGTGGTGACTCCTTATTAAATAAACTTTATGAACACTCTAACGTTGCACAAGGAATGTGCTCGGGAGAGCCCGTGCTTAATCATGGGTCATTGGCCCTTTTTTAGGCAATATCCCTAAACATATTTTCCTCCCTACCAAGTGGTAGGTTGCAATAGCCCTTCTATATATGGTTCTAAACTTGCACATAGATGCTTTTGAAGGTTAGTCAAAATTTTATCACTTATATATTGATATTGGGGTCACATTAGCATCAACAGAACAATATAGATACTCAACAAATATCAAGCATAAGATTTTATTTGTAGGTTTAGTATGTATGGCATATAGTGTTCATTTATCCAAAATCTTATGAGAAAGAGGGTTTATGTACGGCGAGGAATTGGGATTTTATTTTCCTAATATGGTCATCAATGGGCTTCGCCAAACCATGCTCCCACGGGCTTGGTCAAGATAATTTTTTATTAAGCTCAGAACCTGCTTATTTTTAACCCATTTAGCACCAGACTAATTAGAATGCAATTTATGTGGGCCAAATGTTATTGAATGAAAAATGCTAATAATATGCAAATGCAAATTAACAGTTTTTTTTTTGTTAGGAATTAGGGTGAAATCCTAATTTTTTCATGCAATGAATGGCCAAATAGGCTCGCTACAATTTAGGTGTTAACAAGATATAATTTTGTAATGTTAGACCTGTACACAGACATTCCACTAGTATATACTATAATACTGAATTGGATAGACACATAAAATAAATGCTTATGAATTTTGTTGTGAATCAGGCCCATAATATAGAGAAACACTGTATTTTCATTTGTTCATTTATTGGGAGATAGTCTCACTATATTCGTTCAGTAGGCTCTCTTTATTTGGTGTTCTACTACTCCATAGTGAAAAATCCTACAACTCAAGTAAATGGACAGTGAAATGAAAATGATTTCATGTGGACTCGGCTATTTCCTTGTTAAGATTCGCAAAAGATACAAATTTTATGAGAAATTGCTCGTATTTGTTGTTACTTTTGACTCCTAATGACCTGTATAATTGGGCCGTTCGAGGAATTTTCATCCTAGTTAGTTAGTAGTAGTCAAGATGGAAATCAATGGACGATCTCAATTTAATTTTCGATTGCTCCTTTGAGAAAATTGTATTGCTCAAGTACATGGACGGTGAAACGAAAAGGACTCTGTGGGGACCGGAGTTGTGACATCCAGATTTTTCAACCCTGTCTTCTACTGAATAAATCGGGCATTTCATTGATGCACCTATAGGGTTATTCTTAGAGCCGATCACTCTCGAGATAACTAGACTATATCGGGGAAAATTATTAAGGAATTTTAAGGCAATAAACTTGAGAACTCGATCGAATCGAACTACCGACCGTGTCCATCTTTAGAGGTCATACAAAGACGATTAAAAATCGATTTGAAATCGAGATAGACCGGCTCAACGTAGTTGTGTGACTAATCGTGGGTGACACCACTAAATTAGAAAATTCTCGTCACGACACTAGACCGATTTTCTTAGGGGCGTTTGGTAACGATTCTGTTCGGAGCCGATTAAAGCGCGAATTGATTCTTTTTTATTCGTTCCGAGAATCGATTCTAAGCATTTTAAGCTAGTTTGAGAATCGTCCAAAATTTCGATTTCCGGAATAGAATTGCGTTTGGTACCGTATTTATTAATTCTGTTCCAAATCAATTTCTTTTAATTTTTAAATAATTTTTTTTACTTTTTTCCTTTGTTTTCTTTTCTTTTTTTCATTTTTTTCTTTTCATTTTCCTTTTTTTTCTTTTCATTTTTTCATTTTTTTCTTTTCATTTTCCTTTTTTCTTTTCTTTTTCTTTTTTTCCTTTTTCTTTTCTTTTTCTCACCTTCTTCTTCTTCTTCTTCGCCGCCGCCGGACCGGCGATCGGCCACGAGGGCGAGGCCGGCGACCTCACCGAGCGTCGCCGGCCCTCGGCGAGGCCGGCCCTCGTCGGCCGAGCCTCGCCGGCGGCTCCTCGCGGCCGACGGGGCGAGGCTCGCTAGCCCCGCCGGTGGCCGAGCCGACCTCGTCGGGGTTGGGCGAGGGCTCGCGGTGCCACCGGCGGGGCCGGGCAAGCCCGCGGTGGCGGGCGAGCCTCGCCGTGGCAGCGGGCGAGCCTCGCCGGTGGGCCGCGGGCCTCGACCGGCCCGGCGAGGCCTCGGCCGGCCCCGGCGAGGCCTCGCCCGCTCCCGGCGAGGCCTCGCCCGGCCCGGCGAGGCCCGTTTGGCCCGCCGGCGAGGCTCGGCCTCGCGTATCCGGGGAGGCCGAGCCTCGCCGGTGGCCGGGCAAGCCTCCGGCGAGCTCGCCGGACCGGACGGCGGCGGCGGACGGCGGCCGGCGGCGGTGGCGGATGGCGGACGATGGCGGCGCGGTGGACGGCGGTCGTGAGATGGCCGAAGGGACGAAGAAAATTTTGATTCTCAAATTGATTCTCGGAACAAGAATCAACTTTTTTTATTCTTGATTACGTTCCCAACTGTTCCGGAACAAAAATTTTACCAAACGCGATTCTAGGCGAAACCGATTCCGAGAACAAAGAATCGAGAATTTGGCCCCTGTTTGATGGTTACCAAACAGGGCCTTATTGTTTTGGTACCCTGTGTCCGTAATTGAATCATCGAGATTTTCACGACAATCGAGAGTCGCCAACGAGTCGAGTGGGTTCATAGTGGTTCGAAGAAAATCGACCACGGGTCATTTGCACTTAAAAATATCTAAAAGTTACTCGGTAGCCTAGGTCATGCTAAAAACGCGCCAAGTTGAAATTAACTGAGAATTCAAGTCCGATTTCAGAAATTCAAGTCTCAGAAGATTTTTCTGACATCCAACACTTTTTGGGAAAAAATCGTCGCCGGGTTGTTTTAGTGCAGAAAATGCCGGAGATGGTTTTCGGTCGCAAAATTGAGATGCAAGATGAGTGATTGGGTGAGGAAAATTATCAATTTGATAATGAATATATCAATTGAAATTATGGTAGTCAATTGAGGGTGAATCAAGAGAGAGTTGAAGAAAGAATTGGAGCTCATTGCTAAGGAATTCGTATGCCCTCAGGTGTGACTTTTGGACCAACTCCACCTCCCAGAAGGGGCAATTTGGGCTGAAAATAGGCTGGTGGGTGACAGCCATATGGAGGGATAAGAACAAAAGATATTTGTGGTGGAAAGATCAAGCTAAGGGGGACCCTCCATTCTCTCTTTCTCTCCAAACCGTGCGTGACTAGCAAGCCAGAGGAGAATTCATGAAGTTGCAAGTCCACCGAACGTCCACCTTCTCTACGATTTCCTTTCAGTCTCCACCGCTTCGTCATTGTCATTCTCTCTCTGCCCACGAAGACTAAAGTCACCACCCACCGAAATCCCTGCAGGTTGCCACGCATTCGTTCCTCCTCATCTCCGGTCAATCTTCAGCGAAGAAGACCACCTTGCTGCATCCGAATCGGCGCTGCATCAACTTTGGTCGGCCACTCACGCCAGCCTCCACCAAAAATCAGAACAGCAGCTTTCACCGTGTGCCAAGTCCACCGAAGGCCCACGCGTCCAGCAGCAGGCGTCCACGAAGCCCCACGGAGTCAAACCCTCCCTCTTCGTTTCAATTGTTGACCCGAGCGAAGCCTTGCCACGATTCCTTCTTGCAGCTGCTGCCATGTGCGAGCTTCTCCATCTACTCGATCAACAACGAAGCCTTTGTGTTGACTCCATCAACGAAGACCACCCATCTTCATGTCTTCGTCCACCGAGTCAGTCAAGTGAAGCTAGCGAAGCAACCTCCACCGAGCTGCCAAGAAGACCGATGAAGCCAGTGTCCATCTCCCTTGCAATTCGCAAATTGGAGCCCACGGAATTCGGTCTTCGAAGCCCAGCAATTCCAGCCTAGTGAATTTCCTTTGGGCCGCAAGTTAGGCCAGAATTTAACCCAGCAATTTCAGTCTTTCGGCCCAGCAAAAACAGGCCCACGTGATCCACCAAAGTTCAGCTGCAAGCCCATTCAAAGAAATCAGCTCCTTGGGCCACCGAATCCACAAGTGCAGCCCAATCCAAATTCAGTCCAAGTTCAGCCCGCAAAGAGCGCAATCACAGTTAGGCCCAAGCCCAAGAGCAAGCCCATTCCAGTGCAAGAACAAATCTCATTTGGACCGAGATTTGTTGGGCCCGTTCTAGGCCGGCCCAAGTCTGCCGGTGTCGTCGAAAGTTAGATTTCGGCCGCCGTCGCGTCGCCGTCGCGGTGTCTCGGTCTTCGCATTTATCAAGTGAGTTTTACTCACTAATGCTTTCTTAGTTTGCTAATTATGCTTAAGGGTTGGTTAGATTTAATTAAGTACAATTAGGTGGTTAGATTAGGTTAGAACAATTAATTAGTGACTTAATGATGCATGTAGGTGGTTAGACCTAGTTATTAGCAAGTAGAAATGTTAGGTTATTTATTGAATGCATCTCGAGATTTTTTCCGACCCGTTTCAGGCTCCAATCAAGCAATACGGGCCTAAATTGGATTTTTTTATATTTATTTATTTAATTTTCGAAATTAATTATTTAATTATTTATTTTTCCGGAAATTCAACTTGGGACAGCCGGTGACGGAATTTCGTGCTGATTGTCGTGGTGCAGCCCGTTTATTTAATTGAGCTTCAATTTATATGGAATTGATTTAAATTGTGAAATTTGAGGATTTGTTCTAAATTGTTTGTAATTGAATATTTGATTGGTAGATGGCCGAGTATGGGTATATAGCACCAGTTACATTGATGGGCTATATATAGTAGAGAGAATGGTGAGAGCTAACTGAGAATATTATTGGTTGAGACCAATCAGGTATGATATTATTGGACATACGTGGTTCGGTGGTTGGAAGTATCACCGGCAAAAACGATGCCTTAAAGAATACACATGAATGACTTATAAACAAATGTGGTTTGGTGATTGGGGAAACGTCACTGGTGAAAACGACGCCTTAAAGAACTCACGATGTTGTCTATTGCCGATGTCACCTTGGCGAAAACGATGGTTCGGTGATCGACGATATTACTGGTGGAAATGGCGCCTTAAAGAACACACGGTGTCGGTGATCGGTATGTCATTGGCGAAAACGACGCCCGAGAAACACATGTGATTTGATGAAGGAGTATACCATTAGGGAATTATGGTATGAGTGGGAATCACCTAGAGGTGGTTCGAATGACATGTAATCGACTAAATCGATTGATCAATGCTAGATCGGATGTCGTGAATTGTTTGAATATCTGTGTTTAATCTTAATTTGCAGGTGGAATATGAGGCCAAGGTAAGTTCTTTAATCTGTGCGTGTTTAGGCAACCCACAATGTATTGGCTTACTAATCGGGTCTTAGGGGGTAGAACTCGTTGAGACGTGGTCTCATTGGTTATTGAATAACCATTTTAGGACCCTGAGGGGGAGCCAAGGAGGAGGAACCTAAGGAAGAGAGCACTGATGTGAAACCTGAGGAGGAGACAGATTTTTGAAGCAGAAGATGATCCAGAGAGGGATCTTGAGTACAACCCGGATGTGGATTGAGATCACATCCCTTTTGTGAACCCTGTCTTAGTGTAGATAGGTGTGAGACAAGTATGCTCTGAATAGTATTGTAAATATACTATGAGTTATGCTGTTAATAAAAGTGTGGTTGTGAATTTCAATATGAAAATATGGCATGCTTTTCTATCCCATTGTTTTATTGTCTGGGGATTTATAACTGCTTCCGCATGCATAATAAAAAGAAAGGATCGGCGATACTTAATCCTGGGATATCGCACATTACAATCGACTTGGAAGAAGAAGGATGGGCACGTCCCCGAGGATCGGGGCGTGACAGGAGTAACCGCGTGAACAAGTTTGGACTCAATTTCGTCGATGAGGTCCATGAAGGATACAAATTTCCCAAGAAATTGTTCACAATTATTATTATGATTTGTCCGTGACATGACATGCATAATAGGCCTATTCGATGAACTTTCACCCTATGTAATCGGTGACTCGGGTTAGAATTCCATGGACGAGCTTGGAAGGTACGTCATGAATCATTTGATATCTCCACATTGTGGGGAGAAAGATTAATGGTCATGGATTATGAAGAAAAAACCATTTTGAGTCTAGCGAATTGACTTCAAAGTCATTCTGGGTCACATAATATTGAACACTTAGTGGAAAGTCAACATAAATATATATGATATAACACCTCACAAGAAGCTATGATGTGTTGCTTTTGTACGCATGGAATGAGCCAACGGATAGAGAGAATCCACACTCCCATCATCATCCATCACAATTAATTTAAATACGACCATGTCCAAAGGGAATAGTCATTGAGTTGAATCAAATATGAATTGATATGCAGTTTCTTCGAAACTCACAAACATTAACTACAAATATCTCAAGTGTTGTGCCTCTTGAAGTCCAGAGGGAACAGTCATCGAATTGAATCTAATATGAATTGATATACAAGAGAAAGCCAATAATAATAATAATAATAATAATAATAATAATAATAATAATAAAGAACAACAATAACAATAATAAATCACTAACTATGCACTTTGATTTAGTAAGTTTATTACGTTGTTAAGTCATAAATATACATGGGCCTCGTTCTTAACAATTCCTGATTAGTTGGACACTCAACTTTATATGGAATAGAGACAGGTGATCAAATTTGGTTATGTACACACTTTTTCTTTAGTTTACGAATTTTTTTCTCTCTCTCTTCTATTTAATTTTTAGATATGAGGTTCCTACTCTATATGATAACATAGTATGTCATGCCATATCAAATTCAACTTGAGGCGAGTGTTACGTTAAGCAAAAAATATATCCGAGACTGTTCTCTACTAACTGCCTCATCTATTGATGCATAATTAATTGCTCACTTTACAATTAAAAGTAATTAAAAGAACGACCATCAACAATATTTTATGGGTTAGTGTACCTATTGAATCTACTATAGGGCAGGTCATCAGGTACATGATGAACAAGTCTGGACTCAATCTCGTCAATGAGCGCCACGAAGGATACAAATTACCCAAGAAATTGTTCACAATTATTATTACGATTTGTCCATGACATGACTTGCATAATAGGCCCATTCGATGAACTTTCACCTCGAGTAGTCGGTAACTCGGATTAGAATTCCATGGACGAGCTTGGAAGGTACGTCATGAATCATTTGATGTCTCCACAGTGTTGGGAGAAAGATCAATGGGCATGGATAATGAATAAAAAACCATTTTGAGTAGAGTGAATCGACTTCAAAGTCATTATGGGTCACATAATATCAAACACTTAGCGGAAAGCCAACAGTAATATATATGATATGACACCTCACAAGAAGCTATGATGCGATGCTTTTGAACGTATCGAATGAGCCAGTAGGTAGAGAGAATCCACGCTCCCATCATCATCCATCACATTTAATTTAAATACGACCATGTCCAGAGTGAACAGTCATTGAGTTGAATCGAAAATAATTGATATGTAGTTTCTTGGAAACTCACAAAAATTAGCTACGAATATCTCAAGCGTTGCACCTCTTGAAGTCCAGAGGGACAGTCATTGAGTTGAATTGAATCTGAATTTATATGCAAGAGAAAGCCAATAGTAATAATAATAATAATAAAGAGAGAACAACAATAACAATAATAAATCACTAATTGTGCACTTTGATTTAGTAAGTTTATCACATTAAGCCATAAATATACACTGGTCTCGTTCTTAACGATTTTTAATTAGTTGCGCACTCAACTTTACATGGTATAGAGAGAGGTGATCAAATTTGGTTATATACGTACTTTTTCTTCAATTTACGAATTTTTCTTTTCTCTTTTATTTTATTTTTTAATATGAGGTTCTTACTCAATACGGTAACATAGAACGTCATAGTACATCAAATTCAACTTGAGCGGAGTGTTAAGTTAAGCAAAAAAATATATCCGAGACCATTCTCTATTAACTATCTAATCTATTGATGGATGTATAATCGATTGCTTACTTAACAATTAAAAGTAACTGCAAGAATGACCACCAACAATATTTGATGGCTTAGTGTACCTATTAAATCTACTATAGGGCAGGTCTTCGGGTACGTGACGATTGACTTTATGCAAGTTTGCGCAGGTTGTTTGAGTGAAAAAGACCAAGACGTTAATGGTATTAACCAACAATGTATCAATCTTATATCAATTTATGCCTGTTCAAGTTGGCACGTACTTCTTATATTAGTTGAGAATCATCGTCTCATCGTTGTGCATGATTATGTTGTATTATCCACGAGCTTTTGTATACTAGATTAACTCCATACCAAGCAGTCTCATGATCAAGACAGACCTCCATATTAGAATGGGAAAGATTTTTAAGAAATCACTACATGATGCATCGCATATACATCATATGGAGACCCCACTTTTCTTGGTCTTAAATCCGAGTTGTTTCTACCAGCCGAACCAAGTTCCATCATCAGTTGTTTAAAACAACATGGAAATAGCAGCCAAAGAATGTTGGTATAAACAACGCTGGGGTTAAAGAATTGTTATTCTTGTCAAAAATTAAAAACTAAAAAAACAAAAGGGAAAAATGTGGGCGCCATCATCGAATAACTTTTGCATGCAAACGGGATTAAGGAAATTCGCTAGGAATTACTTCTCCACACGTCCTAATTGACTTCTCCAATGGGGTTAATTACATAAACAAAGAAAAATACCCCGCTTGGGATTCGCTCTCTCGCTCTTTTGGGATGCAATGTCCTCTTGGACTATGAAATCTTCGGGATTTGTTGGTACTAATTATTTTGTGTCTTGACCCTTCTTTCTTGAGTTCTCCTATTCAAAATTCTCGATAGTCGTAGTAAAGTCAGAAAGTCACTCGGGATTTGTTCATGAACTGTTAGAATATAAGCTCAACGATACAGTTTATCTAACTAGATCTCAAAGAGTCAAAGTGAAATAGACATGTAATTAATGTTTTGACTTCTCTCACCATATTCGGTGTTCTATTTTTCTTTGTTCGCCAATTCTAGAAATAGTCACATCATCCCGCAATTCCTCTTTTTCTTTCACGATTTTCTTTATTCAAGTGAACCAAGTTCTACGCACTATGCATAACCGACACAGCGAGGATGCAATCAATGAACTGATCTTTTAGGGCCTGCATGTTTGTGTTCATTTTTTTTTTCATGAACATAAAATCTGTTTTTTTGTTCCTAGGAATAAAAAAAGAATAGAAATGCGTTTGTTTGCGTTTTTGTTCCAAATCTGTTTTTTTGTTCCCGGGAACAAAATTGGAACAAAAATAAGAAACAAAAAAAAAAAATTGTTTCCGGAACAATTTTTAAAAACAAATTTTCTCTCTCTTATACTTTTCTTCTCTTTCTTTTCTTTTTCTTTTCTTCTTCTTTTTCTTTGGTCAATCGCCGGCCTCGGCCATGACCAAAGAACCGGCCGTCGAGGGCGGGTGCGCCATTGAGGGCCGGCGACCTCGCCCCCGGCGAGGCTTGGCCTCGCCTTGGTTGGGCGAGCTCGGGCTTGCCCGGATTCGACGAGGCTAAGCTCACCCCAGATGCGGCGAGGCCGAGCTCGCCCGCCACCGGCGAGGCTCGGCCTTGCCGGGCCACCGCTAGGCGACCGGTTCTTGCCGGGGTGAGCTCGGCCTCGCCGGGGCCGGCGAGCCTCGGCGTGGCTAGGCAAGGCCGCCGGCCCTTGTCGGCTGGTCGCGGCCATGGCCGAGGCCTGCGACCAACCAAAAAGAAGAAAAAAAGAAAAAAAGTAAGAAAAAAAGAAAAAAAGGAAAAATAAAATAAAAATATTAAAAAATTAAAAGAAACAAAAAAAGAAGACAAATTTACCAAACATGTTTCCGTTCTTTTTTTTATTCCCGCAACAAGTTTACCAAATGCATTTTTCTGGTCAAAAATTGTTAAGGAACAGAAATCTATTTCTTCCTAGAATAATTTTTTAACGAGAAACACAAACAAACGCACCATTAACTATTCACCTGACTTTTCATGTACTTTGACAAGAAATTCAAAACCCAAACTGGACTTAGACCGACGACTTTAATTAGCAATTCCGATGCATGTTCGTCTACGAATCATGGAACTTGCAAGGTATTAAGTTTAGGTGGTTTATAATTGGCAATGGTTTATAGTTGGCGACAAAACTTTGGGTTATATGCTTATTTTATGGGCAACATTTAACTATCCTTTCAGCATGTCTCACCGAAAGAAATCATCTGAGGGGGATGGAAAGTGGGAAGGAAGGTTAAAAAGATTTTTTTTCCCAGTACAATAATTCATTGAAAATAAATAACAAAATTGATGCAAACACGGCTACTAATGGCTTTTTGGATTGTTGCAAACGTGCTCAGGACAACAATCTGCGTAGTGTGTGAGAAGACGACCACAACTTTTAATCTAGAAAGAGTTACAAGTCCCATAATCCCAATCTGAAAAGCTCGCTCTGAGCACTAAGCCTGTACCAGATTGAGTACACCTTTTGCATTCGTTTTGGACCTCAAAATTCATGGTTTAGGCGTGTTTCGGGGAACTTTTCTATTTTATGTCATATCTCCACACTATTTTAGGCTTTGTTTGTTTTTTTGAATTCTTTACTGCTTAGGGTTATATTTGGGTTTTCCAGGTTGTGAATTAGACATGTTTCATCATATTATATAGAAGACAGAAAAAGAGATTTCTCTCTGTAGTTGGGTTTGTGAGTGCCTGTTTGCCTTTATTTATAAGTTTGTTGCGTAAAGTCGGCGAGATTGCTGGAGAGCCATGTTCAAGCAATTGTTTTGCTTGACGATGAATAGGGGACAAGGACCTTGTGCTCGGCTTTTTGGTGGTTCGAAACAATTGCTGTCCAGTCTACCCTACGAAACTCTATTTGAATGGTGTAAGAGAAATTTTCATGGTGATTAGGACCACTACTAAGTCCGAAGTGGTTATTTGGCCGCAATGGCAAGGTAAAAAATTGATTAGTTCTTTTGAGGAATTATGGATCGGCCTTAGCCTAAAGTGTAAAAATAATCAATTGGAGAGGCAAATAGATGCTGGAAGATTTGAACCTTGGATCTCCTAGTTCCGATACTATGTGAGATTTTGTAAGATTCGTATTTGTTGCTCAAAAGTTTAAAATTATTAGATAAAAGTGTGATTTATTATTTAAACATTTTAACAATAGAAAAGGAGGATCGACAAAACTAGAGAAGGCAAAGCACCGGTGACATAAATTTTATTAAAGCATTTTGGTCTAAAGACTAACGTTCATTATCAAATTCGAAACTGTGCAGTATTTTATTTTTATTTTTTTTTGGTCGAAAGAACTCCTTTGATTAATACTAAGAAGGTGGATTACAACTAGTAGGGAAGTCAAAGCATAAGATAAGATAAAGTTCCTACGGGGGATTAGCAACCCAATTACTATGAAGGGAACCGGTATTATGGGATTTGGCAGTCCAGTCCGCAGCTCAGTTGGATTCGCGTGGTTCAAATTTCAAAAAGACACTCTTCATTTGGGCTAGCAACTGTGTGCAGTTGAGAACGAAGGGCCGCGATGTCACGCCCCGATCCTCGGGCACGCACACATCCTTCTCTTGGTCGATTTTAATATGCGATATCCGGGAATATATATCGGCAAGCCTTTCTATTTATTAAGCACATGCGGAAGCAATTATAAATCCCCAGACAATAAAACAATGGGATAGAAAAGCAAGGCCATATTTTTCATATTGAAACTTATAACCAAAATTTTATACAAAACACAAACCAGAGTACTTCACAACTTTTTACTCTATCTTTATTCACATCAAAATGGATATCTCAAAAGAAGATAAAGTTTCAGTCCATCTGGGCCACACTCAAGGCCCTTCTCTGAATTATCTTCTTCTTCCAAAAATCATTCTCCTCAAGATTTACCTCCAAGTTCTCCTTCTCAGACTCCTTCTTCTCAGCTCCTCAGCGGGGTCCTGAAATGATTTCCCCAAACCGGGATGAGACTACGTCTCAGCGAGTTCTACCCCACTAAGGCCCGATTAGTAAACTATTATACTACAGGCTGCCTAAACAGGCACAGGGCAGAGGACTTACCTTGGCCTCAGATCCCACCTGCAAGTCAGTACAATTCATAATAGGCACCCAAGCAATCATATCACCGATCGAAACATCGATCAAATCGACCTAGTCGATTATATGCCAACAAGACTACCACGGTCATTTCCATTCAATCAATCAATTCACAACATCAAATCAAAGCAATAATCAATCAACCTAGTCGATTACATGTCAGACGGACCATTCTAGGTCAATGCTCTCGGGCGTCAAGTTTACCAAGTAACTTATCCACTAGACAATTGCGTGCGTTCTTTAAGGCGCCGTTTTCGCCAGTGACATCCTTAGTCACCGAACCACGCATGCCTATAACCATGTACTCAATAGACAATTGTGTGCGTTCTTTAAGGCGCCGTTTTCGCCAGTGAGGTTCATAATCACCGAACCACACATGCCTATAACAATGTAGTTAATAGACAAGTGTATATCGTTCTTTAAAGCGTCGTTTTACCGGTGATGTCCTTAATCACCGAACCATACATGCCTATAACAATATGAGTATTAGACCGATCGTGCATTCTTTAAGCGCGCAGTTTTTAGGTGATGTCCCAATCACCGCACCACGTAGGTCCATACACTGTGTCTGATTGGTTCAATCCCGAGTATTTCCAATTCTCTCATAACTTCATCCACTTTACAACTCAATCAAAGCATTATAAATGCTAAACAAACATACTCGGCCATCTACCAATCAATCATTCAATCTCAATCAATTCCAAATCAATTTAGGGTAAATACCTAAAACATCACAATTTATTTAATTTCATGCAACGTAGAGCTCAAATAAATAAACGAATTGCGCCTAATGACGATCAGCACGAGATTTCGGTCGTCGGCCATCGAAATCTTAATTTCCGAAAAATAATTAATTAATAAATATTAAAAATTCAATTTAACACAAAATAAAGCCCAATTAAATAAGTGGACTTCACCATGGTCATCAGCATAATATTCTGGTCATTTACCATCTCAATTGAATTTTCGGAAAATAAATAAATAATTAATTAATTTCGAAAATTAAATAATTAATATTAAAAATTCGATTTAGCTCAAAATAAAGCCCGATTAAATAAACGGACTTCACCACGGTCATCAGCATAATATTCCGGTCTCGAGTCATCCCAGTTGAATTTTCGGAAAATAAATAAATAATTAATTTAATTCCGAAAATTAATATTTAAATACCAAAAATTCCACTTAGGCCCGAAAAGCCTAATTGGAGCCCACTAAGGGTCGGGAAAAATCCCGAGACACTTCCAATAAATAGTAGACCACGTCTACTTGCTAATTGCACAATCAATTTGTCTAATTCACATAACAATTGGCTAATAAACACTAATCCATACTAATCTAACCACTTAAACCTAATTAATTAAAACTAAACCAACCTTAAACATAATTAGCCAACTAATCAGGGATTAGTGAGATTACTCACCAAATCGCGCGCAAATCGGATCAATCCGACGAGGGCGACGCGAGGAACGATTCTTCCCAAAGCACGGCTCGGGTTCGGGGCCCGGAAACGGCCCAAAACGAGCCCGAAAGGAGCTGGAAACCCACTTCGTGGGGTGGCTGCAATGGCTGAAAACAGACACAAAACAGCCACAAACCACTTCCACAAGCGCGACAAGGCACGGGGGAAGGCCGGTGGAGGTCCGGCGGGGTCGAACGGCGGCCGGAGGTGGCCGGACGGGGCAGAACGAGGGCTGAGCAGAGGCTGAACAGGGGCTGGACGGCGCACAGCGAGGACGGCGAGCGCGGGTGGGAGGCGGCGGAGCGCGGGGCGTGCGCGGGTGTGCGGTGCGGGCGGCGGTCCGGCTCCGGTGCGGCAGCGACGGCTTCGGCGAGCTATTGCTTCCGTTCTTCTTCAACTTCTGGTTTTTCACGAACAAGAGGGGAAGAAGAAAGGAGGGGCTCGGTCACATGGGGGAAAATGGGGGAGAAGAGAGAGGAGAGAGAAGAAGAGAGAAAGAAGAGATAAGAAGAAGGGTTTTCTTTTGACTAGTCAAAAGTAGAAACAAAAGAAAGAGAAGCCAATTTAAAATTGGCAAGGGGGCATTCGGTTGGTGGGGGTGCTCGCACGAAGGGGGAGGGGAGGAGAGAAGAGAGAGAAAAAGAGAGAAAAAGGGAGGAAAGAAATAGAAAAAAAAAGGAAATAGTACAAGAATAAGAAATTTACCTTATTCTTAAAATTACTATTATTTTCCATTTCTCTTTCCCTTTTTATTTTCTTTAGCGTTCAATTTTTTTCTTTCGATAATTTTTTCTTGAAATTTGATTTCGTCAATAAATTGACGATGGCGATGAGACAATGTCAAAAAAAGAATTATGATTGCTTAAAATTCGATTAGAAATTGAGTTGATTTCGTGATTAAAAATCGATCGGCGTGATTTTAGCCCAATCCAACTAATTAGGTAGCTTTTAGGGATTTTTTTCTGAGATACATCCTTAATGGCTTCACCTAATAGGTTAGTTAACTCGTGAGTGATCATTTCGGAAGAAAAAGTAGTATATCGCGTCGACGAAATGCCCATTTCATTTTATCGAAACGGTCGAATTTCAGGATGTCACACGCGAAGCCCATGGGATTTCTATTCGGCCCAAGATGGAGTCCACAGCCGGGAGACAGTCGGTTTGGAGATGTGGACATTTGCTTCAGTTCGTATGTTTGAAGTAGTTGTTGTCATAGCAGTTCGCGACTCTCTCAACCACACAAGCATCTGTTGGATGGCTAGGGTTTCGGCCATGTGAGCCGATTGAGCTCGGATCTTCTGCACAAAGCTAGCGGTACACACCCTATCATCTCCTCTACAAATTCCGGCTATGGATCCCTCCGAGCTGTTCTCCTGCCATGAACAATCGACATTTATCTTACAAGCACCCGGATTTGGAGGCACCCATGAGTGCGGTTCTGAGGTAGTCTCTTTCCTTCGTGGTTGCCACTTCTCGAATAGCTGCTGGGAAAGAAGAGCTTCACTGATTAGCTGGTGTTGTTTTGTTTTCCGTCCTTGAAAAATTATGGCATTGCGTGCTTTCCATATGTACCAAAGAGTAATCGCGAAAAGCGCCTTTTGACTTGTCAATTTGCCAGAGAGAAGGTAGTCACATACCCACTAATCTATTCTTGTAATCGATGTTGGGGAGATGTTTATTTGGTCACTAAAGTTCAGCCATATTTCGTTTGTCCACTGACACAGGATGAACAAATGCTCGGAAGACTCTGGAAACTGATGACAGAAGGGGCAAGTTGGCTCAGGTATTATTTTTCTCCGGCATAGGTTGATTCTTGTAGGGAGACCTTCATTGCATAAACTCCACATGAAGTGCCTGATTCTGGGGTTAGTATGTAGATGCCATATTTCTGTCCATAGTCGTTTTGGGGCTTGATATGAAGATGATGCCTGGTTCTCTGTGGTGTTTATGTTTGTTGTTCGTACTCGATGGTACCCATTTTTGATTTTGTAGTTCCCCGAGTAGTGCCCTGTCCATACTAAGCAATTAGGTTTGGTATTTATGTTCAGTGTTGTTTGCTGGATCTCCTTTGAGATGTGGCTGTCAAATAGCTCATTGATGAGTTGACTTTTCCATGTGCGCATGTGTGGATCAATAATATCTGCGACTAGCTTCGGGTCATTTTGATTTGCCGGTCCTCCAATTTTGCTTGATATGAGTCAACGATCTTCTCTCAAGTTAATAGTTTGCCGTCCCCAACCTCCCATTTCAGATCAGGCTTAAGGACATCTCGGCTAAGTAGGAGACTCTGCCAACCCCATGATGGTCTGGCACCTCTAGTAGCAGTCCATAGATTACCATTAGGGAAGTAGAGGCCTTTAAAGATTCTGCTCCATAAGGCCTCTGGAGCTTGATGCAATCTCCAGGCTTGTTTCCCCAACATCGCCTTGTTAGATTCGATTAAATCTTTAAACCTCAATCCTCCTTGCTCCTTTCTCATCTTTAAAAACATCCCAACTCTTCCAGTAAATACCTTTCTGTACTGCATTATGCTTCCACCAAAAGGCTGAGATTTTCCTTTCAATCGCTCGGCAAATGGATAGGGGTATTTTGAAAATATTCATGGCATATTGGGGTAAAGCCTGAACAACCATTTTTATTAGTACTTCTTTCCCCGCCTTCGAGATTAACTGCTCCTTCCAGCCCTCCAATTTTCTGTCCACCCTTGCCATGATCCAATTGAACATCTGTTTTTTTGTTGGACCCCAATCTAATGGTATCTCTAAGTATTTTCCAATTTTTCCTAAGATAGGAACCCTCATTATAGATGCAATGTTTCTTTTTAAATCCTGTGGACAGCTTGCCCCAAAAAACACCCCAGATTTGTTAAGATTAACTGATTGGCTAGACGCAAAACAATAGCAATTCAATAAGTTTACAAGATTCTGAGCTTCTCTAATTGTTCCATCCGAAAGAAAATGGCATCATCCGTGAAAAATAGGCGGGAAAGAGTAGGGCACTGAGGATTCAATTTGATACCTTTTAAGCTTCCATCAATAACAGCATTTTGCACCATGTGGGAGATGACGTTGGCCAAAATTATGAAAAGATAAGGTGAGAGCGGATCCCCTTGTCTTATGCCTCTAGATGGAGTAAAGGTTTCCCCTGCTTCGCCATTAATTAGGATTCGAAATTGGGCTGAGGAAATACAAATTATGATCAGATTCACCCATCTATCACTGAAACCCATCTTCTTCATGCAATCACCTAGAAAGTCCCACTCTACTCTATCGTATGCTTTCTGCATATCCAGTTTCAGTACAGCCTGGAATTTCCTGCACCTTTTTCTAACTCGTAGCTGATGTAGGACTTCTTGAACTATAAAAATGTTATCTTGTATCTGTCGACCACTAACAAAGGTGCTTTGTTCCGGGGAAATAATAAGTGGGAGCCAAGGTTTAGTTGATTCGCCATGACTTTTGTAATAACTTTATAGCTAAAATTACACAAGCTAATAGGCGTGAATTATGTTTTGCTCTCGGGGTTTGCCACCTTGGAGATAAGTGTTATGTGGGTTTCGTTTAGTTCTGGATCAAATGTGCCTTCTTTGAAAAAAGAGTCTACAAGCTGGAATATGTCTTCATGGATGATATGCCACTGACTTTGATAGAACAGGCCACTCAAACCATCTGGTCTTGGGGCCTTAGTTGCCCCCATCTGAAAAACAGCCTGCTGCACTTCTTCCTTGGTGACTTGTCTTATCAGCATCTCATTCATTTCCTTAGTTACCATAAGTGGACATTGCTCTAAGACTGGCTGATAGTATTGGTACCCCACAAGTTGATATAGATCCTTATAATAGCTTGTGATATGTTGTTTGATAACCCGAGGCTCACGGCTCCATACATTCTCTTCAAGTCTGAGCATGTTGATTTTATTTCTTTGTCGCCTCTGAATGGTTGTTGCATGGAAGAATTTTGAATTCCGATCACTCCACTTTAGCCAATTAATTCTGGATCTAATACCCTAATACATTTCTTTTTGACGCCACAATGTATCGATTTTCTCAGTTAAATTATAGTATTCCTCTCCCATGTTTGTTTGGTCTGCCCTGTTCATTATCTAGATAAGCTAGTTTCTAAGCTGATCGATCTGTTTAGATGCATTTTTAAAAGATCTCCTGCTCCATTTTCTCAAATCTTGGGTCACTTGCTTTGTCTTCCTAACCAAGTTTCGATGCCGCCCATTCACTGCCTTCCAAGCCTTGTCTACTACTGCTGCACACTCAGGATGATCTAACCAGTAAGGCTCAAATCTGAACAATCTTTGTTTTTTTTGTGCAACTGAATTTAAACAAAGCATAAGAGGACCATGATCAGAACCTATGGCTGGATATACAAAAGCTTCAGCATTAGGAAATAGGAGCCTCCATTCTAGGTTGCAAAATGCTCGGTCAAGCCTCTTTTTGACTAATTCCTCTCATTCCCTGTTATTTGTCCACGTAAATGCACACCCCTTACTTTCAATGTCTATTAGTGAGCACGAATCAACAAATTCCCGAAACGCCGTCATTCATAACCTTTCCACTGGTCTTCGACCCACCTTCTCCCAATGATACAACACCTCATTGAAATCTCCTATACATAGCCAAGGTGATGATGTAGTTCCATTTCTTGCTTGAAGATAGTTCCAAAGAGAGACTCTCTCTTGGAAGTTAGTTGACGCATGCAGCAGCGATATCTTCATTTTAATTCCATTTCTAGCATCTGTGATTGAAAGATCAATCATCTCTTGGCAACGATACTCAATAGTAATTTGCACCGACTCATCCCATAATAATACCAGTCCTCCCGCAATGCCAATAGGATTAACAACAAACATAGATGAGAAATTTAGTCTTTTTTTGATATTTTCCACCACCGAGTATTGATTCTTTGTTTCCATAAGAAAAACCAGATTAGGTCTCTCACGAGCCACTAAGGCTCGTAGGTGCTGGACTGTCAAGGGAGAGCCTAGACCTTGACAGTGCAATATGACCATCTCAGAATATTCCTCATGTCAAGCATCGAGAAATTGCTTGGGAGCCTCACACATAGGGTAGCCAACATTGATTAAAAAGGTGAAACTTCAGAATTTCCCATTTTAAAAGCAAGAGGATTTTGAGCTTGAGAAAAATTTCTCTAAAAAAATGGTTTGAATTTATGTGATGAAAAGAAGATTTTAGAGTCTGGAGATCAAATTATTGCTAAAGTAGATTTTGATGACTTTGGGAAAATTGTCAAAAAAGTCATAAAACCTATTGTACGACAATCAATTTGGTTTTAAACATATTAATTTTTCTAATTCAGTCCTAAACCATTGGACAACTTGCTAATTTAATCATAAATCTTTTGATAATTTGACAATTTAGTCCTAAACATTTTAAGAATTTGTCAATTTAATTCTTCTAGTCAATTTTTACTAGAAATTGCTGACATGACGGTTTAATAATGCTGGCTATCCCATGTGGCATGACCGATGCTAACGTTAAAATTATTGACAATTTTTTTCTTTTTGTAATTTTTTTTTTCTTTTCCTTTGTTTTTCTTGTGCCTTTTTTTCCCTTCGCTAGCCATTCTGTGCCTTGTTGATGGCTAGTAGAGGTTGTCTTAGGAAAGGGTCGCCCTAGCCGAATTGGGCGAGGGTGACCCTTGCCAATGGCAGGTGAGGGTGGCGCTTAGCCGGTAGACCGTAGTGGAAAAAAAAAAAAAAAGAAAAAGAAAAGAAAAGAAAAGAAAGAGAAACGAAAAGGAAAAAAAGAAAAAAATCAACAAAGAAAAAAAAAAAAAACTGTAACAATTGTTCGTGCCAAAATCACTATGCTACATGGGATGGTTGACGTTGACTAGACCATCATATTGGTAATTTCTGACCAATATTGTTTAGAAGAACTAAGTTGGTAAATCATTAGAAGTTTTAGGACTAAATTGACAAATTATCAAAAGGTTAGAACTAAATTGGCACAGTTGAAATGTTTAAGGCTAAATTGACAAGTTGTGGGATTGAATTGGCAAAACCTGAAGGTTTATGATTGGATTGATTGCCGGCATAGGTTTAATACTTTTCAGAAAATTTATCCTGAAGAATTTAATTGATGTGGAAGAAATTAGAATTCAAAATTTGTAACAAATAGAAGTTGCTGAAGAAGGGCAAGCTTTAGCACAAATTTGACTATGTAAATTTGTCCGATTTTCATTATCTAGATTAAAAATTCACTTTGAAGATTTTCTTGAGTTATAAGGTTCGGATTATGAACCTAATTTCAAGCAAGATGCATTTGATGAATTCAATTATCAAGTATTATAAAGTGCGTGGTCTACTCTTCTTTAACTGGAGGAGCACGACAAATCAGACACAACTTGCCGGAGTCAAGTTTTTCCTAGTGGAGGAATGATGCGGGGTGAATATTTTTACAGCTGATTTTTTTTGGTCCCCCATCTTAATTTATTTTAGATATTGTGTTAGGATATTGGTGATTTGTTTCCACTTTAGTAGTTTTCATTAATAGGTTAGATTTTTCTTATTAGTTAATTCATTTCCTCTCTTAAAGTTAAAATTTCATTAGGGTTTTATTAGATATAAGTAGAGATTATGGTCTTTTGTAATTTGGTTTTCCTCTTTTCATGAACTGATTAAGTGAAAAAAAAAATTATGTTATTGTGAAATTTTTTATATTTGCAAGTTGCAACTCATGTCCGCGAATTTAGTTTTTTTTTTTTTCCTAGTTTTGTGTCGGCACAAATTTATGTTTTGTTGCTTCAATGTAGGATGCAAGCTCGGTTCAAATACTTACTTATTAATGAAGCAAATTTACTGTGTCGAGAAATTATAAAACCATCTCATAAGAAAATCTTCACTTAACAATCTCATATTGCTGGTTAAAGCTTTTTTTTGGTCGCTGGAGACGACTAATAAAAGTATCAAAAAGGATTAAAATACAACAAATAAGAGAATAAGAAGCTTCCAATATGCCGCTATCTTCTTGACTTATCTTATTGAAATGAACACCAGAAACACATCTAGCATTATTCCTTGCTTGTGGTCAAATTTGCGAGTTGGAGAGAATATTGTATTCATTAGTCAAAGGTGTCATTTTCTAACTTCGCGACTAACCACACATATCGACTTTTCTCTATGATCATGCTCCTTCCTGTAACTTGCATATGAAAGAAACGGAGAACAAGCCCTTATACCTTTTCTTGATATGACCCTCCAGGTAAAATGCAAAGATTACAAGCCTAAGGCGCCTGTAATGACATTTTCGTTGCATGTAATTAGCAGATTTTGCTAATCTTGGAAATTTCACGATTATCTCTATCAGACACGCACTGTCAATACGGCATTGCTTGACTCATGTACTTCTAGACCTGGAAAGATTCAACTCGGCGTACATATTGGGGGCAGATCTAGACCAGGACTACCATTCTGTAGGATTCCAACACGTACATATGGGGAGAAAGTTGGCTGAGGTCGCCAACAACCGTTGCTGACCGCAAGCAAGAGCCCTCGCAATGAGAGGTCGTGGTCCTCCCTAGATCGGGTCAAGGGCCACTGTTGGCCTAGATCAGGCCAAGTCGCTGCCCAGCCCCACCAAAGCAAGTGGTGACCCTTGGCCCCCTTGGATGACGGCTGACAACCCTTGCCCAGTCTGGAGGAGGGCCACGACTGTCACTTACAATAAGTTAGTGTCCCCGGCCACTGGCCAAGGCCTAGCAGCCCCGGCCAACCCTCACTGCACCATTGCCGGCCTTTTCTAGCAATTGGGGGTAGTGGCGGTGAGGGCCATACAGCCCTCATTGATTCGTTGCCCCTATTTGTTTGTTTGTTTGTTTTTTTTTTTTTAATTTAGCTTATTTTTAATTAAAATTAATTATAATTTGTATAAAAAATCAAATTTGCACCAAAACAATGTCATTTTGAGCGTATATTTCTTGTTTCAGCCACGTAAACATCGCGTGGGAGGGAGAAAGTAGTAAAAAAGATCATGTTAGCATTTTCTGTTTGTCCAATTAGACAGAGTTAACATGAGGACTCAATTGAATCAATTTGATAAATTTTAGGATTCAATTGCACTTTTTGAAAGTTTTATGATTCAATTGCACTTTCACGACAAGTTCTAGGACTTCTAATGAACATACCCCTTTATTCTCCATTGAGTTACATCTACTTTAGGAATTTTTCGTTTTGTTTTTGGCTTGATTTGTGAGTTTTCAACTAATATTGCAAATGACTCCTCCAATTTCTTCGTAATTTGCATACGAAAGACAAAGAACAAGCTCTTATTCCTTCTAGATATGACGGTAAGATGCAAACATTATAAACCTAAGGCGTTTGGATGTAAGTAAAAGTAATTCCTACCGAATTAATAATATATTCATTGTTTGTAATTAGCAGGTTTTACTAATCTTGAAAATTTCACTGTCATCTTTATCAGACATACGCTGCCAATATGGCATTTCTTGACTCATATATGCTCCTAGACTTGGAAAGATTCAGCTCAACGTAGACATTGGCAGCTGATCAAGATCACAACCACCAAAGGGTAGAAATTCCAATGTTTTTTTTAATAGGGGCAAAAGTATCAAAAAAATCTTAAACCTGTTGCATTGATACCAATTTAATTATAAACTTTTCAATTAGACTAATTTAGTCCTAAATCTTTTCACATTGGTACCAATTCAGTCCATCCGATCAATTTAAGTCGGAAATTGCCCATATGGCTGTCGTCAGTCTCATGTGGCGCCACCAACACTAACGTGAACAAAATTTATAATTTTTAGATTTTTTGAATTCATTTTTCTCATTTTTTTTTTTTTTTCTTTCTCCTTACCTCTTGGCGAGCACGCTGGCTGACCATCGCTAGCCACAAGTGGTTAAGGCAAGGGCCCCTATGGCCTTGTTGGCCACTGGCGAGGGCGTCTGTCCCCGCCCAAATTTGGGGGAGGGCCGAAACCCTCACCCATTGGCCAGTGAGGGCACAAAGGCCCTCACTCATGGCAAGAGGGCCGTGATGCCTGAGATGAGGCCGTCATGGACCTTTCCTGGATCTGGGTGAGGGCCTGATACCCTTGCTTCTCGCCCGCCACGAGAGAGGGTCACTGCATCCTCGCCTATGGCTGGCACGGGCCTCTAGGAGGGGGCCGATGCGCTCGCTTGTGGTTGACGAGGGCGCAGCAGCCCTTGCCAATGGTTGACAAGGGTGCAGGGGCCCTCACCTTGACCAGCCTATGGTTAGCTATGGTTAGCGATGGTCAGCCGGCAACCTCGCTGGCCAAGTGATAAGGAGAAAGAAAAGGGAAAAGAGAGAGAGAGAGAGAGAGAGAGAGAGAGAGAGAGAGAGAGAGAGAGAGAGAGAGAGAGAGAGAGAGAGAGAGAGAGAGAGAGAGAGAGAGAGAGAGAGAGAGAGAGAGAGAGAGAGAGAGAGAGAGAGAGAGAGAGAGAGAGAGAGAGAGAGAGAGAGAGAGAGAGAGAGAGAGAGAGAGAGAGAGAGAGAGAGAGAGAGAGAGAGAGAGAGAGAGAGAAAGGAAAAAAAAGAAAAAAAATAATTAAAAAATCTGAAAAATATTTAAAAACTATAAATTTGTTCATGTCAAGCATTAGTAGTGCCACGTATGACCTACGATGGCCACGTCGGCAATTTCAAGCTTAAATTGGTCGTATGAATTGAATTAGTATCAATGTGAAAATGTTTAAAACTAAATTGATCCAATTAAAAGGCTTATGATTGAATTTATATTAATGCAAAATGTTTAAGACTTTTTTGGTACTTTTCCCTTTTAATAGGACATTGCCTTTCAATTCCACGCTCTAAGAACATTCATCTTGAATAAGTCATTTCTTTAATTCGGTATTTTGTCTCTCTCTTTTTTTTTTTTTTGGGGGGGGGGGGATATGAGAGGTTCGATTTACTAGCATGAAAAGTTGTGCAGAAGATCGAGAGTAAATTGGTAAAACTATTTTCTTCACGGAGAAACGCGATTTAGAGTTTTGAAAGCTTCTAATTAGCATATAAACATATTCATTTTGATTTGAGGAGAATTTCACGAAGTTTAGAAGTCCGGTTGAGAGCATAATTTGTCGACAAAGTCCAATTATCCTTTATCCTTAACAAAAGACTTTATAGGTGATCATAATATAAAATTGACAAAGAAAATGCCTAGTATATAGTCCAAAGAAGTAGATAAATCAATCCATAATGTGTTTCTTTAATTCAGTATTTTGTCTTTTTGTCCTGAAAATTTCTCTCCTAATTGTAACGTTCATCAATTTTAAATATGATGTGCATGACGTGTGGCGTTTGAATGATATATATGCTAATCATATGTAGTGATTGAATATGACAAGTGTGTATGATATGTGTAAATGACACTAGGGACAATCGAATACGAGATATTCTATGACGTGGAACCCAACTGGCATCTGGGGTAACATGGAGATCGAATAAGAAAGTATAAATGACTTGCTGAAGGGTGCAAGATTCCAATGCAACACGAGCGAAGGACATGTGCAATGACATAGAATTCAAATAGCACATGAGCAAATGACATGTGAACGATGTACAAATCAAATATAGTGTAAGCGAATCCATGCGTAGTGACATTAAAATTGAATTTTTCCAAGCGCGAATGACATGCTTTATAACACGGAAAATATAATTATGACATGTTCAAGTGACATGCATGATCACATTGAATTCAAATGCAAGTTGAGTGAATGACTTGCGTAATAATGTGGAACTTATATAGGATATGTGCGACTGACATTTTTTCACTGCTTTACGGTTGATCTGAACAAAATCCTACATATAATGTAATTCCAGTTACTTTATATTTTTTATACTATGCCAGATGGAGAGGCCAATGTGGTAAAAAGCTTTGAATAGAAGGTTGTTGGACATTGGCAAAGGTGAGATAGAAAAAGTATTAAGAGAAGGGAGACGAGAAAACCAATAATATGGAAGAAACAACTTATCCTAATTTTAGTATGACCGAAACCAACTATGATCACCTTTCAAACAGTGCTATTTTGACTCCTCCGCATAATAGGTGAAGGAGATGGATGTTTGGGCTTACTGAAGAATAGACAAGGCTATATGAACTTTCTACGAAAGACAACAGGAGAATCAAAGAAATAAGAAAATACTATGAACTATCGGTACTACTGGAGGTCCCGCCCATGCCCAGCAATTTTCAAAGCCCTTCTCCATTATAAATACATCGTAGTCATCATCATATCCTCCACGTCTCTCTCTCACACACACTTGCCTTCTCGCAAAACCCTTTTCAATGATTCCGAAAGGAATCCCGTTCGATGCTGAAAAGCTCCTCTTTTTAGCTCTCTCCTTTTTCGCGATCGTTGTGACCTTCAGCAATGGCCCTCACCTAGTGGTGGCAAAAATCAGTAACAACAGCAATCCAACGACGACCACAGTTAACGTTGGGGTGGTTCTTGATCTGGAGACGTGGGTGGGTCAGATGGGATTGAGCTGCATTAACATGTCTCTCTCTGACTTTTACAGTTCTAACCCTTCCTACAAGAGCAGGCTCGTCCTCAATGTTAGAGACTCCAAAAGAGATGAGGTTGCCGCCGCTGCTGCAGGTTCTCTCTCTCTCTCTCTCTCTCTCTTTCTCTCTCTCTCTAACATACTGACTGGTCACGATGCTTGCCCAGGAATATATGACGACACTAGTTTTTGGGTTAAAATTTGTGTACTTCCGTTGACCGTGTTGAAGATTATTCTGGTTAATCTTTTCTTTTTAGTGATTTTTATGGGGTTAAGTCTTTGCTTGAACTTCGAAGGGTTTTGGTTTTAGGTTAGTACACAAATTGTGGAAGAGCATAAACTATTTTATGCATCTGTTTGTGTGATACAAGAAAAAACCAATTATTGTTCGTAACAACGTATTTGGCAATCGTATGAAAATTTGAGCTTCTATATATTTGAAATGAAGAATCCCCAGTTAAGTTTTCAACGACAAAATGTGTGTTCCATTCAGAGAAATATGCATTCTCAGAGCAGAGATTGTCCAAGCAACATTTTCCCAAGCTCCGCGAAGGAACGATCGACGTTAAGTTTATTATAATATTTAAATAATAAACTATGTCTTTTATCTAATAGTTTAAGCTTTTAGAATAATTAGCTGTGGTCTTATAAAATCTCATATAATATCAGAGCTGGGGGCCTTGAGTTCAAATTTTATCTGTCTCCCCAATTAAATTTCCACGCTTAAATAATAAACTACGCTTTTATCTAACAACTGAAACTTTTAGAATAATTAGTTATATGGTTTCACAAAATCTCACAAAGTTTATCAAAAAAGAAAGGGACCAAGATTTTTGCTCATCCTCAAGAACCGTCTGTCACCAATCTGTACTCACTGTCTTAGCTGCCTTGTATATAATTTTCTTTCCCCCTTTCAAATTAAACAACTGCAATATATTAGAAAGGTTTTTTATCATCGTGAAAACGAAGTCCTTATCATCTTATGATAGGACCAGAGATGACATGAAGTTGATCTTAAAGATTCAACATAGAAAAGTCCACCTTCTCCATAATCTCATATTGCGCCAAAATAAACATATGTACATAAATTTGTGGATACGAAGTTTCGTCTTGATAAAGACGTGCGAACAAGATTCTTGTTTATGCCTGCATGGGGAAATATTGGACTACTATTGCTAGTTCTATTCTTGAAGGGTATGAAGCTCTCCAGTGGATGATAGATACTATTAGAAATCGTCTCGCAAAAGACACACTATACAGCTACATTCTGGAAAAAGAGCCTAACGTTATTGTGCTTTTCAGTTTAGAAGGATAATCATTTATACGGAGATGGTTGATAAAGAAAATTTAAACTTCTTGGGGGAAAATATGTACATAGAACATATATAAATAATTACAATATTGTTTTTTTTTTTCCAGTTGAGCCATGTATGACGATCTGGTATAAAGTTGAGTCAGCAATAAATTATTTCCAGGAAAATTGTGTTTCAATGGTCAAATAAAACAACTTTGGTTTGAAGTTCAACCAAATAATTGTCAACAAATGAAAGGAGTTTAATATGGATGTTGAGAGGCTTGACATATAGTATACATCACAAAGGTCTGTCCTCATAAATTCCAGAGACTTGGAATATGGGGCTCGGATTCTAGAGTGAAATTTTCAAATGGCATGAGATAAAGAGGTCAACTTAACGATTAAAAAGAATAAACTTGATCGTGCATGGCCAATTTATCCTCCTGTTTGGTTCTTAATATTACTATTTTTGAAAAAATTAGTTTCTGCTGGGTTTGCCATATCATATGCTAAACAACATCAAAGGCGACAACCAAAATGCCTGCACTACGGTTAAAAAATTAAATCTTTCAACAACCTCATGGGTTGGTTTCAGTTGGTAAAAAATGGCAAGGGTGATCGGTTCTCAGTTCAGTCTGGTTCCACCTAGAAACTGAGAACAGGGCCAGGAGAACCGGCTCCCAATTTTTGGGATTGGGGACCAAACTAGACAATCTTGGGACCAAGAGTCCAACTGGTCCAGTCCAATGGAATAGTGATTTGGCCATTATCTTAAAAAAGAGTCGGTCCAGTCCTATTCACCCTTGGAACTAGAAACCAAACCGAAAATCACCGATTCCTTTTTTATGGAATCAAGAATCAGACTAATGCCCTTGGGAATCGGACCCAACCAACTAGTTTGGTCCAGTACGGATGGTTCTTGATTCGGTCGATCCGATATGCTCACCCTTGAAAAATGGAGGTGCGGCCTCGATTCCCTCCACATAGTACAAATAATTTCATGAATATGCAATTTACTTTATGAAAGTGCGCTTTCCTGACATTGATAAATTTTGCATTTGCACACAATTATTCATCATGTCTGAAATTATGTTAAGATTCAAATGGGAAGGTTCGACTGTGTTTCGTGAGTATAATTTCATACATACTTAATAATGAGAGGTTTCGCTTACCCGTGCTGGAGGAATTTATATTATATCATCTTAAGGACATGTGGAATTAGGAGTCTTGTCATAGCGAAAAAAAACTTCAGTGATGCATTCAACTTCATAAACATTTTATTAACATGGGTTAATGTCACTATAATAAACGGAGAAAGTGGAGAAGTTTTAATTATTAGTAGGCACATACTGTTTAAATAATATCAAGTACGAATTCTTTCCCAACTTCAAATTCCTATGTTTCCTTTTTCTTAAACATTTCCATTTTTATGATATTGCATCAAGTTTTAATTGACTTCTGATCAATGCAATGCCTTTTCCAATAAGAATTTATATTATTATCTGACTTATTATTATGTTTTCACTGTCTTTTTCGGTTTACCCGTGCAGCACTTGATCTGATAAAGAACAAGCAAGTCCAAGCCATACTAGGCCCTCAAGGTTCAGCGCAAGCAGACTTCCTCATCCACCTTGGAAACAAATCTCATGTACCAATCATCTCTTTTTCTGCTACTAGTCCTTTCCTCAGTTCCATCCGGAGTCCATACTTCATTCGAGCTGCGCAAAATGACTCGTCCCAAGTGAATGCCATAAGCGCAATCGTGCAAGCCTTTGGCTGGAGAGAAGCGGTCCTCATATACGTGCACAACGAGTTTGGAGAAGGTATCATACCTTCTCTAAGGGATGCTTTGGAAGAGGCCAACACGCGAGTGCCCTATCGGAGCCTCATTCCTCCTACAGCTACGGACGATCAAATTCTGCAGGAACTATACAAATTAATGTCGATGCAAACGAGGGTGTTCATTGTGCACATGTTACCTACCCTTGGTTCTCGGCTATTTGCCAAAGTAAAGGAGGTGGGAATGATGAATGAAGGTTATGTGTGGATCTTGACTAATGGAATCACTAACCTATTGAGTTCTATGGATTCATCTATTGTCACAAGTTCGATGCAAGGAGTATCGGGCATCGGGACTTATGTCCGTGCACGCCAAATCTAGACAACTTCATGGTTCGATGGACGAGGAAATTCCAACAGGACAATCCAGCCATCCTTAATCCTACATTGAACGTTTTCGGATCTTGGGCTTATGATGCTGCTCAGGCATTGGCAATGGCGATCGAGGAAATGGGTGTGCTGAATTTTACCTTCAACATGTTGAATGCTTCAACAGATGCAACGGACCTCAACACTATCGGGGTATCTCGGAATGGACAGAAACTTCGCAAGAACTAGGCGATACGACATTTCCAGGCCTCTTTGGAAATTTTAGCCTCATCAATGGGCAGCTAGAGTCATCAACGTTCCAGATTGTTAATATCAATGGAAATGTAGCAAGACGCATTGGGTTTTGGACTCAAGAAAATGGGTTGCTAAGAGATTTGAATTCAATCAACACAAGCAAATATTCCACTTCGAAGAGTAATCTCTCATCTATTATATGGCCAGGAGATTCGACTTCTGTTCCTAAGGGATGGGAGATTCCTACTAATGGGAAGAGGTTGAAAATCTTAGTTCTTGTGAAGTATGGCTTCGAGCAATTCGTAATGGTGATTCGAGATCCTAGCACGAACACATCCCAAGTCATCGGATATTGTATCAAAGCATCTTTCAAGTTTGTGGTAGAAAATTTGCCTTATGCTTTACCTTATGAACTTATTCCGTTTGCCTTCGCTAATGGAACTAGCGCTGCGCGATTACGAGGACATGGTTGATCAAGTAATTTACCGGGTGAGATATCTCATTGTAAGTGCTTGATTTCGTTGGGTTACATGTTGAAACTTATTATGCTATCATGTGACCGACAAAGAAAACATTTCCCTTCCTTTTTGTTGGAAGAAATACGATGCGTTGGTGGGCGATACGACGATCATTGCAAACAGATCATTGTACGTGGACTTCACCTTACCATACACCGAATCGGGAGTTGTGATGCTTGTGCCATACAAGGACAACAAGAGCAAGAATGCTTGGATTTTCTTGAAGCCACTCACTTGGGAACTTTGGCTGACAACCGGTTGCTTCTTTGTGTTTATAGCATTGGTCGTGTGGATTCTCGAGCATCAAATTAACGAAGATTTCAGGGGTCCAGCAACACATCAATTTGGCACAAGCTTCTGGTTTTCTTTTTCAACCATGGTTTTTGCACAAAGTAATAACCCTACATCTTAATAGATCAGTTGAACATCACAATTTATATATTGTTCTTGGAGAATTTATGTGCTTACCTTAATTTGGATTGCAGGAGAGAGTGTATTAAGCAACCTAGCGAGATTTGTTGTGATCGTGTGGGTTTTTGTGGTACTTATACTCACACAAAGTTATACGGCAAGCTTGAGCTCTCTTTTGGTGGTGCAAAATCTTCAACCAACTGAATCGATGTAAATCGGCTCCGTTGACGCCTTATTTTTATTTAGGTATGTTTTAGTTTATTTATTAAGTTACTATTCTCTTTATTGGATAATAAATAATAAAAAAAATGATGAAAAGAAAAGCGAAAAAAGCGAAAATGGTAAAGAAGTAAAGAAGCAACCTCCGCATGGGCCCTCGGCCCATTTCCGCCTCGGCTCGGCCCCGCGCCAGTCATCTCCTTCCTCGCGCCTGCGCAGAGCACGCGCAGGGGAGCGCGACGGAGGGGAAGGGGATGGATGGACGGTGATAGGACGTGGGAGCGGGGGCGGCGGGTGTCGGATGGGGACGCGGTTCGGCGGCGAAGGCCGTGGCGATCGGCGATCGGGTCCGTCGACCGGCCCGCCCTCGCCTATAAAACCTACCTCCCCCGACGACGACGACGGACACCGAGATCGCGGAGAGAGAGAGGAGCTAGATTGAGTTGCAGCCCTTGGGCACCCCACCGAGAGACTTCGGGGGCCGAGGGCTCGCGGTCTCGATCCGAGCCCCGCCGGAGGGAGGAGTAGAGAGAGAGAGAGAGACGCCGGAGAGGAAGAGATCTGCGGGGCTCTCACTGTCATTGCCACCCTCGTCGCGCCGTCATCACGAACAGGTACCGCTTCATCGCTGTCGCCGTCGTAGCCCTCTCCATTGTCCCGTTCACGTCACGCCGCCGCCGCTACCGTAGTCACGGTCGCCGCCGAAATGCCGGTGTTTTTGTCCCCGCGCGGATTCACAAACCCTAGGGTTTGCGATTTTCCGGGTCGTGAAGCGGATTCGGACCCGGAAAATCGGGTAGGGTTCGCGACTTGTGGGCGTCGGGTGTGACATCCAAAATTTCGGGTTAATTTCGATTGGATAAATAGAGTAGTTTTTGTTCAAAGCTGGGGATTGGGAAATTAGGATGAAGTTGGATTATATGACGGGAAAAGTCATGCAATGGACAATGATATCTTGATGGATTTATTTAGGCTTTAATTGAAATTATTTGTTTGAGAATTGAAGAAATTTGAGTGGACTAAAAAGAAAACTTAAGAAAATTCGTATTTACGTACTCCAACATTTTAAAATACCTAAAGTCTTATAGAAGGGGTATTTTGGGGGCTTGAAAAGGTAAGTGGAGGACAGCCATTTGGTGGGCCCATTCGAAGACCAAAGAGGGGGATAGAAATTGGTTTTCTCTTCTTCTTCCTCTCTCCTCCTCCGTCGACGGATCCCCCCCACTTCTTCCTCTTCGGTTGCTCAGCACCATGGAAGCCGAAGAAGCCGAAGCAGCTCCGCCCGTCGCCGCCTCTCACCGTCGTCGTCGCACGCCCGCAAGCACCGGAGCTGCTCCCACACCCAAGCCCGCCGCCGTGCTGCCGTCCGCACATCTCCGCCCCTTCTCCCTCCTCTGACCAAAACTAGCAAAGAAGAGCAGCAGCTCGCCGAGGACCACCGTCGCCCGTCCCGCCGCCCCACCGGAGCCGAACCGTCCGCGGCGCCCGCCCGCACAACGCCGCGCGTTCCGCCGGCCATCCCTCGCGCCCAGGCGTGCTCCCCCGCGCAATCAAGCTGCTGCCCATCCTCTGTCCAGCTTCGTTCGGCCACCTCCGGCCACCATGGGCCACCGCTCGGCCTCGCCAAGCCACCACCCGCTCCCCCGACCTCTTGCCGCCCTCAACCCTCTCTCTTTCTTGCTGTTTTGCGGCCGAACCAGCAAACCCGCAGAGTGGGTATCCAGCTGTTCGTGGGCCGTTTTGGGCCGTTTCCCGGCCCCGAACCCGAGCCGTGCTTTGGGGACAATCGTTCCTCGCGTCGCCGCCGTCGGATTGATCCAATTTGCGCGCGATTTGGTGAGTAATCTCACTAATCCCGGATTAGTTGGCTAATTATGCTTTAGGTTGGTTTAGTTTTAATTAATTATGTTTAGGTTGTTGGATTAGAATTAATTAGCAATTATTAGTCAATTGTGATGCGATTTAGATAAATTGATTGTGCAATTAACAAGTAGACGTGGTCTACTATTTATTGGGAGTGTCTCGGGAATTTTCGGACCCCTAATTGAGCTTCAATTTGATGATTCGGGCCTAAGGGAGATTTTTGGCATTTAAATATTAATTTTCGGAATTAAATTAAATAATTATTTATTTTCCGAAAAACCAAGGGAGATGGTCTGGAACCGGAATATTAAGCTGATGATCGTGGCGAAGTCCGTTTATTTAATCGGACTTTATTTTAAGCTAAATTGAATTTTTAATATTAATTAATTTTCGAAATTAATTAAATAATTGTTTATTTCCTGAAAATTCAACTAAGATGGCCTGTGACTAGAATATTAAGCTGATGATCGTGGTGAAGTTCGTTTATTTAATTGGGCCTTATTTTGAGCTAAACGGAATTTTTAATATTTAATAATTAATTTTCGAAATTAATTAATTATTTATTTATTTTTCGGAAATTAAGTTTGAGATGGCCAACAACCGAAATCTCGTGCTGATCATCGTGGCGCAGTTCGTTTATTTAATCGAGCTTTATTTTGTCTGAATTGAATTATTTGTGAAATTGGGAATTATTCTTTAATGGAATAATCTTTGATTAATAATTGGAAAATAACCGGATATCGGTTGACAGCACCAAAAGTGTTTTGGTGGACTACGAGAAAATGTGGGAGTTATGGAAATGAAAATATTATATTTTGGCTAAGGCCGACCGTCCCCACACACGCTATTTTATCGAGAAGGATAAAGATGGAATGGATTGAATGGTCGGATAGTATACTATATCACCCTACGGGCTCGATATGTCACTTAGCAATGAGAAAAGATACTAGTGTACTTATATCACCTACGGGCGATATGTCACTTTAGCGCGAAGCAAAGACACTTTATCAACTTAGTGGGAGCATCGGGGTATACTATATTAGCTGCGGGCGATATGTCGGCTTAGCGAGAGCAAAGATACCGGTATACTATATCGCCTACGGGCGATATGTCGGCTTAGCGAGAGCAAGATACCTTAACCCTATCGGCTTAGTGCGAGCTATACTATCTATATATCAGCTTAGAGTGAGCAGTCCTGGACTATGGTCGGACTTATAGATAGTATTGAATGTGCCGAGTGTAAGAGTACCACCGCAGGTTGGTACTAGTGTAGTAGCGTTGAATGATCCTAAGTTCGATAGGATCGTTTTGATGCTAGTGTTCCTTGAAAATTGGATAAGCCAGGAGGCTCAGGATCGAACCACCGTCAGTGTTGTAACCGCCGTTGTCGCTTCACCTGTTGAGATCCAGAGTGGGGATATGATCTGGGATCGAGCCATCGCTTCCAAGTCAAGGTACAGATCCAGTTCAGGCAGAAATGGAAATCGATCAGGGAAAAGATCGAAGTCGAGAGCGGTTCTAGTAGACCGATGGGACAACCAGAAAGAGTGTGTGCTATCACTTGGCAGGAGATAGAAGACTCACCTGATAAGTGCCGAAAGTATGGAAGGAATGCATGGATTAATCTTGTGTTCGAGAATGACTAGAACATGCTTTGATGGTAGTGAGCATGGCCATCAAGTGAGGGACTATCGGTTGGGGTTTAAGAAGAACACCAACACTGTTACTACCGTTAAAACGCCAGCAAGATGGCAAAAGGAATAGGAATGGAACCGACTATGCCTTATTCAATGAAAGAATGTTTTGAGGTGATTTTATCAGAATAGTGCCAGAGAATGTTGGGATTACAAGTGTGGAATTTCAGTTGTTTGTTAAGGCTATAGGAAAAAAAAAAACCATTGACTAAAGTTGTACTTGATTGGCTGTTGGTGTACAACTCTATCGTTAAGTGTGGAAAGAATTGGCTCTGGAGCATTTTGTAGTGATGAATCGTTATAGTGGAGTAACCTAGTTTATTCCAGGAGCAGGTAGAAGTGCCAAGTTTTATTGAGAGTCGAGAAGGGTTCTTGACTTCTTTAACCTCGTCACTTGAGGCAATCCTTTTGTTAGATGGAGGTTGCCTAGGTTACTTGACGATTGTAAAAAAATAATAAGATAGATTGAAGAATTAAAAATTTAAGACTCCTTAGTAGTCCAAGAATTTCTGGAAGTGTTGCCAGAGGGATTATCAGGCCTATCATCAGTAAGTGAGATAGAATTTACAATCGAGTTAACATCTGGAACAGAACCATTCTTTAAAAGTTCTTACCGGTTGTTGTTGTTTGAATTGATAGAAACAATGGTGCAGATGTGAGGATTGATGAATGAGGAATTCATGCATATCAGTGCATCACTTTAGGGATCATCAGTTTTGTGAAAAGAGAAAGAAAGATGGTTCGTTGCAATTATGCATCAACTATAGTCGACCCTGTCACGCCCCGATCCTCAGGCACGCACGCATCCGTCTCACTTGGTCGATTTTATAATGCGATATCCCGAGGACAATGTATCGCCGACCCTTTCATTTTTAAGCACATGCGGAAGCAATTAAAATCCCAGCACAATAAAACAATGGGATAGAAAAGCAGGGCCATATTTTTCATATTGAAATTTATAACCAAACTTTTATACAAACCACAAACCCTTTCAACTATTCACATCAAAACAGAGATCTCAAAAGAAGACAGAAACTTAAACAAACTGGGCCATACTCAAGGCCTCTCTCAGGATTGTCTTCTTCTCCAAAAATCCTTTTCTTCAGATCTCACCTCCGAGTTCTCCTTCTCGGATTCCTCCTCCTCAGATCTTCAACGGGGTCCTGAAATGGTTTTCCCCAAACTGGGATGAGACTACGCCTCAGCGAGTTCTACCCCACTAAGCCCGATTAGTAAACTATTATACTAAAGACTGCCTAAACACGCACAGGTCAGAAGACGTACCTTAGCATCAGATCCCACTTGCAAGTCAGTGCAATTTACAATAGGCACTCAAGCAATCATATCACCGATCGAAGCATCGATCAAATCAACCTACTCGATTACAAGCCAACAAGACCACTCACGGTCATTTCCACTCAGTCAATCAATTCACAACATCAAATCAAAACAATGATCAATTGACATTGTCGATTACATGTCAATTTGACCATTTCTAGGTCATCTCACTCCACACCATATAATCCCCAATAGTACACTCAGTCACAGAGCTACAGTAATGCTCTCGGGCGTCTATTCGCCAAGGTGATGTACGATAAACACTTTATGCGCATACTCTTAGGCATTCCACTTTCCTTTAGCCACATGGGCACGATACTCAATACACAGAATTATGGCCACGCGGGCACGATCTACGCCACACAGGCACGATCAACTATCGCCACACAGGCATGATCAATTATTGCCACACATGCATGATCAACTACCGCCACACAGGCATGATCAACTACCGCCACACAGGCATGATCACTGTTCAACAATTTATGGGCATTCTCTAAGGCATCCTACATCGCCGAGCCACATCACACAGCATTTCTTCACACATCATTTCTTTTCATCTTTTATCATCATTAATAACATATCGTGCATTAGTACACGATTGGCCTTAGCCAAAATATAATGATTTCGATTCCACAATTCCCACCATTATTAGCGTTCACCAAAACACTTTTGGTGCTATCAACCGACACCCGGTTATTTTCCAATTAATATTCCAAATTAATTAACCCAGGAAAATAATATTGTAATCATAATTAATTCACTTCAGCACAAAATAAAGCTCAATTAAGTAAATGAACTGCGCCACGATGATCAGCACGAAATTTCGGTCGTCGGCCATCAAATTCTTAATTTCCGAAAAATAAATAATTAAATAATTAATTTCGAAAATTAATTAATAATTATTAAAAATTCCATTTAGCTCAAAATAAGGCCAATTTAAATAAACGGGCTACACAACGATCATCAGCATAATTTTCCGGTCACTGACCATCTTAACCTTAATTTCCGAAAAATAAATAATTAAATAATAAATTTCGAGAATTAAACAATTAACATTAAAATTCAATTTAGCTCAAATTAAAGCCCGATTAAATAAACGGACTTCACCACGGTCATCAGCATAATTTTCCGGTTCTGGACCATCTCCCTTGAATTTAATTTAATAAATAATTATTTAATTTAATTCCGAAAATTAATATTTAAATGCCAAAAATCCCACTTAGGCCCGAATCGCCAAATTAAAGCCCACTAAGGGGTCAGAAAATTCCCGAGACACTTCCAATAATTAGTAGACCACGTCTACTTGCTAATTGCACAATCAATTTATCTAAATCACATCACAATTAACTAATAATTGCTAATTTATTCTAATCTAACAACCTAAACATAATTAATTAAAACTAAACCAACCTTAAGCATAATTAGCCAACTAATCCTGGATTAGTGAGATTACTCACCAAATCGCGCGCAAATCGGGTCAATCCGACGGCGGCAACGCAAGGAACGATTGTTCCCAAAGCACGGCTCGGGTTCGGGGCCGGGAAACGGCCCAAAACGAGCCCGAAAGAGCTGGATACCCACTTCGTGGGTATGCTGGTCGCGGCTGAATGGAGCCGCCCGGCGGCTAGGGCGGCGGGCGAAGACCGGCGAGGGCGAGGGGTCGGCGGGGTGGTCCGGCGGGTTTGGGCGGGTGGTCGGTCGATGCGAATCAGCCTGGTCGCATGGGGAAGGGGCTGCACGGGCGACGGACGACAGGGACGGCGGGACGGCGGGCGCACGGGCGCGCGGCGCGAGTGCGGGCGGTGCGGCGGGCGGACGGGGACGAGCGGCGAGCGGGCGGCTGCGATCGTGCGGCTCCTGCTCGAGCTCTCTCTTCTGGTTCGCTTCCTCGGATGCGTGGGGAGGAAGAAGAAGAAAAAGAAAGAGAGAGAGAGAGAGAGAGGAGAGAGAGAAGGGCTTGACCAGTCAAAAGGGGAAAAGAGAAAGAGAATAGGCGGTGGGGGTGTTCGCACGGATGGGAGGGGAGAGGAGAAAAGAGAGAGAAAAGAAGAGAGAGAAAAGAGAGAAAAGAAAAGAGAATGGAGAGAGAGAAAAAGAAAAAGTAAATACATTACTTTTCTTCTCTTTCCCTTTTTATTTTCTTTCGTCCTTCGATTTTTCCTCCGATAATTTCTTTATCGAAATTTCGGACTCGTCAATAAATTGACGAGCGATGAGACAGAATCCTAAAATTGAATTGTGACACGCCCGAATATTTGATTCCCAAAACCGAATTAAATTTCATGATTAAAATCGATCGGACACGATTTTAGTCCAATCTAACCAATTAGGTAGCTTTTAGGGATTTTACCGCGGTTATATCCCTTAACGGCTTCACCCAATAAGTTAGCTAACTCGTGAGTGATCAGCTCAGAGAAAAAGGACCATAGGCGTGTCGACGATACGCACATTTCACTTTATCGAAACGGGGTCAAATTTCAGGATGTCACAGACCCAATCAAGTGACGATCAAGGATAAGTGTTCATTGTCAAAGATCGACGAATTTGGCGACTTGTTATAAAGAGTGTGGATGTCTTCAAGGATCGACTTGAGGACAGGTTATTGTCAGTTGAGAACCAGGAATGAGGTTATACTGAAGACGGCATTTCGCACTTGATTTTTTCCTTGTGAGAATAATGTAAAGCCATTCGATTTGACGAACGCTTCAACCGCTGTCATAGATTTGACAAATCGAGTGTTCAAAGAATATCTAGATCAATGGTGATCGTGTGGTGTAGCGACATTATAGGGTGTTCATTAAGTGTTGAGAATCACGAGATGCCCCTAAGAATGGTCGTGTGGTTACAGGCAAAGAAATCTTCATGGACCCAGCCAAGATCGAATCAGTTGTTAATGGACCGAGACCGACATCAATGTCAGAGATCAGAAGTTGTGGGGATTTGATAGATTACTACGGAAGGTTTGTGAAAGAATTTTCAGCATCAGTATCATCATGGGCTTGACCTCTTGAGAAAGAAGAGAAATTCATTGGCATAGACGAGTACGAGGATAGTTTCCAGAGCTTCAGTGAGATCAGGCTACCGCACTTATGCTAAACTTTTCATTTGGCTCTGGAAAGCATGAAATATTTAGTGATGTGTCTTGCCAACGACTGGGTATGTATTGATACAACATGAGAAGATTGTTGTATAACCGTCTCGCCATTGAGACCCAACAAGTTGAACATGAAACAAGTGTCGTGAATCAGAATTTTGGCGAACTATAATGATGTTATCCGGGTATTATCTTGGGAGAATGAAAGAAGTAATTTATGTGTTGAGCCGAGAGTCTTCGATTATACATAGGTTGGCTAAAGTATAAACCTTACTTAAAAAGGGTTCGAAATTTGGTTTTCAAATTTGAGGTAGGCTACCTTTTAAATTTTATAGCCGCCCTCAAAATTGAACCAAATGTTCAAGTTAGAATCGGCGCCTAGTTGATAGACAGAGATGTTCAGAAGATCTTATAAGAGGATACTGGCAAGAAAGAATCTAACTTTGAAACTTCTGAGGATGGAACGTTCGGGTTCCATGAGGAATTGAGTGCACTTGACAGTGTAACACTTAGGGAAAAGATCTTGTCAGAAGTTCACTATAGTATCACAGTTTTGACCAGATGGGGCAAGTAACCAGAATCGACATCAGCTAAATTGGTAGATCGATATGAAGGTAGATATCGCCAAGCAGGTTACAAGTGTCGAAGTGTCAGTAAGTGGAAGCTCGGTAATGCGAACCGGGAGAATTTTTACCATCACTTGAGAGTCCCAAGTAAGAATGGAAATATATCACAATGGAATATTGTGATAGGCTTACTAAAGATTCATGGGATTATCGATACCATTTGAGGATAATAGTCGATTGATAGATGGAGTTGGTCCACTTTGGTACGACGAATATATCTTGTTTTGAGTGTGTGATCCGATTTCGGCTCGATTTCGATTAGATAAATTGGGCATTTCATCAATGCGATTACGGTGTTTTTCTCGAGTTGGCCACTCATGAGATAACTAGACTAATTTGGGTGAGTTATTAAGGACCTTAAGGCAAATAGACTTGAGAATTCGACCATGGATCGACTTCTCGTCGTGCTCATCTTTAGAGATTATTATGCACAAAGATAAAATCGATTTGAAATCAGAAATAGATCGGCTCGATCGAGATGAATGACCGATCGTGGGTGACTCCACTAAATTGGAAAATTCTCATCGACCGGTACTAATTGGATGTTTCTATCGTTTTGGTACCCTGTGTCCGTATTTAAACCTTTGAGATTTTCACGACAATCGAGAGTCGCCAATGTGTCGAGTGGGTTCATTGTGGCTCGAAGAAAATCGACCACGGGTCATTTGTCCTATAAAGCTCTGAACACTACCTGGTAGTCTAGGTCACACTAAAAGCGTGTCGGAGTGAAATTAACCGCCAATCTAAGTTCGATTTCAGAAATTGAAGATCCTATCTTGCCACAAAGTGGGTATACCGAAGTGTGTGTGCCTCGGATAGTTCCCCGACATGGAGTGTCGAGGATGAATTATATCTCGAATCTAGATCAGAGATTATAAGTTGGCAGAGTTTTCAGAGGGTTCTTTCTTAAGCAGTGTATAACAGAGGGTACAGAATTTCAGTGGTGAAGAGAAAGGGGAGAAAGATTTCAGGTCAAAGTCAGCTTAGTAATCAGTATTTTGCAGTTGTCAAATCAGTGTCGGAGTAAAGATTGCTCAGAATTGTCAGAAATTTTGAATTGTTGAGGTTCGAAGGTTTATTAGGGAGTCGAGAAAAAGAGATCAGATGTGGATGACAGAATGTCTTATGTGAGAAGCTCAGTTCAGTTGTTGGTTCAAAAAGAGCAGATTTTGTGTACAAAGATGATCTCCTTGGTCAAAGTGGTTAGACAACGCCACGAGACCGAATGATCAGCGTGGGAAAAAGTGAGACTTGATGAGACGACAATACCCTCACCTTTTGTATAAGGATTGGTAAAAGTTTAAATTTCGAGGACGAAATTTTTATAAGAGGAGAAGAGTTGTGAAATCCAAAATTTCGGGTTCTAATTTCGATTGGATAAATAGGGCCGTTTTTGTTCAGTTGAAGCCAGGGATTGGGAAATTAGGATGCAAGTTGGATTATATGACGGGAAAAGTCATGCAATGGACAATGATATCTTGATGGATTTATTTAGGCTTCAATTGAAATTATTTGTTTGAGAATTGAAGAAATTTGAGTGAGACTAAAGAAGAAAACTTAGCAAAATTCGTATGCCCATAGACCCAACATTTTAAAATACCTAAAGTCTTCTAGAAGGGGTATTTTGGGGGCTTGAAAAGGTAAGTGGAGGACAGCCATTTGGTGGGCCCATTCGAAGACCAAAGAGGGGGGGATAGAAATTGGTTTTCTCTTCTTCTTCCTCTCTCCTCCTCCGTCGACGGATCCCCCCTTCTTCCTCTTCGGTTGCTCGCACCATGGAAGCCGAAGAAGCCGGCAGCTCCGCCGTCGCCGCCTCTCACCGTCGTGCCGCACGCCCGCAAGCACCGGAGCGCTCGCACACCCAAGCCCACCGCCTTCCCCGCCGTCCGCACATCTCCGCCCCTTCTCCCTCCTCGACTAAAACCAGCAAAGAAGAGCGGCGGCTCGCCGAGGACCACCGTCACCCGTCCCGCCGCCGCACCGGGAGCCGAACCGCCCGCGACGCCCGCCCGCACAACGCCGCGGGTTCCGCCGGCCATCCCTCGTGCCCGGGCGTGCTCCCCCGCGATCCAACCGCGCCCATCCTCCGTCCGGCTCCGTTCAGCCACCTCCGGCCACCGTGGGGCACCGCTCGGCCTCGCCAAGCCACCACCCGCTCTCCCGACCTCTTGCCGCCCCCAACCCTCTCTCTTTCTTGCTGTTTTGCGGCCGAACCAGCAAACCCGCAGAGTGGGTATCCAGCTGTTCGTGGGCCGTTTTGGGCCGTTTCCCCGCCCGAACCCGAGCCGTGCTTTGGGGACAATCGTTCCGCGCGCGCCGCCGTCGGATTGATCCGATTTGCGCGCGATTTGGTGAGTAATCTCACTAATCCCGGATTATTTGGCTAATTATGCTTTAGGTTGGTTTAGTTTTAATTAATTATGTTTAGGTTGTTAGATTAGAATTAATTAGCAATTATTAGTCAATTGTGATGCGATTTAGATAAATTGATTGTGCAATTAACAAGTAGACGTGGTCTACTATTTATTGGGAGTGTCTCGGGAATTTTCGGACCCATAATTGAGCTTCAATTTGATGATTTGGGCCTAAGGGAGATTTTTCGCATTTAAATATTAATTTCGGAATTAAATTAAATAATTATTTATTTTCCGAAAAACCAAGGGAGATGGTCTAGAACCGGAATATTAAGCTGATGATCGTGGCGAAGTCTATTTATTTAATCGGACTTTATTTTAAGCTAAATTGAATTTTTAATATTAATTAATTTTCGAAATTAATTAAATAATTGTTTATTTCCTGAAAATTCAACTAAGATGGCCTGTGACCGGAATATTAAGCTGATGATCGTGGTGAAGTTCGTTTATTTAATTGGGCCTTATTTTGAGCTAAACGGAATTTTTAATATTTAATAATTAATTTTCGAAATTAATTAATTATTTATTTATTTTTCGGAAATTAAATTTGAGATGGCCGACAACCGAAATCTCGTGCTGATCGTCGTGGCGCAGTTCGTTTATTTAATCGAGCTTTATTTTGTGCTGAATTGAATTATTTGTGAAATTGGGAATTATTCTTTAATGGAATAATCTTTGATTAATAATTGGAAAATAACCGGATATCGGTTGACAGCACCAAAAGTGTTTTGGTGGACTACAGAAAATGTGGGAGTTATGGAAATGAAAATATTATATTTTGGCTAAGGCCGACCGTGTCCCCACACACGGCTATTTTATCGAGAAGGATAACAGATGGAATGGATTGAATGGTCGGATAGTATACTATATCACCCTACGGGCTCTGATATGTCAGCTTAGCGAGAGAAAGATATACTAGTGTACTATATCATTTTACGGGCGATATGTCGCTTAGCAATGCGTTAAAGACACTTTATCAACTTAGTGGGAGCATCGGGGGTATACTATATTAGCCTGCGGGCGATATGTCAGCTTAGCGAGAGCAGTATACCGGTATACTATATCAGCCTACGGGCGATATGTCAGCTTAGCGAGAGCAGTATACCTTAACCCTATCAGCTTAGTGCGAGCTATACTATCTATATATCAGCTTAGAGTGAGCAGTCCTGGACTATGGTCGGACTTATAGATAGTATTGAATGTGCCGACCAAGCATGGGTCGTGATGACGGGTAATCGACTAGGTCGATTGATCATTGCTTGATCTGATGTTGTGAATTGATCGATTGATTGGAAATGACCATGAGATGGTCTGATTGACTTGTAATCAACTAGGTCGATTGATCGATGATTCGATCTGAGTGTGACTTGATGTGATTCATTGCTTTGATTTGATGTCGTGGATTGATTGACTGATTAGAAATGACCATGAGATGGTCTTGCTGGCATTTAATCGACTAGGTCGATTTGATCGATGCTTCGATCCGTGATATGATTGCTTGGGTGCCTATTATGAATTGTACTGACTTGCAGGTGGGATATGAGGCCAAGGTACGTCTTCTGCTCTATGCGTGTATAGGCAGCCTATAGTATAATAGTTTACTAATTGGGCTTAGTGGGGTAGAACTCGCTGAGACGTAGTCTCATCCCGTTTGGGGAAAAACATTTCGGACCCCGATGAGGAGCCGAGGAGGAGTCTAAGAAGGAGAACTCGGAGGTGAAACTTAAAGAGAAGGATTTTTGGAAGAAGAAGATAATCCTAAGAGGGGCCTTGAGTATGGCCTGGATGGGCTGAGAGTCTATCTTCTTTTGAGAATTTCTTTTGAAGTGAATAGTTATGAATTGGTTTGTGTTTTGTATAAAAAAATTTGGTTATAAATTTCAATAGGAAAAATATGGCCCTGCTTTTCTATCCCATCGTTTTATTGTCCGGGGATTTTAATCGCTTCCGCATGTGCTTAATAAACGAAAGGGTCGGCGATACTTTGTCCTGGGATATCGCATTATAAAATCGACCAAGCGAGAAGGATGTGTGCGTGTCCGAGGATTGGGGCGTGACATCGGGGGTCGGGTCGGGTGTTGGAGCCGAGTTGGGTTGGGAGTCGGGTCGGACCGGGTAGGGTTCCGTAAGGAACCCGGGTCGTCGGGCCGGGCCGGGCGTCCCCAAACGCTCGCCACGGCGTAGTTTAAAAAAAAAAAAAAAAAAAAAAAAAAAGATGAAAAAAATCCGAGTGGGGCGGGCGTCCTCGTTCGGGTCGCCGGCTCGGGTTGAACCAACCCGTGGATCCGACCCGGTCGGTTTTTATTTTAAAATAATATTTTAATAAAAATAATTTATTTTCCAAAATGCCAAAAAATATATTTTCTTTTAGAAATATATTTTTTTAAAAAAATTTTAATTTCCAAAAAAAAAACAAAAATTTCCAAAAAATATTTTATTTTCCAAAAATATTAAAAAATGTTTTAATTTCCAGAAAATCAATAAATAATAAAAAATGATAGAAATATTTTTATTTTCCAAAAAATCAAAAAAATCAAAAATATTCCATATTTTCCAAAAAATGCCAAAAATCCAAAAAGGCCAAAAAATTCATGAAAAAGCCAAAAAAAAAATTTAGAAAAAGCCAAAAAGACTTGTATTTTCCAAAAAATACCAAAAAATCCCTTTTGTGTCCAAAAAAAAAAAATAGAAAGAGACCTAGAAAATGTTTTTCCTCCCAAAAATGCATGAAGAATCCCTCGAAAATCAAAAAAAAAAACCTCGGGGTTTAAACAAGATTAGGTACCAAATGGGCATTAGTGATTAACTAGTGTAATCAAGTCCCCGATCCTAATTTCTGCGGTTGCGCAGAGTGAGTATTTCTCCCGATACTTCACTTGGGTTTCTAATCAACCCACCCCAAATCGATTAGTGGCGACTCCAATTTAAAATTTGACTTACAGGTTAAAAACTTGAACCATTAAGTCGTGAATTGGTGGACTTGGGAGAGTCCGGGTTTAATAAATTCAGCCAAGCCATTAGCCTCCTTAGGCGCCCGTACCCGATTGCGGGCGCCGAAAAAAAAAAGAGGTCGCGACAGCTCCTAAAGAGTGGAGAAAAAGTGGGATACCCGCTTGGCTCTTTTGTACATGATATGCTAAAGCAAATGAAGTTCACTAATTCCAAACTTGTCCCTTATCATTCCGTGGAAGAATGCGATGCGCTTCTTTCAAATGGAAGCGCAAAGGGCGGGATCGCAGCAGGATTTGACGAAGTCCCCTACATTAAACTCATTCTTTCTCAATATTGCAACAAATATACCACGATCCCAACATTTAAAACTGCTGGATTTGGCTTCGTAGGTTTTCAATCTCTCAATTCTAGAAAAAAAGATATCCCCAGAATTTTCAATTGCTAGGATTAATCGTTATGTCTTTGATTGAAAAATCTGATGTCCTGCTTCTTTTGGTATTACAGGTTTTCCCAAAAGGGTCTCCACTAGTACGGGATATCTCAGAAGCAATCCTTAATGTAACTCAAGGGCCTAAAATGAAGGAAATCGAAAACTCGTGGCTTGGATCGACAACAAACTGCTTGGATTCGACTACCTCAGTTTCTTCCAATAGCTTGGGTCTTGATAGTTTCTGGGGCCTATTCTTGATTGCTGGAGCAGCTGCAACTTTAGCTCTCCTCATTTTCGTAGTCACGTTCGTCAAAAGAAATTGGCATATCGTAGCAAGTTCTTCAGGTACATTGTGGGGGAAATTTGTTGAATTGGGACGAAGATTTTACCAAAGAGACCTCAATTACCACACTTTTAGAAAAGGCAGATCTAGAGATAGAAGCACGGTTGATGGTGCCAATGAGAATGCACCTGTTGAAACTATAGAAAACATGAACTTCCCCCCGAGTCTGTCAAGCAAATCCAGCCAAATTGACGACGTTAATGAGCACGGCACACCATCTGCAGCACAACTTCCTATTCATGTAGAAGAAAGGTGCCCGGAGATAGCAACAAATGGCGAGCTTACCGGTGTAAGTTAGGAGAGGTATATGCCTCAAGAACCTTAGATACTAAACTTTAATCCTCAACTAGTTGAACTCTGTACTTTTAGATGACGATATTTCCCCCCTCATTTTCTTCTCATGTAAGGCCTGCCATTGATACTGCTTATTGCCTAGTCACAGACAATGTAAGGCCTGCCATTGATACTGCTTATTGCCTAGTCACAGACAATGTAAATGAAAGATAGATGCTTTTCAAAGCATTTTCCGGGGACATCATATGCACATATTAACTTCTCTTATCCTATATGTATTGCCAACGAAGAGAAGTGTTCATTGATATTTCGATAGCCATTGACGCCTAATCAACTAGACTTCTTAAATCCCATCGGTTTGCTACTGATGAAAGCAAATATGTCAACATCAGGATATAATTTTTTTCAAATCATGAACCTTTTTGTTGGTTTAAATAAATGAACTTTTGAAAGATGAACATCTCATATGATTTGTACATAAATATTGACTCTTAGAAACGTGCACGGACATTTCACTGGTATATACTATAATCTTAAATTAGACAGACATAAAAAAAGCAAGCGCTTATCGATTAATTAAAAGTTTCTTATGGCTTGCAGCCCGAACCAAGCGGCCTAGGACATTGCCATGAACTATGGGCCATGTCGCAGACTAGCGCTTTGCTGTTCATTTTTAATTTGTTCTACTCAACTACATGGACAGTGAAAGGAAAAGGACTCCTCCGCGTGAAAACAAGAAAGTTTGGACTTGTCACCTAATATTCAACTCCATATCAACCATCATACAATAATTTTTCAACAAACCGAGTGAATCCAATGAACGGTAGTTGTTTGGACACAAATTTCTTGTTGAGCTCCATGAAAGATGCAAATATTATTCGCCTTGTTTGTCACGTGATTTATATAATTGGCCCATTCGACAAATTTTTGTGTCAAGTAATGGGAATAGAATCCAATGGACGAGATCGGAAGGTGTATCGAGAATCAGTTAATGCCTCCACCATTTGAGTAGAGCTAATTGACTAGAGCTCAATAATTTCAAAGTCATTTTTCACATCATATAATTTTAATACTTACCAATAGCTCATAATAAGATAAACAATGTAATCCCTGGCGAGAAGCAATGACCTGGTGCTTTTACATGCATCAAATGAGTCAAGGGTAGAGAGAATTCACATTGCCATCATCATCTATCGCATTTAAATAGACCATATCTCTCCTCACAAACATATTGAGAATCATAATGCTGTGGTTCCTCTTTTAATTTCTCGGATGACCTCATCGACGATTGATGTGCTTACTTGTATCTAAAACCAAGAGGCCAGGTACTTAATTTCTCCTAAATTAAGTTTTCCTTTTTCATAATTTTTGATAGATTGTAAATAATTTTCCGGGTCAATTTAATATAGAGATAATGTAACATACACTCAAAATATATTGACATAATGCTCTAAACTGCTATGTAGCGAATAAATGGCTGAGGTCAGAAAGTTGCATTTTGGTCACAAATGGTTTCAGATGTGTTCCTTTCAAGCTAGGTAGATATGTGGATAAAAAAAAAAAAACAAAACTAGGTTAATATGGAACAATGCAAATATCATTGGAGCCAATATAGGAAAAATTTATGTCGAGAGTTTTTACTTCAAGGCACACGCAGCTTTTTGGAAGCTCAAAGCAACACTCAATATGTTATATAGAAAGCCAATTTTATTGACAATAACAGTTGTTGTTGTTATTGTTGTTTGATTATTATTATTATTATTATTATTATTATTATTATTATTATTATTATTAAGTAGCAACAACAACAATAGTAACAACAAAGACGACGACAACAACAACCACAATCAGAATAATAATAAAAGGTGATCAAGTTTAGTTCTATACGTACTTTTCCATTTGCTTTCAATTTTTCTACACCTTTTTCTGTCACGCCCTGAATCCTGAGCACGCACACATCCCACTACGGTCGTTCAGATATGCGACGTTCCCAGGTACTCGTCACCGACCCATTCATTTTAAATGCACATGTGGAAGCATATCATAAAACCTCTGACAATAAAATACGGGATAGGAAAGCAAGAAGCAACTTCGTAACCAAACATTTTCATGAACCAACGAAGTTTACAAACAGAGGTCTACAACCAACAGTTTACAAAAGACTGGCTCTTAAAAAGGAACCGTCCTACGACCTACAAGTCGAACACAGTCTCCAATCCTTCAAGCTTCACCTCTGCAACTCCACAAGGCTAACCAAAAATGAATTGGCCGCCCCGTGCTCTAAGGACCTGAAAAAGATGGCCCACAACGGGGTGAGACTTTGTCTTAGCAAGTACACCCCTAAACCCCTATTAGAAAGGAAGTACACCCCAGAATGGCCTAGCCACACCATCGTAGACAATGAGACTCACCTTTGCCTCAGTTCCTTTATGCAATTTAGCACAATTCATATCACTCAATCACATGCTCATATCACTCAATCACATGTTCATATCACTCAATTACATACAGTAATACGAACTTAAACAACTGGAATGCAATCACTTTCATATAACCAACAACCATAGGGGTCGTGATTATAAGACTAAATCATTATGACTTGTCCCATACCATATCACACAATTCCGTCTCATAATCCGACACATCAACAACACTTAGCATGCATTCCAATTATTATTCACTGCCACACAAGGGCATAGCCTACTCGCAGTTCGGCTATCTACTGACATGAATGCCAAGCATCGCCTCCCCACCTTGAAGCGCGACTTCGTCACTACGTCGACGGCATTCCCGAAGGAGTATAGGCCCATAACAACTGCGACTCGCGCCCTTTGTAAGAGGCCTCCCATATAGGGGCAAGTCCAGCTCAAAAGCTCAGGACAGTTTCCTCTTAACCACACATGATAATTAAATTCGGCCCAGGATACCTTACATTTCATTCAATACCATTCATCAAAATAGTAATCCCGATCTCTTTTCTTCACTTTAAAATCATTCAAGAAAATTTCCACGTGTGTGGTTATTTGTCAAATTCAAACGATGAAAACAGAAACCACCATTTTTCAAACTCCACTATTTGATAAAATACTCTAAATCCATTTTCGGTGTTAAAACCCGACACCCAGGATTTTCTGAATAAAATCCATACTTTTCACAATCAACAATCAATCTTGAATATCTAACAATCAAATTCATAACCTAAATACATAACAACGATCATCGCGAAATTCTGATAATTTAAGGTCCCGAAATAATTTTCGAAATTAATAAATAATTAAATTTATTCAGAAAATTAATTAAATAATATATTTTAATAATTTTATATAATATAATATATTGTTAAATAATTAAATAATTTTGAATTACTTATTTATTCAAAAATAATCAATTAAGGCCAAATCATTATTATACTAACATAAACATCATAAACTAATCACACTCCTTAATCTAATCCACACTTAACTAAACTAATTTTATAATCTCACTTAACTTAAACTAAACCTCCCTAAGTATCATTAACCTCTCTAAGCAAAGGTTAGAGGATAAACTCACCCGATTAGGGATTTGATCGGCTCGCGGGACAAATTTTCCTCAAGGCAGGCCAATCGTCGGGAAGCCGGCCAAAATGGGCCAAAAGTGGGCTGAAATACCCACAAAATAATTGCTAGTCTCGCGCGTAAAGGGCGGATCCGGGGTCGGTTGGGGCGAGCAAGGGTCGAGATGGGCCGAGGGAGTCCTAGTGGGCTGAGGCAAGGGTGCACGGCGGCTCACGGTGGTGGAGGGAGCTCCAACAGCCTGCGTGAGCTAACGATACGGCGGCGAGAGGGAGATGGAGATGGCGAGTAGTGGCGGTGCATGAGACGGCGAGCGGCGATGGCGTGCGGTCTAACGGTGTGTGATGGCAACGAGTGGCGTTGCTGGCTACTATTGCGGCTTCACTGGGTTACTAGTGGGTTCCGAACAACAACTAGAGAAGAAGAAGAAGAAATCGACGCTAGCAGGAGGGAGAGAGGAAGGTGGAGGGCGAGCGGTGAGGCGCAGGCAAGGCGAAGCAGCGGCGGCGACTCCGGCTTCGGCTGTTTGCTGCGACGGTGAGGGGATTTGCTAAGGTCTTCTTTGCCGACTGGGCTCTTCGAGCAACAAGAAGAGATGGGGGAGAGAGAAGCAGCGTCGGGAGAGAAGGAGAAAAAAAGGGGGGACCGGTTCTCCCTCTCTCTATCTCTCTCTCTCCCTCCCTTTGGCCCCACAAACATGGCCCACCATGTGAGTTGTCATCAACCCACATTTTCTAGCCCCAAAATGCCCCTTCTAGAAGCCCTTAGGTAGTCCAAATTGTTGGGTATAAGTGGAATACGAATTTTGCAAGAGAAATTGCACAAGTTGGCTTCAATCCTTCTCGAATCAATTCAATCCAGCCTCTGAAAATTCAATCGTCGAGTCCTCGGTCAAATTAGTATTTTTCCTCACCAATATAGCACACTTGCATCCTAATTTCGCAATCGAAAACAGTCTTCTGCAAATTCTGATCAAAAAAGGCTCTACCTCAACTTTTTCCTAAAAAATCTTGGGTTGCTGAAAAATCTTATGAGACTAAGTCAACGCTCCTAAAATGACCTGTGACATAACAGAAATCTCAATTTCTGAATTCGAGTTTGATCTCACGGTTAATTTCAATTCGACGCGAATTTAGCGCATCTTAATCTACCGAGTAGCTTTTACGAATTTTCGTGCATTTGACCTGTGGTTGATTATTTTCAAGCCACAAAGTATATCTTCGACACATTGGCGACTCTTGGTTGTCGTGGAAACCTCAAGGTTTCAAATACGGACACATGGTACCAAAACGACAGAAGAATCGGTCTAATGCCAATCGACAAGAATTGTGCAATTAGGTGGAATTACCCACACTTGATCATATACCTTTGTCGAGTCAACCTATCTCCGAATTTCTAATCGATCTTACGTGTCATAATGATTTCTTACAGATTTGCACGGTCGAGCAGTTGTTTCCTAGTCGAATTTTCAAGTCCGACACGTCAAAATCTTTTAACGGTTTCACCTGATAGACTAGTTATCCCATGAGTGATCAGTTCAGGGAAAATAACTATAAGCACGTCGATGAAATGCCCAACTATTTCTATCGAAAGCAGAACCTGAAATTCAAAATGTCATATTTTCTAAACAGAGCTTACTCAATGCGATAATGTCCGGGTCCCTCCAACTCCAACTTGAGAAAAGTGTTAGCGGCTCACTTTGCAACTTAACGCAATGAAAACAGTGACCCCTGGAAATATGTTAAGGCTTAACGTACTATTGAATCTATTATAGGATTGTTCTTTGGGTACGTGATGGTTAAATTTAAGCAAGTTTGTGATGAGGTGGTTGAGGACTAATTGCGAGGGTTCGTGGTTTGATGATTGACCCGAGTGAAGCACTCACGTTGAATTGGTCAAGGTAAACGAGGGGGGACAAAACAACTATAATTAAAGTTATATTACTCCCGTGGACAAGGACCTTTGTTGGAGTTAAAAAAAAAAACAACCAACTAGACCATTTGGTGTAAAGTTCTTGGAGTTACCTTTAGGTGTCCGACGTCTCACGTTTTTTTTTTTTTCAATCTCCTGAGATAAAGAAAAGTTATTGCACGATTTATAATGTGATTTAATGCCATCTGATCATATAATTATTTGAGTCTCAACATGAGACTCACATGACCGACACTCTAGATGAGCTCGGTCTTCATCTTTTATTTGACCATGCTATATTTTTGTTTTGAGGAAGAAGTCACAGTATGGTCTGAAGATCATATCCTACAATATCACCAAGCCATTATTTGGGCCATATATTGAGACCGACATGATCAACGATACATGATCATTGATTAAGATTGGTTTGTTGTGTATATATATGTACACATACATACATACATATTCTTGCTAGCTATATTAGACAGAGTTTAGCGGTTCTAATGCAAAAGTAGGTCCTAAGGATTTTCTACAGCATCCAAACCAATAGAAATCAAAACAACAAAACTCGTAATACGCCATAATTTATTTATCAGAAGGTTTGGCTAGGGCCTGTAATGCTAACCAGGAGAGCCTATTAGATTTCGACATTAAATCTTAGGAGATAAGAATACCACAAATGTCATGACTTTCGTATAATACTTACTTAAGTGCCATATCTATATTTTCTACCACTTGAGTGTCATGAATCCTAAAAATTGTTAATTTGAGTGCAATAACTTTTTTGTTGATTACTCGAGTGCCATAAGTTTTAAAAATATTCATCCAAGTGCCAAAAGTCAAATGTGTCATAACATTTTTGTTGCAACCTTCCCGAGGAGGGTTGAACCACCTAAAGGTTCGGTTAATGGATTACTAAGTTTAAACTGAGCTTGAGCTCTCTTAAACTCAAACCAATTCACCACTTACATTTAAATTCTTAATATGCAAATGATTTTTTGCTACTAATCTATTTTTGATGGATCGATTAAAAATCCAAATAAAGTAATAAGAGAATTACTTCACTTCTACAAACCAGAAATTAAATGAGTTTGATGACTTAATTACGCTAGATTTATCTAACGTCCTTTCTATACATTTTCTCTTTTATTTCAAAATATATACAACCATGCGGGTATACAACCATTATTTAACACTCAATAGTTAGAGCATTAAATAAATTGGAAATAAAAGGAGGAATTACTCACCTCAAAGCCACGAAAACATCTACAATATTAACTCAGAATTTACATCAACAAGTCCTAAATATAATTTCTAATTAACATGCAGTCGCTCAAACATTTTTTATTTATTTTTTTATAGGTTTTCTCTTATTTAAATGAAACTTAGTCTACATGGAATGCAATGCAATGACGTACCAAGGAAGCTGAGAGCATAGTTCATTGTAAGAATCATATTTTCTTTTATCCTTGAGAAAAAAACCGCGTACATGTTCATCAAAGATACCTAGTGTGTATATATATATATATATTTCAATGAAGCAGATAAATCAATCCATAGTGGCTTTCTTTATTATGATATTTTTTCTTTATATCCTACAAACATCTCTCCTAATCGCAACCTCATTTGGCCGAAAATATGTCATGGTGGGTACAATTTTCTAATTATCATGAAAAGTTGTATACAAAAAATCTAGGAAGCATTGATACTCTTCAAGAGCTTTCATGTCTGGTTGGACATTCCAACGTGTATTCGACACTCTCCGATATGTGATTTCAACATGAATGGGGTCAATTTTAGAAATATTCAATAAATGAGTGGTCAAAAATTTTAAAAATAAATAAAAATAAAGGGGAAAAGGAGAAAAACCTAGTCTTTTCTTCTCTTCTGACTTTCGCTTCCCATAACACACAATTCACTCAAACTTAGTTTTTTTTTCTCTTATCTTCCAACATGCTCTGACACACGAGTTCAAAAAGTGGATTGCTTTTTTTTTTTTTTTTTTTCCTCCAAGTTTTGTGGATTATTGGAATAGAGTTAAATTTGTCAAATTGAAACAATGAATGATATTAACAAATTGAGAATTAATGTTTTTAGTGTAAATTCATTATAGGCTCTTTTATTTATTTATTTATTTATTTGTGAATTTCAATAAAATTAATTTCATAAAAATAATCATAAAAATGAAAAATAAAAATATACATTTAATATATAATGTGTTCCAACATGTCGAAATTTTATATGTTTTGATAAACGATATGTCGACAAATCGTGTCGTGTAGCGTGTCGGGTGTTGGTGTAAATACTACTTAGCAGAAAATCAAGTGTCATTGATAAGACCATTTTCTTTATAGACAAAATAGGAAGTTCCTTCCCATAAATTTTGTTTCCTAATTACCGTGATTCTGAAAATTATTTTGTATCGACTGTGATATGGACAGATCTTTCCTTCTTTTATGATATTTGCAATCTTGAGCTCAATCAAGGGACGATAATATTATAATAAAGTCTCATTTTTAAAGATCTATTCAGTTCTTTATTTCGCCTGTGATTCTTGTTTGTCATGTTCTCCAATTGTTAATTCCAAGCCCCCTTCTTCATCCTTGGTTTGCAAGTGACAAATGATCTTATTTTGAGTAGTCACCCTCCACCTCCATAAAAAGTGGTCAATCATAACAAATGTAATTATGTTACGCCGTACATAGATGATTTTGAAGTTTATTGAAATCTTTATCGCTTATAAATTGATATTGGTATTCACATTAGCATCAATAGAGCAATATAGATACTCGAAAAATATCACGCATAAGATTTTATTCGTGAGTAAATATGCATGACATATACAATGGCATGTAAACATATGATCAAATTCATGATCGGATATAAATCCCACCGGTTTGCTACTGATGAAAGCAAACATATTAAGATCAGGATTTAATTTTCTCAAATCATGAACCTTTTTGTTGGTTTATATAAATGAACTTTTGAAAGATGAACATCTCATATGATTTATACATAAATATGTACTCTGAGAACCGTGCATGGACAGTTCACTAGTATATAACATAATTTTGAACTGGACAGATAGAACAAGCGCTTAAGAATTAATTAAAAGTTTCTTATGTTGTGCACGTTCAGCCTATCAAAAGGCCTAGAACGTTACCATGAATTATGGCACTTTGTTCTTCTTTTTTTAATTTCTACTACTCTGTGTGAAAACGAGAAAGTTTGGACTTGTCACCCCATATTCAACCATCATACAATAATTCTTCGACTAACCGTGTGAATCAGATAATTGTTGTTGTGCACAAATTTCTTGCTAAGCTCCATAAAAGATACGGATATTATTCACCTTTTCTGCTACATGACTCATGTAATCGGCCCATTCGACGAATCTTTGTGTCATGTAATGGGAATAGAAACCAATGGACGAGATCATATAATGGCTTCCCATTTGAATAGAACTAATTTCAAAGTCTTTTTAGATCGCATCATTTTAATGCTTACCAATAGCTCATAATAAGATAAACAATGTAATCCCTCGTGAGAAGCAATGACCTGGTGCTTTCATGTGCATCAAATGAGTCAAGGGTAGAGAGAAACCACACTCCCATCATCATCCATCACATTTAAAGATAATCATATCTCTCCTCAAAAACGTATTGAGAATCTTAATGTTGTGGTTACTAGGTTAATTTCTTGGATGGCCTCATCGATGATTCATCTACTCACTTGTATCCAAAACAAAGAGACCAGGTACTTAGTTTCTCCTACATGAAGTTTTCAATTTTATAATACTCTTGATAGATTTTAAATTAATTGCTAGGTCAATTTGATGTAGAGCTATATTTAATATACACATACAATCAAAATATATCGATACAATGCTCTAGCTTGCTATTAGGCAATTGGGTGCATTTGATAATATTTCTATTCTTGGAAACAATTTTTTTTTTTAAATAATTTTTTTCTATTTATATTCCTATAATAGTTTCTAAGCAAAATAGTATATTTGGAGGAAAAGTGTTAAAAAAGTCATAAACCTTTTGTATTTGTGCCAATTTAGTCCTAAACTTTTTTTTGTGCCAATTAAGTCCTAAATCTTTTTACGTTGTGCCAATTTAGTCATTTTCGGCCAATTTTGGCCAATTTTGCTAACTAGACGTTAGCCGGATAACGTGGCCGATCGCGTTAACGTGGACAACTTTTAATAATATTTTAATATTTTTAATTTTCTTTTTCTTTTTCTTTTTCTTTTTCCTTCTCCTCCTTCTTCCTCCAGCCGGTCGCCGAGGTCCAACGATTGGCCAGAGGTGACAGCCAGCGAGGTCGAGGTCAACCTCGCCGGCCACCTCGCTAGTGGCCATGTGACATCCAGATTTTTCAACCCTGTCTTCTACTGAATAAATCAGGCATTTCATTGATGCGTCTATAGGGTTATTCTCAGAGCCGATCACTCTTGAGATAACTAGACTATCTGAGGAAATGATTAAGGAATTCTAAAGCAATAGACTTGAGAACTCGATCAGGAATCGGCTTCTTGACCGTGTCCATCTTTAGAGGTCACTACGGCACAGTTAAAAATCGATTTGAAATCGAGATAGATTTGGATCGATAGAGATATGTGACTAATCGTGGGTGACACCATTGAATTAGAAAATTCTCGTCGGCCAACACTAGATCGATTTTCTTATTGTTTTGGTACCTGCGGTCCGTAATGAATCCTCGAGATTTTCACGACAATCAAGAGTCGCCATTGAGTCGAGTGGGTTCATAATGGCTCGAAGAAAATCGACCACGGGTCATTTGCCTTAAAAAGTTCGAAAACTACCCGATAGTCTAGGTCACGCTAAAAACGCGCCGAATGAAAATTAACCGCCAATTCGGAGTCCGATTTCAGAAATTGAAGTTTGGCCATGTCACAATAAATTTTAGGGAAAGATCGACTCGGTCTCGAGAAGATTTTCGGAGATTCGGGAAATTTTACGGAAATTGGGTTCGGACGTTGCGGAGATTTGGCAGAAGTTCAGATTGGCTAAATTAATGGGAAATTTGACTTTCGGGTTGAGCCTGTGTGTGTCGGAGATTTATAGAAGCCAAATGAGGATGAATTGAAATTTTTTTCAAGTGTCAATTGAGAGGAGATGATGTCAATTTCGTAATCCTCACGCCAAACCAAAATGCGCACCATTTGAAGTGTTGTAAGAAGTGTTGGTGTGGCATTAGAGCCAATTAGGGGATTATACGTAAAACCAAAGTATTGGAGATATTTGTGGAAAAATCAAGCCCAAGGGGCCCTCCATCCTTTTTCATCTCTATCTCCTTGCACTCTCTCACCCACCGTCCACCTCCATCCTCTCTCTCGCTTTTCATTTTCTTCGTGCGGTTTCCTCTCCATCTTCCTCTCTTTCCACCAGCCTTTTCTTTCATTTTCGGTGGATGAGCTACGATGGTCTTTCTCTCAATTTGTTGTTTTGAAGACCGCACGCCCCTGCTCCACTACACTTTGTCTTCCACGGTCAATTCCCTCAGAAGTCTTCAACTAGTGCAATTTGGTTGACCCCCCAAGCCAACGAAGCCCACGTCTCCCTCTCTCGCTGCCATCCTCATCCAGGCGTCTTCGGTAGTCAACCAACGGAGCCATCTTTGGCCGAAGCAGCATCCCATCTCCACTACTTCTTGTCGCCAGCAGCAGAGTCTCCCGAAGCCAGCAAATTCACCAACGGATACCACGCGCCACCTTGCTTCTCTCGGTCAAAACTCCAGCAAGAAATTCCCCCACCAAGCTAACCGCGTGAAGCTCCATCGCATCTGCCAATCAAACCGTGTCTCCTCACCGTTTGTTGACCGAAGGTTTTCTTCCTCAGCAACTCCACGCCAGTGTCTGCAGCTTCAGCTTCTTCGTTCTTCCACTCGCATGTGCCTTCCACCGAGCGACCCCAGCCTTCAACGTCGTGGAGTCCAGCTGCCGTAGATCTCAGCAACATTAGTCTTGCAGTCCAGAGGCCCATCGGCAGCTTTTGTTGCTTCTTGGTTGGCCCATCAGCCCAAGAAAACTCAGCCCATCATCAATTAGAATTGAAGCCCAGCAAATTTTGACCCAAGCTTCAGCCCAAGTTGTTTGAAAGGCAGGCCCAATTCAGTTTTATTTCAAGCCCATTTTCAGCAATTGTAGTCTCCAAGCCCAGTTTTTGAAGCCCAATCGCAGCTAGGCCCAAGTCCAAGAGCAAGCCCATTCCAGTGCAAGAACAAATCTCATTTGGGCTGAGATTTGTTGGGCCTAATTCAAGGCCCGGTCCAAGCTCGTGGGAGTCATCGCGAGCCCGTTTTCGGCCACCGTTGCGTCGCCGTCGCGGTGTCCCGATCTCCGCTTTTTCCAAGTGAGTTTTACTCACTAATGCTTTATTAGTTTGTTAATTATGCCTTAGGGTTGGTTAGATTTAATTACATGCACTTAGGTGGTTAGATTAGGTTAGAACAATTAATTTAGTGACTTAATGATGCATGTTAGATGGTTAGACCTAGCTATTAGCAAGTAGAAATGTTTGGTTATTTATTGAATGCTTCTCGGGATTTTTCCCAACCTGTTTCGGGCTCCAATCAGGCATTACGAGCCTAAATTGGATTTTTAATATTTATTTATTTATTTTTCGAAATTAATTATTTAATTAATTATTTTTCCGGAAATTCAACTGGGATGGCCGGTGACCGGAATTTCGTGTCGATTGTCGTGGTGCAGTCCGTTTATTTAATTGAGCTTGAATTTTTATGGAATTGATTTAAATTGTGAAATTTGAGGAATTGTCCCAAATTGTTTATTATTGAGTATTTGATTGGTAATGGTCGAGCATGGTTATATAGCGCCCGATGCGTTGATGGGCTATATAGTAGGGAGAACGGTGAGAGCTAAGCGAGAATGTTATTGGCGAGACCAATCGGGTATGATGTTATTGGACATACGTGGTTCGGTGATTGGAAGTATCGGCGAAAACGGCGCCTTAAAGAACGCACGTAAATGACTTATAGACAAACGTGGTTCGGTGATTAAGGAAATATCACTGGTGAAAACGACGCCTTAAAGAACTCACAATGTTATCTATAGCCGATGTCACCTTGGCGAAAACGGCGCCCTAGAAAGGACACGTGGTTCGGTGATCGAGGATATCACTGGTGAAAACGGCACCTTAAAGAACGCACGGTGTCGGTGATCGGTATGTCATTGGCGAAAACAATGCCCGAGAAACACATGTGATTTGGTGAATGAGTACACCACTGGGAAATCGTGGTATGAGTGGGAATGACCTAGAGAGGGTCCGACTGACATGTAATCGACTAAGTCGATTGACCAGTGCTTGATCGGAGATCGTGAATTGTTTGAACATCTGTGTTTAACCTTGAATTGCAGGTTGGAACGGAGGCCAAGGTAAGTCTTCTGACTTGTGTTGTGCTTAGGCAACCGTATGGCGTATTAGTCTATTAATCGAGTTTAGGGGGTAGGACTCGCTGAAACGTGGTCTCATTGGTTATTGAATAACCATTTCAGGACCCTAAGGAAAAGTTGAGGAGGAAGAACCTGAAGGGGAGAAAGTATTTTGAAGTAGAAGATGATCCAGAGAGGAATCTTGAGTATAACCCATATGTGGATTGAGATCCCATCCTTTTTGTGCACCCTGTCTTAGTGTAGATAGGTGTGAGACTTTTATGCTGTAAATAGTATTATAAATATACTATAAGTTATGCTGTTAATGAAAGTGTGGTTGTGAATTTCAATATGAAAAATATGGCCTACTTTTCTATCCCATTGTTTTATTGTCAGGGATTTATAAGCGCTTCCGCATGCATAATAAAAGAAAGGGTCGGCGATAAGTAGTCCCTGGGATATCGCACTTTAATAATCGACCAAACAGAAGGATGGGCGTGTCCCCGAGGATCGGGCGTGACAGCCACGAGGGCGTCCTTGCGCGGCCTCATGCCGAGCTGGTAGGGCTCGCCCTTATCGGCCATGGGCGAGGCTTGACCCTCGCCAGATCCGGCGAGGGCCAGCCTTGCTGCCCAAGCCTTGAGGGCGGCCTTGCGTCGAGTGGGTGAGGCTCGCCCTCGCGGCCATTGGCGAGGTGGCCGGTGAGGTCGAGGCTGGTCGCTGAGGTCCGGCGATTGATTGGAGGAAGAAGGAGGAGAAGGAAAAAAGAAAAAGAAAAAGAAAAAATCATAAATATTAAAATATTATTAAAAGTTGTCAACGTCGGTGTTGATCGGGCCATGTCGGCCAATGAGCGTCCAGTTAGCAAAATCCGGCCAAAATTGGTCGGAAATGATTGAATTGGCACAACGTAAAAAAGGTTTAGGATTTAATTGGCACAAAAAAAAAAGATTTAAGACTAAATCGGTACAAATGCGAAAGATTTATGATTTTTTTAACACTTTTCCCATGCATTTGGTAACTGCACAAAATTTTTGTTCCCAAAATATAGAAAGTATAGGAATGTGCTTGATATGATCCTAAAAAATTTTTATGACATAAAATTTCTTTTAATTTTTTTTATAATTTTTTGAGATTTTTCTATTTTTTCTTTTTCTTCCTCCTCTAGCTAGTTGCCAAGCCTTAGTGATGGCTGGAGGCTGGCAACTGGCTAGAGATGAGAGATGGCGAGGTAGCCGACCTTGGATGAGGTCAGGACTTGCCATGCCGCAAGGTCGAGCCTCGTCGAGGGCTGGTGAGGTCGTCGAACCTCATCTCTAGTCGCCAACCATGCTAAGGTCCGACAACTGGTTAGAAGAGGAAGAAGAGAAAAAAGAAATCAAAAGAAAAAGAAATAAAAAGAAAGAAAATGACTTATTTTATAAATTGTTCTTGGGAATGAGAAACAACATTATTTTATTTCTTGTTTCTATTTCAAATCTATTCCCTGACCCCTTTTTCTATTCTGAGATGTAAAAAAGTGAACGTTACCAAATGGATTTTTGTTCAAAAAAATAGAAATTTTGAAAAATAGAAACATTGACAAACAGACCCTTAATAGTTGAGGTCAAATGATTGCATTTTGCTCATAAATGGCTCTTGATGTTCCTTCCAAAGCTAGGTAGATATGGAACAGTGCAATTCTCATTAGAGCCATGATAATATTGGGAAAATATCAAGTCATTTTAAGAAAATGAGAGTATTTCAAATTCTTCTTTAGAAGTTTCCTTTTCCTTTACCCTTATAGAATGACTCAAAACATTTGCTCCACAAAAGATTAGCTTGCAAGCTTTGACCACAGAATCTTCTAACATACACTCGAGATCGAAATACTTAATCTAGGTGTTGACAAATTCCGAGAGTGCATTGGGTTATTTGTTGGAAATACGGAAATGCGTCCCATGGCAAAAAAAGATGAAAGAAAAAATTGAGAAAAATTAATATTCTTTATTTGCCCAAAAAAAGGTCCTTTATTTCGGAAAAATAAATAAATGGTGAAATAGCACCTTTTGGTTCTTTTGTAGCGAAAGACTAGAACTTCAACACATAAGACTTTTGGTAGACAAAGCATAGGGCGGTCATCTGTTTGCACTTGAACACGAGTAGGGTTGGACCTTAGTAACTTCTGAAACTGCTACATCCAAACTTTGAGATGTAAAATTTTGAGGATTTTCCCTAAGGTAAAGAAAGAAAAAGTATCCCCTAAATTAGAGGGGTGAGGCGTATGGGTAATGGCAAATTAAAATAAGGAACACATCTTCATAGCCTATTACTAGTATGCTGGCGGATAGGTGAGGCCCCCCACTAGTAGCTTCAGCTACGCTTGCTTTGGTGAGGTATCCCCAGTAACGAAAAACTAAGGGCCTGCATGGTAACGTTTCTGTTTCTTCCAATTTCTATTCTTTTGTTCACCGGAACCACAAAAAAAAAAAAAACAGAAATCCGTTTGGTAAAACTTTTGTTCGGGAACAGATTTGAAACAGAAACAAGGAAAAAAAAGTAGCTTTTTGTTCCAGGAACAATTTCTAGAAATAAGCCAATTTTTTCTTCCCTCAAAGTCCATCCAGCGACTCCAATTAAATCAACAAAGTTTTAACCAATGAGCAGGGCACACTATCGCAGAACAAGGACTTCGATTGTGTAGACAAAGGATGGCCAGAGATAGTGATAAACGTCGAGATCTGCCAAGGTCAATTGAGAGAGATACATACCTCTAGAACCTTAGATACTAAATTTATAATCCTTGAGTAGTTGAACTTTGTACATTAAGATGACAATATATTCCCCCTCATTCCCTTCTCACGTAAGGTCTGCCATTAAACCACTGGGGGTTCGCCCCAGTGGCCACCCTTCCAACATGGAAGGGGGAGGTGAGGGGTTCAAATCCCCACCTTCTCAAGGGGGGATGGGGGTAGGGACGCGTAAGTTTGAGAGTGGGTTGCGACTCCCACGCCCTGCAAGAGGCATGGCACAAGTCTGCAAGTGAGTGTAGAGTAGGAATAGAGTAGGACTGACAAAAAAAAAAAAGATATGCCATTAATACTGCTTATTGTCTAATCCCAAAATATAAACCCAGGGTGGATATGAAGGTATTAGCTTCTCTTGTAATGTAATCAGTTATGATAGTGTTTATTGTTATTTTGATTACGTTCTGCAAAGTATCCGAACTTAGTAACAAAATATGATTTCTCAAACTAATATCTATCTGTATATTATGAGCCTAGTAGAATAGGTGAATGGTCATTAGTCAATGGTCCGGCTTTCTTGAAAGTCCGAATTGATAGGTGCGAATCCGAATCTGAATCCAAGCCCAACCCGACACAAATTGAAAACCTGATTCAGTTCAGTTCATTTGGTTTTCCTGTTTTTGCCTTGCCCTTGTCAAACCAGGTCGCTATAAGGCCTTCCCCCTATTCAGTGTATAGTTTGGTTCATTTCTGGTCCCTTTGCCATCCTAGAAGTTTCTTAGGAGCCACTCCTTGTTCAAGCTCTCTAGCTCCAACGATCACTCTCTGCCCTCGTCGGACCGGGTCATTCCAATCCATACCGCAACCACAGCGAAAAGGACCAGAATAGATATGGCAAACCAAACTATCACGAACAAATATGTAGATTGACATCCAGACCAACGATTTACCACCATCACCTTGAACTTCTCTCGCTGGTAATTACCATTGACAGTCACAAGAACACGTCAAAAAAAGAGCAATAATAAGGAACAATAAGGACGTGGGTTTAGATTTAGTCTCGGTAACAAAGAAATCTGACTGAAATCAAACTCGACAAATGATGAAATTTCTCTAGCGTAACCCAAATTTGTATATACTTAGAGCAATAAAAAAACCGAAGACACGGATGTACGAACTTGATTTGGGATTTTCGTCAAACATATAGTGAGCATAAAGGGAAGAGGCTGACCATTTTGCAGAACTTGAACCCGGCCCTAGACCCAAACAATCACCAAGAAATGCTCGATATCATATAAATCCCTCATCCTTAAAACACAATAGAGCATAGCAAAAGGATCCGCAGGGGTGAGCCCTTAATCTCGGAGGTCCCTACCTGGCTCGAAGATGGTGGCTAGAGGGCGAGTTCGAGACAAATCAAACTATTGCCAGCCGCTTCGCGAAGTCTCCGAGCTGAGATCCTTAGGTAGAGAGGCTCGAGCCAAACAACCAACGAGACTCACTGGAAATGCCGGGAAGCAGGGGAGAGAAAATTGTGAAGAGGGAGGATACCGGTAGGAGGTCATTGGACAGCGACAGCGGAGGTGGCTAGTCGGGTGAGGCTAAGGAGAAGGGGTCCTCGAGGCGCCGAGAGAAAAACCAAGACGTGTTTTTTTTTTTTTTTGGCCCTTTTGCGCGAGAGAGCTCTTCCTTGTGAACGCCCAGATCTCTCTTTTTATATTAAATAAAAAAAATTAAAAAAATTAAAAAAAGGCTCACTTTTGTTCTCCTATAGCCGCCAGCCCCTTTCTCCAAATGTGGCAAAAGGATAAGTCATTTCCTCCCTAAGATTTTGCGTGACAGTGACGTTTGGGCCGATGAGGAGGTGCCATGTGACGCGAGAATTTCAGGTGTAGAGAGAGATGCGCAGTCTAGAGTCGAATTGGGCCAAGCTCTATTCGGCCAAGCAAATCCCGATCAAATAGGATCTACTCGAATCTTCGCGATCTTTCACAATTAATGAAATTTCCAGAAATATCGTGGGACAATTAAGGTGTTAACAATGCCATTTGATATATTTGTGAGTTTTTCCTTATACCTTCTTTTCTTGTTGCCAGGACAAAAAGCACACAATGATGTTTGTGGGGGTGGGGGTGGGAGTGGGAGTGGGAGGAGGACATTTTCGCCCTTCTACCAGCAGTATTCCATGGCTTGCTCATATGTGAAAATGTCTGCCTCGAAATCATGATTTCATGGTACTGCTTTAATTCTCTTTTCATTGTCTTTAACTGCCTGGGTTTAGTGCAGTGTGCAGAAACAGAACTGAAGCAAACTTATTCCGCTAGTCTTCTGCAATAAAAACATTAAGCTGGGTTTATTTTGACAGTTAATTGGCATGAAATTTGAGATAAAGCTGTGGTTTTGGCTCGCTCACCTTAGTAATTGATAAGGTTTGGCATTCAATTTCGAGCCTAAAAAATTTAGAGCCCACCCTTCTGGTTTTGTCTCTTCAAACATCTTTCCTGGATGAGTATATATTTTAGTTGAGGGGTCTCCCCAATGCATCACATTTTCATACTGCTTCCATAACAGAAACTTTTAGCCCATGTTTGGTAACCGGCCAAATAGTAAAAATTTCCAGTTTTTTGTTCCCAGGAGTAATTTTGGAACAGAATCGTATTTAGTAAAATTTTTGTTAAAGGAATAGATTTGGAATAGAATCGAGAATAATAAAAAATTAAATAAAAGTTGATTCTGTTTCCGAAAAAAAAAAATCAAAACTGAAACAAATTTCACAACCCTACATTCTCTCCTCTGCTCAAACCCATTCTTTTTCTTCTGCACATCACAAAACTCACTCTTATGCACTATCACCAAAACTCATTCTCTCGCTCATTCTCTCCTCAAGAACAGTGATGGCGACTGCTGCTTCTTCATCAGTTGAAGTTATTCGTTCAAGGTGAGTTCCCTTCACTCACAACTATGGGTGGTCAGCTTCATGCATATGGGTGGTCATCGACTGATCTGGGTAATGGCTCGCTCACCATCGCCGTCGTTCGTCGTTTGCGACGGCTGGCGGGAGCATGCCCAGGCTCAAGTCGGCGGGGTGCCGATTCGGGCTTAGGGCTCGCTTGAGTCGAAGGGGCGCCCTCGCCGATTCGGCCAGATCAGTGAGGGCGCCCCTTCGACTGGAGTCCGAGCTCGCTCCCGCCAGCCGTCACCCCGGTGGACGCCCTTGCCATTGTCTGTGTTTGGGCAAGCCCTTGCCGTCGTCTTCGAGAGAGCCCTCTGCAAGCCATCGAGAGTTGGATCTTGAAAACATAATCTCAAGCGGAGGTTTTATAAATGAATTTGAATAACTCCCGTAGACCTAGAATGAATAAAGGATGAATTTCATATGGATAAAAAGCAATGTTACTTGGGGACATCTAGCAGATGCTCATTATGTAACATCTAGCAAATTCTCTAATCAGCATGATGTAAACAACTAAACTGCATATACTGGTAAGATCATCCTAGGATGTTGATTAGAGCAGGGAGCCAATCGAGAATTACTTGCAACTTTTTTGCATGAAATTTTTTGTCCTGTACTTACTGGATGCATTCCTGTTTATGTGTATTATATATCGACTATATTCTCTACCCTTTTGGCATGGAGTATTAATATCAGGTTGTTAGAATTTGTTCTCTGCTGTACCTCATGCTTGTTGTCTTACCTTGCAAGTAATTTTAGTTGGTTAGACTGTGATTCGCAATTTATGCTTCACATTTTTAACTTGCGGCCTGCCTTGATCTTTGTTTACTGTAGTCTCATTGCACTTAGATATTTTCTCAAAACTTTGACAGAGTGAGGGCCATCGGCAAATACTGACAAGGGAGCTGGAAGCTGTGGGTTTGCGTTTGAACAAGAAGCCACCTCAAGTGAGTTTCATTGGAGCATCTTTTTCTTTTCCCTCACTTACCCGGTTATACTTTCTCTTCCATGATAGTTTTAAGTCTCATCTCAATGAACTGATTTTCTGGCTGTCTAGGATAGACTATCATCTTGCTCAAAATGTCTTTCGTCAAGCTAACATCACATTTAGCACGTTTTTAGTGATTTGAGTCACAAAGAACTAAGAAGAGTACCCAGGCTCAGAAATCAACACTTCTGAATATGCCAACCAAGAGTGAACAGTAAAAAAGCACATTGAGCTCTGAAATAATGGAGCATAACTGTTCATCCTTTAGTTTCCACACCAGACATGAACCCCAAAATCCAGTATCTCTTTGTTTCCTTGCGTTTGATAGTGGCTCGCCTAACCTCCTATTTTACTAATTGCGTAGTTCCATTGACATTGGTGCATAATCGACCTTACGCGTCTTCAAAATCCGGTATCTCTTTTCTCAGTGTTCTTTGTTCGCTACTTTTACTTGCTGCTTCTCTGTCTATTGCTTTGCTTTTTAATCAATGCTCATGTAAAGCTTCTAGGTTGATTGGAATAGTATGTGCAGGGTGGATTTTCTTCTTCTTTTTCTTTGCTTTGAATTGTCTAGACTGTGGTCATTGGAATTCTGGTCATTACTCGGCGGAGTTGTCATGGTTTTTGTGAAGTTCGCTATGAAGTATGTTGGAGGTTGGTAGTGAAGTTGGAGGCGAATGAGGAAGGAAATCATGTTTAGATCATAACAAAGAACTACTTAAGTGTCCCTGAATGATCACATTCACATCTTCTGGGATGGTCGCGTTACCCATCAATGTTGTGTCGGGCACGTAGAGGCTCAATCATGTTTGTGGTGTAGATAGGCCTATTTGTTTAAAGTGGAAATTAAAGGTGTCATGCATGCAAGATAGTCATCTACAACCATTTAAGCAATTTTAGACTTCTTTAATCAAATAGGTGAGCTTGTTTGTGTTAATGCAATGCATTTATACACATGCAAACACCATTATACACGTTTATATATCTGACTCACATGTTTATGTACTAGAATCAATTCTTAAATTTTCAGGTTTTAACATCACATAAAAAATAAACATTTGTGTAATCATCTTCATTTGATATGACGTGATTATATTGCCATAAAAAGGGCATTTTTACAATGACAGGCATGAAAATGTTTGTGTGTATTACTTGTACTTTTTACATGACTATGTTATTAACTTATAAGATACTCAACCAATCAAGGTTAAATGGCATTCCAGAAAGAGATATTCAATGCAAAATGGATCAAGCCTTTAACCAAATTGTCTGTAAGTTTGTTGGTAGAGGAGGTAAAAAAGGGAAATCGTACAACTTCTACTTTTAACAAAGTAGGGTGGAACAACATATGAGCTAAATTCATTAAACAATCGAGATACCAATATAATCTGTTGCAGTTGAAGAACAAAGTGAACAAACTGAGAAAACAGTATGGTAGTTTTAAGAAGCTCATTTCACAATCCGACTTTGGCTGAAATAATGTGAATAAAACAGTTGTTGTCAACGATCCAAGCATTTGGGACTCTCACATCAAAGTATCTTTTAAGTTTTGATCATTTTGATATTATTGTAGATGTAAGTTTTAGAAGATTTGATTATGTTATTGACATATGTCATTATTGTGAAATTGCAGGACAATAATGGGTGGACAAAATTCAAGAATGATGGATTTCCTCAATATCCCGACCTGTACATTGTATTTGGTGATACATATGCTACTAGAAAGCATGCCACAGGAAATGTAGATAATTTGACGGTGTCAGAGGAAGGTGACAATGGTGATGGCAATGCAGCTGGTGATCCAGAGGACTTAAGTAAACACCACATTAATGAGGAAGTTTTTATATCCGACTATACTTCAACTCATATTTATAACAAGTACAAGTCGGATAGGACTCCATTTGTCAAGAGGAGAAGAAAGAGTAGCTCATTTGGTATTGTAGACACGTGCAAAGCTATACAAGACCTGCTCAAAGCTATGTCAAGTCAATCTAGGAGTGGCTCTGCCACCTCACAACTCACACCACCACCTGTAGACCCCTTCTCTGTATCATCTGTGATTGATGTCCTTGTTAATATGAATGAGTTGGAGCAAGATCTTTACAACAAAGTAGTGGAACAAGCATGTATTAGTGCCACATGGAGATAGGCTTTCATTAGATCCCCAGCTAAAAGGAGACACGGGCTTCTTCAATGTCTTTAGTAGATTTTGAGACATGTTTTGTGGATTGCATGTGGTTTGACTTGATTGTGTGATTTAATTGTTGAAACTCTTTTGTGTGGTTGTATGGATTCGATGGATTGTTTGAGATTTTTATATTTGATTTGCTTTTACTTTACAACTTATATTATTGATTGTCATTGGATTCTTTTCAGATATCTTTATTGATGTTATTGCATTTGTGTAATGATATAGGTACTATGGAAGATGGATCAAATAGTATGTCTAATGAGCAAGTAGAACCAGTTGACCAATTCTTGGATGACGATGATCTTGACATATTGATAGCATGGTTATGCATTGTTGCGATGGACATGTCCGTGCATACGAAAGAACCTATTAGGGACAGCAAACTATTGAGACCTGAATGAATAAGAGAGATTATTTGTGGACATTTGGATAGAATATATGAAGCTTTCAGGATGGAGAGACATGTTTTTCTGAACTTATGTGATTTGATAAGGATAAGAGGTTGGTTGAAAAATAGTTGGTATGTTAGGATAGATGAACAAGTTGGCATATTCTTATCATTGGTTGGATATAATAACTCAATTAGAGATTTATTTGAGAGATTTTAACGTTCAAGAGAAACAATCAGCAAGTATTTTAATTTAATGTTGAAAACAGTTCTCAAACTTGCAAAAGAGGTTATCAAACCACCATCCTTTGATGTTGTTCCATCGAAAATTCTTATGGATCCTAATCACGAATGCTATTTCAAGGTATAGTTTTCATATCAATTTTACATCATCAAATACATGTAGTTGATACTTTTTGAATTTTTCATAAATTCACATGATTTTTTTTTTTTTTTTTGAATAAAATTCACATGGTTGCGTAGGTGCTATTGATGGCACCCATATAAATGCTACCGTCCCCACATCTTAGCAAATCCCATTTAGAGGCAGAAAAGGAAATACCACTCAGAATGTGTTATGTGTTTGTTCGCTTGATATGAAATTTACTTTCGTGTATTCTAGGTGGGAAGGATCTGCCAACGATTGTTGAATACTTTCGGCAGCACTTGAGACTCCTTGATTGCAATTTCCTCAACCGCCACCAGGTATTTGATTTGTTTATAAGGAGAAATCATTTTATGATTGTATCATTGTTGCATATCATAACTAATTTATATATATACATGATAGGCAAATACATGGTAGATTCTGGTTATGTAGCATTCCCAGAATTTTTAACTCCATTTAAAGGTGAACGGTATTATTTGAACGATTAGAAGGGGAATGGAAGACGACCAAGGACAGTAAGAAATTATTCAACCATAGACATTCTTCTTTAAGGAATGTCATTGAGAGGTCATTTGGGGCATTAAAGAATCGTTTTACCATTTTGAGACACTTGCCTCCATTTACAATTAAAAAGCAAGCACTAATTGTAATTGCATGTTGTGTTCTTTATAATTATATTCGTGACCAAGATAGGATGAACAAAACTTTTCCCTATATGGAGATCCGAAGTACCCATTTGGACCTAGAGAAGTGGAGGTTGTAGATGATACATCAAATGAGCAGGCAATGGAGATAAACATGCTTCGGAGAAGTATTACAAATAAAATGGCAAGGGATTACAATATGCTCGGGATTCCATAACTTTATGTTTCCGACTTTTGTAATATTGTTTTTAATTATTGACTTATCAAAGCCAATATTTCAAAGGCGAACAATGGGCTAAATTACTTCATTATTGATTTATGGATAAGTTGCAGTGATGAGTTTCTCGTTAAAGCCTTTTCTTTGCTTCAAAGAGTCATGTTGGTTTAAAGACTTTTTTTCTTGAACGTTGGGTGTTCAGTTTTGGGGAAGAGAATATATATATATAGAGAGAGAGAGAGAGAGAGAGAGAGAGAGAGAGAGAGAGAGAGAGAGAGAGAGGAATGGCTTTGTGGGGAGTGTTCTTTTGGATTACTTTTGGTATGTCTCGCTCATTCTTGTTTCATGAAAGGTGGTAAACTTACCACAGCTGAAATATGGTTTAGATAAAGTTCAATATGCTTCTTGTGTAGGAGATGGATAAACGACGCTTTACTAATAATTCAGAAGTTCTAATAGACTTCACTAAATTCCAATCGGCGGTCACACATTTTCTTGTCCTCAACATTAGCTACTGCTTAGTGCTTTCTACCCATAAATGGCCCCATTCTTTCATGAGGTATGTCGAAAATTGTTGAAACAGGGCCCTATCGATCATTTGGACAACTCCACTGGTTGCCACACTTGGCATGTCCGTGACCATCCCCCTCGCAATGGTGGCAGACATGCTTGTTCGTGGCCATTGTTACTCTGCAATTTACATTATGGGATGCGTCCAGGCACGCGTATGTTCCTTGCTCACATGTCACCTTTGATACAATCCGGAGTTATAAGCTGAACTTTTGCTTTTTCAATTGTATGATATCGGTGCAAGCATGTTTGACGAAGCCCGTTTCGGACATTCTCACTGGCTTTTTCTTGTTGGGTTTTTGCAGGATTCATCGTAGCCAATTTGTCAGATATGTTGTGAAGAAACCAAAATCATGACACTTCGAGGGTGTTCAGACGAAAACCTTCGACTCATGGTGCAACTACTTACATGAGATCTTCCTCACGGTAAATGGCCCTGAAGTGTGTAATACACAGGCAAATCTTTAAGCCATTTTCCGAACGCTGTTGTCACAGTGAGTAATGAGTTTATGCGCCACATGATAAAGAGGAAGACGGCAATTACAATTTAACCTGAAAAAACTTTGCATTCCGAAATACCGGTCTTTTCTTTAGTTTTCCTCATAACAGATGAATATTCCGTATAGCTGAAGATATCTGCAGATCGAAGAAATAGAGAGAGCCAATGAAGTGTCAGTGACAGGAGTAGATAAAGTGAGTAAACAAGCTTAATATATTATAATAATGTAATGTAAGTTTGATTCTAATGGTTGTTAGATTACTCTTGGCATTTCACCGTTTTGGTGCTAAATGGAAGGTGCGAAGTGCAATGGGGTGTAATTTCAAGGATGCAAAATATAACAACTCAAATCAGATTTTCGCTTTTCAACTTTTGAACTTTTTTTTTTCTTTTTTTTTTTTCGGCTTTCAGTGCCTTGGATATTATTTTTATTTAATGCAGTGAACCTTTTGAGTATATGTAAATCTTAGCATACACTACTCTTTTTACGAAATTTTTCATATTTTTTAAAACACTCTTTTATGGGAAAGTGAGTAGTTTTCATTATTGCGTGAAATGACAGTGTAACTTTCACTACAAGGCACAATAAAATAGCAATGCTGTTATAAATTTACATATAATCTCTTCCTTTCTTTTAAATGGAGAACGGATAGTCACAAAAGCCACTACATCATACAATCACCGACTTGAGCTAACAAAGAGAATGACAGTCATTGTTATTCCTCAAGCTAAGCAACTATCTTGTAAAGCGTACACTTAGGACGCGTTTGGTAACGTTTCTGTTCAAAAATTGTTCCAAGGAATAGAAATAAAAAAAACTATTTCTGCTCCGGGGAACAATTTTTGAACAGAAGAAGGCGTTTGGTAAACTTGTTCGGGAATAAAAAATGAACAGAAACACGTTTGGTAAATTTGTGTTCTTTTTTTGTTTCTTTTAATTTTTTAATATTTTTCTCCTCGCCCAGCCACCGCGAGGCTCGCTGTGGTTGGGTGAGGCTCGGCCTCGCCTTGGCTAGGCGAGCTTAGGCTCGCCCAGATCCGGCGAGCTCGAGCTCACCCAGCCTTGCCCCACGTCGGCGAGGCTCGCCTCACCTCGGCTGGCGAGCTCGGGCTCGCCGGATGCGGGCGAGCCCGAGCTGGCCCGGCCAAGGCGAGGCCGAGCCTCGCCGAGGCCGGCGACGCTCGGCCTCGACGGCCGATCGCCGGCCATGGCCGAGGCCGGCGGCCGGCCAAAGAAAAAGAAAAAGAAAAGAAGAAAAAAAAAGAGAAAAAAAGAGAGGAGAGAGAAAATTTGTTCTTAAAAATTGTTCCGAAACAAGAAACATGTTTTTCTTGTTTCTCGATTATGTTCCAAATGTGTTCCTGGGAACAAAAAAATAGATTTGGAACAAAAACGCAAATAAACGCGTTTCTGTTCTTTTTTTTTCCCTGGAACAAAAAAACAGAAATTTTGTTCATAAAAAAAAAAAAAAGAACGTTAACAAACAGGGCCTAAGGCCCTAAGTCAACCGTGCTCATCTTGGGAACAGCACTTTGGCGCCAAACCTAACATGTCCACTGGGCACATCATAGATCACCTCAAATGTGCTAGGTTGTATGTTGCCATAGATGCGGATGTTGGTGTCAGCGCCATTAGGCGTGAATGCTAAGCAAATGACACGCTCACCACGTAAAACATCCAACATGCCCACATGCAAATGCTAAACAAACTTTGGAGATATTAGAGACTATGTAGAAATTGATTGAAAAAAAGGGAAGCGAATTTCAAGATTTTGGTGATGCAAAATGATAAAATTGGGCTTATACATGTAGACGGTTGGAATCACATGGCGACATTACTAGTATGGCAAAAAACGTGAAGTATTTATGGATCACAAAAGCTTAAAGTACATTTTTAATCCAGAAGAATTGAACATGAGATAGAGGAGATGGTTCGAGCTTATAAAAAATTATGATTTATCTGTCCATTAACAAAGCGAGGCAAACATAGTAGCAAATGCCTCAAAGCATTTGTCATCTGGATGTGACTTTACTCATTACTTGGAAGTCTATTGTTGAGGATATGAACAAGTTGGACTTGAAAGTATAGGTTCATCATATTGGCATTTCATTGACATAATCAAGTATAAATAAAACGAAGAATCACATATAAAGAAAAATCAAAGAAAGTGGACAAATTGGGAGACAAGCATATTCTTGAGGTTTCTTGATCAGTTGTGTGCTCCTAATGTTTTGAAGTTCAAAAAGGAGATATTGCAAGAAACTCAGAGCACCATATTCTAAATTCATTCGAAGGTCACTAAAATGCATCTTGATTGAGAGAATACTTTTGGTGGATTAACAAGAAGAATGATAATGTAATATTTGTCGATTAGTATTTGATGTGTTGGAATGTGAAAATTAAGCATTAGAAATTAGGTGGATAGTTGCATCCCCTCAAAATATCTAAATGAATGTGAGAGCATATCACCATGGATTTTATCGTTTGTCTACCAACGATGCCAATTAGTAAGAATACTATATGGGTAATTGTTGATTGATTGACTTAATCTACATACGTTTTATCATATCAATTTGGCCTTTCACTTGAAGAAATGGTGAATGATATGTTAATCAAATAATAAAACCCAGTGTACATTGTTTTTTATAGAGACCTAGATTTATATCCAAGTTTTAGAAAAGTTTAAAAGAAGCATTGGGTACTAAACTCAATTTCAGTATAACTTTTCACTCAAACAAATGGACAACAGTCAAAAGTTAGAGATAAACAAAATCCAGAACAATCCAGAAGTTGGAGGATATGTTGAGACCCTACATTAATGACTTTGGTGGTCCTTGGTGTGGACATCTACATTTGACGATTTTTATTTTTATTTTTATAACAACATCTATCATTTCAGCATGAAGATGATTACCTTTTGAAGCTTTGTATGGCTGAACATGTAGAACTCTTGTTTCTTAGGATGTTGTCAGCGAGAAAAGACTAACTAACCTTGAATTCATTTAGTAGTTGAAAGAGAAAAATCATGTTGGTTTGAGAATGTCTCAAGACATCGCAAAGCTGTCAGAAAAGTTATGCAAACCCTAAAAGGCACAAGGTAAAATCTAGTGTAGACCTTAATGTGTTGTGTCCAGTATAAAGTTTCTATTAATTGCTAAATACATTTGTTAGTCTCCAAATATCCCAGAATTTTGGTTGTCGTTTGTCTAGTGCTCTGCCATAGTCCTGTGAATGTTCTTTGTAATTGTGGTTTGACTGCGAGCGTGAGCCCTGTGCGAATAGTGGTGGAGATGAACGGTTGTCCGGTGGCCGGAAGTCGCTTGCTATGGCAGTCCGATGATGGTCATACCAATCAATGATAAGTAGAGTATCTTCACTGTCTGGTGTGGTGAGCCTCGGCCATGGTTGTGCGTGTGGTCTCTCTTCTCAGTTTGTTTAGAGCAAGGAGCAAGAAGATGGCTCGAAGAAAAGGAGAGGGCATGAGCTTAATTGGTCTAATAAGGTTGGGGTTTATTTAGGCCAATGGATTCGGACATGTTTGGTATAGTTAGTACGAGCTAAGCTTAGTATAGTTCGATCTGGATTGGGCTTGTTTATTAGAAAGTTGGCTTCGTTTCTAATTAAGGTAGGGGCCTTTTTGTCCTCGAACCTGTAGGCTTGTTCCTAGGCCCATGATCGGACCGAGCCCTTGTTGCCCAACCCGTCCTTATTTTCAAATTAAAGAAAATATGAAAATTTTTTTAAAAAAAATTAAAATTAAAATAACTAAAATTCCAAAAATAATATTTTTAATTTAGAAAATTAATTTTTTAAAAATTCAAAAAATTCTAAAAAAATTATAAAAGTTCAAAAAAAAAATCTTTTAAAAAAATTATAAATTCCTTAAAATAGCTTTAAAATAGTCTTTTTAGGTAGCCTTCTCTTAAAATGTGTGAAAATCTTTGAATGTGCTCCTTACGTCAATTTTATCATGGGATTATGATTGTCCTTAAAAATGAACGCTTTTGATTGCGCACTTTCAATATATTGACTATGGTTTCCCTTTAACTTAGTTCAAGATGACATACCCTTATTTGGTAATGTTAGATCCTTAGTCTCCCAATGCAATTTATTAAATGTTACCTTAGTTGTTGTTTGTCATTTTGATGATTACACACCCACATAATCACTTGTTTAAAATCGATCCAAATTGCCTAACAAAAAATCTTCTTGAAATAACCCATATTAGATATCGAAAAATGCATTAATTGATTAATTAGTGTAATCAAGTTATCTACCCTAGATTATTTGGTTGTGTAGGAAGTGAAGTATACTTACATGCTTCACTTGATTTCTAGCCGACCTAATAGGTTAGTGGTGACTCTTCATTAGAAAACTTTTATGAAAACCCCAGCATTGCATGAGGTATAGGCTTGGGAGAGCTTGTGCCTAATTATGAGTTGTAGGCTTATCTTCTAAGTAATATCCCTAAACTTATTTTCCTCTCTACCGTGGGGTATTCAATAAATGGTTCTCAATTTATATAATTTCGTACATAGATGCTTTTGAAGATTAGTTGCAACTTTATCACTTATATATTGATATTGGTGACATATTAATATCAATAGAAAAATATAGATACCCAACAAATATCTAGCATAAGATTTTTTTTTTTTTGGTCGGATTAGTGTGTATGACATATATAGTGTTCATTTATCCTAGATCTTAAGAGAAAGAGGGTTTATGTTGGGCGAGGAATTAGGATCTTCTTTTACTAGTTTGGTACCTCCCGTGTGCGCATCACACGTAAATTTCGGTCACCATAGGTCATCAATGGGCTTCGCCAAACCATGCTCCCACGGGCTTGATCAAGATAATTTTTTATTAAGCTCAAAACCTGCTTATTTTTAATCCATTTAGCACTAGTCTAATTAGAATGCAATTTATATGGGCCAAATGTTATTGAATGAAAAAAAATGCTAATACTTTTAAAAAAAAAAAAAAGGAATTTGGGTTAGGTTGACACGTACTTCGCTAAACCATTCTCCCACAGGGTCGCTACAATTTAGATATTAACAAGATATGATTTTGTAATCTTAGACTTGTACACAGACATTTCACTATTATAAACTATAATACTGAATTGGACAAACACATAAAATAAGCGCTTATGAATTTATTTAAACTTTGTTGTGAATAAGGCCCATAATACAGATAAATGCTATGTTTTCATTTGTTTATTAATTGGGAGATATCTCACTATATTTGTTTAGTAGACTCTCTCTATTTTGTGTTTTACTACTCCATAGTGAAAAATCCTACAACACAAGTAAATGGACAGTGATATGAAAAGGATTTCACGTGAACTCGGCTATTTCCTCGTTAAGCTTCATTCAAGATACAAATTTTTTGAGAAATTGTTCGCATTTGTTGTTACTTTTGACTCCTTCATGATTCGTATGATTGGCCCGTTCGAGGAATTCTTGTCCTAGCTAGTCGATAGTAGTTGGAATGGAAATCGATGAATGATCTCAAATTAATTTTCCACTGCTCCGTTGCAAAAAAAAATTATTTCTCAAGTACATAAATAGTGAAATGAAAAGGACTCCGTGTGGACTGGAGTAACCGCGTGAACAAGTTTGAACTCAATTTTGTCGATGAGCGCCATGAAGGATACAAATTTCCCAATAAATTGTTGGCAATTATTATTACGATTTGTCCGTGACATGACTCGCAAAATTGGCCCATTTTGATGAACCTTTCATCCAAGTAGTCTAGTAACTTGGGTTAGAATTCCATGGACGAGCTTGGAAGGTGCATCACGAATCATTTGATGTCTCCACATTGTGTGGAGAAAGATTAATGGTCATGGACCATGAAGAAAAAATCATTTTGAGTAGAGCGAATTGACTTCTAAGTCATTCTGGGTCACATAATATCAAACACTTCGTGGAAAGTCAACATTAATATATATGATATAACCCCTCACAAGAAGCTACGATGTGATGCTTTTGTATGCATGGAATGAGCCAACAAATAGAGAGAAACCACACTCCCATCATCATCATCGCATTTAATTTAAATACGACCATGTCAAGAGGGAACAGCCATTGACTTGAATAGAATATTAATTGATATGCAAGAGAAGGCCAATAACAACAACAACAACAACAACAATAAAATCACTTATTTTGCACTTAATTTAGTAAGTTTTTTTACGTTGTTAATCCATAAATACACATGGGTGTCATTCTTAACGATTCCTAGTTAGTTGCACACTCAACTTTCTATGGTATAAAGATAGGTGATCAAATTTAGTTATGTACATACTTTTTCTTCACTTTGTGAATATTTCTTCCCTCTCTTGTCTTTTATTTTTAAATATGAGGTTTTCTACTCAATACGATAATATAAGGATTTGTAAAACTAAGGTTTTCATCCTACAGGGCAGGTCTTCGGGTACGTGATCAAATTTAGGCAAGTTTGCTCTGGTTGTTAGAGTGAAAAACCAAGAAGTTTATGGTATTAACCAACAATAAATCAATCTTACATCAATTTATGCTTTTTCAAGTTGGCACGTACTTCTTATTTTAGTTGAGAATCATCGAGTATCTCTTCTTTGGATACTAGATTAATTCAGTCCCAAGCAGTCTCTTGATCAAGACAGACCTCCATATTAGAATAGGAAAATTCATAAGAAATCACTACATGATGCGTCGCATATACATCATATCGGAGACCCTACTTTTCTTAGTCTTAAATCCGAGTTGTTTCCACTACTTGAACCAAGTTCCATCATCAGTTGTTTAAAACAATATGGAAATAGCAGCCAAAGAATGGTGGCATAAACAATCTGGGGGTTAAATTAATTGTTAAGATTCTTCGTCCAGAATAAAAAAACACTAAAAACAAAAGAGAGAAATGTGAGCGCCATCGTCGAATAACTTTTGCATACGGACAGGATTAAGGAAATTCGCTAGGAATTACTTCTCTGCATATCCTGATTGGCTTCTCCGGCGGGGTTAATTACATAAACCAAGAAAAATACCCGGCTTGGGATCCGCTCTCTTGCTTTTTGAGATGCAAATGTCCTCTTGGACTATGAACTCTTCGGGGTTTGTCGGTACTTATTATTTTGTGTCTTGAGCCTTCTTCCTTGAGTTCTCCTATTCAAAATTCTCGACAGTCGTAATCAAATAAAAAAGTCACTCGGGGGGTTTGTTCGTAAAATGTTACAAAATAAGCTCGAGGATACAGTTTATCTAGCTCAATCTCAAAGATTCAAAGTGAAATAGAATGTAATTAATGTTTTGACTTCTCTTATCATATATATGTTATAGGAAAAATTGTCAAAAAAATCATAAGGGAAAAAGTTACCAAAAACCTCGAACTTTCTCAACCGCGACACATTTACCCCAATTTTTTTTATGTGACATCAAAAACCTCAAACTATGCCTATTATGACGCATTCACTCCAAACTTTTTTCCGTGTCACCAAAAAACCCAAACTTATACTTGTGTGACACCAAAAACCGTAAACTTTTATTGTGTAACACAAAAAACCCAAACTTATATTCATGTGACACATTTATCCAAAAATTTGGTGTCATGGAAAAAAGTTTGGGGTCTTTGATGTCACAAAAGAAAAGTTTGGGATTTTCGGTATCACGAAACAATAGTTTGGGGTAAATGTGTTATACTGCATAAGTTTGAAGTAAATGTATCGCATAAGTAAAAATATGTGATTTTTGGTATCATAAAAAAAAAAAAACTTTGGGGTAAATGTGTCACAATATACATAGTTTAAGATTTTTCGTAGCTTTTACCCAAATCCTAAGCCTATTGCACTTTTACCAATTCAGTCTTAAATTTTTCAATTTTACCAATTTTGTCCTAAATATTTTCACTTCTTGCCAATTGAGTCCATCCAGCCAATTTTGGCTAAAAATTGCTAATGTGGACTGCTGGCACTAATTTGGCAATTTTTAATAATATTTTAAAAATTTTATTTTTTTCTCTTTTTTTTTACCTTTTTATTTTTTATTTAGCTAGGGTTGGCCAAAGTTGCTAGTGGACCCTCGCCAGCCATAGTGAGGGCCAACGACCCTTGTTGGCCATAGGCAAGGGCGTCAAGCCCCTCGCCAGTGTTGGGCGAAGGCAATGATGCCAAGCGAGGGCTTGGCAACCCTCGTTGGCCCCAGGCGAGGGCGGTGACCTCGCTTGGGGCTCTTGCCTAGCCAGATTCCTATTTGATATGACCCTCTAGGTAAAATGCAAGCATTAAAAGCACATGGCGTTTGGATATATAGTAAAAATAATTCCCACTGAAATTTTCATTGCTTGTAATTATTATAGTCAACTAATCTTGGAAATTTCACGGTAATCTCTAGCAGGCATGCACAGACACAATGACATTGCTTGACTTGTATATGCTTCTAGACTTGGAAAGATTCAACTCGCCGGAGCTATTGGCAGCTGGTCAAGATCAGGACCACCATTCTGTAGAATTCCAATGCTTTTAATAGGGCATTGCCTTTCAATTCCACGCTTAATTGAGGACTGAGAACATTCATCTTGTATATACTCCAATGAAGATAAATCAAACCATAACTTATTTCTTTGATCCAGTATTTTGTCTTTTTTTGGGTCTAAGAGGTCAATTCAACTAACTAGCATGAAAAGCTGTGCAGAAAATCGACAGTAAATTTTTGAAACTTTTTTCTTCATAGACAACGATGATTTAGAGTTTCAAAAGCATGTAATTAGCATATAAGCATATTCATATTGATTTTGGGAGAATTTCACGAAGTTTTTTTTTTTTGATCGAAACAGCAGAAACTATATTGAGGAAATAAAGTTTGTACAACCCGTAGCAAGTGCATCAGCACAAACCAGATCCATGAGGTAAAAAGGGGGAAAAACAGCCCAGTTCTGGTTTGACAAAGCCCGATTATGGGCTTTTGCAGCCCAATCAGCCACCACATTTGCTTCACGTCGACAATAGCAGAGAGTGAGACTAGGGAAAAGGGAAAGCAAAAAGGCAGCTTTGGAGAACATACACCTCTCCTCCTATGGCGACTGCCTGTGTCGATTCAACGTCTCAACAAGGAGCAGATTGTCCGATTCAACCAACACAGTCGCGTGAGTGAAGTCTTGACGAAGGAGGTGACATGGAGCAAACAAAAAGGCCTGGATCTTCGCCTGCAGTGCTGAGGTTGCAAATACGCTTTTAGAGAAACCATCAGTAAGTCTTCCCTCGTGATCTCTACAAACACAAGCTATGGTACCTTCCCTACTTCCTGGTTGATGAGAACCATCAATATTTACCTTTAAGACCCCTAGATCTGGTGGCCGCCAAAGTGATCCCCTGTTTTGAAGCGATATGCCCTTGCAGGTCAATGATAGAGTAGACACCCGAGCCACATGGGAGTGAGCGAGCGCTGCCTCAACCACCTGAGTCGGATCAAGAGTGGCACGCCTGAAGATGAATCCATTCCGAGCACGCCAGATCTGCCAAAGAACGTTGGCGATCTTCGCTAGACCAGGTAAGAGGTTTTGTTTTCTGACTTTCTCCATGATCCATGTATCAATAAGCTAAATGCTATGAGGTGAGATGTGAATATCGATTTAGGGATGTGACCACACACGATGAGTCCATGTACAGAGTAGGAACAAATGTTCTAGGGTTTCTGGTGTCTTCTGATTGCATAGTGTACAGCATGGGTTGTCTATGATATGTCATTGATGCAGATTGGCTTTGGTTGCTAAAGCATTGTGACAAAGTAACCATAAGAAAGTACGAATCTTTAGGGCAGTTGGCATTTTCCATAATTTCCGCCATAACCAGAGTAGGGTTCTGATAAGATGTAGAAGCTGCTCTGTTTATGTGAGTAGTTGTTGTCTGTGTAATTGCATGATATGCAGTTTTCTACCGTATAAACACCATGATTGGTAGCAGTCCATATAAGTTCATCCTTGGCAAAACTAGGTCTTACAGGAATGCTAGTAATATGATCTATCACCTTCAAGTCAAAAAATCTGTTGAGCAAATTGCACTTCCAGGTGTTGGTGGTGTGATCAATGAGATCAGCTACCATTTGAGGTTCTTCTCGGACTTTTGGTCCACCTAGATTGCACTTCCAGGTGTTGGTGGTGTGATCAATGAGATCAGCTACCATTTGAGGTTCTTCTCGGACTTTTGGTCCACCTAGTATTCCGATAGGTAGCCACCTGTCCTCGTGTATGCTGATTGATCGCCCATCGCCTACTGACCAACATACAGTGGATAATATTGCATCCCTTCCACTCAAAAGACTTTGCCAGCCCTAGGATGGGTGAGAGCCTTTTTCTGCAGTACAGAAATTCGACGAATAGAAGTAGAGTCCTTTAAAGACTTTACCCCATAAGGATAAAGGCTGATGGAATAGATGCCATGCTTGTTTGCCAAGCATGGCTTTATTGAAGCTTATTAGATCTCGAAAACCTAACCACCAGCATCCTTCCTTTGTTTCAGTGCTTCCCAATTTTGCCAATGTATCCCTGATTTGCTTGTGTCATTTTGCCACCCGAACCGTGCAATTCGCTTTTCTATAGATTTGCAGAGAGATATGGGTAATTTAAATATAGACATGGCGTATTGTGGTATAGCTTGTACCACAGTCTTAAGAAGAATCTATTTCCCGCCCTTTGAAATAAGGTTTTCCTTCCATCCTTCCAATTTTGCATGAATTCTACCCATGATCCATGAAAACATATCACTTTTCGAGCGCCCCCAGTCAGATGGTATTCCTAAATATTTACCACATCTTTGCAATACTGATACCCTTAACTCCCTGGCCATATTCTCCTATAAAGTAGCAGGGCAAGTTTTGCTAAAATAAATACCATATTTGTTATGATTAATAGCTTGGCCCGTCGCTAAGCAGTACTAATGCAATAGATTAGATAGATTTTGACATTTGTGAATCGTACCATCAAGAAAGAAGATAGCATCGTCTACAAAAAACAGATGTGATCATTATATAAAATTGACATAGAATATACCTAGTATATAATCCAAAGATGTAGATAGATCAATCCACACTGTCTTTCTCTAATTCGGTATTTTTGTATTTTTGTCCTAACAATTTCTCTCCCCATCAATTTTAAAAATGCTATGCATGACACGTGGTGTTTGAATAGTACATATGCTAATCATATGTAGTAATTGAATATAACAAGTGCATATGACATGTGTAAATGACACGTGGGATAATCGAATACGACATGTACTATGATGTGGAACCCAATTGGCATCTAGGGTAACATGAAGATCGAATAAGAAAGTATGAATGACCATGGAAGGGTGAGAGATTCTGATGCGACACGTGCAAAGGACATGTGCAATGACATAGAATTTGAATAGAACATGAGCAAATGACATGTGTGAATGATGTACAAATCAAATACGGCTTGAGCGAATCCATGCATAATGACATTTAAATCAAATTATTACATGTGCTAATGACATGCATTATGACACGAAAAATTGAACTATGACATGTTCAAGTGACGTGCATGATCACATGGAATTCAAATGCAACTTGAGTGAATGACTTGTGTAATGACGTGAAACTTAACTAGGATATGTGCGACTGACATGTGTCCATTGCTTCATGGTTGATCGGAACAAAATCCTACATATGATATAATTCCATTTAACCACTAGGGTTTGCCTTAGTGGCCACCATTTCCATATGAGAAATGAGATGTAGGTGATTTGAATCCCCACTTTCTCATGAGGGTTGAGGTTGGGACGATTTAGTATCAGGTGTGGGTTTTAACTCTCATATCTTGTAAGGGGTAGGACAAAAATCTAAGAATGAAAGTTAAAGTAAGAGTAGAGTAGAATCGACAAAAAATAAAAATATAACTCTAGTTACTTTATTATTTTTTAGTATGCCAGATGGGCAAGCCAATGTGGTAAAAAAACTTTGAATGGAAGGTTGGTGGTCGTTGGTATAGGTGAGATAGAAAAAGTACTAAGAGAAAGGAGGCTAGAAAATCAATAATGTGGAGGTAACAAATTATCCTAATTTTAGCATGACCGGAACCAACTATGGAATTCTTTCAAACAGAGCTATCTGGACTTCTCCGCATAATAGAGGAAGGAGATAGATGTTTGGGTTTACTGAAGAATAGACAAGGCTATATGAACTTTCTACGAAAGACAATAGGAGTATGAAAGAAGTTAGAAAAAACCATGAACTATTAGTATTGCTGGAGGTCACGTCCATGGTCAGCAATCCTTGAATAGAAGCTTTCCAGGCTGTCTTCCTTTTTCAAAGCTCTTCTCCACTATAAATACATCGTAGTCATTATAATATCGTCCAACCACCCACGCCCGACAACCCCCCCCCCCCCTCCCCTCTTCTTTTCTCTCTATCACACACACACATTTGCCTTTTCGCAAAACCCTTTTCAATGATTACTCCAAGAATCTCGTTCGATGCTGAAAAGCTCCTATTTTTGGCTCTCTCCCTTTTCCCGATTGTCGTCACCTTGAGCGATGGCACTCACCCAGCAATTGCGCAGGGCAGCAACAACAGCAATCCAACAACGATCGCGGTGAACGTTGGGGTGATCCTTGATCTGGAGACGCAGGTGGGTCAGATGGGATTGACCTGCATTAACATGTCTCTCTCTGATTTTTATAGTTCGAACCCTTCCTACAAGACTAGGCTCGTCCTCAACGTTAGAGACTCCAAACGAGATGAGGTTGCCGCCGCCGCTGCAGGTTCTCTCTCTCTCTCTCTCTAACATACTGACTGGTCACGATGCTTGACCAGAAATATACGATGGCACCAGCTTTTGGGTTAGCATTTTTGTACTTCTCTTGATCGTGTTGAAGATTGTTTTGGTTAGTCTTTTCTTTGTACCGAATTTTACGGGGCTAAATCTCTGCTCGAACTTCGATGGGGTTTGGCCTTGGGTTAATACACATATTGCGGAAGAGCATAAACTATTTTATGCATCTGTTTGTGTGATGCAAGAAAAAACCAATTATTGTTCTCAACGACTTCTTTGGCAATCATATGAAAATTTCAGCTTCTATACATTTGAAAAGTGAAAAGAATCCCCAGCTAAGTTTTCAAAGACACGACGACATTTGAGTGTTCCATTCAAAGCAATATGCATTCTCGTAGCAAAGATGGTTCAAGCAACAATTTCCAAAGCTCCATGAAGAAACGACCAAGCTTAAGTTTACCAAAAAAGAAAGAGACCAAGATTTTTCCTCATACTCACGAACTGTTTGTCACCAATCTGTACTCACTCTCTTAGCTGCCTTTTTTATAATTTTCTTTCCCCCTTTCAAATTTAATGACTGCAATATATATATAAAAAAAAAGGCTTTTTATCATCGTGAAAACGAAGTTTTTATCATCTTATGATAGGATCAAAGATGACATGAAGTTGATCTTAAAGATTCAAGAGAGAAAAGTCCACCTTCTCTATCATCTCATATTGTGCCAAAATAAACATATGTACATAAATTTGTGGAGACAGATTTTCATCTCAATAAAGACATGCGAACAGGATTCTTGTTTATGATCTTGGATGGGGAAATATTGGACTACTATTGCTTGCTCTATTCTTGAAGAGTATAAACCTCTCCTGTGACTCTTGCCCGCGTAAGTGTAGTACAAATTTATAAAATTATGTCTACATGTATATGATAAGTGAACCCTATTAGAAATCGTCTCGCTAAAGACACATGCTACATAGCTACAGTTTCGGAAAAAGAGCCTAACATTATCGTGCTTTTCAAGTTAGAAATATAATCATTTTTGCGGAGATGGTTGATAAAGAAAATTTAAAATTTATCTTTGGGAAAATATGTACATAGAAAATATCTCTACATAATTATACTATTTTTTGTTCCAGTTGAGCCATGTATAACTATCTGGTATCGAGTTGAGTAAGCAATTAATTATTTCCGGAGAAATGGTGTTTTGATGGTCAAATAAAACAACTCAAGTTTGAAGTTTTTTTTTTTTTTTGGGTAAGGAACTCCGGTTTGAAGTTCAACCAAATAATTGTCAATAAACGAAAGGAGTCTAATATGGATGTTGAGAGGCTTGACATATATCATATACATCACAATCCTCATAAAATCCATAGACTTGGGAATTGGATTCTAGAGTGGAATTTTCAAATGGCATGAGATAAAGAGGTCAACTTAAAGATGAAAAAGAATCAACTTGATCGTCCTGGGCCATTTTATCCTCCTATTTGGTTCTTGACATTACTTCTTTCGAAAGAATTAGTTTTTGCTTTGTTTGCAATACCATATGCCAAACGACCTCTAAGGCGACAACCGAAAGCCTGTACTATGCTTAATAAATTAAATCTTTCAACAAATTCATGGGTTGGTTTCAGTTGGTAAAAAATAGAGGCGCGGCCTCGATTCCCTCCACGTAGAACAAATAATTTCATGAATCTGCAGTTTACTTAATTAAAGTGCGCATTATTGACATTAATAAATTTTGCGTTTGCATACAACTATTCATGTCTGAAATTACGTTAGATCCAAATGGGAAAGTTCGACTATGTTTCGTGAGCATAATTTCATATATACTTGAAAATAAGAGGTTTCACTTACCCATGTTGGAGGAATTTACATTTTATCATCTCGAGGACATGTTGATTTAGGAGTCTAGTCATAGGAGTCTAGTCATAATGAAAAAAGCTCCAGTGATACATTCAACTCCATAAACATTTTATTAACATGGGTCAATATCACTATAATAAACGGAGAAAATGGAGAAGTTTTAATTATTAGTAAACACATACTGTTTAAATAATATCAAGTACGAGTTCTTTCCCAACTTCAACTTCCTATGTTTCCTTTTTCTTAAACATTTCTATTTTTTATGATATTGCATCAAGTTTTAATTGCGTTCTGATCAATACTATGCCTTTTCCACTAAGAATTTATATTATTATCTGACCTATCATTATTGTTTCACCGTCTTTTCTGGTTCATCCGTGCAGCACTTGATCTGATAAAGAATAAGCAAGTCCAAGCCATAATAGGCCCTCAAGGTTCAGCGCAAGCAGACTTCCTCATTCACCTCGGAGACAAATCTCATGTGCCCATCGTCTCTTTTTCTGCCACTAGTCCTGCCCTGAGTTCTCTTCGGAGTCCATACTTCCTTCGAGCCGCGCAAATTGACTCGTCCCAAGTGAATGCCATAAGTGCAGTCATTCAAGCTTTTGGCTGGAAAGAAGTGGTCCTCATATATGTGGACAACGAGTTCGGAGCAGGCATTATACCTTCTCTTACCATAGCTTTGGAAGAAGTCAACACGCGAGTGCCCTATAGGAGCCCCATTTCTCCTTCAGCCACGGACGATCAAATCCTGCAGGAACTCTACAAGTTAATGACGATGCAAACGAGGGTGTTCATCGTGCAAGTGTTACCTACTCTCGGCTCTCGGCTATTTGCCAAAGCAAAAGAGGTGGGGATGATGAGAGAAGGTTATGTGTGGATCTTGACTAATGGAATCACCGACCTACTGAGTTCTATGGATTCATCTGTCGTCTCTAGTTCGATGCAAGGAGTACTGGGCATCAAGACTTACATCCCGGACACACCAAACTTAGACAACTTCATGGTCCGATGGAGGATGAAATTCCAACAAGAGAATCCTTCCGTCCATAATCCTACATTGAACATTTTCGGATACCGGGCTTATGACGCTGCTTGGGCTTTGGCAATGGCCATTGAGGAAATGGGTGCAACGAATTTTACCTACCAGATGTTAAGTGCTTCGACAGATACAACAGATCTCGACAAGTTTGGGGTCTCTCAAAATGGTCAGAAACTTCTCCAAGAACTAGCCAATATGACATTCGCAGGCCTCACTGGAAATTTTAGACTCATCGATGGGCAGCTAGAGTCGACGGTGTTCCAAATCGTTAATATCAATGGAAATGCAGCAAGAGGGATTGGGTTTTGGACGCTAGAAAATGGGCTGGTAAGAGATTTGTATTCATTCAGCACAACCAAATATTCCACTAATATCGGATCAATAATATGGCCAGGAGATTCAACCTCTGTTCCTAAGGGATGGGAGATTCCCACAAATGGGAAGAGGCTGAAAATATTAGTCCCCGTGAAGCGCAGATTTCTTCAATTCGTGAAGGTGACTCAAGATCCTAGCACAAATACATTCCAAGTCTCCGGATATTGTATCGACATCTTTCGAGCCGTCATTGAAAAATTACCTTATGCTGTGGCTTATGACCTTATTCCATTTGCCTTCACTGATGGAAGGAATGCTGGAAGTTCTTACAATGACATGATCGATCAAGTATTTTATAAGGTAAGCAAGTCCTTAATTTCGTTGGAACACATGTTGAAACTTATGATGCTATCATGTGGTTGACAAAGAAAACATTCCCCTTCCTTTTGTTGGAATAGAATTATGATGCAGTGGTGGGTGATACAACAATCATTGCGAACAGATCATTATACGTAGACTTCACCTTACCATACACCGAATCGGGGGTTGCAATGCTTGTGCCATACAAGGACAGCAAGAACAAGAATGCTTGGGTTTTCTTGAAGCCACTCACTTGGGACCTTTGGTTAACGACCGGATGCTTCTTTGTGTTTATAGCACTGGTCGTGTGGATTCTCGAACACCAGATTAATGAAGAATTCGGGGGTCCAGCTGCGCATCAAGTTGGCACGAGCTTTTGGTTTTCGTTTTCAATCATGGTCTTTGCACAAAGTAATCACCCGTTGCTTTAATAAATCAATTGAACATTACAATTTCCATATCGTTCTTAAAAAAATTTAGATGCTTTCTCTTAATTTGGATTGCAGGGGAGAGAGTATTTAGCAACCTAACCAGATTTGTTGTGATCGTGTGGTTTTTTGTGGTACTTATACTAACGCAAAGTTATACGGCAAGTTTGAGCTCTCTTTTGGTGGTGCAAAATCTTCAACCAACTATGGCTGATATTGATCAGCTTCTAAAGAGTGGAGAAAAAGTGGGTTACGTGCACGGCTCTTTCGTTTATGGAATGCTAAAGCAAATGAAGTTCGATGATTCGAGACTTATATGTTATCGTTCCGCTGAAGAATGCGATGCACTTCTTTCCAAGGGAAGTGCAAAGGGCGGGATTGCAGCAGCATTTGATGAAATCCCCTACATTAAACTTGTTCTTTCTCAATATTGCAATAAATATACCATGATCCCGACATTAAAAACTGCTGGATTTGGCTTCGTAAGTCCTCAACCTCTCAATCATAGCCCAAAAAAGAAAACCCTCAAAATTTCCAATTACTAGAGTTATTCATTAGTTCTTTGATTGAAATATCTCATGTCTTGCTTTTGGTTTACAGATTTTCCCCAAAGGATCTCCGCTAGTACCAGATATTTCGAGAGCAATCCTTAACGTAACTGAAGGGCCTAAAATGACAGAAATCGAAAACACATGGTTCCCATCGAAATCCAATTGCCTGGATTCGACTAACTTGATTTCTTCCAACAGCTTGGATCTTGACAGTTTCTGGGGCCTATTCTTGATTGCTGGAGTTGCTGCAGTTCTAGCTCTCTTCTTTTCCATGGTCATGTTCGTTAAAAAAAGTTGGCCCGAAGTAACAAGTTCTTCAGGTTCATTGTGGGAGAAAATTTTTGCATTGGGAAGAAGATTTTACCAAAGGGACCTCGATCCGTATACTTCTAGGGGAGCCAGAGATAGAAATACGAACGGTGGTGGCAATGAGATTGCAGCTATTGAAACTTCAGAAAACACTAACTGCCCTTCGAGTCCGTCAAGAGACTTCGGCAAAAACAACGACAATATAAACAATGAGCAAGGCACACCATCTACAAAACAAGGACTTTCTAATCATGGAGATGAAGGGTGTCCAACGTAGCAATAAATGTCGAGCTTACAAATGTAAATTAAGAGAGGTACATACCTCAACAACTTTAGATACTAAACTTAAATGCCTCAACATTGTCGAACTTTGTACTTTGTACTATTAGTTGACAATAATTTCCCCATCATTCTCTTCTCATGTAAGGACTGTGATTGATACCGCTTATTGTCTAATTGTAGACAATATAACGAAAGATAGATGCTTTTCAAAATATTTTCTAGTGGACATTACATGTACGTGTTGGCCTCTCTTATCCTATAATGTATTGGCTATGAAAGGTTCCATTGTTATTTCAATAACTTGCCTAAAGTGTCTACTTTAGTAACAAAATACGACTTCTTAAACTAAAATTTAGAATGCATAATGAGAAAGTTCAGTAGAATAGGCTTCCATGGTTGAACCAATAGTCAAAATTCTATGTTATCATCTCTAAATAAATAATCAATTGACTCACTAACATGTAATATGCTCCTAAGTATTTGCTTTATTATCAAACCATTCTATTTAACTAAAAGAATCCGTTGACACCTAAATTGTTGCCGACAAATTCAACATGCATATTTTTTGTAAATAATAATAATAATAATAATATAGAAGAGAAGAACGAAAGAAAAGAATATTAAAAAAATATAAATAACAAGTAAAGCACCAAAATGTCATTAAACCACAAGTGCAGCCCATTAAAATCACCCCAGGCCCATCAGCCAATTGGTCTAATTAGAGCCAACTCAATTCGGGTCATCACTCTCCAGCCCGTCCAGAAAACCAGGTCCAATTGGCTCATCCTCAGCCCAGCAGCCCAAGTCCATCAAAATCTTGACCTTGGCCCACGGCCCATGAGAGGTCCTCTACTCCTCAAAGCTGGTTCTCTCTCTCGCTGAAGGTTCAAGTTTAGCGTCGGAGGCACACGTGCATGGTTGAGAGCCGAGGAAGAAATTGATGTGAAGGTCGAACACACGCAAGTGAAGATGTCGCACGGAAATCCTCAGTTTAGTATTATCAGTAGTTATTTATTATAAAGTTTGTTACCCAAGTCTCAGTTTGATAAATATTCATAGCGTTCATTTGTAATGGATAAATATGTTAAACGGTTAAGTTAGATTGGGTTTGGATGATCTATTTAACATATTTTAACCCATTTTTATACAATACAAATCTATGACTCATATCATATTTGATTCATATTACTAAAACACTTTTATGGTTCACTAAATCTAGGAAAACTCACACCCAATTTGAGGTCAAAGCACGGAGTAGGCAAACATGAGATTGAATGAGGGTGAAAGATAGTAAAGAAAGATTCATAAAGATAGGTTAGATTTAGGTAAGTCATGATCTCATTTAATATTCATTTTATTTTGGACTTCATCATTATGAATCCATTTTCTAAAAATAACTAATCCTTATAACAATACAACCTATTAAATTTTGACAAGTTTAACATAACGGATTCAACATGTGTATTTTTGGATGTGGAAAAGAACCACTTGCATGAAATTGAATTGATTCGGATGTGATTTTGCCAAGTTGAAGTGAAATCGAGTTGAAGTGAATATTTAAGACCTCTTTTGTGAAGAATGCCATGATTCTCAATTAGCAAATAAAGATGATATGTCGATTGCCCTTTTTCCTCTTAGATTGGTCTAAGACTTTCAACACCTTAGTTTGTGCTATTGGTCTTTTCAATTCTTGTCATCAATTAGCTAAATGTAAGAGCAAAAGATAAGGGGGAGTGGGCACACAAACAAGGAAAGGCGATATCGGTAAGGGATAAGATGTGGTCTGACCCTGAAAGGACATAAAAGAGGGAGAGAGCTGCAAAAGCGAAAACAGGAGGAGGCGGCGGCGAAAGAAAGAACACCATCTTTTGGGGGGTTCCTCTCTCCAGCACTGGGATTTTTCTTGGAGGTCCGTGAGACTCTCTCAGGCCCCTTTCCATGATCAGGCCGTGATCTTCCCTCGCTGTTCTCTCTTCTTCATCTCGACTTCTCCATCTTTTGGCGCCATCATTCGAAGTGTAAACGACCATCCAAGCTCGCATGCAACTTTGAGCACCTCAACCTTGACTTCCAACTTGTCAAGGACCAGTTCTCCGTCACAAGCCACCGCAAAGCGCATGAAAGGAAGACGTGAAAGCTAAGTGTTCAGTCTTGGTAAGACCTTATTTGTTTATTTGTTGTCCATCATTTCTTCATAGATCGTGTTGACATTCGAATTTTTGTCGATATTTTAAGTATCCATTTATTTTACAAAAATATAAAAATACTTATTTTAAAAAGGGATAAAAATGAATTAAAAATATAAAATATAAAAAAATTTAAAAAAAAAGAATAAAAAAGGACGAATAAATATGAATGAAAATGATAAAAAATAATGATTTCGAGCGGGCCGGCATGTCCGGCTTACTTGTCTAAAACTTTCAGCTCACCCCATGACCCATTTCCCTAATTCCTTTCCTCTCTTTCAGCCCATTTTTCTTTAATTCTTTGAGCCCACAACTTGAACCCAAGAAGGCAAGAAAGGAGCCCAGCCCGTCTCCCATTTCTTGCGCAAGGCTTCTCCTTCCCGTCGTTCCCACTCAACTCCCTCCGTCAAGCAATCCACGATAAAATTCCCATCTCTTTTCCTGGAAGTTGGAAAAGATTATCACAACGTTGAGCGCAGATCTGTCTCATCTCCTTCCAATCTCTAACGATCCCGACGTGGGCGAGGTGTCAAAGTTACGCTCTCACTGTTCTGCAGGCTTCGTGGAAAGCTTGGCTGAAGGTCTGGGCAGAGGGAGAGAGCGAGCTCGGGAGGGAGGGACGGAAAGAGCGAAATACGGAGCCGAGCTACGTTCTCGACTCAGCGTTACCCTGACCATCCCCGTCGCAAGCCGACGAACCCTAGCTGACACACTCGAGCCCGCGGGCCTCCTCTTTCGCTGCGACCGAATTCCAGGTGAGTTTTCTCTGGGGTTTGATCCAGTTCTTTTTTCCGAGAATCTCGATTTGGCGACGTCGCGAGGCAGTCGGCCATAGCTTGACTCATCGTGAGCTTGCCCTATAACTGCCATGTCCGAGCCGGGAAGGGATTTTCGCGATCGAAACTCATTCCCATAAACTCCTTTTTGCCTTGCCCTGTTCTGTTTTAAGAAGGAACCGAACTTGGTGTCTTCTAGTTCTTGAGCGATTTCTTTTTAACTGAGTCGGCACTTAATGTTCAGCATTCCCTGGCGATATTTTTGTTCTAGACCCGAGTTCGAGTTCTAAAAATGTTCGATATCTTCGATGTTCACCATACGTTCGAGGGAATGCCCGAACTAAAACCATTCCTTTTAGTCCCACATTCCTATTTATTCTAAGGATTCATAAAATGCCTATTAATTGCCGAATACATTTGTTAGTCAGATTTCATTTCTACCAAGTTCGTATCTCCTAGAATTTTGGTTGTCGTTCGTCTTGTGCTTTGCCATATTCCTGTGAATGTTCTTTGTATTTGTGGTTTGAGAGCGAGCGTGAGCCCTGTGCGAATAGTGGTGGAGATTACCGGCTGTCTGGTGGCTGGAAGTGACTTGCTATGGTGGTTCGGTCTTGTAGGCTTGTTGCAGCCCATGTTCAGACCGGGCCATGGGGCCCGGCCCGTCCCTATTTTCAGATTAAAGAAAATGCGATAATATTAAAAAAATATTTTTTTTGAAAAAATAAAATATTTAAAATAATTTAAAATAATTGAAAATTCCAAAAAATTATTTTTAAAAATTCATAAAATATAAAAAATTAGAAAAAATTTAAAAAGTCTTCAAAAATTTAGGAAATTCGTAAATTTCAAAAAATACCAATAATAATAATAATAATAATAATAATAATAATAATAATAATAATAATAATAATAATAATAACAATAATAAATTCCTCGAAACAACTTTAAAATAGTATTTTTGGGTTGCCTTATCTTCAAATGTGTGAAAATCTTTAATAAGAAAATTGTGCTCAAAATTGAACAAGCCCTTATGTCTTTACCATAGGATTCCGATTGTCCTTAAAAATGAACGCTTTTGATTGCACACTTTCAGTATGTTGACTATGGTATCCTTCTAGCTTAGTTAGAGATGACGTACCCTTGTTTGGTAATGTTAGATGCTTGCCCTCCCAATGCAATTTATTTAACATCATATTGGTTACTGATTGTTATTTTAATAATTGCATACCCGCATAATCACCTTATAGTGGATAAGTCTAAAATTGATTCAGATTGCCTGACAAAAATCTTCTTGAAATATATAAGATTAGGTATTGAAAGAGCACTAATTAATTAATTAGTGTAAGTAAATTCTCGACCCTAAATTCTATAGTTACGTAGAAAGTGGAGTATACCCTCATGCTTCACTTAATTTCTAGTCGATCTCAATAAGTTAGTGGCAACTCATCATTAGAAAATTTTTATGAACACCTTAATGTTGCACGAGGTATGGGCTTGGAAGAACCCGCGCCTAATCATGGGTCGTAGACCTGTCTTTTAGGGAATACCCCCAAACTTATTTTCCTCCCTACAAAGAGGTAGGTTGTGACAACCATTCAATATATGGTTCTAAATTTATATAATTTCGTACATAGATGCTTTGGAAGGTTAGTCGAAATTTTATCACTTATATATTGATATTAGTGTCTCATTAGCATCAATAGAACAATATAGATACTCAACAAATATCTAGTATAGGATTTTATTTGTCGGTTTAGTATGTATGACATATATTGTGTTCATTTATCCTAATTCTTAAGAGAAAGAGGGCGAGGAATTATGATTTTATTTTCCTAATTTGATACCTTCCATGTGCGCATCACATGTAAATTTCGGCCACCATAAGTCATCATTGAACTTTGCCAAACCATGCTCCCACGGGCTTGGTCAAGATAATTTTTTATTAAGCTCTGCTCATTTTTAACCCATTTAGCACCAGTCTAATTAGAATGCAAAACGTAATTAAATGAAAAATGCTAATAATATGCAAATGCAAATTACCAATTGTTTTGTCTAGGAATTAGGGTCAAATCCTAATTTTCTCGTGCAATGAATGATTAGATGGGGTCACTACAATTTAGGTGTTAACAAGATATAATTTTGTAGTCTTAGATCCCTACATAGACATTTCACTAGTATATGCTATAATACTGAATTGGACAAACACATAAAATAAGCACTTATAAATTAGTTTAAACTTTGTTGTAAATCAGGCCCATAATACAGAGAAATGCTATGTTTTCATTTGTTTATTTATTGGGAAATAGTCTCATTATATTTGTTCAATAGGCTCTCTCTATTTGGTGTTTTACTGTAGAGGTTTCATAAATCATGTATAAGAAAAATCAACAGAATAAACGCAGCGGAAACAAAGATATATTTTACACATGATTCTCCTTAGGCGTTGTTCGTGCGTTTTAATAAAAAATCTAAACATAAAAAGGGAGTTAAACGAATTACCTCTCGAAGCGCGCTTTAAACAAGCCGGTTTGGATGTTCTACAGTTCGAGTCCCACAAGCATCGGACCTCTAGTTCAGACACACCAACAACGAACGTCGAACGAAGAGAGAATTTCGGATATTCACCACTTCGATCGTGCTAGCAATCACGTGAAACAAACCGTCGTATCCTTGATGTATAATAGTCACGGCCTGAACGAGATAATGTTCTTCTTTCTTGCGTCTCAAAGAACACAAGAACATGCACACAATTTGCTCTCTGTTTTCAGCAAAACATTTTCTCTCTAAAACACAAAATGCACACCCACCTTTTCTCTTTTTTTCCAACCCCTTTAAGTGTTGCAGAAACAACTCTTTTAAACTAAAAATATAAACCGATCAGCAACGGTTACTGATCGATGGACGATCAACAACCGTTGCTGATCGTCCCCACTCATGCACGAACAATCGTGCATGAGCGGTTGCTCACACACGAGTTCGTGCATGAGCGGTTGCTCATGCACGACTTGCATGATGGTCAGCAAGCGCTGACCGTTCATGCACGAATTCGTGGATGATGGTCAGCGGTTGCTGACCATCCAAGATTTCATGCATGTGCTTCGTGCACATGCATGAAGCTTTATATATATAATTTATTAAAAAGTATTAATTAATTAATTAAATGAACACATAATTAATTAATTAATTCCTTTAGTGCATATATCTAACAATCTCCCACTTGCACTAAAGCCAACTTGTTTAGTATGTTAACATATATCCACTTTGGGCATGCGTGTGCATCATATGCAAGTAGGCTCGTGACTATAATACAAATTAAATTAAATCTCATTTAATTTAATTTCAAATCGACTCAATTTGATTGCAGTAATTGCAAACATATTTGCAATAATATTTCTCTCTTGTTCCGTGTCATCCTAGTTGTTTATGGTGTGTGACATCCCTAGGTTCATCACTAAGCTGGTAGTAAGACTTGTACTAACACTTTAGTACTTCCAAAAGAATTAATTGTCCCGATTAATCTTTTAGGTCCTACAAGCCACGATTGACATCTAGCAATATGTCATGGCTACCCAGATAGTGTGAATGCTTTAAGAACATAATGAACCTGTCAGCTTTGGCTACAGTGTAATTCAATCCCTCGTCTTACTATGTCCCGATCAAACAAAGACCATGGAATATTTGTCAAGTCATTAATTCGATCATATGCACAAATCTAATTGACATGCATTTTATTCGAGACATAAACAATTTATTCTCGGTTACAACCCCGGCCGAGGATTTCAATACAGTGTCACAATTAGATCACATAGGACATCATTATCATACCTTGCATATAACAAGGAGACAGATTCCATATTGCGCACACGTGTAACTTCGTATATGAACAAACTATGACCATCAGGTATAAAGATGGATCGACGACCCGGCATTATGTGCACCCGTGAACCATAGTTGTTCAATACACAAGTTAACACTGTGCCTCAGGTCTAAGGATTATTTACACAAGACCAAAGCATGAACAATTAGACATTGACCACGCTAAAAGCTTCCATGTTGCTAATCGTTCCATATGCGTCACGTTCAATGAATTTGTCTAATACAAACACCTGTGTTCTAACTCAGGCATCATAATACCCAATGACATATGACTCATCATTCCCTTAAGTATCCAATACTTAATGGCGAAGTTAAGAACACACCGGTCTCAACAGGATTATTAATATCCACTTAATAATCCATCGACCGGGAACAATTTAAAGATTCAGTCTAACTATGAACCCGTCACATATATTCTTGACGTCTCAAGAATAGGTCTAGTTGCAACTGATCTTATGGAATCATTCATCAATATAAAATAATTGGACAAATGAATGAATACGTCATTGCCATTAATTAAATAATAATAATGAAAGTACAACTGAAATCCCTAATATGTAACTATTACATAGTAACTTTAGGGCATACATCCAACAATTTCCCAATTACTCTAAAGCCAATTTGTCTGGTACCTCAAACACATTTTGTCAATATGTCTTTCAAAAGAAGGCGAGGTAAGGCCTTAGTGAAGGGATCTGCCACGTTTTCTGCTGAGGCAATTTTCTGCAAGGCGATATCACCTCTCCCAACAATTTCTCTGATGAGATGGAAGCGTCTCTCAATATGCTTGGACTTCTGGTGAGACCTTGGTTCCTTAGCTTGAGCTATCGCCCCATTGTTGTCACAAAACAATGTGATCGGTTGCTCAATTGAAGGAACGACTCCAAGTTCAGAAATGAACTTCTTCATCCAAGCGGCTTCCTTTCTTTGCTTCGAAGCAGCTACATACTCTACCTCAGTGGTGGAATCGGCAGTTATGCTTTGTTTGGAACTTTTCCAACTAACTGCACCACCATTGAATGTGAAGACAAACCCAGACGTAGACTTATAATCATTAGGATCCGATTGAAAATCGGAATCGGTATAAGCTACAACTTTAAATTCTCCTTCTCCATATATCAAGAATAAATCTTTAGTCCTTCGCAAGTACTTAAGAATATTCTTGATTGCTATCCAAAGGTGCTCTTCTCCTAGATCGACCGATATCTGCTAGTAATACTTACAGCATGCGCAATATCGGTCTAGTACATAGCATAGCATACATTATGCTTCCAATAGCGGATGCATATGGTATCTTTGCCATCCGCTCTCTTTCTTCGGGAGTGTTGGGACACATCTCCTTAGAAAGACGGATCCCTTGCCTAAAAGGCAATAATCCTCTCTTGGAACATTGCATGTTAAACCGTGTTAACACTTTGTCTATGTACGTAGATTGTGAGAGGCCAATCAATCGTCTTGATCTATCTCTATAGATCTTGATACCTAAAATGTAGGTTGCCTCTCCTAAATCTTTCATGGAGAATTTCTGTGACAAGAATAGTTTTATCGATGATATCATTGGTACATCATTTCCAATCAAAAGTATATCATCGACATACAAAACCAGAAATACAATTGCACTCCCACCGATCTTCTTATATACACAAGGTTCATCCGGATTTTTGATGAAGCCAAACGATTTGACTACCTCATCAAAATGGATGTTCCAACCACGGAGGCTTGTTTGAGTCCATAAATAGATCTCTTAAGCTTACACACCTTCTGTTTTTCACTATTGGATTCAAAACCCGTGGCTGTTCCATATAGATGTCCTCATCGAGAAATCCATTTAGAAAAGCCGTTTTGACATCCATCTGGAATATCTCATAATCAAGGTGTGCAGCTATAGCCAACATAATCCGAATGGATTTTAGCATGGCCACAAGGTGAGAAAGTTTCGTCATAATCAATTCCTTCTTTTTGACGATATCCTTTCGCCACCAGCCGTGCTTTGTAAATTCCAATTTGACCTTCAACATTCCTCTTCCTCTTGAAGATCCATTTACAGCCAATTGGTACAATACCATCAGCGGAGTCGGTCAAGGTCCATACCTCATTGGAATACATTGAGTCCATTTCGGATTTCATGGCTTCTAGCCATTTACCAGAATCGATGTCCAACATCGCCTCCTCATAGGTGTTAGGATCACCGGGTTGATCACTATCATTCACAGTGAATAATGGTTCAATATGATCAACCGAGTGTCTGTAACGAGCAAGTGGGCGAGACATTCTCGCACTTCTCCTAAGAGGTTGTGTATCAGAAGCTCCCACTGAATCAGAGATTGGTATCTGACTATAGCATTAGCTATAGGGACTTTTCGTTTATGTTTGCCTTCTGGACATGTATTGGTTTTAAAGAACTGTTTGCATTATAAGAATGCTGTTAGGAATATCATCTCTGTACCTCGTTTGGGTAAAGAGAATTATGAATTTTTTTTTGCTGATGATGTATGTTCTATTTATCATAATAGAATATGTGTTGGTTCTAGCTTATTAACCAACAATCTTTATACCATTACAATGTCCGGTAATGCGATTACCAATGTCAATAAGCAAAATAGAATTGATATAAATGCCATAACTAATAAACGCCTAGAGACGGTCCAAATAAAAAGTATGTTTGGCATCTCCGATTAGGTCATTTTGGAGAAGACAGAATTAACAAGTTGAGTAATGATGGATACATTGATCCTTCAAATTTTGAGTCATACTCAACTTGTGAGGCATGTCTTCTAGGAAAAATGACCAAAGCGCCTTTTGTGGGACAAAGTGCGCGAGCTGCTGACATATTAGGATTAATACATATAGATGTATGTGGACCAATTAATGAATCTGCTAAAGGTGGTTATAATTACTTCATTACCTTCAGCGATGATCGTCACGGTATGGTTATTTATACCTCATGAAGTATAAATCTGAATCCTTTGAAAAGTTCAAGGAATTCAAGGCTGAAGTTGAGAAACAAACAGGAAAATGTATTAAGGCTCTTCGATCAGATCGAGGAGGTGAATACCTTAGTACTGAATTCCTGGACTTTCTTAAAGAGAATGGCATTTTATCACAATGGACACCTCCTGGAACTCCAGAACATAATGGTGTATCTGAACGAAGAAATCGTACTTTATTAGATATGGTACGATCTATGATGAGTTACACCGATTTGCCAATATCCCTTTGGGGATATGCCCTTGAGACAGCTGTATATATACTGAATAGAGTGCCGTCCAAATCTGTTCCAACTACGCCCTATGAGATATGGCATAGTAGGAAACCTAGTCTTAATCATATTAAGATTTGGGGTTGTCTAGCTTTTGTGAAAAAGCTGAAAGTGGAAAAATTGGAGGCAAGATCTGAACAAGGTTGCTTCATTGGATATCCAAAGGAAACTCTTGGATATTATTTCTATTTTCATTCAGACCAAAGAATTTTGGTATGCAAGCACGCTTCTTTCTTGGAGAATCGGTTCATCCAAGAAAAGTGGTGGCGGAAAATAGTCTTACAAGAAGAAAATAATGAAGTATCAAACAACCGAGTTCGAGATACCAATCTCGATTCGAGTGGGAGCTTCGATACACAACCTCTTAGGAGAAGTGCGAGAATGTCTCGCCCACTTGCTAGATTCTGAGACACTCGGTTGATCATATTGAACCATTATTCACTTGTGAATGATAGTGATCAACCCGGTGATCCTAACACCTATGAGGAGGCGATGTTGGACATCGATTACGGTAAATGGCTAGAAGCCATGAAATCCGAAATGGACTCAATGTATTCCAATGAGGTATGGACCTTGACCGACTGCCCGATGGTATTGTACCAATTGGCTGTAAATGGATCTTCAAGAGGAAGAGGAATGTTGAAGGTCAAATTGGAATTTACAAAGCACGGCTGGTGGCGAAAGGATATCGTCAGAAAGAAGGAATTGATTATGACGAAACTTTTTCACCCGTGGCCATGCTAAAATCCATTCGGATTATGTTGGCTATAGCTGCACACCTTGATTATGAGATATTCCAGATGGATGTCAAAACGGCTTTTTTAAATGGTTTTCTCGAAGAGGACATCTATATGGAACAGCCACGGGGTTTTGAATCCAATAGTGAAAAACAGAAGGTGTGTAAGCTTAAGAGATCTATTTATGGACTCAAACAAGCCTCCAGAAGTTGGAACATCCATTTTGATGAGGTAGTCAAATCGTTTGGCTTCATCAAAAATCTGGATGAACCTTGTGTATATAAGAAGATCAGTGGGAGTGCAATTGCATTTCTGGTTTTGTATGTCGATGATATACTTTTGATTGGAAATGATGTACCAATGATATCATCGATAAAACTATTCTTGTCACAGAAATTCTCCATGAAAGATTTAGGAGAGGCAACCTACATTTTAGGTATCAAGATCTATAGAGATAGATCAAGACGATTGATTGGCCTCTCACAATCTACGTACATAGACAAAGTGTTAACACGGTTTAACATGCAATGTTCCAAGAGAGGATTATTGCCTTTTAGGCAAGGGATCCGTCTTTCTAAGGAGATGTGTCCCAACACTCCCGAAGAAAGAGAGCGGATGGCAAAGATACCATATGCATCCGCTATTGGAAGCATAATGTATGCTATGCTATGTACTAGACCGATATTGCGCATGCTGTAAGTATTACTAGCAGATATCAGTCTGATCTAGGAGAAGAGCACTGGATAGCAATCAAGAATATTCTTAAGTACTTGCGAAGGACTAAAGATTTATTCTTGATATATGGAGAAGGAGAATTTAAAGTTGTAGCTTATACCGATTCCGATTTTCAATCGGATCCTAATGATTATAAGTCTCTACGCCTGGGTTTGTCTTCACATTCAATGGTGGTGCGTTAGTTGGAAAAGTTCCAAACAAAGCATAAGCGCCGATTCCACCACCGAGGCGTAGTATGTAGCTGCTTCTGAAGCAGCAAAGGAAGCCGCTTGGATGAAGAAGTTCATTTCTGAACTTGGAGTCGTTCCTTCAATTGAGCAACCGATCACATTGTTTTGTGACAACAATGGGGCGATAGCTCAAGCTAAGGAACCAAGGTCTCACCGAAGTCCAAGCATATTGAGAGACGCTTCCATCTCATCGAGAAATTGTTGGGAGAGGTGATATCGCCTTGCAGAAAATTGCCTCAGCAGAAAACGTGGCAGATCCCTTCACTAAGGCCTTACCTCAGTCTTCTTTTGAAAAACATATTGACAAAATGTGTTTGAGGTACCAGACAAATTGGCTTTAGTGTAATTGGGAAATTGTTGGATGTATGCCCTAAAGTTACTATGTAATAGTTACATATTAGGGATTTTAGTTGTACTTTCATTATTATTATTTAATTAATGGCAATGACGTATTCATTCATTTGTCCAATTATTTTATATTGATGAATGATTCCATAAGATCAGTTGCAACTAGACCTATTCTTGAGACGTCAAGAATATATGTGACGGGTTCATAGTTAGACTGAATCTTTAAATTGTTCCGGTCGATGGATTATTAAGTGGATATTAATAATCCTGTTGAGACCGGTGTGTTCTTAACTTCGCCATTAAGTATTGGATACTTAAGGGAATGATGAGTCATATGTCATTGGGTATTATGATGCCTGAGTTAGAACACAGGTATTTGTATTAGACAAATTCACTGAACGTGACGCATATGGAACGATTAGCAACATGGAAGCTTTTAGCGTGGTCAATGTCTAATTGTTCATGCTTTGGGCTTGTGTAAATAATCCTTAGACCTGAGGCACAGTGTTAACTTGTGTATTGAACAACTATGGTTCACGGGTGCACATAATGCCGGGTCGTCGATCCGTCTTTATACCTGATGGTCATAGTTTGTTCATATACGAAGTTACACGTGTGCGCAATATGGAATCTGTCTCCTTGTTATATGCAAGGTATGATAATGATGTCCTATGCGATCTAATTGTGACACTGTATTGAAATCCTCGGCCGGGGTTGTAACCACTGTAGGGGTTTCATGAATCATGTATAAGAAAAATCAACAGAATAAACGCAGCGGAAACAAAGATATATTTTACACATGATTCTCCTTAGGCGTTGTTCGTGTGTTTTAATCAAAAATCTAAACATAAAAAGGGAGTTAAACGAATTACCTCTCGAAGCGCGCTTTAAACAAGTCGGTTCGGATGTTCTACAGTTCGAGTCCCACAAGCGTCGGACCTCTAGTTCAGACACACCAACAACGAACGTCGAACAGAAGAGAGAATTTCGGATATTCACCACTTCGATCGTGCTAGCAATCACGTGGAAACAAACCGTCGTATCCTTGATGTATAATAGTCACGGCCCGAACGAGATAATGTTCTTCTTTCTTGCGTCTCAAAGAACACAAGAACATGCACACAATTTGCTCTCTGTTTTCAGCAAAACATTTTCTCTCTAAAACACAAAATGCACACCCACCTTTTCTCTGTTTTTCCAATCCCTTTAAGTGTCGCAGAAACAACTCTTTTAAACTAAAAATATAAACCGATTAGCAATGGTTACTGATCGATGGACGATCAGCAACCGTTGCTGATCGTCCCCACTCATGCACGAACAATCGTGCATGAGCGGTTGCTCACACACGAGTTCGTGCATGATGGTCAGCAACTGCTGACCGTTCATGCACGAATTCGTGGATGATGGTCAGCGGTTGCTGACCATCCAAGTTTCATGCATGTGCTTCATGCACATGCATGAGGCTTTATATATATATATATATAATTTATTAAAAAGTATTAATTAATTAATTAAATGAACACATAATTAATTAATTAATTCCTTTAGTGCATATATCTAACATTTACTACTCCATAGTGAAAAATTCTACAACTCAAGTAAATAGACAGTGATAGAAGAATAAACCTCTCTTCCTATAAGAGCTTTTCTCTCTTCTAGTAAGAGTTTGCCCTATCCATGGTGATGGAAGAAAAACCCTAAACCCTAAAACCTCTAGGCGTCGCCCAAGGTGAGGAATTCCACATCGACGTCGATTTTCTTATATAAAGAGAATATGTGATATGTCCAAAATAAGAAATTAAAGTAGTTCTCTTCATCATGACTATAATTTTAAAAGATAATAACTCTATCCTCTCCTAACTTCATTAGATAACGCAATCTTTCCTAATTTGGCACCTCCCATGTGCGCATCACATGTAAGTTTCAGCCACCACAGGTATTCAATGAGCTTCACCAAATTTCACTCCTCGACGGGCTTGGTGCAGATAATTTAATTAAGCTTAGAACCTGTTGTTTTTAACCCCTTTAGCACTAGTCTAATGAGAATGCAATTTATGTAGGCCCAATGATATTAAATGTAAAATGCTCATAATATGCAAATGCAAATTAACAATATTTTTGTTTAGGAATCTCGGTGGAATCATAATTTTCTCATGCAATGAATGACTAAATGGAGTCGTTAAAATATAGATGTTAACAAGATATAATTTTATAATCGTAGACCCATACGTAGACATTTCACTAGTATATGCTATAATATTGAACTGGATGAACACATAAATAAGTGCCTATGAATTAGTTTAAACTTTGTTGTGAATGAGGCCCATAATACAGAGAAATGCTATGTTTTCATTTGTTTATTTATTGGGAGATAGTCTCACTATATACGTTCAGTAGGGTCTCTCTATTTGGTGTTCTGCTAATCCATAGTGAAAAATCCTATACTCAATTAAATGGACAGTGAAATGAAAAAGATTCCGTGTGGACTTCGCTATTTGCTCGTTAAGCTTCATCAAATTTTCTGAGAAATTGTTTGCATTTATTGTTACTTTTGTCTGCCACATGACTCGTTTAGTCGGCCCGTTCAAGGAAGTTTCACCCTAATCAGTCGGAAGTGGTCAGGATGGAAATTAATGGACGAGGTCAGATAAACTTTTCACTGCTCCGTTGTGGAAAATTGTGTCGCTCAGAAAAAAAAAAAAAAAAATTACATGGACGGTGAGATGAAAAGGACTCCGTTTGGACTGGAGTAACCGCATGAACAAGTTTGGACTCAATTTCGTCGATAAGCGTCATCAAGGATCCAAATTCCCCGAGAAATTGTTCGCAATTTTTGTTGTGATTTGTCCTTGACATGACTCGCATAATTAGCTCATTCCACGAACTTTCACCCAAGGTAATTGGTAACTCGGGTTAGAATTCCATGGACGAGCTTGGAATTCCACATTGTGTGGAAAGAGATTAATAATGGTCATGGATCATAAAAAAAAAAATCATTTTGAATAGGGCGAATTGACTTCAAATCATTTTGGGTCACATGATATCAAGCACTTGATAGAAACTCAACATTATTATATATGATATAATTGCAGACAAGACGCTATGATGTGATGCTTTTGTACGCATGGAATGAGCCACCAGCCCATTAACATCAATCACCTCATAAACATATTAAGAATCGAATCTAAATGAATCGAATCTAAATTGATATGCAAGAGAAAGCCAATAACAATAATAATAATAATAATAATAATAATAGAAGAACTATGACTTCATAAGTTTATTATGTTCTTAAGCTATAAATATAGATGGAAAAGCTGTGTCATTCTGGTTCGATCCTTGGCACCCTAATGGCCCTCTCAATATTCTATTTTCCAACCAAGAGATATATCGTTCCAGCATCCCCTGAGATGCCTCTGTTGCTGATGCTTTGTCCACGCCTCTTGGTTGGTATGTTATTAATGTTAGGGCTAATTGGTGGGATCCCCTACCTGAGTTTAATCAACAAGAAGACCATTTCCAATGGTTACGGCATCCATCGGGAAATTCTCAACGGCGTCTGCTTGGGATCTCTTCAGACCCAAAGGAAATGTGGTGTCTTGGTCTTCGTTTGTGTGGAGCTCATCCATGCCGTCGAGATACCAAACCCACCTATGGCTTATTACCCGTAACAGGTTGCCAACTCAGGTTCTTCTCCTCTCATTTGCGTTGATTCCAGCATCTTCTTCGTGTCCTTTTTGTTCAAGCAAGCCTGATTCGGCGGATCATCTCTTCTTCGCATGCCGTATACCGGGGAATCTCGCCTCCTTCTGGGCTGCGAAATTCAATGTCTTGTGGCGGAACAATTCTTGGCGGGAGAATCTTGATTGGGCATCCAGACGATTCTCGGACAGGGGCTTTTATCACTCTATGGCTCGATTCAGCTTTGGTGCTCTTTGCTACATAATATGGAAAGAGCGCAATAACATCATCTTCCGGAATCAGACTCACTTTATCCCGGCGATGAAGATGCATCTTTGTAAGGCAATTAAAGACAAAGCGATGACGTTCAAGCATGTCTTGGATACCCCGACGAACAGAAGGCTGCAACAGAGCTAGAACTTGAGTCCGTCTATCTTTGATTGATGGAGGGTCTTTCGGTCTAGTTTAGTCTTTGTTGTTTAGGTTTCCTTGTTTGGTTTTCTTTGCTGCTCTTTGGATCCATGGCACCCCTACACTCTCTTTCGACTTTGGTCGCCTTGAGTGTCTGCTCTGTTGGTGCCTGGTTTCCCCCCCTTCCTTGTAAGTTTCTGCTAAATCTATATATTTCTTACCTTTACCAAAAAAAATATAGCTAGGTGTCCTTCTCAACGATTCTTGATTAGTTGCACACTCGCCTTTATATGGTATAGAGATAGGTGATTAAATTTGGTTATGTACATACTTTTTCATCAGTTTACGAATTTTTCTTCTCTCTCTTTTCTTCATTATCCTGCTTTTTTTCGCTTCTGTTACAATGCTATGGTATTATGAATAGTGTGCCAAACAGTATATATAAATAGTATGCTACAGTATCAAACAGTACATGAATAGTATAAAGATTTATAAAACTAAGGTTTTCATCCTACTATATCAAATTCAATTGGAGGGGAGTGTTAGGTTAAGCAAAAAATATATCCAAGACCGTTCTCCATTAGCTATCTAATCTATTGATGTATAATTGATTACTCACTTTACAATTTAAAGTAGTAAAAAGAATTACCACCAAAAACATGTCGTGGCTTAGCGTACCTATTGAATCTACTATGGGGCAAGTCTTCAGGTACATGATGATTGAATTTAAGCAAGTTTGTGCAGATTGTTTGAGCGAAAAACCAAGATGTTTATGGTATCAACCAACAATTAATCAATCTTAAATCAATTTACACCTTTTCTAATTGGCACATACTTCTTATATTGGTTGAGAATCATCGAGTATCTCTTCTTCTTTGTGCATGATTATGTCGTATTATCCACGAGCTTTTGTATGCTAGATTAACTCCATCCCAAGCAGTCTCTTGATCAAGACCCTCCATATTAGAATTGGAAAATGCATAAGAAATTACTACACGATGCATCGCATACACATCATATCGGAGACCATACATTTCCTAGTCTTAAATCCGAGTAGTTTCTAGCTCTCGGACAAAGTTCCATCATCAGTTGTTTAAAACGAGATGGAAATAGCAGCAAAAAAAAAATGATGGTATAAAAAATCCTGAGGTTAAAGAATTGTTAGGATTCTTCATACAAAATTAAAAATTGAAAAACAAAAACATGAAGTGTGAAATACTACCGGAGGTCATCTTATCTCTTTGCACGGTACGTACGCTCAGATGGACCCGCCCACGTCGAGCAATCCTTGAATGGAAGCTCTCCATGCTTTGTCTCACTTTTTAAAGCTCTTCTCCCTTATAAATTCATCGCCCTCGTCATCACATCCTCCATGTCTCTCTCACACAAACATACACTTGCGTTTTCCCGAGACCCTCTTCAATGATGCCTCCAAGAGTCTCTTTCGACGCTGAAACGCTCCTCTTTTTGGCTCTCTCCTTTTTAGCCATCATTGTGTGCTCCAGCAACGGTCCTCAGCTAGCAGTGGCGCAAAGTAGTAACAACAACAGTGCCACAACGATCCCAGTGAACGTTGGGGTGATTGTTGATCTGGAGACGTGGGTGGGTAAGATGGGATTGAGCTGCGTTAACTTGTCTATCTCTAAATTTTATAGTTCAAACCCTTCTTACAAGACCAGGCTCATCCTCAACGTTAGAGCCTCAAAAGGAGAGGCTGACAATTTAACGCTTAGCTTGACAGTATTTATGGGTTTTGTTCCATCCACGCCACGTGGTGCTTCTTGAAATTTGAAAACACTGGTCTTTGAGCTTAACGTTTGACCTTGGAACCATTTGTTTCATTTATTGTGACATCCAGATTTTCGGGTTTTAATTTGACTGGATAAATAGGGCCGTTTTGTTCAGTTGAAGCCAGAGATTGTGAATTCGGGATACAAGTGGGCTATACTGATAAGAAAAAGTACCAATTTGATCGATGAAATATTGAATGAAATTATGGGGGTCAAATTGATTTGATTCAAGTGGGATTAAGGTCCACTTAGGAAGAAAACCTAGCAAAATTTGAATGCCTAGTGGACCATACACTTTAGCCTACCTAAATGCTTCTAGAAGGGGGCATAATTGTCAAAAATGGTGGGTGGATGACAGCCCATGGTGGCTCACGTGCGGATGACATAAGAGAGAGAGAGTGAGAGAGGAAAAAGGGGAAACCACTTCCCTTTTCTTCCTCGTCGCTGCCTCTCTCCCCTGCATCTTCATCTTCAGTTGCACGACACCATGGAAGCCGAAGACCAGCGAAGCAGAAGCAGCTCGCCGTTGCAGCCAGCAGCCGAAGCTGGAGTCGCCGCCGCCGCTTTGCCTCGCTCGCACCCGCTGCTCCGCCCACCGCCTTCCTCTTCCCCTTCGTTACCGCCGAGTTACTTCTTCTTCTTCTTCTTCGGTGTGCCTTGAAGACTTCGAATCCCAGCAGATTTGGGACGGACGCCGGAGTCGCCAACGCCGCACGCGCGATGCCACTGACCTCCGCCTCGTCGCCGTTCGTCTCCCTCTAGCCTGCTCGAACGCCGTCCGCCTCGTCCGGTCGAGCAAGCGCCTCGTCGGCCCCCTGTTTTGCCTCTCGCTCGGTCCCGTTCGGCCACCTACGGCCGCCGCCCGACCACCTCCGGCCATCGTCGACCCCGCCGAAGCTCCGCCTCGCCCTCAACCGCCCTTGGCCGCCTCAACCGACGCCGGAACCACCTCAACCAGCCGCGCACAGAGGGTTGCAAAAAATGGGTATGACAGTGGGTTTTGGCCCGTTTTGGCCGCCTTCCCAAGCCCGGATGCTCGGCCCGCTTTGAGGAAAGTCAATCCTCGCGTCGAGCCCGTCGTTTTGAGTGAGTTTTACTCACTAATGCCTTCTTAGTGTACTAATTATACTTAAAGGTTGATTAGTATTAATTAAGTGTAATTAGGTTGTTAGATTAGAATTGATTAGTGATTATTAGTTAATTGCTTTGCATATTAATTGTGTGATTAGTGTAATTAGATAGAGAATTGCATGTAGTATTTATTGGATGCATCTTGGGATTTTTACCGTCCCTTATCGGGTGTTAATTAAGCGATTCGGGCCTAGGTGGAATTTTTAGGAATTAAATATTAATTTTCGAAATTAATTATTTAATTATTTATTTTTCGGAAATTCAACTAGGATGGCCAGTGACCGGGATTTTATGCTGATGATGGTGGCGCAGACCGTTTATTTAATTGAGCTTCATATTGTCCTAAATTGGAATTATTGTGTTTATTTATTTATTTTTCGGAAATAAATAAATAAATTATTTATTTTCCGAAAATTCAACTTGGATGGCCAATGACTGGAATATTATGCTGATGACCGTGGTGAAGTCCATTTATTTAATCGGGCTTTATTTTGAGCTAAATTGAATTTTAATATTTATTAATTAATTTTCGAAATTAATTAATTATTAAATTATTTTTCGGAAATTAATGCTGAGGTGACCATTGACCGGAATTTCGTGCTGATTGTCGTGGCGCAGTCCGTTTATTTATCCGAGCTCTACGTTGTGTGAAATTAGATAAATTGTGATATTTTAGGGATTTACCCTGAATTGATTGAAATTGAGTGAAATTGAATGATTGATTGGTAATTGGCCGAGTATGGCTAGTTAGCATTTGTACTGCCTTGTTGAGCTGTAAGTGGAGAGAGTGATGAGAACTAACTGATAATTCTATTGGCTGAGACCGATCAAGTACGAAGTATAGACAGGCGTGGTTCGGTGATAAATTACATCACTATGCGAAAACGGCGCCTTAAAGAACGCACGTAGACTGTCTATGACTTATGATAGGCGTGGTTCGGTGATTAAGGATATCACTGTGCGAAAACGGCGCTTTAAAGAACGCACGTAGAATACCTATGAATCATGACAGGTGTGGTTCGGTGATGAAAGACATCACTGTGAGAAAACGGCGCCTTAAAGAACGCACGTAGACTGTTAGTGAATTGTGACCTGTGACGGGCGTGGTTCGGTGATGAGGAATATCACTGTGCGAAAACGGCGCCTTAAAGAATGCACGTAGACCGTCTATTACTTATGTCACGCCCCGATCCTCAGGCACGCACACATCCGTCTCACTTGGTCGATTTTATAATGCGATATCCCAGGACAATGTATCGCCGACCCTTTCATTTTTAAGCACATGCGGAAGCAGTTAAAATCCCCAGACAATAAAATGATGGGATAGAAAAGCAGGGCCATATTTTTCATATTGAAATTTATAACCAACTTTTATACAAACCACAAACTAGAACACTTCACAACTTTTTATTCTAAACTCTATTCACATCAAAATGGAGATATCAAAGAAGATAAAATTTCAGTCCATCTAGGCCGTACTCACGGCCCCTCTCGAGATTGTCTTCTTCTCCCAAAATCCTTCTCCAACTCTTCCTCCTCAGCTCCTTAGCGGGGTCCTGAAATGGTTTTCCCCAACTGGGATGAGACTACGTCTCAGCGAGTTCTACCCCACTAAGCCCGATTAGTGAACCATTATACTAAAGGCTGCCTAAACACGCATAGGTCAGAAGACGTACCTTAGCATCAGATCCCACCTACAAGTCAGTACAATTCACAATAGGCACTCAAGCAATCATATCACTGATCAAAGCATCGATCAAATCGACCTAGTCGATTACAAGCCAACAAGACCACTCACGGTCATTCCCATTCAGTCAATCAATTCACAACATCAAATCAAAAAAATGATCAATCGACTTCGTCGATTACACGTCAACCTGACCATTTCCCGGTCATTCAAGCTATTGCTATTCAGAGTCCCACTCGACAACATTCAATATTTAATGGCTTTACGGTCCCACTCGACCACTTTCGATATTCAATGGCTTTACGGTCCCACTCGACCACTTTCAAAATTCAATGGCTTTACGGTCCCACTCGACCACTTTCAAAATTCAATGGCTTTACGGTCCCACTCGACCACTTTCGATATTCAATGGCTTTACGGTCCCACTCGACCACTTTCGATATTCAATGGCTTTACGGTCCCACTCGACCACTTTCGATATTCAATGGCTTTACGGTCCCACTCGACCACTTTCAAAATTCAATGGCTTTACGGTCCCACTCGACCACTTTCAAAATTCAATGATTTCTCAATGAAATAATTAACCACAATGATTTAGGAATATATCCTAAATTCCACATTCAATTCAATTTGGCACAATTCAAAGCTCAAATAAATAAACGGACTGCGTCACGACAATTGGCACGAGATTTCGGTCGTCGGCCATCTCAATCTTAATTTCCGAAAAATAAATAAATAATTAATTAATTTCGAAAATTAATTAATAAATATAAAAAATTCTGTTTAGCTCAAAATAAGGCCCAATTAAATAAACGGACTTCACCACAGTCATCAGCATAATTTTCCGGTCACGAGCCATCCCAGTTGTATTTTCGGAAAATAAATAATTATTTAATTAATTTCGAAAATTAATTAATATTAAAAATTCAATTTAGCTTAAAATAAAGTCCGATTAAATAAACGGAATTCTCCACGATCATCAGCATAATTTTCCGGTTCCGGACCATCTCCCTTAAATTTTCGGAAAATAAATAATTATTTAATTTAATTCCGAAAAATAATATTTAAATGCCAATAATCCCACTTAGGCCCGAATCGCCAAATTGAAGCCCAATTAGGGGTCGGAAAATTCCCAAGACACTTCCAATAAATAGCAGACCACGTCTACTTGTTAATTGTGCAATCAATTTATTTAAATCGCATCACAATTGACTAATAATTGCTAATCTATTCTAATCTAACAACCTAAACATAATTAATTAAAACTAAACCAATCTTAAAGCATAATTAGCCAACTAATCCTGGATTAGTGAGATTACTCACCAAATCGCGCGCAAATCGGATCAATCCGATGGCGGCGATGCGAGGAACGATTGTTCCCAAAGCGACTCGCGGATCCGGGACCCGGAAACGGCCCAAAAGCGGGCCCGAAGTCGCTGAAACCCACTCCGTGGGTCTTGCTGGTCGGGGCTGAACGGAGCCGCTCCGGCGGCGAGGGCGGCGAGGGGAAGCCGGCGGAGGGCGAGGGGGTCGTGGGGGTGGTCCGGCGGGGCTAGGCGGTGGCCGGAGGTGGCCGGAGATGGGCTGGTCGTGTTGGAACAGGGGCGAACAGCAGCTGGATCGCGCGGCCTGAGCGTGCACGGACGGCGGGATGGCGGCGGGCGCACGGGCGCGGCGCGGCGGTGCGGCGGTGCGGCGGCGGGACGAGCGGCGAGCGGTTCTCGGCGAGCTGCTGTCTCCGAGCTCCTGGTTCGCACATGAAGAAAAGAAGGAGAAGAAGGGAACCGGTTCTGTCGTGAGGAGGAAGAAGGAAGAGAGAGGAGAGAGAAGAGAGAGAGAGAGAGAGAGAGAGAAGGGATAAGGGTTGACCGGTCAATAAAAAGAGAGAGAAAGTGAGCGGTGGGGGGAATCGCACGAGGGGGAGGGGAGAGGAGAGAGGAGAGAGAAAGAAAAGAGAGAAAAAAAAAAGAAAGAAAAGAAAAGAGAGGGAGAGAGAGGAAAAAGGAAAAAGGAAATACATGATTAAATAATTCAATTTTTCCTTTTCCTTTCAATTTTCTTTTCGGCTTCAATTTTTCTCTTCCGATAATTTCTTTCTTGAAATTTCGGACCCGTCAATAAATTGACGAGCGATGAGACAGGATCCTAAAAATAAGAATTATGACGCGCTTAAAATTCGATTCCCGAAATCGAGTTCAATTTCGTGGTTAAAAATCGATCAGATGTGATTTTAGCTCAATCCAACCAATTAGGTAGCTTTTAGGGATTTTATGGCCGATACATCCCTTAACGGCTTCACCCAATAGGTTAGTTAACTCGTGAGTGATCAGCTCAGAGAAAAAGGCCATAGACACGCCGACGAAATGCCCATTTCACTTTATCGAAACGGAGTCGAATTTCAGGATGTCACAACTTATGTCACCTTGGCGAAAACGACGCCCGAGAGCATTGATGGAGCTCGTGACTAAGTGTACTATTGGAGGTTATGTGGGATGGAGTGAATGACCTAGAAATGATTCGATCGACTTGTAATCGTCTGGGTCGATTGATCGATGATTTGATCTAAGTGTGATTTAATGTGATTGACCATTGTCTTGATTTGATGTTGCGAATTGATTGATTGAATGGAAATGACTGTGAGTGGTCTTGTTGGCGTGTAATCGATTAAGTCGATTAGATCGATGTTTCGATCTGTGATGTTATTGCTTGGGTGCCTATTTGATTTGTGCTAATATGCGGGTGGAATCGAGGCCAAGGTAAGTCCTCTATCTCATGTTGTGCATAGGCAGCCATAAGGTGTATTAGTTTACTAATCGGGTCTTAGGGGTAGAACTTGCGAGACGTTGTCTCGGTGGTTATTGAATAACCATTTCGGGACTGGATGAGGAGCCTAAGGAGCATGAATCTAATGAGGAGATCCTTGTTGAGGAACCTGAAGAGGAGTACGTGGATGAGGACCCCGAGGATAACCCCGAGTGCGACCCGGATGAGGATTGAGATCTCATCCTGTCTTGTCAAACCTTGTGTGCATGTGAATAGATGTTAGACCTGAAGTGTTTATATGTGCATAAGGATGTGATTTTCAAGTTCAGGTTTCTAGTCCTACTTATATATCCCATTGCTTTATTGTCTGGGGATTTTTATAATGCTTCCGCATGTACTATTAAAAAGGACATCGTCGACGATATGTAGTCCTGGGGATATCGCATAATAAAAGCGACCAAGCTTGAAGGATGGTCACGTGACTGAGAGTCGGGGCGTGACATCCTCTTTTTGTGGTATCAGAGCAATGGTTAGGTATTGGAGTGATAAGGTGCGATGACCTATGGGATAGTAGTAGGAAAGACCTTTAAATTCATGACTGGTGCATGTGTTTGATAGCTGATTGGTAGAATTATTTGTCGGATGTGAATTGCTTGCTTTTAATTATTGTGGATTCGGAAGGCAGAGTGTTGACTCTGGCCAGCTCAAGCATAAGAGTGCCACCGCAGGTTGGTACTAGTGTAGCAGCGTTGAATGATCCTAAGTTCGATAAGATTGATTTGATGCAAGTGTTCCTTGGGATCTGGATGAGCTGGTAAGATCAGGATCAAGTTATTGTTGTTGCTACCTTTGCCGAGGTCCAACCTAGAAGGATGATCAGGGATCGGATTTCGATATTTGAATCAAGATTCAGCGCAGGCAGATTTGGAATTCGGTTAGGGGAAAAGACTGATGTTGAGGGAAGAGTATTTTGTTCTGCTCAATAGGAATGGTGGAATAATCAGGTCAGCATTCAGACAAATGGAACATGTTGTTCCATGGAAGATGGTATGGATCAGTCTCATGTATTTTGAGGACATGAAATTGTGATAAGTGTCGCCAGTATGGATAGTGAACTATGGGGTATCTGCATAAGTAGATGGAATCTCGACAACTGTTATTGCTGTCACCATCGATAAGATAGGTCTGAAGAAGTGCGCCATAGAACGCACTGTGGAATTTCTGGGATAGGTCTCCGGTATAAGAAATAGTGCATGCTAGCACTTTACAGGAGATAGAAGACTCACTAGGTGAGTGCCAAAAGTATGGAAGGAATGCATGGATTAATCTTGTGTTCGAGAATGACTAGAACGTGCTTTGATGGTAGTGAGCACGGCCATCAAGTGAGGGATTATCAGTTGGAGTTCAGGAAGAACACCAACATTGCTACTACTGATAGAATGCAACTATGATGGTGAAAGAGACAGGAATGAAATCGACCATGCACCGAATAGAGAAATAATGTCTTGAAGTAATTTTATCAGAGTAGTTACTCAGAGTTTCAGGGATTAAGTTATGGAATTTTAATATGTGTGTTAAGGTGGCAGGAGAAGAACCATTGACTAGAGTTGTACTCGATTGGCTGTTGGTGTACAACTCTATCGTTAAGTGTGGAAAGAATTGGCTCTGGAGCATTTTGTAGTGATGAATTGTCATAGTGGAGCAACCCAGTTTATTCCAGGAGCAGGTAGAAGTGCTAAGTTTTATTGAGAGTCGAGAAGGGTCCTTGACTTCTTTAATCTCGTCACTGGTGGCGATCCGTTTGTTAGATGAAGGACGCTTAGATTCCTTGACGATTGTCAAAGATAAAACAGATTGAAGAATGAAAATTGAGGACTCCTTAGTAGTCCAAGAATTCCTGGAAGTGTTGCCAGAAGGGTGGTCAGACCGTCACCAGAGAAAGAGAAGGAATTACGATCGAGCTAGCAACCAGAACAGAACCATTCTCTAAAGTTTCTTACCGGTTATTGTTGCTTGAATTGATAGAACCAATGGTACAGATGTGAGGATTGATGAATGAGGAATTCATGCATATTGGTGCATTACCTAAGAGAGATATCAACCTCATAGTGAGAAAGAAAGAAAGATGGTTCGTTGCAAGTATGCATCAACTATAGTCGACTCAATCAAGTGACAATCAATGATAAGTGTTCATTGTCAAAAATCGATGAATTGGGTGACTTGTTATAAAGAGTGTTGATGCCTTCAGGGATCGACTTGAGGACAGGTTATTGTCAATTGAGAACCAGGAAGGAGGTTATACTTAAGACAACATTTCACACTTGATTTTGCCCTTGTGAGAATAATGTGAAGCGATTTGATTTGACGAACGCTCCAGCCGCTGTCATGGATTTGACAAACCGAGTGTTCAAAGAATATCTAGATCGATGGTGATCGTGTGGTGTAGCAACATTCTAGGGTATTCATTAAGTGCTGAGGATCAGGAAAGCCCCTAAGAATAGTCATGTGGTTACAGGTAAGAGAATCTTCATGGACCAAGCCAAGATCAAATCAGTTGTTAGCGGATCGAGATTGACAACAGTGTCAGAGATCAGAAGCTGTGGGGATTGGACAGATTACTACAGAAGGTTTGTGAAAGAATTTTCAGTATCAGTATCATCACAGGATTGACCTCTTGAGAAAGAAGAGAAATTCATCGACATTGACAAGTATGAGGATAATTTCCAGAGCTTAAAGGATGGGGTACATATTGATGCAACATGAGAAGATTGTTGCATAACCATTCCACCAGTTGAGACCCAATTAGTGGAATACGAAGTGGTGTCGTGAACCAGAATTTTGGCAGAACTATAATAGTGATATCGGGTATCACCTTGGAGGAACGAAATGAGTCATTAATGTGTTGAGCCGAGAGTCTTCAAATGTGCATAGACTGGCTAAAGTATAGACTTTACTTGAAAATGGTTCGAAATTTGGTTTTCAAAATTGAGGTAGGCTACATTTTGAATTTTATAGCCACCCTCAAAATTGGACCAAATGTTCAAGTTAGAATCAGCGCCAAATTGACGGACAGAGATGTTCAAAAGATCTTATGAGAGGATACTGGTAAAAGAGAATCTGACTTTAAGATTTCTGAGGATGGAACGTTTGGGTTCCATGAGTGATTGAATACACTTGACGGTGTAGCCCTCAAGGAAAAGATCTTGTTAGAAGTTCACTATAGTATTGCAGTTGTGACCAAATGGTGCAAGTTAATCAGAATTGACATCAGCTAGATTATTAGACTGATATGAAGATAGATACCGCTGAGCAGGTTGCAAGTGTCAGAGGTGTCAGTAAGTGGAAGCTCGGTAATGCGAACTGGGAGAATTTTTACAATCACTTGAAAGTCCCAAGTGGGAATGGAAATATATCACAATGGAACGTTGTGATAGGCTTACTAAGGATTCAGGGGATTACTGATACCATTTGAGAATAGTGGTTGATCGACAGATGGAGTTGGTCCACTTTGGTATAGTACTAATATATCTTGTTTTGAGTGTGTAACATCCATATTTCGGGCTCTGATTCCGATTAGATAAATTGGGCATTTCATCGACGCGATTATAGTGTTTTTCTCTGAGTTGGCCACTCATGAGATAACTAGACTAGCTGGGTGAGTTATTAAAGACTTTAAGGCAAATAGACTTGAGAATTCGACCAGGGATTGATTTCTCGACCGTGCTCATCTTTAGAGATCATTGCGGCATAGTATAAAATCGATTTGAAATCAAAGATAGATCGGTTCGATTGAGATGAATGACCGATCGTGGGTGACTCCACTAAATTGGAAAATTCTCATCGACCGGTACTAATTTGATGTTTCTATCGTTTTGGTGCCCTATGTCCGTATTTGAATCCTTGAGATTTTCACGACAATCGAGAGTCACCAATGGGTCGAGTGGGTTTATTGTGGCTTGAAGAAAATCGACTACGGGTCATTTGTCCTAAAAAGCTCTGAACACTACCCAGTAGCCTAGGTCACACTAAAAGCGTGTCGGAGTGAAATTAACCGCCAATCTAAGTTCGATTTCAGAAATTAAAGATTCTGTCTTGTCACAGTGTGGGTATACCGAAGTGTGTGTGCATCAGATAATTTGCCGGCATGGAGTGCCGGGGATGAATTATATTTCGAATCTAAATCAGAGATTATAAATTTGGCAAAGTTTCAGAGGGTTCTTTATTAAGCAGTGTATATCAAATGGTACAGAATTTCAGTGGTGAAAAGAAAGTGAATAAAGATTACAGGCCAAAGTCAGTACAGTAGTCAGTGATTGCAGTTGGCAAGATCAGTGCCAGAGTTATATCAAATCTTGACCAGAGGTTCCCAGTTTCAGCAGATCAGTCAGATAATTTCTTTTTAATCAGTGCAAAGCAGAGTGTACAGGATTTCAGTCGGTTGAGATGAGATCAGAAATCAGAAAATCGCAAGTCTAGAGTCAACTCAGAAATCAGTGTTTACAGTTGTCAGATCAGTGTCAGAGTAAAGACTGCTCAGAACTATCAGAAATTTTGAATCGTTGAGGTTCGAAAGTTTATTAGTGAGCCGAGAAAAAGAGATCAGACGTGGATGACAAATTGTCTTATGTGAGAAGTGCAGTTTAGTTGTTGGTTTAGAAAGAGCAGATTTTGTATACCAAGATGGTTTCCTTAGTCGAAATGGTTAGACAAGGCCACGAGACCGAATGATCAGCGTGGAAAAGTGAGACTCGATGAGACGACAATACCCCCACCTTTCGTCTATGGATTAGTAAAGGTTTAAATTTCGAGGATGAAATTTTTATAAGAGGTGAAGAGTTGTGACATCCAGATTTTTGGGTTTTAATTTGACTGGATAAATAGGGCCGTTTTGTTCGGTTGAAGCCGAGATTATGAATTCGGGATACAAGTGGGCTATCTTGATAAGAAAAAGTACCAATTTGATCGATGAAATATTGAATGAAATTATGGGGGTCAAATTGATTTGATTCAAGTGGGATTAAGGTCCAATTAGGAAGAAAACCTAACAAAATTCGAATGCCTAGTGGACCATACACTTTAGCCTACCTAAATGCTTCTAGAAGGGGGCATAATTGTCAAAAATGGTGGGTGGATGACAGCCCATGGTGGCTCACGTGCGGATGACATAAGAGAGAGAGTGAGAGAGGAAAAAGGGGAAACCGGTTCCCCCTTTCTTCCTCGTCACCCTCTCTCCCCTGCATCTTCATCTTCAGCTGCACGACACCATGGAAGTTGAAGACCCGGCGGCGAAGCAGCTCGCCGTCGCAGCCCCAGCGGCCGAAGGCGGAGTCGCGCCGCCGCTTTGCCTCGCTCGCGCTGCTGCTCCGCCTTCCTCTTCCCCCTTCGCTACCGCCGGTTACTTCTTCTTCTTCTTTGGTGTGCCTTGAAGACTTCGAATCCCAGCAGATCTGGGACAGACGCCGGAGTCGCCAACGCCGCACGCGCGATGCCACTGACCTCCGCCTCGCCGCCGTTCGTCTCCCTCTAGCCCGCTCGAACGCCGTCCGCCTCGTCCAGTCAAGCAACCGCCTTTGTCCAGCCCCTGTTTTGCCTCTGCTCGGTCCCGTTCGGCCACCTACGACCGCCGCCCGACCACCTCCGGCCACCGTCGACCCCGCCGAAGCTCCGCCTTGCCCTCAACCGCCCTTGGCCGCCTCACTGTCACGCCCCGATCCTCAGGCACGCACACATCCATCTCACTTGGTCGATTTTATAATGTGATATCCCAGGACAATGTATCGCCGACCCTTTCGTTTATTAGCACATGCGGAAGCAGTTAAAATCCCCTGACAATAAAACGATGGGATAGAAAAGCAGGGCCATATTTTTCATATTGAAATTTATAACCGAACCTTTATACATGGCATATCTATTCACAAGACTATTCATAACACTCTAGTCTCACATTATTCACATTTAGACGGGATTCCTAAAAGATGACGGGATTTCGGTCCTTATCGATTCGTACTTAGATCATCATCGGGTTCTCCTCCGGTACTCCTCTTCGGTTTCTTTCTCCTCAGACTCCTCATCAGGGTCCTGAAATGTTGTCCCACAACCGGGATGAGACTACGTCTCAGCAAGTTCTACCCCACTAAGACTCGATTAGGAAACTAATACGCTAACTAGGCTGCCTATACACGCACGGGTCAGAGGACTTACCTTGGCCTCATATTCCACCTGCATATTAGTACAGTTCAATAGGCACCTAAGCAATTACATCACAGATCAATATTTCGATCCATCGACCTAGTCGATTTCTTGTCAATTCGACTATTCCCCAGTCGTTTCCCTTATTTAGTCTCCAATCGCACTCACGACTTCACGAGCATAGACTACCAAATTTCTTGGCAACAAATTACAGTCCAAAGGACACGACCTATCTTTAGGTAGCAAATTACGGCCCAATGGGCGCGACCTTTAATAGGTGGCAGATTACGGCCTTATCAGGCGCGACCCCTATCGGGTGGCAGATTACGGCCTTATCAGGCGCGACCCCTATCGGGTGGCAAATTACGGCCTTAACAGGCGCAACCTTTAATAGGTGGCAATTTACGGCCCAACGGGCGCGACCGATTCCAAATTCGGTGGCAAAACTCGGCCCCACTGGCACAGCCATACTCACAACCTTTCACAGTCAAATTCTAATTGAATACTGACACTAATTAATCTGGGATAATCCCCACATACTCATCAACTCACTCAATTTTCACACGATATTAACGTACCCAATGGATCTTAGCCAAGAGTATATTTAATTCACTCTCACAAACTTCTCCACTTAATAGCCCATCAAAGCATTATTGACGCTAAACAATCATACTCGCCCATCCGCAATTCAATTACTCAATCTTAATCAATTTAGGAATAATTCCTCAAATTGCACAATTAATTTAGTTTAGCACAACGTAGAGCTCAAATAAATAAACGGATTTGCACCACGACAATCAACGAAATTTCGGTCGTCGGCTATCCTTGCCTAATTTCCGAAAAATAAATAATTAAATAATTCAATTCGAAAATTAATAAATAAATACTAAAAATCCAATTTAGGCCCGTAATGCCTAATTGAAGCCCACTAAGGGTCGGGAAAAATCCCGAGATGCATTCAATAAATAATAGTACGTCTCTACTTGCTAATGACTAAGTTTAACCACCTAACATGCATCATTATTAAGTCACTAATTTAATTGTTCTAAACTAATCTAACCACTTAATTGTACTTAATTAAATCTAATCAACCCTTAAGCATCATTAGTCTACTAAAGCGAGGATTAGTGAGATTACTCACTTGATTAAAAGCGGGGACCGGGACACGCGACGGCGACACGACGGCGGCGAAACCCGAACTTTCGGCGGCGTCGACAGACACTCAGGCCGGGCCTACAAGTCTCGCAAACCCACAGAAATTTCTGGGCTTAGACTGAACTTGGGCCTCAGCTTGAGCTGACTTGCTTCGCGGGCTTGGGCTGCAAATGGGCTTGAAACAAAACTGAATTGGGCTAAGCTTTAAGTGGCTGAGCTGCTGGATTCTTTTGGGCTGAGATTGCTGGCTTCGCTGGGCTTGAAATGGCCCTCAACTGGACCGAATTTTAGCTGGGCCCGAATGACTGGAAGTGATGGTCTGAAGACACTGGATTGGGCCGCTTCGCACGAGCAGGCCACGAAGACACAGCTTCGGTGGAGACAATTCGTTGGTGATGTGGGCTGACTGAGGAAACACGAACGTGGAGAAGCAGCTACTGGCGGTGAAAATGAAGACACGAGGCAACAGGAGCTGTTTCGGTGGTCTTCAATCTTTGTTGGGCTGCTGGCGGTGCAAAGATGTGAAGATGGCCACGTGGACAGAGAGAGCTCGGAGGAATCGAGCTTCGCTTGCTTCGTGAACTCGAGGAAACGGAGGACACGGCAATTGACAACTTCGGTGGGGTCGTTGGAGCTTCCAAGGTCCACGGCGTGGGTGCAAAGTGAGCTTTGGTTGACCGAGCGTGGGGTGTGCTGGCGTCAGTTGAGCGAGGAGAACACTGGATGGAGCAGCTTCTGCCGTGAGCTGCTTTGATCGGTGGTGCTGGACAACGCACAAAACCGAAAGAAAAAGAAGAGCTTCGGTCGTTCGTGGGCTTCAAGAAGTCAACACCACAACTCTTGCTGAATAACTTTGACCCATGGAGGATAGACGTGAGACAAATGGCAGCAAGGAGGTTCGGTGGATAAAAATGAAAAGGGAATGAAAATGAAAGCTGAGCTTCGTCGAAGGCAAAAAGGGAATGAGAAGCAACGAAGAAGGGAGAGAGAGGCTAAGCTTGCGGTTGTCTTGCGTGAGAAGGAGAAAAATCAAAGCCAAAATATCTCCATTAAATGCTTGGTCTCCCATAGGCTCAAATTTTCCACTCTTGCTCCCCAAGTTTCAACATCAACCAAGTACTCTTCCTTAGCCTTCATTTGGCCACACCAACATCTCAATTAACCCTTCCAATAGTCTAAAATTGGTTAGGGTGTGGGGGATTACGAAATTTTAAGATTATGGTTTCAAATTGGGCACTCATCCCATCTCAATTTCATCTCAAATTGGCCTCCACAAATTCAATTGACCTCTCAAGGCCTCAATCTCATCCTCTATGTCTCCTCCATCATTTTCAAGCATAAATTTCACCATTAAATCAATTTAAAGTCCAAATTGATGCTGCCCTCCTTTAAATCCGAATTTCACAATTTTTTGAGACATCTATTTCTTCGACAATTTCCCAAATTCGACGTCCAATTTGATCGTGGAAAGAGCCCATAGAATTTATACAAATCTCTATCAGCACATAGCCCAATATGAAAGTCCAAATTTCTTTCAAATGAGTCCATCCGAATTTTCATTAATTTCCCGCGACGTCCGTACCGATTTTCCCGTAAAAATCTCGGAATCTCTGAAAAATCTTTTGAGACTGAGTCAACGTTCCTAAAATAGCTCGTGACACCACAGAACTTTCGATTTCTAAAATCAGGTTCGAATTCACGGTTAATTTCCACTCGACGTGTTTTTAGCGTGACCTAGACTACCGGGTAATTTTCAGAACTTTTTAGTGCAAATGACCCGTGGTCGATTTTCTTCGAGCCACAATAAACCCACTCGACACATTGGCAACTCTCGATTGTCGTAGAAATCTCGAGAATTCAATTACAGGCACAGGGTACCAAAACGATAGAGAATTCAGTCTAGTATCGGCCGACGAGAATTTTCCAATTTAGTAGTGTCACCCACGATTAGCCACACATCTCTGTCAAACCAACCTATATATGATCTCTAATCAATTTACGTCTGTGCCGTAATAATCTCAGCAGATGAACACGGTCGAGCAGCCGATTCATGGTCGAATTCTCAAGTCTATTTGCCTTCAAATTCTTAATAGTTTCCCCAGATAGTCTAGTTATCTCTAGAATGATCAGTTCTGAGAACAACCCTATAGACGCGTCAATGAAATGCCCGATTTATTCAATAGAAAACAAGACTGAAAATCTGGGATGTCACATCAACCGACGCCGAAACCACCTCAACCAACCGCGCACAGAGGGTTGCAGAAAATGGGTATGACAGTGGGTTTTGGCCCGTTTTGGCCACCTTCCCGAGCCCGGATGCTCGGCCCGCTTTGAGGAAAGTCGATCCTCGCGTCGAGCCCGTCGTTTTGAGTGAGTTTTACTCACTAATGCCTTCTTAGTGTACTAATTATACTTAAAGGTTGATTAGTATTAATTAAGTGTAATTAGGTTGTTAGATTAGAATTGATTAGTGATTATTAGTTAATTGCTTTGCATATTAGTTGTGTGATTAGTGTAATTAGATAGAGAATTGCCTGTAGTATTTATTGGATCGTCTTGGGATTTTTCCCGTCCCTTATCGGGTGTTAATTAAGCGATTCGGGCCTAGGTGGAATTTTTAGGAATTAAATATTAATTTTCGAAATTAATTATTTAATTATTTATTTTTCGAAAATTCAACTGGGATGGCTAGTGACCGGGATTTTATGCTGATGATGGTGGCGCAGACCGTTTATTTAATTGAGCTTCATATTGTGCTAAATTGGAATTATTGTGTTTATTTATTTATTTTTCGGAATTAAATTAATTAATTAATTATTTTCCGAAAATTCAACTTGGATGGCCAATGACTGGAATATTATGCTGATGACCGTGGTGAAGTCCGTTTATTTAATCGGGCTTTATTTTGAGCTAAATTGAATTTTAATATTTATTAATTAATTTTCGAAATTAATTAATTATTAAATTATTTTCCAAAAATTAATGCTGAGGTGACCATCGACCGGAATTTCGTGCTGATTGTCATGGCGCAGTCTGTTTATTTATCCGAGCTCTACGTTGTGTGAAATTAGATAAATTGTGATATTTTAGGGATTTACCTGAATTGATTGAAATTGAGTGAAATTGAATGAGTGATTGGTAATTGGCGAGTATGGCTAGTTAGCATTTGTACTGCCTTGTTGAGCTGTAAGTGGAGAGAGTGATGAGAACTAACTGATAATTCTATTGGCTGAGACCGATCAAGTACGAAGTATAGACAGGCGTGGTTCGGTGATAAATTACATCACTATGCGAAAACGGCGCCTTAAAGAACGCACGTAGACTGTCTATGACTTATGGTAGGCATGGTTCGGTGATTAAAGATATCATTGTGCGAAAACGGCGCCTTAAAGAACGCACGTAGACTACCTATGAATCATGACAGGCGTGGTTCGGTGATGAAAGACATCACTGTGCGAAAACGGCGCCTTAAAGAACGCATGTAGACTGTCAGTGAATTGTGACCTATGACGGGCGTGGTTCGGTGATGAGGAATATCACTGCGCGAAAATGGCGCCTTAAAGAACGCACGTAAACCGTCTATTACTTATGTCACATTGGCGAAAACGATGCCCGAGAGCATTGATGGAGCTCTGTGACTAAGTGTACTATTGGAGGTTATGTGGGATGGAGTGAATGACCTAGAAATGATTCGACTGACTTGTAATCGACTAGGTCGATTGATCGATGATTCGATCTAATTGTGATTCAATGAGATTGACCATTGTCTTGATTTGATGTTGCGAATTGATTGATTGAATGGAAATGACTGTGAGTTGTCTTGTTGGCGTGTAATCGATTAAGTCGATTAGATCGATGTTTCGATCTGTGATGTTATTGCTTGGGTGCCTATTTGATTTGTGCTAATATGCAGGTGGAATCTGAGGCCAAGGTAAGTCCTCTATCTCATGTTGTGCATAGGCAGCCATAAGGTGTATTAGTTTACTAATCGGGTCTTAAGGGGTAGAACTTGCTAAGACGTTGTCTCAGTGGTTATTGAATAACCATTTCAGGACCCGGATGAGGAGCCTAAGGAGCATGAATCTGATGAGGAGATCCCTGTTGAGGAACCTGAAGAGGAGTACGTGGATGAGGACCCCGAGGATAACCCCGAGTGCGACCCGGATGAGGATTGAGATCCCGTCCTGTCTTGTCAAACCTTGTGTGCATGTGAAAAGATGTTAGACCTGAAGTGTTTATATGTTCATAAGGATGTGGTTTTCAGGTTCAGGTTTCTAGTCCTACTTGTATATCTCATTGCTTTATTGTCTGGGAATTTTTATAACTGCTTCCGCATGTGCTATTAAAAAGGACAGGGTTGGCGATATGTAGTCCTGGGGATATCGCATAATAAAAGCGACCAAGCTTGAAGGATGGTCACGTGACTGAGAGTCAGGGCGTGACATTTATTCCTTTCGATTCTTGGAGTTTACTCTTCAGAAAGCTATACCAAGAAAACGATATTGCGAGAAACAATTTTATGGACCATCCATATCCTGATGGAGATAGTTATTTCAGTCACCCCAAATCGAAAATCTCTAATCTATTAAACCATTTCTTGGGTTTTGTTTTTGTAGTTAGAGGGTGTAGCACTATTGAAACAAGCGTGTATGGTTTATGCATCATATAGACCAAATACATCTCAAGCATCAATCGTTCGGGCTCATGGTAGGACCTACTTAATTACTGGTTAAGATGATATTGATCAAAATGATCTACAGACCATATAATAACTCCTCAATATTGTTGGTGTTGGTAAACTTGTGATCTTTGAATTAGATGTCCACCTTCCTATCATGTCATAGTTCACCAATGTATATATGTGCATAAATTTGTGGACCCACTTTCATCTTGATAAAAATGTGTGAGCAGAATTTTTGTTTTATGATCTTGGAGGGTGAAATGTAGGACTACTATTGTCTGTTCTTTTCTTTGAAGAATATATAGCTCCCCTGTGACTCTTGTCCTGCTGCAATGGAATAAACCTTTATAAAATTACGTCTACATATAGATGATCAGTGAACTGTGTTAGAAATCAAGTCACAAAATACACATGCTGCATAGCTTTATTTTTGGAAAGAAAGCCTAACTTTAGCAGCTAAGTACATTACAAATGCCAATACTTTCGTACGGTGTTCACTTAAGTACTAAAACTTTTTTTTTTTTGCTTATTTGAATGCCACAAATTTGAAAAATCTATCACTTAAGTGCCACTTCTGATTTGTCCTGCCGGATAAGTTGACATGGTTGCTAGTTGTCTGATGCCACAAATTTACTATTATTATTTTTTGAATTTTTGAATTTTTTGCTTTTTTTCTTTAGGGCCGGTGAGTGTCACTAGCAATCCTCATCGGTCATGAGATCCTCGCCCAGGCCGCCTCGCCCTTGATTGTGAAGGCCTTAGGTGAGGCTATTAGGGCCTCGCTAGTGGTTGGCAAGGGCCTCATAGCCTCGCTCTCGCTAGGAAGGCCTTGGGGTGAGGTCGTGAGGACCCTCGCCTACAGCAACCTAAAGTTGGCAAGAGCGCTTGTGGCCTTGCTAGCCAATGGCTGGCAACCTTCGCCGGCCATGAAACCCTCGCCCTCAACCGTGAAGGCCTTCGGCGATGGTGTCAGGGCTTCGCCAAGAGTGGGCGAGGCTGCAAGGACCCTCGCTTGCGGCCCCCAAAGCTAAAGAGGGTTTCATGGCTAGGAAGGATTGCCGGTGACTCTCGTAGGCCCTAAAGAAAAAAAAATTCAAAAGAAAAAAAAAATCCGTGTGGGACGTTTGGCTGAAGTGGCACTTAAGTGAGGGACTTTACATCGATTTGTCATTCAAGTGAACGAAAAAAAAAAGTTTTGATACTTAAGTGAGTGCCGTACGAAAGTATTGATACTTGTACTGTACTTACCCCTAACTTTAGAGTCAGTTTGTTTGAGAAAAACCATTGTCAGGGAATTGTTCTGGAATTTTCTAATATTTGGATGATGGAAAACTATTTGATTGATAGAAAATTAAATTAGGAAAAACGACTTCCTTTTTTGGCAATAAGGAATCATATTTCCTGATTTCTTGCCGCGTGTCCAAGTGAGAAGAGTAAGCCCCTTTATGTCCATTTTTTGCTTATCAGTTTTCTTTTTCTTTTTGTCTTGACAAGTCTCATATGATTCTTTCATAAATCTTGTCTGCCATCATTAATGCTCATGTCTTTTGATATTCTCACAAAAATCCATCTTATATCATATTGTACATAATATTTTTCATAAATTCTTTGATTATTTCTTGTATTCCTTTTGATTTAATGGATTACAGAACAAACAAAAAATATGTTGATTATAGTTTATTACATATCGATTTTAATTTACAAGCTGCCATTAGTGGATTCACTTGTTATCAAATACCATAGAATTTTTTTTTCCCAATTTGTTTTCAGTGAAAATAAACATAAAAAAATTGGTTTACTTTCTCTGATCTCGAATTTCCCAAAAATATATATTCAAGTGACAAGAAGTTTTCAATTGAACAAATAAACTTTTATTGTGCTTTTCAGAGTAGAAAAATAGTCATTAGGTGGGGGCGGTTGATAGAAACACTTTTAATTTTTTTTTTTTGGAAAATATATCTACATAATTGTTCTGATTTTTTTATTTCTAGTTAAGCAAGTTGATCCGGTGACTAACTGTTTTCATGGAAGTTGTGCGTTATTAAATGAGATTGAAACAACATAGGATTCCGGTTCGATCAAATAATTGTCATTGCATGAAATCAGTTTAATATGGATGCCGAGAGGCTTGATATATGATATAACATCGGAAAGGTCTGCCCTCACAAAATCCATAAAATTAAAATGTGGGGCTTGGAGTCTAGAGTGGACATGCGGCATCGACTCCTCGCATCACATAGTACAAAAAATTTCATGTTTGAACCTCTTATCTAGACTTTTGCTTGAGTCTTTGACGGAGTAAGTAGTTATGATACAGGGCTTGTTCAATTACATGCCCAGGGTATTTCATGGATATGTAGTACACTTAATCAAAGTGAGCTTCCTCGGTATCGATAAATCATGTTTGAAATCAAGTTAAAATAAAGTGGGAGTGGTCGACTATGTCTTGTGAGTAATATTTAATCTTTTCCTAAAAAATAAGAGGTTTCTCTTAGCCATGTCGGAGAAATCGGGATTTCATCATCTTAAGCACATGTTGAATTATGATCTAACCATAATGAGTTGACGTCAGATTTTTCTAGTTAGTAAACACGTGTTTCAATAATATTAACTACGAGTTTTTATCCAACTTCAAGCTCCGATGCTACCTTCTTCTTAAACATCTATATACTTAATAACATTGCACCGAGTTTTGAATGGCTTCTGATGCGCCTTTTCCAATAAGAATTTCCATTATCTGCCGAACTTTTTATTGTTTCACCGTCTTTTCTGTTTCACCATTGCAGCACTTGATCTGATAAAGAATAAGCAAGTCCACGCCGTAATAGGCCCCCAAAGTTCAGTGCAAGCAGACTTCATCATTGACCTTGGAAACAAATCTCATGTGCCGATCATCTCTTTTTCTGCTACTAGTCCTTTCCTCAGTTCCATTCGGAGTCCATACTTCATTCGAGCTGCACAAAATGACTCGTCCCAAGTGAATGCCATAAGCGCAGTCATGCAAGCTTTTGGCTGGAGAGAGGCGGTTCTAATATATGTGGACAACGAGTTCGGAGAAGGCATCATACCTTCTCTTACGGATGCTTTGGAAGAGGTCGATACACGAGTGCCCTATAGAAGCCTCATTCCTCCTTCTGCCACGGACAATCAAATCGGGCAGGAACTCTACAAGTTAATGACGATGCAAATGAGGGTCTTCATCGTGCACATGTTACCAACCCTCGGTTCTCGGCTATTTGCCAAAGCAAAAGAGGCAGGAATGATGGGGAGAGGTTATGTATGGATCTTGACTAATGGAATCACTGACCTATTGAGTTCTGTGGATTCATCTGTTGTTGCTATTTCAATGCAAGGAGTATTGGGCATCAAGACTTATGTCCCGACACACGGAACCTGGACAATTTCATGGTCCAGTGGAAGAAGAAATTCCAACAAGAGAATCCATCTGTCCTTAGTCCTCCGTTGAACATCTTCGGATATTATGCTTATGATGCTGCTCGGGCTCGGCAATGGCTGTTGAAGAAATGGGAACGGTGAATTTTACCTTCCAGATTTTGAATGTTTCCACAGATGCAACCGATCTGGACACTATTGGGGTCTCTCAAAATGGTGAGAAACTTCTCCAAGAACTAGCTAATATGACATTCATGGGGCTCACCGGAAATTTTAGTCTTCTTGATGGGCAGCTAGAATCGTCAGTGTTCCAAATCGTTAATATCAATGGAAATGCGGCAAGAGGGATCGGGTTTTGGACCGTAAAAAATGGGCTACTAAGAGATTTGAATCCATTCGACACTAGCAAATATTCCACTTCGAAGAGTAATTTAGGAACAATAATATGGCCAGGAGATTCGACCTCTGTTCCCAAGGGATGGGAGTTTCCCACAACTGGGAAGAGTTTGAAAATCTTAGTTCCCGTGAAAGACGGTTTCAATCAATTCGTGACAGTGACATATGATCCCACAACAAACACATCCCAAGTCACCGGATACTGTATTGATATCTTTCGAGCTGTGATAGAAAAACTGCCTTATGCATTGACTTATGAACTTATTCCATTTGCCTTGCCTAATGGAAGTAGTGCTGATAGTTACAATGACATGATCGACCAAGTATATTACCAGGTGAGATAACTCTTCGCAACAGCTTGGTCTCATTGGATTACATGTTGAAACATAATGTGCTATCATGTGGTTGACAGAGAAAATATTTTTCCCTTCCTTTTGTTGGAACAGAATTATGATGCAGTGGTTGTTGGAACAGAATTATGATGCAGTGGTGGGTGATATGACGATCCTTGCAAACAGATCATTGTATGTGGATTTTACCTTACCATACACAGAATCGGGGGTTGCAATGCTTGTGCCATACAAGGACAACAAGAGCAAGAATGCTTGGGTTTTCTTGAAGCCACTCACTTGGGACCTTTGGCTAACTATCGGATGCTTTTTTGCGTTTATAGCATTGGTCGTGTGGATTCTTGAACATCGGATTAACGAAGATTTCAGGGGTGCAGACACGCATCAAGTCGGCACGAGCCTCTGGTTTTCGTTTTCAACCATGGTCTTTGCTCAAAGTAAACACCCTTCACTTTAGTAGATCGATCGAACATTACAATTTACATATCATTGTTGGAGAATTTATGTGCTTACCCTTAATTCGGATTGCAGGCGAGAGAGCATTTAGCAACCTAACAAAATTTGTTGTGATCGTGTGGGTTTTTGTGGTACTCATACTAACGCAAAGTTATACAGCAAGCTTGAGTTCTCTTTTGGTGGTGCAAAATTCTCAACCAACTATAGCTGATGTGTATCAGCTCCTAAATAGTGCAGGAAGAGTGGGATACCAGTATGGAGCTTTCATTCATGAGATGCTAAAGCAAATGAAATTCGACGATTACAGACTTGTATCTTATAAGTCTGCTGAAGAATGTGATGCGCTTCTTTCCAAAGGAAGCTCAAAGGGTGGGATTGTAGCTGCAATTGACGAAGTCCCCGACATTAAACTTATTCTTTCTCAATATTGCAACAAATATTTAATGATCCCGACATTTAAAACTGCTGGATTTGGCTTCGTAAGTCAATCTCTCAATTTTAGCCAAAAAAAAAAAAACAAAACCTCTCAAATTCTACAATTACTAAGGTTAGTTGTTATTTCTTTGATTGAAAAATCTCATGTCCTACTTCTTTTGGTTTACAGGTTTTCCCCAAAGGGTCTCCGCTAGTCCCAGATATTTCACGAGCAATCCTCAATGTAACTGAAGGGCCTAACATGACGAAAATTGAAAAAGCGTGGTTTACATCAGAAACCAACTGCCTCGATTCAACTCCCTCCATTTCTTCTAATAGTTTGGGTCTTGACAGTTTCTGGGGCCTGTTCTTGATTGCTGGAGTTGTTGCAGTTTTAGCTCTCCTCATTTTCATGGTGATGTTTGTCAAAAGGAATTGGCATGTCATATCAAGTTCTTCAGCTTCACTGCGACAGAAAATTGTTGCATTGGGAAGAAGATTTTACGAAAGAGACATCAATTCCCATACTTTTAGGGAGAGCAGATTCAGAGATGGAAGCATGGATGATGGTACCCATGAGCATGCGGCTGTTGAGATATTACAAAACGCTAATTTCCCCCTGAGTCCGTCAAGCAACACCAGCCAAATCAACGACGTTTTAACCAATGAGAAAGGCACACCATCTGCAGAACAAGAACTTCCTAACCATGTAGATGAAGGGTGCCACAAGATAGCGAGCAATGTCGAGCTTACCAATGTATCTAAGAGAGGTACATGCCTCGACGACCTTAGATGCTGAACTTTAATCGGTTTTGCACTGAATGTGGCATCTTTCCGACACTACTTGTGTGAGTTCCTACACAAAACGGTCTACGCTTTGCCTGAATGACGTTGGTCTATGCTACGCCTTGCTGTCTATAATATGGCCCGTATTTTACTGTCCTCCTCCCATTGAAATCACTTAGAATACTTGCTAGAACCTTGCTTGAGCAGAACCTGAACGTGGAAAATGCCAACTTCACCTTTTCCGAAGAGTATTGTTTTGTGTTTCAATGTTTGCAGACCTTTCAACACGGGAAGGCACTCAACAAACTGCTGCTCTTGGGCCCCCTCATCACACCTCCCGTGAATGTCACTGAGCTGGCGAAGGTGGCAGTTCAAGCAGCTGCGGATCCTGCCTTCACTCCAGTTGTCATAGACGTTCAAGGATTACTCTGATATAGCCAACAAAAGTTGAAGTAGAAATGGTCCGACCCATCCTCTTTATAGGTTCAATCTTATAGAGCTGTTAATAACATGAGCACTCATATGTTGTTTTCATATCAACACCGTTTTGGTTTTTCTGGAGTCTATAGACTATAGTTGCCTATAGGAGAAAGAGAAGAATTCTTAGCTCAAACTTTGAAGGCAGTAAATGCACTTGAAAGAGCTAAATTCTTTGTACGTTGGGGTTTCCCTGAACTTTTGAGTCATGTACTGAACTTCAGTGAAATGATCCCTTCAGAATATAAGTACATCGGGCAAGAGTAATATAGATCCGCACTGTTTTCATCCTTAATGTTATATATAAATTCCAGACTCATTTACTCTTGACGCAGGATCAAATGACACGTTACACCTAAAAGTTGAGGGGATTGCAAGAATCAATAGGGCATGCAAGACATTTTAATTATCATCATTTAGGAGTATAGAGTTTCCAATCAACCATAGTTCCTTTTCTGACCTTTTCAATTGAGCAGACATTATAGTTAATTTGTGGGTCAGTTTCTTCCTCTTCTTCCTCCCAATTCTGCAGGCTTAAACTTTTTGTTAACTGACACATCACTTCAGTATTTCACTAAAAAAGGGAAAGCTACCAAAAAATTTCTACACTTATTATTATATCTGTGCCAATTTAGCTATAAAATTTTCAATTATATCAATTTAATCATCAACCTTTTCACGTTTTGCCAATTAAGTTCACAACTTTTTCACGTGTTGCCAATTAAGTCCATTTTGCCAATTTTGACTAGAAATCACTAATGTAAATACTGGTAGTCCTACATGGCATTGTCGACATTGATATCCACAAGTTCTTCAATTTTTATTTTTAATTTTTTATCTTTTTTTTAATTTTTCCTTTTTATTTTTCATTCCTTCTTTTCTTTCCTTTTTCCACAGTGGCCGATGAGTCCAACTCGCCCATGGCTGGCCATGACCTTGCCAGCCATGGGCGAAGGCGCACTCACTTGTGGTTGGTGAGTCCATGGCCACATTCACCCGTGGCAAGGAGACCTTGGTGAGGTTGGCCTCACCAGCGACCATGCATGCCCAAAACCATTGCGACGTGACTGAAGGCCGACACGATCCAGACTTTGCCTCCCTATGATGAAGAAACCCTCGCATTTTCCATGGGACATGCTCAGTTTTTCCCTTTTATTTGGGCTGGCGAATATCTATTTGACAACGTTTTTATTTTTTTATTTTTTATTCTTCAAAATAAAAAAAATATTTAAAATTGTCAACTAATTTTTCTACTCCTTAGAATGAATTAATGGTCAGGGAATATATTTAAAATAAAACAAGAAATAGAAAAAAATTACAATTTTGTTTCCAAGAACAAAAAGAGAAATAAGGTCATATTAGAAAAAAAAACTTAACGTAATCTAATGCTCTCCTTTACACAATCAACACAAAGTTTGGTCTCCTGACTTGATTTGAGTCCCCTTTTTTGGAATAAAAAAATCAGAAATTTAGGAAAAAATTAGAAATTAGATTTTGAGTAATTTTACTAGATTTTTAGTGTTAATTATAGTTTAGCATAAAAGATGTGAAAATATTTTGATGAAAATAAGATTCAAAATTGAATAAACTTTTAGGGCTTTGCTATATGGATTTTTGAATGCCATGTTCTTTTAAGACAATGCTAGATCGTGAAAGCTTGGCAACTCTAAGCAATGTTTGCTCTTCTTCTGTAGCTAATAAAGCTTAAAAGGTTTATGCACCTAAGAATTACTATCAACTTTCATGATATTGCGAGTTATAAACCAATGAGACTCTCTGCTACTATTTTTAGCTTTCCATGTTTGACTAACAATTACGTTGGATTTTCTTAGGCCATCTTAGAATATCTCCACTGACATTTTTATAATTAAATGAAAAAAAATTGGGAATATAAATTTTTAGGGTCATATCAAATGCGTTTATATTCTTTTCGTATTTCGAGAATATAAATTTTATATAATTACCAAACACGTTTTTTTGTTTAAAAACTCATCTAGAGGCTAGATATAGAAAAAAATATTTGTGAATATAAATTGTTTCCGAGAACAGAAATGTTACAAAACGCACACCTTATCTAACTTTATTACGCAATGCATTTTCATGGATCGAATGGTGAAAATCATTGAGACTCGAGGTTGCTAGCAAGTGGTTCTGATGGGTCGTTCGTCCGATCAAAGTTGAGCTAATTATTGATAGTATAGTACTTGTGGGCGCCATCATCGAATAACTTTTGCGTGCGGATGAGACTAAGAAAATTTGCTAGGAATTACTTCTATGCATGTCCTAATTGGCTTCTCCAACAGGGTTAAATACATGGGTCAAAACTGAAAATAATACCTGGCTAGGGATTTACTCTCTTGCTTTTTGAGATGCAAATGTCCTCTTGGACTATGAACTCATTGGGGCTTGTCGGTACTAATTATTTGTGTCTTGACTCTTCTTCCTCGATTTCTCCTATTTAAAATTCTCGACGGTCGTAATCATGCCAAAAGGTCACTCATGGGCTTTGTTCGTGAACTGTTTAGAAAATAAGCTTGAGGATACGATTTATGTAGCTCTATCTCAAAGATTCAAACTGAAATGTACATATAATTTATGTTTTGACTTCTCTCACCATATATCTTTTCCTTTTTTTCTGTTCACCGAGTCTAGAAATAGACACATTATCCCTTAACTCCTCCTTTTCTTCCTCGATATTCTTTATTCAAGTGAACTAAGCTCCACGCACTATGCATAACCTCCACAGCAAGATCGTCTCAATATGTTGATTTCTTAATGGTGTCAAAATTCAATATGCAATCAGACAAATTGTCTGATATTCTCTTTTTGAAAGTAAGCACGCTATTTCCTAGAATTTTCTTATTTAAAAGGGAGGATGCAAGCAATGAACTCATCTTTTAACTGCTCGCTTGACTTTCCATGTACTTCTACGAGAAATTCGAAACCCAAACTTGACTTAGACTGATGACTTTAATTAGCAATTCCGATGTATTTTCCTTCTATATATAACGGAACTTGCTAGGTATTAAGTTTAGGTGGTTTATAATTGGCGACAAAACTTTGGGTTATATGCTTATTTTATGGGCAATATTGACCTATACTTTCAGCAAGTCTCATTGGACGAAATCATCCGGGGGGGATGGAAAGAGGGGAAGGAAAGTAAAAAAGATCCTTTTGCCAGTACAATAGTTTAGAAAAAAAAAGAAGCTAACACAGTTGATGCAAACACGGCTGCTGATGGCTTTTTGGATTGTTACAAAAGAGCTCAGGACAACAATCTGCATAGTGTGTGAGAAAATGACCGCAACTTTTCTCTAGAAAGAGTTACGAGTCCCATAATCCAATCTGAAAAGCTTGTTCTGGGCATTATACCTGTATCGAATTGAGTAAACCTTTTGCAATCGTTTCGAACCTCAAAATTCATCTTCGTTTAAGCATGTTTTCAGGCCACTTTTCTATTTTATGTCGTATCTCCAAATTGTTTTTGGCTTTTGTTTGTTTTTCCGAATTCTTTATTGCTTAAGCTTATGTTTGGGTTTTCTAGATTGTATATAACTCCAATTACTTTATTATTTTTTAGTATGCCAAATGTGCAAGCCAATGTGGTAAAAAGCTTTGAATAGAAGGTTGTTGTGTAGAAAATTTATTGTTATAAACAATTAATCAATTAAGAACAAACGGATCCATACATTATTGTAAAACACCGAGATCAATAAATACAGCGGAATTAAAGCGTACCTGTTTGAGCCATCGCTTCAGAAGAAAACTAGATCACTCTGATAATCAGGGATCTATCGGAATACCAGATTTTCCTCTCTATGACTTATTTCGATATAGCAGCTTTCAATGGGATTAAAGCAACTGATAGGTATAACCTAACCTTTTATAGGCTAGGGAAGGGACCTAGAAACCCTAATCAATAGCGTATAAATTCTGAGGCCCTTCCCATTACGGGCTGATGGTCAAACACAATTGAAGGACTTTGACAGAGCTTAAGAAGGCCCATGTTAACAATAGATGCAATACCCAATTCAATCAGATCACTTTAGGGTTCAACAAATATTGGAATATCCATTAACCCGATTATTTAAAATAGAAAATCAATTAATTAATGTAAGCCCATATTATAGGAAATTTCCAACATGTTGGTCGTTGGTAGAGGTGAGATAGAAAAAGTATTAAGAGAAAGGAGACTAGAAAATCAATAATATGGAGGAAACAAATTATCCTAATATTAGCATGACCGGAACCAACTATGAAAACCTTTCAAATAGAGCTATCTGGACTTCTCCGCATAATAGAATAAGGAGATAGATGTTTGGGCTAACTGAAGAATAGACAAGGCTATATGAACTTTCTACGAAAGACAATAGGAGTATGAAAGAAGTTAGAAAAAACCATGAACTATCGGTACTACTGGAGGTCACGCTCGTGCCCAGCAATCCTTGAATGGAAACTTTCCACGCTTTGACTTACTTGTTCAAAGCTCTTCTCCAATATAAATGCATCGTAGCCATCATCATATCCTCCAACCAACGCCCCCCACCCCCCTTTTTCCTTTCTCTTCTTTTCTCTCTATCACACACACATTTACCTTTTCGCAAAACCCTTTTCAATGATTCCTCCAAGAATCTCGTTCGATGCTGAAAAGCTCCTATTTTTGGCTCTCTCCCTTTTCCCGATTGTCGTCACCTTGAGCGATGGCACTCACCCAGCAGTGGCGCAGGGCAGCAACAACAGCAATCCAACAACGATCGCGGTGAACGTTGGGGTGATCCTTGATCTGGAGACGCAGGTGGGTCAGATGGGATTGACCTGCATTAACATGTCTCTCTCTGATTTTTATAGTTCCAACCCTGCCTACAAGACTAGGCTCGTCCTCAACGTTAGAGACTCCAAACGAGATGAGGTTGCCGCCGCCGCTGCAGCTTTTCTCTCTCTCTCTCTCTCTCTCTCTCTCTCTAACATACTGACTGGTCACGATGCTTGACCAGAAATATACGATGGCACCAGCTTTTGGCTTAGCATTTTTGTACTTCTGTTGATCGTGTTGAAAATTGTTTAGGTTAGTCTTTTCTTTGTACCGAACTTTATGGGGCTAAATCTCTGCTCGAACTTCGAAGGGGTTGGTCTTGTGTTAATACACATATTGCGGAAGAGCATAAACTATTTTATGTATCTGTTTGTGTGATGCAAGAAGAAACCAATTATTGTTCTCAACGACATATTTGGCAATCAAATGAAAATTTTAGCTTCTATATATTTGAAAAATTAAAAGAATCCCCAGCTAAGTTTTCAAAGACACAACAACATTTGAGTGTTCTATTTAAAGCAATATGCATTCTCGTGGCAGAGATTGTTCAAGCAACGATTTCCAAAGCTCCATGAAGGAACGACCAAGCTTAAGTTCACCAAAAAAGAAAGAGACCAAAATTTTTCCTCATCCTCACGAACTGTTTGTCACCAATCTGTACTCACTCTCTTAGCTGCCTTGTTTATGATTTTCTTTCCCCTTTCAAATTTAATGACTGCAATATATTAAAAGGGCTTTTTATCATCTTGAAAATGAAGTCCTTATCATCTTATGAGAGGATCAAAGATGACATGAAGTTGATCTTAAAGATTCAACAGAGAAAAGTCCACCTTCTCTATCATCTCATATTGCCCCAAAATAAACAAATGTACATAAATTTGTGGATACAAAGTTTCATCTCGATAAAAACGTACAAACATGATTCTTGTTTATGATCTTGGATGGGGAAATATTGGACTACCATTTCTTGTTCTATTCTTGAAGAGTATAAAGCTCTCCAGTGGATGATAAATACTTTTAGAAATCGTCTCGCAAAAGACACATACTTTACAGCTACATTTTGGAAAAAGAGCCTAACGTTATTGTGCTTTCCAAGTTAGAAGGATAATCATTTCTAGGGAGATGGTTGATAAAGAAAATTTAACATTCTTCTTGGGGAAAATATGTACAGAGAACGTATATAAATAATTATAATATATATATATATATATATATATATATTTTTTTTTTTTCCAGTTGAGCCATGTATGATGATTTGGGGGAAAGGTACCAAAAAAGTTATAAATCTATTACATTTGTACCAATTCAGTCCTAAACTTTTCAATTAGACCAATTTAGTTCTAAACATTTTAATATTGGTACCAATTCAGTCCATCCGGCCGGCCGAGCGCTGATGTGGCAATTTTTATGATATTTTTATTAATTTTTCAAAATTTTTATTAATTTTTTTCTTTTTTTCTTTTTCCTTATCTTTTCCGCGGTGGCTGGTGAGCCTCCGGTGAGACTTGCCAACCATTAGGCGAGGGCCGCGAAGCCCTCACCTCCTGCCGGCGAGGGTCGCGGCCCTTGCCCGGATTTAGGTGAGGTCAGCGCTGGCCTCGCTGGGCGAAGGCGGCCTTGCCCTGGCCTTCACCTGCGGCAAGGCCAGCCTCGCCTAGATCTAGGCGAAGCCGCCTCACCAGCGGCCCTAGGAGAGGCCGAGTGAGGGCTGCGACACTCGCTGGCAGTGAGGCTTGCCGACCACCATCGGAAAAGAAAAGGAAAGAGAAAAAAATTTAATAAAAATTCAAAAATATAATTAAAAAATAATAAAATTTTCCATGTCAACATCCGACCACCGGCCGACGTCCATGTCATCATCGACCGGCCAAAATTGGCTGAATGGACTGAATTGGTACCAATATTAAAAGGTTTATGACTGAATTGGTACCGATATTAAAAGGTTTAGGACTAAATTGGTCCAATTGAAAAGTTTATGACTAAATTGATAGCAATGCAATAGGTTTAGAACTTTTTTGGTACTTCTCTCGACGATCTGATATAAAGTTGAGTCAGCAATAAATTATTTCCAGGAAAATTGTGTTTCAATTGTCAAATAAAACAACTTTGGTTTGAAGTTCAACCAAATAATTGTCAACAAATGAAAGGAGTTTAATAAGGTCTGTCCTCATAAAATCCAGAGACTTGGAATATGGGGCTCGGATTCTAGAGTGGAATTTTCAAATGGCATGAGATAAAGAGGTCAACTTAACGATTAAAAAGAATAAACTTGATCGTGCATGGCCAATTTATCCTCCTGTTTGGTTCTTAATATTACTATTTTTGAAAAAAATTAGTTTCTGCTGGGTTTGCAATATCTATGCCAAACAACATCAAAGGCAACAACCAAATGCCTGCACTATGGTTAATAAATTAAATCTTTCAACAACCTCATGGGTTGGTTTCAGTTGGTAAAAAATGGCAAGGGTGATCGGTTCTTAGTTTGATCCAGTTCCACCTAGAAACTGAGAACAGGACTAGGAGGACCGGCTCTCAATTTTTGGGACTCGGGACCAAACTAGACAATCTTGGGACCAAGAATCCAACTGGTCCAATCCAATGGAATGGTGATTTAGCCATTTTTTTTTAAAAAAAGAGTCGGTCCAGTCCTATTCGCCCTTGGAACTAGAAACTAGATCGAAAATCACTGATTCCTTTTTTATGGAATCAAGAATCAGACTAACGCCTTTGGGAATCGGACCCAACCAACTAGTTTAGTCCAATACGGACGTTTCTTGATTCGGTCGATCCGATATGCTCACCCCTGAAAAATGGAGGTGTGGCCTCAATTCCCTCCACATAGTACAAATAATTTCATGAATCTACATTTTACTTAATTAAAGTGCGCTTTCTCGACATTGATAAATTTTACATTTGCACACAGTTATTCATCATGTCTGAAATTACGTTAAGACCCAAATGGGAAGGTTCGACTATGTTTCGTGAGTATAATTTCATACATACTTGATAATGAGAGGTTTCGCTTACCCGTGCTGGAGGAATTTATATTATATCATCTTAAGGAAATGTTGAATTAGGAGTCTTGTCATAGCGAACAAAAACTTCAGTGATTCATTCAACTTCATAAACATTTTATTAACATGGGTTAATGTCACTATAATAAACGGAGAAAATGGGGAAGTTTTAATTATTAGTAGGCACAAACTGTTTACATAATATCAAGTACGAATTCTTTCCCAACTTCAAATTCCTATGTTTCCTTTTTCTTAAACATTTCCATTTTTATGATATTGCATCAAGTTTTAATTGACTTCTGATCAATGCAATGCCTTTTCCAATAAGAATTTATATTATTATCTGACTTATTATTATTTTTTGGGAAAATTTCAATTAAGGACCTAAAGTGGAACCATTTTTTCAAAAAAGGACCCAAAATGGACATTGTCTCAAATAAGAACCTGAAGTGACCAACTTAGTTTCAAATAAGGGCCTCATCTTAAAAGCCAACCAAATCTTATTTGCATCTAGGGGTATTTTTGTCTAAAGACTTTTTTCTCCTTCTTTTCTTAATTTATTTTCTCCTTCTCTTTCTTTTCTTCATCATCATCAAGCCTTCACCTGATTTTGTGATTTTTGAGGATCCTGTTTTTTTCACTCTTTAGATCGCGTTCTCCAAAGTCCATCTCTATCTTCCTTGCCAAATTAGCCATCAACGGCCTCAACCTCATTTGTCATTGCCCTCAACAGCAATTCCAGTACCTTTGTTGAAAGATTGAGGTCGATCTAAGCCCTAGATCGAGCACGAGTGGACCAAGATGTGACGCTCAACTCGATTCAATCCCCACATCTTGTGGTCGTGGTCAAGCATGAAGGATGATGAGATGTAAGTCATTAGCTTGCTGCTCTTGTTGTCGTCGATGCTTGAATTCAAATCGGTGCTCACGCAAGCTATGATCGATCTTAGCGAGGATAAGCCAAATTGAAGTGCCTAAGCCAAATTTATTAGAGGTTTTTGAGGAATCTCTGTGATACTCATGTGCACTAATTTGTTCAGTGAATTACATGGTTTTGGGAATTTCTGAGCAATTTTGGACTTTTTTCATCTTGTTATTCTCTCTCAAATCTCGTAGATAATATTTTAGAGTGAGAGAGGCAAATTTGTTTGAACATGTGTAGACCAGAGTCATTCGTTTTTTAGATTGAGTGATGTCTGATTCGAATCGTCACCAAAGGCGAGTATCTTCAATCACGGGTTAGAATGATTCAGCAACCTTTGAAAATAACTAGCATGCACGGCACAATTGGACCCTCTTAATTGAATTTTTCCCTTATTTTTTCACCGTCTTTTCCGGTTTACCCGTGCAGCACTTGATCTGATAAAGAACAAGCAAGTCTAAGCCATACTAGGCCCTCAAGGTTCAGCGCAAGCAGACTTCCTCATCCACCTTGGAAACAAATCTCATGTACCAATCATCTCTTTTTCTGCTACTAGTCCTTCCCTCAGTTCCATCCGGAGTCCATACTTCATTCGAGCTGCGCAAAATGACTCGTCCCAAGTGAATGCCATAAGCGCAATCGTGCAAGCTTTTGGCTGGAGAGAAGCGGTCCTCATATACGTGCACAACGAGTTCGGAGAAGGTATCATACCTTCTCTAAGGGATGCTTTGGAAGAGGCCAACACGCGAGTGCCCTATCGGAGCCTCATTCCTCCTACAGCCACGGACGATCAAATTCTGCAGGAACTATACAAATTAATGTCGATGCAAACGAGGGTGTTCATTGTGCACATGTTACCGACCCTTGGTTCTCGGCTATTTGCCAAAGTAAAAGAGGTGGGAATGATGAATGAAGGTTATGTGTGGATCTTGACTAATGGAATCACTAACCTATTGAGTTCTATGGATTCATCTATTGTCACAAGTTCGATGCAAGGAGTACTGGGCATCAGGACTTATGTCCCAGGCACGCCAAATCTAGACAACTTCATGGTTCGATGGACGACGAAATTCCAACAGGACAATCCATCCATCCTTAATCCTACATTGAACATTTTCGGATCGGGCTTATGATGCTGCTCGGGCATTGGCAATGGCAGTCGAGGAAATGGGTGTGCTGAATTTTACCTTCAACATGTTGAATGCTTCAACAGATGCAACGGACCTCAACACTATCGGGGTCTCTCGGAATGGACAGAAACTTCTGCAAGAACTAGGCGATACGACATTTGCAGGCCTCACTGGAAATTTTAGCCTCATCAATGGGCAGCTAGAGTCATCAACGTTCCAGATTGTTAATATCAATGAAAATGCAGCAAGACGCATTGGGTTGTGGACGCAAGAAGATGGGTTGCTAAGAGATTTGAATTCAATCAACACAACCAAATATTCCACTTCAAAGAGTAATCTCTTATCTATAATATGGCCAGGAGATTCAACTTCTGCTCCTAAGGGATGGGAGATTCCCAATAATGGGAAGAGGTTGAAAATCTTAGTTCCTGTGAAGTATGGCTTCAAGGAATTTGTAAAGGTGATTCGAGATCCTAGCACGAACACATCCCAAGTCACCGGATATTGTATCAGAATCTTTCAAGCCGTGGTAGAAAAATTGCCTTATGCTTTACCTTATGAACTTATTCCATTTGCCTTCGCTAATGGAACTAGCGCTGGCAGTTACGAGGACATGGTTGATCAAGTAATTTACCAGGTGAGATATCTCATTGTAAGTGCTTGATTTCGTTGGCTTACATGTTGAAACTTATTATGCTATCATGTGACTGACAAAGAAAATATTTCCCTTCCTTTTTTGTTGGAATAGAAATACGATGCGTTGGTGGGCGATACGACGATCATTGCAAACAGATCATTGTACGTGGACTTCACCTTACCATACACTGAATCAGGAGTTATGATGCTTGTGCCATACAAGGACAACAAGAGCAAGAATGCTTGGATTTTCTTGAAGCCACTCACTTGGGAACTTTGGCTGACAACCGGTTGCTTCTTTGTGTTTATAGCATTGGTCGTGTGGATTCTCGAGCATCAAATTAACGAAGATTTCAGGGGTCCAGCAACACATCAATTTGGCACAAGCTTCTGGTTTTCTTTTTCAACCATGGTTTTTGCACAAAGTAATAACCCTTCATCTTAATAGATCAGTCGAACATCACAATTTATATATTGTTCTTGGAGAATTTATGTGCTTACCTTAATTTGGATTGCAGGAGAGAGTGTATTAAGCAACCTGGCAAGATTTGTTGTGATTGTGTGGGTTTTTGTGGTACTTATACTCACACAAAGTTATACAGCAAGCTTGAGCTCTCTTTTGGTGGTGCAAAATCTTCAACCAACTGTAAATGATGTAAATCAGCTCCTAAAGAGTGGAGAAAAAGTGGGATACCCGCGTGGCTCTTTTGTACATGATATGCTAAAGCAAATGAAGTTCACTGATTCCAAACTTGTCCCTTATCATTCCGTGGAAGAATGCAATAAGCTTCTTTCAAATGGAAGCGCAAAGGGTGGGATCGCAGCAGCATTTGACGAAGTCCCCTACATTAAACTCATTCTTTCTCAATATTGCAACAAATATACCACGATCCCAACATTTAAAACTGCTGGATTTGGCTTCGTAGGTTTTCAATCTCTCAATTCTAGAAAAAAAGAAATCCCCAGAATTTTCAATTGCTAGGATTAATCGTTATGTCTTTGATTGAAAAATCTGATGTCCTGCTTCTTTTGGTATTACAGGTTTTCCCAAAATGGTCTCCACTAGTACGGGATATCTCAGAAGCAATCCTTAATGTAACTGAAGGGCCTAAAATGAAGGAAATCGAAAACTCGTGGCTTGGATCGACAACCAACTGCTTGGATTCGACTACCTCAGTTTCTTCCAATAGCTTGGGTCTTGACAGTTTCTGGGGCCTATTCTTGATTGCTGGAGCAGCTGCAACTTTAGCTCTCCTCATTTTCGTAGTCACGTTCGTCAAAAGAAATTGGCATATCGTAGCAAGTTCTTCAGGTACATTGTGGGGGAAATTTGTTGCATTGGGACGAAGATTTTACCAAAAAGACCTCAATTACCACACTTTTAGAAAAGGCAGATCTAGAGATAGAAGCACGGTTGAGGGTGCCAAAGAGAATGCACCTGTTGAAACTATAGAAAACATGAACTCCCCCCCGAGTCTGTCAAGCAAATCCAGCCAAATCGACGACGTTAATGAGCACAGCACACCATCTGCAGCACAACTTCCTATTCATGTAGCAGAAGGGTGCCTGGAGATAGCAATAAACAGCGAGCTTACCAGTGTAAATTAGGAGAGGTATATGCCTCAAGAACCTTAGATACTAAACTTTTATCCTCAACTAGTTGAACTCTGTACTTTTAGATGATGATATCTTCCCCTCATTTTATTCTCATGTAAGGCCTGCCATTGATACTGCTTATTGCCTAGTCACAGACAATGTAAATGAAAGATAGATGCTTTTCAAAGCATTTTCCGGGGACATCATATGCACATATTAACTTCTCTTATCCTATATGTATTGCCAACGAAGAGAAGTGTTCATTGATATTTCGATAGCCATTGAAGCCTAATCAACTAGACTTCTTAAATCCCATCGGTTTGCTACTGATGAAAGCAAATATATCAACATCAGGATATATTTTTTTCAAATCATGAACCTTTTTGCTGGTTTAAATAAATGAACTTTTGAAAGATGAACATCTCATATGATTTCTTTACCCAAAAAAAAAACATCTCATATGATTTCTTTACCCAAAAAAAAAAACATCTCATATGATTTGTACATAAATATTGACTCTTAGAAACATGCACGGACATTTCACTGGTATATACTATAATCTTAAATTAGACAGACATAAAAAAGCAAGCGCTTATCGATTAATTAAAAGTTTCTTATGGCTTGCAGCCCGAACCAAGCGGCCTAGGACATTGCCATGAACTATGGGCCATGTCGCAGACTAGCGCTTTGCTGTTCATTTTTAATTTGTTCTACTCAGCTACATGGACAGTGAAAGGAAAACGACTCCTCCGCGTGAAAACCTGAAAGTTTGGACTTGTCACCTAATATTCAACTCCGTATCAACCATCATACAATAATTTTTCAACAAACCGAGTGAATCCAATGGACGGTAGTTGTTTGGACACAAATTTCTTGTTGAGCTCCATGAAAAATACAAATATTATTGACCTTGTTTGTCACATGATTTGTATAATTGGCCCATTCGACAAATTTTTGTGTCAAGTAATGGGAATAGAATCCAATGGACGGGATCGGAAGGTGTATCGAGAATCAGTTAATGCCTCCACCATTTGAGTAGAGCTAATTGACTAGAGCTCAATAATTTCAAAGTCATTTTTCACATCATATATTTTAATACTTACCAATAGCTCATAATAAGATAAACAATGTAATCCCTGGCGAGAAGCAATGACCTGGTGCTTTTACATGCATCAAATGAGTCAAGGGTAGAGAGAATTCACATTGCCATCATCATCTATCGCATTTAAATAGACCATGTCTCTCCTCACAAACATATTGAGAATCATAATGCTGTGGTTCCTCTTTTAATTTCTCGGATGACCTCATCGACGATTGATGTGCTTACTTGTATCTAAAACCAAGAGGCCAGGTACTTAATTTCTCCTAAATTAAGTTTTCCTTTTTCATAATTTTTTATAGATTGTAAATAATTTTCCGGGTCAATTTAATATAGAGATAATGTAACATACACCCAAAATATATTGACATAATGCTCTAAACTGCTATGTAGTGAATACATGGCTGAGGTCAGAAGGTTGCATTTTGGTCATAAATGGTTTCAGATGTGTTCCTTTCAAGCAAGGTAGATATGTGGATCCAAAAAAAAAAACAAAACTAGGTTAATATGGAACAATGCAAATATCATTGGAGCCAATATAGGAAAAATTTATGTCGAGAGTTTTTTACTTCAAGGCACACGCAGCTTTTTGGAAGCTCAAAGCAACACTCAATATGATGATGATGATTATTATTATTATTATTATTATTATTATTAAGTAGCAGCGACAACAATAGTAACAACAAAGACGATGACAACAACAACCACAATCAGAATAATAATAAAAGGTGATCAAGTTTAGTTCTATATGTACTTTTCCATTTGCTTTCAATTTTTCTACACATTTTTCTGTCACGCCCCGAACTCCGAGCATGCGCACATCCCATTGCGGTCGATCAGATATGCGACGTTCCTAGGTACTCTTCACCGACCCATTCATTTTAAATGCACATGTGGAAGCGTATCATAAAATCCTTGACAATAAAATACGGAATAGGAAAGCAAGAAGCAACTTCATAACCAAACATTTTCATGAACCAACGGAGTTTACAAACAGAGGTCTACAACCAACAGTTTACAAAAGACCGACTCTTAAAAAGGAACCGTCCTACGACCTACAAGTCGGACACAGTCTCTAATCCTTTAGGCTTCACCTCTGCAACTCCACAAGGCTAACCAAAAATGAATTGGCCGCCCTGTCCTCTAAGGGTGCACATGGCAAAATTTCTGAAACAGAAATTGATTTCTGGCCAGAAATCAATTTCTCAATTTCTATTCCCCGGACAAGTTTCTGAGCAAAGAAACCCGTTTGATAACGACTCAAAATTTCTATTTCTGAAACAGAAATCCGTTTGATAACAGAAAAAAAATTTCTATTTCTATGAATCATGTTGTCCCCATCTTTTACCTCACTCTTCTTGCAGGACAAGGCTGGTCCTTTTCAACCGTTTGTCGTCCTCTATGAGTTTTTGGTGGGGGCTTTAAATGATAAGCAATGTTGTTTTGGCTTGAATACCACTGTAAGACTGAGAAAAGAATCAGGAAACGCAAGGAAAAGGTTGAGTATAGTTCAGTCTTTTAGTTGAAAAAGTGCAAAAAATAAGAGCATTAAGTGAAAGTTTTTCCAGTGATATGAAAGAATGCACAAACATCCTTATGCATGGAAAGCAATATAAGATCTCGATGAGCAGATCACATGACAAGATTTGTAGACAAAGCATGACATATATCCGATGAAAAGCAATAAACAGCTCTCGTTACGTAACCCCATCAAAGTCACCCGACGGAGTTATGAAGGTACAACGCCTAAAAAGAACCCGAACCCTTGAGCCACACTCTCTGCAACACAGATATCTCTCAACAACATATGCCAATTCATCCACAATCACAACAAGCAAGCAATAAGATAGGTTCTCTCACAGATTGCTAAAGCAATCACAAAGCTAAACACCAACCATTGCTTCCAAAACACCATTTCCAAGACCAAGAACGACAGTCCTTGACTCCAAAACAGATCCACAATCTGCATATCCAGTCAACCCTCGACTCACACACGACCGTTCCACATCATGCATCAAATGCCATCAAACAAAGTTCTAGTGTAAGCATCAACTTAATCAGGGGAAAAGAGAGGATGCAGACGAAAGCCGAAACATGAAAAGAGAGGCGAGAAGGGAAGGATTGATCGAACCTCGTGAGGAATCGCGGGAGGAAGTTCCAGAGAAGGTCAAGCAGTGAAAGAATCCAAGAAAAGTCTTTTTGTTGAAGAAGCGAGCTTTTGAATGGCAAAACACTGGTCGCACACACAACCCCCTCCAGCAGTAGCTCCGATCTCTGAAACCATGAAAACCAGAGAAACCCAGGATCAAATCTCAATTCGATGACACATCAATCGCCTAGCCATATATGCACGAAACATATAGCTTTTCAACTTACTGTTTCAATGGACACCGATTAAAAATTTATAACTGGCATTGTAATTCAAAGCTTTGGACATAGACAAAATAGAAACTCTTAAATAAATCAAGAGCAAGCATAATACTTAATTAAAAACAAGCTAGAAGTTAGCACCCTGCCTTCTCAAATCAGCAGATTCAAAGGTAGAATGATAATTAGCACCATGATAGAGCCCACAAGATCTCTTCGTTCTTTTGTCTGCATATTATATCGATATCGCGGAAATAAAGAGAGATTGTAACTTGAAGTTATGAAAAAGTGCGACGGTGAGATGAGCGACGATCTGACCGGCAAGAGGACGGCAACGGCAACTGGAGTTGCAGAATCAAGAGCGAAAATGGGGATGCGGATGGAGGAGGCGGGTCCGACGGCACGACCGGAGCAAAAACTTGCGACGACGTCGACGGCGAGGATGGATTCGAAGTCGACGGCGCTAGGGTTTTTGGTTGAAGCTTTGAGGACGGCAAGACGACGGCGACGGAGTCGACGGCGAGGATGGACAGCTTCGGAGTTGACGGCACGACTAGAGCAAAAACCTGCGATGGCATTGACGACGAGGATGGATTCGGAGTCGCCGGCGCTAGGGTTTTTGGTTGAGCTCTGAGGACGGCAAGAGGATGACGACGGAGAGGATGGACAGCTAGGGTTTTTGGTTGGAAGCGTTGAGAGGAGAAAGAGAAAGGATGCCCGGATAGAAGAAAAACCCGTGAACAAAAGGATGCCCAGAAGAAATAATTTCTATTTCTACTTCAGAAATAGAGAAGCTAAAATTTTTAGCTTCTGATTTCTCCTCCAAAACAATTTCTGAAACAGAAATTTGAAACAGAAATAGAGAAATCAATTTGCGTTACCAAACGGATTTCTGTTCCAAACCTGTTCCGGGGAACAGAGAAATTGAGAAATTGAGAAACAGAAATTTTACCATGCGCAGCCTAAGGACCTGAAAAAGATGGCCCACAACAGGGTGAGACTTTGTCTCAACAAGTACACCCCTAAACCCCTATTATAAAGGAAGTACACCCTAGGATGGCCTAGCCACACCATCGCAAACAATGAGACTCACTTTTGCCTTCCTTTCTGCAAGTTAGCACAATTCATATCACTCAATCACATGCTCATATCACTCAATCACATATAGTAATACGAACTTAAACAACCAGAACACAATTACTTTCATATAACCAACAACCATAGGGGTCCTGATTATAAGACTAAATCGTTATGACTTGTCCCATACCGTATCACACAATTCTGTTCCATAATTCGACATATTAACAACACTCAGCATGCATTCCAATTCTTATTCACTGCCACACAAGGACATAGCCTACTCGCAGTTCGGTTATCTACTGACATTAATGCTAGGCATCGCCACCCCACCTTGGAGCGCGACTTCATCATTACGTCGACGGCACTCTTGAAGTAGTATAGGTCCAGAATCAATTGCGACCTAAGCCCTTTGTAAGAGGCCTCCCATATAGGGGCAAGTCCAGCTCAAAAGCTCAGGACGATTTCCTCTTAACCACACATGACAATTCAAATTCGGCCCAGGATACCTTACATTTCATTCAATACCATTCATCAAAATAGTAATCCCGATCTCTTTTCTTCACTTTAAAATCATTCAAGAAAATTGCCACGTGTGTGGTTATTTGTCAAATTGGAACCATGAAAATAGAAACCACCATTTTTCAAACTCCACTATTTGATAAAATACTCTAAATCCATTTTCGGTGTTAAAACCCGACACCCAGGATTTTCTTAATAAAATCCATACTTTTCACAATCAACACTCAATCTTGAATATCTAACAAGCAAATTCATAACCTGAATACATAACAGCAATTATCGCGAAATTCGATAATTTAAGGTCTCGAAATAATTTTCGCAATTAATAAATAATTAAATTTATTCGGAAAGTTAATTAAGTAATACTATTTTAATAATTTTATATAATATAATATATTGTTAAATAATTAAATAATTTTGAATTACTTATTTATTCAAAAATAATCAATTAAGGCCAAATCATTGTTATACTAACATAAACATCTATTTAACCTTAATTAAACATACACTAAACTAATCACACCCCTTAATCTAATTCACACTTAACTAAACTAATATAACCACATAATCTCACTTAACTTATACTAAACCTCCCTAAGTATCATTAACCTCTCTAAGCGAGGGTTAGAGGATAAACTCACCCGATTAGGGATTTGATCGGCTCAAATTGTCAGGGATGCAACATGGACCGACTTTCCTCAAGGTAGGCCAAGCTTTCGGGGTCAGGAAGCCAGCCAAAATGGGCCAAAACTGGGCTGAAATACCCACAAAATTAATTGCTAGTCTCTGCCGGTAGAGGGCGGATCCGGGGTCGGTTGGGGCGAGCAAGGGTCGAGATGGGCTGAGGGAGTCCTGGTGGGCTGAGGCAAGGGTGCACGGCGGCTCACGGCGGTGGAGACGAGCTCTAGCAGCTTTTTCACGAGCTAAGGCAGCAGCTGCAACGCAGGGGCAGGCGAGAGGGAGATGGAGATGGGCAGAGTAGTGGCAGTGCATGAGACAGCGAGCGGCGACGGCGGCGTGCGGTCTAGCGGCGTGCGATGGCAACGAGCGGCACTACTGGCTGCTGTTGCGGCTTACCTGGGTTGCTTGTGGGTTATGAACAGCAACTAGAGAAGAAGAAGGGGGGGTGAATAGGTATATAAAAAATTTTCTTGAAGATTGCACAATATTTAAACAGTTTAGAGGATTTGCAACAGTTAAAAATTCAATCGCAAGACTGAGTAAGGGAAAGAGAGAATTGAACACGCGGTTTATAGTGGTTCGGCTTGATTCAAGCCTACGTCCACTCTTCTGCACTGACAGCCGATTGGCTGGATTCCACTATGATCAAAGAGATGTTACAGTGTTGATCTTCCTTGATTTCTAGGTGTAGATGATCTACCACACTCGCTCAAGGTGTCACCAAGTATAAACACTCTCTGTGTATACAATTTCGCTCGAACAGTATCGACTAACAATCAAGGTTCTTCAGACTCTGGAATTTTTCTATCAATCACACACTTAAAACAACTAGAACGTCTTCCTTTTATACTCCTTTATGCCATCATAGCCGTTGGCACTTACCAAAGGAATTCCTCCAATCTACCCGTTGGACGGAATCAATCAAGAAGATCATCCGAGCTATTTAAGGAATCGATGATAGCCCATCAATCATGTTCGCCCATACAATCAGGATCTTGGTTTCCAAGAATAGAACATTCCAAGAATATTTCGTCGACCATCGGATCTTCAATCGATCTTAGATAAGAATTAAAGAATCCAAAATATTTATCCAACCAAAGAATCTTTTCCAGAGGATAGGATCGAATCCTCAACCATATACTTCGGCTTTGGATTTCCTTCGTCACTAGATTAGAAAGACTGTCAGTGAGAATAGACTTAAGTCTTGAGTCTTGAGTCTTAAGTCTCGAGTCTTGAGTCTTGAGTCTTGAGTCTTGAGTCTCGAGAATACAAAGTCTTCAGACTTTAAACTGTCGGTCTCCGAACATCCAGACTTAGACTGAAAGAAACGTTTTGTCAGCTTCAAAATATTCTGGAAAGATTTCTCCAACAATCTCCCCCTTTTTGATGGTGACAAAACTTTCTTGTAGATTTGAACAACTTTGACCTGTAAAAACATTTCTCAAGCAATATGGCTAACTCATAAAGATTAATTAAACAACCAGACTCTGCATCCACAGAAAATTGGTTAGTTTTTCATGAGTAATACCATATAACAACACTTGATATAAATGCAACCAGTCAAGCATCAAAATCCACAGCCAATTCAGTCAAATTTAAATTCACACCCAAGTTCAAGTTCTCAAGTCATACTCGAAAATAAACATAACCACAAAAGTTTTAAAAATGTTGAAAGATGTTGGTTCAAATTGATTCTCCCCCTTTTTGTCATCATTAAAAAGGGTGAGAAAGGAGTCATGTCTGCTTGGGAATGCGCACGATCTGGAAATCCCCAATGGACTGGACTACTCCTTCGAGCTTCTTCAGGTCTTCCCTCAGTTGAGCTACCTCTTCTCCCTTAGCATTGGCTTGAAGTTGCAGAGCGAGGTCTTTGAATTTATCCTCCAGAGAGACTGAAGATGCTTGTCCAGCATTCTTCATGGCTTGGATTTCACAGTCCAGAGCATATATCTGGCCACGCATTTCCAGAAGAATATCCATGATACGACGAAAATCTACAGAATCGCCCGTCTGTGTACTAGCATTGGCTTTCTCAGATGGTGTGTATGCGTACGATGGCGCTTCGTTAAGTCTTGCAGATTTGGTTCGACGTATCGTGACCTTCCTCGTGCAATTGAGAGACCTGAACTTCTTCTGAGTCTTCTGGAGATTGTCTTAGATCTTCACTGACAGCAGCATGAGGTGTAGACCTCTCTTGCTCGCCAACTCCCCCTGTTTTTAGGACATCGAAAGGGGAAGAGTTATGATCATGCTCTTGATTTCCTTCTCCCATTTATCAGCAGACTTTTCTTTTTCTCCTTCTCCTTCTTCTTCTTTCTCCTTTTCTCTCTGCTCTTCTTCTTCTCTGTTTTGCTGAAGTTCTGTCGGTTGAGACACAGAACGTCTGGTTCTTTTCAGTGCTGGGATAGTGGGATCTTCATCCTCTTCATCTTCATCTTCATCCACCAGGATAAGAGTTCTTTTCTTCTTTTGCGATGGAGCACCAATGGCCTCTTTTCCTTTTCTCTTTGAGGGCAGATCGAATCGGAGATTTCACTCTGAATTTCTCCATTGCCTTGGAAAGTTCTTGCAGACGCATCTTCGTTAACATCTTCAACCCTACCACCATCTTATCACACGGTCGAACACAAAATGTTTGTGGCGGTTCAATATTCATGTGTCTGAAGATCTTGGTCACCATACCAGGATAAGGCAATTGTCCTTTGTCTTTTGACATTGCTCTGTACATATGGAAGAGAATAGTGTGCGGGAGAGAAAACTTCCGTCCTGAGTTGATCGCGTACATCAACTTTGCTTCAGAAAGAGACACAGAAGTCTTTGACGTAGACTTTGGTCTGAGACAGTTGATCACAATCTTATGAAGCACAATGTTGATGGCTTTCATCCTGGAATAGGTAATTTTCTTCTCTACATCCCTATCTTTGACAAGATCCAGAGTAGTATGAGCAGGTGAGACTTTGATTGGAAGATAACGTCCTCGTTCAACTCCAACTATGTCCGCAAAGATATTCACATCTACCACGTAGACTTGGTCTCGTACATCGAATGAAATTCTATTCTCATCCAAAAAGCTAAGATTTGAATAGAAATAAGCATCGGTTGAGCATACCGTCCGTAGAGTCGAGCAAAAAGTCTCAAGTTGAAGCAAATTCAACTTCTCTCTTAAGTTCATGTTGATGGCGTCCAGGAAGTCAAAATCAACACTTCTAGGGTTTATCACCCCTCTTTTCAACAGCCTGAAATACACTTTTTCCTGATCCTTGGATTTAAACAAATCCATCCGATTTCCTTTCACCTTTGCTGCCACACCCATTCTAGGTTGAAATTCAAGGAACATTTTGTCATCATCATTCCCTTCAATCAGATTTTGTCCTGGGAAACGAGGGTCACTAGGAATGTTCGCTAGTGCCTCTTCTGCCCTTCCTTTAGGAGCAACTCCCAATTCTTCCATTTTCCGCAGAAAAAGATACTCATTCCCATAATTTTTGTCCTTAAGGAAGTCATCTATATATTTTAATGAAGAACCAGAGCTTTTCAACGCACGATAAAGCTTATAGATAAAGGAGGGTCTTTGGACTCTTCTTCGGGTCGCTTCTCGATTATCTCTTCTTCCAGATGTTGACTTGCACCTTGTGGGGCGGGAGGTGTTGAATGACGTGGAGGAGAGCGAATCGGACTTTGTCGCGACTTGATAAGTCTTCTTCCTCAGTAAGATCGAAGTGAGTCGGTCCCTTCTCCATTCTTTGTGGTCCCCGCTGCGATTCTTGATGATTTCCTCGAAGACGACATCTTTCTTTGTCTATTGGAAGATTCCTTCACTTGCTTTTCCCAAGAAAAATGACCACTTTCTCGACGACGAACAAGAAGTAGAAACAATATCGGGAGGAGAGTGCCTTTTAGGGTTTTGAAGATTGGGCGAAGAGAAACTGTATATATATATAACTCAGTTTTTGAAAAGGGAAGTTCAATCGGTACAAGGAAAGTGTACGAACACTTCTTTTCAAAAATCAATAACTGCCAAAATTAATCCCCTTTAAAAAGACAAGTTTTCGAATTTCACACGGATTATAACCGAACGAAAGATCGTACCTTTTCAAATTTAACTAAATGAGAATTCGTACCTTTTAGATAAAATAGCAACTTACAGTCTTTAGCCATAAATGTTTGAGTCTCATGATTTAAAGTCTGAGAGATCAGAGTCTTAGAGTTGGTGAGTCTCTAGACTTTAACTTCTTCAAGCTTCAAAATGTTGAGTCTTGAACGGATAAAGTCGAATTGATTTTTCTCCAAAGGCTTTGTGAATATATCCGCTAGTTGACTCTTTGAATCAACAAATTGAATCGAGATTTCTCCATTTTGAATATGATCTCTAATGAAGTGATGTCGAATCTCAATATGCTTTGCTCTTGAATGAAGGATTGGATTTTTGGTGAGATTGATCGCGCTGGTGTTGTCACATCTCGATTTCGTGCATGAGTCTTCAATGCCAAAGTCTTGTAGCTGTTGTTTTATCCATAGAATTTGCGAACAGAGCTTCCAAGAGCTACATACTCGGCACGTCGTTGAGAGAGCTACGAGTGCTTTGCTTTCTTGAAAACCAAGACACCGTCCCGTTTCCAAGCAGTTGACAAGTTCCAGAAGTGCTCTTTCTATCGACTCTGCAACCGGCCAGATTTGCATTTGAGTATCCTAGAAGATTAAAGTCTCCCATCTTTGGATACCAAAGACCGATGCTTGAAGATGAGGCAACGTATTTGATAATACGTTTCACGGCAATGAGATGTGATTCTCTAGGATCCGATTGAAACCTAGCACGATGCAAACACTCAACAAAATATCAGGTCTAGAAGCAAGTAAGATAAAGAAGTGAACCGATCATGCTCCCGTACAGCTTTTGATCTACTTTCTTCCCTTCTTCATCCTTGTCTATCTTCTCGAGAACATGACATTGGTATGTCGGTCTTTTTGCACTTTCCCAATCCAAACCTTTTGACAAGATCATTCGCATATTTTTCTTGATGAATGAAAGTTCCTTCCTTCATTTGTTTTACTTGGAGTCCAAGAAAGAATGTTAACTCTCCCATCATACTCATTTCAAACTCATCCTGCATAGACTTAGAAAATTTCTTGCATAGACTTTCATTAGATGATCCAAAAATAATATCGTCTACATATATTTGAACAAGTAAAAAGCTTTTGTTTTCCTTTTTGATAAACAAAGTAGTATCTACTTTACCTTTGACAAAACCATTTCGTAATAAAAACTTACTTAGTCTCTGGTCGTACCAAGCTCGAGGTGCTTGCTTTAAACCATACGGGGCCTTTTTCGGTCAAGATCGAGTCGGCTTCTTTGGGTCTTCAAACCTGTGGTTGTTCCACATAAACTTCCTCATGGATAAATCCATTTAGGAATGCACTTTTGACGTCCATTTGGAATAACCTGAAATTTTTATAACAAGCAAACGCAAGTGATAGACGAATAGCTTCTAACCTTGCTACCGGTGCGTAAGTCTCGTCATAGTCTATTCCTTCTTCTTGCGTGTATCCTTTGGCCACGAGTCTTGCTTTGTTTCGTACGACTTTTCCTTCTTCATTCATCTTATTCCCGAATACCCATTTGGTTCCAATAATGTTTTACCTTTTGGTTTAGATGTCAATTCCGGACATCATTGATGTTGAACTGTCTAAGTTCTTCTTGCATAGCTTCGATCCAACTTTCATCGATAAAGCTTCTTCTATGCTTTTTGGTTCAATTTCAGAAATGAGAGCCGAGCACTAGATTCTTCACGCCTTTTTGATCGGTGCGGATTCCTTCATTGATTTCGCAAATAATGAGATCTTTGAGATGACCGGATTTGTGCTTCCGGTTACTAGTTGATTTGCCCGGTTGATGATCTCTTTCTTTATTTGAATCTTCATGAGTATCCTGATGTTGGACTTCCGTAGTCCGAGATGCTTCTTGAGTTGAAGACATTGGAAGGTCTAGAGCGGGTTCGACTCTTCATATTGAGTCCGGCTGGATTCATCTTGCGTTGAGTCTTGGAATTTGACATTCATTGATTCCTCCACAGACCGGCTTTTCTTGTTATAGACTCGTAGGCTTTGCTTGATGTAGAATATCCAAGGAAGATGCCTTCATCGATCTTTCTTCAAACTTACCAACTCGATCATTTGCATTTTTCAAAATAAAGCATTTGCAACCAAACACATGAAAGTATGAAACAATAGGCTTCTTACCTTTGAACAATTCATAGGCGGTTTTCTCTAGAATAGGTCTTAGAAAGACTCTATTTATAATATAGCATCTTTGTTGAAACAAACTTCAGCCCAAAATCGTGAAGAAATTTTACTTTCAATTAAAAGTGTTCTAGCCATTTCTTGAAGAGATCTATTCTTTCTTTCCACAACTCCATTTTGCTCTGGAGTATACGGAGAGGAAAACATGTGATTAAAATCAGATTTATCACAGAATTTCGTAAAATCTTGATTTTCAAATTCACTTCCATGATCTGTTCTTATACTAGAAATAGCACATCATTTTTCATTTTGAACCTTTTTTGCAAACTTCTCAAATTACGAAAAGGTTTCTGACTTACTTGCAAGAAAATATACCCAGGTAAAGCGAGAGTAATCGTCTACAATTACTAGACAATACTTCTTACCTCCAATGCTCTGGGTTCTTGTTGGTCTGAAGAGATCCATATGAAGCAACTGTAGTACATGATTAGTAGAGACATGATTTATTGACTTAAATGAATTTCTTATCTGCTTTCCCAGAATGCATGGAGTGCATGAATCAGACTTTTGGTATGGCAATTTAGGTAGTCCTCGAACAAGCTTCGTTGATGAGATTTTGGCTAATTGCTTCATGTTGATATGGCCAAGCTTTCTGTGCCATAAGACTGCTTCATCTTGAATTGAGATTAGGCATTGTGCTTCATTTGGTTTTACATCAAGGAGGTAGATGTTTCCATGCCTTCGACCCATGAACGACTGAGTCGAATCTTTACTAATTCCAGAACACATGCCTTCTTGAAAGGAGATCTTGAAACCGGTATCACACAATTGGCTAATGCTGAGAAGATTGTAATTGAGTCCTTCCACTAGAGAGACATTGCTTATTTTGAGATTTCCAATTTTCACAGTTCTGAATCCCACAATACTTCCTTTGCTATTTCTTCCAAATGAAACTTTTCCACCATTTACTTAAGTAAGCTTTATGAAGCAATTTGAGTCTCTTGTCATGTGTCTTGAGCATCCGCTGTCAAGATACCACTTTACCTTCTTTTTGACAGAGACCTGCATTCAAATGAGAGTCTCAAGCTTTCCTTGGTACCCAAATTTTCTTGGGTCCTTTGGTGTTAGTAGGATAAGCATTATTAGGCCATACTTTCTTAACAGGCTTCCAAACCATAGGACACTCTTTTTCAAAATGATCTTGACTGTTACACTTTGAACACCTTAGAGCATTTCGACCTACAGACTTTACAAAGACTTTCTTGAAATGATTTTTGTAAGCCTCTTTTGACGGTCTTTTCTTAATTCTTTCTTTTACTTTTGGAAAATCAATCAAAGGGATTGTTTCATTGTCATACCTAGACCAGACTTATTAAAGTAAGGTCTTTGGACCTGAAAGAACTTTTTCAAGTTTTTCCGACCCTATTGAAAATTTCTTTGAAATATTTGATAAATCAGTTTTTAAGAAAGCATTTTCTTTTGAAAGTTTATCTTCATTCTCTTTAAGAGTGGAAACATTCAAGTTTAAACTTTTCACTTTTTCTTCTAAAATGTTTTCCTTTTGTTTTAAAACTGAGTTTTCCTTTTAAGTTCGGAAATCTTTTTGAGAGAAGTCTTAAGACTAAAACATAATTCATCAATGTATTTAGAGACTTTGACAAGGATTTTATAATCACTTACCTCAAATTCACTATCTGAGTCTGATCCAGAGTTTGAGTCTGATTGTGCCATCAGACACAGGTTGGCATATTCCTCGTCACTTTCTTCACACTCGTATCGCTCCCGTGGTTTCGGCTTTGAGAGCTTTTCGAGACTTTTCAGCTTTTCCTCTCTTCTTCTTCAGGAGAGGACAATTGGGTCCGATGTGTCCCTTTTTTCTTACATTCGAAGCAAACTACATCTTTGTTTGTTTCCTCATTATCAACAAACTTAGTTTGCTGTTTCGAAAACTCGTTTCTTTGAGTTGAACCTTCTTCCTTTTCTATTCAGCTTTCGAACCTTCGATCATAAGAGCAAGCTCCTCATCGTCCCGATCTTCTTCGTAGTCTGTATCATCGAATCATCATTAGATCTTAATGCAATGGATTTCTTACCTCTTGGATCTTCGTCTTCATTAATTCGTTCCACTTCGTAAGATCGAAGAGTTCCAATCGGCTCGTCTACGAGATAATGGCATAATTCTTTGCGTCTCTCTTATTGAAGTCTTTATATGATTCCAATCCTTGGAGAGTCCACGCAGAGCTTGTTCACCTTCATAGGATCAGAAATTTTCTGTCCTTGATTCTCAAGACCATTGACAATATCTGTAAAACGGCTAAACATGTCGGTTATAGATTCTCCGGTTTCATTTTGAAGGCTTCATATTGACCAAGGAGAATGTTAATTCGGTCTCCTTCACTCGGCCTGTCCTTCATAAGTGATATGTAATCTATCCCGACTTCTTTGCTATAACACAAGAAGATATTCTGTTATATTCGGTTGGTGACAAAGCACAATATAAAGAGTAAATTGCTTTTGCATCGAGTGCTTGTCTCTTGTTTATCTCTTCTTGAGACATTCCGCTAGTATCAACAATTTCTTTCCCTCTTTCGGATACTGATGCAGCAGTAGGAGTAATTCCTCTTTCCACCACATCCCATTCCAGAGGATCCTTTGACCGTAGAAAAGCTTTCATCTTGTTTTTCCAGATGTTGTAATCTTTTCCATCAAAGTAGGTTGGTCTGGTATTGCTTTGCCCTTCCACCAGCCCCGGTGCTAGCATACTAGCCATGGATCTTTTACTCTGAAGTAAAACACTTCAAATAAAGTAAGAACACGAGCTCTGATACCAATTGATATAGCTAGTACGAGAACCTAGAGGGGGGTGAATAGGTATATAAAAAATTTTCTTGAAGATTGCGCAATATTTAAACAGTTAGAGGATTTGCAACAGTTAAAAATTCAATCGCAAGACTGAGTAAGGGAAAGAGAGAATTGAACACGCGGTTTATAGTGGTTCGGCTTGATTCAAGCCTACGTCCACTCTTCGCACCGATGTTCGATTGGCTGGATTCCACTATGATCAAAGAGATGTTACGGTGTTGATCTTCCTTGATTTCTAGTGTAGATGATCTACCACACTCGCTCAAGGTGTCACCAAGTATAAACACTCGTGTATACAATTTCGCCGAATCGTATCGACTAACAATCAAGGTTCTTCGGACTCGGAATTTTTCTATCAATCACACACTTAAAACAACTAGAACGTCTTCCTTTTATACTCCTTTATGCCATCATAGCCGTTGGCACTTACCAAAGGAATTCCTCCAATCTACCCGTTGGACGGAATCAATCAAGAAGATCATCCGAGCTATTTAAGGAATCGATGATAGCCCATCAATCTGTTTGCCCATACAATCGGGATCTTGGTTTCAAGAATAGAACATTCCAAGAATATTTCGTCGACCATCGGATCTTCAATCGATCTTAGATAAGAATTAAACAATCCGAAATATTTATCCAACCAAAGAATCTTTTCCAGAGGATAGGATCGAATCCTCAACCATATACTTCGGCTTTGGATTTCCTTCGTCACTGGATTAGAAAGACTGTCAGTGAGAATAGACTTAAGTCTTGAGTCTTGAGTCTTAAGTCTCGAGTCTTGAGTCTTGAGTCTTGAGTCTTGAGTCTCGAGAATACAAAGTCTTTAGACTTTAAACTGTCGGTCTCCGAACATCCAGACTTAGACTGAAAGAAACGTTTTGTCAGCTTCAAAATATTCTGGAAAGATTTCTTCAACAGCGATGAGGCACAGGCAGGGCGAAGCAACGGCGGTGACTCCGACTTCGGCTGTTTGCTACGATAGTGAGCAAATTTGCTGAGGTCTTCTTTGGCCGGCTGGGCTCTTTGAGCAACAAGAAGAGATGGGGCGAGAGAAGTAGCGTCGGGAGAGAAAGAGAAAAAAAAGGGTGGACCGGTTCTCTCTCTCTCTCTCTCCCTCCCTCCCTTTGGCCCCACAAACATGGCCCACCATGTGAGTTGTCATCCACTCACATTTTCTAGCTCCAAAATGCCCCTTCTAGAAGCCGTTAGGTAGTCCAAATTGTTGGGCATAAGTGGCATACGAATTTTGCAAGAGAAATTGCACAAGTTGGCTTCAATCCTTCTTGAATCAATTCAATCCGGCCTCGGAAAATTCAATCGTCGAGTCCTCGGTTGAATTAGTTTTTTTCCTCACCAATATAGCCCATTTGCATCCTATTTTCACAATCGAAAACAATCTTTTGCAAATTTTGATAAAAAAACGGCTCTACCTCGACTTTTTTCCAAAAAATCTCGGGTTGCTAAAAAATCTTCTGAGACTAAGTTGATGCTCCTAAAATGATCTATGACATAACATAACTCTCAATTTTTGAATTCAGGTTCGATCTCACGGTTAATTTCAATTCGGCGCAAATTTAGCGCGTCCTAATCTACCGAGTAGCTTTTAGGAATTTTCATGTATTTGACCTGTGGTTGATTATTTTCAAGCTACAAAGTACATCTTTGATACATTAGCAACTATCAGTTGTGGTGGAAATCTCAAGGTTTCAAATACGAACACAGGATACCAAAACGACAGAAGAATCGGTCTAGTGCCGATCGACGAGAATTGTGCAATTAGGTGGAATTACCCACACTTAATCATATACCTTTGTCGAGTCGACCTATCTCCGAATTTCTAATCAATCTTACTATGTCGTAATGATTTCTTGTAGATTTGCACGGTCGAGCAGTTGTTTCCTCGTCGAATTCTCAAGTCTGATACGTCAAAATCCCTTAACAACTTCACTTGATAGACTAGTTATCCCTTGAGTGATCAGTTCAGTGAAAATAACTATAAGTGCATTGATGAAATGCCCATTGATGAAATGCCCAACTATTTCTATCGAAAGCAGAACCTGAAATTTAGGATGTCATATTTTCTAAACAGAGCTTACTCAATGTGATAATGTCCGGGTCCCTTCAACTCCAACTTGAGAAGAGTGTTAACGGCTCACTTTGCAACTTAACACAATGAAAACAATGACCCCTGGAAATATGTTAAGGCTTAACGTATTATTGAATCTACTATAGGATTGTTCTTTGGGTACGTGATGATTGAATTTAAGCAAGTTTGTGTTGAGGTGGTTGAGGACTAATTGCGAGGGTTCGTGGTTTGATGATTGACCCGAGTGAAGCACTCATGTTGAATTGGTCAAGGTAAACAAGGGGGGACAAATCAACTATAATTAAAGTTGTCTTACTCCCGTGGCCAAGGACCTTTGTTGGAATTAAAAAAAAAAAAAAACAACCAACTAGACCATTTGGTGTAAAGTTCTTGGAGTTACCTTTAGGTGTCCGACGTCTCACGTTTTTTTTTTTCAACATCCTGAGATAAAGAAAAGTTATTGCACGATTTATAGTGTGATTTAATGCCATCTGATCATATAATTATTTAAGTCTCAACATGAGACTCACATGACCGACACTCTAGATGAGCTCGGTCTTCATCTTTTATTTGACCATGCAATATTTTTGTTTTGAGGAAGAAGTCACGGTATGGTCTGAAGATCATATCCTACAATATCACCAAGCCATTATTTGGGCCATATATTGATACCGACATGATCAACGATACATGATCATTGATTAAGATTGGCTTGTTGTGTATATATATGTACACATACATACATACATATTCTTGCTAGCTATATTAGACAGAGTTTAGCGGTTCTAACGCAAAAGTAGGTCCTAAGGATTTTCTACAGCATCCAAACCAATAGAAATCAAAACAACAAACCTCGTAATACGCCATAATTTATTTATCAGAAGGTTCGGCTAGGGCCTGTAATGCTAACCAGGAGAGCCTATTAGATTTCAACATTAAATCTTAGGAGATAAGAATACCACAAATGTCATGACTTTCGTATAATACTTACTTAAGTGTCATATCTATATTTTCTACCACTTGAATGTCATGAATCCTAAAAATTGTTAATTTGAGTGCAATAACTTTTTTGTTGATTACTCGAGTACCATAAGTTTTAAAAATATTCATCCAAGTGGCAAAAGTCAAATGTGTCATAACATTTTTGTTGCAACCTTCCCGAGGAGGGTTGAACCACCTAAAGGTTCGGTTAATGGATTACTAAGTTTAAACTAAGCTTGAGCTCTCTTAAACTCAAACCAATTCACCACTTACGAGGTTGGGACACTTGGAGTGCCATAACTTGGCACAGAGGGACACTTAAGTACCATAACTTTAAAATGGTACACTTAAGTGCCATTGTCGGAGTAAAATGGAACACTTAAGTGCCAATCCGGCTAAAAACCGGCCAAAATGTAGACGTGGCATTTTCCGGCGACATGCTTAACTGATGTGGCAATTTTTTTTTATAAAAAAAAGCACACGTGGAGGAGGAAAACGACGTCGCCCCATCCACTGTGCATTTGGCCAAACTAAACGACGTCATTTTTCCTTAGCGTTAAACAACGTCGTTTGGTTTATTTGGATCTTAACCTTTCGTCAGTTCACACTAGGTATGACGTTCTCTCCATCCATCGCTGTTCACAGCTCGCCGTTCGCAGGTGATCGCTTGCCGTCGTTGCTCGCCTTCGTCGCTCGCCGTCGTCGCTCGCCGTCGTCGCTCGCCGTCATCGCTCGCCGTCGTCGATTTGCTCAGGTTTATTCTCTTCTTCCTGTCCCCTGTGGTGAAATTAGGGCTCCGACTCGTTTATTAGGGCTCGGACTTGAAATTTGGGGGTCGGCTGGGAAAGCTCAGGCTTGATGTGAGATTTATGGCTCAAATGTGGTGCTACAATCTTATTGGGGGGTTCGAATTGACAATTTAGGAGCGGCATTGAAATATAGGCTCGGTGTAGGGCTCGATAGGGGGAAAATTAGGGCTCGGTGTAGGGCTCGACGTCGCCTCATCCACTGTGATGTGTGATTCATTCAAGGTGTTGAATTGTGATGTGCGAAAGTAATTTGTAGTGGTCGGATGTGAAATGTGCGATGATTGGTGATTGTTAGGGTTCAGAGTATTGGACTTTGGACATGTTCGAATCGAAGGTTGTGGGAATGAGGACTTCTGGATAATTTTTTTAATAAATTGCATTGTTGAGGACCCATGCTGAGGAATCTCTCCATATTTTAAAGGAATGCGACGGCATAATCAAAGCAGTTGTCGGGTGGTCCCATCTTTATTTTTATTTGTCCTTGTCCCGAGGCCTCTTGTTTTCAAGCCGTAGTTGTCTGTCGACCGCATCTTCCCTCTCTCTTTCTTCTTTTCTTTTCTTTAATAAAGAGTGTAGGGACCTCCATTTGCAATTGTCTGTTCTTTGTGAATGTGGTCCCAAAAGTTAATTGTATATTTGTCCTCTTTTGTTGCAGAAATGGCGCATAATGACTATGCTGCTGTCATCGTTTACTACGGTGGAGATTTTGTGATTGGGGAGGATGAGTGGAAGTATGAGGGGGGGAATGAGGGTACTATCTTTGTAGATATAAAGAAGGCATCTTATATTGGATTTGTTAGGGATATAGTGACATTTTTGCCTTGTAGAGTACAAAAGTTACCGTACTGTGTTCCCGGGAAAGGCTTGAGAGATGGTTTGAGAGTTTTGGAAGATGATAATGGTTTTAGGGATGTCTTATATCATTATCTTCATGGCGAAGAGGCGAAAGTGTTTGTTGAAAACAATAGTGATAGTGAGGACGAAGATGATGACAGAGATAACACCCAAGTAGGAGAAGGAGGAGATGGTATTCAAGCTAGTACTGAGGTTAGGGATGGAGTAGGGCATGATGGACAGGATGGGGAGGAGAGGGGCGCAGATGCTGTTCACCATAGCGATTGTGACATGGGTGATGTCACAATCACTGAATTAGATTGGGAAGTAGCTGAATCCAGTGACGGTGATGATGACGATGATGATGAAGGGTTGGCTGTTGAAGTTGAAAATTTATTAATCTTAAGTGATGCCGACGATGAGGAGCTTACATAGTCAAGGAAAAAACAAAGGGACTTTTTGTCATATAGATTTGCAACTTTGCATGTAGCTGTTCATCCAAATAGAGACGAAGGCCCTGCAGATGTTGGTGTTGCTGGCCAGGTCCTGGAGACAGATTATGAAGAAAGCATCGACACCGCAACTTCCCAAGACGAAGTTGAAGAAGATCAACGAGATGTGCGTAGAAGGAAAAGTAAGTTTCCTTCCTATGATCCATCTATTGCCTCTCCTACTTTGTCAGTAGATATGAAATTCCATGATGTGATACAATTTAGGGAAGCTATACTGAAGAACTCCATTGCTGCACAAAGAAATATTGATTTCATTAGAAATACCAAGAAATTTGTAAGAGCTAGATGTTCGCAGCAAAACTGTCCATGGAAGATTTATGGTGCGTTTGTTAAGAAGAGTGGGTCTTTTTCAGATTAGAACCTACCAAGAGGAACACACTTGTTCCATTAATTTTCAAAACAAAATGGTAACAAGTGCATGGTTGTCCAAGCACTTCTTCGATCTGATCAAGGTGATGCCTGAGATGAAAATTGCTAACTTTAGGATTCTGGTGAAGGAGCGTGTAGGCATCAATGTATCTAGGAATCAATGCAAAAGAGCAAAGCAAAAGGTGATAAAGATACTTATTGGTCAATATGCTAAGGAATATGGGCAGGTGTGGGAGTATGCTTTGGAGTGTAGGCTGCAAAACTCTACAAGTAGAGTGTATGTAGAGGTGATTGAGAGACCACTTCCTGATCATGGGACCAAGTTCGATAAGTTCTATGTGTGCTTTGATGCATGCAGACGAGGATTTTTAGCTGGTTGTAGACGGATTATAGGATTGGACGGTTGTTTCTTGAAGGGCTTGTGCAAGGGAGAATTGATGGCAGCGATTGGAAGAGATGCGAATAACCAAATGTTCCCACTAGCTTGGGCTATTATAAAGACTGAGAACAAGGACAATTGGTCCTGGTTCTTGAAAAATCTGATGGCTGACTTGGAGATAACAAACGGGGAAGGGTGGGCATTCATAAGCGACCAACAAAAGGTAATGCTTGCTTTTTGAAAAATTTAGTCAATAGTTTGCTTTGCTTTGTAATATGAACATGTAATTTGCTCTAGTATTTCTTACTTTGAATTATTGCGGGGATTGGTTCCGCAAAGTAGCGAGTTGTTGCCCCATGCTGAACATCGAATGTGTGCGCGGCACATATATGGAAATTGGGCAAAGAACTATAAAGGGGATAAGCTGCAATTGCAATTTTGGCAATTAGCAAAGAGTGCAAACATGGCTGATTTTAGAATAGCCAAAGAAGGACTGCTTCAGTTGACAAAGGAAGGTTGTGCTACCCTATTTCAACTAGAACCGAAGTATTGGTGCAAGGCATTCTTCAGTGAGGAGTTCAAGTGCGATAACGTCGACAACAACATTTGTGAAGTCTTTAATTCGAAGATAATAGATGCCAGATGCAAACCAGTCATCTCAATGCGTGAAGATATACGAGTTGCGGTTATAACTTGGCTGCAGAAACAAAGAGATGAGGCTGCAAAGTGGACAAGACAATATGGTCCTAGGATTGTCAAGAAATTGGATGAGAACTTGGCTGCAAGTACGCATTGTCATCCCATTTGGAATGGAGATGACGGATATGAGATAATGAAGGGTGCAGATAAGTATGTTGTCAATCTAGGAAGTAGGAAATGTTCATGTAGAGCATGGAAAGTAAGTGAAATTCCATGTGCACATGCCATATGTGCCATCCAGTTGAAGGGCGACAATACAGATGATTACATCAATGATTGGTACCATAAATCAAAATATCTTGCTTCCTATCAGTTCATGATGCAGCCAATTAGAAGTAGCAAGTTTTGGGAGCCCACGGATCATGATGCACCTCAACCTTTGCCACTGAAGAAGAAAATTGGAAGGACAAAACGAAGACGAAGAATGGCGGAGGGAGAGGTCTCGGGTCAGCAAAGGATGAGTAGGCAGGGTGCAAAGATCACGTGCTCTTATTGTCGCTTAACAGGCCACAATATTAAAGGTTGTCAATTGAGGAAGCAACAACAACCGTTGAGGCAAGGTGAAGGGCCTAGTGAAGAGACAGTTGGAGAAATGCACACAGCAAGGCCAAGTGAGTCAACTGTTCTTCAGTCAACAAGTAGAACCCCAGTAAGTCATGAAATTTATTTTATGTTTATGTTGCTTTCATGTCGTTTATCATAAAAATGTACATAATATCCTATTTGGCCTTGTATGTAATGTGTTTGTTAGGTCACAAGAAGAACCTCAGTAAGTCATGAAACTGAACAGCCTATTCGAAGAAGGCAAGGTAGAAGATAGCCAGGTGAAGAATTGGCCCAAGCAAAGCATCATCTGCCACCAAGGATTGACCAAGCAAAGATCACGGCCAGCTGAAGGATTAGCCCAAGCAAAAGATCACGGCCGGCAAACGACTGTTCTTCAGCACGAAGAAATACCCAGTGGTAAATTCAACCAATTTGTATTCAGTTTTTATTATTATATGTCTCGATATTATATTTATGGTATCTTTTGGCCTCTTTCTCAGGTTCGAAGAAAGCAAGTTGGAACTCAACTGCCAATTGAAGGGCCATCACAGGAGCCACCTCAAGGATCATCACAAGGGTCACTAGAAGAATCATTGCAAGAGGCACCACAAGTACCACCACCAGTACCACCAGAAGGCCCAACAGAAGGAGGTGTCACTAAAGTTGAAGGGCTACACAGAAGGACAACTAGAACAAGGCCAGGTGAAGGGGCAGGTACACAAAGGCCATCTAGAAGACGCCTAGCACAATTGGTTGAAGAAGCCCCTGCTGTAGTTAAAGGGCCCAAGAAAGCAGGAAAAAGGGACAACAAATCACAAGTTCCTGAAAGTGACGCCCCTATTCAAACAAGAGGGGCACTTGGGAAGAGGTTAAGACAATATGGCTATGGCTTTATACGGATGAGCGTCATGGGAAGTTATTCTCAATGTAAGTTTTATTGGCTGCATTTAATTTAATTTTAATTTATCTTTGTAGATTTTTGCTAACAATTTATTGTTTTTTTGTAGCCTGGGAGAAGTTCAGAGGTTCTTATCTCAAGCCCAACTCAAGAATCGACGGCTGCACCAATAAAAAAGAAAACATCAACTGTGCCAACAAAAAAGAAGATAAAGAACCCAGCTCTAGCTCCAGCTCCAGCTCCAGCTCCTTTTGATTCAATTCGGCCTAGGACATTTGCAGCTCCATCTCGAGTCGGTGGATGCGAGAAGGTTGAAGAAGAATTTGCACGTCCAGTTAGAAAGAGTGCCAGAATTATGAATCAAGTGAAAGGCCCATCGAAAGGAGCACGAACAAGAGGTGTCGTGCATATTGATTGATGAGATGAGATGTGATAGGATTTGTGGAGCTTATGAGTCAAAACAGTTATGTAAACATTGATGTTGTCAGACTTTCTATCTATGGATAACCATCTTTTGTTTTTTTTTCTTTAGTTTGTCATTCATTGATGTTGTCAGACTCAGACTTGATGAAATATCAATGAAATGATCTTGTGCTACTTGTCAATTTATGTTGTTGTTTATCATGGATTATGTTTTTACTTGTTGCTGCTGCTGTTGGTGTTCTGTGGTGATAGCTGGAGTGCTGGTGTATCTGGTGATGGTGGATGGTGATGTTTGGTGGGGTGCTAATGTGGTGGCTGGGGTGCTGGTGTGGCTGGTGGTGATGCCTGGTGATTATTGGTTTGTGGTGGGGGTTATAGGCTTAAGCAGCTGCACCTACACCTGGTACAAGTGTGCAGTTTGCACATCTTACACCATGTGGTGTACTGATGCAAACTAGTGCAAGGCTCAGCTTGCACTAGTATCTTGTGCAACAACACTACCAGCATGATGGTGGCTGGAGCGCCTAGTGTGTAGTATGGCTAGTGGTGATGGTGATGGTTGGTGGTGCAGCCGGTTCAATTTTTAGAGAAAACCCACAAAAAAATTGGCACTTAACTGATCCTATTCTAAAAAAACTTGGCACTTAACTGTTCACTTTTAACTATAAGTGACACTTAACCGATCACTTTAACAATAACTTGACACTTAAGTGATCATTTTTTCATCGTGACTAGCACTTACGTGATTACTAAATACAACTTATGACACTCGGGTAATCACTCATGTTTGTCTTTAGTATATGTTGGTCTGCATCAAAACAGAGAAGATGATTCTGCATCAAAACAGAGAAGATGATGGTAAACTTATGGAAACTCCATACGACAGCACAAACAACAACAAAGCCACAATGATTTTGTGAAACAACACAAACTTCTTCGCATCTTTCAAAAAGAAAAAACCCTACGTTTAATCCAGAACAACACCATTTTTAACTATGGCAGTCGGAGAAACTTTTTCTCATTTTCAAGTACTTTACATTTCATCATAAAGTACAATAGACAACAAAACAACACCATAATACACGCTTGGTAACACTTTTGTTCAATTTTCATCATTGAAACTTCATTCTTGAAAGGTTTAGTTGAAGATGCTTGAGCGTGCATTGAGACTTCATTCTTGAAAAGTTTAACCGAAGACGCTTGAGCTTGCATTGAGTCAACATCGTCCAAGTCGTCCATGAACACAGATGGAGATTGCTGTCTTTTATGAAGTAGATCCAATATCACCTCGTGGCTCGGTCGAGAACTTCTCATCGTTCCATTTGAAGTATTTGCACTTCGACGTTTCTTTATATCGGGGCGCATCCATAAAATCTTCTCCCAGGATTGATTTGAGTCCACGATGTTCTTCTTGGACTCGGTAACCCACAAAAACATAAACGCTGGCCTTCTCCTTCACTTCGGTGAGAGGAAATTGAGGCGTTGCTGCAAGTCTTGCTCTCCATTTCCAAGATTCGACGAAGGAATTTTGGGCAAATGAAAATTAGGGTTCGAGACTTGAATTCGAGCACTTCAATAGGGATTTTGGCCGATTTAGGGTTTTAGATTTGGGGCATTTGGGGAGACGACATCGTTTTTGGAAGATTTGGGGCTTTTATTATGCAGACGACGTCGTTTCTGGTGTGTTAGAGCCGACTCAGCTCTCCGGCGAGCCACGTAGGCAAAAAATAATAATAAAATATTGCCACGTAGGATTTCCGGCAAGGGTCGCCGGAGGTGGCACTTAAGTGTCCCACTAGAAAAAAAAAAAGTGGCACTTAAGTGTACCGTTTTGAAGTTATGGCACCTAAGTGTCCCCCCGTGCCAAGTTATGGCACTTGTACTGTACTTCTGCCCACCACTTACATTTAAATTCTTAATATGCAAATGATTTTTTGCTACTAATCTATTTTTGATGAGTCGATTAAAAATCCAAATAAAGTAATAAGAGAATTACTTCACTTCTATGAACCATAAATTAAATGAGTTTGATGACTTAATTACGCTAGATTTATCTAATGTCCTTTCTATACATTTTCTCTTTTATTTCAAAATAATGTTTTGCAAGCAGCTTGAATTGATTTTAAATTATTCCTAACATATGAGGTGATCATGCGGGTATACAACCATTATTTAACACTCAATAGTTAGAGCATTAAATAAATTGCAAATAAAAGGAGGAATTACTTATCTCAAGCTACGAAAGCATCTACAATATTAACTCAAAATTTACATCAACAGTCCTAAATATAATTTCTAATTAACATGCAGTCGCTCAAACATTTTTTATTTATTTATAGGTTTTCTCTTATTTAAGTGAAACTTAGTCTACATGGAATGCAATGCAATGATGTACCAAGGAAGCTGAGAGCATAGTTCATTGTAAGAATCATATTTTCTTTTATCCTTGAGAAAAAAACCGCGTAAATGTTCATCAAAGATACCTAGTGTATATATATATATTTCAATGAAGCTGATAAATCAATCCATAGTGGCTTTCTTCATTATGATATTTTTTCTTTATATCCTACAAATATCTCTCCTAATCGCAACCTCATTTGGCCGAAAATATGTCATGGTGGGTACAATTTTCTAATTATCATGAAAAGTTGTATAGAAAATCTAGGAAGCATTGATACTCTTTGAGAGCTTTCATGTTTGATTGGACACTCCAACGTGTATTCGACACTCTCCGATATGTGATTTCAACATGAATGGGGTCAATTTTAGAAATAGTCAATAAATGAGTGATAATTTTTTTTTAAAAATAAATAAAAATAAAGGGAAAATGAGAAAAGGAGAAAAACCTAGTCTTTTCTTCTCTTATGACTTTCACTTCCCATAACACATAATTCACTCAAACTTAGTTTTTTTTCTCTTATCTTCCAACATGCTCGACACACAAGTTCAAAAAGTGGATTGCTTTTTTTTTTTTTCCTCCAAGTTTTGTGGATTATTGGAATAGAGTTAAATTTGTCAAATTGAAACAATGAATGATATTAACAAATTGAAAATTAATGTTTTTAGTGTAAATTCATTATAGGCTCTTTATTATCATTTATTTATTTGTGAATTTCAATCAAATTAATTTCATAAAAATAATCATAAAAATGAAAAATAAAAATATACATTTAATATATAATGTGTTCCAACATGTCGAAATTTTATATGTTTTGATAAAGCGATATGTCGACAAATCGTGTCGTCGGGTAGCGTGTCGGTGTTGGTGTAAATACTACTTAGCAGAAAATCAAGTGTCATTGATAGGACCATTTTCTTTATAGACAAAATAGGAAGTTCCTTCCCATAAATTTTGTTTCCTAATTACCGTGATTCTGAAAATTATTTTGTATCGACTGTGATATGGATAGATCTTTCCTTCTTTTATGATATTTGCAATCTTGAGCTCAATGAAGGGACGATAATATTATAATGAAGTCTCATTTTTAAAGATCTATTTAGTTCTTTATTTCGCGTGTGATTCTTGTTTGTCATGTTCTCCAATTGTTAATTCCAAGCCCCCTTCTTCATCCTTGGTTTGCAAGTGACAAATGATCTTATTTTGAGTAGTCACCTCCACCTCCATAAAAAGTAGTCAATCATAACAAATGTAATTATGTTACGCCGTACATAGATGATTTTGAAGTTTATTGAAATCTTTATCGCTTATAAATTGATATTGGTATTCACATTAGCATCAATAGAACAATATAGATACTTGACAAATATCACGCATAAGATTTTATTCGTGAGTAAATATGCATGACATATACAATGGCATGTAAACATATGATCAAATTCATGATCGGATATAAATCCCACTGGTTTGCTACTGATGAAAGCAAACATATTAAGATCAGGATTTAATTTTCTCAAATCATGAACCTTTTTGTTGGTTTATATAAATGAACTTTTGAAAGATGAACATCTCATATGATTTATACATAAATATGTACTCTGAGAACCGTGCATGGACAGTTCACTAGTATATAACATAATTTTGAACTGGACAGATAGAACAAGCGCTTAAGAATTAATTAAAAGTTTCTTATGTTGTGCACGTTCAGCCTATCAAAAGGCCTAGAACGTTACCATGAATTATGGCACTTTGTTCTTCTTTTTTTAATTTCTACTACTCTGTGTGAAAACGAGAAAGTTTGGACTTGTCACCCCATATTCAACCATCATACAATAATTCTTCGACTAACCGTGTGAATCAGGTAATTGTTGTTGTGCACAAATTTCTTGCTAAGCTCCATAAAAGATACGGATATTATTCACCTTTTCTGCCACATGACTCATGTAATCGGCCCATTCGACGAATCTTTGTGTCATGTAATGGGAATAGAAACCAATGGACGAGATCATATAATGGCTTCCCATTTGAATAGAACTAATTTCAAAGTCTTTTTAGATCGCATCATTTTAATGCTTCCCAATAGCTCATAATAAGATAAACAATGTAATCCCTCGTGAGAAGCAATGACCTGGTGCTTTCATGTGCATCAAATGAGTCAAGGGTAGAGAGAAACCACACTCCCATCATCATCCATCACATTTAAAGATGATCATATCTCTCCTCAAAAACGTATTGAGAATCTTAATGTTGTGGTTACTAGGTTAATTTCTTGGATGGCCTCATCGATGATTCATCTACTCACTTGTATCCAAAATAAAGAGACCACGTACTTAGTTTCTCCAGCATGAAGTTTTAAATTTTATAATACTCTTGATAGATTTTAAATTAATTGCTAGGTCAATTTGATGTAGAGATATATTTAATATACACATACAATCAAAATATATCGATATAATGCTCTAGCTTGCTATTAGGCAATCGGGTGCATTTGATAATATTTATATTCTTGGGAACAATTTTTTTTTAGAAATAATTTTTTTTCTATTTCTATTCCTATAACAGTTTCTAAGCAAAATAGTACATTTGGAGGAAAAGTGTTAAAAAAGTCATAAACCTTTTTGTATTTGTGCCAATTTAGTCCTAAACTTTTTTTTTGGGTGCCAATTAAGTCCTAAATCTTTTTATGTTGTGCCAATTTAGTCATTTCCAACCAATTTTGGCCAAATTTTGCTGACTAGACGTTAGCCGGCTAACGTGGCATGATTGGCGTTGACGTGAACAACTTTTCATAATATTTTAATATTTTTTAATTTTAATTTTCTTTTTCTTTTTCTTTTTTCCTTCTCCTTCTTCTTCCTCTAGCCAGTCGCTGAGGTCTAGTGACCGGCTAGAGGTGACAACCAGCAAGGTCGAGGTCGACCTCGTGGCCACCTCGCTAGTGGCTGCGAGGGCGTCCTCGTGCTGGCCTCACGCCGAGCTGGTAGGGCTCACCCTCGTCGGCCATGGGCAAGGCTTGACCCTCGCCAGATTTGGTGAGGGCTAGCCTCGCCGCCCAATTCTTGAGGGCGGCCTCGCATTGGGTGGGCGAGGCTCGCCCTCGCGACCATTGGCGAGATGGTTAGCGAGGTTGAGGCCGGTCATTGAGGTCCGGCAATTGATTGGAGGAAGAAGAAGGAGAAGGAAAAAATCAAAAATATTAAAATATTATTAAAAGTTATCAATGTCAGTGTTGATTAGGCTATGTTAGTTGGTTAGTGTCCAATTAGCAAAATTGGCCAAAATTGGTTGGAAATGATTGAATTGGCACAACGTAAAAAATGTTTATGATTTAATTGGCACAAAAAAATGATTTAGGACTAAATTAACACAAATGCAAAAGGTTTATGACTTTTTTAACACTTTTCTTGTGCATTTGGTAACTGCACAAAATTTTTGTTCTCAAAATATAGAAAGTATAGGAATGTGTTTGATATGATCCTAAATTTTTTTTATGACATAGAATTTCTTTTAATTTTTTATAATTTTTTGAGATTTTTCTTTTTTTTTTTTTTTCTTTTTCTTCCTCCTCTAGCTAGTTGCCAAGCCTTAGTGATGGCTGGAGGTCGGCAACTGGCTAGAGATGAGAGATGGCGAGGTAGCCGACCTTGGATGAGGTCAAGACTTGCCATGCCACAAGGTCGAGCCTCGTCGAGGGTTGGTGAGGTCGTTGAACCTCATCTCTAGTCACCGACCATGCTAAGGTCTGACAATTGGTTAGAAGAGGAATAAAAAAAAAAGAAATCAAAATGACTTATTTTATAAATTGTTCTTGGGAATAAGAAACAACATTATTTTATTTTTTGTTTCTATTTCAAATCTATTCCCTGACCCCCTTTTTTATTCTGAGATGTAAAAAAGTGAATGTTACCAAATGGATTTTTGTTAAAAAAAAAACAGAAATTTTGAAAAATAAAAACATTAACAAACAGACCCTTAATAGTTGAGGTCAGATGATTGCATTTTGCTCATAAATGGCTCCTGATGTTCCTTCCAAAGCTAGGTAGATATGGAACAGTGCAATTTTCATTAGAACCATGATAATATTGGGAAAATATCAAGTCATTTTAAGAAAATGAGAGTATTTCAAATTTTTCTTTGGAAGTTTCCTTTTCCTTTACCTTTATAGAATGACTCAAAACATTTGCTCCACAAAAGATTAGCTTGCAAGCTTTGACCACAGAATCTTCTAACGTACACTCGAGATCAAAATACTTAATCAAGGTGTTGACAAATTCCGAGAGTGCATTGGGTTATTTGTTGGAAATACGGAAATGCGTCCCGTGGCAAAAAAAGATGAAAGAAAAAATTGAGAAAAATTAATATTCTTTATTTGCCCAAAAAAAGGTCCTTTATTTCGGAAAAAAAAGAAGGTGAAAGAGCACCTTTTGGTTCTTTTGTAGCGAAAGACTAGAACTTCAACACATAAGACTTTTGGTAGACGAAGCATAGGGTGGTCATCTGTTTGCACTTGAACACGAGTAGGGTTGGACCTTAGTAACTTCTTAAACCGCTACATCCAAACTTTGAGACGTAAAATTTTGAGGGTTTTCCCTAAGGTGAAGAAAGAAAAAGTATCCCATAAATTAGAGGGGTGAGGCGTACGGGTAATGGCAAATTAAAATAAGGAACACATCTTCATAGCCTATTATTAGTATGCTGGCGGATAGGTGAGGCCCCCCACCAGTAGCTTCAGCTACGCTTGCTTTGGTGAGGTATCTCCAGTAACGAAAAACTAAAGGCCTGCATTGTAATGTTTCTGTTTCTCCTAATTTCTGTTCTTTTGTTTCTCAGAAAAAAAAAAAAAAAAAGAAATCCGTTTGGTAAAACTTTTGTTCCCGGGAACAGATTTGAAACAGAAACAAGAAAAAAAAAGTAGCTTTTTGTTCTTGGGAACAATTTCTAAAAATAAGCCAATTTTTTCTTCCCCAAAGTCCATCTAGCGACTCCAATTAAATCAACAAAGTTTTAACCAATGAGCAGGGCACACTATCTGCAGAACAAGGACTTCTTGATTGTGTAGACAAAGGATGGCCAGAGATAGTGATAAACGTCGAGATCTGCCAAGGTCATTTGAGAGAGATACATACCTCTAGAACCTTAGATACTAAATATATAATCCTTGAGTAGTTGAACTTTGTACATTAAGATGACAATATATTCCCCCCTCATTCCCTTCTCATGTAAGGTCTGCCATTAATACTGCTTATTGTCTAATCACAAAATATAAACCCAGGGTGGATATGAAGGTATTAGCTTCTCTTGTAATGTAATCGGTTATGATAGTGTTTATTGTTATTTTGATTACGTTCCGCAAAGTATCCGAACTTAGTAACAAAATATGATTTCTCAAACTAATATCTATTTGTATATTATGAGCCTAGTAGAATAGGTGAATGGTAATTAGTCAATGGTCCAGCTTTCTTGAAAGTCTGAATTGATAGGTGCGAATCTGAATCTGAATCCAAGCCCAACCTGACCCAAATTGAAAACCTGATTCAGTTCAGTTCATTTGGTTTTCCTGTTTTTGCCTTGCCCTTGTCAAACTGGGTCGCTATAAGGCCTTCCCATTATTCGGTGTATAGTTTGGTTCATTTTTGGTCCCTTTGCCATCCTAAAAGTTTCTTAGGAGCCACTCCTTGTCCAAGCTCTCTAGCTCCAACGATCACTCTCTGCCCTCATCGGACCGGGTCATGCCAATCCATACCGCAACCACAGCGAAAAGGACCAGAATAGATATGGCAAACCAAACAATCACGAACAAATATGTATAGATTGACATCCAGACCAACGATTTACCACCATCACCTTGAACTTCTCTCGCTGGTAATTACCATTGACAGTCACAAGAACACGTCAAAAAAAGAGCAATAATAGAGAACAATAAGGACGTGGGTTTAGATTTAGTCTCGGTAACAAAGAAATCTGACTGAAATCAAACTTGACACGTGATGGAATTTCTCTAGCGTAACCCAAATTTGTATATACTTAGAGCAATAAAAAAACCGAAGACACGGATGTACGAACTTGATTTGGGATTTTCGTCAAACATATAGTGAGCATAGATGGAAGGTGCTGACCACTTTTTAGGCCTTGAACCCAGACCTAGACCCAGACAAGGAAATGCTCGACATCAAATAAATCAACTTAGTTGGACACAAAACACTCGCGAACCAAAGAAAGCGAGCACGGCTCATCCTTAAAACAGAACGGAGCAGAGCAAAAGGATCCGCAGGGGTGAGCGTTTAATCTCGGAGGTCCCTACCTGGCTCGAAGATGGTGGCTAGAGGGCGAGTTCGAGACAAATCAAACTATTGCCAGCCGCTTCGCAAGGTCTCCGAGCCGAGATCTTTAGGTAGAGAGGCTCGAGCCAAACAACCAACGAGACTCACTGGAAATGCCGGGAAGCAGGAGAGAGAAAATTGTGAAGAGGGAGGATACCGGTAGGAGGTCACTAAGGCGCCGACAGGAAAACCAAGACGTGTTTTCTCTTCTTTTTTTTTACCCTTTGCGCGAGAGAGCTCTTCTTTGGGAACGCCCAGACCTCTCTTTTTATATTAAATAAGAAAAAGCTCTCTTTTGTCCTCTTATAGCCGCCAGCCCCGGTCTCCAAATATGGAGAAAGGTTAAGTCATTTCTTCCCTCAGATTTTGCGATACGGTGACATTTGGGCCAATGAGGAGGTGCCATGTGGCATGAGAATTTCAGGTGTAGAGAGAGATTTACAATCTAGAGTCGAATTGGACTGAGCTCTATTTGACCAGGCAAATCCCAATCAAACGGGATCTTTTCGAATCTTTGCAATCTTTCGCAATTAATCTTTCACAATTAATGAAATTTCCAGAGATATCGTCGGGAAAATTAAGATATTGACAATGCTTGTGTGATATAGTTTGTAAGTTTTTCCTTATACCTTCTTATCTTGTTGCCAGGATCAAAAAGCACGCAATGATGGGGGGAACATTTTCGCCCTTCCATCAGCAGTATTACATGGCTTGGTCATAGGTGAAAATGTCTGCCTCGAAATCATGATTTCATAGTACTGCTTTAATTCTCTTTTCATTGTCTTTAACTGCCTGGGTTTAGTGCAGTGTGCAGAAACAGAACTGAAGCAAACTAATTCCGCTAGTCTTCTGCAATAAAAACATTGAGCTGAGTTTATTTTGACAGTTAATTGGCGTGAAATTTGAGATAAAGCTACGGTTTTGGCTCGCTCACCTTAGTAATTGATAAGGTTTGGCATTCGATTTCGAGCCTAAAAAATTTAGAGCCCACCTTCCGCTTTTGGCTCTTCAAACATCTTTCCTGGATGAGTATGTATTTTAGTTGAGGGGTCTCCCCAATGCATCACATTTTCATACTGCTTCCATAACAGAAACTTTTAGCTTCCCACCATCAACATCCGTTGGTGGAGCTTGGTTTCAAATGGCTTTGTGGGGAGTGTTCTTTTGGATTACTTTTGGTATGTCTCACTCATTCTTGTTTCATGAAAGGTGGTAAACTTACCACAGCTGAAATATGGTTTAGATAAAGTTCAGTATGCTTCTTGTGTAGGAGATGGATAAACGACGCTTTACTAATAATTCAGAAGTTCTAATAGACTTCACTAAATTCCAGTCGGCGGTCAGACATTTTCTTGTCCTCAACATTAGCTACTGCTTAGTGCTTTCTACCCATAAATGGCCCCATTCTTTCGTGAGGTATGTCGAAAATTGTTGAAACAGGGCCCTATCGATTATTTGGACAACTCCACGGCTGCCACACTTGGCATGTCCGTGACCATCCCCCTCGCAATGGTGGCAGACACGCTTGTTCGCGGCCATCGTTACTCTGCAATTTACATTGTGGGATGCGTCCAGGCACGTGTATGTTCCTTGCCCACATGTCACCTTTGAAACAATCCTAAGTTATAAGCTGAACTTTTGCTTTTTCAATTGTATGATATCGGTGCAAGCATGTTTGACGAAGCCCGTTTCGGACATTCTCACTAGCTTTTACGTGTCGGGTTTTTGCAGGATTCATCGTAGCCAATTTCTCAGATATGTTTGTGAAGAAACCAGAATCATGACACTTCGAGGGTGTTCAGACGAAAACTTTCGACTCATGGTGCAACTACTTACATGAGATCTTCCTCACAGTAAATGGCCCTGAAGTGCGTAAAACACAGGCAAATCTCTAAGCAGTTTTCCAAACGCTGTTGTCACAGTGAGTAATGAGTTTATGCGCAACATGATAAAGAGGAAGACGGCAATTACAATTTAACCTGAAAAAACTTTGCATTCCAAAATACCGGTCTTTTCTTTTATTTTCCTGATAACAGTTGAATATTTCGAATAGCTGAAGATATCTGCAGATCGAAGAAATAGAGAGAGCCAACAAAGTGTCGGTGACAGGAGTAGATAAAGTGAGTAAACAAGCTTAATATATTATAATAATGTAATGTAAGTTTGATTCTAATGGTTGTTAGCTTACTTTTGGCATTTCACCGTTTTGGTGCTATATGGAAGGTGCGAAGTGCAATGGATGTCAAGGATGCAGAATATAACAACTCAAATCAGATTTTCGCTTTTGAACTTTTGAACTTTTTTTCCTTTTTTTTCTTCTACTTTCAGTGCCTTGGATATAATTTTTATTTAATGCCGTGAACCTTTTAAGTATATGTGAATCTTAGCATACACTACTCTTTTTATGAAATTTTTCATATTTTTTAAAACTCTTTTTATGGGAAAGTGAGTAGCTTTCATTATTGCGTGAAATGACAGTGTAACTTTCACTACAAGACACAATAAAATGGCAATGCCGTTATAAATTTACATATAATCTCTTTTTAGCGTGCCAATGATAACCATTCGTTGAAATAATTTGCGGAGCAGTAAATAGATTTTTCTATTTCTATTTCTAGAAGAGTTTAAAAAAAATAACGTATGTAATAAACGACACAAAATTTCTACTCTAAAAATAGAAATTCGTTTGATAACGACACAAAATTTCTTATTTCGGACGTGGCGACAACCGACGACATTTAATATAAAAAATAAAAATGAAAATGATTTAGTAACAAAATAAAATAATGAATAAAATAAAATAAAATAAATCCTAAAAAATAAAATAAAAATATCAAAATAAATTTATTTTATTTATTATATTATATTTTATTTTATTTTACGAATAAATTTATTTAAAATGAATAAAAATAAAAAAATAAAAATAAAAAGTTATTTGGCAAAATACTCAAGGCAAATAAAAATAATTTATTTTTATTTATCATAAATAAATTATTTTTAATAAAATTAATAAATTTATTTTTAATAAACTAAAAATAAAATGATAAATAAAAATAATTTAATTATTTTATTAAATTTATTTTATTTTTAAATGAATAAAATGAATATTTTTATTTTTATTTATTTTATTTTTAATAAAATGAGGAGAGGCGGAGGAAGAGGAGGAGGCAAAGACATAGAGGAGATGAGGGAGGACTCACCGAAATTAGGATTTAGTGAGAGAAATTATTTATGATTTTCTTCCGAAATCGAAGTATAAAATTTTAACTTTTGATTTCTCTTCCAAACCTATTTACGGAATATAAATCTATTTCGAAATAGAAAAAACTAAATAATTTTATCAAACGGATTTTTCTTCAGAAAGCAGTGCGGAAGAAAAACTATTTGAAACAGAAATTTTGGGTTGTCATCATGCCACCCTTTCTTTCTTTCAAACGGAGAACGGATAGTCACAAAAGTCACTACATCATACAATCACTGACTTGAGCTAACAAAGAAAATGACAGTCATTGTTATTCCTCAAGCTAAGCAACTACTTGTAAAGCGTACACTTAGAGCATGCATGACAAAATTTATGTTTCGATTTTTCTGTTTCTCTGTTAGGAACAGGGTTTGGGCAATCTATTGGGTAATGCAATTTGATTTCTCATTTCAAAAGATTTCTATTTCGAAATAGAGAAATTGAATAAATCAAAAGCTGAAATTTTTAACTTACCGTTTCGAAATATAAATCGTAAAGCGAAATCAAACCATATAAAAGAATATTGCACTTTCTTGCTAACTTAATTTACTCATAACCACAACTTCACAAATTATTGCTAATTTTCTTTTTCTTATTTTGCTTGTGTTTTTTTTTTTTTTTTTTTTTTTTTTTTTTTTATAATTTCCTCTTTAGGATGAAAGGTAATCGAATGGGTCCCCAATTTTCAAAAACGACCAAAGTTCTTAAATGCTTACTAAAAAACAATGGGGCTCTTTTTTCCTAGAAAAGGCACGCGCATGGCCAGTTGAAGAAAAAATTCTTACGTAATAGATGAATAAAAAACGTGCCTAGAAATTTAACCTTATTTTTTTACGGATTCAAAATTCTTGCAAAATCAAAATAATTAGAGTGTCACACAATCTTGAATTTTAATTCGAAGGCAAGAGATTCAAGAGAATCTCTCTCTTTGCTATGCAAGGGCCATTCAAGGTTCATTGAGCAACAATAAAGAAATTAGGGATGAGCAACTAGACTGATTCAATTTGAGAATCAAAATAAACCAACATTCCCTCGATTGGTTCCTAACCATAAATGTTACTTTAAGGTAGAATTCTCATATATTCCTTTACACCATTAATTTTATTTTGTTGATAATCTTGTATAATACTAGTTTTTGATAAAATGACAAGGCTATATAGGCACCATTGATGGCACCCATATTCATGCTTCCGCAGTACTTATATGAACCTACGCAAGATGAGCTTGCAAACGATACATTGACCGATGAGGGAAACCAAATAAATACGCTTAGAAAAACAATTGCTAATAAAATGGCAAGAGAAAATAATATGCCAGAAATTCCATGAAATTGTATTTTTAACTTTTGTAATATGTTAGTATTATTTCGACTATTATTTTGTATTTGGGGATTTTCTATGTTGTTTTAGTATTATTTTGATTATTATTTTGTATTTGAGGATTTCCTATGTTGTTATCTAATCAATTTCTATTTCTAGAAATATAAATTTTGTTCTGTTATCAAACGGATTTCTGTTTCAAAAATAGAAATTTTGAGTCGTTATCAAACGGGTTTATTTGCTCAGAAACTTGTTCAGGGAATAGAAATTAAGAAATTGATTTCTGGCCAGAAATCAATTTCTGTTTCAGAAATTTTGTTATACGCAGCCTTAATGATTCCTTCTACTTCCGAACAATTTAAATGCGACCTAAGTCAACCGTGCTCATATTGGGAACAGCACTTTGGCGCCTAACATGTCCACCGGGCACATCATAGATCACCTCAAATGTCCTAGGTTGTATGTTGCCGTAGACGCCGATGTCGGTGTCAGTGCCATTAGGTGTGAATGCTAAGCAAACGACACGCTCACCACATAAAACATCCAACATGCCCACATGCCAATGCTAGGCAAACTTTGGAGATATGAGAGACTATGTAGAAATTGATTTTTTTTTTAAAGGTAAGGGAATTTGAAGATTCTAGTGATGCAAAATGATAAAATTGAGCTTATACATGTAGATAGTTGGAATCACATGACAGCATTACTCGTATGGCGAGAAATGTGAAGTATTTATGGATCACAAAAGCTTAAAGTACATTTTTAATCTAGAAGAATTGAACATGAGATGGAAGAGACGGTTGAAGCTTATGAAAGATTATGATTTGTCTGTTCATTAATACAAGCAAGGCAAACATAGTAGCAAATGCCTTAAATCATTAGTCTTCTAGATGTGACTTTACTCACTCCTTGGAAGTCTATCATTGAGGATATGAGCAAGTTGGACTTGAATGTATTGGTTCATCATATTGGTGTTTCATTGACATAGCCAAGTCTAAATAAAATGAAGAATCGCATATAAAGGAAAATCAAAGAAGGTGGAGAAGTTGGGAGACAAGTATATTCTTGACGTTTCTTGGTTGGTTGCGTGTTCCCAATGTTTCAAAGTTCATAAAGGAGATATTGCAAGAAACTCATAGCATTATATTCTAAATTCATTTGAAGGTCACTAAAATGTATCTTGATTAAGAGAATACTTTTGGTGGATTACAAGAAGAATGATAATGTAATATTTGTCAATTAGTATCCAATTTGTTGGAATGTGGAAATTGAGCATTAGAAACTAGGTGAATAGTTGCATCCCCTCGAAATACTTAAATGGATGTGAGAGGATATCACCATAGATTTTATTGTTTGTCTACCAAGGATGCCAAGCAGTAAGAATACTATATATGGATGACTGTTGATTGACTAACTAAATCCCAAACTTTTTATCATGTTGATTTGGCCTTTCACTTGAAAAAATGACGACCTAGTGAGCATTGTTTTTTTTTACAAAGATCCTAGATTTGTATCCAAGTTTTAGAAAAGTTTACAAGAAGCGTTGGGTACTAAACGTAATTTTAGTATAACTTTTCACCCATAAACAAATGGACAGTCAAAGAGAACAATCCAAAAGTTAGAGGATGTGTCAAGACCCTATGTTAATGACTTTGATGGTCCTTGGGGTGAACATCTACATTTCGTACGATTTTTTATTTTATTTTTATAACAACCTCTATCATTTCAGCATTAAGATGATACATTTTGAAGCTTTGTATAGCTGAAAGTATAGAACTCCTATTTCTTAGGATGTTGAGGGTGAGAAAAGACTAATCGACCTAGAATTCATTTAGCAATTGGAAGAGAAAAGTCAAGTTAGTTCGCGAATGTTTCAAAATAGCACAAAACCTTTAGAAAAGAAAAGTTATGTAGACCATAAAAGGCGCAAGGTAGAATTTAGCATAGACCTTAAAACCATTCGTTTTAATCGTACATTCCGATTTATATTATGGATTCATAAATGCGCTGTGTCTAGTATAAAGTTTCTATGAATTACTGAATACATTTGTTAGTCGATTTCATTTCTACCAAGTTTGAATCTCCCAGAATTTTGGTTGTCATTTGTCTTGTGCTTTGCCATATTCTTGTGAATCTTTGTTGTATCTGTGGTTTGACTGCGAGCGTGAGCCCCGTGTGAATGGTGGTGGAGATGAACGGCTGTCCGGTGGCTGGAAGTCGCTTGCTATGACGGTCTGGCGATGGTCGTACCAGTCAACGACGAGTAGAGTCTCTTCATGGTCTGGTGTGGTGAGCCCCGGCCATCGGTGTGTGTGTGGACTCTCTCTTCTTAGTTTGTACCGAGCAAAGAGCAAGAAGATGGCTTGGAGAAAAGAAGAGAGGGCATGGGCTCAATTGGTCTAATAAGATTCGGGTTTATTTAGGCTGATGGATTCGGACTTGCTCAGTCTAGTTAGTATGGGTTGGGCTTGTTTATTAGAAAGTTGGCTTCGTTTCTAATTAAGGTAGGGGCCTTTTTGTCCTCGGTCCGACCTGTAGGCTTGTTGTAGCCCATGATCGGATTGAGCCCCGAGGCCCAGCCCGTCCCTATTTGATATTGCTAGTATGAACAAAATAAAGGAGTTAGGGAAGAGAATAAGAACACAATATTTATAGTGGTTCGGCTTAATCCAAGCCTACGTCCACTCTCCCACGATAACAGCCTTCTTGGCTGGATTCCACTATGCAATCAACAAGAGATTACAACTTCGAGTGCAAACACTTAGTAGTAGATCACACTATCTCACTAAGTCACTCTTTTGGTATTTCTCTCACGATTACAAACGTTTAAGCTCTCAAGAGACAAGTATATGATCGAAAGTCGCTCAGACTTTGGAATTATAAATTCTACGATCCGTCTCTTACTTGCTCATCGGTCCTTCACCTCCTTAAATACTCCTCCACTTCCAAACTAGCCGTTGGACAGCATCCCGGAGAATCGTCTTCCAATATACCCATTGGACAGCTCTGTATCTAGAAGATTTGGTAGCCGTTGAGTGACAAAGGTAGAATCCCAAATTGATTCCGATCGCCCATACAAACGAAATCTTGGTTTCCATAAGTAAAGCTTCTTCGTATAGAAAATTCTTGTCTTCAAGATCCAATCGTCAATCAATTAGATTGAATCAATCAAATCAATCTTGATGTGGAATCTAAACCAGATCACTAGCCGTTGTATGATTGGGCTTGAGTTACGATTCATCGAACGGATGTAAAGTACGAGTGCGTAGAATTTACGATATGAGTCTTGAGACTTTACAAAGCTGGGTCTGCGTAGACTTTACAATCGAGTCTTGAGTCGACGGTCTTGACTTTGACACGAAGTCTGGAAATCTTCGAATATACTCTGGACATATGTTACGTTCGTCTTGGTCATCTTCGACTTTGATAAAATCCTTTAGATGTTTTATCATCTCGCATGGTCTATTACTCAACCGTCAAACATGTTAGTAGCCTTTGATTTATTTTGTCATCTTCAAAACATCATAAGGGATTTCCCTAACACTATTTTCGAATTAAAGAAAATACCAAAATATTAAAAAAATTAAAACAATTAAAATAAAATTAACTGAAAAATTCTGAAAATCCTAAAAAAAAAGAAAAGAATTCCTCGAAATAGCTTAAAAGTAGTCTTTTCGGGTAGCATTCTCTTAAAATATGTGAAAATCTTTGAATAAGCCCTTACATCTTTACCATAGTATTCCAATTGTCCTTAAAAATGAATGCTTACAATTCCACACTTTCAGGATGTTGCATATGGTTTCCCTTTAGCTTAGTTAAAGATGACATACCCCTATTTGGTAATGTTAGATCATTCCTCTGCCAATGCAGTTTATTTAACATTATCTTGGTTGCTAATTGTTATTTTAATAATTGCACACCCGCATGATTACATCACATATTAGTAGATAAGTGTAAAATCGATCTAGATTGCTTGACAAAAATCTTCTTGAAATGAATAAGATTAGGTATTGCAATTGCACTAATGGATTAATTAGTGTAACCAAGTTTCTGACCCTAGATTATTTGGTTGCATAGAAAGTAAAGTATACACTTAATTTCTAACTGACCCCAATAGACTAATGGTGACTCCTCATTAGAAATTTTTTTTTATAAAAACCCCAGCATCGCACGAGGTATGGGATTGGAAGACTAGTACCCAATCATGGGTTAGGTTGCAACAACCATTCAATATATGGTTCTAAATTTATATAATTTCATACATAGATGCTTTTGAAGGTTAGTCGAAGTTTTATTGCCTATATATTGATATTGGTGTTTCATTAGCATCAACAAGACAATATAGATACTCAACAAGTATGTAGCATAAAATTTTATTCGTCGGGTTAGTATGTATAACATATAAAGTGTTCATTTATCCTAAATCTTAAGAGAAAGAGGGTTTATGTAGGGTGAGGAATTAGGATTTTATTTTCCTAATTTGGTACCTCCCATGTGCGCATCACATGTAAATTTCGGTCACCATAGGTCATCGATGGGCTTCACCAAGCCATGCTTCCACGGGCTTGGTCAAGATAACTTTTTATTAAGCTCAGAACCTGCTTATTTTTAACCCATTTAGCACCTGTTTAATTAGAATGCCATTTATGTGGACCAAATGTTATTCAATGAAAAATGCTAATAATATGCAAATGCAAATTAACAAATTTTTTAAAAAGGAATTTGGGTCAAATCCTAATTTTCTCATACAATGAATGACTAAATGGGGTAGCTAAAACTTAAATGTTAATAAGATATGATTTTGTAAACTTATACCTGTACACAGAAATTTCACTAGTATGTACTATAATACTGAATTGGACAAACACATAAAATAAGCACTTTAATTTGTTGTGAATCAGGCCTATAATACAGATAAATGCTATGCTTTCATTTGTTTATTAATTGGGGGATATCTCACTATATTTGTTTAGTAGACTCTTTTTATTTTGTGTTTTACTACTCCATAGTGAAAAATCCTACAGCACAAGTAAATGGACAGTGAAATGAAAAAGATTTCGTGTGGACTCGGCTAGTTCCTCATTAAGTTCCGTCAAAGATACAAATTTTCTGAGAAATTGTTCGCATTTGTTGTTACTTTTGACTCCTACATGACTTGTATAATTGGCCTGTTCGAGGACTTTTTGTCCTAGTTAGTCGGTAGTAGCCGAGATGAAAATCAATGGACGATCTCAATTTAATTCCATTGCTCCGTTGCGAAAAATTGTATTGCTCAAGTACATGGACAATGAAATGAAAAGGACTCCGTGTAGACTGGAGTAACCGCGCGAACAAGTTTGAACTCAATTTCGTCGATGAGCACCAAGAAGAATACAAATTTCCCAACAAATTGTTGGCAATTATTAGTACGATTTGTCGGTGACATGACTCGCAAAATTGGCCCATTCGACGAACCTTCACCCCAAGTAGCCAGTAACTTGGGTTAGAATCCCATGGACGAGCTTGGAAGGTGCGTCACGAATCATTTGATGTCTCCACACTTGTGTGGAGAAAGATTAATGGTCATGGATCATGAAGAAAAAATCATTTTGAGTAGAGCGAATTGACTTCTAAGTCATTCTAGGTCACATAATATCAAACATTCCGTGGAAAATCAACATTAATATATATGATATAACCCCTCACAAGAAGCTACGATGTGATGCTTTTGTATGCATGGAATGAGCCAATAGATAGAGAGAAACCACACTCCCATCATCATCATCACATTTAATTTAAATACAACCATGTCAAGAGAAGGCCAATAATAACAACAACAACAACAAAATCACTTATTTTGCACTTGATTTAGTAATTTTTTACATTGTTAATCCATAAATACACATGGGTGTCATTCTTAACGATTCCTAATTAGTTGCACACTCAACTTTCTATGGTATAAAGATAGGTAATCAAATTTAGTTAACATACTTTTTCTTCACTTTACGAATATTTCTTCCCTCTCTTGTCTTTTATTTTTAAATATGAGGTTTTCTTGCTAGAATAAGAAACATGCTAATTTCCCAATTTAAATTAAGAGAATATGTGATATGTCCAAAATAAGAAATTAAAGTACTTCTCTTCTAAGTAGCACGGACACGCAATACGACACGACACGATACGTCGACACGTCATTTCTCAAAAATAGAGAATTCCGACACGTTGGGACACGTTGTATATTAAATCAATATTTTTATTTTTAATTAATTTGATTCAAATTCATAAATAAATAATTAATTAAAAAAAGAGCCTATAATGAATTTACACTAATAATATTAATAAATCAATTTATTGAAAATTCGAAAAACATATTCATAGTTAATATGTATCAATGTTTTTTTGGTAAAATGTAATAGGTATATAGATTTTTGCACAAAAAGCTATACAGTTGTATAGCAAAGGGAGGGGACCCGGCACCAACTCACACTCAGAAGGACAGAAAATCCAAACGGGTGGAAGGGGGCCAGGGCCAAGGGGAGAAAAGGGGAGGGAAGAGCTGCGAGAGAAGGCCAAAACAACGGCCAAGGGCAAAGAGCACACAACACTGTGGCCCGTACAAGGAAAAGACACAAAGAGGAGAAGAACAAGAGAGACCCAAGCCGCAACACCAGGATAGATTCCGGAGAGATCCATCAGAAGTATCAACTAGCAACAGTGAGATGGGAAACGTATTTTTAACTTTAACAAAAGTTATTGATGAAATTAATGATTAATAAGAAATTATAATCAATTTATTTAAATAATTCCATAATCTTCTATAAATGACCAAAATTTATTATCATTTAAAATTCAGTACTTTTATCTTTCAAAATTATTTTTTAATGTCATTTATTTATTTTTTTGTAAAAAAAAGTCCCCACGCTCCCACTCCCTACTTCCTCCCCCCCCTCCCAACTTATTACACTTTTATTTCCCTCTACCACCACCCTACTTTCCCTCGTCGATCCCCCTCAAATTTATTACACTTTTATTTCCCTCCCCCTATTTCCATCCCCCACCACCAGTGACAACTTATCTGTCACTTCCCCTCCCCCAAAATTAAAACTCACACCATCGATCTCCTTTTTTTTTTTTTTTTTTTTTTTTTGAGTTTTCTTATCAAAACCCTAACCAGCCCTCCTTTTCCTCCTCCTCCTCGCCGGCCGCTTGACTCCCTTCCCTTTCCTCTTCCTCTCGATCCTCCTCCTCCTCGCCGCACGACCCCCTTCATGTCCGCACGACCCCCTTCCTCTCCTCTTCCTCTTGATCCTTCTCCTCCTCCTCGCTGCACGGCCGCCTTCCTCTCCTTCCGTCTCTCACCATCTCTTGCCGTCACAAGCTCGCCGTCGCTTGCAGCCTCATCACGGGCTCGTTGTCGCTCACAACTTGTCTCTGCTCCCTCGCCCTTGCCTCCATCCTCCATCTTCCGGACAAGCGTGTCAAAACGCGCGTTGACCGCGTGTCCGACCGTGTTCGACCATGTCGACGTGTCTCGAAGCGTGTCGGACACGACATGGAAGCACGGACACATGACTACAATTTTAAAAGATATTAACTCTATCCTCTCCCAAATTAATTTGATAATGCAATCTCTCCTAATTTGGCACCTCCGACGCGCACACTGCATGTAAATTTCGGCCACCTTAGGTATTCATCGGGCTTGATCAAATTTCATGCCTCGACCACCATAGGTATTTCAATGGGCTTGACCAAATTTCATATGCTCTCGCGGGCTGGGTCCAAATTATTTAATTAAGCTTAGAATCTGCTTGTTTTTAACCCTTTTAGCACCAGGCTAATTAGAATGCGATTTATGTGGGCCCAATGTCATTAAATGAAAAATGCTCATAATATGCAACTGTAAATTAATAATATTTTTTTTTTAGTAATTTGTGTTTATTCCTTATGCAATGAATAACTAAAAGGGGTTGCTAAAATTTAGGTATTACAAGATATAATTTTATAATCTTAGACCCGTACACAGATATTTCACTAGTATATATTATAATATTGAATTGGACAGACACAAAATATAAGTGCTTATGAGTTAGTTTAAACTTTGTTGTGAATTAGGCGCATAATATAGAGAAACGTTATGTTTTCATTTGTTTATTTATTGGTAGATAGTCTCACTATCTTCGTTCAGTAGGCTCTCTGTATTGGGTTTCTACTACTCCATCCTGACAAATTACACTACTCAAGTAAATGGACGATGAAATGAAAAAGATTTCAGGTGGACTTGGCTATTTCCTCGTTAAGCTTCGTAAAAGAAACAAATTTTCTGAGAAATTGTTCGCATTTATTGTTACTTTTGTCTGCTACATGACTCGTATAATCGACCGTTCGAGGACTTTTCGCCCTAGTTAGTTGGACGTAGCTGAGAAGGAAATCGAAAGACGAGCTCAATCTAATTTTCCATTGCTCCATTGTATACATGGACAACGAAATGAAAAGGACTCGATGTGGACTGGAGCAACCGCGTGAATAAGTTTGGAGTCAATTTCGTGGATGAGCGCTGTGAAGGATATAAATATCTCGAGAAATCGTTCTCAATTATTAGTACGATTTGTCTGTGACATGACTCGCATAGTTGACCCATTCGACGAACTTTCGGATTGAGTAGTCCGTAACTTCGGTTAGAATTCTATGGACGAGCTTGGAAGATACGTCATGAATCGTCTAATGCCTCCACATTGTATGGAGAACGATTAATGGTCATGGATCATGAAGAAAAAAACCATTTTGAGTAGAGCGAATTGACTAGAGTGAATTGATTGCAAAGCCATTCTGGGTCACATAATATCAAACACTTCGTAGAAACTCAACATTAATATATATTATATAACCCGTTACAAGAGGCTATGACGTGGTGCTTTTATACGAATGGAATGAACCAACAGATAGAGAGAATCCATGCTCTCATCATTATTCATCGCATTTTGTTTAAGAGTTAATACCATGAAACCAAACTAATTTTTCAATCACTGAAAATTCCAAACTAATACATATATGATAAATTTACCCCAAACTAATATTTTGACCGCCGAAAATCCCAAACTTATGACAAATTTATCTACCATTAATTTCCGTTAAATATTACCGTAAAACTACTGAGCTAAATGACATGTGATAATTGACGGTTTACCAGTCCAGGGTTTTATCCTCTTTTTGTCATATGTGTATTGGTTTGAGATTTTTAGTAGTTGTCATAGGTATACTTGTTTGAGATTTTTAGTAGTTAAGAAATTTATTTTGGGTAAATTTATCACAGATGTGTCAATTTGAGGTTTTTTTGTGGTATTAATCCTTATTTTTAACTTTTCCTAAATTACTTCTCCTAAATTTAAGTTTCCCTCTTCACTATTTTTTTTTGAAGGCTTTATTAGTATTGGGCTTAAGGCCCGTCCACCCAAGTTGGGTCTAGAAAGCCCGGCCCACGGGAATAGGGCCCGTGGAAGGAGAGAGGTATAAAGGGAGGAGAGAGAGAGAGAAAAATGCGCCGTTTTGTTTGAAGAAAAAGACGTACGTTTTCTCTCTACGCACTCTCTGTCTCTCTCGTTTTCTTAAAAGCAAAAACAGTGAAGCGCTCGAAGGATTTTGCTTCATCGGATCAAACAGGGCCAAATTTTTCTTCCTCTTATCGGCGTCGATTATGTCTACCAACTGTGGTAACAAGGTACGCTTGAATCCGTGGTGTGCTTTATGATCGGTGATATGTGATTTTCCCGGGCTTCGTCTTCCGCATTGATTTAGGGGTTCCATTTATTGTCGAATCCGGTTTTCGGGGATCCGTTATTCCCAACATTGGTATCGAAGCCCTAGTTCACGTTTTCCCGATCAATTTGATGTTTTTTAATTGATTTTTTGTGAAAGTAATTCGGCCGTACGGATTGGGGCGCGAAATCCCGACACCCGAGCGCTGTTCGGCCATTTTTCCGAGTTTTCGTAAGTCGAAATCAAATTCTGATAGCATAGGGAGAAAGAGGTCGTTGAGACGAGTCCGGCGACATGTCGTGCGCCGTCGGGTGACGCCGCACGCGCCCACACGCGCAGCCAGAAGGCGCTGCACGTGGGCGCGACGCGCTTGAAGCGTTGGCATGGCCAGCACATGCACCACACGCGCCGGCAGCGAACCGGCATGTGTGCGCCGGCGGCCAGCGAACCAGCACGCACCGGTTGGCAAACCGACGTGTCTGACGTCACGTGATGACGTCACCGTGACGTCACCCAACGGCCAGTAACCGCTGGGATGACGTCACCGATGACGTCATCGCCGATGACCGTTGGCCGGGTGGTCATCGGCCGGCAACCCTACCTAACTCGAAGGCGACCCGAGCCGACCAGCTGGCGCATGCCGCGCACGTTTCGGCTGACGTCTGCGTGACGTCAGCCACGCAGACGTCAGCCCGCTCACGAGCGCGGCACATGCGGGTGACGTCTGCGTGACGTCAGCCCACACACGCGCGCGACACGTGCCGGTCGGTTCGTCCATTTTCAGTCATGCCTATGTGGGTTATAAGTAATCCATTTTTAATTCTGCATTTGTTGCATGAATTATGAAAAATTATATATTTTCCCTTTTGTACATTATGGATTATAAGTAATCCATTTTTAGTTCTGCATTTGTTGCAGGAACTATGATGCGTTATGCAAGGATACCTATAATCCCGAGAACGGACGAGGGAATTGCAAGACTTAAAAGGTTGATGACAGAGTTAGCTGATTATCGATGGCATGACGGTGATTTAGTATCACATGTGGTCAGGGTCAATCAGATGATACAGGAAATCATCTACAATGGTTATCTTATGCTGGATTTTGAGAAGGTGCCGGCTTTGATGAACACTTTTCCAGCTGAATGGCAAGCAGTGTTAGATCAGCTATGGGAGGTCAACGTGGTCCCGGGTTATAGAAGGCTAGTGGAAGCTTTTGTAAGAGAGTACTATAGGATTGAGTTAACCAAAACTTCAACCCTTAGATTGAGCGCTACATGGCGTAAAGTGAATGCACCTTGGAGGCGACATGAAAGCTCTCCAAAAGTTTATCCATGGTTGGCACATGTGCCTTCAAATTTCTCAGATATTTTGACTGATAGATTATAAGGTACATTCCCTATTTATTTCTTAGACTAGTTATGAGATGTTTTTATGATTGAATATCTCTTTCTATGTTGATATTTTTCTTTGTATATATTGCTTAGTGTAATGTATAGTTGTATTAATTGAAAGCATTATTGTTTTTAATTGTATGTCAATTATCTGTTACTTTATGTTATTGCTGGTTGCTGTGGGTAATTAGCTGTGGGTAGTTTTAGAAGTTTTTGTAGCTTCATAGAATTGATTTTGCATATGACAATCATATTAATGATAGTTTTAAGTTAGGATTTTTGGAGGATGATTGGAAACGTAGTGACCTTTTGATTCTGAAGCCTTACTTGAAATTATTCATTAATATGATGGGTCTATATAAAAAGGGATGCATAAATGATAGGCATTAATAATTTGCGCATATGTCTGATGTGTTCAGATCAATGGCTTCAGCCACAAAGAGCATAATTGCCGAGCTGAACAAAGGTGAAAAAGCTCAATGGTGACAACTATGAAATTTGGCACATGAAAGTCTAATATGTGCTGGAAAAGCAAGAAGCACTAGAAGCTCTTGACCATATTGTGGAAGATCTTGAAGATGCCGTGCACCACCTTGAGCTAGTAGAGGACCGTCTAACAGCATTTGAGTCGAAAGTAGACATTTACAATGCTGGTTCTAGCTCAGAAAAGGGCTTTGAGCTCTAAGCGCAAGCGTATTGATTCGTTCAATATGTGGAATTGCAAAGGATCAAGTCCTTGTTGCAAGAAATCAAAAGTTAACCAACACAAGAGAGGAAAACATCCTCAATTGAAGAAAATGTCAAGGGTGAGGTGTTACAATTGTGACAAGAAGGGTCACTATGCTCGCAATTGTCGTGAGCCAAAGAAGGTAAACACCCCATTGTACTTTTCAGAACTTTACTTTTGTGTCGAGTTCTGTATTTGACTGAGTCTAATCCTTTGTGGACCTGTAGATTCGGGAGCGACAGACCATGTAGCGAAGGATAGAGGATCCTTCGTGGAATTCCGACGAAGTACCAACTGGAACTAAGTGGGTCTATGTGGGAAACAACTCGAGCTGAAGTAAAAGGAATTGGCACATGCTAACTGAATATGCGTGGTGGACGACTTTATTCCTACATGATGTATTGTATGCTCGGAGATTCGTCGGAATTTAGTGTCTGTTTTAGTGTTGGTTAGACTAGGTTTTAATATGAACTTCCATAATAGAGGTGTAGATTTGTATTTGGATACAAACTACTATGGTTGTGGTTATTTTCTGGATGGTTTCATTGTATTAGATATTGAGTATGTTAATGCAATTGTTTGTTATTCCCTTATTACGTCTCCTAATTCATATGATAATGATGTGAATGTGTGGCATGCTAGACTTGGTCACATTGGCCAACAACGTATGAATAGACTAGCCAAAGAGGGCTTGTTGGGCAACATTGAAAAAGTCGATTTGCCCATATGTAAGCATTGCCTAGAAGGGAAAACGACAAGGAAACCATTTGGGAAAGGTAAAAGAGATGAATTTCCTCTGCATTTAATCCATTATGATGTCTGTGGTCCAATGAATATGAGAGGAAGGCATGGGGCTGTTTATTTCATCACATTTATTGATGATTATACTCGATTCGGATATGCCTATTTGATTTCTTATAAATCTGAAGCAATAAGTTGTTTCAAAAGGTTTATGAACCTGGTAGAAAATCAATTAGACAAGAAAATAAAAGCATTGAGATCCGATCGAGGTCGAGAATATTTATTTAATGAGTTCAGAAAATTATGTGATGAAAAATGAATAGAAAGATAGTTGTCTATTCCGTATACTCCTCAACAAAATGGTGTTGCGGAGAGAAGAAACAGAACCCTACTGGAAATGGTTAGGTCCATGATGGCGCATGCTAACTTGCTTATCACCTTTTGGAGTGATGCATTGTTAACTGCTACGTATATACTTAACCGGGTGCCTTCCAAATCAGTTACTTCCACTCCATATGAGTTATGGACATGTAGAAAACCGGACTTAAGTTTTCTTAAGCCATGGGGTTGTGCCGCCTATACACATGAGTCCTCTAACAAATTTGGGAAATTGGGTCCCAGAGGAAAGAAGAGTATTTTCATAAGGTACTCAGAACACTCGAAAGGATATGTGTTCATAGGTGAGCAAGAAAGTGGGAGTATAACTGAGTTTGAATCACGAGATGTCACATTCCTAAATGATGAATTTCCTAAGAAGGGCGAAATAGGGGAAGATTGTTCCCTATTTGAGACCTTGGATCAGGATAATGATGTTAGTGGAGTTCGTCCAAGTGGGAGTAATATGAGAAGTGATGAATTGAATTCAACTCATTCTCAATTGCAACCACATGATGAGACGACATCATCATTACCTAATCTAAGTGGGAGCATGATGGGGAATGATGTGCAAAGTGTACAATCTCCCATACGACGAATAAGTCACCAAAGTATTCCTCGTCGACGTTTTGACATTGAAGGGGAAACTTTTATGGTTGCTCCACAAGATGAGGATGAGCCAAGAAATATTAATGAGGCTCTGAATTGCCCTAGTAAAGAAAAATGGATTAATGCAATGGAAGAGGAAATTGAGTCAATGAAATCAAACCAAGTCTGGGAACTTGTTGATCTTCCAAAAAGACGCAGAGCTATTGGGAACAAGTGGGTTCTCTCTCAAACTAAAGCGAAAGGCTGATGGCTCGATTGAAAGGCATATGGCTCGCCTTGTGGCGAAGGGGTATAATCAACAGGAAGGAATTGATTATGAAGATACATTTTCTCCTATAGTGAGATTTACCTCGATTCGCATTATTCTGGCAATAGTGGCTAGTCTGGATCTTGAGTTACATCAAATGGATGTAAAGACTGCTTTCCTCAATGGAGAATTAGAGGAAGAAATATATATGGAACAACCTGCTGATTTCATAGTGAAAGGCCAAGAAGAAAAAGTATGTCGACTTTTGAGGTCGATATATGGTCTTAACGTCATCAAGACAATGGTATATACGTTTTCATAATGCCATAATGGCATATGATTTTACGATGATTGATGAGGATTATTGTGTATATATCAAAAGATCCAAGGATCAATTTGTGATCATATCATTATATGTTGATGATATACTTATTGCCGGAAGCAATATGGAATTCGTTAAGACTGTCAAGAGTTGGTTTTCTTCCAACTTTGAGATGAAGGATTGGGTGAGGCTGCATACATTCTTGGAGTTAAGATTTCAAGAGATCGTTCGAAGAGATCGTTGTCTCTTTCGCAAGAAACATATATAAATAAGATTCTTGAACGATTTCGTATGCAAGACTGTAAACCCATAGACACTCCTATTGCAAAAGGTGAAGGATTGAGCCATAGACTGTGTCTAGGGACTCCACAAGAGAAGGAACAAATGAAACATGTTCCTTATGCTAGTGCTGTTGGGAGCTTGATGTATGCTATGATGTGTACAAGACCCGACATATGTTTTGCAGTTGGAATGGTGAGTAGATACTAATCCAATCCAGGTCCAGCACATTGGAAGGCCGTTAAGAGAATACTGATGTATCTGAAGGGAACTGCTGATTACAAGTTGAATTACCAAGGAAAGGATCTGCGACTTAAATGCTATTCAGATGCTGATTGGGGAGGAGATTTGGATGAAAGGAAATCTACCTCAGGATTTGCTTTCTTACTGAGCAATGGCGCCATATCATGGAGTAGTAAGAAGCAAACGTTTATAGCCTTATCTACGATGGAAGCTGAGTTCGTGGCATTATCAGCAGCAGTACAAGAAGGAGTTTGGCTTAAGAGATTTTTGGATCATTTAGGTGTTATTGAGAAAGCTGCAAATCAATTATTGGTTAACTGTGATAGCCAAGCAACTATAGCATACACCAAAGATCCAAAGTATCATGGCAAGACCAAACATATAGATACCAAGTATAACTTTGTAAAATATATGATTGCACGAAAGGATGTGAACTTACAGTACATATCTACGCATAGAATGGTAGCAGATCCTATGATAAAGCCAATACCTAGAGATGTGTTTTGTGGTCATGTAAAATCTCTAGGATTGCGTAGAGTCTGATGTACTGAATTGTAATTTCCCTGAGTTGTTCACATTTATGAAATTTTGTTTTTCATTGATTAATGTCTATGAATCTATGTATGATCTTTATGCATCTTAATGCGCAGTGCATTATTTTAAGTTAAGGAAGTATGTCGGACAGATAAAAGATTCGCCCACTCACACGGGTAATTGCCTCTATTTACTGCGTGATAAATAGAGATGAGACAGTTTTAAGCTTATTATCTAGGTGATAATCGAGAGCTCAAGCTTAAAATATTTATGTCGCCTTAACTAAGTGTTAAGATGAGGACATGATACTTATTATGTCCGAAAGTAAAATAACTCACATATTTTACTTTATCTGTCTAAGATGCCAGATGTGAGTTCTGATGAATTTTGTGAATGAGTAGATACGTGAACTCAAGTTAGACATTGGGTATGTCTGAACTATCATCTGTACGGTTTTGAAAGGTGTAGACATACGCTCCATGGGAAAGGAGTTAATACCGTAATACGTATTTCATACTACGTAACCATGAGACGACCAATAAGAGTGGCAAAAAGTTTGATCTCAACTTTTATGACGTGTGAGACTCTTGAGCAAAAACAGTGAAGCGTTCGAAGGATTTTGCTTCATCGGATCGAACAGGGCCAAGTTTTTCTTCCTCCTATCGGCGTCGGTGCCTAATCTGTGGCTAACAAGGTACGCTCGAATCCGTGGTGTGCTTTACGATCGGTGATGCGTGATTTTCCCGGGCTTCGTCTTCCGCATTGATTTAGGGGTTCGATTTAGTGTCGAATCCGGTTTTCGGGGATCCGTTATTCCCAACATTTTTTTTTTATGACAACTTGTAAATTAATTGCCAGAGCAGTTTAATATAAAGATATATATTTTATGCACACATATCCTGAGTTTGATTTCAAGGCATACGTAGTTTCTTGGAAACTCACAAAACTTAGCCACAAAGATTGGAAATATATTTTATGCACACATCGCAAGTCCATTTAGGAGTACGTGTGCGTGCCTCTAGAAGTGCAGAGGGAAGAGTCGTTGCCTTCAATCAAATCTGAATTGATATGCAAGAGAAAGTCAATGATGATGATGATGATGATCAAGAAACAACAAAAATGACAATAATTAATCACTCATTTTGCACCATGATTTAGTAAGTTTATTGTGTTGTTAAGCCCTAAATATACACACGTGTCATTCTCAATTATTCCTAATTAGTTGCACACTCACTTTTATATGATATAGAGATAGGTGATCGAAATTGGTTATATACACACATTTTTTGTTAGTTTACAAAATTTTCTTCTCCTTCTTTTCTTTAATTTCTAAATACAAGGTTTTCTACTCAATATGATAAGGTAAGGGTTCATATAACTAAGGCTTTCATCATACTATATTAAATTCAACTTGAGGGGACTGTTAGGTTAAGCAAAATTATGCGAGACCGTTCTCTGTTAGTTTTTTAATCTATTGATGTATAACCCATTGTTCACTTTACTATTTAAAGTAGTTAAAAGAATGGCCACCAACAATATGTCATGGCTTAGCTACCGATTGAAACTACCATAGGGCAGGTCATCAGGTACATGATGATTGAATTTATGCAAGTTTGCACAGGTTGTTAGAGTGAAATACCAATAAGTTTATGGTAATAAAAACAATGAATCGATCTTACATCAATTTATGCTTTTTCTAGTTGGCACGTGCTTCTTATATTAGTTGAGAATCATTGAGTATCTCTTCTTATTTGTGCATGATTATGTTGTATTATCCACAGGCTTTTGTATACTAGATTAACTCCATCCCAAGCAGACTCTTGATCAAGGCGGACCCTCCATATTAGAATTGGAAAATGCTTAAGTATTACATGATGCATCGCATATACATCATATCGGAGACCATACATTTCTTAGTCTTAAATTCGAGTAGTTTCTAGCTCTCGGACAAAGTTCCATCATCAGTTGTTAAAACGAGATGGAAATAGCAGCAGAAAAAAAGATGGTATAAACAATCCTGAGTTCAAAGAATTGTTAGGATTCTTCATACAAAATTAAAAATTCAAAAAACAAAAACATGAAGTGTGAATGCTACCGGAGGTCATCTTATCTCTTTGCATGGTACGTATGCTCAGAGGGACCGCCCACGTCGAGCAATCCTTGAATGGAAGCTCTCCATGCTTTGTCTTACTTTTCAAAGCTCTTCTCCCTTATAAATACGTCGTCCTCATCATCACATCCTCCATGTCTCTCTTTCACACAAACACACACTTGCGTTTTCCCGAGACCCTTTTGCAATGATGCCTCCAAGGATCTCTTTCGACGCTGAAACGCTCCTCTTTTTGGCTCTCTCCTTTTTAGCCATCATTGTGTCCTCCAGCGACGGTCCTCACCTAGCGGTGGCGCAAAGTAGTAACAAAAACAGTGCCACAACGATCCCAGTGAACGTTGGGGTGATTGTTGATCTGGAGACGTGGGTGGGTAAAATGGGATTGAGCTGCGTTGAATTGTCTCTCTCTAACTTTTATAGTTCAAACCCTTCTTACAAGACCAGGCTCGTCCTCAACGTTAGAGACTCAAAAGGAGAAGAGGTTGCTGCTGCTGCTGCAGGTTCTCTCTACCTTTTGTACTTCTGTTGATTGATGAAGTTTATTTTGGTTAAGATTCAATTTGATATCTTTCACACGTCCACCCCAGTCATGCGGCCGTGTGAGACGGACGATTTGACGCTTAGCTTGTCAGTATTTATGGGTTTTGTTCCATCCACGCCACACGGTGCTTCTTGAAAACACTGGTCTTTGAGCGTAACATTTGACCTTGGAACCATTTGTTTCATTTATTCCTTTCAATTCTTGGAGTTTACTCTTCAGAAAGCTATACCAAGAAGACGATATTGCAAGAAACAATCTTAGGGACCATCCAATTATAATATCCTGATGGAAATAGTTATTTCAGTCACCCCAAATCGAAAATCTCTAATCTATTAAACCATTTCTTGGGTTTTGTTTTTGTATTTAGAGGGTGTAGCCCTATTGAAACAAGCGTGTATGATTTATGCATCATACAGAACAAATACATCTCAAGCATCAATCGTTCGAGCTCATGATAGGGCCTACTTATTTACTGGTTGAGATGATATTAATCAAAATGATCTACAGACCATATAATAACTCCTCAATATTGTTGTTGTCGGTAAACTTGTGATCTTTGAATTAGAAGTCCACCTTCCTATGATGTCATAGTTCGCCAATGTATAAATGTGCATATATTCATGGACACAATGTTTCATCTTGATAAAAACGTGTGAGCAGAATTTTGTCGCATAATTTTTGTTTTAAGATGTTGGAGGGTGAAATGAAGGATTGCTATCATCTATTCTTTTCATTGAAGAATATATAACTCTCCTGTGACTCTTGTCCCGCAGTGATGTAGTAAACCTCTAAAAAATTATGTCTACATGTAGATGATAAGTGAACCCCGTAAGAAATTGAGTCACAAGAGACACATGCTACATAGCTTCAAATTTGGTAAGAAAAACTAACATTAGAGTTAGTTTGTTTAAAAATAACCATTTTCAGGAAATTGTTCTCGAATTTTCCAATTTTTGAATGATGGAAATTTAGTTGATTGATGAATTTTTTTTTTTCATGGATTGAAAACAATAAACTTAGATTGGGGAAAACAGCTTCTTTTTTCAGCAATAAGAAATCATATTTTTTGATTTCTGCCGTGCGTCCAGCTGAGAAGAATAAGTCCTTCTATATCCATTATCTGCTTATCAATATTTTTTTCTTTTTATCTTGATAAGTCTCATATGGGCTTTTTATTATCTCCTGAACATACTTCATTAATGCTCATGTCTTTCGATATTCTCACAATAATCCATCTTATATCATATTGTGAATAATATTTCTCATAAATTTTTTTAATAATTACTTGTAAGTCCTTTTATTTAATGGATTACAAAATAAACAAAGACATTGATTCTATTTTGTTAGTCATTACATATCAATTTTAATTTACAATATGTACTCACTTATTATCAAATACCATGGAAATATTTTTTTTTCAATTTTTTTTCAGTGAAAACAAATACAAAAAAAAAAGGTTTACTTTGTCTAATCTTAAATTTCTTGAAAATATTTTCTAGTGACAAGAAGTTTTCAATTCAAGAAATAAACTTTTATTGTGCTTTTTGGATTAGAAAAATAGTCTTTAAGCCGGGCTGGTTTATAGAGACACTTCAATTTTTTTTTTCTTCAGGAAAATATATCAACATAATTGTTCTGAATTTCTTTTTCTAGCGGAGAAAGTTAAGCCGGTGAGTAACTATTTTCATGGAAGCTTTGTGTTATTAACCGTGATTGAAACAACTTAGGTTTCCTATTCAATCAGATAGTTGTCAATGCATGCAAGCAGTTTAATATGGATGCTAAAAGGTTTGGTATATGATATAACATCAGAAAGGTCTGCCCTCACAAAATCCATAAAATTGAAATATGGGGCTTGGAAGAGTGGAATTTTCTGATGCCATGAGATAAAAGAGGTCATTTAACGAGGAGGAAGATTCAACATGTTCATGTCTGGGCCAGTTTAACCAATTTTTCGTTCTCAAATTACTTTTGATAATAGAATTAGTTCCGTTTGGTATGCATTATATCATTTTCCCAACAATATTTCAGTTGGAATGGACATGCTGCGTCGATTCCTCGCTGCACAAAGTACAAAAAATTTCATGTTTGAACCTCTTATCTAGACTTTTGCTTGGGTCTTCAACGGAGTTTTATATGTATACTATGGGGGAAGACGGGCAATAATATTAAAGTCGTTATGATTTAATAAGAGGGCTTAGTCAATCACATGCTCAGGGTATTTCGTGGATATGAAGTTTACTTAATCAAAGTGAGCTTCCTCGATGTCGATAAATATCGTCCGTGAACACAATTGTGCATCATGTTTGAAATCACATTAAAATCAAATGGAAGTGGTCAGCTACCTCAAAAATAAGAGGTTTCGCTTAACCTTGTCAGAGTAATCGAGATTTCATCGTCTTAAGAACATGTTGAATTATGATCTAATCATAATGGGTTCACGTCAGATTTTTCTGGTTAGTAAACACCTGTTTCAATAATATTAAGTACAAGTTCCAACTTCAAGCTCCGATGCTACCTTCTTCTTAACCATCTATAAATTTAATAATACTGCACCAAGTTTTGATTGACTCCTGATGTGCCTTTTCCAATAAGAATTTCCATTATCTGCCGTTCTTTTTATTGTTTCACCGTCTTTTCTGGGTCACCACTGCAGCACTTGATCTGATAAAGAATAAGCAAGTCCAAGCCATAATAGGCCCCCAAAGTTCGGTGCAAGCAGACTTCGTCATTGACCTTGGAAACAAATCTCACGTGCCGATCATCTCTTTTTCTGCTACTAGTCCTTCCCTCAGTACCCTTCGGAGTCCATACTTCATTCGAGCTGCGCAAAATGACTCGTCCCAAGTGAACGCCATAAGCGCAGTCGTGCAAGCTTTTGGTTGGAGAGAAGCGGTTCTAATATATGTGGACAATGAGTTTGGAGAAGGCATCATACCTTCTCTTATGGGTGCTTTGGAAGAGCTCGATACGCGAGTGCCCTATAGGAGCCACATTCCTCCTTCGGCGATGGACGATCAAATCGGGCAGGAACTCTACAAGTTAATGACGATGCAAACGAGGGTCTTCATCGTGCACATGCTACCTCCTCTCGGTTCTCGGCTATTGGCCAAAGCAAAAGAGTTGGGAATGATGAGCGAAGGCTACGTCTGGATCTTGACTAATGGAATCACCGACCTATTAAGTTCTGTGGATTCATCAGTTGTTGCTAGTTCGATGCAAGGAGTATTGGGCATCAAGACTTATGTCCCAGACACACCGAACCTGGACACTTTCATGATCCAGTGGAAGAAGAAATTCCAACAAGAGAATCCATCCGTCCTTAGTCCTCTGTTGAACATCTTCGGATACTATGCTTATGATGCTGCTCGGGCTCTGGCAATGGCTGTTGAGGAAATTGGAACGGGGAATTTTACCTTCCAGATTTTAAATGCTTCGACAGATGCAACGGATCTAGACACTATTGGGGTCTCTCAAAATGGTGACAAACTTCTCCACGAACTAGCTAATACGGCATTCACGGGGCTCACCAGAAATTTCAGCCTCGTTGGCGGGCAGCTAGAGTCATCAGTGTTCCAAATTGTTAATATCAATGGAAATGCGGCAAGAGGGATCGGGTTCTGGACCTTAAAAGATGGGCTACAAAGAGATTTGAATTCATTCAACATAGGCAAATATTCCGCTTCGAAGAGTAATTTAGGAACAATAATATGGCCAGGAGATTCGACCTCTGTTCCCAAGGGATGGGAGTTTCCCACGACTGGGAAGAGTTTGAAAATCTTAGTTCCCGTGAAAGACGGTTTCAATCAATTCGTGACGGTGACACGTGATCCTATAACAAACATATCCCAAGTCACCGGATACTGTATTGACATCTTTCGCGCTGTGATAGACAAACTACCTTATGCGTTGACTTATGAACTTACTCCGTTTGCCTTGCCTAATGGAAGTAGCGCTGGTAGTTACAATGACATGATCGATCAAGTATATTACCAGGTGAGATAACTCTTTGCAACAGCTCGGTCTCGTTGGATTACATGTTGAAACATACTGTGCTATCATGTGGTTGACAAAGAAAACATTCTCCCTTCTTTTTGTTGAAACAGAATTATGATGCAGTGGTGGGTGATACGACGATACTTGCAAACAGATCATTGTACGTGGAGTTTACCTTACCATACACAGAATCGGGAGTTGCAATGCTTGTGCCATACAAGGACAACAAGAGCAAGAATGCTTGGGTTTTCTTGAAGCCACTCACTGGGGACCTTTGGCTAGCAACCGCATGCTTTTTTGTTTTTATAGCATTGGTCGTGTGGATTCTGGAACATCGGATTAATGAAGATTTCAGGGGTCCAGCCACGCATCAAGTTGGCACGAGCCTCTGGTTTTCGTTTTCAACCATGGTCTTTGCACAAAGTAAACGACCTTCACTTTAGTAGATCGATCGAACTTTACAATTTACATTTCATTGTTTGAGAATTTATGTGCTTACCTTTAATTTGGATTGCAGGGGAGAGAGCATTTAGCAACCTAACAAGATTTGTTGTGATCGTGTGGGTTTTCGTGGTACTTATACTAACACAAAGTTATACGGCGAGCTTGAGCTCTCTTTTGGTGGTGAAAAATCTTCAACCAACTGTGACTGATGTAGATCAGCTCCTAAAGAGTGGAGAAAATGTGGGATACCAGGATAGATGTTTCCTTCATGAAAAGCTAAAGCAAATGACATCTGACTATAAGAGACTTGTACCTTATAAATCTGCTGAAGAATGCGATGCGCTTCTTTCCAAAGGAAGCTCAGAGGGTGGGATTGCAGCTGCAATTGACGAAGTCCCCTACATTAAACTTGTTCTTTCTCAATATTGCCACAAATACACCATGATCCCGACATTAAAAAATGCTGGATTTGGCTTTGTAAGGCAATCTCTAAATTCCAGCCAAAAAATAAAGAAAAATTCTCAAATTCTACAATTGCTAAGGCTAGTCGTTATTTCTTTGATTGAAAAATCTCATGTCCTGCTTCTTTTGGTTTACAGGTTTTCCCCAAAGGGTCTCCGCTAGTTCCAGACATTTCGCGAGCAATCCTCAATGTAACTGAAGGGCCTATGACGAGAATTGAAAAAGCGTGGTTTACATCAGAAACCAATTGCCTCGATTCAACTTCCTCCATTTCTTCCAATAGCTTGGGTCTTGACAGTTTCTGGGGCCTGTTCTTGATTGCTGGAGTTGTTGCAGTTTTAGCTCTCGTCATTTTCATGGTGATGTTTGTCAAAAGGAATTGGCATATCATATCAAGTTCTTCAGCTTCACTGCGACAGAAAATTGTTGCATTGGGAAGAAGATTTTACGAAAGGGACATCAATTCCCATACTTTTAGGGAGAGCAGATTCAGAGATGGAAGCATGGATGATGGTACCCATGAGCATGCGGCTGTTGAGATATTACAAAACACTAATTTCCCCCTGAGTCCGTCAAGCAACACCAGCCAAATCAACGACGCTTTAACCAATGAGCAAGGCACACCATCTGCAGAACAAGGACTTCCTAACCCTGTAGATGAAGGGTGCCACAAGATAGCGAGCAATGTCGAGCTTACCAATGTATCTAAGAGAGGTACATGCCTCGACAACCTTAGATGCTGAACTTTAATCAGTTTTGCACTGAATGTGGCATCTTTCCGACACTACTTGTGTGAGTTCCTACACAAAACGGTCTACGCTTTGCCTGAATGACGTTGGTCTATGCTACGCCTTGCTGTCTATAATATGGCCCGTATTTTACTGTCCTCCTCCCATTGAAATCACTTAGAATACTTGCTAGAACCTTGCTTGAGCAGAACCTGAACGTGGAAAATGCCACGCTTACCACATGCCAACTTCACCTTTTCCGAAGAGTATTGTTTGTGTTTCAATGTTTGCAGACCTTTCAACACGGGAAGGCACTCAACAAACTGCTGCTCTTGGGCCCCCTCATCACACCTCCCGTGAATGTCACTGAGCTGGCGAAGGTGGCAGTTCAAGGAGCTGCGGATCCTGTCTTCACTCCAGTCGTCATAGACGTTCAAGGATTACTCCGATATAACCAACAAAAGTTGAAGTAGGAATGGTCCGACCTATCCTCTTTATAGGTTCAATCCTATAGAGCTCTTAATAACATGAGCACTCATATGTTGTTTTCAAATCAACACCGTTTTGGTTTTTCTGGAGTCTATAGTTGCCTGTAGGGGAAAGAGAAGAATTCTTAGCTCAAACTTTGACGGCAGTAAATGCACTTGAAAGAGCTAAATTCTTTGTACGTTGGGGTTTCCCTGAACTTTTGAGTCATGTACTGAACTTCAGTGAAATGATCCCTTCAGAATATAAGTACACCGGGCAAGAGTAATATAGATCCGCATTGTTTTCATCCTTAATGTTATACATAAATTCCAGACTCATTTACTCTTGACACAGGATCAAATGACACGTTATACCTAAAAGTTGAGGGGATTGCAAGAATCAATAGGGCATGCAAGACATTTTAATTATCATCATTTAGGTGTATAGAGTTTCCAATCAACCATAGTTCCTTTTCTGACCTTTTCAATTGAGCAGACATTATAGTTAATTTGTGGGTCAGTTTCTTCCTCTTCTTCCTCCCAATTCTGCAGGCTCAAACTTTTTGTTAACTGACACATAACTTAAGTATTTCACTACAAAGGGAAAACTACCAAAAAGTTTCTACACTTATTATTAAACTCGTGCCAATTTAGCTATAAAATTTTCAATTATATCAATTTAATCATCAACCTTTTCACGTGTTGCCAATTAAGTCCATTTTGCCAATTTTGACTAGAAATCATTGATGTAAATGCTGGTAATCCTACATGGCATTGTCGACATTGATATCGACAAGTTCTTTTAATTTTTTTTAATTTTTTTTATCTTTTCTTTTCTTTTATCTTTTTTTTATCTTTTCTTTTCTTTTATCTTTTTTTTATCTTTTCTTTTTCCTTCCTTCTTCTCTTTCCTTTTTTTCCACGATGGCCGATGAGTCCAGCTCACCCATGGCTAGCCATGACCTCGCCAGCCATGGGCGGCGCACTCACTCGTGGTTGGTGAGTCCATGGCCACATTCACTTGTGGCGAGGGGAGACCTTGGTGAGGCCAACCTCACTAGAGACCACGCATGCCCACACCATTGCGAGGCATAGTTGCCAATGAGGTTGACTTGCTTGCAATCATGATGGCCTTGCTTAGATTTGGGCGAGGTTGGGAGATGGCCATGACCCTCATTGACCACTATGGTAAAAAATGAAAAAAAAAAAGAAAAGAAAAATATTTGAAAAATATTTAAAATTAAAAAAATTAAAAAAGTTGTCCATGTTAGCTTTGGTCATACCATATAGAATGACTAGCATCCTCATTAGCAATTTCTGGCTAAAATTAATCGGATGGACTCAATCGGCAAAACGTGAAAATGTTAAGGATGAAATTGAATTGGCAAAATTCATAAGACTTTTTTGGTAGTTTTCATGATTAACTAAACAATCTCTAATGTCAAATCATCACTTCCGCCATGCCTTCATTACAATATGTGGGTAGCACCGCTAGTTTCGCAAGCCATTTAGAAATGAGAAAATAATAATAAAAAAATCCCCATAAGCATTTTAGGCTCTGTTTGTTTGTGTTCTTTTCTTTTGGTCATGAACACAATTTCTGTTTTTTTGTTCCGGGAAACAAAAAAAAGAACAGAAATGCATTTGTTTGCATTTTTGTTCCAAATCTATTTTTTTGTTTTTTTGTTTCTAGGAACAAATTTGGAATAGAAACAAGTGAAACACTTCTGAGAAATGATTTTTCTCTCTCCTATTTTTTTCTTCTCTTTATTTTCTTCTTCTTCTTCTTCTTCTTTTCTTCTTCTTTTTTCTTTGGTTGGTTGCCAATCTCGGCCATGGCCAGCGATCGGCCGTTGAGGGTTGGCGATGCCGTCGAGGGCCGGCAACCTCACCGAAGCGTCGCCAGCCCCGGGGAGGCTCGGCCTCACCGGGGGCCGGTGAGCCTCGCCGTGATCGGGTGAGGCCGCCGGCCCTCGTCAGCTGGTTGCCAGCCATGGCTGAGGCCAGCGATCGGCCAAAAGGAAGAAAAAAGAAAAAAAAAAAAAGATTAAAAAATTAAAAACTTAAAAGAAATAAAAAAATTATACAAGTTTACTAAACGTGTTTCTGTTATTTTTCTATTCCAGGAACAAATTTACCAAACACGTTCTTTCGTTCAAAAATTGTTCTCCGGAACAGAAATAACTTTTTCTATTTTTGTTCCCTGGAACAATATTTTAACAGAAGTGTTACTATACGCACCCTTACTTTCTAGTTTTTTACTTTTTAATCCACACCGCACAGTTCATAGCGCACCATGATTTGACGCACTCATTTTTTAAAGGTCAAATAGATTTAAACGACAAAAGGCTAACGCGATCCAGCTAGTTCGATCTCTAAGGATGATGGATTGACTGAGGGCGGATGTCTAGTCCGTAATATCATTGAATAATTGATTGCGGATCACAAACACACAAAGAGGCCTTCCATTGCGACGGACTGAAGGCCAACGCGATCCGCCTAGGAGAAAAGCTACTACTTCTAGACTTTGCCTCCCTATGATGAAGAAACCCTCGCATTTTCCATGGGCTATGCTCAGTTTTTCCCTTTATTTGGGCTGCTGAAGATCTATTTGACAACGTTTCTATTTTTCTATTTTTTATTTTTCAAAATAAACAAATATTTAAAATTGTCAACTAATTTTTCTACTCCTTAGAATGAATTAATGGCCAGGAAATATATTTAAAATCAAACAAGATATAGAAAAAAACTAACATTTTTGTTTCCAAGAACAAAAAGAAAAATAAGGTCATATTAGAAAAAACAAACTTAACGTAATCTAATGCTCGCCTTTACACAATCAACACAAAGTTTGGTCTCTTGACCTGATTCGAGTCCCCTTTTTTGGAATAAAAAATAAAAAAAATTCAGAAATTTAGGAAAAAATTAGAAATTAGATTTGAGTAATTTTACTAGATTTTAGTGTTAATTATAGTTTAACATAAAAAATGTGAAAATCTTTTGATGAAAATTGGACTCTCTACTGCTATTTTTAGCTATCCATGCTTGACTAACAATTACATTGGACTTTCTTAAGCCATCTTAGAATATCTTCAGTGACATTTTTATAATTAAATGAAAAAAAATTGGGAATATAAATTTTTAGGGTCGTAACAAATGCATTTATATTTTTTTTCTATTTCGAGAATAGAAATTTTATATAGTTACCAAACGCATTTTTTTGCTTAGAAACTCGTCCAAAGGCTAGATATAGAAAAAAGTATTTTGTTAATAGAAATTATTCCCGAAAATAAAAATGTTATCAAACGCAGCTTAACTAACTTTATTACACAATACATTTTCAAGGGTTGGACGGTGAAAATCATTGAGACTTGAGGTTGCTAGCAAGTGGTTTTGATGGATCGCTCGTCCGATCAAAGTTGAGCTAATTATTGATAGTATAGTACTTGTGGGCGCCATCATCGAATAACTTTTGCTGGCGGAGGAGACTAAGAAAATTTGCTAGGAATTACTTCTATGCATGTCCTGTTGACGCCTTAATTTTATGTAGGTTTTATTTTATTAATTAAGTTTTCGGATTAAAAAACAAACAAAAAAACAAAAATAAGAAAAGCAAAAGCAAAAGCCCAGCCAAAGACTTCCTCCTTTCGCGGGCCTTAGGCCCACTCTCCTCCTTCTTCATCCCCCAGCCCGGCCCCTTTCTCTCTTCTTCTTCCTCCTTCCCTCTCCTTCGCTGCTGCAACTCACGCGCCCGAGGGAGGCTGACGCACAAAGGACGGCCTACGGTCGAGGAGAGTAGGCCGACGTCGATTGAAGAGGATAAGATTTCAGGCGCCATTAATGCTGAGCAGGCTTTGTTGGAAAGCTCGATGTGACACCGGTTCAGCCAAGGGGAACCGGTGGGCAAGCTAGAAGCCGGCGGCCGAGGCCCTCCGTCGACCGGATTTCCTTCGCCTATAAATAGGCGGCAACAAGCACCGTCGAAGGGCGTGGCGAGCTCGGAGATCTTTCACTAAGAGACATTGGGAAAGATCAAAGGGCAAGCGCAGGGGAGAACTCGAGTCGCGAGCTCAACCCACCCTCCACCGAGAGACTTCGGGGAAGGCCGGTGGCGAACGAGTTTGAGAGGGTCGGATCTGGCCGGAGTGAGAGAAAATCAAGGCTGAGGAAGGTCCGATCGAGATCTGCACCTCAGATCTGGGAGATGACACCGCTTCATTGAGCGATCACAGCCCCGATGCCGACCAGCAACGCCCCTGTGCCATGCTCACTCTACAGACAGGAATCAACCACCGCTCGTTGTTGCTTTTCCACCCGAAACCCTGGTCACTGCCCCTGCCCTCGCCGATTGCATTGTCGCTGTCGCTTCCCCCTACCTGAGACCCTAGTTGTGTCCGCCGATTCCCCTGACGCGAGCCTCACTTGCTGCTGCTCTACCTCGACGTCGCCCTCGTCGAACGGCCTGCCATTCAACGCAACACCATCCTCGTCAGGTGGCCAGCTGCTGTCCTCAAGCTCATCGTCGCCATCATCGTCACCGTCCGACCGCCCAGTAGCTCCTCGGCCACCCTCGTCAGTGCCGCGAAGACGCGGGCAAGGAGAGGGGCGCCTGTCGAGTCCAAACCGAGTAGGGTTTACCCCCCAGTCGGGTCGGACCCGGATTGGTCATCCGGGTAGGGATTCCCCCGTTTTGGGCCTGCGCGTGTGGGCCGGTTAATCCTTGGGTTGTTTTTTCTTAATGAAGATGGACCAAATCAATGCGCTCCGCTTGTGCTTTTTTTTTTTTTTTAAAGAAAAGAAAAAACGAGTCGTGCTCGCATAGCGGCAGCCCGTGTCGCGTTTTGGGCCGGCCGGTCGGACCCAACTCGCACCCAACCCGGGTCGGCTTTTCTATTATTTTCAATAATATTTTAATAAATAAATAAAAATAAATAATTATTTAAAAATAAAAAATAAAAAATTATTTAAAAAAATTAATTTTTTTTTCATATTTTCCAAAAAATGCCAAAAATCCAAAAAATGCCAAAAAGACTTGTATTTTCTATAAAAAAAAAAACCAAAAATATCCAAAAAGTCCCTTTTATGTGCAAAAAATAGAAAAAGACCCCAAAAAAAATGTTTTTCCTCCCTACAAATACATGAAAAATCCCTTAAAAGTCAAAAAAGTCTTATGGTTTAAACAAGATTAGGTACTGAAAGGGCATTAGTGATTAACTAGTGTAATCAAGTCCCCGATCCTAATTTCTTTGATTGCGCAAGAGCGAGTATTTCTCCCAATACTTCGCATGGATTTCTAATCAACCTACCCCAAATCGATTAGTGGTGACTCCATTTTAAAAATTAACTTGCAGGTTAAAAAATTAGATTATTAATGTCATGAATTGGTGAACTTGGGAGAGTCCGGGCATAACTAAATTCAGTCGAGCCATTAGCGCCCGCCGGCACCCGTACTCAATTGCGGGCATCGAAAAAAAAAGAGGTCACGACAGCTTGGCGACTTCGCTGGGGACAATTTTTAAGTACTTAGGCCATTTTGTCTTTGTTTAAATACTTTGCTAACTTTGGTTTTTTTCTTTTGTGCAGGGTAATAGCTTAGAGTTTTTTTTATTAAGTTAAAATAAAATATTTTGTGATTATAAACTATTGTGTATGCTTTACTGTTTTAATACTACACATGGCACACACAACCCGGCCACCGGACCTAGGCCGCCATAGGATTTCTAGAATGGTGTTAAGAAAGATACGACCTTGGACGCGAGACTGCAATGTAGAGGTTGCTTTTCTTTCCCCGAATTTCTTAGCCGAGGTTAGGAGGGTATGCTGCTAACATGAGACTGCGACGAGCGGATACCCTTTTAATTTCAACAAACCTTCTCAGTTAGAAATCGAGCCGCACGACTTATTTGTATGTCTCTGTGCTTGCCATTTTTTTAAAAGCAAAGTAATTTATTTACTTTTACTCAGTCTTTTCTGGCTCATGGCAAAATAGGGTCAGGTTGTGTATTTCCCTTTCTTATATGCAATGGGAAGAATTGATATCCAGTTCATTCCTACCCCCAAGGGAGAGCTTCTCAAATGGTGGAAGCAGTTAGATCAGCTTGGCCAAGAGTGTGTTAAAGCAAGAATTGGTCATCTCCTCCCATTGCTCCAAATCAATATCCACTCTGGAGTCATGCAAGCACTACCACATTTCTGGTGTCCTGAAACATCTACCTTTGTGTTTGGAAAATTTAAACTGATTCCAACATTGGAAGAGTACAGTCTCGCCATAGGAATGCCCTTGGGAAGGGAGCTCGCTAAACCACCATTTGGCATTGACCCCGTGGTCAATCTATCACGCTTTTTAAAAAATCATTCGGTAAGAGAAATTGTTGGAGCCAACAACAATGCTTTTTCACTATCATCCTTAACTGAATGTTTTGAAAAAAATCAATGACCTAGAAAACCAAGATCTTCCTATTGGCCTTCTTTGGATTTATCATCTTCCCATATAGAAAGAATGCCATAAATCCTTCAATCGCATGGGTAATAAATCAAGTCACTTTCGGAGCAGGATATGTAAACATGGTTTTAGCTGAAACCTTTTTATCCCTTAATCATTTCAAGGACCAAAAATAAAAAATCATGAGGGCCGCTCCAGAAATTTTACAAATGTGGTTCTTTTCCCATATCAAAGGATTTGGGCACCTCATGCAAATATTTGAAATAAATGAGTTTAAACACCCACTGCAAAAGTTTCAAACCTTGGAAAAATATTCTCCCAATGAAGAGTATTCTCAATGGATTAACTTGCTAAAAGACCCGGTCCCTGAGACATTCCTATGGCGAACTAAATGGTTCATTGCAGGAGAGGCGCGCTTTGCGCTTAATTATTACACCCTATCCCGTTGCTGGGCCTCTCCGGAGCTACCTCATATTATCCATATAGGGTGGCTTGTCAGTACAAGGTCCTCCAAGAAATCCCGCCACCGCTCAAATCAGGATTGTTCCGAATCCTTTTCACCCGTACAGACTACAATTACTTGGAGGAGATCCGCATAATTCAGAACGCATGGAGTAGATGTCACATTGAAAAGATTGTCATACCCAAAAGGTTGAAGGGGCAGGACAAAGCTTATCATGCATCCACATTCTACATCCTCAACCATATAATTCCTGAGGAGCTGCAACCAGTAATCCTCGATGTAGTTGATAAACTTACCCTGCAAGGGTGAATTGAATCTCTTGAAAAGAGCTTGGAGACAAGCAGGAGACGCGTATCAAAGCTAGTATGAAGGAACAAGTAGCTTCACAATACTGGAGCTTCCCATCGCATATAAAAGTGGGCAGCTTGGCTTTTTGATGTGAATATTTCATGTGAATATTTAGGATCGTTCTACCCTATTTGGAAGGTACTTTTGGCATTGTATAAATCCTTTGTTAAATAAATAAAAATGACTTGACCCTTGCCATGGGCCAGTGTTCCATATGTTTCCCTGGCTTATGTTCTCTCCATTTTTTTAATGCAGGTAATCATGACATAGTTGCATTCGCCAAAAGCTAAACTAGAATGGTCAAGAGAACGCACCAAGCCGTATCGAGATTGTGGAAAATGAAATGAAGCAGGTCTTCAATGTGCTTCAGCAACTCTCAAAGCAGATAGATTCCATCCAAGGCAAATTGGTTCCCGCCCCAGCCTCAATCAAAGTGTTGTTGCCACAATCGTCTATCCGAGGTGAACAAGGAAGAGATACCGATGATAATATGCCTGAATTATAGGATGACACGCACCAAATCACTGTTGAGAAAGCAAAGCCCAACAGTTTGTCTAAGACTGAACATGACAAATGCCTCGAGAAGCTCGAAGAGAGGCTAAAGCAACTGCAGGGCCTTCAAGATCCTACTCAAACAGACCTCTCCATCTACTCTAAGGTCAAAATGCCAGAAAAATTCAAAATGCCTGAGTTTGAGAAGTATGATGGCACGACTTGCCCAAGGGCTCATTTGCAAATGTACTTGGTTCAAATGACCCAAAACGTCAATAATATGCCTCTAATGATCTAATTGTTCCAGTCAAGTCTAGTAGGTCCTGCCCTAAGGTGGTACATCACAAAAAATATAAACCTCCTTGAAACATGGAGTGAAGCAAGTGAGGCATTCCTCAAACAGTACAAGTTCATAATGGATATTACCCCTTTTCGTGAGGATCTTGAGCGCACGGAAAAGAAAAAGCATGAATCTTTCAAAGAATATGCTATTAGATGGAGGAATCTAGCCACCCAGATCAGTCTCGAACCAACTGATTTTGAACTAAGAAAAATGTTCATGAAAACCCTCCCCTATGAATATAGTAACCGAATGGTGACTACGATCGCTGAATCATTCAATCAACTCATTCCAGTAGGAGAGCAGATTGAGATAGGGTTGAGGGAGGGTTGGTTCACTAAACCTGCACCCATCAACAGAAGGCTCAACATGAAAAAAGACAAAGAATCCCTAGTAGATGTCAATGCAACCTACACTGCAAATACCGGTCACCTCCCAACCGTTCAAACAAGCAATGGGCAACAATGAGACCATTGGTTGTCAACCACCCCGCCGCTACAACAACCGAAGACAATTCACTCGCTTCCTGGATCTCCCTCCCAGGCTTTGGCAATCCTCCGAAACAAGAGCCTCCTTTCAACTGAGCCAAGACGACCCAACACTGAAAACTTCTCTAGCTATGACCCATCCAAAAAATGTAACTATCACATGGGAGAAGTAGGCTATTCAATTGATGAGTGTTTCATCCTTAAGCATCGAATCCAGAGCTTACTGGATACTAAGGCCTTCTCATTCCAAACTACAAAGCCAAATGTCCAAAGCGATCTGCTCCCTGATCACGCGGACAAGGTAAATGCGATATTCAGTTAAGAGGCCGGTCAAATCCGAAATGCCAAAATACCTACTGTTGACATCTATCGAGGGCTGGTAGAAGCTGGGTATTATTTAAGCAATGGAATACCACCCTTTGCAATAATGGAGGAAAGGGTATTAAGAATGATAGATGCTTGAATAATCGTATACGCCGGCCACGCCAGCATAGTTTCTACCATATCACAAGTCCTCATCAACTGGGAGGAAGAATTTGCCGTGCTAAATGTGGAAAAGGAGAATAAGGATTCCACCTCACTTGAGAGCGTCTTTGAAAGGAAGAGAGCCATTGCTCAAGTATCAATAGCATAAACAGCTATAGTCATCGAGATTCCCCAGCCTTACAAATACGAATACAACAATGCAGTACCATGATCTTATGACCTTGATGTTGGTTTAGTCACGAGATCTGAGCGAACCTATGCTCAAGAAAATACTCAGTCTGCTAAGCTCGTGATTGACGAAGAAGCCAAGGAGTTTTTGGCCGTAGTTAAGGCTAGTGAATATAATGTGGTGGACAGTTACGAAAATCACTAGCACAGATCTCTCTGTTGGAATTGCTTCAGACATCTGTCAAGCACCAGAAATCCCTCATGAAAGTACTAAGTAAGGTACATGTCCTTGAAATGATTGAGCATAACTGTGGCACCCCTCGACGGCCCCCGATCCGATTAGGGTCGCCACAATTCGCTTACCATTTACTTTCCTTATTAACATATCACTTTGATACCATTTCAAGTGCAGCGGGTCCATACATCTTGGGGGTTTACATTTTTTTTTTTCGGTCCCTTACGCGATTTATATGCGGAAGCACATCCAACAACTCCCTTCCCTATATTCAGAAAACGATGCACACCTACTAAACATTTATAGGTAAAAGCCGTACACTTTTTATTTACTTAAATCAGATGGACGTCATTCATCGGTACATCAAAATGCCGTAATCTTCTATATTCGGCTACACTCCAAAAGATGACCGACATTTCCTCCAACAGTCATACACTTAAAGTCCATCGATCAGTGTCGTCGTCCAAAAGTTCCTTCCTTTGCTATCCTTCTCCTCACGGTCATATCCAACCGCTCAAACCATCTACTAATCTGAAATGTTATCCCCAAAAGGGGTGAGTATAACCACTCAAATGAGATAGGAAATCCAAAGAATAACTCAATGCATCAGGCAAATCATACATGCATTGCAGGCGTTACTCACCTTGAAACCATGCGCATACTATCATGCATCATCATATCATACATGTCATCATCATCATCATGGCATCATTATATCATACATGTCATCATCATCATGGCATCATGACATCACACATGTCATCATCATCATCTTGCATATCATCATGCATATCATCATGCGTATCATATCATGGGTGATCATCATATCACATCACATATCATCATCATCACATCATCATGCATATCATTATGCATATCATATCATGGGTGATCATCATATCACATCACATATCATCATCATCACATCATCATGCATATCATTATGCATATCATATCATTGGTGATCATCATATCACATCACATATCATTATCATCACATCATCATGCATATCATCATGCATTAATTTCCATTTTTATCTTTAGATTTGATCACCACATCACCCATTCTCAATTATCATCCCTTCGGGCAAAGACCTCCGACAGGGTCCCCAGCATTCAGCCTCCCAGGCCACCGGGCTTCCGGCCCCCCACATTCCGGGCATCTTGCATCTCATCTAGCATCACGAGGCATTCCCTTCGGGCAGAAACCTCCGACAGGGCTTCCAGCCTTTACCCTTCTAGCCAGGCATCTCGCACCCCAATCCTGGCATCGCGAGGTATTCCTTTCGGGCAAAGACCTCCGACAAGGCTTTCGGAATTATGTACGGACATACCACCAGGCGTCCTCTGGAATTACGTACCGTATACCACCGGGCATCCCGACACTCCCGGGGAATCTCCGGAATTACGCCACTAGGCCACCAGACATCATCATCCACCACAACCTCTTACTCACATATCATTTTCCACATTCACCATCCTTTTAATCTCATTATTACATGGCATATGATTCACACATGCATCACAATTTATGATCATACATACACCAATGTCATATAACAATACATAATACATTCAATGGAATTCATGGCCAATAAAATAATCCCTTTTTATTTTATTGTTATTTTATTATTATTATATTATTATATTATTATATTATATTTATTTTCATAAATAAATGTTAAATTTAATATCTATGATTTTCCCAAAATCATAATATTCAAACAATCATTAAACAAACCAATAGGATGACAATTTCATACGAAATTCATGGCCAAATTAAATCTCACATAATTTCACAATTTCCACAAAATAGCACATGATATTCGGATAATGACCGGAATGCACAGTTTCCAAATGAATTCGATTAAAATACTCATATGGCCTCCAAAACATTTTCGTACAACTTTCATGAAGAACTCCAAGCCAGATTCTTTTTGGATTATTTTACACGACCTCACGAAGCTTCTAGAACCACTACCGCATCGTCCAGAATACACATCTCCGAAATATTAAGATTTCACCCATCTATTCTCTTTCGTTTCTTCTGAAATTTGGTTATGTTATGCTTCAAGGTGTCCTTTACAAGTTTCATGAAGAGATCTAGGTCAAATAACCAAAGTATGGTCACCATTTAAGTCCATGAAGTCTCGGGCGTCTCGGAACACATCACCAGAACCATCATCTCCAAGATCTAGCCGATTTACTAGGCTATACTGGTTCATTTCTCTTCAATTTTTAGTATGTTGTAGCGTAAGGTGTTACCTACAACTTTCATGAAGACATCGAAGTAATATTCTAAAAAAAAACCAACATGCAATCACAAATCCAACCAAAGGTCAGTAAAATCTTTCCAGATCTGGGGTCTCCGTAGGATAAGATTTTAACCCCTTAAATCTCCATCATTTTCCACGAAATTTCATTATGTTATACAGCAAGATGTTAGCTACAACTTTCATGAAGACATCGAAGCCAAAATCGGACTTCAAACACACATGCAAGCTCAAACAAATTACTGACTCCCACAAACCGAGCAAGAATAGTCACACGGCTTGAAAACAACCAACCCTTACCTCGGATTTTCGCACTTGAAGCACCTAAAATCTAACATGCAACCAACAATACAAACATGCAAGAGAAGTTAGAGGACTCCACTTGCCTCTAGACCACACGAACGGCGGCACAAGGCGGCGAGCACGGCGGATGGACGGCGACGGCTCCTTCCTCTCTCGGCCTCCCTCTCTCGGCCGCACCCTCTTCCTCTCTCTCTCTCCCTTTCTCTCTTGGCCGAATGGCTAACCAGCCATTCTCTCTCCTTTCCTTCCCTTTTATATTGCATGCTTTCTTAGTTTGCATGAGGGACAAGTGTAATTGTGGAGGAAGACAAGTGTCCACCATGCTTCACCTCCTCCATGCCACTTGTCCTATTGCATGCATCATGGGCCGGCCACCTCTTCCTTTGGGCCTTAATGGGCCGGTCGAACTCCCTCTTGGGCCGACTAGCTTGGCCCATCAAGCTTAGGCCAAATGGGCTTAAGGCCCATTCGAAAATTAACCCCTTTTTCCCTTTTTTTTTTTTAATTCCTTTCTATAATTATTTTTAAATTTCAATTTTCATCTTCGCCAAAGTCTTGGGACATTTTGTTCATTGAAATTTAATTTATAAAGTACATGGCCAAGCATAAATTATTAATCTATCAAATTTAATTTTTCACAATCATATGCACAAATCATCGATTAAAGACTAATGGCTAAAGCATAAGCCATGGAAATTTTTATCACCTAATTAGGAACTTTAACACACCTCATCACCTAATTTGGGATGCCACAATAACAAACTTGAGGAATTTGTCAGTACCATCCTTTTAAAAAATCAAATGACATTTTTTGATGAAGAAATTCCTAAGGAGGGTAGAGGACACACCAAGGGCCTCTACATATCAGTCAAGTGCAACGCATCTCACGTCGCTTGAGTACTGATTGACAATGGATCTGCTCTTAACATATGTCCACTAGCGACACTCTGTCGCCTTAAAATAGAGAGATCATGGATCCAGGTACCCAAGACTTCTATTCGAGCATTCGATGGAACAAAGAAGGAAACAGTGGGAGAGATCGAGCTCGACATTCAAATTGGCCCAACCATATTCAAAATTTTGTTCGAGGTGATGGATATCCCCACTGCGTTCAATTTCCTCTTAGGGCGCCCATGGATCCACGTCGTAGGAGCAGTACCTTCAAGCCTCCACCAAAGTGTGAAGTTCGTGGTTGGAGGAAAACTGATCACGGTCCAAGGAGAAGAAGATCACTGCATCTACCACGAGACGACCATCCCTTATGTTGAACCTAGTGACAAAAGCGAAGCTAGTTATCAATCGTTCGAGCTTGTGTCTACTATACACGAAACTCGAGGGACTTTGCCCCTCGTCCCCGAGGTATCAAGCGCTGCAATCATGTAGGAAAAATCATGGTTGGACACGGTTTCATGCTAGGACAAGGGCTTGGTAGGAAAGGCCAGGGCATCCGTCAGCCTATTGAAGCCCTGAGGAGACCCTATACTATCAGTTTAGGATATTCCCCAAATAGAAAAGTAAAGAAAAAAGTTGGCCTTGTGTGTCCCCGTCTCGAGGAAACTTTCCCAAGCCCAGCCAGGATGATGCATGAGGAAGAGGAAGAGGAAGTGAATACTTCAAAATGATTCAACCCTGAAAGCGCGAAATTACCCATAATCCAGGAAGACACAACTTGGCCCTCACTTATAAAGAAAGAGGGGCTAGATGACATGACCACCATGTTCGAGGATATTTTCATAAGTGCCATTGAGGAAGAGCAATTAGAAGAGACATGCGATAACTTCTCGTTCATCTAGCTTCAACATCAAGTCAAAGAATTATGTGAGACTGTACACCATTTGACAGAAAACTTCGCTCAAGCTACCCGTGCATTCCGCTCTCGTCATAATGAGGAGCTGGTAGTAAATGAAGAAGACCCTACTGACATGACCTAGCGAGAGGCATGGCTACCTTTATCCCCAAGAAGCACACGGCCATATTCGCCTCTTCCTAAATCAATGGCCATTATTTTCCCCATCCTCCTAGAGCAAGGGATAATCGGCAGGGAACTGAACCATCCTACTCTCGAGTACTTCCTTGATTATGATCCATCCAAGCAATGTGATTATCATTCGGGGGAATTAGGACACTCGCTAGATGACTGCACCATCTTGAGAGACAAGGTTCAGGATCTTTTGGATGCTGGGGTATTCACGTTCTGCTCTTCGTGGCTGTGTTTTGGCAAGGATCACCTCCTCGTGGTACCCAACACCTGTACCATGTTCCTTGAGCATGCTAAGGAAGCGCGTAGAGGAGAGACAATCATGGACACTTTGGGCCAACCAAGTGGTAAATTTGACTACTATGTCGATTATTCAATCCCCCAAAGTTTCTATGATCATCATCACAACATCGTCCCTGATGGATGGGAAGGCATGGATGATCTGAAATCCGTAAAGCTGGGAGAACAGGGAGACGTGGCTGGCGATTGGTATGAAGACTTCTTTGTGAGCGTTATCAACGAAGGACCATTAGGGGAAATGGGTGCAGACCCGCTCAAGTAGAATCCTTTTTAATTCCTCTACATATTCCCCTACGTGGGAGCTTGTACATATTTCTTAAAGTCTGGCTTGTTTTGTTTTCAACATCAGTTCCACTCAAGGAACTATTTTTTGAAATCACCCTGTAAATTCGTCTACTAATAAATAAAGTTGAAAACATTTTGAGGGCATGAGGAGACACACCAAATCGGCCCGTTGATGATAGCCAGTCATCAAATGAAAGAAGAAATCTGAGGCCCAGATCTCCTCATGTTTCCTTGTCCTAAATCTTCAAGAACAATTTATCACCTTTTCAAAAGAAAGAAGCATGCATGCAACTACCCTTATTTGTTTCCTTAGCCTATCTACTCTATGACACAGGAATAATCTAGCGGCAGGCGAGGGTATGGGAATGGTCCAGACCAACACCGTAAGTAGCCATAATAGCAATTCTGATGACTCAGATGATGATTTTGATGATTTCGACGAAATTTAACGGAATTGGAAGTGCCACGAAGAAACAAAGCCCCCTACTACTGAGGACACCGTCATTGTTAATTTAGGCAGCACAGAAGGTCCAAGGGAGATAAAGATTGGCGCGAACCTTCCTAAAGAAGAGGCTGTAAGCTTAATTGCCTTCCTAAAGAGGTTTCAAGATGTATTCACATGGTCATATGCCGATATGCCAGGCCCCAATCCAATGATCGTGGAGCATAGCTTGCCAACCAACCCTGATGTAGCCCCTAAGAAGCAACGGGTAAGAACTAAGCTTGAGTTGTCAAAAAAGATTGAAGAATAAGTAATGAAGCTCCTGGAAGTAGGCTTCCTTGAAGTCTCGCAAAATCCTAGTTGGGTAGTGAACATTGTACCGGTGAAGAAAAAAAATGGTCGAATCCGGGTTTGTGTTGACTACCGCGATTTGAACAAAGCAAGCCCAAAAGATGATTTTCCGCTACCTCACATAGACGTTCTTGTGGACAGTACTGCTGGATTCAAACTTTTCTTTTTCATGGATGGATTCTCGGGATACAACCAAATAAAAATGAAGAAGGAAGACAATGAAAAGATGGCATTCATTACTCCATGGGGGACTTTTCACTATAAGGTCATGCCTTTTGGCCTAAAAACGCTGGAGCAACTTACCAACGTGCCATGATCACCCTTTTCCATGACATGATGCATAAAGAAATTGAAGTATATGTCGATGACATAATTGCCAAAACCAGACATGGAGAGGACCATGTGAAGACCCTAGAAAAATTATTCAATCGACTTCACCAGTTCAAGTTGCGCTTGAACCCAGCAAAATGTGTGTTCAGGGCAACTTTTGGCAAATTACTTGGATTCATTGTGAGCTGTGAAAGGATAAAAAGTGGACCAATAAAAAACTAAAGCGATATTTTAGATGCCTCCTCCCTCGACTGTAAAAAAAGTCCAGAGCCTCCTAGGAAGATTAAATTACATTGCGTGATTCATTTCCTAACTTTCTGAAACCGCAAAACCTTTCTTTAAACTTCTCAAGAAGGATGCACAAATCAAATGGGATGACGACTGCCAACTAGCGTTTGAACATCTAAAGCAGTACCTGATGAAACCCCTGGTTTTAATACCCCCGACTCCAGGGCGCCCTTTGACCCTCTACTTTACCATCAACAGTGAATCCCTAGGTGCAATGTTGGCATAGAAAGGACCCCATGATGGGAAGGAGCGAGTCATTTAGTATTTGAGTAAAAAGTTCACCACGTCGGAACAAAACTACTCCAAGTTAGAAAAAACATGCGCTGCATTGGTATGGGTGTTGCACAGACTCCGGCAGTATACCTTACATTACCAAACATTCCTTGTAACTGAGAGTGACCCAATTAAGTATTTGCTTTGTTGCCCGGCCTTGGTGGGAAAATTGGCCAAATGGCAAATCCTGATCTCAGAATTCGACATCCAAGTGATGTCGCAAAAATCAGTTAAAAGTTGGGTGATTGCTGATATGATAGCAAATTGCCCTAAGGAAGTACGCGAGGATGATTCTCCAGACGACCGAATTTCAACAGTAGAAGAGGACACATGGACTATGTTCTTTGACGGAGCTATAAATTTGTTAGGTTCCAGCACCGGGCGGTCTTGATATCCCCAAATGGGCAACAATATCCTTTGGCTGCAAAATTGATGTTTCCATGCACCAACAATATAGCCAAATATGAAGCATGCATCCTCGGCCTGCAAGCGGCTATTGGAATGGAAGTGTCAAAACTAAAAGTGTTCGGTGACTCTGTCTTAATTATCCTCCAGAATTTAGGCGAGTGGAAGACAAGAAATGCCAAACTAGTGCCTTATCACGACTACTTGGAAGAATTTGAGGGAGAATTCCAGGACGTCTCGTTTGAATACCTACCTAGAATTCATAACCAGTTTGCTGATGCACTAGCTACGCTATCATCTATGTTGCAAGTAACGAAAGGGTTAGAAATAGAGCATTTGAAGATTGAAGTCTTGGTAAGACAGGCCCACTGCATGACTATAACTGAAGAATCCGACAGAAAACCCTGGTATTACAATATCATGAAATACGTCTAGAAGCAGGAATTCCCTAAAGAAAGCACTCCCTCTGATCGAAAATACCTAATGAAAATGGCTTCGAGGTTCTTCGTTAGTGGTGAAAATTTGTAGAAAAGATCATATGACTCAGTCCTGCTAAGCTGTGTGGACGTAGATGAAGCCACACAAATAATGCAAGAAATACATGGGGGAGTATGTGGCCCTCACATGAATGGACGTATGTTGGCCAAGAAAATAATGAGATTAGGTTATTACTAGCTCCCCTTAAAGAGCGATTGTGCTTAACATGTGCAAAGCTGTCATCGTTGTCAGATTCACGGGGACAAGATAAATGTCCCTCTAACTGAATTGCATCAGTTATCTGAGCCGTGGCCGTTTTCAATGTGGGGCATTGATATAATTGGCCCAATCAATCCGAAGGCGTCAAATGGACATCGATTTATTTTGGTCACAATTGATTACTTCTCAAAATGGATCGAGATCGCATCCTATGTAAGCGTAACTGCACGAAACGTTATGAAGTTCATCAGACATGACATAATCGCCCGTTATGGCGTACCGGAAGCTATCGCCATCGATAATGGGTCAAACCTGAACAACAAGTTGATTGATCAATTGTTTTCTGAGTTCAAAATCCAACATCTAAACTTGTCCCCTTATCGTCCACAAATGAATGGAGCCGTGGAAGCCACCAACAAGAACATTAAGAGAATCCTATCCAAGACAGCTGAAAATTACCGCGACTGGTATGAGAGGTTACCATTCGCACTGACAGCATATCGAACCTTGATTCGAACTTCTACTGGGGCAACCCCTTTTTCTCTGGTTTATGGTATGGAGACAGTTTTGCCTGTGGAAGTAGAAATCCCTTCCTTACGGATCTTATCCCAAGTAGGATTGTCTAAGGAGGAATGGACACAACAAAGGCTCGAGCAGCTGAACACGATTGATGAAAAGCGATTGAAAGCGCTCTATCACGGTCAATGTTATCAGCAGAAGGTAGCTCGATCATTTAATTAAAATGTGCGACCCAAGCACTTCGAGGTAAATGAGCTAGTCTTGAGAAAGACGCTACCAATCTTTTCAGAGCCCGGAGACAAGTTTGCCCCAAATTACAAGGGTCCTTACAAGTCCCCCAAGGAGCCTTGATCCTAACTAAGATGGATGGGCGAGAATTCTCTAAACCAGTTAATTCTGATGTTGTAAAAAAGTACTACCCTTAAAAGATGTTCATTGTCTGGCATTGCCAAGCACTTCTCTATCAGAATGAAAATGCCTATGCACCTTTATATATGAGTGATGTATTTACACCATCATAAAAAATGTGTGTTTGGTTGACTCAATGAAGAAAAATGAATGGTAATCACCAGCATTTAAGGAAGTGTTGAAAATCAAGTAGCAAACTCAATGGCATAACTTGAGCAAATCGACATTACCCAGGTAGACGTGTAAGAGTAATCCATGTCAATTTCACCTAGCTCGGTGTAAAGGACACGTCATTCAGGAACCAATCTGGTTAGAAGGAACCTTTTGTCCCAGTCAACAATCTTAGAATCTAGAAGCCTCACTTCTTGTTCCAGACACATGCTCTTGCAAAAAGTAATTGCTATTAGAAAACTGGAAGTTTTGATTCTCCATCTCAAATTCCATAGAAGCTTGAGGTACATGACTTTGCCTGATCAAAGGCAGAAGGAAAAATTCCACAGAAGAAAAGCGTTGAGAATCAATCAACGACCAACAATCATGCATACGTGGCCACAAGTAGGAAAGGCCAGTCGAAGGAAGCATTGAAATGTAAAAGAGGCCGTCAGCAACTTCCCTAAGAGCCATCACAAATAAACTCTGGGGGAAAGGTAACTTGGCATCATTTCTAACACTCACTCTCTGAACTCATATTAACAGGAAGCATTGGGATTCAAGAGTCAAATTAAATGGTTAAATAGGGCAAACCAAGTGATTCAAGCCCGGGGCAAAAACAAAGACGTCCGATCAATTTATCAACCCCTAGCTGATTATTCATGTGACATCTCCCTATTCAATAGGGACAATTCATCGACACCCTTTTGTGAATACTCCTTTTGACATTCAAGGTTTAATATATGTTTACCCCTAAAGCTGTCAATAGAATCCTTTTGAGCAAATTATGCTAAGAATACAAACTCTATCACATCATATATTACATGCCTTTTTCTAGGTGAATTTTGCATGACAATTTTGTCTATCTAAATCTTTGATTCTATTAAGGATTATTAGAATAGACTGCTAAGTGAAGAATACAAGATTAATTGAGCATGTTGGATGAGGTGCGTCAAAATGATGACAGGCAAGCCATATCCCACACACAGTCCCCCATCTATACACTTGTGAGATGAGTGCAGAAAATTCCATGACTATAGGGTAAAGAGTTCTCTTGCGAATGGTACGATGATCAAAATAGTGAGAGGCATTCCATCTCTCACTTTGAGCCCCATACACTGGCAAATTTTTGCCCTACCCCCATCAAAGAACCACCCCACACCGGGGCAAGTCGAAGGCAAGTCAACATCACGAGGTGAGAAAAGGGATAGAATTTCTCTTGCTTGCACTTGCATCAATCTTCGAGTGTCTTTATTGCATATGAACACTCGCGTTAATTTAAGTGCCCTAGAGTCATGAAGAGTAATTCTTTCTATAAGCACTTGTATCCATTGTACAACTCAATTGAGTCTAAATTCACCCTCACATGGAGGTAAAGCAGAAGCTACTGCCGTTTCAGCAGCATAATCAGAAGCACTGGCAAAAGATGAAGACTCAATAGTCTAACAAAGGCATTTGCTTGAACTTGTCAAGATCAGCTCTCAAACAACAAGAACAAAATAGGGGCATAAAAAAGCAGTGTACCTAGTAAAAGTAAGGTCAATGCTCGTGGATGAAAAACAAAAGCAAAAACTATGGACATAAAAAGGCAGTGAGCCTGGTAAAAGCAAGGTCCAATGTCTCCAAACAAAAAATACAGTTGTTTGTATTCCCGAGAGAAGTTGCTGTTGTGGTTCCATTAATGGAACCTTGATCTGACTGTGAGAAGAAAGACCGGTGACAAATGCCAAGGCGATCGCCAGCTCTTACCTTTTTACACGAGTCAAGCCTACATTTCATCCCACTGTAAAAAGTCTCTTCAGACTAAGGGCACTTCAATTAACGTAGGATTTCATATGTCTATAAGCATCGCTCGAAGAAGTACGAGCAAGATTATTCTATCTCTTTTCGTAGGATTCTTGACTTGCAAACTTGGAGATGAGCATGCGGCATCTTTTTCACAGAGCCATGACCTTGTTGGTCCCCTTTGATAAGCCATTGACCAAGCCTTCATCACAATTTCAACAAAGACCTCTCACATTAGTAAAGTCGTACCACTCGCGAGAATACTCAGACCCCTGCTGACATGATGACAGTGAGATAATGTGGTCCTTATAAATCCTGCATTAATGGTCAGGATAAAATAGCCTTTCCCATGAGAGTAAGTGAAAAGTCCTTTCAGACTGAAAGTCCCCCATTTGGCATGCTCAAGACATCTACATTCTAAATGAAGGTTGTCTTTCAAAATCTACCCCAGTGGAATTCGAATGATACAAAACTGACAAGATTGTCATGCATAAATCACATTTGAATTTATGAATTTACAGCACATATAATCATTGTGTGTATGTGTGCATATTGTGCAAACAGCAAGCACGCTCTTAGAGATTAGAGATATCGTCAGGAAAGCACATCCCCAACCTCACTCCCAGAGCTTTATGTCTGATAATCTTTGAGAACCCACCACTCATCAGGTACTCTCTCTTATTGACACTCACCATGTTCGAGTTGTCCTCAGAATATTGATATTTGCAACTGTCCAAGTATCCCTTTGTCTTTGAGTACCAACCCTTGTTCGGATACTCCATTTTTGTGACACTCGACTGGTCTGAGTTGTCCTCAGAATTGTGTCATTGAATGCTAGTAGCCACTCAAGTATTCCACCACATTATGCGCCTGCGATTACCCAGGTATACTTTCTTACACTTGGACCAGTTGAGTGGTCCCTGATCATATCATTAAATATTTGTGTTCATCCAAGTATTCCACTACTTTGTACACCTGCGGCTACCCAGGCGTCCCAACCCTTTTGAGTGCCTGTGGCTAGCCAGGTAAGTCTCATACCACATTCAAGTTTATACTACCAGGAGGTAAGAGACCTTCATGAATATCCAAGGTACATCCTCGATATTCCCATTACCAGGAGATGAGAGACCTTCATGAATATCTTAGGTACGCTCTCGATATTCCCAATTACTAGGAGGTGAGAGATCTTCATGAATATCCAAGGTACGTCATCGATATTTCTCAATTGCTAGGAGGTAGGAGACCTCCATGAATATCCCAGGTACGTCATCGATATTCCCATTACCAGAAGGTGAGAAACCTTTACAAATATCCCAGGTACGTCCTCGATATTCCATCTATCAGGAGACTTTAAACAAACGACCAAGTATTCTCCAAAGTTTGGTACTTATGTTTATCCATGTACCCCTTCGATACTTATGGACGTCCAGGTATCCTCCAAAAATTTGTACTCGTGATCATCCAAGTACCCTTTCGATACTTGCGAATGTCTAGGTATCCTCCAAGAGTTTGTACTCGTGATCATCCAAGTACTCTTTCAACACCTGCAAGCAATCAGGTACTCCTTTAATGCCTGCAAACATCCAGGCACCATCCAAGAGTTTGTACTTGTGACCATCCAATTACTCTTTCGATACCTGCAAGTAACCAGGTATTTTCCAGCATCTAGTACTTGTGATCATACAGGTACCCCTTCGATACCTGTGAACGTCCAGGTATCCTCCAAGAGTTTGTACATGTGATCATCCAAGTACCCTTTCGACGCCTGCAAAGGCCTAAATATCCTCTAGGTTAGTACTTGTGAATATCCAGGTACTCTTTCAAAATGCCTGTAAATGTTCAGGCACTCAACAAATCGATGCTCTGAGAAAGGTCAGGTTCCAACTGGTGTCTTCGATAGAAGCCAGACACCCCATAAATCGATGCCCTAAGAAAGGTCGGTGCATCCTCCCGAGAAAGGTCGGGTTCCTACCAGTGTCTTTGACAGAAGTCAGACACCCCAACAAATATGATGCCCTAAGAAAGGTCGGTGCATCTCCCGAGAAAGGTCAGGTATCAATTGGTGTCCTCGATACAGATCAGGCACCCACAAATAGATGCCCTGAGAAAGGTCGGCGCATCTCCTGTCATGGCAACCGAAGAAAGGTTTGGGTCCGAGACAAACTACTTACTGCTCTGACAGGCGACCGAAGAATGGTTCGGGCCCTGGAAAAGCATTTTACCGTCACAGCGACCGAAGAAAGGTTTGGGTCCGAGGCAAATCACTTATTGCTCTGACAGGCGACCGAAGAATGGTTCGGGTCCTGGAAAGGCAATTTCCTGTCAAGGCGACCGAAGAGAGGTTCAGGTCCTAGACAAATTATTCATTGTTTTAACAGGCGACCGAAGAATGGTTTGAGTCCTGGAAAGGCAACCTCCTCATATCACCAAGTAAGATGACACCTTGATACTTGTCAAACTCGGGGTTCACATCCTATCTCATTCCCTCCCGGTAAGTAACTATAGGTATCTTCTTATCTGTCTTAGTATATGTAAAGTTATATTGCTCTTTTTTCGCATAGAATAATAAGTCCCAAATAAAATATAATCTGCTACGCATGCTGGATAAAATTCAGGCATCAGTTTGTCTTTGAATGCAACCTCTGCAAGCACACCTTCAAAGAGGGGCAGCTATTGACGTCTTAATTTTATTTAGGTTTTATTTTATTAATTAAGTTTTCGGATTAAAAAAAAAACAAAAAATAAAAACAAAAATAAGAAAAGCAAAAGCAAAAGCCCAGCCCAGCCCTTCCTCCTTTCGCGCGAGCCCTAAGGCCACTCTCCTCCTTCTTCACCCCCTACCCGGCCCCTTTCTCTCTTCTTCTTCCTCCTTCCCTCTCCTTCGCCGTTGCAACTCACGCACGTGAGGGAGGCTGATGTGCGAAGGACGACCTACGGTCGAGGAGAGTAGGCCAACATCGGCCGGAGAGGACAAGATCTCAGGCGCCATTAATGCTGAGTAGGCTTCGCTAGAAAGCTTGATACGACATCGGTTCAGCCAAGGGGAACCGGTGGGCAAGCTGGAAGCCGGCGGCCGAGGCCCTCCGTCGACCGGATTTCCTTTGCCTATAAATAGGTGGCCGCAAGCACCGTCGGAGGGCATGGCGAGCGCGGAGATCTTTCACTTAGAGACATTGGGAAAGATCAAAGGGCGAGCGTGGGGGAGAACTCGAGCTCAGCCTACCCTCCACCGAGAGACTTCGGGGAAGGCCAGCGGCGAGCGAGTTCGAGAGGGTTAGATCTAGCTGATGGAGGCTCGGATCTGGCCAGAGAGAGAGAAAATCAAGGCTGAGGAAGGTCCGGCTAAGATTTGCGCCTCAGATCTGGGAGACAACACCGCTTCACCGAGCCATCACAGCCCCGACGCCGACCAGCAACGCCCCCGCGCCGTGCTCCCTCTACAGACAGGTATCAACCACCGTCCGCCGTTGCTTTTCCACTCGAAACCTATGTCGCCGCCCCTGCCCTCGCCAATCGCGTTGTCGCTATTGCTTCCCCCTACCTGAGACCCTAGTCGTGTCCGCCAATTCCCTTGATGTGAGTGTCACTTGCTGCTGCTCTACCCCAACGTCTCCCTCGTCGAACGGCCCACCATTCAACGCAACACCATCCCCGTCAGGTGGCCAACTGCTGTCCTCGAGCCCATCATCGCCATCATTGTCATCGTTCGATCGCCCAGTAGCTCCTTGGCCACCCTCATCAGTGCCGCAAAGATGCGGGCAAGGAGAGGGGTGCCTGTTGAGTCCAAACCGGGTAGGGTTTGCCCATCAGTCGGGTCGAACCCAGATTGGGCGTCCGGGTAGGGATTCCCCCATTTTGGGCCTGCACGTGTGGGTCGGTTAATCCTTGGGTTGTTTTTTCTTAATGAAGATGGGCCAAATCAGTGGGCTCCGCTTGTTTTTTTTTTAAAAAAAAAAAAAAGAAAAAAGGAAAAACGAGTCGAACCCGCGTAGCAGGCCCGTTTGCATTTTGGGCTGGCTCGGGTCGAACCCAACCCCGCAGGACCCGGCCGGGTCGGCTTTTCTATTATTTTAAATAATATATTAATAAATAAATAAAAATAAATAATTTATTTATAAAAAAAAATTTCATATTTTCCAAAAAATGCCAAAAAGACTTGTATTTTCAAAAAAATACCAAAAATATCCAAAAAGTCCCTTTTATGTGCAAAAAATAGAAAAATACCAAAAAAAAATGTTTTTCCTCCCCACAAATACATGAAAAATCCCTCAAAAATCCAAAAAGTCTTAGGGTTTAAACAAGATTAGGTACCGAAAGGGTATTAGTGATTAACTAGTGTAATCAAGTTCCCGATCCTAATTTCTCTGGTTGCGCAAAAGCGAGTATTTCTCCCAATACTTCGCATGGGTTTCTAATCAACCTACCCCAAATTGATTAGCGGCGACTCTGTTTTAAAAATTAACTTGCAGGTTAAAAACTTAAACTGTTAAAGTCATGAATTGGTGGACTTGGGAGAGTCCGGGCATAACTAAATTCAGCCGAGTCATTAGCCCTGCGGCGCCCGTACCCGATTGCGGGCACCGAAAAAAAAGAGGTCGCGACATGTCCTAATTGGCTTCTCCAACAGGGTTAATTACATGGGTCAAAACTGAGAAAAATACTTGGCTAGGGATTCGCTCTCTTGCTTTTTTAGATGCAATTGTCCTCTTGGACTATGAACTCATTGGGGTTTGCCGGTACTAATTATTTGTGTCTTGACTCTTCTTCCTTGATTTCTCCTATTTAAAATTCTCGATGGTCGTAATCATGCCAAAAAGTCACTCATGGGCTTTGTTCATGAACTGTTTAGAAGATAAGCTTGAGGATACGATTTATGTAGCTATCTCAAAGATTCAAACTGAAATATACATATAATTAATTTTTTGACTTCTCTCACCATATATTTGTTGTTCTTCTTTTTTCCTGTTCACCAAGTCTAGAAATAGACACATTATCCCTTAACTCCTCATTTTCTTCTTTGATATTCTTTATTCAAGTGAACTAAGCTCCACGCACTACGCATAACCTCCACAACAAGATCGTCTCAATATGTTTATTTCTTAATGGTGTCAAAATCCAATATGCAATCGGACATTGTCTGATATTCTCTTTTTGAAAGTAAGCATGCTATTTCCTAAAATTTTCTTATTTAAAAGGGAGGATGCAAGTGTGGCATCCCAAAATTCATAGCCAAGCCATAAGGTGTGTTAAAGTCTTTAATTAGGTGATAAAAATTTCCATGGCTTATGCTTTAGCCATTAGTCTTTTAATTAGATGATTTGTGCATATGATTGTGAGAATTTAAATTCGATAGATCAATAATTTATGCTTGGCCATGTACTTTATAAATTAAATTTCAATAAGCAAAATGCCCCAAGACTTTGGCCAAGATGAAAATTGAAACTTAAAAATATTTATAGAAGGAATTCAAAAAAAAAATAAAGAGGAAAAAGGGTTAATTTTAGCAAATGGGCCTTAGGCCCATTGGCCTAAGCTTAATGGGCCAAGTTAGTCAGCCCAATTAGGCCCACTAAAGGGGGCTGTCGCCGGCCCAATAGAGGCCCAAAAAGAGTGGCTGGATGGCCCAACTCCAAGGCCCATGATGCATGAGTTGTAACAAGTGGCACAAAGAAGGCCATGCATTGGCCATGGTTAAGGCAAAGCAATCATTACTAATCATGAGAGTTTAGGGGTATAAGAAGGGAAGAGAGAGAAGGGTGGCTGGCCATTTGCTCGCCCAAGGAGAGAGAGAGAGAGAGAGAGTTGTGCGAGAGAGAGAGATCGTGCGAGAGGGAGGAGCGGCCGAGAGAGAAAAGAGGAGGGAACCGCCGTCCGTCCGCCCGTGTGCCGCCGTGTTCGCCGCCCTACGCCATCGTCCGTTCGGTCTAGAGGCAAGTGGGAGTCCTCTAGCTTCTCTTGCATGCTTGTATGTTGTTTGCATGTTAGATTTTGGGTGTTTTAAGTGAGAAAAACCGAGGTATGGTTGGCTTGTTCTTAAGTCGCGTGACTGTTCTTGCTCGGATTGTGTGAGTCAGTAACTTGTTTGAGCTTGCATACGTGTTTGGAGTCCGATTTGGGCTTCGATGTCTTCAAGAAAGTTGTAGCTAACATCCTGTAATATAACATACTAAAATTTCGTGAAAAATGCTGGGGTTTGAGGAGTTAAATTCTCATCTTACGGAGACCTCAGATCTGGAGAGTCTTTACTGACCTTTTGCTGGATTCATGGTTGCATGTTGGTTTTTGTTGAGAATCTCACTTCGATTTCTTCATGAAAGTTGTAGGGAACATCTTAAAATACAAAATACTCAAATTTGAAGTGAAAAGAACAAGTATAGCTTGGTAAATCGACTAGATCTTGAAGACGATGATTCTGGTGATGTATTCCGAGACACCCGAGACTTAAAGGACTAAAATGAGGACTATAATCTGGTTATTTGACTTGGATCTCTTCATGAAACTTGTAAAGGACATCTTGAAACATAACATATCCGAATTTCAAAGAAAACGAAAGAGAATAGGTATGTTAAAACTTCATATTTCGGAGATGGAGGCACTGGATGATGCGGTAACCGGTCCAGAAGCTTCGTGAGGTTGAATAAAATAATCTATAAATAATCTGGCTTGGAGTTATGGATGAAAGTTGTACGAAAATGTCTTGGCTATAATCCAGTAAAATTTCATAATTTTTGGAGGCCATATGGATATGTTAATTGAATTTATTCGGAAACTGTGCATTCTGGTTTCATCCGAGAAGCATAGGATGTTTTGGGAAAATTATGAGATTTTGTAAAAATTCAATTTGGCCATGAATTTTGCAAGTAATTATCATCCTATGAGTTTTTTTTTAACAATTTCTTGAATTTTGATAATTTTGGGAATTTATAGTTATTTAAAAAATAATAATAATAAATAAAAATAAATAAATAAATAAATAAAATTATTTTATTGGCCATAAATTCCATTTAAGTAATTCATGTTGCAAGTGTGATAAAGCCTTGATATGTGTATGATATTGAATTGAGTTGCATATGTGATAAAGTCTTGGCAAGTATATGACATTGAATTGAGATGTATATGTGATAAAGTCTTGGTATATGTATGGCATTGAATCGAAATGCATGTATGAATGTCATGCCAAGTATGATTTGTTTGATATCATGCCATGTGCCATGTTAAAATGAGATTAAAATACCGGTAAACATGGATGATGGTAAATGTGGAGATGGTTGTGATGGCGGATGATGCCCGGAATGTATAGAGATACATTGCCGGAATTCCCTGGGAGATTCAGGATGCCCAGAATGTGGGGGGCCGGAAGCCCTGTCGGAGGTTTCTGCCCGAAGGGAAATGCCTCGCGATGCCAGGATTGGGGTGCGGGATGCCCGGCCAGGGAGTGTAAATGCCGGAAGCCCTATCAGAGGTTTCTGCCCGAACGGAATGCCTCGTGATGCTAGTTGAGATGCGAGATGCCCAAAATGTGGGGGGGCCGGATGCCCGGTGGCCTGGGAGGCTGAATGCCGGAAGCCTCGAAGGTCTTTGCCCGAGGGGATGATGAGATTGATGATTTGAGAAATGGGTGATGTGGTGATCAACTGAAAGCAAAAAGTGGAAATTAAACCATGATATGATATGCATGATGATATGCATGATGATGATGATGATGATATGTGATGTGAAATAATGATGATCACCCATGATATGATATGTATGATGATATGCATGATGATGATAATGATATGTGATGTGAAAAAACGATGATCACCCATGATATGATATGCATGATGATCATGATATGATATGCATGATGATATGCATGATGATGATGATGATGATGATGATGATGATGATATGATATGCATGATGATATGCATGGTGATGATAATGATGATGATATATGATATGACACGTGTAATGTGATGATGTCATGATGATGATGACATGTGTGATGAAATGATGCCATGATGATGATGACATGTGTAATGAAATGATGTCATGATGATGATGACATGTGTGATACGATGATGATACACATGTATGTGTTATAAATTGATATGATGATGCATGATAGTATGCGCATGGCTTCAAGGTAAGTAACGCCTGCAATGCATGTATGATTTTCTTGATGGATTGAGTTATTATTGGATTTGCCTATCTACTAAGTGGTTGTACTCACCCCTTTTGGGGATAACATTTCAGATTAGCAGTATGCCGCTTCCTGTCGTCACGCGGGGTACATTTTACGGGATACCGTCCGATGTAGAGGTCGAGTGTGCTGAGATAGACTTTCCCTCTGTTCCCGGACTGACTTTTATTCGAGTACGCTGTCTAGTGATATACGACGTGGGCCTGGCTGGGGGCCCTGTCATTCAGGAGTTTATATCCGTACATGTTCGTTGGGATGGAGCGATGCGAGGGATGTTGCCACCGCCACCGCCTGATGCACCGGGTTGGGTATGAGACCGTGCGCGACGAGTAGGAGCTGGATCCTTTTTGGGAGTTAGTTAGCCGACACATATGATGGGAGGTCGTACGCATGTGATGTAGAGGGTCGAGGATCTTTTTGAGGTTTTAGGCTAGACATGGTAGATTCCTAGCTTTTCCTTGTTATGTATCGACCCGAAAAGAAGTCCCATCCTGAAAGAATATGTAAATAAAGTGTCGCCGCTTCTTTATAAAATCCTGATGTTTGGTGGTGTGTATTTGTATCATGGTTAGTAGGGGGAGAGATGGTGATGTTTTATTTTGCTTCCGCTAATGAGTCGCGCTAGGACCGTTTTGTTTTTAAAAAAAAATGTGTCTATGAATTTTGACGCATCTTCTAAGGAGAAAGGTAATAAGGAGTAACATTGGCACTGGTGACGACCTGTGAAGGGTTCGGGGTGTCACAGCCGGTCTTCTTTTTGGTATCAGAGCGAATGGTTATAGGTGGAGTGATAAGGAGCCTCAATTGGAAATTGAGGAACATGATGACAATGCACACCATAGGATCTAAAACGAAAAAAATTGAATAACAGGTGATGAGTATTCACTCGTAAATCCCTAGTAGTTTATTTTGAGTTGTTTTTAGGTACCAGTAACATGTATATGTTACTTATGTAGTGATAGTAATTGCTTTGAGTGGAGGCAGTGAGTCTCAGATTATTCCTGAGGCAATGCTTGGAACTTGTAAAGTCATGGTGCGAGGTAGAAGTGCTCATCCATCGAGGGCTAAAGCCTCTGCTGCAAGGGCTGAACCCCGAATGGAAGATATCCTGCAGGCATTAGCCAATATTGGAAATTTGATGGAAAGACAGGCGTAGCAACAGCCCGGAGCAGAACGACATACTCAAGGACTAGTGCAGCAGTTTCTGAAGCTGAAGCCACTTAAGTTCAATGGAATGGGAAGTCCTGAGGAGGTGGAGCAATGGATTGATGGAATGGAACGAATTTTCCGGCTGTTGGACTGCACTGATGCTGAGAAAATAGTTTTAGTAGAGTGCCGGTTGGAGGGAAATGCGAAGTTTTAGTGGAGAGCTTCGAATGACATAATCTTTCCACCAGGTACTGATGTGAGCTGGGAGGAGTTTGTTAGGGCTTTCAATAGGAAGCATTTTTCTGATTGTGCTAAGGATAGGAAGATTACTGAATTTGTTCAGCTAGAACATAAAGGGTTGACAGTAGATCAGTATGAGGCTAGATTTTCTGAATTGTCTAGATATGCTCCTAAATTGATTGAGGATAAGGAGGAGAAGGCTAAGAGATTCTGAAAAGGGCCGAGGACCCGACATTAGAAAGCAACTGGTGCCTTTGAACATAAGGGATTATAATGAGATTTATGAAAGGGCGCAGTTAGTGGAGCAGGAGCTGTTGAGGGAACGGTCGGAGTTTAAGAAACCGCTGAACTTTAATGATGTGAGAAGGGGTAAGAGGCCTTATTCTGGTCAAGGTCAGACTTGGAATGTGAAGAAGAAGAGTAACTTTGGAAATTTTTGAGGGGCAAGGAGTGGTCCGAATATAGGGAAAGCACCCTATTAGCCTGGTGTTTGTCAAAAATGTCATGGGAGACATGGCTCAGGACCTTGTACTAGTCAATTGAAATGTTTTGGTTGTGGACAAGTAGGTCATCTTAGGAGAAATTGCCCACAAGAGAGGTCGCAAGTGAGTGTTGGCTCAATACGACAGGGATATCAGAATGCTGTTAGGTCAAACCCACAAGGGAATCCTCAGAGACCACCTGCACAAGGAAGGGTGTATACGATCACCCAGGAGGAAGCGGAAGCTTCCAAAAATGTTATCTCAGGTACTATTCTTATTAATGGTGAAAAGGCATATGCATTGTTTGATACGGGTGCAACACATTCGTTTGTGTCTGAAAGATATAGATGTTTGAATAAGATAGAAGTTATGCCTCTTGAAATGCCTCTTTGTGTTTCCACGCCTTTAAAGGATATGGTATTGTCTATGTTGGTATGTGGAAATTGTAAGATATCGATGGGAGGAAAGGATATGGAAATAGACTTGGTTGTAATGGCTATGTATGATTTTGATGTTATTATAGGAATGGACTGGCTTCATAAGTATCGGGCTAGAATGGATTGTTATAGAAGAGTGGTTCAATTCATTTTACCTGATCAGTCTAGTTGTGAATTTTTAGGAGGTCAGACCCATTTTTTTGTAGCACTTATTTCGGTAGTAGAAGCCTGTAAGTTACTTGACAAAGGATGTCAAGGGTACCTAGCCATAGTTAGAGATTATGCCAGGGAGGAGCCTAAACTTGAGGAAGTTCGTGTAGTTAACGAATTTCAAGATGTATTTCCGAGGAATTGCTCGGATTGCCGCCGGAGCGGGAGATTGAATTTGAAATTGAATTAATGCCTGGAACGGGACCAATATCAAAAGCCCCGTATAGGATGGTCTTAGTTGAATTGAAGGAGTTGAAAGTGCATCTGCAAGAATTGCTTGACAAAGGATTCATTAGACTAAGTGCTTCACCTTAGGGTGCACCAGTCTTGTTTGTGAAAAAGAAGGATGGATCGATGCGCTTGTGTATTGACTATAGGCAGTTAAACCAAGTGACCATCAAGAATAAGTATCATTTGCCTAGAATTGATGACTTGTTTGACCAACTCTAGGGAAGTTTGGTCTTCTCTAAGATTGACTTGAGGTCGGGATACCATCAGTTGAGAATTAAGAAGGAGGACATTCCTAAGACTGCGTTTAGGACTCGTTATGGACACTATGAGTTCCTTGTTATGCCATTTGGATTAACTAACGCGCCGGCTGCATTTATAGATTTGATGAATAGAATATTTCAGCCTTACTTGGATCAGTTTGTGATTGTGTTTATTGATGACATCCTGATATATTCAAAAGGGCCTAAAGAGCATGAGCAACATTTGAGAATAGTTTTGCAGACCTTGAGAGAGCATAAGTTGTATGCTAAGTTTAGTAAGTGTGAATTCTGGTTGGACCGGATAATATTTTTAAGACATGTGGTGTCAGGAAAAGGAATTGCAGTAGACCCGGCAAAAGTTGAAATGGTAGTAAATTGGCCGAGACCAACGACACCCACCGAAATACGAAGTTTCTTAGGATTGGCTGGTTATTATAGAAGGTTTATTGAAGGATTTTCATGACTGGCAGGACCTTTAACCAAATTGACCCGAAAAAATGTAAAATTTGAGTGGAATGGAGAATGTGAAAGGAGTTTTCAGGAGCTCAAAAGGAAATTGACTTCGGCTCCAATTCTGACTATACCTACTGGACCTGATGGTTTCACGGTGTATAGTGATGCATCTCACAAAGGACTAGGATGTGTGTTGATGCAGCATGGCAAGGTTGTAGCCTATGCATCCAGACAATTGAAACCCCATGAGCTTAATTACCCAACGCATGATTTAGAACTAGTAGCTATAGTGTTTGACTTGAAGATATGAAGACACTATTTGTATGGGGAAAAGTTTGAGATTTACACGGATCATAAGAGTTTGAAGTATCTGTTCTCACAAAAGGAGTTGAACATGAGACAAAGGAGGTGGATGGAGTTATTAAAGGATTATGATTGTGAGATAAAATATCATCCAAGAAAAGCGAATAGAGTAGCAGATGCTCTTAGTCGAAAGTCGGCTATGGAGATGGCTAGTTTAAGGATGGCAGAATGGGAACTGTTAGAATCTGTATCAAATTCAGAATTTAAATTGGAAATGGATTGTCTTACTGGTATGCTTAGTGCATTAAGGATTGAGCCTGAAATTATCCAGAAAATTAAAATCTTGCAAGAATCTGACCCAGAGATTTTGAAAGTGAAAGATGCTGTATCTTTAGGGAAAATACCAGAATTTCAAATCTCTGATGATGGAATAGTAAGATGTCAAGGACGACTTTGTGTTCCCGACAATGAGGAATTAAGGAAGGAGATTCTGTCGGAGGCACATAAGAGTAATTATAGTATCCACCCAGGTAGTACAAAGATGTACAGGAATTTGCGTCAACAATTTTGGTGGAATGGTATGAAGGCAGATACGGCTAAGCACGTTTCTCAATGTTTGACGTGCCAGCAAGTAAAAGCGGAACATCGTAAACCTGCAGGACTCTTGAGACCATTAGATATTCCCGAATGGAAATGGGAACATATAACGATGGACTTTGTGCAAGGATTGCCAAGGACATCAAGTAGTCATGACTCAATTTTGGTTATAGTGGATCGTTTGACTAAATCGGCACATTTCTTAGCGATTCGCATGGACTACCCAATGGATAAGTATGCGGACATGTATGTAAGTCAAGTGGTGCACTTACATGGTGTTCCAGTGACTATATTACTTCAGATCGAGATTCGAGGTTTACTTCAAATTTTTGGAGAAGTCTTCAAATTGCATTAGGGACTAAGCTTCAATTTAGTACTGCTTTTTATCCTCAGACAGATGGTCAATCGGAAAGAGTAATCTAGATATTGGAAGATATGTCAAGGGCTTGCGTAATTGATTTCAAAGGAAATTGGGATGAAAGATTGCATTTGGTAGAGTTTGCCTATAACAATAGTTTTCAGAAAAGTATAGGCATGGCCCCTTATAAAGCATTATATGGAAGGAGATGTAGGACTCATGTCTGTTGGAGTGAAGTAGGTGAAAGGAAGTTGACAGGACCTGAACTAGTACAAGTTACCACTGAAGTTGTTGATATTATCAGAGAAAGACTTAGAACAGCTCAGAGTAGACAGAAAGACTACGCAGATAGGCGTAGAAGGCTTTTGGAATTTAGTGTAGGAGACCATGTATTCCTTAAGGTATCTCCTATGAAAGGAATATCTCGATTTAGGATGAGGGGTAAGTTAAGTCCTAGATTTGTTGGACCTTTTGAAATTCTTGAGAGGATAGGTGACGTAGCATATCATTTAGCATCACCTCCTAAGTTAGGAAATCTGCACGATGTGTTTCATGTATCGATGTTGAGGAAGTACCAGCCGGATCCTAGTCACATACTTGATCATGAAGCCATCAAAGTGGATGAGAAAGTTAGGTACATTGAAGAGCCTGTGCAGATATTGGACCGAAATGAGCAAATTCTTATGACCAAGAAGATCCCATTGCTTAAGGTATTATGGCGACATCATGATGTGGAGGAAGCCACGTGGGAAAGTGAGGATCAGATGAAGGAAAAGTACCCTTACTTATTTCAAGAAGGTGCGAGTGGTGTTTGAATTTCGAGGACGAAATTCTCTAAGGAGGGGAGAATTGTGGCATCCCAAAATTCAGAGCCAAGCCATAAGGTGTGTTAAAGTCTTTAATTAGGTGATAAAAATTTCTATGGCTTATGCTTTAGCCATTAGTCTTTTAATTAGATGATTTGTGCATATGATTGTGAGAATTTAAATTCGATAGATCAATAATTTATGCTTGGCCATGTACTTTATAAATTAAATTTCAATAAGCAAAATGCCCCAAGACTTTGGCCAAGATGAAAATTGAAACTTAATAGAAGGAATTAAAAAAAAAAGAAAAAGAGGAAAAAGGGTTAATTTTAGCAAATGGGCCTTAGGCCCATTGGCCTAAGCTTAATGGGCCAAGTTAGTCGGCCCAATTAGGCCCACTAAAGGGGGCTGTTGCCAGCCCAATAGAGGCCCAAAAAGAGTGGCTGGATGGCCCAACTCCAAGGCCCATGATGCATGAGTTGTAACAAGTGGCACAAAGAAGGCCATGCATTGGCCATGGTTAAGGCAAAGCAATCATTACTAATCATGAGAGTTTAGGGGTATAAGAAGGGAAGAGAGAGAAGGGTGGCTGGCCATTTGCTCGCCCAAGGAGAGAGAGAGAGAGAGTTGTGCGAGAGAGAGATCGTGCGAGAGGGAGGAGCAGCCGAGAGAGAAAAGGGGAGGGAACCGCCGTCCGTTCGCCCGTGTGCCGCCGTGTTCGCCGCCCTACGACGTCGTCTGTTCGGTCTAGAGGCAAGTGGGAGTCCTCTAGCTTCTCTTGCATGCTTGTATGTTGTTTGCATGTTAGATTTTGGGTGTTTTAAGTGAGAAAAACCGAGGTATGGTTGGCTTGTTCTTAAGTCGCGTGACTGTTCTTGCTCGGATTGTGTGAGTCAGTAACTTGTTTGAGCTTGCATGTGTGTTTGGAGTCCGATTTTGGCTTCGATGTCTTCATGAAAGTTGTAGAAAACATCTTTTACTACAACATACTAAACTTTCGTGAAAAATGATGGAGATTGGGGGGTTAAAGTCTCATCTTACGGAGACCTCAGATCTGGAGAGTCTTTACTGACCTTTTGCTGGATTCATGGTTGCATGTTGGTTTTTGTTGAGAATCTCACTTCGATTTCTTCATAAACGTTGTAGGGAACATCCTAAAATACAACATAATCAAATTTGAAGTGAAAAGAACAAGTATAGCTTGGTAAATCGACTAGATCTTGAAGACGATGATTCTGGTGATGTATTCCGAGACACCCGAGACTTAAAGGACTAAAATGAGGACTATATTCTGGTTATTTGACTTGGATATCTTCATGAAACTTGTAAAGGACATCTTGACACATAACATATCCGAATTTCAGAGAAAACGAAAGAGAATAGGTAGGTTAAAACTTCATATTTCGGAGATGGAGGCACTGGACGATGCGGAAACGGGTCCAGAAGCTTCGTGAGGTTGAATAAAATAATCTATAAGTAATATGGCTTGGAGTTCTGCATGAAAGTTGTACGAAAATAACTTGGCTATAATCCAGTAAATTTTTATAATTTTTAGAGGCCATATGAATATTTTAATTGAATTTATTCAGAAACCGTGCATTCTGGTTTCATCCAAGAAGCATAGGATGTTTTGGGAAAATTATGAGATTTTGTAAAAATTCAATTTGGCCATGAATTTTGCAAGTGATTATCATCCTATGAGTTTGTTTAACAATTTCTTGAATTTTGATAATTTTGGGAATTTATAGTTATTTAAATAAATAAATAAATAAATAAATAAATAAAAATGAATAAATAAATAAAAGGAATTATTTTATTGACCATAAATTCCATTTAAGTAATTCATGTTGCATGTGTGATAAAGCCTTGATATGTGTATGATATTGAAATGAGTTGCATATGTGATAAAGTCTTGACAAGTATATGACATTGAATTGAGATGTATATGTGATAAAGTCTTGGTATATGTATGGCATTGAATCGAAATGCATGTATGAATGTCAGGCCAAGTATGATTTGTTTGATATCATGCCATGTGCCATGTTAAAATGAGATTAAAATACTAGTAAACATGGATGATGGTAAATGAGGAGATGGTTGTGATGGCGGATGATGCCCAGAATGTATAGAGATACATTGTCGGAATTCCCTGGGAGATTCGGGATGCCCGAGAATGTGGGGGCCGGAAGCCTGTCGGAGCTTTCTGCCCGAAGGGAAATGCCTCGCGATGCCAGGATTGGGGTGCGGGATGCCCGGCCAGAGAGTGTAAATGCCGGAAGCCCTGTCGGAGGTTTCTGCCCGAAGGGAATGCCTCGTGATGCTAGTTGAGATGCGAGATGCCCGGAATGTGGGAGGCCGGATGCCGGTGGCCCTGGGAGGCTGAATGCCAGAAGCCTCGGAGGTATTTGCCCGAGGGGATGATGAAATTGATGATTTGAGAAATGGGTGATGTGGTGATCAATTGAAAACAAAAAGTGGAAATTAAACCATGATATGATATGCATGATGATATGCATGATGATGATGATGATATGTGATGTGAAATAATGTTGATCACCCATGATATGATATGCATGATGATATGCATGATGATGATAATGATATGTGATGTGAAATAACGATGATCACCCATGATATGATATGCATGATGATATGCAAGATGATGATGATGACGATATGCATGATGATCATGATATGATATGCATGATGATATGCATGATGATGATGATATGATATGCATGATGATATGCATGTTGATGATAATGATGATGATATATGATATGACACGTGTAATGTGATGATGTCATGATGATGATGACATGTGTGATGAAATGATGCCATGATGATGATGACATGTGTAATGAAATGATGTCATGATGATGATGACATGTATGATACGATGATGATACACATGTATGTGTTATAAATTGATATGATGATGCATGATAGTATGCGCATGGCTTCAAGGTAAGTAACGCCTACAATGCATGTATGATTTGCCTGATGCATTGAGTTGTTATTGGATTTCCCTATCTGCTGAGTGGTTGTACTCACCCCTTTTGGGGATAACATTTCAGATTAGCAGTATGCCGCTTCCTACCGTCACGCGGGGTAAATTTTACGGGATACCGTCCGATGTAGAGGTCGAGTGTGCTAAGATAGACTGTCCCTCTGTTCCCGAACTGACTTTTATTCGAGTACGTTGTCTAGTGATGTATGACATGGGCCTGGCTGGGGGCCCTTTCATTCAAGAGTTTATATCCGTACATGTTCGTCGAGATGGAGCGATGCAAGGGATGTTGCCACCGCCACCGCCTGATGCACGGGGTTGGGTATGAGACAGTGCGTGACGAGTAGGAGCTGGATCCTTTTTGGGAGTTAGTTAGCCGACACATATGATGGGAGGTCGTACGCATGTGATGTAGAGGGTTGAGGATCTTTTTGAGGTTTTAGGCTGGACATGGCAGAGTCCTAGCTTTTCCTTGTTATGTATCGACCCGAAAAGAAGTCCCATCCTGAAAGAATATGTAAATAAAGTGTCGTCGCTTGTTTATAAAATCCTGATGTTTAGTGGTGTGTATTTGTATCATGGTGGGTAGGGGGAGAGATGGTGATGTTTTATTTTGCTTCCGCTAATAAGTCGCGCTGGGACCGTTTTGTTTTAAAAAAAAAATGTGTCTATGAATTTTGACGCATCTTCTAAGGAGAAAGGTAATAAGGAGTAACATTGGCGCTGGTGATGACCTGTGAAGGGTTCGGGGTGTCACAGCAAGCAATGAACTCTTTTAATTGCTCGCCTAACTTTCCATGTACTTCAACGAGAAATTCAAAACCCAAACTCGACTTAGACTGATGACTTTACTTAGCAATTCCGATGCATTTTCCTTCTATATATAACGGAACTTTTTTTTGGTCGAAAACATAAATATATTATAAACTTAGATTAGAAGTTACATTTATAGGCATATCAGAATATAAAAGATCTTGTAAAAAGGAAGGAGGATGTTGCACCCAATCTAAGGAAAGCAGAGAAGCCCGATGGGCCTTTGCAGTCCGATCCGCCACAGAATTCGCTGCCCTATTGCAATGAATGATGGTAAGATTAGGGCACCGAAGTTTCATATCCCTTATCTCTTGAAGAATGCCTCTGTGCTCCCACGATGTCAGGGTAGGATCGTTGATGGCGTCTAGAAGAGTCGAGCAGTTGGATTCCACTTCAAGATGATCCGATTCGCGCCCTCTCTGGAGCAAGAAGTGCAAGGTTTGATTTAAGCCGAGCACCTCAGCCTGCAGTGCTGAAGATACAGACACTATTTGCGCGAAGCCATCGAGTAAGACACCAGTGGAATCTCTGTACACACAGGCGATCGAAGCGTCGTGACACTGAGATAGGTAAGCGGCATCAATATTGACTTTTATAAAGCCTTTGGCTGGTGGATGCCATTGCTGATCTGAATCATGTTGATTTCTCCTATGCCGCTGCCTCTTCTAACCGAAGCTCCAAGCTGATCGTGCGTCTACTAACGTAGATTGCACAACCTGGTTAACGTTGAGGCATTGCTGATGGAACAAGAAGTTGTTTCTGGCTTTCCAGATATGCCAGAGAAGAGCCGCAACTGTTTCGAGCTCGGGTAAGCCATTCTGTTTCACAATAATAGCAACCAGCTAGTTTTCTATGCGATTCACTCCTGTAGGATGATGCTTGATGTCGATTTCTGAGTGTAACCATACATTTAAGGTCCATGGGCATAACAAAAATAAATGCTCTGGTGTTTCGGGTACCTGTGTAGTGCACATACAGCAAGTAGGGTCTGAGATAATGTGTCGACGATATAGGTTTTCTCTAGTCGGCAGGGCATTGCTGCAAATTGACCACAGGAATGGTTTAAATTTAGGCAAAGTAGTGATTTTTCATAGGGCATTCCATAATTTACGAGGCGGCTGATATGATGAAGAGTCTTGATTGTTGTTGTGACGTGTTTGCTGAGCTCTGATGTGATTGTAACAACTCTTTACCGTAAATTGTTCATTTTGTTTTCCTATCTAGACAAGTTTGTCTTGCGTGTGCTGTGGCCGGATAGAAAGAGATAGTATTTCATCGACTAGTTTACTATCAAAGCTCTGGCTTAATAGGGTAGTGTGCTATGCTTGCTGTTATGAGATTATAAAGTCTGCAACTCGCTGTGGTTCATCTCTAGGAGCAGGGTCCCCTATTACACCCCTAGCTAGCCACTTGTCCTCTCGTATTTTGATTTGTGTGCCGTCCCCAACAGACCATAAGACCTTATCGGTAATAGATTCCCGACCTAGCAAAATACTTTGCCAACCCCAAGAGGGTCTAGCACCTTTAGTAGCATTCCAGAAATCCCGAGAGTGAAAGTATAGACCTTTAAGGATTCTGCTAGGTAAAGAATGTGGTTGTTGAACTAGCTGCCAAGCTTGTTTTCCTAGTAATGCTCGGTTGAAAGCCAAAAGATCGCGAAAACCTAAACCCCCTTCATCTTTCCGTCGCTTGATAGATTCCCAGTTCTTCCAATGTATACCTTGCTTGCTGTAATCAGACTGCCACAAGAATCGAGCTATCCCCTTTTCAATTAACTTACACAACGTAATAGGGATCTTAAATATTGACATAGCATATTGGGGGATTGCTTGCACTACCGTTTTAAGTAAGACTTCCTTACCCCCTTTTGAGATCAACTTTTCCTTCCAACCTTCAAGCTTGGAATGCACACGACTCATAATCCATGTAAACATGTCTCTCTTAGATTTCCCCCAGTCTAAAGGAATGCCAAGATACTTGCCAGATTTTTGCAAAATAGGGACTCTTAGTTCACTGGCCAGATTCTCTTTCAAGCTGCTAGGACAGTCGGTACTAAAAAATAGACCATATTTATTCCTATTCACAGCTTGTCCTGTAGCTATACAATATTCATTTTGGATAGAAGCTAAGTTTTGACATTTGATAAGCTTCGCATCGAGGAAGAAAATAGCATCATCTGCGAAAAATAAATGAGATAAGGTGGGACACCAGCGATTTAGCTTAATACCTTTAAGATTGCCAATTGCCACTGCATTGTTGATTAAGCTTGTTAAGACATTAGCCATAAGGATGAACAAATATGGTGATAAAGGGTCCCCTTGCCTCAGACCTCGGGTTGGATGAAAATAGGGTAGAGATTCGCCATTAAATTTCACACTATAAGAGATCGTAGTCACACATTGGAGGATCCAATTCACCCATCGAGTATGAAAGCCTAGCTTTAGAAGATATGCACCGAGAAAGTCCCACTCTACCCAGTCATAAGCCTTTGCCATATCCAGTTTAAGCACTACCTGAAAATGCTTCTTTCTTTTCTGTATTCTATTTTGATGAAGGACCTCCTGAACCATAATAATATTGTCCAGGATTTGCTGACCACCTACGAAAGCACTTTGTTCTGGGGCTATCAAATCTGGCAGCTAGGGTTTGAGACGATTGGCCAGGATTTTAGAAATGACTTTATAAATATAGTTACAAAGGCTAATAGCTCTGAATTGATCTAATCTTTCTAGGTGAGGGGTTTTTGGGATTAAAGAAATATAAGTGTGGTTATATTCTGGCAACAAAACTCCTGTGCGGAAGAATTGTTGCACATCAACAACAATATCTTCTTGTAAAATGTCCCAGTGTGCCTGATAAAATCGACCATTTACTCTGTCTAGGCCTGGTACTTTAGTTGCACCTAGCTGGAACACTGTTTTCTAGACCTCCTCATATGTAACTTCAGCAATAAGAGTGTTATTCATTTCTGCAGTCACCACATGCTTACAAATATTCAAAGTAGGGCTATAATCTCTAGACCCTGTAGAAGTATATAAAGTCCTAAAAAAACGAGAGGTCATTGTTGGAGAAAACTTCCTTAAGTGTTTTGAAGCTGACAAAACGTTTCCATCAGTCTAGTTTGAAGACTTGCAGACTCTTCTTTCAAAGTCTGAAGACCTCTGAACTGCCATACTCAAGACTCAAAGTCTATCCTCATTGACAGCTTCTAGTCCGTCAAAGAAGACTTATCCAAAACTAGATGTTTCGTCAAGGATTTGACTTTATCGACCAAAGAAGATCTTTTGGCTGGATATAGCATGTTGGAATCCATTGTTCTAATCAAGATTGATTCAGGAATTATGGATCTGTTGATTGGCGAAGTATACTTGGAAGGTTCTACTTATGGAAACCAAGATCCTGATTGTATGGGTGAGCAGGATTGATGGGCTATCGCCATGTTCCTTAAATAGCTCGAAGATCTTCCTAATTGATTCTGTCCAACGGGTATATCGGAAGAATTCCTTTGGTAAGTGCTAACAGATATGATGGTATAAAGGAGCATATAAGGAAGACGTTCCAGTTGTTCGAGTGTGTGCACGATAGAAGAATTCCAAAGTCTGAAACTCCTTGTTCTTAGTCAATTAAACTGTTGAGCAAAATCTTGTACGCAAAAGACAATATTTATCTTGAGAGACCTTGAGGAAGTGTGGTAGAGTCTCTACACTGTGGAATCAAGGCAGAGCTTTTCTGTAATAACTCTTTTGTTCATAGTGAAATCCAGCCGGTGGGCTGTCAGTGCGGAAGAGTGGACGTAGGCTTGGATTAAGCCGAACCACTATAATCTCTGTGTTCATATTCTCTTCCCTATACTCTTTTACTTTGATCGTAACTCATTTTGTTTACAAGAGAAGAATTTCCTTTTCATAATCTATTGTTGATTAGCACTGCACATATCTCGCAAAATTGTTTCTGCACCTATTCTGCCCCCTCTATGTGCTCATACTAGCTTTATCAATTGACATCAGAGCCTGTGTACTCACTTAAATTGAAGTGTTTTACTTCAGAGTTAAAGATCCATGTCTAGTATGTTGGCTCCAGGACTGGTCGAAGGGCAAAGCAATACCAGACCGCCTTACTTTGATGGAAAGGAATACAACATATGGAAAAATAAGATGAAGGCATTCCTAAGATCAAAGGATCCTCTGGAATGGGACGTGATAGACAAAGGAATCATTCCTAAAGCTGCACCTGTCTCAGAAAGAGGAAAAGAAGCTGTTGAGTCTAGAGAAATGACTCAAGAAGAGATAACCAAGAGACAAACTCTTAATACAAAAGCGATTTATTCTTTATATTGTGCATTATCATCTACTGAATATAATAGAATATCTTCTTGTGTTACAGCTAAAGAAGTCTAGGATAGATTACACATCACTTATGAAGGAACTGACCGAGTGAAAGAAACCAGAATCAACATTCTGCTCAGACAATACGAAGAATTCAAAATGAAAACAGGAGAATCTATCACTGACATGTTTAGTCGTTTTACAGAGATAGTGAATGGTCTTGAAAATCAAGGTCAACCAATTTCTGATCCCATGAAAGTAAACAAGCTACTGCGAGGACTCTCCAAGGATTGGAATCATATAAAGACCTCAATAAGGGAGACACAAAGAATCATGCCACTCTCTGTTGATGAATTAGTTGGGACTCTTCAGTTTTATGAAGTGGAGCGAATCAACGAAGATGAAGATCATAAAGGTAAGAAATCCATTGCATTAAAATCTAATGATGATTATGATGTTACAGATTCTGAAGACAATATGGATGATGAAGAGCTTGCTCTCACGATAAGAAGATTCAGAAAGCTAAATAGAAATGGAAGAAGATTCAATCCAAAGAAACAAAACTTTCAAAAGCAAGAGACTAAGTACGTTGAGGAGGATGAAACCAATAGAGATGTAGTCTCGCTTTGAATGTAAGAAAAAAGGACACATCAGACCCAACTGTCCCCTTCTGAGAAAAAAGAAAGGAAAAGCTGAGAGATACCGAAAGGCACTCAAAGCAGAAACTTGGAGTGATACAGAATGTGAAGAAAGCGATGATGATTATGCTAATATTTGTCTCATGGCACAATTAGACTCGATTTAGACTCCGAGACAGATTTCAGATTCAGATAGTGAAATCGAGGTATGTGACTTAAAAATTCCTACTAAAGTCTTTAGATACATTGATGAATTGTGTCTTAGTCTTAAAACTTCTCTTAAAAGGATTTCCGAACTTAAAAGAGAAAATTCTGTTCTAAAGCAACAGGAAAATGTTTTGAAAGAAAAGGTCAAAAGTTAAGACAAAAATATTTCTACCTTGAAAGAAAATGAAAACAATCTTTTAAAAGAAAATGCATTCTTGAAAAAGACATCTCAAATATTTCTAAAAGATTTTCCATAGGATCTGAGAAACTTGAGAAAATTCTTTCAGCACAAAGACCTTATTTCGATAAATCTAGTTTGGGAATGACAGCGGAAACTATTCCTCTAATTGATTTTCCTAAAGTAAAGGAAAGAATTAAGCAAAGACCCACAAGAGATGCTTACAAAAATCATTTTCAAAAAGTTTTTGTAAAACCAGTAGGTCGCAATGCTCTTAGATGTTCTAAGTGCAATAGCTCATATCATTTTGAGAAAGAATGTCCTATGGTTTGGAAACCTGTTAAGAAGGTATGGGCAAACATTGTATATTATTCTAACATAAATGGACTCAAGAAAATATGGGTACCAAAGAAAGCGTGAGTCTCTTTTCTAAATGTAGGTCACTATCAAGAAAAAGGTAAAATGGTATATGGATAGTGAATGCTCGAGGCATATGACAGGAGATTCAAATTGCTTCATAAAGCTTGCTCAAGTTAATGGTGGAAAAGTTTCATTTGGAGGAAACAGCAAAGGAAGAATTGTGGGATTCGGAACTGTAAAGATTGGAAGCCTCACATTCAGTAATGTTTCCTTAGTGGAAGGACTCGACTACAATTTGATAAGTATCAGTCATCTGTGCGACAATGGTTTCAAAATCAACTTTCAAGAAGGAATCTGTTCAGGAACCAGTAAAGACTCATCTCAATCCTTCACAGGTCGACGACATGGAAATATCTATCTCTTGGATGTCAAACCAGATGAAATCCAATGTCTAATCTCAATTCAAGAAGAAGCAGACTTATGGCACAAAAAACTTGGGCACATCAACATGAAGCAAATAGCCAAAATCTCAGCAAAGAAACTTGTTCGTGGTTTACCCAATTTGTTATACCAAAAGTCTAATTTATGCACACAATGCGTATTGGGAAAATAGGTAAGAAACTCATTTAAATCAATAAATCAAGTTTCTACTGATCGTGTACTGCAGCTTCTGCATATGGATCTCTTTGGACCAACCAAAACTCAAAGCATTGGAGGTAAGAAATACTGTTTAGTGATCATGGATGATTATTCAAGATTCACTTGGGTATATTTCTTGGTAAGTAAGTCTAAAACTTTTTCTTACTTTAAAAGGTTTCCTAAAAAGGTCCAAAATGAGAAAGGGTATGTTATTTCAAGTATACGAACAGACCATGGAGGTGAATTTGAAAATCAAAATTTTACAAAACTCTGTGACGAATTTGGTTTTCAGCATGTGTTCTCTTCTGCATATACTCCAGAGTAGAATGGAGTTGTGGAAAGGAAGAATAGATCTTTGCAAGAAATGGTTAGAACTCTTTTAATTAAAAGTAATATCTCTTCACGTTTTTGGGCTGAGGCAGTTTCTACAGCATGTTATATCATTAATAGAGTTTTTCTAAGGCCTATTATGGAGAAAACTCCTTACGAGTTATTCAAAGGAAAGAAGACTATTGTCTCATATTTTCACATGTTTGGATGTAAATGTTTTATTTTGAAAAATGCAAATGATCAAGTTAGGAAGTTTGAAGAAAAATCAGATGAAGGGATCTTCCTTGGATATTCGACCACAAGCAAAGCCTACAGAGTATACAACAAAAAGACTCAATCTGTGGAGGAATCAATGAATGTCAAATTTCAAGACTCTATGCAAAATGAATCAATTCAAACTCAATTTGAAGAATATGAACCTGCTCTAGACTCTACAAAGTCTAAATCTCCAAAAGCAGCTCAGACTTCAGAAGATCACCAACAAATGATTGTCGAAGACTCAAATGAAGAAAGAGATCAACAGTCTGACAAATCAACCAGCAATTGGAAGCATAAGTCTAGTCATCCCAAAGATCTCATTATCGGTGATATTAATGAAGGAATTCGCACAAGATCCAAAAGGCACGAAGAGTCTAGTGCTGTGGCTCTTATTTCTGAAATAGAACCCATAAATATAGAAGAAGCTCTAACTGATGAAAGCTGGATTAAAGCCATGCAAGAAAAACTCAGGCAATTCAGTATCAATGATGTTTGGGAATTGACTCCTAAACCGAAAGGTAAATCCATCATTGGAGCTAAATGAGTTTTCAGGAACAAGATGAACGAGAAAGGAAAGGTAGTAAGAAACAAAGTAAGACTCGTGGCCAAGGGATATACGCAAGAGGAAGGGATAGACTATGATGAGACTTACGCGCCAATAGCAAGGTTAGAAGCAATTAGATTATTACTTGCTTTTGCTTATCATAAAAATTTCAGGTTATTCCAAATGGACGTCAAAAGTGCTTTCCTAAATGGATTTATCCAAGAGGAAGTCTATGTGGAACAACCACCCGGTTTTGAAGACCCAAGGAAACCAGACTCTGTTTTCAAACTGAAAAAAGGCTCTATATGGTCTAAAGCAAGCACCTCGAGCTTGGTATGATAGACTAAGTACGTTCTTAATCCAAAATGGCTTTGTCAAAGGTAAAGTAGATACTACATTATTTATCAAAAGAGAAAGCAAAAGTTTTTTGCTCGTGCAAATTTATGTTGATGATATTATTTTTGGATCCTCTAATGAAAGTCTGTGCAAGAAGTTCTCTAAGTTTATGCAGGATGAATTTGAAATGAGCATGATGGGTGAGCTAACCTTCTTTCTTGGGCTTCAAGTGAAACAACTGAATGAATGAACTTTTATTCATCAAGAAAAATATGCCAATGAACTTGTCAAAAAGTTTGGGCTGGAAAATTGCAAAAAGACCGATATATCAATGTCAAGTTCCTTGAAGTTAGACAAAGATGAAGGAGGAAAGAAAGTTGATCAGAAGTTATACAGGAGCATCATTGGTTCACTTCTTTATCTTACTGCTTCTAGTCCTGACATTTTGTTTAGTGTTTGCATTTGTGCCAGATTTCAATCAGACCCTAAAGAATCTCATCTAAGTGCTGTAAAGCGTATTATCAAATACATTGCCTCAACTTCAAACGTGGGTCTTTGGTATCCTAAAGAATGAGACTTTACTCTTCTTGAATACTCAGACGCAGATCTAGCCGGATGCAGAGTTGATAGAAAGAGCACTTTAGGCACCTGTTAACTACTTGGAAGCAGGACAGTGTCTTGGCTTTCAATGAAGCAAAGTATAGTAGCTCTCTCCACAGTAGAAGCAGAGTATGTAGCTCTTGGAAGTTGTTGTTCACAAATTATGTGGATAAAACAACAGTTAAGAGACTTTGGAATCGAAGATTCATGCACAGAAATCAAATGTGATAACACTAGTGCAATCAATCTCACCAAAAATCCAATTCTTCACTCAAGGGCAAAACATATAGAGATTCGACATCACTTCATTAGAGATCATGTTCAAAATGAAGAAGTTTCGATTCAGTTTATTGACTCAAAGAATCAACTGGTGGATATATTTACAAAGCCTTTGGAGAAAAATCAATTTGAAGTTATTCGTTCCAGACTCAATATCTTAAAGTCTGAGGAAGTTGGACCAGAACTGAAAGTTTAAAGACACTCAAACTCAAACGATCAAGATTTTTTTGTAAGATATTTTATTTTATTTTCTCTCAGATCAAATCTCGAAAAGGTACGATCATATATCCGTAATTGATTGTTACTATTTTCAATTGCCGTGATTATTGCAATCCTTCCTTTTCGAAAAAGAAGTTAATTTTTAAAATGGCAGTTATCTAATTTTTGAAAATGTAGTTATTTTTAAAAAGGGGCATCTTTATATTTCTTCTTTACGACGTTCCGTATGCCTCTCTTTGACTGTCTTATATATTGTCTGTTCCTCTTCGTTTTATTCTCAAAAACCCTAAGAGAACTCAGATCGTTCACTTTTGTCTTCTTCACTTGTTTAATCTTCGAAAAGTTGTCATCTATCTTGGAAAACAAGCTTGGAATCTCTCAAAGACTGTGAAAGATGTCATCCCAAAGAAAGTCTTCAAGGATCGCGAACAGGGGACCACAGAAAATGCATGAGGGGCCCACGCATTTTGATCTCATCGAGGAAGAAGATTCTCCTCATCAGCGATAGAGCCCACAACATTCTCAGCAGTGTCCATCTTCTCCTTCTAGACCTCAGAATGTTGCACATCAAGAAGAAGAAATCATCAAAGACGCAGAACCTGTAAGAACTCTTAAGCCTGGCTTTACTTATAAGCTTTACCGTGCTTTGAAGAGGGTGGTACTCCTTTGAACTACATTGACGAATTTTTGAAAGATAAAGGGTATCGAAATGAAACCTATTTTCTACGCACAATGGAACGTTTGGGAATTGCCCCTGCTGGATCGACGGAAGAAGCAATGGCAAATATCCCAACCGATCCATGTGTTGGAGGGCTGAGCCAGCCTAATGGGAATGACGATGATAGGATGTACAATCAGTTTAAACCAAGAATGGGTGTTGCAGCAAAAATCCGAAGTAAAAGGACAGACTTATTTCGTTCGGATGACCACAAGCAACTGTACGCTAAGTTACTGAAGCGTGGGATAATAAACCCTAGAAGTGTAGATTTTGATTTTCTTGACTCTGTGAATGTCAATCTGCGGGAAAAATTTAGTCTTCTTCAACTCGAACAGTTTTGTTCTGAATCTACAGAAGGTTATGCTGAACTTAATGCTTATTTCTATTCGAATCTCATTTTCTTGTGGCATCCCAGAAATTCAAAGCCAAGCCATAAGGTGTGTTAAAGTCTCTAATTAGGTGTTAAATTTCCATGGCTTATGTTTTAGCCATTAGTCTTTTAAATTTGATGATTTGTGCTTGTGATTATGGAAATTTAAATTTAATAGATTAATAATCTATGCTTGGCCATATGATTTAAATTTCAATAAAAAAAAAATTATCCCAAGACTTTGGCCAAGATGAAAATTGGAATTCAAAAATATTTATAGAAGGAATTCAAAAAAAAAAAAGAGAAAAAGGAGGTTAATTTTTGAATGTGCCTTGGACCCATTAGCCTAAAGCTTGGTGGGCCAAGCTAGTCGGCCCATTAGAGCCCAAGAAGAGGATTCGACCAGCCCAAGGGGAGTGGCCGGATGGGCCTAAGCCCAAGCCCAAACCAAATTTAAAAAGAAAACCCAATGAGACAAGTGGCAAATGGCAAGAGCATGTATTGGTGGGTTTGTAGGCAATCTCATGATTGCTAATCATGGGATTAGGGGAGTATAAAAGGGATGAGAAGAGAGAGAGTGGCCGGTTCTTTGATCATTCGGCTGAGAGAGGGTGACAGAGAGAGAGAGAGAGAGAGAGAGAGAGAGAGAGAGAGAGAGAGAGAGAGAGAGAGAGAAAGGGAGAAACCGAGAGGGGAAGGAGGCGGAGCCGAGGGGTGCCGCCGTTCGTTCGCCGTCCGATCGCCGTGTTCCACCACCATTCGTTGTCGTTTGTCCATCTTAGAGGCAAGTGGAGTCCTTAACTTCTCTTGCATGTTTGTTTTTGTTGGTTGCATGTTCGATTTTAGGTGTGATTTGTGCGAAAAACCGAGGTAAGAGTTGGTTATTTTCAAACCGTGTGACTGTTCTTGTTCGGTTTGTGGGAGTCAGTAGTTTGTTTTAGCTTGCATGTGTGTTTGGAGTCCGCTTTTGGCTTCTATGTCTTCATGAAAGTTGTAGCTAACGTCTTGTAGTATAACATACTGAAATTTCGTAGACAATTATGGAGATATGAGGGGTTAAAGTTCTATTATACGGAGACCCTAGATCTGTGAAATTTCTACTGACCTCTTGCTAGATTCTTGTTTGCATGTTGATTTCTGTTGAAGATTTGACTTCGATGTCTTCATGAAAGTTGTAGGTAACACCTTAAACTACAACATACTATAATTTGAAGCGAAAAGAACAAGTATAGCTTGGTGAATCGGCTAGATCTTGGAAACGATGGTTCTGGTGAAATATTCCGAGACACCCGAGACTTCATGGACTTAAATGGTGACCATACTTTGGTTATTTGACCTAGATCTCTTCATGAAACTTGTAAAGGACACCTTGATACATAACATACTCAAATTTCGGAGGAAACGAAAGAGAAGAGATGAGTAAAATCTTAATATTTCGGAGATGTGTATTCTGGACGATGCGGTAGTGGTTCCAGAAGTTTCGTGGGGTTGTATAAATTAATCTAAAAATAATTTGGCTTAGAGTTATGCATGAAAAATGCACGAAAATGTGTTGGCTATCACCCTGTAAACTTTCGTAATTTTTGAAGGCCATATGAGTATTTTAATCGAATTTATTTGGAAACTGTGCAATTCTGGTCATTATCCGAATATCATGTGCTATTTTGTGGAAATTGTAAAATTATGTGAAAATTCAATTTGGCCATGAATTTTGTATGAATTTGTCATCCTATAGGTTTTTTTAATGATTGTTTGAATATTATGATTTTGGGAAAATCATAGATATTAAATTTAATATTTATTTATGAAAATAAATAAATATAATAATATAATAATATAATAATATAATAATAATATAATAAAAAAATAAAAATGGATTATTTTATTGGCCATGAATTCCATGGAGTTTATTATGCATTGTTATATGACATTGGTGTATGTATGATCATAAATTGTGATGCATGTGTGAATTATATGCCATGTAATAATGAGATTAAAAGGATGGTGAATATGGAAAATGATATGTGAGTAAGAGGTTGTGGTGGAGGATGAGGCCGGAATGTACAGAGATGCATTGCCGGAATTCCCTGGGAGATTCAGGATGCCCGGAATGTGGGGGGCCGGAAGCCTTGTCGGAGGTCTTTGCCCGAAAGGAATGCCTCGCGATGCCAGGATGTGGGTGCGGGATGCCTGGCTAGAAGGGTAAAGGCCGGAAGCCCTGTCGGAGGTTTCTGCCCGAAGGGAATGCCTCGTGATGCTAGTTGAGATGCGAGATGCTCGGAATGTGGGGGGTCGGAAGCCCGGTGGCCATGGGATGGCTGGAATGCTAGGAACCCTGTCGGAGGTCTTTGCCCGAAGGGATGATAATTGAGAATGGGTGATGTGGTGATCAAATTTAAAGATAAAAAATGGAAATTAATGCATGATGATATGCATGGTGATGTAATGCATGATGATAATGTGATATGATATGATGATCACCCATGATATGATATGCATGATAAGATGCATGATGATGTGATGATGATGATGATGATAATGTGATGTGATATGATGATCACCTATCATATGATATGCATGATGATATGCATGATGATGTGATGATGATGATGATAATGTGATGTGATATGATGATCACCCATGATATGATATGCATGATAAGATGCATGATGATGTAATAATGATGATGATATTGATGCGATATGATGATCATCTATGATACGATATGCATGATGATATGCATGATAATGCGATAATGATGATGATATTGATATGCATGATGATATGCATGGTGATGTAATAATGATGATGATGTGATGTGATATGATGATCATCCATGGTATGATATGCACGATAAAATGCATGATGATGATATGTATGATATGATGATGCATGAATGTGCCTGGCTTCAAGGTAAGTAATGCCTGCAATGCATGTGAAATTTGCATGATGCATTGAGTTGTTATTGGATTTCCCTATCTGCTGAGTGGTTGTACTCACCCATTTTGGGGATAACATTTCAGATTAGCCAGTATGCCACTTCCTGCCGTCACGCGGGGTACATTTTACGGGATACCATCTGATGTAGAGGTCGAGTGTGTTGAGATAGACTGTCCCTCTGTTCCCGGACTGACTTTTATCCGAGTACGTTGTCTAGTGATGTATGACTTGGGCCTGGCTGGGGGTCCTGTCATTCAGGCGTTCATTTCCGTGCACGTTCGTCTGGATGGAGCGATGCGAGGGATGTTGCCGCGGCCACCGCCTGATGCACCGGGTTGGGTGTGAGACCTGCGCGCGATGAGTAGGAGCTGGATCTATTTTTGATGTAGATAGTCGACACTTTCGATGGGGGTTCGTACTCGTATGATGTTGAGGGTCGAGAGTTTTTTTTGAGGTTTTATTTGGACGTGAAATTTGAGTCCTAGCTTTTCCTTGTTTTGTATCGACCCAAAGGGAATCCCATCTTGCTATATATATATGTAAGCAAAGTGTCGAAGTTGTTTATAAAATCTTGATGTTTAGCTGGTGTGTATTGGTATCATGGATTGGTAGGGGGATAGATGGTGATGTTTAATTTGCTTCCGCTATGAGTCGCGTTGGGACCGATCGTTTAAAAAAAAATGCCTGTGATTAACGACGCTTGTTTTAAGTACAAGATAGCAAAAGGAAATAAAGTGTAACATTGGCGCTGGTGACGACCTGCAAAGGGTGCGGGGTGTCACATTTCTTGGATGCAAATAGATTCTCTTTTAGTGTTCGAGATTAGGACGATGTGGTTGACATGAATACATTGGCTGATGTGATTGGGGTTGAAAGAGGGAAATATCAACCTATCAGTGTGTCTATTGCTCGTGCAACGTTGGAACTTGTTAAGGATAGAAGAACGGAAGAAAAGATTTCCTATTCGAAGATGAATGCAACCAACATTTTGCTTCACAAGATTGTGATTAACTGCCTTAGACTGAAATCAACTTCAAAAACTGATGTTTCAAACTCGGAGGCAAAGCTGATGTATGCCATCAATGCTGGTAAAAAATTCTCTCTTCCACACACTATTATGTTCCACATGTACAGGGCAGTGATGAAGGACAAGGGTCAACTCCCATACGCAGCTCTTGTGACCAAGTTATTCAGACATTTGAACGTTCAACTTCCCCGGATTCTCTGTGTTCGATCGTGCGATCAAATGGTGGTGGGACTAAAAATGGTTTCCAAAATGCGTCTGAAGGAACTCAACAAGGCGTTGGAGAAATTCAAGGAGAAAACCCCTGTCAAGCCTCATCAAATCTCTTCGGCTGCAAAAAGAAAAGGGAATGAGCCCATGGTTGCTCCATCCAAGAAAAGAAGAGCTCTCCTCCTTGAGGATGAAGAATATGAGGATGATATCACCATTTCTGCAATGACTTTGAAGAACTTGAGTTGTTCTGCACCAGAATCAACGGAGAGACAGGAAAAAGTCACGGCTGAAACAGAACAGAGGACTGGAGAAAGTGAAGATTTTGAGAAAGAAGAAGAGGAGAGAGTAGAAAAAGAGCATGATGAACACTCTTCTCCACCGAAGGCATGGGCTTGGGGGGAGATCCTGAGAAAAGAGGAACATCCTTCATCCCTGCCACCAGTGAAGGAGTAAGTCGCTTTCCAGCAGATCTAGAGGACATCTATGCTTCTCACTTTCCTAAGGAGGGTCATGATGTTTCATCGCCCAATCTGTGTGACCATGCTGATTTACCATCATCTGCCTACACACTATCTGATCGTGCAGATGCCAGTACTCAGACTGATAGTTCAGCAGAATTTCGCAGAATTCTTGATGTTCTTTTGGAGATGAAAGGTCAAATATATGCTCTGGGATATGAAGTACAGAACTTGCAGAATATAGGACAAGCCTCTTCAGTATCTTTGCATAATCAAATCCAAGCCCTTGCTCTTCAAGTTCAAGCTAATGCTAAGGGTGAAGATGTGGCTCAACTGAAGGAGGACTTAAAAAAGCTGGAAGGTATTGTCCAGTCAATGGGAGATTTCCAGCTTGTTCGTATTCCCAAGCCATCTTAATTTCATTCTCTTTCATCTCTACCCTTTTAATGCTAACAAAAAGAGGGAGAGATGTGGTGTGGTGCAGATTTGATTTAAACTTTAAACTTTTGAACTATTGACTTTTGTGATGTTTGTGTTTAGCTGTTTGGATTTGGACTGGATTTGAGTTTGACTGTTTGAACATTTGTTTATCTTAAGTACTATTGATATCTCATGGCTTTATGGCTTTGTTCATCTACAAGACTAACCTATTTTCTGTGGATGCAGATTCTAGTGTTATTACTAAGCTATTTATCTTTGTGAGATATCCATATTTGCTTGAATAATGGTTTGCAGGTCAAAGTTATCCAAATCTGCAGGAAAGTTTTGTCACCATCAAAAAGGGGAAGATTGTTGGAGAAAACTTCCTTAAGTATTTTGAAGCTAACAAAACGTTTCCATCGCCTAGTCCGAAGACTTGGGAGACTCTTCTATCAAAGTCGAAGACCTCCGAATCGCGACTCAAGACTCAAAGTCTATCCTCATTGACAGCTTCTAGTCCGTCGAAGAAGACTTATCCAGAACTGGATGTTTTGTCAAAGATTTGACTTTATCGACTGGAGAAGATCTCTTGGCTAGATATAGCATGTTGGAATCCATTGTTCTAATCAAGATTGATTTGGGAATTATGGATCCATTGATTGGTGAAGTATACTTGGAAGGTTCTACTTATGGAAACCAAGATCCTGATTGTATGGGCGAGCAGGATTGATGGGCTATCGTCATGTTCCTTAAATAGCTCAAAGATCTTCCTAATTGATTCTGTCCAACGAGTATATCGGAAGAATTCCTTTGGTAAGTGCCAATGGGTATGATGGCATAAAGGAGTATATAAGGGAGACGTTCCAGTTGTTCGAGTGTGTACAATAGAAGAATTCCAAAGTCTGAAGCTCCTCTTTCTTAGTCAATTAAACTGTTGGGCAAAATCTTGTACGCAAAAGAGAGTCTATATCTTGAGAGACCTTGAGGCAGTGTAGTAGAGTCTCTACACTGTGGAATCAAGGCAAAGCTTTTCTGTAATAACTCTTTTGTTCATAGTGAAATCCAACCGATGGGCTATCAGTGCGGAAAAGTGGACGTAGGCTTGGATTAAGCCGAACCACTATAATCTCTGTGTTCATATTCTCTTCCCTATACTCTTTTACTTTGATCGTAACTCGTTTTGTTTACAAGAGAAGAATTTCATTTTCATAATCTATTGTTGATTAGCACTGCACATATCTCGCAAAATTGTTTCTGCACCTATTCTCCCTCCTATAGGTGCTCATACTAGCTTTATCAGTCATCTCCTTGAGAGAATTCGGGTCACGTACCCACATTTGTTGATCATCCTACAGCATGCTGATCTTATTGTTTTGTCTTCTCTAAACAATGGTTGCATGAAAAAATTTGGTGTTCCTATCCCCCCATTGAAGCCAATTAACACATGATCGCATAGCCCAAAATTTCTCTTCCTGCTGCCATTACCGATGTATTTTCTCTTTCAAGTCTGATATCATAGCTGTATCGTACTGGCCATGGGGCTGATTTGTCAGAGCTTGAAGTTGATTTTTGAGGTAGGAAATCTGATCCTTGGCATTGCTGAATTTGGACCTGCTCCATTTTAAAATAGCCACTGAGACAGCTTTTAACTTTTGGGGTAGTGTCGCCTCGCCAGGTTTGTAAGATGTCCAAGAGTCGATAATAGTCGTATGACATTGTAGATCTTGTAACCAATATGCTTCAAAGTAGAAAGACCTTGCCCTTTTGGATCGCTGATTTGCTGCAGTAGACAACAGAATAGGACTATGGTCAAATCCTAGGGTTGGAAGGGCCAACACCTCAGCCAAGGGGTAGGTTAGTCTCCCGATCCTTTTTGTGCACAACATCCTATCTATTTGTTCCTTAACCATGTCATCGCTAGTCCGATTGTTAGACTAGGTATAGGAGCAGCCTTTGTTTCCCAAATCCATTAGAAAACAATGATTAATTAAATCACGGAATGAATGCATGCGATAGGTCTCAGCAGGTCTCTTCCCTACTTTCTCCCATGGATACATTACCTCATTAAAGTCACTAAGACACAGCCAAGGCAGGGTATTAAAGCTGCGATTTGCCTTAATGCTGTCCACAAAGTCTTGTCGAAGCCGATAACTTACGGGAGCATGGAGGCAAGTGAGACACATAAGAATCCCCAAATCCAGGTCAGTACAAATAGAGTCAATCATGTCCGCAGAGTTATAGATCGCTGTCACATCCACTCTAGCAGTCCAAAAAAGTGCGACACCTCCTGCTAGTCCCACTGGATTTTCAATATAACTAGCTGAGAAGCCAAGTTTCCTTTGCAAGTGTATAAGCTTATGTTCCTGATGTTTCGTTTCCATCAAAAATACCAAATCGGGCCTTTCTCGGGTCACTAAGACCTTGAGTGCTTGAACTGTCGGGGGTTGCCTGACCCCACGACAATTCCAACTTATTATTTTCATTGTTCACCTGGTGGCTTTTTAGGCCAGCCACCGGGGCCCAAGAAGCAGAACCATCCGCCTCATAGATAGGAGTTTCCTGCAAAACAGATTCATCAAGATTCTCTTGGAGTTGAGTACGAACGTCAGGGCTAATGAGTTTTTTGGCCTTCTTAATAGGTCCAGATCGTGAGGTAAGACGTGAGTGCTTAATCTTCTTAGACTGTATAGTGCTTGTTGTTATGCTACTAGCCAGAAGTTTCTGTTGAACATTTTGACTCTCTGATGCATTCGGTACCATAGATTGCCATTTAATAGGAGTTGCAGCAATAATAGGATGATTAGGCTCCATTGCCTCCATTGTCTGCTTTCCTTTATCTTTTTGAACAAGGATAATTGCCGAAGGAGATGGAGGAGTCTCCGAGATAGTCTTGTCAACATCAGCTGGGGATGGATTCGTGTCATAAAAGGTACGCCAGAACGGGCTATGGTCCCGATCCTCTGCTCTTAGCCATGAGCCATATAGGAAACAATCATTCTTTGCCATATTGCTCTCATCGTATGGGAACTCTGCATAATGCATGGCATAGTGGCCAAGCTTACCACATGAAAAGCAATAGTGACAAAGTCATTCATATTTGAAATCAAGCCAGAAATTCTTTCCTTCAATTTTGATTAATATCCTTGTCATGAGCGCCTATTGAAGATTGAATTCTACCCGGACCCTTCCTGTTTTTAGCATAGATCCATTCTTATTCTCTATGCGCACTTCTGTTACTCTCCCTATGTGAGCAGCAACCTTACTTAGCATGTTTTCAGTACATCTTTCCAATGGCAAACCATAAACTTGGACCCAAAGCTCACAGGTGTTGAAGTTGTAGCAATGCAAAGGTGTATTCGCTATCCAGGGTTTTAACATGACCATATGGTTAGCAAAACGCCAAGGTCAATTTTCGTACACCCTCTGTTTTACCTCCTCGATTTGAATTTTACTATATATAAACCAGAGTCGCCTAGGGAAATGTCCACAAGTTCAGTGCACCAGACCTTTTTCATAGTATTATGAAATGCCTGAAAGTTGACTGTAGGATTATTTAAAATCTTACCGACTAAAACTAACCGACATTCCTCAATTTTGTCAACAGGTGCTGCGTCGTCCCAGACCTCCACTGCTTGTTCTGACCATAGGCGACCCATTCAATTGCATAAAGCCCCCAGGCAAGGTTCATCATCAGCAGTTGATCGATTCATAATTGACTTGGAGACCAAATAAATTCTGAAGAAACCCTTAGTAGAACAAGATCCAGCAGTGGAAGTAAAAGAACAGCTTGTCAAAACCGTTCTTCGACCGGCCGAGAAGAAAACCAGGGAGAATCAAAGTAAAAGGGTACTGTTGAGCAACCCGATCGTGACATGCAAGCCGCAAGAAAAGGTCGGTGGAGGTCATTGAAGAAGGGGATGAAAGAAGGGAGTGAGGTGGAGATGTAAAATTGTTCGGATTAAGATATCCAACTGAGTGAGCTTCGAGATGAGTGTAAAAACTGGGAAAATATGCGAAAGAAACTTACCAAGAAGGTAGAAGGACTCTACATTTCGTAGAGAGAAAACGCAACCTCCAGTTACGAGTTGATTTTTAGACATTTAGTTTGCATTATATATAACGGAACTTGCTAGGTATTAAATTTAGGTGGTTTATAATTGGTGACAAAACTTTGGGTTATATGCTTATTTTATGGGCAATATTGACCTATACTTTCAGCAAGTCTCATTGGACGAAATCATCCGAGGGGCTAGAAAGCGGGGAAGAAAAGTAAAAAAGATATTTTTGCCAGTACAATAGTTTAAAAAAAAAAAAAAGCTAACACGGTTGATGCAAATACGGCTGCTAATGGCTTTTTGGATTGTTGCAAACGAGCTCAGGACAACAATCTGCCTAGTGTGTGAGAAAATGACCACAATTTTTCTCTAGAAAGAGTTACGAGTCCCATAATTCAATCTGAAAAGCTTGTTCTGGGCATTATACCTGTATCGAATTGAGTACACCTCTTACAATCGTTTCGAACCTCAAAATTCATCTTCGTTTACGCATGTTTTCAGGGCACTTTTATCTTTTATGTCGTATCTCCAAATTGTTTTTGGCTTTTGTTTGTTTTTCCAAATTCTTTATTGCTTAAGTTTATGTTTGGGTTTTCTAGGTTGTGTATTAGACATATTTCTTCATATTTTATAGAATAGGGAAAATTTCAATTAAGAACTTGAAGTAAAATCATTTTCTCAAAAAAGGGCCTAAAGTGGACATTGTCGCAAATAAAAGCATGAAGTGACCAATTTAATCTCAAATAAGGGTCTCAACTTATAAGCCAGTCAAATCTTATTTGCAGCTAGCTGGGGGTGTTTTCGTCTAAGGACTTTTTTATTTTTCCTTTTTGTTTTTCTTTTCTTTTCTTTCTTTCTTCATCTTGCTCACCTCCTTCGACAAAATGCATCGACTTTCACACACAAGCTTGCATAGATGCAAAACAATTTGAACAATTTAGGATAAAAAGCAAACAGAAAGATATTCGAAGTTTCAGTTTTGCAAAATTGCAAATTGCGTGCTTGATTCGCAGCCTCTTCATCAGCAAACTTCAAAGCACGTGCTCTTATGCAATTTTGCATCCTCACCCAAGCACTCATCAATTTCGGCAAAAGCCGGTTTTAAGTTATTCACCACCAGTCACCTTTTCCGATGACGATTATGAACTTGAGAATCGAGAAATATCCATAAGTGGGTTTTGTTTTTATTCAATTTGCTTGTAAAAACTTATTATGGCAATTGAAGTACCAGTTTCATGTTCTCCTAGCTAATGAAATTGGCTATGCCATGATAACTTTCACTCGTAGCTTCTTGGGAATGATTTATTGGGTTTGGGTGGGATTATTCATAACATTCATAGATGCAGCTTGCATTGAAGTGGAATATGTGGCTTCTTGAGAGGGTCCAATTGTGTTGTGCATGTTAGTTATCTACAAACATTGCTAAATTATTTTGACCCGTGATTGAAGATATTTGCCTCCAATGGTGATTCGAATCAGACATCACTCAATTTAAAAAACGGATGACTGGTCTACACATATATGGTAAGGAATTAGAGCATTCTTGCTAGAATAAGAAACATGCTAATTTCCCAATTCAAATTAAGAGAATATGTGATAAGTCCACAATAAGAAATTAAAGTACTTCTCTTCATCATGACTACAATTTTAAAAGATATTAACTCTATCCTCTCCCAAATTAATTTGATAATGCAATCTCTCCTAATTTGGCACCTCCCACGCGCACACTGCATGTAAATTTCGGCCACCTTAGGTATTCATCGGGCTTGATCAAATTTCATGCCTCGACCACCATAGGTATTTCAATGGGCTTGACCAAATTTCATATGCTCGGGCTGGGTCCAAATTATTTAATTAAGCTTAGAATCTGCTTGTTTTTAACCCTTTTAGCACCAGGCTAATTAGAATGCGATTTATGTGGGCCCAATGTCATTAAATGAAAAATGCTCATAATATGCAAATGTAAATTAATAATATTTTTTTGTTTAGTAATTTGTGTTTATTCCTTATGCAATGAATAACTAAAAGGGGTCGCTAAAATTTAAGTATTACAAGATATAATTTTATAATCTTAGACCCGTACACAGATATCTCACTAGTATATATTATAATATTGAATTGGACAGACACAAAATATAAGCGCTTATGAGTTAGTTTAAACTTTGTTGTGAATTAGGCGCATAATATAGAGAAACGTTATGTTTTCATTTGTTTATTTATTGGTAGATAGTCTCACTATCTTCGTTCAAAAGGCTCTCTGTATTGGGTTTCTACTACGCCATCGTGACAAATTACACTACTCAAGTAAATGGACGATGAAATGAAAAAGATTTCGGGTGGACTTGGGTATTTCCTCGTTAAGCTTCGTAAAAGAAACAAATTTTCTGAGAAATTGTTCGCAATTATTGTTACTTTTGTCTGCTACATGACTCGTATAATCGACCGTTCGAGGACTTTTCGCCCTAGTTAGTTGGACGTAGTTGAGATGGAAATCGAAAGACGAGCTCAATCTAATTTTCCATTGCTCCATTGTAAAAAATTGTATTGCTCAAGTACATGGACAACGAAATGAAAAGGACTGGAGCAACCGCGTGAATAAGTTTGGAGTCAATTTCGTGGATGAGAGCTGTGAAGGATATAAATATCTCGAGAAATCGTTCTCAATTATTAGTACGATTTGTCGGTGACATGACTCGCATAGTTGGCTCATTCGACGAACTTTCGCATTGAGTAGTCCGTAACTTCGGTTAGAATTCTATGGACGAGCTTGGAAGGTACGTCATGAATCGTCTAATGTCTCCACATTGTATGGAGAAAGATTAATGGTCATGGATCATGAAGAAAAAAACCATTTTGAGTAGAGCGAATTGACTAGAGTGAATTGATTGCAAAGCCATTCTGGGTCACATAATATCAAACACTTCGTAGAAACTCAACATTAATATATATTATATAACCCCTTGCAAAAGGCTGTGACGTGGTGCTTTTATACGAATGGAATGAACCAACAGATAGAGAGAATCCATGCTCTCATCATTATTCATCGCATTTTGTTTAAGAGTTAATACCACGAAACCAGACTAATTTTTCAATCGCTGAAAATTCCAAACTAATACATATATGATAAATTTACCCAAACTAATATTTTGACCAATTTAAAATCCCAAACTTATGACAAATTTATCTACCATTAATTTCCATTAAATATTACTGTAAACTATTGAGTTAAATGCGTGTGATAATTGACGGTTTACCAGTTTGGGGTTTTATCCTCTTTTTGTCATATGTGTATTGGTTTGAGATTTTTAGTAGTTAAGAAATTTATTTTGGTTATCACAGATGTGTCGATCGAGGTTTTTTTGTGGTATTAACCCTTATTTTTAACTTTTCCTAAATTACTTCTCCTAAATTTAAGTTTCCCTCTTCACTATTTTTTTTTTATGAAAACTTGTAAATTAATTGCCAGGGCAGTTTAATATAAAGATATATATTTTATGCACACATATCCTGAGTTTGATTTCAAGGCATACGCAATTTCTTGGAAACTCACAAAACTTAGCCACAAAGATTGGAAATATATTTTATGCACACATCGCAAGTCCATTTAGGAGTACGTGTGTGTGCCTCTAGAAGTGCAGAGGGAAGAGTCGTTGAGTTGAATCAAATCTGAATTGATATGCAAGAGAAAGTCAATGATGATGATGATGATGATCAAGAAACAACAAAAATGACAATAATTAATCACTCATTTTGCACCATGATTTAGTAAGTTTATTGTGTTGTTAAGCCATAAATATACACGCGTGTCATTCTCAATTATTCCTAATTAGTTGCACACTCACTTTTATATGATATAGAGATAGGTGATCGAAATTGGTTATATACACACATTTTTTATTAGTTTACAAATTTTTCTTCTCTTTCTTTTCTTTAATTTCTAAATACGAGGTTTTCTACTGAATATGATAAGGTAAGGATTCATATAACTAAGGCTTTCATCATACTATATTAAATTCAACTTGAGGGGACTGTTAGGTTAAGCAAAATTATGCGAGACCGGTCTCTGTTAATTTTTTCTAATCTATTGATGTATAACCCATCGCTCACTTTACTATTTAAAGTAGTTAAAAGAATGACCACCAACAATATGTCATGGCTTAGCTACCGATTGAAACTACCAAAGGGCAGGTCTTCAGGTACATGACGATTGAATTTACGCAAGTTTGCACAGGTTGTTAGAGTGAAATACCAATACGTTTATGGTAATAGTAACAATGAATAGATCTTACATCAATTTATGCTTTTTCTAGTTGGCACGTGCTTCTTATATTAGTTGAGAATCATCGAGTATCTCTTCTTATTTGTGCATGATTATGTCGTATTATCCACGAGCTTTTGTATACTAGATTAACTCCATCCCAAGCAGACTCTTGATCAAGGCAGACCCTCCATATTAGAATTGGAAAATGCTTAAGAAAGTACAAAATGATGCATCGCATATACATCATATCGGAGACCATACATTTCTTAGTCTTAAATTCGAGTAGTTTCTAGCTCTCGGACAAAGTTCCATCATCACTTGTTAAAACGAGATGGAAATAGCAGCAGAAAAAATGATGGTATAAACAATCCTGAGTTCAAAGAATTGTTAGGATTCTTCATACAAAATTAAAAATTCAAAAAACAAAAACATGAAGTGTGAATGCTACCGGAGGTCATCTTATCTCTTTGCATGGTACGTACGCTCAGACGGACCGCCCACGTCGAGCAATCCTTGAATGGAAGCTCTCCATGCTTTGTCTTACTTTTCAAAGCTCTTCTCCCTTATAAATACGTCGTCCTCATCATCACATCCTCCATGTCTCTCTTTCACACAAACACACACTTGCGTTTTCCCGAGACCCTTTTCAATGATGCCTCCAAGGATCTCTTTCGACGCTGAAACGCTCCCCTTTTGGCTCTCTCCTTTTTAGCCATCATTGTGTCCTCCAGCGACGGTCCTCACCTAGCGGTGGCGCAAAGTAGTAACAAAAACAGTGCCACAACGATCCCAGTGAACGTTGGGGTGATTGTTGATCTGGAGACGTGGGTGGGTAAAATGGGATTGAGCTGCGTTGAATTGTCTCTCTCTCTAACTTTTATAGTTCAAACCCTTCTTACAAGACCAGGCTCGTCCTCAACGTTAGAGACTCAAAAAGAGAAGAGTTTGCTGCTGCTGCTGCAGGTTCTCTCTCTACCTTTTGTACTTCTGTTGATTGATGAAGTTTATATTGGGATTTCATGAATCATGTATAATAAAAATTAACGAAATAAACGCAGCGGAAACAAAAATATATTTTACACATGATTCTCCTAAGGCGTTGTTCGTGCGTTTTAATCAAAAAATCTAAACATAAAAGGGAGTTAAACGAAATACCTCTCAAGTCGCTTTCAAAACAAGTCGGTTAAGATGTTCTACAAGTACGAGTCCCACAAGCGTCGGACCTCTAGTTCAGACACACCAACAACGAACGTCGAACGAAAAGAGAACTTTCGGATATCCACCACTTCGATCGTGCTAGCAATCACGTGGAAAGAATCCGTTGTATTCTTGATGTATAATAGTCACAGCCCGAACGAGATAATGCTCTTCTTTCTAGCACCTCAAAGACAAAAGAACACGCACACACTTTGCTTTCTATTTTCAGCAAAGCATCACTGATTTCTCGCTTGTGTTTCTCTCGAACAAAACCAAAGCCACACTGACTCTTTTCTCTGTTTTTCAACAGCCTCTTTTACTCTTGTCCCTCGTTCATTTTTATAATAAAATGACCAGCAATGGTTGCTGATCGATGGACGATCAGCAACCCTTGCTGATCGTCCATAGTGGACGATCGTGCATGAGCGGTTGCTCATGCACGAATTCGTGCACATGCATGAAGCTTTACTTTTTTTATTTTTTATTAATAAGTTAATTTAGGGCATACTACTAACAATCTCCCACTTGCACTAAAGCTAACTTGTTTGGTATGTTTACATATATCCACTTTGGGCATGCGTGTGCATCATATGCAAGTAGGCTCGTGACTATAATACAAATTAAATTAAATCTCATTTAATTTAATTTCAAATCGACTCAATTCGATTGCAGTAATTGCAAACATATTTGCAATAATATTTCTCTCTTGTTCCACGTCATCCTAATTGTTTATGGTGTGTGACATCCCTAGGTTCATCACTAAGCTGGTAGTAAGACTTGTACTAACACATTAGTACTTCCAAAAGAATTAATTGTCCCGATTAATCTTTTAGGTCCTACAAGCCACGATTGACATCTAAAGAATATGTCATGGCTACCCAGATAGTGAGAATACTTTAAGAACATAATGAACCAATAGAACTTTTGGCTATGATGTAATTCAATCCCTCTGTCTTACTATGTCCTGTTGACACCGAAATTTTATCATTTTTTTTTAACGTCCATTGTTTGCAAAAAATAAATAAATAAGAAGAAAGAAAAAAAGGAGAGAAAAAGAATAAAGAGCCCAAAAGATTAAAAAAATGGATGAATGAAAACATAAAAAAAAATGAAAAGAAAAAAAAAACAAAAAGAAAAAAGAATATGAGAAATAAGAAAAACGAAAAAAAAAAAAATAAAAGAAAAAAAAAAAAAAATATATATATATATATATATATATATATATATATATATAAAAGAGGCGCTCGTTGGTACGAAAAAGGGGGGAAACTTTTGGGGGGGGCTCTCTCTCGGGGCATTCTCTTCGGGCCGTCTCTCTCTCTCTCTCTGCGTTCGTATTTTCTGTGGAGTCATCAATGGAGTTCAAGGCAGTTGCAGCAGAACCCTAGCCCTCCCACGACGTCAATGGCGGCATCTTTCTTGCGCTTCTCCTCGGATCATCTTCATGCCATCTCTCGAGCTCGTGGACTGGCGATCTTCCTCTCGCGGACCTCGTCTTCTCTCGGCCGACTCAGCGCTCGAAGCTCATTTCGAAGACGCGGCCGCTAGGACTCAGATCTCAGATCCCTAGCCTCGAACGATCCCCGTAGACATTCGTGATTTCTTAGGGGAAAATCTCGACTTCGCTCACGGTCCATCGGAGGGAGTTTCCGCATCTGTCTCCAGTACTTCTCCGTTGAGCTCAAGTCGAAGGCGAGGGTTTTTCTCTCGTTAGCGAGGATCAGAAATTGAAGACCGGCGGTTAGGGATTGCGAGGGGAGTTCCGTTTCGCTCTTGCTCTAGCGATTCTCACTCAGCGGATCCCTCTCTTTCTTGGAGATCAGACGCTTGCTCTCTGAAAACTCGATCGGAGGAGGTTCAGATCCGAAGCGGACTGGCGGTGACGACAGCGACTCTTGATCGATTTCTTCTCTCTGGATCGAGTTTGCTCGATCGATGCTCACTCGCTTAATCAATCCGACGCCTTCGTCGCCGATCACGCCCTTCCGGAGCTCGAGATACAGGTAATCAGGTTTTTCTCTATCTCTCTCTCTCTCGATCGCTCTGTCTCACGCATGGTTCGTTACTCTCTCCCTGGTTTGATCCCTGTCTTTTTTCTTCTCGATCACTCTTTCTCTATCGATTTTGTACTTGTATCTGTTTTTTTTTAGTTCCGAGGTTGTGTGTTTTCATTAGCCTCTTCTGCCAAGTCATCTTAGCTTGTGTGTCGTTCATGCTAATTGCTGTGTTGGTGATGTTCTGTTGATGCCATTTACTCCATAACCTGGAAATGTTCTCCACCTGTTTGACAAAATTCCTGAATTAGATCAGTGTGTGTTTTGATTCAGAATATGATTGAGAGCTTCCCTTTGGTTGATCGATACATTAGTTTTGTTGTATAGACTTTACTTGTATTTCATTTCCTTTCATTTCAGAACTTAGTAACTAGCCATTTTAGGATTTGTTATTGAAATTCTTGGGTTAGATACATATCCAGTGCAAAGCAAGCTGAGCAAACAGGACATGTACAAGAAGAAAATTGATTGGTTTTAATAAAATTGGTCCCCTGCTGTTGCTGTGTTCTTTTTTTTTAGAATTCCTTGTTCATAATATGGAATGTGTTCTTTGCTAGAAAGCTGTGAGTTCATTGGTACACTTCAATCTGGATTGCTTTCTATATTTTGCCCCTTGATGAGCTTGTAGTTGTCAGTAAACCGATATGGTTGTGCGGCCATTGGAAGAGTTTTTTTTTTAGGGGATAGTTGTTTGAAACATGATAGGCAAGCTACAATTTTTGATTTGGTTGTGTGTATACCCAATCGTGATTTGTTCATTTCTTTTTGTGCCTCTTTCGATTTGATTTGTGTAAATGAGGTGTATATGTAATGCATGAATGTTATATAGTCTCAATGTAAGACATGAAGAATCAGCATTGTTTGTATCACTGTGCTTGCTGCCATCTATGATTGTCTAGCTCACCACGAATATACATGTTACATTGTGGTCACCTTGTTGTGTTTGTACCGATGTGTGATGAGCTGTGTTGAGAATTGCATCAATTCTTTGTGTGTTTGCTGTTTTGACGTACTACAACTTTCTGTTTTGGTTGAAACGAGGTGTTAGATAAGGTTTTTTGACTTCGAGCCCTTCTAGACATATAAAATACATTTCTAGAGCTTCATTTTGATATGTCGCATGCCCTGAATAGACATCATCCGGTCATCGAAAAATACCGACAAAGTCTGTCAATTCTGCAGTAGTTTTTTTAGGTTGATTTGCTGTTATGACCTACTGCAATTTTCTGTTTTAACTGGAACGAGCTGGAAGATGTTGTTATTAGGACTTAATGTCTTCTAGAGATTTGTAATAGGCTTCTCAAACTTTCCATTGACATATTATATGTGCGATTTGGTCATCATTTACCCTGCCTTTCTTTTTTCAAATTGAGCTTTGAAATCTGGAATTTGTCTTGAACTGCAATGCTGTCTTTTCTGTGGCTAGTTGCTGTTAATCTTAAAATGAGATAGTACATTTGTCCAAATTGCCTTCAATATGTTGTAGAATGATGGTGTGACATGCTACTATGATCTATTCTTGATTGACTTGTTCATGTTCTTAATATTTTTAGAAATTCATGTGTTAGGAATCTTGAGGTGCTTCCTTCATGGAATGACATCCTTTATCAATTGTCTACAAAACGGTTTTAGGTATCATGTGGGTTACACATTGATTGCTCCGTTTGCCTTAAATACATATGTTGAGTGAATTCAATGGTGCGTGTTTTGGAATAAGTGATCTTTAGTTGGTTCATTCATTGTTTTGAGTTGATTGAGGACCAAGGTTATATGGCTTGAATGTTTGTCATGTTATATGCTTTGTGTGTGATCGTTATATGGATGATTTAGGTGTAATACATAATGATGCTAAATCTTGGGATTTCACTTAGAATTTGATCTAGAAGACTTTGTGACTTTAGTCACTCTTTGTGAACATAAAAGAATGTCTTGCTTTTGATTGTTTCGATACGTGATGATTGTTTCTTTCATTTGTATGCATCTAATCATCCAGATTTTCTAGATTAGGTTTAGAATAGGATCCAAAAAGTGGAGAAGAAGTGAAGATAGTGGAGGTCGATGTCCACTCAGACCGTTATTCTGTAATATTCGTTTTTCTCCCGACATATGTCTCGGGTTCCTTGTGTTGTATAAAACCCGACGAGTTGCGGGTTTTCCCTTTTTCCCTCTTTTTTCTTAATTGTGTTTTCTCTTTTATATTTTTAGAATTGCATGATTAGGTTTATTGCTTTCTCTTGACTGTTTACTTCATGTCTTGCACTTTCAATTTCATTGATTGTTTTCTTTTCATTTTTTTTTTTTTTTTAGAAATAGAATAGCATGAAAATGATCAACCACGCATGATCACTTAGCCTAGGAATTGATGATCCCGAAAATGTAAAAAGAAACACATTGACATATTAGGAAAAACACAACATACTGTTTAGGTACCGAAATGGCACTAATAGCAATATTAGCGTAATCCAAGTCCCCGAACCTAGATATCTGGTTACGTAGAAATCGAGGGAGCACTCCCGACCCTCGATTGGGTTTCTAGTGGACCCCCAAAAATGAGGCTAGTGGCGACTCCTGTATATTTTTAGGTTGTTATAAATACCTAGATTATATAAATAAATCCGCTGTCACGCGAGGTACGAGCTTGGGAGAGCTCGTGATCTTGAGATCAAGTACCCCTAAACCCGACCTTTCCCCATCTTGGATACTTTTCGAGGGGGCGGCGAGATCGGGTCGCGACATGTCCGATCAAACAAAGACCATGGAATATTTGTCAAGTCATTAATTCGATCATATGCACAAATCTAATTGACATGCATTTTATTCGAGACATAAACAATTTATTCTTGGTTACAACCCCGGCCGAGGATTTCAATGCAGTGTCACAATTAGATCGCATAGGACATCATTATCATACCTTGCATATAACAAGTGTAAATTCATATATGAACAAACTATGACCATCAGGTATAAAGACGGATCAACGACCCGGCATTATGTGCACCCATGAACCATAGTTGTTCAATACACAAGTTAACACTATGCCTCAGGTCTAAGGATTATTTACACAAGACCAAAGCATGAACAATTAGACATTGACCACGCTAAAAGCTTCCATGTCGCTAATCGTTCCATATGCGTCACGTTCAGTGAATTTGTCTAATACAAACACCTGTGTTCTAACTCATAAGCATCATAATACCCATTGACATGTGACTCATCATTCCCTTAAGTATCCAATACTTAATGGCGAAGTTAAGAACACACCGGTCTCAATAGGATTATTAATATCCACTCAATAATCCATCGACCGGGAACGATTTAAAGATTCAGTTTAACTATGAACCCGTCACATATATTCTCGACGTCTCAAGAATAGGTCTAGTTGCAACTGATCTCATGGAATCATTCATCAATATAAAATAATTGGACAAATGAATGAATACGTCATTGCCATTAATTAAATAATAATAATGAAAGTAAACCGAAATCCCTAATATGTAACTATTACATAGCAACTTTAGGGCATACATCTAACAATTTCTCACTTGCACTAAAGCCAACTTGTCTGGTACCTCAAACCCATTTTGTCAATATGTCTTTCAAAAGAAGACTGAGGTAAGGCCTTAGTGAAGGGATCTGCCACATTTTCTGCTGAGGCAATTTTCTGCAAGGTGATATCACCTCTCCCAACAATTTCTCTAATGAGATGGAAGCGTCTCTCAATATGCTTGGACTTCTGGTGAGACCTTGGTTCCTTAGCTTGAGCTATCGCCCCATTGTTGTCACAAAACAATGTGATCGGTTGCTCAATTGAAGGAATGACTCCAAGTTCAGAAATAAACTTCTTCATCCAAGCGGCTTCCTTTGCTGCTTCAGAAGCAGCTACATACTCTGCCTCAGTGGTGGAATCGGCAGTTATACTTTGTTTGGAACTTTTCCAACTAACTGCACCACCATTGAATGTAAAGACAAACCCAGATGTAGACTTATAATCATTAGGATCCGATTGAAAATCAGAATCAGTATAAGCTACAACTTTAAATTCTCCTTCTCCATATATCAAGAATAAATCTTTAGTCCTTCGCAAGTACTTAAGAATATTCTTGACTGCTATCCAGTGCTCTTCTCCTAGATCAGACTGATATCTGTTAGTATACTTACAGCATGCGCAATATCAGGTCTAGTACATAGCATAGTATACATTATGCTTCCAATAGCGGATGCATATGGTATCTTTGCCATCCACTCTCTTTCTTCAGGAGTGTTGGGACACATCTCCTTAGAAAGACGGATCCTGCCTAAAAGGCAATAATCCTCTCTTGGAACATTGCATGTTAAACCGTGTTAACACTTTGTCTATGTACGTAGATTGTGAGAGGCCAATCAATCGTCTTGATCTATCTCTATAGATCTTGATATCTAAAATGTAGGTTACCTCTCCTAAATCTTTCATGGAGAATTTCTGTGACAAGAATAGTTTTATCGATGATATCATTGGTACATCATTTCCAATCAAAAGTATATCATCGACATACAAAACTGGAAATGCAATTGCACTCCCACTAATCTTCTTATATACACAAGGTTCATCAGGATTTTTGATGAAGCCAAACGATTTGACCACGTCATCAAAACGAATGGAATGAGCCACCAGCCCATTAACATCAATCACCTCATAAACATATTAAGAATCGAATCTAAATGAATCGAATCTAAATTGATACGCAAGAGAAAACCAACAACAACAACAACAACAACAATAATAATAGTAGAAGAATTATTGTAACAATAATAAATCACTCATTGTGTACTATGACTTCGTAAGTTTATTATGTTCTTAAGCTATACATATAGATGGGTGTCCTTCTTAATGATTCTTGATTAGTTGCACACTCGCCTCTACACGGTATAGAGATAGGTGATCAAATTTGGTTATGTACATAATCTTTCATCAGTTTATGAATTTTTCTTCTCTCTTTTCTTCATTATCCAGTTTTTTTTTTTTTCTGCTTTTGTTACAGTGCTAGAGTATTATGAACAATGTGCCAAACAATATATGAATAGTATGCTACAATACCAAACAGTACATGAACGGTATAAAGATTTATAGACCTAAGGTTTTCTTCCTACCATATCAAATTCAACTTGAGGGGAGTGTTAGGTTAAGCAAAAAATATATCCGAGACCGTTCTCCATTAGCTATCTAATCTATTGATGTATAATTGATTACTCTCTTTACAATTTAAAGTAGTTAAAAGAATTACCACCAAAAACATGTCGTGGCTTAGGGTACCTATTGAATCTACTATAGGGCAAGTCTTTGGGTAAATGATGAACGAATTTAAGCAAGTTTGTGCAAAAACTAGTTGGCACATACTTCGTATATTGGTTGAGAACCATCGAGTATCACTGCTTCTTTGTGCGTGATTATGTCGTATTATCCACGAGCTTTTGTATGCTAGATTAACTCCATCCCAAGCAGTCTCTTGATCAAGACCCTCCATATTAAAATTGGAAAATGGATAAGAAATGACTACATGATGCAATCGTCTATACATCATATCAGAGACCATACATTTCCTAGTCTTAAATCCGAGTAGTTTCCAGCTCTCGGACAAAGTTCCATCATCAGCTGTTTAAAACGAGATGGAAATAGCAGCAAAAAGAAAATGATGGTATAAACAATCCTGAGGTTAAAGAATTGTTAGAATTCTTCATACAAAATTAAAAATTGAAAGTTTTAAAACTGAATTGGCAAATCATCACTTCTGCCATGCCTTCTGCAATCTCAAAATGCCTTCATTATTACAATATGTGGGTAGCACCGTTAGTTTCGCAAGCCATTTAGAAACAAGGAAATAATAATAAAAAAATCCCCATCAGCCTTTTACTTTCTTATCCACACCGCACAGTTCGCATCGCACCCTGATCTGACGCACTCGTTTTTTAAAGGTCAAATAGATTTAAACAACAAAAGGCTAACGCGATCCAGCTAGTTCGATCTCTGAGGATGATGCATTGACAGAGGGCGGATGTCTGGTCCGTAATATCATTGAATAGACACACAAACAGGCCTTCCATGCGACGTGACTGAAGGCCAACGCGATCCAGCCAGGACAAAAGCTACTACTTGCAGACTTTGCCTCCCTATGATGAAGAAACCCTCGCATTTTCCAGGGGACATGCTCAGTTTTTCCCTTTTATTTGGGCTGGCGAATATCTATTTGACAACGTTTTTATTTTTTTTATTTTTTATTCTTCAAAATAAAATAAAAATATCTAAAATTGTCAACTAATTTTTCTACTCCTTAGAATGAATTAATGGTCAGGCGATATATTTAAAATATAACAAGAAATAGAAAAAAATTACATTTTTGCTTCCAAGAACAAAAAGAGAAATAAGGTCATATTAGAAAAACAAACTTAACGTAATCTAATGCTCGCCTTTACACAATCAACACAAAGTTTGGTCTCCGACTTGATTTGAGTCCCCTTTTTGAAAATTAATTAATCAGAAATTTAGGAAAAAATTTAGAAATTAGATTTTGAGTAATTTTACTAGATTTTTAGTGTTAATTATAGTTTAGCATAAAAAATGTGAAAATATTTTGATGAAAATTAGATTCAAAATTGAATAAACTTTTAGGGCTTTACTATATGGATTTTTGAATGCCATGTTCTTTTAAAGACAATGCTAGATCGTGAAAGCTTGGCAACTCTAAGCAACGTTTGCTCTTCTTACGTAGCTAATAAAGCTTAAAAGGTTTATGCACCTAAGAATTATTATCAACTTCATCATATTGTGAGTTATAAACCAAAGTGAGACTCTCTCGCTACTATTTTTAGCTTTCCATGTTTGATTAACAATTACGTTGGATTTTCTTATGCCATCTTAGAATATCTCCACTGACATTTTTATAATTAAATGAAAAAAAATTGGGAATATAAATTTTTAGGGTCATATCAAATGCATTTATATTCTTTTCCTATTTCGATAATAGAAATTTTATATAGTTACCAAACATTTTTTTTTGCTTAGAAACTTGTCCAGAGGCTCGATATAGAAAAAAATATTTTTGGATATAAATTGTTCCCAAGAACAAAGATGTTACAAAATGCACCTTAACTAAATTTATTACACAATGCATTTTCACGGGTTGAACGGTGAAAATCATTGAGACTCGAGGTTGCTAGCAAGTGGTTCTGATGGGTCGTGTAAGAAAAAGAAGATGAAGATGCGAAGAAAGAGTGTTTTCTTCTTTTCTCATTGATGATCATTCTGTACATGTAATTCTGTATTTAATTACAATGAAAAGAAATAATAAAGGAAATACTATATTTGCCTATCTCTTTCTATCCTAAAGTATATTCAATTTCCTATCAAAAGAATATTACAAAATCATATCTTCCAACACTCCCCCTCAAGCTGGTGGTCTGTATATGTCCAAGACACCTAGCTTGTGTAGAAGATATGTATGTTGTCTTTGACAAAGAGGTTTAGTAAATATATCAGCAGGCTGTTCCGAAGTCCTCACTCCTCTTGTCTTAACAATTCCTTGTTGAATCTTTTCCCGAGTAAAATGACAATCCACTTCTATATGTTTTGTCTCTCTCATGCAAGACAGATTCGCTGCAAGCTTGAGTGCTGAATCATTATCACGAAGAGTAAAGTTGGTCCTTTAATAGTAGCTCCGAGATCCGAAGTAGACCCCTTAACAGACTATTTCACACACAGTTTTGGCCATAGATCGGTATTCAGCTTCGGCCGATGATAAAGATACTGATGCTTGCTTTTGTCTTCCATGAGAGTAATGATTCCCGAACTTAATACGAAACCAGTAATAGACCTCCTACTCATATGACACGTGGCATAATCTGCATCACAATAGGCTGTCATTTCCATGTTGCACTTTCGGGAAAGAAGAATCCCCAAACCTGGACAAGTCTTCAAGTATCTCACAACCTTCAAGGTTGCATTCATGTGAGACTGCTTCGGACTATGCATAAACTGACTAAGAGTCTGAACTGCATAACAAATATCCGGCCTGGTCATGGTGAGATATATCAGCTTTCCTACTAATCTCTGATATCCTGAGGGTTCTTGCAACAGAGGATCATCAGAAGAAGAGGATACGCCAGTGTCATAACCAACAGAAGTCAGTTTAGTATTTTGCTCAATAGGAATGACTGATGGTCTACAACCTGATAATCCTGCTTCTGATATTATTTCCATCACAAATTTTCGCTGACTTAATGAGATGCCCTGATCTGAGCGAGCTATTTCAATTCCAAGAAAATACTTGGGCGATCCTAAGTCTTTGATATGAAAAGTTGAATGCAGATACTCTTTAAGTTTTCTAACAGCAGAATCATCATTCCCCATGATAAGGATATCATCAACATAGATCATCAAGTAAATAGATGACTTACCTTTTGTCCAGATGAATAAGGCATAGTCATACTTGGATTGCTTGAACTTGAGCCAAAAGTGCACCGGTGAATTTAGCATACCATTTACGGGAGGCTTGTTTCAAACCATAAAGAGATTTACGGAGACGACATACCTTCGACTCCCCCTGTCTCCGTAATCCTGGTGGAAGCTCCATATAAATTTCTTCATCCAGATCACCATGTAGAAATGCATTATGCACATCCATTTGATGTAAAGGCCAGTCACGAAAAGCAGCAATAGATAGAAAAGAATGGACAAGTGACATCTTTGGCTACGGGAGAAAAGTTTCGTGATAGTCGAAACCTTCTCATTGGGTGAAGCCCTTTGCCACCAACCGGGCTTTGTATCTTTCTACGAGAACCATCTGCTCTATATTTTATCTTATAAACCCATTTACATCCAATAGGTTTCCGATGATCAGGCATTGACATAACATCCCAAGTGTGATTTTCGATCAAAGCATGTAATTCAGATTCCATGGCCTTTTGCCAACGAGGATCATCTTTGGCTTCATTATAACTAGAGGGTTCTAGATCTTCAGAAATACGACTTATGCAACATAGATGTTCTGGCGACAATCTATCAAATGATACATAAGAAGAGATCGGGTATCTGGTACCTGATGATTTTGAAGAACCACATATATAATCCTTCGTCCAAGTTGGAGGTCGAATGGTTTGATGAGAACGCCTTTCTAACACCTGAGGTGTGATGGATAATTCTTCAGTAGATGGTATCTCTGAAATATCCGGCAACTGGGCTAGTTCTTCAGGCAATGATTCTTCTGTAGATGGCTGCTCAATGGAATTTTCAGCAGGATTCACAAGAGGTGTTGTAGGCAAGATATCAACTTCTCTGGGAGGATTACGAATAATAAATATTCCTCCTGATGATGAATTTTCTTCCAACAAGAATTGGCGTGTTGTCTTCTCCTCTTCAGGTACAGATGTTAACGAGAAAGGAAAAACATCTTCATGAAAGACAACATCTCTGCTGATAAAGAATTTTCCTGTAGAGAGTGCATAGAGCCTATATCCTTTTTGCAAAGTTGGATAGCCCATGAAAATGCATTGAGTAGCCCGTGGCGCCATCTTATCTCTATGGCCCACTGTTGTGACATAACATAGACACCCAAAGACTCTGAGATGAGATAAATTCAGCGTTTTTCCATATAATAACTCAAAAGGCGTCTTTCCCTTCAAAATACGTGATGGCATGCGATTGATCAAGTATGCTGCAGTAATCACACAATCTCCCCAAAATTTTTCGGGAATAGAAGCTTGAAATTTTAGAGCACGTGCCACTTCTAAAAGATGGCGATGTTTTCTCTCTACAACTCCATTCTGCTGGGGTGTGTAAACACAAGAGCTCTCATGCAATATCCCATTTATAGTGAACAAGGAACTACATTCAGTATTAAAAAATGCTTTTCCATTATCAGTACGTATCCTATGGATTGGCTTCTGAAATTGAGTCTTGGATAAGGAAAGAAATGTCTTTAAATAAGAAAAGACCTGGTTTTTTGATTGCATGAGGAAAATCCACGTGGCACGGGAGTAGTCATCCACAATTGTGAGAAAAAACCTGGAACCATCATGATTTAAAGTATGATATGGCCCCCAAACATTAGCATGAATAAGAGAAAAAATTTCTGTTGATCGAGAAGTGCTATTCTGGAATGGAGTACGTGTTTGTTTAGCCATGGGACAAATAGGACATTTAGGATAAGGAAATAACGCATTATGGCCCAAACGTTTATGATTAATGAAATGGATGCCAGTGGTAGTGGCATTACACAGAGATTTATTGAATGCAACAGGAGATAAATTAAAAAGATTTGGAAACTCCAACCAAAAATATAATCCATGGCTGACTCTACCCAAGCCCATCATCCCGATCGAACGGGCCCGAAAGAAACATTTATCGAATGGAAAAGAATGTGGCATGAATTTTCTTCACAGGCTCGGGCAACTGAGATTAGATTGAAATGGAAATCTGGAACGTAAAGGACATTTTTAATAGTAATAAGAGAACTAAGCTTTACTGTCCCGAGTCATTGTAACTTTGGTGGTATTTCCATTTGGAAGTTGTCTTGATATAGGAAAAGATAATTTTGTAATATCTGAAAGTAAATTCCTATCACGAGACTATGTGATCACTAGCACCGAATCAATAATCCGTGCATCCTTTGAAATTGAATTCATCGACAAAATGATGTACCTGTGAAGCTGCCCCCTTTATCTGAGGGATCTAATTTCTTCAGAGTTTCCATCAGCTCATGATATTTTTCATGGGTAATAGATTTTCCCATTTGCTGACTGGACACCTGAAAAACAGAGGAGAATTTCCCCTTTTCTTTTTCGCCTGGCTTTCCATGCAATTTCCAGCAATTCTCAATTGTATGGTGCGGGCGTTTGCAATAATCACAGTACATCTTACCTCTTGCTTTTGGCCCATTTTTGGCATTTGAATTGGGCCTAAAATTGGTCTGAAAAGATTGGGCTGAAATAGGCCCATATGGCCCATCTCGATCCTCCGGGGAAATGGGCGCGCGAACCATCCAGCCCATTGGTGCCGGGCGATCGCAGACCGTCCGATCCCATCAAGTAGTTGCTTCGGGAGCCGTCGGATGGGCTTAAAAAAATAGAATGTGGGCCGTCGGATGGGGCAGAGATGATGCCACGCGAGCCGTCCGATTGCATCGCCCCCTGGAGCGATCGTGAGCCGTCCGTTTGTAAACGGAAATAATCTCCACCGTCCGCGCTCCTCTTATAAGGCATCGATCTAGGGTTTTCGTTTTCAAACCCTAGATCCGCCTCTCCTCCCCCGAGCTTCTCGTGTCGAACGGAAATGGCTCTTCGCGGCCGAGCAATTCCGTCTCCTCCCATGCCGTGTTCTCCCGATCTTTGTTGGCTCTCCTCCGTATGGCGAGTTGATAGATCGAGGCCGAGACGGTAGAGGCTCCATGGTAAGTATGTGGGATCGAAATGGCTGGTAAGCTTTGTTGAGGATGAGGAGGAATCGCGTTGCTTTCTCCCTTTCTCGCATCTGTTTGTATTGTTGTTGGATATTCTCGGGCCAGTTGAATTTTTCCTCGGCTACCTCCAACTCATTCCACAGACCGGAAAGTTTGTTGTATCCGTTGCGATGCTCATGTTCCCTGTTTCAGATCTGAAATTTGCTGTGTTAGGTAAAAAAGTTTCACTTGATCAAGTTTTCCATACATTTCCCTTATGCTTTCCCATAATTTTTCGGATCCTCCGTCGGGGGAAGTCCGGCCGCGACCTCGGGTGCGATGCAATTCCCGATCCAGTTCTTACCGGTTGGCTGCATCTCCTCCAGATTCGTGCCATTCTTTCGTCGGATGGAATCGAGAACGATCCGTCAACAAAACCTTCTTTGTATTTTGTGATGAGTGCCCGTCGGAATTCGCGTGACCAACTTGAGTAATTTTCTGCACCTGTTAATTGTTGACTTATGATCTTCATTCGGGCCATCGCCGTTTGTTGTGTACGGTGGATCGCCGGTTCCGGCCGACCACTGGTGTTGAGGAATTGATACGGGAAAAATCCCGGTCCGGGAGTCGGAAAGGGATTTGTTCCCACGACTCGAACTCCCGAGGCCGAATCCATAATCCGCATTTTGAAAACCCCGGCTCGGTGGTACGGGTGCTCCCCGTCCGCTCCGGGTTGAAGCTAGGGTTTGCCCCGTCACGGTTGGTGGACTCGCTTGATCCGCACGCTGCCATGGTAGCCAGGCAATGATGCGTTGGGGATAGGCCTAGGATACCATGGATATGCCATCCATTGGTAAGGGTGACCTGTAAACGATTGCCTTGCAATTGCCTGAGCCTGTTGTTGCCATGGCACGTGCGGAGGTTGACCTTGGATTTGTTGTTGTCGTTCTGATGCAGGGACTACAGCAGCTGGATCTCGGTATTCCACAGTTCGTGTGGAGGCATCGGATGCAGATTCTTCGACGGGATTGGAGGTGAGATCTGGAGGTGTTGACATGATAAAAAAAAATTGATTCCTCTGTTGTGTCCTTGATGCAGATACAATTCTTTTAGGTAATCAAGTATTTTTGATTCCTTCGGCAATGCTGTTCTGGAAATCAAGGTTGGTGTATGAGGCAATCAAGAGCGGAAGCAAATCGGTTCGAACAGTATGGCTCGATACCATGTAAGAAAAAGAAGATGAAGATGCGAAGAAAGAGTGTTTTCTTCTTTTCTCATTGATGATCATTCTGTACATGTAATTCTGTATTTAATTACAATGAAAAGAAATAATAAAGGAAATACTATATTTGCCTATCTCTTTCTATCCTAAAGTATATTCAATTTCCTATCAAAAGAATATTACAAAATCATATCTTCCAACAGGTCGCTCGTCCGATCAAAGTTGAGCTAATTATTGATAGTATAGTACTTGTGGGCGCCATCATCGAATAACTTTTGCGTGCGGATGAGACTAAGAAAATTTGCTAGGAATTACTTCTATGCATGTCCTAATTGGCTTCTCCAACAGGGTTAATTACATGGGTCAAAACTGAAAAAAAATACCTGGCTAGGGATTTGCTCTCTTGCTTTTTGAGATGCAAATGTCCTCTTGGACTATGAACTCATTGGGGTTTGTCGGTACTAACTATTTGTGTCTTCACTCTTCTTCCTCGATTTCTCCTATTTAAAATTGTTGACGGTCGTAATCATGCCAAAAAGTCACTCGTGGGCTTTGTTCGTGAACTGTTTAGAAAATAAGCTTGAGGATACGATTTATGTAGCACTATCTCAAAAATTCAAACTGAAATATACATATATTAATGTTTTGACTTCTCTCACCATATATCTTTTCGTTTTTTTTTTCTGTTCACCGAGTCTAGAAATAGACACATTATCCCTTAACTCCTCCTTTTCTTCCTCGATATTCTTTATTCAAGTGAACTAAGCTCCACGCACTATGCATAACCTCCACAGCAAGATCGTCTCAATATGTTGATTTCTTAATGGTGTCAAAATTCAATATGCAATCAGACAAATTGTCTGATATTCTCTTTTTGAAAGTAAGCACGCTATTTCCTATAATTTTCTTATTTAAAAGGAGGATGCAAGCAATGAACTCATCTTTTAACTGCCTGCCTGACTTTCCATGTACTTCTACGAGAAATTCAAAACCCAAACTCGATTTAGACTGATGACTTTAATTAGCAATTCCGATGCATTTTCCTTCTATATGTAACGGAACTTGCTAGGTATTAAGTTTAGGTGGTTTATAATTGGCGACAAAACTTTGGGTTATATGCTTATTTTATGGGCAATATTGACCTATACTTTCAGCAAGTCTCATTGGACGAAATCATCCGAGGGGGATGGAAAGCGCGGAAGAAAAGTAAAACATATATTTTTGCCAGTACAATAGTTAAAAAAAAAAAAAAGCTAACACGGTTGATGCAAACACGGCTGCTAATGGCTTTTTGGATTGTTGCAAACGAGCTCAGGACAACAATCTGCCTAGTGTGTGAGAAAATGACCACAATTTTTCTCTAGAAAGAGTTACGAGTCCCATAATCCAATCTGAAAAGCTTGTTCTGGGCATTATACCTGTATCGGATTGAGTACACCTCTTGCAATCGTTTCGAACCTTAAAATTCATCTTCGTTTACGCATGTTTTCAGGGCACTTTTCTATTTTATGTCGTATCTCCAAATTGTTTTTGGCTTTTGTTTGTTTTTCCGAATTCTTTATTGCTTAAGCTTATGTTTGGGTTTTCTAGGTTGTGTATTAGACATATTTCTTCATATTTTATAGAATCGGGAAAATTTCAATTAAGAACTTGAAGTAAAATCATTTTATCAAAAAATGGCTTAAAGTGGACATTGTCTCAAATAAAGGCATGAAGTGACCAATTAAGTCTCAAATAAAGGCCTCAACTTATAAGCCAGTCAAACCTTATTTGCAGCTAGGGGTGTTTTCGTCTAAGGACTTTTTTCTTTTTTCTTTTTCCTTTTCCTTTTTCTTTTCTTTCTTCATCTTGCTCACCTCCTTCTTGACAAATCCAATAGACTCCTCACACACGAGCTTGCATAGGTGCAAAACAATTTGAACAATTTAGTAAAAAAAGCAAACAGAAAGATATTCAGGAAGTTCTGTAGTTTTGCAAAATTGCAAATTGCATGCTTCAGTTCTATAGCCTCTTCATTAGCAAACTTTAAAGCACGTGCTCTTATGCAATTTTGCATCCTCACCCAGGCACTCATCAATTTCGGCAGAAGCCGGTTTTAAGTTATTCGTCACCAGTCACCTTCTCCGATGACGATTATGAACTTGAGAATCGAGAAATATCCATAAGTGGGTTTTGTTTTTATTCAATTTGCTTGTAAAAACTTATTATGGCAATTGAAGTACCAGTTTCATGTTCTCCCAGCTAATGAAATTGGCTATGCCATGATACCTTTCACTTGTAACTTCTTGGGAATGATTTATTGGGTTTGGGTGGGATTATTCATAACATTCATAGATGCGGCTTGCATTGAGGTGGAATATGTGGCTTCTTGAGAGGGTCCAATTGTGTTGTGCATGCTGGTTATCGACAAAGATTGCTAAATCATTTTGACCCGTGATTGAAGATATTTTCCTCCAATGGTGATTCAAATTAGACAGCACTCAATTTAAAAAACGGATGACTATTGTCTACACATATATGGTGAGGAATTAGAGCATTCTTGCTAGAATAAGAAACATGCTAATTTCCCAATTCAAATTAAGAGAATATGTGATATGTCCAAAATAAGAAATTAAAGTACTTTTCTTCATCATGACTACAATTTTAAAAGATATTAACTCTATCCTCTCCCAAATTAATTTGATAATGCAATCTCTCCTAATTTGGCACCTCCCACGCGCACACTGCATGTAAATTTCGGCCACCTTAGGTATTCATTGGGCTTGATCAAATTTCATGCCTCGACCACCATAGGTATTTCAATGGGCTTGACCAAATTTCATATGCTCTCGCAGGCTGGGTCCAAATTACTTAATTAAGCTTAGAATCTGCTTGTTTTTAACCCTTTTGCACCAGGCTAATTAGAATGCGATTTATGTGGGCCCAATGTCATTAAATGAAAAATGCTCATAATATGTAAATGTAAATTGATAATATTTTTGTGTTTAGTAATTTGTGTTTATTCCTTATGCAACGAATAACTAAAAGGGGTCGCTAAAATTTAGGTATTACAAGATTAATTTTATAATCTTAGACCCGTACACAGATATCTCACTAGTATATACTACAATATTGAATTGGACAGACACAAAATATAAGTGCTTATGAGTTAGTTTAAACTTTGTTGTGAATTAGGTGCATAATATAGAGAAACGTTATGTTTTCATTTGTTTATTTATTGGTAGATAGTCTCACTATCTTCGTTTAGTAGACTCTCTGTATTGGGTTTCTACTACTCCATCCTGACAAATTACACTACTCAAGTAAATGAACGATGAAATGAAAAAGATTTCGGGTGGACTTGGCTATTTCCTCGTTAAGCTTCCTTTTTCTGAGAAATTGTTCGCATTTATTGTTACTTTTGTCTGCTACATGACTCGTATAATCGACCGTTCGAGGACTTTTCGCCCTAGTTAGTTGGACGAAATTGAGATGGAAATTGAAAGACGAGCTCAATCTAATTTTCCATTGCTCCATTGTAAAAAATTGTATTGCTCAAGTACATGGACAACGAAATGAAAAGGACTCGATGTGGACTGGAGCAACCGCGTGAATAAGTTTGGAGTCAATTTCGTGGATGAGCGCTCTGAAGGACATAAATTTCTCGAGAAATCGTTCTCAATTATTATTACGATTTGTCGGTGACATGACTCGCATAGTTGGCCCATTCGACGAACTTTCGCATTGAGTAGTCCGTAACTTCGGTTAGAATTCTATGGACGAGCTTGGAAGGTACGTCATGAATCGTCTAATGCCTCCACATTGTATGGAGAACGATTAATGGTCATGGATCGTGAAGAAAAAAACCATTTTGAGTAGAGCGAATTGACTAGAGTGAATTGATTGCAAAGCCATTCTGGGTCACATAATATCAAACTCTTCGTAGAAACTCAACATTAATATATATTATATAACCCCTTGCAAGAGGCTATGACGTGGTGCTTTTATACGAATGGAATGAACCAACAGATAGAGAGAATCCATGCTCTCATCATTATTCATCGCATTTTGTTTAAGAGTTAATACCACGAAACCAGACTAATTTTTCAATTGCTGAAAATTCCAAACTAATACATATATGACAAATTTACCCCAAACTAATATTTTAACCACCGAAAATCCCAAACTTATGACAAATTTATCTACCATTAATTTCCATTAAATATTACCGTCAAATTGCTGAGTTAAATGACATGTGATAATTGATGGTTTACCAGTCTGGGGTTTTATCCTCTTTTTGTCATATGTGTATTGGTTTGAGATTCTTAATAGTTGTTGTAGGTATACTAGTTTGAGATTTTTAGTAGTTAAGAAATTTATTTTGGTTATCACAGATGTGTCGATTTGAGGTTTTTTTGTGGTATTAACCCTTATTTTTAACTTTTCCTAAATTGCTTCTCCTAAATTTAAATTTCCCTCTTCACTATTTTTTATTTTTATTTTTTTATGACAACTTGTAAATTAATTGCCAGGGCAGTTTAATATAAAGATATATATTTTATGCACACATATCCTGAGTTTGATTTCAAGGCATACGCAGTTTCTTGAAACTCACAAAACTTAGCCACAAAGATTGGAAATATATTTTATGCACACATCGCAAGTCCATTTAGGAGTACGTGTGTGTGCCTCTAGAAGTGCAGAGGGAAGAGTCGTTGAGTTGAATCAAATCTGAATTGATATGCAAGAGAAAGTCAATGATGATGATGATGATGATCAAGAAACAACAAAAATGACAATAATTAATCACTCATTTTGCACCATGATTTAGTAAGTTTATTGTGTTGTTAAGCCATAAATATACACGCGTGTCATTCTCAATTATTCCTAATTAGTTGCACACTCACTTTTATATGATATAGAGATAGGTGATCGAAATTGGTTATATAAAAGCATTTTTTGTTAGTTTATGAATTTTTCTTCTCTTTCTTTTCTTTAATTTCTAAATACTAGGTTTTCTACTCAATATGATAAGGTAAGGATTCATATAACTAAGGCTTTCATCATACTATATTAAATTCAACTTGAGGGGACTGTTAGGTTAAGCAAAATTATGCGAGACCGATCTTTGTTAGTTTTCTAATCTATTGATGTATAACCCATTGCTCACTTTACTATTTAAAGTAGTTAAAAGAATGACCACTAACAATATCTCATGGCTTAGCTACCGATTGAAACTACCATAGGGCAGGTCTTCAGGTACATGATGATTGAATTTACGCAAGTTTGCACAGGTTGTTAGAATGAAATACCAATAAGTCTATGGTAATAATAACAATGAATCCATCTGACATCAATTTATGCTTTTTCTAGTTGGCATGTGCTTCTTATATTAGTTGAGAATCATCGAGTATCTCTTCTTATTTGTGCATGATTATGTCGTATTATCCACAAGCTTTTGTATACTAGATTAACTCCATCCCAAGCAGACTCCATATTAGAATTGGAAAATGCTTAAGAAAGTACTACATGATGCATCGCATATACATCATATCGGAGACAATACATTTCTTAGTCTTAAATTCGAGTAGTTTCTAGCTCTCGGACAAAGTTCCATCATCTGTTGTTAAAACGAGATGGAAATAGCAGCAGAAAAAATGATGGTATAAACAATCCTGAGTTCAAAGAATTGTTAGGATTCTTCATACAAAATTAAAAATTCAAAAAACAAAAACATGAAGTGTGAATGCTACCGGAGGTCATCTTATCTCTTTGCATGGTACGTACGCTCAGATTGTCACGCCTCGATCCTCGGGCACGCACACATCCCTTACCTTGGTCGATTAATAGCGACGCCCCAGGACGCATCACCGACCCTTTCATTTTAATAAGCACACGCGGAAGTAATTATAAAATCCCCAGACAATAATTCAATGGGATAGAAAAGCATGATTGCAACTCATAGAAACTAGGACATACCTTTATACATACCGGGTTAATTTATTTACATCGCCAGCCGATATTTACAAGGTCAAACAAAAGGTTGGTTATCAAAATTTATTGTTCTAAGACCAACTATTTAGACTCAACTTCTGGACTCTCAGGGTCCACTTGATCCGGGCGAGACGACGGGTCTTCTACATCACCATCAGGTAGGTCCGCTTGTTCCACATCCTTAGCCGCATCAATCACTTCAGCAGGAACATCGAAGCATAGAAGGGGGCCTATCCTTAAACCGTATGGAGTGGTTTTGAACCAGGCTCTAAAAAGATCGGGTACTTCTTGATTTGGGGCCTCATCTGCCCAGACTGAAGTTATCACCAACTCATATGTCCAAACGCCCCTTGGATCAAGAAAAGCATAGACCCGATCGGTCATTCTCGTAGGACGACCGTAACGACCAGGGGGATCTACCATCTCCGAACCTGAAATGGTTATTCAATAACCAATGAGATCACATCTCAGCAAGCTCTACCCCCTAATACCCGATTAGTAAACCAATACACCGTCTAGGTTGCCTATGCACAACACAAGTCAGACAACTTACCTTGGCCTCAGTTCCACCCTGCAATTTAAGGTTAAACACATATATTCAAACAATTCACGACATACGATCAAGCATTGATCAATCGACTTAGTCGATTACATGTCAATCGGACCATCTCTAGGTCATTCCCACTCGTACCATAATTTCACAGTGGTGTACTCATTCACCAAATCACATGTGTTTCTCGGGCGTCGTTTTCGCCAATGACATACCGATCACTGACACTGTGCGTTCTTTAAGGCGCCGTTTTCACTAGTGATATCCTCGATCACCAAACCACGTGTCCTTTCTAGGGCGCCGTTTTCGCCAAGGTGACATCGGCAATAGACAACATCGTGAGTTCTTTAAGCGTCGTTTTTCACCAGTGATATTTCCTTAATCACCGAACCACGTTTTTATAAGTCATTTACGTACGTTCTTTAAGGAGCCGTTTTCGCCAGTGATACTTTCAATCACCGAACCACGTATGTCCAATAATATCGTACCTGATTGGTCTCAGCCAATAACATTATCAGTTAGCTCTCACCATTCTCCCTGCTATATAGCCCATCAACATACTGGCGCTATATATCCATGTTCGGCCATTACCAACCAAATACTCAATAACAAACAATTTATGACAATTCCTCAAATTTCACAATTTAAATCAATTCCATAAAAATTGGAGCTCAATTAAATAAATGGACTGCACCAAGACAATCGGCACGAAATTCCAGTCACCAGCCATCCCGGTTGAATTTCAGGAAAATAAATAATTAAATAATTAATTTCGAAAATTAAATAAATAAATACAATAAATTCAATTTATCACAACATAAAACTCAATTAAATAAACGGACTGCGCCTGATTATCAGCATAAAATCCTGGTCACTGGCCATCCCAGTTGAATTTTCGGAAAATTAAATAATTAATTAATTAATTTCGAAAATTAATATTAAATTCCTAAAAATACCACTTAGGCCCGAATTGCCTAATTAACACCCGATAAGGGTCGGGAAAAATCCCACAAAGCATCCAGTAAATACTATAGGCAATCCTCTATCCAAGTACACTAATTATTTCACTAATAGGCAATGAAATTAACTAATAATCGCTAATCCATTCTAATCTAACAACCTAATTACACTTAACTAACACTAATCAACCTTTGAGTGTAATTAACAAACTAAGAAGGTTTTAGTGAGTAAAACTCACTGGATTAAAGATCCGTTCGGATCAAATCGACGAGCACGCGACAAGGCTCGATTCTCTCCAAAGTGATTCCGACAACCGGGGTCGAGACGGCTCAGAAACGGGCCACGGGGTCTTCAAACCCTTGCTGGAAACTGAAGAAATAGACTGCTGAAATGGGTTGCCTTCTTCCACTCAAACGGACCTCATAGAATTGAATCGGTATAGACGTGGGTTGGGCCGAGCTACTGAAAACAGAAAGGCCGAAGTTGCTGCCGAAGGGGCCACGACTTCCACGTTGGAGATGAGTCCCACATGCTGGAGGGCTGACTGCCAAAGTGGGGGCACACGCCAAAAGAAAAAAAAGAAATAGGGAGATGAGAAAGGATTAAATATTCTTGCTTGAGCTTCGGATGATCAGGAAGCATGCACGATGGAGAAGAGGTATACATGGCCGAGAGTGTCCAAGGGAAAAGGAACCAAAATGTTGAATAAAACACTTTATACTCACGTTCAATTAACATTACTGATTGGTCATCCTAGGCCAAATTCTTCACCAATTGCACATTTGAAATCTAATTGAAGGCAGTCCTTTAATCCCATGAATTTTCTTCAAATCTGACTTTTATCTCGTTTTTCTCGCATTCAATATTCTGAACAAACAAATCCGTTTTAGGCCCAATTCGAATTCAGAAAAAACCCGAACAACTTCCATTCATCGATTCACTTACACAAGATGTCAAAAGTCTCTTCAAATTAGCCAATCTAAATTTCCGTTCATTTTCCGCATTCTCCGATCCGGTTTTTCCGAAAAATCCCGAACTCCCCGAAATTTCCTCGAAAGTTGAATCGACGTTCCTAGAATGACTCATGACACGACATGACTTCCAATTTCTAAAATCGAATTCAAATCCGCAGTTATTTTCAATCAAACGCGCTTTTAGTGTGACCTTACCTACCGGGTAGCTTCTAGGAAAATTTTGGTGCAATTGACCCGTGGTCGATTTTCTTCGAACCACAATGAACCCATCCGACATATTGGCGACTCTCAATGATCGTGAAAATCTCAAGGTTTCAAATACAGACACAGGGTACCAAAAACGATAGAAAATCGGTTTAGTGTCGATCGATGAGAATTTTGCAATTAGGTGGCATCACCCACATATGATCACACATCTCAGTCGAATCGACCTATCTCCGGTCTCTGATCGATTTTGACAATGCCGTAATGATCCTTGCAGACTAGCATGGTCGAGTAGTCGATTCCTGGTCGAATTCTCAAGTCTATTGCATTTAAAATCCCTGAATGGTTTCACCGAATAGACCAGTTATCTCATGAGTGGCCAACTCAGAGAAAAACACTATAGTAACGTTGACGAAAGGCCCATCTTATCCAATCGAAATCAGAACCTGAAATTCAGGATGTCACACAGACTGACCGCTCACATCGAGCAATGCTTGAATGGAAGCCCTCCATGTCGAGCAATCCTCGAATGGAAGCTCTCCATGCTTTGTCTTACTTTTCAAAGCTCTTCTCCCTTATAAATACGTCGTCCTCATCATCACATCCTCCATGTCTCTCTTTCACACAAACACAAACTTGCGTTTTCCCGAGACCCTTTTGCAATGATGCCTCCAAGGATCTCTTTCGACGCTGAAACGCTCCTCTTTTTGGCTCTCTCCTTTTTAGCCTGATGGATTTATGAGGTGGGCTTAAGGCCCATCCGCTCAAGTTGGGCCCAAAAAGGCCTGGCCCACGGGAATATGGCCCGTGGATGGGGGAAGGTATAAAAGGGAGGAGAGAGAGAGAGAAGACAACCGTTGGAAAAACAAACGTACGCTTCCTCTCTCCCGCGCATTCTCTCTCAAAAACAAAAGAAGAAAAACGCTTAAGGCGTCCCGTCTTCCCTTCAAGGCAAATTGGCATCATCGGATCAGAATTTCTTCCTCGGTCTTCGGCATTGCTATTTAATCTACGGCTAACAAGGTACGCTCGAATCCGTGGTGTGCTTTACGATCGGTGATACGTGTTTTCCCGGGTTTCGTCTTCCGCATTGATTTAGGGGTTCGATTTAGTGTCGAATCCGGTTTTCAGGGATCCGTTATTCCCAACATTGGTATCAGAGCCCTAGTTCACGTTTTCTCGATCAATTTGATGTATTTTGATTGATTTTTCGCAAAAAAATTTCGGCCGTACGGATCAGGGCGAGAAATCCCGACACCCGAGCGTTGTTGGGCCATTTTTCTGAGTTTTCGTAAGTCGAAATAGTTTTCTGAACACATGGGGAGAAAGGCGACGTCGAGACAAGTTTGGCGACATGTCGCACGCCGCCCCGCATCGCCCGCCGCGGCGTGGGAGCGACGCGCGTGGAAGTGCTGGCTCGCCAACGCGTGCGCCACACGCGCCGGTGGCGAACCGGCACGTGCACGCCCGGCGGCTTTCGCGAACCGCACGCGCCGGTCCGCGGATCGACGCGTGCGACGCCACGCGATGACGTCATTGTGACGTCATCCAACGGTTGGTAACCGCCGGATGACGTCACCGATGACGTCATCGCCGATGACGTTTCACCGGGCGGTCCCCAGCCGGCGACCCGACCCGACCGGCGACCCGACCCGACTCGCGGACGCAGGTACGCGCCCGGCACGTGCTGGATGACGTCTGCGTGACGTCATCCCCCGCATGCGCAAGGCACGTGCGGTCGGTCCGCGCGAGTGGCCCGACCGGCCCGTCCGATCCGATCGGTTCGACCGTCCTACCGGTCCTCCGACCCGCGCCCGTTGACTCGACCCGTTGACCGTTGACTGACCGTTGACCGACGACCGTTGACCGACCGTTGACCGTTGACATTGACCGTTGACCGTTGACCCGAAAAAAATAAAAATAAATAAATAAATAAAGGAATTTGTTTCTTTTTCAGTCATGCCTATGTGGGTTGTAAGTAATCAATTTTTTATTCTGCATTTGTTGCATGAATTTTGGAAAATTATGTATTTTCCCTTATATTTATTATGGATTATAAGTGATCCATTTTTAGTTCTGCATTTGTTGCAGGAACTATGATGCGTTATGCAAGGATATCTGCAATCCCGAGAACGGACAAGGGAAATGCAAGACTTAAAAGGCTAATGTCAGAATTAGCTAATTATCGGTGGCATGATGGTGATTTAGTATCACATGTGGTTAGGGTCAATCGAGATGATACAGAAATCATCCGGAATGGTTATCTTATGCCGGATTTTGAGAAGGTGCCGGCTTTGATGAACACTCTTCCACCCGAATGGCAAGCGTTAGTGTTAGATCGGCTATGGGAGGTCAACGTGGTCCCGAGTTATAGGAGGCTAGTGGAAGCTTTTGTAAGAGAGTACTATAGGATTGAGTTGGCCAAAACTTTAACCCTTAGATTGAGCGCCACATGGCGTAGAGTAAATGCGCCTTGGTGGCGACATGAATGCTCTCCAAATTTTTTTCCATGGTTGGCAAATGTGTCTTCAGTTTTCTCAGATGTTTTAATTGATAGATTAAAAGGGACATTCCCTATTTATTTCTTTAATTAATTATGTAATGTTTACTACCTGATTATTGTTGATGTAGCAACCGATATGTTAGTTGTATCATGTGAAAGCATTGTTATTTTATCGGATGTTAAGATTTTATTTGCTTTCTGCTATTGCTGGTTGCTGTGGGTAATTAGATGTGGGTAGTAATAGAAGTTTTTGTAACTTCATAGAATTTATTTGCATAAGACAATTATATAAATAATAATTTTGAGTTAGGATTTTTGGAGGATGATTGGAAACATAGTGACCTTTTGATTCGAAGCCTTACTTGAAATTATTCATTAATATGATGGGTCTATGCAAATAGGGATGCATAAATGATAGGCATTAATTATTCGTGCATGTATGTCTGATGTGTTCAAACGATGGTTCAGCAACTAAGAATGTAATTGCTGATATGAACGGCAACAATTATGAAATATTGAATATGAAAATTCAATATGTGCTGGAAAAGCAAGAAGCACTAGAAGCTCTTGACCATGTTATGGAAGATCTTAAGGATGCCATGCGCCACCTTGAGCTAGTAGAGGACCGCCTAACGGTATTTGAGCCGAAAATAGACATTTGCTATGTTGGTTCTAGCTCATAAAGGGCTTTGTGCTCTAAGCGCAAGCGTATTGATTCGTTCAATATGTGGGAATGCAAATGATCAAGTCCTTATTGCAAGAAATCAAGAGTTAACCAACACAAGAGAGGAAAACGTCCTCAAGTGAAGAAAATGTCAAGGGTGAAATGTTACAATTGTGACAAGAGAGGTCACTATGCTCGCAACTGTCGTGAGCCAAAGAATGTATACACCTCTTGTACATTTGAGAACTTTGCTTATGTGTCAAGTTCTGTATTATAGGCCGAATCCAATCCTTTGTGGAATGTAGATTCAGGAGCGACAGACCATGTAGCAAAGGATAGAGGATCCTTCGTGGAATTCCGACGATACCAACTGGAACTAAGTGGATCTATGAGGGAAATAACTCCAGAGCTAAAGTTAAAGGGATTGGCACCTGCCAATTGAACATGCATGGTGGACGCATCTTGATGTTCTATATGCTCTGGAGATTCGTCGAAATTTAGTGTATGTCTTAGTGTTGGTTAAGCTTGATTTTGGTATGAACTTCCATAATAAAGGTGTAGATTTGTGTTTAGATACAAACTACTATGGTTGTGGTCACTTACTAAATGGTTTTATTGTACTAAATATTGACTGTGATGATGTCAATATGTTATTCCCTTATTTCACGTCTTCTACCTTATATGATAATGATGTGAATATGGTGGCATGCTAGACTTGGTCATATGGGCCAACAACATATGAATAGACTAGCCAAAGAGGGCTTGTTGGGCAATATTGAAAAAGTCGATTTGTCTATATGTGAGCATTGCCTAGTAGGGAAAATGACAAGGAAACCATTTGGAAAAGGTAAAAGAGCTGAATTTCCTCTGCATTTAATCCATTTGGGCGTATGTGGTTCAATGAATGTGAGAGAAAGGCAATGGGCTGTTTATTTCATCATTTTTTATAGATGATTATACTCGAGTCGGATATGTCTATTTGATTTCTCATGAATCTTAAGCATAAGTTGTTTCAGAAGGTTTATGAACCTGGCAGAAAATCAATTAGACAAGAAAATAAAGGTATTTAGATCCGATCGAGGTTGAGAATATTTATCTGATAAGTTCAGAAAATTATGTGATGAAAAAGGAATAGAAAGATAGTTGTCTATTCCATATACTCCTCAACAAAATGGTGTTGCGGAGAGAAGAAACAAAACCCTACTGGAATGGTTAGGTCCATGATGGCGCATGTTAACTTACCTATCACTTTTTGGAGTGATGTGTTGTTAACTGCTGCCTATATACTTAACCGGGTGCCTTCCAAAATCAATTATTTCCACTTCATATGAGTTATGGACAGTTAGAAAATCGGACTTAAGTTTTCTTAAGCCATGGGGTTGTGCTGCCTATACTCATGAGTCCTCTCACAAGTTTGGGAAATTGGGTCCCGAAGGAAAGAAGAGTATTTTAATGAGATACTCCGAACACTCAAAAGGGTATGTGTTCATAGGTGAGCAGAAAAGTGGGAGTATAACTGAATTTGAATCACGGGATGTCACATTCTTAGTGGATGAATTTCCTAAGAGGGGCGAAATAAGGGAAAATAACTCCCTATTTGAAACCTTGGATTAAGATAATGATGTCAGTGGAGTTTGTCCAAGTGGGAGTAATATGAGATGTAATGAATTGAATTCAACTCAAACTCAAATGCAACCACCTGATGTGACGACATCATCATTACCTAATCCAAGTGGGAGCATGATGGGGAATGATGTGCTAAGTGTACAATCTCCTATACGGTGAACAAGTCGCCAAAGTATTCCCCATCGATGTTTTGACATTGAAAGGGAAACTTTTATTGTTGCTCCACAAGATGAGGATGAGCCAAGAAATATTAATGAAGCGCTGAATTGCCCTAATAAGGAAAAATGGATTCATGCAATGAAAGAGGAAATAGAGTCAATGAAATCAAACCAAGTCTGGGAACTGGTTAATCTTCCAAAAGGGACGCAGAGCTATTGGGAACAAGTAGGTTCTCAAAATAAAGCGAAAGGCTGGTGGCTCGATAGAAAGGCATAAGGCTCGCATTGTGGCGAAGGGGTATAATCAACAGGAAGAAATTGATTATGAAGATACATTTTTTCCTGTAGTGAGATTTACCTCGATTCGCATTATTCTGGCAATAATTATTAGTATGGATCTTGAGTTACATCAAATGAATGTAAAAAACTGCTTTCCTCAATGGAGAATTAGAAGAATAAATATATGGAACAACCTGCTGGTTTCATAATGAAAGGCCAAGAAGAAAAAGTATGTCGACTTTTGAGGTCGATATATGGTCTTAAGCAGTCATCAAGACAATGGTATATACGTTTTCATAATGCCATAGTGGCATATGATTTTACAATGATTGACGAGGATCATTGTGTATATATCAATAGATCCAATGATCAATATGTGATCATATCATTATATGTTGATGATATACTAATTGCCGGAAGTAATATGGAGTTTGTCAATACTGTCAAGAGATGGTTGTCTTCTAACTTTGAAATGAAGGATATGGGTGAGGCTGCATACATTCTTGGAGTTAAGATTTCGAGAGATCGTTCGAAGAGATCGTTGTTTCTTTCGCAAGAAACCTATATAAATAAGGTTCTTGAACGATTTCGTATGCAAGACTATAAACCCATAGACACTCCTATTGCAAAAAGGTGAAGGATTGAGCCATACCGTGTCCAAGGACTCCACAAGAGAAGGAACAAATGAAACATGTTCCTTATGCTAGTGCTGTTGGGAGCTTGATGTATGCTATGATGTGTACAACACCCGACATATGCTTTGCAGTCGGAATGGTGAGCAGATACCAATCCAATCCAGGTTAAGCACATTGGAAAGCCGTTAAGAGAATACTGAGGTATCTGAAGGGAACTGCTGATTATACGCTGAGTCATTAAGGAAAGGATCTGCAACTCAAAGGCTATTGTGATACCGATTGGGGAGGAGATTTAAATGAAAGGAAATCTACCTCGGATTTGTTTTCTTACCGAATAATGGCACCATATGTTGGAGCAAGTAAGAAAAAAAGTGTATAGCCTTGTCCACGATGTAAGTTGAGTTTGTGGCATTATCAGCAGTAGTATAAGAAGATGTTTGGCTTAAGAGATTTTTGGATCATTTAGGTGTTATTGGAAGTGCTGTAGATTCATTGTTGGTTAACTGTGATAGCCAAGCAGCAAAAGTGTACACCAAAGATTCAAAATATCATGGCAAGACCGAACATATAGATACCAAGTATAATATTGTCAATGATATGGTTGCACGAAAAGATGTGAACTTAGAGTACATACTACGCATGGAATGGTAGCAGATCCTATGACAAAGCCAATACCTAGAGATGTGTTTTGTGGCCAAATGAAATCTCTAGGATTGCATAGAGACTGATGTACTGAATATTGTATTTTCCCTAAGTGTTCACAATTTGATGAATTTGTGTTTTCATCATTAATGCCTATGAATATTTGTTTGATCTTTATGCATCTTAATGCTTAGTGCATTACTTTAAGTTGAGAAGTATGTCGGACAGATATAATATTAGCCCACTCACACGAGTAATCGCCTCTATTTACTATGTGATAAATAGAGATGAGACTGTTTTTAAGCTTATTATCTAGGTGATAATCGAGAGCTCAAGCTTAAAACACGTATGTCGCCTTAACTAGGTGTTAAGATGAGGATATAATACTTACTATGTCCGAAAGTAAAATACCCCACATATTTTACTTTATCCGTCTAAGATGCCGAGATGTGAGTTCTGATGAATTTTGTGAATGAGTAGATAAGTGAACTCAAGTTAGACATTGGGTATGTCTGAACTATCATCTGTACGGTATTGAAAGGTGTAGACATACGCTCCATGGGAAATGAGTTAATACCGTAATACGTATTTCATACTATGTATGCATGAGACGACCAATAAGAGTGGCAAAAGTTTGATCTCAACTTTTATGTCGTGTGAGACTCTTGAGGAAGAGAGTTCCTCAATTTCTTAGTCCCCTCATGACTCTTACTTATTCTCAAGATTTCTATTTAGTGTTTGCTATCTTAGGATGTTGCCAATGGTCATGAGTGATTCGATCTAATGGGGCATTTCTAGAAAAGCAAGCTGGACTGAAATTGAGAGTTTGAAGGAAAGAGGAAGATCGATTTTGGAGAATCACATTGTAGTTTTGTATTCACCGGTTAACCAATTATGACTGTCTTTGTGATAATCATAATTGTGAATACAATATATATATCATTATTTAAAAGAGATCAAGAGAGATATAAATGTGATCGATTGATCTAGGGTATTGCATACTAAATCTACTCAGGATGTGATGCCCATTATGAGTTGCTATATATTTCTAACAGATGTATGGCAACGAGCTCTCAAAGTATGCTGGTCGCACGGATTATTCACCGGTATGAATGTTGAAGAGAGAAAAAGAGGATTTTGTTCGGCCCACCATGTTAAGTGAGAGTCTATGATGGATTTTTCTCTGATGGGGTTGAGTAGGGCCTGTCCGCCCATGTTGGTTTTGGACCACCATGTGCGAGTGGGAGATGATGGATTTATGAGGTGGGCTTAAGGCCCATCCGCTCAAGTTGGGCCCAAAAAGGCCCGGCCCACGGGAATAGGGCTCGTGGATGGGGGAAGGTATAAAAGGGAGGAGAGAGAGAGAGAAGACAACCGTTGGAAAAACAAACGTACGCTTCCTCTCTCCCGTAAATTCTCTCTCAAAAACAAAAGAAGAAAAATGCTTAAGGCGTCCCGTCTTCCCTTCAAGGCAAATTGGCATCATCGGATCAGAATTTATTCCTCGGTCTTCGGCATTGGTGTTTAATCTGTGGCTAACAAGGTACGCTCGAATCCATGGTGTGCTTTACGATCGGTGATACGTGTTTTCCCGGGCTTCGTCTTCCGCATTGATTTAGGGGTTCGATTTAGTGTCGAATCCGGTTTTCGGGGATCCGTTATTCCCAACATAGCCATCATTGTGTCCTCCAGCGACGGTCCTCACCTAGCGGTGGCGCAAAGTAGTAACAAAAACAGTGCCACAACGATCCCAATGAACGTTGGGGTGATTGTTGATCTGGAGACGTGGGTGGGTAAAATGGGATTGAGCTGCGTTGAATTGTCTCTCTCTAACTTTTATAGTTCAAACCCTTCTTACAAGACCAGGCTCGTCCTCAACGTTAGAGACTCAAAAGGAGAAGAGGTTGCTGCTGCTGCTGCTGCAGGTTCTCTCTCTACCTTTTGTACTTCTGTTGATTGATGAAATTGATTTTGGTTAAGATTCAATTTGATATCTTTCACACGTACACCCCAGTCATGCAGCCGTGTGAGACGGACGATTTGACGCGTAGCTTGTCAGTATTTATGGGTTTTGTTCCATCCACGCCACGCGATGCTTCTTGAAAACACTGGTCTTTGAGAGTAACATTTGACCTTGGAACCATTTGTTTCATTTATTCCTTTCAATTCTTGGAGTTTACGCTTCAGAAAGCTATACCAAGAAGACGATATTGCAAGAAACAATCTTAGGGGCCATCCAATTATAATATCCCGATGGAAATAGTTATTTCAGTCACCCCAAATCGAAAATCTCTAATCTAGTAAACCATTTCTTGGGTTTTGTTTTTGTATTTAGAGGGTGTAGCACTATTGAAACAAGCGTGTATAATTTATGCATCATATAGAACAAATACATCTCAAGCATCAATCGTTCGAGCTCATGATAGGGCCTACTTATTTACTGGTTGAGATGATATTAATCAAAATGATCTACAGACCATATAATAACTCCTCAATATTGTTGGTGTCGGTAAACTTGTGATCTTTGAATTAGAAGTCCACCTTCCTATGATGTCATAGTTCGCCAATGTATAAATGTGCATATATTCATGGACACAATGTTTCATCTTGATAAAAACGTGTGAGAAGAATTTTGTCGCAGAATTTTTGTTTTAAGATGTTGGAGGGTGAAATGAAGGACTGCTATCGTCTATTCTTTTCATTGAAGAATATATAACTCTCCTGTGACTCTTGTCCCGCAGTGATGTAGCAAACCTCTAAAAAATTATGTCTACATGTAGATGATAAGTGAACCCTGTAAGAAATTGAGTCACAAGAGACACATGCTACATAGCTTCAAATTTGGTAAGAAAAACTAACATTAGAGTTAGTTTGTTTAAAAATAACCATTTTCAGGAAATTGTTCTTGAATTTTCCAATTTTTGAATGATGGAAAATTAGTTGATTGATGAATTTTTTTTTTCATGGATTGAAAAAAATAAACTTAGATTGGGGAAAACAGCTTCTTTTTTCGGCAATAAGAAATCATATTTTTTGATTTCTGCCGTGCGTCCAACTGAGAAGAATAAGTCCTTCTATATCCATTAACTCTTTTTATCTTGATAAGTCTCATATGGTTTTTTTATTATCTCCTGAACATACTTCATTAATGCTCATGTCTTTCGATATTCTCACAATAATCCATCTTATATCATATTGTGAATAATATTTTTCATAAATTCTTTAATAATTACTTGTAAGTCCTTTTATTTAATGGATTACAAGATAAACAAAAAGACATTGATTCTATTTTGTTAGTCATTACATATCAATTTTAATTTACAAGCTGCCTTTAATGTATTCACTTATTATCAAATACCATGGGAATTTTTTTTTCCAATTTGTTTTCAGTGAAAACAAATACAAAAAAAAAAAAAAAGGTTTACTTTGTCTAATCTTAAATTTCTTGAAAATATTTTCTAGTGACAAGAAGTTTTCAATTCAAGAAATAAACTTTTATTGTGCTTTTCGGATTAGAAAAATAGTCTTTAAGCCGGGCTGGTTTATAGAGACACTTCAGTTTTTTTTTTCTTCAGGAAAATATATCTACATAATTGTTCTGATTTCCTTTTTCTAGTTGAGAAAGTTAAGCCGGTGACTAACTATTTTCATGGAAGCTTTGTGTTATTAACCGTGATTGAAACAACTTAGGTTTCCTATTCAATCAGATAGTTGTCAATGCATGCAAGCAGTTTAAAATGGATGCTAAAAGGTTTGGTATATGATATAACATCAGAAAGGTCTGCCCTCACAAAATCCATAAAATTGAAATATGGGGCTTGGAAGAGTGGAATTTTCTGATGCCATGAGATAAAAGAGGTCATTTAACGAGGAGGAAGATTCAACATGTTCATGTTTGGGCCAGTTTAACCGCTTTTTCGTTCTCAAATTACTTTTGATAATAGAATTAGTTCCGTTTGGTATGCATTATATCATTTCCCCAACAATATTTCAGTTGGAATGGACATGCCGCGTCGATTCCTCGCTGCACAAAGTACAAAAAATTTCATGTTTGAACCTCTTATCTAGACTTTTGCTTGGGTCTTATATGTATACTATGGGGGAAGACGGGCAATAATATTAAAGTCGTTATGATTTAATAAGAGGGCTTAGTCAATCACATGCTCAGGGTATTTCATGGATATGAAGTTTACTTAATCAAAGTGAGCTTCCTCTATGTCGATAAATATCGTCCGTGAACACAATGGTGCATCATGTTTGAAATCACATTAAAATCAAATGGGAGTGGTCAGCTACCTCAAAAATAAGAGGTTTCGCTTAACCTTGTCAGGGTAATCGAGATTTCATCGTCTTAAGAACATGTTGAATTATGATCTAATCATAATGGGTTCACGTCAGATTTTTCTGGTTAGTAAACACTTGTTTCAATAATATTAAGTACAAGTTCCAACTTCAAGCTCCGATGTTACCTTCTTCTAAATCATCTATAAATTTAATAATATTGCACCAAGTTTTGATTGACTCCTGATGTGCCTTATCCAATAAGAATTTCCATTATCTGCCGTTCTTTTTATTGTTTCACCGTCTTTTCTGGGTCACCACTGCAGCACTTGATCTGATAAAGAATAAGCAAGTCCAAGCCATAATAGGCCCCCAAAGTTCAGTGCAAGCAGACTTCGTCATTGATCTTGGAAACAAATCTCACGTGCCAATCATCTCTTTTTCTGCTACTAGTCCTTCCCTCAGTTCCCTTCGGAGTCCATACTTCATTCGAGCTGCGCAAAATGACTCGTCCCAAGTGAACGCCATAAGTGCAGTCGTGCAAGCTTTTGGTTGGAGAGAAGCGGTTCTAATATATGTGGACAATGAGTTTGGAGAAGGCATCATACCTTCTCTTATGGGTGCTTTGGAAGAGCTCGATACGCGAGTTCCCTATAGGAGCCACATTCCTCCTTCGGCGATGGACGATCAAATCGGGCAGGAACTCTACAAGTTAATGAAGATGCAAACGAGGGTCTTCATCGTGCACATGCTACCTCCTCTCGGTTCTCGGCTATTGGCCAAAGCAAAAGAGTTGGGAATGATGAGCGAAGGCTACGTCGGATCTTGACTAATGGAATCACCGACCTATTAAGTTCTCGTGGATTCATCAGTTGTTGCTAGTTCGATGCAAGGAGTATTGGGCATTAAGACTTATGTCCCAGACACACGGAACCTGGACACTTTCATGATCCAGTGGAAGAAGAAATTCCAACAAGAGAATCCATCCGTCCTTAGTCCTCCGTTGAACATCTTCGGATACTATACTTATGACGCTGCTCGGGCTCTGGCAATGGCTGTTGAGGAAATGAGAACGGTGAATTTTAGCTTCGAGATTTTGAATACTTTGACAGATGCAACTGATCTGGACACTATTGGGGTCTCTCAAAATGGTGAGAAACTTCTCCAAGAACTAGCTCATATCACATTCATGGGGCTCACTGGAAATTTCAGTCTTGTTGATGGGCAGTTAGAATCGTTAGTGTTCCAAATTGTTAATATCAATGGAAACGCGGCAAGAGGGATCGGGTTCTGGGCCCTAAAAAATGGGCTATTGAGAGATTTGAATCCATCTGACACAAGCAAATATTCCGTTTCGAAGGGTAATTTAGGAACAATAATATGGCCAGGAGATTCGACCTCTGTTCCCAAGGGATGGGAGTTTCCCACGACTGGGAAAAGTTTGAAAATCTTAGTTCCCGTGAAAGACTGTTTCAATCAATTCGTGACGGTGACACGTGATCCTACAACAAACATATCCCAAGTCACCGGATACTATATTGACATCTTTTGCGCTGTGATAGAAAAACTACCTTATGCGTTGACTTATGAACTTACTCCGTTTGCCTTGCCTAATGGAAGTAGCGCTGGTAGTTACAATGACATGATCGATCAAGTATATTACCAGGTGAGATAGCTCTTTGCAACAGCTTAATCCCGTTGGATTACATGTTGAAACATAATGTGCTATCATGTGGTTGACAAAGAAAATATTTTTCCCTTCCTTTCGTTGGAACAGAATTATGATGCAGTGGTGGGTGATACCACGATCCTTGCGAACAGATCATTGTACGTGGAGTTTACCTTACCATACACAGAGTCGGGGGTTGCAATGCTTGTGCCATAGAAGGACAACAAGAGCAAGAATGCTTGGGTTTTCTTGAAGCCACTCACTTGGGACCTTTGGCTAACTATCGGATGTTTTTTTGCGTTTATAGCATTGGTCGTGTGGATTCTCGAACATCGGATTAACGAAGATTTCAGGGGTCCAGTCACGCATCAAGTTGGCACGAGCCTTTGGTTTTCGTTTTCAACCATGGTCTTTGCTCAAAGTAAACACCCTTCACTTTAGTAGATCAATCAAACATTACAATTTACATATCACTGTTGGAGAATTTATGTGCTTACCCTTAATTTGGATTGCAGGGGAGAGAGCATTTAGCAACCTAACAAGATTTGTTGTGATTGTGTGAGTTTTCGTGGTACTTATACTAACGCAAAGTTATATGGCAAGCCTGAGCTCTCTTTTGGTGGTGCAAAATTCTCAACCAACTATAGCTGATGTGCATCAGCTCCTAAATAGTGGAGAAAGAGTGGGATACCTATATGGAACTCTCGTTCATGAGATGCTAAAGCAAATGAAATTCGATGATTACAGACTTGTATCTTATAAGTCTGTTGAAGAATGCGATGCGCTTCTTTCCAAAGGAAGCTCAAAGGGTGGGATTGCAGCCGCAATTGACGAAGTCCCCAACATTAAACTTGTTCTTTCTCGATATTGCAACAAATATATAATGATCCCGACATTTAAAACTGCTGGATTTGGCTTCGTAAGTCAATCTCTCAATTTTAGCCAAAAGAAAAAACAAAACCTCTCAAATTCTACAATTACTAAGGTTAGTTGTTATTTCTTTGATTGAAAAATCTCATGTCCTGTTTCTTTTGGTTTACAGGTTTTCCCCAAAGGGTCTCCGCTAGTCCCAGATATTTCACGAGCAATCCTCAATGTAACTGAAGGGCCTAACATGACAAAAATTGAAAAAGCGTGGTTTACATCAGAAACCAACTGCCTCGATTCAACTCCCTCCATTTCTTCCAATAGTTTGGGTCTTGACAGTTTCTGGGGCCTATTCTTGATTGCTGGAGTTGTTGCAGTTTTAGCTCTCCTCATTTACATGGTCATGTTTGTCAAAAGGAATTGGCATGTCGTATCAAGTTCTTCAGCTTCACTGCGACAGAAAATTGTTGCATTGGGAAGAAGATTTTACGAAAGAGACATCAATTCCCATACTTTTAGGGAGGACAGATTCAGAGACAGAAGTATGGATGATGGTATCCATGAGCATGCGGCTGTTGAGATATCAGAAAACAATAATTTCCCCCTGAGTCCGTCAAGCAACTCCAGCCAAATCAACAACGTTTTAACCAATGAGCAAGGCACACCATCTGCAGAACAAGGACTTCCTAACCATGTAGATGAAGGGTGCCACAAGATAGCGAGCAATGTCTTGCTTACCAGTGTAACTAAGAGAGGTACATGCCTCGACAACCTTAGATGCTGAACTTTAATCAGTTTGCACTGAATGTGGCATCTTTCTGACACTACTTGTGTGAGTTCCTACACAAAACGGTCTACGCTTTGCCTGAATGACGTTGGTCTATGCTACGCCTTGCTGTCCTCCTCCCATTGAAATCACTTAGAATACTTGCTAGAACCTTGCTTGAGCAGAGCCTGAACTTGGAAAATGTCATGCTTACCACATGCCAACTTCACCTTTTCCGAAGAGTATTGTTTTGTGTTTCAATGTTTGCAGACCTTTCAACACGGGAAGGCACTCAACAAACTGCTGCTCTTGGGCCCCCTCATCACACCTCCCGTGAATGTCACTGAGCTGGCGAAGGTGGCAGTTCAAGCAGCTGCGGATTTTGCCTTCACTCCAGTCGTCATAGACGTTCAAGGATTACTCCGATATAGCCAACAAAAGTTGAAGTAGGAATGGTCCGACCTATCCTCTTTATAGGTTCAATCTTATAGAGCTCTTAATAACATGAGCACTCATATGCTGTTTTCAAATCAACACCGTTTTGGTTTTTCTGGAGTCTATAGTTGCCTGTAGGAGAAAGAGAAGAATTCTTAGCTCAAACTTTGAAGGCAGTAAATGCACTTGAAAGAGCTAAATTCTTTGTACGTTGGGGCTTCCCTGAACTTTTGAGTCATGTACTGAACTTCAGTGAAATGATCCCTTCAGAATATAAGTACATCGGGCAAGAGTAATATAGATCCGCATTGTTTTCATCCTTAATGTTATATATAAATTCCAGACTCATTTACTCTTGACGCAGGATCGAATGACACGTTACACCTAAAAGTTGAGGGGATTGCAAGAATCAATAGGGCATGCAAGACATTTTAATTATCATCATTTAGGAGTATAGAGTTTCCAATCAACCATAGTTCCTTTTCTAACCTTTTCAATTGAGCAGACATTATAGTTAATTTGTGGGTCAGTTTCTTCCTCTTCTTCCTCCCAATTCTGCAGGCTTAAACTTTTTGTTAACTGACACATCACTTCAGTATTTCACTAACAAAGGGAAAGCTACCAAAAAATTTCTACACCTATTATTATATTTGTGCCAATTTAGCTATAAAATTTTCAATTATATCAATTTAATCATCAACATTTTCATGTTTTGCCAATTAAGTTCACAACTTTTTTACGTGTTGCCAATTAAGTCCATTTTGTCAATTTTGACTAGAAATCACTAATGTAAATGCTGGTAATCCTACATGGCATTGTCGACATTGATATCGACAAGTCCTTTAATTTTTTTAAATTTTTTTTATCTTTTCTTTTATTTTTTTCTTTTATTTTTCCTTCCTTCTTTTCTTGCTCTTTTTCCACGGTGGCCGATGAGTCCGGCTCGCCCATGGCTGGCCATGACCTCGCAGCCATGGGCGAAGGTGCACTCACTTGTGGTTGGTGAGTCCATGGCCACATTCACCCGTGGCAAGGGAGACCTTGTGTCACGCCCCGATCCTCCGAGCGCGCACATCCCACTCGGTCGATACAAATGCGACTTCCCGGGACACGTCGCCGACCCATTCAATTTTATTATGCATGCGGAAGTGAAACAAATCCCCTGACAACATTTAACTTGGGATAGAAAAGCAGGCAATCAATCACAACCAAACAAGCTTTCTTATAAACACATAGGTTTATATACAACACTGGATTGTCTACAAAATAGACAGGCTTAACAACTAGGGAACTGTCATATGACCAACTTGTCAGACACGTTCGCCGATTCTTCAGCCTCCACCTTCCGAACTCCAGGACTTCCGATCCTCCACGACCGTTATCTAGGGACCTGAAATATTATCCCACAACCGGGATGAGACTACGTCTCAGCGAGTCCTACCCTCTAAAACTCAATTAGGAAGAAAATACGCCTCAGGGCGCTCTAGCCACACAAATAGGATGGAGGACTTACCTCGCCTCAGTCCCTTTCCACATGTCAAGTACAATTCATATTCAACAATGCTCGCACAAGCTGAAACTACCGACATACCCATCGGTCAATATCAATTCACGATCAATTCAATTGATATCATACGATCCACACATCTATCAATTCATATCATCTATTAAACCATACCATCTATTCATCCATCAATACAATTACGGCTCACACAAGCTGAAATGGATGCAATGCTCTCACAAGCGATATAGATGGTAGCTAATATATATATATATATATATAGCTGATATATACATAGATGATAGCTATATATATATGGTAGCTCACACAAGTTGATAAATGGATTGATATATGGATCGTTGCTCTCACAAGATAAATCGATAAACGATCATTGCTCTCACAAGTGCTGATAAATGATCATTGCTCTCATAAAGGTGACATACATTGCTCACTGATATTGATGCTCATATAATAGGTCACCAAAAGACAATGATGCTCACACAAACTAATACATATATAAACCAATTGCTTGCCAAAGCTGATAATTCAATAATAAACCAACTCATATCTCAATTCAATCAATCAATCAATCCAATCGATTCAAACTAGTCATACAAACCAATTACGGTGTTAAAAGCCAACACTTAGGGTATTTTCAAGTTAAATACCACAACTTCATCAATTTCACACAATTCCACACTTTTGGAATTATTAACCATAATCATCAATCACTCAATTTCTCAATTTAAACATACAATTAACACAAACCGATCAAGATCATGCGATCAGCCACCGAAATTCTAACGATCAAAGCCATCCAAGCATAATTTTCAAAAGTTATTAAATAATTAAATTTAATTTCGAAAATTAAATAATTAAATATTATATTATAATAATATAATTTAATAAAATAATATTTATAAATTCTAAATAATTAATTAATTACAAATAATTAATTAGGGCTTAAACCATATTACACTAATTTAATCATACAATTAGCCCTAATTAAACATTCATTAAGCTAATCATACAACTAATCTAATTTACATTAAAATAATCTAATCTAACCACCTAAACCTAATTAGATTAATCTAAACACCCCTTAAGCGTCATTAACTCACTAAGCAAGAATTAGAGGATAAACTCACCGAATTAACATTCCGGTGAGTCAACGGCGAAGGCGACGCCAAGGCGGGCGATAAACCTCAAGGCGCGACACCAACCAAGGCGGGAAGACACTTAAAACGGGCCTCAAAGACCTCCAAAACCTTGCTGGTTTCGCTTCTGATCCAAGGACCAAACCAGAGAAGTAAGAAGGGCAACTTCAACGAGGAAACGGGACGATCGGAGCTCCAGCAAGCGGGTGGTTGGCAACCGGTGGCTCCGAGGGTCTTGGGGGTCTTGCTGGAGGTTGGGACGGGCAAAGGAACGGTTGGAATGGGGGAAAAAACAGCAAAAAATGTGAAACAGTGCAGGCAAGGCGAGTCTAGACGGTCCGGCGAGCGCGGCTTCGGGGCGGCCGTACGGGACGGCGGAGAATCGTTCGGCGAAGCGATGAGGTGCTCCGGAACGTTCTGGATGTCGTCTGAAGAGATGATGGGTGGCTCGTTCGCTGATTCAACCGGGAAGTTAACTTTTTACTCGGATCTTTGGCGAAAGGTCAGCTGGAGCGAAAGCTGGAACGAGGGGAAAACAAGGGAGGAAAACGGCCGACGATGGCCTTCCGGGCGTGCGACGATGGAGGGGGCTGGTGAGCTCGGTTTCCTCTGGTTCTCTTGAGCTTTCTCCTTCAACAACCATGGAGAAAGCCAAGAAATCGGGAAGAAGAAGCAGCTGAAGAGGGGGCCCTTGGTGGCTCTCTAGCTTGCAACACTTGTCAATCTCTCCTTCCACTTGCCCCCACGATGACATCACATGCCATCAGCCACTCTCTCTCCTCAAGCTTCCTCTACAAGCTCGTTAATAGGTGCAAAATGTCCCTAGCCCCATGGCATACGAATTTTAGACATTTGTGCATCAAATTCAATCAATTCTCACTCAATTTCATCCAATTGAAGCTCAATTAAATCAACCCATGTGTCCTTGGCCTTCTCATGACATTTCCCCGTCAAATGATCCAACTTGCATCCCGAAGATTCGATTAAAAACGGTCCTCCGACAATCCCAAACAAAAACGGCATTACTTTGCTTTTTCACCAAAAATCTCGGTTTGTAGAAAAAATTTCTGGGAGATGAGTCGACTTTCCTAAAATGAATTGTGACTTGAGAACTTCCAATTTCGTAATCGGGTTCAATTTCACGGTTAAATTCAATGCAGTGCGACTTTAACGCATCCTAATCTATCAGGTGAGCTTTTAGGAATTTTATGTGCAATTGACTTGTGGTTGATTATTCTCAAGCCACAAAGTACATCTTCGACACATTGCGACTCTCGATTGTCGTAGAAATCTCGAGGTTTCGATTACGAACATAGGTACCCAAAACGACAGAAGAATTGGTCTAGTGCCGATCGACAAGATATTGCGCAATTAGGTGGAATCACCCACACTCTAATCACATATCTTGTTCGAATCGACCTTATCTCCAATCTGTTCGATTACGACGTGTCGTAATGATCCTTGTAGATTAATACGGTCGAGTAGCCGATTCAGTCGAATTCTCAAGTTTATTGCATTTAGATTCCTTAACGGCTTCACCCGATAGACTAGTTATCTCGTAAGTGGCCAACTCAGAAAAGAAAGCTATAGACGCGAAGATGAAATGCCCGAATTGAAACTAGAATTGGAAAATCGGGATGTCACAACTCTTCCCCTCTTATAAAAATTTCGTCATCAAAATTTAAACTATTAAAATTCTTCTTCAAAATGGTGGGGTATTGTCGTCTCATCAATTCTGCTCCTTCATTCTGCTTCAGACTTCTGCTTCAAACTGCTATCCAAGATCCTCGATGCTGCCGAAACATTTCCAAATTGGCCAAACCAATTCTTGATTCCCAAAGAGGCTAAGCACTTGTCCATCTTTACAAAAATGAAAGCTGCAAAAATTTTGGTTCGTTTTTTTTTCTTTTTTATATTTCCACAAAGCGGCTAACTGCCGCGTCGGGGATTCGAACTCCCAACTTCGGACCGACGAGCTTCATCCCGAATACCAAGTCGGCTAGAGGCGTCGACAGTGCTCCAAACTGCTTCCTTTTTCTATTTAAGGCCAAATTTCCTATTTGAACCCGAACGTGAAATATTCCACCATTTAAACAGTTCCGGCTCTCCTTTCTTAACAATTCGAGATGTTCCTATTCTAGGCGACATCCAAGGATGAACAGGATTCTCAACCTGAAAATTCAAAGATTTTCGACACTTAACTGCGTAAATTTCCCGACGGCTCTGAGCGGTCCTTAATCTGTCACTGATATTTGCAACTGCTTTCACTGATTGCTGAACTGACTCTGAGCTATAACCTTTCATTCTCTGATCTCAACTCAACAACTGAAGTTCTGTACACTCTGATCTGCACTAACTAAAAAGGAACTATCTGACTGATCTACTGAAACTAGGAACCTCTGGTCAAGATCTGATATAACTCTGACACTGACACTCTATGCAAACGAATTATCTGATGCACAAACACCTCTGCATGCCTAATCCAATCAAGATCCTTCCGCACAGCCACAAAGTGGGCTGATTTCATCAGTCTATCAATTACTTCCCAAAATGAAATTATTACCACACTAACTCCTCGATAGACCTGTCACAAAAATCTATTGTGACGCGATCCCACTTCCACACAGGGATCTCGAGAGATTACAAAGGTCCTCTCGAATTGCAAAATCATGCTTTCTCTTGCTAGCACATCTGACACTTGCGACCTGTTAGTGATATCTGTCTTCACAACGGTCTACTAATCATGTTGATGCAAATTTTGACTCATCTTCGTACTGTCTGGACAATGCTGAAGTTGCTACGACGAGTTTCCGATAAGATCTCTTCTTTAATCTTAGTATCATCAGGTACACATAATCGTACTCAGAAATCTGAAATTCAGTTCTTTTCTTCTTGATATCCTCTTGCATAATCTTTTGAGTCTCTGAGTCTGCCACTGAAGCGTCTGATTCTAACCTGAGTATCCGGTTCAATTCTGAGGGTGGCCATAAAATTCGAAGGTGGCCTACCTCAAATTTGAAAACCGAATCTCAAACTTTTTCAAGTAAGGTCCATACTTTAACCAACATATGCACAAATGAAGACTCTCGACTCAACGCAACAGTGACTTCTTTCATCTTTCCAAGGTGATACCAGATACCACCATCCTAATCCTTCAAAAGATCCGGTTCACAGCGCTATCTCATATTCAATTCCTTCTGAGAGAATTAATACTTTGAGACTTTAACGGTCAGCGAAGATCTGGAGTCTTTCTTCACACTAACAAAATCTCTAAATCTTCAGAGTGAAAATTATTGCTGCAAGTTCCAAGTCACGCGTCGGGTAATTCAACTCATGAGGTCTCAACTGACGGGACGAGTATGCAACAACCTTGCCATGCTGCATCAGCACGCAACCCAATCCTCTAAACTACACACCACTATAGATCTCGTAACCTCCAGGACCAAATGGAATGGTCAGCACATGTGCGGTAGTTAGCTTCTGCTTAAGCTCGTGAAAACTACGCTCGCACTTGTCTATCCACACGAACTTCTTTTCTTTCTTCAGTAGTCGAGTCAACGGCGACGCTAAAGCTGAAAACCCTTCCACAAACCTTCTGTAATACTCTGCTAAACCCGGAAAACTTCTGATCTCTACCACTGCAATCAATCTTGGCCAACTGTTCACTGCTTCAATCTTGGACAGGGTTCACGAAGATTTCTTCACCTGAAATCACGTGACCTAGAAACGCAACACGAGTCAACCAAAACTCGCACTTGCTAAACTTATCGCTCAACTGATGAATCCTTAAGACTTGAAGTACTCTTCTCAAATGTCTCTTTTGCTCCTCAGCACTCTTCAAACACACCAGAATAACGTCAACGAACCCGATCATGAAACTAATCCAAGTACCCATTGAACACTCTGATCATCAAATCCATACAAACAGCTGGAGTGTTCGTCAAACCAAACAATATTACTATGAACTCACAATCGTCATATCAAGTACGAGACACTAAATTCAGTATGTCTTCCTTTCAAATCCTCAATTGATGATACCCTGGCCTCAAGTCGATCTTGGAGAATATTGATACACAAACGCAACAAACCATCCATCTTCTTCACAAACAAGACTGATGCTTCCCAAGGTGATGCACTGGGAAATAAAAATCCCTTATCTAACAATTCCTGCATCTCCACCTTTAGTTCTTTCAACTCAGATAAAGCCATCCAATAAGGAGCCTTAGGGACTGGCTCTAATCCAGTTGCTAATTCAATCACGAACTTTATTTCCCTTTCTAACAGCAGACTTGGCAGTTCTTCAGGAAACACCTCAGAAAACTTCTATACCATGGTTAAGTTCTCCTTACTTGGTCCGTCAACTATCACATCTACTATAGTTGCCATATAGATTTGGCAACCTACATCCAGAAATCAGGTCGTCTTCAGTGACGAACAACAGGGATTGAAGGTCCTTTCTGACTTTCGATAACTCAAAACTTTCGTACGCTAACTGAACAAACTGAATTACATCATTACCACGATTCATAACAACAGAAAGCTCCTCGAGCCAAATCTTTTTATAAATGACTCCCAGGTCATATATAAGCAAACCCTTTAGGTAAAACTATAGTCAGAGATTCATCTTCATTTTACTTTATTACAACAACGGAAACTCCACAACTTTCACTCAAAATCCAGCTGCGCTACTCTGATAATAACTCCTCAAAACATTCTTCCCTTGATCGATGCATGATCAATCCATTCCCATTCCTTTTGCCATCCTAAGGGCGTCATGTCGGCGGTAGCAATGCTCAAGTCCTCTTGGACTTACACGGACAGTTCCTATCCCGACGGTCGTGCTGGTCACATTCAAAGCATGCTCCCATTGTGCTTGGTCACCAGACTGACTCATACTTCTTTTCTCAAACTTAACACACACTCACTGAGTCCATTGCCTCCTGTCGGGTGACAGCATGCACTCTTTCTCATACTGAAGGTCTATTCTAAAAACCCCATGATGCGTTCTATGGCGCACTCCTTTCGATCTATCCCATCGACTTTCTAGAACCGTTTCTGACCAGGTAACTCTGATGGTCACACACAAAACAAGCACCCGTCTTACCAAGACACGGGGCTAATCCATGTCGGCTTCCGTCAGCATGACACACTCCAATCTGATTCATCCTGATCCATTGCTGACCTGACCACCCCACATTTCCAGTTGGACGGAAATGAGATACTTTTCTCCGATCATAAGCTCATTCCTAAACTGATTTCCATCTCAACTAAATCTGAACCTTGACTTAGATGCAACGGCTTGCTCTTAGATCACAACTCTAGCTTGGGCCTCAACAGGTACGGTAACAACAATAGTTACAACACTAGCGACGGTAAATACAGCGGCAACAGCGGTGGCTCGGTCCTGAGCTTACTGACCCAACAAGCTTCCAAGGAAGACTAGCGCCTGAACGATCCCATCAAACCTAGGATCGCTTGGTGCTGCTACACTAGTACCGACCTACAGCGGTACTCTCACACATGCGCTGGTCTAAGCCAGTGCTCCACCACGACCACCTTGGGTACCAATCCCTGTCGGCATACCACCCCGAGTAATTGGTCTAAAGGTTCTCTCTCAAGGAGACCTCTGCTCCTGATCACTCATCTACAGGATCTTTACAGAAACCTGTTTCCCAATTCTAATCCCAGATTAGAATTCGAGTGATCCATGCCAAACAATTTACCAAACAACTATCAGACACATGCACCAGCTTGAAATAAAAGTCATTCCTACTAACTATCCCATAAACAATCGCACCTTATCACTCCATTCACAGACCCGCTCTGATACCACTTAAACGGGGATGTCACGCCCCGATACTCTGAGCGCGCGCACATCCCACTCTGGTCGATACAAATGCGACTTCCCAGGACACGTCGCCGACCCATTCAACTTTATTATGCATGCGGAAGCGAAACAAATCCCCTGACAACATTTAACTTAGGATAGAAAAGCAGGCAATCAATCACAACCAAACAAGCTTTCTTATAAACACATAGGGTTATATACAACACTGGATTGTCTACAAAATAGACAGGCTCAACAACTAGGGAACTGTCATATGACCAACTTGTCAGACACGTTCGCCGATTCTTCAGCCTCCATCTTCCGAACTCCAGGACTTCCGGTCCTCCACGACCGTCATCTAGGGACCTGAAATATTATACCACAACCGGGATGAGACTACGTCTCAGCGAGTCCTACACTCTAAAACTCAATTAGGAAGAAAATACGCCTCAAGGCGCTCTAGCCACACAAATAGGATGGAGGACTTACCTCGCCTCAGTCCCTTTCCTGCACGTCAGTACAATTCATATTCAACAATGCTCGCACAAGCTGAAACTACCGACATACCCATCGGTCTATCAATTTAGACAATTCAATTGATATCATACGATCCACACATCTATCAAACGATCATTGCTTTCACAAGCTGATAAACGATCATTGCTCTCACAAGCTGACATAAAGTGCTCACACAAGCTGACAATGATGCTCACACAAACTGATACATATATAAACCAATTGCTTGCCAAAGCTGATAATTCAATAATAAACCAACTCATATCTCAATTCAATCAATCAATCAATCCAATCGATTCAAACTAGTCATACAAACCAATTACGGTGCTAAAAGCCAACACCGGGTATTTTCAAGTTAAATACCACAACTTCATCAATTTCACACAATTCCACACTTTTGGAATTATTAACCATAATCATCAATCACTCAATTTCTCAATTTAAACATACAATTAACACAAACCGACCGCACTGCTGCGATCAGCACGAAATTCTAATGACCGGCCATCCCGGCATAATTTTCGAAGTTATTAAATAATTAAATTTAATTCCGAAAATTAAATAATTAAATATTATATTATAATAATATAATTTAATAAAATAATATTTATAAATTCGAAATAATTAATTAATTACAAATAATTAATTATGGCTTAAACCAGATTACACTAATTTAATCATACAATTAGCCCTAATTAAACATTCATTAAGCTAATCATACAACTAATCTAATTTACATTAAAATAATCTAATCTAACTACCTAAACCTAATTAGATTAATCTAAACACCCATTAAGCGTCATTAACTCACTAAGCAAGAATTAGAGGATAAACTCACCGGATTAACATTCTGGCGAGTCAACGGCGAAGGCGACGCCAAGGCGGGCGATAAACCTCAAGGCGGCGACACCAACCAAGGCCGGGAAGACACCTAAAACGGGCCTCGAAGACCTCACGGCTTTCTGGTTTTCTGCTTCTGATCTGGGCTGAACTGCAGAGAAGTAACCAGCAACTTCAACGGCAAAAACGGGCCGATCGGAGCTCCAGCGAGCGGGTGGTTGGCAACCGGTGGCTCCCGGGGGTCTTGGGGGTCTTGCTGGAGGTTGGGACGGGCAAAGGATCGGTCGGAATGGGGCGAAACAGCAAGAAAACCCGAAACAGGCGGAACCGAGGGAGTCCAGACGGTCCAGTGAGCGGCGACTTCGGGCGGCCGTACGGGACGGCCGGAGAATCTTTCCGGCGAGCGATGAGGTGCTCTGGAACGGTCTCGATGTCGTCTTCGCGGCGATGGGTGGCTCGTTCGCTGATTCAACCGGGAAGTTAACTTTTTACTCGGATCTTTGGCGAAAGGTCGGCTGGAGCAGAAGCTGGAACGAGGGGAAAACAAGGGAGGAAAACGGCCGACGATGGCCTTCCGGGCGTGCGACGATGGAGGGGCTGGTGAGCTTGGTTTCCTCTGGTTCTCTTGAGCTTCGCTCCTTCAACAACCATGGAGAAAGCCAAGAAATCGGGAAGAAGAAGCTGCTGAAGTGGGGGGCTCCCTTGGTGGCTCTCTAGCTTGCAACACTTGTCAATCTCTCCTTCCACTTGCCCCCACCATGACATCACATGCCATCAGCCACTCTCTCTCCTCAAGCTTCCTCTACAAGCTCGTTAATAGGTGCAAAATGTCCCTAGCCTCATGGAATACGAATTTTAGACATTTGTGCATCAAATTCAATCAATTCTCACTCAATTTCATCCAATTGAAGCTCAATTAAATCAACCCATGTGTCCTCGGCCTTCTCATGACATTTCCCCGTCAAATGATCCAACTTGCATCCCGAAGATTCAGTTAAAAACGGCCCTCTGACAATCCCGAACAAAAACGGCATTACTTTGCTTTTTCGCCAAAAATCTCGGTTTGTAGAAAAATCTTCTGGAGATGAGTCGACTTTCCTAAAATGAATTGTGACTTGACATAACTTCCAATTTCTGTAATCGGGTTCAATTTCACGGTTAAATTCAATATGGCGCGACTTTAGCGCGTCCTAATCTACCAGGTAGCTTTTAGGAATTTTTTGTGCAATTGACCTGTGGTTGATTATTCTCAAGCCACAAAGTGCATCTTCGACACCTTGGCGACTCTTGATTGTCGTAGAAATCTCGAGGTTTCGATTACGAACACAGGGTACCCAAAATGACAGAAGAATCGGTCTAGTGCCGGTCGACGAGGATATTGCGATCAGGTGGAATCACCCACACTCTAATCACATATCTTAGTCGAATCGACCTATTACTGATCTCTGTTCGATTCTGACAGTGTCGTAATGATCCTTGCAGATTAATACGATCGAGTAGCCGATTCATGGTCGAATTCTCAAGTCTATTGCGTTTAGATTCCTTAACGGCTTCACCTGATAGACTAGTTATCTCGTGAGTGGCCAACTCAGAGAAGAAAGCTATAGACGCGAAGATGAAATGCCCGACTTATTTAATTGAAACCAGAATTGGAAAATCGGGATGTCACACCTTGGCGAGGTTGGCCTCACCAGCAACCACTGCAAGGCGTAGCCGCAAGTGAGGTTGCCTTGCTTGCAATCATGATGATCTTGCTTAGATTTGGGTGAGGTCAGGAGATGGCCACGGCCCTCATTGGCCACTATGGTAAAAAAAGAAAATAAAGAAAAAAGAAAATAAAAAATTTGAAAAATATTTAAAAATACACAAATTAAAAAAAGTTATCCACGTTAGCTTTAGTCATACCATATAGAATGACTGGCATCCTCATTAGCGATTTCCGGCTAAAATTAGTTGGATGGACTTAATAAGCAAAATGTGAAAATGTTAAGGATGAAATTGCACAATTGAAAGTTCTAAAATTGAATTGGCAAAATTCATAAGACTTTTTTGATAGTTTTCATCGTTAACTAAACAATCTCTAATGTCAAATCATCACTTCTGCCATGCCTTCTGCAATCTCAAAATGCCTTCATTATTACAATATGTGGGTAGCACCGTTAGTTTCGCAAGCCATATAGAAACAAGGAAATAATAAAAAAAAAATCCCCATCAGCCTTTTACTTTCTAATCCACACCGCACAGTTTGGATCGCACCCTGATCTGATGCACTCGTTTTTTTAAAGGTCAAATAGATTTAAACAACAAAAGGCTAACGTGATCCAGCTAGTTCGATCTCTGAGGATGATGCATTGACTGAGGGCGGACATCTGGTCTGTAATATAATTGAATAGTTGATTGCGGATCACAGACACTCACACAAACAGGCCTTCCATGCGACGTGACTGAAGGCCAACGCGATCCAGCCAGGACAAAAGCTACTACTTGCAAACTTTGCCTCCCTATGATGAAGAAACCCTCGCATTTTCCATGGGACATGTGTTATTTATTTTTGTGATCCCACATTTTAAACCCACATTTTCTCTTAAAGTTGCGACTATTCAACATGAAGTTTTTCATGCTTCGTACCCTTTCGTGACAACCGCCCATTGGTTACCGTTTTGATGGAATACGGTATATAAATAGGAACGTATGTTCATTTCATTTCTGATGGGTGATCACAAGGTCTAACACAAAATCCTCACATTTAGAATACACCATCAGTACGTGAGGAAATTTGGTTAGTAGAGTGTGCCTCTTATTTTCTTGATTTTTCAGGACATTCGACGAACGTGAATACAAACAATGGCTGGAGGTTTGTTTTTTTAATTGATCCTGGCTTCCGCATATAAATTATTTTGTCTTACATTTGGTATCAGAGCGTGTTTATTGCCTCTGCCTTGTTTTCTTGAATTTTTGGTGTATTTTCGGGCATTTTTGAACATGAACAGTAACTTCGGATTTTGAGGCCAACAGAGAAACTCCCAAATTCCGGGCAAATTCTGGTGACCCACCCCTTGATTTCGGACCCGCACGGTCGCACCGCCATTAGGAATATTAGCCATGAGTTATTTCGGCATATTGGTGTTCGCCGGAGGCTAATCGGGCGGCGGAAGTCACGGTGGTTGAGGATTTGTGTTTATGGGAAATTTTCGTATGATTTGGGGCTTATTTCTTCGTCATTTTCACCGAAACTTGAACCCATGTGGTCGTGCCGGCATGCTCTTTAAAATCCATCATTTATTTTGGTCGAGATGGGCTGCCGGAGAAGAAACGGGGTCGAAATCGCGGTTGAAAATGGCGAAAAAAACCGACGGAAAAGTTCTGCTCGCGAGGAAGAAGGCGCGTGGATCCCACGCGCGCGCTGCGGTTGCAGGCGCGTGGAATCCACGCTCCACGCGCTCTCACGCGCGCTCAACCGTTGTGCGCATGGGATCCACGCGTGCGGCAGTTGTCAGGCGCCTGCAACGCACGCGCCTACGCATTGAACCGCGCGCGTGCGGGGCACGCGCCCACGCGGATTCTGGCGCGTGCTCGGCACACGCCTGTCCTCTCCCTCCCGCAGCTGTTTTTACACTTTTGGCCGAAATTTTTCATGTTTTTACAATCTTGCCCTTGGCCAATTTATTTATTTACTGTTCTGCCCTTGATGTATTTATTTATTATGTAATTTCATGCATTTTTATGAGTATTTTATGCATGAAATTAAATGTCCAATGGTCCTAATATTTAATTAATTAGGGAGTGGCCACAACATCTTTAATTAATTAAATTATATATTAAAAGTGTCACGCCCGATCCTCGCAGCACGCACACATCCGTCTCACTTGGTCGATTTTATAATGCGATATCCCAGGACAATGTATCGCCGACCCTTTCATTTTTAAGCACATGCGGAAGCGATTAAAATCCCCGTGATAATAAAACGGTGGGATAGAAAAGCAGGGCCATATTTTTCATATTGAAATTTATAACCAAACTTTTATACAAACCACAAACCAGAACACTTCACAAACTTTTTATTCTAAACTCTATTCACATCAAAATGGAGATATCAAAGAAGATACAATCTCAGTCCATCTGGGCCGTACTCAAGGCCCCTCTCAGGATTATCTTCTTTTCCCAAAAATCCTTCTCCGACTCTTCCTCCTCAGCTCCTTAGCGGGGTCCTGAAATGTTTTTCCCCAAACTGGGATGAGACTACGTCTCAGCGAGTTCTACCCCACTAAGCCCAATTAGTAAACTATTATACTAAAGGCTGCCTAAACACGCATAGGTCAGAAGACGTACCTTGGCCTCATATCCCACCTGCAAGTCAGTACAATTCATAATAGACACCCAAGCAATCATATCACTGATCGAAGCATCGATCAAATCGACTTAGTCGATTTCACATCAGGAAGACCACTCACGATCATCTCCCTTCAATCATTCAATTCACAACATCAAACCAAGGCAATGAATCACATCGAGACATTCTCAGATCGAATCATCAATCAATCGACCTAGTCGATTACAAGCTAGACGGACCATTTCTAGGTCATTCATCCAACACCAAGCAATTCCTTAGATTTAGTGGCTTTACGGTCTCACCCGATCCTCTCAAGATCTAGTGGCTTTACGGTCCCACCCGACCCTCTCGAGAACTAGTGGCTTTACGGTCCCACCCGACCCTCTCAAGATCTACTGGCTTTACGGTCCCACCCGACCCTCTCGAGATTTAGTGGCTTTATGGTCCCACCCGACCCTCTCATGATCTAGTGGCTTTACGATCCCACCCGACCTTTTCAAGATGCCAGACTATGTCACCGAGCCACGTGCATTCTCCAGGAAGACATACCGAGTCTCCGAGCCACATGCATTCTCTAAGGCTACCTTTTCGCCAAGATGACATATCTAATCACCGAGCCACGTGTCCTTCCCAGGTGACACTCCAATTCACCGGGTCACGGGCATTCTCCAGGTGATTTACCAACGTACTTTCAATACTGACAACCGATACTCGACCAATCCTCAATCACATAATTAAACATCGCATTATTTAACAACATAACTTAAAAATGCACAATTAAATCAATTTGACAGGAATTAAAGCTCAATTAAATAAACGGATGCACTTTGACGATCAGCACGAGATTTCGGTCGTCGGCCATCTCAAACTTAATTTCCGAAAAATAAATAAATAATTAATTAATTTCAAAAATTAATTATTAAATATTACAAATTCCGTTTAGCTCAAATTAAGGCCCAATTAAATAAACGAACTTCACCACGGTCATCAGCATAATTTTCCGGTCACGGGCCAACCCAGTTGAATTTTCGGAAAATAAATAATTATTTAATTAATTTCGAAAATTAATTAATATTAAAAATTCAATTTAGCTTAAAATAAAGTCCGATTAAATAAACGGACTTCGCCACGATCATCAGCATAATATTCCGGTTCCAGACCATCTCCCTTGAATTTTTGGAAAATAAATAATTATTTAATTTAATTCCGAAAATTAATATTTAAATGCCAAAAATCTCCCTTAGGCCCGAATCGCCAAATTGAAGCCCAATTAGGGGTCGGAAAATTCCCGAGACACTCCCAATAAATAGTAGACCACGTCTACTTGTTAATTGCACAATCAATTTATCTAAATCGCATCACAATTGACTAATAATTGCTAATTAATTCTAATCTAACAACATAAACATAATTAATTAAAACTAAACCAACCTAAAGCATAATTAGCCAACCAATCCGGGATTAGTGAGATTACTCACCAAATCGCGCGCAAATCGGATCAATCCGACGGCGGCGATGCGAGGAACGATTGTTCCCAAAGCGACTCGCGGATCCGGGGTCGGGAAACGGCCCAAAACGGCCTTGAACAGTGCTGGAAACCCATTTTTCCAGCTGCTGTTCATGGCCAAACGAAGCTGTTCCGGTGGCTGAGATGGCGGAGCAAGGCCGGCAGAGGGCGAGGGGAACGTCGGGGAGGTCGGGCGGAGTTGGGCGGTGGCCGGAGGTGGCCGGACGGTGGCTGGTCGGTGCGGATAGGGGCGAAACAGGGCTGATTCGCGGCTGGATCGCGCGGGACGGCGGGATGATGGAGAGCGGCGGGCGCTCGGGCGCGGCGCGGACGCGAGCGGCGGTGCGGCGGCGACGGCAGCCGCGGCGAGCTGCTTCTTCTTCTTCGGTTTGCTGGTTTCGGGCTGGTTCGCATAAAGAAGAAGGAAGAAGAAGAAGTCGGTTACGAGAGAGAGTGGGGGAGAAGAGAGAGGAGAGAGAAGAAGAGATAAGAGAGAAAAGAGAGAGAGAAGACAAGTTTGACTAGTCAAATGGAGAGAAAAGAGAAGCCAAATTGAATTTGGCAAGGGGTAGGCGGTCGGTGGGGAGGGTGTCCGCACGAAGGGGGGATGGGGAGAGGGAGAGAGAAGAGAGAGAAAAAGAGAGAAAAGGGAGAGAGAGAGAAAAGAAATTCAAAAATCATATTATTCTTATTTTTCTTTTCTCTTCCCCTTTCTATTTTCTTTTTGGTCTTCAATTTTTCCTCCCATAATTTCTTTATTGAAATTTCGGACCCGTCAATAAATTGACGAACGATGAGACAGGATCCTATTTATCCAGTCAAATTAAAACCCGAAAATCCTGGATGTCGTAAAAAGCTAGGATCATATTTAGAAATGGACATTTTTTTTTTGGTAAGGTAAGAATATATTGATTTAAACTAAACGAACAACTCGGAAACTGGCATAAAAAACTTACACTCAACGAGGTAATAAGCCAGGTCGAGTGGAAGGAAGCTAGGAAAAAGAAGCCAAAAGCTACCAAGGTAACAACAGGAGGCCAAACGGCATCCACGAAAGAGCCAAAAAGAAAGAAAGGCTACAAGAAAAAACAACCAGACAAGCGAAAACAGCCAAACGGAGCCAACGGACAAGAACAACACCAACCTTCCGAAAGAAAAGGCAATGAGACCTTGACACGCTGGTAGGCGATGAAACAGCAAAGACCAAAGCACTTAGTCGGCAAAGATGGCCAGGTCAATACCCCAAATTCGTTGAGTTCTTCTATTTCTCGGAGTGTCTGTCACTTGGCTAAAGGAGATGGCTTTGTCCCTCACAACTTTAAGAAGGTGGTTCTTCATGATAGGCACAACGAGAGTCTTGCCCCGAAAGAGAATGCCATTCCTAGTTTTCCAAATAAGATGGCAAAGTGCAGCGAAGGAAAATCTAGCAATCGCCTAAGAGAAGTCATCGTCTGAGAGAGCTTTAAGGGCCCAAGAGATAGTATCTTGCCATGGTTTGGTACCATGCCATATAAGGTTGCATTTAGAAGCCCAAAACGAAGCCAAAGAAGAGATGATTAATGGAATCCGGTCTAAAGTTACAAAAAGCACAAGTACCATTAGGAATCCTACCATAGGAAAGAAGAAAGACCTGAGTGGGAAGACGGTTCCTTGTGATGAGCCACAAATGGAATTGGTGCCTCGGGGTAATAGATTTACTCCACACAAAGGAATGCCAAGGAACCACATTACACTTCGCACGAATAGCCTCCCACGCCGAGGCTGTAGAAAAAATGCCTGAGGTAGTCTCAAGCCACGAAAACCGATCCGAGGACTGGGACAACAAAGGCAGCGTGTGACCCCACTCTTCAATAATACGCTTAATCGCCAGGCCTGAAGCGGAGTATAAATCAGCAACCGAAGCCTGCCTAGACAGACCCGATCGGTAAATGTACATGTCAGAGAAGACCAAGTTGAGGGGGCCTTGTGGTAACCAAGGATCAAACTAGAGAGAAACCGCTTTGCCATCCCTTATACGCCATAGAAAGAATCGCTGAAAGTCCTTCCTCAGAGCAAGGAGTTTCCTCCGAGCCCAAGAGCAAACCGTATGCTTTGGCACAACCCAGAATTTCTTCCTCTTTAGGTAGATAGAATGGACCCATTTACACCAAAGGGATTCCCTATCGGTAAATAGAATCCAAATATGTTTCAGCATAGAGGCAGTGTTGCTAACCCTAAGGGATCGAATTCCAAGTCCTCCCTCATAAATGGACATTGATTGTAATTAATTATATTAATATGATGAATTTTATCCCACAGGAATTTTCATTAATTAATATGATTAATTAGGATGAAATATCATATTATTTTTCTTAATTTACCCACAGGGATTAAGAAAAGACATATAATATGGTAGTTTCTTCATGAAGTAATTATGAATCTATTTAAATTAAAAATTTAGCCCACATGTAGTTTTTATGTTATGTGATTCATATTGTGACATGTTTACATTGGTAAAACATGATTTATTTATTTATATTTGCCTCAAATTTTGTGACATAAGCATGATTATTTGATATGCAGTTTCGCAACCTGTGAATTTCTCTAAATTTAAGTTTGATGTTCCTATACTGAATGGTGAGAACTATAAAGTTTGGAAGGAGTCAGTTCTTCTTCAATTGGGGTGGATGGACATTGACTATGCTATAAGGAAAGACGAACCACCTGCTCCTACTGATTCGAGTACTCTAGCTGAGATAGCTTTTTATAACCAATGGGAGCGGTCCAACCGTCTTTGTGCCATGTTTATAAGAGCTAAGATATCTCCTAGTATTCGTGGTTCGGTTGCTCAGCATAGCAATGCTAAGGCTTTATTGGAGGCCATAGATGCGCAGTTTGAAAGTTTTGAGAAGGCGCATGCCATGACCCTAATTATGAAGTTTTCATCATTGAAGCTCACTAGTGTTAGAGGTGTGTGTGAGCACATCATGCAAATGAGGAACATTGCAGCTCAGCTTAAGAACCTTAAGGTTGAGATATCTGAATCTTTCCTTGTGTATTATATTCTGAACACTCTCCCAGAACAGTATGCACCTTTCAAGATCTCTTATAACACACATAAGAATAAATGGTCAATTAATGAACTCATGACCATGTGTGTTCAAGAGGAAGAAAGACTGATTATGGAATTAGGAGAAAGTGCTCATTTGGAAACACAAGGAAAGAATAAGGGCTATGGCAAGCATAAAGGAAAAGGTAAAATACCTCCCCAAGCTGACATTAAGAAAGAATCCAAGGGTTTCTTCTGTAAACAAAAGGGGCATATAAGGAAGAATTGTTTCAAATTTAAGGCCTGGCTCGGGAAGAAAGGTAATCCAATCTCTTGTGTTTGTTATGAATCTAATATGACTGATGTAAGTCATAACACTTGGTGGATTGATTCTTGATCTACAATCCATATTTCGAATTCCTTGCAGGGTTTTCAAAACCACAGGAAACCAGTGGGAAGTGAACAAAGCATCTATTCAGGAAACAAGATGCGTTCGCATGTGGAAGCTATTAGGACATATAGACTAGTTCTCAATAGTGGTTTTGTTTTAAATTTGGAAAAGACCTTTTATGTTCCTAGTTTTTCTAGAAACTTAATTTCAGTATCAAGACTTGTACCTTCGGGATACTCTTTTAACTTTTCAGATTCAAACTTCTGTTTATCATTTAAATTTGAAATTGTCGAGAGTGGTACTTTGTCTGATGGTCTTTTTCGAATTAATTTACAAGACAATGCCTATTATGATGTGATGCATGTTCATGATAAAGCTGGTTTGAAATGATGTGTTGTGAAAGAACATTCCTCTATGTTGTGGCATCGGAGATTGGAACATATCTCCATTGAAAGAATTAAGCGATTAGTAAATGATGGAGTACTCGGTACTTTAGATTTTACCGATTGTCATACTTATGTGGACTGCATAAAAGGAAAGTAGACTAACAAGACAAAGAAAGGTGCCAAGAGGAGTACAGAAATATTAGAAATCATATACACGGATATTTGTAGTCTGGATATGGACTCATGTGATCAAAAATACTTCATCTCATTTATAGATGATTACTCACGTTACATGTATCTCTATTTGATTCATAATAGGTAAGAAGCATTAGATGCCTTTAAGGTATTTAAGGCGGAAATAGAGAAACAATGCGATAAGTAAATTAAGATCGTGAGATCAAATAGAGGTGGAGAATTTTATGGTAGATACACTGAAGATGGACAAGCACCTGGTCAATTTGCAAGATTTCTTCAAGAGCATGGGATAGTTGCCCAATATACTATGCCTGGTTCTCCGGACCAAAATGGCTTAGCGGAAAGAAGAAATCGGACGTTATTAGACATGGTGCGTAGTATGCTTAGCAGCTCCAAACTTCCTAAATTCTTATGGACTGAAGCACTTAAGACGGCAGTGTACATATTAAATTGAGTTCCGACCAAGGCTGCCTTTTGAGTTATTTAAGGGTTGGAAACTGAGTTTACATCATGTGCGCGTTTGGGGATGCCCGTCTGAAGTGAGAGTTTATAATCCACAAGAAAAGAAGTTGGACCCAAGGACCATAAGTGGGTATTTCATTGGATATGCCGAAAGGTCTAAGGGATATAGGTTTTATTGACCATCTCACACCACTAGGATTGTGGAATCAAGAAACGCTAAATTTCTTGAAAATGACTTGATCAGTGGGAGCGATCGATCGAAGGACCTTGATTCTAAGAAAGATCATACATATACTCAACCTTCCACCTCAAATTTAAGATTGGTTGTTGCTCATAATGCCCCTTTAGTTCAGCCGGCTATTGAACAACCAATTGTTGAAGTTCCATAACTTGCTGATATTGATCTAGTAGATCCAGTTGTTAAGCAATTACCAGAAACTATTGAACAACAAGTTGAGCAACACGCTCCTCAAGAGAATGTTGATGCAACATTGAGGAGATCTTTTAGAATAAAGAAATCGGCTATTCCTAGTGATTATATTGTGTATTTACAAGAGTCTGACTATAATATTGGAGCTGAAAATGATCCTGAAACGTTTTCACAAGTCATGGATAGTAATAAATCCAATTTGTGGTACAATGCCATGAAAGAAGAAATGAGTTCAATGGCATCTAACAAAGTTTGGGATTTGGTTGAGTTACCTAATGGTGTGAAGGCCATTGGTTGTAAATGGGTCTTCAAAACTAAGAAGGATTCATTGGGTAACATTGAAAGATATAAAGCTAGACTTGTTGCCAAAGGATTCACTCAAAAGGAAGGAATCGATTACATGGAGACTTTTTCTTCTGTATCTAAGAAAGATTCTCTTTGTATAGTTTTGGCATTGGTTGCCCATTTTGATATGGAATTACATTAGATGGATGTGAAAACGGTGTTCCTCAATGGAGAACTAGAGGAGGAGGTTTACATGAAACAACCTGAAGGATTCTCCTCTAGTAAAGGTGAGCATTTGGTGTGCAAGCTTAAGAATCTATATATGGCTTGAAACAAGCATCCCGCCAATGGTACTTAAGGTTCCATGAAGTCATCTATTCATTTGGTTTTGTAGAGAATGTCATGGATCAATGTATATATCAGAAGGTTAATAGGAGCAAAATTTGTTTCCTTGTACTGTATGTGGATGATATACTACTTGCAACCAATGATAAAGGGTTGCTACATGAAGTGAAACAATTTCTCTCTAAGAGTTTTGACATGAAAGATATGGGTGAGGCATCTTATGTCATTGGCATTAAGATCCATAGAGATAGACCTCGAGGCATTTAGGACTATCTCAAGAAACCTATATTAATAAGGTCCTAGAGAGATTTCGGATGAAAGATTGTTCACCAAGTATAGCACCCATTGTGTAGGGTGACAGGTTCAATTTGAACCAATGCTCGAAAAACGATCTAGAAAGGGAACAAATGTACAACATTCCATATGCTTCTGATGTTGGAAGCTTGATGTATGCTCGGGTTTGCGCTCGACCTGACATCACTTTTGCTGTGGGAATGTTGGGAAGATATCAGAGTAATCCAGGTTTAGACCACTGGAGAGCTGCAAAGAAAGTGATGAGATACCTTCAAGGTACCAAAGACTATATGCTTATGTATAGACGGACTGACAACCTGAAAGTGATCGGTTATTCGGATGCGGACTTCGCGAGTTGCGTTGATTGACGAATATCAACATTTGGATACATTTTTATGTTAGCTGATGAAGCCGTGTCATGGAGAAGTGCCAAGCAGACTTTGACTGCTACTTTCACTATGGAGGCTGAGTTCGTTTCTTGTTTTGAGGCTACCTCGCATGGTGTATGGTTGAAGAGTTTCATTGCTAGGCTTAGAATTGTTGATTCTATTTCTAGGCCATTAAGAATATATCGTGACAATTCAACTGCGGTTTTTATGGCTAAAAATGCCAAAAGTGGCAGTCGAAGTAAGCATATCGACATTAAGTATTTAGCCATGAGGGAACGTGTTAAGGAGAATAAAGTGGTCATTGAACACGTTAGCACTGAATTGATGATAACCGATCCTTTAACTAAAGGCATGCCACCAATGAAGTATAAGGATCATGTAACTAGTATGGGAATATGTCCCATCATGTAATTTGTCGTCATATGAACGATTTTTGTTGTATGAAACTCTTATTCAGTTGTAATGTTGATTCTCAATTTTTGTGTACACATTTTGTTGTTTATGAGAATAACATTTATCCTTGGTTCTGGAATAAACATGAGGTTTATTCATTAAGATATGTTGTCACATATAGGCTGACATTAAAGACATAAGATGCATTGTGACACATGGAAGATATTACTCACTCTTAGAGGACATGTCGCCATGATCCATGTGTTTTGTTTCTTTTCTTTAAGCATAAAGTTTTCGTGGAATTAGTTGAATGATCCGTATGATGAAAATGATGGGATCAAGTGGGAGAATGTTATTTATTTTTGTGATCCCACATTTTAGACCCACATTTTCTCTTAAAGTTGCGACTATTCGACATGAATTTTTCCACGCTTCGTACCCTTTCTTGACAACCGCCCATTGGTTACCGTTTTGATGGAAGACGGTATATAAATAGGAACGTACGTTCATTTCATTTTTGACAGGTGATCACAAGGTCTAACACAAAATCCTCACATTTAGAATACACCATCAATACGTGAGGAAATTTGGTTAGTAGAGTGTGCCTATTATTTTCTTGATTTTTCAGGACATTCGAAGAACGTGAATACGAACAATGGCTGGAGGTTTGTTTTTTAATTGATCTGGCTTCCGCATATAAATTATTTTTACTTACAACATGCTCAGTTTTTCCCTTTTATTTGGGCTGGCGAATATCTATTTGACAACGTTTTTATTTTTTTATTTTTTATTCTTCAAAATATAAAAAAATATTTAAAATTGTCAACTAATTTTTCTACTCCTTAGAATGAATTAATGGTCAGGGAATATATTTAAAATAAAAAAATAGAAAAAAATTACATTTTTGTTTCCAAGAACAAAAAGAGAAATGAGGTCATATTACAAAAACAAACTTAACGTAATCTAATGCTCGCCTTTACACAATCAACACAAAGTTTGGTCTCCGACTTGATTTGAGTCCCGTTTTTGGAATAAAAAAATCAGAAATTTAGAAAAAAAAATTATAAATTAGATTTTGAGTAATTTTACTAGATTTTTAGTGTTAATTATATTTTAGCATAAAAATGTGAAAATATTTTGATGAAAATTAGATTCAAAATTGAATAAAGTTTTAGGGTTTTGCTATATGGATTTTTGAATGTTATGTTCTTTTAAACACAATGCTAGATTGTGAAAGCTTGAAAACTCTAAGCAATGTTTGCTCTTCTTCTTGTAGCTAATAAAGCTTAAAAGGTTTATGCACCTAAGATTTACTATCAACTTCCTCATATTGTGAGTTATAAACCAATGGGACTCTCTACTGCTATTTTTAGCTATTAATGTTTGACTAACAATTACGTTGGACTTTCTTAGGCCATCTTAGAATATCTTCAATGACATTTTTGTGATTAAATTAAAAAAAATGGGAATATAAATTTTAAGGTCGTACCAAATGCATTTATATTCTTTTTCTATTTTGAGAATATAAATTTTATGCAGTTACCAAATGCATTTTTTTGACTTAGAAACTTGCACAAAGGCTAGATATAAAAAAAAAATACTTTTTAATAGAAATTATTCCTGAAAATAAAAAAGTTACCACACGCACCTTAACTAACTTTATTACGCAATGCATTTTCAAGGATTGGACGGTGAAAATCATTGAGACTCGAGGTTGCTAGCAAGTGGTTATGATGGGTTGATCGTCTCAAAGTTGAGCAAATTATTGATAGTATAGTACTTGTGGGCGCCATCATCGAATAACTTTTGCGTACGGATGAGACTAAGAAAATTTGCTAGGAATTACTTCAATGCATGTCCTACTTCGCTTCTCCAACAGGGTTAATTACATGGGTCAAAACTGAGAAAAATATCTGGCTAGGGATTCGCTCTCTTGCTTTTTGAGATGCAATTGTCCTCTTGGACTATGAACTCATTGGGGTTTGTCGGTACTAATTATTTGTGTGTTGACTCTTCTTCCTTGATTTCTCCTATTTAAAATTCTCGACGGTCGTAATCATGTCAAAAAGTCACTCATGGGCTTTGTTCACGAACTGTTTAGAAATAAGCTTGTGGATACGATTTATGTAGCTCCATCTCAAAGATTCAAACTGAAATATACATATTGTTAATGTTTTGACTTCTCTCGCCATATATCTGTTCTTTTTTTTTTTCCCGTTCACCAAGTCTAGAAATAGACACATTATCCCTTAACTCCTCATTTTCTTCCTCGATATTCTTTATTCAAGTGAACTAAGCTCCATGCACTACGCATAACCTCCACAGCAAGATCGTCTCAATATGTTTATTTCTTAATGGTGTCAAAATCCAATATGCAGTCAGACATTGTCTGATATTCTCTTTTTGAAAGTAAGCACGCTATTTCCTAGAATTTTCTTATTTAAAAGGGAGGATGCAAGCAATGAACTCATCTTTTAACTGCTCGTCTGACTTTCCATGTACTTCTACGAGAAATTCAAAACCCGAACTCGACTTAGACTGACGACTTTAATTAGCAATTCAGATGCATTTTCCTTCTATATATAACAGAACTTGCTAGGTATTAAGTTTAGGTGGTTTATAACTGGCGACAAAACTTTGGGTTATATGCTTATTTTATGGGCAATATTGACCTATACTTTCAGCAAGTCTCATTGGACGAAATCATCCGAGGGGGATGGAAAGCGGGGAGGGAAAGCAAAAAAGATCCTTTTGCCAGTACAATAGTTTAGAAAAAATTAAAAAAAAAAAAAAGCTAACACAGTTGATGCAAACACGGCTGCTGATGGCTTTTTGGATTGTTGCAAAAGAGCTCAGGACAACAATCTGCCTAGCGTGTGAGAAAATGACCGCAACTTTTCTCTAGAAAGAGTTACGAGTCCCATAATCCAATCTGAAAAGCTTGTTCTGGGCATTATACCTGTATCGAATTGAGTACACCTCTTGCAATCGGTTCGAACCTCAAAATTCATCTTCGTTTACGCATGTTTTCAGGGCACTTTTCTATTTTATGTCGTATCTCCAAATTGTTTTTGGCTTTTGTTTGTTTTTCCGAATTCTTTATTGCTTAAGCTTATGTTTGGGTTTTCTAGGTTGTGTATTAGACATATTTCTTCATATTTTATAGAATAGGGAAAATTTCAATTTAGAACTTGAAGTAAAATCATTTTCTCAAAAAATGTCCTAAAGTGGACATTATCTCAAATAAAGACATGACGTGACCAATTTAGTCTCAAATAAAGGCCTAAACTTATAGGCTAGTCAAACCTTATTTGCAAATAGGGGTGTTTTCGTCTAAGGACTTTTTCTTTTTCCTTTTTCTTTTTCCTTTCTTTCTTTCTTCATCTTGCTTACCTCCTTCTTGACAAATGCATTAGACTCCTCACACACGAGCTTGCATAGATGCAAAACAATTTGAACAATTTAGGAAAAAAAAGCAAACAAAAAGATATTCGGGAAGTTCTGCAGTTTTGCAAAATTGCAAATTGTGTGCTTCAGTTCTGCACCCTCTTCATCAGTAAACTTCAAAGCACGTGCTCTGATGCAATTTTGCATCCTCACCCAAGCACTCATCAATTTCGGCAATAGCCGGTTTTAAGTTATTCACCACCAGTCACCTTCTCCGATGACGATTATGAACTTGAGAATCGAGAAATATCCATAAGTGGGTTTTGTTTTCATTCAATTTGCTTGTAAAAACTTATTATGGCAATTGAAGTACCGGTTTCATGTTCTCCTAGCTAATGAAATTGGCTATGCCATGATAACTTTCACTCATAGCTTCTTGGGAATGATTTATTGGGTTTGGGTGGGATTATTCATAACATTCATAGATGTAGCTTGCATTGAGGTGGAATATGTGGCTTCTTGAGAGGGTCTAATTGTGTTGTGCATGCTGGTTATCTACAAAGATTGCTAAATTATTTTAACCTGTGATTGAAGATATTTGCCTCCAATTGTGATTTGAATCAGACAGCACTCAATTTAAAAAACGGATGACTCTGGTCTACACATATATGGTGAGGAATTAGAGCATTCTTGCTAGAATAAGAAACATGCTAATTTCCCAATTCAAATTAAGAGAATATGTGATATGTCCAAAATAAGAAATTAAAGTACTTTTCTTCATCATGACTACAATTTTAAAAGATATTAACTCTATCCTCTCCCAAATTAATTTGATAATGCAATCTCTCCTAATTTGGCACCTCCCACGCGCACACTGCATGTAAATTTCGGCCACCTTAGGTATTCATCGGGCTTGATCAAATTTCATGCCTCGACCACCATAGGTATTTCAATGGGCCTGACCAAATTTCATATGCTCTCGCGGGCTGGGTCCAAATTATTTAATTAAGCTTAGAATCTGCTTGTTTTTAACCCTTTTAGCACCAGGCTAATTAGAATGCGATTTATGTGGGCCCAATGTCATTAAATGAAAAATGCTCATAATATGTAAATGTATATTAATAATATTTTTTTGTTTACTAATTTGTGTTTATTCCTTATGCAATGAATAACTAAAACGGGTTGCTAAAATTTAGGTATTACAAGATATAATTTTATAATCTTAGACTCGTACATAGATATCTCACTAGTATATACTATAATATTGAATTGGACAGACACACAATATAAGCGCTTATGAGTTAGTTTAAACTTTGTTGTGAATTAGGCGCATAATATAGAGAAACGTTATGTTTCCATTTGTTTATTTATTGGTAGATAGTCTCACTATCTTCGTTCAGTAGGCTCTCTGTATTGGGTTTCTACTACTCCATCATGACAAATTACACCACTCAAGTAAATGAACGATGAAATGAAAAAGATTTCGGGTGGACTTGGTTATTTCCTCGTTAAGCTTCGTAAAAGAAACAAATTTTCTGAGAAATTGTTCGCATTTATTGTTACTTTTGTCTGCTACCTGAGTCGTATAATCGACCGTTCGAGGACTTTTCGCCCTAGTTAGTTGGACGTAGTTGAGAAGGAAATCGAAAGACGAGCTCAATCTAATTTTCCATTGCTCCATCGTATACATGGACAACGAAATGAAAAGGACTCTATGTGGACTGGAGCAACCGCGTGAATAAGTTTGAAATCAATTTCATGGATGAGCGCTGTGAAGGATATAAATTTCTCGAGAAATCGTTCTCAATTATTATTACGATTTGTCTGTGACATGACTCGCATAGTTGGCCCATTCGACGAACTTTCGCATTGAGTAGTCCGTAACTTCGGTTAGAATTCTATGGACGAGCTTGGAAGGTACGTCATGAATCGCCTAATGCCTCCACATTGTATGGAGAACGATTAATGGTCATCGATCATGAAGAAAAAAACCATTTTGAGTAGAGCGAATTGACTAGAGTGAATTGATTGCAAAGCCATTCTGGGTCACATAATATCAAACACTTCGTAGAAACTCAACATTAATATATATATATAATATAACCCCTTGCAAGAGGCTATGACGTGGTGCTTTTATACGAATGGAATGAACCAACAGATAGAGAGAATCCATGCTCTGATCATTATTCATCGCATTTTGTTTAAGAGTTAATACCACGAAACCAAACTAATATTTCAATCACTGAAAATTCCAAACTAATACATATATGACAAATTTACCTCAAACTAATAGTTTCACCACCGAAAATCCCAAACTTATGATAAATTTATCTATAAATAATTTCCGTTAAATATTACCGTCAAACTTCTAAGTTAAATGACATGTGATAATTGACGGTTTACTAGTCTGGGGTTTTATCCTCTTTTTTTCATATTTGTATTGGTTTGAGATTTTTAGTAGTTGTCGTAGGTATACTAGTTTAAGATTTTTAGTAGTTAAGAAATTTATTTTGGGTAAATTTATCATAGATGTGTTGATTTGAGGTTTTTTTTTTGTGGTATTAACCCTTATTTTTAACTTTTTCTAAATTACTTCTCCTAAATTTAAGTTTCCCTCTTCACTATTTTTTTTATGACAACTTGTAAATTAATTGCCAGGGCAGTTTAATATAAAGATATATATTTTATGCACACATATCCTGAGTTTGATTTCAAGGCATACGCAGTTTCTTGGAAACTCACAAAACTTAGCCACAGAGATTGGAAATATATTTTATGCACACATGGCAAGTCCATTTAGGAGTACGTGTGTGTGCCTCTAGAAGTGCAGAGGGAAGAGTTGTTGAGTTGAATCAAATCTGAATTGATATGCAAGAGAAAGTCAATGATGATGATGATGATGATGATGATCAAGAAACAATAAAAATGACAATATTTAATCACTCATTTTGCACCATGATTTAGTAAGTTTATTATGTTGTTAAGCCATAAATATACACGCGTGTCATTCTCAATTATTCCTAATTAGTTGCACACTCACTTTTATATGATATAAAGATAGGTGATTGAAATTGGTTATATACACACATTTTTTGTTAGGTTAAGCAAAATTATGCGAGACCGTTCTCTGTTAGTTTTCTAATCTATTGATGCATAACCCATTGCTCACTTTACTATTTAAAGTAGTTAAAAGAATGGCCACCAACAATATGTCATGGCTTAGCTACCAATTGAAACTACCATAGGGCAGGTCTTCAGGTACATGATGATTAAATTTACGCAAGTTTGCACAGGTTGTTAGAGTGAAATACCAATAAGTTTATGGTAATAATAACAATGAATCGACCTTACATCAATTTATGCTTTTTCTAGTTGGCACGTGCTTCTTATATTAGTTGAGAATCATCGAGTATCTCTTCTTATTTGTGTATGATTATGTTGTATTATCCATGAGCTTTTGTATACTAGATTAACTCCATCCCAAGCAGACTCTTGATCAAGGCAGACCCTCCATATTAGAATTGGAAAATGCTTAAGAAAGTACTACATGATGCATCGCATATACATCATATCGGAGACCATACATTTCTTAGTCTTAAATTCGAGTAGTTTCTAGCTCTCGGACAAAGTTCCATCATCAGTTGTTAAAACGAGATGGAAATAGCAGCAGAAAAAATGATGGTATAAACAATCCTGAGTTCAAAGAATTGTTAGGATTCTTCATACAAAATTAAAAATTCAAAAAGCAAAAACATGAAGTGTGAATGATTCCGAAGGCCATCTTTTTCTCTTTGCATGGTACGTACGCTCAGACGGACCGCCCACGTCGAGCAATCCTTGAATGGAAGCTCTCCATGCTTTGTCTTACTTTTCAAAGCTCTTCTTGTAAGACAAAATAATTCACATGCGGAAACTAGGATCGTTTATAGACAAACCTCCAACCATTGTTCTTGTTCTCGTTCGTCTGAAAAACCTGAAAATACAAAGAAAAATTGGGCACACAGTACTAACCCTATTCACTCTCGTACTGATGGTGTATTCTGAATGAGAGAGGTTGAGTTAGACCTTGTAGTTTCCAGTTAGAATGAACGATCGTTCCTTTATAAACCGTCTTCCATCAAGGCGGTTACCAAATGGGCAGTTGTCACGAAAAGGTACGTATGTGGAAAAACTGTATGTTGAATAACCGCCACTTTAAAGAGAAAATGAGGGTCCAGAAATGTGGGATCACAAAAATAAATAACATTCTCCCACTTGATCCCATCATTTTCATCATACAGATTATCCAACTAATTCCACAAAAACTTTATGCTTAAAGAAAAGAAACAAAACACATGGATCATGGCAACATGTCCTCTAAGAGCGAGTAATATCTTCCATGTATCACAATGCATCTTATTTCTTTAATGTCAACCTATATGTGACAACACATCTTAATGAATAAACCCTATGTTTATTCCAGAACCAAGGTTAAATGTTATTCTCATAAACAACATAATGTGTACACCAAAATTGAGAATCAACATTACAACTGAATAAGAGTTTCATACAATAGAAATCTTCCTTATGATGACAAATTACATTATGGGACGTACTCCCATACTTGTCACATGATTCTTATACTTCATTGGTGGCATGCCTTTAGTTAAAGGATCAGCTATCATCAATTCAGTGCTAACGTGTTCTATGACCACTTTATTCTCCTTAACACGTTCCCTTATGGCTAAATACTTAATGTCGATATGCTTACTTCGACTACCACTTTTGGCATTTTTACCGATAAAAAATTGCAGCCGAATTATCATAATATATTCTTAATGGCCTAGAAATAGAATCAACAATTCTAAGCCCAGCAATGAAACTCTTCAACCATGCACCATGTGAGATAGTCTCAAAACAAGAAACGAACTCAGCCTCCATAGTGGAAGTAGCAGTCAAAGTCTGCTTGGCACTTCTCCATGACACGGTTCTGCCAGCTAACATAAAAATGGGGATAAGTACACTAATGGTGCCATAAGTTGTGTACGACGCTCACTTTGGTGCCAAAAGTTTCCGTCGGATCACTTAAGTGCCAAATCGGAGGAAAAACGCTTACTTTGGTGCCACCGGCGAAAGATTCCGGCCATCGGCGAAAGATTCCGGCCAAAATGATTTTTAAAAAAAAATAAAATCGATAGGCCTTTAAATGACGTTGTTTTCGGTCCTCCTTAAGAAAACGACATCGTTTTGCCATCCTACATGGATAGCTTCATGGAAACGACGCCGTTTAGCTCACATGGGGATTAAAATTAGGGTTTCCGCCGCTCGGCCACCGTCGTTCGCCCGCCCTCGCTCGACCACCGTCGCTACTCGGCCACCGTCACTCAGCCACCATTGTAGTTGTTCGACCAGGTGAGTGAGGAAAGACTGAGATTGTTGCAGGAAAAATCGAAAGCGAGGGCGGAGGAGGAGGAGGAGGAAGAAGATGGGTTGAAGGGGCTGCTGGTGCGCTACTGCTGCTGGTGCGTTGTTGGTGTCGTTGCTGGTGTGCTGCCGGTGCTGTTGCTGGTGCCATGCTGGTGCAGTTGCTGGTGTGGGTCTTCGAGGAAGAAGAAGACACGAAGACAAGCCTTCCCTCTCTCTCAATTTGGGGATTAGGGTTTCAAAGTTGGGGGAAAGATGCCAAACGGCGTCATTTTGGTGTTTGGATGCTAATTCAACTCTCCGACGAGCCACGTCGGATTTCCGACCAATTTCGTTAGCGTTGGCACCAAAGTGAGCGTTTTTCAAATTTTTTGCCACTTAAGTGATCCGACGGAAACTTTTGGCACCAAAGTGAGCGCCATACACAACTTATGGCACCATTAGTGTACTTATCCCCATAAAAATGTATCTAGATGTTGATTTTCGTGAATCAACGCAGCCCGCGAAGTCCGCATCTAAATAACCGACTACTTCCAGGTTGTTAGTTCGTCTATACATAAGCATGTAGTCTTTGGTACCTTGAAGGTATCTCATAACTTTCTTTGCAGCTTTCTAGTGGTCTAAATCTGGATTATTTTGATATCTTCCCAACATTTCCACAACAAAAACGATGTCAGGTCAAGTGCAAATCTGAGCATACATAAAGCTTCCAACAGCAGAAACATATGGAATGTTGTACATTTGTTTTCTTTCTAGATCGTTCTTCGGGCATTGGTTCAAATTGAACATGTCACCCTTCACAATGGGTACTATACTTGGGGAACAATTTTTCATCCGAAATCTCTCTAGGACCTTATTAATATAAGTTTCTTGAGATAATCCTAAAATTCCTCGAGGTCTATTTCTATGGATCTTAATGCTAATGACATAAGATGCCTTACCCATATCCTTCATGTCAAAACTTTTAGAGAAATTGTTTCACCTTATGTAGCAACCCCTTATCATTGGTTGCAAATAGTATATCATCCACATACAGCACAAGGAAACAAATTTTGCTCCCACTAACCTTCTGGTATATACATTGATCCATGACATTCTCTACAAAACCAAATGAAGAGATGACTTCATGGAACCTTAAGTACCATTGGCGGGATGCTTGTTTCAAGCCATATATAGATTTCTTAAACTTGCAGACCAAATGCTCACCTTTACTAGAGGGGAATCCTTCAAGTTGTTTCATGTAAATCTCCTCCTCTAGTTCTCCATTAAGGAACGCCGTTTTCACATCCATTTGATGTAATTCTATATCAAAATGGGCAATCAATGCCATAACAATACGAAGAGAATCTTTCTTAGATACAGGAGAAAAAGTCACCGTGTAATAGATTCCTTTCGTTTGAGTGAATCCTTTGGCAACGAGTCTAACTTTATATTTTTCAATGTTATCCAATGAATTCTTCTTAATTTTGAAGACCCATTTACAACCAATGACCTTCGCACCATTAGGTAATTGAACCATATCCCAGACTTCATTAGATGCCATAGAACTCATCTCTTCCTTGCATTGTACCACAAATTAGATTTATCACTATCCATAGCTTATGAAAACGTTTCGGGATCATCCTCAGCTCCAATATTATAGTCAGACTCTTGTAAATACACAATATAATCACTAGGAATAGCCGATTTCCTTATTCTAGCAGATCTTCTCAATGTTGCATCAACATTCTCTTGAAGAGCGTGTTGTTTAACTGGTTGTTCAACAATTTCTGGTAATTGCTGAACAACTGGATCTACTAGATCAATATCAGCAGGTTGTGGAATTTCAACAATTGGTTGTTCAATAGCCGGTTGAACTGAAGGGCCATTATGAGCAATAACCAACCTTAGACTTAAGGTGGAAGGTTGAGTATCTATATGATCTTTCTTAGGATCAAGATCCTTCGATCGATCGCTCCCATTAATCAAGTCATTTTCAAGAAATTTAGTGTTTCTTGATTCCACAATCCTAGTGGTGTGAGATGGACAATAAAACCTGTATCCCTTAGACATTTCGGCATATCCAATGAAATATCCACTTATGCTCCTTGGGTCAAACTTCTTTTCTTGTGAATTGTAAATTCTCACTTCAGATGGCATCCCCAAACGCGCACATGTTGTAAACTTGGTTTCCAACCTTTAAATATTTCAAAATGTGTCATTACGACAGCCTTGGTCGGAACTCGGTTTAATAAGTACATTGTCATCTTAAGTGCTTCAGTCCATAAAGACTTAGGAAGTTTGTAGCCGCTGAGCATACTCCGCACTATGTCCAATAAAGTTTAGTTTCTTCTTTCAGCTACACCGTTTTGGTTCAGAGAACTAGGCATAGTATATTGGGCAACTATCCCATGCTCTTGAAAAAACTTTGCAAATGGACCAGGTGCTTGTCCATCTTCAGTGTATCTATCATAGAATTCTCCACCTCTATCTGATCTCACGATCTTAATTTGCTTACCGCATTGTTTCTCTACTTCCACCTTAAATACCTTAAAGACATCTAATGCTCCATACTTATTATGAATCAAGTAGAGATACATGTAACGTGAGTAATCATCTATGAAAGAGATGAAGTATTTCTGACTACAAGAGTTCATATCCGAACTACATATATCCGTATGTATGATTTTTAATATTTATGTACTCCTCTTGGCATCTTTCTTTGACTTGTTGGTCTGCTTTCCCTTTATACAATCCACATAAGTATCACAATCAGTAAAATCTAAAGAACTGAGTACTCCATCATTTACCAATCGCTTAATTCTTTCTATGGAGATATGTCCTAATCTTCAGTGCCACAACATAGAGGAATGTTCTTTCACAATACATCGTTTTATACCAGCATTATCATGAACATGCATCGCATCATAATATGCATTGCATCATAATATGCATTGTCTTGTAAATTAATTCGAAATATACTATCAGACAAAGTACCACTCCTAACAATTTCAGATTTAAAAGATAAACAGAATGTCAAATCTGAAAAGTTAAAAGAGTAACCAAAATGTATAAGTCTTGATAGTATAGTACTTGACTAACAATTACATTGGATTTTCTTAGGCCATCTTAGAATATCTCCACTGACATTTTTATAATTAAATGAAAAAAAATTGGGAATATAAATTTTTAGGGTCGTATCAAATGCATTTCTATTATTTTCCTATTTCAAGAATATAAATTTTATATAGTTAATAAACACGTTTTTTTGCTAGAAACTCGTTCGGAGGCTAGATATAGAAAAAAATATTTTTGAATATAATTGTTCCCGAAAATAGAAATGTTGCAAAACGCACATTAACTAACTTTATTACACAATGCATTTTCATGAGTCGAACGGTGAAAATCATTGAGACTCGAGGTTGCTAGCAAGTGGTTCTGATGGGTCACTCGTCCGATCTAAGTTGAGTTAATTATTGATAGTATAATACTTTTGGGCGCCATCACCGAATAACTTTTGCATGGGCGAAGTATATCCCAAGTGCCAAAACTTGGCACAGAGTGATGAAGGGATACTTAAGTGCCAAAATCGGAGTAAAATAGATCACTTAAGTGTCACTTTGGCCAAAATCCAGCCAAATTGTTAACGTGACAATTTTTAGGCGAGGTGAGTGCAAAACGGCGTCGTTTTGCACGCTAATGTGGCGAGAAAATGCAAAAACGATGTCGTTTTGTCTTTGATGTGTAAATAATTAATATAAAATTTAATTAAATTAAATTTAAAACTAAATTTATTTAAAATATTCTAAAAATTAAAAAACTTAAAATAAAATAAAAAGGGGGGTCGAAAGGAGGCAAGGCGAGGGCTAAATCCTCGCCATCGCCACCTCCTCGCCGGCGCCGGGAAGGGCTAGCGATGGAGGGGGGAGGGTTGGCGGGGTTGCCGGCCTCTAGCCGATTGGCGGCGAGGGCCGCGACCCTTGCCCCGGATTTGGGCGATGGCTCGCAGGCCTTCACCGCCTCCTCACCATTGCGGGAAGGGCCAACAACGGTGGGGGAGCATTGGCCGGGGTTGCCGAGGCCCTCCCCGGGGCTCGCCAATCGGTGGCGAGGGCCCACGAGCCCTCGTCGCCGGTTGCGGAGGCCGGCGAGGGCTCGCGGGCCCTTCTTTGCCCGGTTGGCTAGGGGCCGACAACCCTGGCCGAACCTCCCCCTCCGTCGTCGGCCCTTCCTAGCGGCGGCAAGGGCCCACGAGCCCTCACCCGGATCTAGTGAAGACTTGCGGCCCTCGCCGCCGGTGACCAGGGGCCGGCGACCCTAGCCGACCCTCCTCGTCTGTTGCCCGGCTCTTCCCGGTGGCGCAACGATGGCTTAGCCCTCGATCACCTCCCTTTGGACCTCCCTTTTTTTTTTAAAAAAATTTAAGTTTTTTAATTTTTAGAATATTTTAAATAAATTTAGTTTTAAATTTAATTTAATTAATTTTTATATTAATTATTTACACATCAGAGACAAAACAACGTCGTTTTTGCATTTTCTCGCCACATTAACATGCAAAATGACGCCGCTTTGCACTCACCTCGTCGGAAAATTGCTATGTCAGTAATTTGGTCAAATTTTGGCCGAAGTAGCACTGAAGTGATCAATTTTACTTCAATTTTAGCACTTAAGTATATATTTTCAAAGTTTTAGCACTTAAATGTCCATCCGTGCCAAGTTTTGGCACTCCAGGTGTCCGTACCTCCTTTTGCGTGCGAATGAGACTAAGAAAATTTGCTAGGAATAACTTCTATGCATGTCCTAATTGGCTTCTCCAACAAGGTTAATTACATGGGTCAAAACTGAAAAAAAATACCTAGCTAGGGATTTGCTCTCTTGCTTTTTGAGATGCAAATGTCCTCTTGGACTATGAACTCATTGGGGTTTGTCGGTACTAATTATTTGTGTCTTGACTCTTCTTCCTCGATTTCTCCTATTTAAATTCTCGACGGTCGTAATCATGCCAAAAAGTCACTCATGGGCTTTGTTTGTGATTTGTTTAGAAAATAAGCTTGAGGATACGATTTATGTAGCTCTATCTCAAAGATTCAAACTGAAATATACATATAATTAATGTTTTGACTTCTCTCACCATATATCTTTTTGTTTTTTTTTTTTTTCTGTTCACCAATTCTAGAAATAGACACATTATCCCTTAAGTCCTCCTTTTCTTCCTCGATATTCTTTATTCAAGTGAACTAAGCTCCACGCACTATGCATAACCTCCACAGCAAGATCGTCTCAATATGTTGATTTCTTAATGGTGTCAAAATTCAATATGCAATTAGACAAATTGTCTGATATTCTCTTTTCGAAAGTAAGCACGCTATTTCCTAGAATTTTCTTATTTGAAAGGGAGGATGCAAGTAATGAACTCATCTTTTAACTGCTCGCCTGACTTTCCATGTACTTCTACGAGAAATTCAAAACCAAACTCGACTTAGACTGATGACTTTACTTAGCAATTCCGATGCATTTTCCTTCTATATATAACGGAACTTGCTAGGTATTAAGTTTAGGTGGTTTATAATTGGCGACAAAAAATTGGGTTATATGCTTATTTTATGGGCAATATTGACCTATACTTTCAGCAAGTCTCATTGGACGAAATCATCCGAGGGGGATGGAAAGCGCGGAAGAAAAGTAAAACATATATTTTTGCCAGTACAATAGTTAAAAAAAAAAAAAAGCTAACACGGTTGATGCAAACACGGCTGCTAATGGCTTTTTGGATTGTTGCAAACGAGCTCAGGACAACAATCTGCCTAGTGTGTGAGAAAATGACCACAAATTTTCTCTAGAAAGAGTTACGAGTCCCATAATCCAATCTGAAAAGCTTGTTCTGGGCATTATACCTGTATCGAATTGAGTACACCTCTTGCAATCGTTTCGAACCTCAAAATTCATCTTCGTTTACGCATGTTTTCAGGGCACTTTTCTATTTTATGTCGTATCTCCAAATTGTTTTTGGCTTTTGTTTGTTTTTCCGAATTCTTTATTGCTTAAGCTTATGTTTGGGTTTTCTAGGTTGTGTATTAGACATATTTCTTCATATTTTATAGAATAGGGAAAATTTCAATTTAGAACTTGAAGTAAAATCATTTTCTCAAAAAATGGTCTAAAGTGGACATTATCTCAAATAAAGGCATGAAGTGACCAATTTAGTCTCAAATAAGAACCTCAACTTATAAGCCAGTCAAACCTTATTTGCAGCTAGGGGTGTTTTCGTCTAATGACTTTTTTCTTTTTCCTTTTTTTTTTCTTTTCTTTCTTCATCTTGCTCACCTCCTTCTTGACAAATGCATTAGACTCCTCACACACGAGCTTGCATAGATGCAAAGCAATTTTAACAATTTAGGAAAAAAAAGCAAACATAAAGATGTTTGGGAAGTTCTGTGGTTTTGCAAAATTGCAAATTGCATGCTTCAGTTCTACAGCCTCTTCATCAGCAAACTTCAAAGCACGTGCTCTTATGCAATTTTGCATCCTCACCTAGGCACTCATCAATTTCGGTAGAAGCTGGTTTTAAGTTATTCTTCACCAGTCACCTTCTCTGATGATGATTATGAACTTGAGAATCGAGAAATATCCATAAGGGGGTTTTGTTTTTCTTCAATTTGTTTGTAAAAACTTATTATGGCAATTGAAGTACCAGTTTCATGTTCTCCCAGATAATGAAATTGGCTATGCCATGATAACTTTCACTCGTAGCTTCTTGGGAATGATTTATTGGGTTTGGGTGGGATTATTCATAACATTCATAGATGCAGCTTGCATTGAGGTGGAATATGTGGCTTCTTGAGAGGGTCCAATTGTGTTGTGCATGCTGGTTATCTACAAAGATTGCTAAATCATTTTGACCTATGATTGAAGATATTTGCCTCTAATGATGATTCGAATAAGACAGCACTCAATTTAAAAAACATATGACTCTGGTCTACACATATATGGTGAGGAATTAGAGCATTCTTGCTAGAATAAGAAACATGCTAATTTCCCAATTCAAATTAAGAGAATATGTGATATGTCCAAAATAAGAAATTAAAGTACTTCTCTTCATCATGACTACAATTTTAAAAGATATTAACTCTATCCTCTCCCAAAATTAATTTGATAATGCAATCTCTCCTAATTTGGCACCTCCCACGCGCACACTGCATGTAAATTTCGGCCACCTTAGGTATTCATCGGGCTTGATCAAATTTCATGCCTCGACCACCATAGGTATTTCAATGGGCTTGACCAAATTTCATATGCTCTCGCGGGCTGGGTCCAAATTATTTAATTAAGCTTAGAATCTGCTTGTTTTTAACCCTTTTAGCACCAGGCTAATTAGAATGCGATTTATGTGGGCCCAATGTCATTAAATGAAAAAGCTCATAATATGCAAACGTAAATTAATAATATTTTTTTGTTGAGTAATTTGTGTTTATTCCTTATGCAATGAATAACTAAAAGGGGTCGCTAAAATTATAATTTATAATCTTAGACCCGTACACAGATATCTCACTAGTATACTATACTATTGAATTGGACAGACACAAAATATAAGCGCTTATGAGTTAGTTTAAACTTTGTTGTGAATTAGGCGCATAATATAGAGAAACATTATGTTTTCATTTGTTTATTTATTGGTAAATAGTCTCACTATCTTTGTTCAGTAGGCTCTCTGTATTGGGTTTCTACTACGCCATCGTGACAGATTACACTACTCAAGTAAATGAACGGTGAAATGAAAAAGATTTCGGGTGGACTTGTCTATTTCCTCGTTAAGCTTCGTTTTTCTGAGAAATTGTTCGCATTTATTGTTACTTTTGTCTGCTACATGACTCGTATAATCGACCGTTCGAGGACATTTCGCCCTAGTTAGTTGGACGTAGTTGAGAAGGAAATCGAAAGACGAGCTCAATCTAATTTTCCATTGCTCCATCGTATACATGGACAACAAAACGAAAAGGACTCGATGTGGACTGGAGCAACCGCGTGAATAAGTTTGGAGTCAATTTCGTGGATGAGCGCTGTGAAGGATGTAAATTTCTCGAGAAATCGTTCTCAATTATTATTACGATTTGTCTGTGACATGACTCGCATAGTTGGCCCATTCGACGAACTTTCGCATTGAGTAGTCCGTAACTTTGGTTAGAATTCTATGGACGAGCTTGGAAGGTACGTCATGAATCGTCTAATGTCTCCACATTGTATGGAGAAAGATTAATGGTCATGGATCATGAAGAAAAAAACCATTTTGAGTAGAGCGAATTGACTAGAGTGAATTGATTGCAAAGCCATTCTGAGTCACATAATATCAAACACTTCGTAGAAACTCAACATTAATATATATTATATAACCCCTTGCAAGAGGCTATGACGTGGTGCTTTTTGGAATGGAATGAACCAACAGATAGAGAGAATCCATGCTCTCATCATTATTCATCGCATTTTGTTTAAGAGTTAATACCACGAAACCAAACTAATTTTTCAATCACTGAAAACTCCAAACTAATACATATATGACAAATTTACCTCAAACTAATATTTTGACCACCGAAAATCCCAAACTTATGACAAATTTATTTACTATTAATTTCCGTTAAATATTACCGTCAAACTATTGAGTTAAATGACAAGTGATAATCGACAGTTTACCAATCTGGGGTTTTGTCCTCTTTTTGTCATATGTGTATTGGTTTGAGATTTTTAGTAGTTGCCGTAGGTATAGTAGTTTGAGTTGTTTAGTAGTTAAGAAATTTATTTTGGGTAAATTTATCACAGATTGAGGTTTTTTTTTTTTTTTTTGTGGAATTAACCCTTATTTTTAACTTTTACTAAATTACTTCTCCTAAATTTAAGTTTCCCTCTTCACTATTTTTTTTTTTTATGACAACTTGTAAATTAATTGCCAGGGCAGTTTAATATAAAGATATATATTTTATGCACACATATCCTGAGTTTGATTTCAAGGCATACGCAGTTTCTTGGAAACTCACAAAACTTAGCCACAGAGATTGGAAATATATTTTATGCACACATGGCAAGTCCATTTAGGAGTACGTGTGTGTGCCTCTAGAAGTGCAGAGGGAAGAGTCGTTGAGTTGAATCAAATCTGAATTGATATGCAAGAGAAAGTCAATGATGATGATGATGATGATGATGATCAAGAAACAACAAAAATGACAATATTTAATCACTCATTTTGCACCATGATTTAGTAAGTTTATTGTGTTGTTAAGCCATAAATATACACGCGTGTCATTCTCAATTATTCCTAATTAGTTGCACACTCACTTTTATATGATATAGAGATAGGTGATCGAAATTGGTTATATACACACATTTTTTGTTAGTTTACGAATTTTTCTTCTCTTTCTTTTCTTTAATTTCTAAGTACGGGGTTTTCTACTCAATATGATAAGGTAAGGATTCATTTAACTAAGGCTTTCATCATACTATATCAAATTCAACTTGAGGGGACTGTTAGGTTAAGCAAAATTATGCGAGACAGTTCTCTGTTAGTTTTCTAATCTATTGATGTATAACCCATAGCTCACTTTACTATTTAAAGTAGTTAAAAGAATGACCACCAACAATATGTCATGGCTTAGCTACCGATTGAAACTACAATAGGGCAGGTCTTCAGGTACATGATGATTGAATTTACGCAAGTTTGCACAGGTTGTTAGAGTGAAATACCAATAAGTTTATGGTAATAATAACAATGAATCGATCTTACATCACTTTATGCTTTTTCTAGTTGGCACGTGCTTCTTATATTAGTTGAGAATCATCGAGTATCTCTTCTTATTTGTTCATGATTATGTCGTATTATCCATGAGCTTTTGTATACTAGATTAACTCCATCCCAAGCAGACTCTTGATCAAGGCAGACCCTCCATATTAGAATTGGAAAATGCTTAAGAAAGTACTACATGATGCATCGCATATACATCATATCGGAGACCATACATTTCTTAGTCTTAAATTCGAGTAGTTTCTAGCTCTCGGACAAAGTTCCATCATCAGTTGTTAAAACGAGATGGAAATAGCAGCAGAAAAAATGATGGTATAAACAATCCTGAGTTCAAAGAATTGTTAGGATTCTTCATATAAAATTAAAAATTCAAAAAACAAAAACACGAAGTGTGAATGCTACCGGAGGTCATCTTATCTCTTTGCATGGTACGTACGCTCAGACGGACCGCCCACGTCGAGCAATCCTTGAATGGAAGCTCTCCATGCTTAGTCTTACTTTTCAAAGCTCTTCTCCCTTATAAATACGTCGTCCTCATCATCACATCCTCCATGTCTCTCTTTCACACAAACACACACTTACGTTTTCCCGAGACCCTTTTCAATGATGCCTCCAAGGATCTCTTTCGACGCTGAAACGCTCCTCTTTTTGGCTCTCTCCTTTTTAGCCATCATTGTGTCCTCCAGCGACGGTCCTCACCTAGCGGTGGCGTAAAGTAGTAACAAAAACAGTGCCACAACGATCCCAGTGAACGTTGCGGTGATTGTTGATCTGGAGACGTGGGTGGGTAAAATGGGATTGAGCTGCGTTGAATTGTCTCTCTCTAACTTTTATAGTTCAAACCCTTCTTACAAGACCAGGCTCGTCCTCAACGTTAGAGACTCAAAAGGAGAGGAGGTTGCTGCTGCAGCTGCAGGTTCTCTCTCTACCTTTTGTACTTCCGTTGATTGATGAAATTTATTTTGGTTAAGATTCAGTTTAATATCTTTCACACGTCCACCCGAGTCATGCGGCCTTGAGAGACTGACAATTTGACGCTTAGCTTGACATTATTTATGGGTTTTGTTCCATCCACGCCACGCGATGCTTCTTGAAAACACTGGTCTTTGAGCGTAACATTTGACCTTGGAACCGTTTGTTTCATTTATTCCTTTCGATTCTTGGAGTTTACTCTAAGCTATACCAAGAAAACGATATTGCGAGAAACAATTTTAGGGACCATCCACATCCTTATGGAGATAGTTATTTCAGTCTTTCCAAATCGAACATCTCTAATCTATTAAACCATTTATTGGGTTTTGTTTTTATAGTTAGAGGGTGTAGCACTATTGAAACAAGCGTGTATGGTTTATGCATCATATACACCAAATACTAGAGGTGTTAAATGGGTTGTGCAACCCATTTATGGACCCATTTATGATTAAATGGGTCATTAATGGGTCAAGCTTTATTTCATAAAGCACCCATAATGGGTTTTAATGGGTCAAGACTAAGATATATGGGTTTTAAATGGGTTAGCTCTCTGACCCGTTTACCCGTTTATTACCCATTTATCAACCCATTAAAAATGAACCCATTTATTTTCACTCAAAACCTCACCATCTCTCTCTCTCCTCTCTTTAACTTTACAATTTTTTTTATAAAAACCGAAATTATAATTGTTTTATATATTTTTTTTTTCTTTCTTCTTCCTCTCGTCGCCGGCACGGTGATGGTCAGCGACCGGCTAGGTGAGCCTCGAGCTCGCCGGATCCGGTGAGGTGGAGGCCTTGCCGACGCCCGGGCCGAGGCTTGAGCCTCGCCGATCGGGGTGAGACGAAACTCGCCGGCGTTGGGCGAGGCTTGAGCCTCACCGGATCCGGCGAGGGGCGGGTTGAGCTCACCGACGCCGGCGAGCCTCGAGCTCACCAAATCTGGCGAGGCAGAGGCCTCACCGACGTTCGGGGAGGCTCGAGCTTGCCCGACGTTCGGTGAGGCTCGAGCCTCGCCGATCTAGCGAGACTCGAGCTCACCGGGTCGGGCGAGCTTGATCATGCCGGTGTCGGCAAGCCGGGTGAGCTTGAGGCTTGCACGTGGTCGGCTATCGGCCGTCGTCGTGGCCGACGGCCGGCCAAAGAAGAAGAAAAAAAAAAAAAAAAAGAAAATTAAAAATTAAAAATTATATTTAAAAAATAAAAATAAAAATAATTAAAAAATTCAGTTTTTAAAAAAATAAAAAGATTAAAATTACATTTTTTATAAAAATATAAATAATCAAAATTCGATTTTTAAAATAATTATTTTAAAAATTATAAAAATTGTCCAATGTATAAAACTATTTTAGTTTATATATATATATATAAGAAATAATTTTTTTTGAAAAATTATTAAAAATTGAAAAATTATTGATTGGATTTGTATTGCTTGGAAGTTTTTTAGTAATATAATATTTAAAAAAACGTAATAATAAGTTTTCCTAAATTTGGTTAAATATGAAAATATTTTATTAATATGGGTTGGGTTGGGTATGAGTCGAAAAATTTACATTAGACATAAATGAGTCATAAATGAGTTAATGGGTCAATTTGGGTCGACCCATTAATGACCTCACCCAAATCCGACCTGACCCACCCGTTTAACAGCTCTACCAAATACATCTCAAGCATCATTCGTTTGGGCTCATGGTAGGACCTACTTAATTCTGGTTAAGATGATGCGATCAAACTAATCTACAGACCATATAATAACTCCTCAATATTGTTGGTGTCGGTAAACTTGTGATCTTTGAATTAGAAGTCCACCTTCCTATCATGTCATAGTTCACCAATGTATATATGTGCATAAATTTCTGGACCCAGTTTCATATTGATAAAAATGTGTGAGCAGAATTTTTGTTTTAAGATCTTGGAGGGTGAATTGTAGGACTACTATTGTCTGTTCTTTTCTTTGAAGAATATATAGCTCCCTTGTGACTCTTGTCCTGCTGTAATGGAATAAATCTTTATAAAATTACGTCTACATATAGATGATCAGTGAACTGTGTTAGAAATTGAGTCACAAAATACACATGTTGCATAGCTTAATTTTTGAAAAGAAAGCCTAACTTTAGCGGCTAAGTACATTACAAATGCCAATACTTTCGTACGACGTTCACTTAAGTACTAAAACTTTTTTTTTCCGCTTATTTGAATGCCACAAATTTGAAAAATCGATCACTTGAGGGCCACTTCTGATTTGTCCTACCGGACAAGTTGACGTGGTTGCTGGTTGTTCGATGTGACCATCGAAAAATATTATTTTAATATTTTAAAATAATTTTTTGGTAAAATTTTTTAAATATTTTTTTTACTATTATTATTTTTTGATTTTTTTTTTGTTTTTTTTTCTTTAGGGCCGGCGAGTGTCACTAGCAATCCTCATTGGTCATGAAATCCTCACCCAGGCCGCCTTGCCCTCGGCTGTGAAGGCCTTAGGTGAGGCTATTAGGGCCTCGCTAGTGGTTGGCGAGGGCCTCATAGCCTCGCTCTCTCTGGGAAGGCCTTGGGGTGAGGTCGTGAGGACCCTCACCTACAGCAGCCTAAAGTTGGCAAGAGTGCTTGTGGCCTTGCTAGCCAATGGCCGGCAACCTTTGCCAGCCATGAAACCCTCGCCCTCGATCATGAAGGCCTTCGGCAACGGTGTCAGGGCCTCGCCAAGAATGGGTGAGGCTGCAAGGACCCTCGCTTGCGGCCCCCAAAGCTAATGAGGGCCCTCGCAGCCTTGCTCAATCTGGGCGAGGGTTTCATGGTTAGCAAGGATTGCCGGTGACTCTTGTAGGCCCTAAAGGAAAAAGAAGAAAAAATAATTCAAAAAAAGGAAAAAAAATCCACATGGGACGTTTGGCTGAAGTGGCACTTAAGTGAGGAATTTTACATCGATTTGTCATTCAAGTAAGAGAAAAAAAAAGTTTCGATATTTAAGTGAGTGCCATCCGAAAGTATTGATACTTGTACTATACTTACCTCTAACTTTAGAGTCAGTTTGTTTGAGAAAAATTAGAGTCAGTTTGTTTGAGAAAAACTATTGTCAGGGAATTGTTCTTGAATTTTCTAATATTTGGATGATGGAAAACTATTTGACTGATAGAAAATTAAATTAGGAAAAACGACTTCCTTTTTTGGCAATAAGGAATCATATTTCCTGATTTCTTGCCGAGTGTCCAAGTGAGAAGAGAGTCCCTTTATGTCCATTTTTTGCTTATCAGTTTTTTTTTCTTTTTGTCTTGACAAGTCTCATATGGTTCTTTCATAAATCTTGTCTGCCATCTGCTGAATATACTTCATTAATGCTCATGTCTTTTGATATTCTCACAAAAATCCATCTTATATCATATTGTACATAATATTTTTCATATCCTTTTGATTTAATGGATTACAGAACAAACAAAAAAGATGTTGATTATAGTTTATTACACATCGATTTTAATTTACAAGCTGCCATTAGTGGATTCACTTGTTATCAAATACCATAGATTTTTTTTTTCCAATTTGTTTTCAGTGAAAACAAACATAAAAAATTGGTTTACTTTCTCTGATCTCGAATTTCCCAAAAATATATATTCAAGTGAGAAGAATTTTTCAATTGAACAAATAAACTTTTATTGTGCTTTTCAGAGTAGAAAAATAGTCATTAGGTGGGGGCGGTTGATAGAAACACTTTTAAATTTTTTCTTCGGGAAAATATATCTACATAATTGTTCTGATTTTTTTATTTCTAGTTAAGCAAGTTGATCTGGTGACTAACTGTTTTCATGGAAGTTGTGCGTTATTAAATGAGATTGAAACAACATAGGATTTCAATTCGATCAAATAATTGTCATTGCATGAAATCAGTTTAATATGGATGCTGAGAGGCTTGATATATGATATAACATCGGAAAGGTCTGCCCTCACAAAATCCATAAAATTAAAATGTGGGGCTTGGAGTCTAGAGTGGACATGCGGCATCGACTCCTCGCACCACAAAGTACAAAAAAATTCATGTTTGAACCTCTTATCTAGACTTTTGCTTGAGTCTTTGACAGAGTAAGTAGTTATGATACAGGGCTTGTTCAATTACATGCCCAGGGTATTTCATGGTTAATCAAAGTGAACTTCCTCGGTATCGATAAATATCGTTTGTGAACACAATTGTGCATCATGTTTGAAATCAAGTAAAATAAAATGGGAGTGGTCGACTATGCCTTGTGAGTAATATTTAATCTTTCCTAAAAAATAAGAGGTTTCGCTTAGTCATGTCGGAGAAATCGAGATTTCATCATCTTAAGCACCATAATGAGTTGAGGTCAGATTTTTCTAGTTAGTAAACACGTGTTTCAATAATATTAAGTACGAGTTTTTTTCCAACTTCAAGCTCCGATGCTACCTTCGTCTTAAGCATATGTATATTTAATAACATTGCACCGAGTTTTGAATGGCTTCTGATGCGCCTTTTCCAATAAGAATTTCCATTATCTGCCGAACTTTTTAATGTTTCACCGTCTTTTCTGGTTCACCATTGCAGCACTTGATCTGATAAAGAATAAGCAAGTCCACGCCATAATAGGCCCCCAAAGTTCAGTGCAAGCAGACTTCATCATTGACCTTGGAAACAAATCTCATGTGCCGATCATCTCTTTTTCTGCTACTAGTCCTTTACTCAGTTCCATTCGGAGTCCATACTTCATTCGAGCTGCACAAAATGACTCGTCCCAAGTGAATGCCATAAGCGCAGTCGTGCAAGCTTTTGGCTGGAGAGAAGCGGTTCTAATATATGTGGACAATGAGTTCGGAGAAGGCATCATACCTTCTCTTATGGATGCTTTGGAAGAGGTCGATACGCGAGTGCCCTATAGGAGCCTCATTCCTCCTTTAGCCACGGACGATCAAATCGGGCAGGAACTCTACAAGTTAATGACGATGCAAACGAGGGTCTTCATCGTGCACATGTTACCAACCCTCGGTTCTCGGCTATTTGCCAAAGCAAAAGAGGCAGGAATGATGGGGAGAGGTTATGTATGGATCTTGACTAATGGAATCACTGACCTATTGAGTTCTGTGGATTCATCTGTTGTTGCTATTTCAATGCAAGGAGTATTGGGCATCAAGACTTATGTCCCAGACACACGGAACCTGGACAATTTCATGGTCCAGTGGAAGAAGAAATTCCAACAAGAGAATCCATCTGTCTTTAGTCGTCCGTTGAACATCTTTGGATACTATGCTTATGATGCTGCTCGGGCTCTGGCAATGGCTGTTGAAGAAATGGGAACGGTGAATTTTACCTTCCAGATTTTGAATGCTTCGACAGATGCAACTGATCTGGACATTATTGGGGTCTCTCAAAATGGTGAGAAACTTCTCCAAGAACTAGCTAATATGACATTCATGGGGCTCACTGGAAATTTTAGTCTTGTTGATGGGCAGCTAGAATCGTCATTGTTCGAAATCGTTAATATCAATGGAAATGCGGCAAGAGGGATCGGGTTTTGGACCGTAAAAAATGGGCTGCTAAGATATTTGAATCCATTCGACACAAGCAAATATTCCACTTCGAAGAGTAATTTAGGAACAATAATATGGCCAGGAGATTCGACCTCCGTTCCCAAGGGATGGGAGTTTCCCACAACTGGAAAGAGTTTGAAAATCTTAGTTCCCGTGAAAGACGGTTTAAATCAATTCGTGACAGTGACATATGATCCTACAACAAACACATCCCAAGTCACCGGATACTGTATTGATATCTTTCGAGCCGTGATAGAAAAACTGCCCTATGCATTGACTTATGAACTTATTCCATTTGCCTTGCCTAATATATTACCAGGTGAGATAACTCTTTGCAATAGCTTGGTCTCATTGGATTACACGTTGAAACATAATGTGCTATCATTTGGTTGACAAAGAAAATATTTTTCCCTTCTTTTTGTTGGAACAGAATTATGATGCAGTGGTGGGTGATACAACGATCCTTGCAAACAGATCATTGTATGTGGATTTTACCTTACCATACACAGAATCGGGGGTTGCAATGCTTGTGCCATACAAGGACAACAAGAGCAAGAATGCTTGGGTTTTCTTGAAGCCACTCACTTGGGACCTTTGGCTAACTATCGGATTCTTTTTTGTGTTTATAGCATTGGTCGTGTGGATTCTTGAACATCGGATTAATGAAGATTTCAGGGGTCCAGCCACGGATCAAGTCGGCACGAGCCTCTGGTTTTCATTTTCAACCATGGTCTTTGCTCAAAGTAAACACCCTTCACTTTAGTAGATCAATTGATCATTACAATTTACATATCATTGTTGGAGAATTTATGTGCTTACCCTTAATTTGGATTGCAGGTGAGAGAGCATTTAGCAACCTAACGAGATTTGTTGTGTTTGTGTGGGTTTTCGTGGTACTTATACTAACGCAAAGTTATACTGCAAGCTTGAGTTCTCTTTTGGTGGTGCAAAATTCTCAACCAACTATAGCTGATGTGTATCAGCTCCTAAATAGTGGAGAAAGAGTGGGATACCAGTATGGAGCTTTCATTCATGAGATGCTAAAGCAAATGAAATTTGACGATTACAGACTTGTATCTTATAAGTCTGCTGAAGAATGTGATGCGCTTCTTTCCAAAGGAAGCTCAAAGGGTGGGATTGCAGCTGCAATTGACGGAGTCCCCATCATTAAACTTATTCTTTCTCAATATTGCAACAAATATATAATGATCCCGACATTTAAAACTGCTGGATTTGGCTTCGTAAGTCAATCCCTCAATTCTAGCCAAAAAAAGAAAACCCCTCAAATTCTACAATTACTAAGGTTAGTTGTTATTTCTTTGATTGAAAAATCTCATGTCCTGCTTATTTTGGTTCACAGACTTTCCCCAAAGGGTCTCCCCTAGTACCAGATATTTCGCGAGCAATCCTCAATGTAACTGAAGGGCCTAACATGAAGAAAATTGAAAAAGCATGGTTTACATCAGAAACCAACTGCCTCAATTCAACTCCCTCCATTTCTTCCAATAGCTTGGGTCTTGACAGTTTCTGGGGCCTATTCTTGATTGCTGGAGTTGTTGCAGTTTTAGCTCTCCTCATTTACATGGTCATGTTTGTCAAAAAGAATTGGCATGTCATATCAAGTTCTTCAGCTTCACTGCGAGAGAAAATTGTTGCATTGGGAAGACGATTTTACGAAAGAGACATCAATTCCCATACTTTTAGGGAGGGCAGATTCAGAGACAGAAGTATGGATGATGGAATTTTTGAGCATGCAGATGTTGAGATATTAGAACACACTAATTTCCCCCTGAGTCCGTCAAGCAACTCCAGCCAAATCAACGACGTTTTAACCAATGAGCAAGGCACACCATCTGCAGAACAAGGACTTCCTAACCGTGTAGATGAAGGGTGCCACAAGGTAGCGAGCAATGTCGAGCTTACCAATGTAACTAAGAGAGGTACATGCCTCGACAACCTTAGGTGCTAAACTTTAATCAGTTTTGCACTGAATGTGGCATCTTTCCGACACTACTTGTGTGAGTTCCTACACAAAACGGTCTACGCTTTGCCTGAATGACGTTGGTCTATGCTACGCCTTGCTGTCTATAATATGGCCCGTATTTTACTGTCCTCCTCCCATTGAAATCACTTAGAATACTTGCTAGAACCTTGCTTGAGCAGAACCTGAACGTGGAAAATGCCACGCTTACCACATGCCAACTTCACCTTTTCCGAAGAGTATTGTTTTGTGTTTCAATGTTTGCAGACCTTTCAACACGGGAAGGCACTCAACAAACTGCTGCTCTTGGGCCCCCTCATCACACCTCCCGTGAATGTCACTGAGCTGGCGAAGGTGGCAGTTCAAGGAGCTGCGGATCCTGTCTTCACTCCAGTCGTCATAGACGTTCAAGGATTACTCCGATATAACCAACAAAAGTTGAAGTAGGAATGGTCCGACCTATCCTCTTTATAGGTTCAATCCTATAGAGCTCTTAATAACATGAGCACTCATATGTTGTTTTCAAATCAACACCGTTTTGGTTTTTCTGGAGTCTATAGTTGCCTGTAGGAGAAAGAGAAGAATTCTTAGCTCAAACTTTGAAGGCGGTAAATGCACTTGAAAGAGCTAAATTCTTTGTACGTTGGGGTTTCCCTGAACTTTTGAGTGATGTACTGAACTTCAGTGAAATGATCCCTTCAGAATATAAGTACAATGGGCAAGAGTAATATAGATCCGCATTGTTTTCATCCTTAATGTTATATATAGATTCCAGACTCATTTACTCTTGACGCAGGATCAAATGACACGTTACACCTAAAAGTTGAGGGGATTGCAAGAATCAATAGGGCATGCAAGACATTTTAATTATCATCATTTAGGAGTATGGAGTTTCCAATCAACCATAGTTCCTTTTTTGACCTTTTCAATTGAGCAGACATTATAGTTAATTTGTGAGTCAGTTTCTTCCTCTTCTTCCTCCCAATTCTGCAGGCTTAAACTTTTTGTTAACTGACACATCACTTCAGTACTTCACTAACAAAGGGAAAGCTACCAAAAAAATTCTACACTTATTATTATATTTGTGCCAATTTAGCCTTTTCACGTGTTGCCAATTAAGTTCACAACTTTTTCATGTGTTGCCAATTAAGTCCATTTTGCAATTTTGACTAGAAATTACTAATGTAAATGCTGGTAGTCCTACATGGCATTGTCGACATTAATATCGACAAGTCCTTTAATTTTTTTTTATTTTTTATTTTTCCTTCCTTCTTTTCTTTCCTTTTTCCACGGTGGCCGATGAGTCCAGCTCGCCCATGGCTGGCCATGACCTCACCAGCCATGGGCGAAGGCGCACTCACTTGTGGTTGGTGAGTCCATGGCCACATTCACCCGTGGCAAGGGAGACCTTGGTGAGGTTGGCCTCACCAGCGACCACGCATGCCCAAAACCATTGCGAGGTGTAGCCGCAAGTGAGGTTGCCTTGCTTGCAATCATGATGGCCTTGCTTAGATTTCGGTGAGGTGAGGAGATGGCCACGGCCCTCATTGGCCACTATGCTAAAAAAAAAGAAAATAAAAAATTTGAAAAATATTTAAAAATACAAAAATTAAAAAAAGTTATCCACGTAAATTTTAGTCATACCATATAGAATGACTGGCGTCTTCGTTAGCGATTTCTGGCTAAAATTAGTCAGATGGACTTAATAAGCAAAATGTGAAAATGATAAGGATGAAATTGCACAATTGAAAGTTCTAAAACTGAATTGGCAAAATTCATAAGACTTTTTTGGTAGTTTTTATGGTTAACTAAACAATCTCTAATGTCAAATCATCACTTCTGCCATGCCTTCTGCAATCTCAAAATGCCTTCGTTACAATATGTGGGTAGCACCATTGGTTTCGCAAGAAATTTAGAAACGGGAAAATAATAATAATAATAATAATCCCCATCAGCCTTTTACTTTCTAATCCACACCGCACAGTTCGTATCGCACGTCGATCTGATGCACTCGTTTTTTAAAGGTCAAATAGATTTAAACAACAAAATGTAAGAATTATTGTGACCCACATGATATGATTTATTATATGATTTAATTATTATTGAAATGCTATAAAATAAATAATTATTGGTTACGAGAAGTTGCGACTCTAATAAAATGAAAGGGTATATCGCTTTGATGGAAGACACATTTTCAACGAACGTATAAATAGAGTTCGGTCCTCTCTCCACCCATAATGGACAACAATAACTAAAAGGAATTGGGTATTCTCTCATCCATCGATTGAATACATTAAAGTATAGTGGGTTAAGGGAGAGAAATCGGATTTCTTTTTTGGTTCAAGTTCTACGGTAACGCTATGGATAAAGGTATATCTTCATCTATTTGTGAAAATCATGAAGATCAAAGATCATTGATTTGTTATGAATTTTCGCATTAAGGATTATATGAATATCTAACAGTTGGTATCGGAGCGTGGTTTATGATCTCATGTTTTTTTTTGTTCCGTTTAAAGAAATATTATGATTTATGTATGATGATTTGTTGAATGATCTTGTTCGTATTATTTGTTGTCGTTAAAATGTTTTCAGAGGGTTATGTTAAAGAAAATCCAAATGATGGAATGTTTTTATGGAGAAAAGGACAAAAATGGAGTAATTCGGAATTTTAAGGACAAAAATGGAGGAATTCAGAATTTTAAGGGTAAGATAGAAACTCTCCGATTCTAGGCAAAATCCGGCGACCCACCTCTTGGTTTTGGACCCATACGATCGCACTGCCATGAGGAACATTAGCCATAAGTTTTTCTAGTATATCGGTGTTCGCCGGAGGCTAATCGAGCGGTGGAAGCAACGGTGGTGGAGGTTTTGCGTTCTGACAAATTTTGCTTTGATTTGGGGCTAATTTCTTGGTCATTTTCTCTGAAACTTTGACCCATGTGGTCGTGCCGGCATGCTCTTCAAAACCAATTATTTATTTGTGTCTAGGATGGGTTGCCGAAGAAGAAACTGCCGGCGAAATCGCTGTAGAACGGCGAAAAACGGCGAAGAAAGGCTTTTCGGGTGTGAGGAAGAAGGCGCGTGGGCCTCACACGCAAACTGTAGTTGCAGGTGCGTGGACCCATGCGCCATGCGCTCCCACGCGCGCTTAACCGCTTCGCACATGGGATCCACGCGCATGGCAGTTGCCGGCGCGTGCCGAGCACGCACCTGCGAGCCGAACACGCGTGTGGGGGGCACGCGCCCGCCGAGGACGAAGGCACGTGCTCGGCACGCGCCCGATGTCCCCGCGGCCTTTTCACGTTTTTGCCCCTATGCCATTTTTAAAATTCCCATTTTGTCATTCTCGCAATTTATTTATTGTTCTGCCCCTGTTTAATTTATAATTACGATTCTGCCATCACTGATTATCTACCATTTTGCCCCTGGATTATAAATTTATGATTCTGCCCTTATGGAATTATGATTTTACGATTTTACCCTCATGATTTGATTACGGTTTTGTCCTTGTGTGCAATTTGGTAAATATTTGTATTTTACAATATTGAAAATTCATATTATGAATGGTTTGTTAGTCACCAAAGTGGCCAAACCTTGAAATTTTTTGAATTTTTGATATTGTAAATTGTTTTATTCAATTACCCATGATTAATTGATGCTATATATGAAATTGATATGTTTTATATCATTATTGGAGTTATGGGTATATTGAAATTCATTTATTATAACAACTTAGGGATTAACCCAAAAGTTAATTATTTTCTTATAATTCATGAACACGATGGTTGATAATTAATATGATTTGTTAAATTTGTTTGTATATCCAAAGATAACAAATAAATTTTGATAAGATATATTTACAATTATCAAAAAAAAGTTATTAGCATCATTATGATATATATATATATATATATATATATATATATTTGTATATCATAGGATCGCCCAAAGGAGAACTATGATGTACATGTGTCGTTTAGTTTGAATCTGATTATGTGACATTCTCAAAGCATTTATGTATGAGTATTTTCTAACACATTTGTAGTATCTGTACCTGTTTCACTTCACTTGCGCGCCTCATCTGTTCCATTATTTAATGGGATAAATTTTCCTGACTGGAGCGAACAAATCCAGTTTCACTTAGGTGTCCTGGATTTTGATTTAGCGCTTCAAGCTGAGAAATCAACTGCTATTACTAATGAAAGTAGTGATGATGAAAAGTCTTTCTATAAAGCTTGGAAAAGATCGAACAGACTGAGCTTAATGTTTATGCGAATAACAGTTGCAAACAACTTAAAGACCTCTCTTCCCAAGACTAACAATGCTAAGGAATTTATGAAATTTGTGGAATAGCGTTTTCAAACTAACAATGCAAGCAACAAGGGAGGTAGCGACGTGAACAGAGAAGGAGAAGTGACGTGCAGTAGAGAAGAAAGAAAATGTTCATTGTCTTCTTCGTGAAAGCCTCCTAACGCCCCCTCTGTTCGCTACTGCCTAGGTCGCCGCGACTCAGCTCTTGCGACAGCCACTGCACCTCCGCACCGCGCCTCCCTCTTTGCTTACTTGTCACTGGCCGCCGCCCAGCGCCTGTAGCCAGTGTCGCGACCTGCGGCAACCTGCGAGCCCCCCTCATCGAGCTTCTGTTGTGTCTCCGATCGCCACCGTCCTCCTTTCGATGACCCAACACTTGACGCCCTGCAGCACCACTAGAGCCCGATGCCGCCATTGCTTCCCTCCTGGCATTACTATTGAACCGCCTAACGCCGAGCACTGCCTCGCCTATAACCCCCCGCGACACCTGCTCACGGCACCAGCATCGCCTTACGCTGGTCACCGTTGCTCGACGCCCGTATCTCTGCCTGAAGCCCGATGTTGCCTGCTGCATCACCGCCGTTCGACCTTCCCTGCGACTCTAGCAACCACTAGCCCTGTGACGCTTGCAATGCCCTCACCCAGCTTCGCTAGCTGACCTCCAAATGACGGCACCAGCAGCTCGAGCCGGACCACAACCCTTTCCAGCCCGGCGATGCTGTTGCTGCCCCTACTCTGTCAACGCTTGCAGCCCTTTGCCCACGACACCTTTGCCACCGTCCTCGACGTCAGTAGCCCATGCCTGCGCCAGAATCCACACCTTCACCGGTCCCTTCGCCGGAGCTTCGACGCCTTGCCACCCCGCCGCCAAAGGCCGCCCACTATTGCTTTGCCTTTCCCAAGTCCCCCTTAGGTAGTTTAGTTTATTTTTATTTTTATTTTATTTTATGTTATTTATTTTATAAGTTATGTTATTATTGTACAAATTGGAACATTGGAAGATAATTTTAATCTCGTGAATATTCTAGGCATTATCCATAGAGTTCTGCCCAAAATTACTATAATTTTTAATTTGGTCTCGTAAGACGTCGGATCATTTTTTAATTATATTGATTTTTTGGGCATTTTGATAGGATTTTGATTATTAAATCATTACAATTATAAATTTGATCCGTAAGACTTCGCATCAAATTTTTAATTATTTTGAACTTGATTATATGTTGTGATCTTTAGGGTTAAAAAAATTGTTAATTTAATCCATGAGACGATGGATTATTTTTTCGATTTTTTTAATCCTTTATTTGATGAATATCTTGATTAGTTTAGATATATTGTTTATCTAATAACTGCTTGTCTTGAAAAACACAAAAAAAAATGAAAATCAAAAATCAAATCCTGCATCGGAGTGTGTTGGTTTAGTAAATTAGGATTGCATTTTTTAGGATTGCACTTTTAGATAATTTTTGGAATAAATTAGGATTGAATATATATATATATATATATAGACTCTTAAACAATGTTTGCACATTTTGATAATCTCATTTTTCTTTAAAAAAATATATATATATATATAGTTTTCTAAGATAGGATGTGGTTTAAGTCAAATTAACCCCCAAAACATATTAGAAAGTTATTCCTTTTTAGATAGTTTAATCAGTTTTTTTTTGGGTAAGTTTAATTAGTTTTATTTATTACGAATTTTAATAAAAAAAATACAAAAAAATTAGGTGCATGTCAATTAATTTGCATGTTAGGTTCATTTAATTAGAAATAACTTGTTAGCAAAATTAGGTCATGTAATTAAAGTGTATGTTTTAATAAAATAAAACCAAAAAATAATTGCTTGCTTTGTGTGTTTAATTCTTTTGATGCAATTTATTTGACTCATTGAGTGTTTAATAATAATTGAGCACCCATGTAATCACCCTATTACATGATAGTAATTTAGGTTGAAATAAATCTAAGCAGCCTGAAAAAATATTTTTGACAATAAAATAATGTTATCGAAAGGGCATTAGAGAAATCTAGTATAACTAAGTTCTCATACCCAAAGTCTCTGGTTCATAGGAGTAAAATAATTCTTCCATTATTTTACTTAGGTGTCTAATCAACCTACCATAAACTGATTAGTGGCAACTCCTGAATAAAATCCATTTGCATGTTAAAAACTCGAACCTTAAATCGCGAATTAGTATGGGCTTGGGAGAGCCCAAACTAAGTTTAAGACTTAGTAGTCCATTAGCCTAAACTCTAAGTGGTGCACCTGAAATTTAGGTCACGACATCTTTATTGCTTAAGCTTATGTTTGGGTTTTCTAGGTTGTGTATTAGAACAATTTAGGAAAAGAAGCAAATGGAAAGATATTCGGGAAGTTCTGCAATTTTGCAAAATTGCAAATTGCGTGCTTTAGTTTTGTAGCCTCCTCATTAGCAAACTTCAAAGCACATGCTCTGCATTATGCAATTTTGAATCCTCACCCAGGTACTCATCAATTTTTGCAGAAGTTGGTTTTAAGTTATTTGCCACCAGTCACCTTCTCCGAAGATGATAATGAACTTGAGAATCGAGAAATATCCATAAGTGGGTTTTGTTTATATTCTATTTGCTTGTAAAAACTTATTATGGCAATTAAAGTACCAGTTTCATGTTCTCCTTGCTAATGAAATTGGCTATGCCATGATAACTTTCACTCGTAGCTTATTGGGAATGTTTTATTGGGTTTGGGTGGGATTATTCATTACATTCATACATGCAGCTTGCACTGAGGCAGAATAAGCGGCTTCTTGAGAGGGTCCAATTGTGTTGTGCATGCTAGTTATCTACAAAGGTTGCCAAGATATTTGCCTACAATGGCGATTCGAATCAAACAGCACTCAATCTAAAAAATGGATGACTCTGGTCTACACATGTACAAACAAATTTGCCTCTCTAACTTTGAAATTTTATTTGCACAAATTTGAGAGAGAATAACAAGATGGAAAAAATGCAAAATCACTCAGAAATCCCTAAAACCACATATTTCACTGAACGAATCGGTGTACATGAGTATCAGGTAGATTCCTCAAAACCCTCTAATAATTTTGGCTTAGGGACTTCAATCTAGCTTCTCCTCACTGAGATCGATCATAGCTTGCGTGAGGACCAATTTGAATTCGAGCATCGACGACAACGAGGACAACGAGCTAATGGCTTACACCTTATCATGCTTCGTGCTTGACAACAACCACAAGATGTGGGGATCAAATCAAGCTAAGCATCACATCTTGGTCCAGTCGTGCCCAATCTAGGGCTTAGATTGACCTCCATCTTTCGACGAAGGTACTAGAATTGTTGTTGAGGGCAATGACGAATGAGGTTGAGGGCGTTGATGGCTATGTTGGCAGGGAAGATAGAGATGGACTTTAGAGAATGCGATCTGAAGAGTGAAGAAGGTTGAGGCACGAGGATGATGAAGAAAAGAAAGAGAAGGAGAATAGAACTAAAAAGAAGAAGGAAAAAAAGTCTTCAGATGAAAATACCTTTAGCTATAAATAAGATTTGGTTGGCTTTTAAATTGAGGCCCGTATTTGAGACTAAGTTGGTCACTTTAAGTCATTGTTTGAGACAATGTCCACTTCGAGTCATTTTTTCAGAAAATGGTTCCACTTCAACCCCTTAATTGAAATTTTCCTATAGAATATAGAAGAAGAGAATATCTCTCTATAGTTGGGCCAGGGAGTGTGTACACCTGAGTAAGTGTTCGCCGGTCGTTAGATTCATGTTTATCTATAAGTTTGTTGCATCGGTTGGTGTTAGAGTCGGCAAGATAGCTAGAGTTCAACCAATTGTGTTGCTTGAGGATGAATAGGGAACAAGGACCTTGTGCATGGCTTTTTGGTGGTTCGAAACAATTGTTGTTCAGTCTACCCTATTATACTCTATTTGAATAAGGGTAGGAGGAATTTTCATGGTGATTAAGACCACTACTAAGTCTATAGAGGTTGTCATGTGTCACGGGCCGATCGATTGGGATTGTGACCGTGTGGCAACTCAGGCACTTTTGGCTCGCCTAAGCCAAGCCTTGCTCGATCGATCGCACATTCGCTTGCTTTACTCGGATTGTAGAAAAAGAAAGTCTCTAGAGAGAGGAGTTCTGCAAAGAAATGAGCTTTGCATTACTGAAATAGTTGGATGGATCCAAATGAGAGGGAGGGCACCCCTTCTTATACTAGAGGCCCTTAGATTACATCAGTTGATTGACTTTTTATCCGACGGACGAGATCGCATTACCATATCTACCAACTACCGACATTAATGGCTAGAGACTTAAAGAATTTGGCGTAATGACTGTATCGCCTGCCCTTGGAAAGTTCTGGAAGGAGACTTGTTGGGAATTCCAGCGATCGCAGGAGGTCCTCCATGGCAAGGCACGACCCTTTAGCTATCGAAGCCTCTTGGCCGTGACACATGGCTGTAATGGCTACGATGTCAGTGATTGCGATAGAGATCCTGAAGATTATAACAGATAAAATTGTTGATAAGGTAGAGTTTATCATGAAAATCAAATTTACATGAGGTGCAAAGGAAATTTGAGTGTGATGTAGCTTGTATTCAAAATCAACTTGTTCAACCAAGAAGATCGGCGCACATTCAAGATCAACAACACTCTCATCGAAAAGTCCCTCATCGATAAGGCCTCATCTTTGACTTTGTCATAAAGACTTGTCATTTCCCATGCATGGAAGCTTGCGTCAAGTCTCTTTGGGAGAACCACAAGCATTGGAAATATTGTAAATTTAATAGCTTATAGTTTCCATGTAACGTATTGTTTCGAGGCCTGACTTTAGTCTCTTGCTCTTCTTTTGTATTTCTATAAAAGGTCGTCTGTCACGCCCCGATCCTTGGGCACGCACACATCCTTCAACTTGGTCAATTTTATAATGCGATATCCCAGGACTATGTATCGCCGACCCTTTCATTTATTAAGCACATGCGGAAGCAGTTAAAATCCCTAGACAATAAAACGATGTGATAGAAAAGCAGGGCCATATTTTTCATACTAAAATTTATAACCAAACTTTTATACAAAACACAAATCACTTCATATCTATTCACATCAAAATGGAGATCTCAAAAGAAGATAGGATCTCAATCCATCCAGGCCGTACTCAAGGCCCCACTCGGGACTATCTTCTTCTTCCAAAAATCCTTCTCCTCAGATCTCACTTCCGAGTTCTCCTTCATAGACTTCTCCTGCTCAGCTCTTCATCGGGGTCCTGAAATGATTTCCCCAAACCGGGATGAGACTACGTCTCAGCGAGTTCTACCCCACTAAGCCCGATTAGTAAACCATTATACTATAGGCTGCCTAAACACGCACAGGGCAGATGACTTACCTTGGCCTCAGATCTCACTTGCAAGTTAGTACAATTCATAATAGACACCCATTTATTCCAAACAAATCGAACCAGTCGATTACATGTCATACAATTCATTTTCCACGGAGGAGTATCTAAAAGCTAGGCCACGTGCGTTCTCCAGGACGACATTCCAAGTCTCCGAGTCCACGTGCCTCGAACCTTGGGCCCACGTGCATTCTCTAAGGCGACCTCTTCGCCAAAGTGATACATCAAGTCACCGAGCCCACGTGCCCTTTTAGATGCCTGGGTCCACATGCATTCTCTTAAGTGCTATCTCACCAAAGTGATGCATCAATTCACCGAGCCCACGTGCCCTTTTAGATGCCTGGGCCCACGTGCATTCTCTTAGGTGCTATCTCACCAAAGTGATGCATCAATTCACCGAGTCCACGTGCCCTTTTAGATGCCTGGGCCCACGTACATTCTCTTAGGTGCTATCTCACCAAAGTGATGCATCAATTCACCGAGCCCACGTGCCATTTTAGATGCCAAACTCTATCACCGAGCCACGTGCATTCTCCAGGATGACATACCGAGTCTCCGAGCCATGTGCATTCTCTCAGACGACCTTTTCGCCAAAGTGACTTATTCAACCACTGAATTCATGTGCATTCTCTAGGTGATATTCCAATTCACGAGCCCCCACGTGTCCTCTTTCAAGTGATTACCAATCTACTTTCAATACCGACAACCAATGCCCAACGATTTCTCAATCAAGTAATTAAATCAACTCAACAAGGCATTATAAATGCTGAATAACATACTTGGCCATTTACCAGTCCACAATTCAATCACAATTAATTCCAATCAATTTTGGGTGAATCCCTAAAATATCACAATTTATTCAATTCCATACAACGTGGAGCTCAAATAAATAAACGGACTGCGCCACGACGATCAGCACGAGATTTCGGTCGTCGGCCATCAAAATCTTAATTTCCGAAAATTAATTAATTAATTAATTAATTTCGAAAATTAAATAATTAATATTAAAAATTCGATTTAGCTCAAAATAAAGCCCGATTAAATAAACGGACTTCACCACGGTCATCAGCATAACTTTCTGGTTCCGGACCATCTCATTTGAATTTTCAGAAAATAAATAATTATTTAATTTAATTCCGAAAATTAATATTTAAATATTAAAAAATCCACTTAGGCCCGAAAAGCCTAATTGGAGCCCACTAAGGGTCGGGAAAAAATCCCGAGGCACTTCCAATAATTAGTAGACCACGTCTACTTGCTAATTGCGCAATCAATTTATCTAAATCGCATCACAATTGATTAATAATTGCTAATTTATTCTAATTAAACAACCTAAACATAATTAATTAAAGCTAAACCAACCTTAAGCATAATTAGCCAATTAATCTTGGATTAGTGAGATTACTCACCAAATCTCGCGCAAATGGGATCAATCCGACGAGGGCGACGCGAGGAACGATTCTTCCCAAAGCAACTCACGGATCCGGGGCCCGGAAACGGCCCAAAAGCGGGCCCGAAGTCGCTGGATACCCACTTCGTGGGTCGTTGGTCGGGGCTGGCCGGGTTTGCTCCGGTGGCCAAAACGGCGAGGGAAGGCCGGCGGAGGGTGAGGGGGACGCTGGGGAGGTCCGGCGGGGTCGAACGGCGGCCGGAGGTGGCCAGACGGGGTTGAACAGAGGCGAACGGGGGGCGAGCAGAGCCGGATCGCGGGGGGTGGACGCAGCGGCGACGGGCGTGGGGGGCGGAGGCGCACGGCGTGTGCGGGTGGGCGTCGCGGGTGTGCGGTGCGGCGGCGGAACGGGCGGCGACGGGGCTCGCCCGCTCGAGCTTCGGTGCTCCGGGTTCGTTCACTCGTTCGGACGCACAGGGAGGAGGAAGAAGAAGAAGAAGAAGAAAGAGAGAGAGAGGATATGTATTGACCGGTCAAAGAGGAGAGAGAGAAAAGGTAGGCGGTGGGGGGGGGGGGGAAATCGCACGAGGGAGAAAGGGAGAGGGGAGAGAAGAGAGAGAGAGAGAAAAGAGAGAAAAGAAAAGAGAAGGGAGAGAGAGAGAAAAAGAAAAATAAACAACAATACTTTTCTTATTTGATTTTCTTTTCTCTTTCCCATTCTAATTTCTTTCGGGCTTCAATTTTCTTCCGGCAATTTCTTTATTGAAATTTCGGACTCGTCAACAATTTGATGGACAATGAGACAGGATCCTAAAAATAAGAATTATGACACGCTTAAAATTCGATTCCCGAAATCGAGTTCAATTTCATGGTTAAAAATCGACCAGACGTGATTTTAGCTCAATTCAACCAATTAGGTAGCTTTTAGGGACTTTCTGGTGATACATCCCTTAACGGCTTTACCCAATAGGTTAGTTAACCCCTGAGTGATCAGCTCAGAGAAAAAAGGCCATAGACACGTCGACGAAATGCCCATTTCACTTTATCGAAACGGGGTCGAATTTTAGGATGTCACAACTCTTCCCCTCTTATAAAAATTTCATCCTCGAAATTTAAACCATTACACTTTGTTCAAAAAGGTGGGGGTACAACTGTCTCATCGACTCTTCCGTCTCCCAAGTCGCTCCTTCAGTGCCGTGGTGTTGCTAGACCACTTTGACCAACGGAATGGTCTTTGTACGCAGAACTTGCTCTTTACGATCGACAATCTGGACCGGGCTTTCAACGTATGACACACGGTCATCCACGTCCAACTCCTCGAAATTGAGCACGTGGGTCGGGTTAGGCTCGTACTTCCTTAACATCGACATGTGAAAGATGTCATGCACTTGCGCCAATCTTGGCGGCAACGCAAGACGATACGCTAGGTTTCCGATTCTTTCAAGAATCTCAAACGGACCTACGTACCTCGGACTCAGCTTGCCTTTCTTACCAAAGTGCGAAGTTCCCCTCATTGGTGACACTTTCAGAAAAACGTGATCACCAACTTAGAATTCCAAAGACCTTCGACGCTTATTTGCATAACTTTTCTGCCTACTCTGCACTGTCTTTAATCTGTCTCTGATCACTGCCACGACATCTACTGATTGCTGAACCAACTTTGGGCCTGTTATCTTCCTTTCTCCGACTTCATCCCAACACACTGGAGTTCTGCATGCTCTGCCATACAACGCTTCAAATGGAGCCATCTTGATGCTCGCGATAACCGTTGTTGTAGGCAAATTCCACCAGATGAAGCTGATCTTCCCAACTTCCTTTGAAGTCTATTACACACGCTCTCAGCATGTCTTCAAGAGTCTGAATTTTCCTTTCAGATTGGCCATCCGTCTGAGGATGATACGCTGTACTGTACTGAAGCTTTGTACCTAAAACACTCTACAAGCTCTTCCAAAAAGCAGCAGTAAACCTCGGGTCTCTATAAGATGTTATCGTAACCGGCACTCCATGCATACGAACCACCTGACGCACATACAGGTCTGCGTGTCTATCCAGACTCAGGTCCTTTCAAACTGCAATGAAGTGAGTCGACTTTGTCAGCCTGTCGACTACTACCCATATCGAATCATTCCCCCTCTGACTCTTTGGTAGTCCAGTTACGAAGTCCATCGTGATATGCTCCCATTTCCACTCTGGGATCGCGAGAGGTTGCAAAAGTCCTCCCGGCTTGTAATGCTGGGCTTTTACTTGCTGAAAAGTCAAACACTTGGCCACATGTTTGGCGATGTCCGCCTTCATACCTGACCACCAGTAATGTTGACGTAGATTCTGATACATTTTAGTGCTTCCAGGATGAATGCTGTAGCTGCTACGATGTGCTTCAGATAAAATTTCTTCTCTAAGCTCAACATCGTCAGGTACAACCAAACGTCCTTGGAACCTTAGAGTCCCATCATCAGAAACTTGAAAATCAGCTTTTCTTTTCTCGGTATCCTCTTGAAGAATCCTCTGCACGTCTGGGTCTATTGGTTGAAGTTCTTTGATTCTGACCTGGACATCCAGTTCAATTCTGAGGGTGGCCATAAGACTCGAGAGGTGGCCTACCTCGAATTTGAATTCCGAATTCCGAGCTCTCTCGATTAAGTTCCACTCCTTAACCAAGATTTGCGCTATTGAAGACTTCCTACTCAATGCATCAGCAACCTTATTCGCCTTTCCCGGGTGATATAAAATATCACAGTCATAATCCTTCAACAATTCCATCCATCGATGCTATCTCATGTTCAACTCTTTCTGAGAGAACAAATACTTGAGACTCTGATGGTCCGTGAAGATCTTAAACTTCTCTCCACACAAGTAATGCCTCCAAATCTTCAACGCAAATATGATTGTTGCAAGTTCTAAGTCATGCGTCGGGTAATTCAATTCATGATGTCTCAACTGCCTGGAAGCGTATGCAACAACTCTGCCATGTTGCATAAGCACACAACCCAATCCCCTGAATGACGCATCACTATAGATCTCGAATCCTCCAGGACCAGATGGAATTGTCAGCACAGGTGCGGTAGTCAGCTTTTCCTTCAGCTCTTGGAAACTATGCTCGCACTTGTCTGACCATACAAATTTCTCTTCTTTCTTCATGAGCTTTGTCAGAGGCGACGCTATCGATGAGAACCCTTCCACAAACCGTCTGTAATAACTCCGCTAACCCCGAAAACTTCGATCTCTCGACACCGATGTCGGTCTCGCCAATTGATCACGGCTTCTATCTTGCTCGGTCGACAGAGATTCCTTCTCCGGAAATCACATGACCTAAGAACGCAAAACGAGTCAACCAAAACTCGCATTTGCTAAACTTAGCATACAACTGATGAGTTCTTAAGGTCTGAAGCACTACTCTCAAATGATTCTCGTGCTCTTCATTACTTCTCGAATAGACCAAGATATCATCTATAAACACGATCACAAACTGATCAAGATATTCCTTGAACACTCTGTTCATCAAATCCATAAATGCAGCTGGAGCATTCATCAATCCAAACGGCATCACTGTGAACTCGTAATGCCCATACCGAGTACGAAATGCTGACTTAGGAATATCCTCTTTCCTAATCCTCAGCTGATGATATTCTGTCCTCAAGTCGATCTTCGAGAATATTGACGCCCCTTGCAATTGATCAAACAAGTCATCTATCCTCGGCAATGGATACTTGTTCTTGATCGTTACCTGATTGAGCCGTCGATAATCGATGCACAAATGCAACGAACCATCTTTCTTCTTAACAAACAAAACTAGTGCTCCCCAAGGTGATGCGCTAGGATGAATAAATCCTTTATCCAATAATTCTTGCATCTGCACCTTCAGTTCCTTCAACTCAGATAACGCCATTTGATAAGGTGCCTTTGAAATCGGTTCTGTCCCTGGTGCTAGCTCGATCACAAATTCAATCTCTCTTTCTAGCAGTAACCCTGGCAATTCTTTTGGAAAGACATCTGGAAACTCCTGTACCACTACAATATCTTCCATTTTCAACTCCTCAACTGTCGTATCTACGACAGTTGCTAAGTATCCATGGCAACCCTCGTCTAACAAACGAGTTGCTTCCGGCAACGAGATTAAGGAAATCGAAGGTCCTCCTCGATTCCTGAGAAACTCGAAGCTCTTACCCCCTAATGGGTCAAACTGAATCGCCTTGCGATAGCGATCCATTTTAGCTCGTTGATTGGTGAGCCGAGTCCATGCCAATTATCAAATCAAAATCATACATGGCTAGGACTAACAAGTCAATTTTCCCCACTCGCTCACCAATCTCTAACTTGCACCCCGAACATCCCAAAGCAAAAGAATAACTTTATCTTTCAAGGGTGTAGATATGCAAATTGCAAATTCCAACAATACAAGATTCAATCCTAGCATCCTAACATATTGCTCGGCAATGAAGGAATGGGTTGCTCCCGAATCAAACAAAGCATAAGCAGGTTGGTCGTTGAGCGAGACCGTACCTGTGATCACGCTAGGCGCAGCTTCTGCCTAACCTTGGGTAATTGCGTACACAATGCCCTGAGCTGGAGGTCTCTGCTGTCCTCCTTACAGTGCATTCTGAGGGGCATACCCTCCTATCTGTCTCATCGGTGGCGGCGTCGGCAACTGAGGTTGTCCTCTTTGCTTCTTTGGACAAAATCTGGCTATGTGGCCTTGTTGGCCACATTCGAAGCATGCACCCGTCCTAGCTGGGCACGGTCCTGCCCCGTGTCTTCTCCCACACAAGCGACACTCATCATTCCTAATAGGTCTTGACCTATTAAATCCACTCTTCTTGCTAGGCGGGCTTTGGAATCTATTTCCAAACATCGGCCTCTTTCCTTGGCGGATGTTGTCTCTATGAGAGCTAAACCTCGATTCAGATGAGGCTGCTTGCTCCGATATACCTCTCTTTATCATCTGAGCCCGACGGTAGACTTCACGATAATCTATCAAATCCAATGGTAATAGAGGTTGCTTCAGTTCTGTACGAAGACCATTCCTAAATCTCCGAGCTTTCTCCTCGGGGTCCTCGATCAATCTTGGGGCATACTGAGATAGTTCAGTGAACTTAACCCCATACTGATCGACAATCATCGATCCTTGGCGAAGGCCTTGGAACTCCTCCATCTTCAACTCTCGGGCAGCACTCGAAAAATATTGATCATTAAAAGCTCTGAGGAAGGTGTTCCACACCCTTGGTACTCCTTCCGGGAACACAGCATCCTTGGTGGCTTTCCACCAAATGTTGGCATTATCTTGAAGTTGATACACAGCTAGTATCACATTTTCTTCTTCATTACACATCAAGACTGCGAATGCTTTCTCCATATCTTGTACCCACTGTGATGCAGCCTCAAGGTCTCCAGTACCCCTAAACCTTGGTGGATCTAGCCTTCGAAAGTGCCCCACTAACTTACTTATTGGTCTTTCTGCAACCACTATTCCTGGCTGACCTTCAACGTTCATTACAGGAGGGACTATGGCAGGTGCAACTGTAGGTGCAGCGGCAGGAGCGGCCTGAGCAGCGGCGGCAGCTATGGCATTAGCGGCGGCTTCAACTGTCGTAGCTTGCTGATCCATTCTGGTACCCATCGCCTCCAGAACACGCAAGATCCCATCCACTCTGGGATCATTAGGGGCTGCTACCCCAACATCTACGACAGGTGGATTCACTCCAATCGCGCTAGCCTGTGCTAGCGCTCGACCATGTCCGCCTCGGGTTCCGACACGAGTTGGAGCTCTACCCCGAATAACGGCCCTACTGGTCCTCTTTACAAGAGTTCTCGGCTCCTGATCGCTCATGGTGTAGCTTTACTCAACTAACACCTGTTTCCAATTCAACACCGAATTAGAAACAGAGCGATCCAAACAACAAACAATTTTAGCACTCAGCTAACACAGACATACACCAGCATGAATTTAAAGGCATTTCCTACTAACTATCCCATGGTCAACGCTCCTTATCACTCCAATCTTCAACTTCGCTCTGATACCACAAAAAGGGGATGTCACGCCCCGATCCTCAAGCACGCACACATCCTTCAACTTGGTCGATTTTATAATGCGATATCTCAGGACTATGTATCGCCGACCCTTTCATTTATTAAGCACATGCGGAAGTAGTTAAAATCCCCAGAAAATAAAATGATGGGATAGAAAAGCAGGGCCATATTTTTCATACTGAAATTTTTAACCAAACTTTTATACAAAACACAAATCACTTCATATCTATTCACATCAAAATGGAGATCTCAAAAGAAGATAGGATCTCAATCCATCCAGGCCGTACTCAAGGCCCCACTCGGGACTATATTCTTCTTCCAAAAATCCTTCTCCTCAGATCTCACTTCCGAGTTCTCCTTCATAGACTTCTCCTCCTCGCTCCTCATCGGGGTCCCGAAATGATTTCCCCAAACCGGGATGAGACTACGTCTCGGCGAGTTCACCCCACTAAGCCCGATTAGTAAACCATTATACTATAGGCTGCCTAAACACGCACAAGGGCGCAGGACTTACCTTGGCCTCGCATCTCACCCGCAAGTCAAGACAATTTATAATAGACACCCATTTATTCCAAACAAATCGAACTGATCGATTACATGTCATACAATTCATTTTCCACGGAGGAGTATCTAAAAGCTAGGCCATGTGCGTTCTCCAAGATGACATTCCAAGTCTCCGAGTCCACGTGCCTCGAACCTTGGGCCCACGTGCATTCTCTAAGGCGACCTCTTCGCCAAAGTGATACATCAAGTCACCGAGCCCACGTGCCCTTTTAGATGCATTCAGGCCCACGTGCATTCTCTAAGGTTTTATCTCACCAAAGTGATCATCAATTCACCGAGCCCACGCGTCTTTTAGATGCTCGGGCCCACGTGCATTTTCTCTTAGGTGCTATCTCACCAAAGTGATGCATCAATGCACCGAGCCCACGTGCCCTTTAGATGCCAAACTCGTCACCGAGCCACGTGCATTCTCCAGGATGACATAACGAGTCTCTGAGCCACGTGCATTCTCTCAGGCGACCTTTTCGCCAAAGTGACATATTCAACCACTGAATTCATGTGCATTCTCCAGGTGATATTCCAATTCACCGAGCCCACGTGTCCTCTTTCAAGTGATTACCAATCTACTTTCAATACCGACAACCAATGCCCAACGATTTCTCAATCAAGTAATTAAATCAACTCAACAAGGCATTATAAATGCTAAATAACATACTTGGCCATTTACCAATCAACAATTCAATCTCAATCAATTCCAATCAATTTAGGGTAAATCCCTAAAATATCACAATTTATTCAATTCCATACAATGGAGCTCAAATAAATAAACGGATCGCGCCACGACGATCAGCACGAGATTTCGGTCGTCGGCCATCAAAATCTTAATTTCCGAAAATTAATTAATTAATTAATTAATTTCGAAAATTAAATAATTAATATTAAAAATTCGATTTAGCTCAAAATAAAGCCCGATTAAATAAACGGACTTCACCACGGTCATCAGCATAACTTTCCGGTTTCGGACCATCTCATTTGAATTTTCGGAAAATAAATAATTATTTAATTTACTTCCGAAAATTAATATTTAAATATTAAAAAATCCACTTAGGCCCGAAAAGCCTAATTGGAGCCCACTAAGGGTCGGGAAAAAATCCCAAGGCACTTCCAATAATTAGTAGACCACGTCTACTTGCTAATTGTGCAATCAATTTATCTAAATCGCATCACAATTGACTAATAATTGCTAATTTATTCTAATTAAACAACCTAAACATAATTAATTAAAGATAAACCAACCTTAAGCATAATTAGCCAACTAATCCTGGATTAGTGAGATTACTCACCAAATCGCACGCAAATCGGATCAATCCGACGAGGGCGACGCGAGGAACGATTCTTCCCAAAGCGACTCACGGATCCGAGGCCCGGAAACGGCCCAAAAGCGGGCCCGAAGTTGCTGGATACCCACTTCGTGGGTCGCTGGTTGGGGCTGGTCGGGGCTGCTCCGGTGGCCAAAACGGCGAGGGAAGGCCGGCGGAGGGTGAGGGGGACGTCGGGGAGGTTCGGCGGGGTCGAACGGCGGCCGGACGTGGCCGGACGGGGGTTGAATAGAGGCGAACATGACTGAGCAGAGCTGGATCACGCGGGGGAGGGACGGCAGCGATGACGGACGCGGGGCGGAGTGCACGGCGTGTGCGGGTGGGCGTCGCGGGTGTGCGGTGCGGCGGCGGAACGGGCGGCGACGGGGCTGCAGCTTCTGCTCGAGCTTCTGGTTCTGGTTCACTCGTTCGGACGCACGGGGAGGAAGAAGAAGAAGAAGAAGAAAGAGAGAGAGAGAGAGAGAGAGAGAGAGAGGATAGGTATTGACCGGTCAAAACGGAGAGAGAGAAAAGGTAGGCGGTGGGGGGGGAATCGCATGAGGGAGAAAGGGAGAGGGGAGAGAAGAGAGAGAGAGAGAAAAGAGAGAAAAGAAAAGAGAAGGGAGAGAGAGAGAAAAAGAAAAATAAACAACAATACTTTTCTTATTTGATTTTCTTTTCTCTTTCCCATTCTAATTTCTTTCGGGCTTCAATTTTCTTCCGGCAATTTCTTTATGAAATTTGGACTCGTCAACAATTTGACGGACAACGAGACATGGATCCAAAAATTAATTATGACACGCTTAAAATTCGATTTAAATCGAGTTCAACTTCGTGGTTAAAAAATCGATCAGACGTGATTTTAGCTCAATCCAACCAATTATGTAGCTTTTAGGGACTTTACAGCTGATACATCCCTTAACGGCTTTACCCAATAGGTTAGTTAACCCCTGAGTGATTAGCTCAGAGAAAAAGGGCCATAGACACGTCGACGAAATGCCCATTTCACTTTATCGAAACGGGGTCGAATTTCAGGATGTCACATCGTCAAACCTCTATAAATTCCTAGCCAAATTTGATTAATGTAAACTTGCTTAATGCAATTATCTTGAATCTTGAAGAGTTCAAACCCTCTTGAAAAGCTAGAAGAGTTTTCACTCTTGGGGCTTTTAAAGCCTGCATCCTTGAAGAATTACAGCCATTGATCTCGAATAATCGACACCATTTCAACTTCCTTATAGGCCTAGAAGAGCAATAATTGAAGTTCCTATCTTGTCTACATTCTGTTCAATCCTATTTCGTCCACTACCAGCAAAATTCAACAAGACCACGGTGCTTATATGAGAAAACTCAAAATGCAACATACCTAGCTCCAATTACTTTATTATTTTTTAGTATGCCAAATGTGCAAGCCAATGTGGTAAAAGCTTTGAATAGAAGGTTGTTGGTCATTGGCAGAGGTGAGATAGAAAAAGTATTAAGAGAAAGGAGACTAGAAAATCAATAATATGGAGGAAACAAATTATCCTAATTTTAGCATGACCGGAACCAACTATGAAAACCTTTCAAACTGAGCCATCTGGACTTCTCTGCATAATAGAAGAATGAGATAGATGTTTGGGCTAACTGAAGATTAGACAAGGCTATATGAACTTTCTACGAAGGACAATAGGAGTATGAAAGAAGTAAGAAAAAACCATGAACTATAGGTACTACTGGAGGTCAAGCTCGTGCGCAGCAATCCTTGAATGGAAACTTTCCACGCTTTGACTTACTTATTCAAAGCTCTTCTCCAATATAAATGCATCGTAGCCATCATCATATCCTCCAACCAAACCAACCCCACCCCACCACACCACCCCCCCCCCCCCCCTTTTCCTTTCTCTTCTTTTCTCTCTATCACACACACATTTGCCTTTTCGCAAAACCCTTTTCAATTATTCCTCCAAGAATCTCGTTCGATGCTGAAAAGCTCCTATTTTGTCGTCACCTTGAGCGATGGCTTTCACCCAGCAGTGGCGCAGGGCAGCAACAACGGCAATCCAACAACGATCGTGGTGAACGTTGGGGTGATCCTTGATCTGGAGACGCAGGTGGCTCAGATGGGATTGACCTGCATTAACATGTCTATCTCTGATTTTTATAGTTCCAACCCTTCCTACAAGACTAGGCTCGTCCTTAACGTTAGAGACTCCAAACGAGATAAGGTTGCCGCCGCTGCTGCAGGTTCTCTCTCTCTCTCTCTCTCTCTCTCTCTCTAACATACTGACTGGTCACGATGCTTGACCAGAAATATACGATGGCACCAGCTTTTGGGTTAGCATTTTTGTACTTCTGTTGATCGTGTTGAATATTGTTTTGGTTAGTCTTTTCTTTGTACCGAATTTTATGGGGCTAAATCTCTGCTTGAACTTCGAAGGGGTTTGGTCTTGGGTTAATACACATATTGCGGAAGAGCATAAACTATTTTATGTATCTGTTTGTGTGATGCAAGAAAAAACCAATTATTGTTCTCAACGACTTATTTGGCAATCATATGAAAATTTCAGCTTCTATATATTTGAAAAGTGAAAAGAATCCCCAGCTAAGTTTTCAAAGACACAACGACATCTGAGTGTTCCATTGAAAGCAATATGCATTCTCGTAGCAGAGATTGTTCAAGCAATAATTTCCGAAGGTCCATGAAGGAACGACCAAGCTTAAGTTTACCAAAAAAGAAAGTAACCAAGATTTTTCCTCATCCTCACGAACTGTTTGTCACCAATCTGTACTCACTCTCTTAGCTGCCTTGTTTATAATTTTCTTTCCCCCTTTCAAATTTAACCACTGCAATTTATTAGAAGGGCTTTTTATCATCGTGAAAACGAAGTCCTTTTCATCTTATTATAGGATCAAAGATGACATGAAGTTGATCTCAAAGATTCAAGAGAGAAAAGTCCACCTTCTCTATCATCTCATATTTTGCCAAAATAAACATATGTACATAAATTTGTGGATACAAAGTTTCATCTTGATGGTTTTATGTGATGGGCCTAAGTTGGCCCGTCCGCCCATGTTGGGCCTAAAAGCCCGGCCCACAAGATTAGGGCCCATGGATGAAGGGGTACGTTCCTTTCTGTTGGAGGGACGTATAAAAGGAGAAAGAGAGAGGGAGGAACAAAACCATTGGCATAACGTACGTTCCTCTCCCTCTCTCCCTCCAAAAGGAAAAACAGTGCGCAAAAAAGCGACGCCGTCTTCCCTTCAAGGCCAATTGACGTCATTGGATTGAACGGGATCGTTTTCTCTTCCTCTTTTCAGCATTGGTGTTTAATCTGTGGCAAACAAGGTACGCTCGATTCCGTGGTGTGCTTTAGGATCGGTGATATATGTTTTTCCCGGGCTTGTTTTCCTCATTCGTTTTAGGGGTTCGATTTAGTGTCGAATCCGGTTTTTGGGAATCCGACAATCCCAACACATCTCAATAAAGACATGCGAACAGGATTCTTGTTAATGATCTTAGATCGGGAAATATTGGACTACTATTGCTTGCTCTATTCTTGAAGAGTATAAAGCTCTCCTGTGACTCTTGCCTGCGTAAGTGTAGTATAAATTAATAAAATTATGTCTACATGTGAACCCTATTAGAAATTGTCTCGCTAGAGACACATGCTATATAGCTACTGTTTCGGAAAAAGAGCCTAACATTATTGTGCTTTTCAGGTTACCAATATAATCATTCTTGCGGAGATGGTTGATAAAGAAAATTTAAAATTTATCGTTGTGAAAATATGTACATAGAACATATCTCTACATAATTATACTATTTTTTGCTCCAGTTGAGCCATGTATAACTATCTGGTATCGAGTTGAGTTAGCGATTAATTATTTCCTGGGAAATGGTGTTTTGATGGTCAAATAAAACAACTCAGGTTTGAAGTTCAACCAAATAATTGTCAATAAATGAAAGGAGTTTAATATGGATGTCGAGAGGCTTGACATATATTATAAACATCATAAAGGTTTGTCCTCATAAAATCCATAGACTTGGGAATTGGATTCTAGAGTGGATTTTCAAATGGCATGAGATAAAGAGGTCAACTTAACGAATCAACTTGATCGTCCTGAGCCATTTTATCCTCCTGTTTGACATTACTTCTTTCGAAAGAATTAGTTTCTGCTTTGTTTGCAATATCATATGCCAAATGACATCTCAGGCGACAACCGAAAGCCTGCACTATGCTTAATAAATTAAATCTTTCAACAACCTCATGGGTTGGTTTCAATTAGTAGAAATGGAGGCGCGGCCTCGATTCCCTCCACCTATAGTACAAATAATTTCATGAATCTGCAGGTTACTTAATTAAAGTGTGCTTTCTTGACATTAATAAATTTTGCATTTGCATACAACTGTTCATGTCTGAAATTACGTTAGATCCAAATGGGAAGGTTCGACTATGTTTCGTGAGTATAATTTCATATATAGTTGAAAATAAGAGGTTTCGCTTACCCGTGTTGGAGGAATTTACATTGTATCATCTCAAGGACATGTTGAATTAGGAGTCTAGACATGATGAAAAAAGCTCCAGTGATACATTCAACTCAATTAACATTTTATTAACATGGGTCAATATCACTATAATAAACAGAGAAAATGGAGAAGTTTTAATTATTAGTAAACACATACTGTTTAAATAATATCAAGTACGAGTTCTTTCCCAACTTCAACTTCCTATGTTTCCTTTTTCTTAAACATTTCTATTTTTTATGATATTGCATCAAGTTTTAATTGAGTTCTGATCAATACAATGCCTTTTCCACTAAGAATTTATATTATTATCTGACTTATCATTATTGTTTCACCGTCTTTTCTGGTTCATCCGTGCAGCACTTGATCTGATAAAGAATAAGCAAGTCCAAGCCATAATAGGCCCTCAACGTTCAGCGCAAGCAGACTTCCTCATTCACCTCGGAGACAAATCTCATGTGCCCATCGTCTCTTTTTCTGCCACTAGTCCTCCCCGTAGTTCTCTTCGGAGTGCATACTTCCTTCGAGCAAGCGCAAATTGACTCGTCCCAAGTGAATGCCATAAGCGCAGTCATTCAAGCTTTTGGCTGGAAAGAAGTGGTCCTCATATATGTGGACAACGAGTTCGGAGCAGGCATTATACCTTCTCTTACCATAGCTTTGAAAGAAGTCAACACACGAGTGCCCTATAGGAGCCCCATTTCTCCTTCAGCCACGGACGATCAAATCCTGCAGGAACTCTACAAGTTAATGACGATGCAAACGAGGGTGTTCATCGTGCAAGTGTTACCTACTCTCGGCTCTCGGCTATTTGCCAAAGCAAAAGAGGTGGGGATGATGAGAGAAGGTTATGTGTGGATCTTGACTAATGGAATCACTGACCTACGAGTTCGTGGATTCATCTGTCGTCTCTAGTTCGATGCAAGGAGTCTTGGGCATCAAGACTTACATCCCGGACACACCAAACTTAGACAACTTCATGGTCCGATGGAGGATGAAATTCCAACAAGAGAATCCTTCCGTCCATAATCCTACATTGAATATTTTCGGATACCGGGCTTATGACGCTGCTTGGGCTTTGGCAATGGCTGTTGAGGAAATGGGTGCGACGAATTTTACCTATCAAATGTTGAATGCTTCGACAGATACAACAGATCTCGGCAAGTTTGGGGTCTCTCAAAACGGTCAGAAACTTCTCCAAGAACTAGCCAATATGACATTCGCAGGCCTCACTGGAAATTTTAGACTCGTCGATGGGCAGCTAGAGTCGACGGGGTTCCAAATCATTAATATCAATGGAAATGCAGCAAGAGGGATTGGGTTGTGGACGCGAGAAAATGGGCTGGTAAGAGATTTGTATTCATTCAGCACAAGCAAATATTTCACTAATATCAGTTCAATAATATGGCCAGGAGATTCAACCTCTGTTCCTAAGGGATGGGAGATTCCCACAAATGGGAAGAGGATGAAGATTTTAGTCCCCGTGAAGGACAGTTTCTTTCAATTTGTGAACATGACTCAAGATCCTAGCACAAATACATTCCAAGTCACCGGATACTGTATCGACATCTTTCAAGCCGTCATTGAAAAATTGCCTTATGCTGTGGCTTATGAATTTATTCCGTTTGCGTTCACTGATGGATGGACCGCGGGAAGTACTTACAATGACATGATCGATCAAGTATTTTATAAGGTGAGCAAGTCCTTAATCTTGTTGGAATACATGTTGAAACTTACTATGCTATCATGTGGTTGACAAAGAAAACATTCCCCTTCCTTTTGTTGGAACAGAATTATGATGCAGTGGTGGGTGATACAACAATCATTGCGAATAGATCATTATATGTAGACTTCACCTTACCATACACCGAATCGGGGGTTGCAATGCTTGTGCCATACAAGGACAACAAGAACAAGAATGCTTGGGTTTTCTTGAAGCCACTCACTTGGGACCTTTGGTTAACGATCAGATGCTTCTTTGTGTTTATAGCACTGGTCGTGTGGATTCTCGAACACTAGATCAATGAAGACTTCAGGGGTCCAGTTGCGCATCAAGTTGGCACGAGTTTCTGGTTTTCGTTTTCAATCATGGTCTTTGCACAAAGTAATCACCCTTTACTTTAATAAATCAATTGAACATTACAATTTTTATATCGTTCTTAAAAAATTTAGATGCTTTCTCTTAATTTGGACTGCAGGGGAGAGAGTATTTAGCAACCTAACCAGATTTGTTGTGATCGTGTGGTTTTTTGTGGTACTTATACTAACGCAAAGTTATACGGCAAGTTTGAGCTCTCTTTTGGTGATGCAAAATCTTCAACCAACTGTGGCTGATATTGATCAGCTTCTAAAGAGTGGAGAAAATGTGGGTTTCCAGCATGGCTCTTTTGTTTATGGAATGCTAAAGCAAATGAAGTTCGATGATTCGAGACTTATATATTATCATTCTCCTGAAGAATGCGATGCGCTTCTTTCCAAGGGAAGTGCAAAGGGTGGGATTGCAGCAGCATTCGATGAAATCCCCTACATTAAACTGGTTTTTTCTCAATATTGCAATAAATATACCATGATCCCGACTTTAAAAACTGCTGGATTTGGCTTCGTAAGTCCTCAAACTCTCAATCATAGCCCAAAAAAGAAAACCCTCAAAATTTCCAATTACTAGAGTTATTCATTATTTCTTTGATTGAAATATCTCATGTCTTGCTTTTGTTTACAGATTTTCCCCAAAGGGTCTCCGCTAGTACCAGATATTTCGCTAGCAATCCTTAACGTAACTGAAGGGCCTAAAATGACTGAAATCGAAAACGCATGGTTCCCATCGAAATCCAATTGCCAAGATTCGACTAACTCGATTTCTTCCAACAGCTTGGATCTTGACAGTTTTTGGGGCCTATTCTTGATTGCTGGAGCTACTACAGTTCTAGCTCTCTTCATTTTCATGGTCATGTTCTTTAAAAAAAGTTGGCATGAAGTAACAAGTTCTTCAAGTTCATTGTGGGAGAAAATTGTTGCATTGGGAAGAAGATTTTACCAAAGGGACCTCAATCCGAATACTTCTAGGGAAGCCGGAGATAGAAATACAATGATGGTGGCAATGAGATTATAGCTGTTGAAACTTTAGAAAGCACTAACTTCCCTTTGAGTCCGTCAAGAGACTTCGGCAAAAACAATGATGATATAAACAATGAGCAAGGCATACCATCTGCAGAACAAGGACTGTCCAACGTAGCAATAAACGTCGAGCTTACAAATGTAAATTAAGAGAGGTACATACCTCAACAACTTAAGATACTAAACTTAAATGCCTCAACATCATCGAACTTTGTACTATTAGTTGACAATAATTTCCCTCTCATTCTCTTCTCATGTAAGGACTGCGATTGATACCGCTTATTGTCTAATTGCAGACAATATAACGAAAGATAGATGCTTTTCAATATATTTTCTAGTAGACATTACATGTACGTGTTGGCTTCTCTTATCTTATAATGTATTGGCAATGAAAGTGTCCATTGTTATTTCAACAAGTTGCCTAAAGTGTCTAATTTAGTAACAAAGTGCGACTTCTTAAACTAAAATTTAGAATGTATAAGGAGAAATATGGAGCCGAGCTACGTTCTCGACTCAGCGTTACCTGACCATCCCTGTCGCAGGCCAACGAACCCTAGCTGACACACTCGAGCCCGCGAGCCTCCTCTTCCGAGGATCTCGATTCGGCGACATCGCGAGGCAGTAGTCGGCCATAGCTCGACTCATCGTGAGCTCGCCCTATAACTGCCATCTCCGAGCCAGGAAGGGATTTCCGTGATCGAAACTCATTAGTCATTCCCATGAACTCCTTTTTGCATCGCCCTGTTCTGTTTTAAGAAGGAACCGAACTTGGTGTCTCTAGTTCTTGAGCGATTTCTTTTTAACTGAGTCGGCACTTAATGTTCAGCATTCCCTGGCGATATTTTTGTTCTAGACCCGAGTTCGAGTTCTAAAAATGTTCGATATCTTCGGTGTTCACCATATGTTCGTGGAAATGCCTGAACTAAAACCATTCCTTTTAGTCCCACATTCCTATTTATTCTAAGGATTTATAAATGCCTATTAATTGCTGAATACATATGTTAGACAGATTTCATTTCTACCAAGTCCGAATCTCCTAGAATTTTGGTTGTCGTTCGTCTTGTGCTTTGCCATATTCCTGTGAATGTTCTTTGTATTTGTGGTTTGACAGCGAGTGTGAGCCCCGTGCGAATAGTGGTGGAGATTACCGGCTGTCCGATGGCCGGAAGTCGCTTGCTATGGTGGTCTGGTGATGGTCGTACTAGTTAGCGACAAGTAGAGTCTCTTCACGGTCTGGTGTGGTGAGGCTCGACCATGGGTGTGCGTGTGGACTCTCTCTTCTTAGTGTACTCAGCAGAGAACAAGAAGATGGCTTGGAGAAAAGGAGAGAGGACATGGGCTTAATTGGTCTTATAAGATTCGGGTTTATTTAGACTAATGGATTCGGACTTGTTCGGTCTAGTCAGTATAAGCTGGGATCTGTATAGTTAGATTCGGATTGGGCTTGTTTGTTGGTAGGTTGGGGCCTTTTATAATGGCTTGTTTTGTCCTTGGCCCATCTTGTAGGCTTGTTGCAGCCCATGTTCGGACCGGGCCCTGGGGCTCGCCCATCCTTATTTTTGGATTAAAGAAAATGCGAAAATATTAAAAGATATTTTTTGAAAAAATAAAATATTAAAATAATTAAAAATAATATAAAATTCCAGAAAATTAATTTTACAAATTCAAAAATTTTAAAAAAAAATTAAAATTTTAAAAAGTCTTCAAAAATTTAGAAAATTTGTAAATTTCAAAAAATACCAAAAACAGTAAAAAAAAATTAAAATTCCTCAAAACAACTTTATAATAGTCTTTTTGGGTTGCCTTATCTTCAAATGTGTGAAAATCTTTGATAAGAAAATTGTGCTCAAAATTGACAAGCCCTTATGCCTTTACCATAGGATTCCAATTATCCTTTAAAATGAACGTTTTTGATTGCACACTTTCAGTATGTTGACTATAGTATCCCTTTAGCTTAGTTGGAGATGACGTACCCTTATTTTGTAACGTTAGATGCTTGCCCTCCCAATGCAATTTATTTAACATCATATTGGTTACTGATTGTTATTTTAATAAATGCACACCCGTATGATCACCTTACATGGTCGGGTTTTGTTGGGTCTCTAAAACTAGGAGGTTGTTCCATGAACACTTCATCTTGTAGCATTCCTTGCAAAAATGCGCTGCTTACATCAATTTGGTGTGGTGACCATAAGTCAATTCCCGGTCTTTGGTGAAATCATTTGGCAAAAAGATGCGCTTGTATCTCTTGATGCTATCGTTCGATCGATGCTTGATTCTGTAGACCCACTTACAGCCAATAATATTCATGGAAGAATTCTTTGGGATTAGTTCCCAAGTTCCATTTCGAATTAAGGTATTGATTTCCTTGGACATAGCGAAGCCCCAATGGGGATCGTTCAAAGCTTAAGTAAGTCCACTTGGTTCATAGGTTTGAGGTAGGGGATGTTTTGTGGTGAGTGTATGTATACGTTTTGGCTTGAAAATGTTATTCGAGAGCGTGTGATCGTGTTGTGGGTGGGGTGGGTGATTCGGGTTTGGCAAGTTTGCGGGTGGTTCAGTTAAGAGTAGGGAGAGTGAGGGGCTGGTTGGTGGGACAGTGGTTCCGGTGGAGGTACTGCTGGTTGGGTGGTGGTTGTTACTTGGTGAGGTTTGAGGTGCGACACTAGTGGTACGTGCATTGGATAGAGGTGTGTGTGTGGTGTTCGAAGAAGGATCACTTATTGAGTTATCGAGTGGGTTAGCTGGCAGAACTTACGTGTCAGTTGGGCTACTTGGAGGAGCACTTGTCATGGTTGATGGCGTGTTCAAAGTGTTGGGATTGTCGAATTCCCAAAATTGGATTCAACACTAAATCAAACCCTTAAACTTATGCAGAAGACGAGCCCGGGAAAAACACATGCATCACCGATCCTAAGGCACATCACATAATCGAACGTACCTTGTTAGCCACAGATTAAACTCCGACGCCGATATGAAGAAGAGAATTTGGCCCTGTTCGATCCGATGATGCCAATTCGCCTTGAAGGGAAGATGGGAGTTGCCTTTTTGCTTACTGTTTTTTCCTTTTTGGAGCGTTTTTTAGGGAGAGAGGGAGGAGGAACGTACGTTATGCCAAAAGGTGCGTTCCTCCCTCTTTATTTCCCCTTATATACGTTCCCTCCAAAAAAAGAAACGTGTCCCTTCATCATATCCCTTCATCCATGAGCCCTAATTTTGTGGGCCGGGCTTTTAGGTCCAACATGGGCGGACAGGCCAACTTAGACCCATCAGAATAATTAATAAAATCATCATCTCCTACTCGTACATGGTGGGTTGAATAGGATTCTCTTTACCTCTCTTCAACATTCATACCGGTAAATAATCCGTGCAACTAGCATACTTTGAGAGCTCGTTGCCATAAATCTGTTAGGAATATATAGCAGCTCATAATGGGCATCACACTCTGAGTAAATTTAGTATGCAGTACCCTAGATCGATCGATTACATTTATATCTTTCTTGATCTCTTTTAAACAGTGATATATATATATTATATTCACAATTATGATTATCCCAAAGACAGTCATAATTGGTCGACCAGTGAATACAAAACTTAGAATGTGATTTTCCATATTTGATCTTCCTCTTTCCTTCAAACTCTCAATTTCAATTCAGCTTGCTTTTCTAGAAATGTCCCATTAAATCGAATCAACTCATGACCATTGGCAACATCCTAAGATAGCAAACACTAAATAGAAATCTTGAAAATAAGTAAAAGTCATGAGAGCAGTAAAATTGAGGAACTCTTTTCCTCAATAGTCTCATACGGAATAAAAGTTGAGATCAAACTTTTGCCACTTTTATTGGTCTTCTCATGCATACGTAGTATGAAATACGTATTATGGTATTAACTCATTTCCCATATGATAGTTCAGACATACCCAATGTCTAACTTGAGTTCACGTATCTACTCATTCACAAAATTTATCAAAACTCACATCTGGCATCTTAGACAGATAAAGTAAAATATGTGGGGTATTGTACTTTCGGACATATTAAGTATTATGTCCTCATCTTAACACTCAATTAAGGCGACATACGTATTTTAAGCTTGAGCTCTCGATTATCACCTAGATAATAAGCTTAAAAAACAGTCTCATATCTATTTATCACACAGTAAATAGAGGCAATTACCCGTTGAGTGGGCTAATCTTATATCTGTCCGACATACTTTTTCAACTTAAAGTAATACACTGAGCATTAAAATGCATAAAGATTAAACAAAGATTCATATGCATTAATAATGAAAAACACAAGTTCATTAATGTGAACAACTCAGGGAAATTGCAATATTTAATACATCGGACTCTACGCAATCTTAGAGATTTTACATGACCACAAAACACATCTCTAGGTGTTGGCTTTGTCATAGGATCTGCTACCATTCTATGCGTAGATATGTACTGTAAGTTCACATCCTTTCGTGCAACCATATCTTTGACAAAGTTATACTTGGTATATATATGTTTGGTCTTGCCATGATATTTTGGATCTTTGGTGTACGCTATAGCTGTTTGGCTATCACAGTTAACCAATAATGGATTTGCAGCTTTCTCAATAACACCTAAATGATCCAAAAATCTCTTAAGCCAAACTCCTTCTTGTACCACTGTTGATAATGCCACGAACTCAGCTTCCATCGTGGACAATGCTATATATGTTTGCTTCTTACTGCTCCAGATATGGCGCCATTGTTCAGTAAGAAAGCAAATCTAGAGGTAGATTTTCTTTCATCTAAATCTCCTCCCCAATCAGCATCTGAATAGCCTTCAAGTCGCAGATCCTTTCCTTGGTAATTTAACTTGTAATCAGCAGTTCCCTTCAGATACCTCAGTATTCTTTTAACGGATTTCCAATGTGCTTGACCTGGGTTGGATTGGTATCTACTCACCATTCTAACTGCAAAACAAATGTTAGGTCTTGTACACATCATAGCGTACATCAAGCTCCCAACAGCACTAGCATAAGGAACATGTTTCATTTGTTTCTTTTCTTGTGGAGTCATTGGACACAGTCTATGGCTCAATCATTCACCTTTTGCAATAGGAGTGTCTATGGGTTTACAATCTTGCATACGAAATCGTTCAAGAACCTTATTTATATATCTTTCTTGCGAAAGAGATAATGATCTCTTCAAACGATCTCTTAAAATCTTAACTCCAAGAATGTATGCAGCCTCACCTATATCCTTCATCTCAAAGTTGGAAGACAACCAACTCTTGACAGTATTAACAAACTTCATATTGCTTTTGGCAATTAGTATATCATCAACATATAATGATATGATCACAAATTGATCTTTGGATCTTTTGATATATACACAATGATCCTCATCTATCATTGTAAAATCATATGCTATTATGGCATTATGAAAACGTATATACCATTGTCTCGATAACTGCTTAATGCCATATATCGATTTCAAAAGTCGACATATCTTTCCTTCTTGGCCTTCTTTAATGAAACCAGCAGGTTATTCCATATATATTTCTTCCTCTAATTCTCCATTGAATAAGCAGTTTTTATATCCATTTGATGTAACTCGAGATCCATACTACCCACTATTGCCAGAATAATGTGAATCGAGGTAAATCTCACTACAAGAGAAAATGTCTATTCATAATCAATTCATTCCTGTTGATTATACCCCTTCGGCACAATGCGAGCCTTATGCCTTTCTATCGAGCCATCAGCTTTTCGCTTTATTTTAAGAACCCAATTGTTTCCAATAGCTTTGCGTTCCTTTGGAAGATCAACCAGTTCCCAAACTTGATTTGACTTTATTGACTCAATCTCCTCTTCCATTGCATGAATCCATTTTTCCTTACTAAGGCAATTTATAGCCTCATTAATATTTCTTGGCTCATCCTCATCTTGCGAAGCAATCATAAAAGTTTCCCCTTCAATGTCAAAACGTCGACGGAGAATACTTTGGTGACTTGTTCGCCGTATGGGAGATTGTACACTTTGCACATCATTCCCTATTATGCTCCCACTAGGATTAGATATTGATGGTGTCGTCTCATCATGTGGTTGTAATTGAGAATGAGTTGAATTCAATTCATCATTTCTCATATTACTCCCACTTGAACGAACTCTACTAATATCGTTATCTTGATCCAAGGTTTCAAATAGGGAGTAATCTTCCCCTATTTCGCCCTTCTTAGGAAATTCATCCTCTAAGAATGTGACATCTCGCGATTCAAATTCAGTTATACTCCCACTTTTCTGCTCACCTATGAACACATATCCTTTTGAGTGTTCGAAGTATCTTATGAAAATACTCTTCTTTCCTTTGAAACCCAATTTCCCAAACTTGTGAGAGGACTCATGAGTATAGGCAACACAACCCCGTGGCTTAAGAAAACTTAAGTCCGATTTTCTACCTATCCATAACTCATATGGAGTGGAAATAACTGATTTGGAAGGCACCCGGTTAAGTATATAGGCAGCAGTTAACAACGCATCACTCCAAAAAGTGATAGGTAAGTTAGCATGCGCCATCATGGATCTAACCATTTCCAGTAGGGTTCTGTTTCTTCTTTCCACAACACCATTTTTTGAGGAGTATATGGAATAGACAACTGTCTTTCTATTCCTTTTTCATCACATAATTTTTTGAACTCATCAAATAAATATTCTCGACCTCGATCGGATCTTAATATTTTTATTTTCTTGTCTAATTGATTTTCTACCAAGTTCATAAACCTTTTGAAACAACTTAATGCTTCAGATTTATGAGAAATCAAATAGACATATCCGAATCGAGTATAATCATCTATAAAAGTGATGAAATAAACAGTCTTATGCCTTCCTCTCACAATCATTGGACCACAGACATCAGAATGGATTAAATGCAGAGGAAATTAAGCTATTTTACCTTTTCCAAATGGTTTCCTTGTCGTTTTCCCTTTTAGGCAATGCTTAAATATGGACAAATCGACTTTTTCAATGTTGCCCAGCAAGGCTTCTTTGGCTAGTCTATTCATATGTTGTTGGCCAATATGACCAAGTTTAGCATGCCACACATTCACATCATTATCATATGAATTAGGACACGTGAGAAGGGAATAACAAACATTTGCATTAACATAATCAATATCTAATACAATGAAACCATCCAGAAAATAACCACAACCATAGTAATTTGTATCCAAAAACAAATCCACACATCTATTATTGAAGTTCATATTAAAACCTAACTTGACCAACACTAAAATAAACACTAAATTCCGACGAATCTCCGAAGCGTACAATACATTATGTAGGAATAAAGTGCGTCCACCACACATGTTCAGTTGGCAAGTGCCAATTCCTTTTACTTCAACTCTGAAGTTGTTTCCCACATAGATCCACTTAGTTCCAGTTGGTACTTGTCAGAATTCCATGAAGGATCCTCTATCCTTCGCTACATGGTCTGTCGCTCCTGAATCCACAGTCCACAAAGGATTAGACTCAGTTAAGAATACAGAACTCAACACATAGACAAAGTTCTTGAAAGCACAAGGGGTGTATACCTTCTTTGGCTCATGACAGTTGCGAGCATAGTGACCCTTTTTGTCATAATTGTAACACTTCAGCCTTGTAAGCTTCTTCATTCAAGGACGCTTTCCTCTTTCATGTTGGTTAAGTTTAGGTTTCTTCCCTGAAGGACTTGTTTCCTTGCATTTCCCTTTATCAAACCAGTTAGGACGTTTGCGCTTGGAGCTCGAAGCTTCATGTGAGCTAGAACCATCATGATAGATTTTAGCTTCCGGCTTAGCCGCCAAGAGGCGGTCCTCTTCCAGCTCAAGATGACGCACTGCATCCTCAAAGGTTTTGATATTTTCATTATGGGTCAGGTGCACCTTCATATGCTCCCAACTCTGAGGCAATGAACGAATCACTGCTTGCACTTACTGCTCATCAGTTAGGACATGGCCAACATCTTTCAGCTCATTATCATGTTTGACATCTTTCTAAGATGTTGCTTCATGGTCTGACCATGAGGCTTCTTATAAGAGTCAAACCTAATAGTGAGCTGCCTCAGTCTGGTCACCGAAATATGACAAAATCTTGTTGCCAATGCTTCCCACATTTCCTTGGCATTCTCAAAACGCCTAAACTCTCACATGATGTCATTTTCCATGCTACTTAGCAACGTAATGCGAGCAAGAGAGTTCTTTCTTTTCCATACACCAAATGCTTCCTTTTCTCTCTTGTACGGAGCAGTGTTTCCTTCTTCAGGTTCTACCATAGTCAGGTCAAGAGCTTTTAGTGCCTCTTGCTCTTCCAGCACATATTGGATTTTCATGTGTCATATTTCATAGTTATCGCCATTGAGCTTTTCACCTTTGTTCAGCTCAGCAAGTATGCTCTTTATGGTGAAGCCATTGATCTGAACACATCAGACATATTTGCACGAATTATTAATGCCTAACATTTATGCATCGACTTTGCACAGACCCATCATATTAATGGACAATTTCAAGTAAGGTTTCAGAATCAAAATGTCACTATGTTTCCAATCATTCTCCAAAAATCCTAACTTAAAATTATCATTAATATAATTTTCTTATGCAAAATAAATTCTATGAAGCTACAAAAACTTCTATGAACTACCCACAGCAGTCAACAATAACATAAAACAAATAATATTTGACATCCAATAGAATAATAATACTTTCACATAATACAACTAACATATCAGTTGCCATACCAACAATAACTAGGTAGAAAAACATTACATAAGATGTCCACAAAGCACACTAAATAAAGACCAACCAATACATCTAACACCAAGTCAATACACGAACTGGGAAAGATCCTTTTTTATTCAATTTCTTGATCTTTTCCCTTGTAACAATCCAGTAATAATCATCTATAAAATCCATCACAATTTTCCTATATGAAGCGGCTTTGTTGACATCCCATATGCGATTCAACACTCCTTGCCATTCTGGTGGAAGAGTGTTCATGAAAAATCGCACCATCTTAGACTGTGGCATAGGACGACCATTCTATATGACCTTTTGAATTTTCCCGTTGACTTCAAGAACGTGATCAATTAAGTCACCACTCTCCCATCGATGATCAGTCAGCTTAGCTATCAACTTCAAAAGTCTTTCCTTTTGTTCATCGATAATTGCGTGAATAGGTGTGCGCAACCAAAGGGGAGGCATTGTTCCCGCAATAAATGCAGAACAAATAAGGGATCACATATAATCTACATAGATTTAATTGGAAAAAGAAACACATTCTTTTCCTCTCTTTTTTTTTTGTCAACGGTCAAAATCAACAGTCAATGGTCAACGGTCAACGGTCATCAATGGTCAACGGTCAACACATGTGGGGGCGCGTTCAGTGGCCTTTGGCGGCGTTTCGCCACTCGTCGCGATCATCTCGATGAGACTTTCCATCCAACGCCATCAGAAATCGATTTCAACTTACAGAAACTCGAAAAAATGGATGAACAGTGCTCAGGTGTCGGGATTTTTCGCCCCGATCGGTGTCGGCCGATTGATTGCACGAAAATTAATAAAAAAATCATCCATAAACATGAAAGGGGTCGGGAAAAACATGGAAAAGGATCGGGAAACAAGAACTATGGCTCTGATACCAATGTTGGGATTGTCAGATTCCCAAAATTGGATTTAACAGTAAATCGAACCCCTAAACTTATGTAGAAGATGAGCCTGGGAAAAACATATACATCACCAATCCTAAGGCACATCACAGAATTGAACGTACCTTGTTAGCCACAAATTAAACTCTGACGCCGATATGAGGAAGAGAATTTGGCCCTGTTCGATCCAATAATGCCAATTCGCCTTGAAGGGAAGATGGATGTCGCCTTTTTGCTTACTGTTTTTCCTTTTTGGAGTGTTTTTGAGTGAGAGAGGGAGGAGGAACGTACGTTATGCCAAAAGGTGCGTTCCTCCCTCTTTATTTTCCTTTATGTACGTTCTCTCCAAAAAAAGAAACGTGTCCCTTCATCATATCCCTTCATCCATGAACCCTAATCTTGTGGGCCGGGCTTTTAAGCCCAACATGGGCGGATGGGCCAACTTAGGCCCATCAGAATAATTAATAAAACCATCACAAAGCAAGAGCAATATATGGCACAGTGGGTGACTGAAGAAGAGGAGTTTTAGTTGAGAATGAGGGGGAGGACTCAGGTAGGTTCGAAGAGGGGTATGGGAAGACGGTTTCATCAAAGACAATATAACGTGAGAGGAATATTCTTTGGGTAGCAGAATCAAAACACTTGTACGCAATTTGAGTTAAAGAATAATGAAGAAAAATATACGGGTGAGAGCGTGGTAAAAGCTTGTTTTCTATGTATTGCCGAAGCCACGGGTAGTAGAGGCATCCAAAAATTTGGAGTTTCAGGTAGTTCAGGAATTTGCCAAAGAGGCGGTGATATGGAGACTTAAGATTAAAGATATCTGTGGGTAGGCGATTTATGAGATATGTGGCGGTTTGGAAGGTGTAGGTCCAAAAGGTGGGAGGTAGGCTGGCTTTGTGTAGTAGGGTTAATCCGATTTCCACAATGTGTTGGCGACGCCTTTCAACGGTGCCGTTATGTTGTGGGGTGTATGGAGCTGTGGTTAGGTGTGAAATTCCATGTTATGCTAAAAATGGTTTATGTTAAGTGAATTCCCTGACCCATTGAAGTAAAGAGTTCGTATTTTTTTTCTTGAAATTGTTTTTCGACGAGTGTTTTGAGCTGCTCAAAAATAGGTGCAACATCGGACTTGTGTTATGGACGGGATAAAACCAAATATAAGCGAGTGAACTGGTCTACAAAAATAACATAATAACGAAAATCATCAATAGATAAAGTAGATGCCGGACCCCAAACGTTCGTGTACAATAAGTCAAGTGGATGTCTACCATCTAAAGTTGAAGAATGAAATGGTAATTTGTGACTTTTATTGCAATGACAAGAATCGCACGGTAACTTATTGTTGGAATTTTGTTTGTTAAAATAAAATGAGTGCTTTTTACTTTGTCCCACATAGAAAATGTGGGAGCAAGTGGGTCAGTTTAAATATGTGGGATTTCCTTTTGTAGTTAAAGGAGTAATTAGGTGGGGCTAGACCCCACCATACCCGTGCAGGTACGCGAATAATTGCACGATTTTGGCGCGATTTTAGCATTAATCCCTTGCTATTTATTTTTTAGTTCAAAGGTTGCCTTTTAATTTGAGAATTCCCGAAATGAAATATAAATAGAAATTCGAATTCTATTTAAAAATTAAAAAAAAATTATTCCGAATTTTGTTTGTGTCTTTTCAAGACAACCTTTGGAAAATTACTTATTCGGTTTTTAACTTTCCCGAAGGGTTGCAATTGTTCGTTTTCGACTTCTTCCGAAGAGTCGCATTTGTTTATCCGAACAATTTTCTAAAGAAGTGTTTGTTCGCAATTTTTACGAAGAGTTGCAAGACTGTTTCATATATATACTTGTCATTTTTCGGAAAGAAAAGTGTGGTCATTTTCGAGTCTTCTTTCTGAAAAACTGCAGCCAATTTTTTCGATTGTTTCTTAAAGAGACCCTGGAGAAATATTAGAATTGCTATTTAGTATTCTCATTCGAGACTTTGTTGTATCCTGGATAATTTTTGCCGGTGACCATTAGCAACATTGTGGGGCAAATAAATCTTTAAAGAAAGTGATATCACGCCTCAAAGTCCGAGTTGTTTTACTCGATCCGATTTCATTGTTCAACCCATTTTGAAGCAATATTTTCACAACAATTTTAAGGATTTATTTTGCTACAATGGAGTCGGAGACAATCAAAGTTATGAATCAAGATATGGTCAAAATTGACCGGTTCGATGGGAACAATTTTGCTCGCTGGAGGGACAAGATGATGTTCTTACTCACTACTCTGAAGATTTCCTACATATTGGATCCTAACTTGGCGCCTGTAGAAGATCATAAGCCTAGTTTCGATGGAGGACAGCCAAGTGCGGAAGCCATTGAGAGGGTTAATAAGGAAAAGAAGAAACGTGCGGAGGATGAATTACTTTGTCGAGGACACATTCTGAACACACTCTCCGATTGTCTGTACGACTTATTCACTGAAATGAAGTCGGCCAGAGAAATTTGGAATGCACTGGAATTCAAGTACAAAGCGGAGGAGCAAGGTACCAACAAATATCTAATTGCAAAGTATTTTTATTTCAAGTTTATTGATACTAAGCCCTTGTTGGAACAAGTCCATGAATTGCAAGTGATTGTGAATAAAATTCGTGCTCTCAAAATTGATATTCCAGAAGCTTTTCAAGTTGGAGCAATTATTGCGAAATTGCCTCCAAGTTGGAAAGACTATGGAAAAAGGCTGATTCACAAGTCGGAGGACTTTACTTTGGAGCAACTACAGAAACATCTTTGCATTAAGGAAGAGTCACGTTTACGTGATAATTCTGTTTTGTACAATTCAAGGTGAATTTTGTGGATAAAAACGGAAACTCGGCCAGAACTTCAAAGTAAAAAGCGGGGGGGCATAAATTCAAGAGAACACAAAAGAAGCAAAAGGATTGTTGTTTTGTTTGTGGCAAACAGGGACACTACGCCAAGGATTGCATTCACCACAAGAACATTTCAAAGGACAAGAACATTCCGGTGGTGAAAGCAGATGCAAATCTGGTTGAAGAAAATTATGTAGCCATGATTTCAAACATGTTTTCGAACTTGGAAATTTCTGAAATCAATGATGTGATGGCTATGGTTTCTGAAATTAATTCTACCACTATCCAATCTTGTTGGTGGATAGATTCTGAAGCAACAGTCCATGTGTGCAAGGACAAGTACATGTTCAAGCAATTTGAAGAAATTGTTGACTTAAATGTTCAAGAGGTCCTGATGGCGAATAATGCTCTTGCAAAGGTTGCTGGAAAAGGCACGGTGGAGATAGACTTCACTTCTGGAAAGAAGATAACTCTTCTTAATGTGTTATTTATACCCGAAATTAGGAAGAACCTAGTTTCTATTGATTTACTTTGTAAGAGGGGGTTTCGGGTTTTGTTTGAATCCGACAAGGTTATCCTCTCGAAAAATGGGCTGTTTGTTGGGAAGGGTTATGCCAATGATGGCATGTATCAACTAAGTATCAATAATAATATTTCTAGTTCTGCTTATATTGTCGAGTCTTCAATTTTATGGCATAGTAGTTTGACACATATAAATATTCGTTAGTTGAAAAACATGAGAAAATTAGACTTGATAAATTTTAATGGCGAATTTGATAAATGTGAAATACGTGCTAAGTCAAAACTTACTAAGAAGTCATTTCCTAGTGTTAAAAGAAATTCGAATTTATTGAATTTGGTTCATAGTGATATATATGAATTTAATGGTATGCTAACACGTGGAGGTAAAAGGTATTTTAATACCTTTGTGGATGATTGTAGTAAGTTCTTATATGTTTATCTCATGAGATCGAAGGATGAAGCATTTACCATGTTTAAGAAATATAAAGCTGAAGTAGAGAATCAATTAGAAAAGAAAATCAAAGTTCTACGATCAGATAGAGGTGGAGAATATTTCTTAAATGAATTCTCTTCATTTTGTGAAGAACATGGTATTATTCATCAAGCTTCAGCACCATATACTGCACAACAAAATGGTTTAGCTGAAAGGAAAAATCGATCTCTTGGAGAAATGGTTAATTGTATGCTTTCAAATTCAAAGCTACCAATTAATCTTTGGGGAGAAACATTACTTACTGCATGCTATATTCATAATAGAATACCTTCCAAGAAGAATGACATAACCCCTTATGAAATATGGAAAGGTAGAAAGCCAAATTTGTCATATCTTAAAGTGTGGGGTGTTTAGCGTACTACCGAGCTCCAGATCCTAAGAGAACAAAGCTCGGTCCTAGAGCTATCAAAAGTGTTTTCGTAGGGTATGCTGAAAATAGTAAAGCTTATAGGCTTCTTGATTTAGAGTCTAATGTCATAGTAGAATCGAGAGACATCGAATTCTTTGAGAATAAATGTTTTACAAGTTCTGAAATGATTGAAAATAATTCAAGATCTATGGAAACTCAAAGTGATTTTCAAGAGAAAGAAACGAATTCTAAAGACATGATTGAATTAAGAAGAAGTACTAGAGCTAGGAAAATAAAAGACTTAGGTCCTGATTTTATTACTCATGTTTTTCTTGTTGAAGGAGATGGAGATAATAATGTGGTAAATAAATACCCTTTAGTGTTAAATTTAAAAGATGATCCTAGAAGCTTTGATGATGCTATGTCTTCTAGAGATGCTTCTTTTTTAAAAGAAGCTGTGAATGATGAAATGGACTCAATTATGTCCAATAATACTTGGGTATTAGTAGATTTACCGAAAGGATCAAAACTTATTGGATGCAAATGGGTTTTTAGAAGAAAATATCATTCTAATGGTTCTATTCAAGCTTTTAAAGCTAGACTTGTAGTTAAGGGATATAGACAAAAAGAAGGAATAGATTATTTTGATACATATGCTCCTGTTGCACGTATAACTTCCATTCGAGTTCTTTTTGCTCTAGCTTCCATTTATGATCTTTGTGTTCATCAAATGGATGTTAAAACTGCTTTCTTAAATGGAGACTTAAATGAGGAGATTTACATGGAACAACCGGAGGGTTTTGTTCTTCCTGGAAATAAAAGAAAAGTATGTAAATTGATTAAGTCTCTTTATGGACTTAAGCAAGCTCCTAAGCAGTGGCATGAAAAGTTTAATTCGGTCATATTGTCAAATGGTTTCATCAATAATAGTGCCGATAGGTGTATATACTCTAAATTCACTAAAGACTATGGTGTCTTAGTGTGCTTGTATGTTGATGATATGCTTATCTTTGGAACGAATATGACTGGAGTTAATGAAACTAAGAAGTATCTAACTTCCATGTTTAAAATGAAAGATTTGGGTGAAATAGATACTATCTTAGGTATTAAAGTTAAGAAAAATAGTTGGGGTTATTCTTTAAGCCAATGTAGTTATGTTGAAAAAATATTAAATAAATTTCAACATCTTGGTTTTAAGGAAATAAATACTCCATTTGATTCTCGTATTAAATTAAATTATAATACTGGTAGAGCGGTGGCACAACTAGAATATGCAAGTGCTATAGGGTCTTTAATGTATGCGATGCATTGTACTAGACTCGATATTGCTTATTCTGTATGCAAGTTGAGTAGGTATACAAGTAATCCAAGTACTGAACATTGGAGAGCTATTACTAGAATTTTTGGTTATCTTAAGAGAACTAAAAATTTAGGATTGTTCTACATTATTTATCCGGCTGTATTAGAAGGATACACCGATGCTAGTTGGATTACAAGTGTGGGAGATAAGCGTTCCACTTCTGGATAGATCTTCACACTAACTGGAGGTGCTGTATCTTGGGCGAGCAAGAAATAGACATGTATAACTCACTCAACAATGGAATCTGATTTATTGCTTTGGCGGCAGCTGGGAAAGAGGCTGAATGGATTAGAAATTTATTGTTGGATATCAAATTATGGCCTAGTCCTATGCCTCCTATTTCTATCCATTGTGATAGTCAGGCCACTTTGGCAAGAGCCTATAGTAGCACCTATAATGGTAAGTCTAGACACATTAGTCTAAGACATGAATATGTGAGACAATTGATTAAAGATGGTACCATAACAATTGTTTATGTGAGGTCAAGTAAAAATCTTGCCGATCCATTGACGAATGCTTTACCAAGACATATGGTAATAACGACCTCACAAGAAATGGGGCTGAAACCCTTTAATTGAAATCACCAATAATGGTAACCCGACCTTTTTCTAGAACATCACTAGTTACAAGGTTTAATGAGTAAGAACAAGTTATTGAATGTGATTGTTTGATACTGACGTAGCCCTGATATGAGAAGTCAATATCGTCTGTTACGTTTTGAAGGCTGAATTGAATTCTTAATGAAGTATGATATAAGTTTGTAGTGTGTTGATAGTAATAGAAACATATGGTAGATACTTCACCTATATAAGCTTAGAAGTGATGCGCCGCTTCTTACGAAAGTTAGGGTTGCTTTCTAGAGAGCTCATGAAACAGGATCAAGCACAAGGCCATAATAGTGCAGAGTAATATAGAAATTCTCGCTGAAACAAGAGGTTAGTGTATGTGTGGTATGTCCGGTTCTATTACATAAAAGTACAAGTTTAAAGCCGAGCTACTTGTCACTTTGATAGAGCTTTGATATACTTGCACTAAGTAAAGGTTTAACTCGAACGAGACCTTTATGTATGTATATTAATCTTACTGAAACTTTAGCTGTATGTTTTTTAAAATTTTATTTTGAAATCTTTGTTTTAAAAACAAAGTGGGGGATTGTTGGAATTTTGTTTGTTAAAACAAAATGAGTGCTTTTTACTTTGTCCCACATAGAAAAGGTGAAAGCAAGTGAGTTAGTTTAAATATGTGGGATTTCCTTTTGTAGTTAAAGGAGTGATTAGGTGAGGCTAGACCCCACCATACCCGCGTGCGGGTGCGCAATTATTTGGCGTACTTAGCACTTAGCATGCCCGCGGACGTGCACCTGCGGTTTAATTAGCATTAATCCATTGCTATTTATTTTTTAGTTCAAAGGTTGCCTTTTAATTTGAGAATTCCGGAAATGAAATATAAATAGAAATTCGAAATTATATTTAATAATTAAAAAAAATTATTCCAAATTTTGTTTGTGTCTTTTCAAGACAACCTTTGGAAAATTACTTATTCGGTTTTTAACTTTCCCAAAGGGTTGCAATTGTTCGTTTTTCGACTTCTTCCGAAGAGTCTCATTTGTTTATTCGAACAATTTTCTAAAGACGTGTTTGTTCGCAATTTTCACGAAGAGTTGCAAGACTGTTTCATATATATATATATATATGTCATTTTTCGGAAAGAAAAGTGTGGTCATTTTCAAGTCTTCTTTCTGAAAAACTGCAGCCAATTTTTCGATTATTTCTTAGAGAGACCCTGGAGAAATACTAGAATTGCTATTTAGTATTCTCATCTGAGACTTTGTTGTATCCTGGAGGATTTTTGCCGGTGACCATTAGCAACGTTGTGGGGCAAATAAATCCTTAAAGAAAGTGATATCACGCCTCAAAGTCCGAGTTGTTTTACTCGATCCGATTTCATTGTTCAACCCATTTCGAAGCAATATTTTCACAACACTTATTTCCTAGACTAGACTCATTTGACGACAGAAGTGAAAAATGCTTAATGATATGAAGTAAAATATCGATGGATGGATGACCTAATCGATCATGCCACATAGTTGCTCATGTCCACTCACCAACCAAGGCCATGTGCGAGACATTTGGCTGCCAAGAGGATGGCGGTCACTGATAAACGCCATCTCTATGTTCTCCTCGAAGTAGCATCGCCCCCGTGCGAAGTTTCTTAACCAAAAATGAGAGGCAAAGAATTCAATCGAGACTCGGTTAGTAGGACAAAATTGTGAAACTAAAATTAAATTTTTGGTTATGTGAGGAGTGCGTAAAACATTAGACAATTGAAAGGACGTATACTGGCAATTTAATGTAGTAGAAGCAATATGAGTGATACTCAAATCTGATCCATCACCAACGACTCTCATCCGGGCCTTCATACTCACTATACAGAGATAAATTAGCGAGATCACTTGTAACATGATGTGAGGCTCCCGAATCAACCAACCAACCCGCTTCTCGGGTTGAACTTGGGCTGGCTGCAACATTTGCAACCGGAGCACGGATCGCGTCTTGCGTACGGAGACAATTTTTGGCGGAGTGTCCCCCGCGATCACAGTATTGACAAACGGGCCGGGAGCTGTTGTGCTAGGAAGACCGCGACTCACTGCTTGTGTGATCTCTCCGGCGGTTTGAATTGCGGGTGCCAAGGAATTTCTGGAGTCTCCAGCAGGCTGTCCAGAACGGCCAGAACTGTTCCATCGGGATGGGGCTCTCGGACCTCGAGTGTTTCGAGTGCTAAAATTGGCTATTAGTGACAGGACTTCAGCTGCCGTTTCTTCATGTTGAAGGAACATTTCATGGGCAACTAATTTGTCGTAAAGTTCCTCGAAAGTGATTGTGTTTTCACGAGCACGAATTGCCGTTGCGATTTCACAAATGGGCGTGCGTGTGAACTCTCTCTTCTCAATTTGTACCAAGCAAAGAGCAAGAAGACGGCTTGGAGAAAAGAAGAGAGGGCATGGCCTCAATTGGTCTAATAAGATTCGGGTTTATTTAGGCTGATGGATTCGGACTTGCTCGATCTAGTTAGTACGGGCTGGGCTTAGTATAGTTAGATTCAGATTGGGCTTGTTTATTAGAAAGTTGGCTTCGTTTCTAATTAAGGTAGGGGCCTTTTTGTCCTCGGCCTGACTTGTAGGCTTGTTGCAGCCCATGATCGGACCGAGCCCTAAGGCCCAACCCATCCCTATTTTCGAATTAAAGAAAATATCAAAATATTAAAAAAAAATTAAGATAAAATTAACTGAAAATTCCAAAAATATATATTTTTAATTTAGAAAATCATAAAAATTTATAAAAATGCAAAAATTTCTAAAAAATATATAGAAAATTCTGAAAATCCCAAAAAATAAAATATAAATTATAAATTATAAATTCCTCAAAATAGCTTAAAAGTAGTCTTTTCGAGTAGCCTTCTCTTAAAATGTGTGAAGATCTTTGAATAAGCCCTTACGTCTTTACCATAGGATTCCGATTGTCCTTTGAATGCTTTCAATTCCGCACTTTTGGTATGTTGACTGTGGTTTCCCTTTAGCTTAGTTAAAGATGACATACCCCTATTTGGTAATGTTAGATCATTGCCCTCCCAATACAATTTATTTAATGTTATCTTGGTTGCTGATTGTTATTTTAATAATTGCACACTCGCATGATTACATCACGTATTAGTGGATAAGTGTAAAGTTGATCTAGATTGCTTGACCAAAATCTTCTTGAAATGAACAAGATTAGGTATTGAAATTGCACTGTTCCCGACCCTAGATTTTTTGGTTGCATAGGAAGTAAAATACACACTTAATTTCTAACTGACCCCAATAGACTAGTGGTGACTCCTCATTAGAAAATTTTTATGAAAACCCCAACATCGCACGAAGTATGGGATTAGAAGAGCCAGTACCCAATCATGGGTTATAGGCTCATCTTTTAGGCAATGTCCTTAAACCTATTCTCCTCCCTATTGAGAGTTATGTTGCAACAACCATTCAATATATGGTTCTAAATTTATATAATTTCATACATAGATGCTTTTGAAGGTTAGTTGAAGTTTTATTGCCTATATATTGATATTGGTGTCCCATTAGCATCAACATAACAATATAGATACTCAACAAATATGTAGCATAAAATTTTATTTGTCGGGTTAGTATGTATGACATGTATAGTGTTCATTTATCCTAAATCTTAAGAGAGAGAGGGTTCATGTAGGGCGAGGAATTAGGATTTTATTTTCTTAATTTGGTACCTCCCATGTGCGCATCACATGTAAATTTCGGTCACCATAGGTCATCAATGGGCTTCGCCAAGCCATGCTTCCGCGGGCTTGGTCAAGATAACTTTTTATTAAGCTCAGAACCTGCTTATTTTTAACCCATTTAGCACCTGTCTAATTAGAATGCCATTTATGTGGGCCAAATGTTATTGAATGAAAAATGCTAATAATATGTAAATGCAAATTAACAAAATTTTTTTTGAAGGAATTTGGGTCAAATCCTAATTTTCTTGTACAATGAATGACTAAATGGGGTCGCTAAAATTTAGATGTTAATAAGATATGATTTTGTAATCTTATACCTGTACATAGACATTTCACTAGTATGTACTATAATACTGAATTGGACAAACACATAAAATAAGCACTTATGAATTAGTTTAAACTTTGTTGTGAATCAGGCCTATAATACAGATAGATGCTATGCTTTCATTTTTTTATTAATTGGGAGATATCTCACTATATTTGTTTAGTAGAATCTCTCTATTTTGTGTTTTACTACTCCATAGTGAAAAATCCTACAACACAAGTAAATGGACAGTGAAATGAAAAAGATTTCGTGTGGACTCGGCTATTTCGGTCAAAGATACAAATTTTGTGAGAAATTGTTCGCATTTGTTGTTACTTTTTGACTCCTACATGACTTGTATAATTGGCCTGTTCGAGGACTTTTTGTCCTAGTTAGTCAGTAGTAGCCGAGATGAAAATCAATGGACGATCTCAATTTAATTCCATTGCTCCGTTGCGAAAAATTGTATTGCTCAAAGTCCATGGACAATGAAATGAAAAGGACTCCGTGTGGACTGGAGTAACCGCGTGAACAAGTTTGAACTCAATTTCGTCGATGAGCGCCATGAAGAATGCAAATTTCCCAATAAGTTGTCGGCAATTATTATTACGATTTGTCCATGACATGACTCGCATAATTGGCCCATTCGACGAACCTTCACCCCAAGTAGTCAGTAACTTGGGTTAGAATTCCACGGACGAGCTTGGAAGGTGCGTCACGAATCATTTGATGTCTCCACATTGTGTGGAGAAAGATTAATGGTCACGGATCATGAAGAAAAAATCATTTTGAGTAGAGCAAATTGACTTCTAAGTCATTATGGGTCCCATAATATCAAACACTTTGTGGAAAGTCAACATTAATATATATGATATAACCCCTCACAAGAAGCTACGATGTGATGCTTTTGTATGCATGGAATGAGCCAACAAATAGAGAGAATCTACACTCCCATCATCATCCATCGCATTTAATTTAAATACGACCATGTCAAGAGGGAACAGTCATTGAGTTGAATCGAATATTAATTGATATGCAAGAGAAGGCCAATTATAACAATGACGACGACCATGACGAAGAAAATAAAATCACTTATTTTGCACTTGATTTAGTAGTTTTTTACATTGTTAATCCATAAATACACACGGGTGTCATTCTTAATGATTCCTAATTAGTTGCACACTCAACTTTCTATGGTATAAGATAAGTGATCAAATTTAGTTATGTACATACTTTTTCTTACTTTACGAATATTTCTTCCCTCTCGTCTTTTATTTTTAAATATGAGGTTTTCTACTCAATACGATAATATAAGGATTTGTAAAACTAAGCTTGTAAAACTAAGGTTTTCATCCTATAGGGCAGGTCTTCGGGTACGTGATGATCAAATTTACGCAAGTTTGCTCTGGTTGTTTGAGTGAAAAACCAAGTAGTTTATGGTATTAACCAACAATAAATCAATCTTACATCAATTTATGCTTTTTCAAGTTTGCACGTACTTCTTATTTTAGTTGAGAATCATCGAGTATCTCTTCTATGGGTACTAGATTAACTCCATCCCAAGCAGTCTCTTGATCAAGACAGACCTCCATATTAGAATAGGAAAATTCATAAGAAATCACTACATGATGCGTCGCATATACATCATATCGGAGACCCTACTTTTCTTAGTCTTAAATCCGAGTTGTTTCCACCACTTGAACCAAGTTCCATCATCAGTTGTTTAAAACAATATGGAAATAGCAGCCAAAGAATGGTGGTATAAACAATCCGGGGGTTAAATAAATGTTAAGATTCTTCGTCCAAAATAAAAAAACACTAAAAACAAAAGAGAGAAATGTGAGCGCCATCGTCGAATAACTTTTGCATACGGACAGGATTAAGGAAATTCGCTGGGAATTACTTCTCTGCATATCCTAATTGGCTTCTCCGGCGGGGTTAATTGCATAAACCAAGAAAAATACCCGGCTTGGGATCCGCTCTCTTGCTTTTTGAGATGCAAATGTCCTCTTGGACTATGAACTCTTCGGGGTTTGTCGGTACTTATTACTTTGTGTCTTGACCCTTCTTCCTTGAGTTCTCCTATTCAAAATTCTCGACAGTCGTAATCAAATAAAAAAAGTCACTAGGGGGTTTGTTTGTAAAATGTTACAAAATAAGCTCGAGGATACAGTTTATCTAGCTCAATCTCAAAGATTCAAAGTGAAATAGAATGTAATTAATGTTTTGACTTCTATTATCATATATATATTATAGGAAAAATTGTCCAAAAAATCCTAAGGGAAAAAGTTACCAAAAACCTCGAACTTTATCAACTGCGACACATTTACTCCAATTTTTTTTTTATGTGACATCAAAAGCCCCAAATTATGCCTATTATGATGCATTCGCTCCAAACTTTTTTCTGTGTCACCAAAAAACCAAAACTTATACTTATGTGATACCAAAAACCGTAAACTTTTATTTTGTAACACAAAAAAACCCAAACTTATATTCATGTTACACATTTATCGAAAAATTTGGTGTCATGGAAAAAAGTTTGGGGTTTTTGATGTCACAAAAGAAAAGTTTGGGATTTTTGGTATTACAAAACAATAGTTTTGGGTAAATATGTTATACTGCATAAGTTTGGAGTAAATGTGTCACATAAGTAAAAATTTGGAATTTTTGGTATCACAAAAAAAAAAAAAACGTTTGAGTTAAATGTGTCACTATAGACATAGTTTAGGATTTTTTGTAGCTTTTACCCAAATCCTAAGCCTATCGTACTTTTACCAATTTAGTCTTAAATGTTTCAATTTTGCCAATTTTATCATAAACCTTTTCACTTCTTGCCAAATGAGTCCATCTAGTCAATTTTGGCTAAATATTGCTGATTTGGACTGCCGGCACTAATGTAGCAATTTTTAATAATATTTTTAAATTTTTTTATGTTTTTTCCTCTTTTTTTTTTTTTTTTTTTTTTTTTTTTTTTTTTTTTTTAGCTAGGGTTGGCCAAGGTTGCTAGTCAACCCTCATCAGCCATAGTGAGGGCCAACGACCCTTGTTGGCCACAAGCAAGGGCGTCAAGCCCCTCCCCAGTGCTGGGCAAAGGCCATGATGCCAAGCGAGGGCTCGGCAACCCTCGTTGGCCCTAGGAGAGGGCAATGACCTCGCTTGGGGCTCTTGCCTAGCCAAATCTGGCGAGGGCGTCGAGGCCCTCGCCCAGGGTTGGTGAGGGTCAATCGACCCTCACTTGTGGCTAGCAAGGGTTGGCGACCCTTGCCTGTGGTTGGTGAGGGTCGGCCGTCCACCCTCATTGGCCAAACTCTAAACCCCCCTCCCCACCAAAAAAAAAACAAAACAAAACAAAATGTTAAAAAAAAAAAGAAGAAAAAACTTAAAAAATTCAAAAAATATTAAAAAAATCATTAAAATATTATTAAAAACATGCCACATTAGTGCTAGCCATCCATGTTAGCAAATTCCGACAAAAATTGGCTGGATGGACTCAATTGACAAGAAGTGAAAATATTTATGACTAAATTGACAAAATTGAAATATTTATGATTGAATTGGAAAAAATGCAATAAGTTACTTTTTGGATAATTTTCCCTGTGTTCTATTTTTCTTTGTTCACCAAGTCTAGAAAAAGCCACATCATCCCTTAATTCCTCCTTTTCTTCCACGATATGCATAACCTACACAATGAGATCGTTTCAATGTATTGATTTCTTAATGGTGTCAAAATCCAATATGCTATCAGGCAAATTGTCTGATATTTTCTTCCTGAAATTAAGCACGCTCTTTCCTAGAATTTTCTTATTCGAAAGAGAGGATGCAAGTAAGGAACTCATCTTTTAACTGCTCGCCTGCTTTCCATGTACTTCGACAAGAAATTCAAAACCCAAACTGGACTTAAATTGATGACTTTAGTTCGCAATTTCCCTGCATTTTCGTCAATATATCATGGAAGTTTATTAAATTTAGGTGGTTCATAATTGGCGACAAAACTTTGGGTCATATGCTTATTTTATGGCAACATCTAACTATACTTTCAGCAAGTCTCATTGGACGAAATCATCAGTCGGGTTGGAAAGCGGGGAAGGAAGGTAAAAGAGATTTTTCCCAGTACAATAATTTAGAAGCAAAACTAACAAAATTAATGCAAATACGACTGCCAATGGCTTTTTGGATCGTTCGGCAAACGGGTTCAGGACAACAATCCGCATAATGTGTGAGAAAACAATCATAACTTTAGATCTAGAAAGAGTTACGAGTCCCATAATCCCAATCTGAAAAGCTTGTTCTGAGCACTGTACCTGTATCAAATTGAGTACACATTTTGCAATCGTTTCGGCCCTCAAAATTAATGGTTTAGGCATGTCTCAGAGCACTTTTCTGTTTTGTGTCATATCTCCACATTATTTTAGGCTTTTTTTTTTTTTCCGAATTCTTTACTGCTTAAGCTTATATTTGGGATTTCTAGGTCGTGTATTAGACATATTTCATCATATTTTATAGAACACAGAAAAAAAGAATATCTCTCTATAGTTGGACCGGTGAGTGTGTGCAACTAACTGCGTGTTTGCCGATCGTTAGATTCCATGTTTAACTATAAGTTTGTTGCGTCAGTCGGTATTAGAGTCGGCAAGACTGCTGGAGAGCCATGTTCAAGCAATTGTCTTGCTTGACGATGATTAGGGGACAAGGAACTTGTGCATGGCTTTTTGGAGGTTCGAAACAATTGCTGTCCAGTCTACCCTATTAAACTCTATTTAAATGGGGGTAGGAGAAATTTTCATGGTGATTGCGACCACTACTAAGTTTGTGGAGGTTGTGGGGACCGCAATGGCTACGATGTCTATGATTGCTATAGAGGTCCTGAAGACTATGACCGACAGGATTGTTGGTGGGGCAGAGTTTATCATGAAAATTAAATTTATATGAGGTGTAAAGGGCCTGATGAATTCGAGTGCAAAGTAAAAGTCGATTATTTTGAAGGTTCTGTTGAGGAGTTATGGATTGGCCTGAAGAGATAGATAATGTTTTATATTGTATGGACATCCTGGAGCATAGAAAGGTGAAGCTAGTGAAGTGTAAATTCTGAGTCACAGTATTATGATGATGGGAAAAATTTGAAGGAGGATTGACAGAGCTAGAGAAGGCAATGCGACATGGTAAAAAATGCAATTATTATTAAAGCGGTTTGGTCTAGAGACTTCATTATCATGTTCGAAACGGTGCAATATGGCAAAAGACCATGTTTGAACAATTAAAAAAGATGAACGACAAGCCATCTCAGAGTATTCCTCATGTCAATCATCGAGAAATTGCTTGTGAGCCTCACAGATAGGGTAGCCAACAAATTGATTAAAAAGATGAAACTTTTGAATATCCTTTTTAAAAGCTAGAGGATTTTGAGCTTGAGAAAGAATTTTTCGAGAAAAATGCTTTGAATTTTTCTGATGATGGAGTTGATAAATTCGATCATAAAATATTACAAAGATGCAGGGTTAATACTTTAAAGACTATGATTCTTTTTATTGCCTTATCTTAATTTATTTTAGATATTTTGTGAGGATATTAGGTGATTCGTTTCCACTTTATAAGTTTTCATTAGTCGGTTAGATTTTTCTTATTAGTTATTTGTTTCCTATCTTAAAGTTAGCCTTTCATTTGGGTTTTGTTAGATATAAATAGAGATCAAAGTCTTTTGTAATTTGGTTTTCCTCCTTCATGAATTGATTAAGTGAGATAATCTATTCTGTTATTGTACAAATTTTTTCGTTTGCAAGTCGCAACTCATGTCTGTGAATTTAGTATTTTTCTAGATTAGTGTTATCAACCGATTTTGTTGCTTCAGTATAGGATGCAAACTCGGTTCAAATATAAACAAACTTAATGTATTGAGAACCCAACCATGGGCAGTGCAGTTGGTATGCGTTCTCTCGCTCATCGTCGAGGTCGAGGGTTCAAACCCTCTTATTGCTAAAGTGTCTTAAGTGGGGGCCCTGGTGTTAGGGTCATAGGCTAGGCCCCCCTCCAGGTACTAACGTTTAAATAGCAGCTTATGGTGAGGCTCGCTGGTGCCACCGGGCATTGGCAGGTCATGTGAACCCGAATAGCGTAACCGAAAGGAGGCTCCAGCGGATCCCGGATATCAAAAAAAAAAAAAAAAAAACTTAATGTATTGAGAAATTCTATAACCATCTCATAAGCAAAGTTTCACTTAACAATCTCATATCGCTGATTAAAATGGTTATTTCTTTTTGGCTAGAGGCAAGACTATTTCTACTTTTATGGCAGGGACTGAGCTACTTATCCGGTGCTATTTTGAGTTACTTTCTTTGTCTATGGCACTTACTTATTTTGAATTTGAAGATACGTCTTCTTTCTTCTCAGATGACCCGCATGTGGTCGAGGATGCTTTATATGAATATTGTGGGTGCTTTGTTTGCATATCCTTATCAGGTTACCGACCCGCAGACCCCATTTCGGAGCCATTGTAGCAGGCTCATTGGTCCCACAGCTTCTCGATCAAGTATCTTACTCGATTCAATTTCATATTGCAAGAAATCCAAGAATTTCTGGGGGCACTAGCACAAGCAAAAATGGTTGAAAAGTCTACTGTTCAATATTAGTCTTCCCATGTGGTCAAATTTGCGAGTTGGAGAGAATATTATATTTATTAATCAAAAGTGTCATTTTCTAATCTCCTGACTAACAATATATATCGACTTTTCTTTATGATCGTGCTCTTTCCTAGAGTTTGCGTATGAAAGAGATAGAGAACATGCTCTGATTCCTATTTGATATGACCCTCTAGGTAAAATGCAAGCACTAAAAGCCCATGGCGTTTGGATATATAGTAAAAATAATTCCCACTGAAATTTTCATTGCTTGTAATTAGTATATTCAACTAATCTTGGAAATTTCACGGTAATCTCTCGTAGGCATGCACTGCCACTATGACATTGCTTGACTTGTATATGCTTCTAGACTTGGAAAGATTCAACTTGCTGTAGATATTGGCAGCTGATCAAGATCAGGACCACCATTCTGTAGAATTCCAATGCTTTTAATAGGGCATTGCCTTTCAATTCCAAGCTCAATTGAGGACTGAGAACATTCATCTTATATATAGATATTCCAATGAAGATAAATCAAACCATAACTTATTTCTTTGATCCAGTATTTTGTCTTTTTTTGGGTCTAAGAGGTCCATTCAACTAACTAGCATGAAAAGCTGTGCAGAAAATCGAGAGTATATTTTCTAGAACTTTTTTCTTCATAGACAACGATGATTTAGAGTTTCAAAAGCATGTAATTAGCATATAAGCATATTCATTTTGATTTTGGGAGAATTTCACAAAGTTTGGAAGTCCTGTTGAGAGCACAATTTGTTGAAAAAGTCAAATTATACTTTATCCTTAACAAAAGACTTTATAGATGATCATAATATAAAATTGGGCATAAGTACACCCTAAGTGCCAAAATTTGGCATGAAGGAACACTTCAGTGCTAAAAGTTTAGAAAGTGACATTTAAGTGACAAAATTGAAGCAAAATGGATCACTTAGGTGCTACTTCGGCTAAAATACTGACATGACGATTTTTCGGCAAATGAAGTGCAAAACGACACCGTTTTACATGCTGACGTGGCTAGACAATACACAGCCGATGTCATTTTGATGCTAACGTGATAAAAAAATTAATAAAATAAATTTAAAAATAAATTTATATAAAATAAATTTAAAATAAAAATAAAAATTTTAAAAGACTAAAATTTTAAAAAATTATTTTAAAAAAGGGGCAGGTGGCTATGGGCTAAGCCCTCGCCACCGCCGCCTCCTTACCGTCGTCGGAAGGACCCATCCCCCTTTTTTTAATTTTTAGTTTTTTAATATTTTTATTAATTTTTAGTTTTTTAATATATTTATTTTATTTTAAATTTTTTAAATAAGTTTAATTTTTAAATGTATTGAATTTTTAGTTTTTTTAATATTTTTTAAATTTTTTTATTTTTTAATATTTTAAATTTTTAAAAATGTTTTTAATAAGTTTAGTTTTTTTAAAAATATTTTTTAAAAATATTTTTTAGTTTTTTAAATATTTTTTTATTTTTAAATGTTTTAAATAAGTTTATTTTAAATTCAATTTAATTAGTTTTTATATTATTTTTTTACGACGTTAGTATCAAAATGACGTTATTTTTGTATTGTTTAACCATTTTAGCGTATCAAATGGCGTCATTTTGCACTTCATTCGCCGGAAAATTGCCACGTTGACATTTTGGCATAATTTTGGCCGAAGTGGCACTTAAGTGATTCATTTCGCTCCGATTTTGGCACTTAAGTATCACTTTTTAAACTTTTGACATTTAAGTGTCCATCCGTGCCAAATTTTCGCACTCCAAGTGTCCATACCTCTATAAAATTGACATAGAAGATACATAGTATATAGTCCAAAGAAGTGGATAGATAAATCCACAATGTCTTTCTCTAATTCGGTATTTTTGTATTTTTGTCCTGACAATTTCTCTCACCATCAATTTTAAATATGCTATGCATGACACGTGGTGTTTGAATAATACATATGCTAATCATATGTTGTAATTGAATATAACAAGTGCGTATGACATGTGCAAATGACACGTGCGATAATCAAATACGACATGTACTATGATGTGGAACCCAACTAGCATTTAGGGTAACATGAAGATTGAATAAGAAAGTATGAATGACTATGGAAGGGTGCGAGATTCTAATGCGACACGAGCGAATGACATGTGCAATGACATAGAATTTGAATAGAACATGAGCAAATGACGTGTGAATGATGTACAAATCAAATACAGCTTGAACAAATCCATGCATAATGACATTTAAATCAAATTGTTACATGTGCTAACGACATGCATTATGACACGAAAAATTGAACTATGACATGTTCAAGTGACGTGCATGATCACATGGAATTCAAATGCAACTTGAGTGAATGATTTATGTAGTGATGTGAAACTTAAGTAGGATATGTGCGACCAACATGTGTCTATTGCTTTGTGTTTGATCAGAACAAAATCCTACTAAACCACTAGGGTTTGCCCTAGTGGCCACTTTTCTCATATGGGAAGGGGGATGTAGGGGCTTCGAATCCTCACGTGCTCAAGGGGGTTGGGGTGAGAATGATTTAGTATCAAATGTGGGTTTTGACTCTCATGTCTTGTAAGGAGGCAAGACAAAAAAAAATATATATATATATATATATATATATAACTTTAGTTACTTTATTATTTTTTAGTATGCCAAGGTGGTAAAAAACTTTGAATAGAAGGTTGTTGGTCGTTGGTAGAGGTGAGATAGAAAAAGTATTAAGAGAAATGAGACTAGAAAATCAATAATATGGAGGAAACATATTATCCTAATTTTAGCGTGACCAGAATCAACTATGAAAACCTTTCAAATAGAGCTATCTGGACTCCTTTGCAAAATAGAAGGAGATAGATGTTTGGGCTTACTGAAGATTAGACAAGACTATATAAACTTTATGAACTATTAGTACTTGTGACATCCCAAATTTCTGATTCTGTTTTCAATTAAATGAGACGGACTTTTCATCGACGCGCTTACAGTTCAATTCTCCGAGCTGATCACTCACGAGATAACTAGTCTATCAGGTGAAGCCGTTAAGGAATTTAAATGCAATAGGCTTGAGAATCGACCATGAACCGACATTTTTCGACCGTATAAATCTGCAAGGATCATTACGACACCGTCGTAATCGAACATAGATCAGTAATAGGTCGATTCGGCTGAGATATGTAATTAGAGTGTGGGTGATTCCACCTGATTTCAATATCCTCGTCGACCGGCACTGAACTGATTATTCTGTCGTTTTTGGTACCTTGTGTCCGTATTTGAAACCTCGAGATTTTCACGACAATCGGGAGTCGCTAATGTGTCGAAGATTTATGTCGTGGCTTGAAAATAATCAACCACGGTCAATTGCACTGAAAATTTCCTAATAGCTACCCGGTAGATTAGGACGCGCTCAAATCGCGCCAGATTGAAATTAACCGTGATTTTAAACCCGGATTCAGAAATTGAAGGTTCGCGCATGTCACAATTCATTTTAGGAACGTCGACTCATCTCCAGAAGATTTTTCTACAAACCGAGATTTTTGGCGGAAAAGCAAAGTAAGGCCGTTTTTGTTCGGGATTGTCGGAGGCCGTTTTTAATCGAATCTTCGGGAGGCAAGTTGGATCATTTGACGGGGAAATGTCATGAGAAGGCCGAGGACACATGGGTTGATTTAATTGAGCTTCAATTGGATGGAATTAATTGGCAATTGAATGAATTAAGTGAACAAATGTTCAAAATTCGAAATCCCCTTGGCACACCACATTTTGGACCTATTAACTAGCTGGTAGGAAAGCTAGAGGAGAGAGAAAGAGGCTGAAGGGTGGGCCGGCCATGGTGGGGGCAAGGAGAGAGAGAGATTGACAAGTGTTGGAGCTAGAAGAGCTCTTGGGGGGCCCTTGCTTCAGCTAAAGCTTCTCCTTCCTTGAATCTCTCGTGCGGCAGCTTTCTCCATGGCTGAGGAAGGGAAAAAGCTTGAGAAACCAGTGGAGTTCGTCCAGCAGCCGTCCGAAGCCCAGCAAGCCCACCGGAGCAGCTAGCTCGCCCGCCGCGTCCAGTCCCGTGCAGCCGCGAGTCCAGCCGCTGCTCTGCCTTCGTCCCGCGTCCTTTGGCCGTCTACCTCGCTGTTCGACAGCCACAGCACCGCCTGGGAGCCGTCCGAAGCTTCCTCTTGCCCATCTGACCTCCCCATCGCCGTCGCATGCCCATCGGACCCCATTTCCTCCTCTGTTTTCCCCTCGTTCCAGTTTCTGCTCCAGCCGACCTTTCGCCAAAGATCCGAGTAAAAAGTTAACTTCCCGGTTGAATCAGTGAACGAGCCACCCATCTCCGCGAAGACGACATCCAGACCGTTCCGGAGCACCTCGCTGCTCGCCGGAACGATTCTCCGGCTGTCCCGAAATCCTGAGAGAAGCCGCCGCTCGCCGGACCGTCTGGTTCCGCCCTGCTCCGCCTGTTCCGCGTTTTCTTGCTGTTTCGCCCCATTCCGACCATTCCTTTGCCCGTCCCAACCTCCAGCAAGATCCCCAAGACCCCCGGAAGCCGCCGGTTGCCAACCACCCGCTTGCCGGAGCTCCGATCGACCTGTTTCCTCTCCGTTCAGCTGCTGTTTTCTTCTCCCGGTTCAGCTCAGATCAGAAGCAGAAAACCAGCAAGCCGTGTGATCTTTGTGGCCCGTTTTCAAGCCCTTTCCGGCCTCCGTTGGTGTCGCCGCTTTAGGGTTTATCGACCGCCTTGGCGTCGTGGTGGCCGTGAACTCACCGGCGCGCAAAACCGGTGAGTTTATCCTCTAAACCTTGCTTAGTAAGTTAATCATGCTTAAAGGGTGCTTAGATTAGTCTAATTAGGTTTAGGTGGTTAGATTAGATTATTTTAATGTAAATTAGATTAGTTGTATGATTAGTTTAATGGATGTTTAATTAGGGTTAATTGTATGTTTAAATTAGTGTAATCTAATTTAAGCCCTAATTGATTATTTTTAATTAAATAATTATTTCGAATTTTTAAATATTATTTTATTTTTTATATTATAATAATATAATATTTAATTATTTAATTTTCGGAATTAAATTTAATTATTTAATAATTTCGAAAATTTTGCGGGATGGTCGGTTGTTAGAATTTCGCTGATCGCAGCAGTGCGGTCGGTTTGTGCTAATTGTAAGCTTAAATTGAGAAATTGAGTGATTGATGGTTATGGTCAATTATTCCAAAAATGTGGAATTAAGTGAAATCGGAGAAGTTTTGGTATTTAACTTGAAAATACCCGGTGTTAGCTTCTAGCACTGTGATTGGTTTGTATGGCTAGTTTGTATCGATTGATTGAATGGTTGTTTATGTGGGGATTTATCCCAAAGATGTTTAGTATCGATATTCGATTGGAATTTGATTGTGAAAGGTTGTGATTGGATCTAGAAAATCGTCGAAGTTCGACTGTGCCTTGTTAGACCGTAATCTGCCACCTATTGAAGGTTGCGCCCGTTGGGCCGTAAATTGCCACCCGATAAGGGTCGCGCCTGATGAGGCCGTAATCCGCCACCTATTAAGGGTCGCGCCCATTGGGCCGTAATTTGCCACCTAAAGATAGGTCATGCCCTTTCGACCGTGGTTTTTAGTGAATGATCTGATTGATTATTGAATTGTACTGATATGCAGGAATGGACTGAGACGAGGTAAGTCCTCAACTCTCTTTGTGTGGTTAGAGCACCCTGGGGCTTATTTTCTTCCTAATCGAGTTCTAGAGGGTAGGACTCGCTGAGACATCGTCTCATCCCGGTTGTGGGATAATATTTCAGGTCCCTAGATGGTGGATCCTCCGGAGCTTTTTGGTAGACCAGTGAGGGTTGCTGAGAGGATTTTTGACTTCGCCGATCCCGACTGAAGAGCTGGCGAATGGACCTGTCTAGCTGATCTTAGGACAGCCTAGTTTTTGAGGACTGATCTTCTATAGATCTTTTTGTTAATAGTCTAGTCCTGTAAATCAACTGGTTTGATATGTATAAAAAGTATGTGGTTGGTTTTGAAAATGTGATCCTGCTTTTCTATCCCAATTGAATTTTGTACGGGATTATTTATCCGCTTCCGCATGTGCAATTAAAAAGAATGGGTCGGAGACGTGTCCTGGGAAGTCGCATTTCCATCGACCGCAGTGGGATGTGCACGTGCTCGAGGTTCGGGGCGTGACAGTACTACTGAAGGTCACTGTGGTTCCATGCAGTGCTGTAAGGCGTGCTACCTCTGCTGTGGGCATTTTACCCACCTTCACTCATCGCAAGCACGGGTGACTATTATACCAACTTACCCAGTGGTAGCTAAAGCATGTAAACACACCCTGATGTGAAGTCTACCTTCTCTATCATGAGGCCCCATAATTTTTTATTTATCTTTGTCTTCCCGATAGAGAAGGAATACAAATAACAACACAGGGTCTCCCACCCCAAGATAGATCTCCCACATGTTTTCTCCTTGAGCCTTTTAAGGACCTACTCAGGTCCTAGACAAGGCTATATGAACTTTATGAACTATTAGTACTACTGGAGGTCACGTCAATGCCCAGCAATCCTTGAATAGAAGTTTTCCATGCTGTCTTACTTTTTAAATGCTCTTCTCTAATATAAATACATTGTAGCCATCATCAAATCCTCCAACCAACCCCTCCACCCCCTTTTTCCTTTCTCTTCTTTTCTCTCTATCACACACACATTTGCCTTTTCGCAAAACCCTTTTCAATGATTCCTCCAAGAATCTCGTTCGATGCTATAATGGAGTAAACCTTTATAAAATTACGTCTACATATAAATGATCAATGAACTGTGTTAGAAATCGAGTCACAAAATACACATGCTGCATAGTTTTATTTTTGGAAAGAAAGCCTAACTTTAGGGTTTAAGTACATTACAAATGCCAATACTTTTGTATGGTGTTATCTTAGGTGCTAAAACTTATTCTTTTGCTTATTTGAGTACCACAAATTTGAAAAGTCAATCAGTTGAGTGCCACTTCCGATTTGTCCTGCCGGATAAGCTAACGTGCCTCTTTTGGTTGTCCGATGTGACCATCGAAAAATATTATTATAATATTTTTAAATATGTTTATTACTATTATTATTTTTTGAATTTTGAATGATTTATTTATTTTTCTTTAAAGCTGGCGAGTATCATAGGCAATTCTCACTGGTCGTGAAATCCTCGCCCAGGCCACCTCACCCTCGGCTGTGAAGGCCTTAGGTGAGGCTGTCAAGGCCTATATATATATATATAACTCCAATTACTTTATTATTTTGTAGTATGCCAAATGCGCAAGCCAATGTAGTGAAAAGCTTTGAATAGAAGGTTGTTGGTCGTTGGCAGAGGTGAGATAGAAAAAAGCATTTAGAGAAAGGAGACTAGAAAATCAATAATATGGAGGAAACAAATTATCCTAATTTTAGCATGACTGGAACCAACTATGAAAACCTTTCAAACAGAGCTATCTGGACTTCTTTGCATAATAGAAGAAGGAGATAGATGGTTGGGCTTACTGAAGAATAGACAAGTGTCATGGTTCGTGAATCCTCCCGTACTCGTGACACTTGTGAGTGGTGTTTAGGGTTATCGAGTGAAGAGTGAGGAGGTAGAAGGGACAAACACAACTGGTTCGTGGGAATGGTGTCAGGACGATTGGTGCTAGGAGTTCTAGAATAGAAGGATGATATTACTTAGGAGCTCTGAAGGCGGGATTGGCCTCCCGTGCACAAACTGGTCGGGAGCTGATGCCGCTCTCCTGATGAGGCCATGACAGGCCGAAACCAGTTGTTGAGCCTACAGAGATTTGCTGTCTCACTTGATGGACTAGATACCCAAGCGAAGCTGGGCATGGTAGGATCTCATATGAAGAATTATTTACCGTATTGTTCGTGGAATAGCTATAGAGAAGGAAGGCTGGCTTGGCGAACTCGCCAAGCACCGCATGGGTCGTTCCGAAACTAAGGAAACTCTCGGCCCCTGACACAATGCTATATGAATTTTCTACGAAAGACAATAGGAGTATGAAAGAAGTTAGAAAAAACCATGAACTATCGGTACTACTGGAGGTCACGGTCGTGCGCAGCAATCCTTGAATGGAAACTTTCCACGCTTGGTCTTACTTGTTCAAAGCTCTTCTCCAATATAAATGCATCGTAGCCATCATCAAATCCTCCAACCAACCCCCCCCCCTTTTCCTTTCTCTTCTTTTCTCTCTATCACACACACATTTGCCTTTTCGCAAAACCCTTTTCAATGATTCCTCCAAGAATCTCGTTCGATGCTGAAAAGCTACTATTTTTGGCTCTCTCCCTTTTCCCGATTGTCATCACCTTGAGCGATGGCACTCACCCAGCAATGGCGCAGGGCAGCAACAACAGCAATCCAACAACGATCGCGGTGAACGTTGGGGTGATCCTTGATCTGGAGACGCAGGTGGGTCAGATGGGATTGACCTGCATTAACATGTCTCTCTCTGATATTTATAGTTCGAACCCTTCCTTCAAGACTAGGCTCGTCCTCAACGTTAGAGACTCCAAGCGAGATGAGCTTGCCGCCGCCGCTGCAGGTTCTCTCTCTCTCTCTCTCTACTCTCTAACATACTGACCGGTCACGATGCTTGACCAGAAATATACGATGGCACCAGCTTTTGGGTTAGCATTTTTGTACTTCTGTTGATCGTGTTGAAGATTGTTTTGGTTAGTCTTTTCTTTGTAGCGAATTTTATGGGGCTAAATCTCTGCTCGAACTTCGATGGGGTTTGGTCTTGGGTTAATACACGTATTGCGGAAGAGCATAAACTGTTTTATGCATCTGTTTGTGTGATGCAAGAAAAAACCAATTATTGTTCTCAACGACTTATTAGGCTATCATATGAAAATTTCAGCTTCTATATATTTGAAAAGTAAAAAGAATCCCCAGCTAAGCTTTCAAAGACACAACGACATTTGAGTGTTCCATTCAAAGCAATATGCATTCTCGTAGCAAAGATTGTTCAAGCAACAATTTCCAAAGCTCCATGAAGGAACGACCAAGCTTAAGTTTACCAAAAAAGAAAGAGACCAAGATTTTTCCTCATCCTCACGAACTGTTTGTCACCAATCTGTACTCACTCTCTTAGCTGCCCTGTTTATAATTTTCTTTCCCCCTTTCAAATTTAATGACTGCAATATATAAAAAGGACTTTTTATCATCGTGAAAACGAAGTCGTTATCATCTTATGATAGGATCAAAGATGACATGAAGTTGATCATTCAAGAGAGAAAAAAAGTCCACCTTCTCTATCATCTCATATTGTGCCGAAATAAAAATATGTACATAAATTTGTGGAGGCAAATTTTCATCTCGATAAAGACATGCGAATAGGGTTCTTGTTTATGATCTTGGATGGGGAAATATTGGACTACTATTGCTAGCTCTATTCTTGAAGAGTATAAAGCTCTCCTGTGACTCTTGCCCACATAAGTGTAGTACAAATTTATAAAATTATGTCTACATGTACATGATAAGTGAACCCTATTAGAAATTGTCTCGCTAAAGACACATGCTATATAGCTACAGTTCGGAAAAAGAGCCTAACGTTATTGTGCTTTTCAAGTTAGAAATATAATCATTTTTGCGGAGATGGTTGATAAAGCAAACTTAAAATTTATCTTTGGGAAAATATGTACATAGAAAATATCTCTACATAATTATACTATTTTTTTTTTTTTTTTGTTCTAGTTGAGCCATGTATGACTATCCAGTATTGAGTTGAGTTAGCGATTAATTATTTCCTGGGAAATGGTGTTTTGATGGTCAAATTAAACAACTCAGGTTTGAAGTTCAACCAAATAATTGTCAATCAACGAAAGGAGTTTAATATGGATGTTGAGAGGCTTGACATATATCATATACATCACAATCCTCATAAAATCCAAAGACTTGGGAATTGGATTCTAGAGTGGAATTTTCAAATGGCATGAGAGACACGGTGTGCTTCCCTAGCCTGATAAAGAGGTCAACTTAAAGATGAAAAAGAATCCACTTGATTGTCCTGGGCCATTTTATCCTCCTATTTGGTTCTTGACATTACTTCTTTCGAAAGAATTAGTTTATGCTTTGTTTGCAATATCATATGCCAAATGACATCTAAGGCGACAATCGAAAGCCTGTACTATGCTTAATAAATTAAATCTTTCAACAACCTCATGGGTTGATTTCAGCTGGTAAAAAATGGAGGCGCAGCCTCGATTCCCTCCACGTAGAACAAATAATGTCATGAATCTGCAGTTTACTTTATTAAAGTGCGCTTTCTTGACATTAATAAATTTTGCATTTGCACACAACTGTTCTTGTCTGAAATTACGTTAGATCTGAATGGGAAGGTTCGACTATGTTTCGTGAGTATAATTTCATATATACTTGAAAATAAGAGGTTTCGCTTACCCGTGTTGGAGGAATTCACATTTTATCAAGGACATGTTGAATTAGGAGTCTAGTCATAGGAGTCTAGTCATAATGAAAAAGGCTCCAGTGATACATTCAACTTCATAAACATTTTTTTACATGGGTCAATATCACTATAATAAACGGAGAAAATGGAGAAGTTTTAATTATTAGTACACACATACTGTTTAAATAATATCAAGTACGAGTTCTTTCCCAACTTCAACTTCCTATGTTTCCTTTTTCTTAAACATTTCTATTTTTTATGATATTGCATCAAGTTTTAATTGAGTTCTGATCAATACTATGCCTTTTCCACAAAGAATTTGTATTATTATCTGACTTATTATTATTGTTTCACCGTCTTTTCTGGTTCACCCGTGCAGCACTTGATCTGATAAAGAATAAGCAAGTCCAAGCCATAATAGGCCCTCAAGGTTCGGCGGAAGCAGACTTCCTCATTCACCTCGGAGACAAATCTCATGTGCCCATCATCTCTTTTTCTGCCACTAGTCCTCCCCTTAGTTCTCTTCGGAGTCCATACTTCCTTCGAGCCGCGCAAATTGACTCGTCCCAAGTGAATGCCATAAGCGCAGTCATTCAAGCTTTCGGCTGGAAAGAAGCGGTCCTCATATATGTGGACAACGAGTTCGGAGCAGGTATTATACTCTCTCTTACCGAAGCTTTGGAAGAAGTCAACACGCGAGTGCCCTATAGGAGCCCCATTTCTCCTTCAGCGACGGACGATCAAATCCTGCGGGAACTCTACAAATTAATGACGATGCAAACAAGGGTATTCATCGTGCACGTGTTAACTACCCTTGGTTCTCGGCTATTTGCCAAAGCAAAAGAGGTGGGAATGATGAACGAAGGTTATGTGTGGATCTTGACTAATGGAATCACCGACCTACTGAGTTCTGTGGATTCATCTATTGTCGCTAGTTCAATGCAAGGAGTACTGGGCATCAAGACTTATATCCCGGACACACCAAACCTAGACAACTTCATGGTCCGATGGAGGATGAAATTCCAACAAGAGAATCCTTCCGCCCATAATCCTACATTGAACATTTTTGGATACCGGGCTTATGACGCTGCTTGGGCTTTGGCAATGGCCGTTGAGGAAATGGGTGCGACGAATTTTACCTACCAGATGTTGAATTCTTCGACAGAGACAACAGTTATCGACAAGTTTGGGGTCTCTCTAAATGGTCAGAAACTTCTCCAAGAACTAGCCAATATGACATTCGCAGGCCTCACTGGAAATTTTAGACTCGTCGATGGGCAGCTAGAGTCGACGGTGTTCCAAATCGTTAATATCAATGGAAATGCAGCAAGAGGGATTGGGTTTTGGACGCTAGAAAAGGGGCTGGTAAGAGATTTGTATTCATTCAGCACAAGCAAATATTCCACTAATATCGGATCAATAATATGGCCAGGAGATTCAACCTCTTTTCCCAAGGGATGGGAGATTCCCACAAATGGGAAGAGGTTGAAAATTTTAGTCCCCGTGAACAACGGTTCCTATCAATTTGTGATTGGGACTCAAGATCCTAGCACAAATACATTCCAAGTCACCGGATACTGCATCGACATCTTTCAAGCCGTCATTGAAAAACTGCCTTATGCTGTGGCTTATGACTTTATTCCGTTTACCGCGCAAAGTACTTACGATGAGATGATCGATCAAGTATTTTATAAGGTCAGCAAGTCCTTAATTTCGTTGGAATACATGTTGAAACTTATTATGCTATCATGTGGTTGACAAATAAAACTTTCCCCTTCCTTTTGTTGGAACAGAATTATGATGCAGTGGTGGGTGATACAACAATCATTGCGAATAGATCATTATATGTAGACTTCACCTTACCATACACCGAATCGGGGGTTGCAATGCTTGTTCCATACAAGGACAACAAGAACAAGAATGCTTGGGTTTTCTTGAAGCCACTCACTTGGGACCTTTGGTTAACGATCGGATGCTTCTTTGTGTTTATAGCACAGGTCGTGTGGATTCTCGAACACCAGATCAATGAAGACTTCAGGGGTTCAGTTGCGCATCAAGTTGGCACGAGTTTCTGGTTTTCGTTTTCAATCATGGTCTTTGCACAAAGTAATCACCCTTTACTTTAATAAATCAATTGATCATTACAATTTCCATATCGTTCTTAAAAAATTTAGATGCTTTCTCTTAATTTGGATTGCAGGGGAGAGAGTATTTAGCAACCTAACCAGATTTGTTGTGATCGTGTGGTTTTTTGTGGTACTTATACTAACGCAAAGTTATACGGCAAGTTTGAGCTCTCTTTTGGTGGTGCAAAATCTTCAACCTACTGTGGCTGATATTGATCAGCTTCTAAAGAGTGGAGAAAAAGTGGGTTACCAGCACGGCTCTTTTGTTTATGGAATGTTAAAGCAAATGAAGTTCGATGATTCGAGACTTATATATTATCATTCTCCTGAAGAATGCGATGCTCTTCTTTCCAAGGGAAGTGCAAAGGGCGGGATTGCAGCAGCATTTGATGAAATCCCCTACATTAAACTTGTTTTTTCTCAATATTGCAATAAATATACCATGATCCCGACATTAAAAACTGCTGGATTTGGCTTCGTAAGTCCTCAACCTCTCAATCATAGCCCAAAAAAGAAAACCCTCAAAATTTTCAATTACTAGAGTTATTCATTATTTCTTTGATTGAAATATCTCATGTCTTACTTTTGGTTTACAGGTTTTCCCCAAAGGGTCTCCGCTAGTACCAGATATTTCGCTAGCAATCCTTAATGTAACTGAAGGGCCTAAAATGACTGAAATCGAAAACACATGGTTCCCATCGAAATCCATTTGCCTGGATTCGACTAACTCAATTTCTTCCAATAGCTTGGATCTTGACAGTTTCTGGGGCCTATTCTTGATTGCTGGAGCTGCTGCAGTTCTAGCTCTCTTCATTTTCATGGTCATGTTCGTTAAAAAAAGTTGGCATGAAGTAACAAGTTCTTCAGGTTCATTGCAGGAGAAAATTGTTGCATTGGGAAGAAGATTTTACCAAAGGGACCTCAATCCATATACTTCTAGGGAAGCCAGAGATAGAAATACGAATGATGGTGGCAATGAGATTGCAGCTGTTGAAGCTTCAGAAAACACTAACTTCCCTTTGAGTCCGTCAAGAGACTTTGGCAAAAACAACGACGATATAAACAATGAGCAAGGCACACCATCTGCAGAACAAGGACTTTCTAATAATGTAGATGAAGGGTGTCCAATGTAGCAATAAACTTCGAGCTTACAAATGTAAATTAAGAGAGGTACATACCTCAACAACTTTAGATACTAAACTTAAATGCCTCAACATCGTCCAACTTTGTACTATTAGTTGACAATAATTTCCCCCTCATTCTCTTCTCATGTAAGGACTGCAATTGATACCGTTTATTGTCTTATCAGTAATCGCAAACAATATAACAAAAGATAGATGCTTTTCAAAATATTTTCTAGTGGACATTACATGTACGTGTTGGCTTCTCTTATCCTCTAATGTATTGTCAATGTAAGTGTCCATTGTTATTTCAATAACTTGCCTAAAGTATCTAGTTTAGTAACAAAATACAACTTCTTAAACTAAAATTTAGAATGTATAATGAGAAAGTTCGGTAGAATAGGCTTCCATGGTTGAACCAATCGTCAAAATCCTATGTTATCATCTCTAAATAAATAATCGATTGACTCAGTAACATGTAATATGCTCCTAAGTATTTGCTTTATTATCAAACCATTCTATTTAACTAAAAGAATCCGTTGACACCTAAATTATTGCCGAAAAATTCGATATGCATATTTTTTGTAAATAATAATAATAATAATAATAATAATAATAATATAGAAGAGAAGAACGAAAGAAAAGAATATTAAAAAAATATAAATAACAAGTAAAGCACCAAAATGTCATTAAACCACAAGTGCAGCCCATTAAAATCACCCCAGGCGCATCAGCCAATTGGTCTAATTAGAGTCAACTCAATTCGGGTCATCACTCTCCAGCCCGTCCAGAAAACCAGGTCCAATTGGCTCATCCTCAGCCCAGTAGCCCAAGTCCAACAAACGCTTGACCTTGGCCCACGGCCCATGAGAGGTCCCTCCACTCCTCAAAGCTGGTTCTCTCTCTCGCTGAAGGTTCAAGTTTAGCGTCGGAGGCACATGAGCATAGTTGAGAGCTGAGGAAGGATTTGATGCGAAGGTCGAACACACGCAAGTGAAGATATCGCACGGAAATCCTCAGTTTGGTATTATCAGTAGTTATTCATTTTAAAGTTCGTTACCAAAGGTCTCAATTTGATAAATATTCACAACATTCATTTGAAATGGATGAATATGTTAAACGGTTAACTTAGATCGGGTTTGCATGAACTATTTAACATATTTTAACTCATTTTCATACAATACAAATCTATGACTCATATCTTATCTGATCCATATTACTAAAACACGTTTATGGTTGATCAAATCTAGGAAAACTCACACCCAATTTGAGATCAAAGCATAGAGTATGCAAATATGAGATCGAAAAAGGGCTAGACGGAGTAAAGAAAGATTTATAAAGATAGCTTAGGTCTAAGTAAGTCGTGATCTCATCTAATATCCATTTTTTTTTTTTTTGGATTTCATCCTTCTGAACACATTTTCTAAAAATAACTAATCCTTATAACAATACAACCTATTAAATTTTGACAAGTCTAACATAACAGATTTGATATGTGTATTTTTGGATGTGGAAAAGAACCACTTGTATGAAATTGAATGTTAGACGCAAATTGCATAACCCCAAGATCTCCATAACCTGAACAAGAACATGCATAATTGAGTAGAAAGATTAACGCACCTGTTTTGGGATCCATCGAACATAAGGCGGAAGCAAAAAAAAGGATTACCCACATATATTAAGGGGATCCACGCATCAAGTCATTTTCCTCTATTATCCTCCGTATCACTGGCTCAATGAGACGGCCCCCTCACGTTTAGCGTTAGGTAAACGCCCATTAGGTGAGGATACATGTGAGAATTAGGGTTAGATGAGAGACTTGAGCACTATTTATAGAGTTTCCAGCCAGTCCCCCTCATTACGGGTTAGGCTCAACTCGGCCCACACTAGCCAGCCCATATTAGACTAATTAAGAAACCTTCTATCTCTCTTTAGACCAACTCTGTTTTACGGTAACCGTAAAAGCAGTAAATTACAATATCAATTAATTTAGTCCATATTAGGAAAACTCTTACATTCTCCCACTTGGACTATATTAATTGAAATCATATCGTATGTGCACACATTTGGTCCAGAAATAATTCTTAATAGTCAATCCTATCTCATAAAGTCTTAAACACCGAATCATGGCGGTAATTGCGTGTATACACACAGAGCCTTCCATGGTCACGAATGTTCTCAACTTTATTGATATGGATTCAATATGGTAGTGTGTCAAATGGATATCGTCTCTCATAGAGAGATCCCATTTGTCAGTCACCATTCTCTTACCTTAGGTGTCACAAAAAAAATTGTGCCACTAGAGAATACTTTATGGTTCCAATGAACCCACATATGTCTTGTCCTTATGGTTAACATTTCTTTATGTATTACAAGACATATGCACAAGGCTAATAACCGGATGCCCGGATGCCCCTAGCCTTCACTCAAGGTTTATACAATCCCTTGAGACTTTATCAATATGTAACATAATAACAACACATTCAAAGTATTTTATTGAATGCAAAAGTTGATACATATCAAACCGTTACTAAGTGTAACGAACCACATATGTGAACTTTATCAAAGTAAAGCCAAAATAGCTCCCACTAAACAACAGTATCCGAAGATACTCTTAGGCCCATGTTAATGATATGTTACTAAAATACGCATGGGCGTAGGCCTTTAGCTAGTGGATCTACAACCACACCATCTATGAAAATATGTTATATTATAAGTCACATTTTTGTACCGTTTCTTTATGGTCAAAAATATCTGACCACTATATATTTAAACCCCTTGAGACCTCTGTAGTAAATAAATAATACTACAAATTTGTTATCTCAATACAACCGTATGGGTCTATCCATCAAGTTAAAAAGATCAACTCCGTCATGAGGTTCTGGAGCCTAATAGCCCAAGTAACAACCTAAAAGAATGTTACTAACACTGCATACATAGTAGAATATGACATAGAACTTTATTTACTGTACTTCCTACTAACATAAATCTGTATTCCGTTATTGATTACATGTCATCAGAACATTCAGCAAAGTTTACATCTAAATACTCTACTAACTGCAAAAATTAAACATGTCTATAAATTAGCATATAATCTCTTGTCTTCTTTAAGTACCTTAAAACCTTCTTGACAGCAACCTAGTGATCATGTCCCGGATTTGACCGATATCTGCCTAGAAGTCCCATCACAAAGACAACATTTAGTCTAGTGCAAATTCGAGCATACATTATACTTTTAAGTGCACTGACATAAGGTACACCATTTAATTAGATTTTCTCAATATCTAAATAAGGACAATGTGATAGATTTAGTCCATCACCATTAACAACAGGAGCAATTCCTGGCTTACAATGATATATATTGAATATTTCCAATATACAATCAGCAAATGTCCTCCAAGAAAATCTAATATAATATGGCAAAAACAATCCTTACAGACCTCAGTACAAAGGATATAAGATGTCTCAAGGTCACAACTTGTAAGCAAAACATCATGTACATAAAGTATGAGAAAAAATAAATTTCCTCCCACTGACCTTGCAGTATATTGAATTATTTTGTTCCCAATTGAACAAAATAACAACACTATGAAACTTTAATAATATTGTCTGGAAACTTGCTTAAGACCATGAATTAGAACTTTTCAGTCTATACATAAGTTTACTTGAATCTGCTGCAAAATCATCCAGTTGCACAATATATATATATATATATTGTATCCATTTTGCGTAACTTTATATCAAAATAAATTATTAATGCCACATTCACTCTGAAAGAATATTTAAATAAATAATTATTTCTTCACTATAAACAATCCACCCCTCTTTCAGGTTGAAAACTTTAGTTACCAATTTGGCTTTAAATTCCACAATCTTTCTTTGAAATTCTTTTAATTTTGTACGTCAATTTGTAACTAATGAACTTGTAATCTTTAGGCAAGTAAGTTAGTTTCCAAACACTATGATGTTTCATAGATTGTATACCGCATTTTATGGCATCTAATCACATACTTAATTGAGAACAAGAAACGACATTTATATAAATTGCTAAAACAACTTTGTAATGGATATTGTAATCAGGCTCTCACAAATAGACTATATAGTATGATGATATAACTGATCGTCTTTCCCTAATAAATCTCCTTAATAAAGCTGCAACCACTTTATTCTACACTTGAGAGATTTAAGAAATTTCATTATAAACTATATCAAGAATAGTACCTTGAACCTCAACAAGTTTAATCTATGGTACAGGAGATTCCATAATTATCTGTATAGGTAAAGACAAAAATATAGTAACATCCATCATATTATTATCTTTAATAGTCTGAGAGCGGTTATCCTCTACAATTACGTCAATTTTTAAAAACTTTAGAGTATGTGATTTCATAATTCTTGTACTTTCTTTAGGGTCTTAAAATCAATACCCTTTTGAACAATCTAGGTAAGATACAAAATAATTTCGAGTGAATCTTTTGTCAGGATTTTCAGGCATAGTAATTAAGTTACCACCCCAGAATCTACCAAGTATTTAACAAATGACCCTTTAAGCTATTTCGCATTGTCATACTTGCCAAAATACTCACGGCCACTGTTAAGCCTGACAACCTTTTAAGACCTTTATCTCGATCATTTTCCTTAAATAGAAAATTTTCGGAAACAACCTTTTAACCATATACGAGATGTATATGTCGTTAGGACTTAAACACAATCTTTGCAGATGTGTCCTAATTTCAATATCAGACAAGACATAATTTCAAGCAACTAAAGCTTCCATCATCTTATAGCAGTGCAGTCCGCAGGCAAACCTCTTTTCAAGTGTTCCAGAATGGAACGCTTCATGGATAGTAAGCAAAATTTAATTGCTCTTTTCTCAAGCAACAAATCATATGTCCACAACTTAAAATTTGAAGCAGTAAAAACCTCAATAATAATGAAGTTATTAATTACAGAAAAGGTAACTGAAAATCAAGCAATATATATATATATATATATATATATATATATATATATATAATTAGCATCATGTGAGCATTGTGTAACTTGACGTACAAGTACACATCCAGAGAGTTACATGCAAAATCACATAATCACCTTTTGGCAGAATACATGACATGCAATTGTACACTCCCGACATGATAAGGGTTATGAGAATATATTCCAATCTTCGTGAATTCATCACCTTTGGGCATATGAACCATTAGGATCAGTCACTCCTCCACCACACTACCATGTATCCCTCCATAAACTAATACACAATTACCTCATTTGGGAGTATAACTATGCATTAGACCATGAGACATCCTAATTAAATATACGAGATCGAAATTTCTCAAACCCAATCAAGTGTGCCACTTTGGTGGTCACAACTCAATTGAATTCTTAAAATTCTCTCATACCAGGGATATAATCTTTACTACTCACATACATCATATACATGTGCTTTTAACTTTAGTGACGGGGGCATGTTATCACTAAAATCACATATCATGTTAATTATATTGCTTTATCATGTTAACTTGACGTACAAGTACACAGCGAACCTATTAGACAGATTCCAATGAGATCATTGATCACAGTAATACAAGAAACTTCTCATAACAGAGAATAAAACATCTCTTATGCACCCCAATTACATATTACCAGAACAACATAAAAAGAATGCTGATCTAAAATATCTCTCACAAATTAACATCAATAGTAATACATGGTACATCAAATCGACAAACTTGACAGCTGATCCATTATCACTCATGAATTCATAAGGCAAAAATGACTCCAAGGCCAACAACTGATTTATTAATCAATTTTAGGTAACAAATATCATTACTTCAACCAGTGACCTATTAATTAAGTCAAACCAGAGAACCAAATATCTAAAATTTAACAGTAGATACTATTGCTATGCATAAATGTTGTCATACTCCTTAACCATAAAAAATATTCAACTTGATAGACATTAACAAGTGACCAGATGAGTTCATGTATAATATGCAAGTAACTTAATTGACATGCATTACCCACATTCAACAGAGATGTGTTAATCGTACATCGGTTTGGTCACGAATCCTTAAGTCATCTATCATTCAAAGATTACCGAGTGTGTAAAGGAGTATACTTGAGTAACAAAAGTTTCATAATCTTTATTGTTTCTCATCAGCTCAATACATAGCTCAAATACAATCTCATATGAATTGTATCTCATTAATGCACTTGTTCACAATAAAGTTTGATTTTTATTGATGAATCACACCTTTTTATTATGTGATAACATACTAGTAACCCATCACCTGTATTTCTAAAATCATAGAAAATACAAGAAAAATACGCAAAAATACACTAAAAATACACGTATTTAGGATTTCATATGCAATTTCACATCAATAAAACCATCAAATATATAAAATAAATATACCACAAGATAGAAAATCACCATACGAGTCCAACGCCGCCAACCACGTGCCAAAATAAGCCCCCACGCGCCCGCACGCACCGCCTGAGTGTGCGGTGCGTGGGGCTCACGCGCGGCGCTCGTTTGACGCCCAGGCGGCACGTGGCCGCGTGCGGCATCCCCCGGCGACGCGCCACCGACCCTCTTGCTCGTCTCGTCTCCCCCAATCCAAATTTGTGATTTAATTTAATTTTTATTGAACAAAAAGTCTCGAAAATCACAAATTATGGCAAGATCAGTACCAATTATGGCTAATCCATAAAAATTAGGGTAGATCCATACAAATCAGGGTAAATCCGTACAAATTAGGGCAAAACCAATTGTGTTCGAGTTCTAAGGTTATGGTTGCTCCGATACCACATGTTAGACGCAAATTGCATAACCCCAAGATCTCCATAACCTGAACAAGAACATGCATAATTGAGCAGAAAGATTAACGCACCTGTTTTGGGATCCATCGAACATAAGGCGGAAGCTAAAAAAAAAGGATTACCCACATATATCAAGGGGATCCACGCATCAAGTTTTTCTCCTCTATTACCCTCCGTATCACTGGCTCAATGAGGCGGCCCCCTCACGTTTAGCGTTAGGTAAACGCCCCTTAGGTGAGGATACATGTGATAATTAGGGTTAGAGGAGAGACTTGATTATTTATAGAGTTTACGTGGTCCTCCCTCATTACGGGCCAGGCTCAACTCGGCCCACACTAAGCCAGCCCATATTAGACTAATTAAGAAACCTTATATTTCTTTTTAGACCAACCTTGTTTTACGGTAACCGTAAAAGTAATAAATTACAATATCAATTAATTTAGTCCATATTAGGAAAACTCTTACATTGAATTGATTCAGATGTGATTTTGCCAAGTTGAAGTGAAACCGAGTTGAAGTCAAGTGAATATTCAAGACCTCTTTTGTGAAGAATGCCATGATTCTCAATTAGCAAATAAAGATGATATATCGATTGCCCTTTTTCCTCTTAGATTGGTCTAACACTTCCAACACCTTAAATTGTGCTATTGGTCTTTTCAATTCTTATCATTAATTAGCTAAATATAAGAGCAGAAGATAAGGGGCAGTGGGCACACAAAACAAGGAAAGACGATATCGGTAAGGGATAAGATGTGGTCTAACCACGAAAAGACATGGAAGAGGAAGAGAGCTACAAAATCGTAAACAAGAGGAGGTGATGGTAGAAAGAACACCATCTTTTGGGGGGTTCCTCTCTCCAGCACTGGGATTTTTCTCGAAGGTCCATAAAACTCTCTCAAGCCACTTTCCATGATCGGGCCATGATCTTCCCTCGCTGTTATCTCTTCTTCATCTCGACTTCTCCATCTTTTGGCGCCATCATTCGAACTGTAAATAGCCATCCAAGCTCGCATGCAACTTCGAGCACCTCAACCTTGACTTCCAACTTGTCAAGGACTAGTTCTCCGTCACAAGCCACCAAAAACCGCATGAAAGGAAGACGTGAAAGCTAAGTGTTCAGTCTTGTTAAGACACTATTTGTTTGTTTGTTGTCCACCATTTCGTTCAACAATATGTAGCTCGTGTTAACATTCGAAGTTTTGTCAATATTTTAAGTATTATTTATTTTACAAAAATATAAAAATATTTATAAAAAAAGGATGAAAATGAATTAAAAATGTAAAAAAGAATAAAAAAGGACGAATAAATATGAATGAAAATGATAAAAAAAATACTGATTTCGGCGGGCCAGCATGTTCGGCCCACTTGTCTAAAACTTTCGGCTCACTACCCATTTCCCTAATTCCTTTCCTCTCTTTCAGCTCATTTTTCTTTAATTCTAATTCTTTGAGCCCACAACTTGAACCCAAGAAGACAAGAAAGGAGCCCATCCCGTCTCTCATCTCTTGCACAAAGCTTCTCCTTCCCGTCGTTCCCACTCAACTCCCTCCTTCAAGCAATCCACGATAAAATCCCATCTCTTTTCCCGGAAGTTGGAAAAGATTATTATCACAACGTTGAGCGCAGATCTGTCTCGTCTCCTTCCAATCTCTAACGATCCCGACGTGGGCGAATGTGTCAGCGTTACGCTTCCACCGTTCTGCAGGCTTCGTGGGAAGCTTGGCTGAAGGTCTGGGTAGAGGGAGAGAGCGAGCTCGGGAGGGAGGGACGGAAAGAGCGAAATACGGAGCCGAGCTACGAACTCAACTCAGCGTTACCCGACCATCCCCGTCGCAAGCCGACGAACCCTAGCTGACACACTCGAGCCTGCGGGCCTCCTCTTCCGAGGATCTCGATTCGGCGACATCGTGAGGCAGTCGGCCATAGCTCGACTCATCGTGAGCTCACCCTATAACTGCCATCTCCGAGCCAGGAAGGGATTTTCGCGATCGAAACTCATTCCCATGAACTCCTTTTTGCCTTGCCCTGTTCTGTTTTAAGAAGGAACCGAACTTGGTGTCTCTAGTTCTTGAGCGATTTCTTTTTAACTGAGTCGGCACTTAATGTTCAGCATTCCCTGGTGATTTTTTTGTTCTAGACCTGAGTTTGAGTTCTAAAAATGTTCGATATCTTCGGTGTTCACCATACGTTCGAGGGAATGCCCGAACTAAAACCATTCCTTTTAGTCCCGCATTCCTATTTATTCTAAGGATTCATAAATGCCTATTAATTGCCGAATACATTTGTTAGTCATATTTCATTTCTACCAAGTCTGAATATCCTGGAATTTCGATTGTTGTTCGTCTTGTGCTTTGTGATATTCCTATGAATGTTCTTTGTGTTTGTGGTTTGACAGCAAGTGTGAGCCCCGCCCAAATAGTGGTGGAGATTACTGGCTGTCTGGTGGCCGGAAGTGGCTTGCTATGGTGGTCCGGTGTTGGTCGTACCAGTCAACGACGAGTAGAGTCTCTTCATGGTCTAGTGTGGTGAGCCTCAGCCACGAGTGTGCGTGCGGACTCTCTTCTCAGTTTGTACTGAGCAAAAAGGCAAGAAGATGGCTTGGAGAAAAGGAGAGAGGACATAGGCTTAATTGGTCTAATAAGATTTGGGTTTATTTAGACTGATGGATTCGGACTTGTCCGGTCTAGTCAGTACAGGCTGGGCTTTTTATAGTTAGATTCGGATTGGGCTTGATTGTTAGTAGGTTGGGGCCTTTTATAATGGCTCGTTTTGTCCTTGGCCCGTCTTGTAGGCTTGTTGCAGCCCATGTTCGGACCGGCCCTTCCCTATTTTCGGATTAAATAAACTGCGAAAATATTCCAAAAATTTATTTTTAAAATTTTTAAAAAATATATAAAAAATTTAAATTTTTTTTAAAAAGTCTTCAAAAATTTAGAAAATTCGTAAATTAAAAAAAAAAAAAACAAAAACAATAAAAAAAATTAAAATTCCTCAAAACAGCTTTAAAATAGTATTTTCGGGTTGCCTTATCTTCATATGTGTGAAAATCTTTGATAAGAAAATTGTGCTCAAAATTGAACAAGCCCTTATGTCTTTACCATAGGATTTCGATTGTCCTTAAAAATGAATGCTTTCGATTGCGCACTTTCTGTATGTTGACTATAGTTTCCCTTTAGCTTAGTTAGAGATGATGTACCCTTATTTGGTAACATCATATTAGTTGCTGATTGCTATTTTAATAATTGCGCATCCGGATGATCACCTTACATGTTAGTGGATAAGTCCAAACAAAAATCTTCTTGAAATGAATAAGATTAGGTATTGAAAGAGTACTAATTAATCAATTAGTGTAACTAAATTCTTGACCCTAAATTCTCTAGTTACGTAGAAAGTGGAGTATACCCTCATGCTTTACTTAGTTTTTAACCGACTCCAATAGGCCAGTGGTGACTCATCATTAGAAAATTTTTATGAACACCCTAACGTTAAGCGAGGTATGAACTTGGAAGAGCCCGCGCCTAATCATGGGTCGTAAACTTGTCTTTTAGGTAATACTCCAAAACTTATTTTCCTCCCTACCAAGAGGTAGGTCGTGACAACCATTCAATATATAGTTCTAAATTTATATATTTTCGTACATAGATGCTTTGGAAGGTTAGTCGAAATTTTATCACTTATAGAACAATATAAATATAGATACTCAACAATATAGATACTCAACAAATATCTAGTATTGGATTTTAGAATCATATAGTCAAAATTAGTGTCACATTAGCATCAATAGAACAATATAGATACTCAACAAATATCTAGTATAGGATTTTATCTGTTGGTTTAGTATGTATGACATATATTGTGTTTATTTATCCTAAATCTTAAGAGAAAGAGGGCGAGGAATTAGGATTTTATTTTCCTAATTTGATACCTTCCATGTGCGCATCACATGTAAATTTCGGCCACCATAAGTCATCATTGAACTTTGCCAAACCATACTCCCACGAGCTTGGTCAAGATAATTTTTTTTATTAAGCTCTGCTTATTTTTAACCCATTTAGCACCGATCTAATTAGAATGCAAAAAGTAATTGAATGAAAAATGCTAATAATATGCAAATGCAAATTAACAATTTTTTTGTCTAGGAATTAGGGTCAAATCCTAATTTTCTCGTGCAATGAATGATTAAATGGGGTCACTACAATTTAGGTGTTAACAAGATATAATTTTGTAGTCTTAGATCCCTACATAGACATTTCACTAGTTTATGCTATAATACTGAATTGGACAAACACATAAAATAAGCACTTATGAATTAGTTTAAACTTTGTTGTGAATTAGGCCCATAATATAGAGAAATGCTATGTTTTCATTTGTTTATTTATTGGGAAATAGTCTCACTATATTTGTTCAGTAGGCTCTCTCTATTTGGTGTTTTATTACTCCATAGTGAAAAATTCTACAACTCAAGTAAATAGATAGTGACAGAAGAATAAACCTCTCTTCCTATAAGAGCTTTTCTCTCTTCTAGTAAGAGTTTGCCCTATCCATAGTGATGGAAGAAAAAACCCTAAAACCTCTAGGCGTCGCCCAAGGTGAGGAATTCCACATCGACGTCGATTTTCTTATATAAAGAGAATATGTGATATGTCCAAAATAAGAAATTAAAGTAGTTCTCTTCATCATGACTATAATTTTAAAAGATAATAACTCTATCCTCTCCCAGCTTCATTAGATAACGCAATCTTTCCTAATTTGGCACCTCCCATGTGCGCATCACATGTAAGTTTCAGCCACCACGGGTATTCAATGAGCTTCACCAAATTTCACTCCTCGACGGGCTTGGTGTAGATAATTTAATTAAGCTTAGAACCTGCTTGTTTTTAACCCCTTTAGCACCAGTCTAATGAGTATGCAATTTATGTAGGCCCAATGATATTAAATGTAAAATGCTCATAATATGCAAATGCAAATTAACAATATTTTTGTTTAGGAATCTCTGTGGAATCATAATTTTCTCATGCAATGAATGACTAAATGGAGTCATTAAAATTTAGATGTTAACAAGATATAATTTTATAATCTTAGACCCATACGCAGACAATTCATTAATATATGCTATAATATTGAACTGGACAAACACATAAATAAGCGCCTATGAATTAGTTTAAATGTTGTTGTGAATGAGGCCCATAATACAGAGAAACGCTATGTTTTCATTTGTTTATTTATTGGGAGATGGTCTCACTATATACGTTCTGTAGGGTCTCTCTATTTGGTGTTCTACTAATCCATAGTGAAAAATCCTATACTCAAGTAAATGGATAGTGAAATGAAAAAGATTCCGTGTGGACTTGGCTATTTCCTCTTTAAGCTTCATCAAAATTTCTGAGAAATTGTTTGCATTTATTGTTACTTTTGTCTGCCACATGACTCGTTTAATCGGCCCGTTCGAGGAAGTTTCACTCTAATTAGTCGGAAGTAGTCAGGATGGAAATTAATGGACGAGCTCAGATTAACTTTTCACTGCCCCTTTGTGGAAAATTGCGTCGCTCAAGTACATGGACGGTGAATTTAAAAAGACTCCGTGTGGACTGGAGTAACCGCATGAACAAGTTTGGACTCAATTTCGTCGATAAACGTCATCAAGGATCCAAATTCCCCGAGAAATTGTTCACAATTTTTGTTGCGATTTGTCCTTGACATGACTCGCATAATTAGCTCATTCCACGAACTTTCACCCAAGGTAGTTGGTAACTCGGGTTAGAATTCCATGGACGATCTTGGAATTCCACATTGTGTGGAAAGAGATTAATAATGGTCATGGATCATAATTAAAAAACCATTTTGAATAGGGCGAATTGACTTCAAATCATTTTGGATCACATAACATCAAACACTCGATAGAAACTCAACATTATCATATATGATATAACTGTAGACAAGACGTTATGATGTGATGCTTTTGTACACATGGAATGAGCCACCAGCTCGTTAACATCAATCACCTCATAAACATATTAATAATCGAATATAAATGAATTGAATCTAAATTGATACGCAAGAGAAAGTCGTCAACAACAACAACAACAACAACAATAATAATAATTATAAAAATAGAAGAACTACTATAACAATAATAAATCACTCATTGTGTACTATGATTTCGTAAGTTTATTATGTTCTTAAGCTATACATATAGATGGGTGTCCTTCTCAATGATTCTTGATTAGTTGCACATTTGCCTTTACATGGTATAGAGGTAGGTGATCAAATTTGGTTATGTACGTAATTTTTCATCAATTTATGAATTTTTCTTCTCTCTTTTCTTCATTATCCTTTTTTTTTTCGCTTTTGTTACGGTGCTACAGTATTATAAACAGTGTGCCAAACAATATATGAGTAGTATGCTATAATACCAAATAGTACATGAACGGTATAAAGATTTATAAACCTAAGGTTTTCATCCTACTATATCAAATTCAACTTGAGGGGAGTGTTAAATTAAGCAAAAAATATATCCGAGACCGTTCTCCATTAGCTATCTAATCTATTGATGTATAATTGATTAATCACTTTACAATTTAAAGTAGTTAAAAGAATTACCACCAAAAACATGTCGTGGCTTAGTGTACCTATTGAATCTACTATAGAGCAAGTCTTCTGGTACATGATGATCGAATTTAAGCAAGTTTGTGCAGATTGTTTGAGCGAAAAAACTAGATGTTTATGGTATCAACCAACAATTAATCAATCTTACATCAATTTACGCCTTTTCTAGTTGGCACATACTTATATTGGTTGAGAATCATCAAGTATCTCTTCTTCTTTGTGCATGATTATGTCGTATTATCCACAAGTTTTTGTATGCTAGATTAACTCCATCCCAAGCAGTCTCTTGATCAAGACCCTCCATATTAGAATTGGAAAATGCATAAGAAATTACTACATGATGCAATTGCATATACATCATATCGGAGACCATACATTTCCTAGTCTTAAATCCGAGTAGTTTCCAGCTCTCGGACAAAGTTCCATCATCAGCTGTTTAAAACGATACGGAAATAGCAGCAAAAAAAATGATGGTATAAACAATCCTGAGGTTAAAGAATTGTTAGGATTCTTCATACAAAATCAAAAATTGAAAAACAAAAACATGAAGTGTGAATGCTACCGGAGGTTATCTTATCTCTTTGCATAATACATACGCTCAGATGGACCCGCCCATGTCGAGCAATCCTTGAATGGAAGCTCTCCATGCTTTGTTTTACTTTTCAAAGCTCTTCTCCCTTATAAATTCATCGCCCTCGTCATCACATCCTTCATGTCTCTCTTTCACACAAACATACACTTGCTTTTCCCCGAGACCCTCTTCAATGATGCCTCCAAGAATCTCTTTCGACGCTGAAACGCTCCTCTTTTTGGCTCTCTCCATTTTAGCCATCATTGTGTGCTCCAGCGACGGTCCTCAGCTAGCAGTGGCACAAAGTAGTAACAACAACAGTGCCGCAACGATCCCAGTGAACGTTGGGGTGATTGTTGATCTGGAGACGTGGGTGGGTAAGATGGGATTGAGCTGCGTTAACTTGTCTATCTCTAACTTTTATAGTTCAAACCCTTCTTACAAGACCAGGCTCATCCTCAACGTTAGAGACTCAAAAGGAGAAGAGGTTGCTGCTGCTTCTGCAGGTTCTCTCTCTACCTTTTATACTTCCGTTGATTGATGAAGTTTATTTTGGTTAAGATTCAATTTAATATCTTTCACACGTCCGCCCGAGTCATGCGACCTTGAGAGACTGACAATTTGACGCTTAGCTTAACAGTATTTATGGGTTTTGTTGTTAGAGAATCAAGATCAAGACCATATTCTGCTATGTCAAGAAGTCAGCCACAGGAGGTCCTTGACTATGATAGATATGGATCGCCAGAAGGCGATATGGATCACCAGAAGTCAATCGAGAAGTAAATGAGCTAAGGACATGGATAACTCATGGATAACGAGTTTTATCAACGATGGAGATCATGCAAATGTCAAAGACACGGATTGCCAAGTCTCAGGATTGCTATTCTGTTATATTCAGCTGTAAAGTTTGTTAGTTGGAGTTAGTTAGTTCGTTTTTAGTAGTTAGTCTTCTGGTTTTCTATTAGTATATAGAGAGTGAATGTGATCGGTTGAGTGCTAAGAATAAACAGATGATTCAGAAGGTTTCTGCTGTATTTTCTTTGATCTTTTTTTGTTCAATGAAGATACAATGAAATAAGAATCGAATACTTCTTCACAGATCCTCTGTCATCATTCTTCATCTTCATCCTCTGTACTCTTGATTTCATACATTCTCATGGTATCAGAGCAGGAAGATCGACGTGCATCAGAATGAAATCCGTCCAGTAATCAGTTCATACATCAAGTCAGAAGAGGTGAACGAACAATGAAGCTCTCTGGATCAAGGTAAACTCGTAAGGGCTCATAGCATTACTGTTATCATCTCCTTCAAGTCAAAGGATCATAATAATGGCAATTAAAACTCCAAAATATCCTTTTCCGATACATGTGAATATCACAAACTTCGTCACAATCAAACTTGCTGAGGACAACTTCCTATTGTGGCAAGCTCAAATCCAAAGGTTTTTGAAAAGCCAAGATCTGTTTGGTTTTGTTAATGGAGATATTCCTTCACCCTCTCGAATGCTGCAAACAGAGGATGAAGGTTGTGAAACTGATCTTATTAATCCAGATTACACTGATTGGACTAGAACAGATCAGTTGATTTCATCATGGATCTTTGGAGCCGTTACTGAAAATATTCTGAGCCTGATAATTGGATTAGAAACATCATCCGAAGTATGGCAAACCCTTTTGAAAAGGTTTACACAGAAGTCAATTGCTAGAGAGTTTGAATTAAGGGGGAAACTGCAAACATGTCAAAAGCATGAACAAACTCTTGCTGATTATCTCAGGGAATATAAATCCATATGTGATCAGTTGAATGCAATAGGCAAACCTGTGGATGAAATAACCAAAATGTTTGGTGTGTTGGAAGGTTTAGGTCCTGAGTATGAAAACTTTCGGACTACCATATATTGTTTAAAGCCTCAGCCAGAGTATGATGAGGTTATTGCTCAATTAGAAAGGTTTGAATCAAGACTCAAGAACCTTTCCAGGAGTCAGTTCAACCCGAATTTGGCATATTTTGGACAAAGACAGTTTCAGGTACAGTCTAAAGATATCACAAATGAAGACTACTTTTCTCAAGCCTCTGGATTTATATCTCAAAGAGGAGGTTACAGAGGTGGTCGAAGCTATGGTCGTGGTAGAACTGGTAACAATAGGGGTCGTGGTTTTGAAAGATATCATAATTACAGAACAGATATCTCCAGTCCAGGGCAAGGAAATCAACACCCTAGACAGAGAAATGTTATCTCTACAACAAACCAAGGGTTTAGACCCTATACCACTTACTCACAAAGGTATCAAAATGTCAAGACTTATCCATCTGCAAACTCGAGTAAGAACTTGCAGGATGAAAAAGAAACAAGTAGCATTCGACTAGAATGTCAAATATGTAAAAAGTCTAGACATGATGCTCTTCGCTGCTGGTATCGGTTTGATAATTCCTATCAAGCAGAGGATATTCCAGCAGCATTGACAACAATGCATATTGAAGACTTAACAGGAAGTGAGTGGTATCTTGACTCTGGAGCTACAGCTCACATCAGTGCCAATCCTGGTATGCTCCATACCCTTTCTAAATATCAAGGGCATGATATTGTTATGATAGGCAATGGATCATGTTTTTGTAACTCACATTGGCAACACTGGCTCAAAACAAAGAACAATACATTACCCCTTAACGATGTTCTAATTGTCCCAGAGATAAAGAAGAATCTTCTTTCAGTATCTAAACTCACAGATGACTTCCCTTGTTCCTTTATCTTCGACAAAACTGGTGTTTATGTAAAGGACAACAATACCAACACAATGGTGAAGCTCGGAAGGAAAATTAAAGGGCTTTATCAAGCTAATCCACAGACCACAGAAGCCTTCTTTACTCAGCGGCAAAAGACAGTCGATGAAGACATATGGCACCAGATTTTGGCTCATACAAATGCTCAAGTAGTTAAGCATCTGCAAAAACAGAAGCTTATACAATTTGTTTCATCATCTCAGGTTGTTTGTAGCGGCTGTCAAATAGCTAAAAGTACAGCTCTATCGTTCCTTTTTCGGATTCTACATCAAGTTTTCCATTAGAAAGAATTCATTGTGACATATGGGGACCATCACCAGTCTGTTCCTTTCAAAAGTTTAGATATTATGTGATTTTTGTTGACAATTTCTCTCGATATTGCTGGCTATATCCCATGAAGTTGAAGTCTGAGTTTTATGACATATTTGTTCAATTCCAGAAGTTAGTTGAACGACAGTATAATCATTAGATTAAAATCTTCCAGAGTGATGGAGGAGGAGAGTTCGTAAGCAATAGATTCCAAAAATTTCTGAGACACCATGGAATAAGACAGCTCATATCATGTCCTCACACACCATAACAAAATGGGGTCTCCGAAAGGAAGCATCAACACATCGTTGAACTGGGATTAGCTATGCTCTATCACTCAAAAGTTCCACTAAAATTTTGGGTGGATGCATTTGTGATAGCTAATTACATCATAAACATTCTTCCCACACCAAAGCTGCAGATGGACACACCTTATAACAAACTTCATAATAGACAGCCAAGGTATGATCATTTAAGAGTATTTGGCTGTGCATGCTATCCTTGCCTGAGACCATATACAAGTCATAAACTTGATCCTCGATCTCTCCCCTGTATCTTCTTGGGTTATAGCAATCAGCACAAAGGGTATCGATGTTTGGTCCCAACTAATAATCGTGTATACATCAGTAGGCATGTTGTCTTTGATGAGCATTCTTATCCTTTTACAAAGAAGCTGGTCAATGAATATGGACATTATACAAACTTATACAAACAATGGATTGAAGGAATACATTTCCTCGAACCATCAAGAACCAAGTCACCAGCTACTGGATCCTTTCATCAGTCAGCCACAAACCAGATCCATCCTGATCTCCATGATTGCTATAATTATCATCCATGTCACAGACAACAATCTCAGATCATTTCCTCGAGGAATATGCAGAATGAGACAATGACAGAAGAACAATCTGTCATGGCATCAATAGATGCTATGCCTCAAGATCAATCTACCTCTCAGGGACAATATACTACCAGCTCTTTATCTTCACACAATGATCTACTAGCTGAAAGTAGTTCTAATGAAGGGCACTCCAATTCCAATTCCATTTTGTCTTCCTCTCAAGGTATTGGTAATAATCATCATATGCAGACTCGACTAAAGTCTGGGATTCGAAAACCAAATCCAAAGTATGCTTATTTAGCTGACTATCCAGTTCCTATGGAACCACGGTCTATCAAGTCAGCCTTAGCCAATGAAGCCTGGTACAGGGCTATGAAAGAAGAAATGGATGCTCTTGCTGAAAATCAAACATGGACATTGATTCCTAGAACTGACTAGATGAATGTAATAGGCTGCAGGTGGGTATATAAGACCAAACTCACACCAGATGGAGGCCTTGACAGACTCAAAGCTCGTCTAGTCGCCAAAGGCTTTCACCAAGAAGAAGGACTTGACTTCTTTGAAACTTTCAGTCCGGTTGTGAAACACACAACAATTCGAATAGTGCTATCTCTAGCTATGATAAAGCACTTGGCCAATACACCAGCTTGATGTTAAGAATGCTTTTCTTCATGGAGATTTGAATGAAACTGTATACATGGAACAGCCACCTGGATTTATCAATCCTCAACAGCCAAGCCATGTCTGTTTACTTCACAAGTCTCTATATGGTCTTCGACAAGCACCAAGAGCTTGGTTTGATAAATTCAGCAAATTTTTACTCGAAAATGGTTTCTTCTGCAGCACAGCCGATCCATCATTATTTGTTCTTCATACAAACTCACATACAGTCCTATTGCTCCTATATGTTGATGATATCATCTTGACTGGCAGTTCACCACATCTCTTAACTACCCTTATTCAGAAACTTAGTCTTCAGTTTCATATGAAGGACCTTGGGTATATTCACTATTTTTTGGGCATTGAGGCCAAACGAACTTCACAGAATCTCTTTCTGTGTCAAACAAAATATGCTGCGACTTGCTTTGAAACGAGCTTATATGGCCGATTGTAAACCAATCTCAACGCCCCTGCCTCTTCGATCAATTTCCATGGCTGACACTGCAAATCTACTTACAGATCCTATGGAGTACAGAAGCTTGGTTGGTGCTCTTCAATACTTAACCATTACTCGACCAAACCTAGCATTTGCTACTAATCTTCTCTGTCAAAAAATGCAACAGCCTAATGTAGGAGATTTTCATCAATTAAAAAGAGTACTTCAATATGTCAAAGGTACTATACATCTTGGAATCTATCTCCATTCTCAAAGTTCAGTACATCTCTATGGTTTCTCTGATGCGGATTGGGCTGGTTGTCCAACAACACGACGTTCAACAACAAGGTTTTGCACGTTTCTTGGATCCAATCTACTATCTTGGTCTGCCAAGAAACAACCTACTGTTTCCACATCCTCACCTGAAGCAGAGTATCATGCACTTGCTTCGACCACTGCTGAACTCACCTGGATCACGTTTGTACTACGAGATGTTGGGATTTCTCTTCAGTCACCTGCCACTATATATTGTGACAACAGATCAGTAATTTCTCTCACAGCCAATCCAATATTACATGCTCGAACCAAGCACATTGAAATTGACTTTCACTTCGTCCGTGAGAAAGTCTCTTCTGGATCTATTAGTGTTTAGTATATCTCTACTCATCTTCAATTAGTTGATATATTTACTAAGTCACTATCCCGCTTGTCTCATCTTACTCTCCGAACCAAATTGGGAATGGAATCTTTTACTCTTCCCAATTTGAGGGGGAATGTTAGAGAATCAAGATCAAGACCATATTCTGCTATGTCAAGAAGTCAGCCATAGGAGGTCCTCGACTATGATAGATATGGATCACCAGAAGGCGATATGGATCACCAGAAGTCAATCGAGAAGTAAATGAGCTAAGGACATGGATAACTCATGGATAACGAGTTTTATCAACGATGGAGATCATGCAAATGTCAAAGACACGGATTGCCAAGTCTCAGGATTGCTATTCTGTTATATTCAGCTGTAAAGTTTGTTAGTTGGAGTTAGTTAGTTCGTTTTTAGTAGTTAGTCTTTTGGTTTTCTATCAGTATATAGAGAGTGAATGTGATTGGTTGAGTGCTAAGAATAAACAGATGATTCGAGAAGGTTTCGCTGTATTTTCTTTGATCTTTTTTTGTTCAATGAAGATACAATGAAATAAGAATCGAATACTTCTTCACAGATCCTCTATCATCATTCTTCATCTTCATCCTTTATACTCTTGATTTCATACATTCTCATTTGTTCCATCCACGCCACGCGGTGCTTCTCGAAGACACTGGTCTTTGAGCGTAACATTTGACCTTGGAACCAATTGTTTCATTTATTCCTTTCAATTCTTGGAGTTTACTCTTCAGAAAGCTACCAAGAAAACGATATTGCAAGAAAAATTTTTAGGGACCATCCAATTATAATATCCTGATGGAGATAGTTATTTCAGTCACCCCAAATCGAAAATCTCTAATCTATTAAACCATTTATTGGGTTTTGTTTTTGTAGTTACGGGGTGTAGCACTATTGAAACAAGCTTGTATGGTTTATGCATCATATAGAACAAATACATCTCAAGCATCAATCATTCAAGCTAATGGTAGGACCTACTTAATTACTAGTTAAGATGATATTGATCAAATGATCTACAGACCATATAATAACTCCTCAATATTGTTGGTGTCGGTAAACTTGTGATCTTTGAATTAGAAGTCCACCTTCCTATCATGTGATAGTTCACCAATGTATATATGTGCATAAATTTGTGGTCCTAGTTTTTTTTTGGTCGAAGAGGCTAATATATAGAATTAAGGAAGAGTTACACCGTTTTCAAGTAAATCCGTACATATTATATCCAAAAGCGGAGGGGGGATAGAAGAGGGCCAATTTGGAGGAAGACTTCTTGAAAGATGGGCTTTGGCAGCCCAGTTGGCTGCCTCATTCACCTCTCTGCTGCAATGGACAATACGCAGGTTTGGGAACCCTTGCAGGAGCGCCGCAGCCTTAGCAAGCAGAGAGCGAAGCTCCCATGGCGGAGGGCAAGAGTTGTTGACCGCATTCACCAGGGTCTGGCAGTCCGATTCCACGGTAAGGTCGCGATATGTATGTCCTTTCTGCATCAGATCTCGTAGAGTGAGGGTTAATGCCTGGGTTTCTGTCTGCAGGGCCGAAGATGCAGCGACATGGCTTGAGAATCCAGCTACCATTCGACCAGCGTGATCTCGAGTGATTGCAGCCACCGATCCTTCAGGAGATGCGGGGGTGAAAGCTCCATCAATATTAATCTTCCAGGTGCCATTGATTCTATTTCGCTGTCTCCGTTGGATAGTAGAGGCATAAAAGAATTTGGTGTTTTTATCACCCCATCTAAGCCAGTTAATACGTGATCGTAAGGCCTAATACTGCTCTTCCTGTTGCCAGAGGTATTGAATTTCCATCTGCAGGCGAGTCATCTCTTCGTTATCATGTTGGTTATGGGGCTTATTCATTATGTCTTGGAGTTGTAGTTTCAAACCACAAAGTTTTTCTCTACCGTTAGCGAATTTTCTTTGACTCCATACAGCAAGGGCACCTAAAACAGACTTGATCTTCTCTGAAATTGTAGATTTGGACTGCAGATTGGAACGCCAGTTTGCAGCAACAATTTGAGAACACTCTTGATCTTGAATCCAGAAGGCCTCAAAGGTAAAGCGTCTTCTCCTTTTTTTATTTGTGGTTTATGTGGAAAGGAGGAGTGGGCTGTGATCCGACGCGAGAGCAGGTGAGACAAACACCTCAGCTGCTGGATAAGCTAAATGCCAGTCCATTGTGCAGAGAGCCCGATCCAGTTTTTCCTTAATTAACTCCTCTCCCTCTCGATTGTTAACCCAGGTATATGCGCAGCCTTTACTTGCCACCTCTAGAAAAGAACAGGATTCAACAAAAGCACGAAAAGATCTCAACCGATAGGGATCAGCTTGGCGCTTACCCGTTTTCTCCCAGTGGTAAAGGATTTCATTGAAATCTCCAACACACACCCAGGGTAGAGTATTATAGTTGCTGATATGGCGTAACTCATTCCATACAGACTATCTTTGATTGTAGACTGATGGGGTATGAACACAGGTGAGGTGCATGACCAACATAGTTTCCTTATCCATACATATCATATCTAGGTAGTCTGAGGATTGGTGTTCAAGTGATATGGATACACCATCATTCCAAAATATAGCCAATCCACCTGCTGTCCCAACAGGTTCTTCAAGAAGACAGTTTGAGAATTTGAGTCTCTTTTGGATTTTAATTAGTATTGAACTTTGGTTCTTTGTTTCCATCAAAAAGATTATTTGGGGCTTTTCTTGGGCCACTAGGACCCTTAAAGCTCGAACTGTCGGGGGATTGCCCAAACCCCGACAGTTCCAGCTTAATAGCTTCATCTGTCATGGGGTGGCTGATTCGGGTAATCAGTCAAATTAAGAAATTATGAACAGAAGCTCGTTGCTTTTTCTTTCTTTATATCTTTCTTTATAATTAATTGAGGTCATAGGACTCTATCCATTTATTCATTCGACCCAACTCTGAATTCATTTCATTTTTTCTCACTAAGAATTCAAACAAGGTTTTGAACGATCCAGGATCTAGTAAGAATGAAATATTTTCAGAATTCTCTATTGATACGACATGCTGTTTTTTCCAGTCATTCCTTTCGGGATCGTCGTGGTCTTACAAACTCTACCGAAGGTATGAACGAATCCGTTACTTCATATAAATGTGTAAAAGATGCTAGCCGCACTTAAAAGCCGAGTACTCTACCGTTGAGTTAGCAACCCGAAAAAATTAGGATATGTAGATACAATCGGAATAAAATAAAGAAATTCAATTTCACGATGCAATCAAAACAGCAATGAGGTTTCGAGTGGAACAGAACAAAAGATGTCGAGCCAAGAGCACCTTCATTCCTATATAATAAAAAGGGTGGGTGTAAGAATCCACAACTGATCATGTCCTTCAAGTCGCACGTTGCTTTCTACCACATCGTTTCAAACGAAGTTTTACCATAACATTCCTCTAGTTTGGAATTGATATGTAATTGATTCAATTAAGGAATCATGAATAGTCATTTGTTCGGTCGTTCCATTGGTTTCTCAAGAAGTCTTAGAAAGAATTCAATTTAATCCTCGATTTTCTTTTTATTGGATGAATGCAATATTTTTATTTTATTTATTAATTTCTAAATATTAGGAAGAAAAAAGTTCTTTGTATTGAATCTACATTGCATCTTCAAGTAACTTGAGAGGATATATTCAACAATCTTAGACTTCTTCGAATATCAAATACTCATAAGAAATCATTCAATTCAAATAGTTATTGAATTGAAAAAAAACCTACCTGGATATCACTATTTGAATAAAGTTTTCCTAAAGATTGCATTTATCATCATAAATAATTCATCTTTGAATTAAACCTCAGTGATTAAAAAAATATAGATAGATAGAAAAAGAAATTTATTTCTTTTTTTCGTGGAGTGAATAAAAAAAAGTTGATGTAAAGGAAGATTTAGGCTCTTTTTCTTTCATTTCATACTGAAAAAGAAAATCATAAAAAAAAGAATTCCCTCTATCAGATAGACTGAACAATTGTCATTGGAATGAATTATGAATATTCAATATAGAATATTTCAAATTAATGGATCCAAAATCTTTTTCAAAAAACCAAAAAACGTTATCACTGAAATAGAACGACAATAATACATTAAGCATTTCCTCATTTTACGCGTAGTTTCTTTGATTGGTGGGGGTTCGTTCAATAATTTTTATTTAAAGCAAGGGGAATAGAATATAGGATGTATGAATTACCCCCCCCTGTATATATTATTACATATATTTACAATTATATATGCGAACCAAATCAAATACGAAATGAAATACCTAAAAATGAGGTTCAAAGAAAATAGATACGTTATATGTATGTAACTTGATTATTTCTTAATCCAATTTTCCAATTTGTACAAGCATAGCTAATTAAATTGCTATCTTACATTGTTAATTGATTCTTATTATATGGGACGTAAGGCTTTTCGAAGTAACTAACTTAAACTTCAATATGAATATTCAATATTCAAAGTATAAGGGGATGGACATACGATGAAAAGCGCATTCAACCTCTTTTGCAACCCCCTTTTTTCTTTATTTCCAATTCTTCAAATCTAGATTCCTAGATCACAACTCGATTCAGTTTCATCTATATATATCTTAGTTAAATTTAATTTGTGAAAAAATAGGATTTAAAGAAGAATAGAATCATTAAAAATCAGAAACAAGAATCACATAATATCCAATATTTAACTCTTAAAGAGTAGAGAAGGTAGTTCAAAAAACAGAAGGTGAAATGTAGGACTACTATTCTCTGTTCTTTTCTCTGAAGAATATATAGCTCCCCTGCGACTCTTGTCCCGCTATAATGGAGTAAACCTTTATAAAATTACGTCTACATATAGATGATCTATGAACTGTGTTAGAAATCGAGTCACAAAATAGACATGCTGCATAGTTTTATTTTTGGAAAGAAAGCCTAACTTTAGGGGTTAAAGTACATTACAAATGCCAATACTTTTGTATGGTGTTATCTTAAGTGCTATTTTTTTTTTTTTTGGGCTTATTTGAGCGCCACAAATTTGAAAAATCAATCACTTGAGTGCCACTTCTGATTTGTCCTGCTGGATAAGTTAGCGTGGTTCTTGGTTGTCCGACGTGACCATTGAAAAAATATTATTATAATATCTTTAAATATGTTTATTACTATTATTATTTTTGATTTTTTTTTCTCTAGGGATGGTGAGTATCACTAGCAATCCTCACCAGTCATGAAATCCTCGCCCAGGCCACCTCACCCTCAGCTGTGAAGGCCTTAGGTGAGGCTGTCAGGGCCTCGCTGGTGGTTGGCAAGGGCCTCATAGCCTCGCTCTCATTGGGAAGGCCTTGGGGTGAGGTTGTGAGGACCCTTGCCTATAGTAGCCTAAAGTTGGCAAGAGTGCTCGTGGCCTTACTAGCCAATGGTCGGTGACCTTTGCCGACCATAAAACCCTCGCCCTCGACCATGAAGGCCTTTGGCAACGGTGTCAGGGCCTCACCGGCAGTGGGTGAGGCCGCAAGGACCCTTGCCCGCGGCCCCCAAAGCTGACGAGGGCCGTCGTATCCTTGCCCAATATGGGCGAGGGTTTCTTGGCTAGCAAGGATTGCTGGTGACTCTCATAGGCCTTAAAGGAAAAAAAAAAAAAACATACATGTGGGACGTTTGGCTGATGTGACACTTAAGTGAGTGATTTTACATCAATTTGTTATTCAAGTGAGCGAAAAAAAATAAATTTGATACTTAAGTGAGCGCCATACGAAAATATTGATACTTGTACAACACTTACGCCTAACTTTGGAGTTGGTTTGTTTGAGAAAAACCTTTGTCAGGAAATTGTTCTTGAATTTTCTAATATTTGGATGATGGAAAACTATTTGATTGACAGAAAATTAAATTAAGAAAAACGACTTCCTTTTTTGGCAATAAGGAATCGTATTTCCTGATTTCTTGCCGCATGTTCAAGTGAGAAGAGTAAGTCCCTTTATGTTCATTTTCTGCTTATCAATTTTTTTTTTTCCTTTTTGTCTTGACAAGTCTCATATGGTTCTTTCATAAATCTTGTCTGACATCTCCTGAATATACTTCATTAATGCTCATGTCTTTCGATGTTCTCACAAAAATCCATATTATGTCATATTGTACATAATATTTTTCATAAATTCTTTGATTATTTCTTGTGTTCTTTTTGATTTAATGGATTATAGAACAAACAAAAAAGATGTTGATTATAGTTTATTACATATCAATTTTGATTTACAAGCTGCCATAAGTGGATTCAAGAAGTAATTTTTTTTCCAGTTTGTTTTCAGTGAAAACAAACATAAAAAATTGGTTTACTTTCTCTGATCTCGAATTTCCCAATAATATATATTCAAGTGACAAGAAGTTTTCAATTGAACAAATAAACTTTTATTGTGCTTTTCAGAGTAGAAAAATAGTCATTTAAGTGGGGGCGGTTGATAGAAACACTTTTAAATTTTTTCTTCGGGAAAATATATCTAAATAATTGTTCTGATTTTTTTATTTCTAGTTAAGCAAGTCGATCCGGTGACTAACTGTTTTCACGGAAGTTGTGCGTTATTAAATGCGATTGAAACAACATAGGATTCCGGTTCGACCAAATAATTGTCAGTGCATGAAAGCAGATTAATATGGATGCTGAGAGGCTTGATATATGATAAAACATCGGAAAGGTCTGCCCTCACAAAATCCATAAAATTAAAATGTGGGGCTTGGAGTCTAGAGTGGACATGCGGCATCGACTCCTCGCACCACAAAGTACAAAAAATTTCATGTTTGAACCTCTTATCTAGACTTTTGCTTGAGTCTTTAACGGAGTAAGTAGTTATGATACAGGGCTTGTTCAATTACATGCCCAGGGTATTTCATGGATATGTAGTACACTTAATCAAAGTGAGCTTCCTCGGTATCGATAAATCATGTTTGAAATCAAGTTAAAATAAAATGGGAGTGGTCGACTATGTCTTGTGAGTAATATTTAATCTTTTCCTAAAAAATAAGAGGTTTTGCTTAGCCATGTCGGAGAAATCGAGATTTCATCATCTTAAGCACATGTTGAATTATGATCTACCCATAATGCGTTGATGTCAGATTTTCTAGTTAGTAAACACGTGTTTTAATAATATTAAGTACCGAGTTTTTTTCCAACTTCAAGCTCCGATGCTACCTTCTTCTTAAACATCTATATATTTAATAACATTGCACCAAGTTTTGATTGGCTTCTGATGCGCCTTTTCCAATAAGAATTTCCATTATCTGCCGAACTTTTTATTGTTTCACCGTCTTTTCTGGTTCACCATTGCAGCACTTGATCTGATAAAGAATAAGCAAGTCCACGCCGTAATAGGCCCCCAAAGTTCAGTGCAAGCAGACTTCATCATTGACCTTGGAAACAAATCTCATGTGCCGATCATCTCTTTTTCTGCTACTAGTCCTTTCCTCAGTTCCATTCGGAGTCCATACTTCATTCGAGCTGCACAAAATGACTCGTCCCAAGTGAATGCCATAAGTGCAGTCGTGCAAGCTTTTGGCTGGAGAGAAGCGGTTCTAATATATGTGGACAATGAGTTCGGAGGAGGCATCATACCTTCTCTTATGGATGCTTTGGAAAAGGTCGATACGCGAGTGCCCTATAGGAGCCTCATTCCTCCTTTAGCCACGGACAATCAAATCGGGCAGGAACTCTATAAGTTAATGACGATGCAAACGAGGGTCTTCATCGTACACATGTTACCTACCCTCGGTTCTCGGCTATTTGCCAAAGCAAAAGAGGCAGGAATGATGGGGAGAGGTTATGTATGGATCTTGACTAGTGGAATCACTGACCTATTGAGCTCTGTGGATTCATCTGTTGTTGCTAATTCAATGCAAGGAGTATTGGGAATCAAGACTTACGTCCCAGACACACGGAACCTGGACAATTTCGTGGCCCAGTGGAAGAAGAAATTCCAACAAGAGAATCCATCCGTCCTTCGTCCTCCGTTGAACATCTTCGGATACTGATGCTGCTCGGGCTCTGGCAATGGCTGTTGAGGAAATGGGAACGGTGAATTTTAGCTTCGAGATTTTGAATACTTGGACAGATCAACTGATCTGGACACTATTGGGGTCTCTCAAAATGGTGAGAAACTTCTCCAAGAACTAGCTAATATCACATTCAAGGGGCTCACTGGAAATTTCAGTCTTGTTGATGGGCAGTTAGAATCGTTAGTGTTCCAAATTGTTAATATCAATGGAAACACGGCAAGAGGGATCGGGTTCTGGACCCTAAAAAATGGGCTGCTGAGAGATTTGAATCCATCTGACACAAGTAAATATTCCACTTCGAATAGAAATTTAGGAACAATAATATGGCCAGGAGATTCGACCTCCGTTCCCAAGGGATGGGAGTTTCCCATGACTGGGAAGAGTTTGAAAATCTTAGTTCCCGTGAAAGATGGTTTCAATCAATTCGTGACGGTGACACGTGATCCTACAATAAACACATCCCAAGTCACCGGATATTGTATCGACATCTTTCGAGCCGTGATAGAAAAACTGCCTTATGCGTTGACTTATGAATTTACTCAGTTTGCCTTGCCTAATGGAAGTAGCGCTGGTAGTTACAATGACATGATCGATCAAGTATATTACCAGGTGAGATAACTCTTTGCAACAGCTTAATCCCATTGGATTACATGCTAAAGCATAATGTGCTATCATGTGGTTGACAAAGAAAATATTTTTCCCTTCCTTTCATTGGAACAGAATTATGATGCAGTGGTGGGTGATACGACGATACTTGCGAACAGATCATTGTACGTGGAGTTTACCTTACCATACACAGAATCCGGGGTTGCAATGCTTGTGCCATACAAGGACAACAAGAGCAAGAATGCTTGGGTTTTCTTGAAGCCACTCACCTGGGACCTTTGGCTAACTATCGGATGCTTTTTTGTGTTTATAGCATTGGTCGTGTGGATTCTCGAACATCGGATTAAAGAAGATTTCAGGGGTCCAGTCACGCATCAAGTTGGCACGAGCCTCTGGTTTTCGTTTTCAACCATGGTCTTTGCTCAAAGTAAACACCATTCACTTTAGTAGATCAATCAGACATTACAATTTACATATCACTGTTGGAGAATTTATGTGCTTACTTCAATTTGGATTGCAGGGGAGAGAGCATTTAGCAACCTAACGAGATTTGTTGTGATCGTGTGGGTTTTTGTCGTACTTATACTAACGCAAAGTTATACGGCAAGCCTGAGCTCTCTTTTGATGGTGCAAAATTCTCAACCAACTATAGCTGATGTGCATCAGCTCCTAAATAGTGGAGAAAGAGTGGGATACCTGGATGGAACTTTCGTTCATGAGATGCTAAAGCAAATGAAATTCGATGATTACAGACTTGTATCTTATAAGTCTGTTGAAGAATGCGATGTGCTTCTTTCCAAAGGAAACTCAAAGGGTGGGATTGCCGCCGCAATTGACGAAGTCCCCAACATTAAACTTGTTCGCCGCCGCAATTGACGAAGTCCCCAACATTAAACTTGTTCTTTCTCAATATTGTAACAAATATATAATGATCCCGACATTTAAAACTGCTGGATTTGGCTTCGTAAGTCAAGCTCTCAATTTTAGCCAAAAAAAAAAAAAAACAAAAAACAAAACAAAACCTCTCAAATTCCACAATTACTGAGGTTAGTTATTTCTTTGATTGAAAAATCTCATGTCCTGCTTCTTTTGGTTTACAGGTTTTCCCCAAAGGGTCTCCGCTAGTCCCAGATATTTCACGAGCAATCCTCAATGTAATTGAAGGGCCTAACATGACGAAAATTGAAAAAGCGTGGTTTACATCAGAAACCAACTGCCTCAATTCAACTCCCTCCATTTCTTCCAATAGTTTGGGTCTTGACAGTTTCTGGGGCCTATTCTTGATTGCTGGAGTTGTTGCAGTTTTAGCTCTCCTCATTTACATGGTCATTGTTGACACCTAAATTTTGGCTACCCGTTTAGTCATTTATCGCATTAAAAAAATTAGGGGTTAATTTTATCCCTGAAAAAAATATCAATTGCATAGCATATAGATGTAGGTGCATTTATTTTTAATTTACATGTTTTGCATTTATTTATTGGACCGGTGACAGGTGTATTTGAATTAGTAGTTCTGAACTTTAAATTGACAGGCCGGACTAAGCCCATGAGCGAGCAAATTGGCCCAAGCTTTTTTTAAGTAATCGGAAATTATGTCGTGAGAAAATAAAAATTTGAAATTTTCCGGGATATGATGATTTTTTTGGATAGGGCAGATGTGAAAAGTGAATATTACATTTGGAAGAAAAAGAATCTTCATGGATATCAATTTGGGAAAAATTAAAACCCTAGTCTGAAGCTTATAAATAGATTAGTCGTATAGGGTTTTCGAAGGGGCCACACATAGAAAGATACGGCCACATTGGGGGTTTTTTCTCTCGAGTTTTCTAGGTCAAAAATTGAAGACAAATGAGACTTCGTTTCTAGGGTTTTTAGGGAGTTTTCGAGGTCGACAATTGAGGAAAAGAAGAGAAGCTGTTTCTCTGGGGAAGAGGGAAAAAGTCAGCAAGGAATTTTCCTTTCTGCTGAAAAGTGCTGCAGAAAGTACAAGAGGGAGAAGACGTGAGAAGATCGAGGAAAAAAGAAAAAAGAAGGAAAAGCTACTGTGCTTCTTCTTCGGTCGTTCCTCGCTGCCCGACCCGCCGTGCCTCCGCGATCGCCAAGCCCCCCGCACCGGCCGAGTCCTACGCGCTTGTCCGCTCGTCTCCGTGCCGGTTGCCACCCAACAGCTGAAGTCCGATCCTTGCTCCACCGCGCCGACGCCAACACCCCCTGCAGCAGATCTCGAACCTACCTTTACCCTGTAGCGTCCTCGCCTGTTGGTCCGCAACCCCGACGACAGCTCCGCCTGGCTGGTCGCTGTCCGTGAAGCCCGCGAAGCCGCCGCTCACCACTTGTCCACCTTCGCCCGCGCGCCGGTGTCCTCGCGCTTCCGCTCCACTCGCAATCCTCTCGCTATCGCTGCTCCCGTCCGCCTTCTCGCGGAGCGATTCCCGAGCCCGACCCGAGCCGGATCGCAGTCCTTCCGCTTCGACGATTCGCCGTTGTCCCCGTCTTGTCTCGCTTGCAGCTTTCCGCCGGTACTACTCGCCGCGCCGCGACCGCACGCCGACCCGACTCCTCCGCCCGAGCCCGAGTCGAGCTGCTCCTCTCTTTGCCCGAGCCCAAGTGAGGCTGCCCGCTGTTGCTCCTTGCGACGCCACCGCTCGCCGCCGATCTGTTCGTTGTCGGTCTTCGCCGGAGTTCCGAACGCCGGCCACCCAACTCCCGGTGAACCCCCACGGAGCTACCAAGCCGTGAAAGGGGGAGAAGGAACAAAATCAAAATCACTTTAGGTAGTTTTATTTTATTTTATTTATTTGCCTTATTTTATTCTTTATTTTATTTTATTTGTTTTTAGTATATTTATCTTTTGATGTAAGATTGAGAATTCATGACATGAAATTGACTCTGAAATTTGGGATTGACAGTCCGATTTTCGCGCCGAAATCCGACTCGCAATCGCAATCGCTTGAAAAATCACCAATTCGATCTCCCGCTCGAGATTCGATTCGCGATTTATTTAAAAATTGGTCAACCCGATCTCATGCACGAGATATGGTTCGCCAATTTGTGGATATCGATTATATCTTATCTGATTTGTCGTCATGTTGGTTGGGTCAATCTTACTTTTATAAAAGGAAAAATCCAAAAAATATTTGAATTATGATTAGGTTGGTTTTAGAATATCTCTTGTTATCTCGCATATTTAGAATAGGGATTTTATTTCGAATTTCTTAAATAAAAATACCAAAAACATAAATTTAGGATGTTAGATTTCTGTTTCACTAGTTTAAATTGCATGTTTAATTATTTGGCAATTATTAATTTCGAAAAAAAAAAGAGAAAAGGAAAAACAACAAAAAGTCATTATGAATATGTCATGTAGAGTTAGGGCATTCTTTGCACGTCATTGCATATTAGATAGATTGCATTTTAGGATTATCTGGGTTAAGATAATATTTTAGTTTAAATTAGGATTTGGTTCAACCTAATTCCTTATACAAATTGAATAGAATCTTAATCTAGCTAGGTAATTTTCACATTTCACCTAATTTCGAATTTCTTGAAAAATACAAAAAAAAGTCATAGGTTAAATTAGTTTTATTATTTAGGATAAAATGCATTCTTTTAGAAAAAAGAAAAAATGCCATATGCATGTCATTAGGGTTAGATTCATTGAGATGTATGTCATTTAGTATTTTTGCTAGGTCCATTTAATTGGAAATTGCTCATCATTAGAATTAAGTCATTAGATTAATTTAGATTGCGCATTTAATTATTGCATTTCTTTTACCCATGTCATATAGTTTAGGCTATAATACCATGTCATGTCATTTCATGTTAAATTAGAAGCATTGCATTGCATATGGATCTGATTCTCATTAATTAAGTGAAAACAAAAAAAGAAATTGCGTGTTAATTAGAAACCATATCTAGGGTTGTTGATGTGGATTTTAATTTAACATTGCAGATGCTTTCGTTGCTTTGAGGTAAGTTTTTGCAACTTTTATTGTTTATCTAGGTGTTAATTTGGTGGTTTGCACACCCGCATGATCACCTCACATGCTAGGGAAATAGATTTAAAATCAATTCAAGCTGCCTGCAAAACCTTTTTTTAAATAAAATAAATGGTACCGAAAGGGCGTTAGAGAAATCTAGCGTAACCAAGTCCCCGTACCAAAATCTCTGGTTCGTAGAAGTAAAGTAAAACTCTCATTACTTTATTTGGGTTTCTAATCGACCCACCAAAAATAGATTAGTGGCGACTCCTAATTGAAATATCATTTGCATGTTAAGAACTTGAACCTAAGTCGCGAATTGGTATGGGCTTGGGAGAGCCCGAGTTAAGTCTAGGCTTAACAATCTATTAGCCAAACCCTAGGTGGTTCACACCACGAAAAAATTGGTCGCGACAGTCATTTTTGTCAAAAGGAATTGGCATGTCGTATCAAGTTCTTCAGCTTCACTGCGACAGAAAATTGTTGCATTGGGAAGAAGATTTTACGAAAGAGACATCAATTCCCATACTTTTAGGGAGGGCAGATTCAGAGACAGAAGTATGGATGATGGTATCCATGAGCATGCAGCTGTTGAGATATCAGAAAACACTAATTTCCCCCTGAGTCCGTCAAGCAACTCCAGCCAAATCAACGACGTTTTAACCAATGAGCAAGGCACACCATCTGCAGAACAAGGACTTCCTAACCAGGTAGATGAAGGGTGCCACAAGATAGCGAGCATTGTCGAGCTTACCAATGTAACTAAGAGAGGTACATGCCTCGACAACCTTAGATGCTAAACTTTAATCAGTTTTGCACTGAATGTGGCATCTTTCTGACATTACTTGTGTGAGTTTCTACACAAAACGGTCTACGCTTTGCCTGAATGACGTTGGTCTATGCTACGCCTTGCTGTCTATAATATGGCCCGTATTTTACTGTCCTCCTCCCATTGAAATCACTTGGAATACTTGCTAGAACCTTACTTGAGCAGAACCTGAACTTGGAAAATGCCATGCTTACCACATGCCAACTTCACCTTTTCCGAAGAGTATTGTTTTGTGTTTCAATGTTTGCAGACCTTTCAACACGGGAAGACACTCAACCAACTGCTGCTCTTGGGCCCCCTCATCACACCTCCCGTGAATGTCACTGCGCTGGCGAAGGTGGCAGTTCAAGCAGCTGCGGATCCTGCCTTCACTCCAGTTGTCATAGACGTTCAAGGATTACTCCGATATAGCCAACAAAAGTTGAAGTAGAAATGGTCCGACCCATCCTCTTTATAGGTTCAATCTTATAGAGCTGTTAATAACATGAGCACTCATATGTTGTTTTCATATCAACACCGTTTTGGTTTTTCTGGAGTCTATAGTTGCCTGTAGGAGAAAGAGAAGAATTCTTAGCTCAAACTTTGAAGGCAGTAAATGCACTTGAAAGAGCTAAATTCTTTGTACGTTGGGGTTTCCCTGAACTTTTGAGTCATGTACTGAATTTCAGTGAAATGATCCCTTCAGAATATAAGTACATCGGGCAAGAGTAATATAGATCCTCATTGTTTTCATCCTTAATGTTATATATAAATTCCAGACTCATTTACTCTTGACGCAGGATCAAATGACACGTTACACCTAAAAGTCGAGGGGATTGCAAGAATCAATAGGGCATGCAAGACATTTTAATTATCATCATTTAGGAGTATAGAGTTTCCAATCAACCATAGTTCCTTTTCTGACCTTTTCAATTGAGCAGACATTATAGTTAATTTGTGGGTCAGTTTCTTCCTCTTCTTCCTCCCAATTCTGCAGGCTTAAACTTTTTGTTAACTGACACATCACTTCAGTATTTCACTAACAAAGGGAAAATTACCAAAAAATTTCTACACTTATTATTATATTTGTGCCAATTTAGTTATAAAATTTTCAGTTATATCAATTTAATCATCAACCTTTTCACGTTTTGCCAATTAAGTTCACAACTTTTTCGCATGTTGCCAATTAAGTCCATTTCGCCAATTTTGACTAGAAATCACTAATGTAAATGCTGGTAGTCCTAAATGGCATTGTCGACATTGATATCGACAAGTCCTTTAATATATTTTTTAAATTTTTTATCTTTTCTTTTACTTTTCCTTTTATTTTTCCTTCCTTCTTTTCTTTCCTTTTTTCCATAGTAGCCGATGAGTCCAGCTCGCCCATGGCTGGCGATGACCTCGCTAGCCATGGGTGAAGGCACACTCACTTGTGGTTGGTGAGTCTATGGCCACATTCACCCATGGCAAGGGAGACCTTGGCAAGATTGGCCTCACCAGAGACCACGCATGCCCAAAACCATTGTGAGGTGTAGCTGCAAGTGAGGTTGCCTTTCTTGCAATCATGATGGCCTTGCTTAGATTTGGGTGAGGTCAAGAGATGGCCACGGCCCTCATTGGCCACTATGGTAAAAGAAAAGAAAATAAAAATTTTGAAAAATATTTAAAAATTTAAAAATTAAAAAGTTGTCCATGTCAACTTTGGTCATACCATATAGAATGACTAATATCTTCATTAGCAATTTCCGACTTAAATTAGTTAAATGGACTTAATCGACAAAATGTGAAGATGTTAAGGATGAAATTGCACAATTGAAAGTTCTAGAACTGAATTGATAAAATTCATAAGACTTTTTTGGTAGTTTTCATCTTTAACTAAACAATCTCTAATGTCAAATCATCACTTCTGCCATGCCTTCTGCAATCTCAAAATGCCTTCATTACAATACGTGGGTAGCACCGTTAGTTTCGCAAGCCATTTAGAAACGAGGAAATAATAAAAAAAAAAATCCCCATCAGCCTTTTACTTTCTAGCCTTTTTTTTTTTTTTTTTTTTTTTTGCTTAGAAACTTGTCCAGAGGTTAGATATAGAAAAAAATATTTTTGAATATAAATTGTTTCCGAGAATATAAATGTTACAAAATGCACCTTAACTAACTTTATTATGCAATGCATTTTCACGAGTTGAACGGTGAAAATCATTGAGACTTGAGGTTGCTAGCAAGTGGTTCTGATGGGTGGCTCGTCCGATCAAAGTTGAGCTAATAATTGATAGGATAGTACTTGTGGGCGCCATCATCGAATAACTTTTGTGTGTGGATGAGACTAAGAAAATTTGCTAGGAATTATTTCTATGCATGTCCTAATTGGCTTCTCCAACAGGGTTAATTACATGGGTCAAAACTGAAAAAAAAATACTTGGCTAGGGATTTGCTCTCTTGTTTTTTGAGATGCAAATGTCCTCTTGGACTATGAACTCATTGGGGTTTGTCGGTACTAATTATTTGTGTCTTGACTCTTCTTCCTCGATTTCTCCTATTTAAAATTCTCGACGGTCGTAATCATGCCAAAAAGTCACTCATGGGCTTTGTTCGTGAACTGTTTAGAAAGTAAGCTAGAGGATACGATTTATGTAGCTCTATCTCCAAGATTCAAACTGAAATATACATATAATTAATGTTTTGACTTCTCTCAGCATATATCTTTTCGTTTTTTTCTGTTCACCAAGTCTAGAAATAGACACATTATCCCTTAACTCCTCCTTTTCTTCCTCGATATTCTTTATTCAAGTGAACTAAGCTCCACGCACTATGCATAACCTCCACAGCAAGATCGTCTAAATATGTTCATTTCTTAATGGTGTCAAAATTCAATATGCAATCAGACAAATTGTCTGATATTCTCTTTTTGAAAGTAAGCACGCTATTTCCTATAATTTCCTTATTTAAAAGGGAGGATGCAAGCAATGAACTCATCTTTTAACTGCCCGCCTGACTTTCCATGTACTTCCACGAGAAATTCAAAACCCAAACTCGATTTAGACTGATGACTTTAATTATCAATTCCGATGCATTTTCCTTCTATATATAACGGAACTTGCTAGGTATTAAGTTTAGGTGGTTTATAATTGGCGACAGAACTTTGGGTTATATGCTTATTTTATGGGCAATATTGACCTATACTTTCAGCAAGTCTCATTGGACGAAATCATCCGGGGGGGATGGAAAGCGGGGAGGGAAAGCAAAAAAGATCCTTTTGCCAGTACAATAGTTTAGAAAAAAAAAAAAAAAAAAAGCTAACACAGTTGATGCAAACACGGCTGCTGATGGCTTTTTGGATTGTTGCAAAAGAGCTCAGGACAACAATCTGCCTAGTGTGTGAGAAAATGACCGCAACTTTTTTCTAGAAAGAGTTACGAGTCCCATAATCCAATCTGAACAGCTTGTTCTGGGCATTATACCTGTATCGAATTGAGTAAACCTCTTGCAATCGTTTCGAACCTCAAAATTCATCTTCGTTTACGCATGTTTTCAGGGCACTTTTCTATTTTATGTCGCATCTCCAAATTGTTTTTGGCTTTTTTTTTTTTCCGAATTCTTTATTGCTTAAGCTTATGTTTGGGTTTTCTAGGTTGTGTATTAGACATATTTCTTCATATTTGATAGAATAGGGAACATTTCAATTAAGAACTTGAAGTAAAATCATTTTTTTCAAAAAATGGCCTAAAGTGGACATTGTCTCAAATAAATGCATGAAGTGACCAGTTAAGTCTCAAATAAGGGTCTCAACTTATAAGCCTATCAAACCTTATTTGCAGCTAGGGGTGTTTTCGTCTAAGGACTTTTTTCTTTTTCCTTTTTCTTTTCTTTTCTTTTCTTTCTTCATCTTGCTCACCTCCTTCTTGACAAATGCATTAGACTCCTCACACACAAGCTTGCATAGATGTAAAACAATTTGAACAATTTAGGATAAAAAGCAAACAAAAAGATATTCGGGAAGTTCTACAGTTTTGCAAAATTGCAAATTGCGTGCTTTAGTTCTGCAGCCTCTTCATCAGCAAACTTCAAAGCACGTGCTCTTATGCAATTTTGCATCCTTACCTAGGCACTCATCAATTTCGGCAAAAGCCGGTTTTAAGTTATTCGCCATCAGTCACCTTCTCCGATGACGATTATGAACTTGAGAATTGAGAAATATTCATAAGTGGGTTTTGTTTTTATTCAATTTGCTTGTAAAAACTTATTATGGCAATTAAAGTACCAGTTTCATGTTCTCCTAGCTAACGAAATTGGCTATGAAATGATAACTTTCACTTGTAGCTTCTTGGGAATGATTTATTGGGTTTGGGTGGGATTATTCATAACATTCATAGATGCAGCTTGCATTGAGGTGGAATATGTGGCTTTTTGAGAGGGTCCAATTGTGTTGTGCATGCTGGTAATCTACAAAGATTGCTAAATCATTTTGACCCGTGATTGAAGATATTTGCCTGTAATGGTGATTCGAATCAGACAGCACTCAATTTAAAAAACGGATGACTTTGGTCTACACATATATGGTGAGGAATTAGAGCATTCTTGCTAGAATAAGAAACATGCTAATTTCCCAATTTAAATTAAGAGAATATGTGATATGTCCAAAATAAGAAATTAAAGTACTTCTCTTCATCATGACTACAATTTTAAAAGATATTAACTCTATCCTCTCCCAAATTAATTTGATAATGCAATCTCTCCTAATTTGGCACCTCCCACGCGCACACGCATGTAAATTTCGGCCACCTTAGGTATTCATCGGGCTTGATCAAATTTCATGCCTCAACCACCATAGGTATTTCAATGGGCTTGACCAAATTTCATATGCTCTCGCGGGCTGGGTCCAAATTATTTAATTAAGCTTAGAATCTGCTTGTTTTTAACCCTTTTAGCACCAGGCTAATTAGTGTTGGAGAAATCTTTCCAGAATATTTTGAAGCTGACAAAACGTTTCTATCAGTCTAGTCTGGATATTTGCAGACCGTCAATTTAAAGTCTGAAGACTTTCTGATCACCAGACTCAGCACTCAAGACTCAAGACTTAAGACTCAAGACTTTTCTCATTAACAGTCTTTCTGATCCAGTGACGAAGGAAATCCGAGCCAAGTTTATGGTTAAGGATTTAATCCTATCCTCTGGAGAAGATCTCTTGGTTGGATAAATATATCGGATTCTTTTATTTGTATCTAGATCAATTGAAGATCCGGTGGTCGACGAAATATTCTTGGAAACCAAGATCCTGATTGTATGGGCGAACATGATTGATGGGCTATCGTCAGGTTCCTTTTGTAGCTCGAATGATCTCCTTAATTGATTCCGTCCAACGAGTAGATTGGAGGAATTCCTTTGGTAAGTGCCAACGGTATGATGGCATAAAGGAGTATAAAAAGGAAGACGTTCTAGTTATGGAAAAAACGTGATCGATAGAGAAATTCCAGAGTCTGAAGCACCTTGATTATTAGTCGATACAGTTTGAGCGAAATTGTATACACAGAGAGTGTTTATACTTGGTGATACCTTGAGTGAGTGTGGTAGATCATCTACACCTAGAAATCAAGGAAGATCAATGCTGTAACATCTCTTTGGTCATAGTGGAATCCAGCCAATTGGCTGTCAGTGCAGAAGAGTGGACGTAGGCTTGAATCAAGCCAAACCACTATAAACCGCGTGTTCAATTCTCTCTTTCCTTTACTCAGTCTTACGCTGATTATTATTTATTGCAAATCCTTCAACTGTCTAAGTATTTTGCAATCATCCGAAAAAATATTTTATATACCTATTCACCCCCACTCTAGGTATTAATACTAGCTATATCAATTGGTATCAGAGCTCGTGTTCTTACTTTATTTGAAGTGTCTTACTTTAGAGTAAAAGATCCATGGCTAGTATGCTGGCACCAGGGCTGGTGGAAGGAAAAAGCAATACCAGACCACCCTACTTTGATGGAAAGGATTACAACATCTGGAAGAACAAGATGAAAGCTTTCCTACGATCAAAGGATCCTCTGGAATGAGACGTTGTGGAAAGAGGAATCACTCCAACTGCTACGTCAGTCTCTGAAAGAGGGAAAGAAGTTGAAACCAGCGGAATGACTCAGGAAGAGATAAACAAGAGACAAGCACTCGATGCAAAAGCAATTTACTCTTTCTATTGTGCTTTATCACCAACTGAATATAACAGAATATCTTCTTGTGTTACAGCAAAAGAAGTATGGGACAGATTACATATCACCTATGAAGGAACAGATCGAGTGAAGGAGACAAGAATTAACATTCTCCTCGGTCAATATGAAGCCTTCAAAATGAAACCAGGAGAATCTATAACTGACATGTTTAGTCGTTTTACAGATATTGTCAATGGTCTTGAGAATCAAGGTCAAAAAATTTCTGATCCCATGAAGGTGAACAAGCTAATGCGTGGACTCTCCAAGGATTGGAATCATATAAAGACTTCAATAAGAGAGACGTAAAGAATTATGCCACTATCTGTCGACGAGCTGATTGGAACTCTTCAGTCTTATGAAGTGGAACGAATTAATGAAGATGAAGATCCAAAAGGTAAGAAATCCATTGCATTAAAATCAAATGATGATTCTGATGATACAGATTCAGGAGATGATCCGGACGATGAGGAGCTTGCTCTCATGATAAGAAGATTAAGAAAATTGAATAGAAAATGAAGAAGGTTCAACTCAAAGAAACAAAGTTTCCAAAGACAGCAGACCAAGTCTGTTGATGATGAGGAACCAAACAAAGATGTAGTTTGCTTCGAATGCAAGAAAAAGGGACACATCAGACCCAACTGTCCTCTTCTGAAGAAGAAAATAGGAAAAGCTGAAAAATTTCGAAAAGCTCTCAAAGCCGAAACCTGGAGTGATACAGAGTGTGAAGAAAGTGATAATGAATATGCCAACATATGTTTGATGGCACACTCAGACTCAGACTCAAATTCTAGATCAGACTCAGACAGCGAATTCGAGGTAAGTGATTTTAAAATTCCTGTCAAAGTCTCTAAATACATTGATGAACTGTGTTTTAGTCTTAAGACTTCTCTCAAAAGAATTTCCGAACTTAAAAAGGAAAACTCAGCTCTAAAACAAAAGGAAATCATTTTAGAAGAAAAAGTTAAAAGTTTAGACTTGAATGTTTCTACTCTTAAAGAAAAAGAAGATAATATTTTGAAAGAAAATGATTTTCTAAAAACTGACTTATCAAATATTTCAAAGAAATTTTCAATAGGGTCTGAAAAACTTGAAAAAGTTCTTTCAGTTCAAAGACCTTACTTCAATAAGTCTGGTCTAGGTATGATAGCAGAAACAATTCCCTTGATTGATTTTCCTAAAGTAAAAGAAAGGATTAAGAAAAGACCGTCGAGAGAGGCTTACAAAAATCATTTCAAGAAAGTTTTTGTAAAGTCTGTAGGTCGAAATGCTCTAAGGTGTTCAAAGTGTAACAGTCAGGATCACTTTGAAAAAGAATGTCCTATGGTTTGGAAGCCTGTTAAGAAAGTATGGCTTAATAATGTTTATCCTACTAACACCAAAGGACCCAAGAAAATTTGGGTACCAAAGAAAGCTTGAGACTCTCTTTTAAATGCAGGTCTCCATCAAGAAAAAGGTAAAGTGGTATCTTGACAGCGGATGTTCAAGACACATGACATGAAACTCAAATTGCTTCATAAAGCTTGTTCAAGTAAATGGTGGAAATGTTTCATTTGGAGGAAACGGCAAAGGAAGCATTGTGGGATTTGGAACTATGAAAATTGGAAACCTCACAATAAGCAATGTTTCACTAGTGGAAGGACTCAACTATAACCTTCTCAGCATTAGCCAATTGTGTGATACTGGCTTCAAGATCTCCTTTCAAGAAGGAATATGTTCTGGAATCAGTAAAGACTCTACTCAGTCTTTCATGGGTCGAAGACATGGAAATATCTACCTCTTAGACATGAATTTCAAATGAATCGCAATGCCTAATCTCAATTCAAGATGAAGCAAGCTTATGGCACAGAAAGCTTGGGCATGTCAACATGAAGCAATTAGCCAAAATCTCATCAAAGCAGCTTGTTCGAGATCTACCCAAATTACCATACCAAAAATCCGATCCATGCACACCATGTATTCGGGGAAGCAGGTAAGAAATTCATTTAAGCCAATAAATCATGTTTCTACTAATCATGTACTACGATTGCTGCATATGGATCTCTTCGGACCAACGAACCCAGTATCGAGGTAAGAAATACTGCCTAGTAATTGTGGACGATTACTCCCGTTATACTTGGGTATATTTCCTTGAAAGTAAGTCAGAAACCTTTTCGTATTTTGAAAAATTTGCTAAAAATGTTCAAAATGAAAAAGGATGTGTTATCTCTAGTATAAGAACAGATCATGGATGTGAATTTGAAAATCAAGATTTTACAAAATTGTGTGATGAATTTGGATTTAAGCATGTGTTCTCCTCTCCATACACTCCTCAGCAAAATGGAGTTGTGGAAAGAAAGAATAGATCTCTTCAAGAAATGGCTAGAACTCTTTTAATTGAAAGTAAAATTTCTTCACGATTTTGGGCTGAAGCTGTTTCAACAGCATGCTATATCATCAATAGAGTCTTCCTAAGACCTATTCTAGAGAAAACCCCTTAAAAATTATTCAAAGGTAAGAAGCCCATTGTTTCATACTTTCATGTGTTCGGTTGCAAATGTTTTATATTGAAAAATGCAAAAGATCGAGTTGGTAAGTTTGAAGAAAGATCAGATGAAGGCATCTTCCTTGGATATTCTACATCAAGCAAAGCCTACAGAGTCTATAACAAGAAGAGCGATCTGTGAAGGAGTCAATGAATGTCAAATTTCAAGACTCTACACAAGATGAATCCGATCAAACTCAAGTATGAAGAGTTTGAACTCCGCTCAGACCTTCCAAAGCTTACAACTCAAGAAGTATCTCAGACTCTGAAAGACCAGCATCAAGATGTTCATGAAGATTCAAATAAAGAAAGAGATCATCATCCAGACAAATCAACCAGTAACTGGAAACATAAGTCCAATCATCTCAAAGATCTCATTATCGGCGAAATTAATGAAGGAATTCGCACCAGATCCAAAAGACGTGAAGAGTTTAGTGCTGTGGCTCTCATTTATGAAATTGAACCAAAAAGCATAGAAGAAGCTTTATTTGATTAAAGTTGGATCGAAGCTATGCAAGAGGAACTCAGACAGTTCAACATTAATGATGTCTGGGAATTGACATTTAAACCGAAAGGTAAAACTGTTATTGGAGCCAAATGGGTGTTCAGAAACAAGATGAATGAAAAAGGAAAAGTCGTACGAAACAAAGCAAGACTCCTGGCCAAAGGATACACGCAAGAAGAAGGGATAGACTATGATGAGACTTATGCTCCTGTAGCAGGTTAGAAGCTATCCAACTATTACTTGCGTTTGCTTGTTATAAAAATTTCAGGTTATTCCAAATGGACGTCAAAAGTGCTTTCCTAAATGGATTTATCCAAGAGGAAGTATATGTGGAACAACCACTTGGGTTTGAAGACCCAAAGAAGCGACTCGGTCTTGATTTGAAAAAGGCCTTGTATGGTTTAAAGCAAGCACCTCGAGCTTGGTACGACAGACTAAGTAAGTTCTTATTAAAGAATGGCTTTGTCAAAGGTAAAGTAGATACTACCTTATTTATCAAAAAGGAAAACAAAAGCTTTTTACTCATTCAAATATATGTGGATGATATTATTTTTGGATCCTCTAATGAAATCTATGCAATAAATTTTCTAAGTCTATGCAGGATGAGTTTGAAATGAGTATGATGGGAGAATTAACATTCTTTCTTGGTCTTCAAGTAAAGCAATTAAAGGAAGGAACTTTCATTTACCAAGAAAAATATGCTAATGATCTTGTCAAAATGTTTGGATTGGAAAATTGCAAGAAGACTGATATACCAATGTCAAGTTCTTTGAAGATAGACAAATATGAAGAAGGGAAGAAAGTTGATCAAAAGCTGTACAGGAGCATCATCGGTTCACTTCTTTATCTAACTGCTTCTAGACCTGACATTTTGTTGAGTGTTTGCATATGTGCTAGGTTTCAATCAGATCCTAGAAAATCCCATCTCAGTGCTGCAAAACGTATCATTAAATATGTTGCTTCATCTTCAAGCATCGGTCTTTGGTATCCTAAGAAGGGAGACTTTAATCTTCCGGGGATATTCAGATGCGATCTGGCATTTGTAGAGTTGATAGAAAGAGTACTTCGGGAACTTGCCAGTTGCTTGGAAGTAGAACGGTGTCTTGGTTTTCAAGGAAACAAAGCAACGTGGCTCTCTCAACAACAGAAGCAGAGTATGTAGCTCTTGGAAGCTGTTGTTCACAAATTCTATGGATAAAACAACAGCTACAAGACTTTGGGATTGAAGACTCATGCACAGAAATCAAATGTGACAACACCAGCGCAATCAATCTCACCAAAAATCCAATTCTTCATTCAAGAGCAAAGCATATAGAGATTCGACATCACTTCATTAGAGATCATATTCAAAATGGAGAAATCTCGATTCAATTTGTTGATCCAAAAAGTCAACTAGCGGATATATTCACAAAACCTTTGGAGAAAAATCAATTCGATTTTATCTGTTCCAGACTCAACATTTTGAAGCTCGAAGAAGTTAAAGTCTAGAGACTCTCCAACCCTCAGACTCAGAAAGTTGATGATCATCAGACTCTAATCTCTCAGACTCTAAATCCTCAGACTCAGAAATTGATGGTTATAGACTGTAAGTTGCTATTTTATCTAAACTCAAAAATGTATGATCTTTCGTTCAGTTATTCTGTAGTCTCCGTGAAAAATGAAAACTTGTCTTTTCAAAAGGATTAATTTTGGCAGTTATTGATTTCGAAAAGAGGTATTCGTACACTTTCCTTGTGCCGATTGAACTTCCCTTTTTCAAAACTGAGTTATATATATACAGTTTTCATCTTCCAATCTTCAAAACCCTAAAAAGCATTCTCCTCCCAATCCGATTTCTATTTCGTGTTCATCTTCGAGAAAGTTGTCATCTTTTCTTGGGAAAGCAAGTAAAGGAATCTTTCAGCGACAAGGAAGGATGTCTTCTTCGAGGAAGTCTTCAAGAATCGTGAACAGGGGACCATAGAGGATGAAGGAGGGACCTACCCATTTCGATCTCACCGAAGAGGAAGAATTGTTGATTTAGCAACAGAGCCCGACTCACTCTCCACCACGTCACTCAACGCCATCTACCCCACATGATGCGGGTCAACAACCGGAGAAAGAGATAATCGAGGACGCAAACCCAGTAAGAGTCCAAAAACCCTCGTTTATTTACAAACTTTACTGTGCGTTGAAAAGTACTGGGACTCCGTTGAAATACGTGGATGATTTTCTCAAAGATAAGTATTATGGGAATGAATATATCTTTCTGAGAAAAATGGAGGATTTGGGAATTGCTCCCAAAGGTAAAGCAGAGGAAGCTCTTGCGAATATTTCTAGTGACCCTCATATGTCGGGACCTAATTCGACTGAAGGAAACGACGATGATAAAATGTTCAGTGATTTTCAACCTAGAATGGGTATTGCTGCAAAGGTGAAGGGAAAGAGGATGGAGTTATTCAAATCAAAGGAACATGAGAATTTGTTTTTCAGATTGCTGAAACGAGGGGTGATAAACCCTAGGAGTGTCGATTTCGACTTCTTGGATGCCGTTAACGTGAACTTAAGGGAGAAATTCAAATTGCTTCAACTTGAGCAATTCTGCACTGATACCATAGACGGTTATGCACAACTGACTGCGTATTTCTATTCGAATCTCAGCTTCATAGATGCGAATAGAATATCATTCAGTATTAGAGACCAGGATTATGTGGTAGACGTGGACATGTTGGTGGACATAATTGGAGTTGAACGAGGACGTTATCAACCAATCAAAGTCTCAGTTGCTCGTGCCTCAATGGAACTTGTCGAAGATAGAGATATCGAGGGAAGAATAATTTATTCAAGGATGCGTGCCATCAATATTGTGCTGCACAAAATTGTTATCAATTGCATCAGGCTCAAGTCTACATCAAAGACTGATGTGTCTAATTCTGAAGCAAAACTGATGTACGCAATCAACTCAGGGAAGAAGTTCTCTCTCCCTCACACTATTCTCTTTCACATGTACAGACCAATGTCAAAGGACAAGGGTCAATTGCCTTATCCAGGTCTGGTGACCAAGATCTTCAGACACATGAATATTGAACCGCCACATTCACTTTGTGTTCGACCGTGCGATGGTGGTAGGTTTAAAGATGTTGACGAAGATGCGTTTGAAAGAACTTTCCAAGGCAATGGAGAAATTCAGAGTGAAGACTCCAGTACCGTCTGCTTCAAAGAGAAAAGGAAAGGAGGCCATTGGTGCCCCATCCAAAAAGAAGAAAACACTCATCTTGGAGGATGAAAATGAGGAGGAAGATCTCACAATCATTGCCTTGATAAGAACCAGACGTTCTGTACCTCAATCGACAGAACTTCAGAAGAAATAGAGAGAAGAAGAGGAGCAAGGCAAGCTCAGAGAAGAAGCAGAGCAGAGAGAGAAGGAGAAAGAAGCTGAAGAAGAAGGCGAATAAGAGAAAGAAAAGTCTGTAGCAGAATTTGGAGAGAAGGATAATCAAGAAGAGCATGATCATCACTCTTCCCCTTTTGAGGTCCTAGAGACAGGGGGAGTTCGCGAGAAAGAAAGGTCCACATCTCATGCTGCCAATAGTGAAGGTCTAAGACAATCTTCAGCAGACCCAGAAGAGTTTCAGGCTTCTCAATTGCCTGAAGAAGGACACGATACGTCAACTCCAAATCTGCAAGATTATACAGAAGCGCCATCGTCTACATTCACCCCATCTGAGAAAGCAAATGCGAGTACGTAGACGGACAATTCTGCAGATTTTCGTCGTATTCGTGATATTCTTCTGGAAATGCGTGGCCAAATCTATGCTCTAGACTGTGAAATTCAAGCCATAAAGAATGCTGGACAAGCATTTTCAGTTACCCTGGAGGACAAAATGAAAGACCTCGCTCTACAACTTCAAGCCAATGCCAAAGGAGAAGAGGTAGCTCATCTAAGGGAAGACTTGAAGAGGTTAGAAGGTATAGTCCAGTCAATGGGAGATTTCCGGATCGTGTGCATTCCCAAGCATTCTGACGATTTTCTCACCTTTTTTATGTTGACAAAAAGGGGGAGAATTGCAAATTTGAACGAACTTCAAACTTGACTTTAAATTTGTTTTTGTGGTTATGTTTGTTTTTTAGTATGACTTGACTTGAGTGAACTGAATTGGCTGTGGATTTTGATGCTTGACTATCTGCATTTATATCAAGTGTTTTGTCATATGGTATTACTCATGAAAGACTAACCAATTTTCTGTGGATGCAGAGTCCGGTTGTTTTATTAATCTTTATGAGATAGCCGTATTACTTGAGAAATGTTTTTGCAGGTCAAAGTTGTTCAAATCTACAGGAAAGTTTTGTCACCATCAAAAGGGGGAGATTGTTGGAGAAATCTTTCCAGAATATTTTGAAGCTCGACAAAACGTTTCTATCGATCTAGTGCGGATATTTGCAAACCGTCAATTTAAAGTCGAAGACTTTCTGATCACCAGACTCAGCACTCAAGACTCAAGACTTAAGACTCAAGACTTTTCTCATTGACAGTCTTTCTGATCTAGTGACGAAGGAAATCTAGAGCCGAAGTTTATGGTTAAGGATTTAATCCTATCCTCTGGAGAAGATCTCTTGGTTGGATAAATATATCAGATTCTTTTATTTGTATCTAGATCAATTGAAGATCCGGTGGTCGACGAAATATTCTTGGAATGTTTTATTCTTGGAAACCAAGATCCTGATTGTATGGGCGAACAGGATTGATGGGCTATCGTCAGGTTCCTTTTGTAGCTCGAATGATCTCCTTAATTGATTCCGTCCAACGGGTAGATTGGAGGAATTCCTTTGGTAAGTGCTAACGGTATGATGGCATAAAGGAGTATAAAAAGGAAGACGTTCTAGTTGTGGAAAAAACGTGATCGATAGAGAAATTCCAGAGTCTGAAGCACCTTGATTATTAGTCGATACAGTTTGAGCGAAATTGTATACACAGAGAGTGTTTATACTTGGTCATACCTTGAGTGAGTGTGGTAGATCATCTACACCTAGAAATCAAGGAAGATCAACGCTGCAACATCTCTTTGTTCATAGTGGAATCCAGCCAATTGGCTGTCAGTGCAGAAGAGTGGACGTATGCTTGAATCAAGCCGAACCACTATAAACCGCGTGTTCAATTCTCTCTTTCCTTTATTCAGTCTTACGCTGATTATTATTTATTGCAAATCCTTCAACTGTCTAAGTATTGTGCAATCATCCGAAAAAATATTTTATATACCTATTCACCCCCCTCTAGGTATTAATACTAGCTATATCAATTAGAATGCGATTTATGTGGGCCCAATGTCATTAAATGAAAAATGCTCATAATATGCAAATGTAAATTAATAATATTTTTTTGTTTAGTAATTTGTGTTTATTCCTTATGCAATGAATAACTAAAAGGGGTTGCTTAAATTTAGGTATTACAAGATATAATTTTATAATCTTAGACCCGTACACAGATATTTCACTAGTATATATTATAATATTGAATTGGACAGACACAAAATATAAGCGCTTATGAGTTAGTTTAAACTTTGTTGTGAATTAGGCGCATAATATAGAGAAACGTTATGTTTTCATTTGTTTATTTATTGGTAGATAGTCTCACTATCTTCGTTCAGTAGGCTCTCTGTATTGGGTTTCTACTACTCCATCCTGACAAATTACACTACTCAAGTAAATGAAAAATATTTCAGGTGGACTTGGCTATTTCCTCGTTAAGCTTCGTAAAAGAAACAAATTTTCTGAGAAATTGTTCGCATTTATTGTTACTTTTGTCTGCTACATGACTCGTATAATCGACCGTTCGAGGACTTTTCGCCCTAGTTAGTTGGACGTAGCTGAGAAGGAAATCGAAAGACGAGCTCAATCTAATTTTCCATTGCTCCATTGTATACATGGACAACGAAATGAAAAGGACTCGATGTGGACTGGAGCAACCGCGTGAATAAGTTTGGAGTCAATTTCGTGGATGAGCGCTGTGAAGGATATAAATTTGTCGAGAAATTGTTCTCAATTATTATTACGATTTGTCTGTGACATGACTCGCATAGTTGGCCCATTCGACGAACTTTCGCATTGAGTAGTCCGTAACTTCGGTTAGAATTCTATGGACGAGATTGGAAGGTACGTCATGAATCGTCTAATGCCTCCACATTGTATGGAGAACGATTAATGGTCATGGATCATGAAGAAAAAAACCATTTTGAGAAGAGCGAATTGACTAGAGTGAATTGATTGCAAAGCCATTCTGAGTCACATAATATCAAACACTTCGTAGAAACTCAACATTAATATATATTATATAACCCCTTGCAAGAGGCTATGACGTGGTGCTTTTATACGAATGGAATGAACCAACAGATAGAGAGAATCCATGCTCTCATCATTATTTATCGCATTTTGTTTAAGAGTTAATACCACGAAACCAAACTAATTTTTCAATCACTGAAAATTCCAAACTAATACATATATGACAAATTTACCCCAAACTAATATTTTGACCATTTGAAAATCCCAAACTTATGATAAATTTATCTACCATTAATTTCCGTTAAATATTACTGTCAAACTGTTGAGTTAAATGACATGTGCTAATTGACGGTTTACCAGTTTGGGGTTTTATCATCTTTTTGTCATATGTGTATTGGTTTGAGATTTTTAGTAGTTGTCGTAGGTATACTAGTTTGAGATTTTTAGTAGTTAAGAAATTTATTTTTGGTAAATTTATCACAGATGTGTCGATTTGAGGTTTTTTGTGGTATTAACCCTTATTTTAACTTTTCCTAAATTACTTCTCCTAAATTTAAGTTTCCCTCTTCACTATTTTTTTTTATGACAACTTGTAAATTAATTGCCAGGGCAGTTTAATATAAATATATACATATATATATTATGCACACATATCCTGAGTTTGATTTCAAGGCATACGCAGTTTCTTGGAAACTCACAAAACTTAGCCACAAAGATTGGAAGTATATTTTATGCACACATCGCAAGTCCATTTAGGAGTACGTGTGTGTGCCTCTAGAAGTGCAGAGGGAAGAGTCGTTGAGTTGAATTAAATCTGAATTGATATGCAAGAGAAAGTCAATGATGATGATGATGATGATGATCAGGAAACAACAAAAATGACAATAATTAATCACTCATTTTGCACCATGATTTAGTAAGTTTATTGTGTTGTTAAGCCATAAATATACACGCGTGTCATTCTCAATTATTCCTAATTAGTTGCACACTCACTTTTATATGATATAGAGAAAGTTGATCAAAATTGGTTATATACACACATTTTTTGTTAGTTTACGAATTTTTCTTCTCTTTCTTTTCTTTAATTTCTAAATACGAGGTTTTCTACTCAATATGATAAGGTAAGGATTCATATAACTAAGGCCTTCATCATACTATATTAAATTCAACTTGAGGGGACTGTTAGGTTAAGCAAAATTATGCGAGACCGTTCTCTGTTAGTTTTCTAATCTATTGATGCATAACCCATTGCTCACTTTACTATTTAAAGTAGTTAAAAGAATGACCACCAACAATATGTCATGGCTTAGCCACCGATTGAAACTACCATAGGGTAGGTCTTCAGGTACATGATGATTGAATTTACGCAAGTTTGCACAGGTTGTTAGAGTGAAATACCAATAAGTTTATGGTAATAATAACAATGAATCGATCTTACATCAATTTATGCTTTTTCTAGTTGGCACATGCTTCTTATATTAGTTGAGAATCATGGAGTATCTCTTCTTATTTGTTCATGATTATGTTGTATTATCCACGAGCTTTTGTATACTAGATTAACTCCATCCCAAGCAGACTCTTGATCAAGGTAGACCCTCCATATTAGAATTGGAAAATGCTTAAGAAAGTATAACATGACGCATCGCATATACATCATATCGGAGACCATACATTTCTTAGTCTTAAATTCGAGTAGTTTCTAGCTCTCGGACAAAGTGCCATCATCAGTTGTTAAAACGAGATGGAAATAGCAGAAGAAAAAATGATGGTATAAACAATCCTGAGTTCAAATAATTGTTAGGATTCTTCATACAAAATTAAAAATTCAAAAAACAAAAACATGAAGTATGAATGCTACCGGAGGTCATCTTATCTCTTTGCATGGCACGTACGCTCAGACGGACCGCTCACGTCGAGCAATCCTTGAATGGAAGCTCTCCATGCTTTGTCTTACTTTTCAAAGCTCTTCTCCCTTATAAATACGTCGTCCTCATCATCACATCCTCCATGTCTCTCTTTCACACAAACACACACTTGCGTTTTCCCGAGACCCTTTTGAAATGATGCCTCCAAGGATCTCTTTCGACGCTGAAACGCTCCTCTTTTTGGCTCTCTCCTTTGTAGCCATCATTGTGTCCTCCAGCGACGGTCCTCACCTAGCGGTGGCGCAAAGTAGTAACAAAAACAGTGCCACAACGATCCCAGTGAACGTTGGGGTGATTGTTGATCTGGAGACGTGGGTGGGTAAAATGGGATTGAGCTGCGTTGAATTGGCTCTCTCTAACTTTTATAGTTCAAACCCTTCTTACAAGACCAGGCTCGTCCTCAACGTTAGAGACTCAAAAGGAGAAGATGTTGCTGCTGCTGCTGCAGGTTCTCTCTCTACCTTTTGTACTTCTGTTGATTGATGAAGTTTATTTTGGTTAAGATTCAATTTGATATCTTTCACACTTCCACCCCAGTCATGCGGCCGTGTGAGACGGACGATTTGACGCTTAGCTTCTCAGTATTTATGGGTTTTGTTCCATCCACGCCACGCGGTGCTTCTTGAAAACACTGGTCTTTGAGCGTAACATTTGACCTTGGAACCATTTGTTTCATTTATTCCTTTCAATTCTTGGAGTTTACTCTTCAGAAAGCTATACCAAGAAGACGATATTGCAAGAAACAATCTTAGGGACCATCCAATTATAATATCCTGATGGAAATAGTTATTTCAGACACCCCAAATAAAAAATCTCTGATTTATTAAACCATTTCTTGGGTTTTGTTTTTGTATTTAGATGGTGTAGCACTATTGAAACAAGCGTGTATGATTTATGCATCATATAGAACAAATACATCTCAAGCATCGATCGTTCAAGCTCATGCTAGGGCCTACTTATTTACTGGTTGAGATGATATTAATCAAAATGATCTACAGACCATATAATAACTCCTCAATATTGTTGGTGTTGGTAAACTTGTGATCTTTGAATTAGAAGTCCACCTTCCTATGATGTCATAGTTCGCCAATGTATAAATGTGCATATATTCATGGACACAATGTTTCATCTTGATAAAAACGTGTGAGCAAAATTTTGTCGCAGAATTTTTGTTTTAACATGTTGGAGGGTGAAATGTAGGACTACTATCGTCTATTCTTTTCACTGAAGAATATATAACTCTCCTGTGACTCTTGTCCCGCAGTGATGTAGTAAACCTCTAAAAAATTATGTCTACATGTAGATGATAAGTGAACCCCGTAAGAAATTGAGTCACAAGAGGCACATGCTACATAGCTTCAAATTTGGTAAGAGAAACTAACATTAGAGTTAGTTTGTTTAAAAATAACCATTTTCAGGAAATTGTTCTCGAATTTTCCATATTGTGAATGATGGAAAATTAGTTGATTGATGATTTTTTTTTTCATGGATTGAAAACAATAAACTTAGATTGGTGAAAACAGCTTCTTTTTTCGGCAATAAGAAATCATATATATATTTTATTTCTGCCGTGCGTCCAACTGAGAAGAATAAGTCCTTCTATAACCATTATCTGCTTATCAATATTTTTTCTTTTTATCTTGATAAGTCTCATATGGTTTTTTTATCATCTCCTGAACATACTTCGTTAATGCTCATGTCTTTCGATATTCTCACAATAATCCATCTTATATCATACCGTGAATAATATTTTTCATAAATTATTTAATAATTACTTGTAAGTCCTTTTATTTAATGGATTACAAAATAATAAAAAAAGACATTGATTCTATTTTGTTAGTCATTACATATCAATTTATTTACAAGCTGCCTTTAATGTATTCACCTATTATCAAATACCATGGAAATATTTTTTTTTTCCAATTTGTTTTCAGTGAAAACAAATACAAATACAAAAAAAAAAAAAGGTTTACTTTGTCTAATCTTAAATTTCTTGAAAATATTTTCTAGTGACAAGAAGTTTTCAATTCAAGAAATAAACTTTTATTGTGCTTTTTGGATTAGAAAAATAGTCTTTAAGCCGGGCTGGTTTATAGAGACACTTCAATTTTTTTTTTCTTCAGGAAAATATATCTACATAATTGTTCTTATTTTATTTTTCTAGTTGAGAAAGTTAAGCCGGTGACTAACTATTTTCATGGAAGCTTTGTGTTATTAACCGTGTGATTGAAACAACTTAGGTTTCCTATTCAATCAGATAGTTGTCAACGCATGCAAGCAGTTTAAAATGGATGCTAAAAGGTTTGGTATATGATATAACATCAGAAAGGTCTGCCCTCACAAAATCCATAAAATTGAAATATGGGGCTTGGAAGAGTGGAATTTTCTGATGCCATGAGATAAAAGAGGTCATTTAACGAGGAGGAAGATTCAACATGTTCATGTCTGGGCCAGTTTAACCACTTTTTCGTTCTCAAATTACTTTTGATAATAGAATTAGTTCCGTTTGGTATGCATTATATAATTTCCCCAACAATATTTCAGTTGGAATGGACATGCCGGTTCGATTCCTCGCTGCACAAAGTACAAAAAATTTCATGTTTGAACCTCTTATCTAGACTTCTGCTTGGGTCTTATATGTATACTATGGGGGAAGACGGGCGATAATATTAAAGTTGTTATGATTTAATAAGAGGGCTTAGTCAATCACATGCTCAGGCTATTTCATGGATAAATATCGTCCGTGAACACAATTGTGCATCATGTTTGCAATCACATTAAAATCAAATGGGAGTGGTCAACTACCTCAAAAATAAGAGGTTTCGCTTACCCTTGTTAGAGTAATCGAGATTTCATCGTCTTAAGAACATGTTGAATTATGATCTAATCATAATGGGTTCACGTCAGATTTTTCTGGTTAGTAAACACTTGTTTCAATAATATTAAGTACAAGTTTAGTTCCAACTTCAAGCTCCGATGCTACCTTCTTCTTAACCATCTATAAATTTAATAATATTGCACCAAGTTTTGATTGACTCCTGATGTGCCTTTTCCAATAAGAATTTCCATTATCTGCCGTTCTTTTTATTGTTTCACCGTCTTTTCTGGGTCACCACTGCAGCACTTGATCTGATAAAGAATAAGCAAGTCCAAGCCATAATAGGCCCCCAAAGTTCAGTGCAAGCAGACTTCATCATTGACCTTGGAAACAAATCTCATGTGCCGATCATCTCTTTTTCTGCTACTAGTCCTTCCCTCAGTTCCCTTCGGAGTCCATACTTCATTCGAGCTGCGCGAAATGACTCGTCCCAAGTGAACGCCATAAGCGCAGTCGTGCAAGCTTTTGGTTGGAGAGAAGCGGTTCTAATATATGTGGACAATGAGTTTGGAGAAGGCATCATACCTTCTCTGAAGGGTGCTTTGGAAGAGCTCGATAAGCGAGATCCCTATAGGAGCCACATTCCTCCTTCGGCGACGGACGATCAAATCGGGCAGGAACTCTACAAGTTAATGACGATGCAAACGAGGGTCTTCATCGTGCACATGCTACCTCCTCTCGGTTCTCGGCTATTGGCCAAAGCAAAAGAGTTGGGAATGATGAGTGAAGGTTACGTCTGGATCTTGACTAATGGAATCACCGACCTATTAAGTTTTGTGGATTCATCAGTTGTTGCTAGTTCGATGCAAGGAGTATTGGGCATTAAGACTTATGTCCCAGACACACGGAACCTGGACACTTTCATGATCCAGTGGAAGAAGAAATTTCAACAAGAGAATCCATCCGTCCTTAGTCCTCCGTTGAACTTCTTCGGATACTATGCTCATGATGCTGCTCGGGCTCTGGCAATGGCTGTTGAGGAAATGGGAATGATGAATTTTAGCTTCGAGATTTTGAATACTTCGACCGATGCAACTGATCTGGACACTATTGGGGTCTCTCAAAATGGTGAGAAACTTCTCCAAGAACTAGCTAATAACACATTCATGGGACTCACTGGAAATTTCAGTCTTGTTGATGGGCAGTTAGAAGCGTTAGTATTCCAAATTGTTAATATCAATGGAAACGCGGCAAGAGGGATTGGGTTCTGGACCCTAAAAAATGGGCTGCTGAGAGATTTGAATCCATTTGACAAAAGCATGTATTCCACTTCGAAGAGTAATTTAGGAACAATAATATGGCCAGGAGATTCGACCTCTGTTCCCAAGGGATGGGAGTTTCCCACGACTGGGAAGAGTTTGAAAATCTTAGTTCCCATGAAAGATGGTTTCAAGCAATTCGTGACGGTGACACGTGATCCTACAACAAACACATCCCAAGTCACCGGATATTGTATCGACATCTTTCAAGCTGTGATAAAAAAAACTGCCTTATGCGTTGACTTATGAATTAATTCCGTTTGCCTTGCCTAATGGAAGTAGCGCTGGTAGTTACAATGACATGATCGATCAAGTATATTACCAGGTGAGATAACTCTTTGCAACAGCTCTGTCTCGTTGGATTACATGTTGAAACATACGGTGCTATCATGTGGTTGACAACGAAAACATTTTCCCTTCTTTTTGTTGAAACAGAAGTATGATGCAGTGGTGGGTGATACGACGATACTTGCAAACAGATCATTGTACGTGGATTTTACCATACCATACACAGAATCGGGAGTTGCAATGCTTGTGCCATACAAGGACAACAAGAGCAAGAAGGCTTGGGTTTTCTTGAAGCCACTCACTTGGGACCTTTGGCTAGCAACTGGATGCTTTTTTGTTTTTATAGCATTGGTCGTGTGGATTCTGGAACATCGGATTAATGAAGATTTCAGGGGTCCAGCCACGCATCAAGTTGGCACGAGCCTCTGGTTTTCGTTTTCAACCATGGTCTTTGCACAAAGTAAACAACCTTCACTTTAGTAGATCGATCGAACTTTACAATTTACATTTCATTGTTTGAGAATTTATGTGCTTACCCTTAATTTGGATTGCAGGGGAGAGAGCATTCAGCAACCTAACAAGATTTGTTGTGATCGTGTGGGTTTTCGTGGTACTTATACTAACACAAAGTTATACGGCGAGCTTGAGCTCTCTTTTGGTGGCGAAAAATCTTCAACCAACTGTGACTGATGTAGATCAGCTCCTAAAGAGTGGAGAAAATGTGGGATACCAGGATGAAACTTTCCTTCATGAAAAGCTACAGCAAATGACATCTGACTATAAGAGACTTGTACCTTATAAATCTGCTGAAGAATGCGATGCGCTTCTTTCCAAAGGAAGCTCAGAGGGTGGGATTGTAGCTGCAATTGACGAAGTCCCCTACATTAAACTTGTTCTTTCTCAATATCGCAACAAAAACACCATGATCCCAACATTAAAAAATGCTGGATTTGGCTTTGTAAGGCAATCTCTAAATTCCAGCCAAAAAATAAAGAAAAATCCTCAAATTCTACAATTGCTAAGGTTAGTCGTTATTTCTTTGATTGAAAATTTCATGTCCTGCTTCTTTTGGTTTACAGGTTTTCCCCAAAGGAACTTGAACTTGGAGGATGCCACGCCTACCATATGCCAACTTTCACCTTTTCCGAAGAGTATTTTTTTGTGTTTTAATGTTTGCAGACCTTTCAACACGCGAAGGCACTCAACCAACTGCTGCTCGTGGGCCCCTGCATCACAACTCCTGTGAATGTCACTGCGGTAGCGAAGGTGGCAGTTCAAGCAGCTGCGGATCCCCTTTGCTCCAGTCATCATAGACGTTCAAAAATCACTCCGATATAGCCAACAAAAGTTGAAGTAGAAATGGTCCGAACCCTGTCTTCTTTATAGGTTCCATCTTATAGAGCTGTCAATAACATGAGCACTCATATGTTGTTTTCAAATCAAAAGCCTTTTGGTTTTTGTGGAGTCTATAGTTGCCTGTAGGAGCAAGAGGAGAATTCTCAGTTCAAAACCTTGAAGGCAGTAAATGCACGTGAAAGAGATAAATCCTTTGTACATCGTGGTTTCCCTGAAATTGAGTCATGGACTGAACTCCAGTGAAATGGTCCCTTCAAGGATATAAGTACTTTGGGCAAGAGTAATATAGATTTGCATTGTTTTCATGCTTAATATTATATATGGATTCTATAAAAGTGAGATTGAGAGAATATATTCCAGGATGATTTTCATTGCAGTATTTCAATGATATTTATAGTACATGTACAGGAATAGCAAAAACTAAAAATATGGAGCAAATCTCAACTAATTGATAGCTATTTACGGCAATGAGAAGGCTGAAATTATGGAGGACAATTTGAATTTTAAACTGATTCTCTTATAAGCCCCCTCAAGATGGACTTTCTGTCGGAAACGCCAATCTTGACTCGAAGTGTTTGCCCGCAATGTTTTGATAGTACCTTGGTAAGGATGTCCGTTAGTTGGTCATGTGTGTGTTGACGCCTCAATTTTAATTTTATTAATTAATTTTTTTATTTATTTTGTCTTTTCGGATAAATAGACAATAAAAAAAGAAAACAACAAAAAACAAATAAAAAAAGAAAAGCAAAAAGCAAAAAAAAAAAAGCAGCAGCCCCCCCTTTTTCTTCACGTGGGCTCGCACGACTTAGCCTCCCCCTTTTTTCCTTCTTCTTCCTCCCATCTTCTTCCTTCCTCCTTCCGCCTTTGCAAGTCACGCGCTGCGCGACGAAGACGCGCTTGAGCACCACCTACAACAGAGAGAGGAGCGTAGGCCGGTGGCGAGAGGACGCGGCATTGATGGCAAGCGAGCCTCCCAGATCTGAGGAGGAGCGAGGGCCGGATACAAGGAGAAAGGAGGCACCTCCCAAGCCACCACCGCCACCCCGATCTGTGCCCCGACGCCATCCAGATCTGAGTGAATGGGTTCTGGAAGGTAGGGGTTCTATCGCCGTCGTTGCACCTGCCGTCGCTGCACCAGACTGCTGCCGTGCCGTGCTGCAATCCTTCCCCGACGTTGTCCCCAAACCAGCAACGACCCTGCTGCATCGTCGCTGTGACGCTTTCCACCCTCAACACGGTCCTCGACGATTCGCCAAGACCCCTGTGGTGTTCGATCGCCGTCACACCTCACACCGTCACCATGCCGCCGCTTGCCGCGACACCACCGTCGCTTGCCGCGTCGCCACCGTCGCCGTGTCACCGCCCTATGACGTCCCGGTCATCCTTCATCGGTGCCGCGAAGACAAAAGAAGGGAGAGAGGCGCCGCCGGTCGAACGGTCCGGCGAAACCCCCATCCGGGTAGGGTTTTTCCCCATTCGGGTCTTCTGGGCCCGATTGTGTGGGCTGTTTTTGTGCATAAATGGGCCTTGGTTAGTTCATGGGCTTGGGAAAAGAAAAAAAGGAGAAAAATTTGAGTCGGGCCCACAACGCGGGCCCGTCCGCGTGCGGGTCGCCGGCCGGTCGAACCCAACTCACGGATCCGACTCGGGCCGGTTTTTATAATATTTTGAATAAATAAATAATTTAATTTCCAAAAAACAAAAATATATTTTTTCTTTTCGAAAAATATTAAAAAAATATTTTAATTTTCAAAAAAACAAAAATACCCAAAAAATATTTTATTTTCCAAAAATATTAAAAAATGTTTTAATTTCCAGAAAATCGAAAAATAGTGATAAAAATATTTTATTTTCCGAAAAATCAAAAAAATCAAAAATATTTCATATTTTCCAAAAAATGCCAAAATTCCAAAAAAAGCCAAAAAATTCATGAAAAAGCCAAAAAAAAAAAATTCAGAAATAGCCAAAAAGACTTGTATTTTTCCAAAAATACCAAAAAAATGTCGAAAAAAACCCCTTTCATGTCAAAAAATAGAAAAAGTCCCAAACAATGTTTTTCTCCAAAAATGCATGGAAAACCCCTCGAACATCCAAAATGCGTGGAAAAATCCTCGAACATCCAAAAAGCCTCAGGGTTTAAACGAGATTAGGTATCGAAAGGGCATTAGTGATTAACTAGTGTAATCAAGTCCCGGATCCTAATTTCTCTGGTTGCGCAAGAGCGAGTATTTCTCCCGATACTTCGCTTGGATTTCTAATCAACCCACCCCAAATCGATTAGTGGCGACTCCATTTTAAAAATTGATTTACAGGTTGAAAATTTAGACTATTAAAGTCGTGAATTGGTAAACTTTGGAGAGTCCGGGCATAATTAAATTCAGCCGAGCCATTAGCCTCCTTAGGCGCCCGTACCCGATGCGGGCGCCGAAAAACAAGAGGTCGCGACAGCTTGGCGGCTCCGCTTGGGACATTTGTGAGGACTTAGGCCATTTTTGTCTTGTTTAAATTCTTTACTAACTTAGGTTTTTTCTTTATGCAGGTCAAAAGCCTAGAAATTTATTTTAATTTTGCTTAAAATAGATTATCTTGTGATTATAAACTCATGTGCATGCTTTACTGTTTTAATACTACACATGACACACACAACCCGGCCGCCGGACCTAGGCCGCCCTAGGATTTCTAGGATGGTGTTAAGAAAGATACGACCTCGAACGCGAGACTGCGATGTAGAGGTTGCCTTTCTTTTCCCCGAATTTCTTAGCCGAGGTTAAGGGGGTATGCTGCTAACGTGAGACTGCGACTGGCGGATACCTTTTTAATTTCAACAAACCCTCTCAGTTAGAAATCGAGCCGCACATATCATGCGCATGTCTATGTGATTGCCATCGATTTTCTCGTGGGAAGTAAGTTTTTATTTCGTGTACTTTGCAATTTACTTACCTTCCTGTATATATTGAGCAGTCCATGATTAGTGTAGGATTTAATATCACGGTCATCTAAATTTGGAAATAATTGTCATAACCTTTTTTTTTTTAAGTTAAAAAAATTTTGCAAAAAATTACTTTCAGTTGATGTTTTTATTCTCAAGCATGTTACAAAATTCTTTTCCGCAAGAATTTTCATTTGCCTTGAAAAAGGGGATAGAAATTATTTTCAAAATTTGTTGCAACTCATGCTTTCTTTGCCTTTCAAATTTGAATGTCTTTTTAGCTCATGTTAACATGTCACGTGCCCTTTTTCAATCCATGCTTAGGAAATCGTCTACCTTTTCATGAATAAACGAAATGAGTAGGGATAGGTCATCATCATGGACTGACTCCTTATTTACGCCTTGTATTCACACACGCTTGTTTATTCATGACTAGGTAATCACGGAACGTCAACGTTCACCGATCCAGACTCGTTCAAAAGCAAGAGCAAGAATGGCCGAAGAAAATGTACCAAGCCGTATTACGGTCATGGAAAGTGAAATGAAGCAAGTCTTCAATGTGCTTCAACAACTTTCAAAGCAGATAGACTCCATCCAGGGCAAACTCACTCCCGCCCCGGCCTCAATCGAGGTATTGTTGCCACAATCATCTACTAAGGGTGATCAAGGTGGAGATACCGACGATAACATGCCGGAATTGGGGGATGATCCGAACCCAACCATGATCGAGAAAGCTAGGCCAGGCAGTTTGTCTAAAACTAAGCATGACAAACGCCTCGAAAAGCTTGAGGAGAAGCTGAAACAACTACAAGGCCTCTAAGATCCTACTTTGACGGACCTCTCCATTTATTCCAATGTCAAAATGCCGGAAAAATTCAAAATGCCTGAGTTTGAGAAGTATGATGGCACGACTTGCCCTAGGGCTCATTTGCAAATGTACTTGGTTCGAATGACCCAATACGTTAATAATGCATCATTAATGATCCAATTGTTCCAATCAAGTCTAATAGGCCCTGCCCTGAGATGGTACATTACAAAGAACATGAATCTCCTCAAAACATGGAGCGAAGTGAGTGAGGCATTCCTCAAGTAGTATAAGTTCATAATGGACATTACCCCTTCTCGTGAGGATCTTGAGCGTACCGAAAAGAAAAAGCACGAATCGTTCAAAGAATATACTATCCGATGGAGGAATCTGGCCGCTCAAGTCAGTCCTGAACCAACTGATTTCGAGCTGAGAAAGATGTTTATCAAAACCCTCCCTTATGAGTACCGCAATCGAATGGTAACCACGATCGCCGAATCGAGATAGGGTTGAGGGATGGTTGGTTCACTGAACCTGCATCCATGGGCAGGTTCAGCATGAAGAAAGATAAAGAACCCCTGGTAGATGTCAATGCGACCTACGATCATTCTCCAACAATTCAGACAAGTGCAAGACAGCAATAGACCACTAGCCGTCAGCCATCCCAGCGTTACAGTAACAAGAGACAATTTACTCCTCTTCCTGGATCTCCGTCACAGGTACTGGCAATCCTCCGGAAGAAGAACCTCCTTTCGATTGAGCCAAAGCGACCCAATGCTGAAAGTTTTTAAAACTATGACCCGTCAAAGATATGCGACTATCACATGGAAGAAGTGAGGCATTCGACTGATGAGTGCTTCGCCCTCAAGAGTCGAATCCAAAACCTATTAGACACTAAAGCTTTCTCATTCCAGAGCAATTCGCTCCCTGATCACACCGACAAAGTAAATGCGGTATTCAGTTCTGAAGACAGTTAGAGCAAAAATGTCGAAGCACATACCGCTGACATTCGTCAAGGGCTGGTGAAGGCTGGGTATTATTCAGGCAATGAAGTGCCACCCTTAGCAACAGAGAAAGAAGGGCCAGATGACATGACCACCATGTTTGGAGACCTTTTCATGGACACCATCAATGAAGGACCGTAAGGGGAAATGGGTGCAGGCCCGCTCGAGTAGAGCCCTTTTTAATTTCCTTGCGTACTCCCCTACGTGGGAACTTGTACATCTTTCTTAAGCTTGGCTTGTTTTATTTTCAACATCAGTTCCGCTTGAAGAACTGACTTTTGAAAACACTTTTCCAAAATGTAAATCCACTTATTAAATAAAGTTGAAAATATTTTGAGAGAGCATGAGGCGGTACCCTAAACCAGCCCAGTGATGCTATCCAGCCATGAAAAAATATCATCCAAGGAGAATACTGAGGACATGGCTTCCTCATGCTTTTTCTCCCCCGAATACATATTTTGAAAACAAAAAATACTTCATCACCAAAATCTTTCAAAAAAAAAAAAAAAAAGAGATGTTAGATTTAATCATATTTGTCTTTCTGACTCACTCACTTTGTGTCTTAGAATATCATCCCCATCCCCCTTGACTTAGTCTGACAGGGGGCATTTGAAGCTGGCACATCATATGAACTCATCGAATTCAAAGACACTCTTCCAAGAAGACAGTAGAGCAAATAAAAAATCATCCCACTTCAAAGAAGGTAAGTTTTATTCTCTGAATATAATTGTGGAAATGATGTCCTCTCTCTTCTGTTTACAGGAAATGAAAGATAGGACGTTATAGGTACAGGCATACGGTTGGAATCAAGCCGTCCCCAGGAGCTCTGTGCACTCCATCTTGCTCTTGCCTAACTCCTTCTCAAGCCGGAGCAGCATCTTCTTCCCTCAACGTGCCCGAGCAACCAAATGCTACGGTTTCATTAACGGGACTTCCAGCTTCGACAAGCCCAGAAGCACAAGATTCCATAGAAGCTTGAAGTACATGACTTTGCTCAATGCTACTAATGGTCATATGGTCAAAGACGGAATTCCACAGAAGGAAGGCGTTGCAAATCATCAATCGTGTACACAGGACCACAAATGAAGAGGGACAATCAAAAGAGACATTGAACTGTGTCCAAGACAAAAGGCCGTCATTGACATTCAAATATCCCTAGGAGTCAGCAAATACAAACTTTGGAGAAGAGTAATTTGGTATCGTTTCCAATACTCCCAGTGTCTGAACTCACTTTTTTTGACATATTTTCTCCTATTGACAGGAAGCATAGGATTCAAGAAACAAGCTTAAAGGTTAATTTGGACAAATCAAGTGACCCATATCGATTTATCTAACTTGGTATAAAAGGACGTGTCGTCCTGGAGCTGATTCAGTTAAATAAAAAAGGCAGCGCCTTACGAACACCGTCGACGCCTCTAGCCGAGTGGTATCTGGGAATAAGCAAAAAGGTCCAAAGTTGGGGGTTCGAATCCCCAACACGGCAGTTAGCCGCTTGGTAAAAAAATAATAAAAAAAATTTTGCTTCTCTTGCACGTGCAAATTATGGGAGAACAGGTGACCTAACGAAGCAAAAGACATAGGACTTCGTGTCCCACTCGCACTTCAGGTTCACCCAATCATTTGCAAACCAATGAAGGGTAAAGTTGCATCGATTCCAGTTATTCGACTCTTGAAAGAGTTCATGACTAACACATTCCCTCGTGTTTGTTACAGGATCACTTGACTGTCAAAAACAAGGATAAACAAATCAATGAGAGGCATGACAAAATCTCCTAAACGAAATGGCGTCCCGAGTAATCGCCAAAGCAAATGACAGAGATCCTCAGGCCCCAAGTCACTTATAATCTTGGCTCTATTGGTCGAGCCATTTCCACAACTTCTCTCCTACAAGAGGCAAGAGCAGGAATTCCTGATCAGATCCCCAATCCCTGGCTGATCGTTCATGTGTCATATCCCTAATCAATAGGGATAACCATCGACACCCTTTTGTGAATAACCCTTTTGATATTCAAGATTTAACATATTTGGGAACACCATTATGCTAAACCTTAAAGCTATCAACAAGGTCTTTTTGAGCAAAACCATTCATTTGTTTTAAGAGTACAAACTCTCTCATGTTTAAAATGCTGCATGCCTTTTCCAAATGGATCTTTGCATGATGATTTTGTCTGTCTAAATCACTGATTCCATTGAGAATTATTAGAATAGATAGCTAAATGAAGAATACAAGATTAATTGAGCATGCTGGATGAGGCGCGTCAGAATGATGAAAGGCAAGCCATATCCTACACACAATCCCCCATCTATACACTTGTGAGATGAGTGCAGAAGATTCCATGGCTGCAGGGTAAAGAGTTCTCTTGCAAATGGTACGATAACCAAAATAGTGAGAGGCATTCCATTGCTCACCCCATTGAGCCCCATACATTGGTGAAGCTTCTCTCATACCCTCGTCAAGAACCACCCCACATTGGGGCAGAGCAGAGCCAAAGCAGCATCACAAGGTAAGAAGAGAGATAGAAATTTTCTTGCTCGCACTTACATCAATCTTCGGGTGTATTTATTGCATATGAACACTCGCGTTAATTTAAGTGCCCTAGAATGACGAAGAGCAATTCTTTCTCTATGCACTTGTATTCATTGTACAACCCAATTGAATCTATAATTTCACCCTCACATGGAGGCAAAACAGAAATTACTGCCATTTAAGCAGCATAGCCTAGAGCGCCTACTGAATATGAAGACTCAAGGATCTAATAACGGTGCTTCGATTGAACTTGCCTAGGCTAGTTCCTCCAACGACAAGAATGAAAAACAGGGGCATAAAAAAAGCAATGTACCTAGTAAAAGCAAGGTCAATGCCCATAAATGAAAATCTGGAATAAAAAATAGGGGCATGAAAAAGCAGTGTGCCTAGTAAAAGTAAGGCCAATGCCCCCAGCAAAAAATACAGTCAATTGTATTCCTAAGAGAAGTTGCTGTTGTGATAAAGCCTCCATCTAACAGTGAGAAAAAAGGCCAGTGACAAATGCTAAGACAGTCACCAACTCTCACCCTCTTACACATGAGTCAAGTCTACATTGCATCCCATTGTAAAAGTCTCTTCAGACTAGGGCACTTCAATTAACGTAGGATTTCATATGTACATAAGCATCGCTCAAAGAAGTACGAGCAAGATTACTCTATCTCTTTTTGCAGGGTTCTCGACTTGCAAACCCGAAGATGATCGTGCAGAACTTCGTTCATAAGCCTTGACCTCGACGGCCCCATTTGATGAGCCATTGACCAAATCTTTGTCACGGTTTCAACAAAGACCTCTCATATTGGTAAAGTCATACCGTTTGCGAGAATACTCAAACCCTTGCTGACATGATAACAGTAAGATAGTGTGGTCCTTATAAATCCTGCATTAATGGTCAGATAGCATTTTCCATGAGAGTGAGCGAAAAGTCCTTTCAGACTGAAAGTCCCTCATCTGGCATGCTCAAGACATCTACATTCTAAATGAAGGTTGTCTTTCAAAATCTTCCCCGGTGGAAATCAGGTGATGCAAAACTGACAAAATTATCATGCATGAATCTCATTTGAACTCATGAATTTACAGCATATACAATCATGTGTGCATATTGTGCAAATAGCATACACACTCTCAGAGATCAGAGATATTGCCAGGTAAGCATATCTCTATTTGTCTTAAAGTACCTACCATTGTCCAGGTACTCTATTATTGACACTCAACCTATTTGAGTTGTCCTTTGAGTTTGGGTGCTTACTGCTGTCTAGGTATCCCCATTGTCTTTGAACACCGGCCACCGTTCGGATACGCCCTTTTCCTGATACTCGACCTATTCAAGTTGTCCCCAGAGTATTGATACTTGTGACTGACCAAGTATCCTTTTATTGTTGAATACCTACTGCTGTCTAGGTATCCTTATTGTCTTTGAGTACCGGCCACCGTTCAAATACTCCTTTTTCTTGACACTCGACTTGTTTGAGTTGTCTACATAGCTAGGATACCTACAATTGACCAAGTATCCCATTACCTTTGAGTGCCTTTCATTGTCTAGGTACTCCATTTCCGTGACACTCGACATGTCCGAGTTGTCCTCAAAATTGTATCATTGAATACTAGTAGCCATTCAAGTATTCCATCGAGTTGTGCGCCTATGGTTATCCAGGTATCTTTTCTTACACTTGGACCAGCCAGAGTGGTCCCAGATCGTATCATCAAATACTTGTGTTCATCCAAGTATTCCAGTACTTTGCACACCTACGGCTACCTAGGTGTTCCAGCCTTTTTGAGTGCCTGCGGCCATCCAGGTAAGCCTTGTGCTACATTCAAGTTTATGTTGCCAGGAGGTGGGAGACCTTCACGAATATGCGAGGCACGTCCTCAATATTCCCAATTACCAGGAGGTGAGAGACCTTCATGAATATCCAAGGCACGTCCTCGATATTCCAAATACCAGGAGGTGGGAGACCTTCACAAATATCTCAGGTACATCCTTGATATTCCCAATTACCAGGAGGTGAGAGACCTTCGCGAATATCCCAGGTATGTCCTTGATATTCCCAATTACCAGGAGGTGAGAGACCTTCATGAATATCCCAGGTACACCCTCGATATTCCCACTACCAGCAGTGAGAGACCTTCATGAATATCCCATGTACATCATCGATATTCCCAACTACCAGGAGGTGAGAAACCTTCATGAATATGCAGGGCACGTCCTCGATATTCCCATTACCGGGAGGTGAGAGACCTTCACGAATATCCTAGGTACGTCCTCGATATTCCCCTTTACCAGGAGGTGAGAGACATTCATGAATATGCGGGGCACGCCCTCAATATTCCCAACTACCAGGAGGTGAGAGACCTTCACGAATATCCTAGGTACGTCCTTGATATTCCCCTTTACCAGGAGGTGAGAGACCTTCATGAATATCCAAGATATGTCCTCGATATTCTCATTGCCAAAAGGTGAGAGACCTTCACGAATATGCGGGGCACGCCCTCGATATTCCCACTACCAGGAGGTGAGAGACCTTCACGAATATATGAGGCACGTCCTCGATATTCCAACTACCAGGAGGTGAGAGACCTTCACGAATATATGAGGCACGTCCTCAATATTCCCACTACCAGGAGGTGAGAGACCTTCACGAATATGTGAGATCCATCCTCAATATTCCTACTTCCAAGAGGTGAGAGACCTTCACGAATATCCTAGGTACGTCCTCGATATTCCCAACTACCAGGAGGTGAAAGACCTTCAAGAATATCTTAGGTACGTCCTCGATATTCCGAATTACCAGGAGGTGAGAGATCTACATGAATATGCGAGGCACGTCCTCAATATTCTCAATTACCAGGAGGTGAGAGACCTTCATGAATATGCGAGGCACGTCTTCGATATTCCCAATTACCAGGAGGTGAGAGACCTTCACGAATATCCCAGGAGGTGAGAGACCTTCATGAATATCCCAGGTATGCCCTCGATATTCCCCCTACCAGGAGGTGAGAGACCTTCACAAATATCCCAGGTACGCCCTCGATATTTCCCAATTGCCAGGAGGTGGGACACCTTCACAAATATCCAAGGTACCCCTTCGATACTTGTGATCATCCAGGTATCGCCCAAAGAGTTTGTACCTGTGATCGTCCAGGTACCCCTTCGATACTTGTGATCATCCAGGTATCCCTAAAGAGTTTGTACCTGTGATCGTCCAGGTACCCCTTCGATACTTGTGATCATCCAGGTATCCCCAAAGAGTTTCTACCTGTGATCATCCAGGTACCCCTTCGATACTTGTGATCATTCAAGTATCCCCAAAGAGTTTGTACCTGTGAGCGTCCAGGTACCCATTCGATACTTGTGATCATCCAAGTATCCCCAAAGAGTTTGTCCCTGTGATCGTCCAGGTACCCCTTCGATACTTGTGATCATCCAGGTATCCCCCAAAAGTTTGTACCTGTGATTGTCCAGGTACCCCTTTGATACTTGTGATCATCCAGGTATCCCTAAAGAGTTTGTACCTGTGATCGTCCAGGTACCCCTTCGATACTTGTGATCATCCAGGTATCCCCAAAGAGTTTGTACCTGTGAGCGTCCAGGTACCCCTTCGATACTTGTAATCATCCAGGTATCCCCAAAGAGTTTGTACCTATGATCGTCTAGGTACCCCTTCGATACTTGTGATCATCCAGGTATGCCCCAAAAGTTTGTACCTGTGATCGTCCAGGTACCCCTTCGATACTTGTGATCATCTAGGTATCCCCCAAGAGTTTGTACCTGTGATCGTCCAGGTACCGCTTCAATACTTGTGATCATCCAAGTATCCCCCAAGAGTTTGTACTTGTGATCATCCAAGTATTATCTCCCAACAAGCAGATGCCCTGAGAAAGGTCGGTGCATCTCCCGTCAAGGCGACCGAAGAAAGGTTCGGGTCCTAGACAAACCAACTTATTACTCTAACAGGCAACTGAAGAAAGGTTCGGGTCCTGGAAAAGCAATTTCCCGTCAAGGCGACCGAAGAAAGGTTCGAGTCCTAAACAAACCAATTTATTGCTCTAACAGGCGACCGAAGAAAGGTTCGGGTCCTGGAAAAGCAATTCCCCGTCAAGGCAACCGAAGAAAGGTTCGGGTCCTAGACAAACCACTTATTGCTCCAACAGGCAACCGAAGAATGCTTCGGGTCCTGGAGAAGCAATCTCCTCATGCAACAGGTAAGATGACGCCTTGATACTTGCCAAAACTCGGGGTTCACACCCTATCTCACTCACTCCCAGTAAGTAACTACAGGTATCTTCTTATCTGTCTTAGTATATGTACAATTATATTGCTCTTTTTCCGCATAGAATAATAGGTACCAAATAAAATATAATATGCTATGCATGCATGGATAAAATTTAGGCATCAGTTTGTCTTTGAATGCAACCTCTGCGAGCTCACCTTCAAAGAGGGGCAGGTGTTGACGCCTCAATTTTAATTTTATTAATTAATTTTTAATTTATTTTGTCTTTTCGGATAAATAGACAATAAAAAAAGAAAACAAATAAAAAACAAATAAAAACAAGAAAAGCAAAAAGCAAAAAGAAAAAAAAGCAGCAAACCCCCCTTTTCTTCATGTGGGCTCGCACGACTTAGCCTCCCCCCCCCTTTTTCCTTCTTCTTCCTCCCATCTTCGTCTGCCTCTGCAAGTCATGCGCTGCGACGAAGACGCGCTTGAGCACCACCTACAACAGAGAGAGGAGCGTAGGTCGGTGGCTGAGAGGACGCGGCATTGATGGCAAGTGAGCCTCCGTGGAAAGGGAGGAACTGACGCCGGTTCGGCCGGCGAAGGAAGGCCGGTCAGTGCACCAAAGACCGCCGGTCTAGCCTCTGCCGACCAGCACCCCCACGCCTATAAATAGGGTGTTGGGTGGAAGGCCAGAGGGCATGGCGAGCTCGGAGACTTTCCCTTGAGAGACTTCAGGGGAGACTCAAAGAGTGAGCACGCGAGAGAAATCAAGTCGCGAACTCGAACGACCTCCCCCCCGAGAGACTTTGGGGGAGGCTGACGACAAGCGAACCCGGAGAGAGAGGAACTGAAGTAGAGATCGAAAGCTTGCGAACACCGGAAGCTTCCCTCGAGAGACTTCAAGGGAGGTCCGAACGCCCGCAAGCCTAGATCTGTGAACAACTGAAGCCGAAGGAGAGGGGAGGGTTCTGGATCCGCGAAGAGGGGCTGAGGAGAGGAGAGAGCACGAGCGAAGAGGAAGCCCAGATCCGAGGAGGAGCGAGAGCCGGATACGAGGAGAAAGGAGGCACCTCCCAAGCCACCACCGCCACCCTGATCTGTGCCCCGACACCGTCCAAATCTGAGTGAATGGGTTCCGGAAGGTAGGGGTTCTATCGCCGTCGCTACACCCGCCGTCGCTGCATCGGACTGCTGCCGTGCCGTGCTGCAGTCCTTCCCCGACGTTGTCCCCAAACCAACAGCGACCCTGCTGCATCGTCGCTGTGACGCTTTCCACCCTCAACGCAGTCCCCGACGATTCGCCGAGACCCCTGTGGTGTTCGACCGCCGTCGCACCTCACACCGTCACCGTGCCGCTGCCTGCCGCGACAGCACTGTCGCTTGCCGCGTCACCACCGTCGCCGTGTCACCGCCCTATGACGTCCGGTCATCCTTCATCGGTGCCACGAAGACAAAAGAAGGGAGAGAGGCGCCTGCAAGGGTAAGAACCGAGTCCGGTGAAACCCCCATCCGGGTAGGGTTTTTCCCCAATTCGGGTCTTGGGCCCGGTTGTGTGTCTTTGTTTTTGTGCATAAAGGAGAACCCAACCCGCGGATCCGACCCGGGCCGGTTTTTATAATATTTTGAATAAATAAATAATTTATATTCCAAAAAAAAAAAAAAAAAATATTTTCTTTCCGAAAAATATTAAAAAAATATTTTAATTTTCAAAGAAACAAAAATACCCAAAAAAATATTTTATTTTCCAAAAGTATTAAAAAATGTTTTAATTTCCAGAAAGTCGAAAAATAGTGATAAAAATATTTTATTTTCCGAAAAATCAAAAAAATAAAAAATATTTCATATTTTCCAAAAAATGCCAAAATTCCAAAAAAAGACAAAAATTCATGAAAAAGCCAAAAAAATTCAGAAAAATCCAAAAAGACTTGTATTTTTCCAAAAATACCAAAAAAGGTCGAAAAAACCCCTTTCATGTCAAAAAAAAAATAGAAAAAGACCCAAACAATGTTTTTCTCCAAAAATGCGTGGAAAATCCCTCGAACATCCAAAAAGCCTCGGGGTTTAAACAAGATTAGGTACCGAAAGGGCATTAGTGATTAACTAGTGTAATCAAGTCCCCGATCCTAATTTCTCTGGTTGCGCAGGAGCGAGTATTTCTCCCGAATCTTCGCTTGGATTTCTAATCAACCCACCCCAAATCGATTAGTGGCGACTCCATTTTAAAAATGGATTTATAGGTTGAAAATTTAGACTATTAAAGTCGTGAATTGGTAGACTTGGGAGAGTCCGGGCATAACTAAATTCAGCCGAGCCATTAGCCTCCTTAGGGGCCCGTACTCGATGCGGGCGCCGAAAAACAAGAGGTCGCGACAGTGTGAAAATGTGAGAGACTCTCAATTATCCGCCTTTTACGAGCTCACAGACAAAGGGGTAATAAATTGCAAGGTGCTGCATGCGAGAGTGGAATACAGGATTGGTACACACATAAGTGGCCTTAATATTGTGACAGTATATCATGAGTGTTTCAAGTGAGTGCATTCCCAATTCAATGAGAAAGTTTTGGACCCAAAGTAATTCCCATGAGGTAGCAGCAACAACTCTATATTCGGCTTCTGTTGATGATCGGGCAACGGACCGCTGTTTGCGGGAGCTCCAAGAGATAAGATTGGTGCCAAGATAAACAATGAAGTCGGATGTGGAAGTCCTGTCATCTGAATCACCAGCCCAATCCACATCGGAATAGGTATGACAACGGGCTTTGTTTCTCGCCGCAAGTGAAGCCCATGGAATAGGGTACCCTTAAGATATCAAAGAAGGCGTTTACTGGTAGACCAATATTTAATGTTTGGCTAGTGGATAATTTGTTGACAGCGAACGACATATCAGGTCGAGTGATTTTGAGGTATTGAAGGGCACCGACGAGGCTCCGAAATTTAGTTGCGGATGTGTACCCCGAATTATCATGAAATGTAAGTGTATTACCGGTTGCCATTGGAGACCCAACATCCTTTGCTTCAGCCATTTTATGCTTTCGAGTAGATCCCATATGTATTTATGTTGCAAGAGCAAAAGACCCTTCTTGGTGAGAAGTACTTCGATTCCAAAGAAGTAGCCTAAGGTCCCCAAACCTTTGACTAAAAAACGCTTGGATAATGTTGCAATGAAATCATTGAGAAACCGAGTGTTGTTACCCATAATGACAAGATCATCAACATATATATGCTTTTATGCCACTGTGTGAGTAGATAAAAAGGGAGCTATCAGCCTTGGAATTAGTACATGAATTGGCTATTAGAAATTCACTTGACTCATTGTACCAGGCTCAAGGAGCTTGTTTGAGCCTGTAGATAGCTTTCCTGAGTTTGCACACATTCAGGTTTCGCTGGGTCTTTGAAACCAGGAGTTGCTCCATGAGCACTTCATCTTGTAGTGTTCCTTGCGAAAACGCATTGTTTACATCCATTTAGCGTGGTGGCCAATTTCAAGTGAGTGCCAGAGTGAGGATGATGCGGATTGTTGTAGGTTTGACAATTGGGTTGAATGTTTCTTTAAAGTCAACTCCCGATCTCTGGTGAAATCCTTTGGCGACAAGATGCGTGTTGTATATCTTGATGCTGCCGTCGGATCGACGCTTCATCCTGTAGGCCCACCTACAACTAATAATATTCATGGAAAAATTCTTTTGGGTTAGTTCCCAAGTTTCATTTCAAATTAATGCATTGATTTCTTTGGACATAGCAGAGCTCCATTGGGGATTACTCAAAGCTTGAGTAAGTTTACTTGGTTCACAGGTTTGAGTTAGGGGATGTTTTGTGGTGAGTATTTGTTTAGGCTTGAAAATGTTGTTTTGAGAGCGTGTGATCGTGTTATGGGTGCGGGTGGGGTGATTTGGGTTTGGTAGGTTTGGGGGTGGTTTAGTTAAGAGTAGGGAGAGTGAGGGGCTGGTTGGTGGGACATTGGTTCAAGTGGAGGTTCTGATAGTTGGGTGGTGGTTGTTACTTGGTGAGGTTTGAGGTGGCACACTGGTGGTACGTGCATTGAATTGAGGTGTGTGTGCGGTGTTGGAAGAGGGATCACTTACTGAGTTATCGAGTGGGTTGGCTGGCAGAACTTGTGTGTCAGCTGGGCTACTAGGAGGAGCGCTTGTCATGGCCGGTGGCGTGTTCAGAGCAGGAGCAATTTATGGCATGGTGGGTGACTGAAGAAGAGGAGTTTTGGTCGAGAATGAGGGGAACGACTTGGGTAGGTTCAAAGAGGGGTATGGGAAGACGGTTTCATCAAAAGACAATATAACATGGAGGAATATTCTTTGGGTAGCATAATCAAAACACTTGTACACAATTTGAGTTAAAGAATAACCAAGAAAAATATATCAGTGAGAGCGTGGTAAAAGCTTGTTTTCTGTGTGTTAGAATTCAAGTCGGCAGTTAAAGAATAACCAAGAAAAATATACGAGTGAGAGCGTGGTAAAAGCTTGTTTTCTGTGTGTTAGAATTCAAGTTGGCGGAAGACGACTTACCTTTATCCGATGCCCAAGCAACAATTAACCCTAGAATGAACGTTGAATTGTGGATGAATCATGAATAAAAATACTTCACGTTAGTCTAAATGTAATCACGAGGAAAGCACCCGATTTTCATAGCATAAATGCCAATTGTTCTTGTAAAGGAGAAATAAAATGCCTTCTTTCTTTTTTATGGAAATGGGACAAGAAAAGGAAAACTTCTAAGCATACGTTCTACCAATCATGCCAATGGTTGTCTTCAGAAGTCTTTTATAAGACTCCCTCACACCTTTTTAAAATGTGTCTTTCCATCGTAGCGTATCAAGATTAGGGGTGAGCATGGTCCGGGTTGGTCCGGGCCACCCCCTAACCCTAGGACCAACCCGTATAGTGTCGGTCCTCAATTTTTAGGACCAAGGACCAACCCTATTGAGCTTGGGACCAAGGACCGGACCGACCCAATGGATTTGGTCCGGTTCCAGGGTCAACCCGGGACTGATCGATAATTTTTTTCGTCTTATTTTTTATACTCCCTAAAAAAGCAAACCTACAAATTCAAATTACACATCCATCGACAATGCGACATTATGCAAATAAACTATAAATACCAATACATATTTAGCAAATTTAAGATGATACAACAATAGAAATTTCATACCTACTAACCGCTCATTGAGATATGGAACAAGATGTAAAGTTCTTGTAATGATCTATCTTTAATATTCATAACATCATATGCAAAAGCGTTTTCCTACATTTGATCATGTAGAGTCCACTCAACCAAAAAATGAACTTCACATCACTTGACTAGCAAATTACCGTAGCAAATGCAGTACTACTCTACTCTTCAAAAACTTCTACCATTTGACACAAATTGAAAAGCAAAGTGCAGCTGAAATTCATTAGTAAAATACAATTAAACCATAAAAAGTTCAAAATACTTAATATAAACTATGAATATATAACTTTACATCTTGTTAATTCACTTGAACTTCTAAACACCTGAAAACAAAACAAACGACACATAATTAATACTCAACAAAATTTTTAAATTGAAATTGCTATTAGTGCTATTGATAGAACATCTCAATATAATATAATATAACAGACATTTTACTTAGATTTGAATATATAAAATAATTATAAATAATATAATATAATATAATATAATATAATATAATATAATATACAGGGTTGGATCGACCTAGTCCCCTTAGGAACCGGACCAAGACCGGCAGTGTTGGGCCGGTCCAGGGTCGGTCTAGGGTCGACCCTCGACCGCTGCTTACCCCTAATCAAGATGAAACAGTGCGTTCTCATCGCACCCCATCATGGACGTACTGATTAAGTACGACATTTCCCACTCAGACATGATGGGTTTGATAGCACTCTATCAAGAATATAACGTGTTCAACATTAATTAATTTTACAAAATAATTCATACTGACAAGTAAGCCGTGCGACCAGTGAGTACACCTGCACTTGGGAGCTCAAATTATGCACCTATTATGGCTGACATAATGGCTACAACCCTAAAAAGAAATAAACAATCAATGTTTCACAATGCTCCAGACATATTTTGTTACATCAATTCAAGTATACTTATCCCTTAAAGGCTATACTTAACTATTCTAAAAAACACCATGTATTTACAACTATATCCGTAACCACATAAGGTGATATAATTGATCGATCAATAAATACATGTGTTAGATATAAAACAATAATAGTCTTCATTCGCACCCATGTCTCTCTCCATTTCAGAACAACTACTTTCTTAGACTTGTCCTATAAATGCATATTTATTCATGACTACCAGTAACATGCTAAAGTGGCAACATTGATCTTTCACTTCGAGAACATAATCAGAAGTAACATATGACAAAAAAATAAGGTAAATTATAAATTACCTCAAGAGCTCACATGATGAGTAAATAGGGGTAATTTTACTCAACTTCCCTTGTTGGTCGTACAATACACATGTAGTATGAATTACATGCTATAGTGGATTAATCTTTCTATAAGAGCGTATGTCATTTATTAAATATATCCACTATACAGATCTTAACCTAAACATAATCACGTGCTTCTCATGTACTCATGTTTAACTCAAGTGCTATATCAGCTCGCTTTCTATAGCGCCCAATTAAGTACTTGCATTCGGCATCTTTCAGGCATACATGATTGTGGGATTATCATGTTCAGTCTTATTATAAATAAATCACATATCTCATTTTGATTCTAATCATGGCGACATATTTATTTTATGTACTAAACTTGGTCTTCAGCATTCATTTGTACATAATATCTCATCTCAACATGCTAACTATAACACTTGGGGTAATTGCTCGCGTGAGTGAGCCAATCATTACACGCTGGCGTACTTTTCAATAATATATGTATGTATGTGCTAGTCTCATAATAGATTTATACTTATCGATAAAACGTCAAGTCACAAATAAATAAACAAGTACAATACATATGTCCACATATACATAAATCAATGATCCTCTACAATAACACATATTATATTTTATGTAATCCTAGTGACATCCTGTGGGTCAAGCTAGGAATAGCTTTCGTAAATTGATCATCAACCATTTTATTTGTTGAAATGTTTTGTAGGATCACTTCTTTCTGCATTATAATATCTCTGATGAAGTTATTATTGTTGGAGAAATCTTTCCAGAATATTTTGAAGCTGACAAAACGTTTCTATTAGTCTAGTCTGGATATCTGCATATCGTCTAGTTTAAAGTCTGAAGACTTTCTGATCATCAGACTCAAGACTCAAGACTATTCTCATTGACAGTCTTTCTGATCCAGTGACGAAGGAAGTCCAGAGCCGAAGTATATGGTTGAGGATTTAATCCTACTCTCTGGAGAAGATCTTTTTGGTTGGATAAATATAATGGATTCTTTTGTTCGTATCTAGATCAATTGAAGATCCGATGGTCGACGAAATATTCTTGGAATGTTCTATTCTTTGAAACCAAGATCCTGATTGTATGGGCGAACAGGATTGATGGGCTATCGTCAGGTTCCTTTAATAGCTCGAATGATCTTCTTGATTGATTCCGTCCAACGGGTAGATTGGAGGAATTCCTTTGGAAAGTGCCAACGGGTATGATGGCATAAAGGAGTATAAAAAGGAAGACGTTTTAGTTATTTTAAGAAGGTGATCGATAGAGAAATTCCAGAGTCTGAAGCATCTTGATTATTAATCGATTCATTCTGAGCGAAATTGTATACACAAAGAGTGTCCATACTTGGTGATACCTTGAGCAAGTGTGGTAGATCATCTACACCTAGAAATCAAGGAAGATCAACACTGTAACATCTCTTTGTTCATAGTGGAATCCAGCCAATTGGCTGTCAGTGCAGAAGAGTGGATGTAGGCTTGAATCAAGCCGAACCACTATAAACCGCGTGTTCAATTCTCTCTTTCCTTTACTTAGTCTTACGTTGATTATTACTTATCGCAAATCCTTCAACTATCTAAGTATTGCGCAATAATCAAGAAAAATCTTTTATATACATATTCACCCCCCTCTAGGTACTCGTACTAGCTATATCAATTGGTATCAGAGCCCGTGTTCTTACTTTATTTGAAGCGTTTTACTTCAGAGTAAAAGATCCATGGCTAGTATGCTAGCACCAAGGCTGGTGGAAGGGCAAAGCAATACCAGACCACCCTACTTTGATGGAAAGGATTACAATATCTGGAAGAACAAGATGAAAGCTTTCCTACGATCAAAGGATCCTCTGGAATGGGACGTTGTGGAAAGAGGAATCACTCCTATCTTTGCATCAGCCTCGAAAGAGGGAAAGAAACTGTTGAGACCAGCGGAATGACTCAGGAAGAGATAAACAAGAGACAAGCACTCGATGCAAAAGCAATTTACTCTTTATATTGTGCCTTGTCTCCAACTGAATATAACAGAATATCTTCTTGTGTCACAGCAAAAGAAGTATGGGACAAATTACATATCACCTATGAAGGAACAGATCGAGTGAAGGAGACCAGAATCAACATTCTCCTCGGTCAATATGAAGCCTTCAAAATGAAACCAGGAGAATCTATAACTGACATGTTTAGTCGTTTTTCAGATATTGTCAATGGTCTTGAGAACCAAGGACAAAAAATTTCTGATCCCATGAAGGTGAACAAGCTACTGCGCGAACTCTCCAAGGATTGGAATCATATAAAGACTTCAATAAGAGAGACGCAAAGAATTATGCCTTTATCTGTCGACGAGCTGATTGGAACTCTTTAGTCTTATGAAGTGGAACGAATTAATGAAGACGAAGATCCAAGAGGTAAGAAATCCATTGCATTAAAATCAAATGATGATTCGATGATCTGATTCAGGAGATGATATGGACGACGAGGAGCTTGCTCTAATGATAAGAAGATTCAGTAAAACTTAATAGAAAAGGTAGAAGGTTCAACTCAAAGAAACAAAGTTTCCAGAGGCAGCAGACCAAGTCTGTTGATGATGAGGAACCAAACAAAGATGTCGTCTACTTCGAATGCAAGAAAAAGGGACACATCAGACCCAACTGTCCTCTTCTGAAGAAGAAAAGAGGAAAAGCTGAGAAGTTTCGAAAAGCTCTCAAAGTCGAAACCTGGAGTGATACAGAATGTGAAGAAAGTGATAATGAATATGCCAACATATGTCTGATGGCACATTCAGACTCAGACTCAGATTCTAGATCAGACTCAGACAGTGAATTTGAGGTAAGTGATTTTAAAATTTCTGTCAAAGTCTCTAAATACATTGATGAACTGTGTTTTAGTCTTAAGACTTCTCTCAAAAGGATTTCCGAACTTAAAAAGGAAAACTTAGTTCTAAAACAAAAGGAAACCATTTTAGAAGAAAGAGTTAAAAGTTTAGACCTGAATGTTTCTACTCTTAAAGAAAAAGAAGATAATCTTTTGAAAGAAAATGTTTTCTTAAAAACGACTTATCAAATATTTCAAAGAAATTTTCGATAGGATCCGAAAAGCTTGAAAAAGTTCTTTCAGTTCAAAGACCTTACTTCAATAAGTCTGGTCTAGGCATGACAGCGGAAACAATTCCCTTGATTGATTTTCCTAAAGTAAAAGAAAGAATTAAGAAAAGACCGTCGAGAGAGGCTTACAAAAATCATTTCAAGAAAGTTTTTGTAAAGTCTGTAGGTCGAAATGCTCTAAGGTGTTCAAAGTGCAATAGTCAGGATCACTTTGAAAAAGAGTGTCCTATGGTTTGGAAGCCTGTTAAGAAAGTATGGCCTAATAATGTTTATCCTACTAACGCCAAAGGACCCAAGAAAATTTGGGTACCAAAGAAAGCTTGAGACTCTCTTTTAAATGCAGGTCCCCGTCAAGAAAAAAGTAAAGTGGTATCTTGACAGCAGATGTTCAAGACACATGATAGGAGACTCAAAGTGCTTCATAAAGCTTGTTCAAGTAAACGGTGAAAATGTTTCATTTGGAGGAAACGGCAAATGAAACATTGTGGGATTTGGAACTGTGAAAATTGGAAATCTCACAATAAGCAATGTTTCTCTAGTGGAATGACTCAACTATAACCTTCTCAAAGCATTAGCCAATTGTGTGATACTGGTTTCAAGATCTCCTTTCAAGAAGGAATTTGCTCTCGGAATCGTAAAGACTCTACTCGATCTTTCATGGGTCGAAGACATGGAAATATCTACCTCTTAGACATGAAATTAAATGAATCACAATGCCTAATCTCAATTCAAGATGAAGCGAGCTTATGGCACAGAAAGCTTGGTCATGTCAATTTGAAGCAATTAGCCAAAATCTTATCAAAGCAGCTTGTTCGAGGTCTACCCAAATTACCATATCAAAAGTCCGATCCATGCACACCATGTATTCTGGGTAAGCAGGTAAGAAATTCATTTAAGCCAATAAATCATGTCTTTACTAATCATGTACTACAGTTGCTGCATATGGATCTCTTCGGACCAACCAGAACCCAGAGTATTGGAGGTAAGAAATACTGCCTAGTAATTGTGGATGATTTCTCCCGCTTTACTTGGGTATATTTCCTTGCAAGTAAGTCAGAAACCTTTTCGTATTTTGAAAAATTTGCTAAAAAGGTTCAAAATGAAAATGGATGTGTTATCTCAAGTATAAGAACAGATCATGGAGGAGAATTTGAAAATCAAGATTTTACAAAATTGTGTGATGAATCTGGATTTAAGCATGTGTTCTCCTCTCCATACACTCCTCAGCAAAATGGAGTTGTGGAAAGAAAGAATAGATTTCTTCAAGAAATGGCTAGAACTCTTTTAATTGAAAGTAAAATTTCTTCACGATTTTGGGCTGAAGCTATTTCAACAACATGATATATCATCAATAGAGTCTTCCTAAGACCTATTCTTGAGAAAACCCCTTATGAATTATTCAAAGGTAAGAAGCCCATTGTTTCATACTTTCATGTGTTCGGTTGCAAATGCTTTATATTGAAAAATGCAAAGGATCAAGTTGGTAAGTTTGAAGAAAGATCAGATGAAGGCATCTTCCTAGGATATTCTACATCAAGCAAAGCCTACAGAGTCTATAACAAGAAGAGCCAGACGGTGGAGGAGTCAATGAATGTCAAATTTCAAGACTCTCCGCAAGATGAATCCAGTCAAACTTAGTATGAAGAGTCTGAACCTGCTCCAGACCTTCCAAAGCTGACAACTCAAGAAATGTCTCAGACTCTGGAAGACCAGCATCAAGAAGTTCATGAAGATTCAAATAAAGAAAGAGATCATCATCCAGACAAATCAACCAGTAACTAGAAGCATAAGTCCAGTCATCCCAAAGATCTCATTATCGGCGAAATTAATGAAGGAATTCGTACCAGATCCAAAAGACGTGAAGAGTCTAGTGCTGTGGCTCTCATTTATGAAATTGAACCAAAAAGCATATAAAATGCTTTATCTGATGAAAGTTGGATCGAAGCTATGCAAGAGGAGCTCAGACAATTCATCATTAATGATGTCTGCGAATTGACATCTAAACCAAAAGGTAAAACTGTTATTGGAGGCAAATGGGTGTTCAGAAACAAGATGAATGAAAAAGGAAAAGTTGTACGAAATAAAGCAAGACTCGTGGCCAAAGGATACACGCAAGAAGAAGGAATAGACTATGATGAGACTTACGCTTCTGTAGCAAGATTAGAAGCTATTCGTCTATTACTTGCGTTTGCTTGTTACAAAAATTTTAGGTTATTCCAAATGGACGTCAAAAGTGTATTCCTAAATGGATTTATCCAAGAGGAAGTTTATGTGGAACAACTACCTGGGTTTGAAGACCCAAAGAAGCCAGACTCCGTCTTCAGACTAAAAAAGGCCTTGTATGGTTTAAAGCAAGCACCTCGAGCTTGGTACGACAGACTAAGTAAGTTCTTACTACATAATGGTTTTGTCAAATGATGAGTTTGAAATGAGTATGATGGGAGAATTAACATTCTTTCTTGGTCTTCAAATAAAGCAATTGAAGGAAGGAACTTTCATTTACCAAGAAAAATATGCTAATGATCTTGTCAAAAGGTTTGGATTGGAAAATTGCAAGAAGACTGATATACCAATGTCAAGCTCTTTGAAGATAGACAAAAATGAAGAAGGGAAGAAAGTTGATCAAAAGCTGTACAGGAGCATCATCGGTTCACTTCTTTATCTTACTGCTTCTAGACTTGATATTTTGTTGAGTGTTTGCATCTGTGCTAGGTTTCAATCAGATCCTAGAGAATCCCATCTCAGTGCTGCAAAACATATTATTAAATACGTTGCTTCATCTTCAAGCATTGGTCTTTGGTATCCTAAGAAGGGAGACTTTAATCTTCTGGGATATTCAGATGCAGATCTAGCTGGCTGCAGAGTCGATAGAAGAGTACTTCAGGAACTTGCCAGTTGCTTGGAAGTAGGACAGTGTCTTGGTTTTCAAGGAAACAAAGCACTGTAGCTCTCTCAACAACAGAAGTAGAGTATGTAGCCCTTGGAAGCTGCTGTTCACAAATTCTATGGATAAAACAACAGTTACAAGACTATGGGATTGAAGACTCATGCACAGAAATCAAATGTGACAACACCAGCGCAATCAATCTCACCAAAAATCCAATTCTTCATTCAAGAGCAAAGCATATAGAGATTCGACATCACTTCATTAGAGATCATATTCAAAATGGAGAAATCTCGATTCAATTTGTTGATTCAAAAAGTCAACTAGCGGATATATTCACAAAGCCTTTGGAGAAAAATCAATTCGATTTTATCCGTTCCAGACTCAACATTTTGAAGCTCGAAGAAGTTAAAGTCTAGAGACTCTCCAACCTTCAGACTCAGAAAGTTGATGATCATCAGACTCTAATTTATCAGACTCTAAATCCTCAGACTCAGACATTGATGACTATAGACTGTAAGTTGTTATTCGAAAAGTTTTCATTTTCAATCTTCAAAACCCTAAAAAGCATTCTCTTCCCAATCCGGTTTCTACTTCGTGTTCATCTTCGAGAAAGTTGTCATCTTTTCTTGGGAAAGCAAGTAAAGGAATCTTTCAGCGACAAGGAAGGATGTCTTCTTCGAGGAAGTCTTCAAGAATCGCGAACAGGGGACCACAGAGGATGAAGGAGGGACCTACCCATTTCGATCTCACCGAAGAGGAAGAATTATCGAGTCAGCAACAGAACCCGACTCACTCTCCACCACGTCACTTAACACCATCTACCCCACATGATGCGAGTCAACAACCTGAGGAAGAGATAATCGAGGACGCAGACCCAGTAAGAGTCCAAAAAACCCTCGTTTATTTACAAACTTTACTGTGCGTTGAAAAGTACTGGGACTCCGTTGAAATATGTGGATGATTTTCTTAAAGATAAGAATTATGGGAATGAGTATATCTTTCTGAAAAAAATGGAGGATTTGGGAATTGCTCCCAAGGGTAAAGCAGAGGAAGCACTTGCGAATATTCCCAGTGACCCTCATATGTCGGGACCGAATCTGACTGATGGGAACGACGATGATAAAATGTTCACTGATTTTCAACTTAGAATGGGTATTGCTGCAAAGGTGAAGGGAAAGAGGATGGAGTTATTCAAATCAAAGGAACAGGAGAATTTGTTTTTCAGACTGCTGAAACGAGGGGTGATAAACCCTAAGAGTGTTGATTTCGATTTCTTGGATGCTGTTAATGTGAACTTAACGAAGAAGTTCAGTCTACTTCAACTGGAACGTTTTTGCACTGATACTACAGATGGTTATGCTCAACTGACTGCATATTTTTAGTCGAATCTCAGCTTTATAGATGCGAATAGAATATCATTCAGTGTTCGAGACCAGGATTATGTGTTAGACGTGGACATGTTGGCGGACATAATTGGAGTTGAACGAGGATGCTATCAACCAATCAAAGTCTCAGTTGCTCGTGCCTCATTGGAACTTGTCAAAGATAGAGATGTAGAGGGAAGAATCATCTATTCAAGGATGCATGCCATCAATATTGTGCTGCACAAAATTGTGATCAATTGCATCAGGCTCAAGTCTACATCAAAGACTGATGTGTCTAATTCAGAGGCAAAATTGATGTACGCAATCAACTCATGGATGAAGTTCTCTCTTCCTCACACTATTCTCTTTCATATGTACAGAGCAATGTCGAAGGACAAGGGACAATTGGCTTACCCAGGTCTAGTGATTAAGATCTTCAGACACATGAATATTGAACCGCCACACACACTTTGTGTTCGACCGTGCGATAAGATGGTGGTAGGTTTGAAGATGTTAACGAAGATGCATCTGCAAGAACTTTCCAAGGCAATGGAGAAATTCAGAGTGAAGACTCCAGTTCCGTCTGTTTCAAAGAGAAAAGGGAAGGAGGCCATTGGTGCCCCATCCAAAAAGAAGAGAACTCTCATCTTGGAGGATGAAGATGAGGAGGAAGATCTTACAATCACTTCCTTGATAAGGACCAGACGTTCTGTTCCCCAATCGACAGAACATCAGAAGAAACAGAGAGAAGAAGAGGAGCAAGCTAAGAACAGAGAAGAAGAAGAACAGCGAGAGAGGGAGAAAGAAGCTGAAGAAGAAGGAGAAGAAGAGCAAGAAAAGTCTACAGTTGAATCTGGAGAGAAGGAGAATCAAGATATAGAAGAGCATGATCATCACTCTTCCCCTTTTGATGTCCTAGAGATAGGGGGAGTTGGCGAGCAAAGGTCCACACCTCATGTTGCCAATAGTGAAGGTCTAAGACAATCTCCAGCAGACCCAGAAGAGTTTCAGGCTTCTCAATTGCCTGAAGAAGAACACGATACGTCAACACCAAATCTGCAAGACTATATAGAAGCACCATCGTCTGCATTCACTCCATCTGAGAAAGCAAATGCAAGTACTCAGACGGACAATTCTGCAGATTTTCGTCGTATTATGGATGTTCTTCGGAAATGCGTGGCCAAATCTATGCTCCGGATCGTGAAATTCAAGCCATAAAGAATGCTGGACAAGCATCTTCGGTTACCCTAGAGAAAAAAATGAAAGACCTCGCTCTACAACTTCAAGCCAATGCCAAAGGAGAGGAGGTAGCTCAACTAAGGGAAGACTTGAAGAGGCTAGAAGGCGAGTCCAGTCCATGGGAGATTTCCAGATCGTGCGCATTCCCAAGTAGACCTGACTCCTTTCTCACCTTTTTTAATAATGACAAAAAGGGGGAGAAGCAATTTGAACCAACCAACCTTCTTTGACTTTAAATTTATTTTTGTGGTTGAATGTGTTTGTTTTTTAGTATGACTTGAGTGAACTTGGGTGTGAACTTGAATTTGACGGAATTGGCTGTGGATTTAGATGCTTAACTGTTTGCATTTATATCAAGTGTTGTTATATGGTATTACTCATGAAAGACTAACCAATTTTCTGTGGATGCGAGTCCGGTTGTTTTGTTAAATCTTTATGAGATAGCCATATTGCTTGAGAAATGTTTTTGGTGTCAAAGTGGTTCAAATCTACAGGAAAGTTTTGTCACCATAAAAAAGGGGGAGATTGTTGGAGAAATCTTTCCAGAATATTTTGAAACTGACAAAACGTTTCTATCAGTCTAGTCTGGATATCTACAGATCGTCTAGTTTAAAATCTGAAGACTTTCTGATCATCAAACTCAAGATCCAAGACTCAAGACTCAAGACTATTCTCATTGACAGTCTTTCTGATCCAGTGACGAAGGAAGTCTAGAGCCGAAGTATATGGTTGAGGATTTAATCCTACTCTCTGGAGAAGATCTTTTTGGTTGGATAAATATAACGGATTCTTTTGTTCGTATCTAGATCAATTGAAGATCCGATGGTCGACGAAATATTCTTGGAATGTTCTATTCTTGGAAACCAAGATCCTGATTGTATAGGCGAACAGGATTGATGGGCTATCGTCAGGTTCCTTTAATAACTCAAATGATCTTCTTGATTGATTCCGTCCAACGGGTAGATTGGAGGAATTCCTTTGGAAAGTGCCAACAGGTATGATGGCATAAAGGAGTATAAAAAGGAAGATGTTCTAGTTGTTTTAAGAAGGTGATCGATAGAGAAATTCCAGAGTCTGAAGCATCTTGATTATTAGTCGATTCATTCTGAGTGAAATTGTATACACAGAGAGTGTCCATACTTGGTGATACCTTGAGCGAGTGTGGTAGATCATCTACACCTAGAAATCAAGGAAGATCAACACTATAACATCTCTTTGTTCATAGTGGAATCCAGCCAATTGGCTGTCAGTGCAAAAGAGTGGATGTAGGCTTGAATCAAGCCGAACCACTATAAACCGCGTGTTCAATTCTCTCTTTCCTTTACTTAGTCTTACGTTGATTATTACTTATCGCAAATCCTTCAACTGTCTAAGTATTGCGCAATAATCAAGAAAAATCTTTTATATACCTATTCACCCCCTCTAGGTACTCGTACTAGCTATATCAATTATTTATGTCAATATGCTTTGTCCTTCCATGATACTTGGGATCATTCACATATGCAATGGCTGCTTGACTATCGCAATAAACTATCACCTGTCTTGGAACCTCAGTGATAGTAGCTAAATTTTCCAAGAAACGTTTTAACCATATTGTTTTTTGCACTGTGGCATAGTATGCAATAAATTCTGCCTCCATCGTAGACAAGGTCGTGCATGTCTATTTCTTGTTATTCCAAGAAATTGCATCTCCAGTGAACAAAAATGTACATCCTGAAGTCGATTTATGCTCATCTAGGTCTCCACCCCAATCAACATCTGAATAGCCTAATAGGTGTAAATCATTCATTTAATAACAAAGTCGATAGTCCATTGTGCCTTTCAAATATCTCAGGATCCTCTTTACTGTTTTCCAGTGTGCTTGACTGGGATTTGATTGACATCGGCTCACCAATCCCACGGCATAACATATGTCGGGTCAAGTACATATTATAACATACATCAAACTTCCGACCACACTAGTGTAAGGAATAGTTTCCATCAATTTAATTTATTTTGTAGTCTTATGACACATCTCAGTACTTAGGCCTCCACCTTGCATGACAGTGGTATCAATGGGATTATAATGCCGCATATTGAAACGCTCAAGAATTTTCATTATATAAAACTCTTGCGATAAAGTAAGGAATTTCCTTGATCGATCTCTTTCGATCTTCACTCATAATATATAAGTAGCTTCTCCCATATCCTTCATTTCAAAATTGAAGGACAACTATTCTTTTATGGTGATAATAAAAACTTTGTCATTTCTAGCTAATAGAATATCATCAACATAAAGTGATAAAATCACAAATTTATATTTGGACCACTTGATATATACACAGTGATCTTTTTTCATTATCGTAAAACCAAAAGTCGTTATGACTTGATGAAAACGAAGATACCACTGTTTAGATTATTGCTTAAGGCCATATATTAAGTGATGAAACTTGCAAACTTTATCCTCTTGACCTTTAGCTATGAAACTTGTTAATTGCTTCGTATAGATTTCCTCATCTAGATCTCCATTGAGAAATGACATCTTTACTTCCATTTGACAACGGTGGCTAGAATAAGGCATATTGAGGTAAACCTTACAACTGGTAAAAATGTTTCCTTATAGTCTATACTCTCTTGTTGAGTATAACATTTCGCCATAATGTGAGTCTTATACTTTTCAATGAATCAATCTGCCTTTCGCTTAAATCTTGAAGACACATTTATTTCCAATGGCCTTACGATGGGGTGGTAGATCAACCAAGTCCCAGACATAATTTGCCTTTATTGACTCCATTTCATCTTCGAAAACTTTTTTTCATTCTTACTTATCAGAGGATGAGAGAGCCTCTTGCACAGTCTTAGGCTCGACATTGTCTTTTTGAGCAATCATAAATACTTCCCCTTCAATCTCAAAATGACGATGGTGAATACTTTTATGATTACTTTTACACAACTAAATTTCTCTTGAAATGAGTTCGCCAGACGATGCAACACTCCCACTAGGTCTTGCATGTTGAGGTAAATCTTCATTTTCCTCTACAACATAAGTGGGTGTGTTATTAGGGTTTCCCATGTCATATAATTGGAAGTCCTTATCAATCTCACATCTACTAGAAAAATCGTTCTCCAAGAACATGATATCTCGTGACTCCATTTCGGTCACACTTCCATCAGCTTGTTCACCTATGAACACGTATCATTTGGAGTGTTCTGAATATCTTATAAAGATACACTTCTTCCCTTTAGAACCTAATTTGCCATATTTATGAAAAGAATCATGAACATAAGCTGCACATCCCCATGGACATAAACTACTTAAGTTTGATTTCCTATTAGTCCACAATTCATAAGGGTGGAAGTGACAGATTTTGAGAACACTCGGTTAAGTACATAGGCAGTATAGACTTAACCATTTCCAATAGGGTTCTATTCCTTCTCTCAACTACCCTATTTTGTTGTGGAGTACCAAAAATAGTCAATTGTAGTACAATTCCATTTTCATCACAAAGAGCCTTGAATTTTTCCAATAAATACTCATGTCCGCGATTGGTTTTCAATGCTTTTATTATTTTGTTCAACTGATTTTCTACCATCATTATATATCATCTCAAGTAGTTTAATGCTTCTGATTTATGGGAGATCAAAAAGACATAACCAAAATGCATGAAGTCATCTATGAAAGTGATAAAATATGAGACTCCATGCCTCGCCCTCACGTTCAAAGGACTACAAATATCAGAATGTATGAGTTGTAATGGAAATTCGGCTCTACTCCATTTACCAAATGGTTTTCTAATTGCTTTTCCCGCTAGACAATGTTCACATACGAGTAGATTAATATTAGTGAGTGACCCTAAAATGTATTCTCTAGCTAATATTTGCATTCTTTAGAACCCAATGTAACCTAATATAGCATGTCAAGTACTTGCATCAATCTCAATATTACTAGAAGATGCAATTAAAGAAAAACAACCATCGACATTAATATTGTACTTATCATAGTCAATATCTAATATCATAAAACCATTCGATACATGACTTGAATCATAATGAAAATGTCAACGCAATCACCATGAAAATTAAATACATAACCTAGGCTAAGAAGAATAACTATAGAGACCAAGTTTCGTCAAATATCTGGAGCATAGAGGACATCATGTAAGAATAGGCTTCGACCATTGCGTAAAATTAATTTACATGTGCTGATACCCTTCACTTCAATTTTTGAGTTATTTCCAACATATATCAATCTTCTTCCAAGCTGTATCCGACGATACTTCACAAATGCTTCTCGGTCTCTAGCTACACGGTTTGTTGCTCTTGAGTCTACAGTTCACATTGGATGAGATTCAACAAGTATTATAGTGCTAGAAACAAAAGCATTACCTAAAGTAATGGAGTAATAACTTAAAAAAAAAAAAGAAAGTAATGAAGTACTAGGGTACCTCTTTCGACTTAGTGCATTCACGAGCAAAGTGACTCATCTTGCCACAATTGTAGCACTTCATCTTGGCCTTGTCATTCTTCCTACCACGCTTCTTGCGTTGGAAGGTCTTAGCCCTCTTAAGTACATGGTTAGTTTTTTTCCCTTTATTGTTGAATTGATGATTCATTTTGCGCTTAAAGCCTGAAATTTTATGCGAACTTGATTCAGCAACATAAGCATGAGTAGATGATCTCGCAGCCTCTAGGCGCTCATCTTCTAATTCCAAATAACGCGTAATATCATAAAAAATGACAATATTCTCATTATGCATCATATTGATCTTCATATGCTCCCAATTATCAGGAAGAGACTTTATAACAGCTTGAACTTGCTTTTAATTAGTAAGAGAGTGACCTGCCGACTTCAGCTCACAAATCATGTTTGACATCTCTAGAAAATGTTGCCTCATCGTTACATTTGAGCATTTTCAGTACATGTCAAACTTGATGGTAAGTTTCCTCAACTTAGTGATAGATGTTGTCACACCCCGATCCTCGGGCACGCACACATCCTTCTCACTTAATCAATTTTATAATGCGATATCCCAAGATAATGTATCGCCGACCCTTTCATTTATTAAGCACATGCGGAAGCAATTATAAATCCCCAGATAATAAAACGATGGAATAGAAAAGCAGTGCCATATTTTTCATATTGAAATTTATAACCAAACTTTTATACAAAACACAAACCGCTTCATAACTATTCACTTCAAAAGGAATTCTCAAAAGAAGATAGACTCTCAGTCCATCCAAGCCGTACTCAAGGTCCCTCTCGGGATTATCTTCTTCTTCCAAAATCCTTCTCCTCAAGATTTACCTCCGAGTTCTCCTTCTCAAACTCCTCCTCATCAGCTCCTCATCGGGGTCCTGAAATGTTTTTCCCAAACTGGGATGAGACTACGTCTCAGCGAGTTCTACCCCAGTAAGCTCGATTAGTAAATTATTATACTATAGGCTACCTAAACACGCACAGGGCAGAGGACTTACCTTGGGCTCAAATTCCACCTGCACATTAGCACAGTTCAATAGGCACCCAAGCAATCACATCATAGATTGATATCTCGATCAATCGACCCAGTCGATCACATGCCAACAAGACCACTCACGGTCATTTCCATTCAATCAATCATTTCACAACGTCAGATCAAATCAATGATCAATCGACCTAGTCGATTATATGTCAGTTGGACCATTTCTAGGTCATCTCACTCCACACCATATAATCCCCAACAGTACACTCAGTCATAGAGCTACAATAATGCTCTCGGGCGTCGATTCGCCAAGGTGATGTACAATAAACATTTTATGTGTATGCTCTTAGGCATCCCAATTACCTTCAACGACATGGGCATGACACTCGACACACAAAGATACGGCCACACAGGCACAATCTACGCCACACAGACATGATCAACTATCGCTACGCAGGTATGATCAACTCTCGCCACACAGGCATGATTAATTGTCGCCACACAGGCGTGATCAATTATCGCCACACAGGCATGATCAACTGTCGCCACACAGGTATGATCAATTATCGCCACACAGGCATGATCAATTATTCAACAATTTACGTGCATTCTCTAAGGCAACCTCTTCGCCAAGATGACATATTCAACCACTGAACACACGTGCATTCTCCAGGTGATATTCCGATTCACCGAGCCCACGTATTTCCTTTCAGGTGATAACCAATACCCAACGATTTCTCAATCAAATAATTAACCATCAAGTCAATATGGATAACTCCTAAAAATTCATAATTAAATCAATTCCATACAAATTGTAGCTCAATTAAATAAATGGATTGCGCCACGACGATCAGCAAGAGATTTCGGTCGTCGGCCATTTCAATCTTAATTTCCGAAACATAAATAAATAAATAAATAATTTCGAAAATTAATTAATAATTATAAAAAATCAATTTAGCACAAAATAAAGCCCAATTAAATAAACAGACTTCACCACAGTCACCAGCATAAAATTCGGTTCTGGATCATCTCAGTTGAATTTTAGTAAAATAAATAAATAATTAATTTAATTCCAAAAAATAATATTTAAATACCAAAAATTCCACTTAGGCCTGAAAAGCCTAATTGAAGCCCACTAAGGGTCGGGAAAAATCCCGAGACACTTCCAATAAATAGTAGACCACGTCTACTTGCTAATTACACATTCAATTTGTCTAATTCGCATCACATTTGGCTAATAAACACTAATCCATACTAATCTAACCACCTAATTGCATTTAATTAAAACTACACCAACCTTAAGCATAATTAGCCAACTAATCATGGATTAATGAGATTACTTACCGGAATCGCGCGCAAAACGTATCAATCCGACAGGGATGACACGAGGAATGATTCTTCCCAAAGCATGGCTTGGGTTCGGGGGCCGGAAACGGCCCGAAACGGCCCACGAACCGGTTTGAAACCCACTCGTGGGTTTGCTGGTTCGGCTGTGAAACAGAGGAAAACATAGATGGTTAGGGGCGGAGAAGGGTCGGGAAGGTAGGCGGCGGTCCAGCAAGGCTGCACGGCGGCTCCGGCAGCTTGCTCGGCCATTCACAGTGGCTGGACGAGGCGAAACAGGGGCGAGAGACGCATGGGGGAGGCTTGGGTGCGAGGAAACGAGGGATGGCAGAGCGCGCGGCGAGCGGCAGACGAGCGGGCACGGGCGGTGGGACGGCGGCAAGCGGCGACGACGACGAGCTGCTTCTTCTGCCTTGCTGGTTCGTTCGAACCAGAGGAGAGAGAGAGTACCGAGAGAGAGAGAGGGGGCGTCAACGGTGGCTAAGGAGGCCGAAGGAGAGGTGAAGGCGAGCGGGACGGCGACGGAGCACGAGTAGCGACGACGATCCGGCGTGGCTGCTGATGTCTCGGCTTCTTCAGCTTTTGGTTCGCCGTTTCCATGAAGAAGAAAGAAGGAGAAGAAGAAAGAGGGGGGTTTGGTCACGAGGGGTGAGGGAGAAGAGAGAGAAGAGAGAGATAAGGGTTGAATAGTCAAAGAGGGAAAAAGAAAGAGAGAGGGCAAGCGGTGGAGGGCTATCCGCACAAAGGGGGAGGGGAGAGGAGAGAGAAGAAAGGGAGAAAAAGAAAGAAAAGGGAGAGAAAAGAAGAGAGAAGGAAAAGGAGAAAAATAAAACAAAATAATATAATTATTCTTATTTTATTTTTCTCTTCTCTTTCCTTTTCTAAATTCTTTCGGTCTTCGATTTTTCCTCCGATAATTTCTTTTTTGAAATTTCAGACGCGGCAAGAAATTGATAGACAATGAGACGGTCCTAAAAATGAATTGTGACACGTCCGAATATTCGATTCCCAAAACCGAATTAAATATCATGATTAAAATCGACCGGACACAATTTTAGTCCAATCCAACCAATTAGGTAGCTTTTAGGGATTTTACCGCGGTTATATCCCTTAACAGCTTCACTCAATAGGTTAGCTAACTCGTGAGTAATTAGCTCAGAGAAAAAGGACCATAGGCGCGCCGACGATATGCACATTTCACTTTATCGAATTTCAGGATGTCACAGATGTACCCCCAAACTTATTTTTCAAGGCAACCCACATAACTTGAGCTTATCATAACTTTCAAACTCACACATGAAATCATCTTGCATATAGCTCAACAATGTGATATGAGCAATGCTATTTTTCTTTTTCCAAACTTGATAAGCTTCTAGATCTCTTCTGTGTTGAGCTAAAGTTCCATGCTCAGGTTTATCCATGGTGTTGTTGAGAGTTTCCAAAACCTCTTGCTCCTCAAGGATGTACTGAACATTTCGGTGCCAAATATCATAATTGTTACCGTTCAGCTTCTCACTTTTATTGAGGTTAGCCACAATGATCTTGGATGCCGAAGCCATAATCAATTGTTATAACACATTGACATAATAAACGTAATAATCAATACTAGCATACTTTTCAGAGTAACACACATATTTAATTTGCAGCAAAGACAAACTAAATCAATGATAATTCAACAAAAAACACAAAAATGAAAGTTCACCTTTGTTCCTGATCAGCTCCCATGTGCGATTGTTCTATTATTATTAATTAGTTTAATTTGTGCAAATTTTAAGTTCAAGGTGAGAACTCATTCGAATTCTACCAACCTACGAACTCCCACTAGGAAAAATAATTACATTACCTCATGTAATTTCTAAATTTTTTCATTCACACATAAGTATAACATGATGCGAGCCAACGTACAAAAAATAATCATGCTAAAACTACAATCAAAACTGCAATTCAATATGTAATGGAAAAACAAGGATTTCTTACCATTGTTCAAATTTTCTCGGAACTAGAAAATTGCAAATATATTAAACTATATACATTGTATCATTGAACCAAGCTCTACACAACATATATGATACCATTTTTATGTAGGCAAGCTACTGTATTTCCCAAACCATAAGAAATACAAGCTAAAAAATGAATAAACAACATATTTAAACCCCAAAAATATGCATACTCAAGTTCCTTATACATTTTCAAACATTTATAAAACTCAAAAATATAAAATAAATATACCTGCACATCCATAAGAATCAAACGCCACCTATCACGCTCCAATCGGAGCTATCACGTGCCTACATGCGCCGCCTGAGTGTGCGGTGCATGAGGCGCATGCACTAGTGAGCCAAACGGCTCATGGCTAGTCCGACCGATCCCATCGGTTTGACCATCGGACCATCTGACCGATTTGGTCGGTCAACAGTCGTGTCAAGTCGAGTCGCGGGTTGGGTCGTGGGCTGGCCAACTGCCGTTGTCGGTGACGTCATCAATGATGTCATCAAGCAGTTATCGACCGTTGGATGACGTCACGAATGAAGTCTTGGTGACGTTGCATGCGTTGGTTCGCCGACACGCGCGTGATGCTCACACGCTGGCGTGCCTAGCGCATCAGGCACATGGATCCCATGTGCAATGGCTTCTGGCCGCGTGTGTGGGCACATTCGACGTCCTCTGGCGGCGCTCAACCAATCGTCAGACTCGTCTCAACGAGCACTTTCACCCTGTATATTTAAAAAATGATTTTGACCGAAAAAATATTTCAAAAGAATGGCCAAAACCATACGAGTGTAGCCGACCCCGAATCAGTTCTTTGCTTTGGTTCATTTTCGACAATTTAGATAGCAATTTCGACCAATAGACATCCAAATAATGTAGATTTCATACTTTTGATCTCAATATCAAATGGTAAACGAGAAAATTCAATAAAAAAACAAGGTAGAAATCACGACCGCGCTCTGATACTAATGTTGAAATTCAAGTCGGCCGAAGATGACTTACCTTTGTCCGATGCGCAAACAACAATTAACCTCAAACAAACGTTGAATTACGGATGAATCACGAACAAAAATACTTCACGTTGGTCTGAATGCAATCACGAGAAAACACTCGATTTCCACAGCGTAAATGCCAATTGTTCTTGTAAATGAGAAATTAAATGCCTTCTTTCTTTTTGATGGAAAGGGGACAAGAAAAGGAAATCTTCTGAGCGTACATTCTACCAACCATGCCAACGGTTGTCTTCAAGAGTCTTTTATATGACTCCCTCACACTTTTTCAAAATGTGTCTTTCCATCGTAGTGTATCAAGATAAAATGGTGCATTCTCATTGCACCCCATCATGGACGTACTGATTAAGTACAACATTGTGTATTGCCGAAGCCACAGGTAGTAGAGGCATTCGAAAATTTGGAGTTTTAGGTAGTTCAGGATTTTGCCAAAGAGGCGGTGATATGGAGACATAAGATTAAAGATATCTGTGGTAGGCGATTTATGAGATATGTGAAGGTTTGGAAGGCGTAGGTCCAAAAGGTGGGAGGTAGGCTGGCTTTGTGTAGTAGGGTTAATCCGATTTCGACGATGTGTTGGCTACGCCTTTCAGCGGTTATGTTGTGGGGTGTATGGAGGTGTGGTTAGGTGTGAAATCCCGTGTTCTGCTCAAAATGGTTTATGTTAAATGAATTCCCCGACCCATTGAAGTAAAGAGTTCGTATTTTTTTTTTAGAAATTGTTTTTCGACAAGTGTTTCGAGCTGCTCAAAAATAGGTGCTACATCGGACTTGTTTTGGAAGGGATAAACCACATATAAGCGAGTGAACCGATCAACAAAAATAACATAATAACGAAAATCATCAATAGATAAAGTAGATGCCGGACCCCAAACGTCCGTGTACAATAAGTCAAGTGGATGTCTACCTTCTAAAGTTGAAGAATGAAATGGTAATTTGTGACTTTTATTGCAACGACAAGAATCACATGGTAACTTATTTCCTAGACTAGACTCATTTGACGACAGAAGTGAAAAATGCTTAATGATATGAAGTAAAATATCGATGGATGGATGACCTAATCGATCATGCCACATAGTTGCTCATGTCCACTCACCAACCAAGGCCATGTGCGAGACATTTGGCTGCCAAGAGGATGGCGGTCACTGATAAACGCCATCTCTATGTTCTCCTCGAAGTAGCATCGCCCCCGTGCGAAGTTCCTCAACCAACATTGAGAGGCAAAGAATTCAATCGAGACTCGGTTAGTAGGACAAAATTGTGAAACTAACATTAAATTTTTGGTTATGTGAGGAGTGCGTAAAACATCAGACAATTGAAAGCAAGTATACTGGCAATTTAATGTAGTAGAAGTAATATGAGTGATACTCAAACCCGAACCATCACCAAAGAGTCTCATCCGGGCCTTCATACTCACTATACAGAGATAAAATAGCGATATCACTTGTAACATGATGGGAGGCTCCCGAATCAACCAACCGACCCGCTTCTCGGGTTGAACTTGGGCTGGCTGCAACATTTGCAACCGGAGCACAGATCGCGTCTTACGTACGGAGACAATTTTTGGCGGAGTGTCCCCCGCGATCACAGTATTGACAAACGGGCCGGGAGCTGTTGTGCTATGAAGAGCGCGACTCACTGCTTGTGTGATCTCTCCGGCGGTTTGAATTGCGGGTGCCAAGGAATTTCTGGAGTCTCCAGCAGGCTGTCCAGAACGGCCAGAATTGTTCCATCGGGATGGGGCTCTCGGACCTCGAGTGTTTCGAGTGCTAAAATTGGCTATTAGTGGCAGGACTTCAGCTGCCGTTTCTTCATGTTGAAGGAACATTTCATGGGCAACTACTTTGTCGTAAAGTTCCTCGAAAGTGACTGTGTTTTCACGAGCACGAATTGCCGTTGCGATTTCACGATATTCCGGTCCTTATCCCCGGAGAGTGTAGATGGCAAGGTCATCGTCATGGGAAGGCGAATCAATCATTGCCAACTCATCTGCAATAGATTGTAGTTGCTGTAAAAAATTAGAAATAGAACGAGAGTTGCGTTGAACCGTTGATAATTGGTCCTTGAGATGCATGACGCGGGATCGGGATTTGCTTGCGTAAAGTGTTGCAAGTTTGTTCCATGCACTTTAAGATGTTGCACAAGAGGCAATAAGGGGAATGATGGCTTCGGCAGTAGAAGTAAAAATCCCGTTGAGCAAGAGTTGGTCTTGTCTAATTCAATGAAAGTGGGCGGCGTTCCGGGCTGTCGATTGTCGCGGGTGATCTCTTCCGGTGGGCAAGGACGCGTTCCACCGATGAATCCTTTAAGCTCATATCCGACTATCAAAGACACGAAGAAAATCTCAACTAATTGACAGCTATTTACGACAATGAGAAGGCTGAAATTATGGAGGACCATTTGAATTTTAAACTCATTCTCTTATTGATTCCATACTCATTTACTCTTGACGCACGATCAAATGAGACGTTACACCCAAAAGTTGAGGGGATTGCAAGAATCAATTGGGTATGCAAGACATTTTAATTATCGTCAGTGAGAAGTATAGAGTTTCCAATCAACCATAGTTCCTTTTCTGACCTTTTCAATTGAGCAGACATCATAGTTAATTTGGGGGTCAGTTTCTTCCTCTTCTTCCTCCCATTTTTATAGGCTTGAACTTTTTATTAACTAACACATTACTTCAGTATTTCACTAATAATGGAAAACTTAAAAAAGAAGTTATAAATCTATTGTACTTGTATCAATTCAATAATAAATCTTTTAATTGTATTAATATAATTCAAAACTTTTTTATGTTTTGCCAATTAAGTCAATTCAGCCTATTTTAATTAGAAATCACTAATGTAGACGATGACCATCCTATATGGCTAAGTTAGCGCTAATGTTGACAAGTTTTTCTTTTAAATTTTTTTTTTCCTTTCTTTTATTTTTCTTTTATTTTTCTTTTCATTTCTTTTTTTTTTTTTTTTTAATAGAGGTAAGAAGAAGAAGGAGGAGGAGGAGGAGGAGGAGGAGGAGAAGGAAGAAGGAGAAGAAGGAAGAAGAAGAAGAAGAAGAAGAAGAAGAAGAAGAAGAAGAAGAAGAAGAAGAAGAAGAAGGAAAAGAGAAGAAAGAAAAGAGAAGAAAAGAAAAGGCAAAATAATATAAAACATAAAAATAAATAAAAAATTTGAAAATATTAAAAAATTAAAAAAAGTTATCCACGTCAACGTTAATTGTTCCACATACAAGAATCAGAATCTATGTTAATGATTTCCAGCAAAAATAAGTGAGATGGACTAAATTGGCAAAATATAAAAATGTTAATGACCAAATTGCACAATTAAAATGTATAGAACTGTATTGAAAAAATTCATAGAACTTTTTTAGCAATTTTCATCATTAATGAATATCACAAGCAATAGTAGGTTTGAGCTTTCCTTTGATTGAACTTTCCTCTTAACAATCTATCATGTCAGAAAAAAAAAGGGTTTCCATGTTCCTTGAGTTCGATCTCTGACAATGATCAATTGATTAGGGGCCGATGTTCGGTCCATAATGTCATTAAACAGTTGATTGCGGATCGCAAACTATCGGACTTACAGGCCTTCCACGCGGCGTGACTAAAGGCTAACGCGATCCAGCCGGGACGAAAGCCTTGCCTCCCTTTGATGAAGAAACCCTCGCATTTTCCATGGGACGTCTGCTCAATTATTCCCTTTGTATGGGCCAGTAGCTGAATCTATTAGGCAATACATTTTCACCGGGCGGATGGTGGTAATCGCTGACGCTCGTGGTTGCTAGCGAGTGGTTCTGGTGGATCGCTTGTCCAATCAAAGTTGAGCTAATTACTGATAGCATAGTACTTGTGGGTGCCAACATCGAATAGCTTTTGCGTGCGGATGGATTAAGGAAATTCGCTAGGAATTACTTCTCCACGTTCTAATTGGTTTCTCGGGCAGGGTAAATTGCATGGGTCAAAACTAAGAAAAATACCCGGCTTGGGATTCACTCTCTTGCTTTTCGAGAGGAATATGTCCTCTTGGGCTATGAATTCTTTGGGGTTTGTCGGTATGAATTATTTTGTGTCTTTAACACTTCTTCCTTGAGTTCTCCTATTTAAAATTCTCAATGATCGTAGTCACATCAGAAAGTCACTCGGGGGGTTTTTTTGTCAACCATTAGAAAATAAGTTCGCGGATACGGTTTATTTAACTTGATCTCAAAAATTCAAAGTGAAATAGACATGTAATTAATGTTTTGACTTCTCTCACCATGTATATGTTCTATTTTTCCTTATTCACCAAGTCAAGAAATGGACATATCATCTCTTAATTCGTCCTTTTCTACCACGATTTTCTTTGCTCAAGTGCGGAACTTATTCAATACAGGTATTCTAGATCCTCATTTAAACCAAACATATATAGCCTTGATTCCCAAAGTGAAAAATCCTGAGACAATAAGTCAGTTTCGACCCATCAGTTTATGTAATTTTAGTTATAAAATTATCTCAAAACTACTAGCAAACAGACTGAAAAAGTGGCTGCCAGAGATAATAGCACCTGAACAAAGTGCATTCGTTCAGGGTAGACAGATACATGATAACATCCTAATTGTGTAGGAAGTGTTACATCAGTTGCGCATTACCAAAAGAAAGAAAAAATATTAGGCAATTCTCAAATTAGATATGCAGAAAGCATATGACAGAATTGAATGGGATTTTGTTCGGGATTGCATGCTGAAAATGAGTTTTTCTGAGAAATGGGTGGCTCTAATAATGCAATGCATAACAACAGTGACTTTCAGTGTCAAGATCAATGGAGAACCTACCCCTTTTTTCAGTCCATCCAGAGGTCTCAGGCAAAGAGATCCCCTGTCACCTTATTTATTCATCTTATTCACAAATGTGTTAACATGGCTGATGCAAAAAGCAGTCGCGGAAGGCAGCATAAAAGGTATACAGCTAAACAGGACTTGTCCTAAGCTATCTCACCTTCTTTTTGCGGATGATGTTATTTTCTTCTTGGATGGCACTATAATGGAATGTCAAAATCTAACACTTACACTTAAGCAGTATTGTTATGCAATGGGGCAAGCAGTAAACTTAAACAAGTTAGGAGTTTATTTCAGTAAGAATTGTCCCTTACTGCTTAAGAGGAACATGGCGCAAGAACTGAGAGTACCTGTTTTTGAAAAGATAGGTAAATATTTAGGTATCCCTACAGAATGGGGACAATCAAGAAAAGAACTTTTTGCATGGATATTAACCAAAGTAAACTCAAAGCTAGAGGGTTGGAAGGAAAAGTTACTTACCAAAGCAAGGAAGGAAGTCTTGATTAAGAGTGTGGTGCAGGCCATACCAACCTATGCCATGTCGATCTTTAAGCTGCCAGTGTCCATCTGCAGAGCAATTGAAAGGCGAATAGCTTCATTCTGGTGGCAGAAAGGAGATACAAAGAAGGGGACTCATTGGAAGAATTGGGAAGTTCTGAAAAATAGAAAGGATGAAGGAGGGATGGGTTTTAAAGACTTAATTACCTTCAATTGTGCAATGCTTGGTAAACAAGCATGGCGTTTACATACTTCTCCGAATGCACTATGGAGTAAAGTTTTAAAGGGCATGTATTTTCCTCATGGCAATATATGGAATGCACAGAAGGGTCAACGTTCATCCTGAGGCTGGCAGAGTATGCTGTTGGGTCGAGACACCATCAAAGCAGATATTAAATGGTTAGTCGAGGACGACAAATCAATCAAAATCAGGGAAGATAAATGGTTATCATAGGAGTTAAAAGGAGGACAAGTAACCCAATCAGGACCTACCATGGTGGAAGGTCTGATTAATGAGGAATCTCGAACTTGGAAGCAGTCCCTCATTCAACAGCTTTTTGAGGACAACATAGCAAACGGGATTCTAGCCATTCCCCTGAGTAATACCCCTAAACCTGATATCAAAATATGGACAAGAAATAGTAAAGGGGAACTTACAGTGAAGAGCGGATACAACAGGGCCCATCTATCGACCATCAGACTAAATCAAAATAAAGCCACTTGTTCATAGCAGCCTTCATGCACTTTATGGACACAGATTTGGCGTCTCTCAGTCCCACCAAAAATCCAAACTTTTCTCTAGAGCATCTGCCAAAATGCTGTTCCCACAAGGGAAAATCTCTACAAAAGAAAGATCAGCCCAGATCCATTATATCAGATGTGTTATGCGCAAGTTGAAACCACCGAACATCTTTTTCTTTTTTGCAGGTGGACTAAACAAATCTGGAAAGATAATCGTTTGTAGGGAACGAACATAATGAAACAATTTAAGAGACTCGATCAATGGCTTCTGGCGGTCTTCGACTCAAGAAGGAAATTACATGATCGAGAGTTCATCACAAGGGTTCTATGGTAGATATGGAAGGCTCAAAATTCATGGATCTTTAGAGCAAAGGCTCCCAAACCGGTGGATATCCTTGATCTCGCACAAACCTAGAATATCGCTTTCAGTAGAGGGACGAAGCACCAGCTATACCAAAACACAACACAACACTTACCAGCGAATTGGACACCACCGGGAAGTCGGGAGTTGAAATTGAACGTAGACGCGTCATGGGTCCCAAGTGAGTTCCTTTGTTCTGTTGCCAGAATCGCCAGGGATGGAGCTGGGTGCGTCGTTGATGGCTTTGCAGCGGAAGCTAGGGTTTCCTCGGCGTCTCACGCGGAAGCAGAAGCAGTTCTACACGGGATATGCTATCTCAGGGACATAATGTTGAGACACGTGCAAGACGCAAGAAGTCAAGCAGTTCAATGGACTTGTGAAAGCGATAGTTTAGCGGTGGTGGAATTTATCATGGGCCGGACCGAGATACCGTGGAATTTACAAGAAATTATTCAACGCTGCCGAGAAGAGATCTGTGCAACAACGTTTCAGTAACCTACTGCCCCCGTGATGCAAACAAAGCTGCAGATTGGCTGGTACGTATACACCGAGCAAAGAAACTTCCTTCAAATTGGGTGCATACACCCCCTCTATCTCTATGGGAAATTTTAGTTTTTGATTGTAAACCATCGTTGTGTTCTAAGACTATTTAATTGAATACATATATATTACTTTCGACCAAAAAAAAAAAAAAAACTATGCCCCATGTACCACGAATAACCTACATAGCGAGACTGTTTCAATACGTTGATTTCTTAATGGTGTCAAAATCCGATATACAGTCAGACATATTGTCTGATATTTTCTTTTTGAAATTAAGCACGGTGTTCCCTAGAATTTTCTTATTTGAAAGAGACTCTTCAATCAATGAACTCATCTTTTAACTGCTCGCTTGACTTTCCATATACTTTGACAAGAAATTCAAAACCCAAACTGGACTCAGATTGATGACTTTATTTAGCAATTCCAGTGCATTTTCGTCTATATACCATGGAACTTGCAAGGTATTAAGTTTAGGTCGTTTATAAGTGTAGACAAAACTTTTGGGTTATATGCGCATTTTATGGGCAAAATTTAACTATACTTTCAGCAAATCTCATTGGACGAAATCATCAGTGGGATTGGAAAGCTAGACATGAAGGTAAAAAGCATCTTTTTTCCAGTACAATAATTTAGGGAAAAAAAAACTAACAGAATCGATGCAAAAACTGCTGCCAATGGCTTTTTGGATCGTTCGGCAAACGGTTTAGGACAACAATCCGCATAATGTGTGAGAAAACGATCATGACTTTTGATCTAGAAAGTTTACGGCCCCATAGTCCCAATCTGAAAAGCTTATTCTGAACACTGTACCCGTATCAAATTGAGTACACCTTTTGCAATCGTTTCAGACCTCAAAATTCATGGTTTAGGCATGTCTCAGAGCACTTTTCTATTTCATGTCATATTTCCACATTATTTTAGGCTTTTGTTTGTTTTTCCGAATTCTTTACTGCTTAAGCTTATGTTTGGGTTTTCTAGGTTGTGTATTAGACATATTTCTTCGTATTTTTATAGAATATAGAAAAGGAGAATATCTCTCTATAGTTGGGCCGGTGAGTGCATGCACCTGAGTGCGTGTTTGCCGATCGTTAGATTCATGTTTATCTATAAATTTGTTGAGTCACTTGGTATTAGAGTCGGCATGACTGCTGGAGAGCCATGTTCAAGCATTTCTCTTGCTTGATGATGAATAGGGGATAAGGACCTTGTGCACGGCTTTTTGGTGGTTCGAAACAATTGCTGTCCAGTCTACCCTATTAAACTCTATTTGAATGGGGTAGAAGAAATTTTCATGGTGATTACGACCACTACTAAATCTGTGGAGGTTGTGGGGACTGCAATGGCTATGATGTCTGTGACTGCTTTGGAGGTCCTGAAGATTATGACAGGGTTGTTGGTGGGGTAGAATTTATCATGAAAATCAAATTTATGAGGTGCAAAGGGCCTGATGAATTCGAGTGCAAAGTAAAAGTTGATTATTTTGATGGTCCTGTTCAGGAGTCATGGATTGGTCTGAAGAGATAGATAATGTCTTATATTGTATGGACATCCTGGAGCATAGAAAGGTGAAGCTAGTGAAGTGTAAATTCTGAGTCACAGTATTATGATGATGGGAAAGATTTGAAGGAGAATCGATAGAGCTAGAGAAGGCAATGCGACATGGTAAAAAATGCAATTATTATTAAAGCGGTTTGGTCCAGAGAGTTCGTTATCAAGTTCGAAACTGTGCAGTATTACAAAAGACCATGTTTGAACGAATCAAAAGAGATGAACGACAAGCCATCTCAGAGTATTCCTCATGTCAATCATCGAGAAATTGCTCGTGAGCCTCACAGATAGGGTAGCCAACAAATTGATTAAAAAGCTGAAACTTACGAATTTCCTTTTTAAAATCTGGAGCATTTTGAACTTGACAAAGAATTTCTCGAGAAAAATGCTTTCAATTTTTCTGATGATGGAGTTGATAAATTCGATCATAAAGTATTATAAAGATGCAGGGTGAATATTTTTAAAGACCATGATTTTTTTATTGCCTTATCTTAATTTATTTTAGATGTTGCATTAGGATATTAGGTGATTTGTTTCCATTTTATTAGTTTTATTAGTAGGTTAGATTTTTCTTATTAGTTATTTGTTTCCTATCTAAAAGTTAGCATTTCATTTGGGTTTTGTTAGATATAAATAGAGATTATGGTCTTTTGTAATTTTGTTTTCCTCTTTTTATTAACTGATTAAGTGAGATAATCTATTCTGTTATTGCGCAAGTTCTTGTGTTTGTGAGTCACAACTCGTGTTTGTGAATTTAGTATTTTTCTAGATTCGTGTTATCAACCAGTTTTGTTGCTTTAGTATAGGATGCAAACTCGGTTCAAATACATATTTATTAATGAAACAAACTTAATGTATTGAGAAATTCTATAACGATCTCATAAGCAATTTTTCACTTACCAATCTCACATCACTGGCTAAAATGGTTATTTATTTTTGGCTGGAGACGACTAATCAAAGAAAAGGAAGAAAATACGACAAATAGGACAATAAGAAGCCTCCAATGTGCCACTTTCTCCTTGACTTGTCTTATTGAAATGAACACTGGAAAGACATTTAGTATTAGTCTTCCCATGTGGTCGAACTTGCGAGTTGGAGAGAATATTGTATTTATTAATCAAAAGTGTCATTTTCTAATCTCATGACTAGCAATACATATGGACTTTTCTTTGTGATCGTGCTCTTTCCTAGAATTTGCGTATGAAGGAGATAGAGAACAAGCTCTGATTCCTATTTGATATGACCCTCTAGGTAAATGCAAGCATTAAAAGCCCATGGCGTATGGATATATAGTAAAAATAATTCCAACTGAAATTTTCATTGCTTGTAATTAGTATATTCAACTAATCTTGGAAATTTCCCGGTAATCTCTAGCGGGCATGCACTGCCAATGTGACATTGCTTGACTTGTATATGCTTCTAGACTTGGAAAGATTCAACTCGCTGTATATAGTGGCAGCTGATCAAGATCAGGACCGCCATTCTGTAGAATTCCAATGCTTTTAATAGGGCATTGCCTTTCAATTCCACGGTCAATTTTTTTTTTCGGTCAATTCCACGGTCAATTGAGGAATGAGAACATTCATCTTGTATATACTCCAATGAAGAAAAATCAAACCATAACTTATTTCTTTGATCCAGTATTTTGTCTTTTTTTGGGTCTAAGAGGTCAATTCAACTAACTAGCATGAAAAGCTGTGCAGAAAATCGAGAGTAAATTTTTGAAACTTTTTTCTTCATAGACAACGATGATTTAGAGTTTCAAAAGCATGTAATTATCATATAAGCATATTCATTTTGATTTTGGGAGAATTTCACGAAGTTTGGAAGTCCTGTTGAGAGCATAATTTGTTGAAAAAGTCAAATTATCCTTTATCCTTAACAAAAGACTTTATAGATGATCATAATATAAATTTGACATAGAAGATACCTAGTATATAGTCCAAAGAAGTAGATAGATCAATCCACAATGTCTTTCTCTAAAATTGACATAGAAGATACCTATGCATGACACGTGGTGTTTGAATAATACATATGCTTATCATATGTAGTAATTGAATATAACAAGTACGTATGACATGTATAAATGACACATGGGATAATCGAATACGACATGCACTATGATGTGGAACCCAACTGGCATCTAGGGTAACATGGAGATCGAATAAGAAAGTATGAACGACTGTGGAAGGGTGAGAGATTCTGATGTGACACGTGCAAAGGACATGTGCAATGACGTAGAATTTGAATAGAACATGAGCAAATGACATGTGTGAATGATGTACAAATCAAATACGGCTTGAGCGAATCCATGCATAATGACATTTAAATCAAATTATTACATGTGCTAATGACATGTATTATGACACGGAAAATTGAACTATGACATGTTCAAGTGACGTGCATGATCACATGGAATTCAAATGCAACTTGAGTGAATGACTTGCATAATGACGTGAAACTTAACTAGGATATGTGCGACCGACATGTGTCCATTGCTTTATGGTTGATCGGAACAAAATCCTACATATGATATAATTTCATTTAACCACTAGGATTTGCCTTAGTGGTCACCCTCTCTATGAGAAAGGAGATGTTGGTGATTTGAATCCCCACTTTCTCAGGAAAGTTGAGGTTGGGACGATTTAGTATCAGGTGTGGGTTTTGACTCTTATATTTTGCGAGATGGTAGGACAAAAATTTGAAAATGAGAGTTAGAGTAGGAATAGAGTAGAATCGACAAAAAAGAGAAATATAACTCTAGTTACTTTATTATTTTTTAGTATGCCAGATGGGCAAGCCAATGTGGTAAAAAAAACTTCGAATGGAAGGTTGGTGGTCGTTGGTACAGGTGAGATAGAAAAAGTATTAAGAGAAAGGAGACTAGAAAATCAATAATGTGGAGGAAAAAAATTATCCTAATTTTAGCATGACCGGAACCAACTATGGAAACCTTTCAAACAGAGCTATCTGGACTTCGCTGCAAAATAGAGGAAGGAGATAGATGTTTGGGCTTACTGAAGAATAGACAAGGCTATATGAACTTTCTACGAAAGACAATAGGAGTATGAAAGAAGTTAGAAAAAACCGTGAACTATTAGTACTGCTGGAGGTCACGTTCATGCCCAGCAATCCTTGAATGGAAACTTTCCACGATTTGTCTTACTTGTTCAAAGCTCTTCTCCAATATAAATACATCGTAGTGATCATCATATCCTCCAAGTCTCTCTCTCTCTCTCTCACACACACAGAAACGCAAACACAAACACACTCCGTTGCCTTTTCGCACAACGCTTTTCAATGATTCCTCTAAGAATCTTTTTCGATGCTGAAAAGCTCCCCTTTTTAGTCCTCTTCTTTTTCGCAGTAGTTGTGACCTTCACCGACGAAACTCAGCCAGCAGTGGCGCAAGGCAGTAACAACAGCAATCCAACAACGATTTCAGTGAACGTTGGGGTGATTCTTGATCTGGAGACGGAGGTGGGTCAGATGGGATTGACCTGCATTAACATGTCTCTCTCTGACTTTTATAGTTCAAACCCTTCCTACAAGACTAGGCTCGTCCTCAACGTTAGAGACTCCAAACGAGATGAGGTTGCCGCTGTTGCTGGAGGTTCTCTCTCTCTCTCTCTCTCTCTAACATACTGACTGGTCACGATGCTTGGCCAGAAATATGTGATGACACCAGTTTTTGGGTTAACATTTTTCAACTTATGTTGATCGTGTTGAAGATTGTTTTGGTTAATCTTTTCTTTTACCGAATTTTATGAGGTTAAATCTCTGCTTGAACTTCGAAGGGGTTTGGTTTTAGGTTAATACACATACTGCGGAAGAGCATAAACTATTCTATGCAATTGTTTGTGTGATACAAGAAAAAAAAACCAATTATTGTTCGTAACAACGTATGCGGGAATCATATGAAAATTTCAGCTTCTATATATTTGAAATGTAAAAACAATCCCCAATTAAGTTTTTTTTTTTTTTGACATAATTAAGTTTTCAATGACAAAATATGTGTTCCATTCAAAGAAATATGCATTTGCCTAGCAGCGTTGGGTCCAAGCAACATTTTCCAAAGCTTCATGAAGGAACGACCAAGGTTAAGTTTACCAAAAAAGAAAGGGACCAAGATTTTTGCTCACCCGCAAGAACTGTCTGTCACCAATCTGTACTCACTGTCTTAGTTGCCTTTTATATACACTTGGTTTAGACAGGCGGAACTTTCTTTCCCCCTTTCAAAGTTAATGATTGCAATATATTAAAGGTTTTTTTTTTTTAATCATCGCGAAAACGAAGTCCTTATCATCTTATGATAGGATCAAAGATGACGTAAAATGGATCTTGAAGATTCAGTAGAGAAAAGTCCACCTTCTCCATCATCTCATATTGCACCAAAATGAACATATGTACATAAAATCTGTGGATACAAAGTTTCATCTTGTTAAAGACGTGCAAATAGGATTCTTGTTTATGATCTGGGATGAGGAAATATTGGACTACCATTGCTTGTTCTATTCTTGAAGAGTATAAAGCTTTCCTGTCACTCTTGCCCTCTGTAAATGTAGTAAAATTTTATAAAATTATGTCTAAATGTAGATGATAAGTGAACTCTATTAGAAATTATCTTGCTGAAGACACATGCTATATAGTTATAGTTTTGGAAAAAGAGCCTAACATTATTGTGCTTTTCAGGCTAGAAAGATAATCATTTCTGTGGAGATGGTTGATAAAGAAAATTTAAAATTCATCTTTGGGAAAATATGTACATAGAATATATTTCTACATAATTATTCTATTTCCAGTTGAGCCATGCATAACATTCTACTATCGAGTTGAGTTAATGATAAATAATTTCCAGGGAAACTGTGTTTCAATGGTCAAATAAAACAACTTAGGTTTGAAGTTCAACCAAATAATTGTCAGTAAGTGAAAGGAGTTTAATATGGATGATGAGAGGCTTGCAATATAATACACGTCACAAAGGTCTTTCCTCATAAAATCCATAGACTTGGAATATGGGGCTTGGATTCTAGAGTGGAATTTTCAAATGGCATGAGATAAAGAGGTCAACTTAACGATGAAAAAGAATCAACTTGATCGTGCGTGGGCAAATTTATCCTCTTGTGTTTGGTTCTTAATATTACTTTTATTGAAAGGGGCTTTGCTGGCACAACAATACTTGAGGTACTATGAGAATAATAGTCTATTATGAGCTATATAAATTCTTAAAAAAATAGGTCCCACAACAATTTATAATTATTTGTGATTTGATTTTTTATGATCCAAAATAGACTATTATTCTCATTGTATATTAAAGTCTGTCACACAATCATTTCTGTTTCGAAGGAGCTAGTTGCTGATTGGTCAATAAATTAAATCTTTCAACAACCTCATGGGTTGGTTTCAGTTGGTATGAAATAGAGGTGCAGCCTCAATTCCCACTACATGGTACAAATAATTTCTTGAATCTACAGTTTACTTAATTAAAATGTGCTTTCTCAACATTAATAAATTTTGCATTTGCACGCAATTGTTCATGATGTCTGAAATTACGTTAGTATCCAAATGGGAAGGTTCAACCTTTCGTGAGTATAATTTCACATGTACTTGAAAATAAGAGGTTTTGCTTACCGGTGTTGGAGTAATTTACATTGTATCATCTTAAGGACACGTTGAATTAGGAGTCTAATCATAATGAAAGAAAATTCAGCAATATATTCAACTTCATAAACATTTTATTAACATGGGTTAATGTCACTACAATAAACGAAGAAAATGGAGACGTTTTAATCATTAGCAGACACATCCTTCTGCTTAAACATTTCTATTTTTATGATATTGCATCAAGTTTTAATTGACTTCTGATCAAAACATGCCTTTCCAATAAGAATTTATGTTATTATCTGACTTATTTTTATTTTTTCACCGTCTTCTGGTTCACCCTTGCAGCACTTGATCTGATAAAGAACAAGCAAGTCCAAGCCATAATAGGTCCTCAAGGTTCAGCGCAAGCAGACTTCCTCATTCACCTTGGAAACAAATTACATGTGCCGATCATCTCTTTTTCTGCTACTAGTCCCTCCCTCAGTTCCATTCGGAGTCCATACTTCATTCGAGCTGCGCAAAATGACTCGTCCCAAGTGAATGCCATAAGTGCAGTCGTGCAAGCTTTTGGCTGGAGAGAAGCAGTCCTCGTATACATTGACAATGAGTTCGCAGAAGGCATCATACCTTCTCTTACAGATGCTTTGGAAAAGGTCAACACGCGAGTGCCCTATCGGAGCCTCATTCCTCCTTTGGCCACAGACGATCAAATCCTACGAGAACTCTACAAGTTAATGACGATGCAAACGCGGGTCTTCATTGTGCACATGTTACCTACCCTCGGTTATCGGCTTTTTGCCAAAGTAAAAGAGGTGGGAATGATGAGTGAAGGTTATGTGTGGATAATGACTAATGGAATCACTGACCTATGGCGTTCTGAGGATTCGTCTGTTGTCGCTAATTCCATGCAAGGAGTATTGGGCATCAAGACTCATGTTCCGAGCACGCAAAACCAGCACAACTTCATGCTCCGATGGAAGATGAAATTCCAACAAGACAACCCATCCATCCTTAATCCTATGTTGAACATTTTTGGATATTGGGCTTATGACGCTGCTTGGGCTCTGGCAATGGCTGTCGAGGAAATGGGTGCGGCGAATTTTACCTTCCAGACGTTGAATGCTTCCACAGATGTGATAGATGTGGACACTATTAGGGTCTCTCCAAATGGTCAGAAGCTTCTCCAAAATCTAGCCAATATGACATTCGTGGGCCTCACTGGATATTTTAGCCTCGTCAATGGGCAGCTAGAGTCGTCAGTGTTCCAGATAGTTAATATCAATGGAAATGCAGCAAGAGGGATTGGGTTTTGGACGCTAGAAAATGGGCTGCTGAGAGACTTGAATTCATTCAACACAAGCAAATATTCCACTTTCAAGAGTAACCTTGGACCAATAATATGGCCCGGCGATTCAACTTCTATTCCCAAGGGATGGGAGATTCCTGTGAATGGGAAGAGATTGAGAATCTTAGTTCCTGTGAAGGAGGCTCTTAATCAATTCGTGAAGGTGACTCGAGATCCTAGCACGAACACATCCCTAGTCACCGGATACTGTATCGACATCTTTCAAGCTGTGATAGAAAAATTACCGTATGCTGTGCCTTATGACTTTTTTCCTTTTGCCTTGCCTAATGGAAGTAGTGCTGGCAGTTACAATGATATGATCGATCAAGTATTTTACCAGGTGAGGTAACTCATTGCAAGTGCTTGATTTTGTGTGGTTATATGTTGAAACTTATTATGCTGTCATGTGGTTGACATTGAAAAGATTTCCTTCCTTCTGTTGGAACAGAATTATGATGCAGTGGTGGGTGATACAGCAATTGTTGCGAACAGATCATTGTACGTGGACTTCACTTTACCATACACTGAATCGGGAAATGCGTTGCTCGTGCCATACAAGGACTACAAGGGCAAAAGTGCCTGGGTTTTCTTACAGCCACTCACTTGGGACCTTTGGCTAGCAACCGTATGCTTCTTTGTGTTCATAGCACTGGTCGTGTGGATTCTTGAACATCGGGTCAATGAAGACTTCAGGGGTCCGGCCATGCATCAAGTTTGCACTAGCTTCTGGTTTTCCTTTTCAACCATTGTCTTTGCACAAAGTAAATGCCTTTCACTTTAATAGATCAATCGAACATTACAAGTTACATATCGTTGTTGTAGAATTTATGTGCTTACCCTAATTTTGGATTGCAGCAGACAGAGTATTTAGCAACCTAGCAAGATTTGTTGTGATCATTTGGGTTTTCGTGGTACTTATCCTAACGCAAAGTTATACGGCAAGCTTGAGCTCTCTTTTGGTGGTGCAAAATAGTCAACCAACTGTGACTGATTTGATACAGCTCCAAAAGAGTGGAGAAAAAGTGGGATACCAGTATGGCTCTTTTTCCTACGGAATTCTAAAGCAAATGAACTTTGACGATTCTAAGCTTATATCTTTTAAGTCTGTTGAAGAATGCGATGCGCTTCTTTCCAATGGAAGCGCAAAGGGTGGTATCGCAGCGGCATTCGTCGGAGTCCCTTCCATTAAACTTATACTTTCTCAATATTGTAACAAATATACCATGATCCCGGCATCTAAAACTACTGGATTGGGCTTTGTAAGTCCTATCCCTTGATTCTAACCAAAAGAGAACCCTCAAAATTTCCAATTACTAGGATTAGTAGTTATTTCTTTGATTGAAAAATCTTAGAGGGTGTCTTTTTTGTTTACAGGTTTTCCCCAAAGGGTCTCAACTTGTACCGGATATTTCACGAGCACTCCTAAACATAACCGAAGGGCCTAAAATGACGGAAATTGAAAACACATGGTTTACATCGAAGACCAACTGTCCGAATTCGACTACCTCGCTTTCTTCCAACAGCTTGGGTTTGGATAGTTTCTTGGGCCTATTCTTCATTGCTGGAGCTGCTGCAGTTTTAGCTCTCCTCATTTTCATGGTCATGTTCATCAAAAGAAACTGGCATGAAGTAACAGGTTCTTCAAGTTCATCGTGGGAGAAAATTGTTGCATTAGGAAGAAGATTTTACCAAAGAGACCTCAACTCCTATAATTTTAGGAAAGGCAGATTTAGAGATAAAAGTATAGATGATGGTGGCAATGAGATTGCAGCTGTTGTAACTTTGGAAAACACTCACTTTCCCCCGAGTCCATCAAGTGACTCCAGCCAAATCAACGACGTTTTGACCAATAAGCAAGGCACACCATCTCCTGAAGTAGGATTTCCTAATCCTGTAGACAAAGGTGGCCTCGGGATAGCGATAAATGCGAAGCTTACCAGTCAAAAGTAAGAGAGGGACATGCCTCAACGTAAATTATGCAGTTCTTTATAGATGATTTTGCAGATTGTTCGAGTTGATGTCTCGATCCTCTACGAGCTCTGATTGAATATCCGCATTCATCTTACAGGTGAATAATCTCCTTGGCATCGATTACGATTGTCATCGTTCGCTTATAAAGTACGATTTTCGCTTCAATTTGTTGGAGGATGATGGAGTGGAGTTAATGAGCCGGCGTGAAACTAAGAGAATCTCAACTGGGCGTCGGTCATCTCAAAGTCTCGATCCTCTGGAAGAGCTTGTTCGTTGTCGTAGTAGTTGTAATCTGACATGGTAATGTCAAGGATTCCCGACGCAAACACCGAGTATACTGTTAAGTGTTAATGTTGAATAGGCGTATGGTCAATCATGATCCCGTATTGTACACGCTTCATTTGAACTTTATAAATTTATAATAACAAAGCCCGGCAGAATGAGCGTCAATGGCTGCACCACCTGTTGAAATCCTATGTATTTTCATCTTTTATGTGAATGGAGATGATGAAACAATTTCATGTGACATGAAAAATGTTGAAATTAATTGAATTAATGACTCAACATAAGCTCACACATTTCTTCTTCAACCTTGGCGTTAATGGATGATTTAATAAATGCATTCCTTCAGCCTTTGTGCATCAGCAATAGTTTTATGGACAAATTCATTGATGCATTAGTGGATGCATATGCAGCAGTTTGCATTTATTGACAAATTAATGGATGGATGCGTCAATGGAGGAATTCCTTCATCTTCGTTAGTAGATTTTACTTGCATTAAGGGACATGTTAATGACGGATCTTCCACAATTTTTCACAACAATTCCAAGATAATCTTTAGCTTACGAAAATGATTATCTTTTGAGTCTTCTTTAATTTGCGGTGGATAAAGTCATTCATAAATTAGAATTTATCTTTGGAAAAACATTTCTCCAAGTGTGCCGGTTTCTAAAAGTGTTTGACAGTCTTATAATAGGGTTCGAAGTGTTATATCTTGAGAAGCATAGTTTATGAAGCTTCTTAACACTATTGACATAAACTAATCACCTTAAAGATATTTGGTTAACCGTACCTCACCCTCTATTCAATTTCCTATAAATTTTATTACTGTAAAACAAATTTGTATTTGGGTTGTGATTCAGCAGCTTTATCTAGGAAGCACGGACACTGTCCAGGATCTTTTGTGTCATGTCAAACACTCCGACACGTGTCCAACACTCTTCAACATTCTCCAACACTCGATCAACATATGTCAGACAATTTGACACCTAATTAACTCTCCCGACACTTTTTGACATACGAGTCGAGAATTCCAATGTGTGAATTCGAAATTTTGACACATGATTCCAACAATCATAGTGTCAATTTTGAAAACTTTCAATAAATGAATGGTGAAAATATAAATATATAAGAAAATAAAAAAATTATAAAAATAATAAATTGGAAAAGAAGAAAAATCTAGCTTTCTCTTTTCTTCTTACTCTTATTACCCATGACACATAATTCACCTTCAAGTTTATTTTTCTCCTCTTCCGACACGCTTTGTGTCACGCCCGATCCTCGAGCGCGTGCCCATCCCTCGGTGATTGTCATTTTGCTATGTCCCAGGATGCGTCGCCAACCCATTCATTTTAATGCGCATGCGGAAATATATAAATAAATCCCCAAACAACACAAAGATGGGAAAGAAAAGCAGGACCACAAATTTCACAAACCACAACACACCTTTATACACAACCGACTAGTTTATTTACAATACTAATCTATAGACGAGAGTCTATACAAGCAGAAAGCTTTACAAGAACTCTAGGTGGTCGAATCCCCATCAGAAACCTCCAAACTCTCTTGGGGACTTGGGTCCACCACTGCCCCACCAGAAGGGTCAGCTGTACCCGCGCCAAAAGTGATCTCCAACACTGACACAAGTACCTCAGACTCTTGTAGGGGACCCTCTTTGGGTCCATTTCACTCATAATAGTAACACACTCTGAATTGATGGGGCACCCTTTGAGGTAGAGCCAAAACATCAACCCAGACGATAGTCCTCACGAGCTCATAAACCCAGGTTCCTTAACCCCCGGGAAGAGGAATCTGCATGACTTGTTCGGTGACCTTCTTAGACTAGCCAAAACGCTTGGGAGGAGCAGCCATCTATGAACCTGAAAATGTTGAGTCTACGACAGGGTGGGACAATGTCTTAACAAGTCCACCCCCTAAACTCCGACTAAGAAAGAAATACACCTAAAAGCCTCCTATGCACACACAAGACAGATGACTTACCTTGCCTTAGTTTCTTCATACATGTCAATGAAAATCATATACTCAACCAATCAATTCAATTCAATTCAAGTCATCGATCAATCGAATCACTCAATTGAATACGATTCAATACTATCAATACCATCTATAAATCTGATCGATTCGAGCACTACTTACCTAAGCTAAAATATATGGTATAACTCACCAAAGCTGATATATATATATTGCTCACCAAAGCTGCTATATATCTATATTGCTAGATATCCATGTTGCTTGCCGAAACTGCTAGATATCCATATTGCTCGCCAAAGCTGCTAGATATTTATATTGCCCATCGAAGTTGCTAGATATTTATATTGCTCATCGAAGTTGCTAGATATCTATATTATTGCTCATTGAAGCTACTAGATAATATAACTCATTGAAGTTGATAAATATTCTTGCTCACCAAAGTTGACATATCAAGGCCCACGGGCTGATATAGTATAATGTTCTTGCTAATTAATTATTCACTGCTTTTATAATACTCAATAAAAATAATTATATGTGAGTACACGGTTGGCTTGAGCCAAAATACAATATTTTCCTTTTCAAAATTCCTACTATTTAATTTAGTCCAAAAATATATTTTTGGCATTGTAAACGACGCTCAGTGTTTCCGAATTAAATATTGAAATTACTCAATTTTTGGATAAATACCCCCAAAATTACCATTACCACTCAAATAGCACAAATTAGCATTTAATTAAATAAACCAAGCACACCAATGCAATCAGCACGAAATTCTGGTCACCGGCTATCCCGGTCTAATTTTTGGAAAATAATAATTAATTAAATAAATACCAAAAATTATTAAATAAATACAATTAAATGCCGAATATAGAAACTTAGGCCGGAAACACCTAATTAAATACCAAAACGGGCCTGGAAAATTTCCGAACCAATTTAGATAAATAATACAACCTATCTAGTCTCTAATTATGCTACTCTAACCACCTAACATGCAAAATCGAATAATCAAATCGCTTATCCGTTATAACTAACCACCTAAACCTTAATTAACCTAAACTAATCAACCCTGAAGCATCATTAACTCCTTAAGCAGAGTTTAGCGAGTAAACTCACCAATTTTGCGATTCGGTGAGTCCGCGACAACGGCAACGCAAAGTTGGGCGACAAACTCTAAAGCGGTGACACCCATCGAGGCCCGGAAGCGGTCCAAAACAAGCCTAACAATACATGGCTAGGCTAAGGGGGCTCGGTTCTAGTCTTAGGTTGAAAGAGGTGGCGCAAGGTTGGAAACGGCAAAGCTGGCGGATCGGTGGTTGCAATGGTGAGTAGGCGGGTAGGCGTGGGGACTTCCAGTAGCTAGACGGTGGCACATGGCGACTAGCAGGGATAGATGAAGGCCAGGCTTCGTCGAATAGGAGCGAGGATGGCCAAGGACGCGTGGTTGGGCGCACGAGGTGAGCGGGGACGCGAGGAGCCGAGGGCTCGAGGAACGATGAGGGCGCGACGGCGGCAGGTGGGTGTGCCACGGGCAAAGGTGGTGGCTAGCTTGGTTTTCTAGTTCTTTGGAGCTTCAAAGGCTTCTAAAATGGAGAAAGGTGGTCTGCTAAGGAGAATGGCCAATTGCAACTTGGAGGGGGGCCACCAAGCCTTCTAAAAGCCAAAGTTGTCCCATTTGAGCCCACCAACATGCCCCACCACTTCAGCCCTTGAACAGCAACCCTTATCCACTCCAAAACTTCCCCAACATACTTGCCAAGTGGTCCAAAAAGTTACACACCATGGGGGCTACGAATTTGCACATAATTTCCTCCAAATTGAACCAATTTCTCTTCAATTGGACCTAAACTAGTCCCTATAAATTCCACCAAAGTTTCCTCAACCAAAATAACATTTTTCCTCACCAATATAACCAAATTGCATCCCAAAATTGCGATAAAAAACAGTCATCTCATTTTACCGGTCAAAAATGCTCTTACTTTGAATTTTCGTCAAAAATCTCGGTTTATAGGAAAATCTTCGGAGGACGAGTCGACGTTTCTAAAATATAACATCCCAGATTTTCAGTCATGTTTCCTATTGAATAAATCAGACATTTCATTGACGCATCTATAGGGCTATTCTCAAAGTTGATCACTATCGAGATAACTAGACTATTCGGGGAAAGCATTAAGAATTTTAAGGCAAATAGACTTGAGAATTCGATCAGGAATCAGCTGTTCGACCGTGTTCATCTACTAAGATCATTACGACACATACATAAATTGATTAGAGATCAGAGATAGGTCGGTTTGACAGAGATGTGTGGCTAATTATAGGTGACACCATTAAATTGGAAAATTCTCGTCAGCCGACACTAGATTGAGTTCTCTATCGTTTTGGTACCCTATGTCCATATTTGAATTCTCGAGATTTTTACGACAATTGAGAGTTGCCAATGTGTCGAGTGGGTTCATTGTGGCTCGAAGAAAATCAACCGCGGGTCATTTACACTAAAAAGTTCTAAAAATTACCCAGTAGTCTAGGTCACGTTAAAAATGCGCTTAATGGAAATTAAACGTCAATTCAAGTCCGATTTCATAAATTAAAAGTTCTGTCGTGTCACAATCTATTTTAGGAATGTCGACTAATCCTTCGAATAATTTTTAGAGATTTCGGAAATTTTTACGGAAAATAATTTTGGATGTTGCGGAAAATTAACGGAAATTCGGATCAACCGAATTGAAGAAATTTTCAACTTGTAAACTGAGCTTTATGGCAAAGAGGACCTATAGAAATTATGCAGACTTTTTCTACATCAAATTGAATGTCGAATTTGGGAAATTGTCGAAGAAATAGATGTCTCGAAAAATTGTGAAATTCGGATTTAAAGGAGGGCAGCATTAATTTAGACTTTAAATTGATTTATTGGTGGAATATTGTGCTTGAAAGTGATTGAGAGACATAGGGGATGAGATTGTGGGCTTGTGGGGCCAAAGCATTCAATGTAATGGCTAAGGATTATCTAAGTTCACCCTCCTCTTAGCTGGCTTCTCCTTTACATGCGCTCCATCTTCGATCTTCATCATCACTTGCCAATCTCCCCCTCCGCAACTTCATCTCTCTCTCCCTCTTGTTGTTGCTTCAGCCCAAGAGCCCACCAACCAGCCCACAAGAAACGAAGCAGCTTCACGTGTGACGTCCCTTGCAGTTGCCTCGTCCAGCGTGCATCCACGACGTCCACCAAAGCCACCGAAGGAGCTGCCCTCGTCCGTTTCCTCTCAACGCGTGTCTCTCTTGGCCCAAGCGAAGCTACTCCTCCATCAAGTGTCCTCTACCAAGCATCCACTTCAGTCAACAACCAAAAGCACTGAAGCCTCTTTGTTGACCGAACAACACACATGAATCTCTCCACCAGCTCAACGCTAGCAAGACCAAAGTCCATCATCTTCACCCAAGTCTCCACGTGTCCCTTACTGGTCAAACGAAGCTACCCCTTCTTGCCGGTTGTTGACCATCATCTCTGCCACCGCTTCACGTTTCGTTGCCCTCTCTCACGCCTCAATGTGACCGAAGCCAGCTACCTTTGTTCGCGAGGTCTTCCACGAAGCAAATCCGTGGGCTGCGTCTTCCCCAGATCAGCCACCGAAGCTGCTTCTATCCTCGATCCAGCAGCCCAACAGTTGGGCCATTAAAGCCCATGGTTTGAGCCTTCTTCTTCTTCAGCCCGTGAAGCCAGCAAAGTTCAAATCCAACAACCTACTTGGCAAGCCCAATTCCAGCAATTAAATTCACCTTCGGCCCAATTGCAATCAGGCCCAGTGAATTCATCTCTGAAGCCTAGCAAAATTAGAGGCCCGCGAGGACAGCCCATTCAAGGCCCGTTCTGTCAAGTGAAGCCCAATCCAATACAAGACAAATCTCAGTTGGGCTGAGATTTGTTGGGCCAAGTTTAAGGCCCAGTCCAAGCTTGCCGGTGTCGCTGAAAGCCCGATTTCGGTCGCCGTCGTGTCATCATCGCGGTGATCTAGTCCCCGGCTTAATCAAGTGAGTTTTACTCACTAATGCTTTCTTAATTTACTAATGATGCTTAAGGGTTGGTTAGATTTAATTAAATGCACTTAGGTGGTTAGATTAGTTTAGAACAATTAAATTAGTGACTCAATGATGCATGTTAGGTGGTTAGACTTAGTCATTAGCAAGTAAAGAGCTTCTAATAATTATTGAATGCATCTCGGGATTTTTCCCGATCCGTTCTGGTGTCCAATCAGGCATTATGGGCATAAATTGGATTTTTAGTATTTAATTATTAATTTTTGAAATTAATTTAATTATTTATTTATTTTCTAGAAATTAGGCAAGGATAGCCGACGACCGGAATTTTATGCTGATTGTCGTGGCGCATTATGTTTATTTAATTGAGCTCTATTTCATGCTGAATTGAATTATTTGTGAAAGAATGAATTATTCTTTAATTGAATAATCATTGGTTATTAATTGAAAAATAACCGGGCATCGGTTGATAATGCCAAAAATATTTGAGTGGACTATAGAAAATGTGGGAGTTATGGAAAGGAAAATATTATATTTTGGCTAAGGCCGACCCGTGTCCCCACACACGGCTATTTTATCGAGAAGGATAAAAGATGGAATGGATTAAATGGTTGGATAGTATACTCTATCATCCTACGGGCTCTGATATGTCAGCTTAACGAGAGCATTATACTAGTGTACTATATCAGCCTACGAGCGATATATCAGCTTAGCGCGAGCAATACACTTTATCAGTTTAGAGTGAGCATTTGGGGTATAATATATCAGCATGCGAGCGATATGTCAGCTTAGCGAGAGCAGTATACTGATATACTATATCAGCCTATGGGCGATATGTCAGCTTAGCGAGAGCAGTATACCTTAACTCTATCAGCTTAGTGCGAGCTATACTATCTATTTATCAGCTTAGAGCGAGCAGTCCTGATATGAATGGACTTATAGATATTATGAGATAAGCCGACCAAGAACGAATCGAGATGACATGTAATCAACTAGGTCAATTAATCATTGCATTGATCTGATGTTGTGAATTGACTAATTGATTGAAAATTACCATGAGATGGTCCGATTGACATGTAATCGACTAAGTCGATTTGATCGATGCTTTGATCAGTGATGTGATTACTTGAGTGCCTATTAAACTGTGCTAATATGCAGGTAGAATTTGAGGCCAAGGTAAGTCTTCTGACCCGTGCATGCATAGGTAGCCCGATTAGTGTATTGATTTACTAATCGAGTCTTAGGGGGGAGAACTTGCTGAAATGTAGTCTCAATGGTTATTAAATAACCATTTCGGGACCCTAATGAGGAGCCTGAGGAGGAGGAATCTAAAGAGAAGAACCCTGATGTGGAACCAGATGAGGAGGAAGATTTTGGAGAAGAAGATGACCACGAGGAGGATCCTGAGTATGACCCTTGATAAGGGCTGAGATCCCATCCTGTTTTGTCAGACCTTGATTATATGTGGATAAGTATTAGATCAGACCCCTGTGAATAGTATTACTTTAAATACTATCAGGTGCTTGTAAAAAAAAAGTGTGGTTGTGAATTTCAGTATGAAAATTATGGCTCTACTTTTCTATCTCATTACTTTATTGTTTGGGGATTTCATTATATGCTTTTGCATGTGCATATTAAATGAAATGGTCGGTGATACGTAGTCCTGGGGTATCGCATTTTAAAACCAACCAAAGATGAAAAATGGGCACGTGACCGAGGATTGGGGCGTGACATAAAATAACTCGTGATATGACAGAACTTTCAATTTCTAAAATCGGATTCAAATTCGTGGTTAATTTCAATCTGACGTGATTTTAGCGTAACCTAGCCTACTGAGTAGCTTTTAGGAATTTTTAATGCAATTGACCTATGACTGATTATTTTCAAGCCATAACGTACATCTTCGACACATTGATGACTCTCGGTTATTGTGAAAATCTCGAGATTTCGAATACGGACAAAGGGTACCAAAATGATAGAAAAATCGGCCTAGTACCGGTCAACAAGAATTTTGTAATAATGTGGAATCACCCACGCACTAATCACATACCTTTTTCAAATCAACCTATCTCCGATCTCTAATCGATTTTTAACTATGCCATAATGATCTCTACAGATTAGCACGGTCGAGCAGTTGATTCCTAGTCGAATTCTCAAGTCTAATGTATTATAATCCTTTAGCGGCTTCACCTAGTAAACTAGTTATCTTGTGAGCGATCAACTCAGAGAAAAGAACTATAGGCACGTCGATAGGCACGTCGATGAAAAGCCCAACTTATTCGCTTAAAAACAAAATCTGAATTTCAGAATATCACACTTTGACACGCGAGTTCAGAATGTGGATTGATTGTTTTTTTTTTCCAAGTTTTATGGATTATTTAAGTAGAGTTGAATTTATCAAATTGAAACAATGAATGATATTAATAAATGGTGGATTAATATTTTTAATGTAAATTCATTCTATGATCTTTTATTATTTATCTATTTATGAATTTGAAACAAATTAATTTGATTAAAATAATCATAAAAATGATAAGTCATCACATATAAAAATATACATTTAATATACAACGTGTTTTAATGTGTTGAAATTCTCTATTTTTTTAGAAACAATGTGTCGGCGTGTCGTGCTATATTGCATATCGTGTGTCGGTGTCAGTATTACTTAGCATAAAATCAAGTGTCATTGATAACACCATTTTCTTCGTAGATGGAATAGAAAGTTCCTTCCCATAAATTTTGCTTCTTAATTACCGTGATTCTGAAAATTATTTTGTATCATCTGTCATATAGACAATATCTTTTGTTCTTTTATAATATTTGCAATCTTGAGCTCAATCAAGGGACAATAATATTATAATCAAGTCTCATTTCTTATGATCTATTTAGTTCTTTATATCACGTATAATTCTTGTTTGTCTTGTTCTTCGTTTATTAATTCCAAGCCCCGTTCTTCATCTTTGGTTTTCACATGACAGATGATCTTATATTTGTGCAGTCACCCTCCATGTCATGCCCCAATCCTCCGAGCACGTGCCCATCCCTCCTTGGTCGATTAAATTGCGACGTTTTAGGACACATCGCCGACCCATTTATTTACAAAACCAGACTATTTACAAAATGATCAGCTCATTCCAAAAGGAACTGTACTATGACCTACTAGTTAGACCCGTTCACCGATTATGGTCTATCCACCTTTTCAGACTCCGGGGCTTCCCGTCCTTTATTAACACCATCTAAGAATCTGATAATGGTTATACAATAACTAGTGAGACAATATCTTAGCAAGTTCAACCCACTAAGACCTGATTAGGAAGTCAAGACGCCTTAAGGGTTGCCTAAACACAACACAGGTCAGAGAACTTACTTTGACCTCAGTTCCTTCTTGTAGGTCAATACAATTTATAATTCATCGAATCAATTCACCACATCAAATCATTCAATCAGATCGAATCATCAATCAATCGACTTAGTCAATTACATGTCAACGATGACCATTCCCCGGCCATTTTAATCAATAGTACCTATAAGTCTGATCACGCCCAAGACTACTTATTGTAAGCCGATAATAGGTAGTATAACTTACTAGAAGCTGCCTCAAATACTGAGATAATATATATATATATATGCTCGCCAAAAACTGCCCAAATTTCTAATATAGTATATTATATATGCTCACCAGAAACTGCTGTAATTATACTCATATAGCTCACCAGAAGCTACCAGCCATACTTTCATAGTATGCTGATAAATGTATATATACTCACCAGAAACTGCCAGTCATACTTTCATAATATGTTGATAAATGATCAATTCACAATTTTTATCCTTCCTAATAAAAGTACATGTGCGTGGGTACATAGTCGGCCTTAGCCAAAATGTGAGATTTTCACTTTTGAACCTCCCACTATTTTCAGCAATCCCAAAATAGATTTTTCGCGCTGTAGACCAATGCTTAGTAATTTTCCACTTAATTACCAAATTAATTAATTTAGAAATAAAATCCTAAAATCATAATTAATTCAATTCAGCACAATTCAATGCTCAAATAAATAAATAGATCACACCATCATACTCAGCATAAAATTCCAGTCGTCGGTTATCTCAACATAATTTTCAGAAAATAATTAATTAATTAAATAATTACGAAAAATATTAAATAAATGCAATAAATTCAATTTAGGCTCATAATGCCTAATTGGAAGCCAAGGCGAGCCCATAAAATTACCGTGACTCATTCAACAAATTCAAGACCTATTTCCATGTTAAGTACATTATCCACTTGCCTAACATGTATTAATAAGTCTCTAATTTAATTATTATAATCTAATCTATCCACCTAATTGCATTTAATTAAATATAATTAACCCCAAAGCATAATTACTATACTAATAAGGGATTAGTGAGCAAAACTCACCGGATTAACGATCCGCTCAAATCAAAACGACGGGGTCGCAGCGAGGAACAACAACCCCCAAAGCGGGATTGCCAACAGGGGCATAGATCGGGCCAAAATCGACCATGCAAGCCTCGGCCATGAACTGGAAAAACCAGTTCTAATCCTGTTCGTTTTTGGCGCTGCTGGGCAACTTGGTTTGAGCTGGGCTGAGCGGTCTCAGTTGCGATTGAGTTGGTGGCGTCGTTGCTCAACAAGGAGACGAGATGGCGAAATAGCTTCAGAGAAACACGAGTTGCAGCAGCTACGGAAGAAACAGGCAGAGAGCTAGACGGCAAACGGCAAGGAGCTGAGCTGCTTCGCGGCTTCACTGGCGTGGGGAAAGAAAACGTGGGGGAGAGGAAATAAATTTGACTCAAAAGTCAAAAGTGAGGGGGGAGGAAGGAAGGTAAGTCACGGAAAAGAGGGAGAGGTTGGTTTGGGGGGTGGCTTTTGCACTAGAGAGAGAGAGAGAGAGAAAAGAGAGAGAACGTGCGCATGAGAGGGAAAAGGGATTGTGCAGCCAAAGGGAAAAAAAGGAGAAAAAATAAAAGAAATTCCTAAACCAAAACTTCTCGGTCCCACTTGCTTTTGATTAGTCTAATTTAGTCCCCAAAAATCCCCATGCTAAGTACTTGATCCTCACTTACTTTTTTGCATCAAATTTCCCTTAAATAACAAATCTTGGGCAACAAAAACGGCAATTTCCTTCAATTCCGAATTTTAATTCATTTTCTTTTCGGAATCCAATTTTCTGAACAAACAAGTCCGGTTGAGGCCCAATTTGAATTTAGAAAAAAGCCCAAACAACTTCCATTCACCATTTCACCCACACCAGATACCAAAAATCCCTTCAAAGTGGCCAATCCGAATTTCCATTCATTTTCCGAATTGCCAGAAATGATTTTCCATAGAAATCCCGAACTCTTTTAAAAATCGTTGAAAGATGAATCAACGTTCTTAAAATGACACGTGACATGACAGGACTTTCAATTTATGAAATCGGGTTCAAATTCATAGTTAATTTCAATCAAACGCAATTTTAGTGTGACCTAACTTATCGAGTAGCTTTCAGAAATTTTTAGTGCAAATGACTTGTGGTCAATTTACTTCGAGTCATAACGAACCCATTCGGTACATTGGTGACTCTCGATTATCGTGAAAATCTAAATGTTTCAAATACGGACATAAGGCGCCAAAATGACAGAAAAATCAATTTAGTGCCGATCGACAAGAATTTCGCAAATTAGTGGAATCACCCACGTTTAGCCACACATCTCGCCGCATTGACCTATCTCTCGATATCTGATCAATTTTTAACTATGTCGTAATGACCCTTGCAAATTAACACGATTGAGCAATCGATTCCTAATCGAATTCTCAAGTGTATTGCATTTAAAATCCCTTAACGGCTTTACCTGATAAATTAGTTATCTCATGAGTGGCCATCTCAGAGAAAAGCACTATAGTTGCGTCAACGAAAAGCCCGACTTATCCAATCAAAATCAGAATCTGAGTTTTTAGGATGTCACAACTCTTCCCTTCTTATAAAAATTTTGTCCTCGAAATTTAAACCTTTACCAATTCTTAAACAAAAAGGTGGGGGTATCGTCGTCCCATCGCGTCTTACTTTTCCTGATTGCTTCCTCAATCCTGTGGTGTTGTTAGACCACTTTGATCAAGGGGACCACTTGGTACACAAAATCTAATCTTTCTAAACCACACTTTGAACTTGGCTTTCCACGTACAACACTCTGTCGTCCATATCTAATTCGTCAAGATTTAGCACATGGATCGGGTCAAGCTCATATGTTCTCAACCTCGACACATGAAAGATGTCATGCACTCGCGCCTACTTCGACGGTAATGCAAGACGATACGCTAGGATCCCGACTCTTTCCAGAATCTCAAAGGGACCTACGTACTTCGGTTTTAGTTTTTCCCTCATTGCCGAAGCGCAAGATATTCCTCATTGGTTACACCTTCAAAAAGATGTAATCACCAATTCAGAACTCTAAGGGCCTTCGATGTTCAACTATACAACTTTTCTGACGATTTTTAGCGGTCTGATTCTGATCATGGCAACTACCATCACTGACTACTGCACTGACCCTGGTCTATGATCTTTCTTTACTTAACTTCACTCAGCAATTAAAGTTTTGCATTCTCTACTATGCATTGCTTCAAAAGGAACCATATGAAAGCTCTACCAAACTTGGAACCTCTGATCTAGATTCAAAATATAATTCATCCCCAGCACTTTATGCAGACGAACTATTCGACACACATACACTTCTGTATGCTTGTCCAAATCAAGATCCTTTCGTATTGTACTAAAGTGAGCCGACTTCGTCAGTCTGTTGACCACTACCCAAATGGAATCATTGCCTCTCTAATTCCTTGACAAGCCCGTCACAAGGTCCATCGTGACATACTTCCATTCCCACTCAAGACTCTCGAGTGATTGTAAAAGTCCTCCCAGTTCACATTACTGAACTTCCACTTACTAGCACCTTTGACACTTGCAACTTGTCTGGCGATATCTACCTTTATATCGGTCTACCAATTGAGCTGCTGCCAATTCTGACCTACGTGTACTGTCCTGTGAAATACTACAACTACTACAATGAATTCCTAACAAGGTCTCCTTCTCAAGTTCTATACTGTCTAACATCTATCATCACCCACGATACTTCGGCATTCCATCTTCCGAAATCTAAAATTCAACCTTTCTCTTATCGGTATCCTATTATAGGATTTCCTGAACATTTCGATCTATCAGCTAAAGCGTTTGCTTCTAACCTGAATATCTAGTTCAATTTTGATGGTCACCATAAAATTCAAAAGATGGCCTACCTCAAATTTGAAAACCAAATTTCGAACTTTCTCAAGTAATGCCCATACTTTAACCAGCATATGCACAATTGAAGACTCTTGACTCAACACCTCAGTGACTTCTTTCGTTTTTCCAAGGTGATACCAAATACCACCATCCTAGCCCTTTAAAAGTTCTGATTCACAGCGCTATCTCATATTCAATTCCTTTTGAGAGAATAAATATTGGAGACTTTGTTGGTCAGTGAAGATCCAGAATCTTTCTCCACACAACTAATATATCCAAATCTTCAGTACGAAAATTAATGCTACAAGTTCCAAGTCATGCGTTGAGTAGTTCAATTCTTGAGATCACAGCTGACGGAACGTGTATGCAACAATCCTACCATCTTGCATTACGCAATCCAGTCCCCTAAACGACGCATCACTATAAATCTCGTGTCCTCTAGAACTAGATGGAATGGTCAGCATAAGTGTGGTAGTCAGTTTCTACTTAAGCTCTTGGAAACTACGCTCGCACTTATCTATCCACACGAACTATTCTTCTTTCCTTAGGAGTTGAGTCAACGGCAACACTGATGTTGAAAATCCTTCCACAAATTCTCTGTAGTAATCCGTCCAATCTATATGGCTTCTGATCCCTAACATTGTTGTCATTCCTGGCTCGCTAACAGCTGTTTTGATCTTGGCTGGGTCCAGGAGATTTCTTCACCTGAAATCACGTGACCATTCTCAGGTGACTCTCATGATTCTCAGCACTCAACAAATATACCATAATATCCTTGATAGACATAACCACGAACTAAACTCGATATTCTTTTTTCGAACACTCGGTTGGCCAAGTCCATGACAGTAGTTGGAGTGTTCACTAGACCAAACGGTCTTACAATACTCTTGTAATGACCATCTCGAGTATTAAACACTGGATTCCATAGTTACTTCTTTCTAATCCTCAACTGATGATGCCCTATCCTCAAGTCGACCTTTGAGAATATCGACACTCTTTGTAACTGGTCATATACTTCATTGATCTTCAGTCACAAACACTTGTCCTTAATCGTCACCTGATTGAGTGAACGATAGTCGATGCCTAATTGCAACGAATCATTCTTCTTTCTCTCGCCCACAAACTAGTGTTTCCTAAAGTGATGCACTGGCATGTATAAATTCCTCATTCAATAATTCTCGCATTTGCACCATCAGTCCTTTTAACTCAGACCACCACAACTGGCAAGAAGCCTTAGTGAGTGGCTCTGTCCCAGATGCTAACTCAATCGCAAATTGTATCTCTTTCACTGACAACCGACCTGACAATTCTTGAACTATTATGATGTCCTCAATCTTCAGTTCTTCAATCTATCTTATCTATAACAATTGCCAAGTAACCTAGGCAACTTCCATATAATCAAACGGATTGCCTCAAGTGACGAGATTAAGGAAGTCGAGGGTCCTTCTCGGCTCCCAATAAACTCAACACTTCTACATGCTAACGGATTAAGTTGGATTACTCCATGACCATAATTCATTACCACAAGATGTTTCGTGAGCTAATTCTGTCCACACTTGACGATATAGTTGTACACCAATAGCCAATCAAGTACAACTCTAGTCAGTGGTTCTTTTCTTACAACCTTAACACACAAACGGAAATTCCACAATTTAATCCCCAAAACTCTGAGGCACTATTCTAATAAAAGCTTCCCAAGAACACTTTTCCTCTAATTGGTGCAGGGTCAATTCTATTCTTGTCCCTCTCGCCATCCTAGTGGCATCCAACTGCGATAGAGGCATTTATGCTCCTTTGGATTCTCATTGATAGTCTCTCACTTAATGGTCGTGCTGGTCACAATCGAAGTACATTCTAGCCATACTCGGATACTGGATTTATCCATACATTCCTTCCATACTTCCTTCTACAAACTCGGTACATAATTGGTGAGTCATCTATCTCCTGTCAGATGATAACATGCATTCTTACTTGCACCGGGGTCTGTTCCAACACATTCGCTAATCTTATCTTATCAACGGTGATGACACTTGCAATCCCATCAGTGGTGATGGCAACTGCTACTATGGTCCCATTGACCTTCTAGAACAGTCTCTTGCCAAGTGACCCTGTAGGTCATAATCAGAACAACCATCCGTTCTAAAATGGTACGGGGTTGATTCACCTTGTCTTCCATGACACACAACATTCTGATTCGATGCTGACTTGTATATCTTGCCTTTCCTGATGGGCGGAATAAAAATGTATTTTTCTGGTCATAGGCTCCTTTTTAAACTGGTTTCCATCTCTACTGAATCTAAACTTTAACTCGGATGCAACGACTTGCTCCCATATCACATCTCCATATTGAACCTCGACAGGTGTGGAAACAACAATGGTTCCGGCACTGAGGGCAGTAGTGATAGCGGCAACAACAGCGGCTTGATCCCGAGCTCATTGGCTCAACAAGCTCCTTGGGAAAACTTGCACCTGAACGATCCCGTTGAACCTAGGACCGCTCAGTGTTGCTACACTCGCAATATCAACCTACGGCGGTACTCTTACACTCGCGCTAGTCTAGCCGACACTTTGTCACAACCACTTTGGGCACCGATCCTCGTCGGCGTTCCTTCACGAGTTCCAGAGGCTATTGTCCTCTTACTAGGAGTCATCAGCTCCCAATCACTCATATTACATGATCTTTATAGAAACATGTTTTCTAATTTTAATACATGATTAGAATTTGAGTGATCCATACCAACAAATAATTCTACCAATTAGCTACCACAGACATGCACTAGCATGAATTAAATGTTCTTCCTATTAACTATCTCATGACTCATCGCACCTTATCACTACAACTATTGACCCGCTCTAATACCATTAAATGAGGATGTCACGCCCTAATCCTCCGAACACGTGCCCATCCCTCTTTGGTCGATTAAATTGCGACGTCCCAGGACGCATTGCTGACCCATTCATTTTTGAATGCACACGCGGAAGTAGATAAATAATCCCTAGACAACAATTCAATGGGATAGAAAAGTAGGGCCAATTTTTCAAACAAAAACAAACATTTTATAAATAACCAGGTTTATTTACAATACTAGACTATTTACAAAAAGGTCAGCTCATTCCAAAAGGAACTATCCTATGACCTACTTGTCAGACTCGTTCATCGATTTTGGTCTATCCACCTTTTCAGACTCCGAGACTTTTGGTCTTTCATCAACACCATCTAAGGACTTGAAAATGGTTATACAATAATCAGTGAGATAATGTCTCAGCAAGTTCAACCTCCTAAGACCCAATTAGGAAGCTAATACGCCTTAAGGGTTGCCTAAGCACAACATGGGTCAGACTCCGGGGCTTTTGGTCCTTCATCAACACCATCTAAGGACTTGAAAATGGTTATACAATAATCAGTGAGACAATGTCTCAACAAGTTTAACCTCCTAAGACCCAATTAGGAAGCTAATACGCCTTAAGGGCTGCCTAAGCACAACATGAGTCAGAGGACTTACCTTGGCCTCAATTTCTTCCTGTAGGTCAATACAATTTATAATTCATCGAATCAATTCACTACATAAAATCATTCAATCAAATATAATCATCAATCAATCGACTTAATCAATCACATTTTAACGATGGTCATTCCCCGGCCATTTTAATCAATACTACCTATAAGTCCAATTACGCCCAAAACTGCTTATTATAAGCCGATAATAAGTAGTATAGCTCACCAAAAGTTGTCTTAAATACTGAGATAATATATATATATATATATATATGATCGCCAGAAACTATCTCAATTTCTAATATAGTATATTATATATGCTCACTAGGAACTGCCGCAATTATACTCATATAGTATACTATTTATACTTACCAGAAGCTGCCGCAATTATAAATATAGTATACTATAGCTAATCAGAAACTGTCGCAATTACCAATATAGTATACTATAGCTCACCAAAAGCTGTCAACCATACTTTCATAGTATGCTGATAAATGTATATATGATCGCCAGAAGCTGCCGATCATACTTTTATAGTATGCTGATCATTTAATCAATTCACCACTTTTATCGTTCCTGATAAAAATACATGTGCGTGGGTACACAGTCGGCCTTAGCCAAAATATAATATTTTCACTTTTGAACCTCTTACTATTTTCAGCAATCCTAATATAGACTTTTGGTGTTGTAAACCGACGCTCGGTAATTTCCCACTTAATTACCAAATTAATTAATTTAGGAATAAAATCCTAAAATCATAATTAATTCAATTCAGCACAACGTAACGCTCAAATAAATAAATAGATCACACCATCATACTCAGCATAAAATTCCGGTCGTCCGCTATCCCAGCCTAATTTTCAGAAAATAATTAATTAATTAATTAATTAATTAATTAATTAATTACATAAAATATTAAATAAATGTGATAAATCCAATTTAGGCTCGTAATGCCTAATTGGAAGCTAAGACGAGCCCAGAAAATTACTGAGACTCGTTCAATAAATACCATGACCTATTTTCTTGTTAAGCACACTATCCATTTTCCTAACATGCATTAATAAGTCTCTAATTTAATTATTTTAATCTAATCTATCCACATAATTGCACTTAATTAAATCTAATCAACCCCTAAGCATCATTAGCATACTAATAAGGGACTAATGAGCAAAACTCACCCGATTAATGATCTGCTCGGATCAAAACAATAGGGTCGTAGTGAGGAATGACAACCCCCAAAGCAAGACCACCAACGGGGGCACGGATCAGGCCGAAATCGACAACGCAAGCCTCGGCCACAAACTGGAAAAACCAATTCTGATCCGGCTTGTTTTTGGTGTTGCTGGGCAACTCGATTTGAGCTGGGCTAAGCGGTCTCGGGTGCGGCTAAGTTGGTGGCGTCGCTACTCAACAAGGAGATGAGATGGTGGAGCAGCTTTAGAGAAACACGGGCTGCAGTAGCTACGGACGAAACAAGTAGAGAGATGGATGGCAAACGACAAGGAGCCGGGCTGCTTCACTGGTGTGGGGAAAGAAAATGTGGGGGAGGGGGAAATAAATTTGACTCAAAAGTCAAATGTGAGGGGGAGGAAGGAAGGTAAGTCACGGCAAAGAGGGAGAGGTCGGTTTGGGGGGGGGGGGGGGCTTTTGCACGAGAGAGAGAGAGAGAGAGAGAGAGAGAGAGAAGAGAGAGAACATGTGCGTGAGGGGGAAAAGGGAGTGTGCGGCCAAAGGGAAAAAAAGGGGAAAAAAATAAAATAAATTCCTAAACCAAAACTTTTCGGTCCCACTTGCTCTTGATTAGTCTAATTTAGTCCCCCAAAATCCCCATGCTAAGTACTTAATCCTCACTTGCTTTCTTGCATCAAATTTCCCTCAAACAACAAATCTCGAGCAACAAAAATGGCCATTTCCTTCAATTCCGAATTCTAATTCATTTTCATTTCAGAATCCGATTTTATGAACAAACAAATTTGGTTGAGATCCAATTTGAATTCAAAAAAGCCCAAACAACTTTCATTCACCAATTCACTCATACCATATGCCAAAAATCCCTTCAAAGTGGCCAATCCGAATTTCCGTTCATTTTCCAAATCGTTCGAATGATTTTCCATAAAAATCCTGAACTCTTCAAAAAATCCTTGAAAGATGAGTCGACGTTCCTAAAATGGCATATGACATGACAAGACTTTCATTTTCTAAAATCGAGTTCAAATTCACAGTTAATTTCAACCAAACGCATTTTTAGTGTGATCTAACCTATCGGGTAGCTTTCTGAAATTTTTCGCAAATGACTCGTGGTCAATTTTCTTCGAGCCACAATGAACTCATTCGACACATTGGCGACTTTCCATTGTCGTGAAAATTTCAAGGTTCCAAATACGAGATGACACCGAAATGATAGAAGAATCAGTTTAGTACTGATCGACGAGAATTTTGCAAATTAATGAAATCACCCATGTTTAGCTACACATCTCAGTTGAACCGACCTATCTCTGATCTCTGATCAATTTTTAACTGTACCGTAATGACCCTTGCAAACTAGCATAGTCAAGCAGTCAATTCCTAGTCGAATTCTCAAGTCTATTGCGTTTAAAATCCCTTAACGGTTTCACCTGATAGGCTAGTTATCTCGTGAGTGGCCATCTCAGAGAAAAACACTATAGTTGCGTTGACAAAAAGCCTGACTTATCTAATCGAAATCAGAATCTGAATTTTCAGGATGTCACAATTCTTCCCCTCTTATAAAAATTTTGTCCTCAAAATTTAAACCTTTACCAATCCTTAAACAAAAAAGTGGGGGTATGGTCATCTCATCGCGTCTTACTTTTCCCGGTTGCTTCTTCAATCACGTGGTGTTGTTAGACCACTTTGACTAAGGGGACCATCTTGGTACACAAAATCTGATCTTTCTAAACCACACTTTGAACCAGGCTTTTCACGTATAACACTCTGTCATCCATGTCAATTCGTCATGATTTAGCACATGAGTCAGGTCAAGCTCATATGTTCTCAACCTCGACACGTAAAGATGTCATGCACTCGCGCCTACTTCAGCGATAATGCAAGATGATACGCTAGGATCCTGACTCTTTCTAGAATCTCAAAGGAACCTACGTACCTTGGTTTTAGTTTTTCCCTCTTTGCCGAAGCGCAAGGTATTCCTCATTGGTGACACCTTCAAAAAGATGTAATCACCAATTCGAAACTCTAAGAGCCTTCGATGTTCAACCATACAACTTTTCTAGCAGTTCTGAGCGGTCTTTAATTTGATTTTGATCACGGCAACTACCATCACTAACTACTACACTAACCCTAGTCTGTGATCTTTCTTTCCCTAACTTCATCTCAGCAATTGAAGTTCTGCATTCTCTGCTATGCACTTCTTCAAATGAAACCATCTAAAAGCTTTGCCAAACTTGGAACCTCTGATCTAGATTCTAAATATAATTCATCACCGGCACTCCATCCAAACGAACTATCTAACGCACATACACTTCTATATGCTTGTCCAAACCAAGATCCTTTCGTATTGTACTGAAGTGAGCCGACTTTCTCAGTATGTTGACCACTACCCAAATGGAATCATTGCCTCTCTGATTCCTTGACAAGCCCGTCACAAGGTCCATCATGACATACTTTCATTCCCATCAGGACTCTTAAGCGATTGTAAAAGTCTTCCCAGTTTGCATTACTGAACTTCCACTTACTAACACCTTTGACACTTGCAAAGAGAGAGAACGTGCGCGTGAGGGGGAAAAGGGAGTGTGCAGCCAAAGGGAAAAAAAGGAGAAAAAAATAAAAGAAATTCCTAAACCAAAAGTTCTCGGTCCCACTTGCTCTGACTAGTCCAATTTAGTCAACAAAATCTCCATGCTAAGTACTTGATCCTCACTTGCTTTCTTGCATCAAATTTCACTCAAACAACAAATCTCGTGCAACAAAAACGGTAATTTCCTTCAATTCCGAATTCTAATTCATTTTCTTTTCGGAATCCGATTTTCAAAACAAACAAATCCAGTTGATGTCTAATTTGAATTTAGAAAAAGTCCAAAGAACTTCCATTCACCAATTCACTCACACCATATGTCAAAAATCCCTTCAAAGTGGCCAATTTGAATTTTTGTTTGTTTTTTGAATCGTCCGAAATGATTTTCTGTAAAAATCATGAACTCTTCGAAAAAGCCTCGAAAGATGAGTCAACATTCCTAAAATGACCCGTGACATGACAGGGCTTTCAATTTCTTAAATCGGGTTCAAATTCGCAGTTAATTTCAATCAAATGCAATTTTAGTGTGACATAACATATTAGGTCGCTTTCAGAAATTTTTAGTGCAAATGACTCGTGGTCAATTTTCTTCGAGCCACAATGAACCCATTTGACACATTGGCGACTCTCGGTTGTCGTGAAAATCTCAAGGTTCCAAATACGGACTACGCCAAAATGATAGAAAAATTAGTTTAGTACCGATCGACGAGAATTTTGCAAATTAGTGGAATCACCCACGTTTAACCATGCATTTCAGTGGAACCCACCTATCTTTGATCTCTGATCAATTTTTGACTGTGCTGTAATGACCCTTGCAGACTAGCATGGTCGAGCAGTCGGTTCCTGATCGAATTCTCAAGTCTATTACTTTTCAAATCCCTTAACAGCTTCACCCGATAGGCTAGTTATTTCATGAGTGATCATCTCAGAGAAAAGCACTATAATTACGTCGACGAAAAATCCGACTTATCCGATCAAAATTAGAACCTGAGTTTTCAAGATGTCACACTCCACCTCCATAAAAAGTAGTCAATCATAACAAAAGTAATCATGTTATGCTGCGCATAGATGATTCTAAAGTTTATTGAAATTTTTATCACTTATCCATTGATATTGGTATCACATTAGCATCAATGGAGCAATATAGATGCTCAACAAAATATCAAGCGTAAGATTTTATTCATCAGCAAAAATCCACGACATATATAGTGGCATGTAAACATAATCAAATTTATGATCATATGTAAATCCCATCAGTTTGCTACTAATTAAAGCAAACATATCAAGATCAAGATTTAATTTTTTCAAATCATGAACCTTTTTGTTAGTTTGAATAAATGAACTTTTAAAAGACGAACACTTCATATGATTTGTAGATTAATATGTACTCTGAGAATCGTGCATAGACAATTCACTAGTGTGTAACATAATTTTGAACTGGACAAATAGAACAAGCGCTTATAAATTAATTAAAAGTTTCTTATTTTGTGCATGAATTATGGCACTTTGGTCTTCTTTTTTTAGTTGGTACTACTTTGTGTGAAAACCAGAAAGTTTGGACTTGTCACCCCATATTCAACCATCGTACAATAATTCTTCGACTAACCGTGTGAATCAGGTAATTGTTGTTGCACACAATTTTGCTAAGCTCCATAAAAGATACAAATATCATTCGCCTTGTCTGCCACATGACTCGTATAATCGGCCCATTCGACAAATCTTTGTGTCAATTAATGGAAATATAATCCAATGGACGAGATCAGATAATACCTTCCCATTTGAATAGAGCTAATTGACTGCACCTAACTAATTTCAAGGTCTTTTTAGATCACATCATTTTAATACTTACCACTAGCTCATAATAAGATAAACAATGTAATCCCTCGCAAGAAGCAATGACCCGGTGCTTTCATATGCATCAAATGAGCCAAGGGTAGAGAGAAACTACACTCTCATCATCATCCATCACATTTAAATACGATCATATCTTTCCTCAAAAGCATATCAAGAATCCTAATGTTGTGGTTCCTGCGTTAATTTCTTGGATGACCTCATCAATGGTTGACAAATATACCATATGCTAAATTGGATTAATACTACAAAAGAAATCACAAAAATTGTAAACTATGACAAACGGAGCGTAAAATCCTAAATTTGTATACTGATCAATTGTCACGTGTCATTTAACTTAATAATTTGAGAATAAAATTTAACGAAAACTAACAAATGGTAAATTTGTCACAAGTGTACCAATTTGGGGTTTTTCAGGGTATTAACCATATCCGAAATAAAGAGACTAGTTATTTAGTTTCTCCTACATGAAGGTTTCGCTTTTTATAATTCTTTTGATAGATTGTAAATTAATTGCCAGGTCCATTTGATATAGAGATATATTTAATATACACATAAAATTAAAATACATTGCTAGAATGCTCTAGCTTGCTATTAGGCAATTATAGTGTATTTGGTAACATTTTTGTTATTGGGAACAATTTTTTTTTCAAAAATAGTTTTTTTCTATTTCTATTCTCGATAACAGTTTTTGAGCAAAATAACACATTTGGTAACTACACAAAATTAATGTTCCCAAAATAGAAATTTATAGGAATGCATTTAGCACGACCCTCAAATTTTTTTGTGACGTAAAATTTCTTTTAATTTTTTAATAATTTTTTTCACTTTCTTTTCTTTTCTTTTCTTTTCTTCCTCTCTTATTCTTCTTTCTTTAGCTGATCACCAAGCCTCAATGATGGCCGATGACTGGCTAGAGATGAGAGCCAGTGAGGTTGTTAGCCTCGGATGAGGTCGAGCCTCGCCATGCCAATGAGGTCAAGCCTCGTCGAGGGCTGGCGAGCCTTCAACGAGGTTGCCAGACCTCATCTCTAGTTAATCGCTAGCCATGCCAAGGTTTGATGGCTGGTTAGGAGAGGAAGAAAAAGAAAAGAAAAAAAAAATGACTTTTTCCAGAAATTCTTCCAAGGAACAAGAAACAATTTTTTTTTCTACTTTTTGTTTATGTTCTAAATCTATTCCAAGCTACTTTTCTATCCTGAGGAATAGACAAATTAACGGATGTTACTAAATGGATTTCTATTTTTTTCCGTTCCAAGAAATAATGGAATAGAAATTTTGAGAAATAGAAATGCTAACAAACATACCCTTAATGGCTAAGGTTAGACGATTGCATTTTGGTCATAAATGATTCCTATGTTCCTTTCAAAGCTAGCTAGATATGGAACAATGCAATTCTCACTAAAGCCATTATCATATTGGGAAAAAATCAAGCCATTTTAAGAAAATGAGGGCATTCGAAGTTCTTACTTGAAATTTTCCTTCTTTTAAAAAAAAAAATAAATAAACCGACTCAAAACATTTGATCCACAGAAGATCAGCTTACAAGCTTTAACCACAGAATCTTCTAACACACACTTGAGATCGAATACTTACTTTAGCTGTTGACTAAATCCAGGAGTGCGTTGGGTTATTTGTTGAAATACGGAAATGCGTCCCGTGTGAAAATAAGATTAAAGGAAAATTTGAGAAAAATTAATATTCTTTATTTTCCCAAAAAATAAAAAAATAAGGTCCTTTATTTGGGAAAAAAAATAAAAGGTGAAAGAGCACCTTTTGGTTCTTTTGTAGCGAAAGACTAAAAGCTTCAACACGTAGAGACTTTGGGCAGACCAAGAATAGGGTGGTCATCTGTTTGCACTTGAATGTAAGTAGCCTTGGACTTAGTAAGTCCTTAAATTGCTACATCTGAACTCTAAAATGTAAAAGTTTGAGGGTGTTCCCTAAGATGAGAGAAAAGAAACTATCTCCTAATTTAGGGGTAGAGGTTGCGGGCAACGGTAAGTTAAAAAAAAAAAAAAAAAATCATCTATGCAACCTGTCATCAGGACGCTGGCAGACAGGCGATAGAGGCCCCATCAGTAGCTTTGGCTATGCTTGCATTGGTGAGGTACCCTTAGTAACGAAAAACTAAAGCTTCGACACATGGATTTTAGGCAGACAAATAGTAGGGTGGTCATCAGTCTGGCCTTGAACATTAGCATGTAGCGTCATTGTGTGTGGGTGGTTGTCTTTTTCTACTCTAAAGCTGCTTGACTATACTGGCAATTTTTTTTTTAAATATATATATATAGTCTAATGCCCTAAACAATTTTCAACTTTAGTTGGTGTCCCAATTTGACATTTTGTCTCATAAAAAACTTTCAATTTTAAGTCCAGTAATGATTCTATCATAATTTTTTTATTTTTGTCTTTTGAAAAGATATTGGAGGTCAAACACGTAATGCAGGAGTTGACTAATTCTAGAATTGCGTTAGAAAGGTTTCCTCGTAAGAAAATAATTACATGACACAAATGTAATCAAAGTTGAAAAAGGACATCCATGAGTTTTATTTCAAGAATTTTGTAAGCATTATCTTCTGTTCCAATGGTGGTCAGCTCTGGTTTTAGTTTTCCTTCCTAGTCACGTTCAAAAGATGATTTCTTTTTAATGAAAAGTATTACAAGGTTAAGAGATCCTACTAGAATTATAATCCAATATAGACAATATTATCCGATTAGAATTTTTACTAATAGATCAATTTATAGTAATTTTCTAAAAGGGTCTCAATATGTCGCGATCTTTCCTTAGGTGAACCAGCCAGGGGATGGCTAATGGATTACTGAGCTCAAATACTTAATTCAAGCTCTCCTAAATACATATCAATTCGCAACTTTCGAATTAATTAGCATGCAAAATCAATTCACTTAGGACTCGCTACTGATTGGTTATTGGTGGGCCGATTAGATACCACAGTAAATTGTGGAAGTGTATTTTATTTTCGTAAATGGATTCATGGACTTGAGGACGTTAGATTACTTTAACGCCCCTACGGTACCTTTTCTCTTTTATTTCAAAAATATTTTGCAAGCAACTTGGATTAATTTTTAACTTTACCACTAACATGCAAGTGGTGATCATGCATGTGCGATAAATAAAGATAACCCTCAATAATCAAAAGCAATAAATAAATTCCGAGAAACAAAAAATTCAAACACTAAGTTGATCTAAAGCACTAAGTATATTAAACTTAGCCGAACCATGATTTTGTAAATAAATATGCAATTCTAATTAACTCTTTTTAAGTTTTCTCTTCTTTTTTTCCTTTTTTTTTCCTAATGAAGACTAAACTATAAGCAATGCAAGTGATGCAAACTTAGACCCAAATGCAATTCATGAAAATGCTATATATGACCTAATTCTAATGGGAAAATTACCAAAAAAGTTATAACTTTTTATAATTGTACTAATTCAGTTTTAAACTTATTTTTTTGGCCAATTGAGTCTAAACCTTTTATAATTATGATGGTTCAGTCCTTCAGGCCAAAATTGGCCTCGCCGATGTTGATGTGGCCATCGGTCGACATCGGCGACAATTTTTAATAATATTTTATTTTTTCAAATTATTTTGTTAATTTTAAATATTTCTTCCTTTTTTTGTCTTTCCCCCCCTCTCTCTCCTCCTTCCTCCCTCCCTCCTTCTTTCTTGGGCTCTGGCGACTGACCAGACGGGAGGGCTAGCCAACCACCGAACTGAGGCAATCAAGCGAGGGCAAGCTTGCCCAGCCACTAGTAGAGCAAGCGTGTCACGCCCCAATCCTCGAGCGCATGTCCATCCTCGGTGGTCGATAAAATTTGTGACTTCCCAAGATGAGTCATCGACCCTCTCATTTTATTGCACATGCGGAAGCGAATAACAAATCCCCTAACAGTAACCATCTCGGGATAGAAAAGTAGGACAACAGATTCACAACGAAATATGCTTTTATAAACATACTGAGTCATATACAAAAGTCTATAACCAAAAGGCTTCAAAAGACCGACTCTCAAAAGGAGCTGTCCTCTCTGACCTACACCTCAGATCACCTTAGCTCGGCTCCAGGTCTTCCACCCCTACAGTCCAGAAAAATTAAGTCCACGACGAGGTGAGATATAAATCTCAGCGGGTTCACGCTCTAAACCCCGATTAGAAGGGTAATATGCCTAGAGTCATCCTAACCGCACAATCGAACAAAGGACTTAAATTAGATTAAATCCTATCTCAACTTGGAAAAAACTTACAAATTAGAGTTAATACCATATAAAATAAAATAAAAAGCCCCAAACTTATATAGCTGTTACAAATTTATCCAAACTAATTTTTTTTACCACCAAAAATCCTAAATAATTTATCCATTGTCAGTTTTCATTAAATAAAATTAATAATTGATATACTTGTAATAAACGAAGGGTTAAATCTTAAACTATTATACCCGTCAACCGTCACATGTCATGTTATATCATAATATATTCAAATTAGGCAATGAAATTGATAATTCAAATTTGGGTAAGAAAAGTAAACTAATAGAAAAGATCTGGTTTTCGAATCGAGGACCGACGGAGAGACGCTCACAGCTGTGGCAGGTTCTTGGCCAAGGGTTGGCTCACGAGGAGGAGCAAATCGCGATCCAAGGATGCCGTCGAGACTCAATTCAACAACAATAGGACTTGCGGTGGTGTTGGAAGCCCGTCAAAAACCTGCATAAATTGGACGAACTAGCCTCGAGTGCCGCGGGTCTACTGGGAAACAGGTCGTCGTCGTCGTCGGGACGAGGAGTTCTTAAGGCCTGCAACACAGGACATCTGTGGGGAGTGAAGTGGGGTAGCGGCTTTGTCAGCGAAGTGGGACCACCAATGGATGGTCTTCTCGGGTTAATGGTTGGTGAGCTGCTTGGTTCGGTTCGATAGTCGACGGAGAGAAGGGACTCTCGGCCTTGGCTTCTGGTCGAGACTCAGTGAAAACCTGCAAAATAGAAATGTTATACCCCTCCACTCGGTGAGGGTGAGGGTTCAACGAAGGCTCAGCGAGGGGACAGTGATGCAGGTTGCGATCGCGGTGGGTCTCAACTTCGTCGGTTGATCTGGTTCAGCGATGGTCGTCAAGCGCAAAGGTGGTGCAGCAGCCACAAGCCTGGCTACCGTCGGTGCAGCAGACAACAAGGAGCAACGGTGGGCAGTAGCAAGGTCGCGGCCGTGAGGAAGGATCCTCGGCTGCGACTCCCTCTCTCTCTCTCTCTTTCACTCTCTCCGTGTTTCTTTCATCGAGTCCTTTAATTCTCTAAAACTGCCGACCTCTTAATTATTGTAATATATGGGGTTTAAAACAAGAAAATAAAATAAAAGACAAGAAAAGAAAGGTTTGAAAAGTCAAAAAGGGAGGCTGGAGAGGTATGTGGAACCTTCGGCTGGGCTTTAAAAAGAGAGAAAGAGGGAGAGAAAGAGGAGCACGAGCAGAACAGGGAGCGAAAGAAACAGGGGAGAAGAGAGAAAGAAGAGAAAGGAAAAAGGGAAAAAGGGAAAAAAAAAATTGGCGCGCTCGTGACCCGGACGCCTCTTCAAGCTGACTCAAGTGTGTTTTGCAAGGCTGGTAAGAAATTGAAGCCTTTAATCACTTGCTTGAAGCAATTGCCGCAATTAGAGTTCGAAATTCGGATTTCATGGGTATTTGTGTGGCGAAGCCCAATTTTTGAGTCGTTAAGCTGTAAATTCTTTTAGAAATGGTACTTTGGGATGTTGTGAAGCTATAGCATCTTTTGGATCGTGATTTGAGCTTGCGGTTTGTTCGGAACGGAATTTTTAAGTTGGAGACGCAATCTGGTACTGTAGCGAACAGTGGCTTCGAGTCTCTTTTTTTGTTATTTCCGGTACTGTTTTGGGGCGGCTGAGTTGGGGTTGTTGTTGTATGTTAAGAGAGCTTTCTAAAGACTATAAGACGGCTTGAATCGGAATTTTGTGGAGGAAGTTATGGCGTGACGAAGTTGGCGCATGGGCCGCGCCTAGCTGAAAATGATGGGTTTATGCTAAATTGTGAACTTTTGGGACGCGTAGGTGTCGTTTATCGACTAATAGGACTAGTATGGACGAGTCGTTATAAGAATATCATTTTTACTCGGCTTTTTAATATTTTCCCGTTAATTTTTAGGAATCCGAATGCGTCGGTTCGTGTGAGCGACGTAGTTGATTTTTGGCTTTTCCCAGGTGAGTGACACTATTTCTTCTTTGTATTTTAAACTCATGTTTTGAGAAACATGATGGATTAAATACTCTATGAGTTGATAAAAAGCATGTTTTGTTGCATAAAACAGGATCGAGCTATTACTGACATTTTTGTTGTTCGGAAGGAATTATATTTTGACGTTGATTTGAATGATTGTGTGAGAAAGGGATTTGTGAAAATATTTGTGAAAGAATCTTGAAATGTTGTAGAAAATGTTTTGATATTTATATATATCAAATTTGGAGTTGTGGTATGATTCTCTTTCTGATGTTGGATTACTGGATATTGTAATTTGTGGTTGGTGCTCAATGTCTCTGTGGACCCTGAGGGGTGTGGGTATGCGCATACTATTCTAGGATATCCTTGTGGGCCGAGTCACCGGCTAATAATATGTGGAGACCTTGCCAAGGGGGGAATCTTTGTCGTCTTGTCACGGGCGTTACGCGTGACCATGGTTAGACATTTGAGCATGAATTGGTCAATGGAGTGGACCATTGACATGTGATTTGAGTTTGGTCGATGGACTGGACCATCGATGTGAGTTGATGAGATTAATCAATGGAATAGACCATTGATGCATGTTTTACGAGATTGACTAATGGACTCACCATTGGTGCTTTCGATATTTGAATTATGATTTGGCATTATGATAAAGTGAGTTATGTTTGTGTTTTAAAATGTGCATAGTGATTTCTCGATCCGCTTAGAAGAAATGTGTTACTCACTGAGCCGTGGTAGCTCACTCCTCTCATCTACTTGTTTTTCAGGTTCTTCAGCGAGTCACGAATAGGCGTGAGCGTTCGTTCGGGGAGGACTTTTTTGGTGGAAATTTTGGGTATGTCTTATGCATAGTTCATAAGTTTATAAGTTAGTCTTTGAAAAAGGTTTATGTTTTGATGTCTGTGGATTATAGATATACTCTGATATTGTAACCAATTGCCCCATTTTGTCAAATATAAATATGGATGTATATTTGTGGATTTCGGGATGAAGTTTTTGGTTACGTTGAGGCTGCGTCCTTTGGAAAAAGGACGGCCGTGTCATGCCCTTCTTATTGTGAATCGGGGTGTGACAATTATGAAGACCTGATGTCCATTATGTGATTTTCGGCCACTAAGTGTGCAATAAGGCTTGGCCAATTTTTGCTGTCTTCATGGGATCAGCTCATGCAATTCAATTAAGTTTAGAATCTTTAATTAGGTCCCTCCACCATCAGTCCAATTAAAATGCGATATGAGCTTAACTATTAATGCAATAGAGCTCTTAATAATTATGTGATTCAACTGTTTTTTGTCTAAGGATCAAGTTCAATCCCTAATTTTTCTAAATGACACAATGGATAGCTAAAATTTAAGTGTCAACTCAATACAGGAAAAAAAATCCTAAAGGGATCAAAATTTAATAGATGATGAAATCGAAAGGCTTCTTAGTGGGTAAAAAATTTCATGGTCAAGATTGATTCAACGCATCATTTATTGGAGTCAAAATTCAAAACAAAATACCTTTAAGGTACTTTTTTGGATCACCAATAGTTGTGGAGCCTGAATAACCTGTCTAACGAAGATGGATATTAACATGAAATAGATCGGTCGGGACCAAAACAAAAAGCCAACTATCAAAATTAGGGTCGGCAAAACAAGTCGACAAGTTTTCTTGCAAATTTATGATATGCAAGAAATGAACTTCTAGACCAAAGATTCTTCCAAACTGATATCCAGCACGAGACTTACCATTCTTGATACGTTACGCTAGTTTAATTATCCTACCAAAGTGGTTATGAGCATCTTTCACACTGTTTAAAATGTAAGATTCTGCCAGATTTGAATAGCCTTGGTGTCTCCAAAAACACTCAAGATAAGTGCAGAGCCCATGAGCATGGAGCGAGGATCCATCGACTGCTACTTGGAGTCTCCAAATCTATCTTGGTCATAGAGTTGTGAGAGAGTCGGTCACTAGACCTTCTTGTTTGCTTCTCGACACTTTTGCATTTGATGATAGGGTCCAACATTCTGGGAGCATCAATGGCCCGTAGCAATAATAACATTCAGTATGCGGTAATCCTCATGCAAATTGTGGTAATAAAAAAAATCAAAAGATTTATAATTAAATTAAGAAATTTACTCACATTCCCATTGAAGCACTCTTCCTGCCAACTATGTGGGGAAAAGAAAAGAATTTCTAGAGTAAAAACATTTCCTTTGTATAATATCAATTATTTTTTTTAGAATTTCTCATACACTTATTCGTAAATATTAGATAAAAACAGTGGGCTACAAGAACAAGTAATAGCTTTGGCTATGCTAGAAACCCTAAAATTCTTAGTTCTTGTTCAAGTACCTCCTTCGAATGAACTGAAATCAGTTAGATCTCATTAATGGCTTATAAGGCCCAGAAGATGCTTCTTGGTAGATCAGTCTGCTTATGAAGAAAGCCTAAGCCCACCTTAGCTTTTATTCGAATCTTAAAGCGGCCCATTGAAGTTGACAGGCAAATAATGTGGCAGACTGGGTTGTAAAAGCCCAACGTAAAAAAAGTTTTCATTCTAATTGCATCTTGTATCCCCACAAGCCCTTTGGATTCTAAATATGTTCTGAATCTGCAGCTATGTTTGCTCATCCTTTATCTTGATGAATGAGAATTATATTTCAAACAAAAAGAAATTGGTCAGATGTCCGAGTACAAGTTTGCTAAGTTTAATAACTCACGTTCTTAGCGAGGCGAGCGGAGCAAACTGAACATGGAGAATATAAGACAAAGACGTTTGTACTCCCTCCCATTAATGTTTAGAAAATATTGTTCTTGTATTATCAGACACATCATCCTTTAGCTCCTCCTTTTCTACACAATTTCCTTTATTCGAGTGAGCTAAGCCACACGCCATGAGCATTATCTACGCCGAGAGACCATCTCTACATGTCGATTTCTTAAATGGGTCAAAATCCAATCTGCAATCAGACAAGTTTTTTGATATTTTCTTTCTGAAATAAGTATGATGTTTCCCATAATTTTCTCATTTGAAAGAGACAATGGAAGCAACCAACTCATCATGCCAAATTGATAGCTACTTGAAAGAGAGTCACGGACCATCATGACTTCTCTTAGAAAATTAGTTTCCATGACTAGATCCCTTTTAATATGTCGTCAAAGTTTCCATATACTTCGACAATAAATTTAATTTTGGAACTGAACTTAGACAGTGATCGATTTGACCAGTGATTAGGCGGCATTTTCTTCTGAATATCATGGAACTTACATTTGTGTTAAGTTTACGTGGTTTATAATTTGCGACGAAACTTTCGGTTATGCTTTCATTTTATGGGCACTATTTACTAATACTTTCAGGATGCTTTATTGAATGGATTCTTTGGTGGTTATCCAAACATGATTGCTGATGACTTTTTGGAGCATTCGGACAAACAATCCAGCAAGCGGGCCTGGGGTAACAATCTGCGTAGCGCGCGAGAAAAATATGAGAACCGCAATTGGAAAAGCTCCTTCCAAGCAATATATCTCTATCAAATTGGGTACATCGTTCACGGTTGTTTCAGACCTCCAAATCTATGGTTTAGGCATGTTTCAGGGCTTTTTTAAAATATTTTTATATCATTTATCCCCGCCATTTTGGGCTTTTGTTTTTTGTCTGAATTCTTGTTGCGACCTCCCAAGAGGTGAACTACTAAAAAAAAGGCTAACAAGGACTACTAAACGAGATGCTTAATGCAAGAACTCTCTTAAGCCCTACTAGAGAATGACTCACCGAAAAACATCAAAACGACCTCTCCAAGAAGCACACATACAAAACTCTTGAAGAGATTTCAAACACTTAGAAAAATTTCAGCCTCAGAAATCAGTTTTCTGGGCTGGTTTTCCTCTTGATTTTCATGATCAAAACATGCTCAAACTCGAAAATAAATACATCTAGGATGCTTACCTTGCTGCCTAGTTTCCTTTTCAAGTGGTTATTGGCCGATGAAACCGACAAATTATCCTCGGGGGCCTGTGGAAGTTGGCTTCTTCAACTGGAAATGAGATCTGCAAAAAAAAAGAACTAACAACGAAGGTTTTCATTGACCTCTAACATTAGACTTCAAGACGTATTTTGTTGGAAAACTTGACACCACGCCAAACTATATGTATTCTACTTTGGGTTAAAAGTCAAGATTTTCCTCATTTGTCTCTCAAATTTCTCAAAAACACTGGCTTTCCTCACTCGTGACCAACCAGTCTATATATGGTCTTTCAGCACGTGCAAAGATCGAGCTAAATGGGCGGCTGAGTGGGATATGATGGGGCCACCAATATGGCTACTTAGCAGCTCCGAATTAAGACTTAATCGTGGACTGAGATTTGGCAGCTGGTTTGGGTGCTTTAATCCATCACTTTGGCTGTGGTTTTTGATCAATTAGCAATTTCATGTATAGTAGTTTAAGATCTCGATCAAATTTTGCAATTGTGCCCACCCAATTTTGCAAAAAAGTCCCTCAAAGTTGGCCATTTTCTTATCCGAAAATACCCAATTCAATACAAATGTGGTCTTTTTGGCTCAATTTGATTGATTCGACTTGGCCCAAATTCAATTTCAACTTAATTGATGACCAAGATGATGATTTAAAGGCTCGGCGCAAATTTTACAAAATTTGCGAATTGGTCCTCGACTTTTGGAAATTGCATTTTGGCCCCAACTTGTCATTTGAATTCCAATCTGACCTCCTGGGCTTGGCTAGTCACATTTAGATCATTGGCCCCAACTTGCTCTCTTTTTTTTTTAATTATTATTTTTTTATAGGAAAAACATCTTTCATTTAAAACACGATATTAAACACCTGATAATCTATATGCCGGAATGAATATTTTTGGGCAAAAATTAGGTGTCAACACATCGTTCACGGTTGTTTCAGACCTCCAAAACTATGGTATAGGCATGTTCCAGGGCATTTTTTTTTATTTCATTTATCCGTGCCATTTTGGGCTTTTGTTTTTTGTCTGAATTCTTGTTGCGACCTCCCAAGAGGTGAACTACTAAAAAAAGGCTAACGGACTACTAAGCGAGATGCTTAACACAAACTCTCTTAAGCCCTACTAGTAGCAACTTGATACTTGAGTCTACATGCATTTTATCTTAACTTTTGAGCCGCTACTAATTGGTTATGAATAAATTAGACATCTCACTTATACAAATCAAAGATTAAATGAATTTGAAAACTTGATTATGCTAGATTAATCTCTTAAATCCCCCTTAAAGTTCATCTTGGGAGGTCATGAAACCGCCATTTGAGAATTGAGATTGTCTCATATTATTAGGAAGTAAACTTATATATTAAATTTTCTCGCATAAGAAGTTGATACCTCACCACATATGTCATTGTACAGTTTAGATTTATTATTCTTTTTTCCTTTTTTTTCCCACTTTCTTTTCTTCCCTTTGCTTTCTTTTTCCCTTTCCACTTCTGCCTCCGTCCCGCTCTCTCCTTGGATCTTGAATTCGGGGTTTACAGTGGACGATGTCACCGAATGGAGAGGAGAAGACCAAGAATAAAATGCGACCAATAATAAACAAGGTTTCTCATACTTAATTAGACGAATCTCCAGTTTTATTGCGAAATCATCATCATTACGATAGTATGTCAGTTAAATGGAGTAAATAGTGTCACAGAAATCATTTGAAATAAAAAAATAATAAAAACTTAACATCACTCAAATGAAAAACGCTAATAGAAACATGCAAACTGTCGTTAGATTTTTAATGTCTTTAAGATAAGAAAGAAGGCGCAGTCTCTTGTGTTAAATGTATCAGCTCATTGAGAAATTTTTTCTTTATACTTAATGTTAACTTGTTAACGAGACCCAAAAAGAAGAGTTTTAAAAGCTTATGACTTCTATCTACTATAAAGTACACTAGTATGATTCCTGGCTTTTCCAGTATAAGAAAATTCTCAGCTCTTTCTGGAACCAATCGACCAATTTCTTGGCTAAGTACGCAACTAATTTTATAGATAAGAATTTCCCAGCCCACACAAAAGAGAAAACCCCACATGGTTTCGTTTTCTTAGGCTCACGTCGCAGAATGGAGAGGGAAACCAGAGCTAATGGTGGATAATATCACCGGGAAGGATGCGAAAGGAAAACTGCAATCCCTTTTTCAAATCCGCGTGAGGAAAGGGGCCCTTCAATTGACCAATTTTCGGAGTATGGACCACGTGCTTGACGGAGAAAAGAAGTAACTAGTCTAGCGTTTTGTCGGGAGTAAAGGGGAAAAATCTCATCCAAGAGTGGATTGAGATGGAAAGAGAAATTGAATTTATGTGCTGGCTTTCCTACTCATCATCCTCGTCTTGCTTTCACATTACAATTTAGTCACTGTGGGGCCATATGATCGTTGACAAACTTGTCGGGTTCCGGTCGAGAGTGTGCTCGCGAGCCTCACATGGTAGGTAACCAGCAAAGTGATTAAAAAGTTAAAACTTCCAAAGATGATGGACTTTGAGCTCGGGAAAGAATTTCTAGAGAAAAATGTTTTAAATTTTTGTGACGATGGAAAGAAGATATTATAAGTTAATTTTGAAAAAAGTTGTCGAAAATTCTTAAATTTATTATACAACTAATTCAATCACACATCTTTAGATTGCATCATTTTAATCATATATCTTTTAAAAATTTGTTAATGTAATCTTTCCAGCAAATTTTGACAGATATGGACACCAACTATCCTACATTTGCTAGTCACTAGGCCTCAGCGATAGTCAGTAGGGATCATCGGCCACAAGCAGGGATCACCATCATCGGCCTCTAGTGAGGGCTAGTACCGGTCTCTTAACTAGCCTCAAGAGAGGGTCACCCTCACCAAGTGAGACCCCTCACCAAATCTAGAGGGGACAGAACAAGCACTTTCCTAGAATTTGCATGTGAAAGAGACAGAACAAGCTCTAAGAATTTACTTGATAAAAACCTACGGGGACAATGCAAACATTACAAGCCTATGACGATTTGATGTATACTAGAAATAATTACTAGTGAATTAATAATATTTTCATTGCTTGTAATTAGCAGTTAACCTAATCTTGGAAATTTCACGGTAGTTCTAGCAAACATGCACTGCCAATATGACATTGCATAATTCATACGCTTCTAAACTTGTCGCTCAAGTCTTGAATTTTTAATGATAAGAAACTCAAGTTTCAAACTAAGAGACTTGGAAAGATTCAACTCAAAGTAGACATTTGCAGCTGATGAAGACCACAACCACCAATGTGTAGAATTTCAATGGCCTTTCAATTCCATGTTCAGTTGAGAATAAGATATTCATCTTATTAAATAGACGGAATATTTTACTAAATAATTATAAATCTAAGTTCTTATTCATGTCACACTTCAACTCTTGTTGAACTCGTAATAATTCTCCTTGATTAATTTTAATTAGATAAGATTTTAAAATCCAATTGTGCAATGCTTGATTTTGCAAGATTTAGAGTTTGAAACCGTCTATTTTGTTTATAATTGTGTTCATTTTGATATTGGGAAAATTTCACAAGTTTGAAAATCAAGTTTAGAGCATAGTCCATTGAAAGAATCATATGTTCCTCTATCTTTAATCATAGATGATCACAATATAATATTCACACATTATATAATTCCAAAGAAGCATAGTCAATTCACAACGTCTTCCTTTAATTCGGGTCTTTTTTCTTTTTGCGCTGGAGATATGTCTCTTAATTGTAATATGCATCATTTGGCCGATATTATATCAAAGTTGGTTCAATTTTCCAAATATCATTATACAAAAGATAGAGTGTAATTGGCAAAATTATTTTCTCATAAGACAAAAAGGAATTTTTGTTCATAAATTGTGTTTCTTAATTACCATAATTCTGAACATATATTATTTTGTGTCAACTGTGTCCTGGACAATATTTTTCTTTATTATATGATATTTACACTCTTAAGCTCAATCAGGGGACATCAATATCATGATCACGTCTCATTTCTATGTCTTATTTAGTTATCATTCTGTTGCTATTCTTTGATAACTCATTCTAGGGCCTGTTCGTTAGGTTCGGTTCACTTATGAGAGGGCTTACTTACAAGTTTGCTAATAATCCTATATGTTAAATTAGTGTCTCGAGTTTGAATTCGGATAACGATTTGTTAAACCAAATTTTATCAAGGAAGATTTTCCCAAGGGGATTACAAATCAGATGAAGAAATCTTTCTTCTTATTGGACATACTTTTGTACGTGCAAAATATCACTATAAGACAAAAGAGGAAATATATGAGATGAAAGAAAAAGGAAGGTTTTTTTCCCCTTACCTACAATGTACGAGTCCCCTTAAAGAAGGAAAGGGACGTGAGGCCCAAAGTCAAAGTCTTGACTTTGGGCACACAATATTGAAAAAGGAAGGTTATATTGTCTCGTGCATATTTATTTCAATTAAGCAGTATAGATACTAGCATATCAAGTATAAGATTCTATTTATAGGACTAATATACATGATATATACATGATATATATACATACATATATATATATATATATATAGTGGCATGTAAACATGATCAAATTCATGATTCAATATAAATCTCATCAATTTTCAATTTATGAAAGCAAATATAACAGGATATGAGGATATCATATTCTAATATCATGAATTTTATATCGGTTTAAATAAATGAATTTTTGAAAAATGAATATCTCATATGATTTTCCAAAATATATAAGTTTGTTTTCTTTGACTCGTAGACGGACATTTCACTAGTATTTACGATAATCTCGAACTACACACACATAAAACAAGTGCTTATGAATTAGTAAAAACTTTCTTCTGGTGTGCAGCCCCAAATCGAACGGCCTAGAGCATTCCCGTGAATCATGGGCACTAAGTTTTTTTGTTCTTAATTTTTTATCATTTACTATTATTTTATTTGTACTACTCAAGTACATGGGACAGCCAAATGAAAAGGACTCCTGTGAAAACTAGAAAGTTTGGACCCGTCATTAAATAATCATCCAGCCTGTATCAACCATCATATGACTTCGACTAATCGTATGAACCACGTAATTGTTGTTCTGACTCAATTTCTTGTTGAGCTTCATAAAAGATACAAATTTTCCAATAAATTATTCACTTTGTCTGCACATGAATTGCATAACCAGCCCACTCGACGAATTTTTGTGTCACATAATCGGGATATGATTGAATGGATGAAATTGGATGGTACATTTTAGTATTAATTAAGCATGATTAGGTGGTTAGATTAGTTTAGATCAATTAAATTGGTGACTTAATGATGCATGTTAGGCGGTTAGACTTAGTCATTAGCAAGTAGAGAGCTTCTAGTATTTATTGAACAAACCTAGGGATTTTTCCCGGTTCGTATCGACTTCCAATTAGACATTACGGGCCTAAATTGGATTTATTGCTATTTATTTATTAAATTTTTTGTAATTATTTAATTAATTTATTTTCCGGAAATTAGGCTGGGAATAGCCGATGACCAGAATTTTGTGCTGATAGCATTGGTGATCTCTATTTATTTAATTGAATACCTAATTGTGCAAATTGAGTGAAATGGTGTGGATGAGTATTTTATTTTAAAGTTGGAAAATTTGGTAATTAAATGAGAAATGGATTTCATTGTTTTATATCGACTTGATGACTGAGGATGTCATCTAGGAGAAAGACATAGTATTGACTTGATAATTCAATCTGTTGCATCGGAGAATGCATGTGGCTCGATGACTAGATTTTTACATCACCTCGGAGAATGCACATGGCTCGGTGATTGATTCTGTCAGTTAAGACTGAATAGTAATGGCTAGAATGACTGAGAAATGGTCAGATTAACATGTAATTGATTAGGTCGATTGATCGATATTTCTATCTATTGTGATTGTTTGGGTGCCTATTGAACTGTACTGATTTGCAGGTGGAATCTGAGACCAAGGTAAGTCCTCTAACCCACGCATGTGCATAGGCAGCCTATATGACATATTGGTTTACTAATCGAGTCTTAGAAGGTAGAACTCATTGAGACGTTGTCTCAATGGTTATTGTATAACCATTTCAAATCCCTAGATGGCGGCACTTCCACCTCCTCATCCTCCTATGCATTTCGATATACCCAAGGAAGTCACCAAGATAGAGACTCACTTCCCGATACACCTCCACCTGGAAGGATTAGAGTATGTTCTAATTAAGTCAACCGTCTGGGTTGATGTGGGTAAGGATGCCTTGAGGCCCCATGAGTATCGATCATGGTATCGTGAGTATCATGACGGGCGAAGGGAGAGTCCCTTGCTAGAAGGTGATGTGCCTATGTTTGTTCTAGAGGAAGCATTCGGGGAGGGGATGGCTGATCATAAGGATGGGTCGGTGGTAGATGCAAAAGACCCTAAACTTGAGAGTGACACCGACTCTCCCAAGCAATCAGCAGTAGACTCTAGCTGGAGCATGCTAGAGGGAGAGGTCGATCAAGAAGAGGTATACCCAGAGGAGAAACTTGGGGAGGAGGAACTAAAGGAGGATCGGGAGTTGGAAGACCCTGATAAGGAGCTAGATGAAGAAGATCCTAAAGAAGAGGATGATCCAGAGGAAGCATCCAGAATACGACCCTGATGAGGATCGAGATCTCATCCTATTTGCAAACCTAGGTTGAGAACTGATGTGTGATAGTTCAGCCTTTAGTGAATAGTATTGTAATATATACTATGTGGTTTGCCTTGTATAAAAGTGTGGTTATGGCTTTTCAATAGTGAAAAATATAGCCCTACTTTTATATCCAATTGTTTTATTGTCTAGGGATTATTTTATGCTTCCGCATGTTTATTAAAATGAAAGGGTCGGTGATGCGTCCTGGAGCGTCGCTATTAATTGACCAGGTGAGAGATGGGCACGTGCTTGAGGATCGGGGCATGACAAAGTCTCTCATCAATTTTGCTGCCCATACAACAAATAGAGTTTCCTTAAGAAGAGTGCTTCACATGGAAAGAGTATTTTGTCTTTTGAAGATTAATTCATCCAACATTCACTAAAATCCATCTTAAGAGATTGGATTTGATATTCATTCCCTCTTGGATAAGTCTCTTGATTATAGAAAGAAATCCATTGATTTTCTTGCCCAAGGATTGTCTTCTAGAACAATATCTATATCAAATATATGGATTACTTCAGGATTTAGAGTCTAAATCTTTGAGTCTAATGATTAATGTCTAATGGTGCTCATCAAAGTTTCCACTAGAAAAACTTTTCATCAGAATCATAGAAAATTTTGTTAATCATCAAAACTAGTAAGGAAATTTTCCTCAATAGTCTCCCTCTTTTGATGATGACAAAATTTTTTTACAACAGAGCTAATTTAAAATAAATGATTTTGATAAAACTCTGAAAATAGTAGAATCTGTATTTAGAGTGCAAATTTGATCTATAAGAATGAAAGATATAAAAGTTGAGATTCTTATAGATATTTTACATAAGGGATAGGAAAGATTTAACCAATCCTGGAAAAAACATATCCTCAGAGTAAGAATTGCATTGCATCAAAATCTTCAAAAAATATCATAGAAGTTCTGCATATTTCTCCCCCTCTTTGTCAACAGCATTAACAGTAATAATAGTAATATAATAGCAAACCATAATAGTAAACCAATTAGTTCAATACTTAGTAAGAACCAATCAAAGCAAAAACCAAAAAATACCTCAAGCAAACTGATAAGTCAAACAGAAAATAAGCCAACACTTCTGTCAAATCAAAATCCTCAGAAGATTCTCTAGTCAATCTCTACAAAAGTGACTAAGATCCACTTTGATCAGCCTGAGTTCTTCTTTTTGCAGGAGGTGAGGCTAAGTCTGCCACTGGACCTTCAACATTAGTTCGAATGGCCTTGCCATGTCTATCTTGCCACTATCCCTAAACAAATCTAAATCCCATCTTCTTCATCATTTTTTCATCCACTGATAACAAAGGGAGTTGCTTCTTCTAGAAATTGGATGGGATCGCGATATCATAATGCATGAAAATTTTTGTAATCAAAGATCCATAGGGAACTGTCCTTTGGCTTCATATCAAGAGACAATTGTTCTTGTGGAACCTTTTGGCCGAAGACAATTAATTATAATTTCTGCAAAACAATCTATTTCAAGGGGAAGTTATGATGTGAAACATGAGATAGACCATATCGTGAAAAATCTGAGATATCCAAGAGAGATTGATAAGCTATGTCAAGATCAATATCAATTGGGACAAACTCTGAGGTGACTGACATAGAGAATTCTTGCTAAATCAATAGCATGATAAGAATATATCTATAAATAATAGTAAATTCAATGGTATCAGGAGAATAAAAAAAAGCTTGAGTAAAAGTATGATGTTAAAGAGGGATAATTTGGAAAAATCTCGGCACACAAATTTGTCATAAGAAGTTTATTGAAAATATGCTTTATCTTAATCCCAGAAGATTCAAAGAAATCAAAGTCAACAACCCTTTGATTTATCGGTCCTCTTCTCAACAGCTTTTATAAATATTCACCAATTTTCCGGTCGTTGCACGAGGATTATCTTTTAGAACAATATCCTGATAATCAAATATCAAAGATATCAATTACTTCAGGATTTAGAGTCTGAATCTCTGAGTTTGATGAGTAATGTTTGATGGTGCTCATCAGAATTTCCACTTGGAGAAACTTTTAATCAAAATCAAAGAAAGTTTTGTTAATCATCAAAACTATTAAGGAAATTTTCTTCAATAGTAAAATGATGTGAAACTTAAATAGGATATGTGTGACTTACATGTCTCCATTGCTTTATGGTTGATCGGAACAAAATCCTACATATAATGTAATCCCAATTACTTTTTTTTTTTTTTCATTATGCCAAATGAGCAAGCCAATGTGTAAAATGCTTTGAATAGAAGGTTGTTGGACGTTGGCAGAGGCAAGATAGAAAAATTTTTAAGAGAAGGGAGACGAGAAAATCAATAATATGGAGGAAACAAATTATCGTAATATTAGCAAGACCGGAACCAACTATGAATACCTTTCAAACAGTGCTATTTTGACTCCTCCGCATGATAGGTGAAGGAGATAGATGTTTAGGCTTACTGAAGAATAGACAAGGCTATATGAACTTTCTACGAAAGACAAGAAAAATATGAAAGAAGAAAGAAAAAAAAAAAAAAAAACCATGAACTATTGGTACTACTAGAGGTCACGCTCATGCCCAACAATTCTTGAATAGAAGCTTTCCATGTTTTGTCCTACCTTTTCGAAGCACTTCTCCAATATAAATACATCGTAGTGATCATCATATCCTCCAAGTCTCTCTCTCTCTCTCTCTCTCTCTCTCTCTCTCACAGAAACGCAAACACAAACACACTCAGTTGCCTTTTCACACAACGCTTTTCAATGATTCCTCTAAGAATCTTTTTCGATGCTGAAAAGCTCCCCTTTTTAGCCCTCTCCATTTTCGCAGTAGTTGTGACCTTAACCGACGACACTCAGCCAGCAGTGGCGCAAGGCAGTAACTACAGCAATCCAACAACGATTTCGGTGAACGTTGGGGTGATTCTTGATCTGGAGACGGAGGTGGGTCAGATGGGATTGACCTGCATTAATATGTCTCTCTCTGACTTTTATAGTTCAAACCCTTCCTACAAGACTAGGCTCGTCCTCAACGTTAGGGACTCCAAACGAGATGAGGTTGCCGCTGCTGCTGGAGGTTCTGTCTCTCTCTCTCTCTCTCTCTCTCTCTCTCTCTCTCTGTCTCTCACTTTCTGTCTCTCTCTCTCTCTAACATACTGACTGGTCACGATGCTTGGCCAGAAATATGTGATGACACCAGTTTTTGGGTTAACATTTTTGGACTTATGTTGATCGTGTTGAAGATTGTTTTGGTTAATCTTTTCTTTTACCGAATTTTTGAGGTTAAATCTCTGCTTGAACTTCGAAGGGGTTTGGTTTTAGGTTAATAAACATACCGCGGAAGAGCATAAACTATTCTATGCAATTGTTTGCGTGATACAAGAAAAAAACCAATTATTGTTCGTAACAACGTATGTGGGAATCATATGAAAATTTCAGCTTCTATATATTTGAAATTTAAAAAACAATCCCCAATTAAGTTTTCAATGACAAAATATGTGTTCCATTCAAAGAAATATGCATTTGCCTAGCAGCGATGGTCCAAGCAACATTTTCCAGAGCTTCGTGAAGGAACGACCAAGGTTAAGTTTACCAAAAAAGAAAGGGACCAAGATTTTTGCTCACCCGCAAGAACTGTCTGTCACCAATCTGTATTCACTTAGTTGCCTTTTATATACACTTGGTTTAGACAGGCGGAACTTTCTTTCCCCCTTTCAAAGTTAATGATTGCAATATATTAAAAGTTTTTTTTTTTTTTTAAATCATCGCGAAAACGAAGCCCTTATCATCTTATGATAGGATCAAAGATGACGTAAAGAGGATCTTGAAGATTCAGTAGAGAAAAGTCCACCTTCTCCATCATCTCATATTGCACCAAAATGAACATATGTACGTAAAATCTGTGGATACAAAGTTTCATCTTGTTAAAGACGTGCAAATAGGATTCTTGTTTATGATCTGGGATGAGGAAATATTGGACTACTATTGCTTGTTCTATTCTTGAAGAGTATAAAGCTTTCCTGTCACTCTTGCCCTCTGTAAATGTAGTAAAATTTTATAAAATTATGTCTAAATGTAGATGATAAGTGAACTCTATTAGAAATTATCTTGTTGAAGACACATGCTATATAGTCATAGTTTTGGAAAAAAGAGCCTAACATTATTGTGCTTTTCAGGCTAGAAAGATAATCATTTCTATGGAGATGGTTGACAAAGAAAATTTAAAATTCATCTTTGGGAAAATATGTACATAGGATATATTTCTACATAATTATTCTATTTCCAGTTGAGCCATGCATAACATTCTAGTATCGAGTTGAGTTAATGATAAGTAATTTCCAGGAAACTGTGTTTCAATGGTCAAATAAAACAACTTAGGTTTGAAGTTCAACCAAATAATTGTCAATAAGTGAAAGGAGTTTAATATGGATGATGAGAGGCTTGCAATATAATACACATCACAAAGGTCTTTCCTCATAAAATCCATAGACTTGGAATATGGGGCTTGGATTCTAGAGTGGAATTTTCAAATGGCATGAGATAAAGAGGTCAACTTAACGATGAAAAAGAGTCAACTTGATCGTGTGTGGGCAAATTTATCCTCTTGTGTTTGGTTCTTAATATTACTTTTATTGACAGGGGCTTTGCTAGCACAACCCTTGAGGTACTATGAGAATAATATATTATGAGCTATAAATTCTTTAAAAAGTAGGTCCCACAACAATTTATAATTATTTGTGATTTGATTTTTTATTATCCAAAATAGACTGTTATTCTCATTGTATATTAAAATCTGTCACACAATCATTTCTGTTTCGAAGGAGCTAGTTGCTGATTGGTCAATAAATTAAGGGAAAAAACCACGAAAAATCCCAAACTTTGCTCAAAGTGACAGATTTACTCCAAACTTTTTTTTTTGTAACGTGAAAAATCCTAAACTTTGCCAACCATGACACATTTACCCTAAATTATAGGGCAATTTGGTCCTTTTAGTTTTTAATTTTTTTTTCTTTTTTTCTTCTCTCTTCCCTCCACCGTTTGGTTGACAAAGGGAAGTCGGTGTTCGGCGAGGGCTGCCCTTGCCGGTGTCGAGCAAGGCCAACCCTCGACTCGGTCGAGCGAGGGCCTCCCTCATGCCCTCGCCCAGATCTGGTGAGGGAGGTCCTCGCCCTACGCCAACAAGGGCACCTCTCGCCCGACGCAGGCAAGGGCTACCTCACCTGCGTCGGGTGAAGGGTGCCCTCACCAGCCCTTGCCCAACCTAGCTGTGGGCTGCCATCACCCGATGCCGGTGAGGGCGGCCCTAGCCTGCCCAAGCGAGGGTAGCCCTCGCCGGACGCCAGCTTCCTGGCCGGCGAAGGGAAGAAGAAGAAAACAAATGGAAAAACACAAAAAAAAAAAAATGCCCTTGATGGGGTAAGTGTATCACAGTTTGAAAGGTTTAGGGTTTTTCACGTCACAAAAAAAAAAGTTTGGGGTAAATGTGTCACTCACGACAAAGTTTGGGGTTTTTAGTGGTCTTTTCCCATAAATTAAATCTTTCAACAACCTCATGGGTTGGTTTCAGTTGGTATGAAATAGAGGTGCAGCCTCAATTCCCACTACATAGTACAAATAATTTCATGAATCTACAGTTTACTTAATTAAAATGCGCTTTCTCAACATTAATAAATTTTGCATTTGCACGCAGTTGTTCATGATGTCTGAAATTGCGTTAGTATCCAAATGGGAAGGTTCGACCATATTTCGTGAGTATAATTTCACAAGTACTTGAAAATAAGAGGTTTCACTTACTAGTGTTGGAATAATTTACATTGTATCATCTTAAGGACACATTGAATTAAAAGTTTAATCATAATGAAAGAAACTTCAGCAATACATTCAACTTCATAAACATTTCATTAACACGGGTTAATGTCACTACAATAAACGAAGAAAATGGAGACGTTTTAATCATTAGTAGACACATCCTTTTTCTTAAACATTTCTATTTTTATGATATTGCATCAAGTTTTAATTGACTTCTGATCAATAACATGCCTTTCCAATAAGAATTTATGTTATTATCTGACTTATTTTTATTTTTTCACCGTCTTCTGGTTCACCCTTGCAGCACTTGATCTGATAAAGAACAAGCAAGTCCAAGCCATAATAGGTCCTCAAGGTTCAGCGCAAGCAGACTTCCTCATTCACCTTGGAAACAAATTACATGTGCCGATCATCTCTTTTTCTGCTACTAGTCCCTCCCTCAGTTCCATTCGGAGTCCATACTTCATTCGAGCTGCGCAAAATGACTCGTCCCAAGTGAATGCCATAAGTGCAGTCGTGCAAGCTTTTGGCTGGAGAGAAGCAGTCCTCGTATACATTGACAATGAGTTCGCGAAGGCATCATACCTTCTCTTACAGATGCTTTGGAAAAGGTCGACACGCAAGTGCCCTATCGGAGCCTTATTCCTCCTTTGGCCACAGGCACGATCAAATCCTACGAGAACTCTACAAGTTAATGACGATGCAAACGCGGGTCTTCATTGTGCACATGTTACCTACCCTCGGTTATCGGCTTTTTGCCAAAGTAAAAGAGGTGGGAATGATGAGTGAAGGTTATGTGTGGATAATGACTAATGGAATCACTGACCTATGGCGTTCTGTGGATTCGTCTGTTGTCGCTAATTCCATGCAAGGAGTATTAGGCATCAAGACTCATGTTCCGAGCACGCAAAACCAGCACAACTTCATGCTCCGATGGAAGATGAAATTCCAACAAGACAACCCATCCATCCTTAATCCTATGTTGAACATTTTTGGATATTGGGCTTATGACGCGCTTGGGCTCGGCAATGGCTGTCGAGGAAATGGGTGCGGCGAATTTTACCTTCCAGACGTTGAATGCTTCCACAGATGTGATAGATGTGGACACTATTAGGGTCTCTCGAAATGGTCAGAAGCTTCTCCAAAATCTAGCCAATATGACATTCGCGGGCCTCACTTGGATATTTTAGCCTCGTCAATGGGCAGCTAGAGTCGTGGTGTTCCAGATAGTTAATATCAATGGAAATGCAGCAAGAGGGATTGGGTTTTGGACGCTAGAAAATAGGCTGCTGAGAGATTTGAATTCATTCAACACAAGCAAATATTCCACTTTCAAGAGTAACCTTGGACCAATAATATGGCCCGGCGATTCAACTTCTATTCCCAAGGGATGGGAGATTCCTGTGAATGGGAAGAGATTGAGAATCTTAGTTCCTGTGAAGGAGGGTTTTAATCAATTCGTGAAGGTGACTCGAGATCCTAGCACGAACACATCCCTAGTCACCGGATCTTTGTATCGACATCTTTCAAGCTGTGATAGAAAAATTACCTTATGCTTTTGTGCCTTATGACTTTTTCCTTTTGCCTTGCCTAATGGAAGTAGTGCTGGCAGTTACAATGATATGATCGATCAAGTATTTTACCAGGTGAGGTAACTCATTGCAAGTGCTTGATTTTGTGTGGTTATATGTTGAAACTTACTATGCTGTCATGTGGTTGACATAGAAAAGATTTCCCTTCCTTCTGTTGGAACAGAATTATGATGCAGTGGTGGGTGATACAACAATTGTTGCGAACAGATCATTGTACGTGGACTTCACTTTACCATACACTGAATCGGGAAATGCGTTGCTCGTGCCATACAAGGACTACAAGGGCAAAAGTGCCTGGGTTTTCTTGCAGCCACTCACTTGGGACCTTTGGCTAGCAACCGTATGCTTCTTTGTGTTCATAGCACTGGTCGTGTGGATTCTTGAACATCGGGTCAATGAAGACATCAGGGGTCCGGCCATGCATCAAGTTTGCACTAGCTTCTGGTTTTCCTTTTCAACCATTGTCTTCGCACAAAGTAAATGCCTTTCACTTTAATAGATCAATCGAACATTACAAGTTACATATCGTTGTTATAGAATTTATGTGCTTACCCTTAATTTGGATTGCAGCGGACAGAGTATTTAGCAACCTAGCAAGATTTGTTGTGATCATTTGGGTTTTCGTGGTACTTATCCTAACGCAAAGTTATACAGCAAGCTTGAGCTCTTTTTTGGTGGTGCAAAATAGTCAACCACCTGTTACTGATCTGAATCAGCTCCAAAAGAGTGGAGAAAAAGTGGGATACCAGTATGGCTCTTTTTCCTATGGAATTCTAAAGCAAATGAACTTCGACGATTCTAGGCTTATATCTTTTAAGTCTGCTGAAGAATGCGATGCGCTTCTTTCCAATGGAAGCGCAAAGGGTGGTATCGCAGCGGCATTCGATGAAGTCCCTGTCATTAAACTTATGCTTTCTCAATATTGTAACAAATATACCATGATCCCGGCATCTAAAACTGCTGGATTGGGCTTTGTAAGTCCTATCCCTTGATTCTAACCAAAAGAGAACCCTCAAAATTTCCAATTACTAGGATTAGTAGTTATTTCTTTGATTGAAAAATCTTAGACCGTGTCTTTTTGTTTACAGGTTTTCCCCAAAGGGTCTCAACTTGTACCGGATATTTCACGAGCACTCCTAAACCTAACCGAAGGGCCTAAAATGACGGAAATCGAAAACACATGGTTTACATCGAAGACCAACTGTCCGAATTTGACTACCTCGCTTTCTTCCAACAGCTTGGGTTTGGATAGTTTCTTGGGCCTATTCTTCATTGCTGGAGCTGCCGCAGTTTTAGCTCTCCTCATTTCCATGGTCATGTTTGTCAAAAGAAACTGGCATGAAGTAACAGGTTCTTCAAGTTCATCGTGGGAGAAAATTGTTGCATTAGGAAGAAGATTTTACCAAAGAGACCTCAATTCCTATACTTTTAGGAAAGGCAGATTTAGAGATAAAAGTATATATGATGGTGGCAATGAGATTGCGGCTGTTGTAACTTTGGAAAACACTTCCTTTCCCCCGAGTCCATCAAGTGAGTCCAGCCAAATCAACGACGTTTTGACCAATAAGCAAGTCACACCATCTCCTGAAGTAGGATTTCCTAATCCTGTAGACAAAGGCGGCCTCGGGATAGCGATAAATGCGGAGCGCACCAGTCAAAAGTAAGAGAGGGACATGCCTCAAAGTAAATTATGCAGTTCTTTATAGATGATTTTGCAGATTGTTCGAGTTGATGTCTCGATCCTCTACGAGCTCTGATTGAATATCCGCATTCATCTTACAGGTGAATAATCTCCCTTGGCATCGATTACGATTGTCATCGTTCGCTTATAAAGTACGATTTTCGCTTCAATTTGTTGGAGGATGATGGAGTGGAGTTAATGAGCCGGCGTGAAACTAAGAGAATCTCAACTGGGCGTCGGTCATCTCAAACTCTCGATCCTCTGGAAGAGCTTGTTCGTTGTCGTAGTAGTTGTAATCTGACATGGTAATGTCAAGGATTCCCGACGCAAACACCGAGTATACTGTTAAGTGTTTAATGTTGAATAGGCGTATGGTCAATCATGATCCCGTATTGTACACGCTTCATTTGAACTTCATAAATTTATAATAACAAAGCCCGGCAGAATGAGCGTCAATGGCTGCACCACCTGTTGAAATCCCATGTATTTTCATCTTTTATGTGAATGGAGATGATGAAACAATTTCAAGTGACATGCAAGATGTTGAAATTAATGGTATTAATGACTCAACATAAGCTCACACATTTCTTCTTCAACCTTGGCGTTAATGGATGATTTAATAAATGCATTCCTTCAGCCTTTGTGCATCAGCAATAGTTTTATGGACAAATTAATTGATGCATTAGTGGATGCATATGCAGCAGTTTGCATTTATTGACAAATTAATGGATGGATGCTTTAATGGAGGAATTCCTTCATCTTCGTTAGTAGATTTTACTTGCATTGAGGGACATGTTAATGACGGATCTTCCACAGTTTTCCACAACAATTCCAAGATAATCTTTAGCTTACAGAACGATTATCTTTTGAGTCTTCTTTAATTTGTGGTGGATAAAGTCATTCAGAAATTATAATTTATCTTTGGAAAAACATTTCTCCAAGTGTGCCGGTTTCTAAAAGTGTTTGACGGTCTTGTTTATATAGTGTTAATATAAAAGGGTTCAAAGTGTTATATCTTGAGAAGCATAGTTTATGAAGCTTCTTAACACTATTGACATAAACTAATCACCTTAAAGATATTTGGTTAACCGTACCTCAACTCCTATTCAATTTCCTATAAATTTTATTATTGTAAAACAAATTTGTATTTGGGTTGTGATTCAGCACCTTTATCTAGGAAGCACAGACACTGTCCAGGATCTTTTGTGTCATGTCGACACTCCGACACGTGTCCAACACTCTTCAACATTCTCCAGCACTTGATCAACATATGTCAGACAATTTGACACCTAATTAACTCTCCCAACACTTTTGGACATACAAGTCGGGAATTCCAACGTGTGATTTCGAAATTTTGACACATGATTCCAACAATCATAGTGTCAATTTTGAAAACTTTCAATAAATGAATGGTGAAAATATAAATATATAAGAAAATAAAAAAATTATAAAAATAATAAATTGGAAAAGAAGAAAAATCTAGCTTTCTCTGTTCTTCTTACTCTTATTACCCGTGACACATAATTCACCTTCAAGTTTATCTTTCTCCTCTTCCGACATGCTTTGTGTCACACCCGATCCTCGAGCGCGTGCCCATCCCTCGGTTATTGTCATTTTGCTATGTCCTAGGATGCGTTGCCAACCCATTCATTTTAATGCACATGCAGAAGGATATAAATAAATCCCCAAACAACACAACGATGGGATAGAAAAGCAAGATCACAAATTTCACAAACCACAACACACCTTTATACACAACTAACTAGTTTATTTACAATACTAGTCTATAGACGAGAGTCTATACAAGCAGAAAGGTTTATAAGAACTCTAGGCGGTCGAATCCCCATTAGAAACCTCCGAACTCTCTTGGAGACTTGGGTCCACCACTGCCCCACCAGGAGGGTCGGCTGTACCCGCGCCAAAAGCGATCTCCAACACCAACGCAGGTACCTCAGACTCTTGTAGGGGACCCTCTTTGGGTCCATTTCGCTCGTAACAATACCACACTCTGAATTGATGGGGCACCCTTCGAGGTAGGGCCAAAACATCAACCCAGACGATAGTCCTCACGAGCTCATAAACCCAGGTTCCTTAACCCCCGAGAAGAGGAATCTGCATGACCTGCATGACCTCTTCGGTGACCTTCTTGGACTGGCCAAAACGCTCAGAAGGAGCAGCCATCTATGGACCTGAAAAGGTTGAGTCTACGACAGGGTGGGACAATGTCTTAACAAATCCACCCCCTAAACTCCGACTATGAAAGAAATACACCTAAAGGCCTCCTATGCACACACAAGACAGATGACTTACCTTACCTTAGTTCCTTCCTGCATGTCAGTGAAAATCATATACTCAACCAATCAATTCAATTCAATTCAAGTCATCAATCAATCGAATCACTCAAATGAATATGATTCAATACCATCAATACCATCTATAAATCTGATCGATTCGAGCACTACTTACTTAAGCTGAAATATATGGTATAGCTCACCAAAGCTGCTATATATTTATATTGCTCACCAAAGCTGCTAGATATTCATATTGCTCGCCAAAGCTGCTAGATATTTATATTGCTCACCAAAGCTGCTAAATATCTATATTGCTCACCGAAGCTGCAAGATATCTTTATTATTGCTCACTAAAGCTACTAGATAATATAGCTCATTGAAGTTGATAAATATTCTTGCTCACCGAAGCTGACATATCAAGGCCCACAGGCTGATATAGTGTATTGTTCTCGCTAATTGATGATTCACCGCTTTTATAATACCCGATAAAATAATCGTGTGTGGGTACACGGTTAGCTTGAGCCAAAATACAATATTTTCCTTTTCAAAAATCCTACTATTTAATTTAGTCCAAAAAGATATTTTTGGCATTGTAAACCGACGCTCAGTGTTTCCGGATTAAATACTGAAATTACTCAATTTTTGGATAAATACCCCCAAAATTACCATTATCACTCAAATAGCACAAATTAGCATTAAATTAAATAAACCAAGCACACCAATGCAATCGGCACGAAATTCTAGTCACCAACTATCCCGGTCTAATTTATGAAAAATAATAATTAATTAAATAAATACCAAAAATAATTAAATAAATACAATTAAATGCCGAATATAGAAACTTAGGCTGGAAATGCCTAATTAAATACCAAAACGGGCTTGAAAAATTTCCGAACCAATCTAGATAAATAATACAACCTATCTAGTCTTTAATTATGCTACTCTAACCACCTAACATGCAAAATCAAATAATTAAATCGCTAATCAATTCTAACTAACCACCTAAACCTTAATTAACCTAAACTAATCAACCCTGAAGCATCATTAACTCCTTAAGTAGAGTTTAGTGAGTAAACTCACCAATTTTGTGATTCGGTGAGTCCGCGACAACGGCAACGCAAAGATGGGCGACAAACTCGAAGCGGTGACACTCGACGAGGCCCAGAAGCGGTCCAAAATAAGCTTAACAATACATGGCTAGGCTGAGGGGGCTCGGTTCTAGTCCTGGGCCGAAAGAGGTGGTGCAGGGCTAGAAATGGCAAAGCTGGTGGATTGGTGGCTGCAGTGGTGAGTAGGCAGGCAGGTGGGGACTTTCAGCGGCTGGACGGCAGCGCACGGCGACTAGCAGGGACAGATGGAGGCCAGGCTTCGTCGAATAGGGTGAGGGACGGCCAAGGATGCACAACTGGGCGCGAGGTGAGCAGGACGCCGAGCTAGGCTCGAGGCACGATGGCGGCAGGCAGGTGTGCGACGGGCTAAGGCGGTGGCTGGCTCAATAATCTGGTTCTTTGGAGCTTCAAAGGCTTCTAAAATGGAGAAATGTGGTCTACTAAAGGAGAAGGGCCAACTGCAACTTGGAGGGGGGCCATCAAGCCTTCTAGAAGCCAAAGTTGTCCCCTTTGAGCCCACCAACATGCTCCACCACTTTAGCCCTTGACCAAACCCTTATCTACTCCAAAACTTCCCCAACATACTTGCCAAGTGGTCCAAAAGGTTTCACACCATGGGGGCTACGAATTTGCACATAATTTCCTCCAAATTGAACCAATTTTTCTTCCATTGGACCTAAACAGGTCCCTATAAATTCCACCAAAGTTTCCTCAACCAAAATAACATTTTTCCTCACCAATAGAACCAAATTACATCCCAAAAATGCAATAGAAAACAGTCCTCTCATTTTACCAGTCAAAAATGCTCTCACTTTGAATTTTCGCCAAAAATCTCGGTTTATAGGAAAATCTTCGGAGGACGAGTCAACGTTTCTAAAATATGACATCCCAGATTTTTAGTCATGTTTCTTATTGAATAAATCGGACATTTCATTGACGCGTCTATAGAGCTATTCTCAAAACGATCACTCTCAAGATAACTAGACTATTCGAGGAAATCATTAAAGATTTTAAGGCAAATAGACTTGAGAATTCGACCAAGAATCGGCTGTTCGACCGTGTTCATCTACTGAGATCATTACGGTACAAACGTAAATTGATTAGAGATCAGAGGTAGGTCGGTTCGACAGAGATGTGTGGCTAATTATGGGTGACACCATTAAATTGGAAAATTCTTCTTGGCCGACATTAGACTGAGTTCTCTATCGTTTTAGTACTCTGTGTCCGTATTTGAATTCTTAAGATTTTTACGACAATCGAGAGTTGCCAATGTGTCGAGTGAATTGATTGTGGCTCGAAGAAAATTGACCACGGATCATTTGCACTAAAAAATTCTGAAAATTACCCGGTAGTTTAGGTCACGCTAAAAATGCGTTGAATGGAAATTAACCACCAATTCAAGTCCGATTTCATAAATTGAAAGTTCTGTCATGTCACAATCTATTTTAGGAACATTGACTCATCCTCCGAATAATTTTCAAAGATTTTGGAAATTTTTACGGAAAATAATTTCGGATGTTGCGGAAAATTAACGGAAATTCAGATCGGCTGAATTGAAGAAATTTTCAACTTGTAAACTGAGCTTTATGGCAAAGAGGACCTATAGAAATTATGCAGAATTTTTTCTACATCAAATTGGATGTCAAATTTGGGAAATTGTCGAAGAAATAGATGTCCCAAAAATTGTGAAATTCGGATTTAAAGGAGGCAGCATTAATTTTGACTTTAAATTGATTTATTGGTGGAATATTGTGCTTGAAAGTGATTGAGAGATATAGGGGATGAGATTGTGGGCTTGTGGGCCAAAGATTCAATGTAATGGCTAAGGATTATCTAAGTTCACCCTCCTCTTAGCTGGCTTCTCCTTTACATGCGCTCCATCTTCGATCTTCATCATTGCTCGCCAATCTCCCCCTCCGCAACTTCATCTCTCTCTCCCTCTTGTTGTTGCTTTAGCCCGAGAGCCCACCGACCGGCCCACAACAAATGAAGCAGCTTCACTTGTGACGTCCCTTGTAGTTGCCTCGTCTAGCGCGCGTCCATGACGTCCACTGAAGCCATCGAAGGAGCTGCCCTCGTCCGTTTCCTCTCAACGCGTCTCTCTTGGCCCAAGCGAAGCTACTCCTCCATCAAGTGTCATCTACCAGGCGTCCGCTTCAGTCAACAACCAAAAGCACTGAAGCCTCTTTGTTGACCAAACAACACATGTGAATCTCTCCACCAGCTCAACGCCAGCAAGACTGAAGTCCATCGTCTTCATCGAAGTCTCCACGCGTCCCCTGCTGGTCAAACGAAGCTGCCCCTTCTTGCCGATTGTTGACCATCATCTCTGCCACCGCTTCATGTTTCGCTGCCCTCTCTCACGCCTCAACGTGACCGAAGCCAGCTACCTTCGTTCGCGAGGTCTTCCACGAAGCAAATCCGTGGGCCATGTCTTCCCCAGATCAGCCACCGAAGCTGCTTCTATCCTCGGTCCAGCAGCCCAGCAATTGGGCCATTAAAGCCCACGGTTTGGGCCTTCTTCTTCTTCAGCCCGTGAAGCCAGCAAAGTTCAAATCCAACAGCCCACTTGGCAAGCCCAATTCCAGCAATTAAATTTCAAGCCCAGCGAAGCCATCACCTTTGGCCCAATTGCAATCAGGCCCAGTGAATTCAGCTCTGAAGCCCAGCAAAATTAGAGGCCCACAAGGACAACCCATTCAAGGCCCGTTCTGTCAAGTGAAGCCCAATCCAGTACAAGACAAATCTCAGTTGGGTTGAGATTTGTTGGGCCAAGTTTAAGGCCCAGTCCAAGCTCGCCAGTGTCGCCGAAAGCCCGATTTCGGTCGCCGTCGTGTCGTCGTCGCGGTGATCCAACCCCTGTTTTAATCAAGTAAGTTTTACTCACTAATGCTTTCTTAGTTTACTAATGATGCTTAAGGGTTGGTTAGATTTAATTAAGTGCACTTAGGTGGTTAGATTAGTTTAGAACAATTAAATTAGTGACTCAACGATGCATGATAGGTGGTTAGACTTAGTCATTAGCAAGTAAAGAGCTTCTAATAATTATTGAATACATCTAGGGATTTTTCCCGATCTGTTTTGGTGTCCAATTAGGCATTACGGGCCTAAATTGGATTTTTAGTATTTAATTATTAATTTTTGAAATTAATTTAATTATTTATTTATTTTCCAGAAATTAGGCGGGGATAGCCAATGATATCAATTTTATCTTTGATTGTCATGGCATAGTCCGTTTATTTAATTGAGCTTTATTTCATGCTGAATTGAATTATTTGTGAAATAATGAATTATTCTTTAAATGGATAATCATTGGTTATTAATTGAAAAATAACTAGGCATCAGTTGATAATGCCAAAAATATTTGAGTGGACTACAGAAAATGTAGGAGTTATGAAAAGGAAAATATTATATTTTTAAAGTAACCATGTCGTCATTACCACGGCTATTTTATCGAGAAGGATAAAAGATTGAATGGATTGAATGGTTGGATAGTATACTATATCATCCTATGGGCTCTGATATGTCAGCTTAACGAGAGCAGTATACTAGTGTACTATATCAGCCTACGGGCGATATGTTAGCTTAGCGCGAGCAGTACACTTTATCAGTTTAGAGTGAGCATTTAGGGTATAATATATTAGCCTGCGAGCGATATGTTAGCTTAGCGAGAGCAATATACCGGTATACTATATCGGCCTATGGGAGATATGTCAGCTTAGCGAGAGCAGTATATCTTAATTCTATTAGCTTAGTGCGAGCTATACTATCTATTTATCAGCTTAGAGCGAGCAGTCCTGATATGAGCGGACTTATAGATAATATGAGATAAGTCGACCAAGAAAAGGTCGAGATGACATGTAATCAACTAAGTCGATTGATCATTGCATTGATCTGATGTTGTGAATTGACTGATTGATTGGAAATGACCATGAAATGGTCCGATTGACATGTAATCGACTAGGTCGATTTGATCGATGCTTTGATCAGTGATGTGATTACTTGGGTGCCTATTGAACTGTGCTAATATATAGGTAGAATCTGAGGTCAAGATAAGTCTTCTGACCTGTGCGTGCATAGGCAGCCCAGTTAGTGTATTGGTTTACTAATCGAGTCTTAGGGGGGAAAACTTGCTTAAATATGGTCTCAATGGTTATTAAATAACCATTTCAGGACCCTGATGAGGAGCTTGAGGAGGATGAATCTAAAGAGGAGAACCCTGATGTGGAACCAGATGAGAAGGAAGATTTTGGAGAAGAAGATGACCACGAGGAGGATCCTAAGTATGACCCTTGATAAGGGCTGAGATCCCATCCTGTTTTGTCAGACCTTGATTATATGTGAATAAGTGTTAGATCAAACCCCTGTGAATAGTATTGGTTTATATACTATGAGGTGCTTGTAAAAAAAAAGTGTGGTTGTGAATTTCAGTATGAAACTTATGACTCTATTTTTCTATCACATTACTTTATTGTCTGGAGATTTTATTATATGCTTCCGCATATGCATATTAAATGAAAGGGTCGGTGATACGTAGTCCTGAGGTATTGCATTTTAAAACTAACCAAAGATGAAGGATGTGCACGTGACCGAGGATCGGGGCGTGACATAAAATGACTCGTGATATGACGGAACTTTTAATTTCTAAAATCGGATTCAAATTCGTGATTAATTTCAATCTGACACGATTTTAGCATAACTTAGCCTACTGAGTAGCTTTTAGGAATTTTTAATGCAATTGACATGTGGTTGATTATTTTCAAGCCACAATGTACATCTTCGACACATTGATGACTCTTGGTTGTTGTGAAAATCTCGAGATTTCGAATACGGACAAAAGGTACCAAAATGACCGAAAAATTAGCCTAGTACCGCTCAACAAGAATTTTGTAATAATATGGAATCACCCACGCACTAATCACATACCTTTTTCAAATCAACCTATATCCGGTCTCTAATCGATCTTTAACTGTGTCATAATGATCTCTACAGATTAGCACGGTCGAGCGGTTGATTCCTAATCGAATTCTTAAGTCTAATGTATTATAATCCTTTAGTGGCTTCACCTGGTAAACTAGTTATCTTGTAAGCGATCAGCTCAGAGAAAAGAACTGTAGGCATGTCGATAAAGGCACGTCGATTAAAAAAGCCCAACTTATTCGCTTAAAAACAAAATCTGAATTTTAGAATGTCACACTTTGACACGCGAGTTCATAATGTGGATTTATTGTTTTTTCTCCAAGTTTTATGGATTATTTAAGTAGAGTTGAATTTGTCAAATTAAAACAATAAATGATATTAATAAATTTTGGATTAATATTTTTAATGTAAATTTATTCTATGATCTTTTATTATTTATCTATTTATGAATTTGAAACAAATTAATTTGATTAAAATAATCATAAAAATGATAAGTCATCACGTATAAAAATATACATTTAATATACAACGTGTTTTAATATGTTGGAATTCTCTATTTTTTTAGAAACGATGTGTTGGCGTGTCGTGCTGTATCGCATATCATGTGTCGATGTCAGTATTACTTAGCATAAAATCAAGTGTCATTGATAACACCATTTTCTTCGTCATTGATAAATTTTGCTTCTTAATTACCGTGATTCTGAAAATTATTTTGTATCATCTGTCATATGGACAATATATTTCGTTCTTTTATAATATTTGCAATCTTGAGCTCAATCAAGGGACAATAATATTATAATCAAGTCTCATTTCTTATGATCTATTCAGTTCTTTATATCACATATAATTCTTGTTTGTCTTGTTCTTCGTTTATTAATTCCAAGCCCCATTCGTCATCTCTGGTTTTCATATGACAAATGATCTTATATTTGTGCAGTCACCCTCCATGTCATGCCCCAATCCTCTTAGCACATACCCATCCCTCTTTGGTCGATTAAATTGCGACGATCTAGGACGCATCGCCAACCCATTCATTTTTAAATGCACACGCAGAAGCAGATAAATAATTCACAAACAACAATTCAATGGGATAGAAAAGTATAACCAATTTTTCAAAACAAAACAAATATTTTATAAACAACCAGGTTTATTTACAAAACTAGACTATTTACAAAATGGTTGGCTCATTCCAAAAGGAACTGTACTATGACTTACTAGTTAGACCCGTTCACCGATTATGGTCTATCCACCTTTCCAGACTTCGGGGCTTCCCGTCCTTTATCAACATCATCTAAGGACTTGATAATGGTTATACAATAACCAGTGATACAATGTCTTAGCAAGTTCAACCCACTAAGACCCGATTAAGAAGCCAATACGCCTTAAGAGCTGCCTAAACACAATACAGGTCATAGGACTTACTTTGGCCTCAGTTCCTTCCTGTAGGTCAATACAATTTATAATTCATTGAATCAATTCACCACATCAAATCATTCAATCAGATTGAATTATCAATCAATTGACTCAGTTGATTACATGTCAACGATGACCATTCCCCGGCCATTTTAATCGATAGTACCTATAAGTCCGATCTCACCCAGGACTACTTATTATAAGCCGATAATAGGTAGTATAACTCACTAGAAGCTGCCTCAAATACTGAGATTATATATATATATATATGCTCACCAGAAGTTGTCTCAATTTCTAATATAGTATATTATATATGCTCACCAGAAGCTACCGGCCATACTTTCAGAGTATGCTGATAAATGTATATATACTCGCCTGAAATTGTCAGTCATACTTTCATAATATATTGATAAATGATCATTTAATCAATTCACAATTTTTATCATTCCTAATAAAAGTACCCGTGCATGGGTACACACGATCGGCCTTAGCCAAAATGTAAGATTTTCACTTTTGAACCTCCCACTATTTTCAGCAGTCCCAAAATAGATTTTTCGCGCTATAGACCAATGCTCAGTAATTTTCCACTTAATTACCAAATTAATTAATTTAGAAATAAAATCATAAAATCATAATTAATTCAATTCAGCATAATTCAACACTCAAATAAATAACTAGATCACACCATCATACTCAGCATAAAATTCCGGTCGTCGGTTATCTCAACATAATTTTCAAAAAATAAATAATTAATTAAATAATTACGAAAAATATTAAATAAATGCAATAAATTCAATTTAGGCTCATAATGCCTAATTGGAAGCCGAGGCAAGCCCATAAAATTACCGAGACTCATTTGACAAATACCATGACCTATTTCCATGTTAAGTACATTATCAATTTGTCTAACATGCATTAATAAGTCTCTAATTTAATTATTCTAATCTAATATACCCACCTAATTGCATTTAATTAAATATAATCAACCCCTAAGCATCATTACCATACTAATAAGAGATTAGTGAGCAAAACTCACTGGATTAACGATCCGCTCGAATCAAAACAACGGGGTCACAGTGAGGAACAACAACCCCCAAACCGGGATTGCCAACGGGGGCATAGATCGGGCCGAAATCGACCACGCAAGCCTCGGCCATGAACTGGAAAAACCGGTTCTAATCCTGTTCGTTTTTGGTGCTGCTAGGCAACTTGGTTTGAGCTGGGCTGAGTGGTCTCAAGTGTAGTTGAGTTGGTGGCGTCGTTGCTCAACAAAGAGACGAGATGGCGAAGTAGCTTCAGAGAAACACGGGTTGTAGCAGCTATGGAAGAAACAGGCAGAGAGCTGGACAATAAACGGTAAGGAGCTAGGCTGCTTCATGGCTTCACTGGCATAGGGAAAGAAAACGTGGGGGAGGGGAAATAAATTTGACTCAAAAGTCAAAAGTGAGGGGGAGGAAGGAAGATAAGTCACGGAAAAGAGGGAGAGGTTGGTTTGGGGGGTGGCTTTCGCACTATAGAGAGAGAGAGAGAGAGAGAGAGAGAGAGAGAGAAGAGAGAGAAGAGAGAGAACATGCGCATGAGAGAGAAAATGGAGTGTGCAGCCAAAGGGAAAAAAAGGAGAAAAAATAAAAGAAATTCTTAAACCAAAACTTCTCGGTCCCACTTGCTCTTAATTAGTCTAATTTAGTCCCCAAAAATCCCCATGCTAAGTACTTGATCCTCACTTATTTTTTGCATCAAATTTCCCTTAAATAACAAATCTTGGGCAACAAAAACGGAAATTTCCTTCAATTCCGAATTTTAATTCATTTTCTTTTCGGAATCCGATTTTCTGAACAAACAAATCTGGTTGAGGCCCAATTTGAATTTAGAAAAAATCCCAAACAACTTCCATTCACCATTTCACTCATATCATATGCCAAAAATCCCTTCAAAGTGGCCAATCCGAATTTCCATTCATTTTTCGAATTGCCCGAAATGATTTTCCATAGAAATCCCGAACTCTTTTAAAAATCATTGAAAGAAGAGTCAACGTTCTTAAAATGACCCGTGACATGACAAGACTTTCAATTTTTGAAATCGGGTTCAAATTCACAGTTAATTTCAATCAAACGTGATTTTAGTGTGACATAACCTATCAAGTAGCTTTCAAAAAATTTTAGTGCAAATGACTTGTGGTCGATTTTCTTCGAGTCATAATGAACTCATTCGGCACATTGGCGACTCTCGGTTATCGTGAAAATCTAAATGTTTCAAATACGGACACAAGACGCCAAAATGACAGAAAAATCAATTTAGTGCCAATTGACAAGAATTTCGCAAATTAGTGGAATCACTCGAGTTTAGCCACGCATCTCAATCGAACTGACCTATCTCTGATATCTGATCAATTTTTAACTATGTTGTAATGACCCTTGCAAATTAACACGATTGAGCAGTCGATTCCTAATCGAATTCTCAAGTGTATTGAGTTTAAAATCCCTTAATGACTTTACCTGATAGATTAGTTATCTCGTGAGTGGCCATTTCAGAGAAAAGCACTATAGTTGCGTCAACGAAAAGCCTGACTTATCCGATCGAAATCAGAATCTAAGTTTTTAGGATGTCACAACTCTTCCATTCTTATAAAAATTTCGTCCTCGAAATTTAAAACTTTACCGATCCTTAAACAAAAAGGTGGGGTATCGTCGTCCCATCGTGTCTTACTTTTCCCGATTGCTTCCTCAATCATGTGGTGTTGTTAGACCACTTTGATCAAGGGGACCATCTTGGTACACAGAATCTGATCTTTCTGAACCACACTTTGAAGTTGGCTTTTCACGTACAACACTCTGTCGTCCATGTCTAATTCGTCAAGATTTAGCACATGGATCGGGTCAAGCTCATATGTTCTCAACCTCGACACATAAAATATGTCATGTACTCGCGCCTACTTCGACGGTAATGCAAGATGATACGCTAGGATCCCAAATTTTTCTAGAATCTCAAAGGGACCTACGTACTTCTGTTTCAGTTTTTCCCTCCTTGCCGAAGCGCAAGATATTCCTCATTGGTTACACCTTCAAAAAGATGTAATCACCAATTCAGAACTCTAAGGGCCTTCAATGTTCAACCATATAACTTTTCTGGCGATTCTGAGCAGTCTTTAATCTAATTCTAATCATGGCAACTACCATCACTGACTACTACACTGACCCTAGTCTATGATCTTTCTTTCCTTAACTTCATCTCAGCAATTGAAGTTCTGCATTCTCTGCTATGCATTGCTTCAAAAGGTACCATATGAAAGCTCTACCAAACTTGGAACCTCTAATCTAGATTCAAAATATAATTCATCCCCAGCACTTTATGCAGACAAACTATCTGACACACATACACTTTTGTATGCTTGTCCAAATCAAGATCCTTTCGTATTGTACTAAAGTGAGCCAACTTCATTAGTCTGTTGACCACTACCCAAATGGAATCATTGCCTCTCTAATTCCTTGACAAACCCGTCACAAGGTCCATCGTGACATACTTCCATTCCCACTCAAGACTCTCGAGTGATTGTAAAAGTCCTCCCAGTTCACATTACTGAACTTCCACTTACTAGCACCTTTGACACTTGCAACTTGTCTGGCGATATCTACCTTTATATCGGTCTACTAATTGAGCCACTGCCAATTCTGACCTACTTGTACTATCTTGTGAAATACTACAACTACTACAGTGAATTCCTAACAACATCTCCTTCTCAAGTTCTGTACTGTCTAACACCTATCATCACCCACGATACTTCGGCATTCCATCTTCCGAAATTTGAAATTCAACCTTTCTCTTATCGGTATCCTCTTACAGGATTTCCTGAACATTTCGATCTGTCAGCTAAAGTGTTTGCTTCTAACCTAAATATCTAGTTCAATTTTGATGGTGGCCTACCTCAAATTTGAAAACCGAACTTCAAACATTCTCAAGTAAGGTCCATACTTTAACCAGCATACGCACAATTGAAGACTTTTGACTCAACGCCTCAATGACTTCTTTCGTTTTTCCAAGGTGATACCAGATACCACCATCCTAGCCCTTTAAAAGTTCTGATTAACAGCGCTATCTCATATTCAATTCTTTCTGAGAGAATAAATATTGGAGACTTTGTTGGTCAGTGAAGATCTAGAATCTTTCTCCACACAACTAACATATCCAAATCTTCAGTACAAAAATTAATGCTACAAGTTCCAAGTCATGCGTTGAGTAGTTCAATTCTTGAGATCACAGCTGACGGAACGTGTATGCAATAATCCTACCATGTTGCATCGATATGCAATCCAGTCTCCTAAACGACGCATCACTATAAATCTCATGTCCTCTAGAACTAGATGGAATGGTCAGCATAAGTGTGGTAGTCAATTTCTACTTAAGCTCTTAGAAACTACGTTCGCACTTATCTATCCACACGAACTATTCTTCTTTCCTTAGGAATTGAGTCAACGGTGACACTAATGTTGAAAATCCTTCCACAAATTCTCTGTAGTAATCCATCCAATATATATGGCTTCTAATCCCTAATATTGTTGTCATTCCTGGCCCGCTAACAGCTGTTTTGATCTTGGCTGGGTCCACAGAGATTTCTTCACCTGAAATCACGTGACCATTCTCAGGTGACTCTCGTGATTCTCAGCACTCAACAAATATACCAGAATATCCTTGATAGACATAACCACGAACTAAACTCGATATCTTTTTTTTTTTAACACTTGGTTGGCCAAGTCCATGACAGTAGTTGGAGTGTTCACTAGACCAAACGGTCTTACAATACTCTTGTAATGACCATCCCGAGTATTAAACATCGGATCCCATAGTTACTTCTTTCTAATCCTCAACTGATGATACCCTATCCTCAAGTCGACCTTTGAAAATATCGACACTCTTTGTAACTGGTCACATACTTCATTGATCTTCAGTCACGAACACTTGTCCTTGATCGTCACCTGATTGAGTGAACGATAGTCGATGCCTATTGCAACGAATCATTCTTCTTTCTCTCGCCCACAAACTAATGTTTCCTAAAGTGATGCACCAGCATGTATAAATTCCTCATTCAATAATTCTCGCATTTGCACCATCAGTCCTTTTAACTCTAACCACCACAACTGGCAAGAAGCCTTAGTGAGTGGCTCTGTCCCAGATGCTAACTCAATCGCAAATTGTATCTCTTTCAGTGACAACCAACCTAACAATTCCTATATAAACACATTCATAAATTCTCGAACTATTATGATGTCCTCAATCTTCAGTTCTTCAATCTGTCTTATCTATAACAATTGCCAAGTAACCTAGGCAACTTCCATATAATCAAATGGATTGCCTCAAGTGACGAGATTAAGGAAGTCGAGGGTCCTTCTCGGCTCCCAATAAACTCAACACTTCTACATGCTAACGGATTAAGTTGGATTACTTCATGACCATAATTCATTACCACAAGATGTTTCATGAGCTAATTCTTTCCACACTTGATGATATAGTTGTTGGAATTTTGTTTGATAAAACAAAAAAGAGTACTTTTTACTTTGTCCCACACAGAAAAGATGGGAGCAAGTGGGTCAGTTTAAATATGTGGGTTTTCCTTTTGTAGTTAAAGGAGTGATTAGGTGGGGCTAGACCCCACCATACCCGCGTGCGGGTGCGCGAATAATTGCGCGATTTTGGCGCGATTATTTGGCGCACTTATACGCTTGCGCGCCCGCGGTTTAATTAGCATGAATCCCTTGCTATTTATTTAATTTTTTTATTTTTATTTAAATTCTAAGGTTGCATTTTAATTTGAGAATTTTCGGAAATGAAATATAAAATGAAAATTCGAAATTCTATTTTTTTAAAAAAATATTATTATTCCGAATTTTATTTGTGTCTTTTCAAGACAACCTTTGAAAAAGTTACTTATTCGGTTTTGCAACATTTTCCGAAAGGTTGCAATTGTTCGGTTTTCGACTTCTTCCGAAAAGTCGCAGTTGTTTATATGAACAATTTTCAAAAGGTCGTGTTTGTTCATTATTTGACAGTTTTTCACGAATAGTTGTAAGACTGTTTCATATATATATACTTGTCAATTTTCGGAATAGGTGTGTGGTCATTTTTTCGAGTCTTCTTTCTGAAAAAACAGCAGCCAATTTTTTCGATTGTTTCTTAGAGAGACCCTGGAGAAGTACTAGAATTGCTATCTAGTATTCTCATCCGAGACTTTGTTGTATCCTGGAGGATTTTTGCCGGTGACCATTAGCAATATTGTGGGGCAAATAAATCCTTAAAGAAAGTGATATCACGCCTCAAAGTCCGAGTTGTTTTACTCGATCCGATTTCATTGTTCAACCCAATTTGAAGCATATTTTCCAACAATAGTTGTACACCAATAGCCAATCAAGTACAACTCTAGTCAATGGTTCTTTTCTTACAACCTTAACACACAAACGGAAATTCCACAATTTAATCCCCAAAACTCTAAGGCACTATTCTGATAAAAGCTTCCCAATAACACTTTTCCTCTAATTGGTGCAAGGTCAATTCTATTCCTGTCCCTCTCGCCATCCTAGTGGCGTCCAATTGCGATAGTGGCATTTATGCTCCTTTGGATTCTCATTGATAGTCTCCCACTTAATGGTCGTGATGGTCACAATCAAAGTACGTTCTAGCCATACTCGGATACTGGATTTATCCATACTTCCTTCTACAAACTCGGTACATAATTGGTGAGTCATCTATCTCCTGTCAGATGATAGCATGCATTCTTACTTGCATCGGGGTTTGTTCCAACACATTCACTAATCTTATCTTATCAACGGTGATGACACTTGCGATCCCATCAATGGTGATAGCAACTGCTACCATGGTCTCATTGACCTTCTGGAACAGTCTCTTGCCAAGTGACCCTGTAGGTCATAATCAGAACAACCATCCGTTTTAAAATGGTACAGGGTTGATTCACCTTGTCTTCCATGATACACAACATTCTGATTCGATGCTGACTTGTCTATCTCGCCTTTCCCGATGGGCGGAATAAAAATGTATTTTTCCAGTCATAGGCTCCTTTCTAAACTGGTTTCCATCTTTACTGAATTTGAACTTTGACTCGGACGCAACGACTTGCTCCCATATTACATCTCCATATTGAACCTCGACAGGTGTGGCAACAACAACGGTTCCGACACTGACGGCAGTAGTGATAGCGGCAACAACAACGGCTTGATCCCAAGCTCATTGGCTCAACAAGCTCCTTGGGAAAACTTGCACCTGAATGATCCCGTTGAACCTAGGATTGCTTAGTGTTGCTACACTCTCAGTATCAACCTACGGCAGTACTCTTACACTTGCGCTAGTTTAGCCGACACTTTGTCACAACCACTTTGGGCACCGATCCTTGTCAGCGTTCCTTCACGAGTTCCAGAGGCTATTGTGTCCTCTTACTAGGAGTCATCAGCTCCTAATCACTCATATTACATGATCTTTATAGAAACATGTTTTCTAATTCTAATACTTGATTAGAATTTGAGTGATCCACACCAATAAATAATTCTACCAATTAGCTACCACAGACATGCACTAGCATGAATTAAATGTTCTTCCTATTAACTATCCCATGACTCATCGTACCTTATCACTACAACTATTGACCCGCTCTGATACCATTAAATGAGGATGTCACACCCTGATCCTCCGAACACGTGCCCATCCCTCTTTGGTCGATTAAATTGCGATGTCCCAAGACGCATCGCTGACCCATTCATTTTGAATGCACATGCGGAAGTAGATAAGTAATCCCTAGAAAACAATTCAATGAGATAGAAAAGTATGGTCAATTTTTCAAACCAAAACAAACATTTTATAAACAACCAGGTTTATTTACAATACTAGACTATTTACAAAAAGGTTAGCTCATTCCAAAAGGAACTATCCTATGATCTACCAGTCAGACCCGTTCATCAATTTTGGTCTATCCACCTTTTCAAACTCCAAGGCTTTTTGGTCCTTCATCAACACCATCTAAAGACTTGAAAATGGTTATACAATAATCAGTGAGATAATGTCTCAGCAAGTTCAACCCCCTAAAACCCGATTAGGAAGCCAATACGCCTTAAGGGCTGCCTAAGCACAACATGGGTCAGACTCCGGGGCTTTTGGTCCTTCATCAACACCATCTAAGGACTTAAAAATGGTTATACAATAATCAGTGAGATAATGTCTTAGCAAGTTCAACCTCCTAAGACCCAATTAGGAATCTAATACGCCTTAAGGGCTACCTAAGCACAACATGAGTCAGAGGACTTACCTTTCCCTCAATTTCTTCTTGCAGCTCAATACAATTTATAATTCATCGAATCAATTCACTACATCAAATCATTCAATCAAATCGAATCATCAATCAATCAACTTAGTCGATCACATGTTAACAATGGTCATTCCCCAGCCATTTTAATTAATACTACCTATAAATCCAATCACGCCCAAAACTGCTTATTATAAGTAGTATAGCTCATCAGAAACTGTCTCAATTTCTAATATAGTATATTATATATGCTCACCAAAAACTGCCGCAATTATACTCATATAGTATATTATTTATGGTCACCATAAGCTGCCGCAATTATAAATATAGCATACTATAGCTAACTAGAAACTGCCACAATTATCAATATAGTATACTATAGCTCACCAAAAGCTGCCAGCCATACTTTCATACTATGCTGATAAATGTATATATGATTGCCAGAAGCTGTCGATCATACTTTCATAGTATGCTAATCATTTAATCAATTCACCACTTTTATTGTTCCTGATAAAAATACCTATGCGTGGGTACACAGTCGACCTTAGCCAAAATATAATATTTTCATTTTTGAACCTATCACTATTTTCAACAGTCCTAAAATAGACTTTTGATGTTGTAAACCAACGCTCGGTAATTTCCCACTTAATTACCAAATTAATTAATTTAGGAATAAAATCCTAAAATCATAATTAATTTAATTCAGCACAACGTAATGCTCAAATAAATAAATAGATCACACCATCATACCCAACATAGAATTCCGGTCGTCGGCTATCCCAGCCTAATTTTCAAAAATTAATTAATTACATAAAATATTAAATAAATGTGATAAATCCAATTTAGGCTCGTAATGCCTAATTGGAAGCCAAGACGAGCCCGAAAATTGCGAGACTTGTTCAATAAATACCATGACCTATTTTCTTGTTAAGTACACTATCCATTTTCCTAACATGCATTAATAAGTCTCTAATTTAATTATTCTAATCTAATCTATCCACCTAATTGCATTTAATTAAATCTAATCAACCCCTAAGCATCATTAGCATACTAATAAGGGATTAGTGAGCAAAACTCACCGGATTAATGATCTGCTCAGATCAAAACAACAAGGTCGCAGTGAGGAATGACAACCCCCAAAGCGGGACCACCAATGAGGGCACGGATCGGGCCGAAATCGACCACACAAGCCTTGGCCACAAATTGGAAAAACCGGTTCTGATCCGGCTCGTTTTTGGCGCTACTGGGCAACTCGATTTGAGCTAGGCTAAGCGATCTCGGGTGCGGCTAAGTTGGTGGCGTCGCTACTCAACAAGGAGACAAGATGGTGGAGCAGCTTTAGAGAAACACGGGCTACAGCAGCTACGGACGAAATGAGTAGAGAGTTGGATGGCAAACGGCAAGGAGCTGGGCTGCTTCACTGGTGTGGGGAAAGAAAACGTGGGGGAGGGGAAATAAATTTGACTCAAAAGTCAAAAGTGAGGGGGGGAGGAAGGAAGGTAAGTCACGGCAAAGAGGGAGAGGTCGGTTTGGGGGGGGGGGGGGGGCTTTCGCACGAGAGAGAGAGAGAGAGAGAGAGAGAGAGAGAGAGAGAGAGAAAACATGTGCGTGAGGGGGAAAAGGGAGTGTGCGGCCAAAGGGAAAAAAGGGGAAAAAAATAAAATAAATTCCTAAACCAAAACTTTTCGGTCCCACTTGCTCTTAATTAGTCTAATTTAGTCCCCCAAAATCCCCATGCTAAGTACTTAATCCTCACTTGCTTTCTTGCATCAAATTTCCCTCAAACAACAAATATCGGGCAACAAAAACGGCCATTTCCTTCAATTTCGAATTCTAATTCATTTTCTTTTCAGAATCCAATTTTATGAACAAACAAATTTGGTTAAGATCCAATTTGAATTCAGAAAAAGCCCAAACAACTTTCATTCACCAATTCACTCATACCATATGCCAAAAATCCCTTTAAAGTGGCCAATCCGAATTTCCGTTCGTTTTCCGAATCATTCAAACGATTTTTCGTAAAAATCTTGAACTCTTCGAAAAATCTTCGAAAGATGAGTCGACGTTCCTAAAATGACATGTGACATGACAAGACTTTCAATTTCTGAAATCGGGTTTAAATTCACAGTTAATTTCAACCAAACGCAATTTTAGGGTGACATAATCTATCGGGTAGCTTTTAGAAATTTTTCGTGCAAATGACTCGTGGTCAATTTTCTTCAAGCTATAATGAACCCATTCGACACATTGGCGACTCTCCATTGTCATGAAAATCTCAAGGTTCCAAATACGAACGATGCCAAAATGATAGAAAAATCAGTTTAGTACTGATCGACGAGAATTTCGCAAATTAGTGGAATCACCCACGTTTAGCCACACATCTCAGTCGAACCGACCTATCTCTAATCTCTGATCAATTTTTAACTGTACCGTAATGACCCTTGCAAACTAGCATGGTTGAGCAGTCAATTCCTAGTCAAATTCTCAAGTTTATTGCATTTAAAATCCCTTAACGACTTCACCTGATAGGCTAGTTATCTCGTGAGTGGCCATCTCAGAGAAAAATACTATAGTTGCATTGACAAAAAGCCTGATTTATCCAATCGAAATCAGAATTTGAGTTTTCAGGATGTCACAATTCTTCCCCTCTTATAAAAATTTCGTCCTCGAAATTTAAACTTTTACAAATCCTTAAATAAAAAGGTGGGAGTATAGTCGTCTTATCGCATCATACTTTTCCTGGTTGCTTCTTCAATCACGTCGTGTTGTTATACCACTTTGACTAAGGGGACCATCTTGGTATACAAAATCTAATACTTTTGAATCACACTTTGAACCGGGCTTTTCACGTATAACACTTTGCCGTCCATGTCTAATTCGTCAAGATTTAGCACATGGGTCGGGTCAAGCTCATATGTTCTCAACCTCTACACATAAAAGATGTCATGCACTCGCACCTACTTCAGTGGTAATGCAAGACGATATGCTAGGATCCCAACTCTTTCCAGAATCTCAAAGCAACCTACGTATCTCGGTTTCAGTTTTTCCCTCTTTGCCGAAGCGCAAGGTATTCCTCATTGGTTACACCTTCAAAAAGATGTAATCACAAATTCAAAACTCTAAGGGCTCTCGATATTCAACCATACAACTTTTCTAGCGGTTCTGAGTGGTCTTTAATCTGATTCTGATCACAGCAACTACCATCACTAACTATTATACTAACCCTAGTCTGTGATCTTTCTTTCCCTAACTTCATCTCATCAATTGAAGTTCTGCATTCTCTACTATCCACTGCTTCAAATGAAACCATCTAAAAGCTCTGCCAAACTTGGAACCTCTAATCTAGATTCTAAATATAATTCATCCCCGGCACTCCATGCAAACGAACTATCTAACGTACATACACTTTTATATGCGTGTCCAAATCAAGATCCTTTCGTATTATACTGAAGTGAGCCGACTTTGTCAGTCTGTTGACCACTACCCAAATGGAATCATTGCCTCTCTGATTCCTTGACAAGCCCGTCACAAGGTCCATCGTGACATACTTCCATTCCCATCAGGACTCTCGAGCGATTGTAAAAGTCTTCCCGATTTGCATTACTGAACTTCCACTTACTAACACCTTTGACACTTGCAAAGAGAGAGAACGTGCGCGTGAGGGGTAAAAGGGAGTGTACGGATGAAGGGAAAAAAAGGAGAAAAAAATAAAAGAAATTCCTAAACCAAAAGTTCTCAGTCCCACTTGCTCCTGACTAGTCCAATTTAGTCCCCAAAATCTCCATGCTAAGTACTTGATCCTCACTTGCTTTCTTGCATCAAATTTCACTCAAACAACAAATCTCAGGCAACAAAACGGCAATTTCCTTCAATTCCGAATTCTAATTCATTTTCTTTTCGAATCCAATTTTCTAAACAAACAAATCCAGTTGAGGTCCAATTTGAATTTAGAAAAGGCCCAAAGAACTTCGATTCACCAATTCACTCACACCATATGTCAAAAATCCCTTCAAGTGGCCAATCCGAATTTCTGTTTGTTTTCCGAATCATCCGAAATGATTTTCTGTAAAAATCCTAAACTCTTCAAAAAATCCTCGAAAGATGAGTCTACATTCCTAAAATGACCTGTGACATGACATGACTTTCAATTTCTGAAATCGGGTTCAAATTCGCAGTTAATTTCAATCAAATGCGATTTTAGTGTGACATAACCTATTGGATAGCTTTCAGAAATTTTTAGTGCAAATGACTCGTGGTTGATTTTCTTCAAGTCACAATGAACCCATTCGACACATTGGCGACTCTCGGTTATTGTGAAAATCTCAAGGTTCCAAATATGGACGACGCCAAAATGATAGAAAAATCAATTTAGTACCGATCGACGAGAATTTCTCAAATTAGTGGAATCACCCACATTTAGTAATACCTTCCCATTTGAATAGAGCTAATTGACTGCACCTAACTAATTTCAAAGTCCTTTTAGATCACATCATTTTAATACTTACCACTAGCTCATAATAAGATAAACAATGTAATCCCTCGCAAGAAGCAATGACCTCGTGCTTTCATATGCATCAAATGAGCCAAGGGTAGAGAGAAACCACATTCCCATCTTTATCCATCACATTTAAATACGATCATATCTTTCCTCAAAAGCATATCAAGAATCCTAATGTTGTGGTCCCTGCGTTAATTTCTTGGATGACCTCATCAATGGTTGATCCACTGACTTGTATCCAAAATAAAGAGACCAGTTATTTAGTTTCTCCTACATGAAGTTTTCGCTTTTTATAATTCTTTTGATAGATTGTAAATTAATTGCCGGGTCCATTTGATATAGAGATATATTTAATATACACATACAATTAAAATACATTGCTATAATGCTCTAGCTTGCTCTTAGGCAATTATAGTGTATTTGATAACATTTTTGTTATTGGGAACAATTTTTTTTTTCAAAAATAGTTTTTTTTTCTATTTCTATTCTCAGTAACATTTTTTTGAGCAAAAGAACACATTTGGTAACTACACAAAATTTATGTTCCCAAAATAGAAAATGTATAGGAATGCATTTAGCAAGACCCTCAAAAAATTTTGTGATGTAAAATTTCTTTTAATTTTTTTAATAATTTTGTTCACTTTCTTTTTATTTTCTTTTCTTCCTCTCTTATTCTTCCTCCTTTAGCCGATCACCAAGCCTCAACAATGGCCGATGATTGGCCAAAGATGAGAGCCAGTGAGGTTGTCGGCCTCGGACGAGGTCGAGCCTCGCCATGCCAATGAGGTCAAGCCTCGTTGAGGGTTGGTGAGCCTCGACGAGGTTGCTAGACCTCATCTCTAGTTAATCGCTAGCCATGCCAAGGTTCGACGACTAGTTAGGAGAGAAAGAAAAAAAAAAAAGAAAGAAAACGACTTTTTCCAGAAATTTTTCCAATGAACAAGAAACAATTTTTTCTACTTCTTGTTTATGTTCTAAATCTATTCCGAGCTACTTTTCTATCTTGGGGAATAGACAAATTAACGGATGTTACTAAATAGATTTCTATTTTTTTTTCCGTTCCAAGAAATAACAGAATAGAAATTTAAGAAATAGAAATGTTAACAAACATACCCTTAGTGGCTAAGGTCAAACGATTGCACTTTGGTCACAAATGATTCCTATCTTTCTTTCAAAGCTAGCTAGATATGGAACAATGCAATTCTCCCTAAAGCCACTATAATATTGGGAAAAAAATCAAGTCATCTTAAGAAAATGAGGGCATTTGAAGTTCTTACTTGAAATTTTCCTTTTTTTTTAAATAAAAAAAAATAAAATAAACCGACTCAAAACATTTGTTCCACAGAAGATCAGCTTACAAGCTTTAACCACAGAATCTTCTAACAGACACTTGAGATCGAATACTTACTTTAGGTGTTGACTAATTCCAGGAGAGCGTTGGGTTATCTGTTGAAATACGGAAATGCGTCCCGTGGGAAAATAAGATGAAAGGAAAAATTGAGAAAAATTAATATTCTTTATTTTCCTAAAAAAGAAAAAACAAGGTCCTTTATTTGGGAAAAAAGGTGAAAGAGCATCTTTTGGTTCTTTTGTAGCGAAAGACTAAAGCTTCAACACGTAGAGACTTTGGGCAGACAAAGAAATAGGGTGGTCATCTGTTTGCACTTGAACGAAAGTAGCCTTGGACCATAGTAACTCCTTAAATTGCTACATCTGAACACTAAAATGTAAAATTTTGAGGGTGTTCCTTAAGATAAGAGAAGAAAAACTATCTCCTAATTTAGGGGTGGGGCATGCGGGCACCGGTAAGTTTAAATAAAAAATCATCTATGCAACCTGTCATCAGGACTCTGGCAAACAGGCGATAGAGGCCCCATCAGTAGCTTTGGCTATGCTTGCATTGGTGAGGTACCCTCAGTAACGAAAACCTAAAGCTTCAACACATAGATTTTAGGCAGACAAAGAGTAGGGTGGTCATCAGTCTGGCCTTGAACATTAGCATGTAGCGTCATTGTGTGTGGGTGGTTGTCGTTTTCTATTCTAAAGCTGCTTGACTATACTGGCAATTTGTTTTTTTTTTTAAATTATGTAGTCTAATTGTCACACCCTAAACCCCGGGTATGCACACATCCCTCGGCTGTCGATTAAAAATGTGACGTTCCAGGATGCGTCACCGACCCATTCTTTTTTTATCTTTCAATTAAGCGCATGCGAAAGCGACATAATAAACACCCGGCCAACAAACAAACACAGGGATAGTAAAAACACGGCAACCAACGCCGGAAACAACATATTCATTTATCAACTGTTAATCCTATGAAGTTTAATACTTATAAGCTTTTCCACGGCCACTTCCTATCAACCCTCTCAAAAACCTCTAAGGGTTAGGGTTCAACCTACTTCACTAGAGACAAGATTAGCCAAAAAGGTGTCGCATCTTGCGCCCACTACATTTGCACTTAGCAGATCTCCACGCTATGGCCCTGAAAAACAAACAATGAGGTGAGATAAATATCAGTGAGTCAAAACCCTACATCTTGATTAGGATGCAAATTATCCTCAAAGGCAGTCCTAAACACGCACCATACAAAACTTATCTCACCTCGGCACATCCCTACACATTAGTGCACCACATAAGCATTATAACCGGAACACATACTTTTCATTCCTCAAACAATCTCATGGATCCGATTATAAGGTAAAATCGTTATGACACGTCATATATCGTGTCACACAATTTTGCCCCACAATCAAGCGCAACTATCACAACCATTCAGGCATGTTCCATTATTACAATCCATCGGTCACGGCTAACTCAATAGTTGGTGGTCATCCGACTTAACCAGGCATCATCCTGCTTCATTAGGCATGGCAACGTCTAGCACTACATGCTTAGACAACATTCCATAAAGGAGTATCAGCCCAACTTCCATTGGGCATCCGAACTTAATCAAGCATCGCCTCCCCAACTCTCGTTGGGTAACGGGTTCCGATAGTGACCACACGAGCACATACTCAGCCAAGGACACCTTGCTTTGCATTCAAATATCTCATTTTCAAATAATAAACTTGGCCGCTTTTCTTTCGTATTAAAAATCTCGATAAAAATAATTGTGTGTGATCACGTATTTAAAAGCAAACCGTCAAAACTAGTACGCTCCTATTTTTAAAAATTGGTGTCAAAAACCGACACCTAGTATTTTTCTAATTAAATGGCCATAAAATCAAGTTTTGCAATAATAATGAATCACTACCACCAAGCAATCAATTGCACATATAAGTCATCAAAATCAGACAAAATTTCATCCACGAATGAGCATAAAATTTCACAAAATGGCTAATCCATCACTAATTACACTAATTACGATTAATTAAATAAATCACGATTAATTAAATAAATTACGATTAATTAAACTAATCCAACTTAATTAATCTAACCATGATTAATTAACCTAACCATGGTTAAATAACTAACCAAACTAACTAGCCTACCAAACTAACCTAAGTAAGCTAGTTACTCTAACTAAACTAATTAACACTAATCCACTTAGCACTAATCTAACCCCTAAAGCAATTAACAATCTAATCAAAGATTAGGAGTTAACTCATCAAATTAGGGTGGCAGCGGGTTCATAGCGACGGCAATGCAACGGTGGCGAAAACCTAAGACTACCGCATCTCCAATGGAGCTCAACTGGCGGTTGAAATCAGCCCTACAAGTCACGGCCAAGAGGGAGGTTCGATTCTGTGGTTGCTGGACCGCGGGGGCTGGTGGCGTGGTTGGGCTGGACACGGGCTGGTGGGTGGAGCTGGCAAGCTGAACAGGCAGACGGTGGTGAGGCGCGGCTGATTGGGACAGCGGCTGTTGTGGTGCGGAAGTGGAGAGGCAGTGGCTATTGACTTCGGTGAAGTGGACTGAAGCAGCTGGACAGGTAGAGTGGGGCTAGACGGTGAGGGTGAGGGATCATGGAGGGTGGTTGGGCTGACGGCGTGAGGGGAAGATGGAGCAGCGATGGAGATGGTGAGCTGATGTTGTGGTGGCCTGGACTGGTGAAAACGCGCGGCAATAGAAGGGAAGTGGAGATGGAGCAGTTGAGCAGCAGGGAGAGTCGGCTGAGGAAGGAGGAAGTGCACGCATGAAATAAGGGAAAAGAAATGGGAGAGAGAGGGAAAATTGGAAGTCAAGGCTGCAGCCAATGAAAAAGTAAGGAATATCTAAATGATCATTGCAAAGCCTCAAAGTCTTCAGTCCTAAAGTCTATTGGCCAACCAATAAGAAATTAGCTTCAATTTCCACAAACAAAGCCAATTTGGAGGTAGAAAATTGCCCTTCTTCAGCCCATCCGTATTTCCCTTAATTTCCCATTTGTCCAAAAATTGATTTTCCACTAAAATTCTGGACTCGATGAAAATTCCCAAAACTGAATTCAATTTCATGATTAAAATCAACCAAACGCGATTTTAGTAAAAAGATGAGACAAACCTATCAAATGAATTTAGGGATTTTAGCGCGTTTGACCCGTGGTCAATAATTTTTTTTTCACGTTTATGCATCTCCGACGTAAACTGACTCTCAATTGTCGTAAAATGGTTAAAATTACGTGTCCCGAGTATAATATCGATTCAAAATTGGTTTATGTTGACAAATAATTTAGGAAAAATAAAATTGCATTTTGAACAAATAAAAAGAAAAAGTGAAAATGGGAGAAATTGATTTGATTGAATTATGCAAGGAAATATGGAATTCTTATGGATGTCCGGATTTTGTTAAATGCAGCAACAATTTTGAAATCAAGTGAAAAATTGGCAAGAATTGAGCTTATTGCCAAATCATACAGATTTGATTTAATGTGATAAGAAATAGTAACTCGGAAAATGCCATGTAAAGAGACTATTTCGAATCACTATAAAAGATAGGCTCATTTTTCATGACAGAGGGGGGAATTTTCAAAGAAATTGAGAGTAAAAAGTTCCGGAGAGAAGTTCGCACAAAAAAAAAAGCTTTGAGAGAAAAAAGAAAAAAAGTCAGCTTTTTCCTTCCGCGGAAAAAGCAGAAAAAGAAACAGGAGGGGAAGAAAGAATTCGTATAGAGAGTAGACATGAGGTGAGAGAGAAAAATCAAAAAAAAAAAAAAAAAAAAAAAAAGACATGCACTGTGCTTCTTCTTCGTGGGTTCCTTCTTCGTGAAGCCACACGCCGCTCCGCTGCTGCTGACTACGCCCACACCGCCTCGCGCCGGCCACCGCGCCTCTGTCACCGCCACTCAACCTCCCCTGCGACGCCAACAGCAACCAACCCCGCGAGCCCCCCCTCGCTGCTCAACCCGACGCCCGTGCCTGCACCTCCACCGCAAAGGACCGTCGCCAATGCCACAGTTGCTCCCTCACCACTCAGCTGCTGCTGAACCCAATCTCGCCGCTTGAGTGCCGACACCTGCAGATCTGAGCTCGCCTCCAACCAACACCGCGCCTCAGCGACTCGTGAGCATCACACCCACAACGACCTACGCCTCAGCCCACGCCACCTCTGCCGCTCTCCTTGCTCCGATCGTCGCTATGTCTGCCTCACTTCCTTCCGGTGAACCCACAGCAGCACCTCCGCGTTTATTCCCCGACGATGCTGCACTTGCTTACCCTGACGTCACTTCTCACTACCACCGCAGCGACCCACGATCCAACTGCTACTCGCCGATCGCCGATGCCGCGCCACCCTCTGCCTGACACCAACCAACCTACTGCCCGATTCCCACGCCCAGCTCTGTTGGTTATCCCACGCCCATGTCGATGCTGCTGCTCTCCCCATTAGATAGTTTATTTTTTCATTTTTTATTTTTCATTTATTTATTCATTTTAAATTTTGTTATTATTGTTCAAGTTAGAATATGGTTTGTCAATGTTAATATTTGTGCATTTTGTAGGCATTATCCGCTAGGATTTTGTCCAGAATTATTGTAATTATTAATTTAATCCGAGAGACACCGGATTATTTTTTAAATTATATTAATTTTTGGGATTTTTGGTAGAATTTTAAATCATTATAATTATTAATTTGATCCGTAACACTTTGGATCAGATTTTTAATTATTTTGATCCCTTTATCGTGATAATTAGGGTTAGGATAATCGTTAATTTGACCTCGAGACAATATGTTATTTTTTCGATTATTTTAATCATTTATTTTGTTGATAGCTTAGATTTAATATTTATTTAATAATTAATTATCTTTTATAAAAAACTAAAGAAATCAGAAAATCAAAAATCAAAATTCTGCATGAGCATATAGGTTTAGTAAATAAATTATAATTTTCTTAGGATTACATTTTTAGGATTGCATTGGTAAAAATAAGTTAGGGTTGAACCTAAATAACTTTTTTTTTTTTTAAAAAATAGGGTTTAGATAATGTTCGCTCATCTCAAATCTCATTTTTCTAAACAATAGTTTTCTAAGATAGGATAGGGTTTAAGTCAAATTAATCCCTAGAATAAATTAGAAAATTATCCATTTTTAGATAGTTTAATTAGGGTTTTTATTAATTCCGAATTTCAATAAATAAAAATACAAAAATACTAGGGGCATGTTAACTAGTTTGCATAATAGGATCATTTAATCAGAATTTGTTCATTAGTGAAGTTAGGTCATGAGGTGCATAATAACTAGTTTGCATAATAGGCCCATTTAATTAGAATTTGCATATTAATAAGATTAAGTCATTTAGTTAAAAAAATGCATTTTATAAAAGAATTCTAATTTTCAAGAAAACCCAAAAAAATTGTTTGCTTTGTGTGATGCAATTTATTTATTGAAATTGTCACTTTTTGCAAGATAGTAATTTAGGTTAAAATAAATCGTCTGCCGCAAAAAAACTAATCGATTATAACGGTATCGTTCAAGGGAATAAAATAATTCTCCAATTATTTTACTGTATAATCAAATAACCATTGTCAATTTTACTTAGGTGTCTAATTGTAGTGGTTATAGATATTAATCATTTGCATGTTAAATAATTGAACCTTAAGTCGCGATTTGATATGGGCTTGGGAGATCTAAGTTTAAAAAAAAACTTAGTAGTCCATTAACCTAGTTTTAGGTGGTCGCGTTTTTATCGTTCGACACAAATATCACGATCATGCATCACCTAATAGTAATTCCATTGATTAACTTATATCGTCGAGAATCTATTATAAGTAAAATGACCATAGGCGCGTTGACAAAACAATCATTTCATATAATCGAGACGGAGTCAAATTTTGGGATGTCACACTAATGCCCTAAACAATTTTTAACTTTAGTTGGTGTCCCAATTTGACATTTTGTCTCATAAAAAACTTTCAATTTTAAGTCCAGTCGTGATTCTATCATAATTTTTTTTTTTTTTTGTCTTTTAAAAAGATATTGGAGGTCAAACACGTAATGCGGGAGTTGACTAATTCTAGAATTGCGTTCGAAAGGTTTCCTCGTAAGAAAATAATTACATGACACAAATGTAATCAAAGTTGGAAAAGGACATCCATGAGTTTTATTTCAAGAATTTTTTAAGCATCATCTTCTGTTCCAATGGTGGTCAGCTCTGGTTTTAGTTTTCCTTCCTAGTCACGTTCAAAAGATGATTTCTTTTTAATGAAAAGTATTACAAGGTTAAGAGATCCTACTAGAATTATAATCCAATATAGACAATATTATCCAATTAGAATTTTTACTAATAGATCAATTTATAGTAATTTTCTAAAAGGGTCCCAATATGTCACAATCTTTCCTTAGGTGAACTAGCCAGGGGATGGCTAATGGATTACTGAGCTCAAATACTTAATTCAAGCTCTCCTAAGTGCATATTAATTCGCAACCTTCGAATTAATTAGCATGCAAAATCAATTCACTTAGGACTCACTACTGATCGATTATTGGTGGGCTGATTAGATACCACAGTAAATTGTGGAAGTGTATTTTATTTTCGTGAATGGATTCATGGACTTGAGTATGCTAGATTACTTTAACACTCTTGCAGTACCTTTTCTCTTTTATTTCAAAAATATTTTGCAGGTAACTTGGATTAATTTTTAACCTAACCACTAACATGCAAGTGGTGATCATGCATATGTGATAAATAAAGATAACCCTCAATAATCAAAAGCAATAAATAAATTCCAAGAAATGAAGAATTCAAACACTGAGTTGATCTAAAGCACTAAGTATATTAAACTTAGCCGAACCATGATTTTGTAAATAAATATGCAATCCTAATTAACTCTTTTTAATTTTTCTCTTCTTTTTTCCTTTTTTTTTTTTTTCTAATGAAGACTAAACTATAAGCAACGCAAGTGATGCAAACTTTGACCCAAATGCAATTCATGAAAAATGCTATATATGATCTAATTCTGATGGGAAAAATTACCAAAAAAGTTCTAACTTGTTATAATTGTATTAATTCAGCTTTAAACTTATTTTTTTTGGGCCAATTGAGTCATAAACCTTTTATAATTATGATGGTTCATTCCTTCAAGCCAAAATTGGCCTACTAGTGCTGATGTGGCCATCGGTTGGCACTGGCGACAATTTTTTAATAATATTTTATTTTTTCAAATTATTTTGCTAATTTTAAAACATTTCTTCCCTTTTTTTCTATCTTTTTTTTTCCCCGCTCTCTCCTCCTTCCATCCTCCCTCCTTCTTTCTTGGGCTTCGACGATTGACCAAAGGGGAGGGTTGGCTAACCGCTAGACTGAGGTAGCCAAGCGAGGGCGAGCTTGCCTAGCCACTAGTAGAGCAAGTGAGCCCCAACCAAGCGAGAGCTCGCCTTGCCAAACTTAGTGATGGTTGGCAAGGTGAGCCCTCGCCAAATCCGACAAGGGCCTCACCTCACTAGACCCAGTGACAATGAGGCCCCTTTGCCCAATCTAACGAAGCCCCCTCCCCGAATCGGCAAAGGCTCGCCTAGCTAGTGGCTAGGTGAGCTTGCCCTCACCATATCTGGTAGGGGCTCGTCTCACCAATGGCTAGGCAAGCTCATCGCTCACTAGTGGTGGGTTGCTCACTCGCCTAGCCACTGGGCAAGCTCGCCCAACCGCCTTAGTCCGGTGGCCGGCTAGCCTTGCCCTCTAACCGTCACCGGTGCCAAAGGAAGAATGAGGGGGAGGAGGAAAAAAAAAAAAAAAGATAAAAATTTAATAAAGTGATTCAAAAAAATAAAATATTATAAAAAAATTATCGTCTACGCCACCTAGTGGCTACATTAATGCTAGTCAGCTAATTTTGGCGGGAGGACTAAACTAAAACAATTACAAAAGGTTTATGACTCAATTGGCCAAAAAAATAAGTTTATGATTGAATTGGCATAATTGCAAAATATTTAGGACTTTTTTGATAATTTTCCCAATTTTGATGACATGCAAAGATAAAATAAATTTATTCTAACATGGCATGCAATTTGAACTAAACGAACCTAAACATGCAATCACTAAATGACATGAAAAATATGACATGGTAATAAAGTGACAAACATATTGACTTGGCACAAATGATGTAGGATGATGACATGGAAAATATGATGACATGGAATGGCATAAATGATGTGGCAATCATGATATGGCAAGAATCATGCAACCTATTCTATATGATATGCACGTGCTATTTTTTTGGACATTTATAAAATTCGAAATAAATTATCTTGAGTGAGAGATTATTTAATTCAAACTATGAATTAAATTAGATTGAATCCTATCTCAATGGAAAAAACTATGACAAATTAGAGTTAATACCACAAAAAAGGCCCAAACTGATATAGCTATTACAAATTTATCTAAACTATTTTTTTACCACCAAAAATCCTAAATAATTTATCCACTATTAGTTTTCATTAAATAAAATTAATAATTGATATACTTGTAACAAACGAAGGGTTAAATCCTAAACTATTATAGTCAACTATCACATGTCATGTTATATCACAATATATTCAAATTAGGCAATGAAATTGATAATTCAAATTCGGGTAAGGAAAGTAAACTAATATAAAAGATCTGGTTTTCGAATCGAGGACCGATGGAGGGACGCTCACAGCGGTGGCAGGTTCTTGGCCAAGGGTTGGCTCACGAGGAGGAGAAAATCGCGATCCAAGGATGCCGTCGAGACTCAATTCAACAACAATAGGACTTGCGGTGGTGTTGGAAGCCCGTCAAAAACCTGCATAAATTGGACGAACTAGCTTGGAGTGTCGCGGGTCTACTGGGAAACAGGTCGTCGTCGTCGTCGTCGGGCCGAGGAGTTCTTAAGGCCTGCAACACAGGACATCTGTGGGGAGTGAAGTGGGGTAGCGGCTTTGTCAGCGAAGTGGGACCACCAATGGATGGTCTTCTCGGGTTAATGGTTGGTGAGCTACTTGGTTCGGTTCGATAGTCGACGGAGAGAAGGGACTCTCGGCCTTGGTTTCTGGTCGAGACTCAGTGAAAACCTGTAAAATAGAAATGTTATACCCCTCCACTCGGTGAGGGTGAGGGTTCAGCGAAGGCTCAGCGAGGGGACAGTGATGCAGGTTGCGATTGCGGTGGGTCTCAACTTCGTCGGTTGATCTGGTTCAGCGATGGTCGTCAAGCGCAACAGTGGTGCAACAGCTACAAGCCTGGCTACCGTCGGTGCAGCAGACAACAAGGAGCAACGGCGGGCAGTAGCAAGGTCGCGGCCGTGAGGAAGGATCCTCGGCTGCGACTCCCTCTCTCTCTTTCTCTCTTTCACTCTCTCCGTGTTTCTTTCATCGGGTCCTTTAATTCTCTAAAACTGCCGACCTCTTAATTGTGAAGACCTGATGTCCATTATGTGATTTTCAGCCACTAAGTGTGCAATGAGGCTTGGCCAAATTTTTCTGTCTTTATGGGATCAGCTCATGCAATTCAATTAAGTTTAGAATCTTTAATTAGGTCCCTCCACCATCAGTCCAATTAAAATGCGATATGAGCTTAACTATTAATGCAATAGAGCTCTTAATAATTATATGTGATTCAACTATCTTTTGTCTAAGGATCAAGTTTAATCCCTAATTTTTCTTAATGACACAATGGATAGCTAAAATTTAAGTGTCAACTGAATACAGGAAAAAAAAAATCCCAAGGGGGTCAAAATTTAATAGACGATGAAATTGAAAGGCTTCTTAGTAGGTAAAAAATTTCTTGGTCAAGATTGATTTTTTTTTTTTTGGTCGAAACTACCCTTTTATTATATCAACAAGAGATACAACCTGATGCTAGGGCATCACTAAATACAATATCCTAGAAGATAAAGGGAGGGTAAATAAGCCAGTTACGGACCAGGCCTTGATCCCGGTGGGCTTTGGCAGCCCAATCAGCTGCTAGGTTTGCTTCTCTGTGACCAGGCTGGAGTGAGAGATTAGGGAATTGAGAGATCACATCGTGAAGAACAGCGAAGAGATGGCGCTCCATCCATGGCAACGGCTGCTTCTCCAAAATGATCTCCACCAACAACAGGCAGTCCGACTCAACCATAATGCATGCGAGATGAAGCCCCTACTGGATCAGATGTTGGATGGCCAAAATAAGAGCGTAGATCTTAGCTTGGAAGGCCAAATGAGCTGGAACACTTCATGTAAACACATGAGTAAGTACTCCATTGAAATTCCTGTAAATACATGCTACTGATCCTTCCTCTCTCCCTGGTAGAAAAGCCCCATCAATATTACATTTGAGGCTACCTTTTGCTGTAGGTTTCCATCTTTGATCTGGGCTTACAATTGATTTTTGGATCTAATGTGCAGTGGGGTCAACAAGCGTCAATATTTGACTCTAGGCTAGGGCGTTCTCCACGGCTTGGATAGGATCTGGGTTCTACTGCCTGAAGATTGCGTTGTTTCGCTGGCACCAAATCTCCCACAACAAACTGGCGAGCACTTCAAAAACAGGGGAAGCCTTAGGAACAATGGCTCTAGCTGCAACCCACTCATCAAAACAACGCACAGAGGTAGGTGAAATCGAAACCCTGACCTTATAATTAGACCAGATATCTCTTGTCCAAGTGCAGAAGAAAAATAGGTGTTCAATTGTTTCTGGAACCTTGTGGTTGCAAAGGGTGCAGAAGGGGGTAGAGAAATATGTCTTTTATAGAGGTTTGCTTTAGTAGCAAGGGCATTTTTACACGCTAACCACATAAAAACACAATTCTTAGGAGCAGTTTTCATGTGCCAGATCTTCCTCCATAACTGAATAGGATTCTGATAAGAGGATGAAGCTATATTAAGTGGGGTATGTTCGGTCGAAGACACATAATGGTAACAACTTTTAACTGTATAGTCACCTGAGGAAGTTGCAATCCAAACTAATTGATCATTTAGAAGTGAAGGATTTATAGGTATGTTTAATATCACTTCACTGACCTGGGCATCAAAGAGGGTAGTGATAAGATCTGCATTCCATTTTGCATTAGATGAATCCAATAGATCAGCAACTACAATAGGTTCACCCTCCGCTGCTATTCCTCTTATTTTACCAATTGGAAGCCAAATGTCTTCTCTAACTCTAATTGTGGATCCATCCCCAACACCAACGAAGTTTAGGAAGAATGGTATATCTTCCCTTTAACATACTCTGTCACCCCCATGAAGGTCGATAGCCTAATTGCACACTTTGAAAAGAGGAATTCCTGAAATATAATCCCTTGAAAAGCTAACTCCATATAGCATTAGGTTGTTAAAAAATACGCCAAGCTTGCTTACCAAGCATTGCCTTATTGAAATTGATCAGATCGCGGAATCACATGCCCCCAGATTCTTTTGATTGCTTTAAATCTGACTAGTTTTGCCAATGAATACCTAATTTGTTGTCGTTATTGCTCCACCAAAATGCTGATATCTTCCTCTCTATTAATCTGCAGAGTGACAGGGGAAGCTTAAAGATGGACATGGCTTACTAAGGTAATGCCTGAATTACTGATTTCAGTAGAATCTCCTTGCCACTTTTTTATAAGAATTTTTCCTTCCAACCAGCTAATTTAGCATTTAGTTTTGCCAAGATCTAGGAGAACATCTCTCGTTTGGAACGGCCTCAATCAAAAGGGATGCCCAAGTACTTTCCATAACTACTCACCACAAGTATTCTTAATTCTCTTGCTAAATTGTTTTGTAAAGTCAGAGGATAATTTTTGCTGAAAAATAGACCAGATTTGTTCCTATTGATGAGCTGGCTCATAGCTAGACAATACTGGTTTAATATATTAGCAAGATTTTGGCATTCATAAACTATGGCTTTTAGGAAGAATATTGAGTCATCAACAAAGAACAAATGGGATAACGTTGGACAGTCTCTATTAAATTTGATCCCTTGTAAGTGGCCCATATCGACAGCTTGCATTATCATAGTTGACAGAGCATTTGCAAGTAGAATGAAAATATATGGGAAGAGGGGGTCACCTTGTCAAATTCCTCTAGTAGGCTGAAAATAAGGGAGTTGTTCCCCATTAAAACGAACACTAAAGGAAGTCATTGTGATACAAGCCATGACCATAGTAACCCATATGTTAGTAAAGCCCAACTTCTGCAAATAGGCTGTTAAGAAATCCCATTCGACCCTAACATAAGCCTTATGCATATCAATTTTCAAAAGAAGATTGTATCAATTTTCAAAAGAAGATTGTATCAATTTTCAAAAGAAGATTGTATCAATTTTCAAAAGAAGATTGAATCTTTTCTTGCATGTTCTCACTTTAAACTAATGAAGCACTTCTTGCACTACCATTATATTGTCTTGAATCTGCCTGCCACTTACAAATGTTGCTTGTTCTTTGGAGATCAAACTAGGAAGCCAAGGCTTAACTCTGTTAGCCATAACTTTTGAAATAATCTTGTAAGCGAAATTACAAAGACTGATGGGACGGTACTGGTCTATGCTTTCTGGATGATGAACTTTAGGAACTAGAGCTATAGTCATTCTGTTTAATCTAGGAGGCATACAACCTGAGGTAAAGAAATCTTGAACTGTTTTGATGAGAGTTGTTTTGATAATATTCCAGTGATGCTGATAGGAAAGGCCGTTAAGGCCATCTGGCCTAGGAGCCTTGGAAGCACCCAACTGGAAAGTAGCCTGGTACACCTCCTCTTCTATTACCGCACTCATCAATTGGGCATTCATTTCTATTGTTACCACTGCTGGACATTGTTCTAAAAAGGGACCGAAATCACGATATCCCACTAACTGATATAATTGAGAAAAGAAACCCATTGTCATCACCTTTAGCTGGGCTAGCTCCCTTATCCAGTTCTGGTTTTCATCTTTAAGCATACAAATTCTATTTCTTTATCTTCTTTGCACTGTACAAGCATGAAAAAGTTTTGAGTTTTTTTCAACCAGTTAATATGTGAACGCATAGCCCAGAACTACTCCTCTTGATGCCACAGTTTTTGAATTTCAACTCGAATGGAAGTGGCTAACTCCTTATCTCCAGTTTGATAGAATTTCATATTAGTAATTGTCTATAGTTGTTGTTGTAACTGAAGTATTCGCAGATGGCCATTACTGAACCGTGACTTGCTCCAACTAGCTAGCTTAACAGAAACTCCCTACAATTTAGATGCCAAAGAGGTATTACTACTGTTCCATGAGTGTTGAATTACCTCTTTACATTCTTGATCTTGACTCCAGAAAGCTTCGTAATGAAAAGTCTTTGCTCACTTGACAGGTTGAGAAGTAGTGTGCAGCAGGATAGGATAGTGGTCCGATCCTATAGGTGGAAGAGCTAGCACTTCTACAAAAGGATATGATAACCTCCAATCCATGGAGCAGAAAACTCGATCTAACTTCTCCTTCACCAGGTCATCCCCTGCTCTATTATTAGACCAAATAAATTCACACCATTTACTTTCCAATTCTAGTAAAGCACAGTCACTAATCAAATGTCGAAAGGATGTCATTCAAGAGTAAATAGCTGGTCTTTTGCCTACTTTCTCCCAGGGGAAAAGGAAATCATTGAAGTCCCCAACACACAGCCCAGGTAAAGGATTTGCTGCATAGATTGCCCTGATTGTATCCCAAAACTCCTGCCTAGCCTGATAAGTTGAAGGGGCATGCAGGCATGTTAAATGCATCGAAGCAGTTGTCAAAGGATCAAGGAGTATGAGATCTACAAAATTCTCCTCTTAGTGTAAAATAGTAATAGCAAAAAGGTCAGTCTAAAACATTGCAAGTCCTCCAGACAAGCCTACATGATACCTCAAGAAAGAGTGAGGGAAGTGAAACCGACGTTGTAAGCTCTTCACAACTGACTCTACATTCTTTATTTCCATTAAGAAAACTAAATCGGGCTTTTCAGAGGCTAACAAAGCCTTAAGGGCTTGAATTGTCAGGGGATTGCCCAACCCCTGACAATTCCAACTCAATAGTTTCATTTGTAGAGCGGTGGCTGTTGAGGGCCAGCCACCAAAGCCCAAGGAGCAGGATCTTCCACCACAAACATAGGGGTACCCAAAAGTTGAGTTTCATCCAAATCTAAAGAGTATCCACTCGAGTTTCATATGGTGAATATCTCTTGTTTTTCTTGCTCGATCCCACAGTTGTCATCGTTCTAGGGATTTTTGGTTTCTTCTATTGAGAAATGTCTGATGAAGGATGCTGAATGCTCTTCAACTTGGCTGTTGCAGGTACCAAGTCAATTGTTCACGTGGTTGGATTAACTGGGTCCATTCGAGAGGAAGTCCCTGAAGGGATAACAAGAGTCGAAACAGGGGCCTCCGAAGTAGGAACGATGGAAGGTAAAGCTGGGAGAGGGAGCTGCATAGCTGGAGGGGTTTCAGGTACAGCCTCCTCCATCTGCTCTATATGTTCTAGAGGATTGTAAAAAGTATCCCAATAGGGGCTAAGCTGTCTAACCTCTGCTCTCAACCACGGGCCATAGGCCATTGTCTCTTGACCCTCAAATTGAGCTTCCTCATAAGGATAATCTTTACATATAGCTGCATAATGACCTAGCTTTCCACAAAAATAACAGTAGTGGAATAGACGCCCATAGCGAAAATCCAACCACAGAGTTTTTCCTTCAATTCTTATGAGCTTTCTTGACCTTAAAGGTGCTTTCAGGTCTAGTTCAATTCAAACCCTTCTAGATGTATCAAGTTTCACTTCTAGAACTTGTCCCACCTGCTGCACAGCCCTACTTAGAAGCTGTTTAGTATTCCACTCCAGAGGTAAGCCTATCACATGAACCCAAAATGCACACTTGGAGAAATCATAACAGTGTAAAGGAGTATTTGGTTGCCAGGGACGTAGATGGACCAAATGACCTGAGAATAACCAAGGGCTCCCATCTAATATTTGTCATTTTTCCATTTCAGATCGAAATTTAATGATGTACAGCCCACCATCGCTAGGACAAATCTCAACTTGATCAACATGCCATGCTTTATTCATTGCTATTTGAAATGCAAGTAGATTTACAGCAGGATTTGTAAAGATATTACCCACCAGGATGAGGCAACACTCCTTGAGCTTGTCCAATGCAGGGACGTCGTCCCAAACCTCCAGTTCTTATTCCAAACACAGTCATCCCAGACGGTGACACAACGCAACAATGCGCGAGGGACTGTCACTCTCATCCATAGCCATAATAAACCATCAAGTCATTGATATTCTTTAATTGACAGAAACCTAGTACAAAAAACAAACTCTCTTGGGTTGCATGTTGTTGACACCTAAATTTTGGTGACTCATTTAGTCATTTATCGCCTTAAAAAATTAGGGATTAATTTTATCCCTAAAAAAATATTAATTGCATACCATATAGATTTAGGTGCATTTGTTTTTAATTTGCATTTTTTTACATTTATATATTGGACCGATGGCTCGAATTAGTGGTTTTGGGTTTTAAATTAGTAGGCTGGGCTAGGCCCACAAAAGGAGAAAATTAACCCAAGCCCGTCGTTATGTTTAATTAATTATCTTGTGAAAAATTAAGATTTGATGTGATATTATGATGATTTTTGGAAATTAAAAAACTCGCATTGTAATCTTATCTCTATCAATAGATGATGAAATTGGGGGAGAATATTCATGAGATAAAAGGATTTTGTGATTCGGAGGCTATGGGCAATTTTCGAAATATTCTACGAAGATCACATTATGTTTGTCTATAAAAGGAGACAGTGTACGGCAGAGAAAAGGGGGGGCTTTTGGGATACGAAGGAAAACACAAAAAGTAAAAAGCAAAGAAAAAGCAAAAAGGGGAGAGGATTGGACAGTTACTGTTCAATCATCTTCTCCATTCTTTGCTCCGTCCATTCGTTGCTCCACACCGCCAGTGACGCTCCTGCTCGCTCACCACCGCATCGGAGTGCCCCCCCGATTTGCAGCGATTTACGGCGACCCATGCGCCAGCCTAAAGCCTTTGCTCTAAGTGCGGCTGCTCCGCGCCCCCGAAATCGCAACGCCGCCTCAGCCAGACCCCAAGTCATCTTTGCTCCACCAACGTTCCACTAGCCACCCCCAAGTTCAACACCGGAGCCCCGACGGACAGCCCCCTGCTCTGCCGACCCGCGTTGCTTCGCCTTTACCCCGATGTCACCTGCCCCGTTCGTTGTTGCTACTCCAATGCCTATCTCCTTCACCGTCATCTCGCCGAACTCGCGCCGGACCCCGCCACCCGTGCAAGCCGCGACACCGGCAGCCCGACGAAGCCATCCGTGTCGATCCCGCGACGCCCGGGCCACTCCACCCTCGTTGCGGCACACGGCCGGGCGCCCGCTTTCATCTCGCTCGCAGCTCTCACAAACGCCATGCCGCCGCACGACCCGGCGCCCCGCTCACAAAGACCGCTCCAAATCCGGGAGCCTAAGCCACCATACGCCCATCCGATGGCTCGGCATCCCCTGTAGCCCGCACCTCCGCGCCGGTCCGTGACCAGTCGCTGCTGCAAACCCGGTGGTCCGCTCAACGCCAGCAGGCCCCGAACCCATCGCTGCTGCCTCTACCTTTGCTCGACCTCCCAATGATCCGACGCCCCTGTCCGCGAAGCCACCGCCGATTCACCTCCGCGTGCTCGCCCAACGCCAATTCACCTCTTCACCGCTTGCCGCCGCCGGTTCACCCTTGCCGGAGTTCCTCTTGCTAGACCGACGACTCTCTCCCCGTGGAGATTCACGGCTATGTGCGGAAAGGAAGAAAAAAAAAAAAAAAAAGAAAAAGAAAAATCAGATTAGGTAGTTTCTCTTTTTATTTTTTTTTTTATTTCTTTAATATTCTGTTTTAGTGGAATTGTTCCTTAATATATTATTGATATCCCAATATGAAATAGTCCCTCAAGCTAGGGATTGACAGTTCAATTTTTGCGCCCAAAATCCGACTCGCAATCCCTTATAAAAATCAACAATCTAATCTCAAGCCCAAGATTCGATTCGCGATTTAATTTAAAATTGGCCAACCCGATCTCATGCGCGAGATATGGTTCGTCAATTTTTGGATATCAATCTTATCTTGTTTGGTTTGCTATTGTCAAGTTGGTTGAGTCAATCTTATTTTCGTAAAAGAAAAATAAAAAAATATTTGATTTAAGATTAGATTTGCTTTAGAATATTTCCTGTTTTAGAGTTAAAATTGCAATCTTATTTCAAATTTTAAATAAGAAAATCCAAAAAATGTTGAATTAGGGATTAGATTTTTATCTTTTATATTTAGAATGAGAACTTTATTTTGAATCATGGAAAAGAAAACCAAAAAAGAAAACACATTCATTTAGGATGTTAGTTTTATCATTATTTGAATTGCATGAGAAATTTTAATTTTGAAATTAATAAAAGCACAAAATGTCATCATGCATATATCATGTTGAATTAGGGCATTTTTTGCACGTCATTGCATGTTAGGATTGCATGTTAATCAATTATAGGTAGATAATCTCTCCTAGATAAATTGCATGTTTTTGTTAGGAAAATAAAAATGCCCATGTCATATAGAATTAGATTCATGAACTGCACGTCATTTGGTGATTGCCGTTAAGTTCATTTAATTAGAAATTGCCCGTCATTAGATTAGGTTATTTAATAAATGTCGCATGACATATAGCTTGCATATTAAATTGTATGTCGCATGTCATTTTAGTTAAAATAATTTTGTACGTCATTGCATTGCATTGCACGTCATTAGAATTAAGTCATTTTGGTTAATTCAGATTGCATATTTAATAATCACACATTCATTAAGAGATCACAAAATTTGTATTCATATAGTTTAGGACATGTTGCCATGCCATATCATTTCATATCAGATTAAAAGCATTGTGTTGCATATGAATTATAATCTTGTTAAAAAGTGAAAACAAAAAAAAAAAATTGCGTGTTAATTAGAAACCATATCTAGGGTTGTTGATATGGGTTTTAATTTAACACTGTAGATGTTTTCGTTGCTTTGAGGTAAATCTTGCATTATTTAATTGCTTTCTTGGGTGTTAAATTGGTGGTTTGTGCACCTGCATGAACACCTCATATGTTAGAGAATTAGATTTAAAATCAATCCAAACTACCTGCAAAAACATTTTTTCAAAATAAAAGAAATGGTACCGAAAGGGCGTTAAAGAAATCTAGCGTAACCAAGTCCCCGTACCCAAATCTCTAGTTCGTAGGAGTAAAGTAAATCTCCCGTTACTTTACTTGGGTTTCTAATCGACCCACCAAAAATAGATTAGTGGTGACTCCTAATTTAAAATCAATTGCATGTTAATAATTCAAACCTAAGTCGCGAATTAGTATGGGCTTGGGAGAGCCTACGTTAAGTCTAGGCTTAACAATCCATTAGCCAAACCCTAGGTGGTTCACACCCCGAAAAATTTGGTCACGGCACATGTCAAGGATCGAATACATGCAACACGGAAATAGCGAAAGCAAGACAAATTGAGAATACCAGTAGCAAACAGACGGGGGTGAGAAGAAGAGAAAGACTTTGATGACAACAGGAAGGCTAGAAACTTCACATGCAAGTCAAGCCAACAAGACAGGGTTCAACGAGGATAAAATTAGATAGAATCGGAGGGTCAATGTAAACATTGGGAAGGTGATGCAACCAGAATGTAAAATACAGAAGAAGAAACGAGAACAGGAAGGAATTTAGAGGAAGACATTGAAGAAGACTCGAGCATGTCGCGAGAAAGAGCTCTAGCATAAACGAGAGAGAAGGGAACCCCATTGTCAATGGTCAAGATTGATTAAACACATCATTTATTGGAGTCAAAATTCGAAACAAATTACCATTAAGGTACTTTTTTGGATCACCAATTGTTGTGGAGCCTGAATAACCTATCTAATGAACATGGATATTAACATGAAATAGATCAGTCAGGACCAAAACAAAAAGCCATCTATCAAAATTAGGGTCGGAAAAACAAGTCGACAAGTTTTCTTGCAAATTTAAGATATGCAAGAAAAAAAAAACTTCTAGGGACAAAGATTCTTCCAAACTGATATCCAGCACGAGACTTACCATTCTTGATATGTTACGCTAGTTTAATTATCCTACCAAAGTGGTTATGAGCGTCTTTCACACTGTTTGCATCTAAAAATGTAGGATTGTGGTAGATTTGAATAGTCTTGGTGTCTCCAAAAACACTCAAGATAAGTGCAGAGCCCATGAGCATGGAGCTACGATCCATCGACTGCTACTTGGAGTCTCCAAATCTATCTTGGTCATAGAGTTGTGAGAGAGTCGGTCGCTAGACCTTCTTGTTTGCCTCTCGACACTTTTGCATTTGATGATAGGGTCCAACATTCTGGGAGCTTCAATGGCCCGTCGCAATAATGACATTCATTATATGGTAATCCTCGTGCAAAGTGTGGTAATAAAAAAAATCAAAAGGTTTATGATTAAACTGGGAGATTTACTCGCATTCCCATTGAACGATCTAGTACTCTCAAGCACTCTTTAAAAACCCACCAACTATGTGGGAAAAGAAAAGAATTTCCAAAGTAAAAACATTTCCTTTGTATAATATCAATTTTTTTTTTTAGAATTTCTCATACACTTATTCGTAAATATTAGATAAAAACAGTAGGCTAACAAGAACAAGTAATAGCTTTGGCTATGCTAGAAACCCTAAAATTCTTAGTTCTTGTTGAAATACCTCCTTCGAATGAACTCAAATCAGTTAGATCTCATTAATGGCTTACTGGGCCCAGAAGAAGCTTCTTGGTAAATCAGTCTGCTTATCAAGAAAGCCTAAGCCCACCCTAGCTTTTATTCGAATCTTAAAGCGGCCCATTGAAGTTGAAAGGCAAATAATGTGGCAGACTGGGTTGCCCAACGTAAAAAAAGCTTTCATTCTAGTTGCATCTTGTATCCCCACAAGCCCTTTGGATTCTAATATGTTCTGAATCTGCAGCTATGTTTGCTCATCCTTTATCTTGATGAATGAGAATTATATTTCAAACAAAAAGAAATTGGTCAGATGTCCGAGTACAAGTTTGCTAAGTTTAATAACTCACGTTCTTAGCGAGGCGAGCAGAGCAAACTGAACATGGAGAATATAAGACAAAGACGTTTGTACTCCCTCCCATTAATGCTTAGAAAATATTGTTCTTGTATTATCAGACACATCATCCTTTAGCTCCTCCTTTTCTACACAATTTCCTTTATTCGAGCGAGCTAAGCCACACGCCATCAGCATTATCTACCCTGAGAGACCATCTCTACATGTCGATTTCTTAAATGGGTCAAAATCCAATCTGCAATCAGACAAGTTTTTTGATATTTTCTTTCTGATATAAGTATGATGTTTCCCATAATTTTTTCATTTGAAAGAGACAATGGAAGCAACCAACTCATCATGCCAAATTGATAGCTACTTGAAAGAGAGTCACGGACCATCATGACTTCTCTTAGAAAATTAGTTTCCATGACTAGATCCCTTTTAATATGTCGTCAAAGTTTCCATATACTTCGACAATAAATTTAATTTTGGAACTGAACTTAGACAGTGATCAATTTGACCAGTGATTAGGCGGCATTTTCTTCTGAATATCATGGAACTTACATTTGTGTTAAGTTTACGTGGTTTATAATTTGCGACGAAACTTTCGGTTATGCTTTCATTTTATGGGCACTATTTACTAATACTTTCAGGATGCTTTATTGAATGGATTCTTTGGTGGTTATCCAAACATGATTGCTGATGACTTTTTGGAGCATTCGGACAAACAATCCAACAAGCGGGCCTGGGTAACAATCTGCGTAGCGCGCGAGAAAAATATGAGAACCGCAATGGGAAAAGCTCCTTCCAAGCAATATATCTCTATCAAATTGGGTACATCGTTCACGGTTGTTTCAGACCTCCAAATCTATGGTTTAGGCATGTTTCAGGGCTTTTTTTTTTATATTTTTATATCATTTATCCCCGCCATTTTGGGCTTTTGTTTTTTGTCTGAATTCTTGTTGCGACCTCCCAAGAGGTGAACTACTAAAAAAAAAGGCTAACGGATTACTAAACGAGATGCTTAATGCAAACTATCTTAAGCCCTACTAGTAGCAACTTGATACTTGAGTCTACATGCATTTTATCTTAATTTTTGAGCCACTACTAATTGGTTATGAATAAATTAGAAATCTCACTTATACAAATCAAAGATTAAATGAATTTGAAAACTTGATTATGCTAGATTAATCTCTTAAATCCCCCTTAAAGTCCATCTTGGGAGGGTCATGAAACTGCCATTTGAGAATTGAGATTCTCTCATATTATTAGGAAGTAAATTTATATATTAAATTTTCTCGCATAAGAAGTTGATACCTCACCACATATGTCATTGGACAGTTTAGATTTATTCTTCTTTTTTCCTCTTTTTTTTCCCACTTTCTTTTCTTCCCTTTGCTTTATTTTTCCCTTTCCACTTCTGCCTCCGTCCCGCTCTTTCCTTGGATCTTGAATTCGGGGTTTACAGTGGACGATGTCACCGAATGGAGAGGAGAAGAGCCAAGAATAAAATGCGACCAATAATAAACAGGGTTTCTGATACTTAATTAGACGAATCTCCAGTTTTATTGCGAAATCATCATCATTACGATAGTATGTCAGTTAAATGGAGTAAATAGTGTCACAGAAATCATTTGAAATAAAAATAATAATAATAACTTAACATCACTCAAATAAAAAACGCTAATAGAAACATGCAAACTGTCGTTAGATTTTTAATGTCTTTAAGATAAGAAAGAAGGCGCAGTCTCTTGTGTTAAATGTATCAGCTCATTGAGAAATTTTTTCTTTATACTTAATGTTAACTTGTTAACGAGACCTAAAAAAGAAGAGTTTTAAAAGCTTATGACTTCTATCTACTATAAATTACACTAGTATGATTCCTGGCTTTTCCATTATAAGAAAATTCTCAGCTCTTTCTGGAACCAATCGACCAATTTCTTGGCTAAGTACGCAACTAATTTTATAGATAAGAATTTCGCAGTCCACACAAAAGAGAAAACCCCACATGGTTTCGTTTTCTTAGGCTCACGTCGCAGAATGGGAGGGAAACCAGAGCTAATGGTGGATAATATCACCGGGAAGGATGCGAAAGGAAAACTGCAATCCCTTTTCCAAATCCGCGTGAGGAAAGGGGTCCTTCAATTGACCAATTTTCGGAGTATGGGCCGCGTGCTTGACGGGGAAAAGAAGTAAATAGTCTAGCGTTTTGTCGGGAGTAAAGGGGAAAAATCTCATCCAGGAGTAGATTGAGATGGAAAAAGAAATCGAATTTATGTGCTGGCTTTCCTTTTCATCGTCCTCGTCTTGCTTTCACGTTACAATTTAGTCACTGTGGGGCCATATGATCGTTGACAAACTTGTGTTTCTCGGGTTCCGGTCGAGAGTGTGCTCGCGAGCCTCACATGGTGGGTAGCCAGCAAAGTGATTAAAAAGTTGAAACTTCCAAAGATGATGGACTTTGAGCTGGGGAAAGATGGAAAGATGATATTATAAGTTAATTTTAGAAAAAGTTGTTGAAAGTTCTTAAATTTATTATACAACAACTAATTCAATCCTATATCTTTAGATTGCATCATTTTAATCATATATCTTTTAAAATTTGTCAATGTAGTCTTTCCAGCCAATTTTGACAAACGTGAACGCCAACTGTTCTACATTTGTTGGTCATCGGGCCTCAGCGATAGTCAGTAGGGATCGCTGGCCACAGGCAGGGATTGCCGTCATCGGCCTCTAGTGAGGGCTAGTACGGGTCTCTTAACTAGTCTCTAGAGAGGGTCACCCTCACCAAGCGAGACCCCTCATTATGAAGACTTATGAACAGAACGAGAGAACAGAGATGAGAGAAGATGATGGATTTTCTATATCCAATGAAGAAAATGTTCATCTGAGAGCATCACAACTTGCTTGCTCTTCAATCCTATTTATATTACAAGCTGTAAAGTTCAACTAACTAAGAAAACTAACTAACAGAAACAACAACAAAAAGTAAGCAATTACATGCTCAAAACCAAATAACGATTCTGCAATGGATACGTGCTGCAGATTTTATTATTGACTTTATTCCATTTATTCTTGTTCGAAATAGCATAACCAAGCTCATTGACTTCATCTCTTTTATTCTTGGTCGAAACAGTAGCACTAGACTCACAAGGCTTTCTCACTTTACTTCCTCTGTTTTCGGCAATATCAGATTCTCCAGCAGCACAATGTGTGTTCATATATCCCTTAACACTCACCAAATCTAGAGGGGACATAACAAGCACTTTCCTAGAATTTGCATGCGAAAGAGAGAGAACAAGCTCTAAGAATTTACTTGATAAAAACCTACGGGGACAATGCAAACATGACAAGCCTATGACGTTTCGATGTATACTAGAAATAATTACTAGTGAATTAATAATATTTTCATTGCTTGTAATTAGCAGTTAAACTAATCTTGGAAATTTCACGGAAGTTCTAGCAGACATACACTGCCAATATGACATTGCATAATTCATATGCTTCTAAACTTGTCGCTCAAGTCTTGAATTTCAAATGATAAGAAACTCAAGTTTCAAAATAAGAGACTTGGAAAGATTCAACTCGAAGTAGACATTTGCAGCTGATGAAGACCACAACCACCAATGTGTAGAATTTCAATGGCCTTTCAATTCCACGTTCAATTGAGAATAAGAACATTCATCTTATTAAATAGACGGAATATTTGACTAAATAATTATAAATCTAAGTTCTTATTCATGTCACATTTCAACTCTTGTTGAACTCGTAATAATTCTCCTTGATTAATTTTAATTAGATAAGAGTTTAAACTCCAATTGTCCAATGCTTGATTTTGCAAGATTTAGAGTTTGAAACCGTCTGTTTTGTTTATAACCGTGTTCATTTTGATATTGGTAAAATTTCACAAGTTTGAAAGTCAAGTTTAGAGCATAGTCCATTGAAAGAGTCATATGTTCCTCTATCCTTGATTTAAAAAAAAAAATCATAGATGATCACAATATAATATTCACGTGGAAGATACACATTATTTAATTCCAAAGAAGCGTAGTCATTTCACAACGTCTTCCTTTAATTCGGGTCTTCTTTTCTTTTTGTGCTGGAGATATGTCTCTTAATTGTAATATGCATCATTTGGCCGATATTATATCAAAGTTGGTTCAATTTTCTAAATATCATTTTACAAAAGTGTAATTGGCAAAATTATTTTCTCATTAGATAAAAAGGAATTTTTTTCATAAATTGTGCTTCTTAATTACCATAATTCTGAACATATATTATTTTGTGTCAATTGTGACCTGGACAATATTTTTCTTTATTATATGATATTTACACTCTTAAGCTCAATCAAGGGACATTAATATCATGATCAAGTCTCATTTCTATGTCCTATGTAGTTTATCATTATGTTGCTTGTCGTATTCTCCGATAACTCATTCTAGGGCCTATTCGTCGGGTTCGGTTTGCTCATGAGAGGGTTTACTTATAGGTTTATTAACGATCCTATAGTTAGTCACCCTCCCCTTAATATCTTTCAAGGTTTAATATTATTGGAATATAATACGCGAAAACGATAAGATCTTGCAATTTACGTCACCACAAAATCACCAAGAAAATAAACGAGAAATAATAAGAACACAAGAAATTTACATGGTTCGGTCCAAGTATCGATACCTACGTCCATGGGGAGAGTCGGCAGTAAATAATCCACTATAATCGGAGAATCGGAGTTTACAATCGCTTACATGCTCGAGTGTTTTCCACACCTAGATTTAACCCCAAACCCAATGTGTTTATAAATAAATAACTCACTGGGATATAAACTTACTACACAGCATTCAAACTCGAAACAAAAATGCTCTATGTACGCCAAAATCAGGAACTCCAGCGTTTGTCTTTGGTCTACATACGTATGGTTTCGCATTCTTATTCAAGGCTTCGCATGGCGGTTCCTACGTGCGGTTCCTTTTTCTCTCGTTGGACTGTCTTTTTCTTTTCTGCTGAAGAGCACACCTTTTGTATTGTGTGTGTCCAAAGTCAAAACTTTGTGAGTCCACCCTTGATTCTTTTTCTCCAATATGGATTCTTCTTCTACCTTCTTCTGCACGTACAATAAAAGAAAGATAGAAAACCCTCACCTTTTTTTTTTTATTCTATCTTTATTTTATTTCCTCCTTTGTGCAGTTTTAAGGAGTCCAAGAAAATAAAATTTTCTTCATCCAATTTGAAATTTACTTGAGAAATTTTTATCAACAAATTTGATTTAACAAATCGTTATCCAAATTCAAACTTGAGGCATTAATTTACAAACATATCCATAAAAAAGTAACCCATGATAACCAAAAAAATTATATTGTCTCATGCATATTTATTTCAATTAAGCAATATATATATACATAAAACAAGTGCTTATGAATTAGTAAAAATTTTCTTGTGGTGTGCAACCCCAAATCGAACGGCCTAGAGACCACTGGCCGTGGTGACTCCGCTTAGTAGGCTCCAGACCTCCCGTTTGGAGGTCGGGAGTTCGAAGCCCCTGCAACTTGCAGGAAGGCTGGCGAATCATTAGGCGATTTAAGTGTGATGCCAGGGTAGTGGTTCCCTGCTAGTGTCACCAGGGGGTTTACGGCGCACTGTCGGTGCAAGCTGATTCCTCCTGTCATCCAAAAAAAAAAAAAAATCGAACGGCCTAGAGCATTCCCGTGAATCATGGGACTATGTTTTTTTATTCTTGATTTTTTATCATTCACTATTATTTTATTTGTACTACTCAAGTACATGGGACAGCCAAATGAAAAGGACTCCTGTGACCCGTCATTAAATAATCGTCTGGTCTGTATCAACCATCATATGACTTCGACTAATCGTATGAACCAAGTAATTGTTGTTCTGACTCAATTTCTTGTTTTTTTTTTTTTTAGTACTCAGAGAACCTCCGTGCGCCGCTTCGCAGTCCTTACTGCCCCGAGTAAATCGTGGGTTCTTTTCTCGCAAGGCAGATGACGTAGCAATTCGAACTCAGGACCTTTCTCAAAAGGAACCTGTGCTCAATCACTACGCCGCAACCACGGATGGTTCTAACTCAATTTCTTGTTGAGCTTCATAAAAGATGCAAATTTTCTGAAACATTATTCACTTTGTCTGCACATGACTTGCATAACCAGCCCATTCGATGAATTTTTGTGTCAAGTAATTGGGATATGATCGAATGGATGAAATTGAATGGTACATTGAGAATCAGTTAATGCCTGCTTAATAGAATGGACTCAATTGACTAGAGCTAATTAATTTCAAAGTCATTACCTAACTCACATAATTTTAATAGTTACCAATAGCTTATGATAATACAAACGATATACACCCACACAAGAAGCAATGACTCGATGTTTTCATATGCACCAAATGAGTCAAGGGTAGAGATAATCCACGCTCCCATCATCATCCATCACATTTAATTACGACCATGTCCCTACTCATAAACATATTGAGAATCTTCTTGTCGCGGTTCCTAATTTAATTACTTGGATGACCTCGACAAGAGTTGTTGTACTGACTTGTATCTAAAGATGTATTGACTTGTATCTAAAGTCAAGAGGCCAGGTACTCAGTTTCTCCTAAATTAAATTTTCCATATTTTTTATTAGTATTTTTTGTTGTTGATAACTTGTAAATTAACTGCCAGATGAATTCTACAAAGATATTTATTTAATACACACACTCAGAATATATATTGATATAGTGCTCAAGCTTGCTGTGTACCCAATCAATGGCTGAGGTCAGAGACGGTTGCATTTTGGTCATGAACTCCGGATGTGTTCCTTTCAAGCTAAGTAATAGGGAACAATGCAATTATCACTAGAGCCATTATAATATGGGGAAAAATTCAATTCAAAAGTTTTGACTTCAAGGCACACGCAGCTTCTTCGAAACTCACAAAAGTCACTCTCAAACAAGAATAACAAAAATAGGTGAACAAGTTTGGTTCCATACAGATATTTTCATCTGCTTTCGAATTTTTCTATACTTCTTCCAAAACCTGAGGGCTCTACTCAACACGGTAATATTCCCGGTCTTCCCTTCAACTTCAACTTGAGGAGAGTGTTGAGTTAAAAAACGAAAATATATATATGGAAACTAATTTTTGTTAGTTATTTTACCTATTGAATTTTAGTCAATTGCTCGCTTTACAACTTAAGGCATTTAAAGGAGTGACCACAGGAAATATTTATCGCCTAACATACCTATTGAATCTACTATAGGATTGGTTTCTTGGGTACATAATGATTGAATTCTAGCAAAGTTTGCCAAAATATAGGTCTTTCCTGTGTGGAGTTCTCATGTTGAATCGGTCAAGGTAAACAAGGTGGGACAAAGACAGATTTCTACCTTCACATAAAGATGTCCACTCCCGTAGACAAGGACCTCTCTCTGGTGTTCAGCCAAAGCAAGGAAGAAAAAACAACTTCCCGGACCATCTGGTGAGGAGTTCTTAGGGTTGCCCGCAGGTGTCTGATCCATTAATTATTTGAGTCATAGCATAAAATTCATATAACCACCGATTTAGATGAGCATGTTCTTTATGTTTTATTTGACCATGCAATATTTTTGTTTCAAATGAGAAGTTATTATATAGTTTACAGATCATATCCACCAATATCACAGAATCATAAATTATTTGGGCCGTATTTTGGCAACAACATGATCGAGGATTTAGATGTTCTTGGTATATGTATATATTCTTGGTTCTAACACAAAAGCAGGTCCTAAAGGTTCTCTAGAACATCCAAACTAGTAGAAATCAAAAAAAAAAAAAATCATAAATAGGCCAAAAATTATTTATCAGAAGGTTCCGCTGGGCCCATGAGGCTAACTGGCTAGCTGGGAGAGTTAGATTTCAACATTAAATCTATATCTTTGCATATTTTTTGTCGATTTGGTGTATAGGGTTATCAAGAATTTCTTTAGTATTAAATACTTATTTTATTCTAGAAAATGACAACTTTGTTAATTATTATTCAGAATACAACTGAAAAGATTATCTCTTTTCTTGCGCAAATTCATTTACGAGAATCTTTCGTGTGGGAACTTAGTTTGACTTTAAACACGCGTTGAATATGGTCCCACCGTGCAAGGTTCTCAAGACCCACTTTAACACCATCCTAACCAATTCAAAGTTGGAATTCTTGACCTCTCTTCTTCCACAGAAAAGAGATGCCAACAATCTCTTACGGCCATGTGACACTAGGGCTCCATTTCTGTGGCGAAAGATAAATGATTCGAAAACAATTTTCCTAAAATTAATTGGTTAAATAGCTTAAAATAATTAATCAATCAAAATTATTTCCATTATCGTCAATAATGTATGTCTAAATAACTTTGTGGACAATGAAAAAATTTCGTTTATTTATTTGTAATTGATATAATCATCCAATTACAAAATATATATATATATATATATATATATATATATATTTTTTTTCTTTATTCTTTCTGTTTTTCCTTCATTCGCTAACCACCCACGTGGGTTGCTGGGTGAGTGCTAGAAAGCCCTCGCCTGTCGTGGCTAGAAAGCCCTCGCCTGTCGTGGGCAAGGCAACACTCGCCAAGATTTGGCAAGCGCCTTCGCACCCTCGCTCATAATTGGTGGGGCTATGAAGGGCCACGATGACCTCCCCAAGGCAAAGAAAAAATTATAAAATGTTCAAAAAAATTATTAAAAATATTTATATCAGTGTTGGTTATGTCACATGAGATGTTTAGTGTCTACGTTAAAAATTTCAGCCTAAATTGACTAGATAAACTAAATTGGTATTAATATGAAAAGATTTAGATTAAATTGGCTTAAAATTGAAATGTTTAGAATTGAATTGGTAAGTTTATGATTTTTTTTTTTTTATATTTTTTTCCACATAATTTAGATTTGAGATCCCACGTTTCATGATCTTAAACTCAAGCCATACCACCACTGAACCAAGTTTCATCATTAGCTCCTTAAAACAAGATGGTAGTAGCAGGAAAAAGAATGAAAAAGCAATCCTGGGGTTAAAGAATTTCTGGGATTCTTAATCCCAAAGAGAGAAACATGAACCGTCGGTACTACCGGAGGTCATATTATCATTCTATATGTTACGTAAGCGCAGATGGGTCCCGTCCACGTCGTGCAATCCTTGAATGGAAGGTCTGCATTCCTTGTCTTACTTTTCAAAGCTCCTCCCCATTATAAACACATCGTCATCATCGCCGTATCCTTCAAATCTTTCCTTCTCACACTTGCCTTTCCCCTTCTCAATGATTCCTTCAAGGACGTCGTTCAATGCTGAAAAGCTCCTCTTATTGGCTCTCTCCTTTTTCACGATCGTCTCTACCTTCAGAGATGGCCCCCGCATCGCAATGGCACAGAGCAGTAACAACAACAATGCCCAGACAATCCCAGTGAACGTTGGGGTTGTTCTTGATCTGGAAACATGGAGGGGTCAGATGGGATTGAGCTGCATTAACATGTCTCTCTCTGACTTCTATAGTTCAAACCCTTCCTACAAGACCAGGCTCATCCTCAACGTTAGAGACTCAAAACAAGATGAGATTGCCGCTGCTGCTGCAGGTTCTCTCTCTCTCTCTCTCTCTCTCTCTCTCTCTCTAGCGTAATGATTGGTAATAGAGGATAAAGATCTTTGTGCAGCTGCTCGTGTGATGCAAGATAAGTCTAATTATTGTTCATAATGACGTATTTGCAAATCATATGAACACCTCAGCTTCAACATATGTGAAATTTGAGAACGATTCTAAATTAAATTATCAAGGACACTACGAAATAATGTGTGTTCCATCCAAAGTAAAACGTGTTCTCGTAGCAGAGATACTTAAAGCCCCAATTTCCAGAGCTACAAGAAGAAACGGCCAAGGTTAATTTTGCCCAAAAAATAAGGAAAGACCTATATTTTGGCTCGTCTTCAAGAACAAGAAGTGTCTGTCACCAATCTGTGCTCACTGTCTTAGCTGTCTGGCATGCATACTAGATTTAGATAGATGGAACATTTTGGTGTCATAGAATTTTTTATCATTATCAAAAGGAAGTCGTTATCATCTTCTGACACAATCAAAGAGAACATCAAGTTGGAACTTAAGATTCAATTTGTCTAAAAGTCAGAAATATGACGGTTAGCTTGAGAGCCGGGAAGCTTCGTGGGATTTGGTCAATCCACGCAATGCGGTGCTTCTCAATAAGACTGGTCTTTGAGCGTAACATTTGACCTTGGAACCATTTGATTTATTTATCTATTTCCAGTTCCTGGAGTTTATTTAGTTCCAGTCTTGGAGTTTACTTTTCAGAAGCTATATCGAGAAATATTATTGGTGAGAATCAATCTTAGGGACCATCCAACTATAAAAAGCCTGATGGAGATAATTATTTCCCAGTCACGCCAAACCGAACATCTCTAATCTGCTGGACCTTTTCCTGTGGTGTTGTTCCTTGTGGTTTAAGGGTGCAGCACCATTGAAATAATATCATACGCACTGTTGCCGGTCAGCAATTGATCTTTGAATTGAGAAGTCCATCTTCCCTATCATCTCGTATTTCACCGATATACATATCTACATAAATTTATGGGTACAAAGTTTCATCCTGAGAAAAACATGGGGAAAAGTGTTTAAAAAGTCCTAAAATTTTTGTATTTGTGCCAATTTATTCCTAAACATTTTTATTCTGTCAATTTAATCTTAATTATTTTTACTTAGTGCCAATTCAATCATTTCCAGCCAATTTTGGCCGGATTTTGTTAACTAGACGCCGACCAGTTGATGTGGCCTGATCGGTCTTAACGTTGACAACTTTTAATAATATTTTAATATTAAAAAATATTTTTTTCTTTATTTTTCTTTATTTATTTTTCTTTTCTTTTTTTTCTTTTTCCTTTTTTTTCCTTCCCCTCTTCTAGCTGGTTGCCAGACCTTGGCGACCAGCCAAAGGCGACGGCCGGCGAGATTGACCTCGCCATACCTCGCCGGCCACCTCGCTAGTGGCTGTGAGGGCGGCCTTGCGCCGGGTGGCGAGGCTTGCCTTCGCCGGCCACCTTGCCAATGGCTGCTAGGGAGGCCTCGTGCTGGGCAACAAGGTCGCCCTCATCGGATCTAGCAAGGATTGAGCCTCGCCCATGCCTCGCCAGCACCTCCCAGGCCCGATTCGGCAAGGTCGAGCCTCGCCCACTAGCGAGGTGGCCAGCGAGGTTTGGCGAGGTTGACCTTGCCGGCCGTTGCCTCTAACTGGTCGTTGAGTTCCAACAATCTACTATTGGAGGGGAAGGAAAATTTTTTAAAAATAAAATAAAATTTAATTTAATTTAAAATATTAAAATATTATTAAAAAGTTATCCACGTCGCACCGATCAGGCCACATCAATCGACCGGCGTCTAGTTAGCAAAATCCAGCCAAAATTGACCGGAAATGACTGAATCGACACTAAGTAAAAAGATTTATGACTAATTTGACAAAAAAAAAGGTTTAGGACTTTTTTTTTAACACTTTTTCCAAAAAACATGTGTAAGAAGGATTTTCGTTTATGGCCTAGGATGGGGAAATATACTAGGACTACTATCATCTATTCTATTTTTTGAAGAATATACAGGTCCCGTGTGACTCCCATCCCACTATAAATGTAGTAAAATTCCATCAAATTATGTCTGCATAGTGAACCCCTTAGTAATCGCCTCACAAAAGGCACATGCTACATAGCAAAATAGTCACTTCGGCAGGGAAGGTTGATAGAGCCAACTCCAGATTCTTTAATTTAGGAAAATATATACATGGTACACATCTCTATATAATTTTATTGATTTTTATTTAGTTGAGCCAAAAATCATGGTTAACGAGTTTGGTCGAGCTGAGCTAGTGATTAATTATTTTCATGGAAGTTGTGGGGTATTTATGATGAAAGAAAACAACTAGAGTTTCGAGTTCCACCAAATAATAGTCAATGCATGAAAGCAGTTTAATATGGCCGTCGACGGGCTTGATATATACTATAACATCACGTAGGTCTGCCCTCACGAAGTCCATACAATTAAAAATGGGGCTTGGATTATAGAGTGGAATTTTCTGAAGCCATGAGATAAATAAGTCAACTTAATGATAAAGAAGAATCGACTTGACCGTGTCTGGGCCAATTTATCCACTCTTATTTTGTTCTAAATTTACTTATTGAAATAATTAGTTTCTGATTGGTATGCAATATCATACGCCAATTAAAGTCAAAGGCAACAACTGAACGCCTTCAATCAGGTAAATAATTAAATTCCAACTTCAAACTCCTATTCTTCTTTTTCTGAAACATTCTATTTCTATAAAATTGCATCAAGTATTATCTGCCGTATTGTTATTGTTTCACCGTCTTTCTGGTTCACCTTTGCAGCACTTGATTTGATAAAGAATAAGCAAGTCCAAGCCATAATAGGCCCTCAAGGTTCAGTACAAGCAGACTTCATCATTGACCTTGGAAACAAATCTCATGTGCCCATCATCTCTTTTTCCGCTACTAGTCCGTCCCTCAGTTCGGTTCGGAGTCCATACTTCATTCGAGCCGCACAAAATGACTCGTCCCAAGTGAATGCCATAAGCGCGGTCGTGCAAGCCTTTGGCTGGAAAGAAGCTGTCCTCATATATGTGGACAACGAGTTCGGAGAAGGCATCATACCTTCTCTTACTGATGCTTTGGAAGAAGTCGACACGCGAGTGTCCTATAGGAGCCTCATACCTCCTTCGGCCACGGACGATCAAATCCTACGAGAACTCTACAAGTTAATGACGATGCAAACGAGGGTCTTCATCGTGCACATGTCAACTACCCTTGGTTCTCGACTATTTGCCAAAGCAAAAGAGATAGGAATGATGAGCGAAGGTTATGTGTGGATCTTGACTAATGGAATTACTGACCGATTGAATTCGATGGATTCGTCTGTTGTCGCCGGTTCGATGCAAGGAGTACTGGGCATCAAGACTTATGTCCCGGACACGCAAAACCTAGACAACTTTACGGTACGATGGAAGGTGAAATTCCAAAAAGACAACCCATCCGTCCTTAATCCTAAGTTGAACATTTTCGGATACTGGGCTTATGACGCTGCTTGGGCTCTGGCAATGGCTATCGAGGAAATGGGTGCTGTAAATTTTACCTTCCAAGCGTTAAATGCTTCGACAAATGCGACGGATCTTGACACTATTGGGGTCTCTCAAAATGGTCAGAAACTTCTCCAAAAACTAGCCAACACAACATTCGCAGGCCTCACTGGAAATTTTAGCCTCGTCAATGGGCAGCTAGAGTCGTTAGCATTCCAGATTGTTAATATCAACGGAAATGCAGCAAGACGGATTGGGTTTTGGACGCAAGAAAATGGGCTACTAAGAGATCTGAATTCATCCAACATAGGCAAATATTCCACTTCGAAGAGTAATCTTGGATCAATAATATGGCCGGGAGATTCAACCTCTCTTCCTAGGGGATGGGAGATTCTAACGAGTGGGAAGAAGTTAAAGATCTTAGTTCCCGTAAAGGATGGTTTCAAGCAATTCGTAACGGTGACTCATGTACCTAGCACAAACACATCCAAAGTTACTGGATACTGTATTGACATCTTTCGAGCCGTGATAGAAAAATTGCCTTATGCTGTGGCTTATGACCTTATTCCATTTGCCTTGCCAAATGGAAGTAGCAATGGCAGTTATAATGACATGATTGATCAAGTATATAACCAGGTAAGATAACTCATTGTGAGTGCTTGATTTCCTTTTTTTAGATGTTGAAACTAACTATGCTATCATGGGGTTGATAAAGAAAATATCTGCCTTCCTTCTGTTGTAACAGAACTATGATGCAGTGGTGGGGGATATAACGATCATTGCGAACAGATCATCGTATGTAGAATTCACCTTACCATACACCCAATCCGGTGTTTCGATGCTCGTGCCATACAAGAACAACAAGAGCAAGAATGCTTGGGTTTTCTTGAAGCCCCTCACTTGGGACCTTTGGCTAACAATAGGATGCTTCTTTGTGTTTATAGCATTGGTGGTGTGGATTCTCGAACATCAAATCAACGAAGATTTCAGGGGTCCAGCCTCGCATCAAGTTGGCACAAGCTTCTGGTTTTCATTTTCAACCATGGTCTTCGCACAAAGTAATTGCCCTTCACTTTAATAGATCGGTTGAACATTACAATTGACATATCATTCTTGGAGAATTTATTTGCTTACCCTTTAAGTTGGATTGCAGGGGAGAGTGTATCAAGCAATCTAGCAAGATTTGTTGTGATAGTGTGGGTTTTTGTGGTACTTATACTAACGCAAAGTTATACGGCAAGCTTGAGCTCTCTTTTGGTGGTGCAAAATCTTCAACCGACTGTGACTAATGTGGATCAGCTCCTAAAGAGCGGAGAAAAAGTGGGATACGTATATGGCTCTTTCGTTCGCGAAAGACTAAAGCAAATGAAGTTCGACGATTCCAGACTTATATCTTATCAGTCTCCTGAAGAATGTGATGCGCTTCTTTCTAATGGAAGTGCAAAGGGTGGGATTGCAGCAGCAATCGACGAAGTCCCCTACATTACACTTGTTCTTTCTAAATATTGCAACAAATATACTATGATCCCAACCTTTAAAACTGCTGGATTTGGCTTCGTAAGTCCACAGTCTCTCAAATTTTACCCTTAAAATTTTCAATTACTAGAATTATTCACCATTTCTTTGATCGAAAAATCTCATGTCCTGCTTCTTTTGGTTTACAGGCTTTCCGTAAAGGGTCTCCGCTAGTGTCGGATATTTCAAGAGCAATCCTCAACGTAACTGAAGGGCCTGAAATGACGGAAATCGAAAATCGGTGGCTTACACAAAAAACCAGCTGCCTGGATTCGGCTAACTCAATTTCTTCCAACAGCTTGGGTCTTGATAGTTTCTGGGGCCTATTTTTGATTGCTGGAGTTGCTGCTGTTATAGCTCTTCTCATTTTCATGGTCATGTTCGTCAAAAGAAATTGGCATATCGTTACAAGTTCTTCAGGTTCAATGCGGGAGAAAATTGTTGCATTGGGAAGAAGATTTTACCAAAGAGACCTCAACTCCCATACTTTTAGGAAAGCTAGATTTAGAGATAGAAATATGGAAGATGGTGCCAATGAGATTGCAGCTGTTGAAATTATAGAACACACCAGCTTCCCCCCGAGTCCGTCAAGCGACTCCAGCCAAATCGACGTTGTCTTAATCAATGAGCAAGGGGCACCATCTACAAAGCAAGGACTTCCTAATCATTTAGTTGAAGGGTGCCCTGAGTTAGCAATAAACACCGAGCCTACCAATGTAAATTGAGAGATGTAGATGCCTCAAGAACCATAGATACTAGACTTTAATCCTTGACTAGTTGAAGTCGGGTACTTCTAGATGACAATATATTCCCTCTCACTCTCTTCTCATGTAAGGAATGCCATTGAAACTGCTTGTTGTCTAATCTCAGACTATATGGACGAAAGACAGATGCTTTTCATTCAGCAGAGCCCGAGTTATTCACCACGGCTTGACTCAAATTATTAGTTGCTTGGGGAAATGCAGCAGTAGTTCATGCAACAAAACTTAAAAATGAACACGTGGGCTCATCAATGTATAGTATCTGAACGGTGAATCTAGTCATAAAAATATGTTCTTATTCAATTCGAGTAAGTACGCATTATAATGTCTATACATACCTAGACTAGTTAGATTTCAACTGTGATGACCTTTTTTTTGGACTTTCTCCTTCCATTTAGTGAATTTTCAATAAATATTGGACTTGTGGTTATATCAGCACGATCTTTAGGGAAGGAAAAAAAAAACTAGCACAATATTTCTGTGGCTATATTGACACTTTGGACTTACATTACCAGTCTATAAAAAAATAAGGTTTGCAAAATAAGGGGGTTCATAGAACTACAGATCCTCTTCCTCATCCTCATTGGAGCCTTCAACTGAATACATTAGGGTCCCTGGATCTGAAAGATCCGAGTCTACCACCAAACCACCAGGAGGATTTGCTGTGCCTTTCCCAAAAGCAACCTCCAGCACCTATGGAGGTATCTCAGATTCCGGTATAGGGCTCTCTCTCTCTCTGTCTATTCCGATCATGACAGTACCATGATTGGTATCAATGGGATACCTTATGGGGTAGACCCACATCCACCCAAACCACGGACCTCAAGAATTCATACTCTCATCCCCTAGGGTCCCCATGAAGCGGAATATAACACATTTGCTCAATGACCTTCTTCGGTTGACTAAAATGCTCAGGAGAAGCTGCCATCTTTGGACCTGAAAATGTTATCCCATAACGGGGTGAGATGACATCTCAGCAAGTTCACCCCCTAAGACCTGACTACAAAGAAAATACGCCCCAAGGGCTATCTAAGCACAAACACGAGTCAAAAGTCTTACCTTTGCCTCTGTTACTTCCTGCAAGTCATGAATTTCATATACTCACGAATCACCTCAACCAATCAAATCATCAAAATCTGATCGAGTCATCGATCAATCGACTCAATCGATTTCATGTTATCACAACTTTCTCTTGGTTGGCCCATTCAATACTATCTTTAAAGTCCAATCATATCAAGGACTATTCACTCTAAGCTAGTAATAGATAGTATAGATCACTCTAAGCTAATAAAATATACTACTTGCACTAAGCTGACATAGCAGAGCCCTCCGGCTGATATAGTATATTGATAATGCTCACTCTAAACTAATAAAGTATACTGATCGTGCTAAGCTGACATATCAAGCCTTCAAGTTGATATAGTATATTGATATACTACTCACACTAAGCTGACATATCATAACCCACAAGTTGATATAGTATATCATTCTAACCATCTAACAAATTCATCATTTTTATCATACCCGATAAAAATAATTGTGTGTGGGTACACGGTCGACCTTAGCCAAAATACAATATTTTCCCTTTTTAAAATCCCACTAATTTCACTTATCGATAAACATATTTTTGGCGTTGTAAACCAACTCTCGGTATTTTCTAATTAATTATCGAAATTATTAAACTTTGGGATAAATACCCAAAATTACAAATCACACTCAATTAATTAAACAAAACACACCATTGTAATCAGCACGAAATTCCGGTTACCGACTATCCCAGTCTAATTTCTGGAAAATAATAATTAATTAAATAATTACAAAAATTAATTAATAAATACTAATAAATAGCAAAAATGCACACTTAGGCCAGAAAAGACTAATTAAAAGTCAAGACGGGTTTCGGAAAATTTATGAACCCGTCTAAATAAATACTACGGCCTATCTATTTGCTAATTGCACTAATCTAATCACCTAACATGCAATATCAAATAATTAAATTACTAATTTGTTCTAACTACCTACCTAAACCATACTTAGTCTAAACTAATCAACCCTTAAGCATAATTAACTTCCTAAGCATGGATTAGTGAGTAAACTCACTTGATTAGTGATCCAATGTGTTCATTTCAATGGGGATGCGGAGATGATCGACAATCTCCAAAGCGGGGACACCACACAAGGTCGGGAAATGCTCAAAAATGGGCCTTAAAGCCCAAAACCCTTTGCTGGGTTTCGCTTCTAGTCTTGCGCACCAAACCGGTTGAGGCTAAAACAAGATGGGACAAGTGGAGGGGCTACAACGGGGTCGGGCGGCCAACGGTGGAGCTTCACGGCGGCGGAGGCTAGCTGGATGAGCTCCGGCTGAGCCCGACGAGCATGGGGGATGCTCGAACAGGACGACATGATGGATGCAAAGGTTGGACGCGAGGAGGATGAACAGCAACATGCGGGCGCAAGCGGGCATGGCTTTAGCTGCTTGAACGGCGACCAAGGGTGGTCGAACGATGAGGGAGGGATGGCTGCTCGGTTCTCTACAAGTTTTTGAAGTCTTCAAGCTCTTGAAATGGAGGAGGTGGTCAATGGATGAGGAGGAAGGAGAAGGGGGGACCGATTGCCTTTAGAGGGGGCCACTTGGTCTCCAACCTATCTCTTTGTCCCCTTGGTTGACCCCACCAATGCCTGAGGGGGCCACTTGGTCTCCAACCTATCTCTTTGTCCCCTTGGTTGACCCCACCAATGCCCAGCTGGTTTCCTCAGCAATTCCAACTGCCAAAGCTTCCATAGGAAACCCATTGAGAGGGTCCAAATGTGAGGGCAGGGGGGCTACGAATTTTGAAGGGTCTTCTCTCAAATTGAACCAATTCTCTCTTGAGTTGAAGTCGATTCAGTCCTTAAAAATTCCACTAACGTGCTCGCGATTAAATTGGTATTTTCATTGCAAATAAAACCCACTTGCATCCCAATTTAGCGATAAAAAAATGGTCCTCTGAATTTCCCGGTTGAAAATGGCCATATATCGACTTTTCGCCAAAAAGTCTCGATTTGTAAAAAAATCTTCGAAAGATAAGTCGACATTCCTAAAATGATTTGTGACATGACAGAACTTTCAATTTTTGAAATCGGATTCAAATTTGTGGTTAATTTCAATCTGACGCGATTTTAGCGTGACTTAGGCTACCAGGTAGCTTTCAGAAATCTTTAGTACAAATGACCCGTGGTCGATTTTCTTCGAGCCACGGTGAACCTTTTCGACACATTGGCGACTCTTGATGGTCGTGAAAATCTCGAGGTTTCAAATACGGACACAGGGTACCAAAACGATAGAAAAAATTAGTGTAGTGTCAATCAACGAGAGATTTTTTTCAATTTGGAGAAATCATTCACATTTAACCACACATCTCAATCGAACCAACCTATCTCTGATCTCTAATTGATCTTTACTGTGCTGTAATTATCTCTACCGATAAGCACGGTCGAGCAATTGATTCTTGGTCGAATTCTCAAGTCTATTGCATTAAAATCCCTTAATGACTTCCCCAGATAATCTAGTTATTTCACGAGTGATCAACTCTAAGAATAGCACTATAGACGCGTCAATGAAAGGCCCGATTTATTTAATTGAAAACAAAATTGAAAATTTCAGGATGTCACAATTCTTTCCCTCTTATAAAAATTTCGTCCTCAAAATTTAAACCATTACAATACTTTAAACAAAAAGGTGGGGATACAATTATCTCATCAACTCTTCACTCTCCAAGGTTGCTCTTTCAATGCCGTGGTGTTGCTAGACCACTTTAACCAACGAAATGGTCTTGGTACGTAGAACTTGTTCTTTTTGATCCACAATTTGAACCGAGTTTTCCACATACGACACTCGGTCATCCACATCCAATTCCTCAAAATTAAGCACATGGGTCGGATCAAGTTCATATTTCCTCAACATCAACACGTGAAAAGCGTCATGCACTTGCGCCAACCTCAACGATAATGTAAGACGATACCCTAAAATCCCAATTCTCTTTAGAATCTCAAACGGACCTACGTACCTCGAACTCAGTTTTCTTTTCTTACCAAAGCGCAAAGTTCCTCTCATTGGTGACACCTTTAGAAAAACGTGATCACCAACTTGAAATTCCAACAGTCTCCGGAGCTTATCTATATAAATTTTCTAGCGGCTCTGAACGGTCTTTAATTTGCCCCCGATAACAGCAACCGCATCCACTGACTCTAAACCAACCCTAGGCCTGTGATCTTTCTTTCACCGACTTCATCCCAACACACTAGCGTTCTGCACGCTCTGCCATACAACACTTCAAAAGGAGTCATCTAAATGCTCTGGTGATAGCTATTGTTGTAGGCAAACTTGACAAGATAAAGTTGTTCCTCCCAACTTCTCTTGAAATCCAACACACAAGCTCACAGCATGTCTTCGAGGGTTTGGATTGTCCTCTAAAACTGGCCATCCGTCTGAGAATGATATGTCGTGTTGTACTACATTTTCGTACCTAAAGCAACTTGTAAACTCTTCCAAAAAGCAGATGTGAACCTCCGATCTCAGCCTGAAGTAATCGTCACCAACACTCCATGCAGACAAACGATCTGATGCACGTACAACTCCGCATGCCTATCCAAGTATAGATCCTTACGTACCGCAATAAAGTGAGCTGACTTTGTCAATCTATCAACCACTACCAAAATGGAATCATTACCCCTCTAACTCATCGGTAAGCTTGTCACAAAGTTCATTGTGATGTGCTCCCACTTCCACTCTAGGATCTCGAGAGGTTGCAGAAGTCCTTCCAGCTAATAATGTTGTGCCTTCACTTGCTGACACGTCAGACACTTGGCGACATGCTTGGCGATGTCCGCCTTCATATCAAACCACCAATAGCGTTGACACAGATTCTGATACATCTTTGCACTACCAAGATGAATGTTGTAACTGCTATGATGAACTTCTGATAAGATCTCCTCTCTATGCTTAGCATCATCAAGTACACACAATCGTCCTCAGAACTTTAGTGTTCCGTCTTCAGAAATCTGAAAGTCAGCCTTTCTTTTGTTGGTATCCTCTTGTAGAATCTTCTAAACTTTTGGGTATGTCGGTTGAAGTAATTTGATCCTGATCTACACATTCTGAGGGTGGTCATAAGATTAGAAAGGTGGCCTACCTCAAATTTGAAAATCGAATCTCGAGCTCTCTCGAGTAAATTCCACTCCTTAACCAGCATATGTGCGACTGAAGACTTCCAACTCAAAGCGTCGACAACCTTATTCGCCTTCCCGGGGTGATATAGGATATCACAATCATAGTCCTTCAGAAATTCCATCTAGTGATGCTACCTCATACTCAACTCATTTTGAGAAAATAGATATTTGAGACTTTGATGGTCAGTAAAAATCTGGAATCTTTCTCCACACAAGTAATGTCTACAAATCTTCAGAGCGAATATAATTGCTGCAAGTTCCAAGTCATGCATCAGGTAGTTTTGCTCATGAGGTCTCAACTGACAGGAGGCGTATGCAACAATCCTATCATGTTGCATTAGTTGTTGCATTAGCACGCAACCCAGTCCTTTGAACGACACATCACTATAGATCACATATCCTCCAAGACCAGATGGAATGATCAGCATAGGTGCAGTAGTCAACTTTTACTTAAGCTCTTGGAAACTACGCTTGCACTTGTCTGTCCACACAAACTTTTCTTCCTTCTTCAAGAGTCGAGTCAACGGCGACGCTAATGCTGAAAATCCTTCCACTAACCGTCTGTAATAACTTGCCAAATATAAAAAAAAAATTTATGATTTCTATCACGATTGTCGGTCTTAGCCAATTAATCACTACTTCAATCTTGGACGGGTTCACGAAGACTCCTTCACTTGAAATCACATGGCCTAGGAAAACAATACAAGTTAATCAAAACTCGCACTTACTGAACTTAGCATACAGCTCATGAATCCTCAAAACCTGCAATACCACTCTCAGATGACTCTCATGCTCCTTAGCACTCCTTGAATACACTGGAATGTCATCGATGAGCACGATCACGAACTGATCCAAGTATTCCTTGAACACTCGATTCATCAAATCCATAAAAGCAACTAGGGCATTCGTCAAACCGAACGGCATTACAGTGAATTCGTAATGGTCGTATTGAGTATGAAATACTGACTTTGGAATGTCTTCCTTCCTGATCCTCAGCTAATGATACCCTGTCCTCAAATCGATTTTTGAGAATATCAACGCTCCTTGTAACTGATTAAATAAGTCAACAATCCTTAAGAGTGGATACTTATTCTTGATCATCACTTGATTGAGTTAATGATAGTCAATGCACAGGTGCAACGAACCATCCTTCTTCCTCACAAATAGAACTAGTGCTCCCTAAGGCAATGCACTAGGACGTATGAATCCCATATCCAACAACTCATGCATCTACACCTTCAGTTCTTTCAACTCAAACAACGCCATCTAGTAAGGAGTCTTAGACATTGGCTCTATCTCGGGTGCTAACTCAATCACAAACTCGATCTCTCTCTTTAGCGATAAGCCTGGTAATTCTTTCGGAAATACATTTGGAAATTCTTGCACCACTGATATATCTTCTACCTTCAGCTCCTCAACGTCGTATCCACGACAGTTGCCAAGTAACCTTGACAACCCTCGTCCAACAAATGGGTTGCCTCAAGCGACGAGATCAAGGTAATCGAGGGTCCTCCTTGATTCCCAACAAACTCAAAACTTTCATCTCTAACGAGTTAAAATGAATCACCTTACGATAATAGTCCATCTTAGTTCGTTGCTTGGTGAGCCAGTCCATGCCAATTATCAAGTCAAAGTCATACATGTCTAGGACTAATAAATCTATATTTCCCTCTCGCTCACTAATCGCTAACTTGCAACATATCACTCGACAATAAAAGAATGAATTGCGCCAAAGTCGAATAAAGCATAAGCAGCATAGTCGTTCAGTGAAACCTTACCTATAATCACATCAGGCGCATCTTCTGCCTGACCTTTGGTGATGGCATAAACTGTCCCTTGGGCTGAGGATCTAATCTTCCACCCTACGGTGCATTTTGCGGCGCGTACCCTATAATCTGACCCATATGTGGCAGTGGTAACTAATGTTGTCCTCTCGGTCTTCTAGGATAATCTCTAGCCATGTGACCCTATCGGCCACATTCAAAACAAGCGCATGTTCTTTGTGGGCATGAGGTCGTACCATGTCGCCTTCCACAAGAGCAACATATGCCATTCTAATTTGGCGCTAGCTTTCCAATTCCACCTTTTTGTTGGGCGGAACATGGAATCTTCCTCCAATCATGGGCCTCTTCATGTCGATTCCCATCCTTATTCGAATTAAACCTCGATCTAGACAAGGCGGCTTACTCATTCAAACTTCTCTCTAGCAATTGGGCTCGGTTGTACACTTCACGATAATCTTTCAGATCCAACAGCACCAGAGGTTATTTTAGTTTCAATCGAAGGCCATTCCTAAACCTTCGAGCCTTGTCTTCTGGATCTTCTATTAACCTCGAAGCATACTGAGAAAGCTCCACAAATTTGACCTCATACTGGTCAATAGTTGTGACATCCTAAATTTCAGGTTCCGATTTCGATTGGATAAAATGGGCCTTTCGTCAACGTGACTATAGTGTTTTTCTCTGAGTTGGCCACTCACGAGATAACTGGCCTATCCGGTGCAGCCATTCAGGGATTTTAAACGCAATAGACTTGAGAATTTGACCAAGAATCGACTACTCGATAGTGCTAGTCTGCAAGGGTCATTACGGCATTGTCAAAATCGATTAGAGACCGGAGATAGGTCGATTCGACTGAGATGTGTGATCAAGTATGGGTGATGCCACCTGATTACAAAATTCTCATTGATCGGCACTAAACCGATTTTTTTTATCGTTTTGGGTACCCTGTGCCCGTACTTGAAATCTTGAGATTTTCACGATCATCAAGAGTCGCCAATGTGTCGAATGGGTTCATTGTGGTTCGAAAAAAATCGACCATGGGTCAATTGCACCAAAAATTCCTAGAAGCTACCCGGTAGGTAAGGTCACACTAAAAGTGCGTTTGATTGAAAATAACCGCGAATTTGAATTCGATTTCAGAAATTGGAAGTCCTGTCGTGTCATGAGTCATTCTAGGAACGTCGACTCACCTTTCGAGGAAATTCCGATGAGTTCGGGATTTTTACGGAAAACCGGATCGGACAATACGGAAAATGAGTGGAAATTCGGATTGGCTAATTTGAAGAGACTTTTGACATCTGGTGTAAGTGAATCGGTGGATGGAAGTTGTTTGGGCTTTTTTCGATTTCAATGGGACTCAACCGAATTTATTTGTTCGAAAAAAATCGGATTAGAAAAATGAAATAAAAATCGATTTTGAAGGAAATTCGTGAGATGGAGAAATCGATTCATCCCGGTCTTCATCGAGACTTCAAATTGTGCAATTGATAAAGAATTAGACCCCAAGATGACCAGTCGACGAAGTTGGTTGAAGTTGAGCAAAGGGTGTTTATGTTTTGTTTAATTTTCTCTCCATTCTCCTTGGATCCACGCACTCATGCACGTACCCCTCTTCGGCCGACAACACCCAAGCACATCTTCACTTTGAAAATTTCTTTGGTCTTCATTTCTTTAAATGTTGACCAATGGGACCCCCTTCCTTCCTATCCATTTGCGGTCACATCTCCCCCTCTCTTTTATTATTTCTCCATTTTTCGCACGTTCCTCATTACTTCATCCGACAATCTCTCTCTCGCACAAAACCCCCCTGCAGTCTTCAATTTCTTCTTTTCCTCTGACCGATCTTCTCTTTTATCCTTTTTCACTTGCTTCCCACGCCAGGGCAGCTGAACCCTACTCTCTCACGTCTTCTGCTTTCTTTAATTTGCTTGGACGGAAGCAAACCCGTAGAAGCAGCCCCACGATTCCTCTTCTCCTCTACCATGGCCGCACTCACGCATGCCCTCATCCCCACTGAAGCCACCACTTGTCTGCAGCTCATCTTCCCCGAGTCAAACCAGCGGGTTCTCCAGCGAAGCCTCCCTCAATTTCTTCGCATCTCTCTCTACCGAATTGCTACCCCACGTTCCTCCATCGAAGACCCAACTGGAATCCCTCAACCGCTTCCCCTCTACTAGCGAATTCTCTACGCCAGCATCACCTTGCTGACCTCCTGTTTTGTTGACCACCGAGCGGGCTTCAATCCGCGTGTCTTCCATCTTCGGCCAGCAGCTGCTCCCTCCGTCTCTGCCACATCCCAGTTAACCGAAGCAGCGTTGAAGGCAACGAAATTTACTCAGCATCGGACGAAGTTCCCTTGCCAGCGAAGCTCGAAGCAACCGAAGCAGCAGTCCAGCGTTTCCGCGTGGTCTTCCCCAGCTCGACGCCGCAAGCCGCTGCTTCCTTCGCTCACGTGTCTTCGGCCCAGTCCGTGAGGCCAGCGTCCATTTCTTTTGCTCGTGGACCAACCACAGCGAGCCCACTCTGATTTTTCAGCGGCCCAATCCAACAGCTCAGCCTGCGTGGAACTCGACCCATCTTCAGCACTATCAGCCCAGCAAGCCTAAGGGTTGGTTAAATTTCTTTGTCGCGTGCTCGTCGATTTGATCCGATCAAATCGTTAATCAAGTGAGTTTTACTCACTAATGCTTTATTAGTTTGCTAATTATGCCTAAGGGTTGGTTAGATTTAATTAAGTGCAATTAGGTTGTTAGATTAGGTTAGAACAATTAATTTAGTGACTTAATGATGCATGTTAGGTGGTTACACCTAGTTATTAGCAAGTAGAAATGTTTGGTTATTTATTGAATGCATCTCGGGATTTTTCCCGACCCGTTTTGGGCTCCAATCAGGCAATACAAGCCTAAATTGGATTTTTAATATTTATTTAGTTATTTTTCAAAATTAATTATTTAATTAATTATTTTTCCGGAAATTCAACCGGGATGGCCGGTGACCGGAATTTCGTGCCGATTGTCGTGGTGCAGTCCGTTTATTTAATTGAGCTTCAATTTTTATGGAATTGATTTAAATTGTGAAATTTGAGGAATTGTCCTAAATTGTTTGTTATTGAGTATTTGATTGGTAATGGCCGAACATGGATATATAGCGCCAGTACGTTGATGGGCTATATAGTAGAGAGAATGATGAGAGCTAACTGAGAATGTTATTGGCTGAGACCAATCAGGTACGATATTATTGGACATACGTGGTTCGGTGATTGGAAGTATCACTGGCGAAAACGGCGCCTTAAAGAACGCACGTAAATGACTTATAGACAAACGTGGTTCGGTGATTAAGGAAATATCACTGGTGAAAACAACGCCTTAAAGAACTCACGATGTTGTCTATAGCCGATGTCACCTTGGCGAAAACGGCGCCCTAGAAAGGACACGTGGTTCGGTGATCGAGGATATCACTAGTGAAAACGGCGCCTTAAAGAACGCACGGTGTCGGTGATCGGTATATCATTGGCGAAAACGATGCCCGACAAACACATGTGATTTGGTGAATGAGTACACCACTGGGAAATCGTGGTATGAGTGGGAATGACCTAGAGAGGGTCTGACTGACATGTAATCAACTTAGTCGATTGACCAATACTTGATCGTATGTCTTGAATTGTTTGAATATCTGTGTTTAACCTTAAACTACAGGTTGGAACTGAGGCCAAGGTAAGTCCTCTGACTTGTGCTGTGCATAGGCAACCTAGACGGTGTATTGGTTTACTAATCGGGTATTAGGGGGTAGAGCTTGCTGAGACGTGGTCTCATTGGTTATTGAATAACCATTTCAGGTCCTTGGATGCAGCAGACTTGGATTTTGAAGATCTCGAAAGTCCAGTGCAGTCTGCTGAAGGCTCCAGTTGAAGTGTAGAGGATGATGGAGAGGAGGACAGGGACCCGTAGTTTGTAGAACCCCACTCTTGTTTGTAGACCTTATTTTTACACTGGCTTAAGTTGAATTTGACTTAATAGTTCACCTTGTATATATAGGTGCACTGGTTTGCAATGTATATATGAGTGAACATTTTAAAGGTTTGAAATTTAATCCTACTATGTCATCCCAATGTTTTATTGTCTGAGGATAATTCATATGCTTTTACATGTGCTTAATATAAGAAAGGGTCGGCGATGCGTCCTGAGACATCGCTATTAATCGACCAAGGTAAGGGATGTGTGCGTGCCTGAGGATCGGGGCGTGACAATAGTCATCATCCATTGGCATAGGCATTGAAATTCCTCCATATTCTGTTCTCGAGCACAACCCGAAAAGTACTTGTTATTGAATGCTCTAAGGAAAGCATCCCACACTAAGATCACGCCTTCCAGAAATATTGTTCCACTAGTGGCTCTCCACTAGGTATTCACGTTCCCTTACTGTTGATATATTGCCATAACAACTCTTTCCTCTTTATTGCACCTCATAAGTGCAAAAGCCTTTTCCAAGTCCTAAATCCACAACTACGCAATCTCGGGATCTCCAGTACTAGTGAACCTCGGCGGGTTCAGCTTCAAGAATTGTTCCACCAACTTATGGATCCGTCGCTCCCCCTCCACAACTATGTTCCCAGTTGGAACTTCAATAGGTGTGGCGACGGGTGTGGCCACAATAGCGGCGGCAACAACAGCAGTAGCAATAGCTTGAGCGGTAATGGCTTGATTCTGGGCCTATTGCCCTATCAGATCTCTCATGGCTTCGAGCATTTGCATGATCCCTTTGATTCTAGGATCACTAGGGGCTGCTACCCCAACATCGACATGAGGTGGTGCCATTCCATTAACGCTAGCTTGAGCTGACACTTAACCAAAGCCTCCTCGGGTCCTCCTCGGGTACCAACCCTTGTTGACATTCTACCCCAAGTAACTGGCCCGATAGTACGCTTCCTAGGAGTTCTCTACTCCTAATCACTCATAGCTCGGTTTTCTACTGAAACCTGCCTTCCAATTCCACACAGAATTAGAAGTTGAGCGATCCACAGAAACAAACAATTCTACTAATCAACTATCAAAGACATGCACACGGAACTTTCAATTTCTGAAATCGAATTCAAAATTGTAGTTAATTTCAATATGGCGCGATTATAGCGTGACCTAAGGCTACCGACTAACTTTCATAAATTTTTAGTGCAAATGACTAACCCGTGGTCAATTTTCTTCGAGTCACAATGAACCTCTTCGAAACATTGGCAACTCTTGGTGGTCGTGAAAATCTCAAGGTTTCAAATATGGACATAGGGTACCAAAACGATAGAAAAATCAATCTAATGTCAATATATGAGAATTTTTTTCAATTTGGTGGAATCACCCACGTTTAACCACACATCACAGTCAAACCGACTTATCTCTAATCTCTAATCGATCTTTACTATGCCATAATGATCTCTGCAAATAAGCACGATCGAGCAGTTGATTCCTAGTCGAATTCTCAAGTCTCTATGCATTAAAATCCCTTAATGACTTCCTCAGATAGTCTAGTTATTTCATGAGTGATCAACTTTGAGAACAACACTATAAGCGCGTCGATGAAAGGCCCGATTTATTTAATTGAAAACAGAATTGAAAATTTTAAGATGTCACATCACAAGAGAAAGCCCAAGTCTGAGCTTGTTAATACTGTAATTTTTTACGGTCAAGTGTACAAGAGTAAGTGTTGTGTTCTTTTATACTGATAGTGTAATTATCTATGAAGGGAACTACACTAACCAATTGTCACTTGAACTCTCGATTATTAGTCTTTTAAGGCTATTAGTCTGTGAACATAGGCTTAGTCATAAGCCAAAGTACTATACACATTTATATGATTTGCTTATTCTACTTTGATTGACTTACCAACATCACATATACTAATTTTTCTAGAACACCATCTTGAGTGTTGATTGGCTGTTATTCCGCAAAAAATTTTAATCCGTTAACACTAAACATATTCAACCCCCTTCTAGATTGCTTTGTTAGCCTTAATAGTCTTCACTATATGTCGATGCTTGTGTGCAGCGATCCCATTCTAAAAAGGAAAGTACAGACAAATGGATGCCATGACTGAGAAGGTGAGAGTGCATGGTAGAGTATAAGAACTCTGGTGCTCCATCACACTAAATCATCTAAAGCCTACACTAAAGTTGAGTCTCCACAAGTGCATGAAAGGTTTTTAAAATGTTGGAAAAATGATCTCAAGATGTGAAAAGATAAAGCCAAGTGAATTGAGAACAGTCATCTATAAAACAAATGTAGTATTCACAACCAAAAGATAATGTATGTAGGATGGACCCCAAACATTAAAATGAACCGGCTAAATAAGGGAAGTGGCCCTAGAATGGGTAGGGGAGTAAGGCTGGTGATGACTTTTGCTAAGAGCACATGCCATACACATGAAAAAGGGAAAACGTCAAATGATAGTTTTTTGTTGAATTTAAAAGAAAATTTATAATATCTGAAGAGGCATTTCCAAAATGGTGATGCCAAGTAATGAGTGAACTAGTGCGGGAAGACATAACAGCATATGGAGAAGTTGCCAAGTTGGAGGGCAAGATGTAGTAGAGGCCGAAATTAAGGCTACCTCAAAGAAGGATCTGACCCATATCTAAGCACACCGCAAGAAAATATGTAGGGTAAAATAAGAAAATACAATTATTATCGAAGCAAAATTGAGAAACAAATAATACCTTTTTTGGTGACATTAGGAACAACTAAAACATTCTTAAAGATAAAGATAGGAGACATGGAAGATACAAAAGTACCTATGTGAGTGATAGGATGGGAAGAGAGATGCCTCCACCCACATTAAGTTGTTGCGAGCCTGTATAAGAAGTGATATTGGTAAAACCAATGGTATTATCAATGACGTGATGGATGGCACTAGAGTCAAAGAACCAACTGGAAGTAGTATGGGCAAATGGACATTGAGGCAGAGGAATAGATGGTGGTAAGGAGTTGTAATATGCCTGTAGAGGTGGATAAAAGGCACGACATTGAGGTGGGTAAGTGGGAGTAGATAATAGGTTCATAAAGCATGTGCAGCATAATGAGCTTGATGAGGAGATGTGGCACAAATTGAGAATTATATCGTTCACAGCAAGTTCTAGTGTGGTGACCTCGATGATAGCAAATCTAACAAAAGGGAGCTCCTTAGCAGCAACCCTTTCTACTAGGGAATTGGTATGTGACCAGTGACAATGAGGTGGGTAGTTGACTAGTAGATGGCAAGCTATAAGCAGTGTTGGTTAGTGCTACTGTGGGCTCAAGATTGATGATTTGGCTTAAAAGGTGAAAAAGTTGGTAATGTACCATGGACAACAAATGCAACTAGAAGTGGTTGACTAGCATCCAAAGCTGAATGCTTTAAACAGCCCTCGTGATACAGCAACAAATTATGTAGCTCATTTGTAGAGAGAGTGGAGGACTAGGTATAAGCTTAAATAGCCAATATAGTAATGGCCAAAGTGGAATATTCCAAACCTAGACCATGGAAGAGGTGGGTTTGGTACTCTACAATAGAAATAGTTTCCTCAATAGCTAGTGATTGATCGGCAATCTAGGTAGCCTCCTATATATATTTAGTCACACTCCTATTGTTTTTCTAATGGATTGAAGGTGCATCTAGAGGGAAAATGAGTGAGCATTGGATTGAGAAGCATATGCGTCAAACATGTAGAACCAAACTGACGCAAAAGTTTTGTGACTAGTGAATTGTGCTACCATGGGACTTATCGTGATATTTAGGATCCAACCGCGGGTTGTTTAATCTTGAATGTACCATGCTTTGTGGGCCGAGTTAAGAGTGAGTATGGTTCGGCCAAGATTTTGCATATACCACAAAAATTAGTTTAGAGGCTTGAAAATATGGTAGAATCCATGTGCGCCAGATCCCATAATTTGTTCCATCTAGACATTCTTCAAAGGATGGAGAAGAGAGAAGACCGGAAATAATAGTGGCAAATGTGGTGGTAATTGTAATGGAAGGCTAGTGGTTTTGAATGGTGGTTTGTTTGGGGAAAGAGGAATTTGAGTCGCTCATACTTGGATCGATGAGCTTTCGCCTTTTTCTGCCTTGATACTAGGATAACAATACAAATGTAGAACAACAAAGAATATTGAAGGTATAAAAATTGTATATTTTGATTTTTAAATTGTGTATTACAATCAAGGATAACTCCTATATATAGGGAGAATTACCAAAAAAAGTCATAAACATATTACAATTGTGTCAATTCAGTTCTAAACTTTTTTTTTAAGCCAATTTAGTCATAAACCTTTTACAATTGTACTAGTTTAGTTCATCCGGTCAAAATTGGCCAGCCAGCGTTGACATAGACACCGACCGTCCGGCGAAAGTTGACATGGCAAATTTTTTTTTATTTTTTTTTTTTGAATTTTTAAATTTTTTTTTTTTTTTTTCTTTTTTTTTTTCAGCTTCTCCTTCCTCTAGCCGGTGAGATTGCCTCGCCATGGCTGGGCGGGCCGAGCCTCGCCGATCCAATGCAAGGGTTGGCCTCGCCAGCCAAGGCGACGGTCCCGCCCGCTACTTTGCGTTTCCGGTGGCTCCGGCTTCCCGTGGTTTGTTGCTGCAAAAGCCGAGTTGGGTCGTCATCTTCTCCAATCCACCCTCGCAAAACAAACCGAAAAACCCTCGGGTCCTAGGCAAGCTCCGACAATGGAGGCAGCAAAACGGGGCATTGGCCGCGCTCACGACTCACGGCAAGGCCAGCCTTGCCGTCGGCGGGCGAGGCCCCGCCAAATCCGGGCGAGGCTTGGCCTCAGCCAGCCATGGCGAGGGCCGAGCTCGCCGGCACTGGCAAGATCGACCCTCGCCATGGCTGGGCGGGGCCGAGCCTCGCCAGATCCAAGGCGAGGGTCGGCCTCGCCCAGCCAAGGCAACGGTCGACCTCGCCGGCCCTCACCTCCAGCCGGCACCGGCCAGCCAAAGGAAGGAGAAGCTGAAAAGAAAAAAAAAAGAATTCAAAAATTCAAAAAATTTTAACAAATTTTAAAAAATCAAAAAATTAAAAATTAAAAATTTGCCATGTCAGCTTTCGCCGGATGGCCGGTGTCCACATCAGACCAGACCAACCAATTTTGACCGGATGGACTAAACTGGCACAATTGTAAAAGGTTTATGACTAAATTGGCTAAAAAAAAGTTTATGACTAAATTGGCACAATTGCAATAGGTTTAGGACTTGTTTGGTAATTATCCCCCTATATATATACACTTAGAATCAATTTCAGGAAATAAATATTGACAATAGAATTGGTAATCACCACTGGATATAACATTTGAATTAATCTTGGATTGCTTATCATGTAAATATCATGATTGTGCTATGATTCTAGGGTGAGTTGAGAACGTTATCAATCTCAGATTGCTTATCATGTGAATATACAGATTGTGCTCTAATTTTGGTACCAATAAAGATAAAATTTGATTATGGTGAGAGTTGGGATAGTTGGCAATGGACTAGGATAACATAGATTAGTCAGGACCAAAGCTAAAAGCCAAATGTCGACGTTCTAAACTAAAAAACAAGTTGATAAGTTTTCTAGCAAATCTAAGATATCCAAGAAATGAACTTCTCAGGCAAAAGATTCTTCCGAACTAATATTTAACACGTGACTTACTATTTTTGATTTGCTACACCAGTTTAGCTATCCTATCAAAGTGGTCATGTGTAGTTTTCATACCGTTTGCACAGAACAATGTAAGATTCTGATAGATTTGAACAACCTTGATGCCTACGAAAGCGCACAAGATAAGTGTAGAGCCCATGAGCATGGAGCTCATCGAATGCTTCTAAGAGTCTCCAAATCTATCTTGGTAGAGTTTTGAGAGTGTCGGTGATTTTTTGTTTGCTTCTCAACTATTTTTGCAATCAACGCTAAGCTCCAACCTTTTGGGAGCTTCAATAGCCTGCTACACTAATGACATTCATTTTATTATAATCCTCATATAAAGTGTGATAACAAATAAAATCTTAATAGATTTATGATTAAAATGAGAGATTTACTCACATTCTCATTCAACGCCCTAGCACTCTCAAGCACTTGTCGAAAGCCCACAAGCTTTGTAAGGGGAAGGAAAAGAATTTATGTATGAAAAACATCTCAACACTATAATGTCAATTATGTTATTTTACAATTTTTTGTATACTTATTCCTAGAATTTAGATGAAAACAGTAGGCTACAACGACATTTATACTTCCTACAAGTACAAGATTGCTAAGTTTGAAAAAGTCCTTAATGAGAAGAGCTAAACAAACTAAACATGGAGAATATATGACAGAGATGTTTGTACTTCCTCCAATTAATGTTTAGAAAATATTGTTCTTCTCTTCTTAGACACATCATCCTTTAGCTACTCCCTGTCTTCACAATTTCCTCTATTTGAGTGAGCTGAGCCACATGCACTGTGCATTATCTACCCTGAGAGACCAACTCTATATACATGTTGATTTCTTAATTGGGTCAAAATCCAATATGCAATCAGACATTTTTATATTTTCTTTTTGAAATAAGCACGATGTTTCTTAAATTTTCTTATTTGAAAGAGACAGCAGAAGCAATGAACTCATCACACCAAATTGATAGCTACATGTTAGTTTTGAAGAAAAGTAAGTTGTTCTTTTTTGTTTTTTAACAAAGTGTAATTTGGTTCTATTCATAAACAAGCAATCAACACATCTCTTAGGAATAGGTACCTTATTAGAAATATCGCCACTTTTAATAATCAACCATTATTTCTCTTTATGTCAACAATCATGCTTTTTCATTTAGAATAATCAATTTTTTTTTATGATAACAAACTATTTCAACAATCCTCCACTTAGTTTGTTATCTATACTAATTTACATAAATTTATACTTACAAGAAGGTATCTGTTAAGATTTCTATCTTTAATTAGTATAAATAATTCCATTAGTGAAATCAACGGTAGATAAAGCTTTGAACCATGATTCCATCTGATAATCGAATTATTGCACATATGAATTTACACACATTTGGTTAGAAAATTCCTATACCTTGCCACTTTTATGGCCTTTTGCTTCCTTTTTGCACATGAACATTTAGAAAAGTTCATCTGACTTTTATTAGAAGTGATATCACTTCTTAGGGTCATATAGGTAATGTTCCTAACTTATTACCTTACCCTTGCCTTGCTAAAACCTGAACTTCATAAGAGTTCTTTCTTGCACTCATTCTCCTAGCTTTCCCTGGGTAGTAACTTTATGCCTCAGTACTTGATCACTATCAAGATACAATAACTTGTTGTTATCCATTGAACTTTAACAAATTTGTTGGAGATTGTAAAGTAGGGTTTCCACTATACTTGACTATTATCAATTGGTCTAAGACTCATTTCTTTGGCAATACTACCTATTAAACCTATCAAGAGTCCCTTAGTAAATGATCGAGAAGTTATTATTTGTCCAAACATAGATTACTGAAATAATTCCATCAATAATTAATTGTCAAATATACTCATGTGGCAAGCTAATGTCTAGATTTTTCATTGTATGTTTTATCACATGCCTTAGACATTTTTGCCTCACTATCACAATGTAAAGATATGGCTTCAATTGGTTGTGGCCACAACTCTTCATCAAATAGCAAATTCCATAACCATTCATCTTTTTTGCCAACCACTAGTAGTGTTATAAATTCAGATTCCATCGTTAAATGAATTTTATATATACTGCACCATATACAAGCTTAAAAATCCATTCAAATACTTGTTATCCATTGTACTAGTTATCTAACTAGCATCTAAATATCCTTTCAGTATTACCGGTTGTCTTTCATAAATAGCCCATAATTTATTGTTTTCTTTATTGTGCATAAATTTAGAGATTTACACACAATACAGGCTATATCCAATCTAGTGTAATGAATAACACACTTCAGACTTCCAATTGTACCATTATATTCTAACTATGCTAAAGGTTGTCCAATAATTTCTATCAGCCATCATTCTCTTCATGTCAACAACCACTTCTTTTTATACAAAACAATTATTTCTTTTCATATCCAATAATCACTTCTTTTTGTGATAACAAACTATATCAACAAATTATTGTTCAAATAGATGTTAAAGACTTTTTTTTTTTTTTTTTTGGTCTGTAAGGTTAAAGACGTCAATTGTGATGAAAGCAACTAGATTCATGTATTTAAAAACATGGACAGGAAGAAAATCAAGTTGCTGAAGAAGGGTGTGAAGAATTTCAGCACAAAATTGATTTTGTGATTTTGTGAAATTTCTCTCATTTCGTTAAAAAAATTATCCTGTTAAAAAATCCAATCTGGAGATATTCTCGATTTATCTTGAAGTTCAAATCGTGATGATAATCTTGAGCGGCTTGTTCAATTATCAAGTATTTTAAAGTGCGTGTTTGAGACTTTTCAAACCTACGAATCAAGTTTCTCCTAGCGGGGGGAATAATGTGGGGCGCATACTTTTATGGGAAAATCTCAAATAAGGACCTGAAGTTGAGCTATTTTCTCAAAAAATGACCTAAAGTGGACACTGTCTCAAATAAGAACCCGAAGTGGCTAACTTACTCTCAATTAAGGACCTGAACTTCTAATTTTATTCACAGCCAGGGGTACTTTTGTCCAAGAACGTCGTCGTTTTTTTTTGTCTCTCTCTTTCTTCTTTTTTTTCTTTCTTCATCTTTCTCACTCTCTACATCACCTCCATTATCAGCCCCTCCATCGCTCTATGTCATAACCAAGATTGGGTTTTCTTTAACACGAGCCATTACAACATAGTCTAACTCGTTGAAAATTTTAAATTTCGCTCCTCAAAATGGTTTGTAGACAATTCCACAAAGCCGAAATGAGCCTTCAAAAATAAGTTCTTTTTATTCCAACATTCATCGCAAATTTTGATCTCAAAGCCATAATATGAATCTGCTTTTGCTGAGACTCAACTTCTTGTCCAACTCCCAAGCTATGCAACTAATCCCTTTGGCGACGTATTTCTCTCACCTAGAGAGCGCATCAAACTCCACTTATTCTAAGCCTTCCGCTAACCCAGCAACTGTAATTTTTTGTGTTGTTTTCGGTCTTGCCTGCCAACAACAAAGTAGCAATATCCAAGCATCGCCAGATTGTCTTGTTTGACTAACGCATGCCTCTATTCAATTAACACTTGTTGATCAACAATTTCACGCCAAAGAACAATTTTGTTGTAGCTAGCGACTATTTCAACCTCGGCAAGAGTTTTCCTCATCAATTCAAATTTGGGTTTGCCTCTCTTGCATAAATTCAATCTCTCAAAGATCCCCCTTCCCCTTTGCAATGCCAATGGCTCCTTTCAATAATCCCTAGTTTGGAGACACCCATTCACACTCTTGCCATTCTCATCGACACAACTCTTCTCCTCAATCGATACGCCATCTTGAGATTGATCATTAGTCGTATCTAACATCATTAACTATAGAAATTGGTGTATTTCATTGCCCCATTGCCGCCATTGACAAGTCATATATGAGCTCTCAACCTCATCAACCGTTGCTCCTAATAGAAAATCCAACATCGTCATCATCAGATGGAGGTCAATTTGAGCTTTAGGTTGAGCACAAGTGAGCCCAGATTTGGTGCATCTTGAGGAACTGAGGATTTTAGCATCCGAGAAGGTGGCCAGTAGCAAATAACTCCAATCCAACTTCTTGTCATACGTGATGACATGAAGCTCACGAGGTCACTGGTAGGGGCCTGATTATGGTGTTGAAGAAGGAGGCAATGTAGACCAAAGGAGGAGGTGTGAGGAAGATGAAGAAAGAAAAAAATTAAAGAAAAAATGTTCTTGGAAAAAACTACCCCACGCTGTAAATAAGATTGAAAGTTTGGGTCATTATTTGAGACAAAAATTAGCTGCTTTGGGTCCTTATTTAATGCAATATCCACTTTTGGTCCTTTTTTTTTAGAAAATGAACCCATTTCAGGCCCTTATTTGAGATTTTCCCTACTTTTATGGATTTTTTTTTATTTCCTTATTTTACTTCTTTTTCAAGATTATGTTAGGGTATCGGGTGATTTGTTTCAGTTTTCAGTAGTTTTCATTTAGATATTAGTAGGTTGCATTTTATTATTAGTTAATATATATCCAGTTTCAAACTTAGAATTTCCGTATTTGTTTTTAGAAATAAATAGATTATGTTACCTAGTAATTTAGTTTTCCTCTTTAGATGACGCAAAGTTAGTGTGTTCGCAAGTTACGAATCGTGTTTGCAAATTTAGCATTTTTCTAGATTTGTGTTAGCACTCATTTTTGCCGCAGCGTCAGTGTAGGATGAAATACTAGTTCAAATATTTACTTATGATGAAGCAAACTCAATAAATTAAGAAATTATATCACCATCTAATATATAAATCTTCACTTAACACGCTCACATCGCTGATTAGAATCGTTTTTTTTTTTTTTTCAGTGGGGATGACTAACAAAAAATTAGAAAAGGAAGAAGATACAATAAATAGGACACAATAAGAAGTTTTCAGTATGCCACTATCTCCTTGACTTATGTCATTGTAATGAACACCTTCCACTTTGTATTTATTAGTCAATAGTGTCATTTTCAGATATTATGATTAATGACGCATGTCGACCTTATTATAGATCGTACTCTTTCCTAGAATTTGAATGTCAAAGAGACAAAACAATGCAGACATTACAAGCCCATGACGTTTCGATGTATATTAGAAATCATTACTACTTGAATTAATAATATTTTCATTGCTTGTAGTTAGCAATTGAACTAATCTTGGAAATTTCACGGGAATCTCTAGCAGACATGCACTACCAATATGACATTGCGTGACTGCTTCTACACTGGTCGCTTAAGTCTTGAATTTCTATTAACAAGAAATCAAGCTAGAGAATTGGAAGGACTCCCTAAAGTACATTGTTGACACCTCAATTTTGGCGATCTGGTCATTTATTTATTGCATAAAAAATTAAGGGTTAATTTTATCCCTGAAAAAAATGTAATTGCATAACATATAGATTTAGGACCATTTGTTTTTAATTTGCATATTTTGTTTTCATTTTATTGGACGGTGGCGGATGGTTTCAAATTAGTTGGATTTAAGCCCGTGAAACGAGCAGCGAGTTTGGCCCAAACCCGTGTTTTTTAATAATTACAAATTATCTCGTGGGAATATAAAATTTTAAAATTTTTCTGAGATATGTATTTTTTTTTTTTTGGATAGGATAGATGGGTAAAAGAATATTACGATTTGGTTTTGAAAGATTTGGATTTAGAGAAAAATTTCATCTTAATTTCGAATCCTTATCAGTATGGGATGATTTTCATGAAAAATATTGTGGATACAGATTCAAAGAAAAGTTGAAATCCAAATTACTTCCCCTATATAAGGAGTGCACGGAGGTCGATAAAAGGGGGTTGGTTTTCTCCGGGCTTCTTTTAAAAAAAAAATGCAAAAAGTGAAAAGTGAAAAAGCAGAACAGGAGATGACGTGAGAAAACAGGAGGAAAAGGAAAAAGAACACTGTTCTTCTTCTCCGGAGGTTTGCTTCCGTCTACCCGCGCCCTGTCCGCTCGCTGCTAGCTCCGCACCGCTGCCACCGCTTGAAGCCACCGCCGCGTCGCCTCTGGTCCGACGCCTAGCGGTCCCCTTCATCCAGAGCTAGACCCGAACAAATCTGTAACAGCACAGACCCGCGATCAAGCTCAAGCTAATCGCCTCACCACCGTGAGCCCAGCGTCCGAGCTCCGCTCCTGCAGCTAAATTTGATCACTGCAACCTTCGACCGGTGACCTGATGCTGCAAACCAAATTGATCAGCCCTGTCCGTTGCCGTTCGGCCCTCTATTCCGTCTGGCGAAGCTGCTGCCGATCCGAGCCTGACTGACCCAAATAGCCCTATGCTCCGACGCCCATCCAACCACTGTGACCTCCGATCAGCGACCCAGGTCGCAAGCCAGGTGGACCCGCGCCACTCGATCCGACCTGACGCTTGAGCCTTCCTCTACCCAAGCTCACCGTGCTGCGACGAGCTCTACCCCTACTCTGCCCGAGCGCCTGCTGGTTGCCATTCGCAAAGCCGACTTCGGTGGCCGTCCGGCCTCACATGATCCATGCTCAGCATCCCTCTGCTGTCGTTGGTTCGCTGGCTCACCTCTACCCGAGTTCCCTTGCCGAACCGATCAACCGGCTGCCCTTGGAGACCCACGGTTACACGTGGGAAAGGAAAGAAGAAAAAAAAAGAAATGGGATTTAGGTAGATTTTTTATTTTATTATTATTGCTTATCAAGTTATAGTTTTTTTATTTTCCTTTATATCTGGTTTTGTTTAGTGGAATTGTTCCTCTTAAATGTTTGATTGAGATTCCAACGTGAAAGTGCCCCTCAAGCTAGGGATTGATAGTCCAATTTTCGCACCCGAAATCCGACTCGCAATCCTTTACAAAAATCGACAATCAAATCTCAAGCCCGAGATTCGATTTGCGATTTAATTTAAAATTGGCTAATCCGATCTCATGCGCGAGATATAGTTCGTCAATTTTTAGTTATCAATCTTATCTTGTTTGATTTGCTGTCGTCAAGTTGGTTGAGTCAATCTTATTTTCGTAAAAGAAAAATCCAAAAAAATATTTGAGTTAGGATTAGATTTGCTTTAGAATATTCCTTGTTTTAGGATTAAAATTGCAATTTTATTTCGAAATTTAAAAATCTGAAAATGTTGAATTAGGATTAGGTTTTTTTATATACTTAGAATAATAATTTTGAATCATGGAAAAGAAAACCCAAAAAAAAAAAAAAAAAAAAAAAGAAAGCACATTCATTTATGATGTTAGTTTTATCATTATTTGAATTGCATGAGAAATTTTAATTTCGAAATTAATAAAAGCACAAAATGTCATCATGCATATATCATGTTGAATTATGGCATTCTTTGCACGTCATTGCATGTTAGGATTGCATGTTTATCAATTATAGGTAGATAATCTCTCCTAGATAAATTGCATGTTTTGTTAGGAAAATAAAAATGTCCACGTCATATAGAATTAGGTTCATGAAATGCATGTCATTTATTGATTGTTGTTAGGTTCATTTAATTAGAAATTGCCCGTCATTAGATTAGGTCATTTAATAAATGCCGCGTGACATATAGCTGCATATTAAATTGCATGTTGCATGTCATGTTAGTTAAAATAATTTTGTGCGTCATTGCATTACATCACATGTCATTAGAATTAAGTCATTTTGGTTAATTTAGATTGCATATTTAATTATTGCATGTTCATTAAGAAATCATTAGTTTTTTTACTCATTCATATAGTTAGAGACATATTGTCATGCCATATCATTTCATATTAGATTAGAAACATTGCATTGCATATGGACTATATTTTCGTTGGAAAAGAGAAAACAAAAATTGAGTAATTGCTTGTTAATTAGAAACCATATCTAGGGTTGTTGATGTGGGTTTTAATTTAACATTGTAGATGCTTTCGTTGCTTTGAGGTAAGTCCTACATTATTTAATTGCTTTCTTGGGTGTTAAATTGGTGGTTTGCACACCTGCATGAACACCTCACATGTTAGGGAATTAGATTTAAAATCAATCCAAACCGCCGCAAAAATATATATATATATATATATATATATATATATATATATATATATATTATTCAAAATAAAAGAGAAAGGTACCGAAAGGGCGTTAGAGAAATCTAACGTAATCAAGTTCCCGTATCCAAAATCTCTGGTTCATAGAAGTAAAATAATTCTCATGTTATTTTACTTAGGTGTCTAATCGACCTACCATAAATTGATTAGTGGCGACTCCGATTGAAAATCATTTGCATGTTAAAAACTTGAACCTAAGTCGTGAATTGATATAAGCTTGGGAGAGCCTGAGTTAAGTTTAGGCTTAACAATCCATTAGCCAAACCCTAGGTGGTTCACACCCGAAAAATTTGGTCGCGACAGCTTGGCAACTCCGCTGGGGATCAATTTATAAAACTCTTAGTAGACTTAGACCAATTTTTCTTTTCTTTTGAAAAAAGTTTTTATTTGTGAGCGAGGATTCCAAGTACGTCCCTAACATTGAAGGTGTTAAATGTTTTTACAGGATGGGAGGTATAAGAGAAAGTGTTTGCTAACCTTTATATTGCAAAGAGGTATAGGAATGTATGGTTTATTTTCATAAACGAAGTGTTGTTTGATTTAAACTGATGTGCATGCTTTGCATTTATCACTACACTTTGCACACACAACCTGCTGCCGGACCTAGGCCGCATAAGATCATTTATGATGGTATTGAGATGGATACCACTCCGACCGCATGCTCATGGTACGAGTCGCCCATCTCAATCCCGAAGTTTCTTTCATGGTGTCAAGAGTACCCACCTCGGTCCGCATGCCCGCGACCTGGGTTGGCTCTTTGACCAAGCCGGAGTCATGAGGACCTGACATAGTCCACACGCCCGTGGCTAGTCTAATCATCCTTGTGGCTTCACTTTGCTAAGCCTGTTTAGAGTAGAAATCGAGCCTCACATCTCATGTGCATGTCTGTGTGATTGCCATTGATTTTCCTTTATGGTGTAAGTATTCTATCCCTATACTATGCGATTTACTTTCTCATACTTTTGGTCGGTCCATGACAATTTAGGTCAATCATTGATTTAATTCATTTGTTAATTATGAATTAAATGAGGAAATTGCCATGCAATAAATCATTTGGAAAGTCAAAAAAAAAAAAAAAAAATTGGATATTTGTTTTCAATTCATGTCTTAGCTCTTCCTAGTTCATGTTTAGGAAATTTCGTCCTTACTCGGGCATCCCATGTCTTTGTTTTATTAATCCATTTTTAGGAAATCCTTTTCATGTGTGAACTTGTCTTGACTAAAAATAGATTATTGTCATGGATTGGCTCTCTATTTACACCTCGTGTTTACATATTTTCGTTCATTTGCATTAGGTGATAACAGATCCTTCACGCTCTCCCATCATCACTCGATTAAGAGCTAGAATGGATGATCAAGCTGAAATGCGTGATCGTATGTCCGCTATGGAGACTCAACTCCAACAAGTGCTCGCCTCTATACAACTTGTGACAAATCAACTCCAATTCCTCCAAGCGAATCCAACAGCTGCACCCACTCTTCCTGAAGTAGTTATCCCGAAGCAAGCAAGGTTCAAACGATTGACGATGACATGCCCGAGCTAGAAGATCACTCGTCCTTGTTGGAAAGCCCAAGCCTGATAACGTTCCTAAGACAAATCAAGATGAGCGCGTTGCAAAGCTAGAAGAGAAAGTAAAGCAATTGCAAGGATCACAAAACTCACTCCCATTCGACTTGTCTGTGTATGAGAAGGTCAAGGTGCCGAAGAAGTTCAAAATGCTGGAGTTCGAGAAATACGATGGTACTTCCTGCCCAAAAGCTCATTTGCAGATGTACCACGTACACATAGCCCAATATGTCAAGAATGAGCCCCTCATGATTCAATCATTTCATTCGAGTTTGACTGGGCCTGCACTAAACTTGCATATAATGAAAAATGTAAACCTCATTGACACCTGGAATGAAGTGACTGATGCATTCCTCAAGCAATATAAGTTCAACATGGACATTGCACCTTCCTGAGAGGATCTTGAGCGGATGGAGAAGAAGAAGAGTGAGTCATTCAAGGAGTATGCTGTGAGGTGGAGAAATCTAGCTGCTCAAGTCACTCCGAAGCCTGCTGACAAGGAGCTAATGAAGTTGTTCGTCAAGACTCTCCCATTTGAGTTTCGCAACCGAATGGCTAGCACGTACGTTGAGAACTTCAACCAACTTATCCCGATGGGTGAACAGATTGAAGTTGGGCTAAGAGATGGATGGTTCAATGAACCAACCAATCAAGGCAAAAGGTTCACCATGAAGAAAGACAAATAACCAAGCACGGAAGTCAATGTCACATATGCACAATCTAGCAAGCCTCCAGTTGTTCATGTCCCTAAGAATCAACAAGGGGAAGGCCGATCGTCTGCCCCTCGGCAATTTGTTAAGAGGCAATTCACTCCTCTTCCTGGCCCTCTGTCCCAGGTCTTAAAGGTTCTTCAAAAGAAGGGGTTGCTGTCTTATGAGCCAAAGCGACCCAATGCTGAAAAATTTTCCAATTACAATCCCTCCAAGAAATGTGAGTATCATATGGGGGAAGTAGGACATTCGACTAATGAATGCTTGACTTTGAAACATAAGATCCAAAACTTACTGGACACCAAGGCGTTTACCTTCAGTACCGCTCAACCGAATGTAAAAAAGAATCCTCTACCTGAGCATGAGGATAGGGTGAATGCCATTGATAAAGGACCTTTGGAAGAAATGGGCCCTGGCCCACAAGAGTAACTTATTACTTTTGCACATTCCCCTGCGTGGAAATTTTTATCACTTTCTAGGAATTTTATCGCTTTTTAGGAGTTATTATCGTTATCTAGCGATTGTTTTCGATTTCTTCTTTTTCACTTTCTTTTTAGGACTTGAATTCGCATTTTCCATTCAATAAATGTAATTAAATTACAAGTTTTATTTTGAGGACATGACGGGGTACTCCAAACCGGTCCAATGACGATATCCAACCATGAAAGAAACTATTATCCACGGAGAAATCCGAAATTTGGACTCTTTCATGCTTCTTCCCAAAAACTTTTTCAAAAACAAAAGCATTTCACTACTAAAAAAAAAAACATTTTCCTAAAGCTTGTAGCAAATTAAACCTATTTGTTTGTCTGACTCATTTGCTTCTTATCTCAGAGCATAATTCTATAACTCGTTATGACAAGGGACATCTGAGAATAGCGTATCAAGTTTCAATGATCATAAACTTGACTTGTGATCAACAGGTTTAAAGCACACTTGCAATGAAAAAAGATTTGGGGCAAGTAAAAGAGAACCATCACTCTCCGGTGGAAGATCTTGGGGGCAAGTTTGCTCCAAATTACAGCCTATATGTGGTAAAGAAGGTACTTCCAAGAGGTGCCATCCTAGCATAAATGGATGGTCATAAGTTTTCAAACTCCAGTGAATTCCGATACTTTCAAGAAGTATTATTTATGATAGAATTTGACATGTCATGTTTTGAGCTACAAGCATTTCTAAGATGAGTAAATTGTCTCAGTGAATTGAAATGTTTAAATTTGTTGCAAATCTTGCATTTTTCCTCCTTAATGAATTGTGTGAGATGGAGTGAATGTGTCAAATGGGATACTTTGGAATGATGAAAGGCAAATCCTATTCCATACACTGTTTCATACACTAACCCCCAGTGAGTTGTGTGGAAAAATTCCATCCCTATGAGGAAAAGGGTGATCTCGCAAAGGGTACGTCAACCGAGATGATGAGAGGCAGTTTCTTCTGCTACCTGAAACACTACAAGTATATCCATTGTTCAGCCCTTGGAGCCCACACACATGAAGAGTTTTAAAATTACCCCTGTCAAGGATCGTCCCATACTAGGATAAGATTTTAAATGAATGATAGGAATTTTCTTACTCACACTTGCATCAATCTTTGAGTATTGCTTTCGCAGTGTAACTTGTACGATAATTTACAGTGCCTTAGGACAACGAAGAGCAGTTCTTTCTCTATCCTATACACTTTATCCATTGCATAGCCTCCTTGAGCCTATGAATTCATTTCACATTAAACACAATTAGTGATCATCCCCCACACTGGGACAAGGAAAGAAAAATCAAACCACTCAAGTAGCATGATTTACAATGCTGATAAAAATGGAGGCATTGTCAACAAAAAAAAAATAATAGTACAAAAAATGGGGCATGAAAAAGCAGTGTGCCTGGTAAAAGCAAGACCAATGCCCAAAGAAAAAATCAAACACTTGATGAAGTGAGTCGTATCCCCAACAAGATGGTACCCAAAAAAGAAAAAAAAAACTCAAATGTTGAGATGTTGCAATCGGTAGAGTTGTGATGTGAAAAAAATCTTCGACGATGGGGAGGAAAATTATTGAAAAGGTCAAGATGATCACCAACTTTGACCCCCATAAACACTTTTTGAGCCAAATGATCATTTCGTTTCTCGACCCATGAACCCAACCTATGTTACGTCCCTTACAAAGTCTCTTCAGATTATGGCACTTGAATTAACGTAAAAGTTCATATGTTTGAAAGCATCGCTTGAAGAAGTGCGAGTAAGATAATTCCTGCTTCATTCCTCATATTTCTTGACTGGTAAACCCCAAGATGATTGTGAAATATCATTCATTTTTTAATAGCCTTGACTCAAAGAGTCTCCTTTGCTAAGCCGTTGACCAAGCCAGCCCTGTTAAAGACCTCTCAGATTGGTAAGTTCGTACCACTTGCGAAATTGCTCGAACCCTTGTTTGGCATGGTGATGGAAAGATAGAGTGATTGTCAAAAATCATGCATCAAAGGTTAGGATAAAACAACCCATTTTAATGAGGATGAGTGAAAAGTCTTTTCAGACCAAGAGATCCCCCATTTGGCACATCCATGACACTCATGTGTTCATATTGGAACATTCTTTGTGAAATCCTTCCCAATGGAAATTAGGTGATGCGGGTTTGATATAAATCATAGCACATGAACCTCCCTTAAATTGATGCATGTTTGTGATCACAAATGCATATTACCTCTCCTACAACCATGTTTTGCAGAAGACATATCTCCCAGGATCAGAGATGTTACCAGGTAAGTATATCTCTATCCATATCTTAAATACTTGTCATTGTACAGGTATTTCCCTCTCAAATGCACCGACACTCGACTCAACTGAGTTGTCCCCCATAAGTTTTCCTCAGATTCAGGCGATCGAAGAGAGGTTGGAGTCCTAGTCGGATAATCAACGTTGCAATGCTAGGCAACCGTAGAAAGGTACGAGTCCTGGATATGTAACACCAACTACTTTGGATCACTCTACTCTCCTTGAAGGTAAGATATTCCAAGTAAGTTTCTTTACCATTTTCCAAAAATTAGATATCTCAGTTTGGATTTGGATGTCTCCATTATTTTCGTTGAACATTTCACTTTGGATGTGAATGTTCTTCGATCTTTCTCGTCATACCTTAGTCGGATCAAGGTATTTCAAGCTTCCAAAATCATGACATCTCTATCTGGACCCGGATGTCTTGATTATTTTTGGTATAGCATTTCACTCTGGATGTGAATGTTCTTCGATCTTCCTCGTTATACCTTAGTCTAGATCTACGTATTTCGAGTCCCAAACTCTTGACATCTTAGTCTTGGCCCGGATGTCCTGATTATTTTCATTCAAACATTTCACTCTGGATGTGAATGTTTTTTAATTATTCTCGTATACCTAGTCTGGATCTAGGTATTTCAATTTCCAAAATTTCGACATCTCAGTTTGGATTTGGATGTCCTAATTATTTTCGTCTAAATATTTCACTTTAGATGTGAATGTTTTTTCAACATTTCTCGTTATACCTTAGTCTGGATCTAGGTATTTCGAATTCAAAACTGTTGACATCTCAGTCTGGATCTGGATGTCTTAATTCTTTTCGTTGAACATTTCACTCTGGATGTGAATGTTTTTCGATCTTTCTCATTATACCTTAGTCTGGATTTAGGTATTTTGAATTCAAAAATCTTGACATCTCAGTCTGGATATAGATGTCTCAATTCTTTGAACATTTCAATTTGGATGTGAATGATCTTCTCAATCTCAATACATTACCTGTTACACTCTTCAAGGAACCTGATTGAGAGTTCGGTACTTACAGAGTAAATGGGGATTTATCATGTACCTCAAGATGTTTTACCACATTGACTGGTAAGAAATTGCAGGTACGTCTTTTCCTTTCACATCATGCATTTGCATTCGCATTTCCATGAATCATTAAATTGCATTTTAAAATGGGGTTCATTTTCTGACAAAAAAAAAAAATCATCTAGTGCATGTGCATGGTCAAAATTTAGGTCTCAATTTGTCTTTGAAGGCAATCTCTACAAGCTCACCTTCAAATAGGGGCAGTTGTTGACACCTAAATTTTAGCGATCTGGTCATTTATTTATTGCATAGAAAATTAAGGGTTAATTTTATCTCTGAAAAAAAATTTAATTGCATAACATATAGATTTAGGTGCATTTATTTTTAATTTGCATATTTTGTTTTCATTTTATTGGACCGGTGGCGGATGGTTTCAAATTAGTTGGACTAAGCCCATGAAACGAGCAAGTTGGCCCAAACTCGTGTTTTTTTTTTTTATATATATACTTAGAATAATAATTTTGAATCATGGAAAAGAAAACCAAAAAAAAAAAAAGAAAGCACATTCATTTAGGATGTTAGTTTTATCATTATTTGAATTGCATGAGAAATTTTAATTTCGAAATTAATAAAAGCACAAAATGTCATCATGCATACATCATGTTGAATTATGGCATTCTTTGCACGTCATTGCATGTTAGGATTGCATGTTTATCAATTATAGGTAGATAATCTCTCCTAGATAAATTGCATGTTTTGGTAGGAAAATAAAAATGTCCACGTCATATAGAATTAGGTTCATGAAATGCATGTCATTTATTGATTGTTGTTAGGTTCATTTAATTAGAAATTGCCCGTCATTAGATTAGGTCATTTAATAAATGCCGAGTGACATATAGCTCGCATATTAAATTGCATGTTGCATGTCATTTTAGTTAAAATAATTTTGTGCGTCATTGCATTGCATCACATGTCATTAGAATTAAGTCATTCTGGTTAATTTAGATTGCATATTTAATTATTGCATGTTCATTAAGAGATCATTAGTTTTTTTACTCATTCATATAGTTAGGGACATATTGTCATGCCATATCATTTCATATTATATTAGAAACATTGCATTGCATATGGACTATATTTTCGTTGGAAAAGAGAAAACAAAAATTGAGTAATTGCTTATTAATTAGAAACCATATCTAGGGTTGTTAATGTGGATTTTAATTTAACACTGCAGATGCTTTCGTTGCTTTGAGGTAAGTCCTGCATTATTTAATTATTTTCTTGGGTGTTAAATTGGTGGTTTGCGCACCTGCATGAACACCTCACATGTTAGGAAATTAGATTTAAAATCAATCCAAACTGCCTGCAAAAAAAAATTTCAAAATAAAAGAGAATGGCACCGAAAGGGCGTTAGAGAAATCTAACGTAATCAAGTCCCCGTATCCAAAATCTCTGGTTCGTAGAAGTAAAATAATTCTCCCGTTATTTTACTTAGGTGTCTAATCGACCTACCATAAATTCATTAGTGGCGACTCCTGATTGAAAATCATTTGCATGTTAAAAACTTGAACCTAAGTCATGAATTGGTATAGGCTTGGGAGAACCCGAGTTAAGTTTAGGCTTAACAATCCATTAGCCAAACCCTAGGTGGTTCACACCTGAAAAATTTGATCGCGACATACATAAAGAAGAAGCAGATGGGCATGGTTTTGGTGGAGTCCGACTGTCAAAGCTTGGTCAGCTCCCTAAAGTACACAGAAGACTTTAACTGAGATGCACGTTCTGCTTGGACAAAGTGTAGGGAACTTCTGCAGCAATTACCGCTGGTGGGCCTTCTTTCTTGTCAAAGAACTGCAAATGTTGTTACAGCTTGGGGCGCGTGAGAAGAGGAAACAAATATTACCACCCAATTGGCTTTCTTCTTCATCGCCAAGCCCTTTGGGCCCTATTATGTAATGACGCCCCACTCTTGAGGGCTGATGGATCCTCATTAATTATGATATAAATAAAATTGTTTTCTTTTGACCAAAAAAAAAAAAAGAATTTGAAGGACTCAACTCGACATAGACATTTGCAGCTGATCAAGATCACAACCACCGATGTGTAGAATATTAATTGCCTTTTAGTTCCATGCTCAATTGAGAACTGAACATCAATCTTAATTTATCTAAGGAATATTTCATAAACATATTATATCTTTTAGAATCTTATTGATGTCTTTTATGTTTCATGTCACCCGTCACCTCTTGTTGAACTCATAACAACTCTCCTTAACTAATTGTAATTAGAAAAAAGTTTAAATCCAATTGTCTAATGAATGATTTCCCAAGATTTAGAGTTTTGAAATTGTCTTTTTTTTTTTTTTTAATCGTGTTCAGTTTGAGTTTAGGAAAATTTCACAAAGTTTGAAAGTCAAGTTGAGAGCATAGTTAACCGAGACGGCGGCCCACAGGACGAGCTCGAGATGAGCCGAACTACTATCAGCCACCTCTCACTAGTCCAAATCGGGATCCTTGGGGAGAAAAACTCAAAGATGACGGCTGAAATGACTCACGGGAATTGAGGGGAAAGAACTCGTGAGAGGGAGGACGCCAGTAAGAGGTGGTTGGATAGCAACGACGGAGGCGGCTGGTCCGGCGTTAGGGGTGGCAAATGAGTGGATCGGGTTAGGTATTGGTCGAGTCGAAAATGGGTCAACCCATATTTGACCCATTTAACCCATTTTGACCCATATTCTTATAATGTAAATCTAGTGACCCATACCTAACCCAATATGTATCCGACTCATACCTAACTCGACCCATATTGCTAAAACCTACTTATTGTTAAAATATTTTTATGCAATACAATTTTTTTAACAATTTTTATACAATACAAATTTAATGGAAAATTTTTATAATTCTTTTTAAAATATTTTTTTAAAAATCGAATTTTTAATATTTTTAATATTTTTTTGTTTTTTTATTTTTAAAAAATATATTTTTTATAATTTTTATTTTTTAAAATATCATTTTTAATTTTAATAATTATTTTCTCTTTCTCTCTTTTCTCTTTTTTTTTTTCTTCTTCTTCATCCGGCCGTCGGCCACGACGATGGTCGGCCGACGAGCCACATGCAAGATTGAGCTTGTCGGCATCGAGCGGGGCTCGATCTCGCCGATCCGATGAGGCTAAGGCCCCGCCTGATGCCGGTGAGCTCAAGCGTCGCCCGATTCGGCAAGTCTCAAGCCTCGCTAGTCGTCGATGAGCCCGAGCCTCACCGGATCTGGCGAAACTCGAGCTCACCAGCGTCGGGCGAGGCTTGATCTCATTAGATCCGGCAAGGCCAAGCCTTGCTTTGGATCTAGTGAGACTCGAGCTCGCCGGCGTCGGGTGAGGCTCGATCTCGCCGATCCGACGAGGCCAAGGCCCCGCCCGATGCCGGTAAGCTTAAACCTCGACGGTTGTCGGCGAGGCCGAGAAATCCAGCGAGGCTCGTTCGGCGACCTTTGAGGGAGTGGCGGAGGCGAGCGGTGAAGGCGACTCGGAGGCGAGCCACGGCGGTGAGTGGCGGAGGCGGTTCGAAGGCAAGCGGCGAAGGTGGGTCGAAAATGGGTCATTGAGACACTAACGAAGGTGATGGTCGAAGGGCTATCACTGAGGAAGTTCATGCTTTTTAGGTTTTAAAGATGGGTAGAAAATGGGTCAGAACGTGTGACCCATTTTCGACCCATATAAAATTGAACTTAAAATGGGTCGAATGTGGGTTATGGCCTATTACAACTTCATAACCCACATTCCACCCATTTGTGAAAAATATGGATGCAAAATGGGTCCATGACCCATTTTGCCACCTCTATCTGGCATATCAAAGGGGGAAGAGTTTGATGAGGTGTCCTCAAAGAGCTCCCAAAAAAAAAAACGAGGCTGGCCCATGAAGCTGCATGTCATGGGCTCAGATTTCTATATAATCTTTTATTTTTTGCTGAGTTACCTATTTGTCTATTTTTGTTGTTTTATGCTATTTTGATCCTTTTGTAAGAAAAGACGTGTTGACACCTAAATTTTGGCGAGTCGGTCATTTATTTATTGCATAGAAAATTAGGGTTAATTTTATCCCTGAAAAAATATTAATTGCATAGCATATAGATTTAGGTGCATTTATTTTTAATTTGCATTATTTTACATTTATTTATTGGACCGGTGGCAGATTGGTCCAAATTAGACCGGGCTAGGCCCATGAAAGAAGCAAATTAGCCCAAGCCCGTTGCTTTTTTTTTTAATCAATTATCTTGTGAAAAATTGAGATTTGATGCGATATTATGATGATTTTTTAGAAATTAAGGAGATCGCATTGTAATCTTATCTCTATTCATAGATGTGAAATCGGGGGGAAAATATTCATGAGATAAAAGGATTTTGTGATTCAGAGGTTATAGGCAATTTTCGAAATATTCTACGAAGATCATATTATGTTTGTCTTAAAAGGAGACAATGTACAGCAGAGAAAAAGGGGGGTGGATTTTTGAGGTTTCTCTTCGTTTTTTTTTTTTTTTGGTCAGTCCTACACTATTCCTACTCTGCACTCACTCTCAGACTTTTGCCCTGCCTCTTGCAGGGCGTGGGAGTCGAAACCCACTCCTGAAACTTACGCGTCCTCACCTCATCCCCCCTGAGAATGTGGGGATTTGAACCCCTCACCTCCCCCTTCTATGTTGAAAGGGTGGCCACTGGGGCGAATCCCAGTGGTTAGGTTTCTCTTCGTTGAAAAGGGAAAAAATTTCACTGAAAAGGAAAGGAGTTTTCGTGCTTAAGGGGTGGTCAAAAGTTGAGAGTTTTTCCTTATGCTGAAAAAGTGCAACAGTGAAAAGCATAGAGGAAAGTGACGTGAGGAGGCTAGCAGAGGAGAGAGAAAACAATGTGCTTCTTCTTCGGTGAACCACCGACCCCCTTTTGCTCGCACCCCCTGCAACTTCCATCCGCGAAGACCCCCGCGCCCACCGCCGCTCCACCAGCATCCCGATCGACCACCGACATTGCTCGCCGGACGCTGCAGTCTTTCCACACCGACCCCACCTGCAAGCCGAGGCCAGCCGTGGCCACCTCACTTGAAGCCCCGCCGGTGTCCGCCCGAGCTCTCCCTTTCGTGCCGCGCTGACCCACGATTTCAGTGACCTGTTGCCGCCCAACACCTCCCCGTGCTGCACCAACCTAAGATCCTACTGTTCGTTGCCGCCGGAGACCGTCTTCACTACCGCTGTGACCCAAAGCCCGCTACTCCTCCTCATCCGCGACTTGCTGCTGCTGCCGGTCCACTCTCGCCAAGGCTCCGAACGCCGGCGACCAGCTGCCCCTGCCGGACCTCCGATCAGCTGCTCTTGGTTGAGTACCCACGGGCTGCCGAGCCCTATTTTGAAAAAATCAAAATCCAATTAGGTAGTTTTCATTTATTTATTTTATCTATTTTAGTGTTCATTATTATTTTACTTATTTTGTCTTTTAGTGGAATTATTCCTTAATATATTATTGATATTCAAACATGAAATAGTCCCTCAAGCGAGGGATTGACAGTCCGATTTTCGTGCCCGAAATCCGACTCGCAATTCCTTACAAAAATTGACAATCCAATCTCAAGCCCGAGATTCGATTCGCGATTTAATTTAAAATTGACCAACCCGATCTCATGCGCGAGATATGGTTCGTCAACTTTTGAATATCAATCTTATCTTATTTGATTTCCTGTCATTAACTTGGTTGAGTCAATCTTATTTTTGTAAAAAAAAAAAAATCCAAAAAATATTTGAGTTAGGATTAGATTTGCTTTAGAATATTTCCTGTTTTAGGGTTAAAATTGCAATCTTATTTCGAATTTTAAATAAGAAAAATCCAAAAAATGTTGAATTAGGATTAGGTTTTTATCTTTTATACTTAGAATAAGAACTTTATTTTGAATCATGGAAAAGAAAACCAAAAAAGAAAACACATTCATTTAGGAGGTTAGTTTTATCATTATTTGAATTGCATATGAAATTTTAATTTCGAAATTAATATCAAAACACAAAAAAGGTCATTGTGTTAGGGCATCTTTTTGCACGTCATTGCATGTTAGGATTACATGTTTATCAATTATAAGTAGATAATCTCTCCTAGATAAATTGCATGTTTTGTTAGGAAAATAAAAATGTCAATGTCATATAGAATTATGTTCATGAAATACACGTCATTTATTGATTGTTATTAGGTCCATTTAATTAGAAATTACCCGTCATTAGGTTAGGTCAATTAATAAATATCGCGTGACATATAGCTTGCATATTAAATTGCATGTCGCATGTCATTTTAGTTAAAATAATTTTGTACGTAATTGCATTGCATCACACGTCATTAGAATTAAGCCATTCTGGTTAATTTAGATTGCATATTTAATTATTGCATGTTCATTAAGAAATCATTAGTTTTTTTACTCATTCATATAGTTTAGGACATATTGTCATGCCATATCATTTCATATTAGATTAGAAGCATTGCATTGCATATGGACCATATTTTTGCTGAAAAAGAGAAAACAAAAATTGAGTAATTGCTTGTTAATTAGAAACCATATCTAGGATTGTTGATGTAGATTTTAATTTAACACTGCAGATGCTTTCGTTGCTTTGAGATAAGTCCGCATTATTTAATTATTTTCTTGGGTGTTAAATTGGTAATTTGCGCACTGCATGGCCACCTCATATGTTATGAAAGTAAATTAAAATTAATTCAAATTGCTTGCCAAATATTTTTCAAAATAAAAGAAAAAGGTACCGAAAGGGTATTAGAGAAATCTAACGTAACCAAGTCCCCGAACTCAAAAATCTATGGTTCGTAGGAATAAAGTAAATCTCATGTTACTTTATTTGGGTTTCTAATCGACCCACCAAAAAATAGATTAGTGGCGACTCCTAATTGAAATCCATTTGCATGTTAAGAAATTTGAACTTAAGTCGCGAATTGGTATGGGCTTGGGAGAGCCCGAGCTAAGTCAAGGCTTAGGAATCCATTAGCTAAACCCTAGGTGGTTCATACCCCCGAAAAATTTTGGTCGCGACAGGACGACTTGACAAATTGACATAATCAGGTGCCAACAATGTTGGCCGAGGAATTTGCATGATAAAAACCAAAGCAAAACAACATCAGTGCTAGAGATGTTGGCGGTGTAGTAATGGTCATCGATTAAGCTAGCTTCCGATGAGGAATAGTTGAAAGGTACGAAGAGTAGTGGACAGATATTTTAGGGTTGTCTGAAAGAATATATAATACAAGAACATGATTTCCTTTTTCTCTCTTTAAAAAAAAATAAAGAAACTCATTTTCTCATATTTTTAAAGGAATATTTTCCATCAACTCAAAATACTCCCTTTGACCGGTCTATTTTTCCTGCGTCAAACATCAAAAAACCCAGAAATGTTTTTTTTCTAAAGTTGTTTCAATTGAAACAAACGGAGCCCAAACCAGCGCGAATTTTTTATAGCTCCATTGACATTTTGTACTTTTATTTATTTATTTTTTCAAGTTTTGGATAGGCTTGTTTCTCCTTTGATACTGGCTTCATAGTGTCGGTTGTGGGCCTGTGGCCCATAATGGCACGAGCCTATTCGTCGCAAATTACCCTCACCGTTCAGGCCCATAAATGAAAAAAGCCCGCCCAAATTTCTCGAGGGCAGAGATGAACCAGAGGGGAGCAGACCTTTATAGAAGTTGGGCTAATGTGACCATAAAAAATATAGAAGTTATGCATTAAACGATACTAAAATAATTGTAATAGCTGAGAACAAGCGTTTTTGACTTCTACTGGAAGGAGTGCTCCAATGCAACAAAAATATTACCTTAAAAAAAAAAATCGTCTTGTTTAGTGGATTTTCAAAGGTTTATGCACTCGTGGTTTATGATTTTGGTAATTTTTTTTATCATAATAATTTTGGTTATTGTATTTATGGACTGATCAGAAAATTTTACCCTCGAAAAAATCAACATACAAGCTTATATCCATCCTTTCTTTTTAACCACGTAATCTCTTAATAAACACCGGGGGTCAAAATACCTAACGCGGGTGCTGACTAATTTCAAGACCATGTTGGACTATAATCTACTAACCGACACTTTTTTTATATAAAAAAAACAAAAGGTGAAAGAGAACCTTTTGGTTCTTTTGTAGCTAAATACTAAATTAAGCAGGCAAAATAATAGGTTGGTCATTTGCTTGTGCGTGAACATCAAGCAGGTAGTGTCATTGCGTGTGCGTGGTTCTATTCTTCGATTCTAAAGCTGCTTGCTTACGTTGTAAATTGATTTTCTTTTCTTTTCTTTTTTGTGCCGCGCAACCTACTAAGAGATATCGGGAGCCAAATGCCAAAAGCGGGTGTTGACTAACTTCAAAATTATGTTAGAAAACTAATGTCGGAAAGCTTTCGACGTGGGAAAACGTTATGCATACAACAGACATGATGAAAGTTGGAAAAAGGACGCTTATAGATTTGGTTTCTTCAGTTGGTCGAGCATTATGTTCCAATGGGGACACCTCTGCTTTTTGTTTTCCTTCCTGTTCTTGTTTGAAAAAAAATGATTCCATTCGAATGCCAGGGTATTACACGGTTAGGTTATGGAGGATGGTAATCCTGGTAGAATTGTTATCCCATTCGCTTGTAAATTTACCACGTATTCCATTGTTAAATTTGACATTATCTTATTATAATGTTCCGTTTCCCTTTTCCATCGTTCTTTATGTTCTTTTTTTGTTCATTGTCCATCTCGGTGAAGATAATTGTCCAAAAAGTCATAAACCTATTACACTGCAGCCATTTCAATTATAAAATTTTTAATTGTACCAATTTAATTGTAAACATTTGGGCGACTTATCAATTTAGTGTTAAACTTTTCAATTATGCCAATTTAGTTATAAATTTTTCGAAGATATGCCAAGCTAGTCCTAAATCTATTATTTGAATATTTGGTTGGAAAGACTACATTGATAAATTGTCAAAAAGTTTAGGACTAAATTAATAATCATTAAAAGGTTTAGAAGTAAAATGAAATTTTAAGACTAAATTAGCAAATCGTAGAAGGTTTAAAACTAAGTTGGCACAATTGAAAGGTTTAAAACTGAATTGACTTCTGTACAATAGGTTTAAGACTGTATTGGACAATTTTCCCAATCTTAGCATCCCTTTTTTCATTCTTCCTTTTCACTTCTTCATCTTCTTCTTCTTTTCCTTCTATTCTTGTTATGCTTCTAGATCTGTTACTGCATTAGAAAGAGATCGGTTGATAGTAATTTTCTGAAGGAGTCCCAATAAAGAAAACAAACAAAAATCCCGAAGTTGTCAAAACCAAATATATGATGCAACTTGTGCTTTCAGTAGGTCAAAACATTTATGGGTCAAGATTGATTCAAGGATACAATTAGTGGAGTCAAAATCCAAGGACATAAACTACCAAGGTCTTATGTTCGATGACCGATTGCTACAAAGCCGGACTAACTTTCCTAACATAGATGGATATTAACACCAATTAGATTAGTTGGGACCAAAACTTAAAGTTAATGAGTTGTCTCGCGAATTTAATGATATGCAAGAAATGAACTTCTCGGGTCAAATATTGTTTTAAACTGATATCCAACACGAGACTTACTGTTCTTGATATGCTATGCTAGTTTAGCTGTCCGACCAAAGTGGTCATATGCACTCTTCACACCTTTTTGCACCTAACAATGTAAGATTCTGCCAGATTTGAACAGTCTTGGTGTCTTTAAAAAGACACGAGATAAGGGTAGAGCCCACGAGCATGGAGCTACAACCCATTCAACTGCTTCTCGGAGTCTCCAAGTCTGTCTTGATGAGAGAGGTTGAGAGTGTCGGTGACCAGAGCTTTTTTGCATGCTTCCCGACTACTTTTGCACTCAGCCAAAAGCTACGACCTTCCAGGAGCTTCAATGGCCATGAACAACCCTAGAGTTGAAGATTTCATTATCAGAATGGGAGATTTACTTACATCTTCAGTCAAAGGGCTGGCACTCTTGAGCACTTGTCGAAAACCCGCCAACTTTGTGCAGGGAAAGAAAAGAATTTTTTGAAGAAAAATTTTCATCCGCATAGTATCGGTTATGTTATTTATGTAATTGAGTGCGAAAACTTTTAATTATTATTTAGGTGAGTAGCAAGGTTCTTGGTGCACTTAGGCACTAGGTTTTGTGATCGATCATCAAGAAGCATGGCATAAAGTCAAGGATGAGCGAGTTATGTTATGCCCGAGTTGAGATTTAATTTTACCACTGTAAAAGTCTATTTTGAAGGAACAACCTGTTTATGCTAAAGTTTCCTATCGTTTCACAAAAATTGAACTTTGATGAAAAGTATTTTCAGAGTATTTAGTTTTAAATGGAAGATGATTCTATTTCCCCGGTATGGTTGAACTTAGCAAATAGTCCATAATACTTGTCTTTTGAAAAATTAGAATGAAAAACACAAAAATGATTTACCTCTTATAATTGTGAAATTTGGGACAATGGATAAAAGAAATTCTCGTACTTATTATTTTCATTTGTCATTTATTATTTTCATTTGTCATTCACTATAATTAAAAAGATTCGCAAACTAATGATGTCACTAAGATTCAAACAAATATATAAATTGTTTAATTTTGAATATTTCAAATTCAACTGAGATTCAAGCAAAAATATATATGCACAACAGTGGATCAAGTCGTGCTCAATCGAGTTGACCCTATCAAACTAAGCAATTTTCGGGTTAGGATTTGGTTGACCCAAAGCTTTACTTTTTGTGGCGCGTTATTGGGTCTAGGTTCAATTTTACCAAGTCTACTCTTATGTGGTGTGCGGATAATTAATATATTTTAATTAACTTATAACTCATAGGTTTAAGTTTTTTTAATAAAAATGGGTCTAACCAAATACGTTTATAGGCTTGGAAGCACTTTTCATATTAAAGTATCAAGTTTCCGTTTGCGTGTCCAAATAGTAAAAAGTTGTCTTTCCTTCTTTTTAGCCATCTGTTTGTTATCAATTTTGATCCTGAAATTAATTTATGATCCTGATTTTAGGACAACTTTCAGATTTTACCATCCAAATGCAAATAAATAGTGATGACTAAGTACCAATGTGGCATCGATGTTTTATAATTAGTGCAACAACTGATGAACTAGTAGCGGTGTTTCCTAAATGGTCGACTCTTAAATATGATTTTTGGGGGATTTAATCCATGTGGACTGGACCAAATTGTTACAACTCCAGGCCTAGGTCATTTTCCATTGTTCATTCCATCTCGACACCAAATGTAAATCTCTAACACACGGTCAGCAAATTTCGTCTGTATATAGATGGAAATACGAAATGTTCCTGGAAATGGAGATGAGAATTTGTTTCAAGGACCAAATCCATAGCAAAATTAAAGTACGAGGAACGAAATTGAACATGAGCAACAATATAGGGACCATCTCCGTAATTTCTTCTCAATTTAATTTTAATCGCTTATCAATGTCACATGTTCATCTTCGGTACTTAGTTAACATTTTCCACCAATATATGACAAATGGAATTTGTCCGAAATTATGAATGGAGATATGCTCGGAGACCAAATACGTTACAAGACAAACCATAATTAAATAAGAAAGATAGTACAGAGACCATTTTTTAATTTGTCCATTTTCTATCGGTAAGTTGGCTTCTTCTTCTTTTTTTCAAGTTTTCCCAAAAGTCCAACGTGGTGCGTGTAACGAATGAAAGCAAACTCTGTCATTAAGAAAAAAGTGAGAAGGGTATTTTTCTTTTCCCCTCCTTTTTACCAAATGTTTGAATTCTATTAATGGGAAAACATTGTCTCAACCAGATTGCTGTGGTATGATTAAAGGTATGGCCTAGAATTTGGCACCTTCAGCATTTAAATCTGACAGTCTTCTGCCTAGAGTTATTTTGAGGGCCATATTTTCTATGGGGTGCATGGGAGTCATATCAAGTGGAGGAGCTATGTGATACTTCTTGAACTTTACTTGCATTGATGATGGGACACAATTCCTGCATTTCACCTGCATTCCAAGAGCAATGTCCGGTTCAGTTCGGATCAGTTTATCCAATTACACAACAACGTTGTTTACTCGAACCAGTCACGTGCAAGGATTGTGATCAATGTTCAGTCCAAACTAAGGATTTTGGACCAACATCAATCATCACTTTAGGTCACATCTCAATTTTCAACGACGACATTGGAAAAACGACCAACTTTAGAGTTGTGGATGTGTTGTTTGGATTAAAAATACTTTCTTATTCTCTTTAGTGCCCCCAATCGTAAAAAAAATAAGCTTCAAACTGATATTAATAGATTCATCAAAATAAAAAAACTAACAAATACCCGCACTCATTATGCCATCTTATAGGGAAAATTACCAAAAAGGTTCTATACACGTTATATGAATACCAATTAAGTCCTACACTTTTCAATTTGACCTATAAATCTATTGACAATATAGTTCTTTTTATCAATTTTGGCCGATAATCGCTAACACTAACGCCGGCCATTCTGCATGGTACGACTAGCATAGACATAGATAATTTTTGCAATTTAAAAAACATTCTAAATATTTTTCTCTTTTGTTTTTCCTTTTTCCATTTTCTTATATCCCTTTATCGATCCACAGCCTTAATGGCGACCGCCCTTCCCCTAAAACTGGCAAGAGCATAGCAGTCGTCAACCGCCACAACGAGAGCCTCGAGCGAGGGCCGTGATGCCCTTTTTAGCCACAACAAGGGCCAACGAGGGTGTCCCAACCCTCACATATGGGCAACAACCTCCGTTGGCTATCACCATTGCTGTGGACTGATGAAGGAAGATAAGAAAAAAAGAGAGTTAAAAATACAATAATTGTCTATATCGGTACCCATCATGTCACGTAAAATTATTAGTGTCCATGTTAGCGATTTCCGATAAAAATTGACCTGAAATACTGTATTGACAAATTGATGAAAGTTTAGGATTATACTGACCATGCTCAATTTTCAAAAAAAAAATTGATCAAATTAAAAAATTTATGAATAAATTAACATTTATATAATAAGTTTAATTTTTGGTAATTGTGCCCCATCCTAATAGGTGTGATACACTTGGATAATAGCTAGTTTAATAGTCTTGTTATAAGTTAACATCAAAAGAAAAAGGGAACCATCAAGTTTAGAATCCAATGTAATCACAATCCTGATTGTACTTCCACGAGGTGGCTGGAGCACAAAATGCCCTCCAAAAAGTGCACCCTAATCATGACCAATTGCTGTATGAAATCCAAAGTTGCCTCCCACCTAAGCATTTTATCATAATGATCACCCCTTTATTATATATTAGAAAAGACGGTTTTATACTCCTAATTGCCAAAAGAGAAGATGCCGTCAAGACATTTAACCTGCTAAGCCCATCTAGCCAAAATAAAAATAAAAATAAAAGCAGAAAACCCTAATCTCCAGATGCCATGCATTAATCGCCCTCGCATTTTTCTTATCCTCTCTCTCTCTTTTTTTTTTTTTTGGCTAGATAACATTTTGCTTTTCCTCAATCATCCACTTCCAGGGACCTTTGTTCTAATTAAAATTGTTTATTTTTTACTACTTTTCTATAATGAATTGTCGACTAGACTTCAAGGGATGCACCCATTTCCTATTAATTATGCCCACTTTTTTTCTTCTTTTTTCCTTTTTCACAGGGGCACTACTGACATGACCTAATACATAAATTTCTTATGAAATTCTTTATGCAATCTTTCCTGTTACCTTTATAATAAAATATGTCAAGGGACCCTTTTCCTCCTTTTTCATCTCACTGCCTGTTATGACAGTCAAGGACATCAACGTCCTTACCTGAACTTGTTGTCCTAATCCTAGAGGGGGCAATAATGACACGCCATGAGGGTCCCCGGATCATTGTCCTCTACTAAGACTGTACTCTCCATACTGGGCAGGAGTGTATAAAGGAGATTTTCCCAGCAACCTTTTACGTCATAGTAATTTACAAATTTTTACTTCAAATATTATCAAGTCGGTCTAGCAGGTCATGGAAGGAAAGAAAAAAGTTACTAAAAATCTGAAAAATTTATCAACTTTGACATATTTATTCCAAAAAAAATTATGACATCAAAAATCTCAAGTTTTACCCCAAACTTTGACACATTTATCACAATTTTTTATTACGTAAAAAATCCCAAACTTTTTTCTGTGACACTAATTTTTTGTGATAAATGTGTCACACGGATATCGATTTAAAGTTTTTAGTGTCACAAAAAAAAATTAAGGTAAATGTATCACTTACATACAAGTTTATGATTTATGATGTTATAAAAAAAGTTTAGATAAATTTATGATAGTTGTGACTTTTACCCTAGAAAGAACTATAAACTTGAGTATTATATATCATTCAATTATGTGACGAGTTGTATATCATATGGTACTCGAATAGCTAAATAATTTGTCCGGAAGCTGCTCTAGACGGTTAGGATCCCCATTCTCTGTCGCTCCCATAAATCTATGGGCAAAATCTATTCTATATTTCATCAAAAGAATGCGGGTTTAGCTCCTCGATTTGCTCCATGCTTGTCACACGCTTCATAAAGAAAACAAGCTGGTCAATCCCCTACTCTCTCCTCTCCTTGCACTGATAAAAAAAAATAATTATTTTGGTCAATCCACCCTGAAGACGCCTTTATCAAGAACAATGTCGCCAGATCCGGAGTTGGTTGAATTTGCACTTGCCCTTATGTGATCATTATTTGCGACAGTGATGCAAGCGAGAGCTGGAGCTTTTACTTGGAGTCAAACTGAAATGCTTGCCACTTTTGCTCAGGTGGTCCATGTTTTTGGTGTAAATTTTCATTTTTTAATTAGGTGGTTTTACTGATTATAACCCTTGATTTCTCACATAGAATTAAACTCATTCCGTTAGCTGAGATTATGCACCAAATGGGTATTCGGCAGAGGCTAATTTTCCTTTCTTTAGTCCACTGATCTTGCGAGGGAGGAGGGAAGCGGCGGGAGAGAGAGAGAGAGAGTGGCTTTTACCTTGGAGTACTTGACGAGTGCCCACATGCCGGAGTGTGTTGAGTGGGGAGTGTGAAGAAGGGTCTTTCACAGCTTCACCAGCATATACCTTCCCTCATAATGGAGCTTCTTCTCTCTTTAACCAGGTTGGTTGTGGCTTGTAAGAGGGGGTGAGAGCCTTTTTGGGAAGCATTAAAAGAACCTCTCCAGCACTCTCCTCCTCTCGGCAATCTTTTTCTCTACATTCATCACCAACAGTGAAAGGGAAGAGGCCCTTGAAATGCTTTCCTTCCTGTGTTCTTCCTTCACTGGGTCCACTTCCCTCTGATCAGTTGCAGCAATGAGGGAATTCCTTTCATCGTTCTGAGATCTGGGTTCGCACACTGAAGAGAGGATTTCCAGTCTCACTGTGCTCTTGGGGTCTTTATTCCTCGGCCGTCTGTTTCTGGGTTTCAAGATTTTCCAAGGGCCTCGCGGGAGAAATGGCTCCAAGATTGGATTTTTCAGATTGGTGGGCGAAGGAGAACAGGAAGGGAACCCCTGTGGTGGTGAAAATGGAGAACCCGAGTTACTCTGTGGTTGAAATTGATGGCCCAGATGCTGCATTCAGGCCGGTTGAGAAGAGCAGAGGCAAAAATGCAAAGCAGGTGACTTGGGTCTTGCTTCTGAAGGCCAACCGTGCAGTGGGTTGTGTGGCTTGGTTAGCCACTGTGCTCTGGGCATTGCTTGGCACCATCAAGAAGAGGCTGATCTTCAGGCAAGGAGTGGCCATGGAGAGTGATAAAATGGGGAAAGGAAGGTTGTTGTTCAGGGTCATAAGAGCGTTCTTGGTCACTTCTCTGGTAATCCTGGGTTTTGAGGTGGTCACTTATTTCAAAGGCTGGCACTATTTCGAGCGCCCAAACTTGCACATACCACGGACCGCTGATGTCCATGGCTTGCTCCACACGATTTATGTCGCTTGGCTGACTTTTAGAGCTGATTATATTGCCCCACCAATTCAAGCACTCTCCAAGTTTTGCGTGGCTCTGTTCTTGATCCAATCCGTGGATCGGATGATACTCTGCCTCGGTTGTTTGTGGATAAAGTACAAGAAAGTCAAGCCGAGGATCGAGAGTGATCCATTCAAATCGGATGATGCCGAGGGGATTGGATGCGAGTACCCCATGGTTCTTGTTCAGATCCCAATGTGCAATGAGAGAGAGGTAGCACACTGATTATTTCTCCTCAATTTCGTTTTTTTTTTTTTGTCTTGCTTCTCAATTTGGTCAGTACATGTGCACATAATCTCAAGTTGTTTCATTCTCAATTATAAAAGTCCCAATCTCTTTTTCAAGCCAATTCAAATGATCGAGGGTAAATTTTGCTAGTTAATCATGGTTGACATCTACAATTCATACTTCCAAGGTGAATTATGTCGTCATGTGTGTTTATAATGTTGACTGCTTCAGAGAGCTCAGCTTATTCATGCTAATTTGAGCTGGACCATGAAAGCGAAGTCACTCTTAAAAGGACAAGTTACAGGGACGGCTATTGACAATAGAAAGCTATAATAAGTCAAACTTCTGTGTTGAGTTCTTATGGTGATAGTGATTTATTCTTCTAATTCATACAGGTATATGAGCAATCTATCTCTGCAGTCTGCCAAATTGACTGGCCGAAGGACCGTCTACTTATCCAAGTTCTTGATGATTCTGATAACGAGAGTATACAGTGCTTAATTAACGCAGAAGTGGCCAAATGGAGTCAGCGGGGCATCAACATAATTTATCGACATCGTTTGGTTCGAACTGGTTACAAAGCTGGAAATCTCAAATCTGCTATGAGCTGTGACTATGTGAAGGGTTACGAGTTTGTCGCGATTTTTGATGCAGATTTCCAGCCGACTCCCGATTTCCTAAAACAGACTGTTCCACATTTTAAGGTTGATAGCACATACCATTTTTTGTTTCTTTTTCTTTTTCTCGCTGTTAAATTTGCATGAAAATTGACGCCAGATTCATTTTATGCATTTACTCGCAGGATAATCCTGAAGTGGGATTGGTCCAGGCTAGGTGGGCTTTCGTGAACAAAGACGAGAACCTGTTGACTAGGCTTCAAAACATTAACCTGTGTTTCCACTTCGAGGTAGAACAGCAGGTTAATGGAGTGTTCCTGAATTTCTTCGGTTTCAATGGAACTGCTGGTGTCTGGAGGATCAAAGCTCTTGAAGAATCTGGAGGCTGGCTCGAAAGGACAACCGTAGAGGACATGGACATTGCAGTCCGTGCGCACCTTAATGGTTGGAAATTTATCTTCCTAGATGATGTTAAGGTATTAACAAAATTCCTCTTTCACCTCTCTATCGGGCTCAATTAATTCCTCTTCGTATATTAATTGCTGGTGACGACGTATCCATGATTGGGCAGAATATCACTCTTTAGCATGATATATCTAGTGATGCTTTCTTTCACGTTCTTCCCTTTCAAGTTACAACTTCAAATAGCTCCTTGCCCCCTTATGTAAACAGTGAATGTTTTAAGTCTCATGAGTTTCTCTTTCTGAACTTATAAAAAATTGGGACTGTGCTTCATTTTTGAAATGTCAGGTACTCTGCGAGCTTCCTGAGTCATATGAAGCCTATAAGAAGCAGCAACATAGATGGCATTCTGGTCCAATGCAACTTTTTCGTTTGTGTCTACCTGCAATTGTAACTTCCAAGGTTTGTCTCATTCTTGATTTCCATGTGTTTTATACTTCCTCAATAAAATGATGATACTTACAAAGCTTTTGAACTTTTCTCGACTCAGATCTCTGCTTGGAAGAAGGCGAATCTCATACTCTTATTCTTTCTACTTAGGAAACTCATTCTTCCCTTCTACTCCTTCACCTTGTTCTGCATAATCCTTCCACTAACCATGTTCGTCCCTGAGGCTGAGCTCCCCATGTGGGTCATATGTTACGTGCCCGTTTTCATGTCATTCTTAAACATCTTCCCCGCTCCAAAGTCCTTCCCCTTCATCGTGCCTTACCTCCTGTTCGAAAACACCATGTCTGTTACCAAATTTAATGCAATGATATCTGGACTATTCCAGCTCGGCAGCTCTTATGAATGGGTTGTCACGAAAAAGGCTGGCAGGTCATCAGAATCGGACCTGCTCGCTGCTGCCGAGAGAGAGACAAAGAGCACAAACCAACAACAACTAACTAGAGGATCCTCTGAGAGCGAGCTTCAAGAATTGACCAAGTTAAAGGAACAGCAAAATGAAGTGACTATTACACCGGTTAAGAAGACCAACAAAATTTACAGGAAAGAACTCGTTTTGGCATTCCTCCTGCTGACGGCTGCCGTGAGGAGTCTCTTGGCTGCTCAAGGAGTCCACTTCTACTTCCTGCTCTTCCAGGGTGTTACTTTCCTCCTTGTGGGCCTCGATCTGATCGGCGAGCAGATGAGCTAAAGTTACTCAAGTCCTGCTATTACGACGAATCAGGGAGTCATCAGCCTAGAGAATTAAAGAAGCTGATACTAGCATCCGCAGCCCAAACTGAGAAAATTCTTCGCTACCATGGTCAGTTGCAAAAATGGTAATTGTTCAGACTACATAAGCTGAACCCTTCAGTCTCCAGTGTGAAGCCTCCATAGGTTTTTATTTATTTATTTTTCCTTAATTGACTACTGTGTACAATAAATTGTTTCGAGTTACTCTGATTCATGTTGTTCGTTATAGGTTGGGGGAAACAAATTAATGTCATATTCTACTCTTTTTCTTCTTCTTTTTTTTTTTTTTTTGGTTTTTCTAGACCTATTGGAAAAGAGTTCTTTTCCAGGGTTGTGATTTGGCATCTCATCTTGGAAGCCATATTGTACAAGGAGAAAAATAACACAAAGTTGGGAGTTCACTTGCTTGATATTTTCTTTCCAATATACTTTTCTCTTCTTCTTCTTCTTCTTCTTTTCCTGTTCCTGCATAAAAAGTGTAGACAAATCTAAGTTTTCTCATTTGCATATTGACAAAATATGTAGTGAGTGTACCAATTGGACAAAAACCTTTCGGGGTCTCCCTGTCCTTTTCCTTTGTCTCCTCTCTTGTTCCTTTTCCCCTTTGGTTGCTTCTGCAATTTGGTAGTGCTAAAGGTAGATACCGCATACGCACGTGCGCGCGGGGCTCGTACGTTGGAGAGCCTAATTGGAAGTGTCGGCAGAGCAGAGTTGAGCAAAGAAAGCAAATCATAAAAAGCTTTTTTGTGTTTGAGGTGGCTTTGAGGTTTTGTTGAATTCAGCCATGGCTTTATGGAGTGTCTTCCTCCATGGATGGGGGTTGCCTGATTTGAGGGCCTGGGAAATCCTGGTGTGGGCACACCAGTTTTGGACTGGTGAGGTTCTTGGATGGTGCTGCTGGAGCCCCTTTGGTGATGGTTGGACTGTGGGATGGGGACAAATCTTCTCCCTCCTCAGGGAAAAACATATCTGTGTGATGGGCTCCATCACATCAATATTTTGTCAGGAGAGAAAAGAATCTCTGATTTGACAATCTACCTGCAGTATCCCCTCGGCATCTCACGCTCGTTATCTCAGGATATGCCCTCAGCTGGCTGTCCCTGCTTGGTCTCTCCAGTTATTTTTTAACGTCTGCATCGTGAACTCTTTGGCAAATGAGGCTGCTATAGGGTGAAAGAGAAAGGAAGGTACATGGACCATTATCACGATTTGCATAAAAGGTGAAATGACCTTTTAGTCTTTGTAACTAAAGTTCAATTCATTTCATTAAAAATAAATGACTTGAAATATATTTTCCGAAAAACATTATTTATATCATTGAAAATAATCAACCATTAAAAAATATTTTCATCGTTGACAACAAAATATATCTAAATATTTTTATAAGTAATGAAAATGCTTTTCATTTATTTATTTTTATAAACGGTATAAGCATTCATTTTGAGAAATGTGTTTTTTAAATTATTCATTTCTTGAAAAACAAACGGAGCTTAAATGTGGCAACATGATAAACATTTAGTTTCGAGTATGAAAAGTGGACTAATTGACGTTAGGGGTGAGCATGTCAAGCCGCCCAAATTGGGAATTGCCCGGACCAGACTGGACTAGCCGATGTGGTCTAGTTCCTGGAGGGATCAGTTCAGTTCCCGAATCCATCAAAATGGAATCAGTGATTGTCGATTCGGTTCCTGGTTCCAAGTGGGAACCGGACCAAACCGAACAACTCTTTTTATGAAAAATATATTTTTTAAATTTCTTAAAAATAACAATAAACTCTAAAAATAGTGACAACTCTAGTGTATTTTTTGTTATTTTATAATTTTATAATTTTTTTTGCTAAGTAATCAATTTCATGGAATCAATCCAGTTCCTAGTTCTTACGTGGAACTAGATCAAATCGAGAACCGATCACCCCAAGTCCATGTCACTATCACTAAGCACAATCATATTTGGAAACTTCACATTTGAGATGACCAAATATCGGACCGTGAGAAAAAGTTCATTGATAATTGACCAAAATGATTTCAGGTTGCATTTTTGAAATACCGAAAATGGAGAACTATAGGTACTTTATTTGGAAGCAGCTATTTATTTCTTTATATTTGCTAGTAAATGTTTTGCACGGCTACAACTGCCCTTTTGATGTGCAACACCTAACTCAAGTGCCTCTTTAGACAAAGGTGAGGAGTGCATGTGATCATTTTGATCCTTAGTAACGTAGGCATCGCCAAGTCATGTGACTTGCTTGATTCAAAGACGAGAAAGAATTGAGGTGCCCCACATAATTCATCAACCAAAATGATATGGAAAGTGCTTGTTTAAACAAACCGCTAAGTAACCACTGGAGGTTCGCCCCAATGGCCATCCTTCCAATATGGAAGGGGAGGTGAGGGGTTCAAATCCCCACCTCCTCAGGGGGGATGGGGGTAGGGACGCGTAAATTTCGAGAAGGCCAGGACCCCACGCCCGCAAGAGGCAGGGCACAAGTCTGCAAGTGAGTGTAGAGTAGGAATAGAGTAGGACTGACCAAAAAAAAAAAAAAAAACAAACCGCTAAGTGAATTTAATGATTTTCAAATGGATCCTTATCAGAGCTTGAGAATTAACCATCTGCCCTTTCACTTTTTACTTCGTTTCCATGATGTCAATCCATCTTATAAGGGTTGGAGATGGGCCAAGAACCTCATGTCCTTGTCAAACTTGAAAAGTAGCCAAGAAACTCTTCCCCTCGTGATCCTCGTGAAACTTGAAAGGTAGCCAAGCCAGGACTTAACAATGCATACCAAACTCCCTCCCCTTTACAGCCTACCAACAGGAAATACAATAGGGAGACTCTTTTTCGTGTGCGATGTACGGAAAAAGATTTCCCTCGATCATAAGTCTGTCGGTAGATTATGAAGATGGATGTTATACACTTTAAGTAAAGTTCGCTCATAAATGATGTCCGTAATTTGTAAGTCACCAATCAGAGACGCGACTGGTGGAACGGAGGAAAATATCACCCCCTCTTTTCTCATGAGAAATGGAGTGAAGCCGGGATATATTAAGACTTGTCTATGAAAATTATGGCGATTGTAGCGGCAAGCGGAGTTTTAGGCGAGTGAGTCATTCTCGAGGCACAATAAAATCCAACCTGTCAATTTAGTAAATTTATTTTCATAAAAGCATTTAAAGAAAATAAGGAGAAAAAATAATGGAAATCTCAGCTAAAACTGCGGCCCCTGATTAAATGCCCGCCTGAGCGGTACAAGCCAATAACAAGATCAAGGACAGGCCCCGCGATCTCACTCGATCCTACCAGACCATGTTAGTTGGAATTGCAAAAAATACATAAAAAGAAATTATGGAAATTTCCAAATTAGTATTTTAGTGGCCCGACAGGTAGGACCGGCTCAAATACAAATGAACCGGCCCGTACGCAGATTATCCTGTTGGATAAAGCTTTGCTTTGGGCCTAGCCCGTAGAGAAAGCCCGTTGAATTTTTTTTTTTTTTGGAAAAAAAAAAAAAGTATAGCTAATCTGCAACTCCAGCTTTACATGATCCAGACAAGCTGACCTACACGACAGCATCTCAAAATTACATTAAAATGTCAAATGTGTGATTGAATAGGACTCTTATAGCATCAATAAGCAGGAACGGACGAGCTGTGTAATGAACGCGACGATATATGCCTTCGTGCCCGCCAAATTTCAGCGCTCGCTTTCGTGGCGCCTCATCGACCGTGACAAAGTTCAATCACAATCAGGTCCTGCTGCAGAGTTAAAGGGGCTTGTAGTGGAATGTGTCTGCTAACTGATGCATCAGCTCACCCTTTTGAGGAGGCTATGGACAGAGAATCATGGGACATGAGCAACCGTTTCAGGACTTAGTTGATGATGGATTCTAACAAGTTTCAATGGTCTCTCCTAGTTGGTGCATCACTAACATGTGAATGATGGTACCAAGTTCCGTTTATACAATTGGGTGTTCGTCACTCGTCGTCAGGCTCCGCCGAGAAGTCCGGCTCCTCGGGCTTCTGCAGCTTGGGCAACACGACATCTTTCGCCTTCTGAGCTCCTCTCCTCGTGTTGGCGGCGAATCTCGAAGCCAATATCGTGACGCCCAGATGTTGCATCACTTGAGAGGAAGCCGAGGATGCGATGCCCCGGTCCCCCTCTTCCTCCCCGTGCTGTTCCGTTTCATCTTCCGGCGTCCTGTGCTCCTCGGAAGCCCACCAGGACTCCCTCATGCTGAGACTCTTCGCCAGCATTCTCTTCTTGTGTCTGCGCCACGCTGCCTGAATGAAGCATGCCCCCCACGTCCTCCAGTGGTGAGAGTAGAAGCGGAACGTGTGCTGCAGCTTCTTGCTGTGGAGGCGCCTGAACTGGTTCGCGACGAACTTGAGATCCTCCGCCCGCAGGGCGAACGCCTCCACTTCGTCCAGGGCTCTCACCGTTCTCGTGGAAGAAGGCAGGTTGAGAGTCGACTTAGGGAGCAACGCCCACGTGAGCAGCTCCTCCCCGCAAAAGTCGCCGGGCCTCAGGGTGATCGAATTGAAGAACCCCGTCCGCCCTCCGTTGGTCGTCGAGCTATCTAGCCTGCCCCTGATGATGAAGAGCATCTCAGTGACCGGGTCGCCTTCGCGGACTATGTATGTGCCTTGAGTGCACAGTGAGGACATGAGGCGCTCGCAGATGGCATCAAGCAGCTGATCGTCCATTTGCGAGAAAAAGGGGACCTGCAACAGCGAATTACTGATTAGGTTACTGCTTGTAATACAGTAGGATTTATGGAACAGTCATTTGGAACCATGTGACTTCTAGTTTTGTGACTCTAATTTGTAGAAGTTGGCAACATTGGAAAAACCATCATGTTCACGGCGAAGTCGACTAGAACTAATGAGAACTTACTCGCCGGACGAGGTCCAAGCATAGGTGGCGCTGGATATCTCTACGGAGATCAGCAGGCAAAGTGTGCAGAATCGATTCCTCATCGACGCCATGAGTCGCTAGCCACTTGTACTGAACGAAGCGCCGGACACGCTCCCGTAGATCATGGGGGAGTTGACGGTGTCTCATCCACTCCTCTGTGTCCCGCCGCTTGAGCCGCCACTCCTCAAGTCTCACAGTGAGAGATTGCAGATACGTCTACGATAATTAAAAAATAAGGCGAAGTTCCTCAGTTAAACTTCGATAGAAAGTATGTAATCTGGCTTTGTAATTTATAGAATTCCAGGAAAGAAAGTGGCACAGACAGCACAATAAGTTCTTCCGTTGTTCTTTTGCATTTTGCATCTTCTTTGATTATTGTATAGACGATAAAGTGAATAGAACAAATTCAGGGTATCAAACCATCCTGACTACCTGCATGTTTCCAATCAAATGGGCAAACAGGACAAGGCCGAGGATCGCGATGAGTATGGCAAACGAGGTCTCCCCAATGAACATGCTTGTACTCAAATTTTGGCCATACGAACTGCATAATTACACCGGAGAAGAAGTTAGAATTAGCATTTTCGTTCATCCAATCATCAGATAAATGCATCAAAGCTTAATTCTAGAGACAGTGCGGCGAGATCTAATATTCTAGACTACAGATACCTGAAATGCAAAAGGGTTTGCCAACGATATTATACCTTAACTGTTGCAATCCCCACCAGAGACAGTACAGATACTTCTCGAGAAAATCCGAGGACACGACGTTCTCTGTCAAGGCATTCTCGAATATGCCGTATTGGAACACGATATTCCCATTTGGGTCGCAATTGCTAAAGACACTCGTACTGTTGCCCCATATGACACGCTGGCCATCGTCAAGCATATCACAGTCCAGGTAACGAAGATGGCACTTCACGGGGCTAAATTCCTGCTCGCATGTGGATTTCAAGCACGTAGCGTGTCGCTCCATTGACAACAGATACCATGACGCGCCCAGGACCTACAGGAAGGGTCAGAATCATTGCAGCGCGAACTTAAAAAACCCTTCGATAACATGGAAGTTATGGAATGTGATATGTACAAGCGGCTACATACATGACTGGCTAACATGTACAACACGAGATTGTATGCCGCTCCAGCCCAAGCAGTTTTCGTGACTACGCCGGTGGCTTTGATCAACTGAGAACTCAATGGGAAGATCAGATATAATCTTGGGATGTACTGGAGCAGAACAATCAGTACGAGAGTGTTGGTGGTGTGATCCGAGTGCGAACTTCTTATCGCAGGTATGATGAACCAGATCACAATCTGACCCAAAATGGAAAAAAATATCAAGTTAGCTTGTTCATGAATTCATAGTAAAACAACAGAGTTCTTACCTAATGGACATAAAAGAAGTGAAGAACTACATGCAACTCAAGCATGATCTGGGAGACAAAGTCACTTTCTATCTTATGACTGATCACTGAACTCAGCCAAAAAACTTCTATTATATCCATTCGATTATGACCGAAATGATCCATAGCCGAATTTCTAATGTTAAATGAACCGACTTATCATGATGATCTTTGTTCCTTCTTTCGTTATATCTCAGAAGAAAATCAATATCAAAGTCAGCAAACAGATATTGCCATAGCTTGCAGTTGCACAGGAAATTAGCATCTTGTCTGAACTAAATCAGATTAGTACTGAAGCGATTAGCCAAAATATCGGCGAAGCATAAAGGTCTAGTGTTTTGCCTGGAACTATACAACAACGGTTTCGACTTAAGAGTGAAAAACTGGTCCAAGATAGTACCTGCGGAAGAGGCAATGCCGCAAGCAAATCGACCCAGAACTCCAATCTCAAATACCTCCCGGAAATCTTCTTCGGATCCATAACGAGCTCGCCCCTTCCAAACACTCTCGAGCTCGGGGAAACATAAGCCGTCCGGAACTTGACGACCACATGGAGAATGTAGAAGGCATCGGCCAGCGTCCGGAAACACGTCACCACAATCCCCAGGCTCAAATCGGTGGTCAGGCACGACGAGCCATCACGGCTCACGACCGACGGCAAGTAAAAGAACAAGGGGTCAACAAACAGCGCCACCAGGCAGGAGAAGAGGAAAATCCTGTTCCACTGCAAGAAGATTTCGCCCCCCGGATCGAGAATCCGCCTCTTCCGCGGCTCCTGGCTTTCAGGGAAAACCTTAAACGTCCCAAATCTTGGAACTTTGTAATTGGCCTTAATCCTACTGGCAGGATCGCCATCGGGTCTCAGCAGGGTTGGCGTCGCCGGTATCTTATACAAAGGCAATGGCTTTTCCAAGTGCGTGGGATCGTTCTTTTCCCATGAAACGCCAAGATTTTGCTTTCCATCATTATAAAATCTGTAAGCAAGAGAACCAACTACAACATCATGACAAATTCGGGAAAAAAGAATTTCCCACCACATCAGAAACAAACCAGTCTCTGCTACAAATCAACACTGGAAATGCTGTCGTATCGGGTACCTTACAAACTTCTCTGTCTTCTTCGAGTCCATGTCGTCTTCCTGGTCACTACCATGCTCCGGAAACTCACAGCATTCGCAGGAAATCCGCGAACTTGCGAGAGCAAACAGAGAGAAGCAGCAGACCCAACTTCTGCCCGGACGAGATTTTGTCAAGCCGATGGACTTTTTCTTCCTAGAGGGGAGTCTTGAACTGGGACTTGCTTCGGAGTGATTTAAAAAATGTGGGCACGAAGAGAGGACCCAGAAGAATAATAACCGCAACCATCAGAAGTTAATGGTGATGGAGACGCATGCGTGCGGAAAGAACGAGAGATGAAAGAGAGAGGAAAGAGAGGGGGAAAGAAACCGGTAGATACGAGGAAACGGTTGGGCCTGTCCTAAGGTTTTGACTCGCAAATTTTAACGATTACATGCGTGCAAAGGAACCGCCGCGGTTGCTTCGGCGACGGGCACTTTCATCGGATCACCACGCCTGCGAAGTCCCCCTCGAGGCAGGCCTCGGGTCGGACTGGGCTCCAAGTTATCGATCCGTGTGCACGGGATCTCGAGATCATTGAAGATCCGGACGATGAGGATTGGCCGGAGACACCGAAAAAGTCAGCGAACGATTCGCGAAAGTGCAGAGACAGGGAAACGGAAACTGCAGTGAAAAGAGAGAAAATAATAGAAAAAAGTACAGCTCAGAGACCATGCAATATTTTATATGATTCCTCCTCGTTTGAGAGTAAGTAAACATGGATCGGGAGAGGACGTGAGTGCCACGAATCTGCATTGAATAAATCGATGTGATGAGCTTGGAGATTAGAAAAGCATTGACTCAATGATAGACTTTCGGAATCAGCAGCAGATTTCACAGGGGTTGCTTTGTCTTTTTCGAAGGGGTCCTAGTGTCTAGACAAATACCATCCGATCATGTTACTATTTAGAAGTGATCTGTTATGGATCCAGAAATCGATACCATAACTTTGGAACCAATTATTATATCAAAAATTGGTCAGTTCAATCCAATTACCGATTCTACCCAAAAAAAAAAACCAACTTTTTAATAAACTATTAGCATTGCACCTATTCACTATGAAAATACATGTTGGTCAAGTGATTATATTGTCGTTTCTTATTGTTAAAGATCATGGTTTGATTATCCATTTGTGCTTAAGTGTTTATTTTTATAATATGCATAAACATTTACCAGAAAAAAAAATTTTTTTTACCACGGAAATCAAGTTTTTGGCATAATCCAACACCTTTAATACATAGTTAGTCTTGAACCAATCGGTTCTCCTAGAGTTGGACTAAAGTAGCTTAGGTATTGTCCTTTGGCATACGAGCATGCATTTTCCCAAAGAGGTCACCCATCTTAGTAACTCTCTAACTAAGCTCACTTAACTTTGCTATTATGTCGAAAGGCACTTGTGTGAATTAATTCCAATTTTCACACACACACACACACACCCCCACCGACCATTGTGTTTAGTGCATAGTTCATTTCATTCATTCATCATTGGCCATCCTATAAACCTACCAAGGGTCGCTCCTTGTCCAAGCCCTCTAGCTCCAACAACCACTACCTGCCCTCACACACACATCACAATTGCTTTCCCCATGTTTAGTGCATAGTTCAATTTATTCATTCCTCCTCAACCATCTTGTAAACTTGCCAAGAGTCGCTTCTTGTCCAAGCCCTCTAGCTCTAGCAATCACTACCTGCCCTCACACACACATCACAATTGCTCTCCCCATGTTTAGTGCATAGTTCAGTTCATTCATTCCTCCTTAGCCATCCTATAAACCTGCCAAGAGACACTCCTTGTCCATGCTCTCTGGCTTCGACAACACACACATTAGAATTGCTCCCCCCATGTTTAGTGCATAATTCAATTCATTCATTTCTCCTTAGCCATCATATAAACTTGCCAAGAGTCGCTCATTGTCCAAGCCCTCTAGCTCCGGCAACACGCACATTATAATTGCTCTCCCTGTGTTTAGTGCATAGTTCAGTTCATTCATTCCTCCTTGACCATCCTATAAACCTGTCAAGAGTCACTCTTTGTCCAAGTCCTCTGGCTCCAGCAACCACTACCCACACTCGCACACACATTACAATTGCTCTTCCCGTGTTTAGTGCAAAGTTCAATTCATTCATTCCTCCTTGGCCATCCTATAAACCTACCAAGAGCCGCTCCTTGTCCAGGCCCTCTGGCTCCGGCGACCACTACCGCCCTCGTTGGACCAAGCCATTACAAAGCCGGACCTGATGCTAACCCCTAACTACTCTTACTTTTTTTACTCATAAAGAAAATTTTACATAAACAATCTTATACACCATTGATAAAAAAAAAAATTGGATAGTTATAATCCTCAAGCTAGGGATTGATAAAGTCATTTGTATACAATTTTCTTTACACAGATCATGTATGGTTTTTTTTTTTTTTTTTGGGGTTCATTTAGCGAAGTTAAATTTGAGTCGATGCAATAACGAGACTACGAAATTATGACCGCACATTTATCGTGTGTAGCACCATCCTTGCCTATAGCCACGTTGGTGCGCTCCAGCCACACAATCTTGGCCTCGCACTAATGCTATGTTGGGAAGGCCAAAAATCAAAATTGTTTCTCCCCATTTTCTACTCGCAAAATATTAAAAATCTCTCCTATGTTCCGCACCCACTTTCGCTCCCCTCTTTTTGTTCTTTTCCCTAATAGAGCAGAGGATGGCGTATTCCATCACTGATAAAAAAATAAGAAAATAAAAAAAAGCACCCGAGTCGAAAATAATGTAATACTCTAAATCTCACATTTGAACTAGAAAAATCGTGCACAATTCATAAGTTGGATCCACCCATCCCAAATAGTCACATCTTGAATGATCGATCTTACATGTTCTTTTTGAAGGTTTGATCCATGTGGATTAAGGGTGCATTTGTGAACTATTTTTGAGGAAAGTCCTTGGGAAAATGCAAAGACCTTGGAGTTAAAGGTGTTTTTTAAAATGCAACCGTGTTTGGTAAATTGTACTTTGAAAGCCCCTTTGTGAAGTGCTTTGAACAAAATAGTGTTTGGGGAATTGCATTTATAAAGATCTTTGTGATAAAAAAAGCAAAAGAAAAATTAAAAAAGATCCATTCTAACCTCCGGCGACCTCGGAATAAATCGGGCACTACAATGCCGCGAGAGCGACCCGGAGGACGCCGAATTGCATCACAGGACCTCGCCGCCCGGATCCGGGTCATCGCCGCCCCGGATGGCATGCTCAATTCCCACATTGTATGGTAGAAAACTTGTGAAGTCAATTTGAAAGTATCGATCATCACCCTAATTGGTTATGTTGAATACTTTCTAAGTGGAATAAGAGTTAGATCCATTCTAAGAATAAATCGGGCACTACAATGGAGTAGAGGAAGGAATAAATTGCATCACACGTCATATATGGCATGCTCAATTCCCACATTGTATGGTAGAAAACTTGTGAACTCAATTTGAAAGTATCAATCATCACCCTAATTAGTTATGTTGAATACTTTCTTAAAAGGTTTAATCATGTCATAGAGAATAGAGAATGGAATCCCATATAATCTCACGCACAAGTATACTTGATATGGGATCCAAAATTTCTTCATCTACTAATACTACAAATTTACTTCTATTGGTATTCCACTTATTACTTGTATTTTATCTATTTCTAATAAAATATATGTCTCTAGAAGAATTACTTAAAGGTTAACTTTAGAGGCAATTTTTTAAAAAATTTATGAAATTTATTTACTTTTTCTCTTTGCGAGTTATACGAGGCATAGGAAATAGGCCCCATATCATTGTGTGGTGATGAGGAAAATTGGTCCGCGTGTGACACGAGGTGAAAAGAGGCCCAAAAGCGTTGATGCGATGCCTCTAACTTTTAGAAAAAAGTATAGAGGTGATGAACCATTTGAAGGTTTCTCATTACTTTTAGAAAAAAAACAAAATATGTTTTTATTTTTTCCTGGAAAAGAAAAAAAATGGTGATGAAATCCAACGAATATTCGAGTCGTGAACGAAACATTCTCCATGTGATGCAATTTGTGAAATGCACTAATGTTAACTTTTCATCGCACCAAACATGCTAAAAATTGAGCCAACTTGTCTAATCAAGCATTCATCATATTCTATTTATAGTCGGAACATCACAAGTGGGGACTCTGAATTGGATGTGCGAAATAACAGCGAATACAGCATGGCACGAGTGTTGTCTCGTGGATTCTCACACCGGTAGGCTCGGGTCGACATCAAGCCACTTGGCCGAAAAAAACAATGGAAATCCCATGCCATGGCTGAGGGATTAGAACCAGGTGGTTCCTTGCTTCAATCCGTCGTGCCGGCCATCAATCTGGTGGAAATTGTGTTGCACTCCATGATCATCTTGACCGAAAGAGCAATTTCATTGCGCGACGGAACTCCTCCAACATCTCCATTATAGGTGTCCCCAGCAAAGGTCGAGCCGCCCTTGATTACGAGTTTCTTTTCAACTCAATTTCAATGAAAACTGTTGGCCATACCACAATTTATTAGAGATAAATACACTTAAAGTCCTAAACCTTATCAAAAGATTATAATCGAGTTCTACAATTTGCAAAATATGCATTTAAGTCCTAAAACTTATCAAATTTGTGCAATCAAATAATCTCTTTAACTCCATCCAACAGGACTGGCAAAAAATACTAATTGTGATTTTTTTAATCATTTTCCCTATACTACATGGCAATGATGTGGCTAAAATAATGTTGGCCACAGTGGCAACCCTTGTCAATTCGGGTGAGGGCCTATCCCGCGGTTGAAGAGGGTAGCCCCGGCGACACCCGCCGGCCATCCCTCCACACCCCCCCCGGCCCGGTCCACCCCTCTTTCTTTTGGCCCTTCCCTAGTTTCGCACCCCTCTTTCTTTATCTAGTATTTAAATTCAGCTTTTTATTTTAATTTAAATAATGTTTGTATTAAAAATCAGGATCAAAACAACGTTAGGCCATAGCAAAGTTGAGCACCTCGAAATTCCTAACGACCAGTCTACTAAATCTATGGTTCAACGCATCTATAGCATCTATCATTGTCTTTGGTCAGTAAGAATCCACGTTTAGGGTCGAGCGTCGAAACTTATAAGCGGGCCCAGTTGTCTATCTCATCAAATGAAACCAAATCGAGCTCAAATACACCGGGGGAAACAGCATCGGCTCAGCTCCGAAGAACAAAATGCCAGAACCGGAGCCATAAACTCCATTTCAGTTGGGTTCTTTTCATGGATAAGAAGTTGGTTTTTGAGAAGTAGATCGTGTCGACTCAAATGGCAACAATGGCAAGTGGGGATGGTCTTGCGAGGATTCAACACTTCTTAGAGGAAAAGATGATATTTCTTTAAATGGGTCATGAATTGTTGACGTCAAATCAACTCAGATATGGAAATTGCTTCATCTGGAATGTCAAAACGTCGTTGTCCCCGACGGAAGAGCACCGACGCATTTTCATCCTATCGCTTCGGACACAAACCAAACGGATGCTTGGAAACGGCTCTCACATCAAGAACCACCCCCCACAATCGAGGGCTATGCAGCTTCAGATTTCAGGTTTCCATATACCCGCCCTAGAGGCAAAACGCAACATCTTGTGGTATGCAATTCGTACATCTAAACAAAAATGGGCCATCAGAATCGATCAAAATATTCGTTAAAGATGGCAAGAGCAAGAAAATTGTCGAAATGCATGAATGGCTAGATCTAGATTCAACCAAAAGCGAACCATCTCAGGCAAAGTGAAGAAATGGGCGACAGCCCGACCTCCATGAATGCACGGTAAAGTACTAGATAAAAAAACGTATAACGATTTACAGAGTTTCGGAATTATCCTCTAGCTGAGATGTTTCTACTTAATCCCTCCTAAATAGATCATTGCACTTGGGACTAGTCCACGAGAGAACAAGTGGATATTGCCAAATCAAGACGACAAAAACAGAAACCAATATGAATTGATCTGAAAAGGGTGCTAAAATGGTCAAAACCGTAATATAAATGACACGACCACCAAAAAATTACTGGGTGTAACTCTCGGATTCCTATTTCGTGTACAATTGCATCTCCTAAGGCCAATTAACAATAATTATCATAATGATCATAACTCTTAGGAAAATGCCGAATACTAAGGTCCAACATGTTATGAAAACTTTGTACAGCTATCCTTCAATCTCTTAACACAGACAGCAGATGCTTCCTCGGGACATTTGTTCAAAGACTCCATCAGAGTACAGCTAATTACAAGATAAACTCCATGAGCTCCTTCAATAAGCAAACTGCTCATTGGGAACGATTATCTTAGTAGTAGAAGCCATGGTTCAGTGATGATTACCAATCACGATGACTATAATAGATAAATCTATGAAAAAATCATCCTTTAAATCTCAAAACCACTTTCAATCCGTGCAAGCTCAAAAGTCAGTCATGAGGACAAGTGCATTTCCGATATGACGGCTTCAATCCTGTCACTTTACTTATGGCAATCTTTTGAACTGGTAAGCATGACAGTCCCTAGGATGAGTAATAATTACTTAACCAAATATGACAGCAAAACAAGAAAAAAGAAAGGGATGGCAGGCCAGAGATTAATTAAGCAAATATAGAGGTGATCATTCCAACTTCACATAAGTTCAAGGTCAAGCCATTCGGGAAAGATTACACTGAAAAAAAAAATGCGAACCGACAATGACAAAAATCCCTCAAGGCAAACTCTCAAAGTATGCTTTCACCACCAAGGAGAAAGAAGTCGGTTCAATCTTCCTAGGATGAATATACAGCGACTCAACACAATGTAAGGCCCATATCAATGATTATGCTTTGAGGGAACCCAAAGCAAATAGTCCATCTAAACTTGACACGGCGGAGCTAGTTAAGCTAACTTGCCTAAAGAGAATGTAGCGAGACATAGCAGCTCTCAGCAGCATAGGCATCAAACGTATGCTTTGTACAAAGACGATGCCGAAGAAATTGAAATGACTATCATGTAGATGAATCTCAATCAATTAGGAAGCCACTCGACGAAGCGGAGATCTTAGAATATGGTGACACAGATAGCAGCTCTCAGCAGCATAGGCATCAAATGTATGCTTTGTACGAAGACGACGCCGAAGAAATTGAAATGACTATCATGTAGACGAGTCTCAATCAATTAGGGAGCCACTCGACGATGAAGCGGAGATCATTCTGTAGTTGGGCCCACGGGTCTCATGTTGATGACAAAGCAGCGAGTGTTCAATTTTGGAAGAAAATCACAATTTAGTTAAAGAAACATTATGAAATTAGAATCAAAGACAGCCGTGTTGTAACCAAAAACAAAAACTATCCAGAAAAGATCATCCTCCAATTCTGACAGCTATGGAAAACATTTAATTGCTTTCTTTTCAATATGAAGTGAAACCCCATTATCTGAAAAATGAAACCACTATTCCATGCTTTGGTAAAACAAATATAATTACCTGATAGAAGTGTTTGATGCAGCTCCTCAAACCTTCTAGTTAACTATATTATGTGCCAATAGAATTTGAGAAGCACGAATCAATCTGGAGAAAGACAAAAGGGAAGCATCTATAGACGAAGCCAACTGGGACCCACAATCATTCAAAATTGAAGATCCCATGACGAGGTGGCGAAGAATCGAGTCCCGCTGAAGTGCAGAAGCACAAAGCGTGGCGAAGATCGAAATCCCGTGGAAGTGCAGGAGCATAAAACCAATGAAGCAAACCTAGAAGATACCTCGACACAAAGGAAAAGGTACGGAGATTTAGCAATACCCAGAGAAGCTAACTATGAAGAACTATCTACCAGCAGATATCTTAAGATCCTTTACCTGTAACATAACCATAATAATTCTGACAAAGTAAAAGACAGGAAAACATACTCAGTAATGAGAACTTATCCAAATCGAAGAGGTGGGGCTGAGGGCGAGGCCCGACTAAAACAAAGTTGTACCAAGTCCAAACTACTAAACACACTTAATCCAGATACGATCCAGACAAAACCACATTTTTTAGCTCTGCACCATTCAGCTCCTGCTTCGGCGACGATCACGACCATTGCTGTTGATGTTTCAACAAAGATAAAATTAGAATCCATCAAAAAGTCTAGTCATTAATAATTCACATCAGAACTTTGTCAAGACTAGAACTTTAGCTGTCCATACAAAAAAAAATCTGAGATGAATACTGCATCTTACCTACCAATCAAATCAACAGGAACAAACAGGTAGCATATGTAGCACTACGTATGTGGCTAAGCTCAAACTAGAGACATGGGGTGAGAGCAGACATGAAAGTCACAGCACTAAGACAGAACAAATTGCACAAAAATTTGAGGACCCTGATAACAAAATGCCGTGGAAGGCTACAAAAGAAGACATCAACGACACATCACTAAAAAAAACATCATTCATATTAATATATATATATATGCACATTCAATCAAACATGCTCACTGCACACATGCACATGAAAGGGAAATAAAGGAAAAGAGCATAAGACCTCACCCATTAGCATATGGCACTTCGTCACGGGCGCGGAATGGGGGCGACCTGCTATAGCTGCGACCACGAGGAGAGAGACTGCGACGTCTTGGAGATCTACCACGTGGGCTGTAGCTCCTATTAAAAAGCATAGCAAAGCATTGAAACACCCAAAGTCAACTTCTTACAAAAAATGGTCAACTACATCTGACGTTTCATCATATGAAACACAGAAATTTTAAAAAGTAACACCACACAAATTTGCATAAATGATCATGATCAAACTTTCATATAAAAACATATTGCTAGAACCAAAAAATAGCTCTTAGATAACTCCAATATATTTTACAGTAAACAGACCTTCGACCATAGCTTGGGCTCCTGCGGTATCTTGGACTGCGACTGCGGCTGCGGCTGCGGCTGCGGCTGCGACTTCGACGTCGTCGTGAACCCACACGCAGGCGGCACTCCCGAGCAAAGTGTCCAGGCTCACCACATTCATAGCACTTCAAATCAGAACCACCAGATCGACCACCACGTCCACCACGTCCACCACTAGAGTTATGAGAGAGCTCAACTCTCCAGCCATTTTTACCTATTTGATCAAATGAAAAGCATTTTGCCATTCAGAATCATCAAATGCTACCTCTCTCTATCCATCCTCAGAAAACCTAACAGCTTTCCAACTAATCAAACCATCCAGCTTCCAAATGATGCAGAAAGAAGTGATAAGGAGACCGCATATAAAGAAAAAAATTATAGCATATGTTAAAGGAAAAAAAAATGGCAAGCAGAAAGATCTTCAAGGTTATCATGAATAAATTCCTTCTTACCAAATTAAACAACACAACCAACAATACCAACAAGAGCAGATTCAGAAATCACACAAGAGAACTAGATGTCAAATCTAAGGGGCATCCTCTGATATTCATGTATAAATCACATGAGAACATACACAAACAGCTTATTTGTTAATAATGCCATTAATTACACAAGGAAAATAAAAACAACATTATCGACATTGGCAGCAAAAATCATTTGCGATAAACAATGGCTGCTTTAGCAATCTCTGATTTGGACTGGATGTTCCAATATACAGAGCTTTAGACATACCATCTAGCTCACGGATCGCATCTTGTGCATCCCTATGGTCATCAAAATCAATAAAAGCATATCCCGGTGGTCTTCGGGCGACCCACACACTGCATATGTCATAAAAGAACCAAACTGAGAATCAGAAGCGCAGGAGAAACAAGCATAAACTGCAACTGGAAAAGCGATAAGTTCATCAAGTAACAGTCTATCGCATAAGATCTTCTTCTTTTTTTAATTTAGAAAGGAAAAAGGTTTTTTGCTTTAGTCCCCGCACCCCAAACCACCCCCCCCCCGGCCCCCAAAACCCAAAATAGAAGAAGAAGAAGAAAGGCCAATCCGAACAATCTTGTCAGTCCAATTCCCTGGAGGTAAGCCAGGTGATTCCGACTATAGAGGATTGTGTTTGTATAAAGATTGTTCTGGTCTTTAAATTAATTAGGCAAAAACACATTGCAACTCTGAGATGCAATCCTATAAATCAAGTTGAAGCAAACCATACGTCACAGTAAAAATTGCATCCCCTTTACTGCCATGCACTACTGACAGAAGAGGTTGAACACTAGATGAGTTGCATCAGTACTTCTCAAGTAATTGGGGTAACAAAAAAACAGAATACTATGTCTAAAAAATAATACATTGCATATAAGTGCAAAAGCACAAGGAGATGATTGAACATTTTAAAGAAAAGGCCCAACCTTCTTATAATTCCAAATGTGCGAAACTCATCCTCGAGATCCCGTTCTGTAACACGAGAATCCAGGTTACCAACATATACCCGTGCCATTTTCCCTGCCAAACACAATCAGAGAACTCAGACAAACGAAAGCATAATGTCCACGCGACAGAGAATGACGTCTGAACTGCCAAATTCTCGACGAAACACATAAACACAGGACAGCACATCCTCAGCAATCTCGCCGATTACAGCAAAACCAAACGAATCTAGCATAACAACACCCAAGTGCGTTTATAGGGATGCAGTAATTTCCACTTCAGAACTCTAAAAGGCTTCGAATGCCATCGAACGACCAAGGAGCTCATGACGCGACGAAGTCGAACCGCACTAAGGGAAACGACCCAGAACAACAAGATGCGAAATGAAGAATCCGGTCTCAAAATCGAGATCCGGGTCCCCAAAAAAATGGGAAATTTTCGACGAAAAAACCCACAATCACGCACGCACGAACGAAACACAACCCTGCACGACAAAAGACAGGGACGTGATCTCCCGAGGAAACAATCCGCGGGGTCATCAATCCGACACGACTCTATATCCATACGCTTCGACAACTACCGGAGCTGGCGGGACGCACGATTACCGGCAGATCGCGTCGACGACGGCAGACCGATTACGCAACGCCGCGAGCCGCGAGCCGCGAGCCGCGAGCCACCGCGTCGCAACGTATGCCCTGGCCTGCGCAGCTACGTTCCGAAGGGCAGAGAGAGAGAGAGAGAGGGCGGAGGAACCTGCCTGCGGGAGCGAGGAAGGTGACGGGGAAACCCTAGCGGACCGTACGCCAAACTCCAACTGGTTCGCCGTTTGAACGTTCGGGAATTCTGGGAAGAGGTCGCTCGGCCCTTTTAAAACGAGTCTTGTGGGAAATCCCAGTCGAAGCCCAAAATTGGTCCAGTATCGCAAATTTGCCCCCCCTGAATTTGAGTTTTATTCTCGGATGCCCCCTTCTTAACAAGTAGGGTTTATATCATGTTTATGATAAATTTATTATTGGTTAGTTTCTGTTAAATGGAATCAATATCAAAGAAAATCTCAAATAAATACACATATGAAAATGGAGAATAAAATCTTAAATTGATACATTGGTCAACGTTATATATCAATTAACTCAATAATTTGACCATAAAATTTAGTGAAAATTAATTAAGGATAAATTTATCAATGGAGTATTAACTTTTGAAGGTTAAAAATTTAGTTTATTAAATAATAAATTTATGGAGTATTAACTTTTGAAGGCTAAAAAGTTAGTTTATAATAAATTTATCATAAATGTATCAATTTTATATTACTCAGCCTTTTGAATGGGTCTTGTGAAAAATTCCAATTGAGCCCAAATTGGTCCAATATCACAAATTACCCTCGAGCTTGTGTTTTATTCTCAAATGGCCCCCCAATCTTAATGAGTAAGGTAAATACAACGTTTGTGATAAATTTATTATCAATTAGTTTCCGTTAAATTAAATTAATACTACAAACAAATTAAATGTTATGTCTATAATAAACGGAGGGTAAAATCCCAAACTAATACACTTGTAAATTGTCACGCATTATCCAGTTTAGTAATTTGATGGCAAAATTTAACGAAAACTAACGAATGATAAATTTATCATGGATATATGAGTTCTTGATGCTCACAAAATTAGTTTATGATAAAATTATTACAAATACACTAATTTGGGATCGCTTCGCCTTTTAAATGAGTCTTGTGAAAACTTATCAAGAATTGCATTAATCCCCCACCCCAACTTTAATAAGTGAGTCTTATAAAAATTTATCTAGTATTGCATTAATTCCTCTCCCCCTCCCCCCTAAACTTCAATAAGTGCATCTCACACTTAATTATCACAAATGCATCAGTTTTGAGTCGTCCTTTTAAATGAGTCTTGTGAAAGTATTGCATCAATTCCCCCACCCCAAAAAAAAAAAAAAAAAAACTTCAATCGCCGGTTATTATAAGTACATCTCACACATGTCGATTCTAAGACTACTTTTTTTTTTAAGAATTATATGTTACAAAGAAAATAAACTGAAAAATAAACTCTAGAGGGTGAGATAGAGGCTGCATGGTGGTGACGATGCTCGTCGAGAATCGGTAAAGGTTTGACATCCTTTGTCAGCCTCCAGTAAATGCGTCAATGCCGGCACGACCACCTCATATTGCACGCGCAAGTCTCAATTCGAGTGATGGGGTAATATGCTCGGTGGAGCAACCCAACTCTTCGTTGGACCATCTATTTGTTCTTTTTGGTTATCGACGATTATTGTGGAAGATTAGCAACTTCCAACCATGATAATTTGCTCTTATGATTGAATTCATGGCGACAATGCTGTGTTCGTCTGAGCCCATTAATGGACGTTGGACTTTGGCTGATGCCCAACAGTGCCGTCTCTATCATTGACTAGCTTCACCCTCTCCCTATTAATGTGTATTTTATATGTATTATAGGGTACTTCTATAATTATGTTTCCATCAGTACTCTTTTTGTGAAATAATCAATCATATAAATACATATAAACACTTTGTCGTTATTTTCTCTCTGACTCTAAACATGTCATGCCATAACCATTAGGTACACGGCAACCCTTATTCATTTAGGCCATTTGAATGCGACATCCCAAAAAGCATTATCGACCTATTTGTGTTATGGTTTACTTATACACAAGCAGAAGTGGAAATACAATTACCCAACTATTCAATAGGGATGGCATAACATGCGCGTGCACACACATGTACATTCATAACAACATCATTTCACACAACTTTTTTCCATACAACTTAAGCTACACAAACTTCAGTATCACCCACTACGCCACTTCATAAATAACCCAAAAGCATGGCAACACACTTCCAAAGGGTTTCAAGGGTAAGCATAGTACTTCTAGTACTATAAGGATGACTTCAAAAAGTGATGCACCCCCACTACCACCTAGTACCCTATGGGCTCCATGTACCAGGGCTCCGGCTTGACAATTATATCAAGGTTGACCTCCAAATCGGACACTACCCTATTGAACATATGCAAATCTTTCGCGTCCCAACTAGTGTTCCCGAGCCTTGCACTCGGAGGTCTGTCAAAACCTCAAATGGGGCTGTACAGGTTATCTCCAACCCAAAAGTACCAAGCCAAGAAGTGGTAGGGCACTAAGCTCTAAAGCCCATCATCTACCCAGATTGTAGTCATGTAGCATTCTTAATGAGCGTTGGTCCCCTCGATAGGATACTCAATCACCTCTTGACTCTACTTGATAGGGACCCTGAACCGGACGTGGCAATGGAGCTTAGACATGCTTAAAGCTTGAAAACATTTAAATAAACAACAATGAGATAAAATTCGGTAAATAAGCTTCCTAATCTTCGCGTAGGGAGGTAATTCACCTCGGAGTCGACCTAAACATGTAAGTTATCTATCGATGATAAATCAATAACAAAGCCTTTGCTTTGCCTTAATTATTAATAGGAACAATATCTCACATTCTCAAAGCCATCATCCCATAAGCACATAGACAGTTCTCATGATAATTACATACTTATGAGGCAGAAACAAAAACAGGCAATGTCTTATAATCATACACAAATGCCATTAATATTCCAAACATAATCAAATATCATTCTCATTCACATTTCACACATATATGTCCAAATTATTACGATCGCTCAAGACCATAGTTAACTCGAAGGTTGGCGGTCTTCCGGCATAACCAAGCATCGTCCCGCCCCCATTAGGTATAGTATCATCCCGCATATGCATACGCCTTAGGACAGCATTTCAGTTGATGAGCTCCGTTCCAAAATCCATCCGCGAACAGCATCTTGTTGATGTAAGTGTTAGAAAATGCCCTAAAGCTGCTAAGGATTATGTTATTTTAATTAATCCTTTTATTAGTTAATTAATTAAAAGTGTGCACATGATTTGCACAAAATCGTGTGAGATGGTCAGCAGTTGCTGACCATCATGCACGTAGCATGCACGATCAAGAATCGCCGACCATCATGCACGAAATTGTGCACGAACGGTCGCGGTTGCTGACCGTTTATGCACAATCGTGCATAATCGTGAGGATCAGCAACGGTTGCTCATCCCACGATCAGCAACCGTTGCTGAACCGTGAAGTGCTCGTCCAATAAATGCCTTAAAAGAGTTAAAAATTGGTGCGACGAGAGGCGTGCTCATTGTTGTTGAAAAACAGAAAAAAGGGTTAGGGTGTGCATTTTGTGTTTTAGAGAGAAAATGATTTGCTGAAAAGGAGAGCAAATTGTGTGCGTGTTCTTGTGTCTTTGAGACACGAGGAAGAGAAACAATTCTCTCGTTCGGGCCGTGACTACTATACACCAAGAATACGACGGATTCTTTCCACGTGATTGCTAGCACGATCGAAGTGGTGGATATCCGAAAGCTCTCTCTTCCGTTCGACGTTCGTTGTTGGTGTATCTGAACTAGAGGTCCGACGCTTGTGGGACTCGTACCGTAGAACATCCGAACCGACTTGTTCCAAGCGCGCTTCGAGAGGTATTTCGTTTAACTCCCTTTTATGTTTAGATTTTTGATTAAAACGCACGAACAACGCCTAAGGAGAATCATGTGTAAAATATATCTTTGTTTCCGCTGCGTTTATTTCGTTAATTTTCTTAATCATGATTCATGAAACCCCAACAGTGGTATCAGAGCCAACCTTAGGCGTTTCGTGCGTTTAATTGATTTATAGTTCAAATATATTTTTGCGTTCTAATGGCCAATTTACTTTTGTTAAGAGAATTGGTTCTCTTGCTCTTATGTGGCCTATAGAAGTTGATTGATTTATGTGATAAATTTAATCAACTAAGCAAAAATTAGAACTAAATCAATTTTGAATCAAAAATCCATAACTTGTTGTACTTCGTGTTTATATTCTACAAATGATATGCAGAATTTTATGCATGCCTTCCAGAGCTTTAAATTTTGAATTTATGGCTCGTAAGGAAGGGTGGTGATCATGGAAAAATCCCTAATTGTTGTGATTGTTGTATGGATGAATGTATGATGATTATAGGTATTCTTTTTGGGGATGTAATTATTAAATGGAGGCTGCGTCCTTCCTTTTATTTTACTTTAATTTTTCTTGATATGTAATTTTTAGTATAGTTTAGTATTTCAATTGTTGATGTAAATACTACAAGAGAGGAGGAGCCATTGGAGGAGCCATTAAACCGGTGAGCTCTTTGGGCCCGGTCTTTGAAGAGTTCAAAGATTGAAGAAAAAGTGAAGAGCAGGTCCATATAATTAAAACGTTAAAATGGCTAAATGGGTCTCTTTGGCTCGAGACCCATTGAACCATAATTCCATGATCACCACATAGGATAGATGTTTATGTGATATCTATTTATTTATTATTTATGATATCGTGCATGTTAAACCGGTTAATGTGCAAAGTGAGACCGTTAATAACGACCCAAATCTCCTTACAAAGAACATTAAGTCGAAACGGGTTTCGGACTCGTGGCCTTCCATCGTCGTGGTTTGATCCAATATTATAGTGGTTAAATAACCGGTTATGGATACATAGGGGTTAATTACCATTTATAATATTGGACCACTCCATTATGCATATGATGTTGTGGGGTTGGAGCCAAATGATTTCTAATAACTGTCGGGTGAGGGAATCATTTGTGTTTTCAATACTTGCATGAGACGATGGGCTAGACTTAACTATGATCGTGATGCCAATAACTGTTAGGTGAGGCTTTCATGGTCTAGAGGCCGAAGTTATGATTGGGACTCGCATATGATGCGTTGAACAAGCTGGTTCACTCACTAAGTTCATAAGACACCAATAACTGTTAGGTGAGGTGGATTTTGGACTGGTGGGACTCAATCCCCACTAGTAATCTTTACCCAACAAAGATTACCGCTTCCCATCTTAAGGAGTATGGGATTCGAAGATAAATTTAGTGGGAGGATCTATTTCATTTAAAGACCAAAATGAAATAGTTACTTTGAAAGATACAACGGCTAACAATTTATTTTCTGCAACAGATATATATTATTACTCGAAAATGGTGACCACAAACCCACTCGCTTCTATACTTGACAAGAATTGTTTGACTGGACCCAATTTCACCGACCGGGTGAGGAATTTGAGAATTGTTCTCAATTCAGAAAAAATTGGGTATGTGCTTGATGAAAAGATGCCAACCTCCTTTCCTGAGGGTGGGACCCAAGAGGAGCGTGTCACTTATGATAAGTGGCGTGACGATGACTTAAAAGTTAGGTCATATATGCTTGCTTCTATGAATAATGAATTATAGAAGAAGTATGAATCTATGGAAGATCTTTGGGTCGATCATTTTGCACTTAAAGGAATACTTTGATGAGAATGGTCGAACCTCTAGATATGAGATATCTAAGGCATTGTACCGTATGAGGATGGCTGAAGGATCATCTGTTAATGATCATGCTTTGAAAATGATCGGCACATTGAAGAATTGGCTAGGCTGAATCTCGTTATGGACAATGAGTTAGCGTGGATTTGATCCTCCAATCTTTACCCGATTCCTTCTCTCGGTTTTGTCCAAAACTTCCACATGCATAAGATGGAGAAAACTCTTTGCTGAGTTACATAGCATGCTGGTAGTTTATGAGAAGGAAATGCATAACACGAGGCCAAATGTAGTGGCTATGGCTAAGGCTTCTTCTTCAAAGGGTAAGACCGTTTTAAAGAAGAATAAATGGAAGAGGCCTGCCAAACCGTTATGCAACCAAAACCCATGATTGATAAAGGGAAATGTCATTACTGTGGTGTCAAAGGGCATTGGAGGAGGAACTATAAGAGGTACCTCGCGAGCTTGAAGGTCAAGCCCAAGAACCGACCTTATGAAGGTATGGTGTCTATGCTTATTGAAACTAATCTTATGGTTAGTGCTGAATCCAGCTCATGGGTTCTAGATTCTGCTGCAACTTCACATATTTGTATGTCTTTGCAGAATCTGGAAATAAGCAGGATGCTAGGGCGAAATGAGATTGTCTTGACGTTTGCCAATGGAGCAAGAGTTGCTGCATTAGCTATAGGGACTTTTCGTTTATGTTTGCCTTCGGACATGTATTGGTTTTAAAGAACTGTTTGCATTATAAGAATGCTGTTAGGAACATCATCTCTATACCTCGTCTGGGTAAAGAGAATTATGAATTTTCTTTTGCTTGATGATGTATGTTCTATTTATCATAATAGAATATGTGTTGGTTCTAGCTTATTAACCAACAATCTTTATACCATTACAATGTCCGGTAATGCGATTACCAATGTCAATAAGCAAAATAGAATTGATATAAATGCCATAACTAATAAACGCCCTAGAGACGGTCCAAATAAAAGGTATGTTTGGCATCTCCGATTAGGTCATATTGGAGAAGACAGAATTAACAAGTTGAGTAATGATGGATACATTGATCCTTCAAATTTTGAGTCATACTCGACTTGTGAGGCATGTCTTCTAGGAAAAATGACCAAAGCACCTTTGTGGGACAAAGTGCGCGAGCTGCCGACATATTAGAATTAATACATACAGATGTATGTGGACCAATTAATGAATCTGCTAGAGGTGGTTATAATTACTTCATTACCTTCACTGATGATTAGTCACGGTATGGTTATTTATACCTCATGAAGTATAAATCTGAATCCTTTGAAAAGTTCAAGGAATTCAAGGTGAAGTTGAGAAACAAACAGGAAAATGTATTAAGGCTCTTCGATCGATCGAGGAGGTGAATACCTTAGTATTGAATTCCTGGACTTTCTTAAAGAGAATGGCATTTTATCACAATGGACACCTCCCGGAACTCCAGAACATAATGGTGTATCTCGAACGAAGAAATCGTACTTTATTAGATATGGTACGATCTATGATGAGTTACACCGATTTGCCAATATCCCTTTGGGGATATGCCCTTGAGATCGCTGCATATATACCGAATAGAGTGCCGTCCAAATCTGTTCCAACTACGCCCTATGAGATATGGCATAGTAGGAAACCTAGTCTTAATCATATTAAGATTTGGGGTTGTCCAGCTTTTGTGAAAAAGCTGAAAGTGGAAAAATTGGAGGCAAGATCCGAACAAGGTCGCTTCATTGGATATCCAAAGGAAACTCTTGGATATTATTTCTATTTTCATTCAGACCAAAGAATTTTGGTATGCAAGCATGCTTCTTTCTTGGAGAATCAGTTCATCCAAGAAAGTGGTCTTTGGGCGGAAAATAGTCTTACAAGAAGAAAATAATGAAGTATCAAACAACCGAGTTCGATACCAATCTCTCGATTCAGTGGGAGCTTCTGATACACAACCTCTTAGGAGAAGTGCGAGAATGTCTCGCCCACCTGCTCGTTATAGACACTCGGTTGATCATATTGAACCATTATTCATTGTGAATGATAGTGATCAACCCGGTGATCCTAAAACCTATGAGGAGGCGATGTTGGACATCGATTTCGGTAAATGGCTAGAAGCCATGAAATCCGAAATGGACTCAATGTATTCCAATGAGGTATGGACCTTGACCGACTTGCTCGATGGTATTGTACCAATTGGCTGTAAATGGATCTTCAAGAGGAAGATGAATGTTGAAGGTCAAATTGGAATTTACAAAGCACGGCTGGTGGCGAAAGGATATCGTCAAAAGAAGGAATTGATTATGACGAAACTTTCTCACCGTGGCCATGCTAAAATCCATTCGGATTATGTTGGCTATAGCTGCACACCTTGATTATGAGATATTCGAGATGGATGTCAAAACGGCTTTTCTAAATGGATTTCTCGATGAGGACATCTATATGGAACAGCCATAGGGTTTTGAATCCAATAGTGAAAAACATGAAGGTGTGTAAGCTTAAGAGATCCATTTATGGACTCAAACAAGCCTCAGAAGTTGGAACATCCGTTTTGATGAGGTAGTCAAATCGTTTGGCTTCATCAAAAATCCGGATGAACCTTGTGTATATAAGAAGATCAGTGGGAGTGCAATTGCATTTCTGGTTTTGTATGTCGATGATATACTTTTGATTGGAAATGATGTACCAATGATATCATCGATAAAACTATTCTTGTCACAGAAATTCTCCATGAAAGATTTAGGAGAGGCAACCTACATTTTAGGTATCAAGATCTATAGAGATAGATCAAGACGATTAATTGGCCTCTCACAATCTACGTACATAGACAAAGTGTTAACACGGTTTAACATGCAATGTTCCAAGAGAGGATTATTGCCTTTTAGGCAAGGGATCCGTCTTTCTAAGGAGATGTGTCCCAACACTCCCGAAGAAAGAGAGCGGATGGCAAAGATACCATATGCATCCGCTATTGGAAGCATAATGTATGCTATGCTATGTACTAGACACGATATTGCGCATCTTTGTAAGCATTACTAGCAGATATCGATCGATCCAGGAGAAGAGCACTTTGGATAGCAGTCAAGAATATTCTTAAGTACTTGCGAAGGACTAAAGATTTATTCTTAATATATGGAGAAGGAGAATTTGAAGTTGTAGCTTATCGATTCTGATTTTCAATCGGATCCTAATGATTATAAGTCTACGTCTGGGTTTGTCTTCACATTCAATGGTGGTGCGGTTAGTTGGAAAAGTTCCAAACAAAGCATAACCGCCGATTCTACCACCGAGGCGAGTATGTAGCGCTTTCAAGCAGCAAAGGAAGCCGCTTGGATGAAGAAGTTTATTTCTGAACTTGGAGTCGTTCCTTCAATTGAGCAACCGATCACATTGTTTTGTGACAACAATGGGGCGATAGCTCAAGCTAAGGAACCAAGGTCTCACCGAAGTCCAAGCACATTGAGAGACGCTTCCATCTCATCGAGAAATTGTTGGGAGAGGTGATATCGCCTTGCAGAAAATTGCCTCAGCAGAAAACGTGGCAGATCCCTTCACTAAGGCCTTACCTCGTCTTCTTTTGAAAGACATATTGACAAAATGGGTTTGAGGTACCAGACAAGTTGGCTTTAGTGTAACTGGGATATTGTTGGATGTATGCCCTAAAGCTACTATGTAATAGTTACATATTAGGGATTTCAGTTGTACTTTCATTATTATTATTTAATTAATGGCAACGACGTATTCATTCATTTGTCCAATTATTTTATATTGATGAATGATTCCATAAGATCAGTTGCAACTAGACCTATTCTTGAGACGTCAAGAATATATGTGACGGGTTCATAGTTAGACTGAATCTTTAAATTGTTCCCGGTCGATGGATTATTAAGTGGATATTAATAATCCTGTTGAGACCGGTGTGTTCTTAACTTCGCCATTAAGTATTGGATACTTAAGGGAATGATGAGTCACATGTCATTGGGTATTATGATGCCGAGTTAGAACACAGGTGTTTGTATTAGACAAATTCACTGAACGTGACGCATATGGAACGATTAGCGACATGGAAGCTTTTAGCATGGTCAATGTCTAATTGTTCATGTTTTGGTCTTGTGTAAATAATCCTTAGACCTGAGGCACAAGTGTTAACTTGTGTATCGAACAACTATGGTTCACGGGTGCACATAATGTCGGGTCGTCGATCCGTCTTTATACTTGATGGTCATAGTTTGTTCATATACGAAGTTACACGTGTGCGCAATATGGAATATGTCTCCTTGTTATATGCAAGGTATGATAATGATGTCCTATGCGATCTAATTGTGACACTGCATTGAAATCCTCGGCCGGGGTTGTAACTGAGAATAAATTGTTATGTCTCGAATAAAATGCATGTCAATTAGATTTGTGCATATGATCGAATTAATGACTTGACAAATATTCCATGGTCTTTGTTTGATCGGGACATAGTAAGACAGGGGGATTGAATTACACCGTAGCCAAAGCGACAGGTTCATTATGTTCTTAAAGCATTCACACTATCTAGGTAGCCATGACATATTGCTAGATGTCAATCGTGGCTTGTAGGACCTAAAAGATTAATCGGGACAATTAATTCTTTTGGAAGTACTAATGTGTTAGTACAAGTCTTACTACCAGCTTAGTGATGAACCTAGGGATGTCACACACCATAAACAACTAGGATGACATGGAACAAGAGAGAAATATTTTTGCAAATGTGTTTGCAATTACTACAATCGAATTGAGTCGATTTGAAATTAAATTAAATGAGATTTAATTTAATTTGTATCATAGTCACGAGCCTACTTGCATATGATGCACACGCATGCCCAAAGTGGATATATGTTAACATACCAAACAAGTTGGCTTTAGTGCAAGTGGGAGATTGTTAGAAAATGCCCTAAAGCTGCTAAGGATTATGTTATTTTAATTAATCCTTTTATTAGTTAATTAATTAAAGTGTGCATGTGCACAAAATCGTGCACATGCACAATTTGCACAAAATCGTGTGAGATGGTCAGCAGTTGCTGACCATCATGCACGTAGCATGCACGATCAGCAACGCTGACCATCATGCACGAAATTGTGCACGAACGGTCGGCGGTTGCTGACCGTTTATGCACAATCGTGCATAATCGTGAGGATCAGCAACGGTTGCTCATCCCACGATCAGCAACCGTTGCTGAACCGTGAAGTGCTCGTCCAATAAATGCCTTAAAAGAGTTAAAAATTGGTGCGACGAGAGGCGTGCTCATTGTTGTTGAAAAACAGAAAAAAGGGTTAGGGTGTGCATTTTGTGTTTTAGAGAGAAAATGATTTGCTGAAAACAGAGAGCAAATTGTGTGCGTGTTCTTGTGTCTTTGAGACACGAGGAAGAGAAACAATTCTCTCGTTCGGGCCGTGACTACTATACACCAAGAATACGACGGATTCTTTCCACGTGATTGCTAGCACGATCGAAGTGGTGGATATCCGAAAGCTCTCTCTTCCGTTCGACGTTCGTTGTTGGTGTGTCTGAACTAGAGGTCCGACGCTTGTGGGACTCGTACCGTAGAACATCCGAACCGACTTGTTCCAAGTGCGCTTCGAGAGGTATTTCGTTTAACTCCCTTTTATGTTTAGATTTTTGATTAAAACGCACGAACAACGCCTAAGGAGAATCATGTGTAAAATATATCTTTGTTTCCGCTGCGTTTATTTCGTTAATTTTCTTAATCATGATTCATGAAACCCCAACAGTAAGGCATCCAAACTTAATCGAACATTGTCCCACATAATCATATGCATCATAATGGTTGCATCACCCCGCATAATCATACGCATCAAGGTATTTAAGGGAGCGTTTGGTAACACTCCCCAGAACACATGTTTCTATTTTTTTTTTTTTTTTTTTTTGGTTCTCCGGAATAAAAATAGAACAAAAATGCGTTTGGTAAATTTTTTGTTCCCGGGAATAGATTTGGAATAAAAACAAAAAAAACAAAAACAAAATCATTTATTTATTCCCGTAAACAAAAATAAAAACAAGAACAATTCTCACCCCTTTTTACTTATTGCATCAAAGATGCATTTCTCTCTCTCTATCTGTGTCTCATGAAGTTTCTATCTCTTCCTCCGCCTTCTTGCATCGATCAATCAACGGTCACTAGAGACGACGGAGTCGTCGACACCCTTCCTCCTACTCTATGGTCGCAAGACTCGCAACCAATCCCGAGAAACGATAGACATCTCTCTCTTTCGTGATTCCTAGGTTTATTTTTCATTGCTCCCCTCTACTTTTTGATTGGGTTTGATTTTTCATCGATTGAGCGAAGCTGTTAGTCATAAACCGTTTGTGTTTTGTCCGTTCCTTCGATTTCTTCCCATTGTAGTTCGTTTCATGTCAATTTGGAGGCGCTCTCACTTCTTCCCCTACATCTTTCACTTTTGCCTTCACCTTCTCTCAATCCCCAGCTTCCCCCCACGCTCGCTTCTTTGAGGAAGCTCCTCATTTTCAGGCTCCCGAACGGTATCCTGAAAGAAAGCATCTACTGAAGATCTATTTTCTTTATCCCAAAATGGGTCTTTGCAATTGGGATCTTTAAAACCCATTTTTTTTTGGCTTGTCTGTTTGTTTTCTACCCTAGTAACTCTCTCGCGTGTCTACTAAAGGTGCATTTTCTTTATCTTAGAATGAGTCTTTGCACGCGAGGTTAGAATCAGTCGACTTACAAAGCGTGGGATCTCTAAAACCTTTTTTTGGCTTGTCTATTCATTTTCTTCCTTAGTAACTCTCTCATGCGTCGGTCGTGCTCTTTGAATTTTTACCTGATTGGGGTGGAATTAGATTTTTTTTTTTTTGTTTCTCCTCAAGTGATTTGCATTCTTTTTTTTGTTAGAAGTCTCCTAGAGATATAGTTATTGAATTGTAAAATGATTTTTTTCTAAGTAAGATGCATCAAACTACCTTTTACCTTCATTCAAATTAGTTTCAACCTGGTGAAATTAGTTTTATTATCTGCTAGAAACTTTTCCTCTATAGCCTAATATATGAAAATAATCCAGATTGAAGTGGCAAAAGTGGTTGAAACGCAAGCTAGCTTGGAGAGATAGCTGGAATTAATTGAAACTCATCAGCAAGAGGTAAATTTATGTCCTTCCTAGGATTGCTATTTCTTTTGAGAATTTAGTATTGGACAAAATCTAGAGTGGGTTTTGGAGAAAGTATTTAGATTTCACTTGTCCTTGATCACGAAGATGCATCTTGTTGGTGAGATAAGTGGGATTTCTTACATGTAGCTTGGCCTAGACATTTGTGATTTGGGTTTGCTTGATGAAAATTATTCTAGAAAATTTTCTCTATGGATAAGAAAGTATATACGTAGTGGGATATTGTTATTTCTTGATCTTAAGAATGACAAAGCTATTTAAAGTTTAGAATGACACTTACGCGAATAATTTCCAACTAGTGAAAGCCAGCTGAAGGTATCTTCTTTTCCATCATGTTCTATGTTGATTGGTTTGTGTGTCCTCATCTGCATAATTAGTTAACTTTCTGTCATCTTAGCAAGAAATTTAGTTGATAGTATGAATTTACCTTCATGCACTCAGTTGTGTTGTCAAGTCGTCATCATTTCTATGTCTTGTTGTGCTCTTAAGATGTTTGTGCTGTGATTTGCTAGAGAACCTGAGATGCGCTAGCGTTGTGGTTCATAGCCGCAATGTTTGGTTTCTTCTTTCGAGATGATTTGTCGGAATGGATTGCCTTTGTATATAAAAGAAGCATATGAAATGTGATGCGGCCTTTTCGAGTACTTGATGGGATACTCATTGGTCGTTTTAGCTAGTTCTTAGTTTGAATCGAATGGCACTCTAATCAAGTGCTCAATGCAATGGTTTTTTAGTCTCTCGAATTCCAGCATTGTGCCAAATTTTAATGTTGTGGTGAGAGTGATTAAACTTAAGCATTGAATCTTTGATGACATGGAATGCATGTGCGGTCCCTGCATAACCATTATAACAAGCTAATATCTCCCCTATTTGGAGGAACATAAAAGATGACAAGATTCAAACCTCTGATCACTTACTTAGAAGATGAGAGTTATCACCAGCCATTGTGCCAATACTAAGTGAGCAATGATTGCGTGGGTAGCCAAATGTTGGGTGATTATAATGCTATAATGATGTTATGATTTGATTTAGTATTGCATGTAATTCCTACATGATTATGTTATTATTTAATATATGGCTTATAGGTTGCCCAACTGATTAATGTTAAATGTTATCTCAGAAAGAGGCATTCACCATAAAGTGGACTGGGTCTTTAACTAACTTGTATGTGAGTTTATTGGTAGAAAAGGTTAAAAAGGGAAATCGCACATCTTCAACTTACAATAAAGTGGGATTGAATAATATACAAACAGAATTCAACAAACGAACAAGCCTTCAATATAATTAAGTACAATTGAGGAACAAGGCAAACAAACTGAAAAAAACAAAATGGTAGCTTTAGGAAGCTTTTTTCACAATTTGAATTTGATTGGGATAATGTCAACAAGACGGTTGTCATTGATGATCCAAGTATATAGAAGCCTCACATCAAGGTATCATTTAAACGGCTAAGGGCTGATCCCTCAGCCACCTCCCCCCCTCCCCTTTCCTTTTTTTTTTTCAAAAAAAAAATTTCTTAAATTTTTTAATTTCTAAATTATTATTTTTTAATATTTTAACTAAATTTAATTTTTAAATTATTGTTTTTTAATATTTTAATTTTAAATTTTAATTTATTATTTTATTATTATTTTTTAACCACGTCGCCCAAAACGACGCCATTTTTGCATTATTTGGCCACGTTAGCGTGCAAAACGGCGTCGTTTTGGGCTCGGTTTGTCGGAAAAATGCCACGTCGGCGTTTTGGCCGGACTTTGGCCGGATTGACACTCAAGTGATCCATTTTACTCCGATTTTAGTACTTAAGTGTACTTTTCGTAAGTTATGGCACTTAAGTATCCCTTTATACAAAGTTATGGCACTTTAGGGGTCCGCACGTCCATATAATTAATAATCTTGTATAACATTAAAGTTTCATAAAATCAGGGGGCTGCATAGGTGCTATTGATGGCACCCATATTAATGCTTTCACGCCTACATTGAAGCATATCCCAAGGAAAAAGACTACCACCTAAAATGTGTTGTGTGTTTGTTCGTTTGATATGAAATTTACTTTTGTGTATGCTGAGTGGGATTTGCCAACAATTGGCGGGTGCTCTCAGCAGCACTTGAGACTTCTCAACCGCAATTTCCTTAACCACCACTTGATATTTACTTTGTAGGGAATAATTTTATTTTTTTTTGGATTGTGTTGCAGTTGCATATCATAACAAATTTATATATACCTTGTTATAAACAAATACTACGTGATAGATTCTAGTTATGCAGCAATTCTAAGATTTTTAACTCTGTTTAAAGGTAAACGGTATCATCTGAATAATTACAAGAGTAGATGATGGTCCAGAATAGCAAGAGAATTATCCAACCATAGGCATTCTTCACTAAGGAATGTTATTGAGAGGTCATTTTGAGAATTAAAGAATCGTTTTTTTCATTTTGAGACATATGCCTTTATTTACAACCATTTACAATTCAAAAGTAAGCATTTATTGTAATTGCATGTTGTGCTCTTCATAACTACATTCATGACTAAGATAAGATGGATAAAAACTTATCTCTATATGAAGATCCAAAGTACCCGTTTGGACCTAGATAAGTGGAGGTTACAAATGATACGTCGCATGAGGAGGCTGTTGAAATAAGCACACTTAGGAAACAAATTGCAAATAAAATGGCAAGTCATCTCAATATGCCTAAGATTCTATGACTTTGTATTTCCATCTTTTGAAATATTATTTATGAGTGTTTGGCAACATTTCCATTAATCCTATTAAGGTAGTCTAATTCTATATCCTTATGTATTTCGATTCTATTTCATAGGCCATGCCACCCTCTAATAATTAGCCAATGAAAAAAGCACGAGTTTATGAACTCAATTCTATATTTCTATTTCAAAAACTTTATATAATTAACTATAACTGACATTTTATAAATTAAATGAAAAAATTGGGAATGAAAATTTTCTAGGAATAGAAATTTTTCTGGTTGTACCAAACGCATTGTTGTTCTTTTTTTTGTTTTTAAAACAAAAATTTTATGCAGTTATCAAATACGTTATTTTGCTTAGAAACTATTCCTAAGAATAGAAATAGAAAAAAAATGTTTTCGAAGAAAAATTGTTTCTGAAAATAGAAATGTTACCATACGCATCCTAAATAATTACACAAGCATATCATCACTCAAGCTCATTTCATATCTTTCTCATTAGTCGATGTATGAGTGTGTATTGCTCATACAATATGCAATATCGTTATTGTATTTCATGTCAAATAACATCATAACATCACTCAAACACTTCAACATATTATATTTCCACATATCTTTACATATATATTAATTGGCTACAATCATTAAATGCCATAAATATTTACCATTTTCCATTCTAAGAGTTACATGAGCATACACCATGTCTAAATTTAGCATCCAACAATGCATCAATCTACTAGAACTCATAGCATAGAGAACACTTATTAAAGGTAAAATAAGTCATTGCATTAAGTATAACTATTACAATAACATATCAAGTGTGAATATAACCTATCTATTAACTTATCTCATATCAACATATCATATCATAATAATTTTTCGAATAATATAATAGCTTATCACGATAACCTATCGAGAACCGAGATAACCTATTGAGAATCGCGATAATCTATCACAATAACTTATCGAAAACCTACAATAACCTATCACTTAAACTTACTTATTATATAACCAAATTATCACTTAACCTTAATCTAATACTAATCCTAGTCCTAAATGCAATCACAACCCTAAACAAGGGTTAGAAACCCACTCACTCCCAGTTCTAAGCTCGGTAAGCGACAGCAAAGGAGTGGCAAGGGCTAAACGGCAACGACAATGCTCAACGGTGGCTGGTCGCCCCTCAAATAGCTCACGGCAGGATGGTGAATGGTCTCCAGGCTTGTGGCAATCCAAATAGAGAGGAAAAGAGGAAGAGAGAGGCAGTGGTGAAAGGCCAAGTAGTCACCACTTCATAGCCAAGACTTGGTACAACGATGAGAACAGTGGTGCGAAAACAATGGCCTCAATGATGGACGGTGGACGATGGGCGATGGAGTGAGACCTAAGGAGAAAATGAGAGCGGATAGACTTGCAAAGAGGGAGGAAAGAGAGGTGAAGGGTTCCGGCTATTTCAAGGAAGGAGAGGGAATGAGAGCAAAGTGAGAGGAGAGAGAATGAGAGGTTAGGTGTGTGATTCAAGAGGGGAAGAAGAAGGGGAGAGAGAGAGAATGAGAAATCTTTGTCATTAATAGAATGTACCTCCAATCACCCAAAATCCTCTCAACTTAGCATTTACTTGGAGAAGGCTTCATGAAGACAACAAATCCAAGGCCATTAATGCCTTAGGAACACACATTGAGAAATGGGGCATAGGCTAGGTCGAGGTGTGACCTCACCTTCTCTCCTCAACCCATGTGGCCGCCTCCTCCCTAGTGCATATCCACTCTTGCCCAAAGTTTAAAGAAAGGTTAAAAGAATTAATACATTAAGATATGATACTATTCAAGCACATGGAACATTTAATGTAGAATCTTGCAAAAAGAACCAAAATGGGCCTAAAGGGTCGATGGGTTCCTTGGGTTGCCCTTCCTTGGGCATGACGCCCATTAGGCCGCCCATCCTTGGGCATGGGGCCCGTTGGGCCCACGTGGGTCCTCATTCGCGGCCTGTTTCCATTTTTCCGAATTTTTGCGATCTAATGATAAAAATTTGAATTTTCACCCCAAAATGGCCTTCTTAGTGTTTTCGTAGCCTATAGATCCTCATGTAATCCCGCTTCGAAGATTAGCCACCGTTGTAGTCCCATTCCAAAATTTGGGGTCAAATCAAGGACGTCACAAAACGTTAACAAGGTATTAGAATAGAAAAACGCATTAAATTCTTCAACATCTCTATTTTAAATCAATACTTCCTTTACTCTAATTACTACCTCAACAATGTCCAATACATCTCTAAATTTTTCTTCATCTTTACCATCTCTTTACTCATCACCTTCTCTTTCTATTAATCCCAATTTCCCATTGCCTCTCTATAATATTGCACCCAATTTCACCTCTTCTTCCCTCTTCTATGTTGCTCCAATCTTTGCTGCTACTACTCTAATTATGGTTATGCAAGCATCCTCATTGTCTCTAGTTCTTGGCCATCCAAATAATCAAGGTCTTGTTTGCAATTCTACTTCTAAGTCGTTATCATGGGAGTCATGTCTTGTAGGAAAATTTCATCGCTTGCCTTTTGAGACATTTAGTTATCATGCATCTTTTCCTTTAGTTGTAATTCATTCTGATGTATGAACAAGTCCAATTTTATTTAATTATGATTTCAAATATTTTATGTTATTCATTGATGATTATTCTCAGATCACTTAAGTTTTCCCATAAATAAAAAAAAATCTGAAATGCCTACACACTTTCATTGCTTTGATTGTTTTATTGAAAATCTATGCAATACAAACCGATGGGGAAGGTGAATATACCAATAATGCATCTCAATCATATTTATGTGAAAATGATATTATAGACCATTTTTTCTTGTTTAGACATTTGATCTCAACATGGTTTATGAGAAAGCAAAATCAGACAAAAAGTCGACATATCTTGAACCTTATTAATCCATACTCATATTCATCTTTCATATTGGGTCGATGCTCTTCTAATTATTATTTACACTATTAATCGATTTTCTACTCTAGTCATATCTAATTTTTCTCATTCACTATTTATTTGGGTTCAAATTTGATTGTCCATTCTTTCAGGTTTTTAGGTATGTTTGTTATCCTTTTCTTTTGTCTCGTGTCTCTCATAAGCTAGCACCTCATTTGGTGTCATGTATTTCTAGGGCATGTGTCAAATCACAAAGGCTATTGTTGCCTTGATCGGTTAAATGGTCGTGTTTTTATTAGTTGTCATATTCAGTTTGATGAGGAGAATTTTCCCTTTTCATCAAAAGCTTCAAATCTTAGTGCTACAACCTACTATTTTATATCACCTCCTTCACTTTTTATTTACTCTAATCAATCTATTCTCCCTTCTACCTCCTTTGGCCCTCAAGCTCCTCATCTGCCTCTTCCTTCTTCTCTAGCCCAACCTTCTGATTTGTCTCTCTCCTCCTCTCGTCTTAGACAACCTACTTCCAATTCTTTTTCACCTCCACCTCCTCTCTCTTCGAACTCAGCCAGTATGTCCCCACCTCACTCCTCTCTATCCTGCTTCACTTCTATTTCTTCTCTTCCAACTCATCTCATGCCAAATTTGAAATTTCTAAACCTAGGAAAATTTTGCTCTTCAGAATCCATTTGTGCAGCTCTCAAGCCGGTATGGATCAGAGATCTTCAAGAAGGGGCCATAATGGTAAACCTCCTGAATTCAAACGAGACAGTGAATGTACACAAATTCAATAGTAGTCCTTTAGTGAAATCATCTGTTATAATGGAAACGAGGCAACAATACTCTACTGTTTACAAGTATTAAGTCTTTGCCAACATTTCACCAGAAGATAAAACGCAATTGAAGGATTATCACCGAACTTTGCATTGGAAAAAAAAAGAAGCCACAAGAGCAAAAAAATTAGCTTTTAAATAACTCCAATATAGGTATATTTAATAGTTAAACAGACCTTCGACCATTGCTTGGGCTCCTGTGGGATCTCGGCTTGTGACTTTGACGTCTTTGTGAACCCATGGGCCTTGCATAAGAGGCACTCCCGAGCAAAGTGTCCATGCTTGCCACATTCGTAACACTTCAAATCAGAACCGCCAGATCGACCACCACGTCCCCCACTATAGTTATGAGAGAGCTCAGCTCTCCACCCATATTTACCTTTTTGATCAGGTGAAATGCATTTTGCCATTCAGAATCATCAAATGCTACCTCTATCCTTCCACAGAAAACAAACCAGATTTCCAACTAAGCTAGGACCATCCAGCTTCCAAATGACGCAAGAGGAGACAGTAAAGAAATAACTGTAGCAAATGTTGAGGAAAAAAGAATAGCAAGAAGGATGCTCTTCAAGTTTATCATAAATAAATTCCTCATCATCAAACAACAAAACCAACTCAACCCGCGAGAGCATATATTAAAAATTTATTCAAGAGAACTAACTGTCAAATCTAAAGTGCATCATCCACTATTAAAAAATAATGCACGTGAGAACATGTGCAAATTGCTTCTCTGTAAATAATGCCATTGATTGCAAGAGGAGAATAAAACAACATTATCGACATCGACCAGAAAAATCATTCACGATAATCAAAGGCTGCTTTAGAGACCTGTGATTTGGAATGGATGTTCCGAAGTACAGAACTGGAGGCTTACCATTTAGCTTGCAAATTGCATCTTGTGCATCACTATGGTCATCAAAATCAATAAAAGCATATCCCGATGGTCTTCGTGCAACCCACACACTGCATATATGTAATAGAACTAACTAAATCAAGTATCAGGACCAGCAGGAGAAACAAGCATAAACTGCAATTGGAATAAAGATGAGAAGTTCATTAAGTAAGAGTCTAGTGCGTAAGATATTTTTTCTTAATTTTAAAAGGAAAGAGAACATTCCTGTCATTCTAAATTGTTAGGAGTTAAGCCAGGTGATTCCAAGAATAGAGGATTGTGTCTGAGAATAGGTAATTCTTCCGGTATTTGGATTGATGAGTCAAAAGCACACTGCAATTGTGCGATGCAATCTTACAAATCAAGTTGAAGCATCCCATGGATCACACAGAAAATTTCTTTTTTTAACTTCCACGCACTTCTGAACAAAGGGGTGAGCACTAGATGAGCCGGATGAGTACTTTTGGAGTAATTGGGATTGCAACCAAACAGAATATTACATGTCAAAAGAGAAGTGCACAGGGAGATGATTAAAATTTTTAAAAGAAAAGCCCCAACTTTCTTATGATTCCAAATGCGCGAAACTCATGCTCGAGAGATCAAGTTCGGTGACATTAGAATCCAGGTTTATCAACATAAAGCCCTGCCATTTTCCTCGTCAAACACAAAGTGAAAAACAAAGATAAACGCAAGCATAATGTCCACGCGACAGAGAAAAAGCCGGCACATTTAGACGCGAAACAAAAGAAATCTACTCTCGGAAACGAGATTCTGTCGGGAAAAGACCACACAAACAGCATGCGCACGCGCAAAATCCTGCACGAAAGACACGCAGACACGATCATTTGTGTACACTTCGGCAACTACAGGAAGCTCCAGGTGCACGATCATCAACAGATCACATCGAAACCAGCAGATAACCACACGATGCGGTGAGCCTTCCCATTGCAACGACTGCTCTACCTCTGCAGCTACGCTCCAATGGAACGAGAACAAGAACAAGAGAGAGAGAGAGAGAGAGATGCCGCGAGCGAACGAGCGAGGAAGACGACGGGGGACACCCTAGCGGAACGGCATTCCCCCGATCATAGCCCACGAGAGGTACTTTTGCTCTCTCGATTGCCTTCGCCGCGACGATGCTGCATCCGTCCGAGCCCCGTCGAATGACGCCGGACCTTGGCCGGGGCCGGGCGGCGCCACCGCCGTGCTCCGCGTTTGCCCAGCTTCACCCTTCCCCATGCTGTCTCTCCATCTTTCATCTCATTGGCGGCCACTATTAAAATTCTAAAATTTATTTTATCCCGCATTTTTATATCATATCCTATATTTGATGTCTATTTAAAATAAGATAAAATCGAACATAGTAAAATATAAATGGGATAAAATTATGTGGAATAAAAGTGGATATAATTTCTAACATAGTAAGAAAGCTATTTTTTTCTTGAATAATAAAATTATTAAATTAACAAAATTGACAAAATTTAAATTATGTGACAAAAAAATTCACGAAATTAAAAAATATTCCAACATGTAATTAATATAGTGAATTCAAATATAAAAAAATTATTTATTTTTAATTTAATTTAATTTTTTTATTTATATATTCGAATTTAATTATATTTTAAAATACAAATTCAATATATTTATTAAATAGTTTAGGTATTTTATTATTTTGGTATATTAGTATAGTTTACTATTTAATACAATTTTATTAGAGAGTGATGGAAACGCAAGAAAGAAATAACAAAGAAATTAATTTTTCTTTAAAAAAAAAAAAGAGAGGAAAACAAAATTAAAAAAGCAAATACAAATAAAGTAGGGTAAAAGTGTTGTGAGAAAATTTTACTATCTTCGTTTATAATTTTTTTGTTTATTTATATTAATCTGCCATTTATACTAAATAATGTACATGATATAATATAAATATATCCGATTATGGATATTTCTGGATTTCATATCTTATCCTATCTACTAAGAATCCGGATGACCAAAGATAACCAAAAGGTTTTTCATTATATGCTATTTTTCTTCATGCCAATGGTTTATTGGACAAAGAAAATGCCTACTACAAGTTGAAATGGGCTGGGCTAAGTGTTCACAAAATATATGGATCCAAAATCTATAATAGGTCTTGTAATTCTTCTTTGTCTGTCATATTTGTGTTGGTTATTCAAATCGTTTCGTCTCATTATAAAAAAAAAAGTAAATCATAATTACAAGTGCTTTTGATAAATTAAAATATATGTGTGTGTGTAAACATGTCAATCCATGTCTATATTTGAATTTGGGAAAATTACACAAATCATTCTTAAATTTTGACCTAATGTATAATGTAGTCGTTAAACTTTATTTCAATGTGTAATGTAGTTTTTGAATTTTCAATTTGTTCACCATAATCAACTTAGTCTCTGAACTATATATAAATATTTAATGTTGTCCATAAACTTAAATTAATTGAAGGACAACATTGAACATATTCTTATAATTCAGGGACTAAGTTAAACATATATTAAAAGTCTAGAGATTACATTGAACAAATTGAAAGTTAAAAAATCACATTGCACATTGAGCTAAAGTTCAATAATCACACTAAACAAATTAAAAGTCCATGGATCACAATGCACATTAAGCTAAAATTTAAAAGCGATTTGCATCAAGTTCAAATTTCTTTCAATAAATTCTCTGTGTTTTTTTTTTTTTTTTGACAAAATTCCTCTGTGTTTGAGATGTATCTATTTTGTCAAATATCTCTCTTGCCATGAGAGTTTCTATGATTGAGATGTTTGCTTAGGCCATGTTTGGTAACCATCCTCGGAACAACCTGATTTTATTATTTTGTTCCCTAAAAAAATAAATAAATTGTTTGGTAAAATTTTTGTTCCCGGAACAAAAATTTATTTATTTTTTTGTTCCTAAAAATAGATTTAGAAAAAAATCAAGAAATAGAAAAAAGTTGCTTCTTACTTCAAGAATAATTCCTAGAATCAAGTCTTAAGTTTTTATTTTTTTCTTCTCTTTCCTCTTTCTCCCTTTTCTTCTTCTTCATCCGTTTGGCTGGAGATCTCATCAAAGTGTCGCCAGTCCCGCGAGGCTCAACCTCGCGCACCGAGCCTCGCCAGGCCAAGGCAAGGTCGACCTCACGCCGTCTGGGTGAGGTTGAGTGTCGTCCAGATCTAGCAAGGAAAAGGCTCACCGTGGCCGTGTAAGCCTCTCTTCACCCAACCGATCATCGGCCGCCGTCATGGTGGCCAACGACTAGCCACAAAAAAAGAGGAGGAAGAGAAGAAAAGGAAAAGAAAAAAAAATAATAAAAGTATTAAAAAAAATTAAAAGAAACAAAAAAAATTAAGAATCCTACCAAACGTATTTTCTTCCAAGAATAGAAATTTTCTATAGTTACTAAACACATTCTTTTGTTCCAAATTTGTTCCCGGAACAAAATAGAATAAAAAAAAATCAGTTCTAATAAAAAATTATTCTCCGGAATATAATGGATTTCAAAACACGTCCTTATTAATATAATGGTGCATTTGATAGCATTTCTATCTCTAAGAATAATTTCTTTTTAAAAATAGTATTTTTCTATTTCTATTCCTTAGAGCAATTTTTAAGTAAAAAAATGTCTTTGATAGTTACACAAAATTTATATTCTTGGAATAGAAAAGAATAGGAATGCTTTTGGCACGACCTACAAATTTCTTTTTAACCTAAAATTTCTTTTAATTTTTTAATGATTTTCTTAAATTTTTCTTTTTTCCCTCTCCTATTCTTCTTGCTGCTCTCTAACCAGCAACAGCGGGCGGTGTGCGACAATGGGCAATGAGAAAGAAAAGAAAGAAAATAATTTTTTTAGAAATTATTCCCAAATATAAAAAGTCGTTTTTTTCTACTTTTTATTTGTGCTTTAAAACTATTCTCCATTCACTTTTCTATTCTAAGAAATAGAAAAATTAACTAACATCACTAAAAAATTTTGTTCTTTTTTTATTTATGAGAGTAAAAGAACAAAAGAATGGAAAAAGAGAAGTGTTGTCATGCAGCCCTAAAATTGCAATAGGATAGAATTGTACCATTCTGCGATAATCAGAATCCAATATATTTGACCAGAATATGTATCACGAGCAGACTGAATTTCATTGATGTCGAACCGACTTGTTGAGTACCCTTTTATTCGTGATATTGTGTCCCACAAAACTAAGCACATTCCATTGGCTAAGTTGCAACACTATCCGAATTTGGCCAGCATCTGAAGCAGGTGAAGAATCAAGGAGCACTTGGGAGAAACGAGGGTGAATAATGTGCTGGAGGTTAAAGATTTTTCATCGAGGTAAAAATTTGACACTTGTAGCTCGAATAATACCTCATTCTATTCGGAATGGACATGAGTTTCGACGCTTTGAGAACACTCGAGGCGTCGACAAAGGCCCGCAAACGAAGCCGAGGGAGCAGAGGCAGAAATTGGAGATTTCAGAACGGAAGAAGTTGAAGTGGTGGACGAGCGGGCAAAGTGCAAGCTTCGAACTCCATACCGATGATTTCTGAAGTCCAAGAGTGATGAAACCACGGATCATACCCTTTCTAAAACCAAAATTGCTGTGATGGCGGCTTCTCAGATGATACGGTTTTGTGCGCCTACCGATTCGAAAGGAAGATACAACATCAAACACTGCAGACACGGAAAGAAACAGCCGGATCGCCTTGCATGCGTCAAAGGAAGAGGCCAATTTTCATACATTGAAATAATAGGAGATGTACAACCCTTTGTATGGTACTCACAAGAGTCAAGTCCTGTAATACAATCTGCAATCAGTGTAGTTCTATAAATGGCCACCACAACTTTCTTTTTCCTTCTTTATTCAACTATGACCAAGCATCCTGAGATTCACATATATCAAAAAAACTGAGAAATCGCAGCTGCTTGGTTCAGCTAAATAATAAATGAGCCTTGACAATATCTAATTGACCCAAAAAAGGAAGAAAACAAAAATGATCTGTCAGGCAAGCTTGGTGCCCACCCAAATGAATTCAACATGGTTAATGGCATCGAATTGTACAACCAGATGACCTGCATACAAAGGGAAAAAATGGATTGTTAGAAACTCATTATTTATACTAGGTAGAATGGACAGTTCTTGATCTAGAAATGAACCAAAGAATTACGAATTACAAAATTTCAAACCAACCCATACAGTGACTCCTGATTGACATATAATTAGTAGAATGCTTAAGATCAAGCTATTAAAAGGCAATAATAACGAGTTCTATTGCTTTGACCCTCAGAATAGCTTTGAGCGATCAAAATATGAGTTGGCTTTGCATGCTCATTTATGTAATCCCTTCTTTAAATAATATTCCCAATCAAACATTAACTCGATATTGCCAATGTTTTCAAAGTATACAATGGTTTGTTGTCATATTCTTTCTTAACTGTAATTTTTTGCCAGTTACTAATGTCTAACAATATCTGCAATTTGAATTGACCACTGACTTTTAGCAACACTAGAGGGAAACCATTTGCGTTGTTTGAAGTTATTGAAACCTCTTAAAACCCACCCTCCCTGGCCACCAAAAGACCAAGAAATAATAAGATAATGCAGACTTGGTCACTTACATCTTTCTAAATCCAACTGAATTGCAGATATAATCGCGAATAAAAGTTCATTAAAACAAAAACAAAAAAAAAATGATGATATTTTCAAGGGCTAGAGGGCTTGCCCCAATTGAAATAGACTTGACCAGCCCTCAACAAGCCAAGGGTGAAAACATGTCATTTTTCTTCAGCTTTTCAGCCTATAATCCCTGTGATGCAAATTGGCCACTACATGGGATCCATTATTTCAAAATCCACATTTCTTAATCCCTTCAGATTGGACAAGAATAAAAAAGGTCAAATTAGAAATATTGTATTCATTGTTTTGTATACAGCAGGGAAGTCAAAATAATTCTCATGAATGTAAGATTTTTGGCTATACTTCAACAGGGGGGTGTCAAAGTATACTTTCAAAAAAGTGGAACGGTTGCATTATGTTTGCCTGTGATGAAAAAGCATTAAAGCCTAAACCAAGTAAGAACAAGTACTCCAAGGAAAGAAAAAAATCTACAAGATCAATTCAAATATTGGGTCAATATTGATTAATAATAAAGGTAATGACTGGATGCCAACATGCTTATTAGGTTTCTATTTGCTTATTATATTTCCAAAGAAATCAAGGGATTATCAATCAGGGTCGTGTGTATCATGTGACAAATTTGGTTCCCTTGAGCCACCAACAAAAAATTGAAGTAAAAACACAGGCAAAACCTGTAGAAAATCTGAGCAAGTGGGTCTACAAATGGGTGTGAACCAGTGGCCTACTAACTGTAATTGAGTTAAGGTACAGATATAGTCAGACAGTAATTGAAGGTCAACAAATCGCAAGAAAATAAGGTGATGTCCATGAGAGTAAAAATTCAAAAACTACAATCTTCCCAAACTAGGCAAACCAGGGTCAATCAACCAGCATTTACAGCTCATTTAGTTCACAGAAAAGCTATTCTATCGTCAGACAATACACCAGCCATCCAATATTTGGTTCAAAAATTGAACCAGAGTAGTACACCTCTTTATGGTCAAATGTCAGATTGACAACTAAAAGCAGCTAAAGACCAGAAGACCAACATTATCACACTCAAGAGTCACTTGGTGGAAGAGGTGTCCACACAGAATAAAGCATCACTAGACTAACTAGAAAATTTCTGGTTTCCTTTGGTTCATCAAATGCCTGTCAAACCAACAGCAAGTCAACAGCCCTTTTTACCAACATAAATCATCCATGGGACAATTGATAGATTCAATACATAATGTAGATACAGAGAGAAACAGTCGCACAAACATGAGATCAAGCAAAGGAACCACGGAACATATAATATGAATATTCTAACTGATAAGGAAGATTCACTCACCAGTCTCCTCTGCTTATACTACTAAAGAAGCAAGGAGTGCATGCAATACAGCCCAATATACAATAATGCCAAGCCGTAAAGCAGGTTGTCTCATCAATGTCCGATCACAAGAGACCCTGTCCAGTTACAGATACAAGTACATATATCACTCTCAGTTTAGTCAACTTTCTAGATGAACAACAATAACAAGTTACAATACCTACCAGAGCCCATCAACCATGTCTGTCAAAGGTCTTGTAAATTTCGGGACAATTCTTGATGTTGTAAGTGACTTGAAACCATGGACTGTTGTTGAGAAGGAAGAAATCAAGTGAGAGAAATTCTCAGCAGGACACAGATGATAACAGCTCTTATAGATAAACTGTGTATAATACCTTTATCGTCGTCCTCATCTTCTAACCTAGAACTGCTAGTGGGATCTTCATCAATGGCAATGGCAACTTGGTCATTATTTGCCTTACGCAAACTGCGCACCTGACGGGTGCTGGGAGTAGGAGTCACAGCCCATTTGTTTATCTGCAAGAAAGTCCAATAATTAAATCTCTCATATATGTACTTAAAAGTGCTCTACCACAAGGACGGGTTAGAACTTTCAAAGATTAAACTGAAAGACAGTATAGATAATTTAATTTCTATAGAAAATTAAAATAATCAGCAGACGACCCCCAATCAAGATCACACTTGATCAGCAGAATTTACAATACATCAAGGAGAGCAAGAGGTAATTCCAATTTCAAAAGTAAGATAAGAATTCCATTTTCAAGGCCGGAGGTCAGATGTTGCTTGAAAAGGCCAACTATGAAAACATCTTCAATATTTAGGTCTTTCCTAAACTAAAATACCGTTATTCTTACAGACTAGGAAATATTTCTACTTTAAAGAAACATTGCAAACTAAATTATCAAGTATGACATAACATTATCTAAAAAAAAGGTGACGTTTTAACAATCAACCAGTTCATGTTCGTTGTCTATGTCAAATCAAAGCTGATACCAGTAGGCTTTTGTCTCAAGTTGATCTAAAAGCTGTTCCTCCAAGGAAAAAACAACATCTCTCTAACCAAATTCTCAGGCTTTCATTATTTTGAACAAATTCACAGGCTTTCAACCCAAAATTCATAAAAATAGTAGTTCACCCAATTCTTTGGGTAAATCTCCAATCCGGACCCCAATGCTCCAGCTTTACAGATCAAAATGCAGTTCTCTCAGGAGACCTTGCGCAGTCTTACGATGTACAGCTTTCCCTTCCTAGGTAGCATAGGTTTTATTTCTTCCTAATGCAGCTTAAAACAAACCTACTAAAACAAAACTTTGCAATTACCAGGCATTGAAAAAAAAAAAATAACTACACTACATGATAATGCAAGAGCAGACAAGCATACAAATATTTCAAAAGCACTTACAAAGTCAAAAGAAAACCAGAATGTCTAAAACATAGAGGACTTCCAAAGTTGGAAGAACTGCTTTAACATTAATAATTAAGTGACAAAGTTGTCCAGTAACTCACCACCGGTTCAAGTTCCACAATTTCAGAAGTCACGCCAGATGGCTGCCTTGAATCTTCCCCACCTTGAAGTAAATTTAATTGGGATTCCTTTTCACGTAAAGACCTTTCAAAAGTCTCTCCTTTGCGTGTCAAGTCCTCTACCTTACTTCTTTCTACCAGCAACAAGGCATCCTTACTACGAGCTGCTGCCCTTACATCCTCCAATTCAGAAACAATAGTCTCAATCTTCTTCCGAAGCAATTCCTTGTATTCACTCACCTGAATGCTCTTCTTATCACTGACATCATGCAATGGTAGCCCAGGTACCAAGGTCTCGATACATGTTAAGAACTCAAAGAAGTCTTCGGCATCTCTATTATTACTCAACCGAGATGACACAAGAACGTCATTGGTACATCTTGTGACCTCTTGCCTCAAGAAAGACACCTCAGAATCCTGTTCTTTTATTTTGGCTTGAAGCTTTTCAATCTCAGCAAGAAGACTCACTGAGAAATGATGAAGTTCGTCAAATTTATTCACTGTTATAGAAAGCTTTTTCAAAGCCTTCCCTCGAGAAGCTTCAAGTTCTTCCATGACCAGATTCTTTTGTTCCAAAACTTTCTCTAGCTCTTCGATCTTTTTGCCCAAGTATTCCATCTGTGTCTCCTCCTCGTCAAGTGCTTGCATCAGGGCCTCAATTTCTAGATCAAATACAGTACTCATCAGTGTCATCAACATGAGAAGACAATTAGAATGAAAGCAAATAAAATAAATGATTACAAGGAAAAAGCAACAGACCCTGATCTTTAGAAGCTAGAAGATCAGTCAGCGATTGGAGCCTCTCCTGTAATTCTGTTGATGCCATTTGCCCATCTTGCATCTCCTTTAATCTCTTCTGCAATAAGGTATGTTGAGCCTCCATATCTGCAATTTTTATCTCCAAGTTGTGGACCATACTTTTTGAAGATTGGAGATCTGATGAATACCCTAAAGCAGCAGCTTCAGCTTGCTTAATCTGATTCACAAGCTCCATGCAGATCCTGTCTTTCTGGATGTCTTTCTCCTGAAGCTCCTTCTGTAAATTTGCTATTGTACCCTTCAATTCTTTCTGACTGTTGTCAACAATTTCGGCTTTCACAGAGGCAAATTTTTTCACACTTGTTAGGAGTCGGTCAGCAAAGTGTTTCAAAAATTCCTCTGATGAAAAACGGGTATCATCAGCAGAAAATCCCCCACGGAGGACATCCAAGTTTGTTCTTGAATCTACAGCAGCCAAATTCTTCCCTAACAAAGCAGCTTGACTATTTTCAATTTCTGCAAGGGAACTGGAGCATGCTTCACAAAGCAAGGCCATGCCATGGCGCAGCAAAGAAATCTCTATGTCCTTTTCTCTGCGAGTTGACTTTAAACGTTCCACATCTCTTTCAGTCACTTCAGATGACTCCTTTTGGCCAATAATTTCTCTATTTATAACAGTTAACATTTTGGAAAGACTGCTGGCCTGTTCTTGGAATGCACTAGAATGTTTGTGGAGATCTTCCTTTAAAGAAACAATCCCTGAAGAGAATTGTTGCAGTTGATTCTCAAAGAAACTCCAAATTTCAGGTAGATCTTCATCAACAAACTGGTTCAAAGTCTCAGAATCTGACCCAGTATTAATGTAGAAATACTTATCCTGAACAAAAAGTAAAAGGTATCAGCATGAAACACGTAGAAAAAAAAGTGCAAAAAAGCAACAAGCACCACACATGCATAGAGATAATGCCATTGCCATCGGCTGGAACTAACATGTTAAGATTTCACTTCAAACAAGAAAAACCACCAAGCAAAATCAATAAAATATGCCCTCCCCAAAATCCACCAAACAAAAGATATTTCTTGTTACAAAATTTTCAGAAATAAGTAGTCTAACCATACCTCAACCCTCACAAGATCTCTAGTTTGGGCACAGCATAAGCCTCAAAACCAAATGAAATGATAAGAAGATTCGGAATTGCAGAGGGCAACTTTGAAGTCAAATCCAACCTTGCCCCCAAACCGAGCCTCACCCCCCCCTCCCCCAAAAAAAAAAAAAAAAAAAGAAAAGAAAAGAAAAGGACTATAATAAATAAAAAGCATTATACATGCCATCTCCAACACCCGAACTCCAAATTCCATCCTAACAGAACCAAAGAACACCCTGGAAACAGGATGTTATGGGAATCTAATAGATGGCTACCAAGCCAAAGACAAATAAGAAGACACAGAGCAAAAGCTCAAATAAGTAACAGAAAAGCCAGTTTGTATGCTCCACTAACAGCACAAAGTGATAATGACAAGCAAGCTTATTTTTCCTTTGCAAAACCATTATTTAAGGCGAATTATACCTTTTTAGCATGATTGGAAACAGCAGGAAGAGAACTAGACTTCATTGGCCCGATCACATCAATAGCGTCAATTTTTCCAAGAGATGACTCCATGGCAGTTCCCAGATTGTGTAGTATTTCATAATCCTCAGACAGAACATCAGCTAGTAAGCCATTATAATCAGAGAAAACCTTCCAGAGAAGTTCTAAGGAAGATTTCATTTTCGTGAACTCAGAAAACAGCTTCCTCCTTTCCTCATTGTGAACAGAAGATAAACTTTCATAACATGAAATAGCTTGGAGTCTGGCAGCCTCTGCAGCATTCTTTATCTGAGAAAGTTTGGACAGCTCACTGGCTACTTGTGTTATCTCCTCCTGTAGACTATCATTCCTCTCTTGAACCTCATTCAACTCTGCAAGTAGTAGTTCTGCTGCCCTTTTAGATTTCTTTGACTCTTGTTCCGAAGAAGCAATGGCTCGACGTAACTCATGGCACAGTTGCTCAATCTGTCTCAATCTTTCAATGGGGTCACTGGCGTTTACTTCTGAACCCACATCCATGTCAGCTAAAGTACTTAAAATTGCACTCAAAGTACTGCCTTTATTCTGCCAGGAAAGCTCATTTTCTTCTGAACTCTTCCTTAAGAACAGAATCTCAGACTCAAGAGCTTCGACCCTACCTGAATAAGAGGATAGGTCTTTAATCGTATGTTCATACTCTGCAAGAATAGATTCCCTGCGGCTGATCTCAGCTTTCAAATGATCCATTTCTGAATTTATCTCTTCAATGTTCTGTTTCAAATTGTCACGTTGTTGCACCAATGACTTACCTTTTCTAACAGCAACATTTAACTTCTCTCTAAGAGATGCAGTCTTTTGCTCCTCCTGATTAAGTAATCCTTGCAACTCGTCGCCTCTTTTACCAAGTGCTGAAACTTCATGAAACAACGATTCACTTTTTTCCAAGTAGCTATCTCTCTCCTGCTTCACCTGCATCAATTCACTCAGCGCCTCCTCCATTTGCTTCTTTGGAACCATGATGCCAGGCTCCTCTCCACCCAATGTGTCCATCGCTCTTTGCCCAATGGCTGTTGCATCAGCCTTCTCAGTGTGCATATCAGTTGCATCAGCAAGTATGGATTCTGTTGATTGAAGGGCAGTGAACTTCTCAATAAGTTTTTGCAGAAGATCTTCCAAAACTGCAATACTAGATCTGCCATTATCCACATCTTCTGTAATATGATCATTCAATGCGTCACCAACCACTTCCTGCAATCTTCTAATCTCTCGTTCAGTTGTCCGAATAGTTTCTTCATTTCCAGCCAACTCAGTTAATGTTTGGTGCAAATCAAAGGCTTCAGTCTTCAGTTTTTCATTCTCGTGTTCAAGCTGCAATGCCTTCTCTGATAGTTTCTCATGGTTTTCACTCAGTATCCCCAACCTTTCAGAAAATTGCTCTCTCCCATCAGAGACTTCCTTAAGATCCGCCTCAAGGTCAGATATTCTCCTCTGTGATTCTTCCATATCAGCAGCAAGTGAAGAGCAATAGCTTTCAAGGTCATCAATCTTTTTCAGTAGAGAAGCCCTATCATTTTCAGCCTCTGAGAATGAATTGCATAGCCACTCGATTTTTTCCTCTGGTTCCACAGACTTCACCTGCGAAGGCAAATTAATTTTGTCCAAAATTTCTTCCCATCTCTGAACCAAGTTGTTCCTCTCCATCAATGATTGCTCAAGCATTTCATTTTGCTCAGCCAAACCATAAAATTTACCTTGGAGCTCATCATACTTTCTTCGCAAATCATCTACAGAATTTGAGCCTGGCTGCATGTCGTCTCTCCAGGGATCCATAATAACAAAACCAGCATCTGAGTGGGGACCACCAACTGAGCTCTTCTGGTCCCAATCAGCAAGAGGCAAAGAGCTACCAGAAACCGACCTTGCCAACCATTCAACCTTTTCAATGATATCCTTTGCATGGAAATGCTCAGGCAGATCTAGATCTTCCAAAATCTCTTCTATCTTCTGTAATAATGAGTCTTTAAGAAGAAAAGATTCCCGTAATGCATTGGCTGAGTTACGGATGTACGCAAGTTCAGATTCCAGAGCTTCCACACGCTCACCTGCCTCTGAGTAGGTCCCAAGTTTTATCTCTACCTCAAGAAGTCTGGCTTCTTTCAACTGTAACTCCTGCGAACATTTCTCCAATTCGCTTGAGGTATCAGCTAGGGACTGCTTTAAACTATCGCGTTGCACAACCAGACCTTTCCCCTTGGCAACAGCAATGCTAAGTTTCTCCCTCAAGGAAGCCACTCGCTGCTCCGATTGTTCAAAATCAACTGTTTTATCGTGAAGTTGTGTCCGAGCCACATTAATTGCTTCCTTCGCCTGGCTCAAGCTTTCCTTCAGAATAAGGATTTCGTTCTTGTGCTGAAGATTCAATGAATTTGACTGCATTAACCTCTCCTGCAATTCCGACAATTCCATCTCCTTCGATCCTATTACATTTCTAGAGAATACCACATGCTCATTCGTGTCTCTGTGTTTCTGAACAAGGAAAGAAATTAATGACCCTAAACGAGATAGAGGAGGTCCATCAAAGCCTTCCACCTCTTCAACATTTACTACAGTTTCAACATCTTCGATAAACCTGTGAATCAAATCCATATCAACACATCTGGCATTAAGTTCCTGGATTTCTTGCATTCTGCTCTCCAGTTGAGACCTGAGAAGATCAATTTCAGAGCCAAGTTGCAACCTGTCGCTGAGAATGTTGGCCACTTGTTCCATAAGAGCATCATAATTACTTGGATCTAATGGATTATGGAGTCCCTCTGTTTCTATCTGAGTCTCACTAGGTTCCACAGACCTCAGTGAAGAATGTACAGTTTTTCTAAGGTTACTATACACACTATTCAGTAAAGTTACAGCCAATTCACTCTTCCCCTGCAGAACACACAACTTTTCATTTGAGTCCTTGTATAGCCCAATGATTGCTTCATGATCCTTGGAAATGTCTTCCAGTTTTCCCTGCAAATTGTCAATCACTTCAACGGCAGCACTAACAGAAGCAGCAACGTGGCTGCTAATGTCCAAGCCATCAAAATTTCGAACTGAGACAGTAGAGGTATGCTCGTCTAGTTTACTAACTGTTTCAACAATTTCATTAACAAGTACACTCCATTCTAGCTGGAGCATTACTGTCCTATCAGTGGCCTGTGTCTGGAAACTTTCTAACCGACTTTGCAATGCAGACATCGTTTCTTTTGAGTATTGCTGTAACTCATGTAACTGACTTCCCAAATTGTACATTCTGTTTTGGCACTCCCCGAGCTTATCATTAAGCTCAGTGTTTTCTGCTCTAAGAACCGTGCTCTGCTGTTTCAAGGCTTCACAATGTGCCTCAAGTAGACTGTTGTCTGATTCAAGGCTGGATGTTCTTTGCTTCAGCACTTCATACAGAACTCCCAATTCGATGGCACTTGCTTCGAGAGTGTCAGAATGTTCCCTCAAAGTTTCACATTGAATCTTTAGTTCCCTAATCATTGCATTGGCAGCTCTTCTACCATCCAGTTCTCCGTTAAACAGAGCAGCAGCATTATCAACATCAAAACTCAACTGCTTACATATTGCTTTCAGATTTCCTATCTGCTTCTGTGATGAAGAGTAAGGATCTTCCTCTGGTTGATCTTCACCCCCATCCTCTTCCTCATGTTCATCAAGATGTGTCTTCAACTCAAACGCTTGGATCAGTTTTGACACTCCAGCTGCAGCCACTTTACCACCCGACTTGCTTGAGGACATCGATTGAGAATGCATACTATCAACTGCCTTCTCAAGTTTTTGAACTATTTTCTCCATCTTCTTCAACAGTCTGCTCAAGCCGAGAAATTCAGAATATTCATTAGAGAATTTCTCCATAACCACTCCAGCTTGACTTCCTGTTTCCTGGCAGCAAGATAGTGGTTTCTCCATCACACTAGATGACACTTCAATAGCTCTGTTTTCAAGAGCTTCGGAAAGGCCCATAGCATCAACTACCCCTTTTAGACCTTGTGCTTCCATAGATTTGACTTCGTTCCCAGCTTCCTCAGCTAATGTTTCAATTTGGATACGCTTGTCATCCAATTCCTTCATCTTGGCCATGTATAAATGAAGACTGCTACTTAGAGAAAGATTTTCCTCAGTCAGCTGTTCAATGCGAATAGTTTTTACTTCAAGATCTTCTTCAGCTCGTAGTAGGTCCTTCTGCTTTATAGATAACTGCTCCTGAAGAACAAGGACCTCAGTTGAAAGTCTCTCAGACTCAAGGGCAAAATGATCATTCTCATTCCTTGTCTTGTTTACCTCCTGTGTCACCAGAGCAAGGGACTCGTGTAAGTCGGCCTTCTCGACCTCTAAGGCCTCCACTGAACTCTTCAAACCAATTACCTCTGTGGATAATCCTTCACTTTCTCGAGCAAGACGTTCCTTCTCTTCCTCAATTTTTTTACTTTCCTCCAACATGGAAGCATGGTCTCCATTTAAAGTTGTGATTTCAGCCTGTAGACCTCTCATCAGTCTCTGGCTTTCATCCAGATCAATCAACAACCTCTGATTCTCATGCAAAAGATTCTCCTTTTCATCCTCAAGATTCTTTCTCTCCTCAACCCCCAAACTAATGATTCCATCCAATCTTTCATTTTCAATCTGCAAAGTCGTCATTGAACTCTTACAATCAGCCAGATCTCTTGATTGTTTCCTCAAATTTTCCTGTGACATTTCCAGCGAATTCTGCAATTCGAATGCCCTTGCACCCAACTCCTGAATCTCATCCTTTGCAGCATGAAGTTGAGTGCTGAAATCATCTCTCCCACGAACAACTGCATCATGTTCAGACCTGCACTGCAGAAGCTCCTCAGTGAGAGAATCGTTCTTCTCCTGAACAGCAGCTAGTGAACTTTGGAGCATAGATATCTCATCAGTCAACTGAAACCGCTGATTATAAAGTTCTTTCTGCAACTTGGAACATTCCTCTAGCTGCAAATGGAAGATATCTTTCGTAAAGTTCATTGAAACCAGTTCTTCTTCAAGATGTTCTACAACTCCTGGACAGCTGTGCTCTTCAACTGAAGAACTTAAATTCAACTCTATGTTTGCACTAGAAACTGATTCTCTTGCTTTAAGCACCAAATTATATTCGTCTTCACTAAGTTTCTTTATCACCTCTGTAAGCTCTGAGAGGCTAATGGAGCTCACATCCGCTGAAAGAGGGAAGACCACCTGTGACAAACTTGTTGTACTTTCCCAATGCCCTTTATGGCTCATGTCTTTATCCTCTATAGATCCCACCAATGCATAATGCTGTTGACAACCCTCACTAGATTTAGCAGCCTTCACGTCATCATTATCTGGTTCATCTTCAAAGACGCCATGTTCACCAGATGCCAATGACATGTTTGAGTTGCCATTATCAGTTACCTGCTCTTCCTGCTGGTTTGGATATTCTGGAGTAATAGCCAGAACTTGATCTGGGTCTGATGCAGGCAAAGAAGGAAAGGTTAACTCATCTGACTCATTGTTAGCAGAAGGCTCAGTATGCACTATATCTGCCTCGACAACTTCACCCGTAGCAGATGCTGCCTCCTCGACTTCACCAGGGGTCAGCCTTGCAAAACTCTCACCGGGCTCAGGCAAAGAGGATATATGATTGCCTTCAAGCTCCAAGTTTTCACCTCCATCATGATGCTCCAAACCCAAACCATCAGCGTCCTGCATTGCCCCTACCCAGCAACAAATGAGAATATAATTATAATCAAAAAGTGCAAGATTTCATGAAAGGCTTCCCTACTTGTTAGCATGAGTTTAAATTAAAATTTCTGTAGACAGAGTAGCAAGAGAGAAAGTGCAAAACGTACATCTGATGCCTGAACAACCCCCTGCTGTATCAATGGCACATCCACATCATGCTTATGTTCAAGCAGTGGAGCCTCTTGATTTTCATCACTTAGCATCTTGCTTTTAGGTGATTCCTTTTGATTTTCCCCAATTAGCATCTCCCTCCCAACCAAATCCGAGGCATCGCCTATATTAGCAGGCAGAATATCACTAACACTAAAGAAGGTATTAGTCTGTGCCATTTTTGCATTAGAATCTAGCACTTCTAACATTTCTCTCCCTGTGCTTTCCCCTTCATTTAGGCTTGAGGAATCAGCACCAAGCTCTTCATCCACGGTTGTCACTGACAAAGCTTTGGGAGATTCTGCAACTTGGGCAAATTCACTTTCTCTGCCGTTAGAGGCAGTTGATGGGGGAATTGAACTTGGACCATGAGTTGCAATGGAGACATCAGGAGAAGCTGCAGCATCCTCTGATCCTTGTGGCACTGTTCTGTGCTCAGCACCCGCCTCAGATTCTGGGAGTTGCGAACCACTCTCCACCTCAGCATTGTGCACTTCTGTCGGAGGTGTGGAGGAAGTAGGCATGACATCAGGATCAGTCTCATTCTGCTCGGATTTACCAAGCTTTTTTGAGGATTTTCCATGGCTAGAACTGCTCTTCCCATCCTTTTTCTGACGAAACTGTTGAAGCTGATAACAATAACATATATGAGATGACGATGAGTATCTAGAAAAGTTGTTCAAATTGGCCATATCCAAGTTACTTATGCAACCAAATCACATTAAACTACAAACACATACATCAGAAAAGGGATAGTGACCCTCCCTCATTGTTTTATCCTCTAGTCTTAAACTGAAGACTCATACTTGAATAATAGTTAATCCGTGATGCCCTCCCTCGTCAACAAGTGAAATGCAATTTTTCAAAATGAAAAAGAAAAGCTAGACACCAATTCCCATTCCAACATTTCAGGAACTGTCACTGCATAGCACTAGAATTAACATGCCAAAAACTAACCCTTTTGCGCCCGGCCGCAAGAAGGTCAGTCCTGTTCTTGTTCTTGTCCATCCAGTCAACCGAGCTTCCGTCTCCGCAGCTGAGTACCCCGAAATCACCACCCCGCCACAGTCACCATCAGATCCTCCTCCCTAATCATTCCCCAAAAGAGGCGACAAGATTAGACAAAGAAAACAAGAGCAACGGCCCCAACCAGGGCAATTCTTCGGCCGCCAAGCGCGATAAGCAAGAAACGAACCGAAACAAACAGCGCCGCCGCCCCCCCCCCCCCCCCTACACCCGAACAGAAAAGTTTCCGCCGCACGCACGCGCATCCAAATGACGCGCCGCCGCACCACCGTCCCAGCAAAACCGCGCCGGAACACGAATTCCGGCACAATCCCCAGCCCTCCCTAGCAACCGAATCGCGGCGCCGACGGCCGCAGGGGAGAAAATTCGAAAACGATTCGAGAGGGAAGAACGCGGCGGCACCTCGAATCGGCCGGATCCGACGCCGGGGGCCTGGCAGGCGAGGATCGAGGTTCCCGAGTCTTGGGGGGGGCCGCGCCAGATCCTCGCTCCTCGCCGGCCGTTCCGTTCGCCTCCTGCTCTTCTTCTCGATGTCGGCGGGTGGCGCGTCGTCGTCGTCGGCGGGTGGCGAGTCCTTTAGATCTGACGCGACCTCTGCTGCACGTTCGCGACTTTGCGTGCAGTGTAAGGTGAAATGTCGATTTGGGGAAGACCAGACGGAGCAAGGGAATTTCTTTTTTTTTTTTCTTTTTTTGTTTCACCGTTACAGTTTATCATCCCCCAGATTTCTTTCCTTGTTCGGCAGTTTGGGTTTCGGGTAACGCCAATTTGTCCAGGTTCTCTTCTTGGATTGGAGTTTCAAAGAGGGGTTTGCATTGGCCTCGCTCCAATTTGGCACCCAAATCCGACCGGATCGTATTAGCCAGTTCTGATTGTTTTTAAGAAGGCTAGTTCGATTTTCGATCGGGAATAATTGCTTCGATGTCAAGACCCAACAGATAGATTAATCGAGATTTCTTAAATTTTTTTATAAATTTTATTTTAATGTGAATCCTAATTAGTAAATTATTTTTTCTTTAATATTGAGAAACTCTCACTTGTAGGGAATAGAAAAACCAAAAAGTAAAAAGAAGAAATAACAAGTTCCAAGACCAATCGTAAAACTAGATGGACTCGATCTATTCATGCTCCAAGACCAAGTGGGCTAAGCTCCTAGTTGTGGACCAAAGTAGGAACTGGCCCTACCTTAAGTTCCAAGTGGAAATTGATCGACTTAATTTCGAAGTTATCTATGAAATCAAATTTTAAGATTCGTCTAATCAGATTATATGATGAATACATAAATTAACAATTGTCTTTTATTTTCGAGGTACTTGGATTATAAAATTTGAATGTTTTAATATTAATAAGATTATCCAAAATAATTGAAATCTTAAAATATTTGGGTTAATACCCCGAAAAACCCCAAACTAAAGTATATTTGTAATAAATTTATCTCAAACTAATTTTTTAACTACTAAAAACTCTAAACTGGCATACCTGTAACAAATTTACCACAATTGATCATAAAAAATCCCAAACTGATTTGTTTGTGATAAATTTACTCCAAACTAATTTATTTGACCACCAAAAACCTTAAACTAGTACATTTGTAACAAATATATCATCCGTTAAATTTGATTAATACTACAAAAAATTACAAAAATTATTTAAATGTGACAAATTGAGAGTAAAATTTCAAATTGGTATACCAGTCAATTATCACGTGTTATTTAATTTAGTAATTTGACAAGTAAAATTTAACGAAAACTAACATATGGTAAATCTATCACAAGTATACAAGTATGGGGTAAATTTGTCAAAGGCATATCAATTTGAGATTTTTTATGATCAAAAAAATTAGTTTGGATAATTTGTTATAAATGTATCGGTTTAAAGTTTTTCGATGCATTAATCCAAATATTTTTTTCTCAATAGAAATACAAGTACAATCAATGATTTGTTTCTGTCAATTAATAATTCATATCTTTTGCAATGAGGTGATTTTTTGTACATTCTCTCAAATGTCAAATTTTTTGTAGGTACAAAACACTTGCACTTTTCCCGGTACAACTAATAATAACAAAAGTATATGCTCCGTACTTACCCATGGTTCAATTCGTGCTTCATTTCAATATGGATCCGAGGTTTCGAGAACTAAATATCGTGGGCAATGAAGTTAGATTGCACGTATTCCGCAGCGTTTAAAATCTTATGACAACTATTGGGGGTTGCCTTAATAATCACTATTTCCATTTGGGAATGAGAAAGTGAGAAGTTTGATTTCGTACATTTTCAAGTGTTGAGATGAGATCGTATGAGTAAAGGAGCAAGATTTCATAACATACATACAGCACATAGTATATGTAATAACTTATAAAGTAAATATATTATAGGACTAGGTAAAAGGAAAAAGAATGAATTTTATTACACTTTTAAAAAAAAATTATTTGATTGTGTTACATACAATTAAAAATTGATCGAATGGATTTCATTGACAAAATAAGAAAAGATTTAAGATTCAATCGCTACAATTAAAAGGTTTATCATTGAATAATAAATTTATAATTTTTTGGGTAATTTTTCCCAATTTAATAACTCTTAAGTTGAACCCCACTGTTACAAACTTACATAATTCTATATTTATGACCTAATCTCGAAATTATTTTTAATTAGATGAATAAATAACTTGAATCCTTATCGGACATTGAGATCTGCCAAGCGTGCACGCACGGAAACCCTCTTTTCCTGACGATCTCTCTCCTTTTCTTCAAGTTCTTTTTCCTTTCACCAGCTTTGGTCCCCACTTTTTGTCTTCTTTTCTTCTTTTTCCCTTTTTTTTTTCTTCGTCTACGTAAGACCTTTCTAACCCTCCTCCTCTGCCGCCTCTCCCTCGGGACTTCGTGGAGTTCGAGTCAAACTCCGCAGGTCAATGATGGGCATCTTTAATTAGCTAGCGCCCATCTGTCCACAGATCTATAAATTGAATTAAACAAGCATAAAACCTCCTGCCAAAAACTTAGCCTACAAGCAACAACTAAACTTAAATTTCATTAATTGGATAATGAACAGAAAATTAATCATAACCCGTCTCTAAAACTTTGGTTGTTGCAGCGACGGTCGTGATGGCAGCCCTCCATATGATGTTTTGCAATTTTTTTTTCTAAATATTTGCACATAAGAAAGACCTTTTGTTCAAACCGTTTCGTCAAAAACATTGAAAATTTCTTCGTGGAAAGGATTAACATATTGTTTGCACTTTGGGTCCGGCTTGATTAATAGAATTTTTCCTTCTTTATTGGATATTATATTTATTAAAAGTTACTCGTGTTTATATTGTATTGAGATTGTGGTGAGAAAAATATACTTTGATAATAAATAATTTTTAACGAATATATAAGAATACAAAATTCATGTTTGGTGGTAAACTTATGATAGTTTTCTGATTAGCTGTAGAATTAATGGTCGGCTCCCCTTTCATAAAAAATGAATAGAACATTAGAACTCTCACGATATTTTTTATCAAATAAATTATCAAATTATAAAATAAAAAAAAGTCTAAAAGCCATAATAAAGCAAATCACGTAAAAAGCGTCGTAGGAAGGAAAACGCTGCATCGACAATTTCTCTAAATAATAAAGAAAAATTGGAGAAAAACAGTAATAAAAGTAATGCTCCGACTTTTAAACATAACCGTATCCAATTTTAACTTCCAACAAAAATTTGACATTCCTTTGACATTATAAAAATAAGTGCATTAGGAGGAAAAAAGCGGGAGAACCGCCCTAGGGTAAGAGACCTCGCGCTATCTTCCGTATTTCCTCTTTGTCGGAAAGACAAAGATAGACAGGGAATTTGGGAGCCTCACGATGGTAAAGGTAAACGCCTACGTCAGGACTTCAGTTCTGGCTACCGCTAGGTAGGCGGGTATAATAGCCTCCCGCACCTGAGGTGAGTGAGAGTGAGTGAAAGGCCCACGACTATGTTGACACGCTTTACGACACGGTACCCAACCACCAATCGACACAATTCCCCTGGTTGGGTACCGTGCCGTCTCTTATCTTGCTTCCCGATAGGTGAAAATGCCCGGATCCACCCTATGATCTCAAGTGAGGCAAATTTGTATCAAGAATGATCGGTTTCAAAATGAATCAATTATTGGTATATGAAATTGGAAATTGGACTAATTGATTTGGTCCTATTTCAAAATTGGATCTAAAATTGTGATTTCTTCTTCACTTTTTTGGGTTTCTTAATTCTACAAATGGGAGTTTCCCATCATTGAAAAAAAAATATTTTACTTATTAAGATTTACATCTAAAAAATGGAAATCAAATCTTAGGCAGTCCAATTAATCCAATTTCCAAATTTGGTGGAAGAAATTTCGCATTAGTAGCAACTCTTTTTTATGTGAGGAATTTTGCGCAATTTCCTTTTACCAATGTTATGGTTATTGTCACTATGCTTAGAGTTCATATTTTTCGTCATCAATCTCATTACTCCGTGTAACTGAGAAATTGGAATCTAATTCTCACAACAAGAAAATAAAAATCTTAATCATGCATGATTCGGTGAATAATTAGTATCATCACGCATGAAGCTGAGTAAAGAGGCATTTCAATCATTATATTAAGTTTTAAAATGCATATTATGGTGCATTTGGTAACGTTTATTACGGGGAATAATTTATGAGTATTTGAATGTGTTTGACAACAATACAATTTTTTGTTCTTGAGAAAGAAATGTGTTTGGTATGACACCATATATTTTTATGATTTAGAATTTCTTTTAATTTATTAATAATTTTATTACATTTTTCTCTTTTTCTTTTCTTATCTTCTTTTTCTTCTCCATCCTCAAGTCGATCGCTAGCTAGGGACCGACAAGACAAGGGTCGGCAAGGTTGGCCTTGAGGGAGGCTCGCTAGCCACAAGTGAGGTCACCTCGAGCCTCGCCATGATTGGGCAAGGCTCGACCTCGCTTTAGCGCGCTAGCGTTGATGGGCTAGGGGAAGAAGGGAGCAAGAGAGAGAAAAAAAAAAAGGAAAAAAAAACTTGATCCTTGATTCTTGTTTCTTGAGTTGTTCCCAAGAACAATAAACATTTTTTTTTTGTTTATTATTTCAGTTTCAAATCCGTTCCTAAGAACAAATTTGTTCCTAGGAACAAAAAACTTATCAAACACATTTTTATTTTATTTTAACTCTTGGAAATAAAAGAATAGAAATCCCCATTCTCGGAAGAGTTACCACACAGCCTTAGTTAATTTTCAATTTTAAAGGGTATTTGGATCATTCCTTAAAATTTTACTTTGAGGCACCTGCCTCCCTTTGGTATTGAACAAACATGTCTATTTTTTTGCCAAAACAGCTCACAACAATACCTCTCAGTCCAGGGTGGGTAGGATTTAGACTTGGACCTTGTACTCGACCTTGTTATAACCGGTTTCCCTTTTCTGAACCATATACTCAACCATGTTTGTATTGGAGCATGCATCACGACACACCATGTTTTTAGGTTCGGTTCCGGGGTTAACCCATGTTTTCACTGGAACTGTTTTGCAATCTCCCGATATCCTATACAACTTCGAATTTTATATTAATACACGAGAAAATAACGTAATCTTCATAATTTGTATTGAAACATTAAGCAATTGTAATAAATAAATACATTAACTTTTTTACTACACGAAAAATTAAGAATCCACATGACTAATTATAATCAATAAAATCATAACACAATGAATTAGTAACAAACATTGATCTAATATCAGTCTTATTCCCACAACTACTACATGAAGTTACTCATTTATGCAAGCATAACTCCTCACACAAAAGAGAAATTAGGCAAGTCAATCCATGTGATGCACAAGAAATTGGCAGCGACGATCACCATCCGTCCATTGGGAGAGGGAGCCAGTGAGGGAGGGAAGCAAGTGAGGAAGAGGAACGACAAAGGAGGGGTGCCGTGTGTGTTTGAGAGAGTCAAGAGGAAAAACGTCGTGTGATTGCGGGAGTAAGAATAGAAACCGGGGGGAAATAAAAGGATTTATGGACCTCGACTTACAAAATTGGTGCCAAAACCAGTCCGGTAACCCGTTCCAAAACCGGTTCGGGAACTCGTTTCCGAGTGGGTAATTACTCGAAACTTGTTCCCGAACCGGTTTAAACCGATTCCAAATTTTGGGAACCGGTTCTCGATGCTATTTTTCGGGTGGGCCGGTCCAGTTTCCGAGTATACCCAGTCCAATTGCATACCTCTACTTGACAGCACATTATTTAAAAAAAGAATTATGCTTAGCTAACTATACAATTAACCTCAAAAATGGACGGTCCATTCTCAATCACACATTTTTGATGAGAGAGAGGGAGAGTTATGTCTTGCTTGGAAACTTCCATAAAGAAATTTTTGTCGACATCCTTTGATTGTCACACCATTAGACTGTGATGCTAGCACCACTCAAATTTTATTAAATAGTAAGCTATACCAAGATATCGAATATACTAAAATACTCAAAATATGTAATAAATATAAATATATTTATATTCATATATTGAATTTATTTTATAAAATATAATTAAATTTGAATATATAAATAGGAATGTGATTAAATTAAAATAACTAAATTTTATTTTTTGTTATTTTGAATTTCTCATATTTTAATTCAAATATTATTTATATTGAAATATAATTTCAATTTTGTTAATTTAAGAATATTGTCATTTGAGGAAAATAATTTTCCTATTATGAATGTTAGAAATCCAATTTACCTTTACTCTACCTCGAGATAATTTTGTCTAGTTTATATCCCCTTATATCCGATTTTATCTTATATTAAGTAGGCATCAAACGCAAAATATGATCAATTTTTATCCCATTTGGAATTTTATTCTGATTGCTAAACATAACCTAAGTGTAAGTCACCAAACTGAGATCTATTCAGGTCCCTGAGGTGCCGTTTCAGTGCTTTGAGCTTCTTCATCACTATGAACATTCTTGCTCCTGTAGCTTCCTATTGTGAGCAAGTGGAGACCATTGGTAGGAATTCAAGACTAGGATTGCATAAATTGAACAATTTGAAAGAGGTTTTCTTTACATGTGGTGTCCAGTCTCACCAAACATGGGGAGCGATTCGAAACCCCTAGAAGTAAGAATTCAACTGAACAGTGGTTATACTCGTTTAGCCATTTCATTTTGCATTAATTGAGACTCTATTAAAAGGTACTTAACCAGTCTTTTCTTACATTGGTATCTTATCCAATCACTAAATGCTCCCAGTACATTTGTTGAGCTCTACCAAGGAATTAGAACCATGCTTGGGTGAAGTTAGCTAGTATGCCTTTCTAACGATGTGATTCCTTCTTGGAATCTGTAGGATCAACGGTTTGGACGGAAAACCACGAGCAATTAAGGCATTTATGATTTCCTCTAAGAAAATTATTTGCACACCAAATCCACAGCATACAGGTGATCCTTTCTTATTAATAATAAAAAGGGATATGTTCAGCAAAAGTCCTAAAACTTGTCAAGAAAGTGCAATCGAGTCCTAAAACTTACAAAAAGTGCAATTGAGTCCTAAAACTTGTCAAGTGGGTTTAATTGAGTCTAAAGTTAACACCGTTAAGAAAGTTAACGGAAATTGCTAACGTGGCGCTGATGTCATATTTTAAATGATTTTTTTATTTTATATATGGCTTTTTAAAATTATTTTTTATTCAAAATCTTTAAAAATTAGATAAAAAATTAAAAAGAAAAAGCTAAATTTATTTAAAAAATAAAACTATTTAAAAAAAAAAAAAAGAAAAAGGTTGTCGGTGGAGCTTCCGCCGCCGCCCATCATCGGAGGGGTCGGCGACGGCCGCCGGACGGGCTGGTGACGGTCGCCGGCCTTGGGCGAGGTGGCTGGTCCTCGCTTAGGCGAGGGCTCGCTAGCCCCAAGTGAGGGTCGGCCACCCTCGCTAGGCCGGGCGAGGACGCCCAGATCTGGGCACGCCGCGGGCGAGGTCTCGCCGGCCCTCGCGGGGGCGGCGACCATCGCCCGCCCTGGGTGAGGCCTCGCCGGCCCTTGCTAGGGTCGGCAATGCTCGCCCGATCTGGGCGTCGAGCAACCAAACCTCATGGTCCTCCTCCTCCTCGACCTCACCATTCTCGTCGGCGGCGGCGGCGGGGGCGGCGTCGTCCTCATCGGCGGAGTTGGCGGAGCGGGCGACGGCCTTGAGCTCCTCCTCGTCCTCCTTGTTGGCTGGCTCGTCGAGCGCGGCCGCTCCTCCCCTCGGACCGTCGACAAGGCCTCGTCGGACGACGTTTGCTCGCCTAAATCCGGGTGAGCATCGCCGACCCTAGGCCGATGGTCGCCGGCCCTCGCGGGGGCGGCGTGCCCGGATTTGGGCGTCCTCGCCCGACTGGTGGGGGTGGCCGGCCCTCACCAGGGCCGACGAGACCTCGCCGGAGAGGACCGGCCACCCGCCCTAGGCCGGCGACTATTTGCCGTCCCCTCCGGCCGTCATCCAGCCCCTCCGGCGATGGGCGCGGCGGAAGCTTCACCGGTGGCCTTTTTTTTTTTTAATAGTTTTGTTTTTTTAAATAAATTTAGCTTTCCTTTTTAATTTTTTATCTTATTTTTAAAGATTTTGAATAAAAAATAATTTTAAAAAGCCATATATATAATAAAAAATTCATTTAAAATATTACGCCGCCGCGTTAAAGAATTCGTTAATTTTTCGAACGCGGTGTTAACTTAGAATCTAATGAATAAACTCGGACGAGTTTTACGACTTAATGCATTTTTGTAAGTTTTAGACTTAATTGCACTTTATTAACAGGTTTTAGGATTTCTGCTGAACATATTTCATAATAAAAAGGGAAAAAAGAACTTGAATCCTTATCGGACATTGTGAAACAGCCTCACCTTAACTCAACGAGATCTGCCAAGCGTGCACACAGGGAAACCCTCTTTTCCTCTCTTCCCCTTTCCTCACGATCTCTCTCCTTTTTTTCAAGTTCTTTTCCTTTCACCTGCTTTGGTCCCCACTTTGTCTTCTTTTCTTCTTTTCCCTTTTTTTTTCTTCGTCTACGTAAGACCTTTCTAACCCTCCTCCTCTGCCGCCTCTCCCTCGGGACTTCGTGGAGTTCGAGTCAAAACTCCGCAGGTCAATGATGGGCATCTTTAATTAGCTAGCGCCCATCTGTCCACAGATCTATAAATTAAATTAAACAAGCATAAAACCTCCAGCCAAAAACTTAGCCTACAAGCAACAACTAAACTTAAATTTCATTAATCGGATAATGAACAGAAAATTAATCATAACCCGTCTCTAAAACTTTGGTTGTTGCATAGCGTGACGATCGTGATGGCAGCCCTCCATCTGATGTTTTGCAATTTTTTTTCTAAATATTTGCACGTAAGAAAGACCATTGTTCAAACCGTTTTGTCAAAAACATCAATGTGAAAAGGATTAACATATTGTTTGCACTTTGGGTCCGGGTTGATTAATATAATATTTTCCTTCTTTATTGGATTTTTTTTTTGGTCGGTAAATTACTCACGTTTATATTGTATTGAGATTGGTGAGAAAAATATACTTTGATAATAAATAATTTTTAACGAATATAAGAATAGAAAATCCATGTTTGGTGGTAAACTTATGATAGTTTTCTTATTAGCTGTAGAATTAATGCTCGGCTCCCCTTTAATAAAAAATGAATAGAACATTAGAACTCTCACGATCTTTTTTATTAAATAAATTACAAAATTATAAAATAAAATAAAAAATCTAAAAGCCATAATAAAGCACATCACGTAAAAAGCGTCATAGGAAGGAAAACGCTGCACCGACCATTTCTCTAAATAATAATGAAAAATTGGAGAAAAACAGTAATAAAAGTAATGCTCCGACTTTTAAACATAACCGTATCCAATTTTAACTTCCAACAAAAATTCGACATTTCTTTGACATTATAAAAATAAGTGCGTCTCTTATCCTGCTCCCCGATAGGTGAAAATGCCCAGTATCCACCCCCATGCTCTCAAGCAAGGCAAATTTATATTAAGAATGATCGGTTTCAAAATGAATCAATTCTCGGTTTATGGAACTAGAAATGGACTAATCGATTTGGTCCTACTTCAAGGTTGGGCCTTAAACTAGTGATTTCTTCTTCATTTTTTGGGTTTCTTAATTCTCTATAAATGGGAGTTTCCAACATTGAAAAAAAAATATATATATTTTACTTATTAAGATTTGCATATAAAAAAATGGAAATCAAATCCTAGGCAGTCCATTTAATCCAAATTCCAAATTTGGTGGAAGGAATTTCGCATTAGTAGCAACCCTATTTTATGCGAGGAATTTCGCGTAATTTCCTTTTACCAATGTTATGGTTATTGTCACTAGGCTCAGAGTTCATATTTTTCATCATAAATCTCATTATTGCGTGTAACTAAGAAATTGGAATCTATTCCCCGCAACAAGAAAATAAAAATCTTAATCATGCATGATTCGGCGAATAATTAGTATCGTCACGCATGAAGCTAAGTAGAGCGGCATTTCAGTCATTATATCAAGTTGAAAGGGCATATTAGTTAATTTTCCATTCTAAAGGGTATTTGGATCATTTCCTTAAAATTTTAGTCCGAGGTGGTACCTGCCTCCCCTTGGCATTGAATAGACTAAGCCTCCAAAAAAAGGTGTGTTTTTTTAGCCCAAACGGCTCACAATAATGGCTCTCACATCTGATAAAAATCAGTTGAAATGAGACAAATTTTTCAGTAAACTACTAGTAGGGCAAACCCATCACTTACTTTTTAAATGCCATGTCATTGCCCCAAATATTCAATCAGAGCTCCGATAGACATATGTCAATTACAAACGGCTCACAATAATGGCTCTCACATCTGATAAAAATCAGTTGAAATGAGACAAATTTTTCAGTAAACTACTAGTAGGGCAAACCCATCACTTACTTTTTAAATGCCATGTCATTGCCCCAAAAATTCAATCAGAGCTCCGATAGACATATGTCAATTACTAAATTCGAAAAAAATATAGTACCCTAAAGCGATTGAAATAAGAAACAAGAGTCATAGCAAAGCTTAACGATTTCATCATGCCTTGGGCCACAGGGTTGAAACCTTAGCAAAAATTAAGGCGACGAGGGAAATTATGATGATCAAAATCAGTGTCATTAATGAGGAAAAAGGACAGAGCAGGTGAGTCCGACCTGGCTTGAGAGCTCCCCTTCCCTTACCTTACCTTTTCCTCAAACGAGAAAAAAAGGTACTTGTTTTGAGCTCTCTCTTGCCTGCCTGTCATGCACTTTGGCACGACTCAGTCGTCCCTGCAAAGCCCATCCTCTCTCTCTCTCTCATCATGTCGCCAGATTCATCCACTTCTTAGGGTTTTCTCTCTCTCCTTCTTCCTCGCGAATCCAAGAACCCGAAAGCCCTTCGAGATTCCGCTCTGTGTAAGAGCCTTGCCCTTCGCTTTTTCGCCGAAATCAAAATCGACCCTCGTCGTCTCCGAACTCCCACCCCCCGATCTTGGGCTCTTTTCTCTTTCTCCGGGGTCCATTCTCAAGTGGGTGCGTCGTATTTCCTTCCACTTCGCTCGAAGCTTCTTGCTTTTCTTCTGGGTAGTTGAGGAAAGATCGCAAGATTGCTTGTTCCCTTCTTCTTCTTCTTCTTCCTGGGTCTCGTTTGGTCTGGTTTTGGTTGGGAGTTAGGTGGAGGTACGATGAAGATATCGTTCTACATTAATCCCGACTAGTTTTCAGCTCTTCGATTCGGCTCCTCGTACACCCTGTTTAGTTATTTCTGCGTTTTGGGTCGCTCGGATTTCGGGAGTTGGGACTTTGATTAGTGGGAACTGGGTAGTAGATTTGTCGATTCAGATGGCTGCATCTGGGGATAGTGCTGCTTGTGTCGATGGCGTCGAGAAGCTGGTTTCAGCGAGGAAGTCGTTGATGCTGATCTTGGAGAAGTCGAAAGCCCTGAGCTCGACGCTGGAGAAAACGGGCCCGAGATTGGCCGAGATCAACCAGAGGTTGCCCTCTCTGGGGGCTGCCGTCCGGCCTATCCGCGCCAATAAGGAGGCCCTTGACGCTGTGGGTGGGCACATTAACCGTGCCGTCGGCCCCGCCGCGGCGGTGCTCAAGGTTTTCGATGCGGTTCATGGACTCGAGAAGATGCTGTTGTCAGATCCGCGCAATGATTTGCCCGGGTACTCGTCGGTGTTGAAGCGACTCGAGGAGGCATTGAGATTTTTGGGGGATAATTGTGGATTGGCAATCCAGTGGCTGGAGGATATAGTGGAGTATCTGGAGGATAATACTGTGGCAGATAAAGGGTACATTTCAAATCTGAATAAATTATTGCAGAGTCTTAGGGAATTGCAGAGCGATGGTGGAAGAGCACATCTTGATGGTGGGCTCCTCGATGGGGCACTGGATATATTGGAAAGCGAGTTCCGTCGGCTCTTGACGGAGCACAGTTCACCCCTTCCAATGTCTGCTCCATCATCTCTTGGAGAGCAAGCTTGCATTGCACCGTCTCCATTGCCAGTAGCTGTCATTCATAAGTTGCAAGCTATTATTGGGAGGTTGATTGCAAATAAGAGGCTTGATAGGTGCATATCGATATACGTAGAAGTGCGCAGTGCCAATGTTAGAGCAAGTTTGCAGGCTCTTGATCTGGACTATCTTGAAATATCAATCTCTGAATTTAATGATGTTCAGAGCATAGAGGAGTATATTGCTCAGTGGGGGAAGCATTTGGAATTTGCGGTGAAGCATTTGTTTGAGGCAGAATATAAACTCTGCAACGATGTATTTGAGAGACTTGGTATGGATGTTTGGATGGGTTGCTTTGCGAAAATAGCTGCCCAAGCAGGTATTATTGCGTTTCTTCAATTTGGGAAGACTGTTACAGAGAGCAAGAAAGACCCAATCAAACTTTTGAAATTGTTGGATATTTTTGCATCTTTGAACAAATTGCGATTGGATTTTAACCGCCTCTTCGGGGGAGCAGCCTGTGCTGAGATTCAGAATTTGACCCGTGATCTCATTAAGAGGGTCATTACTGGGGCAAGTGAGATTTTCTGGGAACTCCTTACTCAGGTAGAGATTCAGAGACAAACCCCACCTCCTCCTGATGGAAGTGTACCGAGATTGGTGAGCTTTGTGACTGATTATTGCAATAAGCTTCTGGGGGACAATTATAAGCCTATTCTGACTCAGGTCCTGGTCATTCATCGTAGTTGGAATCATGAAAAATTCCAAGAGAGACTTCTTATTACTGAGATTCTCAGTATTATGAAAGCAGTGGAGCAGAATTTGGAGACTTGGGTGAAGGCTTATGATGATAGTAATCTTGCCAACTTTTTTATGATTAATAGTCACTGGCATTTGTACAAGCACTTGAAAGGGTCAAAGCTGGGTGAGCTCTTGGGAGAATCTTCATTAAAAGAACACGAACAGTACAAGGAATACTACACCACGGTTTTCTTGAGAGAGAGCTGGGGACAGCTTCCTGGTCACTTAAGTAGAGAAGGCCTAATTTTATTCTCAGGGGGCCGTGCTACTGCTCGTGATCTTGTGAAGAAAAGGCTGAAAAATTTCAACGATGCTTTTGATGCCATGTATTCAAAGCAGTCAAACTGGGTCATGATGGAGAAAGATCTGAGGGAGAAGACATCCCAGGCTATAGTCCAAATGGTTGTGCCTGTTTACAGGAGCTTTATGCAACACTATGGACCGCTGGTTGAGAAAGACCAAAGCTCAAGCAAATATGCTAAATATACTGTGCAGAACTTGGAGAAAATGTTGGAATCTCTTTATCAGCCAAAGCCAACTAGATATGGCAGTTTCAAAGGAAGGCAGCTTAGCGGAAAGTTTAACAATGGGCTACAAGACCATCGTCGCACTACTTCTGCTGTTATGTAATTGTCCCATATACATACTTATTCCATCATGGTTAACCTGCAAGGGACCATGTTCCAATATATTGACCCAGTTGGATGGTAGTCGTTTAGCCTGTCGCCATGTACATATCTCAAAAGATGGAGGGGTTCTGCAGTTTGAGTTGGAAGGTGGACAAGTTCATCCATTGCCTGAAACTTCAATTGATCATGAAGTTTTTAAGTTGCCCGATATTCTTACCTACTGTGCAGACTGTGAGATCTATAAGGTCAGATTGGAATACATTAATTTGTAGCTAGTCTTTACTTTTTTGTATTCATCATTTCAGCCCGATTGCTTGAGTTGCTTTATAGGTGGCAGTATAACCATGTAGCTGCTGGGTGGTGTTTACTTTCTCATCATAAATGTATTCAGCTATCTAGCAGCAAAGTTGAAGGTTCAGATCAGTGCTAGTATGTGAACTATTGTGGTACAAAACATTTGCATTAGGGCTCATGGTCACCAAAGCAGTGTTGTCAATAAGTAATGAAATCATAGTCTGCCATTGATTTTGATTCAAGAGCAAGCTAATGTTCTCTCTCTCTCTCTCTCTCTCTCTCTCCACTGCATGCTGAATTGATACCATCCTTGGGAAGTAAATGCATCATCGAGCAATGGCTTCTTTCTCATTCCTTCTTTCTCCTCCATGAAGTCGCGGAATGGGACAGGAAGGTTTGACCTTATATGGTGCTTGATACTCGTTATGTTGTTTATTTAGCAGTTCCACTGATCTCAAGAGGTGCCTGCTTTTAATATCTACCTTCCGATTACTGTATTTATGGTTCTCTTGGAACAAGAGGTGCTTGATACTTGGTTCTCCTGGAACAGTTTGGGCTCATTTTTTCAGCATCATCTTTGCATCGGTCAATGATCTTTCTTTAAACACATTTTATACTAATCTTTTTCTTTTTTTTAAAAGTTTTTTAGCCTCAGTCCATGAGTTTCACATACAGAAAAACTATCGATAATGTTAAGTTGGAAAAATATTCGAGGGGATGCCTCATGATGTTCTTCCCCGCCGTGATTCCTTCTGCCTTATAATACTCTCTCTCTCTCTCTCTCTCTCTCTCTCTCTCTAACTTTCCTTGATATGCCAATAAATGTTTCGTTGCAAGTATGCATGTAAGAAAATCTGCATTTGTAGTATCCCGTATAACAGTGTCTGTGGTCTGTAGCATTCAGAAGTTAACCCTTTTTTGGGCTGGAATGGCATCCTAAACTAGTTGGTATTTAGCAAACATCAGATTTCAGCATGAATTGGACAGGTAGATCTTCGGTTTCAAACAACTCTATGCAATTCCTTTCTGGTGAGGTTTTTTATGTCTTGATTCAAGACGATAGCAAGAGGGATAAATTAGCAAAATGAATAGCGAAAGGCAAAGCTGGTGGTTTTGGTAATATAATCATTTGTGTCGCATTCCCTTTTTATCATTGAAACTACGGACTCAGTATGTATGAGCTCATTTGTAAGCTTAATTCCGGCGATGGGAATAGCTAATTATTGAAGAACTTCGGAGACTCTCATCTTAAACTAACTCTGGAGTGCGGAATCTATTACGGAATTGGAATGCCTATCGTACGCAAAGTAAGGCGACCTAAACACAAGCATCAAATACTTCTCCTGGCAAACTGTCCTGTGATGCCATTTATGTGCATCTGGGTGCAGTAATGGAATTGAGCAGCTAGCCTTAGTTCAGGGTACATTTTGAATTGTGAAAGGCATTGCCAAGCCACCCCATCATCATCGGGTAGATTTTTCTCGCCACCATGAAGATTCAGTTCACCATTGAAGCAATTCTTTAGATCCAGAATGCTTGAGCATGGCTGAAACCAGGAAAGTTGCGGGGTTTGTAACCAACGATAACTCATTGTCGAATTGGTGAATTTCGCATGTTGCACATAAAATCCGCGTGATTAAAGTTGAACCCAGTGATGCTAGATCAAGAAGGAAGCCCACACTGATAATCAAAGCTAGATGCCGTTGTCAACCTCGAGTCCAAAACGAGATCAATGTCGAGATCCGTATTCGAGGTTTGAGATTGAGATGGACAAGTTCCACAGTGACAAGCTCCAAAGCTGAGCTGAGTTTGCCTGACGACGAGCTTATCTGTAGCCTTTACCAAGCCAAAGCTGTATGATTGTTGGACTAGAGAATAATCATGGGTACACCACCTGAGAATGACAGCTGAAGAATTTGATTTCGATGCCACCATGGAGCATGCTGGTGTAGGTTTTATTACATTGAACTCTGCTTCTCAAAGGGAAGTGGGCACAGAAACCCCATGGGCTTTCTAACATCTACTGATTGCAGCAAACGTAGGAGTTCAAGGTGGACGTGAAGGGTTTTCTTGGGCCATTAGGAAAAGTAGCTTAGGGCATCTCTCTCTCTCTCTCTCTCTCTCTCCTGGTGTAGATTGGGAATGTTGGTGAAGTCTCATGTAAGTGCAAGAACGAAATGGGGAAGTATGGGGAAGTGACAGGAGTCAAAATCTCTTTGGTCAATTAATTCAAAAAAAAAAAAAGGAATGTTAATTATTCTTGGGGACACCATTGGTGGAGAAAAAATTTCTTCACAAGCTGCTTCCACCAGCTTTGAATGTGTGACAAACTATTTTTAAATATTAATATATCAACATGGATGAAAGTTGTCTTGCAAATAAAATCTTCTCCACTGTATTTTTTAATAAAAATTCAAGAATATTTCATATGACTTAGTATTCATTTACTATAACCAAAGTTATGTAGTAACTGCATACCTTCCTTAACTTGTATTTTCAAATTGTGGCACCTTAAAATTGAGGGTAAAATTACCCAATTAATCATAAACCTATTATACAAATATCAATTCACTTATAATTTTTTCAATTTTGTCAAACTTACTAATGAAGATTTGCATGAAATTTCAATATGATCATTTTGGTTGATTTCGCTTAAAATCGTTGACGTAACGGTCCATTTATCGTTACCATTCCTACGTGGCACACCATCACATTAGCGATATTGGCAAGAATTAATTGGAATGACTAAATTGGAATTTCGCAAAGTTTAAGATTCAATTGGCAAAATAAATAAAAAAATTAAGACTAAATGGGCATCCGTATAATAGACTCGGGATTGATTGGACAATCTCATCTAAAATTGAATAGCACAGCTTTGTTAAAAGCATAATCAGCTATAGTTTGATTATCTAGATGTTACAGCTGTGAGGTATGTAATCTCAATCACAATATGTCTAGCTTCTGATGGAGGAAATCAGGGAGTCAAATGTTGTTGGTTTTGGTTGGACTGTCCATTGATGCTGAAACCAAAACAAGAGGTTGCCGCTGGTTCAGGTCAACTTGACTGTTAGATTAAAGAAAAAAACAACAACAATTAACACGTGACTTTTCTAGCATAATTGCCCCCCAAATAAGACGCAAAATGAAAATAAAACAAATAAAACGTGCAACCTCTTGCTTTGTGGAAAATCAATATACAGCATGTCGTCCAAATCGAGAAAACGTACTGCAAAAATCAAAGGCTTTTTAATTAATGGGTTTAAAGCGAAAAAAAAGCAATAATAAATACTTGACTTTTCTAGCACAATTGTCCCCAAATCAGAAGCAAAATGAAAAAAATAAATAAAACGTGCAAGCCTCTTGCTTTATGGAAATTCAATACACAGGACCACATCCAAATCGAGAAAATCCTATTGTAAAAATCGAAGACTTTTTAATTAATTGGCTGAAAAAAGAGAAAAACAACAATAAATACTTGACTTTTCTAGCACAATTGTCCCCAAATCAGAAGCAAAATGAAAAAAATAAATAAAACGTGCAGCCTCTTGCTTTATGGAAATTCAATACACAGGACCACATCCAAATCAAGAAAATCCTATCGTAAAAATCGAAGACTTTTTAATTAATTGGCTGAAAAAAGAGAAAAACAATAATAAACGCGTCACTTTCTAGCATAATGGCCCCTAAACTAAAAGTAAAATGAAAAAAAAAATAAAAATAAAACGCACAACCTCTTGCTTTGTGGAAAATCAATACACAGCATCTCATCCAAATCGAGAAAATAGTACTGTAAAAATCAAAGACTTTTTAATTAATGGGCTTAAAAAAGAGAAAAACAATAATAAACGCGTGACTTTTCTAGCATAATTACCCCTAAACTAAAAGTAAAATGAAATAAATAAATAAATAAATAAAGCGCAACCTCTTGCCTTTGCGGAAAATCAATGCACAGCATCTCATCCAAATCGAGAAAATAGTACTGTAAAAATCAAAGACTTTTTAATTTAATGGGTTTAGCTGGCAAGGCGATGCTTTCCACCATCAACTGGGTCAATGGATTTCACCAAACTTAATGACATTGTTTAATTAAAGATTATACGTGCCTCATCTGGTCTAAAGAGATAAGGTAGGGTAGGGTAGCAAGATAGCCTAGGACAAGGACAGCCCACACTTTGTTTCATTCCTTACATTGACCCAATGATCCAACATTGATTAGATTAATCATAACTTTTTAATATTATTTATCTACTATGCCCATGTTTGAATATCTGTCCGCCAATAAGACATAGCCCACCAATATTTTTTATTTTGTGGCTTTTTTTAAGATTGAGAATCTTCATGAGCATATGTTGTCATTGTGTTCATATAGGCATTCTGGACAACCTGGCGATAGAACTCATTTGGGCATTTCTTCTGGATTGAATTTCTTGGCAGATTGATTCCGGAATTGTAATTTGTGTTCACAACACAACATTGAATCCATAAGTCTGCATTTGTCATGGGACCAATGTGATTCCTTCTTTTTTATCTCAATAATGATGATAGTGATGATGTTTTTACTGTTGAAGGGAATCGAACAACGACGGAGAAACTACACACCAACTTTAAATATTAGTTTTAAATTGTGATAAGTACGTTAAACGTTTATAAATTTTTTAGTAAAAGTAAAATCAAGTCCTAAAACTTTCAAAAAGTGCAATAAGAATTCATTAAGTCTATCTCATTCAGTTGATGAATAATGATGACTTGGTTTTTTTGATATGTTCTCTCCCCCGCATGAGTGTTAATGTTAAGTAAAGTGTGGTAATGATCAAAATGAAACTTTTTTTTTTACCCATCCTCAATTACATTAGATTTAAGGGTATAAAGAAAAGCATACAACAAATAGTGACGGATAGAGACGGAAGGGGTTGGGCCATCCTACTTTGCCAGCAAGGTTAGGCGACCCTAGCCTTGCCACATGCGATGATTGTGAGCCCTTGACTATGAGTGCCGGTGGCAAGTGGTGATGCCACTATCGTACCTTAGGCAAGTAATCCCTCCCTTGTGGCTAGGTGAGGGTCACCAACCTGTGACCCACACTGATGAAGCAGGGGCGACTGAACTCAAATCCATTTTTTTTTTTAAATTTCTTCGTTTTGTATCCCTTTTCCTCCTTTTCTTTTTTTTTTTATGTTTTTCTTTTTTCTTTTGTTATTTTTTCAAGCTTTTTTTTTTTTTTTAGAAAGTCTCATAAAATCTTGTTGGCGTATAGATTATCATAATCAAGTTACTTATTCAAATTTCCTCCATGTACCATGTATGTTGTTATTGTAAGTGACTTCTTCGAAACTTCTCTTATGTCACAGCTATAAAATGAGTGTATGCCATGTCATTACATTGTAGGCAAGAAACTTTTATTTTTGGGAGCAGTATTCCAATATACAAAGTATCCAATTATCCTTAAAAAATATGTATATAAAATTATTTGAACTTGGTAATTTGGGGGATCGGAGTGAGGCATATGGTGTGCTGGAGCCATACATATATATGTTGGTTCCTTAATCATTAATATAATTTTATTAGTTTAAGAGTGATTTTAAACACAAGAGTCAAATTAATTTAACTCAAAAGCTCAAGCCTATAAATGACGGGCAAGTTGGACCGGGTACAACATGTGAAATTTGATGAAAAGGGGGCCGCACAAGAGAAGTAACATGGAGTAGAACTTGATTGCGACGCCATGTTGAAAAGTCCAATTTATATATATATACACACGGTGGATAAGTAAATAAGGGCCGCCTTATCGTTAAGGTCTTAGGTAGAAATTGAGGACTGCTTTTATAATTATGATGTGACAGAAGTTTTAACAAGTAGCTTGTTAGTCGTGAAAGCTTGGTTGTCAGGGAAAGAGCACCTAATCAGGCAAGGGGATAATTACCAAGAAAACGAGCCATTGACCCCATAGAGAGTGGCACGAAATTTCTTCTTCTTTGCAACTAGTCTGCCCGTTTATACCTGCTCAGATTTTCCATCTTCCAAGTCCAGGGAATATGCTTTGCTTCCTGACCACAGATTTTGGGAAAAAAAGAGCCAAAAGAACCCGTCAAACTCACAAAGAGCTTGCCTGGAGTTTGGCTTTGTTTACCCTCCATGGCTCATGCGTTTCTCTTTTGGCATGAAAATTAGGCGAGAAAGCCGAATCACCATCAGCCAGGATAGGTCGGCGATGGAGGAGTTATGATGTCATTCGCAATATCACAAGTTCCAATTATATCGAGAGAGTGAACATTTGGGTGATCTATTCCACTAGAGACTTCCCTTTTCCGGTGCATCGATGATTGCCGGAAGTTGAACGGATTTGTCGATTTTGGATCCGCAGATCTTGAGTGGACAGAACAATTATTGCATGGTACGAACATAGCATGTCATGATGGGCTAAGAGATAATTAAAATAAGATGGAAGGAATCAAGATGAATTATGAGGAACAAGAGTTAGTAGGGATTAATTCAAGAATTACTATATTGGGTGACACAGTAGATTAAAATATATCCTTTTATGACTTGAATTTTATTATTTCAAATTGCTATATCAAAAGAAATAAGTGCACTAATGATCTTGAAACTTTCCGTACTGAAGTTATCGAATCTATGGCTTAGCCAATGATTCACCTGTTTACTTGCTTTTTTTTTTAATTAACTCATCCCCACCTTCACCAGGAAAAAGGGTTTATTATATTGTCCACCATCAGTGAAATTCGAAGTCCACAATGGGAGGCAATAAATTTGGAACGTTTAACTAATTGATTAATTGTTACAAAAAAATAGATTCAATTAAAAAAAAAAAGCTCTTTCTTCCTTTTTGTCCTTTTTTGTAAACAAATTCCTATTTCTGTGAATAAAGTTGAATATTTTTACTCTTTTGCTGGGATGAAAAAATACATAGTTTTACTCACTATATTAATGTGGGTCAAGATGCTCCACTTAATCAAAACAATGGAATTTGTTCATGGATATGAAGATGTTATTCCTTTTTCCCTACGTCAAGTAAATCTTAGGACACTTGTGTTGGTCAAGATGCTCAATACAAAATTATTAATGGAATTTTTTTTCTCATCTATATATAGAAAATACTACCAAAAAAGTCTTGAACCTATGGCATTTGCATCAATTCAGTCTTAAACCTCTTAATTGAATCAATTGAATCATAAATATTTTCACATTTATACTAATTTAGTCTATTTGGCTAATTTAAGTTGGAAATCACTAACGTAAATGCCAATCGTATCATGTGATATGGTTAGCGATCACGTGGATATTAAATTTATCTTTATGTTTTCTTTAGTCTCCTTTCCTTCTATTACTTTTCTTTTCCAATGTGGTCGGCTCACCAATCACTAGGTGAGGTCCTCGAAGATCAAAATCAAAAAAAGTACGGATGCTTTATTTATCACCAAGTAGGGATGAATAGTATATGATGGCGGCGGGAAATTCTTTAGTGCTGAATCGGCATAGCCCTCGTCGGCCACTGGTCATGGCCCTCATCTAGTTGTCGGCGTGCTCTAATGACCATCGCTGGCCATGGTGGGAAAAAAAAAGGAAAAGAAAAGAAAAAATAAAAAAATAAAAATGGAAAAGTTAAAAAGTATTAAAAATTTATAAAAAAATGTTTACATCAAAATCAAGTGTATCATGTAGAATAATCGACGTCTATGTTAGCGATTTCCGTACTAAATTGACTAGATAAATTAATTGATACCAATATGAAAAACTTTACGACTGAATTAGTTCAATTGAAAGGTTAAAAAGATAGGTTTATGATTATTTTTATACTTTTCCCTCTATGTGTGGACAACTATTCCTTTTTCCCCACGTCAAATGAATCTTATGGCCCGTTTGGCTGCAATGATGACTATTACATTACAGGTTGACCATCTATTAAAATATTTGCTTGCAATAATAACTATTATAGTGTAATCCTTACTGTAGCCAAAGTTGTTATAGCTATTACATAGACCCCTGGGTAATAATAGCTATTGCAATTATATATAAATAAACAAACTTAACTATTAATCATAATCATTAATAAATTATCATATATGTAATAAACATGTGATACGATGAATTCTATATTTACTAATTTATATTCCTTCTACTTTTGATTTAAGAGATGTTTTGGGTATTCTAATACCATTCCCCATGATTACATTTGTCATTCATGGAACTAAATAGTGAAACAAATATCACATCACTTATCTAAACAACGCAATATAGCTCCATTATATTATAGTTTAATAGTTATTACATTACACTTTTATTCTATCATTGTAACCAAATGAGCTGCTACTCTTTTTTCCAACATCATAAAAAAGATAATCCAATTACCAAAGTTCTTTGGATAATTTGAAGACTCTTTATGTCTATATACTTGAAGTTTCACAAATAATTCCACAAAGGACCAAGGACTTCTCAAGCTTGGCCGAACAATAGTAAAATATCCAAATTTTTACAACTTACATTAAGAGAATAAAAAGAAAATGATAAATGCAACGAATAGAAAAACCTTAAAGTAAATGAAATTGAAAATGATTGTTCAACAAAAATTCTCCCAAACTAGAAAATCTCTAATTTACAAAAAAAAAAAAGAAATATATATATATCTGAAAATGTCTGCCAATCCTGTAATTGTTCACATAAACTCATTTATCCAAAAGAGAAATTCTCCTGTGATATGATGGGTTAAAGAAATTAATACTAAGCATGAGTGCTCCGTTCAAAATAATGTGCATTAAGACAAACGGGAAAATAATAAACAACTTCTTCTTTTCCAGAGTAAAATAGGAATTTAGACCTTTTGCTGATATACTACTTAAAATATCATCTTTAAAAAGAGTTCTTTATTTAAAGAAATTAAGAAAGTACTTGTCCTATGAAGAAGAACGACAAAAGTGTGTTGTCAGAATCGTTCTATTCAATATAAATATCTCACACTTTGACGGTGACTGCATTGTCTTCCTTGCTCGGTTCCCTGTTGAAATTGGAGGCATATAGCTGCGGAACTTTTCTGCTTGGGGTTATCTCGATGTTAGAGGTTGAAAGCATAATATCATGACATAACAAAATCAAAATTTCGTCATTTTTGTTTCGACCGCGATCCGATGAATTATTTTCTTGATTCGAGTCGATATTTTCCAAATTATTAAGTTTAATTTGATCTAATGTTTCTTTAAATAGAACGGAACGATCGGATACAAATACTCTAATCGCGATATAGAAATCTTCAATTATTTCTAATGGAATGTGCTCATGGAGAAGTTACAGCCTGTTCTGTTGCTTTTGTCAATTCTCTTTGCAAGCATTTCGAGGAAAAGTACCAAGTATCCTATATTATATAAGCAGATAAGGTTAGACCAATAATTAGTATGAGATGACTTGCTTGACTAGCCTTCTTCTCAAGTTCTCCACGACTATTATTGGATTGGATACCCTACATTGATCCTTCATATTATTGGGTGCTCAAAGATGATTTTTTTACTGTGATCCCAATATTATATAGCCCTACTTGCTTAACCCCTTTTAAATAAATTAGGAGAAATTACACAAAATTCCTCCCAATTTTTTTTATTATAATACACATCTCTCCCTAAACTTTTACGCATTATATATTGCCTTTCTAATTTATTTATTTTCGTCGCAGGAGAGTTAGCATGTGAAATACACATGACTTCCAAGAAGAAAAAGTATATATATTCGTCTCATTTTTTTTTTTAAGGAAACCTCTCTTTCACTCTTGATTTTCTTTATCACGGATAAATTTTTAAAAAAAATGGAGAAAATAAATTAACTAAAATTCTAATATCAGAAGTTAATGATAATATCTAAAAAAACTAAAGATTATTGAAATCGCATGAATACATTAAAGAAATAATAAAATACCTCAGAGAATAAGAAAACACAATTAACTAAAGTGTAGAAAAACCTCGAATAACAAAACGATGAAATTACAAGAAATGACTAATCCGATTCATTAATGAAAAACGATTTGTCAATAAAAAATACTTCCCCTTGTATTTCGGTTAATTAACTCTTTAAATGTAGATAATGAGAAACTCACTATTTATAAATCACTTTTTCCCCTCGCGAGGTCAAGACCACCGTGCTCCCCGCCCCGCATCTCATGGGGCAGCACGGGACAGGTCGTCGCTCCACAGGGTTGGGAGGGGGACCACGACCCCAATTCTGTGCCGTCCCGTGTCCATCAATGGTGCTATCCCAAAATTTGAAGAGGTTTTGTGTAATTTCATTACACTATATATAAGCTACTTAGGCAAAATATTCATCATGTTGGCTGATTTAGCTGCAAAAAGCTTGATTACATCCTGGAAATCAGAGTTGATTCCACCAATAGCAGTCTTTTTTTTCGCATAGACTAGTGACCGAACAAAAGAAATTAGGACACTGCCTTTCTTAGGAAGAGGAAGGCCATTACTTGACAAAATTTTTAATTGTTTAATTATGATTGAAAAATTCCACCTTTATCTAGGCCATGAAGGACTAGAGGTGATCGATTCTCATTCCGATCCAATTCCACCTAGGAACGGGAACCAGACCGGGAGGACGGGTTCCCAATTTTTAGGATTGGAATCGGACTGGATGGTCCTATGAACGGGGATCGGTACCGGTCCGGTCCCATGGAACCGATCACTTAGCAAAAAAAAAAAAAATTAAGAAAAATACAATAATTGTTATTATTTTTAGGTTTTATTGCTATTTTTAAAAATTAAAATATATGTTTTTAATTAAAAAAAAAGAGTTGGTTTGGTCCTATCCGATTCCCCCTTGGAATTGAGAACTGATTCATAAAAATGGAACCGGGAATTGGATTGATCATTTCCGAAATCAAACCAAAGCGACCAATCTGGTTATGTTCGGTCCGGCCGATTGCAGTCAATTTGTTCTGACGAGGATGCGATCATGACATGATTATTTTTGTGATCTCGAAATACAATAAAATAAAAATCCTTCTCTCAATGAGGTATCATATAGATTAAACACCCCATTAATTTCCATCACTAGGATAGTTCCCAATCTCTCACATTTACGTAATTACTATTAAAGCCGCACACATACATTCTTTATATAGGCATTATACTTAATCTCTCTGGATTTAATAGTTTAAACTTTCATTTGGACATTCTAAAGCCATATTGGAGTCGGGTTCTACCTTAAATTTATTTTGCGTGCGGACTCTCCACTCATTAATCTCATGTGCCCTTCTTAGTCCAGTTTGTGCATGAAGGGTGTTTAAAACTCAGATGTTAAAGTAGCCACCCTTCCAACATGGAAGAGGGAGGTGAGGGGTTCAAATCCCCACCTTCTCAGATGAGGTGGGGACGCGCAAGTTTCAGGAGTGGGTTTTGACTCGCACGTCCTGCAAAAGGTAGGATAAAAGTCTGAGAGTGAGTGTAGAATAGGAATAGAATAGGACTGACAAAAAAAAAAAAAGTGCCATGCATGAATTGTTTACGGCATTTTGTAAGAGCAAACGTGACATTTATGGCAAATGCATTTCCCACGTTTTTTTTTTTAGGGTGGAAAAATTGTATTTCCCACTCGACTAATCTCTGAATTTTATTACTCAGAAATGTCATCCCCATGTCCTTTTTGAAATAAATAAATAAATACTCTTTACACGAATATAGAAAGATAAATGTACGTCACCAAACATAAGAAGGAAATTCATCCACACATGATGCAATGATTTTTTTTTTTTTTTTTGCCCATTTTCATGTTTCATTTTTTTTTCTGGGTCGATCCTATTTTGCTGTTGAGTGTAGACATGAATGAACACAACGTGCTTTCTATATCACGACCCGGATAGAGTTAGGTGAGAACATGTCATGTTATAATCATGAAGCGTCAACCCCGTTATCATCCACAAACTGAATTTCCTCAGCAAAGGGCAATTCCTCATGTCCACAATGTTGCTGAAATTGGACAAACTATGATTGGATCGGATTGAATTAATCAAGATTAAAAAAATATTGGCTACAAATTTAGAGAAGATTAAGTACCTGATTGAATGTATTGAGTTGACATTCAAACTAGGCCGGAAACAATTCAATACAATGCCAAGCTCGATCCCAGCTCGAATTGGATACCCAATCCTCGAACTAGACTCAAATCTGATTAGGATTAATGTATTTTTTTTTTCTAGAGCTTGTACATGTGGGTATGTTATAATTTTTTTCTTTAAGAAATAGTAGAAGGCCGACTAAAACGAGCTTATCGAGTTGAGTATTGGGCAGCTTGAACTCGACTACACATATAACTTGAGCTCAAGCTCGACACAAAATTATACTGGCAAGTTCGTACTTCTAAAAGCTGTGACTTTTTTTCCATGCTCATTAGTACTAATTGAAAACTATGCTGACCAAATCCTAGAACTAATTGCAAGAGAAGCAAGGCTGGTTTGTGTGCAAGATTTAAAAAAAAAAAGGATTAATATTACAAAAAAACCCAAAATTAATATATATGTGACTAATTTTTTAGTCATACAGAACTTCAAATTAGTACATTAATGGTGTATTTATTTTTCTTACTTTTTGTCAAATTTTACAATGAAATTGTTGAGTTGGATAACATGTGACAGTAAATCAATTAACATAGCAAATTTATGTTGAAATATACACTATTCTGGGTAAATTCGTGATAAGTGTATTATTTTGGATACTTTTGATGACTCAATAGTTAGTTTGGAATAAATTTGTCATAGATGTATCGATTTGGGATCTTTAGTGACTTAAAATTGATTATACTAAATTTGTCACAAATGTACTAATTTAGAGTTTTTCATGATATTAAAAAAACATAAAAAAATAAAATCATCTGTGGTGGCGGCATAGTGATTGAGCGAGTTCAGTCTTCCTTTCGGGAGAGATCTTGAATTCGAATCACTGCGTCGTCTGCGCTGCGAAAAAGGAACCCACGACTTACCCGAGCAGCAAGGTAGCGGCACACGGAGGTTCCATTGGTACAAAAAAAAAAAAAACATAAAAAATAAAAGGTCATTTCAAATAAGATTTGATAAGTTGAATTCAAAATGAAAGTATCAAACTCCCAAAGCGGATATAGCTAATAGCGGTCTTGGAGAATCCTAGCCCAAGATTTGGAGGTCGCTCGTTCAAACCTGTTGATTTCGTATGGACCGTTTCGGTTCACGAGACTTGTCATGCTCATTAAAAGCTTAGACTTGACCGGTTCACCGGATTCACAAAACATTTTATGATTCTCCCATTCAAAGATTACAAAAAAAAAAAAAAAACAAGAATTAAATAAAATAGGGAGCAATCGATCCAACAATTTCTTGGTGGACAAAAAAAAAAAAAAACCCTAGAGCTCAACCGACTCATTACATTACATTACACCCTATAATTCAAAATTCCTTTGCCCTAGAGGCGGGTACCCCAAGCAAGGAGAGATCGAGCTGTCGTCGCGAGTAGTTAGGAAGGGGACAGGACCAAGGACCGAAGCCAACGCATCATCTTCCGCCAAAAAAAAACACGACCCAGGATCGAATCTTGATCCGATAAGAGGGAACAGGATCAAGATCAAGATTAGGGCAAAACCAGAAGAGAGAGAAAGAGAGAAGAGAGAGAGAGAGAGAGAGAGAGAGAGAGAGCGACTCCTGACTTCGAGCTGTTCTCGACACTTGTTTCTGGTCTCGGTCGCCGCCACGTCACTGGCCGGACCCCCCGTCAAGAAAATCAAGAAAAGGACAGGGGGAGAGAGAGAGAGAGAGAGAACCCGTGGCGTATTTCGTCGCCGGCGGACGTCGCGGATGGCTCTGATCTAAGAAGGAGCTACTGGCATCTACTGCGCACGCCCGCACGTATGTGTATACATATACGATCTCGATTTTCTTTCTCTTTTCTCCTTCTTTTATTTTTGTTAAGTTTCGATTTCTTTATTGATTTGCCGCAATAAATATCCGCTCGCCCTATCCTGTTGTACTCTTTCATTCTTATCTCTTCCCACTTGGGAAAAAAAATAAAACCAGGTTTCTCTCTCTTTCTCTCTCCTCTGGAAGCAAAGGCTTTCTCCTTCTTCTCCTTCTCCGATAAAGAAAAGGGTGTAGTCTGTAACCCAGAGAAGCCACAGCTAGAATCTTATCCCGCGAGACAGCCTAGCGACCCAGATCTTCTTCTTTTTTGGCGCCTAGCAGAGGGAGAGAGCGATTGATGACCAGAAGCCCCGTCCAGATTTGGAAGCCCAAGGGGAGAAGAAGAGGACGGAGAGGCGAGGGTTGATTTGATTTCGTTCGACCCTCTTTTCTTTTTTTCTGTTTTGTGAAGTTTCTCCTCTCCTTTTTCTGGGGGAGGTTTCGGTGGAATTTGTGGAGGTCTCTTTGGGAGGAGACGAGAAGGGGACGGATTCCGAGGTCTTTCATGGAGGTGCTGGTGGGGTCCGCGCTGGGGATCCAGGTGAGCTCGAAGTCGGCGTTCGCCAGGGAGCGCGCGGCGGCCGCGGCGCAGGCCGGAGACGATCTGGAGGCGGGGTTCGGGGCCGGCCGGTCGGCGAAGTCGGACGAGGACGAGGAGGAGGAGCAGGAGGACTCGTCGTCGTCGAAGTCGTCGTCGATCGGAGTCCCGGGCGATAGCGACGAGGAGGAAGAGGAGGACGGCGTGGTGTCGTCGGCGGAGGATGCCATGGGGGGCTCGGGGAAAGGCGGCGGCGGGTTCGGATCTTTCGGATCTCTGGCTTCGCTCGAGGACTCGCTTCCCATCAAGTCTGTTCCGTCTCTCTGCTACTGTATTTTCTTTCCTTGCTGGTTTAGATTTCTTTCCTTTTATCTCGTTCCTTTCTCTGTCATCGCACTAAAAATTTTCATGGAGGTTCTGATTGTGATTTGGAGAAAATCCATCGTTAAGATTCCATTCGATTCGCAAAAAGGGTTCATTTTTATGGAGGAAAAAGCGACTGATTTTGGTGGGATGGGTGCATTTGTCGAAGCAGGAGGGGGCTGTCGAACCATTTCGCGGGGAAATCGAAGTCGTTCAGCAACCTGGCGGAGGCGAACCTGACGGAGGCGGTGAGCAGCGCCAAGGATCTGGAGAAGCCGGAGCACCCCTTCAACAAGAAGCGCCGGATCCTCCGCTGGTCCAAGAACTTCCCCCTCCTGTCCGCCGCCAGGTCGATGCCCCTCTTCCCCGTCGGCGAGGAGGAGGAGGAGGACGACGACGACGAGCGCGATCATCGCGAAGCGGACGACGGCGACAGCTGCAGCAGCGGCGGAGGAGGAGACGGCGAGAGGGGCATGGCCGCCGCCGGCCGCCGCCGCCGCCGCGAGCAGGTTCCCGGGCCGCCGCGTGAGGAGGCACAGCGTGTTCAAGTCCTCGAGCTGCTTCGCGCTGTCGGATCTGCACGAGGAGGACGAGGAGGAGGAGGGAGGAGGACGAGGAATTGATTTTTTTTTTTTTTTTTTATTTTATTTTATTTTATTTTATGTTTTTGGAAGTTTAAACTAACTTATGTCCCTAATCATCAATATTAGAAATAAAATAGACGAATTATGCCCCTTTTTTGGGGTCTAAAAGACAAATTATCTTCTTAGTTATATGAAATGTGGTCTTTTGCTTTTCACATTGGTCGAGGATTTGGGCGAGGATAATTAGTTTTAATTTATACTTTAAAATTAAAACATAATTTAGATTATTATTATTAGAGCAATGTGTCGAAAATTATAAATTATATTTTTATTATTTTTTAGGGATTATTATCATTATCATGTGATGAAAATTAAGGGCGACTGGTCGTATTCGGATAATGGGTACATGTGTAGGAGGAAACTGGCGATGGATTTTCCAAAGGCAAAGTGGGGGCAGGGGTGGTACTGGTGCCGGGGGCGAATTGACGAGTTTGACCTCGTCGCTGGTGGGACCGACCGGGGTCAATCTCGTCTTTTCAGCTCGGGGAGGTTTGGTGCGCAATTATCCACCTTATAATATTATCGATTTTTTCGCAGGATTTTTTTCCCTCATTTTTGTTGTTTTTTTTTTTTTTAAGGTAGATGTCGAGATGCACGGCATCTCTTCTCGTGGCTTCCGAAGTTGTGTCGTGCCTTGATTGACATCTCTCTCTTTCTCTATCGTTGCCTTTTTTTTCCAGACTGCGAAATGAAATTTGACGCCATGCGTTTGATTTTTTCTTCCTCGGACAAGTTGATAGGGCATGGACGGGAGTTAAAATTCGAGACAGATTGGGAGGATTGAGGAGAACCCATTTTTTTCTTGATGATGATGTTGTCGTTTTGGAGGGTGTTTTGATCTGTTCTTCTTTTGACTCTGACCCTGGCAAAGCAAATTGCATCGTCCGATCAGAAAAAAAAAAAGGGGGGCTTATTCGAGGGGACGAGAGGAGTTTGCACGGCCTACGGAAACGTGGGTAAGAGCCAGTGGTTCGGTCGATGGGGGCCCTCCCTCGGTAAGGGTACGGAGGGATGTCGTGTGGATGAAATGTGTTGGCAAAGTTTGAAGTCGAGTTATCTTTTCAGTGGTTGTCTGGAGTGAGGTGTCGACTTTTTATTGCGCGTGCTACGCTTGTCTTGTAGTGGGCTAGGGTTGAGTGCTCTAGCAGGAGAAGGCGCCCTTGGGCTGTGAGGATTATTACAGCGTGAAATTAGCTTGCACCCTGTTTTGCCAGGGTTGGATATGGAGGGCGAAATGTCTCTTGAATATGTTTGTTAGGATGTTTCATTGAAATTGAATTGACGATCAAATGTCTCTAGGATATGTATGGATCCATGTGCGAATCAACATAGATTGCGAATGGTCATTCGTTGATCGTTGATTTTGGATAGGATAGTAAATGACAAGAAATTAAGGATATGAAAATAGAGGCAATCGAAGGATATATTGCAGGATGGTAAAGATAAAGAAAAATTGCAAAGAACATTGAGTTTTATTATTGATTGGGCATTCGCAAAGCGTATATAATCGACGGTTATAAACGATTTTTAAAGTTAAAAGGTAAACTATTTAATCAAATCTTCAAAACAAATAACTTAATAACTATATTTGTGGTTACAAGAAATATAACAATAATTACTTACAAGAAGTTTCAAAAATCCTAAAATAGTGGCACTGAACATAAACGCTTTACATTTACCTATTATCTAGTGACATAGTTTTATGTTGATGTCGATGACTTCATCCAATGAGGGTTCCCATCATAAACACTCTTCAAGTTGTCAACTGTTATTTTTGACGATGACTATCTGTTGTTTATCAAATTTTGTTATAGACTATCACTTGTCGATTATAAAAGAAAAAATTGGTCACTTTTGAATATCAACATATGTCCACCTTAAAATACTTGACTAATTTGTCGATCATTTAAATATTTTAAATTACATAAGCAAGGGTCATTGTATGCACCCTTATCATTAGCACATTTGATTTTTCCTTACTGAATTTTATCTTGATGAGATTTATTATCTTACTCGTATCTTTCCATAAAAACCATGTTTTGTGAAAAGTCTTCATATGGCACTCAATCTCTATTTTAAGCAGTTGCTCATATTGAGCACTCTCGTTTCTAATTGAAATAAATTGGCAAAATCTTAGCATTGGATCTTTCTCTAAAGATTAAATCCAACCCATTGAAAGCCAAATCCATGAACTAAGAGCAAAGTATGGTATCTATTTTTAACCTTCTTGAATCAAGCAACAAATTTGATCGACCAACTGACTACTATATTGATTGAGTTTGGTCAAATTGGCGATCGATACCTAAAGTATTGTTCTATAGATTTGAAAATGTAATTGTTTTTCCATCTTCGACTAGTTTCCAATAGAATTGAGTGGTAAATTAGTATATCAAGTGAGTTTCAACAAAAACAAAGGAAATAGTCTAAAGTCTTAAAAAGTTGTTTGTCTCTGCTTCCCCATGCTAGGCTATAAATCGACCAATGTGTTAAGTAGTCAATTTTTCATCTTCACCAATAAAAATGGCAAAGTCAAGGGTTTTTAAGTCTCCTGGAGAAGGCTGATCATCGACCCATTAGGATATGGTCTTTTTATAAACATGTATGATAATGCTTTTATCAAGAACCAATTGTTGTCAAACTTTTTCGATAAATTGTGTTGGGTTCAATTGCGGATTTGGTTGCCCATCTTGCCCCCCTTTGGTAGTAATGCTGGTATTACTAGATTATCTATGTTAATCGACATATTAGGCCTAATAGGAATATTCATTTTGGGTGGTACCAATGGAGCCATTGGCCTTACATCTTCAACATTTCGCAATAGACCAGCATAACAATTAGTTTAATTTGCCAAGTCATTTCACCAATTTGGTTGTTTTGACAAACACTATTAGCATCAAGAAATGGAGATAGATTAAAAACATACCCTATTATCACTAGATTAGCTTGGAGTGGCGGTGGCTGATTGGACAATCCTGGCCTCGATAGAGCATCATTTACAACATTAATAACAATTGGCTTGATCACATTCGACATGTGATTCATAATATAATTGGCCATTTCATTTTGTTAGTCTTTGAGGAATCTTCTCATTGTGACACCATGTTACAATTAGGGACATCCCTTGACTACTCTTTACTATGATGCCTTGGAAGATCAACTTCTTCATGTTGATTTCCTTCCGCCGCTCTTTGACAATTAAAGATTTAGAATGTGTGGTGTCATACCCCCGCCCCACCTCTGGCACGAGAGCATGACTCGATGGGTTAGCGTCGACACCCCATGCAACATCGAATCTCCTGAAAGTCTTTTATCTTTAGTTAAGCACATGTGGGAGCGATCATAAACAATCTCCGTACAAACAAACATGGAAGTCGGGCAAGACATATGCAGGCCAAGCAAATAAAAGCAACATATACGTGCATGCGTGTGTGTGTGTATTTGTATATTTACACATCAAAAGCTATGCAGGCCAAGCAAATAAAAGCAACATATACGTGCGTGCATGCGTGCGTGTGTGTGTGTGTATTTGTATATTTACACATCAAAAGCTGTTTTGATTACATGCCCATCCTAGTCCTAGGCTACTTATTTTCGTTTCCATATATAGTTAATAAAAAGGGCTGGGGTAGCCTAACTCCTCTACCGAGCTGCTCCCAAAAGCAGCCCCCATGCTAGATTCATTCCCTTCTTGGACCCTGGTTCACCCATCACACACTTGAAAGGCAAGGCACGAACCTTGCTTATGCATATGAAATGCTCTCAACTGTCTATGTGCTTTCAAGAATCAAAGATAATGAGTTAGTGCATATGAACAAGTTTTCCAAGGATCCATGGCTTATGATCATTTTGATCATAAAAAGGGATTCTCACATCTCATGAAACTCATTCAAGCACTAAGTAACCCAATTCAAATATATGCTCAAATTGATGCAAGGACTTAACAATACATATCAAACAAACCCAGTTTTTACAAGCATCACACATGTATCAGTCATGAACCACACGTGGAATTTCATTTTTCTTTTTCAGTATCATATTAGTCAAAATTAATCAACTCTTCCAATAACAACCGAGCATTGGTCCCCCCCCTGGCAACTGGCATCATCCTGATCTCATTATCAGGATGGCATCCAGGGCGATCCCTAGGCATCGGTCTCACCAAGGTCGGCATCGTCCACGATCTCAATATCGGGACGGCATTCGAGGTTTTACCCCATGCAACGACCCTGCATCCCTTAGCGTCAGCATATAAGTCCATCATGTGTCCATACATTTCAAACATCAACCGATTCATTTTATGTTTAACTTTTAGCCAAATAAAAGGCCCAAAGGCGTGCGATGCAAGGTGAACTAATGAACGACTCTTGTGTTTTATCAAATCAAACTCATGTCGGATGCGATTCGTGCTCGTGACTTTGACTTGGAATCATTCGCTTAGGCTTTAGCATTGTCCATAGTCATTGAGACCTCTCCTTGACATCCGGGTGTGCTCAACACTCATGCGGGATCGTGATTTTACTTAATGTAACAAGTAATAGAAACACAACAAGCATAACAATACAAAGCCAACATAAGCAAATGATGACATGATCCTAAAATCGATAAGCATAGCACATCGCCCTATCAAAGAGTTAGAAAAATCTACTTACTACTTTTTAGACCTAGCTCCAAGATGCTTCTTTGATGGTCGGTCGGCGTCTAGGGCGACTTGAAAGAGAAGGATGTGAAAGAGAAGGGAGGAATGGAGAGGAAAAGAGAGAAAGACCAAGGTTTAAAATGTGAGGATGGCTCATCATATTTATAGGCCTCTTTCTCTTAGATTTTTATTGCAAACTCATGATGATATATAAATGACGAGTTGGCCTACCTATCTTCTCGAGTTGGCGCCTAGATCTTTTAGTGTTGACTTATGATTGATCCACCTATCCGCTTATCCTCCAAGACTCACTCTAGGCTCATTATATCTATGGCGCCTAAGGGACACATAACCCCATTTAATGAATGTCTTCTTCTAATTGGTTGGTTTTTTCCTTGCTCATCAAGGCAATCCAGGGCCATCATACCCTAAAATTTATCCAACATTTGGTCATCAAGAAACTTGGACTTTGGACAACTTGTTTTCCAAGTTAAACTCATGGGCATGTGACTCATTAAGCTCATTAATTAGCTAGCTTCCAAAAGAATTTAATACATTATTATCTTCAAGCCAAAAAGATTCTAGATTGGCTTCTTCCTCTAGTTAGGCGTGTAGCTCCCTTTCCCTCTAAGTTGGGCGTGTGGTTCTCCCATTCTAAGACAAAAACAGTTTTGAGTAACTTTTGAAATTAGTACCATTACCTTATCAAATGGACTCGAAAAATTATATAATTTTAATATGTTGTAGAGAAGACCTTAGAAAACATTTTTCATGAAGGAATCCAAGACAAATTCATTTTTTGGAAAGAGCAGCAATTCATTGAACACAACCCAAAAATTCATCCATCGAGCATATTCAATGGTCAGAGAGAGAGAGAGAGACTCATTTCGAAATCCAATTTTCCACAAAAAAATTTGAAATTTTAATATGTCATAGATATGAATGTCATTTAAAAATTTTATGAAGGAAGCATGTCCAAATTCGAAAGGGAAAATTTTATGAAAATTCGAGAAAGCAACTTGATTACCGTTTTCACTAAACTGGGCAGGTTCTATACGGTAATTGATTGGTCTTTCGTTCTAACCATTTCATCTCAAAAAAACATGAAATTTAAACATGTTATATATTAAGATGTTTTGAGTAACTTTTATGAAGGAAGATTCTCCAAATTCGTAATATAAAAAGCTCTGTAAAATTAGAAAACAACAAAGGTCTAGAAATTTCGAAAATTAAATGAGGTAAATTCTAGTTGAAAAGAGGAGTGCTCCCACTTGGCCTTGAATCAAGGGTCATCCATGGCTATACAATCTTATCTCCCAAGATCCTAAGTAGGCTCTATACTAGCTTGGACACTTGTCTTGGTTATTTATTGGCTAATGTCCAAAAGAGATAAGATAAACTTGTCTTGGTCCAAAGTTGGACTTGTCTTGGCCTTGTCTCTCTCTCTCTCTCTCTCTCTCTCTCTCTCTCTCTCTGCATGTGGCCTCTCATTTGTAGGTTCCAAGGCCTACCACTCACACTTAGATCCTAAGATATTAATGGGCCTAGGCAACAAGGATATCTTTCTCCCCACTTTATTTAATACATTCACATTTGTTCACACTTGTTCTCACTTGTTTTTCCAAGAAATTTTGATTATCCAAGGCCGAGGTGTCCCCTTCATTAATGGCTTTAGATCCAAATCTAATCTTTTCTTCTAACATAAAGCCCCAATGTGCCAAGTGTCCGTGCTCCTTAATTTACTTCATGATGAAGGCATTAAATGCAACTTGGAAAATATCTAAATTTTGAAGGCCTTTTCATCCCGGACTAATCAAATTTGACCACGATTGACAATCTCATTTGGCCTGGGGTGCATGCCTAAGACATGATCGGAAGAAGCAGACACAATTGGACTTAACCGATGAAACCAAGTTCAGATTTCTCTTTTACCATGTAAAGGCCTTGAAGTTGATGATGTTTCATGTGGCAACCTAAGTAACATCAACATCGACATGTAACAAGACACGCTGGCACGTCATTTTTTAGAAAGTTGAAAATTCTGACACGTTGGGACATACTATATATTTATTGTGATTTTTACATGTACATGATAAATTATCATTTTTATAATTATTTCAATCAACTTAATTTGATTCAAATTCATAAGTAAATAAATAATAATAAAAAAGAGCCCATAATGAATTTACACTAAAAATACTAATCCATTATTTGTTAGTATCATTCATTGTTTCAATTTTGAGTAATGTTGGCGAGAGGAGCAACACTTGTCAAGAGAAGGGGGGGATTGTGTGTTATGGGAAGTCAGAGTTAGAAGAAGAGAAGATTATAATTTTTTTCATTCCCCATTTTTATTATTTTTAAATTTTTTGCATATTTATATTTTAATATCTTATTTATTGAAATTTTTAAAATTGACTCCATACGTATCAGAATTCCAGACACGAGTGTCAGAGTTGGGAGAGTTGACCACATGTCGAATATTTCAACACCTATTGACTGCATATTAGAGATGTTGGACATGTGCCAGAGTTCCGACATGATACAAAGACCCCCGGAGAATATTGATGCTTCATAGGTGGCAACTTCATCCCTAGTTTGCGGCATTGGAATATTGTTGCTAGCAACATTGTCGAACTCTTGTTGATTTCTCATTTTTGCCATCATAGTCTCCTTAAATCAACAAGATGCGTCTCACTAGACGGGCCAAAATTATGTTTCGATGAAATTGAATTGACGGTGAAATACCTTCAAATATATCCAAAAACGTTCCACCAAAATTGAATCAACAATGAAATAACTTTCGAATGTATATGAATTGAATGTATATGGATCGATGTGTGAATAAAAAAGATTGTGAATGGTCCTTTGATAATTTTGGACAAGAAAGTAAATGATAAGGAATGTAAAGTATGAAAGCTAGAGGCAATCGTTGATGGCTACTTAAATAGCGGAAAGACAAATTCTAGGAAAGTAAAAATGACGATAAGTTGGTAAAGAAAGTTGAGTTCTATAATTGACTAGGGGTTTATAAAGAGCACAATGTGACTGTTTAAAACCTACAATTGAGGGTGACAAATACTTTTTGAGTTTAAAAGGATAACTTCCTAATCCCCTCTTCAAAACAAATAACTTCTTAATCCTACCTATGGTTACAAGAATTTTTTTTTATAAAATCCTAAAATAGTGGCATTAAATAAACTACTCGGCAATTACTTATTATTTAGTAACACTTATATAAAGAAGTTGCATTTCCAAAAATATCGTTATTTGGCCATTACATGTCAATATTGATGACTTCATCCCCAATGAAGGTTTCATCAACAACTGATGTTTGTTGTTGATAACTTTCTTGGCAAGTTGTCGATGGTCTTCAAGTTGTTAATTATTTTGTTTAGCGACAATTCTACCGTTCACCAAATTCTACTAATATCGACTAAGCCTGTCACTCGTCGATTATAACTAATTGGTCATTTTTTGGTGCCGACACATGTGCGAGATTTTGGCTCTTGTAGAAACGTTTAAAGTTGAGATTTGAGGGAGTACCATAATCGGCATTGTGAAAAATAAGATACAAAAGCTAAGATTTGAGTTTGGTTCCTTTCTGCATGTCCTCTTTTATGTCGGACATAATAATCTAGGCTGCATATAAATAAATAAATAAAAAAGGAGAAAAACACAAAACGTTTGCCCATGTGACCAAAGAAGAACACATTGGCTTTTCCTACCGTTAATTGTCCACGTGTCATCTCACGAGGCACACTCGCGACATTGGTTATGCTTGTGTTTCTTCTCTCCAAAAAAGATGCCATTTCATTATCAAATTAATCAAGGATTTCATTAAATTCAACGAAATATAGCCCTAATGAATGTTGGATCCTTTTCAATCGATTGTTGAACTAGAACTTTTCTCTCCTGTAGAACCTTCAATGTCAAGTCGACTTTGTAGCTCTTGATTTGTGATACAAGTGAAACTTGATATAAGTGAAACCTAACCGTTCAAATCCTAAATTGCCTTCAAAAACCCGGTTTCTCTCGAAAAATCATCAAGGAATCATTGAGGCCTCCGAGAAATCGACACCAATGCCATCTCGTTGTTTATGGGAGAGATTTTGAAACCTTAGCTCTCAATCTAAATTCCAACATGCAATTTATTGATTTTCACGAAGGAAGACTTAGGTGTAATCCTTTTATATGAATACCGGAAGAACTCTATTTTTCAATTGTAATCCTCCCTTTGCTTGATTTGATAACATGAGGATGTCGTTTTTTCAAAGAGGAGAAACGTCACTCATTGTACACATTAGCATGTTGACTACTGTGCAGATAACTTAGGTCAGGCATCGGACATGATCATGACGGGTGCTGATTTTGTTACATAAGATAAAGTTTGTGTTTCTTGTTGGAACATCTGAAAGTTCGTGTTATTTCTATCACATCGGCCAAAGTTGATGTGCGTGAGTTTCTTTTCAATGATATTTGACCTGTTAATCTAATGCTTGTTTCTTTATTCGTGGCAATCCTTTGTGTATATATCTGCATCTCGTTGTGCTAGTGCTGTCACTTCAAATTTGGGCCAATGGTATTTCAACACTTGCCAACAACAAAAAGTAAGATTTTCCTTAGACCAGGACAGCAATTCGGAGGGGAAAAAATAAGGTAAATCATTTTGAAATGTAGAAGAATATCAATGGAAAGTATTCTTCCAAAAACATCTACAACATAAATTAGAAACGTAATTTGACATAACAAAATTAAAATTATTAGAGATTTGCTCTTAAAGATCACTAACATAGATGTCATACCAATATAATTTCGCGTCAATTCAATTTTGATTTTACATCCTTACTTTCGTACAACTACCACGATGCATTTTGCAAAGACGAAACTCCACAAGGGAGATGACTAAATTACTCTTTCTTCAAGGGTACTTTACCCATCACAACCCTATTCCGAGATAAAAAAATCTGACTTTCTGAGTACAACTTGAATAAACAAAGGAGATACCGTGTTTCCATCAAACAGTAGGCTTAATTAGCATATTGATTAATTTTTCGAAATATCACTATAAGTTGTTGTAATATTTATAGAAGGCGAAGCTAAAACTTATTTGTCAATATGAACACAAAACTTTAGCAATTAGCATAAAAATAATGAAAGAGAACAGCAGTTTGAATCTTATAAATACAAATTGTCCGTTGGCATCGAATTTCCCAATAGAAAGGACACATGTCACATTTTCGCGATACTTCGATTGACTAACTCAGCTCATTATCTTTGCTTAATTAAAGACTTTTTTTCACTTGACTTTTTCAATTAAACAAGCATGGCATGGACACACGTAAGGGTTAAGTAAGTTGTTGTCTTCTATTTGTCCTGTAAAAGTATCTTTCAGCGGCAAGCTGGCAAATCGATTCTTCCTATGGATTTAGAGCGGAATCGGCAGCTCTTTTTTAGTCTTTTGACTCTCGTGTCATTGGCATCCAATGCGCCGTTCCAAGAGACATTTCCCCGCATGGCAGCCCTCGTCACCATTGATGCGTTGGTTGTGACTTTGCTTGAGTAGGATGAGAACCTGTCCTCCTCTTATTAAATCTTACCGCGAGGGTTTCCGGGCCGGCTCCCCTTACGTGTGACGGGAGGTGAGGTAATGCAAGGCACTGGTGATTGGCCGAGCAGTCAAGCTGTCGTGGAGATGGCTTGAGATAGATCGAGATTCTGTTCTCCAGGTCGGCAATGGTGATTGGCCGGGGGCAGTCAAGCTTTCGTGGAGATGGCTTAGATAGATCCAGATTCTATCCTCCAGGTCAGCAGTGACAATTGGCCGCGCAATCATACTAGGGAAGTTGTAAGGAAAGGAGGTTGAACTTTTGCATTTGCCCTCCGACTAAACCATTATTTTACTAACATATCGTTAGCGACGAAGGCTCTTGTATGTGATGATAATTTGAAAAGGTCTATACTTATTGTAAATATGCTAATTTAGTCATTAACTTTTCAATTTAATCAATTTTAGTAATAAAATTTTTGATGATTTATTAATGTGGACGTTAATTGTCCTACGTGATACAGTCGATGTTGATGTTGACAATTTTTTTCAATTTTTTTTATTTTATTTTATTTTCCTTCTTCCTTCCTTGGTCACCATATCTCGGCGATGGCATGCAATCATTCATAGGTGAGGATTTAAATTCAAAAAATTATAAAAAAAAAAAAAAAATTCCACATTTGACCATATCTCGTATGATGGTCGGCATCCACGTTAATGATTTCTATTGAAAATTGACAGAAATGATTGTAATGATAACTCATCAAAAGATTTAGAACTATATTTAAAACTGAATTAATATGTTCACAATATGTTTAGAACTTTTCTAGTAATTTTCTCACTCTTTTGACAGTGTTTGCAATCATAAACCAAAATTTGACAATATTCTATCTAAACTATCAGCCCCCGAGGCAATTAGTAAATTGTGAGAGATGAGCAATGCATGCACGAGGCATGACTATTTCAAACAGGACTATGAGGATTTTGTAATCGCTTTCCAAATATCTTAAGATAATGGTTCTTGGATCCATTAAGGTCATGTCATGGGATAACGTTTGTATTACATAAAGGGCCACGTTTCCTCCAGCGGAAACTCTCTCTACGATGTCTCTGACGACAATAACCCACCAATCAAGTACATGATTCTAATCAATTGAATTGATCTGCCCAATTCAATTTAAATATTCGAAACTTCAAACTATCTAAAGCCTCACTTTCCTCATATCCTCATAATAAGTATTCACCTTCTTTGAACTGGTGGTGAGCAAATGAAATTGCTCAAGACTGGACCGAATTGGCTTGTTCCATGTGTTTCGTAGGAGCACTGATCTGGTTTCCAATTTCATGCAATCCAAACCGATGAATTTTGGTCAAATTCTTGGTTCCAAGAGTGAAATTGCCTAATTGGACCACTAAGACCTGACTGATTTTTTATTTTTTACGAATGTCAAAAGTTCCTATTATCTTCACAAATCTTGCTTTTTCACACATCTTTTCTGAATTTGAAACAAAACCCTAATTCCATTCTCATTCTTCAATCGCTCTTTGTCTCTTGCTTGACTCAATCACTCTCAATCTCGTTCGACTCTCAGACACCACCTTCTCACTTGAGTCACTCGACCTGTCCCTCTCGCAGTCTCATTTCAAGTCTCAACTCTCACCTCCCTCTTTTGCCATGTTTTTTTGCTAATTGTGATCGCAATCGCATCTCATCGAGATAAATATCCAACGCTTTATTTTCTTTTCCGTTCTTCGTACACCATTTTCGAATTGATGTCCCTTTCTATTGATGATGCTTCTCGCTACTATTTCAAGAGAGTATCTTCGGGCTACTATTGTTGCAAGTTCTCTTATTCTTTTCTGGCATGTGTCTTCTCTTTATCAATCCTGCAATTAATTTGGCTTCACCTATATAATATGAGTTTCCTCTTCGTAGACAAGCCAATGGCCCGCGAATCGAGCCGAGCGATTACGCAGTCGGGCCGAGTCGGAAGGGTCAACTTTTCTTCAAAAGCCAATGGGACCCGAAAAGAGCAAAAGATCCACGGGTAAAACCCCGGGTCGTCCGCCATTCGTCTTGCTTTCTTGGGAGAGAATGTGAGAGAGCCGGTCCTAAATTGTTCCGGATCGGCATTTGCTCCAACTAAGGCCAGTGTTCTCATATATTTTGGCTTTCATGTTAAGTTGGGCCGGATCACGAAGGCTGGCCATGACGACGCATCTTGTCTGGGGAAGAGTTTTTTTTTTTTTTTTTCAGAAATAGTTCTTTTCTATTTCTATTCCGAAAACAATTTCTGAGTAAAAAAATCCGTTTGATAATTACACAAAATTTTTACTCTTGTAATAGAAAAAGAATAGAAATGCATTTGATAACACAACATTTTTTTTTTTTTTGTATTTATTTGCTTTTTATTCTTGCTCACGGATCGCCGGCCGGTCATCGCCGACCATCGCCTTAACCGGCGACAGCAGGTGAGCGGCGTTACCGGCGATTGGCGTGGCTCGGGTAGTTGGAGGTGGCCACAGCAAGAGAGAGGAATAAAAGAAAATTAAAAAAGAAAATTGGCTTATTTCTAGAAATTGTTCTTGGGAACAAGAATCGACTTTTTTTTTTGCTTATCATTTCTGCTCCAAATCTATTCCCGGGCTAACTTTATATTCCGAGGAATAGAAAAACAACTTGGTGTTATCAAACAGATTTATGTTCTTCTTTTGTTCCTCGTAACAAAAAAAGAACATAAATCGGAGGAATAGAAACGTTACCATGTGTTGCCAAAGAAACTAAACTAAGTAGCAATTGCGAGCTGAGTCCCTCAAGAGAAGAAGAAGAAAAGTGATACGATAGAAAGAAGAGTCTGAGATCCAAATAGAAATCGGTGTCAACCTGATGGAATTAACTGGAGTAGGAATGATCAGTTGTCAAATTGAGTTGGTTCCATATGGGAAACAAAAACAGTATTGGTCGATGTTCAATTTCCAGATTGGTCCGATTTTAAGATTTTGACAATTTTCTATTTTTTACTATTTAACGAAAAGGAAAATCAAGAAAAAAATATTTCAGTCCGATTCATCTTCAATTCCGCACCTAGAGCTAGGAACTGAATCGATTATTCCCGATTTAAAAATTTTGAAGTTGCAAACAGGGCCAATTTCTATGGAATCCTTTCAAAACGGTTGACTGAATCCGATTCGATTTTCAGTCCTTTCGGTTTTCATGCACGCTCCTAGAACGGATGATCAATACGTGCTCAAAAGAGTTAAAAGTCAAAATTGGACAGAATTAAAAGTTCAAAATCAAAATTGAAAAAGCCCCTCCGATCGATTCACTGTATAACGCGTTTTACAGGCACCCTTTCCCCCCCGTTAGGGTTTCCCATCTACTCATAAACCCTAACGAAGTCACAGCCATTATTATATATCCACATACCTCATCTCTAACTTCAAGAAACCAGAACCCTAAAGAAACTCTCTACACGATCACCAGCGACTAACAAGAAGTCGAAACCCCGAAAAAACGCGGTCGTCGGAGCGGGGAGAATCGATGGCGGAAGGGCTAGGACTTGACGACGAGCTGGCGGGCGCAGATGGTGCAGCCGAACTTGCGCTTGGTGCGGAAGTAGAGCGGGAGGAAGCAGAACCGCCACTGGCTCTCCACGTCCACCGCCTGGATTGCCCCGCCGCAGTACGGGCACACCCCCGGCGCCGCCTCCCGCGCCACCACCTTCTCCTGCTGATCGCACACGAAGAAACACAACATCTCCGCGGAAGGAAGGAAGGCCGGCACCCTTCTGGCAGCTCCCTGCTATGGAAGAATGAGGAGGAATTTGGAAGTAGTCGGTCTGCTCCTGCTTTCCTTCGGCTTTTGCTGATGCGGGGGGGAATGGCTTTTATCTTGCTTTCTTCGCGTCGCGTGTCGTGTGACGTATGTACAGAGGACACAGATCAAGGGAATGCTAGGAAGGAGTTTTGATGAGATTGGAGGAGGAATCCGAATGTCGTAATCCGAATGCCATGCGAGTGTATAAGATTCCTCGCCCGCGTGGGGACTTTACCCGGTCCCGGCCCGGAAAATTTGGTCCCTTTAAATAAAATTTATCATACTTTTTATATTTTTTGCCTACTCAAAAATAGGAAACGTCGGATATAAAAAAAATATAGGCTGGATAAAATTATCTAATTAGGAAATAGAATAAAAATAAATGAAATTTTTATTTTTCTCCAATAACAAAGTTTTTAAATTAAAAAATTAAAATTTTATTTCAATAAGAAATTCAAAATATTTAATGATTTACTAATATAATAATTTCAACTTATTTTTGGTTTTTGGTCAACGACTGACGCTAATGTAGAAAACCTTTTTTTCTCTCCTCTTTCTTGTATTCTTTTTTTACCTTCTTCCTTAGGCTGGCCACAAATGATAGTCAAAATTCAAAAAACTTACAAAAAAATTCAAAAAATTATTCATGTTGTGCCCCGTAAGACAATTAGTGTTAACATTAGTAATTTTCAAGTAAAATTGACAAGAATGACAACATTGGTAAATCGTCAAAAGGTTTTAGGACTTAAATTTGTAAATGAATTTTTTAGAACTAAATTAACATCATATAATAGATTTAAGATTTTTTTTTTGATAATTTTCTCTATCCATGTGTTTGCAATTATAAGACTAAATTTGACAATATTTTATCTAAACTATTCGGCGCCCGAGACAATTGTTAAATTGTGTGAGATGACAAATGCATGCACGAGGCACGACTATTTCAACAGGAATTATAAGAATTTTGTAATTGCTTTCCAATTGTCTTAAAAATAATTAATCTCACAGTTCCTGGATCCATTAACGTCATATCATCGGAAAAAGTTTGTAATATACATCATCCCTCCTAAGGAAACTCGCTTATCCAATTTCTATTAATTTTACATGTAAGTGATGTCCAAAACTTGTAATCCACCAATTGAACGTAGGGTTAGAGAGAGTTTCAAAACAAATATTCTTTATGATATCGGCTAATTGATTAAGCATGTTGACTTCTCACCCTACGCCATACATTTCATATGGCATTAGGTCGATCAAATGCCAGTTTCAATTCTCATTCAAGTCAATTGAATTGATCCATCCAATTTGATTCTAAAAACTTCAAATTACCAGAAGCCTCGCCTTCCTCATATCTTCATAATAAGGGTGTGTTTGGTAATGATTATGTTTTTAGGAACAACTTTTTATGAGAAATAATTTTTTCTAATTTTATTTACGGGAATAATTTCTGAGCAAACGAATGCGTTTGGTAACTTCCCAAAATTTATACTCCCGGGATATAATTACGTTTTTTTGGTAGGGTTCTTAGATTTTTTTTATTTCTTTTAATTTTTAATTCTTTTATTATTTTTTTCTTTTTTTTCTTTTTCTCTTTGGCCATCGCCGGCCATGGGGCAAGGTTCGGCAAGCTTGTCGAAAGCCAGCTTGGCCATGGTAAGCCTCAACCCTAGCTTGGCAAGGCCCAGCCTTGCGTCGACTGGGGAGGCCGAGCCTCCCCGTGGCCACGGCGAGGCTCGGTGTCTTCGGGGCCAGTGACGCTCCGGCGAAGGTTGCCAACACTTGTCTAGCCGTTTGCCGACATTGACCATGGCTAAGGCCAGTGACCGGCCAAAGAAAGAAGAAGAAGGAAAAAAGAAAGAGAAGAAGAAAGAAGAGAGAGAAAAATAGATTTAGAAATTATTCTCGAGAAATAAGAAGTTACTTTTTTCTACTGTTTCAAATATATTTTTAATAAAAATTTTACCAAATAGATTTATATTCTTTTTTCATTCTCCGGAACAAAAGAACAAAAAAAGTTGTTTCGAGGAACAGAAACAAATTTTGACAAACGGGCCCTAAACATCCGCCTCTTTCGAAGTTCTCTTCAACGTTCCGCGCATGTAACAATGGAACCGGATTCGCTAATCCACGTCCCAGTATTCAACTTTATAAGACGGGTTCCCTCTTCGCAGTCAAGTCAACGACCTGCGAATCGAGCCAAGGGATTATGTAATCGGGCTGAACCGGAAGGGTCTCAAACTTTTCTTCGGGAGCCAATTGGACCCGAAAAGAGCAAACGATCCACGGAGAATGCGAGAGAGCCCGACCCAAAGCTTTCATGTTTTGTTGGGCCGGAGCACGAAGAACTAACCAGCAATGGCGAACTGAGTCCACCAAATGGTCCTATCGTTTCTCCGCCATCAGTTCGTAAGGTACTTTGGTGGAAATGGAGGAATGAGTAGATGAAGAAGAAGAAGAAAAAAAAAAAGACATGTGATACAATGGAAAGAAGAGTCCAAGATCCAAATAGAAATCGATGTCAACCTGATTGAATTGACTGGACTGGGGTTGATTAGTTCTTGGAGCTGGTTTCATCGTGAAATCAAAAAACCTGATCGATAGTCCCAATTCGGTTCCTGATTTAGTCTGATTTCTGAATTGATTTTAAAACTTCTTAAAAGAAAAGAAAAATTAGAACAAAAATACCCTAAAAATGAGAACCAGATTGGTTGGTCCCAATTTGGTTCTCTCATTGATTTGGTTCACGAATTAAATGAGTTCAATTTATGATTACAATTTGGTTTCACACCTCGAATTAGGAACTCAGCTGATTATTCTCAATTCGAAAAATTTGAAGTCGTTAACCAGGCCAATTCCTGCGGAAACCTCTCGCAACTGGCAAATTCGATCTAGTGGAGTTTCCAATCGGTTCAATTCCCCTGCTTAAAAGGGGTTAAAAGTCAAAATTGGACAGAATTAAAAGTTAAAGATCAAAATTGAACAACCCATCCGATCGATTCACTGTATAACACGTTTTACAGGCACCCTTTCCCCCGTTAGGGTTTCCCATCTTTCCAGAAACCCTAACGAAGCCAGCCATATACATCCACATACCTCATCTCTTAACTTCAAGAACCCTAAAGAAGTTCTGCACACGATCACCAGCGACTAACAACAAGTCGAAGAAACCCCGAAAAAACGCGGTCGTCGGAGCGGGGAAGAACCGATGGCGGAAGGGCTTAGTACTGGACGACGAGGCGGCGGGCGCAGAAGGTGCAGTAGAACTTGCGCTTGGTGCGGAAGTAGAACGGGAGGAAGCAGAACCGCCACTGGCTCTCCACGTCCATCGCCTGGATTGCCCCGCCGCAGTACGGGCACGCCCCCGGCGCCGCCTGCCGCGCCACCACCTGCTCGTTCTCGTCGCACACGAACACCAGGCACATCTCCGCGGAAGGAAGGCCGGCACCCTTCTGGCAGTTCCCTGCTATGGAAGGAGGAGGAGGAGGAATTTGCAAGGAGTCGGTCTGCTCTTGCTTTTCTTCGGCTTTTGCTGATGCGGGGGGAATGAATTTTCCTTGGTTTTGTCGCTTTAGTGTGACGTTATGTACAGTACAGAGGACGCAGATCGGAGGAATGGTAGGAAGGAGTTTTAGGTTCCGTTTGGTTTTTTTTTTTTTTTCGAACTCTGGATCTCCTGTTTGAAAGTCTGAAAGTCTGGAGCCTACCCAACAGGCCACCACAGCCGGTGGTAGGTTTGTTTGTTTTGAGAAAATAATTTTCGGAAAAACGTTTTTTAGGATTTTTTGCGTTTATTTCATGAAAAATGAATTTCTTAGAGAAAATATTTTCATGAAAGGAAAAAAAGTTTTCTAAATTAAGGGAAAATATTTTTCACTTTTGAAAAAAAAATATTTTTTCTCTTCATCTCTCTTATATCACATTTCTACAAATCCTCACTTTCTTCTCCCATTTCTTCTTATATTTTTTTTTTTTTATTCTAATTATTTTTTAATTTTCTTTTTCTTTTTTAATTCGAATTATTTTTAATTTCATGTTTTTTTTCTTTTTCATTTTTTTTTTTTTTTTCCCATCTTATTCTTTCTTGGCTAGTTGTCGCTAGCGAACCTTGAGCTTGTCGATCTCAAGCTCGCACTCTGCATTCTTGCTTATCAATTTTTTTTTTATTTACTCTACTTAGTTGTCTCAAGCAAATGATTCTATATGATTTGCTTCTTTTTTCTTTTGTTTATTGGAACACAAAAGACGCAGGAGGCACCACCACTTGCGATGGCCCAGTTGAATAAAGCTCCCATAATCATTTGCGAGGAGGAGAGGAGTTGAATCGTTGGCCGCACGCACGGATTTAAGTGCGACGTCGGGATGATGGGTCCTCCCTAGCGTTGCCCAAGATTTGCCCGGGTGTTAATTTTTCATTGTCGGCTTACGGGTTCTCTGGTCATCAAAAAAAAAAAAGACTCAGCGAACATGCCACTCAACTAAAAGATTCTCATTAGAACTGTACATGCTTTACTTCTTTTCTCCATTTGCTTCTTTTTAAAATCCATACGAATATTTTTTAGAGTAGATGATTGTTTGGTGACAATGAGGAAATAAAGTTATGAAGCAAGTTTACTCAGATTTAAAGGCAAATTCATATTTGATGGATTTATAGGTTGGTAAGTGATGTATGCCTGAATGGTGAAGTCTTAGAAAATATTTTCCTTACCAAATACTGGAAAATATTTTCCAAAACATTTTTAGATTTTAGCCAAACACCATAAAATATTGTCATTTTCCTGGAAAATAACTTATAAGAAAATATGTTTTTGGAAATGACTCATTTTCTGCGAAATAAATGGACCCTTAATGAAATTTGAGTCGCAATCTGAATGTCATGTGTGTCTAGAAGATTCCTCGCCCGCGTGCAGACTGGAAAATTTGGGGTCTAGCCACGCCCTTCCCTTTAAATAAAATTTATCATACTTTGTATTTTATGTTTGCTCAAAATAAGAAAAATCAAATATAAAAAAAATATTTATATAGAATGGATAAAATTATCTCATGAGGAGGCGGAATGAAAGTAAGTAGAATTTTTTTTTTCTCGAATAATAAATTCTTAAATTAAAAAATTAAATTTTTACTTAAATATAATTAATATTTGAATTTTAATATAAGAAATTCAAAATATTTGATGATTTATTAATGTAGTCATTTCAACTTAATTTGGCCAAAAATTGTTGATGTGGAAGTTGGGCACCTTATATAGCACGGCCAACGCTAATGTAGACAATTAAAATTTTTTTTTTCTCTTTTACATATTTCTTTTTTTACTTTCTTCCTTGGCTAGTCGCTAGGACTCAACGATGGCTTGCAATTGGGCACAGATGATTGTGAAAATTCAAAAACTTACAAAAAAATTCAAAAAGAATTTCACATTAGCATTGGTAGTGCCTTGTAAGACAGTTAATGTCAACGTTAATGATTTTCGAATAAAATTGACAAGAATAACTATATTGGTAAATTGTCAAAAGGTTTTAGGACTTAAATTTGTAAGTGAATTGTTTAGAACGAAATTAACATCATATAATAGATTTAAGACTTTTATAATAATTTCTCCATCCATAGTGTTTGCAATCATAAGCCTAAATTTGACAATATTCTACTTAAACTCTTAGGGCCCCCGAGACAATTGTTAAATTGTGTGAGATGACAAATGCATGCATGAGGCATGTGTCACGGGCCGATCGATAGGGATCGTGACCATGCGGCGACTCGAGCACTTTAGGATCGAATTGGATCGCCGAAGCACCTAAGCCAAGCCTTGCACAGTCGAACGGCTCGCCTTACCCGGATCGTAGAGAGAGAAAGGATCTAGAGAGAAGAGCTCTGGAAAGAAGACTTGTTTTGTATTGCGAAAGTAGTGGATGTTTACAAATGAATGAGGACACTCCTTTTATAGTTGAGGGCCTCGGATTACATCCATTGATCTAGAATTCTACCGGTGGACGAGATCGCATCGCCTCAACTACTGGCATAAGTGCCAACTACCGTCTACCAACATAAATAACGGAACGGACTTCTGTAATCTAGCTTAATGAAATCTTCGCCCGCCCTTGTAATTCGGGGAGAAGGCTTGGTGGGAATCCAAGTGAGAGCAGGAGGTTCACGGGCGAGTTGGGGTCGACTCTGGGGAACCTCTTGGGTCGTCCATCTTTCGGCCCGTGACATTCTCCCCCACTCAATCGAGCGACGTTCTCGTCGCTCTCAGCTTGGCGGTCGGCTTTCTTCGTATGAGCACGGGCTTTGGCACGAGCTCTGTGGTTCTTGTTTCGCTTTGCTCGGACGCTCATGAACGAAGGACCACAACCTTTGATGATGAAGTCGGACGCATGCGGCTCGGTCTTCGGTTTGGACGGAGCACGTGGCGCGCACTCAATCTCGGGGAAGAGCCCTTGGATGAGCATAGCGTTTGTTGGAGTAGGATCCAACTCAACCTTCGGTTTCACCTCGGACAATTTGTTGATGCGCATGACGGCCTTCAAGCTCTTGTCGAGGCGTCGGATCGACGCGATGGTCTTGGTGTCGACCGCCCCCTTGATCATGGGGATCATCGACGGGCACTTTTGATCGAGGATCATCATACACTTTGTCCTCATATCGATCATAGCTCCCACACTATGGAAAAACTTCATTCCAAGGATGAGATCATAGTCATCAAGAGGGATTACCTCGAACGCCATCCGGCCCTTCCATCCACCAATCTTAACATCCACGTCGGGTGTTAATCCTACGCCATGGAAGTCGCCTGAATTGATGGGCTTGTATGACTTCTCGGATGGTTCCACGTGAAGTCCCAAGGTCTTTGCAACCTCGGTCGACATGAACATGTTGGATACGCCAGTGTCGACCAAAGCGTAAAGCGTTCGGCCGCCCACTTCGACCTCCACGAAGAACATGTCGGTGTTTGGAGTGATTCCTTCTCTTTTGGTCGGCGATCGGGCTTGGGCGGAGTTGATCATTTTCACAGCTCCAATCCGGATCTGCCGTTTGTCTTTTTTGGGCACCTCCTTCTCTTCTTCAATGGCAAGGAGGGCGTTGATGCGGCCCCTCTTCGAGCACTTTTGGGTCCAGTGCGGACCTTTGCAAATAAAGCAAGGAGAGGGCGGAGGTTGATCGAACTTACTCGCGTAGTCGATCGGTGGTCAACCTCTTTGGAAGGACGGTTTGGAAGACCCTTCTCCCCACGTCTTGGCTCGGCCGCCTTGGTCGGGCACGCCTTGGGGAGTGTTTATTCTTTCGTCGTTGGGTCGATCCGACCTCCAGTCTCTTGCTCGGTTGTTTCTTGGCTCAACCCTAGTGAGGTCGACGAGTGACTCGGCCATGCTCAGTGCACGCGCAAGACTACTCACGTCCCGCCGCTTCAGCTCAAGTTGTGTCCATGGCTTTAGTCCATCCATGAACGCTTCGAAAGCCTCCTCTTTGCTTAGATTGCGAATCTGGAGTTTGAGCTCCGTGAACTCCTTCACGTACTCTCGGATCGCTCCTCTTTGCTCGAGGCGATGGAGCATGCTACGAGCCTCTTGTTGAGCGAACTAGGGGAAGAAGTAGTCGCGGAATTCCCTCACGAAGTTGTCCCACATGTTCACGGGATCAACGCCGCGTCTACTCTCATCACACCTATTACGCCACCACAGCATCGCCGTATTAGACAGGAACATGGAAGTGGTTCATACCTTGATCAACTCGTCGTGTATGTTGACGGCACTGAAGTATTGCTCCATGCTCCACACGAAGTTGTCCACCTCTTGGGCGGACTGGTTGCCTTTGAACTCCTTTGGCTTTGACACCTCAATCTTGGCCACCGTTTGAGTAGGCACCGCACCATTCGTGATGCTAAGTTTGCATAGGGCGAGCTCGATCTTGAGCTCTCGGATCTCCGCTTTCATAACTTCAACCTCGTCCCTACATGGGCTTACCTCCTCGATTATTTGGACGCGCTCGTTCAAACCATCGATTGATGCTTCGAGAGCTTCGTCCTTGTTGAACAATGGAGCCGTGGCTTGGTTGATGCCAGTCGTAAAGTCTTCGCGGAGCGAGGCCTCAACCTCCATGATCCGGTCTCGCACTTCGTCAAGACCTTCCATGAGTTCGAGCATAGCACTCCGGACTTTACCGATCTTCTCATCGAACGTGGCCGCAGCATCCACCGAGGTATCTCTTTTCTTTTTGCTGCGCAGGTCTTTGACTGGCACAGTCTCTCCAACTATAGCCGCTTCATGGCTTGACATTCTTTCGAACAGTTGGCGCTCTTCAATCTCTTAGAAACGGATCTCTCTTTAGCTCTAATATCACTTGTCACGGGCCGATCGATAGGGATTGTGACCATGCGGCGACTCGGGCACTTTAGGATCGGATTGGATCGCTGAAGCACTTAAGCCAAGCCTTGCACAGTCGAAAGCTCACTCGCTCGCCTTACCCAGATCGTAGAGAGAGAAATGATCTAGAGAGAAGAGCTCTGGAAAGAAGACTTGCTTTGTATTGCGGAAGTAGTGGATGTTTACAAATGAAGGAGGACACCCCTTTTATAGTTGAGGGTCTCGGATTACATCCATTGATCTAGAATTCTACCGGCGGACGAGATTGCACCACCTCAACTACCGGCATAAGTGCCAACTACCATCTACCAACATAAATAACGGAACGGACTTCTGTAATCTAGCTCAATGACATCTTCGCCCGCCCTTGTAATTCGGGGAGAAGGCTTGGTGGGAATCCAAGTGAGAGCAGGAGGTCCACGGGCGAGTTGGGGTCGACTCTGGGGAACCTCTTGGGTCGTCCATCTTTCGGCCCGTGACACATGACTGTTTCAACAGGATTTATGAGAATTTTGTAATTGCTTTCCAATTGTCTTAAAAATAATTAAGCTCGCAGTTCTTGGATCCATTAATGTCATGTCATCGGAAAAACTTTGTAATTTACATCATCCCTCTTGAGGAAACTCGCTTATCTAATTTCTATTAAATTTACATGTAAGTGATGTCCAAAACTTATAATCCACCAATTGAATGTAGGGTTAGAGAGAGTTTCAAAACAAATATTCTTTATGATATCGGTTAATTGATTAAGCATGTTGACTTCTCACCCTACGCCATACATTTCATATGGCATTAGGTCGATCAAATGCCAGTTTCAGTTCTCATTCTAGTCAATTGAATTGATCCATCCAATTCAATTCTCGAAACTTCAAATTATCCGAAGCCTCACCTTCCTCATATCCTCATAATAAGGGCGCGTTTGATAACGATTCTATTCTTAGGAATAATTTTTTATGAGAAATAATTTTTTCTAATTCTGTTCTCAAGAATAATTTCTGAGAAAATGAATGTGTTTGGTAACTTCCTAAAATTTATACTCCGGGATAGAAATACATTTGATAGGGTTCTTAGATTTTTTGATTTCTTTTAATTTTTTAATTTTTTTATTAATTTTTTCCTTTTCCTTTTTCTTTTTCTCTTTGGCTGTCGTCGGCCACGGGGCGAGGTCCAGTAAGCTAGCTGCAACCTCACCAAGCTAGGGCGAGGCCGGTGAGCTCACCAAAGGCCATGGCCGGCAATGCTCCAGCGAGGTTGCCAGCACCGGCCATGGCCAAGGTGGGCGATCGGCCAAAAGGAAGAAGAAGAAGGAAAAAAAGAAAGAGAAGAAGAAAGAAGAAAGAAAAATAGATTCTAGAAATTATTTTTGAGAATAAAAAATTACTTTTTTCTACTTTTTGTTTGTTTCAAATCTATTCTCGGGAATATTTTTTTTTTTTTTTTTTTGGTCGAAAGGGAACAAAAATTTTACAAAGCAAGTTTCTATTATTTTTTTGTTTTGTAGAACAAAAGAACAAAAATAGTAATTTCGAAGAACAAAAACAAATTTTAACAAACAGGTCCTAAACATCCGCCTCTTTCGAAGTTCTCTTCAACGCTCCGCGCATGTAACAATGGAACCGGGTTCGCTAGTCCACGTCCCAGTATTTAACAATATAAAGACGGGTTCCCTCTCCTCTTCGCAGTGAAGTCATTGACCCGCGAATCGAGCCAAGGGATTATGTAATCGGGCTGAACTGGAAGGGTCTCAAACTTTCCTTCGAGAGCCAATTGGACCCGAAAAGAGCAAATGATCCACGGAGAATGCGAGAGAGCCCGACCCAAAGCTTTCATGTTTTGTTGGGCTGGAGCATGAAGAACTGAGCAGCAATGGCGAGCTGAGTCCACCAAATGGTCCTATCGTTTCTCCGCCATCAATTGGTAAGGTACTTTAGTGGAAATGGAGGAATGGGTAGATGAAGAAGAAGGAAGAAAAAGACATGTGATACAATGGAAAGAAGAGTCCAAGATCCAAATAGAAATCAGTGTCAACCTGATTGAATTGGGGGTTGATTAGTTCTTGGAGCTAGTTTCATCGTGAAATCAAAAATTCGGATCGATAGTCCCAATTTGATTCCCCGATTTGGTTTGGTTTTTTAATTGATTTGATTTAAAGTTTTAGCGATTTTCTTTTCTTTACTTCTTAAAAGAAAAGGAAAAATAGGGAAAAAATGTACCCTAAAAATGAGAACCCGATTGGTTGGTCCCAATTTGGTTCCCAGATTAGTCTGATTCACAAATTGAATGAGTTCGATTTACAATTACGGTTTGGTTTCACACCTCGAATCAGGAACTTAGCTGATTATTTTTTATTCGAAAAATTTGAAGTCGTGAACTGGGCCAATTCCTGCGAAAACCTCTCATAACAGTCGGATTCGATCTAGTGGAGTTTCCAGTCGGTTGAATTCCCCCTGCTTAAAAGGGGTTAAAAGTCAAAATTGGACAGAATTAAACTTTAAAGATCAAAATTGAACAACCCATCTGATCGATTCAGTGTACAACGCGTTTTCACAGGCACGCTTTCCATCATTTCAGTTCCATCCCCACCGAAAAAAGCGAAAAAAGCCCTAACGAATCCAGCCACATAACCCTATACTTCATCTCTAATTTCAAGAATTCACAACCTAAGAAGAAATCCTGTACACAAGTCGTCAGCAACTAACAAGAAGAGGCTCCAGAGAAGGGGACGAATCGACGGCGGAAGGCTAGTACTGGGTCACGAGCCGTCGGGCGCAGAGGGAGCAGTAGAACTTGCGCTTGGTGCGGAAGCAGAGCGGGAGGAAGCAGAACCGCCACTGGCTCTCCACGTCCATCGCCTGCACCGCCCCGCCGCAGTACGGGCACGCCCCCGGCGCCACCTGCCGCGCCACCACCCGCTCGTCCTCGTCGCACACGAACACCAGGCACATCTCCGGGGAAGACCGGCACCCCTTCTGGCAGCTCACCTGCTACGGAAGAACAAGGAATGAAAGAAGTCGCGAGGAGTCGGTTTGGCCTTGCTGTCTTCGGGGGCTTTTAGCAGGGAATTATGACTTTCCGTGCTTTCTTCGGCGTGGCGGGTCGTGGGTTTTTATACACAGAACGCGGATCGAGAGAATGCTAGAATGCACGTTTTGATTGAGGTTGAGGAGGAGGAGGAATCGGAATGTTATTCTGAGGAAGCGCGTGTGTAGAAGATTCCTCCCCCGCGTGGAGGAAACTTTCGGTCGTGCGGAAGGTTCGGCGTCTGGCCACGCGCCTCCCTTTGCGCCTTCCTTTCAGTAAAGGCGTGCCCTTAGGGACGAGGAAAAGAAACCGCCAGGACCGGACCAGAGCGATTTCAAGAGTCACCGATCCAGTTTTCGGTTTTTTAAAATTGGAAGCAGTGGAGTGGTGGAGCGGTGAACTTCGATTCCACCTGATCGATTCTTATTAATGTTTACATTTTATTTTTTAATAAAGGTGATGGAAAAAGTGATCATCATATTGCTTAGAGAAGACCTCGTATAACAACAATCTCGTATAAAGTTTAGATTGGTGGAATCTCCTTTATTTACAAGGATTTTCCTTTCTATCGTGCAAAAAAAAGAGAATGGACTTTAGCCCCTTTATTTTGGTGTGCAGTCGCCAAATCTCCCTTCGCTTTACTCCTGGCTGCACTTTCCTTTCTTGACGGCCAAATTTGGCAGACTACGGGTTAATTGCGCGTGTGGAATATTCTTTCCATGTTGCTAAGTAATGAGCAAATCCCATTGATTCCTTCCCCATAATTAAAATTTCACATCGCCAGATGTTCTTTACTAAATCAATCAATGGAATACTTATGCATTAAGCAGTGTTGTTCATCGTAACCTCGAAACTAGTTTGGTCATTTTGCTCTTTTCTTGGTGATTGCTTTATTCGTACTGATTCATCCATTTTGAATATAAATCATTCCATACAATTTATGGGGATAGAATTCCTGACGCAAAACCGACGGCTAAAGATCAAGAAAGCAAAAATGCTTAAGGATTGTAGTATGAACTCAAGTTCCAAAGCAATAAGAAATTGAAAAGAAAAACAAGAAGATATGTTTACTAAAAATTATAAAACTTATCACGAAAGTACAATTGAATCCTAAAACTAATTAATCAAATTAATTAAATTGAGTCATTCCATAAACTTTGTTCAATTTAACTAACAGAAAATGCGAACATGGTTTTTTTAAATATTATCTCTCTCATGTGTGGCTAAATTATAAAATATAAGATGAAAATGACGTTATTTTGGTCTAAATCTAATTTTTAATGCTAATTTATTTAAAATAATTTTTAAAAAAGCTAAATTCAAAAAAAAAAAGAGAAAGAAGTAAGGCGGGTAGGGTGGCAAGCCCTTGCTACTGCTACCGCCCCACCATCATTGAGAGGGGCTGGCGAGGGTGGCAATGAGCCGGCAAGGGTTGTCGAGGCCCGATTAGGGGCCAACGACCCTCGCTAGCGGTAGTTAAGAGTTGTGGCCCTCCCTTGACCCTTGCGTAGACCTAGTCAAGGGTTGGGGGATGACCATCACCAGATCTAAACAGGGGTTGGGGGAGGGCCGCCACCCTTGCCTGCTAGTGGAAATGGTTGTCAGCCCTTGGTTGGGCCCGAGCAACCCCCTTCCGCTCACCTCGACCCTCACTAGCCCTCTCGACAATGGTTGTGCGACAGTGAGGGCTTGCAATCCTACTCGTCTAACTCCTTTTTTCTTTTGTCTTTTTAAAAAAAAAATTAGCTTTTAAAAAAAATTAATTTAAATAAAAGTAGTACTAAATCAGATTTAGATCAAAATGATATTTTTTTAGTCTTATGTTTTATAATTTAGCCATGTCATCGATATGTAGGGAAGAGATAATTTTTACGTCATTATTTTCCGTTAGTCAAATTGGATGGAATAAACGAAATGACTCTATTTAATCAATTTGATAAATTTTAGAACTTGATTGCACTTTATATAAGTTTTAGAGTTTAACTACATTTTTGTGATAAATTTTAGAATTTGTAGTGAATATATCAAAAAAAGAAAAAGAAAAAGAGGATTTTACAAGCGTGGCAGCTCCTAAGAGCATAAATGAAGGGCTTGGAATTGACAATGACCAAGAGATTAAAGTCCTAGAAATGAAATTGGCAAGAAAATGTGAACATGACAAAAGTGGATCGAACGACTAAATTGCAGTTGCAGGAAAAGTCAAATCGGAACGAGTGAAAAACCCTAAGAGCAAAAGGAGACCCTGCCCTCCACGCCAAGTCCAACTCAGCGACCGACCACTTCATTGCGTCTGAATTGGGTTTTCACGGTTGCGTTCTCTCCAGATAATTCTCTTTTTTTGCTTCTTTATCTATCAGATAATTGTACAAATAGTCCATGAACATTTATCCAATATACAAATCATGCATAAACTTTTAATTTGGACAATGCGATTCCTGAATTTTGTGCAATAGATAATGTAATTCCTAAATTTTTAATTTGTTCAACATAAACGATAATATTCAGGGTAATCCATAAATTATATGAAAATATTTAAAAGTGCAATAACCACATCAAATAAATTAAAAGTTCAAGACGACATTATACGTTGGACTCGACTTTACACATTGAACCAAAGTTTATGGACCATAAGAAACAAATTAAATGTTTGGAAAATATATTACATATTGGATTAAAGTTCAGAAATCATTCCTATCATTGTACCTATATTAGTCTTTGAAGCAAATCGAACTGAATGATGTAATTCCCTCGTTTGGCCATACTGAATGACCTTTTTTGCATATCCTTTCTCTTTTTTGACGGTGGAGATCCAGTCTTTATTGTTCATCACGTCTGTTGTTTCTAGAAGTACTTACATCTCTTCCTTGGACTTGAAGAAACTTGATCATAATGACCATTGATATCCTGAGATGTAATTGCAAAATCACACGTCATCTAGGATGCATTTGTTTTGAAAAAAGAGAAGAAGAGGCATAATCATTTGGAAAAATATTCTTCAAATGAATCCAATTCCTTTTCTCAAAGACTGCTCTACCTAAAACCATAATAAATCAAAGCTACTCATTAAAATATCTAAACTAAATGAATGCCAACTAAATAGAACTAAGCTACATCTATCACTAAAATAAAACAATCTAATCAAGACCTGCTCCTAAGCTATTTTCTAATTTCTTTTAAAAATTTTAAAAAAATTTATAGTCAAAAAATGGGGACTCTGGCTGGGCCCTTGGGCCCGGTCAGAATACGAGCTGTGTGGACTCTAGGATCTGGGGCACGGATACTAAATTGGGCTACTATATCCAGCCCCCTTCTTTTCTTTTCTAACCTACCTAAGCCCAAATTAGGAAATACCCATGACAAGCCCACTTTTATTAAAACTGCATCAGCTCCACACAAATCCTCCTTACTTTCATAGCTTCATCCTCCCCAAACATCAAATAATTTCTTTAAGAGTCCGTTCGTTTCACGGAAAATTGGCCATTTTCGAAAAATATTTTTCCAGAAGTCATTTTCCAGAAAAATGACAATATTTTCTAGTGTTCGGTAAAAACCTGAAAATGTTTCGGAAAATATTTTCCTGTGTTCGGTAAGGAAAATATTTTCTAAGACTTCACCACTTAGTAATGCATCACTTACCGACCTATAAATCCATCAAATATGAGCTTGCCTTTAAATTTGGGCAAACTTACTTCATATCTTTGTTCCCTAATTGTTACCAAACGCTCATTTACTTTAAAAAATGTTCGTATGGATTTTAAAAAGAAGCAAAGGAGAAAATAAGCAAATCATGTACAACCCTAATGAGAATCTTTCAGTTGAATGGCTTGTTCTCCCCTCGTGTCTTTTGTGTTCCAATAAACAAAAGAAAAAAAAGAAGTAAAGCATGTAGAGCCATTTGCTTAACTAATGTATAACTACAGGGTAGAGTAAATAAAGAAAATGATAAGCAAGAGTGTAGAGCGCGAGCTTGAGATTGCGAGCTCGAGATTCGCTTGGCAATGGCCAACGACTAGCCAAGAAAGAAGAAGATGGGAAACAAAGAAAATAAAAAGAAAAAAAGAAAAGAAAAAGGAAATTAAAAATTATTCGAATTAAAAAATGAATAAATAAATAAATAATTTGAATAAAAAAATAAAAGAAGAAGAAGAAAGGGGAGGAGAAAGTGAGGATTTGTAGATGTGTGAGATAAAGAGATCAAGAGAGGAAAAATTTTTCTACTTTTCAAAAGTGGAAAACATTTTAAAGAAATTCATTTTCCATGAAATGAATCGGAAAATCCAAAAAACGTTTTCCTAAAAATTAATTTTCATGAAATGAATGAAGCCTAAATTTTTAGTTCTTTTCTTCTTGTTGTCTTCCTCACAGGACCAAAAGCCTACCCACTCGCTCATAGCTTGCACCAATCAAAGCACCAGAACACCATCAACCCACCTCGCGGTGAATCGGTCGATGTCCATCACCGGACTTCTGTCGTCGGTTGGCCGCCATTTCCAAATGCCATCGACATCCACCAACCATTCAAGAATTCGCAAATATGGTCATGACGTTGGCTGGAGCAGACGCGTGCTTAGAAAGGAATTCAATAGACAAGGCGTGGACTCATTTAAGGATCATCACAAGGCCTTTGCTTCTCCAACGAACCCCATTGCTTGACCACCGGCGCACACATGGTTCGCTAGAGAGACAGAGAAGAAATTGCTCAGAAACATTCACGGTAGCCATAAATCGTACGAAAAATTTCAACACGGAATGAGGCATTCGAATATTAGTTTTGTGGAATTTTTTTTTTTTTTTCAACGGTGAAAGCGACGCAAAAAACCACCACCCACGAGGCAAGACATCACGCCCTGCTTGACCTATTAGTGTTTGTGGAAGGCGTGGAGTCTAGCAGCCCTACTATCCACGCTGCAACGATGGGTGGTGTTTTGTGGAAAACTTGAACTATTCCTTCCTGGTAAATTTTGCGTACTAAGTTACCTAGGTTTTAGAAGAATTGATTGTCTAAGATTAAATTCATCTAAATGAGACGTGATTTTTTTTATAATTATTTAATTAATTGGTGAAGAGCATCAGAGTTGCATATCCACCCTGGCACACGGAAGGAAGATCACTAAAGTTGCATTTATTAATGTGTTCCAAAAAGACTATTTCTCCTTGATTATCGTAGTATAAATCAAGTTCACGAGCGAGGCCCACACATTTGAAAAATTGAGTCTCCTCTTCAGCCTACGGTTATAATCCTCCTTTTGTTTTGTTTCAATTAGGCATAAAAGCTCCATAGATTTTGTTAACAATGCATGATTTAGGAAATATTTTTCTGAAATAATCTCTTATATCATTTGAAATAATTAGTTAATAAATATTATTTTCATTATCAACAATAATTTATATCTAAATATCTTCATGGATGATAACTATATTTTTTTATTCATTTTTGTAAATGATATAAACGATTACTTTTAGAAAAATATTTTCCAAATCAATTTTTATTTTGTGAAATAAATAGAGCCAAAATTATCAGGCCCGTCTTAAGAATAGGGCCTTCAAATGGGTGGGTAGGGTCGGGTTGGGTCATGTTGAAAATGATCCAACCCATATTGATCCATTTAACCCGTTTTGACTAATTTTCATCTAACGTAAATTTGATAACCCATTTCCGACCCATACCCAACCTAATCCATATTACCAAAACACATTAATATTTAATTCAATTTAGGTTAATCCACTCCCACCCATTTAATTCACTTTAAGCTCTTCATATATATGTTACTTGAATAAAAAATTCACATCAAATTTTAAAAGTAACTTAAACAATAAAAAATTAGTAAATAAAATAAAAAAAATGTGAAAAACATTTAACTAAACCTAAGAAAGCTTATTTCCTATGTTTTTTTTTAAATGATATTGCTAAAAACACTTAAACGCAATACAAATTGAATGGACAATTTTTATAATTTTTTAAAATCAATTATTTATTTATTTTTATTTTATTTTTAAGTAAATATATATTTTAATTGTTTTTTTATTTTTTATTTTTCTTCTTCTTTGGCTAGCCGTCGGTCACAAGTGAGCTCGAGTGACTTGGCTCGCCTGATGCCAGCCAGCTTGAGGCTCGCCGATCTCTCGACATCAGTGAGCTTGAGTCTCACTGATCTCCTAACGTTAGTGAGCTTGAGTCTCGCCGATCTCTTGATGCCAGCGAGCTCGAGTCTGAGATCGAGCTTGCCCAATGCCAACAAGATTGAGCTTACTCGACACTGGCGAGCTTGAGTCTCGCTAGATCCAACGAGCTTGAGCCTTGTTTGGCCGGTCGGCCGACCATCACCATGCTGTCGGTCACTAGCTAAGGAAGGAGGAAGAAGAAAGAACAAAAAGAAGGAAGAAAAAGAGAAAGAAAAAATGAAATTTAAATTAATTCTAATTTCGATTTTTATAAAGTTAAATGGGGGAAAAGAGGGATTGTGAAGTTTGGGTTGGAAATGGGTTTTTAAGTCCAATCAATTTAAGACCCATTTAACTAATATTTTCAAAATGTAAGTGACCTATATATGACCCACTTCAAAAGTAAGTGTTCCCTATATGTATGATTTAAATGGATCATATATGGGTTTAAGATCCATTTTGACACCTCTACTTTTTACTTGAGGACCTAATTGTTGGAAGTGAATCTAATCCCACACAATGTCAACACAAAATACTCACGGTCACATGGAAGAAGCATAGGGCTATCAGAAAAGGACCGAGGGGATACCATTGAACTCTCCTTTTGCCACTACCATTTTTCAAATGAAGTGCAATTATACCTTGATACAACTAAGTGAACCTTACATCATCAGTGCCCCAAGCCTCTTCATGATTGATTGAAATGCTTGGAAATTGAAACTAGGCTTGCAAACAACTTACCTGTGAGACTTGCCCACTTTTTGGCATAGGGCATTTAATTTCTTGGAACTCTGGGATGGGGAGGTGGAGAATCCATTTGGAAAAGAGGGAACGTGAATAGGGATGCTAAAGATTCTCTATAGAACAGAGAGGGGAAGATGAAGAAGTAAAGGTTTTCAGGCAAGGACAAAAATGTTTACATTCTGGATAGGAGAGAGGGAACTCAAGGAGGACAAAGGTGGGGATGAGGGATAGGGTCACTTAGTTTAGATGAGGGTTGCGATTAGATGAAGCGGTCTTAGGGCAAGTTACCACTTATAAGATGGTGGAGAAGAGCTCCATTGGAGAAGAGAGCTCTATTAAAGGGAAAAATTATTCAATCAGTCATAAACTAATTATATGAATATCAATTTAATTTTAAACATTTTGATTTTGACAATTTAGTCATAAACCTCTGTGTCAAATTCTAATGTGATCATTCTAGTTGATTTTTGTAAAAAATTGCTGATATGACAATCCAGTTATTGTTGATTGCTCTATGTGGCATACCTCCATGTTAGCAATTTTTGATAAAAATTATCATGAAGAATTACGTTGGAAATTTGCACAAAAACTTATGACTCCAATTAGTAAAAGGGAAATGTTTAGGATTGAATCAACATTCATGTAATGGGTTTATGACTGATTGAACAATTTCCCTCTATTATAGACTAATAGTATAATTGTTTGTGTTGTTTTCGTTGGTATGACATAGAGCTGTTTTTTTTCTTTTTTTCTTTTTTTTGGGGGGGGGGGGGGTGGGGAATTTCTTGCATTTCATTATGGAATAACATGAGTGTACCTTGAGTGGGCTTCAAAATATAATAAATCCCATAGGATTTGGACTTTGACAACCAAAATCCACTAAGAAAATATTAGATGGGATCGTCTTCCCAAGTCATTAATGAGACACCTTATTAATTGAATGCCATGAGTCCAAAGTGGGATCCATTAATTCGATTTTTTTCTCACCTTCATTACTTTCCCTCTCTCTTCTCTCACTCATGGCATCAAAGTTGGACAGCTTTGGTAAAGGTCGCCGTCGTAGAGCTTCCAACTGAAGTTCTTGGAGACCGAACGGTGGGGGTCGGCGTCGACCTCACAAAGCAGGGAGCTATTGACGTGTGATTTGGTCAAGGTTGTTGAACTTGGAAATCGCGTTCTTGCGCTTCATGTTTGAGAGAGAGAGAGAGAGAGAGAGGCTTGGGCTTAGGGTTTCCATGGGGTGTAGGCATTTTTGTTTTTTGAGGTTGGGTGTGAGTTTATGAAGGGTCTACAACTTGAAGTCCATTTCATTCAATAACCTTGAGATTTGTCTGCAAAAGAGACAGAATTGGAAAATAAATTTAATTAAATTTTAACTTCAACTTTGATTCCTAATGCGTTGTAAAATCTCACGAGATTTAGCTTGTGAATTTTCCTCGCAAATTCAGTCATCTTGTTGTGCACATTTTTGTTTGTGGAGCTTGTTAATGGTGTGGAGGAGAAGGGAGGAGGAGGAAGGGAAGGTAGAGAGAGAGAGAGAGAGAGAGAGAGAAGGTTAACAGAGGGTAATGGAGCATAAAGGAAGAAGAAATAAGACAGGTGAAAGTCAATTAATGAAGTATCTCATTGATGACTTATAAAGACCGTCTCACGTAATATTTTCTCCAATCCGCTATTCTATTTATATCTCTTAAATAATGGGCTACTTTGATGTAGTAAGTAATTGATAAACAGGTCTTGATACTCTTGGTAAGTACATGCTCATCCCAAACGGGTTGATCTGTGCGTACTTATCTAAGTTAAACAAACTATCCGATTCAAGACTCCAGCTCTTTCCAAATCGTGCAAGGAAAAATCTTAGGGTTTCCAAGAACCTAGGGTTTCAAAACAGAGCTTTGGATTCTCTTTGACTTGTCTTTCTCATCCGTTCATAGGGTACCTCGGAAAATCCGCAGATCAGCCGAGTGGGCAATGCGGTCCATAAACCTGTCCTCAGCGCGTCAGCACGAAAACCCTAATACCGCAATGAGGTCGGAGCAACGCGAAAGAGAGATCAAACGAATCCTGCTCCCTATCTCGCTTTCTCCATCATCGCGGCGGGTGCGCCTTCGGTACTTTCGGCGGGCAAAGCTTGACGACAGCGTATTCTCTTCTTCGGTAGAGCGACAGAAGAGACATCTTCAGTTCAGGAAAGAAAGAGTCGATGAGATGAAAGAGAAATGATCTTTCCCACTTGCCGCACCAAGCGCGCGAGACGCATAATCGCCACCTTCGTCGCGTAAGACATGTCCATAGATGGATTTCTGACCACAGCCACATGCACTCATGTGCAGCACAAGCTAACACGTATTCTATCAAGAATTGATCTGATCTAATCAAACATGTCCGCCACCTTCGATTTCTGCATGTGTCTAACGTGGATTCGTGGTCACAGCGTCGAACCCGATTCGAAAACCCTTATTATACGCGAAATCCTCAGCATATGTAATAACGTAACGGCCGGTATGTTCGTTGATCATGAGGCGACAATCATTGATAAACCTCGTTGCCCCCGAGCTGTAAGTCAACCGCAATCCCACACTCTTCCCATTACTTGCATTAAAACCCTAACATGTGAAATGATTCCCCCCCATCGTACCCATCGTACCCATATAAATATCATTACCTATAGTTGGTGTTTAACATCAATCTTGATCAAACCTTCTCTCTCTCTCTCTAAGATGGCATTGTTTTCATGTGGGCTACTAGGAACCTTCCTCCTCCTTTCTTCCTTCCCCTTCCTTGCGCTCTCGGCCCCGTCTCGACGCATCCTGGCCTCTTCCAACACCGTCATCCAGCAGTACCTGGCGCCACACAACGCCGTGAGGTCGAGGCTTGGCCTCCCGCCCCTCCAGTGGAACCAGGCCCTCGCAAGCTACGCCTCCTGGTGGGCCCGCCAGCGGCGGGGAGATTGCGCCCTCATCCACTCGAGCAGCAACTATGGCGAGAACCTATTCTGGGGCGCCGGCCGGGCATGGAAGCCGCAGGACGCCGTCGCTGCATGGGCTGCTGAGGGGCCCTACTACAACTACGGCTCCAACACATGCGCGCCGGGCCGAGATTGCTCGCACTACACGCAGTTGGTGTGGAGACAGAGCGTCCGAGTCGGGTGCGCTAGAGTCATTTGCGTGAACGGGGACACGTTCATAACTTGTAACTACGATCCTCATGGTAATGTCATAGGCCAAAGGCCTTATTGAAAATAAATAAAATAAAAAATTGGATGTTGATTTGGTAGCTTTGATTCATTTTTGGAGGGGAAGCCATAATTGATCAAATTAAAAGGTTTGGATCTGCTAAGCTGACAAAAAGAAAATCGGCGGCTTTGAATCATGTGGGGATATGATATATATAATTAACAAGTTTTACCGAAGTACTTATGATTATATTCACAAATGTCGTGAAAAAGAGAGAATGTCGTGAAAAAGAGAGAGTTTATAGCGCCTTTAATTTTGGGCGTACAAATTACTACTAGAGATATTTATATTGGAGAAGTTTGTTCAGAAAGTAAGATAATACCGAAAAAAAGAATGAAAGAAAAGCATTTGTATTAAGGTTAATACCATAAAAATTCTCAAACTGGTGTATCTGCAACAAATTTACCACAAACAAATTTTTTGACAAAAAAAAACAAATAAGCACGTCTATGATAAATTTGCATTTTGTTAGTTTATGTTAATTTTTATTGTCAAATTGCTTAATTAGATCACACGCGAAAATTGATGGTGATATCAATTTGGGGTTTGATCCTCCATTTGTTACAAGTATACTGATTTTTTATTTTTTGTGGTATTACTCCAATGTAATGAAAACTAAAGGAGGAAATTTATCAAAAATGGACCGGTTTGTGGTTTTTGATAATAAATTAGTCATTTTGGATTTTTTTGTGATAAAAAAATTAGTTTAGGTAAATTTGTTACAAGTTTACGAGTTTGAAGTTTTTCGTGGTATTAGCCCATTATATTAGAGTTAAAATTGGATTTTGTCTCATTTTTGTGTTTTTTTAATAAAAAAATTCTAGGTATATATCAAAGATGGAAAAAGGTAAGTTAACCAAAGAAAACGAACAAAGTGCTAAAATGAGAAATTAATTTATCCTCTTTTTTTTTTGGTAGGAAAGTGCACTTGGTAAATTTGCTTGATTGTCCTGGTAGTATTAACTTCGTCCTCGCACTCTATGTGAGAAAATTAGAATATTTCTGTCGGTTTCTTTCATTGAATTGTAAATATGTGCTTGTTTTCTAGTATTGAGAAAATAGCAAAATGTTCGTCTAAGGTTTATTTTAGAAAAAGATTTTGTAGGGTATTAAAAGAAGAAAATAATGTCAAGTGTTTTCTAATTTCTCCATTCAACTAAGGTTATGGATCTTATTATTTGCTTTTCAGGTTTCATAATGAATAAAAAAGAATGGCACCCATGCGTAATGCGTCCATGAAAACTTGTATTTTTGTTCAACTTTGCAAATAGATTTTGTGTGATGCTAAAAGCCAAAACCCTCTAAGGAAATGCAAATTGTTTCAAAGGGACTTTGAGTTCAAGTAGTGTTTAGCAAAAGAACCTTTTATAATAGGCTTTGGATGTATTTTTTTTTTTAATTTTGTTTATTAAAAAAGGATCCAAACTCTTCACCGGTCGCTTGAGGTGATGAGACCTTGTCAGTAGTCGCCTGAGGTCGCACAACCTTTGGTGGAGGTCACATGGCTCATGGATGCTCACCAGCCCTTTGTTGGCCAAATCTAGCATCGCCGGCCTTTCGTCGGGCCTTTAGCCCTCATGCAAAGAATGAATAGTTACAAAGAGAGGTAAAATTGAAAATTAAAGAATTTGTGATGGTTGTTTTGAAAGGAAAAAATATATTTTAATCATAGTTTTAGCATTTCACAGATGATATTTTGCAAAGTTGAGTAAAAATAGTATTGAGCTTTTAGCATTTCTAATGTTAGCATTTGATCGGAAGTTATTTCAAAATACTTGCTAAATGCTCTAATATTTCCCCAAGAGGCTTTGAAGGCTGAATGTCCCTCGGAAAAATTGAACCAAACCCATATATATTATGAAAGAAAGCATAAGGTTGGCTCAAGATTCTCATTGAAATTTTGTTTATATTAATGGGAGTCCAACAAAAATCGTGAGTTTGAACATACTCTCAAATAATTGAGCGAGAGCTCAAGATTGAAGCATTTCTAACTTGAATCTTTTACTTCATTGTCTCCGACGATGAAATGCTGTAACTCCATAAATGCTGCAAATCGGGTCAATCATAATCATTAAAGATGATGAATCATTAAGAGCATCCAAATATGAACTTTATTCTCTAATTTCACCTCAACTTTGAGCCTCAAACGTTACCTTTTCTCGAATGACGGACTTCTCTAACTAATCATGCCCACCACTTTGTCGTGCTTAATTACAAAATGAGGAAATTATCAATTTTTTTTAAAATTTATTAAATTTTTATCAATTTGGTCTTAAATATTTCAATTATGCTAATTGAGTCATAAATATCTTTACTTTTTATCAATTGAGTTCATTCGATTAATTTTGCGACTGATAATTGATAAAGTATAATATATTTAGGACTCTTATAATAATTTTCCTTGGCAAAATGCTACGGCCTCGTCTCTGATTTGGGCCCCCCGAGCACCTTTGACGATCTTTCTGGTGGCTGCCAAGTGTCGTGCAATGTAGGGCGTCGCTGCTGCCGTCTGTGAAAGCTAAAAGGTTGGACTGGGCCCAGGCCCGAGTCGGAACAAGGAAACCACTTCGGTGGGCCCGGCCCAGCCTCACGCACACCGCTCGTTTCTTCTCCCTGCTTTCTTTCCTTTTCGTGACTCCCATTTTCTTCGGCCTTCATATGACAAAACACGTGAAAAAGAGAATAAATCAAAAGCCAAAAAATTACGGCGTTAGTGTGAAAGTGGTGGATCCACGCAAGTTGCATATGATAATGGGACACTATCATACAAAAAATCTCAAACTAATATATTTGCGAGAAAATTTGTTAATTTGCATTTAATATTCTAATTAAATTACTAAAGTGAAAACACGTGTGGTGAAAGACTAGTCCGTTGTAAAAAGTCGAAATGAAATGGCTCTTTAAAGACATTGATACGAAGAAAATGAACTGATGTTGGGAATCGGAGTAAAAATGTCCTATGTTCTCCCATCCCAAAATCGTTAGGATCTTAAGGACAATTTGAAGTTAAACTAGAGATTTGATTAGATTTTCAGAACGTGAGGGAGCTCTTCTCTAGAAAGGAAGTCATTGGAGACCACAAAAATGGAGAGGAGTTGCTATCTCGCACCATAAAAAAGGTGCTCAATGAAAATAAAATCTGCAACGATAGGTGTATTGATTTAAGATTTTTTTTTATACAAAAGTTGATACAAAATAAATGTGTATTGAATTTTCCAATTTGAATTTTTTTTACATGAAAATTAATATGATAGATGAGTCAATGTCGATTCAATTTTGATAGATGAGTCGCTGTTGATTCAATTTAGGAATTTTGAACTATTATGGTTTGTCTCGTGTGGCCACCCTTCTACAAGAAAAGCGGGGAGGTGGGGGGCGAATCCTACGTTTTACGGAGGTTGAGGTGGGGATGATATAGTTTTACGTGTGGGTTTTGACTTCCACGCCCTATAAAAAGGCTGAAAGATAAAAGTCGAGCGGCGAAGAGTTAGAATATGAATAGAGTAGACCTAACTAAAAAAAAAAAAATTAGGAATTTTGATGATATCATCCTCGTCATAACTGGCTTCCCCATTTTACCAATTTTATTAAACATTTTTAACGAACTCTTTATTAAAGTAAAGAGAAAAACTTTTTGCCCGCCAACAATTCCACCGCCGAGCGCTCCGACATTATCCACTCCCTCTCTCTCCCTCTCTCTCTGAGCATGGCGGGTGGATAGCTTCCTTCGCCACCGCCACCACCACCGCCGCCGGCGATGCTTCGGATTCATGCGTTTCCGCCTTCGCCTCCGACGTCGGTATCACCGAAACCACCGCTCTCTCTCCATGAATGCGCCTTCTCTCCTTCTCCTTCTCCTTCCTCTTCCTCTGCTCCGCTCCGACGGCAGTCGCTCCTCCGACGGCGGAGGACCGGGAAGCCCAACCTCAAGCCCCTCACCTCCCGCATCGTCCAGCTCACCCGCCGCCGGCAGCTCCGTCAGGTAGCTTCCCCTTCACGTGGTCTCTCCGTTCGTGGAGTTACCGTGCTTGCTTATTTCGGCCTGTTTTCCCTGCAAAAGCTGGGGCTTGGATTCACGAGCATGGATTTTGTCTCTTGGTTGGGAGTCCGGATTGGGCTCGCGTGGTTTGGTTGCTGAGAAATTGAAGGGGAAATTGGAGGTCGAGTAGTCGAACTATGTATATACTGATGCGGATGTGGAAGGTGTAGCCGTGCCATGGCAATCGATTTTCCCGAACTCTTGATTCGCTTCCGATTTAGAGTGAATTTCTACGCACTGGGCTTCGGCAAAGCTGCCAGCTTGCGTGAGGGAGAGTGTTTTGTTTGTGGTGTTTAAAAATTTAACCTTTGTCTACATTTGTGGTTTGAGCATTTGAGTTTTGTAAGGAGTGGTCTCCCATGGCTCAACATTAGAGCGTACTAAGTGTTCATTGTCAGGTTCTGGGCAATGTCTTATGTAACGAGAATATTGAAAATGTTTTGTTAGTTGTTCTTCTATTATTGTACTCTGAATGATTTCGTACATGCCTTAGTTTTCGGCCTCCTTTTGGTTCAGATTTTTGAGGAAGTTGAAATTGCCAAGAGAAGAGATGGGAAGCTCAACACTATAGTGATGAATGCAGTGATGGAAGCATGTGTTCACTGTGGGGATGTTGATGCGGCGCTTAAGATCTTTGAGGAGATGTTAAATCCCGAGAGTTGTGGTGTAGATAGTGTGACGTATGGCACACTGCTGAAGGTATGGCATGTCATTCTGAACATTAATATACTTTCATCAGTGACCTGGTTAAATATACTCCCATGAGTTTAAATATTCACTGTCTTGACAAAACAAAAGTCGAATAGTGACATCCATGATTTTAAGATTAAAAAATTGGCTTTTTTTAGGTGCAAATTGTCTCATTTAATTTGCAAGTTGATAAACAGTCTCTTGTGCAACAAATTAGATTTTGATATTGTAATTATTGTTATTGCTGATTCTTCACCCTACCTTATTTGGAAATATTGAAAGAAACAATGGAGTGACTGTCACTGGAGGAGTAAAATCTTTTTCGACGCTCCCATGATCATGTTTTAAATCATTTATTTATTTAATAAAGACTCTACCTTAAAGAGCACCACTGGGGGTGCCTTCCATTTCAAACCTAGAAGCGAGAAAATATCGAAGATTAGGAGACAAAGACTTTGGCTACTTCAATAAAAGTCAAGTAATGGATAGCTGGCTTTCCACCTTATGTTTCAAGTTGGCATTATTGATGAAGCCTTTCAAAAGGTTACAGAATTACTTTAATTGCTGATAATGATCTAATATAAAGCTTAAACGAACCAAAATTCTTGTAAAAATCAACAAGGCAACCCCATTTCCAATGGTTGGAATGCACCTAACCAGAGCTAGTTAATGACATAGAGTAGAAGCTCAAAAATAGAGTGTGGTATGAAAGTATAAGTCCATTTTCGCATGGATCACAGCCTTGGTTGTGACCCAATGGATTCCTTGGTCATTGGATCGTGGCTTGGTTGTGCATGGATCGTGGAGATTCTAGTGGCTGGATCTGAGTAGGAAAGATTACTGGAAAGAAGGAATGGGAAAATTGGTACAATCTCAATTTTTTTTTTTTTTTTTATATAAATTATATAAAATTTGGGCTGGCATTGTTCTTCATTTATTGTTAGAATAAGCAACGAATTTAGTTTTCTGTGACACTAATAATTCCCTTCCCCTTGCCAAGGACGAAAGACAAATAACAGAACACTTCATTAGTCAAGTATATGTTACTTCCTTGGTCAAGGAAAACTCATGACTTGATGTGGCAAAAAATCCAAGAATCTGTTGTTCTGGTTTAGGCTCAGAAGATGGTCAGGCTATTGGGTGTACTGCTGCCTGCTGCCACAAAATCCAAGAATCTGTTGTTCTGGTTTAGGCTCAAAGGATGGTCAGACTATTAGGTGTACTGCCACCTTCTGCCAGCCCTCAGACCACCTATGATCTTACTGGTTCCCACCCATAATTTTCATTAAAGCCGCCTGATGCTTAATTCCCCAATAAATGGGAATGTGCAAGATCATTTTATGCAGATATATACACTTAGTCTTTCTTGGGTCTAAAAAAAATCAGTTTAGTCATATTAGAAATAAAAGTTATTGGCGGCGTCATATAAAAACTTCTTCTGGTAGACAGAGCTATCTTCATCCATGTTGTGAGAACCCTGTAGTGGTAACTAAAGTTCTATATCGCCCCATGCACTACAGCTTCATGAGACATGGACACTTCGATACCATCTGTCATCTATTGAAGCTTATCCCAATGCCCTCGTCAAGTGGGCTACATGTTTGCCAAGTCTGCAGCTTTGGCTGGAAGAGTTTCTCCTCTCATGAGTTTGTCATTGTATTTATATTAGGTAGCCGGTTTAGCTTAGTCATGATTCTATCTTGTTTACCTCGAAAGGGCTTAGGTGATGCGCGAAGAATTGATGAAGCATTCCAAGTACTTGAATCTGTGGAGAAAGGTACTGCTATGGGAAATCCCAAGTTGTCAGCAGTGATGATCTTTGGTGTACTAAATGCTCTTATCGAAGCAGGTAGCATTATTGCTTACAAAAGATATTTTTCAGCCTTTCATTCAAAGTAATTTTGTTTCTCTGTATTTTTACAGTCACATTGCTAGCTACTGTTGTCTGTAAGGGTAAATCAACATTAAATTGGAGGTTTTATTTTCGTATAGCACTAGTTAGAAAGCTCATGCTGTGTGGGGTGCTCCAAGAAGTTTATGATCTTGAACCCATATACATGAGCATAATGATATGTCCTGACAATTTTCAGTTTATCTAAAACAAAGGATCTGTGCATGAATATATTTCATATGCATAGCAAGTTCACAAAGGTGATAAATGAATTTCAAATAAAAACTTATAATGAAACACCTATTAAGTATATCTTAGCTGAGAGCAGAAAGCTTAGTGCCAGTAAGCCCGTTATTAAGGATATCGGCCTATGGCTATGGGAACAGTGAAACCTTGAAGAAACCTTGAACATCAGTTGCTCACTGTAGAATGCATGAACTAGTTCATTTCTGTCTTTCATATGTCCTATAAAGGGAAATGTGTGGTTAAAAATCTGAATAGAAATGGTTGATGGAAGCTTTTCCTTTTGGGATCAATGGAAGCCGTCAAAATACTGACTTTGTAACTTGGCATTAGAATTTCGAACATATCTTAAGCAATCTGATATAGTAGGCTATAGTCCACAGCTCCTGTCGCAAAAATTAATATATGTGACATGGAAAACTATATTCATTAAATTCAAATCTTTTATTTCTCTTTTCCCAGAAAATATCAACCTGCATAAGCTCACCTAAATACAAATGAAGTATTGTGTTAGTCTATTGGCAATAATCTTACATCTGTGTAAATATTTGCAGGAAAAGTTCTTGATCAGTGTATAGGAGGGAGATCACCCCATACCTGTTGGGAAAATTAAAAAGTAGTTATAGAAGCACTTATCACCAAAAGCAAATTGTGATTTTTTTAAAGTACACATAACTCATCTAACATCAGGAAAAACTGAAATTAGATCATTATAGAATTCTCTTTAAATTTGCAAGAGATCATCTTGCTATAAATATTTCACCCTTGTTCAGCCATCTTGTAGGAGAAGAAAGAGGGAATGTAGGATAATTCTCTAATATCAGCTTTGAATTATTAAAATCATGAATGTCTCACTGTTCTTTTTAGCACTACCCAGTATTTTAAAACATGGACAATCCTTGGAGACCTCTAAACATAGGGGATATTCCATCATGGATTGTATTGTTAATCTTCAATAAAAGGATAGGATAAAAATAAGCTTGATCAATTGACAGTCTGCAGAAATCCTCAAGTACATCTTGCAAAGATGGTTGATGCTCTTTGATATCCCTTTCCTTGTTATTGAGGAGAATGGACCAACTGTTCTCATCATATCTTGGGCAATCTGAAGAATGATCTTATTGAGAAGATGAATGCTTATGATTTTTTTTGGTTGAAGACAATTGCTTATGATGATCGTTCTTTTTTTTTTTTAATCTAGTCTGTTATGATGTAATAATTAATGAAAATGCACCCCAAATAGATGTCTTCTATTGTGTCCATAAGCTTTTCTAGATTTCATCAACCTCTTATTGTTATATACATGGATGTGTACTCCTTTTCTGATGCATGCAGAAACGGAGGACTGAAAATTGCCACCTGCAAACAGACCCTTTCTTTGCAATATCTAGGGCCCATGTGCTTCCGGAAAGCCTTTTGATTATTCCATTATTTTGAATTCCATGTTTTGTCAGTGAAAACTACATCTTATAAACCCATTTGGTTGTCTTGTTTCCAAAGTAAAGAAGCTGATTTTTATTTAATAGGAAACTGCGTTTTTGTTCACAATGACAACTTTGATTACAACTTCTTCTTCTTTGTTGTTGTTCTTCTTGTCTTTTTGGTGCTGTTCCATTTTTATTGAAAGGTGAACCAGTTTTCTTATCCAAACAGGCCCTTGACTACTTAATTTTTTGGCTTGTTCAGTGATAACGTGGGTTATATGAGCTTATTATTAATTGTTTCAATTTCAATCAGCTTAATTGAGGCTGTTGTGACAAACTCTTCATTGAAGTATCTGTTTTTTGCTTGTTGACTAAAAGTGCAATTGCATAAGCTTACTATTGATTTGTTTCAATCAACTTCATTAAGGTTATTTTTATAAATATCTCCTTTGCTGTTTTGAGCCACAAGATTGTGCCAGCTTCTTGGTACTTGCATTTGTGGTTCTGACTCTCTGAGACAACCATTTAGCTTGTGTGGATATGTCTGCTTGAATCACTAATAAATATGCTAGATAAAGCAATGTTATCCTCATTGATGGAGGGCCGATTATTTCATTTATTTATCATTGCGAGCTTCAGTGTCCTTTCCAATGTTGCGCTTGCACTGTTTTAGTGCAGGAGATCTACGCCGTGCTAATGGTCTTCTTGCTCGATATGGCTATGTGTTACATGAGGGTGGCAGACCTTCAATTCTAATGTACAACTTATTGATGAAGGTATGGATGCCGCCTTTTTAGATATGAAGCATCTACTTTTCATATTGAGTGTGCATGCTTTATTGTCTTATTAGAGCAAGTTGTAACTAATACCGGAAGAGAATGCTGATTTAAGACTCTGCTTTCTGTATATGCCAGGGATACATAAACTCTGGTTTGCCCCAAGCAGCTTTAAATGTCCACGAGGAGATGTCACACCAAGGATTGGATCCTGATAGACTAACCTATAATACTCTAATATTCGCATGCACAAAAACAGGAAATCTTGATGCAGCTATGTGTTTTTTCGAGGAAATGAAGGTCTAGAACATTTACTTTAGGGGCTCGTTGGAAGTCTGAATCTTGATAATTTGACAATGTTAGATAATTGGTTACTATACTTTTAGCTCCAAAGATCTATTTTTTCCCTCCTATTTCTCAAGTTAACTTCTTTCCAGGAAAAAGGAGAGATGAATGGCTACGAGGTGATTCTCCCTGATGCAGTAACTTACACCACTTTGCTTAAGGTTAGTTTTGTTTTTCCTTATTTTTGCATAAGAAACTGTAATTTAGTCAGAGAAGGAAAACTGGCAAGCAAGACTGATTTCCATTGGCAAAAGGGAAGGAGAATGTGGAGAGAACACATATGAGCAGCTTTTGAAGCTATCATCATGACTCAAAATAAAGAGAAGGGAGGGAAGAGCTCCCAGCAAAGTTGCTGCAGCAAATTAAATCTTTATATATTTTAGGTAGTTGGGCCTGGAACTGAGGTCATATGTTTAGAATAGGATTACCCCTACGGACTAACCAGTCCATGTCTCAGTTTGAAATTTTTCTTCTTTTGTAAGAGTTTGATCACTTCTCATATTTACATATGCCTAAATTTGAGATGAATTTTAGTAAGCAAAATCAATAACCTAGCAGAAAGAAATTTTGATTTCGGGAAGATCCTTATATTCCCAGAAGATAAAACTGCTGCCAACTGCTGTCGATCTGATTAATTTTTTACTTTTTTAAGTTCTGTCGTTATACTTTCTTTTTGACACTCTTTTCTATTGTGGTTGAAGCCAACCCACCACCAAACAGTTCTCCCTGTCGCCACTTGAATTTCTTATCTACAGTGCTAAGAGCTTCTAGAAAAGCAATTCACTTGGCTTAAAGGGACTTGATACTGTGAAAGGAGCAGAACATCCTCAATATATAGAGTCCTGCAGTGTAATTGGTTAGTAAACATGATATAAACAAAAAGTAAAATTGACCAACAATCAAGATAGAAAAATCCATCTGGCTGGCTTGATGCAAACTTTGGGCTATAATCGAAGTCAAAGTCTTGGATGATCTGAACTGGTTTTTTTTCCTACATATACTCCTTGGTTTTGGTATTATGCTTCTGCATTTTGAACAAAATGATGGTACTATAAAGGAAAATATAGAGCGTATTGTTTTCAGCTGTCATAATGTTTGAGCCAGTTTTATTGTAGTAAAACATGCAATGGAAATCACCCAAAGGAGGAGTGGAACCTTAAAGGGGATGCCAATTGAAGGCCTGGGATGCATGCGTTGTATACTTTTTCGTGAACTAAAAACATGTTATCTACCATATATCAACTAAGTGGTCAAAGTGGAGTTTCAACTAGTTGAACTGCACACAAGTTGCTCAACCTGTTCCCTCACCAGTACGGTTTGAAAAAACTGAAGAACACACCATGCTTGCAATGTGTCCTCCCGCAAGGGTACAGCTGTTATGCCATGTTAGATGACCATTTGTCCCAAAAGCTTAAGTTGTTGAAAAACAGGTCTAAAATGTATATTAGCATATCACATAAAATTGTCAAAATAGTCTCTTAATCATTGCCTTCATCCTTAGAAAACTGTAAACTTATTCTACTTAGAATTTTTAATGTTGGTTGTAATTGAAAGTCCTCACTTCTTAATATTTAACTCAGTGGCCAATCCCAGTGCTCATCATTGGATTTCTAATTTCAGACCTTTCTTGTCTTTGTGGGTCCAGTTTACACCAGAACTTAATTAAAGCAAGCTTACAAACCAAGTTTTCTTCTTCTCCCCACCATGCTGCCACAGAATAATGTAATTTTTCAACTGTTTTTAAATTGGTGTTCTAACTCCATGTGTTTGTGGAAATCCTTTTCCACTAGCAAGAATTTCAGTGAAAGATTGAAAACCTGATTACTTGGAGTAGACAAAATGGTGTTCTCATCATGATCTGTATTGGTTCCTCTAATGGGCCTGACACATCTTTAAAGTTTCTTTCCGACACCAATGAAGGATTCGGAGCATAAATGCTTGAGAGTTGGACCAGCAAGACTAAAATGCAGTTAGTTGATTCATTTTCTACCATATGAAGCTGAAACACATATGGATTCAAATGGTTGTTGCAGCATGTATTTTGCTTGTTCAATATTTGTTGATTTATCTGACATTCAAGCTTTTCTTTACAGGGTTTTGGGCACTCCATGGATTTAGTTTCAGTTCAGAAGATTGTATGTGAAATGAAATCACGTAATGATCTGGTTTTGGATCGGACTGCTTACACAGCAACAGTTGATGCATTGCTGAATTGTGGATCGATCAAAGGTATCTGCATGTGAAAGATGTTTATAGTAATGATAAATGGCAAGTATATTTTGATGGAATAATCAATAATAATAATTGAAAGTTCTTTGGAGATCAATTGGAAAGTTTTGTTGGATTTGATCTATCTGCGCGCATATGCTGTTTTACTTATTAGTATTTGCATAGAAGTTATAGAAGTTGAGGTTATGATTTGGATCAACTTGTCATTTGTTTGAGGACTTATGTATCTAGCTGCTTCATCTAGTAAACTAGATGAAGGTATATGAATCAGCCACCATAAAGAAGGTCCACTGACTTCTTTTACTTGCATTTGTCCTATGCGTAGGTGCTTTTTGTGTTTTTGGAGAGATATTAAAACGGGCTGGTCAGAATTCAGACTTGAAACCAAAGTCCCACCTATATCTTTCCATGATGCGTGCCTTAGCTGCTAGAGGAGATTATGGAATGGTTAGACTTCTGCATAGGCGCATGTGGCCTGATTGTGCTGGAACCATTAGCTATAATGTTCAAGAAGAGGCAGATCACCTTCTCATGGAGGCCGCTTTCAATGATGGTCAGGTACTGGATCTTGCTCAATGTGGGCTCAACATAAGACTGTCTCAGTGTCTGTAACTACCCTTTTCAAAACTTATTTCTTACTGAAATGTGTTAGTTGCCAGTTAAGGAGTAGAGTAATGAAGCTTTCCTACAAGTACTGCCGTATAGATGATTAACATCTTTTTCAATGGGATTTCTCTGTATTACATGCTCTTGTTGCTTGATTAGGCATGGTTTTGCTTTGCATTCTAAACCACTAGAATTTGTCAGGACATGCGTAGTGTTTCATCAATTCTACATTCATTGGGAAATGAACTCCTTTAAACTCATTGTTATGGCTCTCTTTTTCAGGTAGATATTGCTGTACGGACCCTACATGACATCATGAGAAGGTGGAAGGCAATATCATGGACAAGTCGAGGGGGCATGGTATGAGATTTTGGATGTGTTCTTTGAATTATATGCTGAATGGCTTCTATTGAATTTGTATCATGATTCATAGATTTTTTTGTTTGATTCCAGATTTCTTCTTAATTTAACTTGATCTGGTATACATACGATTATAATGCTGTAACTTGGCCTCTTCTTGGTGTTTAGTACCTAAAAGTTAATCGGCAGAAAATATAAGTTTTGGAATCCTATCTTCCATGATTGGAATGCTGCAAATGGCCTCTTCTCGATGCTTCCGTAATCAAAATCTAATGAGCAAAGAAACCGTGGAATCCTCCCTATGGACACCTTAAATTTGAACCGGACTGTCCTTGGAGACACTTTTCAAAGTTGGCTTATGATGACATTATTTAGCTTTTGGTCTATTTAATCGGTCTCTTGTTTTCTTTAGTCCAGCAGTTTCTTCTTTTTACCTTTTTATTTTTTATTTTGAGTGGACTGCCTTCTGAATTGCAGGTCGCTGTGCACATAGAGGCTTTGTTGGGAACGGCAAACTCCTTGTTCAGTCCTCACTTACTTCCTAGGGTATTGAGTACATTCTATCTCACCAACTATACTTGCGTGAAAATTGTCACTTCTTTTCCTTATGAGCACTCTATGCACAATTTGCTGAAGAAAAGTGGGTGAAATCATTTCAAGAAGCTTATGGTCAAAGACAAAGTGTGAATATTGATTAGTGAGTTTATTTCAAGATGAAGAATGAATAAAAGGAAGATAATGTGGGTGTGAAAAAGTCAGGAAGGCAAGAAAGACCGGTACTGTAAATGAAATTGTAGAAAAGAAAAATTGATGGGAAATAAGTATTCACCGTACTACTTGGGTTGCTAAAAGTAGACCTTACTCAAAATTCTGCAACTTGCTAAAAAAACATTGCAAGACATATAGATGGAATTGTGAAAGAACTAAAGTAATAAGAAAGCAAAAGTTATGGCTGCCTTGTGGGTGCTAAAGTAATAAGTGGAGAGGAGGAATGACAAAAATGTTGGTGGCAATAAGGTCATGTGTAGAAGATAAGCTAGATAATCTCTCAAACTCGAGTATGAGAAACAAAAAAGAAAACAAGCAAATGTAAACCTCTTACATGAGGCTGTGCATGCATAAGGCATTGGGGGCATAAAGGGGGTGAATGAAGGCGGGGTAATGAAAGAGGCGCAATTTCTTACGCTAAAAAAAATTAGTAGGGTATTTTTATAGAATTTGAACCTTTGAGAAAGATAAGGAAATTGGAGAGGGAAGAATTTGAAAACTTGACTAGACAAAATTATCAGAAGTTTTCTACTGCAACTTTAAGGATGGCCATGTATAGTTGAACTCCATATTACAGTTACAAGCGATCTGCTACAAGACTCGATTGATAGATGACTGTTGATGCAAAGTTGCATGCCAAAAATGTGCAATCTCATATGTAGCTCTAATTATAGTAACACTTAAATTTAAACTTCTCTTTACCATCTGGTCTTCTTTGTCTTCATTGTAGTTGTAATTGTTGCTGATACGGGAGGTACATGGAGTAGCTATTCTAGAAAGTCAAATAGCAAATTTGTCGAACATTCGTGCTAGTTGCCACAGTTTATTTCATGTTCTCTCTTCTGGCTGTCTTGTATTTTGACTTATCTGCATCACAGTCCATAATTGAACAACAATTTAAAGTTGCTCCATAAAATCATTTTTTCCTGTGTAGGTATCTTTATACGAACCTATTAAAAGTATCATGACGCCGTTTGAAGCAGCTAGGCCGCTACCAGGTACTCTGCTTCTGAAGAAAGTGACTATGCGGTTCTTTAGGGATTCAGTAGTCCCTATTGTAGATGACTGGGGTAGCTGCATAGGGCTCTTGCATCGTGAAGATTGTAATGAGGTAAGCTCCTTTTCAGCTTCAACTGTCTTGAGGCTTTACCTTGAAGAAATTGCTTTCTAATTATCTGCAGAGCTTGTTGGGTAGAGGGGCGGGCATCTCTCTGCTTGTGGTTGTGTTCAGATGCAATTTAACCCTGTTAACATTGGACATTTCTGCATTAGTAGTGTCTGACATTTCAGCAGAACTTTTGTGTGATTTTACTTAATAATATGAAATTGGTCTTGAAATAGATATGGCTTAATGAAGACTGAGTTTTTCTGGTATGAAGCATGATTTGACTGGAAGTACTCATAGAAAGTAAATGCGATTTCTACAACAATTTTCATACTAGATCCCATAAGGAGGTTTGGAGGGTCAGATGAAAAAGGCGTCTAATTCTGCGGTTGTTTGAGAGATCTGCCTGCTTAGCTATGTTGTCCGACCACTTCCTTCATCAGGTGCTAAATGTGATGTGCATTTTGTGCAGTTAAATTCTCCGCTATCAGCCATGATGAGAAGTCCACCTCCTTGTGTTACTACCAGGACATCCATTGGTCGCGTGGTTGAACTGATTCTGGAAAAGAAGTACAAAATGGTGGTAGTAGTAAGATATGGTGATTTATACAGTGGCATAGCAAGCACGAGTGTAAGGGCAGTGGGAGTTTTTACCGCTACGCAGTTGTTTAAGCTTGTCGATCCTCCCCTCACTACAGATCACTTTAACGCCACTTAGCTGCACATTTTTTATTTTATTTTTTCCAGTTCTGTTTTTCCTCGATTTGAAATTTGTTTCCTCCCTTTCTTCCCCCCTGAAAATGGAGTTAATTTAGTGGAATGAGCATGGCAGAACATGACCTTCATGTCTCGTCTCTCAGATGGGCGATTGATTCCCTTGGAGGGTTGTATCCGGTTCAGCCGAGTGTGGTAAACAAACGAAACGACCATGTTAGGTCAAGGCCAATGTATAAGCATAAAAGCTGGTCAAGGCCAATGTATGAACATTACAAGCTGGAAAAAGTCATTAATTCACCATCAACAAGAGAAATGATCTCTAGTGTAGTCAAAAGCTGTATAATGTACAGGACGGGGAAGGTGAATTTCTCTCCTTTTGTTGGAGGACTACACGTGCTTGCTCTTACTTTCGAAACCCATTTATCTTAACAATTGCATTTCTCTTAAATACTGGATAGATAAGTTGACCTTGAGATTTAGCTTGACCGTTGAAAAAGTTACTTTCAAATGATACGGCAGTTAACTAAAAAAAAAAAAAAGTTAGTGATAATAGCTGTCAAATTTCTATTTTCTAACTTGAATCATGGGTTCCGACTTTACAATTTTTTTTTGTACCTTATGCACTCAATGGATAACAACACCAAAATAACATATACAAATACAATTACAAAAAGAAAAAAAAAAAAAGAAAGCGCACGTCAACATATGCATGTGCAAAACGAGGGCTATGCAACTAGCAGTTAAAGAAAGTTAGACTCCGCGGTTTATTCTTGTTAACAGTTGAGAAATACTCCTTATTCGCAGGAAAAAGTTCTCATTATTGGGAAATCAATGAAAGGATAGACGCACACCTTAAAATCTGCTAAATTACCTTTGATAATGAACAAAATATTGTATGGATCTGGATCCATATAGCTCAAATCCATCATAACCGTTAATCATAAGGTTTCTCTCAATATTGACTGATAGTCTGATACTACTCTTCCTATTGCCTTATGATGTGGGACATGAACCTTCATAAACTCAACAGAGCCCCAGCTGTATGTCCATGCCACAGATACCAGAGACTTGCAGCTCTAAAGATTTATGTGATAAGCACTGATAAGACAAGGAATTTCAACGTCTTTCTCCTCTCCCTCTTCCTTTTAGGGTGTGTTTGTTTCGCAAAGAAAAAAAATATTTTTTTTAGAAAATGATTATTTGCATCTCTTACAAAAAAAAAAAAAGAGAAATTTTTTTTATCGGTTGTGAAAATATGAAGACATAAAATGTTATCGATAATAAATTGGACAAACACGACCCAATCGACAAATTAGGTTACATTGTGAGGATTGGCAAGAAAGCCATCGGATTCTACAAACATGCGTGCTAGAATTGCAGATTTTCTTGTAATTACATGATAATTTGTTGATTAGGATTGTTGCGCCCTCTAAACAGAGGAAGACAAGTTTGGAGGTAGTGTCAAATTGAGGATCAACGGTCCTCAATTGGCGCAGGCTCTCCCAATCCTTTACTTGCATGACATTGAAAAATTCATATTAATTCTATTAATCCTATGTGAATCATATATAAGGAAGTTGCCATTAGCCTCTTGTAGTCAATTAGAAACCAAGCAAGGTATGGGAGAATACCTCATTTCCTACGTATCTAAAAATCTAGGGTTGGAAACTTGATAACACTAATTATTTAACTAATGCCCTTTAGTATCTAACTCTTTCAAACTTTTACCTCGTGCAACATTTGGAAATTCATTCTAATTCTATTAACCTTGTGATAATCATATATGAGGGAAACACCACTAGCCTATTATGATCGGCTAGAAATTAAGTGAGGTATGGAGATACCGCACTTCTTACGCAACCAAAGGTCCAGGGTTGAGGACTTAATTACACTCATTATTCAATTGATGCCCTTTTAATACCTAATTTTCTTTAAGAAAATTGTCCAGAAAGTTGAAGACTAGGTCAATTGTAGGAGGTAAGCTATCTCACAACCATGAACCTTTATTTATGATTGAACCTTATGTTCTAGAATCAATCTTTGAGTCAGATCCAAAAAAGCTTGTCAAATACTTCTAGAGTAATGGAAATCTTGTCAATTACTACAATGGCTATTATGGTTATTGTTTTTGGGATAATTTTTGTCAATGTTCGTACTATACAAATTCTCTTGATGAAGTTGACCCAACTACAAAGCCAGGCGAAAGTTACTGTAGCATAGGTCATTGTAGCAAAGTATTGTAGTAATAAGCTAGGGAAATTACTGTTCATATTACCTAAAATAACTCTTGACCAACCAAGCTTGGAATATCCTCAGGAAATCATTGAACAGAGTATTCTCTTCCACCGCCACAAAGTACTTTGATCTTTACTACTCTTGCAAAAACCTCTACTAGAAGAGACAAAATCGATGTGATAGAAATGCAAAACCAACTTAGAGATAGAGGACCTCTCCATTGGGCATAGGATGCCTGAGCATAGGATTCCTAAGGGAAGTATATAGGATCATCCATGTCCGCCATTTCTTGTTCTTGTGATGGAGGTGTCTTTGCTTGACTCTGTGCTTACTTGAATTATTCAAGTGCTTGTTTGGCTTTAGGTACAAGACCATAGTGGTCCCATGGGATGGGCGTAAAGTACTTCCATACTTCTATAGGAATGCTATGGTTTTCTTGGCTTAGGACTCTCTACAGTTCTCCATAGTTGTATTCGATATATTCGACGCAATTAGAAAATGATTTGTAGATACGAGCTTCTTGAAGATGTGGTTGAGGCTTGTAGGTGATGGTTCCAACTTCTTTCAGTGCATCAGTAAGAGTACCATTATGTCTCACAAAAGTCCATGGTCGATGGAAAAACATAACCGTATGTGTTTTTGGTTCTGGCCGGGGGGCAATTTTAAGTAGGAGGATAAAACCAACTAAGCACACTTAAGAGGTTCCCATCACGACCCTAACCCCATCTCCAGGGTCGCAAGTGACAAGGGTTATTTTCGCGACGTCCCAGGCTCATCGCCGTCTCGATTCTTTTTATCTTGTTATCATGCACATGCGAAAATGGGAATACACAACTTATCGAATAAACAACAGGTGGAAGACCAGGACATACATCACATATAATACACTAATTTATATTATAATAAGACTTTTATAAGCCATTTATCTACGGGCCTTCTCTTCTTGTTACATCACAGTACAAGTTTTCCACATAGGTAAAGGGAAATCCTATCTACTCTTGCGTGACTATAGCTCCCATCAAAATCTAGCAAGTACATCACTTGCAAACAGTGTCGATGGCAGATCAATTGTAAGTCTATTGCCACTTTTTGACTATTTGTATGTGATCCACTTTCAACTTACCAAATAAGTCATTTCACCAAACAAGCTTATTAGCAGCACATAGTAACATGTTCAGTAAGTTCATTAACCATATCAACGGTTCTTTCCATACTTTTAGGGGCTTCCAACCGCAGGTTGGGCATCCGGCCTCAGGCTAGCAATCCTATACTCTTAGGGGCTTCCTATACTTTCAGGGGCTTCCTGGCTCAATTAGGGCATTCGGCCATCAAGCCATGCATCTTATACTTTCAAGGGCTTCCTAACTCTACTAGGACATCCATGCATCTTATAGTCCTCTAGCGTGATTATAGCTCAAGTTCTCTACTAGGAAAGTATCTCATTATCAAAACCTAGCAAGTACAACACTTACAAATAGTGTCGATGGCAGATCAATTGCAAGTTTATTGCCACTCTTCGACTATTTGTAAGTGATCCACTTTCAACTTACCAAATAAGTCATTTTACCAAACAAGCTTATCAGCAGCACATAGTAACATGTTCAATAAGTTCATTAACTAAATCAACGATTCTTTCCATACTTTTAGGGGCTTCCAGCCACAAGCTAGGCATCCGGCCTCAAGCCAGGCATCCTATACTCTCAGGGGCTTCCTAGCTCAATTAGGGCATCCGGCCATCAATCCATGCATCTTATATATTCAAGGGCTTCCCATACTTTCAAGGGCTTCCTAGCTCTACTAAGGCATCTAGCCATCAAGCCAAACATCCTATACCTTCAGGGGCATTCTGACTAAAACCAGGGTATTCGGCCATTAAACCAGGCATCCCATACTTTAGGGGCTTCCTGGCTCAACCAGGGCATCGTTCAATGAACAAGGTATTGCCGCCAACACTATGTGACAACGGGTGCTTTTTCCTCTTTAAGTGCACACACACAAGTGCATCACACAAGTCAATTCTCATCTTTTCTCTTAGTCGACACATGCATGGCTCGTAGGTGTGCTCATTCATTTGAGAATGATCTTTGGTCCGTAACTTGAATCAATCACTTAGCACCAATCCCCTCATCGAACAAGGCTTGGAAACGGTACACCTCGATATCGATCTAAGACCTCGAGGCTTGGGTACACCTCGCTTTAGTGATGATCCCAAGCTTGACGGACCTTGGCTCCAACCCGATGTGAATACACATGTATCAAGAATGACCCTCAGCTTGCGGTTTCATTCAACGCCAAGCACATAGTCCCCGTGTCCATTTAAACTATGGAAATCGGCATGCTTGATGCCTCACCAAGACCTCGTGGATTTGGGCGATCCCTATACCGATCAAGGTATAAGATTGACACGCCTTAATGTTGACTTAGGACCTTGCGGCCTTGGGCGATTCTCGCACCAAGCGAGACTTGGAACCGGCATCCTATTTATGCCAAAACCAATGCTTTATGGCTTGGGCAACTTTGCCTTGGGATGAACTCAGTCTGAACGAACGTCGATTTCATTTTGAACATAAATGACTCAAGCACACGGCTATGTCTAATAGCAAGCAAGATTGAACAAAAGACATCGCACCACCCACGGCTTGACAATTGCGCGCTTAACTAGCCTCAACGATGGGATCTACTTTCTTAGAGGAAAATGAGGAATCTTACTTACCTCAGCAAACCTCAAGAACTAACTTGAATAGCTTGAAGGGTTAGTGATGCAAGGCCAAGAGAAAGGAGCGAAATGGGAGAATGGTGTGTGAATGGCAAAGGGGTTCCAATCGAGTCTAACCACAATTGATCACCTTATTTGGCCTGAGGTTCGTGCCTAAGCCATGATCGGATAAAGCCGAATGAAACTGGGCTTAACTGGTGAAACTAAGTTTAGACTTCTCTTTTACCCTATAAATGGCTCGAAGTTGAGCATGTTACATTATGACCGATCCTTACGGGCTCGAAATCGAGGATGTTACAATTCCTATCGCTTTCACTTCCATTATTTACGCTGAAGCGCGATCAATTTGTCTAACTTGACAATGAATTTTCTAGTGAGGAACTTAACAATTATTAAGTATTTATTGATTAAGTACCAAAACAACCATTGAAGCTTTTAAGAGAAATCATCTTATTTCCAAATTAATGGATGGATAAATGGATACCTAGAGTTTAATCCGAAAGGATAAAGAATTAAGCCTCCATGGAATCTGAATAGATCTACATGGTGTTGCCACATGAGATTATTAAGATTTTCAGTGAGGATGTCATTTTGGATTTGTTTAATGATTTTCTGAGGATATTCCAAATTTGGCCAATCTTGCATTCTTTTTAATCTTGTACTTTTCCTACTGAGGAAAAGTATACCCGATCCTGTAATGTGTTTGGTTTCAAAATAGTATTTTGAAAATCATTCAGTCCATCGAAGCAATTAAGAGTAGGGAATCTACTTCAATTTGAATTTGGTCATTTGGAGAAAATATGCCATATCTAATTATATAGAAATGATGACCAATAAGATGGAATTCAAACTTTTTTTATCCCATTTTATTGCCTATATTTCCTTGAAAATAAAATGATAGTGCATTTCAGCTCGAAAAAACTTTTCACTTTTGTAAGCTCAAAGATTTCACTTACCTTCAATTTCTTCAAACAGTATGGCTACCCAGTATTTGTTACTAGGATTGGTTTGGAGGATTCTCTTTTCAGTGGATGGTATTTATAATGGGGGAAGATTCTACATAACATCTTTTAGCTCGGTAATTGCTTTGGTTTAAGCTTTACTCTAAGGCAGGGAATTTTTCTTTAGCATAAATTGTAATGGAGGCAGCAATTTCGCAATGTTGGGAACAAAGTCTCAGAGATAATTGATTATCTCAATAAATTGTTGAACTTGCTTTGTCGTGAAATTTTCTTTTGGGAATTTTAACAATTCCCGAGCAATGTGTGGCCCTAGATAGTATGTACCTTTGTTGAGGTGTATATTAAGAAATTCAATTTCTATTTGCCCAATGTTTGGTAGTGGGATTCCTCATTAGGGTTTTAAAGCAAGATGTCATCAATGTAGACTACTATATTTGACAAGATTGGCTAAAAAATACGACACATGATCTTTTGGAATAAAAATGGGGCTACTTTGAGGCCAAAAGGGAGAACTTTCTGTTGAAAATACTAGTTTGAAATATAGAACCCTATCTTAAGTCTGTCTTTAGGATGAATGCCTAGTTGCCAAAATCCAGCTTTGATGTCGAATTTGGAGTAAATGTGGGTTTTGGATAATCCGGCAAAAATGGAATTTCGAGAGGGTAAAGAGAACTTGTCATCTTGGAGGAAGAGGAAGAGGTTGAGGGGCTGGTAATTGATTACTAGTCACATCTTTCCTTGATTCACCTCAACTAGTTTATTAACATAAAAAGTTTCACAGGCTCATTTGGAATATGAGATTTTAATAAGGCCTTGCAGTAACGGCTCTGAGCACTCTTTCTAAGCAGTAGCAAGATATTCTGAGTTTATTCCATATGACTTGCCTTGATGGGATTTATGCTTTCATTTTTTTTTTTTTTTATGAAAGGAAGACGAACAAAGAATTCTGGATTTTTCCACAAAGAATAGGGACACTTTTGAGAGAAGTCAGAATGAGATTCCGAATAGGATTCTAATCGTTTTTGCATGATTGGATCCAATAAATTCATTTGGATGGAAAAGAGCTGTTGGATATTGACAAATTCTGAATTTGTCTTTATACTTAAGGCATTTTTCAAGAATGATTCGGAGTTGAGGAATTTGAGTCATGACATCCCAACCGATGATCAAATCTTTGTTGGGGAGACTATATCTAAGGATTTTAGTGGTTATAGAACATGGTGGAAAGAACTAGATAGTTACGGGTGTAGTTCGCACATTTATAGAAAAGGTATCTCCTGAGATATAATTGAAATACCGAACATATAAAGTCTAGTATTTTTCAGAAAGAACCTTTGTGTCTAGAATTGAAGAACTGGCACTAGTATCTATAAGAGCAATGAGTTTGATTGGTTTAGTAAACTTTGTGGTGATGACTTTTATAGAAAAATGAGGACAATAGACTTGACTAGAGTATATATGGAAAAGATCTTCATAGTCTAAATCAAAATTAGTTCTACTAGGGGTTCGATAACAAGGAATGACACAAAAAGTTTACTCAAATGGGTCTTCATTAATGGAAAATAATGATTCAATATCATCATTTTCAAGTGAAACACCATTCTTAATTTCAATGTGGTGTATCAAGTGGTTTGACATTTTTTCGCCTAGGAGCAATTTTTGGCTAAATGACCTTTTTTTTTTTGTTATAGATGAATTATTGAGTTGATTTCTTACTGTTTGAGTGATCTTTCCTTGTTCGTAGGAATCATCATTTTTTCTTTCTCTGGAAATGCTTAGATCCATGCTTGGACCTTCCCACCCAGTATTTTTTAAAATGCATTTTCTTCCTGAAAGGTTTTCCACAAGAACCATCACAATCATATTTAGAACATTTTTAAACGCCAGTGTGAGCAAGCACCATCAAGCTCTTGACTGTCTTTGATGTAGGTTTTCATCATCTGACGTTTGAGGCACAAATCATCGAGGTAGAGATGGACTTCTTGCTGTATTTCTCCAAAGGGAATATCCACAATTCTCCTTTGTTTGTTGAGAAAGGTTCTCTCAACTTGCTGCTAAGCTCTCTAGGAATAGAGATTAGGAAAACCTATTTTAGATTTGCTTCGGCTTCAAGGCCATAGAAGAGTTTGAGCATTTATTGAGATGTCTTTTTTGGAGAGGACAACATTTTCTTCTAAAATATTCTCTTCTTGTGAGCTCAGTAAGATCGGCGGGTTTTCCTATGAAAAAGTGGTAGATGGTTGCCATGGCTTGGCCAAAGCCTGCAAAAATCAAGAATTGAACTTGGTCATTTTCTAGGTTTGATTGCCACCGGTGTTTAAGATTTCGAGTAAACCTTATAACACATTTGAGAAGGATTTCATACTTGTCATGATTCGTGAGATTTCGAGTGTTTAGCCAAGAATGAAATTCTTCAAATCTTTCTAGCTATTTCGAATAAGGAATATCATCAATAGTAAAAAACTATTTGGAAGAAGAAAGTAGATTTTGAGATGGGTTATTTGGTTGGATATCTTTTGGTTCAGAAGGATTTGAATTCATTTTATGATTTGGAGGATTAGCCATGAATATTGAAGAGGTGCCTGGTATAATAGGAAATGATTTAATAGCAAGGATTGAAAAAGAGGAGGAGGATGAAAGAGATATTGAATCTGGTTTTGAATTTGAATTAATTGGAAGGATCGATTATGGAGGAAGTTGAATATGGTCTTTCAAGATAGTAGGACCAAGTCGTTTTTCCTTCTGATTGCTCAAATCTCTTATTAATGATTTCAACGGGTTGAATAGTATTATTTGGTATGACTTCTCCTTTGTGGAAGTCGAAGATTCTTCAGAACTTGCCTCAAGCAGTCAAAGTATGTGGGATGCCTTGATCTCACAAAGGGATGAGGGGATCTATGCTTAGAATTAGGGAAGACCAGATCAGTTGTAGCAGGTATGGTATCCTACAACAGGCGAACCTATGTTCAAGCCTTCCAGGGACTATCTTTTAGCTGTGACCAACCCAAAAATTTGCATCAGAGCATAGAAACGCTCAAAGATGCTAGGATGGTAATATCTCTAACTTAACTGAGTTTCATTTCTCAAAGATTCTACCAAGCTAAAGAAGAAAAATGTTTAGAGAGACATGGAGAGAATTTGCATAAGCACACACTTTACTTCAAGAGATTCCGTCCAAAACATTACATCATCTTTGCCTTTTATAGGTATTAAGAGGTCACAAATAATAAAAACTAAGCTCATGAGTCTTTAAACGCATAGAGGCTTTCCAATTTCTAGTCGGGAATTATTCTAGTTGATATGAATAGTAAATAAACAGTGATTTCCCTAACCTATTACTATAGTACTTTGCTACAGTAACATGTTTTGCAGTTACCAATTCAGTTCTAAACCATCTAATTTTGCTAATTAGTTATTAAAATTTTTTAGATTATGTTAATTAAGTCCATTTGGCTAATTTTGGTAGGAGATTAATGATGTTAAGTTGGCCATCTTATGTGACATGGTTGGTATTGACATGAACAATTTTTTAATACTATTTTAATATTTTTGCTTTAGTTTTTTGTCCCCCTTTTTAATTTTTTTTATAATTTTTTTCCCGCCTTGCATGGTTGGTCGCCTAGGCGAGGCCGAGTACTGGCGAGGGTCCCCTTGCTAGATTTGGTGACACCAATCCTCACCCAACTCAAGGCAGCCTCATTGGGTGTTTCTTGGGTGAGGGCCACCCTCACTAAGCTCCTTGAGTTGATGAACCAGCGAGGCCCATCCTTGCTGAGCTCCTCGAGTCGATGACCCACCCTCTCTCCTCTCACTTACGGAGCTTGTGGCCATGGGAGGTTCGTGTGAGCTTGGCGAGCTTTTTGATAGACAACAACCATGGGAGCTCTATCACAAAGCTTGTAAATCTCCCATGGTAGTGGCCATGGAAAGGTCGTTCATTGGCAAGGCCAACCCTCACCCAAGCAACACCTAACAAGGCCGTCCTCGCTTGGGTGGGTGTCAGCCTTGCCATATTTAGTAAGGGGGCCCTTGCTTGTGGCGGCGAGGGCAACCCTCGCCTAGGTAAGGCCAACCTTTGCTTGCGATTGGCCACCAGCAAAAAGAAAAAGGGAAATAATAAAAAAGAAAGGAAAAAAGGAAAAAAGAAAAGAAAAAAATGGAAAAATTAATAAAAATTAAAATTATCATTAAAAATAGTTCATGTCAGGCTAGTCGTGCCATGTAAAATGGCTAGCATCTACACTAGTGATTTCTATTAAAATTAGCTAGATAGATTTAATTGGCAAAATGTGAAAATGTTCATGACTCAATTGACACAATTAAAAATTTTATGATTGAATTGATAAAAATATAATAGATTTAGGACTTTTGGACAATTTCCCTTTTTTTCTTTTTTGTCATTTATCGTTTCATCATTTTATACTTGAAGCATGGGAACAAGAGAACAGAAGAAACCGAGCTACTCGAACTAAGTCTGCCAGAAGCCGTGCATATGACATGCTAACAATCCAAAGTGGCTGCATGCTAAAAGCAAGACCAAAATCAACCATAAGCAAATGCCAAAGTGGTTGTGATTAACCCTATTTCTGATCATTCATCATTTTTCCCACATTGGAGGAACACATGTAGAACTCGACTTATATGATCTTCAATCTTTTCAATTCAATTGCCTGGAAAATCATCCAGCTCGATTAAGTGCTCCAGCGACATGAGACAATGGCATGCTCCAGCTCGAGCATCGGCAATGGACGAGATGCGGGCAGTGATAGTTCGGGATTGATGATAGGAAAGCTATCCGTGTTAATCATAGATGATGATGCGCTCATTCGTAAGATACATGAGAAGCTTATGAGCAACGCCAAAGTAGCAAAACAAGTCCAGACTCAAACTGCCACAAATGGAAAGGAGGCCTTGGATCTTCACCTTTCTGGTTCATCTTTTGATATTATTATCGTGGACATGGAGATGCCCATCTTGGATGGCCCTGAAGTAAAAATTAATTAATTCTTCCTTCTATCTTATATTCGACACAAATTTATATCCAATATCAATTGCAAATACAATGGGAAGGTTGTCCTTGTTTTTGTACATGTAGGTGGCGAAGGAGGTGTGAGCGATGGAGTAGAGAGCATGATCGTGGAGTGACTTCGCGGAACCCCGAAGCCCACAAGGAAGCTTTCATCGCGGCGGGTCTGGATGAGTGCCTTGAGAAGCCATTGACCGTCGAAAAGATCAAGTCTTGAAACCCTAGAGAAGAACCGGTAGAGATGAGAGTCACGTTCAGCTTGTAACTAAAGGAAAAACAGCGAGTGATTTGGCAAAATTTATAGGGATCATGTAGTTAGTTGGATTACATAGATCTATGAGTGAGCACGGTGGTATAAATTCGATAATCATGCAATCATTCGCTGAAAATTCCTAGTGCTTATTAACTAAAGCGAAGCTATGAAACTTGTTTAAGTGTTTATGCTTGTTCTTGCGCGATGAAGTTTGCTTGCTGTTGTTGAGATAAACCGAGGATTTACTGCTTGTCGCCAACGTATTTTTTCTTCTGGAACCTTGTAGCTTGTATTTGGTCTTGTGTTTTTGGTTGATCAGTTATGTACTCATGTTTGATTTTCCGATAGCAAACTCCCACAGATTTGGGGACCATTCTTGTGTACAAGAGGATAAGTTCATGGTGAAAAAAGCAAGCCGACTTCACTTTAGCGAACCAGTCCATAATTTCCTCAATATTCCAACTTTCAGAATATTGAGAAAATTACCCAATTAATCCTAAGCTTATTGTGTGGATGCTAATTATAACTGATTGAACAATTTCTGCATAAATTGACTCGAATTTTGTATAGATGTTTAAGACTAAATTGATAAAATTAAAAAGTTTGTGACCTGAATCAACATTTGTACAATAAATTTAGAGCTGGTTAAACAATTTGCTCTAGGAATATCTATATTCAATTCTAGTTTACGGTGCATTTCGTATAGCTTTCTCATTTTTATATACATATTTTAAAGGGTATTGGGTCATGAAACGAATAACCAAACCCTAACAAAGAGGTAGATCGAAAGATCACCTAGACCATCATTAGTATCACATTGAGATTTTCCTCCCTTCTGTTGATATTAGATAATGCAACGCCAAAGCAACTTTGAATCTTAAATTTTCCATCGCAAAATTTCAATAGAACCAACCATATATAATAAGAATAGTAAATGCACTTTACTTAAGCACATCCAAAGTGGTAATTCAAAAGTGGCAAGAATTTAATTTTTTTTCCTAAAAACTCAAGACACACTTTCTCCTTTTTAAATAATGGTTTCCCCTTTCTAGAGAAATTTGACATAATTCACTTCAATCAACACTTACTCTTTCTTTATTGATTTTTTTCTATATTCTGAGTGCCCTTTTTCATGTGGACTTATATCTGAATTTTATTTTTAATAAATGTCATGAACAATATATAGTAGCGAGATCCAGACTTTGTTTTTTCATTCATAATAGCTCAGTAATGATAATCCACAGTTTCCCAAATTACAAATTGAGAGTGGATAAAGGATATATTGCCTTATACATCGAGATATGAATGACTATATAAAACACATCATTCCCACTAGCCCAGCATGTATCACTGCACATCCGGAAAACCTTGCAGCTTCCCCAGTATCCTTCAAAAAGATCCAGAAGATGAAGGGCTTCAGCATGTCTTTCCTCGTCCTCTTTCCCTTAATAAGCTTTGGTAAATCAAATTTGCTCATAAGAAAGTGCTTTTTATTTTTATTTTTGTGTCACGTCTCTTGTGTTTCACTATAATGTCAACATGTTTTCTTTTATATAATTCTTGTGGAGATACTAATTGTGGTGTCTTGGAGAGATAATATTGAGACTTATAAATCATCTCTACAATTGAAGTTTGATTTTTGCGTTTTTCTTTCTTTCTTGGGATGCAAGCAATGAGGTGATGATGGTGAGAGCGGAAACATGTTCAACTACGGCCCCTGCGCTACCGGAGTGCACTACGATCCTGTGCGGCTATGTGTGCACTCAGAAGGTAGGCAAGCCTGCCACAGGACAATGCATAAGTCAGTTATCTTGTAATTGTACTTACCCATGTTAATGTCGTCATAAATCGTCATTGTTCTGCCTAAAATAAGGTGATTTCGTCCCAATGACGATTTGCTTCTTGGTGTCACTATTTAGTATGAAAACCTTATGCATACTCGCCGCCTCGAACATGCCATCTAGTTTATTTTGTTATATTTCCTTCACTGTAGCGTTTCGGACAGTATTTGGTATCTTAGATGATAACGTTTTATTTTAAACTTAAATAACTGTTAGGCTTCATTTCAAGTTTCCCAGAGTAGGGTTTTATGCGGTATCTTTTTTTTTTCATGTAATTAGACTTATCCTTTTGCTTAAAGATGTAATTATGAGAGAATTTTCACTTAATTTGCACCTTTGAGCGTGTGTGCACTCCTATGCGTTTTGTGAGTTTTGCTCGTGTTTATCCTCGTCTCAGCCGCATTAGTTTAGGAGACAAAATAATGGGCAAAGATATTAAAAGTGTCATAATTTTTGTACATCATTCATTTTGATGTTAGAACTTTTCTTTGGATCACTTAAATGCTAAATTGGAGAAAAATAACAATTTAAGTATCTCCGACAATAAATTTCGATCAAAAATCCTACGTAGCTTTTTCAATGAAAAGTTTATTCATACGTGGCTTGTTTTTTATTATTATAATTAAACCAAGTTCAATGTGGACTACGAGATGGTTGGTCGGTCTCCGCTTAAACAATCCGCACCAAGTCATTCTCTATATTAAAAAAAAAAAAAAAAGAGGAAAAAAAGATATCTCTCGATCGTTGTCTTCCCCTGGACTTCGCACTCGCTCCTGTTCACTGTTTGAAGTCACCGTTTGCCCTCGTTCGCTCGCTCACTTGCTTGTTCTCTCTCTCTCTCTCTCTCTCTCTCCCCCACCATCGTCATCCTCTCCCACTCACTTGCTCAATCCGAGTTGTAAATAATTAGGACTCAATGCTTGGAGGGAACAATTATTATTTGAAGCTTGGAGAAAAGAAATTGAGATTCCCTGCCGATGGGAGGAATCTCTTAACAGGGACGATGCTTTGTCCACATTGAACAGATTCTTGGTTTCCCAATTTGAGCTGCTTGTCCTGCTCCTGCTCTTTGTTGCAAGATTCAGCTCTTAATTTTGGGATTTTTGAATTAGGATTTGTCCAAATTAGGATTTATATTTGGGCCAAAATATGTAGATGACGTCGTTAATGACTATTAATGCTTATTAGGCATTTCGTTGAGCCACATCAGTCAAGCAAGTTGATTAAGTAATGTCACATTATATTTTTGGCATCCAAAATTAGAGTTAACACTTAAGTGATCTTTTCTTTTTTAAAAATGTAAAAGGTGTTGCTTAAGTGATCCCATAATATGGAAAAAACAAAGTGATATGACGAAAAGTTTTAACATAAAAATAAGTGTTATACGAGAGTTATGGCACTCCCATTAATCTTTTCCTTAAACAATGGATTGACTCTTAGCATCCGATTGAATCAAGCTCTCCGGCCTCAAGGATTTGATGCACAAGATTCTCATAAAGGTAATAGAGCATACTCTCAGAAAATATTCAGAGCTATGCTATCTTACCATTTAAAGATATCTAGCAAGGTATGAGGGAAAATAGAAACGTTTAGCTACTCATATTGTGCACACAAAAGTACAAAGTCACAAGCTCAATCTTTGAGAGTACGGAGCCCATCACTAATGTAATATCCTAGATTTCGGCCCTTATTTTGGTCCCGACTAGTATGCTAAAGATCGGTATGCTGATGATAGGAATAGGCCATGAATCAACCCGAGGGTCGATTATGGACCTAGGACTAGCCATAGCACCAGCTAGACAACTGGCCAGCAGATCGACTAAAGGACCGCTCAACTAGCCCAAGGCTTGACCCTTGGATCCAATTGTAAGCCCTTTACACGATAAATGAGAAGTCCGAACTCGGTTTCGCTGGTTAAGCTCAATTGCATCCAACTTCGTTTGATCATGACTTAGGCATGAACCTTGGGTCAAATAAGGTATTCTGTCGTGGTTAAACTCGATTAATTCCCACCTAGTGAGATGACCTTCAAATTAGATATTTTCCCATAGGTGTAGTTATTACTTTTGGAAGCTAGTAATCAATGACAAGCCACTAATGAAAAGGATGACTCATATTCATAAGTTTAGGTGTTATATAGTCATCATGACAAGCCACTAATGAAAGAAGATGACTCATAAGCTTAGTTGTATAGTCATCATGACAAGCCATTAATGAATGAGATGAGTCAAATGTCCATGTGTCCCTAAAGAACTTAGGCTATGATTCCACTACTTTCAGAATTAGAAGACAAGTTCTTCCTAACCTTAAATGCTTGGTGAATCATTGGTCTAGAAGAATTAATGAAGGATGGTCTTGAAAGACCATTAGGGGTGCCACCTCTCCTCTATAGACTTGCCACCTTGAGTTTCATAGGTTTTGACTTCCTAGTTTTTTGAAATAGTTGGACCTTTCATGTTTTCTAATTTTATAGAGCTCTTTATAGTTCAAATTTGGAGAAACTTCCTTCATGAAAGTTGTTCAAATTTTTTTGACCTATAACATACTTTAATTTCATAATTTTATGAGTTGAAATGGTTGGTACCATATGCTGAATTACTTACATTTTAACATTGTCCATGTAGTAAAAACGGTGACCTTATTGTCTTGATTTTTTTTTTTTTATAAAATTTTTCATTTTGAATCTAGACACGATTCCTTCAAAAAATTTGTAAAGAACATTCATATCTACAACTTATTTAAATTTTGACATATTTTATAGAGATTTGGATTTCGAAATGGGTTTTCATCTATGATCATTGAATATGTTTAACGAATGAACTTTTAGGTTGTCTTCTGTGATTTGTTGCTCTTTCCACAAAATGAATTAGACTTGGCTTACTCCATGAAAAAATATTTTTTAAGGTCTTCTTCATAACATATTAAATTTTTATAATTGTTCGAGCACATTTGGTAAGGCAATGACATTGATTTCGAAAGTAGCTTGAAACTATTCTTTACCTTAGAAAGGGAGGCCACATGCCCAAACTTGGAGGGGAAGGGGCTGCACTCCCATCTTGAGGAGCAAGCCAATTTAGAGTCTTCTTGGCTTGAAAATAAACATGCATTAAATGCTCTGGGGCCTTAGTGAATTAATGCTAGGTTGAGTCATAAGGCTTAGGTGTCTCCTAATTAATATAGTCATCATTACTATTCATCATTACAAAGATGACTCAACCCCAAATGGCTCAATAAGAGAAGAAGCAAGCGTCTTCCCCTAGGAACTAGACTTGCACTCATCTCTTTAGCCCTTATCAACCTACGATTGCCACCCAAAGAAATCATGTTGGTCAATTTAGAAGGGTAATGATAAGAGGTTTGCCTATAAATAGAGGCAATCCTCCCATTACCACATCACACCACCCTATTTCCCCCTCACTCTTTTTTTTTTTCTCTCACACCCTCTCACAATCACCCCCTCTCCTTCTTTTAGCCTTGCTTGCCCATCACCTCATTGGACGGCCCTCTCTTGGTAAAACTGCATGTACTTTATCAAGGTTCATTGAAGGTAAGTAGAATATCTAACTCTTGGCTAGGGCAATAGTCTACGTCATTGAATTTAGGAGTGTGCTTACCTATGTAAGTCGTGTGTATGTTGTAATGTTCTTTTATATGGTTTGCTTATATTTGTATGCTTGAATGTGTTCACATCCCGGGACGAGGTTGAGATTTGCTCGGCTTGGAATCGATGTCAAGTCGTGATGGCCTAAGCTATGAGGCCTTAGATTGGTATTGAAGTGTGCCGGTTCCAAGTCTTGCTTTGTATAGAGATCGGCTTGGGCGTGTGGCTCAAGCCACGGACCAAGAATCATGCCCGACATATTATATAGTATGATATTAAGAGTCATTGGACACTCATTTAAATGAGCACGTCTTTGGGCCATGTATGAGTAGACTAAGAAGAAAAGTAAGAATTGGCTTATGTGATGCACTTTTATGATGCATTTAAAGAGGAAAAAGCACTTGTCATCATATAGCGTTGGCGGCGATGCTTTGTTTATTGAACGGGATGCCTTGGTTGAACTAGGATGCTTGAGTTTGAGCCTGGATGCCTTGTGCAAGCTACCCTTGGGGTGCCTTGGTTGAGCCTGGATGTCTAGGTTGAGCTCGGATGCCTTGGTGAATTAGCGCTAGGATGCTTTGGTTGAGTTGGGATGCCCTGGTTGAGCTAGGAAGCCCAACAAGAAGCTAGAAGCCCTGGTCGAGCCGAAAGGGCCTGGTTGAGTTAGGATAATGGTAAATGAATTTGCATGAGTGTCGGTTATACATAAGTATGATATGTTGATGTGTTTCTTAACAAGCCAAAGGTAAGTATGCATTGAAGCATGTTGTTATGGACCTCTGCATGTAATTGAGGGTAGTAATAAGTTGTTGATATGTTATCGATATTGTATTGCAAGTGTTGTACATGCTAGATTTTGATGATGATATATCTTCCTAGTGGAGAATTGGGGGTTTTATTTACTGAGTCCATGACTCACTCCGTTGTTTTTCAGAATTGTAGATATGGAGGAGTAGTAGTCTTGATAGAGGAGTTAAGGTTTATCTCGGCCTTTTTGAGCATAAAGCATGTATAACAGCCTGTGACAAAAAAAGCTTGTTAATATAATTGATGTAATTATGTGTTTGTAAGTGATTCTTTTCCCGGCTACTTGTTGTTTGGGTGTTGTATATATGCTTCCACATGTGCTTAATGAAAAGATAAAAAGAAATGGGATTGCGACGCGCCTAGGCCGTCGCGAAAATAACCCTTGTAGCTCGAGACCTTGAGGATGGAGTCGGGGTCATTACAACTATTTTCCGATGTCGTAGTCCTGGCAAACAAGTAATATTGACCAAGCCCAAAACAATTGGATCAAGGCATTTAGATCATTCAAAACCGAAACTCGTTTGATTACACAAATCATAACGCAAGAATTTGTCACGCCTTGATCCTTAAGTGTGTGCCCATTTCTTAGTGGCCGATAAAATTTGCGACGTCCTAGGGCGCATCGCTGATTCATTCATTTTAATGTGCATGCGGAAGCGAATTACTAATCTCTAACAACAACAAACGTGGGATAAAAAAGTAGAACAACAAATTTCAAATCAATCAACCCAGCTTTTATAAACAATCTGGTTTACAAACAAAAGCCAACTCTAGGGTCTAAGTATAAGATGTCTATCTCCAAAAAGAACTTCCGAGCCACTTATGCTCTTAACCCTTTCGCCTCAAACTCCGGGTTCTTCACATTGGGGACCTGAAAAGTTAAGCCCACGACGAGATGAGATAATATCTTAGCAAGTTCACCCCCTAAACTCCGACTAGCAAGGAAACACGCCTAAAGGCATTCTAGTCACACACAAGATAGAGGATTTACATTTGCTTCAGTTCCTTCTTACAAGTCAGTATAGTTCATATTCTCAACCAATTAATTCAATTCAATTCACTGATCAACTCAGTCAATCCAACCAATGATCAAACGATCCTCTCAAATCGATACCATCGGTACTATCTATCAATTCGATATGACCACTGCTCACACAAGCTAAAATAATCGGTCAATGCTCTAACAAGCTGTAATATATGGTCATAGCTCTCACAAGCTGATATAGATAGATAGTAGCTCGCACAAGATGATAATATAGATCGTGCTCTCACAAGCTGATATAACGATCTTAGCTCATATAAGCTGATAAAATGTATATTGCTCTCACAAGCTGACGTATCAAAGCACAGAGGCTGATACAATATATTGCTCTCACAAGCTAATGTGCAAAGGGGCCCAAAAACTGATAAAATGTATACCGCTCTTACAAGTTGAGGTATTGAAGTACTTAGGCTGATACAATATACCGCTTTCACAAGCTGACGTGCAAAGGGTTCTAAAAACCGACGATAAATATGCTCTCACAAGTTGACATGCACATATGCTCTCACAAGCTGATAAATCACTAAAGTAAAAGTACCCGATAAAAATAATTGTATGTAGGTACATGGTCGGCCTAAGCAAAAAACACAATATCTTTCTTTTAGAAAATCCCACTATTTAATATAGTCTATAACCACATTTTTGGCGTTGTAAATCGATGCCCGGTATTTTCTAATTAAATACCGAAATTACCCAATTTTGGAATAAATACCCAAAATTATAATTCTTACTCAATTTGCACAAATCAACACTCAATTAAATAAACCAATCATACCATTGCAATCAGCATGAAATTCCAGTCACCAGTTATCCCGGTGTAATTTTCAGAAAATAATAAATAATTAAATAAATACCAAAATTAATTAAGTAAATACAATTAAATGCCATAAATAGAAACTTAGGCCGAAAAAGCCTAATTAAATACCGAAACGGACCCGGAAAATTTCTGAACCTATCTAAATAAATAATATAACATATCTAGTCACTAATTAAGCCAATCAAACCACCAAACATGCAATAACGAGTATTTAAATCACTAATCCGTTCTAACTAATCACATAAACCATACTTAGCCTAAAATAGTCAATCCTTAAGCAAAATTAACTCCATAAGTAGAGTTTAGTGAGTAAACTCATCATATTAGTGAGCTAATGAGTCCACGGCGATAGCGGTGTGACAGTGGCCGAAACTCAAGCTTACGGTAGAGCCAATGGGAGTTTAGACCAGGCTAAAAATGGTCCATAAAGCTCACAGTTGCTGTGGGTCTTGAAGGGGCTACTGGTCATGGGTTGGCTTGGCTGACTGAATTGCGGGCTGGACCAGAGGCTGAAGTGGACTGGTTGGCGACATAAAACTAGGCCGAAACTTGTGTGGGCTGAAGTTGCTGAAGCTTGGAGAGGCACGGGTTGGGCTAGATGTGCATGAGTTACACAGCCAAGTGGAGGAGAGGGCAGAAATGCGGAGGGAGCTCGAGGGTTGACTTGGTGGGGGCGTGAGCTGTAGGTGACGAGAATTAGTGGAGAAGGAGGGGTGGTCTTTGGACATGTGGCGGTGGAAAGATGGGGAGAGAAGTTGAGATGAAGATAACGGCTACCGGGGGGGGGGGGCAAATGGGACGAAGGAGAGAGAGAAATTGTGGGGCAGCTTTAGTGGGGCTTGTCTTCGTGGCATATGAGCAGTTGGATGTGTGGCAACGAAATGGAGACATGAAGAAGTGAGGCGGTGTAGGTGCATTGGTTGGATGGAGGCGTGAGGCGGAGGGAGAATGAAGGGCTGAACTTCTTCGAAGGAAAATGAAAGAAAAGTAGAAGCGGCCGAGGAGGGAAATAGCTTGGTGCATGCAAGAGAGAGATCGAAGGAGGGGGGAGTAAACGTGCGAGAGAAGCCTCAGATGGGGGAGGGAGGAAGTCAAAGTAAAATATCCCAAATAATCAATGTTCGGACCCCAAAATCCACATGCTTATCCCCTTGGTCCCCCGCAATACTTTCTTGCATAATATCTTACAAATAACCTAATTTGGTGCCAAAAGTTATAGCCCCCCTTACCAGCCCACGAATTTCACAAATTGGACTTCCAATTCAATCCAATTTCGTCCTAAAAAATCTCCATACTAATATACTTGGTCCCCACTTACTTTCTTGTATGTAAATTCCCACAATTAACAAGTCTTGGACATAAAAAATGGCAATTTTCTCACCCGTCCGAATTTACTTTCGTTTTTTCTGATTCATCCAAAATTCAATTTCTTAACAAATCTCTCCAATTTGATGGCCAAATTGTTAAGGAGGGTGCCCATGCCAATTTCCACACTTGCCTTCACAAACTATTCCTTTTTGGAAGGCCAAAAATCCATTTGAAAATGGCCAACCGAATTTCCTTTCTTTTCTCGAAAGATAAGTCGACGTTCCTAAAATAAATTGTGACACGATAAAACTTTCAATTTCTGAAATGGGATTCAAATTCGCAGTTAATTTCAATATGACGCGATTTTAGCGTGACCTCACCTACCGAGTAGCTTTTAGAAATTTTTAGCGCAATTGACCCGTGGTCGATTATTTTCAAGCCACATTGTGTGATTCGATTGATCAATGGTTTGATTTGAATTAATTAAGTATCTAATTTATACTAATATGCAGGAAGGAACTGAGGCAAGGTAAATCATATGTCTTGTGTGTGCATAGACAGCCTTTAGGCGTATTTCCTTCCTAGTTGGAGTTTAGGGGGTAAACTTACTAAGACATTGTCTCACCCCGTCATGGGCTTAATATTTTCAGGTCCTTAAAAGGCTGCTCCCCCTGAGTGTTTTGGTCGGTCAATGAGGGTCACTGAGCGGGTTTATAACTATCCTGATCTCGGAAGTCACTAGGTCTATGAACTTGTAGTGACCATTGTCTGGGTCAAAGAGATTCCACATCATGTGATACCTAATCGATTCAGGGCGTGGTTCTGTTATGGACCCAATGGTTTCAGGGTGGGTCCCCTAAGGTGTTTTGAAATCCCCGCTGGGATAATCAATGCCACTCTAGGGGAGAGTGCATTTGACCCTCCAAATGGTGTGGTGGAGGACCCGACGTCTCGTCCTAATCTGGTGGAGACTGAAGAATCGACGAACAAGTCTGACTAGCTAGTCATGGGATAGCTTTGGAGAACCGATCTTTTGGTAGACTTGTGAATATAGACTAATGCGGTAAATGACTTAGTCTGTTGTGTATATAAGTGTGTTATGGTTTTCAAAATCGTGGTCCTGCTTTTTTATCCCATCTTTGTGTTGTCTAGGGATTTATTTATTTGCTTCCGCATACGCATTAAAATGAATGGGTCGGAAATGCGTCCTGAAACGTTGCAATTTAATTGACCATTGAGGGATGGGCGTGCGCTCGAGGATCGGGGTGTGACAGGGAACATGTGGAGAATTAGAGTCTACGTTAAAAGTCTTAACCTCCATAGATTTCAAAACATTAATCGCTCGACCCATCTTTTTACAATGTCAACCTAATTTAATCACGAGGATGGCCAAGGAGAGACTTGATTATTCTTATAAAATGAGCTATTGACTCTAATTTCATATCATGACGATAAAATGCTGCAACATTTATGGACATCTCTAATCAATCTTCTCCATCCTCTTTGTTTGTTTATTTTGTTTTGACTAAGAAAGCAAGTAAATTGATTATTAAAATGAATAAAAGTCAGGGGGTAATCCTATTAAGCACCCAAAAGACAAAATTAGTCAATAATATCCAGTACTAATACATACATATTGGTCAAAAAACTACAAAAAAAATTAAGTAAATGAATTGGAATTTCTTTTTGTGTGGGTGTGTGTCAATTCGGTTTGATAGGTGGGTGGGTGGGTGGGTGATTTCACGCTCGAAACTAGGAATTGGATCAATACTCACTGGTTAGTATATATTGGAATTGGGAATGAGATAGGTCTTCATGAAAATTGTTGGTTTTGAGCCAATTCGGTCTAGTTTCAAGCGATCCAGGTGATTTCTAGTTCCTTTGCATACCCCTAATCTCCACTCCATTTTGGCTAAGACACTCTTTTTGTCAATCAATTGATTGAAATATCCGTCTCTCTTCGATTTATTGTTTCTTTTTTATCAACCTAATTAACAATTTGCCTTTATTTCTATTATCTCTCTTTTTTAACCGAGCATCTTATTATCCCTTCCCTAAAGAATGTTGCATTCACGATAGCTTAAGAACACACAATTAATTGCTTGTTTTTTCTTGAATAGTGTGAGCGAAAATATGTTTCAAAATTGAGAATTAACATTCAATATAATCATTTTGCCGATCTTGATCAAAAAATGGAAAGGAAAAATTGATCAAAATATGGACAATGTTAATTTGTTAGAAACATGATCAAATAACAAACATATTTATGTTCAAATCATATTTAAATATTGACAAAATATAATCACATAAAAGGGAAAAAATGAAACTCTGTTCTTCTACTCCTACTATGAAGAAAGTAATTAATATCGATTTTAGATTCAATCTCATATCAAGTGGATCAAAGCTTTAAATTTTATTTTATTTTTGGTCGGTTCTACTCTTATACTCACTCTCAGACTTTTGCCATTGCCTCCTTGGGGCTTGGGAGTCAAAACCCACTCTTGAAATGAAATCGTCCCCACCCCAATCCCCCCTGAGAAGATGGGGATTTGAACCCCCAACCTCCCCCTTCCAAGTTGGAAGGGTGGCCACTAGGGCGAACCCCCGGTGGTTAAAATAGTTTGAAAGTGTTGAATGTGAAAATAAATTTACTACCCCATCTTGCAATTCCTATTAAAATGTAAAAAGCTTAAAAGAAAGCATAAATCAGTGGTATTTAGCTTTAGAAACCTACATACATATTTTAGAAAAACACCCATAAGGTGAAAATCAGTTTGACAATTAGATTAAATTTTAATTTTCAACTTTTAAATAAATTTTCTTGCAACTATTTGATAAAAAAAATGGGCAATTAATTATGGGTTCATAAACTGTCATAGCTAGAAATTTCTAACCTTCTATGTAACTTTTATGATAAAAATATGAGACTACAAATTAAAATTAACGACCTTCTCTAAGCAAAGTGATAATAGGATTCAAGATAAGATAATATCTTGTTGGATATAATTTTGACATTTATATTATGAAATTGATCAAACAAGAGATTATAGAAATAATGGTAATTTTATTAATTAGGTTGATGAAAAAGGAAACAATTAATTGGAGAGGAAAGGATATTTCGGAGAATTAATTGACAAAATCAGAGAGAGAGAAGAATACTTCGGTCAATTAATTGATAAAATGAGTGTCTCAGTCATAATGGGAGCGGATCCCGCTACCCTAATTATATTGCCTTAATCTCTTTATTTATTTATTATTTATTTATTTTCAACATTTTCTATGTAGAATTTTTTGTGCCCTTTTTTTTTGTCACTAGCAAGAACCATGATAACATTTACACTGAACTGCGAACTCATTCTAAAGAAGCTTTGAGTTTCTTGCAATTATAAGCAATATATCGCAATGAATATATAGAAATAAATCCAGATATCTTTCTTTTCCAAACTAGCCTGTTGGGAATAACGGATCCCCGAAAACCGGATTCGACACCGAATCGAACCCCTAAATCAATGCGGAAGACGAAGCCCGGGAAAACACGCATCACCGATCGTAAAGCACACCACGGATTCGAGCGTACCTTGTTAGCCACAGATTAAACACCAACGCTGAAGAAGAGGAAGAAATTCTGGCCCCAATGATGTCAATTCGCCTTGAAAAGGGAAACGGCGTCGCCTTGAGCGTTTGGGAGAAAAAGAGAGAGAAAGGAACGTATGTTATACCAAGATGTGTCTTCTCTCTCTCTCTCCTTCCTTTTATACCTTCCAACATACGGGCCCTATTCCCGTGGGCCGGGCCCTTTTGGGCCCAACTTGAGCGGATGGGCCTTAAGCCCATCTCATAAATCCATCATCTCCCACTCGCACATGGTGGTGCAAAACCAACATGGGCGGACAGCCCTACTCGGTCCATCGAGAGAAAAATCCATCATAGACTCTCACTTAACATGGTGGGCCGAACATAATCCTCTTTTCCTCTCTTCAACATTCATACCGGTGAATAATCCGTGCGACCAAAGCATACTTTGAGAGCTCGTTGCCATACATCGTTAGGAATATATAGCAGCTCATAATGGGCATCATATCCCGAGTAGATTTAGTATGCAGTACCTAGATCGATCGATCACATTTATATCTCTCTTGATCTCTTTCAAACAATGATATATATATATATTGTATTCACAATTATGATTATCACAAAGACAGTCATAATTGGTTAACCGGTGAATACAAAACTACAATGTGACTCTCCAAAAACGATCTTCCTCTTTCCTTCAAACTCTCAATTTCAGTCCAGCTTGCTTGTCTAGAAATGCCCCATTAGATCGAATCAAACTCATGACCATTGGCAACATCCTAAGATAGTAAACACTAAATAGAAATCTTGAGAATAAGTAAGAGTCATGAGGGGACTAAGAAATTGAGGAACTCTCTTCCTCAAGAGTCTCACACGACATAAAAGTTGAGATCAAACTTTTGCCACTCTTATTGGTCGTCTCATGCATACGTAGTATGAAATACGTATTACGGTATTAACTCCTTTCCCATGGAGCGTATGTCTACACTTTTCAATACCGTACAGATGATAGTTCAGACATACCCATGTCTAACTTGAGTTCACATATCTACTCATTCATAAAATTCATCAGAACTCACATCTGGCATCTTAGACAGATAAAGTAAAATATGTGGGGTATTTCACTTTCGGACATAGTAAGTATTATGTCCTCATCTTAACACCAGTTAAGGCGACATACGTGTTTTAAGCTTGAGCTCTCGATTATCACCTAGATAATAAGCTTAAAAACAGTCTCATCTCTATTTATCACACAAAACGAGGCGATTACCCGTGTGAGTGGGCTAATCTTATATCTGTCCGACATACTTCTCAACTTAAAGTAATGCACTAAGCATTAAGATGCATAAAGATTAAACAAAGATTCATAGGCATTAATGATGAAAACACAAATTCATCAAATTGTGAACACTTAGGGAAAATACAATATTCAAGTACATCGTCTCTACGCAATCCTAAAGATTTCATATGGCCACAAAACACATCTCTAGGTATTGGCTTTGTCATAGGATCTGCTACCATTCCATGCGTAGTATGTACTCTAAGTTCACATCTTTTCGTGCAACCATATCCTTGACAAGATTATACTTGGTATCTATATGTTCGGTCTTGCCATGATATTTTGGATCTTTGGTATACGCTTTTTGTTGCTTGGCTACCACAATTAACCAACAATGAATCTGCAGCACTTCCAATAACACCTAAATGATCCAAAAAATCTCTTAAGCCAAACATCTTCTTATACTGCTGCTGATAATGCCACGAACTCAACTTACATCGTGGACAAGGCTATACATTTCTGTTTCTTACTGCTCCAACATATGGTGCCATTATTCGGTAAGAAAACAAACCCAGAGGTAGATTTCCTTTCATTTAAATCTCCTCTCCAATCAGTATTAGAATAGCCTTTGAGTTGTAGATCCTTTCCTTAATAACTCAACGTATGATCAGCAGTCCCTTTTAGATACCTTAGTATTCTCTTAACGGCTTTCCAATGTGCTTGACCTGGATTGGATTGGTATCTACTCACCATTCCAACTGTAAAGCATATGTCGGGTGTTGTACACATCATAGCATACATTAAGCTCCCAACAGCACTAGCATAAGGAACATGTTTCATTTGTTCCTTCTCTTGTGGAGTCCTTGGACACAGTTTATGGCTCAATTCTTCACCTTTTGCAATAGGAGTGTCTATAGGTTTACAATCCCATATCCTTCAACTCAAAGTTAGAAGACAACTATCTCTTGATAGTATTAACCAACTCCATATTGCTTCCGACAATTAGTATATCATCAACATATAATGATATGATCACAAATTGATCCTTGGATCCTTTGATATATACACAATGATTCTCATCAATCATTGTAAAATCATATGCCACTATGGCATTATGAAAATGTATATACCTTTGTCTCGACGACTGCTTAAGACTATATATCGACCCACAAAGTCGACATACATTTTCTTTTTGGCCTTTCATTATGAAACCAGCAGGTTGTTCCATATATGTTCCTTCCTCTAATTCTCCATTGAGGAAAGCAGTCTTTACATCCATTTGATGTAACTCAAGATCCATACTAGTCATTATTGCTAGAATAATGCCAATCAAGGTAAATCTCACTACAGGAGAAAATGTATTTTCATAATCAATTTCTTCCTGTTGATTATACCCCTTCGCCACAAGGCGAGCCTTATGCCTTTCTATTGAGCCATCATCCTTTCGCTTTATTTAGAGAACCTACTTGTTCCTATAGCTCTGCGTCCTTTTGGAAGATCAACCAGTTTCCAGATTTGGTTTGATTTCATTGACTCAATTTCCTCTTTCATTGCATGAATCCATTTTTCCTTATTAGGGCAGTTCAGAGCCTCATTAATATTTCTTGGCTCATCCTCTTCTTGTGGAGCAACCATAAAAGTTTCACTTTCAATGTCAAAACATCGACGGGGAATACTTTGGCGACTTGTTCACCGTATGGGAGATTGTACACTTAGCACATCATTCCCCATCATGCTCCCACTTGGATTAGGTAATGATGATGTCGTCATATCAGGTGGTTGCAATTGAGAATGAGTTGAATCTAATTCATTACATCTCATATTACTCCCACTTGGACGAACTCCACTGACATCATTATCTTAATCCAAGGTTTCAAAATAGGGAGTTATTTTCCCTTATTTCGCCCCTCTAAGAAAATTCATCCACTAAGGATGTGACATCCCGTGATTCAAATTCAGTTATACTCCCACTTTCCTGCTCATCTATGAACACATACCTGTTTGAGTGTTCGCAGTATCTCATGAAAATACTCTTATTTTCTTTGGGACCCAATTTCCCAAACTTGTGAGAGGACTCATGAATATAGGCAGCACAACCCCATGGCTTAAGAAAACTTAAGTTTGGTGTTCTAACTGTCCATAACTCATATGAAATGGAAATAACCGATTTGGAAGGCACCCGGTTAAGTATATAGGCAGCAGTTAACAACACATCACTCCATAAAGTGATGGGTAAGTTAGCATGCGCCTTCATGGACCTAACCATTCTAGTAAGGTTCTGTTTCTTCTCTCTGCAACACCATTTTGTTGAGGAGTATATGGAATAGACAACTATCTTTCTATTCCTTTTTCATCACATAATTTTCTGAACTTATCAGATAAATATTCTCAACCTCGATCGGATCTAAATACCTTTATTTTCCTGTCTAATTGATTTTCTACCAGGTTCATAAACCTTCTAAAACAACTTATGCTTCAGATTTATGAGAAATCAAATAGACATATCCGAATCAAGTAGAATCATCTATAAAAGTGATGAAACAAACAGCCCCTTGCATTCCTCTCACATTCATTGAACCACAGATGCCAAATGGATTAAATGCCGAGGAAATTCAGCTCTTTTACCTTTTCCAAATGGTCTCCTTGTCATTTTCCCTACTAGGCAATGCTCACATATGGACAAATCAACTTTTTCAATATTGCCCAACAAGCCCTTTTTGGCTAGTCTTTTCATATGTTGTTGGCCCATATGACCAAGTCAAGCATGCCATCATATTCACATCATTATCATATAAGATAGAAGACGTGAAACAAGGGGATAACATATTGACATCATCACAGTCAACATTTAGTACAATAAAACCATCTAGAAAGTGACCACAACCATAGTAGTTTGTATCTAAACACAAATCTACACCTTTATTATGGAAGTTCATACCAAAACCAAGCTTAACCAACACTAAGACAGACACTTAAATTTCGACGAATCCCCAGAGCATATAGAACATCAAGATGCGTCCACCATGCATGTTCAATTGGCAGGTGCCAATTCCTTTACATCAGCTCTAAAGTTGTTTCCAATATAGATCCACTTAGTTCCAATTGGTATCGTCGGAATTCCACGAAGGATCCTCTATCCTTTGCTACATGGTCTGTCGCTCTTGAATCTACATTCCACAAAGGATTGGATTCAGCCTATAATGCAGAACTTGACACATAAGCAAAGTTCTCAAATGTACAAGAGGTGTATAGCTTCTTTGGCTCACGACAGTCGCGAGCATAGTGACCTCTCTTGTCACAATTGTAACACATCACTCTTGACATTTTCTTCACTTGAGGACGTTTTCCTCTCTTGTGTTGGTTAACTCTTGATTTCTTGCAATAAGGACTTGATCCTTTGCATTCCCACATATTGAATGAATCAATATGCTTGCGCTTAGAGCACAAAGCTCTTTCTGAGCTAGAACCAGCATAGCAAATGTCTATTTTTGGCTCAAATACCGTTAGGCGGTCCTCTACTAGCTCAAGGTGGTGCACGACACCCTCAATATCTTCCATAATGTGGTCAAGAGCTTCTAGTGCTTCTTGCTTTTCCAGCACATATTGAATCTTCATATTCAATATTTCACTATTATTGCCGTTCATATCAGCAATTACATTCTTAGTTCTTGAACCATCGTTCGAACACATCGAGACATACATGCACGAATAATTAATGCCTATCATTTATGCATCCCTATTTGTATAGACCCATCGTATTAATAAATAATTTCAAGTAAGGCTTCAGAATCAAAATGTCACTATGTTTCCAATCATCCTCCAAAAATCCTAACTTAAAATTATTATTAATATAATTATCTTATGCAAATAAATTCTATGAAGTTACAAAAAATTCTATTACTACCAACAGCTAATTACCCACAAAGAACCAGCGATAACGAAAGCAAAAGATAATTGACATACAATTAAAAACAATAATGCTTTCAATTAACACAATTAGGTAGTAATCATTACATAATTAATCAAAGAAATAAATAGGGAATGTCCTTCTAATCTATCAGTCAAAACATCTTAGAAAACTGAAGGCACATTTGCCAACTATGGAAAAACTTTTGGAGAGCATTCATGTCTCCACCAAGGCGCATTCACTCGGCGCCATGTGTCGCTCAATCTAAGGGTTGAAGTTTTGACCAACTCAATCCTATAGTGCTCTTACAAAAGCTTCAACCAGCCTCCGTAACCGGGACCACGTTGACCTCCCATAGCCGATCCAACACCGCTTGCCATTCAGGTGGAAGAGTGTTCATCAAAGCCGGCACCTTATGAAAATCCGGCATAAGATAACAATTTGAGATGATTTCCGTATCATCGATTGACCGACACACGTGATACTAAATCACCGTCATGCCACCGATAATAATCCTAACTCGTCATCAGCCTCTTAAGTCTTGCATTTCCCTCGTTCGTTCTCGGGATTGCAGGTATCCTTGCATAACGCATCATAGTTCCTGCAACAAATGCAGAATTAAAAATGGATCACTTATAATCCATAATTAATATAAGAGAAAATACATAATTTTCCAAAATTCATGCAACAAATGCAGAATTAAAAATGGATTACTTATAACCCACATAGGCCTAACTGAAAAAGAAAACAAATTCCTCTTCTTTTTTTTTTTTTTTTTTTTTTTCGGGTCAACGGTCAAAGTCAACGGTCGTCGGTCAACGGTCAACGGGCGCGCGGGTCGAACCGGTCGGACCGGCCGTGCCGGTCGGACAAACCGACCGCACGTGCCGCGCACGTGCGTTGCCTGACGTCACGCAGACGTCAGCCGGCACGTGCCTCGCGCGTGAGTGTGCTGACGTCACGCAGGACGTCGCCCGCACGTGCGCGGCATGCGCCGGGTGTCGGGTCTGGTCGCCGGCCGGTGAACCGGCCAGCCAACCGTCGTCGGCGTCATCAATCGACGTCATCCCCGACGGTTATCGACCGTTGGTGACGTCACGATGACGCCGTCAGCACGCGTCGGTCCGCGGACCGGCGCGTGCCGGTTCGCCGGCCGCCGGCGCGCACGTGCTGGTTCGCCACCGGCGCGTGTGGCGCACGCGCTGGCGAAGCCAGCGCTTCCAGGCGCGTCGCGCCCACGCGCAGCGCCTTCCGGCCGCGCGTGTGGGCGCGTGCAGCGGCTCCCGGCGGCGATCGACACATCGCCGGACTCATCTCGACGTCGCGCTTCTCCCAGTTCCTTCAAAATTTGATTTAGACTTACGAAAACTCAGAAAAAAAGGCCGAAAAGCGCTCGGGTGTCGGGATTTTCGCCCGGTTCCGTACGGCCGAAGTAATTTCTCGAAAAATCAATCAAAAACATCGAATTGATCGGGAAAACGTGAACTAGGCTCGATACCAATGTTGGGAATAACGGATCCGAAAACCGGATTCGACACCGAATCGAACCCCTAAATCAATGCGGAAGACGAAGCCCGGGAAAACACGCATCACCGATCGTAAAGCACACCACGGATTCGAGCGTACCTTGTTAGCCACAGATTAAACACCAACGCGAAGAAGAGGAAGAAATTCTGGCCCCGATGATGTCAATTCGCCTTGAAAAGGGAAACGGCGTCGCCTTGGCGTTTGGGAGAAAAAGAGAGAGAAAGGAACGTACGTTATACCAAGATGTGTCTTCTCTCTCTCTCCTTCCTTTTATACCTTCCCCCTCCACGGGCCCTATTCCCGTGGGCCGGGCCCTTTTGGGCCCAACTTGAGCGGATGGGCCTTAAGCCCATCTCATAAATCCATCATAGCCCAATAATGATGATTCAAAATGGCATGCTATTCCTGAATTGCATACCCATAATTTTCTGATGTGGCTAACGGATTTATTGCCTAATACAGAGACATGGATGACTATATATAACCGCATAATCCCTCCTCGTCCAGCAAATATCACTGCACGTACATAAAACTTGACGCTTCTACTCTATCCTTCGGAAGATCCAAAAGATGAAGAGCTTCAGCATGTCTTTCCTCGTCCTCTTTCTCTTACTAAGCTTTGGTAAGTCATATTTGCTCTGAAGAAAGTGTTTTTTTTTTCCTTTCGGGTCACGTCTCTTGAATTTCACTGTATGGACAACCTATTTTTTTACATAATTCGTGGGAAGTTATAACTATGGAGTCTGAGAGACATATACTATTGATAGTAATCATCTCAAAGATTTGAAATTTGACTTATGCAGCCTTTTCCTTTTCTCTATTTTCCTTTTCTTGGGATGCAGGCAACGAGGTGACGATAGTGAGAGCAGCAAACGTATGCATAGATTCTAATGATTTGGGAAAGGAATGCGTTTTGGCGCAGTGCAAGGCTTTGTGCACTCAGAAACGGGGTCCACAGGCAACTGGAGCCTGCATAACTCTGCAAGTTTGTAATTGTAGTTACCCATGTTAATGTCAACATAAGTTGGCATTGTTCTGCCTGAAATAATGTGATTTCATCGCAATGACGATTTGCTTCATTGTGTCTCTATTTGGTATGAAAATCTTATGCATACTCGCACCCTCAATCATATTATGATACTACCGGTAACGATGTGTCTTGTACACTGATAAGGCAAAAGAAAACACTAGATCAAAGACGTTGAAGCCCAGCCTTATTAACAAGATGATCAAACTTGTGGACACCTAAATTATCTCAATGGTAAGTTCGAGATTTCGATCACAGTGAGGCTCATTTTAAAAAATAATAATAATAATAATTCGAATTTCATTAATTTGTAATCTTTTTCAGACATTTGATTTAGGGGCAATAAAATTTAAAGATCTCGAATTTCATTAAAGAAATTTTAACCTTAAAAGCCAATCGAATTCAAGACTTCGTGAGACCCCAACCACGGCATTACTTTAAAAAATAATTAGAATTTCATTAATTTTTAATCTCTTTTTCGGTACTTAATTAAGGGCCAATGACATTTAAAAATCTCAGATCCAAAAAAAAAAAACACAGAGAAAATTTCAAACTCAAACACCGAGTGACCATTTGAGACACAATATTTGTCATCATAGGAATTGAGTTACTCACAATCTTCAAGATCGGGCCTCATGGCCCAACTGCACAAAACTCAAAAAAGGTTTTCCCTTTCTAGGGGCTGGAAAAAAACAATTAATGTGGCATTTTTCCTTCTTTAGAAACCGGGTTGCGCCCCTTTGAACGATTCGTACCCCTTTCCCCCTATTTTAATCTTTTTTTCCTTTTTCTTCCCGTCTCTTTTTGTCTCATCTCAATTCCCCATTGCTGTTTTTTTTTTTTTTTTTTTTTTCTCTACACGTTATCATACTAGGAGAGATTAGATCCCATTTTTGTCATTTTCTTCATTTAGTCTTATCCCCTTCCTTTGACCTTTCTACTCTCTCTCCCCCCTCCCCAAGCCCACGCGAGCTGTCATGGAATCCCTCCCTTGAATGCATGTGAACCTCTTTTTCACTAGATAGAGGAGACTTGCCAGCAAGTAAAAACTTTTGTTTCAGAATTATTTTTTTATTCCAAATTTGAATTTAAAATAAAGATTCGTTTGATAAAGTTATTTCATTTTTTTTTATTTTTGAAATAAATTTCTATTTCGGAAATAGGTTTGGAATAGAAATCAAAAATAAAATATTTTTACTTTTCTATTTTTGGAACAAAAATAAAAAATAAAAACTCTTTTTATTGCTCGTCCTTGCTACTAGTCGGTTACCCATCCATTGCTACCGATCTTTGTTCGTCATCCGTTGTTACCACACCCCGCTGCCATCGGTCGCCTCCGATCACAGGTTACCGTCGTCGCCTCCCCCATTGGCCGTCAACCCTTACCGGCCGTCACCATTACCGCCTCCCCCACCGACCGCCGCCGCCCCGCCGCCAATGGCCAACCGCGACCACCGCCGCCCATTTGGAAGAGAGAAATTTTATTTTGTTATCAAACGAATTACTATTCTTGTAATTAAAATTTTGTACCATTATCAAACGCATATTTTTGCTTAAAAACTCATTCAAGAATAGAAATATAAAAATTTATTTATTTTACAAAAAATCATTTATGGTCGGAATGGTTATCATTAGCAAATGCGAGGGAAAACACTAATCTATTTAAAAACTTGGGCGCTACCACAGCCATGTCTAGCCATCATGCGGCCGTCGTCCATGGCCACATTCACCACCAATACCCTTCAACGTTATCGGTCAAGAACCGATTGCTTGGAAACACAACGCGTACACAAAAGACATTGAAACGAGAACAAACAAACCGAGGGGTGGTGGCAGGGATCGATCATAACTCATTTAGCAAGCCACGGGTAGCCACAATGGACAAAAAATTCAAAGCAATCAAGCGAGCTTCATCTAGGCATTTCATCAAATAGGTTGTGTGCGTTACCTATTCTTAACGTTTTCAGTTCAAAGGGGACTCAGATTCACACTAGAATTCATGAAGATCAACATGTACCATTCAAGGACAAAACAAAAGGGTGACATAGGCCAGAGCTCGTGCTAGTCAGATGGCCGCAAGCACTAGTTCAACGTTGCCCAAAACAGGGCAAACAAGAAAAGACGAGCGAAAATAGAGAGTGACGGCGTCATCCCCTCCTAGGCCTAGTGACATCAAACGGCGAACAAGCTTAATAGATCGGGCTATATCCGTCCGAATCGTTGTTTCCGAGCTGTCATCCTCATGAGCCAACCCTAAATAGGAAAAACCAAGACCGTCCGAATTGGGACATACTATAGCTTCAAGGAGGACAATGAGCTACAGCTGATTGTTGATTTTGGTTCAAATGCATAGTGAGTGGAAGGGTGCCAAGACAAAAAAGTTGCCAATAGAGCAAACAAACAGGCCACAAGAGGCAACAAGACAGGAAGGCAAGGCCAAACAACGGCCAACCAACACCCAAAAACAAAAGGCAGGATGAACACGATCGACAGTTAAAGCAACCCAAGCGAGACTTCAATGGCGAAACAACTTCGAAAAGACAAGACTCCCAGCCCACGGAAGGACACAGCAAGGAGACAAAGGAGACGAGAAGTCTCCAAGTATCTCGCCTATCCCAAGGAGGGTCGAGCATCAGTCATCAAAAAAGTAACCACCAGCCATCGAATCAGTGAAGCATCAGTCACAACATCAAAGGACAAGTGGATGGGCTTCTGTAGAAGAGAAAATAATCAGGTTAATGCCCCAGGCACGTTGGAATCTCATGTTCCTTGCATTATCCTCAACATTCCTGAACGTCACGACCTTGTCTTTGACAACTTTAAAGAGGTGATGATTCTTCATGGTCGGAACCGCTAAAGTTTCCTCTCTAAAAAGAATACCATTCCCACTTTTCCATATGATATGACAAAGAGCCCCAAAGGAGAATTTGGCAATGCATTTATATAATCCTTACCCAAGAGTAAAGTCATAGCCCACCGGAGATTATCTACCCACGATCTATTGCGCCATGGGAGATTGCATCTAGTGGCCCAAAGGAAAGCAAGGCCAGCAGTGATACAACAGCCAAAACAAAAGGTGATCAATGGAATCCGGTAGATCATTGCAAAAGGCACAGGTGCCACTATCAATCCTATCAAACAAGAGTAAATGAGCTTGGGTAGGAAGTATACGCAAGGTGATAAGCCAAAGAAAGAATTGGTACCGAGTTGAGATGGAGGAATTCTAAATGAATGCATGCCACGAGACTTCTTTCTTCTTCCGCCTAAAGGCCTCACAAGCCAAAGCAACCGTAAACCGCCCAGAGGAGCTTTCATTCCATCGGAAATGGTCAAGGTCGCGAGAAAGGCTGGGGAGAAGGATTTGCCATGACTCCAAAATAGCCTTTAAAGCGTGGGTAGAGGGGGAAAAGAGATCAACAACGGTTGCTTGCCTAGCCAACCTAGATCTGTATACGAAAGAGTTTGAAAAAGTAAGATTAAGAGGCCCCATAGGATGCCAATGATCGAACCGTAGAGAAGTGGAATAGCCGTCCCCTATACTCCAAAAGAAGGAGTTTTGGAAATCCCTCCTAAGCTGAAGGATTTTCTTCTAAGCCCAAGAACAGTAGGTTGGCTTACTGGTGACCCAAAATTTTTTCCTTTTTAAGAAGGTAGAATGGATTCACCTACACCATAAGGCCTCCTTGTCAAAAAACATGATCCAGATGTGCTAGAGTATGACCGCTTTATTAGAATCCTGCAACCTCATAATGCCGAGTCCTCCTTTCTCTTTTGGAAGGCAAACATCCTCCCAGGAAACTTTCGCACCTCCCCTTCCTAGGTGCGGGCCTTTCCAAATAAACCGTCGCAAGATATGCTCAATTTGATCCAGGACAGAAACTAGTAAAATAAAGACACTTGCTCAAAAAGCTTGAATTGCATGGAGGAGAGGGCAGAAGCGGAGGGAGCTCGAGGGTTGACTCGGTGGGGGCGTGAGCTATAGGTGACGAGAATTGGTGGAGAAGGAGGGGTGGTCTTTGGACATGTGGCGGTGGAAAGATGGGGCAGAGAAGTTGAGATGAAGACAACGGCTACCAGGGGGAGGGGGGCGGGGGCAAATAGGACGAAGGAGAGAGAGAAATTGTGGGGCAACTTTAGTGGGGCTTGTCTTCGTGGCATATGAGCAGTTGGATGTGTGGCAATGAAATGGAGACATGAAGAAGTGGGGCGGTGCAGGTGCATTGGTTGGATGGAGGCGTGAGGCAGAGGGAGAATGAAGGGCTGAACTTCTTCGAAGGAAAATGAAAGAAAAGTAGAAGTGGCCGAGGAGGGAAGTAGCTTGGTGCATGCAAGAGAGAGATCGAAGGAGGGGGGAGTAAACGTGCGAGAGAAGCCTCAGATGGGGGAGGAGGGGGGAGGGAGGAAGTCAAAGTAAAATATCCCAAATAATCAATGTTCGAACCCCAAAATCCACATGCTTATCCCCTTGGTCCCCCGCAATACTTTCTTGCATAATATCTTACAAATAACCTAATTTCGTGCCAAAAGTTATAGCCCCCTTACCAGCCCACGAATTTCACAAATTGGACTTCCAATTCAATCCAATTTCGTCCTAAAAAATCTCCATACTAATATACTTGGTCCCCACTTACTTTCTTGTATGTAAATTCCCACAATTAACAAGTCTTGGACATCAAAAATGGCCATTTTCTCACCCATCCGAATTTACTTTCGTTTTTTCTGATTCATCCAAAATTCAATTTCTTAACAAATTGTTGAGGAGGGTGTCCATGCCAATTTCCACACTTGCCTTCACAAACTAGTCCTTTTTGGAAGGCCAAAAATCCATTTGAAAATGGCCAACCGAATTTCCTTTCTTTTCTCGAAAGATAAGTCGACATTCCTAAAATAAATTGTGAAACGACAAAACTTTCAATTTCTGAAATCGGATTCAAATTCGCGGTTAATTTCAATCTGACGCGATTTTAGCGTGACCTCACCTACCAAGTAGCTTTTAGGAATTTTTAGCGCAATTGACCCGTGGTCGATTATTTTCAAGCCACATTGTGTGATTCGATTGATCAACGGTTTGATTTGAATTAATTAAGTATCTGATTTATACTGATATGCAGGAAGGAACTGAGGCAAGGTAAATCCTCTGTCTTGTGTGTGCATAGACAACCTTTAGGCGTATTTCCTTCCTAGTCGGAGTTTAGGGGGTGAACTTGCTAAGACATTGTCTCACCCTATCATGGGCTTAATATTTTCAGGTCCTTAAAAGGTTGCTCCTCCTGAGTGTTTTGGTCGGTCGATGAGGGTCACTGAGCGGGTTTATAACTATCCCAATCTCGGAAGTCACTAGGTCTATGAACTTGTAGTGACCATTGTCTGGGTCAAAGAGATTCCACATCATGTGATACCTCATCGATTCAGGGCGTGGTTCCGCTATGGACCCAATGGTTTCGGGGTGGGTCCCCTAAGGTGTTTTGAAATCCCCACTGGGATAATCAATGCCACTCTAGGGGAGAGTGTAGTTGACCCTCCAGATGGTGTGGTGGAGGACCCGGCATCTCGTCCTAATCCGGTGGAGACTGAAGAATCGACGAACGAGTTTGACTAGCTAGTCATGGGACAGCTTTGGAGAACCGATCTTTTGCTAGACTTGTGAATATAGACTAATGCGGTAAATGACTTAGTCTGTTGTGTATATAAGTGTGTTGTGGTTTTCAAAATCATGGTCCTGCTTTTTTATCCCATCTTTGTGTTTTCTAGGGATTTATTTATTTGTTTCCGCATGCGCATTAAAATGAATGGGTCGGCGATGCGTCCTGGGACGTCGCAATTTAATCGAAAAATGAGGGATGGGCGCGCGCTCGAGGATCGGGGTGTGACAGGGAACATGTGGAGAATTAGAGTCTACGTTAAAAGTCTTAACCTCCATAGATTTCAAAACATTAATCGCTGGACCCATCTTTTTACAATGTCAACCTAATTTAATCACGAGGATGGCCAAGGAGAGACTTGATTATTCTTATAAAATGAGCTATTGACTCTAATTTCATATCATGACGATAAAATGCTGCAACATTTATGGACATCTCTAATCAATCTTCTCCATCCTCTTTGTTTGTTTATTTTGTTTTGACTAAGAAAGCAAGTAAATTGATTATTAAAATGAATAAAAGTCAGGGGGTAATCCTATTAAGCACCCAAAAGACAAAATTAGTCAATAATATCCAGTACTAATACATACATATTGGTCAAAAAACTACAAAAAAAATTAAGTAAATGAATTGGAATTTCTTTTTGTGTGGGTGTGTGTCAATTCGGTTTGATAGGTGGGTGGGTGGGTGGGTGATTTCACGCTCGAAACTAGGAATTGGATCAATACTCACTGGTTAGTATATATTGGAATTGGGAATTAGATAGGTCTTCATGAAAATTGTTGGTTTTGAGCCAATTCGGTCTAGTTTCAAGCGATCCAGGTGATTTCCGGTTCCTTTGCATACCCCTAATCTCCACTCCATTTTGGCTAAGACACTCTTTTTGTCAATCAATTGATTGAAATATCCATCTCTCTTCGATTTATTGTTTCTTTTTTATCAACCTAATTAACAATTTGCCTTTATTTCTATTATCTCTCTTTTTTAACCGAGCATCTTATTATCCCTTCCCTAAAGAATGTTGCATTCACGATAGCTTAAGAACACACAATTAATTGCTTGTTTTTTCTTGAATAGTGTGAGCGAAAATATGTTTCAAAATTGAGAATTAACATTCAATATAATCATTTTGCCGATCTTGATCAAAAATGGAAAGGAAAAATTGATCAAAATATGGAAAATGTTAATTTGTTAGAAACATGATCAAATAACAAACATATTTATGTTCAAATCATATTTAAATATTGACAAAATATAATCACATAAAAGGGAAAAAATGAAACTCTGTTCTTCTACTCCTACTATGAAGAAAGTAATTAATATCGATTTTATATTTAATCTCATATCAAGTGGATCAAAGCTTTAAAATGGTTTTTTTTTTTTTTTGGTCGGTCCTACTCTAATCCTACTCTAATACTCACTCTCAGACTTTTGCCATTGCCTCCTTGCAGGGCTTGGGAGTCAAAACCCACTCCTGAAATGAAATCGTCCCCACCCCAATCCCCCATGAGAATGTGGGGATTTGAACCCCCAACCTCCCCCTTCCAAGTTGGAAATGTGGCCACTAGGGCGAACCCCCAGTGGTTAAAATAGTTTGAAAGTGTTGAATGTGAAAATAAATTTTCTACCCCATCTTGCAATTCCTATTAAAATGTAAAAAGCTTAAAAGAAAGCATAAATCGGTGGTATTTAGCTTTAGAAACCTACATACATATTTTAGAAAAACACCCATAAGGTGAAAATCAGTTAGACAATTAGATTAAATTTTAATTTTCAACTTTTAAATAAAGTTTCTTGCAACTATTTGATAAAAAAAATGGGCAATTAATTATGGGTTCATAAACTGTCATAGCTAGAAATTTCTAACCTTCTATGTAACTTTTATGATAAAAATATGAGACTACAAATTAAAATTAACGACCTTCTCTAAGCAAAGTGATAATAGGATTCAAGATAAGATAATATCTTGTTGGATATAATTTTGACATTTATATTATGAAATTGATCAAACAAGAGATTATAGAAATAATGGTAATTTTATTAATTAGGTTGATGAAAAAGGAAACAATTAATTGGAGAGGAAAGGATATTTTGGAGAATTAATTGACAAAATGAGAGAGAGAGAGAGAGAGAGAGAGAAGAATACTTCGGTCAATTAATTGATCAAATGAGTGTCTCAGTCATAATGGGAGTGGATCCCGCTACCCTAATTATATTGCCTTAATCTCTTTATTTATTTATTATTTATTTATTTTCAACATTTTCTATGTAGAATTTTTTGTGCCCTTTTTTTTGTCACTAGCAAGAACCATGATAACATTTACACTGAACTGCGAACTCATTCTAAAGAAGCTTTGAGTTTCTTGCAAATATAAGCAATATATCGCAATGAATATATAGAAATAAATCCAGATATTTTTCTTTTCCAAACTAGCCCAATAATGATGATTCAAAATGGCATGCTATTCCTGAATTGCATACCCATAATTTTCTGATGTGGCTAACGGATTTATTGCCTAATACAGAGACATGGATGACTATATATAACCGCATAATCCCTCCTCGTCCAGCAAATATCACTGCACGTACATAAAACTTGCAGCTTCTACTGTATCCTTCGGAAGATCCAAAAGATGAAGAGCTTCAGCATGTCTTTCCTCGTCCTCTTTCTCTTACTAAGCTTTGGTAAGTCATATTTGCTCTGAAGAAAGTGTTTTTTTTTTTTCCTTTCGGGTCACGTCTCTTGAATTTCACTGTATGGACAACCTATTTTTTTACATAATTCGTGGGAAGTTATAACTATGGTGTCTGAGAGACATATACTATTGATAGTAATCATCTCAAAGATTTGAAATTTGACTTATGCAGCCTTTTCCTTTTCTCTATTTTCCTTTTCTTGGGATGCAGGCAACGAGGTGACGATAGTGAGAGCAGCAAACGTATGCATAGATTCTAATGATTTGGGAAAGGAATGCGTTTTGGCGCAGTGCAAGGCTTTGTGCACTCAGAAACGGGGTCCACAGGCAACTGGAGCCTGCATAACTCTGCAAGTTTGTAATTGTAGTTACCCATGTTAATGTCAACATAAGTTGGCATTGTTCTGCCTGAAATAATGTGATTTCATCGCAATGACGATTTGCTTCATTGTGTCTCTATTTGGTATGAAAATCTTATGCATACTCGCACCCTCAATCATATTATGATACTACCAGTAACGATGTGTCTTGTACACTGATAAGGCAAAAGAAAACACTAGATCAAAGACGTTGAAGCCCAGCCTTATTAACAAGATGATCAAACTTGTGGACACCTAAATTATCTCAATGGTAAGTTCGAGATTTCTTATCACAGCGAGGCTCATTTTAAAAAATAATAATAATAATAATTCGAATTTCATTACTTTGTAATCTTTTTCAGACATTTGATTTAGGGGCAATAAAATTTAAAGATCTCGAATTTCATTAAAGAAATTTTAACCTTAAAAGCCAATCGAATTCAAGACTTCTTGAGACCCCAATCATGGCATTTCTTTAAAAAATAATTAGAATTTCATTAATTTTAATCTCTTTTTCGGTAGTTAATTAAGGGCCAATGACATTTAAAAATCTCAGATCCAAAAAAAAAAAAAAAAAAAAACAAAGAAAATTTCAACCTCAAACACCGAGTGACCATTTGAGACACAATATTTGTCATCATAGGAATTGAGTTACGATCTTCAAGATCGTGCCTCATGGCCCAACAGCACAAAACTCAAGAAAGGTTTTCCCTTTCTAGGGGCTGGAAAAAAACAATTAATGTGGCATTTTTCCTTCTTTAGAAAATGCAATCAACTCTCAAAATTTGTTAGATTGATATAATTAAGCAACTCTATTAACTTCGTTCAGTTTGGCTAACGGAAAATGATAGCAATACTTTTTCTTAATTACTTTATCTCTTTTACTTGGCACATGACCAAAACAAAAAAGGTGAAGCCAAAAATGATGTCGTTTTGGGCCAATTTAATTATCAACATAAATATTAATTAAATTAAATTAAAAATAAAATAAATGTAATTATAAAAAAGAAGGGGTAAGTCATTTTCAAATTTTATAAATAAACAAAATTTAATATCAAAATGAGTAGCAACTTATGGTTCAAGTTTTTTAACCTATAAGTCATTTTCATTTAAGAACCGTTACTAATCCATTTTGTGATAAGTCGATTATAAAACCAAATAAAATTTTGGAAGAAATATATTACTCTTGTCCAGAGAAAATATGATTGAAGACTTGATTACGTTACTTTATCAACTAGTGCTCTTCTAATATCACATCTTTGCTTGAACATCAAGGTTTGATTTTTATTTTATTTTTTTGGAAAGATTTTCATGCATTAAAGGAATTCCCCCAAAATCCATTTTTAGGGTTTTACCTGATATCAAATTTTTTTTGAGAATTTTTTATGCATTTCTAAGAGAAAAATGCTCAAAATCAATTTTAGGCCTTTCCCTAAAAAAAATAATATTTCAGCTATTTTGACTTCTTTTTTGAATTTTTTTAAAATAAAAATTAATAATATAATAATATAATAAACTAAACCGATTTGTGCCGCTTCTGACTATTCGTACCCCTTTCCCCCTATTTTAATCTTTTTTTCCTTTTTCATCCCCTCTCTTTTTGTCTCATCTCAATTCCCTATTGCTGTTTTTTTTTTCTTCTTCTTTTTCTTTGTCTCTACGCGTTATCATACTAGGAGAGATTAGACCCCATTTTTGTCATTTTCTTCATTTAGTCTTATCCCCTTCCTTTGACCTTTCTGCAACTCTTCCCCCTCCCCAACCCCACGCGAGCCGTCATGGAAGACCTCCCTAGAACACCTCTGAACCTCTTTTTCACTAGATCGAGGAGACTTGCTAGCGAGTAAAAACTTTTGTTCCACAATTATTTTTTTATTCCAAATTTGAATTTAAAATAAAGATTCGTTTGATAAAATTATTTCATTTTTTTTTATTTTTAAAATAGATTTATATTATAGAAATAGGTTTTGAATAGAAATCAAAAGTAAAATATTTTTACTTTTCTATTTTTGGAACAAAAATAAAAAAATAAAAACTCATTTTATCGTTCATCCTTGCTACTAGTCGGTTGCCCATCCATTGCTACCGACCGATGTTCGTCGTCCGCTGTTAACACTCCCTACTACCACCGATTGCCTCCGATCACAAGTTACCACCGTCGCGTCCCCCATTGGCCGTCGGCCCCTACCGGCCATCGCCACTGCCGCCTCCCCCTTTGGCCGCCGTCGCCCCCGTCGCCGATGGCCAACCGCCGCACACCGCCGCCCATCGCTAGAAGAGAGAAATTTTGTTTCGTTATCAAACGAATTACTATTCTTGTAATTAAAATTTTGTATCATTATCAAATGCATATTTTTGCTTAAAAACTCATTCAAGAATAGAAATAGAAAAATGTATTTATTTTACAAAAATTCATTTATGGTCGGAATGGTTATCATTAGCAAATGCGAAGGAAAACACTAATCTATTTAAAAACTTGGGCGCTACCACGGCCATGTCTAGCCATCATGCGGCCATCATCCATGGCCACATTCACCACCAATACCCTTCAACATCACCGGTCAAGAACCGATTGCTGGGAAACACAACGTGTACACAAAAGACATTGAAATGAGAACAAACAAAGCGAGGGGTGGCGGCAGGGATCGATCAAAACTCATTTAGCAAGCCACGGGTAGCCACAATGGACAAAAATTTAGAGCAATCAAGTGAGCTTCGTCTAGGCATTTCATCAAATAGGTTGTGTGCGTTACCTATTCTTAACGTTTCCAGATCAAAGGCGACTCAGATTCACACTAGAATTCATGAAGATCAACATGTCCCATTCAAGGACAAAACAAAAGGGTGACACGGGCTAGAGCTCGTGCTGGTCGGATGGCCACAAGCACTAGTTCGGCGTTGCCCAAAACAGGGCAAACAGGAAAAGATGAGCAAAAATAGAGAGTGAAGGCGTCATCCCATCCCAGGCCTGGTGACATCAAATGGCGAACAAGCTTAATAGATCGAGCTATATCCGTCCACATCACTGTTTCCAAGCCGTCATCCTCGTAAGCCAACCCTCAATAGGAAAAACCAAGACCGTCCAAATTAGGACATATTGTAGAGTCAAGGAGGACAATGAGCTGCAGCTGATTGTCAGTTTTGGTTCAAATGCGTAGTGAGTGGAAGGGTGCCAAGATGTAGTGAGTGGAAGGGTGCCGAGACAAAAAAGTTGCCAATAGGGCAAACAAACAGGCCACAAGAGGCAACAAGACAGGAAGGCAAGGCCAAACAACGGCCAACCAACACCTAAAAAAAAAGGCGAGATGAACACGGTCGACAGTCAGAGCAACCCAAGCGAGACTTTGATGGCGAAACAGCTTTGAAAAGACAAGACTCCCAGCCCACAAAAGGACGCGGCAAGGAGACGAAGGGGGCAAGAAGTCTCCAAGTATCCCGCCTATCCCAAGGAGGGTCGAGCATCAATCATCAAAAAAGTAACCACCAACTGTCGGATCAGTGAAGCGTCAGTCACAACATTAAAGGACAGGTGGATGGGCTTCTGTAGAAGAGAAAATAATCGGGTCAATGCCCTAGGCACGCTGGAATCTCTTGTTCCTTGCATTATCCTCAACATTCCTAAATGTCATGGCATTGTCTCTGACAACTTTAAAGAGGTGATTCTTCATAGTTGAGATTGCTAAAGTTTCCTCTCTAAAAAGAATATCATTCATGTTTTTCCATATGACATGACAAAGAGCCCCAAGGGAGAATCGGGCAATGCATTTATAGAAATCTTTACCTGAGAGTAGAGTCATAGCCCACCGAAGATTACTAGCCCACGATCTATTACACCATGGGAGATTGCATCTAGTGGCCCAAAGGAAAGCAAGGCCAGTAGTGATACGACAGCAAAAAAAAAGGTGATCAATGGAATCCGGTAGATCATTGCAAAAGGCACAAGTGCCGCTATCAATCCTACCAAACGAGAGTAAACGAGCTTGGGTAGGAAGTCTACGCAAGGTGATAAGCCAAAGAAAGAATTGGTACCGAGTTGAGATGGAGGAATTCTAAATGAATGCGTGCCACGAGACTCGGTCCTTCTTCCGCCTAATGGCCTCCCAAGCCGAAGCAATCGTAAACCGCCCAGAGGCGCTTTCATTCCATCGAAAACGGTCAGGGCTGCAAGAAAGGCTGGGGAGAAGGATCTACCATGACTCCAAAATAGCCTTTAAAGCGTGGCCAAAGAGGGAAAAGAGATAAGTGACGATTGCTTGCCTAGCCAACCTGGATTTGTATATGAAAGAGTCTTAAAAAGTAAGATTAAGAGGCCCCATAGGATGCCAATGATCGAACCATATAGAGAAGTGGAATACCCGTCCCCTATACTCCAAAAGGAGTTCTGGAAATCCCTACTAAGCTGAAGGATTTTCTTCCAGGCCCAAGAACAATAGGTTGGCTTACTGGTGACCAAAAAGTTTTTCCTTTTTAAGAAGGTAGAATGGATCCACCTACACCATAAGGCCTCCTTGTTAGAAAACATGATTAAGATGTGCTTGAGCATGGCCGCCTTATTAGAATTCCTACAACCTCCTAATGCCAAGTTCTCCTTCCTCTTTTGGAAGGCAAACATCCTCCCAGGAAACTTTCGCACCTACCCTTCCTAGGTGCGGGCCTTTCCAAAGAAACTGTCACAGGATATGCTTAATTTGATCCAGGACAGCAACTAGTAAAATAAAGACACTTGCCCAAAAAGCTTGAATTGCATGGAGAACCGATCTAATCAATTGCAAGCGACCAACAAAGGATAAGAAGCGATGGGTCCAGGATTGTACCCTTGCTGTAATACGGTCGATGAGGGCACAACAATCCACCTTATTGAGCCTCGAGATAATGACTGGGACCCCCAAATAGCAAACCAGGAGATGCTCTTCATTAAACCCAAGAACTTGCAAGATTTCATTCCTTGAAGACGTCATGCCTCCTACTAGAAAAACCTCACTCTTGCGAGGGTTTGGGTGAAGACCACTCCACGAAGAAAAGATGTCCAAGCCTTCCTTAAGGATGCAAACTAAGGGCAAGTCAGCTTCACAGAAAAGGAAGACGCCATCCGCAAAAAATAAATGTGATAAGCCCGTTGCTTTGCACCTCCTATAGAAATTGAACTCCGGCCTCAAAGAGTGAGTATAAAGAATTCCATAGAAGACTTCCATGACCAAGGTAAATAGGTAGGGGGAGATAGGGTCCCTTTGCCTAAGGCCACGGCCACTAACAAAAAACCATGTAATTTTCCATTCAAAGCAATTAAGAATTTAGGGGTGTGAACACATACCATGATGAGGCGGGTCAAATGCTCGAGGAATCCAAAGCCAAGGAGAACCAACTCGAGAAAGTCTCAATCTACCGTGTCATAAGCTTTTTGGAAGTCCACTTTGATTGCACACTTCGCAAAGTAAGACTCGAGATGAAAACTAGTAAAAAGTGCCTAGGCCAAGAGGATGCAATCTTTGATTCGCCAACCCTTTACAAAAGCACTTTGAAATGGGCTAATCACATCTTGAATGACCGCAACGACTCAGTTGGCCAAGACTTTGGTGATACACTTGTAAGTAGTATTACAATAGGCTATGGGCCTGTAATCAACGGTTGTAGTGGCATTAGGGACCTTTGGTACCAAGACCAAAATGGTGTTGTCGATTTCCCGTAAAAGCCTACCAGAGGTGAAGAAATCCTTCACCACATGAGTGACCACCTGGCCCACAATCTCTCAATTGTGCTTGAAGAACTTGACACTAAATCCATCAAGCCCAAGAGCCTTATCCCGAGCTAGGGAAAAGAGAGTATCCCGAATCTCCTTGTATAAAAAAAACAACTTGATTTACCACTTGGGACATCCATTGCCTTCAAATTCCTACATATTAATTGATGCAAGAATTTTCAAGATGTCACACACATAATGTGATAAATGATGGTAAATCTAGACACATTTATCATAGACGAAATACCATGACAAGTGCTCTTGAATGGAATAATTTGTTTAGACTTTGTAAAGTCAAAGGAAAACATTGCAAATCAGCTGATAAAAGGTTTGTCAAGAGAGCAAGTAAACTACACATCTAGGAGAATTGGGTTTAAAGCCTTAACTCATTAAAGAGGTTGCTATGTGGAAATCTAACCTAGAGATTGGAGATCGGTGGTCTAGGTTCAACAGAATAACGAGACCTCTAAAAACTCTAATTCCCAATTCTATGATACAATAGTTCTTCCTAAAGCGTTTTAAGGGTACATTATGCATTTAATGATTCTATAGGTTGAAATACAACATCTTAGGGAGGTATGGTAGGATACAAATGGACCTATATGTGAGTTGGCCAATTCTATGAAATCTTTAAAGGTTAGATTTTCTAAAGCACTCATAAATCCATAGAGGTTTAGGGTCAAAAGAATATATAGTCAATTATTGGTATGACAGGCAACTCACAAATGTCATAAACTATTCTCGTTCACATTAAGTTTTTCCTTAGGCCTTCTGCATAATAGATGACAGATAAGTTACTACCGCAAAATTTTAATAGAATTCAACCTGATATAAGAATATATTTAAATTGGTGATCTAAAAGAGGCAATATAAATATACATATGCACATATAACTTTCATACATTGTTACCTTAAATTAAATCTTCACCGTTTACAAGAATTTCATTTTTTTTCCTAATTAACTCAAGACTCTTTCTCTTTTTTCTTCAAATAAAGAATTCCCATTTTTACATATACATTATATGTTATGCGCCTTTTTTTTGCTAGTAATGACAATGATAAATAAATTTCATCATCTTCGTGACAATTTTTATTCATTTCGAGCAACACTCTCTTTCTTTATTGATTTTTCTTTTCATTTTCTACAAAGAATTATTTGTGCGCCTTTTTTTTTCTCATGTGGACTTAAATCTGGAATTTTTGTTTTTTCTTGCAAATATAAGCAAATATGTCATGACCAATATATAGTGGCGAAATACAACATTTTCTTATATATTAAGTAATGATGACTCAAAACCACATGCTATAACAGTTGTAAAAAAATCTATCAATTAAAGCATGACCACTAATTCAAGATTGCGTACCAAGATTGCGTACCTAAGTTGCACACACGATTATGTCCTAGATTGAAAATTGATGATGGCTAATAAAAATTTTGCCTCATATGGTGAGAATGAATGATCTATATAAACTCACAAAGGCCACCAGCCAGGCATATATCGCTGCACTGCACATGCTTAAAACTTGCAGCATCCACGGTATCCTTCAAAAGATCCAAAACAAGAATAGCTTCAGCATATCTTTCATCTTCCTCTTCCTCCTGATTAGCTTTGGTAAATCAGAATCGCTCCAAAAGATTGTTCTTTTTCTTTTGCCAGATCTCTTGACTTTCACTAAATGAAGTTTGACTTTTGCGTCTCTTTCTGCTTCTTGGGATGCAGGCGATAAGGTGACGATGGTGAGGGCAAAATCATGTACACAGCAGGTTGGCCCTGCGCAACCGGAGTGCACCTTGTTGCAGTGCAAATATCAGTACACTCAGAAGTACGGCAATAACGCCACCGGATACTGCAAAGATCTGGCATATTGTAATTGCATTTTGCCTTGTTAATTTCGTCGTGAATCAGCATTGTTCTGCCTGAAATGATGTGATTTCGTCCCAATGACGGTTCGCTTCTCGGTGCCATTTTAGTAAGAAAATCTTATACATACAGCCTTATCAGTGACAATGCGATTACATTAATAAGGCAAAAGAAAAGAGGGGATCACTGATGTCAAAGCGCAGCCCCAAGACCCAATTACAAGATCATCAACTGATTCCAAATCCCTATTACAACAAAGTTGTCTCTGTATAGAAGATTTCACTGCTTGAGAACTAACTCACACAAACCACTCTCATCACCATGAACTCAAGTATGGTACTCTCAGTGCAAACTCGAGTTCGGATGAAATAGGCAATTTCATTGTGATGTTAATTAGCAAGCTTTTTAAAGCACTTGACTTATCCTGTCCATTCAAAACAGTCATCCCATCCCAACTGAATTGAGTAATTATACGGCTAATCCCGTGATATCGCTTTTGTATAGGTTCTCAACCAATTCAGCGTCCCTTGAAGTTCGAGCCTGACCCACGCGAAAAGAGCCACTGAAACTAGAATGTCAATGGATTGACTAGAAGTATTCTAGATCTAGATTATATATATTCCAAGACATTCTAATATTTATATGAACTCTCAAAAAGTAAACCTGAAGTACCTGGACCAAAAAGCAAATGCTTAACAGATAGTACAAGCTTTTTCAAAACGATTTCATACTTATACTACTTTTGCCATACAAGGACGTCTTTATTCCGTATTTACAGTCCAACGGGAATAAGGTCTCTTTCAGCAAACTGCGATAAGAACTAATCACAGATAACACTTTTGCAAGTGAGTCAATGAAGCACAATTAACAGATTCAAACGCATGCAGTGCAATTTCCCACTACGGTGGAGATATTACAAAGTACAAGCAGAGAAATGGACCAACACATTCAGATGACACCACCCGAGTGCTTCTACAGTGTGTTTACCAACGGGCTTACTACAGGAGATGTAAATTGCAATTGATATGGTCCATCATAACTAACATCTTGTGACAATATTTAAGGACGTGAAAGATAAGACCTTTCAAGAACTAGGAAGTGCCAACGCTGCACAACAGGACCTGGACTGATCATCACTACCCTGTCATATTTCAGTTAATATGATCAAGTTATAACTCAGACAGATGCTGGCATGTCTCTCCTCATGCGGTGGAGCTGTTTTCGTGTGCAACCACCAGAATAGAAAGGAAACCATGTGTGCAATCTTAACAAATGTAATGCTTGGCACTTTAATACCGATGATGGGGGTATGCGGTATGTAGTCATTGACTGCTAGCATAATTCACTTACCAGTGAATCTTAAAAAAATTGCCATCTTTGTTTTTCTTTTCTTCATATGATTGACGCCAAGACCTGGAAGAGTCACATTGTTTAAGTGCCATGCACAAAGGCAAGAAGACTGACTGGGAAAAAATGAAGGCAAGCTTCTCTGCCGGATTGGCAGGGAATGTGAATTCAGATGCACCAGAAGGGCCACCCCTGCCTTGAGCTCTGTGGCATGGACAAAATGTCAAATATCTATCGAGAAAAATCTGTATATTCATATCATCTGGTCAATGTACCGAATTACTAAGCATGTGTACACAAACCCTAGGAGAATGTGGAGCTCACTGTTTTCACAGATGTCTGAACCTTCAAGCTGTCTATGAGACAAGAAGAGATCGCTCAAGCATTTTACTGGTTGACAATTGGACCTTGAGAAGAATCCCCATTTTTCATTCAGATTATCTCTTCAAAACGAAGTCCTAAATGCAGACTCTGATGCACCTGACAACCACGAAACTTGCCCTAGGCCAATACTAATTGCTTGAATCTAGAGAAGTGTGTATCGCCGCCCAGCCTCGAATTTTGCTAAAATTGAGAGAAGCGAGGCTATTTCCACTTAAGCTCAAAATTTACTCATTGCAAACAATTAATGAAGAGAGCAAAGGATCAGAGGCTCCAGTTATCAGTGTTCCATCTTTCTTAACTTGCTTCAAATAGTCCAAAGCTCGCTCCGTAATGATCTCTCCAGGGATCAGTAGTGGAATTCCTGGTGGATATGGACATATCAACTCTCCACAGATTTTTCCAGGACACTCTTCAACGCCTGCTTTCCTTTTGCTCATAAAGAATGCATCTCTAGGACTCATTGCCATCTCTATGTCAACAAAGGGACCCAAATCTCCATTATTCACTGTACCTTCAATGCTCTTGGCAGCTGATGCTGCAGATAGGTGCTTTATTCCAGAGACTAGCCTCTGAATATGTTCTTTGTGGGTTCCAAGATTTAGAGTGAAAGTCATATATCGGGACCCAACAAGTTCGCAGACAATCCCATGATCCCTATCTAGAATCTCATCTGCTTCATAACCAGACAGACCCAGCTGCCAGAATCCAACCGTAAGGCGCAGAGGGTCCATGGCGCTACAGTTGGGGAAGCTTGAAGAGTCAAGTAGAGTAACACCTGGCACTTCTTCTATCAATTCCTTTGCCATGACTGCCAAATCAATTGATCTGCGGAATATGGTTCCTGGGTTTTCACTCAACTGAGCTCTAGCAGCATCCAAGGATGCCAAAAGCAAATAACTAGGACTGGTGCTCATAAGTGTTTGAAGACATTTACATATTCTCTCTCTATCTATGATATTCCCCGCCATGTGCAGCATGGATGACTGAGTGAGAGAGCATAAAACTTTGTGTGTAGACTGAACAGAGATATCGGCTCCTTGCTGGAGGGCTGAAGCTGGCAGCTGACTATGAAATCCAAGGTGTGCGCCATGAGCCTCATCAACAATAAGCGGAATTCCATGAGAGTGACTCAGCTGGGAAAGCTCATACATGTTACTGCATACACCCTCGTAAGTAGGGGAAGTGACAAAAACTGCCGCAGCTTTTCTACCTTCACTTTCCAAATCACTCAATGCTTTCTCTACCTGCAAGAAGAAGCGTTTTAAGTTACTTAAAGAAATGCCAGAGCAATGTTAAACTTCTGTATACTGTATATTTGCATGTGAATTGACATATTCTTCTTATGGTTGCTAATGGAAGTTCATTTGCATTTGCCTGTGAATAGAGGTCCCCCACTTCAAATTGACAAGAGAAATGACAATGGAGAAACAATACATGCTAAAACATGATAAGAATATGCAGGAAGCATAAACTGTCTGAAATTTGCTTGCCTGTGCAACATCGATGCTGCCAGCAATGCCCCACTCAGAATTATATTCTGGCATGATGTATTTCGGTACCACACCAGACAACACCATGGCAGAGGTTGCTGACAAATGAGAATTTCGAGGGAGAATGAGAGTGTCCCCAGGAGAACAAGTAGCCATGATTGCAGCGTGGATACCGCATGTAGTACCCCCGACAAGAAACCACGTTTCTGATGATCCAAACAGCTCGGCTGCTTGCTTCTGTGCATCTAAGATGGGGCCCTCTGGACAGAATAGGTTGTCCAGCTCAGGAAGCTCAGGCAAATCATGACGAAAAGGGTCGATGCCAATAACCCCAGCCAACGAAGATGGAGCGGCACGGCCTCTGTTATGTCCAGGAAAATGAAAGCTCGCCACATTCTGTTCGGCTGCAGCCTTCAATGCACTAACCAGAGGAGGGGAGGGGGAGCACTATTTCCCTCAAGCCTTGAAGAGCTCAAAACAAGGGGACCATCCGCCACCAGATTATCCACGACCCCAATCTTAAATTTGGTTTTCTTGGGCTCAATCTCGCTTCTTTCCTGTAATTTGTGTTGAAAAGGATCAACTTGATGTAGCTTGGCGACAATTTGGCACCTGGGCAACAATGAAGAGGCAACACCGGACGCGTGAACTCCAAGTAATGCGGGAAAACCCAATGAGTCAGAGGATAAGGAGAAGGAAGACCAAGGAATGCAGGCAGAGTCTGTAATTCAAGAGACCAGGTTTTCTCGCAATTTTCTCATAAGAATCATGTTAACATCGCCAAGAATTCAAGAGTTCGATGGGAAAGCAAGTTAGATACATACAAGAATCAATGTCAAACAAGAATCGGTGACGAGACTCTGCTCCATACACTACTGGGTCAAGTTGAGATGGCAATGCGAGCAAGAACCCGGTCAGTTGCGGTACAATTCAGGACGTGCGAGATGGTTGTGAGAACAGAGAAGCGGGGAACACGAGTGACAAGCGAGGCAGATGCAGAGGAAGCGGAGAGAATTGGGGAGGGAATTAAGACAAAACACTTACGGGGCGAGTTGGGGAGGAGAGCGGCCGTGGCAAAGGCCGGGCTCGGAGGGGCGGCGCCGGGGACCGCAAGACACGCGAGGCGTCGGTCTGCCATTGCTGAGGACGGAAGAGAACGGCAGCGCCGGGCCTTGAGCATGGAGCGGGGCGGAGGAGGCGGATGGAAACGCCATGAGAGGAGAGAGATTCTTGTTCCTTCAGCTTTCACTCCCCCAGGCGATTCTTGTTCGGGAAAATGTTATAAATGATCTCGGAAATTTGGCCAAGCTAGCTAAATTTTTAATTTATTCGACATAATCCGTAAACTTTAACCAATTTACCATATCGTTCATAAATTTAAAGTAATGGATTCTTGATATGGTCCAATCCAATGAAACCAATTACTTTCTTTTCCATTACTTGATATCTTCTATTATGAAGAAATAAAAATAGGTCACTTTTATTTTTATGAAGAAATTAAAAAAAGAGTAAATGTACTAATTCGGCTCGAACCACCCAGATCGTTGATTCCACTTTTAAGAACTAGGAATCAGATCAACACTCCTGGAAAAATGGACCAAACTAGGTGATTCAGTGTCTTGCACATCCCTAAATGTAATTTCTGAATTTTTAGTTCATATTCAATTTAGTCTCTGAATTATATAAAACGTTCAATATTATCCATAAACTTAAGTTAATAGAAGAGCAATATTAAATATTTTTGTCTCATTCAAAAATTAAATTGTACATATATCAAAAATTCAGAAATCATATTAAAAAAGATTTTAAATTCAACATTGCACATTAAATCAATATTTAGGGATTATGTACGCCATTATGCCTTTTTTGTTTTTAGCCTACTTCTTTGAAAGGTACGGTCTAGTTTCTTTAGGTAGGATTCAGAGAGAGAATTTTTTGGAAAATCAGGGTGCATCGTGTAATTTCCTTTGGAAAGCACATAGAAGAACACATTGAGCGAAGTGCATCGTCCTTTAGATAGCTGAAGAGGATGGCAAGCGGTCTCTTAGGTGCGAATGGTAACGTTTATGTTCTTTTTTTGTTCCAGGAAACAGAAATAAATAAAAAAAAAGTGTTTGTTTTGGGAAACAATTTTTGAACAAAAGAACGCGTTTGGTAACGTTTGGTCGGGAATAAAAAATAAACAAACACGCTTTGGTAAATTTTATTCTTTTTTTGTTTCTTTTAATTTTTTAAATATTTTTATTTTATTTTTCATTTTTTCCTTTATTTTTTCTTTTTTCTTTTTTCGGCCGGTCGCCGGACGGGGCCGGCAGCCTCGCCCAGCCACGGCGAGGCTCGTCGGCCCTCGGCGAGGGCTCGGCCTCGCCTTGGCGGGCGAGGCCGAGCCTCGGCCGGCGCGACTGGCAAAAGAAAAAAGAAGAAAAAAAAGAAGAAAAGAAGAAGAGAAGAAGAAGAGAGAGAAGAGGAATGTTTCTTCGAGAAATGTTTGAAAGCAAAAAACAACAAATTATTGTTTTTTTTTTGTTCTTATTTAGAAGAAACAAAAAAAAAAAAAAAGCAATCTAAATGCAACCAAACGCGCGTTTTTTTTGTTTAACACTTTCCGTACAGAAGTGTTCCGGAAACGTTTCCATGCACGCCCTTATCGTCTCGATGATAAACCGACAGTGGCTCGAATTCGTCGTGCATGCTCGGCCGGTTGCAGCCTTAGGCACATGCCCACGAAAGCTCATGCGGCGTGTAGGGGCGGGCCTCGGGAAACCACGACCATGCCTGCAATCTCGTGTCCGATATGGACGAACACAATATGTGCTTTTCCATCCATGTACCCAACTAGTTGCGACGACCGGTTGCATTGATAAGGCAAAACAGGGGGGGATAAAGGTTCCTTATCAGCCCGAATTACAGAAACATCGAACTAGCCAAATCTCAATCGCCATAGAGTTCCCTCTGTACAGATGACTATACTCTCATTTGACAGATAATCTGCAGGAGCTACTCATGACACCAACAAGAACACAACGGAAATACGTACATTCAGTGCAAACCCAAGAGTTAGGATAATATATAGAACCTCATGCTAAGATCCACTTGACATTGCAATCTTTTTATTACGACGAGAGTAATCTGGAAAGAGTAAACACTTCCTTCATGATTTCGGGCGTCAACCCTTTGAAGGAATGTGACTAATCCTAGCAAAGGATAGCAGTTTTCTCGTCCTGCTGTGCCCAAGTAGTTGTTGGGGTGATCTCACGACAATGCTTCGCCGTAGAATCTTTGACCAAATCAGCAACTCTCGAGGGTTACTAACGAAGAACTTGACTGTCACTATTCTAGACTCACAGTACCAACAACCACTGAATGATAGGAGTCACTAATACGTGTTCATCTATATGAACTCTCAAAGCACTAATTAAACCAGGCACCCGCAAAAACATAGACACTGAACAGGAAGTAAAACATTTTTCGATATAATCACAGACTTGTAATGCTTTCGCGATAAAACTAAGAATGTTTCCATTCCATATCAAAGGATTATGAAGCGTAAAACTTCTTTCAGCAAACACAAGTGAGAGTGTTAACAAAGTGCAATTAACTGATCTCAAGCAAGAGATGGACTAACGCTTCTTTCAGCAAAACACAAATGAGAGTACTAACAAAGCACACAATTAACTCATCACAAGCAGAGAGATGGACTAACATGTCATCACGATAAAATTACCAAATCTGCTGATTGTGTGAACCGACCTAGATACAAAACTATACCACAACATGTATCTTTCTTACTACCTAGAGCTTGCCATCATCAGAATCTTCATGGACAGAAGATGGCGAGGAATGAGGAGCTTCTGCATTAGAAATTATTCCACATCTCTTTTTCTACAGAGTATTTTATTTTATTTTATCGGGTCGATAGAGGAGATGTAAGAGTAATCAGCCTAGGCCATTATAATGTCTTGAAACAATCTCTAAGGATGCGAAAGTTCACTGTCCCTCATCCACCGGAACATTGAAAGTCACTTCTGTCAAGATCTCAAAATTGTTCAATCATGGTACTCATGGACTTTGCAAAAGAGAACCAAAATATTCATAAATCATCTCCATCCATATCAGGTTTTAGTACATAAAATCAATGGTAACCAACAGATAATTAAATGCATGAACTTATAAACACCATATTAGACTACTCGTCCATACTTGGAGTGGTCCAAAGTCCATCTGATTCCAGATTAGCAAATGTTGAAGCACCAGATTTCATCCAGTGTCATCTCCTCATTCATTGAGTCAAAAACCCATTAACCATTCAAATGTTACCATATCCCTCCTCATGATATAACATTTCATCACCAGCCAAGCTGTGGCAGAGAGTACCCAAATAGTGAGGAGCCCATCTGTGCAATTGTCATGTCCCGTGCTCCCCGCACAAGTATGTTGACTATTACCATAGTATACTCATAAACCAGTTATTGGGCCAAACTGAAACTCAGAGAGCTCCCACGCGGCTGAAGGATACAGCATAAACAGGGACAACTGATTGGATCCAGCAATGAAGTACTTGGTGACTGCTAAGTACTACTGGATTGATTTGACTCAGTGCCTTTTGAATGTAACCCATCTCTCACCGAGCTTCTTCCCAGTGCTTGAGCAAACATCCTCTTTGCAGCTCCTATATGCTCCTTCTTCAAGTACTCCTTGTTGGCAACATTTTCCCCTCTCCCACTCCGAGATGAGGGGACATTTGCATATTTCTGTACAGATCCTTTAGGCACCTTCCTCCCAGTTAGAGTTGCATGGACGTCATGGTTCTCACCCTTTGCCTTCTCAGACATATTCTGGTCAGGTCCCTGAGTATAATTATCATTTTCTGGCACATTGAATCCGTTAGTGCCAACTTCATACCCCTCGCTATTCTTGACACTAGCATCTTGGTCATTAGCACCTATTTTTTGGCCAAGGGCATGTGCAATCATACGACGGGCCACTACAGGAACATTTCGTGGTCGCTGTGTCACGGGTTCTCTCATCTCTTCTGAATCAAAGGCAAAAATTCGCTCACGAGCAGCAAGATAAGCAGCTTCTCTCTCCTTGAATGTATCTTGAGAAGATGGGACATTTGTTATCAACACTATAAAAGGAAAAGAAGAAATCATCACTTGGCATTCAAGTCTATGCCATCAGGTATGATGTAAAGGACGCAAGCAATGAACTTTCAATGATATCTGTTCTTAAATCTCCACTTTGTACCTTATTGCAATGTCTAACTCTGTTTCCTAGGTAACAAAACAGTACATCATCTTTCCATGAGACTGGGCTTTCCCTCTCATTTTAATTTAATTTGAAATGGCACTCTTGTACTGACAAAAAAAAAAAAAAAAATGGCACTCTTGTAGTTCATTGAAGAAACAATGTGGAACGAGGTGCAAAGTGTGCTTTGTCGCAATTCCAAATTTTCATGGAAAATGAGATGGCATATGAGAGATCTTCCAGTTACACGAAAACTGTCCTCCAAGGCTAACGAGGGTAAAAGCAGAGTGACCACCTCCCACTATAGTGGAATGATAATTCACATTCTTACCCTCTCTAAAACTTAAAACCACTCCCTTTCATTCTCCTCGGTTAATAACTAGTGTCCTTTCATTATGAGGTCACATCTAGATACAAATCACTTTAGCATAATCCAAGCACAAATATCCAAAGTTCTGTACCAGTTGGGGCATCTTTTCTCCTCAGTATCTGGTACGATGATGGCAGAGGTTGAGGTTCATCACACTGCCATAAGATATCACTAACAAGAATAGAAGGTCTGCCATCAAAAAGGACACATTATCCTGCGTGAGATCATAAGCATTGGAATAATGTAAGAAATAATTTATATCCACAATGCAAGTCGTAACCAGTATGTGCAATCTTTCCACATACATTGATGTTTCAGGGCAACGCTCCAAGATCAAATGCCGATCATCTCCTTCGCCCACTGATTCATGGGCAAACCTAATCAAGTAATAGTTGGTAAAAGACAAGAAGACAGGCAAATGCCATAAAAAATTACTCATGTTTTCAAGTAATTAAAACCAAGTGGTAACAGTGAAAAACTGATGCCAAAAGGTGTATCCAGAATGATACCCAAATATATCAGCCAGTCGATGAAGAAGAAGACGGTTGTAGGGGTTCATGGGTTCCAATTCCAGAATCTCATCTCCACTGCAAAGACAATAATCTAAGAAGTTTTTCCCACAATCCGCACATAAAGACTTCACATAAAGATTCGTATTACAAAAGGACTTCAGCATCGTGAAGAAGAACCTTCTGCACCATCATCTTGATACCATCAATAGCAATTATTGTAGAGTTCCCAACACATGACGAGAGACAGAAAAATATGATATAGCAATAAGGAAAAAGTAGACAAGATGTCTTCCCTGCTCTTAGAGGCATAGATGTATTCGTGGCAACTACAATTATGATTGTACATTCAATATAGTTTAAATATAATAAAACTTTTCTAGTTCCCCAAGCCAGTGATTTAAGAAACACATTCGTCAAGCGGGATCAAATAATGCAACTGGGAAAAGGCTCCAAGTCCATTCATCTTGGAGATGGTACAAGCCCAGAAAAACCTGATTGACCCGGTTGACCTCGTCGACTCTAGTTTGACAAAATCTATAGGTATATGAACTTGGTCAACTCATACCAGAATCAACTTACTCGCATGCCAAGAGATATTCAATATCTTGCAGAATTTTCATGGCATTGACTCAAGATTTGACCTTGAAGTTGGATGTAAAAATCCTATCGAATTACATATCAAGTGACTCTCATATCAATCCATCCTCAAGAATTTATTAATTAGTCAGAAAATGAGAAAGCTCAGACTCCACCATCTATTTCTAGTTTCAAACTTATCTTTCATGGAACTGGAAACTTCCACATTGGAAGAAGCATTATATAAGGTAAATAGCACTAGAATCGCCATATCCTTCATAATCATAAAGAATAGTACCTTGGTTCCTGAAGAAAATTTCCTACTTTGTCAAATCGCTACCTTGCACCTTCCATATCACGGACTCGTGAATGTTCTCTTTAACAGGGCCGCCTCATCTTTTCCTTTGACTAACTAATCATCCCTGGGACTACCACAAAACCTAGAAATTTCTTAGCTAAGGCTACAGAAAACATCACTGACCGTTTTAACAATTGCTGAGGTGTGCAACCTACTTGCAAGTTTAAGATGGGAAAAAATTGCAAGCAAAGCATAGATTGGGGGACCAATCAATGCTCCTATCCTGCTTTGTTGTCACCCCGAGCCACAGAAACAATCGTAAAAGTGTATGTGTCGTAGTCTTCTTTTGGTAAATGTGTAAGAGGAGAATTTGCCGTGGATAAGCAGTCTTCATTTTCCATAAACAAGTTAACGTCTCCTAGCTAGCTCTACACAAAAGCGGGTCACTTCTTGAATTTATATACACATTGAAAGCAACTGCTGGGAGTGATTGACGGTTTTTCTTAGTGCAATTGGTTCTAAAGAAACTGGATGAAAGGTTCAAGCTCCTGCACAGCGATCTATGGCTCCTCAAAATACACCTAGACTTTTAACTCGCCAAAGCTCACGTACCCTTTCTTCTCCTATCAATGCCAATTCTTTGCGAAAGTTAGCTAAACTTTACTTCTTCCAGGTTCCTGTTCGGTACTCAGATGACGAGTCCAATTATACCTTTCTCTCCTCTTCAACTTCCCACTCCAGTATATCAGACAAAAGGGAATTTCTTTAACCGACGAAGACATGCAAAAAGTACTCGCCAATCTCTGACTCTGACTTCACGACGCACAAAAGCAGCAATGTGAAGTCTGCACTCGCAATCAATCAAAGGACTTTAGGATTCAGGAATCGCGAGATACCTGGAGTCGTCCTGAAGGAAATTCACCAAACCCTCCTCCACAGAGAGAACAAGATGCTTGCAGGGAAAGTTGTCCTTCACCAGGAAAGCCAATTCCTCCACCTGCCACGAGCCGTCGGAGTCATTGCAACTTCAAAGCTGAGACCCTCTTCCGGGTGGTAGAGAAAGTCGAAAAAGTTTGGAAATTTGAGGGCAACGATCGGCTGCTCGAGTTGCCCAGTTGCCCACGACCCAGTTCGAGCAAAGACCGACAATTCACGATCTCGACCGCGCCCGAACAAAAGGAAACCGAACCGAACCGACCCAAAAGGATGTAACGGAGAATCGAATTGGAGAACCCAACACGAGAGAGAGAGAGAGAGAGAGAGAGAAGGATCTCACCATAGCGAATTGGTTGATGCTCATCTTGAAGACGATGGGCGGAAACCCGAAATTTGCGAAAGCAACCGAGAGAGAAAGAGAGAGAGAGAGAGACGAAGGCGCCGGAATGGAGATGGATGGCGGCGCTGCGCAGTCTTCTGCACAGAACAAAGGCGATCGCGGACAGGACAACTTCCCAAGCGCAACTTTAATCGGCGTTGGTTCTTCTTCGAAAATTCCTAATAAGGATTTGAAGAATCTTTATTTTCTTAGATAAAAACCTGAAATAAATTTATTTAAAAAAAAAAACTTAAAAGTAGACGTGAACGTTTCAAACAAGAGCTTATTCCAATCGATTAAGATTATTCTCATCCTGAGACAATTTTAATCTCAATTTCAAATAACAATCTCACCTCATCGAAAGCTAGAGACGGGTGACCTTGCTGAAGGCAAGCAAGGATTGTCTAGGCAAGGCCGCCCCTTGCCTTTAGCTTTCAAGATCAGCCTTGCCTAATCTCTCTCCATTGTCGATGGCCGACCATCACATTAGACTAGCCATTAGCCATGTAAAAGAAAGAAATAAAGGAATAAATTGATAAAGTTAAGGAAGAAGACATCATTGCTCAATCTATGAGGCTAAACCTTTCTTCAAGATGACATGATCACTCTATAGCCTTATTTAAAACAAAATCCATTTTATGCCCTTGTTTTAAATTTTTAAATTTTTAAATTTTTCTTTTTCTTTCTTTCCATTTGGCATAAACGTCAATTCTTTTATTTTCTCTTCTTTTCTTTTTTAAGAAAAGTGCTTGAGCCATTTCGTTATCAATGGAATATTAGATCTTTCAAGAAATTTTTTTATAAAAAATTGCCCTCTCTAGGGCAAAAACACAAATAGCCCCTAAATTTTGATCTAATATAACATAATATTTGAAATTTTAATTTATTCAATGTGATCCATGAATTTTAGCTGAATACATAATGTTGGTCTTGAACTTTCAATTTATTCAATGTATTCCTTCAACTTTTGATACGTGCTTGATCTAGTCTTTGGATTATATAAGAATGTTTAATATTGTTTTTGAACTTGAATTAATCAAAAGATAACATTGAACATTTGTGTATAGTTCAATAACTAACTTGAACATGTACCAAAATTCTAAAAGTCATATTGAATAAATTAAAAGTTTGAAAACTACATTTCACATTGGGTTAAATTTTAAGGATAATTTATGTCATTATATTGAATTTTTATGCTGAAAAATCATTGAGTGTAAGGCTAAATTGAAAAAAAAAATGAAATTCAAATTTCTATAGGTGACTAAACAAAATAAATCCGCCACATTTACCTGCTACTATGAATTCAACAAAACTATTTTTTTTAAAATAACAATCTAGGCCACTGTGATAAATTATGTTTGGCCTGCGTGACAAAAGTATCAATTTTTAGTTTTTTTGTTAGAACTTTTCTATATAAAAAAAAAAAAAAGGATGGGTATTTCTTCTTTGACAAAGAAAAGAAGTTTTCATTTTCTTTGTTTGTTTAAAAAACAACAACAACGTGATTTCAACGCGGAGGAGGGATCGTGAAATTAATATTAAGGTAGATGTGAACCTCATTTGAGGCTAAAGTTGTATTAATACTTGTCGGTCACTACCCATAAACGGATGACACGTGTATAAGATGACAACAAAATAAAACTTAATAATGTAGGGTATAGTAATTTTTTTTCCACAATGATAAAAGGTTATGTATTTTTCTTATGTATGTTTAAATCATCGTGTTAAACTAGTGACTTAAAAAAAGTTGTGCATTTATTGTATGTTTGAAAACTTATTAGATTTACAAACCAAAAGAAAAACTTATTATATTTATCACAATAATAATATGTTGATTTTTTTTTTATATTTATACATTTGGCCAGTTTTTTGTGTAATCCAAGAAAAGAAGGATTGATCATGTAACTGCGATGATTTTATAATTTTCTTCTGAAAATATGACACCAATCATGTAAATGGACCTATTAGGTAAAGAGGTGATTTCCTATATGATCTATCTTGAAATGACAATAGGATAAATGGTTGATTTTGGAATTGAAATGTACAAAGCGCCATAGATATAAGAAGAAAAAAGCATTCGAAATATAAAGGGGCACATGCATCATGTATTTGTTTACATTTATAGTAAAGCTGTATTTTCCATCAATTTCTAATCGGAGAAAATTTCTTCGAATCATGCCTCTATCAATTTCTTCCAATCCGAAATGGAGGCGAAATATGACCCTTTATGATGAGGGTAGATTTGAAGAATATATAAGATTGGATCATAAGTACAATGTATATAAATTTGCTCTCGTATATGAAGCTTTTTGTGTGAAATGTGTGACTTTTCCTTTTTGATACATGAAGAAAGAAAATTCTAATTATTTTTTGTTGGGAATAACGGATTCCTTAAAACCGATCCGATACTTAATTAAACCCCTAAAATGAACACAGAAGACGAGCCCAAAAATACATGTATCACCGATCGAAAAGCATGTGGGAGCGTAATGTTCTTACGCTTCTTAGAGGGAGAGAGAGACTAAACATGTACATACACTAAAGGGTATATTCCATTTTTTTGTCTTTTCTCTCTTAAAACGTCTTCTCCAAAGGATGCATCTCTTCAACGTAAAACATTCATTCAAAAACATAACCTCTCAACGTAACACCCCTCCATATCTCAATCATTTATTCATGAGCCCTTAAATTGCAGGCCGGGTTTTTAGGCCCCACATAGGCGAACGAGCCTACTTAGGCCCATCATCACGTAGAAAAACCTATCATTTTTCTTCTTCTTCTTCTTCTTTTCTTTTTTTCTTTTTGTTTTACAGAGAATCCAAAATGTCAACTCTGCCCTCTAATATCACCTAAGCTGGAGTTTAGATGTTTCAGACACGAAAACATCATTCAACATTCCAACTTGAACCATGTACATCAAAGGGGAACAGACAAAGACAAAACACGCAAGAAATCTAATTTGATCTCGCAGTGACTCTCGCAATGAACAGAGGAGTATCTCTCCTGTCAAACATCCTATGCATTTTCTAGGACTCGTTGCATTTACACAAGAAGAAACGAAGGAAACCATGCATTGTATTTGTTTGTGTCGGCGGCAGGGGGACGGCGGTGGCGTGTCAAGCTTGGGGCTCTTCCAAGGATATGACAGTCTCGAAAGCTCCCACCAGTGCTTTCACCTTGTTCTTCCTCTTCTCCATCAGCTTGCTCGAGGTCTCCGCAATCACGTCGTTGTATGCTGGCGATTCCTTCTTCGAGTTCCCCTGACTAGGTCTCTGGCTCTTTGAAGGCGAAATGGTCTTGATCGTCAATGGCTTTGCTTCTTCTTTCACTGTGCTCTCTGCTGGCGCATCTTTCCTTTCATCATCTGATGATATGGGCTTGTTCTGGTTTTGCTCTTCACCAGCCTGCTCTGGCTTCTCACTCATTGCCTCTGCTTCTCCAGTTTCTGCTGTGATGGCGTCGGTCTTTTTGTGGGCGTGATCTTCGATTTTATCTTCTGGTGTAGCGACTTCTGTTAAGATCTCCTCTTGTATAATATCAGCCTCATCACTCGAAATTTGATCTTTATCTTCACCAATTTTGTCACCAAGAAGGGTTTCAGTAGCTTCTTGTTGAGTTAAATTGTCCTTGGTATCTTCTGCTTCTCCCTGGGAAGATTCAGTTGAATCGTGAATGTGGTCCTCCACCGTGGAAATGACACGAGCCTCATCAACCAGAGTCTCTTGATCTTTCACAAGTTCATCACCCGCCAGGATGATATCATCATGTTCATCAACGATATCTTCAGGTTTCTGCAAATCTGGGGCAACATCTACCGCATGATCACTCTCAACCTTCACGACAACAACCTCTTCCACGTCTTTCACCTCTGGTTTCTTGTTGTCTAAGTTTCCTGATTCGGCATTCAGTATCTCTGAAATTTCATCAGGATTGCTTGGAGTTCTACTCAACCTACCGGTCTCCTTCTTGATGGTTAAGGGAGTTGAAACTGAACTCTTCCTTGTGGCCTTATTTCCAGCTATGGTTGAAGCCTGGGACTTGGCAGGACCAGCTTTAGGTGTTTTTGAGGTCCTGTCCAAAACTGGCCTTGCCAAACCAGAGGATTGGGAAGAGAAAGATGAACTTTTAACTGTTAAGGACCTCTCTCTTGGACTGGATGAAGTGTAGATCTTCTGCATCTGAGCAGATGATTCAGACTTGTCAAAAGAGTTTCTTCTGGAGAGATGAGGCTTCTGAGAAGAGGCTCCAGGCAACAATGTGACATGTTTCTTCGTTGCTGGCTTTGGCGATTCAACCCGTGAGCTCACGGTTGGTTTTAGATAATTCGGGAGTTGCTTATCTGATGCTGTCGGAGCGACACTGGTGGTTGGAGAAGATAATAAGTTGGATTGCTTTAAAGTCGGACAAGGTCGTTTGGTTTGGGCCATGCCGGTTTGACGATGATCTGAAGGAGACGCGACCTTCTTTTTCTTCACCAGAGAGGCGCTCTCTTTCGGTTCCGTTGCCATGTTGCTTGTATTGCCGGGACTGAGATAGAGGAAGTTCTGTACAAGCTGCAATGTGACGGGCAAAGTTAATGGGTTCACAGAGTGCAGATAGCACAAAGGTTATTCACATAGGACTGCGTTTCGCCGCTTGTATTTATCCTACTTTGCATTTGTGACCATCGGCGAATAGAATAAAGGCAGAGATGACCTCCCAAAGGGCAGGTTAATACTCTCAAACAGGCCAAAGGAATTTCCGCTGAGTAAATCTTAATCTATACAATCTGATTGTTAGGACGAACCGACCAAATACATAGCCCTAGACCCTTTTGGAAATCTATGTGATGTCGTCCTGTAAAACCAGCAATATTTCAACTCCAATGCAGGATTCACCAGAAAGGGAATCAAATTGAATTGATAGGACATCGTGTATGAATACATTGCATTCGACTCAATGTCGTATCCTGGATATAATTATCGACAACCACGCAGAGATACAGCTTCCGCAAAAGGCTGCCAACAATTTCCTACATAAATAGGATCCTAATGAATATGCTAGAGGCCAAAAGCGGCTATCTGCACATTAACTGCATACCAGAAATTGTTTGAATCTGGATTTCAAGACAATGCACTCGCCACATCTCAAATATGCAAACCATTACTCCAGCGATTTCCCTTGACGATATCACTATGCCTTCGACCCCGCAAAAGGTCTAGGAAAAGGAATATGCTTAGGTCTGCTGGCGCCAGAGAGCAAGCAAATTATCGCAAACCCGTGGTATTAACGGAGCCATGCAGAAACTCTAGCAAGAAAGTAATGATCGGAATCAATCTGCCAACTAGAACATCCTGATCCTAGAGTTGAGCATCGATGAAGATCCAACACAACACGCATGTTCTTCGTGTATTCATTCATGTTCTCGAAACCTATCATTACATGATATGCAATAAAGGAGGGAGGGAGGGCGAGAGAGAGAGAGAGAGATGGTAACGTACCTTGATCAATGAAACTTCATGTGGAGGAGTGAATGGGAAAGGGACAAAGGAGAGAGCAAAGAAAACAAAGACTGAATATAAGGAAAGAGTCAGCTAATTAATTGAAGGAATTTGAAGAGAGAGAGAGAGAGAGAGTGGTGGTTTTGGGTTGATGAGAGGAGAGCAAATCACGCTCTAAACTCCAAAAGGGTGGTGGTGTGGAGGAGGAGGAGGCCATGTCATTGCGAGCGAACGGAAACCATCGAACAACAAAAAAAAAAAACCAAACCTCCTGTTCGAGAAAGATGTGCGTGTGCGTGGGAGCGATCGTTTGACCTTTTCAAATGCCAAGCACCCCACCAAAAAAATAATAATGAAATTATAAAGAGAGAGAGAGAGAGATGAATATTCTCCCATAGAAATTAACGGGACTCCTCTACATCTCAGCTAAAGGAAAAGGTCTTGTTCGATGTGGAAGAAGAGTCCCAAGAACGGAATAATCGCAGAGAGAGAGAGAGAGAGAGAGGGGTTAAGGTTTGAGGGTCCAACGTACTTTGGTGATCTAGAGCTTCTAGTTGAGGGAGATCACGTCGCACGTCTTGGCCAATCCCATCATCGATCCCATGATGAGCCGAGGACCACGTCAGTCCGCCCCCGATGCAATTAAATTATTTCCGTGCGCGCGCAACATGCGTGCAAGAAAAGGCATCGGTAACGTCATCCCGACCAAGCAAACTGGCCGGCTGGCTGACTTAAAGAGAAGAAGCGATCCTGTCTTGTTTGCAAAGTCAAGCAGCTCGAGAGGATGGAAGAGGAACCCATTCGGCGAACGAACTGCACCTGTTCCAAAACCCGTGTCCGAATGGCGCCGAGGAACTATGATGAGGCCTACGCGTGTTCTGCTTGAGCATCAAGTTTGCCCCAGTTGAGAACCCGACCCGGGCTTAATTTGTGAGGGAGAAGCAATTGTATTCTTGCTTCATCATGAACGATCTTTTTCTTGATTGAGCTACTCCGACTTTTCATTTGCTACTGAAGTATTGGGCTTCGCTGTCAAGTTCGGTGCAGTGCTAGACATAACTTCAACCCTTTTTCATTTGAGCCCAGCCTCGCCGAATATCATGTTTCTCTTCTCACAATTCCAAGAAATTACCATGAAGTTAGGTTCCTTGGAAACCCTAATTCTACAGTCCTAAATGTCGTCGGGCCCTTTTGGAACCGGTGTGCTAGACTTTGTAATTGGAGTCTCTCTCTTTTTTTTTCCTATCATCTTGTGTTTGGAGGAAAAAAGGCTGTGGCGAATGAGTGACATCAAATGTGCAACAAATATTGAAATTTATTGGTATGATTATAACGTCACAATTCTAAGATTCGACTAATCCTCATTTGATTGGTGTGCTTTGCACCACACCGACTTATTCTCTGCCTCCTATAATTAGCCAAAAAATAACTGCTCAATTTTTCACTCTCAGGCTATAAAGATAATGCTCTTTTTGTCGTTGTCGGTTTAGCCTAAAAATTTGTCGCTTTTGGTTGGAGTTCAAAAAAGTTTTCGTTTAACATGGCAAGAAAAAAGTAGGGAATTTTTAAGACGCAGGTGACCTAAATAGCGATGGATTGTTCTTGTCATCATAGACAACCTATGTTAACACATAGGTTGCAAATGAAAATTGAATACTTATTCCTACCTTATTAGCTGATACAAATACGTGGTATCATTAGTGAAATGTAAATATTTTGTAGGATGATGGAATATATTACACTAGTAATTGTTAGATACGGTTCAATAACTTATATGGGTATATAAGAAAAGCCATAATGATTATCAATTTGTATATAGGAAATAGTAGTAGATTTTTAACTTTTCTCAATTAAATTAATAAATTAAAATTATATTCAATATAAATCATATTTGAATTCTAATATAAGAAATAAAAAAAATAACAATGATTTATTTTTTAATATAATTTTATTTTTTATTTATATATTCGAATTTAATTCTATATTATAATATACATTAAATATATTTATATATTTATATTTATTGCATATTTTAGGTATTTTCATGTTTTAGCTATATTAGTACAATTTATTATTTAATAAACTTTTATTAAAAATGATGGAAAGGGAAAATGAAATTATAAAAAAAAGAGGAAAAAAAAGCAAATTAAAATGAGGTAGGCAAGAGTGTTGCTATAAATTTATACCATCTTTGTTTGTGCAACTTTTAGATTCATTTACACTAATACACCATTTATACCAAGTAATGTATATGATATGATGTGAATATATCTAAATTTTATTTTTACTATTCACTAAATAATTATTAAGATATAGCAAAATCATTTAATTTTATATATTATTCTATTCAATGCTATCATAATTAGAAACCCTGACAATTAAATGTAGCTAGCATATTGTCATGCTTGTCATTAAGTACAAAGAAACATGGCAATTCTAACATAGGTTGCTACGGTGATTATATATTCATTTCAATTTTATTCATATCAATGAAGAAATATAAATACTTCGAGTGTATTTGATGGCAAAAGGAAATTTTGAACTATAACAGGAATTATTGCATTCTAATTATTACTGAAATTTTATTAGCTATTTAGATGGATAAGAAACGTCTGAATATGAGCTTTCTAGTCTTTAACCTTGTCAATTAGGAGTGCAGAAAACTTAAGATCCTTAATACCAAACTTATACAAACTTATTATGTCTCAGCCTAACGGTGCTAATTGTCGAATAAAATCATCTAATATAATATAAAGTAAAGAGGATCTCCTACTTATAAGAAATTTCGATCATTTTCTTTTTCTTTTGAAAATTTCCTAGATTACTTTCCTTATATCATGTATTTTACCAATTATTTCTTTTGATATTTAGTGATTCAAAGATACTCAGGTAACTTCGGATATTATGGAGAAGCATATAAAAGCATTATAAATTATTCTTTATAACTTGAACACTATATAAACTTTTGAATATCTGTAGTATTTAATATTAAGTACTAATTAAAAATAGAATCAAAAGCTAAAATTAAATGAAACATGGCAAGAAGCGTAGTAAAATGGTTGTGCCATGTTTACAACAGACAAGTAATATCTTGACTTTCTTAAATTTTTTGTAATGACAATTTCTTGCATACGCATGACGCTATACATGTCTGCCAATACGTCAAGATTGTCATCCTTTCTAATATAATTTAAATTGCCGTAAGAAAAGCTAAGTGACATATCAAATGCCACATAATTATTTTCCATTCAAATTAAAAAAGGTAAGACATTAAGTAATTACTTGCTATTATCTTTATCATCATAAATTGTGAATTTGTCCATTAGAAGTCATATATGGTAATAGTGCATTTTAAATAAATGCATGGTGTGTTTATCAACAGCTTGAGATTGAAATGATCATTGAATTTGCTTAATTAATAATATAGATAAAAATCTTGATTTTTTAATAAAACAGTTGCGGCCAAGGTTGTGTTTTGGATCTCTAGGGTCATGGCTATAATAAAATTGAGGATTGCTACTCATTCTGATCTATGATTGCAATTGCAACCCAATCTAGGGTCATGGCCATGGCCGTCACTATGCAACCTTGACAGCTGCTTCTGCACTATTTGGGCACGACTTTTGAAATTTGTTTAGTTATACGTTTGTTTGGTCCAATTTTAAGCATCTTAATTAATGACAAATTTGTCTATTATTCAAGCATCTATTATTAATGGTAAAATACCTCAAAATTTTGTTTTATGTCTTTTGCTACAGCCTAATGTCTATGTCGGAGTGGAATCGACCCCAAGAAAGACTTTGATGGATTGAATTACTTGCAATTGATAAAATACATTTACGGAGATTAAAGATTTCCCTAGTAGAGAATATTCTTAGAGATATTATTAAATATTTTAGAGATATTATTTGATATTTCGTTATTTTCTATGATAGCTAATTTCCTGGTTAAGTTATATTATCTCATTTCCTTTTATATGCACTATTTGGGTATAAGTATCATTCTCTGAAAAAGTGTGCAGTGGTCAATTAAGTAAAAATGTAGTTTTAAATTTTAATGATCCTTTCTCCCTCTCTCTTGATGTTATTAGAATATTTACAATAATGTTATTTTTTTTACCCTGTAATTATTTGCCGTGCCCCAAGAGGACTTTTGCTAGATTTAGACACTCATAATATTCGATTCCTTCTGCTTGTAGTCATGTTGTTAATATAGTATTTATATTTGAATTAATGAAATTGATTGTCGGGGTTATTCCGGTCGGATGTTATGAAATTATCACATTTTATAATCTAATTTTCTTATATTAATCAAATTCCAATTAAAACAAACTAATGACATCTAAGACAACGAAAATGAAATAGTTGTCTTCTTGTATAACTCAAACAATAAACCTGCCGCGACAAAAAATTTATCAAAGGCGACGTGAGGTGATGAATTTTTATCAAAAACACAACATTTTTTTTTTTTTTTCTTTGGCCAATTTGCAGTGAAAACAGATGAGTTTTATCCCATTTGAGCGAAACAACTATATTTTGTCACCTTAGGTACCACAGGAGACGAAATAAAATAAAAATACCATATTAGATAAGAACGATAAAGCAAACACAACATACGGCTCGCGACAAAATTTGTTGCCTTTTCTTAAGGCAGCAAAATTTGAAACCTAAGGCGATTAACTTCTTTTTATATGATTTATACCATAAGATGCCACCTGTAATACCACTAATTAAGCTATCTAATCACCGCCTCCACATGAAAAATGTTATTCGAGTGGGGAATCCACTTTAAGGTAGTTGTTCCCGGCTTATTAGGCGTGGACTAATTCATTGTTTTTACCTTTGAGCTGAAGGAAGTCGGTAGTAGTGTTGCGTCTCCGGCCTATGTTCTATTATATTTCTAGAAGGCCTCAGAATAAGTGATTTAACCAGAAAAATGTACAAAATATAAAAATAAAGAAAGCGAGGCTCATGATTTGTTCGAAAATCAAAGCTCTGCTTTCACGACATGTATAGCGTCACCTTGAAAACGACATGCGTCGAGCACGATGCCAAGCGAATCAAGCAACTCGTGCTAACGCGTCGTGAGCTAACTTAGTCCGAAAGTCGCCCCACTTCATCCTTTCTTAATACTTTGCATCTCTTTACTTAATTATAGATTAATCTAACCTTATCTTATGTGGCTTGACAAGCAAAGAAGATCATAAGATGGAGAGAAATAGAGATAAAGAGAATGTCTACTTCCACCCTTTTTCTTTAATCACCCAATCGACATGATTGGTTTGTAGTCCCTACCCTGTTCCTTTCCATTTGGCAAAACACTCTCTTCCCCTATCTTAGATTATTCAATTTCAAACCTTTAATTGTGATTCCAAGAATTTAGTATTTTACTATATGCTTTTTTTCATTTTTTAATTATATTTTTTTTTTCATTTGATAGGATGGCAAGACCCCTCCTTTGTTGCTTGTTCTTGGAGGATTCCTTTCCTCCAAAACCCCAATCAATAAGTTTTCCACCTGCCGACCCGAGATGGTGGAAAATGTTAGGAAAATGCAGAAAATCTTCGAGTCACTCTTCGCTGATAGCGATTATTGTTGAAAAAAATAAATAAAACCCTAATTTAGTCAACGTCTCCACTTTGCTTCTTCCATCAATTGTAGTAGTTGCCCGAGTTACATGATCGCACGTTTTTATTCATCTGAGATCGATTAGGAAGTTGAAGCCTTCTTCGTGTGGTTTGGGTCAAACAATAAATATACTTTTCTTTTCTTTTTTTGTTATTTTCCTGGGCTGTCTAGGTTATATAGAAAAGGATGATTTATATTTTTCTATTTGTATCATCATTAAAAAAAATTTTGTTAAGAGTGGGTAAAACATGTTTATCCATATAAATTTCGAATTTATTATATAATCTTTTAAAGTTCTCCATATATCTCGTTAAGCTCAATTTGCCTTGTTGTATTATGACATGTATATCTCTTTCAACGATAGGTCGAAAGGGAATGTTAGTTTTTGTTAGGAAAAAGCTCGATACATTAGATAATTGAAGCGAAAGTTCAACGATCCGATTGAAAAAATGCTTTGAAAGTCGGTGACCCCAGCAAAATCTGCCCTAATCGAGCTTATCAAACTGCATTCCTGCTTCTTTTCCTCGTGTACTACGAGGCCCATGCAGTGATTATCTAGGTACTAAACTAACATTGCATGATTAAATTTGCGTAATTCGAAACGGTACCTAGGAAGAAAAAGGTCTTGATCAAAACAGCCTTCGAGAGACAGATAGGATCCTTAAGCTGCCCTCGATTGCTAGTGGATCCCGTGACCTTACTGGAGAATAAAGGGGGCGGTGGTGGGGGGGTGGACACCGGAATTTGGTAATGGGATGCGTACAAGCGGTTGGTAGGTTATGTTCCCTTTGCTCTTTTTCCATTATTTAATTCAATTTGGTTTTCCCCTTTTGGCCGCTCCACGAAAAAGTCCCATCTGGCTTCCAAGAAAGCTTTCAAAAAGTCAGTTAGGGACAAACATGTAGCCTCTTCCAGGATGGGGGAGAAGCTTCATTTTTCCCCCTTTTTTTGGGTAATTTTTTTATTCGGCTATGTACATTTTCATTGATAGATCATTGACGTGTGAGAGAATTTTGTTCGCAAAATTAGCTCTAAATACACGTGTCACTTGTTCGGAAGGTGAATGTGTAGATATTTATTTGCCCTAGTAGTGGACTTAATAATAATTTAGCTTCTTTATAAGAATATTATATTATTATTGTTTATTGGTGTTATTTAACTGTAAAGTATGTTTCTTTTCTTAGACGTAATGATTTTTGAGCTTTTTGTGTCGGGCTCTCATTTTTTTGTAAAATGGAAGTGAAAGTGCAATTCTTTTTATAAGATGCGTTTATTATATTCTCATGCATATGGTCACTTTCTTCACCTAAAAGTTAAGTGGATCACCCAAGAGTGTTTCACCGGAAAAATCAACGAAAGGACAAAAAATAAAAAATAAAAAATAAAAACCGAAACTTAGAAGTTTTGTTGTTTATATTAATAAATGAGATTATCTGTCATAGTTAAATGAGAATGGAACCTAAAGATTTTTAAGCAAACAAAATAAAAATCATTTTTTCCAAAACCAATATAAAGAAATTGGATTAAGGTAAAAGTGCACAGGATAATGCTTAATTTAGGGTCGAGCATGACTCACACAATTATTTATTAAATGAGAATATCGATTTAAAAAAAAAGTTTGGTAACATATAAATATATTCTTAGTTTTTTTTTTTTTTTTTTTTTTTTTTTTTTTAAAGTTTGATATTATTCAGTGAAATCTCATCTTGAAATTAGATTCCCCAACAAGATTATTTATACGACAAATCCTATATTCTCAAGCCGAATTAAGGAGGAACAAGCTTGATTAGGCAACCTAGGGGTCTATACTTTTAGCCTATCTATACAGAAAATCATTTCGACGTCACCAAAGTAGCACTTGCTTAACCTAATCATTGCCCTAATGAATTATACAAGTCTAATCCGAGTGCTATTTTCAAATGGGTCAAACAATAAATTTGGACTTCTTTTGAAAATTAAGCCCACAATAAGGGAGATCCATTTAATGGAGCTGATCATTGACTAAAATGCTTAGATCCTTATCATTCAACGTTTCCTTTCTCCTATCATACTATTAAAGCTGTGGCCATCAACCGTCTATTCATCGTGTCAATGTAACTAGAGAATAAAACTTGTCTAGTAATAAGTAGATAGTCAATCCATAAAACCGAATAACACGGCTATTACACAATATACACATAGATAATATCTTAATTCAAATATATCTTTATTTCTATGGCCAAAAGAGATTGACCTGATTATCCTAAAACCGCAAGAAAAACAAGCGAAAGAGGAAAAAAGGGGGGAAAATTCCAAAACCAGGATGAGTGCTGCCAAAAAAGAAGAAGAGAAACCATGGTAAGTGCCAAAATGATAAAAACAAACAAACAAATAAATAAATAAATAAATGAAAGAGAAATAAATTAGAGGATAGGCGGCCCATTGAGTTAGGTGGGCCCATGCTGCTCCGTCCACAGAAAAAGAAAAATTAAAAAGGAAAAGAGTCGAGAAAAAACATCTCTTTCCCAAAAAGAAAAATTCCTAAAATGAATAAATCAGAAGGCCCTTGAAGTGGGGTGACGTGAGAGCGAGTTTCGGCCGTCGATGATTGACTTTGACCCGCCCGGGGTCGCCGAATCGGACGGCCCACACGCCGTTCGGAAGAGGCTGGGCGGCACTGTTGCTCGTGCGTCGCTTGTCGCGTTAGGACCTCTCGGGAATTCACGAACAGTGGCGACTACTCTCCTTTCGTGGGTTCGGGCGGGCGGGCGCTTTTAAGCCTTGGATCATTCGCACACGTTTCCGCCTCCCTCATCTCTTTTCTCTCCTTCTCTTTCTCTCTCTAGCGATTGCTTTTTCTCGCTCTAAAGCTGCCTCCTTTCTACGCCCCCAAGAAAGGAAACGCGCGCAAGCAAGGGCCTTTCGGGAGCCGGAGGTAGATTGAAGTTCTGGGTTCTGTTCTTTTCCTCTTTTTGATAGGACCCTTTTCGGCTTTTCGCTGCGGAATTCAGTTCCGGAAACGGGTTTCTCGGGTTGGGTTTGTTGTTGTTTGTTGTTGTTTTTGTTTTTCTTTTTTTCCTGGCGTCCTCCTCGTGCTCGGATGGTTTCTGGGTTGACGGTGATCGCGCGGCTCGAGTGAGGTACTCGCGATGATCGACGGCGATCGCGATTTTTTTTGTTTCTGTTTTTTGGGTTTTGGTTTTGGGGTCTGTTTTTAGGAGCACCGTCGTTCGGTGAGTCGAGAGGTGTGCAGCTTTTCGTGCGCTTGAATCGCGGAGAAAAGTGATCTTTTTTTGCGGTTTGATGGAATGGTTCAAACAGGGCTTTTTGCTTTTTAAAAAAAAAAAAAAGGAAACGGAGAGTCCGACTTTATTGGGTTGAATTACGGGTATGTGGCCATCTGGGTCCCTTTATATTGCTTGCTCTTTCTCTTTCTTCTCCTGGTGTTGTTGCTGTTTTTTTTTTTTTTTTTTTTTTTTTTTTTTTTTTTTGAGAGAGCGACTTCGTGGGATTACGCTTTCTGGCTGTTTTTTATTTTGTATTTTGGCTGTGTGTTGATGAAAGAGGTTTCCATCTGTGAGCTCTCCTTCTTTGACCCTTTACATGGCGTGTGAAACTATCTGATTCTATGGCATGATTATGTTTTGTGGTGAACGCCTCTGGAATATGCAGCTGCACATATTCTGTTGTTTTGTGGAGTTCTGGACCACTTTTTGGCTGTTTGGAAGTCTGATTTTGCGCCTACCCAGTATTTGCTCATTTGATTGGCTTTCTGATTTCTCTTCTTGCTTTTGAGGAGGCTTTCAGTCAACTTGGGTAGCTTGGATGCTGTTTAATTAGCGTATGACATTTTTTTTTTTATGTATAAGTGATTTGAGTTTCTTTTCCATATCTGCATATTGGGGTACATGTCTTATTGCATGAAGCTGTTGTGCCTCTGTGCTCTTTTACTTTTCTTTTGGGCCTTTCTGGGGTGATTACATGTAGTTAGTTAAGTTTTCAGGCTATTTTGGTGAGTTTGATTGGGTGCTGGTGTTGTCTGTTCCTTGTATCCATCTCTTTAGATAGTCTGCACTCTGCAATTTTCTGTGCTCTCTTATCGTGGTTCTTTTTATTCTTGTTGGTATAATTTTTAATGCAATAGAGGAAGTTTTTGTCTTATCGAATTGCTGATTTACTCCTGCAACTTGCGAGTTTTTACTGGGCCCTTTGTCTTGTCGAATTGCTTGTTTATGCCTGCGACATGCAAACTTTTCTCTGGGCTGGAAACTTTCCACTGTTTGGTGGAAGCTGATGTAGGTTGCATAGGATTTTGCTACATGCAAACTTTTCTCTGGGCCTCGAAACTTTCCACCACTTGGTGGAAGCTGATGTATGTTGCATAGGATTTTTGTTATGCGTGTGGACTTTGCAAATTTATTTGTTCTTTCTTCATAGTAATCGACATCATCAAAGCTTTCTGTATGCTGGGAAAGTTTATATCAGCAGGGCATGTTTTATCATGCAGGTTTTCACACATATATTTGCTGTATCATTGTATTTTATTGTCTCAGTTAACGGAAAGGATGATATCTTCTCTGATGGATTTGCTAATGAGTGTTTTTCTTTGAACAAGTTATTTATAACTTTGCTTTGCCCTCTGATGGATGGCTTTTGTTGATAGAAGGTTAGGATGATAATAGATAATATTTTGCTGAACCTTGCAGGTTTTGAACGTTGGATACCTCTGAACATGGATGAATTTTCTGGAGAGAGAACTCTTCATAAGTTTTCTGCACCTTCTAGGGGATCCAGTTTGGTGATGAGGGATACGGCAAGTAGTAGGGCTCGGAAGGCTCAAATTTGCAGCAGGTTGGGATGTAGCAGCAGAATTAATGCAGTTGGTTCCCAAACTGCTTGCGTAGACAAGTGCAGATATGCAAGGCCCTCGTTTCGTCCTGTAACAAATGGGAAAGAAATAGCAGAGAGCTCTTCCAGAAGTAATCTGTCAGCAAGCAGTCAAAGGAAATCCTTCCTGGATCGTCAGAAGAAATATTCTTCTCAGCTAGATTCTGATTCATCTGAAACAAGCAGTGTTCAAGATGAACCCGATGTTTCAGAGGACCACCCGCCACCGGGAAAGATCCAAAGAGGACTTCATCTTGAAAGTGGGGCTGCTCAATTTAGGGAAGTTGTACCTACAGAGATGGGAAGTTCTAGTGCAGCATCAAGTTCAAGATCTGTGGACAACAATTCCCTCGATATAAGTTCTGATAAAACAGTTGGTCCCACGAATTCCTCTGTTTCCATGGCATCAAGAAGCATCAGCCAGCCTGCACGAACTAATCTTAGTCGCTGTGGTTTGAGAAACATTAGGTGTAATTCAGCATCTAACGTCATCCCTTCCAATGGATCACCATCAAATCCAATGCTTAATAGAAAGAAGGATGTGATAAAGAAGTCAAATGTTGAAGGTGAAGCTAGTTCTTCAACTAGAGGTAAGATTGTTGGCAGACCATCATTAGAAGGACAAAATTCCAGTTCTGAACCAGGCATATCCATATCTGAGTCAAGACGAGCAAGATGCAGGGGTCTTAATCGGGACAGTGGTGTCATGTCTTTGAGGACTCAAAGGTCGAATAGTTGTGCTGAGCCAAGGGGCTCATATCAAGGTAATTTGAGCAGGTCTCGAAACAGGTCCCATGCTATGACCATGCAGGCCCATCAATCTCCAATGGCAGCTGAGAATGCTTCCTCTTCACATTGCAACTTTTCTGTCGAATCTGCCTCTAGTCGTGCTTCTGCATTCAGTCGGCCAAGTAGCAGCAGCGAGAGTTCACGGCGTGTGATACCATCTGGTCTTGCTGAAATTGGCATCAGCCGCTCCTTGATGAATCAGGATAGGTTTCAACATTACAATATGGATGGTATTGCAGAGGTACATGGTTTTCAGGTTCAATTTTTTTTTTTCAAAAAACATCAAGATTTCAAATGGAGTGGGTAAACAAAGGTTAATTCTGTAAAGGCAATGTATGTAATAACCTTGCTATTGTGCAAGTTCACAAAGGTCTAAAAAGTCCAGAATTGTGCCTTATGCAAATTTAGCCTGCATTTGAAATCAAAACTACTAGTTGAGCGTGATAAAGTTACCCACAATGTTGACACAGGACTATTCCCTTTGGACAAGCCACTATAATTTTTATGGACAAGAAGTTTATAGATGTAAACTATCCAAATTATGTTATCTAGATGGATATGATAATAATGGTCATGGTAGGAGCAACAGTAGCAGCAGTGTCCTTAAGCTTTTATCAATTTAAACTTCACAGGAGTTAAAACTGGTTGGGTGCGATTATCAGCTGCTGTTGACACTGCTGATCTATCTCTTTCCTCATTTTTAGTTTTTGTTTGGAGTGTTTGGCCAGGCTTGAGGGTGTGTTGGGGTACAGGAATTGCTCAACAAGGGCATGATGTGTTTTGCACCACCTTGGATTGATTATATGTAATAATAAGTTGGTTCCTACAACATGATATATTCCCTTATCATGTTATGTTGCAATGTTGTGCAGGTATTATTGGCTCTTGAGAGGATTGAACAAGATGAGGAACTAACTTATGAGGTAGATTTTGTAGGTTATTATGCCCTACGGAGTTGCCTGTTGCTTTTTGACTTTCTATGACCATCTTGCAGAAGTAACGTGCTCTAAAAAGCAAATTTTTTTTTTTTCCTGGTGCATCACTTTTATGGTCAACTTTGAGAAGAGAGTGGATTTATCTGATGTTTTCATGGATTGTAGTTGTATCATGGCAGTGATAAAACTCACTCTCTTTTTCTGGCCTCTTGCAGCAATTAATTGCTCTGGAAACTAATATATTTCTTAATGGGATGAACTTCTATGATCAACACAGAGATATGAGACTGGATATTGATAATATGTCGTATGAGGTTTGTCTACGCATTGCGATTGTGTTACAAATCAATTTTATTCCTTTGGTCTCATGCTCAGGACTTCATATTGCTTTCTTTTTTGGTTTCAATTTTATTCCTTTGGTCTCATGCTCAGTACACCATACTGCTTTCTTTTTTGGTTTCAGGACCTGTTGGCTCTAGAGGAGAGGATGGGTAATGTAAGCACTGCATTGACAGAAGAAGCATTGGTGAAGTGTATCAAGAAAGAAGTATACCATCCTACAGCTTCTGCCAGTGGGCAGAATGATGATGTCAAATGCAGTGTCTGTCAGGTAAAATTAAAGTTAACAGGTTTTGCAATGTAATCTTCATTCGCGAGGCTTGGCTTTATGCAGAAGTCAATTTGATATTTTGTGGTTTTTACCAGGTAGTATTTGAGATTAAAAAACAACTAAAAATGTTTCTCTATATCTGCTGGTGCAAAGGCCTTAATAGGATAAATTGCTTGACTCTAGGATAACTGTTCTATAAAATACACAATGTTAATTGGGTCTGCCAAATTATTTATGAGCTAAATAGATTGCCTACTGGTGTTGCTGTCTTAGTCAGCAATCCACAAGGCCATCATGAATGTGTTCCAATATGGGCTAATTGATGGAAGGGTTGTGTGAATTAGTTGCCAAAGGTTGTTTTTGTGGATGAAAAAGGACCAAATTTTAGTTGCTTTTGAAGTAGAAATGTGTTTCAGTGGTTATGATTGAAATTGTTAATATATTGACGGAGCTGTAGATTCTATTGGGGAAAGATCGCAACTCGAGGTACCTTGACTTTTTTTCTAGTTTTGACATATTAATTACCTTTTAAGGCAATTGTTCATGCTAGTCTTCTTATCATTTGAGGACAATTTGGAGAAGACCATTGTCTCAAATAATTGTCTTCTGGTGTTTCAATATTGGTGAGGTTTTAAGAAGAATTTCCAAATAATTTTTTCATTTACATTTGATTTTGATTTTGGACAGAACATGAATGTGGAAAACACACCTTTTAGTTTTGTGAACGGAACAATCAATTTGTTTCAATAGTTAATGGCTGCCCATTTTAAGAATGAAGAACAGCAGTTCGCAGAATTCTTTAAGCAGGCCCGAGATGCTCACCTAGTTTTGTTCCATTTGCTAATTGCTTATTGCAACTGTTGGACTGTCTTCCAATTCTAGTCTGTTTTACACTTAAACATCTTCCTGTGGTGGTTGTATTGTGTAAACTTTGTATACTGGTCACAGGAGGAGTATGTAGCAGGAGATGAAGTTGGGAGGTTGGCCTGTGAACATGTGTATCACTTGTCCTGTATACAGCAGTGGCTGCGGCTCAAGAACTGGTGTCCTATTTGTAAGGGCACAGCAGAACCCTCACTGTCATCTTCCCCGTCGCAACCGACAAGTTGAATTTGGTAGTCTGAAATTCTTTGTAAAGGAAAGTACGTTGCTCCTTCTCCCTCTCTCCCAGTGTACATATTGGATATTTTTGGTAACTCATTCAATCAATAAACCCTGCTCTCTAGGCTCTTGGTGGCAGAGGATGAACGTTCCATGAAAAAGACTGGAATGCAACTGCCAATGTTTTTGGTCTTTGCTGTTCATGGTTGGTTTTATGCTTTTGTTATAGGGTGAATTGGTTCTTGGAATCCCTTCATAGTCCTGCATTTTAAGAACGAAGGATATTGTCCATGGAAGATGCTTCATCAACACCTGTTGGGGGTGAAAACGATCGCCTAAACCCTGTTTTCTTAAAATTTGCCTTATGTCCGTAATTGTCATATAAAGATTATGATCCATCAATATGCTGCCAAACTCAATGATCTGCTTAATTGCTGTAGCTATTGCTAAGCATAGTTTGCGTTCGACACAGTTAATTGCTTACATTAAGAATTAACTGTAGATAAAGTTAAATGATTAAGAGCTTGATGGTACTGCATGCAAAAGCGTTCTGGTCAGCCAACTATATGATGACATTGGACCTTTGACATCTATAAGATTTAAGATGCGGTTGATGGCGACGGTCAGCTTTAATCCAACCGGGCTAGGGGCAATGTGGAGGGATAATTGATACCTTAGGAAGATAGAGTCAACGCGTTCAGAATGAGATAATCTCATATCGACAGATTGGTCACCTAGACAAGGATGCCTTCCAATCACAAAAGGTGTTGGGCGAACATTCACTTTTGTATCGATGTAACAGGCTGACGTACTCTCGACATAGAGTGGCTTACTGCGGAAAACTCAAGCTGATGAACTAACTTGGATAGAATTGGAAAAAGAAGCAGAAGGAACCAGAGAATTATGAACTTTGTACCCTCATCCTTGCATCCTTTCTTGAGTGCAGGCTGCAATCGAAAGATTAGCAACTATTACGAAGTGAATATATTCAAAAATAGTTGATGCAACTTATGAGATCCCTGACCAGTAACATTAATTGCGTGAATGCAATGATACATGGCCTTGTATCAGCTGATCCAAAGACCACTATCCTGTCCATCTTAGGCGGTCTTGAGTTATTGTACTCGAGTGAGCATTTATCCGTATAAACCATTCAAAGACAAGGAACAAAGCAGCATGTTTGCAAGTTTTGTGTCTTAAATTTTGTAATCAAATTCTTAACTACTCCAACAGATGGCTTGTTCACTGACTTAGCTCATGCATTTCTAGGCAACGATGCCGGTAGAACTTTCCTTCTGAGCAATTAAGAAGTCGTTTCCTACATAACTGACCCGTGTCGAAAACATGACATCACTCTGGAATAAACTCCTTCCCTCATTGCAGGCTTCATACAATTAAAGAAGGGAATTGCAACTAAAGATAACACCCTTACTTCACAACAATTCACACCACCAATCTAACCAAAAAACAACTTTCTACAGCTTTCATCTTTCAGAGCTTCACCAACACCCAAAACTTCAACACCCAAAACTTCAAACTCTTTTGTAGTATTTTAGCATTCTTTGCTTTCCATCTTCATGTTAATATGGAGCTTTTGCTCGATCTTTAGTCAGCTTTGAATGAAGATCAAGTTAAGTTTCACGTAATTAGTCCGCTACTTCCTGAGGCCATAGTCACCATTTAAGATAAGGAGACATTATTTACTTGGATAAAACTTCGTTGCCACTACACTAGCCAAACACATAAATACAAAAGTTACTCTAATATTGACACCGTGACAATTTAATAATTTAGCAAGGATTTCCAAAGGAGAGCTGTGCAATAGGATATATGCCTTGTCCATTTACTTGTTACAAAAGGATCCATTCCTAAGTAGGGAAAAAATAACAAGATTTGACATTTTATAGATTATCTACATTGAATATAGAGCATGCGTTTTGTCCCTATAAACTGTACATTTATATTAGGAGTGGCTCAAGTAGGACAAGAAGAATTAAGCACCACAAAGGTGCAACGGTCTAGCAAGATATTAGCCAAAGAGAATAGGCTAGGCAAATGGAAGAGCCGAAACATCGAGGCTATTCAAATTTCAGCTGAAGCCCATCTGCATGATTGCTTTAGCCACCTAGCCGTTGATTTGGTGACTTTTGTTTGGTATTAACGTCCAACTGCAAAAACATGAGATCTCATCCGTGTGCATATGCATTTCTCTGTAACCTGACTTTATATTATCAGGAGAGTAATCACAACTTGGGTTCCTCAGTTAGGATCTAGCCCAAAATTTTCTATCCTTCTCTTTCTGCCAAAATAGTAAAGACCACATCATCATTTTTGGGTGAAAGAAGAACATCCATTGCATCTCATAAGAAGAAAGACAACTAAAAACTTACAACAAAGGAGGTAGGGTTGCATGAATTGTCAATTAAGAAGCATCTTTAACCAAATTAGGCATAATTAGTAACACTGATATTGCATCAGAATGACATTATTAACACCAAATCCATTGGATAAGAGAGAATATACATGTACAACACCAATTTTGTTCATTCCATTTTGGTGGACTCACCAGAAAATCCAACCATACACTAGGACAACACCCAACATGGTACTTGAGAGATTGAGAAAGTACACAAGCATTTCAACTTCTGTGGACTAGTATAATCGAATGTTTGAGAATTGAGAATTGATATGCTAAAATAGCAAGTAAAGATTGAAACATATTCATATAAGAAAAAGCATATGTGCTTATCTGCCTAGCCTGCGGAAACTGGAAATTTAGTGTCCTTAAACAGCCGCTCATATAATATATGATTTCCAGGATGCTGGAGTTCAACATTAAAATCCTAAAACACCATAAAACTAATGTTCCACTCTAGGTGTTAGCATAAGTTATTCAAGCTAAAAACATACATAAGTTTTAATTCCACTTCTATAATCACTTGCTTTATTATGTTCACTAGATTCCTTTGCTATAGTTTGGTATAACCATGGCATTTAGATAAGCCTTTTTTTTTCTTTTCATGAGGCAGAATGTTAACTACTAATATCCATGCACACAAAAGCCCATGTAAATACTTCACAAGCGATCTGTATTTGAGAGAAGCAGCTCTCACAACTGATTTGTGCCCTTCAACTTATCATTATATACCTGCATTTGAGCTTCTGCCACTTAATCTTGCAATTTTCTTTCTATTCCCCTTGAGCATGTAATTTTAAGAATATATTTGACAGAGACCACTAGAGCTAAAGCGGATGATTAATCAAAGGAACATTTCATTTGAAAAGTAATGTGTGTACATTTCTAAAAGGATTCTCTTTGAGAAATGCCCAGGCCACAGTTTTCAATGTATTTTCATTATTAAAACCTGGGAGAAGAATAAATCCTATCTCAATGCTCATGCACTTGGAGAATCTGTGTCCATTCAAAACCCACAAAATGAAAAACAGAAACCATGTCCACTGAAGAAAATTAGGCAAAGACACTGGATGCCAATTGTCAAAAATGAATATATCGCATGCATATAAGTATGCAGAGTACATGAATATAATTGTCATTCCCATAAATAATGTGGATATGACACTAGTCCAAATTCCTTGCCAAATTGGGCGGACAACCAGATCAATCAATTCTATGAGTATCAAACGACCATCGGTGACAGGTTTCACTTAAGGAACTGAGCCAGCAAATCTTGTCATTATGCATCTATTAAAGCATTAGCAATAACTACACTCCATCATTCCTTCAAAATTGACACATACGATAGATAAAACCTACCCATTTACACAGAACTATAATTTTCAGAGAATATGATTCTATTAAGGGACAATATCTGTTGATTTGCTTCATCTATGCTGAAGACGCATCTTGGGAGATGATGAGATCCAAAAAAGTCTACTTAAGGATAAGGAAATTTCACAAAACCAATCATCACTGGTCAGACACTATCCTCAACTGACCATATTTCATTGCCCAGCAGGAAAAAAATACCTGCCCATACTTCACATCTAACTGAGCACAGCTTTAGATTCACCAGATAAAACGGCATGGCAAATACATGTAAATTGATTGATTTATCCTTCTTACATTTGCTATAGATAAGAATGAACGATTCGTGATTTCCCAACTCATTGTAAAAAATATGGGAATTTAATTCAGGCTTTCTTCATCAGTAACATAACAGCTTTCAAGTTAGGCCACATGGATGAAGTGTAATCTTTTCATTGATGGGTAGGCTTTCCGTAATTTATATGTTTACATATAGAAGTACATTCTATGCATACAGTTGACATAGGTTGCACTTGAAACCTACAGACATCAATGTTTACATTGGGTTTGGAGGTCATTGCTGAACAACCAGAAAATTAAGCATGCAAGTCTAGTGAAGACCGTCAGAAATTGAATGTTTTTCAACGTAAGTAAATTAGACCAAAGTAGTCAAATTACCTTTTCTACTAAAAGTGCTCCAATGCTTGCTAAATTGTATTGTTTACAGAACCACAGAATTACATTATTTTGCACTCTTCAAAAAAGTATTCATAAGAAATGTTGTTAGAATTATAAAATTTTATGAAAAGCATGTGTGCCATAAAATTAATCGATTTTTAGACTGAATTAATTTAACAATACACTCAATGAACAATTCCATCACTCAATCTAATAACCAAAAAAAACAACCACACCATGTAATAACCACAAACAAAATCAAATTAAATATACAAATCTTAAATACTGACATAACAAATGAGAAAACTCAAAATTGTTGACAGACATAGGAATTCTTTGTTGGCAATCTTCTTCAAGGCCAATGGTTTATATCGAGTTTTTGGGGTCGTTTTCTCAAACTAATAACTTGTACTTGGGGTTAATTGGAGTTGATTGTGTCTATCAAAGACAAAAGAAATGTAAAACATGAGGTCAAATTGTCCCTCGTCAACTAGCTAGTGAATTTTGTCAACCTACATGGCTTTATAAAGCAAGGCTATTTCCATCCCTGCTCATAATTTTCCACCAGGTTGTTCCCACATTGACCGCATAGTTGAGGTTGTGACCATCCATGGCTTTTATAAAGCATCATTTAGTGTTCAAAAAGTGCTCTTAAATGATTTTAAAGGTCAGTGGGCTCTAATCTTGCGATGGTTGAGCATTCTTTTTGGGCTTTTTTAGGAGGCCATTAGAGAAGAACGTAACTGGAAAATGAGGACAACTCAGCACAAGTCAACACACATTTTTAACTAGTGCAGCAAGTTGACTTATGCTCCTAGTGCTGAATTCACTCTGATTACGTTTGTAGTATGACCTGAAAAGAATGGATGTTTTGACTCGTGGTATCATACAAATTCACAAGTGAAAGCTTAGACTACATTAATTAGCTGTTAGTGGATCTGATAGAGACAGAATGCATTCAGTGTACAAAGGCCACGGTTAGACTGTCTTAAATTGAACAAATATTGATAGATATCTCTCGACTTCAATAAAATCTAAATGTACCTATTTTAAACAAGCGATTGATAGTACATGCTCCCAAAAGGGAAGATGTTTGCTTTTGATGTAACATCGGGAGCATCTTTTCCAGCATGCACCCTTCTCCCTGATATAAAAGAAGGCACCAGGGTTAGCTAACAACTCTTACAAGAGAAGTTTAAGGAAGATAGGAAAATAGAAGCAGCTATAGACTCCAGCCAATTTAATTCGTCTGAACAAGACATTTCCACATTGAAACAGCACAACTTTAATTGTTAAAAAGTAGTTCGTATAAATTATACAAAGAAAAGCATCTGGGAGAAGGAAAAAAGAAATTGATTTCTGACTATGAAATTTAAATCCTTCGTGCAAAGCCCATAATCCATGATAAAAAGACAACATCCTTAAGGAAAAATAAACAAGCGACTATGGATTTATTGCTATTTGATGTTCTCACCAAGGCAACTGAACGTGAAATCTTCTCACTATATGGGGATCTTTTTTATTCAATTGACCTTCAGGAATTGGTAAAAGTCTTAACAGATTCTCATACCATCAGAAATTGCATTTACACATCACATTTCACAGTATTAAGCAGTGTCAAGGATTTTGCCTTGGTGTGCAAAATCAAGGGTGACTGACTGTAGTTATACAGTTGAACCAAATTTTTTTTTGGACAGCTGCTCTCTTTCATTGATTATGCACCTAATATAGCTCGAAAGTCGTCACTAATTTTTCAACAGTTTCAAGTAAATGGCGAAGATGTTTCAAAGGCCCAAACAGAATGAAGATTCACCTGAATGATGGTTTTCTAGTCAAAGCACGCTATTTGATCTCCTCATGAAAATCAATGCTTTAACGCCTTCACTTTTGGACATTCAGGATATCAATAGAGCAATTGCTTTTCAAATGAATACTGCCAGACGAATGGCAACTCCTAGATGATACATTCTCCATCTGTGCAAAGTATTTAAATAATCTGGAGTCTGCAGCCCTTGGTTTATCCAGGTTATCTTCACGATGATCTAAATCCTCTGATATGATATGAAATGTCAATAAACATACAGATCAAAGTTGATCAACTATTTGACAATCTGCCAAAGTAAACATTAGAAACTGTGAAACTCTATTGCACTGGTTTTACCTTTGAAAATTGATGCAAGATAAACTTTGAAGATCCTTAAAATTCATTCTCATGGACAATGCTATGCGGGAGAGTGGGATCTCTGCGCTGACTAAGCAAGCGAGTCAACGTCAACCACAACGCAAAGCATTTGACAGAGCAATTAATAAGAGGATCTTCAATGAAGCACCTCTGTCACTTCATTCTGAATGCCCCCATTTGCTGCAGCAGGCAAATGCAGATTGAAACATAGGCATGTACTTGATAAGAGCAAGAACAAGGGATCAGAAGACAGCCGCTTTTTCTGAAGACTTCTATAGAGTGCAATGGACTGTCTAAGAAGAATATATCGACAAAGAGCATCTCATCTCATCCCTCATATGAACGCATGGAAATTTTTTCAAGCTGCAATGGCCAGTCTTCTCCAAGTTGCTGTGGGTTTAACTCCATTGCAGCTTTGAAATCAAGCAAGGATATAGAGCATGGCGAAGTCTCTTCCTGCATGCCCCCTACTACAGAGCTACTACCTCGTGTAACCAAGTGATTTTTTGATGAGGGCATGCCAATGCTGACCCTTCCTGGTACCTGCAGCTTCTGCAGAGGATGCCCTCTTGGAACATTCCCAGACCTTGCTCCAACCAACTCAACGCAAGACCTGATCAACTGCTTCAAGTATACATCTAAAGAACTGTTCAAGATATTCGCACAATCTTGGGAGACCCCTTCCATTCCCTGACCTACAGCAATCTGCTCCATTTGTTTCTTCAGTGTTTCTGAGTCGAACAGCTGACCATAATCATAACAGCTAACATAATCACCATTGCTTCCTACAGGAAAACTTCTAGTGCTGCCACCTATACTAGGAGAGCCGAATGAGATCCCAAGGGGTGCAACCAGAGAATTTCTGGCAGAATCTAAGAAGTGTACCTGCTCCACATCTTCCCTTTCTTCAAGAACAGGAACAAGTGTCTGATCTTTGCCATGCACCCTATATTTATTTACTGATTGCTGAGTTGATCCTTCCTTTTCATCCTCAGGAGGCCGAGTAACTGACCGAATATGCTGAAACGGTCTCGGGTAATCTCGTGGAGTCAACTCACCATTCTCCCTGATAACCTTCCTACCACTCTCTTCAATACTTGCGGAATGAGACAAGCAATCCACTTTGCCATTTGGTCCCAAAGGACTTGGCCGATCCTTGAATTTGCGATCGCGGATTCCAGACCTGACCTTTCTAGGGGACAGGGGAAGGACACCATTGGACCACACAGAAACATTTGGAGTTTGATTCGGGATGACCGACAAACTTTGCTCATGTCCATCTTCTCTCCTAAGTGAACTTTTTGGATCTTGAGAAATGGATGGAGGTGGAATTTTGGCTTGGAATGCGTTCTTCAGTATTGACCGTATCAATTGATTGTGAAGTGAAAGATTCTCTCTCCCGAGCACCCGACAGCATAGCTTGTCAAACTCAACCTTGTTCAGCTTCTGGCTCAAAAACCTATCCAAATAATAAAAGTACAGTTTTGACCTCTCCACTCCTAACCTCTTGACTATTTGAGCTTTCAGGTCAACTAGATCAATTCTCGAGCTCTGCTGCAGTTGCATTTCTTCAAAATGGAATTACCAAAGAAGCACTTTCGAGTAAATGCAGCACCCAACCAAAGTCAAAATCAAAGTTCTCCCCAGCTCCCAGAAACCCAAAATTCTCTCAACTGAAGATCACTCATTGCAAGAACAACCGACTGGGACTTATCTGGGAAAAAGTGGCACTCAAAGACTCTCCAGCACATGTCATGATCCTGAATTCCCAATTAAAAAAAAGCTCACGAGTAACATTTAAGTTTCCAAAGAACGCAGAATCGACCAACCCACGAGCAACACAGAGCAAAACCAAGTCTCATGTCTTCAGCAAAGACAGGAAAACCCCGCGACCAAAGCAGGTCTCAGCACATTCAGCCACTTCAAATCAAGCCGCGCCACCCGACCGACCGCGAGAACCAGAAACCCTAAATTTCGAATCATCCAATGGGCGGTGCTTCCTCTCTGCCTACAGAAAACATCAAAATTAAAGTTACTCTCCCTTCCCGCGGAGTACCCATTGCCACACACACCCCTCGGGAGCTTTACTTACTTCGGAACCTCCGAATCGAAGTCCAAACAGAGAGGAGAGATCGAAAAGCCGGGAAATTTCGAGCAAGAAACAGAGCAAAAAAGCCGCAGAGGGGCGAACCCAATCGCACAGAGCAAAGCGCCAAACGGAGGAAAGAGAGCCTACCCGCAAAAGGGTGTCCGCAGATTGATTCCGGAGCTCGACCCGGGAAGCCGCCGGCGAGGATTGAGGAGGAGGAGGGCGGCGGTGGCGTCCGGCGGGGGACCAATGACGGGAGGGACGAATCTTGAACGCGGCCCTCGGGGGGAGGAAAACCCAGCTGCCGCCCGATGTTCCGGTTCGGACCCGGGTTCCGTCGCGGGTCGGGTCGGGTCGGGTCGGGGGAGGGACGAATTGGTGGGGAGCTCGTGTCGGGGGGAGGGGCTTTGATCTGCCGGAGCTCGTCAGTAGATTTGGCGTTCCCTCGATCGCTGCTAATCCTACGCTCCCCTGTCCGTCTCTCTCTCTTTCTCTTCGCTTTCTCTCTCTTCGCTTTCTCTCTCTTCGTTCTTGGTCGCTCTCCTATGCTCCCTCACTCACTTCTTGTTCTTTTTTTTTTGGTCTTCTTGTCTTTTTGCCTTTTTTTAAATGACGCTGCGGAAATTCGATTTTGCGCCGGTTTTTTCACCCCGATTTCACAATTGCCTCCGTTTTTTTTTGTTCTCCCTTCTTTTGGGTCTCCCAAGTTTTGCTCAGGAGGGTGGTGCCAGATTGATGGGAATGGGAATGGGATTGGGAATGGGTCAAAGTGGGGGAATTTTTTTTATCATGGATCGGCTCTTGGCTGTCAAATGAGAGAGAAGAAAAACCAGGAGGAATTTCCAAAAAAGGACCCTTATAATGTTACCCAATCTGAACAGCACAGCCCCATAATCGACCTTATCTCGGTTAACTTAGCTGGACAATTTTCGAATCGAGTGAACTCTAGCTCATTATTATTTTAAGGGAAAATCTCAAATAGAGATCCAAAGTGCGCTTATTTTCTCAAAAGAAAACTTGAAGTAAAGTCTGTCTTAAAAAATGACAAAAAATGGTCATTTAGTCTCAAAGAAAGATCCCACTCGCCGGCCGGTGAACAAATGCATCTCTAATGCATATTCCGGTTGCCTAATTAGGGTGTTTTCACTATTTTTTTTTTTCATTTTTCGATTGTCTTGTTCATCATTTTCTTTATCCCTTGTTCATCTTCTTCTTGCCCAAATTAAGAACACCGGACATGGAGAAAGGCCGGCAAGCGTTGGCCGTTGGTAAGGGCCGACGAGGGCTCAACGCCCATCGCCGATAGCGAGCAAGGGCTGAGTGAGTCCTCATTGGTCATGAGTGAGGGTTGGCCTCCCCTAGGACCAGCGAGGGCTTGACGCCCATCGACGGTAGCAAGCGAGGGTCATTGAGCCCTCATTGGCTGCGAGGGAGGGGCCCATCCAAATTGAGGCCTTGTAGGGAGATGCTCAAGGGCTAAGGAGTAGTCGGAGAAGCCATTGATCTAGGAGCAATGGTGGAAGGAAGGGACAAAGAGGGCAATGTTGGCGTCCTAGTCATAATCCTAGTAGAAGATGAGATTGTCGGTGGAGTGGCCGGTGAAGGTGGGGGAGGTCGCCCCTTGTGGCCATTAGCGAGGTTGCCCCTTGCTAGCCTTGGGTGAGGCCGACCCTTGCCAAATTTGGTGAGGGTGGCCTCGACGGTGACCGATGAGCTATGTAGCACGGACACGGACACGTGACTCGTGACACGACACGACACGACACGCCGACACGTCATTTCTTAAAAATAGAGAATTTCGACACGTTCCGACACGTTATATATTAAATATATTTTTATATATAAATGCATATAAATAATAATAATAATAGCCTAGAATTAATTTACACGAAAAATATAAAATAATATCATTTATTATTTTAATTTGTTACAATAATACACAAAACTTAGAGGAAAAAAACATTATTTAAAGAAAAATGCTGAAATGATATTTTTAAATTTATTTATTTATCATATATAGCATTTTTATTACTTCTTTCATAGTAAAAGACTTTTTTTTTTTTAAAAATAAAACAATTCTAAAAAACAAAACTGAAAAAAAAAAAAAATTGACCCCATGCATGTATATTTATAGCAATTTTATTACTTCTTTTATTACTTCTTTTGTGTATTTATATTTTGACCACTCAAGTATTAGAAATTTTAAAATTGACCCCGTGCGTGTCGGAATTGCGTGTCGGAATTACGGACTCGCGTGTCGGAGCGTGTCGGAAAGAGTTGACCACGTGTCGGATTTTTCAACACTCGTTGACCGCGTGTCGGAGCGTGTCGAGACGTGTCGGAGCGTGTCGGACATGTGTCGGAGTGTCGGACACGACACGAAGGCTTCGGAGAGTGTCCGTGCTTCATAGCCGGTGAGGGCTCGCCCACCTCACTGTTCATCGATAAGGGCTGGCGAGGGCTTGGCGACCCTTGCCCATTGCCAGTGATGGGCCTCAAGCCCTCGCCGGCCCTTCCCAAGTTCGATGTTCTTGATCTAGGTAGAAAAAGTCGAACAAGGGATGAGGAAGATGATTAACATCACAACTATTGACCCCCCCAAAAAAAAAAGAATAGGACAACTGAAAATGAAAAAAAGAATTTTTTTAGACAGGAATACCAATGATCGGCCCACTAGAATATGCACCGGTCATACATCTGTTCACCAACCGGCGAGTGAGGTCTTTATTTGAAACTAAATGATCACTTTTGCCTTTATTTGGCAGCACTCAACTTCAGATCCTTTTTTGAGAAAAAAGAAAAATACTTTGGGTCCCTATTTGGGATTTTCCCTTATTTTAATATCAGTCGGTTGACAAGTACGTGCGAGTGGCACATGCATTGTTCTGTGCTCATTTTGAAGGCTTTTGTAGTTTAAAAATAATATCTAACTAAAATGCACATTAATCACGGGGCTTAAATCAAAATGCCTGATAAGTCACCAAGAAGAGGGAAGAAAGGGGCAAAATTCTTACTGGTTTCCACATTAGAAGATGAAGATGTGGAAGGAGCAAAATTCTTACTTTAAGGTTTCAAAATGACTGATGCGAACTTGCGAACTTGCGAACTTGGCGAGACGCTTTTGTGTGTAATTAGTACGTGGCAAATTCAGTTTTTTAATTTATTGATTCACGTGCCAGCTTGTGCTCATTTTTAATCTTTGAGCATGCTACTTGCGGCTTCTTCAAGTGGATTAGTTGTGCATCGCTGATGATCAATCTCGCTGAGTCATTTTGTGAACTTCTATGATGTAATGACCAAAACCCAATATCTTGTCTAATGAATCTCAGGAGAAAATCTGGACTTTTAACTAAGCTCTTCAAGATACAAGCAATACCTAAATTGTGAACAACAATTTTGGGAGTAATTTGTAATCTCAATTAATCCCACAAGCAATTTTGGGAGTAAATCCAATGGAGATGATACGGAGCCTTAGCTAAGAGAATCAAAGTCTAAGAAGGGGCAACCTATAATCCCAATCACTATGTATACACATGAAGCAAAAATATCTATATTGCATGGTCTTGCATTTTTTCACCCAAAGGTCTCACTTGTATCTGATTAGCAAGTGTATGCATCGATAGTGACATAGTTTGATCCCTAAATAAGAATATCAATATTGCATGATCTTGCATTTTTTTTCCCTCGCTACATTCCTCTAAATTTGTAAATGGGGACGTTGTTGTTTAAGAATAGCATGACTTCATTGAATATAAACATGGGCAATGTGATGAATTCAATTTAAATTGGCCAGACATGCGATCCGACTTTAAATGTAGAAAAAGGCCCTACAGTCATTTGAACTTTCAAGATTAAGCCCACGGAACCTGGCCTCTCTCTAAGTAAATGAGAAAGAAGGAAAAAGAAAACAAGTAAGTGTGGAAAGGAATTAGGCTGAAAATGAAAAGAGGGAAGATGAGGATAATTTAAAGGACTGTTTCCTTCTTCTTGAGGCCAAAATTTGGGCATATAGGGTAACAATCATCGGCTGTATACATAGAACATACTCGGCTATATACAGAGCTCGACAAACACAGAACACAGAGAAGGCAGGGCACGAAACAGAGAGAAAACCATGTGGAAAAGAGGTGGAGGTTGGCTTTTCAGTAAATAAACAAAGAAAATAAACATAGTGATTCTAGGCCGAAGAACAGGGCAGAACAGAGAAGACTTTGGGACAAAATAGGGGAGAGACGTCGTGGTTGCTATTTGAATCGCTAGTTGAAGTCCCCTCAAGTAGCCTTGTCAAAATGCATTATGAATTCATTTTTTTTTTAAATTTATATTTAATGGGCTGAGTTGTTATATGAGCTAGTTATGATTAGTACATGGGTCTAGTATGAGGGTGTTATATGGGTTCACAATTTACTTACAAAATTCAACTCACCTCTATGATTCTCTTGCCCTCACTTAATTTTACACTTATTCACTTACACTCTGATATCATTTTGGATATGAGTCTTTTTAAATTATATTAAATATAGAAGTATTTTAGCAATATAAATATAATTGAGTATCGCTAAATTTGCATTACATGAACATGAGTTAAAATGGGTTAAATGGTTCAATTAAAGTTGAATAATTTTTGACTTAACCCACCCCTTGATTGGACTACCCTCAAGTGACTTGCGGGACCGATTACCGTCTTGGGCGCTTGCAAGGCGAAGCGTTTGTAACACTTGCATGAGCCTAGTATCCGTTTGTTATGGTTTGATGCAAGTATTCACTCCCAAATGGGTTTGTGATCCCAAACCTAGAACATTGCATGATTCATCATGGAACGAGTTTTACTCAAAGTTATAATCCTTCGTATTTGATTTCATCCGATAGTTTTCTCGGGGAGGATTGAGGAGGAGGAGGGCGGTGGCGTCCGAACGGGGAGCAATGACGGGAGAGACGAATCTTGAACGCGGCCTCTGGGGAGGAAAACCCAGCTGCCCGATGTTCCGGTTCGGACCCGGGTTCCGTCGCGGGTCAGGTCGGGTCGGGGAGCATGAATTGCTGGGTGAGATCGTCTCGGGGGGAGGGGCTTTCATCTGCCGGAGCTCGTCAGTAGATTTGGCGTTCCCTCGATCGCTGCTAATCCTACGCTCCCGTCTGTCTGTCTGTCTCTCTCTCTTCGCTTTCTCTCTCTTCGTTCTTGGTCGCTCTCCTATGCTCGCTCACTCACTTCTTGTTTTTTTTTTTGGTCTTTTTGCCTTTTTTAAATAACGCTGCGGAAATTCGATTTTGCGCCGGTTTTTTCACCCCAATTTCACAATTGCCTCCGTTTTTTTTTCTCCCTTCTTTTGCGTCTCCCAAAGTTTTGCTCAAGACGGTGGTGCCAGATTGAGGGGAATGGGATTGGGTCAAAGTGGGGAAATTTTTTATCATGGATCGGCTCTTGGCTGTCAAATGAGAGAGAAGAAAAATCTGGAGGAATTTCAAAAAAAGGACCCTTATAATGTTATCCAATTTGAACGGTGCGACCTCATTGACCATATCTCGGTTAACTTAGCTGGACAATTTTTGAATGAAGTAAACTCTAGCTCATTGTTATTGAAATATGAGTCGGCTGACGAGCACGTGCGAGTGGCATGTGCAATGTTCTGTGCTCATTTTGAAGGCTTTTGTAGTTTAAGAATTATATCTAACTAAGATGCACATTAATCACGGGGCTTAAATCAAAATGCCTGATAAGTCACTAAGAAGAGGGAAGAAAGGGGAAAAATTCTTACTTTAAGGTTTCCGCATTAGAAGATGAAGATGTGGAAGGAGCATGTACTGATGCGAACTTGGCGAGACACTTTTGTGTGTAATTAGTATGTGGCAAATTCAGTTTTTAATTTATTGATTCACGTGCCAGCTTGTGCTCATTTTTAATCTTTGAGCATGCTAATTGTGGCTTCTTCAAGTGGATTAGTTGTGCATTGCTGATGATCAATCTCGCTGAGTCATTTTGTGAACTTCTATGATGTAATGACCAAAACCCAATATCTTGTATAATGAATCTCAAGAGAAGATCTAGACTTTTGACTAAAGGCTCTTCAAGATACAAGCAATACCTAAATAATGAACAACAAATTTTGTCAGCGCAATTTGTAATCTCAATTAATCCCACAAGCAATTTTGGGAGATCCAATATAGACTCTAAAAAGGGGCAACCCATAATCCCAATCACTACGTATACATACACATGAAGCAAAAATATCAATATTGGATGGTCTTGTATTTTTTGGCCCAAAGGTCTCACTTGTATTTGATAAAATTAGCAAGTGAATGCATCGGTAATGACATAATTTGATCCCTAAACAAAAATATCAATATTGCATGATCTTGCATTTTTTTTTCTTCGCCACATTCCTCTGCATTTGTAAATGGTGACATTGTTGTTTAAGAATAGCGTGGCTACATCGAATATAAAAATGGGCAACATCATGAATTCAATTTAAATCAGCCAAACATGAGATTCAACTTTAAATGTAGAAAAAGGCCCTACACTTATTTGAATTTTCAAGATTAAGCCCATGAAACCCGGCCTGTCTCTAAGGATATGACCCTTTCTCTTTTTGCCGAGGTAAATAGCTGCCATTCCAAATTAGGAAAGAAAATAACAAGACTATAGTTGTTCGAATTTCTAATCAGAATAGAATTGGATATGACAAGATGTGAAATTTAGGTATTTTGCTATATCTTATTACACTATTTGTGAATCGTAATAATAAAATCGGATATATTCACATCATATCATATAAATTGCTTAGTTTAAACTACATATCAATGTAAATGAATATAAAAATTCACAAATATAGATGGTAAAAAACTTTCACAACACTCTTACCTACTTTATTTGTATTTGCTTTTTATTTTAATTTTCCTCTCTCTTTTTAAAATTTTTTATTTTTTATTTTTTCCCCATCCATCATTACTAATATACATAAAATACCAAAAATTTGTAATAAATATTTATTTATACTTATATATTGAATTTATATTATAAGATAGAATTAAATTCGAATATGTAAATAAAATAAGATTAAATTTTAAAAAACAAATTGTTATTTTTTGTTAATTTGAATTACTTATATTAGAATTCAAATATTATTTATATTGACATGTAATTTTAGTTTTGTTAATATAATGAGTTTATAATTCAAGGAAAATAACTTTCCTATTATAGATATTAGAAACCATGTATACTTTTATCTTATCTCCTTATGGGAAAATTTTATCTGACTCGTATTTTTTTTTTATATCTAACTTTATCCTATCTTGAGCAGAATCAAATATAATATCATATTTTGAATTTTATCCTAGTTGTTAAATGTAGCCTAAGAAAATAAGGAAAACTCAGCTAGCATAAAAAAGGAAAGGGATTCTAGGCCAAAGTGGAAATACGAAAGAAGGAAAAAGAAAACAAGGAAATGTGGAAAGGAATTCAACTGGAAATTAAAAGAGGGAAGATGAGGAAAATTGAAAGGACTGTCTCCTTTTTTTTTTTTTTGGTTGAAAGGAAATTTTTAGCATTTCATTCAAGCAAGGTTTGGACAATAGAAGCACTAGCTTCAGAACATAACAAGTCCAAAAGACAAGAGGGGGATAAAAAAACCCAATTAGCTGGAAGGGCCTTTCTTCGGTGGGCCTTGGCGACCCAGTCTGCCACTTTGTTGCATTCTCTTCGGCAATGGGCTATTTTCAGATTTGGGAAAGTAATAACACGTGCCTTCACTTCACATATTAACACATCTACTTCCCAGTTGCTTTGTGGTGTACTTTCGACTAGCGCTTTCACTAATTCAAGATTATCTGACTCTAACTCCATTTGCTTTTCTTCTCTTCCTTCAAAAAACTTTAGGGTTTGTAGCACCGCCTATGCTTTTGCTTGGTTCACTGAAGAGACTCTAACCGTGCGCTCAAAACCATCAACGAGGACTCCTCGGCTATCTTGGTAGATGCAAGCTATAGTCGCTTCCCCTGTTTCTTGATGAAAGGAGCCATTGACGTTGATTTTTATCACACCTTGCGTCGGGGGAGTCCAGATCTGAGGTGAGCCGTACTTTGGAGAGGTTCCTATTGGAGTCGAGATGAATTTGGAGGGTTCCCAGTTTGATGTAAATGCTGCAACGAAAGGTTTTAGGTTTGGGCCAAGCCGAGCATCGGAGGGGTGGGCATTTGAGATGAAGCTTGCGTCGAAGACATCTAGATTTGAGATGGGGGGGGGGCATCGCGCTCCGATGCAAGCACTACAAAGCAACGAGTCCAGTTTTTCATTGAGCCATGCGTCAGAGGAGATGAAATTTGAGGTGAGGCACAAGTATGTTCCGATCTAAGATGGGGGGGGGTGGTTAGCATCTTCCCGATGCGGGCGTTGTAGCGAGGGATTATGAGTTTGCGTCGTCGTGCGTCGCGATGAGTGGGATTCGAGTTTGCTTTGTCTTTGTGCATCAGAGGAGTGGGGTTTGGGGGCGAGGTCTCCATTGAAGCTACCCCGAACTAAGATGGGATGTGGCACCCCTCGACGGCCCCCGATCCGTTGGGTCACCACAGGTACTTGTTACTTATCCTACTACATACTAGTCCTTAAACTTTTTTATTTAAAGTGAAATCATAGATCATAGGGGTTGATCAATAAAATTCTTCTCCCACTTTTTCTTTTTTTGTAAAGGTCTCAGCTCAGCTCATCAACGAAAGCATAAACGAGTCTCACCATCCCTCGCTTCAATAACAATAATGCAATGCACACCACTTACGCTCCAAATGAAAAGACAAAGCCGAGTCGCTTTTATTTATATTTTTATGATGGACATTTCGGGTCGGTATAGCAAAAAGGCCAAGATTTTTAGTTATACTTGACTATAACTCAAAAGAGAACTCGATCCTACATCAAACATGTACACCCCTCCATCAACAAGCGTCGGCTATCCCCAAAAAGTGTTAGCTTCCACCAGTCATACGTGCCATCACACCCAACTTGGTGCATCGGGCGACGGAGGCGGCAGCATCCCTAGCATCACTCCACCACGCCGGTCATGAATAGACAAAAACTCCTAGATAACCGGGCCACCAGCAAGACCCACATCATACATCACTAAGACACGGACTCAAACGTACACTAGACCATGCAAACTAACGCAGGAATGCTTCATGCACTCCACTTCGGCATCAGATGGCAATCCATAATAAGTACCGTGCGCGACTGGTAGCAACAACATATTTCTAATCTGAAATGTTAATCCTCAAAATGGGTGAATACAACCACTCAGCAGTAAAGATCTACCAAACTATACAATGTGTCAAATAGAACAATCAAGGCATCATGAATAAAACACATAACATTCATGCATTCAAGCATACCTCACCTTACAACCATGCATATATTACCATGCAACATGCATATACTACCATGCACTCATATATGTATCATCAAGCATAAATCACCATGAGATCCATTCACGCTTTCATGATTGCATTTTCAATATCAAATAGCATCAATTTACTTTCATAAGTAGATCATGCATTATGCCATATGCATACACCCATGCACATGATTCAATTTTAGTTTTTATCTTTCATAAGAATCTCATTATTTTTTTCCATCCATGGACCAATGTTTGCATCTCACAATTTATCGCTCGTACCCTACTTGGCATTGCGAGGGCCTCTGGCACACACCTCCGGGCATCCGGCACACACCTCTAGGCATCCAGCACACACACTCCGGGCATCCCAATACTCCCGGGGCATCGTCAGCTCACACCTCCGACGGTCTCGTTATTATCTCAATTTATATTCACACATGCATCTTAATTTCAATATGGCAATTGATGTAACAATATCGAGGGTCTCAACTAGCTTTTGATGTCATATAACATGCCATATGTCACCACATATGCAACATAATCAACCACTCAAGACATTATATCACATGGAGCAATTTCATTTATTTTTGAAAATACAGCAATTTCGGATAAAAACAGATTGCACTCCTTTGGTCATAATTCTTGAAAAATTAGTAAATAGCCTTAATAAATTCTACAAATTTGACATGTTATATACAAGATCTAGAGGAAAATATTCTGTGAAGAACACCATATCAAAAGAACATCATACAATTCGGTACAGTCCACACATCACAGTTTTTATAATTTCGGAATATTGCCATACACAGTTTTATTTAAAAATTCAGTAAAAATCTTAAATCAACTCCAAAAATTCTATAACTTTTATATATTATAGAAGAAATCCAGAAGTAAATATTTCATGAAGAACTCAAAACCAAATTCGTGATAGATTAAAAACTACCATAATCATAACCGTCCATAACCCTCGGCATCGAATTTCAGTTTTAACTGTTTTGAATAAAGATTGTTTCATCAACCTAAAATCATCCATTTCCTCTAAATTTTTAGTATGTTACTCCTTAACACGTCATCTTCAACTTTCATTCAGAACATGAGATCTAATTTCAAATGGAGAATTTTATAAAATTCACAAAATCATACTAGGTCAGCATTTCGATTTCCAAATCTGACTTTTTCAAGGAAAAATAGTTTCACCGGTCTACACTTGTTCATTTCTTCCGAAATTTTGATGTGTTACTCTACAAGAAGTTCTCTACAGCTTTCATCAAGAAGTCAAAGTGAAATTCCAACTAAAAAGTCACATGCAGCGCATAAATTCATGAAAGATCGGACTGCCTTTCTAGAAAACAGAATGCAAGGCTACCAAATTTTTCCCTAGAGCTTCGAATTTCTTCACTTTTACCACAACTAAAGTTTACCATTCATCACACACATAACACAGCAAGCAAAGGGTAGGTTTATGGACTCAACTTGCCTCTAGTCCGAGTACAACACAGCAAGGAAAGATGGCGGGGCAAGGCGAGACTCGGCGGCTCGACGGTGGCGACGAACAGCATCGAAAGGCCTCCCTCTTCCCCTTCTTCTCTCGCTCGCTCGCTCTCTCCCTTTCTCTCTTCCTCTCTTTCTCTCGGATGGTCACTCTCTCTTTTTCCCCCTTTCTCTCGGACGGTCACTCTCTCTCTCTCTCTTTCCCCCTTTCTCTTATGCGACACCCCCCTCCTCAATCCGCCCATTTTTCTTTTCTTCCCCCTCATGATTAGCATGTAATCATTTCTTTGCATGCAAGATGACAATTAGTAAGTCCCCTAAGCCACTTGTTAATTTCCATGCAAGAGGATGGGCTGGTTGGGCCGGCCTCTCCCTTCAGTCGACAGCCCATTGGGCTCCTTGGGTCGGTTGGATGGTAGCCTTTTCCTTTGGGCTTTGCGGGCTAGGCCAAAAGGGCCGAATGGTGGGGCTATGGGTTGGTTTGGTCTTTAATTACCTACTTATATTAATATCTAATTACACGTATTCACTTGGCCATAAAGATTGCAACATAAATCCAAAAAAATCAAATCCATAAGATGCATAGCCAAGAACAAAATTCTCATTATCAAATTATCCTATAGTACCAACTTTGATAACCCAAGAACATAAGATATCTTTCCATTAAAGTGTTCGGCCTTAATCTATCACAAATTTTCAATCTAGAGGCTATAACATACTTCAACGACACAACCATTTACTTTTCCATAGGTCGTAATGCCTCCAGAAATTGCCATGAAATTTTGGGATGCCATATGAGAAAACTGGCACTTGCTTTGTTTTGGTTTGTTTTTTCATCCACCCGTTGAAGTTTTCTTCCATGGCCATTGCTGAGGTGATTATGTGCTAGGAGTTCAACGTTTTTGCTTTGAAACACCAATCGTTGCGTGATTTCCAGATCAGCCATAGCAAGAACGCTAATCGCTTAAAGGACACCGAGGTATGTTGAAATTTAGCTAGCCATTCCTCTATTCGAGTTATCCCTTGACCATCTCTTTGTATTGTCACTGCAGCGGCTTCCCAGACTTGGTTTGCCTATGGACAAAGGAGGAAAAGATGCTCTACTGACTCTAGACGTTTGTTGCAAATTGTGCACATGGCTTCAGGTATAATATGTCTCCGATATAAATTCTCCTTTGTTGCATAGCATTTTGACAAATTTGCCAAAGGAAAAATCTGATTTTAGGCTGAATTTTTGCTTTCCATATTTTGTTCCACAAAGATCGTGGAACTTGATAGGACGAAGAAGCATGGTTTTGCTTATGATTTTCTCCTTGTGCCTTGAGCTTGTTGTATGCACTCTTGACTGTGAATTGACCTATTTTGGTTGGCTTCCAGACTAATTTGTCCTCTGGAAATTGGGGGTTTAGGTGGATTGTTAGAATTTCTTTACACACATCATGGTCGAAAAGTTGGGATAAGTACACTAATGGTGCTATAAGTTGTGTACGGCGCTCACTTTGATGTCAAAAGTTTTCATCGGATCACTTAAGTGCCAAAAAATTTGAAAAACGCTCACTTTGGTGCCAACTCTAATTCGGTTGGTCGGAAATCCGACGTAGCCTTTTTTTATTATTAATTTTTGACGCTGATGTGGCTCATCGGAGAGTTGAGTCAGCATCCAAACACCAAAATGATGCCATTTTGTGTCTCCCCCAATTCAAAACCCTAATCTCCGGTCGTCGCCGTCCTCGATAGTCCTTGCGCTCGGCGACCACGGCTTCGACCCCGACCTCGACCCCAACCCTGACGATGGCCACTTAACGGCAGCGGCTCCGACCTCGACCCCGACCCTGACCCCGACGATGGCCACTCGGCAGTCGACGCCGACCTCGACCCCGACCTCGACGATGGCCACTCAACGGCCGCGGCTCAAACCCTGACCCCAACCCCGACGATGGCCACGACTTCGACCCCGTCGAAACCCTAATTTCTCCCCAATGAGTTAAACGACGTTGTTTTTGTGAGGCCATCCATGTAGGACGGCAAAACGACGTCGTTTAAGCTTTGTCGATTTTTTTAAAAAAAAATCAACGTAATTATTTTGGCTGGAATCTTTTGCTGATGGCCGGAATCTTTCACCGGTGGCACCAAAGTGAGCGTTTTTTCTCCAATTTGACACTTAAGTGATCCGACGGAAACTTTTGACACCAAAGTGAGCACCATCCACAACTTATGGCACCATTAGTGTACTTATCCCTTGAAAAGTTCTAGTGCTCTATCCTCCTTCCAAGTGGAAAAATCTCTGGTTATAAGTTTCGAAACCCGTAATGGGTCATCTCTATTTGCAGGTCCTCCAATGAAGCCTCTTAGTAACCATTGATCATTCCTGATACTGATTTTTTCCCCATTTCCAACCACCCACTGTAATGAGGAACTTATAGCATTTCTTCCCATGAGTAGACTTTGCCAACCCCATGATGGTCTTGAGCCTTTCTCTGCATGTAATACATCTGTGTGTGGAAAGTATAGTCCTTTGAAAATTTGAATCCAAAGAGAAGTCGGATTCTGAATTAGCCTCCATGCTTGCCGCCCCAAATAGTGCCTCGTTAAATTTAATTAGATCTCGAAAGCCTAGCCCACCTTCATCCTTTCTTGCTCTAAGAATATCCCAATTTTTCCAATGTAAACCTGCCCTGTTTTCATTGTTTTTCCACCAAAAAGCTATTATTTTCTTTTTAATGGCTCGGCAAATAGATAGGGGAGTTTTAAAAATGGACATAGCATATTATGGTAGAGCATGCACCATAGTTTTAAGTAGTATTTCTTTCCCTGCCTTTGATAAAAAATTCTCTTTCTAGCCCTCCAGTTTCATATTGACTCGTGCAAGAATCCAGTGAAACATTTGCTTTTTAGATCCAACCCAATTAGAAGGCATCCCAAGGTATTTCCCGGTCTTTTCCAACTCCGGTACTCTCATTTCTTTAGTCAAGTTACTCCTCAGTTCTCTTGGACAATCTTTACTAAAGAGCATGCTAGATTTGTTCAGATTTATAGCTTGTCCAGACACAAAGCAATATTGGTTTAGGATCATTGCTACATTTTGACACTCAATTAAGTTGCCATCCAAAAGCAAGATTAGGTCATCCGCAAATAATAGATGGGATAGTGATGGGCAAAATCTATTCAGCTTAATACCCTTAATGCTACCAGTTTCCATTTCTCTTTTTCAGCATCATAGATAGGATGTTTGCCACAATAATGGATAGGTACGGAGATAGGGGGTCACCTTGTCTTATCCTGCGAGTAGGCTTAAAAGAAGCTGTAGGTTGTCCGTTTACTTTGACACTGAATGATACTGTTGAGACATATTCCATGATCCAAGAGACCCAAGTATCGCAGAAAGCCATTTTCAGCATGCTAGCTTTGAAAAAAATCCCATTCCACATGGTCATATGCCTTCTTCATATCTACCTTAAGTACTGCATGAAATTTCTTTTTCCGTTTTTTGATTCGTAGTTGATGAAGCACTTCTTGCACTATTAGGATGTTATCTTGAATTTGTCACCCATTTACAAATGCACTTTGCTTTGTTACTATCAAGTCAGGCAGCCACTGTTTTAGTCATGATTTTTGAAATGATTTTATAAGCAAAGTTACAAAGGCTAATAGGGCGCAATTGATCCAACCTCTTTGGATTGTGCATTTTCGGTATAAAGGTGATATATGTGTGATTCAGTTCAGAATTAAGTTTTCCTAAGTTAAAGAAAGACTTGACCTCTCTAAATACTTCTTCTTGAATGTCCTTCCAGTGATGTTGATAGAATTTTCCACACAAACCATAAGGTCTAGGAGCTTTGAGAGCATGCAACTGAAAGGTTGCTGCGGTAACTTCTTGTAGGGTCACTTCTTCAATCAACACTCGGTTCATCTCTTCTGTTACAAGGTATGGGATTTGGTCAATGACTGGTTGGATATTTCTTTGCCCTATAGAAGTGTAGAGCTCTTTGAAAAAATTGGTTGTCATCTCCTTTAATTGTATGGGGTCCCGACACCATTCATTGTGCTCATTTTTCAGCATTATTATCATGTTTCTTTGACGCCTTTGCACTATGGTTGTATGAAAGTATTAGGAATTTTTATCCCCCCATCTGAGCCAATTGATCATGGATCTCACACCCCAATATACTTTTTCCTGTCTCCATAGTCTCTCTATCTCCATTTTCAGCCAATTCATTCTGTTTATATCATAATGTGCATTTGCGTTGTTTGAAATGGCCTGCATCTCTCTTTTCAGCATTGAAATTTGTTTTTCTGCATTTCTGAATCTCCTGTTACTCCAAAGTGCTAGCTCTTCAGCCACTTTTTTCAATCTAACCGATATATTTACTTTCTCCCCTCCAAAGAAATTCCAGCTTTCCAATACAATCTGTTCATAGTCCTCCTCAACTACCCAAAAAGCTTTGAATTTAAATTCTTTTTTTACGTCAACTTGTTGGGGAAAAAAGTTTAATAAAATGGGATTATGATCCGAGCCTATAGCTAGCAACGCAATAACTTCTGTAGAAGGGAAAGAAACCCTCCAATTCATACTACACAAAACTCGATCCAGCCTCTTTCTAATCAGCTCATCCCCTTCTCTATTGTTTGCCCAAGTATAGGCATAACCCTTGCTTTCTAGATCCATCAGAGCACAAGCATTTGTAAAATCTTGGAAAGCTTTAAACCTATAGTATTCAACCGCTCTTCCTCCTACTTTTTCCCATTGATATAATATTTCATTAAAATCCCCAACACATAGCCAAGGGTCTCGATTCAGCCTAGTCATCTGATAAATTACCTCCCACAGCTGTAATCTTTGCTGAAATTCAATTGGTGCATAAACAAAAGTAATGCACATACTTTGCTTTGTTTCTTCCAAATTGCATATTAAGTCGATAAAAGACATAGTGCTGAATATAATGGTAATGGTAACCTGTTCATTCCAGAAAATTGCTAATCCCCCTGCCAAGCCTCTTGGATTTACTGTGAAGCCATTCTGAAACTTTAGTCTTTTCTGCATTCTTTTCACGACATCTTCTCTATTCTTTGTTTCCAATAAACATAGGACCGTAGGCTTTTCTTGAGCTACTAAAGCTCGTAAAGACTGATTTTGCGACCTAATTTTCGATTGCATCACCTAAAACTAGGTTAATGGACTACTAAGTTTTTAAACTTAGCTCGAGTTCTCCCAAGCCCATACCAAATTGCGACTTAAGTCTAGATTTTTAAACATGCAAGAGGTTATTAACTAGGAGTCGCCACTAATCAGTTTATTGTAGGTCGATTAGACACTTAAGTAAAATAAATGGAGAATTATTTTACTCCTACGAACCAGAGACTAAAGGTACAGGGAATTGGTTACACTAAATTTCTCTAATGCCATTTCGGTACCATTTCTTTTTAATTTTCAAAAATATTTTTGCAGGCAGCTAATTTATTTTAGCAAAAATGGTGACCACACGGATGCTCATCCCCTATTAAGCATTCAAATAAATAAATAAATTGCATCACACAAAGCAAATCACACAAAACCAAACAATTTTTTTGGGTTTTCTTGAACATTAGAATTCTTTTATAAAAATGCGCTTTTTAACTAAATGACTTAATATTATTAATATGCAAAATATAATTAAATTGGCCTATTATGCAAACTAATTAACATGCACCTCATGACCTAATTTCACTAATGAATAAATTCTGATTAAATGATTCTATTATGCAAACTAATTAACATGCACCTAGTATTTTTGCATTTTTTTTTTGAAATTCAGAATTTGTGAAAACCCTAATTAATCTATTTGAAAAGGATAATTTTCTAATTTATTCTAGGGATTAATTTGACTTAAACCTTATCCTATCTTAGAAAACTATTTTTTGAAAAATGAGATGATTAAAATGTGTGATCATTATTTAAAAAATTAATTTAGGTCAAACCCTAACTTATTTCTAAAAGTGCAACCCTAAAAATTTAATCCTAAAAAAATTCTAATTTACTAAACCTACATGTTTGATTCACTAAATCTATATGCTCATGCAGAATTTTGATTTTTTTGATTTTTTGATTTTTTAGTTTTTTTAAAAGATAAGTAATTATTAAATAAATATTAAATCTAAACTATCAACAAAATAAAGGATTTAAAATAATAAAAAAATAACATGTTGTTTCATAGGTCAAATTAATGATTATTCTAACCCTAATTATCACAACAAAGAGTTTAGAATAATTAAAAATCTAATCCGAAATTTTACGGATCAAATTAATAATTATATTGATTTAACAATTAAAATACTATCAAAAGCCCAAAAATTAATATAATTAGAAAAAATGATCCGACGTCTTACGGATCAAATTAGTAATTACAATAATTCCAGACAAAATCTTTGCGGATCATGCCTACAAAATGCACAAATATTAACATTGGCAAACCACATTCTAACTTAAAAAATAATTAAAAAACTTAAAATAAAAATAAACCACCTAAGGACTCAACGCTTCTCACCGCCGGTGGAGCGGCTATAACGTGGGTGCTCGAGCTGTGACGCGAGCGCTTTGGCAAAGGGGCGGCTTGCTGAACAGCGAGGGCGCGAGATCGCGGCGACACGGAGCCGATGTAGGCACGGGTGAGGAGCGGACGCGCGGTGGTGAGTGGCGCAGAGACGGCGCGGGCTATTGATGCGGGCGTTGAGGTGATGAGCAGATCGGCGATAGCAGGAGTGAGCAAAGGTCCAGGTGCAGGGGTGACGTGGGGGAGCTCGAGCAACGGTGAACGACGCGGGGGTTGATCGGCAGCAGCGGCGGAGCGGGTGTCGCTTGTGGCCTCGATTTGCAGGACAATGGGCTACTGTGGGTGTCGGGTGCTGGTTGTTGTAGGGCAGCGGCGTTCGAACGGAGTGGAGGTGGCGCGGGCGTTGGCGTCGGTAGAGAGGGGGCTCGTAGGTGCTGCAAGTCGCAAGTTACTGCGCGGCGGTGCTTGCAGGTGCTGGTGTGTGGAGCAGTGACGTAGCAGTAGTGGTGAATAAGCAGAGGTGGCGTGGTGCTGGCGTCGGTAGAGGCGTGTTCGGAGCAGGGCTCAAGCAGTTGGCAGAGGCTGGCGTCGGGTTGGTTAGTAGTAGGTCGTGGGCGCAGAGACGTGGCGGTGGGCGTCAGAGGCGTGCAGTGGCTACGTCAAGGGGTTGCTGCGTCCGCGGCAAGGCACGACGACGGTGCTCACGGTGACGCAGCGGTGAGCGAGCTTCGGGGCGGGGTTGGATCAGCGGTGGCCAACGCAGGCACCAGCGCAGCAGAGGCGAGCTCGTGAAGAAGAAAACTGATTTTCTTCTTTTTCTATTTTTTTTTCTCTCCTCTCACGTCCCCTCACGTCTCTTCTCCTGCTACTCTATTGAGTTTTTCTTTCCTCTGTATTTGTCGAAGAGAAAGGAGAAGCTGGCCCTTTTCGATGACAAGGGGGTTTCCTTTCTATTTTTCTTGCATGAATTCCCTCTTCGCACCAATTCTCTCAATTTTTCGAAAATCGCCCCCACCCCTTTGGTCACGAAAATTGTTTCTCCTTTTTATAGTGATTCTGAAAACCTTAATTCATGGCAATTTTTGAGCTTCCTAGTTCCGTTGCCTTAATCTATGGTCTGTAAATTGGAGCAAAATCTTGCAATCGGCTTGATTTTTTCGTGGATGTTTCGATTAATTTCCTTTTATCAAACTCATTGCTTTTTTTATTCACCAAATTTATTTGATTGAGAATTTGCTTCGACATTTACTATGATTTGAACATTCACCGGAACAAGAATGGTTAATCGGAATTTCCACATTCCATTCATTATCAAATCAGATTGATCCTCCCCTTATTTTCCTTTTATTTGCTTTGACGCAATTTTTTTTTTAGGGGTTTAAATTAACCCATTTTTTAATGCAAAAAATCCATGACTGGGTCACCAAAATTTAGGTGTCAACAATTGAATTGTCAAGGGGGAGCCTAAACCCCAACAATTCCAGCATATAACTTTTATGTGTAACCCGGTGGCTTATTAGGGCTAGCTACCAGAGCCCATTTGTGTGCTGCTTCCCATGTCTGAATAGGAGTCTCCAATAATTGAGTCGCATCTAAGATTTCATTGTTGGATTGCTGCACTTCATAAGGAGAATATCTATTCTGTTTTTTACTAACATGCGTTTTCATGTTTTTGTATATTTTCAGGTTTCAGGCTTCCAGTGATCCTTTACTTGCTAAAGACGCTCCTCCACTCTCTCTCAGTTCTTGTGAAGGATTCAGCACATCCATATCCTCTTCCCAAGCCGTAGGTTCCTTCATCTTGGCCTTCCTGTGTTCATTTGCCCTGCTGGTGCTTATATTCTCTAAATCTATTGGGTTGCCCTTATACACCACAATAGGTGCTGCATCCAGTGGTGTTTCAGGTATGGCTTCTGCTGCCATCAATTCTTCAATCGACTTCCCATAAAATAGGTTCTAGTAAGGGCTAATTTCATTAGCTTCCACCTTCAACCAAGAGCAAAAGGGCAAGTCTTTCATGTTTTTAAAATTCTCCTTAGTGAAAGGAACCTCCTCACAGTATTGAGAATAATGTCCCAGACGCCCACATGAGTAACAGTAGTGAGGCAATTTTTCATATCTAAAATCCAGCCATAATTTCTTTCCTTTGTTGCTGAAAATCGACCCTGAAATCAGAGGGTTCGAGATGTCTATCTTGACTCTGGCCTTTCCTATATTGTAGGACATATATCCCCTAAATTCAATCTTAACCTCCGAGACACCGCCTATTTTCCCAATCACTTTTGCTATCACCCTCTCCGATATCCATTCAATCGGCAAACCATGTATATGCACCCAAAACTCACAGGTTTTAAAATTGTAACATGCAGGAGCTATATTAGGCTCCTATAAATTCAGCAAGAGTAAGTGATTTGCAAACGACTAGGGACCCTGTTGAAGAACCCTATCCTTGTCTGTTTTCGACCAAAATTGGAATTCAAAAATGCCTTGGGCTATAGGGGATATCTCCACATTTTCCATTTTCCATACTCGATGCATATAGTATCCTGAAATGCTTGAATATTTACCTTTGGATTTTGATACAACTGGCCGATTAAAGATAATATGCATTCTTCAATCTTCTCTAGGGTTATTTCATCATCTACTATTGTAATCTTGTGGATAATCTACATTCTCGAATCTTCTTTGGGGTTATTTCATTATCTACTATTGTAATCTTGTTTTTTGGCCACAGCTTTCCCAGTCACTTGCATAGGGCAGCAAGGCGGACTTCAGATTCTTCCGAGTCGTCCATGGAGAGAGCTTATAATATCTCTGAAAGCATACGCTGGCTGAAGCACAAAGTAGGTCAAAAGAGATGAAGATGGGAGATGATTAGGGTTTTGTGGGGGAGAAGAGGTGGCGATTTTAAGGGGGAAACGTGATTTTGTGGTATCTATTGAGTGGGTCAGCCATGATCTCCCAATGGAACAACGAAATTTGTAAGGAAAAGGTTAGGGTTTTAGATTTCAGTGACTATTGAGTAGTCAAATAGGTAGAGGGAGCTCTCCTACGAGAGAGGAAACTCTCCTGCGAGAGAACGCACAACTTTGGTTCAAGTAAATCATTCAAAGATTGGACTGTCTCCTTCTTGAGGCCATCCATAATTTGGGCATATATGAGGCCATAATTTGGGCATATAGGGCCACAATTATCGGCTGTATACATAAAACATACTCGGCTATGTACAGAGCTGGACAAGTAGAGAAGGTAAGGCCCGAAAAGAGAGAAAACTGAGTGGAAAAAGAGGCCGAGAAAGAGTTGGTTTTTCAGTTAAAAAATAAAGAAAATAAACATAAGGATTTTGGGCCAAAGTACACGGCAGAACAGAGAAGACTTTGGGCCAAAATAGGGGAGAGACATGGTTGCTGTTTGTATCTTTAGCTGAAGTTCTATCAAATAGACCTGTCAAGAATACATAATAAAATCATTTTTTTAATTCATATTTAATGAGCCGAGTTGTTACATGAGCTAGTTATAATTAGTAAATGGATTTAGAATGGGGTGATACATGGGTTTACAACTTATTTAGAAAACTCAACTCACATTTATGACTCTTTCACCTTCACTTAATTTTACGCTTGTTCACTCAACACCCTCACATCAATTTGGGTATAGGTCTTCTTATATCATGTTAAATACTATGGAAGTGTTCTAGCAATACGAATCGAACCAAGTATCACTATATTTGTATCACTTGAATGTGAGTTAAAACGGATTAAATAATTCATTTTGGGTTGAACCATTTTTCACTTAACCCACCTATTTGACTAATCTACCCTCAAGTGATTTGTAGGACCGGTTACCGTCTTGGTGCTTGCAAGGTGAAACATCTGTAACACTTGTGTGAGCCTATTATCTGTTTGTTATGGTTTGATCCAAGTATTTACCCCTAAATGGGTTACCCGAGCATGGCATGATTCGTTTTGGAACGAGTTTCATTTGGAGTTATAATCCTTCGTGTTTGATTTCATCTGATTGTTTTCTCGTTAACCTATTATGGATGTTATGATATCTCGTCTTTTTACATTGAATTGATATCAAATGCTTTTTTGTAAACCTGTTTCGATGCAGATATTTGATAAGATAATTGTGGTAGGGGTGATTGATCTTCGGTCTAATCCGATCCCACCTAGGAACCAAGAATCGGACTAATTGGATCGGTTCCCTATTTTGGGACCAAGAATAGGACTAACTGATTGTGGAACTAGACCATCGATTTAAAATCAAGCATTAGCTCTTTACTCGCAAAATGCTTCAAAAGTTGCGTGAGCATCACACACTTAACAAATACTATATTTAATCTTAGCTAAAAGGCCAAGAAAAACATGCTTTGATTGAAAAATGGTTTGACTTTTATTCACAACCCCCTTATGGTCTTCACATGCTCGTTTGATGTGAGACTCTCGATATCTAGCTGGACACAATAATAGAGACAAGCCAAGAGTTTCACATCGAAGGCATTTCCATAGAAGGCTAGACACCACAAGAGAGACAAGTCAGACACATGAAGAATCCCACATTAAATGAGAACACAGACTGTAAGAAGGGTTGTGAATAAAAATTAACTTATGCACCGAACAAAAGCATATCTTTCTTGAGTTTTTGTCAAATCCCTAATAATTAAGAGTTAAAATCATTTCTTTAATAATTTTGCAAAAAATAAAATCAAAATTTTAGAAAATAATCGGTCGACATAAATGGTTCTATCCCTAGGACCGGACCAAAATCACCGATTTCAGTTTTATGGAATCAAAAAATGGACTAGAGCTCCTATGAGCGATTCTTGGTTCAATCAATTCATTCTTCTCACCCCAATCGGATTATAAATGTTATTTTGATCCAAATTTGTTTGCATTGATTTGCATTTGCAGTCGCACTTGAAGGTTCGTTCTCAAATTGTTGAGGCATGTCCCGGGGTGGTATTTAAGCCTGGGAACGGGCTGGACGTCCATTGTTCAAACCTTTTTTTTTTGGTTGAAAGATAGTACTTCCATTACTAACCCACTAAAATGGCATCATTTGTTGGTGAGTCTAAACATAAAATTAAACATAAGGAGCAAGGAGGATTCGCAATCCAGTTGTGAGGAAGTAAATTAATTTGATGGGCTTTGGCAACCCAATCCACAGCTTTGTTTGTGTCTCGGGGCTCATAGATGATTGTTGACGCCTAAATTTTGATTAGGTTTCTTTTAAATTAGTACTTAGTCTCTTTTAATCTTAGTTTTTTTTTTTTCGGATAATAAATAATAAATAATAAAAACAAAAAAAAAAACAAAAACAAAAAAAAAAACCAAAGCAGCCAGCCCCCTTTTCTTTCCTTTTTTTCCCCCACCGCACGGGCCCAAGCCCAGCCTTTTTTTTTTTATTTCACATTCGGCCCAGCTTCCTTCTTCTTCCTCGCTCCTTCCTTCTCCGCCTTTGTAATTCATGCACATCAACATTGACGCGCGAAGGACGACCAATGGCCGAAGAGGGTAGGCCGATGTCGGCCGGAGATGACAGATCTCAAGCACCATTAATGGTTGCCTTCAATGTCGAGCATGCTTCGTTGGATAAGCTCGGATGGGACGCCGGTTCAACTGAGGAAGACCAGTCAACAAGCCAAAGGCCGGCAGCTGAGGCCCTCCATCAATCGAACCCTCCTTGCCTATATATAGGAGGCCACAAACTCCATCAAAGGACATGGCGAACTCAGAGATCTTCCCTTGAGAGACTTCATGGGAGAATCAAAAGCGAGCAAAGGAAGCGAAGGATCGGGTTCGCAAGCTAAACGATCTCCCTCCAAGAGACATCGGGGAGGTTGGTGGCAAGCGAACCGAGGGGGAGGAATCCGAGTGGGTGGAGCCGAGGGGGAGGATGCGGCGTGATGGGGCAAATTTGAGTATGAGGGGGTTGAACGAGGTCAGTCGGAGGAGAGAGAGCCGTCGTCTTGAGCAGAGCCGCCGCCATCCCAACACACACCACCACCGTTCGCCGCCGTGTCACACCGTTGCTGCAGACAGGTAACAATGGGTTCCTCTGCGTTGTCACCATCGTTTCACCCCTCTTCTTTTGAAACCCTAGTCTCGACCTCGGTCTCGTTTTGGTCGAGAGACTCCGCGTTGCTGCCACATCGCGTCCTGTTGAGTAGTCGGCCGCTGTTGTCTTCCTAGTCATCACCGTCGCCGTCTGTCCAGTGACGTTTTGGTCTCCCCCACCAGCGCCACGAGCGAGTGAATGAGAGAGGAGGCCAGGAACTGGGTCGATTCAGGGGGTCCGTTCGACTCGGTTTCCTTGTTTCCGGGTAGGGTTTCACGAGCCGGGTTGTGGCTGTGAACTGGGTCAAAGAGCGGGTCAAGCGTGGGTTTGAACCGGGTAGGGTTTCCATTTGGGTTGTGCGCGTGGATCGGGTAGATGCCAGTGGGCTAAATTTTTTTAAAATTGGGTCAAAATGGGTTTGGGCTTTTACATTTAAAAGGAAAAACAAAAAAAATCTCGTCTTTGTGGCCGAGCCGCAGCCGGCCCATTCGAGTCGCGGGTTGCAAATTGGGTTGGTCCCAACCGGGAATCTAACCCGAGGTCATCTTTTTATAATTTTTTAATATAAATAATAATTTAATATAAAATAAATATTTTAATAAAAATAAAAATAAATAATATTTTATTTCCCAAAAATAAATAATATTTTATTTCCAAAAAAAAAAAAAAAAAAAATCTCATGTTTTCCCAAAAAAGCCAAAAAAAAAATCAGAAAAAGACAAAAAAAAACTTATATTTCCCAAAAAATAGCAAAAAATCCAAAAATCCATTTTGTTTCCAAAAAAAAATGTTTTTCTCCACAAATGCATGGAAAAATCCCTAAAAAATCCAAAAAGCCTTAGGGTTTAAACAAGATTAGGTACCAAAAATGTAGTAGTGATTAACTTGTGTAATCAAGTTCTTGATCCTAATTTCTTTAGTTGCGTAGGAGCGAGTATTTCTCCCGATACTTTGCTGGGGTTTCTAATCGACCCACCCCAAATCGATTAGTGGCGACTCCGTTTTAAAATTAGCTTACATGTTAAAAACTTGGATTATTAAGTTGTGAATTGATGGACTTGGGAAAGTCCAAGCTACGCCTAATCGACATAGCCAAACCATTAGCCTCTGCAAGGCGCCCACCATTGATTGGGCATTGCCAAAAAAAAAAAAAAGAGGTTGCGACAGCTTAGCTACTCTACTGGGAAAATTTTTGAGGACTTAGGCCGTTTTATCTTGTTTAAGCATTTTACTGACTTGTCTTTGTTTTTTTTTTTCTTTATGCAGGTCAATAGCTTAAAAGTTTATTTTAACTTTCGTTAAAATAAAATGTCATGTGATTATAAACTATTGTGCATGCTTTATTGTTTTAACACTACATATGGCATACACAACTGGCTGCCGAACCTAGGCTGCCATAGGATATTTAGGATGGTGTTAAGAAAGATACAGCTTCGGATACAAGACTGCATCATGAGCTTGCCTTTCTTTTCCCCGAATTTCTTTAGCCGATGTTAAAAGGGTACGCTGCTAATGCGAGACTGCAACGGGCGGATACCTTTTTAATTTCAACAAACCTCCTCAGTTAGAAATTGAGCCACACATCTCATGCGCATGTCTTTGTGCTTGCCATTTTTCTTTAAAAGCAAAGTAATTTTACTTTTACTCAGTCTTTTTATTGGCACATGGCAAAATAGAGTCAAGTTGTGTAACTCCATTTCTTATATGCGATGGAAAAAATCGATATCCAGTTCATTCCTACCCCCAAGAAAGAGCTCCTCAGATGGTGGGATTAGTTAGATCAGCTTGGCCAAGAACGTGTCAAAGTAAGGATCGGCCATCTCCTCCCATTACTCCGAATCGATGTCCACTCTAGGGTCATGCAAGCATTACCACATTTCTATTGCCCTGAAACATCCACCTTTATATTCGGAAATTTGAATTGACTCCAACTTTGGAAGAATATAGTCTCGCCATAGGAATGCCCCTGGGAAGGGAGCTTGCCAAGCCACCAATTGGCATTGACCCTGTGGTTAGTCTATCATGGTTTTTAAAAAATCATTCGGTAAGAGAAATTGTTCAAGCCAACAACAATACTTTCTCGCTATCATCTTTAACCGAATGTTTTGAAAAACAATCAATGACCCAAAAAACCAAGATCTTCCTCTTAGCGTTCTTTGGATTTATTATCTTCCCCTATCGAAAGAATGCTATAAATCCTTCAATCACATGGGTGTTAAATCAAGTCATTTTTGGAGCAGGAGATGTGAACATGGTTTTCGCCGAAACATTTTTATCCCTTAATCGTTTTAAGGAAAACAAAGGAAAAATCATGAGGGCTACCCCATAAATTTTACAAATGTGGTTCTTTTCCCACATCAAAGGATTTGGGCACCTCATGCAAATATTTGAAATCAACGAATTCAAACACCAACTGCAAAAGTTTCAAAGCTTGAAAAATACTCTCCCAACGAGGAATATTCTTAATGGATTAATTTATTAAAAAAAACCCTGTCCCTGAGACATTCCTATGGCAAACTAAATGGTTCATTGCAGGAGAGGCGCGCTTTGCGCTTAATTATTATGACCCCATCCTGCTACTGGGCCTCTCCGGAGCTACCTCATATTATCCATATAGGGTGGCTCGTCAGTACATGGCCCTCCAAGAAATCCCACCACCGCTCAAATTAGGATTGTTTCAAATCATTTTCACCCATACGAGCTATGAATACTTGGAGGAGATCCGCATAATTCAGAATGCATGGAGTGAATGTCACACCGAAAAGATCATCATACCCAGAAGGTTGAAGGGGCAAGAAAAAGCCCATCATGCGTCTACATTTTACATCCTTAACCATATAATTTTTGAGGAGTTGCAACCAGTAATCCTTGATGTAGTTGATAAACTTACTCTTCAGAGACGAATTGAATCTCTTGAAAATTTTTTTATGACAAACATGAGACACGTATCAAAGCTAGTACGAAAGAGCAAGTAGCTTCACAAGACTGGAACTTCCCATCACATATAAAAATGGGCAGCTTGGCTTTTTAATGTGAATGTTTCTGATGTGAATATTTAGGATTAATCTACCTTGTTTGAAAGGCCCTTTTGGCATTGTATAAATCCCATGTTAATAAATAAAAATGACTCGACCCTTGCCATGGGCCAGTGTTCCATATGTTTCCCTGATTTATGTTCTCTCCATTTTTTTTTTTTTTTTTTTGCAATGCAAGTAATCACGACATAGTTGCATTTGCCAAAAACTAAACTAGAATGGCTGAGGAGAACGTACCAAGCCGTATCGAGATTGTGGAAAATGAAATGAAGCAGGTCTTCAATGTGCTTCAGCAACTCTCAAAGCAGATAGATTCCATCCAAGGCAAATCCGCTCCCGCCCTAGCCTCAATCGAAGTATTGTTACCACAATTGACTATCCAAGGTGAACAAGGAAGAGATACCGATGATAATATGCCCGAATTAGAGGATGACACGCACCAAATCAGAGTTGAGAAAGCAAAGCCCAACAGTTTGTCTAAGATTGAACATGACAAACGCCTCGAGAAGCTCAAAGAGAGGCTAAAACAACTGCAGGGCCTTCAAGATCCTACTCCAACAGATCTCTCCATCTACTCTAAGGTCAAAATGCCAAAAAAATTCAAAAGGCCTAAGTTTGAGAAGTATGTGGCACAACTTGCCCAAGGGCTCATTTGCAAATGTACTTGGTTCGAATGACCCAATACGTTAATAATATGTCTTTAATGATCCAGTTGTTCTAGTCAAGTCTAGTAGGTCCTGCCCTAAGATGGTACATCACAAAAAATATAAACTTCCTTGAAACATGGAGTGAAGCAAGTGAGGTATTCCTCAAGCAATACAAGTTCATAATGGACATTACCCCTTCTCGTGAGGATCTTGAGCGCACGGAAAATAAAAATCATGAATCTTTCAAAGAATATGCTATTAGATGGAGGAATCTAGCCGCCTAGATTAGTCCCAAACCAACTGATTTTGAACTAAGAAAAATGTTCATCAAAACCCTCACCTATGAATACCGTAATCGGCTGGTGACTACAATCGCTGAATCATTCAATCAACTTATTCCAGTAGGAGAGTAGATTGAGATAAGGTTAAGGGAGGGTTGGTTCACTAAGCCTGCATCCGTTAGGAGAAGGCAATATGAAAAAGACAAAGAATCCCTAGTAGATGTAATGCAACCTACACTGCAAATATCGGTCACCTCCCGACCGTTCAAACAAGCACAGGGCAACAACAGACCACCAATCATCAACCTCCTCGGCGCTACAACAATAAAAGACAATTCACCCCACTTCTTGGATCTTTATCACAGGTTTTGGCAATCCTCCGGAACAAGAACCTCCTCTCAATTGAGCCAAAAAACGACCCAATGCTGAAAGCTTCTCTAGCTATGACCCGTCAAAAAAATGCGACTATCACATGGGAGAAGTAGGCCACTCGACTGACGAATGCTTCACCCTTAAGCACCAGATCCAAAACCTGCTAGATACTAAAGCTTTCTCATTCCAAACTACAAAACCAAATGTCCAAAGCAATCCACTCCCCGATCACGCCGACAAGGTAAATGTGATATTCAGTTCAAAGGCCAGTCAAATAAAAAATGCCAAAATACCTACTATTGACATCAATCGAGGGCTGGTAGAAGTTGGGTATTATTTAAGCAATGGAATACCACCCTTAGCAATGATGAAAGAAAGGGTGTCAAGGATGATGGAGGTTGGAATAATTGTGTACGCTGGCCACACCGGCATGGTCTCTACTATATCGCAAGTCATCATCAATTAAGATGAAGAATTTGCTGCACTAAACACAGGAAAGGAGAAGAAGGATTCCACCCCACTTGAGGGCGTCTTTGAAGGAGCCATAGTTCAAGCATCGACAGCAGAAGTAGCTATAGTCATTGAGATCCCCAAGCCCTACAAATACAAAGGCAACAATGCAGTACTATGGTCTTACAACCTCGATGTTGGCTTAGTCACGAGATCTTGGTGAATCTATACTTAAGCCAATACGCAGCCTGCCAAGCCCACCATTGACGAAGAAGCCAAGGAGTTTTTGGCCGTAGTTAAAGCTAGTGAATACAATGTGGTGGAACAATTGCGAAAATCACCAGCACAAATTTCTTTGTTGAAATTACTTCAAACATCTATCAAGCACTAGAAATCCCTCATGAAAGTACTAAGTGAAGTACATGTCCTTGAAATGATTAAGCTTGAAAAACTCGAGAAGTTCATCAGTACCATCCTTCTAAAAGATCAGATGGCATTTTTTGATGAAGAGATCCCTGAGGAGGGTAGAGGACACACCAAGGTCTCTACATATCAGTCAAGTGCAATGCATCTCACATCGCTCGAGTACTGATTGACAATGGATCTGCTCTTAACATATATGTCCATTAGCGACACTCTGTCGTCTTAAAATAGAGACATCACAGATCCATACAGCCAAGACTTCCGTTCGAGCATTCGATGGAATGAAGAAGAAAACGGTGGGAGAGATCGAGTTTGACGTTCAAATAGGCCCAACCATATTCAAAATTTTGTTCTAGGTGATGGATATCCCCACCACGTTCAATTTCCTCTTAGGCCGCCCATGGATCCATGTCACTGGAGCAGTACCTTCAAGCCTCCACCAAAATGTAAAGTTTGTGATTGGAGGAAAATTGATCACGGTCCGCGGAGAAGAAGATCACCGCATTTACCACGAGATGGCCATCCCTTATGTTGAACCTAGTGAAAAAAATGAATCCAGCTATCAATCATTCAAGCTTGTGTCTACTATACACGAAACTCAAGGGACTCCACCCCTTGTCCCCGAAATATCAAGCACTGCAATCATGGTAGGGAAAATCATGACTGGATACGATTTTATCCCAAGTCAAGGGCTCGGCAGGGGAAACCAAGGCATCCGCGAACCTATCAAAGTCTTAAGGAGACCTCACACCATCAGTTTAGGATATCAAGAACAATACCAGGAAGGAAAGGCAAAAAAGAAGACCGGCCTTGTATACCCACGCCTTGAAGAAACCTTCCCAAGCCCTGCAAAGATGATGCATGAGGAAGAAGAAATGATTGGCGTTCCAAAACAATTCAACCATGAAAGTTTGAAGTTTCCCATTTACTTAGACATGGGTCAAAAGAGCATAACTCAGCTCGTATTCACAAAGAAAGAAGGACCATACGACATGACCACCATGTTTGGAAACCTTTTCATAGGTGCCATTGAGGTGGAACAAATAGAAGAAACAGGCAATAATTTCTCATTCACTCAGCTTCAACGTCAAGTCGATGAACTACGTGAGACAATATACCACTTGACAAAAAATTTCGCCCAAGCTACCTGTGCATTCTGCTCTCGTCACAATGAAGAATTGGTAGCGAAAGTAAATGAAGAAGACCCAACTGACACAATCTGGCAAGGGGCTCGGCTACCCCATTCCTCAAGAAACACGCGGCCATATTCACCTCTTCCTAAATCGATGGTCACTATTTTCCCCATCCTCCTAGAGCAAGGAATAATCTTTAGGGAACCGAGGCATCCTACTCCCGAGTACTTCCTTGATTATGATCCATCCAAGTACTGTGACTATCATTCAGGGGAATTAGGACACTTGCTAGATGACTGTACCATCCTAAGAGACAAGATTCAAGATCTTTTGGATGCTGGGGTATTCACATTCCACTCCCCATGGCTATGTTATGGCAAAGATGACCTCCTCGTGGTACCTAGCATCCGTAGCATGCTCTCTGAGCATGCTAAGGAAGCGCATAGAGGAAAGATAATCATGAACACTTTGGGCCAATCAAGTGGTAAATTCGACTACTATGTCAACTATTCAATCCCCCAAGGTTTCTATGACCATCATCAGAGCATTGTCCCTGACGGATGGGGAGGCATGGACGATCTGAAATTCACAAAGCTAGGAGCACAAGGAGGTGAGCGCCATCAATGAAGGACCGTTAGGGGAAATGGGTGCAAGCCCGCTCGAGTAGAACCATTTTTAATTCCCTTGCATACTCCCCTATGTGGGAGCTTGTACATATTTCTTAAGTTTAGCTTGTTTTGTTTTCAACATCAGTTCCACTTAAGGAACTAACTTTTGAAATCACTATTCCAAAATGTAAATCCACCTTCTATTAAACAAAGTTGAAAACATTTTGAGGGCATGAAGAGACACACCAAACCGGCCCGTTAATGATATCCAGCCACAAAATGAAGGAAGAAATCTGAGACCTGGGTTTACTCATGCTTCCTTGTCTTAAAGAACAATTCATCACCTTTAAAAATAAAAAATAAAAAGAGCATGCATGCTGTTAACATTATTTGTTCCCTTAACCTATCTACTCTATGATACATGAGTAATCTAGCGGCAAGCGAGGGTATGGAAACGGTCTAGACCAACACCGTAAGTAGCCATGATAGCAATTTTGATGACTCAGATGATGATTTTGATGAAATTCAACAGAATTGGAAGCGCCACGAAGAAACAAGGCCCTATACTACCCAAGACACCATCATTGTCAATTTAGGTAGCATAGAAGGTCCAAGGGAAATAAAAATCAGCGTGAACCTTCCTAAAGAGGAAGTTGCAAGCTTAATTACCCTCCTAAAGAGGTACCAAGACGTATTTGCGTGGTCATATACCGATATGCCAGGCTTTGATCCAATGATCGTGGAGCATAGCTTGCCACCCAACCTTGATGTAGCCCTCAAGAAGCAATGGCTAAGAAGAGCTAAGCCTGAGTTGTCGAAAAAGATTAAAGAAGAAGTAATGAAGCTCCTAGAAGTAGGCTTCCTCGAAGTCTCGCAATATCCTAGTTGGGTAGCAAACATTGTACTGGTGAAGAAGAAAGATGGTCGAATCCGAGTTTGTGTTGACTACCGCGATTTGAACAAAATAAGCCCAAAAGATGATTTCCCGCTACCTCATATAGACGTTCTTGTGGATAGCATTGCTGGATTTAAACTTTTCTCTTTCATGGATGGATTCTTGGGATACAACCAAATAAAAATGAAGGAGGAAGATAAGGAAAAGACTGCATTCATTACTCCATGGGGAACTTTTCACTATAAGGTCATGCCTTTTGGCCTGAAAAACGCTCGAGCAACTTACCAACGTGCCATAGTCACCCTTTTTCATGACATGATGCACAAAGAAATTGAAGTATATATCGATGACATGATCGCTAAAACCAGACACGGAGAAGACCATGTGAAGACCTTAAGAAAATTATTCAATCGACTTCGCCAATTCAAGTTGCGCTTGAACCCAGCAAAATGTGTGTTCAAGGCAACTTCTGGCAAATTACTTGGATTCATTGTGAGCTGTGAAGGGATAGAAGTGGACCCCTCAAAAACTAAAGCGATATTTGAGATTCCCCCGACTGTAAAAGAAGTCCGGAGCCTCTTGGGAAGATTAAATTACATTGCGTGATTCATTTCCCAGCTTTCTGAAACTACAAAACCTTTCTTTAAACTTCTTATGAAAGATGCACAAATCAAATGGGATGATGACTATCGACTGGCGTTTGAAAATCTAAAATAGTACCTGATGAAACCCCTGGTTTTAGTACCCCCGACTCCAGGATACCCTTTGACCCTTTACTTTACCATCAACAGTGAATTCCTAGGTGCAATGTTGGCACAGAAATGACCCCATGATGGGAAGGAACGGGCCATTTACTATTTGAGTAAAAAGTTCACCACGCCGGACCAAATCAGAAAAAACATGCGCTGCATTGGTATGGGTGTTGCACAGACTCCGACAATATACCTTGCATTACCAAACATTCCTTTTAACTAAGAGTGACCCAATCAAGTATTTGCTCATTTGTCCGGCCTTGGTGGGAAAATTGGCCAAATGACAAATCTTAATCTCAGAATTTGATATCCAAGTGATGTCGTAAAAATTAGTTAAAGGTCGGGTGATTGCTAATATGTTAGCAGATTGCCCTAAGGAAGTACGCGAGGATGGTTCCCCAGACGATTGAATTTCAACAGTAGAAGATGACACATGGACTATGTTCTTTGACGGAGTTGTAAATGTGTTAAGTTTCGAATCCCCAAATGGGCAACATTATCTTGTGGTTGCAAAATTGATGTTTCCGTGCACCAACAATATAGCCGAATATGAAGCATGCATCCTCGACCTGCAAGCGGCCATTGGAATGGAAGTGTCAAAACTAAAAGTGTTCGGTGACTCCACCTTAATTATCCTCCAGACTTTGGGCGAGTGGAAGATAAGAGACACCAAACTAGTGCCTTATCATGACTACTTGGAAGAATTGGTGGGAGAATTCCAGGACATCTTGTTTGAATACCTACCTAGAATTCATAACCAGTTTGCTGATGCACTAGTAATGCTATCATCTATGTTGCAAGTAATGAAAGGGTTAGAAGTAGAGCCTTTGAAGATTGAAGTTCTGGCAAGACAGGCCAATTGCATGACTATAACTGACGAACCCGACAAGAAACGCTGGTATTACGATATCATGAAATACGTCCAGAAGCAGGAATTCCCTAAAGAAAGCACTTCCTCTAATCGAAAATACCTAATGAAAATGGCTTCAAGGTTCTTCGTCAACAGTGAAAATTTGTACAAAAGATCATATGACTCAATCCTACTAAGGTGTGTGGATGCAAATGAAGCCACACAAATAATGCAAGAAATACATAAGGGAGTATGTGGCCCTCACATGAATGGATGTATGTTGGCCAAGAAAATAATGAGATTGGGTTATTACTGGCTTCCCTTAAAAAGCAATTGTGCCCAACATGTGCGAAGCTGTCATCATTATTAGATTCACAGAGACAAGATAAATGTCCCTCCAACTGAATTGCATCAGTTATCTAAGCCGTGGCCATTTTCAATGTGGGGCATTGATGTAATTGGCCAAATCAATCCGAAGGCATCAAATGGGCACCAGTTCATTTTGGTAGCAATCGATTACTTCTCAAAATGGATTGAAGCTGCATCCTATGCAAGCGTAACTACACGAAACGTTATGAAGTTCATCAGATGTGACATAATCGCCTGTTATGGCGTACTGGAAGCTATCGTCATCGACAATGGGTCAAACTTGAACAACAAGTTGATCAATCAATTATTTTCCGAGTTCAAAATCCAACATCTGAACTTGTCCTCTTATCGTCCACAAATGAATGGAGCCGTGGAGGCCACCAACAAGAGCATCAAGAGAATCTTATCCAAGACAGCTGAAAACTACTGCAACTGGCATGAAAGGTTACCCTTCGCACTAACAGCATATCGAACTTTGATTCGAACTTCCACTGGGGCAATGTCTTTTTTCTTGGTTTACGGCATGGAGGCGATTTTGCCTATAGAAGTAGAAATCCCTTCCCTACGAATTTTATCCCAGGTAGGATTGTCCAAGGAAGAATGGACACAACAAAGGCTTGAGCAACTGAATATGATCGACGAAAAATGACTGAAAGCCCTCTGTCATGATCGGTGTTATCGAGAGGGTAGCTCGATCATTCAATAAAAGGTGCGACCCAAGCACTTTGAGGTAAACGATCTAATCTTGAGAAAGACACGCCAATTTTCCAAAGCCGGAGACAAGTTTGCCCCAAATTACAAGGGTTCCTATGTAATAAAGAAGATACTCTCCGGAAGAGCCTTGATCCTGACTGAAATGGATGGGCAGGAATTCTCCAAACTGGCCAATTCTGATGCTGTAAAAAAGTACTATCCTTGAAAGATGTTCATTGTTTGGCATTGCCAAGCATTTCTCTATCGGAATAAAAATGCCTATGCACCTTTTATATGAGTGATGTATTTACACCATCATAAAAATCCATTTGGGTGATTCAACAAAGAAGAATGAATAGTAATCACTAGCATTTAAAGAAGTATTAGGAATCAAGCAGCAAACTCGATGGAATAATTTGGGCAAATCAATATTACCCAGGTAAACGCATAAGAGTGACCCATGTCGATTTCGCCTAATTTGGCGTAAAAGACGTGTCATCCAGGAACCAATCCGGTTAGATAAAAAGAAACCCTCTATCCCAGACAATGACCTTAGAATTGGGATACCTCGCTTTTTGTTTCAGACGCATGCTCTCGCAAGAAGTAATTGCCATAAGAGAATGGGAGGTTTTGATTGTCCATTTCAGATTCCATAGAAGCTTGAAGTACATGACTTTGCTCAATGCTACTAATGGTCATATGGTCACAGATAGAATTCCACAGAAGGAAGGCGTTGCAAATCATCAATCATGTACACAGGGCCACAAATGAGGAGGGCCAATCAAAAGAGACAATGAACTATGTCAAAGACAAAAGACCATCATTGACATTCAAGAAGCATTGGATTCAAGAACCAAACTTGATGGTTAGGTTTGAGAAAACAATATTGGCTAAGCTAGTACATGGAAAATACTCGTATCAAATTCACCTGACTTCGTGTAAAAAAACGTGTCATCCAAGAGCTGATTCGGTTAAATGAAAAAAGAAGCGCACTACTGACGCCACTAGCCCGTTAGCCTAGTGTGGGAGAATAATTGACTTAACGAAGAAAAAGACATAGGACTTCGTGTCCCACTCGCACGTCAGGTCCATCCAATCATCTGCAAACCAGTGAAGGAATCATCTGACTGTCAAAAATAAAGATAAAAAATTAATGAGAGGCATGACAAACTCTTATGAAATGCTCCTAAGTAATCACCAAAGCAAATGATAGAAAATCTTTAGGCCTCAACTCACATTTGATTTTGGCTAGACTAATTGATCTACTTGTACATCTTCTCTTCTGCAGGGGCAAAAGCAGAGATGCCCGATCAGATTCTCAATCCTTAGCTGATCATTCATGTGTCATATCCCTAATCAATAAGGACAACCATCGACACCCATTTGCAAATAACCCTTTTGATGTTCAAAAGCTAACATATTTGGAAACACCATCATGTTAGCCCCCAAAGTTGTCAATAGGGTCTTTTTTGAGTCAAAATTATTCATTTGTTTTGAGAGTACAAACTCCATCACATTTAAAATGCTGCATGCCTTTTCCAAATGAATTTTTACATGATGATTTTATCTGTCTAAATCACGGATTCCATTGAGAACTATTAGAATAGACAGTTAATTGAAGAATACAAGATTGATTAAGCATGCTGGATAAGGCGCGTCAAAATGATGACATGCAAGCTCTATCCTACACACAACCCCCCATCTATACACTTGTGAGATGAGTGCAGAAGATTCCATAGCTGTAGGGTAAAGAGTTCTCTTGCGAATGGTACGATAACCAAAATAGTGAGAGGCATGCCACCGCTCACCTCATTGAGCCCCATACACCGGTGAAATTTCTGCCCTACTCCCTTCAATAACTACCCCACACTGGGGCAGATCGGAGGCGAAGCAGCATCACAAGGTGAGAATAGGGATAGAAATTTTATTGCTAGCACTTTCATCAATCTTCGGGTGTTTTTATTGCATACGAACACTCGCATTAATTTAAGTGCCTTAGAATGACGAAGAACAATTCCTTCTCTATGCACTTGTATGCATTGTACAACCTAAGTGAGTCTATAATTTTACCCTCACATTGAGACAAAGCAGAAGTTATTGCCGTAGCCTAAAGTGCCGGTTGAAGATGCAGACCTAATAGTCTAACCAAGGTGTTTGCTTGAACTTGTCTAGACTAGTTCTTCAAGCAGCAAGAAAAAACTAGGGGCATAAAAAGGTAGTGTACTTGGTAAAAGTAAGGTCAATGCCCATGAATAAAAAATTGGAATGAGAAATAGGGGCATAAAAAAGGCAGTATGCCTGGTAAAAGCAAGGCTGATGCCCCAAACAGAAAATACAGCCATTTGTATTCCTAAGAGAAGTTGCTATTGTGGTTCAATTGATAGAACCTTCATCTGACCGTGAGAAGAAAGACCAACGACAAATGTCAAGGCAATCACTAGCTCTCACCCTCTTACACATGAGTCAAGCCTACATTGCGTCCCATTGTAAAAGTCTCTTCGGACTAGGGCACTTCAATTAACGTAGGATTTCATATGTACATAAATATCGCTCGAAGAAGTATGAGCTAAATTACTCTATCTCTTTTCATAGGATTCTTGCCTTGCAAACCCGAAGATGATCGTGCGGCACTTCGTTCATGAGCCTTGACCTCGACGGTCCCATTTGATGAGCCGTTGACCAAGTCTTCATCACAATTTCAACAAAGACCTCTCACATTGGTAAAGTCGTACCACTTGTGAGAATACTCAGACTCTTGTTGACATGATGATAGTGAGAAGTGTGGTCCTTATAAATCCTGCATCAATGGTTAGGATAGCTTTTTTTCATGAGAGTGAGCGAAAAGTCCTTTCAGACTGAAAGTCCCTCATCTGGCATGCTCAAGACATCTACATTCTAAATAAAAGTTGTCTTTCAAACTTTCCCCAGTGGAATTTGGATGATGCAAAAACTAACAAAATTGTCATGCGTGAATCCCATTTAAACTTATAAATTTACAGTATACAATCATGTGTGCATATTATGCAAATAGCAGAATACTCTCAGAAATCAGAGATATTGCCGGGTAAGCATATCCCTATCCCCATTTGTCTTAAAGTATCTACCACTGTCCAAGTACTCTCTTATCGACACTCAACTTCTTTGAGTCTTCCTTTGAGTTTGGGTGCTTACTGCTGTCTAAGTATCCCCATTGTGGTTGAGTACCGGCCACCATTCAAATACTCCATTTTCTTGACGCTCAACCTATTCGAGTTGTCCCCAGAGTATTGATACTTGTGACCGACCAAGTATCTCTTTATCTTGGAATACCTACTGCTGTTTAGGTATCCCCATATCATCAAGTACCCACCATTTTCCAAGCACTTTCTTTTCATTACATTTGATATGTCCGGGTTGTCCTCAAAATTGTGTCATTGTATACTAGCAACCATTCAAGTAGTCCACCACATTGTGTGCCTACGATTACCCAAGTAAGCCTCATGCTACATTCAAATTCCCAATTACCAGGAGGTGAGAGACTTTCACGAATATGCAGGGCACGCCCTCGATATTCCTATTACCAGGAGGTGAGAGACCTTCACGAATATCTCAGTTATGCCCTCGATATTCCCAATTACCAGGATGTGAGAAACATTCATGAATATCCAAGGTACGTCCTTGATATTCCCATTATCAGGAGGTGAGAGACCTTCACGAATATTTCAGGTATGCCCTCGATATTCCCAATTACCAGGAGGAGAGAGACCTTCATGAATATCTTAGATACGTCCTAGATATTCCCATTACCAGGAGGTGATAGATTTTCATGAATATCCAAGGTACATCATTGATATTCCCAACTACTAGGAGGTGAGAGACCTTCACAAATATCCGAGGTACGTCATGGATATTCCCATTTACCAGGAGGTGAGAGACCTTCACGAATATCCAAGGTACATCCTTGATATTTCCATTACCAGGAGGTGAGAAATCTTACGAATATCCAAGGTACGTCCTCGATATTCCATCTACCAGGAGACTTTAAAAAACGACCAAGTATTCTCTAGAGTTTGGTACTTATGATTATCCAGGTACCCCTTCGATACCTACGAACATCCAAGTATTCTCCAATAATTTGTACTTGTGATCATCCAAATACCCTTTCGATACCTGCGAATGTCCAGGTATCCTCCAAGAGTTTGTACTTGTGATCATCCAAGTACTCTTTCGACACCTGCAAGCAATCAGGTACTCCTTCAACGCTTGCAAACATTTAGGCACTTGTGACCATTCAAGTACTCTTTCGATCCTGCAAGTAATCAGGTATTTTCCAATATCTAGTACTTGTGATCATACAGGTAACCATTCGATACCTATGAATGTCTAGGAATCCTCAAAGAGTTGGTACTTGTGATCATCCAAGTACCCTTTCAACACCTGCAAAGGCCCAAATATCCTTAAGGTTAGTACTTGTGAATATCCAGGTACTCTTTCAAAATGCCTGTAAATATCCAGGCACCCAACAAATAGATGCCCTGAGAAAGGTTGACGCATCCCTCAAGAAAGGTCGGGAGCCATCTGGTATCCTTAACGAAGATCAGACACCAAAAAAACAAGATGTCCTAAGAAAGGTCGGCACATCGCCTGAGAAAGGTCGGGTATCAACCGGTGTCCTTGACTGAGGTCAAGCACCCCCAACAAATCGATGCCTTGAGAAAGGTTGGCGCATCTCCCGAGAAAGATCGGGTACTAACTGGTGTTCTCGATTGAGGTCAGGCACCCCCAACAAATCGATGCCCTGAGAAAGGTCGGCGCATCTCCTGAGAAAGGTCAGGTATTGACCGATGTCCTCGACTGAGGTCAGGCACCCCCAACAAATCGATGCCTTGAGAAAGGTTGGCGCATCTCCCAAGAAAGGTCGGGTACCAATCGGTGTCCTCAACTGAGGTCAGGCGCCCCACAAACAGATGTCCCGAGAAAGGTCGGCACATCCCCCGAGAAAGGTCGGGTAAACAACTTACTGCTCTGACAAGCGAGCGAAGAAAGGTTCGGTCATGGAAAAGTAATTTCTCGTCAAGGCGATCGAAGAAAGGTTCGAGTCCAAGACAAACCACTTATTGCTCTAACAAGCGACCGAAGAATGGTTCGGGTCCTGAAAAAGTAACCTTCTCATGCAACAGGTAAGATGACGCCTTAATACTTGCCAAAACTCGGGATTCACACCCTATCTCACTCATTCCAGATAAGTAACTACAGGTATCTTCTTATCTATCTTAGTACGTGTAATATTATATTGCTCTTTTTCTGCATAGGACAATAGGTCCCAAATAAAATATAATCTACTGCACATGCATGGATAAAATTTAGGCATCAGTTTGTCTTTGAATGCAATCTTTGCGAACTCACCTTCAAAGATGGGAAGCTGTTGACGCTTAAATTTTGATTAGGTTTCTTTTAAATTAGTACTTAGTCTCTTTTAATCTTAGTTTTTTTTTTTCGGATAATAAATAATAAATAACAAAAACAACAAAAAAACAAGCAAAACAAAAATAAAACAAAAAAAAATTGGCCCCCTTTTCTTTCCTTTTTTTCCCCCTCCGCACGGGCCCAAGCTCAGCCTTTTTTTTTTTTTTTTTTTTTTCAAATTCGGCCCAGCTTCCTTCTTCTTCTTCCTTGCTCCTTCCTTCTCTGCCTCTATAATTCACGCGCATCAACACCGACGTGCGAAGGACGACCAATGGCCGAGGAGGGTAGGCTGACGTCGGCCAAAGATGACAGATCTCAAGCGCCATTAATGGCTGCCTTCAATGCCGAGCGCGCTTCGCTAGATAAGCTCGGATGGGACGCCGATTCAATCGAGGAAAGTTGGTTGGCAAGCCGAAGGTTGGCGATCGAGGCCCTCTGTCGACCGGACCCCCCGCGCCTATAAATAGGTGGTTGCAAGCTCCATCAAGGGGCATAGCGAACTCCGAGATCTTCCCCTTGAGAGGCTTTAGAGGGGAAATCAAAGAGTGAGCAAAGGGAGCGAAGGATCGGGTCGCAAGCTAAATGACCTTCCACCAAGAGACATTGGGGGAGGCCGGCGGCAAGTGAACCCAGATTCGAGAGCAGGTGAGCCTGAGGGGGAGAGATTCGAGGGTGAGGGGCAAATCTAGGGGTGGAGGTTGAGCGAGGCCAGTCGAAGGAGAGAGAGCTGTTGTCTTGAGCAGAGCCACTATCATCCCGACGCACACCACCACTGTTCGTTGCCGTGTCACGCCATTGCTGCAGACAGGTAACGGTGGGTTCCTCCGTGTCATCACCATTGTTTCGCTCATTTTCTTTGAAACCCTAGTCTCGGCCTCGGTCCCATCTTGGCCAAGAGGCTCCGCATCGTTGCCCCCACCGCGTCCTATCAAGTAGTCGGCCGCTATCGTCTTCCCGGTCGCCACCGCGTCACAGATCCGTCGCCGTCTGTCCAGTGACGTTTTGGTCTCCCCCACTAGCGCCGCAAGCGAGCGAAGGAGAGAGGAGGCTAGGAACCGGGTCGATTCAGGGGGTCTGTCTGACTCGGTTTCCTTGTTTCCGGGTAGGGTTTCGCAAGTCGGGTCGCGACTGTGAACTGGGTCAGAGAGCGAGTCGGGTGTGGGTTTGAACCGAGTAGGGTTTCCGCCTGAGACGAGCCTATGCGCGTGGGCCGGGTAGCCTTTGGGCTCAAGTTTTTTTTATAAAATTGGGCCAAAATGGGTTGGGCTTTTACATTTAAAAGGAAAAATAATAAATAAAAAAAAATCCGAGTCCAGTCATAATTCGATGACCCAAGTCAGCCCCAACCCGAGAATCCGAACCGAGGTCATCTTTTTATATTATTTTAATATAAAATAATATTTTAATAAAATAAATAAATAATATTTTATTTTCTATAATATAAAATTAAAAAAAATATCAAAAATATCAAAAATATCTCATGTTTTCCCAAAAAAGCCAAAAAAAATAAGAAAAAGCCAAAAAGAAAAACTTATATTTTCCAAAAAAAATAGCAAAAAATCCAAAAATCCCTTTTATTTTCCAAAAAATGAGAAAAAAAAAATGTTTTTCTCCACAAATGCATGGAAAAATCCCTCAAAAATCCAAAAAGCCTTAGGGTTTAAATAAGATTAGGTACCGAAAGGGTATTAGTGATTAACTTGTGTAATCAAGTTCCCGATCCTAATTTCTCTGGTTGCGTAGGAGCGAGTATTTCTCCCGATACTTCGCTTGGATTTATAATCGACCCACCCCAAATCGATTAGTGGTGACTCCGCTTTAAAATTAGCTTACAAGTTAAAAACTTGGATTATTAAGTCGTGAATTAGTGGATTTGGGAGAGTCCAAGCTACACCTAATCGACATAGCCAAACCATTAGCCTCCACAAGGTGCTCGCCCCTGATCGGGTGCCGCCCAAAAAAAAAAAAAAGAGGTTGTGACAATGATTGATGCTCCAGTAACTCGGGCCAAGATTTCCTTGCAATTTGCTACTATGGGCTGGGCCGGCCAAGGTGGTTCCTCTAAGCCTAATAGGTTGTTCACAAGTGATAAGTTATCAAAAGAAAAGAGCACCTGCATATCATCCCCTTTTAGTTCCAAGTCTTCTGCCATTCATGCGAGTCTTCAGTCAACTACCCATTATGCCGCCTCTCTCAAAGCTAGGGCTTCGGCAACCCACGCGGATGGAGCTACGATCGACTTCGCGAAGCCATGGAGGAGGACGTTGACTTCATTCCTACAAACTCTAGTGATCGATCCTGTCATGGACGATTCACACTAGGAGCAATCAATGTTCATTTTCAGCTCGTTTGCTTTGGGTGGGTTCCAGTTCGTCTTTGTATGTGGGTGTTCAACTGATTTTCGTTCGCTTTTCTTCCCCCATAGGTGCCATTTCGTGAATAAGGCTGCTATGAGGTGCGCTTCTTCTTAAGCTGCAAGTGAGTTGGGCTTTCGCCCTTGAAAAACCAGAGCATTCCTGCATTTCCAGATTTGCCATAGAGTTGCAGCGAACAGGGCTTTTGATGTTGGATTCGCTCGTGAGGTTAGATTTTCGAAAACCCACTTATATATTCAGGTAATCCCCTCTGGAGATGTGTTAGCATGAAAGTAAGGGCTTGACCATAAGTTTTTGGTCCAATCGCGAGGATGAAGAGGTGTTCTACTGATTCCGGGGCTTGTCCACATATTTGACAAGTAGGATCATCAAGTATTCTCCTTTTATGCAAGTTTTCCTTTGAGGGGAATGAATTGCTGCAAATACTCCATAGGAAGTGTTGGATTTTTAGGAAGGTTTGAATCTTCTAGATTTTATTCCAAAGCAACTTAGGAGTTTGGTAGAATGAGGATGGGGTATTTGTGGTAGGAGAATTAGCTTTGTTGTGTAGTCGGTTGTAGTCGCTTTTCACAGTATATGAGCCCGATTTGTTTGCTGTCCACATTAATCTATTTGGATGTGGCGTTAAGCTTATGGGGATTGCTAAGATCTCTTTGACTACATCTTCCTCAAACATATCGTGTACTTGTTGGGTATCCCATGCATGTGACACATGATCAATTAACTCAGCCACCAATTGTGGTTCATCCCTATTTCGGGCCAAAGAGCTTTCTTGTCGATAGCCAAGTGTCTTGTCTTATTATGATTTTCTGTCCATCCCCTACAGCCCACTTAGGTTCAGGTTCAATCGTTTCTCTCCCATTAATAGGCTTTGCCATCCCCATGAAGGTCGAAACCCTTTGTTTGCTATCCAAAACTCCCCTCTAAGGAAATAAATGCTTTTCAGAACTTTACACCATAGTGCATCCAGTGTTTGAATAAATCTCCAAGCTTGTTTTCCCAACACTGCTTTGTTAAAATCCACTAAATCTTTGAAACCAAGGCCACCACAATCTTTCCTGTTTTTCAAATCTTCCCACTTTTTCTAGTGTATACTCTTCTAGCTGCATTTTGTTTCCACCAAAAGCAAGCTACTCGCTACTTGATAGTACGGCAAATGGATAGTGGGATTTTGAAGATAGCCATTGCATATTGAGGGAGTCCTTGAATAACTTTTTTGATTAGAACTTCCTTTCCTGCCTTTGAAATCAGCCCCTCTTTCCATCCTTCAAGTTTCCGTTCAACTCTAGTAAGAATCCATGCAAACATTTCATTTTTGGTCTGGCCCCAATCAGAATGAATCTCCAGGTATTTACCTATTTTTTCTATGACAAGAACTCTCAGTTCAGTAGCTTGATTCTGTTTAAGGCTTTGTGGGCAGTCTCTCCCTATGAAAAGCCCTAATTTATTGAGATTTATGGCTTGTCCCGACGCATAGCAATACTGGTTCAGTACATTAGCCACATTCTGAGCTTCTCTTATCATTCTATTTAAGAAAAAGATTGCATTATCAGCAAAGAGAAGATGTGAGAGAGTGGGGCATGTGGAGTTTAGGCGGATACCTTTGATACTTCCCTCTGTTACTGCTTTATCCATAAGGGTAGATAAGACGTTAGCCATAAGTATAAATAGATAAGGGGAGAGCGGATCACCTTGTCGAAGCCCTTGGGTTGGCCTAAAGACAGCTGAGGGTTCTCCATTGACTAGGATACTAAAAGATACCGATGAGATGCAATACTTTATCCATTTCACTCACTTCTCATTAAACCCCAATCATAGCATATAAGCACATAAGAAATCCCATTCGACCTTGTCATAAGCCTTCTTCATGTCTAGTTTTAGAATGGCCTGAAAATGACGCATTTTCCTTCTCACCTTGAGTTGATGAATCATCTCTTGGACAATAAAGATGTTGTCTTGTATCTGGCGGTCTTTTACAAAAGCACTTTGTTCCTTAGAGATAAATTTTGGGAGCCATGGTTTCAGTCTATTTGCCAGCACCTTCACTATGATCTTATAATTGAAGTTGCATAGACTAATAGGTCGAAATTTGGTGATATTTTCAGGATTTGTTACTTTAGGGATGAGAGTGATGTGCGTTCTATTTAGCTTGGGATCAAAGGTACCTTGGCTTAAGAAAGATTGAACCATGTTGAAAATGTCTTTATGTATGATAGTCTAGTGACTTTGATAGAATACTCCATTTAGCCCATCTAGGCCCGGTGCTTTTATTGCCCCTAGCTGAAAAACATCTTTAACTTCCACTCTTGTGACTAGTTTAATCAAATCAGCATTCATCTCCTCATTCACCATTGCTGGACATTGGTCTGATACTGGTTGATAATTCCTTTCTCCCACCGAGCTAAAGAGGGATTGATAGAAGTTGTAAATATGTTGGTTAATGGTGGAGGGGTCCCAGCACCAAGTCTGGTCATCAAGCCTTAGCATAGTTATTTTGTTGTGCTGGCGCTGTTGGACTGTTGTAGCATGAAAGAACTTTGTATTTTGATCTCCCCATTTCAACCATTGAATTCTCAACCTCATACACCAGTACATCTCTTCTTGTTGCCATAAATCTTCAATTTTTCTTGTAATATTGTGGGCTTCCTCTCTGTTTTGCTCCTCATCAGTGCTGCTTGTCAATTCTTGGAGCCTATGTTTGAGTGGAATGAGCCGTTGTTTGGCATTTTTAAAGTTTCTTTTGCTCCATCTAGTTAAATCAGCAGCTACTTTCCTTGTTTTACCTACCATAGTAGGCTGATCTACTCTATGTGCATGCCAAACTTTCTTTACCACCTCTTCACACTCCGGATGTTCTAGCCAATATGTCTCAAATCTGAATATTTTCTTTCTTCTCAGCTCTGTGGGGTTTAAGGATAGAAAAATTGGGCTGTGGCGGGAGCTTATAGCCGGAAAAGCAAAAGCCTCCACGTTTGGGTAAAGAACCCGCCACTCCATATTACATGTTGCTCTATTCAGTCTTTTTTTTTACTAATGCATTGCCTTCCATGTTATTTGACCAGGTGAAGGCGCGGCCCTTACTCTCAATGTCCATCAATGAGCAAGCGTCTAAAAAATCCCGAAAAGCTGCAATGCGATAGTGGTCCACCTCTCTCCTCCCAAATTTCTCTCAGTGGTAGAGCACTTCATTGAAATCTCCTATGCACAACCATGAAAATGAGGTATGGTTATAGTTGCTGTCTTTTAAAAAACTCCATAGCCTGACCCTTTCTTGAAAATTGGTGGATGCATGTATAAATGATATCCTCATTGAGTAGTCCCTGTTTAAGTCTTGGCATTTGATGTTATTACCTCATTTGAGAACCCCTCCACTTCCACCTTGACCTCCTCATCCCACATTAGTGCTAGACCTCCCCCAATGCCAATTGGATCGATAATTAGGGAATGATGGAGCTGAACTCGTGCCTTCACTTTTTCTACTACAACTTTCTTATTCTTGGTTTCCATGAGGAAAATCATATTGGGCCTTTCTTGAGCCACTGAGGCTCTAAAGTGTTGAACTGTTAAGGGTGTGCCCAACCCCTGACAGTTCTAGCTTAATAGTTTCATCTATTTTATGGTGGCTTTTTAGGGCCAGCCACCAAAGCCCATGCATTAGCCCCTTCCCATGATTGAATTGGGGCATCCAAGAGTTGTTCTTCATCCATTAAGAGGTCTTATGAGGTCTTCTTCTCATAAGGACTAATTCGCTTTTGCTTTTTAATCACAGGAGCTTTGTACACTGCCTTCCCTTTATTTACCTTCATGTAATGCTCTTCATTCTCTGCAGGAGAGGTTAATAAGAGTTGGGTCTGGTGTGGTCTTTTGTTGCTGCATATTGGTGTTTGATTTATCTTGTGAGCCTCCGTCCTACTCTCCTTTACATTAGGAGAAGCAGGAACTATTACTAATGCGATTGATTCTTCTTGCTCTGTTCTCAAGGGATCGTTAGCAGCCATCATGGGAGTTTCCAGCACTACCTCTTCCTCCATTGCGGTAATTTCAACTTTCCCATAAAAGGTCTTCCAGTAAGGGTTGACCTCTCGGACTTCAGCCTTCATCCATGACCCATACTGGCCTGGTTGATCCTGAGCTAGACCGGTTTCCTCATAAGGTATTTCCAAATAGTAATTTGCAATAATGTCCAATGCGCCCACAAGAAAAGCAGAAATGTGGGAGTCATTCATATTTAAAGTCAATCCACCATTTTTTATCCCCCACAGTAATAATAGTTCTTGTTTTGAGTGGGTTTAACAGGTTTGACAGGTATTGTCCAAACCTTAAATGTATGTTACTCGTGTGGTCTGGGGGTCCCTTTTTTTATTTTATTTTATCTATAGAAATTCCACTGTTTATTGCATCTTAATGCTCATGGTGTCTGTATATTCCAATCTCTTATAGCAGCCGCATGAAAATAGAGAGATTTCCCACTCGTGATTTAGACGTTTTCCAAATAAGGGCTTGAAATGCTCTTATTTTCTCAAATAGGAGTTTAAAGTAGAATTTGTTTGAGATAAAGATTTAAAATGGCCATATCAGTCTCAAAAAATGGCTAGAAGTGATTATGACTATTTCAAATAAGAGCCTAGCCTCGCCAAACTTCGTCGGCCAACAAAAATTTCGACCAATCGGGGATATTTTATCCAAATAGAATTTAAATTTAAATTAAATTAGATTAAAAATTTAAAAAAAGGAAAAAAAATGCCACCCCATCAATGGTGATGGTTAGTGGGGTTGTCGACGCCTAGGCGAGGCACTAATCAAAGACCGTCGGTCTATATGAGGCCGGTGACCCTCCCTCGGACCAAGGTGAGGGTGGGCAACCCTCACCTAGATTTTGGAGAGGGTCGATGCTCTCTCCCATCTCTATTGCTCTTCATAGCTAGTGAGTTAGATAATATATAACCACAGACAATGTATAAACATTGCAGGCACTTATTTAAAACAATGTCTACTTCAGTCTCTTATTTGAAAAAAAATGAAGGTACTTCGGACTCTTATTTGAAATAATATCCATTTCAAGCCTTTATTTGAGAAAAATAAAGGTATTTCAACTGCTTATTTTGAATTTTTCCTTTTTCTTAGGAGTAAGCATTGGTCTAGGGTCAATCTTAGACTGACCCTAGCCGGCCCAACCTTGCCAATCTTGGTCCGATTCTTATGGGGACTCGGTCGGTTTTTGGTCCTAGGATTCCTAGACCAGCGCAATACGAGTTGGTCATCGGTCCTGAGAGTTTAGGGTTCATCCAACTTGGACCAACCCTGATTGCATATATATTATATATCTAAAATATTATTTATAATTTTTTTATATAAAGAAATAACTCTTTAGTGATGAGTCCACGTAATTTTCCACAATTCTTTAATAACTTAGATTTTCAATGTTTTTTACGACGTCAACAGCCATAATTTACAAAGAAGCAAAATGTTTTTGTGAGGAGTCATCATAGTGTCCAAAAGGGCACAAATAGCTACTCATGGCATCATCTTCTAATACTCATTCTCTTTTGTCTTATTTGTCCTCTTAGTTTTCAATTTGCCAAAAAAAAAAAAATCTATGCTCGCCACTTGATACTCGTCTTGCTCGCTTTTGGTCACTTGTGCCACTCGATGCTCGTCCTACTTGTTGCTCGCTACTCACCCCGCTCAACGCTCACCCCATGCTTGACACTCACCCCACTCGACACTCACCTTTCGTCTCTCTTAGCTAACCTCACTTGTTACCGAACCCATTGAGTTGGTCCAGTTCTTGGTCACCTTTTTAGGGAGTACAAAAAATGAAATAGAAAAATTATCGATTGGTCCCGGGTTAACCTTGGAACCAAACCAAACACATTGGGTCGGTCTGATCCTTGGTCCCAAGCTTAATTAGGTTGGTCCTCGGTCCCAAAAATGAACTAGCCCTGGGCCATGCTCACCCCTACCTTTTCTTATACATTTGGACAATATCATTGCATAAAAAAAGAAAAAAGAAAAAGCTTTAAGATAGCATGTGGGTATTTATAGCATTATTCTAATAAGATTAGGTCAATTTCTAACATTGCTGATTCCACCGTATTGCATTTAGAATTTTTTCCTCATCACGTAGATTAAAAGAAAGACTTTATTTTATTAGACTAGTGCACGTTGATTTTTATACGTAGCTCACAAGGTCCTGTCCCATGTTGCCAGCCTTTTACAATATAGTTTTGTATAATTTTGCCCAATACAACTAGGGTTTTTCTATTTTTCTCCCAATCTTTTATCTTTATTATTGATTGTTCTATTTTAGTGTTTGAGCACCTTTACATGTTAATAGATTCATATAAACGAAAAGGATTGCATTAAATAATATTTTGTTAAAAGCAAAAAGGTATCCCCAACAGAGTTAGACAAAACTAGGGTAATTAAGTTTTCGAACTCAAAATTGCCAGCTCACATAACTAAGGTAATTAAGGTGGGCTATGGCATCTTAAATGGCCCCTAATCAATCTATTAGGTTAGTGGTGACTCCAAATCAAATAAATAATAAATGAATATGACGTCCCAGAATGTCATGTGCAACACATGTCCTTTCTAATAATATCTTCTGAGTAGTAATAGCATGTGGAAGTACAACAAAATTTTCACTGCATCTCATACAAGAAATTGGAGTTTAATTAATACACATATGCTTCATTATATTAAAACCACTAATTACCATCTTTATACAATATCCAAGCAAATATAGTACATTACATAAGTTTGGGAAAAATCAGGATCACCCATCATCGACACAGCACACCTAAGCCCAAAAATTTGCCTGTACAAAGGTTAAGTTGTTCTTTATGGATTGACAACCTTGCCATCAACAAGTCGTCATTTGTCGAAACTAAGGAGAACATCAAAACCCCTAAATGGTCTAACAAACTCTCCATCGACCTATACAGTGGAACTACACTTAATTTCACCAGTTAAAGTACAAGCATATCTTGGTATCACATGCAAAATATACGGGAGCTCCAAAAAGTAGTGGTAATGAGGGATCCATCTACATATCTGAAAAATAAGGGATGAGCTGAAACCCAATAAATAAAATCTCTAATTCAAGGCAAGTGATCCACTTACCACTCAACCTAATACCAACACCGTAATGTGAGTTTAAAGCAACACAAGAGAACTATGTATGAAAAGTGCAAAGTAATACCAGCAATACATAAGATTATTCACTCTAATGCATGCGGATGACATAATATATTATGAGATACGATATCATTAATGAGTTCATTAATAGACATGTATTATATATGCATATATACATGTATTGTATTATTCACTCTTCTTGCCAAATACTTTGGGGCATCCTGACACACTTTCGAGGCATCTCAACTCACAAAACATCTCCGCAACACCGGCCATCTTGACTCTCGAGACATGCCGACACATAGGGTAGTGATGGAAATATATAACATAATACTTTCCATATTTAGTCATATAGTAGTAGTGCTCATGATAACATTATATAAATATGATCTCCCTTACATCGATAACAAATTCAATGCTCATTTTTAAAATTGACATACGGTACACAATATCTTTTCACGCAATTCATACTTGAAATACAATTACGTTACTCTTTCAATAATTACATGTGTGAGTAGATATAATGACATGCTTACATTCTTTCATTTCACATGCAAGTGATGATAAATAAATAATTACGTTCACCACTACACATATATCTACCTTCTCTTCACATCGCGCGACATTAATATAATAAAAGGCTTTACTCAAGCAAGCGAGTCAGAAATGGTAAACTGTCATTATCGACAAGTGGATATAACCAGCAGGTGGTATAACCAGTAAATGAGCATAAAAGGCAGATGGTTATAACCAATAGGTGAGTATAAGCAGTAGGAGAGTCAAATTTTGTGAAAATAACACTTTCAAGCCCTTTTTCATCATTTTCACATTTTTTACATCCAACGTGCTACCCCATCTCATAGTAATCAATCAAAAACATCAAGGTATGTAAGAACTCATCAAGATAAGTCAAATTATCATAATATCTCAACATAACATTATTGAGGCTTGCTCATACTTTTCATCAAATTCAAGCTAAATTAACAAACTCCAACCAACTGAGTTGAGAGTACTAAGTAGATCAATCTAATTTAGTTCAATTAATCCAAGAGTTTTCACTTATCTAAAATGATTTGAGTAAATCAAAATTTTAATTACCTTCAAAACACATTAATCAAGAAAATAAATTAACAACTCTAAATCTTTTTAAGCAATAAAACTAATTTGGTAAGATCAAGAAGAAGTCCAATTATTCACTTTGTAAACATTTGAAATATTGAACTAGAAGTTTTAGGAATATCAACGAGAGATCCTTGCTTTTACTCGAAAGATTGGAAAGCGAAAGTTGACAGAGAGGGATTGGGGGGGGGGGTTTTGAAGACTTGAAACATCTCGGAAGGGAATCACATGACCAAGGGGATGCTTCTACAAATTTACACGAGTTACAGAAGGATAAAAACAAACAACCATGGGTTAAAAGTTGGGTTAAAAATACCCAATAGTGGATGAGAGAGAGACGTACAAATTAAAGGGAGACGTTTGGCTTAATTATATGGTTCCAAAGTAGATATTGATAAATTACTAAGATAGCTAGTAAATCGGTACATAAAGCAGGACAACGGTGTCGGTTCTAGACATCAATAATACATAATAATACTCTAAACTCACTAAAACGTTGAGCAAAATTTACTTAACGCTAGGAGGGACTCAACTCAATAAATTTGTAATCTATCGCATATCTGATATGTAATCCGGGAGTGTATTAGTCTCAATTAACAACTGATGTGGCATTACACATTCATCACCACTCTAAATAACCGACGCGAGGGCAAATATTTATTAATTTAACCCTAATGGAATCGCTTTTTGAAAACTACAGACACAAAGAATACATTTTGAATTCCCCACATATTACAAGTCATTAACTTAATTGAATTTTTCACTTGTGACATTTGTCTTCATTTCCTACATTTTTATTGTCGTAGGATTTTATGGATGTCAAAATGAGAATTCAAATTGTGATTGTTAAGGTTTGGGAGAGCCCTGCGAAGTGTGTGCCCTACCTCGGGAGAGGGTTATTCGCGCCTACTTATCAATATGCTAAACTTTCTCATGATTCACCTTGAAAGGGCTGCGACAAGCAATGCATACTACATAGGCACCACTTAGCATATAACTGGGTAATACATAGACTACATAGTACTTATATATAAAATTGACAACACAGAACCCCGGCAATCAAACACACTTACAGATTGGGCCACGTATAGGCCCAACATGACAAATACAATTGTAGTCCATTTCATTTGCACGTGTTTCTTTGTCTAGATTTCTAGTTAGGATAAAATATGAAATTCAAATATTTTGTTGTATTACATTGTTTGATGAATCATAGTAATAAAGCTGAATATTTCATATCTTATCTTATTTATTATTTGATATGAATAACAACATATCAATGTAAATGAACTTGCAAACGCATAAATGAAAATGGTAAGAATCTCTCAAGCTTCATTATTAAAAAATCACAGACGCACAAACAAAGATAACCTCCATCAATTGAATCATTATAATTGTATGATCTAAATCTTAAATAGCAATGGGCTTATTGCAGCATTCCAGAGCCATAAGTCCACTACAATAAAAAAATGTAAATGGTCTATAGCAACATTAACAAGGTAAATCAACTAGTGAATGTCAAACTAGTACGAAAGAGAAAATATGATCATTTACTTTCGCAATACCAAAAAGTATATTGCTTCCACTCTCTCGCATACTTCATTTTTATTTACTTATTATTGTTATTTTTCCTCTTTTTTATTTCTTTTATTTTGTTCTTTTTTATTCATTTCGGTCATTCCTTAATAATAATAAAAATTATTAAATGATAGACTATCCTAATATACCTAAATTTTTTTAATAAATATTAATACTAAATATTTTTCATATAATATTCTATTGAAAGCAATTGAAATATATAAATAAAAATTGGGATAAATAAAAATGAATATTATTGTTATTTTCTGTTATTTTTAATTTTATTTTTTATTTTAGAATTCAGATGTTAGTTATATTTAATTATTATTAATTTAAGATGTTTTTTATTTGAGAAAATAGCTTTCATGATGTATTTAAGATATTATATCAACATTTATCCCACATCTCCTATAGGATGATTTTATTTGGGCTATATTCTTCTTTTATCTAAGCTGATCCTATCTCGAACGTGAACTAAATATAGGATATTATAAAATTTTATCAAATCCTACTTTTATTTTATCTACAAAACATAACCTAAAAGTATTCCGTCGTTACTTGAAAAAATCTATGACGATTACATGGAGCTTGTGCAGATTAGCACCGAGAGGACGAGGACTATCTTGATTTTTATTATTGGCACAAGCAGTGGCCATCGAGCACTGACGGAGGCTACTCGTGTGGTCCACCCTAGCGTGGTGGCGGAGTGTGGTGGTGCCACCACTGAGCCAGCGAGTGAGGGCCAATGGACCTTCCGATGGCCCCAGCCTTTGCCGGCAAAATCGTGGCGGCAACGCGCCATCTTGAACACCACATCAGCTCATTTGTCTTTAAAGTACATTGAAAAACTCTGTTTTGGCTTTTTTTCGCCAGTTAAATTGAAAAGAGTTGATAAAATTACTTGATTGCGTTTTTAAAAACTTGTAGCAGGACTTGATTGTATTTTCATAGTAAATTTTAGGACTTTTGGTGTACAGATCCCATTTTACTTTATGATTGAGAGTGTATCTTAAACTTGATTTGAGAGATTTATTCTTAAATATTACATATATCTTTGTTAACTTTTTTTTCGGCTAACATCTTTGTTAATTGAATACAACAAATAATCGCAATTCATTTTAAGTAAATTGACATAGGCTTTGATGAAATTTTCAAAAACAAAAATTTAGAATTTAAACAAAATATGATATTACCTTTAAGAGATAAGTCCATTGGAGGTCTTAAAACTTATTATGAAAGTACAATTGAGTTCTAAAATTTTCAAAATTGCAATTACGTCCCAAAACTTATTAAGAAAGTGCAATCTAGTTCTTAAACTTTCAAAAAGTGCAATCAAGTCTTAAAACTTGTCAAAATAATTCAATCAAAACCTCAAGTTGATTACTGTTTTTGAAAATTTTAGGATTTAAGTATACTTTCGTGATAAGTTTTATGACTTAATTACATATTTAGAAAGTTTTATGACTTGATTGCACTTTCGTAATAAATTTTATAATTTAATTGAACTTTTTAAAAATTTTAAGATTCAATCGCACTTTTGTGACAAGTTGTAAGACTTCTAATGCATTTATTTCTACCTTTAAAATAGTAGAAATAACTCTCTTTCTTTTTAGGGGGAGGAATTCATTTAGGCTCTATTTATTTTGTAATAAAAAATATTTTCAAGAGAACAATCCTTTGGATTGTTTATAAGAATGAATAAACAAAAGAGATTTTCATCGTCTATGGAATCATTTCATTTTTAATTATTAGTGTTTTTCATGTATGTCTACATAGTACATAGAACGTTAAAGGGGACTGCTTGGCTCACTAGCTCGGACGCCGGATGATGGGTTACCGAGAAGCTACTAAAGGTATTATGGAATGATGCTCAAATGGACGCTTAGGCAATCAGCGTATAGCAGCGACCCATGCGAAACTTCTCTTCATGGTTGCGGAAATCATCCATTGCAAAGAAGAAAATACTGACCTCATCACGATTCGACCGAATTTAAATTGATGAAAATAGAAAATCAAGTTGCATTTAGAACAAAGGACGTTTGCTTTGATTCCTAAAGAGTCTGCGGGGGTACGTGGAATTGACCGTCTCCCACGACTAGAGGGAAGTTGTGATGTTGCAAGCAAGGTCACCGGAACACAAGCAGATGCAGCAACTGCAATCATGGATGTTACGGAGAGAAAAGGCGCAATCACATTGATGATCGGTGTCTTAGGCAATGCATGTAGGAAACGGAGTTTCGGCATCAACACACCGAGAGGATTGACAGAAACATCAGATTAAATGCAGTGGATGAGAATAGAGAGAGTGCATCCACAACCGTGGATATCGCCAAGGCCCTCATGAACCTAAATATTGCAAGCCTGGAACCGTCATCACTGCCACCAGGGACGGTGATGGCGGCTACGAAATCGACTCTGTCGTGATGAGCGCAGACACCATGGCACACAAGTTTGCTGCATCTTTCATCCATTCTTCTCCTTGTATGACTAAGTCCTTGCGTGCCTCGCAAATGCCGTCCTCGGGATCTTCCTTGCATGCTTCCCAGCCAGCTGCAGGTTTCACAATTTTTTCCACTTCCAGTTATGGAGGATGATCATTACCAAAACATCTAATCTTTTCACGGACTTTTTGGTTACAGCCGGGAATGATCTTGACCAGTCCTGCAAAAACATTTCTTCTCTACTTATGTACGGAATTTTGAGAGAGTAGAAACGCAAACTACCTTGAACCATTGTAGTTCACGCTGCATCTGAAGAGTCGCTCCAGAGACAAGATTGAGGCGGTTCAAAGGAGCTAATTTTCCAGCCAAATGCAAGATGTCGTTTCCAAATTTGTCTGGAGATGCTGTAACAAGTTTGTCCTCGCTCATCCAACATATGACTGAAGACATTTTCACGGCAATACACAACTGCTCAATAGAGTATGAATCGGGCCTACGTTATCTGAGAACTATATAGCAAGAGGAAATGCATCCTCAATGTCCTTGACAATCTCGTTAATCCCATGGGTTGCAGCATCGAAGAAAGGGGTTCTCGAAATAAAGTTAGCTTCTTTGGAACTCAGTTTCTCGACCTCTAAGCCCGAGGGTCTACCAGTCGAAGTGCTTGATGTAAGAGTTTTTCCTAATGTGGACTAAATTAATTGATATTGTAATTTACTGTTTTTACGGTTACCGTAAAACATGGTTGGTCTAAGGTGAGATAGAAGGTTTCTTAATTGGGCTGGCTAGTGTGGGCCGAGTTGAGCCTGTCCCGTAATGAGAGGGACTGGCTAGAAACTCAATAAATAGTGCTCAAGTCTCTCATCTAACCCTAATTCTCACATGTATCCTCAACTAAGGGGCGTTTACCTAATGCTAAACGTGAGGGGGCCGCCTCATTGAGTCAGTGATACGGAGGGCAATAGAGGAGAATGACTTGATGCGTGGATCCCCTTGATAACATGTGGTTAATCATTTTTCTGCTTCCGCTTTATGTTCAATGGATCCAGGTGCGTTAATCTTTCTACTCAATTATACATGTTCTTGTTCTGGTTATGGAGATCTTGGGGTTGCGCAAATTGCGTCTAACATGTGGTATCAGAGCAACCATAACCCTAGAACTCGAACGCAATTGGTTTTGCCCTAATTATTACGGATTTACCATAATTTGTACGGATCTACCCTAATTTGTATGGATTAGCCCTAATTGGTACTGATCTTGCCCTAATTTGTGATTTTCGAGGCTTTTTGTTCAATAAAAATTAAATTAAATTACAAATTTGGATTGGGGGAGACAAGACGAGCAAGAGGGTCGGCGGCACGTTGCCGGGGGATGCCGCACGCGCCCCCACGCGCCGCCTGGGCGTCGAACGCACGCCGCGCGTGAGCCCCACGCGCCGCGCACTCAGGCGGCGCATGCGGGCGCGTGGGGGCTTATTTTGGCGCGTGGTTGGCGGCGTTGGACTCGTATGGTGATTTACTATCTTGTGGTATATTTATTTTATATGTTTGATGGTTTTATTGATGTGAAATTGATATGGAATCCTAAATACGTGTAATTTTAGTGTATTTTTGCATATTTTTCTTATATTTTCTGTGATTTTGGAAATACAAGTGATGGGTTATTAGTATGTTATCACATAATAAAATGTGTGATTCATCAATAAAAATCAAACTTTATTGTGAATTGAAACTGGCTTAATGAGATACAATTTGTATGAGATTGTATTTGAGCTATGTATTGAGCTGATGAGAAACAATAAAAATTATGAAACTTTTGTTACTCAAGTATACTCCTTTACACACTGGTGACACTTGAATGATAGACGACTTAAGGACTCATGACCAAACTGATGTACTGATTAACACATCTAATGAATGTGGGTAATGCATGTCAATTAAGTTACTGCATATTGTACATGAACTCATCTGGTCACTTGTTCATGTCTATCAAGTTGAATATTTTTTATGGTTAAGGAGTATTACAACATTTATGCAGAGCAATAGTATCTACTAATAAATTTTAGATATTTGGTTATCTGGTTTGACTCAATTAATAGGCCACTGGTTGAAGTAATGATATTTGTTACCTAAAATTGATTAATAAATCAGTTGTTGGCCTTGGAGTTATTTTTGCCTTATGCACTCATGAGTGATAATGGATCAGCTATCAAGTTTGTCAATTTGGTGTACCATGTATTACTATTGATGTTAATTTGTGAGAGATATTATAGATCATCATTCTTTTTATGTTGTTCTGGTAATATGTAATTGGGGTGCATAAGAGATGTTATATTTTCTGTTATGAGAAGTTTATTGTGTTACTGTGATATATATATATGATCAATATATATATATATGATTATTTTTTTATTAATGAATAAAGCAATGTAATTAGCATGATATGTGATTTTGGTGATATGATGCTCCTATCACTAAAGTTAAAATCACATATATATGGTGTATGTGAGGAGTAAAGCTTATATACCTAGTATGAGAGAATTTCAATGATTCAATTGAGTAGTGACCGCCAAAGTGGCACGCTTGATTGGGTTTGAGAAATTTCGGTCTCGTATGATGATTGGGATGTTTCCTGGTCTAATGCGTAATCATACTCCCAAAGGAGGTGATTGTATATTAGTTCATGGAGGAATACATGATAGTGTGGTGGAGGAGTGACTGATTCTACTGATTCATATACCCAAAGGTGATGAATTCACGAAAAATTGGAACATATTCTCATAACCCTTATCATGTGGGGAGTGTACAATTGCATGTCATGTATTATACCCAAAGGTAATTATGTGACTTTGCATGTAACTCTCTAGATGTGTACTTGTACGTCAAGTTACACAATGCTCACATGATGCTAATTATATACTGCTTGTTTTTCAGTCACATTTTCTATAATTAATAACTTCATTATCATTGAGGTTTTTACTGCTTCAAATTTTAAGTTGTGGACATATGATTTGTTGCTTGAGAAAAGAGTAATTGAATTTGCTTATTGTCCATGAAGCGTTCCATTATGGAACACTTGAAAAGAGGTTTGCCTGCGGACTACACTGCTATAAGATGATGGAAGCCTTGGTTGCTTGAAATTATGTCTTGTCTGATATTGAAATTAGGACACATCTGCAAAGATTGTGTTTAAACCATAATGGCATATACATCTCGTATATGATTAAAAGGTTGTTTCCAAAAGTTTTTTTTATTTATTTAAGGAAAATGACCGAGATAAATGTCTTAAAAAGTTGTCAGGTTTAACAGTGGCCGTTAGTATTTTGGCAAGTATGACAGTGCGAAATAGCTTAAAGGGTCATTTGTCAAATACTTGATAGATTCTGGGGTGGTAATTTAATTACTATACTTGAAAATTCTGACAAAAAGATTTTGTCGAAAGGCATAAATGCACCATATTGAACATGGTGATGAATATGATTAGTAAGACTAATTTATCTAGTCTTTTGTGGGCTGATATTATGAAAGCAATTTTTTCATATACAAAAGGGGTATTGATTTTATGACCCTAAAGAAGGTACTAGAATTATGGAATCACATACTCTAAAGTTTTTAAAAATTGATGTAATTGTAAAGGATAGTTGCTCTCAGACTATTAAAGATAATTGTATGATGGATGTTACTATGTTTTTGTCTTTGCCTAAATAGATAATTGTGATATATACAATTGTGGAATCTCCTGTACCATAGACTAAACTTGTTGAGGTTCAATGTACTATTCTTGATATAGTTTATAATGAAATTTCTTAAACCTCTCAAGTGCAGTGAAGTGGTTGCAGCTTTATTAAGGAGATTTGTTAAGGAAAGACGATCAGTTATACCATCAGACTATATAGTCTATTTGTGAGAGCATGATTATAATATCATGTACCATAGACTAAACTTGTTGAAGTTCAAGGTACTATTATTGATATAGTTTATAATGAAATTTCTTAAACCTCTCAAGTGCAGAATGAAGTGGTTGCAGCTTTATTAAGGAGATTTGTTAAGAAAAGACGATCAGTTATACCATCAGACTATATAGTCTATTTGTGAGAGCATGATTACAATATCCACTATATGGTTGATGTAATGACATATTTATAAATGCCGTTTCTTATTCTCAATCCATTATATGGTTGATGTAATGACGTATTTATAAATGTCGTTTCTTATTCTCAATCAAGTATGTGATTAGATGCCATAAAAGGCGATATACAATTTATGAAACATCATAGTGTTTGGAAACTAACTTACTTGCCTAAAGATTATAAGTTCATTAGTTGCAAATTGGCGTACAAAATTAAAAGAATTTCAAAGAAAGATTGTGGAATTTAAAGCCAAATTGGTAATTAAAGTTTTAACTCTGAAAGATGGGTGGATTATTTATAGTAAAGAATAATTATTTCTTTAAATATTCATTCAGAGTGAACATGGCATTAATAATTTATTTTAATATAAAGTTACACCAAATAGATACAAAATATATATTGTGCAACTGGATGATTATGAAGCAGATTCAAGTAAACTTGTGTGTAGACTGAAAAGTTCTAATTCATGGTCTTAAGCAAGTTTCCAGACAATATTATTAAAGTTTCATAGTGTTATTATTTTGTTCAATTGGGAACAAAGTAATTCAATATACTGCAAGGTTAGTGGGAGGAAATTTATTTTTTCTCATACTTTATGTACATTATGTTTTGCTTATAAGTTGTGACATTGAGACATATTATATCCTTTGTACTGAGGTCTGTAATGATTGTTTTTGTCATATTATATTAGATTTTCTCAGAGGACATTTGCTTATTGTATATTGGAAATATTAAATATACATCATTGCAAGCCAGGAATTGCTCATGTTATTAAGGGTGATGGACTAAATCTATCACATTGTCATTATTTAGATATTGAGAAAATCTAATTAAATGGTGTACCTTATGTCAGTGCACTTAAAAGTATAATGTATACTCGAATTTGCAGTAGACTAAATATCGTCTTTGTGACGGGACTTCTAAGAAGATATCAGTCAAATCAGGACGTGATCACTGGGTTGTTGCCAAGCAGTGCACTTAAAAGTATAATTTATACTCGAATTTGCACTAGACTAAATATCATCTTTGTGACGGGACTTCTAGGAAGATATAAGTCAAATCCAGGACGTGATCACTGGGTTTTTGCCAAGAAGATTTTAAAAGTACTTAAAGAAAACAAGAGATTATATGCTAATTTATAAACATGTTCAATTCTTGCAATTAGTAGGGTATTTAGATATAAACTTTACTGGCTGTTCTGATGACATGCAATCAATAACAGAATACATATTTATGTTAGCAGTAAGTGTAATAAATAAAGTTCTATGTCATCTTCTACTATGTAAGCAATGTTAGTAACATTCTTTTAGGCTGTTACTTGGGCTTTTAAGCTCCAGAACCTCATTAAAGGAGTTGATTGTTTTAACTTGATGGATAGATCCATACGGTTGTATTGAGATAACAAATTTGTAGTATTATTTATTTACTACAGAGGTCTCAAAGGATCTAAATATATAGTGGTCAAAATTTTTGACCAAAAGCAAACAGTACAGAAATGTGACGTTTTAATATAATATATATTTCACAGATGATATGACTGCAGATCCACTAACTAAATATGCCTGTGTGTATTTGAGTGACATATTGTTAGCATGGGCCTAAGAGTATCATGAGATGTTGTTATTTAATGGGAACTATTTTGGCTTTACTCTGATAAAGAGTTTCATCTATGTTTGTTACATTTTGTAATGGTTTGATATGTATCAACTTTTGCATTCAATAAAATATTTTTGAATGTGTTATTATTATGTTGAATACATATTGATAAAGTCTTAAAGGATTGTATAAACCTTGAGTGAATGCTAGGGGCATCCGGGCATCCGGTTATTAGCCTTGTGCATATGTCTTGTAATACATAAATAAAGGTTAACCATAAGGACAAGACATAGGTGGGTTCATTGGAACCATAAAGCATTCTCTAATGGCACAAGTTTTTGTGACGCATAAAGTTAAGAGAATGGTGACTGACAAATGGGATCTCTCTATGAGAGATGTTATCCATTTGCCACATTACCATATTGAATCCATATTAATAAAGTTGAGAACATTCGTGACCATGGAAGGCTCTGTGTGTATACATGCAGTTACCGTCATGATTCGGTGTTTAAGACTTTATGGGATATGATTGACTATTAAGAATTATCTCTAGACCAAATGTGCGCACATACAGTATGATTTCAATTAATATAGTCCAAGTGGGCGAATGTAAAAGTTTTTCCTAATGTGGACTAAATTAATTGATATTGTAATTTACTATTTTCACAGTTACCGTAAAACAGGGTTGATCTAAGGTGAGATAGAATGTTTCTTAATTAGTCTAATATGGGCAGGCTAGTGTGGGCCGAGTTGAACCTGGCCCGTAATGAGAGGGACTAGCTGGAAACTCTATAAATAGTGCTCAAGTCTTTCCTCTAACCCTAATTCTCACATGTATCCTCACCTAAGGGGCGTTTACCTAACGCTAAACGTGAGGGGGCCGTCTCATTGAGCCAGTGATACGGAGGGCAATAGAGGAGAAGGACTTGATGCGTGGATCCCCTTGATAACATGTGGGTAATCCCATTGAGCCAGTGATACGGAGAACAATAGAGGAGAAGGACTTGATGCGTGGATCCCATTGATAACATGTGGGTAATCCTTTTTCTGCTTTCTCTTTATGTTCAATGGATCCAGGTGCGTTAATATTTCTACTCAATTATGCATGTTCTTGTTCTAGTTATGGAGATCTTGGGGGTTGCGCAAATTGCGTCTAACACTTGATGATGCTTTCGTTTTGTCCTGGGTATACGCTAGGCATGGGGCACTGCATTTTGGAAACATCTTGAAGGATCAACGTTGTTCTTTATCATTCATGTAGCAGATTTTGTATCGCTTCAGAACTTATTTAGTCTTCCAATAATGTCGAAGCATTCTCTCCAAGTAACCGAAAGAAGCTAAATTTATGCTTTTGCACAAGAGAGTCGTTCCCACGAGTCTCTGAATCTCGTCCTTTCTCAAGGAGGGTATAGTTTTTTTTATCTTAAAGGCACACCTAGCCAATCAAGAACAGATCCTCACAGTGCAAACGTGTGCTTTTACATAAGGAAGCTCGGTAATTTGGGAAATCGGTATTTTCTTTGTATGGATTACTCCTTGTGGACTGGATGATGCATTTAATCCCTTGTGCAATCTTAAATTCTCTTTTCTTCCATCGTGAAGTGAAAATGAACCACATACCCCTTGACTTGTCTCAAACCTCGGGATTTTCTGTCGCTCAAACTTTCCCGAAGCTAACTTGATATAATCCTTGTGTGACAAATATAACTAATGATATGATATTTGGGAAAGACTTTTCTATGGAATTTGATGCGGAAAGTAAGCGATTGAATAATAAAATAGACATAATAAAAAAAAATTGATTGGATACTAGATTTATGTAGTTGTATCATAATGATCTACGTCCACATAAAACACAATAACGAATTTCACTATAAATCACGCGATACAATGTAGATTACAATCACAGTATTTCCCAAGTTCCAATTACATTTAATAATTCATGCATTATTTAGCCACATAATTTCTCGCTAAATAATCTCTTAATCTCATGAAGAAATTATATATGAATTTTACTACAAGAATTTAATCAGCTACAAACACTTATATTCTTCTTCGATTCCACATACGAAGAAAGACGCCCGGGATCTAATTATCTCGAATTTTCCTTTGCGAAACCGCGAGTAACTCTGGCGCACGTCAACAACTGCAACCCAAGAAGCCCACGATAGAATATATTCATACGGGCCCAAAGTTGACCAATTCAAAGTAGGATTCGGTCAACTTGGACTTTCCTTCTTCGAAGTGCACGTGCTTTCTTGTTTTGTCAATTTCTTTGCCGACTTCAATACGGAAATCAATTCCCTTATATTTCAAACAAAGTCCACGGCTTGAACTTTTATCTAATCACGATTCCACAGCAAAAGAAATATTGGGTGCCCTTTTTCGATTGTTTTAAGTCCACAAATAATATTCATTTGGGATCGGATTTCGTTCGTAGCTCAAAGTCAAAACATATTTTGACAGAATCTTTGATAGGAATGACATGTGAAAGAAAAATATATTTTGAAATAGGTTAGAGCAATAGGTTATTTACTCTGTTGATTACAAATTAACATGAATAAATCAGTGCTACGCTATGTTGAAGTCACTTCTACTAGGGAATGCTGATGGCATAACAGCTATTTAACAAAAGGAGAGTAAACAATTTGGTCATTGTTAGACGCAAATTGCGCAACCCCAAGATCTCCATAACCAGAACAAGAACATGCATAATTGAGTAGAAAGATTAACGCACCTATTTTGAAATCCATTGAACATAAAGCGGAAGCAGAAAAATGATTACCCACATATATCAAAGGGATCCACGCATCAAGTCATTCTCCTCTATTGCCATCCGTATCACTGGCTCAATAAGGCGGTCCCCTCACGTGTAGCGTTAGGTAAACGCTCCTTAGGTGAGGATACATGTGAGAATTAGGGTTAGAGGAGAGACTTGAGCACTATTTATAGAGTTTCCAGCCAATCCCTCATTACGGGCCGGGCTCAATTCGCCCATACTAGCCAGCTCATATTAGACTAATTAATAAACCTTATATCTCTTTTTAGACCAACCCTGTTTTACGGTAACCGTAAAAATAGTAAATTACAATATCAATTAATTTAGTCCACATTAGAAAAACTCTTATATTCTCCCACTTGGACTATATTAATTGAAATCGTACCGTACTTTACCAAAAAAAAAATTGAAATCGTACCGTATGTGTGCACATTTGGTCCAGAGATAATTCTTAATAGTCAAATTTATCTCATAAAGTCTTAAACACCAAATCATGGCGGTAACTGCGTGTATACACACAGAGCCTTCCATGGTCACGAATGTTTTCAATTTTATTAATATGGATTCAATATGATAGTATGTCAAATGGATAACGTTTCTCATAGAGAGATCCCATTTGTCAGTCACCATTCTCTTACCTTAGGTGTCACAAAAACTTGTGCCACAAGAGAATGCTTTATGGTTCCGATGAACCCACATATATCTTGTCATTATGGTTAACATTTCTTTATGTATCACAAGATATATGCACAAGACTAATAACCGGATGCCCCTAGCCTTCACTCAAGGTCTATTCAATCCATTGAGACTTTATCAATATGTATTCAACATAATAACAACACATTCAAAATATTTTATTGAATGCAAAAGTTGATACATATCAAACCGTTACTTAGTGTAACGAACCACAGATGTAAACTTTATCAGAGTAAAGTCAAAATAGCTCCCACTAAACAACAATATCCGAAAATACTCCTAAGCCCATGTTAACGATATGTTACTAAAATACACATGGGCGTAGGCCTTTAGTTAGTGAATCTGCAACCACATCATATGTGAAAATATGTTATATTATAAGTCACATTTCTGTACCATTTCTTTATGGTCAAAAATATCTTACCACTATATATTTAGACCCCTTGAGACCTCTGTAGTAAATAAATAATACTATAAATTTGTTATCTCAATACAACCGTATGGGTATATCCATCAAGTTAAAACGATCATTTCCGTCATGAGGTTTTGGAGTTTAATAGCCCAAGTAACAACCTAATAGAATGTTACTAACACTGCATACATAGTAGAAGATAACAAAGAACTTTATTTACTGCACTTCCTACTAACATAAATCTGTATTCCGTTATTGATTGCATGTCATTAGAACAGTCGGTAAAGTTTACATCTAAATACTCTACTAACTGCAAAAATTGAACATGTCTATAAATTAGCATATAATATATTGTCTTCTTTAAGTACCTTAAAACCTTCTTGACAGCAACCCAGTGACCATGTTCTGGATTTGACCGATATTTGCCTAGAAGTCCCGTCACAAAGACAACATTTAGTCTAGTGCAAATTCGAGCATACATTATACTTTTAAGTGCACTAACATAAGGTACACCATTTAATTAGATTTTTTCAATATCTAAATAAGGACAATGTAATAGATTTAGTCCATTACCCTTAACAACAGAAGCAATTCCTGGCTTGCAATGATGTATATTGAATATTTCCAATATACAATCAGCAAATGTCCTCCGAGAAAATCTAATATAATATGACAAAAACAATCCTTAACAAATGATATAAAATGTCTCAATGTCACAATTTGTAAGCAAAACATCATGTACATAAAGTATGGGAAAAAATAAATTTCCTTCCACTGACCTTGCAGTATATTGAATTACTTTGTTCCCAATTGAACAAAATAACAACACTATGAAACTTTAATAATATTGTCTGGAAACTTGCTTAAAACCATGAATTAGAACTTTTCAGTCTACATACAAGTTTACTTGAATCTGCTACAAAATCATCCAATTGCACAATATATATTTTGTATCTATTTGGCATAACTTTATATCAAAATAAATTATTAATGCCACGTTCACTCTAAAAGAATATTTAAAGAAATAATTATTTCTTCACTATAAACAATCCACCCCTCTTTTAGAGTTAAAACTTTAATTACAAATTTGGCTTTAAATTCCACAATCTTTCTTTGAAATTTTTTTAATTTTGTACGCCAATTTGCAACTAATGAACTTGTAATCTTTAGGCAAGTAAGTTAGTTTCCAAACACTATGATGTTTCATAGATTGTATATCGTCTTTTATGGTATCTAATCACATACTTGATTGAGAATAAGAAACGTCATTTATAAATATGTCATTACATCAACCATATAGTATATATTGTAATCATGCTCTCATAAATAGATTATATAGTTTGATGGTATAACTGATCGTCTTTCCTTAACAAATCTCCTTAATAAAGCTGCAACCACTTCATTCTGCACTTGAGAGGTTTAAGAAATTTCATTATAAACTATATCAAGAATAGTATCTTGAACCTCAACAAGTTTAGTCTATGGTACAGGAGATTCCATAATTATCAGTATAGGTAAAGACAAAAATATAGTAACCTCCATCATATTATTATCTTTAATAGTCTGAGAGCAGTTATCTTCTACAATTACATCAATTTTTAAAAACTTTAGAGTATGTGATTCCATAATTCTTGTACCTTCTTTAGGGTCATAAAATCAATACCCTTTTTGTATATGAAAAAATTGCTTTCATAATATCAGCCCACAAAAGACCAGATAAATTGGTCTTACTAATCATACTCATTACCATGTTCAATATGGTGCATTTATGCCTTTCGACCAAATCTTTTTGTCAGAATTTTCAGATATAGTAATTAAATTACCACCCCAGAATCTATTAAGTATTTGACAAATGACCCTTTAAGCTATTTCGCATTATCATACTTGCCAAAATACTAACGGCCACTGTTAAACCTGACAACCTTTTAAGACATTTATCTTGGTCATTTTCCTTAAATTAAAAAAAAAAAAAAACTTTTGGAAACAACATTTTAATCATATACGAGATGTATATGTCATTAGGACTTAAACACAATCTTTGCAGATGTGTCCTAATTTCAATATCAGAGAATACATAATTTCAAGCAACTAAGGCTTCCATCATCTTATAAGGTAGTCCGCGAGTAAACCTTTTTCAAGTGTTCGAGAATGGAACTCTTCATGGACAGTAAGTAAATTCAATTGCTCTTTTCTCAAGCAACAAATCATATGCCCACAACTTAAAATTTGAAGTAGTAAAAACCTCAATGGTGACGGAATTACCATTTACAGAAAATGTGACTGAAAAACAAGCAGTATATAATTAGCATCATGTGAGCATTGTGTAACTTGACGTACAAGTACACATCTAGAGAGTTACATGCAAAGTCACATAATCACCTTTAGGCAGAATACATGACATGCAATTGTACACTCCCCACATGATAAGGGTTATGAAAATATGTTCCAATCTTTGTGAATTCATCACCTTTGGGCATATGAACCATTAGGATCAGTCACTTCTCCACTACACTATCATGTATCCCTCCATGAACTAATACACAATCACCTCATTTGGGAGTATAACTATGCATTAGACTAGGAGACATCTCAATCAAATATACGAGATCGAAATTTCTCAAACCCAATCAAGTGTACCACTTTGGCGGTCACAACTCAATTGATTTCTTGAAATTCTCTCATACTAGGGATATAATCTTTACTACTCACATACATTATATACATGTGATTTTAACTTTAGTGATAGGGGCATGTTATCGCTAAAATCATATATCATGCTAATTACATTGCTTTATCCATTAATAAAAATTAATCATATATATATATTGATCACAGTAATACAAGAAACTTCTCATAACAGAGAATAAAATATCTCTTATGCACCCCAATTACATATTACCATAACAACATAAAAAGAATGCTAATCTATAATATCTCTCACAAATTAACATCAATAGTAATACAGGGTGCACCAAATTGACAAGCTTGACAGCTGATCTATTATCACTCATAAATTCATAAGGCAAAAATGACTCTAAGGCCAACAACTGATTTATTAATCAATTTTATGTAACAAATATCATTACTTCAACCAGTGGCCTATTAATTGAGTCAAACCAGATAACCAAATATCTAAAATTTAACAGTAGATACTATTGCTCTGCATAAATGTTGTCATACTCCTTAACCATAAAAAAATTCAACTTGATAGATATTAACAAGTGATCGGATGAGTTCATGTACAATATGCAATAACTTAATTGACATGCATTACCCACATTCAGCAGATGTGTTAATCAGTACATCAGTTTGGTCACGAGTCCTTAAGTCGTCTATTATTCAAAGACTACCAGTGTGTAAAGGAGTATACTTGAGTAACAAAAGTTTCATAATCTTTATTATTTCTCATCAGCTCAATACAAAGCTTAAATACAATCTCATACGAATTGTATCTCATTAAGGCAGCTTCAGTTCACAGTAAAGTTTGATTTTTATTGATGAATCACACATTTTTATTATGTGATAACATACTAATAACCCATCACTTGTATTTCCAAAATCACAGAAAATATATAAAAAAAACGAAATACGCAAAAATACACTAAAAATACACGTATTTAGGATTCCATATGCAATTTCACATCAATAAAATCATCAAATATATAAAATAAATATACCACAAGATAGGAAATCACCATATGAGTCCAACGCCGCCAACAACACGCCAAAATAAGCCCCCACGCGCCCGCACGCGCCGCTTGAGTGCGCGGTGCGTGGGGCTCACGCGCGGCGCGCGTTCGACGCCCAGGCGGCGCGTGGCCGCACGTGGGGGCGCGTGCGGCATCCCCCGGCGACGCGCCGCCGACCCTCTTGCTCGTCTCGTCTCCGCCAATCCAAATTTGTGATTTAATTTAATTTTTATTGAACAAAAAGTCTCAAAAATCACAAATTATGGCAAAACCGTACAAATTATGCGTTCGAGTTCTAGGGTTATGGTTGCTCGATACCACATGTTAGACGCAAATTGTGCAACCCCAAGATCTCCATAACCAAAACAAGAACATACATAATTGAATAGAAAGATTAATGCACCTGTTTTGGGATCCATCGAACATAAAGCGGAAGCAGAAAAATGATTACCCACATATATCAAAGGGATCCACGCATCAAGTCATTTTCTTCTATTGCCCTCCGTATCACTGGCTCAATGAGGCGGCCCCCTCAAGTGTAGCGTTAGGTAAACGGATACATGTGAGAATTAGGGTTAGAGGAGAGACTTGAGCACTATTTATAGAGTTTTCAGCCAGTCCCCCTCATTACGGGCCAGGCTCAACTCGGCCACACTAGTCAGCCCATATTAGAGTAATTAAGAAATCTTCTATCTCTCTTTAGACCAACCAATGTTTTACGGTAATCGTAAAAACAATAAATTATAATATCAATTAATTTAGTCCACATTAGGAAAACTCTTACAGTCATTCCATCAGCCAAGCCCGGGGAAGGTGGAACCAGATCCATGATCAATCCTGTCAGCGCCACATGAAAGGATAAACAGCTCAAAGCATCACGTTGAGAAAGAAAAGGTTCTATCAAGAATCAATAATCACCGTAGAATTTGGAGAATATAACGTGATGAATAAGCAGAACAGCAGATTCACCCTCAAATGGACTTGGATCTGAAGGGAGTATTTGAAGGTGAAAACACTTCAAATACTTCACAACTTACACGACAGGATCCACATCATCTCTTGTGACTCAGTAGCAAGTATAGGAGAGTCTTCTTCTGGCCAGATTGCGCTGCTTTATGGAGTGGCGAGACATTGTTCCCATCGCGCCTAAGAGGCAATTCTGCAATTTTATTAACGAGCAATTTTACGGCTTTGACGTTGCCAACTTGAGCAACTGTGGCAATAGGTCGCTCAACGTCAAACTCTCCACTGTCATCCTCTCAGTTGAGATTTGTAGTTCATTGTAAATGATAGGAAAGTGTACTATATTCATGTTACCAAATGAAGAGTACAATCTCTCCCTTTTATATGAGGTGAGAAGGCAATTAGGTTTGATTAAAATTAATAAAAACTACAGTTAATATAATCTCAAATATATACATCTAACATCCCTTGAAACTCAAAATGTTTGGAAAGAAGTCAACTGAAATTTAGAGAAAAGATCCAAGAAGCGCCCAAGCAAATGTGTCTTGGTGAAGACATAAGCAATTTGCTTGGCGGATGAAGTGAAAACAAGTCAAATAGTGCCACGAAGAATGTAATATCAAATGAAATGACAGTCTACCTCAATGGGTTTGGTGTGGTCATAAAAATTATTATGTATAATTTGGATAACAATGCGATTGTCGCAATAACGGACTGTCTTGCTATGATGACACCCTCTCATGTCTTCTAGTAGCCATCGCAATCATAATATCTCTGATGTTGTAAAGCAATAGCTTGATATTTAGCTTGTACACCAGAGGGGATGACAATGGTCTCTTTCTTGCTAGGCATGAGATAAGTGAGGTGCCAAAAAAATAAAGTAGCCTGTAGTGGAGAGATGATTGTGACGGTTGCCGACCCAATTGACATATAAATAAGCTTTCAACTTTACAGTAGAATGATCAGAGAAGTGATGGCCATGAAATGCCCTACCCTAAACATAGCAAATAATGCGAAGGACTATGTGACCCACAAAAGTGATACCAAGTTTAGTAAGATATAGAAGACTACCGACCAGCTGTCAGTGCAACGTAAGATTCAGAAGATGGGTCCCATCACTAGCATCAAATTTGGCATTGGTCTCAAGAGAAGTCATGGCAACTTTTTGTCAATGAGTCATGCTCAAGAAAGAAGATCAGTGCTATATCTGGCTTGAGAAAGATAACAACCAAATGAACCTGAGATAACCTCCAAGTTTAAAAAGTAACTGAGTTTTCCAAGATCATTCATCTAGTGACGAAGATATTGCTGGAGTTATAAAATTCCTGTACGATCATCTCTAGTGATGAAAATGTTGTCCACATATAAAAGTCACAAAATAGACCCATGAGAAGTGTGTCGAGCAAAAAGAGCATGGTCATAGGGACTGGAAAAAAAGCCAAGGGATTCCATTGTGGAGCTAAAGTTGGAATATCATGCACTAGGAGAGTGTTTCAATTAATATAATGATCGACCTAATGGACGCACTTCAATTATTGACAAGGGCCATGCTTTTATTTTTCCTTCTCTCTTCTTTTAGCTTGCAGTCCACTGTCGAGAATTGTTAACAGCTCATGCTTCAAGCAAAACACAATCATTAAGATCCACATAAGATTCACTGATCGACTTAAACATGGCTACTTCGAGAAGAGAAGACGAGTTAAATCTCAATCTGTCAAAGAGAAAGCAGCCTCCGTGCATTAAACTGGTAACAGCAAAAATCTACACCACTGACCGCCAATGACACCGGCTTTTGTTGTCCTTTAGACTAATAAAAGCTTCATACGCTTCTTCGTCATCATAACCCCTAAGACTACTTTCCATTTCTCACAATATGATCCCTTCTGCTTCAAATGGAAAGTTCTTCAGAATGAGTATAGCTGCCGAATCGAATTAATGTCCAAGGCTTTCGGCATGACCACGGATTCAACATGGCCCTTCAGAGGGTGTAGCTTTTGAAGCCTGCAAAAACAGATTCATTTTGCCTTACCATCAGATGGCGAAAAGGAGCTGCTAGTGGCGAAAGGTTTAAACTCTCTATTGAGAGAGTAAGGCTCCTAAACTCCTTAAATACAGCATGGCAAGTAAGGCTCCTAAACTCCTTAAATACAGCATGGCCTTTGAACTTCAGTTATCAGGCAAGCAAACAGGTACAAAAGCGAAGTAGGTGAAACTATTTTTCAGTAAATAACACGATTTTCTTACGAGCATTGAAGTATGAGAATTAAGGTGCCCACCTCGCAACCTCTGCCAGTCACTTGGCTTGCTCTGCAATCTCTGAAAGCTCCCTGTAGCTACTCTTGTCAGAGAAAAGGTTGCTGGTTTGAGGAGGCTGACGGCCGTGCAGAGTCCTCCGTGCAGTTGCCACTTAGCTTCTTGCTCTTCTTTGCCATAGTCTTTTTTGTTAGTGAAGGCAGTCTGCGTGATCAAATTGGCCAAAATTAACAGAATGTAGGGTTTTTTCATAATACATAATCCGTGGCAGTGCCTCTTTCTTAGTGGAAATACCTTGTTCTCCGAGAGGGTATTCCATGCTTTCCCGCTCAGAATGTGGCGGATCGCGTATTTCAGAAAACTCAAGCGGAACTTATGTCCCCAAGCTGTAGATGACACTGGCCCACCCCCATCCAGTTCCTTTTATCCTCGCGAAACCCCAATTTGCATAAACAGCTATAAGTGTTGCATCGTGTCCATGAAAAAATTTGCATCAGGGAACCACATTGGTGAATGGTGATTAAGTTATCGATTGTCCAAATTAATCTGAGCACTTTTAACCATTGACCGTCAGTTAAAGCTAATAAATCTGTAGTTCTCACTTCAACCGGACTCCATTGAAATTAGTTAGTAGAAGGTACCATAGCAAACTTATGCTCTCGGTAGAAAGTGAACAGACTATGACCGAGAAATTCTCACCAGCTGAGCAACTACGAATGCGCTGACTAAGAGAAGTCCCGGGTGTTCCACAAAGGACCAGCTGCGCGATCTGGTGACAAGATTAGAGCCTGGCTAACCATTCTCGCAAATATAGGGCTGCCATTATTTCATTGGGGCTATATCTGATTGATTATTTACACCAAACTTGTCCTGCGCCATAGAATAGGGTAGTGATATTTTATTGCTTCTCGTTTCAATAATTAAACAAAATATACACATGAGAGACAGAACTAGAAAACCTCACAAGAAACAGGTTCTTACTGAGAAGTCCACATCTTTCATGGCCCAAAATATTATAGAGTTATTAGTGCCAGGTAACCTCCAAGAACAATTCCGGTAGCAAAATTTTCTTTCAACTTCGGCTTTCTTGCTAGGGAGATGGCCTCACTCAATCTTCAAAGATTGTCACGATCATTCTTGAGATTGGTACAAAAAACTATTTAAATTAGTCTTTCTTAATCTGCTATGTTGAAAACCAGGAGTACAAGAATACACAAACCTATCATCTTATCATTTTTTAATATGGCGGGCGCAAAGTCAAATTTCCAGATCAAAGCAAAAAACATAAAGCCAGACTGCCAAAGACTGGATGCATGAACTTTCATTAGGGAAATACTTTATTATCTTGAGTCTACATTTGAGGTAGGACACTTACCACAATACCAATTATAATGGAGACGGCAGACATCTGCAAAATTTTAGTTAGCTCATTCATGGTAAGCTAGGAACACAATTAGCAATGTGCAGAGCCTTGGTGCATTAGGGTGCGCATGACAACCATTATATTCAAGAAATAGTTTTTGGAATAGAAATAGATTTTTCTATTTCTATTTCTAGAAGAGTTTTTAAGCAAAAATAACCGTTTGATAACGACACAAAATTTCTACTCTAAAAATAGAAATCCGTTTGATAACGATACAACATTTCTTCCTTTCGGACGGCGGTGGTGATGACCGACGACCTTTAATATAAAAAATAAAAATAAAAATGATTTAGTAACAAAAAAATAAATCATAAAATAAATCATAAAAAATAAAATAAAAATATCATTTTATTTTAAAAAAAAATATCTTTAAAATAAATTTATTCTATTTATTCTATTTTATTTTATTTTAAGAATAAATTTATTTTAAAATGAATAAAAATTAAAAATAAAAATAAATTTATTTGGCTTAAAAATAAATTATTTTTATTTATCATAAATAAATTATTTTTAATAAATTTATTTTTAATAAACTAAAAATAAAATGATAAATAAAAAATAATTTATTTATTTTTAATAAATTTATTTTAATTTTTAAATGAATAAATTGAATATTTTTATTTTTATTTTTAATAAAATGAGGAGAGGCGGAGGAGGAGGATGAGGCAAAGACATAGAGGAGATGAGGGAGGACTCATCGAAATTAGGGTTTGGTGGGAGAAATTGTTTATGATTTCTCTTTCAAGTCAATTTCTGAAACATAAATCTATTCCAGAAATAAAAAAAACTGAGTAGTTTATCAAATAGGTTTTATTCCATAAACAACTATGGAATAGAAAAATTATTTATGGAACAGAAATTTTGGTTATCACGCACCCCCTTATCCGTTGAAAATACAATCCAAATCACTAACAGCATAATTATCCGTTGAAATATAGCCCAGTTGGTCAGCATAGTGCTTATAATGACACTCGAGCCTGTATCAGTGAGGACAATGTTCAAGCACTTCTAGCAGGATTAGTGGCATCAGCAACTGCAATCCCAATGTCTGCCGTCTTCAAAGCAGGGGCTTCATTCACGCCATCTCCAATCACACCACATAAGCGCTTCTTTACTGCAGCTCCTTATGGTAGGATTTCACAATTCCATAAGATGATCCAAGAGAGTTGCAGGCGTGGATTGATCTGAGTAACTTTTCAATTGTGTGTCTACTTGCGCTCTTTCTCGACATGCTCACAACTATGCCACATGAAGAAGATGATTAGAACAGTAATTTGTGTGGAATATGATGGTTGGTCAAGGAATTCTCGCCTCAGAGGAGATGTATGCTGAGGAATGTCTTCTCAACAGGGTGTTCCGTCTGCACAGTGATTTTAATTTAGCTCACACATCAACCACCTCCAAATATGGTTCTTCATTGATTTGTATTTTTGGCCTTTGGTCTAGTTGATCAAGAGGACCAAAGTATTATTAAGAACATGACTGTCTGAAACAGATAAAACTGAATGAATATTCTTCTACTAGTCCAATTTGACACAGAGAAACACCACTAAGAAATTAAAAGTTGCATGGGAATAATCTTTCAATATCCTTTCTCAAACAAGCGTGGCAGAGAATTTGAAGTCTGCTGAAAGTACAAGCAGCTAAAGAATGGGATCGAGAGTTCTCATGAGCCCTGCAGATGACAAAAGGGAAAAGCCTGAAAGTTGCTCAGTTGCAACTTGGGTGGAATGCTACAGTATACATTATCTGAAAGGAAGGGAATAAGGCGATACATTAGCAAGTTAAACCCCAAAAGAATAAGGTTGCTGCTGTTGAAATTATCAATAAAAACCATGTTTCAATCATTAATTCTAAAGGAAGCAGTTCCTGATGAGGTTAAAAGCATCTATATTCTTGCTTGGCCAAGACTGCTTTGAAGCCATGATTGAGGATTAGTCTGCTCGATAGTAAGTGAGTTATTGGTTTTCACTTGTATGATGTTTCTAGGGTTGATACCATGAAACACTTCAAATTACTACATTATGACAAATTTACCCCAAATTATTTTTTCGATTGTAAAAAATCCAAAATCGATACAAATGTGATAAATTTATTCAAAACTAATTTTTTTTATTACCAAAAACTTCAAACTGATACATTTTGAGACACATTTATCCACTGTTAATTTTTGTTAAATTGGATTAATATCACAAAAAAAAAAACCGCCACACCTATGACATATGGAGAGTAAAACTCTAAACTGATATACTCAATTGCCATATGTCATTCAATTCAATTTGATGGTGAAATTTAATGTACCATCCAACGAAATTTATTGTATCATCAACAATTTGATGTTGAAATTTAATGGAAATTAACGGAGATTAAATTTATTACAGGTGTATTGATTTAGGGTTTTTGTTGCTAAAAAATTAGTTCGGAATAAATTTGATACTAGTATATCATTTTGAGATTTTCTATGATTTTAATCCTTATTCTATTCTAGTGTTTCTTGTGATAATTGAGTTTAAGGAGAGGTGTCCAAGACTTTTTTAAAATTCATATTTAATAGGTGGATTGTGCATCGGTTTGTCAAAATTTAAAGAATTGGTTGTTTTGTGAAGCCCAACTAGATATGGATTTTAATTAGTCTCGACTAAACTCACGCGCAACTCACCAAACAATGCCTCCTCTTGTTTGGGCTGGCTGATGCTGTTTGGGCTGTTGGGCCGAGCTTACAAATTTACTCGTATCTTACACATTTCGGACAACAGCAACCATGCCCATCTCATAGTCGGTCGGCCTCACCGAATGTGCACCAAGATATATCAAACTCTTCCAAGAATCCAATCTCTTAAGTCCTAATTTCAAATAGATTTGAGCAAAATCCGGCAATTAATAGCTCGAGAGATTAAATATGAAAGATCTAGCCTCTCGATGGACTTGCATCCAGCAATATTCCCCTTTTCCGGGCATGCCCCTACCTATTATGGCCATGAATTCTAGCTAGATTTTGCAATTTGTAGCACTCTTCATACACTTAAATAATGGTTTTAGGCCTTTCAACGGAGTTGCTCTAAGAGACATCGAACTCTTCTAATTTCGACTAGATAATGACAAACTGCAGCATTCAACAGCTTCATATGATTATCGTGGTCTCCAATTTCAACGAGTTGATCGCCAAATAGCTTCAAATTAGTAGATTGCAGAAGGCCCAAGCCTTCAAGGGACTTGCGCAAAGAGAAATCCAATAACTCCAACTTAAAAGCCCTTGAATATTTTATAGGCTTTCACATTCTCGAACCATCACTTGCTTGAGACATTTTGATCGAGAAAGGTCCATCCTTTCAAGGGACTTGCACAAAGAGATACCCAATACTTCAAAGAACTCCAGTTCATTAAGGCATTAAATTTTCGGTAAATTTCACATTCTTTAGCATTCTATGAAGGATTCAGCCTAATAATAGAATTGCACGAAGAGATATCCAACACTTTTGACCACTTCAATCTAACAATTGCTAGAATTTCAACCAAGTCTTGGCAATTTGCAATGGCCAATCTCCTTATACCGCCTCCAAGAACTCATTATGACCTCGAAATCCAACAAAAATTGCGCAAGAGCATGCCTTCAATAGCTTCAAACAATCTAATTGTGAAGGGTCCAGCCCTTTAATTGACAAATCTAACATTTCCAAGACCCCCATATGGCCTTAGATTTCGACTAGATTTTCACAAGAAGAAGCCTTCAACTACTTTAGTAATAAGTTTAGTGTTGACATTTAAATTTTGGCGATCCGATTATTTATTTATTACATAAAAATTAGAGATAATTTTATTCCTAAAAAAATTAATTGCATAGCATATAAATTTATGTATATTTATTTTTAATTTATAATTTTTGCATTTAACATTGGATTGACGGTGAGCATATTCAGATAGGATTTTTCATATATTCGAGTAATATATATCGAGAGGTATATTCTTGGATAAAAAGGAAATTTTCGGATGGAATATTTGAAAAATATAATATTAAATATTGTGCAAGGTGGAATGATATATTTAGGGACTATATAGAGGCAAAATTGGATGTGAAATATTTCACCAAAATTTAATTCCCTCTCATGTGTAATGTGTGGTGCGTGTACGGAGAAAGGGGAGAGAAATTCGAAAAAAATTGAGAAGAAGTGAGGGGCTCTCTCGGTTTTGGAAAAGAAAAAAAGTCCATAAAGGTTTGTTTTTTCTTCTTTTGGCTGAAAAAGAAGAAAAAGGACGAGAGAGAGGAAGCCGTCCGTATTCCGTAGGTCTTCGAGAGGAGAAAAAGAAAAAAACTTGAGGAAAAGAGAAAAGCAAAAAGCAAAAAGCAAAACAGAGGTGAAAAGACAGCTACTGTTCACTGTCTTCTTCCATTGTTGCACGCATCGGCGCACCAGCAGCCGGGCCACCGCACCGCCGGCCACCCCCTGGACGAGCACCACCCACGAGCTCGCGCCGCCGTTCGTCGTCCCTGCTCTGGCGCGATCTGCCCAGCCCAGCGTCCGACGGCTCCGCCGTGCATCCGCCTTCGATCTCCTTGCCGAGGCCTTGATTCCTGCGACGCCCGAGCCGCTGCTGCTGCCGATCTGCTCCACCAGCCCGACGAAGCCGCTGCCGCGACGACCTCGACGCTGCCCCTGGTCCGTTCGTCCCCGGTTCGCCCGCCATCGTCCCCGACGCCAGCTTCGCCTGCGCACCCTCCTCGCCGCACGACCCCTTCCTCTCTGTACGACCCCCTTCCTCTCCTCTTCCTCTCGATCCTTCTCCTCCTCCTCCTACTCCGCCTCGCCTTCGACCCTTCCTCACTTGCAGTTGTAGCCTCGTCGCCGATCCATCGCAGCATCACAGTGGCCGCCCTCGCCTCAGTCTCTACTCTTTCTCTGGTGGTTTCTCGCCGTCGTACGCCTACTCCCGTGGTATGAAACTGGGAGATGGATCTTTGAAATAGAGTGGGAAGAGGGACGAAAACTGAGAGGAGGAGGCCCCCCAGCACGAAAACCAAGAGAAAAGAGTTTCGATGTGTTTTTGAGCTTCAGTGGACGGGATACTCCCAGTGGCTTTGTGGATCATCTCCACCATAGCCTCCTTTACGCGGAGATCAGCGTGTTGAGGGTTGATGGGGATCTCACCACCGTGGGAGTGGAGAAAGGGCCGTCGCTTACCCAAGCGATCAGGCATTCCAAGATCGCCATTCCGATCCTGTCAGATGGGTACCCGTCGAGCGCATGGTGCCTCGACGAGCTGGCTCAGATTGTGGAGTGCCACAAGACGACGGGCCAGATCATCATGCCCGTCTTCTTCAACGTCATGCCATCGGTCGTGAAAAACAGATCCCACGGTTACGACTTGGCCATCACCCGTCGCAGACAGCTAATCGGCCCAGACACCCTCCGGAAATGGGAGGAAGCTCTCAGCTATGTGGGATCCATCCCAGGGTTGGAGATTCATAGGTGAGTGTAATTGAGTAAGTTCGATTGAGAGTAACCTAGCATACAAATCCTAAGGTAGCGCTTACTTCAATTTAAGTTAATCTAATTAGACTAATGCTGCTAGGTGAATCAATACCTGATGTAGCTCACTCTGATCTGGTACTGAATATGATCGGCTTGTCTACATTCTTACTCCCCGCTTGCCACATTACTTAATGTTTCGGTTTTGTTGATAAATTTCAGCGTTCCAGCGTTACACGTATCTCATAACTTAGTTTTTCCATGTTGGATCACTGCATTAAATGGGAGGCAGCGGTTATAGTTTTGATTTTATGTCAATATGGTCCAGGAGAATGTTCTTCCTCTTGGAATCTGCATCCACAGGAAATCTAACTCTTGCAAGAAAATGCCTGTGTAGAGTGGTACCGATTTGCTTAATTTATGTGGATGCAACTGACAACCTTTGCATCCCATCGTACCGTGCTTTGTCTTTGTTGATTTAGCAAAAACACGTGCAGCTAATTGCGTGGCCTGTTTGTCTAAAGCTGATCGATGTATGATAGCTTTTTAAAGGAAAGCGTGGACTTTTTCTTGCTAACTACTTCAGAGTTTCGACATTGTTGGACTTACATTAATCTCTGTGCGTGACTTGTGCCCATGGGCACGCGTGATGCAGCTCTGGCACAGATGCTTCACTCATCGATGAACTTGTTGCAAATGTGTTGAGGGCGCTGAACAGATACATCGAGCATGATGTGGAAAGTGTTATGGAATTACTATATGAGGAATCTAGCCGTTTGTGTAGTAGGAATACATGGCATAAGGGGCATTGGAAAGACCAGTTGCAAAGCTCATCTGCACAAGGCACAAGAATGTTTCATCTCTTTGATGGCTGGAGCTTTCTGGAAAAATTTTGCGAGGTCAGTTGTTTTTTGACCTTCTGGGTGAAACACATGGACAAATTAGTTCTTTTGAAGAGATCAAAGACCAATTCGACTGCATGAAATTTCTCATTGTCTTTCGATCGGTTAGGCTCTGGAAGCAAGATCATAATTACCACCAGAAAAGTACAAGCTTTAGCTGAAGGGTCCCGAATTCATGAGGTCGGGGCATGCAAGAAGGTGATGCCCTTAAACTTTTCCACACCCATGCCTGAGGCCTATTATAAATGACTCGATACTCTATCCAAGGGCAGGTGGGAGCAAATATTAAACCAATTACAAAAAGTAGGCGAATTGGAAAAAGTACCTAGGCCACAAATTCAACGGAAATTGAAGGTAATCACTGATGAATTACTTGACGAGCAAAGAGAGATATTTCTGGACATTGCTTGTTTCTTCACTGGAGACGAAAGTGTAACATTCTACCTGTGGTCTGACCTTAGTTTTGCAAGTGGATCGGTATTAAAGGTGCTTGTGGACTTGTCTATTGTTAAGATTGAGAATGGTAAGCTATGGATGCACGATGAACTTCGATACCTAGGTAGGAATATTGCCCTACCGGAAAATCTTGAACCTGAAAAGTGCAGTAGATTGTGGAGTCACAAGAGAGCCTTGGATGTGCTGAAGAATGAAAAAGTAAGATACAAATTCATCACTGTTTTTACCTTACAATTGTATGCCTTACAACTCATGTTCCTCTTTTCATAGAGGAAAAATACTTATGGTGTGTATGTTCCACAAAAAATAAAAAATAAAAATTTTTTATTTTCCTAAAAATGATTATTTATATTTTTTGAAATAATTAGTTAATGAAATTTTTTCATTGTCGATAACAATTTATATGTATATTCATTAATAATAAAAATATTTATTGTTCATTTGTTTTTGTGAGAGATGAAAGCAAGCATTTTCAAGAATTTTTTTTTAATCATTTTTTTTTTGTTGAAATAAATTGATCCTTAAGAAAATGATTTCTTTAGTTTGAAGTCCCTTGGTAACCCAAGTCCTACATTCTACGTGCAGGGAACGGAAATACTTAAGGGAGTTCTTCTCGAATTTGGTAGTCGGTCACATCACAGTTTTGGACCAGCACATTTTGCGGGGACGTCGAGCATAAGATTCCTTTGAATGGATTAGGCGGACCTCATTGGAAATTTCAAGGGGCATCTGTCAAGTTTAAGATGGCTCCATTGGCAAGGTTGTCCTTGGAATCTTCGTCCTAAGAATTTGGATTTGGAGGAGTTGGTTATTCTAGATCTTTCCCGGAGCATGATCCATGAAAAATGGAACGGCTGGAATCAAATCCAGGTAGAGAAGTATATTATTTCTAATTTCATTTGTCAAATTGTTGTGGAAAAGTTAACTCTTTTCTTATTTTACTTTATGACAGAAAGCCAAGAAATTGAAAGTTTTGAACCTCACCGGTTGTGTTCACTTGATCAAAACTCCATACTTATCTCATTTCACATGTTTAGAGAGATTGATTCTTGAAAGATGCATGTGGTTGGATGAAATTGGTCCATCGGTAAAAAGTCTACAGTGCTTGGTTTCACTGAATTTAAGGTTTTGCACTGAACTCAAAAAGTTGCCCCTTGAGCTGGGTTCCCTCATATCCTTGGAAGATATTCTTATAGATGAAACAGCCGTTCAAGAGATTCCTGCCTCCATCTGTCATTTGCAAAAGCTTAAAGATTCGGTGCCTGCAATTGTCCATTGATCCAGCTAACCGAATCAATTAGCCATGTAAAATCTCTAGAAGTCCTTGCACTGAATGGTTCAGAAATAACTAAACTTCCCCTGTCTGAAGAGTTAGGAGTGCTGCAATACTTGTCAATAAGTAATTGTAGGTCGATATTGAGCTTGCCAACGTCCATGGGGACTTTGGCTTTGTTGAGTGAACTAGACCTATTAAGCACTGGGGTTGATGAATTACTTGATATTGTCAATGAGTCAAGTCTTTTAAGAGTGCTCAAAATTGATTCTACTTTTGTAAGAAAGCTGCCTCCCGCTATATGGAAATTGAAGAGGCTTGAAGAGCTTCATGCTTCAGGATGTCGGAGTTTGGAGGGGAAAATGCCTAGACAAATTAAGATGCTTTCCGCATTAAGGATCTTGAAACTTGGATACTCTCGGATGCATTTCTGGACTTCCCAATCTCCAAACACCTGATCTGCTTCATTGTGACCAGCTCCGTGAAGTGTCCGATTTTCCTTCCAATTTAATAAGCCTATCTATCAGTTCTAAATTGATGGATAGGATCCCAGACATCAGTAGTCTGGTTAAGTTGGGGGAGTTATTCTTGGGTGAAGGATCCTAGGAACCGGTGTTACCAGTTCAAGATAAAATTGAGGAGAAAGAATGCACTTTGCAGCTTGGGAGATTGTCAGAACTGAAGATATTGCAGCTGTCTGCGTTAAAGATCCAACTATTACCTGTTGGGTTGCATTACCTTTATAAGCTACCTTTATAAGCTCAGGAAGCTCTCCCTTTGTTGCATTCACTTAGAAAAGCTACCACTGCTTCCTCAGGGTTTATTCACTCTATCACTTCGCCATTACAAATCGCAGACAATGTTAGATCTTTCGTATTTGGTGCTCCTGTTAGAATTCGAGCTTTTCGATTGTACAGTAACAGGAGTTCCAGGCCTCGGGAAGTTCAAATCCTTGCGAGTTTTCACAGTATCTCACCAGGTGAATGAGCTGGAGAATTTGATCTTCTTAGCATCACTAATATTTATCTAAAGTCTTTCAGCATCTTCAGCTCATTCACCTGCTGCAGGTTGTATTGAGATATTGTGAAAACTCGCAAGGATTTGAACTTCCCGAGGCCTGGAACTTCTATTACTGCACAGTCGAAAAGCTCGAATTCTGACAGGAGCACCAAATACGAAAGATCTGGCATTGTCTGCGATTTGTAATGGTGAAGTGATAGAGTGAATAAACCCTGAGGAAGCAGTGACAGCTTTTCTAAGTGAATGCAGCAAAGGGAGCGAAGCGGTTCAATAACTGAGGCAGAAAGCTCATCCGAGGTAACCAACGCTATTGATTTTCCCACTGGACATGTCTAGAATTTTTACAAACATGAATGAATTGCTTAATATTAACAAAAATGCATGTCACGATGAATTACGATTTACAGGATATTTTCTCCCATTAACACATGCAGAATAATTTTGTCAAATGAAATTTGAGTCTTCAAGACGTTATATTTCTTTCAACTTCTTTAATGGGAAGAAACATGTAAGGACTCCACTTCTTTTTCTTCTTTAAAAGGGCATTTATTTTTCTTTTTTAAGTATGTTTTTGCCATACACAACCAAATAGTTCTATTTGTGCCAGTTAGTATAATCATGCTTTCCGGAGGTGTTGTTACATACTCAATCCAGAACATTGAACGGTGTATTGGCATCTTAAACCTTGTTGAGGTGCGAAAAGCGCTGACCGCTGTACTGGTATCTTAAAGTTTTTATGTGGTGCTTCCGTTATGTTCAAGTTAATTCTAAATCCAAAGTGCTGTGAATAAATTGGGAGGAGTGGCTTATAGAAGGTATTCCATTCTCCAAACTGTTCTCTTGTAATTTAGACTTGTTTGACGAGCTACTCTTCCAAGTACATAGTCTGATCAATAATGTCAATGAGATCTCAAAACTTGTTTGGTCTTTTTTCATGTTCAATCTGTTCAAATCTAAGCATCTATCTTTATAAACATTTGACACATGGTAGAAATCTTATTTGATGCATTAAATTCATGCTTACACAAGTTTTGTCACAGGGGGAGTAGCAAACCAGCTAAAACCAAACATTCTTCCTTCAAGGGCATCGAACCCATATACGAAGGTACGCCTATCTGAGTTGTTCTATAAGATTAAGTATGAGTTCAAACTTGAAGTAGAACATTGAAAGAGGTCATCACTAGAAATCTGCCAGATCACAAGGATAGGCGGTTAAGGAATTATTTCAAGCTATGCTGTTGTTGGAACTGGTTAAATTTTTTACAATTTTTTTGGGCCATGGAGTAAGTCTTACACATTAGCTATTGCTCCTCTAGGCATAGTAAGCACATACGATCCTTAAGAATATAGTCCACAAGCACCGACAAACATCATCAACCCCATCTATTCTTGTTTCGCCGAAAGTGGTTGTCGATAAAAGACTTTTAACCAGAGGTTAGATTTTTGGTTTTTTAAAGTAAATTGGATTTTGTGGCGATTCGGACAGAAAACGATAAATATGGGACAAACTACAAATGTTAACTAAAATAATAAAGAATTGACAGTATGAATAAATAATCTATGAATTAAATTGCAGAAAAAATTGATAAGTGTTTCTATTATTTTTTATTTATTTACATGTATAAATTTTAACCTTTCATTTATTGAAAATTTTTGAAATTGTTCTAGTCTGTTGAAATCACATGTTAGAATTCTGAATTTGCATGTTACGTGTCGAAGAGTGTCTGGAGAGCTGGTTAGGTGTCAAATTTTTTAACACGTGTTGATCAAGTGAAGAGTATCAGAGAGTGTCGAAATGTCCGATACGACATGAAGACTCTCGAAAAGTATCGATACTTCCTAGGTGAAAGAGTAACTCATGACATTACTATATATTTCAAAGAACTAAAAAAAATCTTTTAATTCTTTTAAAAGGGAATATGTTGACACAAAAAAATGATCTAAGGTTTAGCAGAAATGTTGGGGCTAATTCATCAACAAAAATTAAGTTATGAGGTTAAATCAGTGAGCGCCCATTGCAAGATGGGCGTCGGACAGTCAATTATTCCATCTATGAAAGGGAGACTGAGGCAGTTACGTCTGAAGAAAGTCCAACCGAGAGAAAGCTAGAGAAGATTACAACTGGTTGTGGATAAGAACATGCTGTTAAAGATCGTGACAGCAGAGCTAAGAATCTAAAAGGCAATTGAAGTTTGTGACCTAGAAGATAACCACTTATTGTGTACAAGGCTATATAAAGGCGGACAGAATCAATTAAAGTAATGAATCATATGAATAAATGATGAATTAATATTTTTAATATAAATTTATTCTAAGATCTTTTTTATTATTTACTTATAAATTTGAATTGAATTAATTTGATTAAAATAATTATATAAATGATAATTTATCATATATATTTATAAATATACATTTAATACAGAATGTGTCTCAATATTGAAATTCTTTATTTGTTGAGAAATGATATATTAACTTATTATGTCATATTGTGTCGTATTATATCGCGCACCATATGTCGATATTGATGCTATTTAGTCTTTCATAGCTCTGGTAGAATGCTGGTATAGCTACTCCATTATCCCGACAATCGCTTTACCTTCTCCAGTCTAGTTTGGACACGTAGCGCGATAAGCGAGATTTGCCTGCCATCACTGCCACCTGTCAGCCTATAGAGCCACTATTCGGGATCTGCTCTTTTTTTACGTCAAGCCCGAGATTGTATTTTTACCTCTCTTCTTCACCACGAACCTGTCGAGGACATTTACCTTTTCCTGGATTTGGATCTTCTTCTGCTCGTTGAAGTTGCAATTGGCCCAAGAATCAATCTACAACGTATTCACATTCGGTGTTTCAATCTCGCTTTGACCAACTCCGGGAAGATAAGGATAACGGCAATTGTCTCCTCTGTTTGCTTAATGACTCTAGAAGTGACCCCTACTAGCCACCAGGCCCTTGCTTTATCAAGCCTCAAATTCCTTTGTCCCTCCAGGGTTGCTTTCCTTGATACTAGGAAGAGAAACTTCCTTTCCAGTGGAAACACATTATTGGAGTTATGTGGACCACCCCTTTCCAACGATTCAGAGCTTTTCCTTCCTTTGACCATTTGTTCTTCTAATGGTATTAAAGGATAAAGGATAAGTTCCCAAAAGGAATCAGCCTGGAAATCCACCCAAATTGATGAGGCTCTCCAATTTTCTTGTTTTGACTAGAACCTTGATTTGGGTATCCTGGGTGGCCTAACCAGCTTCCAGTCTTCTTGTTCCGTTCTTGGCCGATGCTGATCACCCTTTTAAACTTATTTGCTATCACTTGGCTTAGCCCATGGGGTGAAAATCCGGCTTCTGCGGATTCAGCCAAATGTACCTACTTCGAATGCATGAAGGATATCTCTTACAAATCCTTTATGAGCCGTTTTTACAAGGACTCAAGCGAAGTTACCCAGAAAGAGCATGCAGCCTTTTCGTTGTTTTGGCTGTCCAAATACGTCCTTTTTTCACCCGTCGCTAAGAGTTTCCAAGGATTTAGCAAACCTGGCCTTTTACCTTGCTGAGAGCAAGCTTTTCGCTTTGGGGTTTCTCATTCTAGCTGTTATCTACGGGGGCCTAAATCCCGCAGCTATATCCATCTATGGGGACAAATTTGACGTCTTCTTCGGTTATTTCTAGGTCCTTCAGGCATGGGCAAAGTTGTTTTTCCCTTCTTTGTTTTCAGACGTCAAGCATGCCATGCCTCGCTCCAGAAATATTACAGCTGAACCTTATTTTATGGAGACCAATGCGTGTAGACTATAGAGTTACCGGCTCAAAACCATTCCTGCAGGTGTTTCTTCTTTTTAGTACTTTTGGAGCTGGCTTCTATGACCATGTGCTTGTCACAGCTGACTTCTGCCCTCTTCGTGTCCTCGACTTTTTCAATGTCTTCAACTTTGTCTTCGCCAACATAACACAGAAATTCCGGCTCTCTGTTTTTACTCCTGTGGACCTTCCTCTAAAGTTGTCGGTGAAAGGGAACCTCAAACCTGGATTAGAAATGTTCTCTCTGCAGTATTGTGCATGGCAATTTGGGCTCACCCAGGGCATCCCTATGCCTAACCTCTATTCAATGGAGTATCTATTCTGGAAGAGAAACCACTTCGTCTCGACCAGCGACAGTCCCTTTGAATGTTGTCATCAAATTACGGACGATATTTTTAATCCTCATGTCATCAAAGAGTTTCGACCCCAACCCAGAGTTACCAGCGAATTCACCGACTCGTGGGTTTTTTACCAAGAGGACATATTCAAGGAGGACTTCAGTTCCGTCATTAAAAAAGTGAAAGTTAACAACTTTTTTTCTTCTAAAACCAAGAAACCCGAAGAAGACTCTTCTCCCGGCACTTGTAAGACCTCAAAAAACCCACATGATCAGTTTAATTTCAATGTCACGTACCAAAATTTTATCTATGTTTACCTTACGGGTGACTCCCTAGATTTAATTCACTCAACATACTGTTTGGTTTAACCCATCTCATATTAAGTTGTCTTTCATCCTAACAACTACTCCCTACCTTCATTACGGGCCTACTAACTTCCATGTGTTTCGTCCTTGAGTTCACACAACTATCAGAGGGGGTTTCTCTTTGTCACCACATTGCCCCTTAATTAACTCACTTAAGGTATTTAGCACATCCCATACTAAATCTCATGATTTTGTTTTTTGGTACATATGCAGGCAGGTTGTCAAGAGATCACATGATGAAAATCAATTATAGAGTTTCTGACAAAAAGGTGGAATATGTCTTTTCAGGAAATGAAGGCAGCATTGACAATATCAGAAAGTCAAAAATTGGTAAAATCGACCTATCAGGTAAAATAATTGGTAAGGGAAGTAATGGGACCATTGTCATTGAGGGCAAATATGAAGAACGACCTGCTGCAGTGAAACGCCTTGTCCGGGTTCATCGTGATGTTGCCGACGATGAGATGAAAATTTTGAGGAAATCTGACCTATATGAAAATATTGTTCGGTATTATGGATTTGAGAGAGACCAGTATTCTGTGTATCTTGCACTTGAGCTTTGTACTTGCACCTTAGATGATTTAATTCAAGCATATTCAGATTCTTCAAACAACACTCAGTTGCCTGATCATCCAGCATCAATAAAGGCTTCTGTTAGGGATATGATGCAGGATTTTAACTTGTGGTGGGCAGATGGTCATCCCTCACTTACGTTATTGAAACTAATGAGGTAATTTTTATGTTTTGACGTGCCAAAAGGGTATGATTAGAGAGATAATTGCAGTACCTTGCTTATTGCCACACACCTAAAATCAACTGTCATATATTTGTATTTGTATTGAGCTTGCTTACATATGTTTTACATGATTCGTAAGCATTTCATAGAGATCACTACATTCATGTACTTGCTGGCTTAAGTGGGCATCAGGTGCCAGTCGTAGGACTTAATAGCTCTCCTGCAAAAACTTCAAAGCGATACATGATACAGGAAATTATTAGGCCACTACCTTGACTGTGGTGAGCCTAATGCAATCAACATCGTGGGCTGAGTTTTGAACCTGGCAGCTTCCTTTCTAGAGTTATAGGATAAGTTCAATCTCACTATCAAGGCTAAACTTTAGTTTTCTTCTCATGGAAATCAATTAGGTATTATCAATTGCGTAGTGATAAATCCATTGATTTTCCCATCTTGGTAAAATCAGTATACCTTCTTTCTTTTTGATTCATGAATACTACAGAATCCTCATGCACTCAAATTGGTAAATGTTGATGTGATTGATACGATGATTAAATTCTGTATCGAGTTTTTCATTGTAGAGTTTACGTAAAGAACCTGTAATAGATTTTTTTCTCTAGTGTACTTTTGGCATCCTTATTAGGTCTTAGTGTGTTAGAGAAACTCCTTAATTTCCAAAAAGATAGGGCTTTGTATATGTATCCGATGCCTCTGAGTGGCCGGGATACTATTTGGTTCCAGATACATTCTTGATTGAAGTCATGATGTCTTCTCTATATTATGATACAGGAATATGGTATCAGGACTTAGCCAATTGCATTGCTTGGGAATAATTCATCGGGACTTAAAAGCCTACAAATGTGTTGATTACTAAGGGCCTGTTTGGTAACCATCCAAACAGTGCCAAAGTCCCGATTCTTTGTTCCGGGAATCGTTTCGCCAGAATCGCGTTTGGTAAAATTTTTGTTCCGGGAACAAATTTGTTCTCGGAGCAGTTGGGAACAGAATCGAATCAAAAAATAGTTGATTCTTGTTCCGAGAATCAATTTGAGAATCAAAATCAATAAATTTTCTTCTTCCCTTCGGCCATCTCACGATCGCCGTCCACCGCCGCCGCCACCGTCCGCCATCCGCCACCGCCGTCCACCGCCACCGCGCGGGCCGCCGCCGTCCGCCGCGGAGGCAAGCCGGCCACGGCGAGCTCGCCGGAGGCTTGGCCCGGCCACCGGCGAGGCTCGGCCTCCCCGGATCGGGGCGAGGCCGAGCCTCGCCGGTGGCCGTGCGAGCCTCGCGGGGCCGGGCGAGGCCTCGCCGGCCGGCGAGGCCCGCCTCGCCGGGGTGGGCGGGCGAGCCTCGCGACGCCCGGCCACCGGTGGCGGGCGAGGCTCGCCCGGCCACCGGCGAGGCTCGCCCGGCCCGCCGGTGGCAGCGGCAGCCTCGCGCCAACCCCGACGAGGTCGGCCTCGGCCACCGGCGGGGCTCGGCCGCGCCCGGCTCGGCCGAGCCTCGGCGGGGCTAGGCGAGCCTCGCCCGTCGGCCGCGAGGGGGCGAGGCTCGGCCGAGGGCCGGCCCGCCGAGGGCGGCGACGCTCTCGGTGAGGTCGCGGACCGGCGGCCGGCGTAAGAAGAAGGAGAAGGTGAGAAAAAGAAAAGAAAAAAGGAAAAAAAGAAAAAGAAAAGAAAAAAGGAAAATGAAAAGAAAAAAATGAAAAAATGAAAAAAAGAAAAGAAGAAAAGAAAACAAAGGAAAAAGTAAAAAAAAATTAAAAGAAATTGATTTGGAAATTAATGAATACGGTATCAAACGCAATTCTATTCTAATCGAAATTTTGGATAGTTATCAAACTAGCTTTAAAAATGCTAGAATCGTTTAAAGGAACCAAAGTAATCAAAAAGAATCGTTCGATCGAATCCATCGGCTCCGGAACAATCGTTACCAAACGCGCCCTAAGAATCCATTGCGTGCTAAGCTATCTGATATGGGCATGAGCAGATGCCTTCTTGATGGTAGATCTTCCTTGGGATATCATGCCACTAGTAAGTGCTCATGATAGCTTTATTCAGACCCTTGATCTTCTTTTCCTCAATATTGATCCGTGCATAATCTGAATCTATACAATGGTAAATCATCTTCGGATTCCTAGCTAAAAATTTTAAAACTACAATTTTACTTTGTTAGAACAATCTCTTCTTTTAAAGAAGACTATTATGTTGGAAGTTAGGTTACTTTGTATTGCTTCTTATCTCGTGGTAAAGTTTGTGGAGATTTAATAGTCTTTTCCGTGGTCTCCCTTCGTTGATTGCTGAATCTATTATATCCATCTATATTTACTCACCTCGATTTGGGATCTTGGCTTAGCAAACGTGAAATCAAATCATGAGCTTCTGGCATATCTTTCACCAAGGATAGGTTCGGATTATTGGAAGCAATGTTTTCACCAAATAGATGTTTTCCACGAGTGACGCAAAAGAACAAGACACAACCTAAACTTAACAAATCCATTGCCTGCGTTTGGCGCCCACCATCATGACACTTCAGGTGCTTGACATCCTTTGGTTCCACAACCTGCAAGACAGACAACGAAGATCAATAAAAGAGTCCTCATCACTTGGATGAGTGTATTGCCATCGTTATTTTGCATCACTACCTTTTTCATTCTGCCATTTTTTAGATTTTACAACCATTGTTAGTTGACCGATTTTCACTTTCTTGCATCGCTTAATCTCATGAGCATTAAAGGCGCCCTGAAACTCGTCGACCATGGCTTAAATATCTTTCCTGCTGTGGGGCTCTACTTGATGAGCAAAAAATGTGTAGATCCCACTTATTTCTTTTGGAAATTGACAATAGAAGCCAAAGAAAAGGTTAACCATGTGATAACCTAAATGCCTTTGACAATTGTGATATTCCAACGTAAGACGATCATTGTTGGAAGACTAGTTATTAGGGGTATAAATTTGTTACCCACCCACGAACAAATAAATTCCAATCATTCCTAGCGCGGATGTGCACTGAAGAGGATTTGGTATGAAGATTCCGGGGGTTTTAGTATATGGCGCTCACTATGAAATAAGAATCCTAGGGACAGGATGATTAGATTTCTAATTTAAAATACTCGGAGTAAATAATTCCTAGGTTCTTGTTGTAGTCAAACAACTATTGCCTTCATACCAGATTCGTGAGTTGTGAATTGCATGGAATTTTTTGACATTTTGGTTACTCTTTCATTGAGCTAATGCAATTTTAATTATTTTAAAGATTGCATGAATGCCAAACTTGCAATTCTTTTAAAGTCAAGAAATCGGTCTATTTTAGTATTGTTGGTGTAATTGATTTCTTTGAAATGTTGGGTCAATACTAAATTACATTTTATGACTAGCAGGCCAAAGGCATCGGAGGTGATTCACCATCCATTTTTTTTGGAGTTCAAAGATGAGACTGACCTTTCTTCATGATGTCAGTGATGAAGTAGAATTGGAAACTGGGAAAGGCAATTCACATCTTCTCGAAGAATTGGAGAAGATAGCGCAATTGATTTTTGATGGGAATTGGATAGAGAAAATAGAAGATGTTATGGACGACCTACATCAGCACAGACACAAGCCCTATGACAGTTGCAGTGTGAGAGACTTATTGAGAGTTGTACGAAATAAGTTCAACTACATGGGGACTGCTCCAGAAAATGTTAAGGTACTCTCTCACTCTCTCTGGAATAGTGGTGATATGATATCTACAGCGGGATGCATAAAAGGCTCATGTTTGTTATTGCTTTGATGATTCTGGCAGGAGATCCTTGGATCAAATCCTGGTGATTTGGATGCTTACTTTGCTAAAAAAATTCCCCAAACTCTTGATTGAATCATACCAAGTGGTGTCCCAAAGCTACAAAAAGGAGAAATTGCTTGCGGGAGTACCTTCTAAGTAATGTGCTTTTGACCCTTCGGCCGCTTCCCAAGGCGATTCCTTCTTCAAGCCAGTGGGGTTGGCCATGAATATTACGGGACATTCCACTTGTCTTTTTTGTTGTGTCCGCTGTCTTGTTTACGTGGATCAAGCTGGACGGGCATCAAACCCTATTCGTCTTGTTCCTAATATCAAATTTTCAATAATATATAGTATACTATTGCTGCATAATTTAAATGTTTAATGTATTGTTCTTGATATTGCATAAACAAATATTGCATTTCAATTTCACGCTATTTTTTCAATATCGTAATTTTTAAATTTAAATCTTATACTTTTTTTTAATAATTTTATTTTGGACTTCAAAAAGAAAAATGCCCAGGCAAACGCTTGGGCCGACAAGGCCCGGTGGTCAGCTCTCGTAGACACTTTCATCAACAAAACGTACCATCACCCCCTTAATAGTTTAGCAACTTCTTCGCCTAGCTAGTAATTTTTTCCATATGCAACCTAAATATCTAAAGAAAAATATTTAGGTTAAGTAAATCTCAATAAAGTGGGTAGCATTCTCAGTTATGAAAGAAATGTCGCTCAACTTGCAAGTGTTTACTTATGAAATAAACATCACTCTTATTATTTTGAAGTATTTACCCAAATAGTTACCAATTTTTCTGTGTAATTTCTAACATATCTTGGATAGTTGATAATTTTCTCTCATTGGAGGGAATAAAAAGTTGAATCTACATGTAATTAAAATATAAAAAAAATAACATTTATGTATTTCAAAACCTCAAAAAGAAATAAATGGCAATAAAATGCATTAACAGTTCTAAGGGTCTACTTGTTAACATGCTAAATAGTAACTAATTATATTCTTTTACTATCTCGGAAATAAATTTGTAACAAAAATACGTTTGGTAAATTTTTTGTTCTCGGAAATAGATTTAAAAAAAAATCAAAAAGTAGAAGAAAGTTATTTCTTTATTTTTTAGAATAATTCCAAAATCAAGCCCAACTTATTTTTATTTTCTCTTTTCTTTTCTTCTTTTCTCCTGCTCTCTTCTTCTTCCTCCCAACCAGTCATGGGCCACTGCTAGCTGCCGCCACCATCACCTGTAATCATCAATGACTGGCTAGGCAAGGTCTTATGAGCTCATTGGACCTCGCCCAGCCGATTGCTAGCTACCACCATGGTCGGCGACTAGCCACATAGGAGGAGGAAGAAGAAGAAAAAAAAAAAAAGAAAAAAGAAAAATATAATAAAATTATTAAAAATTTAAAAGAAATAAAAAATTTAAAAGTCCTATCAAATGCGTTTCTATTCCAAAAAATAAAAAATTTGGACGATTTAAATGCCTTCGAATGCTTAAAATTTTTTCCCAATGACAGAATTTAAAAAAAAAAAAAAAAAATTGTTCTTGGGAATATAATGGTTACTAAACGCACCCTAAACCTCACAAAAATTGAAGGAAAAATCTTATCTATCGTTTACATACTCCATGCTTTCTCTAGACAAATTTATGTACATTTAGTTTGTCCAATCAAGTAGTTCTAGTTTCACAAATGTTCATATCATCTGACAAAATCAAATTAGATTTGAGAGAACGAAAAGTAAAACTTTTAAGAGCGTCTCTCTCTCTCTCTCATTGCTTCAGATGTTGCAAGTATATTATTTTATTTTGTTTTATTCTTACCACATATAATGGGTGAGAATATCTCGAGTCCAAGAAAAAGGTTAAAGACATAAATAATATTATTATCAAACAAATCACGCGTTTTTGATATTATGGCTCCAACATTTATTCGCAACTGACCCATCTAAAACAATTATCAATGATTAAGTCATTTTTGAAATTGTCACATGTGAGAAGCTCTAATATAGTTCAAAAAAAAAAAAATCTAATGTAGGACGACAGTCACTAACACCTTATCATTTTCCAACAATTTAAAAAACTTTCTTACATTTTATTTTTTTGACCCTAGTCATCTTGCAATCGTGATTTTAGAGCATGCTATAATTTCTGATCATATTCACCACGCAAAGCTGAGGGAGCGTCAAACATAAAAGTCGAAGTTCCTAATTACAAATTTTCACGAGGCTGAGTTCAAATACCCTGATTCGCCACGTGTCAGTTAGCAATTGGTTGCACATTGTTCACTTTTCTACGCACGGACTATATAGACGTCGCATATTGTAAGGCAATTAATGCATGACACAGTGATCAACAGCGGCCGAGGCGGCGGTGCCGGTCACGCGCGCGGGTGGGATCCCGGAAAGAGCCGCCCACTCCCGTGGTATGAAGAGGCCTTTCTTAAAGTTTTACACCCGTCTCGCATTGGTCGGCCGGTTAAAGAGGCCCTTATGTTTACGCCCGCTCCCGTGGTATGAAGCAGGGAGATGGATCTTTGAAATGGAGAAGGAAGAGAGACGAAACTGAGAGAAGGAGACCCCGACACGAAAACCACTTTCATTTCGAAAGAAGGAGATGCCTTTCGCCTTTCTTGCTTCCCTTCTTGCTCGGGCCGATGTTGCTCTGGCAGAGGTTTTCGATGTGTATTTGAGCTTCAGAGGATCGGACAAGGTCTTTGTGGATCATCTCTGCGGTAGCCTCCAAGAAGCGGGGTTCCGCGTGGTCTGGGATCAGGAGGTAGAGGTTGTTCGCGAGCCAATTCCGATCGCCATTCCGATCCTGTCAGAGAACTACCCGTGGAGCAGTTGGTGCCTCCAAGAGCTGGCTGAGATTGTGGAGGACCACAAGACGATGGGCAAGATCATCATGCCCGTCTTCCTCAACGTCAAGCCCTCGGTCGTGAAAAACATATCCCAGGGTTACCGCAAGGCTATCAACATGCATAGATGGACAGGAGTCGACCCAGAAACCCTCCGGAAATGGGAGGAAGCTCTCATCCATGTGGGGTCCATCTCAGGGTTGGCGGGTAATCGGTGAGTGTAATTGAGTAAGTTCGATTGAGTAACGTAGCATTTAAATCCCAAGGTAGCGCTTACTTCAATTTAAGTTAATCTAATTAGACTAATGCTGCTAGGTGTATCAATACCTGATGTAGCTCCCTCTGATCTGGTATTGAATGTGATCCGTTTGTTTCTATTCTTACTCCCAGCTTGCCACATTACTTAGTGCTTCGGTTTTGTCGATGAATTTCAATATTCCTAGCGTTACACATCTATTTAAAAGCACATGACTCAGTTTTAGTAAAAGTATGTACCACTAATTGTGTGCCCTGTTTGTCTAAGGCTGATTGCTGTATGATAGTTTTTGAAAGGAGTGCGCGAACTTCTTCTTGCAAATTACTTCAGAGTTCAGACATTGATGGACTTACATTAATCTTTATGCATGTGCCTTGTGCACACGTGCACACATGATACAGCTTAGGCACACGTGCTTTGATCATTGATGTAGTTGTCGCAAATGTGTTGAGGGTGTTGAAGAGGCGCTTTGTTGGCATCGAGCATCATGAGGAAGCAGTTATGAAATTACTAAATGTGGAATCTAGTGATGTTCGTGTAGTTGGAATACATGGCATAGGGGCACTGGGAAGACAACAATTGCAAAGTTTGTCTACAAAAGAATATTTCATCTCTTTGATGGTTGTAGCTTTCTGGAAAGCTTTAGAGAAAATGCCCAAAACCAGGAGGCTTAGTTGATTTGCAAGGTCAGTTGACTTATGACCTTCTAGGTGCAATGCATAGACAAATTCCTTCAGTTGATGACGGGATTAAGTCCATCAGAAGCCGATTCTTCCACAAGAAAGCTCTCATTGTTTTCAATGATATCGAACCAGGCTTTGAACTTACTCCAATTTTAGGAAGTCTTGATTGGTTAGGCTCTGGAAGCAGGATCATAATTACCACCAGAGCCGAACAAGCTTTAGATAAGCTTGAAGTGATCCTGAAATATAAGGTTGGGGGAATGCAACAACATGAAGCACTTATGCTTTTCCACATCCATGCCTTCAGGGAGAAACCTACTCCGGATGAGTTTGTTACTCTTTCTGAAAAAATAGTATCAACTATTGATTGGCTTCCGCTGACTATTGAGGTTGTCGGGTGATATCTATTTTCTAAAGGCCAGGACGTATGGATGCAAACCTTAGACGAGTTGGAAAAACTACCTAAGCTACAAGTTGAAAAGAAGTTGATGGTAATCATCAAAGCATTACCTGACAAGCAAAGACAGATATTTCTGGACATTGCTTGTTTCTTCATTGGAGAGGACAAGAGCGTTGCATGCTACCTGTGGTCTGACTGTGATTCTGCTAGTGGATTGGAATTACAACTGCTCATTCTCTCCTCTATTGTTAAGATTGAGAACAATAAGCTGTGGATGCATGATCAACTTCGAGACCTAGCTAGGGATATCGTCCAAGGGGAACATCGTGAACCTGGAAACCGCAGCAGATTGTGGTTACAAGATGAAACCTTGGATGTGCTGACAAATGAAAAAGTAAGATACAAGTTCATCATTGTTTTTACCTTACAATTGTGTGCCTTACAATTCAGTGATCCTTTTTTCATAGAGGAAAGACACTTAGGGTGCGTTTGTTTCTTAGAAAATGAATGATTTGGAAAACATTTTTTTAAAAATGATCGCTTATATTTCTTGAAATAATTAGTCATTGATAATTTTTTCATTATTGATAACAATTTATGTATGCATATTTTCATGGACGATGAAAATGTTTTTTGTTCATTTATTTTTGTAAGAGATACAACCGATCATTTTCAACAAAATGTTTTCCAAATCATTCATTTTCTGTAAAATAAATGGACTTTTAATAAAATGATTTCTTTAGTTTGAAGTCTAAGCATTTATTATCTTCACATATTTTTGTGGGGAAATGTGAAGTCCCTTGGTAATCCTATATTCCGCATGTAGGGAACGGACAGTGTTCAAGGTGTTCTTCTCAAATTTGACAGTAGGTCACAGTGCAGTTTTAAACCAGCACATTTTGCAAGTATGTCAAACATAAGATTCCTTAGATTGGATCAGGCAAACCTTGAAGGAAAGTTTGAGCAGCGTCTGTCAAGTTTAAGATGGCTCCACTGGCAAGGTTGTCCTCGTAATCTTTGTGCTGGAAATTTGGATTTGAAGAAATTGGTTATTCTAGATCTTTCCTGGAGTAAGGTCAATGAAAAATGGAATGGTTGGAGAGAAATCGAGGTAGGGAAGTTTATTATTTTTAATCTCATTTGTCAAATTGTAGCAGAAAAGTTGACTCTTTTGTTATTCTATTTTCTGACAGAAAGCCGAGAAATTGAAAGTTCTGAACCTCACTGGTTGTGTTGATTTGATCAGAACTCCAGACTTGTCTTATTACAAATATTTAGAGAGATTGATTCTTGAAAGGTGCATTCGATTGGTTGAAATCGGTTCATTTATCGGTTCATCGGTAAAAAGTCTGGAGAGGTTGGTTTCACTGAACTTGAGGTCTTGTACTGAACTTAATAAGTTGCCTGAAGAGTTGGGTTCCCTCATATCCTTGGAAGAGATTCTTATAGATGAAACTGCTGTTCAAGAAATTCCTATCTCCATCGGTCATTTGCAAAAGCTTAGAATATTCAGTGCCTGCAACTGTCTTTCATTGATCCAGCTACCTGATTCAATTAGTCATGTGAAATCTTTGAGTCTTCGCACTGAATGGTACCAAAATAACTGAACTTCCCCTGTCTGAAGAGTTAGAAGTGCTACAGCACTTGTCAATAAATCATTGTAGGTCAATATTGAAGTTACCAACGTCCTGGGGAGTTTGGCTTCATTGATCAAACTTGATTTATCAAGCACTGGAATTGTCGAATTACCTAATACTGTCGATAAGTTAAATCTTTTAGAAGTGCTCAAAATTGATTTTACTTTTGTATGAGAGCTGCCTGGTGCTATATGGAAGTTGAAGAGGCTTGAAGAGCTACATGCTTCAAGATGTCGGAGTTTGGCTGGGGAAATTCCTAGAGATATTGAGCACCTTTCGAGATTAAAGGTCTTGAGGCTTGGATACTCTCGGATTCGTGGCCTACCAGATAGCATTTCTAGACTTCCCAATCTGCAAACGCTTGATCTGCTTCATTGTGACAAGCTCCATAGAGTGCCCAAGCTTCCTTCCACTTTAATAAGCCTATCTGTCAGTTCTAAATTGATGGATACAATCCCAGACATCAGTAGACTAGTTAAGTTGGAAGAGTTATTCTTGGCTGATGGATCCCAAGAACTGGTGTTACCTGACCAAGGTCAAGTTGAGGCCAAAGGACACACTTATTTGAAGCTCGGGAGTTTGTCAGAGCTAAAGATATTGCAACTATCTCTGTTAAAGATCTAGCTACTACCTTTCGGGTTGCATCTCCTTTGTAAGCTCACAAAGCTCTCCCTTTGCTGCATTCACTTGAAAAAGCTACCACGGCTTCCTCCAGGTTTATTTACTCTCTCACTTCGCCAGTACAAATCACGGACAGGATTGCCAGATCTTTCATATTTGGAGCTCTTGTCAGAATTCGAGCTTTCCGACTGTGCTGTAACAGAAGTTGCAGGCCTTGGGCAGTTCAAATCCTTGCGAATTTTCAGAATATCTCACTGCAAGCTGCAATAGCTGGATGAGCTGGAGAACTTGATATTTTTAGCATCACTGAATGTTTCGTACTGTCAAAGTCTTGAGAGACTTCCCAATCTATCAAAACTAAAGAAGCTGAAAGATATTAAAATCAAGGGCTGTCCGAAGATTCATGATATTAAAAGTGTGGAACACCTGCATTCCTTTGAGAAGCCAAGTAGTGCCATAATTGAGACAGAAAGTTCATCCGAGGTAACCAACACTATGATTTTCCCTCTGGACCACATAGATGGAGGTTGGCACTTGATTAGCACGTGTCATGTTTGGAACTTTTACTAAGATGAATGAATTCCTTATAATAACAAAAGTGCATGACATGATGAATTATGATGGACAGGATATTTTTTCTCATTAACACATGCAGAATAATTTTTCAAATGAAATCTGAGTAATCAAGACTTTGTATTTCTTTCATCTTTTCTACTTGAAAGATGGGGTCCAAATATGTAAGGACTTCTCTTCTTTAAAAGGGCATTTTACTTTTTCTTGTATTTTTCAGCGATATACAACCAAAGAACTTCTATTTATGCCAGTTAGTTTAATTATGCTTTCGGGAGGTGTTGTTACATTTTCAATCCAGAGCATTGAACGTTGTATTGGTATCTTAAATCTTTGATGTGGTGCGGAAAAGCGCTGACTGCTGTAGTAGTATCTTTAATTTTTTATGGGGTGCTTCCATATTATTCAAGTTAGTTCTTAATCCAAAGTACTTTGAATAAATTGGGATGAGTAGCTCATTGAAGGTATTCCATTTTCCAAACTTTTCTCTTTTAATTCGGACTTGTTTGACGAGCTACTCTTCCAAGGATATAGTCTAATCAATACCATCAATGAAATCAAGTCAGTTTGAATCTAAGCATCAGTCTTTATAACCGTTTGACACATGGTAGAAGTCTTATTTGATGCACTGACTACATGCTTACACAGGTTTTGTCACAAGTGGAGTTTAGCAAACCAGCTAATACCAAACATTCTTCCATTCAGGTTGTCAATATGCTGTACATTGAGATTGTCAAATCTGAGTTGTCCTATAAGATTGAAGTATGATTTCAACCTCGCAATGTAGAACGCTGAAAGAGGTCATGGCTAGAAAGCTGCCAGACCATAAGGAGAGGTAGTCAAAGGATTATTTCAAGCTATGCCATATTGTTGGAACTGATTAGACCTTAGACTAATTTTTTGGGCCAAATAGAAAATTTTACTCCTTATTTAATGCTCCTCTTCCTCCTAAAGCACAAGCAAAATCTTCTGATTCTGTCAAGTCAATAACTGAAACTATGGGCGCTTCTTCTAACTTGCAAAATTCTCCCTCTGTTGCAGGTTCATCAACCACGTGGCATAGAGTGAAGGTAAACTACAGTCGTCTTGCTTTCTATCTCACTCCATCATTGAATAATTCTGTATGTCTTTCAGGCTGTTGCTTCCATATTCAGCTGTCAGATGATTTCCAGAACCAAACCAACACACTTTTTTCCACATTAATCAAACTCAAGTGTTGAGCCAGATAAGAATTCTAGGTTCTCAGTGGATCCGACAGGGACAGAAGCTACTGGCATCTCGCCATCGACAAAGCAAGAAAGTATGCCGCTTGACAGGGCATCGACTATCCCTTCTTTGGCAACAATTGGTTCTGCTGTGCCTCCTGCTGCTGCTAGACCAAAGTCATCATCAGCAACGGACAAAGACAAAGCCCCCTTAATTGTCGAGGCAGATTATGCGGTGGTGGAGAGGAATCTCTTTTCTCAAAGATCGAGTCTCTGTTGAGTGGTGACTCAGGAGAGCAAAATACCAAAACAGATGTCACGAGCAAGTCATTTTGATCTTCAAGCTTACCAGAATGCATCGCAAGAGGTGGAAATTATGATGAGTCAGGGACTCCAGGCAATTATGTTTAATTTCAAGCTACTTGGTCATTTGCAAGAATTATTGAACTCCTTAGTCGAACAAAATGCGCCAGAGGTCTCTACTATTGGACATCAATGTGTCTATCTCAAATTGCATAACTTTTTTCAGACTGCGGGTGGCTCTCTCTCTTCCCAATAAAAGATCCTCATTGAATGTGAGAGGTTAGAAAGGGATCTCAAAATGGAGAAGTATTTTCGGTGTCTGACAAGGATGAAGTTCTTTTGATCAAGAAACAATGTGAAGAGAAAGCTAAGAGTGTGGCTGACAATGAGCGGGTTATTGCCCAACTTCAAGCAGAGACTGAGGCACGCGAGCAGACAGTTGAAAATGCAAAGTCAGAAATATCATATCTGTCGACACAGATCAGAGAAAGTTAAGAAACTGAAGAATAAGTACGAGCAGGTCCTCAGTATGAAGAGCGAGGATCCAAGCATGGAAAAGAAGAGAAATCAAGCTCAGGAAACAATTGACAAAATCAATGTAGAGTGGAATGAATTGTATGCGGATATTAAAGGCCGATTGGCCTCTAAATAGGCTGGCACTTTTCACTTTCTTTTATTTGAATATTCATGTATTGAAAACTTTTCCATTCTGGCAAAAAACACAGGTTTGGAGTTTCATTCGTAGTCATTTATCGTTGCTGAAAGCGTGAAACAAAGTCTACTGAAATAAAGAGAAAGCTCACCTTGCAAACTCAGCATGTCGTTTGGCTTGGTCTGCAATCTCCGAAGGCTCCCTATAACTAGTCTTTGCCAGAGGAAAGATTGCTGGTTTCCGGAGGCAGCCGGCCATGCAGAGTCCTCTATACAGCACTGTGCTTCTCGTTCTCCTTTGCCATAGTCCTCTTTGGTAGAGAAGACGGTCTGATGATATCGGTGAAATTAGCATAACATAGATATTCCATGCGTGCTCTCTCCACTGCGAATTTCAGCGAAATCCAGATGTACCCATGTACGCAAAGACGTGGTTTTGTACGTGATGCCATGGTTCTCCGGGGGCAACCTTATCCACCATCCAAGTATTTCAAGAGAAATTGACAACCCTGTCGATAGAGTCGGCATCAGTATATCAAGATATGAACAATTTTAGGCTCCAAAGCACCATAATTTAGAATAACGGAAAGACCGCATGGCAGGAATTGAGACATAGCATCTAGATTAGGACCTTATTCTAAGTAGTTGGTATACCTTTAGTACGCCTAGCACTACGTAATTTATACTATGGGTTATATTCATGTTAGTGTGACAATCAATCCAAGCAATATTCGAGTTGCAAAATTCTAGGTCTTGTGGGATCAAAATTGGAAAATTTTGGTGTTGGTAGAATTTAAAGGTTGCTGATATTTTTCTTTTTATCTTGTTAATGAAAAATTATGACTGATAACTTGCTTATCATATCACTTGTTAGTAAGTTATCATCGTTATCAGAATTAACGTCCATACAAATTTATAAATTATCAACTTGTTCTAAGGGCTGATATTGGCTTTTTAATCAAGATATATATGCTTGTCTATTGATATTGAATTTCCAATTACCAATTTGAACAGTGATGAATAGAGTAATACAATTATCTATAGCAAAATATTAGTTTATTCCGTGCATGTTGCACAAGGTGATGAACTTTGGGCATGTTTATGGACACTACAAACAGTGCCTCATTATGTTCTTTTGCTCCTTAGAAAAAAAAAAGAATAGAAATTCGTTTGATAAATTTTTGTGTTCTTGGAAATAGATTTGGGGGAAAATTTAAATAAGAGCTTGAAGTGACATCGTTTTCTCAAATGAATGCCCAAAATGAACCATATTTCAAGTAAAGTGCGAAGTGGCCAAATCGTCTCAAATAAAGGCTTGGAGTGGAACTTATTTTAAATAATGGTATGAAATAGCCATATTAGTTTTAAAAAAAGGGCATAACCTAATAGATTGAATGGCATTTTTGTCTTTTAATTTATTTTTCTATTTATTTATTTTTCTATTTTCTTTTTTCCCCCTTCCCTTTACCAGCTATAGCGAAGGTCGCCAGACTTAGGCGAGGGCCACCCTCATTAGGGTTTGGCAAAGGTGTGCCTTTGCCAGATCCGGTGAGGTTGCCCTCTTTGGTGTCGGGCAAGGGCCACCTTCGTCTAATATGGCGAAGGCAACCCTCGTTGGCATTGGGCGAGGGTTGCCTCGCTTGGGCTACTTTCTCCCGCCCAGCCTAAGCGAGGCTGCCCTCCCTTGATGCCTGCAAGGGCGTCCCTTGCCTGAGGCAGGCAACCTCTGCCGGCCATTGACAGTGATGGGCGATGGATGGAAGAGGAAAAAAGAAAAAAAGAAAATGAAAGGAAAAGAAAAAAAAATCAAAAAGTTAAAAAAAATGTAGTTATACTTTTTTTTATTTATCAAGATATCCCTTCTTCAATGGTTAGAATATTCATCGGCTAGCCAAAGACCCTTATTGAGACGATTTGGCAACTCCATGCCATTATTTGATACGATTTGACCAATTTAGAATCTTATTTGAAATAAGGTTCACTTCAAGCTCTTATTTGAGTAAACGAGGGCACTTTAGACCTTCATTTGAAATTTTCCCATTAGGATAGTCATTGGTTGGCCAAAGGCCCTTATCAAAGACATTTTAGTAACTTCATGCCCTTATTTAAAACAATATTCACTTTTGGCCCTTATTTTTGAAATTTTCTCTAAATTTGGAGCAGAATTTAAAAATAGAAAAAAAAATTACTTCTTGCTCCTAAGAACAATTCCAAAATCAAGGCAAATCATTTTTTTTTATCTCTTTTCTTTTTTGTTTTTCTTTTCTATCATTTTCTCTTCTTCTTTCTCATTGTCGGTCAATGGCCATAGTGATTTTTGGCGACCAATTGGGCAAGGTTTGACGACCGGGCGGGACGAGGTCCGACGAGCTTGTCGAAACCTCACCAGTGGCCAGGTGAGCTCGCTTGGCCACCTATAAAGCCGACCTCGCATCAGTTAGGCGAGGCTTTAGCGTGGTCATCGGACCTCGGCTAGCCTAGTGAGGCTCGGCGAGGTCATGAGCCATTGTCAACAAGCGGCTAGAGAAAAAGACGGAAGGAAAATGAAAAAGAAAAAGAAAAAAAGAGAAAGATATAATAAAAATATTAAAACATTAAAAGAAATTTCAAGACACAAAAAAAATTAAGAATCATACTAAATGCATTTTTATTCCTAGAATAGAAATTTTGGGCATTTGAAATGCTCAGAATCTCATCTAGGGAACAAAATAAAAGAGAATCATTTTTGAATAGAAATTATTTTCAAGAATATAATAGTTACCAAAAGCACCTTTTTTGGCAATCAACCCCTTGTCAAGACAAATAATTTTTTGGAAAATCCATATGAGGGTTTTTCCAAATTCATGTTGCTTTTTGCCATAGTAGCCTTTGGATGCTCTTACAAATGCAGATTTTTTGTCTCCCGTTTGCTCTAAAGCTCATTCACTTTGTGCATTTTATTTCAGTGCAGAAAATGGAGGAGCAATCTTTCTGAACTATTAATGAAGATGGAATCTGTTAAAATTAAACTGATCTTCTCGTGTAGGCTTTGAATATTGATAATTAACTTTGTAATTTAACAGTGAATAAAAGCAGTAAACACGTCATGGGTCATTTCCTGCCCTTGGGCGAGGTCCATCCAATGTATCATTTGGCCACATCCTTCGACAAGAATCTACTTTTATCTTCCACATAAATAAACTAGTTAAAGCATGATAATTAAAGGAGAATCAGACTTGAATATTTGGCTTTCAGTATTTTCTTTTGGACGCACTTGAATTTTTATTTTTGGTCAGCAATTCGCACGTAAATTCACCTCCTCATTTTTTGCCATTTCTCCCCCTTTTTCGTTAATTTTTTTTCTCAATTCTTTTCCTCAATTTTCTTCCCTTTTGCCTTTTTTTTTTTAAATCACATGACGATTATAAACTCAGAATAGTTAACTTTCAAGAGATGTATTTCTACGTTACATAAGCCACTTGGTTACAGTTTGAAATAATTATTAAATAAACATTATCGATAACAATTTATGTCTAAATATTTTTCGTTTATTTATTTATAAAGGTTACAATCTCAAAACGGTTTGTTTTTGGCGAAACAAATGATGCTTTGTCAAAATTTATGATTGATACTTAACAAAAGATTGAATCAGATAGGAGTAAAATCACGATGGAGATGTGGGAATGACAAATGATTTCATTGTTACTTTGCTTTCACCTGTTGGTCCTTGGAAGCCTTCATTGGATCTGGGATTAAGCACGCCGAACTGCTCAAATTAGGAACCGCTCGGACCGGATCGGACAGGCCAGTTTGGTCCAGTTTCGAAAGGATTGGTCTAGTTCTTGGTTCCATAAAAATGGAATCGGTGATTGTTAGTCTGGTTCCCGATTGCGAGGGGAAGTGGACTAGGAACCGGAACAGGATTGGACCTAATCTTTTTTTAAAATATGAATATTTTAATTTCTTAAAAATACAAATAAAACTTAAAAATAGTAACAATTCGTGTATTTTTCTTAATTTTTTGATTTTTTTGCTAAGTAATCACTTTCATGGGACCGAACCAAACTAGATCAATCCTAGACCGGTCCGGTCTGGTTCCCAATCCCAAAAATTGGGAACTGATTCTCCCAATCTGATTCTCGATTTTTAGTTGGAATCAGATCGGCTTGGGACCATCACCTCTAATTGGATCTGGTCAAGGCCCAGGAACCATTTGACTGTAAAAATCCCGCACCGACGGAGACCTGCTTCCCCGCTAATCAACCAGGGCAGAGCGTGGCATTGTCAAGAGTCTGTCCGAGGGAATTTTCCGAGCATTCGTGAGTCTCCTTTGCAGCTGCAGATGGCGAAAGAAGGTCCTTATGGCGGTTCGAGCTCTGCATCATCAGCTTCGGTGACGGGAAACGACTTCGACGTGTTCCTGAGCTCCAGAGGAAGCGACACCCGACATGGGTTCACCGATGTTCTCTACAGAAGCCTCGTCGATCACGGGGTTCGCACCTTCTTAGACGAAGAAGAGCTTTCCGATGGAGAGTACATCAAGAAGCAGCTCCCTGAGTTGATCAAGCTGTTGAAGATTGGCATCCCGATCCTGTCCGAGGACTATGCCTCGAGTAAGCCATGCCTTCGTGAGCTGGCTCAGATGGTCGAGTGGCGCAAAGAGGGAAGAATGATCATCATGCCCGTCTACTTCTTGATCAGGGCGTGGGATGTGGAAATGAAGGATGGGAAGGGTCCCTACGCCGATAAAATTGCGGCACACCAGGAGAAAGGAGTTGATCCGGACATGGTTCAGAAATGGGTGGATGCCCTCAAAGAAGTGACATCTGTGAAAGGGCGGCAACTGACCGAATATACTAGGTAAGGTTGAAGAAGGATCTGTAACTAGTTTTGCTTTGTTTTCTTTTATTTTCTCCCTTTGGCCAACGCAGGATTTGGAGAATGGAAAGTTCAGTGAATTCACTATTGGCATAGGTACGCCTTGAGTTAGTCCAAATTGTCATGCACAATAGTATGGGTTATATGTCTCGAAACCTGAGGAAAGTTGCCCTCCATAAGAGAAGTTTAACGTAAGGTTGGATGGAGCTAGAATACTTGACCAAAATAAACATGCATTGGTCTACATAGTCAAAAGGATGCAAGCTTTATCATCAATCCCCAGCTTGTGAAAGTCAAAGTCAGTTAAAGATCGTAATGTGTTGAGCAAGCATTCAAATGATAAAAAAGCCACTAAGAAGAGGACGAAGTGTTCGACAAAAATTTCTAGTGCCCAAATTCACTTTCGACGGATGATTCATGTGCTTCGACCCAATGGATCGAAGTCCGGCCCTTCTTATAAAATAGTTGAGGAAAATAAACACACAGCCAGCCATGCAAAATCCATAAAGGACCAAAGAAGGGTTCAAAGTTACCTCCAAATAATGAAGTCTATACATCCGTGAGACCCCAATATAATGCTGCAAGAGCCATACGTCCTAATCCAATGTCAATGCTTTTTGACAATACATAAGCCATGTCAATGAACTCATGGGATACAGTCAACAAAAGAAGGCAGAAGATATATCGACAAAGCTAGTATAACAAGAAAACATGTTCTTCTACAAAGACAGGTCCACTAGTCCTGGCAAATCCATATATGAATTTATCATAAAGAAATTCTAGGTGTGGGATCTTGTCAAAGAACAGACAAGTCCATATATGTTGACCGTTGAACTCAATAAAAGGAGATAGACCAGTCATAAACAATATATCTAGCAAGGTGATGGTCACTGGCCCAACAAGGAAAAATAACCAATTAGTTGATGGTGACTAGAAACAACAAAGGCCTCATTTGGTTCAACATTCACAAGGGGATATTAGGTATTTAGTTCAACATTTTGAATGCGGATTTTCGGAATGCTAAGTAGGGGTTTAATAAATTTTTTCTTTCTAATATTTCCCTCATTGATAATTATGCTTTCCTTTTTTACCCTAAAAAATATTGTTCATTGTCTTCTTCCTTAGACTTACTGCTCCACCGGTTAACTCAGTTGGCAGAGCTCAGCTGCGGGCTCCGTTGGCTAGATTTGGCCACCAAGGGACTAGATCTGGTCGTCAGGAAGCCTGACCTGAGGTTGCACAACCCAAGTGCCGCCACCTGAGGCCATGTGACCCAAGGCAACCTTAGACAGCATTGCCTGGGTTGCTCGACCTTAGAAAGTGTTGCCTAGGTCATGCAACCGAGCCGATGCTTGAGGTCGCGTGACCTTAGGCAAACTGCCTCCCCACAACCACCAGCACCACTAGCCACCTCCCCATTGCCCCTAGCCATCTACCCACCGCCACTAGCACCACCACTAGCAACAGCTCAAGCAACCTCCCCACGATTTTCCCCTCACTAATGCATCTACATCTACGACCCAGGGTGACCTCAGGCGAATTGCCTCCCCACTGCCGCCGCCACCAACCGCCTCCCCACTAACACCATCAATAGCAATAGCTTGAGCCGCTTGCCCCACAGTTTTTCCCTTTCCGACATTCTACATCTCCTCTTCTATTTTTCTTTTCTTTTCTTTTTTCCTTTTTTCTTTTCACCTCAAAGTTGCTTTACAAAATATGCACAAAAATGAGTATCCAAACACTTTTGCATTCACTAAATGCCCATTCATTCAAAGATACTTGGGGAAATGCAAAGCCATTTCCCCAAAGTTGAACTAAACGAGCCCAAAGACTACTAATCAATCCATACTCCAGGGGATCAATAGATATAAAGTATAACATCAAGCACTCGTTGATCTTTGCATCATTCCACGCACTTGAGACTTCCTTCTTTAGTCTCTTATACCGGTTGAAAAATTGATTGTCAAAAGAAAGATAGGAGCGAAAACGATAATTGGGGGATGATCAAATATAAGCACATGTCCAAGACTGGTGTATTGCCAGAATTTCTTCACAATGGCAAGGAAAGCATTTTGCAAGCAAAGAAAAAGGTGGCAGGAGTTTGAGATATGTATTCAAGGTAATGCAACCAGTTCTAGTACTTTGGTCCATAAATACTAGGGAGAGCTTCCACTTTTCCTCACGCACACAAAGTGCATCTAAGCGCAACAAGTACGAAGCCACTTCAATGCCTATTGGATTTTGAGAATAGACTGCCATTGTGTATGAGTAGAAGTGTTGGTAAACGAATAGGATCACTGGATATAAATCCTCGAAGGTAACTAACCTACCTTATTATCCTATGTTTAAGGGACGTGAATGAGTTCATGGCATTTAAAAATCCTGCCATAATTTTGTTTGGGCACGCAATGAAAAAGGTTAAGAATAAAAGCATTTTGAAGGTTGTGAGTACAAGAAAGATTTCACATCTTGCTGAAGATTACACATGAGTTGGCTGAAACCAAGGTTCTGCTTTAGATGTTCATCAATGACATTATGGCATTCCAAATTTAGTTGTTTTCAACGAGCATAATCTTCTGCCTTCACTCCCTTGAGAACAACTATAGATTTGCCTAGTCAACCTTCATTCTAAGATCTGTCGTTAGTTTTAGCTTATGGTGAACTTCCTCTAATTTTCTTTTAATCGCCGCCTTCTGCTTCTTAAGATTGTATTCCTCCCTCTCAAGGTCAGCAATGTCATTCATGATAGCTTACCAAGAATGGTGATCTTCTTTCACTTTTTGTTCTACCTCTTTCACTTGATCACTTGGCTCAAAAGAAGCTTCTTCGGGGACAGTTAATGCTGTCAACCAAGTTTGGTACTAGCGATAAGTATCAAAAATAGATGAAGATCTATTATAGAAATCCTTGAGCCTTGACTTGAGATTTGGAGGCAAAAAGTCACCAATATCATATTAGTTCAGTTCACTCATCATAGTTGAGCTAAGAAAGAGTGGACTAACTATTTAAAATCGTGGATACACCACCACTTGAAGGAAATAGAAACTGTGCTAGCATATTCATCAGATTATCAAGTTTGATTGAGGAAACACATGGGGTCAAATCACCAACATTTAGAACGTGAACTACTTCATCCAGAGCACTAATAGTGCTAGCCAGAATAGCTGGAAAAGTCCTGCTCTCCTTATGGATGGATGCCTCAATGGGAGTGAAAGGAGGAACTTGTGGCAAGGTGATACTAGCTATTAAAAATGCAATAGTTAATGAAGCTTGAGAGGCAAGCACTATTGTATCCAAAAAAGTTAATGCCAAAGTTGTGCCATGTACCAAAATAGAGCAAGGAAACCTCATACATACCAGGCTTGGTGATGGTGTCTTTGATCGAAGATTGAATAGAAGTATGCTGGAGTGAATCTTCACCACTAGTGGATGCTTCGACAACTGTTATTTTAAGACAAAGTCGATACTCGAAAGCAAAACAAACAAACAATGACATGATAGAAAATAGGAAAACACTTACGACGTATTGTTAAAGAAACAGAGGTAAGCACAATCCCAGCATTATAAGGAAAACATTTACCACGGATTGTTAAAGAAATAGAGGTAAGCACAATCCCAGTATTCTTCGAAGATGAAGATGAGTCTCTATACCCAGGAAATATTCTATTGTGGCCTTGGGAGGACTGTTGAGGTTAATCGGCTCTATTAAAGGCATGGGATTATCTTCAACTAGAACTAAAGCCAGGTCCTCAGCAACTATTCAAGGTCGTTTCCTTATTGAAGAGGGAGAGGTATCCTTCTTCCATTTGAGATAAGAAATTATCACATCAAGTGTGTCTTCATTTTCAATGTGCAATGAGGAATCAAGAGTATCTAAACAATATAGGAAAAGATTAGCACTAGAGCAATAGAACTAAAGGGGAGCAATTGGACATACCTTTAATAGCTCTAGGTCGACACTTGATTAATTTCTCTCAGAATCTTCTTCTTCTACTACTTCTTATTCTTCTTCCGCTTCTCCTTCTTATGTTCCTCTTCCTCCTCTTTCTTTTGCTTCTTCTCCTTCTCCTTCTCCTTCTTCTCCTTCTTCTTCTTCCTCCTCCTCCTCCTCCTCCTCCTCCTCTTATCTTCTTCTTCTTCTTCTTCTTCTTCTTCTTCTTATGCTTCTACTTTTTCTTCTTCTTCCTCCTCCTCTTGCTCTTTTTCTCCTTCTCCTCCTCCTTTTGGCTTTGGATTTTCTCCTAGATATTTCTACTCCGGATCCTCATGTTGTGACAGAATTGATAAATGAGTATCAGTTCCTTCTAAGGCCCCAATTTTAAGTGCTATTGATACAATTGGAGAATCAAGTTCAAGTGGATACTCCAACACTGCTTTGCCCTTCTTAGTTGCTTCAACTAACTAAGGACGACATTGTTTGATATGATTGAAAACAATCTTAGTGGCTTCTTCATATGGGCTCTCGAATGTAAAGGAAAACCATAAGCTAGTACACTCTGCTATAACTCTTGGAGAGGGTTGAAAAGCTTCAAAGTTTAGGAAAAATTGGCCCCGCATTGCCGCAGTTATCAAAGAGTAGCAAACAAACGGCTCATTTTTTTCTGAAAGTTGTAAATCGTTCTGTTCATCAAAGGATACTCCATAGAGTAAGTAATTGACATCGGTATATCCTAATAGAGATCAAATTGCCTAGCACAGTACTACGGAGAGTAAATATTAAGCCCATGGTAAAATCTTCCCTTTTTACAAAGTCATATGAGAAGATCGACTAGAGTAGGTACACATAACCAAAATACACCGAATTTATCTAGGTACTCAATTTTTGCATAAAAAAATATAATAGAAATCAGGAGTATCATAAGAAAAGAGGTCCACATGAGCATGGTCAAAGTTTAATATCTCATGAAGGAAGTAAACAAACAAGAAAGTATCATCAGGAACCTTTTTAGGAGATAAGATGAGTAATCAACAACTCGGACTTTGAGGTTTTGGCTGTTTGGATTTTGATGAAAGATTGAATGGAAGAACACGAGGACTTTTTCTAAACAAGAAAAGAAAATAAAGAGTCATCCATGCTTGCAAAATCAAAAATGAACTAGATAGAACTCTGATTTCTTTTAGCGCCATCAAAAGGGTAGCATGGGTAAGACTTCTATATAGAACAACCAAAATGAGTGGACCAAGAACTACTTTCTTTCCTTCTGCAAGATTGGCAGCAAGTCTAAGGAAACCTTTAGAGACTTTAAGGACCGGATTATAGAATACATATTTGGATAGCCAATAGAGTAGGAAAGCAGTTTGCTCTTTGAAGAAAACATGACCTGAAGTTTTACAATACTCATCAAGAAAGGTACCATAAGTAAGAACATAATCGAGAATATGGAAATCCTCTAGGGCTTCAATTTCTTCTACCAGAATACCAAATGGAACAAACCCAAAAATGGTGAATACATCCAAAAGGGGTCAGACATGGTTCCCCAAGGGAAAAAGAAGCAATTGGTCAGTATGGACCAAAGGCAGATAGTCAAACCCATTAAACCTCTATTTAAATCATGAACTAGCATGCTAACCTCTAGTGCCATCTCAATATTTGCATTCATTCATGACAAATGGGTAGGCAGATCATCCTATAATCGCAAATGCTAGGCGTTAAAATTCTCTTTGAATAAAGGGAAACTTCAAAACATAGTTGGGGCAGACATCTAGATATCCTTGATGGAGGAATATTGTATTGGAAGCCTCTCGCTCCTTCTAGTAGGGAAGCAAGGTTTGAGAGGTGGTGGAATGTGATTGTGATCTAGGAGCGTAGGCCCAAGAAGTAATGACTTCCTTATGCTCTTAGACACCACTCAACAGTCAAAATCAATAATAGTTGGCCTCTTCAGCGTTAAGAAGATGGTCGAAGTTCGAAATATAAGATCCAAGTTCGAATTTGGGAGCTTTGGCAGCCATGGAAAACTTATGAACAGAGTACGAAGGGTTTAGGGTTTAAAGAAGAAGACAAAGTACGAAAAAGATATTTAAATGTGTTCTTCTATTCAAAATAAGGGATGATCATTAAAAAAATTAAGGATATTTGCCAAAAATTGAAGCGACATGTCAGGATTCAACGAGAGCCGTTGATTCGTATTGACTACGGATATGTCAAATAATAGATATATATAATGATCATCCATGGCAGACTACACACATAACGAGGTATTTCTTTTAAAAGAAATAAATCTTTAATTTGCTACTTTTAAAAGGGGGCATATGTTGACACCCAAAAATACCTCTACAAGCACGTGTAAGGCACGAGGAGCAAAAAGTGTCAATGGATCATAATCCACGTCAGCCCAACCCATAAGTGGTCATATGAGTACAAATAATGAAGGAATTTGGAAAACTTTGGGCTGAATTTCAACAACGAACAAAGGCATAAAATAACATGATGAAGTAGATGGGTTGCCACGTCTTGAAGCCAAAGATCACTAATGAGGATACGACGTTCACAGTGGAAATAGGCAGGAATAGTTAAAGGGCGCTAAACTCAAAGAAAGGGCCGTCATACTTGCTATGAGATTGTTGTTGAACAAGCCAAAATCTAAACTTGCATAAGGCGGTTCAACATGGAACGTGGAGTGACTCTTGAGGAGGAAGTAATCGACTATTGATGGTTATCAAATTGGCCTATAAATACCGCAAGCAATCAAACAAAAAGTGTGACATCCTGAATTTCGACCCCGTCCCAAATATATGAAATGGGCATCTCATCAGCGTGCATATGGTCCTTTTTCTCTGAGCTAATCACTCACGAGTTAATAAATCTATTGAGTGAAGCTGTTAAGGAATATAACTACGGTAAAATCCCTAAAAGCTACCCGGTAGGTCAGATTAGACTAAAATCGCGTCAGGTCGATTTTAACCACAAAATTGAATTCGATTTTAACCACAAAATTGAATTCGATTTTGGAAATTGGACGTTAGAGCATGTCACGGTTCATTTATAGGACGTCGTCTTGTTTTTCAAAGAAATTCTGTTGAGTTTAGGATTTTTATGGAAAATCACTTCGGATAATTCGAAAATGAACGGAAATTTGGGTTAGCCAAATTGAATGGAATTTTGGCCTCCTTACCGAGCTATTTGGTTCAGGGGACTTGTAGAAATTTTGTGGACTTTTTCTACAACAAAATTGGACAACAAATTGAGAGATTGGAAAAGAAATTGAGGTCCAAAGTTTAAGAAATGCGGACCTAGGCTTGGGGGGTGCAACATTTGTTATCAAATTGGATTAATTGTGGGAAATTTATTCAAGAAAGTAATTAGAGGACACCATAGGATAAGCATGAAGACTTTTGGGACTAATGAATGATGTAATAGGTATTTTAGTTGGACTTCCTTCCCCTCAACTTCTCGATCAAGCTTCGCAAACTTCACGGTCGACTTCTCTCCCCCATCCGCGGTTCCTCTTTCATTTTTCCCTTCTGTCTCTGCCTATCTTTCATTTCTTCATTCATTCCCTCCTGCCATCTCCAAATTCTCTACCGAATGCCCCACTTCCTTGTCCAGCTCACTTTTATTTTGCTGCCAGCCTCCACCGAGTTCTCCAATTCCAGCGCCTCTCCAACACGTGCAGCTATCACCCATCGAAGTCAACAAAACAGCGAACTCCTCCATCTTGTTGACCGAAGCAACTCCAGCTTCTGCCGCGCATCTCCTTCGTCCGCGTCGCCTTCCATTTTCCTTCGTGCAGTCCACCCACTGAAGCAGCTGACCGACAGACGCTGCAGCAGCCTTCACGCCCACAAGCTCCGCCGAGTCTTCTCCTCGCTGCAGCCACGTTTCCTCCGTCTCGCCTCACCCATCTTCGAGTGGCTTTGCCCTTGCCGCGTCAACCCAAGTCCATCAAGACCGAAAAGCCCAGTCCAGTTGAAGTCTCCTGCCGCAAGCCCAATCCAACAAATTTCACAAGCCCAGCAGCCCAAGGAATCAGCTCAGCTGCCCGCAAATTTCCGGCCCACATCTTCAGTCCCGAGCCGCCAAGCCAAGCCCACAAGTCCAGCTCAATTCAAGAGCAAATCTCAGCTTGGGCTGAGATTTGTTGGACCATTTTCGGGCCCGGTCCAAGCCCCATTGACGCCACTGCAAGCCTGAGTTTCGGCCGCTATCGAGGTGACCCGGTTTTCGCGTTAAACCGGTGAGTTTATGCACTAAACTTTTCTTAGTAGGCTAATGGCGTTTAAGGGGTGTTTAGATTTAATTAAGCTTAGATTAGTGTAGTTATTAGTTTATTTAATTAAATTAGGTTAGGTCGATTAGTAATTTAGGTAGTTAGAAATTTTAATTAGTTAGTTTATTGTATGGCCTAGTAGTTAGAATGGTTAGGATAATTTAATTAGTTCAATAGGTGATTAGATTAGCAATTTTAAGCCTAAGTTTGTATTTATTGAATTAATGTTTACTTTATTTAATTAATTTCCGTAATTAATTATTTAATTATTTTTCCGGAAATTAGATCGGGATAGCCGATGGCCGGAATTTTGTGCTGATTGCAATGATGTGATTAATTTCTGCAATTGAGTGTTGAATTGTGCAAATGAGTGGAAACTATAATTTTTGGTGTTTATCCTAAAATTAAGTAATTTCAATAATTAACTAGAAAATTATTGGACTTCAGTTTACAATGCCAAAAGTGTTTTTATAGACTATATTAAATAGTGAGATTTTCCAAAAGAAATATATTTTATTTTGGCTCAAGCCAACCATGTACCCACCTACGAATATTTTTATCGGGTATTTTTAACACGAAGAAAATAAGCCAGGACATTATTTTTGATTTAGGAATTTAAGTGCGAAGCACGATGTCCTTGGCAAAGAGTGGATAATTGTGTGCTGGTCAAGGGAATTCGTCTCTTGCTGTGTGTCGGGTGAACGATGCTTTCATGTGGAAAGCCGTCTTGAGGTAGACCTTGTCGTGTTCGATGGGGCGAGATGACGCATAGCTTTGTGATGGATAAATCTGCTATGTGACAGATAGATCCACTTTGCAACGCAAAAATCCGCTGTGTGACGGATAGATCCACTATGTATCAGATAATTCCACTGTGTGACGAATAAAACCGCTATGTGACGGTTAGGCCTACTGTGTGACGGATATATCCACTATGTGACGGATAGATCCGCTGTATGCCAGTTAAAGTTGCTAGGTGATCGTGCCTGTGGGACCGGGATCAATTAGAGTGAGTGATTGAATGAGTTAAATGTGTCGGATTATGGAATGAAATTGTGTGGCACAGTATGTGACGTGTCATAACGATTTGGTCTCATAATCGGGACCTCTGAGGTCGACGTGATGGATGAGATAATTGACTATAAAATGCATGATCCACTGAGGTGTGGTGATTGACGGGGATGTTATTTGAGACCTTTCAAATGGTGTGTGAAATTGGCTATATGCATATGGTTGTGATATGAATTGTGGTGACCTGCAGGGAGGAGCGGAGACGAGATAAGTCTCTATGGTTGAGTGGTTGTGTGGTTAAGATGCCTCTAGGCGTATTACCCTCCTAATTGGGGTTTAGAGCATGAACTCGCTGAGATTTATATCTCACTCCGCCATGGGCTCAATTTTCAGGGTTGTAGAGTGGAGGACCTGAAGCTGAGCTGTGGTGACCTGAGGAGTAGGTCAGTTAGGTCAGCTTCCTTTTGGAGAACCGTCTTTTGTAAACTCTTGGTTGATGACCTTTGTAAATAACCTAGTTGGTTTATAAAAGCATGTTTGTTGGCGAAATGGTTGTCTTGCTTTTCTATCCTAAGATTGTTACTATTAGGAGATTTATAATTCACTTATGCATATGTAATAAAATAAAAAGGGTCAGCAACTTGTTCTGGGAAGTCGCATATTTTATCGACCAGAGAGGGACGGACACGCGCTCGGGGTTCGGGGCGTGACATCCCCATTTAAGTGGTATTAGAGCCAGGTTTGTAGTTGAAGTGATAAGGTGCGATGGGTTCTTGGAATAGTTAGTAGGAAAGGCCCTTATTTCATGCCGATGCATGTGATTGATAGCTGTTTGGTAATCTGGTTGTGGGGGTTGCTCAATTTTTCCTAATTCGGCGTGGAATTAGAAAGCAGGTTCTATAGAGATCCTATAAGATGAGCGATCTGGAGCCGAGGACTCCTCATAAAAGGAGCGCTGCTTCAGCCTCTAGGGGTAGGACACCGACCAGGATCGATACCCAAGGTGGTCGTGGTAGAGCACACGCTCAGGCTAGCACGAGTGAGAGTGTATTGCCGTAGGATGGTACTAGTGTAGTAGCCCCTAGTGATCCCAGGTTTGAGGGGATCATGTAGGCACTTCAGACTATTGGAATTCTAATGGGGCAACAGGCCTAGAATCAAGCTGCCACAGTCGCTACCGCACCTGCTGAAGTTCCACAGGGGAACGTGTTTGCAAAGAGACCGATCTATAAGCTCGTTGAGTAGTTCCTAAAGTTACAACCACCGAAGTTTATCGGAATAGGAGATTCCGAGGCTACAACCCTCTAGATCGAAGAATTGGAGAAAGCATTTGCACTGCTGAGGTGCACTAAAGAGGAGAATGTCACCCTTGTAGTATATCAGCTACAGAGGATTGCAAGTACTTGGTGGAGGGCCACCAGAGAAGAAGTATTCTCAGAAGACGTGGTTCCAGTGTGGAACGTCTTCGTCAAAGCGTTCAACAGCAAGTATTTCTCCAGCTGTGCCAAGCAATTGAAGATGGCGGAATTTCTGCGCCTTCGTCAAGGTCCAATGACTGTGGACCAGTACAAGACGAAGTTTGCTAAGTTATCACATTATGCTCCGAGATTGATTGAAGATCCTGAGGAGAAGGTGATGAGGTTTATGGATGGCCTTCGACCGGAAATAAAAAATCCGCTAGTTTCGTTTGATATAAAGAACTACAACGAGTTGTATGGACGAGCTTAGTTGATAGAGAAGAATTTGAACGAACAAGTCGCCGCATTTAGGTCGCGGTTTGGTTCTAGCCAGGATAGGAATAGGTTTGGGAATGAGCCTATGATCAAAGGAAGATATTCTATTCCGCCCAACAGAGAGGGTGGGATAGACAAGTCAGCATCGAATCAGATTGGAGTATGTTGTTTCTATGGAAAAAAACATAAGTTGGCCTCGTGTTTCTCTAGGATAAGAATTTGTTACGGGTGTCGCCAGCGCGGCCACCTGGTCAAGGATTGTCCGCACCAGTCAATGGAATCTCAGTTGCCACCACCATTGATGGGACTGGACCAATTACTGCCACCAATGGGTCAGAACCGGGGAATTGCACTGCAGAATGCACTACATGGTGGATTGAATAGGCCGCCAGCTCAGAGATGAATCGAGTTATGCACAAGACAAGAAGAGCGATGTTCCTAAAATAATTTTATCAGAGTGGCGCAGCAGAATTTTAGTTAAGTCTATAGAACCTCAGTTGTTGTAATGAAGTCATAGAAAGGAGAATTGCTAACTAGAGTTGTACTTGATTATTTTGCTTGTGTATAACTTTGATGTTGTATATAAAAAGGTTTGGCTCGAGAAGCTTTTTGTTGTAATGAATTGTTGTCGTAAGGTAATGCAATTTAACTCATTGACAGATGAAAATTTCGAATTTATCAAAGATCGAGGAGGACCCTCGATCCCTTCAATCTCGTCACTTGACCCAACCCGTTTGTTAGACGGGGGTTGTCAAGATTACCTGGCGACTGTTGTGGATACGACAATTATGGAGCACAAAAGATAGTTAAGGCTAGTACTTCAGACTCTACGAGATCATGGATTGTACGTCAAGTTCAGCAAGTACGAGTTTTGGTTGACTCGTATTGCTTTCCTAGGTCACGAGATTTCAGGCGAAGAAATCTCCGTGGACCCGACCAAGATAGAAGCAGTTATCAGCTAGCCAAGACTGACTACCGTGATGGAGATCAGAAGTTTTTGGGTTTAACAAAGCACTACAAAATGTTCGTGGAAGGATTTTCAGCATAGCATTGCTGTTGACTCGATTGTTGAAGAAGGAAGAGAAATTTGTGTGGACAGATAAGTGTGAGCATAGTTTCCAAGAGCTTAAGCAGAAGCTGACTAGCGCACATGTGTTGACCATTCCATTTGGTCCTGGAATATATGAGATATATAGTGATGTGTTGTTCAATAGACTGGGTTGTGTGTTGATGCAACATGGTAGAGTTGTTGCATACGCGTCCTATTAGTTGAGACCACATGAACTGAAGTACCCGACACATAACTTAGAACTCGCATCAATTATTTTCACTCTGAAGATTTGGAGACATTATTTGTGTGGAGAAAGATTCCAGATCTTCACAGACTATCGAAATCTCAAATATTTATTCTCTTAAAAGAAGTTGAAAATGAGACATTGTCGCTGGATGGAACAATTGAAGGACTACGATGGTGATATTTTATATCACCCTGGAAAGACGAATAAGGTGGTAGACACGTTAAGTCGGAAGTCTTCAGTAACGCAAATAGTACTCAAGGAATGGACTTTACTTGAGAAGGCTCGAAATTCGGTTTTCAAATTTGAAGTAAGCCACATTTCGAATCTTGCGGCCACCCTCAAAATTGAGCTGGAAGTACATATTAGAATCAAGACACTTCAGCCAACAGATCCAGAGATTCAGAAGATCTTGCAAGAGGATACTAGTAAGAGAAAGACTGACTTTTAAATTTCTGATGACGGAACACTAAGGTTCTGAGGATGATTGTGTCTAGTTGACGATGCAGCATTTAAGAAAGAGATTTTATTGGAAGCTCATGGTAGCAGTTACAGCATTCATCTTGACAGTACAGAGATGTATTAGAATCTCCTTCAACATTATTGGTGGTCTGGTATGAAGGCAGATATCGTCAAGTATGTCGTCAAGTGTTTGACGTGTCAATAAATGAAGGCACAACATTGTAAGCCAAGATGACTTTTGCAACCTCTCGAGATTCCCGAGTGGAAATGGGGACATATAACAATGAATTTTGTGACAGGCTTACAGAGGAGTTAGAGAGGTAATGATTCCATTTGGGTAGTGGTCAACAGACTGACGAAGTCGGCTCACTCCATCACCGTACAAAAGGACCTTGTTTTGGACAACCATATAGAAGCATACGTGCATCAGATCGTTCACCTGCATGGAGTGCCAATAACGATCACATCAGATAGAGACCCGAGGTTCACAATTACCATCAGAGTATTCAGATGACACCATTTGAAATGTGGTATGGCAGAGCGTGCATAATGTCCGTTTGTTGAGATGAGGTCAGAGAATGAAAGATCTCAGGCTCAGAGTTGGTTCAGTAGTCAGTGGATACAGTTGCCATCAGCAAGGATAGATTAAAGACCACTCAAAGTCACCAGAAAGGTTACGCTAATAAGCGTCAAAGGTCATTGGAATTCTAAGTTGGTGAGCACGCCTTTCTGAAGGTGTCACCAATGAGGGGTACTTCACGCTTTGTCAAGAAAGAGAAAGTTGAGTCCGAGGTACATAGGTCCCTTTGAGATTTTAGAAAGAATTGGGAACCTAGTGTATCATCTTGCATTGCCATCGAGGTCGACGCAAGTACATGACGTCTTTCACATGTCGGTGTTGAGGACGTATGAGCCTGAGCCCACTCACGTGCTGAATTTCGAAGAGTTAGACGTGAGCGACAAAGTGTCGTACGTCAAAAGCCCGGTTCAACTCGTGAATTGCACCAAGATGACCTCTTTGGTCAAAGTGGTCTGACAACACCACATGACAGAATAAGCTACATGGGAAAGTGAATATTTGATGAGACGATAATACCCCACCATTTTGAAGAAGAATTGCAATGGTTTAAATTTTGATGACGAAATTTTATAACAGGGGAAGAGTTGTAACATCCTGAATTTTTACCCCGTCCCGAATATATGAAATGGGCATCTCATTGGCGCACATATGGTCATTTTCCTCTCAGCTAATCACTCACGAGTTAACCAATCTATTGGGTGAAGCCATTAAAGGTTATAATAGTGGTAAAATCCCTAAAAGCTACCCGGTAGGTCAGATTGGACTAAAATCACGTCAGGTCAATTGTAACCACAAAATTGAATTCGGTTTCGGAAATTAGACGTTCGAGCATGTCACGGTTCATCTATAGGATGTCGTCTTGTCTTTTAGAGAAATTTCGTCGAGTTTGGGATTTTTACGGAAAATCACTTCGACAATTCGAAAACGAATGGAAATTCGGGTTGGCCAAATTGAATGGAATTTTGGCCTCCTCACCGAGCTATTTGGTTCAGGGGACTTGTAGAAATTTTGCGACTTTTTCTACAACAAAATTGGACAACAAATGAGAGATTGGAAAAGAAATTGAGGTCCAAAGTTTAAGAAATTCGGACCTAGGCTTGGGGTGCAACATTTGTGATCAAATTGGATTAATTGTGGGAAATTTATTCAATAAAGTAATTAGAGGACACCATAGGATAAGCATGAAGACTTTTGGGACTAATCAATGATGGAATAGATATTTTAGTTGGACTTTCTTCCCCTCAACTTCTCGATCAAGCTTCGCACACTTCACGGTCGACTTCTCTCCCCCATCCGCGGTTCCTCTTTCATTTTTCCCTTCTGTCTCTGCCTATCTTTCATTTCTTCATTCATTCCCCCCTGCCATCTCCAAATTCTCTACCGAATGCCCCACTTCCTTGTCCAGCTTACTTTTATTTTGTTGCCAGCCTCCACCGAGTTCTCCAATTCCAGCGCCTCTCCAACACGTGCAGCTATCACCCATCGAAGTCATCAAAACAGCGAACTCCTCCATCTTGATGACCGAAGCAACTCCAGCTTCTGCCGCGCATCTCCTTCGTCCGCGTCGCCTTCCATTTTCCTTCGTGCAGTCCACCCACCAAAGCAGCTGACCGACAGACGCTGCAGCATCCTTCACGCCCACGAGCTCCGCCGAGTCTTCTCCTCGCTGCAGCCACGTTTCCTCCGTCTCGCCTCACCCATCTTCGAGTGGCTTTGCCCTTGCCGCGTCAACCCAAGTCCATCAAGACCGAAAACGCCCAGTCCAGTTGAAGTCTCCTGCCGCAAGCCCAATCCAACAAATTTCACAAGCCTAGCAGCCCAAGGAATCAGCTCAGCAGCCCGCAAATTTCCGACCCGAATCTTCAGTCCTAAGCCGCCAAGCCAAGCCCGCAAGTCCAGCTCAATTCAAGAGCAAATCTCAGCTTGGGCTGAGATTTGTTGGGCCATTTTCGGGCCCAGTCCAAGCCCGTTAATGCCGCCACAAGCTCGAGTTTCGGCCGCTGTCGCATGGTGAACCGATTTTCGCGTTAAACCGGTGAGTTTATACACTAAAATTTTCTTAGTAGGCTAATAACGTTTAAGGGGTGTTTAGATTTAATTAAGCTTAGATTAGTGTAGTTATTAGTTTATTTAATTAATTTAGGTTAGGTCGATTAGTAATTTAGGTGGTTAGAAACTTTAATTAGTTAGTTTCTTATATGGCCTAGTAGTTAGAATGGTTAGGATAATTTAATCAGTTCAATAGGTGGTTAGATTAGCAATTTTAAGCTTAAGTTTGTATTTATTGAATTAATGTGCGTTTTATTTAATTAATTCTCGTAATTAATTATTTAATTATTTTTCTTGAAATTAGACCGGGATAGCCAATGGCCGGAATTTTGTGTTAATTGCAATGGTGTGGTTAATTTCTACAATTGAGTGTTGAATTGTGCAAATGAGTGGAAACTATAATTTTGGGTATTTATCCTAAAATTAAGTACTTTCAATAATTAATTAGAAAATTATCGGACGTCGATTTACAATGCCAAAGTTGTTTTTATAGATTATATTAAGTAGTGGGATTTTCCAAAAGAAATATATTATATTTTGGCTTAGGCCGACCGTGTACTCGCATACAAATATTTTTATCGGGTATTTTTAAAATGAAAAAAATAGGCCGGGACATTATTTTTAATTGAGGAATTTAAGTGCGAAGCACAATGTCCTTGGCAGAGAGTGGATAATCATGTGCTGGTCAAGGGAATTTGTCTCCCACTGTGTGTCAGGTGAATGATGCTTTCATGTGGAAAGCCGTCTTTAGGTAGACCTTGTCATGCTCGATGGAGCGAGACGATGCCTAGCTTTGTGATGGATAAATCCACTATGTGACGGTTAGATCCACTTTGCGATGGATAAATCCTCTGTGTGATAGATAGATCCGTTGTGTGTCAGATAAATCCGCCGTGTGACGGATAAAACCACTATGTGACAATTAGGCCTGCTGTGTGACAGATAGATCCGATGTGTGCCAGTTAAAGTTGCTAGGTGATGGTTAGATCGTGCCTGTGGGACCGGGATCAATTAGAGTGAGTGATTGACTGAGTTAAACGCGCTGGATTATAGAACGAAATTGTGTGGCATGGTATGGGACGTGTCATAACGATTTGGTCTCATAATCAGGACATCTGTGGTAGATGTGATGGATGGAATGATTGACTGTAAAATGCATGATCAACTGAGGTGTGGTGATTGACGGGGATGTGATTTGAGACCTTTCAATTGGTGTGTGAAATTGGCTATATGCATATGGTTGTAATATGAACTGTGCTGACCTGCAGGGACACGCGGAGATGAGGTAAGTCTCTATGGTTGAGTGGTTGTGTGGTTATGGCGTCTCTAGGCGTATTACCCTCCTAATTGGGGTTTAGAATGTGAACTCGATGAAATTTATATCTCCCCCCGTCGTGGGCTCAATTTTCAAGGCCGTAGAGTGGAGGACCCGAAGCCAAGCCGTGGTGACTTGAGGAGTAGGTCAGTTAGGTTAGCTTCCTTTTGGAGAACCGTCTTTTGTAAACTCTTTGTTGATGACCTTTGTAAATAACCCAGTTGGTTTATAAAAGCATGTTTGTTGGCGAAATGGTTGTCCTGCTTTTCTATCCCGAGATGGTTACTATTATGGGATTTATAATTCACTTCCACATATGCAATAAAATAAAAAGGGTAGGTGACTCGTCTTGGGAAGTCGCACATTTTATCGACCAGAGAGGGATGGGCACACGCTCGGGGTCTGGGGCGTGACAAAAGGCCCCCCAAAACAACGCACAAAAACTACTTTCTTTTGCATTTACCCTTGGATGAAAGAATTGCATCTTACATGTGGGATGAGCTTCAATTGTATCCTTCTTTTGAAGTCGAGATGCTTTGTCTCATGTCCATGGTAAAGATTGGAGACGACAACAGGATGTGGTTCCACGATCAGCTAAGGAAGCTGGGCAGGAAAATTGTTCAAGAAGATTGCCTGAAACAAGGGAACAACAGTCGACTATGGGCCACTGAAGCTCGGAAGATTTTTAAACAAGATGAGGTCAGATTTGACATTTCCATTTTTGGTCTGTCTATTGAATATTTAACTCTCCTTGTTTTGATCCCTTTTGGAAAGAGTGAAGCATAAATGATCCTCAGATCAATTACTGTATTATGGTTTCGCTGGCTTCTGTCTAACAATGGTGTTTGACCAACAGAGCCAAATGAAGGTTGAAGCTCTATGGCTTGAGATGGATAACACTGAACAAAAAGACATGGATGGTCGATCGCAGACCTATTTGACTTGTGACCAATTTAAAAGAGTACCAAATCTCCGTCTTCTCTTTTTGGATCACTTTGACATTAAGACAGATTTTAGAAATCTTCTTTCAAAGTTACTTTGGCTCCATTGGCATGGCTGTCCGAGAGCTTTTAATGTAATCAATTTGAACTTGGAGGTCTTGGTTGTTCTTGATTTATCGTGGAGCAAGGTAACTGACGGTTGGGAGGGTTGGAATAGTATAAAGGTAGCTCAAATACTTTGCATTTCCCTGTTCACTTGAATATTTACTGCAACATTAACAGTTTCTGTCTATTTGTATTGCTTGCAGTTGGCAAGGAAGTTGAAATTCTTAATTCTCAGAGGCTGTGTTGACTTGATACAAACTCCAAACTTCTCTAATTTTGAGTCTTTGGAGATGCTGATTTTAGAATATTGCTCTCATTTGTTTCGAATCGACCCATCGATTGGTCAGTTGCAACGTTTGCAAATTTTAGATCTGAAATTTTGCACTGACCTGGGTAACTTGCCCAGAGAACTTGATTCTCTGGAAGCTTTGAGAGAGCTCCGACTTGATGGAACTTATATAGAAGATATTCTGGTCTCCAAAGATATGAAGCATCTTAAAATTCTCAGCGCCTGCAACTGTAAATCAGTGGCACTATTATCCAGTGAAATTGGTGACATAAAATCTCTAGAATTTCTTTCGATTGATGGCTCTGAACTTACTACACTCCCAGACTCAATTAAAAGGCTAGAAAAGTTGAAACAACTGTCTTTGAGAGATTGTCGATTGTTCTGGAAACTTCCAGACGCCATTGGAAAATTGACATCATTAGAGAACCTGGATCTCTCAAGTACAAGAATAGACAAATTACCACACGCTATTGGTGATATGCATAATTTGAAGGTGCTGAGAATGGACGGAAGTTTCATTAGAAAGTTCCCTCGATCTATTGGAATGCTGGAGAAGCTTGAGGAGATTCATGCATCACGCTGTAGGAGTTTGGAAAAAAGGACATTACCGGAGGTTAAGTACCTCAAGTCTCTATCTGGATTGGAGCTTCTGTTATGTTCTGTAATGGAAATCGAAGGACTTCAAAATCTCTCATGCTTGGTAGCCTTGCTTTATTTCTCACTGTGAGCTGGTAAAGCTAGACGGCCTTGAATGCTTGACATCCCTGAGAACATTGACCATCTCATACTGTGATTCCCTTCAAGGACTGCCAGATTTGTCGAACTTGAAGAAGCTGAGAACATGTCATATCCAACATTGCAAGAACATAACTCAAAAGGACAGCCTCTAGTAGTTGAGCTCCCTAGAAAGGCCAGATATTTGCGAAGGCCGTGGTACGCGTCTGGTCTAAATGAGGACTTGAAAGAGATCCATTATATGCTTCCTCGAGCAAGTCTGAAGTTTCTGAGGCCAATATTCATTCTAAAGGTCATGCGTCTTTTCAATTTAATGATGATCCATAAGTTTCGAGAAAATATTAGGTGCGCCCGGCGCTCCACGTCACCGTGCGCCCCGCCCAATCAGGATGCGACACGTGTGGCCACGTGGACCGGGTCCCGCTTTTTCTTTTAGCCAAAATCTTGCCGCGTCCTTCTCTCTCTTCATTAATGACTGCGTCCTTTTCTCCTATTTGCACGCAAGCCGTCCCTTCCCCTTCCCCTCGCGTTCTCTTTCAAAATTTTTTGTTCTGCATTTTTCTCCATGAAGCCTGCAACCTCATCTCTCTCGACCGAAAGCTCGCCAGTTGCCTCCAAGGTTGGCCGCCTCTAACGTCGCCGTCGGGAACCACTCGCTCCGAAGAACTCTTCCGGTTGTGGCTGGGTCCCGAACTCTAACCATCTAAGCCTTGGCCTCTAAGGTGAGCGCGGACACCCAAAAGCCCGCTGGTCGCCTCCGAGCTCGGCCGCCTCCGCCATCGTCGCCAGGAGCCACTGGCTCCGAAGAGCCTCGCCGGTCGTGTTTGGGTCCCAAGCTTTGACCATTTCTGCCTCGGCCTCTTCGACGATCGCGTACGCTCAAAATCCAGCCGGTCGCCTTCGAGCTTGGCCACCTCTGCCGTTGCCGTCAAGAGCCATTCACTCCCAACAACCCTGCCGATCGTGGTTGGGTCCCGACCATCTCTGCCTTGGCATCTTCGGCGAGCGTGGACACCCAAAAGCCCGCTGCTTGCCTCCAAGCTCGATCGCCTCCGCTGTCACCACCAGGTGCTACTCGGTCCGAAGAGCCCCGCCGGTCGTGGCTGCGTCCCAAGCTCTAAACTTCTCCGCGTGTGCCTCCTCGGTGATCGCCGACATCCAAAAGCTCACCTGGCGCGTCCAGCAAGGATTGAGGATTGGTCTTCAAAGCATTGGGGAGGTGGAACCAACAGTTCTATAAGAAGAAGCAGCAGCAGCAGCCGGCGTTGATGCAGCGAGCCCTTCTCCAGCAGCAGCCGCTCTACCACCCAGGCCTCTTGGCTCCTCAGGTTCCTCGCCTTCCCCGTCTCCTCTCGTGTTTGATGTCTTTTGCTTTGGAGCTTCGCGAGCCGTGGAAATTTCGATCGTTTGAGTGGATGCGTCTCGATTGCAATGATTCCGGGCGTTCCCGTGGTGGGGGGGGGGAGTTGTTTGAAGATGATGGAGCGTGAACAGTTTGGTCGCAATCTAATTTTTGTCGTCTTGTGGGGTCGGGCTGTGTTGTCGGACGAGGGATTGAGGTCGCGGGAAGTGGTTTGTTTGTTTAAATTTTTTTTTTTTGCAGCTAAGGTTTGCAGTGCTTGTCCTTGGATACCCTTGAGTGCGTGTTGTGCAGTTGCTTGTTACATGTTGTGAAGACATCTTTCATAGTAGATTAGTTATCAGAAAGAAGGCAGGAATGCGGTAGAGCTTCTTGTCTTTCATTGTTTAGTTCGATTTGTTAAAAAACAAATGATCTGTGCAGATTGTAGAGTTCGCCGGTTGCTGCTACCCATAAGGTACTGAGGCTAGTGCGAGTAGCTGTTGTTGTTGGCCTTTTCTTTTATCAGGAAATATATATGCATATATATCTATCTATACAGCAAAATTTATTGTCTAAAAATTGGAGTTCGAGACTATTGTCTCAGTAACTATATCTACCTATACAGCAAAATTTGACTATCTCTCCCATGGAGTTGATAAATGATGCTTATGTGTCCATCCTTTTCGAGATTGACTATCACTAGTATAATGTTAAATGCACTAGATGGAGTTATTGGGAAGCATCTTTTGCTTCTCTTTTATGGCTGTAGTTGGCGGCTTATTGCCTGCTAGTAACTTGTAGCAAGTGGATGAGTAAGAAGCTGATAATCAAAGGGCATTGCCATGCGCGCGCGCGCACTCTGCTAAACTTAAACTAACATATGTTCGCCTTAATTATGCGCTGTTCATTTTGCCTGATATTCCTTTTGTGGCCTGTGCAGATGTCGTTGTGGCACCTCCCTTTGTATACATTGACCAGGTTAAGAATTCATTAACGCCAGGGATTGAGATAGCTTCTCAAAACTCTTGGACTGGGAAAGTGGAGCTTTCACTGGAGAAATCAGGTAGGTTGCTGTTACTTGTTGATACACAAGACACCAAAGCCAAGGTTTTCTCCGTGCTTTTTTCTTCACTTTTATTGCCTTCTCTTCATGGAAGTTCATCCTGGTTGAAAGAATTCCAGTCTGCTAGGTTCCATGATATCATATGCATAAGTGATAAAGTTGGGACATCATGTCTTGTGAGTGATTAACTTCGTTGGTGTTTGAAGATCCTGCTCTAGGAAAATAATTATAATTAACAAGCCTACCACAAGTGAACCAAGGTGTTTTCATTTTAAAAGTCAATAAGGTAATTGAAATTTCATATTTTTGCATATGTAAGGAGAGGTGAAAATAGGGAATACTTCCATAGAATGTATCCTCAAGAATGATAATTGGTTGAGGATTTGTTTTATTCCATGTCTAGTGCATTTAGTCTAAATATTTGGTCTTTCTTTGTCCCTGGAGACTTTCAGATTATCCTTTTTGTGAAGCTCCTTCTAGGCGCTAGGTCATTGTTTCTCAAAACTTTGTTTACCATGTTTAAGATGTTGTGATGGATCATGAAGATCTCAAAAAGCTCCCTAAATTTTAAACTTTTTCTGTTTATTTTTTTTGCTGTTTCTACTATTTTTGTGGAGTTCTTTTCTTTTTTTAAAAAAAAAAAAAATTATTGATGGGTAATTGCTTGAGAATGGCTATTGAGTTGATAGTTTTACCCTTGAGTGTCCGGTGTTGTGATTATTTGGAGGTTTGGTTTGTTTAGGATGACACTGAATTTCAAAATTCAATCTCTCTTCAATTCGACAAGAACTCCAACGGACAAAGGTTTGCTCGCGTTAGTCAATTAATCCGCACGTGTAAGGTTATTCGATGGCTGAATCGGAGGTAATTTTGAAGTCATACTATGTAAAAGATATTTACTCTTTTAAAAAATGGATGGGATGTTATTTAACTTGTAAAAGTATTGCCTTAATCATTTTTTGTTCTTTGTTTGCAGCATGAAACTATGATTGTAGTCCGCGTATCATCCACAGGGACGTGAAATTGTCAAACATTCTACTCGATAAGGAATTTGAGGCACATCTCACTGATTTTGGGATTGCGAAGAGCCTGTGCACAACGAAGTCCCATACTTCTACATACATAATGGGGACCATTGGCTACATAGACCCAGAATATGCCCGCATTTCTTGCCTCACAGAGAAGTCAGATGTCTACAGCTATGGAATTGTTTTACTGGAGTTGCTGACTGGCAGGAAAGCAGTGGACAATGAATCCAATCTCCCATCACCTGGTTTGTCTTTTGTCCAAAATCCTTGACTACCTCCTGTTTTTCTTTTAGTTCATAACTCTTACATGAACGAGACTATTGCAAGTAGCAGATAGCCGAATCTTGGGCAATTGCATAATATCGGCAGTTTAGTTGCCCAACTAAAATTTTTTTTAGATCTGGTCATGGTATCAAACATGTTCTTTGCACGCTCTGTGAGGAAAGGCGAGGTTGTCATTCCCTGCTTAGAATTCTAGGGCTCTGCATGTTTGGTCGATCTTTGCAGTTTCATTGTTCACAATAATGACTACTTGCATAATGCAAAATAATTACTTCTCAAGATTTCTCTTATATAAATTGCTTTGGATTCTCATTAGATCTTATCCAAAACTGCAGGCGATTCGGTAATGGAAATGGTTGATCCCGATGTCACTGCCCCATGTAAAGATCTCAGAGCGTTGAAGGTCTTCCAACTTGCTCTCTTGTGCACTAAGGCGCAACCATCGGAACGTCCTACCATGCATGAAGTGGCTAGAGTCCGCAGAAGCCTATTGCTGTCCACAACCCCACTGAAGCAGTTATCTGCGGTAGGGTCCGCTCTGCTCCCGAGCACAAAGATCGCTAGTTACATGGACGAGTATGCAAATTTGAAGACTCTGCACTTGGTAAATTGCTCAGCCATGAGCACCTCGGATGCCCAACTCTTCCGTAAATTTGGTGAGGTCTCTCAGAACAGCAACCTGGACCTTGAAAAGTTGGCTTAAGTAAGGATGGGTAGGCTTTTAGGTGGGATGGAGGCAAGAGGGAAAATGTATATAAATATGTGGAACTCGACTCTCTTGTTAGCACGCTAGTTTTTGTACTTCTCTAGTTAGTATCAGCTTTCTAGCTGAAGTGAAAAGGTTGAACAAACTCACTGATACTGATAGGTCAAATGGGGTTGTGCCCCGATTCTTACCTTAAGCGTTGTGCTGTGTTGAAGTACACGATACTAATTTTTTCACATAGATGTAATCAGTTGTCGAGTACTCTTTGCTCTGATGGTACAAAGTACCAATGAATGGATGCAGTGCAAAATAGATCAAAGATCGTTTGCCAGTTGTCGAGTACTCTTTGCTCTGATGGTACAAAGTACCAATGAATGGATGCAGTGCAAAATAGATCAAAGATCGTTTGCCAAGTGATTTTGGTACATAGTGGAATACACAGCATCTAAATCTGGTTAGAAGTACCGACTTAAGGTTAACTCAGGTTTTACCACCTCAAGAATCTTCCTTTCCAAATTTTCTAGTAAAAGTCTTGGGTTCTGATTCAGCAAAAAATACACGAACATCTGAAATGGACTACTAACTTTTATTAGATGCAAGTGAACATATATACATACTACCAGTCCATCGTCCTGCAAAATACATGGGCAATGGCTTTGCACCTCAGATGTGGCTGTGCCCTGCTCGCTTCGTAATTTTGCAACAACCTAATATCCTCGTGGAGAAATAAATTACTTAGTACAAGTGGAAGATGTATCCAAAACCTGAATAAAAACCATACACCCCCCAAACGCAAATGAACCTCGTGGGTATGAAACCGAACTAGGCCGAGCACAATCTACAGATCTCAAGCTAAATCCTCGGGGTCAACTTTTTCAGTCATTGAGTCTTCACTCGCGGAACTAAAACTCTCTGAGTTGCACATAGCAGCAACCTTCAAAACAATGCGCCGTTGCTCAAGGTGAGCGGTCTTCTCTTAGATATCCCCACCACGTTGCTTCCCAAGGAAAAATTGTGGCTTCTGTCCAACATGTGACTGGATGCAAAGATATTTCTACGCCTTCTGCTGTAAGCATTTTTCAATTTTACGATCTCTTTAACAGATGAAGAAATAGAAGCATTTGCTAAGCTCGTGAAAGATTTTCACTTGCCATCATAGAACTTCGATATGCCCCTCCTGCAAATATTCAAAAGCAACCATAATCAATGGCACATAAAGGACGGTATATCTTCACAGATAGTAAAGGACCCTTTCAACTCAAACTTTTCCCCCGTGTTTGAGAAAATCAACTCAAGTCGAAATTTTTTTTCAGGTAAAGCAATCATTTTGACATCAAGTATGCAAAAGCAGTCGCTTATCTCAGATCTAACCTAACAAATCTAACCATCAATGAACTCCAACTCCAACCTTTATGAGGAAAAGAGCAACCAAATCTGATAATCCCATGATAAGTGGAATTTGAAAGACATTCAACAGGTTATGAAGCAACATCATAATGCTACCTCCGGACACAGGACTTCAAGGCAAGCCATCACATTGTCCTAACTTAGTGTTCTTTCCCAGAAGATCTCTAACCCTAGTTCATGTAACGACCGATCAAAATTTGCAGATTAACAAATCTCTGAGGCATAATCAGTCCTGAACTAACAAACAGCTCAATTTTTCAGACTAACAATGATCAGAAAAATGCAACAAACTGGCAGCTGTTATCTCAAGTTAATCTGCACTTCATCACTAAAACTCTATCAGTCATATTCCAACTAGATCTTACTCGTTAAACTCAAGTTTTGTCCTCCTACTACACACTGCAAAATTACCATACAAGCAAGCTATCTCTACCCATCCATCCGACAGGAACATCATCCCGAAAATGAATTGCAATTCAAACTAGAAATTTTCTGAATTATCAGCTCATGTATCCAAGTACTTCCGCTCCACGTGCTTCGTGTGGAAAGTGGGAGAACTCAATTAAGAAACCAAAGACTGACCTTTGGATGTCAAAACTCATTGAACAACTTCCTCTTCTCACAGACGAGCGGTGCTATCCTAGCCTCACCTTCAAAGGCGACTTGATCTGACACAAAGCACAGAACCTGTCAAAAACCAAAATGAGAAAGCAAACGTGCGTCGAGGCACAACAGACACCACACCGCCTCACCTAGTTTCGGCTTCTTGTCGGCGACAACGCCGAGGTAGCGCGTGACAGCGTGACTCGATTGAGCTTCGTGTTGGAATACTCCTGCAGTTCACTCGCCTCTTGTCTCAGCTCCAAGTAATCCTGCCTTGCAAGCTGCATCCGAAAATCGCTCTTCTCAGAGCTCGGCAACAGAGAAGGAATCAACCGAAGCAAAGAAGCAAAAATTCGAAATAGTCAAATCCCCAACTCAATCGGGAGCCAAAATAGAGCGCGAGACGATCGGAGCGTTTCGGAAAAACCTGGACATTGTCCGCGAGACGCTGGACCTTGGAGGCCAGCGGGAGCTGCGAGGGGGCGAGGAGGCGGCGGCGGCGGCGGCGGCGGAGATCGAGTACCGCCGGACGAGGGGGCCCTCGGCCGGTGCTGGTCGTCGGCGTCGAAGGAGGCGAAGGTCGACGACGACTTCCGCGGCTCGAAGTCGCTCTGGACCTTAGAGGCCAGCGAGAACTGCAAGGGCGGCGAGGAGGCGGCGGCGGCGGAGATCGTGTACCGCCGGATGAGGGGGCGCTCGGCCGGTGCTGGTCGTTGGCGTCGAAGGAGGCGGAGGTCGACAACGACTCCCGCGGCTCGAAGCCGCTCTGGATCTTGGAGGCAGCGGGAGCTGCGAGGGCGGCGAGGAGGCGGCGGTGGCGGCGGCGGAGATCGAGTACCGCCGGACGAGGAGGGCGCTCGGCCGGTGCTGATCGTCGGTGTCGAAGGAGGCGGAGAAAGATTTTTGTGAGAGACACTTCGTGCGGGAGAAGACAGAAGAGAAATGGCACTTCAAATGCGAAGGGCGGGAGAAGGACGCGGCAAAAATTTGACTAAAAATAAAAGCGGGACCCGGGTCCACGTGTCGACACGTGTCGTATCCTGATTAGGCGGGACGCACGGTGACGTGGAGCGCCCGGCACACCTAATATTTTCTCATAAGTTTCACTTGCATCGTTGGACTTCTTTGTGACTGGAATGCCTTCTTCTCGGATATTTCCATTTTTCTTTTCACTTGTTTAGAGAATGCAATATTTTTCCTTGATGAAGTTATTCTCAACAATGCCCAGCAATTGCTTGGTATACCACTTAACACTTAGACTTCATTGTACCGTTTTCACAAATATGTGAATGAGTGCATGAATCAGCATTTTTGAATTCCCTAATTATTCTGGTCATTGTTGTTCTTAATTTCTCCATCTGACTGATTATCCTTAGTAAGATGATATGCCCATTTATTCAATATACATGGAGTATTCACTAACGGGAGTATTGTAATGGAAGAAATAACTGGATGTGATCTCTGTTCATTTCTTTTGCCCAACGATGATGTATAGAATAGTCATATCCGAATGCGATGAAGAAAGGCCAAATATATGCTCATACACCTCTACATAGACAATACTGAGGGAAAAATCAACATGGCATGCACTTTTTATGTGGGAATTATTTATGTGATTAATGAGAGGTTCCCGATAACCCTGATGATCTAGATGATTGCAGGATGAAAAATTCAAAAAGAATGATGAATTGATGTTACTGAACATCATCTGGCATTAGTTTGTTGTTTTTCCCCCTTGAATAAATTTTACATGCTAAGTAGTTTGTCTGCTTGAATGAATATCATTCGACTCATTTTAGTGTTTTCTGGGTACTCTGAAATATCTCTGTGAACTAATGTCTCGGGCTGAGCAGCCAACTTAGGCTGTGCAGCAGGTAAAAATGCCCCATCATGAATAACCCGGATTATTATAGCACATTTCAGGACAGTCCTGCCTTTCACAACCAAATAAAATGCATCTCTTTGTTGCCAGGCCTGATCAGACTGAAGATTCAGAACCTGTGAAAGAGACCTGCATACTTACAGGACCCACTTATTATAGTTTCCTTCTTGGTTAGTCCGTGGTAGTAAAGACCAGGCTGAGGAATCTTATGTCACATGGGTAGAGGAGCAAGGCGTGACTTCACTTAATTACATGTTTCTGAATCTTCCTTTTTCAACATAGTTGATCTTTACTTGCGTCTCTGCATGGTTCAGGCATCTGCTTTTGATATTTACGTCCTGCTTCGTTGGATGATCCACGCCAAAGAATGTAACATCTCTGGATTTCGTTTTGATTTCTAGACACATTCCATAGAAGTGTTTCCCTTGCATTTCTACTGCCTATTTCTACGATTTATTTTGTTGAAATCTGCGAGATCTCAGCACCTACTCTGTCATCAGTTTATGATCTCTTAGTTCCTAGATTTCTGGGAATGTACCATAATATGGTTGTGTGGTGTCAACTCTCAACTTAAACAGACTCTTCTGGACAAGAGAATTAAAAGAAGAAAAAGGCAAACAGATTTCCTGAGAATTGACCGCCACAAGTTAGAGGCATGGCATTCAAACATGAGGCTTCCCGATGTTTCTATGAGCTACAACAATGAAGAAAGCCATGGGTTGACGAGATCGGTACAGATGATTTGTGACCCGACGAACTTAGATTCAGAAGGCTAGCTGGTCATCTTACGTCTGCTAAAACAACAAATGCTATGCCAAGTACCTTTTGTTAGACCTAATCTAAACAACATTAGGAATATGAAGCCCGGGAGAGTGTTTCCGAACTTTTCCTCTTCCCATTATATGCCCTTCGAAATTTGTACCTTTTGATATCCCAGAAATTGCATCCTCCGAGATCTTCATAGAGAAGACCCTTCTTCCTATACATTCCAGTTCATGTCATCATCAATATTCAAATTCAAAAGTATCTTTTGACTTCACAGTTCTTAATGCCACAAGCATCTCTCTTTTTCCGACGATGGAAAATTATTCAAGCAGTTATGTTCGATTTATGTTTTCATGAAAACTAAATACTAGCACGGTGAAATATGTCGTGAATTAAAAGAAGCGATCTTTTTGTTTCCTTCCAATTTTTAATTGTACTTTTATGCCATTAATTTCTTTCCCTCATTGCTGCTTAATACTCCCATGTATATTATTCTCTTGTTGGTTTGCTTTCCATGCTCTTCATTATAACGTGCCAAGAAAAACGATGTCTTATTATTATCTTGATATCTTTTTATCAACATTTTCTCAAGTCATTATTACAATCTGTACACATTGTTGATTGACCTTTTGAATCATCGTGATTTATTCAATCTGTAACGTTCAGCCTTCATGTTTGTAGTTTCGTATTGATATTTTTACATTATGAATCTTCCTTGCTTTTGATAACTATTATTTTAGAAAATAGGCTGGTTTATTGACCTTGACTTAGAAATGTGCTGAGTCGTTGCCTTCTAGCTCTAGCCATTATCCTGTTCTTCCATTCACGGCTCCAAGAGAGCCTTTCCCTTTCACTTCTAGAACTCTTCCTCTACGCGTGCTTAGCCATTGTCTTTCAGGCATTATCCGGTGGCGGTTCTATCTTTGGTGCTGAATGGAGTAAACCAACGTGCGCTTATTTTATTGTCATTTGTACACCGACAGCTTGGTTAGCCCGTCTGCGCATGTGAAGTTCGTTTAACGTTTGCATTGTAGTCCTCTTTGGCGGCGACTTTGATAATGTATCTAAATGCAAGGGGGAAAAAGGAAGAAAAGGACGTAATAGCTATTTTTCCACTATAATTATGTTACCATTATAGTAGTTTCTAAAAGCCAACCCTAGATTAGCTGAGCAAGGCAATCACTCTGTTTTCTCCCTCCAAAAGGCCTCGGTCGCTTTGGTAGTGACGAAGTGCTGATTAGATCTACCATGCCTTTCGAGGAAAGAACTGGGAAATATTTTTTATTTTATGACAAATCTAATTGGTAACTTATCAAGATCCCCTTGTAACCCAGCAAATTACTTCCATCCATCACAATCCATTTAATCCCAAATTTTGTTAAATTACAAAAAAAAAAAAAAAAAAATCTCAAACTGATAGACTTGAGCCACATTTATTTTTGCAATCTAAAACTAGTTTAGGATAAATATAATACGGATAATACTAATTTGAGATTTTTTTATGACATTAGCCCAAAAAAGTTCAAATTTTAGTTTATATTTTAAAATAGCCATGTAAGCGTCTTCAGATCAATTAGGGAAAAAAAGAGCATTTAATTCAAAGACTGAATTGGTATAGAAAAGTTTTGTTCGGGTCGTACATTTTGCAAAAGTTTAAAGGAGTTGCTTTTGACCACCACCATGAACAAAAGAATATTGTACCTATTCGTCTATAATTGGGATGATCGGGTGCTTTCCTTATGATATTTATATTTGGTTGTAAGATTTACAGCTAAGTACTAACTTCAGCTATTTGATCGTTCTAGTCTACAACAAATGTACTAGGAGATATAAATTTTAGCTTCAGGAATTACTGTAGACTCAACATTTAACCGAAAAGAAACAAAATTAAAAAGAAAAAAGATTATCAGTGCCCACATAATGGAATAATTAAGAAAATTAATAAAGAAAATTATTATAATCAATTCTGATTAAATACAAACGACGAATTATATAAGTCGTTATTCGTCCCAACATCTCTTCCCACAGTGTTGTCGGTGATCATGTTAATTTTGTTTTTTAATTTATAAATGACATGGTTGTCAGAGATGCCAGCTGATCCATGAGCCCCATTACATGTTCTTTAATAAATACAATAGCATTATCTCCAAACTAACGACGAACTGGACGGAAGAAGATGCCTTCTTTTTTATTATGCTATAATAATACAATGGCAGCCCGGCACATTCCCACTTGCCTGGTTGTCATTGACGATCAAAGAATAATTCTCTTATTTCTATTCACTTTTCATTATTTTCATTCCATTAGAATACTTTTGCCTTCATTCTTAAATTTCAAAAACAATATATCTGGCATTTATAAAAAAAAAAACAAAGATCCAAATTTCTGAAAATCATACAATATTTTTATATGATTAAAATTGAACTTATGTACGGTTGTCTGTACATTATCAAAGATTTGAGTTCAGTATTAGAAAATAATTAAATCTCATTCATTTAAAGCCAAAATACAAATAAAAAAAGGAACAAAAATTATTTCCACAATGCCAACTTTTTTATGTACATTGGGAAAAAAAGAATTCTGAGCTTTTACGACAAAAGAAAAAATAATTGCAAAAAAAAAAAAAAATGCAGGAAAAAATTGAATACCTACAACCAGAATACCCATACACGATACTGCTTGAAACCCCAATATGCCTTCAAATAATTGGTAGAATACAAACACTAAAAGTAAGGTAACTATGATAAACTTGAGTCACATTTATTTTTGTGATACAAAATTTAGTTTATGATAAATATGGTATGGATAATATCAATTTGAGATTTTTTTATGATATTAGCCAAAAAAAAAGTTCAATTTTTAGTTTATATTTTGAAATAGCCATGCAACCGTCTCCAAAGCAATTGGAAAAAAAAAAGCATTTAATTCGAAGACTGAATTGATGAAGAAAAGTTTAAGGTTCCGGTCGTACATTTTGCAGAAGTTTAAAGGTTATTGGTGTTTTTTTCTTTTTAAAATATATTTTGTTGTAAATTTTTATATCCGTCTCGCCATGGTCCGCCGGTCAAAGAGGCCCTCGTACACCCCCACTCCCATGGTATGAAACTGGGAGATGCATCTTTGAAATAGAGAAGAAAAAGAGACGAAAACTGAGAGGAGGAGGTCCCCCAGCTCGGAAACCATTTTCATTTTGAAAGTAGATGGACTTCCAGAATTCTAGCGGCCGTGGAGTAGGTTCCTCCGAAACAAGAGAAAAGAGTTACGATGTGTTTTTGAGCTTCATTGGACTGGATACTTGCAGGGATTTTGTGCATCATCTCTACCGTGGCCTCCTCCGAGCGGGGTTCCGCGTGTTCTGGGATGAAGAGGAACTCCCCGTGGGAGAGGAGATTTTGACGTGGCTTATGCAAACGACCAGGCATTCCAAGATCGCCATTCCGATCCTGTCAGAGAACTATCCGTCGAGCAGCCGGTGCCTCCGAGAGCTGGCTCAGATTGTGGAGTGCCACAAGACGACGGGCCAGATCATCATGCCCGTCTTCTACAAAGTCACGCCATGGGTCGTGACAAACAGATTCCACGGTTACGGCGAGGCTATCAAGTGGCATAGAGAGCGCGGAATCGACCCAGACACCCTCCAGAAATGGGAGGCAGCTCTCAGCTATGTGGGATCCATCCCAGGGTTGGAGATTGAAAGGTGAGTGTAATTGAGCAAGTTCGATTGAGTAACCTAGCATCCAAATTTCAAGGTAGCGCTTACTTCAATTTTGGTTAAGACTAATGCTGCTAGGTGTATCAATGCCTGATGTAGCTCCCTCTGATCTGGTACTGGACATGATCCGCTTGTTAACATTCTCACTCCCAGCTTGCCACATTACTTAATGTGTCGGTTTTGTTGATAAATTTCAGCGTTCTAGCGTTACACGTATCTCATAGCTCAGTTTTTCCATGTTGGATCACTGCATTAAATGGGAGGCAGCGGTTATAGTTGTGATTTTATATCAATACGAGAATTAGATGTGTCAAAATGGGTCATTAACCCATTTATGGACCCATTTCTAGTTAAATGGGTCGTTAATGGGTCAAGCCTTATTTCCCAAAACACCCATAATGGGTTTGAGGTTGAGATATATGGGTCTTAAATGGGTCTGAGAATAGACCCATTTAAAATTCATTAAAAATTAATCCATTTATAGAGAGATTCTCTTTTCTCTATTTAACTTTACAAAAATCTTTTTTTTATTTATAAAAACCAAAATTATAATTATTTTTTTATTTTGATTTTCTTTTCTCTTTTTTTTTTCTTTCTTCTTCCTCCGATCGCCGGCACGACGATGGCCGGCGACCAAGCTAGGCGAGCCTCGAGCTCGCCGGATCTCGGGAGAGGCGGAGGCCTCGCCGGATCCGCGGCGGGCTCAAGCGAGCTCAAGGCCGGCCGACGCCGGCAAGCCTCGAGCTCGCCAGATCTAGCGAGGCGGAGGCCTCATCGATGTCCCGCAAGGCTCGAGCCTCGCGGATCCAACGAGGGGCGAGCTCTAGCTCGTTGAATCTAGTGAGGCGGAGGCCTTGCCGACGGCCCGGCCGAGGCTTGAGTCTCACCGATCTAAGCTCGCCGGATTTGACAAGCTTAAGGCTTGCTCGTGGCTGGCCACCGACCGTTGTCGTGGCTAGCGGCCGGCCAAAGAAGAAGAAAAGGAAAAAAAGAAAATTAAATTTGTTTATTAATAATTAAAAAATAATTAAAATTTTAATTTTTAAAAAATAATTAAAATTCGGTTTTTTAAAATAATTATTTTAAAAATTATAAAAATTTTCTATTAAATTTTTGTTTTATAAAAATATTTTAGTAATACCAATTTTTTTAAACATATATATATAAGAAATAAGCTTTTTTAAATTTAATTAAATGGGTCGGTATGAGTCGGGTTGGGTCGAGTATGAGTCGAAAAATTTACATTAGACATAAATGGGTCATAAATGGGTTAATTGATCAATTTGAGTTAGACCATTAATGATCCGACCCAAACCTAACTTGACCCACTCATTTAACACCTCTAAGGAAAATGTTCTTCCTCTTGGAATCTCATCCTAGGAAAATCTAACTCTTGCGAGAAAATGCCAGTGTAGAGTGGTTACCGATTTGCTTAATTTTTGTGGATGCAACTGACAACCTTTGCATCCCATCATACCGTACTTTGTCTGTGTTGATTTAGCAAAAACACGTGCAGCTAATTGCGTGGCTGTTTGTCTAAAGCTGATCGATGTATGATAGTTTTTTAAAGGAAAGCGTGGACTTTTTCTTGCTAACTACTTCAGAGTTCAGACATTGTTGGACTTACATTAATCTTTGTGCGTGACTTGTGCCCACGGGCACGCGTGATACAGCCCCGGCGCAGATGCTTCACTCATCGATGAACTCATCGCAAATGTGTTGAGGGCGCAGAACAGTTACCTTGTTGACATCAAGCATGATGTGGAAAGAGTTATGGAATTACTAGACGAGGAATCTAGTGATGTTTGTGTAGTAGGAATACACGGCATAAGGGGCACCGGGAAGACCACAATTGCAAAGCTCATCTGCAAAAAAATGTTTCATCTTTTTGATGGCTGGAGCTTTCTAGAAAGCATTAGAGAAAATGAAGAAAGACAACTAGGTTTAAAAATTTTACAAGGTCAGTTGTTTTCTGACCTTCTGGGTGAAACACATGGACAAATTAATTCTTTTGAAAAGAGGACCAAGCTTCTCAAAGACCGATTCAACCACATGAAATTTCTCATCGTTCTTGATGATGTTAGAGCAAGCTTTCGACTTGAACAAATTCTAATAAATCGTGATTGGTTAGGCTCTGGAAGCAAGATCATAATTACCACCAGAAAAGTACAAGCTTTAGCTGAGCTTGAAGGGTCCCGAATTCACGAGGTCTTGGGCATGCAAAAAGGTGATGCCCTTGAACTTTTCCGCACCCATGCCCTCAGGGAGAGGTCTGTTCTAAATGACTTCTATACTCTGTCCGAAAAAATAGTATCAACTATTGACTGGCGTCCTTCGACAATTGAAGTTGTTGGGTCGTATCTATGTTCTAAAGCAAAGGGCGAGTGGGAGCAGACATTAAACAAGTTGCAAAAAGTAAACGAATTTGAAAAAGTACCTCGGCCACGAGTTCAACAACAGAAATTGAAGGTAATCATTGATGCATTACCTGACGAGCAAAGACAGATATTTCTGGACATTGCTTGTTTCTTCACTGGAGAAGACGAAAGTGTTGCATGCTACCTGTGGTCTGACTGTGGTTCTGCAAGCAGATCAGTATTAAAGGTGCTCATGGACTCGTCTATTGTTAAGATTGAGAATGGTAAGCTATGGATGCACGATGAACTTCGAGACCTAGGTAGGAATATTGCCCTATCGGAAAATCTTGAACCTGAAAAGTGCAGTAGATTGTGGAGTCACAAGAGAGCCTTGGATGTGTTGAAGAATGAAAAAGTAAGATACAAATTCATTATTGTTTTTACCTTACGATTGTATGCCTTACAACTCATGTTTCTCTTTTGATAGAGGAAAAATACTTATTGTGCATATGTTCCACAAAAAATAAAAAATAAAAAAATATTTTCCTAAAAATGATCATTTATATTTTTAGAAATAATTAGTCAATGAAATTTTTGCATCATTGATAACAATTTATATATTCATAGACAATAAAAATATTTATTGTTCATTCGTTTTTGTGAGAGATGAAAGCAAGCATTTTCAAGAAATTGTTTTCAAATTTTTTTTTTTTTTGTGAAATAAATTGATCCTAAATAAAATGATTTCTTTAGGTTGCAATCCCTTGGTAACTCAAATCCTGTATTCCACGTGCAGGGAACGGAAATAGTTAAGGGAGTTCTTCTCGAATTTGGCAGTTGGTCACATCACAGTTTTGGACCAGCACATTTTGCAGGGACATCGAGCATAAGATTCCTTCGATTGGATCAAGCGAACCTCATTGGAAATTTTAAGGGGTGTCTGTCAAGTTTAAAATGGCTCCATTGGCAAGGTTGTCCTCGGAATCTTCGTGCCAAGAATTTGGATTTGGAGGAGTTGGTTATTCTAGATCTTTCCCGAAGCATGGTCCATGAAAAATGGAACGGTTGGATTCAAATCCAGGTAGAGAAGTATATTATTTTTAATTTCATTTGTCAAATTGTTGCGGAAAAGTTAACTCTTTTCTTTTTCTTTTTCTTTTTTATGACAGAATGTTGGAAGATCTTATAGATGATTCTGATTCTATTAGATCTTTTGATTAGAGTAGTAAATAGGAAATTATATATTCATGTATATTGCTTTTCCTATTTTATTCTTTTTCCTATTCCTTTCTTACATTATAAATGTATATTGTAATGTTATACAGAAATATACAGTGAAACACTTTCCCAAAGCTTCGTTCTCTTTTCTGTCATGGTATCGAGCTTTCGCTTCCGCCCTAGCTTCCGCAACTTTCGAATTGCCATCGTTCCTCTCTTTGATTTGTTGATGTGCATTCCTTTCGCAGAACAAATTGAAAGAACGATTAGGAATTCATTCTCAATATCATGACAAAGGACAAGAACGTTATGAATCCTTCAGCAGAAGATTCATCAATCCGTAATCAGCAAATTTCATCTTTTGATCGAGACGGATCGGCGGAGAAGAGCGGGTGACTAATGTCTCCACCCCCGCCCCCGCTCCGGTACGATTCCGGGCCAACTTACATCGGCCTCCAGCTCCGTGGTATCCCACACAATGGGGCCGGTATCCATATGGAACCGACCCCGGCGAGTCGGGTCAAACGGCGCGGGTCACAGACCCGGATTCATGCCGGGACCCGGGTTCATGCCGGGTCAAGGAATTGAGCCCTACCCGTTTTCACACGGACCACCGTATCTATTTCCATTCAACGGCGGCCGGCCGGAGCTCGGAGATCCGCTCTACACGTCACCGGCAGACGGGCCGGAGTTACGCCTAATCACCCAACAGCTTACCGGACCGGCGAATTACCACTCTTGGGCTCGCGATTTCCGGCGAGCACTCGTTACTAAAACTAAAGAAGAATTCATCGACGGAACCTTACCTTGCCCGACGGATGAACGACAGCAGAGGCATTGGCGGCGTTGCAATCAATTGGTGCGCACCTGGATCGAAAACCGCTTGGCACCGGATGTTGCCGCCGGTCTTCCTCCGACGAAGATCCGAAGAAATGCGGGATAAAATACAGGAGATGTACGGGAAATCGATAGGGCTAGGCTATTCTCGTTGACGCAAACCCTAACCGAGCTAAAACGGGGAACCTCTCGGTTACCGCCTGTTTCAACCGGTTGTCGTCTCGTGGAACGAAATTGAAGCAGCCGAAGACAAGTTGGAGGGGCCGGAAGCCACCCTCCGACAATTTTATGCGATGAGAGAAAAGGAGAAAGCCACCAGATTTCTTCTTACCTTAAACGACTCGTACACCGCCTTTCGATCGCAGATTCTTGCGATGGACCCTCAACCTCCTCTCGGCCGGATCTTCCAATTGGCCGTGCAGGAGGAAAATCAGAGAGCCGCCACGACTGAACATGGTCGGATTGCTGAAGGAATGGGCTTCGCGACGTTTCCCTCAGGCTTCGTCTCGACCGAAAACATCACTGGCACCGGAGGAAACCTCGGGTCCACAGGACAATCGAGAGGAAAAGGGTTTGCAGCTGCGGCTGCGGCTGCGAGGAGTGATGAAGATTACCCTAGGTCTTCACGGATGGACGGCTGGGATCGTCTCGCTGGATCTGACGGTTTGGATAAGTTCGCTGGATCTGACGGTCGAGGGAGACGCGCTGTATCAAACGGCCCGGATCATTCTTTCTTAACGAACGGCTGGGATCGTCTCGCTGGATCTGACGGTCGAGGGAGACACGCAGGATCGGACGGCTACAGATTGATGAATTATCCGGTTGAATCAGACGGTCGATATTTCGCCACGTCAGCGCCAGTATACAAAGCATCGTACGGCACACGAAATGCCACGTCAGCAGGCAAGGTCAGTGGGCAAAATTCAAAGTTTAAAAATAAATATTGTGAATATTGCAAACGTCCACACCATACTGTCGATACGTGCTGGAAATTGCATGGGAAACCCGGCAATAAAAAGGAAAAGGAGTCTTCAATCTATCAGGTATCTATGCAAAGGAGTGGTGGAACATCTCAGCAGACTATCACTCAAGAACAATATGAAAATATTGTGCAAGCTTTGAGTCAGCTCAAGGCTGGTGATAATGGTGCAGGATTTTCAGGTATTTTTCCCCATGAGACGAATTCATTATCTATTAATGCATGGATTATCGATTCGGCGCAAGTGACCACATAGTCTACGTAACGAGTACCTAATTTCTCATGCTCATCAAAACACACGAGTCTCCTATTACGGTACGTCTTCCAAATGGAAACATTATGAATGTTACCAAAATCGGCACCGTACATCTTGGTCAAAACATTGTCCTTAAAAATGTCCTATACATTCCAGATTTTGAGTTTAATCTTATTTCTGTCGCAAAAGTATGTATGGACAATTCCTGCAAAGCCATATTCAATTCCAAAAATTGTGTCTTTCAGGACCTTTCGACTGGCAGAGTGATGGGCTTGGGTAAAGAGGCACAAGGACTCTATTTTTGGGTCAATTCTCTAGGAGATTTAGAATTATTGAATAAAGGCATTTATTGTAATGCAATTAGTTATAATAAAAATCTCCTTTTGCATCAACGATTGGGTCACAGTGCTCGATTTCCCCATCCAAAATGCCCCATATGCCCTTTGGCTAAGCAGACTCGAGCATCTTTTCCTGTTAGTACATCTCAAGCTAAAAATCCTTTTTCATTGCTTCACATGGACATATGGGGTCCCCACCATACTTCTCATCGCGATGGATCTCGCTATTTTCTTACAATCGTTGATGACTATAGTCGGGCCACTTGGTTATATCTTATGCAATCCAAGAGTCAGACATTTACTCATTTATCAAATTTCCTTTCCTTCATTAGGAATCAATTTAATAAATCTGTACATCGAATTCGTACAGATAATGGGCGAGAATTTTTACTTCGATTGTGCAACTTTCTTTGTCTACTCATGGGATACTTCATGAGAGTTCTTGTACATATACTCCACAGCAAAACGGGGTCGTAGAAAGAAAACATAGACATCTCTTAGAAGTAGCCCGTGCCCTTAAATATCAAGCCTCGGTTCCGAAGAATTTTGGGAGATTGTGTGGTCACGCTGCCTATCGATTAATCGCATGCCAAGTCGAATTCTTCATGGTAAAACTCCTTTTGAGATGCTTTACAAGAGACAGCCAGATAATAGCCATCTTAGAGTATTTGGTTGTTTATGTTATGCAACAACTGTGGGTCCTCGCGATAAAATGAGCCCTCGTGCAACACGATGTGTTTTTATGGGATACCCTTCTCTTCAAAAGGGTTATCGTGTTATGGAGATTTCTACAGGGGATTTCTTTACTAGTAGAGATGTTATTTTTCATGAAGACGCATTCCCCTTCAAAGAGAAGCACTCTTCATCACAAGACAACTCATCAAACAACAATCGATTTCTCTTGACTGATGAAGATTTCTCATTAGCATCTGGGTTTCTTATGACATCTCCAACCCCTATGGCAACGGCACCACCAGCATTCTCAAATCCGGAGATGGAATTATCAGCTTCATCAGAGGAAGTTTTCTCATCTACTTCAGCAGAAGACACAACAGCAATGGCTGCTGAATCATCCATGACCTCTGAAAATATGGTTGATATACCTCGTCGTTCTGGAAGACAGACTCGCCCACCTACATGGACGAAAGACTATATCTGTTCTGCTGCAAACTCTTCAAGTACACAATATCCTATTTCATCCTATGTTTCCTTCAATCAATTATCAGGAGAACATATGATTTGTATTAGTCGAATCTCTGAAGAACAAGAGCCATCTTCATTCACCGAGGCAGCAAAAAATCCTAAGTGGCGGCGTGCAATGGAATCCGAACTTACTGCACTCATGGAGAATCATACTTAGGATGTTGTTCCTTTACCATCGCATCGGAAACCAATAGGATGTAAATGGGTTTATAAGATCAAGTTTAAATCTGACGGTTCCATAGAACGCTACAAGGCTAGGTTGGTAGCCAAAGGCTTCACTCAAAGAGAAGGTTTCGATTATCACGAAACATTCTCTCCAGTTGCGAAGGAAGTTACCGTCCGATCTTTTTTATCTGTTGCAGCAATTCACAATTGGTCCTTGCATCAAATGGACGTCCACAATGCATTCCTTCATGGTGATTTAGATGAAGAGATATACATGGATCTTCCTCAAGGATTACGCAGACAGGGGGAGTATCGGGTATGTCGTCTTCGTAAATCCTTGTATGGATTAAAACAGGCATCTAGACAGTGGTATGCCAAGTTTACTGCTGCTTTAACCAATGCAGGTTTCCAACATTCCAAGCATGATCATGCTTTATTCATACGAAATGTTGGAAAATCATCAATTTATTTGCTAATATATGTTGATGACATATTAGTCATGGGAAACAATGATTCCCATGTTGCAAGATTTAAGGAATATCTGCACTCCACTTTTCACATCAAGGATTTGGGACCTCCCAAATACTTTCTTGGCATTGAAATTGCCAGGACTGATAAAGGAATTTCTCTCAGTCAAAGGAAATTTGTCTTGGAAATCATTTTTGAGGCTGGATTATCAGGATGCAGGCCAGCAGTAATTCCCATTGAACAGAATGTCAAGTTGACGACACGCGAGTATGATCTTCATTCTTCTACATCAAACAAAGATCCGTTACTCGGGATCCGTCGGGATATCGACTTGTTGGAAAGCTGATATATCTTACCATGACAAGACGACATATGTTATGCCGCGAGATACTCAGCCAATTCATGCATATGCCAAAAGAGTCGCACATGAATGCAGCCTTAAAAGTAGTAAGATATTTGAAGGGATGTCCGGGGCTCGGTATATTTTTGTCTCGTGAATGTGATATGGGGATGACAGCTTATTGTGACACCGATTATGCTACCTCCGCCCGATGACTAGAAGATCTATCACCGGTTTTTTGTGTTAAATTGGGAAAGTCATTGATCTCGTGGAAGACAAAGAAGCAGTCCACCGTATCATTGTCATCGCTGAATCAGAATATCGAGCCATGGCAAAAGCTACTTGCGAAATAGTATGGATACGAGGACTTCTTTTGGACTTGGGAATACAGGTCAGTGGAGCAAGTGAATTGTTTTGTGATAATGATGCTGCACTTAAGTTAGCAGCAAATCCGGTTTTTCATGAGAGGACAAAACACATAGAAGTTGATTGTCACTTCACTCGCGACAAGATCAAAGAGGGAGTTCTCATAACAAAGGGCATCGGAACAGTGAATCAACCTGCAGATATTTTCACTAAGCCATTATGTCAAAGACAACACAAGTTTTTGTTAAGCAAGCTAGGTGTCCTCGACATATATAGGCCACCGGCTTGAGGGGGAGTGTTGGAAGATCTTATAGATGATTCTCGATTCTATTAGATCTTTTGATTAGAATAGTAAATAGGAAATTATATATTCATGTATATTGCTTTTCCTATTTTATTCTTTTCCTATTCCTTTCTTACATTATAAATGTATATTGTAATGTTATACAGAAATATACAGTGAAACACTTTCCCAAAGCTTCGTTCTCTTTTCTGTCACAGAAAGCCAAGAAATTGAAAGTTTTAAACCTCACCGGTTGTGTTCACTTGATCAAAACTCCCGACTTATCTCATTTCACATTTTTAGAGAGATTGATTCTTGAAAGATGCATGTGGTTGGATGAAATTGGTCCATTGGTAAAAAGTCTGCAGTGCTTGGTTTCACTGAACTTAAGGTTTTGCATTGAACTCAAAAAGTTGCCCCATGAGCTGGGTTCCCTCACATCCTTGGAAGATATTTTTATAGATGAAACCGCCATTCAAGAGATTTCTGCCTCCATCGGTGATTTGCAAAAGCTTAAAAGATTCAGTGCCTACAACTGTCTTTCATTGACCCAGCTGCCTGAATCAATTAGCCATATAGAATCTCTAGAAGTCCTCACATTAAATGGTACAAAAATAACTAAACTTCCCCTGTCTGAAGAGTTAGGAGTGCTGCAATACTTGTCAATAAGTAATTGTAGGTCGATATTGAACTTGCCAACGTTCATAGGGACTCTGGCTTCGTTGATTGAACTAGACCTATCAAGCACTGGGATTAATGAATTACCTAATACTATCAATGAATTAAGTTTTTTAAGAGTGCTCAAAATTGATTCTACTTTTGTAAGAAAGCTGCCTCGCACTATATGGAACTTGAAGAGCCTTGAAGAGCTTCACGCTTCAAGATGTCGGAGTTTGGAGGGGAAAATTCCAGGAGATATCAAGATGCTTTCCGCATTAAGGGTCTTAAAACTTGGATATTCTCAGATTCATGGTCTACCAGATAGCATTTCTGGACTTGCAAATCTCCAAACACTTGATCTACTTCATTGTGACCAGCTCCATGAAGTGCCCGAACTTCCTTCCAGTTTAATAAGCCTATCCGTTAGTTCTAAATTGATGGACAAGATCCCAGACATCAGTAGTCTGGTTAAGTTGGGGGAGTTAATCTTGGGTGATGGATCCCAGGAACTGGTGTTACCAGTCCAAGATCAAATTATGGCGAAAGAATACACTTTGCAGCTTGGGAGTTTGTTAGAGCTGAAGATATTGCAGCTATCTACGTTAAAGATCCAACTACTACCTATTGGGTTGCATTACCTTTATAAGCTCAGGAAGCTCTCCCTTTGCTGCATTCACTTGGAAAAGCTACCGTGGCTTCCTCCAGGTTTATTCACTCTATCACTTCGCCATTACAAATCGCAGACAATGCCAAATCTTTCGTATTTGGTGCTCCTGTCAGAATTTGAGCTTTTCGACTGTGCAGTAACAAAAGTTCCAGGCCTCGGGAAGTTCAAATCCTTGCAAGTTTTCAGAGTATCTTATTGCGACTTGCAGCAGGTGGATGAGCTGGAGAATTTGATCTTATTAGCATCATTAAATGTTTCAGACTGTCAAAGTCTTGAGAGACTTCCCGATCTATCAAAACTAACGATGCTGAAAGACATTAAAATCGAGGGTTGTCAGAGAATTCTTGATGATTTTTATAGTGTGGATTCACAGCTGGATCTCTCCGAGGGGCCAAGCAGTCCAATAATTGAGGCGGAAAGCCCATCCAAGGTAACCAACGCTATTGATTTTCCCAATGGACATGTCTGGAATTTTTACAAACATGAATGAATTGCTTGATAATAACAAAAATGCATGTCACGATGAATTACGATTTACAAGATATTTTCTCCCATTAACACATGCAGAATAATTTTGTCAAATGAAATTTGAGTCTTCAAGACTTTATATTTCTTTCAACTTTTTTATTGGGAAGAAACATGTAAGGACTCCATTTTCTTCTTTAAAAGGGCTTTTTCTTTTCTTTTTTTAGTATTTTTGCGATACACATTCTATTTGTGCTAGTTAGTATAATCATGGTTTCGGGAGGTATTGTTACGTACTCAATCCAAAACGTTGAGCGGTGTATTGGCATCTTAAACCTTGTTGAGGTGCAGAAAGCTCTAACCAATGTACTGGTATCTTAAATTTTTTATGTGGTGCTTCCGTTATGTTCAAGTTAATTCTAAATCCAAAGTGCTGTGAATAAATTGGGAGGAGTGGCTTATAGAAGGCATTCCATTCTCCAAACTGTTCTCTTGTAATTTAGACTTGTTTGACAAGCTACTCTTCCAAGTACATAGTCTAATCAATAATGTCAATGAGATCTCAAAACTCGTTTGGTATTTTTTCATGTTCAGTCTGTTTGAATCTAAGCATTTATCTGTAAAACCATTTGACACATGGTAGCAATCTTATTTGATGCATTAGATTCATGCTTACACAAGTTTTGTCACAGGTGGACTCTAGCAAACCAGCTAATACCAAACATTCATCCTTAAAGGGCGTCGAACCCATATACGAAGGTATGCTCTATCTGAGTTGTTCTATAAGATTAAGTATGAGTTAACACTTGAAATGTAGAACACTGAAAGAGGTCATCGCTAGAAATCTACCAGACCACAAGGATAGGCGGTTAAGGAATTATTTCAAGCTATGCTGTTGTTGTTGGAACTGGTTAAATTTTTCACAAATTTTTTTGGGCCATAAAGTAAGTCTTACACATTAGCTATTGCTCCTCTAGCCATAGTAAGCACATACGATCCTTAAGAATATAGTCCACAAGCACCGACAAACATCATTAACCCCATTTATTCTTGTTTCGCCGAAAGTGGTTGTCGATAAAAGACCTTTAACCAGTGGTTATATTTTTGGTTTTTTAAAGTAAATTGGATTTTGTGGCGATTCGGACAGAAAACGATAAATATGGGACAAACAACAAATGTTAACTAAAATAATAAAGAATTGACAGTACGTATAAATAATCGATGAATTAAATTGCAGAAAAATTTGATGAGTGTTTTTATTATTTTTTATTTATTTACATATTTAAATTTTAACCTTCCATTTATTGAAATTTTTGAAATTGTTCTAGTCCATCGGAATCACATGTTAGACTGAATTTGCATGTTACGTGTCGAAGAGTGTCTGGAGAGCTGATTAGGTGTCAAATTTTCAACACGTGTTGATCAAGTGAAGAGTATCAGAGAGTGTCGAAGTGTCCGATACAATATGAAGGCTCTCAAAAAATATTGATACTTTCTAAGTGAAAGGGTGACTCATGACATTCCTATATATTTCAAAAAAAAAATTTAAAAAAAATTTTAATTCTTTTGAAAGGGAATATATTGACAAAAAAAAATGATCTAAGGTTTAGCAGAAATATTGGGGCTAATTCATCCACAAAAATTAAGTTACGAGGTTAAATCAGTGAGCGCCCATTGCAAGATCGGCGTCGGACAGTCAATTATTCCATCTATGAAAGAGAGACTAAGGCAGTTACGTCTGAAGAAAGTCAAACCGAGAGAAAGTTAGAAGATTACAACTACTTGTGGATAAGAACATGCTGTTAAAGATCGTGACAGTAGAGCTAAGAATCTAAAAGGCAATTGAAGTTTGTGACTTAGAAGATAACCACCTATTGTGTACAAGGCTATATAAAGGCGGATAGAATCAATTAAAGAAATGAATCATATAAATAAATGGTAAATTAATATTTTAAATATAAACTTATTCTAAGATCTTTTTATTATATATTTATAAATTTGAATCGAATTAATTTGATTAAATAATTATATAAATGATAATTTATTAATATATTTAATATATAAGGTGACAAAGATATCGAAATTTGTTTTCTTTTAAAAAATGATAAATTAACTTATTGTATAATATTGTGTCATATCATATCATGCATCGCATATCAATATTTATGCTATTTAGTCTTACACAACCCTGGTAGAATGCTGGTATACCTACTCCATTATGCCGACAATCACTTTACCTTCTCCACTCTAATTTGAACACGTGGCGCGATAGGCGAGATTTGCTTACCATCACCGTCACCTGTCAGCCTATAGAGCCATTATTCGGGATCTGCTCTTTTTTAACGTCAAGCCCGAGATTGTATTTTTACCTCTCTTTTTTAACGTCAAGCCCGGGATCTTCCTCTGCTCATTGAAGTTGCAATTGGCCCAAGAATCAATCTACACCGTATGCGGCGTTTCAATCTCACTTTGACCAACTCCAGGAAGGATAACGGCAATTGTCGCCTCTATTTGCTTAGGCCCTGTTTGTTAACGTTTTTTTTCTTTGTTTATGAACAAAATTTCTGTTTTTTTTGTTCCAGGGAACAAAAAAAGAACAGAAACGCGTTTATTTGCGTTTTTGTTCCAAATCTATTTTTTTTGTTCCCAGGAACACATTTGGAACAGAAACGAGAAACAAGAAAAACATGTTTCTTGTTTCTAGAACAATTTTTAAGAACAAATTTTCTCTCTTCTCTCTTTTTTTATTTTCTTTTTTCTTTGGCTGGTCGCCGGCCTCGGCCATGGCCGGTGACCGGCTGTCGAGGGCTGGCAACCTCGCCGGAGCGTCACCAGAGCGTCGCCAGCCCCGGCAAGGCTTGCCGGCAGCGTGGCCCGGCGAGCCTACCCGTGGCAGGCGAGGCCGCCGGCCAAAAAGAAGAAAAGAGAAAAAGAGAAAAAAGAAAAAAGAAAGAAAATAAAGAAAATAAAATAAAAGTATTTAAAAATTAAAAACAAAAAACAAAAAAAAAAACAAAAATTTACCTAACGTGTTTTTGTTCATTCCCAAAACACGTTTACCAAACGCTTTTTTTCTGTTAAAAAATTGTTCCCTGGAGCGAGAAAGAATTTTTCTATTTTGTTCCCTAACAATTTTGAAACAAACGTTACAAACACACCCTTAATGACTCTAGAAGTAAGGGAGAATTGTCCAAAAAGTCCTAAACCTATTTAAATGTTGCCAATTCAGTCATAAACATTTTAATTTTGCCAATCGAGTCCTAAACCTTTTCACTTTGCTTTGATTCAGTCCATCCGGTCAATTTTGGCCGGAAAATGATGATGTGGACGTGACGGTGCCACATAGGACCACCGGCGTTGACGTGGACAATTTTTAATAATTTTTAATATTTTAAAAATTTTAAAAAATTTTGAAATTTGAATTTTTTTATTTATATTTTCTGTTTTTCCTCCTCCTTTTTTTTTTTTTTTTTTTTTGGCTTTTTGCTTGGCCTTTTCCGATGGCGAGACCGCGGCCACGGCGATGGCCAGCCATCGGCCATAGCCGGCCGGCGGCCTTGCCCGCCACGGCGAGGCCCGGCCTAGCGAGGAGGAGCCACGGCGAGGGGAGCCGCCCAGTGCGGCCCGGCAAAGGGTTACGGGCGAGGCCGACCGGCCCGGCCCGGGAGCCCTTGTCGAGGCTTGCCCTCACCTAGGAGAACCAAATCGGCAGGCCGGCCCTCGCCCTTGGTTGGGTGGGCGTCGGCCGTGGCGGTGGCCGCCATCGCCCACCCGGCCAAGTGCGAGGCCGACGCGAGCCTAGGCGAGGGCAAGCCCTGGTGAGGCCGCCCGGCTCGAGGGAGGGTCGCCTCGCCCAGCAACCCTTGCCGGGCCACGGTTGGGCGAGGGCTCCCTCGGGGCTCCTCCTCGCCGACGGGCCTCGCCCGTGGCGGGGAAGCTACCGTTAGGCACGGTTGTGGCCGATGGCCAACCACCGGAAAAGGCCAAGCAAAAAGCCAAAAAGAAAAAAAGAAAAAAAAATGAAAAGAAAGAAGGGAAAAACATAAAATAAAAAAATAAAAATAAAAAATTCAGAAAATTTTAAAATTTTAAAAATTATTAAAAATTGTCAACGTTAGCGCCGACGGTCCTACATGGCACCGCCGGTGTCCAAGTTTGCATTTTCCGGCCAAAATTGGCCGGATGGACTTAATCGGCAATAAGTGAAAATGTGTATGACTTAATTGGCAAAATTGAAAGGTTTATGATTAAATTGGCAAAACTATAATAGGTTTAGGACTTTTGGACAATTCTTCCTTGGAAGTGACCTCTACTAGCTACTAGGCCCTTGCTTTATCAAGCCTCGAATTCCTTTGTCCCTCCAAGGTTGCTTTCCTTGATACTAGGAAGAAGGGGTGAGCAGCGGTCTAGGGTTGACCCTGGACCGACCTTGGACCGGCCCAACCCTCGCCGGTCTGGTCCGGTTCCGTGGGGGACCGGGTTGGTCCTCGGTCCTCGAAATTCCAGGACCAACACATGCGGGTTGGTTCTCGGTCCTAAGAGTTTTGGGTCGGTCCAACCCCTGGACCAACCCTATATATTATATTATATTATGTATAATTCTTTTATATATTCAAACCTAAGTATAATGTCTGTCATATTATATTATATTGAAATGTTTTATCAATAACACTAATAGTAATTTTAATTTAAAACTTTTGTTGAGTATTAATTATGTGTCATTTGTTTTGTTTTTCAGGTGTTTAGAAGTTCAAGTGAATTAATAAGATGTGAAGTTATATATTTATGATTTATATTAAATATTTTGAACTTTTTATAGTTTAATTGTATTTTACTAATAAATTTCAGTTGCACTTTGCTTTTCAATTTGTGTCAAATGGTAGAAGTTTTTGAAGAGTAGAGTAGTATTGCAGTTGCTACGGTGATTTGCTAGTCAAGTGGTGTGAAACCTATTTTTTGGTTGAGTGGACTCTACATGATCAAATGCAGGAAAACGCTTTTGCATATGATGTTATGAATATTAAAGATAGATGATTAAAAGAACTTTCTATCTTGTCCTATATCTCGATGAGCGGTTAGCAAGTACGAAATTTCTGTTGTGTCATCTTAAATTTGCTAAATATGTATTGGTATTTATAATTTAGTTGCATAATACCGCATTATCAATGGATGTGTAATTTGAATTTGTAAGTTTGCTTTTTTAGGAAGTATAAAAAATAAGACGAAAAAAATTATCGATCGGTCCTCGGTTGACCCTGGAATCGGACCGAACCCATTGGGTCGGTCCGGTCCTTGGTCCCAGGCTCAATAGGGTCGGTCATCGGTCCTAAATATTGAGGACCGACACTGTATGGGTTGGTCCTAGGGTTAGGGGGTGGCCCGGACCAACCCGGACCATGCTCACCCCTACTAGGAAGAGAAACTTCCTTTCTAGTGGAAACACATTAGTGAATTTGTGTGGACCACCCCTTTCCAACGATTCAGAGCTTTTCCTTCCTTTGACCATTTGTTCTTCTAATAGTATTCAAGGATAAAGGATAAGTTCCCAATAGGAATCAGCTTGGAAATCCACCCAAATTGATGAGGCTCTCCAATTTTCTTGTTTTGACTAGAACCTTGATTTGTGTCTTCTGGGTGGCCTTACCAGCTTCCAGTCTTCTTGTTCCGTTCTTGGCCGATGACGATCACCCTTTTAGACTTATTTGCTATCACTTGGCTTAGTCCATGGGGTGACAGTCCGTCTTCTGCCGATTCAGCCAAATGTACCTACTTCGAATGCATGAAGGATATCTCTTACGAATCCTTTATGAGCCGTTTTTACAAGGACTCAAGCGAAGTTACTCAGAAAGAGCATGCAGCCTTTCTGTTGTTTTGGCTGTCCAGATACGTCCTTTTTTCATCCGTCGCTAAGAGTTTCCAAGGATTTAGCAAACCTGGCCTTTTATCTTGCTGAGAGCAAGCTTTTCGCTTTGGGGCTTCTCATACTAGCAGTTATCTACGGGGGCCTAAATCCCGCAGCTATGTCCATTTATGGGGACAAATTCGACGTCTTCTTCGGTCATTTCTGGGTCCTTCAGGCATGGGCAAAGTTGTTTTTTCCCTTCTTTGTTTTCAGACGTCAAGTATGCCGGGCCTCGCACCAGAAATATTACTGCTGAACCCTATTTTCTAGAGACCAAACAGTGTAGACTATAGAGTTACCGGCTCAAAACCATTCCTGCAAGTGTTTCTTCTTTTCAGTACTTTCGGAGCTGGCTTCTATGACCATGTGCTTGTCACAGCTGACTTCTGCCCTCTTCGTGTCCTCGACTTTGTTAATGTCTTCAACTTCGTCTTCTCCAACAGAATACAGAAATTCTGGCTCTTTGTTCTCACTCCTGTGGACCTTCCTCTATAGTTGTCGGTGAAAGGGAAACTCAAGCAATTTGGGCTTTCCCAGGGCTTCCCTATGCCTATCGTCTAATCAATGGAGTATCCATTCTGGAAGAAAAACCACTACGTCTCCACCAGCGACAGTCCCTTTGAATGTTGTCATCAGATTACGGATGATGTTCTTTTTAATCGGCATGTCATCAAAGAGTTTCGACCCCATCCCGGAGTTACCAGCAAATTCCCCGACTGGTGGGTTTTTTACCAAGAGGCCATAGTCAAACACAACTTCAGCTCCGTCATTAAAAAAGTGAAGGTTAACGACCTTTTTCCTTCTAATACCAAGAAACCCGAAGAAAACTCTTCTCCCGGCACTCGTAAGACCTAAAAAAACACAGGCATCAGCTAGCTACCTACATGATCAGTTTAATTTCAATCTCATGTACCAAAATTTTATCTATATTTGCCTTACGTGTAACACCCTGGATTATTCATTCGAGATATTATTTACTTTGAGTCATCTCATACTGAGTTGTCTCTCATCCTGACAATTACTCCCTATCTTCGTTGAACTGGCTCATTACAGGTCCACTAGTTTTCATGTGATTCATCCTTGAATCATAAACCCACCAAAGGGGTTTCGCTTCGTTATCACATTATTCCTTAATTAACTCACTTCTAATATTTAGTATGTCCTGTATTCACGGTTTTGTTTTTCGGCATACATTTAGGCAATTTCTCAAAAGATCAAGGGAAGAAAATTAATTATAAAGTTTTTGACAGAAAGGTGGAATATATCTTTTCAGGAAATGAAGGCAGGAGTGACAATATCAGGAGCAACGATGACCAATTGACGGAGCTCAATAGCCTTCCTGATGGTGGCATTAAATGGCGTCAAATTGGTAAAATCCTCGTATCAAGTAAAGAAATTGGTAAGGGAAGTAATGGGACCATTATCTACGAGGGCAAATATGATAAACGACCTGATGCTGCAGTGAAACGCCTTGTCCGGAATTACAATCATGTTGCCTCCAAGGAGATTGACAATTTGATAGCATCTGACTGGGGTGAAAATATTGTTCGGTATTATGGAGTGGCTTACGACGATCATTTCGTGTATCTTGCACTAGAGCGTTGTACTTGCAGCTTAGATGATTTAATCCGAGCACTTTCAGATTCTTCAAATAAGGAGTTCCTTGATGATCAAGCATCAATGGATGATTATAAAATCAAATTGGATTATGTTAGGGATATGATGCAGGATGTTAACTTGTGGTTGGCAGATAATCATCCCTCACCTCAGTTACTGAAACTAATGAGGTAATTTTTCATGTTTTGACATGCCAAAAGAGTATGATTCGAGAGACAATTGCAGTATCTTGCTTATTGCCACACACCTAAAATCAATTGTCAGATATTTGTAGTAATGAGCTTGCTTACACATATTTTACATGACTCAGAAGCATCTCATAGAGATAGTACCTTCATGTACTCTTCTTTCCTGGCTCAAGTGGACATCAGGTGCCTGTCGAAGGACTTAATTGCTCTACTACAAAAACTTCAAAGTAATGCATGATACAGGGAATTTTTAGGCCACTACCTTGAATGTGGTGAGCCTAATGCAAGTAACATCGTGGGCTGAGTTTTGAACCTCGCAGCTTCCTTTCTAGAGTTATAGAATAAGTTTAATCTTACTATCAAGGCTAAACTCTTAGATTTCTTCTCTTGGAAATCAATTAGGTATTATCAATTGCGTTGAGATAAATCCATTGATTCTCCCATCCTGGTAAAATCAGCATACCTTCTTTCTTTTTGATTCATGAATACTTTGGAGTCCTCATGAACTTAAATCAGTAAATGTTGATGTGATTGATACGGTGATCAAATTATGTACTGAGTTTTTTACTGTAGAGTTTACATAAAGAACGTGTAATAATTTGTTTTTCTCCAGTGTACTTTTGGCATCCTTAGTAGGCCTTAGTGTGTTAGAGAAATTCCTTAATTTCCAAAAGGATATGGCTTAGGATATGTATCTGATGCCTTTGAGTGGCCAGGATTCTATTTGGTTCCAGATACATCCTTGATTTAAGTCATGATGTCTTCTCTATATTATGATACAGGGATGTGGTATCAGGACTCAGCCAATTGCATGGTTTGAGAATAATCCATCGAGACTTAAAGCCTAATAATGTCTTGATTACTAAGTACCCATTTGCTGCTAAGCTATCTGATATGGGCATGAGCACATTCCTTCCTGATGGTAGATCTTCCTTGGAATCTCATGCCACTAGTAAGTGCTCATGGTAGCTTTATCCAGACCTTTGATATTCTTTTCCTCGATATTGATCCCTACATAATTTAAATCCATACAATGGTAAATTATCTTCGAATTCCTGGCTAAAAACTTCAGACCTATAATTTTACTTGTTAGAGCAATCTCTTCTTTTAAAGAAGACTGTTATGTTGGAAGTTAAGTTGCTTTGTATTGATTCTTATGTCACGGTAAAGTTTGTGGAGATTTAATAGTCTTTGCCATGGTCTCCCTTTGTTGATTGGTGAATCTATTTTATCCATCTATATATGATCCAAGTGATGAGATCTCTTTTATTGATCTTCAATATCTGTCTTCTAGGTTGTGGTACCAAAGGATGGCGAGCACCTGAACAGATTCTTCATAGTAAGTGCCAAAAGCAGGCAATGGATTTGTTTAGTTTAGGTTGTGTCTTATTCTTTTGCATCACTGGTGGACAACATCCATTTGGCGCATATATGGAACGTGAGTTCAACATTGCTAACGGCAATTTGGACCTTTTCTTGGTAAATGATATGCCGGAAGCTTATCATTTGCTTTCGTGTTTACTAAGCCATGAACCTGGATTGAGGTGAGTGTATTGTCATTGTTAATTTGTCTTTGCATCACTACCATTTTCATTCTGCCATTTGATAGATTTTATAATCATTGTTAGTTGACTGATTTCCATTTTCCTGCATCACTTAATCTCATGAGTATTAAAGGTGGCCTGAAATTCGTCGAACATGACTTAAATATCTCTCTTGCTGTGGGGCTCTACTTGATGAGCAAAAAAGGTGTAGATCCCACTTATTTCTTTTGGCAATTGATAATAGGAGTTGGAGAAATGGTTGACCATGTGATAGCCTAAATGCCTTCGACAATTGCAATATACCGATGAAAGATGATCATTGTCAGAAGCCTAATTATTAGGGCTATAAGTTTGTTACCCACCTATGAACAAATAAATTTCAATCATTCCTAGCATAGTATTAGATTTGCTATACATACACTGAAGAGGATTCCATATGAAGATTCAGAGGGTTTAGTATATGACACTCACTATGAAATAGGAATCATAGGGACTGGATGATTAGATTGCTAATTTAAGGTACTTGGAGTAAATAATTCCTGGGTTCTTGTTGTAGTCAAACAATTGCCTTCATCCCAGACTTGTGAATTTTGAAGTGCATGAAAGTTGTCAAACATTTTGGTTACTCTTTCATTGAGCTAATGCAATTTTAATTGTTTTAGAGATTGCACGAATGCCAAACTTGTGATACTTGTAAACTAAAACCTCAGTCCATCTCAGTATTGTTCGTGTAATTGATTTTTTTAAGTAAGTTGGGTCAATGGTAAATTACTTTTAATGACTGACAGGCCGAAGGCATCGGAAGTACTTCACCATCCATTTTGGTGGGATTCGGAGAGAAGACTGTCCTTTCTTTATGACTTCAGTGATAAAATAGAATGGGAATTTAAGGAATACCTAAAAAAAATAAAAAACAAAAAAAAATCGGAATTTAAGAAATACAAATTCCCATTTCTGGAAGCATTGGAGAAAACTGCGAAATCGATTTTCAAATTTTTAAAAAAGGATTGGGACCAAATAATAGATCTTGAAATTATGGCCGACTTACGTCTACAAGGGTTTGGGACCTATAAAGGTGGACTTGTCAAAGACTTATTGAGAGGCCGTGCGAAATAAGGTTAGCCACCACCGGAACGCTCCAGAAGAAGTTCAGGTACTCTCTCGCTCTCTCTCGGAATATCTGCACCACATGAATACAGGGTTCATATATCTGTTGTTGCTTTGATGATTCCGGCAGAAGATTTACGGAGGATATCCTGATGGTTTGGATGCTTACCTCGCTAGAAAATTCCCGAGACTCTTGATTGAGTCATACGAGGTGGCATCCAAATTCTGCAAAGACGACGATCGTACTTTCTTTTCGGGGGGTCAGAATGAGAAGTACTTTTAAGTGACGTTCTTTTGACCCTTTGGCCACTTCCCACGGTGATTCCTCCTTCAAGCCAGCAGGGTTGGGGATGAATGTTACAGGACATGCCACCCGTCTTTTTTGTTGTGTCCACTGTCTTGATTACGAGGGTAAAGCTTGACGGCCTGAGACTCTGTTCGTATTGTTCCTAATATCAAATTTTAAATAATTTTATAGAAAACTATTGCTGCATGTTTTAAATGTTCAATGTATTGTTCTTGACTTGACAACAAAAAAAAATGTATTGTCCTTGATATTGCATTAACAAATATTGTATTTCAATTCCATGCAATTTTTTTCAATATCACAATTTTTAAATTTAACTCTTGTGCTTTTTTTTCGAAAGTTCTACTTTTAGAGTTAAAAAAAGCAAAAGGTCCAAGCACACGCTTGGGCCGATACCGCCTGAAGGTCAGCCCTCGTAAACACTTTCATCAACAAAAAGTACCGTCACCCCCTTAATAGTTTAGCAACTTCTTTGCCTAGCTAGTGGTTTTTTTTTTCCGTATGCAAGCTAAATATCTAAAGAAAAATATTTATGTCAAGTAAATCTCAATGAAGTGGGTAACATTCTCAGTTATGAAAGAAATGTCATTCAACTCTCAGGTATTTACCTATGAAATAAGCATCACTCTATCATTTTGAAGTATTTGCCCACATGATTAATGATTTTTCTGTGTAATTTCTAAGTATCTCGTATAGTTGATAATTTTATCTCATTGGAGGGAATTAAAAGTTGAATCTACGTGTTATTAAAATATATATAAAGAAAAACCTTTATGTATTTCAAAACCTCAAAAAGAAATAAATAGCAATAAGATGCATTAACAGTTCTAAACCTCACATAGAAGGGACGAAAAATCTCATCTATTGTCTACATACTCCATGCTTTCTCTAATAAAATTATATGTACATTTAGTATGTCCAATCAAGTTGTTCTATTTTCACACATTTCAAAACAAGTCTATCCGACACAAAATCAAACTAAATTCTGGGGACGTGGCATCAAATGACCCCAAAGTATTGCGAGAAAATATATGAATGCACACATGGACGTGTTTGTGAAAAAAAAATAGCCAATACATAGAGCATTGAAGTATGCCTCATTACCCATTGTTGATGCTTATGTGGATGTCTACATTGGAATATTTTTAATCACTTCATACTTACTACAATATCACTTGATGGTCATGTCAACTAGATTTGACCACATTTGGTGTTAGAAGGATTTGATAAAAAAAAATTTGCGAAAAAAAGTAGAAGGATCTCTTTAGACAAATTACAAGTGTAAGAACTTGATTAGAAAACAAAATAAGGATAGAGGTATAGGGACAAAAAATAAAAAAATTTGTAAAACAATATTTGGTTCTTGTGTGGATCATCAATGTGGCGATCTCTTTAGATGGACACTTACGTGCTTTATTATTTTTCACTTCTGACATACGATGATTTGGCTTTATAATTTCTTTACTTTTATTGGTATTTGGCTTTATAATTTCTTTACTTTTATTGGTATTTGGCTTTATAATTTCTTTTCTTTTATTGGTATTTGGCTTTATAATTTTACTTTCATGATAGCTAGGTACTCACAATATGTATTGGTTTGGATAGATAGGATTTTAGTGTGGTCCAGATAAGAATAAGGAGTATGTTAGGTGCATCCTCTGTCTGTGTGAGTTTGCTTCATATGTTGCAATTATATTATTTTAATTTGTTTTATTATAAGCACGTATAATGGGTGAGAATATCTCGAGTCCAGAAAAGAAGTTAAAAGACATAATATCACGCGCTCTTGATGCTATGGCTCCAACATTTATTTGCAACCGGCCCATACAAAACAATCATCAATAATTAAGTCACTTTTGGAATTGTTGTGTGTGAGAAGCTCTAATATAGTTCAAAATAAAAAAATTCTAATATAGCACAACAGTCCCTAAATACCTTATCGTTTTCCAACAACTTAAAAAGCTTTATTACATTTTATTTTTTGACCCTACTCATCATCTAATTGCGATTATAGAGCATGGCATAATTTCTTTTCTGAATAATTTCCAGCGGCCGTCGAACATAAAATTTGAAGTTGAAGTTCCATAATTACAAATTTTCACGAGGTTGTGCATTCAACTACCAGGATTCCCCACGTGTCAGTTAACAATTGGTTGCACAATGTTAACTTTTCTACGCACAAAACTTATATATATGTCACCCATCCGTAGATAGTGTAGTTGGTTGAGAGTCCCTCCCTCATCACTGAGGTCAAGAATTCAAAACCTTGCGTTGCTAGCAATTTAAGTGGGGAGCCATGGCGAGGGGTTGATATGTTAGTCTCCCCCGAGATATAGGAGCCCAGCCCTCAGGAGCTGTTCAGGCACGGGGGCCAAGTGACGGAGTCCTTGGTTACCAAAAAAAAAAAACTATATATTCATTGCATACCCACCAAAAAAAAAAAAAACCTATATATACTCGCATATTATAAGTTAATCACTGCATGACACGGTGATAAAGCACCCAATTATGGGGAAGGGGGCGCTAGAAATCGAATCTGCCACCCCACCAAATTGGTTTTTTTTTTTAATAAAAATTTTCTCTCCGTTTTTCTTAAATTATTGTATTTCTTATCTTTTGCATACTTTTAAGTCTCATTGATTTTTATAGAAAAAGTTTCTCTTTTATTTATCTTCTTTCTTTCTTTTCAATCCATCTATTGTGTCCATTTACTAGCTTAAAGTTTATTTTTTGACTTGAATTTATCTCGATCAATCCTTTTTCTAATAAAATTCAAGTACAATCAAATTGTCACATGTTCCTAATGTCTTAGATAAAAAGGTACTATCTTGACATTATTATGGGATATTATTTTATTTTTCCTCATCGATCCGTTTAGGTGTCCCTTTGTCCTTTGTAAGGCTTAAAATTCCTGTTGACACCTAAATTTTGATTAGGTTTTTAATTAGGCTTAAGTTTCTTTATTTATGTATTTTGCCTCTTTTTTCAGATAAATTCAATAAAAACAAAAAGAAAACAAGAAAAAAAAAATAAAAACAATAAAAGCAAAAAGCAAAAAAGCAACCAGCCCTTTTTCTTTCTTTTTCCCTTCGCACGACTCGCCCCCCCCCCCCTCTTCTTCTTCCTCTTGTCTTCTTCTTCTTCTTCATTCGCCTCGCATCTCACGCGTGGTGGCGGCGATGCGCTCAAGGGCAGCCTACGGCAGAGAGGCACGGAAGTAGGCCACCGAAGGAGAGGACAACGCGCGCCTTTAATGCTGAGATGAGACGCTGGTTGGACCGCGGGAGTCCAGTCCGCAAGCCAAAGACCGGTGGTTGAGTCCCTCTGTCGACCGAACCTCTTCGCCTATAAATAGGAGGGCACAACCTCCGTCGAAGGGACACAAGCCAGCAAGTTCAGATGAGTCCTCGAGAGACTTCGGGGAGCTTAGAGAACGAGCAAGGCAGAAATTGGGTCGCGAACTCAAACCGACCTCCCTCTGAGAGACTTTGGGGGAGGCTGGTGGCGAGCGAACCCAAGAGAGGAGAGGGTCGGGTTGAGAAGCGAAGAAGGTTAGATCTGAGCGTGAGGGGGCTACTGGAGAGAAGAGAAACCAAAGAAAACTACTGTGAGCCGAGCACCAGCTGCGAACCACGAGATCCCAACGCTAGTTGCTGCTGCTGTCTCCCCCACGAGCCACTTCTCCTCTGAAGCTCAAAGAACCAGCGCGAAATCAAAGCCGTTGTAGCGAAGTTTCCCCGGTCGTGCTGGTCCATCGTTGACACCACCGTTCATCACCGCGCATCACCTCCTCTGCAGACAGGTATCAACCACCGTCGGTCGCGTTGTCGCCGTCGCTTCACCCTGCGTGAAACCCTAGTCGTTTCTGTCACACGCCCCTTTTTTGAAACCCTAGCCTCGGCCTCAATCCCGATTGGCCAAGAGGCTCCGTGTTGCTGCCACGCCGCGTCCCGTCGAGAAGTCGGCCGCTGCTGTTTTCCATGTAGCTGCCGTCGTTGTCACCGATCCGCCACCCGTTGCACCACCACGGCCAAGTTGCCGGCGTCCCCGCCATCCCCTCTCTGGCGCCGCAAAGAAGCACTAGAATTTGGGGTTTCGAATTTAGGTTGCGACCGGGTCGGGCGAAAGCCTCGTCGGGTAGGGTTCCTCGCGGGAACCGGGCTGGTTGTTGGGTCGGGCATGGGTCTTGACCGAGTAGGGTTCCGGTCAGTCTGGGCCAAGCGAGTTTGGACGCAGTGGGCCGGTCTCACGTGGATAGGGACTCCTTTTGTTTCTTGGGCTTCGATTAAAAATTTTTGGGCCAAGCTTTAAAAAAAAAAAGAAAGCAAGTCAGGCCCTCTTAGCGGGCCCATCCGCATTTGAGTCAACGACCTGGGTCGGACCTAGCCCATGACCCGACCCGGTCGGTTTTTATTTAAAATAATATTTTAAATAAATAATTTATTTTCCAAAAAATCAAAAAATATAATTTATTTTCGAAAAATATTTAAAAATATTTTATTTTCCGAAAAATAAAAAAATAAAAAATATTCCATATTTTCCAAAACAAAAAGCCAAAAAGACTTGTATATTTCCAAAAATACCAAAAAAAATCCAAAAAAAAATTCCTTTTATGTGCAAAAATTAGAAAAAGACTCAAAAATGTTTTTCCTCCCAAAAATGCATGGAAAATCTCTCGAACATCCAAAAAACCTCAAGGTTTAAACAAGATTAGGTACTGAAAGGGCATTAGTGATTAACTAGTGTAATCAAGTCCCCGATCCTAATTTCTATAGTTGCGCAGAGTGAGTATTTCTCCCGATACTTCACTTGGGTTTCTAATCAACCCGTCCCAAATCAATTAGTGGTGACTCCATTTTAAAAATTGATTTACAGGTTAAAAACTTATACTATTAAAGTCGTGAATTGGTGGACTTTGGAGAGTCCGAGCTAAAATAAACCTAGCCGAACCATTAGCCTTCGCAAGGCGCCCGCCCTTGATCGAGCACCGAGAAAAAAAAAAAAAAAAAAAAAAAGAGGTCGCGACAGCTTGGCGACTCTGTTGGGGAATTTGAGGACTTAAGCTATTTTATCTTTGTTTAAATGCTTTGCTGACTTGGGTCTTTTTCTTTTGTGTAGGTTAATAGATTAGAGTTTTATATATATATGAAATGTTTTGTGATTATAAACCGTTGTGCATCCTTAAATGTTTAAGCACTACATATGGCACACACAACCCAGCCACCAGACCTAGGCCGCCATAGGATTTCTAGGATGGTGTTAAGAAAGATACGACTTCAAATGCGAGATTGCGATGTAGAGGTTACCTTTCTTTTCCCCGAATTTCTTAGCTGAGGTTAGGAGGGTATTCTGCTAACGCGAGACTGCGACAGGCGGATACCCTTTTAATTTCAATAAACTTTCTCAGTTAGAAATCGAGCCGCACATATCATGCACATGTCTATGTGATTGTCATCAATTTTCTCGCATGATGTAAGTTTTTTTTTCGTGTACTTTGCAATTTACTTACCTTCCTGCATATATTGAGTGGTCCATGATTAGTTTAGGATTTAATACCACGGTCAATTAAATTTGGAAGTAATTGTCAAAAAGTTTTAAAAAAAAAACTTTTGCAAAAGAAATTACTTTCAGTTAATGTTTTTATTCTCAAGCATGTTAAAAAGTTCTTTTTCGCAAGAATTTTCATTTGCCTCAAAAAGGGATAGAAATCTTTTTCAAAATTTATTGCAATTCACGCTTTCTTCGCCTTTCAAAATTAAATATCTTTTTAGCCCATGCTAACATGTGACATGCCCTTTTTCAATCAATGCTTAGGAAACCGTCTCCCTTTTCATGAATCAACGAAATGAGTAGGATTAGGTCGTCATCATGGACCGACTCCCTACTTACGCCTTGTATTCACATGCGCTTGTTTATTCATGGCTAGGTAATCACAGAGCATCAACGTTCACCAATCCAGACTCACTGAAAGCAAGAGCAAGAATGGCTGAAGAAAATGTACCAAGCCGTATTGCGGTCGTAAAAAGCGAAATGAAACAAGTCTTTAATGTGCTTCAACAACTTTCAAAGCAGATAGACTCCATCCAGGGCAAACTCACTCCTGCCCCGGCCTCAATCGAGGTATTGTTGCCACAATCATCTATCGGGGGTGATCAAGGTGGAGATGCCGACGATAACGTGCCCGAATTGGAGGATCCACACCCAACCGCAATTGAGAAAGCTAAGCTAGATAGTTTGTCTAAAACTGAGCATGACAAACGTCTCGAAAAGCTTGAAAAGAGACTAAAACAACCGCAAGGCCTCCAAGATTCTACTTTGACGGACCTCACCATTTATTCCAACGTCAAAACGCCGGAAAAATTCAAAATGCCTGAGTTTGAGAAGTATGATGGCATGACTTGCTCGAGGGCTCATTTGCAAATGTACTTGGCTCAAATGACCCAATATGTTAATAATGCACCATTAATGATTCAGTTGTTCCAATCAAGTCTAGTAAGCCCGGCCCTAAGGTGGTACATCACGAAGAACATAAACCTCCTCGAAACATGGAGCGAAGCGAGTGAGGCATTCCTCAAGCAGTATAAGTTCATAATGGACATTATCCCTTCTCGTGAGGATCTTGAGTGTACCGAAAAGAAAAAAGCATGAATCGTTCAAAGAATATACTATTAGATGGAGGAATCTAGCCACCCAAATTAGTCTTGAACCAACCGATTTCAAACTGAGAAAAATATTTATCAAAACCCTCCCTTGCGAGTACCGCAATCGAATGGTAACCACGATCACCGAATTGTTTAATCAACTCATTCCAGTAGGGGAACAAATCGAGATAAGGTTAAAGGATAGTTGGTTCACTAAACCTGCACCCACGGCAGGTTCAGCATGAAGAAAGATAAAGAACCCCTAGTAGATGTCAATGCGACCTACAATCATTCTCCAACAATTCAGACAAGTGCAAGACAGTAACAGACCATCAACCGTTAGCCATCCCAGCGTTACAACAACAAGAGACAATTTACTCCTCTTCCTGGATCTCCATCACAAGTACTAGCAGTCCTCCGGAAAAAGAACCTCCTTTCGATTGAGCCAAAATGACCCAACGCTGAAAGTTTTTCCAACTATGACTCGTCAAAGATATGCGACTATCACATGAAAGAAGTGGGGCATTCGATTGATGAGTGCTTCGCCCTCAAGAGTCGAATCCATAACCTGTTAGACACTAAAGCTTTCTCATTCCAGAGCAACTCACTCCCTGATCACACCAATAAAGTAAACGCGGTATTCAGTTTCGAAGACAGTCAGAGCAAAAATGTCGAAGCACATATCACTAATGTTTATCAAAGGCTGTTAGAGGCCAGGTATTATTCGGGTAATGAAGTATCACTCTTAGCAACAGAGAAAGAAGGGTCAAATGACATGACCACCATGTTTGGAGACATTTTCATGGGTGCCATCAACGAAGGACCGTCAGGGGAAATGGGTGCAGGCCTGCTCAAGTAGAACCCTTTTTAATTTCCTTGCGCACTCCCCTACGTGGGAACTTGTACATTTTTCTTTAGTCTGGCTTGTTTTATTTTCAACATCAGTTCCCCTTGAGGAACTAACTTTTGAAATCATTTTTCCAAAATGTAAATCCACCTATTAAATAAAGTTGAAAATATTCTAAGAGCATGAGGCGGTATCCCAAACCAGCCCCGTGATGCTATCCAACCATGAAAAGAAAATATCATCCGAGGAGAACAATGAGGGTTGGGCTTGCTCATGCTTTCTTCCCTCCAAAAATATATACTTTTGAAAACAAAAAATATTTCATTATCAAAAGCTTTTGAACAAGATGATAAATTTAATTATATTTGTCTTTCTGATTCACTGACTTTGTGTCTCGAATATCATCCCCTTTGACTTAGTATGACCAGGAGGCATTTAAAGTCGGCACATTGTGTGAACTTGCCAAATTTAAAAGCACCCTTCCAAGAAAGCGGGGGCAAACAGAAAGGATCATCACGTTTCAAAAGGGTAAGTCATATTCCCTGAACATAATGTCGAAAATAACATCCTCTCTCTTCCATCTACAGGAGACGAAGGATGGGACATAATAGGCACAGGCATATTATCAAACTTGAAGCATGCATAACATGATAGCTTAAGGCAAGATGTCGCAAGTTCATTGATGGGACTTCCAGCTTCAACGAGCCAAGAAGCACAAAGAAGAAATTTCTTATCTTCCTTTGAATTGGCTACTGTCAACATGGAAGAAATCTAGACAGTTGAGACAGTCTCTAGCCCCTTATTTCAGACAATGACTTAAGGCTTAGAAACCTCACTTCATGCTCCAGACACATGCTCTCCCAAGAAGTGATTGCCATCAGAGAATTGGAAGTTTTGATTATCCATTTTAGATTCCATAGAAGCTTGAAGTACATGATTTTGCCCAATGCTACTAAAGGTCATATAGTCAAAGATAGAAGAAAATTCCACAGAAGGAAGGCGTTGAAGATGAATCAACGACCATCAATCATGCATACAAGGCCACAAATGAGGAGGGCTAATCGAAAGAAATGTCGAACCGTGTCAAGACGAAGAGGTTGTCATCAACATATAGAGATCCCTAGGAGTCAGCAAATACAAACTCTGGGGATGGGTAATTTGGTATCATTTCCAATACTCCCAGTATCTGAACTCACTTTTGATATAATTTCTCCTATTGACAAGAAGCATAGGATTCAAGAAACAAGCTTAATGGTGAAATTGGGCAAATCAAGTGACCCATATCAATTTACCTAACTTGGTATAAAAGGACATGTCGTCCAGGAGCTGGTTCGGTTAAATAGAAAGGGCAGCGCCCTACGGACACCGTCGGCACCTCTAGACGAGTGGTACTTGAGAAGAAGTGAAATGGTCCGAAGTCGGGGGTTTGAATCCCCAACACGGCAGTTAGCCGCTTGGTAGAAAAAAAATAATAATTTTTTTTCGCTTCTCTTGCGCCTGCAAATTACGAGAGAGCAGATGACCTAACGAAACAAAAGACATAGGACTTTATGTCCCACTTGCACTTCAAGTCCATCCAATCCAGTGAAGGGTAATGTTGTATCACTTCCAAGTTATTCGACTCTTGAAAGAGCTTCTGACTAACATGATCCCTTTTATCTATTGCAGGATCACTTGACCGTAAAAAAATGCGGATAACAAATCAAGGAAAGACATGTCAAACTCTGATAAGCTCTCCTAAGCGAAATGAAGTCCTGAGTAATCACCAAAGCAAATGATAGATATCTTTTAGGCCTCAACTCACATTTGATTTTGACCAGACTAATTGATCTACTTGTACATTTTCTCTTATGTAGGGGAAAAAACAGAAATGCCCGATCAGATTCCCAATCATTGGTTGATCATTCATGTGTCATATCCCTACTCAATAGGAACAATCCATTGACACCCATTTATGAATAACCCTTTTTTATGTTCAAAATTTAAGATATTTGGAAACACCATTTTGTTGACCCTTAAAGCTGCCAACAAGGTCTTTTTGAGCAAAAACTATTCATTTGTTTTAAGAATACAAACTCTCTCATGTTTAAAATGCTGCATGCCTTTTCCAAATGGATTTCTGCATGATGATTTTGTCTGTCTAAGTCATTGATTCCACTAAGAATTATCAGAATAGACAACTAAATGATGAATACAAGATTAATCGAACATACTGGATGAGGCGCGTCAGAATGATGAAAGGCAAGCCATATCCTATACACAATCCCCCCCATCTATACACTTGTGAGATGAGTGCAGAAGATTCCTTGACTGCAAGATAAAGAGTTCTCTCGCGAATAGTACGATAACTAAAACAATGAGAGGCATTTCATTGCTCACCCTTTTGAGCCCTATACACTAGTGAAGTTTCTATCCTACCCCCCGTCAAGAATCACCCCCACACTGGGGCAGATTAGAGGCGAAGTAGCATCACAAGGTGAGAAGAGGGATAGAAATTTTCTTGCTCGCACTTGCATCAATCTTCGAGTTTCCTTATTGCATATGAACACTCATGTTAATTTAAGTGCCCTAGAATGACGAAGAGCAATTCTTTCTCTATGCACTTGTATTCATTGTACAACCCAATTGAGTCTGTAATTTCACCCTCACATGGAGGTAAAATAGAAGTTATCGCCATTTAAGCAACATAGCCCAGAGCGCCTACTGAAGATGAAGACTCAAGAGTTTAATAATGGTGCTTCAATTGAACTTGCCTAAGCCAGTTCCTCTAACGACAAGAATGAAAAAACAAGGGCATAAAAAAGCAGTGTACTTGGTAAAAACAAGGTCAATGCCCATAAATGAAGAATTGGAATGAAAAGCAGGGGCATAAAAAAGCAGTGTGCTTGATAAAAGCAAGGCCAATGCCCCCAGCAAGAAAATACAACCATTTGTATTCCCAAGAGAAGTTGCTATTGTGGTTCAATTGATAGAACCTTCATAAGACCGTGAGAAGAAAGACCGGTGACAAATGCCAAGGCAATCACCAGCTCTCACCCTTTTACACATGAGTCAAGCCTACATTGCGTCCTATTGAAAAAAAAAAAAATTCAGACTAGGGGCACTTCAATTAACGTAGGATTTCATGTGTATATAAACATCGCTCGAAGAAGTACGAGCAAGATTACTTTATCTCTTTTCGCAAGATTCTTGACTTGCAAACCCGGAGATGATCGTGCAGCACTTCGTTCATGAGCCTTAACCTCGACAGTCCCATTTGATGAGCCGTTGACCAAGTCTTCATCACAATTTCAACAAAGACCTCTCACATTGGTAAAGTCGTACCACTTGCGAGACTACTTGGACCCCTGTTGACATGATGACAGTGAGATAGTGTGGTCCTTATAAATCCTGTATCAATGGTCAGGATAGTTTTTTTCATGAGAGTGAGTGAAAAGTCCTTTCAGACTGAAAGTCCCTCATCTGGCATGCTTAAGACATCTACGTTATGAATAAAGGTTGTCTTTCAAAATCTTCCCCAGTGGAACTCTGATAATGCAAAACTGACAAAATTGTCATGCATAAATCACATTTAAACTCATAAATTTACAGCATATACAATCATGTGTCCATATTGTGCAAATAGCAAACATACTCTTAGAGATCAGAGATATTGCTAGGAAAGCATATCCTTATCTCCATTTGTCTTAAAGTACCTACCACTTGCCAGGTACTCCCTCTTATCGACACTCGCTTTGTTCAAGTTGTCCCTAGAGTATTGATATTTGCGACTGTCCAGGTATCCCCCTATTTTTGAGTGTCTGCCGTTACTCAAGTGTTCTCTCTGTTGACACTCGACCTGTTCGAGTTGTCTTTAAAGTTTGGATGCTCGTGACTGTCCAAGTATCCTCTTGTCTTTGAGTACCGGCCACCGTTTGGATACTCCCTTTCCATGACACTCGACCTGTCTGAGTTGTTCTCAAAATTGTATCATTGAATATTAATAGCCATTCAAGTATTCCATCGCATTGTGCGCCTATGGTTACCCAGGTATGCTTTCTTACACTTGGACCAGCCTGAGTGATCCTAGATTGTATCATTAAATACTTATATTCATCCAAGTATTCCAGTACTTTGTATACCTGTGGCTATTCAGGTGTCAATCCAAGTAAGCCTCATACCACATTCAAGTTTATAATACCAGGAGGTGAGAGACCTTCACGAATATGCGGGGCACGCCCTCGATATCCCATTACTAGGAGGTGAGAGACCTTAACGAATATGCAAGGCATGCCCTCGATATTCCTATTACTAAGAGGTGAGAGACCTTCACGAATATCTCAGGTACGCCCTCGATATTCCTAATTACCAGGAGATAAGAGACATTCACGAATATCTCAGGTACGCCCTCGATATTCCCAATTACCAAGAGGTGAGAGACCTTCACGAATATCTCAGGTACGCCCTCGATATTCCCAATTACCAGGAGGTGAGAGACCTTCACGAATATCCCAGGTACGTCCTCGATATTCCCCTTTATTAGGAGGTGAGAGACCTTCATGAATATACGAGGCACGTCCTCGATATTCCCAATTACTAGGAGGTGAGAGACCTTCATGAATATCCAAGGTACGGCCTCGATATTCCCCTTTACCAGGAGGTGAGAGACCTTCATGAATATCCAAGGTACATCCTAGATATTCCCAATCACTAGGAGGTGAGAGACCTTCACGAATATGCGAGGTACGTCCTTGATATTCCCATTACCAAGAAATGAGACGCCTTCACGAATGCCCAAGGTATGTTCTCGATATTTCCAATTATCAAGTACCCCTTCGATGCTTGTGAACATCTAGGTATCCTTCAAGAATTCGTACTTGTGATCATCCAAGTACCCCCTCCAATGTTTATGATCAGTCAAATGCCCATTTTGACGCTTGCAAAGGCCCAAATATCCTTCAGGTTAGTACTTGTGAATATCCAGGTACTCTTTGATATGCCTGTGAAAATTCAGGTATCTTCCACAAATCAATGCCCTGAGAAAGGTCGGTGCGTCCTCCCGAGAAAGGTCGGGTTCTAACCAATGTCCTTAACTGAAGTCAAACACCCCAACAAAATAGATGCCCTGAGAAAGGTGCATCCTCCCGAGAAAGGTCGGGTTCCAATCGGTGTCCTTGATTGAAGTCAGACACCCCAACAAAATAGATGCCCTGAGAAAGGTCGGCGCATCTCCCAAGAAAGGTCGGGTACCAACTGGTGTCCTCGATACAAATCAGGCACCCACAAATGAGATGCCTTGAGAAAGGTTGGTGCATCTCCCGTCAAGGCGACCGAAGAAAGGTTCGGGTCCTAGATCAATCATTGATTGTTTCAACAGGCAACCGAAGAATGGTTCGGGTCCTGAAGAAGCAATTTTCCGTCACGGCGACTGAAAAATGGTTCGAGTCCGAGACAAACCACTAATTGCTCCAACAGGCGACCGAAGAATGGTTCGGGTATTGCAGGAGCAATTTCCCGTCAAGGGGACCGAAGAAAGGTTTGAGTCCTAGACAAATCATTGACTGTTTTAACAGGCAACCGAAGAATGGTTCGGGTCCTGGAAAAGCAATTTCCCGTCACGGCGACCGAAGAATGGTTCGAGTCCGAGACAAACCACTAATTGCTCCAACAGGCAACCGAAGAATGGTTCGGTCTTGGAGAAGCAATTTCTCGTCAAGGCGACCGAAGAAAAGTTCGGGTCCTAGACAAATCATTGATTGTTTTAACAGACGACCGAGGAAAGGTTCAAGCCCTGAAAAAGCAACCTCTTCATATCACCAGGTAAGATGACGCATTGATACTTGCCAAACTCGGGGTTCACACCCTATCTCACTCACACTCGGTAAGTAACTACAGGTATCTTCTTATCTGTCTTAGTATGTGTAATGTTGTATTGCTCTTTTTTTTTCATAGGACAATAGGTCACAAATAGAATATAATTTGTTGCACATGCATAGATAAATTTTAGTTATCAAGTTTGTCTTTGAATGCAACCTTTACGAGCTCACCTTCAAATAGGGGCAGTTGTTGACACCTAAATTTTGATTAGGTTTTTAATTAGGCTTAAGTTTCTTTATTTATGTATTTTGCCTCTTTTTCAGATAAATTCAATAAAAACAAAAATAAAACAAGAAAAAAACAAATAAAAACAAGAAAAGCAAAAAGCAAAAAAAGCAGCCAACCCCTTTTTCTTTCTTTTTCCCTTCGCACGACCCGCCCCCCTTCTTCTTCCTCATGTATTCTTCTTCTTCATTTGCCTCTGCATCTCATGCACGGTGGCCGACGACGTGCTCAAGGGCAGCCTACATCAGAGAGGCACGGAAGTAGGCCGTCGAAGGAGAGGACAACGCGTAAGCGCCTTCAATGCGCACCTTTAATGCTAAGATGAGACGCCGGTTGGGCCGCGGGAGTTCGGTCGACAAGCCAAAGACCGGCGGCTGAGTCCCTCCGTCGACCGGACCTCCTCGACTATAAATAGGAAGGCACAACCTCTGTTGAAAAGACACAAGCCAGCAAGTTCAGAGGGGTCCCCGAGAGACTTTAGGAACCTCAGAGAACGAGCAAGGCAGAAATCGGGTCGCGAACTCAAATTGACTTCCCTCCGAGAGACTTTGGGGGAGGCTGGCAGCGAGCGAGCCCGAGAGAGGAGAGGGTCGGGCTGAGAAGTGAAGAAGGTCAGATCTGAGTGTGTGGGGGCTGCTGGAGAGAAGAGAAACCAAAGAAAGCCGCCGTGAGCCGAGCACTAGCCGCGAACCACGAGATCCCAATGTTTGTTGCTGCTGTTGTCTCCCCCACAAGCCGCTTCTCCTCCGAAGCTCAAAGAACCAGCGCGAAATCGAAGCCATCGTAGCGAAGTTTCCCCGGTCGTGCTAGTCCATCGTCGACACCACCGTTCATCGCCGCGCAACACCTCCTCTGCAAACAAGTATCAACCACCGTCGGTCGCGTCGTCGCCGTTGCTTCCCCCTGCTTGAAACCCTAGTCGTCTCTATCACACGCCTCTTTTTTGAAACCCTAGCCTCGGCCTCAATCTCAATTGGCCAAGAGGCTCCGTGTTGTTGCCGCGCCACGTCCCGTTGAGAAGTCGGCCGTTGCCGTCTTCCATGTAGCAACCGTCGTCGTCACCGATCCACCGCCTGTCACGCCACCACAGCCGAGTTGCCGGCGTCCTCGCCATCCCCTCTCTGGCGCTGCAAAGAAGCACTAGAATTTAGGGTTGCGAATTTGGGTCGCAACCGGGTCAGGCGAAAGCCCCGTCGAGTAGGGTTCCTCGCGGGAATCGGGCTGGTCGTCGGGTTGGGCGTGGGTCTTGACAGGGTAGGGTTCAGTCGAGCCCGGGCCAAGCGGGTTTGGACGCGTGTGGGCCGGTCTCATGCGAATAGGGACTCCTTTTGTTCCTTGGGCTTCGATTAAAAAATTTTGGGCCGAGCTTCTTTTAAAAAAAAAAAAATGAGTCGAGCCCGTCTGCGTTTCGGGTCAACGACCCGGGTCGGTCCCGGCTTGCGGCAGGCCGGTCGTTGTTTTATTTAAAATAATACTTTAAATAAATAATAAATAAATAATTTATTTTCCAAAAAAATCAAAAAAATATATTTTATTTTCTAAAAATATTTAAAAATATTTTATTTTCCGAAAAATAAAAAAATCAAAATATTCCATATTTTCCAACAAAAAAAAAAGCCAAAAAATACTTGTATTTTTCCAAAAATACCAAAAAATCCAAAAAATCCATTTTATGTCCAAAAAATTAGAAAAAGACTCAAAAATGTTTTTCCTCCTAAAAATGCATGGAAAATCCCTCAAACATCCAAAAAACCTCAAGGTTTAAACAAGATTAGGTACCGAAAGGGTATTAATGATTAACTAGTGTAATCAAATCTTCAATCCTAATTTATCCGGGTTGCGCAGAGTGAGTATTTCTCTCGATACTTCGCTTGGGTTTCTAATCAACCCACTCCAAATCGATTAGTGGCGACTCCATTTTAAAAATTGATTTACATATTAAAAACTTATACTATTAAAGTCGTGAATTTGTGGACTTGGGAGAGTTTAGGCTAAAATAAACCTAGCTGAACCATTAGCCTCCGCAAGGCGCCCGCCCCTGATCGGGTGCCGAGAAAAAGAAAAAAAGAGGTTGCGACAATTATTTTTTCACTTTTAATTTATTCAAATTAGTCCTTAAATATTTGCTTGAAATCAAATTTAAGAATATTTTTAAATCAGTGTACCTTAGGAGAAGAGGTCACCACTTCGATGTTGTCATCAAGTGTTACAAAGTGCCGATATTTTTGAATCAGTCATCAATCACAATATAATGAAAACTTCACAAGACCTCACATATTTTATTGTCGCATTTTGTTTGCTGAAAAATAATTAGCCAACGCTGCTTACTATTTATAAAATGTCAAAATTACCAAAAAGAGTTAATATTGCGATAAACATCAAATGTCATTTGTCTATCCGGTCCTTTTGGTTATTTTTTGTCCCGCAGCATCCGCATGTATATTTACTAGTGAGATCATAATGTGCGGAAAGATGTAATGATATCCGTCCACTAAAACATTAATAGAAAAGGAAGACAAATTACGTAGGCTCCATTCGTTTTAGGAAAAATAATTTGTAGGAAAATACTTTCTCGATTATTCGGTGTTCGTTTCACAAAAATGAACTAGTCAAGGAAAACGTTTTCTGTTTTGGAAAAAAAAAAAAAAAAAAACGTTAAAAGTAAGGAAATTTTTTTTTTCAACTTTGCAAAAGTGGAAAATGTTTTTCATAAATTTTCCCACCTCACCTTCTTTCATCAAAAAAAAATTTATTTTATTTTTATGTTTTCTTTTTTTAAAGAATATAATTTTTAATTTTCTTTTTCTTTTTCTTTTTTCTTCCATTTTCTTCTTCTTCATTGGCCTTGGCCGGCCATAGGCCAACTCAAGCCTCACTATAGGCTAGCAAGCTCGTCGCCCAAGGCTAGATCCAGCAAGGGCGAGGCTCAAGCTCACCTGGTTCGACGGAGTTTGAGCTCGCTTAGTTCAGTGGAGGTTAGGCTCGCCAACCTTAGCAGAGGTCAAGCTTGCTTGGATCTGGCAAGCCACAAGCTCGAGCTCACCTAAATCTGGTGAGCCTAAGGCTCACTCATCATCTTGATGGAGCTCAAGCTCGCATTGCCGTCCGTTGGCCTCAAGCCTTGCCTGCCTCGCCCTTGCATTCATTACTCGCCAGATCGATGAACTAGCAACGAGCGCTAGCCTCTAGCTCACCAATCTATCGACCCCGAGCTCACTACTTGCCGCTCACCAAATTAGTGAGCGCGAGCCTCTGGCCCGACGATCTAGCGAGGCTAAAGGTCCGCAAGCTCGAGCTTGCCACTCGCCAAATCAGCGAGCCAACGACAAGCGCAAGCCTCTGGCCCGCAGATATGGCGAGGCTAGAGGCCGGCAGGCTCAAGCTCACTACTTTTTAGATCAACAAGCTAGTGGTAGCTCGCCTTTGGTCAATTGTCGGCCATTGTCGTTGTCGGCGACTAGCCAAAGAAGAAGAAAAGAAATATAAAAAATCAATTTTTAAAAATAATTAAAAATAATTAAAAATCTATTTTTTGAAAATAAAAATAATTTAAAAACCATTTTTAAAAATAAAAATAATTAAAAATATTTTTTGAAAAATAAGATAATAAAAAATATTGAAAAAAAGTGCATAGGAAAAAGATTTTGCTTATTGAACAACAAAATATATTTTCTATTTCATTTTTAGGTTTTAGCCCAATACCGGAAAATGATTATATTTTTCTGGAAAATGACTTCTTAGAAAACATTACATTTTTTTAAAACAAACAAAACCTTAATTTTTATGCTCATCTGTAATGAACTCCAAGTGCATTACGTATCATGCCGTGCACGTGAAGATTAAGACACACTTACAACGAATCTTTGTCCATACGCGACATCAACAAATATAAATTCATTTCATGGTCGTTCATCTACTAATTCGAGAGAGTAAAGTGATTTCATATATCATTTGAATAGAAAAATAATTGTTATGAAGGAAAATGAAGGAAAGACAAATGTTGTTCCATCATCCTTTCTATATCCTGGAGGGCGTTACTATTTTGCAACTTGCTAAGGACGACCTAGAACAATCACATCATATGGTGCAGGTGTTTATATGTTATATGACAAAGCTTCTTTAAAAATTAGATGCGGGCTTGTGATTTCAAATAAATCAACTGAATAGAAAATAAAACAGGTTGGGCCAGATGAATGATGAGAGAACGGTAACAATTCGAACAATATCGAATCAACGCAGTGGAATAAAATAATCTTCCCTCTTGTATAAACATAATAGAAATCGATATAATAGAGTAACATAAATTCCAAGCACGCGAACACAAGACGATTTTTTTACGTAGAAAACCTCCTCGATGTGAGGAGATAAAAAAAACCACGGGACTAGAGTCCACTCGAAAATCTTCACTATCAATAAAATTGTTCTTCTCTAGCAAATACTAGAGGTACATAGCAGCAAATATCTCAAGAACATAATTCTTGGCAATACACATAAACTTCACAAGAGATCAATGATAAATCTAACAAAAAACGCAGGTTTTAATCAATTCACGAAAAACCTGATATAGGGAGCTTCAAAAGAAAATCAAACCGTGCAAATTTGAGAAAATTGCGTCACGAACATGCTAACAAAATTTCAGTTCAATCGGACCACGAATCAACCTCTAATACTAACTTGATGTAAATTAGATATTGTCTCAAACCTCAGATTTTCTGCTTTCTCTTTTTCTCTTGTTACTATTTCCTTTTTTGCGGCTACCATAGTGAGAAACCTTATTTCTTCATATGACTTATCACATGGGCTCAAGTTCTTTTTGGACTTGCAACTCATTGGGTCTCCTCCACATAGGAGTGAACCCAGCTAACAATGAAGTAGGGGAGTGGGCTAAATATTAGTTTTGTAAGCCTAATTATTAAAACATGCACTTTTGTTGTTTATATTCATTATATTAAGACGTTGAACAATAAAAACGATCAAGGTTCTGCCCTAGTTTATTTTAAATATATGGCCCCCGTTTGTCATATTCCATCTATTGTTCCTCGCATAACTTGCACATGAGAGGCGTTAACTATCCAATATCGCTTGATTACAGGATTATATGCTCTTTAAATACACATAATCTCCATCTACTATTACTTTAGACTTTTGGTTGGACTTTCTAACACTGTATGTAAAAATAATTATGATGGATTATTTCTTAACATAATCAGTGAATTTCCAATTTGAGAGTTTAACCATCAATAAAAACAATATCTAGTTAATTCTCAATAAAGGTAACTATAACGTCAAACAACGGCATCTATGCATGATCTCAATGGAGTTAGCGAGCCATGATGGTGATTTCTTCTTTAATCCAACGAAGGTGGCTATGAAGCATAAATTTGTTTAAACTGAGAGAGCTGTTGTAATAAACTTTTGGTGGCACTCGTGAAATCGACTGTCGAAGACCTTATTTGTGCTTTATGTTATGCTTTACATGACTCTCAAGCATGTGACAATCGCCATGCCTCGATCGAACTGGGTCCTTGAGACCTTTTCTTTACTGGCATTGAATCAGTTCTCAGGCAGCAATTTTCGAGTCACGCGTGAGATAGGCAATTATTAGGGCACTAACTGGCCTCAATTTACCCCGAAGAATATTATCTCGTGGGCTGAGTCTTGTACTTCACACGTTTCAGCTTCGTAAATCAAGATCAATGTTATAATCTAGGATGAAGTCCGCGGTTGACTAAGTGACAAGTTTTCCCATTTTGATTAAATTTGGCTCCCATTTTGATTAACCATTATGTTGCTGTAGACACCAAAAATAATCCGCTAGGTACTCAGAAAAGGGCAAACACGCAGGTGACACTCGAAGATGAGCAGACACACGCAGAGCATGTGGACATCACTGCAAATATGTCATCTCATCGTAAGTGTAGGGAGTAACATACACTTATTAATGATGATATTCGCCAATGCCAAGTACTCAGTTGCCGAAATACTGCTGTGAATAGCTGGTAGCCAATAATGTAGGCTGCTGCTATAAATGTTTATTGAAAGGACATTAGCAAGCTATTTGGAATTAAAATCGATGAAGCAGTTGAGATCAAATGCACAATTTTTTTTAAGGGAACAATTACCATCAGACAACAAAATCGCGGGACACATGTCACGATTTACACGAGGCATGCGGAGTTATCGAGACGTGGAGATAACCAGCGGAAGTGACTAAAGGAAATGTAGCCGTCAAGAACTGTCTAAAGGCACTTATCATGAACCATTGTCTTTATCTTTATTTACTTAGCTTTAATATCTACGTCATTGATTAAATTTTGACATATACCTTTATCATAGGTATGTCTTTGATTAAATTCCAATGTGTTGTCTTTATGTTCTAGGTCATGGCATTGATTAAATTATGTATAATTTGTTTACACACCTTGTCACGTTATTGACTTCGTAATTCTCAAGTCCTATCGTCGATTTAATTCCAAGTTGGTTTGAGATTGTACAATATTGTTTGAATCGAAGAAATTGATTTTTGTTTGCCTATAATATTTTTTATCTAGAATTGGCACGGAACCTTGATTTCCTCAAATTATAACTAAAGAACGATTTTCGATATATCATTTCGGAAAATTTCGGTGAAAGATCATTTTGGCAAGCCCGATAGGACCGGTGTTGTTGACATGAGGAAATACAATTACACGTCGTATAAGTCAACTCGATACCATTGATACTGGTGGGAATAATTCACCACCACAGCCCGCTTACAGAAAGGTAGGACGCGCTATGTTGTCGACGGCACCTCCAACTTGATGCCCCAGACTATTGTGGCACCTATTCCATACAGGCCGAATGTTGCCATCGACAATCTGGGGAGACCACCTACCCCACCTAGGGGCAGGAATACAACAACCACTTCAACCACAAGTGCCCCAACGGCCACTTCAGCCACAATTACCCCAACGGCCACTTCAGCCACAACCCTATCTTGGACCATAACCCGCTGTAGCACCTGCTGTGATAATAACTGGGCAAAATCAACAAAATCCTCAGTGGATGTATGACTAGGCGATACCGCAATATGGGCATGAAGACGCATGACATGTTAAACCTGTTTATAGAAAACCTTATCTACATTGGATCAACATAATACCTTATCCAAGAAACTTCAAAATAACAAGGTTCACCCTTTTTTCCTAGCGAGGTCGACCAGTCGACATTGGAACATATCGGTCGATTTACCGTGCAATGTGTGATGCAGCATATCCAAGACTGCGTTAACTTGATATGTGGCATTCCTTCGTGACCTCTTTTTTCAAGACGATTAGGGGGCGCCTATGTGAAGTTAATGGCTCGACTAAATCTATTAGGCTTAATCCGGGCTCTTCCAAGCCCATCAATTCATGACTTATGGTTTTAATTTTTTTTTTTTTTTTTTGGTAAAAACTTATGGTTTTAATTTTTAACTTATAAGCTAATTTAAAAAATGAGTCACCACTAATCAATTTGTGGTTGGTCAATTAAAAATCAAGCGAAATACTTAGGAGAAATATTTCACTCATGTGTAACTAGAAAAATTAGAATCAGAGAATTAATTATACTAGTTAATCAATAATACACTTCCGATACTTAATTTTGTTTAAACCCTAAGACTTTTTCGATCTTCAAGGGATTTTTCATGCATTTTTGGAGGAAAACACATTTTGGTCTTTTTTTTTAACATAAAAAGGCATTTTTTGGATTTTTTATCTCTTTTTAAATATTAATTATTTTTGGCTTTTCTGATTTTTTTGGGCTTTTTGGGAAAACATAGGATATTTTGGAAATTTCTGATTTTCTAAAACATAAATTATTTTTTATTGAAATATTATTTTATAATAATAATAAATGACCCGGGTCGGATTCCCAGATTGGGACCGACCCAGCTCGCCAGCGGCCTAGACCGGGCCTCACTCTTTTTAAAAAGAAACACCCAGCCCACAAGACAAAACTGCTGCTTTTAATTAAAATGGAATGCCCGGCCCGAGTTCCAAACCTGGTCCGCTACGCCCAAACCCGGCCAACCTGGTGTCGTAGCCGCTGAGTTGCAGAAGCGTTGTTGCCCTTCTGTAGCTCTTCTGCAGCTCAGCGGCTGCGACGACGTCGTCCACCGTCGCCTCGCCGTAAGGCTCCACCGTCGCCTCGCCGTAAGGCTCCACCGGCGCCACCCCGACCTATGCAGACCGACGATCCGGCCTCCGTCCAGCCAGCCACCGTCGCTAACTATCCTCACCGGTCACCGAATCTCCGACCAATTGTTGAGCACCTGCAGTTCGTCGGCTAAAACAAACAACTCGGACTAATCGAAGCTTGAAATCACGCCGAGGCTCACGACGGATGACGGGCGAGGACTAGAGCAGGTGAAGGGTAGACAGTCGGGGGTCGGAACTCGCATGAGGCTGATGGCCGCGAGTCCCAGCCCGACAATCCGAAACACTAAAAGAAGAAGAAGAAGAAAAACAAACAAACCGTAGCTCACCGAGGAAGGAGGCGCAGCGGCGGGTGACTGGTCACGAAGGAGGCGTGGACGTCGGCGGCGTTTGCCCTCTTTAACCCATAACCCGCAAGTCTAGGTTTCTCGATCCCTCAAGTTGCAGATCTCCTTTCTCTCGGGTTCGCTCGCCACCGGCCTCCCCTAATGTCTCTCGGGGGAGGTCGTTTGAGCTCGCGACCCCTCTCTCTCTCTCTCTCGCTTACTCTTTGAGCCTCCCCTAAAGTCTCTCCGGGAAGTTCTCCAAGCTCGCTTGCCGTCAATGGAGATCGCAACCCACCTATTTATAGGCGAGGAGGGTCCGGTCGACGAAGAGTCTTAGACGCCGGTCCTCGGCTTGCCGACCGGGCTCTCTCGGCCGAACCGGTGTCCCATCCCTTCTTCTCCACCGGGGCGCGCTCAGCATTGAAGGCGAGGCGAGCATTGATGGTGCTTGAGAAACGTCTCCTTCGGCCAATGTCGGCCTATTCCCCCTCGGCCGTAGGTCTTGTGCGCTGGTTGCAGGGGCTGAGGAAGAAGACAAGAATAAAGGGGCCGGGCCAGAAAGAAAGGGAGTGGGCCCCCGGGTCCGTGCGGGGGAAAAAGGAAAAAAAGGGGCTGGTCGCGAAGGCCCAGCCCAGCGGCTGCTGTTTATTATTATTATTATTATTATTATTATTATTATTATTATTATTATTATTATTAAGCAAATTATCCGAAAAAAGGTGAAAAATAAGTACAAAAAGGAAAATAAAGATTAATGGACACAAATAAGAACTAAGCCCTAATTTATGCAAAAATCATTTTTGTTAGGGCCGAATCAGTCTTTAATTTTCTTATGCAATTTAATTTTAAAATTTATGTATCAGCAATTGCCATAAGTTTCCATCTATTCATGGGAATAAATGGAAAGATTATTTCAGGATTATTTCAGGAACAATTCTAGAGATCCATGCCTAATGTGTCTATGAAGCAGTAAAATGAAAAGTTGATAGATCAGTTCATATTTTTGTTCAAAAAGGCAAGGAATCGGTGCCTTCTGCCTTTACTGGAAAAATCCCTTTTGGATGCTTGAAGTTTTCTATCAGAGAAAAGATGGTAGGACGATAAATTAATGATCTTTTCTAGTTGGCAACAGTGGCAACCAAGCATGAAAACATTTTGAAAGAGAAAGAAAGCATGGAAAACATGACGTAACCCTTGTGGAGCGATATGAGAACAATATAGACCAGGGTGAATATGTTGAGGTAGCTGGGGCCAAAATGATGATTGATGAGCCTTATACTCATCACACGTTAAGACCATTGAAAGCTAAAGAGAAGTTGAAAGAGAACATTACGCCTAGAGCCAATTTCTAACTATTTGGTTGTAAATTATGTTGCTTTGATATTAAAAATTCAAAATCTGTATTAGGAAATACACCGTTGGATATATAATTATACATGCAATTATGCATGACTAAGTCCAATAATCTCTTTTGCGATGCTAAGGTTAAACTCTGTAGTTAATCTAATTTCCTATTTAAATTGGATACTATTCCGAATTAAAAGAATGGAAAAAGTTTTCTTAAAATATATAATTTGTGACATGTATTATATATGGTCGTGATTAATATGCAATTTTATTGACAGCCACTATCTTGCTAATAAATTTATATTTTCTCAATAGTTTGCACATATGTCAATACAACACCATGCTTATATAAACATATGCTATATGGGGTTGTGTTTATAATTGTAAAAGTTTTTCTATTGTAAGTTACATTAAATGATATTATAATTTACCTTTTTATGAGATTAATCTAATAATGTGAGATATAAGGATTCTTAATTGGTCTAATATGGGAGTAGTTAGTATGGATTGAATAAAACCCAACCTGTAATGAGAGGGCATGTGATTTAAAACTCTATAAGGAGTGTTTACTAAACGCCGAGAGTGAGGAGCCAGTGATATAGAAGACAATAGAGGAAAAGCGCTTGAGCTTTAAATCGTCTTTGTTGTGTAAAAACGATGGATTCCAAATCAAGCGCATAAATTTATTTTACTTTATTATATGTATTTTTATTCTAGCTATGGAAATCTTCGATACCATTTTCATGGCTTACATTCTTATCCTTTTAACATTTTGAATAATTATAATTCTTCAAAGATTATTCTATAAACTTATTACGCTTATTGGTGATTTTCTTACTAATTATAATGGTACCAAATATTTTTGTATAAACTTTATTATATTTTCTTGAAGATTGCTCTAATTGTGATATCGTTCTTTTGGAACTTAGAAATTGTTTTACTTTCTGTTTTGAAATGAATATTTCTTGTCTTTTCTCATACTTTTTCACCATCATATGTTTGAAAGAATTTAAAAGAGCTTATTTGAATGTGCATAATATCTACTACCTATAAAAATATAATGCGTTTTCAACATATTTTTATCTATTCTTACTATCATATAGATCTCATAATCATGAGCCACAACATGTCAGGCCACTTTAACTTTTATCGCTCAATTTATTGTTGTCTATTTTATATCATAAATAATTGTACTATAAAATTAATTAGTAAATAGTGTCTTTCGGTCAAAAGTTGCAATAATTAAGTTAGTAGCATGTTAATTCATATTAGAGTTACATCTATTTATAATACATGACTATTTGTGTGGCTTCCATAGAACAACTCATTTATATGTTTGAGCCTATTTCATAACGAGCTTCACGGTTTTGTTTTTTGATGTACTTGTTGACACCCGATTTTTTGTCGACATTTTAAATATTCATTTTGCAAGAAAAATATAAAAAAATAAAGAGCCAAAAAATTGAAAAAATGAATGAAAAAGAATGAAAATATTTAAAAAAAAAAAGTAAAGAAAACAAGAAACAAAAAGAAAACAAAAAGAAAGAAAAGGGAAAAAACGCTGAAAAAATTATATAGGCTCGCTCATTTTTTTGGCGGGGGGGATTGGCTCTCCCGCTCTTTCTCCATCACGATCTCTTGGGGATTTCTCTCTCATGGGCTCTCTTTGAGAGAAAACGGAGGATCTCTCTGGCACGCTCAGGGACGCTCGCTTATCTGGTTCTCTCTCGATCTCTCCCCGGCTGTTCGGCGGTAACAACCTCCTCTCTCTCTATCTCTTCCCCATCGCGGAGGCCGACGAAGAACCCTCCGGCGCTGGCCATGGCTCTGCTCTCTCCCTCGACAGTCACCTCCAAGTCTCGCCATGCTCCTCTTGAGAAGTAGCGCGCTGGATCCGACATCCTCACAATCGGATACTCTCTCTCCCGATCAACTCTAGAAGACGGAGCAACTATTGATCGAGGAACTCGTCGTGTGAGACTCGGAATCGCGCCGAGTTGTCGGAGATATCAGTTCGGTTTCGAGGGTAGAGATTCGAAGGCGGTGACATCGGCGGTCGGAGATCAGTGCTTTCTCTCGGTTGGAACTCGATCAGTTAGGGTTTTCCTCTATTGGCGCGATCGGAGGTGCGGAAGTTCGCTGGATCCGACTCTCTCTTGATCGTTCATTCTCCCTTTAGATTTGGGGTTCCGGCTCACTTCCAAGGTTTGCGCTTTGAGACCGATCGGCGACATAGGCGGTGACAGCAACAACGGTGGCGACAGGACACTTAACCGGTTCTCTCTCGGCTCTGTCACTCGCTCGACAGTGAGCTCTCTTTCTCTCTCTCATTCCGTTAAGTTTTTGGCGTCTGGTTTCTCTCTCCCGTTCGCTCCCTCTGACTTGAACGCTTTCTCCCTCTCAATCGCTCTCTCGCGCACCCTATCTGACCCGCTGGAACAGTCGGTCGAGGAGCTTAAAGTTTAGGGCTCAAACAGTGTCGTCAACGGCAACGGTGACAGTGACGGCTTCTGATCCTTCACCTATTCATTCAAGGTAAGCTTCAGCCCTTTCATTGCTAGTAGGTACTGCAGCCTTGTGATTAAAAAGGAGAGTTTTCTTGATGATGTTGTCTGGTTCATGCGAGTTTTGGCCTTGTCTATATGCATGTTGCGATTGCGAGGTCTTGGGTGTTTATTGTTTTTGAATCCCTACTCAAGCTCAGTCTTGGTGCTCCCTGTTTTTCTTGCGCCTATTTAGGGTTCGATGAAATGCCTAAGCTAAACGCACGTTCATAGTTTGTACTGTGCTTGAGGCTTGCTTCTTTCTTGATATTTTGTAATGGATGCCGTGAGCTTTTGGATTTGGTCATCATTTACTAGATTCGACAATTGTTACAAACGGAGCTACAATTTGTAAATGATTAATTGTTCTGTTTTCATGCTCTACTTTAATGACCTGTGTTGTTTGCCATTTTCACATGATTTTTTGTGATTAGATTCTAAAGTTGATGCCTAAATGAAAGTTGTTCATTAGGTTCCATTCTATATCAAATAAAAATTTTGTGATAATTGAAGATCATTTACCCAGGTTGAATATGTCTAGAATATCCGACTTTGTTTGAAATTTTGCTGTTCTGATTGGTTCTCTGTTTTGGATGACCTTTTGTACAAATGACCTGATATGAGCTGGTTGTTGTGGTTTTCTGTGTTTGATGCCTTCATGAGAGTTGAAGATGGTTCGACTAGCTTTCCAACGAGCTATAACACACCCTGATCCGATATCATTAGCCACATGAAATCTTCTTTAAAAGTTAGGGAGTAATTCTGGAAAATTGTTGTGTTCGTACCAATGTGTTATGTTACAGATTATGTCTATTCTGTGCATGCTTGCTGTTCATATGCCCTGGTATGTGGAATTGTTCAATCGTGCATTTGATGTTTGCTGTTCATGTGTGCATTTGCTTTGTTAACTGATGTTAGATAACAAAACTTTTTGCAGCACAAAGAAGCAAATTTCCTTTGCTACCATATAACCTGGGTGGGATTTTATCTGTTCGCAAGATTTTGTTGCCATGTATTGTTTCCCTTTGCTTTCAAAAGTTTATGTTCTCTTATGCTTCGGTGTCTATGAAACGTTGTGTTCTTACATCCCAATTGTGTCACTTACTAAATGATCTGGTTCGCGATGCAAATTTTTTTCAAGTTTTCATGTTGTATTTCCAAATTTCTGAATCATGCTTTTGGCTTGACATCAATGCTATCTGAGGTTTGAAACATGTTTAGAACGTCTTTGAAGCTTGATCAGTTGTGCCCATGATGCACCTAAGCTTACCTTGATGACTAGATACATTCCATGACTTGATGAACTGATATCTGCCTTCTCATCAAATCTTTTAAAATGATGCCTTTGTCAATTGTCTATAAAATGGTTTTAGTTATTATGTGGGTTACATATTGACTGCTTCATTCCCCTTGAATACATGTGTTGAGCGAATTCAATGGTGCATGTGTTTGAATAAGTGATCCTTAGTTGGTTCACTCATTGGTTTGGATTGATTAAGAACCAAGGTCATATGGCTTGAATGCTTGTCATGTTATACGCTTCGCATGTGATCATTAGATGAATGATTTAGGTGCGACCCATAATAATGTTGAACCTTAGGATATCACTTAGAATTTGATTTAGGGACTTCATGACTTTAGTCACCATCTGTGAACACAAGAGATGTCTTGCTTTTGATTGTTTTGATACGTGATGATTGTTTCTTTCATTTGTATGCATCTAGTCATCCAGATTTCTTAGATTAGGTTTAAAATAGGATCTTGAACATGGATAAAGCGTGAAGATGGTGGAGGTCGATGTCCATTCTGACCATTGTCATGTACTATTTGTTTTCCCGACATATGTCTCGGTTCCATGCATTGTATAAAACCCGAAGAGTTGCGGGTTTCCTTTCTTTCCCAATTGTTTTCTCTTTTATATTTTTAGAATTGCATGATTAGGTTTAACTGCTTTTCGTGATTGTTTACTTCATGTCTTGTAATTTCATTTTCATTGATTTTTTTCCTTTCATTTCTTAGGAATATAATAGAATAGAATAGAATAGAATGAAAGTAATCCACCACGCATGATCATTTAGTCTAGAAATAATGATCCTGAAAATATAAAAAGAAACACATAGACATGTTAGAAAAAAACACAACATACTGTTTAGGTACCGAAAGGGCGCTAATAGCTATATTAGCGTAACCCAAGTCCCCGAATCTAGACATTTGGTTGCACAGGAATCGAGGGAACTCTCCCGACCCTCGATTGGGTTTTCTAGCCGGCCCTCAAAGAATGAGGCTAGTGGCGACTCATGTATATTCTTAGGTTGTTAAACAATTAGACCGCATAAATAAGCCCGCTGTCATGCGGGATACGAGCTTGGGAGAGCTCGCGATCTCGTGAGGGAACTTTCGTGATCAAGTACCCCTAAACCCGACCTTTCCCACCTTGGACTTTTCGAGGGGCGACGAGATCGGGTCGCGACAGTACTGTCGAACATCTTTTCAAGAGATCATTCATGTTGATAGTGCTCCCATTTGGGCACACTTAATTATGGAGTTTGAAAACTAAGCATTGTCATTACGTCAAAAAGTGCCTCCATGGATTAATTTTTGTTTTGACATACATATTCTATAATATCTCTTCCTCTATTTGGTGCATAGTTCAGTTTATTCTTACTTCCTTCGCTATTTTAGAAACCTACTAGAAGTCGCTTCTTGTCCAAGCCCTTTGGCTCCAACGACCACTCCTCCCTCTTGTCGATTCGGATTGTTACAAGCCTACCAACTTCCACGTAATTCGTCTCCGAACCACATACCTACTAAATGGGGTCTTACTCTGATACCGTTTATAACATTGCTGGATTAACTCACTAAGATATTATTCGTTTTGACTCGTCCCATAACTAAGCCTTATAGTTTTGCCTTTTGGCGTATAGGTGGATAGTGCTTCCACCTAAATATACTTAACTTCAGAGTTCTAAAGCTAAAATGTTACTATGTGCAATTAATTCCAACTTCTAACTTTAGAGTAACATTTGAGTTTCCAAAGAACGCAGAATCGACCAACCCATGAGCAACACAGAGCAAAACCAAGTCTCATGTCTTCAGCAAAGACAGGAAAACCCCGCGACCAAAGCAGGTCTCAGCACATTCAGCCACTTCAAATCAAGCCGCGCCACCCGACCGCGAGAACCGGAAACCCTAAATTTCGAATCATCCAATGGGCGGTGCTTCCTCTCTGCCTACAGAAAACATCAAATTAAAGTTACTCTCCCTTCCCGCGGAGTACCCATTGCCACACACGCCGCTCGGGAGCTTTACTTACTTCGAAACCTCCGAATCGAAGTCCAAACAGAGAAGAAAGATCGGAAAGCCGGGAAATTTCGAGCAAGAAACAGAGCAAAAAAGCCGCGGAGGGGCGAACCCAATCGCACAGAGCAAAGCGCCAAACGGAGGGCGAGAGTGGAGGAAAGAGAGCCTACCCGCAAAAGGGTGTCCGCAGATTGATTCGGGAGCTCGACCCGCGAAGCCGCCGGGGAGGATTGAGGAGGAGGAGGGCGGCGGTGGCGTCCGACCGGGGAGCAATGACGGGAGGGACGAATCTTGAACGCGGCCCCCGGGGGGAGGAAAACCCAGCTGCCAGATGTTCCGGTTCGGACCCGGGTTCCGTGAGTCGGGTCGGGTCGGGGGGAGGGGGCTTTGATCTGCCGTAGCTTGGTCAGTAGATTTGGCGTTCCCTCGATCGCTGCTAATCCTACGCTCCCCTGTCTGTCTCTTCTCTCTTTCTCTTTCTCTTTCTCTCTCTTCGCTTTCTCTCTCTTCGTTCTTGGTCGCTCTCCTATGCTCGGACACTCACTTCTTGTTCTTTTTTGTTTTGTTTTGGTCTTTTTGTCTTTTTGCCTTTTTTTAAATAACGCTGCGGAAATTCGATTTTGCGCCGGTTTTTTCACCCCAATTTCACAATTGCCTCCGTTCTTTTGTTCTCCTTCTTTCGGGTCTCCCAAAGTTTTGCTCGAGAGGGTGGTGCCAGATTGAGGGGAATGGGATTGGGTCAAAGTGGGGAAATTTTTTTAATCATGGATCGGCTCTTGGCTGTGAAATGAGAGAAGAAAAACCAGGAGGAATTTCCAAAAAAGGACCCTTATAATGTTACCCAATTTGAATGGCGCGACCTCACAGTCGACCTTATTTCGGTTAACTTAGCTCGACAATTTTCGAATAAGTGAACTCTAGCTCATTATTATTGAAATATCAGTTGGCTGATGAGCACGTCCGAGTGGCACGTGCATTGTTTTGTGCTCATTTTGAAGGTTTTTGTAGTTTAAGAATTATATCTAACTAAAATGCACATTAATCACGGGGCTTAAATCAAAATGCCTGATAAGTCACTAAGAAGAGGGAAGAAAGGGGCAAAATTCTTACTTTAAGGTTTCCGCATTAGAAGATGAAGATGTGGAAGGAGGATGGACTGATGTGAACTTGGCGAGACGCTTTTGTGTGTAATTAGTACGTGGCAAATTCAGTTTTTAATTTATCAATTCACGTGTCAGCTTGTGCTCATTTTTAATCTTTGAGCATGCTAATTGCGGCTTCTTCAAGTGGATTAGTTGTGCATCACTGATGATCAATCTCGCCGAGTCATTTTGTGAACTTCTATGATGTAATGACCAAAACCCAATATCTTGTATAATGAATCTCGAGAGAAGATCTAGACTTTTGACTAAAGCTCTTCGAGATACAAGCAATACCTAAATAATGAACAACAAATTTTGTCAGCGCAATTTGTAATCTCAATTAATCCCACAAGCAATTTTGGGAGTAAATCCAATATAGACTCTAAAAAGGGGCAACCCATAATCCCAATCACTACGTAAAATATCAATATTGGATGGTCTTGTATTTTTTTGCCCATAAGTCTCACTTGTATTTGATAAAATTAGTAAGTGAATGCATCAGTAATGACATCATTTGATCTCTAAACAAAAATATCAATATTGCATGATCTTGCATTTTTTTTTCTTCGCCACTTTCCTTTACATTTGTAAACGGCGACATTGTTGTTTAAGAGTGGCGTGGCTACATCGAATATAAACATAGGCAACATCATGAATTCTATTTAAATCAGCTAGACATGAGATTTGACTTCTTCTTTTTTTGGTCGAACTGAGATATTTTATTTATATTATAACTGAGCTAATAGTCCCAATGAATGGGGCATCAGTACATAATAAAGCCCAAAGGCCTTGAGGTGGAGAAGCCAACTAGTTGGGAGGAAGCGTTTTCTTCCTTTGTTGTTGCGCGGCCCAATTTGCAACAGCATTGGCCCACTAGCAGTAATTGCTGAAGAAGTTGCTTGCAATCTGTCCAAGTCGCACGTGCTTCCCAGCGGAACTCTTCAGTGTACTTGAAGGACTTCACAAGGCTTCTGCAGTCAGACTCCACCGAAACCATGCCTAGCTACTTCTACTTTATGTACTTCAAGGCTTCGAGCATAGCTAGGGTTTCCAATTGAAAAACCGACGCCACCCGAATTGGTTTGGTGAAGCCATCCACAAGGTTGCCAGAGAAGTCCCGGACGATGCAGGCGACAACTCCTTCCGTCGACCCCTCACAGATCGACTCGGCAGCAACATTGATCTTCAAGGTTCCTACTGCTGGAGCTAACCAAGTTTGAGATATCTCAATTTCCTATGCTTTTCCTTGCTTGAAGATGCATAAAGCCCCATTTTCCGTAGCTATCTTGTTGAAATCGGGCTAGATCTACCACTTTGCAGGCATCCGGCTTAGTACCCCGAAAGATATAGCTATTTCGCTCCTTCCATACTCGCCATAGGTGTGTGTCTTTCTTTATAAATCGCGCCAGCCACGCATCAATTCGTGTGACCTCCTGTGCATTCACTTGTAGGTTGATTTCCGGGTGGCTCCATACCCGTGCGGTCCAGGGGCAAAGAAGATGGATATGTTCGGCGGTTTCCATGCTTTCTCGACAAAGGTCATATACCGAATCAAGTAAAATCTTTCTTTTCCATAAGTTCTCCCTGGATGGGATGGCATTTTGACAAACATTCCAGATAAAAATCTTCACTTTAGGCTGGTCCACATCTTCCATAGAGCATTCCACAGTTCTTTCGGTGTTTGGTAGGAAAAAGAGGGGTGTTCCATTGCAATATTGGCTGTCACTTGTTCTCTTAACATGTTGTAGCCATTTTTGATTGTAAAAGACCCATCCTTAGTTCCTGTCAATATCAATTCATCATTTGTAATTTGACGATTGATTGGGATTGTAAGGATCTCCTGAGTGGTCTGTTCATCAAAGAGGTTGTTCAACAGTGGTTCATTTCATTGTTCTGCTTCAAAATTCATCAACTTAGAAACTTGTTGTGGATCATTTCTGTTTACTGACCCTCCAATTAGTCCTCTCTTTAGCCATTTATCTGTTCTGATGTTGACATTTTGACCATTTCCAATCGACCATCTCACTGAATCCGCTATGGCCTCCCTTCTTAAAAGTAAACTTTGCCAACCCCATGAAAGCTTAGTTCATTTATGAGCATGCGAAAAATCTTTTCAATAGAATAGAGCCCTTTTAATAATTTGCTCCACAATGCATCCAGATTCTTCACCAACCTCCAAGCTTGTTTACCCAGAAGGGCCTTGTTTACAATAAGTAGGTCTCTAAAACCCATTCCTCCCTTGTCTTTCTTGAATTTCATGATTTCCCATCTCTTCCAATGCAGACAAGCTTTTATTTCACTGTTTTTTTTATTGGAAATTAGCTATTTTCTTCTCTATAGCCTTATAAACTAATACTGGGATTTTGAAAACCGACATAGCATATTGAGGTAATGCTTACACCGCTGATTTCAGGAGGATTTCCTTGCCTACTTTAGATATAATTTGTTCCTTCCGACCTTCCAATTTCATGTTTACCCTATTTAAAATCCATGCAATCATCTATCTTTTGTAGGCTCCCCAATCAAAAGGAATTCCAAGGTATTTGCCTGTCCGATCAAGCTCTGGAATCCTTAACTCTCTTGTCATGTTATCCCTTAATAGTTGAGGGCATTTTTTACTAAAAAAGACACCTAACTTGTTTAGGTTTATAGCTTGTCCTGAGGCATAACAGTACTATTTAGAACATCTGCAACATTTTGACGTTCCTGTATGGATCCATCCAAAAAGAATATTGAATCATCTGCAAATAACATATGAGTCAAAGCGGGGTAGAACCTATTCAACTTTATTCCCTTTATACTTCAATCCTATAGAGCTTTACCCATCAAAGAAGACAAGCTGTTGGCCACCAAAATGAAAAGATTGGGTGATAATGGGTCCCCTTGTCTAATGCCTCTGGTAGGATTGAAAAAAGGAAGAGGTTTTCCATTAAATTTGATGCTGAAAGTGACTGTAGTGACACATTGCATGATCTAGTTGATCTATTTTGCACAGAAACTCATTTTCAGCAGGCATCTTTCTAGGAAATCCCATTCTATTTTATCATAGGCTTTTTGCATGTCTAATTTCAGCACCACTTGAAAATGTTTTTTCCTTTTCCTCATTCTCAATTGGTGCAACACCTCCTGCACAATATAAATGTTATTTTGAATCTGTCTTCCACTAATGAAGGCACTTTGTTCCCCCGAAATCAGCATTGGTAGCCATCTTTTTAGTTTATTTGCCAAAATTTTCGATATTATCTTATATGCAAAATTGCAAAGGCTAATAGGGCGATATTGGTAAAGTGTTTCTAGATGGGGTGTCTTTAGAATTAAGGCTATATGAGTTTTGTTTAGGGCTGGTTCTAATACTCCCAACCGAAAAAAAAAAAAAAAAAAAAAAAAAACCCTAACTTCCTGAAAAACACCAGTATTAATTATATCCCAATGGTGTTGGTAGAAAATTCCATCTAAACCATCTCGACCAGGAGCTTTCTGTGCATCAAGTTGAAAAACAACAGCATGAACTTCTTCCAAGGTTACTTCCGCCACCAGACATTCATTAATATCATTTCCAATTACTATTGGGCATTGATCCAGTATTGGTTTGACGTTTCTAGGCCCTACCATAGTGTATAACTCTTTGAAAAAGGAGATGGTGAGGTTCTGAAGTTGCTATTTGTCTCGTATCCATTACTTCAATGAATTCTTCAGCATAATAATTCTGTCTTTTTTTTTTTTCTCCTTTGAATAGTTGTTGTATGGAAATATTTCGTGGTTTTATCTCGCCATCATAGCCAATTGATTTGGGATCTTAAATCCCAAAACATCTCCTCTCTTCTCCATAAAGTTTCAATTTCTTCTTTTAAGAGCCTCGTCCTATTAGAGCCTTGAGTCAAGCTTGCACTATTTGTTAAGGATTGAAGCTCTTGCTTTAAGGCTGTTATGCGAAGATGGTTGTTTGGGAACTTCTTTTTACTCAATTCTTTCAAAGCATGAGTTATAGCCCCCAGTTTATCTCTCAAGCCTACTTCATGAATAGTTTGAGATTGCCATGCTTGTTTAACTATTTCTCTGCATTCTGCATCTTCAATCCATAAGACTTCAAAGTGAAATTCTCTTCTTTTTTTTACAGATTCATCACTGCTCACAACTAGGAGAGGACTATGGTCTGACTCGACATCTGGGAGAGTGTACGCTTATGCTTCCGAGAACATTAGCCTCCAATCTAGAGAGCAAAACACCCTATCCAGCTTCTCCTTGACCAAATCAACCCATTCTCTGTTGTTTGACCATGTTAAAGCACACCCTTTGCAGTCTATTTTCATTACTGAACAATCATGTAAACAGCTTTGGAAGGCTTGCATTCTATAATTTTTTGCCATCCTAGTGCCCACCTTCTCTCAATAATAAAACACTTCATTAAATTCCCATAAACAAACCCATGGTAGGCTATTAGAAAGACTGATCTGTCTCATTTTATCTCATAACTGTAATCTTTCCCGAAAGAGATTTGGAGCATGTACACAAGTAACCCGAATTTTGTTTTGGCTATCATGATCTTCACATATCAAGTTTATCATTTCATGGGAACTAGATTCCACCTCTACATCAACTTCATCATTCCATATCACCACTAGACCCCCGCAAGTCCTATCGGGTTCACCACAAAGCTGTGTTTAAATTTCAATTGTCTCATAATACGAGAAATCACATTTACTTTGTTTTTTGTTTCCATTAACAGAATCAAATCGGGCCTTTCATGAGCCACATTGGCTCACAAATTTTGGACCGTCAGTGGTGTGCCCAACCCCTAACAGTTCCAGCATATAATTCTCATTTGTAAACCGGTGGTTTATTCGGGCTAGTCATCAAAGCCCATCCCATATTACCCTCCGAAAGACTAATAGGAGTTTCTTGCAGTTTTGCTTCATCAAAATCCGCCAACTCTAAAGGAATAGAGTTATATGGGGTGTACCTCTTTAATTTCTTTGTTGGTGAACTTTTTATAATTATGCTTTCCTTTTTTGATCCTTCTCTTTTTGTCCAGGACAATGGTTTATGAGCCGGCAGTAGCTGTTGTTTTGGCTCTTCAATGTTCATTATGCCTTTTCCCTTTTCCCAGTGTTGTTCCACTTGGTGATCAGGTATAATAATATCCATTTGTGCCTTGTTTTGTGGTTGAGTTATTGCTGTGGAATTTGTTGTTGTTTGCTCACCAGTGAATATGACTATTTGAGTGCTTTGAGCTGGAGGGTTACTAACGGCTTGTTCCTCCTCCTTTTCATCCACCCTATCACCATAAAAAATCTGCCAAAAGGGGCTAAACTCCTTAACCTCTACTTTTAACCAATGCCCAAACCTATTCATACTCATATCTTCATATTTGGCTTCACCGAAGGGAACTTTTACACAATTAGTTGCAAAATGCCCAGCTTTTCCACAGGAATAGCAAAAGCGAGGTAACCTCTCATACTTGAAACCTAGCCAGACTTTCCCCTCTCCTAAATTATATAAAGTACCTAGACTTAAAGGTGTATCAAGGTCAAGCGCTACCCTTGCTCTACCCACCTTCTAAAAGGCCACTCCCTTCTTTTCTACTTTTACTTCATTCACACAGCCTAGGATTTGGGTTATATGAGACACAACCTCCTCATAATGCACAATTGTTAAACTTATAACATTGTGCAGGTTTACTAGGCTCCCATGGTTTAAGGATCAATAAATTGCTCACAAAAGATCATGGGCTATTCGCTAACACTCGTTTTTTGTCCATCTTAGAATTGAAGGTAAAGGAAAGTATACCCGATTCACGCTACGCAAAGGTTATTGAATCTACCTTCCGAGCTCTCTTCATTGTGGTAAGAAAAGCCTGAAAGTTAATGTTTCCTCCCGAATACAGCTTGCCAAACACTGTACAATTGCATTCATCCAGGATCGCCTCAAAGATCACTCTATCTTGTGGAGGGGCATCAACCTCTGTCCTTAGATTACCTAATCTTTTGCACAATACAACTAGGTGATTATTTCCCCACATTCTTCCATTTGCCTCAACAACGAACAAGTATTGCTAGACAAGAGCAAATCACAGGGCAAAGCCAGACCAACACAATGAAATACTTCTATTATCTAATTACTTTCTTCCAGTCAAGTTGAGAAAAGTCAAGACCCAGTCTATTTACAGTGAAAAAGAAGACCTAGAAGAAATCCATAGGGAAAATGGCGACACCCAACCTTTTGCGTGGCCGAAGCTTCAATTCATCCAACACTGATTGAAGCCGTCCAAAAAGGGATTACGGAGTTGTTCCATATCACGAGACTCATCATTTTTACGGGGAACAAGGTGGGGGTGGGGGGTTCATGGGTTTACGGGATGGATTCCATTTGACCAAAAACTGTAAAGGGGGCTATTAGGGTTTTAGGGTTTTGGAAAGGCACATGAGATTTAGGGTTTTGGGGGGACAGCTACCATCGGAGGTAGAGGGAAGCTCTCAGAGCCGAGAGAGAATTCAACAGGGTGGTCCATTTGAGTTTGTTTTTTGAGAGATTCGGCTTTAAATGTAGAAAAAGGCTCTACACTCACTTGAACTTTCAAGATTAAGCCCATGGAACCCGGCCTCTCTCTAAGGATACGACCCTTTCTCTCTTTGCCTAGGTAAATAGGTGCCATTCCAAATTAGGAAAGAAAATAACAAGACTACGTTTAGCTGTCCGAATTTTTAATTAGAATAGAATTGAATAGGATAAGATATGAAATTTAGGGATTTTGTTATATCTTATCCCACTATTTGTGAATCGTAGTAATAAAGTCATATATATTCACATCATATCATATAAATTGCTTAATTTAAACTACATATCAATGTAAATGAATATAAAAATTCACAAATGTAGATGGTAAAAATCGTTCGCAACACTCTTACCTACTTTATTTTTATTTACCTTTTATTTTAATTTTCCTCTCTTTTTAAATTATTTTCCTTTTTATTTTCCCCTTCCATCGTTCTTTAATAAAATTTTATTAAATAGTAAACTATACTAATATATGTAAAATACCTAAAATTTTTAACAAATATAAATATATATTTATATCTATATATTGAATTTATATTATAAAATAGAATTAAATTATAATATATAAATAAAATAAGATTAAATTTTAAAAAAATAAATTGTTATTTTTTTAATTTGAATTTCTTATATTAGAATTCAAATATTATTTATATTGACATGTAATTTTAATTTTTTTAATTTAATGAGTTTATAATTCAAGGAAATAACTTTCCTATTATAGATATTAGAAATCATATCCACTTTTATCTTATCTCCTTATGGGATAATCTTATCTGACTCATATTTTTTTATATATCTAACTTTATCCTATCTTGAGCATATATCAAATATATTATCAAATTCTGAATTTTATCCAAGTTTAAATGTAACCTAAGAAAATAAGGAAAATTCGGCTAGCATAAAAAAAGAAAGGGATTCTAGGCCAAAGTGGAAATAAGAAAGAAGGAAAACAAGGAAATGTGGAAAGGAATTAGGCTGGAAATTAAAAGAGGGAAGATTAGGAAAATTGAAAGGACTGTCTCCTTTTTGAGGCCGTAATTTGGGCATATAGGGCAACAATTATCGGCTCTATACGTAAAACATACTCGGCTATGTACAGAGCTCGACAAATAGAGAAGGTAAGGCCCGAAAAGAGAGAAAACCGAGTGGAAAAAGAGGCCGAGAAAGAGTTGGTTTTTCAGTAAAAAAAATAAAGAAAATAAACATAGGTATTCTGGGCCAAAGTACACGGCATAATAGAGAAGACTACGCGCCAAAACAGGGGAGAGACGTGGTTGCCGTTTGTATCGCTAGTTGAAGTTCTATCAAATAGACCTGTCAAAATACATCATAAAATCATTTTTTTAATCCATATTTAATGGGCCGAGTTGTTACGTGAGCTAGTTATAATTAGTAAATGGATTTAGAATGGGGTGATATGTGGGTTTATAACTTATTTACAAAACTCAACTCACCTCTAGCACTCTCTCTCACCTTCACTTAATTTTATGCTTGTTCACTCAACACTCTCACATCAACTTGAGTATAAGTCTTCTTATATCATGTTAAATACTATGGAAGTGTTCTAGCAATACGAATCGAATCAAGTATCATTATATATATATCGCTTGAATATGAGTTAAAGCGGATTAAATAATTGATTTTGGGTCGACTCATTTTTCACTTAACCCGCCTATTTGACTGATCTACCCTCAAGTGATTTGCAGGATTGGTTACCGTCTTGGCTGCTTGCAAGGTGAAACATCTGTAACACTTGCGCAAGCCTATTATCCGTTTGTAATGGTTCGATCCAAGTATCTACCCCTAAATGGGTTACCCAGAGCATGGCATGATTTGTTTTGGAACGAGTTTCACTCGGAGTTATAATCCTTCGTGTTTGATTTCATCTGATAGTTTTCTTGTTAACCTATAATGGATGTTATGATATCTCGTCTTTCTTCATCGAATTGATATCAAATGCTTTTTTGTAACCTGTTTCGATGCGGATATTTGATAAGATAATTGTGGTAGGGGTGATTGATCTTCGGTCTAATCCGATCCCACCTAGGAACCGAGAATCGGACTAATTGGATCGGTTCCTTATTTTGGGACCAAGAATCAGACTAACTGATTGTGGAACTAGACCATCGGTTTGATTTGGTATTTGGTGGTCCAATGGAACTGGTAAATTACGTTGATATACCGATTTCCCCTCCCCTTTAAAATCAAGCATTAGCTCTTTACTCATAGAATGCTTCAAAAGTTGTGTGAGCATCACACACTTAACAAATACTATGTTTAATCTTAGCTAAAAGGCCAAGAAAAACATGCCTTGATTGGAGCATGGTTTGACTTTTATTCACAACCCCCTTATGGTCTTTGCGTGCTTGTTCGATGTGAGACTCTCGATATTCGGCTAGACACAATAAAAGAGACAAGCCAAGAGTTTCACATCGAAGGCATTTGCATGGAAGGGTAGACACCACAAGAGAGACAAGTCAGACACATCAAGAATCCCACATTAAGCGGGAACACAGACGGTAAGAAGGGTTGTGAATAAAAATTAAGCTATACACCTAACAAAAGCATACCTTTCTTGAGTTTTTGTCAAATCCCTACTAATTAAGAGTTTAAATTATTTTTTTAATAATTTTGCAAAAAATAAAATCAAAATTTTAAAAATAATCGGTCTGACATGAATGGTTCTATCCCTAGGACCGGATTAAAATCATCGATTTCAATTTTATGGAATCAGAAAATGGACTGGAGTCCCTGTGATGATTCTCGGTTCAATCAGTTCCTTTCGCTCACCCCAATCTGATTATAAATGTTATTTTGATCCGAGTTTGTCTGCATTGATTTGCGTTTGCAGTCGCACTTGAAGGTTCGTTCTCAAATTGTTGAGGCACGTCCCGGGGTCGTTTTTAAGCCTGGGAACGGGCTGGACGTCCATTGCCCAAACCTTTAAACGTATGTTACTCGTGTGGTGTGGGTGAGGACCCCTTTTTTTTTATCTTATTTTATTTATAGAAATTCCACTGTTTATTGCATCTTAATGCTCATGGTGTCTATATATTCCAATCTCTTAACGTAGTCACGTGAAAATAGAAAGACTTCCCGCGCGTGATTTAGACATTGTCCTTTTATTTTATTTTATTTTATGTGTTTTGAAATAGAGATTTAATTTTCTCAGGGAAATTTCCAATTAAGGGTTTGAAGTGCTTTTATTTTCTCAAATAGGAGTCTAAAGTATAATTTGTTTGAGATAAAGATTTGAAATGGCCATATCAATCTCAGAAAATGGCTCGAGTAATTATGACTATTTCAAATAAGGGCCTAGCCTCGCCGTTTGTCGGCCAACAAAAAATTCCAGCCAATTAGGAATATTTTTATCCAAATACAATTTAAATTAAAATTAAATTAGATTAAAAATTAAAAAAGAAAAACACAAGCCACCCCATCAATGGCAATGGTTAGTGGGGATGTCGGCACCTGGACAAGGCACTAACCAAAGGCTGCTAGTCTGCATGAGGTCGGTGACCCTCTCTCGGACCAAGGTGAGGGTGGGCGACCCTCGCCTAGATTTGGGAGAGGGTCGTCGCTCTCTCCCATCTCTAGTGGCCCTTGCTCAGGTACCGGTAACCCTGCCGCCCCACTAGCGATGGGGTGGCTTGTTTTTCCTTTTCTTTTTCCAAGTTTTATTTTTTATAAAAAAAATAGAAAAAATAAAGAAAAAGGAAAAAAATTTTAAAGGGTGAAATTGCTCTTCATAGCTAGTGAGTTAGATAATATATAATCACAGACAATGTACAACCACTTTAGGCACTTATTTAAAATAATATCCATTTCAATCTCTCATTTGAAAAAAATGAAGGCATTTCTGACTCTTATTTGAAATAATATTCATTTCAATCTCTTATTTGAGAAAAATAAGGGTATTTCAAGCGCTTATATTGGATTTTTCCTTTTTCTTAGAGGTGAGCATTGGTCTAGGGTCAATCCTAGACCGACCCTAGACTGGCCCAACCCTGCCAATCCCGGTTTGGTTCCTAGGATTCCTAGACCAGCATATACGAGTTGGTCCTTGGTCTTGAGAGTTTATGGTCGATCCAACCCGGACCAACCCTGATTGTATATATATTATATATCAAATATATTATTTATAAATTTTTTTATATAAAGAAATAACTCTTTAGTGAGTAGTCCAAGTAATTTTACACCGTTCTTTAATAACTTATATTTTAATGTCTTTTACAGCGTCAACAGTTATAATTTACAAAGAAGGAAAATGTTTTTGTGAGAAGTCATCATAGCGTCCAAAAGAGCATAAATAGCTTCTCACGGCATCCTCTTCTAGTACTCGTTCTCTTTTGTTTTATTTGTCCTCTTAGTCTTTAATTTGCCAAAAAAAAATTTCTCCACTCGCCATTTGATACTTGCCTCGCTCACTTTCAATCACTCATGCCACTTGATGCTCGTCCTGCTTGTTGCTCACTGCTCGCCGTTCGCCTCACTCGACGCTCACCCCATGCTCGACGCTCGCCCCACTCGACACTCACCGCTCACCTCTCTTAACTAACCTCGCTTGTTATCAAATCCATTGGGTTGGTTTAGTCCTCGATTGCCTTTTTAGGGAGTACAAAAAATAAAATAAAAAAATTATTGATTGGCCTTGAGTTGACCCTGAAACCAGATCGAACTCATTGAGTCGATCCGATCCTCGATCCCAAGCCTAATAGGGTTGGTCCTCGGTCCCAGAAATTGAGAACCAATACTGTGCGGTTTAGTCTTAGGGTTAGGGAGTGGATTGGCCCAATATGGACCATGCTCACCCCTACTTTTTCTTATACATTTGGACAATATCATTGCATAAAAAAAGAAAAAGGAAAAAGCTTTAAGATAGCATGTGGGTATTTATAGCACTATTCTAATAAGATTAGGTCAATTTCTAACATTGCTGATTCCACCGTATTGCATTTAGAATTTTTTCCTCATCACGTAGATTAAAAGAAAGACTTTATTGTTCCTGGGTCGTAAAGAAGCCAACTCATTGTTCCTGGGCTTAGAAGAAGATCTTACAACTCAGGACGGCATTCTGACATAGCTTTTTTTGGAGGCTAGGGGATGGCCTATCAATGTCACTTTGGTTTGACAATTGGCACCCCAGGGGCCCATTGAACTTATTTTTCCTCGGATTCACTCAATTATAGTTCTGGGCTCTCTAGGCAGGCTACAGTGGCAGAAATCTTTGCTAATGATGGCCAGGCTATCAGGTCGGTATTAGAGTCGTGGGAGTTTCCCCTCCCCTCCTTATCTCAGAATCAGGATTGTTTTTGTTGGAAAGAGAACTTGGTGGGCCTTTTCACGGTGGTGTCGGCTTGGGAGGCCTTTAAGCGGAAGAAGGACCAAGTCTTTTGGCATCCTTTCATCTAGAACAATACCATCTTGCCTCAATTCCGATTTAACCTTTGGCTCATCACCAAGCGCACGCTTCTTACCCAAGCTCTTCTTCTATCTTATGGTGGGATTGATTCTGCCTCTTGCCCCTTTTGCAATGAAGTGCCTGACTCTATTGATCATCTATTTTTTGGGTGTCGCATTACGATGAGTATTGCTTTCTTTTGGGTGCCCAGGTGCAATCTTCCATGGCATAACAGGTCTTGGGGTGAGAATCTCTGTTGGGCCACTACCTTGCTTTTGGGCAAGGAGTTTTATAAATGTATTGCCCGTTTTTCTTTAGGTGCGCTTTGCCATATCATTTGGAAGAACATGAACAATTTACTCTTCAGAGGGGAGCTGCTTTCTGTTCTGGCCATGAAGAAGCATATTCTCAAAGTTGTCAAAGATAAGGCTACCACCTTCAGGAACATGGAGGACTCTACTAGGAATAGGAGGTTGTAGCGCAGTTGGGACATTGACCCGATCATTTTCTCTTCGGGAGATCTTCAACTTTTTGTCTAAGTTGCCTGGTGGCCGTTGGTGAGGCTGTTGCTGCCTGTGGCGGGGGTGGTTGATTCTTACCTCCCTCGCCCGTGTTGTTGTGGTCGTTTGCTTCTGGTTGGCGGTTGTTTTTGCCATCCTTGTGTTTTCTTGCTTCTAGTTTCTTGTTTTAGTTGCTTGGCTTTTCGTCCCAGCTTCCTTCCACTCTTAATGATTATCATCATCTTGAGTGCAAGTTTTTGAAGCCGTGTTCATTTGTACAGTTTGGCTTTTCCCCATTATTTTGCTTACTTCTACCAAAAAAGAAAAAAAAAAAGAAAAAAAAAAGACTTTATTTTATTAGACTAGTGCACGTTCATTTTTATTCGTAGCTCACAAGGTCCTATCCTAGGTTCCCAGCCTTTTACAATATAGTTTTGTATAATTTTGCCCATACAACTCGATTTGTTCTATTTTTCTCCCAATCTTTTATCTTTATTATTGATTGTTCTATTTTAGTGTTTGAGCACTTTTGCATGTTAATAGATTCATATAAACGAAAAGGATTGCATTAAATAATATTTTGTTAAAAGCGAAAAGGTATCCCCAACGGAGTTAGACAAAGCTAGGATAATTAAGTTTCCGAACTCAAAATCGGTAGCTCACATAACTAAGGTGGGCTCCGGCATCTTAAATGGCCCCTAATCAATCATTAGGTTAGTGGTGACTCCAAATCAAATAAATAATAAATGAGTATGATGTCCTAGGACGTCACATGCAACACATGTCCTTTCTAATAATTTCTTCTAAGTAGTAATATCACGTGGAAGTACAACAAAATTTTCACTGCATCCCATACAAGAAATTGGAGTTTAATTAATACACATATGCTTCATTATATTAAAACCACTAATTATCATCTTTATACAATATCCAAGCAAATATAATACATTACATAAGTTTGGGAAAAATCAGGATCACCCATCATCGACATAGCACACCTAAGCACAAAAATTTGCCTATACAAAGGTTAAGTTATTCTTTATGGATTGACAACCTTGCCATCAACAAGTCATCATTCATTGAAACCAAGGAGACCATTGAAACCCCTTAATGGTCTAACAAACTCCCCATCAACCTATACAGTGGAACTACACTTAGTGTCGCCAGTTCAAGTACAAGCATATCTTGGTATTCACATGCAAAATATACGGGAGCTTCAAAAAGTAGTGGCAATGAGGGATCCATCTCATATGTCTGAAAAATAAGGAATGAGCTGAAACCCAATAAATAAAATCTCTAATTCAAGGCAAGTGATCCACTTACCACTCAACCTAATACCAACAAGTAATGTGACTTCAAAGCAACACAAGAGAACTATGTACTAAAAGTGCAAAGTGAATGCATTCTCTTCTTTATTATGATATGCCGATGGAAATAAATAACGACAGTACATAAGATTATTCACTCCAATGCATGTAGATGACATAATATATTAAAAGATACGATATCATTAATGAGTTCATTATTATATATGCATATATACATGCATTGTATTCTTTACTCCTCTTGCCAAAAACTTTGGGGCATCCTAACACACTTTCAAGGCATCTCAACTCGCAAAGCATCTTGGCAACATGGGTCATCTTGACTCTCAAGGCATACCGACATATAAGGCAATGATGGAAATATATAACATAATACTTTCCATATTTAGTCATACAGTAGTAGTGCACATGATAACATTATATAAATATGATCCCCTTGCATCAATAACAAATTCAACGCTCATTTTTAAAATCGACATACGGTACACAATATCTTTTTATGCAATTCATACTTGAAATACAATTACGTTACTCTTTCAATAATTACATGTGTGAGTAGATATAATGACATGCTTACATTCTTTCATTTCTCAATTACGTTCACCGCAACACATATATCTACCTTCTCTTCACATCGCGCTACATTAATATATTAAAAGGCTTTACTCAAGCAAGCGAGTCAGAAATGGTGAACTGTCATTATCGACAAGTGGATATAACCAGCAGGTGGTATAACCAGTAAATGAGCATAAACGGCAAGTGAATATAACCAACAGGTGGTATAACCAGTAAATGAGCATAAACGGCAAGTGAATATAACCAACAGGTGAGTATAAGTGGCAGATGGTTATAACCAATAGGTGAGTATAAGCAGCAGGAGAGTCAAAATTTGTGAAAATAACACTTTCAAGCCCTTTTTCATCATTTTCACATTTTTTACATCCAACGTGCTACCCTGTCTCATAGTAATCAATCAAAAACATCTAGGTATGTAAGAACTCATCAAGATAAGTCAAATTATCATGATATCACAACATAACATTATTGAGGCTTGCTCATACTTTTCATCAAATTCAAGCTAAATTAACAAACTCCAATCAATTGAGTCGAGAGTACTAAGTAGATCAATCTAATTTAGTTCAATTAGTCCAAGAGTTTTCACTTATCTAAAATGATTTGAGTAAATCAAAATTTTAATTAACTTGAAAACACATTAATCAAGAAAATAAATTAACAATAAATCTTTTTAAGCAATAAAACTAATTTGGTAAGATTAAGAAGAAGTCCAATAATTCACTTTGTAAACATTTGAAATATTGAACTAGAAGTTTTAGGAATATCAACGAGAGATCCTTGCTTTTACTCGAAAGATTGGAAAGCGAAAGTTGACAGAGAGGGATTCGGGGGAGGGGGGTTTTGAAGACTTGAAACATCTCGGAAGGGAATCACATGACCAAGGGGATGCTTTTACAAATTTACACGAGTTACAGAAGGATAAAAACAAACAACCATGGGTTAAAAGTTGGGTTAAAAATACCCAATAGTGAATGAGAGAGAGATGTACAAATTAAAGGGAGACGTTTGGCTTAACTATATGGTTGCAAAGTAGATATTTTGATAAATTACTAAGACAGCTAGTAAATCGGTACATAAAGAAGGACAGCGGTATCTGTTCTAGACATCAATAATACATAATAATATTTTAAACTCATTAAAACATTGAGCAAAATTTACCGAACGCTAGGAGAGACTCAACTCAATAAATTTGTAATCTATCACATATCTGATATGTAATCCGGGAGTGTATTAGTCTCAATTAACAACTGATGTGGCATTCCATATTTATCACCACTCCAAATAACTGATACAAGGGCAAATATTTATTAATTTAACCCTAATGGAATCACTTTCCGAAAACTATAGACACAAAGAATACATTTTGAATTCCCCACACATTACAAGTCATTAACTTAATTGAATTTTCCACTTGTGACATTTATGGTCTTCATTTCCTACATTTTAATTGTTGTACGATTTTATGGATGTCAAAATCAGAATTCAAATTATGATTGTTAAGGTTCGGGAGAGCCCTGCGAAGTGTGTGCCCTACCTCGTGAGAGGGTTATTCGCGCCTACTTATCAATATGCTAAACTTTCTCATGATTCACCTTGAAAGGGCTGCGACAAGCAATGCATACTACATAGGCACCACTTAGCATATAACTGGGTAATACATAGACTACATAGTACTGATATATAAAATCGACAACATAGAACCCCGGCAATCAAACACACTTACAGATTGGGCCACGTATAGGCCCAACATGACAAATACAATTCAAGTCCATTTCATTTGCATGTGTTTCTTTGTCTAGATTTCTAGTTAGGATAAAATATGAAATTCAAATATTTTGCTATATTACATTGTTTGATGAATCATAGTAATAAAGCTGAATATTTCATATCTTATTTTACCTATTATTTGATATGAATAACAACATATCAATGTAAATGAACTTGCAAACGCGTAAATGGAAATGGTAAGAATCTCTCAAGCTTCACTATTAAAAAACCACGGACACACAAACGAGGATAACCTCCATCAATCGAATCATTATAATTGTACGATCTAAATCTTAAATAGCAATGGGCTTATTGCAGCATTCCAGAGCCATAAGTCCACTACAATAAAAAATGTAAATGGTCTATAGCAGCATTGACAAGGTAAATCAACTAGTGAATGTCAAACTAGTACGAGAGAGAAAATATGATCATTTACTTTCGCAATACCAAAAAGTCTATTGCTTCGACTCTCGCCTACTTCATTTTTATTTGCTTATTATTGTTATTTTTCCTCTCTCTTTTTTTTATTTCTTTTATTTTGTTCTTTTTTTATTCCTTTATGTCATTCCTTAATAAAAAAATTATTAAATGATAAACTATCCTAATATTCCTAAAAATTTTAATAAATATTCATACTAAATATTTTTCATATAATATTCTATTGAAAGTAATTGAAATATATAACTAAAAATTGGGATAAATAAAAATGAATATTATTGTTATTTTTAATTTTCTTTTTTATTTTAGAATTCAGATGTTAGTTATATTTAATTATTATTTAAATATTATCAATTTAAGATTTTTATTATTTAAGAAAATAGCTTTCATACCATGTATTTAAGATATCATATCAACATTTATCCCACCTATCCTATATGATGATTTTATTCGGGCTATATTGTTCTTTTATTTGAGTTGATCCTATCTTGGACGTGAACTAAACATAGGATATGATAAATTTTATCAAATCCTAACTTTTATTCTAGCTACAAAACATAACTAAAAGTATTCCGTCGTTGCTTGACAAAATCTATGACGATTGCATGGAGCTTGTGCAGATTGGCACCAAGAGGATGAGGACTATCTTGATTTTTATAATTGGCACAAGCAGTGGACATCGAGCATTGACGGAGGCTACTCATGTGGAAGACCCTAGCGTGGTGGCGGAGTGTGGTGGTGCCACCACTGAGCCAGCGTGTGAGGGCCAATGGACCTTCCGATGGCCCTAGCCTTTGCCGGCAAAATCGTGGCGGCAACGCTGCCATCTTGAACACCACATCAGCTCATTTGTCTTTAACGTACATTGAAAAACTCTGTTTTGGCTTTTTTCGCCAGTTAAATTGAACAGAATTGATAAAATTACTTGATTGCATTTTTAAAAACTTGCAGCAGGACTTGATTGTATTTTCAGAGTAAATTTTAGGACTTTTGGTGTACAGATCCCATTTTACTTTATGATTGAGAGTGTATCTTAGACTTGATTTGAGAGATTTATTCTTAAATATTATATATATCTTTGTTAACTCTTTTTTTTGGCTGACATCTTTGTTAATTGAATACAACAAATAATCGCAATTCATTTTAAGTAAATTGACATAGGCTTCGATAAAAAAAATTTCAAAAACAAAAATTTAGAATTTAAACGAAAGATGATATTATCTTTAAGAGATAATAAGTCCATTGAAGGTCTTAAAATTTATCATGAAAGTACAATTGAGTTCTAAAACTTTCAAAATGGGCAATTACGTCTCAAAACTTATTAAGAAAGTGCAATCAAGTCCTTAAACTTTCAAAAAGTGTAATCGAATCTTAAAACTTGTCAAAATAAGTCAATCAAAACCTCAAGTTGATTACTATTTTTGAAAATTTTAGGATTTAAATGCACTTTCGTGACAAGTTTTAGAACTCGATTGTATTTTCATAATAAATTTTATGACTTAATTGCACTTTTTGAAAGTTTTAAGATTCAATTGCATTTTTGTGATAAATTGTAGGACTTCCAATGCATTTATTTCTACCTTTAAGATAGTAGAAATAATTCTCTTATTTTGTGAAAAATGAATAGTTTGAAAAATATTTTCAAGAGAACAATCCTTTGGATTGTTTATAAGAATGAATAAACAAAAGATGTTTTCATCCTCTGAGAAATCATTTCATTTTTAATTATTAGTGTTTTTCATGTATGTCTACATAGTACATGGAACGTTCAAGGGGACCGCTTGGCTCACTCGCTCGGACGCCGAATGATGGGTTACCGAGAAGCTACTAAAGGGATTATGGAATGATGCTCAAATGGACGCTTCGGCAATCAGCGTATAGCAGCGACCCATGTGAAACTTCTCTTCATGGTTGCGGAAATCATCCATTGCAAAGAAGAAAATACTGACCTCATCACGATTCGACCGAATTTAAATTGATGAAAATAGAAAATCAAGTTGCATTTAGAACAAAGGACGTTTGCTTTGATTCCTAAAGAGTCTGCGGCGGTACGTGGAATTGACCGTCGTCTCCCACGACTAGAGGGAAGTTGTGATGTTGCAAGCAAAGTCACCGGAACACAAGCAGATGCAGCAACTGCAATCATGGATGTTACGGAGAGAAAATGCCCAATCACATTGATGATCGGTGTCTTAGGCAATGCATGTAGGAAACGGAGTTTCGGCATCAACACACCGAGAGGATTGACAGAAACATCAGATTAAATGCAGTGGATGAGAATAGATAGAGTACATCCACAACTGCCGATATCGCCAAGGCCCTCTTGGACCTAAATATTGCAAGCCTGGAACCGTCATCACTGCCACCAGGGACGTTGATGGCGGCTACGAATACGACTCTGTCGTGACGAGCAGACACCATGCCACACAAGTTTGCTGCATCTTTCATCCATTCTTCTCCTTGTATGACTAAGTCCTTGCGTGCCTCGCAAATGCTGTCCTCGGGATCTTCCTTGCATGGTTCCCAGCCAGCTTGAAAGCAGGTTTCACAATTTTTTCCACTTCCAGTTATGGAGGATGATCATTACCAAAACATCTAATCTTTTCACGGACTTTTTGGTTACATCCGGGAATGATCTTGACCAGTCCTGCAAAAACATTTCTTCTCTACTTATGTACGGAATTTTGAGAGAGTAGAAACTCAAACTACCTTGAACCATTGTAGTTCACGCTGCATTTGCAGAGTCGCTCCAGAGACAAGATTGAGCCGGTTCGAAGGAGCTAATTTTCCAGCCAAATGCAAGATGTCGTTTCCAAATTTGTCTGGAGATGCTGTGACAAGTTTGTCCTCGCTCATCCAACATATGACTGAAGACATTTTCACGGCAATACACAACTACTCAATGGAGTACGAATCGGGCTGTCGTTATCTGAGAACTATATAGCAAGAGGAAATGCATCCTCAATGTCCTTGACAATCTCGTTAATCCCATGGGTTGCAGCATAGAAGAAAGGGGTTTTCGAAATAGAGTTAGCTTCTTTGGAGCCCGAGGGTCTACCAGTCGAATTGCTTGATGATGCTTTCGTTTTGTCCTGGGTATGCGCTAGGCATGGGGCACTGCATTTGGGAAACATCTTGAAGGATCAACATTGTTCTTTATCAGTCATGTAGCAGATTTTGTATCGCTTCAGAACTTACCTAGTCTTCCAATAATGTCGAAGCATTCTCTCCAAGAAACCGAGAGAAGCTAAATTTATGCTTTTGCACAAGAGAGTCGCTCACACGAGTCTCTGAATCTCGTCCTTTCTCAAGGAGGGTACAGTTTTTTTTTATCTTAAAGGCACACCTAGCCAATCAAGAACAGATCCTCACAGTGCAAACGTGTACTTTTACATAAGGAAGCTCTGGTAATTTGGGAAATCGGTATTTTCTTTGTATGGATTACTCCTTGTGGACTGGATGATGCATTTAATCCCTTGTGCAATCTTAAATTCTCTTTTCTTCCATCGTGAAGTGAAAATGAACCACATACCCCTTGATTTGTCTCAAACCTCGGGATTTTCTGTTGCTCAAACTTTCCAGAAGCTAACTTGATATAATCCTTGGGTGACAAATATAATTGATGATCTTATATTTGGGAAAGACTTTTCTATGGAATTTGATGCGGAAAGTAAGCGATCGAATAATAAAATAGATTAAAAAAAAAAAGATTGGATATCAGATTTATGTAGTTCTATCATAGTGATCTACGTCCACACGAAAAACAATAACAAATTTCACTATAAATTAAGCGATGCAACGAAGATTACAATTACATTTAAGTCACTCAGGCATTCTCAGTATTTTTAAGTTCCAATTACACTTAATAACTCATGGATTATTTAGCCACATAATCTCATGAAGAAATTATATATGAATTTTCATACAAGAATTTAATCAGCTACAAACACTTATATTCTTCTTCGATTCCACGTACGAAGAAAGACGCCCAGGATCTAATTATCACGAATTTTCCTCTGCGAAACCGCGAGTAACTCTGGCGCACGTCAACAACTGCAACCCAAGAAGCCCACGACAGAATATATTCATACGGGCCCAAAGTTGACCAATTCAAAGTAGGATTCGGTCAACTTGAACTTTCCTTCTTCGAAGTGCACGTTCTTTCTTGTTTTGTCAATTTCTTTGCCCACTTCAATATGGAAATCAATTCCCTTATATTTCAAACAAAGTCCACGGCTTGGACTTTTATCTAATCACGATTCCACAGCAAAAGAAATATTTGGGTGCCCTTTTTTCTTTTGTTTTAAGTCCACAAATAACATTCATTTTAGATCGGATTTCGTTGGTAACTCAAAGTCAAAACATATTTTGACAAAATCTTTTATAAGAATGACATGCGAAAGAAAAATATATTTCGAAATAGGTTAGAGCAATAGGTTATTTACTCTGTTGATTACAAATTAACATGAATAAATCAGTGCTGCGCTATGTTGAAGTCACTTCCACTAGGGAATTCTGATGGCATAAACAGCTATTTAACTGAAAGGAGAGTGAACAATGTGGCCATTCCATCGGCCAAGCCCGGGGAAGGTGGAACCAGATCCACGATCAATCCTGTCAGCGCCACGCGAACTGTCCTGAGGATAAACAGCTCAAAGCATCACGTTGAGAAAGGAAAGGCTCTATCAAGAATCAATAATCACCGTAGAATTTGGAGAATATAACGTGATGAATAAGCAGAACAGCAGATTCACCCTCAAATGGACTTGGATCTGAAGAGAGTATTTGAAGGTGAAAACACTTCGCAACTTACACGACAGGATCCACATCATCTCTTGTGACTCAGTAGCAAGTATAGGAGAGTCTTCTTCTGGCCAGATTGCGCTGCTTTATGGAGTGGCGAGACATTGTTCCCATCGCGCCAAAGAGGCAATTCTGCAATTTCATTAACGAGCAATTTTACGGCTTTGAGGTTGCCAACTTGAGCAGCTGTGGCAATAGGTCGCTCAACGTCAAACTCTCCACTGTCATCCTCTCAGTTGAGATTTGTAATTCATTGTAAATGAGAGGAAAGTGTAATATATTCATGTTACCAAATGAAGAGTACAATCTCTCCCTTTTATATGAGGTGAGAAGGCAATTAGGTTTGATTAAAATTAATAAAAACTACAGTTAATATAATCTCAAATATATACATCTAACATTCCTTGAAACTCAAAATGATTGGAAAGAAGTCAACTGGAATTTGGAGAAAAGATCCAAGAAACACCCAAGCGGATGTGTTTGGGTGAAGACATAAGCAATTTGCTTGGCGGATGAAGTGAAAACAAGTCAAATAGTGCCACGAAAAATGTATTATCAAATGAAATGACAGTCTACCTCAATGGGTTTGGTGTGTTCATGAAAATTATTATGTGTAATTTGGATGGCAATGCGATTGTCGCAATAACCGGATTGTCTTACTATGATGACACCCTCTCATGTCTTCCAGTAGCCATCGCAATCAACCGCAATCATAATATCTCTGATGTTGTATAGCAAGAGCTTGATATTTAGCTTGTACACAAGAGTGGATGACAATGGTCTCTTTCTTGCTAGGCATGAGATAAGTGATGTGCCAAAAAAATAAAGTAGCCTGTAGTGGAGAGATGATTGTGACGGTTGCCGACCCCATTGACATCTAAATAAGCTTTCAACTTTACAGTAGAATGATCAGAGAAGTGATGGCCATGAAATGCCCTACCCTAAACATAGCAAATAATGCGAAGGACTATGTGACCCACAAAAGTGATATCAAGTTTAGTAAGATATAGAAGAGTACCGACTAGCTGTCAGTGCAACGTAAGATTCAGAAGATGGGTCCCATCACTGGCATCAAATTTGGCATTGGTCTCGAGAGAAGTCATGGCAACTTACTGTCAATGAGTCATGCTCAAGAAAGAAGATCAGTGCTATATCTGGCTTGAGAAAGATAACAACCAGATGAACCTGAGATGACCTCCAAGTTTAAAAAGTAATTGAGTTTTCCAAGATCATTCATGGAGTTATAAAATTCCTGTACAATCATCTCTAGTGATGAAAATGTTGTCCACATATAAAAGTCACAAAATAGACCCATGAGAAGTGTGTCGAGCAAAAAGAGCATGGTCATAGGGACTGGAAAAAAAAAAGCCAAGGGATTCCATTGTGGAGCTAAAGTTGGAATATCATGCACTAGGAGAGTGTTTCAATTAATATAATGATCGACCTAATGGACGCACTTCAATTATTGACAAGGGCTATGCTTTTATTTTTCCTTCTCTCTTCTTTTGGCTTGCAGTCCACTGTCGAGAATTGTTGACAAGGTCATGCTTCAAGCAAAACACAATCATTAAGATCCACATAAGATTCACTAATCGACTTAAACATGGCTACTTCGATAAGAGAAGACGAGTTAAATCTCAATCTGTCAAAGAGAAAGCAGCCTCCGTGCATTAAACTGGTCACAGCAAAAATCTACACCACTGACCGCGAGTGACACCGGCTTTTGTTGTCCTTTAGACTAATAAAAGCTTCATACGCTTCTTCGTCGTCATAACCCTTAAGACTACTTTCCATTTCTCACGATATGATCCCTTCTGCTTCAAATGGAAAGTTCTTCAGAATGTGTATAGCTGCCGAATCGAATTAATGTCCAAGGCTTTCGGCATGACCACGGATTCAACATGGCCCTTCAGAGGGTGTAGCTTTTGAAGCCTGCAAAAACAGATTCATTTTGCCTTACCATCAGATGTCGGACTTAAATGGCAAAAAGGAGCTGCTAGCGGCGAAAGGTTTAAACTCTCTATTGAAAAAGTAAGGTTCCTAAACTCCTTAAATACAGCATGGCAAGTAAGGCTCCTAAACTCCTTAAATACAGCATGGCCTTTGAACTTCAGTTATCAGGCAAGCAAACAGGTACAAAAGCGAAGTAGGTGAAACTATTTTTCGGTAAATAACACGATTTTCTTACAAGCATTGAAGTATGAGAATTAAGGTGCCCACCTCGCAACCTCTGCTCGTCACTTGGCTTGCTCTGCAATCTCTGAAAGCTCCCTGTAGCTACTCTTGTCAGAGAAAAGGTTGCTGGTTTGAGGAGGCTGACGGCAGAGTCCTCCGTGCAGTTGCCACTGAGCTTCTTGCTCTTCTTTGCCGTAGTCTTTTTTGTTAGTGAAGGCAGTCTGCCTGATCAAATTGGCCAAAATTAACAGAATGTAGGGCTTTTCATGATACATAATCCGTGGCAGTGCCTTTTTCTTAGTGAAAATACCTTGTTCTCCGAGAGGGTATTCCATGCTTTCCCGCTCAGAATGTAGCGGATTGCGTATTTCAGAAAACTCAAGCAGAACATGCGTCACCAAGCTGTAGATGACAGTGGTCCACCCCCATCCAGTTTCTTTTATCCTCGCGAAACCCCAGATTGCATAAACCGCTGTAAGTGTTGCAAGGTGTCCATGAAAAATTTTGCATCAGGGAACCATATTGGTGAATGGTGATTAAGTTCTCGATTGTCCAAACTAATCTAAGCACTTTTAACAATTGACCGTCAGTTAAAGCTAATAAATCTGTAGTTCTCACTTCCACCGGACTCCAGTGAAATTAGTCAGTAGAAGGTACCATAGCAAACTTATTGCTCCCAGTAGAAAGTGAACAGCATGACCGAGAAATTCTCACCAGCTGAGCAACTACGAATGCGCTGACCAAGAGAAGTCCCGGGAGTTCCACAAAGGACCAGCTGTGCGATCTGTTGACAAAGATTAGAGCTTGGCTATTATTCTCGCAAATATAGGGCTGCCATCATTTCATCGGGGCTATATCTGATTGATTTTTTACACAAAACTTGTCCTGCACCATAGAATAGGGTAGCGATATTTTATTACTTCTCGTTTCAATAATTAAACTAAATATTTACACGAGAGACAGAACTAGAAAACCACACGAGAAACAGGTTCTTACTGAGAAGTCCACATCTTTCATGGCCCAAAATAATATTACAGTTATTAGTGCCAGGTAACTTCCAAGAACAATTCCGGTAGCAAAATTTTCTTTCAACTTCGGCTTTCTTGCTAGGGAGATGGCCTCACTCAATCTTTAAAGATTGTCACAATAATTCCTGAGATTGGTACAAAAAATTATTTAAATTAGTCTTTCTTAATCTGCTACGTTGAAAACCAGGAGTACAAGAATACACAAACCTATCATCTTATCATTGTTTAATATGGCAATGATCAAAACCAAGGGCGCAAAGTCAAACTTCCACGGGATGCATGAACTTTCATTAGGGAATACTTTATTATCTTGAGTTTATATTTGAGGTAGGACACTTACCACAATACCAACTATAATGGAGACGGCAGACATCTGCAAAATTTTAGTCAGCTCATGCATAGTAAGCTAGGAACACAATTACCAATGTGCAGAGCCTTGGTGCATTATCCATTGGAAATACAATCCAAATCACTAACAGTAGAATCCTTCTTTGAAATGTAGCCCAGCTGGTCAGCAGCAGTTCCAGGTTCCGGTTCGGTTCCATCTGGAACCTGGAACCTACCCTAGGGTACAGGTTCCTCATTTTTTGGAACCTGAAACCTACCCGTCACAACCAAGAACCTGGAACTTACCCTGTCACAGGTTCTAGGATCGGTTCCAGGTTCAACAGGTTCCTTTTTATTTATTTTTTTCATTTTCAGATTTGAACTATAACGAAGAAGGATACCTCAACGGGGCAAGTTTATACACACATTTAACAATGTTCCATACTTTAAATTGAATATCCTTTTACACATTTACACATGAAAAACTATTTCTTGAATATGTTATGTGTCGTGTTAGCTCCATACACGTGCTTAATAGACGTGATGCATCTGCGTAGGACAAAATTCTGGTTTACATAATTGGTGCATCTAGGAAAGAAGAAACACAAAAGCACAACTAGCTACCAACGGGATGGTCAAAAGTTCTCATAAGCAACTGAATATGTTCTGAATATGTTCTCCAAGCATGACAGGCTTGAGGTAAAAAGATCATTTGAGAACAAGTAATGATAGCGTAGGTAGCAACAATTGAATGCAGAAGAAGAATCAGGTAAATATATCAGCATGATATAGAACTTTTGAACTTGGCACACAACTTGTGTAGATAAAGCTCACCAAAGTCAAGAGCCCTTGCACGCACACATGCTTTTGTGACTTCTCAACAAAGGTCGAAAATTTTACAATCCCTGCGATGAAAGAAAAGACAATTGAATTTATCAACTACTCAAAAATTAAAACTTCACTTCTCAAATGGGGCAAGAAGTCAACTGACAAATCTGCGTAGGTTCTGCAAGATATTAAAGAGAAGCTTAATATGTTCTTGCAATTTTCAATCATCGACCATGCCCATGTGTTTGGAGCCATTGTTCTTTTCGTGTTAACAGACTCAAGAATTGTCATACAACTCCTTCACGGTCTCTGCATAATATGACAAGAACCAAATATCAGAGAAAGAACTACACAATATGTCAAGACACAAATTAGATGGGAAAAAGGAAAAAACCTGTGGGTTCCTCCTTTTCGGCACTTGCTTTGGAAGAATACTGTAAACTTGAAATTGTCAAATAAGAGGCTGCAGGCAATCTATAACCATGAACTGGCCCTGTGAATTCCAACGACAATCACATCAAAACCTTTCACTGCCAGGAGAAATGCAGCTCCGTTTTGTATCAACAAACTATTTCAACTTGGAACCAACATTTAAGAACATGAAGCAACTCGACTCGAAGAAACAATTCGACGTGATTAATCCATTACAGAATCACGTCTCCAACATCAAATCCACAAAAGCAAACACGATGAATGCAATAAAAATACGAAATCTCAATTAAACAAGCACAATCCTGACAGCATAATCATCCCTCCGCTTCAACTTGATTAAACCAGGTGCACATCCCTTGAATGAGTTACTCATAATTCTTCATCAATCATCCCCCCCAACCCACCATATCCAGACATCAAACTCAACCTAAAAAAAGCCCCCACTAACAAAGAACCATCGCTTCGGCATCTATACATTCCACGTCGAGATCCCTCGGTTTCGCAGGTAGCGCACTTCTCGTCCGCTAACAAAGAACCATCGCTCAGCGAGCGGCGTCGATGGCAGCTGGGGATTCGGTGGAGGCTCGGCGAGGGGCGTCGGGGGTGATTGGGTGAGCGCCATCGAGGGCAGCTGCGCGAGCGCCTTCGGGGACGACTGGAGTCCAGCGGTGGGACGACCAGCGTCTGGCGGCGGCTAAGCAACGAGGCAAGCGAGGGGTGACGGTGTCGAGGGAGGCAAGGGCGAGGCGAGCGCAAGGCGACTGGCGTCCAGCGGCGTCGAGGGTTAGTAGCGTCCGGCGGTGGCGTCGAGGGCGAGCAACGTCCGGCGGCGTCGAGGAGGGCGAGCAGCGTCGGCGATGGACGAGGCAGAGAATGAGAGAGATTTCTGTGAAAGTGTCAAGTGAAGTAGGGTAATTGATTTGGGGCTTAAAACCCTAAATGATTCTGCGACCGGTTCCGGTTCCTGGAAAAGTGGAACCGGAAACCGGAACCGGTCCTTTAAGAACCGGGAACCGCGCTCACCTCTACAGCACAGTGCTTATAATGACACTCGAGCTCAATTCAGTGAGGACAATGTCCAAGCACTTTTAGCAGCATCAATGGCATCAGCCACTGCAATCCCAACGTCTACCTTCTTCAAAGCAGGGGCTTCATTCACGGCATCTCCAGCCACACCTTGTAAGCGCTTATTTCCTGCAGCTCCGTATGGTAGGATTTCACAATTCCATAATGTGATCCAAGATAGTTGCAGGTGTTGATTGATCTGAGTAACTTTTCAATTGTGTGTCTGGTTGCGTTCTTTCTCGACATGCTCACAACTCTGCCACATGAAGAAGATGATTAGAACAGTAAATTGTGTGGAATACGATGGTCAGTCAAGAAATTCTTGCCTCAGAGGAAATGTATGCTCAGGATGTCTTCTCAACAGGATGTTCCATCTGCACAGTGATTTTATTTTTAGCTCACATATCAACCACCTCCAAATAAGGTTCTTCATTGATAATTTTATTTTTGGCATTTGGTCTATGTCAGGTTGATCAAGAGGACCAAAGTATTATTAAGTATAACAAGAGATAATGATTTGCTAACCAATGGAACAAATCTACCTTGCGTAGCATGAAATTGCCATGCTTGAATAATGATGACAAAAAAGAAGATGACTGTCTAAAACAGATGAAACTGAATCAGTATTCTTCTACTGGTCTAATTTGACACAGAGAAACACCACTAAGGAATTAAAAGTTGCTTGGGAATAATATGAAGAGAACTTTGAGTTACAATTCTTTCAATATCCTTTCTCAAACAAGTGTGGCAGAGAATTTTAAGTCCGCTGGAAGTACAAAGACAAGCTGAAGAATGGGATCAAGAGCTCTCATAAGCCCTGCAGATGATGAAAGGGAAAAGCTTGAAAGTTGTTCAGTTGCAACTTGGGCGGAATGCTACAATATACATTATCTGAAAGGAAGGGAATAAGGCGATACATGAGCAAGTTAACCCTAAAAAGAATAGGGTTGCTGCTGCTGAAATTATCAATAAAAACCATGTTTCGGTCATTAATTCTGAAGGAAGCAGTTCCTGATGAGGTTAAAAGCATCTATGTTCTTGCTCGACCAAGACTGCTTTGAAGCCATGATTGAGGAGTGGTGTGCTTGATAGTGAGTGAGTTACTAGTTTTTACTTGTATGAATGTTTCTAGGGTCAATACCATGAAACACTTCAAATTGGTACATTGTGACAAATTTACCAAAAACTAATTTTTTAACTGCAAAAAATCCAAAATCAATACAAATGTACAAATTTATCCAAAACTAATTTTTTGATTACCAAAAATCCAAAACTGATACATTCGTGGCACATTTACCCTTTATTAATTTTTGTTAAATTGGATTAATATCACGAAAAATAAAAAACCGCCACACTTATAACAAATGGAGGGTAAAATCCTAAACTGGTATACTCGTCAACTACCACATATCATTCAACTCAATTTAACGTGTCATCCAACGAAATTTAATGTATAATTCAAATCAGCAATTTGATGGTAAAATTTAACGGAAATTAACGGAGAATAAATTTATCACATGTGTATTGATTTAGAGTTTTTGATGCTAAAAAAAATTAGTTTGTAGTAAATTTGATACAAATGTACCAGCTTGAGATTTTTCATGATTTTAATCCTTATTTCTATTCTAGTGTTTACTGTGATATGGGTTAAGTTTAAGGAGAGGTGTCCAAGACCTATTTTTTAATTCATATTTAATAGGTGGATTGTGCATGGGTTTGTCAAAATTTAAAGAATTGGTTGTTTTGTGAAGCTCAACTAGATATGGATTTTTTTTACCAAAAAAAAAAAACTAGATATGGATTTTAATTAGTCTCGACTAAACTCACGCGCAACTCACCAAACAATGCCTACTCTTGTTTGGGCCGGCTGATGCTGTTTAGGCTGTTGCAGGGCCGAGCTTACAAATTTACTCGCAACTTACACATTTCGGACAACAGCACCCATTCCCATCTCATGGTCGGTCTCGCAGAATGTGCAACAAGATATATCAAACTCTTTCAGGAATCCAATCTCTCAAGTCCTAATTTCAACTAGATTTGAGCAAATTTCGGCAATTAACAGCTCCAGAGATTAAATCTGAAAGATCTAGCCTCACGATCGACTTGCATCCAGCGATATTCCCCTTTTCCGCGCATGCCCCTACCTATTATGGCCATGAATTCTAGCTAGATTTGCAATTTGTAGCACTCTTCATATACTTAGATAATGGTTTTAGGCCTTTCAACGGCGTTGCTGTGAGAGACATCGAACTCTTCTAATTTCAACTAGATAATGACAACCTGCAGCATCCAACAGCTTCATATGATTACCGCAGTCTCCAATTTCAACGAGTTGATCACCAAATAGCTTCAAACTAGTAGATTGCAGAAGGCCCAAGTCTTCGGGGGACTTGCGCCTAGAGAAATCCAATAACTCCTACGTAAAAGCCCTGAATATTTTTATAGGCTTTCACATTCTCGAACCATCACTTGCTTGAAATATTTTGATTGAGAAAGGTCCATCATTTCAAGGGACTTGCACAAAGAGATACCCAACACATCAAAGAACTCCAGTTCATTAAGGCATTGAATTTCCGGTAAATTTCACATTCTTTAGCATTCTATGAAAGATGCAGCCTAATAATAGAATTGCATTAAAAGATATCCAACACTTTTGACCACTTCAATCTAACAATTGCTAGAATTTCAATAGGTTTTGGCAATTTGCAATGGCCAATCTCTTTATACTGCTTCCAAGAACCCGTACTTATTATGGCCTGGAAATCCAACAAAATTTGCACAAGAGCATGCCTTCAATAGCTTCAAACAATCTAATTATGAAAGGTCCAAGTTGAGAAGTCCATTGATAGATATTGTGCAAAGCATAAGTGGACTTGGTAGGAAGGTAAATCTTCCAATAGGGACCTCTAGCGGTAGTCTGGTAACTTGACTCACAGCCTGGATGTGTTCTTTACTTTAACATGTCGGTGCCCTCACCCTTACCCCTTAATTCCCAACTAGTTTTTTCTTCTCAATTGAGTAGGAATACAGGGAGGTGACATTGAGTCCCACCCCTCGGGGTTCTTCCCTTTGTTTTTTTCTCTCTTGAGCCTTTTAAGGGATTACTTAGATTCAAGAGTAATATAATTATATATAGCAAATTTTTAGTTTATTCCATGCGTGTTGTAAGGAGTGATGGACTTTTTGGCCACTGACCCACTGTCTACTGTCTAGACAAATAATTTAGTGAAAAATCCAGATAAGCGTTTTCTTTTTGCTACAGTAGCTTTTGGATGCTCATACAGCTACAGATTTTCTATGTCTCCCATTTGCCTTAAGCTCATTCACTTTGTGTGTTTATTTCAGCGCAGAAAATGGAAGAGCACATCTTTCTGAACCATCAATGAAGATGGAATCTGTTAATTAAACTAATCTTCTTGTGCATACTATTGAGTGTTTGATAATCAACTTTGTAATTCATTGACTGAGAGCAGTCACGTGGTGGGTCTGATAGCAGTAAGCACGTGGTGGGTCATTGCCTTCCCTTGGACCTCGACTTCAATCTAATACATCATTTGGCCACATCCTCCAACAAGAACCTACCTCTGTCTTCAACAAATATAAACTAAAGGACTGTTTTCAAACGTGCGAGGGAAAGTGGTTAAAGTATGATAATTAAGGGACAATCAGACTTGGATTTTTGGTTTTCAATAATTTCTTTTGGACTGAGATCGCACTTGAATTCACCTACTCACTTTTTGCCATTTCTTCCCTTTTCTTCCTTTTCTTTTTTCTCAATATTTCCCTCAATTTTCTTCTGTTTCGCCTTTTTTCCTTCTTTTTTTCTAATGCACGAAAAGATACCATCGTATAATGATCAAAGCAGTTCAACGAACACATTTAAAGTTCCAGTCAACATTGATTATAATAAAGCCCATCGAGTTTTCATAGATCCACTTGGTGAGAGCCAATGCCTTTAGATATCATTTACCCTAGCACTCTCATGTGTAAACTCGTCAATTCGTTTCTATTTTTCTTACATGGACTCTTTTCCATTACAAATTCTCTAACAATTCCCAGCAAGCTGTTCTTGGCAATAGTACTTCATTTAAGATTCAATTTATTTCATAGAAATCATGACATATATTTTCCGGGAAGACATTTTCTAGGAAAATGATATCCAACTCTTCCAAGAGCCCAGAATTATCATGGCCTCGAATTCCAGCAAGATTTGCATTCAAACAAGATTTGCACAAGAGCATGCCTTAAATAGCTTCGAATGATCTAATTGTGAAAGTTCCAGCCCTTCAATTGACACATCTAACGTTTCCAAGAATCTACCTCTATCTTCCACAAAACTAGACTAAAGGAGTGTTTTTAAAGCATGCGAGGGAGAGGGGTTAGAGTATGATAATTAAATCTAAAGCAGATTATACAATTAAGGGTTAATATCATGAAAAATCCCAAACTGATATATTCATGACAAATTTACCATAATTAGATTTTTGTCCATAAAAAATTTCAAACTAGTACACTTTAATTTACATTAAATTTTATCATCACATTGCTGAGTTAAATAACACGTGATGGTTGATGGATACCCTTCGTTTGTTATAGATCTACCGGTTTGGATTTTTTCGTAAAATTAATCCAATTTAACATAAACTAACGGAGGATAAATTTGTCACAAATTCTACTAATTTAAGGATTTTGGTGGTCAAAAATTTTGTTGGGATAAATTTGTTGCAGGCATACTAGTATGAAATGTTTCGCGATATTAGCCCGACAATTAAAAATGGGCAAGTAAAACCCAAGTACCAAAACTTGGTACGGGAGGACGCTTTAGTGTCAAAATTTTGAAAATGTACACTCAAGTGCCACTTTATTTGAAAAGTGAGACACTTAAGTGCCATCGTCGGTGAACCTTGCCAAAAAATCCTACATGGCTCGCCAAAGAGCTGATTCAGCTCAAAATCACTCGAAATGACGTCTACAAAATAAAAATTAAATTACAAGCTAAAATATTATAAAAAAATAAAAAGGTGTAAATAATTAATATAAAAATTAATTAAATGAAATTTAAACTTAAATTTATTTAAAATATTCTAAAAAATAAAAAACTTAAAATTAAAAAAAATTAAAAGGGGGGGGGGGCGAAGGAGGCGGCTAAGGGCGAGCCCTCAATCCTACCGCCTCCTCACTACTACTGGGAAAGGCTAGCGACGGAGGGGGGAGGGTCGGCCGACCCCTGGCCGACTAGCGGCGAGGGCCACGAGCCCTTGCTACCTCCCTACCGTCACCGGGAAGGGCCGATGACGATGGGGAGAGCATTGGCCAGGGTTGCAGGGCCTTGGCCGGGGTGGTGGGGCCGACCACCCTGGCCGACCCTCCCTCCTCTATTGCTGGCTGTCGCGACTAGATTTTTTGGGTGTGAACAACCTAAGGTTTGACTAATGGATTGTTAAGCCTAAGCCCATACCAATTTGCGACTTAGATTCAAGTTCTTAACATGCAATTGATTTTCAATTAGGAGTCGTCAATCTATTTTTGGTTGGTCTATTAGAAACCCAAATAAAGTAATTGGAGATTTATCTTACTCCTACGAACTAGAGATTATGGGTACAGGGACTTTGTTACATTAGATTTCTCTAATGCCCTTTCGGTACCATTCTTTTAATTTCAAAAATATTTTTGCAGGTAGTTTGGATTGATTTTAAGTCTATTTTCCTAACATGTAAGGTGATCATGCAGGTACACAAATCACCAATTTAACACCCAGATAAACAATAAATAAATTACAAAAACCTACCCAACAAAAGCATCTGCAATGTTAAATTAAAATCCACATCAACAAACTTAGATATGGTTTCTACTTAACACGCAATTTTTATTTTGTTTTCGCTTAATTAATGAAACTCATGCAATATGTAATGCAATGTTAATTGAATGACCTAATTCTAATGACATGTAATTTTTAATTAAATGGGCATAGCAAAAATACTAAATGACATGCATCTCAATAAATCTAATCCTAATAACGTGCATATAACAATTTTTTTCCTAAAAGAATGCATTTTATCCTAAATAAGAAAACTAATTTAACCTATGGCATTTTTTTGTATTTTTCAAGAAATTTGAAATTAGGTGAAATGTGAAAATTACCTAATTAGATTAAGATCCTATTTAATTTATATTAGAAATTAGGTTAAGCCAAATCCTAATTTAAACTAAAATATTATCTTAACTTAGATAATCCTAAAATGCAATATATTTAATAAAATACCTAAACCTATGGTGAATTAAGAAAAACACCATCTAAAATTAAACTAAATGCAATTTTACCCTAATATGCTATGACGTGCAAAGGATGCCCTAATTTTACATGACATATACCTAATGACTTTTTTTGTGTTTTTCCTTTTTTTCCTTTTTTAAATTTCGAATTTAATAATTACAAAATAATTAAACATGCAATCCAAGTTTTAAAAAAACTAGCAACCTAAATTAATTGATTTGATTTTTTTTTTTGAAAATTCGAAATAAAATACCTATTATGAACATGCAAACCCTAAAATTGCATTTTTTTTTTTAAGAAAACTAATTTAAGTAACACCATAGCAAATCGCCCATATTAATATCCAAATTGTTAATCATATCGCCTAGCATTTGAGATCATGTTGGCTAATTTCACATAAATCACTTAATCGGATCGGGCAGGAGATCGAATTGGCGATTTTTTAAGTAATTGCGAGAGTCGGATTTGGTCGAAAATCGATTTAAGTATCACTAATTTCAAGGCAATTTCATATCATGGAATTTTGATTTCACATTAAATGAATAATTACACTAAAAAGATAAAATAAAATAGCAAAAATAATAAAACAAAAATAAGATAAAAAATACATAAATTTTCTTTTGCTTTTCTCTTCTTTTTTTTTTTTTTTTCTGAAAAAGAAAAAGAAAAACAAAGCTGGTGGCTGGTCCGGCGAGTGGAGATTGCCGGCTAGGGTTCCGGCGAGGGCACCAGGAGCGGCGCAACGGCGGCACAGCAACAGGGGTTTCGGGGATCGGCGCGGCGGCGTCGCGGCACCAGGGGCTTCGGGATTAGCACAGGACGACGTCGGCTCTAGGAGCGGGCGTCGCGGGCAAGGGACTCCGAGCGCGGGCAGAAGCAAAGCGGAGACAGCGTTGGGGCGGCGAGGCAACAGGGAGCGTCGCGGGCGGCACGGCAAGACCGGCGGGCAGTGTCGCGGGCGGAGCAGGAGCTTTGGATCTCCCGGCGTCGGTCACGAGCAGGGCAGAGAGCAACCTCGAGTCGTCAGGTTACTGGATGTGCGGCGTCGGGTCTCCGATTGGAGGTCGCGATGAGGTTCCAGGCGGAGCGCGACGGAGCAGGGGCTTCGGACCGATGCGGGCTCGCGGGTGGAGGTTCGGAGTGGCGGTCCGGCGTCGCGGGTACGGCTGAGTCGCGGCGGCGGCGGCGGGCGAAACAACGACGGTGCGAGCAGGCAGCGCCGGCGCCGGAAGGGGGACACCCACGAAGAAGATGAACAGTAGCGTAGGGGGCTTTTCTTTTTTTTTTTTTTTTTTTTTTTCTCGGTTTGGTCTCTCTCTCACGTCACTTTTCAACTTTTCACTTTCTTTGTGTACTTTTTTCACCTAAATTTACCGTACGTAACCCTTTTTATATGCCAAATTGTATCTTGGGTATATTTCATTTCTAATTTTACTTGAGCACGATCGTTGAAATATTTTTCGCATATTCCATTAAAAAAATTTCCTTTCTAAGCAAAAGTGTATCTCTCAATATATATTACTTAAATATGTGAAAAATCTTAACAAATTATAACAAAAAATAAAATTTTCCTAAACTATATATCAAATGATTTTTTTAGTAAAAATTAATTTTAAAAATCATGCAAAAATTTAAGGCCTTCCTAGTCGTACGAGAGCGAGCCTCTTTTGAGAGGAAGAGGAGAGGTAGGGGTTGTGCAGCAAGCGACGAGGAGAAGGAGGAGAAGGGGGCGCTAGCTAGGGTTTTGGAAACTCAAAAAAAAAAGAAAAAAAGATGGACTCTGATGGGATGAAGTGACAACCTATCACGTTGGGAGGGGAAAAAAAGTGAAATAAATGTGGGGTGGGGGGAAATAGTCTGATGTGGGGAAGGGGCGGAAAAAAAAATTAAAATAAATTTGGGGGTGGGGACTAGTCTAACGTGGGGGAGGGACGGAAAAAAAAATCTCCTCGAGCTTTCCCTCGTCTATTTTCTTCCAACCCTAAATTTGTTTCAACTTTTTTTCCATCCCTCCTCCGCATCAAGTCCTTTCATTGAATTTATTTTTTTGAATATTTTAGGACTTGATTGTTTACTTGTGACCAGTTTTATAACTCGATTACACTTTCATAATAAGTTTTAAGATTTAATTACACTTTTTGAAATTTTTAATATTCAAATACACTTTTATGACAAGTTTTGAGATTTAACTGTACTTTTGAATATTTCAAAACTCAATTATATTTTCATGATGAGTTTTAACAGTTTCATCGTATTTAACCTAATTTTAATGCACCTGACCATATTAGGGGAAAAAATGCTACAAATAGAAAGACTAAAATACAAAGAAATAAAAACTAGAGAGAGAGAGAGGCCCCTTTTACCATGGTCACTGACTGGGGTTACGCACCCTTGTGGTTGATGTCGCGGCCCTCGTCACAGCCAAGCAAAGTGTGACGAGGACCACCAGCAAGAGTAGGCAAGCAGGCGTTGCTAGCTACGAAGGAGTAGTGCCCTTTTATATCATTGCATTGCCAGTGCAGTGTATCAGTTTCTCTCTCTTTAAATTTTCAAGGAATCAGTTTTCATTTTCATTTTTTGCACATCAGGTTAGAATAATAAGTTGAGCATTCAAATGATTGCTCTAATTTTCATAGTATTCAGAGATGGTTTGTTTAGTTACCTATCTTTTGTAGGATTCAATGTCATAATCAAACCCAAACAAAGAGCCATGCTTAACTAATAAAGAGTCACGGGACCCCCGTTTGTAAATAAGAGGAAAACGAGGGACCGAATCCTAAGTTGGAGTTCGCCGACCGGAGGAGGGGCTGCATAGCAAATAAGAGGAATCCGAGGGACCGCTTCCGAAGTTTCCTTTTTTGGGCGGGAGCCAAAGAAGAAGCGCCTCTCGTCTCCCTCCTCCCTCCCTCCTTTTCCTCGCATTCTCGCCGACTTCCTCCGAGCGGTTCTGAAAAATCCCCCCACCAGCTACAGCAGATCGACAGGTACTGCTCCCCCCACTTCAATCTCTGATTTCGATGGCGGATTTTCATCGTCTCTCCCGATTCCTTCCTTTCCTTGATTAGTTTCCAAAACCCTAGCCTAACGCTCCCTTCTCCTCCTTGTCCTCGCTGCTTCGTACGCCTACTCCCCTGGGTATGAAACTGGGAGATGGATCTTTGAAATAGAGCGGGAAGAGGGACGAAAACTGATTTCGTTTTGAAAGAAGATGGACATCCAGGATTCTCGCAACTGTGGACAAGGTTCCTCCGAAACAAGAGAAAACGATGTGTTTTTGAGCTTCAGCGGACAGGATGATTGCAATGACTTTGTGGATCATCTTTACCGTAGCCTCCGCCAAGCGGAGATCAGCGTGTTAAGGGATGATGACCAACTTGCCGTGGGAGAGGAGAAAGGGCCGTCGCTTACCCAAGCGATCAGGCATTCCAAGATCGCCATTCCGATCCTGTCAGAGAACTATCTGTCGAGCATGTCGTGCCGCGCAAAGCTGGCTCAGATCGTGAAGTGCCACAAGTGCCACAAGACGACGGGCCAGATCATCATGCCGGTCTTCTTCAACGTCTCGCCAACGGTCTTAAAAAAAGGATCCTCCGATTACGAAAAGGCTGTCGCCAGGCATAGACAGGAAGACCCAAAGACCCTCCAGGAATGGAAGAAAGCTCTCATCCATTTGGGATCCATCTCAGGGGGGACGAGTAATCGGTGAGTGTAATTGAGTAAGTTCGATTGAGAGTAACCTAGCATCCAAATCCCAAGCTAGCGCTTACTTCAATTTAAGTTAATCTAATTAGACTAATGCTGCTAGGTGTATCAATACCTGTTGTAGCTCTCTCAGATCTGGTACTGAATATGATCCGCTTGTCTACATTCTTACTCCCTGCTTGCCACATTGCTTAATGTTTCAGTTTTGTTGACAAATTTCAGCGTTCTAGCATTACACGTATCTCATAACTCAGTTTTTCCATGTTGGATCACTGCATTAAATGGGAGGCAGCGGTTATAGTTTTGATTTTATGTCAATATGGTCCAAGAGAATGTTCTTCCTCTTGGAATCTGCATCCACAGGATATCTAAGTCTTGCAAGAAAATGCCAGTGTAGAGTGATACCGATTTGCTTAATTTCTGTGGATGCAACTGACAACCTTTGCATCTCATCATACCGTGCTTTGTCTGTGTTGATTTAGCAAAAACACGTGCCACTAATTGCACGGCCTTTTTGTTTAAAGCTATTGATGTATGATAGTTTTTTAAATGAAAGCGTGGACTTTTTCTTGCTAACTGCTTCAGAGTTCAGACATTGTTGGACTTACATTAATCTTTGTGCGTGTGACTTGGGCCCATCACGCATGATACAGCTCCGGCACAGATGCTTCACTCATCGATGAACTTGTCGTAAATGTGTTGAGGGTGCTGAACAGATACCTTGTTGACATCGAGCATGATGTGGAAAGAGTTATGGAATTACTAGATGAGAAATCTAGCGATGTTCGTGTAGTAGGAATACATGGCATAAGGGGCATCGGGAAGACCACAATTGCAAAGCTCATCTGCACAAGAATGTTTCATCAATTTGATGGCTGGAGCTTTCTGGAAAGCGTTAGAGAATATGAAGAAAGACAACTAGGTTTAAAATTTTTGCAACATAAGTTGTTTTCTGACCTTCTTGGTGAAACACATGGACAAATTAGTTCTTTTGAAGAGAGGATCAAGCTTCTCAAAGATCAATTCGTCTGCATGAAATTTCTTATTGTTCTCGATGATGTTGGAGCAAGCTTTCAACTTGAACAAATTCTAAGAAATCCTGATTGGTTAGGCTCTGGAAGCAAGATCATAATTACCACCAGAAAAGTACAAGCTTTAGCTAAGCTTGAAGGGTCCCGAATTCATGAGGTCGTGGGCATGCAAAAAGGTGATGCCCTTAAACTTTTTCATTCCCAAGCTTTCAGGGAGAGGCCTGTTCCAAATGAATTCGATACTCTGTCCAAAGAAATAGTATCAACTATTGACTGGCGTCCTTCGACAATTGACATTGTCGGGTCATATCTATATTCTAAAACCAAGGGCAAGTGGGAGCAGACATTAAATAAGTTGCAAAAAGTAGACGAGTTGAAAGAAGTACCTCGGCCACGAGTTCAACAGAAATTGAAGGTAATCATTGATGCATTACCTAAGAAGCAAAGACAGATATTTCTGGACATTGCTTGTTTCTTCACTGGAGAAGACAAAAGTGTTGCATGCTACCTGTGGTCTGACCGTGGTCTTGCAAGCGGATCAGTATTAAAGGTGCTCGTGGACTTGTCTATTATTAAGATTGAGAATGGTAAGCTATGGATGCACGATGAACTTCAAGATCTAGGTAGGGATATTGCCCTACCGAAAAATCTTGAACCTGAAAAGTACAGTAGATTGTGGAGTCACCAGAGAGCCTTGGATGTGCTTGAGAATAAAAAAGTAAGACACAAATTCATCACTGTTTTTACCTTATGATTGTATGCCTTACAACTCATGTTCCTCTTTAGATAGAGGAAAAATACTTATGGTGCATATGTTCCACAGAAAGTAAAATTTGAAAAAAATTTCCTAAAAATAATCATTAACATTTTTTGAAATAATTAGTCAATGAAAATCTTTCATTGTTGATAACAATTTATATATATATATATTTTCATAGACTAAAATAAATATTTATTGTTCATTCGTTTTTGTGAGAGATGAAAGCAAGCATTTTCAAGAATTTTTTTTTTAAACATTTTTTTAATGTGAAATTCCTAAATAAAATGATTTCTTTAGTTTGAAATCCCTTGGTAACCCAAATCCTATATTCCACATGCAGGGAACGGAAATACTTAAGGGAGTTCTTCTTGAATTTGGTAGTCGGTCACATCACAGTTTTGGACCAGCACATTTTGCGGGGATGTCGAGCATAAGATTCCTTCGATTGGATCAGGCGGACCTCATTGGAAATTTTAAGGGGTGTCTGTCAAGTTTAAGATGGCTCCATTGGCAAGGTTGTCCTTGGAATCTTCGTGCTAAGAATTTGGATTTGGAGGAGTTGGTTATTCTAGATCTTTCCCGGAGCATGGTCCATGAAAAATGGAACGGCTGGATTCAAATCCAGGTAGAGAAGTATATTATTTTTAATTTCATTTGTCAAATTGTTGCTGAAACGTTAACTCTTTTCTTATTTTACTTTATGACAGAAAGCCAAGAAATTGAAAGTTTTGAACCTCACCGGTTGTGTTCACTTGATCAAAACCCCAGACTTATCTCATTTCAAATGTTTAGAGAGATTGATTCTTGAAAGATGCATGTGGTTGGATGAAATTGGTCCATCGGTAAAAAGTCTGCGGTGCTTGGTTTCACTGAACTTAAGGTTTTGCACTAAACTCAAAAAGTTGCCCCGTGAGTTGGGTTCCCTCACATCCTTGGAAGATATTCTTATAGATGAAACTGCCATTCAAGAGATTCCTGCTTCCATCGGTGATTTGCAAAAGCTTAAAAGATTCAGTGCCTGCAACTGTCTTTCATTGACCCAGCTGCCGGAATCAATTAGCCATGTAGAATCTCTAGAAGTCCTCGCACTGAATGGTACAAAAATAACTAAACTTCCCCTGTCTGAAGAGTTAAGAGTGCTGCAATACTTGTCAATAAGTAATTGTAGGTCAATATTGAGCTTGCCAACGTCCATGGGGACTTTGGCTTCGTTGAGTGAACTAGACCTATCAAGCACTGGGATTAATGAATTACCTGATACTGTCATTAAGTCAAGTCTTTTAAGAGTGCTCAAAATTGATTCTACTTTTGTAAGAAAGCTGCCTGCCGCTATATGGAAATTGAAGAGGCTTGAAGAGCTTCACGCTTCAGGATGTCGGAGTTTGGAGGGGAAAATTCCTAAACAAATTAAGATGCTTTATGCATTAAGGGTATTGAAACTTGGATACTCTCGGATTTGTGGTCTACCAGATAGCATTTCTGGACTTCCCAATCTCCAAACACTTGATTTGCTTCATTGTGACCAGCTCCGTGAAGTGCCCGAACTTCCTTCCAGTTTAATAAGCCTATATGTTAGTTCTAAATTGATGGACAGGATCCCAGACATCAGTAGTCTGGTTAAGTTGGGGGAGTTATTCTTGGGTGAAGGATCCCAGGAACCAGTGTTACCAGTTCGAGATAAAATTGAGAAGAAAGAATGCACTTTGCAGCTTGGGAGTTTGTTAGAGCTGAAGATATTGCAGCTATCCATGTTAAAGATCCAACTACTACCTGTTGGGTTGCATTACCTTTATAAGCTCAGGAAGCTATCCCTTTGCTGCATTCACTTAGAAAAGCTACCACGGCTTCCTCCAGGTTTATTCACTCTATCACTTCACCATTGCAAATCGCAGACAATGCCAGATCTTTCGTATTTGGTGCTCCTGTCAGAATTCGAGCTTTTCAACTGTGCAGTAACAGAAGTTCCAGGCCTTGGGAAGTTCAAATCCTTGCGAGTTTTCAGAGCATCGCACTGTGACCTGCAGCAGGTGGATGAACTGGAGAATTTGATCTTTTTAGCATCATTAAATGTTTCATACTGTCGAAGTCTTGAGAGACTTCCCGATCTATCAAACCTGACGATGCTGAAAGACATTAAAATTGAGGGCTGTCTGATGATTCCTGATAATTTTTATTATGTGGATTCACACCTGAATCTCTCCGAGGAGCAAAGCAGTTCACTAATTGAGGCGGACAGCCCATCCGAGGTAACCAACGCTATTGATTTTCCCACTGGACATGTCTGGAATTTTTACAAACATGAATGAATTGCTTAAAAAACACAAAAATGCATGTCACGATGAATACGATTTACAGGATATTTTCTCCCATTAACACATGTGGAATAATTTTGTCAAATGAAATTTGAGTCTTCAAGACTTTATATTTCTTTCAACTTCTTTAATGGGAAGAAACATGTAAGGACTCTACTTCTTTTTCTTCTTTAAAAGGGCATTTTTTTTTCTTTTTTTAGTATTTTTTTGCGATACACAACCAAAGAGTTCTATTTGTGCCAGTTAGTATAATCATGCTTTCTGGCAGTGTTGTTACATACTCAATCCAGAACATTGAACGGTGTATTGGCATCTTAGACCTTGTTGAGGTGCGCAAAGCGCTGACCGCTGTACTGGTATCTTAAATTTTTTATGTGGTGCTTCTGTTATGTTCAAGTTAATTCTAAATCCAAAGTGCTGTGAATAAATTGGGAGGAGTGGCTTATAAAAGGTATTCCATTCTCCAAATTGTTCTCTTGTAATTTAGACTTGTTTGACGAGCTACTCTTCTAACTACATAGTCTGATCAATAATGTCAATGAGATCTCAAAACTCGTTTGGTCTTTTTTCATGTTCAGTCTGTTTGAATCTAAGCATCTATCTTTAAAAACATTTGACACATGGTAGAAATCTTATTTGATGCATTAAATTCATATGCTTACACAAGTTTTGTCACAGGTGGAGTATAGCAAACCAGCTAAAACCAAACGTTCTTCCTTCAAGGGCATCGAACCCATATACGAAGGTATGCTCTATCTGAGTTGTTCTATAAGATTAAGTATGAGTTCGAACTTGAAATGTAGAACACTGAAAGAGGTCATCCCTAGAAATCTGCCAGACCACAAGGATAGGCGGTTAAGGAAATATTTCAAGCTATGCTGTTGTTGTTGGAACTGGTTAAATTTTTTACAAATTTTTTTGGGCCATAGAGTAAGTCTTACACATTAGCCCAAGAAGCAATCTACAACGTATTCACATTCGGCGTTTCATTTTGCTTTGACCAACTCCAGGAAGATAAGGATAACGGTAATTGTCTCCTCTGTTTGCTTAATGACTCTGGAAGTGACCCCTATTATTTGATCCTTATTGAAAAAGATTTCAATTTCGAAATGCTGGTAAAGGAGATATTTGTGCTCTGAAATATTTGTAGATGATTCTTCCACCTTTCCTATATATCCCCAGATTGGCAAGTCATCACAGTACATCTGAAATATATAAAACTGCTTGATTGCAGCTTGGATTTGAGAGACTTCTTCACTTGTCAACTTCTTTGCACACGCAACCTCCTGATCCTTCCCCTGTAGAATTTTACTTCATATGGAGCAGTTACTAGGCGATCTCCATTCAATATCTCACCAAGAGTCTCCTGTTTCTCGTCCAAATGATCTTCATTCCTATTGTCCTCATCATCAAAGAGCCCAACAGGGCCATAAATTTCTTCCTCTTTCATGCGCTGGATCCCGAACTCAGATGGGTAAACAGCCATGGAAAAAGTTGGACCACCATTGGGAAGGAAAGAGCTTACAAGGACAAATGAATCAACAGACTGCAGTGGAGAAAAATCACACAATGTAAAGGCAAACCAGCAAGCCCGGTGCCGCTCCCAACATCAATGACGCTGATCTTACCACAAGAAGCATCGCAATGCAAAAGATATAGATAAGAGTTATGTGCCGTTACTTTGGAGCATTTGTTTGTGTTCCATCAGAATTGTTCAATTCATTTACCCCAGGATGCTGAAAAGAATTTGATGATCCCTGTATAAAGGAAAAATCAATTTATTTACATTAAACTAAATAAATGCCAAGACAAAAATGTCTCAAATAATCCCACAAGAGATAACAAGATAATCTAAGCTCAGTTAAAAAAGGCAACAAATGAACATAAACATCTAGCATTTTGGAAGTAGGAAAAAGATGAAGACACCTACATCAAAGAAGACGATGTTGCGGTTAGCATATCGATCATGCAAGTCAATCCCATCAAAACGTTGTGGGAACTGCACATGGCACGTCTTCTTTCCATAAGCGGGATCCATCATGAAACACATTGCTTCTTTCAATGCTTTACTATTATTAAAGTAATGATCACAGTCAACATTCAAAAGATACGGTCCGTTGGTTAGGACAGCTGAGACCCGGATCTACACAAAATAAAACAGTAAGTTATAAATTCAGAAATGCCAATAAGTAATAAGCAGATCTAACCAATTTCTCCAGCGGATAAGAACAACATTCAGACAAGCAGCAATGTGGGAAAATCAAACCGTAATATTTGTTTCTCAATATGAAGAGAAATAGTATGAAGTTAAAGTAGGGTCGGGAACAATGAATCTCTTTATGATAAACAAATCCTCACTATAAGCTAGAGACACCACTATCAACATTACAATCCATGGGGGGAAAAATAAAAGGTAACTGATCCTTGAAAAAGATAATTCCAACTGTACATTCAAACTGAAAGCACAAAAAGAATAAGCTTCAATAATGTAGCGTGAACTTGGAATGCGATTTCTCGAACCTAGAGATCCATTGATCGGGATCCTAATGCATATAGATATAAATTTCGATGCAAACAAGCGATGAAGAACCTAAATGAAGAATCTAAACTGAAAAATCAAATCACACCAACATACATTCATTTGTTTACAATTAAAGATGTCAGCCTGTCACTAATAGAGACACATGACAAGAAAAGCTACATAAGATGTATAGAGATGACAAACCAAAGCAATCATGGCTCCTGCTTTCTCGTGATGTTGGAAAGCAGGTCGCTTTTCACGAGAAACATAAACAAGTCGAGGTAGCTCATTTCCATCAGTATCAAGACCTATTATTTTCAACAACAAAAAGAAAACACTAACTAGATGCATAATAGGGGAGAGGGTTGATTTAAATGCTTCTGGAATACTGGTTAATATCGTATACCTGTATCATTCCAGGGTGATCCCTGGGGTTATTTCCAGCCCAAGCAGTGCCATCCTGCATTGTCCACCCTTCTTCTGGCATCTTTTGTGCCTTTGCAACCAAAGCATTGATTCGCACCTTGAACTCCTCATATTCTCTCTATCAACCACATAATCAAACAATTTTACATTATATATAACAAAACATTTGTAATAGATTATGCATCTGACTAAATGCTACATTGTCGATAGGCAAACCACTAAATATTTTTTTCCTTTCCCAAGAAACTGAGTTACAAAGGTAAAATAGGTAATGTATGGACCCCTCCCCAATGACATTCATTTCAGTTTTACAAAGGCTTACGACAGAATTCAACATAAAGCAACCAATCGAATAATTAAGCAGCACCGATCAATCAATGTACCTCCTGAGCTTCTTAGAAGCAGGATCATAGGCTTCACCGCTACCCTTAGCCCCATCAACCTTCGCAGCGTCGACCCCGCCGTCATCCGACGATCCAGGCTCCTCCTTGTCGCCGCCGGACCCATCAGCTATCTCCGCGGACCCATCTCCGGGGAGTCAACGAGCACGTCAGCGAGGAACCTATCGCAGAACTCCGGGCTCGAATCAGCCCTAATCCCACCATCGACAACTCCGCCGTCATCGTCGTCCTTCATCAAGATGTTCTCGATCTCGTCGAACCCCGAGTCTATTGACGACGACGACGCGTTCGAGGAGCAAGCGCCGATGACGTCGCCGGCCTCAGGAGGTCGCCGAAGAAGCCGTCGAGGTCGATGTGAGACATCACGTCGTCCTCCATATGCAACTCCAGTTCCGCCATCAGAACACAAGGAAAAAAAAACAACAAAACAAAAAAAAGGGGAAAAAGAAGATGAAGGCGACGATGGGAGATCTCTACAAAAACATCTGATTTGCTCGCGGTGGTTCGCCGGTCGGAAAGAGGGAAGGCAGAGAAAGAGAGGGGGAGGTCGCGGTCCTCTCGCCAGTCCCGTGTGGTGGTTCATCGATTGCTCACGGTCCTCTCGCCGGTCCCGTGCGGTGGTTCGTCGGTCGGAAAGAAGGGGGGCAGAGAGAGGGAAGTCGCGGCCCTCCCGCCGATCCCGTGCGGTGGTTCGTTGGTTGGAAAGAAGGAGGGCAGCAGAGAGAGAGGGAAGTCGCGGTCCTCTCGCCGGTCCCGTGCGGTGGTTCGTCAGTTGCAGGCAATCGTTCGCCGGTCGGAAAGAGAGAGGGCAGAGAGGGACTTCGTCGGGAGAGAGAGCGAGTGTAGAGAGAGAGGCGCAATAAAAGAAACCGCGGCAGAGCTACAGTACAGGAAAATTTTCAAAATGGGCGCCTCTGAAATCGTGGGTCCCGCGAGAAACGGGTCACGCTGCGACCGCCTTCTTGTTTGACAGCCTGGAGCATAAGAACTACCCAATATTTTCTCCTTTTACCAAGTCACGCCATCGGTCGTGAAAAACAGATCCGACGGTTACGGCAAGGCTATCGACGAGCATAGACGGAGAGGATTCAAATACTCAAAATCTCGTCCAAGGAGTAGAATAAAAATAAAAATTTGTGAATAAAAATTATTTTTAAGAATAGAATAATTATAAAAGTACCTATTTTAGCCATCGACCCACTGTCAAGCCAAATAATTTTTTGAAAGTCTCTGCCACAACCGTACCAAATCCACCGAATCTATCTCGAGAATGACCTAAAGGAGAGAGACTGGCTAATGTTCTGCCTCATCAGAGGCCGCATGTGCTTGTCCTCCGCCATGAACGTCTCCGCGACGTCCGTACAAAATCCACTTAGCTAGGTTTGGCTGAAAAGGAAGAATTAAGAGTTGATTATGGCATCATGAAAGTTGCCCGTCTTCCTTTTGGCTGGAGCACAAGCACGTGGCTTTCATCCTTTTTCTGAAGGACGCAAAAATCTGACGGGTCAGATTTGTTCAAGGAAAACTTAGGGCCAAGTCAACATAAGTTAAGACTACTTAATTACCGTAATTAGTGGGGCCTTGCGTCCTGCCGCTCTGGAGGTCGATTTAACAACCACCACTAACGACTGTAGGCACACTAATTGCCCCTAAAAAATCCATGCTAATCACAATGGTTAATTATTTAATTAAAGGTCATTGCACCTCATCACCTCTTTGTATTGCCACGATTAGCATGCTTTCCTTTTACAATAGTTTAGATACAGTCATATTGTTCATTTGAAGGTAAAATTGTCAAAAAGAAAAATTATAAATCTATTGTACAATAGTCAATTTGGACTCTAATTTTTTAATTTGACTACCTTTTGATGATTTTCCAATAATTTTTCCTATCAATTTTGATTGAGAATTGTTAATATATACGATTTTTATAATTTTTAAAAAATTTAAAATATTCCTTTTTTCTTTTATCCTTTTTTTTTTTTTTCCTTTCGTCAATCCCCGGCCACCCCTTCCCCAAATCTAGTGAGGATGTCCCCTCACTTGTGGTCAATAGAGGTTATGAGCCATCATTGAGGCCTTAGCAACCGGTGGAAGGACATAAGGAGAGAAGAAAAGAGAAAAAGGAAAGGTGAATAAAGGAAGAAAAATATAATTTTTTAAAATTGTAATAAATCGCCGATGTTAGCTCTGTATACTATATATAGAGCAGTCAGATCCAATGTTAAGCGATTTCGATTGAAATTTGGCCACGAAAATTAGATTAGTAAATCACCAAAATTTTTAGAATTAAATTACCAAAATAGAAAAGTTCAGAATTGAATTGACCACCGTACACAAATTAGAAGCCTTTTTGGATAATAATCCCTACATTTGAATGGTCCCTATGCGTTGCCAGGCCATCTTCGTTCCTCCTTACTTAAGGAGAAACCGCAAATAAAATATCCTAATACTCTCTCCCCCTCCCACCCTTCCACCAAACGGTTGCAGTAATCCGTCAATGCTCCCCATGAAAACGAGAGTAATCAGAACATGATTTTGTCAAGTCATTTATGAAGACTTATCTCTTTCTTGGACCTAGAAAAGGAAAGCTTGGGGGTTGAACTTTAAAGCAGCCTCTGTCGGTCCCGCCCCAGGAGACTAAATAACGGTCGATAGCAATCGTTCTTTGGCCAAAGCGGACGGATTTAAAAAGGCTTGATTGCTCTTCTAGAGCAACCCATCTTTTCAACGTTTCGGATAGCTATAAACACGAAGCCTATGTTTCGTATTCGTACTTTGGTTCAAAGGTTCATACATAAGTCGGTCATAGATCTTTCAATTTTGCCGATTGAGTCCCAAACATTTTGTTAATTTGCCAATTAAATCCATCCGGCCAATTTTGGTTGGAAAATACTAACGTAAACGCCAACGGTGCCACGTAAGACTGCCGGCGCTGACGTATATAATTTTTAATAATATTTTAATATTTTTTTAAAATTTTGATTTTTTTAAATATTTTCTGTTTTTTCCCTCTTTTTAATTTTTTTTTTTCTTTTTGGCTTTTCCCTTGCCCTTTTCTGGTGGCCGGCCATCGGCCACAAGCAACGGCCACAGCCAGCTGGCTGGCCTCGCCCGCCACAGGCAAGGCCTGGCTGGGCGACAGTGACACCAGGGCTCGCCCTCGCCCAGGCGAGCATTGGCCTCGCCCCTAGCCGGCGGGCGACGGTTGGCCACCGGCCCACGGCCGACTCCCGAGGCCGACCGGGCGAGGGCCGGCCTCGCCGGATCCGGGAGGAGCCCTCGCCCGGGCGGCGTCGGCCTCGCCCGCACCAGATCTGGCGAGGGCGACCCTCGCCCTTGGTTGGCCGGCGTCAGGTTGTGGCCGGTGGCCAGCCTGGCTATGGCGGTGGCTGGCCATCGCCGTGGCCGATGGCCGGCCACCGGAAAAGGGCAAGGAAAAGCCAAAAAGAAAAAAGAAAAAAAGAGAGGAAAAAAATCGAAAATATTTTTTAAAAAATAAAAATTTTAAAAAATTATTAAAATATTATTAAAAATTGTCACGCGTCGATCACAAATAGTCTTACGTGGCACCCCCGGCATTCACGTTAACATTTTCCGGCCAAAATTGGCCGGATGGACTCAATTTTGCAAACTGACAAAAGATTTAGGACTCAATCGGCAATATTGAAAGGTTTAGGACTGAATTGGCAAACTTGCAATAGGTTTAGGATTTTTTAGAGAATTTTCCCTATTTGAGAGGTACAAAAAAAGACTTTCAAGTCTAGCAAATCTGAAATAATTGCAAAACAAAGCAAAAACCAAAAAGCATATAACAAAGGGTAACCTACAGCTAGCTCTTTTCTCTAAAGAACAGATATGACAATGTAAACGATTGGTGGCCAATCACCAGATCCAATGATGAGCACACATTGAGATCTCTCACTCTATTTGCAACAACTCGTAGTGCGCATCTAGGTTCAACATTCTAACACCATCATCATGCAGATACATCAACATTAAAATATTAAAAAAAACACAATCAAATACTAGTAAGAGCTCCTAGATCTATATCTAAATTTAGTTCAATAGAGTAAAACTCCTAAAACTTGACCTAAATCTAAATTGAGAGAGCAGAGTAGCCTAATATTATAGAGGTTATGAAGTTACATTACGAACATCCTTCTCGATGGCTGTTGACTAGACAAATGACCGAATTGGTCTTCATGTTCACCCAATATCAGCTGTAGAAACTTACTCATACATAGAAACTCCAAAACAGATGGGGAAATAAAAGAAAGACAAGAGCTTAAAAAGAGGGAAGAGGGAGACACACTCCTCCCTCAAGGAGAGCATTGCAGAGAGGCGGTGACTTCACGAGAGAAGAGAGGAAACCCTAACTTAGGGTTAAGAGAGAGAGAGTATCTCATAAGTCCATGGGATGAAAAATACATATGGTCGTTTAATTCATTCACACTGAATATTATCGAGAATTATACAAAAAAGCTAGAATACTTATACGAAAGGATTTTTTTTATAGTTTCTATTTGTTTCTTTTTACATTGTAGAGCTTTCTTCAATCTTTTACCTGGGAGACCTGAGCAAGATTGCAAGTGTGCATGGCTTCAAATAGAACTTTATCTGGACAGAAAGTTCTTACCAGAACCAGAGACGTAGTTGTGTAGGAAATTAATGTTATTGGCTTCTGGTTTTTTCAGAAGTGGCGAACCCCAACCTCAACTTCTTTACGTCCAGGTACTGAGATCCCTTTGTCTTTTCCTACATAAAGCCGTGGTTGTTCAGACGGACCCTATCAATGCCTCAGAAGGTCACAGTCTAGATAGAATGATGGGACAAAAGAAGAATCAAAGACGCGTTTGGTTTTTGAAAAAAATTATGTCGAAGGAAATGGTCTTGCACGAAATTCATTTCTAAGGAAAGTGATCAATTTTGCCTTTTTCGGTTGTAAGCATGAAAATGAGGAGAAGTAGTTTTCCGCTGTTTGGATTTTACTTCCGGAAATAGGATAGATTATGTAATGATATTAATCATATTACTATGTAAAGGAAATTACAGATTATTAGAAGAAACGTGAAGCTTTGAATCCACGATTATTGGCGTAGTTGGATGATGAAAGATTGAAGAATTTCAAATAAAGTACCTTTAAGGGTTTGGTTGTTTCACTAAAACTTATTGCTCAAGAATTATTTTTAAAAAAAAATCAATTTCAGAGAAAGTAAATGATATTGCCATGTTGGTCATCACCTTGAGACCTTGGTGAGTGATGTTCAATTTTAGAGAAAGTAAAAAGATTGGCGAATTTTAGTGTGTACTTTTAATTTCAAAGAGGCCTTGTTGAGTGATAAATGAGTTAGCATTTTACTCACAAATGATCATTACCTTTTCTAGTTACAGAAAGTACACCTCTTGGGATCGGTCCACAAAAGTCATATCTTATGATGAAAATAATTACTAATTGGTAGCGGACAAATGCATTTTTTTGAATAATAGGAAAGTAAGTGTTGAGAGAGAGAGAGAGAGAGAGAGAGATGTGTCAAATTACTGTAGTGACCTCATTATTTAGTGGGTGAGGAAATTTGGAAAAAAAAACGGTATTTAATTAAGCTTTCTAGAGAAATTTGACTAATGAAATGAAATTATTTAACGACGGCCCATCTTTTTAAATCAGAAATACATAGAGTCCTATAAGTGACTAGTCAAAAGAGATATCGACTTCACATATGCAACTTGTTATTTTTGCAGTATATTTATATTTTGAGGATAATTTTCTTTATATTGACTTATCCATAAAAATTCCAGTGCATTTAGAATGACATGTGTTTGCAAAATGGTTTGGATGAGTTAGCCTTATAATGTCATTACTGTTGCCATAATTTATGGTCAACAGCTAATTATACCACGTAATCAAGGCAAATATAGTATTATATGTAATAATGTTTTATGGAGCATTTCCTTTTGCATTTACATGATAATAATGGATGTTTAGAATTTTTTATGTACTTAATTTTATCAAATTTTTGATTTTTTAGAATAGATATTTCAAAACATCATGTAATGTTGGCATGAAAAATAATTAGAAATTAGACTATAAAATTCACTTAATAAAATGAAAGTAGAGCGTTTAAAATTCACAAACTACACTGTAATAATACATATTAAAGTTAAATTAAACGAAAAACGTAGCAAAACGAGTAGACGGTTTTTTTTACTCTTACTTGTGCTTAGGTTATTTTCAAATAAGAGAATATACAACTCACTAGCATAATAAATAATTAACTATCTATTAAATAAACTGATTTTCGGAAAAGAGGGACACCGATTTTGAGCCACACGAAGTCGGGAGGAATTTCGAGGACTCCGTGCGGAACGGGTCACGCGCGCGGGTGGGACCCCGGAAAGAGCCGCCCACTCCCGTGGTATGAAGAAGTAGGGAGATGGATCTTTGAAATGGAGAAGGAAGAGAGACGATACTGAGAGGAGGAGGCCGCGACACGATGTTTCGAAAGAAGGAGATGGTCGCACTTTTTTCCGACGATGAAAAGTCTGGAGGCGAATATACCAGAACAAGAGAAGAGAGTTCTACCCGTGTTGCTCCGGCCAAAGTGTATTTGAGCTTCAGAGGATCGGTCACCCGCAAGGTCTTTGTGGATCCTCTCTGCAATAGCCTCGACGAAGCGGGGATCCGCGTGGTCTGGGATCACAAGGAAGATCGTAATTTGTGGCCACCTAACCAGTATGTCGAGCATGCCGAGATCGCCATTCCGATCCTGTCAGAGAACTATCCGGGGAGCGTACGGTGCCTCCGAGAGCTGGCTCAGATTGTGGAGACCCACGAGACGATGGGCCAGATCATCATGCCCGTCTTCCTCAACGTCACGCCCTCGGTCGTGAAAGACATTTCCCACGGTTACCGCGAGGCTATCGACAAGTATAGACGGAAAGGAATCCACCCAGCAATCCTCCGGGAATGGGAGAAAGCTCTCATCCATGTGGGGTCCACCTCAGGGTTGGCGAGTAATCGGTGAGTGTAATTGAGTAAGTTCGATTGAGTAACCTAGCATCTAAATCCCATGGTAGCGCTTACTTCAATTCAAGTTAATCTAATTAGACTAATGCTAGGTGTCTCAGTACCTGATGTACCTCCCTCTGATCTGGTACTGAATGTGATCCGTTTGTTTATGTTCTTACTCCCAGCTTGCCTCATTACTTAGTGCTTCGGTTTTGTCGATAAATTTCAATATTCCTAGCGTTACACATCTATTTAAAAGCACATGACTCAGTTTTAGTAAAAGCATGCACCACTAATTGTGTGCCCTGTTTGTCTAAAGCTGATTGATGTATGATAATTTTTGAAAGGAGAGCGCGAACTTCTTCTTGCAAATTACTTCAGAGTTCAGACATTTATGGACTTACATTAATCTTTATGCATGTGCCTCGTGCACACGCACACACATGATACAGCTTAGGCACACATGCTTCAATCATCGATGTACTTGTCACAAATGTGTTGAGGCTGTTGAAGAGACAATTCGTTGGCATCGAGCATCATGAGGAAAGAGTTATAAAGTTACTAAATGTGGAATTTAGTGATGTTCGTGTAGTTGGAATACATGGCATAGGGGGCACTGGGAAGACAACAATTGCAAAGTTCGTCTACAAAAGAATATTTCATCTCTTTGATGGCTGTAGCTTTCTGGAAAGCTTTAGAGAAAATGCCAAAAAACCAGGAGGCTTAGTTGATTTGCAAGGTCAGTTGATTTCTGACCTTCTAGGTGCAATGCATAGACAAATTCCTTCTGTTGATGACGGGATTAAGTCCATCAGAAGCAGATTCTTCCACAAGAAAGTTCTCATTGTCTTCGATGATGTCGAACCAGGCTTTGAACTTACTCCAATTTTAGGAAGTCTTGATTGGTTAGGCTCTGAAAGCAGGATCATAATTACCACCAGAGCTGAGCAAGCTTTAGATAAGGTTGAAGGGATACTGAAATATGAGGTTGGCGGAATGCAACAAGATGAAGCCCTTACACTTTTCCACATCCATGCCTTCAGGGAGAATCCTCCTCCGGATGAGTTTGTTACTCTGTCCAAAAAAATAGTATCAACTATTGATTGGCTTCCGTTGACTATTGAGGTTGTCGGGTCATATCTATTTTCTAAAGGCGAGGATGTATGGATGCAAACCTTAGACGAGTTGGAAAAAGTACCTGCAAGTTGAACAGAAGTTGATGGTAATCATCAAAGCATTACCTGACAAGCAAAGACAGATATTTCTGGACATTGCTTGTTTCTTCATTGGAGAGGACAAAAGCGTTGCATGCTACCTGTGGTCTGAGTGTGATTCTGCAAGTGGATTGGAATTACAAGTGCTCGTTCTCTCCTCTATTGTTAAGATTGAAAACAATAAGCTGTGGATGCATGATCAACTTCGAGACCTAGGTAGGGATATTGTCCAAGGGGAACATCGTGAACCTGGAAACCGCAGCAGATTGTGGTTACAAGATGAAGCCTTGGATGTGCTGACAAATGAAAAAGTAAGATACAAGTTCATCACTGTTTTTACCTTACGATTGTGTGCCTTACAACTCAGTGATCATTTTTTCATAGAGGAAAGACACTTAGGCTGCATTTGTTTCTCGGAAAATGAATGATTTGGAAAATATTTTCTTAAAAATGGTCGCTTATATTTCTTGAAATAATTAGTCATTGATAATTTTTTCATTATTGATAACAATTTATGTATATATATTTTCATGGATGATGAAAATATTTTTTGTACATTTGTTTTTATAAGAGATACAAGCGATTATTTTAAGGCAAATGTTTTCCAAATAATTCATTTTCCGTGAAATAGAAGGACTTTTAATAAAATGATATCTTTAGTTTGAAGTCTCTAAGCATTTATTATCTTCACATATTTTTGTGGGGAAATGCAAAGTCCCTTGCTAATCCTATATTCCACATGTAGGGAACTGACAGCGTTCAAGGTGTTCTTCTCAAATTTGACAGTAGGTCACAGTGCAATTTTAAACCAGCACATTTTGCGAGTATGTCGAACATAAGATTCCTTCGATTGGATCAGGCGAACCTCAAAGGAAAGTTTGAGGGGCGTCTGTCAAGTATAAGATGGCTCCACTGGCAAGGTTGTCCTCGTAATCTTTGTGCTGGAAATTTGGATTTGAAGAAATTGGTTATTCTAGATCTTTCCTGGAGCAAGGTCAATGAAAAATGGAATGGTTGGAGAGAAATCGAGGTAGGGAAGTTTTTTATTTTTAATTTCATTTGTCAAATTGTAGCAGAAAAGTGACTCTTTTGTCATTCTACTTTCTGACAGGAAGCCAAGAAATTGAAAGTTTTGAACCTCACCGGTTGTGTTGACTTGATCAGAACTCCAGACTTGTCTTGCTACAAATGTTTAGAGAGATTGATTCTTGAAAGTTGCATTCGATTGGTTGAAATCAGTTCATCGGTAAAAAGTCTGGAGAGGTTGGTTTCACTGAACTTGAGGTCTTGTACTGAACTCAATAAGTTGCCTGAAGAGCTGGGTTCCCTCATATCCTTGGAAGAGATTCTTATAGATGGAACTGCTGTTCAAGAAATTCCTGCCTCCATCGGTCATTTGCAAAAGCTTAGAATATTCAGTGCCTGCAACTGTCTTTCATTGATCCAGCTGCCCGATTCAATTAGTCATGTGAAATCTCTGAGAGTCTTCAGACTGAATGGTACCAAAATAACTGAACTTCCCCTGTCTGAAGAGTTAAAAGTGCTGCAGCACTTGTCAATAAATCATTGTAGGTCAATATTGAAGTTACCAACGTCCTTGGGGAGTTTGGCTTCATTGATCGAACTTGATTTATCAAGCACTGGAATTGTCGAATTACCTAATACTGTCGATAAATTATGTCTTTTAAGAGTGCTCAAAATTGATTTTACTTTTGTACGAGAGCTGCCTTGTGCTATATGGAAGTTGAAGAGGCTTGAAGAGCTGCATGCTTCAAGATGTCGAAGTTTGGCTGGGGAAATTCCTAGAGATATTGAGGAGCTTTCGAGATTGAGGGTCTTGAGGCTTGGATACTCTCGGATTCATGGTCTACCAGATAGCATTTCTACACTTCCCAATCTGCAAACGCTTGATCTGCTTCATTGTGACAAGCTCCATAGAGTGCCCGAGCTTCCTCCCACTTTGATAAGCCTATCTGTCAGTTCTAAATTGATGGATACAATCCCGGACATCAGTAGCCTGGTTAAGTTGGGAGAGTTATTCTTGGCTGATGGATCCCAGGAACTGGTGTTACCTGACCAAGGTCAAATTGAGGCCAAAGGATGCACTTATTTGGAGCTCAGGAGTTTGTCAGAGCTAAAGATATTGCAGCTATCTATGTTAAAGATCCAACTACTACCTGTTGGGTTGGATCTCCTTCGTAAGCTCACAAAGCTCTCCCTTTGCTGCGTTCACTTGAAAAAGCTACCACAGCTTCCTCCAGGTTTATTCACTCTCTCACTTTGCCAGTACAAATCACAGACGAGATTGCCAGATCTTTCGTATTTGGAGCTCCTGTCAGAATTTGAGCTTTTCGACTGTGCTGTAACAGAAGTTGCAAGGCTTGGGGAGTTCAAATCCTTGCGAATTTTCAGAATATCTCACTGCAACCTGCAACAGCTGGATGAGCTGGAGAACTTGATATTTTTAGCATCATTGAATGTTTCGTACTGTCAAAGTCTTGAGAGACTTCCCAATCTATCAAAACTGAAGAAGCTGAAAGATATTAAAATCAAGGGCTGTCTGAAAATTCGTGATATTAGAAGTGTGGAACACCTGCATTCCTTCGAGAAGCCAAGTGGTGCCATAATTGAGGCAGAAAGCTCATCCGAGGTAACCAACACTACTGATTTTTCCCTCTGGACTGCATAGATGGAAGGTTGGCACTTGATTAGCACGTTTCATGTTTGGAATCTTTACTAAGATGAATGAATTCCTTAATATTAACAAAAGTGCATGACATGATGAATTACGATGGACAGGATATTTTCTCCCATTAAAACATGCAGAATAATTTTTCAAATGAAATTTGAGTCATCAAGACTTTGTATTTCTTTCATCTTTTTTACTTGAAAGATGGGTCCAAATATGTAAGGACTCCACTTCTTTAAAAGAGCATTTTACTTTTTCCTGTATTTTTCTGCGATATACAACCAAAGAACTTCTATTTATGCCAGTTAGTTTAATCATGCTTTTGGGAGGTGTTGTTATGTATTCAATCCAGAGCATTGAACGTTGTATTGGTATCTTAAATCTTTGATGTGTTGCAGAAAAGCGCTGGCTTCTGTACTAGTATCTTAAATTTTTTATGGGGTGCTTCCATAATATTCAAGATCTTAATCCAAAGTACTTTTAATAAATTGGGATGAGTAGCTCATAGAAGGTATTCCATTCTTCAAACTTTTCTCTTTTAATTCAGACTTGTTTGATGAGCTACTCTTCCAAGGATATAGTCTGATCAATACCGTCAATGAAATCTCAAAACTCATTTGGTCTCTTTTCACGTTCAGTCAGTTTGAATCTAAGCATCAGTCTTTATAACCGTTTGACACATGGTAGAAGTCTTATTTGATGCACTGAATACATGCTTACACAGGTTTTGTCACAGGTGGAGTTTAGCAAACCAGCTAATACTAAGCATTCTTCCATTCATGGTGTCAAATGCAAGGATGAAGGTATGCTGTTCATTGAGATTGTCAAATCTGAGTTGTCCTGTAAGATTTAAGTATGATTTCAACCTTGCAATGTAGAATGCTGAAAGAGGTCATGGCTAGAAAGCTGCCAGACCATAAGGATAGGCAGTCAAAGGATTATTTCAAGCTATGCCATGTTGTTGGAACTGATTAGACCTTAGACTAATTTTTTGGGCCAAATAGAAAATTTTACTCCTTATTTAATGCTCCTCTTCCTCCTAAAGCAGAAGCAAAATCTTCCGATTCTGTCAAGTCAATAACTGAAACTATGGGCGCTTCTTCTAACTTGCAAAATTCTCCCTCTGTTGCAGGTTCATCAACCACGTGGCATAGAGTGAAGGTAAACTACAGATGTCTTGCTTTCTATCTCACTCGATCAATGAATAATTCTGTATTTCTTTCAGGCTGTTGCTTCCAAATTCAGCTGTCAGATGATTTCCAGAACCAAGCCAACACTCTCTTTTCCACATTAATCAAACTTAAGTGTTGAGCCAGATAAGAGGGACAGAAACTACTGGCATCTCGCCATCAACAGAGCAAGAAGATGTGCCACTTGACAGGGCATCAACTATCCCTTCTTTGGCAACAATTGGTTCTGCTGTGCCTCCTCCTGCTGCTCAACCATAGTCGTCATCAGCAATGGACAAAGATAATGGCCCTATAATTGTCGAGGCAGATTTACGTGGTGGCGGAGAGGAATCTCTTTTCTCAAAGATTGAGTCTCTGTTGAGTGGTGACTCAGGAGAGCAAAATACTGGGACAGAGATGTCACAAGCAAGTCATTTTGATCTTCAAGCACACCACAACGCATCGCAAGAATTGGAAATTATAATGAGTCAAGGCCTCCAGGCAATCGTGTTTAATCCCAAGCTACCTGGTCAAGTGCAAGAATTACTGAACTTCTTAGTCGAACAAAATGCGCCCGAGGTCTCTACTATTGGACATCAATGTGTCTATATCTCAAATTGCAGAACTTTATTCAGACTCAGGCGATTCCCTCTCTTCCCAATAAAAGATCCTCATTGAATGTGAGAGGTTAGAAAGGGAGCTCAAAATGGGAAAGTATCTCTTTGCGTCTGACAAGGATGACGTTCGTTTGATCAAGAGACAATGTGAAGAGAAAGCTAAGAGTGTGGCTGACAATGAGCGAGTTATAACCCAACTTCAAGCAGAGATTGAGGCACGCAAGCAGACAGTTGAGAATGCAAAGTCAGAAATATCATATCTGTCGACAATGAGATTGGAGAAAGTTAGGGAACTGAAGAATTAAGTACAAGCAGGTCCTCAGTATGAAGAGAGAGAATCCAAGCATGGAAAAGAAGAGAAATCAGGCTTTGGAAATGATTGACAAAATCAATGTAGAGTGGAATGAATTGTGTGCGGATATTAAAGGCCGATTAGCCTCTAAATAGGCTGGCACTTTTCACTTTCTTTTATTTGAATCTTCACGTATCGAGAACTTTTCCATTCTGGCAAAAAACACAGGTTTGGAGTTTCATTCGTGGTTATTTATCATTGCTGAAAGCGTGAGAGAAAGTCTATTGAAACAAAGAGAACGCTCACCTCGCAAACTCAGCATGTCACTCGGCTTGGTCTGCATTCTCCGAAGGCTCCCTGTAACTAGTCTTGCCAGAGGAAAGATTGCTGGTCTCGGGAGGCAGCAGGCATGCAGAGTCCTCTATGCAGCACCGTTCTTCTCGCTCTTCTTTGCCATAATCCTCTTTGGTAGAGAAGGCGGTCTCTGTGATGATATCGGTGAAATTAGCATAGCGTAGATATTCCATGCGTGCTCTCTCCACTGCGAATATCAGCAAAATCCAGATGTACGCATGCACGCAAAGACGTGGTTTTGTCTATGATGCCTTGATCTCCGGGGGAAACCTTAGCCACCATCCAAGTATTTCAAGAGAAATTCATAACCCTGTCGATAGAGTTGGCAACAGGGTATCCAAGATATGAACAATTTTAGGCTCCGAAGCACCATAATTTAAGATAACGGAAAGACTGCACGGCAGGAATTTTGACATAGCATCTAGGTTAGGACCTTGTTTTAAGTAGGTGGTATCCCTTTAGTACGCCTAGCACTACGTAATTTATATTATGGGTTATATTCATTTTGATGTGACAATCAATCCAAGTGATTATTCGAGTTGCAAAATTCTAGGACTTGTGGGATTCAAAATTGGAAAATTTCGGCTTTGGTAGAACTTTAAGGTTGCTGATATTCTTTTATCTTGCTAAAAATTAAACTAATCTTCTCGTGTAGGCTATTGAGTATTGATAATTAACTTTGTAATTTAACAGTGACTAAAAGCAGTAAGCACGTGATGGGTCATTTCCTAACCTTTGGACCTCGAGCTCCATCCAATGTATCATTTGGCCCCATCCTCCAACAAGAATCTACCTTTATTTTCCACAAAAATAAACTAATTAGAGTATGATAATTAAAGGAGAATCATACTTGAATATTTGGCTTTCAATATTTTCTTTTGGACAGACTTGAATTTTTATTTTTGGTCAATTCATACTTGAATTCACCTCCTCATTTTTTGCCATTTCTCCCCCTTTTTCGTTAATTTTTTTTCTCAATTCCTTTCCTCAATTTTCTTCACTTTAGCTTTTATTTTTAATCGCATGACGATTATATATTCAAAATAGTTAACTTTCAAGAGATATATTTCTACGTCACATATGGCATTTGGTCAGAGTTTGAAATAATTATTAAATAAAAAATATTTTCATTATCAATAATAATTTATGTTTACATATTTTTCGTTTATATATGTTATAAATGTTACATTCTCAAAATGGTTTATTTTTCACAAAATAAATTATGCTTTGTCAAAATTTATAATTAACACTTAACAAAGATTGAGTCGGATAAGAGTAAAACCGCGATAGATATGTGGAAATGACAAATGATTTCACGCACCCAACAACCGTTGTTACTTTGCTTTTATCCGCTGGTCATTGGATCTAGGGTTAAGCACGTCGGATCGCTCAAATCAGGAACCATTCAGACCGAACCGGATCTGGTCAAGGCCCAGGAATCAGTTGACTGTAGAAATTCCGCACGGACGGAGCACCTGCTTCCCCATTAATCAACCAGGGAGGAGCGTGGCATTGTCAAGAGTCTGTCCGAGGGAATTTTCCGAGCATTCGGGAGTCTCCTTTCCAGCTGCAGATGGCGAAAGAAGGTCCTTACGGCGGTTCGAGTTCTGCATCATCAGCTTCGGTGACGGGAAACAACTTCGACGTGTTCCTGAGCTTCAGAGGAAGCGACACCCGACATGGGTTCACCGATGTTCTCTACAGAAGCCTCGTCGATCACGGGGTTCGCACCTTCTTAGACGAAGAAGAGCTTTCCGATGGAGAGTACATCAAGAAGCAGCTCCCTGAGTCGATCAAGCTGTCGAAGATTGGCATCCCCATCCTGTCCGAGGACTATGCCTCGAGTAAGCCGTGCCTTCGTGAGCTGGCTCAGATGGTCGAGTGGCGCAAAGAGGGAAGAATGATCATCATGCCCATCTACTTCTTGATCACGGCGTGGGATGTGGAATGAAGGATGGGAGGGGTCCCTACGCCGATAAAATTGCTGCACACAAGAAGAAAGAAAATCCGGATACGATCCAGAAATGGGTGGATGCCCTCGAAGAAGTGACATCTGTGAAAGGGCGGCAACTGACCGGATATACTGGGTAAGGTTGAAGAAGGATCTGTAACTAGTTTTGCTTTGTTTTCTTTTCTTTTCTCCCTTTTTTGTCCTGAATAATGTGGCACTCTCATGCTCACTTCAATTGATTTCACGGCAAATTGCCCCCGTATACGAAAGTGGCGGTCTGTTAAGGGTTGCGATGGGCATGGCCGATGGTCACTCTGAATTGACTGGGGCACACTCTTGCATTTGTACCGAGCGTTTATCCATTCCGTCCCATTCACGTTTCATCAGTTTCAGATCTTTATCCCCAGTAAACAGTGTCCATTACTTCGTGTACTTTCCTTCTTTCTGAAACTTTTTCTGTTTTCTAGGCAAGGAGAATTTGTAAAAATGATGGTCTCAAAAGTTCTGAAGAGATTGAGAAAGGCTAAGCTCAATTTGTCTGACAAATTAGTCGGGATTGAAGACCGCTTGCCTGAGCTGAGAAGAATGTTGGATACTGACTCTGACTCTACTGACGTGCGGATGATTGTCATCTCTGGCATTCCAGGCATTGGTAAGACAACCCTTGCAAAATCTCTCTACAACGATATCTGCCACCTCTTTGACCGTCACAGCTTTCTCGCTGATATTGGAGACACTACTGACAAGAAGGCTCTTCTAGCTTTGCAAAATCAGTTGGTCTCTGACATCGTCCAAAGGGACTCGGCAAAACTCAAATCGGTTGAGGAAGGAATCAGCTTCCTCAAATTAAGATTAAGCACCTGGAAAGTCCTCATCCTTTTGGACGACGTGCATGAGAAGTCTCAGCTTGAAGCTTTGGTTGGAAGTCTTGATTGGTTCGGTTCAGGGAGTAGGATCATTATCACAACCAAAAGAGTTCTCAATTTACGTGAAATGGCAGAAACTGATGACGTTGAAACTTACAAAGTCCCAGAGATGGAGGATAGTGATGCTCTAAAACTTTTTTGTAGATACGCCTTTGCTAAGGATTGTCCAGAACATGACTATGTTGATCTGTCTGAAAGAATTGTGTCTGCTACTGGAAAACTTCCATTAGCTGTTGAGCTCGTAGGTTCACACCTGTCTCTGCTTCGGGATAAAAGAGGAGCTTGGGAATCTCTACTGGAGAAGTTACAAAATGTAACTGATGATAAAGTCGAGAACAAGTTGAGAATAACTTACGAACAATTAAACAGTTTCCAACGGCATATTTTTCTCGACATAGCTTGTTTTCTTTTTGGAGAGGATAAAAGAATCGCATCGTACATGTGGGATGAGCTTAAATTGTATCCTTCTTTTGAAGTCGAGATGCTTTGTCTCATGTCCATGGTAAAGATTGGAGACGACAATAGGATGTGGATCCACGATCAGCTAAGGAAGCTGGGCAGGAAAATTGTTCAAGAAGATTGCATGAAACAAGGGAACAACAGTAGACTATGGGCCACTGAAGCTCGGAAGATTTTTAAACAAGATGAGGTCAGATTTGACATTTCCTTTTTTGGTCTGTCTATTGAATATGTAACTCTCCTTGTTTTGATCCCTTTTGGAAAGAGTGAAGCATAAATGATCCTCAGTTCAATTACTGTATTGGGGTTTCGTTGGCTTCTGTCTAACAATGGTGTTTGACCAACAGAACCAAATGAAGGTTGAAGCTCTGTGGCTTGAGATGGATAACACTGAACAAAAAGACATGGATGGTCGATCGCAGACCTATTTGACTGGTGACCAATTTAAAAGAGTACCAAATCTCCGTCTTCTCATTTTGGATCACTTTGACATTAAGAAGGATTTTAGAAATCTTCTTTCAAAGTTACTTTGGCTCCGTTGGCATGGTTGTCCAAGAGCTTTTAATGTAATCAATTTGAACTTGGAGGTCTTGGTTGTTCTTGATTTATCGTGGAGCAAGGTAACTGAAGGTTGGGAGGGTTGGAATAGTATAAAGGTAGCTCAAATACTTTGTATTTCCCTTTTCACTTGAATACTTACTGCAACATTAACAGTTTCTGTCTTTGTATTGCTTGCAGTTGGCAAGGAAGTTGAAAGTCTTAATTCTCAGAGGCTGTGTTGACTTGATACAAACTCCAAACTTCTCTAATTTCGAGTCTTTGGAGATGCTGATTTTAGAATATTGCTCTCATTTGGTTCGAATCGACCCATCGATTGGTCAGTTGCAACGTTTGCAAATTTTAGATCTGAAATTTTGCACTGACCTCGGTAACTTGCCCAGAGAACTTGATTCTCTTGAAGCTTTGAGAGAGCTCCGACTTGATGGAACTTATATAGAAGATATTCCGGTCTCCGAAGATATGAAGCATCTTAAAACTCTCAGCGCCTGCAACTGTAAATCATTGGCACGATTATCCAGTGAAATTGGTGACATAAAATCTCTAGAATTTCTTTCGATTGATGGCTCTGAACTTACCACACTCCCGGACTCAATTAAAAGGCTAGAAAAGTTGAAACAACTGTCTTTGAGAGATTGTCGGTTGTTGTGGAAACTTCTAGACGCCATTGGAAACTTGACATCATTAGAGAACCTGGATCTCTCAAGTACAGGAATAGACAAATTACCACACGCCATTGGTAATATGCATCATTTGAAGGTGCTGAAAATGGACGGAAGTTTCATTAGAAAGTTCCCTCGATCTATCGGAATGCTGAAGAAGCTTGAGGAGATTCATGCATCACGCTGCAGGAGTTTGGAAAAAATTCCTGAGGAGATCAAAGGCTTGTCTCGTTTGAGAAATTTGGTGTTGTCAGATTCCAATATTCCCAGCCTACCAGGGAGCATCTCTAGTCTTTCCCACCTTCAAAACCTTGATTTATATGGCTGTGACAATCTTCATGAGGTTCCTCTGCTTCCCACTAGTTTAGCCACTTTGCATCTCACTTATGACTCAAGTAAATTGAAGTCTTTGGATATTTCAAATCTGACCAATCTCAAAGAGTTGTACCTTGCCAATAATATGGAGGAGGAGGCATCTCCCGGCACAGACGGATATTTGATGGTGGAGCCAATCAGCCTTTTGGGGATTGGCAAAGTGACAAAAGTTGAGACCTTGAAATTGTGCCTCCCAGGCTTCACTAAACTACCGGAAATGGATGCTCTCAAGCAGCTAAGGAAGCTTGATCTTCAATGTCCAGACCTACAACATCTCCCACGACTACCCAAAAGTTTGAAAAAACTAACCCTCCGGGACTGCAAATCCTTAAAGACATTGCCGGAGCTTAAGTATCTCAAGTCTCTATCTGGATTGGAGCTTCTGTTATGTTCTGTAATGGAAATCGAAGGACTTCAAAATCTCTCATCCTTGGTAGCCTTGCTTATTTCTCACTGTGAGCTGGTAAAGCTAGACGGCCTCGAATGCTTGACATCCCTGAGAACATTGACCATCTCATACTGTGATTCCCTTCAAGGACTGCCAGATTTGTCGAACTTGAAGAAGCTGAGAACATGTCATATCCAACATTGCAAGAACATAACTCAAAAGGACAGCCTCTAGTAGTCGAGCTCCCTAGAAAGGCCAGATATTTGCGAAGGTCGTGGTACGCCTCTGGTCTAAATGAGGACTTGAAAGAGATCCATTTCATGCTTCCTCGAGCAAGTCTGAAGTTTCTGAGGCCAATGTTCATTCTAAAGGTCATGCGTCTTTTCAATTTAATGATGATCCATAAGTTTAACTTGCATCGTTGGACTTCCTTGTAACTGGAATGCCTTCTTCTCCGATATTTCCATTTTTCTTTTCACTTCTTTAGAGAATGCAATATTTTTCCTTTATGAAGTTATTCTCAACAATGCCCAGCAATTGCTTGGTATACCACTTAACACTTCGACTTCATTGTACTGTTTTCACAAATATGTGAATGAGTGCATGAATCAGCATTTCTGAATTCCCTAATCATTCGGGTCGTTGCTGTTATTAATTTCTTCCATCTAACTGACTGATTATCCTTAGTAAGATGATATGCCCATTTATTCAATATACATGGAGTATTCGCTAGCGGGAGTATTGTAATGGAAGAAATAACGGGATGTGATCTCTGTTCATTTCTTTTGCCCATCAATGATGTATAGAATAGTCATATCCGAATGCGATGCAGAAAGGCCAAATATATGCTCATACACCTCTACATAGACAATACTGAGGGAAAAATCACCATGGCATGCACTTTTTATGTGGGAATTATTTATGTGATTAATGAGAGGCACCCGATAACCCTGATGATCTAGATGATTATAGGATGAAAAATTCAAAAAGAATGGTGAATTGATGTTACTGAACATCATCTGGCATCAGTTTGTTGTTTTTCCCCCTTGAATAAATTTTACATGCTAAGTAGTTTATCTACTTGAATGAATATCATTCGACTCGTTTTAGTGTTTTCTGGGTACTCTGAAATATCTCTGTAAACTAATGTCTCGGGCTGAGTAGCAGGTAAAAATGCCCCATCATGAATAATCCGGATTATTATGGCACATTCCAGGACGGTCCTGCCTTTCACAACCAAATAAAATGCATCTCTTTATTGCCAGGCCTGATCAGACTGAAGATTCAGAACTTGTGAAGAGACCTGCATACATCATTACAGGACCCACTTATTATAGTTTCCTTCTTGGTTAGTCCGTGGTAGTAAAAACCAGGCTGAGGAATCTTATGTCACATGGGTAGAGGAGCAAGGCGTGATTTCACTCAATTACGTGTTTCTGAATCTTCTTTTTTCAACGTAGTCGATCTTTACTTGCGTCTCTGCATGATTCAGGCATCTGCTTTTGATATTTACGTCCTGCTTCGTTAGATGATCCACGCCAAAGAATGTAACATCTTTGGATTTCGTTTTGCTTTTTAGACAGATTCCATAGAAGTGTTTCCCTTGCATTTCTTCTGGCTATTTCTACGATTTATTTTGAGTAAAAAAACAGAGAATTTCGACATGTTGGGACACGTTGTATATTAAATATATATTTTTATATATACATAATAAATTATCATTTTTTAATTAATTCAATCAAATTAATTTGAATCAAATTCATAAATAAATAAATAAATAAAGCCTAGAATGAATATACACTAAAAATTAATTCGCCATTTATTAGTATTATTCATTATTTCAGTTTGACAAATTCAACTTTATTTCAAATATATATAACTCGCATGTTAGATATGTTGAAAGAGGAGAAAAAAACTTAAAGGGTAAATTGCGTATCATGGGAAGTGTGAGTCAAAAGAGAAGATAAGGCTATGTTTTTTCTTCTTTCTTCATTTCTTCATTTATTATTTTTATTATTGTGTTATATATATATGTTGACCTCTAATTTATTTAATTTTTGAAATTAACCTCGATATCGAATCACATATTGGAAACTTGACAAGGTGTCGTATGTCTGCCCACCGAAAACAAGTCGGGGAACCGAAGTTCGGTTAAAACCGGGCTTGGAACCGTTCCCTCGAGTATCGAAGAGTGGATTACAAGAAAGCCCGGACCGGTTTGGGAACCGGTTGGCGAAACCCTAATTTTGTTTCTTTCTTTACCTTGCAAACGTGCGAGACAGAGAACCAGTGGTCGTCGTCACCCCGACAACCTCCACCCGCTCGACCCCTTCCTCGCCTCCTCCTCCTCGCTCCCGGCCTCTCGTCTTGCCGCGCCACACCCACCGCAGGTGCGCTTCGTCGCCAAAGTCCGCGCCCTCCGTGACCTCCACCTCCCGCTCCTCTCCCGGTGGTTCGAGTCCCACCCCTCCCCACCTGCGCGGTCGTCTCCGACTTCTTCCTCGGGTGGACCCACCACTTCGCCCGCGATCGCGGCGTCCCGCGAGTCGTCTTCTCGCCGTCCGGCGCGTTCGGGAAAGCTGCCGCGCCTCTTCGCCGCTCCGCCCTCGAGCCCCGGTGCCAACGTCTACATCTGGTGAGCTCCCGACCACCCTTGCTTCTTTCTTTCTTTCTTTCTTTTCTCTTTCTTTTTTTTTTTTTTGGTTTAGCAAAATGTCTTTGTTACTCCTTCTTCTGCAATTTGATTGTCTTTATCTAGTTAATCAGTTGAGGAGGAATGTCGATTCAGTTACTAGCGCTAGGATGAGAGCGGATGCGTTTAAATTGCTAGGAGCCATGGAAATCCTGCTCTTATGCATTTGTGGTGGCGGGACTGGATTTTAGAAAGTGGAGTGAAGTGCACTTCTCTCGCTTGTCCGGTTTTACGAGAGGCGTAAAGTTCGAAAGAGCTACGAGGCCTTTCCACTTGTGACCCAGGCGAGGGCTTGTACCCGAAGTGTATGGTCGAGTGGTTTTGATTCTTGACCATAAAAGTCGGGTTCCCTTTTGAGCATGAACGGGTCAAGGCGGTGCTAGCATCTTTGCCACTTTCGGCAGTTGGTGATTCATAGGGCATGGTTGCGCATCGAGCTTCTGTTACTTGTGGAGGTTCGGTTTGTTCTTTGTGAAGTCTTGGTAAATTTTCATCCCTCGAATTTGTGAGCTCATTTGATGTTGGTTCAAGGGATACAAGAACGTGTAAGCACGGGTGGTGTTCAACCAGCCAAGAGCACAACAGAGGACTCGCTTGCCTTCTTATGGAAAGCCCTGAGCAGAGAACAAATGCTCAAAGCACACCTGGGTTCTTTCGAAGCAAATCAGTTTAATCGACGGCACTTTGAGTTTATACAGGAACTGCGAATCGGCTATGCATGTAGAAGGATCTGTAAATGTGTACACTACACGGAGAAAAGGAAAAGCTTAGGCGTTTTGCTGTTATCAACTAATGTTATAATAAAAGCAGAGTTGAATTGAACTGTGCAGTCTTATGCATTTGTCTGTTTTAACATTGTGCCGTTGCTTCTAGTTTTTCTTTTTCCATAGAACATCCTGCTCCGGGAAGTTTTGATGATGAATATGTAGGTTAAACTATGAAAACTAATATGTTTTTGTGGAATCCTAATGTTATATATATATTTTTTTTCAGTTTTCAGTCAATGGATCAAGACAAAAACATATCAATGGAAGTAGAGGGACACGATGAAATGAGTCCACTCATGGAATTGCCATTCCATGGAGTTGATGAAGTGGAATTCCCAATGAGTTTGGTCGAAGGATGTGCCTGGTCCGGCCTTTTTGTTTTAGCAAATAACTAATCTAAGCTTGTTTTTCTAAGGTTAATTTTTATGCAAAACATGTTCCAATATAAACGGGGTCAACCCCGTTTAGGATCGGAAAAACGGGGTGGGCGGGAACGGGGTCCAATGAAAACCAGCTCACCCCTAACACCTGTCGACCGAGTGTCGGAAAGTGTCCGAGAATGTCAGATACACGTTGAAGTGTCCGACACGATAGGAAATTTTTTGGAGAGTATCGGTACTTTATAGACTGATATAACTGTTAATTGTCATGTATTATTCAACTCAGTAATTTGATAGACAAATTTAACGGAAACTAATAGAGGGCAAATTTGTCACGATATATCGGTTTGGAGTTTTTTGGGATTAAAAAATTAGTTTATAGTAAATTTCTCACAAGTATACTAATTTGAGGTTTTTCACTGTTCTAATGTTTCTTGTGATAAGGGTTATTGAGTTTAGGGAGAGGTGTCAAAGACCTATTTTTTAATTCATTTTTAACGGACCAAATCGCACATGGGTTAGTTTAAATTTAAAGAATTGGTTGGTTGTTATGGGTTTAGAATAGCAAAGCCCAACAAGATATGGATTTTAATGGAATAAGTGTATTGGAAATTCTAAAATTTGTTGTCATGAAAGTACAATTAAGTTATAGAACTTGTCATAAAAGTGCAATTGAATTCTAAAACTTTCAAAAATGCAATTAATTCTTAAAACTTGTAAAATTGGTCCAATCGAGTCATTCCGTTGAATTCATTTTTTTGAATATTTTAGGACTTGATTGTTCACTAGTATGATCAGTTTTATAACTCAATTACACTTTCATGAAAAGTTTTAGGATTTAATTGTATTTTTTTGAAAATTTTAAGACTCAAATATACTTTTATGACAAGTTTTGAGACTTAACTGTACTTTTGAACATTTCAAAACTCAATTGTATTTTCATGACGAGTTTTAAGACTTTCATCGTACTTAACCCAATTTTAATGCACCTACATTAGCAAATGTTGCGCCATATTAGGGGGAAAATGCTACAAATAGAAAGACTAAAATACAAAGAAACAAAAACTAGAGAGAGAGGCCCCTTTTACCATTGCCACCGGCTGGGTTGCGCACCCTTGTGGTTGATGTGGCGGCCCTCGTCATAGCCAAGCAAAGTGTGATGAGGGCCACCAGCAAGAGTAGTCAAGAAGGTTGTCCCTGGCTACGAAGGGGCAGTGCCCTTCTATATCATTAGTTTGCCTGTGCAGTGTCTCCATTTCCCTCTCTTTAAACTTTCAAGAAATCAATTTTTGTTTTTTCGTTATTTTCATTTTTTGTACAATAGGTTAGAATAATAAGTTGAGCATTCAAATGGTTGCTCTAATTTTCATCGTATTCAAAGATCGTTTGTTTAGTTACCTATCTTATGAAGGTTTCAATATCGTAATATATGCCAAACAAAGAGTCATGCGTAAATAAGAGGAAAACGAGGGACCGAATCCTAAGTTGGAGTTCGCCGACCGGAGGAGGGGCTGCATAGCAAATAAGAGGAATCCGAGAGGACCGATTCCGAAGTTTCTTTTCTTGGGTGGGAGAGCCAAAGAAGAAGCGCCTCTCGTCTCCCTCCTCCCTCCCTCCTATTCCTCGCATTCTCGCCGACTTTCTCCGAGCGGTTCTCAAAAATCCCCCCACCAGCTACAGCAAACGGACAGGTACTGCTCCCCCACTTCAGTCTCTGATTTCGATGGCGGATTTTCATCGTCTCTCCCGATTCCTTCCTTTCCTTGACGAGTTTCCAAAACCCTAGCTAGCTAGCGCCCCCCTTCTCCTTCTCCTCGCCGCTTCGTACGCCTACTCCCGTGGGTATGAAACTGGGAGATGGATCTTTGAAATAGAGTGGGAAGAGGGACGAAAACTGATTTCGTTTTGAAAGAAGATGGACATCAAGGATTCTCTCAACTGTGGAGAAGGTTCCTCCGAAACAAGAGAAGAGAGTTTCGATGTGTTTTTGAGCCTCAGTTGACGGGATACTCCCAGTGGCTTTGTGGATCATCTCCACCGTAGCCTCCTCCACGCGGAGATCAGCGTGTTGAGGGATGATGGGGAACTCACCACCGTGGGAGAGGAGAAAGGGCCGTCGCTTACCCAAGCGATCAGGCATTCCAAGATCGCCATTCCGATCCTGTCAGAGAACTATCTGTCGAGCATGCCATGCCACGCAAAGCTGGCTCAGATCGTGGAGTGCCACAAGTGCCACAAGACGACTGGCCAGATCATCATGCCGGTCTTCTACAGCGTCTCGCCAACGGTCGTGAAAGAAGGATCCCCCGATTACAGAAAGGCTGTCGCCGGGCATAAAGACCTAAAGACCCTCCAGGAATGGAAGGAAGCTCTCATCCATTTGGGATCCATCTCAGAGGGCGAGTAATTGGTGAGTGTAATTGAGTAAGTTCGATTGAGAGTAACCTAGCATCTAAATCCCAAGGTAGCGCTTACTTCAATTTAAGTTAATCTAATTAGACTAATGCTGCTAGGTGTATCAATACCTGATGTAACTCACTCTGATCTGGTACTGAATATGATCCGCTTGTCTACATTCTTACTCCCCGCTTGCCACATTACTTAGTGTTTCGGTTTTGTTGACAAATTTCAGCGTTCTAGTGTTACACGTATCTCATAACTCCGTTTTTCCATGTTGGATCACTGCATTAAATGGGAGGCAGCGGTTATAGTTTTGATTTTATGTCAATATGGTCCAGGAGAATGTTCTTCCTCTTGGAATCTGCATCCACAGGAAATCTAACTCTTGCAAGAAAATGCCAGTGTAGAGTGATACCGATTTGCTTAATTTCTGTGGATGCAACTGACAACCTTTGCATCTCATTATACCGTGCTTTGTCTGTATTGATTTAGCAAAAACACGTGCCGCTAATTTCATGGCCTGTTTGTCTAAAGCTGATCGATGTATGATAGTTTTTTAAAGGAAAGCGTGGACTTTTTCTTGCTAACTGCTTCAGAGTTCAGAAATTGTTGGACTTACATTAATCTTTGTGCGTGTGACTAAAGCCCATGTGCATGCATGATACAGCCTTGGCACTGGCATAGATGCTTCACTCATTGATCAACTTGTCGCTTCACTCATCGATGAACTTGTCGCAAATGTGTTGAGGGCGTTGAACAGATACCTGGTTGACAAGTCCACGAGCAGCTTTTACCTATCCGCTTGCAGAACCACAGTCAGACCGCAGGTAGCATGCAATACTTTCATCCTGAAGAATGAAGAAACAAGCAATATCCAGAAATATCTGTGTTTGTTTCCTAAGTAATGCATCAATGATTATCTTCAATTTCCGTTGAATTCGTGGCCCAAGTACTTTTTCTAATTCGCCTACTTTTTGCAATTGATTTAATGTCTGCTTCCACTTGCCCTTGGTTTGAGAATATAGATACGACCCAACAATCTTAATTGTCGAAGGATGCCAGTCAACAGTTGATACTATTTTTTTGGACAGAGTATCAAAGTCATTTATTACAGACCTCTCCTAAAAGCATGGGTGTGGAAAAGTTTAAGGGCATCACTTTTTTGCATGCTCCCGACCTCGTGAATTCGGAATCCTTCAAACTCAGCTAAAACTTGTACTTTTTTTGTGGTAATTATGATCCTGCTTCTAGAGCCTAACCAATCATGATTTATTAGAATTTATTCAAGTTGAAAGCGTGCTCCAACGTCATCGAGAATAATGAGAAATTTCATGCGGTCAAATTGGTCTTTAAGAATCAAGCGATATTCGTGTAGTAGAAATACATGGCATAAGGGGCACCGAGAAGACCACAATTGCAAAGCTCATCTGCACAAGAATGTTTCATCTCTGATGGTTGGAGCTTTCTGGAAAGCGTTAGAGAATATGAAGAAAAACGAGTAGGTTTAAAAAGCGTTTATGAAGAAAGGTCAATTAGGTTTAAAAATGGACAAATCTCTTCTTTTGAAGAGAGGACCGAGCTTTTCAAAGACATTTGACCTTGCAAAATTTGTCCATGTGTTTCACCTAGAAGGTCAGAAAACAATTGACCTCGCAAATTTTTTTTAAACCTACTTGTCTTTCTTCATATTCTCAAATGCTTTCCAGAAAGTTCCAACCATCAAAGAGATGAAACATTCTTGTATAGATTTTTTAAATTCTACTTGTCTTTCTGTCATGTATTCTTCTCATGAATATGCTTGATTCTTAAAGATCAACCATCAAAGAGATGAAATTTCTCATTATTTATAGATAGCTTTGATTCTTAAAGATCAATTCTTATGTCATGAAATTTCTCATTATTTACACGAATATCGCTTGATTCTTAAAGATCAATTCGACCGCATGAAATTTCTCATTATTTTCGATGACGTTGGAGTACACTTTCGACTTGAACAAATTCTAATAAATCGTGATTGGTCAGGCTTTGGAAGCAGGATCATAATTACCACCAAAAAGTACAAGCTTTAGCTGAGTTTGAAGGGTTCCGAATTCACGAGGTCGGGGCATGCAAAAAAGTGATGCCCTTGAACTTTTCCATACCCATGCCTTCAAGAGAGGCCTGTTATAAATGACTTTGATACTCTGTCCAAAGAAATAGTATCAAACTGTTGACTGGCATCCTTCGACAACAATTGAGGTTGTTGAGTCGTATCTATATTCTCAAATCAAGGGTAAGTGGGAGCAGACATTAAACTAGTTGTAAAAAGTAGGCGAATTAGAAAAAGTACCTAGGTCACGAATTCAATGGAAATTGAAGGTAATCACCGATGAATTACTTGATAAGCAAAGAGAGAGATTTCTGGACATTGCTTGTTTTTTCACTGGAGAAGACGAAAGTGTTGCATGCTACTTGTGGCCAGACTGTGGATCGGTATTCAAGGGGCACTTGTCTATTGTTAAGATTGAGAATGGTAAGCTATGGATGAACGATGAACTTTGAGACCTAGGTAGGAATATTGCCCTACCGGAAAATCTTGAACCTGAAAAGTGCAGTAGGTTGTGGAGTCACAAGAGAGCCTTGGATGTGCTGAAGAATGAAAAAGTAAGAATGAAAAAGTAAGATACAAATTCATCACTGTTTTAACCTTACAATTGTATGCCTTACAACTCATGTTCCTCTTTTCATAGAGGAAAAATACTTATTGGTGCGTATGTTCCACAAAAAATTAAAAAATATTTTCCTAAAAATGATTATTTATATTTTTTGAAATAATTAGTTAATGAAATTTTTTCATTATCGATAACAATTTATATGTATATTCATGAATAATAAAAATATTTATTGTTCATTTGTTTTTGTGAGAGATAAAAGCAAGCACTTTCAAGAAATTTTTTTTTTAATTTTTTTTTTATAAATAAATTGATCCTTAGGAAAATGATTTCTTTAGTTTGAAGTCCCTTGGTAACCTAAGTCCTACATTCTATGTGCAGGGAACGGAAATACTTAAGGGAGTTCTTCTCGAATTTGGTAGTCAGTCACATCACAGTTTTGGACCAACACATTTTGCGGGGACGTCGAGCATAAGATTCTTCGATTGGATCAGGCGGACCTCATTGGAAATTTCAAGGGGCATCTGTCAAGTTTAAGATGGTTCTATTGGCAAGGTTGTCCTCGGAATCTTCATCCTAAGAATTTGGATTTGGAGGAGTTGGTTATTCTAGGTCTTTCTTGGAGCATGATCCATGAAAAATGGAATGGCTGGATTCAAATCCAGGTAGAGAAGTATATTATTTCTAATTTCATTTGTCAAATTGTTGAGGAAAAGGTAACTCTTTTCTTATTTTACTTTATGATAGAAAGCCAAGAAATTGAAAGTTTTGAACCTCACCGGTTGTGTTAACTTGATCAAAACTCCATACTTATCTCATTTCACATGTTTAGAGAGATTGATTCTTGAAAGATGCATGTGGTTGGATGAAATTGGTCCATCGGTAAAAAGTCTGCAGTGCTTGGTTTCACTGAATTTAAGGTTTTGCACTGAACTCAAAGTTGCCCCTTGAGCTGGGTTCCCTCATATCCTTGGAAGATATTCTTATCGATGAAACCGCCGTTCAAGAGATTCCTGCCTCCATTCGTCATTTGCAAAAGCTTAAAGGATTCAGTGCCTACAATTGCCCATTGATCCAGCTGACCGAATCAATTAGCCATGTAAAATCTCTAGAAGTCCTCACATAGAATGGTACAGAAATAACTAAATTTCCTCTGTCTGAAGAGTTAGGAGTGCTGCAATACTTGTCAATAAGTAATTGTAGGTTGATATTGAGCTTGTCAGCGTCCATGGGGACTTTGGCTTCGTTGAGTGAACTAAACCTATCAAGCACTGGGATTGATGAATTACTTGATACCGTCAATGAGTCAAGTCTTTTAAGAATGCTCAAAATTGATTCTACTTTTGTAAGAAAGCTGCCTCCCGCTATATGGAAATTGAAGAGGCTTGAAGAGCTTCACGCTTCAGGATGTCGGAGTTTGGAGGGGAAAATTCCTAGACAAATTAAGATGCTTTCCACATTAAGGGTCTTGAAACTTGGATACTCTCGGATTTATGGTCTATCAAATAGCATTTCTGGACTTCCCAATCTCCAAACACTTTATCTGCTTTATTGTGACCAACTCTGTGAAGTGCCCGAACTTCCTTCTAGTTTAATAAGCCTATCTCTCAGTTCTAAATTGATGGACAGGATCCCAGACATCAGTAGTCTGGTTAAGTTGGGGGAGTTATTCTTGGGTGAAGGATCCCAGGAACCGGTGTTACCAGTTCAAGATAAAATTGAGAAAGAATGCACTTTGCAGCTTGAGAGATTGTCAGAACTGAAGATATTGCAACTATCTGCGTTAAAGATCCAACTACTACCCGTTGGGTTGCATTACCTTTATAAGCTTAGGAAGCTCTCCCTTTGCTGCATTCACTTAGAAAAGCTACCACCGCTTCCTCAGGGTTTATTCACTCTATCACTTTGCCATTACAAATCGCAGACAATGCCAGATCTTTCGTATTTGGTGCTCCCGTCAGAATTCGAGCTTTTCGACTGTGCAGTAACAGAAGTTTCAGGCCTCGGGAAGTTCAAATCCTTACGAGTTTTCACAGTATCTCACTGCGACCTGCAGCAGGTGAATGAGCTGGATAATTTGATCTTTTTAGCATCATTAAACATTTCACACTGTTGAAGTCTTGGGAGACTTCCTGATGAATCAAAACTGAAGATGCTGAAAGACTTTAGAATTGATGGCCGTCAGAAGATTCATGTTGATTTTGATGGTGTGGATTATCACTGGTCTCTCTCCGAGGAGCGAAGCGGTTCAATAACTGAGGCGGAAAGCTCATCCGAGGTAACCAACGCTATTGATTTTCCCATTGGACATGTTTGGAATTTTTACAAACATGAACGAATTGCTTAATAATAACAAAAATGCATGTCACGATGAATTACGATTTACAGGATATTTTCTCCCATTAACACATGCAGAATAATTTTGTCAAATGAAATTTGAGTCTTCAAGACTTTATATTTCTTTCAACTTCTTTAATGGGAAGAAACATGTAAGGACTAAACTTCTTTTTCTTCTTTAAAAGGGCATTTATTTTTCTTTTTTTAGTATGTTTTTGCGATACACAACCAAAGAGTTCTATTTGTGCCAGTTAGCATAATCATGCTTTCTGGAAGTGTTGTTACATACTCAATCCAGAACATTGAACGGTGTATTGGCATCTTAAACCTTGTTGAGGTGCGAAAAGCGCTGACCGCTGTACTGGTATCTTAAAGTTTTTATGTGGTGCTTCTGTTATGTTCAAGTAATTCTAAATCCAAAGTGCTGTGAATAAATTGGGAGGATTGGCTTATAGAAGGTATTCCATTCTCCAAACCGTTCTCTTGTAATTTAGACTTGTTTGACGAGCTACTCTTCCAAGTACATAGTCTGATCAATAATGTCAATGAGATCTCAAAACTCGTTTGGTCTTTTTTCATGTTCAATCTGTTCGAATCTAAGCATCTATCTTTATAAACATTTGACACATGGTGGAAATCTTATTTGATGCATTAAATTCATATGCTTACACAAGTTTTGTCACAGGGGGAGTCTAGCAAACCAACTAAAACCAAACTTTCTTTTTTCAAGGGCATCGAACCCATATACGAAGGTATGCCTATGTGAGTTGTTCTATAAGATTAAGTATGAGTTCAAACTTAAAATGTAGAACACTGAAAGAGGTCATCGCTAGAAATCTGCCAGACCACAAGGATAGGCAGTTAAGGAATTATTTCAAGCTATGCTGTTGTTGTTGGAACTGGTTGAATTTTTTACAATTGTTTTTGGGCCATAGAGTAAGTCTTACACATTAGCTATTGCTCCTCTAGGCATAGTAAGCACATACGATCCTTAAGAATATAGTCCACAAGCACTGACAAACATCATCAACCCTATTTATTCTTGTTTCGCCGAAAGTGGTTGTCGATAAAAGACTTTTAACCAGAGTTTAGATTTTTGGTTTTTTAAAGTAAATTGGATTTGTGGCGATTCGAACAGAAAACGATAAATATGGAACAAACTACAAATGTTAACTAAAATAATAAAGAATTGACAGTACGAATAAATAATCTATGAATTAAATTGCAGAAAAATTTGATAAGTGTTTATTATTTTTTATTTATTTACATATATAAATTTTAACCTTCCATTTATTGAAAATTTTTGAAATTGTTCTAGTCTGTCGAAATCACGTGTTAGAATTCTGAACTTGCATGTTATGTGTCAAAGAGTGTCTGGAGAGCTGGTTAGGTGTCAAATTTTTTAACACGTGTTGATCAAGTGAAGAGTATTAGAGAGTGTCGAAATGTCCAATACGACATGAAGACCCTTGAAAAGTATCGATAGTTCCTAGGTGAAAGAGTAACTCATGACATAACTATATATTTCAAAGAATTAAAAAAAATCTTTTAATTCCTTTAAAAGGGAATATGTTGACACAAAAAAATGATCTAAGGTTTAGCAGAAATGTTGGGGCTAATTCATCAACAAAAATTAAGTTATGAGGTTAAATCAGTGAGTGCCCATTGCAAGATGGGCGTCGGACAGTCAATTATTCCATCTATGAAAGGGAGACCGAGGCAGTTACGTCTGAAGAAAGTCCAACCAAGAGAAAGCTAGAGAAGATTACGACTGGTTGTGGATAAGAACATGCTGTTAAAGATCATGACAACAGAGCTAAGAATCTAAAAGGCAATTGAAGTTTGTGACTTAGAAGATAACCACTTATTGTGTACAAGGCTATATAAAGGCGGACAGAATCAATTAAAGTAATGAATCATATGAATAAATGATGAATTAATATTTTTAATATAAATTTATTCTAAGATCTTTTTTATTATTTACTTATAAATTTGAATCGAATTAATTTGATTAAAATGATTATATAAATGATAATTTATCATATATATTTATAAATATACATTTAATACAAAACATGTCTCAATATCAAAATTCTTTACTTGTTGAGAAACGATATATTAACTTATTATGTCATATTGTGTCGTATTATATCGCGCGCCACACGTCGATATTGATGCTATTTAGTCTTTCATAGCTCTGGTAGAATGCTGGTATAGCTACTCCATTATCCCAACAATCACTTTACCTTCTCCAGTCTAATTTGGACACGTAGCACGATAAGCGAGATTTGCCTGCCATCACTGCCACCTGTCAGCCGATAGAGTCACTATTCGGGATCTGCTCTTTTTTTACGTCAAGCCCGAGATTGTATTTTTACCTCTCTTCTTCACCACGAACCTGTCGAGGACATTTACCTTTTCCTGGATTTGGATCTTCTTCTGCTCGTTGAAGTTGAAATTGGCCCAAGAATCAATCTACAACATATTCACATTCGGCATTTCAATCTCGCTTTGACCAACTCCGGGAAGATAAGGATAACGGCAATTGTCGCCTCTGTTTGCTTAATGACTCTAGAAGTGACCCCTACTAGCCACCAGGCCCTTGCTTTATCAAGCCTCGAATTCCTTTGTCCCTCCAAGGTTGCTTTCCTTGATACTAGGAAGAGAAACTTCCTTTCCAGTGGAAACACATTATTGGATTTATGTGGACCACCCCTTTCCAACGATTCAGAGCTTTTCCTTCCTTTGACCATTCGCTCTTCTAATGGTATTTAAGGATAAAGGATAAGTTCCCAATAGGAATCAGCCTGGAAATCCACCCAAATTGATGGGGCTTTCCAATTTTCTTGTTTTGACTAAACCTTGATTTGGGTCTTTTGGGTGGCCTAACCGGCTTCCAGTCTTCTTGTTCCGTTCTTGGCCAATGCCGATCACCCTTTTAAACTTATTTGCTATCACTTGGCTTAGCCCATGGGGTGAAAATCCGGCTTCTGTGGATTCAGCCAAATGTACCTACTTCGAATGCATGAAGGATATCTCTTATGAATCCTTTATGAGCCATTTTTACAAGGACTCAAGCGAAGTTACCCAGAAAGAGCATGCTTCCTTTTTGTTGTTTTGGCTGTTTAAATACGTCTTTTTTTCACCCGTCGTTAAGAGTTTCCAAGGATTTAGCAAACCTGGCCTTCTACCTTACTGAGAGCAAGCTTTTTGCTTTAGGGCTTCTCATACTAGCTGTTATCTACGGGGGCCTAAATCCCGCAGCTATGTCCATCTATGGGGACAAATTCGATGTCTTCTTCGGTCATTTCTGGGTCCTTCAGGCATGGGCAAAGTTGTTTTTCCCTTCTTTGTTTTCAGACGTCAAGCATGCCATGCCTCGCTCCAGAAATATTACAGCTGAACCTTATTTTCTAGAGACCAATGCGTGTAGACTATAGAGTTACGGGCTCCAAACCATTCCTGCAGGTGTTTCTTCTTTTCAGTACTTTTGGAGCTGGCTTCTATGACCATGTGCTTGTCACAGCTGACTTCTGCCCTCTTCGTGTCCTCGACTTTTTCAATGTCTTCAACTTTGTCTTCGCCAACAGAACACAGAAATTCCGGCTCTCTGTTTTTACTCCTGTGGACCTTCCTCTAAAGTTGTGGGTGAAAGGGAACCTCAAGCCTGGATTAGAAATGTACTCTCTGCAGTATTGTGCATGGCAATTTGGGCTCACCCAGGGCATCCTATGCCTAACCTCTATTCAATTGAGTATCTATTCTGGAAGAGAAACCACTTCGTCTTGACCAGCAACAGTCCCTTTGAATGCTGTCATCAAATTACGGACGACATTTTTAATCCCAACCCAGAGTTACCAGCGAATTCACCGACTCGTGGGTTTTTTACCAAGAGGACATATTCAAAGAGGACTTCAGTTCCGTCATTAAAAAAGTGAAAGTTAACAACTTTTTTTTTCTTCTAAAACCAAGAAACCCGAAGAAGACTCTTCTCCCGGCACTTGTAAGACCTCAAAAAACCTACATTATCAGTTTAATTTCAATCTCATGTACCAAAATTTTATCTATGTTTACCTTACGGGTGACTCCCTAGATTTAATTCACTCAACATACTGTTTGGTTTAACCCATCCCATATTAAGTTGTCTTTCATCCTAACAACTACTCCTTGCCTTCATTGAACTGGGTCATTATGGGCCTACTAACTTCCATGTGTTTTGTCCTTGAGTCACACTTGAGGGGGTTTCACTTTGTCACCACATTGCCCCTTAATTAACTCACTTAAGGTATTTAGCACATCCCATACTAAATCTCATGATTTTGTTTTTTGGTATATATGTAGGTAGATTGTCAAGAGATCACATGAAGAAAATCAATTATAGAGTTTCTGACAAAAAGGTGGAACATGTCTTTTCAGGAAATGAAGGCAGCATTGACAATATCAGGAAGTCAAAAATTGGTAAAATCGACCTATCAGGTAAAATAATTGGTAAGGGAAGTAATGGGACCATTGTCATTGAGGGCAAATATGAAGAACGGCCTGCTGCAGTGAAACGCCTTGTCCGGGTTCATCGTGATGTTGCTGACAATGAGATGAAAATTTTGAGGAAATCTGACCTATATGAAAATATTGTTCGGTAATATGGATTTGAGAGAGACCAGTATTCTGTGTGTCTTGCACTTGAGCTTTGTACTTGCACCTTAAATGATTTAATTCAAGCATATTCAGATTCTTCAAATAACCCTCAGTTGCCTGATGATCCAGCATCAATAAAGGCTTCTGTTAGGGATACGATGTAGGATTTTAACTTGTGGTGGGCAGATGGTCATCCTTCACCTACGTTATTGAAACCAACGAGGTAATTTTTATGTTTTGACGTGCCAAAAGGGTATGATTAGAGAGATAATTGCAGTACCTTGCTTATTGCCACACACCTAAAATCAACTGTCATATATTTGTATTTGTATTGAGCTTGCTTACATATGTTTTATGTGATTCATAAGCATTTCATAGAGATCACTACATTCATGTACTTGCTGGCTTAAGTGGGATTCAGGTGCCAATCGTAGGACTTAATAGCTCTCCTGCAAAAACTTCAAAGTGATGCATGATACAGGGAATTGTTAGGCCACTGCCTTGACTGTGGTGAGCCTAATGAAATCAACATGGTGGGCTGAGTTTTGAACCTGGCAGCTTCCTTTCTAGAGTTATAGGATAAGTTCAATCTCACTATCAAGGGTCATGGAAATCAATTAGGTATTATAAATTGCATAGTGATATATCCATTGATTTTCGCATCTTGGCAAAATCAGTATACCTTCTTTCTTTTTGATTCGTGAATACTACAGAATCCTCATGCACTCAAATTGGTAAATGTTGATGTGATTGATACGGTGATTAAATTCTGTATCAAGTTTTTCATTGTAGAGTTTAAGTAAAGAACCTGTAATAGATTTTTTCTTTGGTGTACTTTTGGCATCCTTACTAGGTCTTAGTGTGTTAGAGAAACTCCTTAATTTCCAAAAGGATAGGGCTTTGTATATGTATCTGATGCCTCTGAGTGGCCAAGATACTATTTGGCCAGACAGATTCTTGATTGAAGTCATGATGTCTTCTCTATATTATGATACAGGAATATGGTATCAGGACTCAACCAATTGCATGGCTTGGGAATAATCCATCGGGACTTAAAGCCTACAAATGTGTTGATTACTAAGAATCCATTGCATGCTTAGCTATCTGATAAGGGCATGAGCAGATGCCTTCCTGATGGTAGATCTTCCTTGGGATATCATGCCACTAGTAAGTGCTCGTGATAGCTTATTCAGACCCTTGATCTTCTATTCTTCAATATTGATCCGTGCATAATCTGAATCTATACAGTGGTAAATCATCTTCGGATTCCTGGCTAAAAATTTTAAAACTGCAATTTTACTTTGTTAGAACAATCTCTTCTTTTAAAGAAGACTATTATGTTGGAAGTTAGGTTGCTTTGTATTGCTTCTTATGTTGTGGTAAAGTTTGTGGAGATTTAATAGTCTTTGCCATGGTCTCCCTTCGTTGATGGGTGAATCAATTATATCCATCTATATTTTGTCCAAGTGATGAGGGCTCTTTTATTGATCTTCGTTGTCTGTCTTGCAGGTTGTGGAACCAAAGGATATCAAGCACCTGAAGTGTCTCGTGATGGTGGGCGCCAAACGCAGGCAATGGATTTGCTTAGTTTAGGTTGTGTCTTGTTCTTTTGCGTCACTCGTGGAAGACATCTGTCTGGTGAAAACATTGCTTCCAACAATCCGGACCTACCCTCGGTGATAGATATACTGGAAGCTCATGATTCGATTTCACGTTTACTAAGCCAAGATTCCAAATTGAGGTGAGTGTATTGTCATTGTTAATTTGCATCACTACCATTTTTATTCTGCCATTTTATAGATTTTACAACCATTTAGTTGACCAATTTCCATTTTCCTGCATCACTTAATCTCATGAGCATTAAAGGTGCCCTAGAATTCCTCCAACATGGCTTAAATATCTTTCCTGCTGTGGGCTCTACTTGATGAGCAAAAAATGTGTAGATCCCACTTATTTCTTTTGGCAATTGACAAAAGAAGCCGAAGAAAAGGTTGATTATGCGATAGCCTAAATGCATTTGACAATTGTAATATTCTAATGAAAGATGATCATTGTCGGAAGCCTAGTAATTAGGGCTATAAGTTTGTTACCCGCCCACAAACAAATAAATTGCAATCATTTCTAGCGCGGAATTAGATTTGCTATATATGCACCGAAAAGGATTTTGTGTGAAGATTCCGAGGGTTTAGCATATGATGCTCACTACGAAATAAGAATCCTAGAGACTAGATGATTAGATTACTAATTTAAGGTACTTGGAGTAAATAGTTCCTGGGTTCTTGTTGTAGTCAAACAACTGCCTTCATTCCAGACTCATGAATTGTGAAGTGCATGGAAGTTGTCAGACATTTTGGTTACTCTTTCATTGAGCTAATGCAATTTTAATTACTTTAGAGATTGCACGATTGCCAAACTTGTGATGCTTTTAAACTCAAGAATTCAGTCCATCTTAGTATTGTTTGTGTAATTGATTTCTTTGAAATGTTGGGTCAATAGTAAATTACTTTTTATTACTAGCAGGCCAACGGTATTGGAGGTGCTGCAGCAGCCATTTTTTTGGAGTTCAACACACTAACCTTTCTTTGAGACATCAGCGATGCAGTAGAACCGGGAGCGGGGAAAGGCAATTCAGATCTTCTCAAAGAATTGGAGAACATTGTGCAATTGGTTTTTGACGGGAATTGGATAAAGGAAATAGATATAGATGTTATGGACGACCTACGTAAACACAGACATAAGCCCTATGACGAAAGCAGTGTCGGAGACTTACTGAGAGCCGTGCGAAATAAGTTTAGCCACCTAAAGGAAGCTCCAGAAAAAGTTGAGGTACTCTCTCGCTCTCTCTCTCTCTGGAACATTGATATTTACAGCCGCATGCATACAAGGCTCATATCTTTTATTGCTTTGATGATTCTGACAGGCGATCCTCGGATCGGATCCTAATGGTTTGAATGCTTACTTCACCAAACTTTTCCCCAGACTCTTGATTGAGTCATACAAAGTGGTGTCCCAAAGCCCCGAAAAGAAGGAATTGCTTGCGGGAGTGCTTTCCATGCTTCCTAAGTAACGTGCTTTTGATCCTTCGGCCACTTCCCGCGGTGATTCCTTCTTCAAGCCAACAGGGTTGGCCATGAATATTACGGGACATTCCACTTGTCTTTTCTGTTGTGTCTGCTTTCTTGGTTACGTGGATCAAGCTGGACAATATCAGACTCTATTCGTATTGTCCCTAATATCAAATCTTAAATAATTTTATAGTATACTATTACCGCATACTTAAAATGTTTGATGTATTGTTCTTGATATTGCATAAACAAATATTTTATTTCAATTTCATGCAATTTTTTTCAATATCGCAATTTTTAAATTTAAATCTTGGTACTTTTTTTTCAAAAGTTTTATTTTTAGAGTTAAAAAAAAAAAAACAAAAGGCCCAGGCCCACGCTTGGGCCAATGCAGCCGCTTGGGCCAATGCAGCCCGGTGGTCAGCCCTCGTAGACACTTTCCATCAACAGAAGGTACCTTAATAGTTTAGCAACTTCTTCGCCTCGCTAGTAATTTTTTCCATATGCAACTTAAATCTCTAAAGAAAAATATTTAAGTCAAGTAAATCTCAATGAAGTGGGTAACATTCTCAGTTATAAAAGAAATGTCACTCAACTCGCAAGTTTTTACCTAAGAAATAAGCATTACCCTATTATTTTGAAGTATTTACCCACTCTCTCATTGAAGGGAATTAAAAGTTGAATCTACATGTAATTAAAATATTAAAAAAATAACATTTATGTATTTCAAAACCTCAAAAAGAAATCAATGGAAATAAAATGCATTAACAGTTGTGAACCTCACAAAAGGCGGACGAAAAATCTTATCTATCGTCTACATACTCCATGCTTTCTCTAGACAAATTTATGTACATTTAGTTTGTCCAATCAAGTAGTTCTAGTTTCACAAATTTTTAGATCAAGTCTATACGACACAAAATAAAACTGAATTTGGGAGATGTGGCATCAAATGACCCCAAAGTATGATTTGAAAAAATATATAGATGCACACATGGATGCGTGTGTGTGAAAAAATAGCCAATATAGATAGTATTGAAGTATGACTCATTACCCATTGTTGACACTCATGTGGATGACTACATTGGAAAATTTTTAATCACATCGTACTCACTACTATATCACTTGATGGTCATGTCAGCTAGATTCGGCCAAATTTGATGTCAAAAGGATTTGATTAAAATAATTGTGAAAAAAGTAAGATGACCTCATTAGACAAATTAAATATAAGAACTTGATTAGAAAACAAAGTAAAAATAAAAGTAAAAAGTATAGAGACGAAAAGTAAAATTTTTTGTAAAATAATTGGCTCTTGCGTATGTCTCTCTCTCTCACACAGATTGCTTCAGATGTTGTAAGTATATAATTTTTTTATTTTTAAATTAAAAATATAAGAGCTTGAATAGAAAACAAAGTAAAATTAAAAATAAAAGTATAGAGACGAAAAGAAAAAAAAATTGTAAAATAATTGGCTCTTGCGTCTCTCTTTCTCACAGATTGCTTAGATGTTGCAAGTATATTATTTTATCTATTTTATTCTAACCACATATAATGAGTGAGAATATCTCGAGTCTAGAAAAAGGGTTAAAGACATAAATAATATTATTATCAAACCACCCCGCGGTGAACGAGATGGTTCGCACCTCACCCCTCAATCGGCAGGGAAGAGGTTCGAAACTTCTCACCTTCATTGTGCGACTCACCTGCGGCCCATGGAAGGTGGTCCCTGCGAGTCGTCTCGGGTTTACGCTGCCGGCTACCAGCTGTACGGCAATTCCCGAGTCACCAAAAAAATATATATTATTATCAAACAATTCACACTTTCGATACTATGGCTCCAACATTTTTCACAACCAACCCATCCGAAACAATCATCAATGATTAAGTCACTTTTGAAATTATCGCGTGTGAGAAGCTCTAATATAGTTCAAAACAAAAAATTCTAATATATGATGACAGTCACTAACAACTTATCATTTTCAACGATTTAAAAAGCTTTCTTACATTTTATTTTTTGACCCTAGTCATCACGTAATAGTGACTATAGAGCATGGTAAATTTATTTTCCAATAATTTCTGATCATATTTACCACGCCAAGCTTAGAGAGCGTCAAACATAAAAGTTGAAGTTCCTCAGTACAAATTTTCATGAGGCCGTGCGGTTCAACTACCCTGATTTGCCACATTTCAGTTAACAATTGGTTTCACTTTTCTGCACACAGGCTATATAGACGTTGTATATTGTAAGATCTACGTCATTGATTAAATTCTGACATATATCTTTATCATGTTGAGTGTTGTGACATCGATTAAATTTCATATAATTTGTTTGCACACCTTGTGATGTTATCGAATTCATAATTTTCAAGCCCTGTCGTCGATTTAATTCCGACTTGGTTTTAGATTATACAATGTTGTTTGGATTGAAGTTGATTTTTGTTTGTTTGTTTTTTTTTTTTTTTGGTAAAGAGTTGATTTTTGTTTGTTTGTAATATTTTCTATCCAAAATTAGCACATAACCTTAATTTCCTCAAATTATAATTGAAGAACAACCTTCGGTGAAAGATATTTCATATCGGAAAATTTCGACGAAACTTCTTTTTGGCACACACGATAGAATCGGTGTTGGTGATATGAGGAAATAAAACGACACGTCGTACAGGGAGTCAACTCGATACCATTGATATTGGTGGGAATAATTCACCACCACAGCCCGCTGACGAAAGGGTTGGACGCGATGAGTTGTCAATGGCATCTCCAGCTTGATGCCTCAGACTATTCTGGCGCCTATTCCATACAGGCCACCAATTTCCGTCTATTCATGGGAATAAATGGAAAGATTATTTCATGAACAATTCCAGAGATCCATCCCCGATGTGTCTATGAAGCAGTAAAATGATGAGTTGATAGATCAGTTCATACTTCGGTTAAAAAAGGCAAGGAATCGATGCCTTCAAACCTTTACTGGAAAAATCCCTCGTGGATGTAGCTCTGGCAGGTTTGAAGTTTTCTATTAGAGATGTTGGGAATGACTGATCCCCGAAAAACCGAATTCGACACTAAATCGAACCCCTAAATCAATGCGGAAGCAAAGTCCGGGAAAATCACGTATCACCGATCGTAAAGCACACCACGGATTCGAGCATACCTTGTTAGCCACAGATTAAACACCAACGCCAATAGGAGGAAGAAAATCTAGCCCTTGTTCGATCCGATGACGCCTTGAAGGGAAGACAGTGTCGCCGTTTGCTTACTGTTCCTTTTTGTTTTTGAGAGAGAGAGCGAGCGTGGGAGAAAAGCGTACGTTCGTTTGTTTTTCCAACAGGTGCCATCTCTCTCTCTCTCCTCCCTTTTATACCTTCCCCCATCCACAGGCCCTATTCCCGTGGGCCGGGCCTTTTGGGCCCAGCATGGGCGGACGGGCCTTGAGCCCATTACATATAAACCATCATCTCTCACTCACACATGGTGGGCCGAACATGATTCTCTTTACCTTTTTTCAACATTCATACTGGTGAATAATCCGTGCGACCGGTATACTTTGAGAGCTCGTTGCTATACATCTGTTAGGAATATATAGCAGCTCATAATGGGCGAGTAGATTTAGTATGCAGTACCCTAGATCGATCGATCACATTTATATCTCTCTTGATCTCTTTTAAACAATGATATTTATATATATATATATTGTATTCACAATTATGATTATCACAAAAACAGTCATAATTGGTTAACCGGTGAATACAAAACTACAATGTGATTCTCCAAAATCGATCTTTCTCTTTCCTTCAAACTCTCAATTTTAGTTCAGCTTGCTTTTCTAGAAATGCCCAATTAGATCGAATCAAACTCATGACCATTGGCAACATTCTAAGATAGCAAACACTAAATAGAAATCTTGAGAATAAGTAAGAGTCATGAGGGGACTAAAACTGAGGAATTCTATTCCTCAAGAGTCTCACACGGCATAAAAGTTGAGATCAAACTTTTGTCACTCTTATTGGTCGTCTTATGCATACGTAGTATGAAATACATATTACAGTATTAACTCATTTCCCATGGAGCGTATGTCTACACCTTTCAATACGTACGAGATGATAGTTCAGACATACCCAATGTCTAACTTGAGTTCACGTATCTACTCATTCACAAAATTCATCGAACTCACATCGGCATTTTAGACGGATAAAGTAAAATATGTGGGGTATTTTACTTTCGGACATAGTAAGTATTATATCCTCATCTTAACACCTAGTTAAGGCGACATACGTGTTTTAAGCTTGAGCTCTCGATTATCACCTAGATAATAAGCTTAAAAACAGTCTCATCTCTATTTATCACATAGTAAATAGAGGCGATTACCCGTGTGAGTAGGTTAATCTTATATCTATCTGACATACTTCTCAACTTAAAGCAATGCACTAAGCATTAAGATGCATAAAGATCAAATAAAGATCCATAGGCATTAATGATGAAAACACAAATTCATCAAATGTGAACACTTTGGGAAATTACAATATTCAGTACATTAGTCTCTATGCAATCATAGAGATTTCATATGGCCACAAAACACATCTCTAGGTATTGGCTTTATTATAGGATCTGCTATCATTATATGCGTAGTATGTACTTTAAGTTCACATCCTTTCGTGCAACCATATCCTTTACAAAATTATACTTGGTATCTATGTGTTCGGTCTTGCCATTATATTTTGGATCTTTGGTGTACGCTTTTGCTGCTTGGCTATCACAGTTAACCAACAATGAATCTGCAGCACTTCCAATAACACCTAAATGATCTAAAAAATCTCTTAAACCAAACATCTTCTTATCTTGCTTCTTTGATAATACCACGAACTCAACTTCTATCGTGGACAAGGCTATACACTTTTGTTTCTTACTGCTCCAACATATGGTGCCATTATTCGGTAAGAAAACAAACCCAGAGGTAGATTTTCTTTCATCTAAATCTCCTCCCCAATCAGTATCGGAATAGCCTTTGAGTCGCAGATCATTTCCTTAATGACTCAGCGTATAATCAGCAGTTCCCTTTAGATACCTTAGTATTCTTTTAACGGCTTTCCAATGTACTGGACTTGGATTGGATTGGTATCTACTCACCATTCCAACTGCAAAACATATGCCAGGTCTTGTACACATCATAGAGTACATCAAGCTCCCAACAACACTAGCATAAGGAACATGTTTCATTTGTTCCTTCTCTTGTGGAGTCCTTGGACACAGTTTGTGGCTCAATCATTCACCTTTTGCAATAGGAGTGTCTATGGGTTTACAGTCTTGCATACGAAATCGTTCAAGAACCTTATTTATATAAGTTTCTTGCGAAAGAGACAACGATCTCTTCGAACGATCTCTCGAAATCTTAACTCCAAGAATGTATGCAGCCTCACCCATATCCTTCATCTCAAAGTTAGAAGACAACCATCTCTTGACAAGTATTAACCAACTCCATATTGCTTCCGGCAATCAGTATATCATCAACATATAATGATATGATCACAAATTGATCATTGGATCTTTTGATATATACACAATGATCCTCATCAATCATTTTAAAATCATATGCTATTATGGCATTATGAAAACGTATATACCATTGTCTTGATGACTGCTTAAGACCATATATCGACCTCAAAAGTTGACATACTTTTTCTTCTTGGCCTTTTACTATGAAACCAGCAGGTTGTTCCATATATATTTCTTCCTCTAATTCTCTATTGAAGAAAGCAGTCTTTACATCCATCTGATGTAACTCAAGATCCAGACTAGCCATTATTGCCAGAATAATGCGAATCGAGGTAAATCTTACTACAGGAGAAAACGTATCTTCATAATCAATTTCTTTCTGTTGATTATACCCCTTTGCCACAAGGCAAGCCTTATGCCTTTCTATCGAGCCATCTGCCTTTCGCTTTATTTTGAGAACCCAATTGTTCCCAATAGCTTTGTGTCCTTTAGGAAGATGAACCAGTTCCCAAACTTGGTTTGATTTCATTGACTCAATTTCCTCTTACATTGCATGAATCCATTTTTCCTTATTAGGGCAATTCAGAGCCTCATTAATATTTCTTGGCTCATCCTCATTTTGTGGAGCAACCATAAAAGTTTCCCTTTCAATGTCAAAACATCGACGGGGAATACTTTGGCGACTTGTTCACCGTATGGGAGATTGTACACTTAGCACATCATTCCCCATCATGCTCCCACTTGGATTAGGTAATGATGATGTCGTCACATCAGGTGGTTGCAATTGAGAATGAGTTGAATTCAATTCATCACATCTCATATTACTCCCACTTGGACGAACTCCACTGACATCATTATCTTGATCCAAGGTTTCAAATAGGGAGTAATTTTCCCTATTTCGCTCCTCTTAGGAAATTCATCCACTAAGGATGTGACATCCCGTGATTCAAATTCAGTTATACTCCCACTTTCCTGCTCACCTATGAACACATACCATTTTGATGTCCACAGTATCTCATGAAAATACTCTTATTTTCTTTGGGATCCAATTCCCCAAACTTGTAAGAGGACTCATGAGTATAGGCAGCACAACCCATGGCTTAAGAAAACTTAAGTCCGATTTTCTAACTGTCCATAACTCATATGAAGTGGAAATAACTGATTTGGAAGGCATTCGGTTAAGTATATTGGCAGCAGTTAACAACGCATCACTCCAAAAAGTGATAGGTAAGTTAGCATGCGCCATCTTGGACCTAACCATTCCAGTAGGGTTCTGTTTATTCTCTCTGCAACACCATTTTGTTGAGGGGTATATAGAATAGACTAACTATCTTTCTATTCCTTTTTCATCACATAATTTTCTGAACTTATCAGATAAATATTCTCAACCTCGATCGGATCTAAATACCTTTATTTTATTGTCTAATTGATTTTCTGCCAGGTTCATAAACCTTCTGAAACAACTTATGCTTCAGATTTATGAGAAATCAAATAGACATATCCGACTCGAGTATAATCATCTATAAAAAAAAAAAAAAAAGTGATGAAATAAACAGCCCATTGCCTCCTCTCACATTCATTGAACCACAGACGTCCAAATGGATTAAATGCCGAGGAAATTCAGCTCTTTTACCTTTTCCAAATGGTTTCCTTGTCATTTTCCCTACTAGGTAATGCTCACATATGGACAAATTGACTTTTTCAATATTGCCCAACAAGCCATTTTTGGCTAGTTTTTTCATATGTTGTTGGCCCATATGACCAAGTCTAGCATGCCATCATATTCGCATCATTATCATATAAGGTAGAAGACGTGAAACAAGGGAATAACATATTGACATCATCACAGTTAATATTTAGTACAATAAAACCATTCAGTAAGTGACCACAACTATAGTAGTTTGTATCTAAACACAAATCTACACATTTATTATGGAAGTTCATATAAAAACCAAGCTTGACCAACACCAAAACAGACATTTAAATTTCGATGAATCTCCAGAGCATATAGAACATCATGTAGGAACAAGTTGCGTCCACCACGCATGTTCAATTGGCAGGTGCCAATTCCTTTAACTTCATTTCTGGAGTTATTTCCTACATAGATCTATTTAGTTCCAGTTGGTACTCACCGAAATTCCACGAAGGATCCTCTATCATTTGCTACATGGTTTGTCGCTCCTGAATCTACATTCCACAAAGGATTGGATTCAGCCTATAATGTAGAACTTGACACATAAGCAAAGTTCTCAAATGTACAAGAGGTGTATACCTTCTTTTTCGCGAGCATAGTGACCTCTCTTGTCACAATTGTAACATCTCACCCTTGACATTTTCTTCACTTGAGGACGTTTTCCTCTCTTGTGTTGGTTAACTCTTGATTTCTTGCAATAAGGACTTGATCATTTGCATTCCCACATATTGACCGAATCAATACGCTTGCGCTTAGAGCACAAAGCCTTTTCTGAGCTAGAACCAGCATTGAAAATATCTATTTTCGGCTCAAATACCATTAGGCGGTCCTCTACTAGCTCAAGGTGGCGCATGGCATCCTTAAGATCTTCCATAACATGGTCAAGAGCTTCTAGTGCTTTTTGCTTTTCCAGCACATATTGAATCTTCTTATTCAATATTTCACAATTGTTACCGTTCATATCAGCAATCACATTCTTAGTTGCTGAAACCATCGATTTGAACATATCAGACATATATGCACGAATAATTAATGCCTATCATCTATGCATCCCTATTTGCATAGACCCATCATATTAATGAATAATTTCAAGTAAGGCTTTAGAATCAAAAGGTCACTATGTTTCCAATCATCCTCCAAAAATCCTAACTCAAAATTATTATTAATATAATTATCTTATGCAAATAAATTATATGAAGTTACAAAAACTTATATTACTACCCACAGCTAATTATCCACAGCAACCAGTAATAGCAGAAAGCAAATAAAATTTTAACATCCAATAAAATAACAATGCTTTCACATGATACAACTAACATATCGGTTGCTACATCAACAACAATCAGGTAGTAAACATTACATAATTAATCAAAGAAATAAATAGGGAATGTCCCTTCTAATCTATCAGCCATAATATCTGAGAAATTTGAAGGCACATTTGCCAATCATGGAAAAACTTTTGGAAAGTATTCATGTCGCCACCAAGGCGCATTTACTCTACACCATGTGGCGCTCAATCTAAGGGTTAAAGTTTTGGCCAACTCAATCCTATAGTGCTCTCTTACAAAAGCTTCCACCAGCCTCCTAAAACCCAGGACCACGTTGACCTTTCATAGCCGATCCAACACTGCTTGCCATTCAGGTGGAAGAGTGTTCATTAAAGCCGGCACCTTCTCAAAATATGGCATAAGATAACCATTCCAAATGATTCCTGTATCATCTGATTGACATTGACCACATGTGATACTAAATCACCATCATGCTATCGATAATTAGATAATTCTGACATCAACCTTTTAAGTCTTGCATTTCCCTCGTCCGTTCTCGAGATTGCAGGTATCCTTGCATAACGCATCATAGTTCCTGCAACAAATGCAGAACTAAAAATGGATCACTTATAATCCATAATAAATATAAGGGAAAATACATAATTTTCCAAAATTCATGTAACAAATGTAGAATTAAAAATGGATTACATATAACCCACATAGGCATGACTGAAAAAGAAACAAATTTTTTTTTTTTTTTTTTAGGTCAATGGTCGCCGGTCAACGGGTCAACGTCGGTCAACGGGTCAACGGGTCAGGTCAATAGGCGCGCGGGTCAGAGGACCGGTTGGACCAGCCATGCTGGTCGGATGAACCGACCGCACGTGCCGCGCGCGTCCGCTGGCTGACGTCACGCAGACGTCAGCTGCACGTACGCGGCATGCGCCAGGCTAATCGAGTCGGGTCGGGTTGCCGACCGGTGACCGACCGGCCAACCGTTGTCGGTGCTGACGTCAGCGGGTGACGTCAGCACGCGTCGGTTCGCCGACCGGCGCGTGCCGTTTCGCCGGTCGCCGGCGCGCACGTGCCGGTTTGTCACCAGCGCGTGTGGCGCACGCGCTGGCCATAGCCAGCGCTTCGGGCGCGTCGCGCCCACGCGCAGAGGCTTCTGGCCGCGCGTGTGGCGTCGTACGGCGGCGTGCGACATGTTGCCGGACTCGTCTTGACGTCGCATTTCTCCCAATTTGTTCAGAAAACGATTTCAACTTACGAAAACTCAGAAAAATGGCCGAACAACGCTCGGGTGTCGGGATTTCTCGCCCCGATCCGTACGGCCGAAATTTTTTTGTGAAAAATCAATCAAAAAACATCAAATTGATCGGGAAAACGTGAACTAGGGCTCTAATACCAATGTTGGGAATGACTGATCCCCGAAAAACCGGATTCGACACTAAATCGAACCCCTAAATCAATGCGGAAGCGAAGCTCGGGAAAATCACGTATCACCGATCGTAAAGTACACCACGGATTCGAGCATACCTTGTTAGCTACAGATTAAACACCAACGCCAATAGGAGGAAGAAAATCTGGCCCTTGTTCAATCCGATGACGCCTTGAAGGGAAGACAGTGTCGCCGTTTGCTTACTGTTCCTTTTTGTTTTTGAGAGAGAGAGCGAGCGTGGGAGAAAAGCGTACGTTCGTTTGTTTTTCCAACATGTGCCATCTCTCTCTCTCTCCTCCCTTTTATACCTTCCCCCCATCCATAGGCCCTATTCCCGTGGGCCGGGTCTTTTGGGCCCAGCATGGGCGGACGGGCCTTGAGCCCATTACATATAAACCATCAAGAGAAAAGATGGTAGGACGATAAATTAATGATCTTGTCCACTTGGCAACAGTGGCAGCCAAGCATGAAAACATTTTGAAAGAGAAGAAAGCATGGAAAACATGACGTAACCCTTGTGGAGCGATACGAGAACGATACAGACCAGGGTGAATATGTTGAGTTAGCTGGGGCCAAAACGATGATTGATGAGCTTTATACCCATCACACGTTAAGACCATTGAAAGCGAAAGAGAAGTTGAAAGAGAACATTACGCCTAGAGCGAATTTCTAACTATTCGGTTGTAAATTATGTTGCTTTGACATTAGAAATTCAAAATCTGTTTTAGGAAATACACGGTTGGATATATAATTATACATGCAATTATGCATGACTAATTCCAATAATCTCTTTTGCGATGCTAAGGTTAAACTCTAGTTAATTTAATTTCCTATTTAAACTGGATACTATTCCGAATTAAAAGAATGGAAAATGTTTTATTAGAATATATATTTTCTGATGCAATCTTATTGACGCCCACTATCCTGCTAATAAGCTTATATTTTCTCAACAGTTTGCACATATGTTAATACAACACCATGCTAATATAAACATAAGCTATATGGGGTTGTGTTTATAACTGTAAAAGTTTTTATGTTGTTAGTTGCATTAATTAATATTATAATTTATCTTTTTATGGGATTAATCTAATAATGTGAGATATAAGGATTCTAAGTTGGTCTAATATGGGAGTGATTAGTATGAACCATATAAAACTCGACTTGTAATGAGAGGGCATATTATTTAAAACTCTATAAGGAGTGTTTACTAAATGCTAAGAGTGAAAAGCAGTCTCATTGAGCCAATGATATAGAATACAATAGCGAAGAAGCGCTTAAGCTTTAGATCATTATTGTTGCATCAAGAACGATGGATTCCAAATCGAACCCATAAATTTCTTTTACTTGATTATATGTATTCTTTATTCTATCTACGGAGATCTTCAATACCATTTTCATGGCTTACATTCTTATCCTTTTAACATTTTGAGTAAATTATAATTCTTTAAAGATTATTCTATAAACTTATTAAGCTTATTGGTGATCCTCTTGCTAATTATAATGGTACCAAATATTTCTCTATAAACTTTATTATATTTTCTTGAAAATTGCTCTAATTGTGATATCGTTCTTTTGGAACTTGGAAATTGTTTTACTTTCTGTTTTGAAATGAAAATTTCTTGTCTTTTCTCATACTTTTTCACCATCATATGTTTGAAAGAATTGAAAAGGGCTTATTTGAATCTGCATAATATCTACTACGTATAAAAATATAATGTGTTTTCAACATATTTTTATCTATTCTTACTATCATATAGATCTCATAATCATGAGCCACAACATGTCAAGCCACTTTAAGTTTTGTCGCTCAATTTATTGTTGTCTATTTTATATCATAAATAATTGTACTCTAAAATTAATTAGTAAATAGTGTCTTTCGGTCAAAAGTTGCAATCATTAAGTTAGTAGCATGTTAATTCATATTAAAGTTACATCTATTTATAGTACATTTATAATACATGACAATTCATGTGGCTTCCATAGATTAACTCATTTGTCCGTTTTAGCTCATTTCACACTGAGCTTCATGGTCTTGTCATTTGATGTACAGGCAGACACCTTTTCAAGAGATCATTCATGTTGGTAGTTCTCCCATTTGAGCGCACTTAATTATGGAGTTTGAAAACTAAGTATTGTCATATTACCTCAAAATGCGCCTCCATGAATTAATTTAAGTTTTGACACATTTATTCTAGAGTATCTCTTTGCCTATTTGGTGCATAGTTCAGTTTATTCTTACTCTCTTCACTATTTTAGAAACCTACTAGAAGCCACTCCTTGTCCACGCCCTCTGGCTCCAACAACCACTCCTTGCTCTTATCGAATCTAATTGTTATAGGCCTACCAACTTCCATGTAATTCATTTCCGAACCACATATCTACTAAAGGAGGTCCTACTCCAATACCGTATTGTAACATTATTGGATTAACTCACTAAGATATTATTCGCTTTGATTCGTCCCATGACTAAGCCTTATAGTTTTGCCTTTTGGCGTACAGGTGGATAGTGCTCCCACCTAAGCATGCTTAACTTTAGAGTTCTAAAGCTAAGACGCTACTATGTGACTTCATGAATTAATTCCAACTTTTACATATATATATTACAAAATCACCGTCTACTTATTCGGTGCACAATTCGATCCATTTCTACCTCCTTCACCATGTTAGAAGCTCTTTGACCTTTGCAACCACTCCCCATCTTACAATTCGTACAAATAATGCGTCTTTCCATCTACTTTTAAAGGATTAAGTGTGAGAAAATATTTCATCTTTGTTATTTGTTAACTAGGAAAAAAAAAGCATAAATCCTTAAAAGGCACGTCTTTTCTCGTTATAATTCATCAATACTTCGGCTGCACATAAAGGAAAAAGAGAAACGTGGAGATTCACGTGAAACCTTTTCTGGTAGTCACTTATTTGACCAAGAAGACTTACTAAACGCCAAAAACTTTTGTTTTTCCTTATACCAGGCAGATCACTCGAGAATTTTTGACAAGATCATGCTTCAAGCTAAACATAATCATCAAGATCCAAGTAAGATTCACCAACCGACTTGAACATGGCTACTTTGAAACGAAAAGTTAAATCTCGTTCTGTCAAAGAGAAAGCAGCCCTCATGCATTAAACTGGTCACAGCAAAAAATCTACGACCCTGACTGCTAGCGACATCGGTTTCTGTCGTCCTATAGACTAATAAAAGTTTAATAGGCTTCTTCGTCATCATAATCCTTAAGACCACTTTCCAGTTCTCACGATATGATCTCCTCTGCTTCGAATGAAAAGCCCTTCAGAATGTGTAATGCTGCTGAATGGAATCGATGTCCAGGCCTTTGAGCTTGACCACGGATTCAACATGGCCCTTCAGAGTGTGTAGCTCGCGAAGCCTGCAACAACAGATTCACTCTGTCTTACCATCGCATGTAGGACTTAAACGGTGAAAAGGAATTGCTAGCAGCGAATGGTTTAAACTCTGTTTCGAGACAGTAAGGCGCCTAAACTCGGTTAAATACAGCACGGCCTTTGAACTTCAGTTATTAGGCAAGCAAACAGGTACGGAAGCGAAGAAGGTGGAACTATGTTTTTCAGTAAATAACACCATTTTCCTTACGAGTGTTGAAGTATGAGAATCAAGGTGCTCACCTCGCAACCTCAGCTCGTCGCTTGGCTTGTTCTGCAATCTCTGAAAGCTCCCTGTAGCTACCCTTGTCAGATTTTTGGTTGCTGGTTTCAGGAGGCTGAAGGCCGTGCAGAGTCCTCTGTGCAGTTGCCCACTGAGCTTCTCGCTCTTCTTTGCCATAGTCTTTTTTAGACGTGAAGGCAGTCTGCGTGATAAAATTAGCCAAAATTAATGCAATGTAGGGTTTTTCATAATACATAATCCGTGGTGGTGCCTCTTTCTTAGTGGAAATACCTTGTTCTCCAAAAGCGAATTCCATGCTCTCCCGCTCAGAATGTAGCGGATCGCAAACTTAAGAATATCAAGTGGAACATATGTCACCAAACTGTAAAGCCAGATGACACCAGCCCACCCCCATCCTGTTCCTTCTATCTTTGCGAAACCCCAATTTGCATAAACCGCTATAAGTGTAGCAACCTGTCCATGAAAAATTTTGCATCAGAGAAGCATATTGGTGAATGGTGATTAAGATATCAGTTGTCCAAACTATTCTGAGGACTTTTAACCATTCACAGTTAAAGCTAATAAATCTTAGTTCTCACTTAGACCGGATTCCAATGAAATTAGTCAGTAGAAGGTACCATAGCAAACTTATATGCTCCCAGTAGAAAGTGAACAGACTATGACTCAGAAATTCTTACCAGCTGAGCAGCTACAAATGCGCTGATCAATAGAAGTCCCGGGCGTTCAACAAAGGACCAGCTGCGCGATCTGGTGACAAAGATTAGAGCCTGGCTAACTATACTCACTTGCAAGTATAGAGCTGCCATCATTTCATTGGGCTTCTCTCGGATTGATCTTACACCAAACTTGTCCTGCACATAGAATAGGGTAGCGATATTTTAGTATCTGTGGTTCCAATAGTTCAACGAAAGGTATACACGAGAAATAGAAGTAGAAAAACCAACAAGAAACAGATACTTACTGAGAAAAAGTCAGTATCGCTCATGGCCCAAAAGAAAATTACGGTCATTAATGCCTGGTAACCTCCCAGAACAATTCCAGTAGCGAAAATTTCTTTCAACTTCCAGCTATCTGGCTGTGGAGATGGCTTCACTCGATCTTTGGAGATCGTCATGATCGTTCCTGAGATTGGTATAGATAATTAATCAAACTGGTTCTTCTTGATCAGAATTTATGATGAGAACTGGAGTAAAAGAATGAAAAACTACGGTCTTACCATCGTTTAAGATAGCAATGATCAAAACCATAAAGGGCGCAAAGTCGAACTTCCAGATCAAAGCAATGAACATAAAGCCAAACTGCAGAAGCAAAATGATGAGACTTGTTGCATGAAATTTCATGAGGGAATAGTTTCTCTATCTTGAGTCCACATTTTGAGATGAAGCACTTACCACAATACGAATTGTAATGGAGACTGCATAAATCTGCAAAGATCAACCACCTTGGAGTAAGCTCGGAATACAGTTAAGCATATGAAAAGTTTTGGTGCATAATAATCAGGTAACGCGATTGAAATCACTAACTGTGTAGTTCTTCATTCTTTGGAATATAGCCCGGCTGGTCAGCACAGCACTTATTATGACACTCAATCCCGGTTCAGTGAGGACAATGTCCGAGGCACCTCTGGCAGCATCAGTGGCATCAGCAACTGCAATCCCGATGTCTGCCTTCTTCAAAGCTGGGGCATCATTCACACCATCTCCAGTCATACCACATATGTGCTTCCTCTCTTGCAGCTTCTTTACGATTTCATACTTGTGTTCTGACATGCACCAATCAGAATGTCAAGAGCGTAGAAATTACACTGTAACTATTAAAAGAGGATATCACAATCTCATAAGGTTAAAAAAATCAATTGGTCGTGGTCAACGCGGGTTGAGTGCTTTCTAGAATCGAGTTAACGCGAAGAATAATGGAAATAAGCAGAGCTTACCAGGAAATACTCCAGCAAATCCATCCGCCTTCTCAATCAATTCCTCCACAGGAAGTGCAGCGATCGAAGCATCTTTGTTTTGGCCAAGCAATGATGAAGAAGGATACATATTTGTCCCCATTCCAAGCCTCCTACCAGTTTCCTTGGCAATAGCAAGTTGATCACCTGAAATTAAAGGAGGACAAAAATACATCCATAAAAGAAAGCATTACTTAGTGACTGATGGAGCTCTGTGATGCCAGTTCTTACCAGTAATCATCTTCACATTGACACCAAGATTGAGGGCCCTTCGGATTGTTTCTGCACTATCGTGCCTTGGAGGATCGAAAAGAGGCAACAAACCTACAAACTGCCAAGGAGCACCTGGGCTATCTTTTGTTCTCTCAGGAATTTCCTGCAAATCGCATGTAGAGGCAAGTAAATGAACTGTTCCATGGTCTTAGCAATTAGATATGTGGATCCCCATATTAGCACACCTGTCTTGCAACACCTAGAGATCTAAGTCCACGCTCAGCAAACTTGTCAATCACTGCATGAGCCTTCCTCCTAACATCTTCCTTGCAATTGCAGAGGTTTAATATCTGTCCATGGCATGAGAATTAGATATATCATTCATGGCATTCAAGAATCTACCGTAGCTGCAACTATCAAGGAAAGTGATCACAAGTACCTGCTCCGGAGCGCCTTTGCTTGCACGATGCCATTTCCCATCTGAGTCAATGTATGTCAGAGCAGTCCTCTTATCCACGGGGTTAAATGGAAGGAAATGGACCTCACGGATACCAGCTCGGGCCTGCCCAGAAGGAGAAACATGACTAACAACCCATACTCTTCATGGTCCAATAATTTTAGAAAGTCATGCACATTCCAAAGCTGATAAATTTGAACCAATATGAGTCATACCTCCTTTGGATCTGCAAGCATTCCAACAATCGCAGTGTCAATTGCGTCTTGATTTTCGGTCCTAGATGCCCTGGCTGCAAGAAGAATGACATGCTCCTTTTCGACGCCCTTTGTAAACACCTCGATCAAGGTCCTATCAACGGTCAGCTTATTCAGGGTGAGGGTTCCAGTTTTGTCGCTGCAAAGTACATCCATCCCCGCCATTTCTTCAATGGCGGTCATTCTCTTGGTAATGGCACCTTGCTGAGAGAGCCTGTGGGATCCAATTGCCATAGTAACAGATAAAACTGTAGGCATTGCAATCGGAATCCCTCCGATCAAAAGAACCAGCAAGTTGTCAATCCCATCCCTGTATTCGCGTCGTTGTATCGGGTACATGACTATGAGCTCTACTGCTATCCCGATGGCAATAGAGCATATGCAGAAGTTTCCAATCGCAGTGAGAACTTTCTGGAAGTGACCGACCTGATTGGTGCTGTCCACCAGATGTGCAGCTTTGCCGAAGAAAGTATGCACACCGGTAGCAATAACCACCGCTTCTATTTCGCCTTGTTTGCAGGTCGAACCGGAAAATACTTCATCCGACGGGTTCTTAGTAACAGGAAGGGATTCGCCAGTAAGAGCAGATTGATCAATCTTAAGGGGATCACCCTCAAGGAGACGGGCATCCGCCGGAACTATATCACCCAATTTGATGCTGATGATGTCTCCAGGCACTAAGATTGAAGCATCCTGCTCACTCCATCGGCCATCTCTGAGAACCTACATTTCACAGCCACAAGTGCATGTTCTACGTTATGATCCTTTTGGTAAGAGAACTCTTGTTCATGCACCATCAGAAGCTCTCTTCTCACCTTAGTTTTGGGAGCAAGACCGGCCATAAGGGCAGCCGCCGCATTACCAGCATTGTTTTCTTCAATGAAACTTATGGTTGAGTTGATCAGCAACAGTACAATGATACCCACAAAATCTTGCCAATCTGGAGGCCTTCCACCACCGTTTGCCAATGCAATGGCCATCAAAGCGGCAGCTTCCATGACCCATGACAGCGGATTCCACATAAAGCCCAAAAACTTGAGAATTTTGCTCTCCTGCATTTAACAGCCCGACACGTCAATTGTATGGCAAAGCTTCAAGGAAGCAAACTGAAACTTATCGGTAAATTCCATTGTTAATAAAAAAAAGAACCTTTTTCTCTTCCAGTTTGTTTGGTCCGAAAACCTGAAGCCGGTGGGCTCCTTCGTCCGCGCTCAGACCTTCTTTCGTACATTTCAGCTGCTCAAACACTTCCTCAACTGGAATCTTTTCCTGCGAAACGAAAGGCAACTGTCAGAGCCCAATTCCCTTTGACACAAATCTAGTTGCCCAGAAGCTTCAGGAACCTATCCAGTTTTCGCCAGCCCCAAAATAATTCTTCCCCAAAATACATCTAGAACAACCAACAATTCCTCCTCTCACATGTAACTAAAGTCTTAGATCAGATGGTTTGACAGCAAATATCAGTCGTCTACTATTGGCTTCTCAAGCGGCATCCTAGTATATATCAGGTGGCGGTGATCAAACACAACTGCAAAACCACTTGTTATAGCACTAGCTTGAACTGTGAATTCGCTGCAATTTAGTAAGACTGCCTTCACTAGCACTGAAATCAAGTGAACCCGAGTGGTGTGTCATTCAACAAGCGTCTTTCAGTGGATTGGAAGAGTCAGTTAGCTCAAAGTGACGTAGTCAAAAGATGGAAAGAAGCTGGAGCCAATGGGTAACTGCTAAAAGAAGTCATCATCAAATTAATGGGAAGATCCAGAAGATCAAGTTAGTCGCACCCATCGTGTGAACTTGAAGACTATTCCGGATTCCACTGCAACTTAAAGTCACGAGGATGGCCCCTCTCTGACTGACTCTCTCTCTCTCTCTCTCTCTCTCTCTCTCCATTACTCTAAGAAGTGATCGTGATTGAGATAACGCAGGGTTGAAATTGCTGTCCACCAGCGAGTACAAGCAATCATTTTCGAAGGAGGAAGAAATCGAATGGCTTCTAAACATTCCGAAACTCCATAGTTCGCGAAAAACACAATGAACCCTCCACTATTCCCCAACTTGTGTCGGTACCGTCCAAATTCTGACATTAAAATAAAGGAGGCTGGAAAAACACAAGCCTACTTCTTTTGACCGTCATCAGCATGTTCGTTTAAACTACCACGCATCACCGACTTCAAGATCGAGAATGATTTTGCCGAAATTTTTCCTTTTTACTTTTTTCATTTTGAAGTCAAACCGTAAGCTATGAAATGAGATAAAATAAGTTCAAGGACAATACGGTACGGCACAAATAATTATCGAGAGTGGGTGTAAGTCTTTTCATACTGGTCCACATGGGAAAACGACAAGGTGGAACTAAACAAATTAGATATCGTTATAGAGTAAATCAGTTTCCCACCTTGGAACTAAAATTAGGAACTGAGACCTTGTTCATCACAGAATGGGTATTACAATATTTTTTATGGCTTCGTTAGGGTCATTATGGTACGATTCCTCCCAAAAACTGAGAACTACCTAGAACTAGTAGGTATCATGCGGTTCCAAGTGTGATCGGAACCGATCTGAACCGATACACACTCATACTAACATCCTTTGATTTGATGCGAACCCTTGCAAAATTATTCGGTACAAGCCCTTAACAAACTCATGGATTAAGATGAATCCGATCCATGTGGACCCAAATTCTGGCGAGCATTCACGACCATCAAAGGAACCATTCTGATTAGGTGGGGGGAACGTGTCCGGCACGTGGGAGAGGAGAGAACCGAAAGCCCTAAGCAAGGAATCCCCCGCCATGGAACATGCCGGGGGAAAAAGCTACAAGAAACCAATCCAGAGAACACACGTGGGAAAACTAAAGAAGCAGACCATTAAAAAAACAAAAAAAAAAAGAACCAAAGCACAAGCAGCACGAAGCACAGCCACTGAGAAGAGCAAGGCATCGATGCCTGCCACGTCAGCCACCACCGAAAACCCGCGGCGCCGGTGAGCCGGACGTTGAAATTTCGACCCGACCGGCCCGGATTCGCGCCGCCTAAGTAAGTTAGGCGGCGCCGGAGAAGAAAAACTGTACCTAGGCACTCCAAGCTATATAAAAAATAAATAAAATAAATAGTAACAAAATTTGAATTCCTGATGTCAGGTGGTAATCCAAAGTCCAGGAAATCATCCGAAAAGTCCACCGTAAAATGCTCTAAAAGTGGAAAAGGATAAGGACGGGGAAGAAGCCGTGCCGAACGGTACCGAATGAACACCCCCGCCCTAACGATGCCGCTGTCGGCGGAACAGAACCCGAACCCGAACCCGATTCTCCCTCAGGAAAGCGAGGTGGTAAATTGAGTTACGCTGCTAAAATCACGAGCTTCGCATGGAAAAAGGAAAAGCAAAAAAAAAAAAAAACCAAGCTTTGGCGCAAAGAGAGGCGGAAATGATGTGCCGAAGAAGGAGGAGGGCTAGAAACCATCGTCATCGACCTGCGACCCTTAAGGATTCCGTTTTTTTTTTTTTTTTTTTTTTTTTTTTTTTTTTTTAATGTTGTTCTTTAATCCTGTCGTTTTGGGTCTCCTGAATTCTCTCCTCGGAACCAGGAAAGAAGGAAATGAGAAAGAGAGAGAAGAGAGGGAGGGAGTGTGTGTTTTTTACCAGATCGACGGTCTCGTTCTTAATCTCCTCGAGGCTGATGCCCTTGTTGCTCCCCATGACTCCCGAGAGCCGCCCGGCGCCGCCGGCGATCCCGAGCGAGCTAGCGGCGGAGGCGGCGGCGGAGGAGGAGAAATGGGAATCGAATTAGACCGAGTGGTTGTGGTGGTGGCGGTGGTGGTGGTGGAGAACGTTAGCGTCAGTGGAGGAGAAAGGGTTCTCCTTCGTCTTCTGGCAGTGCGCTCCCCGGTGGTCAATTTATACCCGCAGAAGATTTCTCCGTGGGGCCCCTCCCTCCTCTGGGTCCCACCTCCGTCCCTTCCCTTCCCTTCGGTATAATAGTAGTCAGCTCCTTCCCGGGGGTCCCACGGCACCGCCGCCTCGGCCGCAGTTGACGGCTCGACTCTTGCTGCCCCGCTTGCTGTTGTCGCCCTGTTCCGCACGGAGCCCTCGAAAATTCCTCCCGGAAACTTCGTGTGGCTCAGAAAAAAGGGTTCCGCCCTTCTCATACCGGCACATTGAATTTATCCCGTACAAGCACCACTTCTCGTTTTGGAAGATTTATTACTTGCCCTTTTTCCTTTTGCTTCTTCTTTCTCTTCTGATCTCGATTTCACTACTGGTGGCGAAATTACCTTCTCATACTCCTTTGTCCTCTCAAACGACGTTCATTAAAGGTCAAACGCGGCGGCCTATGTGAGATGATTTCTTGCCTTCTTTTCTTCTTTCCTGATTTTTTTCCCTCCATTTCTTTCTCCATTTGGAACAAAATCGGTGTCCCTCTTTTCGAAAATCAGTTTGTTTAGCAGATAGTTGATTACTTATTATGCTATTGAGTTGTGTGTTCTCTTATTTGAAAACAACCTAAGCACAAGTAAGAATAGAAATTACCATCGGAATGTCAATTATTTAACAAAAGACGAAATTCATTACCTCAAAAATGTTGTGAGGTCCTTACTTAGTTGAGTGGTTGTAGTTTCTTGCCTTTCCTTTGAGCATTAACTAGTCCACATAAGACAAATGATAGGCAGATGAAACATTGTTAAGTTAAAGTGAAAATGTGTGAAGTCCAAATATCTCTTTTGACTAATCTCTAATAGTACACTTCATGTTTTTCAGATTTAAAAGATAGGCCGCCCTTAAATAGTTTCATTTCATTCGTCAAATTTCTCTGGAAGCACAAGAAATTACCTTTTTGGAATTTTCTTACCCACTCAATGTTGAGGTCGACATGGTAATTTGATAAATCCATCCTCTCTCATCACTTTCTTAAGTATTTTATTTAAAAAAAATCATATATCTACAATTGATTAATAGAAAAATGATTACATGACAGTCTTTAATATATTATAAAAATAACAGTCTATTCTAAACCACAAAAAATCAAATCACAAATAATCATAAATTATTGCGGGATCTACTTCTCGAAAAATTTGTGATTCATAATAAACTATTATCCTTACGGTACCTCATGGACTGTTATACTAGTAAAGTCCTATAAGATATTACTTTTGTAAGCCAAGCCCTAGAAGAGTACCATTCGAAGTCACACAAGTTGATAGACTATTCATGAGTTGATGTTAACTCATGTATCAAGGTGAGCCACTAACATTTTGATTTGGTCAATTAAGTTCTTTCACTTTCGACCATTTTGTTTTCCTCTCCAAGAAGTTGAAAAGTCCTTTCCTATCTCTTCTCTATCTTCTTCAACATTCAACCATAGGGAGGGTTTGAGCTTGTCTCACGCTCCCCTCCATCTATTTTGATTTTCTATGAGTGTTTTTATGTACTTTTGCTTTTTTTTTTCCTTTTCTAATCTAGATTTGGGAGTTGTGCTCTCTCGATCTGGTTCTAAATTTGAGATTTTAAATTCTTCAAATTTAATTCTAGACCTAGGTGTTCTTCTCTCCCAATTTAGATCTGGAAGTTTAATAATGTTTTTGGAGATTCAAAACCCACGTGCTATGTTCCTATATAGATCATTTGCTTGCAATTTCAATGATGATCGCAAGAGGTCTAGAGTCTCACTAAACTATGAAGATTTGCTCTTCCAAAGGTTAGATATGTGTTTATTCAACATATTTCAGCTATCTTTGTACGGCAATGGTGTAAAGGAAACCGAACCTAGGCATGCACCATCAACTGGCAATGTCGTAGTTATTGAAGAAGAAATTTCTTGTGTGTGCTCATTACTATCACTGACGATGATACGAAATCAGTGATTGGCCACCAATTTTTCATTTGACAAATCCTTTTTTTTTTTTGGAATGAGTGTGTGCTTAATCTTGTTGATACTTTGTTTATCCTCCTTGTTTTGTAAATTTGGCTTTGTTTTGTAGTATTCTGGCTTTTGCTTTGCTTCGATTTGCTTTACATGAAAGTTTGTGTACTTCTCATGTATCATTTTGAGTCATAAATATAATTTTTTCCGACAAAAAAAAAAAAAAAAAAAAAAAAAAAACTCATGTATCACTCAACAATATTTCTCGCATCCATTGTGGAACTAAGGATGCCAAAAACTCTCCCGCTTACAAAATTGACGCCCTCATCAGTGTTGGCTTCTACCACCCCCATCGTACTCTTCTTATATGATGTGTTCAATTCACTCCTACCCTTTTGTAGCTCTCCGACACCCTAAAGCCCTACTGGCAGCTGCACCTTGTTTTAAGTCCTGTTGGCGATTGATTCCCACTATCCCATATTCTTCATAAGCCTAGTTTGTCCACGAACCACATATCTACTAGAGAGAGTCACACTCTGATACTATTTATAATAATCTGGCTTGTATCATGCAAGGTAAGCCCCAAAAAGATTGCTCTGAGTAACTACACGACGACATGTTGTTCATCAAGGATGGGTGTTAGCTTATATATAAATCAATAAGGCCTCTCTTATACTCACACATAAAAGCCAAAAGATGCATTTTAAAGAACTTTTGACTGTTGACTAGTACACAGTAGGCAAACACGAGGTTGATGGTGAAATTGTTAAGTCAAAAAAAAAAAAAAAAGTTGTATGTGAAGTCAATGTCTCTTTTGACTACTCTTGATAGGACTCTTTTATGTATTTCTGATTTAAAAAGATGCACCGTCGTTAAATAATTTCATTTCATTCGTCAAATTTCTCTAGGAAGCACAATTAAATACCTTTTTTTCCAAATTTCCTCACCCACTACATAATGAGGTCACTACAGTAATTTGACACATCTCTCTCCCTCTCTCTCTCTACACTTACTTTCCTATTATTCAAAAAAATGCATTTCCTGGTACCAATAAGTAATTATTTTCATTATAAGATATAAATTTTGTAGACCCATCCCCACAGGTGCACTCTGTGTAATTACAAAAGGTAATGGTCATTTGTGAGTAAATGCTGACTTATTTAACAAGCAAAATTGAAAGTAAACACCAAAATTCGCCAATCTTTTACTTCCTCTAAAATTGAATATCACTCACCAAGGTCTCGAGATGATGACCATTCATGAGTAAACTCTATAATATCATTTACTTTCTCTGAAATTGAATTTTTTAAAAATATTTTTGAGCAATAAGTTTCAGTGAAACCACCAAACCCTTAAATGTACTTTATTTGAAATTCGTCAATCGTTCGTCATTCACTAATCTTCTCTACACCAACAGTCGTGGATTCAAAGCTTCGTGTTTCTTCTCACAATCTGTAATTTCCTTTACATAGTAATATCATTACATATTCTATCCTATTTCTGGAAGTAAAATCCAAACAGCAGAAAACCACTTTCCCCTCATTTTCATGCTTACAACCAAAAAAGGCAAAATCAATCACTTTCCTCATAAATGAATTTCATGCAAGACCATTTCCTTTGACATAAATTTTTTCACGAAACAAATGCGTCTTTGATTCTTCTTTTTTCCCTTCTTCCTATCAAGAATGTGACATTGTGAGGCTTTGATAGAGTCTATCTGAACAAGCACGGCTTGAGGTGGGAAAAGGCAAGGGATCTCAGTACCTGGACTTGAAGAAGTTGAGGTTGGGGTTCGCTACGTCTAAACAACCAGAAGCCAATAACATTGATTTCCTACACGACTACGTCTCTGGTTCTGGTCAAAACTTTCTGTCCGAATAAGTTCTGTTCGAAGCCATGCACACTTGCAATCTTGCTCAGGTCTCCCGGGGCAAAAGATTGAAGAAAGCTCTACCATGGAAAAATAAATAAGTAAAAACTTCAAAAAATTCCTTTGTATAAGTATTCTAACTTTTTTTATGTATAATTCTAGATAATATTTAGGGTGAATGAATTAAATGACCGTATATATTTTTCATCCTATGGGCTTATGATACTCTCTCTCTAAACCCTAATACGTTTGGTCGTCCAGCTTTCTAATCAGGATATGACTGGATAGGATAGGATATGAGATCCTAAGATTTTTTTATATCCAGTCCATTGTTTGATAAACAATAGTATTAAAATCGGATATATTCACATCATATATATACATTTGTTTTTATATAAATGACATATCATTATAAATGAACCTAAATGTTCATAAACAAATATGGTGAAAATCTCTCGTAACATTATTTCTTAATTTATTTTTATTTTATTTTTCCTCTTTTTTATATTTTTTTCTTTATTATTTCTTTTTCCCCTTTCATCATTCTTTAATAAAATTTATCAAATAGTAAACTGTACTAACAAACCTAAAATACAAAAATACCTCAAATATATAATAAATATAAATATTTAATTTATAGATTGAATGTTTATTATAAGATAGAATTAAAGTTGAATATATAAATTAAAATAAGATTAATTTAAAATAAATTTCTTTTTTTCATTTTCAATTTCTTAAATTAGAATTCAAATATTATTTATATTAAAATATAATTTCAATTTTTTAATTTAATAAGTTTGTTATTCGAGAAAAATAACTTTCTTATTATAAACATTAGAAATCCTATCCACCTTTATTCCACTTCCGCCATGGGATAATTTTATCCTGCCTACATCCCATTTATATCCGACTTTATCATGTCCTGAGCGAGCACCAAACATAGGATATGATTTATCATATCATATCCCGAATTTTATTCCAATTACCAAACGCAGCCTAAATTAGGATTTTCACTCTTTTCTCCTAAAGTCGCCACATCTCTACAGTGCTCTCCTTGAGGAAGGTCCATGTCTCCTATTCCCTCTTATAAAGTTCTCTTTCTTTTCTATCCCGATCTATTATGGGAGTTTGTATGTCTGAATAAGTTTATGCAGGTGACCATGGGTGAAATGTGGAGACTAGTTCAATCACTTGTCCAGTCAACAGCCATCGAGAAAAATGTTCATAATGTAACTTCATAACCTCCCCATGATTATTAGAGGGAAAATTATCCAAAAAGTCATAAATTTATTGCATTTTTGCCAATTCAGTCATAAACCTTTCAACTTTACCAATTGAGTCCTAAACCTTTCGACATTTTACCAATTGAGTCAATCTGGCTAATTTTGGCCTAAATTCGCTGACGTGGATGCCGACTGTTCTATGTGGCATTGTCGACATTGACATTGACAAAATTTATTAATTTTAAAATTTTTTAACTTTTTTAATTTTTTTTTGTATTTTTAATTTCTTTTTTTTTTTTCTTCTTCTTTTTTTTGTATTTTTTTTTTTTTTTTACCTTTTCTTCCTTTGGCAAGTCGCCCAACCTCCTAGCAACCGGCTAGAGGCTCGACCGGCAAGGGTGAGCTTGCCCATGGCCGACAAGGTCACCCCTCACCAAATCCCGACGAGGGCCACCTCACCTCCTCATGGGCCTTTGTCAATGAGGGCGAGCCTACCCATGGCCAACGCAAGGGTCACCCCTTGCGAGATCTCAACAAGGGCAACCCCGCTCCTTATGGGCCTGCGATGTTGCGCCTCGCCAAATCCCGGCAAGGGTGACCTCGCTTGAGGCCGGCAAGGCCGACCCTCGCCGATCATGGCCTTTGGCCGTCGTCGAAGGTTGGGCAACCGACCAAAGGAAAAAAAGGCAAAGAAATTTAAATAAATAATTAAAACTTAAAAAAAAATTAATTTTTTTTAAAATGTCCATGTCGACATCCACATTATTAAATTCTAGCCAAAATTGATCAGATTGACTTGATTAGCAAAAAATGAAAATGTTTAGGACTCAATTAACAAAGTTGAAAGATTTATGACTCAATTAAGAAAAGTGCAATAAGTTTATGACTTTTTGGACAATTTTCTCCATGATTAGGCTGCTCTCCTATCTTGATTTAGATTTAGGTCAAGTTTTAAGAGTTTTACTCTCTTGAACTAAATTTAGATTTAGATCTAGGAGCTCTTACTAGTATTTGATATGTATTCTTTCAACATTTTAATATTGGTATTTCTGCATAGTGATGATGATGAGAATGTTGAACCTAAATGCGCATTGCAAGCTATTGCAAAAAGAGTGGGAGATCTTGGCATGTCCTCATCATTGGATCTAGTGATCCGCCATCGATTGTTAACAGTGTCAAGTCTGTTCTTTAAAGATGAGAACATGCTTCTAGTTGCAGATTATGCTCTATTAGTTGCTTTATGGCTTTTGCTTTGTTCTGTGATTATTTGGTATTTGCTACACTTGAAAGTCTTTTATGTACCTTTAAAGTATCATTTTGATATATAAATGGCATAAGAAAAAATAATTAAACCACCGTATTGAATGAAACAAAAGAGTTCGGGACCCAATCAAACGTGAACAAAATTCAAGGACGAATCGAGAATCGAGTAAACTTCAACGGACCATCGTGCCATTATCCTCATATTTTTCTCAAGACGCTAAGGCAAAAGTGCCGTTTCCAACTTCCCCATCCCCTTTCATAGAAAATTATATCCTTCATGCTGATTTGCTCATGCCACAGTTTTTCCTAACGATGAGTCATGCCTTACAAAGAACTCTACCGACTAAAAAGAGACAGAGACAGAGGCAGAGAGAGGCAGGGAGAGGAGAGACTAAGCCGACTTATGTATGAACCGTTGAACCTAAGTATGAATACGAAACTTAGTAATGCCTAAGAAGCTTCGTGTTTATAGCTATCCGAAACGTTGAAATGATGGGTAGCTCTAGAAGAGCAATTAAACCTTTTTGAACCCTTCAGCTATGACCAAAGAACGATTGCTACCAATCGTTATTTAGTCTCTTGGGGCGGGGCCGAGAGAGGGTGCATCAAATTTCAACCCACAAGCTCTCCTTTTCTAAGTCCAAGCAAGAGATAAGTCTCCATAAATGACTTCACGAAATCATGTTCTGATTACTCTCGTTTTCATGGCGGGCGTTGACGGATTACTCCAACCGTTAAGTGGTAGGAAGCGAGGGAGGGGGAGAGGGTATTAGGATATTGTTTTTGCGGTTTCTGCTTAAGTAAGGAGGAACGACGATGGCCTAGCAAGTTGCAACGCATAGGGACAATTCAAATGTAGGGATTATTATCCAAAAAGGCTTCTAATTATGTACGATGGTCAATTTAGTTTTGAACTTTTCCATTTTGCCAATTTAGTTCTAAACATATTAGCAATTTACCAATGTAATTTATGTGGCCGAATTTAAATTTAAATCACTAATATGAACGCCGACCATTCTATATGGTATATGGCGCTAGTATCGACAATTTTTTACAAATTAAAAAAAAATGATATTTTTCTTTTTCCCATTTCTCTTCCTTTTGTTTTTCTTTCCTTTTTCTTTTTTTCTTTTTTCTTTTTTCCCTATGTCCCTCCACGGGTTGTGAGGCCTCAATGATGGCCATAGCCCTCACTAGATGTGGATGAGGTGTAATGACCTTTCATTAAATAATAAATCATTGTGATTAGTATGGATTTTTTTTAAGGGCAATTAGTGTGCCTACGGTCGTTGGCGGTGGTTGTTAAATCGACCTTCAGAGCGGTAGGACGCAAGGCCCCACTAATTACGGTAATTAAGTAGTCTTAATTTATGTTGACTGGCCCAAAGTTTTCCTCGAACAAATCTGACCCGTCAGATTTTGCGTCCTTAAAAAAAAAAGAACGAAAGCTACGCACTTGTGCTCCGGCCAAAAGGGAGAGACGCAATTTTGATGGTGCCATAATCAACTCTTAATTCTCTCTTTTCAACCAAACCTAGCCACGTGGATTTTGCACGCACGGCGTCTAGTGAGGCGGGACATTAGGCCGGTCTTTCTCCTTTAGGTAGTTCTCGAGAGTGACATGGTGGATTTGGTACGGATATGGCGGAGACTTTCATGGCGGAGGACAGGCACGTGATGAGGCGGAACATCGGTCCGGTCGTCCTTGAGAATAATGTGGTCAATTGCATCATCAGGACTATCCGCGCCATGCCCCCTTCATAAACTCAGGCTTAAGCTCGCTTACTCATCACCTCAAGACGACGTAAATCTATGGCGTGTTCTAGGCTTATAAATTAAGAAATGCAGGCTAAAAGTTAGAGAAAGCTTCTGTCTTATACTTTACTTCGTCACACCACCTTCTATTTTATGGATGGTGCCCTGTTCCTAGAAACACCTTTATAGATTACATAATAATATAATTCTATATTATTAACTAAATCGGATATCCATTTTGACAATATGGAAGTTTGCATATTTATGTTGGTTGTAGGGAAAAATTTGATAGCTAATGAAGATACAATGAGTAATTTATAGTTTTTTTTATACTTTTATATATGATGACCATCACTGTTTTTAAAGTATTGTTATCTTCATGAAGATGGAGACAATGGCTACATCAAGTGCTCGCAATCTTATAGATAAGTAGTATTCTACTTACATGTTTGAGCCTTCTTCCTTATAGCATAATAAATTCTCTCATGTTGACTATAGTACTAAGAAAAATATGAATAAAAGTGATATGATGTCATGTGATAATCAAGGGTAGGAAGAATTATGAAATATGTCTACAAGCAAAGATAACTAAGAAAGTGTTTTCAAAGGCAGAAAGATCTACTAAAGTACTTCAATTGGTGCGTTCTGATATTTTGATGATAATTCTAGATATACTCATATTTATATTATGAAATCAAAGATCAAGCTTTTGATGCATTCAAGATATATAAGGTTGTAGTTGAAAATCAAGGGGATAAAAAAAAAATCAAAATTTTGAGAAGTGATTGGAAAAGAGAATACTTATCATTAGATTTTTCTATATTTTGTGATGAAAATGGTATTGTGCACCAAGCAAAAGCACCTTATAAACCACAACAAAATAGTTTGGCATAAAGAAATAAATTAAATTTGTAGATATGGTTGACTCCGTAATCTTATGAGTTTGTGGGGAGAAGAACTTCTTGTTGCATGTCATGTTCAAAACTAAGTTATTTCAAAGAAATTTAAGATATCTCCTTACGAATTATTGAAAGGAATGGTACTAAATATCTAGCACTTTAAATTAGGGTTAATACTTGTGACAAATTTACTCTAAATTAATTTTTTAATATTCAAAAATTCTAAACTGATACATTTGTGATAAATTTACTATATGTTAGTTTTAGTTAAATTGGATTAATACCACATAAAATCAAAAAATAGTATAACTATGACAAAGAGAGAGTAAAGTCTCAAAACCAATATATCATCAACTACCACGTATCATCAAACTCAGCAATTGAACTGTAAAATATAATAGAAACTAACATATGATAAATTTGTTACAAGTGTACCAATTTTGAGCTTTTAGTGGTCAAAAAATTAATTTAGGGTAAATTTGTCACAATGTACCAATTTTGAGATTTTTCATGATATTAACTCCTTTAAATTATCAAATTGCCTTTCGTATAAGTGAATTACTTATCCTACACGAACCAAATTAGGCCTAAAGGCATTAAGAAGTGTGCCTATTGGATGTGTTGAAAATTCTAAAACTTATCAATTATTAATTTAATATTATTGTGGAATCAAGAGATATTAAATTTCTTAAACACAAATTTATTAAAAGTTCAAGTGATACCTTAGGACTTTTTTATAAACACCAATTGATGCAAGCAATCCATCCACAAATAAATAAAAAAATCTATTTGACTCTCCAAATGAGCCAAAGTCAAGTCAAAGAATGAAGAAAACAAAAGATTTTGGATAGATGATATGCTAACTATTGAAATAAATATGCATGACATACATAAAACAAAAAAAAAAAGTATCTATTTTCTCTATTTATAATGAAAGATGATACAATTTTAGATATCAAATTGATCAAACATGGTGGGATGCGTCAAGTCAGGACCACCAAGTGGAGAAAATTATTAAAATAATATCAGCATTTGGAATAAATAGTCAAACATACCATATGATACGTCAATTAAATTGGTGAAAAATAAAGGGTGGCCTTTAGCACAATTAGACTATTCTAGTGTAATTAGAAGTATGATGTATACTTACACTAGACCAAATATAGCCTTTATTGTATGTAAACTATCCAAATTTACTAGCAATCCTAAAACTATGCATTGGAAAGCCATAAGTAAGATTCTTGATTACTTAAATAAAGAATAAATTATGCTCATGAACATACAAAGTGGTGCCACTTCTAAAAAAAGTCAGATGAACTTTTGAAAATGTTCATGAATGTAGAATAAAGCACAATGCCATTACAGTGCTAAGACATAGGAAATTTCTAACCGAATGTCTATAAATTCATATGCGTGATAATTTGATTAACGAATGGAATCCTAGAGCAAAGTTTTTCCACCACTGATCTCATTAATGAAATCAGTTACACTAAATAAAGATTCAAATCTTAAGTATACATTTTTCTATATATACACATATATGTGTAAATTAACACCGATAATAAATTAAGTGGGGGATTGTTGAAATAGTTTGTTATCATGAAAAGAAGTAATTGCCGAACATGAAAAGAGACAATTGTTGGATTTGAAAATGATTGATTGTTAACAAGAAGAAAAGTGGTGATTGATCATAAAAAAAAGTGATGATGATAGAGATAAGATATATATTCCCAAGATATGTGTTATTATTTGTTGTAAATACACCAAATCACACATTATTCATCACTACTCTTCAAAACAAGAACAAGAAAGCATTCTCTTTCTCACACAAGTATGACAACATGTAATGGTGAAATGATAAGAGGGAAAGAGTAATTATTGAACTAATTTATATATGATTTTGGTGTATATTATGGAGGTATATTTGTTTAAACCCCGTAGCAATGATGGCAGGGGTAAATAATATCTTAAGGTCGGTGATGGTCATCATGCATCAAAGTGTAAAAGAACGATAAATCATTGCTTGTATCTTCATGAGCAATCACAATTTTCCCACTATCGGTACCCATTTTACCTTATTGTGTTAAGGTTTGTTCAATATAAGAGTTAGTGCATGTTTGATAACACCATTAAGCATTGAAATTGAAAATTCAGCACATAACAAAATTAAGTATTTTAATAACCTTAATTAGCATTAACTTAGTAGACTCAATTTAGCCACAAATTACTTGATGTGGTAAGTAATGGGTTGCTTGAAATAATTGATGGCAACTAAAAATCTTACTAGATAATTGAAAGCTTTGTCCAGTTAAGTAGCCGCTGATCTGACCTTCGTTGACCATCATAACGCCCTTCTATGGAGCATTTTAGGTCAATTCCCGAAGTAGAACAATCTGCTTCTGCAATCAGCTTAATTTTTTTCTAATTATCTAAAAATGGTAATATACGTCCAATTTCTATTTTATTTTATTTTTTTGTCTTAAAAGAGGTTCGATTCACTCCAAACTACTTTTAGCGATTTCCAACACTTATAGACAGCTATAAACACCGTCTTGAGTCTAATTCAAACTGATAAAGATTGTATAGGTTTGTAACCATCCACGTTGTTTGTAGCATGTGCTACTTCTGTAAGATGGTCCTTTCAGATTGTTCATGAATTTTCACCATATGGTCTGTTCACCTTCTGCAAATAAATTCCTCCAAGCAAGCTGACAGCCTTATGTTCTATAGATTAATCACCTTTTATTGGTCCACCCAAGTTTTAGCAAACCCTTATTTCATAACTTTTTCTTTTTCTTTTTTATAAATGTCCTTCCAGAATTCCCGTCCAGCAGCTCGTTCTCCTTTTATAGTGCCAAACCTTTCCGTGCCTGCATGTTGCTTGTGTACACAGAAGCTGTTCGTTTTAGACACTTAAATACGTATTAGCAACATCTGATTATTTTGCTAAAATACTTCTCTAAGCATCATAGAAAATTTTCCAAGAAGATATACTTCAATTCAAGGAAGAACGTTAAAATATACATTTCATCACTTTTCTAATAGTTATTTTATACTATATCTGTCACCTCCTCATTACACTACTCATGATTTCTATAATTTTTTCTGTCATAGACAAGAAAAACCTACCACATAACGTCGAGTTGAAGCATAAACAATAGCCAGAGACCAAATTATTTCATCAAAATAGAACATGCATTATAGAGGGAGAATTACCAAAAAAGTCCTAAACTTATTGCAATTGTGCCAATTCAGTCCTAAACTTTTTTTTTTAGCCAATTTAGTCCTAAACCTTTTACAATTGTGCCAATTCAGTCCATCCGGCCAAAATTGGCCGACCAGCGCTGACGTGGACGCCAGTCGTCCGGCGAACGCTGACGTGGAATTTTTTAATTTTTTTTTCAAAAATTTTAATTTTTTTCGAATTTTTTAATTTTTTTTTTTTTTCTCATCATCTTCTTCGCTTCTGGCCGGCCAGCGCGGCCGGAGGCGAAGGCCGGCGAGGGCGAGGCCCCGCCAGATCCGGGCGAGGCCTCGCCCGCCGTCCACAATGCGGCGCCGATCGGAAGCCGCGAGCTCGCTCGCACTCCGGAGGCGCAATCGCAAGGCACGGATTGAGGCGGAGAGAGAGAACGGTTCTGAGTGAGCGGCGAGGCGACCTCCTCAACCGGCGAATCTTCGGGTGACTATCCCTCTCTCTCTCTCTCTCTCTCTCTCTCTCTCTCTCTCTCTCTCTCTCGTTTGAAGTGACCGAGCGGCGGCGACGTAGCGGACGGCGACGGGTCACGCGGCGCGGTTGCAGTAAGCGCGGAGTACGCTCAGCCAATCGTGACCGAGACGTGGCGGCCGATAGGGTTTCGGGGAAGACAACGGCCACGACGCGTCGGGCAGCAACTTGTCACCCGTTCGTAGCAAGGGTACGGCACGGCGGCGTTGCTGGTCGGCGAGATGGCATCGGCCATCGCGACAGCCACGTACGCACGGGGATTTGTCTCCGGGACGGCGTCGGGGCTACGGCGAAGCGATATGGCGGGCGGCAGCGACGCGGCGGAGATCCGGTGCAGCGACGGCGCCTCCTTCTGCTCGGATCGGCCCCTTCTCTCCGGTTTCTCTTCCCTCTCCGAGGCCCCTCTTCGCAGATCGGAACTCCCTTGCCCAGAACTCATCCCCTCGGCCGGATCGAGATCTCCGCGGGGCCTCGCCCTCGCCGGTGGCCGGCGAGGTTGGCCGCGCGGGCGACCTCGCCAGATCGCGGGGCCTCGCCCTCGCTAGTCTCGCCGGCCCTCGCCTCCGGCCGACCAGGAGGCGAAGTAGATGATGGAAAAAAAATTCAAAAATTCAAAAAAATATTAAAAATTCGAAAAAAAAAATTAAAAAATTCCACGTCGGCGTTCACGGACAACCGGCGTCCATGTCGGGCGCTGGCCGGTTAATTTTGGCCGGATGGACTGAATTAGCACAATTATAAAAGGTTTAGGACTAAATTTGCCAAAAAAAAAAAAAAAAGCTTATGATTGAATTGGCACAATTGTAATAGGTTTAGAACTTTTTTGGTAATTCTCCCGCATTATAGACAACGAATAAATAGTGCTTTTTTCACATTGCATGAAATAAACCACCTCTATGCAAAATAACGGGTTAAAATTTTAAACAGACGTATCTCTATGCAGCTTTTTTAGATAAACATGTTAACAATGAAAATGAAGAAAAAAGAAAATCTAAATTAATAAAAAGAAGTACAAGTGGCACAAAAGAATACAAACATAGCTCACTTCTTGTATCCACCTTATAGGAAAAATTGTCTAATTAGTTATAAACCTATTATATGGACATTAATTCAGTTATAAACTTCTTAATTTAGATAATTTAGCCCTAAATCTTTTGCGCAAAATTCTAATGTAACCCTTATGGTCAACTTGTGCCGAAAATTGCCAATATGTCACGTAATACAGCTGGCGATGACTGGATTTCGTCCAAAAATTGACTAGAAATTTCTTTGAAATTTCTTATAAAGGTTTAGTCACATATATTAAACTTCTTAATGACTTTTAACTCGTGAAATTACGATTTTGCAGAGTTGACTGCTAATTTTGGCAACAATGAGCGGGGACCTCAAAAATCAACCACTCAAACGGACGTGTTGTGCCCTTCAAGCTGGGGAAGAAAGAGGTGTGGCCATCGGTCTACCTCTCCCAAAAGGCTCATCCTCCATCACCCAACATGCTTTTCCAGTACAAAAGTAAAAATTCCCTAATGCCTAAAATTCTAATCGGACCCACGTACCTTCACTTCATTCGATCTTGGAGATTGGGCATTTTGGAAGGCAGAGAAAAAGGAAAAAAAATGATAAAAAAAAAAAAATGGAAGGTAGGCATAAAAGATGCCTTAGGAATACTATACCGGCCTCCATTCCTTTTTGGTGATGATGATGATGATGGCCATCGTACCATCATTTTGATTTTCAAGATTCTTTTTAGGGACATGAGGTGTTGGGTTCGTGTGGACTACTATTTGTCTGAGTATTAGGCGAAGAGAATGGAGGCAGAGATTCGTCCAAATCAGTCCGTCCATAAAGAGTGACCCTACACAGTGCAAAGGTGCCAAAGGCAATCTCCTATTTCCGAATATTGGACATATGGACATATGCTTTGATTAGACAAGGCGTTAGGTCAAGTCTAACTTGTTATTTATCAGAATGAGTGGGTATAGCTCAGTCGCAACCGGGGCAAGCCAAACTTTGGAGCTAAACACCAAACCTGCCCAAATTTCCCAAATTTACCGAGCTTTTCTAGCATCGGTTAGCCTAAGGGGATCTTTGGACAGCTAAACCCATGATCGGGTCTATCTATCTGGATGTGCACATTTTAAGGTAACTATATGGGTAGGCATATTTTAATTTATAAGAGGCGGTGGATCACTTCATCATCACTCCAGTTAGGGTTCCAATTACTCAATTAAAAAAGAATGGTTGTGGGGGTGAGCACACAATAGATTATTCTGTCGCTTTTCCCTTAAGCATCTCTTATTGAAAAGCCCTTTTTACCTATTTATGGCGAAAGCAACTTCTACCGGAAGACTCGACGCGTCGATCGATTAGTAGTTAATGCTAGATCCCACTCGCAATGAGAGTCAGCCTAGTTCCCTTTACAATGTAAAATAACTAATCTATTCCAAGGATTGTTGGCCTAGTTCCCTTTACAGTGTATAATAACTAATCCACTTCAAGAATTGTGTAGAAGCTTGACACATAAGATTTGTTTTTGCTTCATCTTCCATTAAGTGGACCACCACACGGAGAAATTATCCAATCAGTCATAAACTTATTATACATATATCAATTTGATTTTAAACTTTTCAATTTTGTAAATTGAATCCTAAATTTTTGTGTGAAATTTCAATATTATCCTTCCAACCAACTTTTATAGAAATTGCTGATGTAGTGGTGCACCATGTAAAATAACTAACGGTGACAAGACCATCACATTAGCGATTTTCAATGAAAATGGACTAGAGTGATTAATTATGCAATATTTCCAAATAACACCAAAGGAATTAGAGAATTTTTCCATACTTTCAATAAAAGGAGAATCAATTACGTTAATTATACCATCTCTTAATTATTTCTCTCCATAAGCTCCGTCCTTAAATTTTTAGCTTAATTAGTATTGGAAGGAAGGTTAGATATCTCAAAACTTGTCAATAGCCACACCCTTTTTTTTTTCTCGACCAAAAAACAAAAGCCACACTTTTTATTTATCTCAAGTCACCTTCGCTACGCCAAACCACTCATAATTAGCTTGAAAATGACAAATGAAGCGGTGCAGAACGTTGACTTTCAAACAGAATCCTGACAAAAATAAAATTGAGGGGACCCAAGGAAGAAGATGACTCTCCAAAGCTTTACCTCCATAATTTTTCAAGGCTTAAATTATATTCATATTTCCATTTTTATTTTATTTTTTGGGGAGATTGTCATAAATAGAAAAATAACGCGTACTTTTTTACTCATTTTCAGCATATCTACCAGAAAATTAATATGAAAAAAGTTTCGAGTTAAGTTCAGCAGTCACTAGAAAATTGCAATTTATGGGAGAAGTTGTATTATTTGTAATTTTTCTTGACCTTATCTTCTGAGTAAGCAAAGATATATTTTCCTTCATGTGGTCACATGCATGGATTGACAAGGAATACGAATAAAAGCGACAAAAGTCCATAGGCTTGGAGTAGACGTCTTTATTTTGCCTACTCCAAAGATAAGTCAGATGAAAGAGAATATATGCTTCATGAACGTGCATTTCAACGTAAACTAGGAAATTCGAGATGAGAAATGAACCTTTGAATGGCTGATGGACGTATGATCTGTCAAAGAAGTGCCTAGTGATCCAAAGGCCAAGAATCAGTTGGACTTTGAGCCATCCATATCTAGATTCATAAAAGCACTCACCAACCATTACGAGACTATTCTGATGTATCCACACAATATCCCAAATATATTGCTATGAGATGATTGATTAAGTTATGTGTATCCATGAGAAAGTACGATCCAAAAGACCACTGCCACATCGGGAACTATGGATGGATGAACGGGGAGCCACACACGCAAGATTAAAACCGAAGAGAACCCGCTTTTAATATCATGTTAGAAAGTTCACTCAAAAAAACTTAAGCTAATATATCCCATGGAGAAGCGGTGTATGATACTTCAACGGGTCATCTTTGTTTTGGAAAAGTTGTCCAAAAAGCCTTAAACCCATTATATTTTTGTCAATTTACTCCTAAACATTTTAATTTTGGCAATTAAGTCGACGTCATTTTCACGTTTGTCAATTGAGTCAATTTAGCCAATTTTGATTGAAAATCATTAACGTGGATATCAATCATTCTATGTAATATGACCAGCGCTAACACAGATAAATTTTAATAACATTTTAATAATTTTTGTAATTTTTATTTTCTCTGTTTTTATAACACTAGCCAAAAACCCTCGCCTGGCTGGGTGAAGGCGCCGTGGCCTTCACCCAAATCCAGGCGAGGGTGTCACTAGGCAAGGGCCCGATGCCCTAGCTAGTCACCAATCAAAGTTGTAAGAAAACAAAGAAAAGAAAAGGGCAAAAAGCAAAAACAATAGAAAATTGATAAATAATTAGAAAATATATTAAAACATCATAGAATGTCCTATCAACAACAGCTATGCCATATAAGATGACTAGCATTCATGTTAATGACATTCAGTCAAAATTGGTTGAATTGACTCAATTGGTAAAATGTAAAATTAAGATTCAGTTGATACAATTAAATAGTTTAAGATTGATTGGCAATATTGCAATAGATTTAAGATTTTTTGGACAATTTTCCCTCTCTTTTTTTTTTCATATCCACAAATTTTTTTCTTTTGCCTTTTTTATGGCATGATCTTACCAGATTAAGAGTGCATAACTTTTATTCTTAGACTGACAAATGCCCTCACTAAAGTATACCTCCAAAACTACGAGTGCGCTTTTTCTTACTTTTAATCCTGTCTATCACTTGGCTCTTTCGATTTCATGGTGGCAACTGGCAAGCCATCTCCATCAAACTAAAATCTTGGGGAAATAGTGCTAAGCGAGAGGAAAATTTATCTTATCTTTTAGGAATCCTAATTTTAATCTTGAAATATATACACGTGTAGAGAGAGAGACGGACGGACGGAACAGAGACGGTTACGAAAAACGTGGTTTGGTAAAGTTTTTGGCGCTGGCCTTTTTGCCTTGTGGCGGAATAAGGAGACGTAAGAGGCCACTATCAGATTGATTCATCAAGATATAAAAACCAGGAATGAACAAGAAGTCTCGAGGAGTTTGCGTGAGAATGCTTTCGACCTGAAAGTGACGTTTCCATGAAATCCTATTGCTGTAACTACTCCTCTACTGATTTTATGTAGATGGGATATTTGTAGCACTTGTTCCAAGGCCTGATGAGAAGACAAAAAGAATAATGGGGAAATCAAATCAAATTGTCCACTCAACTTTGAGTGGCACATTTTGCCCCAGAATTTTCAACTGCTGCACAATAATCCTTGAACCCGTCTTTAATTTTTCATTTTTTTTTGGTGAAAGTAAGTAATTAATATAAAGGGGAATGTCCAAATGTACAACCAACCGGCTCCAAAAACTTACACTCAAATGAACATGCGCAATATGAGTGGAAGGGAGCCGAGAAGAAAAAGCCAAAAGGCACCAAACCAAGCGGAGAACCAGGAGCCAAGCGGCAAAAAACGCCAGGCAAAACGACCTAGCTACCAACAAGACACCTAGCCAAACGGACTAGAAACAAGGGAAGAGAAGATAATAGGATCCAACTCCCACGAGCGCTGCAACCATCTGTTTCTAGCGAAGTCCTCAACATTCCTTTAGGTAATAGCCTTATCCTTCACGACCTTGATGAGAACTCGTCTTTAATTGTTACACAATATTATGGAAACTATTATTTTGTTACAGTCATTGACCCTCCGTTCTTTTTTCTCCATTATCATGTGCAACGCACATGACTTTCAAGGGATAAAAGTGTGTTTCCCATTTTTTTTAGAGGAATCTCTTTTTTTAATTGAAGAAAAATTAATTAATAAAGTACAAATAATGGAAAAGATTAAATATCCGTATAATATGTGACAATAAAAATTAGTTGACATTAGACATATACAGTCTAAATAAGAGAACTCAAGAAAAAAATAAATTAAAGGAAAAAGGAAAAGGCATCAATAACAAAACGGTTATGACAAATATCTATTAGTTTAAAAGGTTAATTAATTTAGATTAGCATAGTATTTAAAAAGTTATGACTCTATTTGCTTCATGAAAATTTGACACGTTTGGAATATTTTTCCAAGCAGTCAATTTTCAGGGAAATTATAGTAGTTTTTAGTATTTGATTGAAATGTAGAAAATGAATTGGAAATTATTTTCCATCACTTGAAAAAAAAAAGCTGTTATTTATTTCCTAAACAGAAGTGCACTATTCATGTAGTATAACAGCTATATAAAATATCTCATTAATTTTTCAATGATGTTTATCGAATTAAATTTTCGTGGCATAAATACTTAAATAAACTATAAACAATTACTTTTTCACTAATGGAACCGGCACTTGGGTCACTTGGGATCCAAAGCAAAACCAAATAAAATAAATGAAGTATGGGAAAATAAACATCTTGGCGTATCGTGTAAAAGTAAACAAAGTCTGTCGTTAAGCCTCGGAACAAAATCCTCATGAGTTTAGTCAAAATCAAATACGTAAGTTGTATGAATATCTTAATTCTCCAAGGCTAGGCCTAAGACCTAAGCACCGGAGGCCTGCTTCCATGAGAGAACAAATAATTGTTTACAATCTAGAAATATCTACGGTATGGAAATTTAATTCGATGATTCTTTATATACTTTTGATAATATAGCATATGTATAACCTTTATGGTGCACGGATGGTGCATGCCTTTTTAGAAAAATAAAAGCAAGTTTTTATTTCAGGGGATGAAAAATAATTTATAGTTCACTTTTAAATTTCAACCAAATACCAAAAAATATTATTATTTTCCTAAAAAAATGACTTTTTCAAATATGTTTTTCAGAAGTGTCAATTTTTTTTTCAAAGAGATAAACGGAGCCTTGGAGGTTGTTTAATATTCCTGATGATTTTTTATAGCAGGAAGACAAGACCCCAGATTACAGGGCCAATCCTGTCCCAACTTTTTTTATGTTCTGTCACCGGGGAAGGTATCTTTTCTCTTCTGATCTTGTTGTGATTTGGAATCAGCTATGCTGTTACCATTCTATTCTCACGCTTGTGCTAGGAGTCACTGAATCAGTGCCATCTGTCAGTTCTTACATCATCCTATGATGCAATATAAACACAAACGTAAAACCAGAAAAATAATGTTTTAATGCATAAGAAATTCATGCTCTTCTCTGCACCTAAAGTAAAATAGAAAGAATTTCATGGAATTCAGGGTTCGATCGAATTGTGCAAGGCTTTTTTTCCATTTTTTTTGGGTTAGGGGGTAGGGTGGGCGCTTGAATAATTCATGTCCCATGATTGCAGACGCAATATACCCTCCTCGCCATGAAGTTTGTGTTTGCCCTGATCTTCAGGTATTGTACTAATCTTGAGGTGTTTTTGTATCATGGAAAATTATATGAAAAAATATATATATATTTTTTGTGGAAATTATTTTTAAGAAAAAATTTAGTTCTTTTTTGTTTGGTGGTACGCTGAAGAGTATAACTAAAAACTTTTTGGGTGTTTGGATCTCATTTGGTGAGAGATAAAGTTGAGAAGATAGGAAATACGAAAATGATATCTTTGTTGTTAGAAATGGAAATCATTTTTCCCAATCTAATTTTTTTTTAGCCCATGAAAAATGATTTCCATTAATTAAGTAGTTCTTCGCCATCCAAATACTAAAACGCCCGAAAAAAAAATTCTTGAAAATATTTTTATCAAATAATACCAACTATAAAAATTTGTTTTCCTAAACTCATAAAATACTTTTAATGATCCATCATTACTTTACATCAATTAACCATTTAAAAATACATAATGGGTATCCAAATTTTTGTCATTTGACCTCTTCGTTATTGAGCATTTTTCTCCGTTTTACTTAGACTCCGTTTGTTTCATGAAAAATATGGCGTTTTTGAAAAATGCTTTCCACGAAGCCATTTTTCAAGAAAATCACAATATTTTCTAGTATTTACCTGAAACTTGAAAATGAACTAGAAAATATTTTCTATCATTTAGTATGAAAAATTTGATTTGATTTTCCTTTGTACACTCCTTTTAGTAATTTTTATATTATTAAAAAATCATTTTTTATCTTTTATCTTTTATATTTTCCCTTTCTTCTTTCGTTCAACAAAAAGACTTAGAAAGGCAACTAATGACTACTCAAAAGTAAGCTCAAGCTCGCTAGCCTTAGAAAGGCTCACGCTCGCCAATCAAGTGAGCCTCGAGTTTGACACCGGCGCTTGTCGATTTGGCAAGTGGTGAGCTCAAGCTTATCTTTGGCCCATGCCAACAATCAGCCAATTGGCGATCTCGTTGAAGGGTCCATCGGCCCCTAGCAACCCGAGCCATGGCCAAGCTTGACCTCACCAAGCTCGCTAGGGCGATGTGAGGCTCGGCCTCGTCAAGCCATTGCCAAGTCAACATTGCCCAACCAAGGCTAGCCGAGCCTCACTCAGCCACAAGGAGGCTCGCTAGGCTAGGCAATGCTCACTTGGCCATCGACGAGGCTCGGCCTCACTTAGATCTGTGAGGCCGAGGCTCGCAATGGCCAAGTGAACTTCTTGTGAGCTCGCCAAACCTCACCAAGCTAATCATCGGACATAAAGAAAGGGGAAGAAAAAGAGAAAAGGAAAAAGGAAAAGGAAAAAGAAAAATAAGAGAGAAAAACAAGAAAATTATAATAAAACTATCAAAAAATTAAAAGAAAAAAAAATTTAAAAGTCCTACCAAACGCATTTCTATTTCGAGAATAAAAATTATAGAGTTACCAAGAACCTTTAAAAACTCAGAAATTGTTCCCAAAAATAAAATAAAAAAATCATTTTTAAACAAAAATTGTTCCAAAGAAAGAATGCTTGTTAAACGCATCTTTAGTCCTCACCAACTCATATGTAGCAACAATTCAAGACCAAATTCAACTTTCTATCTAAATGTCGACCGTACATACTAAGTCGGCACCGCCAAGTTGACATGCAAGGCCAATGTGTACAAGTCTCTAAATAAGTTACGCTTTTGGTCTTCTAACATCTAAGAATATGTTTTTTTAGTCCTTATATTTTGTTTAGCTATAAAACTAGTCCTTAAATTATTTTTTTGATGAAAACTTAATTTCCTTAGTCATATATTTATTAGAGATCTTAAGAAAATGTCAATTTGAAGCACATTATTAGTTGGTGATTTTTGCGTTTACAGGTAACCATGATCAGATAGATTGCCCAAGCAAGATTAATTCATCATATGAATAACTTAACATCCTCATTATCATTATAGATCCGTATAATAGTATCTAGGACTACTTGGTGAGAAAAAAGGATCATTTTTAAATAATTTAACCAGAGCTTAAACTCGCTATTTTAAAGCTAAAATATTTTAGAAAGTTTATAAGAAACCTTCAAATTATATCATCAACAACCCTATATCATATTGATCGTAAATATTTTGCATACGATAGCATCCATCTTAATAAGACATTCAGTCAAATCGGGCAAATTTGTGAATGTGGGAATACCAATTAATACTTAGTTTTAATTTGACATCTTATAACATTTTGGATTAAGATGCGATGAAAGAAACTAGGTTTTTGTTAAAAAAATAACATGAAGGATAGTATTGTAACTAAAACAAATTGCAAGGACTAAAGCCGAACAATTCTAGAAGCACATGGATAAAAAGTGTGATCTTCTTAGAAATTTGTACACTTAGACGCCAAATGTCAATTTATCAATACTGACTCAGCATATTTCATTCACATTTGGACGGAAAATTGAATTATACCCTTTTCAGAGAAAAGTTTGGGGACTAAATCATAACGAAATACTGCACAGAGACCAAAAGTGAATTCGACTAGTAGTATAGGGTCGACTTTTGTTTTGTAATTTCCCCCAAATATACCGACTGACCCTTTATTTTTTATGATAATGATAGTAACTTACAAGGGCTAGGGGGGCAGCGACAGCTCCTGCTTGTCCCTCCCTAGCTCCATGTTCGTTTAGCAGCATATCAATCTTGATAGAATTTTCTGCATAGGCGATGCGTCTTATGGTTAAGAGTAAATGTAAGTTTTGCATACCATGCTTGAGCTTTTTAAGAGCTTAAAGCACAAGGAGATCGAGAACGCATCTTGTTGAAAATTTAGCTTGAAACTCAAGGAAGTTAAGGAGTGCAGTGTCAGGGTGGAAGATGGCTTTGTAAATGGTCAACACAAATTTTCCCCTTGTTTTCCGGGCCTAACTTTACAGATTTCCCAAAACTACATCTGGAGATCTCGTAGGTTTGGGACTTCGATGGGGAAAGACAAGCAGGACATTCCCAGATAGACAAGGTCAGAGTCTGCCCAGAAGATTAGACCATTTCTCATAGTTAAAAGATCAAGCGAATATAGGTAACACTAGGTTAAAAAAATTCAGGCAGATACAGAGAGTATGATAGGGGTAGCCAAACCACAGAAGCAGAGATGACACGAGTCGGACACCAGAGTCAGACACTTGATAATCACGGCAGGCCTTATATCATGCTCTCGTCCCCCATTTAGAAGAAGATCAGAGTTGAAGTACACTTCTTCCAGAACAAGCCCAAAGTTGCCGGTCCAAAGAAGCAAGAACTCAAACTTCATGTGCATTGCCAAGGACTTTCAAGGACATCTCACTTCAACTAAACCCAACTTAAATGTTTGTATCTTATAATCCGCCGCAATCCACCCCTCACCTCTCATTAGCCACCATAAAACCAACCAATTCGACACTTGATGCTGGATAATTTACAAAATCATTAACCATGAAAAATGTGCATCCTAGTTGATTCCCTTGGATTCAACCTCGTCATAGTCTACCGCAAATGAAGGCCAAGGAAATGCATACATCAGCTGTAGTAACGCATAAATGTCGGCATCAGGTCTCGACCATGGGTTCAGGCTCGGATGGCTCTGAGCATGATTTCTGGGATTGGCGGACAGAATTAAAAAGAATATCCTTAATAACCTAGACGAGCAAAGAGAAACAGTCAGTGCATTGCTAAATAACAAAGCACGTAAATTGAAGTCACTTATCATGAGCAGATATTAAGCACAATCCAAAGTTCAAGAATGAATGGTCACCTGTGACATTAGGCCATGCACTTGCTCTACGGTTATTTTTGCACTATCACGAGTAATCTTGGTGAGTTGAGAGTCTTCCTGCAATTTACCAAAAAGTTGTCAACAAGATATTCTGAATTGTAAAAGAGACAGACTAGAAAGCAAATTTCAAGGTGCTTTGAGAGAAATGGTATAGTTGGCCATAAAATTTTTGAACCTTTAGATAAACCTATTCTTTTCCCTCTAAGCAAATGATGTATAAGATGAGCACCAACCCAAAAATGGATAGGAGTGACTTTGCTCAACGGAGCAATAACTCATCGAGACGGAGAAAAAAAAATTGTATCTGATTTCAAGCACTATGTATAACCTAAAAGAAAAAGGCCAGAGCACAAAAAAATCAGGCATCCAGCTTTGTTACAATGGACAAAACCAGGATGCCACTGAACCATATCCATTTTTAAAGGGGAACAGAACCACCAAACTACTTCGACTATATAAATGATAAAAAAAATTGCACGGGGATCTCCTATTCATAAGAGCATCATCATCATCATAAAATTGTAAAACCTTTACATGGCTTACTCAAGCTTACTGAACTAGAAACTAGAAAACTGCAAAACTTCATGCTATAACACAGGTAAGCAACAAGGAGAGCAACAAGCACAGATATTGGATTGTTTATTCAAATGTGCCTTCCAAAGAAGTTGAAAGCTAAAGTCCCCGGAGGAATGATTCACGATCATGGGAAAGCTCAGTCCAAAGTTCAATATCGAAGATAGGTGCTGCGGCGAATGATTCACGATAACATTGTATATTGATCATTCTAGAGAACTTTACCAACAAGATCACAGGAAATCATATGGATTTCCATATCATAACGTGGGAAGACAAAGCTGAAAGCAATGAACTGAAATTCATATGGAAGCCTGGAAGTTTGCAATTTTTCAAGAAGCTAATCTTCAGATGTCTCTGAAATCCTTCACCTTTTATAGTGACTGCACAGGTTATCTTGCATTCAAGAACAAGCTATACATAAGAGGAGGTCCAAATTTGATGTTCCATCCACTCAATGAATCACTCTTAACAGGCTTCATGTAAACCGAAGTTCTCATGAATTCATCCTACGTAGAGCAAATTCTCTAACTCCCATTCTCTTTTTAATCACTGATTCACAATCAAAAACTGGTTTACGTGCCCATCTAGCAGCAGAAAAGGCCTGCTTTATGTCATTTTCTAGGGTTGTCAGTGCAGCAGCAGACATGATCTCAACATTACATCATCTCTCAATTGCCAAAGAAAATCAAAAAAAATATCATCCCATGTTCCTTAGAAGGCCCTGAACATAACATAAAATATTAAGGTTAATTAACTTTCAACAGCACTCTAATGGTTACGTGGAATGGCCACAACTGATTCAGGAACGTAGTAGAAGTTAGTAAAATTGCCCATAACCATAATAAAAGCATAGTGACAACAGAAACCCAAAAAGCAAGAGCAATCGCTAGCAAGATAGCAAGAAAAGGATGAGAAAAAGCAATAATCACCTCCTTCTTTCTCTGAGGAGGTGCTATCAATGGCCCGAAGCGAGTATGTGCCAACTGATTTTCTGCTTGCTCTAGCTTTTCAGCTGCATAGTGGACGAAAATGGATATGTTTGAGTAATGGGAAACATAGAAACAAACAAATCAACCTCATGTTATAATTCGGCCAGAGAGAAACTAGAAGAACAGATACCTAGATCAGAAATCTGTCCAGCAACGTAGTCTCCATTTCCTAATAAAGGTGAAGATGAAAGAGTGTTCACCCAGTACTTGTTCCACAACAGATCCAGGAGGTGGGAATCAAGAGAGGACTTAAAATAAGTGATATCGAGAGCATAATACTGCAGAAGCAAACATGACAAGGAGTTAAAGCGGCAGCAATATACAGGCTCAAAAAGTTGAAACCTAAGAAAAACTAGGAAAAACCTGTTTACAGTGCACGCCAAAGTCCTCGATTTTATTTAGAGGGATAGTTTGATACTCGGAAACAGGGTCGTCTTGAGGCTTATACCCTTCTGGATATGTCCTGAATGCCCCAATCTCCACTTTACCCGCAGACACAGTCCTCGTCGGATCAATGACAACAGCCAAAAAGGGTTCTTGAAACTGCTGGTTGAGCATTTGCGTCGAAACATCAATGCCGGAGAGCCAGCACCCATATCCAGGATGCGAATGGTACCAACCAACAACATTCTCCAATCTCCCAGCCTACATACAGAATTTTGTACTCTACTTTAAAAATCATAACGAGCACTGCCACCATCTCAGGCTATCACACAATTCAAAGCAAAATCATCGCAGGCATAAAACGAAATTAAAGAACTTGACAAAAACCCTCGTTTTTCCTCAACACCCTTCAATGAATTCAATAAGCTACTCCAAGATTCTTGATTCGATACCACTTAGAAACATTGAATAGGACGATCCGATACCCGAAAACTAGGGTTCGAGGGAGAGGGAGCAAAGACGAAGGGCCAAACCCGAACCTGCTTGTTGGTCTGGGAATAATCGACCATGTACTCGTACGCATCGGCCTGGGCGTTGACCCTAGTCTCGGTGCCCTCGACGGGGAGGGCGAAGGCGTCCATGACGATGATGGCGTCGCCGTCGGTCTTCCCCTGCATCAGCCCCATGACCTCGATGGTCCCGCCGGAGCGGGCGTGGACGACCATCTTCAGGAGGGCGAGGGCGGAGATCTTGACGCGCTTGAAGTAGTGGGGGTCGTGGGACCAGGGCTTCTCCTGTTGGAACCGGACCTGGCCGGCCTCGTCGTAGAAGAAGATGGCGTCCGACTGGTCGTGCTTCGACGGGTCGGCGGCGCCGGAGCCCGAGCCAGAGCCGGAGCCGGAGCCGGCGGCGGTGGTGGAGAGGATGTTGTTCTCGAGCTCCCACGTCTTCTGGGCTATGGCCGCTTGCGAAGCCAAGGCATCCATGGTTTTTTTCCTCCCTTTGGCCTCTGGAGTTTTTGGTTCGAGCGTGACGGAGAGAGAGACTGTATAAGAAGAGGGACTGAGGACTCGATTGAAAAGACGGATAAAAGAAGAGGGACCGGGAGAAAATATTGGGCGGGCCGGGCGCTCCACGTCACCGTGCGCCCTCCCAATAAGGATGCGACACGTGTCGCCACGTGGCTCCACCAAGAGCCGGGTCCCGCTTTTGGTTTTAGCCAAATTTTTGCCCCTCTTCATTAATGGCCGCGTCCTTTTCTGTCTTTCTCCCGCCCTTCGCATTTGAAGTGCTCTTTCTCTTCTGTCTTCTCCCGCACGAAGTCTCTCTCTCGCAAAAATCGCTCGATCGCATCCGGCGATCGGTCGTCGGGAGGGGATGACGGCGAGGAAACGAGGTGCGGAGCTCGTACAAGGGACCGCTGGAGATGGACGCGTTGGAGGAGGTCCTGCCTATGAGGTCATTGGATCGAGCTCCCGAGTTCAAATTCGGTAACTTTAAGGGTTCTCTCTTACGGGGGACTTTTTACTCGAGGATGGGTTTGGGGGGTCTGGATCGATTTGTGCTGCGAGTCCTCATGCTTGTTGAGATTCTTGTGTCGGTGGTGTTTGGAAGGATGTTTCCTGGATTGTCCCTGTATCTGTTTGATCAATCTATGGAGTGGATGCTCGTTGATGCGTGATCCTAGGGAGATACCCGTGTCGCGATGCTTCAATTTCATCTGATTGAAGCAAATTTCGATTGGTCATGAACTAGGGTTAGAGATCTTCTAGGAAAGAACACTAAATCGGGACGATGTGATGGCTTGCCTTGAAGTCCTGTGTCCGGAGGTAGCATTATGATGTTGTTTCATAATCTGTTGAATGTCTTTCAAATTCCACTTATCATGGGATTATCAGATTTGGTTGCTCTTTTCCTCATAAAGGTTGGAGTTGGAGTTCATTAATGGTTAGATTCGTTAGGTTAGAGCTGAGTTAAGCGACTGCTTTTGCATACTTGATGTCAAAATGATTGCTTTACCTGAAAAAAAATTCGACTTGAGTCGATTTTCTCAAACACAGGGGGAAAAGTTTGAGTTGAAATGGTCCTTCACTATCCGTGAAAATATACTGTCCTTTATGTGCCATTGATTGTGGTTGCTTTTGAATATTTGCAGGAGGGGCATATCGAAATTCTATGATGGCATGTCGATATCTTTCACGAGCATAGCAGATGCTTCTGCTTTTTCATATGTTAAAGAGATTGTGAAACCGGAAAATGCTTACAGCAGAAGGCGCAGTGATGGATTTATAAGATGGGCTTAAGGCCCATCCGCTCAATCCGGGCCAAAAAGGGCCCGGCCCACGGGAATAGAGCCCGTGGAAGGGAAAGGTATAAAGGGAGGAGAGAGAGAGAGAATACACCTCTTGGAAATCAGAACGTACATACGTTCCTCTCCCTCTCTCCCAGAAAAGAAAAACGCTCTCTTTTTCTCCCAAACGCTCAAGGCGACGCCGTTTCCCTTTCAAGGCGAATTGACATCATCGGGGCCAGAATTTCTTCCTCTTCTTCAGCGTTGGTGTTTAATTTGTGGCTAACAAGGTACGCTCGAATCCGTGGTGTGCTTTACAATCGGTGATGCGTGTTTTCCAGGGCTTCGTCTTCCGCATTGATTTAGGGGTTCGATTTAATGTCGAATCCGGTTTTCGGGATCCGTTATTCCCAACATTGGTATCAGAGCCCTGTTTCACGTTTTTCCCGATCAATTCTGATGTTTTTGATTGATTTTTCACGAAATCCCTTCGGCCGTACGGAACCGGGCGAAAATCCCGACACCCGAGCGCTTTTCGGCCTTTTTTCTGAGTTTTCGTAAGTCAAAATCAAATTATGAAGGCACTGGGAGAAGCGCGACGCCGAGACGAGTCCGGCGATGTGTCGACCGCCGCCGGGAGACGCCGCACGCGCCCACACGCGCGGCCGGAAGGCGCTGCGCGTGGGCGCGACAGCGCCCGGGCCGCGCCGGCCGGCCAGCGTGCGCCACACGCGCCGGTCCGCGGACCGACGCGTGCTAACGTCACCCACTGACGTCATCGTGACGTCACCAACGGTCGATAACCGTCGGGGATGACGTCAGCGCCGACGACGGTTGGCCGGCCGACGACCCCGACCCGCCGGCGACCCGACCCGACCCGATCGGCTGGCGCGTGCCGCGCACGTGCGGGCGGCGCGTGTGACGTCGGCACGCTCACGCGCGCGGCACGTGCGGTCGGTTCGTCCGACCGGTCCGGCCCGCGCGCCCGTTGACCGACCGTTGACCGACGACCGTTGACCCGTTGACTTTGACCGTTGACCGAAAAAAAAAAAATAAAATAAAATAAAAATAAGGAATTTGTTTTCTTTTTCATTCATGCCTATGTGGGTTATAAGTGATCCATTTTTAATTCTGCATTTGTTGCATGAATTTTGGAAAATTATGTATTTTCTCTTATATTAATTATGGATTATAAGTGATCCATTTTTAATTTCGTATTTGTTGCGGAACTATGATGCGTTATGCAAGGATACCCGCAATCCCGAGAACGAACGAGGGAAATGCAAGACTTAAGAGGCTGATGACGAGTTAGCGATTATCGGTGGCATGATGGTGATTTAGTATCACATGTGGTCAAGGTCAATCAGATGATACGGGAAATCATCTGGAATGGTTATCTCATGCCGGATTTTCAGAAGGTGTTGGCTTTGATGAACACTCTTCCACCTGAATGGCAAGTAGTGTTGGATCGGCTATGGGAGATCAACGTGGTCCCGGGTTATAGGAGGCTGGTGGAAGCTTTTGTGAGAGAGCACTATAGGATTGAGTTGACCAAAACTTCAACCCTTAGATTGAGCGCCACCTGGCACCGAGTGAATGCGCCTTGGAGGCGACATGAAAGCTCTTCAAAATTTTTTCCATGGTTGGCAAATGTGCCTTCGGTTTTCTCAGATGTTTTGACTGATAGATTAGAATGGTCATTCCCTATTTATTTCTTTGATTAATTGTGTAATGATTACTACCTAATTGTGTTAATTGAAAGCATTATTGTTTTTGGATTGTATGTCAATTATCTGTTGCTTTGTTATTGTTGGTTGCTGTAGGTAATTAGTCTGTGGGTAGTAATAGAAGTTTTTGTAACTTCATAGAATTTATTTGCATAAGATAATTATATTAATAATAATTTTAAGTTAGGATTTTTTGGAGGATGATTGGAAACATAGTGACCTTTTGATTTCGAAGCCTTACTTGAAATTATTTATTAATATAATGGGTCTATGCAAATAGGGATGCATAAATGATAGGCATTAATTATTCGTGCATGTATGTCGATGTGTTCAGAACGATGGTTCAGCAACTAAGAATGTAATTGTTGATATGAACGGCAATAATTGTGAAATATTGAATATGAAGATTCAATATGTGCTGGAAAAGCAAGAAGCACTAGAAGCTCTTGACCACATTATGGAAGATATTGAGGGTGTCGTGCACCACCTTGAGCTAGTAGAGGACCGCCTAACGGTATTTGAGCCGTAAATAGACATTTGCTATGCTGGTTCTAGCTTAGAAAGGGCTTTGTGCTTTAAGCACAAATGTATTGATTCGTTCAATATGTTTGAATGCAAATGATCAAGTCCTTATTGTAAGAAATCAAGAATTAACCAACACAAGAGAGGAAAACGTCCTCAAGTGAAGAAAATGTCAAGAGTGATGTGTTACAATTGTGACAAGAGAGGTCACTATGCTCGCGATCGTCGTGAGCCAAAGAAGCTATACACCTCTTGTACATTTGAGAACTTTGCTTATGTGTCAAGTTCTCGCATTATAGGCTGAATCCAATCCTTTGTGGAATGTAGATTCAAGAGCGACAGACCATGTAGCAAAGGATAGAGGATCCTTCGTGGAATTCCGACGATACCAATTGGAACCAATTGGCACCTGCCAATTGAACATGCATGGTGGACGCATCTTGATGTTCTATATGCTCTGGAGATTCGTCGAAATTTAAGTGTCTGTCTTAGTGTTGGTTAAGCTTGGTTTTGGTATGAACTTTCATAATAAAGGTGTAGATTTGTGTTTAGATACGAACTACTATGGTTGTGGTCACTTTCTAGATGGTTTTATTGTACTAAATGTTGACTGTGATGATGTCAATATGTTATCCCTTATTTCACGTCTTCTATCTTATATGATAATGATGTGAATATGATGGTATGCTAGACTTGGTCATATGGGCCAACAACATATGAAAAGACTAGCCAAAAGGGCTTGTTGGGCAATATTGAAAAAGTTGATTTGTCCATATGTGAGCATTGCCTAGTAGGGAAAATGACAAGGAGACCATTTGGAAAAGGTAAAAGAGCTGAATTTCCTCGGCATTTAATCCATTTGGACATCTATGGTTCAATGAATATGAGAGGAAAGCAATGGGCTGTTTGTTCCATCACTTTTATAGATGATTCTACTTGATTCGGATATGTCTATTTGATTTCTCATAAATCTGAAGCATAAGTTGTTTTAGAAGGTTTATGAACCTGGTAGAAAATCAATTAGACAGGAAAATAAAGGTATTTAGATCCAATCGAGGTTAAGAATATTTATCGATAAGTTCAGAAAATTATGTGATGAAAAAGGAATAGAAAGATAGTTGTCTATTCCATATACTCCTCAACAAAATGGTGTTGCGGAGAGAAGAAACAGAACCCTACTTTGGAATGGTTAGGTCCATGATGGCGCATGCTAACTTACCCATCACTTTTTGGAGTGATGTGTTGTTGCTCGCTGCCTATATACTTAACCGGGTGCCTTTCAAATCGGTTATTTCCACTTCATATGAGTTATGGATAGTTAGAACACCGGACTTAAGTTTTCTTAAGCCATTGGGTTGTGCTGCCTATATTCATGAATCCTCTCACAAGTTTGGGAAACTGGGTCCCAAAGAAAATAAGAGTATTTTCATGAGATACTACGAACACTCAAAATGGTATGTGTTCATGGGTGAGCAGGAAAGTGGGAGTATAACTGAATTTGAATCACGGGATGTCACATCCTTAGTGGATGAATTTCCTAAGAGGGGCGAAATAAGGGAAAATTACTCCCTATTTGAAAACTTGGATCAAGATAATGATGTCAGTGGAGTTTGTCCAAGTGGGAGTAATATGAGATGTAATGAATTGAATTCAACTCATTCTCAATTGCAACCACCTGATGTGACGACATCATCATTACCTAATCCAAGTGGGAGCATGATGGGGAATGATGTGCTAAGTGTACAATCTCCTATACGGTGAACAAGTCTTCAAAGTATTCTCGTCGACGTTTTGACATTAAAGGGGAAACTTTTATGGTTGCTCCACAAGATGAGGATGAGCTAAGAAATATTAATGAGGCTCTAAATTGCCCTAGTAAGGAAAAATGAATTTATGCAATAAAAGAGGAAATGGAGTCAATGAAATCAAACCAAAGTCTGGGAACTGGTTGATCTTCCAAAAGGACGCAGAGCTATAGGAACAAGTAGGTTCTCTAAATAAAGCGAAAGGATGATGGCTCAATAGAAAGGCATAAGGCTCGCCTTGTGGCAAAGGGGTATAATCAACAGGAAGAAATTGATTATGAAAATACATTTTCTCTTGTAGTGAGATTTACCTTGATTTGCATTATTCTGGCAATAATGACTAGTATGGATCTTGAGTTACATCAAATGGATGTAAAGACTGCTTTCCTCAATGGAGAATTAGAGAAAGGAACATATATGGAACAACCTGCTGGTTTCATAATGAAAGGCCAAAAAGAAAATGTATGTCGACTTTGTGGGTCGATATATAGTATTAAGCTTGATCGTCGAGACAAAGGTATATACATTTTCATAATGCCATAGTGGCATATGATTTTACAATGATTGACGAGGATCATTGTGTATATATCAATAGATCCAATGATCAATTTGTGATCATATCATTATATGTTGATGATATACTAATTGCCGGAAGCAATATGGAGTTGGTTAATACTGTCAAGAGATGGTTGTCTTCCAATTTTGAGTTGAAGGATATGGGATTGTAAACCCATAGACACTCCTATTGCAAAAGGTGAAGGATTGAGCCATAAACTGTGTCCAAGGACTCCACAAGAGAAGGAACAAATGAAACATGTTCCTTACGCTAGTGCTGTTGGGAGCTTGATGTATGCTATGATGTGTACAACACCCGACATATGCTTTGCAGTCGGAATGGTGAGTAGATACCAATCCAATCCAGGTCAAACACATTGGAAAGCCGTTAAGAGAATACTGAGGTATCTAAAGGGGACTGCTGATTATACGTCGAGTTATTAAGGAAAGGATACGCAACTCAAAGGCTATTGTGATACCGATTGGAGAGGAGATTTAGATGAAAGAAAATCTATCTCCGGGTTTGTTTTCTTACCGAATAATGGCACCATATGTTGGAGCAAAGTAAGAAACAAAAGTGTATAGCCTTGTCCACGATGTAAGTTGAGTTCGTGGCATTATCAAGTTGAGTGTAAGAAAGTGTTTGGCTTAAGAGATTTTTGGATCATTTAGGTATTATTAGAAGTGCTGCAGATTTATTGTTGGTTAACTGTGGTAGCCAAGCAACAAAAAGCGTATACCAAAGATCCAAAATATCATGGCAAGACCGAACATATAGATACCAAGTATAATCTTGTCAAGAATATGGTTGCACGAAAAGGTGTGAACTTAGAGTATATACTACGCATGGAATGGTAGCAGATCCTATGACAAAGCCAATACCTAGAGATGTGTTTTGTGGCCATATGAAATCTCTAGGATTGCGTAGAGACTGATGTACTGAATATTGTAGTTTCCCTAAATGTTCACAATTTGATGAATTTGAGTTTTCATCATTAATGCCGATGAATCTTTGTTTAATCCTTATGCATCTTAATGCTTAGTGCATTACTTTAAGTTGAGAAGTATGTCGGACAGATATAAGATTAGCCCACTCACACGGGTAATCGCCTATATTTACTGTGTGATAAATAGAGATGAGACAGTATTTAAGCTTATTATCTAGGTGATAATCGAGAGCTCAAGCTCAAAATACGCATGTCGTCTTAACTAAGTGTTAAGATGAGGACATAATACTTATGATGTCCGAAAGTAAAATACCCCACACATTTTACTTTATCATGTCTATGATGCCAGATGTGAGTTCTGATGAATTTTGTGATTGAGTAGATACGTGAACTCAAGTTAGACATTGGGTATGTCTGAACTATCATCTGTACGCTATTGAAAGGTATAGACATACACTCCATGGGAAAGGAGTTAATACCGTAATACGTATTTCATACTACGTATGCATGAGACGACCAATAAGAGTGACAAAAGTTTGATCTCAACTTTTATGTCGTGTGAGACTCTTGAGGAAAAGAGTTCCTCAATTTTAAAGTCCCCTCAGGACTCTTACTTATTCTCAAGATTTCTATTTAGTGTTTGCTATCTTAGTGTGTTGCCAATGGTCATGAGTTTGATTCGATCTAATGGGGCATTTCTAGAAAAGCAAGCTGGACTGAAATTGAGAGTTTGAAGGAAAGAGGAAGATCGATTTTGGAGAATCACATTGTAGTTTTGTATTCACCGGTTAACCAATTATGACTGTCTTTGTGATAATCATAATTGTGAATACAATATATAAATCATTATTTAAAAGAGATCAAGAGAGATATAAATGTGATCGATCGATCTGGGGTACTGCATACTAAATCTACTCGGAGTGTGATGCCCATTATGAGCTGCTATATATTCCTAACAAGATGTATAGCAACGAGCTCTCAAAGTATCTTGGTCGCACGGATTATTCACCGGTATGAATGTTGAAGAGAGAAAAATAGGATTATGTTCGGCCCACCATGTTAAGTGAGAGTCTATGCTGGATTTTTCTCGATGGGGACCGAGTAGGGGCTGTCCGCCCATGTTGGTTTTGGACCACCATGTGCGAGTGGGAGATGATGGATTTATAAGATGGGCTTAAGGCCCATCCACTCAATCTGGGCCCAAAAGGGCCCGGCCCACGGGAATAGGGCCCGTGGAAGGGAAAGGTATAAAAGGGAGGAGAGAGAGAGAGAAGACACCCTTTGGAAAGTAGAACGTACTTACGTTCCTCTCCCTCTCTCCTAGAAAAGAAAAACGCTCTTTTTTTTCTCCCAAATGCTCAAGGTGATGCCGTTTCCCTTTCAAGGCGAATTGACATCATTGGGGCCAGAATTTCTTCCTCTTCTTCAGCGTTGGTGTTTAATATGTGGCTAACAAGGTACACTCAAATCCGTGGTGTGCTTTACGATCGGTGATGCGTGTTTTCCCGGGCTTCGTCTTCCGCATTGATTTAGGGGTTCGATTTAGTGTCGAATCCGGTTTTCGGGGATCCGTTATTCCCAACACGCAGAAATATCTTTGCATCCAGTCACATGTTGGACAGAAGCCGCAGTTTTTCCCTGAGAAGTAACATGGTGGGGATATCTAAGAGAAGACCACTCACCTCGAGCAACAGCGCATTAGTCTTGAAGGTTGGTGCTATGTGCAACTCAGAGAGTTTTAGTTCTGCGAGTGAAGACTCTAGTACGAGCTCAGCATCACGATCTCCTCCTCAGCTTCCGCCTCTTCATCCACATAGAAAGGGTTCTCATAACCAGATAGCTTCTCCTCAACAGAATTTTTTGTCTTGGCGGTCATACTCCTTGGCTGATCTGCAGCAGTGTTCGAGCCCATCGAGCTCGGTCCTTTCTGACTCAATGACCGAAAAAGCTGACCCCAAGGATTTAGCTTGAGATCTGTAGATTGTGCTCGGCTCGGTTCAGTTTCATACCCACGAGGTTCATTTGCGTTTGGGGGGTGTATGGTTTTTATTCAGGTTTTGGATACATCTGCCACTTGTACTAAGTAATTTATTTCTCCATGAGGATATCAGGGCGTTGCAAAACTATGCAGCGGGCAGGGCAAAGCCACATCTGAGGTGCAAAGCCATTGCCCATGTATTTTGCGGGACGATGGACTGGTAGTATGTATATATGTTCACTTGCATCAAAGAAAAGTTAGTAGTCCATTTCAGATGATCGTGTATTTTCTGCTGAATCAGAACCCAAGGCTTTTACTGTTGAATTTTGAATGGAAGATTCTTGAGGTGGTAAAACCTGGGTTAACCTTCAGTCGGTAGTTCTAACCAGATTTAGATGCTGTGTATTCCACTATGTACCAAAATCACTTGGCAAACGATCTTTGATCTATTTTCAACTGCATCCATTCATTGGTACTTTCTACCATCAGAACAAAGAGTACTCGACAACATCCAGTGCCCTCGGCAGACCTGATTACATCTATGGCTCACTTGACAGTATTGCTGGACATTTTCCAGTGCCACACGATGACCCGACGGCGGCGATGGCGGTCCACCATGTGCAAAAATTAGTATCATGTACTTCAACGTAGTGCAACGCTTATGGTAAGAATCAGGGTACAACCCCATTTGACCTATCAGTATCAGTGAGTTTGTTCAACCTTTTCACTTCAGCTAGAAAGCTGATACTAACTAGAGAAGTACTAAAACTAACATGCTAACAAGAGAATGTCGAGTTCCACATATTTATACACATTTTCCCTCTTTGCCTCCATCCCACCGAAAAGCCTACCCATCCTTACTTAAGCCGACTTTTCGAGTCCAGCTCATTTTCCGAGAGATCACCTCACCAAATTTACGGAAGAGTTGGGCATCCGAGGTGCTCATGGCTGAGCAATTTACCAAGTGCGGAGTCTTCAAATTTGCATACTCGTCCATGTAACTAGCGATCTTTGTGCTCGGGAGCGGAGCGAACTCTACCGCAGATAACTGCTTCGGCGGGGTTGTGGACGGCAACGGGCTTCCGAGGACCCTAGCCACTTCGTGCATGGTAGGACGTTCCGATGGTTGCCTCTTAGTGCACAAGAGAGCAAGTTGGAAAACCTTCTGCACCGCTCCGAGATCTTTACATGTGGCAGTGACATCGGGATCAACCGTTTCCATTACCGAATCGCTTGCAGTTTTGGATAAGATCTAATGAGAATCCAAAGCAATTTATATAAGAGAAATCTCTAGAGCTACTTATTGTGCATTATGCAAGTAGTCATTATTGTGAACAACGAAACTGCAAAGATCGACCAAACATGCAGAGCCCTAGAATTCTAACCACGGAATGACAAAGATGCCTTTCCTCATAGAGCGTGCAAAGAACATGTTTGATACCATGACCGGATCTAAAATTATTTTTAGCTGGGCAACTAAACTGCCGATATTATGCAATTGCCCAAGATTCGGCTAGCCACTGCTCGCAACAGTCTTGTTTATGTAAGAGTTATGAACTAATGCTATGTTCCTTTCACGGAAAACAACTTTCGAGAAAATATTTTCGGGGATTTCCGGTGTTCGGGTGGGCGGAAATTAGACGGTCAAAGAAAACATTTTCCAGTCAAAGGAAAATCCCCTCGTGACATCGTGGAAAATGATTTCCTCTTTTCAAAAGAGGAAATCATTTTCCCGTCCTCTCGCACGCGCTCCCGTGCTCGTTCTGGCGCTGCTTCTTTCCTTACTCTACCCTCTCTCTCACGAAACGAAACCTAGGGTTTCTGATCAGCGGACTCTGTTGAGTTGCACACTCACCTCAGACGGTTTCCCCTCGCCGAAAGCAAAGAAATCTAGGTACGCGCCTCTCGCTTCGGCCGCCAGATGGTTTTCCCCCGGTCAGCCACGTGAATCGCCGGCGTTTGACTTCGTGTCTTTGCTCTGTTTTCACTTCTTTCCTTTGCCCGGATGTTTCGGATTCTCGATTTACTCGTGTTGCGGAAATTGTTTGCGGATGTGATTTTGCTGTTGTGCTGTTCTTTGATCTCGGTGGCGATTGTGGTCTGAGCCGCGCCCACCGAGGTGTTTCCTTGCCTTCCATCGCCATCGTTGGTGGCCAGGTCTCTCCCTCTCTATCTCCCTTTGAATCTCGTCGCGTTTACCTGTTCCCATCTAGACGCCCGTTTTCGTATATGCACGTCGTGCAACGTCAGAGATGCCGGGTGCTTTAGGCGATAATCGGCTTCGGTTTTTGATGTGTCCTAGCGGTTTTGGTTTTGGTTCTTCACGAGACAGGATCAATGCTTTTGCTAGCTTTTTGCATTTGTTGGTTGTTGCTTTTTCATTCTTTTTTTTTTACCGAGGCATTTGCATCAGTTGATTGATTTCGTCGTTGTTGCATTTGGAATAGTTTTCTGCTATTGCTGATGTTGTGAGTTTTCTGCCTCTCTTATTCTTCCCCTGCACTTTGAATTGTGCTTTCACTGTCAACGCACAGTTTGCTTTACATCTGCCAAACAATTGGTTGGCTTTATTGGATGACCTTCATTGAACATAAATTCTGACGAATTTGGCTTAAAATGAAGATCGGTTGCAAGTTTTGCTAACTCTGTTTTTATTTCTGGATGTCCCTCCTTTGTGGGTTTTCTTGATACTTAGCAGTGAGGGTATTTCAGCTTCTGCTTTGCCCTACAAGAGGACTCCTCTAAGCTGGCTCAAAATTTCTTCTCAGGATGTAAGAAGATTTTCGGCTGCGTTTGTTTGTTTTTGTAGGATAATGGCTAGTTTGTAGCTGTCGCCTTCCTCTCATGATCTAATGTAAGATGTGTCGCCTTCCTCTCATGATCTAATGTAAGATGTGTAAAATGAAGACTATTTTACTTGTTCATATATAGAGGCTCACATGTCAATAGATTTTTTTTTACTCTTCTAGTATTGCCCTTCTTGTATTTCACATGCATTTTGTGTTTAATGATTAATGTGTTCCAATATTAATGGTGAAGAGTGTGACTCTTCGCAAAGTAAGAGTCAATTCGCAAGTGTTTATTTGCCAAAAAAAAAAAACTCTATTTTAAATGGCAGTAGATGTGAAACATGAATCCAAATTCAGTTGTTTGGTTTCCCAGAATAATTTTGCCAAGTGGGTTCATTCTGAGTTGAACACCAATGGCTGAGGCAAACTATTCCCAAGCGAAAGAGTTAGAAAATATTTTTCTTACCGAACACTGGAAAACATTTTCCGAAACATTTTCAGGTTTTAGCCGAACACCGGAAAATATTGTCATTTTCCTGGAAAATGACTTCTAGGGAAATATTTTCCGGAATTGATTCATTTTCCGCGAAACAAACGGACCCTAAAAGAAAAACAGGAGGTATTCAAGGATTTTGGACGAAAGACAAACCAGGTGATGGAGTTTGAATTCATTGTCCACTGCTTTCCTGCCAGTCAGCAACTCCAGTAAAACAATTCCATAGCTGTAGACATCTGACTTCTCTGTGAGGCGAGAAGTGCAGGCATATTCTGGGTCTATGTAGCCAATGGTCCCCATTATGTATGTAGAAGTATGGGACTTCGTCGTGCACAGGCTCTTTGCAATCCCAAAATCAGTGAGATGCGCCTCAAATTCCTTATCGAGTATAATGTTTGATGATTTCACGTCCCTGTGGATGATACGCGGACTACAATCATGGTGAAGGTACGAAAGCCCCTCCGCGGCACCAAGTGCTATCTTGAGACGAGTATCCCAGTCAAGCTTCTTTTTCTTCACAGGGCCTACAGAAATCATTAATTTGTAAAGATCTTTGGTCGGAAGAATCCTGACATAATTAAAAACTAGGACCAGTTTATTTTAGATGATTTCAATATACGTGAACAAAAGAAAATTTAGCAGGAGCGAAATGAGTAATAATAAAAGCCACTCCAGATTTTCACTCTTTCACGCTCGCTCAATCTAGTTCTCACGTGTGATGGGAAAAAGTTTTGACACGCGCATTCACGTAAGAGGCTCTTGAGCAGGAAATCCAAGTCATTAAAAAGAAACTTCACTCACCATGGAGAAGATCCCAGAGGCTGCCATTTTCCAAAGAAAATATAGTACCATTATAATCTATGCAGCATTGGGGACAACATTGGGACAACAATAAACTTACAGAATAGTCAGACTAGGGGAGTTCATAAGTGAAATCACATCTCCAGATAAATTATTATGGTCCAGCCTCCTGTAAAGTTAAGCATAACATTATCCACATTTCATGTGTGAAAACAATACAATACCCAAACCTAATAAAGTTAACCAAGAAGTTACATCACTAGCCATCCAAGTATGAGGAGCTCAATTGTGATAATCAGTGATCACACCCGACACCGACATGACAACACAACAAAAGGTGACATGAACCACTCAGAACTACAATAGCAATTGCAAGGTGAGCTAGCAAATGTTTTGACCAAAACAGAAGTGAACATAAGTGACGTGTAGCCATAAGGCTTTCTGCCTAATAGTACCGAGTTTTAAGGCATTAGGGCACAGGTATAGGTCACTGGGTGAGTCTATCCCTGTTGACTAGGGGAATAAAACAAACATGCAAAAAGAGCTTAGAACATCAATAAGCATCTGACATTCATGTTTCTCAAATATCTGGGTCGGGGAATAGGCAGCTAAGACAAATGAATAAGCTCAAACAACGAACAATTTGTGAATAACAATCTCAAGCACCAAATATATCCCAATTTAGGAATATTATGAAAACCATCAAAGGCCTATCAAAGGGAGTGAATGCGTACAATGAGAATATGCTTTGAAGTTGACTAAGTTCTTCAGGGATCAAGCTTGATAGATGATTATTTGAAAGATCTCTACAAGGCTTAAATTAGAGACTCGGGAATTTCTCAGTCTTCAAAAGAAATCATAAACAATCTGCGTATATAAATTTAATAAGAATCTTAAGCTCCGGAAATTAAGAATCATGGGAACGAACATACAGGTCAAATAACTCAGTAAGTTTCCCAAGCTCAGGTGGAATACTCCCTGTGAGATGATTATCATTTAATTCCCTGTTACAGAAGAATTTTGCACATTATTTAATCACTTCCGAGAGCGGTAATCTGCCAAAAGGAACATTCAACATGGAGCTAGGGGTGAGAAGATGTTCTAAGCGGCCTGAAACATGCAGAACATATTCTAATTGATGTTTATTAAAGTTTATGAAGGATGCCAGAATTATCATGAGAGCGGACTTGGAAAAATTACATAGAATAGGAGAATGAAATAGTTATAAAGATCCTCAATCTGTAAAAAAAGTTGCAGAAATGGACTCCCCATGTAGATGAAATCGCATGCATAGCTTCAAAACAATCCAATATATGAGAAACTAAGCATACAAATAATGAAGCTTTGACGTAATTCCAAGCTCCGGAGGGATTTGTCCGGTCAGTTTGTTGCTAGTACCTACAACATGTTTCATACCCAGGTCAAGCTTAACCCAGCACAAGAAAGATGCCAACGTGACCCTTAGAATTAAGTACAAGTGTAAAAAAATGATAGCAAGTATCGAGGATAATGTACAGTTTCTCCTGTCAAAGCAATGACATTTACTTGCACGACTCACAATTGTAGCACTTTACAGCTTGGTAGTTCTTATAGAGCTTGTGGTCCTGGTTGGAGCACAAAAAACAAAAGAATTTTCAGAAAAGTATAGCCCTCACAATCTAGAAGTCAACAACTTCTTGAGTTCCCTTCGAATAATCTTTCCAGTAGCTGATTTTGGAATTGAATTGGCAAAAACTATTTTCCTCACTTTCTTATAGGGAGCAACCTTTAAGCACAAAGATGCGTACATTGAAAAGCTTAGTTCATTTGATTATCAAGAAAGACGGATGAAGCCTGGTCAAATGTGTTTAACACAATAAAATTCATTGGCATACTGCTATTATGTTTTATAAGTGACATAACTTGGGAAATGGAAATGTCTAGTTTGTGGATGTGTGCATGCGAGATGACATCTAATTGACTTGATGAGAAACCTGTGCGGCTAAGCTAAGTAGTCCATGACATATTCCTCATAAAGATCGCTTCCAATTCTCCTGACCATGAATGCCAACAATATCTCACCCGATTCTTCATCGAGGGCACTGTATGTTACAAAGAAAATAAGTAACAGTACATCACTAGATCAACATTGCAAGAAAATTAAGACATTAAAAGAAATTTGACTGAAACATCATATGTTCAAACTTTGTTCCAATTATAAACATATTTCACAGTAAAGATGGATTGGTTCTTTCACCTTTTTCAACTATATTAATTCCCATAAACAAAAAATGAAGATAATTCAACTGCGAGATAACATAAATTTTTTGAGAATGTATTTTCTCGCTCTCAAAATCTACATCACAGAAAAGGAATTTACTCTACTCTCGATTTTCTTGTCCAAACTAGCAAGGCTTGTTTTTTCTTTTTTTCCTTTGCTTACTATGTTGCTGCAACATCAACATTGTTAGGAGGGGTACTTAATACGACCTCTAGATCCACAGGAGCTATATGTTGGCAGTACAAGATATCACGTTAAGTTAAATAGTATCATAAGAAAAAATAAGTTTGTTAAAGAGCATGTGAGAACATGTTACGATTGATAATCTCTTAGGAACTCATGTTCGGTAATAATCTCCTTTTGATATATTGAAAAGAAGTGAAGATATAAACCATAGCACCGTTTTCACTTTTTAGCATAAAGCAGAGAACTAACCTATCTCTAAAAGCCACTTGAAAAATCAAATTTTGGCAAATCTACGACAACAATCAACATGAACCATAAAGCTCTTACCTGAAAGCCGCTAGCACATAAGACAAAAGAATTGTCAATGCTGTATTTTTCAAAACTTTGTTTACCTATCCTTCACCTCCCAGTGTATTATGGTGCAAACATGCTTTGTTTATACCTTAAGAATTGTTCAATTCATTCATCTCAAGATGTTGAAATGAATTTGATGACTCCTATACAAAGGTATAAATAATACATTCAAAAAAGATATAGTTTGTTAAACAATGTGACTGCATAAATAGTATCTCAAATAATCTCATGTCAAAAAAAGTGAGCCAACTTGTACTTGACTCAAATTGGTTCCAGGGGATCTATTATGGTACTCCAACATTTATCGCCAAAAAATCATTATCATTAAGCATTAGAATATTTTAGGATCTAAAATTATTTTCATAATAGGTACCTGATTAGTGAATGGAGAAAATCTATTTATAATCCCTTGTGGCATGATGTATGGTGTTTGCATTTATATGAAAAAATAATCTCATTAGTATAATGTAATAAAATGCTTTCATGGGATCTATTATGCTACTCCAACATTTATAAACGATAAACCACTAAAAATAAACATTAGAATTTATAACAAATTTCAGCCAAAAATTATAATAGTAATGCAGACTTCTAAATACCTGACTTGTGAATGAGGAAAATCCATCCATATTCACAGGCCGCATGATATATGGTGGTTGTATCTATATAAAAAAACATCATTGGTAAAATGTAACAAAATGTTTCCAAGGAATCTATTTAGCTACTCCAATATCTATAAACGATAAACCACTAAATATAAACATTAGAATTTGCAACATATTTCAACCAATTATAATAGTAACCCAAACTTTTAAATACCTAACCAGTGAATGATGAAAAACCATTTATAATTCCTGGTGGCATGACATATTGTGATCGCATCTATATATATAAATTGAACCAATTAGTAGAATATAAATGTAAAATGTTGAACTCAGAATGACACACCTGATTATGGAAATTTACACTAATTATAGGATTACCAATGTTGCTAGGACAAAAGACATTTCGAATCTAATTTGAATTTATTGAATAATTTGGCACATGAGTCTTATCAAGCGTTGCTTGGATTGCCAGCTCTACATTACAAAATAAAAAATATATTAATTCAAATCATGTAGCTTATAAAAATAAACTAATTTTATGTCACTCAGCTAACCTCGATTTTTTATTGGCATCGGGGGTGTTTGCTTCTTAGATTTTTTCTTATTTTTCTCACTTGAGCTTTTGAGCATTCCATAACTCGTTTCCTTTCCTTTCCTTTGAAAGGGGTCCAATATCGGCATTTCACTTAACGAAGCCTCATTGTTATCATCATCACTAGCATCATTTGTCACAGCAACACTTGAGTTGTATAATGGAATTTCAGCCATTATTGCCTTCAAGTTCTTTTTTGCTATCATCATAATACTTTTATCATGGGCTTCCAAACTAATCACTCCAAAAGCACTTTGCATTAAAGCGGAAAACCGATTACATGTGGATGGACCAGGTGATATTTCATGAGATTCATCATTCACATACCATTGCTTCGCACCTTTAGTCCATTTTTCCAATATATAGGAAGATGGAATGACTGAAATTGATATGTTTCCATTCAAAATGTGCAAAGCATGACAACATAACCACCATTTCAATTCGAATAATTTGCATTCACAGGAGACTGAAAAGTCAATGGGGTTAAATCTAACAACATGTTCACCTTAAATCCCATCACACTTAAGAGTATATTCATAAATCAACCCATCGAAAGTGGTACCTAATATTCTTTTGGAGACAATTTGAAAAAATTCTTCATTAAACCTTCTAAAAATAGCACGAGTACATACCGAAACAGCATGTGTCAATATCTCATTATTCGAAATCTGCAATCCGGGCGTCCCACGAGAACTATAATCATTATAACTTTCAATTTCTCTCATATGTTTCAACTATTCTTCATAATAGTGAATGAATCGTATAAAGGTCGATGTCTTAGTAGATAATTGTTAGAATACATTGTTAGTGTTCTCGCTCCTTCGACTTGATCTTATACCATAAGAAAAAATATCACAACCAAAAGCAAAACTCCATTTATGTCTCAAGTCGTATAACCTTTGAAGCCAACTGTTATTCTCAGTACCCTACTTTTCTTCTATTTTTCTCCAAGTAGTTTCAAATTCATCCTCTAATTTGCATTTATACATAAGTTTTGAGAAATATTTATCCTTAAATCCCGGCTTGTGGTAAAGATGTGGAATATTTTGATTAGCATTTTTCCCAATGTGCCAAGTGCATAAGCGGTGTTGAGTATTTGGAAACACTATTCGAATAGCTTTTGCCATGTCATGGTCTTGATCAGTGAAAATAGTTTTTGAAGCCTTATTTTCTATAGACTTCAAAAACACCTCAAATAACCAGATAAATGAATTTGCAGTCTCATCCAACAAAAACGCACAACCAAATAAACTGTTCTTCCAATGATGATTAACTCCAATAAAATGTGCACATATCAATTTATACTTATTAGTACAATATGTGGTATCAAAAACCATCACATCACCAAAACAATCATAATCAAATTTGGATAAACTATCTCTCCAAAACAGATTGGTCAATCTACCATATTGATTTACTTATTGTGCATAGAAAAACATTGGATTTTACATTTGTATGCAATGAAAATGATTCAGAAGACTTTGACAATCTTCCCCATCTATATAATTTAATCTTTCACTTTGCAAAAAATTTTGACAATCACATAAGATGAAACCCAAATTTTGGCTTCCTCTTGCTTCATTTGCCAAAAACTTATATGCCATCGTCCCCCTAATGCTAACTTTTGTCATGTCAACTAAAACACCATTGCAAATGTCATAAATTATTCTTCCACATCTAATCAAGTGCCTTTAATGTTCCAATATAAATTCATGATTATGCTTGGGAACATAGTCTATGACTTCATAAGCGGCATTCTCAACTTTAAATCTAATAAATGCAGGACAATCACATCTAACTTCAAGTCTTTCATATTATCTTTATTGATCGAATGAGTTGATTGAAGATCCCTCACAATTACACACAAAAGTGCGTCGAGTTATTTCTCATTTATCGTTTTTTCTAATCTTAGACTTCCTCACTCCAAATCCTTTACATATAGCATAAACCACATATTTATGATATGCTTCAAGTTCACTTACAAAAATCATTCCTATCGTAGACTCAAAATCTTTTTACAAATCACGAATAACATGTGTTAAATCAGTAGTTTCATGCTGGAAACAAAGAACAAAAAATGATTAACACAATACTTTTACAAGTAAAATAACATCTCATCTATTTTTTGAAAAAGCAAATATCTTTTACATAAATTACCTCTGATTCAGCCATAAAATAATCTTACACGTGCGAATTAATTGACTAACGTGAGCAAACATTTGTCCGTTGGACTTCTTCCCGAATTGAAGAGAAATTGAACTTTGAAATTCAATGCCGTCCTAAACAAACCAAACCTCCAAAAAATCACAACACTGGACATTCAAGGGCAACACTACCAACTCAATAGCCAAAATTATGCAATTACCCACCAATAATTATGAAAAAAAAAAAAAACCTCCATAAAAATAGTAGAAACAGCAAAAAAAGAAGCATATCTTCATTTGGAATGACATTCTCAAAACTTTGTTTACTATGTTTAACATGTTATGATGGATCATGAAAATCTCAAAAAGCTCCCAAAATTTTAACAAAAGAAAAACAAAGAATTTAATTGTAGACCTATAAATACATGTCAACCCAACGAAATTCTAGTAACTTAAAATTTGGACAGATTAGAAAACCTCCCCCTATTAAGTGCAACTGAAAAATTCATATCTAAAAAAATATTCTTGCAGTCCACCCATTTAATCTAGGAGGAAATGATTATGTGGTGTAAATGTAATCACAAACAATAGAATGTTTTTTACTTCACTATAGACATTTCCAATTTTCTAAGATTAAACGAAAATTTCATAACACATTCTAAGTAATCAATTGGTGCTAAAGAGGCACACAACAAGCTTACTTTGGACTTTCTTAATACCTAACAATCTACAATATGCATTAAATGATACAACATGGAACCAACAATATCATTCAAGAAAAAAGAACAGCAAATGAAGCAAACTAGTTTGGGAGTCATTTTGGCACAAGAAAATAAAGAAAAATGAAAGCACCTAACCTAAATGTCAGTTGTAATGAGCTTAAAATAGAACTTCTCAACCTCCACAATATTTCAACAACTAATTACAAGCCCATCTTAATTTGCATTACAAACCAAACAACATTAAAATCCATAGATATTCAAAATATGAAACTTTAATGAAACAATACTATAAAAGTATATGAATCAAGGGAACAAAATAAAATATAATAAACAAACATTAATGATCAAACATATTGTTTTCTTAGCTAACATATAGTCAAGTTGTCTAACAATATCAAGATCTGTCAAAGCTGAAAATCGTTCACAACAGCGGCCGCAATGTTGTCATTACTCACTTTGAGCTCTTCAACACCTTATAGCAGCATGGAAACATATCATATGATCATTTTCATTTTTGTCCAAAAATAGGCGACAATAAACAGTTCAGAAAATATGATTCGTTTCTTTCATTTCTATTGATCACTTTTTCTGGCTGTATTTTAGTTAGTTGAGAAACATCATAGGCATTCTAAGAAAAGCCCAATCTTTCTCTATTCAACAGTAAATGGTTGTTTATATAAGAATATTGAGATGCAATTACAAGCCCGAGCCTTTTTTTTTTTTTTCAATTCTTCTTGATATCAAACTTTTTTTTCATCTATTTTTCTGTTTGCACCACCCAAGATATGAAAGTGTCATGACACATCAGTGATGTATAAGGTTTTGCCCTAGCTATCTAACATGTCTTTGCTCTTGAGGTGTAGATATGATCAAGCTAAAAATGCATTGTAATACATGATAGAAAATGTTACAAGTTTTTTTTTTTTTTTTTTTAATGAACCACACACACAATTGTGTAAACTCGCCTACCTGCCTTGTAGCTCGAGGCGACTGGTGGGCTTTCGGGTGTCTGCACTTGCTAAAGAAGGCAAGTGAAGACGATTACAGCTTGGGACCTAGCCAAGACCCACGGGGCTCTTGGGAGAAAGTGGTAATGGCGGAAGCGGCCGAGCTCGGACGCACCCGGTGAGCATTTGGGTGTCCGCGATCGCCTAGGAGGCACGGGCGAAGAAGGTCAAAGCTTGGGACGCAGCCATGACCAGCGAGGCTCTTCGGAGCAAGTAGCTCTTGGCGGTGACAGTGAAGGCAATTGAGCTTGGAGGCAAGCAATGGGCTTTTGGGTGACCACGCTCGCTAAAGAGGCCAAGGCGGAGATGGTCGGGACCCAACCACGACCGGTGGGGTTCTTGGGAGTGAGTGGCTCTTGACGGCAACGGCCGAGGTGGCCAAGCTTAGAGGCGACCGACTGGATTTTGAGCGTACGTGATCGTCAAAAAGGCCAAGGCAGAAATGGTCAAAGCTCGGGACCCAACCATGACCGGCAAGGCTCTTCGAAGCGAGTGGCTCCTAGCAACAACGACGGAGGCGGCCAAGCTCGGAGGTGACTAGCGGGCTTTTGGGTGTTCGCGCTCACCAAAGAGGCCGAGGCGTAGATGGTTAGAGTTCGGGACCCAGCCACGACCGAAAGGGTTCTTGGGAGCGAGTGGCTCTTGACGACGATGGTAGAGGCGGCCAAGCTTGGAGGCAACCGGCGATCGTTTGGTTGAGAGAGATGGCGTTGCAACTTTCATGGAGAAAAATGCAGAGACAAAAAAAATTGAAAGAGAATGGAAGGGGAAGGGACGCACGCTTGCGTGCAAATGGGAGAAATGGTGCAGAGAAAAGGCCGAAGCATTAAATGAGAGAGAGAAGTAGCAAAAATTTAATTGAAAAATAATGGTGGGCCCCGGCTCCAGGTGGAGCCACGTGGCAACACGTGTCACATCCTGATTGGGCGAGCGCACGATGACCTGGAGCGCCTAGCCCACCAATATTTTCTCAAAGGTTGGAGGGAGAAACCGACGGAGGGCCAAAAAGAAAATTTGGAATATGTGTGCATTAGAAGTCCTAAAAAATTTAATGAAAGCATAATTAAATTCTAAAATTTTCAAAAAAATACATTCAAGTTCAAAACTTGTAAAATTAGTGTAATCAAGTATTTCCATTAATTCCGTTCAATTTGGAAAAATGTTGATGTGATCTTTTTTAGGGTTAATATAGTGAAAAATCTCAAATTGGTGTATTTATAATAAATTTACCCCAAACTAATTTTTTGACCGTAAAAAATTTCAAACCAATACACCCATGACAAATTTACCCCAACTGATTATAAAAATACCCTAGACCGGTACACTTGTGACAAATTTACCCCAAACTAATTTATTCGACCACCAAAAACATCAAACTAGTATTTTTGTGACTAATATACCATCCATTAAATTAGATTAATACTACCAAAAATTACAAAAATTGTATAAATGTAACAAATAGAGAATAAAATCCCAAATTGGTACATCAATTAACTGTCACATGTCATTTAACTTAATAATTTGACACTAAAATTTAACGAAAATTAATAGAAAGTAAATTTGTCACAATTATAACAATTTTAGGTAAATTTTGTCAAAAGTGTACCAATTTAAGGTTTTTATTTGTCAAAAAATTAGTTTCAAGTAAATTTGTTACAAGTGTACTGGTTTGAAATTTTTTAGGATATTAATCATTTTTTATTACTTCCTCTCTCCTGCGTCCGAAACAAGAAAGATAACCTCAAAACGACATTGTTGTGAGCCAAATTTATTTTTAATATAAATATTAATTATATTATATTTGAGAGAGAGAGAGAAAGAGAGAGAGAGAGAGAGCAAACTCGTAAAGGCTCTTGTCGCCACCACCCTACCATTGCTGAAAAGTGCTTCTAATGGTTGGGTGAGGGTCAACTGGTGCTGCTAGCCAAGCAAAAGCCCGCAAACCCTCACCCTGGTTGAGACAAGGGTCGCCACTGACTGTGGCAAGGCTGGGTGGCAACCCCACCACAACCAACAATGGCCTCCACCTACAATCAACCGCAATTGACGGCCAGTTGCCAAGCCCAACAACCTCGGCCAACCCTTGCCCCACCATCAATAGCCCTTTCTAATGATCGTGGGGCGATAGTAACAAGTCATTGGTTTGCTTCTTTCTTTCTTTTTTTTTTTTTAAAGAAAAAATAGTTATTTTTTAATTAAATTAAATTAATATTCATATGAAAAATTAAATTTAGACCAAAACAACATCATTTTGGAATTATCGTTATTGTTTTGGCCATGTCAATGCCACATAGGATAGAAAAAGTAATAAAAAAAAGTCACGTTAGTATTTTTCGTTAGTAAAATTAGATGGAGTTAACGGAATGACACAATTGCACTAATTTAATAAATTTTAATATTTGATTACATTTTTTGAAAGTTGTAGGACTTAATTACACTTTCTTGACAAGTTTTAAAACTTCGACTAAACATATCCTAAGAAAATTTCAATAAATTTAAATCAGCAAGTCCAAAAAAAAAAAAAAAGATCAATTGTTACCGCCGTTGAACTTACAATATTTCGTTAAAATTTGTAATTTTGTCCTTCAAGTTCTTTCTTATTAGTTTATTCTCTGCAAGAGTAAAAAAATGACTATGATTGTCCTAAACTTTGTGATAAGAATATCACAAGTACCATAACTTTGGTTCGGCACTCACTTGAAGGCGAATGTTTATTTAAGTGCCATAATATTGGTCCAATCAATTGAAAGCCAAAAAATTGTAAAAACGTGGCATAATATTGGTCCAATCAATTGAAATCCAACATGGCATAACACATGGAGTGATTATTTTTGTATAGTTATAACACTCAAGTGATTGATTGAAAAATTATATAACAATCAAGTGATTAATTGAAAAATTATATGACACTCAAGTTATCGAAAAAAAAAAAGTTATGGTATTCAAGTGAGCATTATATATAAGTTATGGCACTCAAAAGTGATCGACAAAAAAGTTATAGCATTCAAGTGGGCATTGTATATAAGTTATGGTATTTAAGTGAAAAAAAAAAAAGTTATCGCATTTAAGTGAGTATCATACAAAAATTATAACAAGTGTGGTTTCCTTTTCCCCCTAAACTTCCTTCAATCTTTTCAATCTGGTCCTTAAGAAAAATGTCTTCATTTGATTAAACTAATACGGTTTTAGACGGAGAATACTGATCTAATTCTATTGAAGGAAGAGGTGCTTTCATCTCACAAGGCCTCAAAAGAGATAAACTACTCAACGAATATATTCATGAGGGTTAAACTTAAAAGTTGCCTTAGTCGATTTAATCATACCTCATTCTGGACATATCCCGATCTTTCATCGAAAGAAAACCTCCGATTGCAAAAGCCATCGAAAGCCGTCTCCATCACAAAATTAGTCTAACAGGCTGGATATTTATCATAGCATACTATACATGATTACGTTTTATCCATATTCACGTGTTGGTCGTCTTTCGTACCGCTACTCTCTTGAACAGAATCGGTCCGTGCTGAGCATCTTGCACAATAATAGAATTCTCCCAGGGGCACTTCCAAGAATCCTACTTTTCTTCGTCTTACTCATGCCATATCCACGATTGTTGATTGGTAATTTGGTACTTCCGTAGCTCGAGGGGGGCTTTGGGTCTCCACCATCGAGTTTCTTCTACAAATATTCCGCTAATATCTTCTTTAATTCTGTATTTGAGACGCCAAATGCGCAAGGATTACCCAAATAAACTTTGCTAAACCTTCATTAAATTTGGGCAAACCAATTGATATTCCTTTTTCCGAGGGCATGTTTGCAATTTCATTGACAAAAGGATAATAGAAGTGCTAAAAATTTCATATAGTGCTCACTTTAGTGATTTTTTAGATTACTTTAGTGTCACTTTTTGAAAAAAAAAAGATCACTTAAGTATCAACTCTGATTTGTGTCATCAAAAATCTAACATTGTCATATTCTATTAATTTCTTTGGCCAACATGACTCGCGAGGGTGCCAAGTCAATATATAAACTCCTAAGCGACGTCATTGTAGACGTTCACCCCAAACCCTAAATGGAAAATTGAAAGAAATTCCCCAATTCGAAATTCTAATGATCAATTCAACCCAAATTCAAAACCCTAATTCCATTTGTCCCAAATTTAACAGCTCAATCTTGCAAATAAAGAGCAAGAGCATGACGAGTGGCTCTACATTTCAATGAAGCAAATAAGAAACTGACTATTACCTAGCTGAAGGAGGAGTCTTCAAACTTCACCAGAATAGAGGGGAATCGGGATGCTGGAATTACTTGGCTGAAGGAGAAGTCCTCTCTCTATAGTTACAACATCCAAACGCGGGAGGCTCTAAATGCATCGCTTGAGTTGATGGGTATCAGGGATAGGTCTTCAAACAAGCGCAAGCCACTTTGAGCTTTCGTTGAGCGAGAAGTGGGTCGAAATAAAGTAATGGCGACTATGATGAGAATCAACGATGACAATGGTTTTTTGCGGCCGTCGATTATTCAACTAGTAAGGGGGGTCTTCATAACATCGTCACTAATGATTCGGAGCCGCCAGAGGAGGACCGGACGAGCTAGAAGCACCTTAATTTTTCTAGCTGAGAAATAGGGCAAAATGGAGCCGCTCCCCTGTTGCTCCAGGATGATGAATAGCGACGGTCGATGGTGGCTTTGACAGCTTAAAAACGATGAGGAAAGTTGTCACTAGTGGTTGACTCCAACGAATGAGCTTCAGGGGAACCCAAAATCTTCAAGCCTTCTTTGCCGGAAAACAAAAGTAGAAACGAGACGAATTGACCGCAGGCTCTATTAGCGACCAACGAGGGCGGTGAACAGCAGGTGGCTTCAATCTATGGCCGCCTGAGATATTGGTGACCGATGGGTTAATAGTGGTCGCCGTGTCTTTGCTCGTGCTCGGTCGGGTGATACCTGTGAGAGAATGGTTGAGGCGGCATAGTGATTGATGGTGGCCATGCGTGGGACGATGATGGTTGTGCATATGGGGTGATGGATGCCGGTTAGCGAACAGCGAATGGTGGTGTCATGTAGTGGCTAGCGAGGATAGCAATGATGAGGTAAGAGTTGAACGACGGCGTCTTTCGCCTAGGATTGGTGTGATGTCATTTTTATACAACCCAACAGCATGGAGTGTCCACATGGATTGATTATTAAAAAAAATGCCAACTCATATTAAATTTTTAATTATAAATGGCATGTAATACTTTTTATAGGCATTTTAATGATCATTTTTCCTTTAATTTGACACTTAAATAAGTCAGTAAAAACTTACAAAATTAAAGTGAGCATTATACAAAACTTTAAACACTTCTAGTATCTCATGCCATTTCATCTTAATATCCACGGGATCTTGTACAACATGGTGAAATAGAAGGAGAAGTTTTCTAGTTCTTTGAAATTAGTATGGATTTGAAAACTCATAAAAGATTTTCTATATGACTTCTTGACTTATTCTAGATAGCTTTTTTCAATAATTCCAAATAAAGTTTTTAAAAAAAATGGAACGAATTTGGAAATTTTTGTTGTCTACATCTAGGCTAGGTAACCATGAATATTTTTAGCTTGCTTTTTAAAATTTAAAATTAATTTCTCGAATGCATCCATATAATCAAAACAGTAACATGGGGCGAAATGTGTAGGTGGTTCTAGGGTTTTGGTTACTAATGGATTTTCTACCCATTCTTCCATGAACATGATCATCATGGTTTGAAGTTTTCAATAGCCAATTCTGCTAGTTTCATGAAATTATGTAAAGATCGAAATGGAATTTGTTTTCTTTCAAAAGATTCTCTTGTTTTTTTGTTTAAAAGGTGAATGTCTAGCTCCACTGGCTTGCATAGTTTTCAAACTTTCTATAGGCTTGACATCCCAACATGGTATCTAGTCTCAATCCACTTAGCTCTATTGCTAAATTATTTTAGAGAATACTCTCCAACTGGGGTTGTATTCAGAATTAGACTTGTACACATTGGAATTATGGTTCTTTGTGACCTTTATGACTCTGATAAGTCTCTTGAATGTTGGTCTCCTTTTCTTCCTTTTCTTTTTTTTTTTTTTTTTTTTTTTTTTTGCTTGGTCTATACAAACTTCTTTTATTAGGCTCGCGATTACCAACTAAGTGGGCCTCTGAACAAATCAGGTTCTATTTTAAGAGATAAGAAACCCAGTTACTAGAAAAGGATTTTCACCAATGGGCCTTAAACAATCAACTACCTAGTTTGCTTTTCTCTTGCATTGGGCTAGTGGGCTATTGGAATGCTCTTGTGATGGGCTAGCAAGTTTTTGCCTTCAGAGCTAAGAGGTTGGATGTTCCAAATGGCAAATCTGATCTGATGGTGCACTTGTCATTAACCAACTATCTTCCTTTATTAGAGTTTACTTGAGTTCAGAAGCAAATCTGAAGTATTTTGGGGCTTCAACGGAAACTAGGCCTTCCACTTACTCCATTGAGTTCGTACACACTTCCTCCACAAGTCCAGCCTCAATCTTCGTGCAATCGTCTCAATATATGCCAACAATACTTCTTGTTCTCTCCATTCGCAAATGAGCCACCTACATTGATCTTTAGAGTGCCTTTCATGGGGGGATTTCATTTTGCAGTGAGACTATAGATTTTCTTCGGGGAAAGTGTTAAAAAAGTTCTAAACCTTTTGTATTTATGCCAATTTAGTTCTTTTTTTTTTTGTTCCAATTTAGTCCTAAACATTTTTACTTAGTGCCAATTCAGTCATTTCTAGCAATTTTGGCAGGATTTTGTTGACTAAATATCGGCTGGCTAACGTGGCATGATCGGTGTTAATATTGACAACTTTTAATAATTTTTAATTTTTTAATTTTCTTTTAATTTTCTTTTAATTTTCCTTCCAACTAGTCACCGGACCTCGGCGACCGGCCAAAGGCAACAGTCGGCAAGGTTGACCTCGCCAAACCTCGCGGGCCACCTTGCGCTAGGCGACAAGCCTTACCCATGGCCGGCGAGGCTTGACCTCGCTAGTGCCGCGGCCACTAGCAAGGAGGTCGGAGAGGTCCAACAAGGTCGACCTCGCCAGCCATTACCTTTGGCCGGTTGCCGAGGTCTAGCAACCGGCTAGAGGAAGGGAAGGAAAAAATTCAAAAATTCAAAAATTCAAAAATATTAAAATATTATTAAAAATTGTCTACATCAACACCAATTAGGCCATGTCAACCAGGCTGGCATCCCAATCAGCAAAATCCGGTCAAAATTGGCCGGAAAGGACTGAATTGACACTAAATAAAAAGGTTTGACTTTTTTTAACAGTTTTCCCATTTTTTTTTCTCACTACTCCTTTTCTTGGGTTCCATCTCTCATAAATTTTTGTGTTGCTTTTGCTAACTCCACGACCCAATTCGAATTTGGATCATGCCAACAAAATACAAAAGAGTTTTCAGCTTTCCACTTGTTCCGGAGGATCTCGACCAGCAAATTTAGGGAAGGTAAGGTGTCCAGTGAGTTTCCGTGTTTTAGAAACCACTCTTCAATTCAACTGAGACCTTAATCCGAAACTTCTATATTCAACATGGGGTGTCTTGAGATTTCCCTAGTCCACGCACAAAGAGGGAAGACATACCCCACCGTTTTTTGGTGTTGTCAACAAAGAGGGCACACAAGTTCAGATAAGATTTTCCTCTTCCATAGGTCCTCGGTTGTTGGGAGAGCATTCTAATACAAGCTCCACATGTATTGTTTGACTTTGGGGGGTTGTCAAGGTTCGATATCATATTCCATACCTCTTTTGGGGGTCGATACGATGATGATGCTTGGTTCGTTTATTGTTGGTTCACTATTCCTCTTGGGTTGTTGGAGGCACTTTTATTTTTAAGGGTTGATAACCAAGGCTCCCTAAGGTGAAACGCTTGGCAAGATGGAACCCTTATCGAGTCCTGTGGTTGAATCTTCGTTTTCTTCAATTCAATCGGAGCCATTCTATATGGCACATTTGAAATTGGAGTTGTGCCAGGAAATAAGCCAATGGTAAATTAATCCTCCTACTCGCGATGCAAGCCAAGTAAATCTTCTAGAAAAACATCATAATACTCTTTAACAATTAGAATTTCTTCAAATTTTGCATCACCCTACTTGACATCTCACTATTGCAATTACATCCTTTACTTAGAATGTGGTGTGCTTGTGAGATTATTGATGGAGGACAACTAATCTTGTGGGGGATAAATACAACAAGAGTGTCATAACTATTAACTTTCGTATGGCGCTCACTTAAGCACCATGACCTTCTTCTTTTTTCACGCACTTAAGTGCTACTTCAAAGTAAAATCAATCATTTGAGTATCATTTTCGACAAATTCTCCTACATGGATTTTTTTTTTTTTTTTATAAATTTCCAATTTCAATGTGGATTTTTTTTTTTTTGAATTTTTTTATTAATTTTCCACATCAACACTATGATAAACATTAGATTTTCTGGCAAAGCAAATCACCAATGGCACTCAAGTCATATTTTTAAATTTGTGCCATTTAAGTGAGCGCCACAAGAAAGTTATGATAATCTTAATGTACTTATTCCAAAAAGGCTTATACACGTGTCCGTTGAATGAATGATTATTAAATAATTGGGAAAAATGTTATCTATTTCGTCATGAACATATTGTATGGATGTCAATTCAATTTCAACTTTTCAATTTTATCAATATAATCATACACATTTGCGCAATATTTAGATGCAGCCTTTCCTGCCAATCACCATTGTTAATTGTGACATGCAAATCAATAAATTGCCCACATTAGCATGCCACTTAGGACACCCAACAATAACCCAATGCCATGTTAGCTAATTATTTGTGGCAATTGACAAGAAAGACTATATTGAAATATGGTGAAAAAGTTTAAGACTATATTGACAAAACAAAAACAAAAAATAGGGATGATTAAGTTAGTTGTTGACAAGAAAATTATGACAATTGTAATTGCATCATAAGACAATTCAATAAAACCATTGGAAAAATATATTTTTTTCTCAATTTTAAATGCATTAAAGAAAGAAAAAAATGTAAGAAATTATCTTAAATCAAGGACCTACAAGAGATATTGCAATCAATTAAAGGTAATAAGGGGCATCAAAAGTCAAAAAAAAAAGGATGGAAAAAGCACCAACCTTTATGCATTTGTCATTTTCATATGATTGCTCATTTAAATGTTAAACATAATCTATTTATTTATATTTGAGTGAGCGTCAAACGAAAGTTATCACACTTATAGTATACTTATCCCAATCTTATAGCCTTCAAAGCATATAACAAGTTTGTCTGGAACCTGAAATTAAAAAAAAAAAATGAATGAAAAAGCACCAACCTTTATGCATTTGTCATTTTCACATAATTGCTCATTTAAATGTTAAACCTAATCTATTTATTTATATTTGAGTGAGCGTCAAAGTTATCGCACTTCTAGTATACTTATCCCAATCTTATAGCCTTCAAAGCATATAACAAGTTTGTCCGGAAAAAGTCAAAAAAATGGATGAAAAAGCACCAAACTTTATGCATTTGTCATTTTCACATAATTGCTCATTTAAATGTTAAACCTAATCTATTTATTTATATTTGAGTGAGCGTCAAACGAAAGTTATCGCACTTATAGTATACTTATCCCAATCTTATAGCCTTCAAAGCATATAACAAGTTTGTCCAAAACCTGAAAGTCAAAAAAATGGATGAAAAAGCACCAACCTTTATGCATTTGTCATTTTCACATAATTGCTCATTTAAATGTTAAACTTAATCTATTTATTTATAGTTGATTTAAATGAAAGTTACGAGTATACTTATCACAATCTTATAGCCTTCAAAGCATATAACAAGTTTGTCCGGAACCTGAAAAATGGATGAAAAAGCACCAACCTTTATGCATTTGTCATTTTCATATAATTGCTCATTTAAATGTTAAACATAATCTATTTATTTATATTTGAGTAAGCGTCAAACGAAAGTTATCGCAATTCTAGTATACTTATCCCAATCTTATAGCCTTCAAAGCATATAACAAGTTTGTCTAGAACCTAAAAGTCAAAAAAATGGATGAAAAAGCACCAACCTTTATGCATTTGTCATTTTCACATAATTGCTCATTTAAATGTTAAACCTAATCTATTTATCTATATTTGAGTGAGCGTCAAACGAAAGTTATCGCACTTCTAGTATACTTATCCCAATCTTATAGCCTTCAAAGCATATAACAAGTTTGTTCGGAACCTGAAAGTTAAAAAAATGGATGAAAAAGCACCAACCTTTATGCATTTGTCATTTTTCACATAATTGCTCATTTAAATGTTAAACTTAATCTATTTTTTTATTTTTTTTTTTGGTAACCTAGAGGAACCCCGCACAACTGACAGCTGGGAGTAAACCCATAGGGAGGCACGTAGGAAACCACTACCCACACACCCCGGGTAAGTCACCAAGTGGCCCACCTACCTTCCTGCAACTTGCGTTGCAGGGGCTTCGAACTCCAGACCTCTTGCGTGGAAGTCTAGAAGCTTACTAGGCTCCGCGGTCGGTGGTTAATCTATTTATTTATATTTGAGTGAGCATCAAACGAAAGTTATCGCACTTCTAATATACTTATCACAATCTTATAGCCTTCAAAGCATATAACAAGTTTGTCCGGAACCTGAAAGTCAAAAAAATGGATGAAAAAGCACCAACCTTTATGCATTTGTCATTTTCATATAATTGCTCATTTAAATGTTAAACCTAATTTATTTATTTATATTTGAGTGAGCGTCAAACGAAAGTTATCGCAATTCTAGTATACTTATCCCAATCTTATAGCCTTCAAAGCATATAACAAGTTTGTCCGGAACCTGAAAGTCAAAAAAATGGATGAAAAAGCACCAACCTTTATGCATTTGTCATTTTCACATAATTGCTCATTTAAATGTTAAACCTAATCTATTTATTTATATTTGAGTGAGCGTCAAACGAAAGTTATCGCACTTCTAGTATACTTATCCCAATCTTATAGCCTTCAAAGCATATAACAAGTTTGTTCGGAACTTGAAAGTCAAAAAAATGGATGAAAAAGCACCAACCTTTATGCATTTGTTATTTTCACATAATTGCTCATTTAAATGTTAAACCTAATCTTTTTTTTTTTTTTGGTAACCTAGGGGAACCCCGCACAGCCGACAGCTGGGAGTAAACCCCTAGGGAGGCACGTAGGAAACCACCACCCACACACCCCGAGTAAGTCACCAAGTGGCCCACCTGCCTCCCTGCAACTTGCGTTGTAGGGGCTTCAAACTCCAGACCTCCTACGTGAAAGTCTAGGAGCCTACCAGCGGAGTCACCACGGTCGGTGGTTAATCTATTTATTTATATTTGAGTGAGCGTCAAACGAAAGTTATCACACTTCTAGTATACTTATCCCAATCTTATAGCCTTCAAAGCATATAACAAGTTTGTCCGGAATCTGAAAGTCAAAAAAATGGATGAAAAAGCACCAACATTTATGCATTTGTCATTTTCACATAATTACTCATTTAAATGTTAAACCTAATCTATTTATTTATATTTGAGTGAGCGTCAAACGAAAGTTATCGCACTTCTAGTATACTTATCACAATCTTATAGCATTCAAAGCATATAACAAGTTTGTCCGGAATCTGAAAGTATACTTTCTTTGCACAACAATCGATAATAGCATGAAGTGTCCATAACCAGTTCACGCCCAAGTATTAGGGATGTCAACGGTTTGGTTCAAGTTTCCACAAACTGGAACCAAACTAAACCATTAGGGACGTGTGTTTGCTTCGACCCAAATCGAATATGACTCAGTTCAATTCGGACTAGGCTTAGTGGGTCTTTTTTTTTTTCCTTTGGCCTTCGTCCTCCACAAGGTAATGGGAATAATTAAGTGCTTATGCCTCCGTCCACATCAACATAACCACTTCCTGCATTACTGGTTTCTTTATTCAAAAAAACGCCAAACATACATCACTCTTTGTTCTCTCATCCTAAGTAGCACCAACACCGACATGCGACATACGACATACAACACGTGACATGACACAATATGACACGCCGACACATCATTTTTCAAAAAACAGATAATTTTGACATATTAAGACATGTTGTATATTAAATAATTAATTTGAATCAAATTCATAAATAATTAATTAATTTAAAAAGCCTATAATGAATATATACTAAAAACATGAATCCATCATTTATTAACATCATTTATTGTTTCAATTTGATAAATTCAACTATATTTTAATAATTTATAAAACTTGAAGAAAAAACAAGCAATCCATATTTTAGACTTGCATGTTAGATATGTTGGAAAAGAAAAAAAAAAAAAAATTAAGTGGTGAATTATTTATTATTGTGAAAGTGGGAGTCAGAAGAAAAATTAAGTGGTGAATTATGTATGTATATTTTGACCTCTTATTTATTAAATTTTTAAAATTAACCTCGATGTCGGAATCACGTGTCGGAAAACTCGTATGTCAGAATTCCGATACAAGAATTATGACTCAAGTGTTGGAGAGTGTCAAGAAAATTGATCAAGTATCAAATTTTCCGACACATGTTGACCGAATGTCGAATGCGTGTCGAAGTGTCCGACATGACACAAAGGCTCTTGAAGAATGTTGATACTTCATAGCTCTCATCTTCAAACTCTAACATAATTAGACTAATGACATTAACCGCAAATCTCAAAACCCCTCCACCTGACCCGTTGCTACCGCCGTTGGATGCCACCCCAACCGTCTCACCGTTGAGTCCACCGCACCACTCTTGCTGTCGTCACTGCCACTAACGACGGAGCCCCCTCTCTCTCGTCCACCCACACCACACGAAAACTCAACACCACCACAGCCCCACCTCTCGGCCATTCTCTACGCAGGACCCTCAGTGTGTCGTCATTGGTAGAGTCATCTCCTTTCAATCTAGTGGAGACCCTCTAGATCTGGAGCCTCAATGGGGCATGGAGGCTTCTGTTCTTATGTTCAAGATATCCAAATCCTCATCGCTATCTTGCTTCCTCCTGCAGGTGCTGCTTCAGGCATGGTTGCTACAGGGTCGTACCTTCTCTCTTTCAATCTCATAATAAACGGAACTTAGTTTGGACCAGCTTTTTCTCTCTCAATAATAAATGGAAACCAGAACCGAACTGACCCAAACCGGCAAAAAACAGTTTGTTTTTTTGACATTACCTGAACCGAAAGAAAACTCAAACCAAAAAGACCCAGAAATTTTCAGGCCGGTTCAGGTTTCGGTCAGATGTTGACACCCTGCCAAGGATACGTCAAAATCATGTATATCTGACCCCTAAATCAGCCCACAAGCCATTTAAGAATGAGCGGCACCCGCATCAAACGCGACATATGCATATACAGAAAATACGTCCACTGTACATTTAACAACCACACCAGATGCCTGCGCATCCTGCCCAGCGAATGCAAACAGCAGCCTGCCATGAGTAACTATTTAATCAGCGGCGCAGACCAACTATTTATGATTGGTTCTGTACCTGACCCTGTCTACCATATCCAGGAGATCTGCACCTCTCTTTAGCGGAGGGCGAGTGATGTGAAGGAAAGTGGTAAAACTAATGTCGGTGCCGTCATTGTGGCTGAAGAGGAGATCTTTAATGTCATTATCATCTATTCACCTCAGGTTGACTTGAAAGAAAGCATTTGAAAGGCAATTCTAGGATGATCACTATGAGTTAGATTCAAGGCATCGCCGGTTTAGGAAATATATATATATATATAGGTGAAATAAATGAGGATGGAATGTCATTTTGGACTTTAGATCGTGACCGTCGTTAGTCAATGCTTTTCACATAAGAATATACAAATCCAAGTTCCTCTATTCCACCGGTCAAATTCCGGCTCTTTAAAAGCATCTCTCGTTTTCCATCCTTGAAATGGTTTCTGACTTTTGATGCCCTCCATGGTGAAGGTCAAACAATCTAAAAAGTGAACCCACAACAAGTTCACACCAACCCACATATGCACCCTTTTCTAAAGACAAATAAAAAGTTCATATAACAATCGCCATGTACAATGAATGAGAGCATATCCCAAAATCCTAGAACAAGGTGAAAGCTCCACAGTTCAGTGGCTTTGTACTTCAACTAATGGACATTCCATGCATGATACTGCAGGTATAGCTTTCTTGCTACAAGTGTACCTTGTCTATGAAGTGATCCACTTCTTCAAAGTTCCATACATACAGCGATACAAAGCAACCAACAATGTGAAAAGGGGACATCCTGAGAATTTTTATATATCAAAATCAGTCATCAGTAAACCACAGAATGAACAGGTCAGAACATCGTTCGACTAGGAAAAGCCAATCGATGTGTTTTGTTGGAGACTCCCACAATTTCGTCATCGGCGTTCGTCTGTACCTCCACGTCCATTACCCTCAGGCCCCATGAGCTGGGAAGAGCAATTAACAAAGTTTCATGGAACAGGTAAGTTTTTAAAATGGAGAGAAGCTACTGTGTTAACAATTTATAGTCCTGCTTTAATCTTTCAATACTAAGGAAAAAATTTGTGGTCAATTAATTGAACCCAGCAGACTTGCAATATAACTCCTAGACACAAAATTCGCCTAAAACAGAAGGAACTTCATTAAGTTTTAGATGCACATGTAAATGTGCAGGGCAGAAGGACGGTGAATAAGTTACCTAGTTATCATAGAAGCGAGAACGCCTCCTCCGGGAGCTGTGATATTTAAAGAAGCAAAAACTGTGTGGATTAGAGAGTTCAGAGAATAATTCTTTAAGAAACAAAGAAAATCGAAGACTTAATTCAAAGCGCATGTCTATTGCTGCATGTAGAGGTAACAAACTACATATAATGGTCTGCAGGACCAGGCACCCATCTCGTATCATGTTAATTTATGATGTTTCACCAAATTAAGTCATCTTTTGATTCAAAACAGTTAACAAACAAGGAGAATTAAGAGACTTGTGATTACTGAAAGGTGTGCACTTGACACAGTCATGTCCACCAAAGCCTCAGAGAGGAAATTACCAACACTCTAAAAGTACTATTTTCTTAGTTTCCCATATCAATCTCTTGCTGCATCAAGTTCAGGGTTCTAGCCAAACATTCCTGAGATGATTTCATCTACCATTGTTCCACTCCAAAATGAACTTAAGAAATAAGCACACCCTAAGTTGGCAGAGAACTTTTTGCACTAGAAACCATTATGCTTATGCGTGGTGAAAGCAAATTCAAAAGGAAAATTCAACAGAAACTTCCATTGAAAATGTACCGCTGCAATCAAATAAGAAAAATTCATTTTACCACCGTCCCTCTCCCAGAAATTAATTGATAAAATGGCTGCAATCTATTTTAACAAATGAAAGAAGAAAAATTAGACTAATTGAAAAACAAACAAACAAACAAACAAAACCTGAAGTCAGTGAGCCAACTTCTAAAGAAGCTTATGTTGATAAACAAAACCAATATTCGATCAAACAAGCTCTGCAGTAATCAAGGCACAAAGGGGCTTCACTAACCTGCGATGCCTAGTGCTAGCCCTTGAGGAACCCCTTGCAACAACAAACTCATCATCTATATCATCTGGTCGGTAATCTGCATACTCCAAAGAGGTAACAGAACCCTCATCAGAATTTGATGTATCATACGTAGAATGTCGAGTTCCTCTTCTTGTATCACCAACTCTTGATCTTCTTCTGTTCCTAGAACTCCTAAAGTTATCAAATACCTGATATAATATACATGATGTCCACCAATTGCCTTCATCACCTGGGAAGTCCTCAAACTCATCACCAGTATCATTGTCCCCATAATCAATAACGTAATCGCCCAAGACTACACCCGGGGAACTTCTGAATGGATAGTGCTCAAGACATCTATGATCTCTGACGATTGCTGGAAATTCTCCCAATCAAGCTGCCGAGCAGGATCAATCTTCGAGGGCCGAGCATGAGGATGCTCTACTTGAGCATGCTTCTGCAACTCAGAGTAGGTTCCACTAAACAGACATCGGAACTCATCACAACAACGCTTCTTATCGTTCAGGATAACACGAGCTTCATCAATAACAACCCATCCAGTAACTTCTCCTCTACACAATGGGCAGGTCGGCCTACAGCCATTATCCAACTCCACAGGCTCTGTTTTTGATGTGGAGAAGTTTCGGGAGATGAAGAAGATCTCACACCATATGCACTTCTAAACCGTTCCAAACAGTTGGAGTGCAAGTGATCTGTGTCGCATACAAAGGGACGACAACCTTTGTCATAAGACGAGCACCGGAGAAGAACACCATTGTGAGGACAATCCAAACATATAGGACAAACCACATCTTCCCAGTCAATATCCAACTGATTACCCTCCATGGCAAAATCTAACAAGATCCCTTTACACAAATTTTTTGTGATTGTGGAGACTGGAGAGACTACTGATGGGAATCTGCAAGTGCACAAACACCGCAAATATGTATCAGGGTAGTGAAAGCTCATTGGAAATGAGATGCTTTTGTTGAGAACAAACCCTGAACTACAGAATCTTATGTCACAACCCAAAGGCCAAATACTTCATAGAGACTGACATGCTCTACAAGCATAAGTTCAAGTCATTTGGAGATTATGAAGGAATGATTATGGAAGGAAAAGCTAGCCATGACAACATGATTACAAATAGCATCTATGCCTGCAAGCATAATTAAGATGTTGTAAGATCAATATATTATTTAAAACTTGAAAAATACATTACCTATCTCCTTACAAAAATATACCACATATGATTGAGAAACAACCACAATCAACTTGCATTCCCCATACAGCCCCCAAATAAACATAACGCGACACTTCTTTTCTTCTTTGAACTTGAATGTCGACTTCGGGCAAACAAAAAATCAACATTCTATTATTGATCTAACAAAATATCCAATCTCAGAATCCACATAAAACGAAGGTGCAGTCAACTTGTAGTACACCAGTATGACTACCCCATTGAAAATTCAAGCCCTAGCACTGAGCCTTGCAATACCATGGCACAATAATGATAAGACTCAATTTCCAGAATGTCCGGATCCACTAAAAGAACCCCGACTGCTCCAGATTTTCTTCCTTCTTACGGGTCTCTATTCCTCCTAATGTCAAAAAGGTTGTCAGCCTGTTTTCTATCAGATAATCTAGCCATCCTTTCAAACCCAAAAGAAACAAAGAAAAAAAAAGGATATCCTTTGAGACTGATCAAATACAATCCTCAAAGCCCTCATTTCACTACAAGATTTCGATTCACTGCAAAGAAACCATCTTCAAAGACAGGGTCAACCCCGACCCAACCATCATAGCAATCATGTCGATGTACAGAACCCTTTTGAAGCAGTAACGACACGAAAGTCAAGCATATCTTTCGGCACCGATCATCGGACAATCATCAAATTGGTCATCAATTGAAACGCTGCAATCATCAATACGCACCCGAAATCGACTCCATCAGCTCCTCCCAAAAAGGGTTCATCGCCGATCGCGAAAAAGATTCAGTCCAAGCAAAGGGGAACAAGAAACATCGCAACCAAGCAAAAAACGAGCCACAGATGCAGCTGAAGCAGCGCACAAATTATCCGGAACAGGATAAAGATCGACCCATAAATAGAGGGGAAGCCGTAACACCCCATCGGATAAAACGAAGACTACCCACTATCCCAAAAAAGGAAAAGAACAAGAAAAAAACGGAAGCGCAGGCCAGGAACGAGCTCCAGCCTGATCCTTTGCTTCAATCACCGACCCGAAATCACAAGAGACCAGATTGAGCTCGTACCTGGGAGGAGGGGCGAAGAGGGGAAAAGGGTCGTCGGAGAGCCCCAAGAAGTTCGCCGTCCCCCGGCGGGCAAATCATTCGCGGCGCGGCGCCGCGGCGGCGGCGGCAAATTCCTCCGGACACGACCCGCGACCGACCCGACACCGACGGAACAGTGAGCGAATCGAGGGGGCGCAGCGCCGCTCCTTGTGGATGGATAGAGGAAGAGGGGAAGCGGTGCTCGCGAAGCTCTGGAGAGGAGCCGGTTCCCGTGGCCAGCAGAACCTCTCTACCTCTCTCTCTCTCTCTTCTTTCTCTCTCTATCTCTGCGAGAATCGGACCGAGAGAGAGAGAAGAGAGAAGTGAGAGTCTCTCTAGAGAGAGAAAGGGGACTGAGGGGTAGAAAGGGGAAAGCAGGTGGGCGGGGGGTGACAACATGACGGGAATGCCCCTCGTGCGGTCGCCGCTTTGACTTTCCCCGGGTCCGCACGCTTCCTCCTCCACTCCACATCATTTCACACATTTATATTTTCCCCATCTCTGTTTTAGCCCCTAAAAAAAAAAATAAAAAAAATAAAGAAAAAACAGAGAGGAGGAAAGTCAATGTTTCTCCGTTGCTCTCCGTTTTCTAGAGGTTTTACTTTTCTTTCGCCTTATCTCCTTTTTCTTTCTTTTTTAGGGTTTCGTAATTAATTCGCTAAAAACTAATTGAAATGATTAGTCCAGTTGGAGAGACGGCAAAATTTTCTCATCTAAGCGAAAGAAAAAATAAAAAATTTGCCTTGAAGTACCGCCCGCCTTATAGTGGGCTTGTCACCGATCCCTTTTCACCTTAAGTATAGGAGGCTATTAAATTTGCTTAGTCCACAGTAGCCAAGACCAAAGTCCTAACATCGTGTTTACCTTCATCATCGAATGGCTCCCTAATTTCCAATCAATCTTTTTCTTTTAGACCGAGAGGAAATATGAAAATGACATTACGAGACTTCTTATCCCTCGACAGATCTCTCATCTATTTTTTTCTTCTCCCAAATGACATTACGAGACTCCGTCTGTATCATTTCACACATTTTCCCCTTTTGTTTTAGCCCCCACTCCCCAAAAAAAAAGACAGCAAAGTCAATTTTTTTTTCCTCCCTGTTTTCTAAATCGTTTACTTTTCTTCCTCCTTGACTTTTTTTTTTTTTTTTTTTTTTAGGGTTTCATAGTTAATTCGCTAGAGCTAATTCAAACGGTTAATCAAGTTGGAGAGACGGCCAAATTTTCACATCCAAGCAAACGAAAAAATTTGATAGGTCATGAGTTTCGTTGCTATGAACCCCATCTCGAGGTTTTCTTATGAAATGATTAATCATCGCCGTGTAGAAATGGTATCACATTAGATATTGACCAAAATCAATGAAATTATAAAGAACGCGAGAAAGTACTAATAAGTAACAATTTGTCAAAAGCACCCGACCTATTTTTGTAAAGAAATCTCCAAATACATGCACCAATGGAGTACTTACAATAAGAGGAACTATAGATAGTCATGAAGAAATTTAGGTCTAAGAAAATAAACATTTAATTGTATGTCGTGACGACACGGGCCAATAAGGAGTTGCGACATCTGATGAGAACACGGTCGGTGAAAATTCCAATCGACTCAAAAAGAGGGCCCTTTTTTTTTTTTTTTTCTCAAAGTACCCTTGAAGTTGAATTTTTTCCACAAACATCCTGTAGTTGACAAGCATGTTAATGGGGCCCCCTACGTTAGATATTTGATGAGAATTTTGGTCGCGCGACGAGCTCGTGCATCGTACATGCACATTTTGCCCCAATCTCAGGGGCATATTTGCCCAAAAGTAACGCATTGCACAGGAAATTAAGATAAGAATTAAACCCCATGATTGGAAGTCAGATAGAGGCCAAGGAGATGTTACTCGGGAACCAGCGAGGCTCCAGCACTCTCGATGATCTTCTTGTTGTTGTTGTTTTTTTTTATTTTATTCAGGGAACTCCATACAGCCAGCAGCCGGCTGGTAAATCCTGGGATAACGCTAACAGAGGACCCACCATCCCGACATCACTCTTAAGATTTTGTGCATCTCGCGGGATTCGAATTCTTCCGTCCTAGATAGACTTCATGAGAGCTCTTATCCAGTTAGGCCACCGCAAGCGATGATTCGATGATCTTGTTGTTTATCATGACTTTAGCATGTATTTTTCTTATTGTTTTCTCATAAGTCATGGGTTACATTTTCGAAGTTAATAGTTATGTGAAAACATGTAGAAGTTCACATCAGTACATAATGATAATATGGTAGTTAGAGAATATTGAGCCTTAAAATGATCAATTATGGTGAAGAATTTGGTCATTTTTTTTACACTTCACTTTGTACAACTCGTGGCCAAACGATATGTTAGGTGTGATCCATACCCCTAAGCTGGGCAAGGGATGTCGAACCCTCGCCGGTTCTCGAGTGGTGGCGGAGTGGTGGCGGCACCACCACCCAACCTCGTATTTTCACTCGAACTCTTCCCCTTTCTCTCATCTTTACTGTTTGTTTTTTCTTTTAATTTTTCTCTAATGCTCCGTTCGTTTCGCGGAAAATAACTTCCAGGAAAATATTTTCCGGATTTTCCGGTGTTCGGGTGGCGGAAAATCACGGTCAACGGAAAACATTTTCCGTTGACCGGAAAATTTACATGCAAATCTGTGGAAAATGTTTTCCACTTACGAAAAGTGGAAAACATTTTCCACAACTTCCCTTTTTTTTTTCTTTCTTTCTTTCCTTTTTATTTTTCTTCCTTTAGCTTGACGGTGGCCGGCCCGACGGCGGCCGGCGACGGCGACGCGGCCGCGAGCGCCTAGCTCCGCCCGGCCGGCGAGGCTCCGCCTAGCCCGTCGTGGAAGGCCGGCTCGCCGAGCTCGGCGAGCTCGAGCCTCACCGGATCGGCGCGGCGCAGCCTCGCCGGCTGGGGCGAGCTCTGGCCTCACCCAGATCCGGCGGGCGGGCGGGGCTCGGGCCTCGCCGAGCTCGCCGAGGTCAGCGAGCCGCGAGCTCGCCGGATCTAGCGGCGGACCTCGGGAGCTCGGGCTCATCGGAGCCGAGCCCGCCCGCCTCGCCGGATCGCGGCCGGACCTTGGTCGGCGGATCCGCGACCGGATCTTGGTCGGCTCACCATCTTCGGGCGTGCGGCAGCGGAGGAAGGAGGAGGAAGAAGGAGGAGCGGCGGCGGAGGAAGGAGGAAGGAGGAAGGAGGAGGAAGAAGGAGGAGCGACGGTGGAGGAAGGAGGAAGGAGGAGGAAGGAGGAGCGGAGGAAGAAGGAGGAAGAAGGAGGAGCGGCGGCGGAAGAAGGAAGAAGGAGGAAGGAAGAGGAAGAAGGAGGAGGAAGGAGGAAGGAGAAGGCAAAAGAAAAGGAAAAAAAAGAAAAAAAAAATTAGTTAACGAACGGTGGAAAATATTTTCCACTCAAAATTTAAAATTAGCCGAACACCTAGGAAAATATAGCAATTTTCCGGAAAATAACTTCAGGAAAATATTTTCCGGAGATGGTCAATTTTAGTGAAACGAACGGGAGGCTAAGTGTCCTTAAGTTCAAGACAAATGTGCACGAGCGATGCACGGCGGCCGCTGGCTGGCCAAATTTTCACGGGCGACTATCGGAGGGAATCGCTGGTCCCCGCTTTTCAAGCACAAATGTGTAATTTCACAAAAAGCTAAAGTGCATGGGACACTTTTCCAAAGGAGGGCCCCACTTGAAGGAGATGGTAGGAATTTTCTCCACGGCAATAACAAGCTACAAAATAAAATAAAAAAGTCTTATTTAATAAGGTGCAGTCACGGATTAATTTTTGAATATCTTTGTAATTGTGTTTAATTTCCTCTGGTGCTCTTGATCGTCAATCAGCTGTGCATCCATGGTGGCGGTCCAGCAGCCGACCTTTATCACCAATTATAAGTTATGGCACGTGCAATCGCTTCGGGAAAATTATTCGATTAATTTTAAATTTATTGTATGAATATCGGTTCAGTTTTGGACTTTCTTATTTTACCAATTTGATGCGAAATTTTAATATAGTCATTTTGATCAATTCTCTTTGAAATTCACTAATATGACCATCTAATTATTGCCGACCGTTTTACGCGACACATTACCACATCAATCATTCTAGTAAAGATTGATCAAAAGGATTAAATCAGAATATTGTGGAAAAGCTTATGACTCAATTAGTAAAATAAAAATTTTATTATTAAACTGGCATTTATACGATAAATTGAGGATTTGATTGATAAAATTGAAAATTTTAAAACTAAATTGACATCCTTATAGTATATTTGATATTAATTGGACAATTTCCCTAAAAATGAACCACAATTGCTTTTTTTTTTTTTGGGGGGGGGGGGGGATTAAACCACAAGTTTCTCATTTAGGAACCAATGGTTATGGTTTTAATCCTAACTTAAGAACTCAAATTTAAGTGGGGATCATGCCGTTGGTTTGCTATGCTACTATCCTCCAAATTATTAGACATTATGATCATGCGACTGGATTATAAAATAAAAGTTGAACTGCAATTATGATAATTTTCTCCATAATTTGATTGAAAGCGAAGTCTAGAGTTCATTAGACGTTGACGGAAACGTCTATTTTGCTTGGGAGAAAAGTCACTAGACACTTTTTTTTCCATGGAAAATGAAATTGTTGGCCTCAAAGTTTTGCCAAATTAAGTATGAATGTGCGTGTGTATATATACATATATGTATATGCATATATATTCTTTACTAATTTTGCGACATTAAATGCACCATAATAAAAGCATCCATTGATCTAAACTTTCAGATCCACCAATAAGAATACTTGTGGATTTTGACTTTTAACTTGGGGGTGACTCTATTATCTAGGACTTGTTTTTTTTTTATTTCATGGTTGATTATGACGTATATTGTGACTAGGTTTGACATTAAACACTTAAAAATCTCGAGAAAACGTAAGAATCAAGCTTACATCATTTCAAATTTGTCAAACACTAGTTAGTCTTTCTCATTTAAAAGATGCAAATTTTAGACACCACCTTTTTCACATAAAAATGAATTATTTAAAAAAATCATAAAATTAATTATTTATATCGTTTGAAATAATTAGTCAATGAAAATATTTTAATTATCAATAATAATTTATGTCTAAGCATCTTTATCGATAATGAAAATATATTTTTCATTCATTTTTGTAAATAATTAAATTTGAAAAAGATGTTTTTCAAAATATTTATTTCTCACGAAATTAATATATCTTTAAAGTCTAACTATAGCTTTTGCTTTCGAATCTCTAATTCAATATTTTATTTCTTTCCTTATTTAAAATTCATCTCATCATTGTTCATGGCCCCATTAGAGGAATAATAAAACGACGACATCATTTTCGATCAATTGCGAGAAGATCCAATCATTCCATGGAGAATGGAATGATTCCATTTCTAGAAGGTATCGATGTCAGATGCCACCAGTGGAAGCAAAGAATTAGGATTTTGCAGATTATTTATTTATTCTTTTGTTTCTTTTTTAAATTGTCTTAGAAAGCTACAATTATGAAATATTCCTTTGGATGCTCTAAGGATAATATATATATATATATATATGTGTGTGTGTGTGTGTGTGTGTGTGTGTGTGTGTGTGAAGGGTGATAGAAGAGCCATCATTATCGTTTAAATTACTTTTTTTTGTACTTTAAAGATGGAAAATAAATTATTTTCTCAAACATATTGAATGGAGGATACATGTGTGAACAGATTATCCAAACTTCTTTTGAAGTCTCACTTGTTATTGTTTTTAATATAAGCTTGAACCCATAAAAAGTTCACAGGGGAAGCTTTGCTATGATTAGGGCATCTTCAAATTAACTTTTATTTTTCATTTTTTTCTTAATTAAAATATTGCGACTAGTGCACTTTTATTTATTTTTTTTCTAAATTTCAAATATCAATTTTTTTGTAAAATACAAATATTGACTCGTTTTTTTTTTTTTTTTGTCTGGTTTGACTTGTGAATTATATTTTCATGAGTTTTTGAAATTTGACGGGACCTTTTGCTTTTGGTTAAACTAAAACAAACAAGTCTATCCTTCTATCAGTTATGTAATGCGGTACTTTATGCGCTCCCTCTCTCTTTGGGTTCTTTTGTTTTATGATAAATGAATGATTTTTTCAAATGATCACTTACGTCATTTAAAATAATTAGCCTATAAAAATTTATTCACCATCGACAATAATTTCTATCTAAATATTTTCATGATGATAAAAATATTTTTCATTTATTGATTTTTGTAAGAGAAATATGATTGATCATTTTTAGAAAAATATTTTTTAGACCACTCATTCTCTATGAAAATAAATGGGGTCTTAAAGATGAAAAAGGGCAACATCGGCAAATGAGGCTTGACATGACCCATATCGAGTGGGCATCCTCTACTATAACGGGTCATACATCGTTCATCATCACGTTGTCCCCATGCCAATGTAAAGTATATCTTGTTGCCACTATTTTATCCAAAGGATAGTCTATTAACAATTCCATAAAAACGATTCGCATGTAACATTTACAAAAATGAATGAACAAAATATATGCCGGTCATCAAAAAAGATATCCAAACATAAATTGTTGCCCGCAATGAAAATATTTTTCATTAACTTAAATTTATTCAAATTACACAACAAATCATTTTTTAAAAGAATATTCTCGAATTATTTGTTTTTCGTGAAAAAGAGACACTTCATTTGAATTAAAAAAAAAACTAATCAAGATCCGAAGTGTGAAATCACTTCATGATTTTTCTCCACCCCGCTATTCTGGCCAGGGATTTTGCTCCCGGTGTCGTGCTCCGACACGCTTTTTCATTTCGCCCTGTGCTTATCTTTCTGCGTCACCCCGGTAGCTTTTACGCACCAGCAATTGACAATATTGTGCTGCAAAAATCTAGGGTCGTCGGTCGCCCGTCGGTAGCGTACCGTACAGTTCCTAAACTTCTTTTTTTTTTTTAAAAAAAAAAATAAAGTTTGATTGGTGTAGTTAAACTAAATTGAATGTAGAAAAAGGAGCACGATGGCGACCGAAGTACATTTTATTAAACATTGAGCGGGACTTTATAAAATTCCCATCTGGTTCAACGAAAAGCAATCCACTTGTACAGTGCACGCGTGCAAAGAAAGTGGTCCATTGTGGAATTACAGCTTTATGACAAGGGGGTTGGATTATGTACGAGGACATGGTGTTCTTTCGATATCAAATGCTATTTACATTTCAACAAAATCACTTTGGGTGCATTTGGGAGAACATTTGCCCGCTAAATGATCTTATTAAAATATAAGAAAGTGTTTGGTCAATACTCAAATCTCGTAGAGGACTTTAGTTAAAAGCTTTAGAAATGACAACAAATGAATGGATGAGGTCAGGAGACCTTTGGTAGCATGGGGAAGGCTGATTCGGTAGTAGCCCGTCGTCGAGGTCGTGGGACCCTAGGCTAGACAACATTGGAGTCACGAGTCCTCGAGGGATCTAGATATGGAGATAGAGGCTCGAGTGAGCTAGATCTCGAGAGCAGAGGCTAGCATCAACCTAAGCGAGCATCGGCCGCAGTGGGGTGATCCTCGACCTTGGCCTCAACCTCAATGAGCCTTGACCAGGTGACAAGGCAAGGCAAATTTGAGATTGCTGAGAGAGACAATGGGGCAATACTAGAAGATGAAAATATTAGCACGAGCAAAAGTTCAAAAAATAAAATAAATCATTTACTCGAAAAGAACAACATCCCTAAAATGTTGAATGCCAATAATAGATGAGAGCTGCATTGGCATAAGAGGCTTTGTTCTGCTCCTCCATAACCAAAAAAAAAAAAACAACATCCCTAAAATGTCGAATGTCAATAATAGATGAGAGAGAGGCTTTGCAAATGCTTATTTTAGCTCAAAGGTCTTTTAGAAATTCTGAACCAAACTCCTCAACTTTGTGCCAAACACCTATGCTAACCCATACGCATTTGTAAGTGCATAACCAAACACCTCAACTGGTCAGGGGTACAATGAAATTTCTTTCAATTGTTTGGTTTCTTCATAGTTTTAGAAATCTAGGTGGAGGATTTCATAATTTGCTCTCCAATTACGAGCAATCTCGAAGGAATTCTACCCCGATGCATTTTTTTTAAAAGTAATTACATAACAAGGTTTAAACAATCACCTGGGGAGAAGAAGAGGCAAGACGTAAAGCAGCTATAAAAAGCCCAAACCCATGTTCGAAAAATCATCAAGGAAAATGAGAAAATAGCTTTCATTTAAACAACTTGGCTTTTGAGCTTTTGCATGTCCTAATTAGTTTGATCAATAATGAAGAATGGGAGAAGGTTGTCAAAGCAATAAGTTTTAGGCTCTGTTTGTTTCATAAAAATGATTGATTTAGAAATACTTTTCAAAAAATGATCATCTATATCAGTTGAAATAATTAGTCAACGAATAATATTTTGATTATTGATAACACTTTATGTATAAATAATATCATGAATGATGAATTTTTTTTTCATTCATTCATTTTTGTAAATGATTTAAACGATCTATCTCTTTGGAAAATATTTTCCAATGGAAACTCAAGATTTGAAAAATATTTCCCAAAATATATTTGGTTCACTTACAAAATGAATGAATAAATAATACCATCATCATGCACAAAAATAATTAGATATAAATTGTTATTAATAATAAAAAAAATTGTTAACTATTATGCAATATAATCGATCATTTTTTTTATAAGTGTTTTTCAAATTTTGAGTTTTTCTTAAAACAAACGTACTCTTAATATTCTTGATATTTCAAGGTCAAAAGTAGTGATAGTACAGGAAGCATTTACCTGAAATTAAAAATGATGGTGAACTCAAAAAAGTGCATTGATATTACTAAACTTTTATGGACGTAATGCAATTATTACATCCTTCACCTTTTCTTTTATAGAGCTCAGCTATATCATTTCCCATAAACGGTAGCTCAAATTTGCCTACATGTCGCTCTAATTGAAATGCTTAGGACTTGATTGCATTTTCAAGTGAAGGTTTAGAAAAGGTTTGAACTCATTAAAACATTGAGGCCTCGATTGCATTTTGTACATAAAATTTAGTACTTTCGGCGAAACTTTCCCATAATTTATCTCAATTTAGTAAGATATGTCGGTCGCACCCACATATTCTTCTATAGTGGTCGACACCTCTTGGGTCTATTGAGCATTCTTCGAGACGATAATGGACATCCCTATAAGGTGCGATTAGTTCGCCTGTTGGCATGAATCGACCTCAAGTGCTCTTCAATCCTTCTCCAATCAATCTGACCATTCCGTATGTTAAATATCGACCTAAGTATTGCTTCGAAAGGAAGGGGAAAAGCAATGCCGGACATGGCCACGGTACGTGCGATCGCTCTCTTGGCCTTTCGGTTTCGCCTTTCATCCGACTCATATTCGTGATCTCATCGCCATGGTTAACACAAGAATGTTGCCCCGGGGGGGGGGGGGGCAATTCTTGTAAGTCCGAGGGCGCACGCACACACTACGTACCGTATAAAGTACGAAACAAGAATACTGGGCCAAACCCTAGTTGGGCCTGGAAAAGCCCAATGTCTACTCAAAGCCCATTTGCCGGCCTTTCACCCGGCCCAACTCCACCGAAGCCCCTCCTTCTCTCTCTCTCTCTCTCTCTCCCCCTTCTGAGCGGGAAAAATCGTACCTTTATGGCGCGCAAAACCACTCCTCGCTCGCTCGCCAATCGCCATAGCCTCTCTCTCTCTAGTTTCTCTCTCTAGCTTCTCTCTCTGGTTCGGAGACGAAGGAGACGAAGATGTTCTCGGGCAGCCAGTTCGACGGCTTCGTGCCTTCCCAGTCGACTCAGTCCGCCGATTCCGCTTCTCCCAACCCCGCCAAGGTGCCCATCTTCCTCCGATTCTCGCCCGCGTCGTAGCGTTCGAATGATGAGTCGAGATGGGCAGCGACCCATCTCCCTCTTTCGCCTCGTTAGCCGTAGGTTTCACTGACCCAGATCGACGTCGTTGTCGGGGTTCTTCTTTTCTGGGCCTTTTTTTGTGGGTGCAGAACTGGGGGACGCAGGGGCTGGTGCCGGTCACGGTGAAGCAGCTGAGCGGAGCCCTTCAGTCCGGGGACGAGAAATCGAACTTCACCATCGACGGCGTCGACGTGACCAACGTGAGTAGGGGCTTTGTCGTGTCAAAAAGTGTCCTTTTTTAGGTGCTCGGGGGATTGCATTTGTGGGGAAGTTTGCTGGGTCGATGATGTTTCTGTTCTGTACGAAGTGACATTGCGATTTGCCCCGTTTTGTCTTAGGTCACGCTGGTCGGGATGGTGTCCGAGAAAACCGCGAGAGTGACGGACGTGAGCTTCGCTCTGGATGACGGGACTGGACGAGTCGAATGCAGAAGATGGTATGTGCTGGCCTTCTCTTTTGACTGTGATATTGCTAGTTGGGGTATTACAACTTGAATTTTAGTCTGAAGCATCAAAGAAGAGGTGATTACATTGGTTGGTACTTGTGTACTGGTAGATGAGGTCTTGTGCAGAGGCCAAAGTATGCTATTGTCCTTTATCTTGAATTAGTTAATGGGATGCGCCAAGTAATTTATATCTTTTGTTCTGGATAGGGTGAATGAAAGTTCAGACACCAAGGAAATGGAAGAAATTCAGTGAGTATTGATCCATGTTTTATTTTTTATATGGTTGCTTTTGCACTTGTTGAAATTATGATTGCGCTGTAAATTGTAATGCTTGTTGATAAACCAGGCCGGGAGATTCTACAGCCTTATATATTATTCTGATTTTTCCTTGCATCTTTTGCTAGTGATGGTCTATATGTACGTCTTGTTGGGCACTTAAGAAGTTCTCAGGGGAAAAAGCAACTTGCGGCCTTTGCTGTTAGGTATGTCGTGTTCTTTGCTTCTTATGCATCCAGAAATATTCTTGCTTAGCTCTTCATATTGGCATGGGCACTCGTGCAGAAACAAGTCATAGTTTGAAGACTCTCTCTCTCTCTCTCTCTCTCTCTCTCTCTCTCTCAATATACCGCATCATCCATAACCCTGGCTATTATAGATTTATGAGAAGCTTTATCATAGTAAACCTTTCATAAATGAGTTATTACACTACAATATTAAATCCTGTGGGGAAATTTCTCATTTTCGATCTGCAAATGATACCTCTCTACTGGAGGATATGAACCAAAATTTGGCATACTGTACACATACTAATCAGGAAAAATAAAAACACTGGGTGACATCTGTGACAGAGCTTCATGCTTCCAATTATGTATGTTATAATAAACTTGAACGCAACAAAGAATAAGTACCTCGGTAGGTGCTCCAGATGTCATGGCATAAGATCCTCTGGAGAAATATTGCAGATTTCTTGGCTATGAGACCTTTTAGTAAGCTTGATACATCTCATAATTGATGGTGTGAAAGAGCTTTATACTCTCTATAGGTGCTACTGATGTTGTGGCATAAGATCCTCCGGAGAAATGTTGCAGATTCCTTGTGGTATGAGACCTTTAAATAAACTTGATACATCTCGTGATTGATGGTGTGAAAGAGCTTTATGCTCTCAATTATGTAAGTTATAACAAACTTGAACGCAACTAAGAATAAGTACCTCTAAAGGTGCTACCGTTGTTGTGGCTTAAGATCCTCTGGAGAAATGTTGCAGATTCCTTGGCATAGGAGACCTTTAAATAAGCTTGATACATCTCGTAATTGATGGTAATCATTTTTGTCCATTACGGCTACTTATCTGAGATTATAAAGGAAGTTATTTGGGCATTATTGATCTTATTTTGTAAATCAAGTCTCTCATTGCGTGGCAAACTAATGAAATGTAAAATGTCAGAATGGATCATGTTAGATGCCACTTCTTAGCTTATATTAACTTAATTTTGGATCTTTTCTTTACACTCTTTAACTTTACCATTGTTTAAACTTCTTTGTTATGGTTTTGCAGGCCCGTGACCAACTTCGATGAAGTTACATTTCACTTTATTGATTGCATACACCAGCATTTACAGAAGTGCAGAGTAAAGGTACTGCTTAAATTCTTATAATTCATGCTCTTATCGGTGCACGCCATTGTTGACTAAGAAGTTACATGATGCAACATTCTGGTTATTACCATAATTTATGGTTTACACTTATAGCCACTTACGCTGGAGTTGCAGGGTGATGCCATTGCTCATTCCCAATTGGCAGATTTTAACACAAGCACTCCAATCAGTAATAAATCAAATGCGTCTCTGGTAGCTCCCACAAGTGAAGTATGTGAAACACAAGAACTTGTTTTGGTTTTTGAAGTTTCTGACCATTTACTTGCATATTAGATCCAGAATACATTGAAGTATATGATCTCATGAGATTGTATTCCTTCTTCATATAGATTTCTGGACAATTCTCCGTCGATGGACTCAAGGGCTGTGACCAGAAGGTCCTTGAATTTCTACAACAAAACTAGTAAGATAAATCTATGAAATCTTTTATCTCCTTAAGTTTTCCCCATCTATCTATTCGGCCAATACTGATTTATAGTCACTAGAGATGCTAATTATCTTCATTATAAGTGACTGCTTGGCTTTGGGGAATTTCGGGGAGACGTGGTGCTTCCCAGTGTATCAATTTTATTATTTTGATAACTTTAGCTATAACATTTTTTTCCTTTAGTGGAATGCAACATCACTGAAGCCGTTCCTTGGTGTTGAATGGCAATATTGATCCTTGATTCAGTTTTAGCTTACTGAACCTTTCTCATTCGCTGATATCTGTAGTGCACAAGAAAAGGGTGTCCACAGAGATGAAATTGCGCAACAACTGAAAATTTCTGTCAATAAGATCATGTAATCTCTCTCTCTCTGTCTCTCTGTCTCTGTGTCTCTCTCCCTGTGTCAGACGTGCACGCAATCATGCACTGCATGGGACCCTCACTTATACGAACCACATACTAACCACAGACTCGTACATGGTTTTCCCTTTCTCTTGAATTTCTTTTGGTCAACAGGGAATCAATCAGGACTCTTGAAGAGGAAGGTCTGATTTACTCAACTATTGATGAATATCACTATAAATCAACTACGGATGCTTAAACGGGAGAGCGAGTTGCTAGTTCTGCTTTAATTATGGGTACTATCATGTGTTCTTATTTTTGCACACTTCCCTCTTCCCTGTACAAAAAGAAAGGCAATCTTAAGGATGGTTGGGTATGGAGAGCACTTTCTTTTATTGGTTAGTTGTACTCTGCATTATTATTGACTCATGAAATTTAATTTAGCACGTGACTTTCCGCTGTCATTTCTGCATTTGGCGGTTGTGAAATGGAACTTGACATGTCTCTCCCATGGAAGGCAAGGGTCATGTAGATAGATGGTTCGAGTTAGTGTTTAACCCAATGGAGTTCAGGGCAATGAATCTGAAATAAATTACTGCATGCTTGCAATGCATCTATTTTTTCAGATGGCCCTTTGTTGAGTTGAGATAGATGCTTGACGAAGAAACATGGATCTTCTCCTTTTTCCTCAACCAAATTGCTCGATATCTTGTTTTAGCGATCTTGATCAATCTAGTCTCTGCTTCATTCTCTTGCCTGTGTACTGCCAAATGAATGCTTCTCATGTATATATTGTTTGCTTATAGATTTTAAAGATGGCAATTGTACGTTAGGAGCATGTGCACAGACTTGTGGATGGTTCTAGGAATACATATTTACAGATAAGTATAACGCCAACGCATTAGAGACCTATATGGAAAAAAGGTACATTGTAGCCTCATCTGTTGGTCATTAGAGAAGACCTATATGAAAAAAAAGTACGTTGTAGCCTCTCATCTGTCGGTCAATAATGCATCGTTATGAACATCATGGATCCGTACAAAACTATTTGAGATAATAGAACGAGAGGTGTGTCAACTGCAACTTACTCTTAGGTATTATTCATGACTCATTTGACATGTCTTAGGCGTGCGGTTAGTAACGCGGATTATTTTAAAGAGTAGTTAGGCCGATACTTATCTGTCTTACATGCACGCAAAAACATAATATTGTTAGGCAAGATCAGTATAGGTACTCAAGACACAACTGATCCTACAGATTTATTTTATTGTACCTCATAAATGATCAGCAGAGGCTACACGAGTTTTGAAACATTTGACTTTCTGCTAATGCAAAGATCTCTCTTGTATCGTTTAAGTTATTAAGGTCAGATTCTGGGGGAGGGAACGTAGTGGCGAATGAAAAGGAAAAATTGTGAGTTCATTTTGTGGATGATATGAGCTGATCGATTTTCATTATATCTAAGAGCAGTATTTTTTGCACCAAATGAGGAGCAATGAAGGAAAGGAAGTGAAGAACTAGCTTCGTACGTTCCCTCCCCATTCGCAGTTCGGGGTTTCGTAGTGCTAGACTAGTTCACCATTCGTGTTTAGGTTAGTTTGGCTCATTTTCTCTTAGTAAATTCTTGTGCTCATGGTTTCCCACTTGCGGAGATAGAAATTGGCTGGGTTTTTGATTGGCCGTGAGAGATTATCAGGTTCCAAGTCTCGTAACTAAAATGAGTCTCCTCAAATTTTTCGAGTCACGAGTCAAGTTCAAATGGGTTCGGGATGTACTAATTTCTTGTTGGAATGAGCATGGTGGTGAGCAGTTCCAAGTTACACTTAGAACTTATCCGTCGAAACAGGTTCCTTAATTTTTAAAATTTGAAACCTACTCTGCATATCCAGGAGTTTGGAACTTACTTTGCGTACTCAAGAACTTATAATCTACCTTATCATAGGTTCTATTGTAATGAATTATATATATATTTTTGTGACCCGGGCTGGCGGCGTAAACTCAGGGCGACTGGCAAGGACCCATCTCCCACGAGTCCCACGAGTCGCAGGTGAGTTGCGCAATGGGGGTAGAAGTTTCAAACCCCTTCCTTGTCGGTTGAGGGGCGAGATGCAAACCATCTTGTCCACGCGGGGTGTGTAGTGAATCATAATATTTAATGGCCACCATTGATTATAATTCGTTGATTACAACTCATATTTAAAAACAACAATATTATGAAATATTAAAAAAAAAGTAAAAGTTTGGATATTGTTGGAATGGAAGTTCAATTAATAGTTTCAGATTATACACTTATTATCATTAGACGCCATAGAATTCTATAGGATCGCACGAAGATATAGAAGAAAAAAACATAAAGACGTTTAGGTTCTTAGTTTAACCTGAAATTCCAAACTTACCCGTCAAATTAATTTCTTAATTTTTGAAAATTGAAACCTATAATGTATATCCTAGATCCTGAAACGTGGCCGATTCCTGCTGATTCAATTAAAACCTTGGAATCATGCTCACCTTTGAATGGGCGTGTTACCAAACCTGTCTGACTTGAGGCAGTGGCCAACCTTATCTTATTGCCGAGTCCTTAGCATCTTGAAGCGATATTGGCCGTTTCTCTCCCGCGGACACGACTGCATAGGAGTCCGTTCCTTAGCCAACCAACTTAACCTGCATTGACGACCTCGATTTCGCAACGGCCAATCGTTAGCCGAGAGGAACGACGCACGTCGCACTTCCCATGTGCAGGCTGACGGGGAAACACCTTTCTTCCTTTCATATCGGATCGATTTGCCTGGGCCTCGACAGGATACTCTGCGCGGTTAAAAATCCCTCTCTCTCTCTCTGTGTCTCTCTGTGAATGGACATAATAGCCAGTTTGAACATTAAGCTTTAAGGTTACCGGCGCAGGATTCTGCTTTGACTTTAGTGCATCTAGGGCGTGGAGTTTCTTTCCAACTCTCGGGCCGTAAAAATCGGGTAACAAAGAAAACTCCAACGTGTTCCATGCAACCGCACGAAAACGATAATAAACATCAACGTTGCGCTCTCTCTCTCTCTCTCCTCTCACCTTCCCGCTTCTGGATCTGGGGAAGGAGGGTGGTCCTTCCTCATTTTGCAGTCTCCTCCGCGCGATCATTGGCCTCTTTCTTGAACGTTAGTTCGCTCACTTCTTCTTTTTTTTTAGGTACGGATCTTGAATGAGGGCTGGAAAACATGGAAAAATGAACAATAATGAGACGACCGGTCATGCATCGGACTATCTGCTGCTCTAACTGCCGACAGAGGTTGCCTTGTTTATTCAAGATTTTAGGACAGCAACATCTTGGAGCAGCGAAAGGGCATGTCGTTTCCCACGTACTCTTTTGCTGGTAAAAGGCAAGTGGCCACCGGTTGAATTACCGAAGCGAAGCAAGCTCTTCCGGGAGAGTTCTTATGCAATATTTACAGACGGAAGGCGGTATTTTCTGTGTTACGACGATCTAAGGGAGGGCTATTGTTTTAGTTCTCGTGTGTTATGGCACTTTTTATGGGGCTTATGACAAAATAATGTACTTCGGCCGGTAGGACAATCGGCCTTCAGAAGAACCTCTTATATAGAACGGGTTCGGAAAGTCTCAGACTTCCTCGTAGAGAGTTGCTCCGCGAGAACGTCCATTGGTGTTTTGATTTGGTCTTCAAATCGCACGTTTCGTCCGGGTTCCCAACTTGCCTCGCTCTTGAGTTGGCCATTCTACTCGACTAAGTAGTATTCCACTTGTGCGGTGGGTATATCATATATGTATGGGCTAGCCCCAATATTTTCTTCCAACCATGTGCTTGATTGGTTGTTTAAAAATGTGGACATTACCCAGTTTTAATTTCAGTTAAGTTGGCATGTGAGTGACATATATAACTTGTAAATGTGCTAAGCAGAAGCATTCATCCAACTAGGAATGGAAGATAATACAACCTGTAGAGAGGATTCCTCAACCGTGCCAGTGAAAACTTACATACTTGCTTTTTACATGCATATGGTGTTACTATAAACACGTTGCACATTATAGCATATATAAAACTGACACAACTCAAACAATAATGGTGAGCGGCTTTATGGTAGGTTTCAGTTCCACTTGGAATCTAAAACCTACCCTGTTGAGACCGGTTCCCCTATATACCCTGAAATAGGGTTGGTTCTAGGGTGACTGGTTTCTAATTTGGTCTAGACTCACCAAGGGATTGGGAATCTGAATTGGTGAATTGGTTCCCCATTTCTAGAATTGAGAACCTAACCACTTGCTCCTTAGACAAAATCGATTGGTCTTGTCTTATTTCCGAGCAGTCTAATAGAACAAGTGGATTAACATATCTAGGTTGAAAGTTTTGGATTAATCAAATTGTCAATCCATGTCGCTATTCGAAACTGAAATTTCGTCTAAGATTTGCGAAGAAGACTAGAGATGATGGGATTGTGATTGTAGGGGAACGCTTAAGAAAAGGAGGAGGATCCAGTCGATTCTTTTCCATAAACAACACACACAAATTTAAGAAAGGTGCAAGTAAGCGAGGGAGGTAAAATCGGTGAATTTTTGCAAGAAAAGAAAGTAAAATAAAGAAAGAAGCAAGAGATGAAAGAAGCCAAGACAAAAGAAGCAAGAGACGAAAGAAGCAAAGACAAAAGAAGTAAGTTGGATGAATCGGTACAACAATAGCAAAGCAACAAAGATTTGCTTTGTCATACAGAATAAGTGAAACAAGAGAGGACATTAGGGTTTGGGTTTACACTTTACTTCTTTAAAAAATAAAAATATACCATCTAGTCTGGTTTCCACCCAAGAACTAGGAATTGGATCAAAATCACTGATTCTATTTTGGAACCGGAACTAGACCAAATGCCCTCTAGAATTGCTCAAAACTAGTTAATTCGGTTTGATTTGAGTTGCTCCCGATTCGGGCTATTCTATATGTTCACCTCCGTTAGGTTCCAGGGTTTTCTAGGGAACTTACCAAATTCTTTTTGTTTTTTGTTTTTATTTTTATTACTTTTTCCGTTTTATTTTTAGTCAAGCAAAATCAAAGTTATAGTAACAACAAAAATCTCTACCCACCCAAAGCAACAATCCATTAAAAAAACTCCAAAAAAATCACCAGCAACTTCATTGTACCGTCAAAGCCATAATCAGCTCCGAATCTAAGGCTCGCCTGAGAGGACCTTTACTGCTCGAGCTTAGAACCTTTTAGCAGTCACTTTCCCTTACCAGACCCAAGAAAAACTGCAGAATATACCATAGAGGAGTTCTTTCTCCGTTAGCCCTTCACGCGACATTAGGAAAAAGTATCACTTTAAATTTGATAAACTATATCAATTTAAAATTTTCCTTTGAAAAATAATTTTCAAAAAAAATGTTTTTCGATTTTTTTTTAAATTTTCTAGTATTCGTTATGAAAAATGAACTAGCTAAATTTTTTTTCTACTATTGAAAAAAAACATATTTAAAAGTGGGAAAAATATTTTCTACTTTTCAACTCTTCGGAAATTGGGAAACATTTTCCATAATTTCTTCTACCCACTTTCTTTCACCAAATACATTTTCCATTTATTTTTATGTTCTTTTTTATTTTTATTTTTATTTTTAAATCGAATTTTTTCTTTTTCTTCATTTTCTTCTTCCTTAGTTGATAGCCGACTACAGTGGTGGCTAGTGATTGGCCATAGGTTGACGAGACTCCACCTCACTTGACCTAACGAAGTTGAGCTTGGGTCTTGCTAGTGATTGGCCATAGGCTAACGAGACTCCACCTCGCCTGACCTGGCGAAGTTGAGCTTGGGTCTTGCCTTATCCAATGAGGCTCAATCTTGTCGGAATCTAGTGAGCTCGAGCCCTGTTACTTGGGGTGAGGCCAGAGCTTGCCAATGGCCTCTTGCTGGCCCTTGCCGTAGTGGGCAACTAGCCAAGGTCAAGGAAGAAGGAAAAAAAAAGGAAATAAAAGAAAAAAGAATTAAAAATTTAAAAATCGATTTTAAAAATAAAATAATAAAGGAATTATTGAGGATGAGTGTATGCATGAATAGATTTTTTTTACTGAATGACGGAAAATATTTTTTAATTCATTTCTAAATTTTAATCGAACACTAGAAAATATGAATATTTTTCTAAAAAATGATATCTTAGAAAATAATTTCCTGAAAATGTTATATTTTCGCGAAACGAATGGAGTGTAAATCTCCAATTCCCTTGCAGAGGTCACGAAACATTCTGTCATGCAAGTAAGGTAAGGTAAGATAATGGCTTATACAGAGAAAATTATCAATTTTAATCTTGGAAGTTGACATTTTAAAAGAAAACCCGAGATTGCAATAAAAAGAAAAAAGAAGGTGTGGAAAGAAATCGAACAGTTGGCATCTATTTTGGGTTACTTCACTTGCCTTGGGAAACGGGAATCCAATCTTGCATCGCGCGCGATTGACTGAGATGGGTGAGAAAGAATGCTTGACCGATGTGGCAGTCACCCCTTGAAACACACAGAGCTACAAGAACCTGCAAACACTCTTTTTTTTTTTTTACGTTTTGCAAGATCCACATGCCATGACCTGGATTACAATCTAACAGTAGGTCACCGTTCATGAAAAGTATGTTTTCTTCGGCTGCTCCTGGTCCGGTCGGGTCCGGTGTGGTTCTTACATTGGAACTGTGTAGTACCGATTTCAAATTACGACCAAGAGTCGAATCGATAACTAACCGGTCCGATTTCAAGGTGGAATTGGGGATTGGATCGATTTCAAAATTCGGAGTTGGGAATTAGACCGGTTAGTCCTAGGATCTGGAACTGGACCGATGGTCTAATTCGGTTTGGTTTTGGTCCAACAAACTGATCACTTTTTTTTCCCATTGTTTTTTTTTTTCCATTACCTTTTTTCCCACTACATCAAACGGGACTGAAATATGTTTAGTTCATATTTTACTTTTTTTTTTGAAAAATTAATAAATTAAAAAGTATATTTAATTGGTCTGATCTAGTCCAGTTCTACTTTTAGGAATCGGGAACTGACCAAGCACCTTGAGAACCGGACCAAATTGGCTACTCCAAGAGGTTTTCAGCTTGGACGGTCCGTTTTGCACGACCCTGCCGATAACTGCACTAACCTGGATAAGTACCAGTTCCGACAGAGGTTGCCTCGTTTATTCACGATTTTAGGACGACAACATCTTGGAGCAGCGAAAGGGCATGTCGTTTCCCACGTACTCTTCTGCTGGTAAAAGGCAAGTGGCCACCGGTTGAATTACCGAAGCGAAGCAAGCTCTTCCGGGAGAGTTCTTGTGCAATATTTACAGTCGGCAGGCGGTATTTTCTGTGTTACGACCATCTAAGGAGGGCCCATTGTTTCGGTTTTTGTGTGTTATGGCACTTTTTATGGGGCTTTTGACAAAATAATGTTATTTCGGCCGGTAGGATAATCGGCCTCCAGGTGAACCTTATATAGAACGGGTTCGGAAAGTCTCAGTCATCCTCGTAGAGAGTTGCTCCGCGAGAACGTCCATTGGTGTTTTGATTTGGTCTTCAAATCGCACTTTTTTCCCAACTTGCCTCGCTCTTGAGTTGGCCATTCTACTTGACTCAGTAGTATTCCACTCGTGCGGTGAGTATATGTATGGGCTAGCCCCTGTATTTTCTTCCAACCATGCCTTTGATTGGTTGGTTAAATATGTGGACATTACCCACTTTTAATTTCAGTTAAGTTGGCATGTGAGCAATACACAACTTGTAAATGTATTAAATAGAGGCATTCATCCAACTAGGAATGGAGGATAATACAACCCGCAGAGAGGATTCCTCAACCGTGCCGGTGAAAACTTAACGTACTTATTTTTCACATGCATATGGTGTTACTATAAACACGTTGCACATTATAGCATATATAAAACTGACACAGCTCAAACAATAAAGGTGAGCGGTTTTATGATAGGTTTCAGTTCCACTTGGAATCTAAAACCTACCCTGTCGAGACTGGTTCCCTATATACCCTAAAATGGGGTCGGTTCTAGGGTGACTAGTTCCTGATTTGGTCTAGACTCACAAAAAATTGGGAATTGGACCAAGGGAGATTGGTTCCCCATTTTTGGAATTGAGAACCGGACCACTTGGTCCTTAGATAGAACCGATTGGTTCTATTCAATTCCCGAGCAATCTAATAGAACAAATGGATTAACATATCTTGGCTGAAAGTTTTGGATTAATTGAATTGTCAATAATTGTCAATCCATGTCACAGTTCAAAACTAGGATTTCATCTAAGATTTGTGAAGAAGACTAGAGATGATGGGATCATGATTGTAGGGGCACGCTCAAGAAAAGGAGGAGGATTTAATGGATTCTTTTCCATAAACAACACACAAATTTAAGGAAGGTACAAGTAAGCTAGGGAGGTAAAATCGGAGAATTTTTGCAGGGAAAGAAAGTAAAATAAAGAAAGAAGCAAGAGACAAAAGGAGCAAGTTGGATGAATTGGTACAACAATATCAAAGCAAAAAAGATTTGCTTCGTCATATGGAATAAGTGAAGCATGAGAGGACATAGGGTTTAGGTTTACACTTTACTTTAAAAAATAAAAATAAAAATAAAAGTTTGTCCAGTCTAGTTCCCACCTAAGAACTAGGAATTTGATTGAAATTACTGATTTTATCATGAAACTTGGAATTAGATCAATGCCCTTTAGAACTGCTCAAAACTAGTTAATTCGGTCTGATCTGGGTTGTTCCCGATTTGAGCTATTCTATATGTTCACCTCAAGTAGGTTCCAAGGTTTTTTTTAGGGAACTTACCAAATTCCTTTTTTATTTTATTCTAATTTATTTTATTTTTTTCGTTTTATTTTTAGTTAAGCAAAATCAAAGTTAAAGTAACAACAAAAATCTCTACCCATCCATAGCAATGATCCATTAATTAAACTCTACAACCACTGGGGTGGGGCACCCTTCCAACATGGAAGGGGGAGGTGGGGGGTTTGAATCTCCACTTTCTCTAAGGTTGGGGTAAGTACGAATTAGTTTTCAATGTGGGTTTCAACTCTCACGCCCTGTAAGGAGGCATGCCAAAAGTCTGAGAATGAGAGTTAGAATATGAGTAGAGTAGGATTGAAAAAAAAAAAAAAAAAACTCTACAAAAATCACAATCAACTTCATTGTGCCGTCAAAGCCATAGTCAGCTCCGAATCTAAGACTTGCCTGAAAGGACCTTTACTGCTCGAGCTTAACCTTTTAGCAGTCACTTTCCCTTACCAAAGCCAAGAAAAACTGCATAATATACCATAAAGATCCTCTTTCTCCGTTTTCCCTTCACGCGACATTAGCAAAAAGTATCACTTTAAGTTTGACAAACTATAACGATTTGAAAATTCCATTAAAAAATAATTTTCAAAAAAAATAATTTTTGAATATTTCGATATTCGTTTTACGGAAAATGAACTAGCTAAAAACATTTTCCGCTTTTGAAAAAATATATTTAAAAGTGGAAAAAATGTTTTCCACTTTTTAGCTCTTCAAAATTTGGGAAGCATTTTCCATAACTTCTTCTACCTATTTTCTTTCACCAAATATATTTTCCATTTATTTTTATGTTTTTTTTTTTTTTTTTTTTTTTTTTTTTTTTTTTTTAAATCGAGTTTTTCTTTTTCTTCCTTTTCTTCTTCCTTAGTTGGTTGTTGACTACATCGGTGGCTAGCGATTGGCCATAGGCTAGTGAGGCTCCACCTCGCTTGACTTGGCGAACTCGAGCTCGGGTTTTGCCCCATCCAACAAGGCTCTATCTTGTCAAAATGGTGAGCTCAAGCCTTGTCAGCTTGGGTTGAGGCCAGAGCTTGCCAATGGCCGATTGCTAGCCGTCGCCATAGTGGGTGACCAACGAAGGCCAAAGAAAAAGGGAAAAAAAAAAAAAAAAAAAAAAAAAAGAATTAAAAATTTAAAAATTGATTTTAAACATAAAATAATAAAGAAATTATTGAAGATGAGTGCATGCAGGAATAGATTTGTTTTACTGAACTACAAAAAATATTTTCTAGTCCATTTTCAAATTTTAATTGAACATTAGAAAATATGATTGTTTTTCTGAAAAATGAATTCTCAGAATTTGAACAAAACGTAAATCTCCAATTCCCTTGCAGAGGTCACGAAACATTCTATCATGCACGTAAGGTTAGGTAAGAAAATGGCTTATACAGAGAAAATTATCAATTTTAATAGTGGAAGTTGACATTTTGAAAGAAAACCCGAGATTGCAATAAAAACAAAAAAGAAGGTGTGGAAAGAAATCGAACAGTTGGCATCTATTTTGGGTTAACTTCAATTGCCTTGGGAAACGGGAATCCAATCTTGCATCACGCGCGATTTGACTGAGATGGGTGAGAAAGAATGCTCGACCGATGTGGCAGTCACCCCATGAAAACACACGGAGCTACAAGAACCTGCAAACACACTTTTTTTTTTTTTTTTTTTTTCCCCGTTTTGCAAGATCCACATGCCATGACCTGGATTACAATCTAATAGTAGGTCACCGTTCATGAAACGTACGTTTTCTTCGGCTCCTCGTCTAGTCCGGTTCGGTGTGGTTCTTACGTTGAAACTGTGTAGTACCGATTCCAAATTATAACCATGAGCCAAATCGATAATTAACCGGTCCGATTTCAAAGTGGAATTGGGGATTGAACCGATTTCAAAATTTGGAGTTGGGAACTAGACCAGTTGGTCCTAGGATCTGGAACTGAATCGATGTTCTAATTCAGTTTGGTTTTGGTCCAGCAAACTGATCACTTTTTTCCTACTATGTCAAACGGGACCGAAATATGTTTAGGTCATATTTTACTATTTTATTTTTGAAAAAATAATAAATTTAAAAGTATATTAAGTTGGTTTGATCTAATCCAGTTCCACTTTTAGGAATCGGGAGCCGGACCAACCATCTCGAGAACTAGACCAAACTGGCTGGTCCAAGAGATTTTCGGTGGACGGTCCGTTTTGCATACCCTTACCGACTACGGCAGGAACTTGGATAAGGACCGGCTCTGATCTTATCTTGATCCGTACTAACCTTTGTTTTAACGATGTTTATGATAAATGCGTTCACTGTTTATGATAAATGCGTTCACTGATACGTGAACCTGGGATGTCTTTATTTATTGAGGCTGTCTTGTCTTTAACGACTAATGTGCAAGGGGTCTTAAGTAAAGTAAGGATTTGCATAATTACATGCGTAACATCAAGGAAGAAACCTTATACATATGTTCGGCAGCCTATGAGGAATTTGACAGGCACTGTCTTGTCAAGACAGAGAAAGAGAATTTGCGACCCACGTGACCGTGGCCATCACGAAACCCTTGGGGCCCTAATTATTGGCTCCACCGTTTCTAAAATTCAACACCGATTTTGATGTCTGGGAGTTCTCCTCCCCAGTTGTGACCACGACACGCGTGTAGAAATTGTGTATGTAGCTTTTGAGGAAAGCATTAGCGGTGTCTACAGGGTGACCATATTGTCTCCCGATGGCGCAAATCTAGCGTGAACCGAATGGCCGTATTAGGTGCGTATTAGGTGTACGAGAGACGGGCCGGCAAGACAAGAAATCTCGACTCCGACTTCTGTCCTTCGGCTCAGAGTCAAGCCCTAGGGGAGATAGGCGTTTCATCAACGGTCCTTTCCGACAGCACAGAACGTTTTGTCCTCGAGTTCTTCTTCCCTTTCTTCCCTTCTTCTTCTTCTTCGGCTGCGTTTGGTTCAGCATTTTCAATAGGCTTTTAGGCCTGAAAACTCCTTGAAAAAAACTTAGATTGTTTGGTTTAACTTTGAAGTCGGCTTTCAGCTTTCAATTTTTTCAAAATCTTGAAAGCTCAAAACCCAGAGGACTAGTTTTGAGCTTTCAAAGATTCTACCAAATCTTGAAATTATTTACCAAACATAATTGTATTTCAAAAGTAGTTTTGAGCTTCAAAGATTCAGACGGACTCAAAGCTCTTACAAATACTGAACCAAACGCAACCTTCTTCCTCCTCCGGTGCTTCTTCTCAAAGGCGTACTTATTGGTCGATGCGACGTGCGTGCTGTCGAGTGGAGCGCGCCGTCGGGGCTTTGGCATTTGGAATAACAAACTTTCAAAATTCTCCTGGGAGGCGGAAGTGACTCTTTGGCTTATATCGTATTTTTCTGGGTGGCTAGCGAACTTTCCAAAGCTTCTAGCGAAGTCTTGAAGTTTAAGTGTGGAAGGAAAGATCCAGAAGGAATGGTAGGCGACTTCTGTAAAAATACAATAATTTAATAAAAACCCTACTTTACATAGATATTATTACTTATGCATGATTTTGGTTGGTCCAAGAAAATAAAATACTGTGTCTTCTTGGTTTTTACAACGAGGGAACAGAGCACAGATTCCCCCCCACATGAAAATATCACTTTAGAAATAGGGAGAGATCCTCCCATTCCATGGGGCAGCGTGGGCAAAGATTTAAATAATTGACAACATGCTCCAATGACCCTCGACCCACTGCGGTTCCAAAACAAGCCATGCGAAATACTTTGACGATCTCTTTCACGTATAAGTCGGATCGGGCAGAGATGAAACTCAATGCAGAAGATATAAATTCCGTAAGCAAGCGATGTGGAATGCGTTAACATTCCCTTTCCTGTGTAAACTGGAGTAATGGGGCCGCCACACATGAACTCGACTCCGACACTACATCGAATTGCCCCGATCCGAAAGCTTTCCATAAAGAACATATAAAACTCGCAAACAGGCGGTGCGAGATGCTTCGATATACCATATTTTCTCCCGTCCATCTTTGGAATTTCACTGCTGGATAATGAGATTTCCCTGGCCCGAGTGTTCCGCACTTTTTATGTTTTTTAATAAGTGAAGAATTACCAATTGGCAACCAAATCCCATCTCTTCAATCATAAAATTCTTGGCATGCTTGTGTGGAAAATGAGGTTTTTAGCTAGGGTTAATTCCAAAGGGTGGTCCCCCATTTTACTCGTGACGAGGGGTGAAAAAGAAGTACACATGTGCAAAAAAGGGCAATAATTGGACGTGCTAGATGCAGCCTCGACATTATATAGAAACCGCGTACACGAGCCGCCCCTTTCAGGGTAATAATAAAATTTTCTAGTTTTTCTTTTGGGAAATTATGCACTGATTTTTACTTAATTCCAGGCACTCATAGCCTTCCATAAACATTTAATGCCGACATATTGAAATTTCATATAATTTTCTCATTTTGTAAAACTTCAAATAATATCCTCCTTTTTTTTTTTTTCATTATCTAATTTTAGAGGAAGAGTCGTAAGCAAAAGTTGGAAGTCGGTAGATTATAGAGCATCGAAGCGAGAGTTTCCGACACGATGCGACACTAATGCATGCCTCAATCCTAAGACGTAATCAGGTGATCAGGATTCATTCCAATCACTCATAAATGATCGATGAGCAGTTTATTTAGTCGAGTTCCGCCTGTCTAGATAATACCGGATCGAGCCATTTTGCGTTCAACTGACCTACGCATGACACTACACTATTTCTTCAATCCTATCAATCATTGCAAGACATGATCGACTGTGTATGTTCTTCGTGATGATCTCGCGTGGTCTAATTCCCCGAGGTGAAGCCCCCCGCAAGGTCAAGACTTTTGGGCAATTTCAATCATGGAGCCGTCGCATTAAAATAATGTGGATTGTCAAAATACCTTTCTCACGGTCAAAATCCGCTCCAACGTGGCCCAATAATAATAAGAATAATAAGAATAATGATAATAATAATGAATTCCTCAGTCTATGCGCCTAGCTAACAAGACCTTACGACGTTTTGTGTTTTCCTATGTCCCGAAGCCCGTCATGGGACCGCGCAGATTAATCTTCATCCCGCGAAACATTTCACTAACCTCATTTGATAGGACAAAACACCGAGACAAAATTCAAACGAGTGGTCCACATTTGCACCTGGTACGTGAATGAGACCCGACCACCCGAGACGATCCCGGATCCCGGATTCAGTTCAGTACGTCCTACTAGGTTCACGCCCCGGACCACCCGAGACGATCCCGGATTCAGTTCAGTATGTGTATTAGGCCCCCCACGGGGGGGTCTTGCTACAAACATTTCGGAACGTGTTTAATCTTACAAAAAGAAAAGAGAAAGAAGAGAGAGGCTGTGCCCGACAGAAGTAAACAAAACGAAAGAGGACGAGAAACAGGAGAGAGAGAGAGAGAGAGAGAGAGAGAGAGATGCGAAAAAGAGCACGTTTGGGAGAGAGAATCATGGGGGCCGGGAGTGAGGAGGGCATAAGGCTCGGTCACATGATCACAGGCGCGGGATCGAAATCGGGCACGTTGTGTGCGTGGCGCCTTTTAAACTCTCTCTCTCTCTCTCTCTCTCTCTCTCTCTCTCTTGCTCTGTCCCTTTAAATTCGTCGCGTGCCAGCAGTTGCCAAGGGCCATCGTCAATCCTGACCCCTCGACCCCTCCTCACCTCTCCTCTCCTCTCCTCTCCTCTCTCACTCTCCTCCCTTCTCTTCTCCCTTCTCTCCTCCGGGTACATGCAAGAATTCAAGGGGGAGAGAGGGAGAGAGCGAGCTTTGAACATGGGGAGGAGCCCGAGGTGCGACAAGGACGGGCTCAACAAAGGAGCGTGGACGGCCGCGGAGGACCAGATCCTGATGGACTACGTCAAGCTCCACGGCGAGGGCAAATGGAGCCGGCTCTCCAGGGAAACCGGTAAGCTTTCCTCGTGCACGGGAAGCCCCGCTTTGTATGCTGCAGTTCGGTGTGGGGTTCTCCTCTCCATAGAACATCACTGATATTGCGCAGAGCTTAGGGCTCGCGTGCCGCCACGCGGATCGGTATTCGATGTTAGCATGTGTGGTTGTTGCGGCAGTTGCTCCGAACAATCGGAATTACTATCCTAGGCGATTGCCCTAACGAATGACGTCGACGCATTCGAAGTCCCGGTTCGGCCTGAGCAATGAAAACGTTTCGCTTGCATTGGTCCGTGTGAAATAGTATGGCTCGAACGGGCTCTCGTGAATGACGGCCCACAGCCTTACCTGGCCTCGAGTTTCTCGAGCGCTGTTAACCTTTGATGATGGGAGTTTCTGTACCGCAATAATTCAAATAGCAGAATCGTGGCCGGGACTGTTCCTTGTGGAACGCGCAGTCAAGACTTGGTTTTTTGGCCTATTTCTGCTTTAAGCTTCTTTATGATCAATCACTTTTGCACTCCTTTTGTCTTTCATTGCCTCCTACCGTGATCGCAGGCAGCACTGTTGCCCGCTTTCCTTTCTTTGTAGCAGCAGATTGCATTTGTCATCTTCTTCTTAGATTTCTCTTGGTCTTTCCAGATATCTATCCTCCAATACTATCTGCTAAGCGCCATATTTCAGCACAAATTAGACTGATAGTTAAAATCAGGAGAGTCGTCGTGCTTCGGTTTTAACTTTCGATGGTTCTCGTGAAGGTCTAAGAAGATGCGGCAAGAGCTGCAGGCTGCGTTGGATGAATTACCTTAGGCCCGACATCAAGAGAGGGAACATCTCGCCCGACGAAGAAGAACTAATCATCCGGCTTCACAAGCTATTGGGCAACAGGTACAGATCATCATGTCCTTTTTTTATTTATTTATTTTTATTTCTACTAATAATTCTAGCAATAGGAACCCTAGCTGGACACAAATAAAAAATGAACCGAACCCATGATCACGTAGGTGGTCGTTGATTGCTGGAAGGCTCCCGGGGCGTACGGACAATGAGATAAAGAACTATTGGAACACCAACTTGGCCAAGAAGCCCGAAGCTTTGAGGACGATCCAATTCCACCATTTGCACAGAGAGCCGACGGTCCAACCTCCCTCGACGTCGCAGCAAGAGCTGGAACAGCAGAGGGTGCCGGAAAGCAACATTCGTGGAGTTGCCAATCCAGAGCCACAAGTTGCTCAACAGAATGCTGCTAATGGGGAAATGGGACCATCCCGAGATGGCAATTACTTGCTGAAGCAAATACTTTCAGACTCGGATATGAGCGACGGGTCGCTATCATTCAACTCAGAGGAGGAATCGCCGAACTTCATGATCGATTTCAACGTGGACGACATTAGCCAGTTCCTCAACTCGGATTTCTACAAGGTCGGTCCGGACCAAAATGGCTATTCCCATGACGGGGAGCGAGACAGCAAGTGCCCACCCTACTTGAACCAGCAACTCGTGCCGCCGGAGGAAGCCGGGAAGGATCTGGACAACAGCCTGCGCATCCGAGATGATTCGGTCTCGGCGTTCCAGTCACTGGCGTCGTTATTCGAATCTGACGACGAGAAGTGGACGGGAGGCGGGGATAAGGCCGACTTTGCATTGTCTGGAAAGAACGGTTGATTTTGCCTATAGCAGAGAGAGAGAGAGCTGCGACTAGTCTTGGAGAAGTTGGTCACGATAATAATCAATCAATCGTGATCTTGAAGATTCATTTCATCCCTAGGGTTTTAGAAGTTCCGTGTCACTCTATTGAGATAAAATAATTCTGTAATCATCATTGCTGCAATTCTCCCTAACCTTTCCACAATAACACTGGATCAGATCCATTTCATGTCTCAAACTCAATGAGCAAAAAACAAAGTAAACATGCATGGTAAAAAGGAATAAGTGTACCAAAAGTCCTAAAACTTGCCATGGAAATGTAATGGAGTTTTAAAACTTTTGAAAAGTGCAATTAAATCCTAAAATTTGTCATGAAAGAGCAATCAAGTTATAAAACTTGTCAAATTAGTCCAATCAAGTCATTCTGCAGAATGCATTTTTTTGAAAGTTTTAGAACTCGATTATACTTTTGTAATAAGTTTAATGACTCGACTGCATTTCTATAATAATCTTTAGGGTTTAATTATACTATTGAAAATTTTAGAACTTAATTATATGTTGATAATAAATTTTAGGATTTTCATCACACATGCGAGTTTTGCATCAAAGGGCTGCGCCCTTTTTCCATCCTTGACGTTCGGATAGCAAGGTTGCCAACTAACTTTCAGAGGCTGCTCTGGGCCAATAGCAATTCATGCATGGGGGGGGAGACAGGCAAGTACGTTCGACATATTTAAGCAGAAGTCCACTTGCCACTGCATTACTTGTCCAACCGTGTACAAGCATGTGATCAAAATGACCTTGAACACTCCTCGTGGGGGACCTTGCTAGTTTCTGCAGTGGAATATACGCCGGCAGAGTTTCTTTGCTTTTTATATTTTATATTATTATTATTATTATTATTATTATTATTATTATTATTATTATTTTTTTTTTGTTTTGTTGGTGCGTTCTTATTTTTATCGGTTAAATGGTCGTTTTTGACAACCACTTTCCCAGGGGCATCTGGGCATCTAAAGCACATCGTGCATAAGTCAAGCCCCCTGGCAAATTTTGTTTCGGAGAGCTTTGGAAAAATGCATTGCATTTTCAAAGCGTCCTCTAAAGTTCTCCCTTAGCCTGAGGTAGGTCCGTGGAAAAATTGAGGTTTAGTATTTTTAAAATGCTAACGTATAATGTTTTTCTTCCAATTTTCCTTTGACAAATTTTCGGAATTTGAAAAATGCCCTCATCATTTGAGTCTCCGACAAGGTCAAATGTGGCAATAGGCAACGTCAGGCAAGGCTAGCCGGCAACCTAAGCCCTATCAACAAAGGTTTGAGGTTTTTGTTTTAAATAACAAAAGTCATTTATAGGTGTAGTTTTTTTTTTTTTTTTTTTTTTTTTTTTTCTAAATAGTATTTACGCTAATATTGCTTTCCAATGCACTTTTACATTACACTTTACTAGCTATTTACATTTAGAAAAAAACACTTTTTATTGCATTTCAGACCTTCTCCAAAAACCTTACCAAATGCAACAAATATGAGGAGGCCTATGCTTGTACTTTGCAAATTATGGTAGTGAGCTATATATGTAATTTTCTTCCCAAATAGCTGCACTGATCACGATGAGTCCCCAATTACCAAACTTCTTTCGGCTCCAGAATCAAAGTTACTCGCTCAAATTCCATTGATTGCACGTAAACAAAAGGCCTAAATGTAGTCAATTTGTACGCTATCGAAACATTTTCATAAGCATAAGATAGTCGAGACCATGCATACGTGCCCTTGAGTTATCGAAAAATCATTCATGACTTGCTCGATAATCTCATCGTGCAACATTTAATCAAGATTAAGCTCGTTTGATAATTTTAACTAGTTTGGACTTGAAAAGAAAAGTCAAGAGTTCACTTATAAAGGCTTAGAAAAAGAGGATGTTGGTTGGTTTACTCAACAGAAAAATATTCAACGAAAATAAAGAGTACTCTCAATTGAGTTGCTGACCTTCGACCAAAAAAATAAAATAAAATAAAGTTGCTGACCTATACGGCATTGGATTTTAAGACTATTATCATAAGTTTTGAAAAAGGGAATGAAGGAGAAGGACCTCGTGGATACAATGGAAGGGAAACTAATCAGGCGTTTCTAGTGACAAGACAAAGGCACTGGCGGAACGACAAGTAAGGTCAACAACCATATAAAATAAACGATTAGGCAGTAAACCGTATCAAATTGCCGTCTTGAGATGTTGACAAATCCGCACCTAATAATTTTCTTTTTTCGGTCGGTCGCACCTAATAATTCAAAGGCTACGGAATATCTTGTTGGAAATTATTATAAAGGGGGACCAGCGTTAGCAGTATAATATTTAGGTTTGGGAAAAACAAGATGGTCCAGAGAAAATAACATACGGGTTTATGATTGATAACACAAGGACAATTACGTGGCAATTTTGGTTCTAACACATCTCGATATGGTTATAAGATTGGGTAGATTACCACGAAAAAAATCCTAAATTGGCACATTTATAACAAATTTACCTCAAATTGAATCTCAAGTTGATATATCTGTGACAAATTTATCATTTATAAGTTTATGTTAAATTTTACATTCAAACTGCTTAGCTGGATAACAAATAGTAGTTGATAACTATACTGGTTTCATGTTTTACCCTTTGTTTGTCACATGTGTTAGTTTATGATTTTTCGTAATATTAATCCAATTCAATCGAAACTATTAGAGTAAATTTGTATAGGGCATGAGTTTGAAATTTTTTAATTTTATATAAATTTGTTTCAAATATACCAATTTGAAATTTTGCAATAAAAAAAAATTAATTTATAGTAAATTTGTTATAAATGTATCAATTTGAGATTTTTTGTGATATTAATACTATAAAATTTGATTGAATCATTAACATAACTATAAGCCAATGTTTCGACGGCGACTTGTGATGGAAGGGTCAACCCACCATAAATAGACTATGACCCTCTCTCGTCCTCATTCGACATGCTTATGATTCATCCGCCATGGCCAATCTAAGAGAGGAGAAGGCAAAGATGACCAAGTCTTGGTTTCGTATGCCTTCGTCCGTATTGGTTTTCATCACATATCTTTTACCTTTCATCGTCATACCCGGTACCATAATGTCATTTATGTCTATTATTTAGAGATAGTCGTCCGTTTTAATACATGGAGTGATGACTTCCAAGACGATACATTGGAGGGTTAAGAAAAACGTATTCAACTAAGAATAGAGTAGAACTGACCAAAAAAAAAAAAAAAAACTAGGGCTGACAATTTGTTCGGGTTATCATGTTTATGTCGTTTCAGTTTCATTACCAAATGTCTCCATGCAATCGCGATTACAAAATACTTTTCAGTTAAAATGAGGAAAAACATTCCTGCTCGTTTAGTTTATCGTGCACCGGTGCGCCGGGTAAATATATCGAACTCGTGTCTTGCGGCATCCCCCGCGTCACTCAAACGGCTCACTTGTGGAATGTGACCGAACCGGGGAACCATGGCGCCATTGATAAGCCCGTTACTGGGGCAAGTCCCGGCACCATCGGAATGGACGTGGTCGGATACAAGCGATGATCGTGCTGTGGAAGTGCGTGGTAACTAGTGATAGGACCTTCAAGTGGACTGCCCTAGAGCTGTTGTTGAATGGCATGGATTCATGATCACTCGAAATTGTCTCCATCCCCGTCATCGAAAGGCGCCTCGCAACAGCACCATACGAAGGGCGCATAGACATTTCTTCTTTGAGTGAAGTCTCAGGGGTGAGGATTCATTGCTGCAAAGAGGAAGAACCAACTCAGGCGAAACCAGATTTTGAAATTTCTTGAGCACCAAAAGATAAGCAGGATAACCCAAATGGATACTACTGCATATGCATGACAATGTGATGGGAAAAGACCTAGCAGGCCAGGAATTCTGCTTCCATCCTCCTCCTCCCTCTTCTCCTTCAGTTTGTCCCCTGTTCTGATCAGTCTTCCAATCTGATCTTCGAGTTACTGCCGCGTCTTCTCTGACCACGTTCTCTGTTACAAACCGCTTCATCTCTTCATCGATTATTTTCCTCCCAGATTCATCACTCTCCTTCCTTGCCACAAGAGCATTCTTTTTCCTTTACTACTTTCTGTTCCACTGAACATATTTTGGTCAGAAAGACGACAATTAGGATTTACACAAATGGCAGGAAAAAAATAAATGAATCCAGTCCATTTATCTGCACCCTGGTCTTTCAAAAAATATTTTCCCTTATGTTTTTATAGATAAAAGCTCGGCAATAGATACTCCTTTCCTTTATGAAAAGAGATGTTGAGAGAATATCTAAACCAAATCCAAGATCTCTAGTCTCAGTAAGGGAAATCACGACAAGGCCGACTGTTTTACTCCCTAGCATACAAAATGCAACATTTAGAAGCACATATAAAGCAAGCACAAGAACTGGACTTAGAATTATTCAGTTAAGTGACAGAAGCAGAAGAAACAGATACCTTCAACTTGTCAAGTTCACAAGTCTTCAGTTGTGCCTCAGCACCATGAAGACGATATCGAGGAGCCTTCTTTCTCAGAAGTGAGCTGAATAATTTCTTCCCCTGTAAATCCACTCAAGCTGATATTTCCACAATTTGTTCAGATAATTATTCTTTTGTCACGCAAACCTATCCATCTCAGCCTTCTTCTCAGACTGTCATAAACAAAAAGTGTCAAACCAAAAACTCCCATGAAGAATCATAACCAGGTTACAGCAATTATTGGGCTAGATTCACTCAGTTATTGGGCTACGTCGCTTTTATCTAACCGTATTGGAGATCTTGACATTCCTCACATCACGTGAACATATAGTTCTTCACTGGCACATAACTGGTGAATAGCTGCTGCTCAATCAACCTTTGCAATTTCATTGACTTCCCTCGGCATACTGAGAACTGATCTTGTAAACTCTTGCTCCTCAGAGACCAATAAAATAAAATATTCTATATCCAATTCCACTTCATGACTACTAGCTGAAGTGCTGGCAGAACCATCGATCAGTCTCTTCAGCATCCTTCCTTGGTAAGATTCATTGGGATACCACTTGAAAGGCAGAGCATACAGAACCTTCACAAATTCATTCATGTGGGGGCCTGTTTCAATGTCTCAGCAAGTACAAGAACTGAAGTCAACTTATCTTGTTCAGTTCTCAATTGCTCATTAGCCACTCCTTCACCGCTGATAATCTGTATAAGTTCACCAGTAAATTTGTCTAAATTAACACTATGAACAAGTCTCCTTTCCAAGACAATTGCTACCAATAGAGCCACAAAGGCTCCTTTCATTAAATTAAAAAGAAAATCACTTTAAGTAAGTAAACACCAGATTCATGAGATACCCACTGACCTCATAAGAAAAACGATTTGCTTGAAAAAACAAAAAAGTTGCTATGCTTTCATGTATTCATATCTTCTTCAATGTCAAGAAGGTGCACAAGAACAAAAAAGAAATAATAAAAAAAGAAGATGATGTTCACTCCAATTTGATTTTCAAATGGAAAATCACAATGAAGTTGTTGAAGGATCGAAAAAGTTGCTATGTTCATACATTCATATCTTCTTCAATGCCAAGAAGATGCACAAAAAGAACCCAAAAAACGAAAAAGAAAAAAAAAAGAGATAATGTTCGCTCCATTTCAATTTTCAAAAGGAAACATCAGAATGAAGTTATTGAAGGATCCATGGTTGTGACTCCTCCGTAATCAAGAAATGAAACTATAAACTGTGGAAAAAAATCAAATCACAACCTGAGCTTGCTCAAAAATGCTTCGAATTTGTTCGATGTCAAGAAGAATGAGAAGCATCATCTTGTGTGTATTTACAGGTCTACTTCTACAATAGGCAACTCAGCTAAAGGCATTCAAACACTATCCCAAAGAAATTATTGAGTAGCAATTACAAACCAAAATCAACAAATGCAGGAAAAGATTTCCTTACCCTCTTCTCTAAAACCCATATTTCATTTGTACGTGCATTGATCATGGAGGAGATGCTGGAAGTAGATCAGAACACATACAAGGTCAGCAAGGTTATGACTTATCTAATTTTTTCTCTCCTTCTATATCTGACTAACGCATTGAGGAGGCAACTCAAACATTTTCTGGTGCACTTAAGTTGTCCTCAACAAGATCAAGTTTATTCAACAACTCCTCCAACTCGTGCAAAGTAATCTTATAGTGGTCTTTGGATTGAGCGCCTTGCTCCACAATTGGAATGGCACGTCTATACAGATTGTTATGCCACCAAGCTGGGTTTTGCACATCAACATCATTGGAACCACTAGGTATCTCAAGTGGTTGTCTCTTGCAATCCTTGCTCCAACGTGAAAGAATATATTGCCTCGGAATTTCCTCCACACCATTATAGTTGAGAACATTCAATGCGTGGCGACAAAGATAACCTTTGTAATTGAACAAGCTGCATATGCATCGAATATCCACTTGAGATGTCTCATACAAGACCTCGTAATTTCTAACCTCCTTTTCTTTTCCAGTTACCACTCGTTCTTTCACTATGTATGTTATGATTGTGCCATTGACATTTATCTGCCTTGTGTTGAAGCAAGAGTACATCCCCTCAACCTCAGACTGGAATCTCTTGAAAATTTCTTTTGTATACACCCTGGCGAGCTGCACCTCAAAGTAGCATCTTGTTTTCAGCTCACAGTTCAAATTTCTGGACTCCAACTCTGCCATGGCTTCTTTCAAGTGCTTCCTATGCAAAACTAGATCATATTTGTCAACAAATTCTTTAAAAGACGTATGTTTATGTACATAACCATCAAAAAAGGCACTCTTGCTTTCACTTTCTTGAATAAGAATCATCCCTGCAAAGAATGTATCCTTCAAGTAAACAGGAACCCACATTTGCCTATCCTCGTATAGTGAGTGGAGCCATTTATTGTCCTGAAGTCCATGTCTATGGATCATATCAGCCCAAGATGTTTCAAATTCAGCCAATTTCAAAGAATTAAAGACTGATCTCTTCAGTTGTCTTTTAATTACTTCATATCCCTTCAATCCTCCCAGTTTTTCATGGAGTCTCTGCATAATATACCATGCACAAAAGCAATGATGAGCATTTGGGAATACCTCAGAAATTGCAGTTTGGAAGGCTTTGGACTGGTCTGTAAATATAACTTGTGGAGGGTGATCCAACATGCACTTCAACCATGCCCGAAATATCCAAACAAAGTGCTCAACTGATTCATGTCCAATGAAGCCACAACCCAACAAAACCGACTGCCCATGATGATTGATGCCAATGAAGGATATCAAGGGAATCTGAAATTTGTTTGCCAAGCACATGGAATCAACAGCAACTGTGTCTGAAAAGTAATCATAGTCAGCCCTAGACCTGGCATCAGCCCAAAACACATTTCTCAAACACCCATCATCATCAACATCCATCAAATAAAAGAAATTCGGATTGGTCAGCTTCATGCGACAAAAATAGTTATATAATGCATGGGCATCTCCCTCTTTAAGCTCCAAATATTTGGCATGATCAATGGAATCGATTCCATCGCCCCTACTGATACTCAAGTAGCCATTATTTCCAGAATTGATTGCAGCTGGCTGATACAACTTTATGACATGCATGTGCATCACAGGCTTTGACGGTGGTTGTGTCTTTTTGGCAGCAATAATCATCTTTTTATGTGACTTGTAGAAGCGCTTGATTTCTGGACTAACCCTATGGTTGTGCTCAAGCTGGACTTCAACTATTCTCCACCTATTAGAGTCCACAAGCCTAATCACTATCATTGCAGGACATCCAGTCCTTGTTTCAGGCCTAGGGTTGTTGGCTTCACTTTTTTTCTTGAAGCCTGCACTACTGCAGCTTAGTTTTGCTCTATAACGCTCTTTCCTCTTTGATCTAAACCAAGAATTGCTTACTCTGATTCCGAAACCCTGTTCCTTTCCATACATATTATAGAAATCATAAGCTTGATCAAAAGAATCAAACTCCAACCCCACAGTAGGTGGTGCATGTCCTTTCATTGGTTGTGCATCGCTAACTTCACCTCCGCTATCCATAGCATTTGCATCTTCCTCAAACTCATATTCATTGCCATCATCAAAGAGAGGCTCACTATTTAGATGAACTTCATCCATCTCAAACATATTGGAGAGACATTTGCATACAAGCTCAAAGTCAAAGGCAAGGTCACCTGCGCAGAAAACAGTGTTAACATTCTGAAGGTCAATCAACTAGAGAAACATTAGCCTGATTGATCATGGGAGACTAGATCCAGAAGACTAAATTATGATAACATTAAAATATCAATGACTCAGTAATTCAAGTAGGGAATAAGTCGGTGGCTTGCACCTCAATATTTGATTAAAGTTCAAGCTCACAAGTCTGTTATCCTCCATAATAATAGGGCCACCATCACTAGAAACCCCTATAAGCACTTTATTTGAGCTTTATTTAGATGCTCACATGATTTATTCTTCATCACCCAACACATTCACACACTAGAATCACTAAATTTGCTTAAATCAAGCTTGGTTACATGCCCACCAATAATGTCAAAGTGCACGCTTTCACTTATTGTAACTTAACTACATATTTATGTTTTTAGTTTGCTAATATAATCATATATATCCTGGTCACTCATGCCACAACACCTATACTCTCTGTTCCAAGTTTAAATACATATGCATTTGACTTTTGCTTGTATAGCACCTTTATAGTCTGATCTTCCATGACTCTATACCAACACTCACTATTGTTAGATTAAATGCGAGTTCAAGCATTTCATTCTTTTCCCCAAAAACATGTAAATTTTCCAATTTAAAAGATGTGGTTTAAATTACCTGTAGCTCTCTTTCCGGGGATGGATCTAGAGCAATGTATCACTGGGGACAAAACTTAAGGGATATAAAAAGACACTTATTAAGTTTATACCCCATTAACATTTGAAAAAAGAACAGGATTTTTTTTGTGTGTCCAAATTACACTTTCTTTCAACAAGAGCATGAATAGCCATCATTAAAGGTATTAATGATATAATCATCGTGTTAATTGATTTCGGATGAAGGCCTTCTTGGATTAGATTTCTACATAAATTATGAGTTCGTATGTCACAATCATTAATTATAGGCAGATAAAAAGAGAAAAGATTTTTGTTTAAACTCCCCTGTTCAATCAATCAAATATTTCCTCCCTTACAAAGCATACAGAACATTCGAACAGGTACTTTTCAATAAACCAAAAGGTAATAATCATGTAAAGTAGTCCATTTTGTTATAAAAATCATTGAAACCAAAGATGAGAGTCAACAAAATATCTTAAGAGTATAAAATTTAAGTGGCGCTTTGCACCTTTATCCCTGATTTTCTTTTGCTTGAACTTCTTGAATAGGCAAGAACCGGAATTTATCTTCAACCAAGACTTCATCTTAGCTCTCATCATTGTAACAGTTTTGCAATTTTTTAGGTAAAAACATGACGAATAATGTTAGACACACTAAAATCTGTCTCTCGGATAAGTTTACAAAGTTGCGTGACAGATTCCATTTAGATGTTTAAATGGGTCTAACTTAAGTAATCGTATAGGGAGTGCACATCATGTAGCAAAATACCTTCGGTATCCAAGCATTACTCAAATTAAAAAAATCTGTCAAGGGCTAGAGTTGGCAACTTTCTTCGGACTCAAAATTTCCCTATATTTGCATTTTGACTTAAATTCTACAGTTTTCCTTCAGGATGTGGGTGGGACCAGTGGGCTAAATGTCTAAGTTTACATTTTCAAATGAATATAACAGCCCACTAGAAGTCCTGCTTAAAGAAAAAGAATGGGCCACAAGCGGTCAACATGACAAAACTCAAGAACCACATATAAATAAAACCATATATCATGGTAATTTTTGGAGAGCTCAGTCCGGGCAAGTGCCACCACACAATAAAATCCGTCCTTGTCTATTTCCCTCGCTATGCATCAAAGTGCAATTATTTATATTTATGGCAACCAAAATCTTTTGACAGGAACCATTAACCTTTTGCTTATTAACTAACTTTCACTTTTCCAATTATGTGAGAAAGGAAAAGAGAAGCTTCTTCCTGAGACAAGTAACAAAACAATGAAATCAAGGAAAAACAAAGGATCAAGAAAGACCTGGTGGGATTTCATAATTCTCAACAGTTAAAGTTTCTAAAGATTTTCAGAAATCATTAAACAAACTGCATGCCTAACAAATACCCAATGAACATGGTCTTGAAAAAGCATTGTGGGCAATAAACAATCACTCCTGCACATGCACCCGAACCCTTAAATCTAGGAGTTTTCAAGGTTTTTAAGCAAACCAATGGTCACATATACATAGGTAGCTACTATGTGACTTCCCTGTCAACACCTAGGATATGGGTTTTCAAGCGACCAAGATTTTGGCTAAGTAGATTGATATGAGTTTGACGATTGACTTGAAATGGATTGTTTCTTCCACAGACTTAAACCTTGGGTTGGAAAGACCTCAGCATTTCCACATTAACAACGTAAAAGTCAGGTTATCTCTTTCCTTTTGCCCCCAAAGATGATTCTAAAATGCCAAGGTAAAAAAAATGCTAAATAGTGCTGAACTAGGATAGGTCCATAGTCATACATCTAAATGTATCAAAGCTTATGCCAAAGAGGGGGAAAACTGTATCGAAGAAAAACAGTGAAGATCAACGGATGAAGGTTTTTTTTTTTTTCTTTTTTGGCATTTTGACACCCCCAGAATAACCTAGACTAAGGAAGATATACAAAATGAATGTCCCATGCAGAGATTTCAACTCTCCATCTCCAATACATAGTTCTTTGGATGGCAAAAGTAGTCAAAGTCTCGCTCGAACCAAAGAAAAAGGGCAAGAAAAGATGCTGGGAAGCTGAAGGCACTGCAATGAAGCCAAACTCGCGGGTACACTCCTCATGCCAGTATAATAAGTAACTCTCTGTATCCTTCTTATCACCGCATCCCATGCCACGGACTACTCGAAACACATAACAGGCATAATATCATCCGATTTTCTCTAATATCCTGGCAGCCCAATGCACCAACAGAGTTTGATGTTTCACCTAATCCCCACTTTTAGGCAGTTCACAGGAAATGCAGACACAGAACCGCCACAACCACGAAAGTTAAATCTTCGGCATCTGAACCGATCATCGACGTCGATTTATAGTCATCTGGGTATCTCCTACTCATTCGTTAGCGGAACTATATACAGAGCATTCCAACATCGATCTCATCATATCCATCTCATCCATTCCAGGTAAGGCATGTAATCTAACAACACCCCAGCCTACATGATCTTTGTAAAGGAGCAACTCACCAGAAGAGAGATTGAGCGCGAGTGCAGCACTCGAGTCGGCGCCGCGCCCGAGCTACGGCCGGAGGACCGACGCTGCAGGTGAACTGGAGGCTCCGCCGGACGCCGCGGTAAATCGCCGTCAGCTCAACCGCCCCGCCCCCTCCCGATTCATCCGGCGACGTTCGATCGGAAGCGACCGTGCCGGTGCCGGTGCCGGTTCGGCTTCCGGCAGGCTCTCCGGCGGGTCGATCGGGTCCCCGGATTCCGGGATCCGAAAGGGTTTCTAGGGTTTCGCGAAGCCGGGAAGCGGAGAGGGAGAGAGATGGGCAGCTTCGCGGTGGTCGGAACCACGGTGGGTCGGGATTGATTCGAAGGCCGCCGGCGGCTTCCGGTCGTCGACGGCGCCGCTGCCGCCCGACCCGCTCAACTTTTCGCCGGCCGGTGTCGCGCGACGTTCTGAAGAGGAAAGGGATGAGAAGAAAATGAAATGGAGTTAATTCCGCTGAAATGCTGACGTGGCCTAAAGTTTAGGATTGATATTGTATAGAATTTTTTTCCTCGGTCGAAATATTGTATAGAATTGCATTAATATCAATTAAATGGGCCAATTTGAGCTAGATAATTTATCATTCGATCTAAGCCCGACCTGAATCATCCATTTCATGAGCCTTTGTGCGGGGACATCTATTTACATATTTTTGAATGATTGGTATGTTGATAAAATGAGTTGCGATGTAAGAGAAAAGATTGAATTTATTTACAGATTATATATGCAGTTTTCCGGAAACATATCATGTCTTGTGGAGGTCTAACATTAATGGTGTTGCGAGAAGAACATGTGTTAAAATTCTTGGAAAAATTCAAAATAAAAGCATGAAATATCATTATTTTTGAAAATAAGGATATGAAGTGAATGTGTGTCAAATAAGTGATCATGTCAATCTTAAATAAGGTTTTGAAGTGGTTATGTTAATCTCAAATAATGATTTAATCTCCCAAGTTACCAGTCAATCAATAGCATTTTTGTCTAAAGACAATTTTAATTTTAAATTACAATTTTCCTTTAGTGAGACCCATGTATAAGGGCTTGCGAGCCCTTATTGTTCACTAGGAAGAGCTCGACCTTCACTTATGACTTTTAAAGGCAGCCTCACCTGAGGCGAGGTTCACTTTGCTCACTAGATCAAGTGAGGGCGACTCTCGCCCGGTCCTCTCTAGCCAACATTGGTGGCTAATTATCACTTGAAATTGGCTAGCAATGAAGAAAGAAGTAAAAATCAAAAAAAGGGAAAGAAGAAAAGAAAATAAGGATTTTCCTTTTTTTTGAAAAAAGTAAAGGACAAAAGTGCCAAGCGATTATTTGAAGTTGACTAATCACTTTCAGACTCTTATTTGAAATAAAATCAATTTTGGACTTTTATTTAAGAAAATGAGTGCATTTTTAACTCTTATTTGAAACAAAATTTAGTTCAAGTCCTTATTTAAGAAAATAAAAACATTTTATGTCCTTATTTGAAAATTTTCAAGAATTCTATGTTTCCTAATCACATGGAAAATAAATAAGAAAAAAAAAGTTTGAGCCTCCAATGATGGAATTTATGTATGAAATGAGACTATAGGAATTGATATTATATATAACACAGAATGCTATGTGTTTTAAATAATTCGAGATTGGATCTTCTTTAACTTTAAACATTTTATTGTAAGTTTGAGATAAAATATGTCATATCAAAGTAGCAGGAGTTACTCATTCCATTTAGTTTCTTTGCAATTGAAAAAGAGATTTTATAAACTGCGTTATAAATAGCCATAACTTTATTAAAATTTATACATATTTCAAACTAAGTGAATTTATTTGATCACTGTAATTTTTAATACGCCAAATCAAACAAGTTGAATAATATTGGTTATGCTTTAACCAACAATAACATATTTACCAAAAAAAAAAAACATGCAGCTTTAAAATGGAGGTTACTCGATTATTTCTATAAGCCGTACTTAAATATAGTGTTTCTATTTCACATTGATAAATATATATTTTAACTTTTTCTATAACTAATTGGGTTCAAATATATTAAAATAAAGTGAAAATTAGCCATGTTGTAAAATAATTAGTGAAACAAAATATCTAAAATAAGGGCACCTCATTGTAAATTAAATGGATGTCCTTGAATTATCTAATTTATTTTTTCAAAATAAACTATATCATTTCAGAATATGTGCAAATATTCTTTCTATTTATTTATTTTTTCAAGTTTAAACTCAAACATTTGGATTGTTGAAGTCGTATGAGAAAAAAAGTAAAGCTCAAGAACTTTGTCCTTATTCATATTATTAAAATATTAAACCAAATGAATTTCTTTATCACAATAATTTTATTTAGATATATATGGGATGGAGATATATTTTGCCTTCATTTCCAACGGATGGATGTCAACAGTTTGGTTTAGTTCGAATTTTAATGAAACTAGGTCCAAATTGAACCGTCAAACTACCTAAATTCCTTTACTTATTACCCAAACCGAAAAAATTCAAAATTTTTTTTTGATTCTGGTATTTTTGACATCGCTACACAACCGTTTGACTTGTTTACCTCAGATATTGAAGAGGTAAGTAACTTCAGGTGGCCTATGTGAGCTTCTAACAGCACATTTTCTTTCGCTTTTTTTGCAGTATGATCAGATCAACAGCTTGCTTTATCTGGAAAATGTGATGTAGAAGGCCAAGCTTATGTCGATCTTCCTTCACTCTTGCCATTGGAAAGTGGTCTATGTCATTCCCAGCTTTACTTCTATGATGCCGACAATGAACTGGAGAACAAATTGAGGATGCGAAATGGTGTTGATAATGTCGGTCTACTGAATGAATCCTACATGTCGAAGCATCGCGCCTGCCCGATTAGAAGATGTTCCTCTGCATGTAATTGAAGTTCGATAAGGAGTGATCCGAAATTCAACTCAGAGAGTTCACAACATTCTCTTTAAGGAACAAGTTGCTGCACTTTGGTGGCAGGTAATGGCCCTAACGGGCCACACGAACGTGATCCAATAGTTCGTGTGCATTCAGTGCACTGCTATCGCGTCGGCTGTTACTACAGTTGCTTCGATCCTTGCAATGTCATCTTTTATTTCATCATGTTGAGGTTGGTTGGCATCACAAGAGCGATGAACCCCAGTCCTTCCCCATCCAAGGAGGTCGTATCAGTTAACATGTAACTCGAACGGATCTATGCCTAATTTCATTTCAGAATACTCAATTCCTTTTTTCTTAGGCTGAGTTTTCATATCCTTGACATGTGTATAAGGGAAAATAATACTGATGATCCTCGAATTTCATGTAATTCTTTCATTTTCTCAAACGACAAATTAGACATTATTCCACATTCAACAAGTCCATGTTTTTATCCATCTACTCTAAAAAGGGGGAAAATTAGGGTGTTAACATATCCATTATTGTTTGATGACGTGAATTATTATATCTTAATTTAAGATAAATAGCTTATTTAGATTATCCATGTGTAACTTTTTGTTGTTGTTGTTGTCTAGTGTTCAAAAGTAATAAATTTGAGGTCATATCAGTAAATTCTATTAATTTGAATTAATGGAAGGACGATTTTAAATATTCTCATATAGTTTAGAAACTAAATTGAACATTCATCAATAGTTCATAAACTACATTAAACAAATTGAAAGTCTATGGATAATATTGCACATTGGACCAAGGTTATTGACCCTTTATGTCATTTTTTTCTATGTATAATACACCATTCAAATTTAAAATAATAATAAAAATTATTATTTAGCAAATTTAAAATAATAAAAATTAAGAAAAAACGGAAATGCAATCCGCCCTGCCTTTGCCAGGTAGGAAATAAACATCCCTTTACACCTAGTAGAGAGAAATGGAGATTGACCTTGATCGCTGAGCGTGCCATTGCTGAACCTGAAGCTGGACTTGCAAGTAAAGAAGCCTAATGTGGCCTTGGATTTGGAAAGCCCGAGGGCTACACTTAAACTCTTCGTTGAACTGGAATACGAACTGAGGGTTGAGCTCTGCCTACACAACCAAGCGGAATTGAATTGATGAAGATCCCTTCTTCTGCTTGCAAACGTTGATCCACCCGTTGTGGGATACGCAAGCCTGAACTTGGCATTGACAAGACCCTTCCCCTGAAGCCTCCTAGAGCTGCTGACTCCACAGGTTGTTCCCCCACCGGCCTGGTAGATGAAGACAGGCAGACCTTTCCTGAGAAGATTGACTTCTCGACGAGCCTGTACAGGTTAGATTTGCTGAGGTGGAAGGTCTTACTACCGTCACCGATGGTGGAGAGATACTGTCGAAAGCAATCTGTGCCCTCTCTCTCTCTATTGAAGAAAAGGGGGCTTTAACATTTTAAGCTAATGGCTTTTTTGGATTGAAAATGAGTATATTTTAAATCCACTTAAACTCACATTTTGTGGGTTTTTTTTTTTTTTTTTTTCTGTAAGATCTATTATGGTCCATATCTTAAGTTTGAAGTGACCCAATTATGATCCGCTTCCATAAATATGAGTTAAAAAATAAGTTTGCCACTCATTTTAACAAACTTACCAATGATAAGCACATGCATATCAAAGACGTCTTACAATATCCAATCTCAAACTTTAAGGTATGTCCTCAACTTTTTCTAATGTAATATCTATAGAAATCAATTGTTTCAATGATTAAAAAAATGTCATATCATATTGCAACATGCAATTAAGGAAAGAATTCTCGCCATCGAAATTGTGGAACAGATGCAAGAAAAGGGTCTTCACTTAATGAAAGACGACATAACATCCCAAAAGGGGTGCGAATGAGGTGTATTCAGCAAAAGTAAGATTGAATGTTAGAAATTTGTGTGAGGCATTCTTGAATAAAAGCAGACAACAAATGCTTTGTAGCTCTTGGCATTTTGCAATTTTACTTTCAATATCTTTTAGTTCTCTTGAGAAAAATTGAAAATAGCTTTCATGTTCTTGAAAAGATAGACAAATTGATACATCTTTGAATTCATGATCTGTGATGGGACAATTGCCAATGATATTATTTAAGCTAGCCAAGAAATGAGAAAATTATCCAAAATGTCTTAACCTAATTATACGGATGATAACTTTGTCCTAAACTTTTTAATTTGATTAATATAATCTTAAACTTTTTGACAATTTTCCAATATAGTCAATCAAGTCAATTTAAGACGGAAAGCGCTAACATAGATATCATATCATTGCTGGCCATCTTACGTAATATGGTCAGCATCCGACATGAACAAATTTATGCAAAACAACTTGTTTTGCTTAATTTATTTCTTTTCGTTGTTCCTTTCTTTCCTTTGACTGTTCATCTTCCTCTTTCTTGGTTTGTTGTACTAATCATCTTCCCTAGCTTTGACCTCTCACTCCTCCACATCCTCGACCTCAACATCAGCGTCTCGCACTCTCTTTTTGTTCTCTGCATTGATCTTAATGAAGTAGGAGATTTTGAACTCGATACTTAGCAAGCACAACATTGTTTGTGGGTATTAGAGTTATAGTGTTGGAAGATATGCTTGAGATATGAAAAATTTGGTGATCAATACACTAAATTAGGCTGGGATTGTAATTGATTGAATGATTCCATATGATTTGTCTTGGAGATATTCTTTCCTTTTATTGTTCATATTTTATACTATATATTGAACACTAGACACGTAAAGAGTACAAGTTGAAGTGCATGGAACACGAACTTCTTCTTCCTCAATTGGTCTCATGGTATCGAAGCAGTTATGCCTAGCCTAGCTCTTGTATAACTTTTTCTTCTGCCTTCCGGATATATTTTTCCACCTTTGTTGCAAAAAAAAAAAAAAAACTTGCAAAACAAAGTTAGCACTACAATGTAGGAATCAATATTTGAGTGTCTTCAGACAAAGGAAATCAATTTTTTTTCTTACCATGCCCAAAAACCATTCATCAACTTCTGAAGAATGGACTCTAGAGGAGTGGACCTTGCAAGAAACTTCTCAAATCTAGAAAGCTACCTCGAACCTTTCTGCTGAAGTCGTCGTAAGTTAGGAGCAACCTATACAGGCCCAACCTATATAACGGCATCCCTTCCAAGCCCGTCGAATTAGGGGCAGCCATTTCTGGCTAGTCCATCTAATGACTACCTATCTAGGTACCGTCTAGCCCAAACTATTACATGGCCAACAAATCACGAAGAATACACCCAACCTAATATAGGCCCACCAACCATAATTGAGGCAAGCTTAGCCACCAGGCTAGGATGGTTTCATGTTTGTCAAGCACCCGAATTGAGTACTTGGAGTTTGGGGGCATATTTGTACTCGGTTCCCCATCCTGGTTTTATGCCGTATCCAATCACTGCTACCAATAGTCTCTCCAAGCTTGGCAATCCATTGTATGCCTTCGACCCTGAAAACTATTCAACGTGGTCACAATAATTCCGATGAGCTCTTGTCAAGAAGGACAAGACTGTTTCCTTGACGAAACTATTTCTATTTTGATCGACGAACGTCAAACGCGATATTGGAAAAAATGCAACCAGCTTATCTGAACATGGATCGGAAATTGCATAGCCCCAGATGTCAAAACCAGACGTCAAAACCAGAATTCCCCTAATGGAGGACTCGAGGATTATATGGGAAAACATAAGAGAAACATAAGGAAAATTGGATTGGACAAAGCTATTCTCTCCTACCTTGACACTTTTAAAATTTGAGTAAGGAAACACGTCCATCATTGCATGCTTCAACAAGCTTTTGACACTTTGGAATGAATTAGAAGTGGCTAAAGAAAAGCTTGAAGGGCCAAATTTGACCTTGTGGTAGTACAAAGAAAAAAAGAGAAAAAATGACCCGTTTCGTCTTGATTCTGAACGGCACTTACCTTTCACTTTGGTCTCAAATTTTGGCAATGAGTCTCTTGCCACCACTTGACCGGATCTATTAGCTTGCCATATAGTAGGAAAGCCAACAACTTTTCTCAATGGAATATGTCAAGGTAGGGGAAAGCATCTTGGTCACTGCTTAAACGAACTCTCAACATAAAGGATCGATGAGCAAGACACAAAATGAAGAGTGGAGACGAACGGTGCTAGGGTTCATCCAAGATGAGCCGAGAAGCTTCAAGAAGGCCGGAATGGATAGTTCAAATCTCATTTTGATTGAATGGCTCATAACTCCCCTTTTCAGCATCTAGAGTGGATGGCTATCATGAGCCATGTCAGCACCTACCTTCTGATGTGGCTAGTATAAACACCTAAAGGGGGGTGAATAGGTGTAAAAACAGTTTCTTGCAATATGGAAACAATACTAGGCAACCTATAGAAAGGAAGTACTCTTTTGCTTAACAAAAATGAATTACGATCAAAGTAAAGTAATGAGTATGGAAGAGAAGATTAAACACAAGGTTTATAGTAGTTCGGCTTATCCCAAGCCTACGTCCACTCTTCCGCACCGACAGCCTATCGACTGAATTCCACTATGAACAAAAGAGATGTTACATCACAGCTTTTCTTTGATTCCACAGTGTAGATGTTCTACCACACTTCCTCAAGGTTTTTCACAAATATAAACTCTCTTTTGCGTATAAGGTTTTTCACAAATACCTTCTGATGTGGCTAGTATAAACACCTAGAGGGGGGTGAATAGGTGTAAAAACAGTTTCTCGCGATATGGAAACAATACTAGGCAACCTATAGAAATGAAGTACTCTTTTGCTTAACAAAAATGAATTACGATCAAAGTAAAGTAATGAGTAGGGAAGAGAAGATTAAACACAAGGTTTATAGTGGTTCGGTTTATCCCAAGCCTACATCCACTCTTTCGCATTGACAGCCTATCGGCTGGATTCCATTATGAACAAAAGAGATGTTACAGCACAACTTTTCCTTGATTCCACAGTGTAAATGTTCTACCACACTTCTTCAAGGTTTTTCACAAATATAAACTCTCTTTTGCGTACAAGTTTTCGCTCAAATGAATTGACTAAATAACAAGAAGCTTCAGACTTTGGAATTCTTCTATCGCGCTTTCACACGAACAGCTTAGAACGTCTTCCTTATATACTCCTTTATGCCATCATACCTGTTGGCACTTACTAAAGGAATTCCTCCAATCTACCCGTTGGATGGAATCAATTAGGAAGATCATTCGAGCTATTAAAGGAACATGATGATAGCCCATCAATCCTGTTCGCCCATACAATCAGGATCTCGGTTTCCATAAGTAGAACCTTCCACGAATATTTCGCCAATCAACGGATCCTTAATCTTCTAATCAATCTTAATCAATTCAAAAAGATTCCGTTATGTCATATCCAGCTAAGAGATCTTCTCCAGTCGATAAGGTCATATCCTTAATAAAACATCAAGTTCTGGATAGCCTTTCTTCAACGGATTAGTAACTGTCAATGAGGATAGACTTTGAATCTTGAGTCTGGCTGTTCGGAGGTCTTTAGACTTTAAACAGCAGAGTCTACAAACCTTCAGACTAGATTGATGGAAACGTTTTGTCAGCTTCAAAATATTTCAAGAAGATTTCTCCAACACCTTCAAGTCATCAACGGTCTAACTCTTACCATGTCATCAAAGAATAATGGGCAAAATTCTAAAGGGAAAAGTAAATTATTTTGTGATTATTGTAAACGTCCACACCACATAGTGATACTTGTTGGAAATTGCATGGCAAGCCTAGAGAAAAAGGGGGAAATGAATTCTCAATAGCTTATTAAGTCACTGGTCAAAACATTGACAAGATCAATTAGCCAATTACCTAAGATTTATATTCCCAGCTTCTATTGCAAAAACTTTTTGGGAAGATTGTATAGTGATGGCAGCTTACCTTATTAATCACATGCCAACTCAGGTTCTTGACGAACGAACTCCCTTTGAACTACTTTTTGGGAAGAAACCGAAGTTTCATCACTTGAAAGTCTTTGTTGATTATGTTACGTTACTATTGTAGGCTCTCGGGATAGTATGGGATCCCGCGGCCATTGATGCATATCCATGGGATATCTAAGTCTCCAAAAGGGATATTGTGTTTTTGAACCTTCCACAGGTGATTTATTTGTAAGCGTAGATGTTATTTTTCATGATGAAATATCTTCGCCTAAACATTCTAGCACAATGATTACTTCTCATTGATCCATATCTTAAGAGGATTTGTCTCGTGGTCAACCATATATTCTCATTGCACCTTTAGAACATTCGACATCATCTTTAGCATCACCTCCAATATATGATGAGATCTCTACTCCCGCATCGAACTTGAGCCTCTCGATTGAGCACCCTACTATGTCTACTCTCACATCAGACTTGAGCCTCTTGATTGAGCACCCTACTACGTCAACCGAAGAGATTATTGGTCCTTCATCAACGATGTCTCCTTATGCTTATTACAGTTGAGTCAACATCTTCTATGCCTAAGCATGATCCACCACAACATTCAGGCTGTATTACTTGTCCATCCACTTAGACTAAAGACTATGTCTATACTACCTTAAATTCACCAGTTACTCGTTATCCCATTTCATCATACGTTTCCTTTTATTAACTCTTGTTGGAACATATATGTTGTATTAGTCATTTATCCAAGGAACAAGAACCTTCTTGCTATAATGAGGTAGTGACCCACATTGACAAGGGGCTATGAAGGTAGAATTGCATGCCTTGATGGAAAATCATACTTCAGACATCGTATCACTATCACCCCATTGTAAACCGATTGGCTGCAAGTGGTATACAAGATTAAATAAGAAGCAGATCGCTCCATTGAGCGATACAAGGCTCGATTAGTGACTAAAGGTTTCATACAATAAGAGGGTATCGAATACCATAAAACTTTCTCTTGAGTAGAAAATGATGTTACAACTCATTTCCTTCTTATCGATTATCGCTTTTTGTGACTGGCCACTACATCAAATGGATGTTTACAATGCCTTCCTTCATGGTGACTTAGACGAATAAATTTATATGGATCTTTTGTAAGGTTTATGGAGATGGGGGAGTATAGACTATGTCGCTTCGTAAATCTCTATATGGTCTCAAACAGGCTTTTTGAGTATGCCAAGTTTACTAGTATACTTACAATTGCAAGCTTCGAGCAGTCCAAATATGATTATGCACTATTCACATGAACAAAAAGTATGTATCTATCTATTTAGTAATATATTTTGATGCCATAATTATGGGAAATGATGAATCTAACATTAAGAGTTTTAAAGAACCCATGCATTCCACGTTCCACATTAAGGATTTGGGATCACCCAAACATTCCCTTGGGATTGAGATTGCCTGATTACACCAAGGAATCTCTTTTAGCCAATGGAAATTTGTATTGGAAATTACATCATAAGCAAGCTTATTAGGATGTAAACCAAGTATTATTCTCATCGAGTAGAATGCCAAATTGACCATGGTTGATTATGATGTAGGATTATTATCCCAATGATGATCCATTACTCAAAGACCCATCAAGCTATGAGAAACTCATTGGAAAGCTAATCTACCTTATTGCGATCTACCTCTCCGGGCTTTTGATCCCAAGGAATAAGTTTAAAAGCATTTGTTTGTAAAGTCAATCCAAATGGTACATGCAAATGGATCTCAAATAAAAAACCATTCAACCTTGCAAACGGATGTATAATCCGAATAGTACATATGAACGACAGTTTCAAATGAATTTCCAATTTGCTAACATCGCAATCATGTTGTCAATTTATAAACTCAAGTCCTCTCAAACTCATGCTTCGCGAGATAATGGTTCATTAGAAGTTCTTAGGCAACCTAAAAACATTTTCTAGAAGTCACCACTAGCCTCTTTGTTGGGGGTCGGCTAGAAACCCAATCAAGGGCTATGAGGCCACCTTGATTTCCATGAAACCAGAGATTTCATGGGTTCGGGGACTTGGGTTACACTAAAGATTTCTATTGGCGTCCTTTCGATACCTATGAATATGGTTGTTATCTAAAGTGATCAAACGGTCTTTTTACTATTTCAAGAAAGTTCAAATTTTGATATTAAGTGATCACATATGGATGGTCCGTTTGTGTGATTCTATTTAAACTATTGAAATGAAAGAAAAAATCAATCGGGTAAATTCAAATTGTATTGCGAGAAATAAACACCAAGACAATCATAGAGATGATTATTCCAAGTGTAAGAAAGAAAATAAACCCGCAACTCGTCGAATATTTATACAACACAAATGGAAGCCCAAGACATATATCGAGAAATGAATTGATATAAATTATCAAAACCAAATTGGACATCGGCTATTCCACTCTCTTCAAGTCCCTATAATCACCTCCTCCAAGGGTCACCTTTGGAACTAGTCTCATACTAATTAATGCTAAAATAGCAATCAAGGGGGCAATCAAATACAATTAAACAAGTGCAAACATTCTAAAGCAACTCAAAACACAAGGCATGGCCTAGGGATTGGCCTTTGATATTCATGCATTTCGAGCCATCCTATAACCACTAATTGATTGTTTTTAGCCATCGGTATTTGGCCATTCCTTATGTCTAAGTGTGTCCCTTTGGTTTACCTCATGTACATGCATTAGTCCTAGGCCGTTCATCTAGAAAACACATGCAAAAGAAACATAAACTCATGCACTTACGTCATAAGACCTTGGTTCTCAATCAATCAACCAATGAAAGTGAACTGAAATGGGTCACTTGCACAGTCAAGGCAAACACAGTGATTCAAGTATACACACAAGAAAGAAAACCAAAAGGATGTTGATACCTAAATTTTACTATTTTATTTAGAACTTAATCGCATACAATATTAGGAATTAGTCGCTAAAAAAAATGAGGAAGCAAAGAGTGAAAAAAAAATAGCTTTCATTAAAATGCATCATGTATGTTTTCTGTAAAATCCATTACGCATAGATATTAGGAGCATTTACATAACTATCACTAATTAGTAAATCTAACAATGTAAAAAAAAAAAAGGCGGACCGGGCTTGGTCCGATCCTTCTCTTTTCTCCTCTCCTTTGTATGTCTTTTCGCTTGGGCCAAGCCCAGCTTCATTTACTTTTCTCTAAGCCCAGCCCGCATGCTAGTCTTCTTCCTCCTCATGCCGGTCACGCTCTGCAAAAAAAGGAGTACAGGTCAGAGAGAGGAAACGAATGGCAAGCGGCAGAGGGCAGCACAATCCGTGGGTCGGGGCCAAACCGACCAACAAATTGGTGATGGCGGAAGCCATGCGCACTGGCCGATGCCCTCAAAAGGGGAGCAAGGGGGAGAACGGAAGCACCAAGAGAACTGAGAGGGAGATTGAAGCGAGAGATATCCGAGAGAGTGAAGTCGAATGAGGGTTTTGGCTACCATCGGTCGTTCGTTCGTGAGTTGCTGTCCGTCGCGGCTCTTCTCGTTGAACCAAGTAGGTCTTCTCTGCTCATGTATGCTCCATTTTTGTAAGGCGTCGGATCGGGACTCGCGGCTGACCAGTTCAAGCGAGCTTCGGTCCCATTGAGCCTCCATTGATGTTTCTGTGCGTGCTAGTATGCTCATGTAGAAGCCTAAGCTCGATTTGAGTTTCAATAAAGGAAAACCTCCTCGTTTCATTAGTGCATACCATGTGCTCGACAAAATGCCTTAAAGAAAACCGACTAGCCTGCGTTTTAATGCCGGACCGACTCGCGTGCTTGCTGAATCCTTGTTCCCTTGCTCGTATTTATTGTGTTTTGGAGCGGTTTGCGCGAGATATTTGCACGTATTTGAATCGACGAAACTTCTCGTTGCGTTGGAAAAGGTTAGTGGTCGCCGGAATAGGTAGCCGGCGATGGCCGGCGCTGGTCGAGCGGGATGACCAGTGGGTGGCGGTGGTCCGGTGGTCGACGCTGGTTGCTTCGGCCGGCGTTGATGTATGGTGCAGAAGGAGGAGGCTTCAGGCGGAGAAAAAAAATTCGTGTGGGTAGAAGACCATGGGAAAAAAACAAATAAAAAAGCAAAAGAAAAAGAAAAGTAAAGAATAAGAAAAAAACCAAAACAAAAAAAAAAATAAAAAACTATAAAATGGCAAAAAGTGGCTTCGGGAAGGACCATTGAGCAGAAGATGGAGCAGCAGAAAAGATAAAATAGGGATAAGACTAAAAGAAAAAAAAGGGAAAAAAAATAGATATATATATATATATATATATATATATTTTTATAAAAACTAAACTAAAAAAAAAGAAATCTTTTTTTATCCGACGTGGATCGGACCTGGGCTCGGATCGGATCAGCGGGCCGAATTGGTTTACCCGATCCGAACCCGTTTTCTTAAATATATAATAATAATAAATATTAAAAATATATTAAAAATTCAAAAAATTTCAAAAAAAAAATCAAGATTTCGAAATATAAAAAAATTTAAAATTTTTTTCTGAAAATTCAAAAACTCAGAAAACATAAAAAAAAATTCGACCTTTTAAAAAAAATCCAAAAATCCAAAAAAATTAAAAAAAAAAAAATATTCAAAAATGTTAAAATTAATCTCTTGGTTTATTTTTTCTTTAAAAAAAATGGAAGTCTTTCAATTTAGAATCTTGCTCAATAGGTTTTAGTTGTCCTTAAGGACGAATATCCTTAATTGTGCAATTTTGGTATGTTTATGATTTTGACTTCCATTTAGTCTAGCTAGGATTAGTATTTATCTTCCTTAATGTTAAATTTTTGCTATCCCATGATGTGCATTTAATGCTTTCTTTGATTGTTGATTATTATGTTGATGACTATATATCCTCATGATCACTTCATATGTTAGCAGATATGCCTAAAATCAATTCAAATTGCCTAACTTCACATGTTTACTCTCCCATTTTCGTCGTGCATGTTCCTAGGTCACCAAAAAATATATATATATTTATATTTAAAATGAATAAGATTAGGTACTGAAAGGGCACTAATTAGACAATTAGTATAATCAAGTCCCCGATCCTAGATTCTCTGGTTGCGAAGTGAGATACACTCCCATGCCTCGCTTGGTTTCTAGCCAACTCCAATAGGTTAATGGCAACTCTTTTTTGCAAAATTCTTGAAAATACCATAATGTCGCACAAGATATGGGCTTGGGAGAGCCTAAGCCTAATCATGGGTTATAGGCCCATCTTTTAGGCAATACTCCCTAAACCTACTCCCTCCCCCCGAGGGGTAGGTCGCGACAAAGGATTAAACTTTTTAAAGATTTGTAATCTAGGATATAAATTTTTAGAAATTGCAAGCAAGGACACATTTTGAAAAATTGCAATCAAGGACATAATTTTTAAAATTGCAATTCAGTCCTTAAAAGGAAGTTTTCTTACAAGTGATACCAAACAAGGATATTAAGTTTGTTTAAATTTTGAGACAGGTTGGATGTTCTTGGAAAATAAATTCTAAGACCAGGGTGCGAATAATGTCGGCGCAATGATTGGGTCCTTTGAACCATCAAATATGATTTGATTTTGACAAACTTGATATCAAAAGAAAGCTTAGATCGACGTATAAAACCTTTGGGTTTTGATAATTTTCATAAAAGGTCATTGATTTCGTTAAAGTTGTGAAATACCTTTGGGTGTCCAATGAGAACTTGGGTGCGTAATTAACGACACTTTGATCAAACTCTCTTTTGAATACCATAAAAAATTTCAAACTTAACGAATCTAATGCCAAATAAAAGATTAAAGATTAAAAAGTTGTTTGAAACTTTCGTGAAGCATGCATTCAATGATTTTGTGCCATATGAATTTATAAAAACTCAAACAATGCACAAAGATCGAGTGCTAGACATCCGGAGTGCCAAAACTTGGCATTGATGGATAATTAAGTGTACCAAAAGTTAGGAAAGTGATACTTAAGTGCCAAAATTGGAATAAAATTGATCACTTAAGTGCCAACGACAAGAAAATCCAGCCAAAATGCTGACGTAATGATTTTTCGGTGAGGTAAGTGCAAAACGACGTAATTTTACACGATTTGACACAGTTAGACAAATGCAAAAATAAAGTTGTTTTGCTTATGACATGATAAATAATTAATATAAAATTAAATTAAATTAAATATAAAACAAAATTTATTTAAAACATTCATTTTTTTTTAAAAAAAAAAAAGAGGGGAGGAGGCACACAGCTGAGGGTTGAGCCCTCGCCGCCGCCGTCTCCCTGGCGGGAAGGGCCGGCGAAGGTGGGAAAAGCGTCGGCCGAGGTCGCTGGGCCCTAGCCAACCGCCTTCTTCCTCCCTCCCCCCTTTTTATTTATTTATTTATTTATTTTTAATTAATTTTTTTAATTTTAATTAAATTTTATATTAAAATTCAAATCCACTTCAAAATGACATCGTTTTTGCATTTCTTTACTAAGTCAGCTCTCCGGCGAGCCACATAGGTAAAAAAAATAATAAAAAATTATTACGTAGGATTTGCGGCGAAGTTCTCGTAGATGGTACTTAATAATTACTTTCCTAACTTTTGGCACTTAAATATTCATTCTTGCCAAATTTTGGCACTTGGGGTGTACTTCTTCCCACAAAGATCAGTTTTGGAAAATGAAATTCAGCAATGGCTGCAACTTTAAGAGGGTTGACAAAAATAGCAAATTATATTTTATTTTCTGAAAATTTTTTATAATAAATTTCAGTATGTCAAATTGTCAACACATGAATTTACAAAAATCAATGAACAAACATCAGTCATTTAGCAAAATTAGCATTATAGAAGGACACCTATTCAATTCTAAGCCTCTTTCACCAAATTAATAAATCTCATTTGATCCACAAATTGCACATGTCACTTATCATATCATGATGAACAACATTCAAGAAGGCCAGTAACAGCAAAGTCACAAATAGGGCATTACACAATGACAATCTATTCATGCCTATCTAATGATGTGGAAATTATCTAATGATGTGAGATTTCCATGAAAATTTTATGGCATTCAAAACATGCTAATACCTACAACTTTCATGAAGAAAGTTATTCTTGAATCTAAATGCATTTGCTCAAGACCAAAGAATAAAAACAGCAAAATCAGTGAGCTGAACTTTACAAAATGGAATATGTATGGTTCAAAGGCAATCATCCTAACCAAATGAATTTCAAAACCTTCGAAATTTCTACATGTTGTACATATGTATGTCACCCAGAACATGAAGAGATTGGTTTGTAACCCTATTTTGAAGAAACCTACTCTTGATTTTGATTCTATGATTTTTAAAAAAACGCAGAACATGAAGAGATTGGTTTGAAACCCTATTTTGCAAATTAGTACATGAATGATTTATTGATGCTCGACCTATCTAAATGACATGAAAAAAAAATTATTAAATTTTGATATATCACAGTCTCATAGATTCATTCCAATTTTTATTTTTATTTTTGTGAAAGCACTGACTTAAAAAAAAATCACAAAAAATTGACAAACAACAATCATTAGTTGGAACAAAACATTGAAACAACACATGAACTACTTGTTGATCTACACATAGCTAACAAAGGCCCAATCTAACAAACAAGATGTCCACATAAACATCATGGAATTCTCTACAAATCATTATAAGGCATCAAAGACAATTAAAGTCATCTACAAGCTCAATTGAAAATGTTAAGCAAATGAGTCCAATCTCTCATCCGAATTTCCATAATCAAACGACGATATTGCAACGATCATTCGATAAGGCAAATGACAACCAAATCATACATATGATATGTTGTTAGATATCTTGTCGGATCTATTTCAAATCTCATTGAGGCATGGAAGCTAAATTACCTCATCTAATAGCTCATTTTAATCATCAATCAGGTTAGTTAGATCAGAAATTCAATTTTTATAAAACCATAAAAAAAAAAAAATGCATCATTAAGCCATATTCTCATCAACAAACCTCACCATATCATCAAAAATCATCCTCAATCATTCATATCATTCATTACACATAGATCACAACCCAAAGTACGAATCTTAGCCCCCGTTACTTGTTGCAACCTCGCTTTATTTAATTCACGATCTGAGCGGGTTTACCTTGTTGCGATTGTTCTTCAAGCTCGAATAAGCTAAGTCGACCACTTATGAACTTCAAGAAATGACTGGAATAGCTTCTGAAAATCTAAATCACACAACAGAACTTCAATTTTGAATCAAATGCAAAGGCGCAAACTTAGAACAATAGATTGAGTTTAGCGGTTTAGGTGAAGTTCGGCTCGAATCTAGCTAAAATCAAGTCGCGGATGGCTTGAGGAGTGGCTGAGGACCACCTTGAATATGAAATTATGCAGCCCCCCTCTATTTGGAAGGCCTCATATTGTTCCTTCTTTATCAAGACTTAATCTTATTGGTTTAAGAATAATCACATGGATCAATGACATGTCTAGACGATGGTTATGATTAATCATTGATGAATGGCTGAGATTTAATACTTAATCCCTAAGCACGTTTCCTAATTGGCTTAACATTAATTATTAGGATTAGTGACATGGCACTTTGGGGCAATCTAGTTAATTCACCAAGGGTAATTCCATAATTTTTGTGTAAGAGGGGTATAGGAGAGTTGGCTATGATGTTGGCTAGTGGGGGTTGGTCGTCAACCACCGGCCACTGGAACGTCGCTGGAAAATGGCCGAGCTAGCCATTTCTCGCCAGAGGTTAGTTGGACCGATCTAAATTGGTTTTGATTGATTCGGCTAGTCTAGGTTGGTTTTGGCCGATTTTTTCCAAAATTGTGTGCCATTAGGTCCCTGTATAGAATTCTTTCGATTAGAAGGAGAATGGGCTAATTCAAAAGGAAACAGTCCAAATTCATTAAAATTAGACCAATCAAATCTCTTAAAAACATTTCAATTGATTTTAATTGGCTTAATCACTTCGAGAATATTGAAAATCATGATTAAATTAAATGGGTGAGCAAATTTAGAATTCCTAGCCAATCAGCATAATTTGTGCAATTCTCGTCCTCAAAAACCAAATTAATTGAAATTGACTTTAATTGATACAACAAGATGTCAATTGGTTCGATTATCCATGTTCATGATGGCTTGATGCATCGAAATTGAACTAGAATAACAGTATGAACTTTATGTCGAAATTCAATTGAGAGTCAATGATGGAATTAAACCTCAATTTATCAAATTAAAGCTTAGTCTAGAATGGGTCAACTTGAATTGCACCAATTGAAGTTCATTAGCTTGAATTTCCAAAGTTTAAGTAAGCTAAATCCATCAAATTCGAAATTTCCCAAGTGAATTTGCCAAAATTGACCATGGATTTGAATTCAGTTTGAGAAAATTTGTTGATTTAGGATAATGATAGCTCTCATACCATGAAGAACCAATCGGAACCCCTAATTAGGGCTGAAAACGGCAAATTTGGCCTATATAAGCCAAATCACCGAAATGGTCACGCAAATAATCTTGAAATGACTTCTAGATCATTTCTAGATCAAATGTTGTAAAAGAAGTTAAGACAAAATACAACAAGAAATAAAAATAATTTTATGTTTGATCGATTTTGAACATAAAATTGAAAAATTGGAAAATAAGGTTCTTAATCGATTTTTGTAAAATTTTCAATGACAGAGTCAAATTAAAGGTAAAATGAGATGACTTTTCGATTTTTACATCTTTCAATTTTTTTGATCAAAGATTTGATCAAAAGTCAACCCTTTAGTAACTTATCACTAAAAAATTAAATTTTATGATAAAAAAAATTAGAATTTTTGAAAACTACTGTGGCCAAAGTGAAATTGTGACTAATTGGAAACTTTTTATTTTGACTTAGGGTTGACTTTTACTCAAAGGATTGATAAAAAGTCAACTTTTTACTTTTTGGGTTTTTTGATGAGAATAGTTAGAAAATTATCCACAAATGAAAGGCCAATGAAAAAGAAATAAAAAAAATGATACTTTTTACTTGAGAATTGGGTTCCATCACAATTGGAAATTTTAATCTCAAAGTTTTTACATTTTATGACATGTCGACTTAAAATTATGTGTCAACATACTTCACCATGATCATACCCAATTCATGTCAATAATCCAAAATAGTTTCACATGAATGTCACTTTAAAAGTTATGAAGTACTTGAAAAAATGCTTAGGACTTGGGCTACTTCTATCCCGAAGATGTAAAGTGGAGGTGATAGCCTACTATGATGAGGATTATGCGACAGCCAAAGATCTATCATTGCTTTCTACATTAAACTTGGGGAATCATTGCTTTCATGGAAAACAAAAAAGCAGTCCACCATATCCTTGTCATCAACCAAAGTTGAATATCGAGCTATGGCCAAAACTATTTGTGAAATAATATAGATATGAGGCCTACTTCTAGACTTTGGGTTACAAGTTAAAGGACCAACCATACTATTTTGTGACAATGATGTAGCACTTAAACTTGTGACAAATCTCACGGTACATGAAAGAATGAAGCATCTATAAGTTAATTGTCACTTCACTCGATACAAGATCTAAGAAGGGATAATTGAGACAAGAGGAATTAAAACCACATAACTGCCTGTAAATATTTTCACCAAGCCTCTATGTCAAACACACCACACATATCTATTAAACAAGTTAGGTGTCTTGAACATATATATAAGTCGTTAGCTTAAAGGGGAGTGTTGGAAGATATGCTGAGATATGGCAAATTAGTTCGAATTGTGATTGATACACTAAATTGGTCTTGCAGTATAATTGATTGAATGGATCAATTTAGGAGTAGAATTGATTCCATATGACATGTCTAGGACTAGGAGATATTCTTTCCTTTTATTGTTCCTTTTGTGTACTATATAATGAACACTTTACATGTAAAGATTACAAGCCGAAGTGCATAGAATACAAACTTCTTCAATTTCTTCTTCCCCAATTTGTGTAATAGAGTAAAAATAGGAAATTGAAGTATTAAGAAGAGAGAGAGAGAGAGAGAGGTTTTGGACTGGAGCGAGCAGCAAAAGGAATGGCGTTGCATTGGCATGCCCTCACCCACCGCGACCCTTACTTATCCAGCGGGCAACCCAACCATAGTCACAAGTTACAAATCACATATCTATGTAAAGCTGTGATCTATTGCTAGTCGCGTGGCCATCACTACATGATCTCATCTCATCACTCAACAATGGCGACTTGGACAAGGTCTCTCTCAATATGCTCCAGATATGAGATTTGGTCTTTCAATTAGTGGTTTCACTCTTGGAATGATTATGTCCGACCATTGCAAGTAGGTCATCATCGCCATGCGGCAGTGACGGTGGCAGTGGCGGCAACGGCAATGGCAGCTAAGCAAGCAGAGTAGAGTTGCTCATGGCGGGCCTGGGCAGTGAAGGGTGAACACCCTTCACTACTCATTCAAGACTCCTTGCCTAAGTGCTTTTTTTTTTTTTTTTTTTTTTTTTGGGGGTCAAATTTCCGATAATTGTTTACCATATTTTACTTATAATCCAATTTTGTCCATGTGCCCAAAACACACATTCGAATAATATATATTTGGACATACAAAACCGTGCATAAAATAGCATAAATCAATTTTATCCTTATCTTATTCAATCTTATCTTAAAGGATGAAAATATCTAAATAACAAAACGCAACCGTAGAGTTTAATATACGACTGTTGCTTTTAAGATACAGATTTTATGGCTTGATTCTAGGGAAACTTTATTTCTTTTTTTTATTTTGACATTTCAGACGCACAAGTGCAGGGGCACATAGCCACTTGGAAGCATAGAGAACAAGCTGTAAGCTTTGCCAACCAGTCAGGTGCACATGGCAATTTGCACACAATTACTGACGTCCGAACATATGACCTCAAAATCCTCTAACGCGCCAACTGACAGCGCCAGCTCCGAGGAGATACCAAGCAAATTTCCTTATCCATTAGCAATTATTAGTCAATGTACAAGCAAGCAAAATCGCGTACTGGTCCAAGAGTCCACTTGTCTCTACAACAGCACAGTGGTGTTTTTTTTTATACATTTTGGCAATATTGGAAAATGTCGGTGACCACATTTTTTCCTTTTTTTTTTTTTTTTTTTTTTTTTTTTTTTTTTCAGGAGGCTTCCCTCTTATTACTGTCGAAACTAGTTAATAGAAAGGCTCTAGAACTCACCCGTTCACATCAATCGATTTGGAAGCATTCCTGGGCATATATATACAAACTCTTTTATACATATTAGGCCAAAGTTCATGCCCCTTTACCACGTGGGTTCATCTCTTGTGACCAATAGGGTGGACCATAAATCCAAATTGAAATAAATATGGCTTGGCACTACTTTCTAGTTCAATTGAGGTCATCTTGATAGAGACCCTTTTTTAATTATTTCCAAAATAAATCTCAAGTGATTCTCCAAATAAATCTAGATGAGACATTTTTCCCCAAATCAAAACTTCGCAATGCGTTTAGTTTGAATATTGCTTACTGCCTAGTAATCAAACTCCCGATCTCAATCACTTTTGCATCTCTCCTCAAATTATTAAGATTTTTTATTTAGATTAAAGTTATATAGATTGTATATATAAGTTTTATATGAAGTAGCAAATAGATCTTTGTCGTTTCTCGTTTCTCGATTTTCATTTTCTTATCTTTCAATTTAGTGACAATAGTTTGCCAATGCTAGAAAATATTTTCTGTCTTAAAAAGTGAATTGATAATGTTATACTAACCATTATAAAAGTTTTATTCTTGGAGATAAGATATAATTTAATCATCTTAAAATTCTATTATTACTACCAGTTTCATTTTACTTTTAGCCATTTATAAATTCAAACCGTAAAACCGTACATATTAATAGAAACATACATTTTTCTGAACTCTAAAGGTTTAATCTAATCTTCGTAATTACATTCAACATAGGGCACATCGATTAAAAAATGTATTTTGAAATGCATTTTATCCATATTTGGAATTTAAGCTCACTAACTGACTAAGTTTGTGGAGTAACAAATGAATTGAGTTTAAATTTGGTGGTTGAATCCGTACAACTTATTGTCTGGTTCTAATTATTTATGATGGATTAATTCTAAAGACTAAAACCTATGCAGAATGTCAACGTTAATTTTCTAATTTTAGAATAGAAGTAAAAGCGACTAGGATAAGGATGATGATGACTAGGCAATCCTTCGACGTGATGTGATAGTGAAAAATCTAGTTTGGAAAATAGTTTTGAGAGAATCTATGTCGAGAATTACTTTTTCAGAAGAATTTACTTTGAAAAAGGAAAATTTCACAGATTTATTTCGACTGTTTTCTTTTTCTTTTTCCTCCTTTTGGAAAAGTGGGACATAGCAAAGCAAGGCTCGTTTAATATTCGCCTCCTTTCTTCTTTTTTTAGGTTAAATGGCTAAAGGCAAGCCAAAGTCATAATGTTTCCATTTTTGCATAATTAACCAAGGAAATCAGGTATAAAGTTTTGTGAAATTACACTTTTTTTTCATCATGTAGTACTCCTCCTAATTATTTACATTTGACTCATTTTTAATCGGATAGATAGAGAAACTTAACAAAGTAAATAAATACCGTGGCAAGCACGTCGCCAATTGTCAAGACATGACGTAGGAATTTGGACAATGATTTTTTTTAAAATGAAACTTAAAGGATGCCAAAATTGACCTACGGTTAAAAGGTTGTATTCTTTTAATAGGTTTGAAAAGTCGAGTGGAAAATGAATTAAATATAACGGTCATATTTGTATGAATTATTTGAAATATCGTCTTACAAACGTCTTAACTATAGAAGGGTGTGTTGTTTCTTAGTATTTGGCCAATTAAAAAGACTATTGACGGGATGCGAACACAGCATCGAATTTTGTTGCTAGCTAGATGCATGAACATGTGTATTAAGTCATTGAAATGTTACTGCTTCTATTTTATTAGTTAGAGTTTTAAATGGTATTAAAAGGGGGTGATTGTAAAATAAGTCCAATATTCGATCATCTGCTTCGTCGGTTGTGACGTTGCCCTTGACCGACAAAATTAGTTCTAGTTCAAACTTAGAGATGTCACATTCGGAATGATAGTTATTAGGTAAAATCAAGGGCCCATGTATCCAATGTCATATAGGGCAGCATTTAGATGCCCTAGCTATCATAAGACAACCTAACGAGATAAAATGAAATTATGGAAAATTAACCATCAAAGAAACTTTTCACTGCATTTGTTAAAAAATGACTCAATAGATTACCTTATAGATTAGTGAAGAATTATATTAAAAATTGGCAAAATGATTTTTAAATAAATAAGAAATCATTTTTTAGGAATACGACTTGACCTCCACTGACGTATGACCATGTGAGTGATTGGATCGAGGTTTCTAGGTAAATGACACGGGCCATGATCATAGAACGTGAGTCACTAGCCGCTAGAACCTAGGACCCAGGCCTCCAGGACACAAATCCCCGACGCCCGAACTCGACACCCTAATCGAGGACCCTAGGTGCCTGGACACAGATCCCCGCCACTTGGGACTAGGACGCTATCGGCTTGCTCCCAAGACCCCAATGGCCAAAGCACAAGATCCTCGTGTTGTGGACCCAAAGCTAGCACAAGGGTCTCAGGACTATACTCAAGTCTTTTTGTCCTCAATAGTGTATTTCATAACATTTTAATATTATTGAAAAATACTGCGGTCTTTCTTTTGAAGGAGACAACCGAATACAAGAAAAGCAGATCGTTTTCTTTAGGAAATATTCTTCTTTAGAATTTAGAAACATCCGAGGAAGTAGTTGTTAGAAATGAAAGAAAATTGGGATACAGTGAAGCCACAATGCAAGTGGATAGGCTCTCTCTCTCTCTCTCTCTCTCTCTCTCTCTCTCTCTCTCTCGAATTGACAAAGTAAAAGTAAGCAATCAAAGGACAGAGGTCATGCTAATCATGGTATGGACAAGACTTTGCTGGGGGAAAAAAGGCCTTTTCTGTCTAGGTGGAGGACCATATATCCCATGTGACACCATGTGGGCAACATTGCACTTCTAGGGCAACTAGATTTGTACTCAAGACATGCAACCCTAGAGAGAGAGAGAGAGAGAGATTAGAACTGGTGGTCCATTTTGACAACGGTACATTTCGGCTCAATTATTTCTGAAATTGACTCAGATATTATCAACAAAAATTGTGATCAGAAGCTTTGGGGGCCGGTAGGTGATTGGTAGATGACATTTTTAGGAGCTATGCTAGGGTAGATCATCAGTCACTCGAACTCCCATCATACCAATAATTAGGAACAAGATCTTGATCTCCATGTCCCTCACCAATGATTGATTAAGCTGCTCGTCAGACCAGATGTTCATGTGACGTCTAATTCGGTCGTTTAACTCTCCAAAGCCGCAATTAATTGAACGGATATGGAAATAAAAGCAGGAAATTTTGCTGGCTCCCACATGTTTAAAGCATTCAAGGACAGCATAAATCATTTATAGTCAGCCTCGGTGTATGATTTATAGCTTCTTTATCGAATCATCATATCCTTTCCTCTTTAAACCTTATCCAGATCCGATAAAGTTTCCTTATTAATATTAGTGGTTTTGTTCTTTTCCTTGTCTTGATTTTGATAGAATTATAAAGGTATTTGCTGCTTAAATTGTTGTAAATAATCTTCTCGTCCTGCAAATTTTCCACAGCCATGTGCTAAAATCATTATTCTTTGCGACTCGTGAGCCTAGTTTGATGTGTTGGCACTATAGTCGAAGTTTCGAATCCTATCGTTAGCCTTGTTAATATAATTTTAAATCAAGGCTAAGCTGATTCTTGTCTTCATTTAATGTAAGTTCTGCACGACAGCTCTTTTTTTCTTTGTTTTTGTTTTTGTTTTTCTTATTCTCTGGGGATTATTCTGGGTGAAAAGCCAATGGCCCTAGGAGCCACAGAAGCCCAAAGCTTTCACGTGATTTGACTAGTAAAGGACTAATACCACCTTTAAGGTTTCAACTTTTGTTAGCAAATGATGAGTCCCACCAGCAAAAAATGAATCCCCATGTTGGCGCTTTCAGTTGCCAAACCCACCCAACACTTTTGGAAGAGAACCTCAGACCCCTGACCTTCACGTGGACATCTCGTGATGTGTATGTGGGGGGTGTTACCACAGCCTAGTTCAGCATAGTACGCCATGGAGTTGTCCCAAGATTCCCCCACTGGAGCCAACTCAAAAGCTCACACCCCCAAACATGAGGGAGATTCTGCCCGTTTGGGTTGCTCTCTAAATCACCATGTCATCCCCTTGTGCCCCCTCAATGCTAGGACCCCAATTTGGGGGCCACAATATCTTGATTCTATACCTCAAATCCAAAACATTTACATCATTATCTTCCTTCACTAGTCCACTCTTGCTCAGAGGATTGAATTTTGCCTTTGTTTCTATTAGTCTCATTGCTAGTATATATACCCTTCTCGCTACCTGCCTTGCTCTCACACCCACGACTCAACAAGAACTTCCCTCTTCTCCATCTTCCTCCCCATTAATCACCAAAAGAAAAGAGGCCAAACACTTGTAACCCTTTTCTTAATTTGAGAATGGGGGGAGTTTGGAATTTCAAGGATGGTGTGATCCGTCAGGCGGATCAAGGCGGGCAGAGGAAGGCCTTAGTGCACTTGCCATCGGGCGAGGTCGTCTCGTCTTACTCGTCACTTGAGCGAATCCTGAGGGGCCTTGGGTGGGAGCGGTACTCGGGCACAGAGCCCGACCTCTTGCAGTTCCACAAGCACTCTTCCATCGATCTCATCTCTCTCCCTAGGGACTTCTCCAAGTTCAACTCTGTTCACATGTACGACATCGTTGTCAAGAACCCTAACATATTCAGGGTTCGTGATAAATAACCTCTGCTCACTACCCAAAGTCTTTCTCTTGTTATTCCTATCTATTCGTGTGTTTTCCTAGTTTCCTTGTGTTCTGGTGTAATGCAGAAATTCATCTTGTCTTTGATGAATGAATTTTTCTGCACTTCAATCGGATTGATACCTGGATCTGTTCACATGTACGACATCATCGTCAGGAACCCTAACAGATGCAGGGTTCGCAATATTTTAACATCCGCTCGTTATCCAAAGCCTTTCTCCTGTTATTCCTATCAATTCGTGTGTTTTCTTTAGTTTCCTTTTTTTTTTTTTTGGGTTAAATCTTTAGTTTCCTTGTGCTCTGATGTAATGCAGAAATCCATCTTGTCTTTGATGAATGAATTTTTCTGCACTTCCATCAGATTGATAACTGGACCAACTGGATACGCCGTGTCTTAAGCAGTATAATTAAAGAGTGATATGTTGGGATAAAGAAATTCACAATACTATTATATAAATACTTATGCCATTGATTGTGTATCTTATGCTGTTTCACTGAAAAGCCATATCTTATCACCACAACAGACAATGGATCACCATGTGATCTTGTGTAACAATGCACAAACATTTTGCATCGTGCAATATTACTCTAGCATAATATCATCTGCCCAAGGTATATGATCAAATCTGGGTTCTTGTGAGACAAACAAAGCTGAAATTGGATGAGAAAAGAGGTAGAGATACATAAATTTCTTTCACGATCAGTCTTTCGATGACTGCAGGCAAGAGAGAGAAAGGCATTAGTGCACTGTTGCAGCAGAACAAACACGAGAAAGATGAAAAGCACTTGAAAAGCACTCGAAAACCCTTGATGGAGCAAATGGATTCACCACAAAAGTTCTCATTTTCGTCTCAAATTGTGTCCGTGGCCTGCAACAATTGATGGCACATTTAACAAGTCAATTCCAACTTCGTCTACTTAAGTTCTTGTTGGTAAAAAGATGAGCATGTTGCATAACATATATGTTTGAAGAACTAACATGCTTTAGAAAGAACATCCCCTTAACATTTTAAAGAGAGCAGTTGATCAAAAGGGGCAGGTGATATTGACCAACCGTAAGATAGGGATTCTATGAATTGGTACCCCAGTTAGATTCCTCACTTTACTCTTCCAAAGCTGATAATCTTCGCTGGAGGTTCGGCCTGCAGATGAATATGACTGCATAGTTTCCAATTGAAAGAGTGGTCAAGCAAAGGGCCTTTTCAGTATATCCCCTAGTATTTCTATCATGTGGGAACCGAGCCATACGAAAAAAATTGCAACAGACAATCGAGGAAAATGAACACAAAGCCAGGCACAGAAGAAGTGCATCATGATTTGAACCCTTATGTTTCTCTACCTTGTTATTAGGCGATTATTTGGGCCAAAAAGGAATCGAGACTGACCATAAAAAAAATAGTATTTCTAAATATGTAAGAGAAGGTATAGAAATCAAGACCCTTTAATCCAAAATTTAGAAAACTGCTGAAAATTGTGGAACTTTGTCACCTTGGAGAGCGAGCGAGAGAGAGAGAGAGAGATATTGTGGTTACTAGCTCTGCGCCTGCAATATTATCCAAAGCAACTGGCTCATAATGAGAGGAACTTCTGATGGTTGTTCTATGTCTGCGAGGCAACCCATGTAAAATGACATCACATATTTGTACGGCTGAGGGAGTACACATTCACAAGGCCGCAATTGCCGAAAATAATACTCTTTAAAAATCTTTCGCGAGGGGAAACTTCTGTACCGACCCATTTCTTTTCCTTCTATTAAAAAAAATGTTGCACGGATATTTCTGCATGCATATCAGTCCAAAATGAATTCTCTTAGGCTGCATTTGGTTATCCAAATAAGGATTGAGATGGAATGGGATAAGGTGGAGTTCCAAATTGTGGAAGATTCCATAAAATGTTTCTTTTTCTTTTTTTTGGTGAAGGGTAAGAATATATTAAGCTTTAACCAATAATTACAAAAGATCCGGCGCCACAAAACTTGCACTCACCAAGACAACAAATTAGAGTGAGTGGAAGGAAGCCGAATGCAAAGGAGGATTGTAAGAGTGGGCCTAAGGAAGCGAAACAGTCAAATAAGACAAAAAAGCAACGGGAGGCCACGAAAGGCCAGATGAACCACAATTTATGCACACATCCGGCAGCGATAGATTCCATCAAATGTTTGGCGTATCTAGGATAGAATTAAAAATCCCACGGTTAAGACAGTCATAAAGTCCAATAAATCTGCCAAAACCCCAACTCATGACACCTTCTGGAAGGCCTCCTCGCTCTCTCCGCACCCTGCGAACCGTGCCACGACTAGGCGCAGTGTCGGGGGTGGAGGTGGAGCCATGGAGGGCAAGGATGTGGGAGATGGCGTTGAGGAGGCCGTGAGTGGGCATCATGGCCTCCTTGGTGATGATGGAAAAATTGAAGAGCATGGCGGCAGTGTTCTCCCGGGCATCGGGAGAGGAAGAGTGGAGTGTCTTGAACAGGTAGGGAATGGCCCTGGCCTCAGCCATTAAGGGGCGAGAGTCGGGTCATGATTGGTGATGAGATGGAGTTCGCAGAAAGCTTCGGTTTGAGCGAGCTAGGAGATGGAGCTGATGAGTTGCATCCCAAGGAACGTGGCCTCCAGCATTTGACCTCCATTACGCTTCTCTAGGCGGCAATGAAGATGTGTCTCTCTGAATAAGGATTCCAGAGGTGGTGAGTAGTGATGGGGAAAGCAAGAAATCTAGATGAGAGAGGAAAGGCTAAGATGAAGAAGAGGAAGAGAAGAGGCTTGAAAGGGTGAGAGGAGGAATCATCGAAAAGCTCCGGTCGGGCAACACAACCCCGAATGGCCGCAAATGGTGGTCGGAGGCGACGACCGATATATGTAGCAACAAGAAGAAGGAAAAAGATTGAATAGAGGAACTCCCGAACATTTGGAGATCTCAGATGGCGGGGCTCGCATTGGTTGTATAATTTATGAGCATTTCCAAATTGTACCAATTCTTTTTTTTTCTTTTTTTTTATACTCAGGAAACCCCGTTAGCCGTTCGTCGCCTTGCAGCGGTACATAGCCGCCAAGTAAATCCTAGAGTGATGCTAGCGGAGGACCCACCACTCCGACATCACGCTTAAGTCGCCGATGCTTCCCTTGGAGTTTGACCCCTCGACCTTTTCCCCAGGTTGAGGTTTCTTATCCAGCGGACCCACCAAGGCCGATGGTCAAATTGTACCGATTATTAGGGTTTAATAACCGGACAATTACGGACATATCCGGTTTTTGCGTCACCTCAAACACCGGATGAGATAAAAAAAAATTATCCATAATAATATCCATCATTATTGAATATGGAAAAACACAAATTTTCAGCACTGATCAGGTTTATCACTTCAGTCATTGACTGAGTAATATGCCAATATTCACGACGAATATAAAATTCAAAGAACAATAGTATAATATTTTAATCTAATCCACTAAGGCTCTAGTTCTTATTGGACTAAATATTAATTTCCTACTCTATGCCTACGTATGTAACTGTTTAGAATAAGAATTGAATCTTTATTCCCATAGCTCTCGACAAGATGGAGCAAAAAAATTATGAATCATGATACATAAATTGTATTTCAAAATTCAAAGTACTGCCGGTTATGTAACATTACTATCTTTTGCATGAAGTTAGATATGTAAATCTAGATTTGCATTCCAAAATATTTTTCTTAAATTCATGCTTTCCTGGTAAAAAAAAAAAAAAACCCAGTTCTTATTTATAACCAAAACGCTCTTCTCACTAATCCATTTATGTTCAAAAGTCTAACGTGTGTGCATGTAGATATTGAAAAAGCTGTATTTAGTAATTTGATTTCCCATTATCTATTATCAATTTGAGGCACCGCATAATTGCAATGGATGACTACCGATACAAAGGTTTTCATCTAACAATCTTAATATAAATTAAGAGTAAATGTGTCCAGGGTATCCAAGATTGAAACTCAAAAGGGAACCACCTAATTTCGTGACTATTCTGCTGTAGAATTGACCGAATCGAGACAAATCCTCTCCAAAAACATTTCCCATTGTGCAATTTCATATAGTGAAGTAATTAACTAGACACATAAGTACCTAAATCAAGCTCAAATGAATGAAGAAATGTGCATTCAATGGTAAATAGAAAATTAGTGCCATTCAACAGATAAACTCCATGTAAAATGCACTCCGAGCAATCTCGATAGAATATCAAGCGAAAGAATCTTCCAAAGAAACAAATTGAGTTTAGGATTGTTTTTTTTTCCCCCTAGAAATTTGTTTATCAACCCGGTACTAGAAAAGTATATCTAGCTTAGGCCAATTCTAGGCACCCCCATCGTATTTATCGAGTGTGATGTTTGGAATATGCCACAAAAATAGAGTCTTGAAGTATTTTTGCGTTCACTGGTCAGGCCATATACTCCAAGTCATTTGTCTCTAAACTATCCGGAAGATTGCTTATATATATATATTAACAGTATGTCAAATAAAAACATACAATCATTAGCAAGGTACTAGCCTAGATGGCAAGAGAGCTTACTCATCTTTGTGGCAAAATTTTGAATGCACCGGACTGGTATAGAGGAATGCATCCTTAAAAACACTCGGAAAGATGGACCAGTCAAGATATACGAAAACTGGCTCAGACGCCACAGGCACCACTTGACTGGCTATACAACAGGAAAAAAAGAAAAGAAAAGAAAAGAAGAGAACAATTAAACTCAATTCTAAATTCAACTAAAGCCAAGAGAACCAATCTAAAACCGAGCCGGTCAAGTTGGTTCCCGCCGATTTCCGGGGCGAATCTGGACCACTACTCACCTCGAGTTCAAAAATATCTCAAAGCCGGTAAGTAGGAACGATACAGGTGGCCTATGGTCCTAAATGATTCTGGTATGACTGTGTACTAAGGTGGGGCTCGCACCAGCATCCGACCATCGCCCACCTTGGATTGGAATTTGCTAATCCAAGAGAGAGGGGGAGAGAGAGACAGAGACAGAGCTCCTTATCCAATCATAGAGTGACAGTAGACATTATCCATAAGTTTGTCCGATAGGTAGATGACTTCAATGGAAATCTTTTGGGCGTTTCGAGGGTATTTGAATCTAATTGATCTTCACTTTTTGATTGGCTGGATTCTATGCAAGATAGGCTTGACCTTAAAGTCAAAATGCGTTGGACTTACGTGGATCCAGTATACTCACCAACGTCCCTATTCCCGTGGTCCAACACGAGAAAACGAGAGGAGAGAGAGAGAGAAACAGAAGGGGATGGCACTTCACGTGGATGCACACCCCCTGCAAGACTTTCGTTTGTGTGTCTATACTGGTGAATGGATGGGAAATAGCTTTTATTATTTAGGTTCCCTTTATTTTGATGAAAAATGAATGATTTGGAAATCATTTTCTTAAAAGTGATCACGTATATATCTTATAAGAATGAATGAATGAAAAAAAAATATTTTCATTGTCCATAAAAATATTTAGACATAAATTATTGGCAATAATGAAAATATTTTTCATTGGATAATAATTTTAAGCGATACATGTTAGAATAATAAGATCTTTCAATCACATGAACATGATATCAAATTAAAGTCTTCCTAAAGCTGATAATGGGATGCAAACATTTTCCACCATTGAGAAACCTTATATAGAGAAGAGTGATGGGACCAACCCTAAAACTGCCAAATCTCAACCTTCCATCAAGGTTTACGATATGGATTTTATGTGCCTAATTAGATGTCAAAAATATATTATCCATAATATATTTAATTAAATTGGGCATATATCAAATATTAAATTATGGAACCCATAAGCCATATAAAAGGGTTTGACCTCGTCAAGTCCAACAATAAAAGCTATCAATTTTAGGAAAATATTTTCCAAATCATTCATCCTCCACCAAACAAACAATGGCTTAGTCCACAACTTGTCATTCTCTTTTTCATTTTTTTTTTTTTATAATTTTGATTGAGAATTGGTAGCTGAGTATTTAAAAATAAATTTGTTTTTTCTTTTCTTTTCTGATATTAGAGGAGATTAGTGAATTTTCAAAATTATTTTTCACGCCCAGTCCTTGAACAATGTCGGGAGTTCCTCTTGCTTTTGTTCTTTGTTCTTTGTTTTTTTTTTTTGGATTTCAAAACCAATTTTAAGAGTTTGATTCTGATATAAAATAAAAAGAACTCTACAAGACTAATATATCCTCCAATGTTGTTGCACACAAGCAATCAAATATTTGTACATGATTTATCATTGGAGGAATTCAAAAATGATTATCACGTGGTACTCTCAAAACCTTATCAGGATAACTGTATGTATCAAGTCTAAAAACTGATTTAGTTTAACGTATTACAACAATGTACACGTGATATCCGGTTTAACTTGGAGATGGTTATTTTTAACGGATCAAGATTGTCGTATTTCAGAAAGGATAAAAACATTTCATGTGCCTATTGGGTTTTTGGCTAGCAAATTCGAGTATAAAAGTTTGATGAATCATTCACTAAATAAAAAGAAAAAAGAAAAAGGAATAACTCTCTTACTAAGAGCAGCATGTCAATCTAAGTATCGAACAATTAATTTATTTTTTTCCATATCTTGATGTAAATTTATCTTAACCCTCATCTGTGCTCATTATTAATGAATGTACCGCTTAACGGAATAATATGTGGAATTTTCCAGACATTTCTAGCTTTCTTAATGAAATATTTAGTACAGACAAAAAAAAAGATGAAATATTTAGAACGAATTTTTGCTAGTTTGATTGATGGGACTTTGTGAAACGTGGTTCTCTAACCATAGAATCCTCAAGAATCTATCAACAAAAAAATAAAATAAAAATAAAAAGTTGAGTAGGCAAATTCATTCAATTGTATACCTAATTCAGTCGGGTGTAAATAGAAGCGTTCATGTGGTCCAAGCGATCTCATTTTCAATTGCTTTATTTTGCTGGTTTGTTTAAATTATTTCAGAGTGATATAATATTGAATAAAATAACTAAAAGTGAAGCCTAATAAGGAAAAAAAAAGAGTGTGTCTACTAATTGTTTTTCAATTATATAATTTACGTGCATTTTAGAGACATTACAATTTTATTATTTTATTATCGTCTCTTGTCATGTCGCTCAACTCTAGTTCACATTTAAATTTAAAATTGTGCAGTAGTGACCCAGTTGCAGAGGGAAAAAGAAAACTACCAAATCAGGCGTAAAACGTTTAAAATCTAAATGTCTTTATCATCATTTGCAAAATGCATTTTTTTTTTTTTTTTTGCTTAAGAGAAAGGGCTATTTTAGTTACATTGTTATTGAAAGCCAAAATATTTCAAGGGCAATCAAATCCTAAATGGTTTTTTAAAATATGCAATCAATTTTAAATGTTTGGAAAATTGCAATAAAATCCTAAATATTTTGGATTTAGTACAATCAAGTCATTTTTACAGTGTGTTTGGCCTTTTTTTTTTATAAGAAAGGGCAAAGTCTAAGTATCACATTAACACTTGCCAAACAAAACTTAAAGTAGAATGATCTCCTATCAATATGTGAATTAAACATATTGGTGGCCTATCCAATGTCGGAGTAGCATTTACATCACAAAACTTAATTGTCACGCCCCAACCTGCTTGAGACACGCAACAACCCGTGCTCATCGTCATTCATTTCCTTTAGGCCATTCATTTCGACGTCCTAGGAGACGTCACGGATTCAATCGCTTTATTCGATTAAATATGCAAGCGGAAGCATAAACAATTTACCCAATCAACAAACAGGGATAGTTTTAACCACACTCATTTATATACATATGCATCATAAGATTGTCATATTATACAAGTGTTAATCAAACAGCTTAAACACACCAAACCAAGCTTAGTTGCTCGCCACATCCGATTAGTCTACAAGCGTGGCCACGAACTTTACCAAAAAGGGGTTTGGGGTAAATCTAGTACCTCTAGTGCTATGAGGGTGATCCAAAAAGTATTACTAACCCCATTACCACCTAATTATTTATGGGCTCCAAAATCCAGGGCTCAAGCACAACGATCATATCGGGATCAAGCTCGGGATCGGACACTAAGCGGTGGAAAGGCTCAGTCATTTTTAGGGCTTGTAAACATTCAACAAACAATAGTGAGATTAAACTCAATGAGTGAACTTCCTAGACCTCGCGCAGGGAAGCCGTTCATCTTAGAAATGCCCTAAACATGCAATTCCTCTATCGATAGCATATCAATAGCAAAGTTTCTCTGGTTTTTCCTTGACTATTTACATGAAAGCATATCCACTTATCAAGGCCATCATCAACAATACATAAACAATTCCCATAACACTTTCAATGCTCCTGATCCAATCATACAAATGCACCATATAGTATAGTCATGTGTCTATGCCATGCAATAAACCCAAACATGATCACAAATACATCTCATGCACTTTTCACACAACCATGTCCAGATTATTACAGCCACTCAAGACCCAAGGCCAACCCGAAGGTTCACAGTCATCCAGCCTAACTGGACATCGTCTTGCCCCATCGAGCATGGCATCATCCTACGTAAACGCATCAAGACGATACTCCTATAAGGAGCTTCATTCCGAAATCCATCTACAAACGGCATCCCGTTGACTTGGGGACATCCGACCTTAATCAAGCATCCTCCCGTGTAAACTCATCATGACAGGTTCATTACCCCACATAAACGCATCAAGGTCTTTAGGTGATCACACGGTCATACCATCACATGATTCATTTCTTATCTTTCTCATTAACCAATGTGATGCCCATGCAATATGCAACAACCTATGCCACGTGCCATCATATCACCCGCGTGCCTCATATTATATCATATAAAAGTACCACACAACTTTACAAGTCCATGGCATATAAGTCACTCATCAAAGTAGGATAAGTCATTGCAATTCAACATAATTCATTAAATTCACTTATCACACATCATCATAAACTATCCAATAATTCATCTCTTGTTAACATAACACATCACACTTTAATAGCTTATCACATAACTACTTACGGATAAACCGCGATACCTATCGATTTAAAATATGATAAGCTATCGGCTAGAACATGATAAGCTATCGATGAAAACATGATAAGCTATCGAGATAACCTATTGGGACCTTATGATAATTTATCATACAAAACCCACTTATCATATTAACAAAACATCATTTAGCCTTAATCTAGCCCTAAACTAACTCCAAAATGCAACAACAACCATATTCAAGGGCTAGAAAGCCACTCACACCCAAGTCCTAACTTTAAAAAGCGTCGAGGGAGGAGCGGCATGACTAGACAGCAGCTGGGGCTGCTGGTCACGCCTCCAAAGCTCTTGTGAGTGGGCTAGACGGCTTCTCGAATGGCTGCACGGCGACGGTGGGCGGTGGTCGGTTGCTAGTGAGGGAAATATGAGGAAAAATGAAGAAGATGGCTTGAAAATGAGATGCAAATGGACAAGGGGTGGTTAAGCTATGGCAATGAGAGAGAGAAAGATGAAGTTGAGAGCAAAAATGAGAAAATGAGAGTAAGGGAGACGTATGGATGAATTTGGGAAGAGAGGAACAGCAGCCCATGCTTGGGCTATTGGATGGCAAGATTACATCTTACCATGTCCCATCCAAGATCAAGGGCTTGAATCACTTCTTACTTTACTTCTTGCCCAAGTCTCATTAATGTCATTTAATGAATCACTCATGGCTAGGCTAGAAGATAGACTAGGTAGGCTTAGACTAGGTTAGGGGATGACATCACCTCTCTCATCTTCAACACATGGGTGCTCTTTCCTAACTCCTTTCCTATCTTGCCCTTTTGTCCATAGTTGAATGAGAGGGTAATTTGGTCATTTTGCCAAGATTTGGAACTCTTCACGCACATGGGGTGCATTAAAAGTTAAGATCTTGCATTGAAAGCTTGGTGGACTTGGAGGACCTACGGCCTCACCATGGTAGCCCACCTCTTAGGCATGTGGGCCTTGGGCCTCCCACTTAGGCTTAGGCCCATTTGGGCCGTCCATGATGGGCTTGGGCCCATGGGCTGCCAAATCGTGGGCGTGGACCCATTAGGTTTCCCAACACGAGCTTGGGCCCTTGCCCATGGCCCGTTTCACTTTTCCAAATTTTTGCGTCCTGCCGATGAAAAACTGACTTTTCATCATAAGATGACATTTTCGACGTTTTTGGGGTCTATCAATCCTTATTTTAATCCCGTTTGAAGATTGGATGCCAATGTAATTCCATTCTGAAAATCGAGGTCGGATTGCGGATGTCACATTAATTATCTAATTTGCTAACCAATCTACACATAAATTTTCTTCCCTAAAAGTTTGAAAATTTTGACCTGATGAAAGTACTTTAATAATTTCCAAATTCAAAAGATGAGGATGTCGCAAAAAACGGGGCAAGATATTTGGTTTCGAAGCAATGTAATTGCCGCTTGCGAGTCCACCTCCACAATAATTTTGGCAATGATTAGAGAGATTACCAGATTGAGGCCCACAAAAATATCCCAAAGTTCAGCTTTTAAAGAATAGCACACTCTTACATGTTGGGTAAAACCACAAGCCGGTTGTCTGACTCATTATTGGAGAAATCCGCTTTACTGAAATTAGATTCGGATTGCGTTTAGAAGCCCTGTCAAGCAAATTTATTGACGTGGTATAAAAAATTCCAATGTGAAGCTTTCTTATCTTTAAGCAAATGTGGTGCCACGTCAGAAACTAAGCTAAGTACTAAAGATAGACAAAAGAAAAAGCCTTTATCTCTCGCTTTGATTTCTTTGTTTTTTCTTCTTTGTTTTTTTTTTTTCCTTCTATTTCTTTTATTTTATTTCTGGCCCTAAAGTGAATTTTGAAATTTGAATTTGATGGACACAAAATTAAGGACGAAAAGTGGTCTCAAAATCCATGCGCGAAGGCTCCGACACCTCATGCAAGAACTTGATCGATCCAAGATCCGTATACGGACTTGAAAACATCTCAGTTACATTTTCAGAGAAGGCAGTACTTGATTAAGCTGAGATTGCCGACACGCAAGAAGAGGAGTCAAAATTTGAACCCATTTATAATGAGATGGTCATATAGGAGTTAGATAAGTTTTAATAAATAGATCGTTAATGAATTTGGGATATATAGATTTTTAGACCCATTCACAACCTATTTAACTTATAAAGGTTATTAGCTGAATCAATCCATTAATGAGATAATATCCTCTTGAGCAATTTCAATAATTTTTTGAATTTTTTTATTTTTAATAACTTTTATTTTATTTTATTTTTTCTTTCTTTCTTTTACTTTTCCCCCTAGGAATTCCAACGGGTTGACCTAGGGCTGGTTGAAGCTCTCGCCAACGGTAGGCGAGGGCCGCAAAGCTTGCCCAGTCACAAATCACACTGGCAAGGCATCGGCCTCACCCATGCCTTGCTAGCCTCAGGCAAGCTCAAGCTCGCCAGATCTGGTGAGACCGAGTTTGCCAGATCTAGTGCTAGCGAGACTTCAGCCTCCTCGATTTGGCAAGTGTCAAGCTCGCTGGCTTGTGGCAAGGCTTGAGTTTGCTTGTTGTCGACCATAGTCACCATGGTTGGCAATTAGGAGAAGGAGGAAAAATAAAAAGAAAGAAAAGAGAAAAGAAATAATTAAAAATTCCATTTCTTAACAAATAAAAACATTTAAAAGGAGTGCATGGAAAATCAAATTAGATTTCTACACTAAGCAAACATATTTTCCAAGTCATTTCAAGTTTCAACCAAACACAGGAAAATATTATCAATTTCATAGATATCACATTTTTTTGTGAAATAAATGGAGCCTCATTTTTTAAAAAGATTATAAAATTTATCCTTTAAATTTGTAATTGTATGGAATTGTTTTAACAATATAATTTTTTGAAAAAAAAAAAGCATAAGAAACAAGTTTTTTGAGATTTGATTGAATATAAAAGTGTTTTATAATATGTGTTAGGTCGGATATGACTCAATAAATTTGTATGACTAATAAATAGGTTATAGATGGGTTAATGGATCAATTTCGATCGGAACATTTATGACCAAACCTAAACCTGACCTGACCTGACCTATTCATTTGATAGGTTTACATGCAAGCTCCTGTGATGCAATTTTAATCCAAAAACCCTTTTCTATAAGTTCCTCCTTTACGATTTCCTATCTCTCAATAGATGGTTCTATGATAGATAAGACCACATGACCATCAAGAGCGATGATGTAGTCTTTGGCAATTAGAACGAGAATATCGTCCAAAAGAAAAAAAAAAAAAAACATGAACTTATTATACAATAGTCAATTTATAAACTTTTTAATTTACTTTTTAACAATTTATCAATTTAATTGTGAACCTTTTAATAATTTGACAATATAATTATCCTAGCCAATTTTGGACTGAAATAGCAATCCTCGTCAACGCCATCTCACATAGAAAAGTTGTCATCCATATCAACGATTTTCGACTAAAATTGACTAGAATAATATATTGGTAAATCACCAAGTCAAAAGGTTTCTGAATTAAATTGATAAAATTTGAAAATTTTAATACTAAATTAGTTGCCGTATAATAAGTTTAGGGAGAATTACCAAAAAAGTCATAAACATATTATAATTGTGTCAATTCAGCCATAAACCTTTTTTTGTCCAATTTAGTCCTAAACCTTTTATAATTGTGTTAATTCAGTCCATCCAACCAAAATTAGCCAGTCGGTGTTGACGTGGACACCGGCAGGGGACAGCCGGCCGACGAGATAATTTTTTAATATTTTTAAATATTTTTTTCGAATTTTTAAATATATTTTTTAAAAAATTTTAGTTCTTTTTCTTTTTTGGCCTTCTTCTCCTTCCTTTGGCCGGCCGATGCCGACCAGAGGTGAGGGCCAGCAAGGTCAGCCTCGCCGGCCACTGGTGGAGACGAGCCTCGCCCAGCAATGGCGAGGGCGAGGGTCAACCTCGCCCGGTGGCCGGTGAGGCTGCCGCCGCCACCCGCCGCCTCCCCGTCCCCCTGATCGTAGGCATGATCTCCCCCTCCGAGCTCAAGCGGCCCTCCCCAGCCGTGACCGTCGCTAAAACCCTGTTCCGCGCCGCCTCCCGGATCGATGAGGACGAGATCAAGCTCCTCTGCGAGTTCCTTGACTACACCACGCAGCGCAGCGGGGCCTCGCCCTTGCTAGTGGCCGGCGAGGGCCGAGCTCGCCGTCACTGGGCAAGGCTCACCTCCGCCGGCCCTCACCTTTGGCGGCGCCGCCGGGCCGAGGAGGAAGAAGAAGGCCAAATTTTTTTTGTAATATTTAAAAATTCGAAATATATATATATATATTAAAAATTTACCTCGCCGGCCGGCTGTCCCCCGCCGACATCCACGTCAGCGCCAGCCGGCTAATTTTGGCCAAATGGACTGAATTAGCACAATTATAAAAGATTTAGAACTAAATTGGACAAAAAAAAGTTTATGACTGAATTGTCACAATTGCAATAAGTTTAGAACTTTTTTGGTAATTCTCCCAATAAGTTTAAGATTTATAGGACAATTAGCTGTAAACTACTGGATCCAATTGATACACGTTCGCACATCCAACTCTACTTCATCTGTCTCAAGGACTTCGAATTGGGAAGAAATGAAACAGATGATTAAAGTCCGGGGTACAATCGAAATGAGCCAAGATTTGTAATAGAGTTCAGGAAAAGTAGACCTCTTAATACGGAACTCTTACGAATTATTTGCATCTTCCTTCTTATCACAAGGATTTCGCGGTTGGCCCTTACTATTATTAGCCATATCTACCGACGGATTGCCAACTAGACTCGGTCTGCACCAGCAACCGCGTCCACTCGAATTGATCATAGGATCCATGTCAAGATGCAGGATGAGATTATCTTGATGCAAAACCCAGCAACAGATTTGTGCCAAATTTTGCCTATATACCAATTTGTTTATCCTGTAGAACGAGTTGTGCCAGAATTAATCCAAATTTAGAGACACCGTCATCCGCTCCAGATAATCCAGAATGGCAAAGCTATGTCGGAATTGGGAGGGAAGGAGAAAATCACTCTTGCCCATCAAAAACCTTTGGAGAACTGCTGATCTCCTTTGTAAGGATCCCTTCTTTATAAAGCTTCTAAGCTCAAAAGTCTCTCAACAGGTTTTTGGACATCCCCACATCAGAAAAAGAAAGCTGCAAAGATGAATTCCAAGGCTTTTGCTTCCCTCTTCTTTGCGGTTTTCATCTTCTCTTCCTCAGCCGCCAGCGCCTTCAACATCACCAAGCTCCTCAGCCGGTACCCGGATTTTAGCACTTTCAATGACTTTCTAACCAAAACCAAGCTCTACGAACAAATCAACCGCAGGGAGACCATCACAGTCCTCGCCCTTGATAACTCGGCCATCGGCGAAATTTCGGGGAAGCCCGCGGATGTCCTCAAGAGTATCCTGAGCGCACACGTTGTTCTCGACTACTATGATGCTGAGAAGCTCACAGACCTGTCGAAGAAATCTACCCTGCTCACCACTTTGTACCAATCCAGCGGAACCGCCCAGAACCAGCAAGGGTTCTTGAACGTGACCAAACAGAGTGGAGATATCGTGTTTGGGTCCGCGGTGAAAGGAGCGAGCCACAATGCCAAGCTTGTGAAGGCCGTGGCTTCTCAGCCCTATAACATCTCGGTCCTTCAGGTTAGCTCACCGATAATTGCACCAGGAATCGATTCTTCCAACCCAAATGCCACCACGCCGTCCGCTTCACCAGCGGCAACGCCCAAGAAGGCCCCCTCCTCAAGCCCCGCCAAGTCCCCAGTCGCAGATGCACCCGATTCATCGGAAGCTCCAGAAGCAGATGCTCCTGCCGATGCACCGGAAGCAGATGCACCGGAAGCAGACACACCGGCCAGCTCTCCCCCAGCACCTTCGGATGCCGATGCAGACGCACCAGCTCCCGGGAAATCTTCGAGCTCTCGCGTAACTCTGCCCGTTGGTGCAGGCATCGTGATGGGTTTGTTGTCAGCGATGGTGGCGTAAATTTGTAGCCCGGTGCCATTAATCTTTTTCGAAGTCAAATGGATACGATATAGCTCTTTACTAGTCTAATTGCAGCAAGAATCCGTCATTCGCACAATTAACGACTGTACAATTCTAAACAAGCTACATCGTCCTGCTAAATGAACAAATAGTTTTGAGGCACGGATTCTTACATGCAAGGCCCTACACAAAGTCGAAATTCGAACTTCAAATATGTTAGATTTTAGTGAGATGACATTAAATTTTGAAATATTTTATTAACTAGTGGCCTAGAGACACTTATTAAGCAACTAATTAAGAAAATTTTTATGGTTTCCGATGCACGAATCAATCTGATATTATGCACAGTCAATATCTTGAACATTCAAGTATTTCAAATAAAGTGTATTTAAGGGATAGGTGCATTAAAAGTTCTTTTTGGTTTAATTCTCTTTTTTATGTGGTTTTGAGATAGCTAAGATATGAAACTTTAAGACTAAAACGACGTTCTAATCCAAAATTTCTTTTTTAATAAAGAAAAAAGGGCAATGAGGGTCCTAACCCACCGCCTGTGGCCCTTTTCAACAGTGGCCAGCGATGGTGGGGCACAAGCATTTTTTTTTTTTCCATTTCTATGTTCTTTTGTTTAAATTTAGCTTATTTTTCATTTAATTTATGTAAAAAATTTGGGTTGAAAATAATATTTGAACCAAAATGGCATCATTTTAACTTTATTTTACATGTTTTAACCATTAGAGCTCAATGTAGGAAAGAATCATAAAAATAAGTCTCACCAATAATTTCTATTAACCATGTTAAACAGAGATACCAAAAAAACTTGATTGCATCGATTTGATATATTTTAAAACTTAATTGCACTTGTCAAAAATTTTAAAACTCAATTGTATTTTCATAACAAATTTTAAAACTTCCGATTACTCTAGTAAAACAAGTGAGTCAAGTCAAAAATGGCTCATCTTAATCATTTACCATATTTTGATCTATCTTTATGTAATACAAATTTATTAACTTATAATCAACTCAACTCATATTGCTAATACACTTCTATATTTAACCTAATCCAGAAAAAGTCAATACTCAAACTAAAGTGAGAGCATAGAGTAAAGGCAAAAAAGAATGAAGAGTCACAAAAGTCAATTGGATCTAATTAAATTGTAAACTCATAAAACACCCATATTATTTTAAATTTTACTATTTTAAATATATTTATTGAATATAAATAACCCATATAGCAATTTAACTCATTAAATATGAGCTTTATTTCTTGTTTTTCATTTCTTTTTTTTTTTTGAGAGATGCATATATGACCCATTTTGATATGTCTACTTCCAATACTAAACAAGTACCCCAAGGGCAGTAAAAAAATACCCAATTTCAAAACTAAAATAATGGAACTATTTAGGGCATCAATCTCCATTTAGAATCTATCAGACAATTCTCTCGACAGCAAATCTTTTTTATCTCGATACAGAACTAACTTAAAGGAGGCCACAGGAAACATGCTTTCAACATCCATGTAGCAGCAACTACCAGTGAGGCAGAGACCTAAGCGTAACATTATCAAGGGTACCCTGAAGGACCAGGGCAGAGGAATCTCTATTCGTTCTTTTCACCAGAGATGTAGCAAAATCCTGGATTGTGATGAATAAATAGTAACTCAGAAGCACAAAGGGTGCATTTAAAGTGAGGAGGCCAGCTTTCAACTTCCAAGCAAATTGCAAGGAAAGACATTAGAATCAGAAGATATCCACAATCAATAAAGCAGAAGGCCCATGAAACTCAAGTGGCTAAGAGAGCTTGAGGAGAAATTAAGGAGAAGTTTCCTTGTAAAGATTGATGCAACTAAAGCAGAGTCTCAACCTCAACTTGGTAATTTCCTGACTAGTATGCACGTTCTATAGCTGTTCAAAGACATTACAGTCGAAAAGACTAACCCTATCCTAGGAGTTCCATCCATGCTCTCATGGCATCTAATTAGGGGTGAACACTAACGCTGCTGCTAAACCAAAAAAGCCAACTACCTTCGGGGGGAAATCTTCCATCTAGACAAAATTCCCTCTTGAGCCAAGGTACTTCAAGCTTTGACCTTGTTGATTATGTCCAATATCACCTTGTCCATGTCAAGAGCCTTCATGGGGCCAAATGGTCGTTTCATGTCCTGCACTCATGCCATACAGTAAGGTCAAACATACACATCTGAGCGAAGAATAAAATGGATCACAATCTCTCATAGATTGGATGGTGCCAGCCAAATCGAGAGAGAGTAAGAGTTAATCAAATAATGAAAGTACTACAAAGTTAAGATCATTATCATCATGTTTAGTAAACAAAAAAGGAAATCACATAATCTTGTATGAAACTTGTTAACAGAAGAATAATAAGGCATTAAAAACAATGCTACCACACTGCACTCAAGAGCATCCAACCATAGATATAAAAGAAAGGAAAATGTTGCTAAGCAAATTTTTTGAAGAGTTATAGGAAGATGCAGCTGAATTTCTGAAGGACTTTAACCCAAGGCAAGTTTGGAGGAGCTTTAGGGGTTGAGCATCTCCAAAATGCTAATATAATTTTTCTCTTCCAACTCGGCCCTCACTAAATTTTCGTAATCCTGAAAAAGTCATCACCTCATGTGACGTCACCAGCAAAGGGCCCAGGCTGCTGCTGGCCCACCAACGAGCAGCCCAAGCAATGGCTGCCTTAGTTCACACGACCTAGGCGACACCTGAGGTCACATGACCACAACAGGTGAGGCTGGTCAGTGCCAAATCTAGGTCGCTGGCAGCTTGAGCCCCACCAGCAAAGGTTTGTGGTTTTTTAAAAGAAAAATACTAGCAAAAGTCCTTTACAAATGTAGTTTCTTCAAAAAACATTTAAATCAAAGTTACTTCTCAATGTATTTTTAAATTGCACTTTACTAAACACTATTTGCATTTAGGAAAAACCATTTCACCTGAAACCCTTTGCATATCGCAAAGGTTTTCCTCAAAAGCATTACCCACGATATGTGCAGCTATACATTAACATGTGCACAAAATGAACGTAACAGAGATGAGAATGAGAATGCTTTGTTAAATATGCAGGCATATGAGAAAAGGCGATTAGAAATAATTCTATCCAAGAAAAACATGTTGCTCCAATCAATAGTAAGATGACAAAAGATTCTTTAAGATGGTTTGGTCAAATCAAACGAAGACCTACAGATGCTCCAGTAAGAAGATGGGAGAAAGGGATGGCAAAACTAGTCAGAAGGAGACAATCACAAAAGTTATGAAACTTGTAAAGCTTACAAAGAATCCAACAAAGAATCAAGTACAATGGCTAATAGAATTCAAATAAGATAAATTCACTTCGCAAGACAGGACTTAATTTGTCTTTGTAAACCAGGTGCAAATCTTGAAGTAAAGGCATGCTTTGAAATTTCTCAAAAAAATCATACTCGTAATTTTTATTCCTGAAAAGCTCATATCCACAAAAAGTGGAAGTACTTTCCACCAGCAAATTATTTCTGAGCTGTCTGATAATCGAGAACCATATTTACATCCTGGGATGCAGGTCAAGTCATCCTTTATTCTACCTTATCCGGGAGAAGGGACAAAATTCAATCATCTATTCACAGCATTTCTCATTTCTTTCACTCTGCCTTTCTGACAAGATAGATGCCATGATTTCTCACAAATGCAATAAAAAAAGGCAGCAGTCGCATTGGGTTTAAAGCTTATGGATGAAATGGCAAAGGGAAATAGAGCCATTAGTTAAAAAAATGTCAAAGCACTAACCAATAGGCTGATGAATTTTTCACCACCTTCCTCCCGTATTTCAAAGCAACCTCTTCTAGGCTGTACAAAAAATAAGATGAAAGTTTAGCTAACAGATCTTAGTAACAGGACAACTCACTCAAAGTTCACTATACCTATAAGTGAGTAACAGCACTGTTACAGAGTTAGATAAAGGATATTTTGAAATGCTTTCCGACATATCAAGAGCAGTACAAAATAGAACATACTACCTAGTACATTAAACATTTAAGGTCAGTCTTATGATTTACTTTGGATGACACTGACTGCATTAACTTCACATTATTAGCAATGCCAAGCCATTTCCAGTTTTCCTTTGAAATAGATTTCACTCAAGAGGATACAATAAACATGATGGCCACACCCCATCATCAATTTAGACGATGCAGTTCATTGAAGATTTCAGTATTAGATCCGTGCAGGGATCTTTACTTAGTCAAATCATGTTTGGAACAGCTCCAATCCCCTAACATCTGGAAACATATCAAAGGGCCAAGAATACCTCCCTATATAGCATACTCATGCTCACCTTATCTGGGTTGACCACAACAATGATGCCAGGCACACCTTTCTCCAAGCCATTCTTCACTTGAATAGCCCTTGTCTTGAAGGAATTGCATTGTTTGCTACACAAGGAAAGAAAACTAGTTAAGAAAAAATGGTAGGTTCTTTATCCCATCACAAGTTTGAAAAAGAGATATCTCGGTGGCATTATCATGAAAGAGAGCTTCATAATTATAAGTAGTGGTGGACTTAAGTACAGTATTAAATACTCCACTCACAACGTACTTAAACCCAGTTAAAAATTTCTCCATCAATTGGTCAAGTTGTAAGGTCATCGAAATGAGCATTCAGATGAAGATCTTATTCCGTTTTCTAACCATTTAGTTTTGAGAGAAAATGATAACAAGTGGTTTGACTCTCATTTTTTTCTTTGGAGCAACATGAATATATTTAAGTGCTACAATAGATAATACCCAAATCTCAGGGAACACAAAGCAACACCAAACAACCACTAAGCTGAAAACCATACTGGAAATACATGAAAGCTGAAAAAGCAGCATGCATCTGAAAAAGAAACAATTTGCTATCTCCATTGTACAGGGACTGCAAGTAAGTTAACAAGGATCTCCACCATTGAACAAATAGTAAGACTAATCTACTTATAACCGTAGTATGATATAAATACGGATAAAATGTTCAATATAAGTACACAGTTCTAGTTCCCTGTTTCATGACACTCTGATTATAAAGTATCTCTCAACAAAAACAGCAGTGTTAGTACGATGGAATGGACTGAGATAGGAATGGAATAGAAAGGGGAATCGAATGGCGTGAGTGCTTTTACTATGCTTGACTATGATTTAAACAGAAAAAGATAATGTGCATATCCTAATTAAGGAATATCAGCGTCAACCTTTCAAAAAGTAAGTGGGAGAGAAAAGAAAAGATGGACTAGGAAATGTATTCTGCTCGAGCCTTATCACTTCACACCACCTACAAAAACAAAAGAAAATTCCCATAGAGATGACCATTCTTGCTAGGAAAAAAGGCCATGCCAAACTAATGGAAAGGGAATTAAGCCGGAGTCACAATCCCATTTCCAGTTCAGTTACCCCAAACCAACCATTTCATAAGATAGGTAAAGGGAAAGGGAAAGAGAAGGATTCGAGGGTAACTAAGACAAATGGCGAAATAATGTGAGAACATTTTCTTTCTTCCTCCGAAAATGACAAACGAGTGTAAAATGCAAACAGAAATGGAGGAATGTGGACAACAGAGTCACCACAACAGCCATTACCACACTCCATTCACCATTGCTGACTTCTCTGACCTTCATGGAAACGAATCAGAAACTTATGACAAAAACCTCTCCCTATCATTTTTCTTAGACCGCCTTTCTCTCTAAAAAGAAAAGGAAACTTCTTCTCACCTCCCTTTTCCAAACACATAGATTGGCCACACCAACAAGAAGAGTAAGAAATTTCCCCCAAAAGGCCGCCATAAAATGCAAGCATTTCTCAACAGGGTTACCACTGTCCTGCCATTCTCGCACACCAGAGCAAAAAGGAAACCGCTGGGCTTTCCAACAGAGTTTGCTTGAGAGTTGCTTTTCGGTAGTATCATGGGTGTTTCATTCTGCAAAAACAACGAAAAGGGTCCGATACACGTTTCACCCTCTTCGACCCACTCAACACAACGCCGAAAAGGCTATTGCTCTTTGGGTTTTGTCTCAGTAACATGAAAGAAACCCCAAGAAACTGCATCGCCATAGAGACAGAAGACCCACAAATGCCGACCATCTCAACATTTCATTCCTTTCCTCTCGCAAAAGAAAGAAACGCAGAAAGAGAGAGAGAGAGAGAGAGAGAGAGAGAGAGAGAGAGAGGCGTCACCAGTGCTCGATGACGACGGTCTTGGCCTTGGAGTCCAGCGCCCCGCCAGCCTCCGCTTCCTCCAGCTCGTCATCCACGGCTCCCTCTTCCTCCTCCCGGCCCTCCCCGCCGCCACCCTCGGCTTTCCCGGCGACCTTCCCGTCGGCGACCTCCTCCTCCTCCTCCTCATCCTCCTCCTCCTCCTCCTCCTCCTTGGCCACCTTCTTCTTCCTCCCCCTGGCCCCCCTGGCCTTCTTGGCCGCCGCCGGCCCGGGCACCGAGTTAGACCTCGACCCTCCAGCGGGGACCTCCCCCTTCGCCGAGCTACGCGTCACCCTCCTCGTGAAAACGGCGGTGGCGACGGCGGTCGTGGTCGTCGTGGTCGTCGTGACGACCGCGGGCGCCTTCTCCTCCTCTCCCGGGCCCGCCGCTCCCCCCTTGCGCTTCCTGGGTGCCATGGATGAAGCCCAAAAAAAACCTCTCCCCCTCCCTCTCTCTCTCTCTCTCTCTCTACAACTTTCTCTCTCTAGCTCTCTCCCTGTGGCGACAGCGACAGCGACAGAGGCCACCACTACCCCGCCTTTTTGTGCCCGCGCTTCTCCTCCTCCCCCTCCTCCGGTGGCCATCTCCCGCGCATCGATCCGGGGCGGAATTTCGAACGGACGGCCCCGATCTTCCCGCCCCTCCCCCCCGCGTTCCTCTGCCGTCGGATGGCGGGCGGGTGGGTGACGATGATGATGATGATGATGATGATGATGATGATCCCCGTGTGTCCCGACGGTCGATGCCATGCCATGATGCCATGGCCCGTCTGCATCCCCCCCCTCATGATGGCGGTGACGATGGATGATGGATGTGCGTTTCCACGTCTCCATCCGACTTTTTAACCGCTTCCGAATTTAGCCATTAATTTCGCAAATTACCCTTTTATTCACGTCGATTTCGTTCAATATAAATTAAAATTAAGATGCCCATGCCCGTGCCCGTGCCCGTGCCCGTCGTTTTCTTTTCTCACCATCCTGATATTTAATGTGATTGAAAATCATGTGAGATTTTCTTTAATTATCCGTCCCCGCATAAGAGCATGAACCATGCACAGAATTCGCTGACTAAGGATAATGTTATCCACAATATTTAGTCCGTCAATCGAATGCATCCGTGTCGCTGGTGACAGGATTGACTTTTGCAAATTCGAAATTAATTAAAATAGAATGACCTATCGATTCCACCAAATTAATCATGTAGCTGATAATGAAGGGCGATTAATTTTGGCTCGCTAAAACTTTGAGGATTTAATTTTGAGCTTATTAAACCCGTGTAGTCCAAACATGAGAAGGAAACTCACCGTCTTCTTTGCACATAAAAATATCTACGTGCTCAAAAACCTTTGGCACACAATCAACGTCTTTGTCAAAAATGGAAAAGAAGGAGAAGAAATATTATCCAAATCTATAGTCTCCTAAAAAAAAAAATAGGAGCCACCTAGCAAAGATTACATTTTTAAATTAAAATACTTAGATTAATAAAAATAACATAATGGACAAATATTTTTGTAATTTTTAATTCTTCTTTAAGTTAAGGTGGTTTCTTAGGAATATGAGATTCGGAAAAAGTAAGTAAAAGTATGAATCCACCTTTTGGCATTTGACTTATTGAAGGGTACTTTCTTTTTCAACTGAGATATTATGCGGATACGATGTGGCCACTTCCAATTGCGAAAAAGGCCATATTCCTAATTGGAAAAGAGATATGATAACAGCAATTGGTGTAAAGAACGAACAGTACAGTAAGGGCATAATTGGGAAGAACATGAAGAGAAAAATGGGATTAAATTGACTCAAATTTTGAATTTCCCTCCACAATCTTATAGAAACAATTTCAAAATTCTTTTTCATTTTCCACCCAGATTTTCATTCCTTCCATTTTGGAGTGTGCAAAATGGGCCATCTGAACCAATCCGGATTAGCCGGTTCAATCCAATTCCCAAGTGTCGGTCTGGGTCTTGATCTTAAAAGTGGAACTGAAGGGGAAGTTGGACTGGCCAAACCGACTAAATATACTATTTTATTTTATTTTGTCTTCAAAAAAATTAGTAAAATATAAACTAAATGGTATTTTGATTCGGTCCCAAGTAGCGGGAAAAAAAATAATGGAAAAAAGTAGTGAGAAAAAATAAGCGATTGGTTACATTTGACTGGAATTGAAACTAGACCATACCGATGATTCAGTCCAATTTCCAATTCTAAGACCAATTGGTTCAATCCCTAGTTATGAATTTTGGGAACCGATCACCCCTACTTCCATTTCCCTAACTTCCCCAAACACAATCTAAAATCTCCTCACAAATTGACCGTCAATTGGAGCTCTCATGTGCTGAAGAATTCTTCTCCTCGGCGGCATATATTGGTAAATTTCGAAGATGGAAGCAATTTTAAGAAGAAGGGCCTCAACAGAATAATCTTGAGCATGAAGAAAGGAGAACAAATTCGGTGACCATGACAACTGACTCCATCATCGATCTGGATGATTCAATAGTCCTAGTGAATTCATTGTTGCGTTACAAAGTTGAATGATAGATATTACCCGAAGTCATTTTCACGTGTCTTTTTCATTGGATTTGATACCACTAAACCGGATCATTATGGGTAGGATTGTTTAAGGATACAGGTTTAAGTCTAGAGATTTAAAATAGCAAGATAGAAAGAGTCATATGGTGTCGTTGTAAAATAGCATGTGCAAGCACATGAAAGGTGTTGGATCCTTCAACTCTTTACCAATTGGCTCTTGCTAGATTTACGGAATAGTAGCCTAAATGGTCTGAGACCTTTTAATCTATCTAAAAAGACCACTGAACTTTCAATTGTTCAATCCTCAAATTATTGATAAATATTCAATATGCTTCCAAAAATATGAAAATGTTTAAAAGTACACGAACCATAATAAATTAAAATTTTGGGAACAACATTGCACATTGGACTAAAATTTAATGACCATATTAAACAAAATAAAAATTTAGAGACCGAAATTGCACATTAGATCACAGTTTATGATCACTTTAGATAAATTAAAAGTTTAAGAACGACTTGCACATTAAATCAGGATTTAAGGACCATTCGTGTCGTCTTTCCTCTGAAGATAGCTCTAGAGGCTTAAAAGCATCAAATGACTCAAAAATTAGCGTATTGATGACTAGAAAAGAAAGACACCTAGTTTTGTCCTAAAGCGATCGAGATACAACTATATATAACTTTAATGTCTTTATCACGAGTCAAACAAGTTCATGTTTTGTAAAATGAAACTTAGAGAAATGAAAATGTAATCGACATTTCGATTGATATTTTTGGTTGTAAGAGAGATGGTGTTGGGATCGAATGGTCGTTCTTTTCTTATATTTGGATTGTGACCGAAAGTTGGATGGTATTGTTAATATTATCAAAATACCCAGAAACAATAAGGTTTTCGTCTTCTAGTGAGGTGGGACTGGAATCACAAGTTTCCTGTTTAGGCACCATTTATTTCGTGAAAAATAAATAATTTTAAAAATATTTTTCTAAAAATGATTACTTGTATATCTTTAAATAGTTGGTTAAAATTTTTTCCATTACTGACTGAAATTGATATTCAAATATTTTCGTGAACAACAAAAATATATTTTCTTTCTCATTTTTGTGAATTATACAAACAATCGTTTTTACAAATAATTTTTTTCAAATCATTTATTTTTCGCAAAACAAATGAAGCATTAGATACTTCCTATTTGTCTAAGATTTAAACATTATTCCACGAGCACAATCAGTTGTAAACTTGACAATCACATTACAGCATCGTAAGTTCTATCCTGGTCAAAGATTTATCTTAACAAGCAAAGCATCGACATAGAGTCAAGAGATACATATACATGCTTGTGCACGTTTGTCAAAGAATTTCCTCTTATTTATTACATTAACAATTATCATGTTATATGAAAAATTTACTCAATGTAGAAATTTAAGTGGAACACCATTAGCACAATTGCTATACATTGAAGAAGCCAAAAAATGGAGGTTAGGACACATGGAGTGCCATAACTTGACACGGAGGGACAAGTGCCATAACTTTGAAATGGTACACTTAAGTGCCAATATCGGAGTAAAATGGAACACTTAAGTGCCACTCCAAATAAAAATCGGTCAAATGGCCGACGTAGCAATTTTCCGGCGAGATTAGTCCAAAACGGCATCGTTTTGCATGCTGATATGGCGGAAAAAATGCAAAAACAACACCGATTCATGTTTGATGTGTAAATAATAATATAAAAAATAATTAAATTAGATTTACAATTTATTTTATTTAAAATATTAAAAAAATTAAGAAAAATTTAAAAACTTTAAAAAAATTTAAAAAAATTAAGAAAAATTTAAAAAGGGGGGGAGGTTGAACGAGCGGCCGAGGGCTAAGCCCTCGCGCCGTCACCTCCCCGCCGTCGTCGGAAGGGCCGGTGACGGAGGGGGAGGGTCGACCGAGGTCGCCGGCCCTCGGCCGACCGACGGTGAGGGCTACGAGCCCTCGCCGGCGACCCCCGGCCGACCCTCCCCACTTCATCGCCGGCCCTTCCCGATGGCAGCGGGGAGGCGGCGAGGGCCCGCGACCCTCGCCCCACGTGAGCCCTCCCCCGGATCCGGGGTGAGGGTCGCGGCCCTCGCCCGGATCCGGTGAGGGCTCGCGAGCCCTCACCACCTCCCCGCCGCCGCCGGAAGGGCCGGTGACGGAGTGGGTAGGGTCGACCGTGGTCGCCGAGCCCTAGCCGGGGGCCGGCAAGGGCCGACAAGCCCTCGCCCGGATGCGGGGCGAGGGTCGCGGCCCTCGCCATCGGATCGGCCGAGGGCCGGCGACCTCGGCCGACCCTCCCCCTCTATCGCCGACCCTTCCGGCGACGACGGGGAGGTGGCGGCGGCGAGGGCTTAGCCCTCAACCGCCCGTTCGACCTCCCCCTATTTTAATTTTTTTTTTTTTTTTTTAAGTTTTAAAAATTTTCTTAATTTTTTTTAATTTTTTGAATATTTTAAATAAAATTAAGTTTAAATCTAATTTAATTAATTTTTATATTATTATTTACACGTCAGACACGAAACGGCGTCGTTTTTGCATTTTCTCCGCCACGTCAGCGTGCAAAACGACGCCGTTTTGGACCAAACTCACCGGAAAGTTGCCACGTAAGCCATTTGGCCGCATTTTCGCCAGAGCGACACTTAAGTGTTCCATTTAATTTCGAAACTAGCACTCAAGTGTACCATTTCAAAGTTATGGCACTTAAGTGTCTCCTCCGTGCCAAGTTATGGCACTTAGGCTGTTCTTCCGCCCCCAAAAATGTTTTTAGGTCACACGAATTTTAACTGATGCATAAGTCTCATATTCTCCCATGGCCATTGATATCTACTATATTTTTCAATTGGGAGAATTATCAAAAAACTTCTAAATCTATTGCAATTACGCCAATTCAATCTAAATCTTTTTTTTTTTATTTGCCAATTCAATGCTTAACTTTTTGCATAGCTTACGAGGGCCACAATGCCCTTACTTGAGGGAAAAAGAAACTAATTAAAAAAAGAAGAAATTTAAAAAAAAATTAAAAATATTAAAATGTAATTTGAAATGTCAATGTCAACCTTGTTCGTTCAAAATTTGCTGAATGGAGTAAATTGACATAATACAAAATGTTTAAGACATAATTAAATAATTATAATAGGTTTAGGATTTTTTTGATAATTTTTTCTTTTTTGATCTCCTTGTCTCTTCTTCTCATAGCCATAGCTTGCTAGCTACTCTTAGCACTAACTTTCACCAGTTTTGCCAATCAAGTTAGCCACTTTTCTCTTACTCTTGCAACATCTCTTTAATTTCCAACCACATGTTTTAACACGAGATGAGATTATGCATGACATAAATTAACCTTGGTTAGTTAATGCCTAAAATATCTAAATGCCAGACTTCTTTCCTATTTCCTTGTTGTGGCCTTGAGTTCCACCTTTATCTTCTCTAATACTATCATCTTCAATTATTCTACCTAATTTCACATTCAAATTCCATCCATCCAAAGAGCCAAACTACTTACGTCTCGATTTGGATATATGCACCAAACTAGCACAAGTGGAACTAGCTAAGAATGACCATCTTTCTTAACCAATCTACGTTTGAGGTAAAAATTTCTCCCTTTAGTCACCTCAATATTGTTAGATTAGGCGTCTCATTTTTTATTTAGTGTTAATTCTAGATTGTATCACTGAATTTTAAGGTGGATGAAGCTCTACGTTCACTCAAACCTTTCCATCCAAGGCAAAGTGAATTCTAGGAGCTAAAGTCGGTTGATCCACCGATACTCTTGATCATTGCTTGATTTTAGCTCAAAGAATAATATCATAGCTATATGTTGTCAAAAGTAATAAGTGATTGCAATAAGAGCTAATAAGAGGTAAGATTATATGTATGAGTGATTAAAACAAGGTTTATTGATGCCATGTATATTTGCTTATATGCTTGAGTCATCATGACTTGTATTTCATGAATAACAACACGGTCGATTGATTTTAAGAGGGTTTGAATCTTTGATGAGCAAAAGTGTTAGAGAAATGAAATTATGCATGTAAAAGGAGCAAGAGTACATTAAGGACATGTTTGGGATGTCTGCCAGAAATGAAGTGAAGGATAATACAAAATGAAATGAGATGAAAAGAAAAAAAATGTCATGGACATTTTTATTAGTATGTATGGTTGTAAGAGAGGAATCGTGTTGGAATTGACTGGTCATTCTTTTCTTTGGCTCCGTTTACTTTATGGAATATGAATAATTTAAAAAATATTTTCTTAAAATTGATCGCTTATATAGCTTAAAGGAATTAGTCAACGAAAAATATCTTCATTACCGACAACAAGTTATATCTAAACATTTTCATAAACGATAAAAATAATTTTTTGTTCATTCATTTTTATAAACAACGTAAGTAATTATTTTTAGGAAAATATTTTTGAAATTATTTATTTTCATGAAACAAATGAAATCTTATATTTGATTTGTGCCCCAAAAGTTGAATGGTAAATTAACAATATCAAAATAATCAAAAGCGAAAAGGACTTCGTCTTCTAGTGAGGTGGGAGTGGAATCGGAGCTTGCTTCGACTTATGGAAGGAATCCTCATTGGAGGAACAAGCACTTACTAGGAAAGATCACCACTTTTCATTTATTTATCTTGTCACATCTCCTCAATTTCTAACCATATCTTTTAACATGAGATGAGATCATGCATGATATAATTTAACCTTGACTAGTTAATGCCTAAAATATCTAAATGTGAGACTTCTTTCTCTAATTCCATCATCTTCAATTATTCCACCCAGTTCCACACTCAAATTTCATGCATCCAAAGAACCTAAGGACTAAAAATCTCCATTTGAAAATAGGGCGCATTTGATCAACATTTTGAAAGCCCCTTGGGACCTCAAAGCCTTTTGGGAAATTTTGGAGTGTTTGACAACCATTCTCAAGGGACTTTGAGGTGAAAGCTAACCTTGAGTAGGCTGAAAGCCCAAGGCATCCCCATCTGTCTTGGGCTTTCAAATTTAAATGAATTTTTCCTTCAAATCTTGCCCTTACTTGCTTTCTCATATTTCCTTTTACCCTCATTAAAGATAGATTGTGGTTGGTCAAGGCAAGCCTAGGCATTGAGTCACAGACAGTTGCCAAGAATCACGTGACATTGGTGATGGTGCCTAGGTTTGTCGATGACCCCGGTGAGGGCCACCTGGGTTGTGCAACCCTTGCCAAGGGTCTCTTAAGGTCATGTGACCTCGACTGATGGTCACTGGTGCCAAATCCGGCTCGCCAATGGCCTAAGCCTTTCGTCGAAGGCGACAAAGGGTTTGATTTATTTAATGAAAAAATAGAATTGTAGCCAAAGCCCTTTGCTAATTCTTTTTTTACCAAAGATCACTTAATCCAAAGTTATTTTGCAAATGAGTTTTTACTAAATGCAATTTGTATTTCCTCAAAGGGCTTTAGACTTTTAGCATTTACATTTTCCCAGAGTCCATCTCCAAAATCAAACCAAAAGCAGGCTTATTCACATTACTAGCACAAGTGAAGCTAGCTAAGAATTACCATCTTTCTTTATCAAGCCATCTATGAGGTAAGATTTTCTCCCTCAGAGCTTCAATCACCTAAATATTGCTAGATTAGGTGTTTGATTTATTTAACTAGTGTTAATTCAAGACTATCTCACTTGATTTCAAGGTAAAAGAAGATTTATGTTCACTCAAATCTTTCCATCCAAGGTAAGTGAGTCTCTAGGAGATAAAGTGGGTTGATCCACCTAGTACTCTTGATTCTTGTTTGATCTTAGCTTAAATATGAATGATATTATAGATTTATGCGGTTAAAAAGATTTGGTGATGACATTGTGCGTTAATGAGAGGCAAGATCATATGTATGATTCGTTTTAGATGATTTTGCACCATGGTTATTGCTTCGTTGATATAAGATTAAAACAATGTTTGTTTTTTTTTTTTTGGTAAAAATTAAAACAATGTTTGTTGATGCCATGTAAATTTGTTACAAGGCAAAACTGTATATATGAGTCATCATGACTTGTATTTCATGAAAAAGAAAATGGTTGAGTGATTGCAAGAGGACTTTGATTGACCTTAATGAGCAAAACTGTGGGAGAGATGAAACTATGCATGTACATGGGTAAAATAGTTATTTTATGCGACACACGGGCAAAAACATAAATTCACAGTGTAAATTCCTTTGTGAACAATGAAATTTTATTAATTAAAATTTTTACTAGGTAGTGATTAAGTTAGATTAGTTAGAGGAACTGAAATCCGGTGAAAAATCTAAGTATTGGAGAATATAGGCTATTTTAATTTCAATAAGTTAGAGGTCTCATATCCGAAAATGGAAAATTATGAGGGCTGCTCACATGTTAAGGATGGTTATGATTGTAGGTTTTTAGTTGAATATATAATTAATTGTTTAATCTAGACAAGTTCTTCATCTAGTCAAAATTTGGACTTAATCGCTAAACTATTTTGAAAAACTGGTTGTTTTGGTCATTTTAAAAAATTTGGGATATGAATATAATGTTAATAAGATGATCATATTCATCAAATAGCAAATGAAAGATATTAACTAATTTATTTGATTAGTTGCTGATTAAGAGAAAAATTGAGGTGTGAAAGATTTGGGATTAAAGTTATGTAATTCGCCACCGATAAAATTATGTCGCATGTATAGTGGAGATATTATGACGAATATGATTTTTTATAAGCTCACATTATCCTATGAGAAGTATCAAGAAATTAATGTACTATATATTGATTCATTATTATGGAGAGAGTCCTATGCTGATATTTTTTTAGATAGGTACATTGTTAAATTATATTTGCGGTACATGCATGTGATTCAGTTAAGAATCCTATGTGTATTTGGGGCTTGGAATATATTTTTGTTTTCAACAATCACAAACTTAGATGATATGAGAATATTGTGAACACTGGAATTGAATAATGATTGATTTATGAATAATAAGTGTTGGTTTGCAGATGATGATAATGGATATTTGACTTCTATTGTCGGCAGTGAAAAGACCAAGCGATTAATGTGATAATATTCTCACTATCATTACATAATTGTACATGGTAGTCATGATGGTATGATGATATGCAAATCATTGATGCCATCTAATGAAGTCCTTTACCGCCGTCTATTTGTCAGAGAACAAACTCTCATGTAGGACTATGTGTATAAGACGATGAGAAAAGACAATTTTTTTATTGTTTAAGATGAGTTATACATGAAACAATATGATTTGTGTAGCTCGATATGACTTATGTAACTTGTGATGTGATATTGTGGAATCATTATTGTCATGTAGTTGTATGGCGGTGTATTTATTATCGCTGATGTAAAGATTATCCTTAATAGATTGGCCGAGTGATATGACAAAGATGTATTCATGATTCCATCCTCATGAATTGGTGGCAGTGATGCCTCGATAATCGAGATGCTATAATTTTGTCCCCATTGGTTGGTGATAATGATGTTTCGTTAGTTGATATGAGTCATAAGTCATGACGATTAGGAAATAGACACTTGTGTATATTGACAAGCTACTATGTGCTATCCGCATATCATGGGATTAGTATGTTATCTATGTTATCTATGTTATCTTTGTGTATTGAGTATGAAACTGAATGTCCAATCATGACTTTTGTCTCTATTTAGCGCACACATGATTATAATGTGTGGATTGCATTATATTAAATGAATTTTAATAGTATGTTGGTTAGCCTATTGGCCACATGTGATGTTTACTCTCTAAAATTTGCTATTTTGCGCTCTCGGGTCAAGTGGTGGGTAGATTTCTCACCTTATACCTAAGGTTTTCGTCTATTAAGCTTAAATTAATATTTTATCAATTGATCGATATTGGAGTCCAAGGACATATACATTAATGCTTCCTAAGATCTCTTTGAAGAATGGATCAGAGTGTGCAGTAAAAGTAGGGGCGTATGAGTGCATTTGATTCAGTTTTACAAATGGGCTTTGGATATAATGAAAATGCTAAAAGCCAAAGTTCTTTGAATAAAATACAAATTGTGTTTTACTATACAAATTGTGTTTAGTAAAAACTAATTGTAAATAGACTTTGGATTCATTGAGTGTTTGGCAAAAAACCTTTTGCAATGGATTTTGGCTATAGTTTTTATATCTTTTTAATTTTTAAAAAAAATAAACCTGAACCCTTTATTAGAGTTAGCAAGCAAGATCTGGCGCCGGTGGCTGTTGGCTAGTGTCGCTTGACCTTAGGCAATCATCGGTGAGGGTTGTGCAAGCCACATGGGTCTTGCTTGAGGTCATGAGACCCAGGCTATTGTCGCTTGAGGTTGTGTGACCTTTGGCGAAGGTCGCCTAGCTCAGGCGACCCTCACTAGCCCTTCATAGGCCAGACTTAATCTTATTGACCCTTCACTGGTCCTTCGCCGGCTGTCATCACATAAATAAGATAAATAATTATGCAGAGAGGCAAAATCGAAAAACCAACGAATTAGTAAAAGGTAGTTTTGGAAGAAAAAAAAATCTAGTTTCAACATTTTATCAAATGTTGAATATCCAACGTTAGATATTGGGCTTTCAGTTTTCTCAAGACCAGCGTTTGGCTAAAAACCCTTTGGAAAAATTTGCCAAATACTTTAATATTTTCCTAAGGAGCTTTTGAGACTTTTAAGATCGAAAGTTCTTTGGGAAAACTGAACTAAATGCACCATCATTTGTTCCGAGAATTTTAATAATGTATAGCAAAAGTAGGTGGAAAATGAAATAAATTAAAAAAGAACAACTTTAGATGAGTAGATCTATGCGATTTTCACTAAAGAAAAACTTTAATGTGGCGTATTCATAAAGGTGGGATGTCATTTCAAAAATTTGCTCGAGGCATTCATGAATAGAAAAAGAAAGAAAATAAATGTTTTTGTAACTTTTGGTGTTTTGCAATTTCACTTCTAATATGATTTATTTTTTGCAATAAATTGACTAATAGGTACGTGCTTGAGCTCGTGGTTGATCATGGGACAGACAAGTACATGCAACATTGTTCAAAATAGCATGGAAATTTTTTTTTTGATACCAAATCAACGAATTGATCCAGTTATGTAAAATGGTATTGAATCTCCCTCTTCTCTCCATTCATTAAGTTTATAATCAACTTTCGTCTGCTTAAAATAAAATTAGATAGGTTACTCATATTTTGACCAAAATAAAAGGGATGCAATCGGCATATCTCATATTGTAAGAGAAAATTGTCTTCAATACCAAGATTGACAAAACAAATGACTCCAAATGCGCATATGGAAGGATAATAGCACAAGATTAATCAGGGTCTGATCAATCAACATTTACCTATCTACTAAGATGAAAATTAGTTTGTCAAGTCTTAAAAACTAACTTCATTTCATTTATTTTTTTTAGTTTTTATGTCAGAAAGGTTGGTTCTATACATATATATTACCTTTCTTTCTTTTCTCATGTGAAGAATTTTAGCATTCACGCAATTTATTCCATCTTCATTATTAGATCACTTTAATTTTAGGGTTAATATGACTAAAAATCTCGAACATATATACCCATGCTATATTTACTTTGAATGAATTTTTGTATCATAAAAAACCTAAAACTGGTACATTAGTATCACATTTACTCAAGATTGGTGCTTTTATACCACTTTTATCCTAAATTATGATAAATTTAAAAATTTTCAGTGTAAATGTGATATGAATTGACCAATTTAAGATATTTCCTAACACGAAAGTTAATTTAAGATAAATATGGTATCGATGTACCATTTTGGGATTGCGACGCAAAAATTATTCCAGGATAAATGTGACATGGATTTTTGGTTGAGTTAGCCTTTATTTTATTATAACTCCACCATTCAAATCTTCTACCTAATATAAAAAAGACTTAAAAAAACATAGGAGGTGGCATTACATGGAACGCTTGTCTTTTCTTTTTTTTGTCAGAACATGGAACACGTGTCTGGTCACTAATATGAAGAAAAGTATTTTACATATATAAAAATCTACTCTTAATTCAACAAAAATAAATCATTCGACCAAAAATATTCAAGAAAATCAATTAGGGCATCAAACTTGTGCACGTGCCTCCCCCATGGCCCCCAGCACGTCTTTCTATCTAACCCAACCCACGGATGATCTGCGGAAACCATATGGCGTACGTGGCATTACGAGATCCAATCGTTCCTCGAAACCGGGCCCCACTCCACGATTTCTCGCTGACGTGGCAGCGGGTGCGACCGTTGGCCATCCCAAAAAATAAAAAAAGACAAAAAGACAAAAAAAAAGAGAGGAAAAGCCGCCATCGCCATTCCTGATATCTCGCGAGCTTTCTGCTCTCGCCATGGCCGCCGCTTCTTCGGCTCTCTTCTCCGCTGCCGTCAACTGCCCCGCCGGCGTAGCCAAAGCCGGATTCCCCGGCAGCTCCCGGCCGAAACCCACCTCGCATCTCCTCCGTTTCCGGTGCCTCCAGCGGCGGAGCCCCCGAATTCGCGCCGCCGTTTCGGTTTCCGACCCCGCGTGGTGGACGCCGGTCGCCCCGACGACCTCGTCGCCTCCATTCTCTCCAAGGTGAGGCCCTCCGAATTCGGCGCGCCCGCCGTAGTTTTGCGAACTTCTTGCTGATGATTCATGGAAAAAAGAAAAAGAAAAAGAGAAGGTTCCTTTTCATTTCTCTGTTTGAGATGGGATGGCGTAAATTTGAATTGGAAACAGTCAATTAAATAAAGGATATTAGAATTAATATCGCGAAAAATTGAATTGTTCTGAATTAAGTATCCTTAACAAGTGCCTTCGGACACGGGATAACAAGATGTTTGTTGGATTGACTTAAGTTCTTAGACTGAGTGCAGATATGCATCATTAAAAATGCTCACCAACCTACATTAATGGCACCGACCACCTACACTAATCATGGTCCCTAAAACAACAGCGCCCAAGCCACCATAGCAGTGATTAATTCTAAGAGGGATCATGACACGGATGGTATATGAACTTTGGTTTAATGTATAATGTCGCTCCTGTGTGGTCCCTAAATTGTGAATTGTTAGTAAATGTTTAACCTAATCTCTATACTACATGAAAATGTTCGACGTTGTCCTTTCACTTATTCAAGTATATCGAATCTGGTAATATGTCTCCTAATCCGTTAAGTTTGAATAATGGATGAAAGGAAAAAATTGGTTACCCATGGATTGTTGTGGTAAAGTATTCATTTTGTATTAGGATATAATAATTCATGTCATCAAATAACGATGCACATGTTGACGTTCTAATTTTTCTTTTCCTTTCATAAATTAGATGAATATGAAAGAGGGACATGTGGACTCATTAATTTTTGAAGACCCAACTCAACATATTCACATTACTAAATAATGCCCAATTTGTCATTTGAGCAAATAGAAGGACTATTTTGAACATTTATAAGTAGTTTAAGGACCACATCGAACAAATTAAATGTTTGGGATGACACTACACATTAGGCTCAAGTTCATGGGTTATTTATGTCATCTTCCCATTCACTAGTTGAGTGATTTTCCTGGCCTGGCATCGTGACATGAACTTTGGAGTACTCTAGTTTTGTTTACTGAAAATATTAGATGAGCTGGTTAGGTTGAAATGAGACTTATTGTAGCTTGCTAATGTTATTTTCTGCAATGAGTGAATTGGTTAGGAGTGTGAGGGTTTGTTTCTTGATTTGTTCATCCAATTGGGTGTTCCATGATGTCTTTCCACGCTCGTCTAAGGATATTATGATGACGAATATCGGTTGATGTGTTTAAATGCCTACTTGCAGTGTATCACATAAGTTAGTATTTCAGATTTTATTGTGCAATAAATTGTCTAGTATCTGCTGTCAAGGTTAACATATCCAGGGAATCGTGATATAATGCAGCTGGTTCTTCTTCTAGCTCTTGAGGTGATTGAATCTTGATAAAAGGATGTTTGAATGCCCATCTTTTTATGTTGCTGGAGGACAAAACTCATGGCCTTTGCAGTTAATTGCTTTTGGAAATTCAAGCATTGTAAGGTTCGGTTGGCAGATGCCATGTAATCTAGTCGACATGTTTTGTTATTGAGGCAATGATGCACTGATCGCATTGTGTTGCTTTCCTGAATGTTCTTTAGTTTGATGACTTGATTTATTCATCCCATCGTAACTGAACCAGGTGTTACAATCTGATGGCGGAGTTTCACTTGAAAGAGAAGAGCACAAACAGGTAGCTGAAGTTGCTCAGGAATTGCAGAAGTACTGTGTGAGTGAACCAGTGAAGTCGCCTCTTATATTTGGAGGTAATGCACTGATTGACTTACTGTTGATTAGTCATTTGTTCCAAGAAAGTATGGAACATCGATATGCAAGGTTGTTTCTTTACTTCACTGGTTCTTAGATTACATCCTTGCACCACGGTTTTCTGGAGTTCCCAACTATTCTTTCTTTCCTCTCTCTTTGTCACGTTTTCTAATATCTCCGGGCCTTTTTAAGGCTTTTCTAATGTCAGAAGACTGGTGATTGACCTGTTTAATCCTGTTGATCTTGTTGTCAATCTCCGAGCACTGATTTTCTTTTCAGTGGCTATCTTGAAATTTATGAACCTTCTCGCTGTGGTTACATTATTATCAGCTGCGCTTGCAGTAATTTGCATTTGAGATTGTTAGTGCACTACTCTGAGGCACCTGAGTTCTCGCCATTCTTACATAAAAACCTGTACTTTATCTGTCCATCAGATTAGAAACAGAAATGAGGAGGATTGCTGGGTAAAGCAAAGTCTACATCATCATTCATATTTATTAACTCATTATGATTTTGCAGAATGGGACGTCGTCTACTGTTCAAATCCAACATCGCCTGGTGGTGGCTATAGGAGTGCACTGGGTCGGGTTTTCTTCAGAACCAATGAAATGATTCAGGGTCTCGAGGCTCCGGACACTGTGAGGAACAAGGTTTCCTTCTGTGCTTTGGGCTTCATCGATGGAGAGGTCTCGTTGAAAGGTGAGCCTGCTAATGATTGCCATGTTTAAGCACTTCAGGAACAGAGCAAAACTATATATTTTGGGGATAAATGCTACTAGACTGTCAAAAACACACCATTTGATGCTCACATTTTGTGTTTTAGAGAAAGTCTGCAGAGATATGGCGCAGATTAGCAATCGAATGGAATCTAGCTTGCTGCAATAAAAGCAATCACTTTCATGAACTTACAAATTTAATACAAGAATCAGTCTCATGACTCTTGCACGACACTATCCTTTCTCAAGGTCTGCGTGTGTTGCCGTATGAACAAGTCTGGTATGTTTCCTCTGCACGAATGTGCACAAATGTCTGTAAAGCGTGCTCCTACCATTTCTGCTCGTTTTCAGAAGTTTGTTTTCGATGTCCTTCAAATCGGTGTAGCTAGTGAACCAAATCGCCGTTGGTCCTTCGTTGACATTGTTTCTACATGAAATAAGTCACTTGTACTGAGATGTAGATTTGTGCTGCTGCAATGTTAGCCTGAATGTTCTTGGTGAACTATCTCTCCCTGCACTAATTTATAGAGATCTGAGGGCTTTTTGACAGCAAATTGCTTGTAATAATTCCATCTGCTTATCGCTGTGCTTCATATCTTTCATGTATTCATGTTCACCTGCCGGCATTATTCAACCCCGTCAAGGCACCGAGGTGCTCAGGGAGATACACTGTGTTTATGCCTAATCCAGAAGTCGTCTGATGTGGAATTCTGAACTAACCTATGCCCGGTTTGATGCCTGTAGGGAAATTGAAGGCTCTTGATGATAGATGGATTCAAGTCATATTTGAGCCGCCTAAAGTGAAGGTGGGAGAGATGGAGTTCCAGTACGGCGGAGAGAGTGAAGTCAAATTGCAGATCACATACATAGATGAGAACATCAGGTTGGGCAAGGGATCCCGAGGTTCGCTGTTTGTTTTCCGGCGGCGCCAATAAAAATGTCGACTTCGCAGTGATGAGATTCTCGGAAAGTTTGCTGCTTGAACTCTTTGTTGAACGTCTGTGGCAAAATGCTTGTGGCGGACCCTGAACTGGTCTCCAATGTGGACTCGCCTTGGCATTGCTAGTTGGTACTACGGGAATACGTAGGTGCACAAATTTGCTGTGTATCAAGTATATCAAAGTGTCGATTCGTAAGGAATGTTATTTCGGTTCCAACCAATTTAATTGGAAAGATCAATTCCCTGACCCGACCTCTTTTCGATTGATTGACAACATTTATGCTATGTTTGGATATGGGAAAGGGAAGAGCAAATGGAGAGACATTTGCCAGAAATTTCGAATTAATCTCCCTCAACTTCTAATCACGAAATTTCATAATTTTTTTTTTTATAACTTTGCCGGGAATGAACTATGTTATTTTCCAAACATATAGTCTTAAGGCTGCCATTTTTGCACTTGTCCTTTTCGCGCAAGATATTTTGCATTTAATTACACCATCTAAAATATTTCAGAATTTATTGAATTATGTATACAAGATACATAAATTCAAGGAGGAGTTTAGTCATAAACTTTATACTGTCGTATGATATTTTTTGTGTATTTAAAAGTGCATTAACTTCTATGAATTCAAGAAAATGATTTTATATGGAGATCATTTTCAAAAAAAGCAATTTGTCATCCCTTAAAAAATAGTGAGTAAATATGAGGAAAAACTAGGCCTGAAAATCAAAAACCCCATTGAAAATTACTTTCACTACAGATCAACATTGGAGTTGGCCATCCAACTGTGAGCAGCTGTGTTGATATTAGAGTCTCTCATTCATCAGTAAAGGCGAGGGTTCGAATTCTAGCCGCAGTTGGATCGCGACGTTGGGGTAGTGGGTCTTATAGCGTCTCTAGAGTTTGCCCTATGCGGATTCCCTGGGTATCGAAAAAAAAAAAAAAAAAAATTGAGGCATTGACCCGTCTATTTTTGCTCGTATGGTGTCGAATTCTCCCTTGTAATTCATCTGTGTTTGTTTGCCGTTGCTGGCCCTTGTCTGTTTTGTGGAGGTTGTTCTGCCTTAGGGTGTTAGATCCTCCCGTTTTTTAGTTTGAGGGTTGCCGTTGTTTGGCCTTCCCTCCTTGTCTTTCCTCGGCACCCTTTCACTCAATTTGACTTGTGTGTCTTAATTGAGGGCAAGTTTTTGGTGCCGAGTTACTTGCTGTACAGCTTTCTTGGTTTAAATCAATATATATCTTATTGTTACCAAAAAAATAAAAATAAAAACATTGGAGTTGACTTGAAGTTCGTAGGTTCCCCCGACTATCTATCTTGCTCAGCTACCTCAACCTTCTCCTCACTTCTTCAAACCTTAAGACCGACCGTCTTAAGACCTTTCTTTTAGATATGGTATCTCACGACTTCAAAGAAAGAAAATAAGCTACCGCTGCATCACCACACGATATTGTAATTAACCGCATTTTTCTTTCGTCACATGGGCGTGAGGCGCGCTCCCCTATTGGACGATATCGTCAGGCCTCTGCAGAGACGCCAGTCGCATGAACAGAAGTACTTGTTTTCATGGCGCAACCTAGTTCGACATTCTAACATAACATCTTCTGTTCACTGCATAGAATGAATGGCACAATAATAATGTTTGCTTGACCATCCATGAATTCCACAATCGTCTGTGTCATGTTCTGTGACCAGAATTTTCTCTGCTACGGCCATTGCTACTGCCTAAACAAGAATTCCAGTGCAGCTACGATTAGATCTCTGCAATGTTGGAGGAGGACTGAATCTTTTATGACTTTGTGTAAGTCATGGTCAAGCCATATAAATCAGTAGTTGCTACAATGTCGGCGAAGGAGAAGTAAACCGAAAGCCATTGGAATGCAATTAGTTTGACACTACGTAGAACCAACACAGAATAATGAAATTGCATTGGTTGCTATTTCACATGCCGTAATCAGAAAAGTTCCATTCAAATTGAAATTTCTTTCTCCACGGTAACTCGTGTTGTTACAGATGGTAATGAGTGCAGAAATTTTAGTTAGCCAGGCCCAACTTTAGGAATGTCGTAGTGCTCACTGAGATTCGCCAGGTAATGGTTGAACTCCTGCACCCGATCACGGTGTGACTTACTGGCCATTTTTGCCAACCTTTCCAATTCGATCTTCTCCCTCTGCTGGAGAAACCGCCTCTCCGCTGGCGTCAGGTGGTCGTCATACACCGAAGCGAGACTTCTCCCATCAAATCGGCCTTCATCATTTATTCTCTCGGCATCGTCTGTGCAGGACAGCAAAGTGTTCCCACCTGACGACCTCCAAAAGGAAGAGAAGCCTATGTGAGAACAGAGACTAAATAGCGGAGAGGACATCAGCTTCACTGGATAAAACAACCCAATTTAACCGTCCACCACCAAGGTGTCTTAGCAGACAGTAGGAGCAAACAGAAGCCAACAAAGCACAGTCTTTGATCATGCTCACCCGAGGAGGCGATTTTCATCGGTGGTATTGTCAGAAGTAGACACCAAGATATTGGCATCATACTCACAACTTACAGCACACAAAAGTTCTTCATAGGAGTCGAAGCTAGCCAAACAGAGCACGCTCAACAGTACACAATAAGCACGATTGTGGTCCTAGAGAAACTTCAAAGATTACCACCAACTGAAGACAACAGAAAGTAGCTGACTGTTGACGCAACTCATGTCACCTGGACATCATCCACATTTATGAAAGAGACGGCAAGAATCTCACTATGGAAACAACAGGGTACTATAGGCCCCGGGCACATGATTTCGACACAATGTGCACACAGTGCAGTAGTCTGGTAGTTTATTTAAAATCTCCCTGTCCAAGACAATAGCACCGCCTTCTCAATTGGTCAAATGAGTATGTGATGTAAATCATAACTGGCTGGCAATACTACTGGTAGTAAAAAGTTGACTGTACTTCACAGTGATTGCAAGTCACGCGTGCTCCAGCAAAGTCGAAAGCACTGGTTTTCAGCATTGATGCAAGGATGAGGATTAGGAGATCAGGTGGCAGCACTGGGCAGTATTAAATCAAGAACAGATCGCTCCCCAGGCAATATGACACAATCACATTTTAACTAGTGAACTCGAGACATCAAAAAGATTTACAGACACTGAAGCAAGTGGGGATCATTCAAGCCGTGGAATTAGGGGTGTCAATGGTTCAGTAAAAACCGAATCGAAACGAACCGTTAGGAAAAACTTTTGAACAGAACCGAATGAGACCCAAACCAAATCTATGGTTTTTGAGTTTTTGCATTTGTTTCTTTTTTTTTTCGTTTCCAAGAAATAAGCTCTCATCGGTTTGTTAGTTCGATTCGATTCGGTTTGGTTAACCAATAAAAAAAATTTCGATTTTTAACAAGAACCGAATCGAATGAAAACTGAAACGGAAAAACTGAGTCTTTTGGTTCAGTTCGATTTAATTTTCGGTTCAGTTTTTGACCACCCTACGTGGAATGGACACAAATCGAAATGGCCAACAAGTCCACGAGTCCCAAATAGAGAACTTTGTTTTTTTCTTTACAGACACGCATCAATTAAAGGACTAGTTCAGACCGCCGATGATGATAAGATCACACACTGATACACTGGGAAGAACCGAAAAACCGCCTTTAAAGCAGAGACCATTACATCTCCATAACACAGTTAACGAAATTTAACAAGTTCGCAATGGCACTTTTTGAAGATTACCCATATACGAACGAACAAATTTGACGATTCCCACACAGCACATTCGAGCACTTCTTCAAAGATTCGAGAGCCAAAACCAGCATTTCCCAAAAGGACATCACGACATCATCACAGCAGACACAAGCAGACGCGAGACCCAGTGAAAAAACCGAGGAGAGGGACAGCGAGCTAACCTGCCGCGGATTCAGGGAGCCGCCGAGGAAGACGACCCGCGTCCTTCTCCTTCTTGTTCTTCGTCTTCTTCTTGGAGATCATCCAGCCGCCGTATAGCTTGACGTCCAGGGGCTTCCCCTTGAGCTTCAGCTTCCCCGCCACCACATTCTCGTACGCCGCCGCCGCCGGCATCTCCGCCGATCAAGACCGACCCCAGTCGCGAGAGAGAAAGAGAGAAGAGAGAGAGAGAGAGCATCAAGAACGTTCGCTTCCGACAGCTTCATGGACGACATTATATGGAAGAAGAAGTCCCCCGAGCTTCCGCGAACTCTCTAGAAAGCAGGACGACGGGAGGGAGATATTGCAGAGAAGAAGCCCAAGCCCAAGCCCAATACTAAGCCCAAGCCCAATCCTAAGCCTAAGCCCAAGACCAGACCAAAGCCCATCAACTCTACTTGTATCATTGGGCTTGGTTGAGATTGGGCTATTGAGTGCCAAGAGATGTTTGCTTTGCTCCATCCTATCGAGTTCTGGACCCACCGTGAAATTTAGAATCCGTTAATTTCATGGATCCTAGGCGGCCTGTACTTTTCTAATTTTTTGTTTTTTCTAATTGTCAACACATTCTATATTCAATGTAAAACACGAGTGCATTCCGTAATGAAGCATGTGTTCATGTCTGACGGTAACGTAATACAATAAGATTGAAAGTAAAATGGAAATAACGAATTCGTTTCCTCCGGTAGTGTTGCGCGTTTGGAATGGAAAGAGAAAATGGTAAATAGTTCGGTGCCCATGTATGTATCGCTTGAATGTTTTATAGGAGAATTTGTATAGCATATAGAGTCAATGGTATGAGATAAAGTTTAGAGTGGGTATAATTCAATGCCTAGGAACCTAACATGTGTTTACCGATTTTGAAATTTTAAAGCTCAAAATCGACTCTGTCACTCCCCATAACACCCGAACTTGCCCAACCTTGCTCTTTCCGAAAGTTATCTTATGCACCCTTAATTTCCACATTTGATGAAGATTATCATAAGGAGGACTAAGTGTTACCCGACAACGAATGCTAAACTGCTTGGAGGCTTGCGCATCGCTATTGACAAAACATTAGGGATCATTTTATTCAAATATTCGAGAGGCTTTCGGGTTCTGATACAAGTAAATAAGATATGTTTGGAGATCCTTATTTGTCTAGTTTCAAATCGATCACGTTTTATGTAATTGAAATCTCCTCGAGGAAGTTATGCCCCAAATATTCAATGCTGGTAAGGAAATCCGGTTTTATGTAACTGAAATCTCCTCGAGGAAGTTATGCCCCAAATATTCAATGTTGGTAAGGAAATCCGACGAGCAATCTTTCGTATTTTTATATGTTACTTATAAAAATAATCATTGCTACAAGATTTTTGTGTTTCAATCATTACATTTTGTTTCTGAGTCGTTTAAGTCAAGAGTCCACGTCAGTATCAACGGTTTGTCTATGGATTATTGATCTTTGTCTTGGAAAATAAATGGTTAGTATATTGGGATTTTCCTATGCTTGCGAAGTTGTTCCAAGTTGTGTTTATATAATCCCCTCTAAGGCAATTTGAGGAACACAGAGTGTTTTGATGATTGAATTTCAGATTGGACTTATCATCGTATCTTAGTCTAGGTCCACCAAGGAGTCAATAATATATCTCTTTTAGCTATTGAATTAGGTTTTTTTTTTTTAATTATTTATTTTCCGTATAAAAGACCCAATATGAGGAAATTGGAAGAATTTCTCTTCTTCATTCCTATTCCTGTCCTACCTGATCTTTAATTCCAGGTGACCAAACGCAACGCAAAGAAGATTTCCTATGTTGGGAAGTGAGAAGCTATTGGATGTCTTTCGATCAACTGCTGAGGACGAGTCACAAGCCGTTATCATAGTGGCTGAGTACTGCTAAATTGCTAATTGGAAACACATGGGCGTGACGCTTCGATATATTTGTAAAGAAAGTCCTGCATTGAATGGAAAAGGGCATGTTGAGTTACATATATTAAGCAATAAAATAAATGCCCATTTAATGGTTGCCATCTTTTATGGTTACTTTAAATGATTTTGAAAACTTAGCTCATATCATATAGGTAGGTCGATGCAAATGATAATACCCCTTTAATAGATTTGTGGTCTCATATTGTGAGGGTGGGTAGAGATTAGTGATATGGGAGAGGGTATAACCCCAGCATGTTTTTAAAATGATGGAAGATGGCAAGGATAAATTGGATCATACCTTGAATATGAGAAGTATCACTATGCAATATGGGGTCAATATTGATGAGAATGTCATTATTTAAATACATAATTTTGTAATGTTCCAAGGTGCTTCACTGAATGAAAGAGACATTGTAGATAAGGGGAATGATTGTTGCCACCTTGGGGTACTTCTTTTTTGGGTTTGGCCCACACCAAATGGGTTAGGTCCTTATCTTGTTCCTATAATAAAATTATGATGGAACATATTAAAACCGATAGCTATTCATGCATTAGCATTATTTGTCATTTATATCTTCCATAAAATAACATTCATTTCTTCTCCAAGCCACATTTTCTCAATTCTAGGACTGTCTTCAAACTCAAATTTATCTGAACGACACCAACTTAAGTGCAATATATAGTAGCTTAAATTAAAGTAATCTTATGGCCACTATTATCTGATACTGGTAATAGGTAACCGGCTATGTTTTTGTATCATCGGTTGTCATAATATTAGACATAGATCAAAGAAATCGAAAATGAGTGTCTTAATGCTATGAAGATAAACCTGTCGTTTACGGGGCGGTAGTTTTCTCATACATAGCCTTTATTCTTGGATCTCAATTTTATCTCAGATAATCCCATTAGGCTTGATTAATTGTTTTTTGATAGTCTAGGACAAAAGTATAGAAAAATGAAATCTCATGTATTAGCCAGGGAAATTGCATATATACCTTTTAGTCTCTCATAAAATACTTATGTTACATAAATTTTTGATCCGCAAGTTCCATAGAGTGCAAGTGGAGAGCGTGCTCAATTAATCAATTCATCTTATCAAGCTAATAATGTAACTCTAAACATTTAATAACATCAGTTTTGAGGAAAATAAAAAAGAAATTATTTGGAAAAACTGGGGAGATGTGTACAACTACTGTATAGAGATTTTCCAAACTCGATCTTATTCCATAACTAAATGATGATACCCTTACTAATACTTTGGTACATTGGTGAAGCTCGGTAGTTGTATTTAATTGAAAAGCGGTGGTAACTTAAGCAAGTGGTTAAAATGGGAAGTTAGAAATTTTGATTGTGTCCCTTTTATTTTTAAATCTTTCTAATATTTAGTCAATGGGTAATTTGGGAAAGCAATTAATATTGAGACTGAACTTACTTTTGACTATATATATGGTGCACTAATGGCGTAAAATAGTCAATACACCAGCGGGATTTAGGTGTCGATATGCATACTTTCGTCGATTTTGGCTATTATGTTCATTCCCTTAACATTTGACTTCTTTCAACTCGTGATTACTTGTGGGAAATCACGCTTTGGGGCGTAACTTATGTAAACCTCATGTTTGCAAAAGAGAGCTAAGTCCAGTTTCTTCCCCGTGAGTTGGAGTTTATTTGTAAACTAGTTTGGTAGTGTCCCCACAGCAATATAAACACGGTCAGCGGTTGGCTTGACCGGCGTGCCAACCCTAGATTTTTCCCAAAAGACCTCAGCTTGTGGGCCGCCTACTCCCACCACATTGCTTATTCTGCATGGATTTGTAGGTTGTGGGCTGTCCGGGTGAAGTGAATCTCGACTAAACCCATTTTAAGCATTAAGAATTACTTCGCTGATCCTCCCGTGGATGACAGATACAGTTTTTCAGGCGCTATGAGCGCCTTGGAATTCTTATTAGATTTGACCGCGCTCCTTCGAATTCGCCCGACTAAGTATTCTGAGCTCTGGAGCAGCCTCAAGGAGAAAGCACGAGAGTGGCGGCTCGAACTCAGGCCCCGAGTGAGGAGTACAAGCTCGCTTACCACCTGAGCATTTTAATGCGCTGATGAGTTGCATTCATGACAGCATGCGCATCAAACCTAACAAAGGCTATTCGAATTCTCAATAAGCCGATATCATTCTAATTCTGCACGTAAGGATGTGGGGTTGCAAATAATTCCTGACGTTGTTACAACTTTCTCCCGCGACGGTCTTTTGCTGCTCATCAGAGCTAACTACACAGAAACATGTAGTTTGATTTTCGAAGAGGAACAAACTTCAAGCAAGTCCAAGAACAGTATTGGGTGGATGATGTGCCTGATGGAATCAAAGAACTTGTCCTTAAATGAGGGAATAACTGTAATGCAAGCCCTAATAAAAGAGCGGGTCACTGAAGCAATTAGCTTCCCAAATCGAGGTGACGAAAGTACGTCCCAACAAATCTTATGACAGTGCGCACTTGTGTGTAGTTGGAGGCCTTTCCCTTCTAACACACGTACTTTGCTATCCTGCAGGAATTAGTACAGGATGAGACGGGTCTTGGTTCATTTCTTGACTCCATCACACAAGACTTGAGAGACATCATCAAAAGGGTCTCCAGAGAGTTGGCGAAAATAACTATATGAACATCATAGTTTTCCCTTCCTGTCACACCTCTTCGTTTTGGGGACTTGTCATGCTCACACGTTGATAATTCTCTTGAGCACGGGAGTCAGTCTTCAAACCTAACTCCTATGATTTGTATACATCAAGATGTTAAAACGTAGCAATCTCAATCAAGGGAAAATTGGTAAGCTTGGAATGTAGGAAAGCTAATCATGAAGGTACGTATAGGATACCTACAGAGCTGATTACTTCCCCTCCTAGACATATAACTACTCTTTGAATACTTTGCACCTGTTCCTGGATTTTAGCTTTTATATTACTCCTGGTAACAGCATCAACTGCGATAGGATGATTCTCTTTTGGGGGCAATATGATTCATTGCCAACCGTCCTCTAAATCCTTTTCTTGCAAATTTCAAAAGGTAGTTATATAATTTGAAAATCAGGCCCGGAAAAGTCGTAACTAAGAGATCAGAACAGCTGTTTCATCGATGGTCCTTTGAAGTGTTAAGCAAGTAGCATGCCAGGCACTGAATTTTCCGATGGCGCAAGCAGGGTCATTATTGCTTTTAGAGAGTCTAGTTGACAGGCACCCATAACCACTTCACCGCAAAAAAGTCCATGGAATTGCCCGATATGATTTTGTAATGAGACTTGCAAGGGAAGGTCTGAGACACGTCTCGACAAATGCTGTCGACGAATCGATCAAAGTAGATAGTATTTTAGTCTATTTGATTTTTTCGTGAAGAAGTGTGCAAACTTAGTTTACGCAGTTTATAGATAACAATATGATTTTGGACTTGGCTTCATGGGGTTTCTTGTGTAACTAGCTAAAGTGACAGCAATTAGCAAAACAAAAAAGGAAAGACAGAAGAAGATAAAGTGGGCAAGAGTACAGTGCACCCTCAATTAGTGCTTGAAAGCTTGCTGCATGGTATCAGCATCAATAAATCAGTTCATATTTCTGTGTATATTCTACAATAATTGCAATGTTTCTTCCTCTCCTTTTGGACTTAAAAATGTGGTGTGCCGGTTTGTTAAATACCAGCCAGCGACAAGAGAGCCTAATTTGATAGGAACATTTTTTTTTACCAAAGTTCAGGAAAGACAATAATATTCAGAAGATTCAAACTACTCTTGGTATTGGAAATGTTTATATGGCTTATATGAAGGTTTCCCCCTAATTGTTCTAATGTCATGCAATTTGACCAGCAGCAACATAAAGATGGAAAGAACTGAGATTTCCTAAGCACTTACACAATCCTCTCATTTTCTTTAGATACAGAAAGGACACAGATCTTTTGGGGAGGGCATCCAGTATTCGATGTTTTGTTTGGATAGAATTTGCTTCTTGATCTCATGGCAGATAGGTGAACATATATACTTCTATCTGACAACCTAAATTTAATGAATAAAAGATCAATCCAAGAGATAATATGTTTCCCTAGTAAATGAAATTCTCGTGATCTAAGGAATAGTTGCTGATAGTTTTTTTTTTCTTTGGGGGATGAAATTCAAATATCTCATTATCAGTGTTGTGGCCTTGAAGATAAATCATTATCATTGTTGCTTTAGATACTTCTGCAAACTACTTTTTGGATCAGTTACCAAGCATAACCAAGAGTCTCCTGTAAGTCTTTACGGTTCATGTGTTCAAGATTGTAATACCAAAGCCTTCATCACCCCCACCAGAGTACTCCCAGGTGTTATCTCATGAGGAAACTCATTTAAATTGTGGAAACCTAGTAAACCAGTCTCCTCAAAGAACTATATCGAAGAAATGGTGATGCACGTGTGGACACGAAATACGTGATCTTTTCAAGTGTTTGAAGTGATTGATAAGAAACAATCGATTGCGATGTGGATGATATCATCGGTGTTTATTCAACGATTTCTGCTCTTACTGCTCAATAATTCTATGGGAGACCTCCCAATCTTTCCAAAATCATAACTAAACCTACTCTTGAAAGGGATTGGCAGGGTCACAGAAGTTGTTAGTACCATGTTAAAGTTTCCGACATGTTCTACGTATGAAGCACGTAAATTAAGCTATGCGAATGGACATGGAATTAGTTATAAAACCAAGTTTCTGGAAAATTGGTTGCTGGTCAGCTTATCAGTCTTCATGAAGAAATTGAATTTGTGGTTAGGGTTGGGGAAATTGGGGATGCAAACTAACGCTGATTTCTATTTTAATCAACTCCAAACATGCATAAATGCGAAGTTTTTTCCTTTTGTTGCAGGGATAATTCTTTACATAACTCACTGAAGTAATTAGTCATGTCTTATCATGGAAAATTCACTCTTAATTCTTTTAGATGATGATGCTACCTGTAATCAACATCACATGGCAAAAAAGAAAAAGAAAAATCATTGCGCGAAGCTAACTTTGTGAGCTAACGGGAAATTAACTGGTCCCAAACAATAGTAAAGTACGCAAGATGAAGCCATTTTGCTAATTACTTGAGGTAAAAGACTCTGATTAATTCTAAGCATATGCAAACTTTGAGGTAAAGTAATATCAGAAAATAAATATTACACGAATGTCAAGCTCTAGATATGAACTTTTCAAGTTCTTGTTGAGGAACTATACATATGCTGTTGATCAGCATTTCAGAGAAGCAAACCGTCGATTGCTTAATCTGCTGGTGATGAAACTTGTTTCCTCTATGACATATCAGTGAGCTTTTAGTCAGTAGTTTCTAACTTGAGTTGGTTTTCACAAATTTTCTACCTTTAGATGGACAATGAGAAACTGGCTTGTCCTAGTGACACCAAATGGGGTGTGCTATGGCATAATCCTTGTATTAAGGACGATGCAAATCCAACGAATAATTGGTGCCTTTTCTTTCCCAGTTGATCCAACAAAGGACTTGTTGCTAACAACTACAGAAGTCGCCTTGAAAGCCTAGTCTTGGCTTGGATTGCAGTTATATAACCCAAGATGTGCAGAGTCTTGGGATTTGTATATTCTATGTTATGTATCAATGCTCTCTGAGTAAACCTTAGAAAAAATGAAAAAGTATTATAAAATTTAGACTCAAGACGACTACCTAATGCCATTCAACTGAATGAAGTCAATCACGTGATAATAAAATAGCAAAATCCACAGGAAGAGACGGCTAGTGTTATGCCTGTTCTCAATGACGCGGCTTGACACAGCACCGAGCTCCATGAGAGAGAGAGGACGCGGTTTGTATTTGAAAGAGAGAGCGGTGGTGATAGCTTTGCCTGTAACAGCAGTCAAGACAAGGTGACAGTGACTTGGCGGCAGCAGCGGCGACAACAAAAATCGAGTGATAGAGGGAGAGGAGGTATGAAGATGGTCGTCGGTTCAACTTTAATTAGTTTTGATTAGGTATAGTGAGTCTCACACGCAATGTACATATGACACACAGCGTGATCAGAGGATCCTCCTCTGGAGGATGTTTAGGTATCCTTTGGCTATGTTTGAATATAATTGTATCAGTAAATTTTTCACGAACGGGGAAATCTAATCTTTCAGTTTAAAAGCAACATTTAGACTGCTATGGTCAAAATGAGTTATTTAAAAAATTAAATTTAGTAATATATATTATTTCGAAAACGAAAAAAAAAAAAAGTGTTTGTTTTCCATATAACCAAGCTAGCTATTTATCTTCAATTTTTGTAGAAAAACTTCGAGTCAGCTGCATGTATGTCCCCACTGCTTAAAATTGTCGCTCATCTATTATCTCCATCCTTTCTAATTTCCGAAGGATTGGATTGCGCAGACACCAAAACCAAACATGGAGCAACTTGGACAACCAAGGGTGCGCATAACAATTGGGATTATAATGAGTGGTCATGGACTACAACTAAGAGGAGCTCTTTGTAGAGTGGTCTCTTTGCAATAGACAAGCACGAGACGCACGATTCCTAGTTGGGGTCAAACAAGAAAACGATAACGAGGAAGTTGAATGGAAGAAGGAAGGTCCGACGATGACGGTACGTGGCTTGAGATTCTTACAAAAATATCTTATACATGTCTTTCCTTCTCACTCTTTCCTTTTTTCATTCGACCGTGTTTCCCTCAATCTACCATCGAGGTAAATTTTCTTCAACCACTTATTTGATTAAAGGGTTATACATATGGACAGCACCCGCATGAAAACCTGTCGCGACAAGTCAGGCGGAATCGCAAAAATAGGAGACATGCGTGAGTAGGCAGTGTGCCTATCCCAAGAGGAGAGATCGATGAGATTTTCTTCTGTAAAGGGAAAAAGGCAGATTTAGTTGCTCGAATCCGCTCATACTTAAGCGTTTTCCGACCCCAACAACTCCCAAGATCCTCGCAAGATTGAATCTCATAAAGGAAAGTGTTCTTCTCTCAATCACAAATCTCATGGACGGTTGTCTCTTGATCCATCCGGAGTCAGGCTTAATGTAAAACCTACGTTTGTGCTAAAGATTGGTCTTCATGTCGGCCGCTAGGTGCCTACCAGCAAGGTCCGAGCGCCCACTTACTGCACCAGATATGAAGACACTCCCTCTTAACCCCCACTACTCCCTGTTTCTTTCTTGGTTCATTTTTTGGTCCATTGCCACCCGCTGAAACGTACTTGCAGAATTTGAACTGTAAAAGGATGGACAGAATAAATTTTGGTCTTCTGAATCAGATGACGGACATCTAGGGTTGCACAGAATCGTTCATACTGTGAGTTTTGGCAATCATAGAGCCAACCCAACTTGTTCTGATTGCTGATGTGATCTTACGTGCAACGAGAGTCCCGGTTAAATCATTGAGTTCGACCAAGTTGGCCGGCATGAGTCACTGTTGTCTGTTCCTAACCCAAGACAAGGAGATTTCGTGCGCCAGTCTGTATAGTTTACGTGATCTTGTCCCATCTGCATGCTCGAATTATTTCCAACTCCTTCCTTCGTCGGTAACATTTTTATCTGTTAAAACCGTTATTAATCCTTCCTACACTGCAAACCCTGTGAGCAATTAGGGTTTTCAGGTCCAAATTAGTCGCTGGAAAACATGAAAATAGTGGAGAATGAACAAGAAGACTCCTTAATAAAACTCCTTGAAACACCTGTCGGGTGGGCAAGCACTGTCGTACTTCGCATCTCAACTAATTCCTAGTATTAGTTTGTCGCCACTTTGGAAGAACTTTGATTAATTGCTTGAGCGTGCAATAAGCAGTTTATTACGTTGATTTTTAAGTTTGTTTATGCGATGATTCTGAATTAAACGTACAATAAAATCGCTAGGGCTCAAATACTGATTCTGATAGCCGTCGTCAACTAGCTAGGCACAAAATCAAGATATGGAGCCAATGCCTAACCACGAAGGCCCAAGTACAGTCATATTCTGACCATGAAGGTGGAGTTGAGCTGTAATGGCGACAGAAACAAACAACAATTGCTTCGCTAGGATACTATATTTATATTTTATTATAGTGGTTAGATGATATCCTGGATTAGCATTCATGTGTTATAAAAAAACATTTCGTAATGTGGCTTATAGTACATTAGTAAAGGAACATATATGGTACTGATTAAACATATTTGTCTATATTCGACCTTTTTATAGAAATATCTAAAATCAATAGGGCTTTGTTAGAGTAACAGTTTTTGCACTTTTGTGAGAATGACAACATGTTGTAAGTCATGAATTTTTGAAGGAATGGACTCCATAATATAATTATTTGTTATTCATTTTTTTGTGATTCTAAATAGGCCGTTATTCTAATAGTAAACTAAAGACTATCATCCAATCATTTCTCAAACCGATATACCTCCTCGCTAAATTCTTTCTTCCTTGAGACAAGTTAATCCCAACATTCAAAGTATTGCTAAAATTGTTGACAAAATGAAAGCAAAATTTTATTGTGAATATGTCGTACTATATTCCAAGCTTTATTGGATAAGCATAGTGTAGATGAATTCATTTACAATTTAAAACATGATACCAAAGGTCACTTGACACATTTATTTTTCTCTCCTCCTATTTCCATAGCACTAATGAGGAGCTTCTTTAAGTGTCCTTGTGATGGATTGTACTTATGAGACTAATAGATACAAAATGCTTTGTTGGATATTATTGAAGTTTCCAGCTTTAATACTTCTTTCTACTCATGCTTTGCATTTTTTAGGACAGAAGAAGAGGAAGATTATGTTTGGGCTTTGACGTTGTTTAGCAACATATTGGGTGTTGATTGTTAACCTAGCTATCATCATTGATAGAGAATGGCATTGACAAAGTTTGATTCATTTTTCCTAAAAGTGCAAAGTTCTTGTGTGTTAGGCACGTTGAGAAGACTATTGCAACATATTGGGTTTTTTGGTAATGATTATGTTCCCGGGAGCTGATTCTGATTAGAAATGATTATTTTTGATTATGTTGCCGGGAACTAATTCTGAGTAAAAAAACGCGTTTGATAACTATTCAAAATTTTTGATTCTGGAATAGAATTGCATTTGATACCGTGCTAATTGATTCTGTTTCAAATTAATTTCTTTTAATTTTTAAATACTTTTTTTCCTTTTCTTTTTTTCCATTTTCTCCTATTCTTCTTCTTCTTCTTCTTGATTTGGCCGGCGAGGTCGGCCCTCGTTAGCCGAGCCTCACCGGTAGCGGGGCGAGGCTTGGCCTTGCCGGTGGCTAGGTGGGGCTAGGCGATCCTCGCCGGTGGCCGAGCGAGGCTCGTCAATGGCTAGGCCGGCGAGCTTGCTAGACCTTGCCCCGGCCTCGGCGAGCTCTCGCGAGCCGCGGACCGGCGACAGGTGGCGGCGGTAGCGGCGGTGGTGGACGACAATCGCGGGATGTCGGAAGGAAAGAATGAGACTTTTATTGTTTTGATTCTTTTTTTGATTCTTGGACGGAGAATCATATATATATATTTTTATTCTCAATTCTCTTCCCAATCTATTTCCGGGAACAAAAATTTTACCAAACGCGATTCTCGTCCCAAACTGATTTTAGGAACAAAAAATCAGAATTAGGTATTGTTTGGCACGTTGCCAAACAGCCCTTAGTTTGCATAAAGAACATATTGAGATTTTTTTTTGATGTCTGATCGGTCCAAGGCTTTGAACTTCAATAGGGAAGCTGCAAACTATGGAAAATTAGGCAATGTGAAGATCGTTGTAAGGAAAAACTATTGGTCCTTAATTACATAAAAAATAAAGCGCTTCCTTTCAAAGAGTTTTTTGTATCTACTTGGATAGACTTGCACATGCATTTTGGGAATCGTGTTACTTCAAGACTTGTAAAGCATATCTACAAGTTTCAACGGGCGTTTAATCGAGGTGAAAAAGAAAATATGCCTTACAGTTGAGAATCAATTTCAAGAATTCAAAACAAAATTGTCATCCTCATCTTCATATTCCTCTTTTCAGGTACTTGATTACTTGGGAGTCAAATTTGCTTTAGATAAGCTCCACAAGCAAAATGAGATTGCTAAAAGTAGAGTTAAGCTACCAGCTTGTATTGGGCAATTGATGCAATCCATGGGCCTTCCATGTGCACATGAAATATGATTAGGTTTTCCAATAATTTACCTCTGGATATAATTAATTGACAATGGAGACTTGATATAAGGTCCTTTATGGATCGTGATATTACCCAAAATATGAAGATGATTGAATTTCACTACTACCTTTTTTGGTCAAAGATTTTCACAACTACTTCATGATTTGGGAAGGAGGTATTGAGAATGACCACTTTTCAGAAAGGAAGGTGTTTGAAAGCATATTAAGTAATTTGTATGAGCAAGTGATCCTCTTTTATATGAGCAAAAGTATTTTAAAAACTAAAGCAGAAGCAACTTCTATACATTGTGATCCTTCTTCTTTTGAGATTGTTTACAAGAGGTAGAGATGTGGTACTTGTAAGGTTTATGCCATAATAAATAGACATATAAATCAAAAGGCAAAGATCTCAAATAAATTCACATTCAAAGATCATTGGAATTCATGGTGGTGAGATATAGTAGGCACAAAGGACTCAAGCATGCAACTATTCAACTTACAAGGTGTATTTTAAGGTTGGAGCTTCTTGTACTATGCCTTTGAAATTTATTCCTTGATATACATACATACATACATATATATACATACATACATATATATATATATATATATATATATATGTTGTAGGTGAATAATGACTCTCTTATTGATGTAATTAATATCTTTTATTATCTAATTTCAAGTAAAAATATTTTCTTCAAGAGAGTAGCTTCTTGAGAGGAGTCAAGCAACTAAACGAACAATATCATTTATTAAGTTGCATATGCAACTAGTCATTATATTTGCACATTTGTACTTTGAGAATAATTTTTTTTCTTTGATGGTTCTATGGAAATTTTGATGCATTCAGAATTGGCTAAAAACATGCGTTTGCAAATGTTTTGAATGAGTTCTCTTATAATGCAATTACAATTGCCATAATTTCTTGTCCAAAGCTAATTACACCATTTCTATGTTATAATCTTTTAGGGAGCATTATCTTTGCATTTGCATGACACTAATTGATGTTTTTAGAATTTTTATATACTCAATTTTGTCATATTTTTAACTTTTTAAAGTATCTTTTAAAACAGCATGCAATGATGGCATAAAAATAAGTAAAAATAGAACCATTAGATTCACCGAATAAAATGAAAGTTGAGCGATTAAAATCCATGGACTACAACGTAATGACACATATTAAAGTTATCGGTTCTTTTCACTCTTTCTTGTGCTTACATTATTTTTTGAATAATAGTTTCCAACTACAAAAAACATAAATAAATATACCAAATAAACTATCTCTGTTTTTAATTTTTTTTTGGGGGGGGGGGGGAGACGGACAACAATTTTTTTTTCAAATGGAGAAAGAAATGGGAAAAACCAAAACATAAGGCAATGAATATTTTAAATCAAGAGTGGACCCATATTTGACCTTAACAAATGTTGTTTGAGAAGAGCATTGGTAAGTTTGTCTCAAGTAAAATTAAAACACAAAAAAAGGAGCAAAAAATGTAAGAAATCTTAAATCAAGAGTGGGAGTCACAATTGATAATGTATTCAATTCAATGTGATATGGGGTTGTCAAGAGCTAATAAAGAAATAGAAATAACATGAGCCAAAGCACTTCATTAGTATCTTATGAAATATGAAATAATGACTATAGTTGAAAGGTTTTCGCGATATAATTGGTACAGTTTAAATTTCCATCTAATATTTTCTCGCTTAACTATTTAATTAAGTTTCCTTCCTAATAACTTAGTGATTTTTGACAGAAAAATGTGTGCAATTAGAGGTAATCAAACTCACTTAATGCCATTTTGTATTGAAAAGGTTAATTTTCATGGCTCTTTGTAAGTTAGTAAAAGAAGGGAACATAGACGTGCTGCATTTATTTCTACGTCTCACAGGTCACAAGGTCAACCCCTGTGGAAAGCGGAAAAAAAGGTATTTCCTTCTATTACTTACAAGATTCAAATTGCTCTAATGATCAAGTTTTATAGAATACGATTTGCCATATGATGCATTGATCCTTAGTGAGGTATATAAGTCGTTATGATCTTTCCTTCTGTTCTGCATTTAGGTAATGCTCTTTCTTATTCATTGTAGTTTACTCTCGCACACTTTTCCCAACTTTGGGCACGACTATCTCATTTGCTCCTAATAAGCTCATATTATCCGGTCATTACCAATCGATAAATCACCATCTTCACACCTCCATGCAAAATACATCAACAAAGCTATATTATTGCCATTAATTTATAGCTATTTGACAAGTGGAAGGTGCATGATTTCGATTACCCTAATCATGCCTCCGTCTCTCACCATTCGCTTTCACACCGATCGAAGACATTGGTCAGCCCACGTTATCTTGTCCATGACGATCCGAATTAGGTGGGAACTTCATCGACACACCCCCTTCTCGTCTTATTCACGAGAGAGAAGCATAAATTTCAAACCTTCTTGTGCATAAATTGCACGTAAGCAAGAGAGATATAGCCTCCAATTAAAGTCCAATGCACGCCTTGACCGCCCTCTCTCTTCCCTTGGTTTGCCCTAGCCTCGTCTAAATTGATCTGAAGAAGCATCGGAAAACCCAATCAAGTACTTCATCTTTCCCATGCAAGTCACCTCTTTGCTTTTGTACTTTCCATGACTTAGGCCAGATTTTTTGATCCATTACTTCTTACAACATGTTCAAGAAACCCTAGATTTTTCTTTTTCTCCTTTGGATTGATTTTACCTTTCATTTTTAATTTTGTTGTAGTTTTTGATGCTCTATAGGTAAGAGTTGAAGCGGAAGTCGTAGCGAAGCAATAAGGAAAGCGAGACATGGAAGAAAAGAAGGAGGATAATCTTCCGCCGGGGTTCCGGTTTCATCCCACTGATGAAGAGCTCATCACTTACTATCTGATGAACAAGATATCGGATTCTAGTTTCACTGGAAGAGCGATTACCGATGTGGATCTCAACAAATCTGAGCCTTGGGAACTCCCAGGTACCCTCTGACTCAAAGCCCTCGCTGATCTATTGTCTTCTGATGGTTTCACGCTTCAAGAACGCAACAGTTTCCAAAATTTCATAGTTTCTGTGAGGAATTCTTCTCGCTTTGTCATATACGTAGATAACTTATTTCGTAATTTAGTCTTCCGTCCATATTATGAATCAAAAGTTTTGAATTTTTCTCATAATGATGCAAGATGGTGGTTTTAAGTAATTAAGGAGGGATCCAGAATCCTAAGCTCCGACTTAAAATTTCGATCAAGGATTTTGCCCTAGAAACCTCATAGCCAGTTTTCCAGCAGCTAGCCCTTTTCTCATGATGTTTATAGATCATGCTCTTTTAACATCTTGTGCAGTCTAATGAAGAGTGAAAAAAAAAACGTTAACTAGTATTGTTTTTCTCTCAATTGTAATGGTTTCATTACCAGTACAGAGAGAGAATCTCCTCCTGTTCATCAAACTGAAATAATGACTTCTTTTCTGATGCTATTCTCTCAACCAGCAAAGGCTAAAATGGGGGAGAAAGAGTGGTATTTCTTCAGCCTACGAGATCGGAAATACCCGACCGGGGTGCGAACGAACCGAGCAACCAACACCGGTTACTGGAAAACTACAGGGAAGGACAAGGAGATCTTCAATAGCGTCACCTCCGAGCTGGTTGGCATGAAGAAGACCTTGGTCTTTTACAAAGGGAGAGCCCCCAGAGGAGAGAAAAGCAACTGGGTCATGCATGAGTATCGCATTCATTCAAAATCGGCTTTCCGAACTGCCAAGGTAATTATCCATTTTTATCACCAAATTAATTCATGCATGTCGGAACTACAACCTAAAGAAAACGTTAAAGTCTCAGGTTTGTAACCCTAGATATGTTGAGCCAAAAGAAAAAAAAAAAGAAAGAAGAAAAAAAAATTAGCTTGTAAGAACAAACTTGAGATGACGAAACTTCATTCATCTTTCTAAGTCAGCTAGGTTTACATGGTTTTTCTTAGATCAATATACTCCACTATCTATTACGTATGCATCAAATTTGGCCACCAATCCAAGTGCTGTCTTTTATAATCTTCATCCGTATGTGCAGATCAACCTTTTCTTCTATTTAAATATTAAAAAAATATGAACTAGAATAAGATGAAAAAGATGCTGAGAACTAAAAATAACAAGTATTTTCCTTTTCAAATACTTTGCGCACACACCCATTTCAAATCCTCTAATTTTAAAAGATATTAGCAAGTTGGAAATTTATATCGTTAGATGTGCCATGAATATAATTTTGGTTTTGTCAGGGTCCTGGGGATCTAGAAAAAGAAAATCATAATTAACGTTTCCACTCTATGAAGTTTATTAAGAATTGATTTACAGAAAGGTTACTTGTCGTGTTTATACATGAGACTAATTATAGAACTAACACTTTTCTTGAGAGGTTAACTTTCAGAACTGTCGATTCACCCATTTCAGTCTTTCAATGCACACCCTATTCCAGAAATAGTAATGATCATTTGTATCCGTTTCTTCAAATATATTTGTGCTGCCTTATTTGAGAACCCCAAGTTTTGTGGGGCAACAAGTGATGTTGAAAGGTTATCTTGTACATGCATAAGTAAGATCCACATATATTTCTATGTACATATAAAAATTCTAAGTTATGTTTTAAAATATTTAGGAATTATATCGAGTTATCTATATGAAGGACTAGGGTTAACCCAAGCATTTCACAGAACTAAGGAATGGAATTCTTAATAAACCAAATATTTGGAATCACATCTTGATAAAATATATAAGAGCGAGTTTGTCCTCGGAAGTACACGCCATGATAGTCACTAAGCACAGTTCATTTATTTACTTCTTTGTTTTTCTTTAAGCCTCTTCATAAGGAAAATAAGATCGCTAAGTTTAGGAAAGAAAATCTGGCCCTAGAAAATCTAAACCGGCTACAAATCGAATATCAATAAGGAAAAGAAAGAGAAGGAAAAGCTCATGTCGCTATCAACTCAGGAAAAAAGGAGTTAGCGATGTTTGCACTCAAATGGCATCAAGTTCAATTAACAAATTGAGGAAAAACAGAAGGATCCCTTTGGTTACCTCCTTAAGGTAAAAGCTCACTAGTATTTGCATAGAACATGAGAGAGAGAGAGAGAGAGAGAGAGAGAGAGAGAGAGAGTCTTACACAGTTCTGTGTGGGGAAGAGAATAACATCATTTACAAAGTAAGTTCATGAATTTCCTACTAAGAAGCAAGAATCACAATCACAAGAAGTTCGCAAAAATAACGTGTCATGCATCTCAGTATTTGCTAATTATTTTCCACGTTATATGCAATGATATCCCACAGGACGAATGGGTGGTTTGCCGCGTCTTCCAGAAGAGCGCTGGTGCGAAGAAGTACCCATCCAGCCAATCCCGGGCCGTCCCTCCCTACAACCTCGAGATAGGGTCGAGCGTCGTGCCGCCCACAATGATGCCGCCAGAGAACTTCCAGTTCCTTGGCAGGAACTACATGAATGGGGCCGACCTGGCTGAGATCAATCGGGTCCTGAGGAGTGGGGCGATGAGTGTGAACCAACCAATGCCACCGCAGCTCAACCCCACGGGCACCTCCGGGGGTTGCTTCACGATATCTGGGCTGAACTTGAATCTGGGGGGTGCCACCTCGCAGCCGGTCCTGAGGCCGGTAATGCAAGCGCCGCCGGGCCCAGCCATGAGCCACCAAGATATGGTTGTTGGCTCGACCATGATGAGCAGTAGCAGTGCTCTTGTTGGAGATCAAGCAGGTGGGTATGGTGGAGAGATGGGGCATGCAAATGTGGGAGGCAATCGGTACCTGGGAATGGAGAATTGCATGGAGATGGATAATTACTGGCCTCCAGCTTATTGAGTAAGACCTCGTTTGTTCAAGAAAATTTTATCCAAAAGACAAAAAAGGTTAGAGAGGTTGTAGAAGAACTAGAGAGATCCACAATTTTCTCGTCCAGGGTTCAAATGGGCAAGTACATGGACTCACAGGCTGGAAATTGATAGAGGATCATTAACTATCTTTGTAGTAGCATGATTTGGCTAGTTAGCAAGTTATTTGCTAGCGTTTGAACAAGATCAAGGAACGCACCTTGGTCATATTTTCCTCTGGTTTCTTTCTTAACTTGGTCTCTTATCAGTAATAAAGCAGTGAAGTGATTCCATATTTTGCAAGGTGTGCACCTTGTGCTATAGCTTTTATCTTCTCTGTCTTTTAGTATTCGGAGCGGAAATTAAAAGACTGGTTCACAAAATTGGAAAGGGAACTACACAAGTCACGGTGAAGAAGAACGCTTGCTGGCATTCTATAGCGCTATTCTTTATCTTTGCATGGATAATTATATATATTTAGGCCTCCTATACCAAACATTATTGGCGAAAATTTGAATATATCCCGTTGCAACACTAATCTCCGTAGATGATTTGATTTTCAGGTTAGGTAATATATTGACACTTCTATGGAAATTATGTTTGCTTGTGGAGAGATCAAGTTACACTGATAGTGTTTGGGATAATTGCCGAATTTCTAGTAGGGCTTAGATCCTTTTATATGCAATTCTTTATTTTAAAGAAGATTCGGGCCAAAATTGAGGACATCTCAAATTATAATAGAACAAGATCAAGTGTTACTACCGCAAACATTGATGGTAAGTGCAAAGCACTAACGTAAAGTATTTCTTTTTTTGGCCAAAACTAACTTGAAGTATTTTACGAGTCCTAAAATGTAATTAATCTTTCATATTCAATGTGACAAATGCAAGTAGTTTAGAAAACATAAAGTTTTTTTTTGTAAGTGAAAACATAAAGTTATATCCTTAAATATTTATCTTTTTGACTTTGATATGCCAATCTGATGCCTATATGCAAGATAAACCAAGAAAATATTTGTGGGTCATTAATATAATCAATGTAGGAGGAAAATAAGTTCCTGGTAATAGATCAACTACTTCTAATTGTAAAAAAGAATGTCGAACTTTTACATCTATGGGTCGAACAAAAATCTTAATAGTCCTAAAGTAACTCACAGTTCATATTGAGAATTTGTTTATATATTAACTCCCAACAATGCAATTAGTAGTTCAATAATGAGATTATATGCAGTATTTGCTGAAAATGTATATGGTGAAATTGCATTAGTGGCCGATGAAACATGCCTATAAAGTTATATCCTTAAAAATTTATCTCTTTAGAAGTGATGTCATTATAATGCATGTTTTCAAATTTCAATATAACGAGTGTGGCTCACGCTATTAAGATGTAACAGCGGAAGTAGCTACTGCAGCTAGGATGGTAAAAGCTATCAATGGCTTCCATGACTTTCTCAATCTCCCCATCTAAGATTCCTATTGAAGATTTGTGCGGATTACCCTAACTCCAAATTCGTAGGCACCGTATAGAATGGCTTTCTTGGACGGAAGGAGTTAGAAGATACAATTGCAAGATTTGATAGTTAAGGGGGTTTCATCAGCCAAGTGCTTCACGCCCCGGTTCTCTTTGCAAATGACAAAGTATTAGAATATTTAAATATTAAGGCTCCGTTTATTTCGTTAAAAATGATTTATTTGGAAAACATTTTTCTAAAAATAATTATTTGTATCACCTATAAATAAATGAACGAAAAGTATTGATTTGAAAATATTTTTAATGATTGATTATTTCAATCAATACAAGAGGTCATTTTAAAGAAATATTTTCCAAATCACTTTTTTATGGGAAATAAATGGAGCCTAAACCACATTTTTATCTAACAACTTAAGTTTTTAAAATAGAAGACCGTGTTCCTACAAAATTTCACAAAAGAATCAAAATGTGAGGTTCTGAGTTCAAATCTTTTAAGGTTATATTAGCAAAACTATCCCATTCATAACTTAGAGTTTTAGCATTTGTCTTGGAAATCAAGATTTGACAGCATAGCTGTACAATGAGAGATGTATAGTCTTCACTATCACAAAAAGCCTGAAGTGTACCATCGTGCACTTAACATGATTCAGAGAAGATAGTTAGAGAGCTTTCGAAGTAATATGATCTCACCATCAACTAACACCTAGGGAAAGTAGACATGGTAGCAGACGCTACTCGCAGAAAGACAACGAGCGGGGTTGTGGCTTTGGACACTCAAACAAAGCAGCCGAGTTTACCACGGTCCGGAGGATTGTTATCATCTCTTAGAGTCGATGTCAACCTTGATTGATGAGACTTAATCAGCTCAAGGTGCTGACCGAGGTTCATAGCACCAACTACCCCGTGCATCCTGTCAGCACTAAATTCTGCAGACTTACGGGAGAATTTCTGGTGGAACGACGTGAAAAGGGAGACTGCGGAGTTCGTTTCTAAATGCCTCGAGTGTCGACAGATCAAAAATTGAGCATGCATCAGAGGCCATCAGGCAAATGGAAACCTCTTCCAGTCCCTTAACGGATGCAGGGAACACGTTACTGTGGATTTTGTGACTGGCCTTCCAAGATCACCAACAGAAATGATGCGGCACGGGCGACCACCGATTTGTTTGGTGAGGTTGGTGAGAGAATGTTGGCTGGGTCCGCCTCTTGGGCCCAGCTGACATTAATATAGAACAAAAAAATAAGGAAGAATAGTCAAAGAAAGAAAAAAGAGAGGGCTGCTTCGTGGTGTGCCACAGAGAGACAGAGAGAGAGAGAGAGAGAACAGAGAGTGATCTCACCGAGAGGAGCACGGAAGGAGGAGAGAATGAACATTGTGGTTTCTTATCTCGATTCGTGAGACTGAAGACTACGAACAAATTGGTTTTGTTCGTTGAGAACCTCCTCTGAATTCTCTAATCGTGACTAGGGTTCCTTTTGCTTTGTTTATTTTAATTCATCTTTATGATAAATACAGTTGTATTGTTTATGTTGAATCCTTGATTATACTTTGTACATCCTACTATTCTCAATGATTAATAAAAAAATTTTTGGTGATCCGTGATTTTTCTGTAATTGGATTTTTCATGTTATTGTCTTTGTCTCATTGACACTACATATTGTTGGTTATTGTGGGGTTAAGTTGATTTTGATCGGTTTAGTTTTGGGGAGATATTTATTCTAAATAGGGTTTAACTCTCGGTGAATTGTTACTGTGGTTCTCCCCAACTGAGAAGAGTTTATAAGTGCCTGAATTCAAGCATCTCCGGCGAAATTGTCTTGGCACAAGAAACTGTCTAGGTCGTGCCAACAAATTAGTAGTCGTCGAGAAATGCCGCGCAAATTCCTCGAGTAGGATTCCGATGACACGACTTTTTGTTCGTGGGTTGTCTGGAAAAGCTGAAATTATGATGGATCGCTGCGACTTGTCTAGCGGGAATCTGGAAAACTCGTGAGCATATTCTTGGATCAGTCATCAAGTTACGGTTTCCCACGATGCTAATTTGGTGCGATTTGGTTGCGCTCTTGGGGAGAAAGGATGTCGAAGTTGTGGACGCAGAGACTGGAACTTGAACCACGACCAGCCAACCTTGCCTCGAAATTGTCGAATGTTTCAAGTACGTTGTGTACAGTTCCCGTCCATCCTGATTGGTCCAAAACGGAGATCGGACGAAGGAATTATGGAGGTCTCAAGTTTGGTATGTTGGAATTGTTGAATCTAGAATTTATGTCTTTCGCTCGTGCGGGGACTTCTTATATTCGGTGATTTTTTTAAGAACTTTCATAATTTTTGCTATTTTCTGGGAATTTTGAAATTAATGAGAAAATACGAGCATTTGGAAGTTTGAACTTCGCAGCATGGAATTATGGGGTAGTCATTGTGCAAGTGTGGTAAAAGTTTCCGAAGGCTCGAGTTTCCCCTCTATTAATTAAAAAATATACATATGCACACACATTATTTTCAACATTTTATCAGTTTTTTATTGACTAAAATAAAATTTATGGGCATTCTCGCAATGAAGTAAAGTCTCTTTAGAGGTGATTTCTGACATGGAGAATTTATATCATTGAGCAATGATATTTTGGAGGTATTTGAGTTGGCCTAGAACACTAAGGGCATATTGGTAATTCTATTTTGGAGTTATCTTTTGTCGAATATATTATGATGATTTTAACTATACGTGATTATAAGGTGGTGCTAAGAACTCTGCACGTGGAAATTGTCTCCGACAATTCTCGAGGGTGGAGCGTGTGATGGGCCGGCTGGAAAACCTTGGGCCGCTCGGTCCATAACTGAAGACTACAAATTATTAATGGGCCGATTACATGGAGTTTCTTTAAAGTATGAGCTGAGAATTGTAAATCAGGCCATAGACTGGATTGCCAAGGCCTATAAGACGGATTCTCTACCATCAAATTGGAAAGAGAGTCCCCCCCACTTCACTATGTTTAATTTTATTTCTTGATCTTGGAACTTTATGTTATCCACCTAATCTTTAGTAATGAAAAGTTTATATTCTAACCAAAAAAAAAAAAAACTATGAATTTGTAATAGCTAGATTTCGGGTAAGTGGTGCTCTGTCTCTGTTAGGAATCTCTAGAAGAGCAGATTTACAAGCTATATTACTCATGAATGTTCTAAAATGATTAGTATCTATATATAATAACTATGTTAGATCCAATTTTGATGCATGAAGTTGAATAGGTTATACTTTTGAATGATTGTTGAGTTATTGATTTCATATATTGAATATAAATTGCGATTGTAACGCATACTTTTGAAATCACATTAGGGATTTACAAAGAAATTTGATTGAGGACTAGATTGGAATTTTGTGCCAAGGTTTAGGATTATATTGGCAAAATTGGAAAGTTTAAGACTAAATTGACATTCGTATTATAAGTTTGGGAGTGATTGGACAATTTTCCTCTAAAATAGTAATTACTTTCTTTTTTTTTCTTTTCTGAAGTAGTTCTCTACTATTTTTTCTTACATATCTATTCAATTTCTCACACGTGTAGCGCGTGCTCCGCACTACGTGCTCAACACCGTTGATATATATACAAACCCAAATATATAACATATATACATATATTAAAGTGCAAACCATCCCCTTTACAAAACCAACTCCAACACCGATTTTTTGCCGCGTTTTCACATAATTACTAGTTGGGCGTCCGAATGGTGCGTGGTCAGATGTTTCGTTAATGGTCCGATAACCAAACATCATGCCCACATCGCAACCGATGCGTCCTCACATAATTTGATTTAGGTTTTCAATGAGCTCAAATTCTTAGATATAATTCTAACAAAATTTTCATGAAAAAGGAGAAATTACTAAAAGAGTCTTGAGTCTATTGTAATTGTATTAATTCAATTATAATTTTTTTTTTTGGCCAATTTAGTCATAAAACTTTTTGTACTTGAGCTGATTCAATCCATTTAGTCTAATTTTTGGCTAGCCGACATGATGTGGATAATTTTTAGATATTTTTTATTTTATTTCGAATTTTTTAGAAAGTATTTATAATTTATTTTTCCTTTTTTCATTTTTTTTTCTCCTTCTTCCTTCTTCCTTTGGCTAGTCACCACTAGCCCTCACCTTAGCCGGTGGTGACTAGCCAGAGGGAAGAAGGAAGAATAAGAAAAAAAAAAAAAAAAAAAAAAAGCAAAACATTTAAAAATTTTTTTTGAATTAATTAAAATATTATTAAAAAATTATCCACGTTAGCAATGGTTGGATGACTAGTGTTAGCTAGTTAAAATTGGCCAGATGGAATAAATTGGTATAATTCCAAAGGTTTATAACTGAATTATTAAAAAAAAAAGTGCATGATTGAATTTGCATAATTGCAATAAATTTAGGATTTCTTTTTGGTAATTCTTCCCCATTTTCCCTATTGGGACATTCAACTTATATGTGCCATCAAAAAAGGCAAATAAGATTTCCTCTTGATCTATAAAAGTCACACAAATGGTTCTATTAGGGGTAATTGGTTTCAAGGTAGGTCATAACCCATCCTGGAATTGAGAACAGCCCATGGAGGGTCGATTCCATGAAATAAGAATGGAAACTGTCCATTAGATCTTGGACTCACTCGGGAATCAAACCATTGGTCTGGTTTGATTCTCGAGTATGTATATATATGGTGAGTGGTTTTATACTTGGAATTGGAAACTATCCAAAATTGGCTGGTTCGGTTTGGTTCAGGCGATTCTCGATTCGATTTAGTTCTTTTGCTCACCCCTAGTTTCTATGGTATGAAGTGTGCTCCCAATAAGTAAATATTTTGGTATTGCAAATGCCCTCTTTAAGGGGAAAAAAATCGTGTGGTGTAAGAATTTGGGAAAAGCTATTGGGAACACGATTGTACCTTGTATTAATGATTTTTAAACCCGAACCGGTCATCCAGAGGTCCCATGATCAAAATTACCAATGCTAAACATCTTATTTTCACCGGATGGAGTCCTCGGTTATAAAAAAAAAAGATTTTTAAATCTCAACCGGTCATCCCTTTTACCAATGGAACATCTTATTTTCACTATGGGCTTGGATATTGGTACTGAACCTGAGCGTAGGGGCCGGCGCAAAATGTCCGTGAGTCCGTGCTGTTAACGTTCACAAAAAGAGTTAAGAAAAGCGTCTTCTTATTTTCTTTTTGGTTTTGTTTTGGCAGGTATATTATCACAAACTTTTTTGCTTTTGTGGAACATGTGTAACATAAACAGATACTAGTTAAATTTGAATTTCTCACCTGTGTTAAAATGTCGACAAGTAGACAAAATTGATAGGAGTCGAATTCATTGTGCCAAATGAATGAATCAAAGAACTTGATTTAATAAACAAAAATTGGATAAAAAGATCAAATGCGGGAAAGGTTCATGCGTATTTAATGAAAAGAGAAAAGAAAACCATAAAATGCACGAAAATTTTGCTGGTTTTATATTCTAGACAATATTTAAAGGAATAGGAATAATTGTATTGGAAGTCTTTGAAATAGTCATGAAAGTGCAATTAAATCCTAGAACTTTCCAAAAGCTATGTCATTACCATGTAGGATAGAGAAAAAAAAAGCATGTCAATATTTTTCGATAGTTAAGTTGGAAGGAGTTAATGGAATGACTTGATTGCTCCAATTTGATAAATTTTAAAATTTAATTACTCTTTTGGAAGGTTTTAGGACTCCAATGCATTATTGTGATAAGTTTTACGAATTTTAGTATATTAATCCTAAAGGAATGTTGACACCTAAATTTTGGCGATCTATTTAGTCATTTATTGCATAAAAAATTAGGGGTTAATTTTATCCCTGAAAAAAAAAATATTAATTGCATAGCTACATTTAGTTTGCATATTTTGCATTTTATTTTTGACCTGGCGGATGGGTTGAGTTGGTGTTTTTGAGTTTAAATTAACAGGTCAGACTAAGCCCATGAATAGTACAAATTGGCCCAAGCCCATCTTCTGAAATTGAGATTTGAAATGATGATTTTCGGAATTTAAGAAAATCGGGGTTATGATCTTATCTTTAAAAATCAATAGAAAATATTTAGGAGATAAGGAGAATAAAATATTTTGGTGATTAGGAGGTTATAGGCAATCTTTTCATCGGATAAAATATTCACAAAAGGATTGCATTTTGTCTTGGCCTATAAAAGGGTGTGTACGTAGGGTTTACAAAAAAAGGGGGGGGGGGGGGCACTCAATAGAATACGCGGCCATTGACAAAAACACATCAAGGGCTACACACGTGAGAGAGAAGGTTGGCGGAGCCTCCCCACAATCCATTGATCCCGTTTGCCGTCCGTTCATCGTGACGCCCACCATTGCGCCGGTGCTGCCTTTTTTGATGATATCCATCAACGACTTTGGTTGATAGTCAACACCTCTGTGCATCGCATCGTGAAGCGGAAGCATCGATCCACTGCACCTCACCAGCTGAGGTCACACAATTGATACACGTTGAGGGGCCTCAAGACGAACGAACAGACGGCCACATTGAGTCGGCAAAAGGAGGGGTTGGAGAGCAACATAAAAAATCACACGCCACCAATTCTTCATCAATGTCTCACGTCTAGATCTCCTTATTTTATTCCGGAGGATGCAGACACGTGGGGAGTCTATGTAGAAATCCCTTCCATTCGCAGCAACACCTGGAGGATATTCACGTCCCCATCATACATAACATCTCGAGAGAGAAACGCAGGATGTTAAAAAGCGAGCTCCTACCCGACACATTCACCGAGTCCGGACCGAGAGCCCCATGACGCGACCAACGTTGATCGCAACCTCCGTCGCAGCCCAATCCATCACCAAGGGCGTTCCTTTCACAGTCTGTGGTTTATTGTTCTGCAGGTTTGGAACATACTGACGAGCAGTTGTTTGCCGTGAGCCGCTACATCGACGAAGGGCCACCTAGACCAGTCTTTTGCCGCTCTATTGCTGACCGATCTTTCTTCACGATAGGCCACCCAAGATTCCTAAGCCGTTGTTCTGGCCATCGCTGGTGAATTACTCCAACAGACTTAAATCCCAACGAAGCAATACCGCCGCAAGCACTAAACCGCAAACATCATCGAGTTGTGTCGGTAATCCTTGCCCAGTTACTATCGTCAAGCAGCCGAGCACCACCGCATTGCATCGCGAGTAGGCGTTTGAGGATCGGAATCTGGAAGAGGTGAAAATCTTTATCTAATTTGATTTCTGAAAATTCCGTTTCCTTATTTGAAATATTCGTTGAAGCACATGATTGAAATTCCCGATATGTTGAGATATCCGTGATCTTGAGTAGTCAACGCGTGCATATGATTGACAGTCCGATTTTCACGTCCGAAATCCGACTGTAATCTTACAAAAATCGACAATCCAATCTCAAGCCCGAGATTCGATTCGCGATTTAATTTAAAATTGGCCAACCCAATCTCATGCGAGATATGGTTCGCTAATTTTTGGATATCAATCTTATCTTGTTTGATTTGCCATCGTCAAGTTAGTTGAGTCAATCTTATTTTTCGTAAAAGAAAAATCCAAAAAATACTTGAGTTAGGAATAGATTTGCTTTAGAATATTCCTAGTCTTAGGTTTAAAATCGCAATCTTATTTCGAATTTTTAAATAAAAAATCCAAAAAAGAAAGTGCAATCATTTAGGTTGTTAATTTTGCACGTTAGTTTTAATTTCGAATTTCTTAAAGAAAAACACACAAAAAAATTATTGTGCATATTAGATTAGAATTGCATGTTTCATTTTAAATTTAGATCATTTTTTTTATAGATAAATTGCATTTTAGATTTAGATAATGTCTTAGTTTAAATTAGGATTTAATATGACTTAATCCCTAGTTTAAATTAGATAGAGTCTTAATCTAGCTAGATCATTTCAAATTTCATAAAATTTGTCTTAGGATAAATTAGTTGCAATTTCTAGGATAGATTGCATTTTTAAAAATAAAAAAATGTCATTTGCATGTCATATAGAATTAGGTTCATAATGTTGCATGTCATTTTAGTTAAAATAATTTTGTACGTCATTGCATTGCATTGCACGTAATTAGAATTAAGTCATTTTGGTTAATTTAAATTGCATATTTAACAATTGCATGTTCATTAAGAGATCATAAAAATTTTATTCATATGTTTAGGACATGTTGCCATGCCATATCATTTCATATTAGATTAAAAGCATTGCATTGCATATGGATTATAGTCTCGTTAAATAAGTGAAAACAAAAAGAGAAATTGCGTATTAATTAGAAATCATATTTATGATTGTTGATGTGAATTCTAAACTAACAACGCAGATGCTTTCGTTGCTACGAGGTAAGTCCTGCAATTTATTCATTGCTTTCTTGGATGTTAAATTGGTGGTTTGCGCACCCGCATGATCGCCTCACATGTTAGGGAAATAATTGTAAAATCAATTCAAGCTGTCGCCAAACATTTTTCGAAAAAAAAGAGAAAGGTACTGAAAGGGCGTTAGAGAAATCTAGCGTAACCAAGTCCCCGAACTCATAAATCTCTGGTTCGTAGGAGTAAAGTAAATCTCCCGTTACTTTGCTTGGGTTTCTAATCGACCGACCAAAAATAGATTAGTGGCGACTCCTAATTGAAAATCAATTGCATGTTAAAAACTTGAATCTAAGTTGCAAATTGGTATGGGCTTGGGAGAGCCCGAGTTAAGTCTAGACTTAACAATCAATTAGCCAAATCCTAGGTGGTTCACACCCCGAAAAAAATTGGTCGCGACAAGGAATATAAAGTTTGAGCTAAAATTAGATACGCTCATTGGACGAATCCATGTTGAGCTCACGTGTGCTTGAACTTGGTCTCATAGGTTTGGTCAAATGTCCACGCTCACCCACGCGAGTCATATATGAATTACTTTTCTATATTTTACGCGCAAAAAAAGAAAAAAATTTATGGAAAATCTAAAAGTTAATTATCAGAGTGGCCAAATTGTACTTTATTTTGAAAGTTTCTTTACTCAAAAAAGAAAAAAAAAAAAAGAAGGAAAATCTCAAATAAGGACTCAAAGTGAACTTATTTTCTCAAATAAGGACCCGAAGTGGCCATTGTTCCAAATAATGACTTGAAGTGGCTAACAAGTCTCAAATAAGGACCTAAACCTGCCGGCCGGCGAGCGTGTGACATTTTCGATGGCCGGAATATGAGCAATTTTGTCCACAAAAAATATAGATAGAAATTAACAAACCATAAACACAAAACTCCCCAACTCTTCACGTTCTTTTGACCTAAAAAAAACTCTTTACGTTATCACATTTTTCTTCTTCTACTCTTCATCTTCTCCGTTCTTTGTCCTCTCTTGCTTGGAGCACCGAAATTTTCTGTTAATGGAACACAAATTGAAACACAACAAGAAACCCCTACCTTCGTTTCTTCACATCTTCTTCTTTTGTTTTATGTCTTCGTTTCTTTCCAACGAAGAAGACAAATCTTGAGTAAAGCCACCTTTTCGTTATTGAGACTCTTGTGTGTAACACGAGGGCCTCGATATTTCATTATCTTTCTCTAGGTTCACTATACTGATTCACACTCCCGTTCAACTGAGGTCAGTTTCGTTCAAATTGGTGCAATCGATCCTTCGTTCATTCAAAGTGGTTGTAACTTGTCGAAGCAACATGTCAACAAGGCTTGGGCATGTGGTGGAATATCACACAGATGGCAGCGAGGATGGTGATTGTAGGAGGAATTCTTTTGTTCTATGGTGTTCTTTTTGCTTGTTTTGTCGGATTTTTGAGTTAATGTCTCTTTTGTCCGAAAAAAAATGCATATGAGTTGTGTCCAAATGAGACTGGACAAAGAACGTAAAAGATGAAGAGCAGAAGAAGAATAATGTGAAGAGTTTGAGGGTTTTGTTTTTAGGGTTTGTTAATTTCTATTTATCTATTTTTTGGGGACAAAATTGCCCATATTCTGGCCACCAGAAACGTCACACGCTCATCAGTTGGCGGGTTCAGATCCTTATTTGAGACTTGTTAACCACTTCGAGTTCTTATTTGGAATAATGGTCACTTCAGATCCTTATTTGAGAAAGTATGCTTACCTTGGGTTCTTATTTGAGATTTTCCCAAAAAAAGAAAAAAAACAGTTTTGTCATCAGAGATGGTCGGTGGGTCGGGTCAAGGCCGGTCCAAATGTTTGGGCCCAAATTAGCCTGCGTCTATGGGCCGTTGGGGGCGCCGCCACTGATGAAATCTAGAAAGGGAATGCGGGAAATCTGATCACAGGGGAGGATTGGCCATGGCTGTCTGCTCCTACTCATTTCCTTTCGCTGCGTTTTCAAACTCATCGGTTTGCTCTTCATCTTCAGCTGAACCCATCTTGAAACCCCCCTATCTAATTCTACATTAGTTATGCATTGTCCCTAATTCTCCAACGATTTGTCTTGATTTCATAGTCAATCCTTTTTATTGCTGATTTTGTCAGTACTGTCGCTTTGTAAGGAGCAGGATGGTTATAGTCTCTCGGCGAAATGTGACGTTTTGGTTGCATCAATTGTGGAGCGGTAGGCATGGTCCGCGAGTGTGGCGGCGAAGAAATCCAGTACCTTTGCTTGCTCCTTTACGAATTGTTTAGGCTTTATGATTTTGTGGGAGCATTGTCAATGTGAAGAAGTGAATACCTGATTATTTTTGTTGCTAGTTTAGTAAAGGAATTAGCTTTGATCATGATTACATTCTCTAGGTTATAATTGTGTGTCTGAACATGTGGAAACTTGTATGAGCTGATACCGGAGTTGTTCAGAGTTCTGGTTGGATTAGTTTTAGGTTAATGCCACAAAAATCCCTAAATTAGTACACATAACATATTTACCCAAAATTAATTTTTCGACCACAAAAAAACCCTCACAAATTTACTTTAGTTTATGTTAAATTGTATTAGTATCACAAAAAACTACAAATTAGTAAACCAAGAGTAAAACCTCAAACTGGGATACTGTCACATGTCATCCAACTCAGCAATTTAACGGAAATTAATGGAGAGTAAATTTAATATAAATGTATAAGTTTGTGGGTTTTTAATGGTCAAAAAATTAATTTGGTAAATTTGTCATGAGTGTACAAATTTCATGTCATGATTCACCATTGTGACATCCAATCTTCACATATAAGAAAGTCAGAGTTCGAACGATTTTCAGCAGAAAGTTCGTTGAAATGGCTGGAAATGACGATGACCCATATCGAGCACTAGGCGACTTCATGCGAATTTGGAAGGAAAAGAAAGGGAAATTCAGCAGGCTGACTTGGTGCAACAAAATCTACGGGCTAGCGGAGCTGAATGCCCGAGCTGTGACCTGTGAAAAAGAAGCTGCGTGGAATCCAATAATGCCATAATCAACATACATGCTGGCCCTATTTTCTCACCGTATTTAAGATCGCTCGCTACCTAGCCAACGAAGAAAACCAATTTTATCGCTTTCTTCAACGTGTCTAAGACCTTAAGTCTTCATCTCCCTAATTGACTGCCCAAGAAAAGAACAAAAGATCCAAGTCTTTTTATACTAATAGGCCTACTCTCTAATGGTCGGGAACAAAAGAGAAGCCAAAGCTTCCTCATCTACAAGATCCAAATTTTAGCTTTGAATCTACGCCAGAATAGCCTATAGTTTTTGGAAACTAAGCGCAGATGTCAAGAGAATCAGACTCCTGCAGAAACCACAGCACAGAGAACGGAAGTTCTGCTCACCATGTCATCCCTATCGATGAGAGTTTCTTATCAAAAGTGGCAGATAATATGCAGAAATCGCCGACGCTCTTGAGCAGGTCAGCAGGAGGAGAATCTTGTTGCATCTTCAGAGTCCCTCGGGGCCTCTCAGAGATCAATGAAAAGGCCTACCGGCCTCAAATCGTCTCCATCGGTCCCTTCCACCATGGGGAGCCGGACTTCGACATGATCCAGGAGCACAAATGGCGGCCCCTAAGCGATCTCCTATTGCGGGTGGTGAGCAGCGGAGTTGTGCTCAAGGACTTCTTCGAGGCAGTAGCTCCAATGGAGGAGGAGATCCGGAAGAGCTATTCGGAGACCTTGAATTCAATGGGCCGGACCTTATCCAGATGATGGTGCTCGATGGTTGCTAAAAAGTTAATCTACAAGATTTATCATGAAGTCGAAGGAATCTGCCGAATTTGCAATCATTAACTAGTAAAAGCATGATGCTTTCCGTTGTTTTGAATTATGTCTAAATCTTTGGCATACATGAGCGCAGGTTGAGAGAGAGAGAGAGGAGTAACATGTGGATCGAAATGCACATATAACTCAGTGACCGTTAAATTATTATTTTGTAGTCCATCAAATTGAATTTATGTGAAATATTAGTTGATGGAGAGATTAATATTAAGATATTATGTTGTGAATGTAATTGTTAACCTATGATTTTTTCAATGAAATGGCAATATATAATTAAATATTATCAAGAAAAGTGAAAACTTATCTTACCAAGGACTAGAGATTTCAAAAGGTCTCATGCTACATGCTTATTTACCTAAAAACAAGAGTAAATTGTTGCTCTACATTTATTGAATTGATAATTAAAAATTAGTGATAGAATGAAACTGCTGAAGACACGCGGACTTTTTCAGAGCAACTTCAATAGTTCCTTCATATCGGCAAAATGATCCTTAACAGTCCCACTAAAGAACCCGAGCCCGGATTGGCGAACAAATCACCACGGAAATCTAAGAACTCAACTGGCGAGCGACTCGGACGAGAAGTTGGTGATCGCATCCGTTCCATGCAACTCTCTCTCCACTTCGTCGTACGCCATCATGGCCTGTAGACCGTATCGTATGTGCACAGCCACCGCCGTACATGTCGCTTTGAGTCTCGTATCCTTGCTGCCCATCTCCGGAATGGCTTTTGGCTTACATTCTGGAGCTTCTTCCCACTGCTGCAAGATTAATCTACCTGTGCATTACACGTGTATCGCACGTGTATCGCACGAGAAGAGCCACGAGATTAATCTATTAGTGCATCGCGCGTGTCTTGCACGAGTTAAATATTTAATTTTTCCGTCATTAGCAAAAAAAAAAAAAAAAAGGCTTATATTTGTTAAGGAGTTAAATATTTCTTATTTCTTGTTTGTTTCACCAACTTATCAAGTTTTAAATAAAAAATACTTGAGCATTTCCTGAGTATTCTTTTGAGTATATCAAGAATCACAGGGGAATATTGCGAACTTATTCTCGTCCACCTCATAAATACTGATAATAGGAAGATATGATTTTCATTACAATTCGTTACTCATTAAAAAAAAAAAAATCCTAGAAAGAAAAATGGGTGTGCTTTTCTTTAATTTTTTGGTGGGTTCTCATGAATGATAGTTTTAATTCTTTATACTTCGATTTTGGACAAATCAAGATATAAAATAGTTTAAATAAAAAGGAAATAAAGAAATATACCAAGTGACAGAAAAATTTTCACCTACGAATGGCTAGGCAAGCTTATTTATGATAATAGAAAAGGAAAACCTTTTCAATTTAGGTTTATCATATTTTTGTCAAAAATGAAGAACCATGATATTACATCCTATGCAAATAATTATTTGATCATTGATACATCAACATGTATAATGTATGTCTAAATCTTTGGCATACATGAGTGCAGGAGGGGGTGTTAACATGTGGATGGAGTAATTAGAAACTCACATATAACTCAGTGACCAGTGATGTATTATTTGATAGGCCATCTCACTAAACTTATATGTGATATAAGTTGATGGATAGACTAATATAAATATATTACTGTCATGAATACAATTGTTAATCTCTGAATTTTTGGATGAAATTGCAATGCATAATTGCATATTTTCAAGACCAGTGGAAACTCATCTTCCCAAAGACTGCATATTTCAAAAGATCTCATGCTACAAGCTCATTAACTAGGAAATAAGAGTAAATTGTTGTTCTACATTTACTGAATTGATAATGAAAAATTATTAATAGCATGAAACTGCTGAAGACTTGGCCGATTTCACAGAAATGACTCCAATACTTCTTCAATGTCGGCGTAATGACTTTTGACGGTCCTATTCGAGAAATCAAGCCTGAATTCGTTGCCCAGATTAGCTAACAAATCGCTGCAGTTATAATATCTGATATGACTCCCAAAATCGAAGAACTCACTGGCAGCAGCAAATCCAGTGCGGAGTGCTCGGAGGGGAAGTTGTTGATCGTGTCCGTTCCACACAACTATCTTGCCACTTTGTTGTCCGCCATCATGGCTTCCTCGGCCGTTTGTATGAGCCCAGCCATCTCCATACAAGTCGCTTCGAGTCTCGGATTCTTGCCGTCCATCTCCTTGGGGGCTTTTGGCTCCCGCCCCGAAACGTCTTCCGCCACACGAGATTAATCAACCTGTGCATTACATGTGAGTTGTATACGCTTTGTGTTGCACGAGAAGAGTCGCGCGAGATTAATCTACCTAGACAATGTACTATGTTGCACGAGTCAAATATTTAAATCACATCACATGATGATCCTCTAATTAGCAAGAAAATGGATTATATTTGTTAAGGAGTTTTTTTTTTGGTCGAAAGATAACATATATTAGATTATAAAGTAATACAAGCAGATGCACTAGCGTCCGAAGATAGAATATCTTGGAAAATACACGGAGGGAATAGAAGCTAGTTTCTAGGTGGGCCTTGATCCCTGTGGGCTTTAGTAGCCCAGTCAGTGCTAGGTTTGCCTGACGTCGAACATGTTGAAGCGAGAGATTAGGGCATTGAGCAAGTAGATCGCTGAGAATCGCGAAGAGATGGCGTTCCGTCCATGGCGGCCGCTGTTTCTGTCGAACGATCTCCACCAACATTAAGCAATCAGATTCGATCACGAAGTGCTGAAGATGGAGACCCTGCTGGATCAGCCGTTGAAGAGCGGATATGAGGGCATAGATCTCGGCTTGGAAAGCCGATTGGGCAGGCACAGATCTAGTGAGCACATCGGTAAGAACACCTTTGCTATCTCTGTAAATACATGCGATTGATCCGTGCTCCGACCCCATGCAAAAAGCCCCATCAATATTACACTTTATACATCTCTCTGCAGGCGGTTTCCATCCCTGATCTAAACTGACGAGTTTGTTGTTAATCATCTGTACATAGGGGTGTAAAACCTTGAAGATTTTGCTTTGGGTAAGGGCATCATTGACGACTTGGAGCGGATCCAGATGGTGCTGATGAAAAACTGCATTATTTTGTTGACGCCAGATTTCCCACAGAACATTAGCGATCACTTCAAACTCTGGAGACGCTCGTGGGATAGAAGCTCTGGTGGCAACCCAGGCGTCAAAACGCCTAACTGAGGTAGGTAAAATCTCGACCCTAATTTCGTTGTGACTCCAAATGTCTTTAGTCCAAGGGCAGAAGAAGAACAAATGCTCAATCGTTTTTGGAATATTATTGTTACATAGAGAACAGTAGGGATGTGGGGAGATATGGCGTTGATAGAGATTTTCTTTTGTAGCAATGGCATTTTGGCAAGCTAACCAGAGAAATACTCGAAGCTTTGGAGCAGTTCGCATATGCCAGATTTTCCTCCATCACTTGGTAGGGTTGGTATAAGATGATGATGCTTGATGCATTGGGATTTGATGTGCCAAAGAGAGATAATGATAACAACTTTTCACTGTGTAGGTACCTGAAGACGTAGCTGTCCACACAAGTTGATCATGTAGGAGTGAAGGATTGAGAGGAGTAGTTAGAATTGCTGCACTGACCTGGGCATCAAAGAAGGTGGTAACACGAGACGTCTTCCATTCGGAGTTCGGTAAGTCGATTAGATCAGCAACTAGTTCAGGTTCTCCCTCCTCTGCTAAGCCGCCTATCTGACCTATTGGTAACTAGTTATCTTCTCTGATGCGAATCTGTGATCCATCCCCAACTAACCAACGAAGTTTAGGAGTAATAGCTTCGCGTACTTTCAATAAACTCTGCCACCCCCAAGAAGGACGATATCCTGAGGGAGCAGTTTGAAAGGATGAAAACCTAAAATATAACCCCTTAAAGAGCTGACTCCAGATAGCATTAGGTTGCTGAAAAAGACGCCAAGCTTGCTTGCCAAGCATAGCTCTGTTGAAGTTAATTAGATCTCTAAATCCCATCCCCCCTGATGCTTTTGAGTGCGTTAATTCTGTCCAATTTTTCCAATGAATTTTAGATTGACTATTATGTTTACTCCACCAGAATGCTGATATCTTCCTTTCTATCAATCTGCAGAGAGACAGTGGAAGCTTGAAAATAGACATGGCGTACTGAGGTAAGGCCTGAATTACTGATTTCAGTAAGATTTCCTTGCCACTTTTCGATAAAAAATTTTCCTGCCAACCTGCTAATTTTGCATTGACTCTTGCCAGGATCCAGGAGAACATCTCCCTTTTGGAACGGCCCCAATCCGAGGAAATGCCTAGGTACTTACCATATTTACTAATAATAGGAATTCTGAGTTCTTGTGCTAGATTATGTTGTAAAGTAAGAGGGCAATGTTTGCTAAAGAACACACCTGATTTGTTTCGATTAATGAGCTGGCCTGTAGCGAAACAGTATTGGTTTAGGAGATTGGCAAGGTTGTGGCATTCAGAAAGTGTGGCTTTTAGGAAAAATACTGAATCATCAGCAAAAAACAAGTGAGATAACTTAGGACAGTCTCTATTAAATTGAATCCCCTGTATATGTCCCATTGCCACAGCTTGAGTAAGAGTAGTGGATAGAGCATTGGCAAGTAAAATGAAGAGATATGGAGATAAGGGGTCACCTTGGCGAAGCCCTCTAGTAGGCGTAAAGTAAGGGAGTTGTTCGCCATTAAAACGAATACTGAAAGAGACCGTAGTAACGCAAGCCATTACCAGCGTAACCCAACTATCATTAAAGCCCAAATGCTTCAAATAGGCTTCCAAGAAATCCCATTCAACCCTATCGTAGGCCTTCTGCATATCTGTTTTGAGAATAAGGTTGAATCGTTTCTTGCATGTTCGCACTTTAAATTGATGCAGCACTTCTTGCACCACCATTATATTGTCCTGTATCAGTCTATCACTAATAAAAGCTACTTGTTCTTTTGAAATCAAACTAGATAGCCAAGGCTTAAGTCTGTTTGCTAGAATTTTTGAAATAATCTTATAAGCGAAGTTGCAAAGACTTATGGGTCGGTACTGTTCAATGCTTTCTGGATGTTGAACTTTAGGAACTAGGGCAATGATTGTTCTATTTAGTCTAGGAGGCATACAACCTGTTGTGAAGAAATCTTGAACTGTTTGAATAATGGTTGTTTTGATGATATTCTAGTGTTGCTGATAGAAGAGGCCATTAAGGCCGTCAGGTCCAGGAGCCTTCGAAGCCCCCAACTGGAAGGTAGCCTGGTAAATCTCCTCCTCTATTACCCTACTCATCAAGTGGTTATTCATTTCAGGTGTTACCACCGCCTGGACATTGCTCTAAGAATGGACGAAAAATCCCGTAACCCACCGATTGATATAAGCGAGAGAAGAAGCCCATTGTTAAAGCTTTGAGCTAGTTCTACGGTCCATTGCTGGTTAGTATCCTTAAGCATAATAATTCTATTGCGTTGTCTTCTTTGCATAGTGTAGGCATGAAAAAATTTTGAATTGTGATCTCCCCATTTCAACCATTGAATACGAGAACGCATAGCCCAGAATTGTTCGTCTTGAGTCCAGAGTTTTTGAATTTCACTTCTAATAGCAGTGGCTTGCTCCTTATCCCCAGCCTGATAATATGTTCTGTTAATAATTGTCTGCAGTTGAGATTGCGGTTGAGAGATTCGCTGATGGCAATTGCTAAAACGTGCCCTGCTCTAGCTCGTTAATTGAGTAGCAACTGCCTGTAATTTTGAGATCAAGGAGGTATTACTTTTCTCCCATGCTTGTTTGACTACTTCTTGACACTCCTTATCTTGATTCCAGAAAGCTTCATATTGAAAAGTCTTTGCTCGCTTGACAGATGGTGGACGAGTTTGCAGCAATATTGGACAATGATCCGAACCGACAGGTGGTAGGGCAAATACTTCTGCAGAAGGGTAAGATATTAGCCATTCTGTTGAACAAAAAACACGATCGAGCTTCTCCTTTACCAGAGCATCCCCTGCTCGATTATTTGACCAGGTAAATTCGCATCCTTTACTTTGCAGTTCTAGTAAGGCATAGTCATTGATTACACTCCGAAAGGATGTCATGCGCGAAGTGATGGCTGGTCTCTTGCCCATTTTCTCCCAGGGGGAAAGGAAGTAATTGAAATCACCTACACACAGCCAAGGTAAATGATTTGCAGCATGTATGACTCTAATAGTATCCCAAAATTCCTGATGAAGCTGATAAGTTGAAGGTGCGTGCAGGCACGTGATATGCGTCGAGGCTGCTGTCATAGGTTCAAGGGCTATGAAATCAACAAACTGAGCATCCGAATGTACAATAGTAACTTCAAAGGTATCATTCCATAATAGAGCAAGACCACCTGAGAAGCCAACTGGGTCCTTCAAAAAAGAGTGAGTAAATTTAAATTTTCGTTGTAACCTATTCACAAGTGGTTAAGCATTCTTAGTTTCCATTAAAAACACAATATCGGGCTTGTCAAAGGCTAACATCGCCTTTAGTGCTTGAATTGTCAGGGGATTGCCCAACCCCTGACAATTCCAACTTAGGAGTTTCATTGGGAACACGGTGGCTGTTGAGGGCCAGCCGCCAAAGCCCAAGGAGCAGGATTATCTGCCTCCAACATCGGTGTGTCCAGTAGGAGAGACTCATCAAAAGCTGTAGAGGAAGGAAGCTTAATGTCATAGGGTGAGCATCGTTTCGTTTTCTTACTTGATCCCCCAAGTGGCATTGGGCGAGGAATTTTAGGTTTCTTCTGTTGATGTATGTCCACTGGAGGGGGCTGAATGCTTTTCATCTTTGCTGTTGCAGGTACTAAATCAGTAGTGATAGCAGTTGGAGTGACAAGATTTGGATGCTTGGAAGTCCCTTTTGTTAGAACAGGGATTGAAGCAGCATCCTCTAATGCAGGAATAGGAGGGAGAGCTGGGATAGCAGGTTGCATTGGAGGCGGAGTTTCAGGTATTGTCTCTTCCGTATGCTCGATAGGTACTGTAGGGTGATAAAAAGCATCCCAATAAGGGCTAAATTGTTTAACCTCTGCTCTTAGCCAGGGTCCATAGACCATCGTATCGCGGCCTTCAAATTGTGCTTCATCATAAGGGTACTCTGGACATGAAGCTGCATAATGATCAAGCCTTCCATAGGAGTAACAATAATGGGATAGTCTCTCATACCTAAAGTCGAGCCAGAGGGTTTTTCCTTCAATAGTGATAAGTTTTTCTGACTTTAAAGGATCTTTGAGATCTAATTCGATCCGAATTCTTGCAGATGTGTCATTTTTCACTTCCAGAACTCTACCTATCTGGTGCATAGCTCTTCGCAGGATGGGAGGAGTAGTCCACTCCAAAGGTAAGCCTATCACATGCGCCCAAAACAGACATTTGCCAAAATCATAGCATTGTAAGGGAGTGTTAGGTTGCCATGGACATAGGTTAACCAATTGACCTGAAAATAACCAAGGGCTACCGTCTAAAATGCGTTGTTTTTCCACTTCAGATCTGAATTTAATTATATACAGCCCACTATCAGCTGGAGAAATCTCTACATGATCAACTCGCCAAGCTTTCTTCATCGCAACGTGAAAGGCAGATAAATTGACAGTAGGATTTGTAAAGATATTACCCACCAGTATAAGGCGACAATCCTTCAGTTTTTCCGAGGCAGGTATGTCATCCCAAACCTCCAATTCCTGTTCCGAGCATAGACGGCCCAGGCGATGACATAGTGAAGCAATTCTCGAGGTATTGTCACTTTCATCCATCACCAAAGTTACAGTAATTCATTAGTATGGATAATTAGAAGGAACGGATTACTGAAAATGAACTCTCAGGGGTTGCATGTTCCAGATCGCCAACATGCAGACCTGAAATTGTAGATTTTTGTGGAAAGCAGAAGACCAGCAATATCGGTAAAAGGGTTAGGAAGAGAAAGAAAAAGGCGATTTTTGGAGGGGATGAGAGAAACTGCACATGCGAAAGAATCGACAAGGACAAGGAGCAGTTATGGTGGAATGAGCAGGAAGCAACGGTGGTTCAAATGAAACGCGAAGTTCAGAAGAACAGCTGGGTAGAACAAAGACATTGCGAAAGACTTAAGCATGATGCGAGAAGAAGCTCTAACATAAACGAGAGAAAAAAGCCACTGTACTTTCAACTTGCCCGCCCCGTTTCGCTCTCGCGAATTTCGTTTCGTTGTTAAGGAGTTAATGTACTAGATTTGCTCAAAAATTAGAAGTGTCTTTTGAATCCGCAATCATTAATTAATGAAGGCATCGTGTTTTGCATTTTTTAACTAATAAAAGCATCATGTGAGGCGCCTCACAAATCATTGAGAGAGAAGGGTAAAGAGTAAAAATTTGGTCCAACGGACAACATATATAACGGTGCGCGCACTTCGTCAATACCAGTATAAACATATCCCGACCACAACTGTCGTTCTTCTAATAAAAAATATGATAAATTATGGTGAAGCACCATTTATAAAAACAAAAAATAAATGTTTCTCCAGAAAAGAAAAAGAAAATGAAGGAGACGGCACGTTAGCTATTACAAATTTTGGAGAAAAATATAATTTTTTTTTAAACTTGTTGTATTGGTGCCAATTCAGCTGTAAGTTTTTCAATTAGACTAATTTAGTGATAAACATTTTGCATTTGTGCCGTTTATATATGCTAGTGGGCCCATTCATGGACAATATGACATTTTCTAGATTTAGTGGAAAGTGCTGAGGATGGTGTGACATCCAGATTTTTCAACCTTGTCTTCTACTGAATGAATTAGACATTTCATTGACGTGCCTATATGGTTATTTTCAGAGCCGATCACTCTCGAGATAATTAGACTATCTGGGGAAATTATTAAGGAATTTTAAGGCAATAGATTTGAGAAGTCGATCACGAATTGGCTTCTCAACCGTGTTCATCTTTAGAGATCATTACGGCACAGTTAAAAATCGATTTGAAATCAGAGATAGGTTGGATTGATAGAGATGTGTGGATAATCGTGGGTGACACCACTAAATTAGAAAATTTCCATCAACCGTTACTAGACCGATTTTCTTATTGTTTTGGTATCTTGTGTCCGTATTTGGATCCTTGAGATTTTCACGACGATTGAGAGTTACCAATGAGTCGAGTGGGTTCATAGTGGCTCGAAGAAAATCGACCACGAGTCAATTGCACTTAAAAATTTCTGAAAGTTACCCAAGCTTTAAGTCATGCTAAAAACGCACTAAGTTGAAATTAACCGCTAATTTAAGTCCGATTTCAGAAATTGAAGTTTCTATCACGTCACAATAAATTCTAGGAGTGTCGACTCAGTCTCAAAAGATTTTTCTGACACCCAACACTTTTTGGGAAAAAGTCGTCGCAAGATTGTTTTTGTTCAGAAATTGCGGAAGACGGTTTTTGATTTCAATTTGGGAAGTATGGTGGATGTAAGGGTGATGAAAAATATCAATTAGAGCATCAGGGTGCCAATTGATTTTTGTTGAAGCCGAATTAAGTGGAATTGAGGACCGATAGGTGACCAATTGAGGGAAAACCTATGTAATTTCGTATGCTCCCGTGGGCAAGACTTATGACCAATTCAAATGGATTCTAGAGGAAATTTTGAGGGTGTGTTTGGTAAGATTTTTTCCATTTGGGAAAATGCAAAGCAGTTTAGCCTAAAGGGCTTTGAAGGGAATGCAAAGACTATTTGGTAAATTCTCGCTTTGAAAAGCAACTTTGAGAGAAATGTTGTTTGGTAGAAAATACATTTGCAAAGCCCCTTTGGTGATTAATTTAAATATTTTTAATTTTTATTTGTTTAAAATTAAAAAAATAATGTTTGCAAATTTTTTAATATATATTTGACAACAATTTTAAAGATGTTATGTAAACAATTTTATTAAAATTAAAATTCATTGTTTTGCTAAAAAACATCAAATGGAAAAAATTTACGTACTCTCTTTCTCAATTAGAATAAAAAAAATTCTTTCATTACAATAAAAACATGATAACATATGCTTTGAGGAAAGGGGTTCATTATCCTTAAAAATTACAAATATCATTATTTACTTCATAAATTCATAACTATTTGATCACGTAAATGTGCCATATCGATACTACATCATCATTTGAAGCATTACCCTCCCCATTTACATTATCAGGATTCGTTGTATATAAATTGAGATTTAAATCTACTCTTCTTATTGCAAGATGTGAAGAACATTTCGTATAGTGATACAACATTTATGGTCACGTTTTAAGCAATTGCTGGAATCATCATGAGATATGCTGTCTCTTTTCTAGAGATATCAAGTGAAACTAAAGCCAGAAAAAAAACAAGCAACACATGATTCCATCAGTCATCAGAATAATAACTCCAACCCAGTTGAATCACAGGGGGAGGGGGCTACATCTAAGAGAAGTTAAAAGTAACAACTAAAGGTAATCGTCACTTTTTCAACAATTAGCACAATTAATAGCACATGAACAGAACATTCCCTAGGAAAATTGGTTCATTCCAACAATAGTCAAGGGCCTTAGAAGAAACACAAAATTGAGAGAGAGAGAGAGAGAGAGAGAGAGAGAGAGAGAGAGAGAATATACTATAACACTATAACATATAGCTAGTGAAATCAAAGTTTTTAGCTTTGTTCTTCAACTCGTCTTGAAGAAGCTTTTTTGCCTTTTGTAGCCAATCTTCTAGTTTGTCCTGGAGAAGTAACAAACAAGCAATGAAATATATTGAGCTTCAGCTGCATTGAGAAAGCACATTAAGTACCGAGATATTATTATCTGTTCAATCAGATATCCATAATGTTTCTATTTGCCTGTTTTAAGTCATCATTTTGCATCTATAAGGTAAAATGTGCAGAAATTAATTTCAACCATGCATTTTTGGTTCCTAAAGAATGTAGGCTAGAAACACTCCACATTTAGCAAGACTTTAAGCGGATCAGGGGGCTGAATTGCAGATCAATAGTTCGACTACTAGAATGTTACAGAGCGCCTTGCTTTTGTTAAAAATTTAAAATAATAATAATAGTAATAATAAATAAATAAATAATTTAATAAATTGCTAAGTATTTCAGAAATCCTCAAACTCTATAGCTAAAGAGTTGCAGAAGAGTTGCATAAGAGGAGAAATTAGATAACAATGGTGTAATGAACAGTGAGCACATTTACAATATTTCTTTCTACATGGGTCAAACCAATGACTTTAAGCATCCAAGACATGAAGGCAACTTATCCAAATACAAGTAAAATTTCAACAGCTATAGCAACAAAAGGTAACTTTTCCTAGCACAATTCTACAAAACAGCCTACGTGCTCGGCTTGACCCAACATTGTCCATTATTAAGAGTAGGATTATGCTATAATCCTGCCTCCATAATCCTACCTCCTTCCTATGTAGGATGACTGTAATAAATGACAAGGAACATCCAGAGGCTAACTTAAATGAAAGAAAAGGAATTTTACAATTACGGTGAATGATCCACAACTTCACCGTTTTCCAGTTACTCTCTTCATCCTCTCCATCCAGCAAAACCATATCGGCACAGCACTGGCGTCGTCTCAATACCAATTCACCTACCGTAACAAGACATAGCCAGAAGCCAGAAGGGAATGAAGAACCAAGAATATCCGTCTCTTCCCCTTTCCTCCAATTCTCAGCTAAAACAGAACCCATCCCACTTTAACTAAGACAAGTCACATTAGCACCTAGAGTTCCCCCACTGTTTCTCGGAGCAGCAGCATCATCTCAAAAGCACCCTCATGGCAAAAAAGGCAAACGAATCGGAAGCATTCAGCCACCCACAAAGCAAAAATCAAACACCACCCACCACCCACCACCGCCATTTCCCTCAAATACAAAAGAAAAAAAACATCAAGGATGCAAGCGCTCCCACAACGAGCGGACTTGAAAAGGCACGTGAAGACCTAATCCCGAATGACAAGGCGCGGCGCGGCACATTCAGGACGCCATTGCACAGAACGACCAAGTGGTCGATGATATCGACGATGTCAATGACCATACCTTCGAGAGGGAGAGGCGGCAAAGGCCTTGACCAATGCGGCGGGAATCAAGTGGAGCGGCGGTGGCAGTAGGTGAGGGAGTCCCACCAAGCGAAGAGCGTAGAAGCGGTCGAGGGAGAGAGTGATGGAAGGGTGGGAAGAGAAACGAGATCTAGGGTTTTCTTGGTTTTTAAAATGGGCAAAAGTGGTTTTTCAATAAACTTTTGAGGACAAAATAGGCAACTTACCATTTTCATTAAAGAGGCATTCAGCATTTTCAAGGGTGGACTTTCACTTGAAAGCCTCGTTGCCAAACACCTCAATTTGGGTTGAAAGAGCTTTGGAGCTTGAAGGGGCTTTCTAAATGCCCATCCACCCTGAGGCTGAAAAGGGACAGTGGTGGCCAGCTATCTTGGTGGGTCAGGTGAGAAACAAAAAGGATAAGTTTGAAGGGAGATGGTCCCCCAAAAGAGAAACCGATTTTCCCCTCATCCCTATCTCCTTGCTCCCTCCCTCCTCTCTTCCCTACGTTCGACGATTTCTGCTTCTGCCTTGCTTTCGTTCTTCTCGGTGGACCGAACCATTCTGCTCCGCTCCTTTCATTTTTCTTCCTTGCTGATTCTCCATCGAACCACAACTCGTGTCTTCATCGATCCAACGCCGCAGCAGCTTCTGCCCACGCGTCTTCTGTTCATGAAGCCAGCTCCTGTCCGGTCAACTCCTCTCCCTTGAAGCACCAACGTTGACCCTTAGCTGCTAGCGAAGCCACCGAACGCCCATCTTCTCTCCATCCACGCGTCCACTGGCCCGTCTCCTTCGGTCAAGCTTCTTCGTCCAGCAGAACCAGTTGACCCGCAGTTCCTTCGTGCGTCCACCGAAGCCACAGCCACGCGTCTTCAACAGCGCAGGAACAACGTCCGCGTCGCCCTCGTTTCCCCAAGCTCGACGCCAACAAGTCACGAATCCAGCTTCAACCAAGCAGCTTCCAACGCCACCGATCGAGGTCAGCAGTCCAGCGAAGCTTGGCCCAGCAGTCTTCAAGATGTCCAGCAGCCCAAGTCGTTAGCTATCTCAACTCAAGTGAGCCCAGAAATTCCGTGAAAGTCAGTCAAGCAGCCCACAAAATTACAGCTCCAATTCAGTCTCGCGGGCCCAGTGAATTAAGTCCATTCAGCCCACGATTTGAAGCCTAAGTGAAATCAGCCCAGAAATTCAGCAGGCCCAACCCAACTTGGGTCCAGCCCAAAAGCAAGAACAAATCTCAGTTGGGCTGAGATTTGTTGGGCCAAGTTTAAGGCCCGGTCCAAGCCCGCCGGTGTCGTCGAAAGCCCGATTTTGGGCCGTCGTGGTGTCAGTCCCGTTTTTAATCAAGTGAGTTTCTTCACTAACGCTTTCTTAGTTCTTAATTATCTTAGGGGTTGGTTAAATTTAATTAAGTGCGATTAGGTGGTTAGATTAGTTTAGATTAATTAAATTAGTGACTTATTGACGTATGTTAGGTGGTTAGACCTAGTCTTTAGCATGTAGAAAGGTTCGGTTATTTATTGAATGCATCTCGGGATTTTTTCCGATCCATTTTGGGCTCCAATCAGGCAATACGGGCCTAAATTGGATTTTTAATATTTATTTATGTTTCGAAATTAATTATTTTTCGGGAAATTCAACCAGGATGGCCGGTGACCGAAATTTCGTGCTGATTGTCGTGGTACAGTCCGTTTATTTAATTGAGTTTCAATTTATATGGAATTGATTTAAATTGTGAAATTTGAGGATTTATCCTAAATTGTTTGTTACTGAATATTTGATTGGTAGATGGCCGAGTATGAGTATATAGTGCCAGTTACGTTGATGGGCTATATAATAGAGATAATGGTGATAACTAACTAAGAATATCATTGGCTAAGACCAATCAAGTATGATGTTATTGGACATACGTGGTTCGGTGATTGGAAGTACGGTGATTGGAAGTATCACTGACGAAAACGGCACCTTAAAGAACGCACATGAATGACTTATAGACAAATGTGGTTTGGTGATTAAGGAAATATCACTGATGAAAACGACACATTAAAGAACCTACAATGTTGTCTATTGCCGATGTCACCTTGGTGAAAACGACGCTCTAGAAAGGACACGTGGTTCGGTGATTAAGGATATCACTGGTGAAAACGGTGCTTTAAAGAACGCATGGTGTTGGTGATCGGTATGTTATTGGCGAAAACGACGCCCGAGAAACATATGTGATTTGGTGAATGAGTACACTATTGGGAAATTATGGTATTAGTGGGAATGACCTAGAGATAGTCCGGCTGACATGTAATCGACTAAGTCGACTGATCAATGCTTGATCGGATGTCGTGAATTGTTTGAATATCTGTGTTTAACCTTGAATTGCAGGTTGGAACAGAGGTCAAGGTAAATCCTCTGACTCGTGATGTGCTTAGACAACCGTTTGGTGTATTAGTTTACTAATTGGGTTTTATGAGGTAGAACTTGCTGAGACGTAGTCTCATCCTGGTTGTGGGATAATATTTCAGGCCCCTAGATCACCTGAGGATGAGCCGGCATCTGGAGCCGAGGATGAGCTTAAAGAAGAAGATGAAGAGCTTAAAAGAAATGAGCTGAGTGGAGAAGAATCGAAGGAGGATCAATATGATCTTGAATACGATATGGATAAGAACTGAGATCACATCCTCTATTGTGAACCCTGTATATGTGTGGATAGAATGAGACTAAAAAGTTGTGAATAGTTTTGTGAAGCTCTTCGAATTATGCTCTGTATAAAAGTGTGATTGTGAATTTCAATATGAAAAATATGGTTTGCTTTTCTATCCTATTGTTTTATTGTTTGGGGATTTTATAACTGCTTCTGCATGCGTATAAGAATGAAAGGGTCCGCGATACATAGTCATGGGATATCGCATTCTAAAATCGACCAAGTAGAAAGATGGGTGCGTTCCCGAGGATCGAGGCGTGACAGATGGAGAGTAATCCTGATTTATCTCATGTTTGGTGATACTTTGAGCGTTCTCGAATATTACCTAGATTTCTTCATCTTTACGATTACTTAAGGAGAAAATTTGTTGATTTTATTTATGCTGGATGTGGTGTTGGTTTCTTTTTATTTTGGAGACAAGATATCATATTAGAGATCTTGATTGCTAATGTTTGATTATTTCAATTTAAAGATATAACCGAGATATATAGTTTAATTACCTTGCATGTGTTTGATAATATAGATATACACATGAGCATTGCCCACATCCGATTCGACTAGAGGGCATGCCAATTTAGTGGTTTCATAATCAGCCTCCAAGAGTGCTCAAGCACAACGACGCCAATAGGTGGCTAACTTTTTGCGTCTTCGACACATTCAAAAAAATCCTTCTCCCTGCGTTAGGTTCCAATTTAACCATGACTGTTTAGCCTTGCGGTGTTCATGATTCCTTGAGCATTTCGTGCCGGTTTCTTGGCTTTTGTGCTGCAGCAAATATACAATATGGAAGCTCAAATCTAAAGTATATAAAACTAAACAATAATTGACGTTGCAACTACAAAACAGATGAGAACCCAGTAAAGCAATTTAGCAAAATTGTTGGGGATAAATAGATGATAGGGCTTATTAGAAAGCTCTTCCAAACAAGGCCGGGAAAACTTAGTATAATGATTGGTAGCGCCAGCAAGACAGATAGCTAATACAATTGATTTAGCAAATTGTTATAAAGGAAGTCTGTCAAATCACAATGAAAAATTGACAGCGACGATGAGAGAACAACGACTTAGAACATACATCAAACCACTCAAATTCCTTTTTCGCAAGAGATCTTGGCAACTTTGGCTTTTTCGACGTCTCTCGAATATTGGCTTTCACCTCACCGGAAATTAGAACTAGGCACAATATGTGCGGATAGCTATATGTTATCTAATTCAGAAAATTCAGGAGCCGTTGTTCAAGTATATATATTAACAGATGCAATCAAAGTCGAGGTAGGCAGAAAACTTTCCGTTCTAACGAAGACAAAACCAACTTATCGAAGGAGGTTTCATCTAGACGACAACAAGAGGCAACATTTAGGATTCAAGAAGCAGATAATATCTCACGACGGGACAAATCAATCAAGAATAGCCAAAAACGTGGGGTTAATTCCAAAAAAAAGCACCAACTTTAGTTCGATGGACAAATCTCTACCAAACTTTTTTTTGTCTCATAAAAAGCACCAACTTTAGGTCGATGGACAACGCTTGCCCAAACTTTTTTTGTCTCATAAAAAAGCACAAATTTTAGGTTGAGTGACAATTTTGGACCAATTTTTTTTTTGTTTGGAAAAAAAAATCATCAACTTTCACTTAAATTCTAAATCTAGCCACCCTTTACTTATATTCATTGATTGTCCTTAATCCATGTGCACTTGTTGGCTAACACCATCCATTTTCTTCTTGTTTAAGCCATAGCTTGAAAAATAATAGTGAAACTATGCCATCTCCTATACTTCACTAGTAAGTAAAAAAATCTCCGATTGAATTTCTCTCGCTAGACTTTATTATTTTGTCATAATATGAAACTGTAGATCACCGTTTGTCAAGAGAAACCATGGATAAGATCCACCAACCTCATAGCTAGAATTTTTTCTCTTGAAATAAGGTTAACTTCAAATATAAAGTTAATGGTAAATGTTAGATTTTGGATAGGAGTGAAAGTTTGTTATTTTTTATGAGACAAAACAAAAATGGGGCCATAATTGTCACTTAATCTAAAGTTTGTGCTTTTTTACGAGACAAAAAAAAGTTTGGGCAGATTTGTCCCTCGATTTCAAAAGTTTGTGCTTTTTATGAGACAAAAAAAGATTTGGCCAAATTTGTCCATCAGCCTAAAGTTGATGCTTTTTTATGGAATTAGCCCCAAAAACGTGCAAAAAGTTCGACAGTAAACATCTCAACCAAGTGTAAAGTACCATCCTGAGGTCACGAACATACAGGAGTATAGAATGTCGTTTCTGCACGTCAAGACATATAACATAGTAGCCAACGAACTATGTCTTCCGTGTAGGGCTTCAAAATCAATCTTATACTTGCGCACCAATACTCCAAATTATAATTTTTTTGCTTGTGGGACACCAATACTCTAAATTGTCTTTTGTCTGGCCAGTACCATATACTTGTACTTGTAATCCCAAAATATCTTATGTTAGACTATCAATTTATAATGCTTGTTGAAAATTTGACGTGACAGCATTGGTGGACCATCTCAAGCAAACGGATCTAACTTGGCAATGGACGCACGTTGCCATGTTGACCAAGAGCATAGCCACATCAAAGTTTAAATGTCCATGCACGCTATTGCGTTTGATTTCAAATGGTCATATGGATAGAAGGTACTTTTGGTTATCGGTACAGATTTGAGAACATTAACGAGACGAAATAGAGTTGGGGGTATTGGCATCCATGGGAAATTTTAGTTTTTTTTTTTTTTTTTTGTCGTTATCCCTGAAAACAAATGCCATTTACCAGTTGTGACTTAAGAGTCCAAGCAAATGCAACAACTCAATGACACACCAGGCGTGGCGCTTGTGATTTTATGACTTGCATCGGCCCTTCACACCTAGAGATTGTTCCCTGACACAAATCTACCTTATATTCAAATCATACTATCGATATTAGAATGGAAGATACTAAAAACAGTGCAAGTTACGTCCATCAATATAACCAATCTTTATCCAAGGAATAAAAAAATCATGAAGGACTTACATAGATTTGGGCAATAAATTTGTGGGGACAAATATAGGATTTATGAAAACATTGTATATTGACAAAGTTACCATCTCAAAAGAAAAAAGTTCTGATAGATTAAAAATTAAGTTCGAAATTAAGGTAGGTTGAACTTATAGGGATTGAGTATTTTTTTTTTTTTGGCCAATTACAAATTTGAGGTTGAATCAACTAAATTCAATGTAATACATCAGAAATGTTATCACATCCGGCATTGGGCCGACATCACTAGCAAATTGACCAGAGAAAGTTATCTCTAAAAAATTCATCTCTTTATTGTCACTAAATAAGGTCGTTACTCTTAGGAGTGAATGTAGGAAGTGCAAAAGGAGAACTAAGTGTGAACATTCAACCACCAAAGGCGTCTTGGGGATAAGCAACAGCTAAGCATTGCGGCCATCAATCTGTCTTTTTATCTTTTTATAGTTCAAGTAGCTAGCTTACTTCACCTCGTGTCGGAAGTGATTGATTGAATCGACCCGCCTGATAAGGCAACTAGACTCAATCACTAGCAACTGTGACATCTTGAATTTCAGGTTTTGATTTCGATCGATTGAGTTGGGCATTTCATCAATGCGATTAGAGTTCTTTTCCTTGAGCTGATGACTCATGGGATAACTAGTCTATCATGTGAAACCGTTAAGAGATTTTAATGCATTAGATTCGAGAATTTGACCAAGAAATGACATTTCGACCGAGCTAATCTACAAGGGTCATTATGGCATAGTTAAAAATCGATTAGAGACTGGAGATAGGTTGACTCGACAAAGGCATGTGATCAAGTGTGGGTGATCCCACCAGATTGCATGATTCTTGTCAATCGGCACTGGACCGACTTTTCTGTCGTTTTGGTACCCTGTGTCCGTATTTGAAACTTTGACATTCTCATGACAACCGAGAGTTGCCAATGTGTTGAAGATGTACATTGTAGCTTGAAAATGATCAATCACAGGTCAAATGCATAAAAATTTCTAAAAGCTACCCGGTAGATTATGACGCGCTAGTATCGTGCGGGAGTAAAATCAACCGTGAAATTGAAATCGAATTTTGAACTTGGAAATCATGCTGTGTCACAAATCATTTTAGGAACATTGACTCATTTTCGGAAGATTTTTCATGCAAACCGAGTTTTTCAACAAAATAATCAAGTATGGTTAAATTGGTTCGGAAAATTGATAGGCCCGCTTTTGGTTGTACTTTTGGGATCCAAGATGGTTCTATGGTCAAGTAAATATGTGAATTGAAGTGTGGTGACATTGGATTAATTTATGGACTTCAATTTGGTTCAATTAGAAGAGAATTGAATGAAATTGAAAGAATTGATGTACAAACTTTCAAAATTCGTATGCCATGGTGCAAGAGGCATTTTAGACCAATTGGAGGATTGTTGTGGAAGATTTGAGTGAGTGGAAAGTGAGGTCATATGAGGTCATGGTGGGGCCAAAGTGGAGGGGATTTTGACAAATGTAGGGTGCACTTTTGCTCTAAAAAAGGTGGGCTCTCACATTATCTTCCTCCTTGAATCAAGGACTTTGCCTTAGGAAGGGGAGAGAGAAAGCTATGCAGAACCAGCTCGTTCGACCGCCCCTTCGTCGCTTGCACGACTGCTCACCCGCATGTCGCCGGAGTCGTTTGCCACCGATGTCGCTTTTCTTTCGCCCACGCGACCAGCCAGCATATTGCTCTGCCTTTGTTTGCGCACTAGCTCGCTGCTCAACTGCTGCTCGTGTGACCCCAACTTAGCCACCGTCGAAGCTATGCCACCGCAGTCCTGTCCCCGGAGTAGCCAAGGTCGCCGTTGCCACCGTAGCGCACTCGCTCGCACAAGCTTCTCCGCCGTGCATCCCTGCTAGTCCACCTTTGCCCGACCCTCCAGCGTCGTCGTCCGACGTCACCAGCTACTGCTCGTCGTCGCCAAGGCCGCTGGAGGTCTTCCCTGGCTACCGTGAGCCACCGCAAGTCATCGCCTGACCTATCGCCATCCATCTCCACCAGTTTCGCGCCCAACCAACAACTGGCGCACCTCCGTCCGACCTTGAGCAGCAACTAGAGTTTCAACAAAGTTAGGATCTTCAAGACCCATTTTGGGTGCCTTCCAGTCCTTGCTTGGTGTCACCCTGTGGAGGTTTGTCGACCGCCTTGCCGTTGTCTTCGCCAGAGACTCATCGGAAAGCAATTCTGGTGAGTTTAACTCCTAAACCTTGATTAGAGGATTCATGATGCTTAGGGGGGTTTAGTTTAAGTTAAGTGAGATTATGTGGTTAGATTAGTTTAGTTAAGTGTGGATTAGATTAAGGGGTGTGATTAGTTTAGTGTATGTTTAATTAAGGTTAAATAGATGTTTATGTTAGTATAATAATGATTTGGCCTTAATTGATTATTTTTGAATAAATAAGTATTTCTAAATTATTTAATTATTTAAAAATATATTATATTATATAAAATTATTAAAATATTATTATCTAATTAATTTTCGGAATAAATTTAATTATTTATTAATTCCGAAATTATTTTGGGGCCTTAAATTATCATAATTTCGTGTTGATCACCGTCTAGGTAGCACGGACATCTGCGACACGACACGCGACACGACACGACACGACACGCGACACGTTATTTTTCAAAAAAGTAGAGAATCCGACACGTTCGACACGTTATATATTAAATGAATATTTTTATTTTTAATTAATTTAATTCAAATTCAGTATTTTTATTTTTCGAAATTATATTTTAATCCTATTTATTTATTTTTCCATTAAAAAATTTTTTCACTAAAGTCCACTCCACCCTCTTCTAGTTCTTTCCTCGTCCATTTCCCCCCTCCCCCCAAATTTTTTTCTTTCCCTCCCCACCATCGTTCGTTTCCCCCACCCCCAAATATATTTTTCTTTCCCTCCCCTTCACTAACAGACAGGCTGTCCCTGTCTCTTCCCCTCCCCCAATACGCAGTGGCCATCAAAAACCCGTCCGTCTCTTCCCTTCCCCAATACGCGATGGCCCATCAAAAACCCTAGCTTTGCACGACCCTTCCTCTTCTCATTCCTCGCCGCTCGCCGCACGCCACACAAACCCCTTTCCTCGCCGCTCGCCGCACGACCCCCTTCCTCGCCGCTCATCGCCTCTCACCGCTCGCCGCACGACCGCCTTCCTCTCCTCTTCCTCTCGCCTTTGGCCCTTTCTCCCTCGCAGCTGCAACTCGTTGGATCCGTCGCAGCATCACGGTGGCGGCCGTCTCTCGCCGTCGCGGCCTCCTCTCTACTCCCTCGCCGTCGCTTCCACCTCGGTCATCTTCCGGACACGCGTGTCGAAACGTATTGGGCACGCGTTGACCGCGTGTCGGATTTTCGACACGCGTTGACCGCATGTCCGACCGTGTCCAAGCGTGTCGACGTGTCCGACACGCTCCGACACGTGTCGGACACGACACGGAAGCACGGACAACGTGTCCGTGCTACCTAGATCACTGTTATGTATTTAGATTATGAATTTGATTGTTAGATATTGTAAATTGAGTGTTGATTGTAAAAAGTATGGATTTTATTAAAAAAATCCCGAGTGTCAGGTTTGACACCAAAATTGGATTTTAAGGATTATATTAAATAGTGGGGTTTGAAAAAAAAGTAAGATATTAGTTATTTTTTATTTTTTATTTTTTTCTGGTTCGAAATTAACGTGTCCCCACACACATGAATAATGCGAAGTGTCCTGAGTTGAGTATAAATTTGTTGTGTGTTAATTAAGAGGAAACCATCCTGAGCTATTGAGCTGGACGTTACCCTATATGGGATGCCCCTTACAACGGGCTTGGGTCGCAATTGATTTTGGACCTATGCTCCTTCGGGAACACTGTAAACATAGTGACGAAGCCGTGCTCCAAGGTGGGGAGACGATGCCTAGCTAAATGCTAGTAGATAGCTGAACTGCGAGTAGGCTATGCCCTTGTGTGGTAGTGAATAACAATTAGAACGCATGCTATGGTTGTTGATTATGTGAAAGTGATTGCGTTCCAGTTGTTTAAGTTCTTATTACTTTCTGTGATTGAGTGATATAAAATGTACTAACCTGCATGAAAGAAATAAGGCAAGGTAAGTCTTCTGTGTAATGTGGCTAGGCCACCCTTGGGTGTATTTTATTTCTAATAGAGGTTTAGGGGGTGAACTTGCTGAGACAATGTCTCACCCCGTCGTGGGTCAATATTTACAAGTCCCTAGATGGAGGAGCGTCACGTGCGGTATGGGGTCCCACAGACGATAGATTTTGAGTTTACCTATATCCCTATTCCCGGGACCACCCTGACTTGGGAGTTGGTTGAGTCCATGGTTTGGGTCGATGAGGGATTACCTGAGTTGGTCCCTTACTGATTCAAGGGATGGTTCATTGGCTTCTGACAAGGGGGTAAAGAGGGTCCCTTGCAAGGTTTGATGGCCTCCTATCGGGACTGGGGAGTGGGAGGCTGCACACCCTATGGACCTGGACACCCCCAATGGTGTCGTAATAGATCCAAAGCCCTCGGTGGCCATGGATGAGGACCTAGCGTCTCTAGAGGTTGTTGAGTCAGATGTGGGATCGGTGAGCGAGTCTGACTAGTAGTCTTAAGACCGTTCCTTCTTTTTGGTGGACTGATCCTTTATGTAGGCTGACCCCTTTTTGATGCATATAAACTCTGACCCATTTTTAATATATGTAAACTCTGATGTGAATATCTATGAAAGTATGTTTGATTTTGCAAGAGTTGGTTTCCTGCTTATCTATTCCGTAAGTCTTGTCAAGGGTATTATAATACGTTCCGCATGCTCATATGAAATGAATGGGGCTGGCGACACTACCTGGGAATGTCGCAATTGCACGACCATGGTGAGTTGTTCGCTCGCTCGGGATTCGGGGCGTGACAGCAACTGTTGTGATTCCATCTAACTATGCCAAGGGCTCCATGTTTTGTTTCTCCTCTTCATCTCAACCGCGCAGAAGGTGAAAATTCCGGTGTCAAGATTCGACCAAGCAAAAAATTATCCTTTTGACGCAATGCCATGTGTAATGAATCGCTTGACCAGCTCATCTGTATGGAAAAAAGCAGAGTCACCTAATTTCTTTATTATTATTTTAAAATTTTTGCCTTGGATAGTTATCTAATACAGGATTAATTAATTCACTTAAACATATAAGCTTGGTGACCTATTCCATCTCATATCCTAAAATCAGTCTGACAGCCATCATGAAAAAAGCACGCTGTTAAAAAAAGGAGCCACCTTGCGAGCCCAGTCACCGGAGTGCATCCAAGCCGGAAATGGTCCAAGAGAATGCAGACCGTAGATTTTGCTGAGGCAAATGAAAATTTTTAGAGTAAAAAATGTCACGAGTGCCATAATTTTTTTTTTCGAAGCACTAAAGTGCCATACAGGTGAAAAATCGTTCACTTTGTTGCCTAGTCTGACAATTTATCTTAGGTGGCTTTTTTAATAAAGTTTATAATGCGACCAGACTTGTTTTTAAAAAATAAAAAATCAGATCCAAAGTGGAAAATGGACGAGAGAACATGGCAATTGAGACTAATACGACTACGATTCATGGCAAGGATTTAGAGAAACCAACTCTCTCTCTCTTTGTGACGGCCATTGGCTGCGCCGTCAGACTACCTTCATTCCTCAATGAAGTTGCTCGAGGAGAAACTCCACGTGACCAGCTTCACCTTCTGATGGGTGAACTTGTAGAGTTTTGATCCAGCGAGCGATAATGAGAAGTCATCTGAGAGTGTCGCAAGCAGGGGTTATTCAAATCGATTAGAGAGAACCTTTGGAATGAGTTATCACCTTCTTCTTGGGCTAGCACTTACTTGGCTTCTCCTTTGGTTGTGCAGCAACTTGTGATTGTAGACCTCCATGAAAATTTCTTCATAGCCATTTGGCGAAAAAAAGTTTCCGACTGACTTGATCCGCAAACTTCAAAGCTTGCACATCTTGAACGTGGACACTGAGCACCTATACTTCAAGTTTCTTGGCGTTCAATAGGGTACCAAATCAAGTGAGGAATGGCTATGTATCAGAACTTCAAAGGAGATCTTTTTCCTGTGACTGGACTATTGTATTTTTTGTCCTATACTAGTATGAATCACAATGAAGAAAGCGTTCACTTGTACCAGTGATTACTGGAAATGCGAAAAACCGATGGAGACTACCTGTCCGAAAACTTGAAAACGACAAATGTATCTTAAATTCGTACGATTTTACATGTCAATGATCTATAGCATTTCACATGAACTATAATGGTAAGTTTTGCAAGATCCACAACAAGAAATTAAACTGAACTAATTTTTTTTCCTCAGTTTTCAATATTTGCAGCTAGCATCAAACAATTCGTTGCTATAAAAACTAGTGTGCATGACCAATAATCATAGCCACAATCGAATAATTATTCATCATTGAATAAAAAGGCGTCTCAATTGCCACGAAGGGTTGAACCTGTACGACAAATGAAAACACTCATTTTCAGATTACAACCAAAAAGAACAAGCAGCTGAGATTCTACATCTTGGAATCCAAAGATATGCCGACTAGGAATCCTATTTTCAAAATATAAAGGGAATTCTTCAACCACAGAGAGATTCAAATTAGTCTTGTTACGTCATTCTGGATTGCATGCGCATCTGCCTCCTGTCATTCTAAAGTAGCCTCCAAGGTCTTAATAGCTGCAACCAATTTTGAAAGATCACCACAAAGCAAAAGAGATTTGACAACACAATATCGAGCTAGACAGCATCAAATGGAAATATGGAGCGCATAAACACACAGAGACCAGAAGATGAAGAAAGATTTTTGTGGAGAAGCGAGACACAATCAAAGAAAGAATCGAGCTAGACAGCATCAGATTCAGATAAGTGAGTCCCTCGTCGTTGCAACTCGTAATCAGATGTTATCTGTCTTTTTTTCGATGAGTAAGATTTTGTTCAGAAAAAAACACAACAGAAAGGGAGTAATCCTGTTACAAGATAAAAGTACACAAGCTCAGGCATTAGGAAGCACAACGAACTCTTATCAATAAGATGAAGTTGAAGAGCAGAGTGTGAGAATCCTGCTTATGCCCATACTAGGCAAAGAGAGTCAATCGGCATAAACCCTAAAGCCCCAAATCGATTCCAGTGGAGGAACAGAGAGAGACACAGGCAGATGGTGTCGTTTTCGCAACTTCAGCCACACTCAGATAATTTCGCAACCAAAATAGTGTGGAATTCATGTCACCACCTTGTGACCTTCATTATCCATTTAAGCCATTGTGTAGGATTTTTAATGGGTTCATTGACCAAACTGTCACGGATGGTAAATGTGTCATACAAATATAGATATGGTATTTTTGGTGAAAAAAAAAAAGAACAGAGATATATTTTGGGATTTTTGTGGCTTGTTCCCTAAAAAAATATTTGGTCTATGCTGCGACATTCAACTTATTTGTGCCATCAAAACATGCAAGTAAGGTTTCCTTTTTAAGTTATAAAAGTCACCTAAATGCTTATAGGGTATGGCGTGCTCTAAGTAAGTAAAATATGATGGCAAATACCCTCCTCAAGGGGAAACAAATTGTAGCGTAAGAATTTGGGAAGAGCTCATAAACATTGGGAAAACGATTGTACCTCAAATGCTTTAGGCAATGAAGGAAAAAACTCAAAGGTTCTTCGAGTCCGTGTTGTTCCCACATCATTTTCCCAAAAGTCCTAGCCAAATTGTACCCACAATCCTTACTTATCTTCCATTCTAGCAGATCTTCTAAAAGTGCACGCTCAGAAATATCCTCTATTGATGAACCAAACACATATAGTTCCGATAGGTTCTTCAAATATGAGATATCAAGTGTGGTCAGCAACGGGCATATTCCAATATGAAGTTTTGTGACAGTCGAGGGAATTTGCGAAATGCGTTCTAGAGCACCGCAATTGAAAAGCTGAAGAGTCTTCAAGTAAGGAAGTGTACCTAATTCAGGAGATAGGTTAGTAATGTTTGGGTGACCCAACGTCAAGACTTCCAGTTTGGATAATTTCCCAATCCACTGAGGCATGGGAACCTGCACCAACTCAGATTGGCTAGAGAACGCAGGCTCTATGATGATGAACAACAGTAGCTTCAGATTGATCAAGTTGGAAAGATCATGATCGACTGTTAGTGCATTAAATACGATTGCCAGAGAAGTTAAGCTTTCTGGAAGCTTTGGCAAGGCTGGTACAACTGATTCTGGTAACAAGAATAACTTCAATGCTTTTAGATTCTCCAGATTTTCCATAGAGTCAGGTAACACAATGAGTTTTGAATTGGATAGATCTAACTCAGTCAATGATCGTAATTCCTTAATGGAGTCGGGTAGATGAGTAATGTGCGTGTATTTCAATGAAAGCTTCAACAGCGAAGTTAGACAATTGAGTGAGTCCCTTGCTTTTGATGACGGTGAAATATGAACATGGGGACTCTCCATGTTCTCGACACCCCACCAATCAGGAAGTCTTTTTATAGAAGTTCCATCAAGGAGAAGTTCTGTCAGAGCAGGCAATGTACCCAGCTCTTTTGGCAAATGGTAGAGACTATAACAAAAATTCAAGTTCAAGTACTCCAAGTGCTTCAATTGGCCAATTGACGAGTCAATTTCAGCCAATTTACGACAATCTTCAATAATCAATCTCTCCAATGTCAGGAGTCCAGAGAAATCGGGAGTCTTGGACAAACGCTTACATCTTGAAAGATTAAGAACTTTTAATTTCTTGGCTCTCTGTAATGCCAACAAAACAAACGTCAATAAATCTGTTAAATCAAGAGAATGTCCACACTCATAAAGAAGACTTCTCTAGAGCTAAGAGTACCTTAATATGTCTCCATCCGTCCCAATCATGAGTTAATTTACTTCCTGAAAAATCAAGAATGACTAGATTACTTAATGAAAACTTACTCAACTTAAGTATCCGCCGAGGAAAATTATGCCAAGAGAGCCATCTTAAATTGGGAAGGAGTTGGTTCTTGCTCAGTGAAAAATCCATACGCGAAGTGATGAAGGGCATGTTATGCCAAAAAAGTGTAGCTTGGGAGAAAAAACGGTCAACTCTCTCATAAGAGAGGAGTTCACTATCCACTTGAAGGAACCTTAAATTTGGCAGCGCTGCAAATCCTTCAAGAGTGAAACAATACTGTGACCAATCCTCAAATTCCAAACAGACGGCTTCGAGCTTTGCATTTCTCTAAATGAGCAAACAAAAAAATTTATTAAAAGAAGGATGCGGTTAGATAATTAAGAGAAAGATCTAGGTCATCTTTGCATTTGAGGTATAGTTCATATTTATCTAAAGATACTTGAGTTCACTCTCATCATTCTTATAGACCAATTTGGAGAGGATCGACATAGGTTTTGAAATTTGAAAATTAACAATTTAAGAAATGTTCTATAATGTGTGGAAATTTTTACATTATATATGTGGAGTTAATTGTGATTGTTGTCATTGAGGGGGAAAGTGCCCTTGAGTACAAAGGAATTCTCATGCACAAAGGAATTTAGATCCAGGATCTACCTTCTCTCTCAGTAGCATCTCTAATGCGTCATTGTGATTCCACAACCTACTTTGCTTATCTAATTCGCCCCCACTTTCTTGAGAAACAATTTCTCTACCGAGATCTTTGAGTTGATCATGCATCCACAGCTTATTATCTTCTCCAATTTTAATCAATGACATCAACTGAAGAACTTCAAGACCTTGTATTGGGCATAAACCACAATCTCTCCACATATATATCACTGTATTCTTATCACATCCATTGAAAAAACAAGCTATATCAAGAAATATTTGTCTCTGACAGGAATCTAATTCTTCATAACTTATCATCAACTTACTTCCAATCCCCTCAATGTGACCTTTTTTCCACTTCACCAAGTAATCATCCCACATTTCTTTTTTTTGTCCACATATTGATAAAGTCGAACCCATAACCTCTAGAATCAAAGGAAGACCTTCGGCTATCTTCACAATTTCTCTAGATTGTTCCATCTTCTCAATTGGAGGGTGATCACTTCTAAAAACATGCATGCTAAAAAGCTGAAGGGATCTTTTGGGATCCAAACCACCAACTAAATAAGTCAATTTCACTCCGAATTCACGTAGGACATTCACTTTTCTAGTTGTTATAAGTATCCGACTTCCCAAATCAAAGCGACTTCGCCTCCCCAAAAGTGCAGTTAATTGATCCTTTTCATCAACATCATCGAGAAGAATTAGAACTTTTTTACTTGAAAATCTCTCTTCTATAGCCATTATTCCCTCATCCTTGGAATTTATACCTGGATGTGCCTTTTTAGAGAGGTTTGAGATTAGTTGAGTCTGCAAAAACACAATTCCTTTTGAATGTGAAGTTTCTCTAACATCGGCTAGGAAACAACAGTCGGTAAAGTCCCGAGAAAATTTGTTGTAAACTACTTTGGCAAGAGTAGTTTTTCCAATACCACCCATTCCGTGGATTCCCACAATCTTTACATCATCGGAGTTGGTGCCTAGCATTCTCTCAACTTCTTTCACAGATTCGTCAACACCAACCAAGAAATCACTAACCACCAAATACGCTTTCTTTAGCTCACTTAAAACCTTGGTAACCACCTCTTTAATTAGCTGTCCTTCGTGCCTAATGAAAAAAAAAAGACAAGTAAGGCAAAGTAGAAAAAGTTAGCTGAAACCTACGACAATAGGAATTGATAGTAGTCTGTGGAAGCCAAAGGATGCAACAAGAGGCGCAACTGCAAATGGAACAGACCACATTGAAATGATCTGGAAGAATAAATTATGGACATGCTAGGCAGATGCTCCAAGTAGTGCAGCATTCGAACAGTTACGCAACCGTCAAAGTACAGTAGGTGATCGCTATATCTTGCTAATTAGAAGAAAAGAGGCTGAATATATTTACCGTATATCTGATGTGATAACAAGCTCCTCCTACTCAAAATAGCTTTACCATTAGCATATAGAACACGTCTTAACTGTTATGAATAATAAATAAGAGATCCCTTAACTTTCAGCATACAACATAAGTTAATTTCGACCAACATTAATACGCACTCGCATTACATAAATACACGAAAAATTTCATACTTTACGTCATAAATATTTAATTGTCATATTATACTGTTGACACACTACTCAAAGAAAGGGAACCATCGTAGCCACAACTTTTCCATGTCAAAAGAAAAAAGTAAACTTTCAACGGAAAATTTACTTGAATTTCATGGTATCCTGTATCATGGCGTCAATCAAGGGCGGTAGATAATAAGTACCTGTTAGCCCCGTTTTCTATGTTCCATCCCTTTAACCCTCCAACCTCACTGAGAGCAGCTCTCCACTTGCGGAAGCTCTCATCGTCCACTCGCTTCTTGTTTTCATGCACGAGCAAGGCCTCACCGTACCCTCCGGTTTGGTATCTAACCTCAGATGGTTCGACATAGTAGAAAATGGGCATGATTATCTGTCCCTTCCTTTTCCAACACTCCACCATCTGGGCCAACTCCTTCAGACACCACTTACTAGAAGCATAATTTTTAGAAAAGATGGGTATGGAGATCTTCGACTGCTCAATGGCTCCAAGTAGATTCGGGCCGATCTCCTCACCTACACGGAGATCTTCGTCGTCTCTGTACGTATGGACTCCTGCATCTGTGAGACGGGTATAGAGATGATCCGTGAAGGCGATGCGCGTGTCCGGTCCTCTGAAGCTCAAGAAAACTTCATAGTCGCACCCTTCCATCTTGACCAGTCGCAGAGAAAATGAAGCACCAAAGTCGCCCTGCTTCAGCAATAGTAGATTTCTGAGCTCTATGAAGCCAAACGATATGGGACAAGTAAAAATGTTACCGCAAACTAAAACGGGTTCGAACGATTATGATTTATCTCGTCGATTTCAACACCAAGTTTCTCAGGATAGACAACATCAAGGAAGCAAGTTTCAGAGAACTTTGCCTGTGTCTTGAAAGGCTGAGCAAAAAGCAAATTCTATCTGACTTTTCTCGTCAACACGGGACACATGGTCAACTTTTCTCGACACGTTTCAATACGCGTGTCTAGAAAACGATGGAGGGTGAAGGTGAGGGTGAGGGAGTAGAGATGAGGCTGTGAGCGATTGCGAACCCGCAACGGCGAGAAATGGCGAGACAAGGAGCAGAGACTGAGGTGAGGGCCGTCACTGTGATGTTGCGATGGATCGACGACGAGGCTATAGCTGCGAGAGAGGAAGGGCCAGAGGCGAGGTGGTGAGCGGTTATGACAAGGACCGAAAGCAAGTAGAGATTCAGAGGAAGAGGAGAGGAAGGGGATCGTGCGGCAAGGAGGAGGAGAAGGAGGGCGCTGACTAAGGTTTTTGAGAAGGAAACTCAAAAAAATTGGATAAAGGGGGGATTCATGGACTTGGCGTGATTTTTCATTTTAGTGGGAGGGGAAGTGACAACCTCTCAAGTGGTGGGGGGAGGGAAAGAAAAGAGAAATAAATTATTTGGGTGGGGTGGTTGGGTGGAAAGAGACGAGGGAAAAAAGGGAGTAGGGAAAGAAAGGAGAAATAAATTATTTGGGTGAGTGGAGGTGACTTTCTTTTAATCGGAAAAACAAATAATTGAGATTAAAAAGTCATTTAAAAAAATAAAATACTGAGACGAGGAAAAAGGGGAGTAGGGAAAGAAAGGAGAAATAAATTATTTGGGTGGGTGGAGGGACTTTTTTTTAAACGGAAAAACAAATAAAAGAGATTAAAAATTAATTTTAAAAAAATAAAAATACTAAATATTGAATAATGATAAATTTTGGTCATTGTAGAAGATTATGAATTTATTTAAATAAGTTGATTCTAATTTCTTGTTAGTCATTAGTTTCATCAATAACTTTTGTCAATTTATTAATATTATTAGTGTATTCATTGTAGGCTTTTTTTTAAAATTAATTAATTATTTATAAATTTGAATCAAATTAATTAAAATTAAAAATATTCATTTAATATACAACGTGTTCCAACTTGTCGAAATTTTCTATTTTTGCAAATTTTCCACGAGCTTTACCCACTTTTCGACTCGTCTCATGGATCTCAAAAACGCAAGATCCAGGAAGCTTCGCAATTGTCTAGAGAGGCGGAAAGCCTTCCTATATAACCTGGCAGGCGGAAAGAAAGAAACGAGAAGAAGACGAGTTGGCTGACAAGCCGAGGTCCCAATTGGGGAACTCCAATGCGGCCAAGGTTCCTCATGAAGAACCAGTTCAATTGAATTTTAGCTCTGGTCAAAAGTCAATAAATTTGAATGTTCTTCATGATCCAGAAACTAGGCAAAGTCTTGTGTATACTATTTTCGTTAACGTGCTAAAGGAATTCTGCCGAATGCTTTGATTCTATATAGATAAAAATGTATGTCTGATCGCTTGTAAAGATAGAGGACCAGTTACTGAGCTAATGAGCCCTTTCATGTACAATATACTGTTTTTTTTTTTTTTTTTTTTTTCAGATTTGACAAAAACTGCTAAGAATAAATAGTGAACTGAAATTCTCATGTTTGGTTATATCTTGAGCGTACTTAAAAACTCTCCAGATTTCTATGTCTCTACGATTATTCAAGAAGAAGATTTATCGATGTTATTCATGTCCCACATCACTTTGGATGCACTTTCTTATGGATGCACTTGCTTAATTTGGAGACCAGAAATCATCTTGGAGATATTCAATATTTATAAATAATGTTCCAAGTTTCAACCGAATGATACGACTGACGTCGAATTCACATAGCTGGCATGCATTTGAAAGTATGCATATACGCATAGTGCATAAGCCTACCAAAATAGCCAATCCTTCGTCATCAAAGCACCATTCACATCAGAACACAGTTTCTCCCTCCATCCGGTTTCTTTTTTACCATAGTTTCGAAAGGGCATGCGAAACAAATATCATCTTTCCTCAAGCATGTTTGGTACGACTTCCTCACAGCCGCACAAGTGAAAAAATCTGCAGCTTCATTTCACTTCCATAATCTCGATTGCTGTCAAAGCCAAACCAACAATATACTTGTGGTATTCAAACTACTTTTGTAACATCTGTGATAATTTGGCTGCTGCAATCCAAGTTGGGGTATCATCGTTGGCAACTCTTTTCTTCCTCAATCCTTGGTCTATATTTTGATATCCGGCACATAAATTCAGAGACCGATTGTGGTACAATCTACTTTGCTAATCCAAGTAAGAGCAAATGTTCCAGCAATTCTCTCTTACGATCACATGATTTTCGCTAAAAATAGCTGAAATTATCATGGTTCATCTTAGACCCACGAGAGTAAGTCCATTGTCCCACTCATTCTCAAGAAACTCATCAGAAAAAAATAATTAGAAATGGGTAAACGGAAGTGAGAAGCTAGCTTATGTTAAATAGAATTGTCAAGTAACATCTAGAATAAAAAATGTATAAGTTACACCCCCTATGTGAAACACACCGCGCAAAAAGTGCATATATAGTACACGAAGTTCTCAATTGCCCTAAAAACTACACCCTTTCCTGTGGAAACTATTCTAAGCTTTCGTTTTTCACGGAAACAAAAAGCAGAATGCTTCAAAACTGAAAGATCATTCACGAGAATATGACTTCACAACTGGAGAGAGCCACATCACATGCAGGAATCCACATCTGTAAAACAAACTGAGTGAGCATTCACCCTGGAAGAAAGCCGGCAAAACAATTCATATCGTGCAACTATCGATGCAATGCTTGCACAGAGTGCCAATTCTCATCTATGACCATGTGAACATACAACTAACCAATGCATTTACAACCACACTTGACCAAATAAACCACTCGTGCTATATTTGGAAATTGTGCAATTTGTCAGTTATACCTCATGCTGCTGATGAAGAAAGAACCAAATGCCTCTCCATACTCTACTTCTCAGGATGTCCGCGTTTAGCTTTACGGCGCGCATGATTCTTATGAGCATTTCGTGCAGGTTTCTTGGCTTTTGTGCTGCAGCAATTTTACAAATGGAAGCTCAATCGAAGTGTAAAAAACTAAACAACACTTCATCTTCCAACTACAAATAGTCGACAACCAAATAAAGCAACTAAGCAACCTTGTACGGGATAAATAGATGGTATGAAGCTCACCCAAACAAGGCAGAGAGAAACTTCGAGAGAATAATGATTGGCAGAGCCAACAGAGCAGATGCCTAAGCACAATTTTTTTAAGAAAAATATTAAAAAGGGAACTCAGTATAACAATAAAAATTTGACGACGATGATTAAGAGAGCAACAACTCTATGAGAACATACCGCAAACCACACAAACTCCTTAGTTGCAAGAGGTCTTGTCAACTCATCCTTTTTCAAGGTCTCTCTAATACGGGCTTGTACCTGACCAGAAATTAGAACTAGTCATAATTTCTGAGGATAGCACATATTATACAACATAGAAAAACCAGAAGCCATTGTTCAAGCAGAAGATAAAAATAAAAAATAAAATTGATCGATACAATCAAAGTTGAGGTAGGCTGAAAACTCCTGTTCTAACAAAGACAAAACCAACTCATCCAAAGAGGCTTCATCTAGAGGAATGGGAGGCAACATTCAGGATTAAAGAAGCAGATAATATCTCACAACTGGACAACTCAATCAAGAATAGCCAAAAATTTAAAGAGTTTGACAGTAAACACCTCAACCAGGTATAGAATACCATATCAAGATCATGACCATACAGGAGTCTAGAATGTCGTTTCTGCACATCAGTACATACACCAGTACCTGATGATGATAACTTGAAGCAGACTTTAAGAACTTCCCGTAGACACGAACTACTTCCTTTGTGTAGGGCTTCAAGGTCAACCTTAGTTTATCAACATGAGGTTTTGTCACGGTAACAATGTTATCGATATGCGGCTTGCTGAACTTCTTGACTTCCTGCAGAACAGGACCATAGCCTTAATATAGATGTTCCAAGGAGATGAAGAGACAAGGGATCTCATATCTTATCCACCTGGTAGTAGGGATCGACAACTTCCTGAACCTTAATCAAGTGTGGAGTGAGAGCACTCTTAGATGACTCATAAACCTCAAGGGTTTTTGTAGTCAGAGAATGCACATGCGGCTCAAGAGATGTTTTTACTGTCAAGCAGTGCTCCTTCAATGCTGGAATCCACTCCTTGAGAGAAAAAAGGAATAACTATAATTTTAGACCATAGCAATGATATTAAGCATGTATGATAAGTAGATGATCCACCATACTCATTTAACTTTCAAGCATAGCTAGATCAGTGATCAGATTGACACAGCATCAACATTTCTACGAAAAATATAGCTTACCTTCTTCATCGTCTCTATGTGAGGTTCAGCCCACTTTGCAGCTTGAGATTTCTTTTCCGAGGTCTAGCACGGTTTAGAAAGTAACACAGTTAAAGCAGCAGAAGACAATAAAGTCAGAATGTCTGCTTGAAAGAGTGCTTGAGATTTCTTCTCCAAGGTCTAGCACAGTCTAGAAAGTAACATAGTTAAAGCAGCAGAGGACACAATAAAGTCGGAATGTCTGCTTGAAAGAGTACTATGAACCGTGGATGACCCTTTCCATTTACAATACTCACAACTTGGTAATAGTAAATGGTACCTTCTGAATAATAGTATTCATCGCAGGTTTTCCATGTTCTCTCCAGTGCAACTCAACGAAGGACTGCAATGAATGATCATCACATCACAATAACAGCTTTTACGAACAAAGATAGCACAAGAAGAACTACCTGAAATTGCATAAGATGTGTAGCCAACCAATGTGGAAGCCACGCACCATGAACCTGAGATAAAATAAAAAGCATCAGCTTCTAGAGAAGATGGAAAGACTAACATGATGCGGAAAAACATTGATCGTATCATACAATCATTTGCTTGCCCAATTTAGCACAAGATGTTTCTTGAATCTTCAAAATCATGTTTCCAAGAATAACCAAGTACCATCTATTACATAGGCTCTTAGGCACATCATATAATGTGAACAGCAGTGAGAGATTGTGATTGGGAATCTTTTTCAAAGTAAATCAATTTCATATTATCTTTTCCTAGTCTGTTATAGAAATATTTTTCAATGACAAAAATTTTCAGACAAGCAAGGGAAATCACCATTGTGCTACTTAGTAATGGAGATTTTTTGAAAACAATCTCGTTGTCAAGATCAATTCTGAAAAGAGTATCTAAAAGGGGTCTGTCAAATAACAAAAACACTGCCTTCTATTTCTGAATACAGAAGATACTGTTTTAAGAGTTAATAACAGTTCAGGTCTTGTACGTCTGTTAGCTCCTTATGCTTTGAAGCAGCTTCAATCTTTGCCTTCAATAGTTCCTCCTGATTAGCAAAAAAGGATATCACAGGAGGGTCATCCCAGAGTTTCAATTACATTAAACGGGGCATGAAGATATACATACCTCAGCCACTTTAAGAGCTCGTTCAGTTTTACGTATCTTTGACTTCTGCTCATCATTGATCTTTTGGAGCTGGCAAGGAAATTTATAAACTGATGTTAGCACACACCTACCAAACAGCATGAAGCTTGACTTTGCCAGCATTGCAGAGCAACAACTCAATTCTATATCTAGATATGCACAAAAGTATGCTTGAATACATCTTTCCAATTCATGGATGAAATCAACTGTATAGTTTGTATGACACCTAAAATCAAAACAAACACTTCAAGAGATTGTCTTATGTCAAGTAACCAAAGAAACATGATATGAATCTTAGTGCTGATCAGTTTCAAGCAGCCAAGCAGCATTGATTCAGACACCAAAGACTCAACTCACGCACATGAATTGCAGTTCAACTAAATCCAACTTCCAGGGCAATGTTTAAAGGAAAACCAATTGAGTCACATCTATAAATGCATCACTTTTGGAGAGTCCCCATAAAATCGAAAAAAAGCAAATGGTACACAGCTCATGTCACAATGTTCAATACATCATTGAGATGCTTTCTTATTTTTAAGTGGGAAATGCAGCAAGTGGTTGCCTGACATTATGACCACAAGCAGTATCACCGTTTACTCCTTTTTGTTAATCATTAGCTATTCTCATATAAACAAATCTAATATTCATATATTCTACAATGAATTATAACCATATTTGTTGTGTACATTTTTTTCCACCTTCTAAAAATGCATGCTAATTATGAAAACCATATAATTCTAAATGGCTCAAAAGGTAAATCACCTTTGGAAGGACAATTTTCTGTCCATTTTTCTATAAGTCTATCATCTAATATGTGCAATTGGAAAAGCATCAAAACAAGTAAGTTTGGTGAGACAGTGGTTTCAATAACCACCCTAAATAACCTATGGGTACATAAGAAATGTATGGAATCAGTTCTTTTTAATGAATAGATCCAATCACAACTTCGAAAATGGAATTCAAAGGGATCAAATAGGAAATGATACTTTGAATCATAGAATGATAATGAAATATATGATCAACCAACATTTATCGAATTTGAAAAAGAGTAAGAAGAATGGAGGTTATGCACAATGCCTAAGCCAAATGGACAAACTGTTTCCACGACTCTAAAATAAACAGAATAAAGTAACAGTATCATCCTTCGCTAATCCATCTTCACTTTAAAAAACAAAGAAGTATAAGTACCAACTAAAAACTGTACAAAACGCCAAATGCACGTATGCAATGCACATTTCTAGTCTTTTCTTCAACATAAGAGATTAATTTTATAGTCTAACAATCATGCAGTGTACCTAAAAGGTATATATTATAAATTATTATAGAAATAGTCTACAATAAAGAGATCAACATGTTATATAAAAAGATAATTTTGACATTAATCGCGTGAAGCACATTGATAGAGCCAAATTAACTACGATTAAATCCATATATGGGAATATCTCCAAATAGGAATGTTTCAACCCGTGCATTCCATGGGTGTTTCACTCATTTCTTTAGAAGTTTGACAAAAGTGCTGTGTGTGAATCAGCACTTCAGCATCACATCCAGGAAAGCTACACTAGAAAAACTAAATTATCCTAAACACGGTTTTTACATGATAATGAAGTTGTTAATTTATGAAGACACTATATTAAGGTGGCCACTGGCAGGGGAAAAATGTGAATCCTTCCAATAAGACTAGCTAGAACGGTGGGTTAACCGTGAAGTTTCATGTCCAGCAAACACAGATAGTGAAAAACCCATGACATCATCTGTCAGGAGCTTTCCATGAGGCATCCATAGACAGTTCTATTCATTACAGTAGTGAAGTTAATTATAAGCTTTCCAGACCACCATACCATCACAAGATTTATCTCACATACATGTTGCTCCAACAAACCAGAGACAAGCATCAATTAAGAACAAACGAAATGTACAGTGCAACAAGGAACAACAGACATAGATTAAAAGAAGAGAACCACAACAGCATGAGACTTTGTTGGGAATCCCATCACTGGAAACTTGGATTCACTGGAAACTTACATTTTCCAGTTTTGCATTTAGTTCATTCATCCTCTTCTCAGCTTTACTCTCACGGGACTCCAAAACTTCCTTTTCCTTCAGCTGCGATTGTACATCTGTTTTAAGCTTGTCCACCTGCATAAATAAGCATTCCAGCATTATTTCACAAAACTTCTGAACTTCTAGAGTTTCCATATCTTTGGTCCATTTCCAACCTGTTTCTCCAATTCAGTGGCCCGAGCATGAGCCTTCTCTATCTCAGCTGCAGCATCTAGTTTCCCCTTTTTCTACGAAGCAGAAAACCAATATCGTCAAAGCAAATTCCAAGACTTAAAACAAAAGCAACATCAAAACAACAGAAGATCGCATGAGAAATACCTGCAGAGACGACACCTCACTCTGTAACGATGCAACTTTATCCAATTTCTCCTTTATGATCTTTTCCTTTTCTGCTAAGACCTTGTCCTTGGTTTGCAGCTCTCTAGTTTTCTCATTAAGAAAGGAATCTTCACATCGATAAACAGATGTAAGAGGCGTTAGACATTAAGCAAATCACATAGCGGTCATTGCAAGACAATCTCATGCACAAAAAGCAGATTAAAAAAAAGCCAAACTTTTCCACGTCCTAAGGAAGTCAGTAGCCATTCCACAAGAATGATTACGAAGCACTTCGACACAAATCGAATCCGCCCAAACTCCGCAAACGCACACCACATTGTACGGATGCCAATCCCTTTCCTTTCACTCCAAGATTCGACGAGCCCAAAACGCGAACTTCACTGACTAACATAACTCTCGCGTGCCGAGCCGCATTACACGAATCCGACCGAACGAACATCCGCACTCACTAAGTAACAAAACTAGAGAATCCCGATCTAACCACAGGAAAAAAGCAAAAGAACCAGAACCGCATCGCTATCGGAGGCGACGAGCGACGAGCGACGAGCGGACTCACCGAGGACCTGGATCTTGGACCTGAGCTGCTCGACCTCGGCCTTCAGCGCCGACGATTCGGCGGCGCCGACCGCCGCCGCCTCCGCCGCCGCGGCCTTGGCGCCGCCGTCGTCGTCAGCCCTAATCGACGGAACCCAGATCAGAGCGACGACGAGGACGAAGCCGAGGGCGGCGCCGATCGGGAGCTTTGATGCCGCCATGGAGATTTGCCCCACCACCACCGCGAACGGCTGCGCGAACTCCCTCCCGAAGACGACGGAGCGGTTCTTCTCTATCGCCTTCGATGAAAATAAGGAGCAGGAGCAACCTCGAACGGGAAGGAAATCGAGAGCCGGAGCGGGGGGCACGAGGGGGAAGCTCGTATTTAATCCGGAATCGAATCCGTTTTCCGGCGAATAAATTAATGTTTTGTTTTGCGAGAAATTTAATTTAAAGAGCGGTCCGCCACGGGGGTAGGTGACGGAGAGCCACCAAATTAAAGCGAACATAGCTTGGTCTTGACGAGGAAAAAAGTTATTAAAAATAATTTTAAATTATGACCATGAGGACACATTTACATTAAAAAAAAATTTGTATAGCATTAAAAATTTTAAATTCGACAAATTTGTCTTAAATTTTTACTTGTGATATAAAAGATCTTATGTAACATTATTACTCTTCATCAAGATTCTATTAGATAATTTTTTAATTTTTGCTTCATGATATTTATTTAGACTGATTTTTAATGATTCATATATACAAATTTGGAACTTTTTGTATCACTAAAAAAACATTAGGATAAATGCATTATAATTTGTATAATTTAAGGTTTTTGGTGACTTTTGCTCTTTTGACAATTAAAAAGACATAATTTTTTCTAATCAAAAAGGCAATGGAAATTTTTTTTTAAAAAAAAGATATTTTTCATGGGATTTTATTATTCAGATTTCGGGATCCCACCACCGTGGGCCCTGGGGAGGTCAATTTTGCAGGCCAAGAAAAAAAAAGGGGGAAAAAATCGGGAAAGCCCCAAAACGACGCCGTATTCGGAACATCGTGCGAGATCTTTTCGGGGACGACGGGGTTGGGACTTTTAAACTTGGGAGCCAGCCACGTGAGGAAAGCCGGTAGCTGCGTTCGTACGCAGCAAAGCTATATCGGTGCGAATTCTCCGCCGTCGGATCAGATGGAATCGACGTCGAATGTCTGACGAAAGCGGGGGGCGCTCCTCCACCGTCGGATCCAAGAACAGATTTCGCCGGTCCGGAAGGAAATTCGTCACGTGAAGCCACGTCCGCTCGGGAAAAAGCCAATCGGAAAAAATGCATGCGGAGCGGGGGACACCTTTTGAAGTGGCTTTCTTATACCTTTAAAAATCGCAAGTAGATCTTTGAACGGCTCATGTTACACTACCCTCTGCTACAAGGTATCTAATAACGAGAGACTTTCCGACTCATTAGTAACTTGATCGGGTCAAGGCGATAGGCTCGCCAATTTCGGACTTTCAAGTATAAGGTGATAATGCGAAATAATTATAGTCCAAATTGAGCATTCCATAAAGGAGGCGAGACCATCATGATAATGCACATTTTTATAGATACAAAAAGATGTCACTTTGACATGTCTTCTGGCTTTTTCTCTCGTCAACTGTTGCTTTTCCCAACCTTCCAAGTTGTTTTCCTCTGACCCAAAAAAAAAAAAAAAAAAGTGATTTTCCAATTAATTTATCCTTTTTAAAATATAAAAGAAAAATTTATACTTTCAAGCCTTAATATAGACGTCGTGATATTATAGGTTATGATTAACCTAGAACGATGCAAATAAAAGGTTCTATTTATTCTAGAGTTAACACAATACAAAATCTTAAACTAATATATCTGTGATAAATTTACTCTAAATTAATTTTTTGACCACTCAAAATTCCAAACCAGTACACATATGGGTACGTGACAAATTTATTTTTCATTACTGTCAAATTACTAAGATAAATGACACCTAACTATTGACAAGTATACAAATTTGGGATTTTACTCTCCATTTATCATAAATATTCCAATATATGGGTTTTCGTAGTATTAATCCAATTTCAAATAAATTGATCACAAATATATTAGTTTGGAGTTTTGTTGTAGTTGATAAATTAGTTAATAGTAAATTTATCACAACAAAACTAGTTTAGAGTTTTTTTAATCATAAAATTAATTTGAAATAAATTTGTTACGAATATATCAGCTTGGGGTGTTTCTTGTTATTAATCTTTTTTTTTTAAACATAACTTATAAAAGGGTGGACATGCACGCAAAAGGATATTAAAACATAAAATTCAAAAGTTTAAACTATTAAATGGAAAAAGATTACACGTGTGTAAAATCTTACCGCTTCCTAAGATAGGACGGTTATGCGTATTCCTTCTTCGCTTTTGCCGCCGATGTAAAAGATGAGCAAAGTGAACCTCCAGCGGAAGAAGACGAAGCCAAAAAGGAGGCATATTTTTAAGTAATTTTATTTTCCGGAATTAAATTTAAAGGTCGGTCCACAAGGTGGGTAGGTGATGGAGAGCCACCAGATAAAGAAAGAGAGATCGCATGGGTTCGTTTGACAATTTAAAGAAAGAGAGTTCGAATCTAATTCATATTTTTAAGTAATTTTAGATCGAATCCAATTAATATTTTTAAGTAATTTTATTTTCCGGAATTAAATTTAAAGGCAAGGTGGGTAGGTGATGGAGAGCCACCAAATAAAGAGAGAGAGATGGCATGGGTTCGTTTGACAATTTAAAAATATATTAAATATTTCCGGGAAGAAAAAGGGAAAAGATAATTAAAAATGGATTTGGGATTTCAGATCCCACCGTGAGGAAGTCAAATTTTGCAGGAATAAAGAAGAAGGGGGAAAAATGAAAAAAAAAAAAAAGATTGTAAAAACGACGACGTCGCACATGTCGTATTTGGAATGTCGTTCAAGATCTTTTTGAGGACGTCCAGTTAAGGGTTTTTAGTAGAATCGGGCACGTGGGACTGAACTGGAAGACGTTTCGTACCTTCGTGGGAACACTGGCGGTGCTGCGAACATGCACAAGGATAGAGAACATGATATATGAATTTAAAAAAAAAAGTATTTTATTATATTTTTTTTCGTATTTTGTTAATTAAATTTATCCAATCAATTTTAGTTGGAAATCATTAATATAAACGCTAACACTGATATTGATATTTTTAAGTAATATTTTGATAAATTTTTAAATAATATGTTGTTTGCAGAGTAAGGGTTATAAAAATTTTAATTGTGTTAATTGATTATTAAATATTTTTGTATTTTGTTAATTAGGAACCAAATCGGATTTGACTGGTTCAATCAATCCGATCCAGTTTTCGTATGGTCCAACGGAACTGGTCAACGTCCAAGTGAAATGGCTATGGATCTCTAGCACGGGATGCTGGATCGTTGGTCATTGGCGGATAGTCCCCTACAATAAGAGTAGATTCAGAAGGGAAGTGGTAAGAGGGGCCATTGAAATCGATATATAGAGAGAGAGAGAGGGACAGGGTGTGTGACAGAGTTGATATTTTTAAATAATATTTTGATAAATTTTTAAATTTTTATAATATCCAATTCGAGCGGTCTTTTTTTTTTTGTTTTTAATTTTTTTGGAAAATGCAAAGCAAGGGCTTGAAGGCCATCAAAGTGGCCAGGTGGTTCCCGCTGCACATTCCTGCTAGGCAAAGGGTTGCCATCAAGTCCTTCCTTACCTAGATCTAGGGAGGGCGTTGCAACTCTCGCTATACCTAGCTAAGGGCTTGCACAAGGGCTGCCAAGCCCTTGCTGGAGGCAATGAGGGTTACTCAATCTAGAAACCAATTAAAAAAATAAAAAGAAAGATGAAAAATACAAACAAATAATTTTAAATTGTAAAATATATTTAATTTTTTTTTTTTTAGTAATTTTGTCATGATGAAATTGTCGGTGCAAATCGTCCACCGTCGGATTAAATTAATTCCATGTCGATCATGGGATGAAACGGCACTTCTCGCCATCTGATCAAAAGGATTCAGTGGGCACAAGTAGTTTCGTCCCGTGAAGGCATGGCACTCGAGAAAAAGCGTGAAGGCATGGCACTCGAGAAAAAGCCCTAGGAATGCATGTGGAGTGGAAGACATCAATGATTGTTCTTACGGGGCTTATTTATTCTTTGCGAGACCATTTTTTTATTTTTTTTTTATAGTAGCTTGTGTTGCATTACCAAATCATATCGCATCTCTTATGAAGACCAGTTATGATATATCGTCAATTCGAACTTTTAAATATAACCAATCATAACTCAAATCAAATGCATGAAAGACTCATAGCAATGATTATTCGTTCCATCCTTTTGCTAATACAAAAAGAAGTCACTTTTTATTTTCTTCATGCCTTACAGCTTTTTATCTAGTTAACTATTAGTTTACCCGAAGAATCGCAATCTTTGAAGTTGTTTCAAATCATTCCGTACTCTTTCAAATTTGATTTCTTTTTCAATTTTCAAATCTTAAAAGAAAAGTCATGATGTAATTTTATTTTATTTTTTTGCTTACAATAAAGCCTGGATAGATATAAAAAGATATCTTCAGTAAAGAATCGAAAAAATCTTTTGGATCGATAAGGCAAGCTCCCAAAATACTGTCTAACCACAATCACATTTAGTAAGAAAAGGTATGATTGTCAATAAACTGATTACGAGTAACACAATAAATTATCACCTTATAAAATAAGGGTGCCGCTTAATGAGAAGTTTCCAATCTTTCGAACTTGTTTTACGGGAAAGAATGGCGTCATGGGCGGGTTTAAAAAAGAATGTTCTGAATTAATTGCTGTTATAGAGTCAAACAAGCTCCAATTTTCGCAAATTAATCGATGTCGGACAAAGCCAATGTAAGATGCAGAGAAGACAATTGTCTCGCGTTGCTTAGACCGTGAACTTCTTAAGCGCGGATCAGCTATGAAACCGTGGTTGTCCTTGATTTGCATATAATCTTCTGAAAGCCCTTTGCCACAATCATTTTGGAATTAAAATTAGAGTTAATATCACGAAAAATTCCAAATTTGATATATTTGTGATAAATTTACTATAAATAAATCGAATTGGTATATCTGTAATAAATTTATCCTCCGTTAATTTACGTTAAATTTTACTATCAATTTGTTAAGTTAGATGACACATAGCAGTTGACGGGCATACCAATTTGAGACTGTATCCTCTATTTGTCACAAGTGTCATAATTTATGATTTATCTTGGTAGTAATTTAACAGAAATTAATAGTGATGAATTTATCACAAATATATCAATTTAATGAATTTTTCGTAATAAAAATATTAATTTCAAATAAATTTATCGTACATATATATATATATATATATATATATATATATATATATTAATGGAGGATTTTTCATAATATTAACCCGTAAAATTGTCAGCCGGTGAAGCTTTTAAAGCATAAAACTTTTCTTCTCCTTCTGTTTCGTCAAACAAGTACATTTTAGACCAACTTCTAATTTTTTTCCATAGAAGTTAAGACATGTAATGGTGGTCTTCCACCGGAGGTATAATGATTGGTCGTACCCCCACAAATGTCGGTCGTTAGATTTAGATGAAAAAGATCTCGGTCATTGAATTCGAACCAGTTGCATCCAGTTGGCAATTATTGCACAAGGTCGGCTATCCCACTGACTAGAAAATGGACGTCCGACATGGTACAAGTAAAATTTAATGACGTTTTACAACGTTATGCCTCTAGAATTGAAGGAGTGATTATAGTGATATAAGGCTGCGTTTAATAAATCGGATAAAACTTTGAATATGATAACTTTTATCTTATTCGATATTTGGAGTGTTGCAAAATTCGCATAGGATCGAATATGGTCTGGATATAAAAATCCCACTTAGGAGGATAGATTCGGATAGAATATCTATCATTCAAAAGGATATAAAAATAAAAGAAAATGTGCTCCAAGTCGAAGCTTTCCTGAAGCTTCTCTCTCACACACTCAGTCATCGTTGCTCCAACCGTCGTCTCACTGCAGCCACCTTCGTTGCCGCCATCTCACCACCATCTCACCTCATCGCCCTCTCCCGCCGTCGTACCCGCCAAGTTTGCACCTCTCAGTTGATGTCTCTTCCCGCCACGACCGCCCTCAATCCCAACTGCCATCACCTTAGACAGCCTCTTCTAGCTTTGTCACATGCAGCGCCAAGCAAATCTAGGATCGACCTCGAGCACCGACAAGCCAGGGTGGACCCAAGGGCAAGGATTGAGCACTGACGAACCAAAGTTTGAGATTGGTGCTTGATCTGAGCCCCGAATTTTGTGTTGCTATACTTATTGCGATTTCATCGCTAGCATCGTTGCTTAAAGGAAAATCTGTCCATAAATATCTGGTAAAACTGGAAACTTTGTGGGATCTTCAAGTAGAGAACAGATGATCCGTATGTATATCAAATCTGGATGCTTCGACTATGCTCAGCATTCTGGTTTGGTTGAGGAAGGCCTGAAACTTTTGGATCCCCTTGTAGACACTCGGACAATGTGATTCCGAGAAAGAGAGACAACAAAGCAGAGAGGATGGATGACGGGTGCGATCAAGGTCAGTGCAAAGTGAGAGGTGCGAGGCAGACAAGAGAGACGAGTGAGGGACTGAGCAAGTTTATGATGACGGCATCAGTGGATGTTCCAGACGGCGGAGGTGGTCGTGGTAGGTCTGGATAGCAATAATATACGGTTTTCACGACTACGATAACTAAATATTTTTTTCTAAATCTCAACAAATTGATTTTTTATTTTTTTACGTTTAATCCAGTTTTATCCATATATATCCGAACATTACCAAATGTTGCATAGGATATTTCAAATCCTACTCTATCTTTATCCTATCCGACCTTATCCTATCATGTAAAGGACTTACTCTCTTTGACTACTAATGTAGCTTTTGATTACCAGGTCCTAAATTAGATTGGATAGCTCGATAGAAAATCAAATGAGTGATTGTGAAAAAGGCTGAAGATCTTTTCTATATAGACTTGATTACGACCGATCATTAAAAACATTTGGGAATGTTGTAATTTAAAAAAAAAAATCAAATTTACAATGTTAAGTTCTTGATTACAATGGAACGTGTAACTTTTGGAAATTATTCTATTTAAGAAAATTGAAAATTTATGACTTTTTGTTCTTAATTAAGATTAACCATCGTAAACCTTCAAAAAGTTGTCATAATTGAAAAAATATGATTATGACTTTTGTCATTATTTACTACCAACTGCTAAAATCCTCTGTAAACCGTTGAAATTGAAATGAAAATTCAAATTTACAATGTTTTGTTCTAATTTTATGAAGAATTATGATACCCCTTAGTAAAACATCGTAATTTAAAAATTAGCGAGCCGAAGCTAGTGAATCTCCTTGAGTTGGAGCAAAATTCTCTCGATATGTAGAGTTTTTTCTCTACCCTCCGGTAGCCTTCTCCTTCATCTAAACCCTCAATTCCTTCCCCACTTTGTTAGATATATGCCCTAAAGCTACTATGTAATAGTTACATATTAGGGATTTCAATTGTACTATAATTATTATTATTTAATTAATGGCAATGACGTATTCATTCATATATCCAATTATTTTATATTTATGAATGATTCCATAAGATCAGTTGTAACTAGACCTATTCTTGAGACGTCAAGAATATATGTGACGGGTTCATAGTTAAACTGAATCTTTAAATCGTTCCCGGTCGATGGATTATAGAGTGGATATTAATAATCATGTTGAGACCGGTGTGTTCTTAACTTCGCTATTAAGTATTGGATACTTAAGGGAATGATGAGTCACATGTCATTGGGTATTATGATGCTTGAGTTAGAACACATGTGTTTGTATTAGACAAGTTCACTGAACGTGACGCATATGAGACGATTAGCGACATGGAAGCTTTTAACGTGGTCAATGTCTAATTGTTCATGCTTTGGTCTTGTGTAAATAATCCTTACACCTGAGGCACAGTGTTAACTTGTGTATTGAACAACTATGGTTCACGGGTGCACCTAATGCTGCTGGGTCGTTGATCCATCTTTATACCTGATGGTCATAGTTCGTTCATATACGAAGTTGCACGTGTGCGCAATATGGGATTTGTCTCTTTGTTACATGCAAGGTATAATAATGATGTCCTATGCGATCTAATTATGACACTACATTGAAATCCTCGGCAGGGTTGTAATTGAGAATAAATTGTTTATGTCTCAAATAAAATGCATGTCAATTAGATTTGTGCATATGATCGAATTAATGACTTGACAAATATTCCATGATTTTTGTTTGATTGGGATATAGTAAGACAGAGGGATTGAATTACACTGTAGCTGAAGCTGACAGGTTCATTATGTTCTTAAAATATTCACACTATCTTGGTAGCCATGACATATTGCTAGATGTCAATCATGGCTTGTAAGACTTGAAAGGTTAATCGGGACAATTAATTCTTTTGGGAGTACTAATGTGTTAGTACAAGTCTTACTACCAGCTTAGTGATGAACCTAGGGATGTCACACACCATAAACAATTAGGATAACGTGGAACAAGAGAGAAATATTGTTGCAAATGTGTTTGCAATTATTACAATCGAATTGTGTCGATTTGAAATTAAATTAAATGAGATTTAATTTAATTTATATTATAGTCACGAGCCTATTTGCATATGATGCACATACATGCCCAATGTAAATATATGTTAATATATTCTAAATGCACACGTAAAGAATAAGTCATTTTTATTCTTATTTATATATATAAATAAAAAGGGCTTTGATTAATTATTTTTCATTTAATCAACTAATTAATTAAGGTGCACGTGTGCAAAGTGGTTATTTTGAATAAAAAAATTAATAATGCACATGCACGAAATTGTGCACATGCACGAAGCAAGATGGTCAGCAACCGCTGACTATCATGCACGAATCGGCATGAACGGTTAGCTTGATTCTTGATCGTTCCATTCATGCACGATCGTGTTCGATCGTGCATGAAAATTGAGGATCGGCAACGGTTCTTGATCCCACGATCAAGCAACCGTTGCTGATTCGTGAGAAGCTTTAAAATAAAAATGAATTGCCGCAAAAATTAATAATGCACATGCACGAAATTGTGCACATGCACGAAGCAAGATGGTCGGCAACCGCGACCATCATCGAAAATCGTGCATGAACGGTTAGCGGTTGCTGACCGTTCCATTCATGCACGATCGTGTTCGATCGTGCATAAAAATTGAGGATCAGCAACGGTTGCTGATTCGTGAGAAGCTTTAAAATAAAAATGAATTGCCGCAAAAGGTTGCGAATGGGATAAGTGCTCGTCGCTGAAAATAGAGAGAGTTTGTGGGCATTTGTTTTGTGTCTAAGAGACGCGAAAACGAAAAGGAATTCTCTCTAGTTCGGGCCGTGACTGATACATCAATGATATGACGGATTGTCTCCACGAGATTGCTAGCACGATCATAGTGGTGTTTATCCGAAAGTTCTCTCTTCCGTTCGACGTCCATTATTGGTGTGTCTGAACTAGAAGTCCGACGCTTGTGGGACTCGAACTTAGAACATCCGAACCGACTTGTTTAAAGCACGCTTCGAGAGGTAATTCGATTAACTCCCTTTTATATTCAGATTTTTGATTAAAACGCACGAACAACGCCTTTGGAGAATCATGTATATAATATATCTTTGTTTCCGCTGCGTTCTTTTTGTTAATTTTACATATACATGATTCATGAAACCTCAACACACTTTTCATCGAATCCTTCCCATCATCTCATTTTCCAGGAGATTCGCCCCAATTACGGAATGGGTTTCATCCAACCGAGACCTCCATCTCAACATTGTAGCCTCCACTACCCATATTCCGACCCTAACCCTCCTTGCATGCCGTGCCATTTACCCTTTCGTCGCCCTTTCTTCACCTACATTGACCGTCCGAGGGATTCCCTTCAATTTCACCATTTCATATTATCTTCGTGTTCTCGTCCGATTCCTTAGCGTTATCTTGGTGTGGTCCCGGCGACTGAGCTTGTTCCGCTCCTTTTTCATTGGTGCGTTGCATGCGGTGTCCACATACTGTTCTGCTTCCTCTCTTCGGCATGTTTGTTGATGGATAAAACTGGACAAGAAGAGTATGCACATCTTGCCACACTGTGCAACAGACTTGGTCGACTCTGGTCTGAACAGGAAGTGGACGTTTGGGATGAAGAAGTCCCAGCAGAGAAGCTACAAGAATGTAAGCTAACATTGGTGGGTAAAATTCTGTCTAGCCCTTCAGTTAACTTCCAAGCGTTTCAGAATACTTTAAAAAGAGTGTGGCACAATGATCAAATCGAAATTTCTCAACGCGAAGCGGGACTCTATGTATTTAAATTCAGTTCAGAAGGGGAAAAGCAGCGAATTCTAGATAACGGACCTTGGTTGTTTGTGAATCATTTGGTTATTGTGAAGCCTTGGGTGCCAAATACACCCCTGCATTGCTATAACTTTACAACTTGCGCATTCTGGGTGCAAGTTTTTGGGCTTCCCCTGGAAAGATGCACCGACAACATGATTAGTAAAGCTGTGAGACATCTCGGCAAGGTTCATGAGGTTAAAATTGAGACTAAAGAGGGCTCTACACTTAGATCAAGGAGGGCTAGAGTGGAACTCAATCTACAAGAACCGCTTAAATCTGGTAAACTTATCATATTAGAGGGCAAGAACATATGGCTTGACTTCCGATACGAGCGCCTATCCCATTATTGCTATTCATGTGGCATCCTAGGCCATTACGCAACGTACTGTAAAGACATTCCATTTGACGAGGCAAAAATGGATGGGAAAGATAAATTGTCTTATGGTCAATGGCTAAGGGCAGAAGTCAAAGAACACAGTCCATTTTGGCAAGCATTTTATGAGCAGCAACCAAAACAAGATGATGTTGAAGAGATCATACCAGAAACTCCACAGCACTCGCCTCTCTTACTCCTTGCTGCACCTCAGAGTCCCAATCAGCAACCTGCAAACATGGAGGCCAGCATAGGACGACATATTGATCGTACTCCAACACCTACCCTGCAGCATCCTACCCTTGATGATTATCCAAAAGGTAATGAAGAGCCTAAATTGAAGTCCCCTACAGTGGAACAATACACATTTCTCAGAGATGTAATCGAAGGCTCTTCCAAAAGTAAGAAATTAAAGAGTCCCAGAATGAATACCAGAGCAAGTCCTCTCAAGAAAGCGAAATGATATAATCCTTGTGGGGTGCGCTCCAACGTCAATGAAAACCTTGATGAATCACATCTCATGGATACCCCTATATTTGCAGCTAAAGGGGTTGATAGTTGGGCTGTGGTGGCTTGCCCAAACAAGCCACCAAGTGACAAATGAGAATCATCAGTTGGAACTATCAGGGGCTGCGCAACCCTCTAACAGTTCAAGCGTTAAGGGCCCTAGTGGCCCAAGAAAGGCCCAATGTTGTTTTTTTTGATGGAAACAAAAAATCAGGACATGGTGATCCAAAATATTAGGAGGAAGTTGAAATTTCCAAGCTGTTTTGTGGTGAGTCCTACGGGATTGGCTGGAGGGATGGTGGTTTTCTGGAATGATCCGGTTTCTTTACGCGTGGAACAACATAATATACATTTCATTGACATGATTTGTACTGATGCTCCGAGTGGAAATATAATGTGACTTACATGTCTTCATGTGCCTATGGTATATCAACACAGGCAGCAATTGTGGACAGATCTAAGACAACTTAGCTTTTTCAAATACCCTGTTGTGGGTGTGTATTGGTGATTTTAATGAGATTATCCATCATTGGGAGAAAGCGGGCAAGAAGATACCTGAGCCTTATAGGTTGCATTCCTTCAGAGAATTTTTAAATGACTGTATGCTACTCGATATAGAAAGCAAGGGTTGCGCCTTTACATGGGTGAACAATAGAGATGGCGATGAGGTGGTTAAGGAAAGACTTGACAGGGCACTATGTACAATGGACTAGAGATTAACTTACCCGAAAGCTGAAGTCTTTGCTTTTCCTGCTCTAGGCTCAGATCATAGCCCACTTCTATTAACTACTGTACCCATTCCTTCAAGGCGGAGAAAGACTTTCACTTTCGAAGCATTCTGGCTTCAAGACAAGGAATGCCGCATGGTTATCAGAGATGCTTGGGCCTCTTCATCACTACCAGAATCCTCTCTATCCCGAAAGCTTCAAGCTACTTCTTTCGCACTCACAGGGTGGAGCAAATCAAAATTCTGCAATGGCCAGAAACAAATTCATCTGTTAAAGCAACAAGTTCAGAATCATATTAATCAACCCAGTAATTACTATGATAAGGCACTTGTTTCTCGCCTGAAGGATGAAGTACAACACATATGGCAACATGAGGAATAATATGGGGCGATGAGGTCAAGGATTCAATGGCTGCAATGGGGGGGGGATAAAAACACTAAGTTTTTCCATGCGACTACTATTCAACGTAGACAACACAACCGCATTAGCATGTTACAGGATGAACACCTTGGGTGGACCCACGATCCTAATCATCTGAAGAATATGACACTAAGCTACTTTCACAATCTCTATTGCTCGGTTGGCTATCGAGATTATGGTCCCATACTCACACAGTGCCCCCAAGTGGTCACAGCCGAAATGAATACTGGTTTAACAGCAGTGATCTCTCGGGAGGAAGCCAAGCAAGCAGCTTTCCAATTAGGGGCTACTAAAGCCCCGGGACTTGATGGCTTGAATGGGCTGTTCTATCAAACCCATTGGGATATTCTTCAGGATGATATCTTTATATCAGTACAAGATTTTTTCAACTCAGGAGTGATGCCCCCTGCTTTCAACAGAACATTCATTTCTCTGATCCCAAAGGTACCACACCCCGAGAGGTTAGATCAATATAGACCTATTAGTCTCTGCAACTTTATATATAAAATTATTTCAAAAGTGCTAGCGAATCGACTAAAGACTTGGTTACCTAGGTTGATTTCAACGGAACGGAGTGCCTGTGTCACGGGTAGACAAATACAAGATAACATTCGATTGTACGGGAGGTCCTTCACCAACTTAAAGTCAAGAAAAGAAAGAAAAAATTTTAGGCAGTGTTAAAATTGGACATGTAGAAGGCATATGATCGAGTTGAGTGGGACTTTTTAGAGGCCTATCTTAAAAAACTGGGTTTTCATGATCAATGGGTACAGTGGGTAATGCAATGCATTACCATGGCCTCCCTTAGTGTTAAGCTAAATGGTGAACCATTGCCATATTTTCATCCAACAAGGGGGCTCAGACAGGGAGATCCTCTCTCTCCATACTTGTTTATCCTTTTGGCTAACGTCTTATCTACTTTTATTTAGCAAGCTGTCGAATTGGGGACCCTTAAGGGGATCAAACTTAACAGGTGGTGCCCTACACTATCTCATCTATTTTTTGCGAATGATGCAATATTTTTCTTAGATGGACGAATCCAAGAATGCCAGAATCTAGCCAATATACTGCACCAATACTGTGTAGCTATGGGCCAAGCTGTGAATAGAAACAAATCAGGCCTATTATGTAGTCGACATTGCCCTACCAATTTAAAACAGAATTTGGCTAGAGAATTGAGAGTACCTGTGATTGACAAGATAGAGAAATATTTGGGTATACCATCTGATTGGGAGGTTTCCAAAAAAAGACATGTTTGCTTGGATTCTGGGCCGAGTCAATGCAAAGTTAGAAGGGTGGAAAGAGAATTTCATTTCTAAAGGAGGAAAGGAAATCCTGTTAAAAATAGTAATGCAGGCACTTCCGCAGTATGCCATGTCCATATTCAAAATTCCTGTTTCTATTTGTCAGTCCATTGAACAAAGAATAGCAAAGTTCTGGTGGCAAAACAATAGTACTAGATCCGGAATACACTGGAGGGCTTGTGATCTACTTAAAGAAAGGAAGAATGAGGGGGGGCTTGGATTTCGAGACTTACTTACCTTTAACAAAGCCCTTTTGGGAAAGCAAGCATGGAGACTATTCCAACACTCATTATCCTTATGGGGTAGAGTTTTTAAAGGACTTTATTTTCATTCTGGTGATTTCTGGCATGCAGAAAAAGGTACTAAACCATCATGGGGGTGGTGAAGTTTACTTTTAGGTAGAGACACTATCCTAAACCAGATTCAGTGGTCCGTCGGTGATGGGCAGAAGATACGAATACGTGAGGATAAATGGCTCGCGAGAGGAATTATTGGTGGACCAGCGCCTAGAGGAGAGCCTGAGATGGTAGCTGGTTTTATAATCCCAGAAGAAAACACCTGGAACATCCCTCTTCTTCGAAACAGTTTTAACTACCAGACAGTTGAGGATACTGTTGCCATTCAGTTACGCCCCGCTTCTACCACTGATCAACTTATATGGACAGGAACGCATACAGGTATATACACAGTGAAAAGTTGCTATAATAACCTCAGACACTCAGCTCATAGCAGGGACAAAACTCGTGCATCCTCTTCATACCAGCCGTCGCCCCAACTATGGCGACATATCTAGAAATTCCAGATGGCCCCAAAAATTTGAGTTTTCTTGCGGTCTTTATGTCACAATGCGCTCCCTACAAAGGACAACCTATTTCGGCAACACATCATTCCAGACCCGGTATGTCAGTTATGCTCATCACATACACCAGAAACAACTGAACATATTTTCTTATTCTGCCCATGGACAAAGGATATCTGGTCTCATCCCAGTGTAAAGATGGATATCTCAGCTTACAGAATGCATAGAATGGATGCATGGCTAGAAGATCTACTTGAGCATGACCCTAACTTACCTACTATGGAGACCGTTGCATCCATTCTTTGGCAGATTTGGAAGACGCGTAATCATTTTACTTTCCGGCATCAACGTACCGACCCCAATCAACTTGTGGATCTGGCTCTTACTAATGCAAAGCTTATAAGCAGCACGGTGCAGCCGGCGAAAGACACAGGACATCTTCTTCTGAACCCTAATCGGGTGTGGACTCCTCCGGATCCGGGCAGCATCAAAGTCAATATTGATGGGGCTTTTCCTACGGCAAACCAAACGGGTGCCATCGCGTGTGTTTGCAGAGATCACTTGGGCATTTTGACTGACGGATTCACCAAAACTATTCCCGCCTCTTCCCCGCTGCAAAGTGAGATTCACGCCCTAATTACCACACTTACATATTTGCTGCAGAAAGGACAAGCTGACGCTCACCTTTTGATCGAATCTGACCGTCTTGTGCTCGTGGAAATCGTCAACCATCACCGTTTACCGCCATGGGACTGTCGTGCGTTGATCGCCGAAGCTACAGCGTTGATTCCCCGATTCCCCCATCTGCGAATACAGCACTGCAGAAGGGAAGCCAATTCCATAGCAGAGCGGCCCATGGCCACGGCATCCTTTCTCCAACATGGGCTTCTTCTCCTCCTCAACTTTTATTGGATTTGCTATGTACCGACACCCTGCATACGGGTTGTAACCTTTTACAACCTTGAATGAAATGCAATGTTTTCAGACCAAAAAAAAAAAAAAATCGTAATTTAAACAATCCTAATATGTTTGACCAAAAAAATAAATCCTAATATGATGTTTTGCGCTTGGTTACAATTAAACATAATGTAAATAGTTATAATTAAAAAAAAATCTAAATTTACAATTTTGTTTCTTGATTACAATGGATCGTGGTTAACACTTGTAAGCCATCGTAATTAGCAAAATCAAAATTTACGAAGTTTTTCTTTGATCAGAAATATTTCTAAACCATTGTTATTTTGAAGAAAAAAATGCAAATTTACGATTTTTGCTCGTGGTTACGCCAGAATCATCATAATTTTTTTTTTTGAATTGTCATAATTTAAAAATATCACAAATGTACGACACTTTGTTTATTATTAACACGGACTATTGTAAACCTTTATTAATAGTCGAAATTTTAGAATATCCATATTTATGGCATTTTGTTCTCGATTATGACAGATCATAGTAACTCTCTACAAACCGCTATAACTGAAAAAAAATATCCATATTCACGAAGTTTTGGTCTTAGATATTACAGACCATCATAAAACCTTTATAATTCCTCGTTATTGAAAAATAATTCGAAATTATGACATTTTATTCTAGGTTACGACAAGTCATCATAAGCATTTATCAAAGTGTTGTAATTTTGAAAAATTATATAAAAAAATTTACAGGATCGCTCTTGATTACGAAAAGTTATCGTAATTGTTTGTGAATCGTCTTAATTGAAAAAACAATTTTTTTTACGTTTTACTCATTGTTATGAAGGATCATTGTAAACTTCTTTAGATGGTAGAAATTTGAAAATTTCAAATTACGACGTTTTGCTTTTGGTTAGGAAGAAACAATGTGACGTTTTGTAAATTATTGTAATTGAAAAATTACTTAAATTTACAACGTTTGGTTCTTAGGCCATTGTAAACCTTTGTAAACTGTTATTGGTTACTATGGAACATCCTAAACATTTGTAAACGGCCGAAATTAAAAAAAAAATTCAAAGTTTTCGTTGTTTTATTCTTGTTTATGATGTAATGTTGTAAAGATTTATAAACTATCATAAGTTTGGAAAAATCCGAATTTAGGACATTTCACTCTCAGTTACGACCAAATCATTGTACATTGTGGTAATTCAAGAAAATCCAAATTTACGATATTTTGTTCATTGTTACGATGAACCATTATAAATCTTCGTAAATTGTCATAATTTGAAAATTTCAAATTTACGACGTTTTGCTCTTGATTACGATAGCAAAAATCTGATATTTTCACATGCAAAGATCACCAAGAGGGAGTCAAGTTCGAGGTTGTTAATATTTTCAATTGGACCCACTTTTACTCAAAAGTTTAAGTCAATCAATTATGGGCAAACTAAGATTGTTAATGCTCTCCAATGGGGAACTTGCCAATGGAGAGCCCAAGTCTAAACTCATCAACATAACCAATTGGACCACTTCCAATAAGTTATTGATTGATTAGGATTATTAACTACTCCACACAACCTTAATTCTCCGATGTGGAACTTTTCTGATATAACTCACATGTACATTTCAACATAGACCTTGTAAATCTTTGTAATTAAAATTAGTGTTTTTGTTTATGATTGATTGTCTATAAATTGTCATAATTTGTGAAAAAAAAATCAAAATTTATAGTGTTCTTTTCTTAGTTAATAATTCTTTGAGATATTATTTCATGAGGAATTGTAGGGCTAAACATTATTTGAGCTATTAGGTGTAATTGGGGCTAGGAAATACTTGGAGTATTTGAGTGACTCGAGTGTGATTGTAATTTTTGTTGTATCTCCATGGACGTAGGTCACTACAATCGAACCATGTAAATCTGGTGTTTGATCTATTTCCTTATTATTTTTATTTTATTGTTTGATTGCTTGCTTTCGCAATAATTGGTATGAGAGCTAGGCTCGGCTGAGTTGAAGCAAATTGATGGCAATAGAAGAAGGAAATGTGAAAATTGACAGATTTGATGGGAAATATTTTGTTTTTGGAAAATACAGATTTAGGATTATCTCTACAAGATAAAACTACACTTACCCTATCGGGGAGAAGCCAAAGACGATGAAGCAAGTTGATTGGGAATTGCTAGATGATAAGCCTTAGGTGTTATTAAGCTAAAGTTGGGTTGTGACGTCGCGTTTGACAATGTGAAAGAGAACACCATTGTAGGTTTGATGAAAGCCCTATCAAATATGTACGAGAAGCCCTTTGCAATCACAAGGTCTACTTGATGTGATGTCTATTTAACTTAAAGATGAGTGAATGTGCGTTAGTTGCGGATCATATCAATGAATTCAATGTGATTGTTAGTTAATTGAGTTTAGTTGAGATTGAATTGTTGTAATATTGTAATATATTTATTATTATTCTAAATATGATTCCAATATTGTATTCCCAATTAGTTCTGATTTATTGCCCAATTTATCACCAACATCTATTACGTAATATTTGCCCGTTAATATGTTACCATAACGGTATTGATGGAAGATGTCGGTAACATAAGAAACGGAATAAAATGTCAGGTCATCTAGTTCAAACCTTATCGCTACAAAAAACACACCATCAGGTTTGAGGGGTATTGACTAGTAAAACAGGACGTACAAGTCTGGTGTTCCCCATATTGCAGATTGATCGTGCTGCATGGATTCGTCCAAGGTTTTGGAGTTTTCCGCTTTTGCGAATTTCATCAATGGCTGGAGGTATGTTGATCTTTACGTTTCCGCAAATCGATCCCGACTTTTGTACGAATTTATCCAAAATTGATAAATCGGGATCGTCAGGTTTTAGTTTATATTTAATCTAACATGACTTTGAAGATGAGGTACATGCTTTAATTCTATTATCCTCATTGTTGATAGTTGGAATATTACCATTATTGTTGGTAGTAATTCGTTTGAGTCAACAAGCTTGATGTTTAACGAGATTCAAGATTTAATTTTTAGTGAAGACATAGATGTATAAGAGAATCTAGTGAACCTATATTTGCTACTTTAGTAGGTAAAAATAGAAGAAGAACTAGTACACATGTTAGCAAGACTAACATAAACATGCATAAATCGAAGTCAATTTAAGACAAGTGGTGTTGTTTAATGGAGTTGTGGCAACATGGGCATCTTAAAAGGAATTATCTTAAATTGAAAAATGAAAAAGGTAAATAAATTAGAGTTGATTTTGCAAATGATGGTGTGTGGCTGTAGTTGATGGTAATTCGGATAATGCTGATTATATCTTGTCTATCACTAATGATTCGTCGTTTGACGGATGGATTATGGATTATGGTTGTTCGTTTCATGTTACATTAAATGGAAACTATTTTAATATTTATCAATGCGCGGATAATAGTAAACTGCAATTGGGGAATAATGTTGAGTGCGATGTTGTAGGTGCTGGCGTGTTAAAATCAGAATGTATGATAGTGTCATGAGGAAATTGATTGGAGTAAGGCATGTTTAAGAATTGAAGAAGAATTTGACTTCCTAAAGTGCTTTGAATTCAGTTTGGTGTCAATATATTTCACAATGTGCAGTTTTGAAAATTTTTTCGAGGTGCCTTGGTGATAATAAAAGGAATCAAGAACATTGACTTGTATGAACTTCAAGGTGTGATAGTGACGGAATTCGTCGCGGAGACATTGGATGCATCAATTCAAGAGTCTAAATTGTAGCACATACGTTTGGGCACATTAGCAAGAGAAGCCTGAAGGTTTCAAGTGAAAAAAAATCTATTGTGTGGTTATGTTGCTAGTGAATTGAATGTATACAGATGCTATGACTTAGATCAATGGCAAAAAGTGCAGTTCAGTATGGTTGCTAGAGAAACCATGAAGATTGCAAAGTTAATTCACTTGAATATTTACAGGTTGTTGTAATTTGCTTTAAGGAAGAATGCTAGATTTATACTAAAAGTTATAGATAACTACTCAAGAAAGACTTGGGTGTTTGTGCTTTGGCACAAATTTGTTGCTATTGTCAAGATCAGGCCGTTAGGAGCTTTGATTGAAAATGAGACTAGGAAGTCGATCAAGCATGTATGGACTAATGGTAGCATGGACTTTTGCTCAGAGTTGTTAAACGAATTATGCATGAAGGAAAGCATAGTGCAACACTGTATTAATGCAAATAAACACAACATGTTACGGAAGTGATGAGCAAAACATTATTAGAGATGACCCTAAAATGCTCTCTAATGTTGATATGGCTAGGAGATTTCTGGCAAATGCACTTAATATGGCGAGCTATTTGATGGATGATCCCTATTGACTATGATCAAATGTCAGACTCCCGAAGAAGAGTGGTCAGGTAACATTGCTGATTATTCTACTATTATAATATTTGGCTGCTCATGTGATGTTCATTAGTGATGGTACGTTTGATGAGAGGGTAAGAAAGGGCATGTTCCTAGGTAATGCATAAGGTGAGTGAGGTTATCGGTTGTGATGCCCAAAATTAAATTTACCTTTTATTAACAGAGATTTTACATTTGACGAGTCTCTAATACTTCTAGGTAGGAGTGTTTGTGGCAGTATTTATACTGATCTAAACGGTGTTCGGTTTAAGATGGAGTTGCAACTAGAAACTCCTACGGTAGTGGGTACAAGCGGAGTAATTGACATAGATGGTACTTATAGTGAGGTGGAGCTTATTGAGCCAACCATTGCCGTAACTGTCAATATTGACAAGGTAAGTGTTCGATTTCCTAATAGGTATGGATGCAATGCTTTAATTTGTAGTTGAGGAGATTGTGTTGGAAAATTTTGTGAAGCAATTAAAGGTGCAGACGTAGTTGGAGTTTTGACAAGGTCCACGGTTTTGGTGAAATTCAAGTAGGGCTTGGACATGGAAAATATTTGTGACAATTAAGCGCATCGAGGGCTGTGAGAGAGTAGCAATAGAGTTCGAATTATTAGCGAAGCTATTGTGACTTGGCTCAAACGTCAAGTTAAAGTGGAGATTATTAAAATATGTCTCGAGTTTGAGCCCGATAGACAAAAGCCGACCCAAGATTAATTGTTATTTGTGGAGGTTTAAATATTACGAATTGTATATTTTACGGACGCCCAAAATCAAGCAATACATAATGTGGAAATTGCATCTGTGTTGAAATTGCGATAAAAAAAACATACGTTGGAATCCATTTTAAAATTGGAAAGGCGGAATTTAGACTTTGTTTAAAATACTCGGAAATCAACTTCTCTATTAAAGTCGGCGAAGAATTTTTTTTTGAAATCCCCTTTCCTAATGCACATTAAAGTCACAGTTATGTCTAGAAAGTCCATCATTGACTCGAATTAGAGCAATATTTGATCAACCAAAATATATAGATATATATTTGGTCATTGGAGTTTGTGTTTTGGCGGCATGTAGATGAACGCATACAAAAAGTGCTTCTATATGAAGAGGTCTTGAAGCGCCGCTTGTGTGTGAGTGCTTGGTGCGTGAAGAGATGCAAAGGGAACTCGTGAATTACATTCATGAAGTTAGTGTTCAAATTGTGAAACTCTTGTGATAATATTTGTTTAATTCTTTCGTGAGATTGAAAGATTATTTCGTAATGAATTATGGGGATGAACATTGTTTGAGTTATTGGGTGTAATTGAAGGTTGAGAAACACCGAAAGTATTTGAATGACTCGAGTGTGGTTGTAATCTCTATTGTATTGCTTGATTTATAGTGGAACTCATTGCCGCTCTCCTAATGAATATAAGTCATTATGACCAAACTATGTAAATCTATTATCTGATCTACTTCATTAATCTGTCTATTTTATTGTTTGATCGCTCGCTTTCACAACACAGACAATGATGATGCTATGGTGAAGTCAAACTCCATTTCCCCTCTAAGGAGGGAAGTGATGTCAAAGAAGTTCCTCCTCCAAACATTGTTCAATACTTGAGAAAACAACCTACAAAGTCACCCATAGTTATAAGCGTTTTCATAGATTTCTCACCTTCTTTAGCCGTCCAACAGATGACCAGTCAGACCTCTGGCCCCTTACTTCACGAATGTTCATCTTCATCCATATTCTAAGTGGACATTAATATTTAGGCTTTTGTTTACACCAATAGCTAAGTGCTGGTTAGTTAGTCGGTGAATCGTCTTTGGTCAACAATAGCCCTGTTGTTGGTCCACAAGGTTATCAATGAGTTTCAAGTTATGATTAAGTGTAGAAGCAAAAAAATCGATGAATGAAATGCACAAAGTCGGTAGTGGAGGATGTAACTGCAAAGGAGTGTATCCAACCATAGGTAAAGGGTCATAGATGGGCTATTTGTATTTTTTGATCGGCCAATCAATCAAAGAAAGCATACTGTTCTTCATTTTCGATTCTAGTATATTTACATTTTTAGTGCATTTTACATTGCAAGAAATAGATTGATTCTGGCCTTTACATCTTTACATTTCTTGTCATTTTTTTTTTGTAGTCAACAAAAGACCCTTTGAATATGTGTACATTGAATTGATTTTCATTTGAAAGATATTCTGCTTTTCTAGTGATACAATTTTGTTTGGAGATTTAGACAAATTAGGAGGTTAAAAACTTGGACGAGAAACTTCTAAAAACTTCAATCAGGATTCCACCTTATGACTTTTGGGATGTCCCCATCCCATGAGGACATTCACATTTCGAAGTTTGACCGGATTTCAGAAATCTAAAAGGTCAACGATCAGAGATGCGTCGAATCTCATGTAGCACCCCACAAATTGGAACCAAGATTTTTTGTCTATCCTTGTAGAAACAACGCTGGATGTCGAAGAAGTTTACTTACGAACAACCCTCTTAAACGACAAAGCAATGAGGCCCTCCTATGTAGTGAAAGGCACAAAGCACAAATATACATGTCAATTTAGATATTGCCAAAGACCGGAGTGGACAGACACATACCCATAAATGCTAAACAAACTTCACTAGTTGGAACAACCGAGTCTTTCTTTACTGAGATAAAATTCCAAAAAGTTCTAAACTTATTGTATGAAAGCCAATTCAGTCATAAACTTTTTAATTTTACCAACTTAATTCTAAACTTTTTGACAATTTGTCAAAGTAATTCTTCTGACAAATTTGGATATTGGCGTGGCAGTCGTGCCACATAATACTGTTGCCATTTTTTTTTTGTCGGTAATTTACGTCAATGGTTTCTAGCTAAAATTGATCGGAATGACCGCATTACCAAATCATTAAAAGATTTAGGACATAAGTGGCAAAATTGAAAAAATTATGACTAAATTGACCGTTGTACAATAGGCTTAAGATGTTTTACACAATTTTTCCATTTTCTAGCATGACAATTTTTCCATTTTTTTGCATGATCTATTATTCTAGAGACTTTGAGAGCTCAAGGTGATAACTCGAGGATGTTTTGTTTTAACACAGCAGAGGGTTCTTTCATGTCTTGTCTTGTGATAACTTCTTTCAGTTCGCTAAAAACCTCATAATTACCTCTAACCCTAATTCACGAAAAGAATCCCAATTTCCACTTTGCCATATCAAAATCCATAAAGAGATAAGCGAATTTGTCTCAATCAATGATTGTGGTTCCTCTAATCAAGAATGCTACGTCTATATTTTGATTTCAAGCAAAATTTAAGGATTAACTTGAATAAAATTAAAGTGAAAAATTAATTTTAAGCCTTAAAAAGGGACACATAAATGAATCAATAAGGAAAAATAAATTAACATCCGATAACAATGTCAAAATAGTACCTTTTATCTAAGACTTTGGAAACATGGGACAATTTGATTGTACTTGAATTTTACTAGAAAAAGGATTGATCGAGATAAATTTAAGTTGAAAAATAAACTTTAAGCTAATAAATGGACAAGATAATTGGATTGAAAAGAAAGAAATAAAATAAATAAAAGAGAAAAATTTTCTATAAAATGAATGAGAATTAAAATTTAAAAGTGTACGAAAGATAACAGATACAAGATTAAAAAAAAAAAAAAAAAAAAAAGAAGAGAAATTTAAAAAGGAAAAAAAAACCCAATTTGGTGAGTGGCAGATTCCATTCCATCGCCCCTTTCCCCGTAAATTGGGTGGTTTTTCACTGTGGCATGCATTGATTACCCTATTTTATGCAACGTATATGTGGTCTGTGTATTGAATTGCACGACCAATTGTTAACTAACACGTGGCGAATCCGGGTAGTTGCAATGTACGGCCTCGTGAAAATTTGTTATTATGGAACTTCAACTTTTATGTCTGAGGGTCGCTAAGCTTTGCGTGGTGAATGTAATAAGAAATTATTTGGAAAAGAAATTATTACATGCTCTATAATCACTATTACGTGATGACTAAGGTCATCTAAAGTGCATTTAGCTCTGCCCGTCGGTGGCCTTTCTCACTGAAGGTGAGTTTTCTTCTATTCCTTCCGGTGATAGCTTCCCTGTCTCATTACCCAGACTGCAGTTCGTGATTGTGCGAAAATGGCTATTTACATAGTCTCTCCACCTGATTAACCAGAACCCATTTTCTCTCCTTGAGCCCTAACAATGAACAAATTGATTTCTGAAACCCTAATATGGATGTTCCTGCTACTCTAGTAAGCGTTTTCTGCAATTTACAGAGCTCCCTTCATTCCCAACTCAATCCATCCTCCCAACCAAATCCCTAACCCTCCCCGACAACCCAATCTTAGCTTCACCGAGTATTTCTTGTACTTCGGCAAGACTATCTTCAGCCATGGAGGGCAACCATGAAAACCAACTCCGATTGCTGGTGCTTTGTAAATGGATGGGGGACTTATGGACCGCGGATGACATCACGGAGCTGAATGCCAACATTCCTGAGGTACACAAACATGCTAATGAGTATCTGTTGTATGGGAAATTATTCTCAAAACCCAATGTCAATTTTCCATCATTTTGAGCTACAATGAAAAGGACTTGTAAATTAGAAGATGTTAAATGTGAGGTGATAGAACCGGGTCTCTTTATTTTCATATTTAAATCGGAGGAAGAGCAGAAAATAGTACTACAGATGGCCCCTGGTCATTTGCAAGTAATTTATTAGTTTTACAAGAAGGTGACCCTACCGTTCCCGAGCATTGTTATATATTGTTCCTTTTGGGTGCATCTTGTGGGGCTTCCACGTGCTGCTTTGTCGAAGGATTGTATTCGGCTGATTGCTAGAAAATTGGGAGAGGTAGAGGAAGTTAGGATTGAAGCTAGAAACAATAGTTCACACAAAATAGGAAAAGCAAGAGTGAGGTTGAATTTGCTTCATTCCCTCAAATCCAGCACTATTATTCATGTGGGAGATCGAAACTGGTGGATTGACTTTAAATATGAAAGATTACCACACTATTGCTATTCCTACGATTATATATGTCATTATGAAAACTATTGTTCGAGCTTTCCATATGAAGAATCGGGAATCCCTCAGGATAAACTAGGTCGCTATGGATCTCGATTGAAAGCAGAGGTGAAGGATCTAAGCCCTTGCTGGAATACTTTCTATGGAGAGATTGACTTTACCTTAGAAGCAGATGACATGGTTCCTGAGACTCCTATTATCCCATCATGAGATGATATGAATAGCAACACTAGTACAGATGGTAGTCAAGCCATAGTGCTTTATCACCCTACAACACAGCCAATACTAGAAATATCACCATCAATAGAACTTGTTGCACAGAAAAAAAGGAAAAAAATACAGCAGTTTCCGGAATAACAGGGTGAATCTATACTTCATGATGCAGGGGTGGGGATCCATGTGGTAGCAAAATCTGCCTCAAAGAAACAAGTTCCTAAAAAGTTAAAATGCTTTGCTCCTTATGAGAAAATGGGTTCTCTGACAACTCTTGTTGACATGGAGAAACTCCTGGATACACCAATTCAAGTGTGGGAAGGCAGTACAACAGGGGCTTTGGTGGCTAGCCCTAATAAGCCACCAAGGAAGCCATGAAGGTGTTAAGCTGGAACTGTCAAGGTTTAGGCTCTCCCTTAATAGTCTAGCACCTACGGGCCTTAATGGCTTGAGAGAGGCCTAGATTGGTTTTCTTATGGAAACAAATAATCAATACAGGGTGGTGGAGAATATTAAAAGGAGACTTAAGTTTTCCTCTATGTTTGTTATTGATCCAATTGGAACAGCAGGAGGTTTGGCATTATTATGGGATGAGTCGGTGCAGATTACTATTGAATATAGTTGTCAAGAGGTGATTGAACTTTCATGTAGAGATGCTGGAAATGGATTTCAAATGAAGATATCTTTCCTATATGCGTCTACTAATTTCCAAGAGAGAGTTTCTCTTTGGAATATACTTCGAGCTAGAAATGGAACTACAACATCACCTTGGCTATGTATAGGGGATTTTAATGAAGTATTATACCATTGGGAGAAGGTGGCTCGATGAGTAGTGTAAAGATTCCGGATGACGGCGTTTCAGGAATTTGTTGACACGTGCTCTCTAATAGACATTGAAAGTAAAGGTTGTGCTTTCACATGGACAAATAATAGGGAAGGAGATGAGTTAGTCAAAAAAACGCCTTGACTGAGCACTATGTAATCTAGAATAGAGGCTTCTCTTTCCTAATACTGAAGCGTTTGTATATCCAGCCATCGGTTCGGATCATGGTCCTCTTCTCCTATGTCTAAATTCAGTTGAACTGAAGAAACATAAGTTATTCAGATTTGAGGCCTACTGGTTAGATCATCCTGAATGCGAAGCTGTAGTGGATAAGGCTTGGAAGGCAGATACTGGGCATTAGGTGAATATGGTTAGGAAGACAAAAAAAAGGTTGCTCAAGATTTGCGACAATGGAGTCGGAAATATTTCCAAAATGCATCAAAACAAATTGACCAACTCATAAACCAGCTTACTCAGATTATGAACAGGGCAAACACAACAAATATGGGAGAGAAATACAATACCATGGTTGAGAAAATTGGTACACTTTGGCGCCAAGAAGAAATGTATTGGGGTATTAGATCTAGAATTAATTGGTTAAAGTGGGGTGATAGGAATACCAAATTCTTCCATGCAACGACTATTTAGAGGAGAGAACGAAACAAGATCACCATGTTAAGGCTTGAGGAGAATGTTTGGAGTCACGATCCTCAAATTATCAAACAACACATCACAGGCTATTATAAAGACTTGTATACATCAGTGGGATCCCGGTTCTATAAGCCAGTCTTAGAGTAGTGTCCACTTGTTGTTTCTGAGGAAATGAATGAGACTTTAACAAAACAAATTACCAGGGAAGAAGTTCAGCAAGCTGTATTTCAAATGGGAGCAGCTAAAGCCCCTGGACCAGATGGATTGAGTGGTCTTTTCTATCAAAGTCAGTGGCATATCATTCAAGAGGACGTATTTAAACTGGTGGAATCTTTTTTCAATGAAGGAACCTTTGACCCTAAATTGAACGAGACCCATATCACACTTATTCCCAAAGTAGCAAACCCCGAAAGTATAACCGAATTCCGACCAATAAGCCTGTGTAATTTTAGTTATAAAGTTATTACAAAGGTCATGGCGAATAGACTCAAACCTTGGCTCCCACTTAGTATCTCCCTGGAACAAAGTGCATTTGTAGGAGGTCGGCAAATATAAGACAATATTTTTATTGTTCAAGAAGTCCTCCATCAGCTAAGGGTTAAAAAGAGATGGCGAAAATTCCAAGCTGTGCTGAAGCTGGATATGCAGAAAGCGTATGATAGAGTTGAGTGGGACTCTCTCTATGATTGTATGAAGAGGATGGGATTTAGTGACAAATGGGTGACCATGGTCAGATTTTGCATCTCCTCAGCTAAATTTTGTGTCCTAGTTAATGGCGAATCTAGTGAAGCTTTCAATCCTACCAGATGTATTAGACAAGGTGATCCCCTCTCACCTTATCTTTTCATTATATTGGCCAATGTCTTATCCCACATGGTGAATAATGCTATTATGGATGGAAGTTTAAAAGGAATCAAGCTAAATCCTCATTGTCCTATTCTATCCCACCTATTCTTTGTGGATGATGCCATTTTCTTATTGGATGACACAATTAGGGAAGCTCAGAACCTCGCCAACTTACTTAATTGCTATTGTTTTGCTTCTGGCCAATCAGTCAACCTCAATAAATCTGGTGTTTTTCGGGGCAAGCTGTCCACAGGAATTGGGAAGAAATATTGCATATGAATTGAGGGTTCCTATATTGGAAAAAGTTGGAAAATACTTAGGGATACCATCCGATTGGGGCCAAACTAAAAAACAAATGTTTGATTGGATCACAGCAAGTCGACAGAAAATTGGAGGGATGGAAAGAGCAATTAATATCGAAAGCAGGTAAAGAAGTGCCGATTAAAATGGTTGTCCAGGCATTGTCCCAATATGCCATGAATATCTTTAAAATACCTATATCTATATGCCGAGCAATTGAACGAAAAATCTCAGCTTTATGGTGGAAGCAGAATGCAAAACAAAAAGGTATCCATTGGAAGAGTTGGGATTTCTTAAAGATGAGGAAGGAATAAGGAGGAATGGGGTTTAAAGACTTAGTGGAATTTAACAAGGCTATGCTGGGTAAACAAGCCTAGAGATTAAGTCAAGCTCCAGAGGCCTTATGGAGCAGAATTTTCAAAGGCCTCTACTTCCCTCATGGTAACCTATGGACTGCAACAAGGGGGCCAGACCATCTTCGGGTTGGCAAAGTATCCTAATAGGCTGAGATGCCCTAGAATCTGATATGAAATGGAAGGTAGGGGATGGCAAATCTATTAATTTGAGAGAAGATCGTTGGCTAATGTCAGGCAAGATTGGAAGACCGGCGAATCAAAACGACCCTAAGTTGGTAGCAAATATCATCGACCCAAATGCGCGTGCATGGAAAAGTCAACTTATCAACGATCTCTTTGATAGCAATATTTCAGAGGAAATTCAGGCAACCCCCCTCAGCATAATTCCCAAACCCGACCGTCTAATCTGGACAGGGCATAACTCGAGGAATTACAAAATCAAAAGTGGATATCATAGATTATGAGAAGTTAACACAACAACCACAGAAGACCAGGCATCCTCTTCATACCAGGCTCCGAAACGTTTATGGACATAAATCTGGAATCTACAGACTTACCCCATAATCAGGCATTTTATGTGGAGTCTATGCAATGAAGGTCTTCCTACAAAAACTAACTTATACCGGAGACAAATCATACCTGAGCCTACATGTCCATTTTGTCATCAATTTCCAGAATCATCCAAGCACCTCTTCACGCTGTGTTAGTGGACAAAAGTAATATGGTTAAATTACAGTGTCGACATAGATGTCTCCCCAATGTCTATAACACGAACAGATAAATGGTAAGCGACTACCTCCTATCTGGGATTTCGGCATGCTGAAAGGCGATCTTCGCGCATATTCTCTGGCTAATATGGAAGGCCCGCAATGTTATGCTATTTGAAGGTGAAAACCACAACAAATTCAGATAATCAGTGAAGCCTTCCTCTCCAACAGCTATATGAAAAATGGAGTCCACGAAATGCAGTGATTACCTCCGATCAGAATACATGGGTGCCTCCAGATCCAGGCTCTTTGAAGCTAAATGTTGATTGCTCTTGGTAGGAAGGGAGATCGGAGGGCTCGATAATCGGAATTTGCAGAGGAGCTGACGGGGTGTGCATCATCAATTTTGCGCAAAAGATTCGAGCCCAATCGGCTTGCACAGGCGAAACCCTAGCTATCTTACAAGGGCTAGTGTGGTTGAAGCAGTTTTGAACTGATCTGACAAGAACAACTCCAGCTGCATGAACTGATCTGCCCGTGTACATCTCAAGCGATTGTCTTCCAGCCGTGGACTCTATCTTGGGCTGCACAGAAATTCCCTGGGCTTCTCTTCCTCATGTACTTGACTGCAGACAGCTAATGGCCCAAATGGAAAACGTCTACTTGTTGTTTGAGCTGCACCAAACAAACCGAGCCATTGATTGGATTGCGAAAACCTATAAAGCCGGGTCTCTTCCTAGTAATTGGGTCTCAAAGCCCCCGCACGATCTTTATCTTATCTTATGTTTAGATTTTCGTACTACTTGTAATCCACCACCTTAGTATTAATCAATGATTTTCTGACCAAAAAAAAAAAGACTAAGGTCAAATTGTAAAACGTGCGAATGCTTTTCAAGTTGGAAAATGAAAACGTGTTAATGATTGTCATCCCTATAATAGAATTTTTTTTTTTTTGGGTCGAACTATATTAGAATTTCTCACATGCAACAATTTCAAAAGTGACTTACTGATTGATGATAGTTTTGGATGGATTGGCTGCAAATAAATGTTGGTGTGATTTGTTTGATAATAATATTATTTATATGTCTTCAACCTTTTCCGTGGACTCGAGATATTGTCACCCATTATATGCGGTTAGAATATAATAATAAAAAAAAGCACTTACAACTTCTGAAGCAATCTCAAAGAGAGAGAGAGAGAGAGCACTTAACACGCTCTTGTAATCACGGGAAATCCAATGTTTGGACCACGCTAAAATCCTCTCTCTCCAAACCAATAAATATTGTGAGTACCTATCATGAAAGTAAAATTATAAAGCCAAATACCAATAAAAGAGAATAATTTATAAGCGAAATCATCGTATGTTGGAAGTGAAAAATAATAAAGCATATAAGTGTCCGTATAAAAAGATTGCCACAGTGACAATCCACGCAAAAGCCGAATATTATTTTACAAAATTTTTTACTTTTCATCCTTATACTTTCATTTTTACTTTGTTTTTTAATCAAATTATTTTAATTTGTCCAATCATATCCTTCTACTTTTTTCATAAATTTTTTAGTCAAGTCCTTTTGACACCAAATGCAGCCAAAGCCAGCTAACATGACTGTCGAGTGATATCGTAGTGAATATGACATGATTAAATTTTTTCCAATCTAGATGTCCACACGAGTGTCAACATTGGGTAACAAGTAATACTTCAATATTGTCTATACCGGCTTTTTTTTTCACACACACATCCATGTGTGCATTCATATATATTTTCTACATCATACTTTGGGGTCATTTGATGCCATGTTCGCCAAATTTGGTTTGATTTTGTGTTGGATAGACTTGATTTGAAATTTTATGAAACTAGAACAACTTGATTGGACAAACTAAATGTACATAAATTTGATTAGAAAATGCATGGAGTATGTAGATGATACATAAGATTTTTCGTCCACTTTATATGAGGTTTAGAACTGTTAATGCATTTGCCATTTATTGCTTTTTGAGGTTTTGAAATACATGTGTTATTTTTATATATATTTTAATTACATGTGGATTCATACTTTCAATTCCCAAAGCCACTAGCTCCAATGAGAGAAAATTATCAACTATACGAGATATGTCTAAAATTACACAGAAAAATCGTTAATTGCATGGTTAAATACTTCAAAATAATAGAGTGATGTCTATTTCACAGGTAAATACTTGCAAGTAGAGTGACATTTCTTTCATAACTGAGAGTGTTACTTCATTGAGAATTTACTTAATCTAAATATTTTTCTTTAGATATTTAGAGTGCATATGGGAAAAAATTACTAGCTAGGGAAAGAAGTGCTGAACTACTAACGGGTTGAAAGGTACTTTTTGTTGATGAAAGTGTCGACAAGGGCTGATCACCGCGCCCTATTGGCCCAAGCGTGTGCCTGGGCCTTTTTTTTTTTTTTGAACTCTAAAAACAAAATTTTTGGAAAAAAAAAGTACGCGAGTTAAATTTAAAAATTGCGATATTGAAAAAATTGCACGAAATTGAAAGATAATATTTGTCTATGCAATATCAAGAACAAGACAAAACATTTAAAGTATGTGGCAATAGTATGCTACAAAATTATTCAAATCTTGATATTAGGAATAATACGAACAGTCCTAAGCCCGTCCAAATTTGATCCTCGTAACCAAGACAGCGGGGACAACAAAAAAGACAGGTGGAATGAATTTCTGCTTCATGGCCAACCCCTCTGGCTTGAAGAAGGCACCACCGTGGGAAGTGGCCAAAGGGTCAAAAGCACATTACTTAGAAAGTACTCTCGCAAGCAATTCCTTCCTTCTGCAGATTTGGGACACTACTCTGTATGACTCAATCAAGAGTCTGGGGAATCGTATAGCGAAGTAAGCATCCAAACCATCAGCAACCGGTCCGAGGATCTCCTGCCAGAATCATCAAAGCAACGACACATTTAAGCCTTGCACGCATGCGACTGCAGATATTACCACAGTTTCAGATAGAGAGAGAGCGCGCAAGAGAGTACCTTAACTTCTTCTGGAAATTCCATGTGGTGGCTATACACATTTCGCACGGCTCTCAATAAGTGTCTGACAAGGCTACCGTCGTAGTGCCTCCGTCTCCGTAGCTCGGCCCTAACTGCAGGCTCTATTTTGTCTTCCCAATTCCCAACAAAAACCGATTGCACAGTGCTCTCCAATGCATTGAGAAGATCTAGATTGCCTGCCCTGGTTTCAAATTCTACTATATCGCTGACGTCACTAAGAAAGGACAGTCTCGTCTTCGAACTCCAAAAAAATGGATGGTAAAGCACCTCCGATGCCTCTGGCCTGCTAGTCATTAAAAATAATTTACTACTAAACCAATATGCTCAAAGAAATCAACTACACAAACAATTCTGAAATTGACCGACTTCCCGATTTTAAAAGCATCGCAAGTTCGGCATTCGTGCAATCTCTAAAACAATTAAAATTGCATTAGCTCAATGAAAGAGCAACCAAAATGTCTAAAATCTCCCATGCACTTCACAACTCACGACAGGATGAAGGCGGTTGTTTGACTACGAAAAGAACACAGCAATTATTTACTCCAAGTACCTTAAATTAGCAATCTAATCATCTAGTCTCTAGGATTCTTATTTCACAGTGAGCACTATATGCTAAACCCTTGGAATGTTCATACGAAATCCTCTTTGGTGTATGTATAGCAAATCTAATATTGTGCTAGGAATGATTGGAATTTATTTGTTCGTGTGTGGGTAACAAATTTATAGCCCTGATAACTAGGCCTCCCACAATGATCATCTTCCATTTGAATACCACAATTGTCAAAAACATTTAGGCTATCACATGGTCAACCTTTTTCCGGGTACTGTTGTCGATTGTCAAAAGAAATGAGTGGGATCTACACTTTTTTGCTCATTAAGTAGAGCCTCACCGGCAGGACAGATATTTAAGCCATGTTGGACGAATTTGAAGCCTCCTTTAGTACTCACGAGATTAAGTGATGTTGGAAATCAGTCAATTGGCAATGGCTATAAAATCCATCAAATGGCAGAATGAAAATGGTAGTGATGCAAATTAAGGATGACAATACACTCACCTCAATTTGGGGTCTTGGTTTAGTAAACACGAAAATAGATCATGAGCTTCGGTATGTCCACAAAGGACAGGTCCATTTTGTTGTAAACAATGTTGTAGTCACGTTCTAGATTTTCACCAAATGGATGTCTTCCGCAAGTGAAGAAAAAGCACAAGACACAACCTGTCGCGACCTCTTTTTTTTTTTGGCGTCCCGCAATCGGGTACGGACGCCTAAGAAGGCTAATGGCTCGGCTGAATTTATTAAGCCCGGACTCTCCCAAGTCCACCAATTCACGACTTAATGGTTCAAGTTTTTAACCGTAAATCAATTTTTAAAATGGAGTCGCCACTAATCGGTTTGAGGTGGGTCGATTAGAAACCCAAGCGAAGTATCGGGAGAAATACTCGCTCTGCGCAACTGAGAGAAATTAGGATCGGGGACTTGATTACACTAGTTAATCACTAATGCCCTTTCGGTACCTAATCTTGTTTAAACCCTAAGGCTTTTTGGATTTTTGAGAGATTTTCCATGCATTTGTGGAGGAAAAATATTTTTTGGGTCTTTTTCTCTTATTTTTCTTTTTTTGACATAAAAGCATTTTTTGGATTTTTGATCTTTTTCTGAAAATATAAATAATTTTTTTTGGCTTTTTTTCTGACTTTTTTGGATTTTTTGGGAAAATATGGACATTTTTGATTTTTTTTGATTTTTTAGAAAATAAATTATTTTTTTGATTTTTTAATTAAAATATTATATTTATTATTATAATAATATAAAAACGAACCGGGTCGGGTTCCGGGTTGGGACCGACCCGGTTCGCGACCCGCGAGACTGGACGGGCCGCGTTGCGGGCCCGACTCGATTTTTCTCCCTTTTTTCTTTTTCCAAGCCCATTTATGCACAAAAAAACAGCCCATACGACTGGCCTAGAGGGCCCGAACAGAGAAACCCTACCCGGATGGGGGTTTTGCCCAACCCGGTTCGTACCCGACAAACGCCTCTCCGCTTGGGTCTTTGCGGCGCAGTGAGGGTGGCCGAGGCGTTGCTAGGCGGGCGCGGCGGCGGCGACGACGACGGCGATGACGATGGTGACGAGCGCTCAACGGCGTTGGGGTACGCGGGCGACCGTTCAACGAAGGTAGCGTCGATGGCATCGGGGTGGACAGCACGAGGCGTTTGACAGCTTGCCTCGGCGAGGCAACGGCGGCGGCGACGGCGACTCTCACGCGGATTTCCGGATCTGCGCCCAAGTCTCAACCCTTCTTCCTCCGCTCTTCACTCACTCAGATCTGGACGGCGTCAGGGCACGGCTCGGTAGGGCGTCGGGGCTAATGCTCGGCCAAAGCAGAGACGTCGGGGGGACGGCAGTGAGCTTTCGCGCCTAGATCTGGTCTTCTCTCCTCCTCGCTCGGCCCTTATCTCGCAGATCCGCAGCTCCCTCTTCTCTTTCGGCCTCTCGCGCTCGTGGATCCGCTTCGCTTGCCACCGGCCTCCCCCGATGTTTCTCGGTGGGAGGTCGTTTAGCTTGCGACCCGATCCTTCGCTCGCTCTTTGATTTCCCCCTTGAAGTCTCTCAAGGGGAAGATCTTGGAGTTTGCTGTCCCTTGCCATCGTCGGGAGAAGCCTATTTATAGGCGAGGGGCCGCGGTCGATGGAGCTTCGACCGCCGGTCTTCGCACGCCGAGCGGCCTCCGCCGGCCGACCGGCGTCCCATCCGAGCTCCTCCAACAAGGCGTGCTCGGCATTGAAGGAAGCTCATGATGGCGCTTGAGATCTATCTCTTCCGGCCGACGTCGGCCTACGCTCCTCCGCCGTAGGTTGTCCTTCGTGCGCGTGAGTTGCAGAGGCGGAAGGGAAGAAGAGGGAAGAAGGGAAGAAGAAGAGAGAGGGGGCAATTTGGAGGAGAAGGAGGCCGGGCTTGGGCCCGCGAAAGGGAGAGGAAAATGGGGGTCTGGGCTGGCTGGCTTTTTTTTTGTTTTCTTTTGTTTTTACTATATTTTTTGTTGTTTTTATTATTTGTTTTGCTTATTATCCGAAAAAGGAAATATAAAAGAAATAAAGAAACTAAAGCCAAATTAATAACCTAATTAAAATTTTAGGTGTCACAAATTGCCCCTCTTTGAAGGTGAGTTCGCAGAGGTTGCATTCAAAGATAAACCTGATACCTAAAATTTTGTCTATACATATGCAATAGATTATATGATATTTAGGACCTAGTGTCCTATGCAGAAAATGAGCAATATAACATTGCATATACTAAGACAAGCATAAGAAGATACCCGTAGTTACTTACCGAGAGTGAGTGAGATAGGGTGTGAACCCCGAGTTTTGGCAAGTATCAAGGCGTCATCTTACCTGTTGCATGAGGAGATTGCTTATCCAGGACCCGAACCATTCTTCGGTCGCCTATTGGAGCAATAAGTGATTTGTCTAGGACCCGAACCTTTCTTCGGTCGCCTTGACTGGAAATTGCTTTTCCAGGACCCGAACCTTTCTTCGATTGCCTGTTAGAGTAATAAGTTGTTTGTCTAGGACCCGAACCTTTCTTCGGTCGCCTTGACGGGGAATTGCCTTCCCAGGACCCGAACCTTTCTTCGGTCGCCTGTTAGAGCAATAAGTTGTTTGTCTAGGACCCGAACCATTCTTCGGTCGCCTTGACGGGAGATGCGCCGATCTTTCTCAGGGCATCTGTTTGTGGGTGCCTGATCTGTATCGAGGACACCAGTTGGTACCCGACCTTTCTCGAGAGATGCGCCGACCTTTCTCAGGGCATCATATTTGTTGGGGTGTCTGACTTCTGTCAAAGACACTGGTTGGAACCCGACCTTTCTCGGGAGGATGTACCGACCTTTCTCAGGGCATCGATTTGTGGGATGTCTGACTTCTGTCGAAGACACCAGTTGGAACCCGACCTTTCTCGGGAGGATGCACCGACCTTTCTCAGGGCATCGATTTGTGGGGTGCCTGACTTGGCCGAAGACACCGCCTGAAACCCGACCTTTCTCGGGAGGATGCACCGACCTTTCTCGGGACATCGATTTGTGGGGTGTCCGACACGTCGAAGACACCAGTTGAAACCCGACCTTTCTCGGGAGGATGCACCGACCTTTCTCAGGGCATCGATTTGTGGGGGTGCCCGGACATTCACAAGCATTGAAAGAGTACCTGGATATTCACAAGTACTAACCTGGAGGATATTTGGGCCTTTGCAGGCGTCGAAGGGGTACTTGGATGATCGCAAGTACAAACTCTTGGAGGGCGCCTGGCGTTCGCAGGTATCGTTGGAGTACCTGGGATATTCATGAAGGTCTCTCACCTCCTGGTAATTGGAATATCGAGGGCGTACCTGGGATATTCGTGAAGGTCTCTCACCTCCTGGCAATTTGGGGAATATCGAGGACGTGCCCCGAATATTCGTGAAGGTTTCTCACCTCCTGGTAATAGGAATATCGAGGGCGTACCTGAGATATTCGCGAAGGTCTCTCACCTCCTGGTAATTGGGAATATCGAGGACGTGCCCCGAGATATTCGTGAAGGTCTCTCACCTCCTGGTAATTGGGAATATTGAGGACGTGCCCCGAATATTCGTGAAGGTCTCTCACCTCCCCGGTAATTTGGGGAATATCGAGGACGTGCCCCGAATATTGTGAAGGTTTCTCACCTCCGGTAGTTGGGAATATCGAGGACGCACTCCGAGATATTCGTGAAGGTCTCTCACCTCCCGGTAGTTGGGAATATCGAGGACGTACCTGAGATATTCGTGAAGGTCTCTCACCTCCTGGTAGTTGGGAATATCGAGGACGTACCTGAGATATTCGTGAAGGTCTCTCACCTCCTGGTAGTTGGGAATATCGAGGACGTGCCCCGAATATTCATGAAGGTCTCTCACCTCCTGGTAATTGGGAATATCGAGGGCGTGCCTGAGATATTCGTGAAGGTCTCTCACCTCCTGGTGGTTGGAATATCGAGGACGTGCCCCGCATATTCGTGAAGGTCTCTCACCTCCTGGTAAATGGGAATATCGAGAACGTACCTGAGATATTCATGAAGGTCTCTCACCTCCTGGTAATTGGGAATATCGAGGATGTACCTGAGATATTCGTGAAGGTCTCTCACCTCCTGGTATTTGGGAATATCGAGGACGTACCTTGGATATTCGTGAAGGTCTCTCACCTCCTGGTAGTTGAGAATATCGAGGACGTGCCCCGCATATTCGTGAAGGTCTCTCACCTCCTGGTAGTTGGGAATATCGAGGATGTACCTGGGATATTCGTGAAGGTCTCTCACCTCACGGTAATTGGGAATATCGAGGGCGTGCCCCGCATATTCGTGAAGGTCTCTCACCTCCGGTAGTTGAGAATATCGAGGACGTGCCCCTCATATTCGTGAAGGTCTCTCACCTCCTGGTAGTTGGGAATATCGAGGATGTACAGGATATTCGTGAAGGTCTCTCACCTCCTGGTAAAGGGGAATATCGAAGACGTACCTTGGATATTCGTGAAGGTCTCTCACCTCCTGGTAATTGGGAATATCGAGGGCGTGCCTCGCATATTCGTGAAGGTCTCTCACCTCCGGTAAAGGGGAATATCGAGGATATACCTAAGGATATTCATGAAGGTCTCCCACCTTCTGGCAACATAAACTTGAATATAGCGCAAGGCTTACCTGGATGACCGCAGGCACATAAAGGGGTGGAACACCTGGATAGCCACAGGTGTACAAAGTACTGGAATACTTGGACAAACACAAGTTTTTAATGATATGATCTGGGACCACCCAGGCGTTCCAAGTGTAAGAAAGCATACATGGATAACCACAGTGCACAACGCGATGGAATACTTGAATGGCTACTAGTATTTGATGATACAATTTTGAGGACAACTCGGACATGTCGAGTGTCACGGAAAGGAAGTACCTAGACAATGGTGGGTACTTGACGATATGGGGATACCTAGACAGCAGTAGGTACTCCAAGAGATACTTGGTCAGTCGCAAGTATTAATACTCTGGGGACAACTCGAACAGGTCGAGTGTCAAGAAAAGGGAGTATCCGAACGGTGGCCGGTACTCAAAGACAAGAGGGATACCTAGACATCAGCAGGTATTCAACGATAAAGGGGATACTTGGTCAGTCACAAGTATCAATACTCTGGGGACAACTCGAACAGGTCGAGTGTTAGGAAAAGGGAGTATCCGAATAGTGACCGGTACTAAAAAACAACGGGGATACCTAGACAACAAGAGGTTCCCAAACTCAAAGGACAACTTGAATAAGTCGAGTGTCAAGAAAAGAATACCGGACAAAGTGGTAGGTTCTTTAAGACAAATGGGGATAGAGATATGCTTACCTAGCAATATCTCCGATCTCCGAGAGTATGTCCGCTATTTGCACAATATGCACACATGATTGTATATACTGTAAATTCATGAGTTCAAATGAGATTCATGCATGACAATTTTGTCAGTTTTGCATCATCTGAGTTCCACTGGGGAAGATTTTGAAAGACAACCTTTATTTGGAATATAGATGTCTTGAGCATGCCAAATGAGGGACTTTCAGTCTGAAAGGACTTTCCGCTCACTCATGGAAAAGGCTATCCCGACCATTGATGCAGGATTCATAAGGACCGCACTATCTCACCGTCATCATGTCGCAGGGTCCGAGTATTCTCGCAAACGGTACAACTTTACCAATGTGAGAAGTCTTTGTTGAAATTGTGATGAAGACTTGGTCAACGGCTCATCAAATGGGACCGTCGAGGTCAAGGCTTATGAATGGAACACTGCACGATCATCTCCGGGTTTACAAGTCAGGAACCCTGCGAAAAGAGATAGAGTAATCTTGCTCGTACTTCTTCGAGCGATGCTTATGTACATATGAAATCCTACGTTAATTGAAGTGCCATAGTCTGAAGAGACTTTTACAATGGGAATGTAACGTAGACTTGGCTCGCATGTAAAAGGGTGAGAGTTGGTGATTGTCTTCACATTTGTCACTAGTCTTTCTTCATGGTCGATGCGGTTGTATCGCAATTTCTCTTGGGAATACAAATGGCTGTATTTTTGTTTGGGGCATCGGCCTTGCTTTTACCAGGCACACCGCTTTTTCATGCCCCTATTTCTCATCTCAATTTTTCATTCATGGGCATTTGACCTTGCTTTTACCAGGTACACTGCTTTTTTATGCCCTAGTTTTTGTCTTTGTTGCTTGAGGAATTGATCTTGGCAAGTTTAATCGAAGCACCGTTATTAGACTCTTGAGTCTTCATCTTCAACCGGCACTCAGGCTATGGCAATAACTTCTGCTTTGTCTCAATGTGAGGGTGAAATTACAGACTCACTTGGGTTGTACAATGGATACAAGTGCGTAAAGAAAGAATTGCTCTTCATGACTCTAGGGCACTTAAATTAACGCGAGTGTTCATATGCAATAAAGACACTCAAAGATTGATGCAAGTGCAAGCAAGATAATTCCTATCTCTCTTCTCACCTCGTGATGCTGCTTTGTCTCCGATCCGCCCAATGTGGGATGGTTTTTGACGGGGTATGAGAGATGCTTCTCCGTGTATGGGGCTCAATGGAGTGAGCGATGGAATGCCTCTCACTATTTTGGTTATCGTACCATTCGCGAGAGAACTCTTTACCCCGTAGTCATGGAATCTTTGCACTCATCTCACAAGTGTATAGACGGGGACTGTGTGTAGGATATGGCTTGCCTTTCATCATTCGACGTGCCTCATCCAGCATGCTCAATTGATCTTGTATTCTTCACTTAGCTGTCTATTCTAATAATCCTTAGTGGAATCAAGTGACCTAGATGTGCAAAATCATCATGCAGAATTCATCTGGAAACGACATGCAACATTTCGAATATGATGGAGTTTGAATTTTTCAAAACAAGTGAATGGTTTTGACTCAAAAAATACCCTATTGACAACTTTAGGGGCTAACATAATGGTGTTTCCAAATATGTTAGATTTTGAACATCAAAAGGGTTATTCGCAAATGGACATCGATGGTTGTCCCTATTGATTAGGGATATGACACATGAATGATTAGTCAATGATAGGGAATTTGCTCGGGCATCTCTGCTTTTGCCCCTGCAGAAGAGAAGATGTACAAGTAGATCAATTAGTTTGGCCAAAATCAAATGTGAGTTGAGGCATGAAGATTTTCTGTCATTTGCTTTGGTGATTACTCAGGACGTCATTTCACTTAGGAGAGCTTATCAGAGTTTGACATGTCTTTCCTTGATTTGTTATCCGTATTTTTTACGGTCAAGTGATCCTGCAACAGATAAAAGGGATCATGTTAGTCAGAAGCTCTTTCAAGAGTCGAATAACTTGGAAGCGATACAACATTATCCTTCACTGGATTGGATGGACCTAAAGTGCAAGTGGGACACGAAGTCCTACGTCTTTGCTTCGTTAGGTCACTCGCTTTCTCTCGTAATTTGCAAGTGCAAGAGAAGCAAAATTTTTTTATTATTATTTTTTTACCAAGCGGCTAACCGCGCGTCGGGGGATTCGAACCCCGACTTCGGACCCTTTTGCTTCTTCCCGGATACCACTCGGCTAGAGGCGCCGACGGTGTCCGTAGGACGCTTCTTTTTTCATTTAACCGAATCAGCTCCTGGACGACACGTCATTTCATACCAAGCTAGGTAAATCGATATGGGTTTTTTGATTTGCCCAAATTAACCATTAAGCTTGCTTCTTGAATCATATGCTTCCTGTCAATAGGAGAAAATATGTCAAAAGTGAGTTTAGATACTGGGAGTATTGGAAACGATACCAAATTACTCTTTTCCAAAGTTTGTATTTGTTGACTCATAGGGATATTTGAATGTCGATGTTGGCCCTTTTATCTTGGCATAGTTCAATGTTTCTTTCAGTTGGCCTTCCTCATTTGTGACCATGTATGCATGATTGTTGGTCGTTGATTCATCTTCAACGCCTTCCTTCTATGGAATTTCTTCTTCTGTCTTTAACTATAGCATCATTAGCAGTATTGAGCAAAGTCATGTACCTCAAGTTTCTATGGAATGCGAGATCAAAATCTCAAGCTTTGTGATGGCAACTACTCCTTGGAAGAACATGTGCGGAGTACGAAGTGAGATTTCTAGGCCCTAAGTCACAATTTGAGATAAGGGGTTAGAGCGCCTCAACCGACTAGATTTTCTCCCCGTTGATGTAGAGCCAATTCGAGAGGAGAAATTCATTTTCTCGTGCTTCTTGGCTTGTCAAAGTTGGAACCGTAACATCTAGCCTGTTTGGGCGTGTCGTGCGATAAGATAGTCCTTTGGCTCGGGATGGAGTCAAGGGGAGTGAGGCATGTCATGGATGCTTCGCTCTCAACTCTATGCCCGTACCTATTACGTTTCATCTTTTGTATCCGTAAATAAAAGAGAGGACATCATTTCCAAATTATATTCAGAGAATAAGACTTACCCTCTTTTGGTGTAGGATGATTCTTTCTATTTGCCCCTGTTTTCTTGGCAGGGTGTCTTTGAATTTGGCGAGTTCACCTGATGCGCTTGCTTCAAATGCCCTTTGTTACACTAAGTCAAAGGGGATGGAAATGATCTTCTAAGACATGAAGTGAGTGAGTTAGAAAGACAAACATGATTTAATAATCTTGTTTTGACAAAAGCTTTTGGCAATAAAACATTTTTTGTTTTCAAAAGTATATATCTTTGGGGAGAAGAAAGCATGAGGAAGCCCAGCCCTCAGTATTCTTCTTGGATGATAATTTTTCATGGTTGGATAGCATCACGGGGCTGGTTTGGGATACCGCCTCATGCTCTCATAATATTTTCAACTTTATTTAATAGGTGGATTTACATTTTGGAAGAGTGTTTTCAAAAGTTAGTTCCTCAAGCGGAACTAAAATAAAAACAAGCCAGACTTAAGAAAGAGGTACAAGTTCCCACGTAGGGGAATACGAAAGGAAATTAAAAAGGGTTCTACTCGAGTGGGCCTGCACCCATTTCCCCTTACGGTCCTTCATTGATGGTGTCCATGAAAAGATCTCCAAACATGGTGGTCATATCATCTGGTCCTTCTTTCTCTATTGCTAAGGGTGGCACTTCATTGCCTGAATAATACCCGGTTTTCACCAGCCTTTGATGAATGTCAGCAGTATGTGCTTCAACATTTCTGCTTTGACTGCCTTTAGAACTGAATACCGCATTTACTTTGTCGGTGTGATCAAGGAGCGAATTGCTCTGAAATGAGAAAGCTTTAATGTCTAACGGGTTCGGATTCGACTCTTGAGGGCGAAGCACTCATCGCCGAATGCCCCACTTCTCCCATGTGATAGTTGCATACCTTTGATTGGTCGTAGTGCGAAAAAATTTCAGCGTTAGGTCATTTTGGTTCAATCAAAAGGAGGTTCTTCTTCCGAAGGATTGCCGGTACCTATGATGGAGATCTAGGAAGAGGAGTAAATTGTCTCCTATTGTTACCGTAACGCCGGGATGGCCGACGGCCGGTGGTCGTGCTGTCCTGCACTTGTCTGAATTGTTGGAGAATGATTGTAGGTCGCATTAATATCTACCAGGGGTTCTTTATCTTTCTTCATGTTGAACCTGCCCGTGGATGCAGGTTCAGTGAACCAACCATCCCTCAACCCTATCTCAATTTGCTCTCCTACTCGGAATGAGTTGATTAAATGATTCGGCGATCGTGGTTACCATTCGATTACGGTACTCGTAAGGGAGGGTTTTGATAAACATTTTTCTCAGCTCAAAATCGGTTGGTTCGGACTGATTTGGGCGGCGATTCCTCCATCGGATAGTATATTCTTTGAACGATTCATGCTTTTTCTTTTCGGTTCGCTCAAGGTCCTCACGAGAAGGGGTAATGTCCATTATAAACTTATCTTGCTTGAGGAATGCCTCACTCACCTCACTCCATGTTTCGAGGAGATTCATGCTCTTTGTAATGTACCACCTCAGGGCGGGACCTACCAGGCTTGATTGGAACAATTGGATCATTAGAGGTTCATTATTAACATACTGGGTCATTCGAACCAAATACATCTGCAAGTGAGCTCTTGGGCAGGTCGTGCCATCGTATTTCTCGAACTCAGGCATTTTGAATTTTCCGGCATTTTGACCTTAGAGTAGATGGAGAGGTCTGTTGGAGTAGGATCTTGAAGACCCCGCAATTGTTTTAGCCTCTCTTCAAGTTTCTCAAGGCGTTTGTCATGTTCGGTCTTAGACAACCGTTGGGCTTTGCTTTCTCAACTATGATTTGGTGCGTATCATCCTCCAATTCGGGCATGTTATCATCGTATCTCCACCTTGATCACCCCTAGTAGATGATTGTGGCAACAATACCTCGATTGAGGCCGGGCGGGAGTGAGTTTGCCCTGGATGGAGTCTATTTGCTTTGAAAGTTGTTGAAGCACATTGAAGACTTGCTTCATTTCACTTTCCATGACCGCAATACGGCTTGGTACATTTTCTTCGGCCATTCTTGCTCTTGTTTTTGAACGAGTGCGGATCGGCGAACGTTGACGTTCCGTGATTACCTAGTCATGAGTAAACAAGCGTGTGTGAATACAAGGCGTAAATAGGGAGTCGGTCCATGATGACAACCTAATCCTATTATTTTTGTTTATTCATGAAAAGGTAGAGGATTTCCTAAACATGGATTGAAAAATGGCACGTGACATGTTAACATGAGCTAAAAGGATATTCAATTTGAAAGGCGAAGAAAGCATGAGTTGTAACAAATTTTGAAAAAGGTTTCTATCCCTTTTTTTTTTTTTTTTTTTAGGCAAATGAAAATTCTTGCGGAAAAGAATTTTGTAACATGCTTGAGAATAAAAACATCAACTGAAAGTAATTTTTTGCAAATTTTTTTTTTTTAAAACTTAAAAAAAACTTTATGACAATTACTTTCAAATTTAGATGACCGCGATATTACATCCTACACTAATCATGGACTACTCGATATATATATAGGAAGGTACGTAAATTGCAAAGTACACAAAATAAAAACTTACTTCCCACGAGAAAATTGATGGCAATCACATAGACATGTGCATGATATGTGCGGCTCGATTTCTAACTGAGAAGGTTTGGTGAGATTAAAAGGATATCCGCCTGTCGCAGTCTCGCGTTAGGCAAAGATACCCTCCTAATCTCGGCTAAGAAATTCGGGGAAAAGAAAGGCAACCTCTACATCGCAGTCTCGCGTTCGAGGTCGTATTTTTCTTAACACCATCCTAGAAATCCTATGGTGGCCAGTCCGGCGGCCGGGTTGTGTGTGCCATGTGTAGTGCTAAAACAAAGTAAAGCATGCACAACAATTTATCATCACAAAAATATATTTTAAACAAAATTAAAATAAATTTCTAAACTTTTGACCCGCATAAAGAAAAAAACCCAAGTCGTAAAGAATTTAAACAAGACAAAAATGGCCTAAGTCCTCAAAGTCCCCCCGGAGTCGCAAGCGTCGCGACCTCTTTTTTTTTTTTTTGGCGTCCCGCACGGGTACGGACGCCTAAGAAGGCTAATGGCTCGGCTGAATTTATTAAGCCCGGACTCTCCCAAGTCCACCAATTCACGACTTAATGGTTCAAGTTTTTAACCCGTAAATCAATTTTTAAAATGGAGTCGCCACTAATCGGTTTGAGGTGGGTCGATTAGAAACCCAAGCGAAGTATCGGGAGAAATACTCGCTCCGCGCAAACTGAGAAATTAGGATCGGGGACTTGATTACACTAGTTAATCACTAATGCCCTTTCGGTACCTAATCTTGTTTAAACCCTAAGGCTTTTTGGATTTTGAGAGATTTTCCATGCATTTGTGGAGGAAAAATATTTTTTGGGTCTTTTTCTCTTATTTTTCTTTTTTTGACATAAAAGCATTTTTTGGATTTTTGATCTTTTTCTGAAAATATAAATAATTTTTTTTTTTTTGGCTTTTTTTCTGACTTTTTTTGGATTTTTTGGGAAAATATGGACATTTTTGATTTTTTTGATTTTTAGAAAATAAATTATTTTTTTGATTTTTTAATTAAAATATTATATTTATTATTATAATAATATAAAAACGAACCGGGTCGGGTTCCCGGTTGGGACCGACCCGGTTCGCGACTCGAGACAGACGGGCCGCGTTGCGGGCCCGACTCAAGATTTTTCTCCCTTTTTCTTTTTCCAAGCCCATTTATGCACAAAAACAGCCCATACGACCGGGCCTAGAGGGCCGACGCCAGAGAGAAACCCTACCCGGATGGGGGTTTTGCCAACCCGGTTCGACCCGACAAACGCCTCTCTCGCTTGGGTCTTCGCGGCGCAGGTGAGGGTGGCTGAGGCGTTGCTAGGCGGGCCGGCGGCGACGACGACGGCGATGACGATGGTGACGAGCTGCTCAACGGCGTTGGGGTACAGCGGCTGACCGTTCAACGAAGGTGGCGTCGATGGCATCGGGGGTGGACAGCACAGAGGCGTTTGATGGCTTGCCTCGGCGAGGCAACAGCGGCGGGCGACGGCGACCCTCACGCGGATTTCCAGATTTGCGCCCAAGTCTCAACCCTTCTTCCTCCGCTCTTCACTCACTCGATCCGGGCGGCGTCGAGGCACGGCTCGAGGGCGTCGGGGCTAATGCTCGGCCAAAGCGAGAGACGTCGGGGACGGCGGTGAGCTTTCGGCGCCTAGATCCCGGTCTTCTCCTCCTCGCTCGGCCCTTATCTCGCGAGATCCGAGCTCCCTCTTCTCTTTCGGCCTCGCTGCTCGTGGATCGGCTTCGCTTGCCACCGGCCTCCCCGATGTCTCTCGGTGGGAGGTCGTTTAGCTGCGACCCGATCCTTCGCTCGCTCTTTGATTTCCCCCTTGAAGTCTCTCAAGGGGAAGATCTTGGAGTTTGCTGTCCCTTGCCATCGTCGGGAGAAGCCTATTTATAGGCGAGGGGCGGCCGGTCGATGGAGCTTCGACCGCCGGTCTTCGCACGCCGAGCGGCCTCGCCGGCCCGACCGGCGTCCCATCCGAGCTCCTCCAACAAGGCGTGCTCGGCATTGAAGGAAGCTCATGATGGCGCTTGAGATCTATCTCTTCCGGCCGACGTCGGCCTACGCTCCTCCATCCGTAGGTTGTCCTTCGTGCGCGTGAGTTGCGAGGCGGAAGGGAAGAAGAGGGAAGAAGGAAGAAGAAGAAGAAGAGAGGGGGCTGGGCTGGAGGAGAAGGAGGCTGGGCTTGGGCCCGCGAAAGGGAGAGGAAAATGGGGGGCTGGGCTGGCTTTTTTTTTGTTTTCTTTTGTTTTTACTATATTTTTTGTTGTTTTTATTATTTGTTTTGCTTATTATCCGAAAAAGGAAATATAAAAGAAATAAAGAAACTAAAGCCAAATTAATAACCTAATTAAAATTTTAGGTGTCAACACAACCTAAACTAAACACATCCATTGCCGCGTTTGGCGCCCACCATGACGTAGCGGTTCGGGTGCTCGCCATCCCGAGGTTCCACAACTGCAAGACGCAGACATCTAAGATCAACAAAACGATCCTCATCACTTGGACCATATATAGATGAATACGATAGATTCATTAGTCAATGAAGGGAGGCCATGGCTAGGACTACTAAATCTCCACAAACTTTACCACTACATAAGAAGCGATACAATGCAGTATGGATCGTATATTGGTTGGGTCAAGTATGGGTCATCAAATTTACATTACATGAAAATGGATCAATATGAGTCTAACCATTTTTTACCCGACCCGCCCATTTGACAGCCTTTTACCACTGTATAAATTCAAATTATGCATGGATCAATCTAGAGAAAAAGAAGATTAAAGATCTCGATTAAGCTGTCATGAGCACTTACCGGTGTCATGATATCCCAGGGAAGATTTATCTTCAGGAAGGTATTTGCTAATGCCCATATCAGATAGCTGAGCACAAAATGGTTGATTTCTAGTAATCAAGACATTTCGAGGCTTCAAGTCCCGATGGATTATTCTCGAGTCATGCAAATAGCTGAGTCCTTTCACCACATGTCTGTGTCATAAAATAGAGAAGACATCATGACTTAAATCAACAATGTATCTGGAACCAAGTAGCATCCGAGCCACTTGAAGGCATTATATACATATACTAAGCCATATCTTATTCGAAAATAATGAATTTCTTTAACATACTAAGACCCAATAAGGATGTCACAAGTACGCTGGAGAAAAAAACTGTTATAGGTTCTTTACATAAACTCTACAATGTAAACCCTGCTATAGAATTTGATCGCCGTATCAATCGCATCAGCATTTACCGATTTGAGTGCGTGAGGATTCTACAGCATTCGCAAATCAAAAGGGAAGAAGGCATACTGTTTTTACCAAGATGGGAAAATTAATGGAATTATTACCAGGTAATTGATAATACCTAAATGATTTCCATGGAAAGAACAGACTCTAGAAAGGAAGCTGCAAGGTTCAAAACTTAGCCCACGATGGTCCCACGATGGTGATTGCATTGGGCTCACCACAGTCAAGGTAGTGACCTAATAATTCCCCGTATCATGCATCACTTGGAAGTTTTTGCAGGAGAGCTATCAGTACCTGATACCCACATAAGCCAGCAAAGAAGAGTACATGAAGCTAGTGATCTCTATGAGATGCTTCTGAGTCATGTAAAACATATGTAAGCAAGCTCACTACAAATACAAATATGTGACAGTTGATTTTAGGAGTGCCGCAATAAGATACTGCAGTTATCTCTCTATTCATACCCTTTTGGCAAATCAAAACATAGAAATTACCTCATCAGCTTCCGTAACAAAGGTGAGGGATAACCATCTGCCCGCCACAAGTTAACATCTTGCATCATACCCCTAATAGAATCCAATTTTATTTTATAATCGTCCGTTGATGTTGGATCACCGGGGAACACAGAGTTATTTGAAGAATCTGAATGTGCTTGAATTAATTCGTCTAAGCTGCAAGCACAGCGCTCCAGAGCAAGATACACGAATTCCGAGTTGGACTCCACTCCATGATACCGAACGATATTTTTATGTCCGTCATGTGCCCTCAAAATCTGAATCTCGTTGGAAGCAACATCACAATGAGCCCGAACAAGGCGTTTCACTGCAACAGGTCTACCTTCATAGATGCCCTCAAGGACGATGGTCCCATTACTTCCTTTAGCTATTTCTTTTCTTGAACAGTAGTCGATTTTACCAATTTTTTGCCATCCAATGCCACCATTAGGAAGGCTATCCTTTCTGTCAAAATTTCCATATTTGATTTTCTTCGTGTGATCTCTTGATAAAGTGCCTACATATACGTCGAAAAACAAAACTGTGAGACTTGATATGAAACGGTTAAAACGAATAATACCTCAAGTGAATTAATCAAGGGGCAATGTGGCATGAAAGCAACAACCCCTCTAGTAGCCGTGTGATTTGAGGACGAACTACTCAGAAGCTGGCAGGCCTATAATGACCCAGTTCGACAGGGGCAGGGAGTAGTTGTCGGGATGAGAAACAACTTAGTATGGCATGGGTCAAAGCAACAATACTCTGAGTGAATTAATCCGGGTGTTGCTCCTAAGGTAAACATAGATGAAATTTGAAATGACGTTCACAACATTGGTACATGAGATTGAATTTAAGCTGATGCTTTATGTGTACTGATATAATTGTCCATGTCCAAGGTCAGCCCACCAACAAAGAAGGTTCACTAATCAAGTGAACTTATGTGCAAGAAGCAATTCGTGCAAGTTTTTTTTTTTTGCCTCAATCTTTGCATGTGATAGGTTGCATTTGAAATGAATTGACGAGTTATAATACTTTGATTTAAAGCATATACTTTAATTTCTGCGGAACGCACGGGCATACGCCTATGTCCCAGTCTCCAAAAGATTAGGTGGAGTTCTAGCTTCTGTGTTTCACATTTACTCTTTTCATTTGTGATATGAGGGAATAAAGAGGGCTATGGCTTTTCAAGATTTGAATGTCACATTTGTCTGTTCATGTTTTCTAGGAACTATTAGTTATCATTCACCGACTCTTAAACTCCTCTCTTCCTATTAATTACTGCCTATTTTGTGTTTTCAGTTACTAGCGAAAATCTGAGCGTCCTGCCTACATCCCCTACTCCTAGGTAAGGCTTTAACATATGGTGAAATTGGAGATGCACATTACCTTGTGGAAACTCGATATTGGGTTCCGCTTCCGCATTCACTGGGCATGGCATGTCTGTCAAATCTTCAGGTGCAAGGTCTTGTTGGCTGACGTAACTCACATTCTGCGGCTCAGGGTAGGAATCACCATGTGAAGAGAGTCGTAAGCAGGTTAATTCGTCTTCATCTACCGTCGCGGTTTCATCAATAGAAGGACTCCTAGGAATGGGTGGAGAAATGCAAGGAGGGCTCGAGGTTTCAAAAAAATGAGGATCTGGAAGCATAGTTAGGCCATCGATAAAGCTTAAGGGCGACCCTGCATCGAAATCACCCCAAGCATCTTCATCGTTCATGCGGGCCCTCTTCTGAATTGACATGGCTGTTGGTTGATTTAACCGCTCTTTTACCCCCAACGTTGCGTGGGCTTCTGATCTCACTTGGCTATCAACGCGCTTGCAGCCATGAATCTCATATCCCGCAACTCCAGCAAGGGAGGCCCTAATCCTTGTCGTGCTTCCGCCGTACTTACTCCCACGGAACCTACAAATCCCCAGTTGTTGTTAGAAGCTCTACAGATCTGCGAAAGGGGTCCAGCTCTCCGGGCATTCCCCTGGATCTCACAGTAATCGGATATGTTTCAAGGAAGACGTTGGATCCTACCTGGAGATTCAATTAACCCTTTCTTTTTTGATCCACTGGACAAGTTCGCAGGATATTTCTTCGGAAAGAAAAGAGACGAATCATCATCCGAGAAGACGAAGACTCACATAGACCCAAAAAAGAAACGGAAAGGAAATGGTGGGGGGTTTTGGATAGACCTACAAGTTAACTCCAGCTGTGCAAATGGCTTTAGCCGAAAGCAGAGAGGATCCGAAGACGAAGAAGACTTACATGGGCAAGAAAAAGAAAAGGAGAGGAAATGGTGGGGGGCCTTTGGTTAGACTTATTACCGGTTGACTCCAACTGTACGAGAAAATGGCTTTAGCTGAAAGCAGCGACAATCCTAAGAAGCGAGAAAATAAGAGTGTGCATCTTAAAATTTCTCATCAGAAATTTATTTTTCAATTTCTCTTTTGGACGAGTTTCAAGATAAAGAAATGTGTTTAATAAAAATTTAAAATTTTTATTTTTAAAATAGAAATTCATGATTTTTAAGATAGCATCCGGTGTCCAATGGCCGGCAACTGGCAGTTAGGGAGCTCAACGTCCCACGAGCGGCGGATGACAGCAGGCGGTGATAAGAGTCAACGATAAAAAATCTCTAACTGATATATATATATATATATGATAAATTTATTACAAATTAATTTTTTGATCATTAAAAATCATAAATTGATCATCTTTGATAAATTTATCTCAAACTAATACATTTATAACAAATTTGGTTTCTCAAAATTACTAAATTGAATAACATTTGATAGTTAATTAATATATCGTTTTGAGATTTTATTATTTGTTTGTCACAATTAATAAATTTATATGTTTTTTTTTTTTTACGATATCAATCCAATTTAACGGAGGGCATATTTGTTACAATTATACTTATTTGGGGTTTTTGACAGTTAAATAAAATAGTTTGAGATAAATTTATTAGAAGTGCACTAATTTGGAGGTTTTTATAGTCGTTTAGGGTAAATTTATTATATGTATACTAATTTAAATTTTTTCGTGATTAAAGAATTAATTTAGAATAATTTTACTGTATAGTTGGGGTTTTTTAGGATATTAATGGTAAGTAAAAAATGAGGAAAAAGGAGAACGACGAGAGAGGAGATGGGAAAAAAAGATGAAATTAAAAATAAGAAGAGCCGCTTCCGCCGAGGGCTTTCAGAGCTGCCCCTTCGACGAGATGTAAAGGGCGCCGGCCCGTACGGTGTTTGCGGGGCCCACTAGATATTTGTTTTCGGTCGAGGGGCCCACTCTGGATTTTTCATTTTTTAGGTCGGTAAAGGGCCCACTCTAGATTAGTGGCAAGAATTCGTGGCTTAATTTCAGCGACTTTCGTCTGTATTTTCCCCCTAAAATGCCCATTTAAAATTAAGATTCTAAAGAATCGCGTGCAAATTAAGATAATTGCGCCTATCGAATATTAAGGCAGGACTAATGATTAGAGTGAAATCGCAATAAGGTAGAGATATTGAGGGTTCAGATTGAATCTACTCTTTTTTTCTTTTTTTTTTATGTGTATTTAAAAATAAATTTTGTTGGTTACGATGAAAAGAATTGTTAGAGATGACTGTTGCTTGCATAAAGATGGACCAAATGAACTGTAATTTTTGAAAAAAAAATTCATGAAAAAATGTGTTTTTGTTTTCATTGTTTCCCTTTTTCCCCTTTTCCCCTTTTCATTTGATTGGTGTCGCTTGTTCCCATTTTTTGTTTGTCAATTAAAAGGTTAACACTCTCTGCTCACGTGTGACTTGATTAGTGCAACTATAATGATAATTCTATAGTTGGTAATAAAGCATAGATATACTATTTCATAAAATTGTGATTTTCCTCGTTTGCCCTTCATTTGGGGTGAGAGAATGGCATGCGACACTTTCGTACTTAGCCAATGGTGATCTAACGTTTGCTGAGATAAGGGGCTAATTGACACAAAGTCGTGGAGTTTAGGGGAGTGAATTGAAAAAAAAAACGACGTTTGGTTTGAATATTGATGTGCAAAACGGGAGGAAATCTGGAGATTTGCGAAATTTAGCAAATCGATACGTGTCATATCATATAAGAAAATTCCACGGCAATCTCTAAAATATCACTCCCGACCATGCCTCCACCTCCCCTCCGCCTCCGCCGTCACCTGCCGGAGCCCCATTGGTGGCTCCGATTCGACGTCCGCGTCCGACGAGCTCAGCTTAGGCTTTTCGCCTTGCTCTGCTCTGCTCTATCTCCCTCCATCCCTCTTCACGACTTCCCTTCATTCACGGCCTCTGCTCCCTCTTTTCATTTTGAATCCAAATCTTCGTCTCTCCTAAATCTTCTGCGCGCTTCCCTCCCCTTACTGCGGAGGCCTCTTTCCATTCGCTCTCTACTCTGACGCCGCCTCCGCCTCCGTCCACGAACCCCATTGGCGGCTCCGATTTGTCCTCTGCGTCCGACGAGTAGCGAATATATTCCACTGAGCTAGAAGTAGTTCCGGGTTGTGGGGTTCTCCAATCGGGGACGGGAAGCGGGTCATTAACCACGTCGCTCGCGAAAACGGTGGGTCCTACCGGCCGTGGGTATACATTTGATTTCCATGAGCAAAGAGCTGCATCTAAACTGAGGCTTCCTCCCGGTTATGTCTTGGCATGTTCAACAATTCACGAGATATTGTGGTCAAGATGATGCAACTTTGTTTTGAAGATTCTAGCTTGTGCTTATTCCAACATATCATAGACATATATGGGTGGTATGTATGTGCGTATGTTCTCGTGTTGTCTTCTCTGAAGCTGAGTTAAGGCTTCAGCTTAGCCTGAATGAGAGAGTGTTTGTAACAGTTTTTAATGATGGAGGACCACTAAACCACTGGGTTTTACCGCAGCTGAACGGCTGCTCACTGATTCTGCATAAGTATATTCCTAACTTAAACAAATATAATGATCTCAGGGAGACTTTTATGGACACTCAGTCTCAGATGATGTTATAGAGAGAATTCGCACTACGGTGCAGCTATTTAAATGACTACGACAGATGAGAATGTCCAAATCGGGGGTAGGAGAACTTTTCTGCGGTGTTCATTGTAGATTCTCAAGTTTTTGAGATGAAACTTTCCCACTGTGCTGGTCCTAAGGCTATGCATATTTCGATGTCCTTCGTCTGCATGAAAATTTCAAAATGAAGTAAACTCTAAATCTGCTTTTTTCGGTTGGCTCAGCTTGTCCCAGCACTTGGAATCCGTCTCTCTTCCTAGTGTAAGTGCGCTCCTCCTTAATCTCTGCTGCTCAAAATAAGAATTAGTTTGATGTCAGCAGGCTTATACATCTAGGGAAAATATTCCTCGAGCAGATTAAATTGATCTATCCAACTGCTCCCATCCGGACCATGGCTTTGTTAGGTGGATTTCCTCGTACTGCATGTAATATGATTATTCTATTCCTATCTTTTCTTTCTTCCAATATGATCGATTCATGCATATTGTAATTTAAAAGTATGTTTTGATGCATGCTTCCAGGGTTTGATGTTGGAGAGATTTCATAAGATAGTCCAGATGACTGGGAACGCTTATATGCTTGGCAGTGCATATTGCCAATCTTTTGTCAACAGAACCAGCTGATGATAATTAAGACCAGGAGAAAATTTTCTAGAAGGAGCATTTCTCTAATATGTGCAATCTTTAACTTTTTCTATTCTGAATTACCTTCTGGAACTAATTTCCAGACTCTGGTTGTCAATTAAGCAAAAAGTTGGGATAAGAACTTCACATTTTCACGGAAGTAGGAAAGATTACTGATAGATTGTCCTTATACCCAAGGCAATCACAGCTAGGGTGTGCAACCGGACCGGGTTTACCCGGTTCCCGGTCCGGCCCACCCGAAAAACAGGGTCGGGAACCGGTTCCGGTTGAAACCGGTCCGAGAACCGGTTCCCAAAACTCAGACCCTGTTTGAACCGGTCCGAGAATCGGTTCCGAGGGATTACCCACCCGGGAACCGGATCGACCGGACCGGTTTGGGAACCGGTTGGAGGACCGGTTTTGGGAACCGGTTTTTAAGCCACCCCCAAAAAACCAAAACACAAAACCCTAGTTTCTACTTTCTTTCTTTACCTCTCCCGAAATCGCGTCCAGCCAGCCTTGCTCCGAGCTCCCCTCCCGAAATCGCGAAGCCGACGTCGCCTCTGCCGCTCTCGTCGCACCCCTTGCGCTCGCACCACCGTCGCCGTTTTGCCGGTCATCTGAAGCTCCGCTCCACTGGTTTTGCCCGCGAAGCCGCTAACCCCTGCTGAGCTCGCACCCAAGCGCCGACGCCGCCTCCGTTTGATCTCGCCGTTCCACCTGCTGCTGTTGCCTCACCAAAGCCCCTGACCCACAGATCTCGCGTCTGCAAGCCCACCTTGTCGCATCTTCGAGCAACCCACAGTAGCTCTCCACCGATCCTGTTCTCACCGCACGCTACAAAAGGTACTTCTGTCTTTTGGCTCAGATCAAAGTTACTAAATGGTGCAAATTGATTTCTCATTCAATGGTACAAGTCCATTTGTCACCGGATGTTCTTTGATGCTGAAGAAGTGTAAGATCTAGTATTACTATGTTGTGAATGAACAGAAGAGGAGCCTGATCCCCGAAAATAATCGTCGAATGTAAATGGCTTATTCCCAATTCTAGCTGATCTGCCTGAATAACAAATAAGGGTCACCTTGATGATTTTTTTTTTTAATTATGTTGCTTTCATGATGATCTGAGCATGTTGGTCTTATTCTTAACGAGTTGAAAAAAATGACACTACAGTTTTTTCTATTGGTATTTTCATGTTATAATGTCTCTTAATCATGTATTATCCATGATATGTATATGGAGTCATCTGGTATGTCTCTTCTTACTCGTGAGGTGATCTATATCCAACATTTTTGTGAATTTTCTTCTGCCTCGCTCTGCTTGGATGATTGAGTCCGGCATGCTAAAGCTATATTACATTAGAAGATGTGGACATGTAATGTCTCAGTGAAAACATAGAAAGAAATTTCATAGCGAAGTGGCTTGTAATTGTGCTAGACATCACATTGTGCTTTGAACACATGCGGGTGAACTATTTTTCATTACAGATAGACAGAATGGATTTTGGAATCTCTATAAGTGGGTAAGATCTTAACCCTGGGCCATTGCAGTTCATGCTTATCAACTTTGAATAGTCTAGATATTTTAGGTGCTTCATGTCATTGAAGATCTTTCCTAGCGACCATTTTTTTATGGTAACCATTCCAAAGCAGGTTTTCCACATGGTGATTTATACCATAATTATGGTTGATCTCCGTAATTTCCATATCAAACTCCATCCAGACTCAGACTGCATCAGTCATATAGTATGGCTTTTGGATGTCACACCGTGAAAATTATAAATGAGGATAAATTATTTAGTTGTAGATTTTCTGCAGGTGATTGAATAATCGTTACATATGTGAGCTCTTTCAACTACTACTTATACACTCATAGCATTATCAATGATGTGGTTGGAAAGGAACTGAATTGTATCTTTTATGTGCTTCATGATTCAACAGATTGAATCTACAAATGAGGTCCTGCCTCTTTATCGGTCAAATGCTGAGTTTGCTAGGCCATTATGGCTTTTCGGTATGAACTCTTATGAAGTTATCCAGAGTGACAAATAGAAGACCCTGATCGCTTGCAGCTACAGGTGAGCTTTCTTCCATGTGATGATCTAAGGTGTTAACATTATCGAAATACAAATTATTGTATGATTCTTCATATCAATTATTTAGAATCTGCTTGCGGGCGAGAGGGGAAGGTCTCATCTTGCAATTAGTGACGTTCTTCAGAGCTCATTATCATTGCTTGACATTCCATTCACAGACATACAAGACATAGTATGTTCAATACCTTCTTTGTGACGAATTGTTGTTACTAATTTTTTTAAGCTGATGGATTGGTATATTGTGCACATTCTTCTTTTGCAGACTTCAGGAAACAATTGCCTATATGTTGAGAGAGCATCAGGAGTACTTCCAATATCTGTGGCTAAGGTGCTTGCAATACTTTACCGTAGTAGTCTCCTCATATTTAGTGAAGTGTGGACTGTGCTGCAGTAATTAGTGTGTTCTCATTGTTGTTATAATTTCCTTTTGCTTATTGTCTGCAGGTGACTTTCAATGACGAAAAGTCAGAAGTCATTGATTTTTGGAGTATATGGTCCTCTTCACCGAACAATTTGAAGTACCAGTCTTATTTCAGCTTGCCAGAGCCGATTGAATTTCCAACTAAAGTTCCTGGTCAAAATGCTTATGCATACTTCTATCCTCCATATAATAATGTTTTTTTTTTTTTTGTAAAGTCCATCTAATAATGTTTATCAAGCTAGTCAGTAAGAAAAGCCTCCACTGTTGTTAAAAAGCCATGGTACTTCAATAATTGCAGCTCAGTTCCTGTTATATTTCAATTTTTATGCAAAACAGGTTCCAATATAAACAGGGTTTACCCTGTTCCCGGACCGGAAAAACAGGGTGGGCCGGGAACAGGGTCCAATGAAAACAGGGTAGGGAACAGGGTCCAAAAAAGGAGAACCGGTTATAACAGGATAGGGAACAGGGTCCAGGTCTAGACCCTACCCACCCTGGACCCGCTCACCCCTAATCACAGCAGTTTGCAACACCACTCGTCTTTTTGGCTGATAGTATGCTTAATTGTATGTGCCGTGTGCTTCTCTGATATTTACTAGTAAAAAAATTGCTGATCAATCAACAATTCCATCTCGAATAACATTTTGTCATTTAGCAAGCTTGCTTGTCATGTTTTTGCGGGGAAAGTTGGCATCGGAGGCTTGAGACGGGTCTTTGCCACAGCTCTTTACTCAGCAACTTGTTTTGCCCTGGGTAAATACGCAATTGGAAGTCCATACCCCTATCTACTTAAGGGCAGTCATCGGTTTGAGTGGTTGGTTTCCAGGCTCAAGGTAATTATTCAAACCATTTTATATTTTTCATGTAAACAGTCAGTCCACACTCTTTTTCTCCATAAGTTCTGTTTAGAAAAGAAAAATAAAAAGAATTTGGGTAGCAATCGCATCGAGTGGTGTCTTTTGGTTTACGAGACTCTGCGTCTATTGTTGTGAAAAGGATATCATGAAGTCGCTAGTAGCCATAGTTCTGTATAGTTCACACCAAACCACCTTTTCAGGAGAGAATTAGCTGTAAGAGTTTTCCAAATGTGGACTAAATTAATTGATACTGTAATTTACTGTTTTTACGGTTACCGTAAAACATGGTTAGTCTAAGGTGAGATAGAAGGTTTCTTAATTAGTTTAATATGGGATTGGCTAGTGTGGGCCGAGTTGAGCCTGGCCCGTAATGAGGGGACCTGGTTAGAAACTCTATAAATAGTGCTCAAGTCTCTTCTCTAATCCTAATTCTCACATGTATCATCACCTAAGGGGCGTTTACCTAACACTAAACGTGATGGAGGCCGCCTCATTGAGCCAGTGATACAGAGGGCAATAAAGGAGAATGACTTGCGCGTGGAACATTGTGTTTCCGCTTCCGCTTCAAGAACAATAGATCCTAAAACAGGTGCGTTAATCTTTCTACTCAATTATGCATGTTTTTGTTCTAGTTATGGAGATCTTAGGATTACGCAATTTGCGTTCAATATGTGGTATCAGAGCAACCATAACCCTAGAACTCGAACGCATAAAGTTTTTGCCATAATTTGTGATTTTTGAGATTTTTTGTTCAATAAAAATAAAATTAAATCATAAATTCGGAATGGGCTTGACAAGACGAGCAAGACGGTCGGCGGCGTGTCGCCGGGGGAGGCCTCATGCGCCCCCACACGCGGCCACGCGCGGCCAAGGCGTCGGAGACGCGCCCTCACGCGCTCCCACGCCCAGGCGCGGCTCGCGCGTGCGCTCCACGCGTCGCGCACTCAGGCGGCGCGTGGAGCGTCGGATCGGCGCGTGTCCGGCGGCGTTGGATCCGTATGGCCATCCTCTATCTTGTGGTGAATTTATTTTACATGTTTGATGATTTGATGGATGTGAAAATACATACTGAACCCTAAATACATGTATTTTAAGTGTATTTTTTCGTATTTTTCTTATATTTTCTGTGATTTTGGAAATATAAGTGTTGAGTTACAAGTATATTATCACATAAACATTATAATTGTGTGATTCATTAATAAAAATTAAATTTTATTGTGAACTAAAGCTGGTTTAATGAGATGCAACCATTATGGAATAGTAATTGAGCTATGTATTGAGCTGATGAGAAACAGTAAATGTTATGAAACTTTTGTTGCTCAAGCATACTCCTTGACACGCTGGTAATCTTTGAATGATATACGTTCTTAAGAACTCGTGACCAACCTGATTGTACTGATTAACATATCTGCTGTATGTGGGTAATGCATGTCAATTAAGTTACTGTATATTGTACATGAATTCATCTGGTCACTTGTTAATGTCTATCAAGTTGATTTTTTTTTTTTTTTTTTATGGTTAAGGAGTATGACAACATTTACGCAGAGCAATAATATCTACTGTTAAATTTTAGATATTTGGTTCTCTAGTTTGACTCAATTAATAGGCCAGTGGTTGATTACAATGATAATTTGTTACTTAAAAATTGGCTAATAAATCAGTTGCTGGCTTTGGAGTTATTTTTTGCCTTATGAACTCATGAATGATAATGGATTAGCTGTCAAGCTTGTCAATTTGGTGTACCATGTATTACTATTGATGTTAATTTGTGAGAGATATTTTAGATCAGCATTCTTTTTATGTTGTTCTGGTAATATGTAATCGGGGTGCATAAGAGATGTTTTATTATCTGTTATGAGAAGTTTCTTGTGTTACTGTGATCAATGATCTCATTGGAATCTGTCTTTCAAGTTCGCTGTATATATATATGATTAATTTTTATTAATGAATAGAGCAATGTAATTAGCATGATATGTGATTTTGGTGATATGATGCTTCTATCACTAAAGTTAAAATCACATGTATATGGTGTATGTGAGGAGTAAAGTTTATATTCCTGGTATGAGAGAATTTCAATGATTCAATTGAGTAGTGACCGCCAAAGTGGCACGCTTGATTGAGTTTGAGAAATTTCGGTCTCGTATGATGATTGGGATGTCTCCTGATCTAATGCGTAGTTATACTCCCAAATGAGGTGATTGTGTATTAGTTCATGGAGGGATGGAGGAGTGACTGATTCTAGTGATTCATATGCCCAAAGGTGATGAATTAACAAAGAATTGGAATATATTCTCATAACCGCTATCATGTGGGGAGTGTACAACTGCATGTCATGTATTCTGCCCAAAGGTGATTATATGATTATGCGTGTAACTTTCTGGATGTGTACTTGTATGTCAAGTTACACGGTACTTATATGATGCTAATTATATATATTGCTTGGTTTTCAGTCACATTTTCTGTAATTAATAATTTTATTATTATTGAGGTTTTTATTACTTCAAATTTTAAGTTGTGGATATATGATTTGTTGCTTGAGAAAAGAGCAATTGAATTTGCTTACTGTCCATGAAGCGTTCCATTCTAGAACACTTGAAAAGATATTTGCCTGTGGACTGCACTGCTATAAGATGATGGAAGCCTTAATTGCTTGAAATTATATCTTGTCTGATATTGAAATTATGACACATCTGTAAAGATTGTGTTTATGTCCTAATGACATATACATATCGTATATGATTAAAATGTTGTTTCCGAAAGTTTTCTATTTAAGGAAAATGACCGAGATAACAAAATAAAACAATTACAATTAGTCTTAAAAGGTTGTCAGGTTCAACAGTGGCCGTGAGTATTTTGGCAAGTATGACAATGCGAAATAACTTAAAGGGTCATTTGTCAAACACATGATAGATTCTGGGGTGGTAATTTAATTACTATACTTGAAAATTCTGACAAAAAAATTTGGCCAAAAGACATAAATGCACCATATTGAACATGGTGATGAGTATGATTAGTAAGACTAATTTATCTGATCTTTTGTGGGCTGATATTTTGAAAGTAACATTTTCACATACAAAATTTGTTTCATAACCTTCTTTTGAGTTATAGACTGGACATAATTACTTGAATCATATGAAATTTAGAGGTGTCATGCAAAAGTGAGGTTATTTAATTCAATTTTAAGTGTGTTGGAATTTAGATCCACTCGGAATTATTTTGTATCTTATCTAGATTGTTAAAGGGGTTTTGATTTTATGACCCTAAAGAAGATGCAAAAATTATGAAATCACATACTATAAAGTTTCTAAAGATTGACGTAATTGTAGAGGATAACTGCTCTCAAACTATTAAAGATAATAGTATGATGGAAGTTACTGTGTTTTTGTCTTTACCTATACAGATAATTATGGAATCTCCTGTACTATAGACTAAACTTGTTGAGGTTCAAGGTACTATTTTTGATATAGTTTACAATGAAATTTCTTAAACCTCTCAAGTGCAGAATGAAGTGATTGCAGCTTTATTAAGGAGATTTGTTAGGGAAAGACGATCTGTTATATCATCACACTATATAGTCTATTTGTGAGAGCATGATTACAATATCCACTACATGGTTGTTTTAGCAACTTATATAAATGTCGTTTATTGTTCTCAATTAAGTATGTGATTAGATGCCATAAAAGGCGATATACAATCTATGAAACATCATAGTGTTTGGAAACTAACTTACTTGCCTAAAGATCACAAGTTTATTAGTTGCAAATTGGCGTACAAAACTAAAAGAATTTCAAAGAAAGATTATGGAATTTAAAGCCAAATAGGTAGCTAAAGTTTTCACTCTGAAAGAAGGATGGATAGTTAATAGTGAAGAAATAAATATTTATTTCTACTATTTTTTAAAGATTCTTTCAGAGTGAACGTGGCATTAATAATTTATTTTGATATGGAGTTACGCCAAATAGATACAAAATCTATATAGTGTAACTATATGATTTTGCAATTAATTCAAGTAAACTTGTGTGTAGACTGAAAAGTCTTATTCATAATTTTAAGCATGTTTCTAGACAAAATTATTAAAGTTTCATAATATTATTATTTTGTTCAATTGGGAACAAAGTAATTCAATATACTGCAAGGTCAGTGGGAGGAAATTTATTTTTCTCATACTCTATGTACATGATATTTTACTTACAAGTTGTGACATTAAGACATCTTATATCCTTTGTGCTGAGATCTGTAAGGATTGTTTTTGCTATATTATATTAGATTTTCTCGGAGGACATTTGCTGATTGTATATTGGAAATATTCAATATACATTATTGCAAGCCAGAAATTGCTCTTGTTGTTAAGGGTGATGGACTAAATCTATCACATTGTCCTTATTTATATATTAAGAAAATCTAATTAAATAGTGTACCTTGTGTCAATGCACTTAAAATATAATGTATGCTCGAATTTGCACTAGACTAAATGTTGTTTTTGTGACGGGACTTCTAGGCAGATATCAGTCAAATCCACGACGCGATCATTGGGTTGCTATCAAGAATGTTTTAAGGTACTTACAGAGAACATGCGATTATATGCTAATTTACAGACATGTTCGATTATTGTAGTTAGTGGGGTATTTAGATGTAAACTTGCTGGCTGTTCTGATGACATGCAATCAATAATGGAATACATATCTATGTTAGTAGTAAGTGCAATAAATAAAGTTCTATGTCATCTTCTACTATGTAAGCAGTGTTAGTAACATTTTTTTAGGCTCCAGAACCTCATGACGGAGTTAATCGTTTTAACTTTATGGATAAACCCATACGGTTATATTGAGATAACAAATTTGTAGTATTATTTATTTACTACAGAGGTCTCAAGGGGTCTAAATATATGGTGGTCAAAATTTTTGACCAAAGCAAACGGTACAGAAATGTGACGTAATAATATAATATATTTCCACAAATGATATGGTTGCAGATCCACTAACTAAAGCCTACGCCCGTGTGTATTTGAGTGACATGTCATTAGCATGGGCCTAGGAGCATCATGAGATGCTGTTGTTTAGTGGGAGCTATTTTGGCTTTACTCTGATAAATGTTTCATCTGTGTTCGTTACACTTTGTAACGGTTTGATATGTATCAACTTTTGCATTCAATAAAATATTTTTGAATGTATTGAGGGATTGTATAAATCTTGAATGAAGGCTACGGGCATCCGGGCATCTGGTTATTAGCCTTGTGCATATGTCTTGTGATACATAAAGAAATGTTAACCATAAGGACAAGACATATGTGGGTTCATTGGAACCATAAATCATTCTTTAGTGGCACAAGTTTTTTGTGTCGCCTAAGGTAAGAGAATGGTGGCTGATAAATGGGATCTCTCTATGAGAGATATTATCCATTTGCCACACTACCATATTGAATCCATATCAATAAAGTTGAGAGCATTCGTGACCATGGAAAGCTCTGTGTGTATACATGCAGTTACCGCCATGATTCGGTATTTAAGACTTTATGGGATATGATTGATTATTAAGAATTATCTCTGGACCAAATGTGCGCACATACGGTACGATTTCAATTAATATAGTCCAAGTAAGAGAATATAAGAGTTTTCCTAATGTGGACTAAATTAATTGATATTGTAATTTATTGTTTTTACGGTTACCGTAAAACAGGGTTGGTCTAAGGTGAGATAGAAGGTTTCTTAATTAGTCTAATATGGGACTGGCTAGTGTGGGCCGAGTTGAGCCTGGCCCGTAATGAGGGGGCCTGGTCTCTCCTCTAACCCTAATTCTCACATGTATCCTCACCTAAGGGGCGTTTACCTAACGCTAAACGTGAGGGAGGCCGCCTCATTGAGCCAGTGATACAGAGGGCAATAGAGGAGAATGACTTGCGCGTGGAACATTATGTTTCCGCTTCCGCTTAAAGAACAATGGATCTCAAAACAGGTGCGTTAATCTTTCTACTCTATTATGCATGTTCTTGTTCTAGTTATGGAGATCTTGGGATTACGCAATTTGCATTCAACATTAGCTTGTGGTGAAACCAAGTCTCCTAAGCTCTTCATCATTGACGCCATCGGGAATGACTTCCACCAAAATTTTTGCAGAGATACATGAAGTAGTTGTTTAAAGCTAAGAAGCTTCTAGAAAAGGTATGTATCTTATTTGTGAGAACTTGCAAATTGCTTGTATTTGGATTATCTTGTGCAAGCAGCAATGTGAAGTCTAATTCTCAGATATGAATTTTCCTTTCCACCGCACTTCTTATTCCTGGACTTTGAAGAGGGAGCGAGCACAGGTCGTGAATGAAGGGAAGAGGGGTGGTGAAGGGGGATGGAGAGAGAGAGAGCAGAGCGAGGCGAAAAACCTAACCTGAGCTCGTTGGATGTAGACATCGAATCGGAGCTGCTAATAGGGCTCTAGGAGGTGACGGCGGAGGCGGAGGCGGAGGTGGAGGCGTGGTCGGGAGTGAAGTGCATGGGAAGTTGAAGCCGAGCTTGTTGCAGGAAAGGAGAAGTTGGGAAACGAAGAGGGCGAGGGAGAGAGAGAGAGAGAGATGTACTACCTTTTTTGTCATAAAACCATAATCGTAATTAGAGGCAAATTTCTACTTCAGTTCATAGATTCCAATCTTAGACTTTTTAATTGGATCAATGCACTACTAATCTCATATGTGAAATTTAATATGGTCATTTTGGTCAATTATTGTCTGAAATTGCTGATGTGATCATCCAGTCATCTTGATTATCTTTTGTGACATAGTCAATGACCTAACGTGAACAGACTTAATAAAAATATATCGTTTTTTGTTTCATCAAATCTAACAAAAAAACAAAGCAAAAGCCATAAAACCCTCAAATTCAATTCCCTTAGTTTGCTAGAAACCCCAAAATTGACCTCTAACCCTAATTCACGAAAAGAATCCCCAATTTCCACTTTGCCATATTAAAATCCATGAAGAGATAAGCGAATTTGTCGCAATCAGTGATTGTGATTCCTCTTATAAGAATGATACCTCAATGTTTTGCTCTTGTGACTTGAAATCTCCTTTGCAAACAGCAAGACCAAAGGAGTACGGGGAAAGAAAATTTCATAACTACCCAAGATATCAATTTGGAGGAAGTTATAGTTTTTTTAGTTAGGTTGACACATAAATCAATCAACTGACGAGTGTGTTAAATTTTTTTCAAGGGAGCAATATTGATGAAGAAACAAAATCAACCCATCATGAGGATTATGGCAACTCAATGGAAGCCAAGGCCAAAGCTCTTAATGTAAGATATTTTATTTTATTTTTTTAATGTGGGCTATATTAATTGATATTGTAATTTACTGTTTACAAAATTAGTCTATTAAGGTGAAACATAAAAATTCTTAATTAGTCAAACATGGAACTAGCTATTATGGAATGAGTAAAGCCCGGCCTCTAATGAAAGGTTTGTAGCTTAAAACTGTATAAATAGAGCTCAAGTCTCTTATCTAATCTTGATGCACAAATAACCTCACATAATGAGTGTTTATTGAATGATAAAGGTGAGAGGCAGTCCCACATAACTAGCTACCAATCTTGGATAGATTCAAAGATGGAATGACCAAATTAGTGAACATGCAATTGAAAAATCAAAGATGGAATGCCCTAATTGACTTGATTCAACTTGACCCATTTTAAACTAACATCCAATTTGATCAATTGAATTTCAATTTGGCCAATGGAACCTCAATTGTACACATTGGTCTAGTTCATGGTGCAATTTTAATAGAAATTGGGGGAATTTATGGCATTTCATGTCAAATTAATCAAATCAAGTCAAGTCAATTCAGTCTAATTGCATTTAATTTGACCCAATTCATTTGGGAATTTTCAATTTAAGTTAGATTAGACAAAATTAAGAAAAATGGGAACCAAATCGGAGCCTAATTGAGCTGGCCAAGGCCCAAGTCAATCGGTCCGGACTTAGCTCAACCCAGTTCGGTTGATTTTGACCGGTCGAGGCCAATTAGCCATCTCTGACTATTTTGCATCCAAGTTTCTAGTGTTCGGCAAGTTTATTCCGACTAGACAAGCATTGAAGCCCCTCCCATATGTCAAATTTACAAAAATAACCTCATGTGGCAAAAAATACCAATTGTCAGTGATTCTTGTCAGCTTGAATGAACCAATGGGAGCTTCTTTTAGCTTTTTTTAATAGCGAAGCAAGTGATATTGGCCATTCATCATGAGATCATCCAAGCCACCCATTGTGCTAAGTCATCAATCCATGTGAATTGAAATGGGCCAATGAGGAGCTTGGTTAATCAAGAATAATAATTTTGACATTTTTTAAATAGTAAGCATCGTTGGCTAAATTATCATTTATTTCAACTAACAAAGTATGAAATAAAAATATGTGATGTCATGCAAAGTTCTCATTATATCATGATTGATGACTAATTCAAAAATATTAACACTGTAACATTTGACGACAACATTTAAGGGGTGACCTCTTCTTTTAAGGTACACCGATTTAAATATATTCTTAAATTTGATTTCAAGCAAATATTTAAGGATTAATTTGAATAAAATTAAAGTGAAAAAGGAATTTTAAGCCTTAAAAAGGGACACCTAAATGGATCGATGAGGAAAAATAAAATAACATCTGATAATAATGTCACAGTAGTACCTTTTATCTAAGACTTTAGAAACATGTGACAATTTGATTGTACTTGAATTTTACTAGAAAAAAATTGATCGAGATAAATTTAAGTTGAAAAATAAACTTGAAGCTAACAAATGGACAAGATTAATGGATTGAAAAGAAAGAAATAAAATATATAAAAGAGAGAATTTTCTATAAAATCAGGGATAATTAAAATTTAAAAGTATACGAAAGATAACAAATACACGAATTTTAAAAAAAGGGAGAGAAATTTAAAAAGGAAAAAATAAAAAAAAGAACTAATTCGGCGGGGTGGTAGATTCCATTCCATCGCCCCCTTCCCCGTAAATTGGGTGGTTTATCATTGTGGCATTGATTACCCTATTTTATGCGACGCATATACGGTCCGTGTGTAGAAAAGTTGACACCGTGAGACCAATTGTTAACTAACACGTGGCGAATCCCAGTAATTGAGATGCACGGCCTCCTGAAAATTTGTTATTGTGGAACTTCAACTTCAACTTTTATGTTTGAGGTTCGCTAAGCTTTGCGTGGTGAATGTGATCAGAAACCATTTGGAAATGAAATTATACCATGCTCTATAATCACGATTACGTGATGACTAAGGTCAAATTATAAAATGGAAGAAAGCTTTTTAAGCTAGAAAATGAAAACGTGTTAATGACTGTGGTGCCTACATTAGAACCTTTATTATTTTTTTTGGGTCGAACTATATTAGAACCTCTCACACGCAACAATTTCAAAGTGACTTAATGATTGATGATAGTTTTGGATGGATTGGTTGTGAATAAATGTTGGTGTGATTTGTTTGATAATATGTGGTTAGAACAAAATAAAATACTTGCAACATCTGAAACAATCAGAGAGAGAGCCTAACACGCTCCTGTAATCACAGGAAATCCAATCTTATTCTTATCCAGACCACGCTAAAATCCTATCTCTCCAAACCAACAAATATTGTGAATACCTATCTATGATGAAAGTAAAATTATAAAGCCAAATACAAAAAAAAGAAAAAGAAATTATAAGCCAAATCATCTTATGTCGGAAGTGAAAAATAATAAAGCATATAAGTGCTTGCATAAAAAAGAATGCCACAGCGACGATCCCCGCAAGAGCCAAATATTATTTTACAAAAACTTTTACTTTTCGTCCTTATCCTTTCACTTTTACTTTGTTTTCTAATCAAATTATTTTAATTTGTCTAATGCTATCCTTCTATTTTTTTTTTTTTCACAATTTTTTTAGTTGAGTCCCTCTGACACCAAATGCGGCAAAATCCAGCTAACATGACCGTCGAGTGATATCGTAATGACTATGACATGATTAAATTTTTTCCAATGTAGACGTCCACACAAGTGTCAACATTGGGTAACGAGTCATAGTTCAATATTGTCTATACCGGCTACTTTTTTCATATGCACATCTATGTGTGCATCCATTTATGAATGGAATATAGATGGTGTTGCCGAAAGCAATATCATGAATATTCTTAATAACATGGTCATGCTTGCCAATGCCTACAAAACCCAGCAAGATGTTTCTGATCATGCTGTTACTTTTTCATACTTTGGGGTCATTTGATACTACGTTCACAAATTTGATATGATTTTGTGTCGGATAGACTTAAGCTGACATTTATAAAACCAACTTGATTGGATGAACTAAATGTACATAAATTTGATTAGAAAATGAATGGAGTATGTAGACAATACTTAAGATTTTTTGTCCACTTTATATGAGGTTTCTTTAATGCATTTTCTTGCCATTTATTTCTTTCCGAGGTTTTGAAATTCACGAGTGTTATTTTTTTATATATATTTTAATTACATATGGATTCATACTTTCAATTTCCAAAGCCATTAGCTCCAATGAGAGAAAATTATCAACTACACGAGATATGTTAGAAATTACACTAAAAAATCGTTAACCATGTGGGTAAATACTTCAAAATAATAGAGTTATGTCTATTTCATACGTAAAGTAGAGTGACATTTCTTTCATAACTGAGAATGTTACCTACTCCATTGAGATTTATTTAACCTAAATATTTTTCTTTAGATATTTAGATTGCATATGGAAAAAGTTATCAGGCAGGGGAAGAAGTTGTCAAACTATTAACAAGCGGAAAGGTACTTTTTGTTGATGAAAAGCGTACCTGGGCCTTTTTTTTGTTCTGAACTCTAAAAATAAACTTTTTGAGATAAAGTACAAGAGTTAAATTTAAACATTGCGATATTGAAAAAATATTGCACGAAATTGAAATATAATATTTGTTTATGAAATATCAAGAACAATATATTAAGCAATTAAAGTATGCGGCAACAGTATACTATAAAATTATTTAAAAACTTGATGTTAGGAACACTGGGAATAGAGTCCTACGCCCAACCAACTTGATCCTCGTAACCAAGACAGCGAACACAACAAAAAGACACATGGAATATCCGTGACATTCCTGGCCATCCCGGCTGGCTTGAAGAAGGAATCATCGTGAGAAGTGGCCGAAGGGTCAAAAGCACATTACTTAGAAAGTACTCCTGCAAGCAATTTCTCCTTTTTGCAGTTTTGGGACACCACTTTGTATGACTCAATCAAGAGTCTGGGGAATCGTTTAGCGAAGTAAGCATCCAAATCATTAGGATCGGATCCATGGATCGCCTGCCAAAATCATCAAAGCAATAACAGATATAAGCCTTGTATGCATGCGGTTGTAGATATCACCACTGTTCTAGAGAGAGCGAGAGAGTACCTTAACTATTTCTGGAGCATGCCCTAGGTGGTTAAACTTATTTCGCACCACTCTCAATAAGTCTGTGACACAGCTACCGTCATAGGGCATACGTCTGTGTTGACGTAAGTCATCCATAACATCTTTATCTATTTTCTCATCCCAATTCCCATCAAAAACCAATTGCGCAATGTTCTCCAATGCATTCCGAAGATCTAAATTGCCTTTCCTTGCTTCTGATTCTACTTCATCGCTGATGTCATGAAGAAAGGTCAGTCTCATCTTTGAACTCCAGAAAAATGGATGCTGAAGCACCTTTGATGCCTTTGGCCTGCTAGCCAAAAATAGTAATTTACTATTGACCTGACATGCTCAAGGAAAGCAATTACATGAACGATAAATGGATCAACCTCCCGAGTTCAAAAGCATCGCAAGTTTGGCGTTTGTGCAATCTCTAAAACAATTAAAATTGCATTAACTCAATAAAAGAGTAAGCAAAATGTCTGAAAACTTCCATAAACTTCGTAACTCATGAGTCTAGGATGAAGGGAGTTGTTTGACTACAACAAGAACTCGGGAATTATTTACTCCAAGTACCTTAAATTAAAAATCTAATCACCCAATCCCTTGGAATGTTCGTATGAAATCCTCTTTAGTGTATGTATAGCAGATCTAATATTGCGCTAGGAATGATTGGAATTTATTTGTTCGTGTGTGGGTAACAAACTTATAGTCCTGATAACTAGGCCTCCCACAATGATCATCTTCCATTTGAATACCACAGTTGTCAAAAGCATTTAGGCTATCACATGGTCAACCTTTTTCCCAGCTATTGTTGTCGATTGCCAAAGAAATGAGTGGGATCTACACTTTTTTGTTCATTAAGTAGAGCCCCATCGGCAGGACAGATATTTAAGCCATGTTGGACGAATTTGAAGTCACCTTTAATACTCACAAGAATAAATGATGTTGGAAATCAGTCAATTGGCAATGGCTATAAAATCCATCAAAGGGCAGAATGAAAATGGTAGTGATGCAAATTAAGGATGACAATACACTCACCTCAATTTGGGGTCTTGGTTTAGTAAACACGAAAATAGATCATGAGCTTCTGGTATGTCCACAAAGGACAGGTCCATTTTGTTGTAAACAATGTTGTAGTCACGTTCTAGATTTTCACCAAATGGATGTCTTCCGCGAGTGAAGAAAAAGCACAAGACACAACCTAAACTAAACACATCCATTGCCTGCGTTTGGCGCCCACCATGACGTAGCAGTTCAGGTGCTCGCCATCCCGAGGTTCCACAACCTACAAGACAGACATCTAAGATCAATAAAATGATCCTCATCACTTGGACCATATATAGATGAATACGATAGATTCATTAGTCAATGAAGGGAGGCCATGGCTAAGACTACTAAATCTCCACAAACTTTACCACTACATAAGAAGCGATACAATGCAGTATGGATCGTATATTGATTGGGTCAAGTATGGGTCATCAAATTTACATTACATGAAAATGGATCAATATGAGTCTAACCATTTTTTACCCGATCCGCCCATTTGACAGCCTTTTACCACTGTATAAATTCAAATTATGCATGGATCAATCTTGAGGAAAAGAAGATTAAAGATCTCGATTAAGCTGTCATGAGCACTTACCGGTGTCATGATATCCCAGGGAAGATTTATCTTCAGGAAGGTATTTGCTAATGCCCATATGAGATAGCTGAGCACAAAATGGTTGATTTCTAGTAATCAAGACATTTCGAGGCTTCAAGTCCCGATGGATTATTCCCGAGTCATGCAAATAGCTGAGTCCTTTCACCACATGTCTGTGTCATAAAATAGAGAAGACATCATGACTTAAATCAACAATGTATCTAGAACCAAGTAGCATCCGAGCCACTTGAAGGCATTATATACATATACTAAGCCATATCTTATTCGAAAATAATGAATTTCTTTAACATACTAAGACCCAATAAGGATGTCACAAGTACGCTGGAGAAAAAAACTGTTATAGGTTCTTTACATAAACTCTACAATGAAAACCCTGGTATAGAATTTGATCGCCGTATCAATAGCATCAACATTTTCCGATTTGAGTGCGTGAGGATTCTACAGCATTCGCAAATCAAAAGGGAAGAAGGCATACTGTTTTTACCAAGATGGGAAAATTAATGGAATTATTACCACGTAATTGATAATACCTAAATGATTTCCATGGAAAGAAAACTGAGAATTTAGCCTTGATGGTGAGATTGAACTTAACAGACTCTAGAAAGGAAGCTGCAAGGTTCAAAACTTAGCCCACGATGGTGATTGCATTGGGCTCACCAGAGTCAAGGTAGTGACCTAATAATTCCCCGTATCATGCATCACTTGGAAGTTTTTGCAGGAGAGCTATTATGTCCTTCAACTAGCACCTGATACCCACATAAGCCAGCAAGGAAGAGTACATGAAGCTAGTGATCTCTATGAGATGCTTCTGAGTCATGTAAAACATATGTAAGCAAGCTTACTACAAATACAAATATGTGACAGTTGATTTTAGGAGTGCCGCAATAAGATACTGCAGTTATCTCTCTATTCATACCCTTTTGGCAAATCAAAACATAGAAATTACCTCATCAGCTTCCGTAACAAAGGTGAGGGATAACCATCTGCCCGCCACAAGTTAACATCTTGCATCATACCCCTAATAGAATCCAATTTTATTTTATAATCGTCCGTTGATGCTGGATCACCGGGGAACGCAGAGTTATTTGAAGAATCTGAATGTACTTGAATTAATTCGTCTAAGCTGCAAGCACAGCGCTCCAGAGCAAGATACACGAATTCCGAGTTGGACTCCACTCCATGATACCGAACGATATTTTTATGTCCGTCATGTGCCCTCAAAATCTGAATCTCGTTGGAAGCAACATCACAATGAGCCCGAACAAGGCGTTTCACTGCAACAGGTCTACCTTCATAGATGCCCTCAAGGACGATGGTCCCATTACTTCCTTTAGCTATTTCTTTTCTTGAACAGTAGTCGATTTTACCAATTTTTTGCCATCCAATGCCACCATTAGGAAGGCTATCCTTTCTGTCAAAACTTCCATACTCTATTTTTTTCGTGTGATCTCTTGATAAAGTGCCTACATATACGTCGAAAAATAAAACCGTGAGACTTGATATGAAACAAGTTAAAACAAACAATACCTCAAGTGAATTAATCAAGGGGCAATGTGGCATGAAAGCAACAACCCCTCTAGTAACCGTGTGATTTGAGGACGAACTACTCGGAAGCTGGCAGGCCTATAATGACCCAGTTCAACAGGGGCATGGAGTAATTGTCAGGATGAGAAACAACTTAGTATGGGATGGGTCAAAGCAACAATACTTTGAGTGAATTAATCCAGGGAGTCACCCCTAAAGTAAACATAAATGACATTTGAAATGACAGTTCACAACATTGGTACATGAGATTGAATTTAAGTTGACGCTTTATGTGTACTGATATAATTGTCCATCTCCAAGGTCAGCCCACCAACAAAGAAAGTTCACTAATCAAGTGACCTTATGTGCAAGAAGCAATTCGTGCGAGTTCATTTTTTGTCTCTATCTTTGCATGTGATAGGTTGCATTTGAAATGAATTGACGAGTTATAATACTTTGATTTAAAGCTTTATATAATAGAAATAGCATATACTTTAATTTCCGTGAATGCACGGGTATACGCCTATGTCCCAGTCTCCAAAAATTTAGGTGGAGTCCTAGCTTCTGTGTTTCACATGACTCTTTTCATTTGTGATATGAGGAAATAGAGAGAGTTATGGCTTTTCAAGATTTGAATGTCACACCTAAAAAGCATTTGTTTGTTCCTATTTTCCAAAGAACTATTAGTTATCATTCATCGACTCCTAGACTCCTCTCTTCCTATTAATTCCTTACCTATTTTGTGTTGTTAGTTACTATAGGAAATCTGAGCGTCCTACCTATATCCCCACTCTTAAAGTAAGAATCAGAAGACAAATTAAGCATGCTTCTTGAGCTTTAACATATGAGGAATTTGGAGATGCAGATCACCTTGTGGAACCTCGGTATTGGGATCTTCCACTTCTGCGTTCACTGCGGATAGCATGTTAGTCAAATCTTCAGGTACAAGGTCTCGTTGGTTGATGAGATGACTCAAATTCCGCGGCTGAATGTAAGAATCAACCGCATGAGGTTGAGGGGGTCGTGGCCAGAATGGAAAGGCCCTGTGTGGGCTCACGTTTCGAGCAGGAAGAGACTGATTGCGCAAATTCGTCTTTGGAAGAAAGGTTGATGAACTTGCACCTACAGTGCTTGTGACACTAGAACTCAGGTCCGACCAGGCATCGGGTAAAGTCACCGCCCAATGATCTTCAGGTAACGTCACCCAATCATCCGTCCAATCATCTTTATTGTTCACAGTCTCAGGCAGTGGAGGAAAGGCTGATGAACTTGGACCTACAGTGCTTATGACGTCAGTGCTCAGGTTCGGCAAGGCAGCAAATAAAGTGACCATCCAATCATCCTCATCATTCACAGTCTCAAGCGGATGCGGACACTCTTCAACATTGCCTTGGTTGGTGCTTGATTTCACCGCTCTTTTCCCATTCAACGCTGTGAGGGCTTCTGATCTCACTTGGTCACAAACACGCTTGCAGCCCTGAATCCCATATCCCGCAACTCCAGCAAGGTGGGCCCTGATGGCCGTCTTGCTTCCGCGATGCTCATACCCACAGAAATTACAAACCCACTTGTTGTTGGGAAGGATGTGTACATGTATGCGAAAGGGGTCCCGCTCTCTCGACATTTCCCCTGTATCCTACTGAAGAGTAAACAGATGTTTCAAGGAAGACCTTGGATCCTATCAGGAGTTTCGATCAATCCGTTCTTTTTTTGATTTATCGGACAAGTTTTCAGGATACTTCTTCGGAAAGAAAAGAGATAATCTTCATCCAAGAAGACGAAGACTTACACGGACCAGAAAGAGAAAAGGAAAGGAAATGGTGGGGGTTTTGGATGACTTTAGAAAAAGAGAATCCTTTCGGTGGGTCTGACTTTCCACTTGGGCAATGGACAGTCCACTCATTGTCCGCCACGTGCCTCGGCGGACCCACCCTGTCAGAATTTTTGAAACTCCATCGCGCTCTCTCTCTCCGTTACTTCTCCATTGGCTCGTCATGTGGTCTCTGCGCGCGCTCTGTCTCTCTTTGCCTCTTCGTTTCCCGACTTCTCCTCCTTCCCTCCAACGAGCTCGACTTCAACCTTCCGTTCGCTTCACTCCCGACCACGCCGCCGCTCCCTCCTCCACCTCCGCCGTCGCCTACCGGGGTCCCATCGGTGGCTCCGATTCGACGTCCGCGTCCGACGAGCTCAGGTTAGGTTTTTCGCCTTGCTCTGCTCTCTCCCTCTTTCCATCCCTCTTCACGACCCCTCTTCCCTTCATTAGCGACCTCTGCTCCCTCCCTCTTCACCGCCGAAAGCTCCCTCTTTTCATTTTGAATCCAGATCCTCGTCTCTCCTAAATCTTCTGCGCGCTTCCCTCCCCTTACTGCGGAGGCCTCTTTCCATTCACTCTCTACTCTGACGCCGCCTCCGCTTCCGTCGACGAGCCCCATTGGCGGCTTCGATTTGTCCTCTGCGTCCGACGAGTTACGAATATATTCCATTGAGCTAGAAGTAGTTCCGGGTTGTGGGGTTCTCCAATCGGGGACGGGAAGCGGGTCATTAACCACGTCGCTCGCGAAAACTGTGGGTCCTACCGGTCGTGGGTATACATTTGTTCCATGAGCAAAGAGCTGCATCTAAACTGAGGCTTCCAACCGTTTATGTCTTGGCATGTTCAACAATTCACGGGATATTATGGTCCAGATTATGCAACTTTGTTTTGAAGATTCTAGCTTGTGCTTATTCCAACATATCATAGACATATATGGGTGTATGTATGTGCGTATGTTCTCGTGTTGTCATATCTGAAGCTAAGTTAAGGCTTCAGCTTAGCCTGAATGAGAGAGTGTTTGTAGTAGTTTTTAATGATGGGGGACCACTAATCCACTGGGTTTCACTGCAGCTGAATGACTGCTCGCTGATTTCGCATAATTATATTCCTAACTTAAACAAATATAATGATCTTGGAGAGACTTTTATGGACACTCAGTCTCAGATGATGTTATAGAGAGAATTTACACTACGGTGTAGCCATTTAAATGACTACGGCGGATGAGAATGTCCAAACTGGGGGTAGAAGAACTTTTCTGGGGTGGTCATTGTAGATTCTTGAGATTTTGAGATGAAACTTTCCCACTGTGTTGGTCCTAAGGCTATGCATATATCGATGTCCTTCGTCTGCAAAAAAATTTCAAACTGAAGTAAACTCTGAATCTGCTTTCTTTGGCTGGCTCAGCTTGTTCCAGCACTTGGAATCCGTCTCTCTTCCTTGTGTGAGTGCGCTCCTCCTTAATCTCTGCTGCTCAGAAAATAATTAGTTTGATGTCAGCACGCTTATCCATCTAGGGGAAATTTTCCTCAAGCGGATTAAATGGATCTGTCCAACTGCTCCCACCCTTACCATGGCTTTGTTAGGCGGATTTCCTCGTACCGCATGTAAGATGATTAATCTATTCCTATCTTTTCTTTTTTCCAATATGATCAATTCATGAATATTGTAATTTAAAAGTATGTTTTGACGCATGCTCCCAGGGTTTGATGTTGGAGAAATTTCAGAAGAGGGTCCAGAAGACTGGGAAGAGGCTTAGATGCTACGCAGTGCATATTGCTAATCTTTTGTCAACACGACCAGCTAATGATAATTAATACCAGGAGAAAATTTTCTAGAAGAAGCATTTCTTTAATACGTGCAATCTTTGACTTTTTCTATTCTGAATTACCTTCTGGAACTAATTTCCAGACTCTGGTTGTCAATTAAGCAGAATGTTGGGATAAGAACTTCACATTTTCACAACTTTGTGGCCTCTAGTGAGGGCTTGATCCTTGCAATCTGGGCAAGGGCCGCGACCCTCATTAATGGCTGATGAGGGCTTGCAAGCCCTTGCCTAGTGGCTAGGGAGGGCTGTTGGCGATGTTCACAAGCTATAATGAAAAAAAAAATTGTAAAATTTGTTAACAGTAGCATCAGTTGTGTCACGTAAATCGTGTCAGGTGAGACGATTGGCATCTATACCGGCGATTTTTAGTCAAAATTGACCTAATAGACTTAATTGGTACAAATGCAAAAAGACATAAAATTAAATTAGTCCAATTAAAATTTTTCAGATTGAATTGGTACCAATACAATAACTTTAAGTTTTTTTTTTTACTTTTCCTATGTTCAAGCCAATATTGATAACCGTCCAAAAAAAAAAGAAGAAAAAAAGCTGTTACCGGTTGCTTTCCAACTCTTGGCTAACGTAGTTGATAACTCAACGATGGTTTTTGATGATAGCTATTCCCACTTTGGAAAAATCGTCACCTGCCAATGTTACTCCTTACCTGTCCTATTCTGCACAATGTCTGATAACATCGCATCTAACCTAGTCGTCCATTATAAATTTATTCGATATCCATCTATAGCGTCAACTATAGAAGCAACGTCACTTTACATTACAATAGCCATTGCATTAGATTCTGATCGTTAAGTTTGCGTCTGCCCACGAGAAGGATGGAGTTATCCAATTGAGTCAGAACAGCTTGAACAAAAGGATCAAATATGTCTAACTTCAAATTCATCAAGATCTACAAAAAGTGGGGTTATCATATTAACAATTTCGGAATGATCAACAGGTAACGTGCCTAAGATTGGCAACATCTAGCACACAAAAAACCGATCCCTTCAGCTCCATTAGACACCTACATACATTCATCACCCATCGAGAATTTTAATGGTACAAGATTCCACCTGGGTGACAAGTGCGCAATGTGACAGTGATGCCAAATACTAACAAAAATCAGCGGACGCTCCCATTTGATTCTTTCGATGTTCATACGCGCTGATTGTTGCATCATCCCGGCGAGCATTAAATGAAAGATTTAATGAATCCAACAACCAACTTGAATCGATCCTCGTCCCATACTACCTGCATAAAACATAGTACCTACTGCATCAAATGGCCCAATGTGGTCGAACATAAATGAATGACGAGGTTACCTATTTACCATCCCTGGAAGATCGTGCTCCAAATCATTGGACTACATGAAATTGATCAAAGAGAACTCAACAGGCATGCCTAAATAGATTCTTGCATATACAAATCCACACATTCATTCCACCCCAACCAATTCACATACAAAACAAGTTTCTTTTACAGTATGATAAAAGTTGCATAGTTCCATTTGATACCAACCTCATTTAATTCGGTTATGCGCAGGCACAATGTTGTCCATAGTCAATCTAGCAAACGAGAGAGTGGGTTAAAACATATTCATGTAAATAAACATTGCAGAATGTTTACTTGCCCAAGGATGTTTAATTGTCAAACAGTTTCGTCACAGTTTTCATGTTACGACGACAATCCATAATTAAGGGTTAACAACTAAAATTGTCAATCGACGATCCGTCCACGGTAATTAAGTTATGTCAAACATCGATATATGTCCTCCTTTAACAATAAAAGAAAACAACACAGTTCAGCATACCTATCGCCGTGCGCTTCTTGACCTAGGACATCATTTGGGATCATGATCGGGAACTTCGGATTTTCAAACTTGTGCTTTCTAGACTCCCCATCATGGGAACATGGCTCATCTAGGAAAACGTGCAAAAGTTATGCGCAAAGGAAAGTTATAAGAAATCCTTGTCTCCTATGAAATATTTACAAGTTGAAGTCAAATAAACACTACTGTTTTTTTTTTTTTTTTTGTCAAAACCATAAATGTACAAGTTTCCATTTGTTATGTGAAAAATAAATAATTTAAAAAATATTCTAAAAATAATCGCTTATATTATTTATAAAAATGAATAAAAGAAAATTAATTTCATCATCCACAAAGATGTTTAGACACAAATGTTATCAATAATGAAAACATATTTCATTAATTAATTAATTTAAGCAATATCTGCAATCAATTTAAGTAAAATATTTTTTAATTCATTCATATTTTGCGGTATAAAGTGAAACTGAAAGTATAAAAAATCTATTAGTTGCGACACCAACTAAACATTTCTTTGTGGATTCTAGGAATCCCACCACAACACCTTCGATCACTTCGATCACTTCGATCAAACAATTATCCAATACTAATGGTTGTTTTGAGTCATTCATTAGGGAAGTGGCGGATGTACTACCTTTTTTGTTATGAAACTAAAATCATAATTCGAGGAAAATTGCTACTTTGATTCACAGATTCCAATGATTTAATTGGTCCAATGCATTACTAATCTCCTATGTGAAATTTAATGTGGGCCTTTCAGTCAATTGTCATCTAAAATTGTTGACATGGCCATCTTGTCATTTTGACCATCTTTCATAGCATGGCCGGTGATCTAATGTGGACAAACTCAATAAAAAGATGTCGTTTTTTGTTTTATCAAATCTAACAAAAAAAAAAAAAACGAAGTAGAAGCCACAAAATTATCAAATTCAACTCCCTCAGTTCACTAAAAACCTTAGAATTGACCTCTAACCCTAATTCACGAAAAGAATCCCCAATTTCCACTTTGCCAAATCAAAATCCAGAAAGAAATAAGCGAATTTGTCGCAATCAATGATTGTGGTTCCTCTAATCAAGAATGATACGTCTATATTTTGCTCTTGTGACTTGAAATCTCCTCCACAAATAGAAAGATCAAAGGAGTACATGGAAAGAAGATTCAATGGCTGCCCAAGATATCAATTTGAAGGAAGTTATTTTTTTTTTTTTAAGTTAGGTTGACACATAAATCAGTCAATTGCTAACGAGTGTGTTAAAAAAATTTCAAGGGAGCAATGTCGATGAAGAAATAGTGTCAACCCATTATAAGGATTATGGCAATTCGATGGAAGCTAAGGCCAAAGCTCTTCATGTAAGAGTTTTTTTTTTTTTTTATGTGGGTTACATTAATTGATATTATAATTTACCATTTAAATAATAGCACTGTAACATTTGATGACAACATTGAAGGGGTGACCTCTTCTTCTAAGGTATAATGATTTAAATATTCTTAAATTTGATTTCAAGCAAAATTTAAGGATTAACTTGAATAAAATTAAAGTGAAAAATTAATTTTAAGCCTTAAAAAGGGACACGTAAATGAATCAATAAGGAAAAATAAAATAACATCCTATAACAATGTCAAAATAGTACCTTTTATCTAAGACTTTGGAAACACGTGACAATTTGATTTTACTTGAATTTTACCAGAAAAAGGATTTATCAAGATAAATTTAAGTTGAAAAATAAACTTTAAGCTAATAAATGGACACGATATTTGGATTGAAAAGAAAGAAATGGAATAAATAAAAGAGAAAATTTTTCTATAAAATGAATGAGAATTAAAATTTAAAAGTGTACGAAAGATAACAAATACAAGATTAAAAAAAAAGGGAGAGAAATTTAAAAAGGAAAAAAAAGAACCAATTTGGTGGGGTAGCAAATTCCATTCCATCACCCCTTTCCCCGTAAATAGGGTGGTTTTTCACTGTGGCATGCATTGAATACCTTATCTTATGCGACGTATATGTGGTCTGTGTATAGAAAAGTTGACATTGTGCGACCAATTGTTAACTAACACGTGGCGAATCCGGGTAGTTGCAATGCATGGCCTCGTGAAAATTTGTTATTATGGAACTTCAACTTTTATGTTTGAGGCTCGCTAAGCTTTGTGTGGTGAATGTAATCAGAAATTTTTTGGAAAAGAAATTATACCATGCTCTATAAGCCAATTTTCTTTTTTCTTTTTCTTTGTTCCTCTCTCTTGCTGCGGCCACCTCCAACCACCCGGAGCCACCGTCGACCATCGCCGCCACCGCATTCGCCGACCGTCGTGATAGCCCGCCGCGCCCCGCGCCGCCACTGCAGCCGACCGCCAACCATCACTGACAATCACTGCCGCATACCGACCATCACGCTTAACTGCGCCATCGCTGATGGCACGTCGTCGCCGTCGCCGTTGCTGTCGCCGACCGCCGACCATTGTTGTTGCCACCGACCAACGACCCTCGCTGTCACCACCGCCGCCCACCGCCAACCATCAATCGCTGACGCTGTCGGTAGTGATGGCGGCTAATGGGTTGTCGGCAAAGAAGGATGATCGACGGCCATGATGCGTGCGTGGTAACGATCGGCAAGTGGCGACAATGACAGCGATCGGCAATCGATGGTCGACAATCCGTGAGCAAGAATAAATAAATAAATAAATGCAAAAAAGAAACCATTAAGTACCAAACGCATTTTTAGTCTTTTTTTATTTCAAGAGTAGAAATTTTGTATAGTTATCAAACACCTTATTTTACTCAAAAATTGTTTCTCATAATAGAAATAGAAAAGAACTATTTCTCAAAAGAAATTGTTCCCCATCTAAGAAGCGTTATCATTTCCACCCTAAGTCTCTGTATAAAAAGATTGCCACAGTGACAATCCATGCAAGAGCCGAATATTATTTTACAAAAAAATTTACTTTTCATCCTTATACTTTCATTTTTACTTTGTTTTTTAATCAAATTCTTTTAATTTGTCCAATAATATCCTTCTACTTTTTTCATAAATTTTTTAGTCTAGTCCTTTTGACACCAAATGCGGCCAAAGCCAGCTAACATGACTGTCAAGTGATATCATAGTGAGTATGACATGATTAAATTTTTTACAATCTAGACGTCCACACGAGTGTCAACATTGAGTAACAAGTAATACTTCAATACTGTCTATACCGGCTATTTTTTTTCATATGCACATCCATCTGTGCATCCATATATATATTTTTCACATCATACTTTGGGGTCATTTGATGCCATGTTCGCCAAATTTGGTCTGATTTTGTGTTGGATAGACTTGAGCTGACATTTTATGAAACTAGAACAACTTGATTGGACGAACTAAATGTACATAAATTTGATTAGACAATGCATGGAGTATGTAGATGATACATAAGATTTTTCGTCCACTTTATATGAGGTTTAGAACTGTTAATGCATTTTCTTGCCATTTATTGCTTTTTGAGGTTTTGAAATACATGCGTTATTTTTTATAATATTTTAATTACATGTGTATTCATACTTTCAATTCCCAAAGCCACTAGCTCCAATGAGACAAAATTATCAACTATATGAGATATGTCAGAAATTACACAGAAAAATCGTTAATTGCGTGGTTAAATACTTCAAAATAATAGAGTGATGTCTATTTCACAGGTAAATACTTGCAAGTAGAGTGACATTTCTTTCATAACTGAGAGTGTTACTTCATTGAGAATTTACTTAATCTAAATATTTTTCTTCAGATATTTAGAGTGCATATGGAAAAAAATTACTAGCTAGGGAAAGAAGTTGCTGAACTACTAACGGGTTGAAAGGTACTTTTTTGTTGATGAAAGTGTCGACAAGGACTGATCACCGCGCCCTATTGGCCCAAGCGTGTGCCTGGGCCTTTTTTTTTTTTGAACTCTAAAAACAAAATTTTTGGAAGAAAAAGTATGAGTTAAATTTAAAAATTGCGATATTGAAAAAAATTGCACGAAATTGAAAGATAATATTTGTTCATGCAATATCAAGAACAAGACATTAAACATTTAAAGTATGTGGCAATAGTATACTACAAAATTATTTAAATCTTGATATTAGAAATAATACGAACAGTCCTAAGCCCGTCCAAATTTGCTCCTCGTAACCAAGACAGCGGGGACAACAAAAAAGACAGGTGGAATGAATCTCTGCTTCATGGCCAACCCCGCTGGCTTGAAGAAGGAACCACCGTGGGAAGTGGCCGAAGGGTCAAAAGCACATTACTTAGAAAGTACTCCCGCAAGCAATTCCTTCCTTATGCAGATTTGGGACACTACATTGTATGACTCAATCAAGAGTCTGGGAAATCGTATAGCGAAGTAAGTATCCAAACCATCATCAACCGGTCCGAGGATCTCCTACCAGAATCATCAAAGCAACGACACATTTAGGCCTTGCATGCATGCGGCTGCAGATATTACCACAGTTTCAGATATAGAGAGAGCGCGCAAGAGAGTACCTTAACTTCTTCTGGAAATTCAATGTGGTGGCTATACACATTTCGCACGGCTCTCAATAAGTGTCTGACAAGGCTACCGTTGTAGCGCCTCCGTCTCCATAGCTCGGCCATAACTGCAGGCTCTATTTCGTCTTCCCAATTCCCAACAAAAACTGATTGCGCAGTGCTCTCCAATGCATTGAGAAGATCTAGATTGCCTGCCCTGATTTCAAATTCTACTTTATCGCTAATGTCACTAAGAAACGACAGTCTCGTCTTCGAACTCCAAAAAAATGGATGGCGAAGCACCTCCGATGCCTTTGGCCTGCTAGTCATTAAAAATAATTTACTACTGAACCAATATGCTCAAAGAAATCAACTACACAAACAATTCTAAAATGGACCGACTTCCCAAGTTCAAAAGCATCGCAAGTTCGGCATTCATGCAATAATCTCTTAAACAATTAAAATTGCATTAACTCAATAAAAGAGTAAGCAAAATGTCTGAAAACTTCCATAAGCTTCATAACTCATGAGTCTAGGATGAAGGGAGTTGTTTGACTACAAGAACTCGGGAATTATTTACTCCAAGTTCCTTAAATTTGAAATCTAATCACCCAATCCCTAGAATTCTTATTTCACAGTGAGCACTATATGCTAAACCCTTGGAATGTTCGTACCAAATTCTCTTCGGTGTATGTATAGCAGATCTAATATTGTGCTAGGAATGATTGGAATTTATTTGTCCGTGTGTGGGTAACAAACTTATAGCCCTGATAACTAGGCCTCCCACAATGATCATCTTCCATTTGAATACCACAATTGTTAAAGACATTTAGGCTATCATATGGTCAACCTTGCCAAAAGAAATGAGTGGGATCAACACTTTTTTGCTCATTAAGTAGAGCCCCACCAGCAGCATAGATATTTAAGCCATGTTGGACGAATTTGAAGCCACCTTTAGTACTCACGAGATTAAGTGATGTTGGAAATCAGTCAACTGGCAATGGCTATAAAATCCATCAAATGGCAGAATGAAAATGGTAGTGATGCAAATTAAGGATGACAATACGCTCACCTCAATTTGGGGTCTTGGTTTAGTAAACACGAAAATAGATCATGAGCTTCTGGTATGTCCACAAAGGACAGGTCCATTTTGTTGTGAGCAATGTTGTGGTCGCGTTCTAGAATTTCACCAAATGGATGTCTTCCGCGAGTGAAGAAAAAGCACAAGACACAACCTAAACTAAACACATCCATTGCCCGCGTTTGGCGCCCACCATGACGTAGCAGTTCAGGTGCTCGCCATCCCGAGGTTCCACAACCTGCAAGACAGACATTTAAGATCAATAGAACGATCCTCATCACTTGGACCATATATAGATGAATACGATAGATTCATTAGTCAGTGAAGGGAGGCCATGGCTAGGACTACTAAAATCTCCACAAACTTTACCACTACATAAGAAGCGATACAATGCAGCATGGATCGTATATTGGTTGGGTCAAGTATGGGTCATCAAATTTACATTACATGAAAATGGATCAATATGAGTCTGACCATTTTTGACACGACCCGCCCATTTGACAGCCCTTTACCACTGTATAGATTCAAATTATGCATGGATCAATTTTAAGGAAAAGAAGATCAAAATTTGGATAAAGCTATCATCAGCACTTACCAGTGGCATGATATCCTAGGGAAGATTTATCTTCAGGAAGGGGTTTGCTAATGCCCATATCAGATAGCTGAGCACAAAATAGTGGATTCATAGTAATCAAGACATTTTGAGGCTTTACGTCCCGATGGATAATTCTCAAGTGATGTAAATAGCTGAGTCCTGATACCACATTTCTGTATCATAATATAGAGAAGACATCATGACTTAAATCAACGATGTATCTGGAACCAAATAGCATCAGGGCCATTCATATACATATATTAAGCCATATCTTATTCGAAAATAATGAATTTCTCTAACACACTAAGACCCAATAAAGATGTCAGAAGTACACTGGAGAAAAAAACTGTTACAGGTTCTTTATGTAAACTCTACGATGAAAAACCCGGTATAGAATCCGATCACCATATCAATCACATCAACATTTACCGATTTGAGTGCGTGAGGATTCTACGGCATTTGCAAATCAAAAGGAAAGAAGGCATACTGTTTTTACCAAGATGGGAAAATCAATGGAATTATTACTAGGTAATTGAAATTACCTAATTGATTTCCATGGAAAGAAAACTGAGAATTTAGCCTTGATGGTGAGATTGAACTTAACAGACTCTAGAAAGGAAGCTGCAAGGTTCAAAACTTAGCCCACGATGGTGATTGCATTGGGCTCACCACAGTCAAGGTAGCGACCTAATAATTGCCCGTACCATGCATCACTTGGAAGTTTTTGCAGGAGAGCTATTAAGCCCTTCAACTAGCACCTGATACCCACATAAGCCAGCAAAGAAGAGTACATGAAGCTAGTGATCTCTATGAGATGCTTCTGAGTCATGTAAAACATATGTAAGCAAGCTCACTACAAATACAAATATGGGACAGTTGATTTTAGGAGTGCCGCAGTAAGATACTGCAGTTATCTCTCTATTCATACCTCATCAGTTTCTGTAACAAAGGTGAGGGATAACCATCTGCCCGCCACAAGTTAACATCTTGCATCATACCCCTAACAGAATCCAGTTTGATTTTATAATCATCCGTTGATGCTGGATCACCACGGAACGCGGAGTTATTTGAAGAATCTGAGTGTGCTTGAATTAAATCGTATAAGCTACAAGCACAGCGCTCGAGAGCAAGATACACGAAATCCGGGTCATACTCCACTCCATGATAACGAACGATATTTTTATGTCGGTCAGATGACATCAAAATCTGAATCTCGTTGGAAGCAACATCGCAATGGGCCCGAACAAGGCGTTTCACTGCAACAGGTCTATCTTCATAGATGCCCTCAAGGACAATGGTCCCATTACTTCCTTTAGCTATTTCTATTCTCGATAACCAGATTTTACCAATTTGACGCCATCCAATGCCACCATCAGGCAATGCTGCATGAGCATTTAACATATGGTGAATTTGAAGATGCGCATTACCTTGTGGAACATTGGTATTGGGTACTTGCACTTCTGCGTTCGCTGAGCGTGGCAGCAAGTCAGGGAAGCAACTCCACTCTTCGGGTGTGAACACAGGACAAGATACAAGGAATTCTAGATCGGGTGATGAACTGGCACCTACAGTGCTTATCACATCAGAGCTAGGGTCTAAAATATTTTTACAATCATCTCCGGTTTTCATGCGGGCCCTCTTTGACATGGCTGTTGCTTGATTTCACCGCTCTTTTACCCCCAACGTTGCGTGGGCTTCTGATCTCACTTGGCCATCGACACACTTGCAGCCATGAATCCCATATCCTGCAACTCCAGCAAGGCGGGCCCTAATCCTCGTCGTGCTTCCGCCATACTTATTCCCACGGAACCTACAAATCCAGTTGCTGTTAGAAGCTCTCTACAAATCTGCGAAAGGGGTCCAGCTCTCTGGGCATTTCCCCTATATCTCACAGAAGAGTAAACAGATGTTTCAAGAAAGACCTTGGATCATATCAGGAGTTTGAATCAACCCTTTCTTTTTTTTGATTTATCGGACAAGTTTGCAGGATACTTCTTCGCAAAGAAGATGAATCTTCATCCAAGAAGACGACGACTTACATGAGGCAGAAAAAAGAAAAGGAAAGGAAATGGTGGGGGTTTCGGATGACTCTAGAAAATGAGAATCCTTTCCGGCGCACTCCTCTGCTCTCTCTCCTCTCTCTTCTGCTCTCCTCTGCAGACCGTCTCTCTCCTCTCTCTCTCCCCGTTCTCCCCTCCGCCTCTGCTGGGGTGCCTTTCGGTGGGGCTTGGGAAGGCGACGGCGGGAGGCGACGGCATCGGCAGCGTCCGCGTTTCGCTGGAAGAGAGGCACGACTTCGCGGAGGGGGCTGAGAGAGAGCACAGCGGAGGCGGAAAGGAAATGGCGGGGGGTTTTTGATGACTCTAAAAAAAGAGAATTACTTTCGGCGGGTCTGAATTTACTTTCGGTGGGTCTGACTTTCACATGGACAGTCCACTCATTGTGCGCCACGTGCCTCGGCGGACCCACCCTGTCAGAATTTTTGAGACTCCGCCGCGCTCTCTCTCTCTCTCCGTTACTTCTCCGTTAGCTCTTCATGTTATCTCTGCGCGCGCTCTGCCTCGTCGTTTCCCGACTTCTCCTCCTTCCCTCCAATGAGCTCGACTTCAACCTTCCGTGCACTTCACTCCCGACCACGCCTCCCCCTCCGCCGTCGCCTCCCGGAGCCCCATTGGTGGCTCCGATGCGACGTCCGCGTCCGACGAGCTCAGGTCAGGCTTTTCGCCTTGCTCTGCTCTGCTCTATCTCTCCCCATCCCTCTTCACGACTTCCCTTCATTCACGGCCTCTGCTCCCTCTTCTCATTTTGAATCCAAATCTTCGTCTCTCCTAAATCTTCTGCGCGCTTCCCTCCCCTTACTGCGGAGGCCTCTTTCCATTCACTCTCTACTCCGTCGACGAGCCCCATTGGCGGCTCCGATTGGTCCTTTGCGTCCGACGAGTTGCGAATATATTCCATTGAGCTAGAAGTAGTTCCGGGTTGTGGGGTTCTCAAATCGGGGACGGGAAGTGGGTCATTGACCACGTGGCTCGCGAAAACTGTGGCACCTACTGGCCGTGGGTATACATTTGATTTCATTGGGTATACATTGTATGTGCCATGTGCTTCTCTGATATTTACTAGTAAAAAAATTGCTGATCAATCAACAATTTCATCTCGAATAACATTTTGTGATTTAGCAACTGCTTGTCATGTTTTTGCAGTGAAAGTTGGCATCGGAGGCTTCAGTACGGGTGCTGCCACAGCTCTTTACTCAGCAACTTGTTTTGCCCTGGGTGAATACGCAATTGGAAGTCCATACCCCTATCAACTAAGGGCAGTTATCGGTTTGAGTGGTTGGTTTCCAGGCTCAAGGTAATTATTCAAACCATTTTAAATTTCACGAAGTCCCTAGTAGCCAGAGTTCTGTATGGTTCACACCAAACCACATTTTCAGGAGAGAATCAGTCTCTGGTGAAACCAAGTCTCCTAAGCACTTCATCATTGACGCCATCAGGAATGACTTCCACTGAAAATTTTTGCAGGGATACATGAAGTAGTTGTTTAAAGCTAAGAAGCTTCTGGAAAAGGAACGTATCTTATTTGTGAGAACTTGCAAATTGCCTGTATTTGGATTATCTTGTGCAAGCAGCCATCTGAAGTCTAATTCTCAGATATGAATTTTCCTTTCCACCGCACTTCTTAATCCTGGACTTTGAAGAGGGAGGGAGCAGAGGTCGCGATTGAAGGGAAGAGGGGTGGTGAAGGGGGATGGAGAGAGAGAGCAGAGCAAGGCGAAAAACCTAACATGAGCTCGCTGGACGCAGACATCGAATCGGAGCTGCCAATGGGGCTCCGGGAGGCGACGGCGGAGGCAGAGGTGGAGGCGTGGTCGGGAGTGAAGCGCATGGGAAGTTGAGGCCGAGCTCGTTGGAGGAAAGGAGGAGAAGTTGGGAAACGAAGAGAGCGAGGGAGAGAGAGATGAACTGCCTTTTTTGTCATGAAACCATAATCGTAATTAGAGGAAAATTGCTACTTCAGTTCACAGATTCCAATCTTAGGCTTTTTGATTGGTTCAATGCACTACAAATCTCATATGTGAAATTTAATATGGCCATTTCGGTCAATATTGTTTGAAATTGCTAACGTGATCATCCAGTCATTTTGATCATCTTTTGTGGCATGATCGGTGATCTAACGTGGACAAACTCAATAAATAGATATTTTTTGTTTCATCAAATCTTACAAAAAAACGAAGCAAAAGCCATAAAACTCTCAAATTCAACTCCCTTAGTTTGCTAGAAACCCCAAAATTAACCTCTAACCCTAATTCACGAAAAGAATCCCCAACTTCCACTTTGCCATATCAAAATCCATGAAGAGATACGCGAATTTGTCGCAATCAATGATTGTGGTTACTCTGATCAAGAATGATATGTCAATGTTTTGCTCTTGTGACTTGAAATCTCCTCTACAAATAGCAAGACCAAAGGAGTACGGGGAAAGAAGATTTCATGACTGCCCAAGATATCAATTTGGAGGATGTTATAGTTTTTTTAGTTAGGTTGACACATAAATCAGTCAACTGACGAGTGTGTTAAAAAATTTTCAAGGGAGCAATATTGATGAAGAAACAAAATCAACCCATCATGAGGATTATGGCAACTTGATGGAAGCCAAGGCCAAAGCTCTTTATGTAAGATTTTTTTAATTTTTTTTAATGTTGACTATATTAATCGATATTGTAATTTGCCGTTTATGGAATTAGTCTATCAAGGTGAAAAATAAAAATTCTTAATTAGTCTAACATGGAGCTAGCTATTGTGAAATGAGTAAAACCCAACCTCTGATGAAAGGTTTGTAGCTTAAAACTCTATAGATAGAGCTTAAGTCTCTTCTCTAACCTTGATGCACAAATAACCTCCCATAATAAGTGTTTATTGAATGATAAAGGTGAGAGGCAGTCCCACATAACTAGCTACCAATCTTGGTTAGATTCAAAGATGGAATGACCAAATTAGTGAACATGCAATTGAAAAATCAAAGATGGAATGCCCTAATCGACTTGATTCAACTTGATCCATTTTAAACTAACATCCAATTTGATCAATTGAATTTCAGTTTGGTCAATGGAACCTCAATTGTACACATTGGTCTATTTCATGGTGCAATTTTAATAGAAATTGGGGGAATTTACGGCATTTCATGTCGAATTAATCAAATCAAGTCAAGTCAATTCAGTCCAATTGCATTTAATTTGAACCAATTCATTTGGGAATTTTCAATTTAACTTAGATTAGACAAAATTAAGAAAAATGGGAACCAAATCGGAGCCTAATTGAGCCGGCCAAGGCCCAAGTCAATTCGGTTTGACTAGCTCAACCCAATTCAGTTGATTTTGATGGTCGAGGCCAATTAGGCTTTGTTTAGCAACTTGCCAAATATTAATAATTTCTATTCTTTTGTTCCTAGGAATAAACTTGAAAAAGTAAATTCGTTTGATAAAATTTTTGTTCCCAAGAACAAATTTCTATTTTTATTCCCAGAAATAGATTTGGAACATAATTGAGAAGTAAAAAAAAGTTGATTCTTTGTTCCCGGGAATAATTCTAGAGTCAACCAACCTATTTTCTCTCTTTTCTTTTATTTTTTCTTGTTCTTCTTCCCTCTTTCTTCTTCTTCAACCGCATTTGCCGTCGCCATTGCCGTCCACCGCGCGCGGTCGTCGCGATCGGTTGGGCGAGGTTCAGCAAGCTTGTTGGAAGCTTGCTAGGTTAGAGCGAGGTCTGGCGAGCTCGCTGGAGGCTCGCCTAGCCATCGGTGAGGTGAACCTCACCCGAGCTTCCCTTGGCCACCGGTGAGGCTTGCCCGGTCAAGGTTTGGTTGAGCCTCACTCAGCTACCAACGAGGCTCGATCGACAAAGGCGCCGCCTCGCCGAGGGTTGGCGATGCTTCGGTGAGGTCGTCGGTCGTCAATCATCCCAAGGCTGGTGATCGGTAGACCTTGAAGGAGAAGAAGAAAAAGAAAACAAGAAAAAAATAGAAAAAAGTAATAAAATTATTTAAAAATTATATAAAAAAATGATTTGGATTAGAAATTTTCGAACAGTACTCAAACACAATTCTATTTTAGGAATTGAAATTTTGGACGGTTATCAAACAAATTAAAATATCTAGAAATTGTTCCCGCGAACAAAATAAAAAAAATCATTTCTTATCGAAATTAAAAAATGATTATGGGAACGAAGTGTTACAACGACGCAGCAAGTTAGCTTTGACTATTTTCCATCCAAGTTTCTAGTGTTCGGCAAGTTTATTCCGACTAGACAAGCCTCGAAGCCCTTCCCATATGTGAAAATTACAAAAATGCCGTCATGTGGCGAAAATTACCATATTGCCAGTGATTCTTGTCAACTTGAATGAACCAATGGGAGCTTCTTTTAGCTTTTTTTTAATAGCGAAGCAAGTGACATTGGCCATTCATCATGAGATCATCCAAGCCATCCATTGTACTAAGTCATCAATCCATGTGAATTGAAATGGGCCACTGAGGAGCTTGCTTAATCAAGAATAGTAATTTTGACGTTTTTTAAATAGTAAGCATTGTTGGCTAAATTATCATTTATTTCAACTAACAAAGTATGAAATAAAAATATGTGATGTCATGCGAAGTTCTCATTATATCATGATTGACAACCAATTCAAAGATATTAACACTGTAACATTTGATGACAACATTGAAGGGGTGACCTCTTCTTTTAAGGTACAACGATTTAAATATTCTTAAATTTGATTTCAAGCAAATATTTAAGGATTAACTTGAATAAAATTAAAGTGAAAGTTAATTTTAAGCCTTAAAAAGGGACACGTAACTGAATCAATAAGGAAAAATAAAGTAACATCCAATAATAATGTCACAATAGTACCTTTTATCTAAGACTTTAGAAACATGTGACAATTTGATTGTACTTGAATTTTACTAGAAAAAAAGGATTGGTCGAGATAAATTTAAGTTGAAAAATAAACTTTAAGCTAATAAATGGACACGATTAATGGATTGAAAAGAAAGGAATAAAATATATAAAAGAGAAAAGTTTCTATAAAATCAGTGATAATTAAAATTTAAAAGTATACGAAAGATAACAAATACACGAATTTTTTTTTTTTTTTAAAAGGGAGAGAAATTTAAAAAGGGGAAAAAAAGAACCAATTCGGCGGGGTGGCAGATTCCATTCCATTGCCCCCTTCCCCGTAAATTGGGTGGTTTATCACTGTGGCATGCATTGATTACCTTATCTTATGCGACGTATATATGGTCCATGTGTAGAAAAGTTGACATTGTGAGATCAATTGTTAACTAACACGTGGTGAATCCGGGTAGTTGAAATGCACGCCCTCGTGAAAATTTGTTATTCTTGAACATCAACTTCAACTTCAACTTCTATGTTTCAGGCTCGCTAAGCTTTGTGCGGTGAATGTGATCAGAAATTATTTGGAAAAGAAATTATGCCATGCTCTATAAGGTCAAATTATAAAACGGAAGAAAGCTTTTCAAGCTAGAAAATGAAAACATGTTAATGATTGTGGTGCCTATATTAAAACTTTTTTTTTGGGGGCCGAACTATATTAGAACCTCTCACACGCAACAATTTCAAAAGTGACTTAATAATTGATGATATTTTGGATGGATTGGTTGTGAATAAATGTTGGCCTGATTTGTTTGATAATAATATTATTTATATGTATGTAACCTTTTTCCTGGACTCTCCAGATACTATGTGGTTAGAATAAAACAAAACAAAATAAAATACTGGGAAAATTCCAAATAAGGATCCGAAGTGAATCTATTTTCTCAAATAATGATCCAAAGTGAACTTTGTGTCATATAAGGACCCGAAGTTGACTCATTGTTTTAAATAAGGACCCGGAGTGATCAAGTTAATCTCTATTGAGGACCTTAGCTCGCCAACAAACATTTTCCGGCAATTAAAATAGGGGCAATTTTGTCAGAAATTTGTGATTGGAAAAAAAGGGAGAATTCTATATTAATTAAGTTTAGGTTATTCATTTAGATGTTTACGTTTTCTTCTTTCTTCTCCCGCGTTGCTCCTCGCCTTGCTCAACTGGCGGAGAATTTGGGTCTTCGCAAACAAAGACAGAAGCGTATGGTTTTCTTCTTGTTTTTGAATTCGTGCCTCAACCAACGGAGAATTTGGGTCTTCGACTTTGCGGAGGATGGGTACAAGAAATGGGGAGAACTTTAGTCTTTGACTTTACGGAGGATGGTACGAGGAACGGGGAGACCGTAGAAAACCTAGGGTTTTTTTTTGTTTCTGTTTTAGGATTTGTTTATTTTTCCTATATTTTTTTTCGGACAAAATTGCCCAAACTCTGGTCATCAGAAATGTCACATGCCTGATAGCCAGCGGATATTTGGCTGACTAGCAGGCTTAGGTTTTTATTTAGAATTGATTCAACCACTTCGAGTCCTTATTTGAGACAATGGATCCATTTTAAGTCTTTATTTGACACAAAGTTCATTTAGGGTCATTATTTGAGAAAATTGATCAATTTCAGGTCTTTATTTGGAATTTTCCCTAAAATACTTGCAACATTTGAAGCAATCTTAGAAGCAATCAGAGAGAGAGAGAGAGAGAGAGAGAGAGAGAGAGAGAGAGAGAGAGAGAGAGAGCCTAACACGCTCCTGTAACCACAGGAAATCCAATCTTATTCTTATCTAGACCACACTAAAATCCTATCTTTCCAAACCAATAAATATTGTGAATACCTATCTATGATGAAAGTAAAATTATAAAGCCAAATACAAATAAAAAGAAAAGAAATTATAAGCCAAATCATCTTATGTTGGAAGTGAAAAATAATAAAGCATATAAGTGTTTGTATAAAACGAATGCCACAGCGACTATCCCCGCAAGAGCCAAATATTATTTTACAAAAACTTTTAGTTTTCGTCATTATCCTTTCATTTTTACTTTGTTTTCTAATCAAATTATTTTAATTTGTCTAATGATATCCTTCTACTTTTTTCACAAATTTTTTAGTCAAGTCCCTCTAACACCAAATGTGGCAAAATCCAACTAACATGACCGTCGAGTGATATCGTAATGAGTATGATCTGATTAAATTTTTTCCAATGTAGACGTCCACACGAGTGTCAACATTGGGTAACAAGTCATAGTTCAATACTGTCTATATCGGCTATTTTTTTTCATACGCACATCTATGTGTGCATCCATATATATATTTTTCACACCATACTTTGGGGTCATTCAATACCATGTTCGCGAATTTAATCTGATTTTGTGTTGGATAGACTTGAGCTGACATTTTATAAAACTAGAACAACTTGATTGGACGAACTAAATGTACATAAATTTGATTAGAAAATGCATGGAGTATGTAGACCATACTTAAGATTTTTTGTCCACTTTATATGTGGTTTAGAACTGTTAATGCATTTTCTTGCCATTTATTGCTTTTCGAGGTTTTGAAATACATGTGTTATTTTTTTTATATATTTTAATTACATGTGTATTCATACTTTCAATTCCCAAAGCCACTAGCTCCAATGAGACAAAATTATCAACTATATGAGATATGTCAGAAATTACACAGAAAAATCGTTAATTGCGTGGTTAAATACTTCAAAATAATAGAGTGATGTCTATTTCACAGGTAAATACTTTCAAGTAGAGTGACATTTCTTTCATAACTGAGAGTGTTACTTCATTGAGATTTACTTAATCTAAATATTTTTCTTTAGATATTTAGAGTGCATATGGAAAAAACAAAATTACTAGCTAGGGAAAGAAGTTGCTGAACTACTAACGGGTTGAAAGGTACTTTTTGTTGATGAAAGTGTCGACAAGGGCTGATCACCGCGCCCTATTGGCCCAAGAGTGTGCCTGGGCCTTTTTTTTTTTAACTCTAAAAACAAAATTTTTGGGAAAAAAGTACCGGGTTAAATTTAAAAATTGTGATATTGAAAAAAATTGCACGAAATTGAAAGATAATATTTGTTCATGCAATATCAAGAACAAGACATAAAACATTTAAAGTATGTGGCAATACTATACTACAAAATTATGCAAATCTTGACATTTGGAATAATACGAACAGTCCTAAGCCCGTCCAAATGTGATCCTCGTAACCAAGACAGCGGGGACAACAAAAAATGGAATGAATTTCTGCTTCATGGCCAACCCGCTCTGGCTTGAAGAAGGAATCACCGTGGGAAGTGGCCAAAGGGTCAAAAGCACATTACTTAGAAAGTACTCCCGCAAGCAATTCCTTCCTTATGCAGATTTGGGACACTACTCTGTATGACTCAATCAAGAGTCTGGGGAATCGTATAGCGAAGTAAGCATCCAAAGCATCATCAACCGGTCCGAGGATCTCCTGCCAGAATCATCAAAGAAACGACACATTTAAGCCTTGCATGCATGCGGCTGCGGCTGCGGATATTACCACAGTTTCAAATATAGAGAGAGTGAGCGAGAGAGTACCTTAACTTCTTCTGGAAATTCCATGTGGTGGCTATACACATTTCGCACGGCTCTCAATAAGTGTCTGACAAGGCTACCGTCGTAGTGCCTCCGTCTCCATAGCTCGGCCCTAACTGCAGGCTCTATTTTGTCTTCCCAATTCCCAACAAAAACCGATTGCGCAGTGCTCTCCAATGCATTGAGAAGATCTAGATTGCCTGCCCCGGTTTCAAATTCTACTTTATTGCTGACGTCACTAAGAAAGGACAGTCTCATCTTCGAACTCCAAAAAAATGGATGGTGAAGCACCTCCGATGCCTTTGGCCTGCTAGTCATTAATAATAATTTACTACTGACCAATATGCTCAAAGAAATCAACTACACAAACAATTTTGAAATTGACCAACTTCCCAATTTTAAAAGCATCGCAAGTTTGGCATTCGTGCAATCTCTAAAACAATTAAAATTGCATTAGCTCAATGAAAGAGCAACCAAAATGTCTAAAATCTCCCATGCACTTCACAACTCACGACAGGATGAAGGCGGTTGTTTGACTATGAAAAGAACCCAGCAATTATTTACTCCAAGTACCTTAAATTAGCAATCTAATCATCGAGTCTCTAGGATTCTTATTTCACAGTGAGCACTATATGCTAAACCCTTGGAATGTTCGTACGAAATCCTCTTCGGTGTATGTATAGCAGATCTAATATTGCGCTAGGAATGATTGGAATTTATTTGTTTGTGTGTGGGTAACAAACTTATAACCCTGATAACTAGGCCTCCCACAATGATCATATTCCATTTGAATACCACAATTGTCAAAGGCATTTAGGCTATCACATGGTCAACCTTTATCCCGGTTACTGTTGTCGATTGCCAAAAGAAATGAGTGGGATCTACACTTTTTTGCTCATTAAGTAAAGCCCCAACAGCAGGACAGATATTTAAGCCATCTTGGATGAATTTGAAGCCACCTTTAGTACTCACGAGATTAAGTGATGTTGGAAATCAGTCAATTGGCAATTGCTATAAAATCCATCAAATGGCAGAATGAAAATGGTAGTGATGCAAATTAAGGATGACAATACACTCACCTCAATTTGGGGTCTTGGTTTAGTAAACACGAAAATAGATCATGAGCTTCTGGTATGTCCACAAAGGACAGGTCCATTTTGTTGTGAGCAATGTTGTAGTCACGTTCTAGATTTTCACCAAATGGATGTCTTCCGCGAGTGAAGAAAAAGCACAAGATGCAACCTAAACTAAACACATCCATTGCCTGCGTTTGGCGCCCACCATGAAGTAACAGTTCAGGTGCTCGCCATCCTGAGGTTCCACAACCTGCAAGACAGACATCTAAGATCAATAGAATGATCCTCATCACTTGGACCATATATAGATGAATACGATAGATTCATTAGTCAATGAAGGGAGGCCATGGCTAGGACTACTAAATCTCCACAAACTTTACCACTACATAAGAAGCGATACAATGCAGTATGGATCATATATTGGTTGGGTCAAGTATGGATCATCAAATTTACATTACATGAAAATGGATCAATATGAGTCTGATCATTTTTTACCCGACCCGCCCATTTGACAGCCCTTTACCACCACTGTATAGATTCAAATTATGCATGGATCAATTTTGAGGAAAAGAAGATCAAAATTTAGATAAAGCTATCATCAGCACTTACCAGCATGATATCCCAGGGAAGATTTATCTTCAGGAAGGGGTTTGCTAATGCCCATATCAGATAGCTGAGCACAAAATGGTCGATTCTTAGTAATCAAGACATTTTGAGGCTTTAAGTCCCGATGGATAATTCTCAAGTCATGCAAATGGCTGAGTCCTGATACCACATTTCTGTATCATAATATAGAGAAGACATCATGACTTAAATCAACAATGTATCTGGAACCAAATAGCATCAGGGCCACTTGAAGGCATCATATACATATACTTAGCCATATCTTATTCGAAAATAATGAATTTCTCTCACACACTAAGACCCAATAAGGATGTCAGAAGTACACTGGAGAAAAAAACTGTTACAGGTTCTTTATGTAAACTCTACGATGAAAAACCTGGTATAGAATCTGATCACCATATCAATCACATCAACATTTACTGATTTGAGTGCATGAGGATTCTACGGCATTTGCAAATCAAAAGGAAAGAAGGCATACTGTTTTTACCAAGATGGGAAAATCAATGGAATTATTACTAGGTAATTGATAATACCTAATTGATTTCCATGGAAAGAAAACTGAGAATTTAGCCTTGATGGTGAGAATGAACTTAACAGACTCTAGAAAGGAAGCTGCAAGGTTCAAAACCTAGCCCACGATGGTGATTGCATTGGGCTCACCACAGTCAAGGTAGCAACCTAATAATTGCCCGTACCATGCATCACTTGGAAGTTTTTGCAGGAGAGCTATTAAGTCCTTCAACTAGCACCTGACACCCACATAAGCCAGCAAAGAAGAGTACATGAAGCTAGTGATCTCTATGAGATGCTTCTGAGTCATGTAAAACATATGTAAGCAGGCTCACTACAAATACAAATATGGGACAGTTGATTTTAGGAGTGCTGCAATAAGTAAGATACTGCAGTTATCTCTCTATTTATACCCTTTTGGCAAATCAAAACATAAAAATTTTAAAACATAAAAATTACCTCATCAGTTTCTGTAACAAAGGTGAGGGATGACCATCTGCCCGCCACAAGTTAACATCTTGCATCATACCCCTAACAGAATCCAGTTTGATTTTATAATCATCCGTTGATGCTGGATCACCACGGAACGCAGAGTTATTTGAAGAATCCGAGTGTGCTTGAATTAAATCGTCTAAGTTACAAGCACAGCGCTCGAGAGCAAGATACACGAAATCCGGGTCATACTCCACTCCATGATAACGAACGATATTTTTATGTCGGTCAGATGACATCAAAATCTGAATCTCGTTGGAAGCAACATCACAATGAGCCCGAACAAGGCGTTTCACTACAACAGGTCTATCTTCATAGATGCCCTCAAGGACAATGGTCCCATTACTTCCTTTAGCTATTTCTTTTCTTGATACGCAGATTTTACCAAATTTACGCCATCCAGTGCCACCATCAGGCAGGCTATTGAGCTTCATCAATTCGTCACCGTTGCTCCTGATATTGTCAATCCTGCCTTCAAAGGCATATTCCACCTTTCTGTCAAAAATTCTATAATTGATTTTCTTCCCATGATCTCTTGAGAAAGTACCTACATATATGCCGAAAGACAAAACCGTGAGACTTGGTACGAGACAGGTTAAAACGGACAATACCTCAAGTGAATTAATCAAGGGACAATATGGTATCAAAGCAACAACCCCTCTAGTAGCTGTGTGATTTGAGGACGAACTATTCGGAAGCTGGTAGGCCTATAACGACCCAGTTCGACAAGGGCAGGGAGTAATTGTCAGGATGAGAAACAACTTAGTATGGGCTGGGTCAAAGCAACAATACTTTGAGTGAATTAATCCAGGGTGTCACCCCTAAGGTAAACATAGATGAAATTTGAAATGACATTCACAACATTGGTACATGAGATTGAATTTAAACTGATGCGTTTATGTGTACTGATATAATTGTCCATCTCCAAAGTCAGCCCACCAACAAAGAAAGTTCACTAATCAAGTGAACTTAAGTGCAAGTAGCAATTTGGGCAAGTTTATTGTTTGCCTCAATCTTTGCATGCGATAGGTTGCATTTGGATTGAATTGACAAGTTATGATACTTTGATTTAAAGTTTTATATAACAGAAATAGCATATACTTTAATTTTCATGGAACTCACGGGTATACGCCTATGTCCCAGTCTCCAAAAGATTAGGTGGAGTTCTAGTTTCTGCGTTTCAAATGATTAGGTGGAGTTCTAGCTTCTGTGTTTCACATTGACTCTTTTCATTTGTGATATGAGGGAATAGAGAGAGCTATGGCTTTTCAAGATTTGAAGGTCGCACTTAAAAAGCATTTGTCTGTTCATATTTTCCAAAGAACTATTAGTTATCATTCACCGACTCTTAAACTCCTCTCCTGCCCATTTTGTGTTTTCAGTTACTATCGGAAATCTGAGTATCCTGCCTATATTCCTACTCTAAGTAAGGATTAGAAGACAAATCAAGCATGCTGCATGAGCTTTTAACATACAGTGAATTTGAAGATGCGCATTACCTTGTGGAACCTTGGTATCGGATACTTCCACTTCTGCGTTCACTGAGCGTGGCAGCAAGTCAGTGAGGCAACTCCACTCTTCAGGTGCGGACGCTAGAGCAACAGGACAAGATTCAAGGAGTTCTAGATCTGATATAACTGGGGAAAACACAGCAGACTGACTGGGCAATTTCGGCTCACTAAGATCGGGTGATGAACCTGCACCTACAGTGCTTATCACATCAGAGCTAGGGACTAAAATATCTCTACAATCATCTCCGTTGTTCATGCGGGCCCTCTTCTGCATTGACATGGCTGTTGCTTGATTTCACCGCTCTTTTACCCCAACGTTGCGTGGGCTTCTGATCTCACTTGGCCATCGACGCGCTTGCAGCCATGAATCCCATATCCTGCAACTCCGGCAAGGCGGGCCCTAATCCTCGTCGTGCTTCCGCTATACTTATTCCCACGGAACCTACAAATCCAGTTGCTGTTAGAAGCTTTCTACAAATCTGCGAAAGGGGTCCAGCTCTCTGGGCATTTCCCCTATATCTCACAGGAGTAAACAGATGTTTCAAGAAAGACCTTGGATCAGGAGTTTCAATCAACCCTTTCTTTTTTTGATTAATCGGACAAGTTTGCAGGATACTTCTTCGCAAAGAAGATGAATCTTCTTCGCGGAGAGGGAGGCGAAGGGGCGTCGGCGTCGGCGTCGGGGGCGACGGAGGCAACCGGCGGAGGCGGAGGCGGAGGCGGAGGGTCGTCGGCGTCGTGTTTCGCTGGAAGAGAGGCACAGCGGAGGCGGAAAGGAAATGGTGGGGGGTTTTGGATGACTCTAGAAAAAGAGAATACTTTCGGCGGGGCGGGTCTGACTTTTCCCATGGACAGTCCACTCCTTGTGCGCCACGTGCCTCGGCGGACCCACCCTGTCAGAATTTTTGAAACTCCGCCGCCCCTCTCTCTCCCTCCGTTACTTCTACGTTAGCTTTGTTTTTTTTTTTTTTTTGGGTCGAAACGTTAGCTTTGTTGAAATTTACTCAAATAAACTCAGAGAAAAAAACATACAAGAGAGTTGCACACACAAGAGAGTTGTTGCAGTAACTCACGTCACAATATTCAACAGAACAAAACCTATAAAATAGGCAGAACATACAAACCACTTTACAGGAAAATAGCTACAAAACAACAACAACAAAGACCCACTAACATACCCCACTAACCAGAACATGTGCAGAAACTAACTCCTAAAAACAAGCAACTTCCTATTGACTAGGACTCCACTATTGACACATAAAAAAAACAGAAAGTTAACTACTTCAACAAGCTTGTCGTGTTATCTTTGCGCGCGCTCTCTCCCTCCGTTACTTCTCCATTAGCTCATCACGTTATCTCTGCGCGCGCGTGCTCTCTCTCTCTCTCCCTCTCTCTCTGCCTCTTCGTTTCCCAACTTCTCTTCCTTTCCTCCAACGAGCTCGGCTTCAACTTCCCATGCGCTTCACTCCCGACCACGCCTCCACCTCCGCCTCTGCCTCCGCCGTCACCTCCCGGAGCCCCATTGGCAGCTCCGATTCGACGTCCGCGTCCGACGAGCTCAGGTTAGGCTTTTCGCCTTGCTCTGCTCTCTCCCTCTGCTCCCTCCCTCTTTTCATTTTGAATCCAGATCCTCGTCTCTCCTAAATCTTCTGCGCGCTTCCCTCCCCTTACTGCGGAGGCCTCTTTCCATTCACTCTCTACTCCGTCGATGAGCCCCATTGGTGGCTCCGATTTGTCCTCTGCGTCCGACGAGTTGCGAATATATTCCATTGAGCTAGAAGTAGTTCCGGGTTGTGGGGTTCTCCAATCGGGGACGGGAAGCGGGTCATTGACCACGTCGCTCGCGAAAACTGTGGCTCCTACCGGCCGTGGTTATACATTCGATTTCCATGAGCAAAGAGCTGCATCTAAACTGTGGCTTCCTACCGGTTATGTCTTGGCATGTCCAGCAATTCACGGGATATTGTGGTCCAGATGATGCGACTTTGTTTTGAAAATTCTAGCCCGTGCTTATTCCAACATATCATAGACATATATGGGTGTATGTATGTGTGTTCTCGTGTTGTCTTTATCTGAAGCTGAGTTAAGGCTTCAGCTTAGCCTGAATGAGAGAGTGTTTGTCACAGTTTTTAATGATGGAGGACCACTAAACCACTGGGTTTTACCGCAGCTGAGCGGCTAAACAAATATAATGATCTTGGAGAGACTTTTATGGACACTCAGTCTCAGATGATGTTATAGAGAGAATTCACACTACGGTGTAGCTATTTAAATGACTACGACGGATGAGAATGTCCAAACTGGGGGTAGAAGAACTTTTCTGGGGTGGTCATTGTAGATTCTCGAGATTTTGAGATGAAACTTTCCCACTGTGTTGGTCCTAAGGCTATGCATATTTCGATGTCCTTCGTCTGCAAAAAAATTTCAAACTGAAGTAAACTCTAAATCTGCTTTCTTTGGCTGGCTCAGCTTGTTCCAGCACTTGGAATCCGTCTCTCTTCCTAGTGTGAGTGTGCTCCTCCTTAATCTCTGCTGCTCAGAATAAGAATTAGTTTGATGTCAGCAGGCTTATACATCTAGGGAAAATTTTCCTCAAGCAGATTAAATGAATCTGTCCAACTGCTCCCACCTGTACCATGGCTTTGTTAGGCAGATTTCCTTGTACTGCATGTAAGATGATTAATCTATTCCTATCTTTTCATTTTTCCAATACGATCAATTCATGCATATTGGAATTTAAACTTATGTTTTGATGCATGCTCCCAGGGTTTGATGTTGGAGAGATTTCAGAAGATAGTCCAGATGACTGGGAAGGCTTATATGCTTGGCAGTGCATATTGCCAATCTTTTGTCAACAGAACCCGCTGATGATAATTAAGACCAGGAGAAAATTTGCTAGAAGAAGCATTTCTCTAATATGTGCAATCTTTTAACTTTTTCTATGCTGAATTAACTTCTGGAACTAATTTCCAGACTCTGGTTGTCAATTAAGCAGAATGTTGGGATAAGAACTTCACATTTTCACGGCTTCTCAAGTAGGAAAGATTTCTGATAGACTGTCCTTATACCCAAGGCAATCACAGCAGTTTGCAACACCACTCGTCTTTTTGGCTGATAGTATGCTTAAATTGTATGTGCCATGTGCTTCTCTGATATTTACTAGTAAAAAAATTGCTGATCAATCAACAATTCCATCTAGAATAACATTTTGTGATTTAGCAACTGCTTGTCATGTTTTTGCAGTGAAAGTTGGCATCGGAGGCTTCAGTACGGGTGCTGCCACAGCTCTTTACTCAGCAACTTGTTTTGCCCTGGGTAAATACGCAATTGGAAGTCCATACCCCTATCAACTTAGGGCAGTTATCGGTTTGAGTGGTTGGTTTCCAGGCTCAAGGTAATTAATTCAAACTATTTTATATTTTTCATGTAAACAGTCAGTCCACACTCTTTTTCTCCTTAAGTTCTGTTTAGAAAAGGAAAAAAAGAAGAAGAAGAATTTGGGGAGCAATCGCATCAAGTGGTCTCTTTTGATTTACGAGACTCTGCGTCTATTGTTGTGAAAAGGATATCACGAAGTCGCTAGTAGCCATGGTTCTGTATAGTTCACACCAAACCACCTTTTCAGGAGAGAATCAGCCTGTGGTGAAACAAAGTCTCCTAAGCGCTTCATCATTGACGCCATGAGGAATGACTTCCACCAAAATTTTTTGCAGAGATACATGAAGTAGTTTTTTAAAGCTAAGAAGCTTCCAGAAAAGGTATGTATCTTATTTGTGAGAACTTGCAAATTGCTTGTATTTGGATTATCTTGTGCAAGCAGCAATGTGAAGTCTAATTCTCAGATATGACTTTTCCTTTCCACCGCACTTCTTAATCCTGGACTTTGAAGAGGGAGGGAGCAGAGGTCGTGAATGAAGAGAAGAGGGGTGGTTAAGGGGGATGGAGAGAGAGAGCAGAGCAAGGCGAAAAACCTAACCTGAGCTCGTTAGACGCAGACATCGAATCGGAGCTGCCAATGGGGCTCCATGAGGCGACGGCGGAGGTGGAGGTAGAGGCGTGGTCGGGAGTGAAGCGCATGGGAAGTTGAAGCCGAGCTTGTTGGAGGAAAGGAGGAGAAGTTGGGAAACGAAGAGGGCGAGGGAAAGAGAGAGATGTACTACCTTTTTTGTTATGAAATCGTAATCGTAATTAGAGGAAAATTTCTACTTCAGTTCACAGATTCCAATCTTAGACTTCTTAATTGGTTTAATGCACTACTTATCTCATATGTGAAATTTAATATGGTCATTTAGGTCAATTATTGTCTGAAATTGCTGAGTGATCATCCAGTCATCTTGATCATCTTTTGTAACATGATTGGTGACTTCACGTGGACAGACTCAATAAAAAGACATTGTTTTTTGTTTCATCAAATCTAACAAAAAAAACAAAGCAAAAGCCATCAAACCCTCAAAATTCAATTCCCCCAGTTTGCTAGAAACCCCAAAATTGACCTCTAACCCTAATTCATGAAAAGAATCCCTAATTTCCACTTTGTCATATTAAAATCCATGAAGAGATAAGCGAATTTGTCGCAATCAGTGATTGTGGTTCCTCTGATCAAGAATGATACCTCAATGTTTTGCTCTTGTGACTTGAAATCTCTATGCAAATAGCAAGACCAAAGGAGTACAGGGAAAGAAGATTTCATAACTGCCCAAGATATCAATTTGGAGGAATTTGTAGTTGTTTAAGTTAGGTTGACACATAAATCAGTCAACTGACGAGTGTGTTAAAAATTTTTCAATGGAGCAATATTGATGAAGAAACAAAATCAACCCATCATGAGGATTATGGCAACTCAATGGAAGCCAAGGCCAAAGCTCTTAATGTAAGATCTTTTATTTTTATTTTTTAATGTGGGCTACATTAATTGATATTGTAATTTACCGTTTACAAAATTAGTCTATTAACATGAAACATAAAAATTCTTAATTAGTCTAACATGGAACTAGCTATTATGGAATGAGTAAAGCCCGGCCTTTAATGAAAGGTTTGTAACTTAAAACTGTATAGATAAAGCTCAAGTTTCTTATCTAATCTTGATGCACAAATAACCTCACATAATGAGTGTTTACTGAATGATAAAGGTGAGAGGCAGTCCCACATAACTAGCTACCAATCTTGGTTAGATTCAAACATGAAATGACCAAATTAGTGAACATGCAATTGAAAAATCAAAGATGGAATGCCCTAATCAACTTGATCCATTTTAAGCTAACATCCAATTTGATCAATTGAATTTCAATTTGGCCAATGGAACCTCAATTGTACACATTGGTCTAGTTCATGGTGCAATTTTAATAGAAATTGGGCGAATTTATGGCATTTCTTGTCGAATTAATCAAATCAAGTCAAGTCAATTCAGTCTAATTGCAATTAATTTGACCCAATTCATTTGGGAATTTTCAATTTAACTTAGATTAGACAAAATTAAGAAAAATGGGAACCAAATCGGAGCCTAATTGAGCTGGCCAAGGCCCAAGTCAACTCGGTTCGACTGGCTCAACCCAGTTCAGTTGATTTTGACCGGTTGAGGCCTATTAGCCATCTCTGACTATTTTTCATCCAAGTTTCCAGCGTTCGGCAAGTTTATTCCGACTAGACAAGCCTTGAAGCCCTTCGCATATGTGAAAATTACAAAAATGCCCTCATGTGGCAAAAATTTCCAAATGGCCAGTGATTCTTGTCAACTTGAACGAACCGATGGGAGCTTCTTTTAGCTTTTCTTAATAGCGAAGCTAGTGATATTGGTCATTCATCATGAGATCATCCAAGCCACCCATTGTGCTAAGTCATCAATCCATGTGAATTGAAATGGGCCAATGAAAAGCTTGCTTAACCAAGAATAGTAATTTTGACATTTTTTTATATAGTAAGCATTGTTGGCTAAATTATCATTTATTTCAACTAACAAAGTATGAAATAAAAATATGTGATGTCATGCGAAGTTCTCATTATATTATGATTGATGACTGATTCAAAGATATTAACACTGTAATATTTGATGACAACATTGAAGGGGTGACCTCTTCTTTTAAGGTACAACGATTTAAATATTTTTAAATTTGATTTCAGCAAATATTTAAGGATAATCTTGAATAAAATTAGAGTGAAAAATTAATTTTAAGCCTTAAAAAGGGACACGTAAATGAATCAATAAGGAATAATAAAATAACATCCGATAATAATGTCACAATAGTACCTTTTATCTAAGACTTTAGAAACATGTGACAATTTGATTGCACTTGAATTTTACTAGAAAAAGGATTGATTGAGATAAATTTAAGTTGAAAAATAAACTTTAAGCTAATGAATGGACACGATTAATGGATTGAAAAGAAAGAAATAAAATATATAAAAGAGAAAAGTTTCTATAAAATCGGTGATAATTATAATTTAAAAGTATACGAAAGATAACAAATACACGAATAAAGAAAAAGGGAGAGAAATTTAAAAAGGAAGAAAAAAGAACCAATTTGGTGGGGTGGCAGATTTCATTCCATCGCCCCCTTCCCCGTAAATTGGGTGGTTTATCACTGTGGCATGCATTGATTTCCTTATTTTATGCGACGTATATATGGTCCGTGTGTAGAAAAGTTGACATTGTGAGATCAATTGCTAACTAACACGTGGCGAATCCGGGTAGTTGAAATGCATGCCCTCATGAAAATTTGTTATTATGGAACTTCAACTTCAACCTCAACTTTTATGTTTGAGGCTTGCTAAGCTTTGCGTGGTGAATGTGATCAGAAATTATTTGGAAAAGAAATTATACCATGCTCTATAATCACGATTACGTGATGACGAAGGTCAAATTAAAAAATGTAAGAAAGCTTTTAAGTTGGAAAATGAAAATGTTGTCCTTATATTAGAATTTTTTTAAGGGTCAAATTATATTAGAACTTCTCACACGCAATAATTTCAAAAGTGACTTAATGATTGATGATAGTTTTGGATGGCTCGGTTGGGACTAAATGTTGGCGTGATTTGTTTGATAATAATATTATTTATATGTCTTTAACCTTTTTCTTGGATTTGAGATATTCCCGCCTGTTATATATGGTTAGAAAAAACAAAACAAAATAATATACTTACAACATCTTAAGCAACCTCAGTCAGAGAGAGAGAGACTAACACGCTCCTGTAATCACGGAAAATCCATTCTTATTATTATCTAGACCACACTAATCCTATCTCTCCAAACCAATAAATATGGTGAGTACTTGCCTATCATGAAAGTAAAATCATAAAGCCAAATACCAATAAAAGAAAAGAAATTATAAGCCAAATTATCGTATGTCGGAAGTGAAAAATAATAAAGCATATAAGTGTCTATATAAAAAGATCGCCCAAATGACAATCCACGAGGGAGCCAAATATTATTTTACAAAACCTTTTACTTTTGGTCCTTATACTATCATTTTTACTTTGTTTTCCACTTTTTTCATAAGTTTTTTAGTCAAGTCCCTCTGACACCAAATGCAGCCATATCCAACTGACATGACCGTTGATTGATATCATAGTGAGTATGACATGATTAATATTTTTTCCAATATGGATGTCCACACAAGCATCAACATTGGGCAACAAGTCATAGTTCAATACTGTCTATATTGCCCTTTTTTTTTCACACACATCCATGTGTGCATTCATATATATTTTTCACATCATCCTTTGGGGTCATTTGATGCCACGTTTGCAAATTTGGTATGATTTTGTGTTGGATAGATTTGAGCCGAAATTTTATGAATCTAGAACAACTTGATTGGACGAACTAACTGTACATAAATTTGATTAGAAAATGCATGGAGTATGTAGACGATACATAAGATTTTTCCTCCATTCTTTATGAGGTTTAGAACCATTAATGCATTTTCTTGCCATTTATTTCTTTATGAGGTTTTGAAATACACGAGTGTTATATATATTTTAATTACATGTGGATGCATACTTTCAATTCCCAAAGCCATTAGCTCCAATGAGGGCAAATTATCAACCATACGAGATATGTTAGAAATTATATAGAAAAATTATTCATCGTGTGGGTAATACTTCAAAATAATAGAGTGATGTCTATTACATAGGTAAATACTTGCAAGTAGAGTGACATTTCTTTCATAACTGAGAATGTTACCTACTCCATTGAGATTTATTTAACCTAAATATTTTTCTTTAGATATTTAGATTGCATATGGAAAAAATTTACTAGCTAGGGGAAGAAGTTGCCAAACTACTAACGGGTTGAAAGCTAATTTTGTTGATGAGAAGTGTCTACATGGGCTGACCACCGGGCCGTGTTGGCCCAAGCGTGCACCTGGGCTTTTTTTTTTTTTTTTTTTGTTCTGAAATCTAAAAGAAAAACTTTTTGAAATAAAGTACAAGAGTTAAATTTAAAAATTGCGATATTGAAAAAAAAATGCACGAAATTGAAATATAATATTTTTTATGCAATATCAAGAACAATATATTAAACAATTAAAGTATGCGGCAATAGTATACTATAAAATGATTTAAAACTTGATATTAGGAACAATGGGAATAGAGTCCAACGCCCGTCCAACTTGATTCTTGTAACCAAGACAGCGAATGCAATAAAAAAGGTGGATGGAATGTCCAATAGTATTCATGGCCAACCCTGCTGGCTTGAAGAAGGAATCATCGTGGGAAGTGGCCGTAGGGTCAAAAGCACATTACTTAGAAAGTACTCCCGCAAGCAATTTCTCCCTTTTGTAGTTTTGGGACACCACTTTGTATGACTCCGTCAAGAGTCTGGGGAATCGTTTAGCAAAGTAAGCATCCAAACCATTAGGATTCGATCCGAGGATCTCCTGCCAGAATCAAGCAATAACAGACATGAGCCTTGTATGCATGCGGATCTACACTCTTCTAGAGAGAGAGTGTACCTTAACTTTTTCTGGAGCAGTCTTGAGGTGGTTAAACTTATTTCGCACGACTCTCAATAAGTCTCTGACACTACTTCCATCATAGGGCTTACGTCTGTGTTGATGTAGGTCGTCCATAACATCTTTATCTATTTTCTCTATCCAATTCCCATCAAAAGCCAATTGTGCAATGTTATCCAATGCTTTGAGAAGATTTGAATTGCCTTTCCCAGCTTCCGATTCTACTTCATCGCTGACGTCATGAAGAAAGGTCAATCTCATCTTTGAACTCCAAAAAAATGGATGGTGAAGCACCTCCGATGTCTTTGGCCTGCTAGTCATAAAAAGTAATTTACCATTGACCCAACATGCTCAAAGAAATCAATTATACGAACGATACTGAAATGGACCGACTTCCTGAGTTCAAAAGCATTGCAAGTTTGGCATTCATGCAATCTTTAAAATAATTAAAATTGCATTAACTCAATGAAAGAGTAAGCAAAATGTCTGAAAACTTAAATACACTTCACAACTCACGAGTCTAGGATGAAGGGAGTTGTTTGACTACAACAAGAACTCGGGAATTACTTACTCCAAGTACCTTAAATTAGAAATCTCCAGTCCCTAGGATTCTTATTTCACATTGAGCGTCATATGCTAAACCCTTGGAATCTTTGCATGAAATCCTCTTCGGTGTATGTATATCAAATCTAATACTACGTAGGAATGATTGGAATTTATTTGTTTGTGGGTGGGTAACAAACTTATCACCCTAATAACTAGGCCTCCCACAATGATCATCTTCCATTTGAATATCACAATTGTCAAAGGCATTTAGGCTATCGCATGGTCAACCCTTTTTCCGGCTACTGTTGTCGATTGCCAAAAGAAATGAGTGGGATCTACACTTTTTTTGCTCATTAAGTAGAGCCCCACCAGCAGGACTGACATTTAAGCCATGTTGGACGAATTTGAGGGCACCTTTAGTACTTGTGAGATTAAGTGATGTTGGAAATTAGTCAACTAGCAATGGTTATAAAATCTATCAGATGGAAGAACGAAAATGGTAGTGATGCAAATTAAGGATGACAATACACTCACCTCAATTTGTGATCTCGGTTTAGTAAACACGAAAACAGATCATGAGCTTCTGGTACGTCCACAAAGGACAAGTCCATTTTGTTGCAAGCAATGTTGTGGTCACGTTCTAGAATTTTACCAAATGGATGTCTTCCACGAGTGAAGCAAAAGCACAAGACACAACCTAAACTAAACACATCCATTGCCGGCGTTTGGCGCCCATCGTGAAGCAGCAGTTCAGGTGCTTGCCATCCCGAGGTTCCACAACCTGCAAGACAGACATCTAAGATCAATAGAAGAATCCATCACTTGGACCATATATAGATGAATACGATAGATTCATTAGTTAATGAAGGGAGGCCATGGCTAGGACTACTAAATCTTCACAAACTTTACCACTACATAAGAAGCAATACAATGCCACCTGACTTCCAACTCAATAGTCTTCTTTAAAAAAAGAGATTTCTTTAACAAGTAAGGGTGTACATGACAAAATTTCCGTTTCTTAATTTTCTTATTTTTATGTTCCCTGAAATAGGTTTGGAATAGAAATTCGTTTAGTAACACAATTTCATTTTTCTATTTTTGGAACAGATTTTTATCGCAAAAATAGATTTGAAGCAGAAATTAGAAATTAAATTTTTAGCTTTTCTATTTTTGGAACAAAAGTGAGAAACAAAAACTTTTCTCATCGTTCACTTTCGTCATTGCCCGTCACCGGACGCCGGATGCTGCACGTCACACACCCCCATGTCGGACGCTAGATGTCACCGTCCTCCTAGAAATAGAAATTTTATTTTGTTATCAAACAAATTTCTGTTCTAGAAACAAAAAATTTGTATGACATTCTGAAACATCATCCGACATGTGTTTTTTTATATTATTACTCTTTAACTTGCGGAAGCATAATCAAATATTTACGAATATTCTTTTAACAATTAAAGAATTACAATTATAACCAGTATACTTTAAGTGTATTTTATTTATACCACATTTGAGTTCACATCTTCATTACATTACGAGTAACAAACATTAGTCTGGGTAGTGTAGGGAGACCTATCTCTAGACTATATTGTACTTCCAAAAATCTGTCTATAAAAACAGGTAGACTAAAATCACAGGTTGATAACTTCTCCATCTGTTGCATTTTCATCGTCCAAATCGAAGCCACACAACGGACCGACTAACTCACCGTCAAGGTTCTGGTACCAAGCAACAAGCTGAAAAGGAACCTACTCCGCGAAACCTCCTATATCGACCCATATTGTAGAACTACATTTGGTATATATTATTCCAAACTCTGGTTCAAGTACACTTTCATAAAAAGCTTCACTATACATAGGGACTCCATAACGCAAGGGTTGAGGGGTGCTCATCCTATACGTCTGAAAAATAAAAGGGATGAGCTGAAACTCAGTAAATGAAATATCTAGTGTTAAAAAAAATTTCTTGCCACTTCGCCTAGAATACACAAAATAAATGCATAAACATCCAGTAAGTGTGATAAAACTTAAGTAGACTTTACTTTTCCCATTTTCATTTATCACAGAAATTGGCAACCAACGAAACGTCCATTCAAACTAATGCATATACACGCCGTGTTTCACACAAACAAACAATTTAAGTAATGTTTAGTTCTACACATGGCAATGAATTTTATTCATTAATGTTTTCATCTTCTCGAATACTATTGGGGCATCTCAATTACTGGGGAATCTCAACTTCAAGGTATTTTGCAAACTTTCACCACAGGGAATCTCGTCATAGGGACATCTTGACTCCCGAGACATCTCGAAACACTCCCTAAGGCATCCCAACCACTGAGATATCTTGCAAACTTCTCCTATGGGGTATGGTCACTTACCGTTATATGGGTGACGAAATTACATTAATCTCATTCGAGTCATGATATATGCATATTTATAAGTATATCGCACATATCTCAACTCAGTTTAATGTATTAGTCAAATAATTGCAAATGAAGTAAGATACAATCATATTCCGATTGTTAAAGTCTAGACATTCAAGTGAATATTGAGCAAGTTTTGGACATTAAAATCTTGTAAATCAAATGGATATATTCTGAGTCTAAACATTGAATAGATTCTATACATTAAAACCTGGTAAATCAAATGGGTATATTCAGAGTCTCTGAACATTGAGTAGATTCTAGACATTAAAAATTGGTAAATCAAATGGGTATATTCTAAGTCTGGTAAAACAAATACATTCTGATTGCAAAGTCTGAACAATCGAAAGAGTAAATTTTGGCTTGATAAAAGCTAATAGAATAAAAGAACAGATCCAACGATGAACAAATATACAAATGGACAAATTAAATAATGGACATAATCAACAAATGAATGGATTCAACGAGAAGTAGATTCATATTTAGTAAAAATTTTCTGAATCGATAAATAGACTTATCACCGAACAGATTCACAAGTTGGTAAATTCAGGAAGTGAACAGACTCTCCAATGAACATATTCGAGCAGATCCACGAATGGACAAATTCTATCACAGGAAATTGTTGGAGAAATCTTCTTGAAGTGTTTTGAAGCTGACAAAACGTTTCTATCAGTCTAGTCGAAGGTTTGCGACTCTGCTATTTAAAAGTCGAAGACCTCCGCATGACCGGACTCAAGACTCAAAGTCTATCCTCATTGTGAGTCTCTAATCCGTTGAAGAAAGGTTATCCAGAACTGGATGTTTCATTAAGGGTATGACTTTATCAACCAGAGAAGATCTCTTGGCTGGAAAAGACACAACAGAATCCTTTGATTGATCGAGATTGACTCGAAGATTAAGGAACCGATGATTGCCTAAATATTCTTGAAAGGTTCTACTTATGGAAACCGAGATCCTGATTGTATGGGCGAATAGGATTGATGGGCTATCGACACGTTCCTTTAATAACTCGAATAATCTTCCTAATTGATTCCGTCCAACGGGTAGATTGGAGGAATTCCTTTGGTAAGTGCCAACGGGTATGATGGCATAAAAGAGTATATAAGGAAGACGTTCTAAGTTATTCAAGGTGTGTGCGATAGAAGAATTCCAAAGTCTGAAGCTCCTTGTTGTTTAGACAATTCCCTTGAGCGAAACCTTGTATATAAAAGAGAGTCTATATTTGTGAGAAACCTTGAGGAGGTGTGGTAGATCATCTACACTGTGGAATCAAGGAAAAGCTGTGGTGTAACTTCTCTTTTATTCATAGTGAAATCCAGCCGGTGGGCTGTCAGTGCGGAAGAGTGGACGTAGGCTTGGAATAAGCCGAACCACTATAAACCTTGTGTTCAATTTTCTATTCCTTACTCTCTTTACTTTGATCGCACTTCATTTTGTTAATCAATAGAGAACCTCCTTTCTATCGGTTGCCTAGAATTGCTTCCGTATCTCGATAAATTGTTTGTGCACCTATTCACCCCCCTCTAGGTGGTTATACTAGCTATCTCAATTGGTATCAGAGCTCGTGTACTCACTTTGTTTGAAGTGTTTTACTTCAGAGTTAAAGATCCATGGCTAGTATGTTGGCTCCGGGCTGGTAGAAGGGCAAAGCAACACCGAGACCGCCTTACTTTGATGGAAATGATTACAACATATGGAAAAACAAGATGAAGGCGTTCTTAAGATCAAAGGATCCTCACGGAATGGGACGTTGTAGAAAAAGGAATCATTCCTAAAGCTGCACTGTCTCAGAAAGAGGAAAAGACACTGTTGAGTCTAGCGAAATGACTCAGGAAGAGATAATCAAGAGACAAGCTCTTGATGCAAAAGCTATTTATTCCTTATATTGTGCTTTATCACTTACTGAATATAACAGAATATCTTCTTGTGATACAGCCAAAGAAGTCTGGGATAGATTACACATTACTTACGAAGGAACCGATCGAGTGAAAGAGACTAGAATCAACATTCTCCTCGGTCAATACGAAGCCTTCAGAATGAAACCAGGAGAATCTATAACTGACATGTTTAGTCGTTTTACAGAAATCGTAAATGGTCTTGAAAATCAATGTCAACCAATTTCTGATCCTATGAAAGTAAACAAGCTACTGCGTGGACTCTCCAAGAATTGGAATAATATAAAGACCTCAATCGAGAGACCCAAAGAATCATGCCATTATCTCGTTGATGAATTGGTTGGAACTCTTGATCTTATGAAGTGGAACGAATCAATGAAGACGAAGACCCTAAAGGTAAGAAATCCATTGCATTAAAATCCAATGACGATTCGATGTCTGCAGATTCGAAGATGATATGGACGATGAGGAGCTTGCTCTCATGATAAGAAGATTCAGGAAGCTGAATAGAAAAGGAAGAAGATTCAATGCAAAGAAACAAAGTTTTCAAAAGCAATGAGACCAAGTCTGTGAAGACGATGAATCAAACAAAGATGTAGTCTGCTTCGAATGTAAGAAAAATGGACACATCAGACCCAACTGTCCTCTTCTAAGGAAGAAGAAAGGAAAAACTGAAAAATATCGAAAAGCTCTCAAAGCTGAAACCTGGAGTGATACGGAGTGCGAAGATAGTGATGATGATTATGCCAACATATGTCTAATGGCACAATCGATTCGAATCAAACTCCGAGACCGATTCGATTCGAAAGTGAATTCGAGGTAAGTAACTTCAAAATCCCTATTAAAGTTTCAAAATACATTGATAAATTATGTTTAGTCTTAAGATTTCTCTTAAAAGAATTTCCGAACTCAAAAAGGAAAATTCTGCTTTAAAACAACAAGAGAATGTTTTGGAAGAAAAAGTGAAATGCTTAGACCAGAATGTTTCTTCTCTCAGAGAAAGTAAAGATAATCTTTTAAAACAAAATGCATTCTTGAAAAATGATATTTCAAATATTTCCAAAAGATTTTCTCTAGGATCTGAAAAACTGGAGAAAATACTTTCTGTTTAAAGACCTTATTTCAACAAATCTGGCTTAGGAATGACTGCTGAAACCATTCCTTTAATCGATTTTCCTAAAGTAAAAGAAAGAATTAAACAAAGACCCACAAGAAATTCTTACAAAAATCATTTTGAAAGGACCTTTGTAAAACCAGTAGGTCGCAATGCTCTTAGATGTTCAAAATGCAATAGTACAGATCATTTTGAGAAAGAATGTCCTATGGTTTGGAGACTGTCAATAAAGTCTGGCAAAAACCGTGTATCAGACTAACTCAAAAGGACCCAAGAAAATATGGGTACCAAAGAAAGCTTGAGTTTCTTTTTAAATGCAGGTCACTATCAAGAAAAAAATGAAATGGTATCTGGATAATGGATGTTCAAGGCACATGACAGGAGATTCAAATTGTTTCATAAAGCTTGTTCAAGTGAATGGTGGAAAAGTCTCATTTGGAGGAAACAACAAAGGAAAAATAGTGGGATTTGGGCGTAAAGATTGGGAACCTCTCAATAAGCAATGTTTCTTTAGTTGAAGGGCTCAATTACAATCTGCTCAGTGTCAGTCAGCTTTGTGATGCCGGTTTTAAAATCAACTTTCAAGAGGGTATTTGTTTAGGAACCAGTAAAGACTCTACTCAGTCATTCATGGATTGAAGACATGGGAATATCTACCTCTTAGACGTTAAACCAGATGAATCGCAATGTCTAATCTCAATCCAAGACGAAGCGAACTTATGGCACAAAAAGCTTGGGCATATCAACATGAAGCAGATAGACAAAATCTCAAAGAAAGAAGCTTGTTCGTGGTCTACCCAATTTATCATACCAAAAGTCTGATCTATGTACACCATGTATATTGGGAAAATAGGTAAGAAGTTCCTTTAAACCATTAAATCAAGTTTCCACTAACCGTGTACTGCAGCTCTTGCATATGGATCTCTTCGGACCAACAAGAACGCAGAGTATTGGAGGTAAGAAATATTGCCTAGTAATTGTAGATGACTACTCACGATTTACTTGGGTATATTTCTTGACAAGTAAGTCTGAATCTTTCTCTTACTTTAAAAATTTTGCTAAGAAGGTTCAAAATGAAAAGGGATATGTTATTTCAAGTATAAAAACAGACCATGGAGGTGAATTTGAAAATCAAGATTTTGCTAAATTTTGTGAAGAATCTGGTTTTCAGCATTTGTTCTCTTCTCCATATACTCCAGAGCAAAATGGAGTTGTGGAAAGGAAGAATAGATCTCTTCAAGAAATGGCTAGAACTCTCTTAATTGAAAGCAATATCTCTTTACGGTTTTGGGGTCAAGCGTTTTTCAACATCATGCTATATTATCAATAGAGTTTTTTTAAGGCCTATTCTAGAAAAAACCCCCTATGAACTATTCAAAGAAAAGAAGCCCATAGTTTCATATTTTCATGTATTCGGATGCAAATGTTTCATATTGAAAAATTCAAATGATCGAGTTGGTAAGTTTGAAGAAAAGTTAGATGAAGGCATCTTCCTTGGATATTCAACCACAAGCAAAGCGTATAGAGTCTACAACAAGAAGACTCAAACTGTGGAAGAATCAATGAATGTCAAATTTCAAGATTCTATACAAAATGAATCTATTCGAGACTCATCTTGAAGAGACTGAATCTGCTCAAGACTCTACAAAGTCTAAATCTCAAGAAGCAGCTCGAGACTTTGAAGGACCAAGAAACAAGTATCTCGTTGAAGATTCAAGTGAAGGAAGTGATCATCAATCTGATAAATTAACCAAGAATCGGAAACATAAGTCCAAGTCATCCCAAAGATCTTATTATTGGCGACATCAATGAAGGAATTCGCACAAGATCCAAAAGGCGCGAAGAGTCTAGTCTTTGTGGCTCTTATTTCGAAATAAAACCCAAAAGCATAGATGAAACTTTATCGATGAAAGCTGGATAGAAGCTATGCAAGAAGAGCTCAGGCAATTCAGTATCAATGATGTCTGGGAATTGACTCCAAAGCCAAAAGGTAAAACAGTTATTGGAGCTAAATGGGTTTTCAGAAACAAGATGGACGAAAAAGGAAAGGTCGTAAGAAACAAAGCAAGACTCGTGGCCAAGGGATACACACAAGAAGAAGGGATCGACTATGACGAGACTTATGCACCGGTAGCCAGGTTAGAAGCAATTCATTTATTACTTGCATTTGCTTGTTATAAGAATTTCAGGTTATTCCAAATGGATGTCAAAAGTGCCTTCCTAAATGGATTCATCCATGAGGAAGTCTATGTGAAACAACCACCGGGTTTGAAGACACAAGGAAACCAGACTTAGTATTCGAGACTCAAAAAGGCCTTATATGGCTTCAAACAAGCACCTCGAGCTTGGTACGACAATGAGTAAGTTTTTAATCCAAAACGGTTTTGTAAAAGGTAAAGTAGACACTACTTTATTTATTAAAAGAGAAAGCAAAAGTTTTGTGCTAGTTCAAATATATGTCGATGATATTATATTCGGATCTCCTAATGAAAGTCTGTGCAAGAAATTCTCTAAGACTATGCAGGATGAATTTGAAATGAGCATGATGGGTGAGTTAACCTTCTTTCTCGGGCTTCAAGTGAAACAAATGAAGGAAGTAACTTTTATTCATCAAGAAAAATATGCTAATGATCTCGTCAAAAAGTTTGGTCTGAACAATTGCAAGAAGGCTGAAATACCAATGTCAAGTTCCTTGAAGATAGACAAAGATGAAGAAGGAAATAAAGTCGACCAGAAGCTATACAGGAGTATCATTGGTTCACTTCTTTATCTTACTGCTTCTAGACCTGACATTTTGTTTAGTGTTTGCATTTGTGCCAGATTTCAAGCAGATCCTAAAGAATCCCATTTAAATGCTACAAAATGTATTATCAAATACATTGCTTCTACTTCAAGAATCGATCTATGGTATCCTAAAAGAGGAGACTTTACTCTTCTTGGATACTCAGACGCAGATCTAGCTGGTTGCAGAGTTGATAGAAAGAGCACCTCGGGTACTTGCCAACTACTTGGAGGCGGGACAAAGTATCTTGATTTTCAAGAAAGAGAATACAAGTAGCTCTCTCTACAACAGAAGCAGAGTATGTAGCTCTTGGGAGTTGCTGTTCATAAATTCTCTAGATAAAACAACAGCTAAGAGACTTTGGAATTGAAGATTCATGCACGGAGATTAATTGCGACAACACCAGCGCTATCAATCTCACTAAAAATCCAATTCTTCACTCAAGAGCAAAGCATATAGAGATTTAACATCACTTCATTAGAGATCATGTTCAAAATGGAGAAGTTTTAATTCAATTTGTTGATTCAAAGAATCAACTGGCGGATATATTCACAAAGCCTTTGGAGAAAAATCAATTTGAAACCATTCGTTCCAGACTCAACATTTTGAGGTATGAGGAAATCAAAGTCTAAAGACTTTCAGACTCAGACATACAAGACCTTGACTGTAAGTAATTCTCTCTCTCTCTCGAATTTTATCTTGAAGAGGTACGACTGTCAGACTTTGTTTAAATTGCTATATTTAATCGGCGTAATTATTGTATCGTCTCCTTTTCAAAAAGGAAGTTATTTTTGAAATGACTATTTTCGCGGAAAAAGGACAGTTATTTTGAAAATGCATCTTTTATTTTCCTTTGTGATGGTTCGTTTATCTCCCTTTTTTAACCGATCGTGCACTGTTGATTTCTCTTCACTTTACTCTCAAAAACCCTAGAAAGCATCGATCTTCAATTCCCGTTTTCTTCCCTTGTTTAATTTTCGAAAAAGTTGTCATCTTTCTTGGGAAAGTCAAGCAATGAATCTTCCAAAAACTAAGAAATATGTCGTCTTCAAGAAAGTCTTCGAGAATCGCAAGCAGGGGACCACGACGAATGAGTGAGGGGCCTACTCACTTCGATCTCACCGAAGAAGAAGTGTCTCCAGATCAGCAGCAGAGCCCACAACATTCTCAGCAGCGTCACTCTCCTCCATCTAGTCCTCTAGGCGTTGATCATCAACAAGAGGAAGAAATCATCGAGGATGCAGATCCTGTAAGAGTTCAAAAACCCGCTTATATGTATAAGCTGTATCGTGCTTTAAAAGGGATACATACTCCTTTGAAGTAGGTCGATGATTTTCTTAAAGACAAAGGATATGGAAATGAATATATCTTTTTGCGAAAAATGGAAAGTTTGGGAATCGCTCGTAAAGGGGTGGCTGAAGAAACCCTTGCGAATATCCCAAGTGATCCTCGTGATTGGGGAGTTAATCCTGTAGATGAGAATGATGATGATAAATTGTACAGCCAATTTCAACCAAGAATGGGTATTGCGGTTGAAAATCGAGGAAAAAGGGGAGACTTGTTTAGATCGAAGGAACAAAAGGATTTGTACTCAAAATTGCTGAAGCGTGGGGTGATAAACCCTAGGAGTGTGGATTTTGATTTTCTGGATGCTGTGAATGTGAACTTGAGGGAAAATTTCGGTTATCTTCAACTTGAAAAGTTCCGCTCCGACACTACGAGGCCTATCCGAACTAACAGCATATTTCTATTCAAATCTTAGCTTTTTGGATGCGAATAGATTCTCTTTAAGTGTCAAAGATCAAGACTATGTTGTGGATATGGATATGCTGGCGGATGTATTAGAAGTTGAAAGAGGAAGATATTAACCGATCAAAGTTTCTATTGCTCGTGCTACATTGGAACTTGTTAAGGACATGAGAACAGAGGAAAAGATTTCCTACTTAAGGATGAATGCATTCAACATCTTGTTTCACAAGATTGTGATCAATTGCCTCCGACCAAAATCAACTTCCAAGATCGATGTTTCAAGTTCGAGGCAAAGCCGATGTATGCCATCCTCACCGGGAAAATGTTTTCTCTTCCTCACCTTTGTTATGTTCCACATGTATAGAGCCATAATGAAGGACAGAGGTCAACTTCCTTACCCAAGTCTTGTGACGAAGTTATTCAGACATTTAAATATTCAGCCTCTGCAAATCTTTTGTGTTCGACCGTGCGATCATATGGTGGTAGGACTGAAAATGGTGACCAAAATGCGTCTGAAAGAATTGAACAAGGCGTTGGAGAAATTCAAGGAGAAGACTCAGTCAAAGCTCATCAACCCTCTTCTTCATCAAAACGAAAGGAAAGGAGCCCTTGGTTGCTTCAAGAACGAAAAGAAGAGCTCTTATTGTTGAAGATGAAGATGATGATGAAAACCTCACCATTTCTGCAATGGCTTTGAAGAATTTAAGTCGTCCTGTTCCAGAGAAAGAATCGAAACAAATGACGAAAGCAACAGAGGAGAAGGAAGCAGAGGAGAAGGAAGAAGAAGAAAGACAAGCTGAGAAGGAAAGAGTTGAGAAAGAAGGAGAAGAAAGAAGAGAAGAAGGAGAACCTGAGGAACACTCTTCTCCACCTGTAGGCATGGAAACAGGGGGAGATCAAGAGAAATGAGGAAAATCCTCATATTCTGATGCAAGTGAAGGAGTTAGTCGCTCACCTGCAGACCCAGAGGACATTTATGCCTCTTAATTTCCAGAGGAAGGTCATGAAGTTTCATTGCCAAACCTGCGAGATTATGATGATCTACCATCGTCTGCATTTACTCCATTAGATCGAGCCGAAGCAAGTACTCAGACTGATAATGTAGCAGATTTTCGCAGAATCATGGATATTCTCTTGGAGATGCAAGGTCAAATTTATGCCTTGGGATGCGAGGTTCAAACCTTGCAAAATGCGGGTCAAGTTTCTTCATGTTCGTTGAATGATAAAATTCAAGCCCTCTCTGTTCAGATTCAGGCCAATGCCAAGGGTGAGGAGATTGCACAATTGAAGGAAGACTTGAAAAGGCTGGAAGGCATCGTTCAGTCTATGGGAGATTTCCAGCTTGTCCGCGTTCCCAAGCAATCTTGACGTTATTCCATTTTAATCTTAACCTTTTTTAATGCTGACAAAAAGGGGGAGAGATGCAAGATTTGAACAATTTGACTTTTAATCGTATGGTTTATTGGACTGTTTGTTGGATTGTTTTGATCTGTTTGACTTTGTTTTTGTGTCTAGATGAGAACTGAACTAGACTTGGACTTGACTGCTTCTATTAACTACTATTGATATCTTATGGATGGCTTTATCACATATTAGACTAACCTATTTTCTGTGGTTGCAGATTCAAGTGTTGTTCATTTAGCCATTTATCTCTATAAGATATGCATATATGTTTGAGAAATGTTTTGCACGTCAAAATTGTCCAAATCTGCAGGAAAGTTTTGTCACCATCAAAAAGTGGGAGATTGTTGGAGAAATCTTCTTGAAGTGTTTTGAAGCTGACAAAATGTTTCCATCGTCTAGTCGAAGGTTTGTAGACTCTGCTATTTAAAAGTACGAAGACCTCCGGACAGCCGGACTCAAGACTCAAAGTCTATCCTCATTGTGAGTCTCTAATCCGTTGAAGAAAGGTTATCCAGAATCGGATGTTTCATTAAGGATATGACTTTATCAACCGGAGAAGATCTCTTGGCTGGAAAAGACACAACGGAATCCTTTGATTGATCGAGATTGACTCGAAGATTAAGGAACCGATGATTGTCTAAATATTCTTGGAAGGTTCTACTTATGGAAACCGAGATCCTGATTGTATGGGCGAATAGGATTGATGGGCTATCGACACGTTTCTTTAATAACTCGAATAATCTTCCTAATTGATTCCGTCTAACGGGTAGATTGGAGGAATTCCTTTGGTAAGTGCCAACGGGTATGATGGCATAAAGGAGTATATAAGGAAGACGTTCTAAGTTATTCAAGGTGTGCGCGATAGAAGAATTCCAAAGTCTGAAGCTCCTTGTTGTTTAGACAATTCCTTTGAGCGAAACCTTGTATACAAAAGAGAGTCTATATTTGTAAGAAACCTTGAGGAGGTGTGGTAGAACATCTACACTGTAGAATCAAGGAAAAGCTGTGGTGTAACTTCTCTTTTATTCATAGTGAAATCCAGCCGGTGGGCTGTCAGTGCGGAAGAGTGGACGTAGGCTTGGAATTAGCCGAACCACTATAAACCTTGTGTTCAATTTTCTATTCCTTACTCTCTTTACTTTGATCGTACTTCATTTTGTTAATCAATAGAGAACCTCATTTCTATCGGTTGCCTAGAATTGCTTCCGTATCTCGATAAATTGTTTGTGCACCTATTCACCCCCCTCTAGGTGGTTATACTAGCTATCTCAGAAATTCTAGTAGAAACAAGTAAAACAAACAAATTCTACCTAGTAAAATTCTAGCAGAATGAACATGCAATTAGTTATCAAGACAAATATAGGAAAATGACCATATTCTAACTATTCAGAATGAGGCACAATGGGTTATTAAGACGGATATAGTAGAATGACCAAATTCCAACTACTCATAATGAGGCAGAAAGAGGCAAAACGAATATACAATAGTTTATCAAGACAAATATAACATAATGACTTGATTCTAACTACTCAGAATGAGGTAGGACGAACATGTAATGGGTCATCAAGCTAAATATGGCAGAACGATCATGTTTTGACTACCTAGAACCACATAGAACCACACAAAATGAATTAGGACAAATCAAAGCGAAGTAGAATGAGCTTGCAAGAAATTGTCAAGGCCACTTAATAACTACCATAATCAAGACTTCACATCTCGCCCAACAAACCAAGTTAGAAGTAACTAAGTATATTTTAGCAAACTTAATACTAGAAACTTCACTTATCTCGATACAACCATAAATCACAAGCTACCAATTGCCTTTTTCACCTTAATAGCGCTTGAATATGAAGTTTGCTCTCCAAATTCTTAGATTGAAAAGCGGAATTAACACAATTAACACATACAACTTCTATTTGACTTTTTGGAGGAATGAAAATGAGTTTTTTTGGCAAGATAGAATGAGTTTTGTTAAAATTGATTAAGATAATTTGATTTCTTATAGTACTAGGTGTAAATTTACATGTTAATCTTTAGCTTGATGTGGCACAAATGCAAGGCAAGGCACTTGCACGTGGCCAAGGGAAATTAAAGAAGAAAATGAGTCATTTGAAAAAATCACCACTTAATTTATGTGTAAAAGAAATTAGCCACAAAATCCTATTTGTAAGAACACATGGCCGTGCAAAGCTTCGTACAAGGACATATGACAATTCTAATTTTACTTAATAAATTTTGCAAGGGGAAATGTAATAAGCAGAACGTAATCTTCTTCTTCTAGCACTATCAACACAAATTATTCACTATTATTATCAATTAATTAAAACTTATACAATTAATAACAACCGTTAACTAGTAAGACGATAGAAATTTAATTAAGTTCTATTATTAGCATACACATAATCCAATTCACACGTTGCACCCAAAATGATTTACATTTACGAAAATTACCAGCCGCATCCCAAGAAATTTACGTTTCAACTAAATTTTCAGAGTGTTCATCCGAATACTAAGGCAAACAATACTTAGCTTAAAATCTAAGTATTATTATCACATACAAGAATTTCCGAATATTACATAATTTCAAATACAGAAATCCTGGATGTCACATTTTGAGTCGTTATCAAACGCGTTTTTTTGCTCAGAAACTTGTTAAAGGAACATAAATTCAAAAATCAATTTTTTGTTCTAGAAATTTTGTCGTACATACCCTAAATTGCCAAAGGTGTCAAAATGGGTCTTAAACCATATATGACCCATTTAAATCATAAATGGGCCATATATGATTCACTTATAAATTGAAGAGACTAGTTAAATGGGTCTTAAATGGGTTGGACATAAAAACCATTTCCAACCCAAGCCTCACACTCTCTCTTTCTCCCTTTAAATTTATAACAAATTTTTTTTTTTTCATAAAAATTGAAATTAGAATAATTTTTTGTATTTCTTTATTCTTTTTTTTCTTTGTTTTTCTTTCCTTTTTTTTTTTTTTTTTTTTTTTGCTTTCTTCTTCCTCCTTCCTTAGTTGGTGGATGGCATGGCGATCGGCCTAGGCAAGGCTCGAGCTCACTCTTTTTTTTTTTTTTTTTCTTTCTTCTTCCTCCTTCCTTAGCCGGTGGCCGGTGGATCGGCTAGGCGAGGCTCGAGCTCGCCAGCCCTTGAGGTCCCCGATGATTGGTAACGCCGAGCTCGTTGGATCTAGCAAGACTCAAGCTCGTTGGTGTTGGGTGAGCTCAATTTCGCCGATCCGGGTGAGGCCTAGGTCTCGCCAATGATGGGCGAGGCTCGAGCCTCGCCGATTTGGCGAGACTCAAGCTTGTTGCCGATGGCAAGGTGGAGGTCTCGTTGACATCCGGGTGAGGCTTGAGCCTCAACGATTTGGTGAGACCCATGTCGGGCAAGCTCGATCTCGCCGACGACCGGCGAGGCTAAAGCTTGCTGGCATCGGAGAGCTTGAGCTCTCATGTGGCCAATAGCTAGCTGTCATCATGGCCGACAACTAGTAGAAGAAAAAGAAAAAGAAAAAGAAAAAGAAAAAGAAAAAGAATAGAGAAAAAACAATTAAAAATTATAAAAATTGTCCATTAAATTTGTATTGCATTAAAGTGTTTTAGCAATACCATTTAAAAAAAATATCATAAGAAATAAGTTTTCTTAGGTTTAGTTGAAGGTTTTTCACATTTTTTATTTATTTTATTTACTATTTTTTATTGTTTAATTTACTTTTAAAATTTAATGTGAAATTTTTATTCAAGTAACATCTATAAATAGCTTAAAGTGAATTAAATGGGTGCGAGTGGATTAGCCTAAATTGAGTTAAATATTAATGTGTTTCATAATATGGATTGGGTCGAGTATGGATAGTGTATTGGTTGGGTCGAGTATCGGTCATCAAATTTACATTGCATGAAAATGAATCAATATGGGTTGGACCGTTTTCAACCCAACCCGCCCATTTGACGGCCCTTTACCACTGTATAGATTTAAATTATGCATATATCAATCTTGAGGAAAAGAAGATCAAAGATTTGGATAAAGCTATCATCGCACTTACCGGTGGCATGATATCCCAGGGAAGATTTATCTTCGGGAAGGGGTTTGCTAATGCCCATATCAGATAGCTGAGCACAAAATGATCGATTCTTAGTAATCAAGACATTTTGAGGCTTTAAGTCCCGATGGATTATTCTCGAGTCATGCAAATAGCTGAGTCCTTTTACCACATGTCTGTGTCATAATATAGAGAAGGCATCATGACTTAAATCAACAATGTATCTGGAACCAAGTAGCATCCAGGCCATTTGAAAGCATTATATACATATACTAAGCCTTATCTTATTCGAAAATAATGAATTTCTTTAACATACTAAGACCCAATAAAGATGTCACAAGTACGCTGGAGAAAAAACTGTTATAGGTTCTTTACATAAACTCTACAATGAAAACCCTGGTATAGAATTTGATCGCCGTATCAATCACATCAACATTTACCGATTTGAGTGCGTGAGGATTCTACAGCATTCTTAAATCAAAAGGAAAGAAGGCATACTGTTTTTACCAAGATGGGAAAATCAATGGAATTATTACTAGGTAATTGATATTACCTAATTGATTTCCACGGAAAGAAAACTGAGAATTTAGCCTTGATGGTGAGATTGAACTTAATAGACTCTAGAAAGGAAGCTGCAAGGTTCAAAACTTAGCCCACGATGGTGATTGCATTGGGCTCACCACAGTCAAGGTAGTGACCTAATAATTCCCCGTATCATGCATCACTTGGAAGTTTTTGCAGGAGAGCTATCAAGCCCTTCAACTAGTACCTGATACCCGCATAAGCCAGCAAAGAAGAGTACACGAAGCTAGTGATCTCTATGAGATGCTTCTGAGTCATGTAAAACATATGTAAGCAAGCTCACTACAAATACAAATATGTGACAGTTGATTTTAGGAGTGCCGCAATAAGATACTGCAGTTATCTCTCTATTCATACCCTTTTGGCAAATCAAAGCATAAAAATTACCTCATCAGCTTCTGTAACAAAGGTGAGGGATGACCATCTGCCCGCCACAAGTCAACATCTTGCATCATACCCCTAACAGAATTCAATTTGATTTTATAATTATCCGTTGATGCTGGATCACCGGGGAACGCCGAGTTATTTGAAGAATCTGAGTGTACTTGAATTAAATCGTCTAAGCTACAAGCACAGCGCTCTAGAGCAAGATACACGAAATCCGGGTCATACTCCACTCCATGATAACGAACGATATTTTTATGTCGGTCAGATGCCATCAAAATCTGAATCTCGTTGGAAGCAACATCACAATGGGCCCGAACAAGGCGTTTCACTGCAACAGGTCTATCTTCATAGATGCCCTCAAGAACAATGGTCCCATTACTTCCTTTAGCTATTTCTTTTCTTGATACGTAGATTTTACCAATTTTACGCCATCCAGTGCTACCATCAGGCAGGCTATTGAGTTTCATCAATTCGTCACTGTTGCTCCTGATATTGTCAATCCTGCCTTCAAAGACATATTTCACCATTCTGTCAAAAATTCTATAATTGATTTTCTTCTTGTGATCTCTTGAGAAAGTACCTACATGTAAGCCGAAAGACAAAACCGTGAGACTTGGTACGAGACAGGTTAAACCGGACAATACCTCAAGTGAATTAATCAAGGGGCAATGTGGTTTCAAAGCAACAACCCCTCTAGTAGCTGTGTGATTTGAGGACGAACTATTCGGAAGCTAGCAGGCCTATAACGACCCAGTTCGACAAGGGCAGGGAGTAATTGTCGGGATGAAAAACAACTTTGTATGGGATGTGTCAAAGCAACAATACTTTGAGTGAATTAATCCAGGGTGTCACCCCTAAGGTAAACATGGATGAAATTTGAAATGATGTTCACAACATTGGTACATGAGATTGAATTTAAACTGATGCTTTTATGTGTACTGATATAATTGTCCATCTCCAAAGTCAGCCTACCAACAAAGAAAGTTCACTAATCAAGTGAACTTATGTGCAAGCAGCAATTTGTGCGAGTTTATTGTTTGCCTCAATCTTTGCATGTGATAGGTTGCATTTGGATTGAATTGACAAGTTATAGTACTTTGATTTAAAGCTTTATATAACAGAAATAGCATGCGCTTTAATTTCCGTGAACGCAAGGGGATACACCTATGTCCCAGTCTCCAAAAATTTAGGTGTGAGTTCTAGCTTCTGTGTTTCACATTGCTCTTTTCATTTGTGATATGAGGGAATAGAGAGAGCTATGGCTTTTCCAGATTCGAATGTCATTTGTTTGTTCCTACTTTTCGAAGAACTATTAGTTATCATTCACTAACTCCTAAACTGCTCTCTTCCTATTAATTCCTGCCTATTTCGTGTTGTTAGTTACTATAGGAAATCTGAGCGTCCTACCTATATGCCTACTCTTAAAGTAAGAATTAGAAGACAAATTAAGCGTGCTGCATGAGCTTTAACATATGAGGAATTTGGAGATGCACATTACCTTGTGGAACCTTGGTATTGGGTTCTTCCACTTCTGCATTCACTGGGCGTAGCATGTTAGTCAAATCTTTAGATACAAGGTCTCGTTGGCCGATGAAGCAGATGAAGCGGATGAGACGACTAAAACTCCACGGCAAAGGGTAAGAATCAACCGCATGAGATTGAGGGCGTCGTGGCCAGAATGGAAAGTCCACCTGAGGGTTCATGTTTTGAGGAGGAAGAGACTGATTGGGCAAATTTGTCTTTGGCAATGGAAGAAAGGCTGATGAACTTGCATTTACAGTGCTCATGACACCAGAGCTCGGGTCCGGCCGGGCAACGGGTAAAATCACCGTCCAATCATCTTCATTGTTCACAGTCTCAGGCAATGGAAGAAAAGCCGATGAACTTGGAGCTACAGTGCTTATGACATCAGAGGTTAGGTCCGGCAAGGCAGCGAATGAAGTCACTATACAATCATCTGCATGGTTCGGAGTCGCACGCAGATGCGGACCCCCTTCAAGGTAGCGTTGCCTGTTGCTTGATTTCGCCGGTCTTTTACCCTTCCACGCAGTGAGGGCTTTTGATCTCACTTGGCTATCGACGTTTTCACAGCCCTGAATCCCATATCCTGCAACTCCAGCAAGGTGCGCCCTGATCCTCGTCGTGTCTCCACTATACTCATACCCACAGAAATTACAAACCCACCTCTCGTTGGAAAGGATGTGTGCATGCATGCGAAAGGAGTCCTCCTCTCCGGACATTTCCCCTGTATCCCACAGAAGAGTAAACAGATGTTTCGGAAGACCTTGGATCCTATCAGGAGTTTCAATCAATCCGTTCTTTTTTTTCACTTATCGGACAAGTTTACAGGATACTTCTTCGGAAAGAAAAGAGATGAATCTTCATCCAAGAAGACGAAGACTTACATGGACCAGAAAAAAGAGGAGGAAAGGAAATGGTGGGGGTTTTGGATGACTTTAGAAAAAGAGAATACTTTCGGCGGGTCTGACTTTCCACGTGGGCAATGGACAATCCACTCATTGTTCGCCACGTGCCTCACAAGACCCACCCTGTCAGAATTTTTGAAACTCCGTCGTGCCTCTCTCTCCGTTACTTCTCCGTTGGCTCGTCATGTTGTCTCTGCGTGCGCTCTGTCTCTCTCTGCCTCTTCGTTTCCCGACTTCTCCTCCTTCCCACCAACGAGCTCGACTTCAACCTGTAAGCTTCACTCCCGACCACGCCTCCACCTCCCCCTCCTCCTCCGCCGTCGCCTCCCGGAGCCCCATTGGTGGCTTCGATTCGACATCTGCATCCGACGAGCTCAGCTTAGGCTTTTCGCCTTGCTCTGCTCTCTCCCTCTTTCCATCCCTCGTCACGACCCCTCTTCCCTTCATTAGCGATCTCTGCTCCCTCCCTCTTCACCACCGAAACCTCCCTCTTTTCATTTTGAATCCAGATCCTCGTCTCTCCTAAATCTTCTGCGCGCTTCCCTCCCCTTACTGCGGAGGCCTCTTTCCATTCACTCTCTACTCCGACGCCGCCTCCGCCTCCGTCCACGAGCCCCATTGGCGGCTCCGATTTGGCCTCTGCGTCCGACGAGTTGCGAATACATTCCATTGAGCTAGAAGTAGTTCCGGGTTGTGGGGTTCTCCAATCGGGGACGGGAAGCGGGTCATTGACCCCGTCGCTCGCGAAAACTGTGGCTCCTACCCGCCGTGGGTATACATTTGATTTCCGTGAGCAAAGAGCTGCATCTAAACTGTGGCTCCTACCGGTTATGTCTTTGCATGTTCAACAATTCACGGGATATTATGGTCCAAATCGGGGGTAGAAGAACTTTTCTGAGGTGGCCATTGTCGATTCTTGAGATTTTGAGATGAAATTTTCCCACTGTGTTGGTCCTAAGGCTATGCATATTTCGATGTCCTTCATCTGCATGAAAATTTCAAAATGAAGTAAACTCTAAATCTGCTTTTTTTGGTTGGCTCAGCTTGTCCCAGCACTTGGAATCCGTCTATCTTCCTAGCGTAAGTGTGCTCCTCCTTAGTCTCCGCTGCTCAAAATAAGAATTAGTTTGATATCAGCAGGCTTTATACATCTAGGGAAAATATTCCTCAAGCAGATTAAATTGCTCTGTCCAACTGCTCCCATCCGTACCATGGCTTTGTTAGGCGGAATTCCTCGTACTGCATGTAAGATGATTAGTCTATTCCTATCTTTTCTTTCTTCCAATATGATCGATTCATGCATACTGTAATTTAAAAGTATGTTTTGATGCATGCTTCCAGGGTTTGATGTTCGAGAGATTTCAGAAGATAGTCCAGATGACTGGGAAGGCTTATATGCTTGGCAGTGCATATTGCCAATCTTTTGTCAACAGAACCCGCTGATGATAATTAAGACCAGGAGAAAATTTTCTAGAAGACGCATTTCTCTAATATGTGCAATCTTTAACTTTTTCTATTCTGAATTACCTTCTGGAACTAATTTCCAGACTCTGGTTGTCAATTAAGCAGAATGTTGGGATAAGAACTTCACATTTTCACGGCTTCTCAGGTAGGAAAGATTACTGATAGACTGTCCTTATACCCAAGGCAACCACAGCAGTTTGCAACACCACTCGTCTTTTTGGCTGATAGTATGCTTAAATTGTATGTGCCATGTGCTTCTCTGATATTTACTAGTAAAAAAATTGCTGATCAATCAACAATTCCATCTCGAATAACATTTTGCGATTTAGCAACTGCTTGTCATGTTTTTGCAGTGAAAGTTGGCATCGGAGGCTTCAGTACGGGTGCTGCCACAGCTCTTTACTCAGCAACTTGTTTTGTCCTGGGTAAATACGCAATTGGAAGTCCATACCCGTATCTACTTAAGGGCAGTTATCGGTTTGAGTGGTTGGTTTCCAGGCTCAAGGTAATTATTCAAACCATTTTATATTTTTCATGTAAACAGTTAGTCCACACTCTTTTTCTCCATAAGTTCTGTTTAGAAAAGAAAAAAAGAAGAAGAAGAATTTGGGGAGCAATCGCATCAAGTGGTCTCTTTTGGTTTACGAGACTCTGCGTCTATTGTTGTGAAAAGGATATCACGAAGTCGCTAGAAGCCATAGTTCTGTATAGTTCACACCAAACCACCTTTTCAGGAGAGAATCAGCCTGTGGTGAAACCAAGTCTCCTAAGCGCTTCATCATTGACGCCATCGGGAATGACTTCCACCAAATTTTTTTGCAGAGATACATGAAGTAGTTGGTTAAAGCTAAGAAGCTTCCAGAAAAGGTATGTATATTATTTGTAAGAACTTGCAAATTGCTTGTATTTGGATTATCTTGTGCAAGCAGCAATGTGAAATCTAATTCTCAGATATGAATTTTCCTTTCCACCGCACTTCTTAATCCTGGACTTTGAAGAGGGAGGGAGCAGAGGTCGTGATTGAAGGGAAGAGGGGTAGTGAAGGGGAATGGAGAGAGAGAGAGCAGAGTAAGGTGAAAAACCTAACCTGAGCTCGTTGGACGCAGACGTCAGATCGGAGCTGCCAATGGGGCTCCGGGAGGTGACGGCGGAGGCGGAGGTGGAGGCATGGTCGGGAGTGAAGCGCATGGGAAGTTGAAGCCAAGCTTGTTGGAGGAAAGGAGAAGTTGGGAAACGAAGAGGGCGAGAGAGAGAGAGAGAGAGAGAGAGAGAGAGAGAGAGAGAGAGATGTACCACCTTTTTTGTTATGAAATCATAATCGTAATTAGAGGAAAATTGCTACTTCAGTTCACAGATTCCAATCTTAGACTTTTTAATTGGTTGAATGCACTACGAATCTTATGTGAAATTTAATATGGTCATTTCAATCAACTATCGTTTGAAATTGCTGACATGACCATCCAGTCATTTTGATCATCATTTGTGGCATGATCAGTGATCTAATGTGGACAAACTCAATAAAAAGAGGTCTTTTTTTGTTTCATCAAAGCTTACAAAAAAACTGTTATGGAATTAGTCTATTAAAGTGAAATCATAATCGTAATTAGAGGAAAATTGCTACCCGAGCCTCCCTTGACCACTGGCGAGGCTCCAGCTACTGGCAAGGCTTGGTTGACAAGGCGCCGCCTTGCCGAGGGTAGGCAATGCTTCGGCAAGGTCGCCAACCTCGTCACCGACCGGTTGCCGGTCATCCCAAGGCCGGCGATCGATAGACCTTGAAGGAGAAGAAGACAAAGAAAAGAAAAAAGAAAAAAAAAAAAAAAAGTAATAAAATTATTAAAAAATTATTAAAAATGATTTTGGATTAGAAATTTTCATAACGGTACCAAATGCAATTCTATTTCGGGAATTGAAATTTTAAACAATTACCAAACGGATTAAAATACTTAGAAATTGTTCTCATGAACAAAATAAAAAATAATCATTTCTGATCAGAAATTGTTCTTGGAAACAGAATCGTTACTAAACGCGCCCTTAACTATCTTTGACTATTTTCCATCCAAGTTTCTAGTGTTCATCAAGTTTATTCCGACTAGACAAGCCTCGAAGCCCTTCCCATATGTGAAAATTACAAAAATGCCCTTATGTGGCAAAAATTACCATATTGCCAGTGATTCTTGTCAACTTGAATGAACCAATGGGAGCTTCTTTTAGCTTTTTTTAATAGCAAAGCAAGTGATATTGGCCATTCATCATGAGATCATCCAAGCCACCCATTGTGCTAAGTCATCAATCCATGTGAATTGAAATGGGCCAATGAGGAGCTTGCTTAATCAAGAATAGTAATTTTGACATTTTTTAAATAGTAAGCATTGTTGGCTAAATTATCATTTATTTCAACTAACAAAGTATGAAATAAAAATATGTGATGTCATGCGAAGTTCTCATGGTATCATGATTCATGACTGATTCAAAGATATTAACACTGTAACATTTGATGACAACATTGAAGGGGTGACCTCTTCTTTTAAGGTACAACGATTTAAATATTCTTAAATTTGATTTCAAGCAAATATTTAAGGATTAACTTGAATAAAATTAAAGTGAAAGTTAATTTTAAGCCTTAAAAAGGGACATGTAAATGAGTCAACAAGGAAAATAAAATAACATCTGAAGATAATGTCACAATACTACCTTTTATATAAGACTTTAGAAACATGTGACAATTTGATTGTACTTGAATTTTACTAGAAAAAGGATTGATCGAGATAAATTAAAGTTGAAAAATAAACTTTAAGCTAATAAATGGACACGATTAATGTATTGAAAAGAAAGAAATAAAATATATAAAAGAGAAAAGTTTCTATAAAATCAGCGATAATTAAAATTTAAAAGTATACGAAAGATAACAAATACACGAATTTTTGAAAAAAGGGACAGAAATTTAAAACGGGAAAAAAAAACCAATTCGGTGGGGGTGGCAGATTCCATTTCATCGCCCCCTTCCCCGTAAATTGGGTGGTTTATCACTGTGGCATGCATTGATTACCTTATTTTATGCGACGTATATATGGTCCGTGTGTAGAAAAGTTGACATTGTGAGATCAATTGTTAAGTAACACGTGGCAAATCTGGGTAGTTGAAATGCACGCCCTCGTGAAAATTTGTTATTATGGAACTTCAACTTCAACCTCAACTTTTATGTTTGAGGCTCGCTAAGCTTTGCGTGGTAAATGTGATCAGAAATTATTTGGAAAATAAATTATACCATGCTCTATAATCACGATTACTTGATGACAAATGTTAAATTATAAAATGCAATAAAGCTTTTTAAGTTGGAAAATGAAAATGTGTTAATGACCGTTGTCCGTATATTATAATTTTTTTAGGGTCAAACTATATTAGAACTTCTCACACGCAATAATTTCAAAAATGACTTAATGATTGATGATAATTTTGGATGGGTCAGTTGGGAATAAATGTTGGCATGATTTGTTTGATTATAAAATTATTTATATGTCTTTAACCTTTTTTCTGGATTTGAGATATTCCCCGCCCGTTATATATGGTTAGAATAAAACAAAATAAAATAATATACTTACAACATCTAAAGCAACCTTTGAGAGAGAGTGAGAGAGAGAGAGAGAGAGAGAGAGAGAGAGAGAGAGAGTAACACGTTCCTGTAATCAAATTTTGACTAACACGCTCCTGTAATCACGGAAAATCCAATTTTATTATTTTCTAGACCACACTAATCCTATCTCTCCAAACCAATAAATATTGTGAGTACCTACGTATCATGAAAGTAAAATCATAAAGCCAAATACCAATAAAAGAAAAGAAATTATAATCCAAATCATTGTACATCGGAAGTGAAATATAATAAAGCATATAAGTGTCCATATAAAAAGATTGCCCAAATAACAATCCACGCAAGAGCCAAATATTATTTTACAGAACCTTTTACTTTTGGTCCTTATACTTTCATTTTTACTTTATTTTCTAATCAAATTCTTTTAATTTGTCTAATGATATACTTCTACTTTTTTGATAAATTTTTTAGTCAAGTCCCTCTGACACCAATTGCAGCCCTATCCAGCTGACATGACCGTTGATTAATATCATAGCAAGTATGACATGATTAAATTTTTTCCAATGTAGATGTCCACACAAGCGTCAACATCGGGCAACAAGTCATAGTTCAATACTATCTATATCGGCATTTTTTTTTCACCCATCCATGTGTGCATTCATATATATTTTTCACGTCATCCTTTGGAGTCATTTGATGCCACGTTGAGCCAAAATTTTATGAAACTAGAACAACTTGATTGGATGAACTAAGTGTACATAAATTTGATTAGAAAATGCATGGAGTATGTAGACGATACATAAGATTTTTCGTCCATTCTTTCTGAGGTTTAGAACCATTAATGCATTTTCTTGCCATTTATTTCTTTATGAGCTTTTGAAATACACGAGTGTTATATATATTAATTACATGTGGATTCATACTTTCAATTCCCAAAGCCATTAGCTCCAATGAGGGAAAATTATCATCCTTACGAGATATGTTATAAATTATATAGAAAAATTGTTAATCGTGTGGGTAAATACTTCAAAATAATAGAGTGATGTCTGTTTCATAGGTAAATACTTGCAAGTAGAGTGACATTTCTTTCATAACTGAGAATGTTACCTAATCCATTGAGATTTATTTAACCTAAATATTCTTCTTTATATAGTTAGATTGCATATGGAAAAAATTTACTAGTTAGGGGAAGAAATTGCCAAACTACTAAGGGGTTGAAAGCTACCTTTTGTTGATGAGACGTGTCGACGAGGGCTGATTACCGGGCCGTGTTGGCCCAAGCGTGTACCTGGGCCTTTTTCTTTTGTTCTGAACTCTAAAAATAAACTTTTTTGAAATAAAGTACAAGAGTTAAATTTCAAAATTGCGATATTGAAAAAAAAAATTGCACAAAATTGAAATATAATATTTGTTTATGCAATATCAAGAACAATACATTAAACAATTAAAGTATGCGGCAACAGTATACTATAAAATTATTTAAAACTTGATATTAGGAACAATGGGAATAGAGTCCAATGCCCGTCCAACTTGGTTCTCGTAACCAAGACAGCGAACGCAACAAAAAAGACGGATGGAATGTCCTATAGTATTCATGGCCAACCCTGCTTGTGACATCTCGATTTTCCAATTATATTTTCAATAAATTGAGACGGGCATTTTGTTGGCATGTATATATCTTGAGTCGGCCACTCATGCGAAAAAACTGTCTATCGGTGAAACCGTTAAGAATTTCTAATGCACAGCACTCGAGAATTTGATCAGGAAGCGACCTTTTCGACCGAGCTAATCTACAAGGGTCATTACGGCACAATTAAAAATCGATTAGAGATCGGAGATAGGTCGACTCGACGAGGCATGTGATCGGCGTGGGTGATTCCACCAGATTGCTCAATCTTGTCGATCGAGTACCGGACCGACTTTTCTATCAATCGGTACACCCGTGTTCGTATTTGAAACCTCGAGATTTTCCCGACAACCGAAAGTCGCCAATGTTTCAAAGATGTACATTGTGGCTTGAGATGATCAACCACAGGTCAAATGCATGAAAATTTCTAAAGGCTACCGGTAGGTTGGGTCGCGCTAGTATCGTACAAAGTGAAATTAACCGTGGAATTGAGATCAAATGCAGAAATTGGAAGTGCGGGTGTGTCACGAATCATTTTAGGAATATTGAATCATCTTTGGAAGATTTTCCATGCAAGCCGAGTTTTTCAGCAAAATAATCAGAGATGGCTAATTTGGCTCGAGAAATTAGTAGGCTCATCTTTGGTCGCGCTTTTGGGACTTAAGTTGGTTCTATGGACAAGTGAATATGTGAATTAAAGTGTGGTGACATGGGGTTAATTTTATGGACTTCAATTTGATTCAATTGGAAGAGAATCGAATGAATTGAAGAATTTAATGTACGATTTGAATTTAGCTCGGCGGAAAAAGAAATTGAACCTATTAGAATAAGGTTATGGGAGATGGGAGATAGTGGAAGATGACATCACCTCATGTCATGGTGGTTGGAGCCAAGTGATGAGAGCTTGACAAGTGGAGGGTGGAGATTAAATCTCAAAAAGCCACCCATCAACATCATCTTCAACCTCTAGCTCCTTGGATTTCGAAATGGGAAGAGAGGGAGAGAGAATCCGGCCGGCTAGCAGTTGCTTGACGCCACCCCTTCACCGCTCGTCGTCCACCGATCGTCGCCGTCGCCAGAGCTGTCGCGGTCGCCGTTCGTCAGCGTCGTTGCTCCGCCCGTTTGCGCGCGCGCTCCCTCTCTTCCTCCGCAGCAGCGTCGTGGATCGTTGTCCTTGGCCGTCGTCCCCTGCAGTCGAGCATCCAAGCCGTCGTTCGATGCCTCCAGTCTCTACCGCCGTCGCCAACTCCGCCGTGAGTCATTGTCTCAAACCGCCTGAGCCGCCGTCGCCCTTGCTGCCCTCCTTCTCCGCCATCCAGCCGCGTCATCCCTGCTTCTCCGTTCATTTTGGTCGCTGTTAGGAGCCGTTGGAGCTCCCTCCGACCGCCGTGCACCGCCACCTCAACCCGCCTAAGCTGCTGCCGCCCATCCCCGCCGGTTTTGCGCCCGAACCGCCGCCGTGCAGCCCTCCGTCGACCTCAACCAGCAGCCAAGAAAAATGGGTCTCACAGCTCGGTTTTGGCCCGTTTTGGCTGCCTTCCCAAGCTCGCATGCTCGGCCCGCCTTGAGGAAAGTCGATCCTCGCGTCGTCCCCGTCGTTTTGGTCCGCTCGGTTCGCTAATCCGGTGAGTTTAACTCACTAAACCTTGATTAGAGGGTTAATGATGCTTTATGTGTGTTTAGTTTATGTTAAATGTTATTAGGTGGTTAGTTTAATTTAGTTAAGAGTAGATTATGTTAATGTGCTTGATTAACTTAAAGTTGGTTTAATTTAATGCTAAATGAATGCTTATATTAATATAAGCTTTGATGTGACATAAATGAATTTACTTTTGATTTATTTAAATATCTCGAAATTATTAATTAATTAAATAATATATTATTATTCGAAATTATTAAAATATTATTATTTAATTATTTTCGGAATAAATTTAATTATTTATTAAATTCCGAAAATTTTGTCGTGACCCTAAATTCTCAGAATTTCGTGCCGGTCATTTTTGTGAAGTCAGATTTTGAAATTGAAGATCGGATATTATAAATTGAGTGTGGATTTGAAAAATATGGATATTATTATTTAATTAATTTTCGGAATAAATTTAATTATTTATTAAAATTCGAAAATTTCGTTTGGACCTTATACTCTCAGAATTTCGTGCGATCGATCGCTCTATGTATTTAGAATTTGAATTTGATGATTGATTGTGGCAAATTGAGTGTTGATTGTGATAAATAGGGATTTTATTTATAAAAACCCAAGTGTCGGGTTTTGATGCAAAAATTGGATTTTAATGATTATATTAAATAGTGGGGTTTGAAAAAGTGAGATATTGGCTTTTTGATTCGAAATTAGCGTGTCCCTACACACGTGAGTAATTTCCGGAATATTTTTAATATGAAGAAAAATGGCTAGGGATCACTATTTTAAGTGGAAGATTGATTGAAATATAAAGTGTCATGGAGCGAAAGTATGCTTTGGCTGTGTGATAACTAAGAGGAATCGTCCTAGGCTGTTGAGCTGGACTTGCCCCTATATGGGATGCCCACGCGGTGGATGCGGGTCGCAGTTGATTCTGGGCCCATGCTCCTTCGGGAACGCCGTCGATGTACTGACGAAGCCGCGCTCCATGGGGGGAGGCGATGCCTGACTATATGCCAGTAGATAGCCGAACGGCGAGTAGGTTATGCCCATAATGAATAACAATTGGAATGCATGTTGAGTGTTGTTGATGTGTCGGATTATGGGACGGAATTGTGTGGCATGGAATGGGACGTGTCATAACGATTTAGTCTTATAATTAGGACCCCCGCGGTTGTTGGTTATATGAAAGTGAATACGTTCCGGTTGTTTAAGTTCCTCTTACTATCTGTGATTGGGTGATTTGATTTGGGCTAACCTGCAGGAAGGAACTGAGGCGAGGTAAGTCTTCTATGTGATGTGGCTAGGCCACCCGGGGTATATTTTCTTTCTAATAGGGGTTTAGGGGGTTGAACTTGCTGAGACATCGTCTCATCTCGGTTGTGGGATTAAAATTTCAGGTCCCTAGATGGTGGTCGTGGAGGACCCGAAGCCCTAAGTCTGGAAAGGTGGAGACTAAAGTATCGGTGAACGTGTCCTGCTAGTTGGTTTTAGGATAGTTCCATTTTTGTCGAGCTGGTCTATTTTGTAGACAGTCCAGTGTTGTATTTAAACCTATGTGTTTGTAAATGAGTGTTTGGTATTGCGATTGATTGCCTGCTTTTCTATCCCAAGTTAAATGTTGTCAGGGGATTTGTTTCGCTTCCGCATGCGTAATAAAATGAATGGGTCGGCGACGTATCCTGGGATGTCGCATATTTGCATGACCATGGTGGGATGTTGGCGCACTCGAGGTTCGGGGCGTGACACTGCTGGCTTGAAGAAGGAATCATCGTGGGAAGTGGCCGAAGGGTCAAAAGCACATTACTTGGAAAGTACTCCCGCAAGCAATTTCTCCCATTTGCAGTTTTGGGACACCACTTTGTATGACTCCATCAAGAGTCTGGGGAATCGTTTAGCGAAGTAAGCATCCAAACCCTTAGGATCCGATTCTCTGACACTGCTTCCATCATAGGGCTTACGTCTGTGTTGGTGTAGGTCGTCCATAACATCTTTATCTATTTTCTCTATCCAATTCCCATCAAAAGCCAATTGTGCAATGTTATCCAATGCTTTGAGAAGATCTGAATTGCCTTTCCCAGCTTCCAATTCTACTTCATCACTAACGTCATGAAGAAAGGTTAATCTCATCTTTGAACTCCAAAAAAATGGATGGTGAAGCACCTCCGATGTCTTTGGCCTGCTAGTCATAAAAAGTAATTTACCATTGACCAAACATGCTCAAAGAAATCAATTATACGAACGATACCGAAATGGACCGACTTCCTGAGTTCAAAAGCATTGCAATTGGCATTCATGCAATCTTTAAAATAATTAAAATTGCATTAACTCAATGAAAGAGTAAGCAAAATGTCTGAAAACTTAAATACACTTCACAACTCACGAGTCCGGGATGAAGGGAGTTGTTTGACTACAACAAGAACTCGGGAATTACTTACTCCAAGTACCTTAAATTAGAAATCTAATCATCCAGTCCCTAGGATTCTTATTTCATATTGAGCGTCATATGCTAAATCCTCGGAATCTTCGCATGAAATCCTCTTCGGTGTATGTATAGCAAATCTAATACTACGCTAGGAATGATTGGAATTTATTTGTTCGTGGGTGGGTAACAAACTTATCTCCCTAATAACTAGGCCTCCTACAATGATCATTCTTCCATTTGAATATCACAATTGTCAAAGGCAAGGCTATCGCATGGTCAACCTTTTCTCCGGCTAATGTTGTAGATTGCCAAAAGAAATGAGTGGGATCTACACTTTTTTAGCTCATTAAGTAGAGCCCCACCAGCAAGACTGACATTTAAGCCATGTTGGACGAATTTGAGAGCACCTTTAGTACTCGTGAGATTAAGTTATGTTGGAAATAAGTCAACTAGCAATGACTATAAAATCTATCAAATGGCAGAATGAAAATGGTAGTGATTCAAATTAAGGATGACAATACACTCACCTCAATTTGGGATCTTGGTTTAGTAAACACGAAAACAGATCATGAGCTTCTGGTGTGTCCACAAAGGACAGGTTTATTTTGTTGCTAGCAATGTTGTGGTCACGTTCTAGATTTTCACCAAATGGATGTCTTCCACGAGTGAAGCAAAAGCACAAGACACAACCTAAACTAAACACATCCATTGCCGGCGTTTGGTGCCCATCATGAAGCAGTACTTCAGGTGCTCGCCATCCCGAGGTTCCACAACCTACAAGACAGACATCTAAGATCACTTGGACCATATATAGATGAATACGATAGATTCATTAGTTAATGAAGGGAGGTCATGGCTAGGACTACTAAATCTCCACAAACTTTACCACTACATAAGAAGCAATGTAGCGCCACCTGACTTCCAACTCAATAGTCTTCTTTAAAAGAAGAGATTTCTTTAACAAATAAGGGTGCACATAGCAAAATTTATGTTTCTCAATTTCTTTATTTTTATGTTTCCCAAAACAAGTTTAGAATAGAAATTCGTTTGGTAACGAAGTTTCATTTTTCTATATCTGGTACAGGTTTTTATCCAAAAATAGATTTTGAGCATAAATCAGAAATTAAATTTTTAGCTTTTTGGAACAAAAGTGAGAAACGAAAACTTTTTTCATCATTCACTTTCGTCATTGCCCATCGCTCGGGTCGTCGGACGCTTGACACCGGAAGCTTGATGTGGCACAAATGCAAGGTAAGGCGCTTGCATGTGGCCAAGGGTTATTAAAGAAGAAAATGAATCATTTGAAAAAATCATCACTTAATTTATGTGTAAAAGAAATTAGCCACAAAATCCTATTTGTAATAACACATGGCCGTGCAAAGCTTTGTACAAGGACATATGACAATTCTAATTTTACTTAATAAATTTTGCAAGGGGAAACGTAATAAGCAGAACGTAATCTTCTTCTTCTAGCACTATTAACACAAATTATTCACTATTATTATCAATTAACTTTTACCAATTAATAACAACCGTTAACTAATAAGACGATAGTAATTAATTAAGTTCTATTATTAGCACACACATAATCCGATTCACATGTCGAACCCAAAACGATTTACGTTTACAAAAATTACCAGCCGTGTCCCACGAAATTTATGTTTCGATTAAATTTTCGGTGTGTTCATCCAAATACTAAGGCAAATAATACTTAGCTTAAAATCTAAGTATTATTATCACATACAGGAATTTGCGAATATTACATAATTTCAAATACAAAAATCCCGGATGTCACATTTTGAATTGTTGTCAATTGCTTAGAAACTTGTTAAGGGAATAGAAATTCAGAAATCAATTTTTTGTTCTAGAAATTTTGACATACGAACCCTAAATTGCCAGAGGTGTCAAAATGGGTCGTAAACTATATATGACCCATTTAAATCATAAATGTGACATATATGATTTACTTACATTTTGAAGAGACTAATTAAATGGGTCTTAAATGGGTTGGCCTTAAGAACCTATTTCCAACGCAAGCCTCACACTCTCTCTTTCCCCCTTTAAATTTATAACCATTTTTTTTTTTCATAAAAATTGAAATTAGAATTAGTTTTTGTATTTCATTTTTCTTTTCTTTTTCTTTTTTTTTTTTCCTCCTTCCTTAGTTGGTGGACGGCACGGCGATCGACCAGGCAAGGCTCGAGCTCATTGGCCCTTGAGGTCATCAACGACTGGTGAGGCTCGAGCTCACTCTTTTTTGCTTTTTTTTTTTCCTTTCTTCTTCCTCCTTCCTTAGCCGGTGGCTAGTGACTGGCCAGGCGAGGCTCATGCTCGCCGGCCCTTGAGGTCCCTGATGACTAGTAAGGCTCGAGCTCACCGAATCTGGTGAGACTCAAGCTCATCGATGTCGAGTGAGCTCGATCTCACTAATTTGGTGAGGCCTAGGCCTCATCAATGATGGGCGAGGGTCGAGCCTTGCCGATTTGGCGAGACTCGAGCTTGCTGCTGACTGGTGAGGCAGAGGCCTCGTTGGCATCTATCGAGGCTTGAGCCTCAATGATTTGGCGAGACCCATGTCAAGCAAGCTCGATCTCGCTGTTGATTGACGAGGCTAGAGCTTGCTGGTGTCAGGAGAACTCGAGCTCTCCTATGGCCAATAGCTAGCTGTCATCATGGCTAATAGCTAGTCGAATAAGAAGAAGAAAAGAATAGAGAAAAACAATTAAAAATTATAAAAATTGTCCATTAAATTTGTATTGCATTAAAGTGTTTTAGCAATACCATTTTTTTTTTAAATAGCATAAAAAATAAGTTTTCTTAGGTTTAGTTAAAGGTTTTTCACATTATTTATTTATTTATTACTTTTATTGTTTAATTTACTTTTTAAAGTGAATTAAATGGGTGGGAGTGGATTAACCTAAATTGAGTTAAATATCAACGTGTTTCGATAATATGGACTGGGTCGAGTATGGATAGTGTATTGGTTGGGTTAAGTATGGGTCATCAAATTTACATTGCATGAAAATAGATCAATATGGGTCGGACCATTTTCGACCTGACTCGCCCATTTGACGGCCCTTTACCACCGTATAGATTCAAATTATGCATATATCAATCTTGAGGAAAAGAAGATCAAAGATTTGGATAAAGCTATCATCAGCACTTACCGATGGCGTGATATCCCAGGGAAGATTTATCTTCGGAAGGGGTTTGCTAATGCCCATATCAGATAGCTGAGCACAAAATGGTCGATTCTTAGTAATCAAGACATTTTGAGGCTTTAAGTCCCGATGGATAATTCTCAAGTCATGCAAATGGCTGAGTCCTGATACCACATTTCTGTATCATAATATAGAGAAGACATCATGACTTAAATCAACAATGTATCTAGAACCAAATAGCATCCGGGCCACTTGAAGGCATCATATACATATACTAAGCCATATCTTATTCGAAAATAATTAATTTCTCTAACACATAATAAGAATGTCAGAAGTACACTTGAGAAAAAAACTGTTATAGGTTCTTTACGTAAACTCTACAATGAAAAACCCGGTATAGAATTTGATCGCTGCATCAATCACATCAACATTTACCGATTTGAGTGCGTGAGGATTCTACAGCATTCGCAGTTCAAAAGGAAAGAAGGCATACTGTTTTTACCAAGATGGGAAAATCAATGGAATTATTACTAGGTAATTGATAATACCTAATTGATTTCCATGGAAAGAAAACTGAGAATTTAGCCTTGATGGTGAGATTGAACTTAACAGACTCTAGAAAGGAAGCTGCAAGGTTCAAAACTTAGCCCACGATGGTGATTGCATTGGGCTCACCACAGTCAAGGTAGTGACCTAATAATTCCCCGTATCATGCATCACTTGGAAGTTTTTGCAGGAGAGCTATTAAGTCCTTCAACTAGCACCTGATACCCACATAAGCCAGCAAAAAAGAGTACATGAATCTAGTGATCTCTATGAGATGCTTCCGAGTCATGTAAAACATATGTAAGCCAGCTCACTACAAATACAAATATGTGACAGTTGATTTGGGAGTGCCGCAATAAGATACTGCAGTTATGTCTCTATCCATACCCTTTTGGCAAATCAAAACATAAAAATTACCTCATCAGCTTCTGTAACAAAGGTGAGGGATAACCATCTGCCCGCCACAAGTCAACATCTTGCATCATAGCCCTAACAGAATCCAATTTGGTTTTATAGTCATCCGTTGATGCTGGATCACCGGGGAACGCAGAGTTATTTGAAGAATCCGAGTGTACTTGAATTAAATCGTCTAAACTACAAGCACAGCGCTCTAGAGCAAGATACACGAAATCCGGGTCATACTCCACTCCATGATAACGAACGATATTTTTATGTTGGTCAGATGCCAACAAAATCTGAATCTCGTTGGAAGAAGCAACACCACAATGGGCCCGAACAAGGCGTTTCACTGCAACAGGTCTATCTTCATAGATGCCCTCAAGGACAATGGTCCCATTACTTCCTTTAGCTATTTCTTTTCTTGATACGTAGATTTTACCAATTTTACGCCATCCATTGCCACCATCAGGCAGGCTATTGAGCTGCATCAATTCGCCACTGTTGCTCCTGATATTGTCAATCCTGCCATCAAAGACATATTCCGCCTTTCTGTCAAAACTTCTGTCATTGATTTTCTTCCTGTAATCTCTTGATAAAGTGCCTACATGGATGTCGAAAGACAAAACCGTGAGAGTTGATATGAGACGGGTTAAAACGAACAATATCTCGAGTGAATTAATCGAGGGGCAATGTGGCATGAAAGCAGCAACCCCTCTAGTAGCCGTGTGATTTGAGGACGAACTACTTGGAAGCTGGCGGGCCTATAATGACCCAGTTCGACAAGGGTAGGGAGTAATTGTCGGGATGAGAAACAACTTAGTATGGGATGGGTCAAAGCAACAATACTTTGAGTGAATTAATCCGGGGTGTCGCCCCTAAGGTAAACATGGATGAAATTTGAAATGATGTCCACAACATTGGTACATGAGATTGAATTTAAATTGATGCTTTTATGTATACTGATGTAACTGTCCATCTCCAAAGTCAGCCCACCAAGAAAGAAAGTTCACTAATCAAGTGAACTCATGTGCAAGCAGCAATTTGTGCGAGTTTATTGTTTGCCTCAATCTTTGCATGTGATAGGTTGCATTTGGATTGAATTGACAAGTTATAGTACTTTGATTTAAAGCTTTATATAACAGAAATAGCATTCACTTCAATTTCCGTGAACGCAAGGGTATACGCCTATGTCCCAGTCTCCAAAAATTTAGGTGTGAGTTCTAGCTTCTGTGTTTCACATGACTCTTTTCATTTGTGATATGAGGGAATAGAGAGAGCTATGGCTTTTCTAGATTTGAATGTCACACTTAAAAAGCATTTGTTTGTTCCTACTTTTCAAAGAACTATTAGTTATCATTCACCGATTCCTAAACTGCTCTCTTCCTATTAATTCCTGCCTATTTTGTGTTGTTAGTTACTATAGGAAATCTGAGCGTCCTACCTATATGCCTACTCTTAAAGTAAGAATTAGAAGACAAATTAAGCGTGCTGCATGAGCTTCAACATATGAGGAATTTGGAGAGGCACATTACCTTGTGGAACCTTGGTATTGGGTTCTTCCACTTTTGCATTCGCTAGGCGTAGCTTGTTAGTCAAATCTTTAGATACAAGGTCTGGTTGGCGGATGACGCGGATGAGATGAAGGTCTGGTTGGCGGATGACGCGGTCTGGTTGGCGGATGACGCGGATGAGATGACTCAAACTCCGCGGCACATGGTAAGAATCAACCGCATGAGATTGAGGGCGTCGTGGCCAGAATGGAAAGTCCCTCTGAGGGTTCATGTTTTGACGAGGAAGAGACCGATTGGGCAAATTTGTCTTTGGCAATGGAAGAAAGGCTGATGAACTTGCATTTACAGTGCTCATGACACCAGAGCTCGGGTCCGGCCGTGCAACGGGTAAAGTCACCGTCCAATCATCTTCATTGTTCACAGTCTCAGGCAATGGAAGAAAAGCCGATGAACTTGGAGCTACAGTGCTTATGACATCAGAGGTTAGGTCCGGCAAGGCAGCGAATGAAGTCACTATACAATCATCTTCATCGTTCGGAGTCGCACGCAGATGCGGACCCCCTCCAAGGTAGCGTTGCCTGTTGCTTGATTTCGCCGGTCTTTTACCCTTCCACGCAGTGAGGGCTTTTGATCTCACTTGGCTATCGACGTTTTTACAGCCCTGAATCCCATATCCTGCAACTCCAGCAAGGTGGGCCGTGATCCTCGTCGTGTCTCCACTATACTCATACCCACAGAAATTACAAACCCACTTGTTGTTGGGAAGGATGTGTACATGCATGCGAAAGGAGTCCTCCTCTCTGGACATTTCCCCTGTATCCCACAGAAGAGTAAACAGATGTTTCAAGGAAGACCTTGGATCCTATCAGGAGTTTCAATCAATCCGTTCTTTTTTTTCATTTATCGGACAAGTTTGCAGGATACTTCTTCGGAAAGAAAAGAGATGAATCTTCATCCAAGAAGACGAAGACTTACATGGACCAGAAAAAAGAGGAGGAAAGGAAATGGTGGGGGTTTTGGATGACTTTAGAAAAAGAGAATACTTTCGGCGGGTCTGACTTTCCACATGGGCAATGGACAATCCACTCATTGTCCGCCACGTGCCTCACAAGACCCACCCTGTCAGAATTTTTGAAACTCCGTCGTGCCTCTCTCTCCGTTACTTCTCCGTTGGCTCGTCATGTTGTCTCTGCGCGCGCTCTGCCTCTTCGTTTCCCGACTTCTCCTCCTTCCCTCCATTGAGCTCGACTTCAACCTTCCGTGCACTTCACTCCCGACCACGCCTCCCCCTCCGCCTCCGCCGTCACCTCCCATAGCCCCAATGGTGGCTCCGATTCGACATCAGCATCCCACGAGCTCAGCTTAGGCTTTTCGCCTTGCTCTGCTCTATCTCCCTCCATCCCTCTTCACGACTTCCCTTCATTCACGGCCTCTGCTCCCTCTTTTCATTTTGAATCCAAATCTTCGTCTCTTCTATATCTTCTGCACGCTTCCCTCCCATTACTGCGGAGGCCTCTTTCCATTCCCATTACTGCGGAGGCCGATTTGTCCTTTCCATTCACTCGGGTTGTGGGGTTCTACTCTGACGACGAGCCCCATTGGCGTGGGTATACATTTGATTTCCGTGAGCAAAGAGCGGCATCTAAACTGAGGCTTCCCACCGGTTATGTCTTGGCATGTTCAACAATTCACGGGATATTGTGGTCCAGATGATGCAGCTTTGTTTTGAAGATTCTAGCTTGTGCTTATTCCAACATATCATAGACATATATGGGTGGTATGTATGTATCTCGTGTTGTCTTTTCTGAAGCTGAGTTAAGGCTTCAGCTTAGCCTGAATGAGAGAGTGTTTGAAGTAGTTTTTAATGATGGAGGACCACTAAACCACTGGGTTTTACTGCAGCTGAACGGCTGCTCACTGATTTTGCATAAGTATATTCCTAACTTAAACAAATATAATGATCTTGGGGAGATTTTTATGGACGCTCATTCTCAGATGATGTTATAGAGAGAATTCGCACTACGGTGCAGCTATTTAAATGACTACGACAGATGAGAATGTCCAAATCGGGGGTAGGAGAACTTTTCTGCGGTGTTCATTGTAGATTCTCGAGGTTTTGAGATGAAACTTTCCCACTGTGCTGGTCCTAAGGCTGTGCATATTTCGATGTCCTTCGTCTGCATGAAAATTTCAAAATTAAGTAAACTCTAAATCTGCTTTTTTTGGTTGGCTCAGCTTGTCCCAGCACTTGGAATCCGTCTCTCTTCCTAGTGTAAGTGCGGTCCTCCTTAATCTCTGCTGCTCAAAATAAGAATTAGTTTGATATCAGCAGGCATATACATCTAGGGAAAATATTCCTCAAGCAGATTAAATTGATCTGTCCAACTGCTCCCATCCGGACCATGGCTTTGTTAGGCGGATTTCCTCGTACTGCATGTAAGATGATTAGTCCTATCTTTTCTTTCTTCCAATATGATCGATTCATGCATATTGTAATTTAAAAGTATGTTTTGATACATGCTTCCAGGTTTTGATGTTGGAGAGATTTCAGAAGATAGTCCAGATGACTGGGAACGCTTATATGCTTGGCAGTGCATATTGCCAATCTTTTGTCAACAGAACCAGCTGATGATAATTAAGACCGGGAGAAAATTTTCTAGAAGGAGCATTTCTCTAATATGTGCAATCTTTAACTTTTTCTATTCTGAATTACCTTCTGGAACTAATTTCCAGACTCTGGTTGTCAATTAAGAAAAAAGTTGGGATAAGAACTTCACATTTTCACGGCTTTTGAAGTAGGAAAGATTACTGATAGATTGTCCTTATACCCAAGGCAATCACAGCAGTTTGCAACACCACTCGTCTTTTTGGCTGATAGTATGCTTAATTGTATGCGCTATGTGCTTCTCTGATATTCACTAGTAAAAAAATTGCTGATCAATCAACACTTCCATCTCGAATGACATTTTGTGATTTAGCAACTGCTTGTCATGTTGTTGCAGTGAAAGTTGGCATCGGAGGCTTCAGTATGGGTGCTGCCACAGCTCTTTACTCAGCAACTTGTTTTGCCCTGGGTAAATACGCAATTGGAAGGTCCATACCCCTATCAACTTAGGGCAGTGATCGGTTTGAGTGGTTGGTTTCCAGGCTCAAGGTAATTATTGAAACCGTTTTACATTTTTCATGTAAACAGTCAGTCCACACTCTTTTTCTCCATAAGTTCTGTTTAGAAAATCCTTTCACGTACTTCACTGTTTTTTCTTTTGAAAAAAAGAAGAAGAATTTGGGGAGCAGTCGCATTGAGTGGTCTCTTTTGGTTTACGAGCGTCTATTGTTATGAAATGGATATCACGAAGTCGCTAGTAGCCATAGTTCTGTATAGTTTCACACCAAACCACCTTCTCAGGAGAGAATCAGCCTGTGGTGACACCAAGTCTCCTAAGCGCACTTCATCATTGACGCCATGAGGAATGACTTCCACCAAATTTTTTTGCAGAGATACATGAAGTAGTTGTTTAAAGCTAAGAAGCTTCCAGAAAAGGTATGAATCTTATTTGTGAGAACTTGCAAATTGCTTGTATTTGGATTATCTTGTGCAAGCAGCAATCTGAAGTCTCATTCTCAGATATGAATTTTCCTTGCCACCGCACTTCTTAATCCTGGACTTTGAAGAGGGAGGGAGCAGAGGTCGTGAATGAAGGGAAGAGGGGTAGTGAAGGGGGATGGAGAGAGAGCAGGGTAAGGCGAAAAACCTAACCTGAGCTTGTTGGTCGCAGACGTCGGATCGGAGCTGCCAATGGGGCTCCGGGAGGCGATGACGGAGCGGAGGTGGAGGCGTGGTCGGGAGTGAAGCGCATGGGAAGTTGAAGCCGAGATCGTTGGAGGAAAGGAGAAGTTGGGAAACGAAGAGGGCGAGGGACAGAGAGAGATGTACTACCTTTTTTGTTATGAAATCGTAATCGTAATTAGAGGAAAATTTCTACTCCAGTTCACAGATTTCAATCTTAGACTTCTTAATTGGTTCAATGCACTACTTATCTCATATGTGAAATTTAATATGGTCATTTAGATCAATTATTGTCTGAAATTACTGATTTTGATCATCATTTGTGACATGATCAGTGATCTTGCACAAATCATCTTTTTTTTTGAAATCATAATGATTGGTGAAACTTCGAGCCTCCCTTGTGGACAGACTCAAGGCTTGGTTGACAACAGGGTGTTTTTTGTTTCATCAAATCTAACAAAAAAAAAAAATTTGGATTAGAAGCCATCAAACCCTCAAAATTCAATTGAAATTTTAAATAATTGCTAGAAACGGATTAAAATACAAAATTGAACAAAATAAAAATAATCCTAATTCACGAAAAGAATCCCCACTATTTCCATTTTCCATCCAAGTTTCTAGTGTTAAAAGTTTATGAAGAGATAAGCCTCGAAGCCCTTCCCATATGTGAAAATCAATTGTGGTTCCTCATGTGGCAAAAATTACCATATTGCCATGATTTTGTCAACTTGAATGAACCAATGGGAGCTTCTTTAGCTTTTTTAATAGACCAAAAGAAAGTGATATTGGCCATTCATCATGAGATCATCCAAGATATCATCAATCCATGTGAATTGAAATGGGCCAATGAGGAGCTTTTTAATCAAGAATAGTAATTTTGACATTTTTTAAATAGTAAGCATTGTTGACACATAATTATCATTTATTTCAACTAACAAAGTATGAAATAAAAATATGTGATGTCAACGGAGCAATTTCATGAAGAATCATGATTCAACCTGATTCAAAGATATTAACACTGTAACATTTGATGACAACATTGAAGGGGTGATCTTTTATTTTATTTTTTTAACGAGCTACATTAAATATTCTTAAATTTGATTTCAAGCAAAATTTAGATAATCTTGAATAAAATTAAAGTAAAAAAAATTCTTAATTTTAAGCCTTAAAAAGGGAACTAAATGAATCAATAAGGAAAAATAAAATAACATCCGATAATAATGTCACAATAGTTTTTATCTAAGACTTTAGAAACATGTGCCAATTTGATTTCTTATCTTGAATTTTACTAGAAAAAAGGATTGATTGAGGTAAATTTAAGTTGAAAAATAAACTTTAAGCTAATGAATGGACACGATTAATGGATTGAAAAGAAAGAAATAAAATATATAAAAGAGAAAATTTTCTATAAAATCGGTGATAATTATAATTTAAAAGTATACGAAAGATAACAAATACACGAATAAAAAAAAGGGAGAGAAATTTAAAAAGGAAGAAAAAAGAACCAATTTGGTGGGATGGCAGATTTCATTCCATCGCCCCCTTCCCCGTAAATTGAGTGGTTTATCACTGTGGCATGCATTGATTTCCCTATTTTATGTGACGTATATATGGTCCGTGTGTAGAAAAAGTTGACATTGTGAGATCAATTGCTAACTAACACGTGGCTAATCCAGGTAGTTGAAATGTACGCCCTCGTGAAAATTTGTTATTATGGAACTTCAACTTCAACCTCAACTTTTATGTTTGAGGCTCGCTAAGCTTTGCATGGTGAATGTGATCAGAAATTATTTGGAAAAGAAATTATACCATGCTCTATAATCACGATTACGTGATGACGAGGGTCAAATTATAAAATGTAAGAAATCTTTTTAACTTGGAAAATGAAAATGTGTTAATGACTGTTGTCCTTATATTGGAATTTTTTTAAGGGTAAAATTATATTATAACTTCTCACACGCAATAATTTCAAAAGTGACTTAATGATTGATGATAATTTTGGATGGCTCGGTTGGGAATACATGTTGGCGTGATTTGTTTGATAATAATATTATTTATATATCTTTAAACTTTTTCTTGGATTTGAGATATTCCCACCTGTTATATATGGTTAGGAAAAAACAAAACAAAATAATATACTTACAACATCTTAAGCAACCTCAGTCAAAGAGAGAGAGAGACTAACATGCTCCTGTAATCACGGAAAATCCAATCTTATTATTATCTAGACCACACTAATCCTATCTCTCCAAACCAATAAATATGGTGAGTACCTACCTATCATGAAAGTAAAATCATAAAGCCAAATACCAATAAAAGAAAAGAAATTATAAGACAAATCATCGTACGTCGGAAGTTAAAAATAATAAAGGATATAAGTGTCTATATAAAAAGATTGCCCAAATGACAATCCACGAGGGAGCCAAATATTATTTTACAAAACCTTTTACTTTTGGTCCTTATACTATCATTTTTACTTTGTTTTCCACTTTTTTCATAAATTTTTTAGTCAAGTCCCTCTGACACCAAATGCAGCCATATCCAACTGACATGACCGTTGATTGATATCATAGGGAGTATGACATGATTAATTTTTTTCCAATGTAGATGTCCACACAATCATCAACATCGGGCAACAAGTCATAGCTCAATACTGTCTATATTGCCCTTTTTTTTTTCACACACATCCATGTGTGCATTCATATATATTTTTCACATCATCCTTTGGGATCATTTGATGCCACGTTCGCGAATTTGGTCTGATTTTGTGTCGGATAGATTTGAGCCGAAATTTTATGAATCTAGAACAACTTGATTGGACGAACTAAGTGTACATAAATTTGATTAGAAAATGCATGGAGTATGTAGACGATACATAAGATTTTTCCTCCATTATTTATGAGGTTTAGAACCATTAATGCATTTTCTTGCCATTTATTTCTTTATGAGGTTTTGAAATACACGAGTGTTATATATATTTTAATTACATGTGGATGCATACTTTCAATTCCCAAAGCCATTAGCTCCAATGAGGGCAAATTATCAACCATACGAGATATGTTAGAAATTATATAGAAAAATTATTCATCGTGTGGGTAAATACTTCAAAATAATAGAGTGATGTCTATTACATAGGTAAATACTTGCAAGTAGAGTGGCATTTCTTTCATAACTGAGAATGTTACATACTTCATTGAGATTTATTTAACCTAAATATTTTTCTTTAGATATTTAGATTGCATATGGAAAAAAATTTACTAGCTAGGGGAAGAAGTTGCCAAACTACTAGCGGGTTGAAAGCTAATTTTGTTGATGAGAAGTGTCTACATGGGCTGACCACGGGGCCGTGTTGGCCCAAGCGTGTACCTGGGCTTTTTTTTTTTGTTCTGAAATCTAAAAGAAAAACTTTTTGAAATAAAGTACAAGAGTTAAATTTAAAAATTGCGATATTGAAAAAAAAATGCACGAAATTGAAATATAATATTTGTTTATGCAATATCAAGAACAATACATTAAACAATTAAAGTATGCGGCAATAGTATACTATAAAATTATTTAAAACTTGATACTAGGAACAATGGGAATAGAGTCCAACACCTGTCCAACTTGATTCTGGTAACCAAGACAGCGAATGAAATAAAAAAGACCGATGGAATGTCCTATAGTATTCATGGCCAACCCTGCTGGCTTGAAGATGGAATCACCGTGGGAAGTGGCCGTAGGGTCAAAAAGCACATTACTTAGAAAGTACTCCCGCAAGCAATTTCTCCCTTTTGTAGTTTTGGGACACCACTTTGTATGACTCCATCAAGAGTCTGGGGAATCGTTTAGCAAAGTAAGCATCCAAACCATTAGGATCCGATCCGAGGATCTCCTGCCAGAATCAAGCAATAACAGACATGAGCCTTGTATGCATGCGGCTGTAGATATTGCCACTCTTCTTAGAGAGAGAGAGAGAGAGAGAGAGAGAGAGAGAGAGAGAGAGAGAGAGAGAGAGAGAGAGAGAGAGAGAGAGAGAGAGATCAAGCAATAACAGACATGAGCCTTGTATGCATGCGGCTGTAGATATTGCCACTCTTCTTAGAGAGAGAGAGAGAGAGAGAGAGAGAGAGAGAGACCTTAACTTTTTCTGGAGCAGTCTTGAGGTGGTTAAACTTATTTCGCACGACTCTCAATAAGTCTCTGACACTGCTTCCATCATAGGGCTTACGTCTGTGTTGATGTAGGTCGTCCATAACATCTTTATCTATTTTCTCTATCCAATTCTCATCGAAAGCCAATTGTGCAATGTTATCCAATGCTTTGAGAAGATCTGAATTGCCTTTCCCAGCTTCCGATTCTACTTCATCGCTAATGTCATGAAGAAAGGTCATTCTCATCTTTGAACTCCAAAAAAATGGATGGTGAAGCACCTCCGATGTCTTTGGCCTACTAGTCATAAAAAGTAATTTACCATTGACCCAACATGCTCAAAGAAATCAATTATACGAACGATATTGAAATGGACCAACTTCTTGAGTTCAAAAGCATTGCAATTGGCATTCATGCAATCTTTAAAATAATTAAATTGCATTAACTCAATGAAAGAGTAAGCAAAATGTTTGGAAACTTAAATACACTTCACAACTCACGAGTCCGGGATGAAGGGAGTTGTTTGACTACAACAAGAACTCAGGAATTACTTACTCCAAGTACCTTAAATTAGAAATCTAATCATCCAGTCCCTAGGATTCTTATTTCATATTGAGCGTCATATGCTAAATCCTTGGAATCTTGGCATGAAATCCTCTTCAGTGTATGTATAGCAAATCTAATACTACTACGCTAGGAATGATTGGAATTTATTTGTTCGTGGGTGGGTAACAAACTTATCTCCCTAATAACTAGGCCTCCTACAATGATCATTCTTCCATTTGAATATCACAATTGTCAAAGGCAAGGCTATCGCATGGTCAACCTTTTCTCCGGCTAATGTTGTAGATTGCCAAAAGAAATGAGTGGGATCTACACTTTTTTAGCTCATTAAGTAGAGCCCCACTAGCAAGACTGACATTTAAGCCATGTTGGACGAATTTGAGAGCACCTTTAGTACTCGTGAGATTAAGTGATGTTGGAAATAAGTCAACTAGCAATGACTATAAAATCTATCAAATGGCATAATGAAAATGGTAGTGATTCAAATTAAGGATGACAATACACTCACCTCAATTTGGGATCTTGGTTTAGTAAACACGAAAACAGATCATGAGCTTCTGGTATGTCCACAAAGGACAGGTTTATTTTGTTGCTAGCAATGTTGTGGTCACGTTCTAGATTTTCACCAAATGGATGTCTTCCACGAGTGAAGCAAAAGCACAAGACACAACCTAAACTAAACACATCCATTGCCGGCGTTTGGTGCCCATCATGAAGCAGTACTTCAGGTGCTCGCCATCCCGAGGTTCCACAACCTACAAGACAAACATCTAAGATCAATAGAACAATCCTCATCACTTGGACCATATATAGATGAATACAATAGATTCATTAGTTAATGAAGGGAGGTCATGGCTAGGACTACTAAATCTCCACAAACTTTACCACTACATAAGAAGCAATGTAGTGCCACCTGACTTCCAACTCAATAATCTTCTTTAAAAGAAGAGATTTCTTTAACAAATAAGGGTGCATATGACAAAAATTATGTTTCTCAATTTCTTTATTTTTATGTTTCCCAAAACAAGTTTAGAATAGAAATTCGTTTGGTAACGCAGTTTCATTTTTCTATTTCTGGAACAGGTTTTTATCCAAAAATAGATTTTGAGTAGAAATCAGAAATTAAATTTTTAGCTTTTTGGAACAAAAGTGAGAAATGAAAACTTTTCTCATCGTTCACTTTCTTCATTGCCCATAGCTCGGGTCGTTGGACGCCTGACGCTGGAAGCTTGATGTGGCACAAATGCAAGGTAAGGCGCTTGCATGTGGCCAAGGGAAATTAAAGAAGAAAATGAATCATTTGAAAAAATCATCACTTAATTTATGTGTAAAAGAAATTAGCCACAAAATCCTATTTGTAATAACACGTGGCCGTGCAAAGCTTTGTACAAGGACATATGACAATTCTAATTTTACTTAATAAATTTTGCAAGGGGAAACGTAATAAGCAGAACGTAATCTTCTTCTCCTAGCACTATTAACACAAATTATTCACTATTATTATCAATTAACTAAAACTTACCAATTAATAACAACCGTTAACTAGTAAGACAATAGTAATTTAATTAAGTTCTATTATTAGCACACACATAATCCGATTCACATGTCGAACCCAAAACGATTTACGTTTACAAAAATTACCAGCTGTGTCCCACGAAATTTATGTTTCGATTAAATTTTCGGTGAGTTCATCCAAATACTAAGGCAAATAATACTTAGCTTAAAATCTAAGTATTATTATCACATACAGGAATTTGCGAATATTACATAATTTCAAATACAAAAATCCCGGATGTCACATTTTGAGTCATTGTCAAATGTGTTTTTTTGCTCAGAAACTTGTTAAGGGAATAGAAATTCAGAAATCAATTTTTTGTTCTAGAAATTTTGACATACGAACCCTAAATTGCCAGAGGTGTCAAAATGGGTCGTAAACCATATATGACCCATTTAAATCATAAATGTGACATATATGATTTACTTACATTTTGAAGAGACTAGTTAAATGGGTCTTAAATGGGTTGGACTTAAGAACCTATTTCCAATACAAGCCTCACACTCTCTCTTTCCCCCTTTAAATTTATAACAATTTTTTTCATAAAAATTGAAATTAGAATTATTTTTTGTATTTCATTTTTTTTTTTTTTTTTTTTTTTTTCCTCCTTCCTTAGTTGGTGGAACGGCGATCGGCCGGCAAGGCTCGAGCTTGTTGGCCCTTGAGGTTTGTGAGGCTTTCTTTTTCCTTTTTTTTTTTCCTTTCTTCTTCCTCCTTCCTTAGCCGGTGGCTAGTGATTGGCCAGGCGAGGCTCATGCTCGCCGGCCCTTGAGGTCCCTGATGACTAGTGAGGCTCGAGCTCACTGAATCTGGTGAGACTCAAGCTCATCGATGTCGAGTGAACTCGATCTCACTGATTTGGTGAGGCCTAGGCCTCATCAATGATGGGTGAGGCTCGAGCCTTGCCGATCTGGCGAGACTCGAGCTTGTTGCCGATCGGGTGAGGCGGAGGCCTCATTGACATCTAGCGAGGCTTGAGCCTCAATGATTTGGCAAGACCCATGTCAAGCAAGCTCGATCTCGCTGTTGACTGACGAGGCTAGAGCTTGCTGGTGTCGGGAGAACTTGAGCTCTCCTGTGGCCAATAGTTGGCCGTCATCATGGCTAATAGCCAGTCGAAGAAGAAGAAGAAAAGAATAGAGAACAAAAATTAAAAATTATATAAATTGTCCATTAAATTTGTATTGCATTAAAGTATTTAGCAATACCATTTTTTTTAAAAGTATCATAAAAAATAAGTTTTCTTAGGTTTAGTTAAAGGTTTTTCACATTTTTTATTTTATTTATTACTTTTATTGTTTAATTTACTTTTTAAAGTGAATTAAATGGGTGGGAGTGGATTAACCTAAATTGAGTTAAATATTAACGTGTTTCGATAATATGGATTGGGTCGAGTATGGATAGTGTATTGGTTGGGTTAAGTATGGGTCATCAAATTTTTTTGCATGAAAATGGATCAATATGGATCGGACCATTTTCGACCTGACTCGCCCATTTGATGGCCCTTTACCACCGTATAGATTCAAATTATGCATATATCAATCTTGAGGAAAAGAAGATCAAAGATTTGGATAAAGCTATCATCAGCACTTACCGGTGGCGTGATATCCCAGGGAAGATTTATCTTCAGGAAGGGGTTTGCTAATGCCCATATCAGATAGCTGAGCACAAAATGGTCGATTCTTAGTAATCAAGACATTTTGAGGCTTTAAGTCCCGATGGATAATTCTCAAGTCATGCAAATGACTGAGTCCTGATACCACATTTCTGTATCATAATATAGAGAAGACATCATGACTTAAATCAACAATGTATCTAGAACCAAATAGCATCCAGGCCACTTGAAGGCATCATATACATATACTAAGCCATATCTTATTCGAAAATAATTAATTTCTCTAACACATTAAGACATAATAAGAATGTCAGAAGTACACTTGAGAAAAAAACTGTTATAGGTTCTTTACGTAAACTCTACAATGAAAAACCCGGTATAGAATTTGATCGCTGCATCAATCACATCAACATTTACCGATTTGAGTGCGTGAGGATTCTACAGCATTCGCAGTTCAAAAGGAAAGAAGGCATACTGTTTTTACCAAGATGGGAAAATCAATGGAATTATTACTAGGTAATTGATAATACCTAATTGATTTCCATGGAAAGAAAGCTGAGAATTTAGCCTTGATGGTGAGATTGAACTTAACAGACTCTAGAAAGGAAGCTGCAAGGTTCAAAACTTAGCCCACGATGGTGATTGCATTGGGCTCACCACAGTCAAGGTAGTGACCTAATAATTCCCCGTATCATGCATCACTTGGAAGTTTTTGCAGGAGAGCTATTAAGTCCTTCAACTAGCACCTGATACCCACATAAGCCAGCAAAAAGAGTACATGAATCTAGTGATCTCTATGAGATGCTTCCGAGTCATGTAAAACATATGTAAGCCAGCTCACTACAAATACAAATATGTGACAGTTGATTTGGGAGTGCCGCAATAAGATACTGCAGTTATGTCTCTATCCATACCCTTTTGGCAAATCAAAACATAAAAATTACCTCATCAGCTTCTGTAACAAAGGTGAGGGATAACCATCTGCCCGCCACAAGTCAACATCTTGCATCATAGCCCTAACAGAATCCAATTTGGTTTTATAATCATCCGTTGATGCTGGATCACTGGGGAACTCAGAGTTATTTGAAGAATCTGAGTGTACTTGAATTAAATCGTCTAAGCTACAAGCACAGCGCTCTAGAGCAAGATACACGAAATCCGGGTCATACTCCACTCCATGATAACGAACGATATTTTTATGTTGATCAGATGCCAACAAAATCTGAATCTCGTTGGAAGCAACACCACAATGGGCCCGAACAAGGCGTTTCACTGCAACAGGTCTATCTTCATAGATGCCCTCAAGGACAATGGTCCCATTACTTCCTTTAGCTATTTCTTTTCTTGATACGTAGATTTTACCAATTTTACGCCATCCAGTGCCACCATCAGGCAGGCTATTGTGTTTCATCAATTCGCCACTGTTGCTCCTGATATTGTCAATCCTGCCTTCAAAGACATATTTCACCATTCTGTCAAAAATTCTATAATTGATTTTCTTCTTGTGATCTCTTGAGAAAGTACCTACATGATGTCGAAAGACAAAACCGTGAGAGTTGATATGAGACAGGTTAAACGACAATACCTCAAGTGAATTAATCAAGGGGCAATGTGGTATCAAAGCAACAACCCCTCTAGTAGCTGTGTGATTTGAGGATGAACTATCCTTGGAAGCTAGCAGGCCTATAATGACCCAGTTCGACAAGGGTAGGGAGTAATTGTGGGGATGAAAAACAACTTTGTATGGGATGTGTCAAAGCAACAATACTTTGAGTGAATTAATCCAGGGTGTCACCCCTAAGGTAAACATGGATGAAATTTGAAATGATGTTCACAACATTGGTACATGAGATTGAATTTAAATTAATGCTTTTATGTGTACTGATATAATTGTCCATCTCCAAAGTCAGCCCACCAACAAAGAAAGTTCACTAATCAAGTGAACTTATGTGCAAGCAGCAATTTTTGCGAGTTTATTGTTTGCCTCAATCTTTGCACGTGATGGGTTGCATTTGGATTGAATTGACAAGTTATAGTACTTTGATTTAAAGCTTTATATAACAGAAATAGCATACGCTTTAATTTCCGTGAACGCAAGGGATACGCCTATGTCCCAGTCTCCAAAAATTTAGGTGTGAGTTCTAGCTTCTGTGTTTCACATTGACTCTTTTCATTTGTGATATGAGGGAATAGAGAGAGCTATGGCTTTTCCAGATTTGAATGTCATTTGTTTGTTCCTACTTTTCAAAGAACTATTAGTTATCATTCACTAATTCCTAAACTGCTCTCTTCCTATTAATTCCTGCCTATTTTGTGTTGTTAGTTACTATAGGAAATCTGAGCGTCCTACCTATATGCCTACTCTTAAAGTAAGAATTAGAAGACAAATTAAGCGTGCTGCATGAGCTTTAACATATGAGGAATTTGGAGATGCACATTACCTTGTGGAACCTTGGTATTGGGTTCTTCCACTTTGCATTCACTAGGCGTAGCTTGTTAGTCAAATCTTTAGATACAAGGTCTGGTTGGCGGATGAAGCGGAGAAGATGAGCGGATGACGCGGATGAGATGAAGGTCTGGTTGGCGGATGACGCGGTCTGGTTGGCGGATGACGCGGAAGATGACTCAAACTCCGCGGCACATGGTAAGAATCAACCGCATGAGATTGAGGGCGTCGTGGCCAGAATGGAAAGCCCCCCTGAGGGTTCTTGTTTTGAGGAGGAAGAGACTGATTGGGCAAATTTGTCTTTGGCAATGGAAGAAAGGCTGATGAACTTGCATTTACAGTGCTCATGACACCAGAGCTCGGGTCCGGCCGGGCAACGGGTAAAGTCACCGTCCAATCATCTTCATTGTTCACAGTCTCAGGCAATGGAAGAAAAGCCGATGAACTTGGAGCTACAGTGCTTATGACATAAGAGGTTAGGTCCGGCAAGGCAGCGAATGAAGTCGCTATACAATCATCTTCATCGTTCGGAGTCGCACGCAAATGCGGACCCCCTTCAAGGTAGCGTTGCCTGTTGCTTGATTTCGCCGGTCTTTTACCCTTCCACGCAGTGAGGGCTTTTGATCTCACTTGGCTATCGACGTTTTTACAGCCCTGAATCCCATATCCTGCAACTCCAGCAAGGTGGGCCGTGATCCTCGTCGTGTCTCCACTATACTCATACCACAGAAATTACAAACCCACTTGTTGTTGGGAAGGATGTGTACATGCATGCGAAAGGAGTCCTCCTCTCTGGACATTTCCCCTGTATCCCACAGAAGAGTAAACAGATGTTTCAAGGAAGACCTTGGATCCTATCAGGAGTTTCAATCAATCCGTTCTTTTTTTTCATTTATCGGACAAGTTTGCAGGATACTTCTTCGGAAGGAAAAGAGATGAATCTTCATCCAAGAAGACGAAGAGGAAAGGAAATGGCGACTCCAGCTGTCCAAATGGCGTTAGAAGGAAGCAAAGACAATCCTAAGGAGCGAGAAAATAATCGGTGGGTCTGACTTTCCATGTGAGCAATGGACAGTCCACTCATTTCGTGCCACGTGGATCGACGACCCGGCCGGTCAGAATTTTTGAAACTCCCCCTCGTGCCTCTCTCCGATACTTCTCCGTTGGCTCGTCATGTTGTCTCTGCGCGCGCTCTGTCTCTCTCTGCCTCTTCGTTCCCGACTTCTCCTTCCCTCCAACGAGCTCGACTTCAACCTCCCGTGCGCTTCACTCCCGACCACGCCTCCCCCTCCGCCTCCTCCTCCACCTCGGCCGTCACCTCCCGGAGCCCCATTGGTGGCTCCGATTCGACGTCCGCGTCCGACGAGCTCAGGTTAGGCTTTTCGCCTTGCTCTGCTCTCTCCCTCTGCTCCCTCCCTCTTCACCACCGAAAGCTCCCTCTTTTCACTTTGAATCCAGATCCTCGTCTCTCCTAAATCTTCTGCGCGCTTCCCTCCCGTTACTGTGGAGGCCTCTTTCCATTCACTCTCTACTCCGATGCCGCCTCCGACCCCTCTTCCCTTCATAAGAACTTTTCTGGGGTGGTCATTGTAGATTCTTATGTTTTTGAGATAAAACTTTCCCACTGTGTTGGTCCTAAGGCTATGCGTATTTCGATGTCCTTCGTCTGCAAATTTTTTTTTTTTTTTTAAAAATGAAGTAAACTCTAAATCTGCTTTCTTTGGTTGGTTCAGCTTGTCCCACCACTTAAAGCCGTCTCTCTTCCCAGTGCGACTGCGCTCTCCTTAATCTCTGCTACTCAAGATAAGAATTAGTTTGATATCAGCAGGCTTATAAATCTAGGGGAAATTTTCCTCAAGCAGATTTCATGGATCTGTCCAACTGCTCCCACCCTTACCATGGCTTTGTTTGGCGGATTTCCTCGTACTGCATGTAAGATGATTAATCTATTCCTATCTTTTTTCCAATATGATCAATTCATGGAAGTTGTAATTTAAAAGTATGTTTTGATGCATGCTCCCAGGGTTCGATGTTGGAGAGATTTCAAAAGATAGTCCAGATGACTGGGAAGGCTTAGATGCTTCGCAGTGCATATTGCCAATCTTTTGTCAACAGAACCAGCTGATGATAATTAATACCGGGAGAAATTTTCTAGAAGAAGCATTTCTTTAATATGTGCAATCTTTAACTTTTTCTATTCTGAATTACCTTCTAGAACTAATTTCCAGACTGTGGTTGTCAATTAAGCAGAAAGTTGGGATAAGCACTTCACATTTTCACAACTTTTGAAGTTGGAAAGATTACTGATAGATAAGTCCACATACCCAAGGCATTCACAATCATTTGCAACGCCGCTCGTCTTTTTGGCTGATAGTGTGCTTAATTGTATGTGCCATGTGCTTCTCTGATAGTTACTAGTAAAAAATTGCTAGTCATGTTTTTGCAATGAATGTTGGCATCAGAGGCTTCGGTACGGGTACAGCTCTTTACTCAGCAACTTGTTTTGCCCCGGGTAAATACGCAATTGGAAGTTCACACCCCTATCAACTTAAGGGCGGTTATCGGTTTGAGTGGTTGGTTTCCAGGCTCGAGGTAATTATTCAAACCATTTTATATTTTTCATGTAAACAGTCAGCCCACGCTCTTTTTCTCCATAAGTTCTGTTTAGAAAAGAAAAAAGAAGAAGAAGAATTTGGGGAGCTATCGCATCAAGACCTTTTGGTTTAGGGGACTCTGCTTCTATTGTTCTTAAAAGAATATCACGAAGTCCCTAGTAGCCAGAGTTCTGTATAGTTCACACCAAACCAACTTTTCAGGACAGAATCAGCCTTTATTGAAGCCAAGTCTCCTAAGCGCTTCATCAACGACGCCATCAGGAATGACTTCCACCCAAATTTTTTGCAGGGATACATTAAGTAGTTGTTTAAAGCTAAGAAGCTTCTGGAAAAGGAATGTATCTTATTTGTGAGAACTTGCAAATTGCCTGTATTTGGATTTTTTTGTGCAAGCAGCAATCTGAAGTCTAATTCTCAGATATGGATTTTCCATTCCACCGCACTTCTTAATCCTGGACTGTGAAGAGGGAGGGAGCAGAGGTCGTGAATGAAGGGAAGAGGGTTCGTGAAGGGGGATGGAGAGAGAGAGAGAGCAGAGCAAGGGGAAAAACCTAACCTGAGCTCGTCGGGTGCAGACGTCAAATCGGAGCCGCCAATGAGGCTCCAGAAGGTGACAACGGAGGCCTGGTCGGGAGTGAAGTGCAAGGAAGGTTGAATTGGAGCTCGTTGGAGGGAAGGAGGAGAAGTCGGGAAACGAAGAGGCAGAGAGAGAGAGCAGAGTTAACATGACGAGCTAACGGAGAAGTAATGGAGAGAGAGAGGCATCAAAAATTCTAATAGGGCGGGTCCGTCGATCCATGTGGCACAAAATAAGTGGACTGTCTCATTGCTGATGTGGAAAGTAAAGTCAGACTCATCTAATATTTTCTGTTCGGTTGATGCCACTCTGGAACTAGTGAACAGTGTCGACGGATTTATGCTTTTGTATTTTGCGGGCTGTGGGATCTCTTTGTTGATCTGTGCATAATAAATTTGATCTTTAATCTAAGCAATGAATGATCACACGAACTAAGCAAACGTTTTTTTTTTTCCCTGCTAAAACGAACTAACCAAATGTTAAATTGGGGTTTAAACTGAAACATTATAGCGATTGAAGTTCTTGAACTAATAAGTTGTTTTAGATTTTAGAGTAGGATACACAGAAAGAACCTCAACACAAATACTATGACATTCTGTTGATGACAAGTAAAATATCCGACATTGCATGTTTCTTCATTCGAAGTATTTGATTGCTCATTAGTTTGGCATGGTACAAGTGTAAGATGAGCGTTATACTCAATTATTCATAGGACTCCAATTTCATATTTAATTTAACTCTTTTGAGACCTTGGTCGTTCCAATGGTGATGCATGAGCTTCTAGTTAGAGCAAACCATTACTTGACTTCCTTCAGTTATAAATTTTGGAGTCGGCATCATTTTCTATTAGCTCGAATATTTCAAATTGCCAGTGGCGTGCTTGACTTCATATTGTTTTCCGAGCGTATTTGGTAAATCACCGGACATTTGTTCTCTACACTGTCAACTATGTATCTATCGTTGGCATACATAGATGTGAGTTTCATAGTTCTTACGTGAATAACATGCTCAAATTCCCAAATTTCTGGTGAATTTGGCTGAATCTGAGTCTGACTCAATCAGCCTGAAGAAAGAGATGGGTCATTGTTCCTGCAAATTTCACAAAATTCTAAGCTGATTTCTTGAGAAAATACAGTAACATGAAAATTCTTATTGAACTAGCTCTACTTTGGTTGAGTTAAAAACACTCCTGTGTTGAGATCCGCCAAGAGAATCGTCTTCTCGACAAAGTAAGGCAGCCCCTATTTCAGCCACGGACACACCCAACAATTCTCTGTTGGATTTTGCAGCGAGTGATTGCAACTGGTAGTATGTCGGCATGATTTTTAGACGCCGTCGAGCAGTATCAGAGATGGATTCTCCCCAATATTTGGCACTTTTATCTTGTAAAACATTCAGTTCAATATCATCCAGAGAGGTAGGTGGAAAATCCGATAAACCACAAGTACGTATTATAATTCTTTCAATCAAAGCGTCGAATTCAAACGCTGTGCTTTTCCCAGATCCCCAGTGGGATTGATCCATCCTCTGATATCCATGGCGTACTTTCTATGAAATCATCAATATTGATCATAATTTCTCCATTGCATGGGACAGTCAGTTCATAGGACGCATACAGCAGGCAATAGTGGCAGCAATTAACCTTTTTTACAGAAAATGAGAAAAACAGCCACTGTGATAAGGAGACTTCAACCACTGGGGGTTCGCCCCAGTGGCCACCCTTCCAACATGGAAGGGGGAGGTGAGAGGTTCAAATCCCCACCTCCTCAGGGGGGGATGGGGATAGGGACGCGTAAGTTTCGAGAGTGGGTTGCGACTCCCACGCCCTGCAAGAGGCATGGCACAAGTCTGCAAGTGAGTGTAGAGTAGGAATAAAGTAGGACTGACCAAAAAAAAAAAAAAAAGATCAGGAGACTTCTTCCCGACTTTTTTTGGGTCGAAAATAGCGGTATTATATATCAACTTCCAGAATTACAACTGTTGGACAAAGCTTCATAGTACAAAAGATCCAAGAGATGGGAAGGGGGAGAAATGGGCCAATTTGGGGGGAGCATAGAAAGCCCATGGGACTTAGCAACCCAATCAGCAATGAAATTCGTTGCCCGTCTATAGTATTGGATGCGAAGAAAAGGAAAAAAGGGCAAGAGTGCCCTAGCTTCTACGAACAAAGCTCGTTGTTGCCAGGGGATCAAAATAGGGTTTCGCACAGCATCCACCATCACTGAGCAATCGGACTCTAGTAGCAGACGATCTCGATCCATCCCTTTCTGCAGCAGAAATTTTAAGATAAGAATCATCGCTTGAGTCTCTGTTTCTAGTGCCAAAGAGGGCGTTGATGGTGTCTGTAAAACTGTCGATCAGGTGACCAGCAGAATCGCAGCACACACAAGCTATAGCATCTTGCTGTTGGAAGATCGAGTACGCGTCGTCTATGTTTATTTTAATAACTCTCGGATCTGGTGGATGCCACAGCTAATCAAAATCTGGTTGTGTCATCCTCGGTTTCGCAGACGTCTGGTTGCAGAGGCGAGCTGATCTGACATATGCAAGAGCCAATTGCACCACTTTCACTGGTTGGACTTCTTTGGCGAAAACAAAATCGTTTATGCTCTTCCAGAGATGCCACATAATAGAAGCCACTATCTCCAGCACATGTAAGTTATTGCTGTTCTCTATTAAGTCTACAAGGCATTTATCGATCCTGGTAGCAGTAGAAAGTCTGGATGCTAAATTTACCTGTGGGTGAGACCATATAGCTTTTGTCCTAAGGCATAAGAGGAAAATGTGTTCAGTTGTTTTCGGAACCTGTTCTGTGCACATAGGACAAATGGGGTCAGGGATGATATGCCAATTGAAAAGGTTGTCCTTTGTAGGCAGGGCATTTTGGCAAAGAGACCACATGAATGTGCGGAGCTTTGGGGGGCTCCGCAAATGCCAAATAGAATACCATAACTTTCTGGGAGGTTGGTAAGATGAAGAAGCCACATCAGAGGTCTCACTATGATTATGAGTTTTGATGTAATTATAAGCACTTTTAACCGTATATTGACCATTAAGTTGACCTTTCCAAATAATCATATCAGTAGTTTAAGGGGGCCGAATTGGTAAAGAAAGTATTTCACTTATAGTTGGATGATCAAAGCTTTGACGAAGGAGGGGTTCATTCCAAGCATTCTGATTTGGAAGAATAAAGTCAGCTACCTTCATTGCTTCTCCTCTAGGAGCTAGCCCTCCTATAATACCACTAGAAAGCCACTTGTCCTCTCTAATGTTGATCCTCTGACCATTTCCAACCGACCATTGTATATTGTCTGAGATAGAATCCCACCCTATTAATAAACTGTGCCACCCCCAGGAGGGTCTAGACTCTTTTTCAGCCTTCAAAAAATCCATAGAATGGAAATATAAGCCTTTAAAAAGTCTGCCCCATAAAGTAAGAGGTGCTTGAGTTAAACGCCAAGCTTGTTTTCCCAGTAGAGCTTTATTAAATGAAATAAGATCCCGGAAACCCATTCCACCATGATCCTTTCTATCCTTAAGAACATCCCATTTCTTCCAGTGATTCCAGATTTACTACAAATCTGCTGCCACCAGAACCTTGCAATTTGTTGTTCAATAGACTTACAAAGAGACAGATGAATTTTAAATATGGACATGGCATATTGCGGGATTGCTTGGACGACTGATTTAAGAAGAATTTCCTTACCTCCCTTTGAGATTAGATGTTCTTTCCAACCCTCCACCTTAGAATGTACTCTTCCCAGGATCCATGAAAACATCTCCCTTTTAGATTTCCCCTAGTCCGAAGGAAGACCAAGATATTTACCAGCCTTGGCCAATACTGGGACACGTAGTTCGTTGGCCAAATTAACCTGAAGGCTCTAGGGACAAGCTTTGCTAAAGAAAATCCCCGATTTGTTTCGATTCACTTCTTGTCCTATAGCTTGACAATATTGGTGAATAATATTGGCTAAATTTTGGCATTCCATTAGTTTACCATCTAAGAAAAAAATAGCATCATCTACAAAAAAGAGATGGGATAGAGTAGGACACCACCTGTTTAAAGTTATGCCTCGAAGATTGCCCATGTCTACTGCATTAATAATAAGTGTTGATAAGACGTTTGTCACCAGGATAAAGAGGTATGGCGAGAGGGGATCGCCTTGTCTCAAGCCCCTAGTTGGGTGAAAGTAGGGTAGAGGTTCTCCATTAAACTTCACGCTAAGCGAAACTGTTGTTACACACTGCATAACCCATCATACCCATTTTGCATGAAATCAAGCTTGAGTGAGGTAGTCTTTTGGGAAATCCCATTCAACCATATCATACGCCTTGAGCATGTCTAGTTTTAGGATAGTGTCACGGGCCGAGAGTTTCCTTGGCCTCAGAAACGACCCGCGGGCGCCTAGCGAGCAGAATTCGCCAGGCCAGCCCTTTCTTTAGCTGTTCCACGAACGATACGGTGAATGATTCTTCGTGTGAGATCCCACCACGCCCAGCTTCACTCGGGCGTCTGGTCCATCGAATGAGATAGCAGTTCTCTCTAGGCACAACAACTGGTTTCGGCCTACCATGGCCTCGTCAGGAGAGCGGCATCAGCTCCCGACCAGTTTGTGCACGGGAGGCCTACCCTGTCTTCAGAGCTCCTAAGTGATGTAATCCTTCTATCCTAGAACTCCTAGTACCAACCATCCCGACGCCACTCCCACGGACCAGTTGTGTTCTACCCCTTCTGCCTCACACTCTTCACTAGATAACCCCAAGCACCACTCACAAGTGTCACGAGTACGGGAGGATTCACGGATCGTGACATTCTCCCCCACTCATTTCGCAACGCCCTCGTTGCGATCGCTGCTTTGTCGCTTCCTTGCGTAAATTAACCATTAATGTGCCACTTTTGGGAATTCACATCAAACGGTCACGCTCGCCCAACAAAACAGTTTTTCCTCCATTGGTGGCCTCTTTTGATCTCAGCCGTTCGGCCCTCTAGTCACCCGCGCTTTTTGGCAAGTGTGGCATTTTTCGCCAACCGCATCTTTTGGCAGCACCATTCCAGCCTAATCAGCATCTTGACCCTAGCAGACCAATGGAGGTTCTTTTCTTGTTGAAAACATGATGGTAGACCTCTTCTTTGAATTCACCGATCGATCTAGGAACGTTATCCCCATTCAGCAAGGGTTCGGTTCTTCTCTAACTCGCATTCCGCTCGACGAGAAGTCGACTCGTCCTAGCACCCATCCACCAGGACTTGTCTACTTGACCCGCACTTGAGCGAGGAGTCCGATTCTCCGACTTGTTCACTCGCTTACTGGAGGGATTCCTACTCTGATACCACTTGTCATGGGCCGAGAGTTTCCTTGGCCTCATAAACGACCTGCGGGCGCCTAGCGAGCGGAATTCGCCAGGCCAGCCCTTTCTTTAGCTGTTCCACGAACGATATGGTGAATGATTCTTCGTGCGAGATCCCACCACGCCCAGCTTCACTCGGGCGTCTGGTCCATCGAATGAGATAGCAGTTCTCTCTAGGCACAACAACTGGTTTCGGCCTGCCATGGCCTCATCAGGAAAGCGGCATCAGCTCCCAACCAGTTTGTGCACGAGAGGCCTACCCCGTCTTCAGAGCTCCTAAGTGATGTACTCCTTCTATTCTAGAACTCCTAGCACCAACCATCCTGACGCCACTCCCACGGACCAGTTGTGTTCTACCCCTTCTGCCTCACACTATTCACTAAATAACCCCAAGCACCACTCACAAGTGTCACGAGTACGGGAGGATTTACGGACCGTGATAATAGCCTGAAAGTTCTTCTTCCTCTTTCGAATCTTAAGTTGGTGTAGAATCTCTTGAACAACAAGAATATTATCCTGGACTTGACGTCCACTACACATTGTTCTTGCGCAATCAGATTCGGTAGACGAGGCTTTAATCTGTTCGCCAAAACCTTTGAAATGATTTTGTATATGAAATTACAAAGGCTTATAGGTCTGTATTGATCTAACCTTTTTGGATGAGAAGTTTTGGGGATCAAATATATTAGTGTTCTATTGAATTCGGGCCTCAAGACTCCGGTATGGAAAAATTCTTTGACAGAAAGGAAGATATCGTCCTTTAAATTATCCCAGTGGGATTGGTAAAATTGTCCGTTTAAACCATCAGGTCCCAGAGCTTTTGATTCTCCCATTTGAAAAGCAGCTAGTTGTACTTCCTCTAGAGTGATCTCCTTTATTAAATCTGCATTCATCTCCTCCGTGACTATAGGCGGACATTGTGCGAGAACAGGCCAATAGTCGCGGCTTCCCACAGACCGATACAACTGCTGGAAAAAACTGGTGATGATGTCCTTCAAAAGACTAGGGTCACGGACCCACTGATGATGCTCATTTTGTAACATGCTGATGCGACTTTGCTGCCTTCGATGCACAGTAGTTGCATGGAAGAATTTGGTATTTTTGTCGCCCCATCTTAGCCAATTAAGCCTTGAACGCATTGTCCAATATTGTTCCTCATGTTGCCATAATCTCTGTACATGCGCTTGTATCTGAGAAACCTCAACTTGATTATACTGACCATTTGATTTATTGATTAGGTATTGGAGTTGGTCTTTAAAGAAAGTGATGTGTTGATGACCATGGGAAAACTTAGATCGACTCCAGTTGGAGAGAGCCATCGAAACAGCCTTTATTTTCTGAGGAAGGTTCTTGCCTCGGATCTGGGACACCTGCCATGAAGCAGCAACAGTAATGTGACACCCTGGGTCTTGTAACCAAAAAGATTCAAAATTAAAAGTCTTCCTTCATTTGACAAGTTCGGCTGCTGTTGTTAAAAGAATAGGGCTATGATCTGAATCAAGTGGAGGCAAGGCAAAAGCTTCAGCAGCAGGAAAGGTAAGTCGCCAATCCATTGTACAAAATACCCTATCCAATCTTTCTTTGACACATTCATCGCCATTCCTATTGTTAGTCCATGTGAAAGCACAGCCTTTGCTGGCTATATCCATCAAAGAACAGTCGTTTACCATATCACGAAAGGTGTGCATACGATGTTTGTCAGCTGGTCGCTTGCTTATTTTCTCCCATGGATAGAGTATCTCATTAAAATCATCAATACACACCCAAGGTAACATATTAGAACGATTGATTTGTCGCAAGTCCTCCCATAATAGCTGCTGAAGATGGTATACAGCTGGTGCATATAAACAGGTAAGATGCATAATAGCTCCACTAGTATTATCCGTACAAAGCATATATAGGAAAGATAAAGTCTGCCATTCTACTGTCAAAGCTACCCCTTTATTCCAAACTATGGCTAAACCGCCAGCAAAACCGATGGGATTTACAACAATACTCTTTGAAAACCTCAGCCTTTTTTGGATCCTTTGAAGAAGCATTTCCTGATTTTTTGTTTCCATCAAAAAAAGAACATCTGGTTCTTCCTGGGCCACCATTGCCCTTAGGGCACGAACTGTTAAGGGATTGCCCAACCTCTGACTTTGAAAGGCGGAGAAATGACATTCAAAGTTTCATAGGTCTAAAACATAGAGATAAGGGCATTTTCGATTATAGTACAAATAGAAAAATATGGAAATCCTTTTACAATCTTCAATAGGCAAAAGAAATCTAAGATAACTTATACTTTGCGCGCTCAAATAAAATTACTTTAATTTTAGGAAAATTTGGAACTCTTGAATGATATAAAACGTTGCTTCAGAACAAGGATATGAGAAAGGGTCTTTCTAGATAAAGTTGGACTATTTCCACGGATCAAGTCAACAATAAACACCCGGATCGAGGTCACTAAAAATCTCAGCTGTCCATTCAACATCGCCACCTCGAGTAATACGATGGGAAAGAGATAAAGGATTGGGGGCCCACGTAGAGGGCCTAAAATTATGATATTTTCGAGTGCATTTGATTTTATTTCCAAAAATGATTTTAAATCAGAATTGATTTTTTTTACTCCATTTCAAGAAACAATTTATGAGCAAGAAAATGTGTTTAGAAAATGTTAACATTTCTATTCTTGAGATAGAAATGCATTTGATAGGATTCTTAATTTTTTCATGTCTTTTCATTTTTTAATATTTATATTATATTTTTCTTTTTTTCTTTTTCTTCATCTTTCTTTGTAGCCGGTCGCCGGCTACCGCATCATCCTTGACAATCAATTGGGTGAGGCCTTACTCAACCATTGATGATACTCAACCTTGCCCAACCAAGGCGAAGCAGAGTTGAGTTGGTGGCTGGGTGAGCTTGGACTTGCTAGATTTTGGCGAGTTCGACCTTGTCGTGGCTTGTCACCAATGGGTTGGGACACTTTGATGAGACCGCCGGCCCTTGTCTAATGTTGACCATAGCTGAGGCAAGCAACAGGCGATCAGCCAAAAGGAAGAAGAAGAAGAAAGGGGAAGAAGAGAAGAGAAAAGAAAAGAAAAGAAAAGAGGAGGAAAGGAAAAAAAAAATAAGAATTGATTATAGGAATTGTTCTCAAGATCAAGAAATACCTTCTTTTTTTTCACTTTTGATTTTGTTCCAAATTTACACTTTTTGATTTTGTTCCAAATTTATTCTCAAGAACAAAAAAATATATTTTTGTTTTCGGAAACAAAAATTTTATCAAATGGATTTATGTTCTTTTTTTGTTCCGGGGAACAAAAGAACAAAAATAGCTATTTTGAGGATGATTACCAAACAAAGCCTTAGTCGTTAGATGAATTTATGATAGATTAATATATTTATGTTTTTGAATATATACTCCTAGTCTTTCTTTAAGAAACTCCTTGTGTTTTGTTCCTGTTATACCAACTTTTTAATAAATGAATTTGTGGCTATTCTTGAGGGCATCCTTCCCCTATTTTTTTTTTTAATCATAGAGTTAATATTACAAAAAATTCCAAACTTATATATTTATAAGACATTTATTTTAAATTAATTTTTTACTATTAAAAATTTTAAATTGATGCATTTGCGACAAATTTACCTTTCTTTGGTCTCCATTAATATCAAGAAAAACTTCAAATTAGTACATCTATAACAAATTTACTCTAAATTAATTTTTTTACCATTAAAGACCCTAAACTGATGGCATGTAATAATTAATGGGTATATTAATTTTGGATAGTAGTTTTTTGTAATATAAATCCAATTTGACAAAAACTAATGGATGATAAATTTATAATAAATTTGTCATAAGTACACAAATTCGAGATTTTTTTATAGTATTAATTTTTTATTGTACTCCTTGTGAGTCCCACAAGGTGGCAACGCTAAACTAGGAAAAGTGGCACTATTGAATGGATGACTAGGATATAGTGAACCTGATTCAATGATGTATGATGTCGACTTATTGATACCGTGGAAATGGCCCACGAGGTCTCAGAGAAACTCCCCAGGAGTTTAAAAAAAAAAAAAAAAGTGATTTTGCATTCATAGTAAACTCGTACCCAATATCTTCCAACAAAAAAAAAAAAAAAAAAAAAAAAAAAGAGGAGGAAAAGCTCATACCCAATTTCTAGCCAAAAAATAAAAAAACTCGTACCCAATACATGAACATAAAAAGAAAAAAAAACTCGTATCCAATTGAAAAAAAAAAAATCGTACCCCATTGTGTCATTTTATGCATATGTTTAGTATCCTGATTGCTCGCTTCTTGCAATTTGACGTGGAGGTAGCGGACCCTAAGGGTGAGCATGGTCCGGGTTGGTTCGGGCCACCCCCTAACCCTAGGACCAACCTGTACAGTGTCGGTCCTCGATTTTTAGGACCGAGGACCGACCCTATTGAGCCTGGGACCAAGGACTGGACCGACCCAATGGGTTCGGTCCGATTCCAAGGTTAACCCGGGACCGATTGATAATTTTTTTCGTCTTATTTTTTATAATTCCTAAAAAAGCAAACCTACACATTCAAATTACACATCCATCAATAATGCGGCATTGTGCAACTAAACTATAAATACCAATATATATTTAGCAAATTTTAAGATGATACAATAATATAAATTTTGTACCTGCTAACCGCTTATCGAGATATGGGACAAGATGTAAATTTTTTGTAGTCATCCATCTTTAATATTCATAAAACCATATGCAAAAGCGTTTTCCTACATTTGATCATGTAGCAAATCACCGTAGCAACTGCAATACTACTCTACTCTTTAAAAACTTCTACCATTTGACACGAATTGAAAAGCAAAGTGTAGCTGAAATTCATTAGTAAAATACAATTAAACCATAAAAAGTTCAAAATACTTAATATAAACCATGAATATATAACTTCACATCTTGTTAATTCACTTAAACTTCTAAACACCTGAAAACAAAACAAACGACACATAATTAATACTCAACAAAAATTTTAAATTGAAATTACTATTAGTGCTATTGATAGAATATCTTAATATAATATAATATAACATAACATACATTTTACTTAGGTTTGAGTATATAAAAGAATTATAAATAATATAATATAATATACAGGGTTGGTCCAGGGTTGGACCGATCCAAAACTCTTAGGACCGAGGATCAACCCGCACAATGTTGGTCCTGGAATTTCAGGACCAAGGACCGACTCAGTCCCCTTGGGAACCGGACTAGGACCGACAGGGTTGGGCCGGTCCAGGGTCGACCCTAGACCGTTGGTCACCCCTAGCGCCGTACCCCATCAGGTTTTTCTCCAGGAATTCTCCTGTCACTTTAACTGACGGGCCCCAGTTCATAATGGCGAGTGGCCAGTCTACTAAACTAAGATCTAATGGACTTCGGGGTAATTTCTCAATTTAAGCTTTAATTTAAACTCTTTTTGCTGATTTTGTTCTCTTTACCGTGTGCTTATCCGATTGTAACAAATTTCAAACGCGCAAATGGGAGACACGTGGTCCAACATCGTAAAAATCTAATTATACGCTAGCCTTCGGCACGATAAGAATAATGACATACGTAATTTTCTTAACCAATTAAAAATTGAATCGTAAATAATCTTTTAACTACACGTCTACAACGGAGAAGATACATAAGTAAAGAATTTGTATTTCAAATTGTTATTTGAAAAAAGAAGAAGGTACTTTTGCAAGGGTTTGTCATCTTATTTAAAAGCATCATTTTGCTCTTTTATCTTTATTCAATAAACATTTTATAATATGGTATGATACTCGAGACACCACTTAAATTGATAACTTATAGCTAATAACTTGCTTTTCAAAGCTTCTTTATGAGCAGTCTTGACCTTCACGCACTCGGCATGAGATGTAATATACTTGGAAAATCAACGTGCGTCAAGCATTAATCCCATTAGAATTAAACGTGTTAACAGAGTAATGTTTCTTTTAGAGATAACCACTTGTTAGCTAGCATATTGACATTTACTTCGTAATAGAGAAAGTTGCCTGCTCCTTTGAGATCTAGCCTAAATATATATTTTTAGATATTGAGATTTCCATATTAAAAATTACTAGATAGGCTGAGAAGTTGTTAATCATGTGACTAATGACAAATCTATTACAAAAATCAATTTCATCCCTAGACAAATACATGTTTAATAACAACACGAAATTCCTACTTTCGGATAGAAATTCTTTTGATAACAATACAAACTTTACTCCTTCTTGGGCTGGCGGCAGGCGGTTGCAATGGACAATGGACGACTCGTAGTGAGGGCGAGTGATGAGAATATTTTTTATTTCTCATTTTTATTCTGGAAATATAAAAGTAAAAGTTTTTTACTTCTCATTTCCATTCCAAACTTATTTTTGAACTACAAATTTATTTCAAAAATAGAAAATGAAATTACATTATCAAATGGATTTCTATTTTAAATATGTTTTTAGAATTAGAAAAGTAGAAAAATTTGAAAAATAAAATATTACCATACACACCTATCTGTGGGTAGCGCAGTTGGTTGTGAATCCCTCCCTCATCGCTGAGGTCGAAAGTTCGAAACCTTGCGTTGCTAGCGATTTAAGTGGAGGGTCATGGCGGTGTGTTGCTGTGCTAGTCTGACAAGTCTACAGGATATTTCTTCGGAAAGAAAAAGTTGAATATTCATCCAAGAAGACCAAGACTTCACGGGCCAGAAAAAGGAAAGAAAAGGAAACGGAGGGGAGTTTCGTTTACTTACTAGTAGATGTGTTAACGGTTCGGTTCCCTTTTTTGAAAAACCGAACCGTACCAAAACGTTAGAAAAATCTTTCGAATCGAACTAAATGAGATCCGAATCGAATATGAATCGAACTGAAAGTTTGGTTCGGTTCGATCTTTCGATTTTTGGTTTTCAGCTTTTGGTTTTTCTTTTCAATTCTTTCTCTTTTTGATTTTCAATTTTTTAATTTTTTTATTCCCTAAATCTTTTTCTTCCTTGCGTTCTTCTCCGTCCCCGAACAACGCCTGCAGCAGGCTTTCCTCAAATCTCACCCAAAAACACCACCGGCCGAAGCAGCCAACACCTACACCTCACTGAACCACCACCCTTTGCCGGTCGTTCCCTCCGACCGGCGTCGACTACCGCCGGCAGACTACTTGGCTCGGCTTCCACCGAGCTTGGCCGGGAAGATAGAACTCGGCCCCATCGACCGGGCACCGTTCGAGGTAGCCCTGATGTCGACATCTTCCAACACCCACCCGTGCCAACAAAATTAACCTTCCCTTTCCTCGAACCGTCCATGACCAACCCACAAAACCAAAGAAAATCTACGCGGATCTGGCCTAGACATAACGTCGAACATCTGGGGTGCGCCCACGAAAAAGCTAACGAAAGCTCGACCGGGAGATCAATCAACAATCCAAGCAGAAAAAACAACCAAGCAAAGTCTAGAGACAACAAATCGTAGCCCGTCGGGGTCAGCTGGAACTCGGGCGAACCGAAGAGCCGCGAGCTCCGATCCGGCGAGCCGAAAAACAGAGCAAAAGGAGCACGTTTGTGCGCTCGGGTAACAGGGCCCTACTCGGCTAGACGAAGGCGGGCCCAAGACGGATCGAACCGTGGCCGGCCGCCCTGGCGACACTTATTCGACGATGGTCGGCTTCAAGACTGGCTCGGGCTGCGAGTCCTGCTTCCTGGCGAGCGACGCGAATGCCCTGTTCGAAGACGGGCACTCGTGGAAAGAGGATGAGCAATCGTGGGTATGGTGAGAAGGTGGGTGGAAGGCGGTCGCTTCGAGGCCGGAGGGAACAGGAGCGAGTGGGGGCCGTCGGTCTCAGCTTCCATGGCATCACCAAGTTCATCTCTTTTTCCTGGGTGTAGTGTAGTCGAAACAGGAGATGACAGATTTGTGGTTCGGTTCGGTTCGGTTAACTGATAAAAGACCGAACTAATAAAAAAATATTAATTTTTAATGAGAGTCGAACTAAAAATCGATTCAAACTGAAAAAATTGGATTTTTCGATTCGGTTCGATTCGATTCGATTCGTGACACCCTACTTCTTAGTTGATGCTAGCTCTATACAAATGAAATGACTTTAGAAGGAAAGCAAAGAGAATAGTGAGAAGCGCGTTTGACGCCAATCTAGCACTATTGAGTAAGCACTGAACGAATTTATGCTTTTGTATTTTCCGGGCAGCGGGATCTCTGTGTTGATCTGTGCATAATAAACATGATCTTTAATCTAAGCAGTGAATGATCACACGAACCAACCAAATGTGGGTTTTTTTTTCTAATTTTTATTTTACGAACTGACCAAATGTTAGATTGGGGTTTAAAATGAAATGGACATTAAAGTCTATAGTGATTGAAGTTCTTGAACTAGTAAGTTCTTTTGGATTTTAGAGTCGGATACACAGAAAGAACCTCGACACAAGCATCATGACATTCTATTGATGGTACGTTAAATATTCGACATTGCATGTTTCTTCATTTGAAGTGTTTGATTGCTTATTAGTTTGGCATGGTACCAGATTAAGACGAGCGTCACATTCCCATTATTCATAGGACTCCAATTCCATATTTAATTTAACTCTTCTGAGACCTCAGTCATTCCAATAGTGATGCACGAGCTTCTAGTTAGAGCATACCATTACTCGAGTTTCTCAATTATAAATTTTGGAGTCAGCACCATTTACTATTTGCTAGAATTTTTGGAACTGCCGGTTGCGCACTTGACTTCATATTGTTCTAAGCGTTTTTAATAAATCACCATACATTTGTTTTCTACACCGTCAACTATGTATCTATTGTTGGCATACATGGATATGAGTTTCATAGTTTGTACGTAAATTACATTCTCAAATTTCCAAAGTTCTGGTGAATTTGGCCGAGTCTGAGTCTGACTCGGGGCCCGTTTGGTTCGGTTTTGGGGAAATGCCCTTGGGAGAATGCAAATACTTTTGAGGTAAATGGATTTTCCGAAATGTTAGACTGTTTAGTAAACTATAATTGAAAAGTGCTTTAGGAAAATGCAAGACTGTTTGATAAATATATACTTGAAAAGCCCTTTAGTGTGACCAAATTAAATTTTTTAGTTTTAGTATTTTTAAAATTGCAAAAAAGAAACAATGACTATATAACCTTTTACATTTTCATGTTGATAGTAATGTAAAAGATATATATTAGAAAATTTATTTAAAAATTATATTAAAAGAATTTGATTATAGATTAGATGCAAAGCTCAAGTTTTGGTCTATGGTTCTTTTAGGTTTGTTTTCAACTTTAAATATTTTTTTTAATTATTGTAGTATTAATCATCTTCGTTAATTAATGATCATTCTAGTGTATTAATAAAAATTTGGGCTATTGATTGTCAAAAGATAAAAATGACAAAAAAAAAAAAAAAGATGAACCCAACATTTGCAAAGGGTTTGTATTATTTTTTTTAAAAATAAAAACAAAATCCGATGAAACTCCGTCGCCGATCAACGGGGTTGGGGTGTGGGGGAAGATGATCAGTTTTTTTTTTTTTAAAAAGAAGTCAACGGATGAATAGTAGATATGGACTTGCATTTTCGAAATACTAAAAGCTCAAAGCAAATTCAGCATTTCAAAAGCCAGCATTTGACAAAGGACACCTCTAAATACTTAACCAAATACCTAAACTTTTTCCCAAGGGGCTTTTGGGGCTGAAAGCCCCTTGGGAATGCTGAACCAAATGGGGTCAATCAGCTTGAAGAAAGAGATGTTGTTCCTACAAATTTCACAAAACTCTAGGCTGATTTCTTTAGAAAATACAGTAACATGAAAATTCTTAGAGAACTAGCTCTACTTTGGTTGAATTACAAACACTCCTTTGTTGAGATCCGCTAAGAGAATTGTCTTCTCGACAAAGTAAGGCAGCCCCTATTTCAGCCATGGACACATCTTACAATACTTCGTTGGATTTTGCAGCGAGTGATTGCAAATGGTAGTATGTCGGCATTATTTTTAGACGCCGTCGAGCAGTATCAAAGATAGATTCTCCCCCATGTTAGGCACTTTTATCTAGTAGAACATTTAGTAAGATATCACCAATAAAGTTTAGCCGATAGTGTAATATGATCAGCTTTACACTAAGTGTCTGCATGGTAACGTTTCAATTTTTCAATTTTTTTTTTTTTTTGTTCTCTAGAATAGAAAAAGAACATAAATCCGTTTTGTAATGTTAGTTAATTTTTTTAATACCTCGAATAGAAAAAGTGGCCAAGGAATAGATTTGGAATATAAACAAGAAGTAAAAAAAATGTGACTTCTTGTTCCTTGAAACAATACTTAGAAATAAGTCATTTTCTTTCCTTTTTTTTTTTTTCCTTTTCTTCTTCTTTCTCTTCTAATCGGTCGGTGGAGACTCACCATCCATCACTCGCCACCGTCTTTTGTCGGCTGCAGGTCGCCATAGCCCTCTATCTGCGGTTGGTCGCCCCTAGCCACCAATTGCCGGTGGCCGCTACCGACTAGAGGAGGAGAAAGAAGAGAAGAAAAAAAATTTAAAAAATAAAAGATATTCTACAACACAAAAAAAAAAAAAAAAAAATTGTGGGTAATACCAAATGCATTTATGTTTTTTTTTTTTTCTGAGGAATTAAAATTTTGTGTGTTACAAAACACGTTATTTTACTCAGAAATTGTTCCAAAGAATAGGAATAAAAAAACTATTTTTAAAAAGAAATTGTTTCTTGGAACATAAATGTTACCAAATGCACTTTAATTAATTGCGAATATTAGTGAATCCAACCCGCCTTATAAGAGGAGCTGAAAAGTCTTTTCTCTCTCCTCTCTCTTTTCTTTTCATCGTCTTCTTCAATCATCAACCCTTTCCTCTTTATTTATTTATTTATTTATTAGTTTTGTTTGCATTTTATTATTCTTTTCTTACTATTTTTTCTCTCTCTCAATTTAGATTTGGGAGCTCTTTTCTCTCAACCTACTTCTCAACTTAAGAGATTGAACTATCCTTATCTATTTTGAGATTTGTGTGTTATTTTCTTTCAATGTAGATTTGAGAGTTTAATAAATACATCGTGTATGTATACAAGTTCTCCATTTCCAGTTGCAATGAGGATCGCAAGAGTTTTGTCGTATTTGCTCATCCATATGTTAGATCTGTGTTTGTTTAACTTATTTTGATAATCTCCATACAACGATGGTATAGAGAAAGCCGAACCTAGGTGTGCACTACCAACGGACAACGTCATAGTTATTGGAGAAGAATTTTCCAGTGTATACTCATCATTGACTAGACCGGGACACGAGATCTAGTGATCGATTGCCGATTTTGCTTGACAGATCCGTTCTTGTGGAACAAGTACGCATTTAACTTTACTGGTGCCTTGTTGATTTTCCTTGTTTTGGATTGGGTTTTGCTTTTCAATGTTCTTACTTTGTTTTGATTTGCCTTGTCATGATGATTATGGACTTCTGTATCCTTTTGAGTAATGAATATAATATTCTTTCAACCCCAAAAAAAAATTGTGAATATTGGTGAGATAAATATATTGCTCAAAATTCTTAGGTTAAATTTGGAGAGACGTAACATGATGTAGAAGGGAAAACAAATCTTTCATTAGAAGCATTGTCGCCATCCAAACTTTTCCGACACAATCAGGGAAATGGATGAGTTTAGAGGTATTGCTCAAAGGCATGTCGATGGTCCTTGATTATGCATGAATTCTCTCAAGTCCACACCTTGCATAACGTTGAATATTATTTTAAGTACGTTTTTAGCTTAATGGATTATAGGAGTTTCCATTAACCCTTTGAGATCGGCTAGAAACAAAATGAGACATGGGAGTTTGTCATGTTTTCTACGTGACTAGAGATTACCTAATTTCAGGAACTCGATTATGCTAATCATCTAATCAACTCCCTTTTAGTACCTATAGCTTGGTATGGTTATTCATCTAAGTGATCAAATAATTTTATGATCCTAAAGGTCATATGAAGTCACTATGTGTTATATTCTTGAGATTTTATTATGATCCTAAAGGTGAGCCTAATCATTCTAGAAAGAAAAAGAAAAAAATCAATATAATTAAAAGAACAAGAATTAAACACTCAGGAATTGAAATGACTTGAAGTAAAAAGTGTGGAAATAAAAAATTAGTCAAGCAAAAAATATTATATCACCTTGTTCTAAGTCTCGGGACATGAATCCTCACAAGCTTGACCCGATGCTAAGTTAGGCAAATATTAAACAATGACATGTTATAAGCCTTGGAACATGAACCCCGTAAGCTTGATATTAGAGACTAAGCCTAATCCCTTGAATGGAGTTAAGTTGGAGTGAGCCTAATTCTACTCGTTTTTATTAGGTGAAAAGGCTAATCTAGACTAAACCAACCATTTATTAGAAGAGTGATTCTCACATCTAATTCTTTTTTATTTTTGATTGTCTAGCTTTACTATATTACCTAAAGTCAAAGCTATTAATTCCTAGGGATAAGTGTATTGAAAGTTCTAAAACTTATTACAAAAGTGCTATTGAGTTAAAAAAAACTTACAAAAAGTGCAATTTAGTCCAAAATATTACAAAAAAATGTAATGTAATCCTAAAACTTGTCAAGTTAGTATAACAAGTCATTACGTTATTTTTTTTTTTTTTTTTGTGGTAAAGGTAAGTATAATAAGAAAAGCTTAATCCAGATGTACAAAGAATCGGCGCCAAAAACAGCCACTCAAAGAGACGACAAGTTAGGATGAGAAGAGGAATGCCGAAGCAAAAGAAAAACACCCGAAGAAGAAAACTGGAAGTACAACATACAAAAACAATAGCAAAAGCAGACAACCAAGGCTAGTGGGGCGCAAATGCGCTACTCAGGAGACCCGAAAAATGGAGGAATGAAGACCCCAACATCGCTGGAACCTCCTATTCCTAGGGTTGTCTGCAACATTACTGAAGGTGAGCGTCTTGTCCTTGACCACTTTGATGAGATGATTCTTCAAAGCCGGCAACTCCAAGGTCTCCCCCCGAAAGATGATGCTATTGTGCTTCTTCCATATCATGTAGCACATGGCACCAAAGGAAAACCGTGCTAAGCAGTGAACAAAATCCTTGCCATGAAGAAACTTTAGAGCCCAAGTGAGGTTGTCAGACCAAGATCTGTTTCTTCGCGGGAGATTACATCTCGCGGCCCAAAAAATTGCGAGACTAGCCGAGATGCGGCAATCAAAGAACAGGTGATTAACAGAATCCGATCTATCATTACAAAAAGCACAAAGCCCACTGTTTATTCTACCACAAGATAAGAGGAGAACCTGAGTGGGTAAGCGATTCCGAATAATAAGCCAAAGTATGAATTGGAACCTTGGAGCAATAAAATCATTCCATATGAGCGAAGCCCAAGGAACATGATCCTTCTTCCTCCTAATAACATCCCACGCTGAAGCTACCATAAAGGCACCAAGAGAGCTCCCGTGCTAGGTAAACCTATCCGGGGAACGAGAGAAAGTACTTGGCTAATAGAAAATACTAACAGAAAATACTAATAGAAAATACTAACATGATTTTTTTTCTCTCTCCTATGTTGGGCTCATGTGACTAAAACAACGTCATTTTTACACACCCTAGTATTGTTCACAGAGCCAAAACCTGCACGGTGCAGGTATTTATCTTTAAAATAAGTAAAAATTACTTTTATTTCTCTTAAAAAGGAAGCATATGTTTTACACCCAACAAATAGCCATGTCGTTGATATGGGTAGAGACGTGACTAAAGCTTTGAATATAGTCAAGCACATGACTCATTGTGAATTACTGATATTGACACGCATTGGCTATTATTACCAACTAGTTGTCGATAAACAACGACGTATAGTTAACAATGATCAACAAGGGTAACATTGATAAGCTATCAAGGTGTTAGAAGAGAACTAAATGCATAAGGAGCATCAAAATACGGTTACAATTTTGAAGTTGCTGGAGAACAAGGCAATTGAGATCGTGGAACAATTAGCATGTATTTTTTAAGGAAAAATTGTACAAGAACAACCATGGTATCGTAGGAGTATGGGCACAAAATTCTCGAAAATGGAGAAACATGGATACAACAGCTGGAAATTGCTCAGAACCGGTCATGGTGTCACCACTATAAATATCATTGCTTATCTGCTGAAGCCCCCTTTTCAGTTATCTTTACTTTCTTACACTGTACTTTTATATTCCAGACTTGCATTGTCAATTAAATTTCGATTTGTATCTATATTTTGAGTGTTATGTCGTCGATTAAATTCTAGTACAATATATTTCCGTTCTAAAACTTTGTTGCGATTATTCTAGCATGGTTTGCTTACATTCAGTTCTGTCATAGAGTCTGTATTTTCGAGGCCTATCAGTTAAAAAAGTTCCGGGCACGTTTTGTGTTTGTATAGTTCTATTTCAGTTGAAATTGTTGATTTCCTTGTTATACAGAACCTGTCTCATTTAATTACAAACTGAAAAATGACTCTTTAAGGAAAAACATATCTCGTCGTAGGAGATATTCCAACCAATCAGCTTTCTTGCTAATAAAAGGTATGTTAGGCAGGCTTGAGATTGCTTTTCCACACGAGCAATCACCCGTGGCACCGGTGGCGTGTGTGGGATGAGACTATCTTGCTCATAGCCTCATAGGGCAAACCGTGCGTGCTTCTAAAGTAGCCAGCCGTGGGTATGGTGAGACTGTGAGAAAGACAGGAGAAAAACAAAGGTCTTCCCAAAATTGCCAGCAAGTGTTCTGTAAGATCAAAGGGCATTTTCGTTGTGTACATATGTGCGATAGTCTGAGCGTGTGATTGCAATTTCAAGCAAGACAAATACACAAGCATTTTATGGAGCAATCTTGCTTATCGGGACTTCGAGGTTTTCTTTTCATTGCAAAAGATGAACAGCAGCTGCAAGCAATGTGCCACACTTCAAGCATAGAGAATATAACTTCGCTTCCCGCTGAGTACTTATACTACGTACTTAGGCCGCTTTTCCCTACCGACATCAAGAAGACAAAGGGACGATATTCTTAGCTAGCAACGTGTTTTCGTGTCCTGCTACTTATGCAGGTGTTTCCAGAGATCCCGATGAGCCTCCTGACATCGCCCTGCAACCGTGCTTTGCGGCTGCTTTGGTGGACGTCCTCGTGCACTTCGGCCACGCTTCCTCAGCCTACTAAATGGGGCGCTCGAAATTTTCCTTTTGCAGGTTCTTTGCCACCCCCTGCAGCAGCCTTGATGCTACAACTTGAGGTGCGTTTGGTTATACTTTTGAAGAAAGCCTTTAAGAAAGAGTTTAAGTGGCTTTTCCAAAATGCAAATTGTGTTTGTTAGATTATAATCCGAAAGTCTATTGTGAAGCACCTTTGAGCAAAATAGTGTTTTGAGAAATTATATTTACAAATGACTTTTGTGATTATAAAAAAAGAAAAAAAGTTGGTTGGCGAAGGGCAAGCGGTTGCTAGTGATTGAAATCTGTTGCCAATGGTTGACATCTGAGGTTGTAAGAAAAATGGAAAAACAAAAATTGAGTGAGGATAGTTTTGGAACAAAATTTTTATACTAAACCCTAGAGAGGGCATGTCAAGGATGCTGAAAGCCTAGCCTAGGACCTTATTTGAGCTTCTAGCCTTGTGAAGGCCAACTTTTCCCAAATTTCCTAAACACTCAGGCCAAACAAGCCTCGGACACCCAAAGTCCCTTCCCAAGGCCTTTCCCAAACATTACTCTCCGACAAGCTCACCGTTGCTGCTTGTTTAGGGTCAGAGCCCCTCGTTGAGCCAAGCCGCTTTCCAATGCCGGGCAAGCTTCCATCGTATCTTCCCTTGGCAGCATCACCTTACCGACGGTCCTTCAAGTTGGCGGCCTCTCTTGCACTCCTTGGTCCGTCTTGATATTGCCAGGTCAAATCTAGTTTAGGTAAGTCCAAGGTTGTTTGATTAACATATAACTTTTTGTTGCATATTATTAGATAAAATGACCTTATGTGTTTTGATTAGTTCTTGCATTAATAAGGAAGTGTTAAGGCTTCGGACCTTCGAAACAAAAGGTTGGACCCCTAACTTTCTGTTGCATATTTTAATGTTCGATTAAGTTTATTTATTGTCATGTGTGGCATGTCATGTCATTTGCTTCTTTAGAACTTACGTCCATGAGTTAGAGTTTTCATATTTAGTGTCACGGATAGAATTCATATGGGCTTAAGATAGTTTATAGTTTTCATTAATATAAAAAAAAATAGAAAAATGTCGGTTAGCTTGCATGTAAATTCAATATTAAGTAGTCTCGTGGCATGCACGTTATTTAAAGTAAGGCATTTGGAAGATCATACATTCTTAGAGTTTTCCATAACTAAGCCATATGGATAATGTTAGTAATTAATTGCATCACATCCATCATCTGCATTCCACGTAGTTTTTAACACTTAAATTATGGCACCCCCTTTAATTATTCACTGCGAAGACAAGGTTTTGTTGTAAATATGGATTGGAATTTTGGCCAAATTCAGTCCAGCCCATGAGTGGTGATTGTCAAATTACTTGGTCAAACCAAAGATGTTTAGTTTGACTTCAAACAAGAAATCCGAAGCGATGGAGATGGAGAGGGCGGGAGTTTCGGGGAATTTTCAGGAGTGTTCGGTGTTGGTTCCAAAAGGAAGTTAGAAATGGAAGAAAAGAGATGATCTATGATTAGATGGAAGCATAAAAATAGGGCTTGGGATCGGGCGGTTGTTTCTGTTCTGTGTTTGCAGAGGTAATATGGGCAAATTCAAAGAAAGAGTTGAAAGCAAGAGACGCAGAGCCAAAGAGTTGGAGATAAAAGATAAGAGCGCCCTTTTAGCTAAGTTGGTGGGATTTGACGCTATCATCGAGGACAAAGGATGAGATCGAATAAACAAACGAAATCTGGGTTTTGAAATTTCAAAGCTTCAGGGACTCTTTCCTGGATAAGACGATCCCCTCGTAAATGTATACCTCACGTCTCATCAGATTCCCTCAGGCAGTCTGCAAGGAGTTCCAGCGAACAGCAGCCAGCTCCGGTGAGGCGTCAGGGGAGTCTAGCGAGCGGCCAGCTATCCCGGCGCGCTCTCGAAACAGTCCCTACACCCCCGCGGCTTCAGCGTCCAGCGACTCCGGCGATTCCCCAGCATCTTAACCGCTCTTCGGCAGGTCCAACTCATTCATCCTAACCAAACCTGTACGTCGCTCTCCAGCTGCTACCAGTCGTTGATCGTACTCGGATTGTGGCCGGCCCTCAAGGACATCACTGACGGCTCTAACAAGCGCCTTCCCACAGCTCTGGCGATCCCTCCAGCTTGTGGCCTTCTTCCTACTTTGCCGCGACCTCTTTGGTGCCCTGGGTTAGTCTTAATCAAGGTAATATTGTCACCTCGAGGGGCGTTGTCGTGCTCCCTAATTGAAGGAATGGCTTCCCACAGAGGAGAAGGCCTGCGCCTTCAAGGACTTCATAAAAAATTTCACGTACCCTACACTCACAGAAAATCGATAGAGAAAACAAGGAGTGATTCAAAAGGAAGTCTTTGTAAAAGCAAGGTGAAGCATTTTTCTCTCCCTGGTGGTCTGCAGGAGTTCCTGGTGACGTCTTGCAGCAACAGTGAGTGCTCAACAACAGTCAGTGCCGAACGGGCCTGACTAAGCGTGCCATGTCTCTGCTAGCTGGTCCATGACGTGACGCAAGGAGTTCCAAGCGAGTCTCCAGCAGCGGTTCGGTCTGTCCAGCAACACTCTCAGTTCCTGCAGCCACCATCGCGCCCAGTTCACCTCGTAGTGCTTCGGCCCATCGTATCCAGCCTGTTGTGTCCAGCCAGCATCCAGCGAGCTTTGGGTGGGGAAAGTCCGGGTGACCCAGCACCGAACCAAGCTCAGCCACTACTTTTCTGCACTCCCTACAGCGTCAGCCCATCAGCGCAGCTCCTCCTCCCAGCACAGGTAAGCCCAGAAACTGCTTATCCTGCGCCAGAATCTCGGTATTAAATTTGTTCAGCACCTTCCGGTTACGTCCCGGTGGCTTCCTGGAGGGCGTACAGCGAGCAAGTTTTTGCATTGTTCTGACAAATCCATACTAGCAAACACTGGCAATTTCCTGCGAATCTTGCCGCGCGCCGACAGCCCCGGCGGTACCAGTCCAGAAATTCCGGAACCGACAAGCTTTCCTGACGCTCCTGTGCACTACCCATTGCCGGCCATCCTCTTTGAGCCATCCGAATAAGTCAAGGTTGCTGATTTGCTCGTGCGGTGTTCAGGAATCAATTACAAAACTATTTTGAGGTTGGAGGCCCAAGTCCAACCCCGAGGGACGCGTGGACTTGCACGACACACAACGCATAAAAGGCGAGCACCGGACTTTCCTGCGACACCTCCAACACGAACGAGCCTTGCTTTTACATCTTGCCGGTGTCCCAGACATTGTACTGCAGCACCAACTGTCGACGGACCGTCAATGCTTCCAGGCTTCTCGTTAACCCACCTGCAACGTCCACAGGTTGGTCCTCAGCCACCTCGCATTGTGGAGACCATTAAATCCAGCTCCCTCGCCGGTGACCATCAAGTGACAGCCGTGTCCCTACCTCACATTAAATCTTTAGGTTCAACTTAAACAAGGTAGGTCAAGCTTTGTCCAATGTCCTTAGGTTATTTTGATTATTTCTTGCATTGATTAAGGCCATTGAGACTAAAGAATGGAGCCTTAACCTTGTTTCTTGTCTTGTTGGTGACTAATCAGGTATCTTTTGCAATAGACTTAGATTGCTTTGAAATAATATGTCATTAAGTTGAATTAATTTTGAGTAAGAAACATATTTTAATGCTTCACGAGATTTATTAATCGTCACATATATATTGTAATGTTATATGGCACGTACATATGTGTAAAACTTAGGGGTATCCATGATTTAGAGATTCCATATTAGAATCATGCATTTAATTCATATAGACTTAGGGTAATTTATATTTTTCACAATCAAATAAAATCAAATAAAAAATGTCGTTCTAGTTATACATAGATAGCATATAGGATTAGTTAGTCTCATGACATGCAAGCATATTTCACATTATTATCTTCCTTTTAAGTTTATATGTCGCAGAAGCTTTCGCATTGGATTGCAATGGAGCTGAGCTTTTAAGTTTTTTAGTGCATCGAGGTTTTTTCTTTCCTTTAAGTAATTTATTTATATGTTTTGATTATTGAGCATTACACTACTTGTTTGTGCACCCGTATGATTACCTATTGCATGTTAATAGTTTAAAATTAAAATCGGCCAAGATTGCTTGCAAAATATTTTTTAAATAAAGAGAAAAGCTACCAAAGGCCTAGCGTAATCAAGTCCCAAATTTATTAAATCTATAGTTGCAAAGTAGAATGTACTCCCACATTTTACTCGTTATTTGATCAACCGATAATTAATTATTGGCGACTCCAATAAGTAAGAAATTTTCTTGTTAAATCAAGTACCAAGTTGCTATGGGTGGAGACTTGGGAGAGTCTATGCTAAACTCAAGTGAAGGCATCATGAGAGGAACCTTTGTTCTCGTTTTCATTATGGTTTAGTAGTCCATTAACTTTCCTTGTTGGTTCAACTAAGTTTGTTGGTTCAACTAAGGTCACGACAATAGTTCATACAACATGAAAATAAGATAATGAGTTGCATCATTCAACTATTAGCTGCATATTAATGGCTAGTTCATTAGGCCGCACTAGAAATTTAAGGTTAAAATTTGTTGTTTTCAAAAAAATAAAAATAAAAAGTAGCATTTTATATAGTTTGTACTTATAATATATGCTATATTGCACATAGGTTTTAGATTATATTTTCACTAATCTTTTAGTACTTTAGGTCATGCATTTTTAATCAAATTCGTAGTTAGAATTGCTTATTGATTTAATTTGTAGACTTTTAGGGTCATTTGTCTTTTTGTTAATTAACAAAGAAAAGAAAAGAAAAGAAAAGAAAACTGAATTAGGGAGTATCATGTAGATTGCATTAATTAGGAGAATTATTTTTTAAAAATTCATAGTGCATGTCATTTAGTAGGCTCATGTCATTTAGTTTTAATTTTAACTTGTATCTCATATAGATATCATTTAAAATTAATATAAGTTGAATCTCATATAAAATAATTGAGAATTCATTATGATGTCACATAGATGACATTCCATCTTGATCAATTATATGCTCTTCATGATCATGTACAAGTATTTTCATACCAACAGGGCAATTGTTTGATTGGCACAAAATATACAGTGATACTTTCTCATATAATGAAATTCTAGCGAAAGACCGCATTCTTTGATCTGAAGTTAAGTCGGTTGCTTTATTTTCATTCAGGCCACAATTCTCTTTTTTCTTTTTTTTTTTCTTCTCATCGCAGTCATTTTTGTCTTTGTGTTATAAAAAAAGACACTCGAGGAAAAAATTACCAAGGAGTGGGCATTCAAAAGAAAGAGTGATGGCATGGCATGGGTCCAACTCAAGTGCACGAGCTGAACAATGCACTGCTACACTTGTCAGATCGTCAGGATAAGAGCCAACTCAAGTGGGCGATCTGTCTCGAGGTGAACAGTGCACTGCTACACTTGTCAGATCGTCAGGACAAACTCACTTCAACTCCTTCTCTTCCTCACGGTAAAGTTGTAACATCCGCTAATTCTTCCACTATAGTCGAATGCCTCACTTCGGAGAAGATATGATGGATAAGATCCTGAAGTCGATAAGTTTGGGACAAACAAAGGTCAAATATGACTATTATGTCCTAAACTCCAAAATGGCGAGGGCTATTAGTGATATCAACGATATCATTTTCATTGGATAAGATAAATCGATAAAACTGTTTAAACAACTAGTAATATCATTTTTGACGTTGATGAGCACTGATATGATTGGACGAGTTTGAATAACTTGAAGTACAGGCATCTTCAATTATTCGCACATCTCTGAGTAGGAGAGTATTTCATGCTTTCTAGGATTATTACTTTTATTTTTTAAGGGTGAAATATTAGAAAACAATCAAATTCTATAAAATCTAGAAAAAAAATCAAAAATCGTAGAAAAGAGGAAAAACTTATACACAAGAGAGTGTGTGAATAATTAAAGATGGTCCATTCTAAGCTATTCGAACTCATCCAATCATCTTGTTCCTCATTAATGGCAAAGGTGGTATCAGCAGTCGCTTAGACAGTTTCATCATCCGCAAATCATTCCATCCATTGGGCATGATGTCCTTGATATCAATATTAGTACTTGGCAGTTTGGTGTATAAGACACAGTAGTCATATTTGTTGTTTGGTTGTCCCAACGTATTGACTTCTGATCACATTCTTTATACCTCTTCCAAACATTTGACTTCCACTTCTAGGAAGAATTAGCAGATGTTATAGTGAGCTCTACTCGACTCATTGCATGTGACTTTGGAGGAGGAGGTGGAGTCGGAATGAGCTTGTCTAAGCTATTTGACAGGTGTAGCAGAGGATTGTTCAGCTCGTCCACTTGACGTTGGGGCCGTGCCATCCTATCATCCTTTCCTTTGAGTGCCCACTTCTTGGTCGTTTCTTCTCTGAGTGTCATTTTTCTTGAACACAATGATGAAATGAGTGCGATGATAAAGGAAAAGGGAATTTATGCCTTCAACGATATTGTCCTTAGGAATGAAAACACAGCAACTGACTTATCTTCGGATCAAATGGGAATGTAATCTTTTGCTAAGGTTTCATTATAAGAGAAAGTATCACTCAATGGGTATCTTGTGCCTTTCAAACAATGCCCCCCTGAAAAGAACATATTTGTACATGAAGGGCATATGATTGACCAAGCTAGAATCGTTTGTGTCATGCAAAATTCTAAATTGTATGATATGACATTTAACATTTATTAATTCAAAATGTCATCTTTATGAGATACCAATTAAAATTAATCCTAAATAACATGCGACCTACTCAATGACATGCGATATGAATTTTATCAAAATCAATTCTCCTAATTAATGCAATCTATATGATACTCTCTAAATCAACTGTTTTGTTCTTTTTCTTTGTTAATTAATAGAAAGACATGACCCAAAAAGTCCACAAATTAAATGAATAAGCGATCATTTCTAAACATAAATTAGATTAAATATGCATGACCTGAAGTACTACAAGATTAGTGACAAATGCAATTTAAATCATAAAACATATTTTAAATGCGTGACATGTTAAATATGCAATCCTAAGTCACTTAGCATATATCAAAATAACTATGGACCAATTCTATAATGGAAACTACGTGAAATGCTATTTTTAATTTTTATTTTATGAAAACAGCAAATTTAAATCCTAGAATATCAATATGATCTAATGAACTAGCCATTAAGATGCAACTAATTGTTGAATGATGCAATACTAACTCATTATTTTATTTTTCATGCTATATGATCTATATGCAATGCGGATGATGCATGTGAAATTGGTAACTAACATTATCTATATGACTTAATTATTATTAATTGACACTAAGAGTGTATGGTTTTCCAATATCTCGCATTAAATAACAAATGTCTTGGTTCGGACGCATTTTGTAGCCAAACGCGTTGCTCTACTTTTGGCCTCCGATCTTGCCTGAACTTTTAATTAATAATTGAAAATTTCCTTCGATTTTCTCTCCGTTCAGCCGTGATTTGCCCCCAGACATATCGAGATTCCCCCAATCTTGCCTAGATACAATTCGTTTCCCTCTTGGACTTGTTTCCGTCTCTATTTTGTCGTTTTCCTTCTTTGTTCGGACTGCTTGATCTCAGCCAAAACTTCCCGCTACATGAATTGTTCTCTTACAAAAGAACATGATGCGAGCTTCTTCACCGCGAGCGCGCATGCGTGTTTATTGGCACTGGGGTTTTCGTGTGCTGTGAGTTCATACGTCCAATTGAGTTGTTTAATATGTAAAATGCTATAGGTCTGGGTGTAATATAGCTATGGAAAACGCTCGAGTGTATCAATGATTATTGCTCTATGATTCTTTGATTATATAGTGAATTATTTATTGTTAGCTCTCTCTGTAGAGTGGGTACCGATATTTTGACCGAACCATGGAAATCCCTGTTATTCTCATTGTCTCTTGTTTAATTTTTTGGTTATTTTTGTTCATTTAATTGCAAGATCCGATAGTTTTCGTGTTAATCACAACAATTCTAATGCCAATTTAACTGGTGATTTAGTTGAATGCAAATCAACTTCTGGTTATGCTAAATAATGACACCATGGCGGGGAGAAGCAAGAAGAAGCAGTATGGTGTATGCATAACAACAATGGAGTTTGAATTCATTGTAGGCTGTCCTGCGGTGCAAAAAGCTGTTTGTTTGGTTGAGAAAGATTTCTGGATCATTTGGTGGTCGCCGAAAGTTCAAAGGATCCAGTGATGACACATTGTGATATTAAAGCAGCATTTGCTTTTCTGAAATTCCCCTAAAATCACTCGAAGACCAAACACATCGACTGACTACCATTATTGCTTTGGGAGAGACGTTGCAGCAGACAGAGAAGTTGCAGAGAAATACACAGCTACGCATTATAAAATAGGAGATCCCTTCACAAAGCCTCTTCCCAAAGAAGTGCATGATAGGTACGCAAATGCTTTGGCATTGCGTATAATGTAAATTCTGTTCTATTTTGCATTGCAGTATGTAATATGCTCTGTTAGAGTAAATGAAAGACGTGAGATGTCTTCGTTAGAATATGCTTTATGTTCTAGAGATGAACTGTAATCCTCTACGAATTGGAGGCGCCCACAGACATCAAAATGAGTGTAAAAAACATGGCAGGCAGGCTTGAGATTGCTTTTCCCACACAAGCAATCACCTCTGGCACTGGTGGCGTGCGTAGGATGACTCTCACGCTCAAAGGGCAAACTGTGCGTGCTTCTAAAGTAGTCAGGCGTGGGTACGGTGAGACCGAGAGAAAGAGAGGAGAAAAACAAAGGTCTTCCCAAAATTTGTTTTGAAATCGCACGTCAATTCTAGAAAATAATGCTTGCAAACAATTCACCGAACATAATATAATAATAAAATAATATAATCAGACATAATATAATAATAAAATAATAGAATCAAAAGAACACGCCATAAAATTTGTTATCAAAGTTCACCTAAACCTGAGCTATGTCTCCACGCAGAGGCATTCTACGAATCGACTAGACTTTAGAAAAAGTTGGAATACAATGATAATCTTCTCTCAAGATTAGGGCACAAAGAGATTGAGAACCCTTGTAAAAAAAAAACTCACTTTTTTCTTCTCTCTTTTTCTTGCCTCTTTTTTTTTCAATGTCTTGACGGCTAGTGTCTTGCCATCATAATATAAAGATAGCAGTTTTAACCTAAAAGCAAATTTGATATAAAAGACAAAAAAGCCCCTAAAAAATATTTGGCTTCATCTATAACAATCTCTCACTTGAAGATAAATATACCAAAGAGCCAAGCAACTTTGTATCCATCTTCTTCAAAAAATAATAGTTGAAAAACTTGTGTCTTTGTGATACTCCTCATCAATCAACATGGAGTAATACCAATGGTAATAGTACAAAAAAATATGCTCCTCTTTATCTACTATCTTGGTTAACATGTCAGCTGGATTCTTTGAGTCATTAATCTTCTGTAACTTTAACCCATTATCTTTCAATGCTGATCTAATAAAGTGATAATGCTTCTTGACATGTCTAGTCCTTGAGTGATAAGTTGCATTCTTTGCTAAGTGCACTGCACTTTGACTATCACTCCACAATGTACTGACTGGCCGTTTTTGATGTAGCTCATCCATGTAATCTTGTAATCATATGATTTCCTTGGAGGCTTCTATAATCGCCACGTATTTTGCCTCGGTCATCAATAAAGCCACCACTTTTTGTAATTGAGATACCCAACTCATTGTTGTACCTGCAACTGTAAAGACATATCCAATCGTACTCTTATCACTATCTTGATCACCCGAATGATTTACGTCTACATAACCTTGCAACTCTAGAGATGTACCACCATAACAAAATGAGTAATTGGAAGTACTTGCTAGATATCTTAATATCCATTTCACTACATTCCAATACTCTCTACTTGAGTTCTACATATATCAATTCACGGATCCCACTACATGTGCAATGTCTGGTCTCGTGCTCACCATGGCATACATTAAACTCCTCACTGCTGATGCATATGGAACTATCGCCATCTCATTTTTCAAAGCCTGAGTGCTTGGACACATATTACTGGAAAGTTTAAAGTGACTCGCTAGAGAAGTTGCAATCGGTTTTGCCTTGTCAATGTTAAATCTCTTTAACACCTCGTTCACATAGTCTTCCTGCGATAGTCATAATTTCTTATTTTTCATGTCCCTGATGATTTTCATGCCTAAAATATTCCTGGCCTCTCCTGAGTCTTACATAGCAAACTGTGATGATAACATTCCTTCACTTCTACGATTCTCTTCATATTGGAACTAGCCATCATCATGTCATCCACATATAAAGAGAGATACACAATATTACAATCATCATACTTGCGAAAATAAACACAGTGATTAGATTCATAGTGTGCAAATCCTTTTTCATTCATGAAACCATCAAATTTTAGGTATCATTGCCGTGAAACTTATTTCAAGTCATACAAGCTTTTCTTTAAGCGACATACCATGTGTTCCTTACATTTGACTTCAAAACCCTTAGGTTGTGCCATGTATAATTTTTCATCTAAGTCACCGTGTAAAAATGTTGTTTTTATGTCTAATTGCTCAAGATGAAGATCCTCCACTATAACTATACTCAGCATAACTCTTATTGATGTCATTTTCACTACAGGTGAAAATATCTTGGAGTAATCGATCCCTTCTTTTTGAGAAAAGCCCTTGACTACAAGTCTCGCCTTGTATCTAATACTATCATATGCTTCATTCTTAATCTTGTACACCCATTTGTTTAATAAAGCTTTTTTACTTGTGAGAATCTTGGTCAACTCCCAAGTTTTGTTATGAAGTAATGAGCTTATCTCGTCTTTCATAGCACACTCCCATTGCAAGTGAGATGAGTCGCCCTTTGCCTCATTGTAAGTCTTCGATTCCCCCAAATCTACATATAAGACATGGCTCAGAATAGTATTAGCTGATGGATCAAAATTACATTTGGCTTTCTCGCACATGTAAACCTTCTCAAGATAGGTACTTCAGGGTCGTTCGTTTGCTTCGAATCACTACGTTCCTCTTGAACTACCTCTTCACTGATAATAGGCTTATCTTGAACCTCTCTTTCAAGTGCACTTTGATCTACTATAAACATCTTCATGGGTATTGTGTCTAATTCAACATATTCTGGTTGTACTACATTCTCATGCTTTGTTTGACGATCCTTATACATATTTTCTTCATGGAATACCACATTTCGACTGCGGATGACTTTGTTATTCTCATAATCCCAAAGTCTATAGCCATACTCATCGCCACCGTATCCGATAAAGACACACTTCTAGGACTTGGTATCAAGTTTTTTCCTGTCCTCCTTGTTAATCAAAGCATATGCAATACAACCAAACACCTTTAGATGTAAATAATTAATCTTTTTACCTTACCACCGCTCTTGTGGTATTTCTCCATCCAACACACTAGATGGACTTCTGTTGATAAGATAAATGGCTGCATCAATTGTGGTGGCCCATAAGTGTAGCGGGAGACCCGCGTGTAGCCTCATGCATCTTGCACGTTCTAGAATAGTCATGTTCATCATTTCAGCTACACCATTCTCTTAAGGAGTTCTAGGAACAATCTTTAACCCATGTATGCCTTTTTGACTCAAATATTCTGCAAATTCCTTACTCATGTATTCATCACCATTATTAGACTTCAGAGCTTTAATCTGATAACCTGTTTCTTTTTCTACCATGGTCTTCCACATTCTGAACATCCCAAATACTTCTAATTTTTCTCTAAGAGCATAGACCCAAGTCTTCATTGTTGCATAATTAATGAAGGTGACAAAATATCTCTTACCGCCATAAGAAAGTTCTTAAACAGGTCCCCATACATCAGTATGAATCAACTCTAGCTTCTCGCCTTTATTTTGTTGCCCATTCAATTGAAAACTAACAGTCTTCGGTTTTCTATAAATGCAACTTTCGCAAAAATCTAACTCAACTTTTTGTAAACCTGGAAGTAATTTCCTCGAGTGTACTGCTTTACACATTTTTCACTAAGATGTCTCAAACGATAATGCCAAAGAGTAGACAAATTACATGTAGCTATTGTAGTTGTAACCATATCATCGATATTGTCTCCTTGGAGAAGGTAAAGTGTACCCGTACACTTTCCCCTTGCTACCACTCTCGATGTTATCTTCTACTCTCCGCATCTAAAGGTTACTACCAAACCTTCTTGGTCAATTTTATTGGTTGAAATCATATTTTTCTTTAATTCTGGAATATTCCTAGTTTCATGTAGAACTAGACGTTCTCCATTTGAGATGTTCATAGTCACAGTTCCTTTCTCAATAATAAGACACATGTGGCCGTTTCCCACAACCACTTATCCAAAATCTCCATTGGCATAATCATCAAATATGTTTATTTGCGAGGTGCAATGAAAAGAAACACCGGAATCAATAAACCATTTATCTGTTGTCAAGTCAAACCCTGCAAACAAACACAAGTTATATAGCAAAGATTCATCGCTAACCACATTAGCTCATCGATTCTCATCTTACTGCTTTTTTTTGTAGGCTTCACACTGAAACCTCCGGTGTCCGATTTTGTGACAAAACCAACACTCATCTTTTGCAACCTATCTCTTACCCCTTGATTGTGATCTGCCATGCCTGCTGAATTTCCTCTACTTTTACTTCTTCCACAATTCCCCACTGTGAGTGCCGTTGAAGATGTAGATGTAGAAAAATTATCTCCACCCGAGACTTTCATTTGCATCTCTTCATCCATAATACTACTCACAGCATCATCAAGAGTTAAATTATCCTTCATGGTGCTCGAAATTCCCTGCACTACGGTATTGTAACTTTTTGGAAAAGAACATAAAAACAATAAAGCTTGAAGTTTCATATCTAAATTTATGTCTGCAGATTCTAATTGACCCGTGACCTGCGTGAAACTATTAATATGCTCTGCCACAGAACCTCTATCAGATAACTTCATATTAACCAGTTTTTTCAGCAAAAGTACCTAATTTGATGTGGACGGCTTCTCATAAATATTTGTTAGAATATCCATTGCTTCTTTTGCAGTTTTTGCTTTCGCGATGTGGTGCTCTGTCTTTTTTGTTAACCCTAGACGAATCGTACCTAATGCCTTTCGATCAAGAATTTTCCATCCGACTTCTACTGTCGGATCCATTTCCGCCATCTCAGGTTTCCAACCCTCAAGTGATGCATAGAGATATTTTTGATAAAGATAATCCTCGATTTGCAATTTCCACCATCAGAAATCCTTCCCATAGAACTTATTGATTCTGATTTTATCTTTTGCCATACTGTTTGTTTTCAATTGAACGTCACCGAAAAGCCCTCGATGTTCTCGATTAGCCAAACCAAGCTCTGATACCAGTTGTTACAAAATCGCACATCGATTCTAGAAAATAACGCTCACAAACAATTCACTGGACATAATATAATAATAAAATAACATAATCATAAGAACACGCCAGAAAATTTGTTATCGAAGTTCACCCAAACCTAGGCTACGTCTCCACGCAGAGGCACTCGGCGAATCCACTAAACTTCAGAAAAAGTTGGAATACAACGATTATCTTCTTTCAAGATTAGGTCACAAAGACATTGAAAACCCTCATAAAGAAAAAACTCACTTTTTTCTTCTCTCTTTTTCTTGTCTCTCTATTTTCTTTTTCAGCGTCTTGACGGCTAGTGTCTTGCCATCACTAATATAAATATACCACTTTAAACCTAAAAGCAAATATGATAGAAAAGACAAAAAAGCCCCTAAAAATATTTGTCTTCATCTATAACAAAATTGCCAGCTATGTATGATAGTCCAAGCACGTGATTACAGTTTCAACCGACACGAATACACAAGCATTACATGGAGCAATCTCGCTTCTCGGGAAGAACAGCAGCTGCATGAAATGCGCCACCCCTCAAACATAGAGAATAATGTAACTTTGCTTCCCGGTGAACACTTAGACAAGGTACTCAGTCCCCTTTCACCTACCGACATCAATAAGACAAAAGGACGATATTCTTAGCTAGCAACATGCTTTTGTGCCCGCTACTTGTTAATGAATCGAGTTCGTGTTGCGACCACGAATGATTAAAGCCATCCAGTCATGATATCGATTTTCAAATTAGTAGACCGGCTGCCTCAATGTCACATGTTTCTGAGCAAAGCATCCGCACTTTTCCTCCTGATCGCACGTTGATGTCCCTCTTGGAATAGCGGCTGGTGCAACCAGCTAATCAAGCTCATGATAGCCTTTGAGAAGTTTTGAAAAGAGAATGGCCGACGAGAAGAAGGAACAAAACAATGAGTAAAAAGTGTACCATCCAATTTCAATCTTGTTGATCTGTCGATCTCTCAACAGAGTCCATAATGATGTCCAATTATTCCTAACTTGAGAGGAAACCATCCTGGATAAAATAAATTACGTGCGTTTTCTGCCTGCCGAAATTTGGAAAATTTAGTTTCAATGGCTTCCTTAGTTATTGACCCTTATGTATTTGAAAGCTATTTTTTAGATTAACTATGATAACGTTTCAAGACAAACCGCAAAAGCAAAGTTCTCTATGTGCTTTGCATGAAATGAAGCTTCTTTTTAACAATTCTTCTATTTTCAGAAGTGTCAATTCATAAGTTGAAACTATTATATATCTTAGATGAAAGCTAACGACATCGTTCCTTCACATGTAATTAAAAGAGAATGGCGTGATGTGGAATTGATGCTTCAATAACCATACGCAAATTTGTAAGAGTACTGCCGATTCATTTAAAATATTGAGCAAAATTGACATATGGTTTACCTTTTAAATGCTCTAATACTTACCCTCATATGCAGCTTGATGGTAGTTCAAATTGTGAAGTGCACAAAACATTTGCCGAAGTCCATTGAAATCTCGTATTTAATTAATGTGGAGGTGTGCATATAAATTTATATGCTCTAGGCACTATCTCCTTCATTCGGTGTTTGCATAGTTTAATAACGTACCTTTGATAAATATTTCTTTTGACTTAATGTGACATTAGAGCACTTTGGATTATAATATGATCTTTAAGGCTGAGAATCATAGAAAGTGATGGAACTCCATGATCCTTCAGCTTCGCAAGATAAATGCAAAAAATTAAAGGTTGCTATGCCTTGGCTTGCTAGTTACGTTGCTTTTGGTCCTGGTAATTAACACTTCATCTCGGGTTGGTTGGCATGGGAGGAATATGTAATTACACGAAATTTGCGCATTATTAGTACACAAAAATATAAAACTCCAACGTATTAAACTTAGTGAAAACTTTCGATACTTCAATGAAATTTCTCCTGATTAGAAGTGCAAACAAGAAGGAAAACATACGCACGATCAATTGGTTAACAATATGTAATGTGATCAACTCATATGCTAGGGTAAACGGAGATATTACTTGTCGAAGTCTAGTGAGGATTAACGAGAAGAACGTTTGATTACATCTTTTATCAAACAAATGATCAGTAAATCAACCATGCAAATTTACGGAGAAAATTGTCCCAAAAGTCATAGACTTATTGTATGGAGGCCAATTCACTATTAAACATTTCAAATGTGCAACGTTTTGACGATTTTGCCAATTTAGCTCTAAACATTTTTTTTTTTCGATTTGTCAATGTTATTTTTCTAATCAAATATCCAAATAATAGGTTTAGGATTAATTAATAAATTTTCAAAATTTTTACGATTAAATGACACAAAGAAGGTTTAGGATTAAATTGGTATTTTATTAAAAAGTGTAAGACTTAATTGGCACAATTAAAAGGTTTAAGATTAAATTGGTTGTTGTACAATAGGTTTAGGACTTTGATGGAGTTTTTTTCCCAATTTTATATGGCCTTTCATCATAAGTGCCTAAACAGCTTCATCTCCAGAACATAAATAGCAAGTTGATAGTGATTATGAGGATAGTGAAAATAGTGGAACTATAACAACTTAATCTGATGAGGGTGTGGAGTGGTCGCCAAGGCTAGAGAACCTAAACAATCGACAGCTCTTGGTAGAGAGGGCAGGAATAAACTAAACTATGCATCGAACAAGAGGAGAGTGATTATGAGATCTGTTTATGAAAATTGGAATTAACTCACTAAAGTGCTTTGGAACTTCAAAGTTAAGTATGCTCAAATTGGGAGCAATTCCAGGACAGATGACTTTCTTGGAATGTGCTCACCTATATGTTAAAGGATAAAATCGTGAGGCTCGTATGGGACAGACGCGAATAATATTTTGAGTGAGTTAAATCCAAGGCGCATGACCCCTCCAATAGGTGTGTGGTGCTTGGATGAACCACACAAAAGTTGGTAGGCTTGTAATGGCCCAGTTTGATAAGGGTGGAGAGTGGTCATGAGGGCTAGAGGGCTTGGACAAGGAGTGATGCCTAAAAGATTTTAGGATGACAAAGGAGTAGGAATAAACTAAACTATGCATTGAACATGGAAAAACGATTCTGAGAGAGATATATAATATATATATGAAAACTGGACTTAATTTATAGAGGCGTATTTTGGCATAATGCTAATGCTTAATTGTGGAACTCCAAAATTTAGCATGCTCAGGCAGGGGAACACTTCCAAGATGGTCGACATCTTGAGAAAGTGCCCACCTATACGTCAAAGGACAAAACCGTGAGGCTAATGATAGGATAAGTCAAAGCGGACAATATCTCAAGTGAGTTAAATAAAAGACATCATATAAATCATGTAGAGTAATTATTGTCTATTCACATGATGAAGAACTGCATATTAATACAGAAAACACTAGTACCCTAGTGCTGACAATGAAATATCGTTTCCTCTTTACAGAATAGTAGACTTCGGCAAATTTTACTACATCAAAGCGAAAGTAGATAAATGTGGCCATCTGCTTCCAATAATTACTCCGCCTCATTTGCCATTGATAGCGTTGTGCTATCAACATATGCAACCAAACTTTAACCTGTCTGCGCTGTTTTGATGGTTGGCCATTTTTGTCATCACATGTCGGAAAAGGATGATACTCAAATCGCCCCGAATCCGTAAGCCCAGGTGGCGAATCCGATGGGGTTTCTCGACTGAAAAAGATGTACTAATTACTTGAATGCCAAATGTTCATATTAATTTGCGCCAACTCCAAACCTTCCTCCACGTGATGTCCCTATATACTTATTGGAAGGTTAATTATATAAAGGCACAGGCAGCGAAATTACATCTTATTTTCAATATTTGCCCAAATAATGCATGAATAATACAATGAAAAGATCAAATAAAATTCGATGTACCATCTCCAGATTTCGATCCCAAAATGATGGATAAGAGAGAACATCATATCCGCTTTCATGAAAAGAAAGATTGCATTTCCTGCACAAAAATTGCGACTATGATTGCACCGCCTACTTTCTTTATCTCTACACCCGTTGCTTTCAACGTAGGCTTTTATATCATCTTTATGCTTTTACCCCCTCATAGAAAAAGCCACAAGAGGGATTTGGAAGCACGTGAAGAGAGAGAGAGAGAGTATGTAATGATCTTGCAGGATCAGTGCACACACACCTTTTATCCCGTCAAGTCCGGTTGGCCGACGACCTTTCGGCAACTTGCAGAGAAACGTGAGACTCCCAAAAGCTTGTGCCGAAAAAGAGAAGATGGTTCTAGTTCCAGGGCCTCGCATGAGAAGAAGAGAGCTCAATGTAGCCAAGGACAAACTTGCCGAAAAAGGCGGAACCCGTCCTCTGGTAGGTTAACCAATTCCGGCAAGTCATCCTTGGCTGCATTAAACTCTCCGCCTCTTCATGCAAGGCACATCGACCTCGCAACAATAAATTGGCGAAACGTGACGTCCCTGAAAATTTGCCCTCTTCGGACAGAGGGCGTTTCGAGCTCTCTAGTTTCTAGGTCTGTTATCGACAAGTCAGCCTCGCATGATAGAGAAAAGAGCCCTATGTAGCCAAGAACAACTTGCCGGAGCCGGAGGAATTCGAAACGCATCGAAGGAGGAGTCTTATTTTTCAACAAATGCCGGCAAGTCATCCTTGGCTGCAGTGACCTCTATAGCTCTTCATGCGAGGCCTCTCATCACATACAGCAGACTACTCTCTTTGTTTTTCTGTGTGTAGAACTTGAAGATGGGGTGCGGTATTTATATTGATCGGATTGTGTAGTAGTGACTGGAGAATTATGACCGCTCATATTTTAGAAATTCCAAAAAAAGCAAGTGGCTGTAGTGACAGCCAAAGGCCACACTCGGCGAAAAAACCAACAAAAGCACCGAAAACATTCGTCGACTTTTGAATAATCTCGGTTTATTTTGAAAAAAGGCATTTTGCAGAAATCTTGTCATGCACTGCCTTACTCAAATGGGTGTGGCAGAGTGGAGCCGAATTGCAAGATTTGAGGGGCCTATTCTTCATTATTATGATTATTTTTGCCATTATTTGACGTTTAAGAGGGTGGGGTGAATATTTGAATGGCTTTGCATGGAATAGAATCTTGACAGATGTGTGATATGGCCCCACAAATTGGCCAAGACCATTCCATGCCAACCACACCATCTGCATTTGTCAACCCTTTATGGGTTCGAATAATATGCACCAATTAGGCATTTTCCTTTTTTATTTCCCCAAAAGAATAAAGCATTTCCCTTTGTGGTCCTTTTATATGTAAAAGGGGTGGAAAGGGATAATCACTGTGGACGCCCTTCTTCTCGTTTTCTAAAGAGTTTCATACCCCCAGTTAGAATGCTCTGTTTCCATATAACTACTACCCATTCTAAGTGAGCCCGTAATCGCTATGCCACCGACCGCAAGTTAAAGTAAAACCAAAATGATCCCTATGCTTTGCACGCATAAAATCTACGACACAAAAAAGAAAATCGTGATTTCTTGTAATTGAGAAAAAAACAGGGGATTTAACCTATGATCAATGGAGTTGCAAACTACATGGAAATAAGTTATAACTTAGCCAACCACCTCATTAGTCAAGCGTTAATATATATGAGGAGCTCTTAGCCTAAGAATGATTAGTCTTGATGCAATGAAGGCTACATTTAGTGAGCCGGATAATTCTGAATACAACTAACTCATATCATTTATGGTGTTTAGGGTATACAAATTATGGATATGTAGGGATAGGACTCTAATTTAGATTAAAAAAAAAAATCCATCTAGAGGGTGGGATATACCTAGGTAGGATACCTCCTATCTTGGAGTTTTTCTTTTTTTTGAAAAAAAATTTAAAAAAGAAAAATGTGAGCCATGGTTGATCGACACCTTAGACTAGTGCGAGATTCCACATATTTGAACAAGTTCCATTGTGACACAAGCTTCACATTCTCCAATTAGAGCTAGATCCACTATTTCAAACCTTGAATTTGAGATGTTTTGAGGTGCGGTATCCTAGATTAGAGGTTGCCAACCTTAGGTAGGGCCTCGACCTTGGCGTTGGCCATGGGATAGGGGGAGCGATTAGACTAGTTGTTGTAGAAGACTGAAGGTTGGCGATGAGATGGAGGAGGGATTGTGGTTGCTGAAGATCGTACAGGCTAATGGTTGTTGAAGATTTTGAACATTGGTGATGCCCAAGTAGATTGGATGTTTGCAACGGCTTGGTATTCTAGGGAGATGTGAGAAGGATGAGACGGGATTTCTTGCGGTGGCCGCGCCTCAAGGAGATTGCATGGGACATGGCCCAATCAACGAGTACGGTTCTCATGTCGCAAACACCATATATCCACCTTCATATTATGCCCGATGATTTACCGAAAACTGTATGATATATTAGAATTCCCATATTTATCAAATTTGACCTTATTCCATTAGACAAAAAATGTCCAGACGACTTAAATTTCTTAGTCCTTACAGTTTTCTAAGGCCGCATATGTGTTTCCAAACTTCCATTCGGTTCTTTGGAACATGGATCCTTTAAATTTAGTTTATAAAATCATCCCTCCGAAGGACGCACCAATACATTGAGATGCATGATGCTTTCTTCCATCACTGGTTGGAGGAGAATTCGTCCAATCAAACCTCTGATTAGCAGACTAGAAAAAGGATTATGTCTTTTTCACCTAAAGTTTCCTGAGAGGCAAATTTTTTTTTTCCCAAAGTAACTTCCACCTAATTAAAAACACACAAAACTCACCCGCGACCCACCTTGTCGCATCATCCCTCGCATCCACTTACGGGCGCCCACCTCCAACACACGTCAGCTTGCTGCCTCCCACTTCGCTCGCTCCCTGTCGCCATCAAATCGGCGCCAGCATCGAGGTTGCTGCGATCAATTTCGGTGTGCTTCAAACCGGACCAAATTCCTAGAGATCTCAATCGCGCTCTTTTGGCTATAGAGCATCTAGATGTCTATCCTTCTAAATGCCATTGCGTTGAATTAAATGGTTTTCTGGATATTAATTATGATTTGAAAGTCAGTCGGTCATAATAGAGAACCCAAAAAAATAAAAAAAATTCCCAATTCGGATGTATGAATTCTCAATCCAAAAATTTACGCCTTTAGATGGGCGATTCTAATGTGCAAAAAGCATTGCGAAACTTTGTATTCATGCAAAGGCCTTGAGGCTAAGCCTGGCCTAGCTTTGCCCATATATTTATCAAAAGAGATTATAAAATATGCTATAATAATAATTTTACTTTGTCATTTAACATTTATAAACACTAATAAGATAAAATTAGCCCAAATTTCTTATATAGTAGACAAATAGTATAAAACTCATATATAAAGCAATAAAATAAAATAACACAAAACTCAAATTATTTTACACTTATTTTCCATTTCTACCTTTTTTTTTAGTTGATAACTCTTTTCTTTTGAAAAATAGAAAGGTGGCTCGATGGGTAGGCCTCAACAATTGCTCAAGACTAGTTTAGGCCTGGGTGCTTGGGCAGGACCTTAGGAGGTTTAGGCTCGAGGCGAGTCCACCCACCTAGAGCAATTTTGCACACAATATATGGGGTTTGAACATGTGACATTTAGCTCTTAAACTAGAAATCCCCCAACACCCCCAACTAATTGTGCCAACTTTGAGTGATTGATGTGCGATTATATTAAAGGTGTAATTCCTTACACAACATGGAAACACAACTCGAACCCAACTCAAAAAGTTTACTAATAGTGTACAACATGACATGACTTGATCTGAAATTGACACGAATTGACATGTTTTTACTCTCTCTCTCTCTCTCGGTGAAAAACAATGTGTAATTACTTTGCAAAATTTTTGTAACAGTACAAAATAACCAAATAGTTGACACAAACGTGACATTCTAACAGGAATTACCTATCCTATATTATGTTGGACGGATAAAGATAACAAAAATTTGTCTATGAGGTTTCAAGACAATTAAAATCGAGATTCTTTCTTATGCATGCAAATATAATGTTTTGGAGCACATATACAAGTAATTTATCACAAGCCTTGTATTTTAGGTGATTAGATAATTTATCTTTTGCATTTTCTATTTTTCTATTTCTCAACTATATATGAAAGTGTAAAAAGATTATAGGTGAGGTGAGATTCTAGCAAAAGGTTAAATTTGTAGTCAATTTAATCCCATCTAATTTCCTGTCAAAAAAAAAAAAAAATCCCATCTAATTTGTGTATAGGTGGTTTAAGGATGGACGTGTGTTAGAGGATTACATATATACTACGAATTCGTTTTCTGTCTCCACCATATATTTTAATAATAGATCTATGAATGAAGTCCCATCAATAGAATCAAGTTCCCTGAAATTGGTTAAGAGGCGGACTTCATATAAGGATTAGAAGTACGACACAGTTTTGATATGTCGCGAGTACAAATGCAGACTATTTCATCACTATACGAAGTTTTGCCCTTTAGCCATGAAATCGTTTCCTAGATAAAATCTTATTTATTTGTCATAACAGGTATTGAGATGGAAATTATTCTCAACAAGCCTGTTGAGGTTATCCAATCGAATTTTGCTTGCCTGTCCCATGCTTTATGAGTTCAGTGAAGTACCCTCTCGAGTTGAAAAATTACTTACATAAAGTGATCTTCTTGGTTATTACAAAATAATTTCATAATATGTTTGTTTTCTTATAGGTTATTATTTACATTATTATCATCCCTTGAAAGTTAATTTAGTAATTTTTTTTCTCGTTGAAGTTACTAAGGGATGACCAATGCTAGCAACACCCTTTGGGCATTATTGTAAAGGGTCTCACACCCACTACAGAGTATTCATTTTGAGTTCTAGGACTCATAGCTATTGCACTCCAGTACTTGAGACCCGAAGCTGAATATTGAGGTTGGCAATTTCGTCGTTACCATCCCACCAACATGCTAGAAGCCGAGAGGTCCCTCGATACGTGTAATGACGGATCGTTATCCCTCGATACATCAAGAGCTATTTTGAGGTTCATTCATGAAGTAAGCCGGATCGTTATCTCATGATAGACAGCTGGCCCCTAGATAGCTGGGACCCTTTTCTCACTGGGCCAGTCAATTTGGTGGTCGACCGGTGGCTTATCAGCTTTACTTGTCATAAAGCAATCCAGGGGACAACGTATCGAGTCGTTGAGCCCCACGGCGAGGCTTTCTTGTCCTAAGTCAATTTGGTATGGAGGGAATGGTGGATTGTGGAATCAAATCCTAAGGGCATGCACGTATTCTTTGCATTGGGACCGATTCTTTTGGGACCATTTTACAGGCCGGCCAAAATAATATATTCAAATTCGTCAATCTCGAGGCACAACAAAAAGCTTTGTGCGCGTGAATGATGATATAAAGGAGGAGGAGGAGCCCTTCTAAATATGGCAACTCTTGGGAATCTAATTAGAATCGCCCATCTTTCTATTGTCATATTCTCGATTACTATCCGACTGACAAATATGCATACGGTCAAAGAAAATCATATCTTATTCCACAATGGGATTCGACAAAACAATCCACCACATTGCGAGCATATCTATAAATATTATATTTGTTAACTAACGGCGTCCGTATGCATATCCGAGTAATATTACTCGATAGTGGTTTCGATAGATCTATCGAGTAGACCAAGTAGGGAGGGCGATACCAATCAGATTGCAGACCTTATAGGGCTAAACTCTTCCTTAATTTTATGCTTCTTCTAAGTGGATTACATCGAGAGGAGATAGAAATATGGTCGACATTACTACTGTCAAAAGTAATTCACATCGGATATTTATGGGATTTATAAACTTTTTATGTGCACATGATCACCCTTCATTTATTAGCATACATTTTTGGATTGGATATTCTAAAAACAACCATAGAAGAAAAACAAGACTTGGTCATGGTTTATATCAAGGAAAATTCAATAAATTCTAAATTTATTGTACGTATGCCAATTCGGTTTTAAACTTTTTAATTTTATAATTTTAATCATAAACCTTAACTCAAAATTTCAATGTAGTTCTTTTGACCAAATTTTCCTGGAAATCACTATCATGAAGGTGTGTCACATTAAATGGCCAGTGATAACTGGACCCGCTACATTAGCTTTTTTAGGTGAAAAAATGACTAGAATGACTATATTGAAATTTTACTTAAATATATTAAATTAAAAAATTAAAAAATTTTTTTTAAGACTGATTGGATAATTTTTCATTTTATATCAGATAGATTATTGGAACTAATAAGCCAAGAGGGAAAACTAGGCAGAATGACAAAGGTATTCATCACTGCAATTTCAAGGTTTCTAGTGCAAGTACTTTAATAACTTATGAAAATGCTTTTATGAAGGCCATACCGTCAAAGTTTTTCTGTGGAAAGCACTTGCGAAATGCTAGCGTGGGACTTTCTTAGCGCAACGCCTGACATGTCAAGTCCATGGCATTCGAAATGATTGGAAAACCTGAGGATGGCACAGTCGGCACACATCTATAAATGGATGAAGTACCAAAAGAGAGGGATCAATATGTCAAAGAAAATGAGAAGAGAAAAGTCAAGGTTGACAATCATGTTACGTGGCTAAGTTAACAAGAGAAATCAATGAGTATTTTACAAGATTTGCATCTCTAATCAAACATTAGATTGCACTCAACAATGGAGTTCCTCCAATAAATTTTGCCTCTGGTTAAGAAATGAATCATTTCCACTGAGAATCGGAACAAATCTTATGATAAAATGTGGGGCTCATACACGATTGAAGTGGATAAGAAAGATGTAGCGGCGCATGGATTCGGGCGGTGCTTTCAACTTGCCTTATTTTATATTTGGATGAAAGGGAGTCATGATGGGAAGGGATGGGCCAACTTTCTCGTTCGTTCGTCTTTTCTAGAGCACCGCCCTCTTATCCATTTCATCATTATCCATTTCATCATTATCATGTTTTTCCGACATAGTATATGAATTGTTAAGCGCTTGAAATTAGATGTGGTAGATAAGTAATCACTTCGAAAATGGACTATAGACCGCTGTCCCCCAGAGCCAATTGACCGGCTATATGTGATATCTATTGGAAAATAGAGAGGACTAGAAGAAGAAAGAAGAAGAATAAACGTATCGGGGGAAGAATATATAATACTGTTGTTGTAAAAATTAATAATTTGAGAAAATGATAACAATAGTAATTGGAGGTGAGGTATGGCTAATCGAATCTCCTTAAGATGATTAGTTCATGTCAGTGTTGCTAAACAGCTTCACGAACTTCACCCTCCAATATACAACACCTCGAACTTGTTAATATCAACACTATACGAAATGACTCTATTGAACACTTCTTGAAACCGCCACACTTTGAAGAGAGGAGATGTAGGTTTTTCTGCTTCTTGGAATGAAGATTTTAAAGTTTATTTATAGAGTTTTAGAATTCATGTATAGAAGCGGTACATGAATTGTGAATTAAATAGGTAGAAGAATCTAGAATTAAATGGATACAAGAATTGAGGAGATACATGAAGTATGAATTAAGTAGATGCACGAATTCAACATATACACGGACTCAAAAGATGCACGAATTAAGGAGATATATAAATAAAAACAACGTATCTCGTTTTGCTCACTTTCGTTGATCTATTAACCCACCATAATTACAACAATATCAGCTCTCCGCTTTGGTGCATACTCTGGAACATGCTTTGACCATGCCTTTTATCGTCCGAACAAGTATGTTGAATTTGCGGAAGAATGTCCATGATCATTGATTATGGGTATTTTTTTAGGCGCCAGCGGACACTTGTGGCCATGCATTGAAAATCTCCTGGTTCAATGCCACAACGGAATCCAAATCGATAAGAAAATTTTCAGCCTTTCATGAAGATATATATTCCACATTCTGTTTCGATATGCTGAGGGATTTCATTCAAATCTTTTTGTTTATTCTGTGCTATGCTTTTTTATTTGGTTTGATTTAAAGACGATCCCAAACTCGAATCAATGAATGGACACTGATGAAGGAATTAAGGATTGCTTTATGATAGTACTTTGGCCGGCTAAGCTTGCTCTCCACTAACTTGAATCTCCAGCTTTTTGGAAAATAATTCGAAAAGTCCTAAATTTGTTTTACAATGGCCAATTCAATCATAAGATTTTTAATTGTGTCAATTTAGTTATTAATCTTTTGATAATTTGCCAATCTAGTTTTTTCGCCAAATTTTATTTGGCAATCATTGATGTGGATGCCAACCATCCTCGTGGCACCACAAACACTAATGTAGACAATTTTTTTGCATTATTTGATCTTTTTCCCTTTTTCTTTTCTTTTTTTCTTTTCTTGTTTTTCCTTCTTCCTCCGTTGGTTGCCATGACCAGTGATTGGCCACAGGTGAGGGTGACCCTTGCCTAAGGCTAGTGAGTTTAGCCCTTGCATGTGGTTGGTTGTTGGCCATCGCCAAGGCTCAATGAGTAGCAAAGGAAGAAGGAAAAAAGAAGAAGAAAAAAATGTATAAAAAATTAGAAAAAAAAAAAAAAAATGCAAAAAGTTGCGCATGTTAACGCCGGTTGTCGCTATGTCATGTAGAATAGTTGTCGTCCACATTATCAATTTTGGCTAAAATTAACTGGGATCATTGTATTGACAAATCATAACAAGGCTTATGACTAATTTGATCAAATTGAATTATTTATAAGAGGGGAGAGTTAGGTTTGGGTTGGGTTGGTCTAAAACCTAACTCAGGGACTAATCCGTATAGTGTTGCTCCCCAATTTTTGGGATCAGGAACCAACCCTAATAAGCTAAGACCAAAGATTGGACCGATCTTGTGGGTGTGGAACTCAAGATTGACAGATTCCTTTTTTGTTTCACTTTGTATTTCTTGAAAGGACAAATGTATTTTTTGAAATTACATATCCATCAACAACATGATATTGAGCAACTAAACTGTAAACACCAGTACAAATCAAACAAAAATCTTAGATAATGCAACAACAAAAATCTCCACTTGCCAAAAGTAACAAACCTTGAAAGACAAAAATGTGAAATAAAATTAAAAAGTTCAAAATATGTAACATAAACCATGAATTTTGCAACTTCATATCTTATTCGTTCTTAAAAGATTACTTTAAATTATTAACACTAAAAAAAATAAACATAGTTAATACTTAATGATAGTTATAAATCGAAATTACTATTAGTGAAATTGATGGAATATCTCACTATTTATATCATCTATGTGAGTAGAGTTGAAAACCCATAATGCCATAGACATAGATCCCCAAATTTATCATCTTTGTTTTGAGCATGAGAAGGGAAATTATGATGTTAAAAATTGTGAGGGACTCTAGTTACAAGCCCCATTTTATTATTATTATTTTTTTCAAATGCTAAAATGTTTGTTCAAGTTAATGGTATTTAATGTGGAATCATCAAACATTAACAAATGGAAATTGTTAATATGATTTTCAACGAAGATGCAAAATAAATGTGGCCATTAAATTTAAGATTTTTGGCCTCTATTTCTCTTAGAACCGAGTATGGAGATACTTACCTTTGAGATGCACATGTTGATTGTGAACGACGATCAATCTAAATTGTTGAGATCCTAGAGTCTTCTTTACTGATGGTCATCACTAACGAAGAATAAATGAGTAGAGAGGGTCGTTGCTAAAGCAAGAGCGAAAGAGATTAAGCTGCGGAGAGGTTGAGAAGAATTTGATATTGAGGAAGAGAGTGAGAGTGAGATTTAGAGAGAGGGACCAATGAAGAGGAGGGGCTGGGCACTTTAGGTTATACCTAGTATTTGAAAAAAAAAATTATAGAGTTGGTCCAGGTTGGACCAACCTTAAGCCTCAAGATCAAAGATCAACTCGTACATTACAAATATTAAGGGCCCCAAGACTAGAGACTGACCTAGTCTCCATAGGAACTGAACTAGCACTAGAAGGGTTGGCTGGTCTAGGGTCAGTCTAGGATTAACCCCAAACCGATGCTCATCCCTAGTTTATAACTGAATTGGCACCCGTACAAAAAGTCTTGGATTTTTTTTGGTAATTTTTCCCTAACCTTTAGTGTGACCTCTAAAAAAGATGTATGATTTATTATTTCTGCCTAGTCAGAAGAGGCTGCATGAAGCCTTGAACAAGAACGCGGAATCATACGTACGTGGAGTAAAAGACGAATGCTGGAGTCTGTGTTTTTGGCATATGTAAAGCGTTTTGTTTGAGCTTGAATGCGCGGTAATTTTGTGCCGTGAGTTTACATCCAAGTGAGTTGTTCATTTGTAAACACTTTGGGTTTAGGCTTAAATTTAGGTGTGGGAAACATTCGAGTATTTGAGTAATTGTAAACTTTGATTTTCCACGGATTATTTACTGCTGGCTCTCCTTGTGAATATAGGTATCGATAATTGGATCAAACAACGTAAATCTTTGGTATCCTTATTATTCCTCATTTATTTCTCTGGTGATTTTTGCGTCTATGTAAATTGCAAGATCCTGTTATTTTCACATATTATATTTCAACAATTGGTATCGGAGTTTGAGATCAAATTTCTTTATTGTGATTTTGGGCTTTTGCTTGTCTGATTATTATTTGGAAGTTCTGTTATTGCAATTATATCTAAGGCGAAAGCTGAAATTGAGAATTTCAGTGGAAGGAACAACTTTGGATTATGGAGCATCAAGATGCGGATGTTATTGACAACCTAAGGTTTGGCTAAGGCACTGGATGGTAAAGATGAGTTGTTGATTATAATGAAAGTCTATGAGAGGGTAGAGATAATGGAAAAAGCAAAGAGCACAATCTTGTTGAACTTGTAGAATGAGGTTTTAATAGAGGTGGTTGAGGAGAGGGATGCCGCAGCAATATGGGCAAAACTTCAGACACTCTATGTAAATAAGGGTTTGAAAAAATCATTTGTATATGTTGAAGATGGTGTTTCAGTTTAGATCTACTGAAGGTACATCTATCAAAACTTAAATGGATGAATTCAATAAACTCATGATGGATTTGAAGAACGTTGGTAAGATATTTGATGATGAACAATAGGGCATGACGTTATAGCTTCTTTACTAGAGTCATGGAAGCACTTTATAGATTCACTATTGCAAGGGTATACTTTAATTTCCTCAAAAGAAGTAAAGTATACTTTATTCTCTAAGGAGTGATAGAGAAAGTTGTGAAATGACGATTTGGCACAAGGGTAGTGCAAGCACTAATGATTTGGGGTAGAGAACAATATCGAGAGCCTAGTGGCAACAGAGGTAAAAACAAATCAAAATCACACTATAGCAAGTCTAAAAGATGCGTGAAGTGCTTTAAGTGTCATGAGGAGGGGCACATCAGTAGAGATTGTCCAAAACGGAAGAATTAAGGTGATAAGTAGAATGCCACGAGCAGTGCAGGGAACGTTGCTGAAGGGAGCACTAGTGATAGAGAAGTTGTTTTATGTGTAACTACTAGTTTGTCAGGAGACGGATGGGTGCCAAATTCAGGGTGTTCTTATTATACAATACTTCATAAGAACTAGTTTAGTACTTACTAGACTATAGATGGTGATAGATTTTTTTTTTTTTTTTAATAATGCAATCTGCAAGGTTGTGGGGATAAGGACAATTCGGATTCGAATGCATGATGGGGGTGTTGTGCACATTGACAAGCGTGAGACATGTACCAAAGCTTAAGAAGAATCTTATTTCTCTAGGGACACTCGATAACATTGGGTGTAGTACACTGCTAAAGGTGGAGTATTGAAAATCTCTCGATGTGTCATGACAATGATGAACGGGAATAAGTGAATACTCTCTATCATCTTCTAGGAGAGACCATGCCCAAAATTGTTGTAATTTCATCGGGTGAGTTAGACTCTAACTTAACTCAATTATGACATATGCATTTAGGGCACATGAGTGAGGCAAGTATGACGATGTTGAGTGAAAGGGGGTTGTTGAAATGTCAGAAGATAGAGAAGTTGGACTTATGTGAGCATTGCATCTTTTGAAAGCAGCGCCGAGTTAAGTTTACCACAGCTATCATTTGACTAAGCAACTAGTTGAATACATTCATTCAGACATCTAGGGATTGTCTTATGTTTCTTCGAAAGGAGGTGCTCGGTATATACTAACATTTATCAACGATTATTTGAGGAAAGTATGTGTATACTTTCTGAAGCAGAAATATGATGTATTCGATCAGTTTAAGAAATTTAAGACATTGATTAACAAGTAGTTAGATAAACATATCAAATGCCTAAGAACTGATAATGGCATAGAGTTTTGTGATAAAATTTTTATCAAGTTCTTTAAGAAAGAAGGGATTGTGAGACAACGCACAGTACTTGGGACATTATAGTAGAATGGCATGGTAGAAATGAAGAATAAAACTTTATTTGAGCGAGCTCGATACATGCTTTCGCATGCAAGACTTGGTAATGAATTTTGGGTCGAAGCAATGGACATGGCATGTTATCCAATTAATTGATCTCCATCATTTGCTCTCAAGTAGAAGACTCCTGAGGAAGTATGATAGAGGAAACCTGTTGATTACTTCGGATTACGTATATTCAGATGTCTTACGTATGCTCATGCGAATGATAGTAAGCTTGAGCGGAAGGCGAAGAAGTGCATATTTCTAGGTTATGCACATGGGGTGAAAGGCTACCGATTGTGGTGCACTAATCCCAGATAACTTGATTTTCTAATCAGTAGAGTTGTGATATTCAACAAGATTGCAATGCTTTAACTGAGGAGTTTTGAGACACAATAAGCAGAGCAGACAGATTATTGTGTCATTAGTGAGGTGGAGACTCTGGAGACTTCAGAGTAACAGAAGTTGAAATTGCAGATAAGGCCGCAGCTCCTGAAGTCTATGATAGTGGATAACTAGCACATCCGCAGTACACTATAGCTATAAATAGATAGAGAATGCAAATTAAATCACTAGTACGTTATGATTATATAAATATTGCTTATGCATTGATTGTCAGTGACGAAGTGGAGACATACGAGCCTTCGTCTTACTTTTAAGGCGATGGTTAGCAGTGAGTCATTGCAGTGGCTAAAGGCTATGAGATAAGAGATTGAATCACTCCACTGAAATTAGACATGGGAGCTGGTCAAAGTACCAAAGAGCCAAAAGATTGTTGGAAGTAAATGGGTTTTTAAACAGATGGAAGGCATTCCTGGTGTTGAGGGAGCAATGTATAAGGCAAGATCACTAGTAAAGATCAACGTAAAGTTCATTGGGAAACTATGAATTGCAGGAAATTTGAAGGGGACAACAAACGTGGGTTTAGTTATGACATCTCAGAACGTCACCCAACACATGTTTCTCATATTATTACTTTCTTTTAATGTACAGAAGCGAAAACAAACATTTATGAATATTCTTTTAACGATTAAAGCCTCATAATTATAACATACTTCTGATTCTTTTATTTATATCACATAAGAGTTTACAATTTCATTACATTTCAAGCAAAAGACAGAAGTTTGAGTAGGGATAGGGAGACCTATCTTCAAACTATAATATACTTTCAAAAGTTTGCTTATGCAAACAACCGGATTGAGTTACAAGTTGATAACTTCTCCTTCTGCTGCGTCTCCAGTTTTTAGATCGAAGTTACTCAACGGACCGACTAACTCTCGATCAAGATTCCGATACCAAGTAATGAACTGGAAAGGAACCCACTCCACGAAGCTTCCTACATTAACCCATATCGTAAAACTACACTCGGTATATATTATTCCAGACTCTAGTTTAAGCACACTTTCATAAAAAAAACTTCGTTATATACAAAGATTCCATTGTGCAAGGGTTGAGGGGTGTCAGGGGTGTCTATCTTACACATTTGAAAAAAAATAAAAGGGGTGAGCCGAAACCTAGTAAATGAAATCTCTAGTTTTAAATGAGAAAAATCATCTTACCACTTCACATAGTATACACAAAATGAATGCATAATCATCAGATAAATATGATACAAACATAAACAAATTTTACCTTTTATGTTCATCTACCACATAAATTGTCAACCAATGAACGTCCATATGGACTCATGCATGTACACACCAATCTTTACATAATGATTTGGTTCTACACATAACAATACATTTGCTCATTCGTATTTCATCCTCTCGAACACTCCCGAGGCATCTCGACATACGAAGCATCCCGATACATGGGACATCTCAACTCCAAGACATCTTGCAAACTTCCACCACAAGGCATACCCACCACAGAGGCATCTCAATTCCTGAGGTGTCCCGAAACACTCTTGTGGCATCCCAACCACTAGGACATCCTACAAACTTCCATTATGGGGCATCGTCACTCATCGCTGTATGAGTGATGAAATTACATTAATCTCATTTATGCCACAATATATATATATAGACACACACACACACACACACACACACACACACACACACACACACTTACAAGCATAGCACACATATTTCAACTCAATTTAATACATTAACCAAATAACCGCATATCTAATAACATGTAATCATATTCTGGTTGTCAAAGTATGGGTATTTAATGAGTAGATTTTGAATTTGGATGAACAAGTACATTCTGGTCGTAAAGTTCGAGTAATTAAAATGATAAATTTTGATTTGATAAAAGTTTATAGAATGAAAGAACATATCCAACAATGAACCGATTTATAAATGGACAAAAGTAATAGACAAAATCAACAAATGAACGGATTCAACAAGGAATATGTCCATATTCAATAAAGTTCGTCCAAATCAATAAACAGACTTATCAATAAATAGATTCACAAAGGAACATATTCACAAATATATAGATTCTATCGTAGGAAATTTCAGCACAAACAAATGAAAGGAACATATTCTAACTAGTAGAGAGAAACATAACAAACATGTAATGGATAACAAAGACAAATATATCATAATAACTAGATTCTAACTATCCACAATGAAATCGAAAGAAGCAGGACGAACGTTCAATGAATTTTCGAGACAAATATAGCAGAATGACCATATGCTAACTACCTAGAATGAGGTAGAAAGACACAGAATGAACATGCATTGGATTTTCAAGACAATTATAATAGAATGACTAGATTATAATTACCTAGAATGAGGTAGAAAGAAGCAGAACGAACATGCAATATATTTTTGAGGCAAATATAATAGAATGACCAGAATTTAACTACCCAAAATAAAGTAGAAAGAAGCAGAATGAATATGCAATGGATTTTCGAGGCAAAATAATAGAATGACTAGATTTTAACTACCCAAAATAAGGCAGAAAAAAGCATAATGAAGATACAATGAATTTTTAAGGCAATTATAATAGAACGACTTAGAATGAGATAGAAAGAAGTAGAACGAATATGAAATTGATAATCAACACAAATATAGCAAGATGATCATAATTTAATTATTTGGAATAAAGTAGAAAGAAGTAAGACAAACATGAAATGTATTATCAAGATAGGTATAACAGAATGACTGGATTCTAACTACCCAAAATGGGGCAGAAAGAAGAAGAACGAATATGCAATGAATTTTCAAGGTAATTATAATGAAATGACCAAATTCTAACTATCCCAAATGAGATAGAAAGAATTAGAACGAACATACAATGAATTTTGGAGGCAAATATAATAGAATAAATAGATTTTAACTACCTAGAATAAGACAGAAAGAAGCATAACAAACATGTAATGAATTTTTAAGGCAATTATAATAGAATGATCGAATTCTAAAGATTGAGAATGAGATAGAAAGAATACAAATATAGCAAAATGACGAGAATTTAATTACTCGGAATGAAGTAGAAAGAAGTATAATAAACATGAAATGGGTTATTAAGACAGGTATAGTAAAATGACTAAATTCTAACTACTTAAAATGATGTAGAAAGAAATAGAACGGATATGCAATGGATTTTCAAGGTAATCATAATATAATGGCCTGATTCTAACTACACAGAATAAGGCAGAAAGAAGCAGAACGAACATATAATGTATTTTCAAGACAAATATAACATAAAGACCATAATCTAATTACTGATAATAAGACAGAAAAAAGCAGAACAAATATACAATAAATTCTCCAGGCATTTGTAATAGAATGACCAGATTTTAACTACCCAGAATAATGTAGAAAGAAGTAGAACGGACATGCAATGGATTTTCGAGGCAATTATAACAAAATGACTAAATTCTAACTACTTAGAATGAGACAAAAGAAGCAAAATGAACATACAATGGTTAATTAAGACAAATATAGCAGAATGATCAGAATCTAACTACTTAGAATGAGTCAGAAAGAAGTAGAACGAACATGTAATGATTTTTCAAGGCAAAAATAACAGAATGATTAGAATCTAACCACCTAGAATAAGGCTGAAAGAAGTAGAATGAACACACAATAGATTTTCAAGGCAAATGACCAAAATCTAACTACCCAAAATAAGACAGAAAGAAGTAGAACGAACATGCAGTAGATTTTCAAGATAATTATAATAGAATGACCAAATTTTAACTACTTAGAATGAGGCAAAAAGAAGCAAAATGAACATACAATGGATTTTCAAGATAATTGTAATAGAATGACTAGATTCTAACTACCTAGAATGAGTAGAAAGAAGTAGAATGAATATGCAATGGATTTTCAAGGCAAATATAATAGAATGACCATAATCTGACTTCCTAGAATAAGGCAGAAAGAAGCAGAATGAACATGCAATAGATTTTCAAGGTAATTATAACAGAATGATCATATTATAACTACCCAAAATGAGACAGAATGAACATGCAATGGATTTTCAAGGCAATTATAATAGAATGACTTGATTCGAATTACCCAAAATGAGGTAAAAAGAAGCAAAACGAACATACAATAGATTTTCAAGGCAATATAACAGAATGACAAGAATCTAACTACTAGAATAAGACAGAAAGAAGCAAAATGAACATGCAATAGATTTTCAAGGCAATTTAATAGAATAATCGGATTCTAATGGCCCAAAATGAGACAGAAAGAAGCAGAATGAACATAAAATGGATAATCAAGACTAATATAGTAGAATGATCAGAATTTAATTACTCAAAATGAAGTAGAAAGAAATAGAAAAAATATATAATGGGTTATCAAGACAATTATAATAGAATGTTTAAATTCTAACTACTCAGAATGAGGTAAAAAGAAGCATAATGAATATGAAATGGATAATCAAGACAAATATAGCAGAATGACTAGAATTTAACTATTCAGAATGAAGCAGAAAGAAGTAGAATGAACATGAAATTGGTTATCATGATAGATATAGTAAAATGATCAGATCTTAACTTCCCAGAATGATGTAGAAAGAAGTAGAAAGAACATGCAATAAGTTATTGAGACAAATATGGCATAATGACCACATTCTAACTATCCATAATGTCATATAATGAACTAGAACGAACCCAAATTGAAGCAGAACAAACTTGTAAGAAATTATCAAACCACTCAATAACCACCATACTCACATCAAGACTTCACCTTTCACCCAACCAACCGAGATAGAAGTAATTAAGTAGATTTAAACTAACTTAACATTAGAAATTTCACTTACCTCGAATGAACGCAAACCACGAACTACCGATTATCTTTACCACTTTAATTTCTTTTGAATACGAAGTTTTGCTCTTCAAATTCTTGGATTGAAAAGTGAAGAATAACACATGTAGCTTCTGTTTGGGTTTTTTGTTTTAAATTTTTTTTTAAAAGAACGGAAAAATGGGTCTTTGGCAAGATAAAATGAGTTTTGTTAAAATTAATTACGATAATTTAATTCCTTGCAATGCTATGTGTAAAATGACATGTTAATCTTCAGTTTGATGTGGCAATAATGCAAAGTAAGGCCCTTCCATGTGGCCAAAGAAAATGCATGAAGAAAATGAGTCATCTTGCAATAACCATACTTAGTTTAAGTGTCAAAGAATTTAACCACAAAATATTATATTCTAAGAACACATGGCCATGCAAACCTTTGTTCAATGACACGTGGCACTCCTAATTTTAATTAATAAATTTTGTAATGGAAAATGTAGCAAGCAAAACGTACTCTCCTTCTGCTAGTACTATTAATACAAATTATTCAACAATGTTATTGTCAATTAACTAAAATCTACGTGATTAATAATAACAATTACTTAGTAAGACTATAATAATTTAATTAATATTATTCTATTATTAACATACACATAATTCGATTCATATATCGAACTCGAGACGATTTAAGTTCATCAAAATTACCGGCCGCATCCCATAAAATTTACAAATTCGATTAAAGTCTCCGTGTGCTTGTCTGAATATTAAGGCAAATAATACTTAGCTCAAAATCTAACTATCATTATTATAACACGAATTTCCGAATAGTACATAATTATAAATACAGAAATCCGGATGTCACACCAATGTATTGGAGATACAATAATGGCAATGAGATCCATGGTTTTGTGGATTTTTGGATCACGCCAGTGACTTGGATGATTGCAGGTCTTTAGGAGGGTATATATTTACGCTAGTAGTTGGTACAGTTAGTTGGAAAGCGTCCTTATAGGATCACGTTGCCTTATCTTTGACTGATGTATAGTACATGACACTAACTTTTGTAGTAAAGGAGACGACATTGTTACGAAGTTTATCACAAGCGAATGAAGTATATCAACATTAGATACTACTTCATTTGAAATGTCTTAGTTAAGGATAAGGTTATTGTGAAAAAGATTGCTATAATAGATAACTTGGTAGACATGATGATTGAGTCTGTTCCTTTAGCGAAACTCAAGCTCTACTTGAATTCAATTGACGTCTATGAAGAGTGAGCGTCCGTCGGGGCACTAGGAGAGCAACATGAATAATGAATACTATAACTTAGCTATAAACGTTGAGCTAAGGTGGATAATTGTTAAATTAATGTTTTGAGTTTGAATTTGGATTATAATTTGTTAGACCGAATCTGTTGAGAAAGATTTCCTAAGTGGATTAAAAATTGGATGAAGAAGCAATTCCTTCTTGGACCTTCTTTTGGATGTACAAAAGAAAGCAAGAAAGATATGATTTGCCATTATAAGACAAAAATGGGCCCACTATATTTTATTTTATCTATTTATCTTTTAGGGGCAAATGTGTCTTTGTTGGGAGATATAAAAGAAGGAAACTCTCTCCTACAAAAGCCAAATTCTTGTTGGTATTGTTTTTTTATTGAAGCAATGGGGCCCAAGATCAAATTTGTTGACTTTTGGGCATACATATAAAAAATGCTTAGGTTTTTCCTTCTGTATATAGAGAATGCCGCACGAAAAAAAGAAAGAAGAGAGAAGTTGCACATTGGAAGGAGCCACACGAAGCCTTGAGCAAGAACGCGAAGCCATACATATGCAAAGCAAAAAATGAACGCTCGAGTTCTTGCTTTTGGCGTATGTAAAGCGTTTTGTTTGAACTTGAATATGCGGTGATTTTGTGCCATGAGTATATGTCCAAGTGAGTTGTTTATTTGTAAACAATTTGGGTTTGAGATTAAATTTAGGTATAGGAAACAATCGAGCATTTAAGTGATTGTAAACTCTAATTCTCCGATTATAGTGGATTATTTGCTGTTGGCTCTTTGTGTGGACGTAGGTACCAATACTCGGACCAAACAACGTAAATATTCGATGTCCTTATTATTCATTGTTTATTTCTTTGGTGATATTACGTCTATGTAAATTGCAATATCCTATATTTTCCGCATACTATATTTCAATAGAAACAATAGTGACAGATAAGGTATGGATAGATTTACTACTTTGAAACATTTTGTGACACCCTAGATCCTAGAATTATGAATGCACCGATAGGGGATTGGAATATTAGAAGTGGCTAGGCGACGAGCCGATGGGCTATAAGGAGACATGAGCCTAAGGTCTTAGTGGACCATGTGAAAGCTACGAGCGTGGGCTCGATGGGCCAAGTAATGGGTCATGAGTTGAGCTCGACATTGGACGGGCCGAGTAAAGGGTCTGATGGGCCATGAATTGGGGCCAATAGAGTTAGGGATGTATGCATAAGGCCCGGTTTGAGCAAAAAAGATTTTTGTTTATTCAGCAATTTTTTTTATATTAACCATGTTTAATTTAATCTAGGAATTTATGCGTGAACATGGCATTAATTTTAACACTTTCTTACGATTCCTCTTAGTTACAATCTTAAAATTGATTTTCTTTTTTGTATGGCCGAATTCTATAGGGATAGAAATGGAACAGGTAGAAATATTAAGGAATATTAATGATTGAGTACAAGAGAAATCCCCAAATTAGCCCCCAAAACCTTACTGTACTGAATACATATGCATGGAAATTGCATGCAAGAAGCCACCTCAAGCCACCTTTTCTTCTCTTGGCTTCTCCACCCACCCTTCAATCACTATGACATGGGAATTAAAAAAAAAAAAATCAATCATGAACTGCCTAAGAACTCATGAAAATTTAGGAAACCTTTTCAAGAAAGCTAATCATTTCCTCTTTCCCCTCACTCTTCCCCTCTAACTTATTTCTCACTCTCCCCCTCTAACTTATCTCTCACTTCTTCTCCTTTCTTTTTCCTTCAGCTTAGCAAAAACCCTTTCTTTTCTTCCGCATTTTTTCTGTAGTTTCGAGCTCTAGAGGCCCGAGTTTTTAAAGAGCTAGCAAGCATAGGAAGGTAAGAATCGAGGGGGTAAGGAAATGGTGGGGTACTAAGCTATGATAATCTATGGATCACTGAGCATAGTGTGGATCGTGCAGGTTTGGGGAGAAAAATGACTCTTGATGGCTCTATTTTGGGTTTATCTTGCTGGTCGTGGAGTTAGATAAGCATTTTATGGCTTGCATGTGGGTTTCATGGCGGGTATAAGGAGAATAGGTGTAGAAGAGGAGTTATGATTTGCTGTTGGGTTGGTAGAAGGTTTGGTATGCTACAAAAATGTCATGCATGTTGATCTATGTAGGCTGGTAGCTTGTTCACATATTTGAAAGTTTCGTTCAAGTGTGGAGAGAAATTTTGGTGATTGCTGTGGGGGTATAGATGTTGTACATGTCTATGCTTGAGGCTTGAACGAGGCATACATAAGGATTTGTAGAGTAATTGAGACAGAGTTTGTAGAATCCTAAAATTACTGGTGGTCTGTCCAAAAATGCGTGCTTGAGGCCTCAATATTTTGTGAATTTCTTACTGAAGATTCTGTTGTGAATTTAGTCTTTTTTTCTTCAGAAATTTATAGTAGACTGTGTATACTTTGTTATATATTTTCCTTAAATTTTTTAGAAGTAGTGCAAGTAGTGAAAATGTGAATACTTTCGTGGTAGTGATCTGTGGAGGGGTGCAAACAAGGGATGTTAATGTGTTCTATGATTTTTTTTGTCATTTTCGAAATAGATTCAAGCCATACTCTTTTCATGAAAGTTATAGGGTTTTTTCTCATGTATAACATACTAAAATTTGGTGACAACTGGTCTTGTTTTGGGTATCGAAATGCCTTTTCTTAGTGTGTGACAATTCTGGAAATGTTTTCCTGGTTGAAATGTTAAGTCAGTGACTTATTGCTCTCTATACAATAAGAAATAGGTCTAGTGTCCTTCATGGAAAGTTTATCATTATATTTTCTATAACATATTAAAATTTTACAATTTTTCAAAGTGATTTACTATATAGTTTTGACTCCAATGTTCCAAACTGCTCAAAACTGTCCACTTTCTGCTCTAATCCGATTTTTACAAACATTTGTAGAAAACTAGTTTGAACCTTTTGTCGACCTTTCAGAAACCTTATGGTCTCTTATATTTTGTCAATTGATATATATCTATTTCTTACATGTAATAAGATGAGATTCAGTTGGGATTGATCGAGTTTCTTGTACAATGGATGAAGCACGCCATGAAGTTACATGCGTGACCACTTGAGTATTGGTTTTGGAATGATTTAATATACTAAATTTACAAGTATGCTATTGTGGTGTGACTAATCTAAGGTGTGAATGTTTGTATTGTGTGAAATAAATTAATTATAAGAGGTTTCCATTGATTTTGTGATACTAGTGATGTCTTGGGAGTAGGTTGCCTATGCTGTTTGATCATGGATGCCTCGACTTATGAAACCTAGATACCTCAGAGTGAGATACCCCTATTGTGTGATTGGGATGCCTCGACTGTGTGATATTGAGATGCTTTGGAATGAGATGCCCATGGTGGGGATTCCATGGAAGTCTGGATGAATGATTTGGAAGTGACTCGATTGAAACGGCTAGTGATTTGGAAAAAATCCGACTCGAGGGTGGATATTGGACATATCATGAATTAAATATACTTAGTGTGTGTGTTCATGTGTGCCTTGCATCTTTTCTTGGCATTGGATGGTTATATAAGAATTGTGTAATGAAATTACTGTGCTTTGCTTGGGGTGCATGTGAATGTGAATATGTGTGACAATGGAGGGAATTATGTAATAACATGTTCTAGTCTACATATGCTGCTTATTGTTGAATCATGCATTTCTCTTAGTGACTGATGGATTGTCTACTTTAGAGCCCTATTGTTTCTTTACTAGGCATTGCTCATTCTTTTATGTTTTTTCATATCGTTAGAATGGATGTCCCTCCCATCGCTCGATGCGTGGTCATTGTCTAGGTTGATGTTCCCTTTCATGATGTTTTCGACCCCAATATTAACCTGACCTACGCACGATACGAAGCCACCCTATGGATGGATGACTGGCGTACTAACTGGATACCTATGCGATTCATGGCATGGTTCGTTAACCACGAAGGAGAATTGTTTGGGCCTCTTTGGTTTGGAGATGATGGACCTAGAGTGGGAGTGGGTGGTGCTTAGAGCACTTGGATCGTGTGGAAGCTGTTGTTGTTGTTGTTGTTTTTTTTTTTTTTTTTTAGTGACATGGGTTAGTCTATGGGGTAGTGAAGTTAGGCTTCTTTTGATGCTCTTCTCAGGCTTTTGATGCGTACACTTTTGGGTTATAACATGTAAATATTTCTATAGGTATGCATGATATAGTAGAAGCTCCCATGTCTATGTAAGTAAAACGAGTAAGAAAGGAAATGGAAATGGCACTACTTTTATGATGAACTGTGTACGCTTGAGTTAAATTGTTTGACAATTGTGCCTTAGAGGATTCCAATTCCTTGCAATATTCATGCTATACATGCTAATCATTCAAAGTGGAATACCTCTTGTGTAATAGCTAATTAAGTCAAGTCTTGTAATTACACTAATAATTAGTTTCTACTTACGATTAGTAAGTGACGCTACTGGGACGTCACAGCTTTGTTCTTTGTGGTATCAAAGCATAGGTTTACCTGGAGTGATAAGGTGCGCCAGTGATAAGAATGGATAGGATTAATGTGTGCATTACGATATTAATTTTCTTTGATTGTTGAAATTACCTTGAAGAGAACTAGTAACTTTTGTTACTTATGGGTTATTAGTGAGAATTGTGACAATTGTTACTTGTTAGTTTTGTAAAGGTGCTCGTTCGACTAATAATTAGTGATCGATGTGCAGAAATCAAGAGTTGCTAGAATGAGAGGAATTGGATGAGAAACGATTGCAAATGGGTCTTCCTCGAGGGTAGACCCTCGTATGGAAGGAATTTTACAAGCACTTGCTAATGTGACAGCCCTATTGAAAGGCAAGCCCAACAACAGGCAGGCAAGGAATGCATAATACAAGGACTGGTGGAACAATTTCTAAAGTTGAAGCCGTCACAATTTATTGGACCGGTCATCCCATGGAATCGAAGTTATGGATAGATGAAATGGAAAAGATATTCGCATTATTGAATTGCACGGACACGGAGAAGGTATCATTAATAGAGTATTAGCTTCAGGGAAACGTTGATAATTGGTGGAGAGCGATGAAAAAATGATATTCCCTAAAGGTACAGAGGCAGCTAGGGTTGAATTTGTTGGGGACTTCTTTGGAAAACATTTCTTAGACTGCGCTCGGGATAAGAAAGTGATGGAGTTCATGTAAATATTTGTGGAGCTCTCCAAGTTTGCCCTTAGATTAGTGGAAGATCGAGAAGACAAGGCTAAAAGGTTCTTAAATGGATTAAGGCTGGACATTAGAGGTCGGTTGGTGCCCTTAAGCCTGACAAATTATAATGAACTGTATCAATGGGCACAACTAGTGGAATGGGACTTGATGTCAAGGGGACAAATATCGGTATATCAAGCAAGGCCACAATCTTGAATGGTATTATCACATAGATTTGAGCATAACAATGCTAATAATTGCATTTATTCAAAGTCCAATAATGAATACGGAGTGTAATATACTTATATGTAGATAATATGCTGATTATTGATACAAATATACATGTCATAAATGAAAATAAAAAGTATATTCTCATCCTTAAAATGAAAGATTTGGGAGAAGTGGATATAATTTTACATATCAAAGTGATTAAACATATTGGGGTTATACTTTAAGTCAAGGCTACCATGTGGAAAAAATCATACAAAAATACTAGCATTTGTGTATTAAAGAGTCAAACGTACCATATGATTTGTTAATTATATCAATGGAAAATACTGGGCAACCTTTAGCAAAATTAGCATGTGCTAGTACAATCGAAAGTCTAATGTATGCTCTATGCATTACTTTATACTTGATATAACAATTATTGTGTGTAAATTGTCCATATTTACTAGTAATCATGGTACTATGCATTGGTGAAGGCCATAAGTAAAATTCTTGGTTACTTTATAAATTTGCATTATAATCTATTTCATGAAAGACAACCAACAGTCCTAGAAGGATATTCAGAGGGTAGTTGGATAACTAGCACAATTTGGTTGGATTTTTAAGCTTGCATATGATGGAGTCTCTTGTGCAAATGATTTAGTCTCTTTAGCTTCAATAAAGCAAACGGGTATAACTCATTTAATGATGGAATATAAATTTATAGCACTATCGAAGACTGGTAAAGAGGCTGAATGGCTCATAATTTACTATTAGATAAAGAGTTATGGCCACAACTAATGGCAACCATATCTTTACATTATGATAGTGAGACAATAATATCTATGGCATACACTAAATATGCAATGAAAAATCTAGACATTGGCTTGAGACATGAGTTTGTTTGGCAATTAATTACTAATGGAATTATTTCATTAATTTATGTTTGGACAAATAATAACTTGGCCGATCCATTCCCTAAGAAAATCTCGAGATGTTTAATTAGCATCACTATTAAAGGAATGGATCTTAGACCAATTGACAAATAGAAAGATATTCATAGAGGTCACTCTGTTGAAGTCCACGTGTGGGTTGTATCAGACAATAAGGTGATCCATCGATTGGGATGGAGTAAGTAACTATTGAGAAGTATTAAACAAAGAGATTTACAAGCTCCTGTCAAACCCCAATCCGCATCAAATCTCTAGAAGGAAACGCCATTCCATTTTGTTGTAAGCTTTGGGCATATCGAGCTAGGCTCCTCCCCATCTTCCTTGTCCCCGACACTGATTCATTTCATGAATAAGCTTAGAGGAAATAACAACATTCGAAAATCCATCTGCTTGAAATAAACGCTACTTGTTTATTGGAATAAATAACAGATAGCATTAGCTTGATTTGATACACACGTGTTTTAAATGATTTTGCTCATCACATTTCATAGGCTGATCGGTTGCCAATGTTCCACCTTCAAAGCATCATTTGGCATTGGTTAATGTGATGAAAGTTTCATGCAACTCTTTGTGTAGGAAAAATAATTTGGGCATCTCATCCGGTTTGGGTGCTTTAGTCAGGTGGATGGAGATAAGACAGCTTCAATCTCCTTTAGGGTAGGGGTTTACAAGATGGTCTTGCCATAAAAAAACAAAACAAACATTTGACAAGTTAAAATTCTAGATTTAATATATAATGTAACCGAAAACGTTCCTAAAAGGATGTTGAAAATAATAATACGTACTCGAGTATTTAAAAAACTTGATTTAGTATGTAGCGTTAATCAATGAGATAATGAGGGCTAAGCCGTCCTAAGCATGACATTAAAAGGCATCATCTGAGGCCTCGTATGGATCTTGGGATCCATGGGATGTAAAAATATGGGAGGTATTGCAAGGTACAGAGCAAGAAAGAAGATACTATAACAATGAAGGGGAATAGGGTGTGCGAGGACTATCATACTGAAGAATTCACAGGCAAACAAGAACTAAACTCTTGCAATGATAAATTAGACAACTACTAGGAACTATAGAAGAACATTTTAAAAACAAGTGATGAAGCTTCCTATTGATTGTTGGGGTATGGTTCATACTCCCAATCAATAGGAAGGCACGGAGGTCTTGCTTCTTGGTGAGTGGCTGGGGCTGCCCTGGCAAGGGTTATAGGGGGCATTTATAATTTGGACCTGTATATTTTAGATAGTTTGGATTTAGGCTCATGAATAACTATTGAGTTTATTCTCTTTCTCTTGTAATTGAGACTTGTAAGGGTGGTGTTAATTTTAGTAGAATCCTCTATTGGATGTTGTATGAGTTTAAGGATGAATCGGGATAAACCTTATCTCTCAATTTTTTTTCTTGCTTTTACTCTTTATTGCATTGGGTTTGTGCACCTCATCTTAATATTGAAGAACTGTGTTGTTTGAACTATGCACATAAAAAAGTACATAATGTTGGACCGTCAAAATAACAAACTATGGATATCCTTAGTATATTGTAGCCTAAATCAATAGAAAAATTCCTTTTGGAGATTGATGAGCAAGATAAGGGCAAAATCTGTCATATATAGAAGATTGCTCAATCGGCCTGATTAACGAAAGCTTCTAGATATGATATTGAAGAAATTTCTAGGGGACTTTTGACATGAAGACAAGTGGACATAATGGCTAGTGGGTTTATAACTAATGTTTGCTTTTGAAGACCTCTAAGAAGAAAAAACCATGAGAGGGATGGAGCTGGTCATCAAGTGCTTCAAAAAGAATAATTGAAAGATAACAAGTGTTCTTGATGTCTATCTATTCATAGCTTCGTTGCAGTTGATTGAGTGCTAATCCTAAGAGTTAGTCAAAGTGGCAAACTCATTTGTGAACACACGAGACAAATGGTTGTATTTAAAGTGTAGATGTTTGCGTAACAAAGAGACCAAATATATGATGGACTCCTTGTAAACACTTAGAGGTTTGGTTTATAATTAGGGGAGAGTGAATCTACTATGCTGTATGTTTAAGGAGTGAAAATAATTTTTGGAAGTGCTCCAATAGTTAGTTAGTCTATAGTAAGTAGCTATAGAAGGAGTCAATCCTTGTGAAAATGCAGTGTTTGCACCCAGTTGGACTAAGTAAAATTGTTCAAAAAGTGTTGAACCTTCTATGATAGCCAATTCAATCTTAAATCTTTTAATTATGTCAATTTAATTTTAGACATTTTGATGATTTGCCAATTTAGTAATAAAGCTCTCAATTGAGTCAATTTAGTGTTAAACCTTTTGAAGATTTACCAATGTAGTCATTTTGATTAATTTCGCTTGGAAATCGCTGACGTGGATGCTAGCCAGCCTACGAGGTATAGTTGGCACAATTGTGGAAAATTTTTGTATTTTTAAATATTTTCTAAAGTCCTTATTTTTTTTTTTTCCTTTATTTTTCCTTTTGTTGGTGGCTAGTACTGGCTATCGACCATAGGTGGGGGTGTCACGGCCCGCATTAGCTATGGCTGAGTATTGACCATAGGTGAAAGGAAAAATTTAAAGATTTTTTTTTTTTTTTAAATAGAGGTGTCTATGTTAAAAGATTTATCGCTAAAGTGGCAAATCTAAAGAGTTCAGGACTAAAATGACAAATCATCAGAATGTATAAGATTACATTGACATAATTCAAATGTTTAGGATTGAATTGATCACTATATAATGGGTAGAATTGTAAAATAGGAGTGAGCACATCCAAACAAAATCTCTATAAATCTCACCTTCGAATTAAAAATCAGCTTTTATGCATTTGAAAAACCAATTCAATCCTCTCTTGGTCGCTTAATAGGACCTAGCATGCATGAGCTCAAGCACCTCAAATTTAATCCAAGTCGTGTATTTGTCATTGTGCTGTTATTTATATATAATGTTAACCATTGTGATCTTCTCAGTTAAATCCTTGTCTACATTTTCCAAAAAGAAGGCCTGCATTTTGGTCAGTGTTTATTCTGCTCCTGCGCTTACATCTTACGACAACAAATGTAAGCACTCAATGTAACTTATGTGACGAATTTGGTATTCCATTATTTATGCATTCAACAATAACCTTTGAGTCTACACCAAACCTTGCCTCTAGTTTGGCATTAGTTTGTGCTGTCATCGGGAAAGGTGCTACTTTAGCCTATGCAGCCTTTGTCCAGTGGATTTGGTCTTGCTGCTAAGCCTTCTAAGGCTTATTGGGCCTTTTTCATTTCATGCTTTTCAGGAGGGTAGCCTTCCTCATAACATAGGCTTATCATATTAGGCGTGTTGTATCCTAAGTAGCACCGACACGCAACACAACATGACAAAGAAAGAAAATTCCGACACGTTGGGACACGTTGTATATTAAATATATATTTGTATATATACATAATAAATTATCATTTTTATGATTATATCAATCAAATTAATTTTATTGAAATTCACAATAAATAAATAATTAAAAAAACATTGAATGAATTTACACTAAAAACATCAATCCACTATTTATTAATATCATTCATTGTTTCAATTTGATAAATTTAAATCTATTCTAACAATTTATTAAACTTGGAGAAAAAATAATCAATCAACATTCTGAATTCGCATGTTAGATTTGTTGGAAGATGAAAAAAAACTTAAGAGGTGAATTGTGTATCACAAAAAATGAGAGTTAAAAGAGAAGAGAATATTAGGTTTTTTTTTTTTTTTGTTGGTGAAGAGAATATTAGGTTTTTCTTCTTTCTTCATTTATTTATTTTTATTATTGTGTTTTATTTTTTCACACACACACACACACACACACACACATATATATATATATATATATATATATTTTGACATCTCATTTATTGAAAAATTTTAAAATTGATCTCGATATCGGAATCACGTGTCAGAAACTTGTATATTGGAATTCCGACTCGAGTGTCGGAGAGTGTCGGAAAAGTTGATTAGGTATTGGATTTTCCAACACACGTTGATCGAGTGTCGGAGAGTGTCGGACACGTGTTAAAGTGTCCGACACGACACGAAGGCTTTTGGAGAGTGTCGATGCTTCATAAGTTGTATCACTTGTTCCTCAAGTTTTGTCCTGCAAACTTGCGTTTTCAAGGTACTAGCTTAAAAAAAAAAAAGGTACTAGCTTAAACGGTGAATCGTACTCAACACCTCTTCTTTTGGATATTCATGGTGTTCACTGGGAAAAGCCCAGTCATTGTGCTCTTTGAAGTAGTTCTCTTTCTTCTCGAAGAGTCGTAGTCTTCCTCCGACAACTTGATAAGGCATTGTCCTTCTTTCCGCCTCGGAGACTATTGGACAGTCTTAATCGTCTATAACCACTGAAAGTGTTGGCCGTCATTTGACTTTAGGGATAATTACACCTTACAGATGTATGAAATTGGAGAAAACGATTCCACTAGGATTTCTCCTTGGTATTTGCTTCTTTTACGTCAATGCTCATGAAGTCGAGCTCAGGTCTCCCTTGTCCAATGTGCTTGTAGTTGTTTTGAATCATTGCAATCTTCCTCATTCGAATGAGAATAATCACAAATCAAATTTTAGGTCAAATTAAATGTGATCTCGAATTTCTTTTGAGATTTTTAAGCACCACTTAAACTTCAGTCCAATCGTTGAAAGATGAGCCAAGCCCCAATTTATGGCATTTCAATTTTGGGGACTACTAGTACTAAAAATTCAGACAATTGTTGACATTAATTTGTCAAATGATCACTAATTAAGAAACATAATCATTAATGACGCATGTTTGTTTCCTGACTTAATAATTAGTAATCAAAAAAGGCAACTAAACATCGCACGTTGTAAAATGTAAAGTATGAATCACTATATGTGTCTGTGTGTAGCAGCTACACGTAAACCACGGGGTACTAGTGCGCAGGGATTCACCTCTTACGGCTCCCCACGGGGGGTGCTAGTGCAGTGACCCACCTCCCACCGCTCCCCACTTTAGTACTTTAGACAATAGCTTTGCGTAAATCACGGGGTGCTAGCACAGAGACCCACCTCCTCCTACGGCTCCCTACTTTAGTCGTGATCGAACCCTAGCCTTGCGTGTGGCTAACGTGTGATTCCACTAACTCGGCCACCACGGGTGGGTTTCGATAATTTTTTTCGTAAACAATAAATTTCAACTCTTAATAAAGAACGAGAAATCAGACAAGCTCCCGCCTAGCCACTCCTATGTTCTTTCGTGTCTTTTTCTCTCCTCTTCTGCCCTGTGTATCTTCTTCTCTCCGACCGTTTCTCCGGGGTCGCGTCGAAGATTCTATACAGAGCATCTACGCCGTCGCGTCGCAGTTCTTCCCTCGTCGAGCATTTCGGTCTCTGCAACTGAGAGGTACTGCCAGGTCTTTGTAGAATCCTTTATGGGTCGCTCATCGTCAGCTTTCGGTACATGATATTTTCTTTCCGATTGAATGCTTGCCACCCAACAAAGCGGGATTCTTTGACGGGACTTTTGTCTCCAATTCGTTATCCAGTCCAACCAAGGTCATGGGTGTGGAACAGGAGCCGGTGTTGTAAGTGGGCATACTGTGGAAGACGGGATAATTATGGTTTTCGCTCACAGACGAGACGAACCTCTACATTGAAAGTGTGGCCGCAGTATTGTATGTCCCCATTGCTAAAGCAAGTGGATAGGCTGCAATGGTCCTCGCTGGTGTCCTACTACTCTGACCTCATAAATCAATGTCTGTCTTTGAAATCTCTTCATTATACCAAAGCCATCCATGCGCAGTTGATAAAAGTTGGACTTGCTCGCCACACATTTCTGGGTAATCGATGTCTGGATTTGTACGCGTGCTTTGGCACGATGAAGGATGTCTTGAACGTGTTTGATGATATCCCTGGCAAGAACATGGTATCTTGGAATATTTGCTTGAAAGGGTTGCTGAAACGCAGCGACATTAGAAAGGCACGTATAATGTTTGATGGAATGCCTCAAAGGGATGTTGTAAGTTGGAATTCCATGCTCTCGTGGTATGCATCTAATGGGTTTGTTTATTATGCATTGGAGCTGTTTTGGGAAATGCAAACTGCTGGAGTTGAACCGAGCGAGTACACATACTCCATGGTGGCGTCGTTTGTCCAATGTGCTAATCATGGCAGGCAAATCCATGCTAGAATGATCAGGAGTGGCATGAATGCACACAACGTGGTGCTCGGAAATTCTTTGATTGACATGTATGGGAAGCTTGGTCTTGTTGACTATGCTTATAGAGTATTTATGACCATGGAAAAGATTGACATCATTTCTTGGAACTCGCTGATTTCAGGGCTATGCAACTCATGGCAAAGTCAATCTGCACTGGAGCAGTTCACCACAATGCTTCATGTAGGACAATCTCCAGATGAGTTTACAGTTTCATTGATTTTCACAATCTGTTGCAACTTGCAACAACTAGAGAAGGGTGAACAACTTTTCTGTTTGTCTATAAAGATGGGCTTTCTTTCCAATGCAATAGTTGCAAGTGCCATCATTGATCTATTCTCCCAGTGCAACAGATTGGAGGATTCGGTTCAGTTCTTTGACAAAGTAGAAAAATGGGATATAGCTCTGTGTAATTCCATGATTTCGAGCTACATTTGCCATGACCATCGGGAAGTTGCTCTAAATCTTTTTGTTCTGGTTCTGAGGAAAGGCCTCGAGCCGACTGAGTTTACCTTAAGCAGTGTTCTGGGTGCTGTTTCTTTTCATCAGGCAGAGCAGGGAAATCAATTGCATTCCCTGGTTATTAAGACAGGTTTGGAATCGGATGTAGTTCTCGCTAGTTCTCTTTCGGATATGTACAACAGAGTTGGTTTAGTAAACTCATCCATGAAGGTCTTTCTTCATATGGTTGCAAAGGATTTGATCTCTTGGAATTGCATGATTATGGGTTTGACTCGCAATGGAAAGGTAATTGAGGCACTAGGCTTATTTGCGAAATTGCTTCAAGTGGGTCTGCCACCAGATAGAATAACATTATATGCCGTGTTGCAAGCCTGTGACTATGGAGGATTTTTTGCTGAAGGAATGGCCACATTTTCATGCATGGAGGAAGAGTATGCAATAGTTCCTGCGGAAGAACATTATACCTGTGTCTTGAACTTGTTGAGCCAATATGGAAAACTCCAAGAAATTGTCAATGTTGTAGAAAAGATGCCTTATGAGCCCAATTATGAGATGTGGGAATTGATGCTTCGGCTCTGTAGTTTGCTTGGAGATTTGGAACTCATGGAAGAAGTTGTAAGAAGGATGATGGAAGTGGAGCCTCAGTCATCAGTACCTTATTTGGTCCTAGCTAGGGAATATGAAATGAGAGGCAGATGGGAGGGCATTGTTCGAGTTAGGATGGCAATGAAAGATGGGGGTGTCAGAAAGACAATAGGATGTAGTTGGATTGGGATAAATAATCATGTATTCACTTTCAGGGAAGACCAGTTACAATATCATGGAGGTGAAGACATCTACGTCGTTCTAAGTTTACTTATGTGGGTGATGGAAAGACAAGATCCATGGCGGGATAGTCATCCAGGTAATGAAGTTGGTGCTTAAACATCTTTCACGTGGTCATGTTTCAATTTCAACCCAACATGGCCATGAATGATGACTGCTTTTGTCTAGAGTGCCCTTTGGTATTGTATGCTGCATTAAGCTCCAGGTTGTCCTTGAGGTGGATGCTTCTTAATGATCATTGTCTATCATTGGCTTGATTAACTTTGTTGCTGATGGTTGAATGTTGCAGGTTGAAAAGCTACATCAATAACCAGCTCCCTGGGCATAGAGGTTCCATTTGTTTTTGCCATGACAGGTTGTGCTTATATTTCCTCTTAGATTTCAGTTCGGGGGTTTTTTAGAATTGCTATGGAATAGAAAGCTCTAGCTCATTCTAGTGAGATGACAAGAAAGGTATAGAAAGACAGGAAAATAATTAATTAACAAATGGGGATCAAGCATTTTAATATTCTTTTTGTCAAGATTTTAGTGTGCTCACTCCTTTTTTCCTTAACAGATTTCATGTTGTTTGTGCGATTCCCAAATTTTTTGTGTTAGTTCAAGCTGTCATTAGAAAGTTAGGAAGTCAGATTTTGGTTACTGTTGTTGCTGTCATTGTGGTGGTTGTTGTTGTTGTTGTTGTTTGCATGTGGGATAACTTTTATGTTGATCTCTCAGAACTTCAAAGGGATAAGGGTATATGATTTAAACAAAAAAATAACTTTTTTCAAATGCATTATTACATGAAAGATGTCAAAAATGGTGAGTTTACACTCTATACTTTTTTTTTTTTTTTTTTAATTTCCAATTAATTTCTCTTAGATCTTTAATGAGACTTTTCTCAAAGTCACAGCAAGGTATAACCTGTCTGTGCATTATTTGAATCATTTGTCTGTGTCTTTTGGTGACTGGGTCTTTTTTTCTTTAAATCATTTCCTAATCCAGTTAAGGGACATGGGAGATCTTACACCTGTGTGTTTAAATGATATTCATATTCTCCTTTCATCATCTTTGAAATTGAATTATACCCGTAGAGTTGCACTGATAGAGATGCTGTTGCACTTTATACTCTGATTCCCACTCCTTTTGTGCCCGAGCTGAACCATGAAAGTTTTCAGAAATACTCAAGGTTTTTAAAGTTTTCTGTCCACTAATACCATTACATTAAAATTTGTTCATATAATCAGACAACCAAACAACTTATCCTGGACTTACACGGATGGCATGTGTGGGAGCGATAACTTCGATTAAATCTTTGATTTGGACCAGTTAGTTTCCTTCCTCTCAATGGAAAAGTTCTGAGCACCCATACAATGCTTTCTCCTAGGGAATGCACTCGAATTCCTATACAAGTGATGATTTTTGTGTCCTAGACAAAAATCAGTTTAGGAACCATAGTATCCGGATCTGGGGTTATTCAATTTTGGAAATTTGATTTTTGTATGTCTGTTGCAGGTAGATATCAGGTTATTCAGTGCAGATGATCTGTTGTGACACTATTCTTTCACAACTTGACTTGCAGTTGCTAGTGATGCAGAGAGAATCAGAAAACTCTTGCTCAAAATTGACTTTTGAAGGAATACTAGTGTATGATGCATTTCAATTGACCTATCCAGCTTACTCATGTTGAGCAATCTGCAGCTGTGGGTGAGCTTATGGAAAAAAATTATTTAACTAAAGAAAGTGTTTGAACTTTGGGAAAGAAACAAAGCAACTGGAGATCCCTGAACAATTGCAAAACAGACAATCAGGTCCCTCAATTATTGTCCTTGTGCAATTGGGTTCCTGAAATATATACTTTTTTTCTCTTCAAGTTGGTCCTTCTGTTAAAAGTATAAATGGAGATGCTGATGTGGCTATTAAATGTTGGCATGTCACGTTATATGGTATCTTACATGGTAATTGAAAAATATTGATTTCAAGATTTTAGAAAAATAGAGGAAAATTCAAACGGAGGAGAAGTTGAGGACAATGGTAGCTACAGTTAAGGCAGAAGCAGCACCAATGCCACCCATGTGTTGGTGGGGAAAGGCATTCCTTGCTGGGCTCAGGTGAAGTTGGTGCAGCCCTTGCCGCTAATTTTGTGTGCTCGAAAAAAAAAAAAAAAAGAGCCAAGTAAGGTTGTGGTCATCACTGGCTTTGCTAGTTGCCGGCCAGAGTTGCTGCCACCTTGCCACTAGCGGCCCTCATTTCTCCGGCAGTGATGGCTGTGGCCTTCGCTGAGATCTGCAACCCTCACCCAGATTTGAGGCGAGGGTCATAGCCTCTGTTGTCAAAGAATATCAAAGTGGGTGGTAGTGCTCGACATCGAGGTGGTGTACGTTGTGAAGGTCAGGGACTTGGAGAGGCGCGCTTCTGTGGCAACCTGTGAAGAAGATCGAAGAATACAATCTGCAGATTCTCTGCAAGCTCGATGAAAGACTGTAGAGGTGTGTGAAGAAATTGCAGGCAACAGTAAAAGATCTCTGGTAAAAAATTCACGAATTATTTTTTTAAGCAGAACCTATTTGTTAGAAAACGAATGCGAACTCTCCAGAATGCTGTTCAAACCTACATGATGGAGACGGATGCACTTCGGTAGAATGATCTTTTGTTTAGTTTTTTTTGTTATATATCTCTAAAATTTTGAAGACACTTTTGTATGTTTTAATTGCTATTTAAGGTGCCAGAAAAGGAAGAGCAGATGCATGGACCTGTTACAAGAATGAAATGAGGCCCCATCTCAACTCAATTTGACGGCCATGTCAGCATCTCCACCTATTTTTTTCTCAAAAGGACCAATTTGAGTAGAAAAATAAAGTTTAAGGACTCAATTGCCCCCAAAAAAAAAAAAAAGGTAGAGAGAACTTTTTGAACATTTTGCAATAGTTCATGGACCTTCAGTGCCTTTAGTCCTTTGAGAATTCAATGATTCCGCACCAAGCCACTGGGGCTGCTAATTAAAGTTATGACTGAGAACCTCATAATGAATGATCATACTGGTAGATGTTAGCTGTTGGTTCCAATTATAGAAGCTTCAAATAGAGAAATGTAATAATTTATTTGAAACCTGTTTTGATGAATTATTAAAAGAAATGTGAAAAAATGTCTCTTGAGGAAAACTTATGCCAAACTGAGAAGCTTTGGAGCAGATTATGATTTTTAGTTTCTTGGTTTCCCTTTCGAGTGTAATTATGTTGGCTTTTGATTTGACACATTCTAACCATTCTTCTTGTTTTGCAGCCATTCGATCTCCTCGTTTGACTAGGAACCTGCAAACAGGTTGGATGAAGATCTGCAAAAGCTGGGATCTGAGGTTTACAACTATGCTTTGACTTTGCTAAACCAATGCTTTTGTTCTGTGAAAACATTGTTTAAGATCTTGAAGTTCAAAAGCAGTCAATTTACTGGCATGCGCTTAAGGTAGGATTTCTTCAACCATTTTATTATTAAAGCCAGTCATGTTTATTCGCTCGATAGCTGGCTTTTCATCCTGTTGCTCCTAAAGGTTAAACAAGGCCTAGGGTTGAGATGAGAGTGCACAACAGGATCTATGTCTCAATTGGATCATTATATGCCATAGCAATTATCTGTTTCTGTGAAATATTCAAGAATTAAAACTCTCCCATATTCTTGTTCAACCTTTTCTATATATTTTTCATATCAGATCACCTATTCATCCATGATCCATTGCTGTTGGTTGCAACTTAATGTGTGGATGACACCATCATTTTGATGGAAGGCTTTGCTTAATAAATGCATATAAAACATTTAGCAGATTAATGTAATTGATATCAGTGAAATTATAAAAGTTTAGCTAGGGTGGTTCTTCTTTTTCTTCTGTTAAGTGAATGGGTGGGGAGGGGTGACCAGCACCCTCTGGATGTCACCATAAGGGATTCATATCCATTACAAAATAATAAGTTTGGGCTATAGCAACTCATTCCACCCCAAGTGTATGAGCTTGTCATTGGAATGTTACCGGCGTGGCAGAATTTGTGAAGTCTCTCCACACGAGATAGCACATGCCTACGACACATATTGACCAAAGAGTCACTCACAACATAACTCAAATTTGTAGCCTCTTGGAAGACAGTAATTATTCTTTATGAGCACATTAAGTAGTACGAATGACTCAGCCAATCGCTGTGCACCTACATCTGAAAGCTGACAATCATGTACTTTAATGTGTAACTAAGTTTTACATAGGAAGCTCTTCCCAATCGTTAATGTCATTGCATACTTGAAGATGGTTGCTTTTTGTTGTCGTAAATTACTTTAGTTGATCTGTACAATTCTCCTAAGTCTCATTTGTTAACATGTTTTGAGCATGATGCAGGTGCTTGGTTAAAAATTGAATTATGAAGATCGCCGGGATCTATCAGGCTTAGGTTTGTTGAATGAAGATCTCTCGCATGGCATCTCCATTAAATCTCTTCTCTGATTCCTGATATTGTTCTTTTGTTTGTTTGGAAAGTATAGACTTTAGTGTGATTAAATGGTTTTTATGTTGCTTCACTCTAGATATGATATTCTCGTAGATGGTTGTCAAATAGAAGGTAAGGCCAATCAAGCTTGTTGCTCACTGAGCAGTGGGGACTTCAGAAGGTGATTGTTTCTATGATGATGACCACGTCTCTAGTGATGGTGACAAGGAGATTGCATTCACCGAGTGTTGACAAATGGTTCGACGTTCTACATTGGCATGTTATATGGGCGAAAAATGGTAACATTGGTTATGATTTTTCTGCTGTCATCAAGGAAGCAAAGGCTTTCAAAGACAAGCCTATTTTGATTGAGGTTAGTTATCCACTGCAAATGGAGGTTTTGTTGCACACCTGGAAAAATTTCAAGGGAAAGAAGTTAGCTTTCTAGCTGTTACTACACGGAGAAATTGGGAGTTTCCTCCCCTTTTCAAACTTAATCTGTTAACTGAGTACTTTACTGGTAAAAATACAAACATGAGAGTCCGGGTGGGCAACTCACGGAGGAGGAGAAAATCTGTTGGCATATTGCAATTATTGTTTTTATCTTTTTTCTGAATGCAATGCCATTTTCCCAGCGTCCTTTGACTCTTTGATAATAGAAATACGACTGTAGGTTATGGTTAACCTGACTACTACAGTGTACAAAGTAGTGCCAAGGAAATTGCAGCAATGAAGAACCTTGGATGGCCAAATGTGCTTTCCATGTACCTGATGATAATAAAAAAGTGAATAAATAACAAAAGAACGTCTCTCTCTATTGTGTGAGGGAGACCAATTTGGTATGGATAATCAACTTGTTAGAAACAGTTTTTTGCGCATGAATTTGTATACGGGCATCTTCTAAGTGAGGCCATGTTGTATAGGGGCAGTACCTCCTTGGTTTCCTCTAAATGAAATCGTACTGCTTTTGAAGCCGAGTGAAATGCAGAATTGCCTGAATTTAAAAGAAAATACAAGGACGAAACTGCAGAGCTGAGACCTATCATTAAGGCTGAACTACCGCTGGTTGACACAGAGCATTCCCGGTGAATATTTGTGTTCATAATTGATCAACCAAAGTAATTCCTTATTAAAGTTTTGATGCATTCTCTACTATGCAGATGCCCATTTGTTCAAAAAACTTATACATTACCTCCTGTAAAAGTTATCATTGTTACATTTTTGTAGTTTCGGGGTGCGAATTCAGTGTAGATCTATATTAACGACCTTCAAGGTGTGCAGTTGCCCACCGGTTATGTTAAATTTGTATTATAAACAGAAGTAGTGTGGCAAACACTTCACTTCATACAGAAGGCAGAGCTTATCTTTCTGAACAATTCTCGGGGAATTAACACCAAGAGTCTTAAAACTTGTGCTTCTTCAACTCTCGAGTTTAAAAAAAAAAAAAAAATTATTTGTGTACTCAAGTCATAAAACTTATTCAGGTTAAGATTTTAAGTCCTTATATTATGCGGTATTTGTTTTACCAATCTTTCCTTTTCTTTTGCAAACATGTGGCACAAAATAGATGCCACATTTGAAAAAGAGAAAGATTAAACAAATAAATAGATAGAAAGAGACAAGAAAGAGAGGGTGTAGATTTGGGTGAAGGCCTCCTTCGTCAGTGAGGGCCCAGAGCACCCTAGTTGTGAGCAGGCAAGGGCCCGCTTGCCCTCGCTAGATCAGGGCAAGGATGAGGTCCCTCGCTTGCAAAGTGGTGAGCCACCGCTCACCACCACCCAGCGAGGGTTGACACACCCTTTGAATCTCTCTCTCTTTCTAGTTTTCAACTATTCTTTTAGTATTCAGTTTTCTTTTTGAATTTCAAAATTTTTTATTCTAATGGGGCATTAGTGAAAGAGTGCCGTTTCGTATCTCAGGAACCTCCATCATGTAGGACAGAAGATGCAAAAGAAGCCATGTGAGATTTTCATTCCTAAAAGAAAAAACGACCGAACAGAAGTCTTGACAGGCATAAAGTGTGCAAGTTTTAAGACATAAATGCACATAAAAAAGTCTTAGGAGTCTATTACTGGAAGGCACAATTTTAGGTTTATTCCTGTAATTATCCCTATATTCTTTGTGGTGTTGGTGAAGTGTCCTATTTTGATCCGTGGCTGAGCTGGGCGCCGGAGCAGTTTATATGCCGATCAGAATTGCCTTTGTATCAGTATTTCTCCGGAAGTACTTCCAAGAGGGCCTGGCAGATCGCGCCAGGAACATTTTTCGACGATGCCTCAAACACCCTAGCTAAGATCTCACTTCGTCCTACACGACTGCCAAAAACATTCTGTCGTTTCCAAAAGGATATCTTTAAGGAATGTAATGCCGAACAGGTACGAATCAATATCTGCTAATAGTCGCTCGCACTGGTCGTGGAATTTCCAAGTGGAATCGACACAGGATAGAGACCACGCAGAGATTTCTGCTTTGCACCTTTTGGTGAGCTCCTGTTAGTAACTAGCACGGGTTCGTCTTCACAGATTTGTATCCTAATGATGTCCTCAGCCGCTCTAATGCCTTGCGACTGGGGGCACTGCTGCAGAAGAGCACGCTGAGGTGTTCAGTGTCATGGGAAAATAATTGAGGACTCGTGATATAGGTCTATGCAGTGGTTGGGAGAGCAATAGGGAGGCAAATGTAGAAGTGAGACACAGCGTTCCTTTGTGCTAAACCCAACTACTTTTCACCATTGGGCATGACATCCTTTACTCAAAGAATTCCAATTGTAAAACTTTTGTTGTCCACTTAATGTCAGTAGTCTTTTCGCCTCTTAGTGTTAGTCAGCCTAGCATTGTGCCTTTGCTGTTGGTGTTGTTTCCAATCGTCATGCATTTCACGGCTCCAACGGAAATTCCCTCTGCCCCTATCACACTCCCACTTAGTAGTTTTCAACGCCTATCCGGGGTTGAGCCCTTGGATTTTGATGGTGAACTTAAAAAGCCGAGGGTAATTAGATAGTTTCTAATTCAAGCCACACCAGTGTAACTTAAGAAGTTGCAACAAAATGTTTAAAATAATTGCTTAGCTATATATTCTATCAGAATTTCATCACATGCAAGATAGTCCTTTTCTCAGTGAGAGATTGTAATTTAATGTCCACGATTAAATGTAATACCTCCGTTTATACAACTTTTGATGTGAAGTAAAATTTCAGTATTTGGGATTATACTATTCATATGTGGATGAAGCATATGTTTTTTTTTTTTTTTTTGGAGAAACGTACATCGATTAACCATGTTTGTTGGAAGTTATTGACAAAAGATGACTCATATAAATGTGCATTTGCATATGTGGTGATCATCAAGAAAAGAACTATCTTTCCGAATTGATCGATAAGGTTGATATTGGAAATGAAGAGTAAAAGACACAAAATTTGCAATAATTTCATATTACAGGTGATAATTTTCTAATAACTTAACAGTACAAATGTACATTTTTCTCACCCTACATGAGCAATAATTAAATTCTCACCCAACGAAATGTTCTTTTATGCCGATGAAATTAGAGGCATATTTCGACTATGGCTTTTACGCTTCTCTGTCTCAATTCTAGCTCTATACCACATCAAAATCAAAACTAAATTCTTTTGACCAGCCTCAAACGCTTAATCAGCTGTAAAGAAACTCCAAATCAGAACCACCAAACCTCTCCTTGCTTATTTTGTTTAGACTCTCCAGCATTGTAGGAGTGAGATGATTCCTCCAATCCCCAATCTGCCCTTTCCTAAAGAAATTGCTGTTTGGCACCTTGAACTGGGCAGTGAATTGCTGTACCCCACTCTTGTTCACTTCCAAGCTGCTCATATTCTCAAAGCTACACAAGCTCACCATCCTCTCCAACACTTCTCCACTCTCTTCCTCTGGGTCAAGAGGGTGGCCAATGAAGTCAGCCAATCTCTTGATATTGACTGTTGGATCCATCGTCATGGCTTCATAAGTCAAGACCAGTACCTTCTCGGGTGACTCTTGACTAGCCCTGTAATAGCCCAAGGCATGGTCCCAAAGGGGCCCAAAATGCGAGACCCCGTCACAGAACAATTCAAACGCGTCTTCGAGCGGAAAAGGCGGCATTTCTTTCGGCCTTAGCTTGTTAAAGTACTGCCATTGGGAAATGAGTGCATCTTTTGGGTCACGGCACACACACACTATTCGGCAACAGGAGGTTTTGACGGAATTCGGTAGCAAGGAATATGGCATATGAGTAGAAAGCAACCTCGGAGATGAAAAGCTGTTCTTAATGGGACTTGATGAGGGAGTTTGATCCATCATGGCTTCTATGAAGAGTACTAAATCATGGGGATTGGTGGTGAGTAGAGGGTGTGAAGAGAACTGATAATTTCTTCTGTTCATGATTGTGAAGAGAAGAGCCTTGAACCATGTGGTTCCGGCCTTCGGAGAAGTGGATAAGAGAATGTCTGTGGGTAGAGACTTGAAGTGGTCTCTTGCCAGCATGACTCCTTTTAGACCAGAAGGGCTTAACCAAACTCCTTGGTATTGCACAAGATGATTGGTCATCCACCCTTTTTGCTTGGGCAATGTTGGTAGTATGGCCTCCCACACCGTGCACGTGCTCTTGTGATCAAAATCTTGATCGGTTTCTTCATGATCTTTTCCTTCCTCTTTCATTTTCACCTCTCTGTTCGGTTTTGAAATGAGTAGTTTGCTGAACATTTCACGTCGTAGAGTCCGTCGGGTGAAAACACTACGACAAAGACAGGTTAAGCAGCGAGATGAGGGAGTGATGAGATTCAAACATTTCACTTTTGCTATGATACCATGCAGCAATGCTTGGACAGAACGTGTTCCCTTGCGTTCATTAGAATACCCAAAGAGGTTTTCATGGTGTACACAAGCTAAACTAAAGAGGTAAATGAGCGAATGAAACAATCTTGCCAATTCTTTTTAGGCTAATATGCAAAACTATGAACCTGAATACTTTTTATGAATGTTACACTTCATTTAAAAGACTAAACCACCAGTAAATGCAAAACATACGGATTTCAGACGGTATAACTACAAAAGGATTATCTAATCGCGGCACCATATGACCCAGATGAAGTGGAACTGATGGTAGAAAATCTTAAGTACATGTTGGACACTTCATTCTTGTTGCATCACAACCAACCAGGTGGTTGGTCGTGTTTTTTAAGACTTGATTTACAAACCATGGGTTCAATTTTCCAATCGATTTCAGGAAATCTTGGTTAGTCTATGAAAGACAATCATGGACTTAGGTGTACCGCTAGTCTTGAGTTTTCCATTCACATCCAATGGGACTGTGGTGATGGTCTCCTCCTTGGGTGGTTACTGCTTCGTTGGGGCCTCAAACGGAATATTCCAATGGCAAATGAGGTCGATTCCAGCCCTGTCCAAACCCTTTTCCTTAGCAAAAGGAAATCACGACCAACCTAAGAGCAGGGTACTTATTAATTTCTACAACAGTCACAAAACCACTTTTCTTATACATCCCGATGGGAATGAATCGGATTATCAGTAACTTCACGCCAGAAAGTACAATCTGGATCACAGCAGTAAATTCTAGTCGACTCAGGAAATATTTATTAAGAAAGAGGAAATGAAATAAAAAAATTAACATATATTTGCTTTTATTACATGCGTTCATCCATTTTTTTTTCAAATAAACATACATGTCATCAGCACCAATCCTTGAAGAAAGTATACTGGTCGATTCATATTCAGCTAAAATCACTTACAAGCTGCTCGAAGTCAAGATATGCAAATCGAGATTACCTTTTAAAAGCTTAGACCTGCTTCAAATGAATCCCCGGCAGATGAATTCCATGGCTAACTTTCCCCAGTTGCAGGCATCGCAAGGTTGAAGATGGTCCCGTGACGGTGTTTGCTTCTCAAAATGTTATCTTCAGATTGATGGCGAATACAATATATTTGTTCCCTTTTGAACCACAAAAAAAAGAAAAAAAGAAAAAAAAGAAAAAGAAAAAGAAAAAGAATTTGATTGTGATAAAATTATTTCAGCTAGTTGCATTGCAGGTTGTCAATGAAAAATGAATATTAAAATGCTTTGGCCAAATAAAGTTTTTATATTTATGCAATAAAATATGTCGAATTGGACTCGATTTTGACAACGGCGGCTCGGGCGTTCGTCAGTACGAGACAATGCTTGTAGTTACATCGGTTGGACTTGTTCAAGCGCAAATTACGCTTGTCGCGAGAGCTTCCCAAAGAGCCTAATACTTCTATGTAAAATCGAGAAATCAAGAGTCAGAAGTTTTGAGCATAAATCTTTATTTAGCATAAAGTAGAGGTCTGGAAACTTTGTTCGATTGTGAAATCTCCAGGTATGGTTTTGAGCTCTCGTACCTTTTTTGAGCTTTCGAAGATTTGACTGAAATTTGACTAGTGATTACTTTCTCATTCAACAACTCGTCGACCCAATTTTTATTGCATCGAAACGATTGCAATCGCTAAGTTCATAATGTGCAATTGAAATCCGGAGATCATAAACTTCCTGACACTGCAAAAAAGGATAAAAATAAATTGACCGTCGGATTTGGGTGGTAATATGGGTGTCAAAACAATCATTTTTATGAGCATACCCCATTTTTTGATCTTCTAAATGTGTTTTTTGCCTTGTACTTTATCGGTCAAACCTTGATCAACTATCAATTAAACTTGAAAACTTTCTAAGAAAACATATATAAAATTTGAGGTGTCAACAACCCGCACATCTTGTGGTTAGAGATGTTCCATTAAGATTTCAATTGCTATGCTGTCTGAGTGCGATATTTAACACGAAAAGGAAAAGTGTAAAAAAAAAAAGTCTTAAACTTATTGTATTGGTACCAATTTGGTTCTAAACCTTTTAATTATATCAATTTAGTTCTACTTTTTTTTTTTGTCTAATACTAATTTAATCTGTCCGGATAATTTTGACAAAATATTACTGATGTTGGTTAGCCTTTATGGCATGGCCAGCGCTAACATGGAAATTTTCAAATAATGTTTCAATAATTTTAACAATTTGTTTTTAATTTTTTTCTTTGTTTTTTCCCTCTCTTTCTAGTGGCCGTGGTTGGGGCTAGTGAGGCCTGGCCTCTCCTAAGCAAGGGTGGCCCTTGCCGCCATAGGCGGGCATCGGCCTCACTGCACCAGCGAGGCCAGGTTCACCTGGGTGCTTCGGCTTTTTTGTTGCCATTTTGTTTTTGGGGGAAGACACGATCTACTGGTGGTGGTGGGTCTTTTGTTTGGGCTTTTTTTGGGTCAATGCGAATTAGACAAGGCAGGTAATTTGCTCTTCCGACCGAACGCACTTTGCTGTGTCTAGTCATTTCGGGACTTCCTTATTTGTATCGTTTGATCCTGATAAAGCGTTCCTTGCAGAAGAGAAATGGAAGGAGTTTTTTGAGAAGGAAGAATAAAAGAAGGGTCTTTGGTCATCGAGAATGCTAGGATAAGATCCATGCGTCGGGTTAGGATAGGACACCGTAGCTGTGTCATCGGTGTGACATCCTGAATTTCCAGTTCTATTTTCAATTGAATGAATCGAGTTTTTCATCGACGCGTCTATAGTTCTATTATCTAAACTGATCACTCACGAAATAACTAGTCTATTTGAGGAAGCCATTAAGGAATTTGAATGCAATAGACTTGAGAATTTGATCTCTCCACCGTGCTAATTTGCTAGGGTCATTACGGTATTGTCACAATCAATCAGAGACCGGACATAGGTCGATTCGATAAAGGTATGTGATTAGTGTCTGGGTGATTACACCTAATTGCAAAATTTTTGTCGAACAACACTAGACCGATTTTCTGTCATTTCTGTACTCTCTATCCGTATTTGAAATCTCGAGATTTTCACGATAACCAAAAGTCGCCAATGTGTCGAAGATGTACAGTGTGACTCGAAAATGATCAACCATGGGGCGATTGCAATAAAAATTCCTAAAAGCTACCCAGTAGATTAGGTTACGCTAAAATTACACTAGATTAAAATTAACTGCAAATTTGAACCTGATTTCAAAAATTGAAAACCCTGTTATGTCACGATTTATTTTAGAACTGTCGACTCATCATTCGAAGATTTTTCTACAGACTGAGATTTTTGTCGAAAATTCAATATAGGGCTGTTTTTTACCGGAAAAATCAGGGGACCATTTTTTATCACGTTTTTGGGATGCAAGTTGGTTTTATTGATGAGGAAAAATGTGAATTGAAGTGTGGGTATCTTAGTTGAATTTATGAGGGCCGAATTGAATCAATTTAAGAAGAAATTGAAGTGGATTTGGGGGAAAATGTTCCAAAATTCGTAGCTCCTATGGTGTGCAACATTTGAGGCATCCATGAAACTTCTAAGGGAAGCTTGGTGGTTGCAAAATGGCCATGGATGACAACCAAGGGCTGGTGGGGCCTCTTCAAGGGATAAGAGGATAGAATGGAGGCCAAAATGGACCCTCCAAGTTGCTGCTATCCTTTTCTTCTTCAACAGATTACTTTCTCCATTTTCAGCCTCCTTGAAGCTTAGAAGTTGAAGAGAAGCCAACCAACTCCCTCCCCTAGTCCGTTGTCCCCATCCAGCCACTGGAAACCCTTGCCTATCCGCCTAACCGCTTGCTTGGCTTGTTTTGGCCTCAACCGTCGCCGTTCCGCTTGTCCCGAGCTGTCCCTGGTTGCCGTCGAAGCCCTTTGCCGTCACCCGAGCTCGCCTCCACCACCGTGAAGCCCTGCCGTCGCCCGCCTAGCCCCGCTACACCATCACCGTCCCTCCTCTCCGCTCTCGGCCGCTCGAGCAGTCTCTCGGCCCATCAACTAGAATCGAAAGCTAGCAAGCTTCCATGGACTTCAAGGCCTGTTTTAGGACACTTCCGGGCCTCGTCAAATGTTGCCGCTTCATAGTTTGTCACCCATCTCCGCGACGCTGTCGCCGTGGACTCACTAGATTGCAAAACCGGTAAGTTTACTTGCTAAACTCTGCTTAGGGAGTTAATGATGCTTAAGGGATGATTAGTTTAGGTTAATTAACTTTTAGGTGGTTAGTTAGGTTAGATTAGTGATTTAATTATTCAATTATGCATGTTAGATGGTTAAATTAGATAAACTAAGGGTTAGATAAGCTGTACTATTTATCCAGATAGGTTTGGAAATTTTCTAGGCCCGTTTAGGTGGTTAGATTAGCATTTCCGGCCTAAGTTGATATTTATTAGATTTATTGGTATTTATTTAATTATTTATTATTTTCCGAAAATTATACCGGGATAGCCGGTGACCGGAATTTCGTGCTGATTGCAATGGTGTGGTTAATTTCTGCAATTGAGTGCTAAATTGTGCACATTGAGTGGTGATTGAAATTTTGAGTATTTAATTCAAAATTTGAAATTTTTGGTAATTATTTGGAAATTACCGGGTGTTAGGTTTTGATGACGAAAATGATTTTAAAGATTATATAAAATAGTGAGATTTTTTTTTTTTGGTAAGGTAAGTAATTCAAATAGTGAGATTTGAAATCAAATAGTCGTGTGTGGGTACACGATCAATTCGAACCAGAAAAAGTGATACTCTTCATTTTCAAATCAAAGTAAAATAGTCGTGTGTGGGTACACGGCTATTTGATTTGAAAATGAAGAGTATCACTTTTCCTAGTTCGAATTGATCGTGTACCTACACACGACTATTTTACTGTGTATTTTTAATACAAAGAAAATAAGCCATGATCACTATTTTAATTAAGGCATTTAAGTGCAATGCACGATGTCCTGGGCTGAGATTGAATGGTTGTGTGCTGGTTAAGAGAACCCGTCCTGAGCTGTTGAGTTGGACGTGCCCTTATATGGGATGCCCTACCAATGGATGCCAATCACAGTAGATTCTGGACCGAAACTCCTTTATGGAATACCATCGACGTAGTGATTTTGCCGTGCTCGATGGGGCGAGACGATGCTTGGCTACGCCAGTAGACCGCCGAACTTCGAGTAGGCCATGCCCGTATGTGACTGTGATTAACAATTGGAATGCATGTTGAGTGAAATTAATGTGTCATATTACAAGACAAAATTGTGTGGCACGGAATGGGACATGTTATAACGATTTGACCTTATATTTGAGACCCCTTGTGTTGTTGAGATGAAAGTGTTGGCGTTCCAATTGTTTGAGCATGAATACTGTTATGTCTGTGTCATGAACTGTGCTGACATACAGGAAGGAGCTGAGACGAGGTAAGTCTTTGTGATTGTGTGGTTGAGTGGTTAGGACACCCGTAGGTGTATTACCCTCATAATCGGGATTTAGAGCATGAACTCGTTGAGATTTATATCTCACCCCGTCGTGGGCTTTAACTTTTTAGGGTCGTAGGATAGAGGACCTGAAGTCGAGCTGAGGGGATCTAAAATGTAGATAAGTTAAGACAGCTTCTTTTTGAGAACTGGTCTTTTGTAGCTTTTGGTTGTTGACTTCTGTATATAACTTAGTGTGTATATAAAAGTGTGTTTTGGCTGTGAATCTATTTTTCTGCTTTTCTATCTCATGTTGTTTGTTGTCAGGGGTGTTTAATTCGCTTTCACATGTGCAATAAAATGAATGGGTCGGTGACGTGTCTTGGGACGTTGCATTTTTCATTGACCACCGAGGGATGGGCACGCGCTCGAGGATCGGGGTGTGACATCGGACAGGAGTGCAATGAGCGATTTTGCCAGGCCAACCCTCACTTGTGGTGGTGAGGGCCACACTCGCTTAGTAGAGGCCAGCCCTTGCTAGCCATGGCCATGTTGGTCATTGGAAAGCGGGGAAAAAAAAGGAAGAGAAAGAAAAGAAAAAAAAAAAAAAAATTAATAAAAAAATATTAAAAAATGCCCCTTATCAACGTCGGTCATGCTACATAGGCTGGCTGAAATCCATATCAATAATATCCAACCAAAATTAGTCGGAAGGATGAATTGACACTAAATAAAAAAAAATTAGCACTAAATTAGCACATTTAAAAGATTTATGACTAGACTAGTATTCATGTAATAAATTTAGGACTTTTATGACTCTTTTCCCTAGCACAACACATATTGAATATCTAGAGCAATTATCCATACCAAGTTTGCTTACCACATGTGCATTATGGAGCATAAAGAACTCTAATATCAAGCTAAAGAACTAATGAAAAACGTCTTGGCAAACGTTTAGTGCTAGTCTAGGTTTAGTTGTGGGGATAATTATTTAAAAAGTCCTAAATTTATCGTATAGATATTTACTCCTAAAATTTTTAATTTTTTCAATTTAATCAAAACCTTTTGGGGTTAATAATGCAAAAATCCTCATACTATGCCTATTATAATACAACTATTTCAAACTTTTTTTTTTGGTATTAGTAAAAATCCTAAACTTATCTATTATGACACAAAAATCTCAAACTTTTTTTTGTCCTCAAAATCCCGAACTTATGCTAGTGTGACAAATAAATCCCAAACTTATGCTAGTATGACAAATATACCATGAATAGAATTGTGTATTTTACATATGTATAAGTTTGGATTTTTTCGTGACATAAAAAAGTTGGGGGTATCTATGTCACAATAAGCAAGTTTATGATTTTTGGTGACACAAAAAAATTAGGGGTATTAGTGTCATAATGGGTATAGTTTGTGGAGTTTTTGGTGCTATTTGCTCTAAACCTTTTAATGATTTGTTATGTATTTATTTCGGTCAATTTTGATCAATAATCATTGAGTTAGATGCTGGTCATTTTATGTAACACATCCATGTTGAAATAGACAATTTCGACAAATTTTAGATAATTTTTTTGAATTTTTTATGACTTTTTCCTCTTCCCTTTGTTCTTTTATTTTATTTTTTCTTTTGACTATGGCCGACGAGGGCTGCAATGGCCGAAGTCTGTGTTGACCACAGTGAGGGCATCATGACCCTCATCAACCATAGAGCAAGGGTGTTATGGCCCTCATTGAATTTGGGTGAGGGCATGGTAGCCCTTGCTTGTGGCTAGCGAGACAACCTTTGCCATCCATCGCCGAGGTCATGGACCAAAGGAGGAAAATAACAACAAAAGACAAAAGAAAAAGGAAAGCAAATAAAAGAGAAAAAAAAATATAAAAAGGTTATTAAAAATTTGCAAAAGGTCTACTAGAGGAGTTTTTGGGCAAGTAAAATAAAAGTTATAAATTTATTACATTTATGTCAATTCATTCTTAAACATTTCGATTGCGTCGATTGAGTCCTGAACCTTTTAACGATTTGCTAATATATTCCATCTAGCCAATTTTGACAAAAAAAAATCATCAATATGGCCGCCGGTGGTCCTATGTTACACAATCAATGATAATGTTGATATATATATTTTTAAATCTTTTGAATTTTTAACTACTTTTTTTGTTTTTTTGTTTTTTTGTTTTTGCTTTTTTTCTTCTTTTTCTTCTTTTCATCCCTTTCATTTTTTTTTTCCCAACTATGGGCTAGCGATGGCGACGTTGGCTCACCCTCTCTGGCCATTGATAAGGTCTAGGCTAGGGCTTGACACCCTTGCTTGTGGCTAGTGAGGGCCATGGTGCCCTTGCCTAAAATAGGGGAGGGTTTTTAGTCCTCACTTGTAGCTAGTGACCTTGCTTGTCTAGAGTTGTTTAAAAAAAAAAAAAGTAAAGAAAAAAAGAAAAAAATTATTAAAAAATTATTAAAAATTTATAAAAATTTTCATCGTTAGTGTTGATCGTGCCATGTAAAACGCTTAACATTTATGTTAGCAATTTCTAGTCAAAATTGGTAGATGGACTATATTAATAAATTATCAAAAGATTTATGACTCAATTAATATAATTAAAAGATTTAAGATTGAACCGGTATAAGTGCAACTGATTTAAGAACTTTTAGTACTTTTTTTTGGAGGGTTTCAGTAGTAGAATGATCCATCTAAGCTCCAAAAGGTCCAAGTCATCTTGACTTACCTTTATCTAGCTAGAATTTTTCGGGTCTTTCTGTTGCCATATGATATGATAGATCTTTATCTACGTGAAGAATAAGGATGAACACACGATGCATCTGAACTAGTGTTCTAACCATTAAGATAACAAAAATTCTTTGCTAATCTCAAGAATTGTCACTTGTTGACTGGAAAATTTTTCTTGGATACGTGGCGATTAGTGAAGGGATATGGATGGATCCCATAAGGCACTTTAAGCCCTTGAGTTCTCAACGGAAGTTTGATGGCTGACGAGCAGCTTCGAGTGAATTTTTGCAACGCTTTCCCTTTCTCCTTAAACATAAATCTAGCGCGCAAAATCTAGTGGTCAATGCTTTTGAGTCAAGGACATGCCCTTGTCTCTACTATACAAGTCAAGGTAATCGGATTTGAAGCAATGAAAGAGTCGTATGAAGAAGATAGAGATTTTATTAAATCAAAATTCCACCTGAATAGTGGATGGTTTTCACCCACAAGATGGTTGTAGCGCCTCCGCCGCACCCGATGATGATTTTTCAAAAGAAAACCGAAAAATTCGAGGTGTCGGAGAAAGTTCACGCAAATTGATGAAAGTGAGTTTCGAAAACTCATCTCATACTCCATGCACTAGAGTCATCTCTTTCTTACGTCAGGTGAGCTACGACAATCCAAATTCTTAAAACATTCAAGGAGTTGCACTAATCATTCACATGTCGGGTCCTAAAAATTCGAGGTGTCAGAGAAAAGTTCAACTAATCATTGAGAAGGTCAAATAACTCTCTCGACATGCAGAGCTTACCCATTGCCGTCAAGGTAGTTTGCCCTAAACAACCCTCAATCCATCGAAACTTCTTCCTCACACAGCAACTGACTTCTGGAATCTTCGCACTCCTGTTTGGGGACTCGTAGTAACCGGATTCCCTTTCGTCTCGCTCGATTTCACACCTCAACTCAAACCCTCGCTTCCTCTGTTTCATCGCCATCGACCCACCCCATTTTTCATCGCTTTCTTTCTTCACCCCAGCTTCATCGCAATCTGCATCATCTGCCTTATCGTCCTATTGTAATCCTGTTTGGCATCTAGATTTTATGGAGGAGAAGGATTTGGAGGAAGACCCACGCCTGGCCGCTCTTTGTAAAAGGCTGGGTCGGCTTTGTGCTGCTCATGAAATTGAAGTTTGGGATGACCCGCCGCCACTGGAGAAGATTGATGAATGTAAGCTAATCTTAGTCGGTAAAATTCTATCAAACCATTCGGTAAACTTCCAAGCGTTACAAAATACTCTTACACGAACATGGCGCACATACAAGGTAGAACTCACACAACAAGATACTGGTCTTTATGTAGCAAAATTTACATTTGAAGAGGAGAACAGAGAGTCTTAGAGGGAGGTCCATGGTGTTTCGCGAATCACCTTGTTATCTTAAAGCCATGGCTTCGTAATACACCTTTGCATTATTATGATTTCTCCTCATGTGCCTTTTGGGTACAAATTTTTGGGTTACCACTAGAATGGTGCTCGGAACAGATGCTAAGTAAAGCAGTAAGACATGTTGGGAAAGTACTTCAAGATGAGATATTCCTTTCAATTCAGAAGTTTTTTCAATCCGGTGTGATGCCACCAGACCTTAACAAAACTACTATAATCCTGATACCAAAGATACCACTCCTAGAAAGTCTAAACCATTTTCGCCCTATTAGCCTATGCAATTTTGCCTATAAAATCATCTCCAAAATCCTTGCAAACCGGCTAAAGCTCTTATTGCTAGACCTAATCTCTACGAGACAAACCACCTTTGTTGCTAGACGTCAAATCCAGGACAACATCCTCATGGTTCAAAAGATTCGACATCAGGTTCGGATTTGGAAATGATGAAGGAATTTTCCAATGATATTAAAAATGGATATGCAGAAGGCATATGATAGAGTGTAATGGGATTTTCTGAGGGCCTATTTACTCAAGCTAGGGTTCCATCCTATCTGGGTTCAGTGGGTTTCACAATGTATCTCAACAGTATCTATCAGCATCAAATTCAATGGCGAGCAGCTACCATACTTCCACCCGACACGAGGTCTTCGTCAAGGTGATCCTTTGTCCCCTTATCTGTTTATCCTGCTAGCAAATCTCCTATCAACTCTCATCCAGCAAGCAATCGGTATCGGGAATCTGTAGGATATCAAACTAAACAGGTTGTGCCCTACTCTCTCCCACTTGTTTTTCGCTGACAATGTCATTTTCTTTTTAGATGGCATGATTAGGGAATGTCAGAACCTAGCTAACATATTGAACCAATATTGCCAATACTACCTAGCCACGGGACAGGAAATAAATAGGAATAAGTCATGTATCTTTTTCAGCAAGTTGCCCTACATGTCTTAAAGAAAATCTGGCTAGAGAACTCCGAGTTCCTATACTTGATAAAACAGGAAAATACCTAGGTATTCCCTCTGACTGGGGGAGATCCAAAAGGGATATGTTTGCCTGGCTGATGGCTAGAGTGAATAAAAAGCTAGAAGGTTGAAAGGAGAATCTTATTTCCAAGGGTGGCAAGAAAATCCTAATTAAGACGGTTGTGCAGGCTATACCTCAGTATTCCATGTTCGTCTTTAAAATCCCTATATCCATTTGTAAAGCTATAGAGCAGAAAGTTGCTAGATTTTGGTGGCAGAGTGATTGTCGCAAGTCAGGGGTTCATTGGAAGTGCTGGGAGGTTCTAAAATGTACAAAGGCAATGGGAGGTTTGGGCTTCCGAGATCTAGCCGACTTCAATAAGGCTATGCTGGGGAAACAAGCATGGCGTTTACTACAACAGCCTCATTCCCTTTGGAGCAAATTGTTTAAGGCTTTGTATTTCCCTTCCAAAGACTTTCTTAAGGCGGATAGAGGAGCCTGCCGTTCTTGGGGGTGGCAAAGTCTATTGTCAGGAAGAGAGGCAATCCTACCCAACATCCAATGGTCGGTTGGCGATGGAACTCAGATCAAGATATGCAATGACCAATAGCTACCAAGAGGGCGATTAATTGGTCCGGCGGCAAGAGAGGAACCTATGTTTGTAGCTGATCTATTGGACAATAACTCAAACAATTGGAATGTGCCTATGCTTAATCAATTCTACGATGCCTCTCTAGTTCATGAGATACAGAGAATCCCAGTTAATGCTAATTTTGCCTCAGATCGTCTAGTATGGACAGCCACAACACATGGAATACACACAGTCAAAAGTGGATATCTGTCAATCAGGAAAACATCAATGATCGCAACTAGTAAAACAAATTGTCAAGCCTCATCTTCCTATCAAGCTCCTTCACTCCTTTGGAAAAAAATATGGCAGATCAAGCTCACACCAAAAGTAAGAATTTTTCTATGGACTATTTGTCACAATACAATGCCAACTAAAGATAATTTATTTCGTTGACATATCAGTACTGATCCGACTTGTATACTATGCCATCAAAACCTACCCGAGACGATCGAACATCTCTTCCTCCTCTGCCCATGGACTCATGGAATATGGACACACCATAATATTCGCATTCACATTGACGCAACAGATATACACCGCATGGAAGAATGGATAGCAAATCGTATCATTTAGAGGAAAAACTCACCTGATCTGGAAACTATTGCTGCAGTCTTCTGGCAAATCTGGAAAGCTCGAAACAGGTTTGTTTTTAGTAGACAACGTCCAGATCCGACCCTTGTTGTTGAAGCTGCTCTTGCTCAAGTCAGAACGGCTCAAAATCTTCTCCATCTCTCGAATGGACCTCGCGGCAACCCCTCTGATCAAAGTAATTTTTGGCAAGCCCCTGATCCAAGCACATTGAAGATCAATATTGACGGGGCTTATAATACAAACAATATAGAAGGATCTATGGCGTTCATATGTCGGGATCACATAGGGAAAATGGAGAAGGTTTTACTAGAACGGTACCTGCGTCTTTTGCCTTGCAAACTGAAACTCAAGCTCTGATCGTGACCCTTCAACACCTATTGCAGCAAGGTAACAATGAAATGCATCTTCAGATTGATTCAGATTGTCTTCTCTTGGTTGATTCCATCAACAACAAACTTGATCCGCCATGGGAGATTCGCACTTTGATAGCAGAAGCCGCCGCTCTCTTTTGCCGCTTTTCTCATCTCTGTATTAGGTTTTGCAAAAGACAGGCAAATTTTGCAGCTGACTGGGCTGCTAAGGCCCATAGCAAGGGCTATCTTTTACCTAATTGGGCTGACTTCCCCCCCCCTCCCCTTTTGGATCTTCTTGTATTAGATGCCGTAGCTGCACGTTGTAATACTGTTTCCATCTAATATTATTTCTTTCTGTCCAAAAAAAAAAAAAAATCATTGAGAAGGTCAAATGATCTACGAAAATCAAATTTCTAGGCATGGAAATTGGTTAGCACCCTCATTCCGCCCTTTCGGTATCACCATCCCTGATTACATTATTTTATGTGATGTCACGTGATTTCCAACACATGCATATAATTTTCCTCAGCAATTTGAGAAATGAAAATTCCTTTGCCCGCCCTAAGATGAAAACCGACGCTTTAGGCGCAGGCTAACACCTGGCTCCGTGGTGTCGTGTGTCATTAGCTTCCTTTTCCGAAACAATCAATCAAACATGTCAAAACTACAATGCATCTATACTCCAACCAATCAGCCTTACCTCCGATCAATCAAGAAAATGAGGACGAATCCAATCGCGATCGTTACATCATGTCACTCAATGCGCTTGCACCTTCACAACCACATTCTATTTCACTATAAAAGACATTCAACATTTAATAACAATGCGGCATTATTTGATCATAGTGCAATTTTCAATCACCTTGTAATTCTCTATTGGCATGCACGATGTCCAATTAGCATGCAATTTCAATCAAGAAGTGATTCGAAATCAACGTAGGAATTCAATTATCGTGTGAATTGCAGTATAATGTGTGAACTATTCACACAACTTACGGGGCATCGGTACTATTGACATGACTTATAAGTACTCCAATTTTTTTGATAATGCAAAAATGAATGACACAACACAAGAATTTGCAACAAATGTATGACTTCAAATCATAACTCCCGAAATTTCCAAAATAAAAAATATGGAGTCGATTATTTTTAAACAAATGGATAATTTTTGTTGTGTGTAATAATTTCTAGATGCGTAGTGAAATATTCTCGTGCGAGGGGCCTCGGTCGCAGACCAATGTCCTTCAAGGTCACCTCTCCGGACGATTATGGGTTCAGCCTATTGAATGGGGGTTTATCTAAATAAGCACAGACAATTCTCTAAATTATTTTCATCAGAATAAAGACCTAATTTTAAATCAAAATCTAATTTCTAATTCAGCATGGAAAGCTATATTACTCGAAGGATCTAATTATGAAATTGCGGCGACGAATTTGAGATAGAAAGGCTTAGGTTTTATCTCACACTCGAATCAAGAGAAATTCAGTAAAGATAGAGCTTGAGGGGAGATTACTTTGGGAGAAACCAACAAATGAGTGCTCTATGCAGGGCTAAAGTGAAAGCAAGTGGGAAATACTTGCCAAGGGCCCCCAGATGCTGGAAAAAGGGCCGAATTTTGGTTGCAAGAAGCCAAAAATGGCCGAAGAAGGGATTCCAACTGGCTGGAATGTATAGGTTTGGCCCATTTTTGCGCACCCTTGGGCGAGTGCGCAAATGGTACTGGGTCAAGACCAGGCCCACTGGGCAAAAGTTGGGCCTTGCATGGCCCAGAGACCGGTGGCCACTAAGAGGCCTGGATCGAGCCCAACGAAGGGTATGAGAAGTCATGATCTATTGAGAAGACGCTGACCGAAGTGGTTCTTGAGGCTTTGAAAAGTTTGCGACTGGATTTACATGATCTCATTGCTTGATCTGCGAAAATCATAATTTTCTCGACTCCTTTGAGATTGACAACTTTGACTATAAATTGCCAAATTAAGCAATCCAGATGCTCGATTTGGGAAAACTGGGTGTCATTATAAAGATCTTGCAGAGCAGGTCTTAATTGTACCCTTCTATCATGATTTTAACAATTTGAGTTTTGGTCAAGATCTAGTCAAATCTCTGTGAAAAATTAAGCGTGTACAAGGGTTTTATGTTCAACACAATAATTTGTGTGCAATGTTCATTGCGGCAAGCTAAGTTTTTTGAACAATTATGGTGTGCTAGCTGGTCATTTTTGGTTGTAACAAGCCATTATGCGGCATATTGAGCGATGCAAAATTTGCTACATTGGATGACAAGAAAAAAGGGCGGTCAAAACACTTGTAAATTCGTGTCGCCACCTATTCCGCAAGCGCTTGGAAAAGATGTGAGTATGGATCCTGTCATGGGTATTACAAAAACTCAATACAAGAAAGATCTGGTCATCGCTGTGGTTGATCAATTTTCTAAAATGACACATTTTATAATGTTAGAAATACATTTAGAATATTCTATATATTTTCTTTTGATTCCACATATCTCTTAGGTTTGCAAGGGTTGGCCTTGCTTAGGCCAAATATGGCGAGGGTGGTCCTTGCCCAGCCAACGATCAGCATGGCTACCCTAGCTTGGGGGAGGGTTGGCCTCGCCAGATTTGGCCATGGTGAGGCTAACCCTAGTCAAGTCTCAGCGAGGTGAGGGCGAACCTCACAGTTGTCAGTTGTGCCTCTACCGTGGAAGGTGAGGTTAGCCGACACAACTGTAGCCGGTGGTCGGCACCGGCAAAAGGAAAAAGAAAAAAAAAGAAAGAAAAATTCAAAAAAATATTATAAAAAATGATCAATGTAAGCACTAGTTGTCCACGTGGCACTAATGGCATGCACATTAGTGATTTCTGACTAAAATCGATCAGATGAACTCAATTGGTAAATGGTGAAAATATTTAGGACTGAATTGATAAAATTGAAAGGTTTACGACTTTTTGGACAGTTTTTCTATTTGTAAATGATATTGTAACATCTTTTTACTTTAGATAATTGTCCTGCAAAGCATATAAAAGGGTCATTTACTCTTAATTATTAAATATAAAGGAATTAAAAAATTCTCTTTTCCGTTTTATTCTTATCCTGGTATTAGATTAGGAATAGGAAGTCTTGAGTTTAAATCTTTCAAGACCCTTTATTTGCCTCCCCGTTATATGTTTTCATGTCAAAGTGTTAGGCCAAAGTCTAGCCTTATGTGTGAGGGGAAGTGTTAGAGTATATAAGTATCAAACCACGTATTCCTCTAAAAATTTAAGCTTTTAGAAAACTGATCTCATAAAACCTCACATGTAGTCTGGATGACATAGTTATTACTAGTAATAATCGTATTACCATTACAAAGCATCTCAATCAACAATTTGAAATTAAAGACCTCGAGTAAGTCAACTATTTTCTAGGCTTGGAGGTTACTTCATATTCTTAACTATTATTTTTTTTTCAAGAAACGATTGCCACTAATCATTTTTCTTGAGTGGAACTCACTAATAACAAAATTGCTAAAACTCCCATATGAACTAGCGCCAAATTTGATGATGAAAGATAGACTCTTTTTGAATCCTACATTCTATTAGCAGCTGGTTAACAATCTTATATATCTCACTAGTTCACATTGTCAGTCAGTTCATGACTACCCCGCATATGACTTACTTCGCTACTATTATTTGATGTTTGATATATCAATGATACCTTATTTAATGATATTCATTGTTTTTTTTTTTTTTTTGGTTATTCTACCTTAGAGTTGACACCTTATTTAGATGCCAACTAGGTGGGTGATCCTCTTGATTGTCGTTCCACTACAAGCTGCTGCTTCTTTCTAAATAAATTACTTATCACATGGTGTAGTAAGAAATAGATTGCCATCACTCGATGTAGCATGGAAGCTTAATACTATGCTCTTGCCGATCATATGAAATACGAGAGTTGCAATAAAAATTTAAAAGCATGGCCACCCGTCGTAATGGCAGAACAATAATTTATTACGATAACTAGAGTTCTATCCAAATAGTACATACTGATCTTTTTTTATGGGCACACCAAGCATATCGAAATAGATTGCCATTTCACACACTATCACGTGTTTCATGACACCGTTTGTCTTCTCTCCAGTTTATCTGTTGATTAGATGTCTTTGTCAATAGGGGTGAGCAAAAGGATCGGACTAAACAAGACATGCTTCATGACACTGTTTGACTCATTTACACTTCATATGTTGATCAAATGTCATTGCTAATAAGGGTGGCCAAAAGAACCAATCGGTTTTGGGTAGTTCCCGATTTGGAACCGATGAATATTAGTCCAGTTGTTGGTTTCGGGTGTGGACCCACCTACTCAAACCAGATTGATTTTTTTTTTTTAACTCTTATTATTCCAAATTTCGAAAACCATAATTCCATTAATTCTTTGAGTTCAATTTCTAGTAATTCGAATTTAAAACCAATGTTGAGTGACCATCTATATTTATTGTTATTTTGTTTTTTGAGGATTAGAACTTGGAGCTGTCTTTAATGGATAAATGTTGAAGTTCTAAGTTGGAGATTGTGGCGTCCTAGCCCGCCACCTTACTAACTCATGTTATTTAAATCTTTTCACTTATAGCACAAGTGAAGCAAAAGTGTAAAATTAAACAAAGATCACAAAGAGAATGAATACAAAGGGTGAAGTAAACATCATGTGCTTTCCCATTTCATTTTTTTTTTGTCTTTTATTTACATATATGGGTGATAACAAGGCCACATTGGGAAGTAAAAAAGAAATACTACTCCTATGAGCTATCCACTCAACCATTATCTACGCCCTCAAACCATCCACAAAATACCACCCATCCGCACAGTTCGATCTCAAAAAGTGTCAAGACCGTGCCTCCAAAAATGAGTCCCTACCACCATCACCATCTCCCTTGCCTACGGCTCCCTACCATTGCCATCCTCATCGCTGCTACTGTTGTTCTCTAAGAATGGCAGAGGACCTACTAGATGTCCTCCAGTCTTGGCGGAGATCGCCACAAAGAGGTAGACGATACAGCCAGTTGGTGAGCCTATATCTACCTAGAGTGTAGATGTGTAATGGACAAAAATCACAGAAGGGAAGTGTGGGTTTGTGAACTCGTGTAGTTGCCCCTCCAAATCTACTAGGGCACCATAACAGGAGATGGGGGTAGCAGGAATAGCAGCCATAACTATGGATTTGGAAAATTTAAACATTAACAAGGGTGAGCTAATGCCCATCAAATATCTAACGAAGACATATGATTAGAATGATTAATCTCAAGAGACTATAACGACAAAATAACTATTATAAGTATCCTATACTCATGACAAAGAACCTAATGACTTGATGAAAGACGCAACCATACATGAGTATATGTTTCACACAGTTCTTTGTTCTCACTTTCAATCAATGTTTCCACTCTAAGAAACGTGGCAGGTGTGCTTGCCGGACCACACAAGGAGGAATACTCCTGTCTAACGGAAGTCCAGTGCACCCTTCGATTTGCTGCGGCGCATGCCGATATGCTCTTCAGCCCGTGCACATGGCAATCCAATCTCTGGGGCATCTAGGGTACATTCTCCTTAGGCTTTCAGGGTATGCTCTCCTTTGGAATCCTGAATTTCTCTTCGATTTCACAAGGCATCGTTGGTACACTATCTGACGGTATCCATTACATGGTATTTTAAGCATACAATCCATGCAAAATTGTCTTATTGTTAAACATGCGGACATCATCTCAAAAATGACTCTTAACTAGGATTGACAAATCACAAAGACTAAAGCCTAATGCATGCCTACATCATTTCTAATGATCCAAGACTAGTTCGACAAAAAATCAATGACTATCAAGGACGCACTTTGGTTACACCAAGCACACCACCTAGCCGAACCTACCCTGCATTTTGTCGCCACAACTTCAAGTTAAGAATCACAAAAAATTGACATCACTAAGACCTAACCGAACCATGCACTAGCCGAACCCCTTCCAAGGCCTGTCACACTATTTCAAACATATAACACGAAATCATTTGTGGCTCCACAAATTGGAAACACCACTACCCTAGCCAAACCTCACTACATCCTTACTGCGAGATAAACTCAAATCTAAAATGACGATGCACTCAATTCACCCTAGCCGAACCTTACAACACCCTTGCTGTCATATGCATGACCAAGAACCCAAATCAATCTAATGGCATGACATGCGGCATTACCAACTACCGCGACCTCCATACAACCTCATCACCACATGCAAGCACAAATCTGAACTCAAATTGACCATCACAGTGTATCCATCACAGTTTGAGCACTCAAGAAATCTCTTGCCAGTGGCTTTAGTGAATTATTTACCAAAATAAGACTTATAGTAATGTACATGAGGTTTGTGTTTTAACCTATCTTTTGTTTTTAGAAATAGATTCTCCTCATCTTCATTTCCATCACATTGCAAACCATTCTTGTTGTAGTGAGGAATTTGACTTGAGAGAATGTGCTGCCAAGTTTTTGAATTAAGAGAAAATTTGGTGCTGATTTTTGAAATTTCATCTCTAACATTCTCATTTTTGACTTGCAGAAGTTTTACTTCATACTCGAAGGTCAAGTTCCTTTTTGAGTTCGTCAATGAGAACTTTATCAATGAAGTTTCAGTAGTAAGACCATGAACTTCATTTTTCAAGACAAAAATTCTTTTAGAAACTTTTTGGTGTTTTTCAAACATTTCCCTCAGGAAATCTTGTAACTCTTCATAAGATAGTTTAGAATCTTCTACCTCATCTTCTTCCTCTAGTTTTAATTCAGCCATGAGACATATATTTGCTTCCTCTTCATCGCTTCACTCACAATCGGTGTCACTCCATGTTTTAGCTTTCGGCCATGTTTTCTTCTTTTCAAACTTTCCTTTCTTTTTCTTGATAGATGGGCAATTTGGTTTTATGTGGCCTGGTTTTCTACATTCATAACTTACGATGTCCTCACCTTTGGATTTTTCTTTGTTCCTATAAGGCTTCTTGTCATTTGAATGCTTAGATGATCTTTTTCCTTTGTAGTTTCCTCCTTTCCTCATGAAATTCTTGAACCTTTTTGTTAATAGTGCCATATCTTCATCACTTTCTTCTTCTGAGGACATTTCTCCACCTACATCAACATAATTGGCTTTAAATGCAACAATGTTCTTACATTTTGAGTTGCTTTCCTCATTTTGAAGCTCAACTCCATAGGACATGAAGGTTTCTATCAACTCATTCATTGTGATTGGTTGAATCCTCATTGTTTCTAGTAGTGAGGTCTTCATGGTACTCCATTCTTTGGGTAAGACTCGCAACAGCTTGGTCACCTTTTCACCATCAGTGTAAACTTTTCCTTGAAGATCAAGACCATTAACTATCTTAGTGAATCAAGTGAACATTTATGTTATTGTTTCATCAGATTTCTTCTTGAATAGCTCATAATTCCCGAGCAAGATGTTTAGCTTCGTTTCTTTCACTCTTTTTGTTCTTTCAAATGTCATCATGATGCAATTCTAGATTTCCTCAACTATATCACAAAAAGAAATTCTTGTTAAACTCAGTTGGTTACAAAGCGCAATACACGAGATGTTTGGCTTTGGCATTAAGGGCAACTCTTTTTCGAGCTTCTTCAACATTACTAGTAGCGGTTGCTTCTCAATCGTCTTGGTGAGCAAGAGCTTGTGTAAGAGCTAGTACTTCTATACCATTTGAGCCACATCTTACATATCCAGATTTGCAACTTCAATGTATGATTGCATTCTTTGCTTCCAGTAGCCATAGTTACTTCCATTAAAGTATGGTGGCTTATTGGGAGATTGAGCATCATTGATAAAGAAGCTGCCAAGGTTAGCTATAAGAGAAGATCTTTATATTCTTAAGAAATACACTTCAAATAACGAGTAATAGAGCTTTGATACCAATTATTTGTGGCTAATAATACAACCTAGAGGGGGTGAATAGGTTGTTTTCGAGATTTGACAATCTTTCGCAGAAATTAGCTAAACGCTAAGTAAAATTCAAGTCAATGTAATATTTAGAAAAATCGTGAAGCAACTTTATGCAAATATGAGTAAATAGATCCAAACAATGGCACGCAGAGAATTACAGTGGTTTGACTTTATCCACAAGCTTATGTCCACTCTTTAGACTAATAGCCTCAAGGCGGGCTAGATTTTACTATTAATGTGCTTGGAAAGTTACAATTGGCTTGCACTTATCTTTTACAAGATAGATATCTCTATTAAGACTCAGCTACAGCTCTTACTCTTATACACTTAATCCTTTACATAATTATTAAACAACATGAATATCAAACGGTATAACAAAGAGCATACAGTTAAGAGAAATAGCAGGAAGTAAGCTTCTTGGTTTTTAAGTAGCACATACTCTCTCATGGCTTTGGAGGTTTTCTCTTTTATAGCAACCTTCAATCTATTCATTGAAAATGGATTGGAGAAGTAGATAACCATTGGAGAGTTTTCACTGAGCTGCTATTCGTGGATGGAATTGCCCATACGATTATTTTCTTTGAACATTTGTAGACTACCCAAAAATAGGAACTGCTGCTGTCTTCTTACCACAATCTCTGATAAACCTGTCAAACAACCTAGCTGCTTTGCTACACGTTTTATTTGGATTTTGCTATTGTATGAATCCAAGACCACAACAACTACTTAGCTAACCTAATGATTATCTACTCGATCTTTATAGCTTCAACACAAATTTCATCAACTGCTAATCTTTTAGGTTTATTGGTACTGTTTGCCATACTAGGACATTTTGCAAACTTCTTTCCAATGAAACACATCATGGATATTGTGTAGTCATTTGGTCCAAATATCTGCATATACCATTGTAAATATTATACTAATGATAGTCTAGACATCATCAAGATCACTTGAAGATATTTCTCCAACATATTTAAGAAAATCAAATCAAGTTTTCCTTACCAAATGACCGAAAATATTCCAGTTCATTTTCAAGTTTCATTCAAACGTCCAATTTTTTTTTCCCGAAAAATTACTTCGTGAATAACATTTTTAAAAAATTTCACATTTCTGCTAAGGGATAAGTGCTGCGAAAGTCCTAAAACTTGTCGCTAAAATGCATTTGAGTCCTAAAACTTGCAAAAAGTGCAAATAAGTCCTAAAATTTGTCAAAATGTTTCATTTGAGTCCTAAAATTGACGCCGTCAGTTTTATTGACGGAAAATGCTGATGTGGTGCTAATGTAGTATTTTAAATTATTTTTTATTTTCCAGCTGGTTTTTTAAAATAATTTTTTATTCAATTTTTAAAAATTATATTAAAAAACTAAAATTCAAATTTTAAAAAATTTTAAAAAAAAAAAAAAAAAGGGAAAGGAGGTGACCGCCCATCGCCGAGGGAGGGCTCGATGACGGTCGCCGGCCGCTGCCCAACCAGGGTAAGGCCTTGCTTGGAGCGGGCGAGGGCTTGTTGGCCCTAAGTGAGGGCTGGCGACCCTCGCCTGACGCGTGGGCAAGGGCACCTAGATCTGGGCACGTTGGCCCTCACCTGAGGGCCGGCAACCGTTGCCAAGCTTGGGCGAGGTCTCGGTGGCCCTTGCCTGGGGTCGACGGGGCTCATCCAAATCTGGGCGTTGCCGCGGAGCGTGAGGGCCACTCGGGTGGCCCGCTCCCGTGCTTCCCTATGCTCGATGCCAACAAATCTGAGCCAGTTGCTGGGCCGCCAGTCACCGCTGTTTCAAGTCCCCTTGTCAGTGACCTCCGCCCGAGACCCAGCGACTTCCGCGTCTCTGTGCCCGGCCAGATCTAGGCGAGCCTCACCGGCCCGAGGCGAGGACCACCAAGGCCTCGCCCAGGGCTGGCGATGGTCGACGGCCCCTAGGTGAGGGCCGGCGTGGCCAGATCTGGGCGCCCTCGCCCGGGTCAGGCGAGGGTTGCTGGCTGGAAAATAAAAAATAATTTAAAATTCCACATCAGCATTTTTAATGGAAAAGGCTAACGGTGTTAACTTTAGGACTCAATTGAACCATTTTGACAAGTTTTAGGACTTATTTACACTTTTTGCAAGTTTTAGGACTCAAATGCATTTTCATGACAAGTTTTAGGACTTCCGCAGCACTTATCCCTTCCACTAAATAAAATAGAGCTTTTAAGTAGGTTATGTTTTCCTTATTTAGGTGTCACTAAAATGGACCTTTCGCCTCCTAGTTATATCCTTGGTATTGTTGTTGTAATGCATTTAATTAGAATTGTCCTGAGGATTTGTCTCCTACTATCTTCTCTTTGTTTTTACTCTTTCCTAATATTGATGAGGGGTAAAAATTTTATAGAGTAGTGTCTTGGAGTTACCGACCAAGGTGATGATTGGGTTAAAGGATAACTAGATTATGTGGTCTCTTCCTTCTATCCTTCATAGTGGGGTTTTTAACCTTACTAAGATTGGAAAATAGTTTATTCTATTTATGGCTCAACATATCTCAGCATGATATATCTTCTATTCTATCCAATCAAAATCCTACTAGGACTTGAAATGACCCAATCTCGGGTATTGAGATTCTCAGCCATAAAATCAATCCGGAGTCTTGTTTACGTTTGGTAGACATGATAAAAGTTGAAATATGATAAAATTTATCCTATCCTATGTTTAGTTATTGTTCAAGATAGGATAAAGTTGGATATAAAGTAGATATAGCCTGTATAAAATAATCTCATGGGGAGGTGAGATAAAAGTGGATAGACTTTATTATATCCATGGCATAAAATATATTTCTTTTGAATAACAAACTTCTTATATTAAAAAAATTAAATATAATTAAATATAAAATAATATTTGGATTCTAAATAAAAAAGAAAATTCAATATAACAAAATAATGATGGAAAATATTCATTTTTTATTTATATTTATTTTTAGTATATATTTTAATATCTTTCTATTTGATAATATATATTATGCATATATGTAAAGCATCTAAATTTATTTAGGTATATTAGTATAGTTTATTCGTTGATAAAATATTTATTATATAGGAATGATGGAAGGGAATAAAAAAGAAAGGAAAAATAATTAAAAATAAGTTAATAAAAATGAAATAGCAGAAGCCCAATTTTAAATGAACAGAACTTAAAACGGATGCTTTTAATTCACTCAATCTCCTTCTTTTTTTATTTCTCTTGTTCCTGTTGAAGCTTCATGACTCTTCCGTAATTCTTTGTTCATGTCAAAGTTTCGCAAAAACGATAAAAGAGTCAAAGTTACTTCTCCTTCATAAGTCTCTACTACATGTCAAAAGTTCACAAAAGCAACAAAAGGGTCAAAACTCTTCTTTTCTATAGCTCTGTGATTCATGTTGAATTTTCACGAAAGTGACGAGAGAGTCAAAACATTATACTTTTTGGAAATGTGAAGTTGGATAATTAAGTTTTCTCTCTTTTACTAGATTTGGCGTTCACTAACTAATCTACCTCGTCAATGTTATTGTAGTCCGGTGAACCAGTTTAAGATGTAGATCATATAATAATTATGAATTGATTGATGGAGGTTTTCTTCGTCGATGCATTTGTGATTTTTTTTTTTTCAGTGAATCATGAGAAATGTTTACCATCTTTATTTTGCATTTTTAGGTTCATTTATGTTGATAAGCTATTTATACCAAATAATGTATATAATAGGGTATGAAAATATCTAACTTTATTACTTTGATTCACCAAATATTGGATAAAATACAACAAAATCCACAGATTTTATACCCTATCTAATCCAATCCTATCCTATCCTTATAAACGAGAATAATCCCATACCGATTTGAGCAGCAAATGAGAATAATAGATGAAATAAAAAAGGGCAATATAAGGGATTTTTTTTTTTTGTTAAACAAACTTTCCTCCTTTCTATTTATCTATCCAAGCGGTGGAAGAGCAGTCGTCCCACTACCCAAAACCCATTCATGTTCTATTAGGGTTTGGGCGGGTCGAGTGCCCCTCTTCATCCCTAACTACGACTTGGAGAATCGCGCTAGACCAAATTTGAATCTTGCCTTCATAACAAACAACCTCACCCAGGGGACATGTATGAATCATGCGAAATGAATTGAACCAATACATGGGGACCACGCACGATGTTCTAGCATATAAGAGGAGAGCGTAGAAGAAGGAACCAATGCCCAAGCATATCAGAGAAAGATTCACCCCTTTTTTCCTCTCTTAAAATCGAAAAGTCACTTCTTTTTACAGCAAGCACGAGGATTTTGTTCCGGGAGAGACGCGTGAAAAGTTGCATACATCGAAGCATGAAGTGCAATACAGTACAACGAAACAAAGCCACTTTTTGGGGTTCAACGAGGATGTGCTCGCGCAGAAAAACATGCGTAAGAGTGCGCCTTGCGGGAGACACGCTTCGATACAGTTGGATGAATAAAAAGGCACGTCCCTCGGTTATCCTAAGTAACAAAGCACAAGAAAATTTAGACCCCATGTTTTGCCGTAGAAAGGAAAAAAACATCTGCCTAGTGCTTGGCGAAAAGGATTAGACCAATTCGCTTTTTGATAAATAAATAGAACAGAGGTAAATACGCCATCTGATTATTCTATTTTCCTGATGGATACACAAAGCTCTATAAGGGACATGTGAGAAGTTGGGTTCCTTTGAGGTCCCGCATGGCGCAAAAAATAAAATAATATATATATCAGGCAACAAAAAATGAGAAAATTACTTAATAAATGTTAAACTTATGGATCGAATGTTAATTCGATCGTAAATTTTTTTATTTTGTCTATTTAATTTTAAACATTCATGTGAAAATTTAATGTGATCATTTCGGTTAATTTTCATCAATGACATGCTGGTTTTTTTTTTTTTTTGGTCAGTACATGCTGGTTTAGTTATTGCCGATTGTCCTTTGTGGCCCACCGCCACATTAGCATTTCGGCAAAATTTGATTGGAAGAACTAATTAGAATTTTATGGAAAATTTTATGAAAAAATTGGTAAAATTGGAAAGTTTAAGATTGAATTAACATCCTTAAAATAGATTTATAACTGATCAAACAATTTCCATGCAAGAAAATAGTAGCGTCTATGTTGGCAACGGAAAATAACATCTCAACTTGATCAATATTAGAAGAATTCATTGCATGGTCTATAAAATCAAAATCACATGAAAAATAAGTATAATCCGAATCATTAATTATGTGAGTCTCATCATAAGCTCTCATAAATAGCTGTTCAAATGGCTTTAATTCACATGGTCTGTAGATCATATGACATATTTATTCCCGATATATGGAGTGAGCCCGAATTTTCTCGTTGACTTTGATTGCAAAATATGTTCATATATCATTGGCTAACATTTTTAAGCAAACACTGACCTACAAAGAAGACACCAAAATCAAATTGTAAACAACATGAAAACCATACTTAACGGTATGCTAATTACATATGTTAATCAGAGCCAGGCGATTATCCGGAACCAATTCGATCTTCAGGGTTCAATGGCGCCGCACTTCGATTCAAAGATCGCAAAGTCCTGATTGCAACTGGCGTGGGGACGTCGATGGTACTTTTTGTCCCCGCACGAGTAGCGGCAATGAAGAAATCTCAGTTATATTCAACTGGCTCGACAGCCTGGAAACCCTTCTCCATGGAGGCCTTCACTGCATCCATCACCAGCTGAGTCATTCTGCTTATCTTTGCCCACTCCCAATCCGGCTTCAAACCCTCTCCTCTGATTTTCGCAACCGACTTTGCAAATTCGTTCACCATAAGCACCTCCTGAGGAACCTCTGATCCGACACGGTGCTCCTGCGGCACGGGCGCCCACCGGCCGGGCTCCAGCTGGGCAAAATCCGACTCAGAAACCAAGCTGAAAGACCCGTAACTTTCTTGGAACGGGCTGACGAGGTCGTTGACCCGGAGAGCACCTTTGGTTCCAAGGACGGTGAGGTCGAACGTCATGTGCGACAGGAAGGAGCAATAAAAAGTCGCCACTTTGCCATCTTCCCAGTATAGTGAAGCTCCTGTAGACAGAATCACTCCTAAATCGTTGTAGACGGGCTTGTGCATGGCCACCACCGTTTTGGGGAGCTCATAGTCAGCTGCCCAGAGGATTGACCTGATGCAATACCATCCAATGTCTCCTAGGGCTCCAAGAGCATCCAAGTCGGGTTTGACCCTAATGTCATTCTTTAGAAAGTCTGGACCGGCGTTGTAGCCAAGCACACTGTGTATCTGTTCAAAATTGAGAGGAAAAATAAGATAGAAATTACGAGTATGAAGACCATCTGAATAACTCTTCTTAGGGACATTGATCGAACATGATTACGTATGTATATTTACATCATAAGCAGGAGCAAGAAATGCAAATTGGAAATATTTTTCTTGCTCGACGGGACCTTGAAATTTCAGAAAGAGTACCATTGTATGTTAGACAAATCAATAGTTAAAGCAGAGACAATCCAAGCATGTAAAACTTAAATTGATAAAAGTGAAGTCTCATCAAATATTTTATCTGTAATATATCGAAAACGAACTCGATAGGTATCAAATTATTTCGGTGCCCCAAAAAACCTCTCCTATGGGACAAAATGTAATTCCTAGAGCAAGAAGATTCACAATCAAAATAATTTCAGTTAACATCATAAAAAAGACAAAATAATTTCTGTTGACTCACAATATTTCCGTAGATTGGTTCCAGAAACACGTTTTTATTTATTTATTTTATCATCCTCTTTATGGACGGTGATGACTTGCACGTCGAGTCAAAAAATTAGTTTACAACCCCAAAGATTATATAGCAGATTCTCTTAATCATAGACAAGGGTTCTAGTAAATATAATATTCCACATAAAGTGCTGGAATTATAAATTCGCATCCAAGTCGAAGATCAACATCAAAATTGATTTTCCTGGCAAAAACAACAAAACTGGCACACACCGGCTGTTCATCATGTGGGTTGAACCGGGATTTTTAGTAAAGTTTAGAGGAAATGAATCATTTCCTTGACAAAAGCACCCAACTTTCTATACGCATCTAACCAGGGGTGGAGTAGACTTAGGTTGTCCCGTCAGGCGCAGTTGCTTCTCTCTCCAAAAACCAATAATTAGCCAGTTTCGTCATGAACAGTCGTGCCAGAACGATCATAAGAAATGGAAATATCAAAACTTAGAATTTGAAAGAAAAGGGCTAAACAAAAACAAAAGTAGACGTCGCTAACGAAGTAACCATCATACAAGTCATATGTGTTTTCCCCAGAAAATTATTGAATACGCAAGATAAAATAATTCCACACACAACACCAATCCACCATGCATGACCCAGAAGCGTGTTCAAGCACGTGTTCAAACAGTGTAAAGCACGTACCGACTTGAGTTGACCAAAGCTCCTCTCGTCCCTGAGTGCCTCCTTCATCCGCCCCGTCCGCGGGTGGTGCACCCACACCGTCCCGTCCATGAACTGCACGCCGTTTGATTCGCAGGCCTCGAGGATCTGGTCGAGCTCCGCCACGTCCAGTGCGACTGGCTTCTCCAGCAGCACATGCTTCTTCTTCTCGGCGGCTGCCACCGCCCACTTCATGTGCAAGGTGGTCGGCAGGGGGATGTAGACAGCGTCGATGTCCGGGTCGTCGAGGACCTCCCTGTACTCGCCATAGATCTTGACCGTCGAGGGAAGACTGTTGTCGGCCACGAATTTCTGGGCCTTCTCGACCGAGCGGCTGGCAACGGCACAGAGGGTGGTGTTCGACGACAGCGCAATGGCCCGGGAAAGCTGGCGCGCTATGTTGGCGCAGCCAAGAATGCCGAAACGCACCGCCGTTTGAGCCATGTTTTGCTGTGGGAGAAGCTGTGGGAGGGGAGAGCCGACGGTACTTATGGAGTTAGTTAGCCGACATCGTGAAAATTGATAATGGCTTCATATTATTTAATAAAGAAGCGTGAGCTTTGTGATGTGTACACATATTATAACAAAATTATGCTATGTTAATAAAAAATTTTGCACTTAAATTATAAAAAAATGTAGCAGGAATGCATTGACCTATGGTACCAATCCTCCAAATCGTGGGCTATGTTTTCCTTTAAACTGGATCGGAGGAAATTTTCTCCAACCGAACTCCTATTGGCAGATCGCAAACAGGCATGTCGCCAACACGTAAGTTCAATTGGAAAATCAATACGCGCCTGCACCCAAAAAAGACTAATGTTTAGTCACCCTCGCCCATTCTCCTGCTATTATTAGGGTAGATAGGCTGCCATCTTAGAACTGGACCAAATTGAACTCATTTGGTTCCCAGGTGGGTCCAACAATCGATGGTGATATCTTTTCCTGTTTCCTATTTCATGTTGTTGCATAGTCTAAACTCTCATTTTTTATTTATTTTTAGTGTTTTGGATATTTAATCAATAAAAATCTTAGTGGAAAGATGCTAAATGTGTAATAAAATATGACATCAAGTATAACAAAAAATGAATGATTTGAAAGAAAAATTCAAAAGATGATCGCTTGTATCGATTAAAAAAATGAATGAATGGAAATTTTTTTATTGTTCACAAAAATATTTAGATATAAATTGTTATTGATAATAAAAATATATTTCATTGGCTTATTGTTTCAAGTGATATAGGTGATCTTTTAAGATGATACTTTCTTTGAATTATTCATTTTCTGTGAAACAAACGGAGCTACATCAAGCGGTAACTGAATTAGAACATAACCTGAGTACATGGAACTTAGGAATTTCTTACCTAGCGAATGCTGGGGATAAACACGGTCGACGGACGGAACCAGGTGATCGCCTATGGTACCTTGCGGTTCCTCCTTCTCATTGTCCAAGCGCAGCCTCCTCCCGCACCCTCACAGTTTTCACTCCACCTCTTGTTCCGATTTTCAGAGAATCTGTTCTAGTATGTGCTTATGAGAGAGCGAATGCGAGTGTTTACGTCTTATAGAATATGTATGCGTCCCCCTGAATGTGAATCCCCGAGCCCCTTTTCGAAAGGTCCTAAGATTGCTTTTAGGAAAGAAATCCTGACCTTAATTGTCTTTGATTTCCTTCTCTCTTTTGTTCTACTTGCGCACATGTTGTCGGTTTCTTTCTTTATGTGTCTTTTCTTCATTGACCGAGGCTCCGCTGGGGCACCAAGTCGAGCGGTTCTCCTTCCAACTGCCAAAAGAAAATCCCACGTTACCTAATAAAGGCCTCATTTCTCTCTTTCTCGTATTTTCTAATACAAAAAAAAAGTATCTGAGCAAAAGTTTAGGTGTAAACAGAGAAAGAGATAAGGATATATCCGCAGATGAAGCAAATTCGAGGGCGGCAGAGACGAGATAGGGAGGCCGGAGGAGTCAACGGCTGCTCCACGAGATTAATCAGTGGCGGGCGGTGCGAGAGTGAGGAGAGAGAAAGAGAAGGAGATGGAGATGGAGTTCTTTTTAATGAGTAATTTTCTATGAGTGGGAAACTTTCCTATTTCTACAAATTTTAAAAATCAGATCAATCATGACCTATTGGTGGAAGATTTCTCCAACTGGGCTCCGGAAAAACCTAGTCCTCAAATTCTTACCGATGCTATATTTTTCGTTTCATCCCAATTGAAAGAAACTTCATCCAACCAAGTCGTTATTAATGGGTTATAAATTAGGGACGTCATCAACATACAAACTAAAGTAATCACGAATATGGAAAAAAAATTGTTTAAAAAATCCTAAACCTATTACACTTTCACTTTTCCCAATTCGGTCCTAAATTTTTTAATTTCGTTTATCAATTTTGGCAGGAAATCATTAACATAGATAAATTTTATTATTTTTTAAATTTTTTAAATTTTCCTTTTAAAAAAAAAAAAATTCGGTTCGGAGGGCCAACAAGGCCATTGACCAGGTGATGGCCACAAAGCCCTCACCGGCCGAGGGTGAGCACTATAGCCCTCGCCAGATCTGGGGAGGGTCGCGAGCCCTTGCTATGGCCGATGGGGGATTGCGATGCCCTTGCCAAATCTAGCAAGGTAAGGGCATGGTGGCCCTCTCTTATGCCCTCGCTAGCCACAACAATGGTGGGTGAGGGCATGGTGGCATTCGTTAGCCACAATAAGGGTGGGCAAGGGCTGCGGCACCCTCACTATGGCTTACGAGGGCTCACACTGCCCTCGCCCAGGAGCCAACGAGGGTTCTCGGCCCTTGGTTAGTGGTTAGTAGAGGTCATTGGCCCTTTGCACCAAAAAAAGAAAAGAATAAGAAAAGATAAATATTAAAAAATTAAAAAAAATTAAATTATTATTAAAAATTGTCTATATTAACGCCAACTGTGTCATATTAGATGATCGATGTTGATTGGACTGCCATGTCAGTGATTTTTTATTAAAATTGGCTGGATGAACTCACTTGGTAAATTGAGATAAATGTGTGCTTAGTTCAATTCACCACGTCACAAAGTGCAAACAATTTCAGTTTGACCCATTTACTCAAGTTTTGCTTCACATTCGATATGCTCTATGGGGTTAGTGGATTATCTTATGACTTAGAAGTTTAACCTTGTTATTAGAAAAATGATTATCATTTATCAAAGTCACATGGATGGAAACTCGCACGTCAATTCTTAGCAAGTGCACGTTTCAATGATTCCGTCCTTTGGCGTGGGATTTGAGAGGACGAAAAAAGGGCACTTCAACGTTGTGCAGTAGGTCTGCTTATTTTGACCCAAACCCGAAGTGATAGGTTTGCTTGTTTTTGGCTTGAGACTATAAATTCATATCAAAGGAGGGAAAGTAGAAGCCTCTTATATGAAACCAACTGATAAGCTGGTTTAGACTTGAGCGTGTGATACTCCGTTTCGAGTCCGGATGATACTGGCAGTGTTAGATTCAATGATTATTTGACGGGCAATTTTGTGAGGCTAATCAATGTGAAATTATTGGTGTAAGTGGGAGTTGAAAAATACTGAGATTATTTGAGTAACTTGAGTGTGATTATAATCTCCATAAGTTCCCACGATCTAATTTGGAATCTTGTTTTGTTCTCCCCATAAAGCAGGTCATACCGTCCAAATCATATAAATCCATTTTTCGCTTTATTTCTTTGTTCTACTTGTTTTATTGTTAGATTGCTTATATTTGTAATAATCAGTATCAAAACCAAGCTTGGTTGACTTGAAACGAATCCATAGCAATAGAAGATGAAAAAGTGAAAAATCAACAGATTTGAAGGGAATGATTTAGCTTTCTAGAAAATGTAGATTGAGGATGACTTAATAAGTTAGACTTATACTACAGATTTCTACATTTATGCTTATTTAAGAAGGTGCCAAAGTTGATGAAGCAAACTGCTGGATAGACAAATGTTAGGTGTTATCAAGCTAATATTGTCTTGTAATGGCTCATTTAATATTGTGAAAATAAAGATCGCTACTTGACTAATGAATGCCTTGTCAAACATGTATGAGAAGCCTTTCACAATCAACATAGATCAACTTTTTGCAATCCCTATTTCACTTAAAAGATGGGCAAAGGTGTATTGGTTGCTCTGCATTTCTATGAATCTAATGTAGTTGTTAGCTAATTGAATTAAGTTGAAATTGACTTTGAAGATGATGAGTTGAACTTTACTAAAGACGACCCATCAAATGCTCTCTAGTGTTAATATGGCTAGGATAATGCATTTAGGGTGTGTTTGATTTAGCATTTTGAAAGCTTATTAGGGAAATGCAAAGTATTTTACCCTAAAGGATATTAGGGAAAATCCAAAGACTATTTAATAAATTATGCTTTGAGAAGTAATTTTGAGAGAAATACTATTTGGTAAAAAATACATTTGACAAGCCCATTTGATGATTAATCTAAGCTTTTTAATTTTTATTTATTTAAAATTAAAAGAAATAATGTTTGTGACTTTTTTAATTTATATTTGACAACAATGTTAAAGATGTTTGTAAACAATTCTATTAAAATTAAAATTTCTGTTTTTGCTAAAAAAATATCAAATAAAAAAATTCATGTGCTCTCTTTCTCAATTTTGAGGAGATTACTTTCATTATATTAAATATGATAACATATGCTTGGAGGAAAGAAACTCATTATCCTTAAAAATTAGGGAAAAAGACTACCAAAAACACTAAATTTTGCCTAAAGTGACAAATTTACCCCATTTTTTTTGTGACATGAAAAATCATGAACTTTGCCAACCATGACACATTTACCTAATTTTTTTATTTTATTGATAACCCAGGGAACCCCGTAAGCCGACAGTTGGTGAGCAAACCCTGGGGGAGCGATTGCAGGACCCACCACCACAATACTCCTCACAGTACTCAGGTAAGAATCTCTAACGATGCTTCTGGGATTCAAATTCCTCCCTTTCGTGAGAGGGAGAGAGCCCAAGCCAGCTGCACCACTAAGGGCGATGGTCCTAAAATTTTTTTTCGTGACACAAAAAATCATAATTTTTTATCTGTGTGACACATTTACCAAAAACTATAAGGCATTTTGGTCTTTTTACTTTTTAAATTTTTTTCTTTTTTCTTCTTCTTCTCTTTTCCCTCCGCCGACCATGGCAGAGCTAGCAGAGGGAAGCCAGCGTTCGGTGAGGGCTGCCCTCACTGACATTGGGTAAGGTTCACCCTTGCTTAGGCTAGCTAGGGCCGCCCTTGCGGACGTCGGGCAAGGGCGGCCCTTGTTGGTGTCGGGCAAGGACGGCCCTGACCTGACATTGGCGAGGGTTTAGCGACGAGTGCCCTCACTGGCATCAGACGAGGGGTGCCCTCGTCAAATCTAGCGAGGGAGGCCCTCGCTCAACCTAGTTGAGGGTCGCCCTCACCGGTGTTGGGCGAGGGCAACCCTTGCCAAATGCCGACTTCCCTCTGCCGGCTCCGCTATGGCCGACGGAGGGAAGAGAGAAGAAGAAAAAAAAAAAGAAAAAGGAAAAGGAAAAAACATTATAAAAAAAAAAAAGACGAAAATAGCATTGGTGGGGTAAATATCTCACAGTTTGCAAAATTTGGGATTTTTCATGTCACAAAAAAAAAAGTTTGGGGTAAATTTGTCACTTTAAACAAAGTTTGGGATTTTTGGTGGTCTTTTCCCTAAAAATTATAAACATCCTTAGCTATTTCCTAAATTCATAGCTATTTAATCACGTAAACATGCCATATCAAATGCTACATCATTATTTGAAGTATTATTTTCCTCATTTACATCATTGGAATCCATTGTATGTAAATTGGGATCCAAATCTACTCTAGCAAAATGCGCATCATTCATGGCATTTTTTTTTTCTATATAATTGTGTAAAGTTATTACTGCTATCACAATTTTCACTTGCTTTATAAATGGATAACTTGACATACGCTTTAGAATCTTCTACTTTTTCTTTAATAGAATGAAAGCTTGCTCAATTTCTGATCATAGCGAGAAGTGGGCACGATTGAACACTTCTTTATAACCTATCGATTAAGGACTTCATTAAAATTCGGGTAAATGATATTCAACTTCTTTGTATGACCCCAAATAACCCATGGGATTTAAAAATCCAACATTTACCAAATAATATTTACTTACACAAAAATGTTGTAAATTTTAATCAACATATAACACATACATATATTAATGTGTAAAAACCATTAATTAATGAACCTTTCAGAGGATGAAGAAATTGCAAATCGTATCTTTTAATGGCTTCATTAAAGATACGAGTATCATGACCTGTTCCCTCTTAACCAGCTCAAACATAAGTAAATTCCATATTAAAATTGCACACGGCCATAACATTTTGTGTCAGTGTTCCTTTTTGATCTATAAAATGAAGTTGATCACTCGAAGGTACAATCGCTAGAATATGAGTACCATCTATAGTTTCAATACAATTCTAAAACAAGAACATAAATATGACTTGATTTATATTTAGTTTATCTTTTCTATTGTATAACCATAACTTACCTTAAAATGTAGAAAAAATCTTGTATCATTCTTGATTTTTTTTGTAACTTTCCTAAATTGCCGATTGGATGGTTGGATCAAATCTACTCATATTTCACATACTTTATCCAAAACTAAGCTAAATAACTTGCATATGGTTTCTCCAAAATGTTGAAAGCACGCTTGTGCTAATCTGTTACCTATATTATGTCTTAAGATATGAAGAAACAATCCTAGCATTTCACCACCGCCCGCGGTGGCCGTGCTGGTTAAGGCTTGGTACCCTATACGCCAAGGGGAAGGGTTCAAAACTTAGCGTGGGCCGATGCTTCAGTGCAAGCTGCGCGATTCACTTGTGGCTGGGTTAGTGGTGGGGGCCCAGTTCACCCCAGGGTTTACTCCACCGCGAAGTCGTGCACGGAGGTTCCCTGGGTCACAAAAAAAAAAAAAAAAAAACAATCCTAGCATTTATGTAATGTCATTATTCCTAAATCCTTGCAAACCATATCAAGTTACTAAATCATGCATTAAATTTTTAAACATGATTCTATCCATCTAAGCATTTGATAAAAACTTTCAGGATTAGCATCCATGCCCATTAACTCTCTGAACCATGCATTTTCTATATATGATAAGGTCATGCACGGTATTTTCTAACCATATGTTGCCTGATAAACAAGCGTAAATATGTGCGGCTGCACAAAGTTGCCAATATTCCTCTTTCTCTTTTTCATAGTTTTCCCTTTCAAGAAAATCATCCATAATTAGTTAAAGTAATAAAATAGAATTAGAATAAGAGATATAACAAATTATCTAGATCATCCATCAACAAAAAAACACGTATCAACATCATATATATGCAAACTCCACTCAATAAAAAGAATAACAATTAGAAATAGGTTGTGAAAAATGTCTTGCCAACTAGTACAAATAAGTAGTTCAAGTATTTCTCACATTACAACAACGTTGCATATGAAAAAATTCAAATAAGTAGCTAAGATCCTAGTGATGATTACTCTGTGTGAACTTATCCTCGAGTCATGTGACCTTTTCTTGATCACCATCTAAGTCCATGAAAATTTGCCTATTGTCTTTCTTTTTGAAAAATAATCTAGTGCAAAAAAGTATAACTTTTGATCTTACTTAATCTTAGATATAGCTTTCAATGTCTTTATTAGTTCCTTGTAAGGATCACTCTCTCTAGCATAGCTCCTACTTTCAATAGTTGAACAAATTCTCTCTATTTGCATTGCTAGCTTATTAGCTATACTCAATTTCTTTTTTTTCTTTCCTTGAGATTGCCTCACCGAACTTTGCAATGTTCTTTTATCGCATAAAGGTTGTTTATTAGTCTTTTCATCCACATTGCACTCTATATTATCATCAATAAATTTTGCATAACCACCAATGTCAAATTATATAGCCATAACATCCTCATCAATACATAAGTTTTGTGCAAGATTCCATGCGATGTTTTTAGTAGCAATAGTTTCTCTAAACATTCTATCCAATAGAACTTGATGATCCGAATGTATGCCTTTTGTTTAAAAAGTTCTAACCTAAGGATTTTCCTGTTATAATACACATTTTTGTGAGTCTTATAGAAAAAAAATTAACAAAAGAATGGGAAAAAACCTAAATTTTCATCTCCTACCGGTCATCATTTGTATCAATGGTATTCTTTTTTGGATCCCATTCTAATCCCGTTTCCTTTAGGACCAATGTCTTCAATCTTTTCCAATATTCCTTAAGATTATCTTACTTACTCTTGATTTGATCTTTTATCATATTGTTTCTCCCTTAGGTCCTCAAACTTCTTAATTATAACTATCCATCCATTCCTTTTGTTGTTTGCAGGATGATTGCCATTGTCAATTTGTCAATGCAAAACTTACAAAATGTTTCAACATTTCTAGGGTTCCAAAATACCTTTTTCCTTTAATGAAGTTACCATCTACTAATACATGCAACATAAACAATTGCAATTTGAGTTTAAAGACAATAGACTTAAACGTTCACATGAGACAATATTTCCTAGATATCTCTTCTCAAACTCAAGAGGTTGCTTAGGTATTGCAATAAATTGGAATTGTAATTGGCAAACATAAGAAAACAATTGCTCCTAACAACTTTTTGAATATGCATGTCTTACATATGAAGAAAGCTAAAAGTAAAAAATAAAAAATAAAAAATGAATTACCATCGTACAAGTGACAGAAAGTACAACTATATATAAAGCAAGACAACCGAAGATAGATGCAATACACACTGAGTTACTTTTTTTTTTTTTAATGCATTCATAACCTCATGCTAAATTCAAGAGTGAGCAGTCAAGAGACAATAAATTTTAAAGATGTCAATTTGAACTCATGAATCAACATTTGTCATGTAATAAGAGTCGCATAAGTTCCTTTGCCCCCAAAATTTGGTATCTTATTCATCAGAAGGTATTAGCAAGACTAGGGTAATCTTCAAGATCCTTAACATTAAACAAAATCATAAAGAAATAACCTAGGCAAAGCTTTGTCAATCCAGGGTTTTGCAAACAAGAGTTGAATATCGGTCGGTTTTCTCATAGTAATTGCTTATAACAAAAACTGGACATACAGGTGTATTGCTTAGTCCCCACATAGATCAAATATTTCAACTGAAAGCAAAACTACAGGTAAATAAGTGGCAAAATAAGCTTTTATCTACTCACTAGTAAGTAACAATGGAAAGAAAGATTATGTTTTCCGACATTTGCTATTAAATTAGTTGCAAATTGTTGTGAAACTGCACATTCAGGCCACGAATTGAGTGAACTAATATTCTATAATCAAACAAACCCTTCCTTAAAACGTATCCACATCAAAGCCCAGGGAAACAACTACTCTTAGAACAAAAGAAAAGGGACTTTGCAAAATTCAAATAATCCAAACCAAATGGAATCCAAGAAAAAGTCATTTTGCAGAAAGGGGAAATTAGAGAAATACAAAAACAAACTCAAGGATACTCTCGCATTCATATTATGTTACTTGTCAAACCCATTGCATGAAATCTAGCAAACAGACCAATTGATAATGCTTGAACTCCCCCTTTCCATTTTAGCTTGTCATCCATTCCAAAAAGCGAAACTCGCTCAATACCCACAAAAAAGTCTCCAAATTCATCTCATATAAGCATTGCATTAGCAATAAAAAGCAGCAACACAATTAATTCCTATCAGTAAACGAATTCACAACCTAAAATCAGTAAAAAAAAAAAAACCCCCACAAAAGAATGAGAAAAATAATACCTAACCAAGATTGCACTACTGGTAAAACTCCTCGACTTTTGCATCATAGAGTAACAAAAGGGAGAGAAAAAAAATAAAACCTAGTAAACCTTTGGTCACGCCCTGAATCTCGAGAGCACGCACATCTCTCGGTAGTCGATAAAATTTGCGATGTCCTAGGATGCATCACGACCCTTTCATTTTATTGCACATGCAGAAGCGTATAATAAATTCCCAGACAACACGGATATGGGATAGAAAAGCAAGATACCATTTTCACAAAACACTTTTCATAAACAAGTTGAGTTTATATACAACACTAGACTATAAACAAAGGTCTACTCTAAAAAGAAGAGTCACCTAGCTAACTAGGCACATGACTTCTCGGTCGAGACCTTTGAGACCTCCGGGGGGATCTGGGTCTTCCACGACACCATTAAGGATGTCGGTGTTGAGGGGGCCAACCATCTCCTCACCCTCAACAACGAGTGCGTCAAAACCATCCAGGGGACCTTCCTGTTCTCCATTAGGCCCATGACGATACCACGCTCTTAATCAATGAGGTACAAACTCAAGCCCTCATTGACTAAGATCGTAGACATCACGAGCTCACGGAGCCAGGAAGTCCCAGGGATGGGGAAAAAGGTACTCTGCTCACTGAACCCCTTTGGCTGCCCAAAACGTACTGGAGGTACCGCCATCTACGCACCTGAAAAGAATTGAGCCCACGATAGGGTGAGACAATAACTCAGCAAGTTCACCCCATAAACCCCAATTAGAAATGAAATACGCCTAGGGGAGTCCTAACCACACAACCACAGAGGCTTACCTCGCCTCAGTTCCTCCCTACACATCAACACAGTTCATATACTCAACCATATGCAGTAATAAAAATCAATCAATTGGAATGCCACATCTCAAATCTCAAACAACCACAGGAGTCCCGATTATAAGACCAAATGGTTATGACACATCCCATAACGTGCCACACAATTTTGTCCCATAATTCGGTGCATCAATTTTCACTTAATCGTGCATTCCAATTTTATCATGGCCCAATGGGCATGGCATACTTGACGTTCGGCGGTCTTTTGGCATAACCATGCATCGTCTCACCCCATTGAGCACGGCAATCCCGAAGGAGCATCGGTCCATAATCTACTACGACCGGCATCCGTTGACAAGGGCATTGCATATAGGGGCAACGTCCACCTGACTCATCTTGGGGACAGGTTCTCATAACCATTCATACACCCATCCAATCCCGGCCAGGACATCGTGTTTTGCACTCAAATGTCCTAATAGTGGGAATTTTGACACGAAATTTCTGCAATTTAGTGTTAAATTGTGCAAAACCCGACACCCAATAATTTGAATTAAATACTCAAAATTTCAATCACCACTCAATTTGCACAATTTAACACTCAATTGCAGAAATTAAGTACATTACTGTAATTATCATGAAATTTCGGTCACTGGCTATCCCGATATAATTTCTGAAAATTAATAAATAATTAAATAAATAGCAAAAATAATTATATAAATACCAATAAATCCAATAAATGCTAACCTAGGTTGGAAATGCTAATCTAATCACCTAACGGGCTTAGAAAAATAATGTACCTATCCATTTAAATGGTACAATCTATCTAGCTCTTAATTAATCTATTCTAACCACCTAACATGCATAATTAAATAATTAAATTACTAATCTAAACTAACTAACCACCTAACCTCATCTGAAGCTAAGCTAATTATCTACTAAGCGTCATTAACTCCATAAGCATAGTTTAGCAAGTAAACTCACCAGTTTAGCGGGCCGGTGAGTCCATGGCGATAGCAATGCGAAGGCGAGCGACAAACAAGCTTGTGGCGGAACCAATGGAGGTCCGGATGGGCCTTAAAATGGGCCTAGAAGTCCAAGAACCCTTGCTGGCCTTCGGTTCTTTCCAAGGACCGAAGGAGTTGGCTAAGAAGTCGGTTGGCGTGGAAACAGCAAGGCGAGCGACTAGGTAGCTGCAATGGTCGAGGGCGGTGGTTTTGGCTAGCTGGATGGCGACCAGGTGAGCTACAATGGCTAGAAGGGAGCTTAGAACATCGATTGGGCTCACGGGACGTGCATACGAGTGGGACACAAGCAGAGGTAGGCGAGCAACCCTAACGGGTTCGAGTGGCAGCGACGGTGCTTGGACGGTGGCTAGGGGCTATCGATGGCAAGGGGGAGGAGTGCTGGCTGTTCTTGGTTCTTTGAGCTCTCTAAACCGACAAAAATGGAGAAAGAAGCTGTAGAAGGAAGAAGGTGGCTGTTGCAAGAGGGGGCCACAAAAATATCAAAAGCTCTCAAGTTCATGCCCCACCACCCTTGGTTGTCATCCTTAGCCAATTTGCAGCATCCAAGCTTCCTTAGCAAGCCTCCAATGGGTCCAAATGTTGCTCATCCCCTTGGCCTACAAATTTGGACAATTGCCCCTCAATTTCAATTCAATTCTTTTCCAATTGAGCTCAATTTGGTCCCCATAAAATCAGCCAATGTGCCATTGTCCATCTCATGAATTTTGTTAATTGAACCAACTTGACAGCCAAAATTACAACAAAAAACGGCCCTTCAATTTTCCCGGTCCAAAATAGCCTTACTTTGAATTTTCGCCAAAATCTTGGGTCCGCAGAAAAATCTTGGAAGGACGAGCCGACATTCCAAAAATGAATCGTGACATGATAGAATTTTCAATTTCTGAAATCAGATTTAAATTTACGGTTAATTTCAACTGGGCACGATCTTAGCGTGACCTAACCTATCGGATAGTTTTTAGGAATTTTTAAGGCAATTGACCCGTAGTCGATTATTTTCAATTTACATTGTGCATCTTCGATTTATTGGCAACTCTTGGTTGTCATGAAAATTTCAAGGTTTCCAATATGAGCATAGGGTACAGAAATGACAGAAAAATCGATCTAGTGCCGTTCAACGAGAATTTTGCTATTAGGTGGAATCACCTACACTTTAATCACATACCTCAGTTGAACCGATCTATTTCCGACATCTGATCGATTTTGACAGTGTCGTATTGACCATTGCAGATTAATACTATCAAGTAATCGATTTCTAGTTGAATTCTTAAGTTTATTGTGTTAAAATCCCTTAACGACTTCACCAGATAAACTAGTTATCTCGTGAGTGATAAGCTCAGAAAAAAGAACTATAGGCACGTCGATGAAAAGCTCAACTCTTTCAATTGAAAACAGAATCAGAAAATCAGGATGTCACACCTTTCATCAAAAACTTGAAAATGCAATCCCAATATAGTGCAAATACTCGAAGTTTGTCCAACCCATTTGATGACACATGATGTAAAAACTTGAAAATCATGCATCGAAGGGATGGAAAAGAAACCCAAAAAGCAAAAATACAAAAGGAAGGAGCATACCAGTGGTGAACTTGTAGAGGAGTAATTGCAAGCACGAGGGGACTTTGGGAGGATCCACAAGGGAGCAAGGGAGAGCAAGCATGAGAGGTGGTGAGCAAGATGTGAACAAGGGGGAGCAACGTAAATTGTTTTCTGGAGGAGCCGCAAGGGAGAAGGGAGATAAACGAACTTTGGGTTTTGTTCTTTTAAAAATGGCTAAACTTGGATTTCTAATGATTTTTTGAGGACATAAAAAGAACTCCACAAAATTTCAATAATAAAGTGTGAAAGCTAGTACGAGCACTTAGAGGGGATGAATAGGTGTGAAAACAAATTTTGCAGAGTAAAATATATAATTTTGCTTTTAAACCAACTCTGTTTAGCAATAGATTATGAAAAGGAAATTAGACTCTAATAATCAAATAAATTTACGATCAAAGTAAAAGAGCTTAGGGAAGAGAATAAGAACACAAGATTTATAGTGGTTCGGCTTAATCCAAGCCTACGTCCACTCTTCCGCACTAACAGCCCACCGGCTGGATTTCACTAAGAATCAAAAGAGTTGTTACAGTATAGCTCTTCCTTGATTCCACAGTGTAGAAACTCTGCTATACTTCCTCAAGGTCTCACAGACGTATAAACTCTCTTTTGTGTACAAGTTTTCGCTCAACAATTGAATTGACAAAGAACAAGGAGCTTCAGACTTTGGAATTTCTCTATTGCGCACACACTTGAATAACTGGAACATCTTCCTTATATACTCCTCCATGCCTTCATACCCGTTGGCACTTACCAAAGGAGCTCTTCCAATCTACCCATTGAACAGAATCAATTAGGGAGATTTCAAGTTATTTAAGGAATATGACGATAACCCACCAATCATGCTCGCCCATACAATTAGGATCTAGGTTTCTATAAGTAGAACCTTCCAAGTATGATTCCAAGATGCTAATAACGACATACTCGGTTCTAAATAAGTCTTCTTTGACGGTCTAGAAATTGTCAATGAGGATAAACTTTGAATCTTGAGTCTGGCGGTCCGATGGTCTTCAAACTTTGACTAAAGAGTCTACAAGTCTTTAGACTAGATTGATAGAAACGTTTTGTTAGCTTCAAAACACGTAATGAAGTTTTCTCCAACAATCTCCCCCTTTTTGATGGTGACAAAACTTTCCCGTAGATTTAGATATTTTGACCTACAAAACAATACTCAAGCAAACATGGATATCTCACAAAAGATAATTGACTTGGTATAAACATCATTAAATTTGCATCCACAGGAAATAAGTTAGTCCTATAAATAAACAACTATCTTTGCCATGAAATACTAATAGTGCTCAAAATAAACAAACGATCAAACAACCCAAATCCAAATCCATTCACAACCAAACAACCAAACAAAAGTAAAAAGTCATTCAAAAAGTAAGGTCAAACGAGAGTCAAGTTTCAAAACTGCACCATCTCTCCCCCTTTTTGTCAACATTAAAAAAGGTAGAGATAAAAAGATAATGGAATTAAGGTTGCCTGGAAACGTGAACAAGTTGGAAATCTCCCATTAACTGGACAATCCATTCCAGATTTTTCAAATCCTCCTTCAGTTGAGCCACTTCTTCACCCTTGGCATTTGCTTAAACTTGAAGAGCAAGAGCATGAATTTGATCATGCAAGGAAACTGAAGAGGTTTGACTTGCATTCTATAAGTTTTGAACTTCGCATCCCAGGGCATAAATTTGGCCTCGCATCTCCATAAGAACATCAAGCACTCTGCGAAAGTCTGCTGAATTTTCAGTCTGAGTGCTAGCTTCTACATGATCAGTAAGAGTATTTGCAGATGATGGTAAGCCAGCATGATCACTCATATTTTGTGATGAAATCTCATGACCTTCCTCTGAAAATTGAGAGACATAGATGTCTTATGGATTTGCAGGTGAACGACTAACATCTTCATTAGTAACGACAATTGAAGATGTATCTCTTTTCTCAGCAACCCCCCCTGTTTCAATGCCCTCAGGAGGTGAGAAGTACGCTTCATGCTCTGTTTCCTTTTGTTCACCTCTACCTTCTTCTTCTTTTGCAATCTTTTCTTCCTCTGTTTTTTTTTTCGCATTGTTTCTCTCTCTCCACTCCTTTCCTCTTCTTCATCTCTTTCTTGATCCTCTCTCTCCTCAGTCTTTGGAACAGCACTTTGAAGATTTCTCGATGCAAGAGGGAAATGGTAATATCGTCCTCATCCTCTTCATCCTCTAGAACAAGTGCTCTTCTTTTCTTGGATGGAGCTGTCATGGACTCATTCCCTTTCCGTTTTGCAGCTGAAGAACCTTGATGAGACTTGACAGGGGTTTTCTCTTTCAATCGCTCCAAAGCCTTGTCCAGCTCTTTTAGACGCATTTTGGAAACCATTTTCAGTCCCACCACCATTTGATCACATGATCGAACACATAGAATCCTGGGAGGTTGGATATCGAAACATCTGAAAAGCTTTGTAACAAGCGTTGAGTACGGAAGTTGCCCTTTGTCTCTTGCCATCGTTTTGTACATGTGAAACATGATTGTTTGAGGCAGAGAGAACTTCTTGCTAGCACTGATGGCATACATCAATTTTGCTTCTGAGTTAGAGACGTCAGTCTTCGAAGTTGACTTGGGTCTGAGGCAATTGATCATGATCTTGTGAAGCAAAATGTTAGAGGCATTCATCCTCAAGTATGAAATTCTTCCTTCAGTCATTCTATCCCGGACAAGCTCAACCGTCGCTCGACTAACAGACACACTAATTGATTGGAATGCCCCCTCGCTCTACTCTAATCACATACGCCAATATGTCATGTCAACAATATAGTCCTGGTCTCGAACACTAAATGAAAATCTATTCGCATCCAAGAAACTTAGATTAGAATAGAAGTAAGCAGTAAGTTCTGGATATGCCTATGTCGTCTCAGAACAAAATCGCTCAAGCTGAAGTTGAGTGAATTTCTCTTGCAGCTTCACATTCAAAGAGTTAAGAAAATTAAAGTATGCACTTCTCGGATTGATCACCCCTCTTTTTAGCAACTTGGAGTAAAGTTGCTTGTGTTCATCCGAGTGAAACAAATCTGTCCTTTTGCTTCGAATATTCACCCCAACATCCATTCTAGGCTTGAAATGAGTATACATTTTATCATTATCATTCCCATCAAGTTGACTAAGACCTCCAACACGTGGATCACTAGGAATATTTGCAAATGCTCGATTTGCCGACCCCATAGGAGCAATCTCCAATCGTTCCATTGTTCGCAAAAAGTGGGTTTCATTTTGATACCCTTTCTCTTTCAAAAATTCATCAATATATTTCAAGGGAGTGCCTCCCCTCTTCAAGGCAAAGTAAAACTTAAAGATAAAAGCGGGCTTTCGAGATCTTACGGGTTCTGCGCCTTCAATGATTTTTTCCTCCGCTCTACGATCACTACCTTGAGGTCTAGCTTGAGGAGATTGACGCGGTTGAGAATGTTGTGGGCTCTGTTGCTATCTTGGGGACCCTCATGCATGTGTTGTGGTCCCCTGTTCGCGATCCTTGAAGACTTTCTTTAGGAAGCCATTATCACAGTCTTTGAGAGATTCCAAACTCGATTTGCGAAAAATGTGAGAACTTTGAATATTAAACTAAAGAGTAAAAGTAAGAAAGCGAAGGTCTATGCTTTTTAGGTTTGTGAGGAAGACGATCAATATATAAAGCAGTCGAAAAGAGGCATACCGAACGACGTAAAAGGAAAAATAGAAAATGTCTTTTCAAAAAATAACTGCATTTTTGAAAGAATAGATAACCGTCTTTTCAAAAATAACTCATTTTTTCGAAAAGGAATGATTGCAATAATTGCGAAAATTAGGAAAGATAACATCAATCAATTACAGATTAATAGATAATCATACATTTTCGAGATTTTATCCGTGAGATAAATTTCTAAAAGTGAGAATAACTTATAGTTGTAAGTCTTGATCTTCTGAGTCTGAGTATTATTAGACTTTTATCCCCGAGTCTGAACTTTTTCAGACTTTAAGATATTGAGTCTTGAACAAATAAGCTTGAATTGACTTTTCTCCAAAGGCTTTGTAAAAATGTCCACTAGTTGATTCTTCGAGTCAATGAATTGAATCAAGACTTATCCATTTTGAACATGATCTCTAATGAAATGATGTCGAATATCTATATGCTTTGCTCTCGAATGAAGAATTGGATTCTTGATGAGGTTAATCGCATTTGTGTTGTCACATTTGATTTCAGTGCATGAGTCTTCGATTCCAAAGTCTCTTAGCTGTTGCTTTATCCACAAAATTTGTGAACAACAACTTCCAAGAGCCACATATTCTGCTTCTGCTGTAGGAAGAGCTACAGTACTTTGCTTCCTCGAAAACCAAGATACTATCCTGTTCCCAAGTAATTGACAAGTGTCCTAGGTGCTCTTCCTATCAACTCTACATCTTGCTAGGTCTACGTCTGAATATCCAAGAAGAGTAAAGTCTCATTCTTTAGGATACCAGAGACCGAGATTAGAAGTAGATGCAACGTATTTGATGATACATTTTGCAACACTTAAATGAGATTCTTTGGGATCTGATTGAAATCTGACACAAATACAAACATTAGTCTGTCGTACCAAGCTCGAGGTGCTTACTTTAGACCATATAGCACATTTTTTAGTCTGAATACAAAGTCTGGTTTCCTTGGGTCTTCAAAACCAGGAGGTTGTTCCACATAGACTTCCTCTTGGATAAATCTATTTAGGAAAGCATTTTTGACGTCCATTTGGAATAACCTGAAATTCTTATAACAAGCAAAAATAAGTAATAATCTAATTGCTTCTAACCTTGCTACTGGTGCGTAAGTCTCATCATAATCTGTCCCTTCTTCTTGCGTATATCATTTGGCCACGAGTCTTGCTTTGTTTCTTATGACTTTTCCTTTCTCGTTCATCTTGTTCCTAAAAACCCATTTAGCGCCAATAATAGATTTACCTTTTGGTTTAGGAGTCAATTCCCAAACATCATTGATACTGAATTGTCTGAGTTCTTCTTGCATAACTTCAATCCAGCTTTCATTAGATAAAGCTTATTCTATGCTCTTGGGTTATATTTTAGAAATAAGAGCCACAGCACTAGACTATTCACGCTTTTTGGATCTTGTGCAAATTCCCTCATTAATGTCACCAATAATGAGTTCTTTAGGAGGACTAAACTTGTGCTTCCAATTGCTAGTTGATTTGTCAGATTGTTGGTCTTTTTCTTCATTTGATTCTTCAATGATCATTTGTTGCTAATTTTCTAAAGTTTGAGCTACTTTGGGAGATTTAGACTTTGTAGAGTCTGAAGCAGGTTCAGAATCTTTAGGTTGAGTTTAAATCGATTGATTTTGCATAAAGTCTTGGAATTTGACATTCATCGATTCCTCCACAAATTGAGTCTTTTTGTTGTATACTCTGTAAGCTTTGCTGGTGGTTGAATATCCAAGGAAGATACCTTCATCTGATTTTTCTTCAAACTTACCAATTCAATCATTGCATTTTTCAATATAAAACATTTGCAACCAAACACATGAAAATAGGAAACAATTTACTTCTTTCCTTTGAACAACTCATAGGAAGTTTTCTCCATAATAGGCCTTAAGAAGACTCTATTAATAATATAGCACGCTGTAGAAACTGCTTCAGTCCAAAAACAAGAAAAAATGTTACTTTCAATTAAAAGAGTTCTACCCATTTCTTGTAACGATCTATTCTTCATTTCCACAACTCATTTCTACTCTGGAGTGTAAGGAGAGGATAATACATGCTGAAAACCAGATTCATCACAGAATTTAGCAAAGTCTTGATTTTCAAATTCACCTCCATGGTCTGTCCGTATACTTGAAATAACATACTATTTTCTCATTTTGAACTTTCTTAGCAAATTTTATAATATAAGAAAATGTTTCAGACTTACTTGCCAGGAAATTTACCCAAGTGAATCGTGAATAATCATTCATAATTACTAGGCAATATTTCTTACCTCAAATGCTCTGAGTTCTGGTTGGTCCAAAGAGATCCATATGCAAAAGCTGCAGCACACGATTAGTGGACACTTGATTTATTGGTTTGAATGAATTTCTTACCTGTTTTCCCAATACGCATGGTGTACATAGGTCAGACTTTTGGTATGTTAGATTGGGTAGTCCACGAACAAGCTTCTTGGCTAAGATTTTGGCTATTTGCTTCATGTTGATGTGCCCAAGTTTTCTATGCCATAAATTCGCTTCCTCTTGAATTGAGATTAGAGATTGGGATTTTTTTGGTTTGATATCCAAGAGATAGATCTTCCCATGCCTTCGCCCCGTGAAAGTCTGAGAGGAGTCTTTACTGGTTCCTAGGAACATATTCCTTCTTGAAAGTTTATTTTAAAACCGGTATCGCACAGTTGGCTTATACTCAGCAAGTTGTAGTTGAGTCCTTCTATTAAGGAAACGTTACTGATCGTGAGACTTCCAATCATTACAGTTCCGTATCCTATAATTCTGTCTTTACTATTTCCTCCAAAAGAAACTTTTCCACCATTAACTTGCACAAGCATTATGAAATAACTTGAGTCTCATGTCATATGTCTTAAGTATCCACTATCCAAGTACCATTTAACATTTTTCTTGATAGTGACATGCATTTAAAAAAGAAACTCAAGCTTTCTTTGGTACCCATATTTTCTTGGGTCAAATGGAGTTAGTGTGATATACAGACTTTGCCAAAACCTTCCTAATAGGTTTTAAAATCATAGGACATTCTTTCTCAAAATGTTTTGAGCCGTTACACCTAGAACATTTAAGAGCATTGCGGCCTACAGGTTTTACAAAAACTTTTTGGAAATGATTTTTGTAAGAATCTTTTGTAGGTCTTTGTTTAACTCTTTCATTTACCTTAGGAAAATCAATTAGAGAAATGGTTTCAGCAGTTATTCCCAAACCTGATTTGTTGAAGTAAGGTCTTTGCGCTAAAAGAAACTTTTCTAATTTCTCAGATCATATAGAAAACCTTTTAGAAATACTTGAGATATCATTTTTCAAAAATGCATTTTCTTTTGAAAGATTGTATGCATTTTCTTTCAAATTAATAACATTTTTATCTAAACTTTCGACATTTTCTTTCCAAACTATCTCATGTTGCTTCAATGCAGAATTTTACCTTTAAAGTTCGGAAATCCTCTTGAAAGATGTTTTGAGACTAAGACACATTTAGAAACTTTATTTGGAATTTTTAATTTACTTACCTCGATTTCACTATTTGAGTCTGAGTCTATTTCAGAGTCTGAATCTGATTCTGAGTGTGCCATGAGACAAATATTGGCATAATCATCATCACTTTCTTCACACTTGGTATCACTCCAAGTTTCTGCTTTAAGTGTTTTTCGATATTTCTCAGCTTTTCCTTTCTTTCTCTTTAGCAAGGGACAGTTGGGTCTGATGTGTCCATTTTTCCTGCATTCAAAGCAAATTACATCCTTGTTGGATTCATAATCCTCAGTTGATTTATTTTGTAGCTTTTGAGAACTTTATTTCTTCAAATTGAATCTTCTTTCCTTTCTATTCAATTTTCTGAACCTTCTTATCATGAGAGCAAGCTCTTCATCATCCATATCGTCTTCAGAATCTGTAACATCATAATTATCATTAGATTTTAATGTAATGGATTTCTTACCTTTGAGATATTCATCTTCGTTGATTTGCTCCACTTCATAAGACTGAAGAGTGACAACCAATTCGTCAATAGAGAGTGGCATGATCCTTTGTATCTCCCTTATTGAGGTCTTTATGTGATTCTAATTTTGGAAAGTCCACACAATAACTTGTTAACCTTCATGGGTTCAGAGATTGGTTGATCTTGATACTCAAGACCATTCACGATTTCTATAAAATGACTAAACATGTTAGTGATAGATTCTCATGGTTTCATCTTAAACGCTTCATATTGACCGAGCATAATATTGATTCTGGTTTCTTTCACTCGATCGGTTCCTTCATAGGTGATGTGTAATCTATCCCAAACTTCTTTAGCTCTTTCACAAGAAGATATTATGTTATATTCAATAGGAGATAATGCACATTATAAGGAATAAATTGCTTTTGCATCAAGAGCTTATCTCTTGGTTATCTCTTCTTAAGTCATTTCACTGGACTCAACAGCTTCTTTTCCTCTTTCTGAGACTGTTGCAGCTTTAGGAATGATTCTTTTGTCTACCATGTCCCATTCCAAAGGATCTTTTGATCTTAGAAATGCCTTCATCTTATTTTTTTCATATGCTATATTCATTTCCATCAAAATAAGGCGGTTTGGTGTTACTTTGCCCTTCAACCAGACCTGGAGCCAACTAACTAGCCATGGATCATTAATTCTGAAGTAAAAAAGCACTTCAACTTAAATGAGTACACATGCTCTGATACCAATTGTGAAAGCTAGTACAAGCACCTAGAGGGGGTGAATAGGTGCGAAAACAAATTTTGCAGAGTAAAGTATATAATTTTGCTTTTAAACCAACTCTATTTAGAAATAGATTATGAAAAGGAAATTAGACTCTAATAATCAAATAAAGTTACGATCAAAGTAAAAGAGCTTAGGGAAGAGAATAAGAACACAAGGTTTATAGTGGTTCGGCTTAATCCAAACCTATGTCCACTCTTTCGCACTGATAGCCCACCGGCTGGATTTCACTAAGAATCAATAGAGTTATTACAATATAGCTCTTCCTTGATTCCATAGTGTAGAGACTCTGCTACACTTCCTCAAGGTCTCACAAACGTATAAACTCTCTTTTGTGTACAAGTTTTTGCTCAACAATTGAATTGACAAAGAACAAGGAGCTTCAAACTTTGGAATTTCTCTATCGCGCACACACTCGAATAACTGGAACATCTTCCTTATATACTCCTCCATGCCTTCATACCCGTTGACACTTACCAAAGGAGCTCTTCTAATCTACTTGTTGGACAGAATCAATTAGGGAGATTTCGAGTTATTTAAGGAATATGACGATAGCCCACCAATCCTACTCGCCCATACAATCAGGATCTAGGTTTCCATAAGTAGGACATTCCAAGTATACTTCGCCAATCAACGGATCTAAATTACACAAATTGAAATCAAAACGAATAATAGATTACAAGATGCTATTTCCAAATGAGAGATCTTCTTCAGTCGATAGAATCAAATCCTTAATGAAATACTCAATTCTGGATAAGTCTTCTTCGACGGTCTAGAAACTGTCAATGATGATAGACTTTGAATCTTGAGTCTGGCGGTCCGGCGGTCTTCAGACTTTGACTAAAGAGTCTGCAAGTCTTCAGACTAGACTGATGGAAACGTTTGTCAGCTTCAAAACACGTAAGGAAGTTTTCTCCAACATAGAGTCCTTTAGTATTCTAAAAATGTTGAAAGCTCAATGCTAGTCCCTACTAACATTGAGCTTTCAGCCTTTTCAAGGCCAACTTTCAACCTAAAACTCCTTAGGGAATGATTGCCAAACACACCAAATTCTTCTCAAGGGGCTTTCAAAATGCTAGACCAAACCCACCTTTAATATGGTGAGCTACTTAAATAGATCCCAATTAACTATGAATGGATGTTTGACTCTTGAAGAAGTGTGAAGGTAATATTGTTGATTATTTTATTCTTAGAGTATTTGGTTTCCTATATTTTGTTGGAATGAGTGATGGCATGCTTGATGGAAGAGAAGAAAGTGCATATTTTAAAACTAAAAGGTGATCAATGCTACCAATTGTGGTTCTGATGATTAAATTTACCTATTGTCAGTAGAAAAGTTACATTTTACTACTCTCTAATACATCTGGGTAAGATTGATTTATTGTGGTAGTTTTTTTATGGATCTAGATAGTTCGACTCAATGTAGAGTTGCAATTGGAAACTCTTGATATGATGGGTACTTGTAAGGTAATTGGCTCATATGGCACTCGCAACAAGATAGAGCTTGTGGAGCCAATAATTGTTGTAGCTACTTTGCTTGATAAGGTGCATGTTTGATCTCTTGAAAAGTATGGATGTAAAGCTAGTTTGGCTTTATCTGTGATAAAATTATATATGAGAATCTTTGGGGACTAGTGCAAATAAAGTTCATGTCTTGATACAATCCATGGTTTTGGCGAAGTTCAAGTCTTATGTATTCCTTTGTGAGATTGAATGTTTGTTTTGCAAGGATTTCTAGGTAGAAATATTGGGGAGTTACTTGGTGTAATTGAAGATTATGAATCACAAAGAGTTTTTTACTCAAGTGTGGTAGTAATGTTTGATATATCATGTGATTTATAATAGAACCCTAAAATATTCTCCCCCTAAAGTAGGTCCCACAAATTAAATCAAGTAAATCTAGCATGCAATCTTTTTTTTTTTTTTTTTTTTTGTTATGTTTACTATCATGTTTGATTGCTTGTATTCCCAACAATGCCTCTTTCCCTCCCTCCCTCTTGAGTCTATTAAAAAGACCTTTGCCAATGATGATGTTAATGAAGTTGGCAAACATCCTAAGCATGACCCAGCGAGAGAGAGAGAGAGAGAGAGAGAGAGAGAGAGAGAGAGAGAGTTAGTGGAGGTAGAGCAGCTATATAGGGCAAGCAAGGATGGCTAACCTTTGGTGGTGATGACTATGAAGAGCGCGGAAAGAAGGACACTAAAAGTGTCATAAGTTATCTACGGCACGAACTTTAGTTTTCAAAGTCTTTGCCAAATCACTTAAGTACTAAATCATAGAAAAAAATGATCGCTTAAGTACAGATGGCAAGAAATTAAGCCAAAATTAATATGTGGCTTTTTTAATTATGATTTACATATGAATCAAAACTTTTATAGAAAAAAAAAACATCTATGTGAAATTTTCATGTGGACATTTCTCCTCCTCTCCCTCCATGTCATTTTATTCTTTTATTCTATTTTTTCTTTCCTTTTCTCTTTCTGCACCCTCATTGCTCATGCGTTTTCTTCTTGTTGTGGCCAACCCCATATGCCGACAACCTTCACTAACTCACCTTTCTTGTGGCCAATCATAGGACCGTCACCACCAAAACATTATGTCGATCACCATTTTCGTTGGCTAATAGGGATCCAAAAATAATGGCCTCAAATGATGGGCATCATCAAAAAATGGGTAGGGACTCTGATATAGGTACTCATTCATGGCTGGCACCGAGAATCAAAGGACATGTCATAAAAACATAGAGAATCACGGATTCAAACATAGTTTTAGGTATCAAGGAAGAAATCATAATCAATCTTAACTCTGAACATCGACTTCATGAAAATAACTTTGTTAGCTCTATCAGGTAAATAGTCGAACACATGTTATCACGATTTGCTCATGAAACCCTGGAATGGTCATCATCAAGCAAGACTACTAAAGAAGCACCAAACCCTCGCCAAAGAAACCAATAGCCAGCGCATATTCAAGTGCGCCAAGATCGAGCAGAAGCAAATCTAGAAATTTGCGGGCAAGAGAAGCGTGAGCTTGAGGCCAAATCCCATTGTAATCATCCTTCTTCGATGTCACCTCCATGCTCAATCCTTCATCCTCCTTCATGTGATGTTGCAGAGCTCATATGCAAAAATGGAAGGGAGAGGGAGGGAGGGAAGGGGGGGGGGAGAGACAACACAAAATTTCACCATGTTATTCTAGCAAATGACATCGTTTTGGGTTGGACAAGTAGATGAAACTGGTTAAACAACGTCATTTTGTGCTTATTATGCTAATTCAGACCTCCAGTAAGCCACATTGGCTAAAGATATTAATCAAAAAAAGGCCACATCAAATTTCTAGTCAATAGATTAGAGTTGGCATTGAAAAGATCATTTTTCAAAAATTTAGTTATTCAAAAAAAGACTTTTAGCATTAAAGTGAGCGCCGTACATAACTTATGATACTTCTAGTGTCCTTCTCCAAAAGGGCCAGTGTTTCTCTCTTTCTATATAAAAAGAACAAGTGTTTTAGCTATTAGGGTTTTTACATGCATTTGATTTTCATGTGGATTTGGATAAATTAAGTGGACATGTCTATCTTCTAATGGAGATTCTAAGCTAAAGTTGGACATACAGCACTCACTTTACTATCAAAACTTTTTGCTTAATCACTTTAGTGCCGTATTAGAGAAGAAAACGATCACTTAAGTGCTTTTGGTGACAAAATTTGACCCAAAATCTTATGCGACTCGTAACATCCTTGATTACAGGCCATAAGAATAAGGTACGAGAGTCAATCATGGGAGTCAATGACATAAATCTTGGATGGACCAAGGCATGGCATGTTCGGCCATGGATCCGATCCACTAACCAAGACCTGGTTAGGGCAAATAACCAAGACTAACCACGAAGTTTATTTTAAGACATCCAATGGACCAATTCTAATTGAAAATGGTTAAGAACAAGTTTAAGAAGGCTACCGACTTAGTCACCCTCATTTGGTTAAAATTTAGTAAATTTTGGCATGAATCTCAATTCTCATAGAACTGTCGATTGTGTACAAATATGAATGACTTCTCTAATTAGGTGACACACTATGTTAGTCTCATGATTGCCTTGGATGAATTTTAACACAAATCAATTATGCGGGGATAAGTCATTGGACAAGTGTCAAGAGGTAACTAGGGGTTCTAGAATCTTCCATAACCTTTGACCATAGTCCATCCTTATCTATTATGTGCCACATGCCATTTGCAAGAAGAAGGAGAAAACTTGCATGTCAAGTAGTTGGCAAAAATATGACTTTGGATCTTAGTTCATAAATGACATGGATGAATCACCTACTTAGGTGTCCTCTAGAATCTTAGGTGAATCTTAGGGGCATGATGGCCTAGATTATAGCCTTGATGAACAAGGTAAGAACCAACCAATTAGAAGAAGACATTAGGCATTAAAGGGGCTTATGTGTCCCTTAGGCGCCATAGACAACAATGAGCCTAGAGTGAGCCTTGGAAGATAAGTAAATAGGTGGACCAATCAAAATTAAACACAAATAAGCATAGGTGCCAACTAAGGAGGCTAGATAGACCAACTTGTATCTTAGGCTTAATCATGAGTTTGCATAAAATCTAAGAGAAAGAGGCCTATAAATAGGAGAATGCATCCTCACATTTTAAGAGTTAACCATTCTCTCGTTTCCTCTCCCTTTCTCTCCTCTCTTTCATGCCTTCGTCACCAAGCCACCTTAGGAGCCGTCCGGTCACCAAAGGAGCATCTTGGAGCAAGGTTCAAAAGTTGTAAGCAGACTTCTCTAACTCTTCAATAGGGTGATGCGCTACGTGTATCGGTTTAGGATCTTGTCATTACTTGCTTGTGTTTACTTGTATATTGTGTTTGTTGTGTATTGTCAATTACTTGTCTTTGCACCAAGTAAATCATGGTCTTGCGTGAGTGTCGAGCACACCTAGATGGCAAGGGAAGGTCTCGGCAAATTGGATGTGTGTCGAGGTGGGTGCATGGCCCACACTTGATCTCGAGACAACATTGAAGCGTGTTGTTACTTGGGACAAGTATCGAGTTGATGCCCAAGCCAACGCAAATGATTCCAAGTCAAGACCGTGAGCTCGAATCGCATTTGGCATGAGTCTAGTAATAGGGCACAAAAGTCATTGATTCACTTTGTATGTCACACCTTCAAGCCTTTTATTCGACTAATAATTCAAGATAAAAATGGATTGATTGATGTTTGAATGCATGGATACACGATAGACTTTTACTGTCGTTTATTTGGGGTTACTAGGTTGTTGCTTGGGGTAAAGCCTTGGATACCATCTCGATATTGAGATTGTGGATGATGCTGGCCCACGTGAGGTCGATGCCTAGGGGTCACCTTGGATGCCATCCTGATAATGAGATCAGAACAATGCCGGTTGCCAAGGGAGGGACCAATGCCCGATTGATATCGAAAGAGTCGATGGATTTTGACTAATTGAACTGATTGAAATAAACTAGAAGTCCACATGTGGTTCATGACTCATGCATGTGTGATGCTTGAATTGATGCTTGCACTGGTACCGGAATTGAGACTTGCAAAAGTTGGGTTTGTTTGATATGCATTGTTGAGTCATTGCATCAATTTGAGCATATGTTTGCACCGGGTCACTTAGTGCTTGAATGAGTTTTATGTGATGCACGCATCCATCTTAGTGATTGAAATGATCGTAAGCCACGGATTTTTGGAGGGCCTATTTTTAAGCATTACTCCTTGTCTTTGATGCTTGAAAGCACATAGCTAATTTAGAGCCCTTCATATGCATAAGCAAGGCAAGGCACAAACCTTGTTATTAATTTTTCATCGACAAGTGGGTGGTGATCTTGTATCCGAGGATTGATGGCGGGATGTCCTCCTATAAGAGAATTAGGGATTTCTACTTACTGAGTCATCGACTCACTTTTGTTGTTTTCACCATTTCAGGTGTGGAATGGGTGAACCAACCTTACCCCACGTTCATCTCAATCTTCCAATTGATATGGTTACCACCGTAACAGATGTAGTAGACTTAAAAGAGGACGTCACTTACTAGAAGTATATTATCACTGTATCGGTCCAAGAAGGGTTAGACACCTTAGTTCCCCATGTGTAGGAGGCTGGGTGCCTCATTTTTTATGGGGACATTTTAGGTCCCATCCGAGGCCTCATCCTTCTAGTGTGTCCTACGGGAGCATGTTAAAGAAAGGCTTAGGATGGGGGCCATTTTTGAGGAGCTTGATAGAGAAACTAGGCTACCCTAGTCTTTTAATCGTCGATGCGTGGTAATGAAAATAAGTAGCCCAAGACTAAAATGGGCATGTACTCATAATAACTTTTGATATGCTTATATATATGTTGTTTTTGTTTGCTTGGCTTGTATACATGTTGCCCGACTTCCATGTTTGTTTGTGTACGGGGATTGTTTTTAATTCGCTTCCAAATGTCCTTAATAAAAAAACAAGATATTTTTGGGATGATCAACTTGCTTGGGACGTCGATGCTGACTCGTCGGATCATGCTCTTGTAACAGAGGTGGGGTGGGAGTGTGACACGACTTTTTTAATTAACTGTTAGAAAAATGATATTAAAAGTGCCATAACTTTTATACAAGTCACTTTAACATTTCGTTGGATCACTTCATTGCCTCATTGAAGAAAAAACCATTATTTAAGTGCCTCCGGTGATAAATTCTGGTAAAAAGTTTTACATTTTTCTTTTAAATATGCTAATGTTGATGATAAGATAGCCCTTCATGGCAAAACGACACCGCATCTTCATAAGTCGATATCTCTTTTTTTGTTCCCTTTTGTCTTGGTCTTTCTCTGTCTCTCAAGACAACCCTCACTGAAACAAAACACAATCTCTCTTCCTTCCTTCCCATCCCAAGGCAACCTTTATGATCATCAAGTAAAGCTCAAGCTTCCCATAACAAATTTTGACCACTTAAGTTGAAGGTGAAATGGCTCGCTACGATCTGGTAATAGTGGTGCTCCCACCGGATAGCCACTTGTTCCAGGTGGAGCACGCCCTCGAAGCCATTTGCGAGGGCGTTCCGTGGCTCCAACGTCATCTTACTTGGCATTGTAAGAAATCCGTCGCTAAGCTCTAGGACTCCAACTTTATATAAATTTGAGTAATATTCACCTTCCTCTTGACTTGTTAACGCAAACTTCAGCCACTTATCTTGCTCAACTCTCAATTACAAAATTCAGCACTTGATTCTGCATCAAAATGCTTCAATCTGAATTAGGGTTTGAAGAAGCGGGGAAGATTAAGTTGATTCATTCCCATTTATATTTGACTCCTATGTTAAAATATTCACATTGAGTTTTCAGCATTCCAAATCAGAGTTGGCATTCAAATGATCATTTTTTACTAAAGTGATATTGAAGTGATCTATTAAGTAATTTTGACATTAAAATGAGTGTCGTTCAAAAGTTATGACATTTTTAATATTCTTTTTTCATCAAATGTTAAAGCCTATGAGGATTTTTTTTTATAAGAAAAGAAAGTCCATGCGAAAAAAATCAAATTATGTTTTGAAATATTAAATAAATAATAAATAAATACAAGCATATGTTTTCCGCGAACACTTGTCTCTCGGTGAGTTGAGCTAGTGTCCCCAAGCAGAGAGAAAATTGACTGAAACTTCTCACAAGAGAGAGAGAGAGAGAGAGAGAGTCACTGATGCTCTACGAATGGGAAAAAATAAGCAGTAAAATCTGCAGCAACGACAGAGCGAGCACGAGGCACGCTTAATCCGAATTAAAGTTTGAAGAGGAGAAGGGTTGAAAAAATATCTCCAACTAATTTTAATGATTTTCAAATTATGTTTAGTATAATATTTACTATGAGATTGTATAATGACTATGTTGTGATTCAAGTGGTAAAGATCACAATATTTCTCGATACAGTTTTTTCATAAATAGCACCAACAAACCTAAAGATCAATTGTTGTCAATGTTTGTATCGACGTTGCATACATTAGGTCATTGATTTTGTGGCAACGACGTTCATTTGATAATGCTTGTTGGTTCAACAAACTAGTTGTTGTGGAAGTGGATATGTGCAACAGCAGAATCCAGATGATAATAGAAAACTAGATGCTAGGTTGCCTGACAAGTCTGTCAAAAGCTGTAGTGAAGGGACAACAACATAAGTTATTTTTGTAGTCTGCTAATGTTCAGAAAAAAAGGGATTGTATGGGCAGTTCTATATTTGGAAAGCAACATCAATAGTACCTCTAATGGCTCTTTGCTTCTCCAATCTACCTCTAACAAATAGATTTGAAGATGAGTTTAAAAGATAAGATCTCAAAAGCCAAAAGTAAGACACATGCAAATATAGAGACTGAAAATTTGTTATACACTACATTCCATGCAAAACGTCCTCTTTTGATTGTTGCTTTGAGTTTTCTATTCGTGTTGTTTGCGAAAGATTAAGTGTATAAGAGTAAGAGCAGTAACTAAGTCTTAATAGTGTGATCTATTGTGTAAAAGGATCTGTGTTTGCTAAGTGCAACTTTCTGAACAAATTAATAGTACAATCCAGCTCAACTTGTGATTATTAATTGAGGAGTGGACGTAGGTTTAGAGATAAAGGTGAACCACTATACATCTTTGTGTGTTACTGTTTCTCTCTTATTATTTCCACAATCACACAATCTGCTCATGAGTTTTGAAACATCACATTGACCAAATTTTACTTAGTATCAGCAGATTTTCCACTAAGATTGTCAAAGTTTTAAATCAACCTATTCTCACTTTAGGTTGTAATGTTAGCCTCCAACAAGAAGAAATGGCTTTATTTGTTTGAATTGGGGTTTAAATTTGGGGCAAACTTGTTGAAATATGCTGACTTAGAATACTGACAAGCCATGTCATTTCGGAAAAATGATAAGATATTGCTACATTGGACTTCTAGCATCTCAATCCAATGATGGCATTTAAATGCTCTTTTTTTTTTTTTTTTTAACTAGAGCAGCACTAAAGTGATTCAGTGAAATATTTTGATACTAAAGTAAACATTGTACAGAATTTGTAGCACTTTTAGTGTCATTTTCCTTTATAATATTCTATTTTATTCTTTCCCTTCGACATTTTCCTTAGTGATCTATACAAACCCTATGAGTCAAGTACACAGATGATTAGAAATCAAGGTTAAGCAATTTATCCCTTTTGGAGAAAATTCAGACACGTACAGTACCAATGGCAATCTTCCTTCTCAAGAAGAATAAATTCCGAAGTGCTCAGCCACATCCTACGAACCTTGCCTTAAATCAATACTTTTTTTAATAGAGGCAAAAGCATCCGGCCATCAGAAAATGCAAAGTTTAGTGACACAAACTCATTGACAACGTATTTAAATTTGGACCATAAAAATTTGATGATTCCACGGACATCCATTCATCGCTTTATTTCTCTTTTCAAGGGTGAAATTAAGATCCCTTCACTGTATTCATCTCGGGAATGTCTTGTCTTTCAGAATTCAGAGAGAGAGAGAGAGAGAGAGAGAGTGAAATTAAGATCCCTTCACTGTATTCATCTCGGGAATGTCTTGTCTTTCAGAATTGAGAGAGAGAGAGAGAGAGAGAGAGAGAGATTTTTTTTTTTTAAAGTCAACGCCGACATAGAAACTTATTTGCATACACGGAATGAATACTATTCAAGTCTTTTCAGAAGGTGAGTTGCAGCAGAGTCCTAGCTGGCGTTAACGAATGATAAGACCCAAGAAGGCGAGCACATGCATAACTTAGGGCGCATCTGGTATTGATTTTGTTTTAGGATAATTTTTTATAAGAAATTATTTTTTTAAATTCTATTCTAGAGAATAATTTCTGAAAAAAGCACTTAGTAACTGTTCAAAATTTTTATTCTTGAAATAAATATGTTTGGTAGAATTCTTAAATTTTTTTGGTTCATTTAATTTTTTAATACTTTTATTATACTTTTCTTCTTCTTTTTTCCTCTTTTTTTTTTTTTCTCTTCTTCTTCCTCCTTGGTAGCTGGTCACCGGCCACCACCATGGTGGGCGATCGTTGGGTGATGTTCAACGAGCTCGCCAGAGCCTCGCCAGGCTAGGGCAGGGTTTGATGAGCTGGCTGAGGCTTGCCCTACCTTCCCAGACCTGGGCGAGGTTAGCCTCGCCTTGCCACGGTGAAGCTAAGGTCGAGGAGCCTCACCATGGCTTGATGTCACCATGGGCCGGTGACGTTTTGGCAAGGCCACCAGCCAAAAGGAAGAGAAGAAGAGAAAATAAAAGAAAATAGAAGAGAAAAGAAAAAAATTAGAATTGTTTTCGAAAACAAAAAATAACTTTTTTGTACTTCTTGATTTTATGCTAAATCTATTTTCGGGAATAAAAAATTTACCAAACATATTTCTATTATTTTTTTACTCTTAAGAATAAAAGAACTAAAACAGTTGTTATATGAAGTGTTACCAAACAGGCCATTAATTGTGGGGAGAGATATCTTAATTCCTATCTGATTTGTGGGAGCTAAACTCGCATGCGTCATTGAATGCGATGGGCTCCATTTGAAATCCATTACTTTAACACTACATGTGAGTTGGGTTCACAAGAACCGAACACGTGCAATAAATGCTTGATGGAAGGGTCCAAGAGAAGCTTGAAAATTCAACTTTCTGATGGACTTATGGCTCGCCTTGGCGCCGAAATTTGCGCTGTAAAAAGCCATGTAACAAGGATCTTGTCGCTCTTTGCTTCATAGAAAACCCTTAAAAACTGGCGACTTTGCACTCCATTTGGTTTCATGTTATTTTCAGAGACTTAGAAAAATGTCCACTTATTATTATTATTATTGGCGAATGAAAAATGTCCCCCCAAACCACTCTTTTCAAGCGGTATGTTTGAGTTCTGGGATTGATCCATTCTGAATTTCTTCACTGCACTAATTTGGTGTGCACATGTTTATATTCCATTGTCCTGCTTGCTGCATGTTCCCTTCACTAAAGTTATCTTACTCTTTTATGGACAAAGTACACTACGCAAGGCTGTTGAAGTATAAAGTGTCTAGTTTTGGCTTATCAATTCCTTAAAGTGCAACTAAATTTAGAAGATGCCCCACAAGTATTACAACATTCATACAACATTAACGTGAGTACCATGACTTCTAAAAGATCTTGAGTGCCATTGCTTTCCCTTGATCAATTTAATGTCATAACATTTAATAAAACATTTACTAGAAGTACTGAAAATCCAACTTAGCATGACACTTATGGTGAATATTTTTTTAGAAGCTATGGGAGTAGTGCTTGATTAAAAAAAAATGATATTCAAGCAAACTTTTTAGAAGTTCACGGCACTCAAGTGAATGTTTTTTTTAAAAAGTACTACAATTAAGTGAATTTCGTATGAAAGTTATGACACTTATGGTGTCATCACCCCTCAATTAAAGGCAACTATTTCTGATTTATGGTTTATGGTTTTCATATTATATGGAAGGCAACTATTTAGAATTTGAGGGATCAAAATATTCAAGACCCAATTGCATTTTGATTATATGGTTTTGAACTTCATGTTTTGGTGTGGTTTATATTCCCCATCAATAGGAAGACATGGGGTCCTACTCTCCTGGATGAGGAATGGAACAGAGAAATGCGATGTGTTAATTATATTGGAATCCTCTACTGGATGTAGTCTTAGTTTAGGGTCGACCATGATTAAACCTTGTGTATCGAATTTCTTTTTTCTCGTTTTTACTTTCTATTTCCTTGTTGTGCACTGAATTCAAACACTTCGAAGTGAACTTTTCTTATTTTATCACTTATAGAGTTGATGATGACATAAATTATATATTTAACAAAAAGGTAAGGCTGAAAATCATGCTTAATGTAACTCAAGCCAATAAAAAAGAGAGCGACCACTCTTGAGAAAAATGGTCTTTTTTTTTTTTTAATTATAATCATAAGAGAATAAACTAAAAACATGCGAGTCGCACAAAATGTTTGAATATGGACAAGCATAGTTTACTCTAAATATCTTTATATGTATATGTGGATATATATATATATATATATATATATATATAGTGATGATAAATGCGAATAAAAAAAGGGCAGTCTTTTTCCACTCTTCGAATTAAGAAATGGTATTTTCAGAAAAATTTCATACTGCATCTCAAGCATGTGATGGGAGATCAATTGTTCGTTGACTTGTTAATTTAAACTCGTGATTGTGATGGAATATTTCCAAAATACTAAGTTGGCGTCTCTTTATCTGTCACTGAAAACGTTTGTTTTAGTTAGTGTAAAAATGGTCAAACAAATGTTTATCAAAAACCCGTTCCATGGTTTTGTCACGAGCGTTGACCTTCGGCAGAACAGCTGTCACTCTGGATTTTCACGTTATCATATTTATTTAAATGAGATTAATTGGCCGCGGTCACAAAGGACAAACTTGGTGCAGTATTTGCTAATACTGAATTGACAACTTTGATCAAGAATGCTCTAATGAAATGCCTTGATTTCTGATTATTATTATTTTTTGTTTATTTTAGAGTTCTATGAGTTTGTTGTTACTGTGACTTTTGATATTCCGTTTCATATATTAGTTTGGAAATGAATGGAAATTTCTGTTTGACCAAAAAAGAAATTGGCAACTTTAGTCACTTCGCAAGTAAGTTTGTCCATCCTTTACACAATAAATAAGGGAGCAATTACATCTTCCGTTCAACAACAAAATTAATTGATGGGCATCGTTCTATCTTCATTAAGAAATCAATAAGATTTAACCATTAATTTTCAATTATCATCAAATATCTTTCCGTTTCTATTTTCACCATTTAACATTACAAGTAGCTAAAATTCAGTAATTAAATTTTCAATACTTATATTTTAGTTCTATAAACAAGTGCCAACACCGAAAGAGATTAAGTTCGTTTTATAGTCTTAAAAACCATGCACTTAAAATACTAGATCTTGTGATAAATTCACTTATTTTTGGTCGGAGAAGTAGTTGATGGTAATTAAAATCTCACTAATGGTATAGTTGAAATCGATCAACAATATTTGTTGAAAAACCCTTAAGACTTCGATTAATGACAAAATCATCTCATGTGATTTACTATTCGATGGACGTGGTTGTTAATTCTATTCAGGTATCTATTGACTGATGACTCAACACCATTGAATCTATCCTTGACAATATGCGAAAGAATTTGAATGACTAGAAGATCTTAAGGGTGAACAAGTCAAAGAGAATGAGATTTTCCTGAAGATTTGAAAGATCAATAGGTGAACAGATCTAGGGGTCAAATTCACATGTGTGCTTGGGAGAAATCAATGGAGTTTAATAAACACAAGAATTGTATTGGACCCAAGGAAAGCTGATAGAAGCTACAGCTTATACCAAACTTAGAATAACATTTCTACAAGAGTGATATAATGAAGACCTAGACATTCCTTGTTCATTGTTGGGCATTCAAGGAACCAAATAGCCAATCAGAAGTTTGGAATTCCAGATTAATTTGCTTTGACCAAATCTATTTTTAATCACGTTGAGGGTATATCAATGCAACTTAAAGTGGAGTGAATAGGTTGTTTATAAATACTTTGATAGTTTGTGGAAATTGTTAACAACTTTGCAAAGATCAAGTCAAGTAGAAATTACAAGTAGTGTGAATCAAGTTGTGTGCTAATGCAAGTAAGAGTAAAAAAACAAAATCACACAACAATATATATTGGTCCGGCTTTATCTCCAAGCTTACGTCCATTGTCTATACTAACAACCACAAGTAAGGGTTGGATTGCATTAGTAATATGCTAGGCAAGTTAAAACCAGCATACACTAATCCTATCACACAATAGATCACACTATTAGCAATCAGATGTTGCTATCACTTTATACATTTGATCTTTTACACGATTACAAACCAGCAAAAATGGGAGAAGGATACTAGAAGTGCTAAAAGCTGTATACAGTAGTCGCTTTAATGCCAAAAATTCTTTTTAGATCACTTAAGTACCACTTTTTTTAAAAAAAACGAACACTTAAGTGCCAACTCTGATCTGGGTCACTAAAAATTAAACTTGACCATATTTTATTAGTTTCTCAATCCTACGTAGCTTGTTGGCATGCCCACTCAGCACATGACCCCTAAAAAAAGCTGTCTAAAATTTGTAAATAGTTATCGTTTGAGTGCCGAATTTTATTTAAAGTGATCACTTAAGTGTCATCGTTGTTAAAAAAAAAAAAAAATCATTTTAGTGCCAAGCAGATCATGTGGACTGGATTTTTTAAATAATATGCCAAGTTATATAAAAATTTTAATTGTAAAAGCCATGTATTATTGTTGGCTGGAATTTCTCACTGTTAGCACTTCAGTGATCATTTTTTCTCGATTTGGTACTTAAGTGATTCAGCAAAAAAATTTGGTACTAAAGTGAGTGTCGTACACAACTTTTGATACTTCAAGTGTTTTTCTACCCAACAAAAACGCTACAGTAAAGATCTTTCAGAGAATGAAACACTCTCATAGCATGCAAATTTCTGAATTCTATGTATTGGGTGTCTAACATTTTGGCTTTAAGGATCTTCTCTTACATAGACATCCTTAATCTTCCTGTTGGAGATGTTTCAGAGGAGGAAAGAGTTGTTTGAGATCTATTGGTGCTAATGTCTAGAGGTAGAATTGCCCATTCAATTCTTCTCCTTAAACATTTCCAAGCTAGCCCCAAATAGATTTTGTTGGCGTTTTGTTGCTGATGGCTGTAATATATTTGACGGAAAGCTTATTTCCATTTCTCTAAACTTTTTCAATTTTTCTACTATGCTTTTCCAGGTGACAATAGTTATATTGAACTTCTGCAACAATCATTCGATATGGTCATTGCTCTAACATCACCATCGACATGATATTTCCAGCATCGACACAAACATTGTCATTAGCTAATCTTTTAGCTTGTTGGTGTTGTTTAAAGAAAATTACATTAGGACACTTTGCGATCTTTACCCAATGGATCACACAATGGATATCACGTAGTGCTTGATAGCTGTCATAACATTTGCATTAATCATAATATGTGTGTGTGTGTGTGTGTGCGTGTGTGCGTGTGCGTGTGCGTGCGTGCGTGCGTGTGTACGTGATAGTTTGGAAATTATCAAAATCGCTTAAAGATGTTTCACCAACAGTTTTCCCATTTTTTATGATGACAAAACTATTATGCATATTTGATTAGTTGATAATTGATAAAAATGCAATGAAATAAAGATCTACATTGGTGTTGATCTATCAAGAAAGTTACACTTGCAGATGTTGAAATATCCATAAAGTTTTCAAGAAATGAGGGACTAAGTTTGAAGGATCTTTTGGAAATATGAATGAATTTCTGGGATTCATAGTCTTATGATGATTCATAGGATATAAGATAAGTGAGAAATTGTTAAAAGATAGGTATTGAGAGACAACATGATATCAATTAGAAAACATTATCAATAATGCGCATGACTCTCTCCGTATAACTCCACGTAACTCTCCTTGTCTAACTCCCTCTATCTCGATGCTAATGGTATCAGACATGGGTCCAGACGTTATAATCACATCAAGCGTCCATATCTCTTTCCCTTTTTTTCATCAGAAAAAAATATTGGGGCAATGTGCAAAAAGATGAACTTCGTTGAATAAAAAACACAGGAGTACATCGAACATCAACATGAGCACAAAGGATAACAACATTTAAGAGGTGTGAGTGCATTTTCTTTGTTGGGAGGAGGGAGGGGGTTCTTGTGTCTCGATGTGGTAACTCATTTCCCTCACCCTAATGTCAAGGATGATCACCAATTGGGTTTCGGAAACAAATTTGCAGGTTTAATTAGGTTATGCAAGGGATGAAAGTGTGTATGATTGATAAACAAATGCTCTTCAACACCTATAGGCACTCAAATTCTCGTTTGAGTTCATCTATAATAAGACCCTCGAACATTGATTCAAATGAGAGAAAGAAAGTTCTTTTCATTTTCCTCACCTTATGTGCTATCTTTGCCTCCATTCTGCCCCAATGTGGGTGGTTCTTAACAGAATTAACTTGGAAAGAAATTCTTCTAATATTTAGGCTAAAAAAGGTTAAGCAATGGTTTACTTGCACTGTTAATGATAAAGAAATGAAATACCTCTCCTCATATTGGTTTGTGTACTTTTCACGAGAAAACCTTTACCTTGAGAAATGAAAAATTTCCACTTGCCTCTCAGTGTATAAACAAGGGAATGCGTATAGAACAAGGGTTGCCTTTAATTATCTTGATACGTCTCATTTAGTATTCTCAAACATTTCACAACATTCATTGAATTGTCTATTTTGACAAATTCCATATAGAACTGGGGAATCAAACAAGCAAAATTTTATGCAAAATCCTTCTTCAAAAGATATGATCATTTATGGACTTATCGTCTTCAAGTGTGATATTGTTTTTACCTTAAAAACAGATAATTTATAATACTAAAAAATATCATTAAAAGCATGCAAAACATAGTTTTGAGTATCCATTTAAAGAATTATTCCTACAAAAAGTGTCAAGCAAGCATGGCTAACAATATAATTTAGAGGGCAGTGAATAGGTTATTTTAAAAACTTTGACAGTTTGCAGAAAGTGCTAACAACTTTGTAAAGATCGGGTCAGGCAAATATTTCAATCATCATGAATTAAGTTGTGTGCTAATGCAAGTAAGAGCAAGAGAGAAACATGAGCATACAACAATATATAGTAATTTGTCTTTATCCTCAAACCGATGTCCACTATCCACACTAATAGCCACAAGTCGGCTGGGATTGCACTAGTATTCTACTAGACAAGTTATAATCAACACATACCGATGCTATCACATAATAGATCACACAATTATAAGCCAGCAAGAAAATAACAGTGAAGATCGTAAGAGAATGAAACACATTTTGCTAGGAACACTGCTTTTTAGCAGATGTTAAGATTTTGGTTTTTGTGCATCTAATATATGGCCTTCGAGATCTTCTCTTTTATAGAAGCATCTTCAATCTTCCCGTTGAGGATGTCTTAGAAAAATAAGGAGTCGTTAGAGATCCATGGGTGCTGCTATCCATAGATAGAACAAGCTGTTCAGTCCTTTATCTTGAACATTTGCAAGCTATCTTGAAATAGGGTTTGCTATTGTCCCATCACCTATGGCTTTGATAGGTCTGTTAGAAAGCCTGTTTCTGTTACTCTAAGTCTTCCAGTTGTTCTGTTGCGCATCTCTAGGCGACAATAGCTGTATTGGACTTCTACAACAATTATCCAAAAGGTTGTTGCCCTAACATCACCAATGACATGATATTTCTAGCATTCGCAAAAAAACAGCATCTCCAGTTGATCTTTAAGTTTGTTGGTGTTGTTTTATGATTTAACAGATTTGTAATAATTTTCCTTTTCGGATATCACTTCTATCTTTTATATATTAACACAAACTTCTGCAAATATCATAGTAGTTATTATCTTAAGGATAGTTTTGGGACCATCAAAATTCTTTGAGATGTTTCTCCAACAATCTCGCTTGTTAGTGTTGTTTTTTTTTTTTTTTTTTTTTTTTTTTTTTTTTATGATGACAAAACTAATTTGCAGATGTGAGAAATTGATGTTAGATAGAATTGCAGTAAAAGTAAAGAACTGCATTAGTGTTGATCTATTGAAGAGTTTAAGCATTGCGGATATTGTATGTAATATATGTTCATGCACAACGCCACACTACTTCACAAATAGTTTTTTTTTAAAAGGAAATTAGTAAGTCTGTTTTATCAAGCGAATATTGGCAGAACCTACAAAATTGACGGAACCATCCTATGAATACATAGCCTGCTTTATGATTTTATATCTGACAGTTTGATTCATTGGGTGTTGCAACAAATTTTCATGGGATTAATTTTTTTAAAAAAAATTATGAAGGAAAACAAATTTCAAGGAATTTTTATGGGCTTGATAGAGAGATTCGAGGTTATTAAGAAACAACTTAAGATTTCTACAAGATAATCAATCAAAGAAAGAAATTACAAAGAAAGAGAGTTGCTAAACGTACATTCGTGCGAGCACCCCTCTCCTCTTAAAATCACTTCACGTTCTTTTTGGCTAGTGATGTGGTATAGATGAAGCACACTAGCATAAGTATGAAGTACTAGTTAGCAGTTAGAACCATAAGGACTACAAATTCCCTTTCCCGAATGATTGACAACTAGCTACAGTAGACAGTATAATTAATTTTCTACAACTTAGTGATTTTGATATGTGAATTCTTTCGCTAATTTCATATAAATTACAGATGACAAATTTTAGTGAGTGCCTGAACTTTCGAGCTTCCTATAGTGCCCTCACTCGCATTGCTTCGTCCCACGCATCCCGTGGCGACCCTTGCGGCTGTTGCTGCTGCATTGGAGGAGGAGGATGGGTGAGCGCCTGGGAGGGGATGCGAGGATGGTGGTGGTGATGGAGCCATGCTATATAGTACCAACACAGACACGCGACACGACACGACACGACATGATATGACACGACACGCCGACACGTTATTTGTTAAAAATAGAGAATTTCAACACATTCTAACACGTTATATATTAAATATATTTTTATATATAAATACATAAATAAATAATAATAAAAATAGCCTAGAATTAATTTACACAAAAAATATTAAATAATATCATTCATCATTTTAATTTGTTACAATAATACATAAAACTTAGAGGAAAAAAACACAGTTTAAAGAAAAATGCTGAAATGATATTTTTAAATTTATTTATTTATCATATATAGCATTCTTTTATTACTTCTTTCATAGTAAAAGACTTTTAAAAAAACTAAAACAATTCAAAAAAAACAAAATTGAAAAAAAAAATTGACCCCATGCGTGTATATTTATAGCGTTTTTTTATTACTTATTTTTTGTATATTTATATTTTGACCCCTTAAGTATTATAAATTTTTAAAATTGACCCGTGCGTGTCGGAATCGTGTGTCGGAATTCTAGACTCTCGTGTCAGAGAGAGTTGACCACGTGTCGGATTTTTCGACACTCGTTGACCGCGTGTCGGGACGTGTCGGAGCTTGTTGGACACGTGTCGGAGTGTCGGACACGACACGAAGGCTCCGGGAGAGTATTGGTGCTACATAGGAGCCATGTAGGGGACGAGCTACATTGGCCTGTGTTGTGGTGGGCTGAGGTGGGGGGTCAGGGCTTCAGTTAGTGAAGCAAGATAGAGACTGACCTTGTTTCCATTGATTAGTAAAAGAGAGAAATTGACTTCATGGAATCTCAGTGGCGTGGCCTTTTCTCATTTTTTTGGGGCAAACCTTGTGAACGGCAGCCCAATGGGCTCACTCAAGCCCGTCCATTATCGGAGCCCTGAGGGACGACACTCCCCAACACATTAGTGAGATCCGCCTCAAATGTTAATGAAGCAGAACAATAAATAATCAATCTTGAAAAAAGAGAAACCATAATGACAAATTAATGAATCTTAATGTCAATTACTAATAATAGAAATTCGGCTTTTGGACCCAGGCATGGAAAAAGGTTCACGCACCTAACAAAAATCCACATTTACACTTGAATTGAGTCTTAATTTGACGGCTTTATGGATTAAAGGCAAGCTGGATCATCAAAAAATTTACAAACGAAATGAAGTTGGATGATGTATAGTATCTGAATTTTTGCTCCTAAAAGTCTACTTTGCATTTTAAGAGATTTGGGAATGAATTTGTTGACATCGTCATAATCAGACCCCTGACACAAATTATTTATACTCATATTCTCGCCTTCGTATTTCTTATTATATTTTCTCAAATTTAGGCGTCGAAGTTTTTGGATCATTGATCATACATCAAGAACAAGTGTCGACGTAGAATGTAAGGCTTACCTAAGCCTCGAAGGCCCAAACGACTCAGCCAATAGTATACAAAGCCTGCGGCTCAGTCATAGCAGAGCACAGGGATGATCATGTGAGCCTTCATCCTGTGATGGTGTGGCCAAGGATGGCATGGGTACATGAAGACATGCCACAGATCACTCTCTTTCCTTTCCTTAGTCACAATTTGAATTACATTAAAAAAGGAAATCTTTAGATACCATATAATCATTTTACTAATTTTACTTTTTTCTGCCATTTCTTTTCACAGGTAACTCAGTGCTCATTCGCTACTAATTTAAAAAAGAGGACTTTGTTCGACATTAACATGAAAGGTTTGTCATAAATAGACAACGCATCCCAATTTTGAGGAATGGGTATCTGGGATACTTGGAACCCCGGTTTGGAAGAGCAAATTTAAATTGAGCCTCGAAAATTTGAAAACTCAGTAAGCTTTTCTACGCCAGAGCACTCGGTCCTTTCAGGGATTGTATTATCTGGCTCTTATGCGTAAATTACGATATTTTTTTAATCAAATTGCAGTCCAGTAATTTTGTGTCAACTTTCTATGAGGAAAAGGGACTAAGGCCCAATATAAAGTCCTAAGCATGGGTAAGACGATGCTCACATAAGGCTGTTTCAATTTATTCTGAATATTTCAGATGTACATCTTCGTAGGAATGAGCAACCGGACCAGTTCCATTCAAGAATATGCTCGAACAGGCCTTACCCAGCCAATTCAATACCGGTTCAAAAGGGGACCGGTCTAGTTCTAATTTCAAAATAAGGAATTGGCCTAAATTGGTTCGGTTTGAACTGATTGATTCTACCAAGAACCTAGAGCCTACAAAGCCAGTTCTAGGATAGAACATGGAAGCCACAAGACCGATTTAAAGGTAGAACTTGGAAACAAGCTGGTTGATGCATAATCTAAGTATGATATTTAACTCTTTTATAAAAAGTGCGGAAATCAAATAAGTTGGACATATTATCCGAAGCAAAAAGAATTACATTTATGTCTAACACCATGATCATGGCCAGTTTCAAGATTCCAAGGTCAATAGGGTCAAATTCTGATTCCAAAAACTAGAAACTAATCATGACACGTTAGGTTCCAAGTTCTAGAACTTATCCACCGTAGAAACAATCAACCTTACTTTTTTGCTTGATGTCGGACAAAAGTGATTTATGTGTTGTGGAAAGCTCTTGGTGTCTAGATTTTAAAGATGCATTGAATTATACTTATCAGTTAATTAATTTTTTATGTTGAATTGAGTGTTAATTTGATGACTACATATTAAACTCAAGTCAATCATCAAAAAATACATATAAAAGAAAAAGTAAAGTCAGAAAACTTTTAGTATTGTTTACATCTGTATCTTTGGGCCCAAAGGTCTCCTTTGCATTTTGCAAAGTCAATGAATGAGTTCGTCCATATCGTTGAAATGCAACCCTTAACCCTAAAATATTCGTACTTGTCTTCCCGCGCTTTGCACTTTTGATTGCATTTTCTCGTATTAGCAATTAGGCTACGCGCCGTAGTTTTAGAAAGGATGTCTACGAGATTGTCAGAGCAGCCGAATCCGTCATTTCATTCCTGGGCTCTAGTCAAGCTTAGCTAACGGCCACTGGACCAAGGCAAGGCAAGGCCTACCTTAGTCTTAAAGACCCAAACGACTCAGTCAAGTAGGCTCCCCACAGCTTGAAGCTCGGCCATGGCCGAACCGGAGGGACGATCATGTGATGGTAGTGGTAGCGGCACACGGAGTGGCATTAGAAATTTCAGGACATGGAAAGTAATCGACAAGGGAATTGGTGGGCTGATTTCATGGGACTAAGAAGGAAAGACAAGGTATGATTTCCATCACTCCTCATTCCATGACCCGATCACATACATTCACATACACGCACACCCCCAACCCAATCGTGTGTATGAGAGAGAGAGAGAGAGAGGCCACGGGAGGGGGAGAGGAAAAGAGTGCAGACGGATAGAATGCGGGACCGGACGGCGCATTTTATGTGGGATTTAAGCTAAGGATACTCAGAGAAGTCGATTAGCAAAGAGCCCAAGACTACGCGTCATGAAACCGTAGGAATCTGAAGAAGCCGGCGCGCTGCTTTACAATTCAGGGAAAACAGAGCTGTCCAATCTTTGCCGAGGCCTACACCGTGTCACAGGAGACTTCTGGAAACCTTCAGTCCATTCTGCCACTGCTTATAGCATTGTGATTTGTTCCCTCTCGCTCAAACTTACATGCGTTAACTATTGATAACGCGTAGCAAAAGGCAATACCTTCATTTGAAAAGATTGCCAAGAGGGAGTTTAAATCTAAATCCGTCAACATATCCATTTAGACCAAGTTTTCATAAGTTTACCTTCATTCGGAGATATCGCCAAGAGGGGATTTAAGTCTGAGTCTGTTAACATATTCAATTGGACCAAGTTTCCGTAAGAAACTCTCAAGTCAACGAGTTATAACACAATTATGATATATTAACTGCTCAACATTATACAAATTCTCCGATGTCGAACTCTTCTAACATAACTTACGCATATATCCGAACAATCTCTACTTCATGTGTGAGCTCTAGTATTATATTATCTCTCTCGTAATTCAGGTATCCTTCTATATCAACTTATTTAAAGTTAAATTTCCTAATCCCCGACTTCATCCTTGATCTCTTTCTTTGAACCAAACCATGAAAGTTTGCCATCGGGCTCACATTGCTACACCACGACACTTACCTATCTAGAAACTCACATTGGTTACTAAATTCATTCCTTGATATATTCGCCAAACACCAATACACATTGGGGGTGGGCTATCAATTAATCATCGGCTTTGATACCAGATGTTAGGATTCAATGCACAAACACAACGAAATAGAAAGTAAAGGCCAGATAGAGAAATCAATCTACAAAATTTATCTTAGTTCACACTTAAACTGGGTTACATCTGGTATAAAATTTCATTATAATTAGCACATCACACCACTCTGTAAAACCCTCAATTACAAGAGAAATATTATATATACCCAATAACTATTCATGAGCCTAAACCTACTTTCTCAATAAAATATGGACTCAAACAATAAAAACCCTCTAGCAATTCGAACTCAAAAATTCGAACTCAAAGGTGTTACTCTGCCAGGACGGCACTTGAATCTATGCTATAGCAGGAACTCTATGTCTTTTTGTTTATGGGGAAGAAGAATCACACCTCAACAAGAACATCAAGACTCAATCTAAAGTTTGATTTGCCATCTATTCAATTTTTGACATATCCACGATTTTGCCTTGTTGTTTACCTGAATTTTTCAAATAAAGCTATTTTTCTTAGAAAGAAATACATCATAAGTGTTGAACCTATTCCAGTGAGATTTACTGAAATACGACAACGTTATTTTATTAATAAAATTGTTTACATAGCTTGCTAGAATGTTCACTTAGCAATTCTTGTCCCAAAACGACATTGTTTTCCATTTGATTTATAATATAAATATTAATCATATTAAAATAAATAAATAAATAAAATGGAAATTAGCTAGGGCCTCCACATCTCTCACCGCCGCTACCTCACCATCATTGGAAAGTGGTGATTGTGGGTTGAGATTGGCCAAAGTCACCGAGCCCTGGCTAGTGGTCGGCAGTCCTAGCCAACCATAGGTGAAGGCTGCGACTCCTCGCCCCAGATCTAGGCAAGGGCGTGTAGGCCCTCACATGTAGCCAAGTCAGTGGCACCTGGCTAACTGTCACCCCATTGTCAACGGCCCATTTCGGTGATGGTCAGGTGGCAAATTCGGATTGTTGGATGCCTTAAAGCCAGCTCCTTGTCCACCAACCGATCCTGAGGAAGGATCGGGCCCCTTTCAACTGTCTAATGGTAGTGCACGATTTGGACCATCCATTCCAAGTCCCTTAAAGCCATGCGATTCTGCCCCCAACCCTAGCTCCTCTCATCGTAGATCTCTTTCTAGGGTTTTCGGGCCCCTTTCTCTTCTCTTGCCACAAGCAGCCTGTCACGCCCCAAACCTCGGGCGCGCGCACAACCCTCGGTGGTCACCTTTAATTAACCTCTTGAAAGTTTAAATGAATATCTAACACCTTAATTTATGACATCATGAAGAATGTTAATTTAACATACGATAAGAAATACCATCGTAACTTGGTGAGATCACTGACAATTATTTTTAAAATATAAGCATTAGATGAATGTATGGTTCAATGTTTAAGCATTTAAAAAAAAAACTACATGCATTAGACTTACCACTAGAAAAAGAAAAGTGTTGAAATTACAATCGAGACTTTGATTTCGAACTTTGACATCTTGGATTCAAGATTAAGTTGAATAGCAAGGGCCATGGAGGCCCTCAATAATTTCCCTTTTAAATTTTTTTTTTATTAATTTTTTTTATTTAATATTTATATTAAAAATCAAATTTAGATCAAAATGACATAGTTCCCGGGGGGAATTGTCCAAAGCCTATCATACTTTTGCCAATTCAATCCTAAGCACTTTTACTTCTTGCCAATTGAGTCCATTCGGCTAATTTTTACCGGAAAATGCTGATGTGGACACTTTTAATAATATTTTATTAATTTTTTTTTTAATGTTTTTTTCCCTTTTTCTTTTCTTTTCTTTCTTTTCTTTTTGACTTTCTTCTTTGCCTTTTATGATGGCCGGTGACCAGCCACAGGCCACAGCCAGCCACCAGCCATCGGCCACAACCAACGGGCTAGCCTCGCCTGCCACAAACGAGGCTGGCTAGGCGAGGAAGAGCCCCGACGAGGGGAGTCCTCACCCAGGTGCGGCCCGACTAGAGTCGCCTAGGCGAGGCTCACTTGTGCCAAGGCTAGGGCGGCCTTGTCGGCTATCAGTTGGGCGACGGTCGTCTGTTGGCTAGGCAACGACGAAGTTGGGCGAGGGCCGGCCTTGCTAGAAGGGGAGACCTCATCGGGGCTCGCCCTCGAACAAGTGGCCTCGCCGAGGTTCAGCCGACCAAGGGCGAGGGCCGGCCTCCCCAGATCTGGTTTAAGCGAGGCCGACACTCACCTGGGAGAGGGTGAGCCCTAACGAGGGCTCCCCTCGCCAAATCTAGCAAGGCCGGCCCTTGTCCAAGCCAGGGCGACCTTGCCTAGCGTCGCCATCCCCCAGCTAACACCTATCAAGGCCGCCTTAGCTTGGGAAAGGGTCGGCCTCGCCCAAGTGACCCTTGTTGGGTTGCGCTTGCTCGTTGGGGCTCACCCTCGCTCGGCCGAGCCTCACCTATGACAAGTGAGGCCAGCCGACTGGCTGTGGTCGGTGGCCGGCCGTCGCCTGTGGCCGGTGGCTAGCCAACAAAAAAGGCCAATAAAGCCAAAAAGAAAAGAAAGAATAAAAAAAAAAAAAAAAAGAAGAAGGAAAAAACATAAAAAAATCATAAAAATTCAAAAAAAAAAGATTAAAATATTTTTAAAAATTGTTCACATTAGCACTAGCGGTCCTATGTGTGGCACCGCGTCCACATAAGTATTTTCCAGCCAAAATTAGCCAGATGGACTCAATTGGCAAGAAGTGAAAATGTTTATGACTGAATTGGCAAAGTTAAAAGATTTAGGACTGAATTGACAAAAGTACAATAGGTTTAAGATTTTTTGGAAAATTTTCCCTAGTTTTGGGCTTATCTAACCACGTCAACACCACGTGGATAATTTTTTTTTTTTTTTTGTTAAAGAAATGCTACATCTTTTATAATTCTTGCCAGAAAGTACCACTCTAGTTGTTTAGCCGAAAATTCTTGCTGTTGATACTTAAGCATCCATTTCTTATCCGATTTTGATACTTAAGTGTACTTTTTAGAAGTTTTGGCACTTGAGTGTCCGCACCTCATTCTTTATTTATCTATTAGAGACTATTTTTTTTTTTTTTTATAGAGATGAATACACGAAAGAGAGAAAATATATTTGTACATCTCCCACAATCCCTCCAAACCCCTCCTACCAAACCAGGAAATTTGAGGCCGTAATCCCTCCAAATTCCATGATCTCGATCCCTCCCATCAAAGAGAAGTTCCTTTATATAATCGTTTCCTCTTCATCCCTAATTCCTAGTTTAGAATTTGATATCTCAGCAATCCTATGTGGCATTATTGACATTGACATTGACAATTTTATATTTTTCTTAAATCTTTATGAATTTTTCCTTTTATTCTTTTATTCTTTTTTTCCCTTTCGATTCCTTTTCACTTAAGCAAGGGTCCCCAAAGTATGATCAGGCAAGGGCCGCCCTCACGGAATTTGGCAAGGGCTCAACCTTTGCGGCTTGTGTGAGGGTCACCCTTGTCAAGTCAAGTGAGGATCACCCTCATCCATGTCGCGATGGCAACCCTCACTTGTTGCTGATTGTTGGCCATGGTTGACCATAGACAAAAAGGAAAAAGAAAGGAAAAAGAAGAAGAAAAAATTCAGCATTTTTATTTAAAAAATTGTCCACATCAAAATCAGCTATGTCACGTGGATGGCTAACGCCAACCGACATTCACGTCAACAAATCGTAGACAAAATCATCTCAAAAAGTACTAAATTAACAAATTATTGAAAATGTTTAAAACTAATTTGACATAATTGAAAGGTTTTAATTGAATTTGTCATGATACAATATGTTTTTGATTTTTTGGACAATTATCCTGAAATTGTTGTGTGAATATGTTTTTTATTTACCTAATGATAAAATTACTAAATCTTAAAAACAAGCAATGCCAAAAGTCATTTTATGTAATGCGCATGAACGATTTTTATGAATTTTCTTTTATGATTAGACATACAATCTAAATGATTAAAAGTCTAATGTCCTGCAAAGACAGAAATAGTGAACAAAAGTTAATGCAAAGAAACGAAACTCCGCAAAGTGTGAACCGCACGACAACTCGATGTTTGCTAATTCAAGTGACATCCGCAAATTCTAACGAAGGAAATTGTTAAAACCCTGGAGCAGTACAAAGCCTGCTCATCAAAGAACAAACGAAAGGATCCAAATAAAGCGATGTTACATCGAAAATCCAATCGAAGCGGCTCAAAATTATTTGTGAACGAGTTGACTTTATATCGAACCTCAACATGCTGTCTTTTTACTTTAAAATTAAGGGATGAGTGCATTGAAAGTCTTAAAACCTGTCATGAAAGTACAATTGATTTCTTAAACTTATAAAATGTATAATTAAGTACTAAAATATATCAAAAAATTTAATTAAGTCCTAAAACTGTCAAAAAACACAAACAAGTTTTGAACTTATTAAATTGATTAAATTAAGTCTTCTATTGATTGTATTTTTAAAAAGCTTTAAGACTCGATTTAATTTTCGTGATAAGTTTTATAACTTGATTGCATTATGTGAAATTTTTAAAACTCAATTGCATATTTATGACAAGTTTTAGAATTTTCAATACACTTATCCCTAAAATTAAAGTACAACCTAATCAGGCCCCTGATGGACCACATAACAAATGTCTATAGATTGGTGAATCGAAGAACCATGGATTAATCAAGCCACTGGCCCGACTGAAAACCGGTCTGATTAGTTGGAGCAAAGCTAAATTGGCAGAGGCCGCCCTCTATGCGGTGTGCAAGTCGTGGCCTCATGGAGGAGGGACGGTTTAGAAGTAGAAAAGACAGAAAAGAGATAAAAGGAAAGAAAACCTGCTCTAGCTGATTTGTCAATATCTCAAGGGAATGATTTAGGGTTTTAAATGACTCCAATCCACGTCCAAAATTACGTACTTATATAAAGACAAATAATTTTACAGTTATAGATGGAAAACCTCAGGACATTAGCTGACCAGAGCTTCGTATCATCTGACAATATCTTTATCCCTCAGAAAGAACCTTTACTCTCACTGAAACCCCTTTCCATGCACTCCCTTCGCATCATACTAAGTCACCATTTCTCTTCCCCTCCTCCATCTGACAACACTTATTGCCACTCCCAATCACAAAATCCAGGTTATACAGCACCAGAACCAACGCCGCCGAGCAAAGAAACACGAGAACCGGCCCGAAGATCCAGAGCAGAAGAGGGATCGCTGTGTAGAAAAGCCGGTTCCCCATGGTGTTGAGGACAAACCCTTTCTCCAGGAGCTCGGAGATGTACTGTGGAGTGACTTTGGACGCCATCTCAGGGTCCACTTGCTGCATCGGAGTGTTGATGAGAACGTTGACCTGGTTGATGAACCCAATGGAGAGGGAGTGGCAGAGGAAGGAGAAGAGAAAGACGGTGAGGAGGGTGACGTACTTCATAGCCAACATGAACTCGCCGTGCCCACCATACACGGAGTCGTTCAGGGGCTTCTTCACGCTGTAGGTGCTGCTTATCACTGCTGCAAGGCCCGAGCACAGGAGGATCGACGTGGTGGCCATCAGGGTCGACCCCATGATGGTGTTCCGGAGGGTTTGTACCGCCAAGATGTTCTTCTTGTCGTTGTCCTACAAATTCATCAGATATTAACCTTCAACTTGTTTCTTTCTTTTTCCCATTTTCATAATGGTACGATAGAGAAATCCCAGAAATAAAATTGTCCATACAAGTCCTATACTTTAGGAAATTCAACAAATAGCTTCCTGTACTTGGGATTTGATAGTACTACACATTCCACCTAATATATGTCAAAAACGTTCTATCAGTTGGAGAATATCCTAGTCAGGGTAGAGGATAAAACCATGCGACGTTTTCCCTCGTGTGGACAGAATATGTGGCAACTTCTAGAACATGCATCATAGTTGGTAGACATTCCCCGGTGGTTTCGTTTATTTGTCTAGTTATCTTGGCCAATCCCGCAAGCGGGAGTTGGAAGGTGGCTATTCCTATTCGAAGAATATTCTGAGCATATGATGTTTTCATTGGGGAGTTCATACAAAACAATCAAAACTATATTATCCTCGAAAACCCATTTAGAGTATGCTAATGTCTGCGCCTTTAAGTGTTTGCTTCCTATAGCTGAGAAGCGGTGCTATAGTAATGCTGCATTTTGATTGTGTTGCAATTCATTCGCTTAGTGACGCGTGCCTTCAAAGCCACGGTAATTCAAATTAAGTGGTCGGACCTCTTTTTGTAGTTTTAATTCACAATTAGGTGGTAGAGGCCGACAATGAAGGAAGATGCAGGAGCAATAGTATAGGAAAAAGTTAGGTTGTCTTTTTGTGAATTTTTCTCTACAAGTTAGGGCACTTAGCCTTTTAGAAGGTAAATTTACCGAGGGAATGTCTACAATACATGGTTTTAATCCAATAAAATTTGAAGGATTTTTTGTAGATGTAGATAAATTGATCAGGGGTTAACAGAAGAACTTTATAAATTTCCAAAAAGTTGAAGATACTGATTAAGAAACTCCCATACTCCTGTGAGGGCGCTGCGATTATGAAGATATTAATAATTTCTTTATAAAAACTGCTCTATCCCTTTTTTCATAATTATGACTATTGTGAAAGGATGCACGAAACAGGCTCTAATCGTGTTTAAATTGTTAAATGTGTTTTGTTTCATACGGTGGTCCGACCGTATCATTCTATCAGTGACACGTCAGAACGAAGCATAGATTCACACCCTAATATATAAAGCAAAGCTAGGACGTGGAAACTCCGCATCGTCACGGGGTCATCACTTTAGCTTATGAGATCGTTTCATTATGCTTTGATGATTCTGAAACGCACTTCACTCACCGATCTGACCATACATTCTAAAACATTGGGCTGTGGATGATCACATGGAAAGCACTAACAAATATCGGATTTTATGCTCTGAAATGGCGGAGTACAACAACATCATGCCAGTCGCTGAAAAGTGCTTCCACAAGCAGGATAAAATCGTAGTTCTGCATATATCTTCAAAGTTCTCGAACTAGTTATTGTTGTCCTTCTCATTGATCAGACCTACTTATGATTTTATTTTTTTACCTTCTCTATGCTAGAAGAAAATTAGGCACCACATATTTTGATGGAGACACAAACTTGTGGACAATGTTTCACCAAGCACTTGTTCGTGTCAACTTGAATGGTAGCATTAGATCAAGAACTCTATCCCTATCAGCATTTTTTCTCTTCCATTTTCAAACACTTGTAAAGTAGTGGCATCTGAAATCAATCGAAACCAAATGAACCCACTGAAACTAAGAGTTCTTCTATCGTTGACTCTAGCATATAAATGATGCTTATCTAATAGTGCAATTGTTTCGCGAAAATGAATTATTTGGAAAATATTTTATTAAATTGATAATTTGTATTATTTATATAAATGAATGAACAAAAAATATTTTCATTATTCATGAAAATGTCTAGACATAAATATTGTCGTTTACTAATTATTTCAAGTGATCACTAAAAAAGTACTTTTCCAAATAATTCGTTTTTTGTGAAACAAGTGGAGCATAAAATACTTGGGAAGTTAATGTATGGGAATATTCCCTCAATGGCATTTCATATACTTTCTAGAACCTTACTCTTAATAACAATTTAAAAAAAAAAAAAATTGGAGTGTTTGTTGTGTTCATTTCTCGTGAAAGAAAATGGAGAGAAAAGGTTTGCATGAGACCTATGAAGTTATGAACATATGTGTGATTCAATCATTCTATATAAAGATTCATATACTTAAACACGGACAGTCATAACAACATATGTAGATGGAAAACTTCTTCTCTAACTAAAAATAGACAGAATAAGAATTCCTCAACATCACTGCTGACTGTCGCGTTGTGAAGTTTAGGTGGTTGATGAATCAAGAAAGATAATTTCGAAGAAGAAGAAGATCTGGGTGAGCTGTGTGGCAGTGGTAATAGGTATACTCGCCCAAGTATGTGTGCGTAAAGTGTATACATGACGAAAAGAAGTGTTAGAGATGAAGTACCTTCATTATGGCGGAAACCCAGAAGCGTCGTCCCCTTGTGTTTGTGCCTATGATAGTGGTGAGCGGCTCGGTCCGGACCTTATGCCATAGCCAAGCGTGATAGCCCAAGCTTATCATAAACCCTAATGGCACGAGTATGGCGTCAAGATAACACTTTCTCCATTCCATCTCTCTCTCTCTCTCTCTCTTTCTCTCTGTGATAGTAATGTCGTCTGATGCGCGCGCGCACCACCTTTGGTCTTCCTATCGCGCTCTCTTATAGGACTTTTCGAGTTGTGCGTATTGCATCATCAGAAAGCAGATATATATACAAATGAGAATGAACGTGGACTCGTTCCAATTCATAGTTCAGTGAACGAACAAAAGAGGCTGCAAGAAAGGAAAAGCAAAAAGTATTATATCCTTTTTATACCATACTAAATATTAAACGAGCATGAGCCTAATATTTTCCCCGTGAGTTTTGTCCCATTTGGCCACTGACAATCTTTAATTTTAGCTTTTATGGGTCAGAATCCACTACCCGTCCCTCTCTACTAGTACATACCACCAAGTATATTTTTTACGGTACTCTGTTTAGGTGCTGTGATAATAATCTATAGGGACAGTATTATTCTCCAGTCGGAATCCGAAAGCTTGCAGAAAAAGGTATATAATAGAGAACAAATGCTCCTCATGACATGAATAAGTGCGCTGAAATGCAGGAATAGATAAGAGGAATATCCGGGCATGTTAATCCCCACTGATCTTATACAAGTTAATTGCGTGTCATCCTAAGTCACCATTTGTTCGAACCCCATTAAAAGTTAGGACCTTACTTCCCCACATTCACGGATCATTATAAAATGTTTATCGTTTTTTATTAGCATAAATGGCGTTTCATAGACCTCTAGGTAGCCGGATCTCGCTGGACAGGTGGAGAGTATAACCACCATGGACTCGGATCTTTCAAAAATAAAAGATGGAGTCACCATCAACCATTGAAAAGAACTATGATGATTGGACATTTAGGTGCATGTGTAAAGGCATTGGTCATTTGGGAAAAAAACTAGAGAAATTGTGGTGCAGGTTTCAAATATACATGGAGAGGGGTTAGGGTCCCCATGATAACCTTTCGGTACCACAATTTTCAATTAAATCCTTTGAATTCAAATTTAAAAATAATTTCCTAAAATTATGGATACAACTTTAACTTTTCAAGTGAAATTTTTCATCATTTTCCGCTCTGGCATAATGCCTGTGCTGCATGTATTTATGTTTTGAAAATATGTAATGAATTTCAAAAGTATGCATGAGTCCTAATTTGCGTTGTGTATGTATGTGCATTTGACTAATGACGTGTTATTACGTATGAATGCTTAGTTTGGAAATTGACGCAGCCATGTTATCATTTGGCTTACTTATATAGGGATATCGTTGTTCTTTCGACCATATATAATATTGGTTTTGAAAGCTAATGATATTGTTAAGGAAAATAACTATGTGTTTCAAAAAAGGATTATTATTAAATCATGGCATTGAAGAATCAAAACAAATATGATGACGGCCCAGAGAAATCATAAATTATACCAGGTTTACTTTACGGGAACAGCAACTAGTGAAGACATATTTTGGTACATTTCAAGATAATCTCGACATAACGAGGGCCTTTTTTTTTATCACGAAAAGCCTAATTTAAAGCCAGCAGAGTAACAGCTATTTTATTTAATTTTAAACCTAATTCTTGTATTATGCCAATACTAATTCTATTTAAAGTGTTTGGAATCCTTACTTGTCGATATGTTATTACCTTGAATCCATGCCTTCTTGAGATCGCCTAAATTTCCTCAAGAATAAAATCAAGATGATTAGCTCCAAGAATTGAGAAAATGTAGTTGAAAGTGAAATAGGAGCAAATCTATTTATAGGGAAATTTTTTACACTAGGGCAACCCTTCGAATGCCAAATAATCCTCCATGAGACTAAACCGGTCCTTTAAAAGGTCCAAATAGTTCTTCAAAAGACTAAATTAGTCATTTCAAATGTCCAAATCTTTGTGCGAAAGGCCAAAGTGGTCATTCGAAGTGGAAAAATGGCCTTTGCTAGGAACTAACCTGCCTTATGCGGTCTGATTTTAATGTCCACGAAAAGCTCATGGCCCAGATTCTTTTAGAACACAGTTCAAGTTTCTGAAAGGTGCCTAGATCAGATCTGCAAAATCTAGGTTGAGTTGGGTGAAGAGTTAATCTGATCAGCGTGATTTTCATAACGTCATAAAGTTCATGACCTGATCTTTAAGGGGGAATTAATTGATTTGGTCAAATCATAAAGTTGCTGACTCCCTGCGATTCGACAGCCATGATCAAAGATAGAATATCTTGAAATACACACGATGTTCGATTTTGGCAAATTGGGTACAGCCGCTTCTCTCCGTGGTTTTGCCCGATAAGAGTTTCACCACGAGGACAAAAGAAATGGACTTGCAAAACAGGAACAACGACAAGGAGCCAGCAACACGAGTTAGAACTTTGGGGAAGGGACAACTGCATATGGCACGGTAATGCTCCGGCTGCGGCTGGGTATAGAACGGACGGACGGATATTATCATTTCGTCCCTCGTTTCCGACCTTAAGAACAACAACACTAAATATTATCATTTCATCCCTTGTTTATCCCGGGCCTTTCGGGCTGTCCGTGTTGGTATGGTGCGCGGATTCCCTGGGTCACCAAATATATATATATACTATTTATATAATATGAATTGCAGCATATGATATATGGGCGTGCAGGTTATTAAGACAAAATTTGGGGAGATAAACGTCAGCAATTGATAGTGAAAGTCTTTTCACATCGTTTTTTTCCTTTTTTTTTCAAACAAATTTCCGCCCCAAGAAGATGGTGGAAGTCTGACAAGGCCAAGAGCAAAGCAAACCTTGCCTGACGTTCATTTTTCTGGAAAGAGCCAAGACCTTCGACTTTTCGAGAGCCTGGGAATTTCCCATTTCAATTTTGCCGCAGCTCTAACGCGACCTTCGAAAACGATCATCCTCCTAAGCTTTGATTTATTTGGAATTTTGCTTTAGCTGAGAAGCTTGAAGTTCACTTAGTTTCAAACGCCTCTCATCTGCAAAAACATAATGGACGAAACATTCATAGATGTATGCACTAATATAGTTTCATGATTCAGGGATCATATTTTATCAATGCAATTTTATTGTATAAAGCCTAATCCGAAAGTTAAAGTTGACAGATGAAAGATGACTACGTGTATATAAAAAACATATAAAATCCTATAATCAAGCGATGTGCGATACTTCAATATCTTATTTCAAGTGCAAACAAAATAAATTAGTTGCAATCAAGGGATTTCTAGCTCAAGAACTGGAGGTCGGTTGTTCAACTCCCATCAACTAAGTCAAATTGCTCTGGGTTAGGATGTTTGCACAAGTTAAAAACTTAAAATTAATAGATTTGTAAGGCTTGTGGGATTTCCATGTGCTTTCAGACAACCTTGCCTCAGCGTTCATGCCCCTGAATAATAATAATAATAATAATAATAATAATAATAATAATAATAATAATAATAGTTGATACCATGATAAATTCTAAATTGGTATACCTGTGACAAATCTAACCTTTATTATTTTCTATTCAATTTTATCGTCAAATTGCTGAATTAGATAACACGTGACAATTGAACGTGTGTACCAATTTAGGTTTTACCCTTTATTTGTTATAGATGTACCAATTTTGCAGTTTTTTGTAATATTAATTTAATCTAACAAAAACTAATGGAGGGTAAATTAGCCACAAATATATCAGTTTAGAATAAATTTACCACAAATGTATCGATTTGGATTTTTTGTAAACAAAAAATTAAGTTGGAGTACGTTGTCACGGGTCTACTAATTTAGGGCTTCTTATGAAATTAGTTCAAAAAAAGAAGGCGTACACTTATATTATTGACCAATATAGAATAATTGAGGAGGAGTGACAACAAACGGTTTCTAGAAAGGAAATTCTATCCACGTTCCTATAATTTGATTAGTGGAATATGAATCTGATTCTATTGCCAAACACATGATCTACTGTCTGCCGGCAAATTCCAATTTTCCATCTGAGGATAAGATTAGGAAGGTTGTGGTTACGGTTCATCGGGCACTGTCGACAAAAATTAATTTAGGCCATTGTGATTTAAATTCCACAGATATTCAAGATATAGTCAACTCGAGGTGCAAATGCAATGACTATACGCTAAAGACTGATCCGAGAAAGAGTCTAAGAAATTCAACGTTTGATCCTACAATCCGGCCAAAAAGGCATCGAATTTGTATCTAGAAAACTTTGGTTTATATAAAAATAGTTTAAAGTTAAATTAGTCTCCAGCTTAGACAAGTTGACCTTTTACTTCCTTTAAATCACGTGACTTTGATGTGACGGAAAGTATGAGGTTGCAAAATCATACTTTAGCAGCTAGGAACTTTTAAAATGCATAGTACAACGACCATTATTTCGTCCATTGCACAGTAGGGAATAATTGTTTCGATGTTCATTCATGCCAAACTGCTGAAAAGAAGAGCAAGACGTCCAACAAAAAAAAAAAAAGAAATGATCTGTATCGGTAATAGGAAAGGAAGGAACTTCATAAAAGTCAAAATATGAATAAATAGATATGTTTAGATATTTTATTCTATGGATAACGGATCCAATAGATAGAAAAAGCACCGTAAAGATTAATTAGTGAGGTTTTAGGCCAATATAATAAGAACTGCTTACTTACTTATGTCATAATAGAAGAAAAAGGTTAGGAATCCATTTACGTAATAAAGTCGATCCCCTAAAGTATTGAGCAGCGATGTAGTATCAGATTCCTAATACAGTAAGTCATTTCTTTATTAGGCAGAAAACACTTATGCTATTCTTATCATAGTGTTTGAGATGGGTGAGACTTTCCCATTGATTTTAGGTTTTGCTTTTGTATAAGTCTTTCACATCAAGGATTTTTTTTTTACTTAAGATTCAGATCCTCTCTATTTGAGAGGTAAAATAACATCTTCAGCAATTCCTTGAAAAATCACATATCACAAATTGTAAAATACGTTGCCAGAATCCACGTGGGCCAAACGCCTACAGGAGCGCAAGGTGGTGACCATGATGGTATGGCATTTTAACCCACCTGGCATCTAGTCCTATATTTACCGTCAGTGCTTTGTTTCGATGCCATTTATAACTTTATTGTCGAGAGTCGTTTCCTTGGGTCACTATTGGCCGTCGGCCGGGAGTTTCGGACCGTACCATTGTTTAAAATAAGTTCAGGACATGACTCGCAACAGTTCAAATAACACACTTTGGCTGATGCATTTCTCCAATACTCTTTGTAAGGATCCAATTCGATTCACGTAATTAGCTAAGCCCTCAGAAAGGCATAATCGTAACAATGATCATTTAGGTTGGATCTCGCTTGCAAATCACTTGGAAAAGTATCCATTGTTTGTTCCCCGCTATTATTGTCAAAACGATTTGCTCCCTTATAAAGTTAAAAGGAGGAAGTAGAAAGAAAGACAAGTTGAACATGTCCAACTTCATCATTGCTCGTCATGAGTCGGCATTCTCTTGTGGTTGGCATCGTTCTCTCGTGTAAAGCCATGCAATAAAAAGTGGGATCCAATGAAGTGAAGTCCATGGAAGCTGGTGTGGTAAAGCAAAAGTTTTGCAGAGTCATCCTTCAAATGGGCAACCTTGGAGTCCACAATACTTTGGGTTCGTTTCCTTTACGGACCCATCATGCATCCCTACTTTCATTATAAAAAAAAATGATATATATATATATATAGTCAACATCATGGACTCAGTATGTTAGTGGGATTTGGGTGTGACCAATACCTAGTAGTGCTCCATTACGTGGTTGCACCGTTGGAATCTCATTTTATCGGCTTTGTTAGAAACCACTACGGTTGTGTAGTGCCTCAATTTACCTAACAAGGAGCGTCATGTCCCGGGTAGTGGTCGGCTCTCTATGGAGGAACATGACGAAAAAGAATAAGTTTTTTACTAAAAAGAATTGCTCAATAACCTATTTCGAGCCCCACGTTGTCTCTTATCTGCTCACACATCTCGAGGACCTTCACAAAAAGTTAGCATCTCTCCCATTTATAAAACATCCAAGACAAGTTTGTCCGGCAAGAGTTCAGCCGGTAACGGACCCAGATTGGGCTTGGACATTGCTTCTCCTCAACGCTCCCCACGAATTAAGGTTTGGAGTTTCCACCACGTCTATCCAGAACCTAGTATTCTAGAGGTGTGGCACAGTTAAATTGAGCTTTATAGGGGATTGACATTTACACAGTAGAAGCCGATCGACCTGAACAACATAGAGATCATCTATGTTAGTCAAATAGGATGAGATTCTTAACATTGGATAGTTATGATTGATCGGTTATACTGCATCATGTCGATTATACCGCATCAACTGTTGGATGAAAGTGTATCCGTTCATATAATATATTTTCTTGAGTGTAAGCATTGCATGTCAACAACATGGCCAATATGGAGCCCATTGAAAGTAGGTTAAACGTCAGGCTTCCCCTAATAACGATCTCCTTGGCAAAGGGGTCCCCCTTCCTTGGGCCTGCTTTTGTGACATTAATTGCACTGAATCGATGCCCAGGCCTCCCCTCCCCCACCAATCAGCTCATAAGCCTAGGCACGTGACCTAGCCCTTGATTTCCTCTTTTGAGAGCCATGGCATTAATTGTCTTTGCTCCTATTTAAGAAAAAAATCATTTAAAACTAGGGATTATTTTGTAAAACTAGCTGAATTTTTTAAGGCTCACCCTATCTCCACCTTCTTATTGGACTTTCACACTTCTTATCACATTAAATTGACTGGATTATCCTTTAAAGGTTCCGCTCTTAATTTAAGATTACTTATTACCTTTTTATTTTATTTTATTTTCTTTTAATTTTACTTAAAGATAAAACTATCCACGTCCCTTCTAAACCACTTTTTTCACCCTTGCCACTTCTTCCACACTTATTACATCACAGCATTTCCTTCGTGTATGTCTTATTTTGAAGTGCCTCCATTGTTGTAAATTGAGCAAGTACTAATTATATATTGGAGTAACGAAATGTTAGCTCTTTTCACAAATTATTACTTTATTTCCCTACATTATCCTCCTATCGTAAATTTTGACTTCGATATTGTGATTGATGTATGCATTATACAAAATTTACTTATTTTTCATTGCACTGTTTTTTGTACTGCATGTAGAAGACAATATTGTTTTTTTCTTAAATGTTTCTATTTATGATGAAACTGCAAAAGGAGAACATCAATCAATTATGTTTACAAATTCATTTCAAACTTTACCAAGTAAATATTTAAGGCAAGAGGATCTTTTAAATATTGTATGGACGCTTCTTTTTGTTCAAGGTTATGTTGTCTCTATAAAAGGGTCAAATAGAGACAAATATGTTCTTTTTTGTTGCGATAGGAGAGGTGGTTATCATGATCGACGTAATATTTCTATTGCAAATTAGAGAAGAAAGACCGGATCTCATTAAATTGACTATCCTCTTGAAGTTTGTTGCTATAAATAGAACAAATGTATTAGGGTCATTCCAAATACCTAATGCATTACACGTTAATTAATTAAAAATTTGACAAGTAGATTCACTGAATAAAATGACAATTAAGCAGTTAAAAATATACTATCTATAACATAATGATGTATACTAAAGTTATCATTAAACAAAATGCTACTAAAATTGGTTGATGGTTCTTTTCACACTTAATTGTGCTTAGGCAATTTTTCAATAATAGTTTCCTTGTGCAAACAAAAGAAAAAGAAATATACAACTCATTAAAAAAATAATTATATTTTTTTGTCAAATAATTATTAGCTATATACCAAATTATTTTTTTGGAAAAATAAAAAAGAAGAAAAAAGGCAAAAAATAATTTTAAATCAATAATAGGCCCCACAATTTAATAAATGTTATTTGAGTTATGTATGGGTAATTTCGTCTCTACAAAAATTGAAACAAAAGAAAAAGATAAAAAAGGTAAGAACTAATATTAAATCAAGAATGAGACCTGGAAAAGATAATGTAGTCAATTTAACGTAAAAAGGGATGTTAGAAGCTAATAAGGAAGTGGAAATAGTGCGAGCCTCTTATAAGTGATAATCTTGTCGTTTGAACATGGATGAAAAAGTTGTTTGACGACAATTACAAATTGATAATTGCATATTATCGATCTCTTTCCAAGCATACAAAGAAGATCACTATTGTCAAGTTTTATCGGTATATCTTGGCAAGATTCTAGCTATCATCAATTTTTTTAAAAAAATAATAATAATAATTGAGTACCCCCTCTCTTACTTACTAGATTAAGTGATCTTTTTGACAATTGAATCATTTAGTCAATTATATTAAAGGTCATCAAACAAGCTTAATTTCATTAAGTGTTGAACTTTTATTTTTCGGTATTTAATTGGATATTTAAATAGGGTGTTAGTCTTTTATTTATAATGATGCCAACACTAACTCATTACTTCATGCTAAGCAAGAAACTCCACACCTCCAATAAGATTGTTTTCATGGTATTAGTTACTAAATTAGATTTTGGTGTCTTGCAAAAGTAAGAAATCATAAACTAAAAATAAAAATAAAGGAATAAATCCAAATTCAGTCTTTTAACTTATTTGGCTTTTGCAATTGGGCCCTTGGACTTTTGGCGCAAATCGATTCCCATAACTGGAATTTTTCCAATGGGAGTCTTTTTTCCAGTCATTACGGTTAATTACCATAGCTTGGCTGTTTGATACGTCTATATTAAAACAAAAGGGAGGAACATATTTCAAAATTATTTAATTAGGGTCTTTACCAAAGAAGGGCATATCGTTAGACCCAAATTTAATATATAAATGATAGGCACATCATATATAGGAACATATTTCATAGTTTTTTTTTTCTCCATTTGTGAATACGCACGCATTTGTTAGTAATAAAAATTGACTAAATTGTTAATTACAGCAGACATGGCACGTCGATTCTGGAAGGAGCGACCACGGGTTTGATCTCCGGTGTGCTACGAGATGGCACGGGGACCCTTCTCGATGGCTTTACCAAGACGATTTCAGGATCATTGGCAATTCTGGTGGAGACGAGCACCCTGATCGAAACCCTTAATCGATCCAAGTCGAAGAGAGAGGGTGTAATTGAGGTAGAGTCTGATTGTGAAGAACTTGTGTGAGTGCTTCAAGAAGAGACGCACGTGCTGTGGGTAGAGGTGTTAAAATGGGTCATTGACCCATTTATGGACCCATTTATATTTAAATGGATCGTTAATGCATCAAGTCTTATTTTCTAAAGCACCCATAATGAATTTTAAAATTAAAGAGAGTGAGATATATGGGTCTTAAATGGGTTAGCTCTGCACTCATTTAAGACCCATTTATCAACCCATTTATTTTCACGCAAAGCCAAAACCTCACAATCTCTCTCTTCTCTATTTAACTTTACAATTTTTTTAAAACCGAAATTATGATTATTTTTATTTTTCTTTCTTCTTTTTTTGTTTTTTCTTTCTTCTTCCTTCGGTCGCCAACACGGCAATGGCTGGCGACCAACCAGGCAAGCCTTAAGCTTGCCGGCGTCGGGCAAGCTCGAGCTTGCCGGATCTAGTGAGGCCGCCGATGCTCGGCGAGCTCGAGGCTCGCTAGATCGGCGAGGCAGAGGCCTTGCCAACGTCCGGCGAGGCTTGAGCCTCATCAATCTAGCGAGACTTGAGCTCGCCGTCATCATGGCCGGCGGCCGGCCAAAAAAGAAGAAGAAGAAGAAAAAAGAAAAATAAAGTTATATTTAAAAAAATACAAATAATTAAAAATCGATTTTTTAAAATAATTATTTTAAAAAAGAATAAAAATTGTCCATTAAATTTGTGTTGTATAAAATTATACCATTATATATATAATAAATTAAGTTTAGTTAAATGGGTTGGGTATGGGTTGGGTATGGGTCGGGTCGGGTATGAGTAAAAAATTTTGCATTGCAATAAACGGGTCATAAACGGGTTAAATGGGTCGATTTGGGTCGGACCATTTATGACCCGACCCACCCGTTTAGCGGTTCTAGCTGTGGGAGATAGAGTGCTTTGTAGTGGAGGCCTAAGCTATTTTGACCCATCTCCCTCGCTTCTCCTTGGGCCACTGTAGTCGTAGCGTAAATCGGGTAGCAAGTGACTCGCTAAAGGCCCAGCGCCAAAATATCCTATCCTTTTCATGGTTACCCCCCACTCTCCTCCCTAGGGATTTGCTTTGTTTGGCTACTCCTGGTTTGGGCTCTTCGCCTATGAACCTTTGATCTTCAATGATATCAGTCTTGTTTTCGACCAAAAAAAGACTAAACCAGAATTGGCAAAATAACTAGGTTAACTTCATGACCAACTGAGCCATATCTCAAGACAAAATATGCATTAAGAAATAATTATGTTTTTTTGATAGATTTGGGATGAAGTACATTTGAAGTATCAAAACTTGGTACGAATGAATACGTAAATGCAAAAACTTCCGAAATGTACACTTAATTATCACTTAAAAAAAAAAAACACTTAAGTACCAACTCCGACGAGATTTCTCAGATATTCAAGCATTATTTTATTAATAAAACTGTCTATGTGGCTTGTCAGAATGTTCATTCAGCAATCCTTGTCATCTTTTCCCCTTAAATTTGATTTTTAATATAAATATTAATTAAATTAAATTAAGATGAATTTAATTTAATTTATATTATATTAAAAAATAAAATTGGATCATAATGATGTCATTCTTTGCTTATCTAGCCACATCAGCACCACATAGATAATTTTTTTAAAAAAGAAATGTCATATCATTTAAAATTCTCATCGAAAAATGCCACATCAGTTGTTTGGCCGAAAATTATCGCCATTTCCATTTAAGTGTTCATTTCTTCTCCGATTTTGGCACTTAAGTGTATCATATTAGATCAAGTGAGATTGAGTAATGTAAAAGAAGATTGAATAATCTAATAAAAACCTTTGTAGGTAAATATTTACTCTTTTAATATCTATTTTAGTTGTAGGGTTAGCTCACGAATTCTCGAAATAAATGAATTGTCCCTAGTTATTAGGATTTATTTTTCAATAGAATCTTACGTATTCATAGATTCCATCGGTCCCTATCGCTTCGCAATTAAATTAATGGTTAGGTTTGTACTTTTTGAAAATTTTGGCTTATGTATCCACCTGTGCTAAGTTTGACACTTGGGGTGTCTGCACCTAGATAGATACGTGGTCCCCGATCATTGTCCTGTCTTTGACTAGTGATGGCACTCTTCCATGATTTCAGTCCACAAGCCTCTCGACTTGTCAAGTCTTTTTTGCCGTTCTAATGTCATGAACCGGTCTTTTTCGTTGTTTCAATAATCTTACGCACACGTTAAAAACACGCCCAATACTTTGGAAAAAAGATTCTCAAGAGAGCGACGTCGTATGATTTTGACTTTTCCTGTCCAGCAATTCGTAACATTTCGACCCATTGATTGAAGGACCCAGGACACTACTCATCGAAAACTACATGCAAATGCAGCTCTCTCGTCCCCTCGGATTGCCATCAGGTGGTATTCTGGACAAACTCAAAAGAGCCGATTGAGTCCACCTTTTCGTTTCGAGAAATTTCTTCTCCATGACTTGGTCCGACACGACGTGCCGTGTGGGAACTGTTCTTTGCACCTCGAGTTTCGAGAATTGCATGGTCAATCGCGAGCATAAGTGCCGGCGCCATCTCTCGTTTTCATAGTTGAATGCTTTATCTGAAGGCAAAGATTATTTTATGCAGATTTAAATTAAACATACAATTGGTTATTTATTTATTTATGTTTTCGCCGAATCCTACCGTTGTCAACATCCAATTTGGTCAACCATGACAATAATATGTGTGTTAAAAGAAAACCAATTTGGAAAAAGTTCTTTTCTTAACCATCATCATCAAATCCCCAAATGAGAAAAATAGGGTATCCTTGAGAGAAATGTAGAACTAGTGCTAAAAGTGAATCACGGAAGAAAAAATTCACTAAGCTAGAATTAACTAATACTATTATAATACTAATAGAATAAAAAAGAACTGTCTTTTCTATATACTTTCTCCAGTTCCTTTAGGATCACTAACTAATACTAATATAATACTAATAGAATAAATAAGAACTGTCTTTTCTATTCCCTAGTTCCTTTGCTATCGCGGGCTTTATGCAATCAATCGGATCATATGGATATCCCTTCAACACAACATAAGTCATTGAAAGGATCTTTCCGAAAATGGATTCATATTCAAAGAGTGCATAACTGCATGGATAAGTTCATGCTAACCCGTACTAGCATTCATTCCTATTCCTAGATTCCCATCACTAAGGATTGATTGTCCCAAGTAAAGTATATATTGTCCATTATATATAAGTCAATTACACAGAAGTGCATCGAAGTGTGGACGGTGTTGTCTTTTATTTGAGGGAAATATGTCCAACCATTCTGTACAGTATTAGTACAAGTATTGGCAAAATATCCTATATATTTATTTAAATTAGATTGATACTCTAGATTCCTAGGATGATGGTTAAATTCTCACAGTACATTATCGATTAGACCCAATATTTTGAAATTATAAAGACACTAGTCAATAAGTAAGAAATTTGAACATTATTTAATCTGTTATTTAGTAGTTATGTTAACATTATTGGTATTATTCATTTGTGGCGCATTAAGATGTATGCATCGCAGAAGAAAAAACTGTTGGAAAAATATTATATTGCATAAAAATAATAATAATTATTAAAAATACATTGATATTGATTAGATGATAAAACAAATGTCCGAGGCGTGCAAGTACCGTCCTTAAGGATAATTCACCCCTCAAAATACGAAACCCAGCTCTTAAGACTTCAACAACTATCATGGATACAACAGACCTTTTTTTTATATTCCACACAAAATACTAGAAGGAACAAAACAACTTTTTGTGTATAACCCAATAAAGAAATGAAAGATATGTAACGAGATAGGAAAAGAGAAATAAAAATATTTTGGTTTTGATATTTTGATATCACTTCCAATTATGTTCAGAGTAACAATTTATAGAAAAAAGAAAGAGAGAGTTATCAAGAAACATTTATAAATAAATCGGCATTTAAAGAAGAAAATGATGTTGTATGGCCGTGATAAAATAATAAAGAGTTTTTGTAGAAATAGATGAAACATTATAAAGCCATTACACGATTGTTACATGACTGTTAAATAACCGCTACAAAAACGTTATGAAATCGTTTTATATTAATGGCAGATAAAAATAGTTAGAAATTGATAATAGCAAAAAGTCGTTACCAAAATTAATAAATTTCAATATTTCAAAACTGCCCAAATAACCAACAAAAACTGACATACCGAAAAAGGCTTATCACTCTGCTCAATTGAAGGGACGATGTTCTGGTTGAAGTGGCAGATGAGGCAAGATCAATTGCAGTTTGGTCGAAATTTGAAGTGATGCATATGTCGAAATCACTCTCAAAGAAACAATTTTTTTTTTTTCTAATCACGTTTCTTCGCTTTCAAGTTGATTGAGGGAACGTCGATCGGATCACCAGAATAATTTAAATAAAATCATCACGATCTGAAGAATGTGGAGAAGGTAACTGATTAGTGGCAAGCTGTGGTTCTGCTTTGTTTTTTGCCCAGTTCTTATGGGTACTTTCATGACCCCCTGATAACAAGGAGTGAGATTATATCCGTGCGGGAAGTAAAATCCGTAAAATTCTCAAAAGAATGACAAAAGAAGCTGAAGGGCGACCACCATGGAAATGGCGGTGAGGGCTTTGATGTTCATGGATTCTAGGAGCACAAGCCACATGAAATCACATAGGGACTGGTTATATCATCAATTGTTGAGAACGGTGCATTTTCTATGGGAAACAACGCCTAGTGCAGGGTCACTGGTAGTGGCTCATTGTGATTATGATGCCTGATGGGATCATCAGAATTTTGAAAGATGTTCCACATGTCACGGAATTAAGACTCCGTTCGTTTAACTGAAAATAACGTCTAGGAAAATATTTTTTGAATTTTCTAATGTTCATTTCACGGAAAATAAATTAGTTTGGAAAATATTTTCCATAAAAAAAAGTCTTCTAAGATAGGAGAAAATATTTTCCACTTTTAAAAAAGAGGAAAACATTTTCCTCACTTACTTTCTCTTATCTCTCACCCATATCAACCTTTCCATATTTCTTTTTTTTTTTAATTAAAAAAACCAATATTTTACTCATTTTTGTATTTCTTTTTCTTTTTTCTTTTTCTTTTCTTTCTTTATTTCTTTGTTTTTTAGTTCTGTCTTGGTTGGGCCGGCAACCAGCCACAGGTGAACCTCTAGCTTGCTGACCTCGAACGAGCTCAAGGCTCACCGCTCGCCCAATCAATAGCAAGCTCATGCCTAGCTTGTTGCTCGCTAGGGCTACAATTTTGCCAATCTAGCAAGCAGAGTGAGCGGTGAGCTCAAGCTTGCCTAAGAAGAAGATAAAAAAGAAAGAAAAAAAAAAAAAAATATAAAAAAATAATTTAAATTTTGATTTTTTAAATATAAAAATAATTAAAAATTATATTTTGAAAAAAAATAATAATAAATTATTGAAAAATAGTACATAGAGGAAAAGATTTTTCTTATTGAGCAATGAAGAATATTTTCCGCTTCTTTTCAGGTTTCAACCAAATATCATAAAATAATTACATTTTTTTTTTTTTAGGATGGTATCCTAAAACATATTTTTGAGAAGCATCCCATTTTTCGTGAAATGAATAGAGCCTAAGAAAGAATTTGACTTCTATGTGTACGCTAGATTCTCTAGCTTGTAACTAGGGGTCAGAGATTAGGACTTCGAAAGTAATCAGGGATGCACTATTGGCTAAAAGGGTAATTGAACAAGCGGTCTCTACTATCTTTAGGGAGAGTTGCATGCCCAGCCACGTCAATTTCATCCAAGTTGTCAAAGTAAGATCACAAAAGGTTAGGGCATATGGCTCGAAGTGGTATGTAAAGATGGAAATGACAAGGAAGAAAAGTGAAGGAGTGGAAAAAGAAAGTGAAAGTGTCCTTCGGATAAAGGAAAGAATGGAGAGAAAAAAAATGCAAATACGATTTACAATAGGGTCTGAAAATGAAACGTCATCCCCCAAGCAATTATTAGGATTGACAATAGGGTGATAATATAAATATGCCTAACTCAAGCACAGTGTGTTTTATAAACATGTCGATTTGTCTCGACACGAACCAACATTCCAAATAAAATGGTCTCACGACATGACTTGACTAGCATGAATATCAAACATGTCACTGTGCTAGATATCAAAATGACACGATACCATAACATGTAATATACATTAACATGTGTACATGTAAAACCAGTTATGATAACTTGTGTAAACACTTTAAACACGTTCTAGACAATATAATCTATAAAGTGCTATTGAGTCAATTTTATATATATTATTGTATACTATTTTACAATTAAGCCAATTCAATCCTAAATGGTTTTTTGGTCAATCAATTTTAGTCAACTGTCCAGCCAACGATGACATGCACAATATTTTAATAATATTTATTTTTTTAGGGTTGGTGGCAACTAGCTAGAGGAAGAAGAAAGGACAAGGAAAAAAAAAAAAAAGAAAAAAAGGAAAATTAAAAGAAAAAAATTAAAAATTAAAAATATATATTTTATTAACATATCACCGTCAGTCGTCAACTGGATTGACTAAATTAACACAAATACAATAAATTTAGAACTGATTGGCAAAAAAATAAAATAAAATTAAGGACTAAATTGATGCAATTACAAAAGATTTAAGACTATTTGATAATTCTCTACTCTTTTTGACATGGGTGTTGCTCATAAGTTTTTTAGGATAAAGTCTTTAAAAGTGAGGTCCTAAAGAGAATAGTAAATGTGTTAAAACATATCTAACTGCGTCGTGTTTAAACAAATGTCATTTTAACATGTTAATTTAAATGTGTTGGTTCGTGTCTAAACGGGTCAAGCGGGTTATCTAGCATAAGACACGATTTGAATGGTGTCATGACACGAACACACTTATGCCAACCCAAACCGGTTTAATTGCATATCTTGACGTATCGTGTAAATGCATCATGTCGAGAATTGCTGGCCTAACAATGATGCTCTGCAAATGTCATGAAGGCCCCAAAATTTCTTCCCCGTTTTTCGTCGCCTCTCATCTTTCACAAAGAAAGCGAACGTGTTATTTTGTCAACCTAAGCTAACCAAACCTTTGGACATAGCGTGGATGACCTTAAGCATGAAAAGCTTCATATATGTATTGAGATGTACCTACACCTATTTTCCATTTTTTAGGCAGATAATAATTGGCTCCGACCAATAATTGCTAACATTCTTATTAAGTTTGATGTTTACTTTAGGTATTTTCCTAAATAATTCGAGACAATGACAGAAAATGATAAGACGGTAAATGGTTGTGTGAACGTCTTGTTTATCGCCACATTAGTCAGTGGCGGAACTTCTGAAGCGGATTTTTCTTTTTTTCTTTTTTTGGGTACATATATGACTTAGGGAAGGTTTCATTTTACACACTCGTTTGAAAGCGTGTAGCGCATATGCATTCCAATTCAATTTTGGATGGTTGGTTTTGATTTGAAAAAACTAATGCCTAAAAGAGCACGTATCATTTGTTTGGGAGCATATTCCAGAACAAAATCTTGCATGAGCTGGTCAACGAATTTGAAATTTGTTGCTAATAGGTATTATTTTGGATCGCGACCCTAGACACGAAGCTATCGTGCGAATGCTTACTTCTTACGATCTGTCATTCTCGCTATCAAGATCCGCTTCTCCTATAAATTGCAAGAATCCAGTTTCCTAGATTAGGACACATTGCAACCTGTCTTCTTGTTCTTCTTGTTCCCATTCTTCTTCTTGAGGAAGCCATGGAGTCCCCTAACAAGTCTAACAAGATCAGCGAAGTGGTTCGACTCTGGCGGATCCTCAAGAAGTGGAGGAACTTTGCAAACTCGTCGAGAACCGCCACAACTGCCGCTGCCATGAGCCCAAACCGCAGCGGCATTCACAAGAGCATCAGCTTCCTCAAAAGAACGATCTCTTCTCTATCATCAGATGACGACAACGACAGCAACAAAATGAAGCACAGCAGCGGCAATAGCAATCTCGTCCCAAAAGGCTACCTCGCAGTCTGCATTGGCGGAGAGCTCGAGAGGTTCATCATCCCAATGCACTACTTGGACCACCCGGCATTCAGGTTCTTGCTGCGAGAGGCAGAGGACGAGTTCGGGTTTCAGCAGACGGGCGTCCTGAGAATCCCGTGCGATGTTCCGGTGTTCCAAAATGTTGTGAAGATGGTGGAGGGGAAGAAGAAGAAGAAGGCGATAAACGATGGCGGGTTGGTGGTGAAAGAACAGTGCAGGCTCAGTGCAGACGAGACATGTGGAGGTCTCCTGTTGGACGGTGGTGAGATGGGTCATCGTCATCTTCATCCCTCCCGCCATCATCCATGGAGCCCTTTATGCAGATGAATTGTCTTGCCCTCTTTGTTCTTGCTTAGGTCTTATATGTTTGTCCCAGTTGCTTTTTAAGAGATATAAGCTACACTCTATATTGTATGTCCATAGATAGACAGAGACAGAAAGCATAAAAAAGAAGAGTTGCTTTTTAAGGGATATAGGCTACACACTCTATATTATATGCCAATAGATAGACAGACTGAAAGCATAGAGAAGAAGGGGATGTAGTATTAACCTGTTTTGATATGAAAATCTTGACCTTCTAAAATTGGATGTACATCTTAAACTTGCTCCCACCAACTATCTTGACTCGTCCTAAAGTAAAATTGGTGCAAATTCTAACTTAAACACTTACGAAATAGAAAGTGGCCCTACATTTTGAAGAAAGAACGCACCCCCAAACCTAACAACCAAATCTCTTGTCCCCCAATAGACTAATAAATTGGAAATAATTCGGCATCAAAACCATTTGAATATAGCGGATAACAGCGGGAGCCGATGATTAACGTGTCTTAGAGTCACCCCTCCCTGCCAGCACCATAATAACTCTCTCTCTCTCTCATGCGATCTTGAAATAGAGCCCACCAATTTTAGGTTACCAAACATCTCTTGGTAACCTTATATGATCATGACCATGTGAATCCAGATCTTACTTATGAGTAACACAACATAGGACCTCACTAATCGGCTGGGGAGAGTGTTTCTTAAACTCTCCCTTTTCAACCACTAATGTCCTTATGAGTGTCAGTCGTGCACTCTTGAGATACCCCCTTTATTCAATGTGTGGTTCCGTCCATTCTCGACCCCTTCACAGTCCTAAAAGCTTGTCAAGAGGTACACCTTATTTGAACCTTCTCGCTCTGACAATCACTTCTGGCAACTGCTTTAAAACCAGCCCAATCGAAGAACCAGTAGTCCTGGCAACTGCTTTAAAACCAGCCCAATCGAAGAACCAGTAGTCCTGGCGGTTCATGGGTTGATTAGTTCAATCCGGCTTTGCCCTTTTCATACTGATTAATTTGATTTATTAGTTAAAATTATCTTCCTAGGAAGCATCCATGGCGTAGCTCAGATGATTGAGGCCCTATATTCGCAATTCGGAGTCAGGATGTCGATCCCTTATCTTACTTATGCAAGTTGACTTGTTCAAATAATAAACAAAATAACTTGTAGCGCTACTAAACGATAAAGAGGTGTCCGCCCTGCCGAAGAGGAGCCCACTAACCGTCGAAGTGTACAGAGGATCCAACCTTGCTCGTGCAAGATTGACATTTTTTTTTTCTTATAATGTCGAAAGAATCGGTCAAACCATTATCCGGTTCAACACCAAACCAATCGATTGAATCGGGCCAATGCTGGATTTGAGCAGCTCTTGACAATCTGGTTATTTCCTCAAAACCAAACTGGATCACTGTCCGATTTTGTTGAAATCTTAATTTTGACAACCCATTTATTGCATAGAAAAAGTAATGATTGACCCCTATGTTGGAGAAAATTCATTTACTGTTTTGAAGTTAACAAAACATTTCCAAAGTTTAGTCTGAATTCTTCCAGATTTTATTGTCAAAGTCTGAAAATTGCCAGATTTTAGATTCAAAGTTTGCCCACACTAACAGTTTCCAAACTGAAGAATGAAAACTTATACAGATACGAGATTATCTTTATTTCTTTAAGGATTTGATTCATATGGTTTATGGATGACTTTATGGTAGGATTTAACATCTACATGATTGATTATTCTTATTAGAATCAATTCCAATATTCAAATATTTTGGAAGGCGAGTAAACTTGAAAGGTTCTACTTATGGAAACAAAAATTCTAATGGTATGGGCGAATATGATTGATGGGCTTTCATCACAAATATTCAAATGACTCGAGGTCTCCTTAATTGATTATGTCCAAAGGGTAGATTGAAAGAATTCATTTGAAAAGTACCAACGGTCGAGAAGGCATGAATGAGTATTTAAGGCGGATTCTCTAGTTGTTCGATAGAGTGCATGAAAGAAAAATTTTAAAATCTAAAGCTTCCTAGTTTCTTGTTATTCCATTCGCTGAGCTCAAAGTTATAAACAAAAAGAGAAACTCATAGTGAGACTTTGTAAGAGACTAATAGAGACTCTTGACTGAGAAGTTGAGATCACTAAGTTGTAAAATCTCTTTTGATTCTTAGTAGAATCTAGCCAGTGGACTGTTAGTACGGGAGAATAGACGTAGGCTTGATCTAAACCGAACTACTATAAACTTTGTGTTCTTATTCTCTTCCTTAAACTCCTTTATTTTGATTTGTAACTCTAATTAAATGTTCAAGTTTAAAATTCTTTATTTTGTTTGAAGTTTTATCTAATCGCTAAAATCTGAATTTGATTCTGATTTTCTAAAAGCAAATTATTCCTTCTAAACTTTGCGAAGATTTTTTTTTTTTCACATATTTACCTCATTCTAGGTGTTCATACTAGCCATTTCACCTTGGACAAAAATATTGTTAAATTACGATTGCATATAGGAGCATGTTGCATGGATAGTAATAAACTCATCTAAACTTTATTTTAATTGGCCTATATAAATTTTAATTAATAGCCTCGGGCAAGGGTGTTTTGAGTTGCATTAGATTAAGTAGACTATACCCGCATGAATTAATGTTTGGTCAAAGCCCATTAAAGAGCCGTGGCAAATACGTTCACGAGGGAAATATGGATCGAAGACATATGATTCTTAGTAAGGACAGGGGAGTGGGCATAGGTTTAATTTTGAAAAGATTAACTAAGGGTGATAATTTGCACATATATACAGTCAAGATGAAAGGGAAGCAAAAGAAAGATATATGCACAATCATCCATAAAAGGGAAGGATGAATAACAATCTATGCTAGAATGGTTGGGAAAGTTCTGGTTGCTCGGTCAACAAACGAGAAAAAAGTAATTGGTTGAGGAAATAAAGGAAGGAAAGTATTGGAACAAAAAAGAACTTATAAAAGCAAGAGAGTCACACCACCGGACGGATACACACTACACAAAGAAAAACTAGAGGAGATAACTGCCGCCTTCACGTCCACGCCACACCTCCACCGCTAGATGAAGAAGAAGACATATTGAAAGAAGAAGTAACACTGTTTGTTGTAACAAAAAAATAATAAATTCGAGAATGTTATAACAAAAAGATATAATAAAGGTATGACTAACCAAATCTTTTTTATGCTATTAGAGCCTACCAACGGTGTAAGTGGGGGGCCATGGTATTGAGGTCATCTGCTAGTCACCCCCGAGTTATAATCATCGATACTAGGCATTCCATGCGATGTAGGGCCTTGTGACCCCGTAAGGGGGCTCAAGCGGATTCCTCGGTTATCAAAAAAAAAAAAAAAACGTTGTTAAGTAGCTTCACAAACTATGCCTCATAAGATATAATATGATAATATCTCGAACACAATCAGTACTATACAAACAAGATTCTATCAAACACTTCTTGAAATTGACACACTTAAAGAAAATTGAAGAGATGAGATGTAGGTGTTTTCGCTTCTTCTTGAAATGAAGATTCTCAAGTCTATTAATAGAGTTTTAAAATTCATGTACATAAGCCATACATAAACCATGAATTAAATATATACAAGAATCTAGGAGATATGAGAATATAATAGAAATACATCAATTGATTATATGCATGAATTCAAGAAATACATTAACTCGATAAATACATGAATTAATGAGATGCATAAACGAAAACAATGTATCTCATTTTGCTCATTTTTGTTGATCCATTAACCCACCATAATTACAATGCTAGTAGACACTCACAGCAGTTCGGGCAAAGCAGTCCAGCCCCATTGGTACTTTAGCAAAGATTGCCGGTGATATTTGGTGTACCCAGCCCTCACCGTCGCAACTAAGTCCCTTCATCGCCGGCCTTGCCGCCTTGTCTATTCACTTGCAGGTTTTCCAGACTGGTCCCACTGCAATACCAACACAGCAGCACCTTCAAGTGATCAGTGACCTTGCTGTGTAAAGTCCAGCTCTCGCCCTTCAGTGTCCCCACCGTGACAACACGAGTCGCTGCCCCATTGTTCAATGAATATAACGAAGTCAACAAAAGTCATTGTGCCCAGTTTGTGTTATTTTTATTTATTTATTTATTTTGTAACCGGGGATTTTACCATGGGCCCCCATACCCAGACAGAACCGAAGGACTAGACCCATATACTTCGAGGGAGACTAGCATAGGACCCCACCACCATAACTCCCCACTTAAAATGCTAGCACCTAGAGATTCGAACTTGCGACCTCAGCGATGAGGAGCAAGCCTTGAACCATCACAGCTGCCTAACGGTGGGTGTGCCCAGTTTGTGTTATTTGCGGCCGGGAAAACCAATTTTTTTCAATTTAGGTGATCTATTAAACTAAATCCAATGCAAATATTCGATTGCTCAATTTGATTTCTAGCGGTGATTTGACGTAAGGTTGCAGACGTATCACAAATGGGCAATTTCCTCAGTTGAGATGTTATGTGTTCATCATAATCGAGAATTGATTTCTAAAACCTAAGATTGGATCCCGGTTAATTTTATTTCCTATATTGGTCGTGATGTAGGCTTATATATTGCACGTCACTAATTTAGGAATCAGTCTTTTTATAAAGATAGACTTGAAAATTTGATTGGGCAGAAAGATATTAAATGTGCCAAAAGTTATATACAATATCATTTTGGGGCCAAAATTTTGCCACCTCACTTAAGTATTAAATAGAAGAAAAACAATCAACTTAAGTGTTTCAATAAGAAATTCTAACCAAAATGATTAAGTGGTTTTTATAACTTAATTTTTTATCTGACTCGGCACTTTTTTTATATTTGAAAACGATTCCACGTCATATTCTTATATTAAAAATTGAGTAGCCAATCTCCTCCTCCTCGGTCGTCCTTCCGTCGTTCTCAATCGCAGAGTTGAACTTCGGTCCGCCAGATCCCGCCGATCCACTCTAATCAACGTCACATCTGGCAACCTTGTCTTCTCTCCTAATGGCAACAGCACATCCTCGAACCCTCAGTTTCTGTAGCGGCATCGAATTGAGTCTCCCAAGGGCACGAGGACATGTACTCTAAAGATTTACTCGGGTGAAGCTACACAACAAGTGCTAAACTTGACATGAGTGGACATTTAAGTGTTAAAATTTCCAAAATATACATTTAAGTGTCATTTTTAAAAATAAAAATATAAATTGGACACATAAATGTCAATCCACTAAGACTTGCCAGAAATCCGATATTGCATTATTTTAATAATAAAACTGGTCTATGTAGCTCATTGGAATGTCTACTTAGCAATGCTTGTCCCAAAACAACATCATTTTGCCTCCAAATGTGATTTTCAATATAAATATTAATTAAATTTTATATAAAAAAAACGCGCACACACACACACACACAACAAGGGCAACAAATTAGCAAGGGCTTTTACGGCCCTTGTCACTATCCCCCACCATTGCTAGAAAGGCTGGCAACAGCGGGGTGAGGGTCACCTGTGGTTGTTAGGCCCTAGCTAGTGACTAGCCCAAATCTCAAGCATGGGGTTGTGGCCCTCCCCTAGATCATGCGAGAGTCGCCAGCCCAACCTAGGCAAGGGTTGATGACTCACCCAATCTGGGGAAGGGTCGATGACTCACCCAATTTAAGGGAAGGCCGTAACACCTCACCCCAAAAATCTGGGCAAGGGTCACCATTGGCCTTCGCCTACAATTGGCCAAGGTTGCAACAATCAACCCACACTCCACCATTGCCGGCTCTTTCTAGCATTGGTGGGGCAATGGCGACGGGGGCCATAGAGGGCCTCGTTGATTTGTTGTCCTTATTCTCTTTTTTTTTTTTAATTTTGTTTTTAAATTTAATTTGATTGATATTTATATTAGAAATCAAATTTGGACCAAACAATGTCATTATGGGCTATCTAGCCATGTCAACAACACATGGATAAATTTGTTTTAAAGAAATGCCACATCATTTAAATTTTTGCTGGAAAAAGTCACGTCAGCAGTTTTGCCAAAAATTCTCACCATTGACAGTTAGTATTCTGTTTTTCTACGATTTTTGCACTTAAGTGTACATTTTTGAAGTTTTGACACTTTAGTGTACATTTTTGAAGTTTTGACACTTAAGTGTCCATTCGTGCCAAGTTTTGGCTTTTGAAGTGTCCGGTACTCAATTTACTCGATTTAGGAGGATAGTGTAATGACCGACTTGTTCCCCATTGATGCACAGAAAGGCGATGCTTCAAGAAGCACCAATGATTAAGGTTGCTAATTGTGCTTCTTGAAGTGTTGATTTTTACGGTTATGGCATTGTCCCTGTGGATGGGTCGATGTTGGTGTGCAATACCCTTTGTAGCACCAATTGTTCTCCAATACACACTAAGACTGCTACCACTAAGGTTTGCTTCTTAGTGTGTCCAACCATCTAGCGATATCCGACTCTTCATTCTCACTTGTTTTCTCTCACAACACTACTCACCAATTTGAGTCTAGTTGGAGCTATTATGATCATCAATGAACACCATCAACGCCCTAAATGTCCCCTGTTTCACTTTGTCTTCCGATCGAGAGGACTCTCGGTGTTGCACTCTTAATAAAGGTTTCATTGCTAGTTTTCATCATCATCGGCAATGAGCTCAAAATCTCCTGATGTTAGAGTAAATAATGTTGGAAGTTTGTTTGTAAAATAAATTAAGTGTATGTTTCTTTGTCCCACATAAGAAAAGTGAGAGGAGGTGGGCTAGTTAATAAATGTGGAGTTTCTTTAGTATATCTAAAGAAAAGATTAGGTGTGGGCTAGACCCCACTATACCTGCGGGTGGACAAATAACTGTGTGATTATTAGGCTCACTTAAGACTTGGCACGCTTGCACACCTGCGGTTTAATTAGCACTAACCCATTTACTTTTTATTTTATTTCATACGGTTATCTTATTAAATTTAATTAGTTAAAAGGTTGTTTTTGTTTATTGAGAATTTTCAGAAATTATGAAAATTCGAAATTTTATTTATTAAAAAATATTTTTTATTTTTTATTATTTCGAATTTTTTATATTTGTGTCTTTTAAAAACAACTTTTGGAAATGATACCCATTCAACTTGCAACATTTCCCGAAGGGTTGCTTTTGTTCATTTTTCAACTTTTTCCAAATGGACACCTTTGTTCATTTTGCAACTTCTTTCGAAATGATACATTCGTTCACTTTGCAATCTTTCACGAAGAGTCGACTATGTTCTTTAAGATCGATTCATATATATATATATATATATATATATATATATATATATATATATATATATATATATATTTCTTAATTTTCCTTCTGAACAAAATAAGATCATTTTCTTGAGTCTTCTTATCAAAATTATAGCCATCTTTTCAATTGTTTCCTAGAAAGACTTAGGAGAAATACTAGAATTGCTATCTAGTATTTCATTTTGAGACTTTATTGTGTCCTGAAGAATATTTGCTAGTAACCATTAGCAACTTTATAGGGTAATAAATCCTTAAAGAAAGTGATATCATATCTCAAAGTCCGACTTGATTGCTCTATTTATTTGAAGTCATGTTTTTCCAACAAACAACAATCATGACTAGTTAGGAAGCACCAACATGACACTCCTTGAGAGCCTTCGTATCGTGTCAGACATTCCAACACATGTTCGACACTATCTGATACTTGGTCAACATGTGTTGGAAAATCTGACACCTAGTCAATTGTCCTGATACATTAGTCCATATTTATGGCATGGGAGTTCAGAATTTTGATATGTGATTCTGATGCGCACGGGATCAAATTTAAATTTTTTAATAAATGATGGGTTAAAATATAAATATGTAAAATAATAATAGTAAAATAAATAGACGGAGAAGGAAGAAAAATTGAGTCTTCTCTTCTCTTCCAACTCTCACTTTTCGTGACACACAATTCACCTTCCAAGTTTATTTTTTTCTCTTCTCTTCCAAGACGTCTAACACACGAGTTTAGAATGTGAATTGTTTTTTCCCTCCAAGTTTGATGGATTATGAGAATGGAGTTAAATTTGTCAAATTAAAACAATAAATAATATTGACAAATTATGCATTAATATTTTAAGTATAAATTCATTCTAGACTTTTTTTTTTTTATTATTTATTGATTTACGAATTTGAATCAAATTAATTTGATTAGTATCATATATATATAAATTTTCATTTAATATATGATGTGTTCCAATATGTTAGAATTCTTTATTTTATTTTTTTATAAAAGATGTGTTACGTGTCGTGTTGTGTCGCGTGTCGCATGTCAATGTCAGTGTTACTTAGGTAACTAGAATCCCTTCTTGATAAGGTAAGATTCAAAAGTACCCATCTTGGTTCATCCATTGTTGAAAATAAAGACTGGCATCCTGGTTCTCTTGGTGTGAAAACTGAATAGAGTTGAATTAGTTATTGACGATTTGGTCTAGATTTCTACTAACGTGGTATTATGGAATTCAAACCTTGCTCTAATTTTGCATATAAGACCCTCACCTTAGATGCTCATCATGTGTTCAACAAAATGCCAAAACCAAATTTGCATAAGTTTGTCTAAGATTCTAGATTAATTGGAGCGTGTTTCAGCATGTCTTGTGTGGTTAATCCTTCTCATTAACTTGAGTGCAATTCTGCTATCTCCCGTTGTTACCTAGCAAAAGATGAAACTGGCTTTGTTTTGTTTGTGGCTATATTCTCTAAACTAGATGATCTTCCATGGAGAGCATTGGCGAGAAAACTGAATGGAGGTCACATATGTGCACATCATCAAACATCCAAGTGATATCATATAATGATTTTTAGGGGTGGGTGGTTAATGCTGGTGATCAACTTCTTCTGAGCCCCCACAAACCTCGCGTTTTGCCATCTATGGCATCGAGACATCCCCATAGACGGGGCGGGACAAGCCCCTTGCGACGGCGAAGGTTAATACGGCTCGGTGGAGCAACTTCTTTGTGGCTTGTTAGAATATGGCCGATTGAGGTGGGCGTTCGCTCATCAAAGGGATTGAAGAAGAGGGGTTTGAAACATTAGGGTTTGAAGAAACTTGATTTGTCAAAATTAAGGTTTATAATTTTGGGTAAACATGTTAACCGACGTCATTTTGGGTCACTAATGCTAACTAGGCATGCCGGGAGGCCACATAAGTTTGAAAAATTAATAAAATGTCCATGACGGATTTCTGATAACCGAGATCAAAGTTGGAACTTGGTGATCATTTTTTTTTTTTAAAGTTGAACTAAAGAGATCCAAGAAAAACTTTAGGTACTAAAGTAAATATCATACACAACTTTTAGCACTTTTATTTTCCTATTTGGCATTGCATATTTAGAAATCATGTAGTAATTTAGGAAATTACCTAATTTAGATTAAGATTTAATATAAATTATTTCCTAATTTAAATTAGGCCATTATATAATTTAAGTAGTTTCCTATTTTAGCTCTAAAAAATCATGAAAAAATAACACCCATATCATATAAATTAGTTTCATAAATTCCAAGTCATGCATTACATTTGGTCCTTACACGTCTTAGTGCCACATCATCATATTGCCACGTCATCATAATTTGCATGTCATCACACATCATCTTATATTAATTCACAATAGTTTTGCCCGTCATTAGAATTAGGTTTTATATAAATTGCATTTAAGTTCATGTCACGTATCCTCAATTTAAAGTAGAATTGCATCTCATGAATGGCATATAACTTGATTTTTTTTCAAAAAAAAATTTAAAAAAATTTAGAAATCATGTTTAGATCCTGTTATATTTCATCGGTTCGTCTATGATAGGATGCAATTAAGATGCATCGGTTCATCTTGATGTGATGTGATAGAGAGACACCTTTACAAGAGGTATGAAGGGTTATCTATATAAGGGGAAGTTATTTAACTTCCCAAATATAATAACTTCTTGAGATAACCACCCTTGTCAATACTAGAAAGAATGTTCTAAAAGAGAATGATTTTCTCTTCTCTTCTTCTCTCCATCAAAGAACAATGTACAAAAGACTTCCATTACTACTTTGAGAAGACAATTGATATTAACGCTGTGGAACATGAATACCCACCTTGTGATTGTATTCAGACTATCTTGAAGTCATGTCATCTATCGTTCATCGATTGTTCAACGTATATTTCTAGATAATCGCTTTTGTTGTGCAACGAAAGGTTAGTTGTTTACTTTCACTGACTTTTTTCCTTCATTGGTATCAAAGTCCGTGTTATGATCTTTACCTTGTTTTTCCATCAAAATTTTTTACTTGTTGTTTGATGTAAAGATCGCAAGGTTGAACTTCATATTGTCTGCATATTTATTGCTCGGAAATTGCAAAATGAATGATTAGTACAAATTGAAGTGAAGAACAGGGTTGGAGGATGCGAGCGACCGTTCTATTCAGCTGAATTTCAAAAAAAAAAAAAATTACAATGAAAATTGTTTTTAAATATACAAGGTGAAAAATCTCATTGAGACGAACATAACGGTAGATCGCTGCCACTAGCCAACACTAGATGCGCCACCACAACCTGCAGCGCCGTCGGCCACACACACGTCGCTCGCGCAAAATGGCATCTAAAGGCTGAACGTCATTGATGACGTCAGCAAACTGTCAATAACCAACCCACTGACATCATCTACCCAACCTACCTACCAACCCAACCCATTGATTTGACCTAACTCGGTTGACTGGTCAATCAATCGGACAAATCGACCTAGCTCAATAGAGCCGGATTGGTCTGGCACGTGCATCATACACATCACGCACTCAGGCGGTGCGTGTAGGCATGTGAGAGCTCCGATTGGAGTGTCATTAGTGGCACTATGTTTGTATTAAAGTGCTCTACATTGTGATATAGTTATTTTACACGTTTAATATTTTTAAAAGTATAAAAATGCGTACGGAACCCTAAATGTGCGTGCGTTTTGGATTAAGTACATTATTTAGTCCTTATTACTCCTATTTCCCTATGGTTTGGAAATATGAAAGCTAGCATATATGTAAATGACCACATACATGTGTGTGTAGAGCTTGGTTTAATGATAGCATGTATATGGTTTAACGTGCTTACAATTTCCTAGTTACGAGCAAACTCAAACAATAGCTGGAGATCTTTATTTTTTTTTATTACATCTTGGATTCTGCATATGATTATACTTGATGTATGAATGTTTTCTATGTTGGTTCGCATCATGCTATGTATTTTGATATTTAATAGCAAATGTGATAATTATAAGAAGTCATGTAATCAATTTTTCAAGTAGGAGTTCATAGATTGGTAAAATGCAAAAAAAATTCTCACCTATAACTTAAAATTTGCGTAAATTGAAAAAATTAATGATAGTAGGATAATCATACATGGAAGCTGATTGGGAACATAGTGAACTTTCATTTCAGTATATTTTGTTGAATTCTCATTAATTTAGTTTGTCTTTGCTACAAGTTAACTATGTACGTTAATGTGAAAAATGTGCTAGTACTTATTCTGTGTTTATTATGTCAATGTGAAGTAATAATTGATCATGGCCTCAGCATCCAAAACCATTATGGCAAACCTCAAAAAGGGTAAGAAGCTATACGGTGACAATTATGACATTTGGTATCGAAAGGTTCAGTATATCCTTGAAGAGCAAAAGGTTTTGGAAACTCTCAATCACATCATAGATGAAACTAAGCATTGAACTTTTGCTCAATACACAGGAGATCAAAAAACTTATAAAACTTGAAATAAGAAAAACAGCATTGCTCGCATTTTGTTGCTAAGTTGTAAGCAGGATGATCTTATATGTGAGTTTAAAAGTTATGACAAAACTTAAGCTACCTAGACTATCTTGAAAGATAAATTTGAGGCTACATATGCCATTAAATTGAAGAGGCTCACTATCAAGTTTGACACATACCGAAAACATCAAAATCAAATTATGAGGTAGTATTTTTAGGAGATGTCAAATATGATATGTGAGCTGAAAACGACAAGATATATCCCTATTGATGAACAACAAATTCAAGTTGTTATAAAATCACTTTCTAATAGTTGAGAGCATATGAAAATTAATATGGAGCGCAATGAGAATATTATCACTTTTGATGATATAATGAATCATTTTAAATTAAAGGATGAGCACATAGAGGCTGCCAAATCCTTTACACATGCTTATGTTGCTAAATCTAGTTCACACAAAGTTTCAAACTTCATGCACAAGAGGAACTATACATTTAACAACAAAGAAAATGAGACTGGTCAGGCAATCAAGAGATCTAAACTCCTCTGACACAAGAAGCATAGTGGAAAGAATGACAATGTCAACATAAAGTACTATAACTATGGCAAGTTGGGCCGCTTTGCTCATGAATGCATTGAGCCAAAAAAGATATCACATTATTCCATTATTTTAAGTGATGCAAATAATTCTAGCACTGCAATGATTGCTAAATGTTATACTATGTGAGCTGTAAATTCAAGAGTAGCAAACCATGTAGTTAGAGACCAAAGAGTATTTGTGGAGTATCGTCGGATGCAACTTGGAAAAAAAATGAATATATGTTAGAAATAACTCTAGAGTTGAAATGAGGGGTATCGACACATGTAAATTGATTTTACGTGGTAGCCAAAGCCTATTCATATATGATGTTCTCTATACTCTAAATATTTGGCAGAACTTAATTTCTATAGTTGTTCTTCTAAGTTTAGGTTATGTATTAAATTTCAATGGTGATTGTGTTGATATTATATTTAGAACAGTTTATTATGGTTCTGATCACATAATGAATGGTTTTATGGTATTAGACATTGATTATGATGTGTCAATGCTAATGTTGATTGTTATTTTTCTTTAATTGCATCTTTTAATAATGTGAAAATCGATGTAAGTATTTCGCATGCTACACTAGGTCACATTGGGTTATAAAAAATGCAATTTAGTTAGAGAATGTCTTTTATAGTCGCTCGCTAAAATTGATCTACCCATATGTGAGTATTATCTAATAGGAAAAACAATTAGAAAACCATTTAGTAAATGAATCAAAGCTGAACTTTCATTATAACTCACACATTTTGACATTTACAATCCATTAAACGTGAGCACGAGACATAGAGCCTCATATTTCATCATTTTTACAAATGATTTCATGCGTTTTGGTTATATCTTTCTAATCTACCATAAATCAGAAACATTAGATTGCTTTAGATGATATTTAGTATTAGTAGAGAATCAATTAAGCAAAACGATAAAGGCGTTAAGAACCGACTGCAGACATAAGTATCTATTTGAGCAATTCAAGACTCTTTGTGATGAAAATGGTAATTGAAAGACAGTTGACTATTTCTGGTACGTTGCAACAAAATGGAATTACTAAGAGAATAAATAGAACCATATTTGAAATGATTAAGTCTATGATGACACAAGCAAATATACATATTTTGTGTTAGCGATATGCATTATTGATTATTGCCTATATACTTAACCGTGTGCCATATAAGTCAGTCACTTCTACCCTTATGAATTATGAACCAGTAGGAAATCATACTTAAATAATCAACAACCTTAGGGATGTATAGCATATATTCATGATTTTTCTAATAAATATGGTAAATACGATTTACAATAGGGTGTGAAAATGAAATGTCACCCCAAGCAATATAAAATTGTGTTGTGTTGAAAGAAGGTAATGATTCGAATATGTCTAAGTCAAACATGACACATTTAACAAACATGTCGAAATTTCTTGACATGAACACAACACACTTAATAAAACCATCTCATGACACGCCTAAACTAGGGCGATTAACAAATGCGTCATTGTATTGTGTATCGAAACGGCAAAATACAAAAATTTATATTAACGAGTGTACACATAAAACACTGCTATACATGATGACTTGTGTTAATACCTTTTAACCTGCTCTAGACAATATATTCTAGAGATCAGTTTTTTTTTTTTTTTTTCATATCTTTTAACTTTTGTATCCCTAAATATGTTTTCACTTTTATCATTTGCTCCTTTTGACATGGGTGTATTTCAAAATTTTTTAAGGAAAAAAAAAAGTCTCTTAGAGTGAGGTCACAACGATGAATATTAAATGTGTTAAAATGTGCCTAATTGTATCATATTGAAACAAATGGCATCTTAACGTGTTTAAACAAGTCGATTCACGTCTAAGACATGAATTCAATAGTGTCATAACACGAACCTGTTTATGCCAATCGAACCTATTTAATTGCGTATCTTGTCATATAGTGCAAATGGATCATGTTGAGAATTGCCCGCCCTAACAATGATGCAATATAAAAATGTCATGAGGGGTCCCAAAATTTCTTCTCACGAAGTTCTCTCCTCTAATCTTTTTCCCCTTCCACAAAGAAAGCTTGAGTGTGTTATTTTGTCAACGTTGTCAACTTAGCCAACCAAACTTGTGGAAATAGTGAGGACGATCTTAAGAATTAATAGCTTCATATATCTATCGAGATGTATCTACGGATATTTCCCGTCATGTTAGTAAATCATAATCGGGGTAAATTTCCTAGAAATTCTATATATGTTACCCAACAACCCTCTGCACCTGCCGTATGTTGATTTTTGTCCACGCACTCCATAATTGGGTCGATTAAGTCTCTCCAACCAATATTAGCTAATGTTCTCATTGAGTTTCGATGATTTACTATTATATTTTTGTCAAACCAACCGGGACAATCTCATGGAGTTTCAGACGTGGATTATTATTATTTTATTTTATTGGTACATCTATGACTTAGACAAAGTTTGATTTTGCAAACTTTTTCAGAGCGTATGACAAATATGCATTCGAATTCAATTTTCGATGCTGGATTTTGATTTTATATGGGAGCATGTTCCAAAACTATATCTTTCCCGAGCTGGTATTATTTTGCATCGCGACCCTAGACCCAAAGCTATAGTGTAATTGCTTAACTTTAGGATCTGTCATTCTCAATCTCAAAATACACAACTCCTACAAATTACAAGAGCCCCCTTTCTTAGGTTAGGACAGATTGCAACCTTTCTTATTCTTCTGCTTCTTCTTCTCACGCTTTCTTTTTCTTGAGGAAGCCATGAAGTCCCCTAAAAAGTCTAACAAGATCATTGAGGTGGGTGGACTCCAGTGGCTCCTCAAGAAGTGGAGGAACTTCGCAAATTCGTCAAGAACTGTCACAACTGCCGCTGCCGTGAGCCCAAATAGTGGCGTCATTAACCAGAGCATCAGCTTCCTCAAAAGAACGATCTCTTCTCTATCATCTGAGGACAATGACTGCAACAATTACAACAAGCACAGCAGTGGCAACAGCAACGTTGTCCCGAAAGGCTACCTCGCAGTCTGCATTGGTGAAGAGCTCGAGAGGTTCCTCATCCCGACACACTACTTGTGCCACCCGGTGTTCAGGTTCTTGCTGCGTGAGGCTGAAGAGGAGTTCGGGTTTCAGCAGACGGGTGTCCTGAGAATCCCATGCGACGTTTCAGTGATCCAAAGTGTTCTGGAGATGGTGGAGGGGAGGAAGAAGGCGGTCAAGAAGTGGGGTTTGGTGGTGAAAGAGCGGTGCAGGCTAAGTGCAGACGAGACATTTGTAGATCTCCTGTTAGACGGTGGTGAGATGGGTTATAGTCATCTTCATCACTGTCGTCATCATCTTTGGAGCCCTCTATGCAAGTGAATTATCTTTCTCCCCTGCGTTGTTGCTCAGGTCTTATATGTAATGCCAGAGACGTTGCTTCCTAAGAGATATAGGCTGTACTGTATATTCTATGTCAATAGATGCAAAATACAGAAAGCTTTGACAAAAATACAAAGACTCAGAATGATTTACATGGACCGCTACTGACTTTCATTTCCCTTCGTTTTTTTTTTTACCTCAATCTTTTCTTTGACAAGAACCATATTATCAATTTTTTGTTTAATAAAGTCAAATTGCATTTCATACCAAAAATCCAGAAGTTCGATTGATTATTGGAGTGCATAACACGTATGAACCCTATGAACACCTTTTTGTTCATACGTGTATCAAACAATTTTTAGGGTTTCTAGCTTCATCACCAATGACCTCACTTCAAGTTCCCAAAGCAATTTTTTCAAAAAGTTCCGTTGAAATAGGAAAAGCCCAAGATGTTGATATTTCGATCGATTCTAGTATTATAATTGTTCCCTTTTCTTTGATTTATTGACAACGATGACTGACAAATTCTTCCACGACCCATTTTTTCTACGACCCACCCATGGCACATTATAAAATGTGTTTGATTTGAACTTAATTGTATCAATGTCATATATAGATCGTCATTTTTGTACAAGCTAAGAAGTATATAATTTGCTAGTTGACCCTTTCAATTTGTCATCCGACGATGATTAAAATAAATTCAATATCCCTCATTCTGACTGCTACTATATCTAATATTTCATTTTGCTTTCAAGGCATGCCATCCTTTCTTGATGAGATTTATATTATCAACTTGTATTTTAAAATATTCAATTACCACTACACGAAAATCTTCAAAGTAGGTACCCACCCTGCTGTGGACGCGTTGGTTCGAGCATCCCCCTCTTTTGGTTGGGGAAAGTTCGAGTCACTGCGGTCGCATTTGTGCGACTTAAGTGTGGTGCCGTGAGAGGTGGGTCATCGCGCTAGCGTCGCCTCGGGTTTACGTTGCCGGCTGCCAGCTGTACGGTGGTTCTTGAGTCATCAAAATATATATATTCAAAGTAGGTTATTGGAGTGCATAAGACCATGGACGATCTTTTTTGTTCGTACGGTCATCGATGCTTCAGAAATTTAAAAATAGTTCATTGTTTTTTCGTTAAATTTAGAAATTATCTGTTGATCTTTCCATACATGTTCATTAATAACAAAATTGACTTAATTGTTAAGCCGAGATGAAAATCCACACTCCCACTCCAACCTTGAGGTTTTTAGCTCTGTCACTGGTGACATCACATCGAGTCTGCCAAAGCAAAATTTTACACCAAACTGTTAAAATAGGAACAACAGATCTTGACATTTTCAGTTTACTAATCTTTGATGCCATATATCTGATTCATTTGGAAGGAGGACAAACATTTTTTGCACAAGTTATTTACAATATGTACACGACACATAGTTAACTATGCCTTTTTTAACTTAATCATGTTCATCTCATAAACAGTTCAAAAGTAAGAAATCATCATAAATATAAAGGATAAGTCCCGAATTAGTTCTGTGATTTATTCTGCCTCTGCGATTGGGCTAGTGTGTTATTTATTTTTTTGTAATCCCACATTTTAGACCCGCATTTTCTCTTAAAGGTTGCGACTGTTTGACATAAATTTTTCCACGTTTCGTACCCTTTCGTGACAACCGTCCGTCTTGATGGGAGACGATGTATAAATAGGGACGTACGTTCATTTCTGACAGGCGATTACAAGGTATAACACAAAATTCTCACATTTAGAATACACCATCAGTACGCGAGGAGATTTGGTTAGTAGAGTGTGCCTATTATTTTGATTTTTCAAGACAATCAACGAACGTGAATGCAAACAATGGCTGGAGGTTTGTCTATAAATGATCTTGGCTTCTGCATATGAATTATTAATGTCTTATATCTGGTATCAGAGCATGTTTATTGCCTCTGCCTTGTTTTTTCGAATTTTTGGGTGTATTTTTCGGGTATTGGAGAGATGAACAGTAACTTTGAAGTTTTGAGGCCAAGAGAGATTCGACGATTCCGGGCAAAATCCGCACGACCCACCCTTTTGATTTCAGACCCATTCGGTCGCACCGCCATGAGGAACGTTAGCCATGAGTTTTTCCGGTATATTGGTGTTCGCCGGAGGTTAATTGGGCAGCGGAAGTCTCTGTGGTTGAGGTTGTGTTTTTGGGAATTTTCTTATGATTTTGGGCTTATTTCTTCATCATTTTCGCTGAAACTTGTACTCATGTGGTTGTGCCGACGTTCTCTTCAAAACCCACTATTAATTTGTGTCTGAAATGGGCTGCCGGAGAAGAAATGGCCAGTGAAACCGCGGCGGAACGGCGAAAAACGATAAAGAAAGGCTTCTGTTTGCGCGAGGAAGAAGGCGCGTGGAGCCCACGCGCGCGCTGCGGTTGCAGGCGTGTGGATTCCACGCACCACGCGCTCTCACGCGCGCGGCAACTGTTGCACGCGTGGGATCCACGCGCGCGGCAGTTGCCAGGCGCCTGCGCGCTGAACGGCGCGTGTGCGGGGCACGCGCCCGCGCGCGTGCGGACCACGCACTTGCCGTGGGAACGAGCGCGTGCCAGGCACGCGCCTGTCGTCTCCCACCCGCGGCTGCTTTTTACACTTTTGCCCCAATTTTTTAATTTTTTTTGCAATCATACCCTTGGCCAATTTATTTATTTACAGTTCTGCCCTTGATGTATTTATTTATTATGTCATTTCATGCATTTTTATGAATATTTTATGCATGAAATTAAATGTCCAATGGTCCATATATTTAATTAATTAGGGAGTGGCCACAACATCTTTAATTAATTAAATTATATATTAAAAGCCTCCCAGATCATATTTAGAAATGAACATTGATTGTAATTAATTATATTAATATGATGAATTTTATCCCACAGGAATTTTCATTATATTAATATGATTAATTAGGATGAAATATCATATTATTTTTCTTAATTTACCCACGGGGATTAAGAAAAGGCATATAATATGGTAGTTTCTTCATGAAGTAATTATGAATCTATTTAAATTAAAAACTTGCCCAGGTAGTTTTTATGTTATGTGATTCATATTGTGACATGTTTACATTGGTAAAACATGATTTATTTATATTTGCCTCAAATTTTGTGACATAAGCATGATTATTTGATATGCGGTTTCGCAACCTGTGAATTTTCTGAATTTAAGTTTGATGTTCCTATCTTTTGAATGGTGAGAACTATAAAGTTTGGAAGGAGTCAGTTCTTTTTCAATTAGGATGGATGGACATTGACTATGTTATAAGGAAAGACGAACCACCTGCTCCTACTAATTCAAGCACTCCAGCTGAGATAACTCTTTATAACCAATGGGAGCGGTCCAACCGCGTTTGTGCCATGTTTATAAGAGCTAAAATATCTCCTATTATTCGTGGTTCAATTTCTCAGCATAGCAATGCTAAGGCTTTATTGGAGGCTATAGATGCGCAGTTTGAAAATTCTGAGAAGGCACATGCCATGACCCTGATTATGAAGTTTTCATCATTGAAGCTCACTAGTGTTAGAGGTGTGCGTGAGCACATCATGCAAATGAGGAACATTGCAGCTCAGCTTAAGAACCTTGAGGTTGAGATATCTGAATCCCTCCTTGTGTATTATATTCTGAACACTCTCCCACAACAGTATGCACCTTTCAAGATCTCTTATAACACACATAAGAATAAATGGTCTATTAATGAACTCATGACCATGTGTGTTCAAGAGCAAGAAATTTTGGTTATGGAATTGGGAGAAAGTGCTCATTTGGCAACACAAGGAAAGAATAAGGGCTATGGCAAACATAAGGGAAAAGGTAAAATACCTCCCAAAGCTGACATTAAGAAAGAATCCAAGTGTTTCTTTTGTAGACAGAAGGGGTATATAAGGAATGATTGTGTCAAATTTAAGGCTTGGCTCGAGAAGAAAGGTAATCCAATCTCTTGTGTTTGTTATGAATCTAATATGACTGATGTAAGTCACAACACTTGGTGGATTGATTCTGGATCTACAATCCATATTTCGAATTCCTTGCGGGGTTTTCAAAACCACCGGAAGCCGAGTGGGAAGTGAACAAAGCATCTATTCAGGAAACAAGATGCGTTCGCATGTGGAAGCTATTGGGACATATAGACTAGTTCTCAATAGTGGTTTTGTTTTAGATTTGGAAAAGACCTTTTATGTTCCTAGTTTTTCTATAAACTTAATTTCAGTTTCAAGACTTGTACCTTTGGGATACTCTTTTAACTTTTCAGATTCAAACTTTTGTTTATGATTTAAATCTGAAATTGTTGGGAGTGGTATTTTGTCTGATGGTCTTTTTCGAATTAATTTACAAGACAATGCCTATTATGATGCGATGCATGTTCATGATAAAGTTGGTATGAAACAATGTGTTGTGAAAGAACATTCTTCTATGTTGTGGCACCGGAGATTGGGACATATCTCCATAGAAAGAATTAAGCGATTAGTAAATGATGGAGTACTTGGTACATTAGATTTTACTGATTGTGATACTTGTGTGGACTGCATAAAGGGAAAGCAAACTAACAAGTCAAAGAAAGGTGCCAAAAGAAGTACAGAAATATTAGAAATCATACATACGGATATTTGTAGTCTGGATATGGACTCATGTGGTCAGAAATACTTTATCTCCTTTATAGATGATTATTCACGTTATATGTATCTCTACTTGATTCATAATAAATATGAAGCATTAGATGCCTTTAAAGTATTTAAGGCGGAAGTAGAGAAACAATGCAATAAGCAAATTAAGATCGTGAGATCAGATAGAGGTGGAGAATTCTATGGTAGATACTGCGAAGATGGACAAGCACCTGGTCCATTTGCAAGGTTTCTTCAAGAGCATGGGATAGTTGCCCAATATACTATGCCTGGTTCTCCGGATCAAAATGGCATAGTGGAAAGAAGAAATCGGACCTTATTAGACATGGTGCGTAGTATGCTTAGCAGCTCCAAACTTCCTAAATTCTTATGGACTGAAGCACTTAAGACGGCAGTGTACATATTAAACCGAGTTCCTACTAAGGCTGTCCCAAAGACACCTTTTGAGTTATTTAAGGGTTGGAAACCAAGTTTACATCATGTGCGCGTTTGGGGATGCCCATCTGAGGTGAGAATTTATAATCCACAAGAAAAGAAGTTGGACCCAAGGACCATAAGTGGGTATTTCATTGGATATGCCGAAAGGTTTAAGGGATATAGGTTTTATTGTCCATCTCACACTACTAGGATTGTGGAATCAAGAAACGCTAAATTTCTTGAAAATGACTTGATTAGTGGGAGTGATCGACCGAGGGATCTTGTTCCTAAGGAAGATCATTCAGACACTCAACCTTCCACCTCAAGTTTAAGGTTGGTTGTTGCTCATAATGCCCCTACAGTTCAGCCGACTATTGAACAACCAATTGTTGAAATTCCACAACTTGCTGATATTAATCTAGTGGATCCAGTTGTTCAGCAATTACCAGAAACTGTTGAACAACCAGTTGAGCAACATGCTCCTCAAGAGAATGTTGATCTAACATTGAGAAGATCTGCTAGAATAAGAAAATCGGCTATTCCTAGTGATTATATTGTGTATTTACAAGAGTCCGACTACAATATTGGAGCTGAGAATGATCCTAAAACGTTTTCACAAGCCATGGATAGTGATAAATCCAATTTGTGGTACAATGCCATGAATGAAGAGATGAGTTCTATGGCATCTAACAAAGTCTGGGATTTGGTTAAGTTACCTAATGGTGCGAAGGCCATTGGTTATAAATGGGTCTTCAAAACTAAGAAAGATTCATTAGGTAACATTGAAAGATATAAAGCTAGACTTGTTGCCAAAGGATTCACTCAAAAGGAAGGAATTGATTACATAGAGACCTTTTCTCATGTATCTAAGAAAGATTCTCTTCGTATTGTTTTGGCATTGGTTGCCCATTTTGATATGGAATTACATCAGATGGATGTGAAAACGGCGTTCCTCAACGGAGAACTAGAGGAGGAGGTTTACATGAAACAACCTGAAGGATTCTCCTCTAGTAAAGGTGAGCATTTGGTGTGCAAGCTTAAGAAATCTATATATGGCTTGAAACAAGCATCCCGCCAATGGTACTTAAGGTTTCATGATGTTATCTCTTCATTTGGTTTTATAGAGAATGTCATGGATCAATGTATATACCAGAAGGTTAGTGGGAGCAAAATTTGCTTCCTTGTGCTGTATGTGGATGATATACTACTTGCAACCAATGATAAAGGGTTGCTACATGAGGTGAAACAATTTCTCTCTAAGATTTTTGACATGAAGGATATGGGTGAGGCATCTTATGTCATTGGCATTAAGATCTATAGAGATAGATCTCGAGGAATTTTAGGACTATCTCAAGAAACCTATATCAATAAGGTCCTAGAGAGATTTCAGATGAAAGATTGTTCACCAAGTATAGCACCCATTGTGAAGGGTGACAGGTTCAATTTGAACCAATGCCCGAAGAACGATCTAGAAAGGAACAAATGTGCAACATTTCATATGCTTCTACTGTTGGAAGCTTGATGTATGCTCAGGTTTGCACTCGACCTGACATCGCTTTTACTATTGGAATGTTGGGAAGATATCAGAGTAATCCAGGTTTAGACCACTGGAGAGCTGTAAAGAAAGTGTTGAGATACCTTCAAGGTACCAAAGACTATATGCTTATGTATAGACGGACTGACAACCTGGAAGTGATCGGTTATTCGGATGCGGACTTCGCGGGTTGCATTGATTCACGAAAATTAACATCTTGATACATTTTCATGTTAGCTGGCGGAGCCGTGTCATGGAGAAGTGCCAAGCAGACTTTGACTGCTACTTCCACTATGGAGGCTGAGTTCGTTTCTTGTTTTGAGGCTACCTCGCATGGTGTATGGTTGAAGAGTTTCATTGCTGGGCTTAGAATTGTTGATTCTATTTCTAGGCCATTAAGAATATATTGTGACAATTCAGCTGCAGTTTTTATGGCTAAAAATGCCAAAAGTGGCAGTCGAAGTAAGCATATCGACATTAAGTATTTAGCCATAAGGGAACGTGTTAAGGAGAATAAAGTGGTCATTGAACACGTTAGCACTGAATTGATGATAGCCAATCCTTTAACTAAAGGTATGCCACCAATGAAGTATAAGGATCATGTAACTAGTATGGGAATAGGTCCCATCATGTGATTTGTCGACATATGAACGATTTTTGTTGTATGGAACTCTTATTCAGTTGTAATGTTGATTCTCAATTTTTGTGTACACATTTTGTTGTTTATGAGAATAACATTTATCCTTGGTTTTGGAATAAACATGAGGTTTATTCATTAAGATATGTTGTCACATATAAACTGACATTAAAGAAATAAGATGCATTGTGATACATGGAAGGTATTACTCACTCTTAGAGGACATGTCGCCATGATCCATGTGTTTTGTTTCTTTTCTTTAAGCATAAAGTTTTCGTGGAATTAGTTGAATGATCCGTATGATGAAAATGATGGGATCAAGTGGGAGAATGTTATTTATTTTTTTGTGATCCCACATTTTAGACCCGCATTTTCTCTTAAAGGTTGTGACTGTTCGACATAAATTTTTCCACGCTTCGTACCATTTCGTGACAACCGTCCGTCTTGATGGGAGACGATGTATAAATAGGGATGTACGTTCATTTCTGACGGGCGATCACAAGGTCTAACACAAAATCCTCACATTTAGAATACACCATCAGTACGTGAGGAGATTTGGTTAGTAGAGTGTGCCTATTATTTTGATTTTTCAGGACAATCAACGAACGTGAATGCAAACAATGGCTGGAGGTTTGTCTATAAACGATCTTGGCTTCCGCATATGAATTATTTATGTCTTATACAGTGGACTTTTTTTGGCGCGAATCAATCCCTTGACTCTATTTTTCCAATGGAATTCCTTTTTCTAGTTATCACAGATAAATACGTCAACTATAAAATAAAAAAAATAAAAAGGAAGGAAGGAACATATTTTAAAAATTATTAGGTTTATTCCAATGGAGAAAAATAGCATATCATCATGCCCAAATTCAATTCAGAAATTGTAGCCACGTAATAAGACTAAGTTCTAAAATTTGAAATTACTTTTATCCCTCTCGTTTTTCAGTATTGAAAACAGCCATATTAAACAAACATATTAAGATAAATTAAGTATGAATAATGATTGGAGAAAGGACTCACATGGAAAAAAATCAAGTTAGAGGACTAACTAGCAAAAAAATTGTTGGACATGTGTATGTTGGGCCGATCTTGGGCCCAGAAGCATCTACGCAGGATGATTAACCCTAAACCACCTTTAATCCGACAAAAATTCAACCCAAAATAGTTTAGACTTACCATTCCAACAAGTGACCAAAAAAAAAAAAAAAACCATCCCGACTAAACTTTAAACATGTAATTTATGAAAGAAATTCATTTTTAGATAAAAACAACCTATTGTATATTCCACAATTCTTTGTTTTATGTCGATTAATGTTGTTTTAAAATATTATGGTGGTGTTTGTGAGATAAATGACCTTACCGGTGTAACGAATTTATTATAATATCTTATTTTAATTACTTTGTGATTAACTTTTAGGAATTTTAAAGGTTCATTGTTTGTGAGTTTGTCAATAAACACATATTCATTAATCACAAAAATTGGCTAAAAATTGTTAAGCTAAGGCCAAAATTCTACGTACTCCCCCAAAGTCTTGAGATTTCTAGCTCTTTCATCGATGACTTCACTTCGAGTCCATTAAAAAAAAAATTATCTAAAAAAAAATATTTTGAAATAGGAACTACCCAAGAATTGACTTTTCTCTCAATTCAATAATCTAGAATTTGAAATTATGCCTTTCCCTTGATTCATCTGGAATTAGAACTAACAATTTTTTACATGTGTCCATACGACGTGTACATGACACATAGCTAAGTGTGATCGCTTTGAGTTTAATCATGTTAGTGTCATTAACCATGACCTGATATGCATGTGTGTGTATGAATAATAAATGTGTCATCCTCAAGTAGAACTTTTAATTGTCATCAGACAATTATTATTTATTAATTATTCGAATTAAAGGATCCTTAATTTGGTTGATATGAATCATTAGGTCAAGAGGAAATTTCATTTGGAGTTTCATTGACAATTTGCTTGTGTAGCTACGACCGGGTTGGATAAACCTCGAACGATCTCCGAGGACAGCTACTCACCCAGCATTTCCTTTTGTTTTTCAGACCTATCATCTTTCCTTTGACGGGAACTAATATCACCAATTTATCATGGAAAGAGTTAAATTATCTTTTATACGAAAAAATCAAAAGTACGACACTTAAAAATTTAAGTCAAGACGAAAATCCACGCTCCTCACCTTTTATTGAAATGCATAAGACCATGGACACCTTTTTGTTTAAACGGTCTCAAATATGTTAAAGAATTTACAAATTTTAATTGTTTTGATTTGCAAATTATCCTGTCTATCTTGCCAAACATGTTGTTTAGAACAAAATTTCACTAAATTGTTAAGTCAAAACAAAAATTCACGCTCCTCACCTTTTTATCTTGAGATATCTAGTTTCGTCACTGATGACGTCACGTCAAGTCTTTTTTTTGATCGAAAATACTTCATTGATTGATACTAAGATGTTGGATTACAACTAGTAGGAAAATCTAAGCATAGGATAAGATAGAGCCCATGAGGGCCAATTACTAGGAAGAGAACCGGTATTGTGGGATTTGGCGATCCAATCTGCAACTCAGTTTGATTGGCGCGGTTCAAACCGCAGAAAGACGTTCTGCATTTGGGTCATCGGTTGTCTGCAGTCAAGAACGTAAGGCTGCGAGGCCCAGGAGATTTCAATTCGGCCCAAGATGGTGTCCACAACCGGGAGACAGTCGCTGGAGATGTACACAAGTGAGTCAATTCGTGCGTTTGAAGTGGTTCTTGTTAGAGTAGTTCGCAACTCCCTCAGCCACGCGAGCGCCTGTTGAATAGCTAGGGTTTGGCCCATTTATGCCAATTGAGCTCGAATCTTCTATGCAAAACCAGTGATACACAGCCCATCAGCTCCTCTACATATTCTGGCTATGGAGCCCTCCAATCTGTTCTCCTGCGTGAACAATCGACGTTTATCTTCAAGGCGCCCAGCTCAGGAGGCACCCATATGTTTGGTTCTAAGGTAATCTCTTTCCTTCGTGGATGCCACTTCTCATATAGTTGCTGGGAAAGAAGAGCTTCGCCGATTAGTTGGTGTTGTTTTATTTTCCGGCCTTGAAAGAGCATAGCATTGCGTGCCGTCCATATTTGCCAAAGAGTAGTCACAAAGATCGCCTTTTGGATTGCTGATTTGCCAGAGAGAAGGTAGTCGCATACCCATTGATCTATTCTTGTAATTGATGTTGGGGAAATGTCTATGTCGACACTATAATTCAGCCATATTCTTTTGTCCACTAACACGGGATGAACAGATGCTCGAACGACTCTGGAAACTGGTGACAAAAGGGGCATGTAGGCTTAGGTATTATTCTTCTCCAGCATAGGTTGATTCTTGTAGGGAGACCTTCATTACATAAACTCCACATGAAGTGCTTGATTCCGGGGTTAGTTTATAGATGCCATATTTCTGTCCATAGTCGTTTTGGGGCTTGATATGAAGAGGATGTGTGGTTTCTTGTGGTGGTTATGTTTGTTGTTCGTAGTCTATGATATCCACTTTTGATTTTGTAGTTCCCCAAGTAATGCCTTGTCCATATTAAACAATACGGTCTGGTAATTATGCTGAGTGTGGTTTGCTAAATCTCCTATGAGATGTTGCTGTCAAATAGCTCATTGATAAGTTGAGTGTTCCATGTGCGCATATTTGGGTCAATAATATCTACCACAAGCTTAGGGTTGTTTAGATGTGCTGATCCTCCAATTTTGCCTGACATTAGCCAACGATCCTCTCTCAAATTGATAGATTTGCCGTCCCCGACCTCCCATTTCAAATCAGGCTTTAGGGCATCTCGGCCAAGTAGGAGACTCTACCAACCCCAAGATGGTCCGACACCCCTTGTAGTAGTCCATAGATTACTATGAGGGAAGTAGAGGCCTTTAAAAGATTATGCTCCATAAGGCCTTTGGAGCTTGATGTAGTCTCTAGGCTTGTTTCCCCAGCATCACCTTGTTAAATTCTACTAAATCTTTGAACCCCATTCCTCGCTCCTTTCTCATCTTTAAAACATCCCAACTCTTCCAGTGAATACATTTTTGTGCTGCATTCTGCTTCCACCAGAAAACTAAGATTTTCCTTTCAATCGCTCAGCAAATGGATAGAGGTATTTTGAAGATATTCATGGCATATTGGGGTAATGCCTGAACAACCATTTTTATTAGTACTTCTTTCCCCGCCTTTGATATTAATTGCTCTTTCCATCCTTCCAGTTTTCTGTCCACCCTTGCCATGATCCAATTGAACATCTATTTTTTAGTTTGACCCCAATCTGATAGTATCCCTAAGTATTTTCTAGTTTTTTTCTAAGATAGGAACCCTCATTTCATATGCAATGTTCTTTTTCAAGTCCTGTGGACAACTTGCCCCAAAAAACACCCTTGATTTGTTAAGATTGACTGATTGGCTAGACGTAAAACAGTAGCAATTCAGTATATTTGCAAGATTCTGAGCTTCCTTGATTGTTCCATCCAAGAAGAAAATGGCATCATCCACGAAGAATAGGTGGGATAAAGTAGGGCAATGAGGATTCAATTTAATACCTTGTAAGCTTTTGTCTATAACAGCATTATGCACCATGTGGGAAAGAGCATTGGCCAAAATTATGAAAAGATAAGGTGAGAGAGGATCCCCTTGTCTAATGCCTCTGGTTGGAGCGAAGATTTCCCCTGCTTCGCCATTAATTAGGATGCGAAATTGAGCTGAGGAGATACAAAATCTGATCAAATTCACCCATTTATCGTTGAAACCCATCTTCTTCATACAATCATATAAAAAATCACACTCAACTCTATCGTACGCCTTGTGCATATCCAGCTTCAACATAGCTTGGAATTTTTTGCGTCTTTTTCTAACCCGTAGCTAATGTAGGACTTCTTGAACTATAAAGATATTATCTTGTATTTGGCAGCCACCTACAAATGCACTTTGTTCTAGAGAGATAATAAGTGGGAGCCAAGGTTTGAATCTATTCGCCATGACTTTAGTAATAACTTTATAGTTAAAGTTGCACAAGCTAATGGGTCTGAATTCTTTTATGCTCTCAGGGTTTGCCACCTTGGGGATAAGTGTTATAAGGGTCTCGTTTAGTTTTGGATCAAAGGTGCCTTCTTTGAAAAAAGAGTCCACAAGCTAGAATATGTCTTCATGGATAATATGCCACTGACTTTGATAGAAAAGGCCACTCAAACCATCTGGTCATGGGGTCTTAGTTGCCCCCATTTGAAAAACAACCCGATGCACTTCTTCCTCTGTTATTTGTCTTGGTAACATCTCATTCATTTCCTCATAAACAACAAGTGGACATTACTCTAAGACTGGCTGATAGTATCGGGGCCCCACAGATTTATATAGATCTTTATAATAACTTGTGATGTGTTGTTTGATAACCTGAGGCTCACGACTCCATACATTCTCCTCAAGCCTTAGCATGTTGATTTTGTTTCTTTGTCTCCTCTGAATGGTTGTTACATGGAAAAATTTCGTATTCCGATCACGTCACGTCAAGTCTACCGAAGCAAAATTTTCTAAAATGGTGTGTTGAAATTGGAACAACAAAGATCTTGACATTGTTCTCAGGTCACTAATCTAGGGAGTTCAAAGAGTCTTAAACATATTGCACTTTTACTAATTCAATCCTAAATCTTTTAATTTTGCAAATTAAATCCAAGAATTTTTATGTTTTGCCAATTGATTTCATCTAATCAATTTTAGCCAAAAATCGATGACATAGATATCGATCACCTTATATGGCACGACTGACGTTGATATTGACAGTTTTTAATAATATTTTTCTAATGTTTTTATTAATTTTTTTATGTTTTTCTTTTCTTTTTTTTTTTTTTTCAAATGGCCACTATTTTCACTATCATTTTCATTAAAATTGAAAAGAACTAGCTGGGCCACTGGTGAGGATTGACGACCCTGCTGGCCCTTGGGCGTGGGCCACAAAGCCTTCACTGGCTACGAGTTGGGGCTTACAAATTGCTAGTTGACTCTCCAATTGTCATTTGACAATGATTAAAATATATTTCATATTACACATTAAGTATTATAGTGCAAGATCCTTATATCTTTCTACTTATAAGCCTTCCATCTTTTCTTGACGAGATTTATTTCAATTTGTAATATTTCAAAAAGTCAATTATCTTTAAGCGAATAAATTTGAAGTTATTTATTGAAGTGCATAAGACCATGGAAACCGTTTTGCTCAAACGGTCTCAAATATTTTAAGAATGTAAAGATTTTTATTGTTTTTAATTTGCAAATTATCTTGTCAAACATGTTGCTTATAACAAAATTTGACTAAATTGTTAAACCAATACGAAAATTCACGATCCCCATCTTTTATCTTGAAATTTCTGGCTCCGTCGTTGATGACATCACATCAAATCTACCACACCAAAGAAAATTTTTCTAAAATAATGTGTTGAAATAGGAACACCCAAGATCTTGACATTTTTTCTCAATTCACTAATCTTGGGAGAACTAACCAATTAGTCCTAAACCTATTACACTAATGCTAATTTAGTCCTAAAGCTTTTCTATTTTGCCAATTTTTTAGCCCCAAACCTTTGCATGGAATTGCAATGAAGTCCTTCTGATCAATTTTCAGTAGAAATCACTAATATGGCAGGCCAATTATCGCTAGCCGACTTACGTTGCACACCACCATGTTAGGGAATTTCAGCGAAATTGGCCAAAAAACACTACATTGCAATTTTGCATAGATGTTTATGATTAGAAAATGGGCAAGATTTAAAAGTTTATGACTGAATTAATATCCATAAAATAGGTTTAGGATTGACCGCTCCGCCACTAAAGTTTGATGCCTTCTATTTGATTCATTTAGAATTAGGACTAACACATTTTTACAAGACCCAAGTACACAATATGTACACGACACATAGTTAAGCATGTTTTGTTTGAGCTTAATCATGTTCTTCTCATAGGCAAGTACTTTTTTTTTTTGTCGGTTTTACTCTATTCTTACTCTATTACTTACTCTCAAACTTTTGACCTACCTCCTTGTAAGGCGTGGAAGTCGAAACTCACTCTTGAAACTAAATCATCCCCACTCCAACTCCCCTGAGAAGTTGAGGATTCGAACCCCCACCTCCCCCTTCCAAGTTGGAAAAGTGGCTACTAGAACAAACCCCGGTGGTTATAGGTAAGTACCTCATTTAGACATAAATAATATATCAGCCTATTTATTACATGTTGAGACATGTTTAATTAAATATCCGACCATTAGGTCTTATATAACCTTTCTAGTGAATTTGGAGATGTATTATGATTATCCATCCTAATGGTTTTAATTGGTGATGGGCTTAAGGCCCGTCCGCCCATGCTGGGTCCAGAAAAGCCCGGCCCACGGGAATAGGGCCCGTGGATGGGGGAAGGTATAAAAGGGAGGAGAACAGAGAGAGATGGCACCAATTGAAAATAATGTACGTACACTTTCTCCTGTGCGCTCTCTCTCTCTCTCCAAAAAGGAAAAAGAAACAGTAACGCACAAGGCGAATTTTCTCCTCCCTTCCAACCAAATTGTCGTCGTCGGATCGAATAGGGCCAGTTTCTCTTCCTCTATCAGCGTCGGTGTTTAATCTGTGGCTAACAAGGTACGCTCGAATCCGTGGTGTGCTTTACGATCGGTGATATGTGATTTCCGGGCTTCGTCTTCCGCATTAATTTAGAGGTTCGATTTAGTGTCGATTCCGTTTTTCGGGGATCAGTCATTCCCAACACATCCAAAAGGGGTTTGTTGCAAAGCTTTGGAAAGAAAGCATGTGATTGATTAAGTATATATTTCACAGGTTCGACTCCCTACTTTACCAAAGGCGTGTCATCTCATTATTTTATCACTTGTTTAGTTCATCCAATCGAGTTTACCCTTTGAGGCTTACTGGGTGAGGCTTTTCACTCCCACAGAATTAACGGAAGGTCTTTTCCCTGAACAAACCGTTTATGGAGCTTGTAACTATTAGATCAACAAAAGAAAAATAGGATCGCGTTGGGTCATTAAAAATGAGCCAAGTATTTGAATCTTAAAACCCTTTTGTATTTGAAATTCCACAAAACTTACATCATTGCTTCGTGTTACAACTTGAAAGATCATATTCCTGAGCTTTACTTATCTAAGACAGGTTTTTCCGACCTAATGAGAAAAAATTAAATTTATCTTAATCGTACTATCCTAGCTTTATCTCATGCAAAAACATGCATTATAAAATAATGATACTGTGTCCTGATAGAGATGCTGTCCCCAGTCAACGTCCTGTCTTTGGCCAGTGATTGCATACATGCTGATGTCGCATGATTTGAGTTCACACGCCTCTCCACAAGTATTTTTCTTCGTGCAAATGTCTTTTTTTTTTTTTAACATTTCTTCGTGCAAATGTCAAGAATCGGTCTTTTTCCCCCGGCCAATAACAGTTGACTTTTTTCCTAAAAAACCCTAGGGCCTGCGAGGCCGCCGCACGCACGATACTTTGGAAAATAGATTCCCGAGAGAGCGATGTCGTTTGTAGCATTTTGACCAATTGATCGGAGGACACAAGACACAGCTTCTTGAAAACTACATGTAAATGCTATCAGAAGGTACTTTATACAAGTTTTCGCTCTAAGAAGTTGATTAAGTCCACCTTTTCGGTTTGAGCAATTCCTACTCTATGACTTGATTGATTTTCAAGATTTGCATAGTCATTCGTTAGCATAAGTGCCAGGGTAATTAATCTCTTGGGGTTGAAAACTATATGCTCTATCCAAAAATATGTTTCGAACATTGCAACACACTATTGATCCTATTTTCCTTTATTTGAATCCCAACTAGTGTCCACATCTAATTTGGTCAACCATGTCAATACCATGTGAATTTGTTATGTTGAAATTTGTCCTATGATAAAATATCTTTTATCGAAAGTCGTTCATCGAATTTTATTAGGGAAAATGGGTTATGCATTAACACCGAACAAAAGATATCTAGCCAAATAAAGAAATCAACAGCTTTACTTTGAACCAAATTATACAAGCGCAAGCCATGCCGAAATTCAATCGACGACAAGATTTGGAAGGTACAGCTTATACAAATGAACCAAAGGTGAACAAACCCTACCGGCATTCAATCAAAAACATAGCCTAAGCACACCATGATAAAGATACATGCCAAAATTTAATCAGCAATGTGAGCCTAAGAAGTAAAAGTACAATGTAGGAAAGTAAAAATACTAAAAGATAATAAATTTGATTGATTTGGGCGCGGAGGGAAGGGTTTTCGGTAGTTGACCAATGGTGTTTACAATGGCTATGTGGTAACTACTTCCTAATGGTTTCCAATGGTTGCATTCTTTTCCGACGATTTCCATCAACCACCTTTGTGCTCTTCCATTTTCAAAAGTTTTATGCCCATACTTTCACAATCTGTTTGATCTTGTTTTGTTCTCAAGTGGTTATTCCTTTAAAACGAGTGTTAATTGCCTCACGATTTTACTAGCGAGTGGTTGTTCTTTCGTTCTTTCATTATGAAAGTTTTGTGCCTAGATTCTCATAATCCCACAATCTTGTTCTCAAACTATTGTTTTATTGAAACATTCATGTTAGTTACTCCACAATCTCAGTTGCCCATACAATGGTCTCGAGCTTTGAATTATATCTCAACACTTCTCATGCATTCAATGAATCATACACTATCCTTTGTTCATCAACACACCTGTTGATTGTCATTTGTCATTGTGTATCGACAATTGATTGATAGTACCCATCAACATGTGTCACTAACGTGTGCTAATATCAACATGGTCATCAACAATCCGTCACATGTATGCCAATGTCCACATATTAGTCATGTGTTAGTCATGAAATACCCTACCAGTCACGTATTCATTTCTACTTTACTATTTTGTGATATTACTCTATATGTCTTGCTAAATAAAGCTATGTTTGGGTTCATTAGATATCGCAGATGTTCCTTTACCAATCTAGTTGCTCCCTATGGGTCAAGTTGTTAATTCAATATCTTCTCCTGCTATCTTGGGTGATGGTTCCAACTTTGCCATCGTAGCGATTCATGACCCTTCATCAACATCTCCCCCTGCTCCTGGGATCCAATCGACACCTCTTCCTTCAGCTCAACAGTCAGATTAAGTTGGTGTAAGAGTTTTCCTAATGTGGACTAAATTAATTGATATTGTAATTTATTATTTTTACGGTTACCGTAAAGCGGGGTTGGTCTAAGGTGAGATAGAAGGTTTCTTAATTAGTCTAATATGGGCTGGCTAGTGTGGGCTGAGTTGAGCCTGACCCGTAATGAGAGGCCAGGCTCTATAAATAGTGCTCAAGTCTCTCCTCTAACCCTAATTCTCACATGTATCCTCACCTAAGGGGCGTTTACCTAACGCTAAACGTGAGGGGGGCCACCTCATTGAGCCAGTGATACGAAGGGCAATAGAGGAGAAGGACTTGCGTGTGGAACATTGTGTTTTTGCTTCCGCTTCAAGAACAATGGATCCTAAAACAGATGCGTTAATCTTTCTACTCAATTATGCATGATCTTGTTCTAGTTATGGAGATCTTGGGATTACGCAATTTGCATTCAACATGTGGTATCAAAGCCTCCATAACCCTAGAACTCGAACGCATAGGATTTTGCCCTAATTTGAGATTTTCGAGATTTTTTATTTAATAAAAATAAAATTAAATCATAAATTCGGATTGAGCTCAATGAGACGAGCAAGACGGTTGGCGGCGCATTGCCGGAGGAGGCCGCACGTGCCCCCACGCGCAACCACGCGCCGCTTGGGCATCGAACGCGCGCCGCGCGCTCATGTGGCACGTGTGGGCACGGGGAGCCTCTGTTTGGCGCGTGGATGGTGGCGTTAGGTTCGTATGATCATCCTCTACGTTGTGGTATATTTATTTTACATGTTTGATGATTTTATGGATGTGAAAATACATATAAAGCCCTAAATACGTGTATTTTTAGTGTATTTTTGCGTATTTTTCTTGTATTTTTTGTGATTTTGGAAATACAGATGATGGGTTACTAGTATGTTATCACATAAACATTATGAAGTTGTGATTCATTAATAAAATCATACTTTATTATAAATTGAAACTGGTTTAATGAAATACAATCATTGTGGGATAGTATTTAAGCTATGTATTGAGGTAATGAGAAACAGTAAAGGTTATAAAATTTTTGTTTCTCAAGCATACTCTTTGACACGCTGGTAACTTTTGAATGATGGACGTCTTAAGAACCTGTGATCAAACTGATTATACTAATTAACACATCTGCTGAATGTGGGTAATGCATGTCAATTAACTTATTGCATATTGTATCTAAACCTATCTGGTCGCTGGTTAATGTCTATCAAGTTGAATATTTTTTATGGTTAAGAAGTATGACAGCATTTACACAAAACAATTGTATCTACTATTATAGTTTAGATATTTGGTTCTATATTTTGACTCAATTTATAGGCCATTGGTTGATGCAATGATAATTTGTTACTTAAAATTGGCTAATAAATCAGCTATTGGTCTTGGAGTCATGTTTTGCCTTATGAAACTCATGAGCAATAGTTGATCAGCTATCAATCTTGTCAATCTGGAGTACCCTATATTACAATTAATGTTAACTTGTGAGGGATCCTTTGGATCGGCATTCTTTTAATGTTATTCTAGTAATCAGTAATTGGGTGCACAAGAGATGCTTACTTCTATGTTATGAGAATTTTCTTGTGTTGTTGTGATCGGTGATCTCATTGGAATCTGTCTTTCAAGTTCGTTATATATATTTATATATGTATGATTAATTTTTATTAATGGATAAAGCAATGTAATTAGTATGATATGTGATTTTACTAATAACATGCCCCTATCACTAAACTTAAAATCACATGTATATGATGTATATGAGTAGTAAAGTTTATATCCCTGGTATGAGAGAGTTTTAAGGATTCAATTGAGTAGTGACCACCAAAGTGGCACGCTTGATTGGGTTTGAGAAATTTCGGTCTCGTATGCTAATTGGGATATCTCCTGGTCCAATGCGTGGTCATACTCCCAAATGAGGTGATTTTGTATTAGTTCATGGAGGGATATATGATGGTGTGGTAGAGGATTGACTGATCCTAGTGGTTCATCTGCCCAAAGGTGATGAATTCACGAAGATTAGAATATATTCTCATAACCGATATCATGTGGGGAGTGTACAATTGCATGTCATGTATTCTGCCCAAAGGAGATTATATGATTATGCATGTAACTCTCTCGATGTGTATTTATATGTCAAGTTACACGGTGCTCACATGATACTAATTATATATATTGCTTATTTTCCAGTCACATTTTCTGTAACTAATAACTCCACTATTATTGAGGTTTTAACTGCTTCAAATTTTTAAATAGTGGACATATGATTTGCTACTTGGGAAAAGAGCAATAGAATTTACTTACTGTCCATGAAGCGTTCCATATAGGAACACTTGAAAAGAGGTTTGTCTATGGACTACACTACTATAAGATGATGGAAGTCTTAGTTGCTTGAAATTATGTCTTGTTTGATATTGAAATTATGACACATCTACAAAGATTGTGTTTAACTCCTAATGACATATACATCTCGTATATGATTAAAATGTTGTTTATGAAAGTTTTCTATTTAAGAAAAATGACCGAGATAAAGAGTAAAACAATTATAATTAGTCTTAAAATGTTGTTAAGTTTAACAGTGGTCGTGAGTATTTTGGTAAGTATGACAATGCAAAATAGCTTAAAGGATCATTTGTTAAATACTTGGTAGATTCTGAAGTGGTAATTTAATTACTATACCTGAAAATTCTGACAAAAAGATTTGGCCAAAAGGCATAAATACACCATATTGAACATGGTGATGAGTTTGATTAGTAAGACTAATTTATCTGGTTTTTTGTAGGCTGATATTATGAAAGCAATTTTTTCACATACAAAATGTGTCTCTTATTAAAGTTGTTTCATAAACTTCTTTTGAATTATAGAATTGACATAAATTACTTGAATCATATGAAATTTAGAGATGTCATGCAAAAGTAAGGTTATCTAATCTAATATTAAGTGCGTTAGAATTCAGATTCACTTGGAATTATTTTGTATCTTATCTAGATTGTTAAAGAGGTATTGATTTTATGACCCTAAAGAATGTGCAAGAATTATGGAATCACATACTCTAAAGTCTCTAAAGATTGACGTAATTATAGAAGATAGCTACTCTCAGACTATTAAAGATAATAGTATGATGGAGGTTACTATATTTTTGTCTTTACCTATATAGATAATTATGGAATCTCCTATACCATAAACTAAACTTGTTGAGGTTCAAGATACTATTCTTGATATAGTTTATAATGAAATTTCTTGAATTTCTCAAGTGCAGAATGAAATGGTTGCAACTTTATTAAGGAGATTTGTTAGGGAAAGATGATCAGTTATACCATCAGACTATATAGTCTATTTGTGAGAGCATGGTTACAATATCTACTATATGGTTGATGTAATGGCATATTTATAAATGTCATTTCTTGTTCTCAATTAAGTATGTGATTAGATGCCATAAAAGGCGGTATACAATCTATGAAAAATCATAGTATTTGGAAACTAACTTACTTGCTTAACGATCACAAGTTCATTAGTTGCAAATTGGCGTACAAAACTAAAAAAATTTCAAAGAAAGATTGTGGAATTTAAAGCCAAACTGGTAACTAAAGTTTTTATTCTGAAAGAGGGGTGGATTGTTTATAGTGAAAAAATAATAATTTCTTTAAATATTCTTTCAGAGTAAACGTGGCATTAATAATTTATTTTGATATAAAGTTACGCCAAATATATACAAAATCTATATAGTGTAACTAAACGATTTTATAGCAGATTCAAGTAAACTTGTGTGTAGATTGAAAAGTTTTATTCATAGTTTTAAGCATGTTTCTAGACAATATTATTAAAGTTTCATAGTGTTATTATCTTGTTCAATTGGGAACAAAGTAATTCAATACACTACAAGGTCAGTAGGAGGAAATTTATTTTTTCTCATACTTTATGTATATGATATTTTGCTTACAAGTTGGGACCTTGAGACATCTTATATTCTTTGTACTGAGGTCTGTAAGGATTTTTTTTTGTCATATTATATTAGATTTTCTCGGAGGATATTTGCTGATTGTATATTAGAAATATTCAATATACATTATTGCAAGCCAGTAATTGCTCATGTTGTTAAGGGTGATGGACTAAATCTATCATATTGTCCTGATTTAGATATTGAGAAAATCTAACTAAATGGTGTACCTTGTGTTAGTGCACTTAAAAGTATAATTTATGCTCGAATTTGCACTAAACTAAATATTGTCTTTGTGATGGGACTTTTAAGCAGATATCGGTCAAATCTAGGACGTGATCACCGAGTTGCTGTCAAGAAGGTTTTAAGGTACTTAAAAAGGACATGAGAATATATATTAATTTACAGACATGTTCAATTATTACAGTTAGTAGAGTATTTAAATGTAAACTTTGTTAGTTGTTCTAATGACATGTAATCAATAACGGAATACATATTTATATTAGCAGGAAGTGCAGTAATTAAAGTTCTATGTTATCTTCTACTATGTAAACAGTGTTAGTAACATTCTTTTAGGCTGTTACTTTGGCTATTAGGCTCCAAAACCTCATGAAGGAGTTAATCATTTCAACTTTATGGATAGACCCATACAGTTGTATTGAGATAATAAATTTGTATTATTATTTATTTACTACAGAGATCTCAATGGGTCCAAATATATGATGGTCAAAGTTTTTGACCAAAAGGAAACCGTACAGAAATGTGACGTAATAATATAACATATTTTCACAGATAATATAGTTGCAAATCCATTGATTAAAGGCCTACGCCCATGTGTATTTGAGTGACATATCATTAGTATGGGCCTAGGAGTATCATGAGATGCTGTTGTTTAGTGGAAGTTATTTTGGCTTTACTCTGATAAAGGTTTCATCTGTGTTCGTTACACTTTGTAACGATTTGATATGTATCAACTTTTGCATTCAATCAAATATTTTTAAATGTGTTGTTATTATGTTGAATACATATTGATAAAGTTTAAAGGAATTGTATAAACTTTGAATGAAGGCTAGGGGCATTCAGGCATCCGGTTATTAGCTTTGTGCATATGTCTTGTGTTACATAAAGAAAGGTTAATCATAAGGATAAGACATATGTGGGTTCATTGGAACCATAAAGCATTCTCTAGTGGCATAAGTTTTTGTGACGCATAAGGTAAGAGAATGGTGACTGATAAATGGGATCTCTCTATGAGAGATGTTATCCATTTGCCACACTATCATATTGAATCCATGTCAATAAAGTTGAGAACATTTGTGATCATGGAAGCCTCTATGTGTATACATGCAGTTACCACCATAATTTAGTGTTTAAGACTTTATGGGATATTATTAACTATTAAGAATTATCTCTAGACCAAATGTATGCACATACGGTACGATTTCAATTAATATAGTTCAAATAGGAGAATGTAAGAATTTTCCTATTGTGAACTAAATTAATTGATATTGTAATTTATTATTTTTACAGTTACCGTAAAACTGAATTGGTTTAAAGTGAGATAGAATGTTTCTTAATTAGTCTAATATGGGCTGGCTTGTAGGCCGAGTTGAGCTTGGCCCATAATAAGGGGACTGACTAGAAACTCTATAAATAGTGCTTAAGTCTCTCATCTAATCATAATTCTCACATGTATCATCAACTAAGGGGCGTTTACCTAATGCTAAACGTGAGGGGGGGCACCTCATTGAGCCAGTGATACGGAGGGCAATAGAGGAGAAGGACTTGCGCATGGAACATTGTGTTTCCGCTTCCACTTCAAGAACAATGGATCCCAAAACAGATACGTTAATCTTTCTACTCAATTATGCATGTTCTTGTTCTAGTTATGGAAATCTTGGGATTATGCAATTTGCGTCTAACAGTTGGTACTAAAAATCCTCTAGATTCCTCTATTAAGGCCAAGCTTATACTAGAGCATACTACAAGGCTTCTTACTCCCGACAACTCGGCTTCCAAGGCATTACCTGCTCACAATACTATGAATAAGGTGGTGAAGGCTAAATGACTTGAGTTCCTTGATCTTCTTAGTGGTGGCTTCTCGATAATTGCAAATAATCAATCAATTTTCTTAAGACTTAAGGACTTGCTTAATGAATTATGTAAAGGGGATATCCGTTTCACCAAGATTCCAAGGCTCATGAGACAATTTGAAGACTTTCTAGATGGCTTCCTTACTAGGGTAAAAAGTTACCAATGAAATTGCGAGGCCACTATTTCTTTAACCCTTTCAAAGACAAATCATCACCACTCATGCCGCACCATTGAGGAAGCCATCCAAAATTTGAGAGTGCGCATATAACGATTTTTTTCTTTTATTTTTCTATTTTTCTGTTTTAGAAAATAAGTTTGGAACAGAAAATCCATTTGGAACAGAAAATCCGTCTGCAGTAAAGCAATTTTATATTTTATTTTTGGAATGAATCTTTAGTAAAAAAAAAAAATAGATTCGAAATGGAAATAAGAAGTAAAAATTTTCCAATCTTTTTATTTCTGAAACAAAAATATTAAATAAAAACTCTTATCATCGCTCACCATCGCTACTTGCTCGCCGTCCACCCGCCACTGCCGCCACCCGCCGCTCGCCCACTACTATCTACCCGTTGCTACCCTCTAGCCGGCCATCCGAGAGGGTGAGAAAAGTATTGTGTTGTTATCAAACAAACGCAAAATTTTACTTAGAAAATCGTTCAAAAAATAAGTCGGAAATTAATTTCTAAAACAAAATAGTTATCATTCATGCCCTGAAAGCCAACCACCTGAAAGTCGATCAAGCTACCTTACCTGTGACATCCTTGATTCAAACCTTTATTTAGACCGCAAGAAATGAACTAAGGATTGGTACGTCAGTAATGAAGATAGGCCGTGACTCGATCCTAGGAATTGTTCACGAGCTAACTAGCTAATTAGGGGCAAGGCAACTTAGGATCAAGATTGTGATGGATCGAAGCAATCGATCTTGAAAGGATCGTTCGACTATAGGGATCGATGTGGGCAATGATCAGATGCCATCACGTATCAATTGATGGACGGGTACAAATCTATTTAACTTGAGTATATACTAATCGTCGGTGACGCTACACGGTTAATATACTGCTTGTGAATTACCCTAATCGAATCCGAAACAACTATATGTCAGGGTAAGCTGATCAATCTTACTTGATTACATGACAACCAATGGTCATTCATGGATCAACCAAGCTCAACTAAAAGTCATGCGTAAAACCCTGGACAGGCGTCGAACTCAGTTCGAGTCTAGTCCTGCGAGTTCTGCCAATGCCATCTAAATTTGCATTGGTCACGTTAAAGTTGTTTCTGATCGAAACTTAGCCATGAATCCCAATCCAATTACGGTTATCAATTGTAGATGTTATCAAGGCATTCTATTCCAATTGAAATAGGTTTAGTGAACCCGTTAGTGCATTAATCAAAGAACTGCACTAATTTGAGGACATAGACTTTACTAGATCTAGAGGAGAGACTAATTTAGCCTATTAAGATTTAAATTGAAATGAGATAAATTTTGGAAGGCCATGGAAAGGGTGTGGGTGCCACTTTGGGGTAGACAAGGGGAAATGGACCATTTTACCCTTTTTGAAACTAACCAATAATTGAGAAGTCAAGAAAAAATATTGGCCCTTGATCTTGGGTGATGGACTTAGCAAGATAGAGAGCTAGGGTTGCATCTTGCCCTTCAAATTTAGAGCCATCATGACTTAGGACAATAATGCAATGTGCATTTAATGTGATTGACCACTTCCTCTTTAATGCTTCTCCTTCCTCTCTAAGTTTCCCCTCTCTCCTCTCCCCCCATCGACCGAACCCCACCTCTCCTCCTCTCTCTCTTTTTTTTTTCTCTCCAAGTGACCTGTGCGCTCACTTGGTCACCATCATCCGCCCATCTGCTAATTGTCACCACTACACACCCATTTGCCGCCCGTTGTTCGCCAGATGCTGCCGTCGCTGTCCTCACGTCGTTCTGCCGAGCCGTGCCACCCTCGAGCTACCATCCCTCTGCCATTATTGTATCTAATGCCCTGGTTGTCGTAAGTAGAGTTTTTAAACGTCAGTTAGGTCGTTGCATTATGAGACTCGAATTTAGGTCCGTCTCTAGTGTCGTAGGACTACCCTAAGTTGAAGAGCTCATGTGATTAATTTTATATGGTTTGCTCATGATATGCTTGGACTATAAGGCTTGGGGATGAGTGAGGAGTGAGGATGTGTTCGTCGAGATTGTTTGGGTTGGCGTGGTTCATGGAAATAGTTCGTTTAGGTTTAGGTTATTACTTGAGTTAGGAGGTTTACCGTGATTGTTGAATGATAATTTTTTTGTTAATGTTACATAGGCTTAATCTTCATGTCTAATTGTCTTGGTTGGTTGTATAAGGTTATGTGATGTGGTTTATTGTATGTTATGATTATCATGGTTGAATCGTCCATCTATGTTGTCATGAGATTATATATTTGAGCATTATGATTGCAATATGGATGTGGCTTTCGCATATAAAAGTCCATTAGTCACGGTCGATGCTTGAGTTTACATCGAGCCTCTGAATCTAGAACGGCATTGGTTATTGGATGTGCATGGAAGAAAGCCGAGCTGGGCCACTTTGTTGGTTTGACGATATTGAAGTGTATCATTCAATTCGAGTTTGACCCAGGCTGGTACTCAAATGTCAAGTTTGAAGCCACGATTTGTGCTCAACATACTTTATTGACACATTTATGATAGGTCATAAGTTTCACATCACTTGGCACGTTCTTGGGGCATTCATACTTGGACTAATATAAAAGACAGAACTAGTTGCCTATGTGCTTCATTTGTGTGGTCACACGAGCAATTCCGTCATTGAGGTTTCAAGGGACAATGCCACCACCAAGAGACATCGGAGGTTGATGCCCGGAGGGTTCTGAATGCCGTCATGGGAGTGTTATATCTGCACGATGCCTAAAAGGATGCCGGACGAAGGTTTGGATGCCATGCTCGATTGGGCGAGACAATTATACCAGAGGTATCCAGAAGAACTAGAGGATTTCGGTTATGTGTGATTAATAATTGGACTCAAGATAGCATGGTAAAATGGAATGTAATATGATTCTCGACACGTAAATGCATGCGAAGCATTTGAGTATTATGTGCATACTTAGAAAGTTGTTTCATGGTTTGTGTATGCTTGACATGGCCTTATATGAGATGCATGAGACACTTGCATAATTTCATTGTCATTTTTAGTTAGTTGGAAGGCACGTGCATGCTATGATTGTTGTTACTTATGAAGCGAGAGGCATGTGGATGTTCTAAAAGCCATTGTTTGAGTCTCAAAGGCTTTGATGATGTTTTAGATGCTAATATCCGACATGTGTGAATATTCTTGGCTATTAATTGCACCATTTGTAACACGTGTGGATTTATATGCTTTTATTTAGGAATCGAGGGACTTAAGTAGATGATAGGTTCCATCTTGTATATAGTTAAGGCAAAGCATAGGCTTTATTATTGATCTACCATTAACATATTTTGGTCAAATAATTATGAGGCTCTAATGCGAGGCATCCGTCTATACAAGGTTTACGATTTTTTATTTGTTATTGTTTAACATTTTTCAAGCCAAAAAGATATGGATCCCCTGCCTCACCGCTCCATGCGCTTCAATGTCCCTATGAGCATGGAGGTCACAGTTATGAACATGTGTAGGGAGGTCACAGTTGTGAACATAAAGCGAAAAGTCAAACATATCTTAATCGTACTTACCAAATAGACAGTCATGAATAAACTAGGTTTCCACAAGTGAAAAGCTAAACCAGAATTGGCAAAATAGCTAAGTTAACTCCATCGCTAACCTAGCCATGTCTCATGCAAAAACTGCACAAGAAAATAATGATAGTGTGTTCTGATAGAGATGCTGTCCGCAATCGATGTCCTAACTTTGACTAGTGATGGCACCCTTGCTGACGTCGCGTGATTTGAGTTCACACGCCTCTCGAGCAGCCTTTTTCGTCGTTCAAATGTCATGAACCGGCCTCTTTCCCGGTCATTTCTTCGGGACAACCCGATGCACAAGTTATCAACCGCCGCCGCGCGCACGATACTTTAGAAAATGGATCCTCAAGAGAGCGACGACGCGTGTGACACTTCGCCATCACTGCTCAACGAAAACTACGTTTAAGATGGTATTTTATAGTAGTTTCCTCTCAGAAAAGCCGATTGAGTCCCCCTTTTCGTCTAGAGGAATCCCTTCTCCTTGACTTGGTTGCACTTCAAGATTGGAATAATTATTAAAAAATTCATGAATCTCTTATATGGCAACTAAATGAATTTTAAATCTTTAGACGACTTATCGATGTAATCTTAAATATTTTAAAGATTTGTCAATGTAGTTCTACAAATTAATTTTAGCTAGAAATCAATGATGCAGACAATTTTTATAATGTTTTTAAAAGGTGTGAGTTTTTTTCTTTTTTCTTAGCTTTTTTCCTTATTTTCTTTCGCCAGTCACCGGCCATGTGAGGGTCGCCAAAATCTAGCAAGAGCCTCTCATGCCCATGCAAGGGTCCCCTAGCAAGGACGAACCTTGCTGGTAGTTGGCAACCAGCAAAGAGAAATAGGAAAAAATGTAGAAAGAGAAGAGAAACGAAAAAAAAAAAAAAATACATAAAATTTTAAAAAGTTGCAAAAATCATTAACGTTAGTGTCTTGTGCCACGTAGGATTGCCGGTCGACCGGCATTCATGTTAACGATTTTCGGCCAAAATTATCAAAAAATTAATGAGTAAATTGACATAATTGAAAGATTTAGAACTAAATTGGCCGCCCATAATTTAGAACTTTTTTGGGGAATATTCCCTTTGAGATGTGCATAGTCAATTCGCTAGCATAAGTTCCAACGCAATTAATGCTTTATCTGGAGGCGAAAATATGTTATTCAGATTATTATATGTAATTAAGCACACTATTGATTATTAATATTTTTTCCTTCTGCCAAATCCCCACTAGTGTCAGCATCTAGGTTGGTGAAACATGACGATAGGGTGTGCATCACAAGAAAACCAACTGAGAAAAGAGGTTTTCTTAGCCATCGCAATCAAATACCTAAGTAAGAAAATCAGGGTATCCCTGAGGACTTTACATGAAAATTGACGGGATTTGCATAACTTAAGGCAATTTTCAAGTTGCACCGTGAGAGAACCGTTGAGGACGTAATACCTTTTCTTTTCTTTTTTAATGGGCTCTCTTATCCTCTCCACTCTAGAAGAGTCATTTGATCAATTCAACTTCATGAGATCCTGATTCTATCGCAGCTCAACGTATCTTCCTTTCTTCTTTGCCGAAGAGCTTTGGTGGGTGTTGATGTGTTATGACATCTTGAGATAAATTGAGTCAATTAATTGAAAATATCTGATACAGCCTATCTAGTTAGTGTGCATCATTATCCGGTCATTTTTCTATAGTTTAGGATGGACTTTAACATCGCTTAGAACTTTAATATGCATCATCCTCCTAATATATGTTACAATATGATTGATTTTTCAAAATATGCATTTAATCAATCGGACTTTGTAAGGGTTGCAATGCCAGACACAAAGCAAATTAAGAAACGCAGAGAAAAAACCTAACATGAGAAGAGACGGTGGAATAACCACAAAGTAAGCCTTTTACTTAGGAAAAGTATCAAAAATGTCCTAAATCTATTGTATTGATACCAATTTGGCCCTAAACATTTAAATTAAACCACTTAGTCCAAAACATTTTTTCATTAGTATCAATCTACTCATCAAATTTAGGTTAGGAACTACAAAAAGTGGCACAATCGGTGTTAATGTGTAGATTTTTTAATATTTTAGTAATTTCTCGAATTTTTATAATTTCTTTTCTTTTTATTTTGCTTCTTTTCGTCGGTGGTCGGCATAGGCCATGGCAAACAGACGAGGGTGGCCTTGCCTGAACAAAGATCGCCCTTGCCAAGCCAGCCATGGCATGTGCTGGCCACCGGTGGAAAGAGAAGGGAAAGGAAAAAAAAAGGAAAAAAATTCTTAAAAAAATCATTAAAAATCATTAAAAAAAAAATCAACATCAACACTAATTGTGCCTCCTATGACCGTCAGCATATACGTTAACAATTTATGACCTAAAGTGGCCAGATGGGCTGTCAATATGAAAAGATTTATAATCATATTTGTCTATTTATAAAGGTTTATGATTCAATTGATACTAATATAACAGATTTTTTTGACTTTTTTTGGTATTTTTTTCCCTCTTGCTTTCTAAGTCAATCATTTTACTTGTTCAACAAAAGTTGCCATTCTGACCAAAACAAAAAAAAAAACAAAAGTTTCCATACTTTGGTGCTAATATTTGTTTATAAGAAACATATATAATAGTAGCATATATCGATGTTGGCATGCCAATGTGTCCACATTTATTATTAGAAGTACCAATAAGAAAAAAATTTCTTAGAAACAAGGTACAACATTTATAAATTTAGAAGAAATCATTCTATAATTTTTATTATTAAGTAAATAATAAATAAATAAAAAGGTCACATATAAACAAAGAAGGGGGCCCCGAGGGGTGGGGTGGTGTTGTTTTGGTGGTGGGGTAGTTGGGAAGTGGCCCAGAACAACGCTGTCCCCGGAAGAGGCTTCCACCACAGCCACACACGTACTAGCCGAGGGTAGGACCACCCTCACTTAAGGAGCCTTTATCTTATCTCCAGTAGAGATCATACCAAAAATTGTCAATAGCCGACACTAAGGGGGACCAACCCCCAAAAAAAAAAAAAAAAAAAAAAAAAAAAATCACTAAGGAAGAGATTGCAATTAATTTCAGACATTGCAAAAATCGAAAAGCTAGGAGGCCACTTGCTACAAAGTGCCAAAATCCAAAGGGCAAAATGTAATTTCCACATTGATAAATGAATTATCCCGCCTAAAGATGGTAAATTAATCAGCGGTATGTACGTGGCCAAATCTCCAACTAAAAGATAGTTGGAGTCAATATTGGGGGGAGGGACTTTGCAATCAATTTCAAGACTTCAGTGAAGACATTGTGAAATTCGAAAGGTTAGAAGATAATTTATAACGAGTGCCAAAATCTAAGCATCAAAATGCAATCCCCATCTATGTCGTCTATCGTTCGTCTTATTATTGCTCTATTTCCGTTCTAAATTGCCACTTATTGATCGTTGCGCTCTTTTATTAAGGCTATAACAAGTCAAGATGAGATGGCCTGCAAATTATTATTTTTAAACTACGGAGGTATTAGAGACTTTACAATTGATTTTAAGACTTCAGTGGGGACGTAGCATAATTCAAAAGGTTATGAGACAATTTGCATCGCGTGGCAAAACCTAAGCAACAAAATGCAATTCCCGTCATCTATCGATCATCTTATTCTTCCTCTACTTCCGTTCCAAATTGCCGCTTATTGATAGTTGCGCTCGCCTATTAGGGCTAGCAAGTCAAGACGAGAAGGGCCTGATAATTTTTTTTTTTAATCTACGGAGTCATCGGGGACGACCCTAATTGTCGTGTAGCACTCGCATTTCTAGAACCAAAGCATAGGATTCCCGTCAAACCACGTCTTGAAGATCCATTGATCACGTAGCTTCGTCGAACTTCGATGATCGGAGGCACGTGGAGGACTTATTTCACTTTGATCATACTTTAATCTTCCCGAATAAAATATACGTGAAGTGCATCGAAGTAGGGATCGTGTTGTCCTTTATTTGGAGGGAATTATGCCCAATTTACGTACAGTACTAGTACAGATATCGGCAAAATCTCCCATCGATTCAATATTTGAAAATTATAAAGACTCTTGTCAAATAGTTCCATTGTAATTAGTGATGTATCTGTTATTTAGTGATAATATATTTTATCAGCTTCACTCATCTTCTAGCATATCGACATGCACAATTTTCGGGAAAGGTTTTTACATCCTTTAGATTTTATAGCATGAAGAGATTCACTGGCAGAAAACCATTTCTTCAAAGATCGAGTCCGAGAAATTGATCATCAGAAATGATTTTAATACGTTAGTACATGAAAATGCGTGTGCTATTAGAGACACAAATTGAATTTAGCATTGGAAGAAGATGATAAGTTTTCTGGAATTATGAGAACGGAAGAAAAGGCATGCATTGAAAAAGGCTAGGAGTATTATTTAGCCCAATTTAGGGGAAGATGTGGTAGATGAGACGAGTGCAATAGCGGTTTAGGCAAAACCTACAGCGTTGTATATGTTGAAGTCACTCTGGACAAACTTTTCTTGATCCATCGTTTCTTCAATTTCAAGATGTTTGAGAGAATGATCACTTGAATGAATTAAATAAAGTCATTGACAATTTGGAAAATGTGGATGATAAGGTATTTGATTAGTGTTTGAAGAATAAAAAAATGTCCAATTTTTTGTAGTTATTGACAACTTGGAGAAATCTACAAAACGTGAAATTGACAATCTCATATGCAAATATCAAAGAAATAACTGTTGACGTAATGAAATAAAACAGCAATTAAGATAGTAAAGTCAATGTAACTCTTTGTAATCTCTATTTGAATAGCCACATAATACTCTTTGGAGCCCCTCTCTCCTGATACAAATCAAACAATTTTACCATCTTTCAATTATGTTACTTTCCTCTACTGCACTAGCAGAATATATGGTGTTAACCATGGCTACCAAGAAACCTATTTGCCTCAGAGATTTGCGCAGTGATTTGACTTTTCTTAGTCGTGATGCTCATACACCAATACATTGAATCTGAATAGGTTTTTCTTCGTGAGCAATTCCTGCAAAAAAAAAAAAAAAGATACTTATATGTTTTTATCAGATTCATAATAAACTAAAGGAAGGTTCTGATAATTTCAAAATCTGTTATGAGATTTTCTCAACAAATATATATAAAATATGCGGGAGACACACAAAGTAAGAGAAACCTCCATTCTTGTGGTTGATTATTCTGGGCTTGGGGTTGATCCAAGATTAGGAAACACTTGTGAGTATGCTTGATTGAGTAATTATAATCTCATCTTCTTTTCTTTTCTTTTCTTTTCTTTTTTCAATTGTAATCTCATCTTTACCAACCAACTTGTCACTCTCTCCTGGTAGAGTAAAGACATCGATGAATCTCGTAAACCATTGTGTTCAAATTTTATTTTTACAGATTATTTCTTACTTAAATCGTTTCATTTATTTACGCTCCCATATTAATTGTAATGTCATGAATGCTTGAATTATCTTACTCTAGCATGAGGTGTTTTTTCAAATACAGCATATGAGTCACATTAAATTATCGTGTCAGTGTCCTAATACTTTAAAGTTCATTCACAACAACCAAGACATATGGATCTAATCTTAATCTAAATTAAAAAATACAATTAATGAATCTTAGAGGGAGGAGATTTTTTTTTTTTTTTATCGGTCTTAAAGGGAGGAGTTTGAATAGTACAATCAATTGGTACGAGGACCTTGACCGTTCAAAGTACCGTCCGCATCAGAAACCATGCATGCAGGATCATGGCAATAAATACATTTAGTCAGTCGTACAATTCGAGATAAAATATATCTAGTTGTTCTAATCTCGATTTAAGTCTTGACGTACTAAAAAAAAATTTAAGCCATTCTTTTTTCCAAGTGGGAAGTCGGAAATGAAAAAGGAAGAAAACAGAAGGAGAGGAAAAAGAGAGTAAACGTGTACTTCTGCAAAGGAAAGAATGGAGGGAGAAAATACAAATTAAATTTAAATTGGGTGCGAAAATGACGAACCACCCACCAAATAATGAATAGTGACTGACAATTCGCATTGTGTCGAAGCAAAGAAACAAAAAGAACGTGTATACATATGTCGAATTGTCTCACTTCGTGTTGTAACAAATGATCAATTACTCATGATTTTAATAATGGCATGACACGAACCCATCTCTATCGAACCCAAACCTGTTTAATTCAGAATCATGTTGTATCGTGCAAATGAATCATATTGAGAATTTTGGGCCTAACAATGATTCAATGCAAATGTTAGGATGGGGCCCAAAAATTTCTTCCCGTCCTTTTTTGTCTCCCCTCAATTTTTTTTTTTCCTTTTCCATTAAGAAGAAGATGGATATATGTCCTACAAGTCCTAAAACTTGTCGTGAAAATGTAATTAAATCATAAAATTTTTAATGCAATCAAATCATAAAACTTATCAAATTTATGCAATTAAATCATTATGTTAACACCATCAATTTTTCTAACGAAAAATGCCGACGTCGTATTTTTTAATTAATTTATTTTTCCTTCATGGAATTTTTTTATTTTTTTACTTTAAATATTATTTAAATAATAGTAAAAAAACTAAAAAGAGCTAAAATAATTTTTTTAAATGGAAAAAAAAAAAAAGAACAAAAAAAGGTGTAGGGATCGTGGATGCCGGTTCGTTGCAACCGCCACCCATCGCCCAAGGGTGGCTGGCCATCGTCGGCCCCGGGCGGGGGCCAACGACCTTGCAAGGCCTGGGCGAGGCTCGCCCAAATCTAAGCAACCCCGGCCCTCACTTAAGGTCAACGCTCACCCAGATCTAAGCGAGCCTCATTGGCCCTCGCCCAGGCCAACAATAGCCAACCCAACTCCATTGCCTAGGATCGGCAACCTTCACCAGCCACCCTTCGACAATAGGTGATGGTGGCAACGCTCAACTAGCAACCCCAATCCCTGCTCCTTTTTTTCCAGTTTTTTAAATTATTTTAGCCTTTTCTAGTTATTTACTATTATTTAAATAAGATTTAAAGAAAAAATTTTAAAAATACCACATTAGCATTTTCCATTAAATAAATTGACAGTGTTAATGGAAAGGCTCGATTATACCAATTTGACAAGTTTTAAAACTTGATTACATTTTTGGAAAGTTTTATGACTCAATTGCATTTTCGCAACAAATTTTAATAATTGTAGTGCACATATCCCAAAAGAAAAAGCCTAAAAGTTATACTTTCTTTGTGGCATAATGAGGATGGTGTTGAGAATTAAAAGCTTCATATATATATTGAGTTGTACCTACACATATTTTCCTTTTTTTAGGTAAGTAATAATTGGAGAAAATTACCTTAGACACTCTGCATATTTCACCCAACGACCCTCTATAATTGCATTGTTTGTTTTGGTCCATGTAAATTAATGGGCGCATCTAGTCTCTCCTACCAATATTCGCCAATGTTCTACATTTTTTTAATAAACTTAGACGATCACCCAAAGACGATCACCCAAAAAGAAAAAATTATAGGACGATAAATGATAATGTGATTGTCTGGTTTATCAACACATTCCAAGGCGATCCATGGTAGAACTTCTGACGTGGATTTTTCTCTCTTCTTTCTGGGTAAGTATATGACTTGGGGAAAGTTCACACCATGTCAATGCGTGCGCCAAATATGCATTCCAATTCAATTTTGGATGGTTGATTTTGCTTTGAAAAAGTAAGCCTAAAGAGCACGTATCATTTGTTTGGAAGCATATTCCGAAACAAAATCTTTCACGGGGTGGTCAACGAAATGGAAATTGTGTTGCCAATAGGTATTATCTTGGATCACGACCCTAGACACGAAACCATCGTGTGAATGCTTACTTTTCACCATCTGTCATCCTCAATCTCAAGATCCGCTTCTCCTATAAATGCAAGACCCCAGTTTTTTTAATTAGGGCGGTTAGGGCATATTGTAACCCGTCTTCTTGTTCTTCTTCTTCCCTTTCTTTCTTTCTTCTTCTTGAGGAAGCCATGGAGTCCCCTAAGAAGTCCAACAAGATCAGCGAAGTGGTTCGACTCCGGCAGCTCCTCAAGAAGTGGAGGAACTTCGCAAACTCGTCGAAAACTGCCCCAGCTGCCACAGCACCAGCCACCGCTGCCGTGAGCCCAAACCGCGGTGGCATTCACAAGAGCATCAGCTTCCTCAAAAGAACGATCTCTTCTCTATCATCAGAAGACGATGATGGCAACAACAACAACAAGAAGCACAGCAGCGGCAACAGCAAGGTTGTCCCGAAAGGCTTCCTTGCAGTCTGCATCGGCGAAGAGCTTGAGAGGTTCGTCATCCCAATGAACTACTTGGGCCACCCAGCGTTCAGGTACTTGCTGCGAGAGGCCGAGGAGGAGTTCGGGTTTCAGCAGACAGGCGTCCTGAGGATCCCATGCGACGTTCCAGTGTTCCAAAGTGTCGTGAAGATGGTGGAGGGAAAGAAGAAGAAGAAGAAGAAGGTCGTCAACAATGGCAGGTTGGTGGTGAAAGTCCAGTGCAGGCTCGATGCAGACGAGATGTGTGGAGGTCTCCTGTTGGACGATGGTGAGATGTTTCACTCTCGCCATCATCCTTGGAGCCCTTTATGCAGATGAATCGTCTTCCCCTCTGTGTTCTTGCTTAGGTCTTTTATATTATTATACCAGACATGTTGCTTCTTAGGAGATATAGGCTATACTTTATACTCTATGTCAATAGATAAACAGATACAGAAAGCATAGAGAAGGGGATGTAGTGTTGACCTGTTTTTAAATGGAGATCTTAACCTTCTAAATGTAAATCATCTTAAACTTGCTCCCTCCGACTATCTTGATTCATCCTAAAGTTATAATTGGTGCAAATTATGTTACACAGACCTTAACTTCAATATTTCCAAAATAGAAAATGGCCCTTCATCTTGAAAAACAACGCACCCTCCAAACCTCTAACAACCAAAATCTTTCTGCCCCCACAGATTAAAAAATGATATGATTCGACCTGAAGCCATTTGAATGTTGTGGATAACAGCAGGGCTCAATAACTAATGTGTATTAGAATTGCGTCTCACTGCCCTTGTCACCCAGCATCATCACCACTTCTGTCGTTGTCATCGCTCATCGCTCATCGCTCATCTCTCTCCCTGCCTTGTCACCCAGCAGTTCATTAGCAGTTCATATGCAGAAGCAATTGTTCGATGCTTTAAAAGAAAGAGGTTTATAACGATCTCTCTCTCTCTCACACACACATTCATGACATACGAACACGAATCTTGCTTATTAATAACATCACAAGGCCTCACTCATCCGCTGGGAGACCAAGGGTGTTTAAGACACTCTAACCCCTGACATCCTTATGAGTGTCAGCCGCACCGCTGGAGATACTCCCTTCATTCAATGTGTGGTTCGGTCCATTCTTACTCTCTCTGCCATCTCAAAAGCTTGTCTAGAGCTACACCTTAACTAAGCCTTCTTGTTCTGGTGATCGCTTCCTGCAACAGCTTCGAAACCGGCCCAGTTAAAGAATCAGCACGCCTGGCGGTTCATGGGTCGACCAGTTCAACCCAGTTGTGCACTTCTCGTTCCGATTAATTTGATTTATTAATTATTATTATCTTCCTAAGACGCATCCATCGCGGAGCTCGGATGATTGAGGCCATGGATTCCATTTTGGAGGTCAGGATGTCGAGCCCCTAGTCTTTCTTATGCAATTTCACTTGTTTAAATAATAAATAACTTATAGCTCTTAAACGATAAAGAGGTGGCCGCACTGTGGAAAAAGAACCCACTTGCTTTTCAAGTGTGCAGAGGATCCATCTCATAATGTCTAAACAAACGGTCAAACCGTTCTCCCGTTCAACACCGGCTCGATAGGTTGAATCTGGCCCACGCTGGATTTGAGCAGCTCGACAATCCGGTTTTCTCCAAAACCAGACCGGATCATTGTCCGTTCTACCATTTGAATCGGATAGTTTGGCTCAGATTGGGTGTCCAGACCAATCACTGTCGTACTCTACAGTTTGAACCAGCTAGTCCGGTCTGGATTTGAAAACGCTGCTGAGTCGGAACAAAAAATAATGACAGAGTGTTTATAATAGTTCAACCCCAATTTAGGTTGTTTGATATGCATCTATAGGTGTGATTAATTATAGTCATGGTACAAATAGAAACATAATTATAGAAAGACATCATAATACATATAAGTTGCTCATCAATACTCCCCCCCCCCTGCCCAAAAAAAAAAAAATCCGATAGGTGTAACAACAGAGAAATTGGATTTGTAATAATAGCATAAGAGAGGAAGGCCCTTGGTGAAGCTTTATGCAACCCGATCTGTTGTAGCCACATGGTGAACTTGCACAAAAAGGCCATCAACATATTTGGCTTGAGATAAAAGCATTTCGTTAAAGTGATGATGAGCCTCAATGCCAAGAAAATAGTGAAGTGGTTCAAGATCATTTATACCAAATTCATGTGAGAGTCAATTAATTAAAGACCTTAATAAATGAGCAATATCACCGATGATAAGAATTTCATCAACATACTGTAAAAGATACGGACGGCCCCAAGAATAAGCATAGAAGAATAACGAAGGATTAGCCTTACTCACCATGAAATCCAAAGAGAATAAGATATAATAAATAAATAAATAAAAACTACTAAAGTGATGAAACCGTGCAAGTGGAGCTTGTTTTATATCGTAGATGGGTTTTTGGAGGTGACAAACGTGATTCGGGAAATCAAGATGAAAGAAACTAGAAGTTTGGCACATGTAAACTTCTTCACAAAGGATGTTGTGCAAGAAGGCATTCTTAACATCAAGTTGATGTATAGCCCATCCCAATGAATTCACAATAGTGGAAACAAGCCTAATTGTAGTGGGTTTAACCACTAAGCTAAAAATCTAGTAATAGCCCGATTTGGCCTGTTGCTTAAATTCTTGTGCAATAAGGCGAGTTTTAAATCGTTCGATAGTTCTATTGGATTTTCCTTAAGCTTAAAAACTCATTTACAACCGATTAAATTCTTAGAATAATCGGGTGATACAAGATCCCATGTGTAATTAGTGACAAAAGCATTAAATTCATCTACCATGGCCTCTTTCCAACGTGGGTCAAGAATGGCCTTAGAGTAGCAAGTCAATGTCTCTTCTTGAAAAGAGTGAGAGATTAAAAAAAAAAAAATCGGGTTTAGAAATTCTAGATTTGGCATGAGTCTGTATAGTATGGGTGGAAAGAGAAGAAAGAGGAGTGGAGGAACTAGATGCAAATGTAGAGAGGATTTACGGGTTTAATGTCTATGGGATTTGGTAATGAGAAGAATTAGGTTGGGACACAATGAGTAGGTTGAAAGGGAGGGGCAGTGAAAGCGAAAAAGAATTGGAAGCAAATTAGGAAGGCCAAGAGGAGGATAGAGGGGGGATAGGAGGTTGGACTAGAGAAGTTGAGAGAGGCAAACGAGGAGCTTGAGGGCTATAAGAGGTAGAAAGATTGATTGGAAGAAACAAAAAAGTGAAGGGGTTGAACTGGAACGTTGAATTATAGGATTAAGAGTTGAAGGATTTTGTGAAAAGGGAAAATTCTCATCATCAAACTAAACATGACTAATAGAAACACAACCACTTAATAGATCATGGCAATGATAGCCTTTGTGATTCATCGAGTATACAAAAAACACACCTGGCATAGAATGAGGTTATTAGTGACACAAGACAAAAGAAAAGGATAACAAGCACACCCAAAATCCAAAAGAACAAGTGATCGAATCGAAATCCAAATAAACAGTGGAAAGGAAAAATATTAAGTAGGACTAGAGGGGAAAGCCGATTAATAATGTAAATAGCAAGGAAAAGACCATCAACCCAATATGAATGAGGCATATGAGCATGGATCAATAAGGTTCAAGATATTCTAACTTAGGTGTTTGATTTTGTGTTCTGACGGATCAATACGAGATGAGGTGTCTAGATAAGAAAAGCATTGAATAATACCATTGTCACGTGACTATGTTGGAACGAATTACTAGTATATTCACCTCCCGCATCAATTTGTAAAAATTTAATTTTGGCGTTGCATGGATTTTCAACAAAATAGCATAAGCGATGGAAGTGTGTAGGAACTTCAAATTTGTGGGAAAACCTCAAGTAAATCGAGAGTAGTCATTAATGAATAACACAAAATATTTGAGACCAAAATAAGATAAAATTAGACTCATCCATACATTGGAATGAATTACAACTAGAGAAGATGCATGATGACTAACAAAATCAAAAGGCAATCAATGAGATTTGCCCACAAGACTAGACTCAGAAGATACCGACTTAGAATTAGAATTGCAAACACAACTCAAATTTGTTTATTAGAATGGCCAAGATGAGCATGCCAACAAGTGAGTGAAGCAGACGAAGCCACAATAAGATGTGAGTGAGATAATAATAATGAGTTGGAAATCGAATAAAGACCATGACAAGGATAAGCTTAGAGGATAACTTTTCGGTTCATTGGTCCTTCAAAGAAAAATAAGAACCATTAAAATCAATTGTATAGGAATTTTTAGGGCAAAATTGAGTAACTGAGTAAAGATTGTGAGCAAAACTAGGGATATGATAGATAAGAGATAACAATGAAGATCGAAAATCGGTATGTAAAAGGGCTTTATTGACTTGCTTAATAGGCAATAAACAACCATCGCCAATTGAGACTTTTGTTAAATCGTAAAATGGTCTAAGATTTAGAATTTTACCAATAGCACTAATCATGTGTGCCAACGCACCACCATCAAGATACCACATTAGATCATAGGTCTCACCACCTAAGAGAACTAAGAAGGAGTCCAACGGATTAGTGGCAGTAATTTCATGGTTGAGTCATTATCGACATTGTAGTGCATTGTGCCTGTTGAGAAGATCATTGCCCCTCTCTCTGGAGTTCTCCAGAACTCTCTCTCTCTATTCCTCCAGTCTTCTCTCTCTCTCTCTCTCTCTCTCTCTCTAGACAATTCCAAGCCAATTTCCCTGTCAAAAGAGAAGCCGCAATTGTTGACAAATGGGTCAACAAGTTGCAATAAAATAATAGGAAGAAGAGATATTTGGTGTGGGAAGTCGGTGGATGTGCAAACTTTACACCCTATAAATAGGGGATCTTGTCTCTTGTGTGCGTGTAAGGGGTGTTGTGTAAAGTGCAGTGAGTGTAGAGTGTAGGGGGTAGAATGGTAGGGGGTCATGTACATAGTGTGTTGTGTGTGGCGTGAAAAGAGAGTTGTATAAAGTGTGCAAGAGTGTTGTGTGGTGTGAGGTGTGGTGTGCGACGTGAGTAAAAGAAATAAAGAGAGAAGAGAGTAGTCCATCAGTGAGAGTGAGAAAGAGAAAGTTGTAGGAGTCAAGGCACTCTGAGTATTGTAGGAGCTAATTTGCTCTAAGTATTGTATATGGTGTGAGAAAATATTGTACTAGTGAAAGTCATATCTCGTGAGTTATATTTGTACCACGTTTCCGTAGGATTCAACAAGTGGTATCAGAGCAGGTTGTTGGAGACCGTGCGAACATAGTGGTCAGAGAACATTGTAAGTGAGTAAGCGGTTAGGGATCGTCGTGCCAAGGAGCAGAGTACATCGGAGTTTTGCCAGTGCACAATTTGGGATTGTGAAGTCGGTTGGTCTAGGACCAAGCTTACTTGGTATAGTGTGGGGCATTATACTCAAGTCATGATGGCAGATTTCTTGAGTTCAGTGAACGGCATGGAGAAGCTCAACAACTTCAATTATAATAATTGGAGTACCCACATGCAGTATGATTTGCTTGGACAAGATTTATGGGATATCGTTGGCGGCAACAACACCACACCACCCTTGGATGGGCAAATGAGAAGAATAATAATTCACGGGTTAAGGCCGGAATATAACAATATTGTTACGGCCACCCTTGGATGGGCAAATGAGCCAACTCTAATAGAGTTGGAAAATATTTTGGCCAATCAAGAGGCCTTAGATAAACAAATCCCTAAGGTCACAATTAAATATGATGAAAGTGCCCTCTTTAGTAATAAAAGAGGGTTCAAGGGCCATAATAGAAATAGAGCAGGTGCAAGAGATGGCAAACCATGGAAAATTCATGGAGATTGGCGAAGGCAACTAGAAGAGAAGGGTTATCAGCTAGGAGGAGCTCATCAAGATCATGACGACGACGACGATGAAGATAAGAGCAACAAAAGTCGCAACAAACGGTGCTATGTTTGTGGCAAGGTAGGACATATTGCCAGAGTCTGTTGGTATAGGCGGAAAGAAGGAAGTGTTGTCACTTCCTGCAAGAAGGAGATTGAAAACGAAGAAGAATGGGACTTTCAAGCACCTGTTGCAGTGAAGGAATGAGAAGAGCTTGCAACCACTTGTATAATTGAGTTGGATAATTTGACAGGTTCTATCACGACCCCGAATAAGAGCAAGCCAAGGAAGAACTCGAAGAGGCGACTAACAACACCAACAGGCAGTCATGAAAAGAAACTGCAAGAGATGTAGGAGATGATAAAGAAACTGAAAGTTAAGAAGACAAAGATGGAGAATATGTTGAAAAAGAGGGACAAGATGCTAAGACAAAAGGATCGAGAGCTCAAGGCAAAAGAAAGGGAGCTATAGAAGTTCTGATGTGAGTTTAAGAAGTTGAATAAGCTTCAGGACCTCAAAACCACTATGATGTTCCCAATTGGTCATACTGAGAGATATATCAAACACATGGAGGAGAAAAAGGAAGGTTTCTTTGAGAAAAGAAGGCCATCCACACCTTACATCCCGTGGTGCAAGGATCGGTGGAATAAGATTGAGGAGAAGAAATTTTATGAGAAAAATGATCAAGATATCTCCACTAAAGTGCTTCGGATGGGACTAAATTGGTTGAAGCACAAAATAAAAGTCACAAATGAGAGGCTTGATCGAATGAGTTCCAATCTCAAAATTCTTATAGGAGACATGCTGAATACGAAGACCGAATTGAGTGAGAAGAAGGAAAAGGAGACTAAAGAGCAGAATTAATTGGTATTACAAAAATTCAAGGATCACAAAACTCTGTGGAAAGACGTAGCAGGAGAAGCAACTGAAGATGGAGCCATAGGGCCATCCACATATGAGGAAGCTTCGCATTATGCTAAATGGAGGAAGACAGTTGAAGAGTCCAAAAGCAATATCGGCATAGCTACTATATCTAAATTAAGAGAGAGTAGTCGATGAGGGGGAGTGTTGAGAAGATCATAGCCCCTCTCTTTGGAGTTCTCCAGAACTCTCTCTTTATTCCTCCGGTCTTTTCTCTCTCTCTCTCTAGACAATTCCAAGCCAATTTCCCTGTCAGAGGAGAAGCTGCAATTGTTGACAAATGGGTCAACAAGTTGCAATAAAATAATAGGAAGAAGAGATATTTGGTGTGGAAAGTCGGTGGATGTGCCGACTTTACACCCTATAAATAAGGGATCTTGTCTCTTGTGTGCGCGTAAGGGGTGTTGTGTAAAGTGTAGTGAGTGTAGGGGTAGGGGGTCTTGTGCAGAGTGTGTTGTGTGTGGCGTGAAAAGAGAGTTGTATAAAGTGTGCAAGAGTGTTGTGTGGTGTGGTGTGCGGCGTGAGTAAAAGAAATAAAGAGAGAAGAGAGTAGTCCATCTGTGAGAATGAGAAAGAGAAAGTTGTAGGAGTCAAGGCACTTTGAGTATTGTAGGAGCTAATTTGCTCTGAGTATTGTATATGGTGTGAGAAAATATTGTACTAGTGAAAGTCATATTTCGTGAGTTATATTTGTACCACATTTCTGTAAGATTCAACAGTGCCCAACCATGTTATAGATCTAACAAGAAAGATGAGGCCAAAATTTGAGAATGCCTTCCTAAGTAAATGGAGGAACATAGGGCCTCGAACCACCACGAGACCAACTAGAGGAGGGGGGGAGTGATCAGCATAGAGGAATGAGAATGACTATGAATTGAATCGATCATAGGATGATTGCCTACCCAATTAATCATGCGAGAACCATCCACCTTGTCCTACAATGACATCCACCCCGAAACCCTCAAAACGGTGGATTGGCTAAAGTGGCATGACTGATCAATGGATGATGGGTATCGGATGAAGATGAGGCATTTGATTTTCGTAGAATTCGTTCTCCTTGGATGAGGAGGTGTGACCACTAATCACTTAAGGAAAGAATTGTAGAGCTGTTGGTGACCATTGTGACGAATGGACCATACTCAGATGGGAGCCCATTGAGGACTTGAATCACCAAGCCTTGATCAAAGACAAAGCAATTGATTGTGGTAAGAGAGTCCGCAATTGACTTCATATGCTGAAGATAGTCAAACATTGACCGATTGGGTTTCTTAACAATTTCTGAAAATCAAGTTTTAGTCCAATTTCCTTGACCACACAACGATTAGGAAAGTGTCATCTTAGATCGAGCTAAATCTCCCAACATGTCCGAAGGTCATGAACTTCATGGAAAATTTCAATTTTACGAGGGTTGAATGTATAAAACTATGAATACATTGGTCTATCTTGATCCATGTGGAATAGGATATATTGATTACCACAATGCCATTTCGATCATTGATAAGCTTTGACAGACACGAAAAAGACATATCCAAATAGGCCAACAAATCATTGTAGATTAGAATAGGTTCAAACTAAGATTTCCATAGAAGATAATTGTATGCATCAATTTTCACGAAGATGAAGAGACTTGTGATGTTTTTTTTTTTTTTTTTTTTTTTTTTTTTTGGTCGAAAGTAGGAAGCTGAGCATTAAGTAACAAAATTACAACAGTCTAAAGCATCAATACATAATAGGTCGACTAAAAAGGGAGGGGGGAATTGAGGCCAATTAGAGGGAAGAAAATGAAGTCTATGGGCCTTGGCAACCCAATCAGCCATAGCATTCGATTCCCATCGACAGTGCTACATAATTAGGGTTGGAAAAGACGGAGGAGCATAGCTACTTCAACAAAGAGAGCCCGATTTTCCCAGGGAGTTCGGCTAGGTTCGTGAAGCGTCAGCACCATCTCCCGGTAGTCCGACTCAAGAATAAGGTGATCTTCAGATCTTCCTCTTTGTAGCAGATAACGAAGTGAAAAAGTGAGGGCTTGAATTTCTATTTGCAGGGCAGATGCAGATTTGATTGTGCAGGAAAAGCCATCGATCAGCGTTCCTGATGAGTCCCGACAAACACAGGCTATTAATCCTTCGTGAGAAGCCATAGGGAATGAACCATCAATGTTTACCTTCAACACACCCGGATCGGGGGGATGCCATCTCTGAAGCACGGGTTGAGGTCGTGGATGACGGATCAGCGACGAAATTGATTGCATGGTCGTGAGCAGCAGCAAAAATCAAAGCAACTAAGTAGAGGAAAGAAGAGGTGAAGGTGGGCAAAATACTGCTAAGAGGTGATGGAAATTTTGGATTAATGGAAAGAGAAGATGATCGGTAAAGAGATGGTAGAGGAAGAAAATTTTGGAGATGTATCGAACATTGTTGAAATAGTAGTTGGAGCAAAGGAAGTGTTGATTTGAGGCAAAGATGTTGAAGAATTTAATATGTTTTCTAGCTCTGCTACCAAGTTGATTTTTAGAGCCAAAAAGAAAATAACGATAAAGTGTTTATGGTGGCACCACCCTAATGAGGTTGTATGATATGTATTTATAAGAGTGATCAATTACAATCAAGATACAGATAAAAACATAAATGTAGAAAGACCCCAAATCACACATAAATTACTAATTTATACCACTCATCAGATCGCATTAGGGCCAAGTTCATTCATAACGCGAGCCAAGTCCTAAAAAGAGTAGTCCACGTAAAAACAAACAAGATGACTACGAATAATATCACAAGTCTCCAGTCATCTAATGTAGAATTTGGGTGTCACATATCTTATTTATTAAATAATTCTAGATAGAGAGAGAGAGAGAGAGAGAGAGAGAGGAGATTCAGTAGGCTTGCGAGTTTATCAATGTACGAGCTTGAACTCAATTCAACAAGATACTGAAGTAGCTCAAAAAAATAGTCCTTGGATCCGCTAGCAACATGCTGCAAAGTACATATAGAGAAAGGACATGAATACCCACTTCAACAATCTAATTCCTAGTGTATAGCCAGTTATGGATAATGACTCAAGACATAAAACCATGCTTAGAAATATTTGGATAAACCGAACTGATGTTGTCCCAAGTTACTTGAACAGGTTCGTGTCTCAACAACTCCGAAGCAAATTTAACATAAGAAGACACCGGAAGAAAGAAGCTTCCAACTAACATGATCAAGCACACTAGGATTCTAAAAGGTTATCTTACAAATGGTAGCTCGAATATCAACCTATCTTCTTATTTTTTTGCAACAGGCCAAATCCAAGTTGCATCTCCCAATAGTTTGTGAAACCTCGCTTTGACAATGGAAACGATAAGGTCTTGAGCACAGATGCTAAGGTACCTGAAATAGGCCTCAAACGGAAGCAATGTCGCCCTTAGAAAACACCGGCACATCATTGACAAAGTATGAATGCATTGATAGGTCTTGAGCACAGATGCTAATAAGAGAGGGAATTTTCATGGAGTTAGCAAATACTCGATTGTCATGGAGTTCATGACGAAGAAGTTGGCGTGGCTGCAACACTATGGATCCGGACCGTTGGTTATCCTCAGGGCTTCAAGGTTGACCTCCATGAATTGACAAATTGTAGGCCTCCGTTAATGGTGGACTTGAAGGTTATCTTTAGGGGAAAAGGGTTTGCGACAAGAAGACCACCCTCTGTCCCTTGTCTTCTTGTTTTGATTATTAGTGTTATCACTCTCTTATCACTTATCAGCCTCTGTGCTCTAAAAATAAATCGTGTATTTGGCAATTTTCTTGACATTTGATGATGAACTATTCTTTGCAATTTGGGGGGCAATGTCAAATTGCTATCAAAATGCATCATTCGTTTTACTGAAGTATAGATTTTATCGAACTCATCCATTTTTCCGATCCTAATTGTTACACCTTCCTAAGCGAAACCTCTATATTAGACATTTGTCAACTCAATTTTGAATTTTCTCTTAATTTTGAGCAAGGGTGAATTTGCTAGAATCTGCTTTTCCTTTCCAATCCTCAAGCTAGATATATTTGAGAAAACGGCTCTAGATGTCTTATATCTTATATATTATATGCAATCAAGTCATAAGATTTACAATTGGTATAAACTAGTCATACACCATTTATGAAAAGTACAATCGTAACCTAAAATCTCAGTTGCTACAATCAAGTCATGAACTATAAAAGAAAAACACACATAATCAATTCTTAAATCTATCATGAAAAGTACAATTTAAAGCTCTTCAGTGTAGCACAATTTCAAACGCTGTAAACGGACTTGATGATCACATTTCTTGCAAAAGATTTTGAACTTCCTTGCATTTTTTTTTTCGGTCATAAAATACGGCTTTCATTACTAATCAAAGGATGGATAACGAGAGTTTCCGAAATCAAGACATAAAATCAACCAAAGGGGATGGGGAGGTTTTGGTCTCAATTGCTTTTCGTACGAGACTAGATCATTGGCTAGACGCCGCCAAGCAACCCAAGCCACGCCTAAGCCAAATGGGCCTAAAGGACAACATGAGCAAATTTGGACAGAGCCATTTATTTAGAAAGTCCGACCTAACCCGAACAATTAGACATTATTTTTATAAGATGGAAAGGCTTAAGTGACAAGCCAAGCTTGACCTTAAGTGTGACATCCTGAATTTCTAGTATTGTTTTCAATTGAATAAATCGAGCCTTTCATCGACGCGTCTATAGTGCTATTCTCAGAACCGATCACTCATAAGATAACTAGACTATATGAGAAAGTCATTAAAATATTTTAATGCAATGGACTTGATAATTCAACTAGAAGTCAACTACTCGATCATGCTAGTCTGTAAGGGTCATTACAGCATTGTCAAAATTGACTAGAGATCAGGGATAGGCCAATTCGACTGAGATGTGTGATCAAAGTGTGGGTGATTCCACCTGATGGCCAAATTCTCGTCGAACGACACTAGACCGATTTTCTGTCGTTTTGAGTACCTTATGCCCATAATTGAAACCTCGAGATTTTCACAACCACCGAGAGTTGCCGATATGTCGAGTGGTTTCATTGTGGCTCAAAGAAAATCGACCATGGATCATTTGCACTAAAAATCTCTGAAAATTACCCAGTAATCTATGTCACACTAAAAACATGCCTAAGTAAAATTAACTGCGAATTTAAGTCCGATTTCAGAAATTGAAGATTCTGTCATGTCACAATAAATTCTAGGACGTCGACTCAGTCTCAAAAGATTTTTCTGAAATACGAGATTTTTTGAGAAAAAAATCAGCATAGGACCGTTTTTGTTCAGAAAAAATACCGGGATCATTTTTGATCGCGTATTTGGAATGCAAGATAGATCCATAGGTGAGGAAAAATATCAATTGGAGCATTGAAATGTCAATTCAATTTATAAAGGCCATATGAGATTGAATTGAAGATGAAACTATGTCCAATTGAAGCCAAAGCCCCTCAAATTCGTATGCCCCCCCTTCCCCTAGCCATTTTGGACCAAATTCGTATGCTCGTTAAACAATAGAGTTTTTCTCACTAATCCCTTATTAGTATGCTAATGGTGCTTATGAGTTTATTAGATTTAATTAAGTACAATTATGTGGATATATTAGATTAGAATAATTAAATTAGAGACTTATTGATGCATGTTAGGCAAATGGTTAGTGTAGTTAGCAAGGGAATAAGTCCTAATATTTATTGAACGAGTCTCGGTAATTTTCTAGGCTTGTCTCAGCTTCCAATTAGGCATTACGGGCCTAAATTGGATTTATTGCATTTATTTAATATTTTTCATATTTATTTATTTATATATTTATTTTCCGAAAATTAGACTAGGATAGTTGACGACCGAAGTTTTATGCTTATTATTGTGGTGCAATCCATTTATTTATTTGAGCACTAAATCGTGTTAAATTGATTTAAATATAATTTATGATTTAATTCCTAAGTTAATTAAATTTGGTAATTAAGTGGAAAATTATCGGGTGTCGGTTTACAGTGTCAAAATTTTATTTTAGAACTGTTGAAAATAGTTGGAGGTTTAAAAGTGAAAATCTTATATTTTAGTTAAGGCCAACCGTGTAACCACGCACGAGTATTTTTATCAGAAAAGATAAAAATTGTGAATTGATTAAATGATCATTTATCAATATACTATGAAAGTATGGCTGGCAGCTTCTAGTGAGCATATATACCATTATCAGCATACTATGAAACCATGGCTGGCAGCTTTTGGCAAACATGTATAATATACCATATCAGAAATTGAGGTAGCTCTTGGCGAGCATATATATATAGTATATTATCTCATTATTTGAGACAGCTTCTGATGAGCTATACTACCTATTATCGGCTTATATTAAGTAGTCCTGAGTATGATCGAACTTATAGATAGTATTGATTGAAATGGCGGGGGAATGGTCATCGTTGACATGTAATTGACTAGATCGATTGATTAATAATTTGATCCGATGCGGTGAATTGATGTGATTCCTATATATCTGATATATACTGACTTGTAGGAAGGAACTAAGGCCAAGGTAAGTCCTCCGACTCGTGTTGTACTTAGGCAGCTTTTTGAGTGTATTGGCTTCCTATTCGGGTCTTAAGGGATAGAACTTGCTAAGACGTAGTCTCACTGGTTATTGAATAACCATTTTCAGATCCTTAGATGGCTATAGTGAAGGACTGGAGGCCCGAAGTGTAGAAGGTGAAGCTTGAAGAATTGACGATCCTATTGGACTAGTTAATTATAGGACAATTCTCTTTTGATAAGAGTCGATTCCCTTTTGCAGACCTTGTTTTATGAACTTGTGGTTTAAAACTTGACTTAACAATTCGGCTTGTATATATTTGCACTATGGTTTGCAATGTATATCAGGGTGGTTGCTTTTAAAGTGGAAATTTGGAGTCCTACTTTCATATCCCATTATTTTATTGTTTGGGGATTATTTATATGCTTCCGTATGCATATTAAAATGAATGGGTCGACGATGCGTCCTGGGACGTTACTATTATATCGACCAGCTAAGGGATGGGTGCGTGCCCGAGGATCGGGGTGTGACATCCCCGTTTCAGTGGTATCAGAGCAATGGGTAGGGATTGGAGTGATTAGGTGCAATGGACCATAGGATAATGGTAGGAAAGACATTTAAATTCATGTCTAGTGCATGTCGATGCTAGATGATTTGTAAAATTGTTTGTCGTGTGTGTATCGCTCATCTTCTAATCTAGTGTGGATTTGGAAGACAGGTTTCAGTGGAAAAAGCTAAACCATGAGCAAGCCGGAGCAGAGGACTCCAAGTAAGAGAACCGTTAGGCTTACGGCTCGGGTTAGGTTACTGACTACGGTCAGTACCCGAGAAGGCTGCGGTAAAATGCCAGTACAAGCTAGCACTAGTGGCGAAGCACCACCTCCTGTTGGTGCTAGGGTAGTAGCCCCTGATAGTCCTAGGATCGAAGGGATCATGCGAGTGCTAGAAGTTATGGGTAACATAATGGATCAGCAAGCACTAAACCAAGTCGTCGCTGTTGAAGCCGCCGCTTAAGCCACTGCTACTACTACTGTTGCCGCTACTGCTAAAGCCACCCTTGTTGTTGCACTTGTCACCGCACCTGTTGGAGGTCCGCCAGGAATTGTGGTCGTTGAAAAGCCAATTCACAAGCTAGTTGAGCAATTCTTAAAATTGAACCCACCTTAGTTCATTGGGACAGGAGACCCTAAAGCTGCTACTTCGTGGATCCAAAAATTGGAGAAAGCTTTTACACTACTGATGTGCAACGAAATTGAGAAGTAGTCATTACAACTTATCAATTGGAGGGAGTTGCAAATATTTGGTGGAGGACTACCCAAGGAGCAACATTTCCTAAAGGTATTGTCCCAAAATGGAACGCCTTCCTATAGGCTTTTAATGACAAATATCTCTCAGAGACTGCCAAAGAAGTGAAGATGGCAGAATTTCAACATCTTTGCCAAGGTTCCCTCACAGTCGACCAATATGAGGCGAAGTTCGTTGAACTTTCGCAATATGCTCTTAAACTGATTAAGAATCCGGCAAATTGAGTGAGAAGGTTTAGGGACAGATTCAAACCAGATTTAAGAAGCATACTGGTTTCTTTGGATCTGAGAACTTACAATGACCTTTATGGGAGAGCCTAGAAGATCATAACGAAAGAGTCACCTCGTCTGGGCCAAAGTTTAACTTCCATAAAGAAGCAATCTAACAGGGAAAGAGGCCCATGCCTAGAGGTAGATTTCAAGTTCCACCCAACAAGAATGGTGGAATTGGAAAATCGAGGCCAAGTCAGAATGGCCTGTGTTGTTTCTGCAGAAGGCGACACGGTACCACCCCATGCCCTAGAAGGACGGGCGCCTGTTTTGAATGTAGCCAGCAGGGTGACATGGCTAGAGATTGTCCTAGGAGGCCAAGAGGAAAACCGCAGTTGCCGCCGCCACTACCGATTGGGCAAGTTAGAGGTTTTATGCCATAGAACGCACCACAGGGTCGACTGAACAGACCTCCAGAGCAAGGAAGAGTGTACGCCATCACCGGAGGATAGGACCAAGGGAAAGCACTGCATATAGAACATTACTAAGATGATGAAAGGAACAGGAATGGACTGACTAGGCATCAAGCAAAGGAAGAATGTTTTTGAGGTGTTTTTATTATAGCATAGCAAGATTTTGAGTGAAGGTTGTAAAATTTCCATTGTTGTAATAAAGTGGTAGAAAGATGAATCTCTTACTATAGTTGTACTTGATGGGTTTACCTATGTATAACTTTGATACCATATATAAAAAGGTTTGGCTTGAGGAGCGTTTATTGTAATGAATTGTTGTTACAATGCGATACAATTTAATCCGTCGATAGAGGAAAATTTTGAATTTATCAAAAGTCGAGGAGGACCCTCGATTTCTCTAATCTCGTTGCTAGAGGCGACCTATTTGTTAGATAGGGGTTGTCAAGGTTACCTGGCGATTGTTGTGTATACGATAGTTGAGAAAACTGAAAATTGAAGATATTTCACTTATGCAAGGATTTCCAGATGTAATCCTGAAGGAATTATTAGATAAGGGATCCATACGTCCTAATGCACCACCTTGAGGGACACTAGTTCTATTTGTAAAGAAGAATGATAGTTCGTTGAGTTTGGGCATTGATTATCGCCAACTCAATCTGGTGGCGATCAAGAACAAGTGTTCATTGCTGAAGATCAACGAATTGTGTGACTAGTTATAAAGAATGTCGATGGTTTCAAGGATCGACTTAAGGGCAGATTATCGTCAATTGAGAACCGAGAAGGAGGTTGTACTGAAAACAGTGTTTCATACTCAATATTGCTTTTATGAGAATACTATAATGCCATTTGATCTTACGAACGCTCTAGCTGCTGTCATGTATTTGATGAACCAAGCATTTGAGAAATACCTAGATCAGTCCATGATCATGTTCATCAATGATATTCTGATGTATTCGAGTAGTGATGATGAGCACGAGAGTCATCTGAGTATGGTATTTCAAACCCTAACTATCTATGGATTGGATGCTAAGTTTAGCAAATGCGAGTTGGGTTGACTCAAGTCGTGTTCTTAGGCGAAGGAATCTTCGTGGACCCAAGTAAGATTACAGCAGTGATCAACTAACCCAGACCAACAATAGTGACAGAAATCATAAGTTTTCTGGATTTAGCAGGTTATTACAAACGGTTTGTGGAAGGGTTCTCATCTTTAGCGTCGCCATTGACAAAACTTTTAAAGAAAGAAGAGAAATTTGTGTGGACCGATAAGTGCGAGACTAGTTTCCAAGAGTTTAAGGAAAAGCTAACTACCGCACATGCTCTGATGATTCCATCTGATCTTGGAGGATTCGAGATTTATAGTGATGCGTCATTTAGAGAATTGGGTTGTGTGTTGATGCAATATGGTAAGGTTGTTACATATGCCTCCCATCAGTTGAGACCTCATGAACGGAACTACCCGACACATGACTTGGAACTCGCAACAATCATTTTCGCATTGAAGATTTGGAGACATTACTTGTGTAGAGAAAGATTACAGATCTTCACAGACCATCAAGTCTCAAGTATATATTCTCTCAAAAGGAATTGAATATGAGACAGCGTTGTGAATTAGAAATTTTGAAGGACTAGGGTTGTGATATTTTATATCACCCTGGGAAGGTAAATTAAGTCACAGACGTGCTGAGTTAGAAATCTTCAGTTGCACATATGATGGTTAAAGAATGGACCTTACTTGAGAAAGTTCGAGATTCGATTTTCAAATTTGAGATGGACTACCTTCTAAATCTTATAGCCACTCTCAGAATTGAGCCGGATGCTCAAATTAGAATCAAGACACAGCTTTGTAAACCGAGAGGACTCTTGTAACCTCTTGAGACCCCATAGTGGAAATGAGTGCACATCACGGTGGACTTTGTGATGGACTCACTAAGAAGTCAGAGGGGTAATGATTCCATTTGGGTAGTAGTCGAAAAACTAATGAAGTTGGCTCACTTTATCGCCGTATGAAATGATCTTGATTCATGCATAAGTGTTTGTGCGACAGATAGTTTGTCTACATGAAGTGCTAGTGACGATTATATCAGATCTAGAACCGAGGTTCCCAATTTCAGCAAAATAGTTAGATAGTTCCTTTTGAAGCATTGCATAGCAAAGTATTTAGAATTTCAATTATTGAAATGAAATCAGAGAATGAAAGATCGCAGCCCAGAATCTGTTTAGCAGTCAATGATTGATGTTGCCGTGATTAGAGATAGATTCAAGACTGCTAAGAGCTGCCAAAATTGTTGTATAGTTGAGCATCAAAGACCCTTAGAATTCTAAATTGGTGATTACATCTTTCTGAAGATGTCACCAATAAGGGATACCTTGCGCCTTAGCAATGAGGGAAAAAAAAACTGAAACCGAGGTACGTATGTCCATTTAAGATTCTAGAGAAAGAATCAGGATCCTAATGTATCGTCTTGCATTGTCGCTGAGGTAGGCACAAGTGCATGACATCTTTCACGTGTCGAGGTTGATGACGTATGAACCTGACTCGACCCGCATGCTAAATCTTGAAGAATTAGACGTGGACGACAGAGTGTTGTACGTGGAAAGCTCGGTTCAGATTGTGGTTTAAAATAAATTATGTGTACCAAAATGGTCCCATTGGTCAAAGTGGTCTAACAATACCACAGGACTGAAAAAGCAACCAGGGAAAGTGAGACTAGATGAGACGATGATACCCCCACCTTTTTGTTTAAGAATTGGTAAATGTTTCAATTTCGAAAATGAAATATTTATAAGAGGGGAAGAGTTGTGACATCTTGAATTTCCAGGTATGTTTTCAATTGAATAAAACGGGCCTTTCATCGACGTGTCTATAGTGCTATTCTTAAAGTCGATCACTCGTGAGATAACTAGACTATCTGAGGAAGTTATTAAGAGATTTTAATGTAATAGACTTGAGAATTCGACCAAAAGTCGACTGCTCAACCGTGCTAATCTGCAAGGGTCATTACGGCATTATCAAAATCGACTAGAAATCGGGGATAAGTCGATTAGACTGAGATGTGTGATCAAAGTGTGGGTGATTCCACCTGATGGCAAAATTCTTGTTGAACGGCACTAGACCGATTTTCTATCGTTTTATGTGGCACCCCTGAACAGCTAAGGTCACCACAGCTACCTATCGCTCCTCCAAATGAATACCAGTTACATCTCTTAGCGAAAGCACCGTAGTTCATAGGCATTTTTTTTTTTATGAGTTTAACGTAGCTCATAACGGAATTAAAGACAAGTCTCACCATCCCTCTACTCTCATAATGATGGTACACATCGAAGGAAAACATAAGCTGAGCCACTTTTATTTACATCTTTAGGATGGCCATCTTGGGTCGATACAACCAAAAAGCCCAGACTTTTAGCTAAACTTGGCAGCAGCTCACAAAGGGATCTCGACCCCCTATATCGATCATGTATAACCCTCCATCTAGAAGTGTCAGCTATCCCAAAAAGTTAGCTCCCTCTCCTCACACGGGCCATCACATCCATCCAGGTGCACCGAGCGGTGGTGGCGGCAACATCCCCCGCATCACTCCATCACGGCGGACGTGGATAGACAAGAACTCCTGGAAGACCAAGCCCCCAGCCAAGCCCACATCATACATAACCAACGCCCAAACCTGTACAAACGTCAAACCAGGGATGGTGACACTATCAAACTTCATACAATCAACATCCACGTCAGATGGAATGCCGTAAAAGGTATCTCGCGTGACCGGAGTGAGAGGCATTTGTCTAATCTAAAATGTCGGTCCCCAAAGAGGTGAGTACAACCACTCAGCAAGTAAAAGATCTATTAAACTACTAAATGCATCAAATAGAACAATCATAACATTATAGTAGAGTACATACCATTCATGCATATACCATCATGCCATAGGTGCATATACAATCATGCACTCATCATCAAGCATTCATGCATATCCATGCCTTATGTGCACATACCACCATGCACTCATCATATTATATCATACGGCCATGCATACATATCACCATACCATGCATAATTCAATTTTCGCTTTTTATCTTTCGATTTGGTCACCACATTTTTCTTTCCCAGGACCAGTAATTTGCATCCCACATTTTATCGCTCGCACCCAATCCGGCGTCACGAGGAACCTCCGGCACACACCTCCAAGCATCCCAAAACTCCCGAGGACATCCGGCACACACACTCCGAGCATCCGGCACCCACCTCTAGGCATCTCGACACTCCCGGGACATCGTCGGCTCACACCTCCAACGGTATCCTCATTTATCATAATTCATATCCACATTTGTGTCTCAATATCAACACGGCACATGATGTAATGGCAACAAGATCAAATTTCAGCTTTTGAAATTCACACAATCCAGCTTGCACAGTTATAGAAAACATTTTCATTAAATATCCAAATGACATTCAAAAATTATGAAATTCAAACATGTGATAGTCAAGACGTAAGGGCAGATACTTCATGAATAACACTACACCAAATGATTCCCATAGAGCTCAATACAGAACACGCATCACAATGCTACTAATTCTGTCTGTTCCAATTGCACAGTTTTTGAAACATTTTTGGTTAAATAGGCAAATGAACTTAAAAAATTATGAAATTTGAATATGTTGTAGTCAAGACATAAAAAAAAGATATTTCATGCGGAACACTTTTCCAAAAGAATCTCTTACAAAACGGTATAGACAATGCATTACAACGTTACCAAGTCAGAACACATCAGATTACACAGTTTTAGATACATTTTCGATTAAATACCCAAATTACCTTAAAAATTTATGAAATTCAACTATGTGATAGCCAAGACCATAAGGTACATACTTCATGCAGACATCAAAGCCAGATTCGTCCTAGGTAATGAAATATAGGCGGTTGAAACTTCTGTTCCCAGTACCAAAATTTCCAGATTCAATCTTTCCAAAGAATAAAGATTTCACCCACTTATACTTGTTTTTTTTATCCCAAATTTGAGTATTTTATACTCCAAGAAGTCCATAACAACTTTCATTCAGAAGTCAAAGCCAAAATCCAACTCGAACATCACATGCAAGCCTCTAGAATATCCAAGGTCGAGCTGTTTTCTCAAGAACAGTTTACTAATCTAGAACACCACTCTTAAAACTTCAATTTTTCACATCCTAAACATCCGAAATTTGTCACCATTAAATCATATACACTAGGCACAACATGCAAGAGTAGATCAAGGATCCCACTTGCCTCTAAACCGAGCAAGTAGCACGCACAACGGCGACAGGACACAGCGACGGACGACGGACGCACGGCGGACGGTCGACAAACGGTCCTCCTCCTTCCTCTCTTCCTTTCTTCCTTCTCTTCTTCTCTTTCTCTCCTCTCTTTCTCTCTCGGATGAACCCTTCTATCTCCCTCTCTTTCTCGCTTAAGCCAACCATCCTTTCCCCTAATTTTCTTCCCCTCCATCATTAGCCATCATCACTTCTTTACATGGGTGACACTTGGCCATCTCCATGGGACAAGTGGGGGAAGCATGCAAAAAACCGGTCTCTTCCCCTCCCTTCTTCGTGCGGTCGATGGCCCCTCATGGGCTCTATGGGCCGGCCATTTCGGCCCATCTTAGGCCCACACTCTTGGGCCTAAGACCCAAGCTTAAATAACCTAAGATTAACCCTTTTAAAAAACTAATTAAATCCCTATTAAATCAAAGTACTAAATTACAAATTAAATGGCTATACACTTGCAATCATAAATCCATAAGTTCCAATTTATAATACATATGGCCAAAGATAAAACTTTCTTTCCCAAAATTTATCCATCAAAAACTTGGCCATAAATCTCATTTGAATCATGGATCAAAATGCTACAAAAATACAATAACAGTGTTTCCATCGCCTATCCATGGCTCATGGCATATTTAGGGCTTTTCATGAAATTCTAGGATGTCACATTTTGGGTACCATGTGCCTGTAATTGAAACCTTGATATTTTCACGACCACTGAGAGTTGCTAATGTGTCAAATGGTTTCCTTGTGACTCAAAGAAAATCGACCACGGGTCATTTGCACTAAAAATCTTTGAAAATTACCCAGTAACCTAGGTTATGCTAAAAACGCGTCTGAGTGAAATTAATCGCAAATTTAAGTATGATTTTAGAAATTGAAGATTTTTTCATGTCACAATAAATTATAAGATAATCAACTCAGTCTCAGAAGATTTTTTTGAAACCCGAGACTTTTTAAGAAAAAAATCGGCATAAAACCATTTTTGAACAGAAAAAAGGTGGGATCATTTTTTATCGCGTTTTTGGAATGCAAGATGGATCTATAGGTGAGGAAAAATATCAATTAGAGCATTGAAATGTCAATTGAATTTATAAATTCCATATGAGATTGAATTGAATATGAAACTATGTCCAATTGAAGCCAAAGCCCCTCAAATTCGTATGCCCCCCCATCCCCTAGCCATTTTGGAGCAAATCAATGTTGCAAAGAGGGCCTTGGTGGCTCATTGAGAGCCAAGGAAGGTGTGCATGGCCATGGATGGGTCAAGGGGACAAAGCATTGGAAGATAAGCAAGTGTGGAGCCCTTGTCTCTTTATCCTTCCAACTCCAACCTCATCTCTTCCTTCTCTCTCTCCCTCATTGCCATCCAAGCCATCTCTCTCTCCCTCCATCCTTGTTGTTTGAAGACTACCAGCAGCCAAGGAAGTCGCCGAAGCAACTACACCACCGTCGGACCGTTTTCCCCTTTGTTTTCACTTCTGCCAGTTTCTGCTCCAGCTGACCTTTCGCCAAAGATCTGAATTGAAAGTGGTCTTCCCGAACGAATTAGCCAACAATCCACCCATCACCGTGATTAACACATCCAGACCGTTCCAAAGAGCCCAACCTCACCCCGAACGGAGCCGCTGGCCGCCCTGTACGGCTATCGTAAGCCGTTAATCGCCGGTCCATCGGTCCCCTACCCCCTGCACTGTTTCACGTTTTTCACAAGTTTCTCTTAATTCCAACCCTTCATTTGTCTGTTCCAACCACCAGCACATCCCCCCTTGACTCCGGGAGTTATCGATTGCCGACCACCCACTCACCAGAGCTCCGATCAACCTATTTCTTTGCCATTCATCTGCCGGTTACCTCTCCAAGCCATCCACCGGTCCACCGTCGTCATTCCCTCGCCAAACCAACTTTTGTTTCTCTGTTTTGCAGCTTAAAACAAAGAGGAATTTTGTGGGTTTCCAATAGACTTCCAAGCCCGTTTTGGAGGTGTTCCAAGCCTCAAAACCTAGGCCCGCTTTGAGAATAAACATCCCCGCAACGTTCCCCGCAACATTCCCCTCAATTTGATCTGACCCGCTTGTTAAACAAGTGAGTTTTGCTCACTAATCCCTTATTAGTATGCTAATGATACTTAGGAGTTTATTAGATTTAATTAAGTGCAATTAGGTGGATAGATTGGATTAGAATAATTAAATTAAAGACTTATTAATGCAAGTTAGGCAAATGGTTAATGTAGTTAGCGAGGGAATAGGTTCTAGTATTTATTGAACAAGTCTCGGTAATTTTTTAGGCTTGTCTCAGCTTCCAATTAGACATTACGGGCATAAATTGAATTTATTGCATTTATTTAATATTTTATGTAATTATCTAATTAGTTGTTTATTTTCTGAAAATTAGGTTGGGATAGCCGATGACCGAAATTTTATACTGATTATTGTGGTGGAATCCATTTACTTATTTGAGTGTTAAATCATGCTGAGTTGATTTAAATATGATTTTATGATTCTATTCCTAAATTAATTAAATTTGATAATTAAGTGGAAAATTACCGGTTGTCGGTCTACAGCACCAAAAATATATTCTGGGACTACTGAAAATAGTGGGAAATTCAAAAGTGAAAATCTTATATTTTGACTAAGCCAACCGTGTACCCACTTACGGGTATTTTTATCAGAAAAGATAAAAATAGTGAATTGGTTAAATGCTCATTTATCAGCATACTATGAAAGTATGGCTGACAGCTTCTAGCGAGCATATATACATTTATCAGCATATTATGAAACTATGACTGGCAGCTTCTGGCGAACATATATAATACACTATATCAGAAATTGAGGTAACTATTGACAAGCATATATATATAGTATATTATCTCATTATTTGAGATAGCTTCTGATGAGCTATACTACATATTATCGGCTTATACTAAGCAGTCTTAAGTATGATTGGACTTATAGGTAGTATTGATTGAAATAGCGGGAAATGGTTATGTTGACATGTAATTGACTAGGTCGATTGATCAATGATTTAATCTAATGCTGTGAATTGATGTGATTCTTGTATATCTGATATATACTGAGTTATAGGAAGGAACTAAGACCAAGGTAAGTCCTCTGACTCGTGTTGTGCTTATGCAACTTCTTGAGTGTATTGGCTTTCTAATCGAATAACTTTCTGAGATGTTGTTTCGCTGGTTATTAAATAACCATTTTCAGGTCCTTAAATGCCTGTAGTGAAGGACTGGAGGCCCAAAGTGTAGAAAGTGAAGCTTGAAGAATTGACGATCCTATTGGACTAGTTAGTCATAGGACAATTCTCTTTTGATGGGAGTCGATTCCCTTTTACATATCTTGTTTTATGAACTTGTGGTTTAAAACCTGACTTAACAATTCGCCATGTATATATTTGCACTATGGTTTGTAATGTATATAAGAGTGATTGCTTTTAAAGTGGAAATTTGAAATCCTACCTTCATATCCCATTATTTTATTGTTTAGGGATTATTTATATGCTTCCGCATGCGTACTAAAATGAATGGGTCGGCGATGCGTTATAGGACGTCGCTATTATATCAACCAGGTGAGAGATGGGTGTGTGCCCAAGGATCGAGACATGACATTAAGAACTAACCAGACCAAATCTAGCCCAATATCACCTCTATTCCTATCCTATTAACACCTAGTAAAATACAAAATATGAGCTTCCCCAATGGACAATAATTGCTTAGGGCATGACAAAATTTCAAGAACAAAAATCAATTTATATTCTTTAAACGTGTTTTGAGCAAAGAAATATGTTTGATAATGACTCAAAATTTATATTTTTGGAATAGAAATTCATTTGATAACATAATAAAATTTCTATTTTTGAGGAAATGGCCAGTGGCGAGCTGCCGGCATTCCGTCAGCGGCGAGCATCCGGCATCCAGTGGTTGGCGAGTGGTGACAAGAGCGAATGATAAGAAAAGCTTCATTTCTCACTTTTATTCTAGAAATAGAAAAGTTAAAAATTTTAATTTCTGATTTCTACTCCAAATCTATTTTTGCAATAGAAATATGTTTCAAAAATAGAAAAATGAAATTAGGTTACCAAACGAATTTCTATTTCAAATCTATACCAGTAGCAAAAAAAAAAAAAAAAAAAGAGAGAGAGAAACAAAAATGTTGTCACACACATCCTTAGTAGGACATCCATAAAGAGGGAAATACTAAAAGTTTTTTTTTTTTTTGAGTAAATAGGAATACTAAAGGTTATACTTAAGTCAAATTCTTTACAAGCAAGGGATATGTACATATACCGAAGAACTTGTTTAAACTTTTGAGCCAACGTGGTTGATTTATACAAATAACACTAACTATTGAAAAAATTATGCAATATTTGCATTACTCCGATTATAGTCCAACTCGCAATAAATCCAAAGGACAAGCCACGCTAAAGATTATTCATGACTATTTTGGTCTCTAGTCATAGATAGCCGATCAATCATGATGAAAAATAACACTAACTATTGTAATCTCCTATATACAACCTAGCTATCAATGACTACCTTTGGGAAAATAAATACATCAATACCAAAATTCAGATCAGACTCAAGGTTGTAATTTTGCGATAAGGATTCCATCTGGTGGGAGAAGAATGGCTTTGAAAATGATTTCCTAAAAAGATAATGATTTCATCTCGCTTAAGTAAAATTAACTGATGGAATAGGCTTTTATTATTATAGCCTTTGTCTAAACATTTTCGTCAATAATGAAAATATCTCTTTTCTGTGCTCATAGCCGATTATATTCAAGAAAATATTTTGAGTGAGGCAGCTTGCTAATACATGCATTTTCTTTTCGGCTTTCGAAGTGCCATCTAAATCTAAACCCTCTGTTTGGTGATTAATTAAACCTCCCACCAATTACTAAATAGACTTTTTTTTTTTTTTTAACATGTATGTGGCTGATGTTCAAATTTCATCAACATTTCTTAGAGTCTATTTTAAATTTATAGTACTTCGATTATGTCTTTGGATTTTCTCCTTGGGCCCCCACAGATGGCCCGAATTCTCCAAAAGTTGAGCCCAAGATAGGTCGGGTCGGAGTGAAAGCCCTAAAAGGGTGAGGAGATCAAGCTGATTGGGCCACCCGATTTCTTGTATTTCCTTTGGCCCGAAATCATCACAAACAAATCAAGTCAAATCAGCATACTTTTTCTTCTTTTTTCGCCACAAATCAAATTAGATATATAAAAACATCTGTTCTACGATACTCAGGTGAAGGTGCTTAGTTTAAAAAAACTTTTGTTACTCAATTAATAATGTAATACGTCAATTACTATTTATGTATTGAAATCATGATTATATAGATAATTCATTTGTCTTTAGATAGTATGGATAGTAACAAAAATCAATTATCTCTTAAGATATTTTAATAAATTTACTGGATTTATACGGTTTGATACTGGTACTCAAGCATTTATCAATTACGACACAGTTTATAAATCCCATCATAAAAATGCCCAATTCTTTAAGCAAACTCTAACAAAATGATAATACATTTCCACCGTCCCTCTCATATACGCACAAAAATTGAATTTTGTGATAAGCCTTCAGCGGGTTGAATATATATTTCCCTCATATACGCACAATAATTGATTTTTGTGACAAGCCTTCAACTGGTTGATTATATATTTATAGGCCAAACGACAAAGAAACGCACAATATCCTATCGTAAATTTAACAAGAAATTTCAAATATATCAAATAAATACACTGGATGTTTTACCACTAATACGACCTTTTGATTTACCAAAAATATACACAATTTTTACTAATATCTTTGTGAACGATGAATATATAATTTTTTAAATAAATATTTTTCACAAAACATAAATACTCATAATATTCATCATTTTCACTCAATTTCCGATCTTCAAATAAGGTACACTGCAATCTTAATTTTTATTTCATGATTTCTCACTATACTTGAAATCACATCATAACAAATTTGCTTTGGTGAAGAAAGAGCTGTGCATCTTCCTGATAAAAATATGGTTAACATAATAAAAAAGATTCATCAGAAAATTACAGAAAATTGAATTGCAAGAGAACCCAAGAAACAGCCCAAAAATATCTCCCGCAAACGAAAACCATATGCAGGGGCAAGTAATCCAGGAAGCGTTCCGCAGGAATCGCGAAATCCCAAATCGGGAAACTCAGATCGGAGATCCGGCAAGAAACTTTCGCATCCAGATCTCAGATGGAGAGGAAAGTAAAAATCGAAACTTTTTCGACGAACAGGGGTCGGAAATTCCCAGGAAGAACGCCGGAACACGCAAGAACGCACCCATTCGATCGGCAAAACGTCGAAATGGGTCCGAGAAATGCAGCAGCTTTTTTATGCATATCGAGGATGTGCTTGGGCTTACTAGACCGGCTTCAGAGACGTGACCGTCTCAGCGAGTCTGAAGAGCGAAAGGCATTGATGTCCGAGCGGTTAAACGCCCCTCTCGGCGCGGGGCCGTACCAGAGAGGCTGCCTGAATCACCGCTCGTGTTCGTTCCCCAAAACCCCAACCCAAAATCCCCCAAAAAAAACCAACCAAACGAAACGAAATCCGAAGCAAAAGAAGAGAAATTCGTGGCCCTGTGCGTGCATGTCAGCCTTCTCCCCCGAGAAATCCGCCAGATCTGAGGAACAAATGATCGTAGCGGACGACGGTCAGGGGGTGCGAGGTTGTGTTCTTTCGGTTTAGGGAGCTGTATTCATCTCGAAGGCACTGGTCAGCCAAAGAGTCAAACTTCAGCCCCAGGCAAAGAGATTAGGGGCCGCCATCGATGCGGTATTTGCCCAAGAAAATGGAAAAAGAATCGAGCGAATCGGCGAGAGCTTCGGAGCTCAGGCTCGAGCCGATCTTGGAGAGAGAGAGAGAGAGAATTCGGCTGGTTGCAGTAAACCCTAGAGAGAGCCGAGGTGGAGGAGGAATGAAAAGGAGAAGGACGAGGGCATATTTATATAGACGTTCGGGGGATCCGGACCCGGCCCAACTGGGCCCGGTTTGGGTCGTGGACCGGAACTTCGCATGTTGGGTCGTTGGTTAGAAAAAGAAGGTGGGGGAAATCGAGATATAAATGAAAAACAGAATTTTCTTGCTTATTACATAGCGTTTGGATTTATTTATTAATTAATTTTTTTTAGTGTTTTTAAGTGAAAATTTATGCTTTTTTTTTTTTGTCAAGAAAAACTTCCATTCATTGTCGAAATGGTATATAATAGGAAATTTAAAAAGTTAAAATTATCCAAAAATCAATGCATATCATTAAAGCATGGTTGGTGGTTGATAGAGATGATCACATAACAGATATGTGATTGGTTAAATCATATAGCATTATTAGCAATAAGCATATGCTGAGATCTTCTTATTTAGTTATGGCGGTACGTGCCTAGGTTCGTCATCCCTAACACCATCGCTATATGGAGACAACACAAACATGTTGAAGAAGCTCTAATGCAAAATGTCGAACTTTTGAACTAAAACACAATGAATGAATACAAATTTGACACCAGAACTATTGCGAATATAATCAAATTGGAGGTGCAGTACTTATTCAGTAAAACTCAAAAATCTATAATTAAATTGGAGAGAAAAACTTCCAAATATAAATTCGGAAGAGCAAAGCTTTCAGATCTAAAAATGGATTAGGAGAACAAGGAAAGAAACTAAAAAAATAAAATAAAATGAAAAGCACTTATAAGAAGAGGGACTAGGTCAAGTCTCTTTCCTCCGATGTGGAAAAGAGAATAAAAGTTAGGAGAAAGAGAGGGGGTTTTAGGAGGAAAAGGCCCAAGAAGTAAATTTATGCTAGGTTAAACTGACTAATTAATGCGACGATTTTTAAAATGAGCGAAAAACAAATGTAGCCCGACATTAAATGATCGGCGAATCAAGCTTCCAATTGAAATTAGTACATGGTTTTTTATAAGATTTTAATTATTTCTTTATTACATGCATCATATAAAAGAAAATATTGTTATTGGGTAAATTTATGATAGCATGTATTAGCACTTATGAGAGAGAACAATCTGATAGAATTGTCAATATCTAATGCATTTGATATAAATAGACAAGACAAGTAAATTAGGCAGTAAAAATGTTTCTATCGAGGATACTATAAATCCATGGAAAATTACAGGATTGTGCACCTAAAATACAAACGAGCATGTAAATTTTAGAGTTTTTATGTTGAGATTTGCAGAGAAAGTACTTAAAATCACAAATAATAAACATAATTTCTGTATTTAATAGACTTTCTTTGTTTCGTGGAAAACAAATTATTTAAAACATACTTTTCTAAAAATTATTCCTTGAATGACTTGAAATGATTAGTCAATGCAAAATGTTTTCATGGATGTTAAAAATATATTTGTTCATTCACTTTAATGAACGATACAGGTAATCATTTATAGAAAAAATATTTTTCAAATCATTTATTTTCTACAAAACGAATGCATTATGGTTTTATTTATTCTGGGGAAAATGATTGATTTGCAATCAAGACGTAAAATTTGTAAGATTTTTCTAATTAAGTCCCTTTGTCTCCAACTTTAGTAAATTAAACCCGGCATGTTAAACCATTGACATTAAACTGAAATGTGTATAGAATTATGGTAGTTGTGATTTTAAATCTCCCTAGTATGGTTGTCCATGATAGCACTAATGTTTTTTTACATGGGAACCTTGGCTATCGGAATAAGAGACTGAAACCATGGGACTTCAATGATCATAGTATGCAACCCCATTTGGTTCAACTCTGGGGAAATGCACCATTTCCCCAAGTATCTTTGAACAAAAGGGGATTTTGTAAAAGCAATAATGTTTAGATAACTCAATTTGATGTCCGTTTTGTAAAGCAATTTTGAAGTGAAAAAGAAAAAAAGAGAAAAAAAAAATGAATCTAGGTGAGCAATGGCAAAGGCAAGGGATTGGGTGAGCTTCACCGATGTTGACCATAGGCTAACATCGATCAACATCGGTGGCAACTGTCGACCATCACAAGCATTGACCACAGGCTCCACTAGCAATTTGCAATGTCGATCTAGAGTTTTTTGAGGATGCATGATGCCAAGGATTTGCAACCACGATGTCTACAACCTCAACAAGGTGAAGTGTCCACGTGATTATAGATCTAGGGATTTCACCCCTAAAGACCCATGGCGATTTGCAACCCTGGCAAGATGAAAAGGCTTCATGCTCCAACCATTCGCAACCCAAGAGTCGGTCGCCAAGGATGCATGACATTGAATAGGAATGATTGGTTACCAGTTCAGTCTAGTTCCACCTAGAAACCAAGAATTGGACCACAAGGACCAATTCCCAATTTTAGGAACTAAGCACTGGATCGGATGATCTTGGGATCAAAAACCGGTCATTTGGCCAAAATAATTATAAAAAAAATACTAGAGTTGTTACTATTACGGTGTTCATTACTATTTTTAAGAAATAAAAAATATATATTTAAAAAAAGTTAGTTCGGTCCGATCCGATTTCCTCTTAAACTAAGAACCATACCAAAAATCACCGCTTTCATCTTTATGGAACTGGGAACTGGATCGACGCCCTCGGGAACCGAACCCAACTATCCAATTCAGCCCGGTTCGAACAGTTCCTAGTTCGGTAAATCCAATATGTTTACCTTTAACACTGAGGTCACATGACCGTGGTTGAAGGGCCAAATAAGGGTTCCTCAACCCATAGTAGCTTCGGTAAGCGGCTCAATAACATGTTCAACCTCAACTAAGGCCTGTCCTCAACGATGAACCAACGAGCCCAAGGAAGAAGATGAACAATACTTCTTGAGGGCTAAAATGGAGCACACAATTGTCAAAGAGGGCAATATTGAAAATAAAAATCATCAAACCCTCAAAATAGCATTTTGAAAATGCTAAAAGCCCACTTATCTTGGGCTTTTAGCTTTCGCAATCCTAACATTTGACTAATGGGTTCTCAAAAACGCTAGCTAAACACTTCATATTTTTCCCAAGCTCCTTGAGAAAGTTGAATTAAATTGGAGGTTTAGAGATAAGTTCAAGCATTAAAAAAAGTGCAAGTTCGACTAGCAAGCAACTTTTTCCGAAGCCTCTCTCTCTCTCTCTATGAACCATTTTTCATCTCTTCCACTTCTGAAGGGGAAGGATCTCTCTCTCTGTAAACCTTTTTTTCATCTCTCTCTCTCTCTCTCTCTCTCTCTCTCTCTCTCTCTCTCTATGAACCATTTTTCATCTCTTCCACTTCTGAAGGGGAAGGATCTCTCTCTCTGTAAACCTTTTTTTCATCTCTTCCACTTCTGAAGGGAAGGGATTTGACCCAGATCTCTCCCTACCCTCCCAGTTCCTTTTCCTTTTTTTTTTTTTTTTTGTTTCTTTCCTAATTCTTTCAATCTAGTTTTATATATAAGAGCTTTGCTCTCTCGATCTTCTATCTGGGAGCTTTTCTCTCCGATATAATTCCAGATTTTGGAATTTTAATGAATAAGTATTCTGCCTCCAATTTTAATGGTGTTTACAACAACTTGGATGTCAACTTTGTGCTTATTCGATGTATTTTCATTTAAAGTTTTGGTATTTTGCATTAGCTACAAGATTCGCTTTCACAAGTGTCAGATCTGAGATTTTGCAATATGTTTATGTTGTCCGACCACCCAAGTTCCATCAACCACCAGGACGTCCAGAAAAGAAAAGGTTATGTGCGGAGGAATTTAATTGCGAGAAACATACCGTCCATTGCAGTTGGTGTAACCGAATTGGACATTATAAGACCACTTGCAAAGAATGAAGAGTGACTAGTATAGAACAGTTTGAGGTTTCTAATCTTGTACTACTCACATGTTTTCTAAACTTGAATTAATTAAGCAGTGGCTAGGTGAATATTCAACTACAACTTCTCGGTTGATTATTCCATCTTTGAATATAAATTAGTCTTATTACATTAAGGATCAGGATAATGAAATCTAACTTCTTTCGCAAGCTTAGTCCTTTTACGCAGGATTTATTTTGCCTGCAACTCTAGTTAAATGCTTGGATCTTTTGTTTTGACTTGTATATCTTCTTCTAGTAACCATGATATTCTTTGTCACCTCATTTATTAGATGCGGTGACATAGCCTATACTATTTCCCAATATATACACGAAATAAGTAAATTCGTGTAGGGAAGATGTTTTAGTTATTTCTTTGTCTTTGGCTCTATTTTTCTGGTTGTCAGAGCTCTTCTTTTACTACGATTTCTTAACATTGTAGGAAGCCGATTTTCATAGATTTTGAAATTCTGCTCCGTTGATTCTCTTTTAGTTCAAAGATTCAGGCTTGCATTTCTCTTTCCTTTTGTTTTACTCTTAGATTTGTTTTGATTGGTCCATTGGCTATATGTATCAACAGAGGAAGTTCAATTTCTTGTTTGAATGGAGACACTATGAACAAAGCCCGAGGCTTTGAAGTTGGGTTAGGCACGATATTGAAGAGAAGACAAGGATCAATTTCTTTTTTAATTTTATATTTATTTTGAGATTAGATTTACTTTTCTTATCTGAGATTTTGAGCATGTTATGTAAGAGGCAAAACGTGCAATCCCATGATTTCCATAACTAGAACAAGAGCACAGATAATCGAGTAAAAAGATTAACGCGCCTATTTTGGAATCCATCGTTCTTAATGTAGAAACGGAAAAGCAATGATTCACGCATAAGTCTTTCTCCTCTATTGCCCTCTATATCACTAGCTCAATGAGACGGCTCCCTATTGTGCTAGGTAAACGCTCATTTTATGAGGATACTTGCAAGAATTAGTGTTAGAGGAGAGACTTAAGCATTATTTATAGAGTTTTCAACCATGCCCTCTTATTATGGGTTAGGCTCAACTCGGCCCACACTAGTCAACCCCATATTATACTAATTAAGAAAATTTATATCTCATTTTAGACCAACCAACCCCACAAAACGATAAATTATCATATCAATTAATGTAACCCACATTAGAAAAACTCTTACATATTAATTTGGCAGTATTTAGGTCAAGCTGAATCTGACTTCAAGCATACTAGGTATCTTTCTAAAGCCAAGTTGAAGTCTAAAAACCGTTAGAGTCGCAAGTTTGTTCATCAAGTTGAGTTTGAGTTTTACATATTATTTGCTCGACTTGATTTGATTTCAACTCTATCGTTGAGCTTAGAAGTAAATGTATTACAATGCAGAAATAGAATATCCAACATCATCTATATTTGTGTATCTGAACTTGTATTTTTCTTTTTAAGGTATATTATAATGCCATTTAAGAAGCGTGCGACTAGATAGAATGATGAAGATGCGAAAAGAGATGGCATTTTGCTTCTCTATCACATGTTGCTATTATCAATTTATATAGTTACAACTAATGAATTTGTCAATCTATTATCACAACCAATAAATCAGGAATGTCATTCTCGGAGATATTTCTCGTTCCTTCTATTGAGGCCCTCTATGACTGTGTCATTGCATTTGCATGTTTTAATGTTTTTTAATCTTGCTATGGTGCTTTCTTTTTTCTCTGAGAATGGTGTCATCTCTTATTGTTGATTGAAGTAATATGAAGGTGAAACGCTTACAACTCACATAAGAATGAGAAAAAAAAATAGATAGGCTTGTAGATTTATTTCACCTTAACAAAAAACTATTACAAAATTCTCTTATTTGTAGATTTGTTACATGACATTTGCTCTTCCCTATAAAAATAGCTAGCATTCCGGATAAAATCCAGAAACTACCAAAACAATCACCATTTCTCATCCTATCTCACCATATCTTATCATATCTTTAAAAACAATCACTACATCTAGAAATACAAATAAACTCATTAAAGATAACATGGAATTATAAATCTTCTTCAATGCAAATACTGAATAGTCTTTAATATCTGTTTTGGGATCTCAAAGTCAATGTATCAACATCAATGAATTTGGTTTAATTTCTAACACTCTCCCTTAAACCAAATTCTTTTCCATCAATCATTCTAAGTAGGCTCTTGAACTTTCGGAAAGCATTGATCTTGAGAGGTTTGGTAAAAATGTCTACTACTTAATCTCCCGTCTTCAAATGCTCATTTTCTTTAACATATTCTCGAATGAAGTGATATCGAACATCAATATGTTTGCTTCGTTCATGAAAAGCCAAATTTTTCACCAATTCAAATACAAAAACATTATCAACAAAAATCTTAGTCGCTTTATTCTGCTCCATAAGAATATTTTTTAGTAGTCTACTCAACCATATTGCATGACAAACATATGAGAATGCAACTACATATTCAGCTTCACATGTCAATAGAGTGACACTGTGTTGCTTCTTTGATGGCCACGTGAAAGCAGTGTCACACAAGAAAAATTCAAAGCTTGTAATGTTTTTTCGATCATCAATATCTCTACCATAATTACTATCCAAATAAGCTATAAGTTAGAATGATTCAGAGTAATAATAGTGTAGACTATGAGAAGTAGTACATTTGATGTACCGAAGTATCCCCTTTACAACTGTAAAATGAGATGACTTCGGCTTCTCCATATATCGACTCACAATTTCAAAACTATAAATAATGTCCGGTCTCACACATGTTAAGTATCTCAAACTCCCAATCAAGTTTTTATAATAAGTTGAATTAACATTGACACCATCATCAAACTTTGAAAGCTTGGTTCCGCACTCCATTGGTGTATTAACCGAAGTACAATTCTTCACATTGAATTTTTCAAGGATATTTTATGCATATCCTTTTAGGGAAATAAAAATCCCCTTGGCATTTTGTTTCACTTCGATCCCAAGAAAATAATTTATGAGACTATTATTGGTCATCTCAAATTCTTTTACCATTGATGCCTTAAATGCATGAATCATCGCCAGATTATTTCTTATAAAAACAAGGTCATCAACATATAAACATGTGACTAGAACATCACCTTTTTTTGCTTCAAATAGAGTGCATGCTCGTATGGACATTGAAAGAACCATTCGCTTTGAAATATGTATCAATTATGGAATTCCATACTCTCGGTGCTTGTTTAAGTTCATATAGAGCTTTCTTCAACTTCAACATTTTGTCTTCATGACCTTTCACAATAAACCCCTCGGGTTGTTCAATGTAAATCTCTTATTCAAGGATGCCATTCAAAAGTGTTGATTTAACATCCATTTGATAAATTCGCCAATCGTTTTTAGCGGCACTAGAAATAATCAATGTAATGGTTTCCATGTAGATGGCAAGGGCAAAAATTTCATCATAGTTGATTCCGGCTTGTTGATTGTACCCCTTCATGACTATTATAGCCTTATATCTTGTCATTTCACCTTTTTCATTCTTCTTGGCCTTATACACCCATTTGACGCTAATTAATTTCTTGCTCTTTGGAAGATCATCAAGCTCCCATTTGATTCTTCTCAATGGCATCAATTTCTTCATTCATGGCTTTTCTTTATTTTTCTTCTTTGGCTGCATCATCATAAACAAGTGGTTCACAATTTACTAGAAGACATATAAGTTGAAGCTCATCGATAGCATTATAAATGTCAGTCAATCTCCTTGATCTTAGCATTAGCAGTTCATCAACATAATTTGAAAAGGTAGGTGATGATGAACTTGAAGAAGATATTGGAGAAGAGAGTGAAAAATGATCCTTCGACTTTGTTTGATCGAAACCACCATGAGCATTCGCTTCTTCTTTTTTATTGTCTTTCCATGTGACATCTTCATCAATTTGACATCTCTACTTATATACAATTTTAAAGTGTTATGATCAAAAAATCTATGGACTTTGGATGATGAGTCATACACGATAAAGCTGAGTTTTTTACTCTCGTCTTCTAGCATCAATCTTTTCTAGTCCGGCACTTGAGCATATGTAATACTCTTGAAAATTCTTAAGTGTGAAACAGTTAGTGTTCTTTCAGTCCATACTTCTTGTGGAGTTATGCCTTTGAGTCCACATGTGGAACATCTATTTTTAAGATGGACTACACATAAAATAGCTTCGGCCCAAATCTCCTAAGGAAATTTTTGCTCTTCAACATGCTCTGAACCATGTTAAGAATTGTTCTATTTTTTCATTCAGCTACACCATTTTGTTGAGAAAAATACGGAGCTGTCAAAAAAAGTTGAATACCATGATACTCATAGAATTTGTTGAATATGGCTAAGGTAAATTCTCTGCCACGATCAGTTTTCAAAACTTTGATAAAACAACCGCTCTCATTTTTAGCTAGGTTTTTGAATGTTTGAAAGTATCAAACGATTCTGTTTTTTCTTTCAAAAAATGTACCCAAGTTTTTTGAGTAAAATCATTAATAAAAGTAACAAAATATTGATGATTATCATATGAGTAAGGAGTGATTGGGCCATACACATCAGAATGAATCAACTTAAGTGGCTTCTTCACTCGATAAGTTGCTTTCTTCGGAAAGCTAGTTATGGAATTCTTACCAATAACACACCCTTCAATAATTGATTGAGATGATCAATATGTGGTAAATCATAAACCATCTTCTTGCAAAAAAGCAAATTAAGTTCGCCAAAATTGAGATGGCCAAACCTCAAATGCCACAACCATGAAGGATCATCCATGCACACCATCAGATATCGTGACATATCATTTTTCATATTGAGAATAACTATCATGTTCTTCGACATCTTCACATTCCACTCAATTGATTATTCATGTCTCTTAGCACAAGACTAAGATCTTTTATATGAACAGTATAACCTTTCTCCAGAAGTTGTCTCAAGCTCAAAATATTGCTTGACATTTTTGGGGCATGATAAACATTACTAATAAATTGGTATGCATTATTCTTCAAGCAAATCATTAATGTACATTTGCCTTCAACAACAATTTTGGAGTTATCACTGAAGAGACTTTCCCTTTAATCTTATCTAACTCAGTAAACATCTATGTTTTCCCGCACATGTGGTTGCTTGCACCAATATCCAAATTCCACGTATCACTTTGTCCTCATTCACCTTCTTTGAATGCCAATAAGAGAACTTGATCGGCATTATTTACTAACTTTGCCTTTTTGTCTGCTCCACTACTCTCTTTGTTCTAGTAGTCAAAATCATAATGGCCAAATTCATTGCAATGATAATATTGAATTTTAGATTTATCATATCATTGGCCTATTGAGTTCTTTCTTCTTCCACAAACACCCCTTTGATACTGATATCTACGTCACTTTGAGCAACATCTCCCCTGCTTCTTCCATGACTTCTTCCTCGAAAGCAACCTTGGCCTCGACCATGATCACGATCTTGGCTTGTCCTGCAAGTTTGCATGGGATCTCTTCTTTGCTTCCTCTCATCTCGGATGGTTAGCTGTGTTTGAAGAACTTCCTCCACCAGTTCAATCTTTTTCTTTTTGAACCTTTCTTCATGGGCTTGTAATGAACCCAAAAGCTCATTGATCGTCATAGCATCCAAATTAACCTAAAAGCTCATCGATCTTTAATTGCAACAGTAATGTGGTCATACTTCTTGTCTAAGGACCGAAACATTTTCTCGACAACATGAACATTTAAAACATATTTTCTGTTTATTTTCATCTAATTGACAATTACCAAAACTCTTGTGAAATAATCAGCAATTGATTCAAATTTTTTCATATGAATTATCTTGAATTCGCGTCTCAAGGTTTGAAGGTGAATTTTCTGAACTTTTTCTACTCCTTGATGTGTGTTGTAAAGAATCTCCCATACCTCCTTAGCAGTAGTGGCGTTCAAAACTTTTTCGAACATGGAATCATTTAAAGCTTGATGGATGATTGACAAGGGATATTAATCTTTTTGGTCGAACCTTCTCCAAGGCATTCCTCCAGTTTTGCTTCAAGGTATCTTCATTCTTTGACTCATCATAGCCAATGTTGACAAGTTCCCACACACCATAGGCATCGAGTAAATCTTTCATTCTAACGGTCTAGTTACCATAATTTTCTTTGGTAAGACGAGGGTATTGAAGAGGATGTTGATTGTTTATTAAGGCCATGATCACAAACCGTTCGTTGTGATACCAATTTGATTGGAGTAATCTTTTTGAAGGCGAAACGCTCATAACTCACTCAAAGAAGAGAAGGAGATAGATATGCTTGTAGATTTTTTTCACCTCAACAAAAAACAATTATAAGACTCCCTTATTCATAAACTTGTTACATGACCTTTACTTTTCCCCATAAAAATAGCTAGCATTTCATATAAGATCTATAAACCAGCGCTTAAGTGTTGAAATAATACCTAATCAAAATATATTGTGTGATACCTATCGTGAATGGAATGGAGTGCAAATACACAAATTTGAAGATCCATTCAAACATAATAGCCGCTGTGTTTCAGAAACCAAATGAGGTGTTACTAAAAATAATTGGGAGCAAATTTCATTCATTCACGGAGAATGTCAAACACTATTTACACGAAGCTTCATCTCCAGTAATTTTGCACCCACGAGTACCTACTAAAACATACGGAGCAAAAGCCCACAAATAACTTTGTTATTCAAGAAAGTTCTTATTTGGGAAGGTACGATTCTAGTATCTTCCCAGCTTTTGGACTTATAAGGTCCTTGATGCTTGAAGATCAGTCCATGTTATAAACACCAAATCGATTGTCTCCGCTTATTTTTTTAGATGCTTGGTGAGGGGTGAATAAAAGAAACCACTTGGATCGGGAGTCACCTGAAATGGACTGTGTTGGCCAATTCTAGGTGGTTGTTGGAGGCATCAATTCAACTCCCAGTTCCAAATGTCAACGTCTACCACCTCATCTAGTACGACATCTCCGACATCCCCTTCAAATCTTGCCTTGTCGGGCTCAACCACCATGCCTAGCTCATCCACCCCCCAGGGCACCGCCGCAGATCTATGTTGTGCTCTTCATTGTTCGATTTGGTTCTAGGACCAGATGGGTCGATTTCACAAATAGGTAACCAAACCGGTTTGGTTCTTGATTTTAGGGTAGGAATCGACTCACTTGGAACCAATTACCCCTAGTTAAAGATAGACCCCCAATGCATAGTTGGTACCTAATTCTGCAAATAATAAACCAATTCCCTTTCTTCATCCTCTTGATATCACCACGGTGTCAATCCTAATAAGTAACAACATTATTCTCGCTCACACGACCTCTTCTCACCATTTCTTTTTACGATACATCATGAAATATAAAAGAATCTCATCTTGAAGTGGATTTAGATGCAAAATCATAGAACTTCTACCGATCATATGGCCATCCAAAGAAGACCTAGGCACATCATAAGAAATTCCACCACATTAACCAGTTCCAAATCACAAGATCTCCCCCAATTCCTCATTGTCCAACCTCAGTTCTCATATCTCCTATCTTCCCCCGATTGACCTTAGTCTTATCTTCACCTTCCCCTCCAATTGCCACATCGCCACAATTGACAAGTCCTATTTTAGCCCTCAGCCTCGTCTGCCACCGGCCTCGATAGCAATTCTAGCACCTTCGACATCAGATGGAGGCCAATCTAAGCATATAGATCTAGCATGAGCGAGTCGAGATTTGACGCGTCTTGAGAAATTGAGAATTTCATCTTGAAGAAAATGATCGATGCGAATAACTGCAATTAGACTTCTCATCACCAAAACCAACGAGAGCCTGTATGAGGATGCGAACCTCACAAGCTCACCGATCAGAGGGCTAATGATGGGGTCGAAGATGGAGGTGATATAAAAGCAAAGTAGGCAGCTTGAGGAGGATGCGGCAAGGGAAAAAAAAATCACCCTTACGAGAAATGCCCATAGTCGAGAATAGAATTCAACTAGCTAGTGAATCGCAATCTCTATTTGAGATTAAATTGGCCAATTCAGACCCTTCTTTAAAACAATGTCAACTTTGGGCCCTCTTTTCAGAAAATGATTTCACTTGAAGCTCTTATTTGAAATTTTCTCTAATTTAATTATCGAGTGGTCCATAAGGATGATCAAATACAAACATAACCACAATAAATCTTTAATATTTTCAAATGTCCCCTTAGATCCTCAATTTCGGTACTTCATTTTTTTGTCAACCTAGAGCATACGTAGCTAGAACATTTAAACTATTTGAATGTTCTTTGGCGTCAAATTCACAGACATGAGGATATCGAGTGCGCCACTCTTTCAAAACTTTGTCTTTCAAGACCAGAGATCGAAATTTTTATTCTCCTATCCATTGTCGATTGTTCTTTTAACCTATACGTAAGGAACGAAGCCAACACCGCTGATTACTTGGTTATAAAATACTACAATGCAATCAAATGGCAAGCTCCAAATCCATCGATTTCGACCATTTGTAAATTTTCAAGGCTGTAAAAAAGTCAAATACTCAAAAGCATGAACCCATTTTATTAAGAGCAGAAGTCCGTTTATTTTTGCTTTCTCTCCATCCTCGGACACATGAACTCACATCCATCAATGGTCCTAATCTTTAACACATACACATTTGCCATTTTGAATAATGAGATGAAACCCAGGAGGACACTCCATAAAACACTCTTGATCATATGCCGCATCAACCGAGACATCTTGGCCTTTTGTTGGAACTATTTCAGCATGTGAGACGACGAGACCTGAAATGAAGAAGAATATGAAAAACTAATTAGTTATGTTCTACATTTAGAAATGATAATGGTAGATGAGAGACGAGAGTAACCTACTGGATGCAAGCAACAATAGAATGGCCATTGCACTGAGCTTGGCTTCACTCTTCTCCATTTTCAAGCATATTACCTTGATTGTCTGAGGTATGGTTGTGCATCATGTGTCCCATTGGAGTGGGTTTATATAGATACCTAAAGTCCAATATTTTTTTTCTTTTGTGGGTCTCCATTGATACCCATGCCTGCCTCACTAGGTAAGACAGTAAGTACTTGTGGTGTATAATTAGGTAATTTGAGATTTTACTATCATAATTTGAGCATTTGTTGGAGTTAATATGATGGATTTACTTCTTCCTTTTTACAAAAATTAGGGCGAAGCCCTAAAATTAGATCATTACTCTCCTAAAAAAAATGATCTTGTCTTATCTCCTCCTATCAACAAAGGAAATAAATCTCTCGATGGCCTATCTAATGTTAGAGTGTCATTTACATTAGACGATTAAAATATCTAATTTGTAACTGATATGCACATGAGTTTCCTTCCCTAAAAGTATGCACAATTTTGACTTGTTGGATATACTCTAACATTTTCCCAATCCGAGAAAGGAAAATGTCAACAAAATTGAGAGAGGGAGTTGATTTCTAAAAAAGTGAAATAGTTGCTTGCGAGTCTGACTCTAAATAAGTTTGTCAATGCCCAATGAGATGGCTATTTTGAGCCTTTAATCAATTGACTCTTGCTTAAAAATTAGCAATTTTGCATCGTACAACAATGCTGTTGCAACAAACGATGGTTTCCATTTCGACAATAATTTTTTCCTTTATCAATTTCGAATTTAGGTTTGTCAATCTTGTGTGAATTTGATCTTTCAAAGCTCCCTGTTAACATTTGATTTATCATCGACGAGTCCCACAAAGACAAAAAAAAATTGAGATTAGAGATTTTTTATTGCGACCGAACCTGTTTCTCTACAAAAAAGAGTCATTTTAGGGTCTGTTTGTTTCGCAGAAAATTGGCCATTTTTGGAAAATATTTTCCCATAAGTCATTTTCTAGGAAAACAACAGTATTTTCTGGTGTTTGGCTAAAACCTGAAGATGTTTCAGAAAATATTTTCTGATGTTCGGTAAGGAAAATATATGGAAAATATTTTCTAAGATTTCACCACTTAGGCATGCATCACTTATTGACCTATAAATCCATCAAATATAAACTTGCCTTTAAGCCGAGCAAACTTGCTTCATATCTTTGTTCCCTCATTATTACCAAATGCTCATCTACTCTAAAAAATATTCGTATGGATTTTAAAAGAAGCAAAAGAGAAAAGAAGCAAAGCATGTACAGCCCTCATGAGAATCTTCTAGTTGAGTGGCTTGTTCTCCCCTTGCGTCTTTTATGTTCTAATAAACAAAAGAATAAAAAAAAAAAAAAGCAAACCATGTAGAGCCATTTGCTTGAGTAATGTACAACTGCATGGTAGAGTAAATAAAGAAAAGGATAAACAAGAGTGCAAAGGCTTTAAGTTAAATGCAAAGTCCACAATTTGATCACTAGTCATAGAAATGCCAATACAAAACAACCTTATATCAAATTTCATCTCATGAAGCATTGACAATAACAACAAAGAAAGAAAGAATACGAGTCTTTTGGCGGTAAAGCTCAATACATTATATCACTGATGATGATCTCCTTTACTTAGAAATTTATTAACCCATACTTTGCGAAGAGTCGCACTCTTCACCATGAATGCTTTTCCAATTTTTTCATTTTCAATTAGATGGTCAAAAACTGATCCAAGGGTAATTTCATCGTATGCATCCACTTTCATCACCTCATTATAGAGTTGAGAGTAATAGACTTAAGAGTGATCGACATCCCTTTGAGCCAATGACTTAATTGCCAAGGCCATCTCTCCAAGCTGTGTTGAAAGTGCAACATACTTGTCATCATTGTCAGAACATTTTCGCCTTTTGTGAGACCTCTTTTTTGAATGCACTGTTGTAGAGGAAGATGTTTTTGAGCCCTTCATCAACTCATCAAAGTCATCGCCTAAGTCGACAGGTGAGCAGTCAACTTCCGTTGCATTGATGTCCCCAAACTGCTTAGCAAAGCTTCCAGTGGCCATATCTCTCCCAACCACCACAGCCATCTCATCATACACGTCAATCATTTTATTCAGATACTTTTCATGAGAAGGATGGACTTGTAAATGCACAATATTCATTCAATTATTAGTTCCACAGCTAGATATGAAAAGAATTTATTAAGCATACAACACTTAGGCTTCAAGCTATGACAAAAACACGTTTGAAGCCCTTCGTTTGTTTGTTTTTTTTAGTCCTTTTCCCTTCACAATTACACCTAGTTAGAAATTGAATTGTCAATCCATCTTTGCAAGAGATGCGAGATCGATAAGATCTAAAGCACAAGGTTTCAAAAATGCCTATCAATGTCAGAATTAGTAACTCATCTGCGACAATGTTCTGAAGTGAAGTCATCAATGTGCTTTCTATACCAACATAGAATGAGATCAAAACATACCATAAAGCATAAGAGTCTTATTTCATAATATCTAATCATATCTCATATTATTTCATAATATCGCATCATATATCACCATATCTCATTATATCTCTAGAAACAATCATTACACGTAGAAATACGAACATACTCATTAAAGATAACGCAGTAATTATGACTCTTCTTCAATACGAGTATTGAGTAGTTTTTGGTATTGTTGACGCTCAAAATATCCTTACAAGCATGTGCTGGTCATAAGAAACAAAAAATTCTAAATTCGCCATCATTGCTATATGTGGGCTGTAATTTACATCAGCCTAGCCCATAAGCGGTTACGAAAACAAGGGGTCGTCAAGGATTTCGAGAATCCTTAGGCTGAATTTCAATGGACATTCAAGCAAAGATATGTAATTCCTTGATGAAACAATTGGTTGCCACGTGTCAAAGCCAAGGGATGCTATTGAAAACACAATATTGACGGTGGAATTAGGCAAGAACAATTAAAAGGGTGTCAAACTCAAGAGGAGCAGTTAATCCTTACTGGACAAGCCATGAGAATGTTGTCGAACAAGTCAGAAACTAGATATAGATAAGGCAGTTTAACATAGAACATGGAGCGACTCTTGATGAGGAAATAACCGACCATTGATGATTACCAAATTGGGCTATAAATATCACAAGTAATCCAATAAAAAGCCCCCAAACAACACACAAAAAATTACGTTATTTTGCTTTTATCCTTACTTAGTCTAGCTTAACTATAACTTAAGATTCTTGTCATAGATTCAATTTCGACGAGTGTCTATATTCCGAGCAATGCTATTGATTAGATTTCAGTGCTAACCCACTGTCCAATGTTGTCAATTAAATTCTGACATTGTATCCTTATATGCATCTAGGAGTAGTGTTTGCTAGGTAATGTCACCACTGTTCAACGTCGTCGATTAGATTCTGACATCGTGTCCTCACATTCATCTAGGAAGAGTGTTCAATAGGTGTTGTTACCACTATCCAACGTCGTTGATTAGATTTTGATGTTATATCCTCATAACCATCTAAGAGCGTGTCTACTAGGTGTTATCTTCATTATCCAGTGTCGTTGATTAAATTCCATCATTATGTCCTCAAACTTACTAGAGAGCAGTGCTTTTTAGGCATTTTGTTAATAGCCAGCATTGTCAAAGCATCTTCGATATTATATAAACCACTTTAATCGTAATGGATTTTCATTATCATGTAAAAGTGAGTTTATATGACATTTGATTAAGTTTCAACATTGATTATCGTTGGTATTAAGCTCATATTAAGTCAATGACTTCTTTAGATTCGGGATTATATGGTGTATAGTCTCTTTCTCATTTGACCATTTTTATCCAAAGTTAACATAGAACCTGAGTCTCTTTTAATAAAAACTAAAATATAACACTTGGTGAAAGATATTTCGTTGCGTGGTCCAAAACCAATGAAATATGTATCAATTCTGGGATTTAGGTGTCAAAGTATCAGCACTAATGAATTTGGTTTAATTTTTAACAATTGTATTTGAGTACACATGGAACTTTTCTGGACAAGGCAAATGATGCCACTGGTGTGATGGGATTTCTCGCTATGTGGTTACTTTTCCTGCCTATTTGATTGTTAAAGCAAAGTTGGTGGGGACTGTGCTTAGCCCTGCTCTTTGTTTTATGAATTCTCCGGCATCTCTCCTTTGTAAAAATTAGCTTTTGTTTAGACTTCTTTTGATGTCTGCTCGAGTTCGTGACGTTTTGTCTGTTAGCCCATACAGCTGTGGATGTGAATGAAATGACCGCGTTCAAAGAAGCCGGCTCAAAGGAAGGCTAATAGACGAGAGCAGCAGCATAGTCAAGCATTGCGGAGGTGATGTAGGGTTCACTCGATGTGGATCGAGCAAGACATAGAACTTTAATATTTCGCGGACTACTTCTCAAGCTCCCAAGCATAATTTTCATCGAAACATCCTTATCAAGCCCATTTTCAAGGCCCTGATTGCATTATCCACATGAGTACAGAGGCATGGAGAGATGAGATGGCGATGATTGACATGACACCTGACCTAATTCCTTGAATTGTATGAATTTATGCCCTGACGAAACAATGACACCCTTGAAAACTAAGGACGCGTTTGGTAACGATACATTTAGGGAGTAGATTCGATCGAACCGATTCTTTTTTATTCGTTTAACCGATTCTAAGCATTTTAAGCCATTTTAGAATCGTCCAAAATTTCGATTCGGAATAATTGCGTTTGATCTTGTGTTCATTAATTATGTTCCAAATCAATTTCTTTTAATTTTTAAATAACTTTTTTACTTTTTTTTTTCCTTTTTTCTTTTCTTTTTTTCATTTTTTCATTTTTTTTCTTTTCATTTTCCTTTTTTCTTTTCTTTTTCCTTTTTTTTCCTTTTTTCTTTTCTTTTTCTCATCTTCTTCTTCTTCTTCTAGCCGGCGACCTCACCAGAGTATCGCCGGCCCTCGTCGGCCGAGCCTCACGGCGCACGGGCGAGGCTCGCCTAGCCCCGCCGATGGCCGAGCCGACCTCGTCGGGTTGGGCGAGGCTGCCGCAGCCACCGACGGGCCGGGCGAGCCTCGCCAATGGCCAGGCGAGCCTCGCTTGGCCACCGGTGGGGCTGGGCGTCGTGAGGCTTGCCCAGCCCCTACCCAGCCCCGACGAGGCTGGGCAAGCCTCCGGCGAGCTCGCCAGACCTCACCCTGGTCGGGCGAGCTCGCCGGACCAGCGGCTGGCGAATGGTGACGGCGGCGGCAACCGGTGGACGGCGACGGCGGCAGCGGACGGCGGACGGCGGACGGCGGTGGACGGTGGGCGCGATGGCGGACGGCGAACGGTGGCAGGCGGTGGTGGACGGCGGTCGCGAGATGATCAAAAGGAAGAAGAAAATTTCTTGATTTTGATTTTCAAATTCTTTCCCGGAACAAGAATCAACTTTTTTTTTGTTCTTGATTCTATTCCCAATCTGTTCTCGGGAACAAAAATTTTACCAAACGCGATTCTAGGCCGAAACTGATTCCGAGAACAAAGAATCATAATTTGGCCCTGTTTGGATGGTTACCAAACAGGGCCTAAAAAGCCAAAGCTAACTAATGAATTCTTTGAAAGTTTGTTTGATCTCTTTTTGATTAATTGGAAAGAAAAAAAAAAAAAAAAAAAAAGAAGGAATCGTCTAATCTGGGTAGATGTGAGGCAAACTGGGAAGTTATATAGATTTTGATAAGAAAAAAATTGTCTAATCTGGGTCGATACATGCAAATGATTAGAAGATGAAAAGTTCCAGTTATTTTCCTCACTTAGTACTTTTTTGTCGGAATTGTTTCTGGTACTTGAGATGTGACTTTACACCCAAATCTTTCTGCAATGATGATTAAGATTTGAGAAATAATTATTTTTGCACTATCAACAAAGTAATTAAGACCACCCGTGATGGCGGCGTAGTAGTTGGACGATGGGTCCTTTCGTGAGAGATCCAGAGTTCGAATCTTTGCGTCGTCTACCTTGTTGGAAAGGAACCCATGACTTATCCAGGGAGCAAGGGTGGTGATAACTCTACTCCCTCCGAGTTTACTTCAAGCGAAGACGACGCATGGAGGTTCCCTAGGTCATAAAAAAACAATTAAGTAATTAAGTGTATGCTCTTTATTTTTAAGATTAATGACAAAAAAAACTTTAAATTAGTATATATATTACAAATTTATCTTAAATCCCGAATTGATATATTTATGACAAATTTATCGTCTATTAATTTTCATTAAATAAAATTAATATTAAAAAAATTACAAATTGACAAACTTGTGATAAACACTAGATAAAAGTTTAAACTAGTAGTATACCCATCAATTGTTACTTATCATTCAACTCAATATTTTAAAAAGAAAATTTAATAAAAACTAATATAGGGTAAATTTATTATAAGGATATTAATTTGACGTTCTCGTGATATTATTCCTTTCGTTTATAATCATTCCTCATGAGGATTTATAACGTTGGATCTCATAATAATATTTCTTAATCATAAATTTATGTTTTTGTGTTGTTGCGATATTTTGTATAGGAATTCCCACAAAATACACATGATTATGGTAAGTTACAATATAAAAATCGATCTCTCAGGAACAATAAAAGTCCCTTGAGTAATCAATGCCATTATGGCTTGTGCCGGTCTATGCGAATGTCGGCTCTCTCCCTTTATAAGAGTTATATAAAAGCCTGATCAAATGTCTTCTTCGCTAGATAGAACATGACAACGTCACAAGTTCATCATGAACCTATGGTGTCTAGTATGGGATGATGTAGAGGAAGACGGGTGTGTAGACCTTCCATGTTATGGGATGGGCGACTCAGGGGTGCATGACAAACCTTAGTTTCTGTTCCAAAAACAATTTTTCTATTCTAGACTTATTTCTGGAATAGAAATCAATTTGATAAAATTATTTCATTTTTTTATTTCTAAAATAGATTTTTGTTACATAAATAGATTTGGAATAGAAATCAAAAGTAAAAATTTTCTACTTTTCTATTTTTGAAACATAAATGAGAAATAAAAATTATTCTCATCATTCGTCTTTACTATGAGTCGGTCGTCCATCCGTCGACGCCAACCACCGTCCACTGGTCGTTGGCCACTGCCGCCGCCATCAGTCGTCGCCGATTACTACACCGGTCACTGGCCGGTTGCCGGCCATCATTCATCGGTCACCATCCGCCGATCACCGCCGTCCGAAAGAGAAAAATTTTGTGTCGTTATCAAACGAATTTCTATTTTTATAATATAAATTTGTGTCGTTATCAAACGGGTATGTTGATACCTAAATTTTGACTAATCATTTAGTAATTAATTACATAAAAATTTTAGGGATTAATCTTTAACCCCTAAAAAAAATAGTAAAATTGCATTTCATGTAGTTACATTTACATTGGTACCAAAAGGCAACAAGAAGCAGGGGCTCGCGGTCTATTACATGCGCAAAAAAGATGGTCTCTCTCCGCTGATCTGAGCACGCAAAAGAACGAAAGTCAAAAAATGAGGAAGGAAGTTCTTGCACGTCCGTTGTCTCTCCCTCGTTAATGCATCCACATGCACACACAAATTCGGCGGACGTGCGGATTCTAGAGGAATCCTCAAAGAAGTAAAATGAGCCCATGATATATTATATAATATGCTCTCTCTCAAGTGTGGGTTGTCAGGAGAAGCAATGAGAAATTTGCTGAAGGAGGAAGCAAATAACGAGAAAGAAAAGTCAAAAGTTGCGGCAATCCTATGGAAGGGAGGGACAAGTAGCCGCACAAGAAGCCCCAAGCGTGAAGAAGAAAGAAGAATCCAACGTCCATTTTCTCCCCCCTCATTAATGCATGCACATGCACGCATGGAATGGGGGACGTGAAAATTCTACGGACACCTGCAAGAAGATGGGCAAACCTTTTTATAATATTTTCCTTGCTGGAGAGGAGATGAAAGAAAGAGGTCTGGAGAAGAAAGAAAGCAAAGTTCAACTTGGATTTTGGAAAAGTTGCGGCTGGATCTTTTCACACTAAAGTCGGCTATCTTCAAGAGGTGGTGGAACGCCTATAAATAAGACCACGGGAGACTGCAGAGAGGGGGAGGTGAGAGAGAGACAGAGAAAAGAAGAGATTAAGAGAGATAGAGTCTCGTTAGAGAAGAGCAAATGGGGGAGAAAGAGGAGAAAAAAAACGAAAAATTCCCAGGAGAGGTTTGTGAGAGCTATTAAAAAAAGAGAGCCCGTAGAGAGGCCGCACGAGTTGAGAAAAGAAGAGATTAAGAGAGATAGAGTCTTGTTAGAGAAGAGCAAAAGGGGGAGGCCAGAGGAGTTAAAGAAAAAAAATCTATGAAAAAAGGCCCGCAGGGAAGCCAGAGGAGCTAAAAAAAATATTCATTGTGAAGGGGCTTCTCCTTCGGACAAGAAAAATGAAGTCAGGGGGAGGATATTAAAAAAAAGAGATGAATAAAGAGTCTGTCAGAGAAAAACCAAAAAGAAGACGTGAGGAGAGAGGGAGAGGGAGATAAAAATAAAAGAAAAAAGAAAAGGAAAAGGCGTGCACTGTGCTTCTTCTTCGTAGGTTCCTTCTCCACAAAAGCCGCACGCCGTTCCGCTGCTGCCCACCGCGCGCGCGCCGCACCGCCGCTCCGCCACCTCTGCGCCGCCGGTCTCCTCGCGCTGCCGCACCACCGACCGCCCGACTGCCGTGCCCGTCGTTGCACCTCTGCCCGGCGCCAGCATCTCCTCCCCTCGAGCTCCGAGCGTGCCACCATCTCCGCCCGCCACCGCTGCTTCTGCAAGCAGCACCTCCGTAGCAACAATCCGCCGCTACCTTCCTCCTTCCGACGAGTTCCAGACGCCGCGCTGCAATCCCGCGCCTCTGCCCTTGCTGCTGCACCCAGCCGACGCCCAGCAGCCCGCGCCTGCGCTGCTCTTCGCCCAAGCACCAGCAGCACCGTCCCAGACACCTGTAACCAGCAGCCATCTCTGCTCGTCGCCACCACCGCAGCAACCGTTGCAGCAGCCCACCTGAACGCCGTCGCTGCTGCTGCCCGCGCCGCCGCCTCTCAGTCCGCGACACCTGCAGCACCTCCGCCCGACGCCTGCACCCGTAGCCGTGCCTCTGCTCGCCCGTCACGGCTCCTGCCGCCGCCGCTGCCCGTGTCCCACACCAGCAACGCCGCCCGCCTGCACTGCCCTGGCGATCCTGTTGCAGCTGTAACGGGCCTCCGAGTCCGAGCTGTCATTCCCCGACGTGAGCCATATCCATACGGCCTGTTAAGCCATCGGCGGAATCCCCGGCAACAACGGCGAGCTGCTGTCCAAGCTCGAGCCTGACCATTCTAAACTGAGAAGTTGCCGTACCGGCGAATCACTGTTCTTCTGAAGTCCACCAACGTAGAGAAAGGGGGGCACATAAAGAGCAAATAAAGAAGGGAATAAGAGACCACTTTCCTTTTCTTTGCAGGACATTCACGTTGGCTGGTGAAGTCCTGTAGCTAGGCTTTCAACGAGGACTTTCCTTCCTCGTAAATTTTGTGTTGCAGGTCATCCCTTGTCTTTTGGAGAAAGATGTGAGAAGCCTTTCCTAAGTATTGACACTCGCCGCATGACCAGCCGAGTTGCACTTAACCCGCATCTGTTGCCACGCTGCCCCTCCAGTCCGAGCTTGCCTTTTGTCGCGAGCTGCAGCGTGATTCTTCAACAGTTTCTTTTAAATGTTTTTCATGCAGGTTGAGCTTTCCCAAACGAAAGTCACACTTGACCATTGACTTCAGCTTGCGTCCTCTGCCAACCTCCGCGAGCTCCATCTCCGCAAGTTCGCCCACACCGTGAGCCGTGTAGTTGCTGCCGTTCGTGAGTCCTTTGCAACCGGGAATAATCTAAACTAGGTAGTTTTCTTGAACCAAATTAGATAAGATTTATTTTGTTTTGTTTTGTTTTCTTTATTTGAAATATTTCTCGATGCATCATTGAAATTCTCGATGTATCACTTCAATTCGCAGAATCAAGACACGAATTTTTATTCCATCTATAAGACTTTAGATGTAATAATTAATCACGAGAGAATAAAATTGATATCTTGATCTTTAAGACTTAAGATCAATTTATTGATTTTATTAGCGAAATAATCAAGTTTGATTAGATATTGTTTCCAAATTCGAACAATGGATAACATCTTTGATGACGGAGGATGATTTGGTGCTTATCTTTTAATTATTTTGTTTATCTCAAAAATACAAAAAAAATTGCATTTGATTAGAATTGATTTTTCTAGACAAAATTGCATGATAAAATAGTTAGTTTTTTTTTTTAAATGCATGTTTATATAGTATCTAGGTTAGATAATATCTTTTGAAATAAATTGCATGATGAGATAATTTTCTAAGTTGAGATAGGCGTTAGATTAGTCTAGTCCTAACTTAAAATAGACAATGTCTCGCTTTAGTTAGATTTTTTTTACCAATTTTAATTACGAATTTTCATAAATAAAAAATCATGCGCATGTCGTGTAGAATTATGTTCATGAAATGCACGTCATTTAATGATTATCGCTAGGTTCATTTGATCAGAAATTGCCCGTCATTAGAATTAAGTCATTTGGTTAATTTAGATTGCACATTTAATCATTGGACAATTTTCATTTCGAATTTCATGAAAAATACCAAAAAGAATTGTCTTAGAATTAATTTTATTCTCTAGGATAGATTGCATGCTTATTAAAAAAAAACACAAAAACATCGCATTTGCATCATATAGTTTAGGCCATATTATCATGTCATATTATTCCATGTTAGATTAGTAGCATGCATTGCATATTGCATGATTTTCATTAAATAAGTGAAAAAAAAAAAGAAGAATTGCATGTTAATTAGAAATCATATCTAGGTTTGTTGATATGAATTATGATCTAACAATGCAGATGATTTCATTGCTACAAGGTAAGTCCCCGCATTTTTTATTTATTTGCTTTTCTTGGGTGTTAAATTGGTGGATTGCGCACCCGCATGATCATATCATATGTTAGGGAAATAGATTTAAAATCAATCCAAAACTGCCTGCAAAAAAACATTTTTGAAAATAAAAAATGGTATCGAAAGGGCATTAGAGAAATCTAGTGTAACCAAGTCCCCGAACTCACAATCTCTAGTTCATAGGAGTAAAGTAATTCTCCCATTACTTTACTTGGATTTCTAATCAACCCACCAAAAATAGATTAGTGGCAACTCCATGATAAACATCATTTGCATATTAAGAACTTAAACCATAAGTTGTGAATTAGTATGAGCTTGGGAGAGCTCGAGCTAAGTCTAGGCTTAGCAATCCATTAGCCGAACTCTTAGGCGGTCCAACCCGCTTCAGGGAGGTCGTGACGAGGTATTTTTGCTTAGAAACTCATCTGGAAATGTAAATAGAAAAATTTATTTCTCTTCCAAAAATCAATTTCTAGCCAAAATGGTTATCATTCGCATCATCAAGTATCACAACTTTAACGAAGTGTCAAAGAAGAATGCAATTGCATAAATTGAATAAAGAAAGAAAATTATCCAAAAAATTTTAAACTTATTATATGTTTTACAATTTAGTTGTAAATATTTTAATTATATCAATTAAATTTTAAACATCTTCATGTGTTGTTGATTGAGTCCATCCGGCTAATTTTGACTGAAAATCATTGATGTCAATGCTAATCATCCTACATATCATGGCTGATGTTAAACATGAGTAATTTTTAATATTTTATTTTCCTTTTTATTTTCTTTTTCCTTTTTATTATTATTATTATTATTATTATTAAGAGCTACAAGGGGCCGCTAGCAATAACCTTCATTTACAACCAGGCAAGGACTAAGACCCTTGCCCAATTGTGAGCGAGGGTGTGCAAAAGCTACAATCCTCACCAACTGCAAGAGCTTCACGGGCCTTGACAAGTGGCCCGTGAAGCTACTTCAAAATGGTTGCCAAATGGTTCAACATTTTGCCAAAGGGCCTTAAAGGCTGAAAGCCCCATTGGGAATGCTAAACCAAACGCACCCTAACAATGCCAACATCATGTGCTAAGTGTGTACGTACATACCATTACATTCATCAAGCTTGTTATAGCTAAAGCATATGGAACACTTTCTATGTCTTTATTCTCTTTATTAGTCATAGGACTATGCTTTGCATTTAATTTAAAGTGTGCAGCAAGATGAGTACTAACCACTTTAGCTTTATCCACATAAAATTTTTGAAGAATCTTCTCGATGTACTTTTTTTGCGACAAGAACAACTTCTTAGCATCTCCATCTTGAATAATTTTAATGCCAAAATTTTGCTTCATTGCGCCCAAGTCTTTCATGGCAAAAGATTTGCTCAATTGTTTCTTCAACAACTCAATTCATGAAGCATTGCTGCCTTTAACAATTTCTTTCTAAATCAACAATTTCTTTGTCTGAAGATGGAGTCTTCTATGTACAAACGCTCTCTGCCTTTTTCTTATGTGAGGAAGGCAGAGAGATCCAAGACACGAGAGAACCCTTTCTAGTATTCACTATTCACTTCACTTGAGAGGGGAATGGATGAGATTTTGATGAGGATGCCCAAACGAGTGTCAATGCCTTCATATATGGGAGGTTAGGTTTCCTATGAAGTGGTAATAAATAAGAAGGAGATCCTGCGAACTGCCCATGAGTTATACCTCTTCCTCTTAATATAAGGAGGTACTTGATTATTTAATTAATAATTGATTCATGGGCTTTGTTTCAACGACCTCTTGTGCTGTACATATGCACCACGGTCTTCCCAGTGTTTTTCCTACACAAGTCATTCATGCAGGATTTGGGGACTTGTCTTTTTCCATAAGAAAGAGAATATCTTCTCTTTTTTCTCACAAGGCCATTTAATATCTAAGCAAGGCTTATCTTTAAATCCATAATGGGAGATGCCAGAAAAATTTAATCTACCCCGGTAAAATGTGGACACGCATTCATGTGTGCAAGAAATTGGCATTTGAAACATTAAAGAACACCATTTAACTGAAAAATAAATAATTTTTTTATTAAACTTGCGTGCTAAAACCGTGCAATTTTAATTTATTAATTATCACAAAACCCCTATTTTTTTTATAACTTAATAAATCATAATTTCTTCTATGTTATTACCAGTTTTTATCATCTTTCATTGTGTAATAAAAATCTCATTCACTAAAAAAGATAAAAATTTATTAAACTTGCGTGCTAAAATCGTGCAATTTACGTGCGCATGCTAATTTCATTATTTAATTATAACAAAGCCCCTATTTTCTAATTATTTAAAAATAATAATTTATTCTATGATACAACTGGCTTTTATCACCTTTCATTGGTTCCCTATGAAGTGGTGATAAGTAGGAAGGAAATCCCATAAAATTGCCGCATGAGTTATATCTCTATCCCTAAAAATGGTCGTGAGCTGTTGGACTATTAATGGATTCTTGGATTTTCCTTCAAAGTCCTTTATGGTTCACTGTACATAAATCAAGTGCAGCAGACTTGTCCCTCGCAGTGTTTTTTCTACACAAGTAATTCATGCAAGATCCTGAGAAGTCTCCTTTTTGGTACCCTTGCCCAACTATGAGCAATGGCTTGACAATCATCGCCAGCTGCTAGCAAGAGCTTCGCGGGCCTTGATAAGTGGCCAACGGCCCCTTGTCGACCCTTAACAATAAAATAAAATAAAATAAAAAACAAAAGTAAAGAAGGAAAATTGAAAAAATATATATAAATTCAAGAATATTACGAAATACTATGAAAAAATTGTTTATGTCAACGCATGCCATGTCACGTAGGATAGTTGGTATCTACATCAACAATTTTTGGCTAAAATTAATGAATTGGACTAAATTAGCAAAAACGTGAAAAAGGTTTAGAACTCAATTAACGTAATTAAAAGGTTTAGGACTAATATGATGAGATTGCCTAAATCAAATAAAAGCGTGGAGTAAACATTTTCCCTTTTCACAAATACATTGGTTATATATATTTTTTTAAATGAAATTTTGGATTATACATTGACCACATAACTGTTATTTTTACACAAGCACCCTAAAATCAAGGTATGTGTCTATTATCATGTTATATAAAAGTTTTATGTGTACATTCGATATCACTTGACAGATTCTTCTATATAAACTTTCAATTTTCCTATATAATGCATATTGTATGTGTTTGTTTTTTCAGATACAATTGCTCAAAACCCCTTGAATTTTGAGATGTTGGGTATTAACCCTCGAAATATCAAAAGTTACAAACTATTACTCCCTTGGACTTTAGCACCATTGCATAATAATCCCTCAATTTTGAAAAGTTACAGATAAACCTCTCCCTCCTCTCCCCTTGCCCCAGAACTTTTATCTTTTGTTGCAAGTACTAATTTTTTCTATCTATATATTACAAATGTTGCTTGAATAACCTTTATTTTATGTTCAATGAAGTCGAGAAATTAAAAAGAATTCATGATTAATGAAGCTACAAATATCTAGAGGTTATATTTTGTCCACAAACAATAGTTAGTCCATTTTCATGTAGACAGAAAGACTAGTGATTGCAACAAGAACTGTTAGGAGTAATATGTATCTTATCAAAATTAGGGACTATTTTACAACTGTTTTAAAGTTCATGGGGTCGGTCATCCATGATTTCTGAAAGATTGGGATTGATTGTGCAATAGTTATGAAATTCAAGAGAATTTTGAATAATTATGTTTTCATTTTCTTTTCTATAGCCAAGCAATAATAGGGTCATTAAAGTGGAGGTAAGATAGCGCAAGTGTCATAACTTTTGTATGATTTTTACATGAGTGCCATAACTTTTTTTTACTTAATTGAGTGCCACAAATTTGAAAATTCATTTACTTAAATGCTATCGTTGATTCGCCTCTCAAAAAATCTAACGTAGATGCTAGTCATCTTATGATGCTTCATCGACGCTAACGTTGCCTTTTTTTAAATATTTTCAATAATTTTTTTATTTTTTATTTCCTTTTTTTTTTTTTTTCCTTTTTCCAAGGCTAGCGAGAGGCCCTTAAAGAAAAAGGAAACGGAAAAAGATAAAAAAAAATAAAGCAAAACAAAAATAAATCAAAAATTAAAAAATCCACATCATATGGGAAATTAATAAAAAAATATCCAAGTAGGATGTTTTATTGAAAATAACACTCAAATGATCGATTTTACTCTAATGTGACACTTAAGTGAGCAAAGAAAAAAGTTACGATACTTAATTGAGCGTTGTACAAAGGTTATAATAGTTATTATTTTTTTATTTTATTGAGCATTGTACAAAGGTTATAATAGTTATGCTAAGGATAGGCCTTTTTTGGTTTAGGTAAAAAGGTTATAATAGTTATGCTATTGGTTTAGTTATGAGGTTCTTCTCTCATAAAAATGTAAAAAGATGAACCCGATTTACATGATCTATGGTTAGAGTTGGCAATATGGGTTGTAGGCCTACTTTTTAACTCCTTTTCGGTGGCCAAGTGGGATGTGAATTTCTTGAATTGGTTGTTGCATGTTTAAATGTGTTAAGAAAATAAGGGGGGTTAAAGTGGGTTTGAAACAATACCCATTTTCTAACCCGTTTCAATAAAAAGAGTGAGTCTGGGGTCCATTTGTCGTCATTATCCAAGGAAGGAAGTAAACAGCGATGCCTTTCTTTTCGTTTTTCATTTTTATAATTTTCTGTTTGTTAAATTTTCAGAAATTGCGAATGCCAATTTAATTAATGAAAAAAATCTGATTGATCTTAGCCTTCAAAACTTAACATAAAAACACAAGCCAATTAATTTAGTGAAGGAGTTGAGACGGGTCTATCAGATAGGTATGGATTTAATGATCGGTCAAGTCGAATAAGGGTTACAAATATATATATATATAGACATCAAGGTTAAATGGGTTAAAAATGAATTGATTGTTTGTAGCTCGGACCCTAATATAATCCCATCTTATCCATTTGATGCCTCTATTTGTTAGGTTTGAAGTTACTCGGTTATATAGAATTACGTACTACCCAGAGAAGTTACTAAATTACAAAATAGCGATACTTATATGTTAATAATAATACATACGATATACTAGTTGCACAAGAGAAATTAGTTATTTTAGTTGAAAATTATTATTGTCCGTTTATCATTCTTCAAAAGAAGTTATATATATTTTTTTTTAATTATTTTAGTTGAAAATTATTATTGTCCGTTTATCATTCTTCAAAAGAAGTTACATTTAACATGAATAAGATACTAAATTCACCGACCCTTCGATACTTAATTTTCGACAGAGATACTAAGAAAATATCTTTTCCCCCTAGCTCTTTATGAGTATTTCAATCTTCAGGTCTTTCTTTTACCTTTTTATTTATTTTAATTACCAACATCTTTACACATTGTTAATTTAATTTTTCAACTTGATATATATACGCGCACACACACATACATATATACATATTATCTTTAGGTGAATTACTTAAAAGCAAATTAAACGGGCGAGCACGGCTTTTCACAAATTGGGTTTAAATGTCGGTTGGTCCACCCGGGGGTTTCCCCCGGACCTTTCATTTCCCTGTACCACGCCCCTGTGTTTCAAGGAAAAGGCGTCGCGGGGATCAGGCTTGTCCTCCTACCCCGTACGTGGGTTGTGGACGGGAAGAGCAATGGGGTACGGAATCTTTTTCAAGACCCGTCCCCGCCTCTACCCGGACTTTCCCGGTTTAAGGTCCTGCTCAGGACCATGGAAATTGCATAGTAAAAGATAATGGATAGAGACACCGATCAATTCAGACCACATCAATTTCTTTCCGGATAATTTAAAAAACCTTATCCGATTCCCCCTGTTCAACATGCTAATTCCAAACGTCTAGGGAGGAAACGCTAGGGAGAGACAGAGAGAAGCCCCGCCCGCGCCCAAATATGGGAGGTCGCGCCGGCGTTGACGCGCATCTGCTCCATGCTGCTGACTCGATTCTGAAGCGCCATCCTCGTCCTCGTCCTCGTCCTCGTCCTCGTCCCTATCCAAAAGACCGACGCGCTTACTTATACGCGACCGCGGCCTTCCCCTTTAGTCGCTCCTCAATTCCATCGCTGTCCTCGTCGGCAAAATCCTCCCAAGTATCCATCCGTCCTCTCCCTGACCAGAAGAAGCAGAAGAAGAGAGCAAAGAAAATGAGGCTGGAGCCGCAGGAGACCAGCGGCGTGTCGTCGCCCCGTAACCGCCTCGTCTTCGCCTACTACGTCACCGGCCACGGCTTCGGCCACGCCACCCGCGTCGTCGAGGTCCGCCCCCCACTCTCTCTTTTCCGCCGCGATCGTCCTCCGATCGCCGCCGATCGCGGCCCCAATTCGCCGGCCCGGTGGCGTTCGGGGCGTTTCCGGAGCTCGGTTTGGTGGTTTGACTCTCCCGTCTCCTGCTGCTGCTGCTGCTGCTACTTTTTTTTTTTTTTCTTCTTCTTCTTTTGTGATGATTTGCTTTGGATGTGCGGTTTGCGGCAGGTCCTGCGGCACCTGATCGTCGCCGGCCACCACGTGCACGTGGTGACGGGCGCTCCCGAATTCGTCTTCACTTCCGCAGTCCAGTCTCCCAGGCTCTCAATTCGCAAGGTACTCCGCTCTTCATCTGCGCGCGCGTTTAGGCGACGGGCGGGATGTTCGGGGGGAATGTTGTTGGAACGAAAAAAGAAAAATTTTGTTTTTGAATGAAGAGAAGGGCTCTGGCATTTTCATTTTCCTTGATGAATACGAGATTGTAGAAGGCTGGCAACCCCGGGCTCTAGTCATTTTGCTTTACGAGATTTTAGAAGTAGCCATTGCGAGAATTTCTCTTTTCTCTTCGTGAATTGCGAGGCTAGTTTGCAAGTTCCTCTTCACGGGTTGTGCGTTTCCTGTTGTTTCCGTGATCCTTTTGAGCTTTTGGTATCGGGCAAATTCATGGCTAGGCTAGTGGTCCCGCATTACCTTCGTTTCGAAGGAGCTGTCTCATTGAGCTTGTTGTTCTCAATCCGTGAAATTTTCAGGTTCTGCTGGACTGTGGGGCAGTTCAAGCAGATGCGTTGACCGTGGATCGCCTCGCCTCCTTGGAAAAGGTACTAAAACTCACTGAGTTCGTCCTAAGGCGTGATGCTTTCTTAGTGATGTTCATCTATTCGGAGTTGATGCTAGTATTTTCTTGGGTCACTGTACTGGTGTAGATTTTAAGAATTGATGATATGTCGTTTTTAGTTTTTACATTTCCACCACTTACTCTTCTATTATAATGTGGCTGCCTAGTACTCTCTGACGGCCGTGGTCCCTCGTGCTTCTATTCTGGAAACTGAAGTAGAGTGGCTGAACTCCATCAAAGCAGACTTAGTGGTAACCTGCTGACTTGTCTTCATCTATCCTCGAGTGTGAATTCAATCTCTGATCACTCAACTGATTACTAGAGCTTGAATGTTGACTGCTCTTGGACTGCTTGTTTTCTTGGATCATCCACAAATCATGGAACAGTAATGATGAAATTTGGCTAATGAACAGGTCTCAGATGTTGTTCCAGTTGCATGCCGTGCTGCAGCAGATGCTGGAATTCGCTCTGTTTGCGTCACCAATTTCAGGTGACCCTGACTGCTACCTGCTTTACCTTGGATTGCAGTTGCTTTCTCGAGCATTCATCTATAATCGGGTTTAAAGTTTTTACATTACTGTTCTCGATTCTTTGTACTCTGTGTTGGGGTTAGGCTTATCTCTATCAGCTACGGGCCAATCTTAATGGGTGTGAGGTCACTTCAAATTATTAAGGACTTTCTGGAAAATTCAATGCTTATTTATCAGAGATTATTGGCTTATTTTTGTAATTTACGTAGTTTTCCTGTGAAACCTGTTTCTACGTGTCTAAATATGCTAATTTTTGATAAAGAATATGAACTTTGGATCTTGGAGTCCGTTTGATCTTTATCTGATGGGATCTGTGCAGTTGGGACTTCATCTATGCGGAATACGTAATGGCTGCAGGAAATCATCACCGTAAGATAGTTTGGCAGGTATTTATTTTATTACAAAATTTTCTTAGCACCTCTTTTTTGCTTGTTTGGAATCACCAATGTAGTGCATATACAATCAGATTCTTTGCTTTACGCTCATCTTTTGTGGAGATCCCTGCTGAAAATTCTGCCCTTTTCATATTAGTGAGCTTTTAGCGTCGTGCGTGCGCGCACATATAGAGAGAGAGAGAAATAAGGTGCCACTGCTTTTTTAATTTGAATGACAGGGTTAGATAAATTGTACAGCAGAAAGTAAAAATTGGAGGCATGGGCATCAAAATTACTCTTGACCTGTAACTTTGCAGAACCAATCCTATATAGCGATTCAATCATCCTCAGGCAGAATAACATTTCGCTAGTTAGTTAATTTCATAATTAAGCCTCTAATTACTTCGAAGAGAGAGGGAGATTGCCCTTCCGTTTTTTGGGAATTCCTCTTCCTCCTCCTCCTCTTGCCGAAACAAAATTCATACACAGTAACCTTCTACTAACAATGATGGCTTTTTCTTACCAAGTTGAAAAACAAAGTGTACTAAATGTGGACTATATAGTTCTTTGTGAATTTCCATTCTTTAGTTAGAAGGCCCTAATTATATGAAACTGAAGGTGACGATTATATAACCTCCATGAAGTTTAATTATCTGCCTTTGGAATTTTGAGTCAGTGAGATAATTTAATTCTGGAACTTGAAATTTTAATCTTCACTTAATTATGACTCTGTACAGATAGCAGAAGACTATTCACATTGTGAATTCTTAATCCGGCTCCCGGGATATTGCCCAAGTAAGTTATTAAATTGATCATTCATAGCGATGGGTGTTAATATTTATTTATCTCAGTTACAGCTGGACATTATCCACATTGTGATTTTTTCTTGTCATACACCATCATTTTACAGTGCCTGCTTTCCGTGATGTCATAGATGTACCATTGGTTGTCAGAAGGGTGCACAGATCGCGTAAGGAGGTTTGATCGGCAAAACTCAAATTGACCTCTTTTTTAGTCCAATATAGTGTATAATGCTGTATCTCAATGTAGGTGAGAAAGGAACTTGGGATTGGGGATGATGTGAAGCTAGTTATCCTCAATTTTGGCGGACAGGTGACTTTAGTTTGGGTGGTTGATAGTCTTGTATGTCTATTTTAATAGGCATGTGTTTGTCAGGTCATTGAAGTTATCTTGCAGTGATTTGGGTAGCCATTTTTTAAGAAACTGCTCTCTCTCTCTCTCTCTCTCTCTCTCTCTCTCTCTCTCTCTCTGATGATGATGATACAATGATTGGTTTACTTTAAGAAGACAAAAGATACAATAATTGGAGACTGAAAACTTTCTCTAGCTTAAAGGGTGAAGTATTGATGGTTGTAGTTGGTCTGTTTCTTCAACTACGTGACAACAGTACTTCCGACTTGAGGTTTCATGTGATCTTATCATCTTTTAGCTGATGATTTTACATAGTCTGCATCATGTGTTCATTTAATAATAGTGTGAATATATTAGCAATTTATGCTTTGGAGAATGCTGATACGTCACTAATTTTAAGTAGGAATTTTTACTTGTACCAGCAACATTGTTTGTTTCCTGAACATTTGCTCTCTTATTCATTTTTGTCAAAATTTGCTTTGCCTGCAGCCATCAGGCTGGAAATTGGATGAAAAGTACTTGCCTCCCGGTTGGTTGTGCTTGGTATGTTCTGTAGCATGTCCTTTAGAGCCCACATTTTGCAAAAGCCACTTTCATTATGGCCCTAGTTCACCTTCTTATGACTGATAAGATGCTTAATTTAGGTTTGTGGTGCATCTGAGAGCGAAAATCTTCCACCGAACTTTGTAAAGCTTGCTAAAGATGCATACACACCTGATCTCATTGCAGCCTCTGATTGTATGCTTGGTGAGTGGGGAACTTGCATTGGCATCTGAAGTACATTATTTTGCATCTCTTAGTTATCTTATTTCTGTCATTATATCAGGAAAAATTGGATATGGTACTGTCAGCGAGTCTTTAGCATACAAGTGTCCATTTGTATTTGTGCGGCGTGATTACTTCAATGAAGAACCATTCTTGAGGAACATGCTGGAGGTACTTCTCACTGCATCTGTATATGTATATTTATCTGTAGTGGGAATGCTTTGATTTTTTTTTCACTTTTTGGATTGATTTCTGCAGTACTATCAATCTGGAGTAGAGATGATTAGGAGGGACTTGCTCACTGGCCATTGGGAACCTTACCTTGAACATGCGCTCAGTCTGAAACCATGCTATGAAGGTGGCGTTAATGGTGGCGAGGTAACATTTCTGGAACTTATGAGACTATCTGGTAGGACATTACATCTTTGTAGGGAACTTGAAGGGAATTCACGACCACTCAAAAAATGTAAATCTCTTTAGGCATCATACCTTAACCTTCTGAAGCATCATGCTTAGGGTTCTTTTAAGCATCACAGTCAAGAGAAGGAGGAGGAATTAAGTGCCATCACTACCAAAGGGGTCAATTCAAAGCAAAACTTGCTAATGATCTTCATAAACTCTATCGATAGAAGAAAATACCAGTCTACATTAGACTCATCTGAAAGAGCCTTACTCCTAGTTGAAGTATATATACAAGAAACAGTATATTCTACTCATAATGAGAACAGGAAATAAGATAATAATAGTTCTCTAATCCTAAATGATAAGAGTATTAATTTAACAAACAGAAGAATCCTCATCCTTTTAGGATTCTTCTTTTAGTTGTGGATAAATGTAACACCCCTACTTACCAGAGTTTGGTAAAGACAGTCATTTGTTTGAACAAATATGAACTTGTTAGCTGCATCAAAGTATTTGATTTCATCGAACTTTTTGTAGCTTCCATCATGTGTCGAGCTAAAAGAGCAAAACTATATTTATAATGCTGAATGCAATGATGCTTTTTAAGCATTTTAATCTGTTCAGCTGCACGCCAATGACATTCTATTAATTGAATTGGTTTCCAATCCTTTGTGATGCGATTATCCAGGTAGCAGCTTACATATTGCAGGAGACAGCCGCTGGGAGAAATTATGCATCAGATAAAGTAATCTTAATTGAACTGTTATATCTTAATCCTTGGTTATTCTTCTCTAGCACGGTATTAATCTTGCTGTTCTTGCTGTCACAATGTAGTTTAGTGGAGCAAGTAGACTGCGTGATGCTATAGTTCTTGGGTATCAGCTGCAAAGAATGCCTGGAAGAGACCTATGCATCCCGGATTGGTATGCAAATGCTGAAAATGAACTGGGCCTCGGCGCTGGATCACCCGAAGTTGGAATGAATGAGAAAAATTCCCAAATGAATTTGTGAGTTGGTTTCACCATTTGTCATATACTCAATCAATTTTGGACTGAGTTGGCAGTTGTTGACATGATTTTTCTACCTTTTGTAGATGGTCTGATGATTTTGAAATTCTTCATGGTGATCATCGTGGGCTCCCTGATACAGTGAATTTCTTGAAGAGTTTGTCAGAAATTGCGAGTGAAGGTGGAAAGAGTCCAGAGAAGAGGCAGATGCGGGAGCATAAAGCAGCTGCTGCACTCTTTAATTGGGAGGTCTGATTATCTTATTTGGATTAGTTTCTACATTTTTATTCCTCTTCCTGTTTGATAAATCGAACACTTGTCAGAGTTCTTAGGAGATTTCATCGGCGTGATGTGGGAGGTAATTGTTTGTGTATCAGTTCTTTTAAAAAGGTCTCCAATGGGGCAAAAGTCATGAATCCTTCTGACTTTTGATTTTTTCGCAAAAGTCAGTGAGAGATGCACTGCAAAGGGTCCCGCTTTTAGTTCCAGTAATTTGTAAGTGATGCTTAGTTGCGTTTTTGTGTAGTGAGTGGAGCTGTACGCTGATCATGGCCATTTTTTGACATTTTTCTCACTTCTACTCTATATGTGGAGTGGGTTGGTACTTCCATATGAGATTTGGTGGCAAATGTTGTGATTTTGATTTGACTGTTTTCACAATAATTAAACAGGAAGAAATATTTGTCACAAGAGCACCTGGAAGGTTGGATGTAATGGGTGGAATTGCTGACTATTCAGGAAGCCTTGTGTTGCAGGTTAGAAAGTCCTTTTTTTACTACTTTTTACAATCCGACAATGGATAAAGTCAATTATGTAAGCAGAGTCTCGCTAAAAGGAGAGCATTGGTCTTTGTTGTGTTCCTTTTGCATTATTTCAGGAACATCCTATTTCTCATATGATTTTTTTTTTAATGTTACATATGATCTTACCTTATTGTAAAAACTACTTCCAGATCTGTCATGGCAATCTAGACATTGATAACAGATAGACAATAGATGATCTAAATTGACGGATGCTGAAATTCTTTTCAATTATTCAGAATAATTGTGCTCGGATGACAACTATTAATTGGCTTTTAATCCGGCTGCTGCTTAGATGTTTATGAATGTTCAGTTATCACCAGTCGTAAGTGCATATATTTGAATTGCTCTAGTAATTGTACTTTACCCTTTTTTTTTCTTTCCTTCTTGCTTGTTTCAATCTTAGAAGGATGTTGTGGATCAGCCCATAGAGAAAATGCCAATTGGGGCTAGACTTCATGATGATTCATAATCGTTATAAGGGTTCCAGTTGGGGCAGGACTTCATGAGCTTTCATAATTTTTTAAGGATTTCCATCAGAAGCATAGTTGTTCTATAGAGGGAGAGGCTATTTTGTGAATGAATTGCAGATTATCAAATTTCATGAGTAACAATTTGTGTGGTGAATTGCAGTTTAAGCAAGAAAGGATTTGGGCATTGCTCATCTGCTTGGCCTTCTAAATATCTTGACGTCCCTTGCATTTGCTTTCCATACTGCTAGTGTTTTTGGCTTTGCCTTGCCTTGTCAGGACATAACCCCCTTTCATAACTTAGGGATAGAGTTATGGAAGGCATCCCTTTGCCAAAGTTCCTTTGTTTATTGCTTTGACTTTCATTTTCTTAGGTTCAATTGAGTGGACATGCGTCAGATATAATTGCATTGATCCTTTTACCGCTGTCTTCTTTTCTTCTTTTATCACTGCCTTTCAGCATGGTATAGTTTTGTCAATCTATACCTGTAATTTGTATTGAATGTGACCATGTTTCCAAGATCATTTGCACATGCATAATTGTTTAAGCCTTGTCACTTGATGTTCTCTATGCCCAGAATATGTTTTCCTTCTGTTCAGTTACAATTTCTTCATCTCCTATTGACGTGTTTACCTACCAGTACCACTATTTCCCACCTAGAACTTGGAGCTCTCACTTGTAATTTCACATTCACCAGTTAAAGCTTGTCATTGCATGAATAGTTTGGTCATGCTCCAAGGCGGTTGCTTTCTCATGGGTTTTTACTTCCTATGCCATCTATTTGTGACTTGCTGGGGAACTTTATCTTTTTGCCAAGGCATGAATGAATTTAGATGTTTTTGTATCCTTATCTTTTCTCACCTTTCTTTTTTATTTGACACTGCCATTTGCATTCTCATAATTGAAGTCATTATGCCATTCGATAAAACAGATCTCTCCAAGTTTGAGAAGTATTAATTTCAGTTGCTACCCTTCTCTCTATTACTTAACTCCGTTAGAAATTGTAACTCTCTCGAGTCGAATTTCACTTTTAAAAACTTTCAAAATACAAGTTTTATGGGACTTTTTCCCCACTTCTGCAAGTTTTGCCAATGGAGTAGACTAGTGTGAGGCATTGTGTATATGTTATTTAGTCCAATAACATGCCTCTGCACTTCCTGCATTCAGATGCCTATTCGTGAAGCCTGTCATGTTGCTGTTCAGAGGAATCATCCAAGCAGGCACAGACTATGGAAACATGCTCTAGCTCGGCAACAAGCCAGAGAACCAACTCCTGTTCTTGAGATTGTATGTTTCCAGTTGACAATAAAAGCCTTTTTTCAAATTTCTACTTGTTGTTTAACATGTATCTTTACCTTTTATTTGAGGACCTGAAGGAGACTTGTATTTGTCTTATATAGGACAGTTGTTAGCCTTTTGGCACTTTATCTCTAATTTGAACAGAACAAGTCTTGGCCTTTTAGGAATTTGTCTATAATTTTGAAGTGAATAACTCTTAAAGTAAGTGTTATTGTATGTAGGCAGTACCTGATTTAATCTTTTTTCTTTTGAAAATGCTTTTCTTAGGTATCATATGGATCAGAATTAAGCAATCGTGGACCAACTTTTGACATGGATTTGTCTGACTTTATGGATGGTGGGAAACCAATTTCATATGAGAAGGCAAAGGAGTACTTTGCCCGTGATCCATCCCAAAAGTGAGTGTTAGATCCTATCTGATCTCTTCTTCTTTTTTCATCTTCTTTCCTTTTGGGTGTAAATCTGCATGGTACTCACATAAATTCCCATTTCAGGTGGGCAGCTTATGTTGCAGGCACTATTCTTGTTCTAATGACAGAGTTGGGTGTACGCTTTGAGGACAGTATCAGTTTGCTTGTAAGGAGTTTCTCCACATCTGTTCAAGATATATTAGTCACATATGGTTTTTTGACCATTTGAGTGTTTTCTCGGCTAGTTTTTCATTCTTCTACTCTTTATCTGTTCATGTCCATTTTCTTATTCTTTTGCTTTATTGAGCTATCTTTATAAGTGGAAGATCTGTCAGTCCTTCAAGTCCATGCATATGAACATGCCTGAGTTATTTATCAATTTCAAGTTCTGTGAACCTGACTCTTGGCATCTCAGGGCTTAAGCAAGATAATTAATTCAGCATAGCTAACTCTTTTTTATTTATCGCATTAGTTTGTTGGAATCAGCTTTATAATTCTGGACATAATTTATTGTCCATCATGGTTGTTGTCAACTTTCTTTCGAGCTTTCCTTGTTTGGAAGTTCTTTTATTATTACTCCATGACCAAAAGCATTTCATTGGTGTAGCATGGATACTTAATCTTTTACTAAGAAGTATAGAGGCTACTGTGTTATTTTCTATAACACACTGTATCGTTGCAAATAGTTTTGACCATTAGAATTGTACATTTACTAGGGCATGTGTCAGATTTACATGCCTCTCCTGCGACTCTGTTTAGACTACTGTAGACTTTTACTACCTTTCAAGTGTTCTCAGCTAACTTAGTATTGCGCACATGACACATGTCAACTGTTTGTTCAGATTGTTATTAGAGTCATTATTGTGGTAAATTTGTCTTATTTCCCGGATTTTCCTGGGATTTATGATTATGATACTGCTATTTGATAAATATTTTATCATCTATAAGTATATGATATTCTTACACAACACAATGCTGATTTCTTTATCCAGATACTGATTATTAGAATTTCACTTTCAGGTTTCATCTGCTGTTCCAGAGGGCAAAGGTGTATCTTCATCTGCTGCTGTTGAGGTTGCTAGCATGTCTGCTATAGCTGCCGCTTATGGTAAATTCCTCCAGTCAACATGTCATATATGATTACACTTAAAACTGTTGATGATTTTATGTTTTCTCGATGGATGATTAGTTTGACGGCATCTCATTTGGATGAGAAATTTTTTCCCGTTATGATAGGTGAGGGGCGTAGAGGAACCAAATCCAAGACATCTTGGATCTTGGATGAAAATATGGATAAAAACAACTTTTAAAAATTTCTTTGAAGTGCCCATGTTTGCTCATAACATTTTAGTGAAGAGTTCAACATTTCTTTCCTAGGGGTTCATAGCAGGCCTAGAGACATGTGGTCTCCCCCATTTAATAGATTACTCTTGGGAAAAATGGTATGTCTTATATGGTAATAGAGTCACAGATCACATGTTTGAATCCCGATACTTCCCTGTTGAATTATGCTTGTTTTCCCGCTTCCTCTAGTCTGTTTAATATGTTGTTGGACTGTTACTTGAGGATAAAAGGACTAGGAAAGATACAATTGTTTTTAAATGCTTCAATAAGAAGACACAACTATATGAGAATCAAAGGTTAAGGAACTATTCAAGGAGACATGGTCGAAAACATTGGGAGGATACTTGAATAATTGGATCTCACTGAGATCTGGGAGTGATGGAGCAGAATTAAATTGAAAATTTTTTAGGATTTTGAGGAGAGAGGGAGAGAGAATCAATAAAGAAGGCAAGATAGCTTTGTGTAATCTGTGACATCACTCTTCAGCTTTTCCACAACTACTCATTATAACAAGGAGTCTTGACCATATTCCATTTTGAACTTTGTATGAATTAATGTATTTAATGATCTTCTAAAACATGGCAGGGTTAAACATTAGCCCACGGGATCTCGCTTTGCTTTGCCAGAAGGTGTGGCTCACAGAACAATCTTCTAAATAATTTGTTATTCAATTTCTTGATTTTAGTTAAGTCATTATTTCTGTTTCTTTTGGCTCCTCTTGTAATTTTGGAAAACGTATGCAATAGGTAGAGAACCACATTGTTGGAGCTCCATGTGGTGTAATGGACCAGATGACTTCTGCTTGTGGTGAAGCAAACAAGCTTCTTGCCATGGTCTGCCAGGTAAGATTTTCAGGTCTGATTGAGAGGTCTTCTGTGCTTGTTGGATGAAAAGTGATCTGAGAATTATGCTGTGCAGCCTGCTGAGGTAATTGGACTTGTAGAAATTCCCGGTCATGTCCGATTCTGGGGAATTGATTCAGGAATTCGTCACAGGTATAATTTGTGTGGTTTTTTTTTATTCTCTCGTTCTGGTTTATCACTCCCAGCCTCCTTGCTTGATGTAAGCATGTACTGTTTCTTGTCTGATCAGCCTGTTGTCTTTTAATTCAGTTCATAATTGTGGGTTTTGACAGCAGATCTGCTTTCTTATCACTGGTTCAGATTGTTTCAATTCTAGTTTTTTTCTTCTCTAGTGTTTTTGTTTTTTTCTTCATTAGATCAGGATTGAATTTTGCATTTAAATCATTCTTTCTTAAGCTAATTCACCCCCCCCCCCCCCCCCGGCAAAAGAAAAAAAAAACTTCAAATCCCATTTTCGGTTTCATTTTAGAATCTTTTATTTCTAAAAAATGTAGTGCTGAACTTGAAAAATATGTGCACGTTTTCCCTTCTTGCACATACCTCGGTGCTTATGGTTGTCTGTAGCTTGTGTGAGTTTGCTCTCTGTTATGTTTTCTTTCTTTTCGTCTTTTAGTTGGCAATGTTTTAGCTTTGGATAAATTGGTCTTTTCTATTGGCAGTATTGGAGGTGCAGATTATGGATCTGTCAGAATTGGTGCCTTCATGGGTCGAAGGATGATAAAGTCCACAGCAAGAACGATGTTGCCTGGGACTCTGTCGAATGGGAATGGGACAAACCAAGATGAACTCGAGGAGGATGGTCTTGAACTTCTTGAATCTGAAGCTTCATTAGATTATCTATGCAACCTGTCACCTCACAGGTGTCCTTCAAATGTGATAACATGCTTATAGAATGAATAGAAACTTTGGTCACCATTGTTCCCTAATTTTTCAATCTTCTTTCTAAACTGCAGGTATGAAGCTCTGTACGTGAGTATGCTTCCTGAGTCCATTTTGGGGGAGACATTTGTGGAAAAATATGCTGATCACAATGATGCTGTCACTATTATCGATAACAAGCGTACTTATGGAGTGAGAGCCTCTACTAGACACGCCATTTATGAAAATTTCCGGGTCAAGGTAAGGATTTGACCTTTTCAGATGCATCTTTCCTCATTTATTTGATTGCACTAGTATCTTTCTTTCTGGTTTCTGCTATCAGCCAGACAGAGGGAGAAAAAGGAACCTGATTTTAACCCTCACTAATAAGTCACCACGAAAAGAAGTTTCGATATGGTGTAAAACTCACCAATATCAGTGACACAAAAATTTGAAGTATGATTTCTTATGTAGATACTCAGCTGTTTCTCTACTTTGTATCACCCATAGCCACTAAAGGAAATCACTTGAAGAAGTTCTGTTGTTACTTTTTCCCTTGTTTATGCTTTTGCTTATGAGTGGATCTAAACCTGCCTGATAATTCGTGTATAGGCTTTCAAAGCTTTGCTGACATCTGCAAGTTCAGATGAGCAATTGACAGCACTTGGAGAACTACTATATCAGGTACATAAAGAATGTCAAGATTGCATGGCTTGTTGATTATGTCCTTGACTGTTGAATTGCATTTAAACAAAACTTGAAAAAAGAGAGAATGTGTCTGTTAGGCTAATCAGTTTGTCTTTAAATGAAGACCCTCATACATGAATTTTCATGAAATAATAGAAGAGTTTGAATTCTGTTGTCAAGGTACTTAGAATAAGGAATTCTCATTATTGAACAAGTATCATAAGCAAAATCACAATGCATATTTGAGGTAAAAGATGTCCTGTTTTGGAGATTGTGTTTTTATAGCCCCGTCTCTATGGCATTAGATTGTTTCTTTGGTGACGGAATTTTTCTTCTAGCATTTCATACAAAACGAGGTTGCTTTACTCTGTTTTTTTTTTTCTGGTGCTTGATCTGACTACTTTCTAGAGTAATTGGATGGTATTGCTGCTAAAGAAGCAAATAAATCACCGTCAACATGGGACCTGTTAATTTGGTTTGAGTTCCAGATAGCAGTCGCATGCTCCTAGCTAGAGTTGCACTTCATCACCATGGTCAATGTGGTGTATGGTTCTTTGTGCGGCGACTGGCGTCAAATGACTTCACGTCATTTCTGGATTATGGAATTGCTCGATGCTTCCACTTGGTAATTTTTTAATCACATTCAGCAAGTATGTGGCTAACCCTGGAGCTTAATTTTTCTTTTGCAGTGTCATTATAGTTATAGTGCATGTGGACTTGGCTCAGATGGAACAGAGAGACTTGTGCGGTTGGTCCAAGAGATGCAGCATAACAGACTAGCCAAACATGATGATGGAACCTTATATGGAGCAAAGATTACTGGTGGTGGTTCTGGTGGTACAGTCTGTGTAGTTGGCAGAAATTGTCTGAGAAGCAGTCAACAAATTCTCGAGGTAGTAATATTCCTTTTCCTTTTCGTCAAATATTATTATAGATTCTTTTGTTGTGCAAATTTGTGACATTTCAATGTGTCCATTAGTTGATTTTGAAGTTATAACCATGGTTGGAATCCTTTTTTCTGAACCTATGTAATTATCAGCTCCTGCTTTTTCACGTGGCCCGGAAATTCATGGTAAGGGCATCTCTTGGGTTGAAAAAGGCTGAGGTTATTTATAGTTCAATAATATGGACATTTTCCATTGAAAAATCATGTTTTTCCTTTGCTTTGCAATTGCATTTTCCACAAGATACCTGGAAATTTTATTGCAAATCTTTCCCTATCTGTTATGAATCTGTGATGTATCGAAGCTCAATTGACATGGTAATGTGATTTCGGTTGTCCAGATTCAACAGAAATACAAAAAGGCCACGGGATATCTGCCATTTCTTTTCGAGGGTTCATCGCCTGGTGCCGGGAAGTTTGGGTACCTGAAAATTCGCCGGCGCAGCTCCGCCAAGTCAGTTGATTCTTGTTAGCCAAATGGCTATATTAAAAGTTAAACAGCCTCTACAAAATAGTTATATGCTGGCTGTGCTGGATGTCCTTTGTGAAGCTCGAAGTTGCATCCGGGGACATGTCCTCTGCCTTTGTGGACATCTCCACTAGTCAAATTGGTCAATGCTACAAAGTCATTTGATATGAACTTAGCGTCTTCCAATCATATTTCATGTGAATGAAGTGTCAGCTAAAAGATTGAATAGCTGCTCTTCAAGCAGGATATGGAATTTGCTTGGAGGCTATAAAGTCAATAAAAAGAGCGGCAATTTGCCGTTTCCATTTTTCTTCTTCTCTTTTTACTTAAATGCTTCTCTTCTCTGAGCAATTTTACTTTACATTGCAACCCGCAGAGTCGGATTTTTCGGACCAGTTTGATGAAAGAAGCCCTCTCTCTTATCTTCAAGCGACGAAAGATGTCCCCTTTTTCTAATCTTTTTTTTCTGTTTTAAATAGTAGCGTCCTCAATCGTTTCGTGCAAAAAAAAAAAAAAAAAGAAAAATTAACTCTGATTTATTTTGTCATATCCTCGAAGTTGCTTACAGCATAAAGGAATTATAGAAGGGCTTTGACTTCTGTTGACATTGATTTGGTCAATGGGGTTTAAAGTCAACATGTTAAGGAGGAACAACTTGGTTGAATTCGTGTTAGTTTATCTCGACCTAAGGTGGTTTGGAGGATATATGATACATCTTTAGGTAGTAAAAGACTGTCCAAAATATCACGCGTAATTGTAGTGAAGATATATGGGTTCAAAATAAAGGAATTGAATTAATATGTATGTGAACAAATCTTTTTATATAATTTGTTTAGTGAAATTTGAAGGTTTTCTCAACTTTTTTTCCCTTTTTTTTTTGACATGGCACCATGGATTTCTAAACTTCCTTATTTACGTCATTCATAATGTGTTTTTTGGTTATACCCATAAATTATGAGTTTGCAATATATGATATCAAGTTTATCATTATGCTAAAAGAGTCAACGAAAGTGGTGAGGTTGGTGACAATGTTCAATGTTCCTGTTGCCTAGATATTGGCAAGAGATTTTTAAGGTGCAGTATTGCACTGTACTACCTCATTTCTACGGCTATTATACAATTGATTACAATGAATCATCATAAATCAATTCTCTTTTAAGTGCCAATGTTCTAATTGAGAATCCACCAAATGATTGACACGGTGATTCAAGACTTGATTTTCAAGTTGAAGGTCACAAATTTGAATTGATTGCCCATGCTATTCTCAATCCCAAGAAATCTTAATTATTCTGAAAAAGATGGACCTGGACTTAGATGTATTATTGGTATTAGGCTTCCTCACTTGTCCTTGATAGAGTTGCAATAACAGGCTCACCCACTCCAATAGTTGTCGAGGTAGGTCGCAATCCCGCTCGAACCCTTTTTTGGGTAAAAATAGCATAATATGATGTGAAAAAATTGAATCATTTTTGCAAAATAATGATATATCTAATTATTGTGATTCATATTAATGTCATTAGGACACTAGCCGAAAAATCAGTTGGATTATTGTCAAAAGTGCAACACTAAGGAAGAAAAATTTTGGTACATCGGATTATTGAAATTAAGTTTTAGTGACTTGATTTTAAAATTAACTATTATTTTTTTTATCAATTGAAGAAAAATTTGGTGCCAAAAGATTACAAATCATTTCTATCTAAAAGCTCTTCCATTTCATTACAAAATTAATTGAGATTTCTTGAAATTATATTAGGTTAATATTATGAGGAAAATCTCAAACCCAGACATATATAATTAATTTATCTAAAACTAATTTTTTTATCATAAAAAACAGTTTCAGATTAATACATTTATCAAAAACTAAAATTTAAACAATTATCTCGAAAGCAGAATTTTTCTTTTCATAATCAAAAAATCGCCTGTCTATAATTTTTTTAATCAATTGAAGAAAAATTTGGTGCCAAAAGATATCGTTTCTATGACAAATTTACCAAAACTAATTTTTGAAATTATAACTCAAACTAATACAATTGTGATAAATATACCCATTTAATACCACCAAAAATCATTAAATTGATACAAATTTGTAACAAAAAATCATAAAATTGATACAAATGTAACAAACAAAAAGTAAAATCCCAAACATGTGTTATCTAACTTAGTAATTTAATAATAAAATGTAAACAAAACTAACATACGGTAAATTAGTCATAAGTATATTAATTTGTGGAAAATTTATCAAATGTATACCAATTTGAGATTTTTTGCGATTAAAGAATTAATTTGCAGTAAATTTATTATAAATATACCACTTTAGAGCTTTCCATGATATTAACCCAAGTACATTTGACATCACTAAAAACCACTTTTCTAGAATTTAAAAGCTGGCTCGTAACAAGCTTTTGATAACAAAAATTAACCTAATATCAATTTCATTAAAATTTTCTAATAATTAGCAAAAATTATGGATCCAGACTCTAATATCAATTTCATTAAAATTAACACAAATGTACCGATTCCCATAATTTTCTCCTTTCGATCTCGTCCTTTGCATACCATAAATGCATTGTTTAATTAAAGTGTCGTAAAATTAAAAAAGATTGTTATGTTTTAAACCAAGGATTGCTTTTCATCAGGAAAGGTTTGAATAAACTAAAAATAAGTAATATTTTCACTGTTCAACATATTATAATCCTAGATATAATGAAACGTTCTAGACCACGCATTTGTCAGGAGAAATTAAATCCGGTCATGATGTCATTCATTTTACTTGATTCACTGATTCTCTTGTAGTCATCATAACCCACAAACAACAAAAGCCATCAGCAGCCAAGCAACTTGAATGGAGTTAATCATCAATGAGACTACACAGTAAAAGATATTCCATGCGCTAACGACACAGGTGCTGTATACAGTCTGCAAAGAGTTGCACAGAGATCCTTGCTTTGGGAACAACAGGGAAAGAGAGATTCGACATAGGCTAAAAATTGCATCCTGCGCTCTGCCAATTTAAGTGCTCATTGGCTCGGGACTAGGAGCACTCAGAATATCCAGCAGTGAGTTCTGGGCTGGCAGCTCCTCATGCCACAGCGGAAGGGTGTCACCAGGGTAGAAGTTTCTAGTCACTCCCTCAGAATTTATCTGAAAGTGCACCAACGAAAAGAAGGGTTCTTTAGCAAATGGGCCGCAGTTCGCATCGCAAGAGTTGAGTTTAACTGGAATGGTTGGAAGCACGAAGAAGAAATCTTACAGTAACAGTGCGAACAACACCACCGCTAGCACCATCTCGTGCAATTGCAAGGGAAACAGCCTTGACCACCAGTTGCTGCAAAAGGGCAGTGCAAGGAACTAAGAGAGGATAAGGGCAGAAAATGAGGACAAATCAAAACGGCCTCATTATCTTTTGCTGACTCTTGTTTATTTACAGGGTACCCGCTTTCCCTTTATCCCTCATCAATTAAGATCATGAATACACAACTAAAAGAACAGCTCTCAATAGCAGTCTCAGAATTCGTTTGACAAAAAAAAACAACAGTAGCCAAATTAACTCTTAAAAGATTAGCTCTATTAGAATGTTCACGACAATGCTCTGTCAACATGCGATTCTGCATATGAAATAACCAAATTTCAAGGCTTAGCTATAAACTGGTTCATCATCATCTACATACCTCAGCCTCCTCCTTGGTCATCCCTTCTTTCCAAGCTTGATCAAAGAATCCATACAAGTAGCTGGAGCCAGATCCTGAAGAAGTCATCTAGGTTATGCAGAGACAAAAGATAACAACTTCCATATATTGTACTCTTGAAATTTGACAGTAGAGCATCAGCAATTCTTAGAAGTCTCTGCCACCGATGTAAGCAAGAATAAACGGCATAATTAAAGAAGTGAAGTTCACTTCCAGATGGGACTCTGTTGGATGCAGCAAAAAGAATCAAACTAGTCGATAAGCTATAAATCCAGAGCAGAATTTGAAGGACTTGCAGAAATGACATTTCTCTAAAGCACTACATTTGAAAACCACAAAACAACCTCCACTCCTGCAACAAAGTAGAAAAGCGTCCCCCTCCAACCTAGGGAAAAAGAAACTGGAAGGAACATGCCGCTCCTATTCCAAGCTCATTAGACTGACCAACCATGAAAACTGACAAATTGACTAATCTCTATCAAAGGAGAAATGCAATTTGCCAAAATGGCCATGTCACGCTCAGTAAAAGTTTTTCTCATAGGTTTAGCAATCCAGAGAAATTAGGTCCATTAACACTGTCGCATTTTCATTGGCGATTTTAAGTCAAAAAGAATTCATTTCAATTATAGATATTAAAGTACCTCCAATAGCAAAAGGCTGCTCTACAATTGTACCACCGAGAGGAATTCCGTAGATTTTACCACCTTCATACTTGTCCCATCCACCAACTATGAGTCCAGTTTGCAACATGTTCTGCCATTTTCAAAAAGTTCAATCTTAGCAAGTGTAGTTGCTCATGTTCAAATCAGGAATATCAAAGTCTAATGACAAAATCCACAAAGGAGTTAAAACCAGTACAAATCATTTTCTTTTGTTTAAATACCTTCCACATGTATATCCATATTCAAAAATCAAAGAACTTAAGAGTCATTCTCTGTTAAATCTGTACTATGTTTGGACTTCTGACGTCTTCATCCAAGGTGGTCCCCAAACTACAATGGAATCTAGTTAAACAACTTACGTAACGTCTTCACTTAACAACTCCAGTTAAGTAATACCAAAAGAAGAGCTTTGTTACTGAAGTAGCTCAAAAGAGTAGACTCAAGCATTTCAAGCATGTTTTAAGTTAACATTTGGAGGATACTGCCAACTACCAATGCATCCTAGATAACCTTTATAAATGATTTATCAAAAAAATAAGCTATCATAGCATTCTCAAGCATAAAGTATTTCACAGCAACTTAGCACAAAACTGATCAAAGAATGCACTCATGAGCTGATGATGTCCTGTATGGCTATATGAAGTCGTGAAACATCATCCCGTCAACAAAATATGACTGCAATCCCATGCAGATGGCAAGATCCAAGGACCTCAATAATAAGTCATGCCTCAAGCTCAGTTTGGCAGAGTCAGTGTCAAACTGAACTGGCTTAATCATCAAGAACACCTAGTTTCTCCAACCAGCCCATGGAAATCATATTCCAATACATTAATACGTGAAAAACCCAAATAAATTAATAGACTGAGAAGAGGTATATGAATTGCCAGGACAATTTAAAATTAAAACCAAAAACTTTAATGTCCTTGAAATGAAAAATCAGAAAGAATTTTCCCTACAATGCAGTAGGAGTGATACGATAATTAGCACACTCCTGAGTTACAATTCATCAATTACCAATGCCACTGCTTCCGCACATATATGCATGTGGGACATCAATTTGGCATCAACAAGCAAGCTACAATTGCACTCAGAAATTCAAATTTGTCACTGCATTTCGTCAATAACCTGCCACCTTTATCGTCTTAGCATAAATTAACTCTCAACTCTGGACTTTGCAACCAATGCCTGATGCTAACTAAGGTATTCATTCAAGGAAAATGAAAATGTACACCATGTTTCAGCATGATAAGGAACTTAGAAATTAGGGCGTACACACAAATATCAATGCTAGTACCAGAAACCTCAAAGATACAATAAGATCTAAAGTATGCACCTTGTTATTGTAAGATATCAGCCTGACAAGATTTGCAGCAACTTTGACAGTCGCAGGCTGACCCAGCTGTATACTGCATGGAAAGAAATATATCATTACACTGCAATAAAATCCATATCATAGATCATACACATGAACTCGAACTGTCAAATAAATTAGGGATTGACGCATTTGTGGAAAACTGAAATTGATATACAATAACTCTGCATCATCAAACGAAACTGAAGGATGTTTACCAACTCGACACCGATATAAAATGCAGCGAATTAACTGCCAGCCACCAAACATATCTCTACATCGGTAGATGAAACTGAAGAATGTTAATAACTTGACGTATGCAGAAAGTGGTGGCTTGCCATTAAAATAACAACCGTATCTGGCTGGATTTATTAAATAAATAAATAAGATGCCCATCAGTATCCCATCCACTTCAACATGAATATGTAGGAATGACTCATAACAAAGAGAAGAACTTCCTTACTTCTACCTGATGGTTTTTCAACTTAGCATTATATCTAAGTACTGATTGATGACAATGGTCAAATTGTGTCAAATCCACAAAACCAGGAATGACTCATTCGAGAATAGTTAGTCAATGTTAACAACAAGGAAAGACGCTTTGGGGAGGTATTTTAGGATGAGTAAATGATGACAGTAAACAAAATCAAAAACTCTGCAGTTCTACTAAAGCGAAAAGAACAAAAAAGCTCCCTCTATGAGCCATCCTGAAAATAAGTTGCATGCACCCCACCATGACCAATAAAAAACTTCAATGCATATTCCAATACTTCATTACATATGCATAAAAGCATATCCGGATGTTCTACAGAAAGCCACAACTTTAAGTCTTAAGGCGCCAATAACAACTTCTAAGGGCAAAAATGATGTAAAGGAGAGCAAGCACAAAACGATAACTCACGTGTGTTGATGGAGGAAATAACGGACATAGTCAGAGAGAACCTGAGAATCTGCCGCCTGCAAAGAACAGAAACTGAATCTTTCAGATTATCTCCTCCCCATAAGCGGTCGACGACAGCAACCAAAAGAGATAATTCTTCATTTATAAAGAGACGGAGTGATGATCGGCTTAAATTTCAGACCAATTGCGAATTCAGGGAAACAGGGAACAACCGCATTCAAAATTTCAATGCAAGATTTAATCTTTCTCCACAAGAAAGCACTTCAAGCCACTTTCCGACATCCGACGCAAAAGGGGTACCACGAATCGACCCAAAAACCCAACGCCCCGCAGAGAAAAGGGGGGGAAAAGAACAACCCACCGATCCGGAGCGGCAAACGTACACATTATCCGTCAGCTGGCTGATCTTGTCCGACGCCCGGTTGGCCACATACATCCCTACCAGCAAACACAGAAAAACCCCCAAAACGAATCAGCAAAATCGAACGCGAGTTCGCCAGCAACGCCAGTCCAGTCCAGCCAAAAAAGCAATCGATTCGCATATCAAGATCCATGAAGAGATCCTACGAACGACCCATCACCCAAGATTGCCCACCCGACGCGGGGCGGGAAGCAGCGAGGGGGATTTACCGGTGCTGGTCCGGGAGTCGGCGCCGAGGACGACGCCGCCGTTGTAGGTGACGCCGATGATGGTGGTGCCCATCGAGTGGGGCTCGTTCAGGCTGGGCTCCATTGCTGTCGGGGGGAAGGTGGGTGAATCGGGAACCCTAGCGGAGGCGCGACGGGCAGGGATTGGAGCTTGTGCCTTCTTCTGCTGGTCGTCGAAGCTGGGGGAGTTCTTGGAATGGAATGCCGAGTGAGAGAGCAAAGGTGGAGGCTTTGGCTTTTTACCCCTCTTTTTTTTGGACTCCCGCTGGCGTTCTGCGCAAGTCAGATGGGTTTATTGTGAAAATTGCATTTTCTGTCTTCTTCTTGTTTTTTTTCTGTTTTTTTTTTCTTTTTGGGTTGAAAAAAAAAAAACTTTCCATTTATTTATTTTTTTTAGATTTTTTTTTGGTAAAGGTAATTAAAAATCTCAAACTAATACATAGTTGGAGACTTAACCCCTCTTTCTCGACTCGCTCTAGCGTTTTGGGCAAGTCAGATGGGTTGATTGCGAAAATGCATTTTCTCTCTCTCTTTTTTTTTTTTTTTTTAGTGGGGTGGAAAGAAGACTTTCGCGTTTATTTAATTTATTTTCGCTCCTTTTAAGCTGATATTCTTACTATTTTTTTTTTTGTTGTCCAACATCAAACTTTCAAACATGTTTAATGATAAGATTTACCATCGTGAAAATAAGTTTTTTAAGAAAAAAAAAGTATGTTTTTCTTATGAAATTATAATTGGAAAAACGCAATTCCTACTTTTATAAAAAAAAAAAATGATATCATAAAAAACATCGTATTTGTAATAAAATTACTCCAAACTAATTTTTTCCCAATTAAAAAATTCAAATTAATATATTTATGACAAATTTTATCACGAAGAACTATAAATTGATATTTCAACTACCATGTGTCAATAAACTTCATAATTTGATGATAAAATTTAACGTAATTAATAGATGATAAATTTATCATAAATGTACTAGTTTAGGGTTTTCTATTTTATTAACCCTATAAAAAAATATGAAAAAAATTGCATATTGATCCAATAAATTCATATTTACATGTTTTGAGAAATCTTAATTGTTTATAGAAGAAATATGGTGGGAGTTGGAAAATTTAAACGAAAAAAAAGAAATTATAGTAAAGTAATATCATACGGAGAAAACATTTTAAGTTGCCCCAAGCAATTGTACACGACCAATCTCTGAATTTTCTTTTTATCACTTTATTGAACCTGAGGTCCTTAGATCTTCTATTGCTAGATTAAGCATGTTGATTAGAATGATTAATTTTTTTAACAATCGTGCTAGAGATTCAATTGAACTGCAAGATGGAAGTACAAATTGACAGTAAATCTATGGTAGAGAGCTTAATGGGCTTAGTATCGAGCCCATGGACGGTGGAAGCAATTTTGGAGGATTGTAGAGTATTGCTGGCTCGACTTACGAGAGTCTAGGTATCTTATGTATCTAGATAAGCTAAGCTCGACTGGATTACGAGAGTCTAGGTATCTTATGTATCTAGATAAGCTAATAAGCCCATATATCGATGAGGACAACCGCCTTCCTTATAATTGGGTTTTATATCCTCTCGCTCACTATGGATTTTATTATGTAATGATTTCGAATTTAGTTGCGTTTCAACAACAAATTAGTAAAGAAAACTATCTTCCGACCAAAAAGAAAAAAAAAAAAACCCAAATCTTGCCTCTAGATCTTGGCACATGTTGTAAGTGTCCCCGTGGCCTATCAAGGTCCACATTATCCCTCTTGAATCATTAAAATCCGTCCTGATGTCCTTCTAACTTCAGCTTAGACTAATATTTTGTCAAAAGACCCTGTCACTTGTTTGTCACGTGACTAATTTCCTCCTTCTATTGAGGGCAAATTTGTCCAGCAACAAAATATAAAATAAAAGAAAGATGTAAAGATGTTATTAATAGAAACGTTGCACGATTGGGCCACCACGCAACCTTGCTAGCAACGTAAGTTGGCAATGGTGGTTACCTCCATAAAGGGATAATTACCAAAAGAAAAGTCTTAAAATTTATTGTACAATTGCCAATTCAATCTTAGACATTTTAAATTAGTCAATTTAATCTTAAATCTCTTATCAATTTGCCAATATAATCATTTCAGTCAATTTTGGTTAAAAATCACTAACCTCAACATTAATTATCCTAAGTGGCATCGCTAATGTTAACATTGACCATTGTTGCAAACTTTCTTATAAATTTCATTGTTGGCTGAGGAGGGCTGGCTAGCACATCCCTCATTAGCCGTAGGCGAGGGCTCAACCACAGGTAAGGATTGACGACTAGCGTACATGTTATTGTTCAATGATTACATTAATAAATTGTTAAAATATTTAGTATTAAATTAGCTAAATTGAAAAACTTATAATATAATTGGCATCTATATAATAGGTTTATGATTTTTCTTTTTTAATTTTCTCCCTGCATATATGGACACCATCCCTGTTTTCTGATGAGGCCCTTTCCACATGTTTTGTTCTTTTTTGTAATTTTCCTATCAAGTACTTTTTCGTTTTGAATTTTTCCCTTGTTGAAGAGTGATGTGACATAATGTGGGTGGAAATTTGATTGGAATTTGGTCGGACCATATAAAATTTAGAAATGATTGATTTTCAGGGTGAGTAAGTTTTAAGTCTAAAATTTGAGACCTGCCTAGTTATAATTGATTCTTAGTTTTTGGAAATTAGAATTTACCCTATTTGTCTAGAACCTACGTGTTTGTCTAGTCTAGTTTCAAAATTTATGTGGGAATGGGTTTCTATTTTTCCTTCTTTTTTTGCTTTTTTTTTTTTAAAATCAAGACAAATGGCAGTTATGGTAAAATAGCATTAGTAACAAAATCACTCAAAGTAAATATTGATACAGAATAAACAAAAATATAAAACAAGGAAGTTAAGCTTGTTAAAAAATAAATGGAAAAAACTACCAAAAATCTATCTTATTCCAACTTCATAAAATGGGTTTTAACTTTCATTTGTGTAAACTTTTTTTGGGCATTTTAGTCTTTTAACCTTTAAAAACTTTTTTCTTAGTTGCCAAAACCTGTAAGTTGTGACCTTCCAGAAACTCTCTCCACTGGAAGCACGAACCAGACCTATTTCCATGAGTGTCAGCCTGATTTTCATAGAAAGAATAGAAAATGCTTTTAATTGAGTAAATGTTCACAATTTGCAAAGTTTGGGGTTTTTCATATCACAAAAAAAAAAAAAAAAAATGAAATCTGTTACTTTGGGCAAAGTTTGGGATTTTTATGGTTTTTTTCCGAAAATAAATCAAAAATAAATCTATCTTATTCCAACTTCATAAAATGGGTTTTAACCAATTTTTGGGTGGGCTTAGTGCCCAAAACCAAAAAGGCAAGTTTGCGTTTAGCAATCGGGATAAAAAACGTATTTTGTTTCACTTTCGAGAAGGATATAGTCGGATATAAGGGGGATATGACATAGACGGGATAAAATTATCCCACAAAAAGTGGGATAAAGGTGGAAATTTTAATATCCATAATAGGAAAGTTATTTTTCTTGAATAACAAATTTATTAAATTAACAAAATTGAAATTATATTTCAATATAAATAATTTTGAATTCTAATTTAATAAAATAAATATAAATATAAAAATTTATTTTTAATTAATCTTATTTTAATTCTATTTATAATAAACATTCAATTATAAATTAAATATTTATATTTATTATATATTTTAGGTATTTTTGTATTTTAAATATGTTAGTACAGTTTACTATTTGATAAATTTTTATTAAAGAATGATGAAAGGGAAAAAAGAAATAATAATGAAAATAATATAAAAAAGAGGAAAAATAAAATAAATAATAAATAATAAATAAATTAAGGAATAATGTTACGAGATATTTTCACCATCTTCATTTATGAACATTTAGGTTCATTTATAATGATATCGCCGTTTATATAAAAAAAAAAAAAAAATAGATTTTAACATATCCGACTTTAATACTATGATTCACCAAACACCTGGACAGACATAAAAAAATCCAATGATTTCATATTCTATCATATTCAATCCTATCCCGATTAGAAATCCGGACGACCAAACGTAGCCTAAATTGTAACCTTCCAAAACCTCTCTCCACTGGAAGCAGGAGCCAAACCTATTTCCATGAGCGTCGGCTCGATTTTCGTTAGAATCAGACCGGTTGCACAACACTAGTAGAAATTGAAGGCTATTTTAATTTTTTTTTTGTCGATCCTACTTTATTCTTACTCTAACAAAAAACAGAAATTGTGTTTATGATGAGAAAAAATGAAATTATAAACTCTTGAAATGAAAGGCCATTTAGTTGATGTTGGGATTTTTTGTGTCCCTTTCCAAGGTATTAACTCTCGGGTCCATGGCACTCGCAATTTTATCCTGAAATGGGCCCTCGTTTGCAAAGGGCGGAGCCCCTCCTTAGAAGCCATGAGCCCTCAACTCTTTAATCAAGTATCGGGGGTTGTCCCTTTCTTAATCCGAGATTCCACATACAATTCCACCGACGTTAGGATTTCCCCTGGCGTCGGAATTCGCATGTTTCGTCACGAGATAATGCGAAGAGTTCCAGTAAATATGATAGTAAAGAGGAGATTAGACATATTGCACAGTTGGGTATGTAAAATTTAGTGCAATACCTGGCAACACGAACAGACTTCCAGGATTGAAATGAAAATGAAGACGCTCGCAATTCGCTTGAACAGAAACAGGACATTCCCGGCAGCATTACAACAAATTGTAACACTCTAAATGCGTACTCTATGAGACCACCATTTCTCTCCGTGGTCCATAATTTGAGATTATTGGATTCCTAAACCTTGGTACTCAGAAATTAGGCCTAACCTAGGCATGTTAACACAGTGGTAAGATTAAAAGTCTAATTCGAGTGCTGAAAAGAATACAAAAGAACAGTTTCAGAGTGTAGAAGAGTTGGTGAAGACATTAGTAATCGGGTTTGAGAAAGTCTGTGAGCTACACTCATCTCCGATTGTCGGCTTTACATCATGAGGAGTCTGTGGCTATGGCTCCCTGAAGCGGACGCAGTATCAGGGACGGAACATTGTCCTTTAATGGGATGTGGGACGGCCCGACCAACTTCTTATCAATCTTCCCAACGGTCCCGAGAACTTTCCTAACTTCGTTTGCGAGTTCAATAATATGATCATCTTCATGCCCTGTCCAACAGTTACCCAACATCAGTAAATTTGATCCTGCTAGGAACAATGGGTAATGCATAGCTGTTTGAGCTCAAGCATGTGCATGAATGCTCACCAATATCAAACAAGGCCTTCTCTAATAGGAACAGATAGTCTCTATTGTTTCCACAAGGTCCAAAAGCAGTGGCAATTTGCCTAAACAATACAATCAGAAAGGGATTAACAAAAATGTCGGAACCCCAACAGAAAGTAACATGTTAAACTTTGCTGTTTTAATTACCTTGCCATGTCCTCCAATGGAGCAGGACCCAGATAATATTTGTTTGATATTTTGTCAGGAGTGGACGTAAAGCTGCAAAAACAGATGATTCTACGGTCATATAACTGTGACATAGTTATTGCGTTTTGCTTCGAAGACTTATAGCATATAAGTTGAAACAAGACACATACTGCCCCAAGAATTGCATCTTCTTTAAGTATGAATATACAATCTAAAAAGAAAGGATTCAACAAGCATCAACTGAGATAGAGATAAAGATAAGAGACATAATAGAGATACTTACACTATAACTCCTTGCAAAGTTGGTTGTGACATATCCTCTCCCTGTTTCAAGAATCATGCTCCAGTGAGATATTTACTAGGAGAATCCAGATACAGAGAGCAGAGATTGTGCAACTTCAAAAAAAAAATTCAGAAAAAAAACATGATAACAGTTAAGTAAAACACCCTTACCTTGTAAAAATCAACCAGAGTCTTCTTGTCGTACTCACATTCTCTGCGCTCCAGATACTGTGAACAAAAAAGAAAAAAATGCTATTATTAGGGTGCTTCCAGATATAACCTGACTTACTAACATGCAACTCTATCAATTTCATCCTGCCCAACACACGTGCACGTATGCGCGTACACACACACAGAATAAAATAAATAAAACCATGATGACAACATGAGTGGGGAGATGGAAGGGTAAAAGGCGGTCTTCCATGGAGTACTTCATCGATCAACAAATTTTAAGGTCATAGCATTCACCAGTGTGAAGCAATTACATTGCAAATCATGGTAACGCTGAAAGGGGGAAAAACTGAATGATATGGAAGTTGTGAAGACAAACCTCCATTGCTGCTCTTTCCTTTTCAGGGTCACCACTCACACAATACGCAACACCCCACTGAAAATAAGGAGAAACAGAAGGAAGGAGAGTTTATCAGAAAAAAATAGAAGGCAACTGCTTCCATAACCAGAATCAGTATTTATTCATATGAAAATGGTATATGAGCACAGCATTTTCATTTTCCTTTTCATGTTGAGCTCTATATCGATTGTCACTTTAACTCCGTATGAGAATGCCTTGGATTTTTTAGGGATGGTATACTTACGCAGATGGATCCTTCAGCTTCTTCCAAAGTGCATGTCCTAGCAGGATGGTCAGGTGTGCCTCTATGATCAATGCAGGCTGTTGCAACAAAATATCAAGAGTTCAAATTACTAACAATGCACGGTGGTATGTAAGCAGGTATACAAGTTAATGCTGTTCTGAAAAGGATGCAATGGTTCTTTTGCAATCAACAAAGGCTTACCAAGATCAAACACACGCTTATAATTCTTGATAAAGCCTTTAATTTTCTCATCGAACTCAAATCCAGGGTTCCATACCAGTGAACCATAACCAAAAACCCAAAACACCATCCTTGCAGACCCTGCAAAAAAACTCCAGTTATTAATCCGTCAACAAACAACACTCAAGACAGAATGCTCAAACCATCAAACATTAAAAGTCTGTTTTGGCAGACCAAAAGGATAGGTCACCATTCTCTAAATAATCCCAAGGTCATTACACTGAAGAAAACTTCCCAACACCAAATGGGTTCGCAGAAAAATATTTAAATGACAACATGGAGATCCGTGTGGAAACTTTAACTGCACCCTTAGGTCTTCTCAACTACGTGCAATAAACAAGATGAGGTCCTGTAAAAACTAATAGAGCTACGCCTACTATGGCAGTGACTACCCAGAGAAAGGTTTCTATCAACCAGAGCCAAGATTAATTTCGAACAGTACACCGATTCCTTGTAAAAAAGCCTTCAAGATTAATTTCTCGAGCGGTCAGAACTAATAACATTGTCTGCAGCGTACTCCATGAACAGAAACAAGAATTTCAGCCTCGAGATTAATTGCCTAAATTTTTAGACTCAAAAGTTCGGTCGGTGAAACAAATAATTGGAAATGGCAAATTACTGGCTCACGAAAGCTCGAAAAGCCAAACAAAACCAGTAATCCACACATGCTCTGAGGACCACAGAATCGACAAACACATGAGACAAACGAAGGGAAAGCGTCAAATCTCACAAGCAACCAAAAACTAGATTTTTTTCAAGTATCAATGCAAGGTACAATCTCCAAGCTACTCGTCGCTTCACCCAGACAGAGCTTCACCACAAAAGGCCAGGATCCTGAGGAAAACACAGCTCAAAGAGAAAAAAACCAATACGTTCTGCCTCAGATGTAGCCGAACCGCAGCCATCGACTCATCGGGTGCAGCTCGATATTTCCCGTTCGAGCTCAAGCAATGTCTAATCTAATCTAGCCAGCGAAACGTAAAGAGCAGCGACCCAGAACAGCGCTTCGCAGGAAAACCACTACCGATCGACCACCGGAACAACCAACCCAGAACCCAAAAAAGCCGACCCGAATCGCGGGACCGAAGAAAACGCCACGGAGAAAGCAAAAGGGGTAACGGGTCCTTACGGGTCCGCCGGAAAATCACAGGGGGATCTCTCCTTCACAAGACGCGGAAGCCGAAGACGGCGACGGCTACGGCGACGGCGATGATGGATAGAGAGAGAAGCGAAGAGAGAGATTCGGGGAAAGAGCTAGGCAGAGGGAATGCGCCTTAAGATTCACGGAAAAACTTGGAAATATCGGTCTGCGCTCTCCTCTCTCTCTCTCTCTCTCTCTCTCTACTTTCTCTCACTTCGTGCGTGCGCTCTCGTCGCAGGAGGAGGGGGGGTGTTGGGAGAGAGAGAGAGGGGTTGGCGAGGGGGAGAAGGAAGGCTATTTATACGCGAGGACGACGACCCTTCATGAGGTGGAGAAGGTTGCGCTTTGCATGCCATCATGCCATCATGCCATCCATGCCATCCATGCCGCCCATGTACCCCCCATGCCATTGTCATGAATGATCCATAGAGTCAAGGAGTTTTTTTTTTTTTTGGTTAATATATAAAAAACCCAAACTGATATATCTGTGACAAATTTACTCCAAATTATCTTTTTTTACCACCAAAAACTCCAAATTAATATATTTTTGATAAATTTATCCTAAACTGATATATTTATGACAAATTTACCTTCCGTTAAATTTTACTATCAAATTATTAAATTAAATAATATGTAATAGTTAACTGGTATTTACGTTCCGTTTTTCATAGTTTACAATTTTTGTGATTTTTTTATGGTATTAATTTGATTTAGCGGAAGGTATATTTATCACAAATTTATCAATTTTGGGTTTTTTGCGGTCAAATAAATTAATTTGGGGTAAATTTGTCATAAATATATTAATTTAGGATTTTTTTTTATGAAAATTTGTCACACATATACTAGTTTGAGGATTTTCATGATAAAAAAAATAATTTTTTGTTTTGTTTTGTTTTCCTTTTCCCTTTTCTATTTTTTCTTCTCTTTTCATTATTTTCTCCCTATTTATTAAAAGCAATGCTAGTTTCGATGCTCGCGTTATGTACGCTAGTATATAATAAAGAGAATCTTGCTCACGAGTAGTGTTCTAGAGCACTCGATAAGCATATGCATCGATGGAGTGTCGCGAGTACAACCGATGTACCATAAAAGTGCGATATTTTCTTATTTGTTATTTATGAGGTCCCCATGGACTCTTTGTACCAAAATTTCCATAAAAAATGTATAAATATAATTTCCTACTCTTCTGAAAACGATAGATATTTCAAGAAATTCTTCGATTTCTTCCGGAGCAGATGAATCTCCATCTCCTTTTCACGTTTCATGAATAGCCGGGAATATCCAAAAAGACATTTAGATAATCGGTTTGATTTTAGCTCTATTCGTTCCATTTGAAAAATAACACAAATAATCCTTAAATTCTAATTTAATGTATAATATGATCCATAAAATTTTAATATATTCAATGTGGTATTTGAAATTTAGTCGAATATGCAATATCGTTTTTCAACTTTTAATTTGTTTAATATGGTTTCTCAATTTTTGTTACATATTTGAACTAATCTTTGGACTATATGAAATTGTTCAATATTATCCATAAACTAAATTGATACAATCAGAACATGAGATATTTTCACATAGTTAGGAATTTATTTGATCATTTATCATAAGTTTATGGATTATATTGACTAAATTAAAAATTTCAAGAGCAAAATTACACAATGTGCTAAAATTATGGACCACAATAAACAAATTAAAAGTTAGGGATTGTATTACAAAATGGGTCAAAATTTAAGGATCATTTATGTTATAATCCCTTCGTTTTTTAGTGGATGGTTGTGGATGATTAATTTTTGTTTTCAATCTTTTCGACCAATGATGCTAGATAAAAACGTCGGCCCCCATACTTCAATATGATCGATCATTATTTCTCAAAATCCACTTTTAGCTACATATCTCAAAGTCTTCACACTACTTTTGAAAAATGATTTTTTTAACCAATAGGCGGGGGATAGAAGAAAAACGTGTTTTTCATTTATGAGAATGTGAAAAGGACCACATAATAGATAAGGTAAGTTTTAGCATACTCTTTCTTCACTATGCTTTTGTTTGTGCTTGAAAATAAACTGTATCAAGTTGTTGTAGGCTTGCAATAGCTTGGGAATAGAGGGAAAGAGGGGCAAAAAATTGAAGAGAAGAGCAGAATTTTTTTATGAGAAATAAGGGGAAGGAAATCTTAAAATCTCAGGCATTTTCAACCCAAATTTTCATTCCCTTTCAATCATATATATAGTTGAAATTTGCAGGTGGCCTATTTACATTAATATAAAGAGTTATCCATGTCCTTGAGTTAAAGATAAGAATATTGTTGAGAAGCCAATCAGTGACCAAGATAAAGTGCGCCTCTTTTGCTTCATTATGTGCCCTATGTTGACACCTAATTTTGGAAAAATAAAATTGCATTTTGAAAAGAAAAAATAAAAATGGGGAAAATTGATTTGATTGAATTATGCAAGGAAATATGGAATTCTGATGGATGTCCGGATTTTGTTAAATGCAGAAACAATTTAAAAATCAAGTGAATAAAGAGCAAGAATTTTGCAAAATGGAATAAATCAACAAGATCAAGATAATTGCGAAATCACGCTATAATTTACTGATTTGATTTAATGTAATGAAGATGGAAACTCGAAAAATACCATTCAAGGTGGCCGTTTGGAATTAGTATAAAAGAGAGTTTCGTTTTTTCGTAACCGGAGGGGGGGGAGCGAAAAAAAATCAAGAGAGAATTTGTAAAAAAAAGCATTTCTCCTTCGTTCTTTGAGAGAGCAAAAGGAAAAGCTTTAGAAGAGGAAAAGGTCAAAAAAGTCAAAAAAGAAAAGAGGGAAGAGACGTGAGGGCAGAGAGTGCAGCGATAGAGAGAGAAAGAAAAGACGTGCAGCAGAGAAAAAAAAAAAAAAAGATGAAGCACTGTTCATCTCCTTCGTGTGAAGACTCCTCAGCCAGTGTCCACTTCCGCTCGACGCCCGCAGCAATCGCCTGCTGTCCTTTGCACCGGCCACCGCCTCAGCCCACCTCCACGGCCACACATCCGCCAGCCACCGCAGGCCCGCGACCTGAAGCCCGCTCGCTGCTGCGCCGTCGCGAACCCCCGCACCGAGCCTCTGCTGCGTCCCCGACACCGCCGCGCCCCGACAATCGCGCTCCCACCCTCGCCAACGCCGCGCCGCTGCAACACCCCCGCGACGCCGCCCGTCGATCTCCGAGCTCCGCCGTGCCTCCGCACTGCCACCTCGCTGGTTCGCTTGCCTCCGCCGCCGCGCCTCAGCCCGCGCCCCGTCGCCGCGAACCTCCTCTGCCCCGATGTCCAGCGGATCCGCTGCCTGACGCTGTCGCCCAACGACCTACGAACCAGCTCCAATCTCCGCTGCCCCGAGCTCGAGCCCGCCGCCGTCCATCGTCGATTTACCCCCCTTTAGGTAGTTTTTGTTCTTTTTATTTTATTTTGTTTTACTTTTATAGTTTAGCTTATTTTATTTCTTATGTTATTTTTGCTCATTGCATTTGATAGCATTTTTAGTTTAGCTATTTAATTTGTAATTATGGATGTTAATATTTGTGAATTTAGTATGCATTATCCATAGGGATTTTGTCCGAAATTAATGTAATTATTAATTTGATCCGAGAATTACATCGGATAATTTTTCTAATTATTATTTTTTTAATTTTTGGGCTTTTTGATAGAATCTCAATCATAATAATTATTTAATTTGGTCCGTAAGACTTCGGACCAGATTTTTTAATTATTTTAAGTTGCTGATGATTAGGGTTAAAATAATTGTTAATTTAACTTGTGAGACGACGGGCTATTTTTTCAATTATTTTGATCATTTATTTAGTGATTATATTAATTGTTTAGATTTAGCCCTTGTTTAACAATTATTCAACTTAAAAAAATCAAAAATCAAAACATTCAAAAGATTTGCATGAGCATATAGGACATTAAGGTTTAACGTAATAGATACGTAGGTTTAATTAATCAAATTTTTAGGATTATATTTCTAGGATTGCATTTTTTTAAATATTTTTAGGACTGCATTTCTAGATATTTTAAAAAGAAATAAGTTAGGATTAGACTTAAATAGCCTTTTTAGAGTTTTTCATATAATTGGCACATTTTCATCCTCTTTTTTTAAAATAAAAAAAAAAGTAAAAATAGTCTTCTAAGAAAGAATAGGGTTTAAGTCAAATTAATCCCAAAAATGGATTAGAAGATTATTTTTAGATAGATTAATTAGGGTTTCCATAAATTCTGAATTTCAATAAAAAAATGCAAAAATACTAGATGCATGTTAACTAGTTTGCATAATAGAATCATTTAATTAGAATTTGTTAATTAGTAAAATTAGGTCATGAGGTGCATGTTAATTAGTTTGCATAATAGGCCCATTTAATTAGAATTTGCATATTAATAAAATTAAGCCATTTAGTTTTAAAATGCATTTTTAATAAAAGAATTCTAATTTTTAAGAAAATCCAAAAAAAAGTTGTTTGCTTGCTTTGTGTGATGCAATTTATTTATTTGAATGTTTTAATAATGGATGAGCACTTGTGCCACCACATTTGCATGATAATGATTTAGCTTAAAATAAATCCAAGCCGACATTTTGAAAATTAAAAGAAATGGTGCAGAAAGGGCATTAGAAAATTCTAGTGTAACAAGTCCCCGTACCACTTAGTCTTCGTAGAAGTAAAATAAATCTCCCTTTATTTTACTTAGGTGTCTAGTCGACCTACCATAAACCGATTAGTGGCGACTCCTAATTAATAACCTCTTGCATGTTTAAAAATTTAGACTTAAGTCGCGATTTGGTATGGGCTTGGGAGAGCCCGAGCTAAGTGTAAAAACTTAGCAGTCCATTAACCTAGTTTTAGGTGGTACACCCGAAAAATAGGTCGCGACACCCAGACAGTAGATACACATTTATAAATGTGGGCCTATATTGAAAAGGCAATTGCTTCTGTACAGACACCTAATTTTTTATTAGGACTTGATCAAATTAGCATACTCTTTATTCTAACATGAACAGTATTAGACCCTATGCCGGCGTTAATGTTAGACTTAAATAGGCTTATAGTCCAAAGAAATTTGATCAGATTCTTTTTCGATGAAGAGCTACATCTTTCCCTCATCACTCTCAAGAGTTTGCCTCAATTCCTAGAAATGTGTTGTTCTAGATAAGAAAAACACGAAAGAGGGATTTAAGGAATCTATGTATAATTTGATATATTCTAATGAACATTACATTAGCTTATAAGTAGGCTTTATGAGACAACTATCTAAAATAACATATATCAATCAAGATATGCACAATTAAATGAGATATTCATGCAATCTTGATTAATATAAATAATCAACAATAATATCATACTTGTCTCTAACATAGAGGACAATATTTTATGGAAAATCTTAAGAATCTATAATATCGCTAACCGGTCTTTTCCTATTGATTTCTTCAAAGAGAACAGCCGCCTGGTATATATCAGTGGCATATGCTTATAGAACTCCTTTTGCTTTAGAAGTGATTAGCAATGGCTGCAAGTATTGTAAATTTTCTTTTAGCACATCGCTTTGCTTTGGTCTGTTCTTCTTTCCAAGGCGGAGGATCTTTTTCGTAAGAGCTTTTTCAGAGGTTTTGGGAACAAAATCTCGAAGATAGTTCACAATGGCAAACGAGAAAAATACAAATGTTTCCATAGGCAATCGCAAAGGCCATTTTGCGAAAAGGAGTGCCCGCGTTCTTAAGAAAGGGCAGGCACATCCTCGAAGCTACAAAGAAGAAATTAGGAGTACCCCTCCAACGAGATGATCTCAAACAAAATTCTCCCACAAAGACGAGCCCTCCTCCAAAGACCATCTGCAAAATACAAATTATTGTAGTGATAAATACATTAAGAGTGTTATAACTTTTATACAACGTTCTCTTGAGTGCCATAATATTTTTTTTTTTTTCGCTCATTTGAGTGCCGCTCATTTAAAGAATCGATTACTTGATTGCCATTAACGATTTATTCAATGAAAAAGCAGACTGACATTAATTTACAGCAGAAGTAAGCACTTGAGAAGGCAAATAATGTCACTTCTCCATATGATGTTGAAGGATAGCAAAAGTTTCAATAACTTTATAAGTAGGCATTTCAGTGCCATAAATTTTTAAAAGTAAACACTTAGGCTCATCGGTTTTTTAAAGTGGCAACTTAAGCTTCTCAGCTTTTTTAAAAAGTAAATTATTGGTTTCACTTTCTTAAACACATCCTATAATAACTTAATCAAGATTCCATAGGTCTCTCATTCTTTGTTATCCTATAACAGTTTATAAGAATCATTATTCCACAACCTGGGCATCGACAAAGGATAATCTCTACACTAGCAAAATAATGACATCCTTACATCAATCGTAGGATGATGTTCTTAACATTTTAACCGAACAACATTGCAACTAAACATATCACCAGCAAAAATGTAGCAAGAACATCAAACACCTAACAACAACAACATAAAACGAACATGGTCACTCAGCAAAAGAAAAAAGAAAAAAGATATAAACCCTCCCATTAGGTCCTCCAATCAGTCAAGCTAAACAACATTTTCCTTTTCACTTCCTTTTTTTTTATGGACTCTTGACTTGATTCGATCCTTGCTTTCTTCATAATCTCAACCGTGGGCACATCCTTCAATGTTTCTTTTGCTAGGAGATTCATGTCTTTTGGTGTTTGGTCTTGGCGCTGTGGCAGTACGCTGAAATCGATGTACAGTGATATATCTTCGAGAGCATTTGATTGAGATGGACTCGATATTGGGGTCTTAATTGGTGTCTATTTTCGAACTGCCCCATCTATTATAAATTTTGGAGTTGCACTTGATTGCTTCCTCTTGGATTTCGCTCGAGTTACCATTGGTTGTTTATCTGTGCTTGCCCTTGACTTCTTGTTCTACATGCAACCGATTTTGACTTGGTCACCTTAGACCTTCTCCTAGGCCGCAATCATATAACATTGATTAGTTACCACGTCAATCAAATCATACATTAAATTAACAGCACCTTGAAAACTTACATTCAAAATTGTCGTGCTGTATTCACGTCTGTGAAGCCACATTCCCTTAGCCTTTTGTCAATTGCACCATGTGTTTTCTGTAGTGCCAAACTTTGAGAAAATTCTTCAGTTGCTCTTCTTTTTCTAACCTACAAAATGACATAATATAAGTTAATTACTAAAATTGGCAAGAAGAGGACATAAAAAAGCAATGGCTACAATAGATAGTTTACTTGACGACGACACGAAATTGACTAAGCAATCGTCGATTTTGTTAGTTAGTGGACATAAGATAGCAAATGTACCTCGCACAACACGACAAATCACTTACCTCCAATCTTTATCTTCCAAGCCGTCAAAAGCCCTAATTTTTGCCATCACGTTGTGCCTTTTTTAGTCTCTGTCTTGTGAGAGAGGATGATATAGAGCGACCAAGTGCAAGTAATGGAAGAGAAGACAAAGCCTTGAATATTTAGAGAGAGAGAGGAAGACATAAAACAGTAGCGACCACAACAAACCATTTACTTGACCACGACATGAAATTGATGAAGCAATCATCGATTTTGTCAATCAGTGGATAAAAGATAACAAATATACTTTACGCAACACGACAAATTAATTCTTTAGTTTTCATCCTTCAAGATTCAACAAAAGCTTTACGCAACACAACAAATTAATCCTTTAGTTTTTATCTTTCAAGATTCAACAAAAGGCCTAACTTTTGCTTTTGCGTTGTCGCCTTTTGTAGTCTCTATCAGTGAGAGAGGACGATATTGAGCAAGCAAGTATGTGTAAGAGAAGAGAAGAGTGTGCCTTTCCCAGTCTCATGCAAGACAACAAATCAATTAACTTTAGTCTTTGTACTTCAAGATTCATCAAAGCCCTAATTTTTGTTTTCACGTTGTCTCCTTTTTCTAGTCTCTATCTAGTGAGAGAGGATAATACTGAGGAAGTGAATGCGTGTAAGAGAAGACCGCAAATTTAGAGAGAGAGAGAGAGAGAGAGATTCAACAAGAACTTGCTGCTATTTTGTAGTGGTGTTGGAGTTTCAGACACAAAGCGTTGAACATGTCATCTAATTAGGGAAGATTTTAAAGAAATGGCAAGAAACATCAATGTTTGTTATACTTTTGCCATGTTAGACAAATTTTTTACATTAAACTTCAATTTATTTTTAAAAGTTCCACGTCGAAATGGAAAATTAAGAAAAAATCAACATAAGACAGTTTGTCGAAAATGACATTCAAGTGATTGACTTTATATCAATATAGTACTTAAACGAGTGCTATGCGAAAAAATATGACACTTCTAACATACTTATCCCAACTATAACACTATCTAGTTTACATCGATTGGTTGATTAAAAATCCCAAATGGGTACCTTCATAACTAGTACCCATGGCTCAAATCTACATTTAAATGTTGAGATATGACAGACGATTGCAAGACGAATTTGACGTGAAAATCTGCATGCATTGACATGTATGTTTTTAATGAAATACTAGCGAATGATAAATCTAGGTCGAGTGTAACAATTTGAGATTTTTTGTAAGATAAAACTTAGTTTGGGATAAATATAGATAGAGTACCAATTTCAAATTGTTAACGATATTAATCCCTTTTCACATTGCATACATGATATTTCAGCTACAATTATTGGCATTGCCTCCCTCCTCTCTTTAACTTCCAAAATCCTCAACCATAATGCTCAACAACCATTAAATGAAAAATTTATGGACATGGGGAATGTGATGGATGGATGCCATGGTATGTGATCGGCATGGTCATCATGGATGGCACGTAGGTTTGGCCTAGGCAGGTACATTGAACTTGGACAAGTTTTTACCATTCAAGAAAGAGGAAAGAACTTGGACCAAGTTGTTGGGTACAGCGACATCGTTTTCCGCGTTGCACCTTGCGAGTTTCGAAAGCGTGGAGGCAGGTAATCCCCTTTTTTATGCCCCCTTTTGGGAGGGAAACGAGGTTCATTGCATGTGGACGGAAAGTGGGTATTCATTCATTTTACTTGCGGTTTCATTAGGCAACGAAAAGGATTGTCGGGCTTTACTTTTTCATCAAATTGAATTCTCATTTCCTACCTAAACGGAAAAAGGCAGCTGTCTATTGCTGGCTAATAAGATGATAGGACAACCCCGAATGCCGTCATTTTCATACTATGCTCAATTGAGAATCGTGTTGATCGCTTTAGTGCCGTGATTTTTGTATATAGTTCGATTACTCGTGTATCATATTTTTTAGCAAAATCTGACGTAATATAACACCTATGATAAAAGAGTATTTTATTTGAAAGTTATGATATTCAAATTATCAATTGAACCCATTGACAGGTAATTAAATTTGTTCGGTTTTGAGCACTTTATTGCAGAGGTCTTAAAGTCAAAACTCCGCAACTATTAGCACATCTTAGGTGAGGGGTATAGTGATGATGATTTGTGCTAATCTCCCTTAAAATATAAGGACCCGGTCCTTCGGTGCCGTTCGGGCAGAGGAGAGCCCGTGGTAGAGTTCTCGGTTACCAAAAAAAAAAAATATATCAATTGAAAAATTATGTTGACCAAGTATCTCAAAGTTGAGGTGTTCTTATTCCTTTTTTTTTTTTTTTTTTTTGGGTCAAACTCTTTGACTCGGACTTAAGATGCGCGTATTCTAGTGATTTATTCTTAATCCACGATTTTCTATTAAATCACGATTTTGTTATGTCATGTCAACAAGTGGCAACGTGCGGCCTGCCGTCGAAGAAATTGAGGTGGGTAGGTTGTCATATCTGTCATCCATTCACTGTACGTATACTATACATATTTATGACCGACCAAAAAAAAAAAATAGTAAATATATTTATCTATATATTACGTTTAGTGAATAAAAAATTATTATTCATGTATGTTTCAAAAGTCTCTCGAAAATTGTGGCGTTCAAAGAAGTACAATCTGGCGCTTAGTCAGGCACGTGCCTTCGACGCAATAAAAAGAACGGACCAGATGTTTTCAACATAATATCCGTAATTTCATGTCATTTAAAACGCTCTATAGGATAAAATAAAATGGAAGATCAATATTACGAAAAATAAATTAATATATTTATAATAAATTTATCATAAACTAATTTTTTTATCATAAAAACTCTAAATTGATATATCTGTGATAAATTTATTCAAAACTAATTTTTTGACTATCAAAAACTTCAAACTAGTACATTTATAACAAATTTATCTTTGGTTAATTTATATTAAATTGAATTAATATCACGAAAATCACAAACTATTACATCTATGATAAACAGAGGATAAAACACCGAATTGGTATACATGTTATTTAACTAGTAATTTAACGATAAAATTTAACAAAAATTAATAAAGTATAAATTTGTTACAAATGTATTGGTTTAGATTTTTTATGGTCAAAAAATTAGTTTGAGGCAAATTTGTTACATGTGTATAGTGTATTAGTTTCAAGTCTTTCATGATATTAGCCCTAAAATGAAATGTGATTTAATTAGTTTTTTTTTGTAACCCAGGAACCCGTAAGTCAACAGCTGGCGAGCAAATTATGGGAGAGCGACTGCAGGACCCACCACCACAGTACTCTAGGTAAGAATCCCTAACGACGTATTTGGGATTCGAACTCCTCACTTTCGTGAGGAAGAGAGAGCTTAAGCTAGCTGCGCTGTTGAGGGCGGTGGTAATGTGATTTAATTAGTTTGAATAGGTGAAATGTAACAATTTTGCCAATACTAGGAGGTGTATTTACTTCTTCTTCTTCTTCTTCTTCTTTTTTTTTTTTTTTTTTTTTTTTTTTCGATAGGCATCACGATGTGCAAATTTGCTAATCCTTCAAGTTATGATATTCTAATCTTGCATATGGGTTCCAAATATATATAAATGTTTGAATTACTTATCTTATTTGTCCATTAGTTATTATATAAATTAGGCTATCAGATACTTAGGTAAGAAAATTATTGTGATATTGAGTCGGCTTTTGTTTTTTTTTTTTAATTAAAGAAAAAAATCTATCATTTGTCTCTATTTTCCATTTAGCTCTTACATAACTTAATTATTCTTATCTAAAGCATAGAGGAAGGAAAAAAGAAGAAGTAAAATTGACCAAAGACAAAGGATGAAAGATAAAACAAAGAAATTGACTACCCACTTTTCTCCAGGTGAATCTGATAAATTTACTTAAAGTTCAACTCTATGTATACCACCATCCAATCTCCAAAAAAAATTTCCAACTACTTAGAACTTTCTATTTTTTGAATATAATATTTATGGAACCCCCATCAATAGGATTGAACCTTATTCTATAATATTTACATGAGATTCCTCTTTCTTATTGTTAAGTAAGCCCTCAAGAGGGTTTACTTAATTCCTAATTTATGTTTCGCTTCCTTTTTGTTTGTTTTGATAAACATATAGATTAATTCTGATTCTTTATTTTTCTATTGATTTTCTTCCGATTGAGATATAGGATCCAAGGATATATATGTCTCTTCCTTTTTCGCGCAACAACCAGTCTCATCCTTAATTTTACGTGAGAAACTTAGAATGCATCTCTGATTTTCTTTTATTTTTTGAACTTCAAACAAGTATTTGCTTCTAATTACTGAAAAATAGCAAAATGGTTGGGTAATAATTTATCACTACGTTAAAATTTCTAGAGTAGTAAAAACAATGTGATGTCCATTATTTCATTTTTTTCCGTGCAATCAAAGTCATGACTTTTAATTAGGTTATGACTTTGAGGTTATGACTTTCCACTTGTGACTGAAACTCAATTACCCGCGCGTACATGAAAACTAGTTAAGGAATCAAATAGAGGCCATTTAAAGAAAAAAAATAAAGGGGCCACTTTTGAGGCGTGGGTTTGCTCCTAAACTTGAGCATCAGGGCAAATCGCATCTCGCTTTATAAGCTTTACCTCTCGAATATAGAGGTGTAAGTTACTCTTTTAAATAAGGTGTGATCAACACGATTGAATAGGGTCCGATCTGTTCATTTCACAAGAGATTATCTAGGTGATGGCTCGTGAGCTCTATTAAAAAGACAGTACACTCTTTTGGATTTGGTGTGCCGACGGCTGAGCTCCGATGGGGTCGGGATATCCTTCATCGTTATTCGAGCAATCGTTCCACCGTTTGTGCGTGAGCTATCCATCTGTCATGTGACATCGTGAATTTTTCCATATCTAATAATGATATATAGAATCACAAAGCTAAGTATTATTTAGTTTAGAATTTGGGTGGACACAGAGAAATCTTAGTTGAATCGTAAATTTTATGAGGTACAAATGATGATTTTTTTCATGAACACAATTGTCTCCAGTTCAACGTGTTGAATTGGATTGACAAACGGTACCGTGCATGTTAAAGTTGTAAAGTAACGGTAAAATTTATAGTTATCTTAGTCGTCAGTGGGGACACATATTCTTCAAATTGAAAATTTAATGTTTGTCAAGTTTTAAAACATACTAAATCGAAATTCTCCTAGTGTTCAACATAGATTACCTACAATCCTGAATCCGGGTTGTCATGGATTGTATCATTTAAACCTTAATTAATTAGTATTAATGGTTAATTACTTACACTAATGATTCCCAAGGTAGAAGAATTCGGTCTATTGCCATAATTACTCACAAACTTCTTTCATTAAGTCACCTACACGCTACTTGTCCTTGTAATAAGTCATCCCCTCTTAGATCTTCTATCTGGCCACGTACTAGATAAAGCCTTGTAAATATGCCACATCTAATTGGTAATCTACATGCACACCTCCAGCTAGCATGTTAGCATCAAAGCTGTCACTTTTATCTTGGTTAGTTTTCTTTTTGGAACTCCTCTTATCTTGGCGGTAGAATTTTCTTTACCTCCCTAAAACTTCAAAAGAAACTATTTGTGCCTTTTAATCCTAGAAAGAAATCTAAGAATGCGTTTGGTAACGCTTCTATTATCAGGAACAATTTCTGATCAAATATGATTTCTTTTTATTTTGTTCCCAGGAATAATTCCTAAGTATTTTAAGCTGTTTGGTCACTATCCAAAATTTCAATTCCTAGAATAAAATTGCGTTTGGTACCGTTATGAAAATTTCTAATCCAAATCATTTTTCTTTATAATTTTTAAATAATTTTATTACTTATTTCTTTTTTTTTCTTATTTTCTTACTCTTTTTCTTCTTCAATGTTCGCCAGTCGCTAGCCTTGGGGTGATTGGCAATCGGCCAGAGACTTTGCCAAAGTGTTGCCAGCTCTCGGCGAGGCCGCATCTCGTCGACCGAGCCTTGGTTGGGTGAGTGACCTCGCCTAAATTTGGTGAGGTTGAGCTCACCCAGTCGTTGGTAGGGCTTGACCTTGCCTTGGCCGGGCAACGCTGACCTTGTAATGGCCCGGCGAGATCAAGCCCTGCTGACAGCCGGGTTGAGCCTCCAACAAGCTCGTCGGCAACCAGTGGCGGTGGGTGGTTGATGGCAGCGAACGGCGATGGCAGTAGACGGCAATGGCAGTGGTAGCAACACTTGAAGAACAAGAGAGAGAAGAAGAACAAGAAGAAAGAAGAGAAAAAAAAAAAGGCAAAAATAGGTTGACTTGATTTTAGAATTGTTCACGGGAGCAAATAATTAACTTTTTTCTACTTCTCAATTTTGTTCCAAATATACTTTCGAGAATAAAAAAATAGAAGTTTGTTCCTAAAAACAAAAATTTTACCAAACGGATTTCTATTCTAAATTTAGAACCAAGAACAAAAGAACAGAAATTAGCATTGTTTGGCAAGTTGCCAAACAGACTCCTAAGCTTTTATTTTCAAGAGCTACAAGGTGAATTGTTTGAGATGTGTGGGATGGATCTCTCACTACTTTTGCTTTCAGAAATTCTCATGTATTATGAGGATGTTAACGAGAGTGTGTTTGTATTTGAGTCTAAAGTAGTATATACCCAGTGTAGTTCTATTATATGGGTTGACGTGATTTTCATTGAGTGGATTACCTATCGATTCGTCGGATGATACAAGGATCTCGACTGAGAGTTGGTGACCCGTTGAGGGGCTTCGATATTGATGATGCTAGTGACACAACAAAGGGCGAAGTTATCAATCCATGACGACAATATAGACTTTTGTGTAGGCGATCTTTTAGAGCATAGTGTAATATGGAGATAGGTAACCTTGACCCTTCCCAGAACTTTTGTATTCTATGTTTTGCTCGAACAACATAGTAAAGTTGTAAATCTAAAATGTGATAGTGGGCCCGGTCCATCTCGACAACCTGAAGCCCATAAATCTTCTAAGTGGCCGGCATTAAAGCCCAACAAAGGCCAGAGCAAACCAGACGACAGAACCGCCCTCGACGCAGTTCGGGATTCGCGCGGAGGTGTCGCTGCCAGCAGCGTCGGCACTCTCGAAACACCGGAGGATTCTACGGAGGCTCGTCCCTTCTCCGTGCCGTCGCGTCTCAACTGGGTCGGCGCCAACTCGGTAATCTTCGTCCCCGAAACCCCACAATTTCGCTTCTTTTGATCGATCGCCGTTTGCCGCGCTGCTCTCTCGCTTGGGTTCTTTGCATGTTCTGTTTCTTGAATGACGATGGCTCCGATCGCGCTGAGAAGTCGTCTTGTACGTGGAATTGGATATGCACGTTTGTTTTTCACGTTTCTTGTTCTTTTCTGGATGAACCCATTAGCGTTTAGATTATCGAAGTGGGCTGCGGAAGATGCTTGTGGGTTGGCTGTTTTCACAGATGTTTTCCTTGCTTGGTTCATGGGGTCTGTGTTTGATTGCGTCCGAGGCTTTGCTAGTTCGGTGAATTGCTGTTTGCATGTAATCATTTGATGTTGTGTCGGGTATGTGCATGTAGCCCGGGAGAGTTGGTTGATCTGTGGAGTCCTCGGAAGGAAGAAGCCGAGCATGTGATGAAGCAGGAAATGGGTTCGGGACCCCGGCGCACGCGATCTCAGGTGGCTCCGGACTGGAGTGCTGGCAATTTGCTAATTCTTGTGAATGAGATTGCAGCGGTCGAAGGGGATTGCTTGAATGCGCTCTCTTCTTACCAGAAATGGGAAATAATCGCGGAGAACTGCACCGTGCTGGATGTGGACAGGACTTCGAATCAGTGCCGCAGGAAATGGGAATCCCTGCTTGCTGAGTACAGAAGGGTTAAGCAGCATGAGTCACGGTCGGGTGTCAATTCATATTGGTCTCTGGGACGTGATAGAAAAAAGGTTTTGGGTCTTCCTGAGACTTTTGATAGGGAATTGTTTGATGCCATCAATAATCTTCTTATGGCACGGGAAGATAGAGCAGATACAGAGCCAGACAGTGATCCAGAAGCAGAAGGTGACACACTTGAAGCCGCTGTTTGCAAATCTGGTAATTTTTGTTTTTGCTTTTTACGTAACTTTTAGAAGTAACATTAAAATCTGCTGATCATACTTTATGCTTTTGAAAAATTTCGTGTAGTTTCTGGAGGTTCGTATTATAGTAGTCATTTTTTTCCACAAAGATCTCATATGAGTCTTCAATTTGATTACCTCTAATATAACTTCATTCTTGGAGCTATAACGGTTACATCACGTGTGCAGCTTTCCCAACTGTCTGTATAAATAAGTTCGACTGTTTGATCCACGAGCCATTGTGCAGTTGCCTTTCTTCCCTTTGTCCTTCTATGTTTCTTTATTTTGGCTTAGGCTGTATCTCTTACTTCTCCAAAAGGGTCAAAGCGACTTCCAACTTTTAAACATTCCTTAATACTGATAATTGCCTAGCTTAAAGGTCAATTGAGAAATTCATAAATTTTAATCCAGAAGACAGTCTATGGCTGCACAAAACTAGTTCCAAATCGTTATGTTTTCCTGTTAATTTGGTCAGAGTAGAATCTTTTCGGTTCAAGATGTTGATTGATAATGGACATTCACCATGAAGGTGAAGGTACTAAGTTGTACATCCCGAGACACAGCACTACATCTTTGCTAATTAATGTGTTATCTCGTCTAGTATCTGATATATTTTGGTGCAATAGTACGGTTGATTTTCTGTCATTTAAGTGTTTTTGGAGTTGCATAAACTTTATCTATTTTCAACTTGACTCTATTTCATTGAGTCTAGATCCATTCCAAGTGGGAATCGTTGATGTGCTCCACATTCATCGAACTTGTGAGAGGACTATGTACATTCAATGTTGTTTGTAAGCAGAATCTGGGTCAATTGGTCATACTTTTAATCTGAAATGTTCTAGGGATGTAATGAAATTAACATGACTGTCACATTGAGGTATGAATAGTTTATACAAATTAGAAAGATGTTTTTCTTATGAAACACTTTCAAAAGGCTATAAATGCGTTGTGAAGTGACTGGACCTGCATGCTTGAGATTTCACATATATTGCATCATGCGAACTAATTTCTAGGTGAAATTGGTGGAGATTCTATGTGGTTGGTACTACCATAGATGGAAATAGCACTGTGTAAAGAAGATTTGCATATACAAGGTTGTTGGGCCAGACACCACATTTGGCCTTAGATTTTGGAAATAGCATTAGCTGAAGAATGAATTATACCATGTCCATTTACATTAATTGTTTAATTATCCCTTGCTTGCTGAATCTTCCTGTCTTCAAGTTTGGTTAACTTGCTATGCCTCTTGTTTAATTCGAATATTTCTATCCTATACATCAAGCACTGATAATTGCAGTATGGATTGAAATTAATTTTCTGTTTTTGCACTATGTGATTATAATAATTTAACCAGATGTTCTGGAATTTTGACAGAATTATGATTAATAGGGTTTAAGTGATACAATTGGGGGATGTCCATATGATATCATATTGCCAAATGTCTATTAACTAGTGCATGTCTGTTCAATGCATAGGTGATAATAAATGTTGAAAGTACTTGTGAGACTGTTTTTATATGAATCGCTGAACTTATGAGCCAACTTAAGTTTTGTGTTGCACTTGACATGATCATTTATGAACTATCTAATATGGTTGGTAGATGGACTTGAGAATGCGAAGTTTATTTGTACACTATTACATCTGTGAGTTAATATAATTTTTCTGATGGGTGTAATACTTGTGGTGGACATAGGGTACTCCAAAAATAGGCCCAAGCGACCCTGTAAATTTGCAGTGATGAATTTATGAGTCAAACTAAGTATTACGATGGATACAATCCAATGTATCTAGATTTATGGTGTATCTTGTTTACTCCATGGATATGCTGGTACATGTATGCCTAAGTGTCCCTGTGCCTGCACAACGTTAGATTTAATCATTGGATGATGTTTCAGCATCCATTATGTGGAAGATATAATGTCGCATTTATTATATTGATAGGTTCAAGGGATTTTGTGCATCTTTACTATTGTTTTGATCAAACTTTTACGTTAGGTCTATCTCGATTGTATTGAGCTGAAAAAGTCGAACTATTGTGTGTCTCATCTCAATTTTTGAATGTGCGTCACTCTTTCAAATATGTATGGATAATTTAAGTACATTAATGTGCTCTATTGCTGTCTACCTGAATTAATGATGTTCACATGCAATCCATGGATGAGCTTGCGTGGTGTGGTGCATCTACACTAGGTGAGATTGAATGATTTGAGAGTCAAATGTATTAATAGAACAACTAAGTACTCTAGGAATGAGCTCAAGGACTCAAATGTACACATATCATGGAATTTATAAGCTTACCTGAATTTTGATGAGTCCAATGAAACGAACTTAAAATTTATGGTGGTTTGATTTACTTTCTAGATAAGGTTAACAGACTTAGTGAATTTGCAGTGCTGGATTATTAGTTAACAAATATATATGGAACCACAGTTTTTTTTTTTAATATCTCTACTTCTATGAGCTCATGTAGTTTTGATGATGCATGCACTAAATTTATGGGTCTTCAGTACTCTATGGACAGGCGTGAGAGACGTCATGTATCTACATTGCTCAATTGATGAGTCAATTTAAGTATCACAATGTGTGATGTAATCTATCTAGATTTAGTTATAGCCAGTGTTGTTTACTCAATGGATGAGGTAGGATGAATGTCCTCGATTGAATTATGAGCTTGTATAAGTTTTTATAATGTGCCCCTTTGATCTATCTAAATTTGTAGCAAGTCCACGTCTTTTATAGATCATTTAATTATCCTGGTGTAATCGTATGCATCTTTTTTATGAAGTAATTTGGCTTTTAGAATGGGTTCAAATGATTGATAGAAACTTGTGGTGAACAAACTGTCTTTGTTATATATGCAAAAGCACTTGTGTGTTTGTAAATCTTATCTTCCTTTTTTTTTTCCAATTCAAAGTCGGTCTTGTTGGTTGACACATGCAAATTATTTAGGTGTAAAACATAGTTGACATTGATAGGTAGATTGAGATAACTCTCAGTTAGTTTATTTGTTAAATTAAAATTAAAGGTCAAAACGTTTTGAGCATGGCATGGGTGCAGTGCCATGTGTCAATGCATCATAGGATCTTTCTCTGGATACCTCAACTTTACTGTATACTGCAAGATTATAAGATTGTAAGATAAGATGCTAAGTCGTGGCTCTTCTTAAGCCAAAGCTTTCTCCTATGTCTGTTTTGTTTAGCACATTTATAAGACAGAGCTGCTTAGATGATGTTATGAAATTGTTTGAATGAAAATAGAGAGTCAAGTTAGTCATACAAATTTCCTTAATGGGGTGGTCATGTGGATTGAATTCAATTTCATTTACTGATTTCAGTAAAATGACAGCCTACCCGAGAGTTTATGTTGAATATGGTTTTGTGGGTTGAATAGAGGCAATTGCAGTAGGTCATGCAGGCTTATTTTTACTCAAGCCAAACAAAACCGAAATTTGAGGAGCCTAATTTCTGAAATGGCTGATCTTGAAATACCTGGACTTTGGTGTTAGAATCGTTCATGAAAATTTCTGTTTTGTGACCTGAAAAATACTTCTTACCACGCCATTGCCACCAAACAAAGAAGTTAGGCTACACATTTTAAGTGAAGCTACTGTCAGGTGATTAATGAATTTCAGTTTACGTGTTATCACGGGTTTGGCCCTGCTGCGCCGTTTGCTATTTATTTTGCCACAGTTATTGTCTTTTTTATTGCCTGACATGCCTCATCTTGATTTGGAAAGATTTTGCATGATGCTTTTGTTCTGATAACAATGCCAGCAATTGTTTAGTTATCTTTGTATCATTCTTCTGGTCAGTGCTTGTGGAGTGTTGAGCCTCTACGCTCTTTTACTAGTTTTCCATTCTGATTTGTTGTGATAGTGACGTCATTTCTTTAATCTGGTGCCAATAGTTTCTAAAAGGAAAAGAAAAAAGTCTCGGCACGTCATTGTGATGCGGGAGCATCCACACCCCATCACGCATCACATTGTCCAAGGATTGCCCACAACGAGCCCATTAAAGGATATAAGTACGAAATCCAGTGTCCCCGGGGAGTGCAGTGAAAATATCTCAGGTGTGTGCATGGAGCCTAAAACTTTAAGAAGTTTCTACCATGTCAAAGCCTTTGTGCTGTTTTATTTGTTTCCTCACGTGTAGTGTCATGTTATGGTAGTTCGTTTCTTTAACTTGGTATGATCAGGTTCCAAAAGGAAAAGCGGGAGAAGCCCGAAAAGCAGGAGAAGCCTGAAAAGCAGGAGGAGCCTGAAAAGCAAGAGAAACAAGAAAAGCAAGGAGTCTATGTCCCCAAAAATCGTCGTGCAAGGACTGCCCACGACGAGCCCATTAAAAGATATCACTATGGCACTGCCAACTACGAGCCCATTGAAGGATGATGCTATGGAACTCGACATCCCGGAAAAGTGCAGAGAAAATATACTGGAAGAAAGGCCTCAAACTTGTCGTGCAGATGCCAATGTGACGCCCGTGCAGAATCCCGAGGGAAAGAAGCTTGAGGAAAGCGGCTTTGAAGAATCGGGGAAAACGAGCGAAGACAAGCAGGAGCAGACGATGGCCTCGACGTTGCGAGAGAATGCGGAGCTGATCCAACGAATCGCAAATGGGGGTCTGGCAGATCAAGAGTGCATCGAGAACTCGAGAACTGAGTTCATCAGAAGGCAAGGCGATGAGATTATTGCGTGCCTTGGAACTATCATAAGCAACCTTAACCAGCTCTGTGAAGTAGTTCGAGTCAAAGGATGCGACTAGTTTTTTGCATGCCTGTATATAGTTTGGGATTCTGCATCTAGATGCTTGACATGTTGAAATGATTTAGGGGCAAGAATCTTGACGTCTAATATCTCATTCTCTTTCAGATTCGACGGACAATAGTCATTCTCTGGACGTGGCGAGATCTTTACAAAAGGTCATGTCATGTTTTCTCCATCGTGTTGGAGGAACCTGTTTCTGGAAAACCAAAATAAGCCCCCACCCCCTCCTCTCTTTCTTTAGCGGTTCGATCACTGTTGTCAAAACTCAACTCTCCATCCTATCTCAGTCGCGTCTGCACCGTCGTTGGTGGCGCTTGGCCTTGCTCTGGCCGGTAGCGTCTCGTGGAAATCGTTGACCACCTTGAACATAGCTCGAGCTGCCTCTATTACGGTGTCTTGACCTTAATGAACAATCGCACACAACAATAGGAAAACTAACAAAAGAGTTTTGTACGTGTTGTACACGTGGCAATTTCATCTTATTATTATTATTTTTTAATTTAGCTAGTTTAGTCATAAACCTTTGAGTAATTTGCCAATATAGTCCTTTTAGGGGAAACTTTACTATAAAAGTCATCAATTTGGGGAAGTACCAAAAAAGTCATAAACCTTTTGTTTTTATGTCGATTTAGTCCTAAACTTTTTTTTTTTGTGCAAATTTAGTCATAAATCTTTTTACGTTGTATTAATTCGGTCATTTCCGGCCAATTTTGACAAGATTTTGCTAACTAGGACGCCTTAGGTTGGTTGACGTGGCTTGATCGGTGTTGACGTGGACAACTTTTAATAATATTTTGATTTTTTTGATTTTTATTTATTTATTTATTTATCTTTTTTTCTTCCCTTTTCTTCCTCCAGCCGATTGTCGGACCTCGGCGACTGGCTAGAGGCAACGGTTGGCAAGGTCAACCACCTCGCCAGTGGCCGCGAGGGCGGCCTTGTGCTGGGCGACGAGGCTTGCCCTCAAGGCTTGGGCGGCGAGGCTTGCCCTCGCCGAATCTAGTGAGGGTCGAGCCTCGCCTGACGGATTGCCACCGTGGGGGAAACTAGGCGAAAATCCGAGGCTGGAGCTGCACGACCGAGGACACCCCATGTTACGAAATCGCACGTCGATTCTACAAAAATAACGCTTGCAAATAATTCATCAAACATAATATAGTAATAAAAAAATAGAATCAGTTTATTATCGAAGTTCACCCAAACCTGGGCTACATCTCTATGCAAATGCACTCTATGAATCTACTAGACTTCGAAAAAAGTTGGAATATAACAATCTTCTCTCAAGATCAGGGCACAAAGAGATTGAGAACCCCAATCAAGAAAAAAAAAACTCACTTTTTTCTTCTCTCTTATTCTTGCCTCTCTATTTCTTTTTTTAGCGTATTGATGGCTAGGGTCTTGCCATCACTAATATAAATGTATTACTTTTAACCTAAAAGTAAATATGATAGAAAAGACAAAAAAGCCCCTAAAGACAAATATTTGACTTCATTTATAACAATCTCTCACTTGAAGACAAATATACTTAAGCGCCAAGCAACTTTGCATCCATCTTCTTAAAAAAATAGTAGTTGAAAAACTTGTGCCTCTATAATACTTCTCATCTATCAACATGGTAGTAGTATAGAAAATATGATTCTCTCTGTCTACTACCTTGGTCATCATGTCAGCTAGATTCTTCGAGCCATCAATCTTTTGTAGCTTTAACTCATTATCTTTTAATGTTGACTTGATAAAGTGATAATGCTTTTTGATATGTTTAGTTCTTGAGTGATAACCTGCATTCTTTGCTAAGTGCACTGCACTTTGACTATCACTTCAAAGTATACCGACTGGCTGTTTTCGATGTAACTCCTCTATATAATATTGTAACCACATGATTTCCTTGGAGGCTTATGTGATCGCCATGTATTCTGCCTTTGTTGTCGATAAAGCTACTATTTTTTGTAGTTAAGATATCTAACTCACTACTGTACCTGTAATTGTAAAGACATATCTAGTGGTACTCTTACTACTATCTCGATCACCCGAATAATCTGCATCTACATAATCCTGTAACTCTAGAGATATACCACCATAACAAAGTGAGTAATTAAAAGTACCTGTTAGATATCTTAATATCTATTTTACTACATTTCAATGCTCTCTACTTAGGTTTTGCATATATTGACTCACAACTCCCATTGCATGTGCAATGTCTGATCTCGTGCTCACCATGGCATACATCAAACTCATTACTGTTGATGCAGATGGAACTATCGCCATCTCATCTTTCAAAGCCTGAGTGCTTGGACACATATCCTTGTAAAGTTTGAAATAACTTGCTAGATGAGTTGCAACCGGTTTTGTCTTGTCCATGTTAAATCATTTTAATACCTTATTCACATAGTTCTCCTGTGACAATCATAATTTCTTATTTTTTCTATTCATGATGATTTTCATGCTTAAAATATTCTTGACCTCTCCCAAGTCTTTCATAGCAAACCGTGATGATAACATCTTCTTCATTTCTACGATTCTCTTCATATTGGAACTAGCCACTAGCATGTCATCTACATATAAAGAGAGATACACAATGTCACCATCATTATACTTACGAAAATAAACACAATGATCAGATTCACAGTGTGCAAATCCTTTTTCATTCATGAAACCATCAAATTTTAGGTACCATTGCTGCGGAGCTTGTTTCAAGTCATAGCTTTTTTTCAAGCGATATATCATGTGTTCTTTACCTTTGACTTCAAAATCTTTAGGTTGTGCAATGTATAGTTCTTCATCTAAGTCACTGTGTAAAAACGTTGTTTTTACGTCTAATTGCTCAAGATGAAGATCCTCCACTGCAACTATACTTAGCATAACTCTAATTGATGTCATTTTCACTACAGGTGAAAATACTTCGGAGTAGTCGATCCCTTTTTTTTGAGAAAAGCCCTTGATTACAAGTCTCGCATTTTATCTAATACTACAATCTGCTTCATTCTTAATTCTCTACACCCATTTGTTTAATAAAACTTTTTTTATCTGTGGGCAACTTGGTCAACTCCCAAGTTTTGTTATGAAGTAACGAGCTCATCTCGTCTTTCATAGCACACTCCCACTACAAGTGAGACGTGTCTGCCTTTGCCTCATCGTAAGTCTCCGGTTCTCTTGAATCTGTATATAAGATATGGCTCAGAACAGTATTAGCTGATGGATAAAAAATTACATTTGGCTTTCTCACACGTGTAGACCTCTTCAAGACAGATACTTCAGGGTTGTTAGTTTGCTCCGAATCATTGCATTCCTCTTGAACTACCTCTTCACTGATAATAGGCTCATCTTGAACCTTTCTTTCAAGTGCACTTTGATCTACTTGAAACATCTTCATGGGCATTGTGTCTAATTTAACATACTCTGGTTCTACTACCTTCTCATGCTTTGTCCGACGATCTTCGTACATCTTTTCTTCATGGAATACCACATTGTGACTGTGGATGACTTTGTTATTCTCATAATCCCAAAGCCTATAGCCATACTTGTCACTATTGTATTTGATAAAGACGCATTTCTAGGACTTAGCATCGAGCTTTTTTCTATCATCCCAGTCAATCAAAGCATGTGTAATATGACCAAACACCTTTAGATGAGAATAATTAATCTTTTTACTTGACCACCGTTCTTGTGGTATTTCTCCATCCAATGCACTAGATGGACTTCTGTTGATAAGATAAACAGCTGCATCAACTGTGGCGGCCCATAAGAATAGTCATGTTCATTCTTTTAGTTACACCGTTCTCTTGAGGAGTTCTAGGAATAGTCTTTAACCCATGTATGCCCTCTCGACTCAAAAATTCTGCAAATTCCTTACTCGTGTATTCACCACCATTATAAGATTTTAAAGCTTTAATCTGATAACCTGTCTCTTTTTCTACCATGGTCTTTCACATTTTGAACATCCCAAATACTTTTGACTTTTCTCTAAGAGCATAGACCCAATTTTTCCTTATCACATCATCAATGAATGTGACAAAATATCTTTTACCGCCATAAGAGAGTTCTTGAGCAGGTCCCCATACATCAGTATGAACCAACTCTAGCTTTTGACTTTTATTTTGTCGCCCATTCAATTGAAAACTAACAGCTTTTTGTTTTCCATAAATGTAACTCTCACAAAAATCTAACTTAACTTTTTGCAAACCTGGAAGTTATTTCCTCAAGTGTAACTGCTTTACACCTTTTTCACCAAGATGTTCCAAATGATAATGCCAAAGAGTAGACAAATTACTTGTAGCCATTATAATTGCAATCATATCACTGATATTATCTCCTTAGAGAAGGTAAAGTACACCTGTACGCTTTCTCTTTGCTACTACTCTTGCCCCTGGGGTTATCTTCCACTCTCCGCATCCAAAGATTATTACCAAACTTTCTTGATCAAGTTTACTGGTTGAAATAATATTTTTCTTTAATTCCGGAATATGTCTAGTTTCACACAAAACTAGATGTCCTCCACATGAAATGTTCACAGTCATGATTCCTTTTCCAACAATGGGACACATGTGGCCGTTTCCTACAACCACTTGTTCAAAATCTTTACTGACATAATCATCAAATATGTCTCTTTGCGAGGTGCAATGAAAAGAAGCATCGGAATCAATGAACCATTTATCTGTTGTCAAGTCAAACACTGCAGACAAATACAAGTTATCTAGCAAAGATTCATTGCTAACCACATTAGCTCCTAAATTCTCATCTTGCTGCTTCTTTTTGTAAGCTTCATACTGAAACCTCCGGTGTCCGATTTTATGACAAAACCAACACTCATCTTTTGCAACCTGTCTCTTACCCCTTGATTGTGACCTGCCATGCCCGCTGAATTTTCCTCTACTTTTACTTCTTCCACGGTTCTCCACTGTGAGTGCCGTTGAAGATGTAGATGCAGAAAAATTATCTCCACCTGAGACTTTCCTTCGCATCTCTTCATCCATGATACTACTCATAGTATCATCAAGAGTTAAATCATCCTTCATGGTGCTGAAATTCCCGCAATGCGGTATTGTAGCTTTACGGAAGAGAACATAAAAATAATAAAATTTGAAGCTTTATATTTAAATTTATGCTCGCGGATTCCAATTGACTCGTGACCTGCATGAAAATATTATTATACTTTGCCACAGAACTTCTATAAGATAATTTCATATTAACCAGTTTCTTCAGGAAAAATACTTGATTTGATGTGGACGACTTTTCATAAATATTCGTTAGAATATCTATGGTTTCTTTTGTAGTTTTGGCTTTTGCGATGTGGTACCTGTTTTTTTCGTCAACCCTAGACGAATCGCACCTAATGCCTTTCGATCAAGAATTTTCCATTTGGCTTTTGCTGTCGGATCCACTTTCGCCATCTCGGGTTTCCAACCCTCAAGTGGTGCATAGAGATTTTTTTGATAAAGATAATCCTCTATTTGTAGTTTCTACCATCCGAAATCTTCCTCATTGAACTTATCGATTATGATTTTATCTTCTGCCATACTATTTGCTTTCAATCAAACGTCACTGAAAAACCCTCGATGTTCTTGATTAGCCAACCCAGGCTTTGATACCAGTTGTTATGAAATTGCATGTTGATTCCACAAAAAATAACGCTTGCAAACAATTCACCAGATAAAATATATTAATAAAAGAACAGAATCAGATGAACACACCGGAAAATTTGTTATCGAAGTTCACTCAAACTTGGGCTACGTCTTAGCGCAGAGGCACTCTGCGAATCCACTAGATTTAGAAAAAAAGTTGGAATACAATAATGATCTTCTCTCAAGATCAGGGCACAAAGAGATTGAGAACCCCAATCAAGAAAAAAAAAACTCATTTTTTTCTTCTCTCTTTTTCTTGCCTCTCTATTTCCTTTTTTAGCATCTTGACGGCTAGGATCTTGCCATTGCTAATATAAATATATCACTTTTAACCTAAAAGCAAATCTGATAGAAAAGACAAAAAAACCCCTAAAAACAAATATTTGGCTTCATCTATAACACCCCGAGCTACCGTAAAACCCTAGAGATGACGACGGCGAGCAGAGGGAGGAAATTTCTAGGGTGAGATTGGGATTGGGGAACGGAGCGGGGAGAGTTGGCCTTGCGCTGAGCTGGCGAGGTTGAGCCTTGCCAGCCATCGCCTTTGGCCGATCGTCGAGGTCCGGTGACCGGCTGGAGGAAGAAGAGGAAAGAAAAAAGGAAAAAAAAAAGAAAAAAAATTCAATAATATTAAAATATTATTAAAAGTTGTCCACATCAACACCGATTAGGGTCAGCCGGCCGGCGTCCATTCAGCAAAATTCAGTCAAAATTGGCTGGAAAGGACTGAATTGGCACAACGTAAAAAATGTTTAGGATTAAATCGGCATCAAAAAAGGTTTAGGATTAAATTGGTACAAAAACAAAAGATTTAGGATTTTTTTGGCACTTTCCCCATAAATTTGGGTTGTGCAAGCCTCGCCGGCCTTTTGCCACTTAGATCAAGCCTTGCTAATCGCCCTCACATGAAGAAGATGAACAATTACAAGGAGGGTACAAAACTAAAAAATTAAAGAATTCGTGAGAGTAGTTTTGGAAGGAAAAATATTTTAATCCTAGTTTTAGCATTTTGTAAATGCTACTTTGAAAGGCTAGATTGGAGCAGCATTATTGAACTTTTAGCATTTTAAAGGTTAGTATTTGGTCAAAAGTTTTTTTTAAAATGCTTGTCAAATGCTCCAATATTTCTGGGTGTTGAAGATTGAAAGTCCCTTGAAAAAATTGAATTAAATGCAATCTCTAGGACTCCTCCGCGAACCAATCGAAGAACTTACCGGTCCCCAAGAGGCGTAAGCAAGAATGGGACGTGTTTCTCAATGCGAATTCTCGCGAAGAGGAGAAATCCCCTCCAGCCCATGACGGAAGAAGCAGCATCGATATGCTACGAACGTATAGACCCCAGGTCAACGAAGACTCCAAATAGCTCCGCCACCGCTGGCACTCAGCAAAGCTCATTTACCTCCGCTTGGTGTTGGATGCAAAACTCTCAAAAAAAAAAAAAAAAAAAAACAGCTACAAAGCTCGGTCCGAAAAACCTAACCGAAGTGATCTCTTGGGCGTGCACTTGGGACGATCGAGAAAGCAACAAAACTCTCCCACAAATACAAGAAAGCGACAGATACAATGCTCCTCGCACAACCCAGCAAAGAAAGAATCATTAAAAAAACCATATACAAAAGAGAGATAGCGAAAGTCAAGAAAATCGAGAAAATCTGAAGTTGTCAAGACTCTCGGCCGGCCGAGAACAGCTAAGCAGCAGCTCTCTTGGTTAGCAAAATGCATCGTCAGTCTCACCCCCTCCATTTGTCCCCCTTCCGTCTGCTCTCCACGTCTTTAGCCCTCTCCCCCTTCGCCCCCTTCTCTCCTTTCATGACCATGGAGCGCAAGAAACCCCGCCGGCTCGCGGTCGCCGCGGCGCTCGCGGCCCTCGTCCTGGCCGCCCAAGGCTTCGTCACCTGCGGCGCCGGCGAGACCCAGAGCCTGATCAAGTTCAGGGGCTCCCTCTCGAACGCCACCGCGCTGAGCAACTGGGACGGCTCCGCCGACTCCCCGTGCACCGGCGCCAGCAGCAACTGGACCGGCGTGCGGTGCAATAACGGCAGCGTGTGGCAGCTCAGGCTCGATGGGATGGGCCTCGGGGGCGGCCTCGACTTGGACTCCCTTGCCGAGCTGCCCAGCCTTCGTATCCTGAGCATCAAGGGCAACAGCTTCGAGGGGCCGATGCCGGAGGTGAGGAAGCTGCTGGCGCTCAAGTCGGTGACGATGTCGAGCAACCGGTTCTCGGGGCCGATCGCGGACGACACGTTCGATGGGATGAGGGCGCTGAAGATGGTGTACCTGGAGGGCAACATGTTCACGGGGCCAATGCCGAAGTCGCTGGCGCAGCTGCCAAGGCTCGTGAACTTGAGCCTCGCCGGGAATCAGATCGGAGGGAAGATACCGGATTTTCCGCAGATGGAGCTGCAGATGGTGAACTTGGCCGACAACCAGTTCGAGGGGAAGATACCTCCGGGGCTTAGCAACATGAACGCCTCCTACTTCGCAGGTGATCATCACCTTTTTCTCATTTTTGACGACTTTTATGGCATACACCGTCAACATATGATTGTAGACGAGGCCGTTGGTTAGGGTATTTGCGGATTTCCGACTCAGGAATTGGATGTCTCCCGTTCAAGTACCATCAATTTCGTTCGAACTCTTACGTGTCAAGGTTACTTGCATAGTTCAATCGTGTGTCACGGGTTTTTCAGGATACTTCATGAGTTTCCAGTTTCCAGATAGCCAAATCTCCGCCCTATGATCTTGGATTATCGAAAAGGAAAAATCTTTAGTGTTTTAGTAACCGCTTTCGTCTTATCGACAGAAAATTATTCATGGTCTAGACTGTTTGTGTTATATATGACGATTACGTGAAAAGTTTTACAGAATCACTGCTACAGGACATGATTAAGATCACAGGATGATCTTGGATAATATTAACGCTTTCGCCAAATGCTCGCATGAAGCACGTCATGCATCGCACGTCATTCAATATATATATAAATCTCTCTTTCTTTTTTATTGCTTATATAAGTATCAATATTTATTTCATTGACAAAGTCGACGATTCACCTAACGAGGCCGCATTTCTTGTGGGCCTTATGACAATGATTTGGTGCGACTTGATCAAACTCGGTTTGCATTTTGACGGACCATTTGAAACTTTAGTATTTATTTTTATTGATATATATCGTGTAATATTTTTCTTTGGTATTTATTTTGTACACTGTTGGTGGAAACAAAATTATATTTCACAAGCTTTGACATACAGTCATGTGTACGGTTGAGATATGAGAAGTCTCAAAATCGATTTCAATTCCACACATGGTTAGACGTAATGGATGAAGTGGAAACCAATTTCTTATTAGCTTAATGAGCGGAGACATCTAACGAACTCTTGTGTGATCAAGCAGGGAACAAGGACTTGTGCGGGAAGCCTCTTCCCCCGTGCAAATCATCGAGCAAGTTACTCTTCATCGCCATCGGAGTTGGCGTCGCACTCGCCGTGTTGCTCATCGTCGGCGTCGTCCTATACAGGAAGAAATCGAACATCCACCCCATGAAGGACCAAAGGGGGTTCGGGGCCTACGATGCCGGCCTGACGGACGCCCAGATAAACAACCAGCAGCCGCAGATGAAGAAGAGAGGAGGAGATCACCAAGGGAAGCTGGTCTTTGTGAGGAGCGACCGGGGGAGATTCGAGTTGCAAGACCTGCTCCGGGCCTCCGCGGAGGTGCTGGGCAGCGGCAGCTTCGGGTCGTCGTACAAGGCAGCACTGCTGGACGGGCCGGCGGTCGTCGTGAGGCGGTTCAGGCAAATGAACAAGCTCGGGAAGGAGGGGTTCTATGAGCACATGAGGAGGCTTGGGAGTTTGTCTCACCCTAACTTGCTCCCTCTAGTAGCTTTCTTTTACAGGAAAGAGGAAAAGCTTTTGATTTCGGATTTTGTTGAGAATGGAAGCTTGGCCAGTCATCTTCATGGTATGTACTCGGTCGCATTAGTTAGAATTCACTCATTAAATTCCTCTAGGAGAAACGTATTAATTAACTAGAAATTTTTTTGATTTCTACTATGTACGGTGGAACCAAAGTTTTTTGTCTTCTTGGTTCTCGATGAACATCGGATTATCATTACATAGGCCACTCCGGACAGTTGATTTCTTCATGTACAGACGTATGTAGTCACTAAGAATGGTGATAAATGTGTATTTTGAATAGACAGTGTTGAACACGTATTTTGTCCAATGAAATCTTGACAGTGTTTGACTTTGGTTTATCGTAGCGAACCGTAGTCCGGGACAACCTGGCCTCGACTGGCCGACCCGTCTGAAGATCGTCAAGGGAGTCGCAAAGGGTCTCGAATACCTCTACAAGGAGCTTCCTGTTCTCTCCTTGCCCCACGGTCACCTCAAGTCGTCTAACGTTCTTCTGGACCGGAACTTCACGCCACTCCTGACGGACTACGGCCTCGTGCCCGTGATCAACAAGGACCACGCTCAACAGTTCATGGTGGCGTTCAAGTCTCCCGAGTTCAACCCCAGCAACCGCACGACTAAGAAGACCGACGTGTGGAGTCTCGGGATACTGATCCTAGAGATCATCACCGGGAAGTTCCCGGCCAACTATCTGAAGCAAGGGAAGGGGCGAACGCCGACCTGGCGACGTGGGTCAACTCGGTGGTGAGGGAGGAGTGGACGGGGGAGGTGTTCGACAAGGACATGACAGGGACGAAGAGCGGGGAGGGGGAGATGCTGAAGCTCCTGAAGATCGGCATGTGTTGCTGCGAGTGGGACGTGGAGCGAAGGTGGAGCTTGAGGGAGGCAATGGAGAGGATCGAGGAGCTGAGGGAGAGGGATAGCGATGAAGAGTACTCGTCTTACGGAAGCGAAGGAGATTTGCACTCTTCTAGGGCAATGACGGAGGATGGCTTCTCCTTCTCGGCTACCAACTGATGGGCTGACTACGCTGCTCGACACTACTCTTCAATCGTCTGTTGCCATGTTGTTGAAGATTTATATATTGACTCGAGACAATAGTCCGATATTTATAGAAGAGTAATTTCATAGAGAAATCAAACTTGATGAACTTTTTTACCAATGTATTGTTTAGCTAAATCTAAGTGCATTTGTCATTTAAATTTCGAGTTTGCTCCCAAAATCTCAAGCGTTTAAATTGGATTAGTTTTTTTGCTTTTTCAGATTTAGAAGTTGAGATTTTCATTTCTACTTGAGCCCTTTGCGAGCAACTCGCAACTCTCCGACTGCCGCATCTCGGCTGTGGTCATAGCAAAGGGGTCACACCATTGTTGGCAGCGCACCTTGGCTAGCGCTGCTTCCATTAGCTGAGCCGATTACTTTCTTCTCTCAACTTGGCTGAGAACAAGTTATTGGCATGCGCGACGATGACAACACTTGCCTAAAAAGTCGAACTGGATTGGCTCTTGGCACAGTTAGCTCTCCCTCCATTACAAAATTCGCATTCTGTCTTGACTTCGTTAAATTGAACTTGAGTTGCTTTGTCCTGGCCGTGTTATTCATTACAAGATTCAACTCTTAATATATCCCCAAATTGTCTCAGTTTGAATTAAGGTTTGAAGAAGGGGGGAAATGGCTCAATTTATCTAAATAGGGTTTAAATTTTGCGCAAACATGTTGGAAACAACAGATTGAGAGTGCGGGAGCCACATCGGTCCCAAACAACGATAAAATATTAAGTAATCATTTTTAACAAAAGTGGCACGTAAGTGATATGTCAAAGTTTTGCCATTAAAATGAACATCCTACGAAATGTTATGGCTATTTTTCCATCAATAATCAAAAGGAATATATTCAATAACTATCTATCATTTTGAATATATTGGTATCGGATATACATGAAGTGCTTGCAATTATCAAGCGCAAGAGGCTAGATGCATGCGTTACGGGTCGATAGATCTAACGTTTCCCTAACCCGTGCGGCCTTAAGAATTTCTTTCTAAGTTAGTCTTATTAACATTCGACTCACAAGGATCATAGAGAGGAACTTTAAGGAGAGAAGCTCTTCTTGTATTTCACTTGTGAATGTGATAATGCATTTTAAGGGGAAATAGGCCCCTTTATATACAAGTACGGGGCTAGCCATAGCCATTGATCTCTTTGATCTAACGGTGGGTGTTTAATCTCTCGCAATCATTACGTAGATGTACAATTAACACTTGAAACCACCGGCCGCGGTGGCTCTACTGGTTAAGACTCTACTGATCCTCAATGAAGAGGTGAAGGGTTCAAAACCCAAGAGAGGCGCTAGGTGTATTAAGTGTGACTCAGGGATGGTGGCTCCTCCTGCTTAAGTGTCACCTGGGGGTTTATTGGGGGTTTACGGCACGGCTGTCGGCTGCAAGCCGGTTCCTCCAGAAAAAAAAAAAAAAAAAAAAAAAAAAACACTGAAAATATCCTAGAACTTTGGGATGCTGGAGGGTCGCTTGCTCATGAAAGGGCCATGGCCCTCGTTTGGGAAACTTCTGGAATGCATCAATTTATCGAGCCCTGACACATGCTTGAATGCACATGAGTAATGCTAAACATAATGGAATTGATCTATTGGTTTAGTGTAATGCATGTGGTCTATTCATCGGCCAACAAAGATTTGGCCAATTAGTGAGATTGTGGTTTTCTTTGAGACTATAAATTGGCCACTTTAAGATATTATTTGAGACAAAGTCTATTTAAGCCTTTTTTTTTGTAAAAATGACCCACTCCAAACCGTAATTTTTGCACACGAAAAAACCCTTGATTTGAAATCATTTCAAGAATAAGGGTCACTATGTAAAAGTTTCAAATAAAAGGAGTCAAATTTACAGAGGTTTTTTCCATGATTAATAACTATTGGAGAGATCACCCGGTGATATATCTCACTAAAATAATGACTTTTTTTTTTCCAAGGAATATGCATAATGCCCCTTTGTAAAGTTAATGTGCTTGATACTTAAACCCCTCTCTCTAATATTGCCGTAGTGTCTATTCAACATAATCTGATAGTGCACCTTATATTTACATAGATATCATTTTAAGGTATCATAATAGTTCGCTGTTATGATCTTATTTGTAACTGGAATTGTAAAGTAATCTATTAAAGAATCGTATCATCATTTCCAGCTATATATAATATAAATGATCAAGGTTGAGGCCATTTCTGCCCATAAATTATATTGTACTATTACATGTATAAATAAATGCAATCGTGCGCCATTGGGATCACTAGCATCTCCAAGACTCGATCGGTTAAAGTGTAAAATGGAGGGGCTTGGACAAGTCATTTCATTCTCGGGCTCAACCCACCTAGTTAGGTTTGCTCAAAAGCCTAACTAGACCCAATCATGTTGATATTACAAATATTTAATATCTTCATAATCACGGATATGGTCATGGGGTGTCATTTTGAGGCATAACCCCAGGCACAACGTAGACAAGCCCTTCCCTTGATTAGTTCTATCTATAAACTTATACATCAGCATTGAACACAAGATATAGTTTTTTAGGTGTGAGATAAGTTAAGGCAAGCCGGATGGAAAATCATGCTAAAAAATCGTTTATAAGAAGGGTACAAGAGCAATTTTCGGGTGAATTTTAGACACCATGGGAAAGGGAGCAGACCCCGCGGGAAAAGGAGGAACACGTGAAAAAAAAGCCTGCATAATTTCACGGTGACATTTGATATTATGAGTATAGACAAAAATTTAATGGCTCCGTCCGTCCGTACCGAACAAACACTAAAAGAATGAACTATCATTTATTAAATTAGAAGATAATATGACTTCAGAATTTCTCTTTAGGCCCCATTTGATTTTTATAAAAATTAATAACATGAAAAATTCCAAACTAGTACAACTGTAACAAATTTACCCCAAATTAATAGATCACAAAAAATCTCAAGCTAATACACTTATAGTAAATTTATTCAAAATTAATCTTTTGACGACAAGATCCCAAACTAGTATGTTTATGATAAATTTACTCTTTATTAGTTTCTATTAATGGTTTTTTTTTTTTTTTTTTTGGTAAAGAGTTTTTGTTAATGGTTAATATAATGAAAACCCTAAACTGGTAAACTTGTGATAAATTTACTTCAAACTAATTTTTTGACTATCGAAAACCCAAAATTAGTACATATGTGACAAATTTACCTTATGTTAGTTTTCATTAAATTTTATCATCAAATTATTAAGTTAGATGATACGTTACAGTTGATGGATTTATTAATTTGGGGTTTTACTCTTATTTATCAAATGTGGTGATTTTTTGTGATATTAAGCAAATTTAATGGATGGTAAATTTATTACAAATATATTAATTTGAGATTTTTTGTGGTCAAAAAATTAGTTTGAAATAAATTTGTTATTTAAGTCTCAGTTTGAGGTTTGCCGTGGTATTAACTCTTTCGCTAAATTGGATAAACGTAATGAAAAATCATAAACTAGTACACCTATAATAAGTGGAAGGTAAAATAACTAATATACCTATTAACTGTCACGTGTAATTTAATTCAGCAATTTGATTATAAAACTTAATAAAAACTAGGGTTTTTGGTGGTTAAAAAATCAGTTGGGAATATGTGTATAAATTTGGGGTTTTTATGATATCAACCATTTTCCTCAAATTTCCTTAAACATTTTAATGGGCGATGAAATTTTTTTCACTAAGTGATTATTTTAAAGAAAATATTCAAATCATTCATCTTTTTTTTTTTTTTTTGGTGAAATGATAGTTTTTCCAAATTCTCTATGCTATATAATGAACAATTAATGATCATTCAAGAATATGTACACACACATATCAAGTGCCATAACATTTGTGTCGCATTTAGTCGGGTGTCATAACTTTTCAATCGATTACTTAACCATCTTAACTTTTGAATTAACCATTTGAGTATAACTTCTAAAAATTGTTCAGCACAAGTGCTGTCCATTTTGATGCCTCGTCACATTCTCTGGCTGCCTAAAATCTTTCTCGTGGGTACTTGAGTGGTTGATTGAAAAATTATGACATCGAAGCCGGAAGTTATGACACTTTCTTGGTGTCCTTTTCTCGACCAGTGTCCAATCCTTTTTCCACCGAAAAAGGAAGAACATTCCATAATAAAAGGAGCATCAAACCCTTGTGATTAAAAAGAAACAAAAGAAATAAGAACGAAGAAAATGTATCAACAATCGTAACCACGAACAACTTCAACGAAACATCAAACCCGCGAGTCACTAGCTATGAAGTCGCGTCAACTAATCGAGAGAAAAAAAGTTGTCACCCGAGGTTTGACCTGCCGAAACTTGTTAAGGGAATGCTTTGCTTTAATCCGGAGAACATGCAGCGTTAGCATGCAGCCGCTGATTGCACCTGAAACAGACCGAAATGCGTGCTCTCTCTCTCTCTCTCTCTCTGTGTCTCGATTGAGAAACAGGAGGTTAGAGGGTTCTCTAATTTGAACTGATTAACGCCTCGGGTGCCTAATTCGAGGAGAGAGAGAGAGACGCGAGAGAAGAGGGAAAGAGAGAAAATGGGTGGTTCATCAATAAGAGGGAGGAGAAGGCGAGAGAACGTGGTGAAATCACGGGAGAAAGGTCGAGTTCGAACGTTCGTCGTCTCTCTTTCGCCTCTCCAGGAGGCGGAAAAGTGCCGTCGTCGCCGAGTCGAGAACGAGAAAGCACGTCGTGGTCTGCTGGAGGTTCCACTTATTCGCCACGAGCGTTACTTGATTCCTGTTTTGGTTTCTGCTCTGGTCTTGTTTCGATGCCAATCACGCGCCGATCTTCGTATTGCTGACTTTCCAGGGTTTCAGACACAGAGAGAACAAATGTGGCTTGCGAGAGAACAGTCGGAGAGAAAGGGAGGGAGCGGGTCGGTGGCCGTAGCGATCGATAAGGATAAAGGAAGCCAGAGTGCTCTCAAATGGGCCATCGATAATCTTCTCCAGAGAGGCCAAGTCGTCATCCTCGTTCATGTCAAGGTCAAGCCCCTCCCCGCCGGGCCTTTGGGTCCTTCCCCTAGTAAGTCATCGAACTACGTTGAATTGCAACGATGAGTTTTCTAGCTGATGCATGTGCATGTCGAATTCGAGAGATCAATGTGTATAAGCCGAATGTACGCGGATTATGATTTTCAGTGCAATAATCACCTCTAATTGTTCAATGTTTAGCGGGTATCTATGGGGGTCGGTTTCAACTATTTGATGGCAACAAGGCTCTTCATATGGCAGGACATGAGCTCGATCCTAAAGAACTCTTTCTTCCCTTCCGATGCTTCTGCACGCGCAAGGATGTAAGTTAGATGCTACTGCTTCAAAAAATTCAACAGTAATGCACAATCTGTTTGGTTAGGTGTTCACACATTCATTTTGACGCCAGATACAATGCAAAGATATTTTGCTGGAAGACACGGACGTAGCGACAGGATTGATTGAGTATGTTTCTCACAACTCCATTGAGAATCTAGTCCTCGGTTCCTCGTCAAAGTCCGGCTTTCTAAGGTTTGTATTGCTTGTCGATTGATCTCGCATGAATAATCAGCGGATCAGATAATTTGTTCACGTACAATGACCCCTCGCATTTGTTTTGCACGCAAAATGCATCTTTTGTTGTTTTAAAATTCACTTATCTTCCAGGCAAGACAAAAGCAACTTGGTGTGGCGTTTCGTCTGTGTTTTCATAGGCCTTCGTGAACTATAAGTTTCTCACAAGTTAAGAATATATAGCAATCTTTCTTTCAGAAACACAAAAGAAATATGCATTGGCATAAGCCTATGAAGTTCAAGATGGGATTGATTTAGTGCGATGATAATAAGTTATTTGCTGAAGCTTGCGACTCTACAACTACATCGAAACACTTTAACAATGGCTACTAAGAAATGACAACACATGCTTGTGACGTTGACACAAAGGTAACTGAATAAGTATACCAATGTTCATCTACATATGTGAGGTACGGATCTAAACGAAAAAACTACGCTCAAATACCTTGTTAAAATGATTTCGTAAGGTGATTATTTTAGGACTTAACTTGATAGCCTGATAAGTGCTTATCGACAGAACCTTCAAGGCGACAGATGTGCCGAGTAGTGTGGCAAAAGGAGCACCAGACTTTTGTACGGTTTATGTCATAACGAAGGGGAAGATAACAACCATGCGGTCGGCCACCCGTCCAGCTCCGATGGCCTCGCCACTATCGAATCAAATTCACAATCAATTGGTTCCACGGGAACATCAATCAGAGCCGCGTGTCCCCCAAACTAATAGTATAAGAGGTAAGCGTTTTTGCACATTAAATCTTCGTTTCTGGTTCCCCTTCATCTCGCCTCTTTAGACATCTAAGGATGGACTCTTCATTAGGATTTGCAAGGGCAGTGAATGATGTGCCTCATAAGTCGAATGACAGCTTAGACTTTATAAGGTAAGTCAATCTTATTTGAAACGACCGTTTCCCAATTAGAGGGAAAAAAAAAAAAGACTAAAATCCTTTGCAAACAGATCACCATTCACAAGAGGAAAAGGTTCTAACGGCAGATCGTACGGGGAGGTTGGTACTCCGGATACTGATATATCCTTTGTCAGCTCTGGTAGACAGAGTGTCGACCGAATGTTCCCATCATTTTATGACAATCTGGACGGTGGCTACTCCCCGAGGTTGTCTAACACCTCCAACACAGACTACAGACAGAGCTTTGATGCTGCTCTGCTGGGGCAGAGGTCAGTAGATAGCAGCACAGTTCGCGAAGTGTCGCTTATGTCACATTTTTCACAGGAGAGCGACAGGTCTTATTCATCTTCATCACCCAATATGGTAAGAACAAGATGAGCGTGACATGCTTATAGGATCTATTTAACGTTTCTCAGAAGAGAGATGTAGTCCAAAACATCTTGAAACAAAAGTGAAGGATTTTCAAATTTGCAGGATGATGTGGAAGCCGAGATGAAGAGGCTAAAACAAGAGCTTAAGCAGACAATGGAAATGTACAGCAAAGCTTGCAAAGATGCTCTCTCTGCTAAACAAAAGGTAAGGCAGATTGAGTTTCGCTGGAGGAATTACGTTTCCCTGTTCAAGACTTTAAAGTGATTGCCTTCCAGGCGACAGAGCTCCAGCATTGGAAACTAGAAGAAGAAAGGAGGGTCGAGGAGGCACGATTGGCTGAGGAAGCGGCTTTAGCACTTGCGGAAAAGGAGAAAGCCAAGTCCAAAGCAGCGATGGAGGCTGCTGAGGCTGCTCAGAGGATTGCCGAACTCGAAGCCCAGAAAAGGATTAAAGCGGAAATGAAAGCCATCAAAGAAGCCGAGGAGAAGAAAAAGGTGCTCGATGCTCTTGCACAGTCAGATGTCAGGTACAGAAGATACTCGATTGAGGAGATCGAAAATGCCACAGAGTTCTTTTTGGAGTCCCGCAAGATTGGTGAAGGAGGTTATGGCCCTGTGTACAAGTGCTACTTGGATCACACGTTAGTTGCAATCAAGGTCTTGCGACCAGATGCTGCTCAAGGCAGATCCCAGTTTTTGCAAGAGGTACGTCATCAGTAAAAACTATGCAGTGTGAATGCAAGAGTAAACAACAAGGGTTATACTTCCCATTTTTGTATTTTGGGTCTAGAAAATGTGATTTGAGAATACTTGGGGAGATGAAACATCCAACTGATAGTGATTGAGTTTATTAAGCTAGAGATCGTTTAACTTTGAAGAGGCTTACATAATGTCAGTCAACCACTTTCAACTTCAACTACTGTGTTTACTTTTGATGAAGATAATTAAACTTTATCTATTCTGTGCCAATTATTGCAGGTTGAGGTGTTGAGCTGCATAAGGCATCCAAACATGGTTCTTCTCCTAGGAGCTTGTCCAGAATATGGATGCTTGGTGTACGAGTTCATGGCGAATGGAAGCTTAGATGACCGCCTCTTCTGTCGCGGAAACACCAGGCCGCTTTCTTGGCAACTCAGGTTCAAAATTGCAGCAGGAATCGGAACTGGCTTGCTGTTCCTCCACCAAGCGAAACCTGAACCACTTGTGCATCGCGATTTAAAACCTGGAAACATTCTGCTCGATAGCAACTTCGTCTGCAAGATCAGTGATGTTGGTTTAGCTCGGCTGGTCCCGCCTTCTGTTGCTGACAGTGTGACACAATACCGCATGACGTCCACGGCTGGGACATTTTGCTACATAGATCCCGAGTACCAGCAGACAGGAATGCTGGGGGTCAAGTCTGATATATACTCTCTAGGGATCATCTTTTTGCAGCTATTAACAGCCAAACCTCCCATGGGATTGACCCACCATGTCGAGCGGGCAATCGAGAATGGGACTTTTGCTGAAATGCTAGATCCAGCGGTGCCTGATTGGCCCTATAATGAGGCTCTGGCCTTCGCCCAAATGGCACTTAAGTGTTCGGAGTTAAGACGGAAGGATAGACCAGATCTCGCAAAAGTCATTCTCCCCGAACTTGACAGACTGAGAGCATTGGCTGAGAGAAGCATTAATCCCTCGTGGTCTAGTTGTAACTCGAGCGACTCACCCAATGACAGCCAGGTTTCTTTGCAACTGGTAAGTTAAAAGACATTCCGACAAACAGCAAATCTCACACCAGCGCATGAAGTATCTCTTGATAGATTCTAGATGGTGGCATGAAAGATGACCAAACTCACCTTTTGTCATTCATTTTCTTAACATCTTTCTTATGCAACTTCCACCAGGGTTCAATGAGTTCTCCATCACTCGGGGAATCGCATTACATTTAAACTATCTCAAGGTAGAGTACCTGGAGCAATGGAGACACAAAACATGAGAAGATTACAAGTTTTCGACCGCTTGCAAAAGAAGAATATAGGGTAACCATATGATAAAATCGTTGCGGCCTGATGAAAGATAAAACCGCTGCAGGACCCACATCTCTTCGCTTCCATTTCACCATCTCTACTCTTTAAGGTTGGCCAAGCTTCCTGGACTGAGGACTTCTATCTATTTGACGACCGATGAATCAGGTGAACATAACTATTAGAAAAGAACATTGAAGAACCTCATGGACCTCATGACGGTATTCGATCACGAAGGATGCTTCCCTCAATATTCGACATCGACCATTGATTGAATGAGATACCTCTCTGTAGGTTATGGTTATGTGCTGATACTAGAGTAACTCAGACTCTGAAGTTATAATAGACTTTGATTTCTTATCCATCATCCATACTGAGGTAGGTGTAAGCTGAAGCACAGAAATGATTAAAGTCCATGTTCTGAAGGCTGTGATATTGCTACGTGAGTGTTGGCAAATAAAAAAGAATATAGCAAATAATGGCCGATTTTTATATGTTGGACATATTTTATAAGGAACATTTTCATCACAATATGTGTTGCCGGTGATATTTTTTAAGACATGTCAACTGCTTTTTATATTTGGCTTTGATTGACAGTCTGCGGCACAATCGGTAGAGTCAGCACACAACCCGATGTCAAGCCTGATTGCGAAGATTCGTACAAATGCCGGAGCGGCCATTTTTGTTCCGCATTACAAAGTCTTAATTGTATGTAAGGAGCTATCTGCGAGTACGTATGAAAGCAGGCATCACATCAGACAATTTCTGTCCTCTATTTGTTGTGACTTTCCCTCAATTTATGCTTTCCTCTGCTGCATCTTCGTTTGAGTTAGTTCAATTAGTTTAGTTTGCCACAATTTTTTGACGGAAACTTCACAAATCCAGGATGAATTGGTGATTCCTTTCTCGATATTAATTGTCTTTTTCGTGAATTATCTTTTTCATGAGGGACAAAGGCATCGGAGGTTTCTGAACTATTGTAAATCATTCAATAGGTCCTTAGCTTTTTTTTATACAATTATCCCCACAAATTTTTTTGTTCAAATTATCCCTTTCATTGGGAAACAAACAATTATGCTAACATAGCTGCTAAGTCTCCATCAAATGCCAAAGTGCCGGTAAAATGTTTTCATTTTTATTTTTATTTTTAAATAAGGAAAATTGTTGAGGGTAACTATGCAACCTGAAGGGTGTAAATATATTATTTAAAGATTATCAAAATTTTTGTGGAAATTGACAGCCAACACTTGGAAATCAATTGAAACTGAAAATATCAAGTGTGCGTGGTGCTATTGCTAAGACATAGATGATAACCAACAAGTAAAGACCGATCACATTAAATTATACTTATCTCCAAGTTTATATCCATTGTTCATACTAGAAGCCTCAATGTGAGTTGGAACCCATTGTTAATCTCCTAGACAAGTCACAATCAGTAAGTATCAATCTTAATAGTGATAGACTACACTATTGGAACTCAAGTGCTGCTATCAATATTGTACACTTGATTTTATCACAATTTTTTTTTTTTTGGTATCATAAGTACAAAGCAGCAAAACACCACATTGGAAATTTTAGATAAACAGATATAATTTGATTAACACAAAGAATAACAATGCACACTATCAGCTTTCTCTATTTTTTGTTGCAACTCTTTGAGCTTCATTGATCCTCCTTTACATAGACATCTTCAATCTTCCCATAGGAGATGGTCTTGAGGAGCAATTGAGGAGCAAAGACCTGTTAATAGTTGTTAGGAGTAGGACCCTGTTTGTTTGTGTTCTTTTCTTATGGTCATGAACACAATTTCTGTTTTTTTGTTCTGGGGAACAAAAAAAGAACAAATGCGTTTGTTTGTGTTTTTGTTCCAAATTTATTTTTTTGTTCATGAGAACAAATTTGGAACATAATTTCTTGTTCCTGGAACACTTCAGAGAAATAATTTTTCTCTTTCCTATTTTTTTTTCTCTTTATTTTCTTATTCTTTTTTCTTTGGTTGGTCGCCGGCCTCGAACATGGCCGGTGATTGGTTGTCGAGGGCCGGTGACCTTGCCGAAGCATCGTCGGCCCTTGGCGAGGCTGAGCTCACCTAGCCTTCGGTGAGGCTCGGCCTTGCTAAGGGCCGGCAATCCTCACCGTGGTTGGGCGAGGCCGCCGGCCCTCATTAGCCGGTTGCTGGCCATGGTCGAGGCCGGTGACCGGCCAAAAGGAAGAAAAAGAAAAAAGAAAAAAAATTAAAAGAAACAAAAAAAAAATTATACAAGTTTATTAAACTTGTTTTTGTTCTTTTTCTATTTTAGGAACAAATTTACTAAACACGTTATTCTGTTAAAAAATTATTCCCAAGAACAGAAATAGTTTTTTCAATTTCTGTTTTCTGAAACAATTTTTAAACGAAACGTTACTAAACGCACCCTAATTGTCCAAGAATAGGATAGTCCGTACAACTTTTTTCCTCGAACATCAACACATTTTCCCAAAATGGAGTTTGCTGGATCTGTCCCATCACTGGATACTCTAGCAGTCTAACTAAAAAGCTATCAACTATTCTCTAACGATTTTCACTTCTCCTGCGATGGTCTTCCCAGCTGTCAATGGCTATAATTTTGTCTCTAATGGTCATCTTCATATGAACGTACTAACAACATCACCAACGACTCAATATTAGCATGATCTATTGCTTGTAATCGGCACGTGCACAATATAATTGATATGTCAATATTGTCCATGGACAAGCCACATGAAATGACTTGCGATTCAATTTCCAATGATACTTATGAGCATATCAGTTTTCAAAGACTAAAGAAATCAGCCATGGTCCTTCCAAGTTATCATGAAAACATCGTGATATCTGACTTATATACCTTCTGTTGGAATTATCACCATAGCTAGTCTTGGTCGAGCTCTTTAGATATCATGGATATCATCACAATCTTTTAGATACCACCACAAACATCTATATTTATCATACTAGATATTACATCAATGACAATTTTGGAATCATAAAAAAATCATAGGGATGGTTACCAATAAGAATAACAAAATGAAAAAAAAAGTATTAAAAAATCAAATGAAAAAGAATTTTGAAAGAAAGAGGAAGAAATAAGTTTGGATTTATGGCCAGGAAAAAGAGACTATGAAGGTAGAGCAATGCGATATTGGGGGTTGTATGGCCCCAACTAGGTGTTAATGGTCATGCGACACCGGTGAGAGCTGTCATGCAGCATAATTAGCATAGTCAGTAGCTTAATGAGGTAGGTAATTCGCATATAGTTAGGCTAGAACGGTAATATTTTTTTTTTATCTTAATTTAAACTGTAATTACGTGTAAGTGTCATGGGCCGATACTTGAGATTGCAAACCGTGCAGCACTTTGGCTCCCTTTGGCTCTTGTGTGGATGACAGAAAGTATTTAGAAAAAGAAGCTCCAGGAGAGAATGTACTTCTATTACTCAAATATTGGGTGATACAAATTAGGAGAACATTCCTATTTATACATAAGGCCTTTCAATTACTACCATAGACCCCTTGATCAAATGGTGGAGATCCACTCACCCCAACTACCATATATTCTATTAAATACAAGACTACCATCTAACTTATTAAGTATAAGAAATATCTTGAATACAGATCTACATTTCCCATACCATCCCTAGGGTATTCTAAAATCCTCATGAAGACCCTAGAGCCCAAAGCACGTCAAGGCTTGCCGATCATTTAGGTTAACTCTTCGGCTAGTTAGGTCCGGAAACCTCCAGTCCATGACACAAGGATGTATATAAGTACGAATAAATAGTAGCAGAAGGGGGAAGAAAGGATAGCATATATCATATCACACAATTTCTCTTTCAATTCGTTAAAGCTTTCCCTATAATTTACGCTTGCCTTTACTGCAACTTTGTTTGATTTATTTCAACTAGTTTAGTTTGCCACAATTTCTAACATCAACTTCACGAATCCAAAAATCAAGTGGCGCATCCTTCGTCGACCATCGATCTTCTTTTTTCACAAAGATTGCAATTGTCTGTTTCCAACTTCTCTAAAAAATTTATATAGCAAACAATGAGAATGAGAATTTTTTAAAATTTCGATCTCATTTTCAAAAGAAATATGAAACAAATTGAGAAATTACATTTTGTAAACATTTTAAGAAAGAATTTCAACATCTCTTTGTGATATACTATGAGGTTTCACTTTTTTTCTAAGACTGGTATAGCAACCTTAAATCTTTTCTTTTTTGGTGCACCTAAAAGTTTGGGGCCCAGGAGACATTAGACTAACCTCATGGACTGAGACGGAGTTTCTATATATTGACTGCGATCAATTGATTCCATCCAAATTTTAGTTCATGTATTACTGTAAATTCAACCTCAGATTAAGTTCTAAAACCATATTACAAGGAAAAGGAAGTTCATTAATCTAAATATAACTACAAATGTTTTTGTTTGACAAAAAAAAAAAAAAAAAAAAGAGATGAAAAGGACAATACTTATGGCATGCTTAATTTTTAATGGAAAAAGGGCATACGAATTTTCTCCCTTCTCGGTTTTATTCAAAAGAGCTCTCTAATGTAGATCTTACGACTCTTGGGAATGTGCCGACTTCGAGTTTGAAACCTTGAGGGTTGCTCAAGAGGTAACGTGTTTGCTTTATTCGTTCAAAGGTCGTGTTTGAATCCCAATATTTTTGCATTCTATTGTAGCCACCTCATTAAGCATAGACCTCTTTGCCTTCGGGGATTAACCGGAATGTGCAGAATCATGGAACTATCGCATTCGGTAGGAATTAGGTGAGCGCTCAAAGAGTACTCGATATCTCATTATTAGTGAAAAAAAAAATAGTTATAGTACAAGTAAATACATCATGAAGCCAACTAGCCAAATTAATTGGACAAATAGTGTGTCAACATGTATTTCTTGGCAGATGAGCTACGGATAGAAGAGAGAAATAAATTATTGGTAAAAAAACTCAATAATTACACCATTTCCAGACTACTACTAGTCTTCTACTATGCCAGTATATGCTGAAATGAGTTCTTTGAGACGAGTTTTGCATGAGACGAGTTTTGCATGGGTTGCATAAATAAATGTCTTCCAATCATACTTTTATTTTTTTTTCTAAACGAAATGTAATTAATACATGATGTCTTAGATTGTCAATGTCGGTGCAAAATCATGAGCAAGGAGTAATCCATTTTACCCATGGCTATCGATTAAGTTAAAATATTCACCAAGATGGATAACAGAGATAAAAGTGCCATAAATTGAATATTGCAATAGGCTGTTTTCAACTTCTCATTTTTTTTCCCTCCTCAGTCAATGAATATCACGTCATTCATTATTTTATTTATTAAAGTAAATTCTAATTTTATATGCAAATATAGAAGTAAATAAAATAATAAATCAGTCATGCATGGTTGGTTTGTAAAAAGTTCTTGAGATGAGACGAGACGAATGAATGTGTTTTGAGAGAAAATAACTTAATAGAAGAGTTCACCACCAAGAGATAAAACAATGTTCCATTAGATAAAAATAAAGATCTTTAAGGTTCACCATGAAAGTATTAGATTAAAAATGAAGAATTCTCATATATTGTATCAACTAAAATCTAGATTCGTACAATTGAGAATACAATTCTCATATATTCCCAAATTCCTTTGGCAGAAAATCTGGAATCTCAACACCATGGCAGCCAACCCCCTTCTCTCTCGCCCCTGAGAGCTCCTCTCTACCCTCATGGTAGCGTTTCCCATTTACAAACCCTAAACCCAACCTGATCTTCTGCAACTTTCTTCCTTTCTCTTTGTTGTCCTAATATCGAAAAACCCAAAAAAAGTCTTTTCCAGCTTTGATTCTGTTCAGTTTTGAGATGTTCTCGCATATTAGAACAGTAATCTTCCCCCCTTCCTGCGGATTCAACCAGCACGAATGATCGGGCAGATGCGGCTTCGTAAAGGTGGGATTCCGTTATCCTCTTCTTGATGTTAGACTGGGCTCATGGATTTCTGCTGATGTGAGTGCATTTTCGGCTGTCTCTTTTCATTCCTCATTGGGATTCTGGATCTGTTGTTGTGGGTTGGGAGGATGGCTACTGGCTTTTGACAATACTTTATGATGTTTATCCACATTCTTCCAAAGGGCTTTGTAATCCTTTTTGTCGCAGTGGAATCCTATTGATGATAGAGATGGGTATTTTTTCTCATTAGACTTTCGGCAGAAATTGCAAGAGGAGGAAAAGGAAGATTTGAACGAACAAATACTTGCTTCGCATTATCTATCTACTTCTTCATTACCCCTTACCCCTTTAGATACCTTTATGTTCCTGGTTCCTGCAATGACTGTTATTGAGCTCCCTTCAAGCCACTTATCTTTATAGCTTCGCCCCCAAAAATCTTTCCACATCTTCTTTGACAATTGTACTTCCTGCTGTAAGAGTGAATGGAGAGTAAGGAAGAGAATGAATTGAGAGTGGCAGCTCTATGTAAAAGTCTCGGTCATTTACGGTCCGAGAATGATGTTGTTGAAGTGTTCACTGAGATACATCCACAAAAAAGGGATGAATGTAACCGCACTCTCTTTGGCAAATTATGCTCTAAACCAAATGTTAACTTCCCTGCTTTTCTCTCCACAATGAAGAAGGCGTGGAAAACAGAAGGTGTAACTGTGTCCAAAAAGAACCAGGACTCTTTACTTTTGTCTTTCAATCGGAGGAGGAAAAAGAGAGAGTACTAAAAACAACACCTTGGTCTTTTGCTAGCAACTTGCTGGTCCTTAAACAATGTGTGCCAAAAATACCATAGCATTGCTATGATTATACCAGATCTGCATTTTGGGTGTGTATTGGAGGGATCCTCCCTGGCTGGAGGGTAGAAAATGTGTTCAATGACTTGGGGAGAAAAATTGGTCATGTCCTGGAAATCCAATCAGACTCAACAGGTAATACTCAACAAAAAGGAGGCAGAGTCAGAGTGGAAATTGACCTGACTACTCCATTGAAATCAGGGGCCATCTTGGACATTGGAACCAAATGGCTTTGGGTGGAATTTAAATATGAACGCCTACCGCATTACTATTATTCATGCGGCAAAACAGGCCACTATGCGAATGACTGTGTAGAGATTCCATATGCACAATCACCATGGGCAGTAAACAAAATTGGACCATATGGATCCTGGTTGAAGGAAGAAGCGTGTGATGATAGTCCCTATTGGGAAGCCTTTTATGGTAAAATAGAAGAAGAGATCATAGTGGAAGAGACTATACCTGACTCACCCACCCAAACCCGTGAAATAGACACAACAGTCAGAGAAGAAGCCTCTGCCATGCGAATTGCAGCTTGCAGCAAAAAAAGAGCAGAAAGTTCTCAAGAGCCTGAGGCACTTGCAGACCCTGCAATATGTTTAAAGGCAAATCATGACACTGGCAAACAGATCAAATGTTCTGAATTTCAGAAACCTATTCTCTTGAAAGTAGGAAAATGCAATAAGAAGAACATGAAGGTGCATAAGGCAAAGAAACATAAGTGTGTACTTGAGCCATCTCCTATTCTTATTGATGACACAGACCTTATGGAGACCCCTGTTAAGCTGATCAAAGATGGCAAAGAGTAGGCTTTGGTGGTTAGCCCTAATAAGCCACCAACTATGACATGAAAATCATAAGCTGGAATTGTCAGGGGCTGGGCAACCCCCTGACAATCTAGGAACTAAGAGCTTTAGTTGCTCTTGAACAGCCTAACATGGTTTTTCTTATGGAAACTAAAAACAAAGCAACGATGGTGGAAGGAGTACGTAGAAAATTACAATTCCAGAACATTATCTTAGAAAATCCAACAGGTATAGCGGGGGGATTAACTATAATGTGGAATGAGGAAGTGGCATTGAAAGTAAAAGACAGTTCAAAGCAGTTTATAGATGTGGAATGCATTGATCCAGACAACAGATATGTAATGCAGATAACTTTTGTTCATGCATCTACAAATTTTGGTGAGAGGTTGATATTATGGCAAAAGTTGAGGGCTCTTAAGCCTCCTAATTCCATTCCATGGATTTGCATGGGAGATTTTAATGATGTATTATATGTATGGGAAAAGGTGGGGAAACGAGAGGCTGATAACCACAGAATTGCTGCTTTCAGAGATATGCTTAATGAATGCTCCCTAATGGACATTGACAGTCATGGGTGTGCATACACATGGGTAAATAACAGGGAAGGGGAGGATCTTGTTAAGAAACGACTAGATCGCATTCTATGTACCTTGGAATAGAGAACCACCTTTCATGAAGCCGAAGTTCAAGCTCTCCCAGCTATTGGCTCGGATCACAGCCCTTTACTACTTCGGTTATACCTTGAAATCAAGAAAAGAAAGAGAGATTTTAAGATGGAAGCATTCTGGACAGAACATGAGGAGTATCATGAGCTCATACAACAATATATGGAACACAACATCCCTTCCCCAGCCCAGCTTCTCAGTGAAACTGTATGAGACTACACAAGTTCTTGCCAAATGGAGTAAAGCGAAGTTTGCCAATGCACCTAGGAGGATCAAAGAGCTCAATCAGGCTTTAATGGAGATTACTAATCAACCAATCAAGCAAGCAATCAAGTAGACAGGCAGCCCACAACATTATAAACCAGATAGAAAAATTGAGGAAACATGAAGAACAATTCTGGGGTATGAGATCGCGTATTAAGTGGTTGCAATAGGGGGATCAAAACACCAAGTTCTTTCATGCAACAATTGTACATAGGCGGCAGATAAATAAAATTCCCATGCTGCAAATGGAAGATCACAGCTGGTGCCGAGATCCCTTAGCTCTCAAAAATCATATTGAATCTTTTTACAGAAATCTTTATAAGTCAAATGGTCCCAGAAACTACCAACCTGTCCTTAATCAATGTCCTTCTCCAGTGATCGAGAACATCAATGATCATCTGGTGGCTCATCCCATGATGGAGGAAGTGCAAGTAGCGGTTTTTCAATTGGGAGCCCTAAAAGCCCCTGGCCCAGATGGCTTTAATGGTCTCTTTTACCAACATTCATGGGATACTCTCAAGTTAGACTTGTTTCAGTTAGTACATAATTTTTTCCACACATGTACTCTTGATCCCCATCTCAATCAAACCCATATTTCATTGATTCCAAAAGTAAAAAATCCAGAGAATATTGCTCAGTTCAGACCCATTAGCTTATGCAACTTCAGTTACAAAATTATTTCGAAGCTTCTTGCAAACATATTAAAGAAGTGGCTGCCAAAAATTATTGAACCAGAGCAGAGTGCCTTTGTGCAAGGCAGACAAATACAGGACAACATATTTATAGTGCAGGAAGTCTTACATCAGTTGCGCATCACCAAGAGAAAGAAGAAATTTCAAGCGATATTAAAACTAGACATGCAGAAGGCATATGACAGAATCGAATGAGATTTCTTACATGATTATATGCTGAAAATGGGCTTTTGTGCAAAATGGGTGTCCCTAATCATGCAATGCATTTCAACGGTGTCATTCAGTGTTAAGATCAATGGAGAACCAACCCAATTTTTCTCCCCCTCGAGAGGACTAAGGCAAGGAGACCCCCTATCGCCTACTTATTTGTTCTAATCTAAAATGTATTAACTTGGCTGATGAATAAAGCAATTGCAGAGGGCAGCATTAAAGGGATACAACTAAACAGGTTTTGCCCTACGCTATCTCATTTACTTTTCGCTGATGATATTATCTTTTTTCTAGATGGCACTATTGGTGAATGTCAAAACCTGGCACATATCCTCAACCGATACTGCTATGCTTCGGGGCAAGCTGTTAATTTAAACAAATCGAGGGTTTTTTTCCAGTAGTAATAGCCCATTATCTCTAAGAAGAAACCTGGCCTATGAGCTTAGAGTCCCTATATTTGAGAAAACAGGCAAATACCTAGGAATCCCAATAGAATGGGGTCATTCAAAGAAAGAAATGTTCGTATGGATCTTGGCGCGAGTAAATGCAAAGTTAGAAGGCTGGAAAGAAAAACTACTTACCAAAGCAGGGAAGGAGATCCTGATAAAAAACGTTGTGCAGGCTATTCCAACTTATGCCATGTCCATCTTCAAGCTGCCAATGTCTATCTGTCGAGCAATAGAAAGGAGAATTGCATCATTTTGGTGGCAAAAAGGAGACTCTCAGCGCGGGACACATTGGAAAAATTGGGAAGTATTAAAAACTCGAAAGGATGACGGAGGAATGAGATTTAAAGATTTGATAACCTTCAACCGTGCAATGCTCGGTAAGCAAGCTTGGAGATTATCCACTTCTCCAACAGCCCTGTGGTGCAGAGTCTTGAAAGGAATCTATTTCCCAAATGGAGATATCTGGAGAGCTCGCAAGGGCCAATGCCCATCCTAGGGCTAGCAGAGCCTGTTACTTGGAAGAGATACAATAGCAGCAGATACTAAATGGTCAGTGGGGGATGGAAAAACTATTAAAATCAGGGAAGACAAATGGTTAGAGCAAGGGGTTATTAGAGGACTAGCAAACCACCAAGAACCTATCTACGTGTCAGAGTTGATTAATGCAGACTCTAATGCTTGGGAGGAATAGCAAATATACCATCTTTTTTGATGAAAACACTGCTAATGAGATCTTAGCGATCCCCCTAAGTTAGAACTCGAAGTAGGATAGCTTAGTGTGGATAGGAAACATAGTAGGGAAGTATATTGTGAAGAGTGGATATAACAGAGCCTACCCAAAACTCCCTAGTACAAATCAAAACAAGGCATCATGTTCCTTCAAACCCCCACGAAACCTATGGACTCAAATATGGAGCCTTACCGTACCCCCAAAAATTCAGACTTTCATCTGGAGCCTCAACCAAAATGTCCTTCCCACTTGAGAAAACCTATACAAAAGGAAAATAACACCCGACCCGTTATGCCCTATTTGCAACTCTAGAATAGAAACCACAGAACATACCTTTCTATTGTGCAAATGGACCAAAAAAATATGGGAGGATCCATGACTTAAGGGCACTAGTACTGAAAGCCAGATCAAACGCTTTGATCAATGGTTGATGGGGGTCTTCGAAACCAACCGCGACTCACCCGCAAGAGAGCTTACAAGAGTGGTTCTCTGGAACATTTGGAAGGCTCAGAACAACTGGATCTTCAGAGCAAAGCGTCCACAACCAGCGGATTTGTTGGATCTAGCACATGAACAGCATCTAACCTTCAGCAGATGGAAGAAGAAACAGAGTTTAAAACACCCAAATTGTAGCATACCTGTTCGATGGAACCCGCCGGTCCCAACGGAGATGAAGATAAATGTTGATGCGGCTTGGATCCCAGGCGATTTCATTTGCTCCATCGCTAGAATCGTGCGAAACTCTTTTGGGCAGGTCGTTGCGGGCTTTGTCTCGGAAGCTAGGGTTTCATCCTCGCAGCAAGCAGAAGCCAAATCTCTGTTGCACGGGATCCACTACTTAAAAGGACTTGATCTGCGGCACGTGGGAGGAGACAGAAGCCAAACACTTACGTGGACATGTGAAAGCGACTGTTTACCTTTCGTGGACCAGGTAATGGGCCGGGCCGAGCCTCCTTGGAATTTAAGAGAAATTGTGCAAACCTGCAAAGAAGAGCTGGCAAGGTGCAAAAATGTAACAGTGGTTTACTGCCCCCGAGAAGCAAATAGAGCTGCGGATTGGTTGGCCAGGACACATCGGGCCAACAAAATTCCTCTAAATTGGTTGACCACCACTCCTCTACCCCTTTCGGAAATTTTATGTTCGGAATTTTCTCCGTCGTTGTCTTGTAAGACTGGTTTTTTTCGATGATCGAATGCATTATCTATTTTCGACCAAAAAAAAAAAAAACACCATGGCAAAAATTAAAATTTTCATTTCGAGCATGTGCCATAAAAACTTACCAATTCGCAAGAACTTGTGCAAGCGAACAATCGCGGCCAATCCTCTACCCTATTTGCCGCCAATTCCCACAGACCTTGGAGCACCTACCCTTGCTTTGCGACTGGACACAAGCAGTTTGGTCAGATCATCAATTGCAAATCCGAATATACAACTACGCAATTTCTAGAATGAACAGATGGGTGTTGGACACCATGCTACAAAGTACTAGCTTACCCTCAATCGAACTAATCACCGGGATATTGTAGAAAATTTAGCTGGCTTGCAATGGCTTCATCTTCGAATCAAAATCCAAACTCGAGTTCGATAGTCGATGGAGCATGTGCCATAGACAAGAACTTTAAGGTCGAACAAACGAGAGGGGCAAAAAACCAAAAAACACTCGACCTGATTCGTAGGCTCCTCCAAAAATTGGCGCCTTAAAGTTCAACATTGATGGTCAGTTGTTGAAGGGGAGAGGGAGGGAGCTGCTGCTAGTATTTGCAAAGGCTCAGTTGAGAAAGTGGTTGTTAGTTTTGTTGAAAGAGTATGTTGGAAAATAAAGAAGAGGAGGAGGAGAAGAAGACAAGTATTGGGGGAAGATATGTAACACTATTTGTTGTAACGAGTAAATTTATCGAGAAAGTGACAACAAAATAAACAAGAATTGGAGGTAAGGTACGGTTAATCAAATTTCCTTAAGACAATCAGTTCATACCAATGGTGCTAAGCAGCTTCACGGACTTCACCTCCCAAGATAAAGCACCTTTATCAGCACTACATGAATTCGAGAAATAGACGAGTTAATGAGATACGTGAACGAAAACAACGTATCTCGTTTTGCTTACATTCATTGATATATTAACCTATCATAATTATAACAATCTCCCACATTAATGGATGAACAAAACATTTTGACTCGAGGAACTTTAAATGTGCTTGTGGAAATACACTAGATCAAGATAGGTAGTTTTCACTTTGAACCTTCTTTAGTGAAAGCCTATCGGACATACTTAACTAGTTGGTGGACTAGACCTTGAATCGCCAATTGTTGGTGTAAGTCTAGACAATGGATCTCACACATAGTATCTCTGAATCAAGATTGGTTTTGGTTGCATTTATTCTTTCGGCCACGAATCTCTCAAGATTCATGCGTGCTTTAAAAAATCCAGCCTTTAAAGATTTTCATAGAGTTAACTAGCTCCACCATATAGGTGCATTCCTATCAAATGTATCTATCATACCTCATTAGGATGTTGAAATCCAAGTTATATGAATCATTAAACGCATAGCGTACCCTTAAAATGCTATAGGAAGTACTGTTGCATCATAGGAATGGGAGACATTGCTCACACTAGAATTTCCAAATTTGTATTGTCATATTGAACCTAGTCCATGGGATCTCCAATCAGTAGGTTAGGTTTCCACCATGGAACCTCTTTATTGAGTTAAGAATTTTAACCCCATTCCCCTTGATGTGCAATTTACCTACTCTATTGACAAACCTTTTGTCAATAGATTCACAATATTTTCCTTTGACTTCACAAAGTCCAAAGAAATAATTCCATTCGAAAGTAACTGCCTTATGGTATTATGCCCACGACGCATATATCTAGACTTACCATTATTTATTTCATTTTGTGCCCTCGTAATTGCTGCTTGATTGTCATAGTGAATGCATATCGGAGGCACAGGTTTTGGCCACAATCGAACATCCTTTAAAAATTGCCGAAACCACTCTACTTCTTCAGCAGCTTTATCCAAAACAACAAACTCTGATTCCATTATAGAGCGTGCTATCAAATTTTTCTTTGAGGATTTCCACGATACTGCGGCACCTCCTAATGTGAAGAAATTTCCGCTAGTCGATTTCGATTAATCGGAATCTGAAATCTAGTTGGCATCACAATAACTTTTCGAAACAGTTGGATATTTGCCATATTGTAGAACATTGTTTTTAATTCTTAGCAAACGGCCCAACACTCTCAAAAGCACATTCTAATGTTTATGAACATGATTATTTGTATAGCAGCTTAATTTCCCTATTGAGTGCGCAATATTTGGTCTAGTGCAATTTATAATGTACATGATGTTGCCAATCATTTAAGAATACTCCAACTGCTTGATGTTATTTCTAGTATTCTTTCTTAAAGTTAGGTGTGGAAGAAAAGGATTACCCGCATCTTTAATGTTCATAGTTAAAACTCATATGGAGTCTTACCTATCTTCTTATAGGGTACTTTATTAAGAATAAAGTTCACAGTTAAAACTACTTCCCTCCATAAATTTTGAGGTAAACCTGAACTCAAAAGCATGGCATTAACAATTTCTTTTAGAGTTCTATTCTTCCGTTCAGCAACTCCATTTTACTATAGAGTGTAAGGTGCAATTGTTTTGAGTATTATTCCTAAATTAGCACACCACTCTTTTAGGTTGGAAGGACTATATTCTCCTTTTCTGTTAGACCTGAGCACTTGGATTCGTTTGTCAAGTTGGTTTTTAACCTCATTCTTATACTTAATAAACATGCTCATAGTCCCATCTTTGCCAGTTAACAGATAAACATAACAAAATCGAGTACAATTATCTATAAAAATGATGAAGTACTTCTTTCCACCTCTACTTTCTACAAACTTTCCATCACATAGGTCACTATGGATTAATTGTAGAGGTTCACTCATTCTTTCAATAGATATGCAAGATTTCTTAGCAAACTTAGCCTCAACACAAGTCTCACACTTGTAATGGGTGTCCAACTCAAACTTTGGAATTTACCCCAAGTTTGCTAATTTCTTCATTGTACCTACTTTACATATCATAATCTACCATGCCATAAATAAGGAGACATAACAATGTAAGCTGAAGATTTTTCTTCATTACTAGCTTTTGGGTACCAGAATTTTGTGTTTACATTAACATTAGCCACATTGGCCTTGAACATGTCATTGTATAAGTACCATTTCCCCACATACATCCTTCCTTTGGAAAGAACAAACTTGTCAGATTTTAATATAATTTTGAAACCTTTCTTGATAAGTATGAGGCCAGAAATGAGATTCCTCTAAATCTCCTATACATGTAGCACATTGAGCAGGGTGACTTCCTTACTAGAGGTGAATTTCAGGATCACCTTTCCTCTCTTGACAATATTTGATGTTGTAGAGTTAACCACATAGAGCTTCTCTTCATCTTCAGCCTTCTTGTAAGATGAGAATAGATGTTTATTCACACAAATGCGATTTGTGGTACCTGTGTCCAACCATCAATCGGTATTGTTTGATACTAAAGATACATCAGATATCACCATAATAATTAGTCTCTTAGCATCTTCTTGCTCTGTCAGATGCAACTACTTGACTACACCACCACCCTTGCCTTTGTCTGGGCGCTTCTTACAATCCTTAGTCGAATGACAAGGCTTATTGTAGACAAAACATATTCCTTGGAATTTCTAGGATTGTTCCTTTTGCTTGCCTTTACCTAGTAAAGGCTTCTTCCTCTTCATATCATGATTGGAATTGGAAAGCTCCATAGTGTTGGCTTTCAGTTCCATAGAAATGCTTGCATTTTTCCTATTGTTCTCCTCAATTCTAAGACGCAGAATGAGATCTTCATGATTCATCTCTTTCCATTTGATGCTTCAAATAATTTTTGAAGTCTGACTAGTTCGAAAGTAGCTTCTCAATAATAGTTGTCACTTGGAATCATTCACAAAGTTTCATTCCCTTAACAAATATGTCATTCAAAATTATTTGCAATTCCTAGACCTGGTTCATGACAAATTTAGAATTCACCATCTTGAATTCTAGAAATTTGGCAACCACGAATTTCTTGGTGCCTATATCCTCAATTTTGTATTTCTTTTCCAAGGACTTCCATAACAGTTTAAAACTTTCAATGTTACAATAGATATTATACAGAGAATTCACCGAAAAGTTAAGACTATAGTTTTGGCATAAGAAGTCTCTGTCCTTCCAAGCCTCCAATGCTCCGAGGGTCGTGACATCTTGCTCAGCTAGACTAACAATTGGGCACATCTCTGATAAGTACTTGGTCAGATTCAGCATAGTCAAATAGAAGAACATTTTCTTTTGCCATTGCTTAAAACCCATGGTGGTGAATGTTTCCGTTTTCTCATTTAGTATCAGTGGAGGTGGTACCATCAAACTAGGCAAATTCTATTAAACCATCCCTCCAGAAATTGGACCATATGCCGTTTAGCTTGTATTGTTTTGAAAAGCAGTTCTGGGCATGTCAGTCAAGCGACTCATACCCGGATATCCACTCTCCTCTGACCTATAGCTGGCTTGCTTTCTTGCCTTGTGAAAAGTGCTCTTGCTCTATCTCTCGTTCCTCATAGATGGTTTCAGCAGCTTGAAGGCTTGCAGCATTTGGTGCAACAACACTAGGCAACAAGGTTTGAACCTCTTAGGTCGAAATGACCATAGGAACGTCTCCAAGAATATTCTAGACATCATTGTTATCAGCTATCTCGAATTTTTGATAAAACCAACAAACAGTGAGAACGATAATTGTCTTAAGATTGTTAGAAAATAAAGAAGGGGAGGAGAAGAAGAAGACACGTATTGGGAGAAGATACGTAACATTGTTTGTTGTAACCAAAAAGTTCATGGAAAAAGTGACAAGAAAATATACAAGAATCGAAGGTGAGGTACGGTTAACCGAATTTCCTTAAGATAATTAGATCCTGCCAATGGTGCTAAGTAGCTTCACGAACTTCGCCTCCTAAGATACAACACCTTGAACCTGTTGGTATCAGCACTGTATGAATAGGACTCTATCAAACACATTTTCAAACCGGCACACTTAGAGGAAACTTAAAAAGAGGAAATGTTGGTGATTTTTGCTTCTTCTTAGAATGAAAATTTTGAAATCTATTTATAGAGTTTTCAACTTCATGTATAGAAACAATACATGAACTATGAAATAAATAGATATAAGAATCTAGTAGATACATAATTAAATAGATACAAAAATCCAAGAGATACATGAATAAAGAATTAAGTAGATACATGAATCCAAGAAATACATAAACTCGAGAAATACACGAATTAATGAGATACATGAATGGGAACAACGTATCTTATTTTGCTCGTATTCGTTGATTCATTAACCCATCATAGTTACAATAGAGTAGTCGCTGCATCGGCACTGGACTCTGCGATTTGTCTTGCTGCACTTGGAAGTCGATGGTGACTTTAGGAGGGGAACTGATCTGCACATGGAGATCGCCCCGGCTAGCTTATCATTAATGCATGTGGTTGTGGGCCAAGAGCCAAGCCCATGGGCGCTATGGCCCATCATTGAAAAATGTAAAGAGCAGCTTGCCCCAGTCCAATTTAGTTGTGTTGGTCTCTAGAACACATTAGTCAAATCAAGTAACAAGCTGGATCCCCAAAAATCATCCTAAGAGCCACCATTACCTTTATAGGATTTTTATGTCTAGAAACCCATAACCTATATTATCCTTTTTAATGAATGAAATGCCTCGTTTTGAATGAACTAAAAAGGAAATTCGATCTTTTTAGTAAACTGAGTTGTCACTACAATCAGTGCTCAGGACTACATCTATTCGCTTTGGAGATTCCCAGTTTAAACGATGGGCAATGGAATGAACGGTTCAGATTAAGTAATTGGATCCAATGTTGGGAGTTTCATGGCGTAGGGCCCTTCAGAAGGACTTCACTCCATAAATAGGTGGAATACACACTCTGTCTGGTAGCTAAATCCATACTCTAAAGAAGAGTGCAAAAACTCTCTATGGCTTTAAAATTACTATTAGAGCATCTGATTTTTTGCAGCGTTTATACTGTATGTGGCAAGACCAGCATTTTCCAAGATGATTTGGAGTTAGAGAGACAACTGAAGACTATGAATAAGTCACCCATCAGGACGTTTGTGGTAATTATATACTTTTTTTTTTATAAAGTTTTTATTGCAAATTGGCCAGCTTGAACGTGTGTTAGTTGAATAATACCATAAGATTTATGCGTTTTTTTTTATTTATAAATATTCAAATATTGCTTCTTCGATCATCTTTTTCTTAGCTATTTTGATGTTTTCTACGTATTATCCTCCTCAGCGATACAGATGTTTTCCCAGATTGATGATTTTTTTTTTTTGGTAATAATTGGAGATTCAACTTTGATAATAACTAATCTTGTATTTGAAAAAGCAAAAAAGAAGAAGAGAGGGTAGGAGTTTGTGGGACTTATAATTTTTGTGAGATTACTATTAGCTATTTATAAATTTAAGTTATTAAATGAAAGAAATAAATGATAAGATACTATGGAAACATCAATTTAGAAAAATGTGAAGGAAAGTCATATTTTGTTCGAAATCTCCAGCATCTTGCATTTTGAAGATTTTTACAAAGAAAAATATTTTGGGTTACAATTGATGGCTCTTGTTGAGTTTGAAGACGTGAAGGATTTTTCCAAAATACTAATTTCTTGCACTTTTCCTCTGTGAAGACTAAGGAAGGGGAAACAATTGATTGTATCGATGGGAACAAACAACCATCGCTTGATCATCCTCTACTGAAGAATCATAGAATTCAGGTAAATATACATCTTTACTCTTCGATTCAAAGGAATGTATGGATAATTGAGTGTTAAAATCATAATAAATATGCTGAGATATCTAATTCCTCTCTTATATTCCATAAACTTTCAAAAACCTCATTTTTTTCATTGCTTGTATTACTCTAATTCCATAACCAACTGGAATTATTACTTTTTCCCTCCTTTTAAATCATTTATGGCCCATGTCCTATTGACAAGCGTAACGCATGCGAGATTGAACTGAGAAACCTCTCAGTAGGCATTCATAAATGCTTTTCCCATTTTTTCTCAATCATGGCTGTAGCATCCTCCTTGTCCGACATGTTCCAAGGGGCTATGATGTAAAAGTTAAGACTAGGTTTTGGAAAACATTGTTTTGAAAATCCGATGGATGTGATTTCTTGGGTGAATGGAAAATTTGTGACTTGATCTTAAATGTGAAATTATTCAATTAGATCAAACCAGAAAATTCCTAGCACTCACAATTGAAGAACCACGTATAAAAGTTATAATATCTTGAGATTTGGCTGTTCGATTTGGGAAAATTGGTATTGGGGGAAAGCTTTTGATTCCGACCCAATTATTTCCTTCAATTGAATTTTTAATGAAATTTTATTGCTAGTCAATTTTAGTCAAGTCTTAGATAAAAAAAAAAAATAATTCGGTGTCTACAGTGACTAATTCCATATTTGGTGTCACAGATATTTCTTTTATAACTAGTTGTTTGGTTAAAAGTTTGACTCATTAACTCACTAGTTGAATAAATTTTGATAAGCACAATAGTCTTAAATATGCTGTCCGTTGATCGATTGAGTCCTTAGCGCTCCATTTTGATCCATTATTTACCTAATTTTTCAATTCAGTCCATCAATTATGGTCAAATCTTGTGTCCGACAAAAGTGATGTGAATTCTATTAAGTGGCCATTCGTCATTTTTCGACTGAAAATTCCACTAGCATTAAGTTTAGCATTTGATTGACCAGAATAAAAAAAAAAGGACTTAATTGATCTTATTAAGCCATTAAGGATAGCATGAACAGCTAGTTTAATACTACCTAATGGCGTGCGATAAAACCTGGGTTCACTCCTAAGTCACAGTTCTAAATAGAATTCTGACCATAGTTCAATAATTTTAGAAAAAGTTTTAAGGATGCGTTTGGTTGCAGAAAACGTGTCCATTTTTTAAACTAAGGACATTGCGTAAGAAACCATTAGTTCTCTTAATTTCTCTTTTTTTCAGAGGATGTTTTTAGCATATTGGCTTAGAATATGAACATCTTGTATTTTTTTCTCATTTTCTTCCAACTATGGTTTCCCGCTAGCAAACGCGAAAAAATTTGCATTTGATGTAGTAGATTTAATTCATCGCACAGCTTACACTACAAATTTCTCAACGAGGTCCTCCTTTTTTCCTGTAGACAAAGCCGAGCGCGCATATTGTCAACTCGCCAACATCTTCCCCTATCGGTAAGCTCGTTGCGTTCGGACCGAGGGAACAATGTCCTGCCGGGACAGTGCCGATACCTCGAGTTCGAAAGGAAGACTTAATAAGGGCTAGATCTCTCCTTAATAACCCTTCTTCTCCTTTTGTTAGCATGGACAATGATGTTTCGTCGCATCATGTAAGTTTGATGTCGTTTAATGTAAGTACACTGGCGTATGCTCACATAAACTGATCTAATTTCAATCAAAGTCAACCGTTCGTTTTGGCAGATGGTTTATATACTGGTGGACGACCTGGACACCAAATACGGAGTCGATGCACATCTATCCGTCTATAATTTGACAGTCGTGGAAGATCAATTCAGTGGGCATAGAGTACACATTGAAAATGGTCCGTCGGATCATGTGAGCGCGATCTTTGCAGGATGGGCAGTAAGTTCAAGCTTTCATTGTGTTGAAATAGAGTTAAACAGTCAATGTAGATTTTTATGAAGACTTAAAAGTTTATGAGAAAAATCATTCAAAAAGTCCTAGACTTATTGTCCGGCGACTAATTCAATCATTAACTTTTTAATTTTACTAATTTAGTCATAATTTTTTTGATGATTTGCCAACTATACAATAGTTTTAGAACTTTTTGGACAATTATCTCAAAGTTTTTGCTACATGTATATTGTTTTTATTTTCATTTTCGACTTGCTCTGTTGCTTTCCTATCGAACGTGAACAATCTTTTCCATGTCTTATCTGGTTAGGTTTATCCAAGCTTGAATGGTGATGGTCTCACACGGTTTATTACGTACTGGACGGTAAGATATCAAACCCCAAGAGTGCCATCATTGTGATTTCTTCTGTGAATAAAAATTTTGTGCAATAAGCTAAGTATGTCATGTGAATTTCTGAAATTGATCATATACTTACTTTGGGGGTAATAGGGGGATGGCTTTCGCAATGGGTGCTTCAACATCTTGTGTCCAGGGTTCGTGCAAATACATAGGACACTCACTCCTAACAGTCCCATCACTCCGACATCCACATACGGCGGACAACAGAACGAGATTAGAGTCCATGTTGAGCAGGACCCTGGTACCGGGAATTGGTGGCTCTTTGTGAACGGAGACATCGCCGTCGGGTATTGGCCAAAGGAGCTGTTCGTCAACTTAGGCGACGGTGGCAAGAGAGTGTCCTGGGGAGGAGAAGGATTCTCCGGGAAAACAAAAATTTGTCCTCCGTTGGGAAGCGGGCACACGCCGGACGGCAAGTACGACCACGCCGCGTTTTTCCGCCAGATCTATTACATGACGGGGTCCAACAGAAACCAAACTCCTCTGGCCGTGTTTGAGTGGGTGGACAAGTCGAAGGTTTATGGCCTAAAAAATGACATGTATATACCCAAAGAAGGATTTGGGTATAGCTTTACATATGGAGGTCCAGGGGGTACTTGTGATTAGTTGATGTCTAGTTAGTGAAGAGGCTGCATATTATATGAAGCTAGGTGTGTTAATCAATAATTTGCGAATGAAAAGTTGTGTGGTGATGTAGAAATTAGTCAATGATCTAGAAGATTGGTCATTTTAGGGAGTTCCAGACATCTGAAGTGCAAAAACTTAGCATGGGGAAATACTTAAGTGCCAACAATTAAGATAGTAACACTTAAGTATTAAAATCGGAGTAAAATATATCAGTTTAGTGCCAATAGCAAAAAAAATCCAGCCAAAATGCATACGTGGTGGCATTTTTTCAACGAAGCAAATGTAAAATGATGTCATTTTGCATGCTGACGTGGCTAAACAAGTGCAAAAACAACGTCGTTTTGCTAATGTGGCAAGATAATCAATATAAATAAAAATTAAATTAAAATTTAAACTAAATTTATTTATTTATAAAAATATAAAATTATATTTTTTTAAAAAAGAAAAAAATGAAAAAGATGAGCAATTGCAAGCGATTGAGAGGTTAGCCCTCTCCATTGCCTCTCTGGCATTATTGGGAAGGGCTGATGATGGTGAGAGGAGGGTCAGCTGGGGTCACCTGATCGACTAGTAGCAAGGGCTTGTGATAAAATACCATTGATATGTCAAGGGCTGATGATGGTTCTTTCCATGATGAAATTATATGATAAAATGCTAATGAAACATTGAATGTGGAATATGGAAAGGAATGTCATGTTTTGTTTGAAATGTGGGAAGCATCTTCTATATATTTTTAAAGAGATAATTTTCTATTATAATCTATGGATTTCTAGCGCATTTTTCTATCTAAAGACAAAAGAAGGAGAAATAATTGACTGTATTAACATAAACAAGCAACCATCACTTGATTATCCTTTGTTAAAGAATCACAAAATTAGGTGTGTATGTAATCTTTATGCTCCAATTGAAGGAATGTCTGAATATTTGATGTAATAATTATAAATTATATTGCCTCGTGACTTTCAAGATATCTTATTTTTGCAAGACTTTGTATTACTCTCCGCAAAATTCCATGACCAATTCGATGTGTTTCCAAGAAATAGACATTATCACTTTTTCTCCTTTGTTTTTTCGGCCTTTTTACTAGTGGACTAAACAGATTACCCAATTGACAAGTGTCCCACATGCGAGATTGACCGTAGATAACCTCTGAGGAGGATCCATAAATGCTTTGTCATTGTTTTCAGTGACAATTAGATCAAGGTTGTGTGTAATAAATGGAGAGCCCCCTTGAAATTCGTCAAGGCCATATCTCGAATTTTGAGAAAATTACAAGTATGTGCTCTCATCGATATTTAATTTTGTTATGTCCCGCTATTTTTTCCGTTTCTATAACTCATAAGGATTACTTAATTATGCACCAATTCAATTTTCTTGAAAATAATAATATCTACTTAATTTTCTTGACTATACTGACCGTGCATTAATATTTACAATTTCTCAATGTCACTAACCAAAAAGTACACGTTATTTTTTTTTTTTTTTGGTGGGTATAAAATATACGTTATGTTGGTAAAGAAAAGTGGTTTTGTCCATTTATGGATAATACTTAACTGAACTTTCATTTTTGTTATATCTGCTAACTTTTCTGTTTTCATAGCTCATAAAGGTTACCTAAATAGGGACCCAGTTCATTTTTCTCGACCAAAATAATCTCTACTTAATTTTCTTTGCTACATTAACCGTTGATCATTTTTCATGACCTTTTTACTTTGCTAACCATATAGCGTAGGTTGTTTTGATGGAGAAAAATGAAGTAATCTGTTTTCTGATAACACTTAACAATTATCCCCCCAAAAAACTAGCATTTGCAACAAAAAATGAAAAAGCTCGGGAGAAGGGGAAATTTGAAACTTATCAGTTAATATGCAGCAATGTTAATATTCAGTGTGGTTTTTAGCCATAATTATCTCAAATGTTTTATTTTTTTCTTCCATAAAGAGAAGATAGACTGAAAGTGTATCATTAACGAGATTGTATCACTTTTTGCTAAATACATGATCAACATTATGTATTTCTAGGGAGAGATATTATTACTTTTTCTCCAACCTTTAACCATTGGACTTGTAAAATTCATCTTAGATACCTCTTAGCTCGAGTGACATGGACTACTAACTTTATAAATTGGGAAAAAGACAGGCTGGAGACTACCGAATTTAAGGAAAAGTGAAATAAATGGTCTTGAAAAGTCCTTAACGTTTCGTTTTCCAGTTAAATCCTTAGATTTTTTATTTCAGTTAATCAAGCCTTAAATAAAACGTTTAGGACCAGCAACTAGTTTAGTACAACATAAACTGAATATCATCTTCTTCGTTTTTTCTGAAAAGTGCGAGCAAATAAAATTGCCGAGCAAAATCTGGATGGTGAATATATTTTTTCTATCTTAAAGTATTAAATCATGCATTTTCAGTGACACAAAGTTTTAAATAGATGCCAAGTATGAACTTTACGTAGATTGAATCTTCATAGATATGACATTTTTATTTCTCCAATCATGTCTTTATTTTCTCAATCTTCTCCCTTACAGAGAAGATTGAGCTCACATATCGTAAGATCACCGACATATCGCCCGACTAGCAAGTTCGTCACCTTCAGGTCGAGAGAACCATGTCCTATTGGGACTCTTCTGATACCTCAAGTTCGAAAGGAAGATCTGATAAAAGGCAAAATCCATTCTTAAGAACCCCCCTTCTCTTGTTGGCATGAATGGTGAATATCCAGGACACCATGTAAGTTCCATATTATTTTTCATCAATATAAATAAATAATGATGTTAATGGTCCATGAACTTTGACTTAATATGTAAGGTGATCCTTGAATTTTACTCAATATGTCATGTGGTCTTGATTTTTTAATTCGTTCAACGTGCCTTTGATTTTTTTGTAAATATTCAATATAATCCCTAGATTATTATATCTTTGGAATGAATCTAGTCTTAGATTATTATTGCCTTGGATTTAATCCAATCATTGGATTATCTAATCTAATGACTAAATTGAACGTGTACCAACTATTTGGGGACAATATTGCATATTGAGTCAAAACTCAATAAAAATTCAGAATCACATTGAACAAATAAAAAAACTTAGGATGACATTGCACATTGAGTCAAAACTCAAAGATTATTTGTGTCTAGGTATAACCTTATATGATTTCCATAAATTATTTGTTCCTTAAATAAATTCATCAAAGTGCCCACTCTTTCTCATGACAGATGGTGTTCGTACTAGTGGACGACATGGACACCAAATATGGAGCGGAGGCACATATGTCAGTCTATAATCTGACTATCCCTCAAAATCTTTTCAGTGCACATAAACTGTCCATTGAGAATGGCCCAGATGATCAGCTCAGCACGATCCATGCAGGATGGGGAGTAAGTAAAGTGTTGTTTATTTATGCTGGGAAAAGTTGGATGATGCTTAGAATCCATTTATATTACGAAAAATGAACGATTCAAAAAATATTTTTTAGAAGATAATTATTTATATCACTTAAAATAATTAATTAATAAAAATGTTTTCATTAAATTTATGTCTAAATATCTTCATAGAAGATGAAAATATTTTTCATTTATTCATTTTTGTAAGCGATATGAACAATTTTTCTAAAAACTATCACTTGTATCCTTCAAAACAATTAACCAATAGAAATTATTTTCATTATCAACAACAGTTTATATTTATATATTTCCGTGGACAATGACTATGGCTGCGTTTGGTTTAGCATTTGTAATGGGCTTTGAGTCCAATGCAAATGCTGAAAGCCCAAAGCTACTTGGTGAAAATGTAGTTGTGTTTGGTAAAAAAATTTTGCAAATGGACTTTGAGTTGAATGTGCGTTTGGTAAAAAAAACTTTCACAAGGGGCTTTGATGGGTATTATTTTTTCTTTTCTTTTCTTTTCTTTTCTTTTGAAAATTCAGCTAAACCCTTCGCCGGTCCGGCGAAAGGGCCGTACCGCCGGCGGCCGTTGGTTGAGGTCGCCCGAGGTCGGGCGACCTCCATCGGCCCTCGGGCCGGGTCGCGCGACCCTTTGCCGGAGGTCGCCCGACCTCGGGCGACCTCGGCCGAAAGGCTGCCGGCGCCAGATCTGGCTCGCCGGTGGCCATCGCCCTTCGCCGATCCAGCGAAGGGCTGCTCCTTTTTCATTTTAAAAATAAATAAATACAGGGTAATAACGGAAATATGATAAATTAATGAGGGTAGTTTAGGAAGAAAAAAAAATACTTTTAGCATTTTCAAGGACTGACTTTCATTTGAAAGCTCCTTGAGATTGGTTGCTAAACACCCTTTATATTTTTTGTCTGTTCATTTTGGAAGCATGCAAACCATCGTTTTTAGGAAAATGTCTTCAAAATTATTCATTTTTCGCAAAACAATAGAACCTTAATATATAAATGTTCATTTGTTAATCATCTATATATATATATATTGAAGATGAAAATTAGTTTCAAAAATATGTAATTAATTTTGAAAATTAGATATTTGTGAGAATACAGTTGACAATGATCTTCATTATTTAAAGTTGTGATTTTGTCCATTCTATTGCACAATATTCATGTATCCATCTTAACAAAAGACACAAGCACTACATGGAATTTGTGCACAAAAGATTGAACTTGAAATTCTAGGCAATTTTTGTTGTCCTCTTCAACTTTGTAATGTTGTCTCGCTAACGAACGTAAACGACGTTTCGATCTGTCCTCCCTGGCTATAGGTTCATCCGACCTTGAACGGCGATGGTCTCACTCGGTTGATTACGTTTTGGACGGTAAGAAACACCAAGAATTCATATGATCATGATCATGTCTTCAATTGATAAAATCTTTCGTAACAAGTTCGTTTTTGTCACGTAATCTACTATTGGACTTCAACCTTTGTCCGATGGATCTAATTCTATCGTAATTAATTAGGGGGACGGTTTCCGTAATGGGTGCTTCAACACCCTCTGTCCGGGGTTCGTGCAGATACACCAGGAAGTGACCCCAAACTATCCATTGACCCCCACATCGATTTGCGGCGGAGACATAAATGAACTTGTCGTCCATGTCGAGCAGGACCCCATAATCGAAATTGGTGGCTCATCGTGAGACATGACATCGCTATCGGGTACTGGCCGAGCGAGTAAATCATGCTTTTTCCCCAAATTCGAAAATCCTAATTTAAAAATCACAAAAATAAAGAGCTGAATCTTGCAACAAAGAGCACGAGCAGGACAAGCAGCTCAAATTGGGAAACCAAGAATCGATTCAACGTGGACAAAGCACTCACATCGTCCCTGTTAAGAGATTCCTCCCATCGGCAGCGAATCTCAATTTCTTTTCTCCAAGCATCGGACAATAACCGTTCCCTCCAAGCATTGAGGCCTAATTTTTCTTTTTCTTTTTTGGTCATAAAGATAGATTTCATTCAAGTAACAGTAGATATACACCCCGCTCATAAAGCATCGGTCAAAAGAAGTTCAAACAAAATGGGGGGAAGGGAAAAGGCCCAAGGTGATTTCAGAGACCCGCAATAATGAGCCCTTGCAGCCCAGTCCACTGGTCATTTGCCTCACGTCAGCAAAACCTAATCTGAAGACAAGAGAAGAAGGGGAGGAGAGTGACTGTTTCAGCCAGCAGCGATCTTCCTTCCCAAGGCGTCTTCTGTCGGTCAACTACTGCTTGAACCACCTGGAGGTAGTCTGTATCGATGATGAGGGGATCAACAGACTTACCAATCTGCAGAAGATGCCTCAAAGTGACATTCAGAGCTTGGATTTCAATTTGCAAGGAGGTGGATGCTACAGCTTCATAGGTAAATCCTTCTTTCAAATGATAGGTATGGTCACGACATATGTACGATGTTGAGCCGGAGTGACTGCCGATCTTAAAGGCTCCATCAATGTTGATCTGTAGCACACCAGGGTCGGGGGGCCACCACAAAGAACCTAGATCAATGTGAGATAGGGTTGTGCCTGTTGAGGTGGAAGACAGATGCTCTTCACCAAACTAGAGGTAGCAAAGGCCGCTTCAACGACAAATAGTGGATTTGGTGTTTGGCTATTGAAGATACAACGATTTCTTTCTTTCCAAACTTGCTAGAAAATAGCAACAACAGCTTCCATATCGGGTGAGTGATGTCTCTCTGCAAATTTGTCTGCAAGCCAAGATCAATGCGTGTGATGTGAGTAGGTAGGATAGATATGTTAACCCGAGGATAGGTCGAAGTCCAGGGACAGAGAAAAAATAGGTGCTCCATCGTTTCTGGGGTATGGGTTGCACATACACTGCATTTTGAATCTACGCTAAATGGTGACAAAGGTATAGGAATAATTTGGCTAAATGGTGTGTTCGATTGAGACCGTTAGATATACTAAAATGGAAATGGGACCATGTGATGATGGATTTCATGCAATGATAATAGTAGATCGCTTGACTAAGTCTGCCCATTTCCTAGCGGTCCGCATGGACTACCTTGCTGAAATATATGTAAGCTAGGTAGTACATTTACATGGTGTTCCAGTGACTATTATATCAGATTGGGACTCAAGATTTACTTCGAATTTTTGGCGAAGTCTTTAAATCACCTTAGGGACTAAACTCCAGTTTAGTACTGCTTTTCATCCTCAAATAGATGGACAAATAGAAAGAGTGATCCAAACTCTAGAAGACATGTTAAGAGCTTGTATCATTGATTTTAAAGGAAGTTGGGATGAACGGTTGCATCTAGTAGAATTCGCCTACAACAATAGCTTTTAGAAAAGTATAGGCATGGCCCCTTATGAAGCATTATATGGAAGAAGGTGTAGGACCCTTGGCTATTGGAATGAAGTAGGTGAAATGAGATTGACAGGACCTGAACTGGTACAAGTTATCACTTAGGTTGTTGAGATTATCAGGAAAAGACTTAAGATAGGCCAGAGTCGACAAAAAGACTACATAGATAAGCGTAGAAAGATTTAATGTGGGAGACCATGTATTCCTTAAAGTATCCCCTATGAAAGGAATAAAACGATTTGGAATGAAAGGAAAATTAAGCCCCAGATTCGTGGGACCCTTTGAGATACTCGAGAGAATAGGAGACGTAGCTTATCGATTGGCACTGCCTCCTAAGTTGGGAAATTTACATGATGTGTTCCATGTGTCGATGCTGAGGAGGTATGAGCCGGATCCTGGTCACATACTCGATCATGAAGCTATCAAAGTGGATGAGAAAGTGAGATACATAGAAGAGCCAGTACGAGTGTTGGATCGAAAAGAACAAGTCCTTTAGACGAAGAAAATCCCTCTAGTTAAGGTGTTATGGCGACATCATGATGTGGAAGAGGCCACTTGGGAAAGTGAAAAAGAGATAAAAGAAAGATATCCTCATTTGTTTATTGAGATTTAAGTGATATTCAATTTCGAGGACAAAATTCTCTAAGGAGGGGAGAATTGTGGCATCCAAAATTTTAGACAACCCTTGAATAGGTGACAATCATCGAACTGTGGCTTTGTTTTTATTTTACAGGCATTAATTTGTATTTATTCATTCGGATTAATATTTTAATTTTATCTTTTGAACCAAAATGATGGAATTCGGTCTTGCGGAAGAATTATACGTGCTGAAATTAGAACTTTGAGGATGTTGGATGGCACGCAAGAATTTGGAGTGTATATATATACTTGTATATAAAGCAATTTAATTTTTGGATATTAAATTAAATTTGGTAGAAATAAAATGCTGAATAAAAAAAAGGGAATTTTGGGCCTTATTTTAAGGACTCTTGGGCCCAAGATTTCGGGCCCAAGCAAGCCCAAAAGACCCCATGGGTGTCGACCGGATCAAGAAGGGGAGGGGGGAGTGCATGTCCTCCAACACTTGTCTTCAATTTTGCCTCCACTTGTCCTTTCCCATTTACCACTTGTCCATTACATCTCTATTCAATTAATTTCCTACATGCAAAATAGAGTTAATTTGTTAATCAAAGACCAAAAAAAAAAGGGGAGGGGAATTTCGGAAGTGAGAGAGGAGAGAGAGGCCAAGAGAATTTTGAGAGTGAACCGAGCAAGGAGAGGAGGAGAGTTGAGCGTGAGTGCGGACAGCGAGGGAGGAGAAGGAAGGATCACCTCCCGCTGTGTCTGAGCTGCCGCCGTCGACGCCGCCGGTCCCCGTCGCCGAACGGGCCAAGCCGTGACCCCCGAACCCCCCTTTTTTGGACAGCCACCGAGTGAAAGAGCTTAAGGCAAGTAATAGGTCTTCAATCTATGTGTTGCATGCTGTTTTGCCTAGAGAAGAGTTGGTAGATGTGAGGAAGATGAAATGCTAGAGCTGCATGTGGAATTTTGGACATGTAGGATGGAGTTAGATCAAGAAAACTAGGTGAGAATAGAGTGTACGTTGTGAATTTCGAATTTACAAATGGAACAAAAAAAAAAAAAATTTTAGGAATCTGACTATGGAGAATTTTGGAGATGATCATGCTGTGATGTGGTGTAATATACGTATATACATTGAATATAAATGCTGGAGGTCGAAATTCAAGGAATAGGAAGAATTCTTGTTAGGTTAGTGGACTGTTTTGTGAAGAACAGTGTGACCCTTGGCGACTTTTTGATTTTTCTGTAATTATCTGGCAACAATTCGACTTCGACTCCTTGATTAAAGTTTTAGGGCACATCTTCATTAACAACATATCAAAAATTCAGAATAAAAGAACAAGGAAGGAGCATCGAAATGATTTTCTATGAAAACACCAAATCTGGAAATTTTACAGAATGATAGTTAGGAAAAATAGAGATTTTTACCCTCGGTACGTAAGGAATATGACTTGGTGTTCTTCATCAAATTTGTTCCTCTAGGTCTCATTGATAAAGTGTCAGAATTTCATAATTTTCTGAGCCTGTTTAGTAATTAATTCGGAATTGTTACCAAAACCGTGCGAGTGTGGAAATTGAACTGCTGCTTCGAATTTTCACACAATTTGTCCTATAGGTGAATATAATTCGAATTGCTGTGTTGGGAATACTGGATCCCCGAAAACCGGATTCGACACTAAATCGTACCCCTAAATCAATGCGGAAGACGAGCCCGGGAAAACAACACGTATCACCGATTCTAAAGCACACAACGGATTCGAGCGTACCTTGTTAGCCACAGATTAGACACCGACGCCAATAGGAGGAAGAAAATCTAGTCCTGTTCGATCCGATGAAGCTATGAAGGGAAGAAAAATTGCCGGAGCCTTACTGTTTTTCTTTTGTCTTTTGAAGAGAGAGAGAGTGCGCAAGAGAAAAGCATACGTCCGTTTGTTTCCAACAGGTGCAATCTTTCTCTCTCTCCTCCCTTTTATACCTTCCCCCATCCACGGGCCCTATTCCCGTGGGCCGGGCTTTTTGGGCCCAACATGGGCGGACGGGCCTTAAGCCTTATACTAATAAAGCCTTCATCTCCCACTCGCACATGGTGTGCCGAACATGATTCTCTTTATCTCTTTTCAACATTCATACCAGTGAATAATCCGTATGACCAGCATATTTTGAGAGCTCGTTGCTATACATATATTAGGAATATATAGCAGCTCATAAATGCGTCACACTCCGAGTAGATTTAGTATGCAGTACCCTAGATCAATCGATTACATTTATATCTTTCTTGATCTCTTTTAAACAATGATATATATATTGTATTCACAATTATGATTATCACAAAGACAGTCATAATTGGTCAACCAGTGAACACAAAACTATAATGTGATTATCCAAAATCGATCTTCCTCTTCCCTTCAAACTCTCAATTTTAGTTCAACTTGTTTTTCTAGAAATACCCCATTAGATCGAATCATCTCATGACCATTAGCAACACCCTAAGATAGCAAACACTAAATAGAAATCTTGAGAATAAATAAGAGTCATGAGGGGACTAAAAATTGAGGAACTCTTTTCCTCAAGAGTCTCACACGTCATAAAAGTTGAGATCAAACTTTTTGCCACTCTTATTGGTCGTCGCATGCATACGTAGTATGAAATACGTATTACGGTATTAACTCCTTTCCCATGGAGCGTATGTCTACACCTTTCAATACCGTACAGATGATAGTTCAGACATACCCAATGTCTAACTTGAGTTCACGTATCTACTCATTTACAAAATTCACCAGAACTCACATCTGGCATCTTAGACAGATAAAGTAAAATATGTGGGTTATTTTACTTTCGGACATAGTAATTATCATACCCTCATCTTAACACCCAGTTAAGGCGACATACGTATTTTAAGCTTGAGCTCTCGATTATCACCTAGATAATAAGCTTAAAAATAGTCTCATCTCTATTTATCACACAGTAAATAGAGGCAATTACCTGTGTGAGTAGGCTAATCTTATATCTGTCCGACATACTTTCTCAATTTAAAATAATGCACTAAGCATTAAGATGCATAAAGATCAAACAAAGATTCATAGGCATTAATGATGAAACAACACTAGTTCATAAATGTGAACAACTCAGGGAAATTACAATCCAGTACATCAGACTCTACTCAATCCTAGAGATTTTACATGACCACAAAACACATCTCTAGGTATTGGCTTTGTCATAAGATCTGATATCATTCTATGCGTAGATATGTACTGTAAGTTCACATCCTTTCGTGCAACAATATCCTTGACAAAGTTATACTTGGTATCTATATGTTTGGTCTTGCCATGATATTTTGAATCTTTGGTGTACGCTATAGCTGCTTGACTATCACAGTTAACCAACAATGGATTTGCAGCTTTCTCAATAACACTTAAATGATCCAAAAATCTCTTAAGCCAAACTCCTTCTTGTACCGCTGCTGATAATGCTACGAACTCAGCGTCCATCGTGGATAAAGCTATACACGTTTGCTTCTTACTGCTCCATGGTATGGGGCCATTGTTCAGTAAGAAAGCAAATCCTGAGATAGATTTTCTTTCATCTAAATCTCATCCCCAATCAGCATCTGAATAGCCTTCAAGTCGCAGATCCTTTCCTTGGTAATTTAACTTGAAATCAGCAGTTCCCTTCAGATACCTCAGTATTCTCTTAACGGCTTTCCAATGTGCTGGACCTGGATTGGATTGGTATCTACTCACCATTCTAACTGCAAAACATATGTCGGGTCTTGTACACATCATAACGTACATCAAGCTCCCAACAACACTAGCATAAGGAACATGTTTCATTTGTTCCTTCTCTTGTGGAGTCCCTGAACACAGTTTATGGCTCAATCCTTCACCTTTTGCAATAGGAGTGTCTATGGGTTTACAGTCTTGCATACGAAATCGTCCAAGAACCTTATTTATATATGTTTCTTGCAAAAGAGACAACGATCTCTTGAAATCTTAACTCCAAGAATGTATGCAGCCTCACCCATATCCTTCATCTCAAAGTTGGAAGACAACCAACTCTTGATATTATTAACAAACTCCATATTGTTTCCGACAATCAGTATATCATCAACATATAATGATATAATCACAAATTGATCATTGGATCTTTTGATATATACACAATGATCCTTATCAATCATTGTAAAATCATATCCCATTATGGCATTATGAAAACGTATATACCATTGTCTCGAAGACTGCTTAAGGCTATATATCGACCTCAAAAGTCGACATACGTTTTCTTCTTGGCCTTTCACTATGAAACCAGCAGGTTATTTCATATATATTTTTTCCTCTAATTCTCCATTGAGGAAAACAGTCTTTACATCCATCTGATATAACTCAAGATCCATATAATAATGCGAATCGAGGTAAATCTCACTACAGGAGAAAATGTATCTTCATAATCAATTCCTTCCTATTGATTATACCACTTTCGCCACAAGGCGAGCCTTATGCCTTTCTATCGAGCCATCAGCCTTTCGCTTTATTTTGAGAACCCACTTGTTCCGAATAACTCTACGTCCTTTTGGAAGATCAACCAGTTCCCAGACTTGGTTTGATTTCATTGACTCAATTTCCTCTTCCATTGCATAAATCCATTTTTCCTTACTTGAGCAATTCAGAGCCTCATTGATATTTCTTGGCTCATCCTCATCTTGTGGAGTAACCATAAAAGTTTCCCCTTCAATGTCAAAACGTCGACGGGGAATACTTTGGCGACTTGTTCGCCGTATGGGAGATTGTACACTTTGCACATCATTCCCCATTATGCTCCCACTTGGATGAACTCCACTAATATCATTATATTGATCCAAGGTTTCAAATAGGGAGTGATCTTCTCCTATTTTGCCATTCTTAGGAAACTCATCCTCTAAGAATGTGACATCTCGTGATTCAAATTCAGTTATACTCCAATTTTCCTGCTCACCTATGAACACATACACTTTCAAGTGTTCGGAGTATCTTATGAAAATACTCTTCTTTCCTCTAGGACCCAATTTTTCAAACTTGTGAGATGACTCATGTGTATAGGCAGCACAACCCCATGGCTTAAGAAAACTTAAGTCCGGTTTTCTACCTGTCCATAACTCATATAGAGTGGAAGTAACTGATTTGGAAAGGCACCCGGTTAAGTATATAGACGGCAGATAACAATGCATCACTCCAAAAAGTGATAGGTAAGTTAGCATGCACCATCATGGACCTAACCATTTCCAGTAGGGTTTTGTTTCTTCTCTCCGCAACACCATTTTGTTGAGGAGTATATGGAATAGACAAATGTCTTTCTATTCCTTTTTCATCACACAATTTTCTGAACTCATCAGATAAATATTCTCGACCTCGATCGGATCTCAATACTTTTATTTTCTTATCTAATTGATTTTCTACCAGGTTCATAAACCTTTTGAAACAACTTATTACTTCAGATTTATGAGAAATCAAATAGACATATCCGAATCGAGTATAATCATCAATAAAGTTGATGAAATAAACAGCCCCATGCTTTCCTCTCACATTCATTGGACCATAAATATCATAATGGATTAAATGCAGAGAAAATTCAGCTCTTTTACCTTTTCCAAATGGTTTCCGTGTCGTTTTCCCTTCTAGACAATGCTTACATATAGGCAAATCGACTTTTTCAATGTTGCCTAACATGCCCTCTTTGGCTAGTCTATTCATACGCCGTTGGCCAATATGACCAAGTCTAGCATGCCACACATTCACATAATTATCATATGTATTAGGAGACGTGAGAAGGGAATAACAAATATTTGCATTAACATAATCAATATCTAATACAATGAAACCATCTAGGAAATAACCACAACCATAGTATTTTGTATCTAAAAACAAATCCACACATCTATTATAGAAGTTCATATTAAAACCTAATTTAACCAACACTAAAACAGACACTAAATTCCGACGAATCTCCGGAGCATACAACACATCATGTAGGAACAAAGTGCATCCACCACGCATATTCAATTGGTTTGTGCCAATTCCTTTCACTTCAGCTCTGGAGTTGTTTCCCACATAGATCTACTTAGTTCTAGTAGGTACTCGTCGGAATTCCACGAAGGATCCTCTATCCTTCGCTACATGGTCCGTTGCTCCTGAATTCACAGTCCAAAAAGGATTAGACTTGGTTAAGAACACAGAACTCGACACAAAAGCAAAGTTCTAAAAAATACAAGGGGTGCATACCTTCTTTGGCTCACGATAGTCGGGAGCATAGTGACCCTTCTTGTTGGTTAAACTTGGGTTTCTTCCCTGAATGACCTGCTTCTTCCTTGCCTTTCCCTTTATCAAACCAATTAGGGCGCTTGCGCTTGGAGCTCGAAGCTCCATTTAAGCTAGAACTAGCATGATAGAGTTTAGCATCCGGCTTAGCCGCCAAGAGGCGGTCCTCTTCCAGCTCAAGATGACGCATTGCATCCCCGAAAGTTTTGATATTATCATTATGGGTTAGGTGCACCTTCATATGCTCCTAACTCTGAGGCAAGGAACGAATCACTGCTTGCACTTGCTGCTCATCTGTCAGGACATGGCCAACATCTTTCAGCTCATTTATCATGTTTGACATCTTTCTAAGATATTGCTTCATGGTCTGACCATGAGGCTTCTTATAAGAGTCAAACCTGATAGTGAGCTGCCTCAGTCCGGTCACCGAAGTATGACCAAATCTTGCCACTAATGCTTCCCACATTTCTTTGGCATTGTCAAAACGCCTAAACTCTCTCATGACGTCATTGTCCATGCTGCTCAGCAACGTAATGCGAGCAAGAGAGTTCTTTCTTTTCCATGCAGCAAAAGCTTCCTTATCTCTTATGTGCTGTGCAGTGTTTCCTTCTTCAGGTTCTACCACGGTTAGGTTAAGAGCCTCAAGTGCTTCTTGCTCTTCCAACACATACTGGATTTTCATTTGCCAAATTTCATAGTTGTCGCCATTGAGCTTTTCACCTTTGTTTAGCTCGGCAACTATGCTCTTTGTGGCTGAAGCCATTGATCTGAACACATCGAGACAAATATGCACGAATTATTAATGCCTATCATTTATGCATCCCTTTTTACATAGACCCATCATATTAATGAATAATTTCAAGTAAGGCTTCAGAATCAAAAGGCCACTGCGTTTCCAATCATCCTCCAAAAAAACTAACTTGGAACTATCATTAATATGATTGTCTCATGCAAAATCAATTTTATGAAGCTACCAAAACTTCTAAAAACTACCCACAGCAACCAGCAATAACAGAAAGCAACAGATAATTGACATCCAATAAAACAATAATGCTTTCAGCTAATATAACCAATATATAGGTTGCTATATCAATAACAATTAGGTAGTAAACAATACATAAGATGTCCACAAAACACACTTAACTAAGATAAGCCAATACAACTAACACCAAGTTAGCACACGAACTGGGAAAGATCCTCTTTTGTTCAATTTCTTGATCTTTTCCCTTGTAACAATACAGTAATATTCATTTACAAAATCTATCACAATTTTCCGTTGACATCACATATGCGATTCAACACATCTTGCTATTTAGGAGGAAAAGTGTTTATGAAAAATCGCACAATCTCTGACTGTAGCATAGGACGACCATTCCATATGACCTTTTGAATTTTCCCGTTGACTTCAAGGACATGATCAATTAAGTCACCACTCTCCCATCGATGATCAGTTAGCTCAGCTATCAACTTAGACAGTCTTTCCTTTTGTTCATCGGTAACTGCGCGAATAGGTGTGCGCAACCTCAGGGGAGGCATTGTTCCTGCATCAAATGCAGAACAAATAAGATATTACATATAATCCACATAGACTTAATTGAAAAAGAAACACATTCTTTTCCTTCTTTTTTTTTTGGGGTCAACGGTCAATGGTCAAAGTCAACGGTCGTCGGAGGTCGGACCGGTCGGACGAACCGACCGCATGTGCCGTGCACGTGCGCGGGCTGTCGTCACGCAGACGTCAGCCGGCACGTGCAAGGCGTCCGCGGGTTGGGTTGGGTCGGGTCGCTGGCTGGTGACCGCCCGGCCAATCATCGTCGGTGATGACGTCATCGCGTAACGTTATCGCGTGACGCCAGCACGCGTTGGTTCGCCGACCGGCGCATGCCGGTTCGCCAGCGGCGGCGCGCACGTGCTGGTTCGCCACTGGCGCGTCGACCCACGCGCAGCGCCTTCCAGCCGCGCGTGTGGGCGCGTGCGGCGTCACCCGTCAACGCTTGACGTATCGCCAAACTCATCTCGACGTCGCCTTTCTTCCTATGCCATCAGAATTCAATTTGGACTTACGCAAACTCGGAAAAAAGGACGTACAGTGCTCGGGTGTTGGGGTTTCATGCCCCGATCCGTACAGCCGAAATTTTTTTGCGAAAAATCAATCAAAAAACGTCAAACAAGTCGGGAAAACATGAACTAGGGCTCTGATACCAATGTTGGGAATACTGGATCCCCGAAAACCGGATTCGACATTAAATCGAACCCCTAAATCAATGCGGAAGACGAGCCCGGGAAAACAACACGTATCATCGATCCTAAAGCACACCACGGATTCAAGCGTACCTTGTTAGCCACAGATTAGACACCGATGCCGATAGGAGGAAGAAAATCTTGTCCTGTTCGATCTGATGAAGCTATGAATGGAAGAAAAATTGCCGGAGCCTTACTATTTTTCTTTTGTCTTTTGAAGAGAGAGAGAGCGCGCAGGAGAAAAGCGTACGTCCGTTTGTTTCCAACAGGTGCAATCTTTCTCTCTCTCCTCCCTTTTATATCTTCCCCCATCCACGAGCCCTATTCCCATGGGCCGGTCTTTTTGGGCCCAACATGGGCGGACGAGCCTTAAGCCCTATACTAATAAACCCTTCACTATGTTATATGATGATGCTGATGGTGGAACCTTGTGATTGATAAAAGGTCCATGAGATATCTTGTTTGATATATGAAGGTGCTTTTGTGAATTAAAATGCTAATTGTTACCATTGAACCCTCGGGTTAATGATGCGCTGGGAGTCGGGAGGTCCAAAGGATCGAAAGAGGCGATGCCTTGTGGATGCCCAGTGGCCCTAAGAGGCTAAATGCTGGAGGTATGCCTTGGGAGCTTCGGGATGCCCAGTTGTATGCTTGTCGGTACATAAACCCGGATGACCGAGCAACCATCCTCATGGTGAGCTTCGGAGGTTTTCCTCGTGATGCCAGGTAGGGTACAAGATGCTTGGAGGCGTGATATGCTCCGGATGCCGGTGGCCTTAATGGCTAAATGCCGGAGGCTTTCGTGATGCTAGGGTGGATGCGAATGCCGGAGGGACGAAAACATTGGTCCTTTGGGGAAATGAAATCTTTTGAAGGCTAAATAAATGATATGTGATCTGATTACGTGGCACATGATTCTTATAGAATTGCAATTGCTTTAATATTGAAGAATTCCATGATATTGATATCCATGTTTCCCTTGATTTATTGCTTTGTCTATCTTGTATGAAATTTGATACTGATTGTCATGCTCGACATTGCTTGTTGAATATTTTGCTACTGAGTGGTTGTACTCACCCCGTTTGGGGACTAACATTTCAGATTGAGAGATGCCTCTGTCACCTACCACGCGTGGTACATTTTATGACTTACCGTCTGATGTTAAGGTCGAGTGCTCGGAGCACCCCTGCATTGGTGTTCATGGTATGGTGTTTATCCGTATTCGTGTTTTGGTTATGTATGATGTGGGCCTACCTAATGGCCCTGTAGTCCAGGAGTTTTTGTCCGTCCATGTTCATCGCGACGGGAGGATGATGGGGATGCTGCCGTTGCCACCAGCCGATGCACCGGGCTAGGTGTATTAGAGCGTGTGATTAGTGGAGGGTGACACTTTTTGGATGGCCAACACTGGGATGATGGATTGATGTACATGTCTGATGTAGAGTCGAGTTCTTTTGGGTTATAGCCGAGCTTAGTTAAAGTCTTGGCCTTTTGTTGTACTGACTCATGTTGTCCATCAAGTTATGTAAATAAAAGTGCTCGGTTTATCTTATGAAAATGTCTAGTAAGTGTGCATCATTTCGAAATGAATGGGTTGGGGAGATGTGAAATCGCTTCCGCTATACCTCTTACGTTGCGCCGGAACCGTTAAAAATAAATAACAAACTCTTAGGACTTATAGACCTTCAAGTCAAGGTAACAGAATGGAAAGTGCACTGTGGCGACCCTATTCGCTGTGGCACCCCAATCCAAAATTTACAACTCGGATTGAGCAAGTGAGTGGGAGAGGATGACGATGGTGGGGGGAGAGAGAGAGAGAGAGAGAGAGAGAGAGAGAGAGAGAGGACAAGCAAGTGAGCGAGCGAACGAGGGCAAACGGCCACTTCAAACAGTGAACAGGAGCGAGTGTGAAGTCCAGGGAAAGACAACGATCGAGAGAGATCTTTTTTTTTTCTTCTTTTTTTCTTATATAGAGAATGACTTGGTGCGGATTGTTTAAGCGGAGACCGACCAACCACCTCGTAGTCCACATTGAACTTGGTTTAATTATAATAATAAAAAACAAGCCACGTATGAATAAACTTTTCATTAAAAAAGCTAGGTAGGATTTTTGATCGAAATTTATTGTCGGAGATACTTAAATTGTTACTTTTCTCCAATTTAGCATTTAAGTAATCCAAAGAAAAGTTCTAACATCAAAATGAATGATGTACAAAAATTCTGGCACTTCTAGTATCTTTGCCCATTATTTTGTCTCCTAAACTAATGCGGCTGAGACGAGGATAAACACGAGCAAAGCTCACAAAACGCATAGGAGTGCACACACGCTCAAAGGTGCAAATTAAGTGAAAATTCTCTCATAATTACATCTTTAAGCAAAAGGATAAGTCTAATTACATGAAAAAAAGATACCGCGTAAAACCCTACTCTGGGAAACTTGAAATGAAGCCTAACAGTTATTTAAGTTTAAAATAAAACGTTATCATCTAAGATACCAAATAATGTCCGAAACGCTACAGTTAAGGAAATATAACAAAATAAACTAGATGGCATGTTCGAGGCTGCGAGTATGCATAAGGTTTTCATACCAAATAGTGACACCAAGAAGCAAATCGTCATTGGGACGAACTCACCTTATTTTAGGCAGAACAATGACGATTTATGACGACATTAACATGGGTAAGTACAATTACAAGAAAACTGATTTATGCATTGTCCTGTGGCAGTCTTGCCTACCTTCTGAGTGCACACATAGCCGCACAGGATCGTAGTGCACTCCGGTAGCGCAGGGGCCGTAGTTGAACATGTTTTCGCTCTCACCATCGTCACCTCATTGCCTGCATCCCAAGAAAGAAAGAAAAACGCAAAAATCAAACTTCAATTGTAGAGATGATTTATAAGTCTTAATATTATCTGTCCAAGACACCACAGTTAGTATCTCCGCAAGAATTATATAAAAGAAAACATGTTGACATTATAGTGAAATACAAGAGACGTGACACAAAAATAAAAATAAAAAGTTCTTATGAGCAAATTTGATTTACCAAAGCTTATTAAGAGAAAGAGGACGAGGAAAGACATGCTGAAGCCCTTCATCTTCTGGATCTTTTTGAAGGATACTGGGGAAGCTGCAAGGTTTTCAGGATGTGCAGTGATACATGCTGGGCTAGTGGGGATGATGCGTTTTATATAGTCATTCATATCTCGCTGTATAAGGCAATATATCCTTTATCCACTCTCAATTTGTAATTTGGGAAAGTGTGGATTATCATTACTAAGCTATTATGAATGAAAAAACAAAGTCTGGATCTCGCTACTATATATTGTTCATGACATTTATTAAAAATAAAATTCAGATATAAGTCCACATGAGAAAGAGCACACAGAATATAGAAAAAAATCGATAAAGAAAGAGTAAGTGTTGCTTGAAGTGAATTATGTCTTTTCTCTAGAAAGGGTAAATCATTATTTAATTTTTTATTAAAATTTTTCCTTTTTTCTCTCCTTTTTTTTTTCCCTTCTCCCTCTCCTCCTCCCTCCTTCTTCCTTTGGCTCTGGTGACTAGCCAGAGTGGAGAGCTGGCCGATCACTGGACTGAGGCAGTCGGGCTAGCTCGCCTCACCGTCACGGGGTGAGGGCGAGCTCGCCCAGCCACTGGCAAGGTGAGCCCTCACCAGATTCGGCAAGAGGGGCCTCGCCGTTGCCGGGTCTGGCGAGGCGAGCCCCACCAACTCTGGCAAGGGCTCGCCTCGCCAGTTGAAGAACTCACGCCTAGTGACGGCAGGGCGAACCGGCAAGGCGATTTGGCAGGCTCGCTAAGGCTTGCCTCGCCAGTCAGCGAGCTCACGCCTAGCGATGGCAGGGTGAGCCCCCGCCAGATCTAGTGAGGGCTCACCTCGCCTCGCCGGATTTGGCGAGGGCTCGCGCCCACCATCGTTGGGCGCGAGCTCGCTGACTGGCAAGGCGAGCTTGTCGGATTGCCTCAATCCGACGACCGGCCAGGCTAGCCAGTCGCTAGAGCAAAGGAAGGAGGAGGGAGGAGGGAGGGAGAAGGAAGAGAGAGAGAAGATAAAAAATAATAATAAAATATTTCAAAAAATGAAATATTATTAAAAAAAAAAGGTCGCCGGCGCCGCCAGCTAATTTTGGTCGGATGGACTGATCGGGAATAATTTTAAAAGGTTTATGACTCAATTGATCAAAAAAATAAGTTTAGGGCTAAACTGGCATAATTGCAATATGTTTATGACTTTTTTGGTAATTTTTCCCTTAATATATAAATGTTCATTTATTAATCATATATATATATGGAAGATGAAAATTAGTTTCGAAAATATGTAATTGATTTTGAAATTAGATATTTGTGAGAATACAGTTGACAATGATCTTTTATTTAAAGTTGTGATTTTGTCCATTCTATTGCACCTTATTATTCATGTACCCATCTTAAGAAAAGACACAAGCACTTCATGGAACTTGTGCACAAAAGATTGAACTTGAAATTCTAGGCAATTTTTGTTGTCCCCTTCAACTTTGTAATGTTGTCTCGCTAAGGAACGTAAACGACGTTTCGATCTGTCCTCCCTGGCTATAGGTTCATCCGACCTTGAACGGCGATGGTCTCACTCGGTTGATTACGTTTTGGACGGTAAGAAACACCAAGAATTCATATGATCATGATCATGTCTTCAATTGATAAAATCTTTCGTAAAAAGTTCATTTTCGTCATGTAATCTAATAGTGGACTTCAACCTTTGTCCGATCGATCTAATTGTATCATAATTGATTAGGGGGACGGCTTCCATAACGGGTGCTTCAACACCCTCTGTCCGGGGTTCGTGCAGATACACTAGGAAGTGACCCCAAACTATCCATTGACCCCCACATCGACTTATGGCAAAGACATATATGAACTTGTTGTCCATGTCGAGCAGGACCCCGTACTCGAAATTGGTGGCTCATCATGAGACATGACATCGCTATTGGTTACTGGCCGAGGGAGCTGTTCGTCAACCTTGCCGGCAGTGCCAAAAGGGTGTCTTGGGGAGGAGAAGGGTTTTCCGGGAACGCCGGGACTTGCCCGCCGCTGGGGAGCAGGCACATGCCGGATGGTTATTACAACCACGGCGCGTATTTCCGCCGGATTAATTACATGACGGGGAGAAACAGAAGCCAAATTCCTCTGGCCGTGTTCGAGTACGTCGATAAGTCGAAGGTCTATGGTCTCAAAAATGACAAGTTTATTCGCAAAAAGACATGGGATATAGCTTCACGTATGGAGGGCCGGGGGGCACTTGTAAATTAGTTGCGTTGAAACAGACATCAATATTAATAAATGATATTAACGATTAGCAATGTTAGAAATTTCTGACAGCAATTGATTAGAATGATTACATTGAAATTTAACGTAAAGATTTAGGATTACATTGATAAAATTATAAAATTTAGGATTAAATTGTATCCGTACAATTTAACACTGATTTGACAATCATGTCCTGAAATGTATCTAGGCATCTATGTTCTGTATGGAATCAATGAAAGCGCGAAATGACGCAGCTACATACATAAGAATCACTCCGAAGAGGATTTGCGTACCTTTCTTACTCCATGGCACGAGAAATTGGGCCATATACCGTCTTGACAGTCTTTCAATGGTTCATACTATCAATATCTCGTCTTTGGACTTTTTAATATGCTTCACAACATATGTATCATGCCAAATGTGCTTGGATTTTCGACTTCTTTTTTTTTTTTTTTTAATAAAAAAACCTTCTTGAGTTTTAATGACTCAAAGTCTCATCTGATTTTGCGCCATCTCCATCGGGTCGCATAATTGTTGACTTGTTAAATGTAGATAACAAAATTTATCATCTTTTCATAACATCTCAACATTATGTAAGTCCCAAAAGATCGATTTTTTCCAAATTTATAGCTGGTCTCTTGTACTTTTATCAGAAGGTATAGAAGACACCGACTTTTATGTAGTTGATAGATTCACGCTAGAAAGACTTATTGATCAATTCTTGCTTTTTCTTGGGGATAGTCTCTCGCGCTTTACCAACAAATTGATATACCCTAAACTATTTTTCGACCTATAAAACCCTCAAGATGGTACCATGTGGACACGATCAAATTCGCCACAAAATAGACAGGTGGGCCCAAATTTGCCACATGTCGACTTTTGTATGTTGATACATTTCACCTGCGTGGAATGTAAAACCCACCCAATATTTTCTCTCACAAAATATACTGTCTAATCCGACGTGGAAGAACCATGCTCAACGGATCCGACGTGCATTTTTAGCACGTCAGGGCGTTGCTTTGCCCGTCAGACGAAATTGGCATTCATATTAGGGTTCTCGGCTGAAATTTGGGGCAAATCAAAATACAGGTTCCTCATTAATTCTGCCAAATTATAATGGCACGGTTACAAGGAAAATCACATAATCTAGCGGCTCATGTAAATGAAGCAAAAATGTATATAATGCATTTTTATATACTCTGGTCTCTTATTGTTGCTGGTCAACCAATTTCCCCACAACCAAAATTGTAACCTTTGTCTCCAATTGTCCCCAAATGCTTAAAAAGGATGTATACAAGTAGACCCTTAGGACACCGCAATTCAGCAGCATCCACAATAATGCAGATCGGGTCTGATCATAGATCATAGAAAAGATTCTCTTCAACAGATATCCAAATGTGGATACATCATGTACACATTCTCTCATCTTCTACATATCCCCGGTGCCATCGTGGTTCTAACGTCATCTCCCGCGACCAATGACAAGGGATCAGAAGGGAACCGATCGGCACAATAACTTCTCAAAAGGGTCGGTCGACCCGCACGTCTCTGTGCTCTTTCTGATCTTTTTCCCAAAGCTAATAGACCTCCAGAGCTTCTTCGCTTTTCGGCTTATTCTTAGGTCGGCCACTACGTCTTACATCCTTCCCTGATAATAGCTCCAAGGCTTTCTCCATGGTGACATCCGTTGGCTTGAGGTTCTGCATTATTTTCAACATCCACAATGAGGACTACCAAGGCTCTATCTTACTACAGATCATCAGAAAAAATAGCAAACCAAAAAATCTGCCTCACATTCATGAGTTGAGCAATCTAATCATCTACTTCAATGCATTTAATCAAACAGTTAAACAACCAAAAAGTGAATGAATCAGAAGCCAAATATACAAAGCTTCAATGTCGAAAGGAAAAAGCAAATATCTGAAGTTATTTAGCTGAGGCGGAAATAAATAGATGAATGCAGGGAAAAAATAATTTACTTGCTTTATGAACTTCATTTCAGGATTACACCCAATAATGCAATATAAAACAACAAAGAAATATGCAAAGATCTTCTATGAGTTTCATAAAACCTGAGACCATATAACCTAAACCATGCCCAAAAATTGGCCAAATATGTGAACTGAATTTAAATAAAAAGACACCATGAAATCTATTTTCACTGCTTAAAGAGCAACTACTTGTCTAGATTTGAGTTAGGACATGCTCCTTGTTTCTTATTACCAAGGACCAAGAAGAAAGACATGGAGCTTCCAGCATCACTTGTAAGTCACAATACGCTGATAAAAAGAACGGGTGCAAAAAAAGATAAAGCAAATTACTAGATAAATCATCAACATCCTTCAATTGAAAAAATTGAAACCCTGGACTCTTGATGTTCTCAAGATGAATAATAAGCAAAAGAGGAGTAACAACGAGCTTTGCCTCACCAAGTGAGGTTGGCTACTTTGCTAATTACTAATTAGTAATTCCACATATTCAAAATGCCTTCAGCAACTGTGTTCTGGAAAACTCAAGTATGAAACTTTCTATGATGGGCTTCTTGTCGGTCTGTTTAACGAACTTTACCAAAGTATGTTTTGTTATTCTCAGTGAACATACTGCCAACGCTGTTAATGAATGAAGTTAGTTCTCAGATCTAAAGGAAGCATAAGTAATCCTAATCGTGGTAGTCTGATTGGGCTCCATGGATTAATCCATATCACACACAGGATTCCCAATGCTGGAAGCAACTCCTTTTAAAATATGGAGAAAAAAATTTCCGAGCCAGTTAAACCTAATCTATAAGGTTGGAGTCAACTTACATCCTAAAGGAAATAATTAACATATTGCACTAAGAATACTATCAACTCACAATATAAGAAGCAGAAATAGATGAATCACTAGACTCGCAATCTTGATATAATACCCAATTCAGAGACTTCTTCACCACTTTTATTGCTTCTGCATAATATGCTACACTTCTTTAAGACCAGGAAAGCAACACATGCAAAAAGAGAATGAAAGTTGATTGTGATCATCAAACAACAGGAGTATATTAGAGACGACGATCACCTTAGGAACAGAAGCCATTGTGCGTCTATGTCTGACGGTAAATCCAACCTTAGAAAGCTTCAAAATCACAGGCTGCCCATCCTTTGGGTGGTTACCCTGCAATAATCACACTTAAATTGAGCATATTTGTAACTAAGAATAAAGAACAAATGTTCTAGTAATGTAGACATACCAATGTCACGGGATATCGCAACAACTCAAGAGCATCCTCGATGGTAATAGAATCCACCTCCTTTGTCTGAAGAAGACAAACTATAGTTAGTACTAATGCATAGATTACATATCCATTTATATCTCTATGGATTTGGCTGTGCAGTCTAATTATGTGGAGATATTGATGTAAGAAAACCAAAAAACTACAAGGAAACAAAAATAAAATGCTCTGACATATTAAGAAATTACAGACTTATCGAATAAATTATCACTCAAGCCAAATGTGCAGTAAGAAAAACAAAGAGATGATATCTAAACCTTAACGCCAATTATAAAATAGAGACATATAAGCTGGATACAGTGTCTCAAATCACATAAGATGTATCTTTTGGTAATTCATTTTGATATTTCTTGCTCAATTCTGCAGTCATAGCATTTTGAATCAAATAGTTGAATTGTAGGCCAATTTAAGATATCGCCTTCTGTGAAATCCTCTCTTTTTAGCTATATATTCAATTTGGACCTTTTTTTAATTTCCATCAGGAAGTCCTTTGACACTTTATAGGCTTGTGAAATTCTGGCCTGTAAGGGCAGCCCCTTTCGTTCCTGATTTTTTCTTGTCTGCGCCAAGGTTCTACACAGACTTCAGGCCTACTGGTGCTCAGTAATCAGTACCCAGACCATGGAAATTTCAACATATTGCTCGAACATGTCTTCTTTCAGACTCTAGGGTTTATTCTTCACCTTCTCCCACCTCTCTCTCTCAAAAAGAGAGAATACAGGGTAAAAAGCTTTGTCCCAATAGCTTCCCCACAGAGCACAAGTCCAAGGGCATTTGGATGCACCCAACAATGACGGGGTACCGGTGTCGTCTTGTGTTGACACCAGTATTTCCTGGGTACAGAAGCCTGCGAAATAACCTCACAAATACGGCTATGGAATCAATTCTGATTGGTCTGGATCAATTTGTGAGGCCTACACCGAGCTATCATACATTTGCTGGAAACTCAGTTAGCAAACAGATGGCAGTCTCACAATTTAGTGCAGAGGCCCAGCGATGCAGCTAGAAACGTGGGACATCATTGTTAAGGAAATTTAAGTGAGCAAAATCTGGCAAGCAAAATGACACTTTTGCAGCACAGACACAATAAAGCATCAACAAATACTGCTCTCAATGTCATAACATGACACAGCAAAGGGTACTGCACACTTCATCAAGCAAAAGTAAATGACAAACAAATAATTATTGCCTCAGATAAACCAAATGATCAGATAGCTGATTTTTTCACTAAGTGGCTCACTAGCTCAATAGGCCACTCCTTTCCAAGATGGGCATCAATAGTGGCTCCTCTGTTATTTGGAATTAGGTGTGGTAACACAGCAAACATGTTTAATTCTATAAATCTACCGACTCAGCTGAAAATGATCTAAAAAAGGGGCTTGACAGTAATACTGATAGTAAAGAAAGAAAATTTACTTTTCAAGGAAGCTACGGTAAATATTTCTAGCTTCATTTTTTCATATGTTACATACATTGAAGTTAGTAATTTATTTTTCTATTAACTCAGCTAGGTTGCTTTAGCATTTGTCTAAGATAGATATGGGGGGAATAAACTGAGGGTCTGTTCAGAAGGGAAAAAAAAAGGAAAAGAAAGAAAACATTTCCTTTAATCTATGCTTACAATTCTTAAAATTTTTAACTATAGCTAACCACTGTGACCACTGTGGCCCTAGATGCTAATATGAGGCAGAAGACTTAGGCCTAGAAAGAATATCATATATAAAGCATGTAAAGATTGCCAGTTCATGTGAGTTTTAATTGTACGACTCAAAGTGTGACCATCATCTCTATGTGTGTGATTTCTCTTTAGGTGTCCAAGACAACCCAGATCCCGTGCCCAAACCAGAATCCGCTAATGTCTTTAACAGTATTCCCAGTGGAAGAGACAATTCTGAGCATCAGGACTTTGTTCCATTGATGCAGTGGGGAAGTGAAAAACAGCCGAACAATTAAGAACAAAAAAAATCAAGGGCTAGAATCAAGACAAACTGCACCTACAATAAAGATATTCTAGGGTTTATAGAAACCCGGGATGTTTATTGAATGTGGAAAACTAGTGACAGAGTGACATGAAGACCTATTTGTACTAGGATTACAGATGTAAGAAAATCTCAAGCCTTGATCTAACATAACAGCTTCTAATCTCATTGGGTCTTGTTAAAAGTCACATGACTGCCTATGACTATTTATTAACCTAATAAAGAAACAAAAGACAATATAAAAAAGAATTTTCTCTAAAAGCAAAAGAATAGAATTATGCTACTGCATGACTCATCTTCAATGGGAGTGTTGACAGACAATGCCAATCTTAAATACTATGGAATTATAATAACGGGAATGGAAGAATCGTAGCTTGCTCTCATCTGTGTCGAGCAAGGAGATCAAGCTGTCTAATTATGAGTGATTGTAGCCACAAATACTTGGATCAACTAAGAAAAAATTTTCAACCCTTTCCACATTCTTTTCTCTGAATTACAACCATTAACCTCTCATTTTCCACTAAAACTATGCCAACACACTATTCCCTTCTACTCTGTGGGGAAAATAGAATGAAAAAATAAAGGAAAAGAACGACAGTGGATAAAAGTACCATTGTATACCAATCGGAACAAAAAGAAGAAAAAAAGTATTACAAAAATTGAACATTAGTATGAAGATTGCTTCGAATTAGATTTATTTGAAAAAAGAAATAGTACCTGAGAAATAGAGGCTCTTTTTGGAATGTACCCCTTTCTATCTTCACCAAGTTGTACATAATATCCATATGGCCCATTCTTAAGAAGAATCTAATAGCATAAAAGGATTTGAAGAAAAAAAGTTAGGTGAATGTATTAAGCGATTACCTCTCAATAACAAAGGACATAGAAGCTAACCTTTTCATTGGATCCTGGATGAAGACCCAGAAGTTTTGGCTCTTCAATTGAGTTGTTATTCTGAGGAGTAGCATTTTCTTCTTCTTCTTCTTCACCATATAGAGTCTTAGCAATATACCTATGCATCCAACCAGAGAATATCATTGACAGCAATGGACATAGTGGAAGACAATATTAGATGTGCATTTTCCATTCATATATGAGAATCACAAGTGGCGAAGCAGATGTAGCTGAGACAGGACAAGTCACTAGAAAGTTAAACTCAGCTTGTAATTTCAATTATATTGCCAGAAATGGGCACACAACACTGCTTAATGTTCAATAAGCTAAGCAGCTGACAATTACATATCCGTAGAAAGCTAAAAGAACAAATTATCCTATGAGGGAATAAAAAGAGGGCATACTGCGGTTCATGATTTGAGTAAGGACTTCACTATAAGAAAATAGCAATTAAAGTCATTTCTGAAACATGAATCTTCAGTTGAGGTAATGCAAGCAAACAATACAGAATTCCTCACACAAGCTGCAGTATTCGATTATTATTATTATTATTATTACATATTAAAAATATATTGAATTAAGTTGTTTCAGGTTGACTGTCATACTTGAGTTACTTCTTGTAACAAAAGGCAGAGCAAAGAAATTACAACATACCTCTTCAACCATTTATTTGCTAAGTTATTAGATTTTGAAAACGGTAGATTTCATGGGCATCAAAGACAAAGATCCTCAGCATCATAAAAAGAATTTCTTGCAAAAAAGACTGATGTGATCAAAACTAAAAAACTATAATAGATGCAAGTACATCACTGACACCATTGAGATACTTCAATTAGTTTTAGCACCAAAAAATCGAAATAGCAATACAAAATAAGATCCTAATAGGCAAATGCTTAACTAGATTTGGATCAATGTTGGTGATATGCTAGGGGTCCTGGTATGAGGATGGGGATGTAGTATGACATTTGTCAAGAAAGCAGCATCCAAGGGTCACCATATATTTGAAGCATTCGTCAGGATCATTCACTGTTTTATATAGGAAGAAAAATGTTCCAGTTGATAATTTCGCTTTGAAAAGCATTGACTGTACAAAATAATAATGCACTGAAGAAAAGGTGTGTTTGGAAGTGTTTATGCTAAATGTTTATTTTGCTTTCCATCCGAAATTGATCCCACCAAGATGAGGAAACATATTCATATTCTTTTTAATTTTAAATGGGGGAAATAAATTGTTATTTCACTTCACATTCCAAGCCTCTAAGATCTTAAGGTTTCAAGCCTTCAAATATTAATAACAACCAGATTTCAAATGTTAGAAGAAAAGGCCAAAGAACAAAAGCAAAATAACCCACTAAACCACAAAGGGTCCACTTATTTCCCGCTAATGAAACAGCCTAAATTAGATAATAGAATGCATACTATGTTCATAGTTTAAGATAAGGTAGCCTCACTAAACAAGTGATCGGAAAGTGACTTTTGGTGCAAAAGTTTGGTGGTAAAAGATTAGTTTCGTAACTTTTCAAATTAATAGGAGCAGGGAGTCACTTACGAAGGATTGCTACCAATTCAATCTTGGAGGGCTCTCCAGGGAGATTGATTTTTAGAGCCAAGCCCAAGATTGGGAGTTGGAAGCTTTTGCTGATTACTTTAATTGTTGAATGATTCTTACAAATACTTGGACTCTAACATAAGATGATTTTAGAATTGTGTCAAAGATTGTCATTAAGATCCTTTCACTGCCTGAAAGAGAAGACTGGTGATTGTGGTAAAAAGCTATTTGGAATGCAAAAGTTCCACTACGGGTTGCTTTCTTTAATTGGGAAGCTTTTTGGGAACACATTCCTACATTGGACAATCTAAAGAAGAGAATTGTTGCCCTATAGACATTTCCTTCCAGGAAAAACAATAGGAAGAAAAATAACTTGACGCATCTTCTTATTCATTATCCCTTGATAAGATCTGTTGGCAATTGTTATGCCTCTATGGAGCTATGCTGGGTTATAGCTGATCCAGTTAGCAAGAGCTATGGGAATGGCAGGGTATTCAAATCCGTCTCCATAGGATACTCAGTTCCTCTTTCTACTTTATGGTTGTTTTGGAAACAAATAAGTAATTAAAAGTTTGTTTAAAGTTTTATATCTTTGATGGAGTGGGGATTAACTTTTGGATCTAAAAGCTTTGATTAACAATGTGAATTAATTGTCATGTAAATGAGCTCCATTTTGGCTTTGAGATCTTTCTGTAAATGTCTTGGCACACCCTTCCCCCCCACTATTTTCTCTCTCCCCCAATTGACCCATAGTCATAATCTTTACTCGTAGGGGCCAATAAAATAAAATTAACATTAAAATTTAATTTGTTGTCTCTAAATAGATCAGCATGTTGTAGTATTGTTCCAATCACCAAAATAGTAACTGTGCACAACATACGACTCCAGTTCCAGTTCAACCAGGAGCATGGCTTCCCATTGACAATAATCTAGATCATCTCAACATTCCGAGTAAATTAACTCAATTTACCACCAACAGATAGCACTTGAAACAGAATCAAAAGTAGAAATCATTTCAAGAGATTTGCATCTCAACTAATCATTTCTTCTTCAATGATATAACAATATTTCTGAGGTGAATTGACCAATTATACATTGAAATGATTTACATGCTATACTACTACAAGGTAGAAAGTTTTAGGTAAGCAGAAAATAGTGATGACAGGCCAGTTAATATTAGCAAGTGGAACTCTAACTAGAGACAGGTGACACAATGAAGGATTACTAGTAGACCAATCTAGAAAAAAAATGTGTTTTACAAGCTTATCTGATCGTGATGCCACATCATGCTCAATAATAGATCAAAAGTCCTAATGTCAATAATTTGCATAGTTAAAAATACAACTCATCACTCAAATGTCTTGTGCTCTCCGTGAGACACTAACAAAATGCTACGATTAGGACATAAAATATTTCCAACCATTGTTGAAATGTGAAAAAGATCAGGAAATAATAAAATCTAGAGCATATAATCTAATGACAGATCAAATCTGTCAAGCCTGAATTGGGTCAAATCTTAAATTAGGTTGATAATTCATGTTGGCATGAAATACATTTGTCTCTACTTTGCATCATTCTTGTTAAAATACCAAAACAACTAAGTTTTATTCATCACATCCGTGTGGTATTCTGGTGGAATGCAATTATGTCATGCCTCCCAAGCCACATCAGAAATTTCTTTGGTTCAATGCATTATGCCATGCGAATTTAGGTCATGTAATGGAGTCATGTCTAATTTCGCCAACATTGATATAACATCTTATGCTCAATATAGTCTCATCTGCTGGCCCAACAAAAAAAAAAAAAGTCTGACCCATCCACATTCAAGTCATAACTTTGGCCTAATTTAGACATCGTGTAGTAAATAGAGTCTAACACATCTGCATTCAGGTCAAGAACACCTGGATTCCAATCTTATGTTCTCATGAAGAATCATTACTGGCAAGATGCAAAAGATAATATGAAACAGGCATGCAATCTATATATACACAGAGAAAGAGACTCACTTGCACTTAGGGTGCTGATCACAACCTATAAAGTAGCCAGCACCAAACCTGCTTACTTTAAATATCAACGTGCCCTCCATACAACTGCAAAATCAATGGTTATAAATTAACAGTGACTACAAAGGACAAATATTATACCTTCATGTAAGCAAAAAGTACCACAGCTTTTTCCAATAGATGACGGACTCCATAAATTTCCATCAAGCAAGCAAAAGCACATACAAACTGTCCACCAGATCAACTGACTAGACCAATCATTTTCAATGAATAGTTAATAAGTTGCAATCTCGGACAATAGTCATGGTTCAACTTCTACAGATGAATTAAGAAAAAAAAGATAGATTGATAAATCCAATGACAAGCTAGATGTTCAAGTAAATCAACAATTTGGAGGATAAAGCTAGATGCTTCTTACGTTCCATGAGAGTTCAAGTAAATCAACAATTTGGAGGATAAAGCTAGATGCTTCTTACATTCCATGATCAACACAAATAAACAATGTTTGCTTATACCTTGGACACGTCCTACTTTTATCAGGAAGAGAAGCAAATAAAAAGTCCCCAAATGTCTTCTCCAACATCTTCTCCACCTGCCAATTTGAAAGCATTCTATTGAGATGAAATTACTGTAGGCTCAAGGGGACAAAAAACCAAAAGAGCCATACCTGATGAATATGAACAGTGGCAGTGCGGTTGCAATATGAGCTAAATCGTGCCCAATAATCTTTCAGGAGACCTTTCCACTCCGTTAAACCAGCTGACACATTATCGAGCTGAACAGTAGTACTTATCAGACAAGGTCAGCCAAGATCAGCAAATATGCCGAAAATTGGAGTCATCATTTACAGAAAACACATTTTATGAGTTAAAAGAGTTTACCTCGGTCTCCATATCAGCAGTAAAGCTATAGTCCGTGACCTCAGAAAAATGGTGAGAAAGAAATGCTGACACCTAACATCAAAAAGCAGAAATAGATAAAGAAGTCAGGCAGAGACAATTCTTTCAGCTGAGGGCCAAGCCAAGTGGAAAAACAAACTCTAACCCATTTTTCGTTTAGATGGCATTCAAAGTACAAAGATAAAACAGAATAAACTGCACATAGGAGCTTTAAATAAAAGAACAAACAATAAATAAAAGCCTTAAATCACCTGTGTCACCGTGGAGCTTGGGACATTCAGCATTCAATATCAAACCAATGGTGATTTAAAGTAAAACCCAGTTCTTGTTATTTTTAATTTTCATTCAACACTAGAATCAAAGATCCATCTCCAAGTAAGTTAAAACTATGAGATTTTGTGGGATCACAACCAACTATTCTAAAAGCTTAAACTGTTGGACAAATGCGTGGTTTATTAGTTAAATATTCTAATACCCCCATCATGCTTAGTCTGGTCTTTTGCCTAGTATTAAGCATGGAAATTTAATTGGGGAGGCAAATAGGGGCCTAGATGATTTGAACTCAGGACCTCCTAGCTCTAATACCATGTGAGATTTTGTGGGACTGCAACCAACTATTCCAAAAGCTTAAACTATTTGACAAAGGCGTGGTTTATTATTTAAATATTCTAACAGGAACAATTAATCTCTTTCATGGATAATCTCCTACGGATCTAGCACATGCCTAGTCTAGATAATGACCAAAGAAACACTTCTTATTTTAGGGGAAAAATGACAAACCCCAGTAACAAACGATCTCTTTTGCATTTCCCAAGAAACTCTAACTTAAGCACATTTGCTGTCTATGGATGCAATTTCTTAAGCTACTCATAATACACCTTTGCAATTTTATGATTTCAAGAATCAGACTATCAAGGAGCACTCTTGACAGCTTCGCAGGTAGTATCTTTTTCCCAAAATCATTGAACCATCCTATTTGTTTACTGTGAACAGCCTTCAACTCTTAAATGCAGACTCATTCCACCTGACATTTGAATATATCAACAGAAATTTGATTTCCATCTCTTTACCATTCACCTTAAATCTTAACTAAAATCTTTTAAGCTGCTTCCAACTTCACTTAAAGTAATGCTTAAAATGAAAACCATGTGCTAATGATCAGATAACAACTGCTAAACCCTTTTACCCCTTACCATACAATTTAAGGGATCCATCCGTGTCCTACAATACACATGCAATTCCACAAGTGCCAACTAAGCAATTTCTAGTTACATCTAAGGCCTTCTCCCAAGTCTCACCCTCTTCATATGAGCTCACTTCCCTAAACCTCCTCTTCTCACTGAAACATCTAAAGTTCACAGTCTAATCTACCCAAAACCACCATAGACAAGTCAGATATCGTAGATGGAAGTCCTACTTTTCCAAATATTATTCCAGTAAACTGTAGTAAAAGAAAGAATCCTGTAGCCTAATACCTGAAAAACAAACATTCGTGATTTTCTTTTTCCAATTAACACAAAATTTCATTAAGAAGGTACCCAGGGGAATTACCTCTATAAAAATTGCCTCGAAAGGAAAGCCACCCATAAACAAAATTATGCATAAAAATGTTGCTGCTAACATTCTAACTAGAAGTAAGTGATTTCACTTTCCCACTATACCAAAAATGAAGGATAGTTAACCAATTAACCCTAAAACAATCCCAAGAGAATTCAACTCCTTGAAACACCCTCTTATTTCTTTCCTTCTGATGAGACAGAAGATAAAGAGGAATCATCTTGGTTAATTTTCTTCTTTCCTAAGTTCCTAACAAGCATGATGCATAATATCATGTCCTCCACTCATGTCTAAAATGGAAGCATACTCTAGGTCCCTAATTACCTCACGGAAATTTTTTTTTGAAAAAAAACCTATTGTATATCGGAAAATTTTTAATAGGTGGTTTTCTAATTAAGCTTCGCTCAAATAACCACTTATGCCGTCAGTCATCTTAAGAATCTCAATGACAACGTTCTCTCGCTACTGCATAAACAAATGCTTTTGACAAGGCTTTACCACCAAACTTTTTTACATCTAATTTGGGTTTACTATTATGCGAACTTTGTAACATAAAGCTTCCAACTTCCATCCACTCCCCTGAACAATTTTTACGGACAGATAAACAAAATTTTCTATTAACCATCATACTAAAAATCTCTAGTTCTCTCTCAACATAACTATAGCAACAGAGACAAGGTTAATTACCAAGGACTGAGTCATCCTACTGTATCTATCAACATGACACGATAACCTATTCTCCACTTATGTTGCTAAGAACCTACTCTCATTTGCTTTGGGAGATAGGTACGGTTTCTTGCAAGCGTACCAAGGGTACGCATCCCCAATGCAGACCAACTGCAAGCAAAAAGATTATAAATATCTGGAAAAAGATCTGAGTCAAATACCCAAGACGAACTAAAGGAAACACACAGCAATTTTCCCTTAACAATGGTTAAGGAGCTTTCTTTGTTCTCCAGAGCCCTTGAATAAATTTCTTCTCCAATCAACCTAAAAAAATGGAATGAGATTCTTCACAAGCCACTAAAAGATCAGTCCCTCAAAAGCTATATCTCATCCAACATAGAACTGACCACTGACCCATTAACACCTAGGAGCCAAAACACTATGTCGACAAGCATCAGTATGATGACGGGATTCCATTCATTACTGGAAGCCCTCTGGTTTCTCCATGAGAGATCCAGCAGTTAATCTCTGGGAAAAGATGAGCCATTTTGAGGAGGTGCTGACAAGTGCGAATATATGTTTCTTTTGTGACCTGGCATTAGTACTGGCTGTAGGCCTGTCTGGAATTTCTTCCTACATCCAACATAGTCCAAGTTTCTACTTTTCTTACCTCATTGTATCCATCTAGTGTCACATTCAAAAAATTCAGAAGAACCTAACACAGAAGAAAACAGTCTACAAAATTCATTTCTGAAAGTCATCACGTCATACAGTCTATGCCTATGTAAGTCATTTTTATAGTTCAAATTGAATTTAGCAATGATTACTGTGTAGACAGAACTTTCATGATGTTATTCAGTAAAAAGCAACATACCATGCGGCCCCGAAACTCAGGATGTAGGACACGGGCTTTTACTGTCACATAATTTCTGTCCTGAGAACCACAAAGGAAAAAAAAAAGTGCATAGTTAATTTGCTGCTAGAATAGTAATGATAAGGATTTATAGCCGACAACGGCAATCGCAGGAAACATTATTAGAGGAATGTCTTTTCTCCATTTTTGGACAAATGTGTCTCCCATTAAGAGGCAAATTAAGCATGAAAGACTAGTAGAAGTTGAATTTGTTGCCATCAGGGTCCCTCCATCTGGATCAGACCATGAACAGACCAGATAGCAATTCAACCAGTTTAATTATTTAACTGACCACATCTTAAACGCTCTTTTGGTCAAAGTACTATTACTCCATGGTGATTCAAGAGCTCATATTTTCCTCATATGGTACAAGACCAGAGAATGGTGCTGGACCACTGTTTGACCACAATTTGTTTTTGCACTCAAATTTGAAGTGCCATATTTCAGAGGTAGCATCATCATTCACAAGATTACAAAATTCACCAAAATGAAGATGGTAATTTTAGTTATGCAAGTAATTCAACAGCTTTCAGTTTATGAAAGGATAATTATGCAATAGCAAAGTTGGAGTTAATATTTATTGGAAGAAAGATGGACAAGCATAGCCCATCAAGCACAGAAGGACCAAAGGCTCCGATGGGAAAAAGAAGAGCCCTTAATTGCATTCAGGACCACTGTTTCAAGGAGTCAGATCAGCCTGGATTTTGGGAAAGCAAAAGGGGATGACTTTTATCTCACTCCATTAACTCAAATCAAAACTTGGATATACGAGGTAGCTCAAGATGAATTTCAATATTCTCTGTTGGCCAATTTTTAGAATTGTTCATAATTCAATCAGATAAAAGACACTGCCATTTAAATATGATGCAAATGCTAATATACTTCTTTGGAAGTTCATGAAAATCTGAAACTCTGCAACATTCTTTAATCTGCCTTGTTTTAATTTGTAACAGCCTCCTGGCCAATATCTCAACATGGATAAGGTGATAATTGTATGGAACACTGCATGTTACAAATTTAGTTTTGACTAAAATTCCCAAGCTCACTCATGTTGATGATTTCCAAATTAAAATGACATTGATAGAAAATCACCCTATGTACATTCATGATTCTCAAATCTCAATGCTATTTGCCATCATGACAATTGCACAATATCAGAACATTCACTGCCTTCTGCATGTTATTCTAGGCACTTACCTGCAGCACTTTCAGTGTGCTCGCATATGTAGACGGCCTGCCAATTCCAAGCTCTTCCAGCTTCTTAACCTTTAACACTTAAGATTGTAAACTTGCAGAATAATGCATCCAAAGGAAAAAATTACAAAAACTAGCATCAACAGTAAAATACACAGCCACTACTTTTCTGATCTCAACCAGAAAATTACTCTAGATCCAGTCCAAGGGATACTATATAGACCCCTCCGTGCCTTCCTATCTCTATGGAAAAACCCTCATGAAAACTGGAAAACACCAAATAAATATAAATATTTCACTCTTAAACCCTCCTAAACACTGTGAAAAACACCAACACATATTGTCATAGAAAGAGCAAAACTTCTCAACGATGCATGTCACAAGTACATCAACAAAATAATAACCTCCAAAAATAATATCGTTCTAATGAACTTCAGCTTTTCAGAATCATTCCAAACGTGAGAAGATGGAGTCTTTGCCAATAAAAGGCACTTCATGAAGATTACCCAAAACCATTCATAAGAGTTCAATTAATATAAATAAAATGACAGGAACTTACTAATGCACCCTCTGAGTAGTGAGATGGAGGCTGAGTGTAGTGTTGCTTGGATCGCAAGTCACTGAGAGACAGTAAATCTCCAACCTACAAACAAATATACATTGAAGTCTTGGTAGAACTTGAAAGCAACCCAGCAATTATAAGCAAAAGATCATCATGAACAAACTGTCATATGCTGATATAGTTCTATCTCCTTATATGGATTTACTTAGCAAGACAAACATAAATTCTTCTATATCTTCTTAATATCACGTGGTTCTATACCTTCAGAGAGCTCAGTACTCCAAAAGCTTCATCACGTTCATTCCCTTCATTTTCTTTAGACCTCACTGTTTCTGCTTCCATATCCTGAAAATAGAAATACAGCTGTATTAAAAGTAGCTCAGCAAAAGGAAAAGTACCCATCCACAAAAGTCGATCAATCTAAACATTGGCCCTCACCAAAAGACAAAGCCTTTTAGGGTTAATGTTGCACTATACTACATAAAAACAAGCAAACGCAGTCAAAACACATTTTAAAACTCAACTTTCTTAACAAACATTAGCAGATTCCCAACTATGCGATACTACTCATACTTATCAATGACACTTAGCTCTTTCATTTGAAGTAAGGTTTATTCCTACTATGGGTTCGGCTCAGACATTTTCAGTGCAGAAGCTGACTAACTAAGATGCTCTTCTGCAAAACCATGGTTCCATAGACCAAATTTTACATACAGATATATAAACCAATGAAAATCCAAACTCCTTGTCTTTTTTCTTCATTAATCATCTATTAATGCCTAGTATGTAGGTCAGAATACTGGCAAAGAAAATAATATGTTTGACTTTTGATCTAGCTAATACACTTGGAAGTAGCATAATATCCAATTATAAATGTTTGCTTATGCTGCAAGTCTCCACATGGTTATCTTCATTTAAGATTTCAGTTAGCTTCTAATTAGGGAGAAACCCTTTCAGATTCTATTTTAACCACTTGTAAAATCCAGCAAGACTTCCTAATCAAAAGGTTCAATTTTACTTTTTCTTGCACTCAAAACCATGACTCTACAGATACTCTTGAGTGTGCTGCTATATCTATTTGAACATCCTCCATATGAATGTTATTCCTCATCAAATTCCCGAATAAGCTTGTTGGTCTTTCAGAAATTACCAGTACCATTTCGTACATTTGACAAGCATGTTAGTTAAACTCTACCCACTCCAAAATAACAATACTTTACCATAACAAACTGAAATGGCACTCACAGCAATAAGCTGCTTGGAATTTCACACATTTTTCAACATAGAAGCCATGACAGAGTTGTAGCAAGCACAACATTGCTAATAAGATTTTATACCTTGAAAACTGCCTGGTAACCAAGAAAGTCAATTTTCGAGCTTGAAGAATTCAACATAATAGACCCGTCTGCATTCCCAATCTCCACTTGAATCTGGATTAGAAGAAGACTTAAGTCCGCAATCAACGACCTTCAGGAACAAGATAAAAGCAGGTACGAATAATACAGTTGATAAAAGCAACAAAAACTGAGAAGACTATTATAGTTGAACTTGCTTCAAATCTAATTCAAAAAGTTGATACTGCTGGGGAAGGATAGAACCTCTTCCATTTCCATAACCATATGCTTTATGGATATCACTCCTAAATTTCCAGAACTGAGGTCTAGTACTCTCTCATCCAGAACAAATTTAGAGTAGAAGTTTACAAATGGTACCGAATTTAAGCAACTTCACTTAACCTTGATTATCAACATCGGCCAAGCATGCATCCACTAGTCAACGAAGGGGCAGTAGAGAAAATTATCAGATATACTTCATCCTAAAAATTTTCATCTGAGGAAGAGACCATGGGAACACATTGATAACCCTTCACAGTCCATTCTGGGGCTTTTCCTTCATTGTAACTTTTTGCTTTTTCCTAGGGCATTTTTGGAATGGGATAGGACAAAGATACTAAAGCAATTAAAGACATTGCGTATTATACCATTCTAGAGAGTATTTTCATGCTTGGACAAACTGAAAAGGCCTACACTAGTTAGGGAGAAAAGGAGAAAGAAAGGAAAGCTCTATAGTAGAAATTCATGAAGCTTATCATTAATCAACCAGTTAAGAGTGTACAACTTATCCTTACCTGTTTAATTACAGCAGGTTCCATTTGGCATGCAATGGTACGAGACCAGATAAGAGTGTACAACTTCAAAGAATCCTCATCAAGTATATTAACTAGCGATGCTACAAGACAATAAAAGAACATTAATAGCATGCCTCAATCTGTATTACATTAGTCAATATATCTTGGAAAGGTGGTAACTTTACATGGTAACCTCCGGATATCAGTTGGTCTAATTGCTTCATGAGCTTCTTGAGCATTCTTCACCTTCTTAAAGTACTTGCGTGCAGTCTCTGCTGCAAAATCTGATCCATACCTGCATTACAGACCAATTCAAGCATATTAGACCTGCTATCTTCATCGTTTACATTAATTTCATAGTTATATTTCACAAGATCAAAAGTCAACTTGATGATTAAACTACATGCCATTCATAGGAACATCAAACAATTTAGCTGACTGTAAAATTGCTGTTACACACATATGCATTACTTCCTAAGTTCTAGCTTCATACACTTTATTCCTTTCCAAGAACCAATTTCATGGTACAATAAAATAATCTCCAAATGGTAAGGATGCTTTGGTGTATAACAATGAAAGAGATTGGATCTTGTCTATAAATTCTTGCTACAAGCTGCTAGATAGGGAGGTGGTTGGTGGTAGAACGGAGTTTCCTTGGAAAGCAATTTGGAAAGTGAGGGTTCCAACTAGAGTTTCTTCTTGTTGGTTTTTTGTTTTTCTCTTGGGAGGCAACTTGAGAAGATTCCTTACTTTAGATCATGGTTTGGACAAGAATTGTCTAGACAATCTCCTATGCTTGCACAGAGTCATGTTGGAGGTTCTATCTAGCAAACTTTGGGCTTGGCAGGGCATTTGTTTACAATGGCAACAAGAAAAGGACTACCTCAATTTCTCTCTCTCTCTCTGTGTTTACAGTGGCAACAAGAAAAGGACTACCTCAATTCCCCCCCCCCTCTCTCTCTCTCTCTGTGTTGTTTGGTAGATTTTGGAAGGTGTGGAACAAGAGATCTTTAGATGGAAAGGAATCTTCCATTTATTTTTTATTGAAAATTGACTTGGCAGTTATAAACTTTTTGTATAGTGGATAATTGCAAAAGGATGCAACTGTCTTTGTTAATATAGCTGATGATTTACTTTGCGAATCATTTTGCATATAGCTTAAAGTTATATACTTTGGAGAACTGTCCTGCATATGGCTTTAGTTGGGCTCTTTTGCATGAGGGTTTGCACCCCTTGGTGCCTTATCGTTGAACTTTTTATATATAAAAAAAAAGTAATAACAACCTCAAAACAGTGAAATGACCACTCTGATGATACATAAAGGCAAAGAGATCGCTGCCCCATTCAAATGGAAAGAGCCATGGGATAGAACTTTATTTCACAGGTGGTTGAACATTAGGTAGACTCTGAAATAAGCCAATAAGCCACTTTCTTAGAAAGCAAAAGGAGCCATAACATTAAAGAGCTAGCTAAAAGCCCCAAACAGAAATCCAGTTCAAAAGCAACCCAGGAACCCGTAGCATTGTAAAACACATTAGAAAAGGCATCACACTTGGATGTCTCATTTATAACTTCCCTTTAACTCCCGCAGACATTTGCTTCATAAAATCTCTTCCATGTGCAATAGAAGTCACTCTTTGACAAAGATGCAAATTTTTAGCCAATTCTTTGAAAAGTGGATCTTGATGTGAGGGAAATCGATTTTTATGGTGACACCATCAGTGTCTGCAATTCCAGACCGACTATATTTGCACCAGCATCTAAATAACCAAATTGAGAAGAAAAGAAACACATCTTTCAACCCTTGGACAAACTTTTCACACAAATTCAACCACGTTAAGCTTAGACACTCTCCAGCCCTTCAGTTATATTATGTGTAAGAAGTAGAAACTGACCTAATTTAAACCCTTCCCTCCAAGAATCAAAGTCAAGGAAACAAATGAAAATCCTACTAATACAATTGAAATAAGAAACCTTGAAAATACTTCACACAGGAAATTTATTCAAGGACCTAAAACTCAAATAAAATTCCCTGTTTAAAGTTCTTACAAGATAAATGTTAGCAAAGCAGCTTACACCTATAATAGGTAATAATGGAGACTACGCATGCAAGATCCAATCTTTCAAATATTCTAATGCAAAGATCTCATCTTACCTGTCAATCACCAAAGAGCGTATATCTTTCACAGCCTCCTCAGATATCTAAAACAAACTCAAAAAAGGTACCGTCAGAGCAAATTGTCAGAATCAGACCCCAATAAAAGCAATTTATCACAATAAGCAAATAAACTAGACAATGCCAAATCACTAGACCAAAGGGAGTGTAGATGCAAACTAAGCACATGACTTCAGTTGGGAGAATAACTAAATTTGGTTCAAACTTGAATTAAGAAAGAATAAATGTAAAACAGCTAAGCATGTGACTTCAGTTAGGAGAATAACTAAATTTGGTTCCATATAGCAAGTAAGACTTTGGTTGGGGGGAAGACAAGTGCCTCTCTACAAGAAGCAAGTCTTTCGTAATGAAAATATATATATATATATATAAAGTAATAAAATTACCCAGTAAATCTCCAGTCCTACTTTTGAATATACATTTTGACACCCTCTTAAAATTAATTTCCTCAAAAACGGCTCAGCACCCCCTTGATGGCCATTTCATGAAACACCTACCCCTTCTTTTTCACTTTCTCAACAGGACATGAAATCCACAACGTCACAAAAACTCAACATGGAGTATCCCATTGGAACCAAAACTTATTCACAACCCAAGCTTCAATGACATACAGCTTTTCCAGTTTTACAAAGGATCGAAGTCTAGCCAGAAACATATCAAAAAATTTTATGTAAAAGAGCAAGGACTTATTTTCAGGAAGGGCAACACAAATGCACAAAACAGCACAAGTATGATAATCCAAAAAAACTGTCAAGACATCAAATCCACTATGAGGAAGAAGGGGTGCCAACCCATGTAAACAAAGAGCTCAATGTTGAGCCAAGGATGGAAGACACTTCCACACTGTACAAAAAGTATGGAACTTCCAACCAATGTTCAACGAGTGCCTAGATGGAAAACTCTTCCCCTTCAAAAGACATCTTTTCCATTCTTCTCCAACCAACCAAAAACATAGAAAGAGGACTTGGGCATGAGAAGATATTTGAATACTTTGCCATGCTTACAATTCATGCTCAACAGACCTCACTAAAACCCAGCTTAGCCCAATAGAGCCATAAGAAGAAGTCTAAAAGCTCTCATCCATAGTTGTTGAAGACGATTCACCACAATCTCTTCCTCCTTTTGGCAAAAAAAAAATCACATAGTGGCCAACACTTTACCTCTCTTCTTCGGTTCGAAAAAGCTTTCAATTCCAACTAAAGAAAGCAAGCCAGAGTGAAATTTTGCTTTCCAGATAGCTTCCCAAGGAAACCCATCTTACCACAATAATTCAACTCCTCTATTAGCCCATAAAATGCTCTTGCAGAAAATTTCCAACTTTTGACACCACCTAACCCACAAATGATCATAGCCCCCCCCCCCCCCCCAAAAAAAAAAAACTGACAAATTATCAAAGCTTGGCACAATGCTAGAATTGTATGACAAATTCGAAAAGTCAGCATACATTTCCTTCTAAATGAAAATGGCACACTAATGACTTATGATGGAAGAGGCGTATCTACTCTAATCAAATAGAACAGGCTTTGACCCAAAAAAATAATAATAATAATAAATAAATACATAAAAAAAATAGCACAGGCAAAACACTACCAGAAAGAAAGTTTAGGGGTTCAAAATTTACAAATGACAAAGTACGACTATGGCTCAACACTTCATCCTAACATCAGTGCATATTGTCACTGTGATGAAAAAATAAGCAATCCTATCTACTTCACTTCCCCAGACTAACACATCATTAAGTCTCCAAAGATGTCACTTTCAACATTTATTGAAGCAACCAATACAAAAAGTCCATACTATAGGTCGAGTACTTACCCGCTAAAAGGGGCTAAAAGTAACTGTTAGTAAAGATCAACAAGTAATTTAAAAGAACAACAGTGATGCCACTAGAGCATGTACAAGCAACTAGATAACTTCAGGACAATCTTACAGAAGAACAGCACCTACATGTAAACCATCAGTTCTGATGTATGTTATCAAACCAACTGCCTTGCCATCTGATAACTGTACCCCTTCGTAAAGCTTTTGCGCAAGCTGCATTCAAGAACTAATGTGAATAACATGATTAAAGCAGCTTCAATCATTTTGTTATTCAAGAACAAATTCATTCTGTTTCTATTTTCATTTTTAACCAACCAATAGGCAAAGTAGAGTTTTGGACTTCTAGAGTTAGGAAAAAAATCAAACATACTCTCAAATCTAAAGTTTCTTGTCAATCAATGACAAACACTTGAAAATGAAATTCCAACTTAGTTGTGGCACTTGATAATAAATATCTTAAAAAACTACAGAACTATGAGAGAGGAAATGTTTGCTTTGAGCAAATTCTTAAATTAAAAGTGTTATCTTTAGCTAAATTCAATTTCTTATTAGTGATTTTAGTTATCAATAGAAGAATGTTACGAGTAATATTAGGACTTAATAAAACAAGAAGAATAATATGGTCTTCTCTGATATCATGAGTCTAATAAAATTACTGCGGTTGGAGGTGCCAAGAGGGGGGGAGAGAATCTCGTTAAACATAACTTGAAAGAAAACAAAAAAAAAAAAAGATTAAACTTTAAGTTAGATTCAAAGTTCATGAAACTTCATTTTTTTAGCATAGTTTTTTTCTCATAGAATATAAATATGAGTAAAATGCTCTAATCTGATAATATACGTGCCAGCATGTATAGTAAAATGAGGGTTCAATAGAAGAAAAAAGACAAATAATAAAGAAAAAATGGAAAAGAAGAACAAAAATCAATTCTCCCTGCACGTCACTCATGTGTAAACGCCCAATAAGGCTGGGCCGTCTACCTTCTTTTGCAACTTTGGCATGAACTATAAAACAGCTCATGTGGTTTGGCAACCAGCCAAAGAGTGACACATGGTGCACTCTCAGAGAGTGTTGAGCATGGATCACACAATGGTGTTTCAAGGATACAAAAACATATTTACCTTCAAAATCAATCTCTCAGACACTCCGGCAAGCAAACAACTGAACAGTTCCACGTATATTACTATCTACAGCATGATTACCTCAAACTAGGCTTAAAATTTATGCACTTGGAAGTAAATTGCATGCTTCTTAACTTGCAAAAACTGTTTTTCCTGGTCAAAATATGCAGGCATCTGTTGAGAAGGTCATCAGAATTTTAAGGTTATAACCTTCATAGTGTATGTGGCTGGAAAATGTAATTTATTGGCAGCATCTTGCTGAAGAGTTGATGTGATGTAAGGTGTAGGAGGGTTCCTCCTCGTCTTGTTACTTTTAGAGGCAACAACTTTGAAACCTTCAGATCTAATCTTCTCTTCAATATCTTTTGCCTCTATATAGGAACCAATTGACAACTGATTCAATTTTGTCGAAGCAAAATATGTCAAGCGGGATGGGATAGAAATGGATTTTAGGGAAGGTTCCAAACTTCTTCTCTCAAAGTCAACCTCCAAACTCCAATACTCTTGCGGAACAAACTTATCGATTTCCATTTCTCGATCACAAATAAGTGCTAAAGCAGCAGACTGGACTCGCCCGGCTGACTGGCAACCTGGTAGTTTCCTCCATAATATAGGAGAAATATTAAAACCAATCAGATAATCTAGAGCACGGCGTGCAAGGTAAGCATGCACCAAGTTTGCATCTATTTCTCTTGGTGCCATGAGTGCAGCCTTGATGGATGATTCAGTTATCTCATGAAAAACAACTCTTGCTATAGTCATATCATCACGTAAAGCATCCTGCTGCTGCAACATCTCAATGATGTGCCAAGCAATAGCCTCGCCCTCACGATCAGGATCTGAAGCTAGAATTAGACTATCTGCTCTGAGAACCAAGACAGGAAGAAAGCATTCAGAAGCATAGTTAAATACCAAATTATTTGCCTTCCATACATCGATAGATGTCGCAGATAATAACATTAATGTATAACCTACTCTCAATGGTATGGTTTTCATATTCATAGATAGATACTTTACTATTTTCGTAGACTAAAATCTGGTTGAATCAAGTTCATGAACCATTCACTGAGCTCCTGAAAAGTCCCTTAAGTAAAACACTAGTATTTTCACTGAGAATTGTCATGAAGAAGTAAGTGGGATGGAAATCAATACCCGCTTAGGGCAACCTTGATACTCTTCAGATGGGTCCAAGCAGCAGAAGGCACCTCCCAGACCATACTGAAGTCATCATCAGGACGAACGGATCCTGATCGTGCAGCCAAGTCCCTTACATGACCATAGCTTGGAATAACTTCAAACATATCACCAAGATAGCCTTGAATAACCTTTGCTTTTGTAGCAGACTCTACAACCACAACAGATCTCCCCCCAGGAGGATAGAGTGACTTCGAAATCCTCTGACTCGGAGAACTCACTTTGTTGATTGCTTGTTCATTCTTTTCTCCCAATGGCTCAACAGATGTCTTCACAGATTTTTTCTTTGACTTTCGCACTTTCTTACCAGAACTTGTTTTTGCAAAAGCAGAAACCTCAAGGAGTTCCTTGGAGTCAGGATGACTTCCACCTGACTTGCCCTGCAAAATTAACACCAGTTAAGATATCACAGCATGATTTGTTTTTCTTTTTAAAAGTGCTCCTAACTATTCCCAGATTTGCAATCACTGACCTCCAAATTCGATGCAGACAAGGATTCGACTTTCTTCTGGTCTGACACTTCTGCTTGAGAAGCACTTTTAGAATCTTTCTTCAAAGGATCACGCTTTTGTTCTTTGCTTTTTTTGCTCCGTGCAAGCTCTCGTCTCCCTTTGCTCTTATCCTGTTTAGCACCGCTAGCAAGCGATGTCACAGATGATGAACCCAAGTTTACTTCTTTTGCTGTATCTGCAATTTTTTCTTGGATTTCTACTGAGACATCCTCCTTCGAAGATTCTGATACAATGGACGAAGAAGCAGCAGACTTTTTACTTTGAGCAGCTAACTGCTTTGCCTTCTTCCAATTTTTTTTGAAACCCTTAAAACCCAATCCAGCGGCACCTCTTATCCCATCCCTTACAAAGGCGTCATCATTTTGATTAACTGGTTGAGAACTTTGTGAGTAAAACCTAGTAGCCAAAGCTTCATTACCAGGGAATTTGACTCGAATGCTAAAGAATAAACCGTCTGCTGCGGTGCTCGAAAGTACAGGTCTAGAGTGAAAAGGGCCAAAAGACAGACCGCCGTGAAACCTTGTAAAGCTGTTACCAGCTTCCTGATTCTTAAGATGTTTAGTCATAAGCGCACTAGGTGCGCTTCGAGTTTTGAGGTTAGAAGACCTCGTAAACAGCTCTCCAGTACAAAATGAAGTTGAGCAAATCGACATTCCGCGATGATTAAGAAGCGTCCCCTGCTGCAACTGCAATTGCAGTTACAAACGACAAGTCAAATTAGCATAACCAATCAAATCAAATGACAGCACATTCATAACCATACGACGTTAACATGCGCAAGTGTTGTCAAACAAATGAATTTTCGACCCTTTACTCAGAAAGCATCAATGTTTCCCATTTCTACGCGCACTTCACTTCTCTTTCGGTTTAGCAAACGAACATGCTCCTACCATCTCCGAGGTATATAATACAAAAGAGTTAACACGGCCATTCGGCATAAACTCCCCATCATCCCCATCATTCCCAAAACAAAAAATCCAACCAGCACAGAGCAATGCCACGGAGACAAATTAATACTCCACTTCTTTTTTTTCTTTTTATTCATTTGGGTTCAAGAATTCAAATGGGCAGCTGAAACTGATGAGCAAGAACCTGAGCCACGGAGGTCCGAAGACGACGGAGCGAACACAATCGTGGGTCGGCGGCCGATATCGATAAGCTCCTACTTAGCCGGAGACTCATTGCAACGGCGGCGCTACCATTGGGCTATCGGCTTGCCACCGCCCATTCCCTCGCTTATCCTCCTCCCCCGGTACGCACTCGCGTCGTCGACGTGGGAAGCGTCGGGCGCGTGTTGAAGTTGCAGCAGCGGGAGAAGCAGAGAGTGGAGAGCGGCAATGGAGCAAGAAGAAAGAGGCTGTCGTGATGTCTGGTCGGTGAGGGTTTAAGGGGGAAGAAGGCATATCGTTGAGGAAAGGCTTTAGGCGCCTTTTAAAGGGTTGGACTTAACTGTCCGATTTTTCAAGATTCTTCGTCGGGTCGGGTCATATGCCTGTGGATCGGGTCCCGGCCCATGTGGAGTTCCTCTCTCTCTCTCTCTCTGGGTTGGACTTAACTGTCCGATTTTTCAAGATTCTTCGTCGGGTCGGGTCATATGCCTGTGGATCGGGTCCCGGCCCATGTGGAGTTCTCTCTCTCTCTCTCTCTCTCTCTCTCTCTCATGCTCTCATGGGAGGCCCCATTTGATCCTCCCATCTTGCCGGAGTTAGCAATGGAGAGCAACGATCCAGTCGGATTAATTCTACCACGAACCAACCTGACCCATTCAAGCTGCAATCAAGAATCCAAACCCAAAGTTCTCTCTCTCTCTCTCTCTCATGGGAGGCCCCATTTGATCCTCACATCTTGCCGGAGTTAGTGATGGAGAACAACGATCCGGTCGGATTAATTGTACCATGAACCGACCTGACCCATTCGAGCTGCAATCAACAATCCAAACCCAAAGTTCTCTCTCTCTTTTATGGGAGGCCCCATTTGATCCTCACGTCTTGCCACTTAGCGATGGAGAGCAACGATCCGGTCGAATTAATCATACCACGAACCGACCTGACCCATTCGAGCTGGCATCAAGAATCCAAACCCAAAGTGAGAATCAATATCATCAAGTGTGATGCAAGAGATACTAAATCCAATATATTGAAATGATTTACAAGATGTGTTGCATTGCAAATATTTATTATTCAAGTTAAAGGAAATTGAAGCATCAAAATAGGGATTCGCTCTTTAAGTAAATAAATTTTTATATATCATCGATTGTGCGATTCAAACAAAGAAATGTAAAATATATTGTGATTGGTATTATAGATTGATTCACAAATCATATAATTAACCACTGCTAATTATTTAATTTTATTAAATTTATTTAAGAATCTGACGGAAATGTCACTTACTCTATATAGATTTGGACTCTGCCACACGAAGTATCACTAATGATGTTCTATATAACAAGTCTCTTTTGTAGTTTATGGTGGGCTTCAATTCAAATAAGCCTATTTATATACCCATCATCCTATCGTCTTCACTTTAGATCGGGGATCTCAATTTCTGAAAGTGTGTTTGGCATCAAATTCACCAGAAAGGACATAAGAGGAGACACTTCCTAATCCGTCATCATCATTATTTGAGCAGATTGGTAATTATTTAAAAGAATGTGTAGTGGTACAAATGATCTATTCACTTTTATTGGAAGTTCGAGATCATCTCTCTACTTCTTTTTTCCCCTAAGTCGTCTCTTTACTTTTTGAAAAGGCATAACAGTCGTCTATTTTCCATTCTAGTGATGTATTTATGTGACATGCACTTGATGGTATCGAAGATTACGAACATGGATTTTTTTTTTTTTTGGTTGATAGAGACCTTTTCGTATAGAAGATTACTAGCATCAAAAGTCGTCTCTGTTCTCTTTATTGTGCCAAATCGCAGCATCCATGGCCTTTCACTCTTCTATTCTCTCATTCAACATCTCTCTCCATCTCTTCTCTTGCCACCTCAAGTTCACGGCTTTGAACTTACAGCCATATTTGCCGGAGCTTCCTCAATCTAGCTTCTTGCAGCCGCCATGGCCGCGAAGCTAGGGCTCAAGCTCTCACAGCAACGCCCGTTCGAGCTTTGACATGTGCCATCATGGCCGCTCGAGCTCTCGAAAGCCATTGCTGCTGCAGCATCTAGTATCACGTAACAACAGCTGTTACATATTGGACTAAATGAGTACACGAGCTAAGAGAGCGGGGAAAATAGATAGTAGGTTACTTATGCACTTCTTGTGCTTTCGAGGCTTTCTCAAAGATCCACGGTCCAGTTCTCTTGCTTACCCGTCTCGGCATACCACGTCCTTATCAAGATCTCTTAATTGACACCATTTACTCACCACAGTATGTTAACCCTTCTAGTCGGATAACGTCATTATCAAGATCTTTTAGTTGACTACATCATTTATTGTCGGTATCCATATTCTAGCGCATCATAACTTATCCTTAATATCTTTTGGATATCTTCTTCATTTTTAAATTACACACACAAAAAGGAACCTATAATCTCAGGAGTGACGATTGTATCATAGTACTCCACAGAAATGTGTAAAGCCTTCGTATGCATGGGTCTTCCGCAGGGAAATCCTCATCCGCAAAAGAGATTTGATCTTTTAGAAGGATAAGATCCAACAAACTTTTCCAATTGACTGTCATCTATGGATTCCGAAACGTGGACTTTAGTAAGCACAACAATGCATTCTTATGCTTCTCAGAGGACTTAAATAGGTAGATTTGAGTCGGTATCTTCCTCGGTTGGTTCACTACATTGAACTAGCTCATTTTCGCCCGCTTCTACAGACAATCCCAACCCACCGCTCATAAGTAGAGCCCTCTTCCGAAGCTTCATGTTGGAGCATGTACTCCTGAAAACGATGCCTTTAACTTTTTAGAAGATCGACAACATCTTTTGCCTAGCTCCGAGGAGGCAAAATTTTCAGACATTATGGGAATGGAGATTTGGCAATCCTCAGTTGCCTAGTAAATATTATATAAAGATCGTTATCGATAAGGGATGAGTGATCATTCCTGAACACTTTTGATTCCTACAGCCACAAATGAGAGTGGTTTAGCCCATGTCACCCATATCATAAATTGTTCGGGTACTAGTGTCCAGCAATCGAACAATCTTCGTCATATGATCATCAATTCCGATCAAAGTCTAAGGAAAATCTCCCTGAAAACCTTGTTATATATAACTCAGTCAGATCTGTTTCAACAACTATTCTTACAAATTCTCCTGGATACCTATCAAAAAACAACACACAAAAAATTAAACGGTTCTACAGAATCCCACTGGATGGAATCACCATTATCGGCAACATGTCACAAAAGGATTATAAACAAATCATGTTTCGATTCTACCTTTAAGGAGGATTACGGCAGCAAGATCTAATCGACAAGCTTTGATGGAGATGAAATTACACACCCATTAGCGATTTTCTCTGACTCCCATCCTTGGGAGAAGCTGACATCTCTGAGCGCCCGTTGCCCTGCCTCCACATCCCTCTGCTCAAAGCCCATCTTGATATGGATGATTCCTAATTCTTTTTCTTCTAAGTCCAATTCTTTTTTTATTCAATTTAGCTTCTAAACTTGAAAAACTCCACTCTATACAATCGTTCCATTAAAATTTTTAACACCATTGGTTTATGTCATCGTACTTTATGTTAACTTGACGTTAAATATGCCACACTGATACCTGCATGGCAAATGTATAATTTCCACATCATCTCTTTCAGCCTAAAAGGAAAGGAAAAAGAGAAGTAGAAAAAAATATTTGTCGACTAAGAGAATGGTGTGACAGTTTACATTACTATTTTGATTTAATAAACATTGACGTGGCAGTCCGTGTTAGCAAAATGCATATACTACGGCATATGTTTATATGGAACAATTTTTTAAAAGTTCGGAAATTAAATTGAACAAAAAAATGATTTGGAGACATCCTTGAATGTTGAAAAAAAAACTAGAGGGACTTTGTCATCATTCCTTTCAAGCTATGCTTGGCAAAACAAAGAGGCCTTTTATAAGTATCGTATTGATTAAATGCATTATAATGATGAATTGTAAAAGTCAAATCATTAGACATGTTTTTTTTTTTAAGTGGTTAATCAATGTTTGATAATCATCACAATCATTAACACAAGTTTTAGCATTCCGCTACGTTATACCATGGCTGCGCTTGGTTCAGTCTTGGGCATGGGTTTTGGGGAAATACAAATATCTTTGGCCTAGAGTGTTTTGGAGAAATGCAAATTGCGTTTGGTAAAACATTCTTTGCAAAGTTATTTTGGCATAAATGGTGTTTGGCAAATCTTTTTCTATAAATGGCTTTTGGATTTCATTTCTCTTTTTTATTAAAAAAATATTAAACTATTTGCTTACTCCAATGAACGTAAGGGTAGTTTTGGAATAATGAGAGATAAAATCGAAAAACTAAAAAATTTATGATAATAGTTTTGAAAAAAAGAGTAAATATTAAACTATTTGCCGACTCCAATGAATGTAAGGGTAGTTTTGGAACAATGAGAGATAAAATCGAAAAACTAAAAAATTTATGATAATAGTTTTGAAAAAAAAAAAGAAAGTAGTTTCAACATTTGACCTAAAAGCCCGAAACTGATCCATATCAACATTGGGCTTTCAACTTTTTCTTAAGGTCAACAGAAAGCCCCTTGGACAGGTTTGCCAAACACTCGAGTATTTTTTTCAAGGGGTTTTGGAAAGCTCATTGAGAAAACTGAATCAAACATACCCTAACAACAAATGGTAACCAAATGGGATTGAACATGTGCTTTTTGAGACATATGTAACGATAGTCTGCACGTTAGCAACAATTCCAGCACACCGAACTCTCTTTCCCTCTAGTTTTAAGGCCTTCTTCATCTTCCTTTTCTCTTTTTCCTCAGAAAATGATTTCTCCTTCCTTTTCTGTTTTCAGTGAAATGATTCTCTCTCCCCCACAGAACGAATGATGTGCTTTACTTGCTTTTACCTCGAAATTCGAATGGTAACTTGGAAAGAAAGAGAAGACTTGGGAGCTTGGAGGGCTTTTCTGTTAATGGGGAGCGACAAGACTGTGTAAAAGGGAGGAGGATCGTACTACTACTTGGAACAACAAGAATATATTGGGGCATAAATCTTTTTATCCTACTTTATGTCGTGATCTTCTTTGCCCGTCACATGGCTCCCATACTTATTGCTTTATCTTGAGGCACGCGACAAGGCACAAGATAAGGATCAGGAGTAGTCAATGGAGAAGCACTTCTCGTCTTGAATGCTATGTATGATGCTGTAACGAGTTGTGACATAGAAGAAGTTTAGATTTTGGTAGGGAAATCATTAAGTAGGACGATATCTTTTGCCATTCTAATGTGCATTTTCTTTTTTTGGATAGATAAAATGGTGATGGAGGACAGTCGACGCTAGCAATCCTCTTCTAAAGCCATCATAAGGATTTCAAATCCTTCCGAATAGTTAGATCAGCCCGTAATTAGTCCTTACCACCCATGATAAAAAAAATTTAAGGTTGACAAGTCCATCATGGCTATACTATTGAGGTATGAGTCAGAGAACTTCTCCTCATTAAATTTTACATTCACGGAAAACATATAATTTGGCCTTGAAATGCAATGTAAACTCTAAAACCTAAATGGATGATTTTATATTACAAAGTATCACATTGATACGAGTTTTAGATTTCAAAATTCCCTACTCTTAAAGTTATTTTATTCTGAGACAGGCCTCGTTTGCTTCGAATATTAGTCACATTCTTACACACGACTTACACACGACCCAGGTAAGTCACCGGGCAAGTGCCAAGAAAATATAAAACAGTCCTAACGAATAACGTCCGCAACCCAAATTAAAAACAAATAAGTGTCCAGAAACTAAAATCACTCGAATTGAGGTCATGATTTTTTCATATGACTAATTATAATTGCTTCTTGATCAATGTAGATGATCTAGATGTAACCCAGTATATCCTTAGAACTTAGATAATCATGTAGAATGATGGTACTCGAGTTCATCGCAAACGTGAGTCACAAACTATAATAACGCAAAATGAAATTTTACATATTAAAAACTTAAATGCTCAGTTATTTTTGTTTTTTGGCTAAGCATGTAAATAATCTAGTACGGTCAGAATTTATACATTCGTAAAAGTAGAAATTTCTCATATAACTGTTCTATCTAAAAGTAGTTCTTTTAATTCTTCTAATCTACCCAATGCAACTCCTCCAAATTCTTACGGTTCCTCTAGTCCAAGGAAACGAGGCTCTTGACCATTCCGATAGGAGAGTGAATTCATTCCAATTTGGAAAGGTTGACAGGCCAAGAGCGCACCCTGAATATGCACAACCATTAAGCATGAGAACATTTAGCTGCTTTGCCACATGGAGTAGTGAAGAAATTTAGGATTTAGCTATCGAAAACAAGTGGAGGTCGAAATGATGAGAAGAGGACATGCTTGTCCATCTTATTATGACTGAACTCCATCTTCCCCAATACTTTGAAGTTGTGCTCCACGACAAATTAAGGACGACTAGATTTCTTAGATGAAAAATGTTTGTGACAAGAGATGTAGGGCAACTCTACCAAAAAAGCCATCTTAATTCCAATAGTAATTTCTTACAATCTCCAATAAAATGCACACCTCTTGCTATAAAGAACCTTTAATTCTACAAAAAATTGGAGACATTGAAAACTCGCTACTGACATTCACATTCACCTTTCATCATAGCCCTGATCGATCTGTTAGAAAAGAAAGAGTCAACGAAAAGCAAGTTCATTTTCATTCCCATAAAGTTGCTGAGTTGGAATCCCATTATAAAGGTAGCTTCAAAGCTATTCTTTCTATAGCGCTTGCTTTTCTCGGGAATTTCGATTAGCCCTTTAACCAGCGCTTACAATCAATTTTGCATTTTTCGACACCCTTGGTCGACTATTTCATCTGTGCCGTCTCTTTCAAAACAAATGGCACGAACCTTTTTTGGAACCCTACAAGCAAAGCACCAGATATCATAGTATTGCATCATATGTTAAGAGAAAAAGGTTCAGGCCAACACAATATCTATAACATATTACTTTGACACATTTCCTCATATATGAACCTTTACACATGGAATTACATTTGAACATAACCACATCGCATAGACAACTTCAGACCGCAAAACAAGCACAATGAAAACAGTAATAGATGTCATGACGAACACAAGGAGTGGCAAGATTAGAACTTGTGACCCTTTCTGATGTCATTTTAGACAATTTTTTCCCTTTGAAGATTAAGCTGTTAAAAGCAACCCAATAATATATAGTACAAAACCAATTAAAAGAAACTAATTATCTACTTTCTCATAATATGGGGTTGATAAACGGTCTTTTTGGTAAAGATGTGGCTTTATTTTAGTTGTTCATGTTATGACCGTGCGGTGAAGCATTGAAATTTACGTGCTTGGAATACATGTTTCAAAGCTGCAACATCCCTTTTTCATTTCCAGATTCTTTAGATTTACCACAAGAAATTTTTCATAAGGGTATTTAGAAGAGAGGGGAAGAGAAATATCCCTAGAAAAAGCAGCATTCTTGCCATTATGGGATTAATAGGTAAGAAGTAACAAATGACAACAGATGTTACATTCTGAAGTAAACGAGAACATAAGAGCTACGAGTGCAGGGAAAAATAGATAGTAGGTTACCTTATCTGGTTCTAATACTTTCAAAGCTTCCTCAAAGATCCGTAGACCAGTTCTCCAAGCACACTACGTCCTTAACAAGATCTCTTAATTGACTATATCCTTTATTCACCGCCTTGACGGTATATTTTCATCGCTGCCATATGCATACAACATACTCACCAAGATCTCTTAATTGATTATATCCTTTAATCACCACCCATATGATATCTAAGCTTTAGTTCTTCAACCAAATTGAATATGCACCACAATCCCCAGCAAATTTTCTATCCATGCCAATGAAAAATCAAGCGGTGCGTCATAACTTATCCTCAATATCTTTTGGACATCTCTTTGAGACTATTTTTTTTAAATTTTTAGGCACTTCCCATCTTTTCTTGTTAAATTATACAAACAAATATGAACCTATGACCTCAAGGGCTAAAGGAAGTCTTTCTAGATTTATCTTAAAAGGCAACTTCCTCGAGTTCATACTTGTAACGTAATCCAAATTTCACCTTAATTAAGCATAGCTTTATATCCATACGTGACGATGATCTTACTTCCCAGCATAAACCAATTTCGCTCTCTGGTCATAGCATGTAGATGATGCTTATGATCCACCTCATCGAGAAGAATGATCGATCGTTTAATGAATATCTGGAAGAAAGCTGCGATGCGCAAATCCTCCCAAGGTGAATATGATTTTGCCAATGCCACCCATGCCGTAAATTCCAATTGCTTGGGTACCAGTAGTATCCAGCAATCCCCTAATCTTCTTCATATGATCATCAATTCCAACCAAAATCTCAGGAACATCTACTTGAAAACCTTGTCGAATCTCAGACAGAACCGTTTTACCAACCATTCTTACAAATTCTCCTTGGTGCCTATCAAACAACAACACACAATAAATTAAACGATTCCACAGAATCCCATTGGACGAAATCGCCATATGAGCAACATATCGCAAAAGGATTATAAATAAACTATATTTCGATTCTACCAATGAGGAATCTGGGATTACAGCAGAAAGATCTCATTGAAAGAAAGACAACAAGTGTAAATGGAGATGAAATTACATACCCGTTAGCCATTTTCTCTGATTCCCATCCTTTCAAGATGCTGAGATCTCTAAGCCCCTGCTGCCCTGCCTCCACCTCCCTTTGCTCAAAGCACATCTCGTGTGAACAGAAGGGTATGACCACGTGTCTCGCGCTCTTCCTGTTCTCCATCATCTGAACAAGCTCGCAGAGGCGCCGTTTGCTGGCAGCGTAACCCTCAGAGAGGATGGGGATCGAAACCTCGGACCCCGCCACTTGAGGCTGCGAGCTGAAGTGGCTGCTCATCGGCAGGTGCTCGGCTTCGCTGAACACGGAGATTGGCACGGTCAGTGCCGCGTCGACGAGTCCAATGTAGAGGTGATCGGCGATACCCTTGCGAGTATCCGAACCTCTAAAGCTCAAGAACACGACATACTCGTGCTCTGTTGACCCCCGACCGCTCCGACCTTCGCTAGAGCTCGTGCTGTCGGCGCTCATCATGCTCTCGAGCAAAGAAGCATCCGAAACTTGGTGGACGTTGCATTTGGTTGGCGGCTCTGGTTTTTCCCAGAGACCTTTCGGTTCACTCTCTGTTTGGAGAAAAACCCTAGCCTTGGAACCACCGATGGGGTGAGCTCTGGAATGAGGGATGATATATATACACTACAAAATGCTCGCCCTAAATGATTTTTTTTAACATTTTCTCCATGGATCCATTTCTAATTGGAATAATTATATGGGTGATCCTTTACTTTTTCTTCAAATCCAATGTCCTGTTATTTTTTTTTTGTTCTATTTAGTCTTTGAACTTCAAAAACTTTACTTAACTAGGTGATGTTAAATTCGTCATATTGACATCCTAGTGATTTGCATGTGGTTTCCATATCATCTCTCTTGACCCAAAAAGAAAAGAAAAAGAAAAGAGGGGAAAAAGGTTTATTGACTTAAGAGAATGGCGTGATAGTTTACATTACTTTTTGGGTATAATAGACATTGATGTGGCAATCCACGTTAAAAAAAAAAAAAAAAAAAATGCACATACTATGGCATATGTTCAACAGGATGACTATAAAATGAACTAGAGTTCGGCAATTAGATTAAAGGAAAAAGGGTTCGAAGACAGCATCTTGAAAAAAAAAAAAGTTCAAGCACCGCCCATGTTTTTATCCCTTTTTTAAAGTTATGCTTATTTGGCAAAATAAGGAGGCCTTTTATGAGTACTGTGTAGATTAAATGCACTATAAGCGTTGAACTGTAAAAATTCATTCGTTTGACGTGTTCCCAATTTTAAGAGGTAAATCAATTTGACTCATTTGGTAATCATCGCAATCAAAATATCGAGTTTTAGTAGTTCCACTACATTGTTCTATTGATCATAGATGGTAACCGAATGAGATTGAACAATGAATGGAACTATGAAAAAATTAAGTTCAAGTTATATGAAAGCATGTCGGTCATTGGATAGACAAATGAAAATTAATTCTTTTCACTATACCCATAACACAAGAATCAAATGAAAATCGAAACGCATGCTGTTTTAGACATATGGAATAATAGTCTATAACATTTTACCCATTGACCAATCGATCCTCAACATTTTATTTTGATAATCAGTTAGGACATTTTATTTTTTATTTATTTAATCCGTCATAAAAAAAAAATAGTGTGATTGTTGTATGTTAGCAACAATTCTAGTACACCTGTCTCCCTAGTTTGAAGGCCTTCTTCATCTTCCTTTCTTTCCTTAAAAAGATCTCATCTTCCTTTTCTGTTCTTAGAGAATGATTCCATCTTCCTACGAAACGAATAATATCTCTACTTGCCTTTTTCTCAAAATTTGAATGTTGTGAGCTGGAAAGAAAGAAGAAAAGTTGCATTTTCTCAAAATTTCAATGCTATGAGCTGGAAAGAAAGAAGAAAAGTTGTTTTTTTTCTCAAAATTTGAATTCTGTGAGTTGGAAAGAAAGAAGATAAGATGCTTTTCCAATGAGCCAAAAGACATCAAAGATGACTTAGTTTCACATGGATGAACAATTCTTAACATAGTTTCAACAACTAAGAATCTAGAGAGTTGCCATGCCTAGACTATACTCATTCTCCAAGAAGGAAGAAGATCAAATAGTATTGAATTTAGCAATTTTACTTTTTAACTTGATTTGGACAACCAAACCTCAACCTATCAACCTACTTGAGTGTTGGATCTTTGAGAGCTCTTGGTGAAGAAAATTGAGAGAAAATAATTGAAGTGTAATGGTAAGAGGGGTTCGGCCGACGGCCAAGAGGGGGGGGAGAGAGAGAGAGAGAGAGAGATGCCAAACCCTTTTAATCTCTATTTTGCATGTTGGTTGTCAAGTGTGATAATCATCAAGAACACTTGGTTCATCCTTGCTTGTTGTTTAACACTTGTGATAATCCTTGAAGACATTTGGCTTGCTTTACTAGATACTTGTCTTTCATGAGAAGGTTAAGTTGTTAGGATTAGTGAACAATTGTCCACTTTCATGCATAACTTGCATTTATATTTTGGAAATTTAGAATAATTGAATTACCAATAACAGCCCTCTCTGTCTAATTCCAAAGATCACTTATGTGAACATGTCCTTAATGTCACATTGGTAGGATTAACATGCACAATGTATCTTTTGATTTTCTAAAGTCATGAAATCACTGGAGACAAGTTCCATTCTAATAATCGCTAAACAGGAGATTGAGAGATTGTCCACTCTTGACATATGACCTAGTTAATGCAGAAGGCGAGTGATCGAACAATAAAATAGATAGAATAAGAAAATAAATTAGACACTAAATTTACATGGTTCCACAAAGAGACCTACGTCTAGAAAGAGTAGCAACGAATGTACTATAGATCAAGCAATATAATGGAAATTATGTGCTGGAGTCACTCAAACACTCATGATATTTTCCAAGCCCCAATTGCACCCAATAGCATATGTAGTGTTTAGCCCACAATTTCTTATGAAATAATCTCTTAATCTTGCAAAAAAATTATACATGCAAATCTTACCACAAGATTTAATCAACTTCAACATTAAAAATTATTGGTGTAATTGCACGGTCAAGAAAAATAAGATAATCCATGTAAACCACTTGTTTGAAACAATGCTTCAATATTTCTTCTTAATCAACTTCGGATAGACTGGAAAAACCCCATAATCCAACATACGTGTGTGTGTATAAGCCAAGAGTGACTGAGTCCAAAGCAGAAAACCAACGCAGAGCAAAAATTGGAAACAAAGTCCAAAATTGAGACTTTCCTTTTTATTCTTCTGATCTGCAACATGGTGCAGAATATGCTTAAAGATAAGCCACACAAAAGTCCAAATTCGATCGGCAAAATTATACCCAAGTTGACCGACCGAATTTCTGTCCAATTAAAGTTCACATTAAACTTTCCAATAATAGTCCAAAAACAATCCAAATGCAAATCTGTTATAGTATTTCCTTCTCTATTATCTTGGTGGATTCCAATTTGACCATCAAGAAAGATCCAATTGAACTTTATCGCCAAAACAAGAAATATGTATCTTCACAACACAAATTCGATCGTTGGGTCAAGATTCGTATATAAGGTTCAAACTCAAGATATATTTTAACAATCTCAACATTGGCTCAACGATGAGCCAAGTCACAATCGCTTTGCCAAAAAAAAAAAAAAAAAACTCTATTGCCATTCTCCCATAACCCATAATACGCTCAACCGCCATACATATTTTCCAAGTCCAAGCCTCGCTTGAACTTCGCCATAACTAAGGACCTCATCATAATACCAAGTTGACATACATCTTTAACTGCTTCGCAAAGATTTTCCATTGCATTCTCATTAATTGTAGATAAAGCAAAACCATTGTTGCATCCATATATTTCAAGACATAGCATATGTACCTTGTCAATATCAACAGTTACATCAACCGTTAGTTTTATAAGCTCTACCTCACTATGAACACCATCTATATCGATTACTTCACTAGTACTTGTAACCCATTACCTCAAGAGTTTCTAGTTGCACTCTACCTCAAGCTGAACACCGTTTAGATCCGTAAAAATACTACTAAAATCACTCCTAGCTAGAAGTACTAGAGATTTGTCAAACGTAAAGTGAATTTAACTCCGGGCACCACAGCTAATAACCCCGCTCATCTCGTGCATAGCTTAGGAACATGTACTTTCTTATCATTCCATCAAGCTTACTATCACTCACTTCAACATAACATGGGTAATTAAATATTCTAAAAATAGAATAATCAACAACGTTACTTGACCACACTTATTTGAGGGACCGACATCCAATTGAGGTAAATGGGGATCCATTTATCAGGTAGCTTGCTGTACTAAACGCATATGCGAGGAATCTCTAGTCATACCAACATTAGGGAGCTTTTTATGGGCCATCTCTAGTAATGTTTTGCTCATCAATTTCGCAACATGTTGTGGTCTAGTAACTATTCTATGGTGTCTCATTATGCTTTCCTTCATGCAAATTTATTTAACAGCTTCAACTCCATGTTACTGTCAATCCGCACATGCTTGATCATTTTACCAGTCTCATTTTCAATCAAAACTCTCGATTGCATGATCCTGATAACAGTATCAAACTTGTGCCTAAGCACAAACATCCACGTTTTCATCAAATAGTTATCAACAACCGTTAGCATATATTTGACACTTTTTCTTGAAGAAAACCACAACAATCTATGAACATTTAAGTAAATTGACTTTACAATTTTCATGGTTTCTTTGACAATCATACTGAAATGCACTTTCCGTCGTTGATCTAAATCATAACATTTTCATACATTCAGTTTGTTAGCAACATAACCAAATAGCGAATTTCTTTCACTTAAAACGTTTAAGCTTCTCTTGCTAGTATGCTCCAAATGTATATGCCACAATTCAAACTCTCAAACAAATGTATTCAACATCTCTATGGCAAAGACCGTCAGTATCTCACCTTGAAGCTTGTACAAGCCACCGTGCTTGATTCTTTTCATTATCATCAAATCACATCAAATAATTTTCAAAATTCCACATTATGAAATATATTGATACCTAGCCGAATCTAAGGCACTTAGGAAAATTAAGTTCTTCTTCAACTCTAAAACATGTCTCACTCTAATCAATGTTCTCACGATACCATTTTACATTTTGATTCTAACATTACTCATATCGCATTCAGCGTTATTCCCCAATTGTACTTTACTATTATCCATGCACTGATAAGTAGTAAACTAGTTTCTATTTGATGTAGCATGAAAAGAACAACCATAATCCATAATCCATCTATCAAACGATGAATAATCAATGATAGACAATACATAATTAACATTATTAGTTACAATCACAACATCATTTGCCAAATCAATTATAATTCCCTTACCTTTATCATTCTTCAGCTTAAGGCAATTCCTTTTAAGATGTCCTCTCTTAGCACAACTCCAATAGACAACATCACTAAACCTAGACTAATTATGCATATTCATATTAGTACTACTCCTACTAATATATGTTATAGATCTTCCTTTATTTTCACCTACTAAAGCAACATATATAGGTTCACCAAATTCTCTTTTACAGATGTTCTGACTCATAATCAAATCTCGAACCCCATCAAATGTTAAACTAGTCAACCTAGAGGAATTACTAATAGCAGTAACAGTAGCGTTCCAACCATTAAGCAATGAGGACAATAGAATCAAAACACATATGTCATCTTTAACATCAATCTGAACTAAACTTAATTGACTAACAATCATATTAAATTCATTAATATGATATGCAACAGACGCCCCTTTGCTCATCTTCAAGTTATATAGACGTCGCATCAAATAGACCATGTTGATAACAAATGACTTCTCATACATATCCAATAAGGCTTTCATCAAATCATCAGTGGTCTTCTCCTTCACGTTATTAAATGTGACGTTACGAGTCAACATCAGCCGAATAACACCCATAGCTCGTCTATCCAGCAAATCTCAATCAGCTTGCTTCATCATCTCTAATTTCTCTCCAGACAATGGCAAGTACAGTTTTATCTGGTAGAGATAATATTCAATCTGCATCTTTCAAAAATCAAAATATTTCCCATCAAATATGTCGATTCTCACTTTTCCTTCTTTTATCACCATTAATTTGCTTCAATTCAGACAAGTTGCCTCTGATACCAATTGTTGCGGAAAACAAGCGATAATAGACAAAGTAAGACAATAACTCAAATGTCAGATTTACGTAGTTTAGTCATTGAGATCTACGTTTATGGGAAGAGCAGTGATGAATTCACTATAAATTAGGTGATACAACGAAAATTACACATTTGAGTCACTCAAACACTTATGGTGTTTCGCAAACCCTAATTACACCCAATAACACACGTATTGTTTAACCCCACAATTCCTCATGAAATAATCTCTCAATCTTACGAAGGAATTATACACGTAAATCTTACCACAAGATTTAATCGACTTCAACATTGGTGTAATTGCACGAACAAGAACAACGAGATAACCTACGTCAAGCACTCTGAAAATAGCGCTTCAATATTTCTTCTCGATCAACTTCAGAGAGATTGAAAAAATCCCACACTTCAATATATATAAGCCAAGAGTGATCGAGTCCAAAGCAGAAAACAACGTGGAGTAGAAATTGGAAAAAAGTCCAAAATAGAGACTTTTTTTTTTGTTCTTCCCAATCCGCAACATGGTGCTTAATATGCCTAAAGATAAGCCGCATGAAAGTTCAAATTTAGTCGGCAAAATTATGCCCAAGTTGACCGATCGAATTTCTGTCCAATTAGAGCTTACATCGGACTTTCCAATAATAGTCCAAAAACAATCAAATATAAATATGTTATAGTATTTCCTTCTCTATTTTATTGACCAATTCCAATTTAGTGTCAAGAAAGATCCAATTGAACTTTATCGCCAAAACAGGAAATATGTATCTTCATGGCACAAATTCAGATGTTCAAAAATAACAATTCACCTTAGCTCAAGATTCGTATATCGAGCTCAAACTTAAGACATAATTTAACACTAGTATCACCATTTAGTGACTAGTGTCATCCGTCTCCAACCGCATTCATTCCAACATTGATTCACAAACTCATTTTTGTGTTGCTCGTCCCTTGAGCATAAACTATTACATCTAAACTCTGTACCTAATAATAATAATATCAAACTTCACGTGTTAATTATAATTATTGGATAAGTAAAATTCAAGATGTCACAGGCTCCCAAAGGCTTCTGGGATGGCAAAGAGGGCAAGAATGAAACGAATTGCACGATGAACAAGAGGAGAGCATGCCTTGGATATATGTGTGAAAATTAGAATTAACTCACAAATGTGCCTTTTGACGTAAGAGCAAGCTTTGCTTTGAAACTCCAAAGTTAAGCGTATTTAGGCAAGAGCACCACCAAGATGAGTGAACTCCTAAGAAAGTGATTGTCTATATGTCAAGGAGGTTTGATATGGGATAGGACAAAGTGAACAATACATCGAGTAACTTCAATCCAAGGGTCACATAACAACTCCTAAATCAGACCTAATAGTTCAAATTTCACATAACTTTAAATTTATGCCCTAATTCTAAAATTTATTCCAATTAGATGAACACAGGGCTTAAATTCTTATCAAGCATTGTGAAATGGAGTTAATCTAGCTTGGCGAGGCATCTAGGCATAAGTTTTTTCCTTTCTCTTTTTCTCTTTCTTTCCTTTCTTTTCATTTTTCGTGCTTCCTCCCTTCTCGATGCGCGCTTTCCTTTTATATAAGCTAGATGTCCTCTTCTCTTCTTTTATTTGACTAGTCAATTCTTTTATTTAAATTTCAATGCCACATTTGACCGAGTCCAAAAATAGAATGAAGGTAAGTATTGGTAGTAGTCATGGCTACTAAAGCTTTGTGCCTATGGGCATGACTGCTTTCTCCTCTTTTCTCTATATTTGTGCTATATCATGACTTACATGGCCTTTCTTCTATTCTCTCCATCAACATTTGTTTCTCTTCTCTTACCACCTCAAGCTCACGACCATAATTGCGTCAGTTTTGAGTGCATGGCCATAATGGTTAGAGCTTCGAACTCCTATCTATAGCTACTATATGTAGATACTCATGGCCCTAGATGCTTAATCTATAGTTTGCAACCACCATGACTCTAGAGCTCAAGCTTGAGCCTAGAGTTGCGAGCTCGAGCTATAGCTATTTGAGCTTTGACGTCTTGTGGCCATGGTGGCCATTGCCACTCAAGCTTTGATGTCTCACTGTTATGGATGGTTGAGCTTGAGCTCTTGAATGCCACAGCTACTGCCCTAGATCCACAATCTCATTGTTAGAATAATATAAAATTGATTGTTGAAGATTTGAGCACATTGGTTACTCGGCTCTAGATTTAATTGTTAGTATTCTTCAAATACCTTGATTTATGGTGGGTATCAAAGATAGAAATGGCATCCACCAATTTTGTTCAATTGCAACTTCCAAAGTTGAATGAAAAGAATTTTAACAACTAGTCTGTCCAGATGAAGGTTCTATTCAAATCATAAGATTTATGGAATCTAGTGGAAAACAACTACCTCGAAGTGGCTAATGCTGAAGAATTTAAGGCTTTAAGAAAGGAGGAGAAAGATTCTTTGGTGGAGTTTCAGAAGAAAGATCAGAAAGCATTTGCATGCAATTTGAAAAAATATCAAGTGCGGAGACCGCAAAAGAAGCATGGGATGTTTTGCGAAACCCTTACAAAGGCGATGATCGTGTTCAACGAGTGCGGCTTCAAACACTTCGAGGCTATTTTGAGTCTTTAGCGTGATGACTTTGAATCATCTAAGCATATTTTGGTCATGTGCAAACCATCATTAACCAATTGAAGGTTAATGGTGAAGAACTCCAAGATATACAGGTTGTAGAAAAAATCTTGAGGTCTTTGACTGAAAATTTTGATTATGTCATTGCAGCAATCAAGGAAGGGCAAGATGTATCAATCCTAACATCGGAGCGGTTGACAAGTTCATTGTGCTTGCATGAGCAAAGAATGAATCAAAAGTCCATTGGTTCAAATATCGAGCAAGCATTGCAAAGCCAAGTCGCTTCATCAAGTCAAGGAGGCTATTAAGGCGGTCAAGGCCATAGAGAAGGTCGAGATATTGAAAAATATAAAACACTTGACAAATCAAAAGTCAAGTAGTTTAAGTGAAATAAATGTGGACATTACAAACCCGAATGCCAAGCAAAGGCAATGTACGAGCAAGTGGAACACACACATGCCACAAATGTTGAGGAATATATGGTGAGTAAAAGATTAATGCACCTGAGATCTATTAATCTTGAAGCGGAAGCGTAAACACAATGTTCCACGCGCAAGTCCTTCTCCTCTATTGCCCTCCGTATCACTAGCTCAATGAGGTGGCCCCCTCACGTGTAGCGTTAGGTAAACACCCCTTAGGTGAGGATACATGTGAGAATTCAAGTTAGGTAAACAATCTTTGCAGATGTGTCCTAATTTCAATATCAAGCAACTAAGGCTTCCATCATCTTATAGCAGTGCAGTCTGTAGGCAAACATTTTTTCAAGTGTTCCAGAATGGAACGCTTCATAGACAGTAAGCAAATTCAATTGCTCTTTTCTCAAGAACAAATCATATGTCCACAACTTAAAATTTGAAAAACCTCAATGGTGACAGAATTACCATTTACAGAAAATGTGACTGAAAAACAAGCAATATATAATTAGCATCATATGAGCATTGTGTAACTTGACGTACAAGTACACATCCAGAGAGTTATATGCAAAATCACATAATCACCTTTGGGCAGAATACATGACATGCAATTGTACACTCCCCACATGATAAGGGTTATGAGAATATATTTCAATCTTTGTGAATTCATCACCTTTGGGCATATGAACCATTAGGATCAGTCACTCCTCCACCACACTATCATGTATCCCTCAATGAACTAATACACAATCACCTCATTTGGGAGTATAACTATGCATTAGACCAAGAGACATCCCAATCAAATATATGAGATCGAAATTTCTCAAACCCAATCAAGTGTGCCACTTTGGCGATCACAACTAAATTGAATTCTTAAAATTCTCTCATACCAGGGATATAATCTTTACTACTCACATACATCATATACATGTGATTTTAACTTTAGTGATAAGAGCATGTTATCACTAAAATCACATATCATACTAATTACATTACTTTATCTATTAATAAAAATTAATCATATATATACAGCGAACCTGTTAGACAGATTCCAATGAGATCATTGATCACGGTAACACAAGAAACTTCTCATAACAGAGAATAAAACATATATTATACACCCCAATTATATATTACCAGAACAACATAAAAAGAATGCTGATCTAAAATATCTCTCACAAATTAACATCAATAGTAATACAAGATACACCAAATCGACAAGTTTGACAGCTGATTTATTATCATTCATGAGTTCATAAGGCAAAAATGACTACAAGGCCAACAACTAATTTATTAATTAATTTTAGATAACAAATATCATTACTTCAACCAGTGGCCTATAAATTGAGTCAAATCACAGAACTAAATATCTAAACTATAACAGTAGATACTATTGCTCTGCATAAATATTGTCATACTCCTTAACCATAAAAATATTCAACTTGATAGACATTAACAAGCGACCAGATGAATTCATGTACAATATGCAGTAACTTAATCGACATGCATTACCCACATACAGCAGATATATAAATCAGTACAATCAGTTTGGCCACGAGTTCTTAAGATATCCATCATTCAAAGATTACTAGCGTGTCAAGGAGTATGCATGAGCAACAAAAGTTTCATAACATTTATTGTTTCTCATCAGCTCAATACATAGCTCAATTACTATTCCATAATGATTGTATCTCATTAAGCTGGCTTCAATTCACAATAAAGTTTGATTTTTATTGATGAATTACACCTTTATAATGATTATGTGATAATATACCTATAACCCAGCACTTGTATTTCCAAAATCACAGAAAAATACAAGAAAAAATACACAAAAATTCATTTAAAATACACGTATTTAGGGTTTTATATGCAATTTCACATCAATAAAACCATCAAACATATAAAATAAATATACCACGGGATAGGAAATTACCATACGAGTCCAATGCCGCCAACCACGCGCTGATCGGAGCCTCCACGTGCCCACATGCACTGCCTGAGTGTGCGGCGCGTGGAGCTCACGCGTGGCGCGCGTTCGACGCCCAGGCGGCGCGTGGCCGCGTATGGGGGCGCGTGCAGCCTCCTCCGGCGATGCACCACCGACCGTCTTGCTTGTCTCGTTGAGCCCAGTCCGAATTTGTGATTTAATTTAATTTTTATTAAACGAAAAGTCTCGAAAATCACAAATTATGGAAATATCCGTTCTAATTAGGGCTAATCCGTACAAATTATGACAAAATGAATTGCATTCAAGTTCTAGGGTTATGGTTGCTCTGATACCACATATAAGACGCAAATTGCGTAATCCCAATATCTCCATAACTAGAACAAGAACACACATCCAAAGAGTAAAAGATTAACGCACCTATGATCCATTGTTCTTGAAATGGAAGCGGAAACACAATGTTTCCACACGCAAGTCCTTCTTCTCTATTGCCCTCCGTATTATTGGCTCAATGAGGCGGCCCCCTCACGTGTAGCGTTAGTTAAACGCCCCTTAGGTGAGGATACGTGTGAGAATTCAGGTTAGAAAAGAGACTTGAGCACTATTTATAGAGTTTTCAACCAGTCCCTCTCATTACGGGCCAAGCTCAACTCGGCCCACACTAGCCAGCCCATATTAGACTAATTAAGAAATCTTCTATCTCACCTTAGACCAACCCTGTTTTATGGTAACCGTAAAAACAGTAAATTACAATATCAATTAATTTAGTCCACATTAGGAAAACTCTTACAGTAAGAAGGATGACCCAAGCACCATAGACACCAATATATGTCTAGTTGAAAGGAGTTATTCTCGTAGTTGGATGAGACGGGTCTTGGCGAAGTCAACTTCGGAAATAAATCAAAAATTCCTATGATGGGTAAAGTAGATGTTTACTTTGTGCCAAGACTTTTTTGGAATTTGCCAAGTGTTGGGCAACTTTCCAAAAAAGGTCTTGAAAATGGAGTTTGCACCATCAAAGGTGTTGGTAACGAGTTGATCACGATGGTGCAAATGACGAAGAATCCAATGTTTCCCCTAACTCTTTAGACAAAGAGTCTCTCAAGTTTTCAAGCGATGATGAAAGAAAGCAATTGGTTGTGACATATCCAGTCCAGGCATCTAAATTTTCATAGACTAAAATTACTAGTTCAGAAAAAGATGGTGATCAACATGCCATTGATTGACTAACTGTCCATGTGAAGGATGTCTCGTTGGGAAACAACATCAGACTCTTCTCTAGTTGAAAAGGCCAAAAGAGCAAAACAACTATTTGAGTTGGTACAAATAGACATGTGGCCTTGTTTAGGTGAAGTCATTCAAACGGAAATGGTACATGCTAATTTTACTATAAAAACTTGGGTATATTTATTGAGAGAAAAATTCAAAGCTTTTGGCAAGTTCAAAGAATTTAAAATCTATGTTGAAAAACATAATGGGTTTAATGTGAAGACATTAAGATCATATAAAGGGGGAGAATTTCCCTCAAATGAATTTGACAAATATTATCAAATTCATGGAGTAAAATGTCAATTGACTTCTAGCTATACTCCTTAGTAAAATGGTATAGCAAAAAGAAAGAATCGGACAAATTTTGAAATGACAAGAAGTATACTAAAAGCTAAAAATTTACCCAAGGAATTCTAGGTAGAAGCAGTTGTGTGTGCTGTGTATGTGCTAAATAGGTGTCCAACAAGGAAGGTTCTTGGAAGAATAGTATAAGAGGCTTGGAGCAGTAACAAGCTAGTCCTATGAGTATTTGAGTGTTTGGCATATCCCCATATACTAGATGGCTGAAGGAAGAAATTGGATGATAAAATCAAAAAGTGCATTTTCATTAGCTATAGTCTAAGAAGTACTGACACTTCGATACGTGTTTGACATGTTTCGACACATAGTTAACTTTCTCCAACACATTTTGACATGTGAGTCTGGAATTTTGACACATATGAGGTCAATTTTAAAAATTTATTAGAGGTCAAAATGTAAATATATAATTTTTTTTTTTAAATAATGAAGTGAAAAGAAGAAGAATTCTTCTCAATCTCTCACAATCTCACTTCGGCATTCCCTCCCTTGAACGATCAAACCCCCCTCTTCTCACGCGCGTTACTCCTCTTGTTGGTGTTGCTCCGCCATCCTCGTGGTGCACACCAATAGCCACCGCCACCGCCATCACCACCGCCTTCACCCCAAACCCTAACTCATCCTGACCCCCCACCTTCACCTCTCGCAAGCGTCACCCCGACCCCACCTCTGCCTTTCGCAAGCGTTGCTTCTTTTCAATTCACAGTTTGTGTCGTTTCGCTCATCTCAAGTTAGCTAGTTGCGTTATTCCACTTTCTTATTCAATATGGCATCTTGAGTCTTTATTAATTCGATTTGAGATTTGTTTTGCGAACCCTAAAGCTCATTTGTCCAGGGGGGTTTGGGTCATTTTGGTTTCCTCTGTGCTGATTGATGAATAATTGTGTGTTTACTCTGGTCACCATGAAGCCGTGCCTTGGCCTCCCAATGGCTTGCCCTCATTGCTTGCCCGTCTTCATCTACCTCAAGCTCGCGAAGATTCTCGAGGTACCTTGGTTTCCTTCTCATTTGATTTTCTCGTTGGCAATGCTTGCTTGCTCATTGGTTTTCCCCACTTTTTTTTTTCTTTTGTAATGGATGAACGAGTTGGAGGGGCACTGGTTGGAGAGATGAGTCCTTATTTTTAGCCATTAATGTCGTATTCCTGTGAAAATTGGGTACGATGATGGAATTCATTCGATGAGTAGGGGTAAAGCCATTTAATGCCCAGCTTGATAGCCAAGTGGCTACAGATGTGTTCTTCGAGTTTTTTGCATTGATCAAAAGGTATGCTAGATTTGTGATTTCAATACCCCTTCTTTTAGTTTTTTTTTTGGCTGGATGTTGCTTGACCAAATCTGTTTCAGGAGCGAATTTAGCATTTATAGAGTGACTAGGAAATCGGGTTTGCCCCCCTTCTCTCTCACAACTTCAGTGATTTGAAGTGCCCTTCTTTTTGAATTTGCCTGCTCTGGTTTGGCTCCTGGTGGTATTTTGTTTCTCTTCCATTGAAGTTGTTATGGTTCATTGAACGCGTAATTATTTGTAAACATAGGAAGGGCGATGAAGATAATGTGAGGATACACTACGATGTCTTTGAAGATTTTCTAGTTTCTTCGTCTTGTCTATTTGCCAACTAAGACAGTTGTTGATTTCATGGCTAAAAGCTCTTACTAAGAATCCAAGTCATATGCTTATTAAGTATACTTACACCAATTTATTTGCTTGTCTAAGTGTGGAGAGAACCCCTTTTGTTTGTTTGGTTAAAAAACTTGCAATTTTTTTTTTCTTTCAGAAGGGGTTTTTTTTTTTTGGTGACCCAGGGAACCCCGCATAGCCGACAGCTGCGTAAGTAAACCCTGGGGAGGCACTTAGGAAACCACCACCCACGCACCTGGGTAAGTCGCCAAATGATCCACCTACCTCCCTGCAACTTGCTTTGCAGGGGCTTCAAACTCCAGACCTCTAGCGTGGAGGTCTTGGAGCCTACCAGTGGAGCCACCACGGTAGATGGTTCACAAGGGATCTTCATCTTTATTGTTGAAGATAGTAAAATATGAGTTCAGTTTGTTAATATGTTATTGGGTCGTTGATTTATGCTGATAATTTGTTTTTATGGATGTGCCTATGATGATATATCTTTATTTTTGCTTTTTTGTCATTACATTTACCTATAGTATATATTAAATTTAAAGTTCTTGTAATGATATTTTTTGTAGAATATCTTCAAGTATGGCTAGTAGCAGTTTGAATACACACCCACCTACATCTAACAATATAGTTGTAAAGCAACTATTATGGAGTGTTACTAAATTAATCATAGCAATGTGGGGGAAACTTGTCTTGGAAATATAATTTTTGTCAAAAATATTTTAAGAGTGAGAAGAACATGCGAACCCCTGGAGTGCCGTAACTTTGTATAAATGGACACTTAACTGCCATAACTTACGAAAAATACACTTAAGTGCCAAAATCAGAGTAAAATTGATCACTTGAGCGCTAATCCCACCAAAAGACTGACATGGCATTTTTCCGGCAAAGTGAGCCCAAAACGACATAATTTTGCATGCTGACGTTGCCAAATAATGCAAAAACGGCGTCGTTTTGGGCTAACGTGGTAAAAAAATATATAAATTAATTAAATTAATTTAAAATTAAATTTAGTTAAAATATTAAAAAATGGGGGGCTGCGCCGTCATCGAGAAGGGCCGGCGACGAGGGGGAGGGTCGGTGGGGGTCGCCTTGCCAGCCCTTGCCCAGATCCGACGAGGGTTGATGGCCCTCGCCCGGCCGAGCCAAGGGCCGCCGCCTGCTGGGGCACCCCGGCGGGCGGCGGCCTTTGGCTTGGTCGAGCGAGGGCCACGACCCTTGTTGGATCCGGGCGAGGGCCATGACCCTCGCCACTCGGCGGATCTAGGTGAGGGCCGCGACCCTCGCCACTCGCCGGATACGGGCGAGGGCTCGCGAGCCCTCGCCGTCGGCCGGTTGGCGACCCCAACCGACCCTCCCTCCGCCGCCGACCCTTCCCGGGCGACGGCGGAGGCGACGGTGGTTGAGGGCGAGCCCTCGGCCCACGGCCCCTTTTTTTTTTAATTTTTTTTTAAAATTTTTAAATTATAATAATTTTTAAATATTTTAACTAAATTTAATTTTAAAATTATTAATTTTAATATTTTTATTAAATTTTAAATTAAAATTAATTAATTTTTATATTATTTTTTTACCACGTCAGCCCAAAACAACGCTATTTTTGTATTATTTGACCACATCGACATGCAAAACGGCGTCGTTTTAGGCTCACTTTGCCGGAAAAATGCCACTTTAGCCTTTTGGTTGGAGTGATGCTTAAGTGATCCGTTTTTCTTTAAATGTAGCACTTAAGTGTACCTTTCATAAGTTATAGCACTTAAGTATCTCTTTGTGCAAAGTTATGGCACTTGAAGCGTTCTTTTATTGAGTGAGAAGCCATTTAGTGATAACAAATGGAAAATAAATTGGAAAATGCACAAAAGTATAAAAAAATAAGAAGATCTTTTAGAGATAGAAAGATCAGAGAAATATGTCAATACTAAATTAATGAATATTGTATTTATAAATGTACCTTTGCCCATTTCTAGTTTTTTAATTAGTGGCGGTGGTGGTAGAATAGATTCATTTTTTAACTCAAAAAAAAAAAAAAAGGAAGATTGGAAGTGGAAGTGGCAAATCAATTGAAAATCCATTCAATATGACTCAATGGAAACGTTTAGATTGTGAAATTATGAGAATATTCTATTCGGCGAGCTTGTTATTATTATTTTTTTTTTGTGCTGAAGGAACCGCCTTGGCTGACAGCCGCCGTATAAACCCCCAGGTGGCGATAGCAGGGAAATCACCACCCCGGCGCCACGCGTAAATCACCTAATGATCCACCAGCCTCCTTGCAGTTTGCGTTGCAAGAGCTTCAAACTCCCGACCTCTTCCCTCAAGCCTACCCAGCGGAGCCACCACGGCCGGTGGTTTCAGCGAGCTTGCTGTTTAACCTTGTAAAGAACCCTTATTTTCAATCCGTTTTCACTCATGCCACTAATCATAATATTGAGGGGTATGTACCACTGAAATATAATTTGTCGAAAACTACTTTGTTGCAAAAACAGAGGCAAATATTAATAAGTTTTGGGTACCTATTAGAAATATGTAGAGGGAGAAGGGTGTAAGTATTACTAGTGATGAATGAAATGACTCACAAAGGAGATCGTTTATTAATTTTATGGTGATGTCGGATGAATAACCAAGGTTTATAGAATCGGGTGATTGTTCGAGAGAAACAAATAAAATGCATTTCATTTTTAACTTACTGAAAAAGTTATTAATGAAATTGGGCATGATAATGTAATTCAAGTAATTACAGATAATAATTCAAATTGTAAGGGTACGAGAAAACTCATTGAGTAAGAATTTTCATCCATTATTTGGACGCCTTGTGTGGCACATATCCTTAATCTAGCTTTGAAGAACATATGTATTGCAAAAAATATGGAGACCAATCAAGTAGCTTATGAGAAATGTAGTTGGATTTCGGATATTATTAAAGAAGTTACGCAAATCAAACATTTTATTATAAACCATTCAATGAGATTAGCAATATACAATAAGTTTATTAACTTGAAGTTGCTTTTCATAGTGAATACATATTTTGTTTCAATAATTGTAATGCTTAGGAGATTCAAGTTAATAAAAAGTAGTCTTCAAAATACGGTGATTTGTAACAAATGAAATATCTATTAACATGATAATTAAGGGAGTTTGTCAAGGACAAGGTGTTTGGTGATTTTTGGTGGGATTCAATTGATTATATACTTTCTTTCACAGCTTTTATTTATGGTATACTTAGAATTTGTGACACCGACTAGCCTTGTCTTCACTTAGTTTATGAGATGTGGGATTCAATGATTGACAAAATGAGCAAAGCTATATATGCACATGAAATGAAAAGGTTAGATGACAAGTTCACATTTTATGAGATGGTTCATGTAATTCATGTGGATCCTTGAACAAGTAACAAAACTCCACTTCATTACTTGACACATGCCTTAAATCTTAGGTAATTTCTAAAATTGAATGAGAATAAGAGAATATTACTTTATTAGTTATTCTTTATTTGACATGATAACATAATACTCTTCTTACTTACTATAGTTTTCTATTTTTATTTTATTTTATTAAATAAGGTAACTATGGTGATCAATGGCTCAATGAAGATCCTACTTAAGTTTCTCTGTACAAGTATAAGAAGATCAATTAAGAAAGACTAAAATTCTTTAGGAAATACTTTCCTAACTTGGATAAACGCAATAAGGTGAATTTAGAGTATGTAGATTTTACGAGAAAAAATGTGAATTTTAGAGATTTTAATTTCCTTCAAAATTGGCATTCTATAAATCCTAAGGTTTGGTGGGTTAATCATGATACATGTATACCTATATTTCAAAGTATAGCCTTAAAGCCTCTTGCACAACCTTCTTCTTCTTCATGTGCTAAGAAAAATTGAAGCACTTGCTCCTTGTGCACTTTTGAGAAGAAATAAGATGATCTCAAAATGTGTAGAAGATCCGGTTCTCATCCACAGCAACCTTAGTCTTTGATAGCAACTTGCTCTAGTATCAATGAGAGCAATGGCAGTAATTGGTTTGGCAAACTTTGAGGTGATGATTTTTACAGGGAAATGGGGACAATGAATCTGGCTCGAAAATATGTCAAAGCTTGGTTTTGGAGATGTGGATGATATATGAAAAATATCTTCAGACTCGGAATTTGACTTAGTTTCACTAGAAGTGGGATAACATGGAATGACATAAAGAGTTTGTTCAACTGGTTCTTCATCAATGGAGAATAGCGATTTGATATCATCATTTTCAAGAGAAATACTTGTTTCATTCTTAATTTGATGTATCAAATAATGCCGACATTTTCTAACTTTGGGGCAATTTTTGGCAAAATGCCATTTCTGGTTGCAAATGAAGTAGCGATTTGATTTTTTGTGGTTTGTGCGATCTTTCCTCTTACGAAGGTATCGCCATTTCTTCTTTCTTTGGAAGTGTTTGTGGCCATGTTTGGATTTCTTTAACTAGTACTTTTTGAAGGTTTCTTTTTTCGAGAAGACTTCTCACAAGTACCATCACAGTCTTTCTTGGAACATTTGATCTTTAACTTTTGGCGAGAGCAAGCTGTCTCGAGTTCTCTGTCATCTGTGATGTAGGTACGAACTATTTGGCACTTCAAGCACAATTCTTCAAGGCATAAATGGATTTCTTGCTATATTTCTCTCAAGGGAATATCTTGTACTCTCCTTTGTCTTCCAAAAAAGGATCTTTCAACCGTCTGAGATAATTCTTTAGGGATAGAAGTGAGGAAGACATGTTTTAGATTTGAATCAATTTTAATTTGATAAAAAAGTTGAAGCATTTCCCGATAATGCTTATCAAGATATTTCTTTTGGAGGGAGTAGCATTTTCTTTCGAAAAATTATCTTCTTTTCATTTTTATAAGATAGTGGGTTTTCCCACAAAGAATTGATATAAGAGAGTAATGGCATGGCTAAAATCAAGTGACATCAAAAAAATGAATTTGGTCTTATTCCGAAACTGATTTCCACCAAAGTTTGAGGCTTCCTATGAACCTCGTGACAAAATTGTAGAAAACATCATTCATATCATGATTAGTAATGGATTGAGTATTCAACCAAGTATGAAACTCTTCAAGTTTTCTGGCCATTTGTGGTAAGGGATGTCATCTATGGTGAAAAACTGTTTTGAAGTCATGGACACATGATGTGTTGGATTGTTCTGAACAATCTCTAGCTCGGAGTAATTTGATTCCATATCTTGATTTGGAGGATCGGCCATGAATATTGATGAATTTACTGGTGCCACGGGAAGGGATTCAACATTAGGAATTGAAAAGGATGAGGATGAGGAAAATGATATTGATTCTGATTCAGTATCAGAAGTGGTAAGAACAGTTTGTTCAACTGGGAGCAGAATCTGATCATTTGAAACGGCATGATCAAGCTGTTGAATAATAGGGTCAAGTTGTTTCTAAGTACCCAAATCCTTTAGAAAAGATTATAGCGGATTGGATAATATCATCTGATCTTGCCTTTCTTTTATAACGATTGAACTTGATTATATAGGCATTTTCTCTTTTCCTTTGTCATTCTGCAGGTTTTTGAGATGATTTCGCAATTTTGTCATATTTGGTTCTTTTATGAAAGAATCTTCTAAGATGGTAGCAAAAATGAACGGCTGAGGTTTTGGAGGCAAATACCCAATTTTTACAAGAGGTGCCAATGGATCGAAAGGTCTAGACCTTCCTTCTTCAAGGAGTTGGATTTGTCTCTTGAGCTTTTCTATCTTAGGCTTGGAGCTCTCAAGATGATGATACCTTAGGTGTTGTCCTGATTCCAAGGCATTTAGCCTCTTTTGGAATTCAGAAATCATTTTCTTGGTGGTTTTATCATGCTTTCGAAGATCTTGTTGCACATTTCCAATCTTGGAATCAATTGCTTTGAATGCATTGTTTTGTGCTAACAAAGTCTCCGATTGCCAATTCAGAACAGCTTCAACAATAGGAGTTCTTCTCTGTCTTCCATGTTCATCCACATCAGTGGGGGTAGCTATCTTAAGAGGATGATGGTATCTGCCTTGTGGATCAATGAATTCCTCTGGAGCAGGAAACGAGAGTTTTGAACTTTCCCTGGCAAGTGAAGGAAAATTTGCTTCTTGGAACATGGTTATGGAGGAAGTAGGGGATGTTTCTGCTGGAACCTCAAGTGAGTAAGAATGCTTCTTAGCCCATTTTAGGATTGACTTATAAAACGGGGAGAGAGCTTGTTTTTTCTGAGGAGGAGATGGTGGGGGTGATTTTGGTGGATCTTGTGGAACTTGGGATGTAGTACTGAACTCTGGTGGTGGAGGTGGTGCATATGAAACCATGAACTTGTATTTATCACACTCACCAAGAGTATCAACAAAGGGATCTCCGTTTAAGTACCTTTGGTATATAGGATCTTTCAGTTTTTTTCGTCGAGGTAGGGGTCTTGTAAGAGGATCTACCTCGTCAGGGGAATATGTACAATAGGAACATTGGCAAAAAGAATCCCAGAAACAATTACCATAATTGTCTTTGTAGTGATGGACAGGATGTCCATCACTGTTGAAGTGTCAAACAAGTTTTTTTTGGATCTGGCTCGGAAATTGATTCTGGAATGCATGGTTCAATCATGAAAAGTATTTAGAAGATAGAAGGACTTTTTTCCTTTTCCTTGCCAAATTTGATGGAAACAGTTCCATCTTTTTCCGAACGAACTAGAGTCCGTAGACTGGAAAGACTTGTTATGCTGGTGCAGCTTTTTATAATTGGTAATCCAAGTCTTTGGAAAGAGTTTGGCCAACGTATCCTTTGGGATTTTTCTAGGAACATGGATGCATGATGCTTGATCATTTTGCATAGAGATGAACAAAGCATCTTTATTGTCATTGTTAAAATTCATATCAAGAGCATAGTTCTACACTCGATAAATCATCTGGTAATGAAGTGTTGTAGCTACAGAGTCAGCAGTTTGAGGGGCTTTAGTGAGCTGAACTTGAACTTTTAAGAAAGAGAGTAGCTGAGGGTCTGAAAGAGCGATGTTGAAGTTTGGATATAAGGTTACAAAGACTGTTCCAGCATTCAAAGTAGTTTGGACAGTACCAATGCAAGCATGTTGGTATTGCAAAAACCTGGTATCCAACAACGCAATTTTTGCCACAATTAGTAAGCCTTTACGACCATGAAAAGGTGAGAGTAAGACGAACATCGCCATAATGGACATGAGAATATCTTTGCTGAACCCATTGTCTAGGAAATTCCGGAGGAATCTGGAGAGTAAAAAAGTACTCTGTTTCAGTAGCAGGTATGGGATGCTAGTCGAATTTGGAGAACTGGACGTACTCCTTTACTTGCTTTTGGGTTTGATGAATGAGTTGTCGAATGGAGCGGATGGATGAAAATGACGAGTTAGGTTTGGCAAAAGTGGAGTAAGGGTTCATGAGAGGAAGTTGGGTTTCAGAAATCTTGGTTTCATCACTAAGAGAGACTTTATAGAGATAATCTATCTTAGAAGCATTAAAGACACGAAATTCTGAGGGGGTGGAAGATGAGGAAGATGGAGCAAGAGAAACAGGTGCTTCGAGGATTTCTGGTTCTGTAAACATGGTGAGAAGAGATCTTCTCAGCACTGGATTCACCTACCAAGCGCATGGAATGGATAGCATCACAAACAAAACCATGGCTCTAATACCATGAATGGACCTAGACTTAGAACCAGGGAAGGAGAGTAAATTTTCTGTAGGTATGCATCCCATAGTGGAGCGAACAACTCCCGTTCAAGCCCTTCAAGGACAACATTTTAGCAAAAAATCACTCAGCCCTTTAGTTCAGAGCCTAGAGACACTCAACGATACCAGGATGGAAAACGTTTCTAATCTACCCAAGCTGCATTTCTTGGCGGATCCTACCGGGCTAGAGAAGATGAGAGATTTAGAAAGCCATGGAGATGTTTTCACAAAACACTCACTTTACTTCAAGGGACTGCCCAACACCTTACACTCTCCTCGCATTTTATAGACAATAAGAGATCACAAAGACACTCACAAGGACCAAGCTTATGGGTCCGGATACAAACAAAGGCACCGGAAACTTCCAGGAGGGCAGTGATTTTATTGTGAACAGTACTTTCCCTAGTCTAGTGTTACAATAAAAGTGAACATTGACTTGCTACAGTGAAATTGTACGGACTCAACGATCTCATCCGTCACGAGCATTGTAGCTACAGACTGAGTCATCTGAGTTGCATTCTAGAAAATGTTCATCATATTTTTGTTCAAGAGCTTCAAGGTCTTCTGGTGAGAGGATTTGGTTCAGCCGTCGTGATGAGGATGCTTCTACATGAGTCCAATGGAATGCTTCTTCTTTAGCCCAGTTTGTAGTGTCACTTGTAGTGTTGGTAGGAATGCTTGGCTAAGGCCAATTGGATGGCTGTGCATAGTGTGTCAATGTTTTGAGATAAGGATGAAGGTCTTGGATTATAGGAATCTTGGGAAAGAAGACATCCAAAGCGTGCATAGGGGTCTTAAATAGACTGGGCAATATTACCTTCACTTGTCACTTCATGATCTTGGGATGATGCAGCTTGTCTGTATTGCCTGAGTACTTCCTTAGCTTCTGGTGTTAGGTCATAATGATCCCATGTAGTTGGCAATTGTTCCATACATCTTCGGGAATAATTTTGTTTTCCTAGCATAAGATTCTCTGGAGTTCTTAGTACTGGTGTTCACAAGATCTAACAGATATTGGATAAGATTTGTGAATCCGAGCTTCTCGGCTATCTAAGTGAGGTCTATAGGATGTGGTTCCTATTTCCTGTGAAGCGTTGAGGATGTTGCCATTGTTTCTGAAAAAATGCCATGAACGTCGGAAAAACAGGATGGTATGGACTTCAGGATTTGGGGTCATGGTTCTCAGTTCTTTTTCCAAGAGATGTTTCCAGTGAGTAGGATGATAGAACCAATTAAGAAAATTTAAGAGATTCTTATCACAATATGCAAAAGGAGAGGCCAAGATGTGGGATATTGGCAGAAATGCATTTGACACATTTGAAGATATTAGAGTGCTTGAAGTTGCAAGTCTTTCACTTAGTGAGCCAGAAATGGAGTATGTTGTTTTTTTAGAAGAAGTGAATAATATACATGAATGACTTCTTGTTATATTTAATGGTTACATATGGATTTTTTTGCTTATTGTTAAATATTAAACTTAACAATGGAATGTGGATCGTTTTTTTTTCCCTCCAAATTTTATGGATTATTGCAATGGAATGTAGTTAAATTTGTTGAATTGAAACAATGTATGATATTATTTTACAAAAAAAAAAAAAAACAATGTATGATATTAACAAATGTTGGATTAATGTTTTTAGTGTAAATTCATTCTACACTCTTTTTTATTATTATTTATTTATTTGTGAAATGTGTCGGAATCCTTCGTTTATGAGAAATGATAAGTCGACGTTTCATGTCACATGTCACGTGTTGGTGTTAGTGTCAATGCTATGTAAGCTATAGTAACACAGCTAAAGTTCATAAGCTCTATAAACCAATCACCGAAAAGGTAATTATTAACAAGGATGTCCGGTTTTTAGAAGATGAAGCCTAGGATTAGAACTAAAAAAGTGATTGAAAAAATATTACCATCTTCGACTAGTGGAAAAACCTTCACCATCAATGATGAATCTATGATAAATTTGAACCATTAGAGGTAGATACCGAAAAACCTCCACCATCTTCGACTAGTGGAAGATCTTCTCCATCATCTTCAACTAGTGGTGCATCGTCTTTATCAACAGTAGCTTTAGAACCATCATTACATTATTCACAACAATTATGAAAAACTCCAGCAAAATCAAGAATTAGTGGTCCCAACAACGACGATAATGATAGTGATAGTGGCCGAATCAATGATAATTTATCATTCATATAAAAATATACATTTAAAATACAATATGTTGGAATTCTTCATTTTTGAGAAATGATAAGTCGACGTATCATGTCACATGTCACGTGTTGGTGTTAGTGTCAATGCTATGTAAGCTATAGTGACACGGCTAAAGTTCATAAGCTCTATAAACCAATCACCGAAAAGGTAATTATTAACAAGGATGTCCGGTTTTTAGAAGATGAAGCCTAGGATTAGAACCAAAAAAGTGATTGAAAAAATATTACCATCTTCGACTAGTGGAAAAACCTCCACCATCAATGATGAATCTATGATAAATTTGAACCATTAGAGATAGATACCGAAAAACCTCCACCATCTTCGACTAGTGGAAGATCTTCTCCATCATCTTCAACTAGTGGCATCGTCTTTATAAACAGTAGCTTCAAAACCATCATTACATTATTCACAACAATTATGAAAAACTCCAGCAAAATCAAGAATTAGTGGTCCCAACGACGACGATAATGATAGTGATAGTGGCAGAATCAATGATGAATCGATGGTAAATTTTTGTCTATTTGCTGAATGTGACCTTTTGTATTCTATGATGAAGCAACTATAGATGAGAAGTGGATATAAAGAATGGATGAAGAAATCTACTTCATTGAGAAGAATGACACGTGGATGCTAACATCTTTACTTATTAGTAAGAAGCCCATAAGTGTCAAGTTGGTGTACAAAACAAAGTACAAACCTAACGGTCAAGTGGACCATTACTAAGCTACACTGGTTGTAAAAGGCTACAAGCGAAAGATGGGTATTTATTATTCTGAAGTATGAGACTAATGGCCCAAAAGGATACCATTAGAATGATCTTAGCACTTGCAACTCAAAACCTTCGTAAGGTCTATCAAACGGATATGAAATCAACATCTCTTAATGGTGTCCTTGAAGAGGAGGTATGTTGAGCAACCACAAGGTTATGAGAAGAAAGAGCATAAAAATCAAGTTTACAAGCTGAATAAAGCACTGTATGGGCCAAAACAAGCACCTCATGCTTGATACGCACAAATCAACACATGCATTTTAGAGCATGATTTTCAAAGGTGCCCGTATGAGCATTCACTGCATATTAAGTTAAATTCTAACAGTGACATAATAATTGTATGCCTAGGAAGCTATGAACAAATGTTTGTTGAAATCAATAAGGCTATGACTAGCCAATTTGAGATGACAGATTTGAGATTGATGTCCTATTTTCTTGGCCTTGAAGTGAAGCTGACAAATGATCAAATATTTATTTCACAGTAAATATATGCTGATGATATTTCGAAGCGAATCATTCAAACCAATAAACCGGTAAATTCCAGTAAACCGGTAAATTCCACTTATTTCAAAAGTATTGTTGACAACTTGAGATATTTGGATTCTACTAGGCTAGGTATTACCTATAGAGTGGAAGTTATCAACAGGTTCATGAAAAAACCATACCAATCACATTTATGGGCAGAAAAAAAAAATTATGATATGTCAATGGAAATTGTGGCCATGGAATTTTATATTCTTATCAAGATAATTTTAGTCTAGTGGGATACATAGATGGTGATTAGGCAAGTGATAATGAGAGTTGGAAAAATACTTCTAGATTTGCGAGCAAAGTACAACCTAAGTGCTAAAACTTAGCACGAAAGGACACTTAAGTGCCAAAAGTTAGAAAAGTGACACTAAAATATCACTTTTTTAAAAGATGAGACACTTAAGTGCCATCTCCGGAAAACCCCACCAAAAATCTTACGTGATAATATTTTATTATTTTGTCTATGTGGTTCGTCGAAATGCTAACTCAACCAAAAAAAAAAAAAAGAAGGCGAAAACGACGTCATTTTTGAATGAATTTGAATGTTAATATAAAAATTAATTAAATTAAATTATAAAATGAATTATTATTATTATTAGTTTTTTTTTTTTTAACCATCTCCCTCTCCCCCCTTTTTAAATATTTGTATTTGTAGAGGGAGGGACACCTGGAGTGCCATAACTTGGCACGCCGGGACACTTAAGTGCCATAACTTTAAAATGGTACACTTAAGTGCCATCATCGGAGTAAAATGGGACACTTAAGTGCTAATCCGGCCAAAAACCGGTCAAAATGCAGACGTGGCATTTTCCGGCGACTGGCTTAACTGATGTGGCAATTTTTTTTTTAAAAAAAAAAGCACACGTGGAGGAGGAAAATGACGTTGCCCCATCCACTGTGCATTTGGCCAAACTAAACGACGTCGTTTTTCGTTAGTGTTAAACGACCTCGTTTGGTTTATTTGGATTTTAACATTTCGTCAGTTCACACTAGGTCTAACGTCCTCTCCATCCATCGCCGTTCACAGCTCGCCGTTTGCAGGTGATCGGTCGCCGTCATCGCTCGCCTTTGTCGCTCGCCATCATCGAGCGCCGTCATCGCTCGCCGTCGTCGATTTGCTCAGGTTTTTTCTCTTCTTCCTCTCCCTTGTGGTGAAATTAGGGCTTCGACTCGTTTATTAGGGCTCGGACTTCAAATTTGGGGGTTGGCAGGGAAAGGTCAGGCTTGATGTGAGATTTATGGCTGAGATGTAGTGCTACAATCCTATTGGGGGGTTCGAATTGACAGTTTAGGAGCGGCATTGAAATATAGGCTCGGTGTAGGGCTCGGCGGGGGAAAATTAGGGTTCAGTGTAGGGCTCGACGTCGCCTCATCCACTGTGATGTGTGATTCATTCAGGGTGTTGAATTGTGATGTGCGAAAGTAATTTGTAGTGGTCGGATGTGAAATGTGTGATGATTGGTGATTGTTAGGGTTCAGAGTATTGGACTTTGCACATGTTCGAATCGAAGGTTGTGGGGATGGGGAGTTCTGGATATTTTTTTAATAAATTGCATTGTTGAGGACCCATGCTGATGAATCTCTCCATATTTTAAAGAAATGCGATGGCATAATCAAAGCAGTTGTCGGGTCCCATCTTTATTTTTATTTGTCCTTGTCCCGAGGCCTCTTGTTTTCAAGCGTAAGCTGTCGTCGACCGCATCTTCCCTCTCTCTTCTTCTTTTCTTTTCTTTTCTTTAATAAAGAGTGTAGGGACCTCCACTTGCAATTGTCTATTCTTTGTGAATGTGGTCCCAAAAGTTAATTGTATATTTGTCCTCTTTTGTTGCAGAAATGGCGCATAAAGACTATGTTGCTGTCATCGTTTACTACGGTGGAGATTTTGTGATTGGGGAGGATGAGTGGGAGTATGAGGGGGGAATGAGGGTACTATCTTTGTAGATATAAAGAAGGCATCTTATATTGGATTTGTTAGGGATATAGTGACATTTTTGCCTTGTAGAGTACAAAAGTTCTTGTCTTGTGTTCTGGGAAAGGCTTGAGAGATGGTTTGAGAGTTTTGGAAGATGATAATGGTTTTAGGGATGTCTTATATCATTATCTTCATGGCGAAGAGGCGAAAGTGTTTGTTGAAAACAATAGTGATGACGAAGATGATGACAGAGATACCACCCAAGTAGGAGAAGGAGGAGATGAAGTAGGTCATGATGGATAGGATGGGGAGGAGAGGGGCGTAGATGCTGTTCACCAGAGCGATTGTGACATGGGTGATGTCACCATCACTGAATTAGATTGGGAAGTAGCTGAATCCAGTGACGGTGATGATGACGATGACGATGAAGGGTTGGCGGCTGAAGCTGAAAATTTGTTAATCTTAAGTGGCGCCGACGATGAGGAGCTTACACAGTCAAGGAAAAAACAAAGGGACTTTTTGTCAGATAGATTTGCAACTTTGCATGTAACTGTTCATCCAAACGAGACGAAGGCCCTACGAGATGTTGGTGTTGCTGGCCGGTCCCGGAGACAGATTATGAAGAAAGCATCGACACCGCAACTTCCTAGGACAAACTTGAAGAAGATCAACGAGCTGTGCGTAGAAGGAAAAGTAAGTTTCCTTCCTATGATCCATCTGTTGCGTCTCCTACTTTGTCAGTAGGTATGAAATTCCATGATGCGATACAATTTAGGGAAGCTATACTGAGTTCTTCCATTGCTGCACAAAGAAATATTGATTTCATTAGAAATACCAAGAAATTTGTAAGAGCTAGGTGTTCGCAAAGCAAAACTGTCCATGGAAGATTTACGGTGCGTTTGTTAAGAAGAGTGGGTCTTTTCAGATTAGAGCCTACCAAGAGGAACACACTTGTTCCATTAATTTTCAAAACAAAAGGGTAACAAGTGCATGGTTGTCCAAGCACTTCTTCGATGTGATCAAGGTGATGCCCAACTTGAAACTTGCTAACTTTAGGATGCTGGTGAAGGAGCGTGTAGGCATCAATGTATCTAGGAATCAGTGCAAAAGAGCAAAGCAAAAGGTGATAAAGGTACTTATTGGTCAGTATGCTAAGGAATATGGGCAGGTGTGGGAGTATGCTTGGGAGTGTAGGCTGCAAAACCCTACAAGTAGAGTGTATGTAGAGGTGATTGAGAGACCGTTTCCTGATCATGGGACCAAGTTCGATAAGTTCTATGTGTGCTTTGATGCATGCGACGAGGATTTTTAGCTGGTTGTAGACGGATTATAGGATTGGATGGTTGTTTCTTGAAGGGCTTGTGCAAGGGAGAATTATTGGCAGCGATTGGAAGAGATGCGAATAACCAAATGTTCCCACTAGCTTGGGCTATTGTAAAGATTGAGAACAAGGACAATTGGTCCTAGTTCTTGAAAAATCTGATAGTTGACTTGGAGATAACAAACGAGGAAGGGTGGGCATTCACGAGTGACCAACATAAGGTAATGCTTGTTTTTTGAAAAATTTAGTCAATAGTTTGCTTTGCTCTAGTATTTCTTACTTTGAATTATTGCAGGGATTGGTTCAATTAGCAAAGAGTGCAATTGCAATTTGCTCTAGTATTTCTTACTTTGAGTTGTTGCCCCATGCCCCATGCTGACATCGAATGTGTGCGCGGCACATATACGGAAATTGGGCAAAGAAGTATAAAGGGGATAAGCTGCAATTGCAATTTTGGCAATTAGCAAAGAGTGCAAACATGGCTGACTTTAGAATAGCCAAAGAAGGATGCTTCGAGTTGACAAAGGAAGGTTGTGCTACTCTATTTCAACTAGAACCGAAGCATTGGTGCAGGGCATTATTCAGTGAGGAGTTCAAGTGCGATAACGTCGACAACAACATTTGTGAAGTATTTAATTCGAAGATAATAGATGCCAGATGCAAACTAGTCATCTCAATGCTTGAAGATATACGAGTTGCGGTTATGACTCGGCTACAGAAACAAAGAGATGAGGCTGCAAAGTGGACAAGACAATATGGTCCTAGGATTGTGAAGAAATTAGATGAGAACTTGGCTGCAAGTACGCATTGTCATCCCATTTGGAATGGAGATGACATATATGAGATAATGAAGGGTGTAGATAAGTATGTTGTCAATCTAGGAAGTAGGAAGTGTTCATGTAGAGCATGGCAAGTAAGTGGAATTCCATGTGCACATGCCATATGTGCCATCCAGTTGAAGGGCGACAATACATATGATTACATCGATGATTGGTACCATAAATCAAAATATCTTGCTTCCTATCAATTCATGATGCAGCCAATTAGAAGTAGCAAGTTTTGGGAGCCCACGGATCATGAAGCACCTCAACCTTTGCCACTGAAGAAGACAATTGGAAGGACAAAACGAAGACGAAGAATGGCGGAGGGAGAGGTCTCGGGTCGCAAAGAATGAGCGGGCGGTGGTGCAAAGATCACGTGCTCTTATTGTCGCCTAACATGCCACAATATTAAAGGTTGTCAATTGAGGAAGCAACAACGGTTGAGGCAAGGTGAAGGGCCTAGTGAAGAGACGGTTGGAGAAATGCACACAAGCGGGGCCAAGTGAGTCGACTATTCTTCGGTCAACAAGTAGAACCCGGTAAGTCATGAAATTTATTTTATGTTTATGTTGCTTTCTTGTCGTTTATCATAAAAATGTACATAATATCCTATTTGGCCTTGTATGTAATGTGTTTGTTAGGTCACAAGAACAACCTCAGTAAGTCATGAAACTGAACAGTCTGTTCGAAGAAGGCAAGGTAGAACACAGCCAGGTGAAGGATTGGCCCAAGCAGCATCACGGCCAGCTAAAGGATTCACCCAAGCAGCATTAGGGCCAGCTGAAGGATTAGCCCAAGCAAAGCATCACGGCCAATGCGATTGACGACTATTCTTCAGCGGCGAAAGAAATAAGAAATAGTGCTAAATTCAACCAATTTGTATTCAGTTTTTATTATTATATGTCTCGATATTATATTTATGGTATCTTTTGGCCTCTTTCTCAGGTTCAAAGAAAGCAAGTTGGAACTCAATTGCCAACTGAAGGGCCATCACAGGAGCCACCTCAAGGATCATCACAGGAGCCACCAGAAGAATCACTGCAAGGGGCACCACAAGTGCCACCACCAAGCACCACCGAAGGCCCAACGAAGGAGGTGTCACTGAAGTTGAAGGGCTACACGAAGGGACAACTAGAACAAGGCCAGGTGAAGGGGCAGGTACACAAAGGCCATCTAGAAGACGCCCGGCACAATTGGTCGAAGAAGCCCCGGCTGTAGTTAAAGGGCCCAAGAAAGCAGGAAAAAGGGGCAACAAATCACAAGTTCCTGAAAGTGATGCCCCTATTCAAACAAGAGGGGCACTTGGGAAGAGGTTAAGACAATATGGCTATGGCCTTTATACAGATGAGTGTACTGGAACAGTCATTCTCAATGTAAGTTTTATTGGCTGCATTTAATTTAATTTATGCTGTAGATTTTTGCTAAAAATTTATTGTTTTTTTGTAGCCTAGGAGAAGTTCAAAAGTTCTTATCTCAGGCCCAACTCAAGAATTGACGGCTGCACCAACAAAAAAGAAAACATCAACATCAATTGTGCCAACAAAAAATAAGAGAAAGAACCCAGCTCCAGCTCCAGCTCCAGCTCCAGCTCCTTTTGATTCAATTCGGCCTAGGACATTTGCAGCTCCATCTGAGTCAGTGGATACTGAGAAGGTTGAAGAAGAAGTTGCACATCCAGTTAGAAAGAGTGCCAGAATTATGAATCAAGTTAAAAGCCCATCGAAAGGAGGACGAACAGGGGGTGTCGTGCATATTGATTGATGAGATGAGATGTGATATTTGTGGAACTTAGGAGTAAAAACAGTTATGTAAACGATGATGTTGTCGTGCATATAGAAAGTCTCTGGATGGTTATCTTTTGTTTTGAAACTTTTCTTTAGTTTGTCATTCATTGATATTGTCAGACTCAGACTTGATGAAATATCAATGAAATGATCTTGTGCTGCTTGTCAATTTATGTTGTTGTTTATCATGGATTCTGCTTTTACTTGTTGTGCTGTTGTTGGTGTTTTGTGGTGATACCGGAGTGCTTGGATGTATCCGGTGATGGTGGATGGTGATGTTTGGTGGTAGTCGGTTTGTTCTTGGGGTGCTAATGTGGTGGCTAGGGTGCTTTGGTGTGGCTGGTGGTGATGCCTGGTGATTATTGGTTTGTGGTGGGGTTATAGGCTTAAGCAAATTTTGCACCTACAAGGGTACAAGTGTGCAGTTTGCACATCTTACACCATGTGTACTGGTGCAAACTAGTGCAAGGCTTGGCTTGCACTAGTATCTTGTGCAGCAACACCACCAGCATTGCGGTGGCTGGAGCGCCTAGTGTGTAGTGTGGCTAGTGGTGATGGTTGGTGGTGTCGCCGGTGCTGGTGGCTGGCGCAATTTTTAAAGAAAACCCACAAAAAAATTGGCACTTAACTGATCCTATTCTAAAAAAACTTGGCACTTAACTGTTCACTTTTAACTACAAGTGACACTTAACCGATCACTTTAACAATAACTTAACACTTAAGTGATATTTTTTCATCGCAACTAGCACTTACGTGATTACTAAATACAACTTATGGCACTCGGGTAATCATTCATGTTTGTCTTGTGTATATGTTGGTCGCATCAAAACAAGAGAAGATGATTCGCATCAAAACAAAGAAGATGATGGTAAACTTATGGCAAGTCCATACGACGAACAAACAACAACAAAGCAACAATGATCTTGTTCCACAACAACACCATTTTTAACTATGGCAGTCGGAGAAACTTTTTCTCATTTTCAAGTACTTTACATTTCATCATAAAGTACAATAAACAGCAAAACAACACCATAATACACGCTTGGTAACACTTTCGTTCAATTTTCATCATTGGAACTTCATTCTTGAAAGGTTTAGTTGAAGATGCTTGAGCGTGCATTGAGACTTCATTCTTCAAAAGTTTAACTGAAGACACTTGAGCTTGCATTGAGTCAACATCGTCCAAGTCGTCCACGAACACAGATGGAGATTGCTGTCTTTTATGAAGTAGATCCAATATCACCTCTGTGGCTCGGTCAGAGAACTTCTCATCGATCCATTTGAAGTATTTGCACTTCGACGCTTCTTTATATCGGGCGCATCCATAAAATCTTCTCCCGGGATTGATTTGAGTCCACGATGTTCTTCTTGGACTCGGTAACCCACAAAAACAGAAACGCTGACCTTCTCCTTCGCTTCGGTGAGAGGAAATTCTCTTGCGAGTCCTTCTCTCCATTTCCAAGATTGAGGAGGAAATGAAAATTAGGGTTCGAGACTTCAATTCGAGCACTTCAATAGGGATTTTGGCCGATTTAGGGTTTTAGATTTGGGGCATTTGGGAGACTCCATTTCCAAGATTCAACGAAGGAATTTTGGGCAAATAAAAATTAGGGTTCGAGACTTCAATGTTCGAGCACTTCAACCGTTTTGAAGTTATGGATTTTGGCCGATTTAGTATTTGTATTTTTATATGGTTTTTTAGATTTTTTTGGGTTTTTGCATTTTTAGCCACATTAGGGAGACGTTTGCACTTACGCCGAAAAATCGTATTTTGGAAGATTTGAGCATGTCAAGTGACATGGCTTTGTAGGATGATGTGTGAATTGAAACATGAACAAATAAGTCCTACCAAAATGATTTGTGACAATAAGTTGGCTAATGCAGTAGCCAAGAATCCAGTCCAACACATCGACATATAAAAATAGTAGGAGTGCTAAAACTTTCATACAACACTTACTTGAGTGCCAAAACTTTTTTTTTTTTGCTCACTTAAGTACTTCATTGAAAAAAACCGATTACTCGAGTGTCAATTTTGGCCAAATGTCCTACGTGAATTTTTTTTGAATTTTTTTATCTGTATTTTGCTTCTTCTTGTTTTTTTTTTAGGGCTAGCGAAGGTCACCGGTGACCCGTGCCAACCACGGCTGCCTCGCCCAAATTGGGCGAGGGCCACTTCTCCCTTGGCTACGAAGGCCTTGGGCGAGGCCACAAGGCCCCTAGCCAGCCATTGAGCAACCACAAGCTTTGGTCGTGAAGGCCCTAGGGGAGGCCATCGAGGCCACACTAATCGCTGCCAAGGTCACAATGACCCTTATCAACTATTGAGGGACCACAGGCGACACTGTCCAAAGCAAGTGAGGGTCATCACGACCTCACTAGTGATCAACGAGGCCCCAACGGCCTCGCTAGTGATCGATGAGTCCTTGATGGCCTCGCCAAGGCCATTGCTGCCAGATTTAGGTGAGGGTCACCTCACCCTCACCGCAAAGGCCTTGAGTTAGGCCCTCATGGCCTCGCTGATTGCTAGCAGGCACCCGGGCCTTCGCGGTCTAGGGCAAGGCAGCTGCGACCAACAAGGGTCACCGCTAACCCTCAAGAAAAAATAAACATAAAAATAAAAATTCAAAAAATATAATAGTAATAATATTAAAACTATTGAAAAGTATATCAAAATAATATTTTATGGCGCCCACGTAAGCTTTTTCCGAGGGGGCAAATCGGCAGTGGCACTCAATTAATCGATCTTTCAAATTTATGATACTTAAGTGAATCAAAAAAAGTTTTAATACTCAAGTGAATGCCATGCGAAAGTATTGGCACATGTACTGTTTTTACCCCACACACTGACATCAAGTATCGTTATCTTCATGAGTGAGTCAAAGATTGTGAGATTGAACTTAATTTTTGCAGACCAAAGGGTCAAATTGCTGATATTTTGATAAAATCACTAAAGGCAGATATGTTCGAAAATTAAAGACAATGCTCAATGTTGCTAAATTCAAAAATCAATTTTAAGGGAAGCTGCTAGAATAATATAAAATGATTGTTGAAGATTTGAGCACGTTGGTTACTAAGCCCTAGATTTGGTTGTTAGTATTCTTCGAAATGCCTTAATTTATGGTGGGTGTCATAAGAAGAATGAAGATGAATCGGTGAAGCATGATTCTTGGTAGGAGCTTGAAGAAGATTGAAGACCAAAAGGCTGCAAGCATTTATTAAAGAAAACCTTAAAGAAGGCTAGAAAACTCAACGAAGAGTACTCCACGCTTGTCTTCATGTATTTATTGTGTGTCTTTTCATTTGATTTTATTTGTGTGCTCGTATATCACGTTGTGGACTTTCTCGTTTTTCTCTGCATTTAATGTATGTCAAGCTATGACAACTGCTTTAAAAGGTTGGGGGCGACAAATTTGTAGTTACACCGAAGCGAAAAAAGCATTTGCAGTTCAATTACTTCTCCATTTGGTCTTCATTTTTGCCTCGCTCTAAATTTCCGAAATTGCCATCATTTTTTGGTTCCAACACTTAGCGCTCTGGATGCTCAATCTAGAGTCTCATAGCAGCTCGAGCTGAAGCTGGCGACATCCATGGTTGCTTGGTCTTCGAGCCTGCGGCAAACTTGAGGCAATGTCGTCAGGACGGCAATGTCTTTGGTGTCCGCTAGAGTAGGATTTTTTTTCGTTTTTAAATTTTTGATTTTTCGTATTATTTAATGATTTAAAAAAAAAATTCTGCTTATTTGACCACATCAGCTTTGCTTCTGATTGCTAACCGAAATATTCGAAAAATATTTTTTTTTCTTCGCTTGCTCTTGCTGGCCATTGATATCACGTGAAGGATCAAAGCAATCTTACTTGATGACTGATGACACCCGATGTACTTGACCAACTTCCCCAAAAATCTTTCAATTTTGCAAGACATGGGAGAAAACAACAGCACGCGGTCTAGGAAAACCATACAATCAAGCAGACAAAATACAGGCCAATTCCATAAAAAAGCACGAATTTTAGGTGTTGTATCTAGCCTGAACTTTATTTTGTCTAAGAAAAAAGCACCAATTTTCACTCATGTCACAAATCTGGCCCGAACTTTATTTTGTCTAAAAAAAAAAAACACCAACTTTCACTCGTGTCTTGAATTTGGCCCTCCGTTAACCCTTCTTCCACAGACATCTGACGTGGCATTTCCACTCAAAGTCTATTTGAAGATGAATGAAGTAAGTCTATTATAAATAGGCTTCACACTTCTATTTAACTACAAGATGCACATGTTTTTAATATCTCTTTTTAAGGCAATGTAATATTCTGCTTCCAACCTAACTTTAGCCATTGAAAACAACTTGCCAATTGTCAATTGATCTAATGGCCCTAGCTATGTACCTCGTCCCTTGGAACTGAAATTGCTAAATTATTTTTTCCATGAGAATCATATGTAAAGCTCATCTCATTGGAAGGTATACTTAAATTTAACAATTAACAATTGGCAAGCTGTTTTCTTGTTCTTAAATTTAATGCCACGTCGGATGATTGTGGAATGAGGGTTAACGAAGGGCCAGATTTGGGACACGAGTAAAAGTTTATGCTTTTTTTTTTAGACAAAATAAAGTTCGGTAAGATTTAACAACACCTAAAGTCCGTGCTTTTTTATGGAATTGGCCCGATAAAATACTAACAAACGGTAGCTTCTAGACCTCGGCAAAAAAATGGTAGGGTACCGGCTTCATTTACCTTCGTAAAGTTACATGAATATCTTGATGAGGAAAATTGGTAATGGAAGTATATGACTCAACACAGCATTATCTCCGCAATACGATTGTTCTATCATCTCAGAACCAGATGATAGTTTTATGATACTGTTAAGAGCCTGTGGACAAGAAATGAAAAGAGATGCTTTAAGAGGTTTACGATACAATATCCCCGTATTAACTTTCGAGCGAGTGGCATCGAGAACCATCCACGGTTTTTGACTGCTTCAAGTCCACGAGCCCCCAAAGCTCAGGGAGGGTCTTGCAGTCTCGGGCCAGCATAGTTTTGGAGTTCTTACATTCTCACAAATCAGATAAACTCTCAATTGACTCCCATCCTGAGGTATCAAGAGATTATGATTCTTCGAGCCCTGGGATCTCCACAATTCACGACAATCTCTCACCACCAATTGCTCTATATATTCGATTTTTGAGTTGCATCATTCGATATATAGATTTTGCAGTAAGAGACTTTCTGCAGGCTCTCGGTATTGCGAAGCTACATACAGAAGTAGACGTTCAACCTTTTCAAGGTGTTGGAGAAAGATTAAGTCTGGTAATTTTTCAATGTCCCTATGCCGAGTGATATGCATCTTGTCCGAGAACTCCAAACTATCAACACCTCCAGTCGATTCTTGCGACCTCTAGCAACAAATTTCCTTAGACGTTCTAATCGTTGAAAAATCCAGCCTTTTGATGGACGAACGATGAGAGCTATCCAGCTCTTCCAGGAACTAGGCCTCAGATATTAGCTAGATTAAAGCAAGATGCCATCTCTAATTGCTAGAGGCAATTTGATAATGAGGTCCATTGCACAGATGGATACTCAACTCTTCCCAGCAATTCAATCTGTCAAGGCCTCAAAAGTCAACTATTTCAATCTCAATTTAATTTGTTGGAGATATCAATGCTTCAGGACCATATTTCGGTCAGCTCATAGCGTTCTTTGAGCTCCAATTCTGGTCTGAATTTAAACTTATTGCATTTGCAAATACGAATCTTTTATTGTCTCGGGGAATTATCCGGGAGGCATGCCAGCCATGAGCATGACTGAAGAGTGAGTTCCTTCAAATGACTTACACGGCATAGTTGCAATAATGAGCGACTCTTGCAAGGCGACTCACAGTGTTAATTCTAGGAAGCTCTGGCAGCAATTGAAGCTTGTAGCAGTACCCTAAATCAAGCTGATGGAAAGAAGAAAGCTTATGGATGCTTTCCGAAAGCAACTAAAGTTGGCTGCAACGCTGCAAACGAAGGTGTTAAAAAGAAGAAAGATTTCTAATGCTATCTGGCTGGTCAGAGAAGGGTGTATACTTCAACTCGATCCTATTGAGGAAAGACGAGCAACCGATTCTCTAGGAATTTCCCTTGCAAGTCAACGCAGAATAAGGCACTAAACTCTAGGAGCTTGACCAACCTTCGAATGGAACTGGGAAACTTTCTTACCCAACTGGAAGCAAGCATCACGAGTCGTTAAACTTTTCAAATTCCCTAAAGATTCAGGTAACTCTGTAATGCTCGAGCTGGACAAGTTTAGTTTGGTTAATGATTCCAACATTCCCATTAAGTCGAGGATCGTTCTCAATGAATTTCATAAAGATATATAGGGCAGTTTCATGAGGGGGCCAAATACCGAGCAAAAATAAATAAATAAATGAGGGAGCCGATGGCCTCCCGAAATTGAGTGAAATTTCTACAGAAATTCAAGTCAAGGGTTGACAAATTTACAAGATGGCTTATTGAGTCAGGCAGCCCAATAATAACCAACAATACTTGCCATTACACACCTCTCCAGCTTCTTCAGAGAACCTGAAAAGGTATGAATTTCTCGTATAGCTGTTCCATCTAGAAGTTCTTCTAATTCTTCTAATCTACCCAATTCTGTAGGTAGGTCCACTAGATTCTTACAGCCCCTCAATTCCATGGAAGCAAGGCTCTTGACCTTTCCAATAGAAGAGTGAATTCATTCCAATGAGTCGCAACATTCAAGGATTAGAGTCTCCAAATATGTAAAGGCTGACAGGTCAGGAGTACGTTTATCTTGAGAACTTTTAGCTGCTTTGCCATCTGGAGGAATGAAGATATTTCTGGATTAGTATTGAAAACAAGCCGACTTCCAAATACAGAGAAGAGGATATGCTTTTCCATCTTACCATGACCTAACTCCATCTTCCACAGTGCTTTGAAGTATTACTTTGCAAAAAATCTCAGTTCAACCAATTGTTCCCAGATGAAAATTGTTTGCGACAAAACAGAGGGAGGACAACTCTTTCACAGAAGCCATCTTAATTCAGATAATAATTACATACAATCTCCAGTAAGATTTTCACCTCTTACTACAAGGAATGTTAAGTTCAACAAATTTTGGAACCGTTCACCCTTGTATATTCAACAACCTTGGTCAAACTATCTCATCCATGCATCTCTCTCAAAACAAACAGCCCAACCCTTTTCAGTAACCTAAAAGTAAAACACTGGATATCGTTAGTATTGCATCATATGTCTGAGAAAAAGTTCAGGCCAACACAATCTATATAACATATTACTTAACACATGTACTCGCATATGAAGCATAACACATGAAACTATATTTGAACATATCCACAACACATAGACAACTGCAGACCATAAAACAAGCACAATAAGAACAGTAACAGACATAACAAACACAGGGAGTGCCGATATTAGAACTTGTGACCCGTTCTCATCTCATTTTAGACACATCTTTTTTCTTTAAAGGCTAAGCTGTTAAAAGCAGGCCAACAATAAAGAGTCACAAAACCAATTAAAAGGAAGTGATTATCTACTTTACAATGATAAAGCATCTGTTTGGTAAAGCTGTGGCTTTGTTGTAGTTGTCCGTGTTATGACCATGCAGTGAAGCACGGTACTTTATGTGCTCAGAAATACATTTTTTTAGAGCTGCAACATCCCTTTTCATCTCCAGATTCTTTAGATTTACAACTAGAACTTTTTTATAACAGTATTTAAAATAGAAGGGAAGAGAAATATCCCTAGAAACAGGAGCTTGCCATTATGCAATTTAATAGGTAAGTTAGTATTAAACAACAGATGCTACATATTGAATTAAATAAGTACATAAGAGCTAAGAGAGCAGGCAAAAATAGGTAGTACATTACCTTATTCGCTTCTAGTACTTTCAAGGCTTCCTCAAAGATCCATAGACCAGTTCTTCTGCTCACGCTTCTAGGCACACAACATCCTTACCAAGGCCTCTTAACTGACTATACCCTTCACTCACCAACATATGTTAACCCTTCTAGGCACAAAACGTCATCGGTGCACACAATGTCCTTTGCTAGGCACACAACGTCCTAACCAAGATCTCTTGACTATATCTTTCGTCACCACGATATGTTATCAGTTATTCAATTATCAAACCGGACAAATTTCATAATCCTCTAGCAAATTGGCTAACCATGCCAATGAAAAAACAAGCAATGTTGGAGAAAATTGTGGATATGCGTCATAACTTATCCTCAAAATCTTTTGGACATCTCTATGAGAGGTTCGTTTCTTCATTTCTGAAGCGCTTCCCATATATTCTTGTTGAATTAAATAAATAAATATGAACCTACAACCTGAAGTGTCCTCTGGCAAAATTACTATTCATGCCAATGAAAAAGCAAGCAATGTCGAGGAAAATTTATTGATATGCGTCATAATTTATCCTCAATATCTTTTGGACATCTCTATCAGGTTCTTTTTTTAAGTTCTTAAGCGCTTCTCATATCTATTTATTAGATTAGACGGACAAATATGAACCTATAACCTCAAGAGCTAAAAGGAGTTCTCCCAAATTTACCTTACAACGCACTTGGAGGATAGTCATACTTGTAGTCTAATCGAAATTCCACCTTAATCAAGTACAGCTTCATATCTAAATGTGACGATGATCCTACTTCCCGATGTAAATCAATTTTGTACTTGGGTCAAAGCATTTAATTGATACTTATGATCCACGTCATCGAGAAGAATCATCGACAATTTCTTGAAGCGCAAATTCTCCGAAGGTGAAAGTGATTTTGCCAATGCCACCCATGCCGTAAATTCCAATTGTTCGAGTACTGTTGGAAGTAGTGTCCAGCAACCCCATAAACTTCTTAATACGATCATCATTTCCAACCAAACTCTCAGGAACATCTATCTGAAAACCTTGTCGAAACTCACTCGGATCAGTTTCAACAACTATTCTTACGAATTCTCCTCGGTGCCTATCAAAAAAATAACACAGAAGAAATTAAAAGATTTTACCGAATCCCTCGGACGACATCGCCATATCAGCAACAAAACTATATTTCCATCCTACCAATAAGTTATCTAGGATTACAGCAGCAAGATGTCATTGAACGAAAGTCAACAAGTTTAGATGCAGATGAAATTACATACCCATTAACGATTCTCTCCCATTCCCATCCTTTCAAGAAGCTGACATCTCCGAGCGCCTGTTGCCCTGCCTCCACATCCCTTTGCTCAAAGCACATCTCCTGTGAACGGAAGGCCTCCCGGAAGCTCCCCGTCAGGTGTGGCGCGTGCGAGTGCTCGACTCCGTCGAAGAAGGGCACGACCACGTCTCCCGCACTCTTCCCGTCCGCCGCCATCTGAACGGGCTCGCGGAGGCACCGTTTGCTGGCACCGCAGCTCTCAGAGAAGATGGGAATCGAAATCTTGGGCCGGGCGATCGTGTGCAGAAGCCGCAAGCCGACCCGGCGGCCCATCGGGAGGTCCTCGGCAGAAAAACCCTAGTCTTGAAACGACTGCAGGAGCGTACTCTGGAACGAGGGAGAATATATACTACAATAAGTCCTCACCCTACAAAATATCTTGTAACATTTTCTCCATCGGTTCCTTTTCAAGTTGGAGTAGCGGCATGGATGATCTCACTTCTTCAATTTCAATGTAAGGCTAGAAAGAAAATTTTCAAATTCAGTGGTTGAACTTTAACGACTCCACTCAACATATAGTCCTACCCAAAAGTCAAACATCATTAGGTGAGCGTCTCTAAATTAAGTTGAGTTAAAGGCTGCGCGTGACAAGCTTATGTTCTTCAGAAATAGTTCTTTTTTATTTCTGCTCCAGAGAACTCGTTTAGTAACGACACAAAATTTCTAAACTTAAAATAAAAAAAGAATAGAAATGCATTTGGTAACACAACAAATTTTTTTATATTTATTCATTTTTTATTCTTGCTGATAGATCGCTACCGCCGCTTCGCCACTTCGTCGGCTGCTAACCGCCGCCGCATACACGACCGGTGGCAATGATGGGCAATGATGGCGGCAACGACAGGCGGCGGTGGCGGTGGACAATGGCTTCGGGTGGTTGACGATGGTCACAACAAGAAAAGGAAATAAAAGAAAAATAAAAAAGAAAATCAGCCTATTTCTAGAAATTGTTAGAAATAAAAACTTTTTTTTGCTTCTCAAAACTATTCTCAAGAACAAAAAATTAGAGAAATTGTTAAGGGAACAAATATTTTACCAAACAAGTTTTTGTTCTTTTTTTGTTCCGGAGAACAAAAGAATAGAAATTGGAAGAAACAAGAGCGTTATCATGCGCTACCTAAATTTGCCATTCCGGTGTCCGAGTGGTTTCCACGTGGTTTCCATGCCGTCTCTCTCTTAGCCTAAAAAGAAAATAAAAAAAAGGGAAATTGTTTGCTAACTTAAGAGAATAGCGTGACAGCTTGATATCATCACTCTACCTCTTTTGTCCAAAACGTCCTTAAAAAAGGGAAAATGTTTGCTAACTTAAGAGAACAGTGTGACAGTTTGATGTCATCACTCTACCTCGTTTGTCCAAAACGTCCTTAAAAAAGGGAAAATGTTTGCTAACTTAAGAGATTGATTGCTGACTTAAGAGAACAGGGTGACACTTTGATGTCACCACTCTACCTCGTTTGTCCAAAACGTCCTTAAAAAAGGGAAAATGTTTGCTAACTTAAGATAATAGTGTGACAGTTTGATATCATCACTCTCTCTCTTTTGTCCAGAACGTCCTTGTACTTTTGAAAAGTTACACTGATCGTCCTTCTTGTGTTCGAGGACGGATTTGTTTGCAGTGACGCGGAATTGTTCAGCTCACGTGGACCTTTTGATTTTCTTTTGCTTGCAAAGGACTCTCTCCCCTTCCTCTCTCTGTGACTATCTCTGTTGCGTCACTCTTTTTTGTTCTACACTTGTTTTTCTTCTTTCTTCTCCCGACCGCCATACCCATAGATTTTTAGCTCAATGCCAAAGTTTGTGGTAACCGCGTGGAGCTCAAGTCCAAAGCTAGCAACTGCAGAGCTCCGGCTTATGGTAGCCACAGAAGCTCAAGCTTCAAGCTCGCAAACAAAGCCGTTCGACTCTCTCCTCTTTTTCTATCTATTGTGCCAGATCGCAATATTCATGGCCTTTCTCTCTTCTGTTCTCTCTATCAACGTCTCTCTCCATTTCTTCTATTGCCGTCTCAAGCTCGCCGTCATGATTGCTTGAGCTTCGAACTTAAAGCAATAGTAGCCGGAGCTTCCTCCATACGGCTTCTCGCAACTGCCATGGCCAAGGAGCTAAGACTCAAGCTCTCATAGCAATGGTCACTCGAGCTTTGATGTTTACAGTCATGCTTGCTTGAATGCTCGAACTCTTGAAAGCCATGGCCATTGTAGCTTCAGGCTCCTAGCAATGGCAATGATCAGAATCTCTTGGGTCAAGACATTCTATTTAGAGTCTCGTAGCCACCATGGACACGGAGTGGCATGATTGACATATCTTAAGCCCGCAGCCATGGATGCTTAAGCTCGAGCTCATGGCAGCTATGGTTGCTTGATCTTCAAGCTTGTGGCCATGGCCACTCAAGCTTTGAGCTCGTGGTCATGGATGTTGGAAGGGGGTAACAGGAATCTAATACCTTCATCCTAAAAGATAGCTAGGAGAGTACAAGTTTAAACCTATCAACATATCCGATTGAATATAACTTATTTATATTTGCTCAAAAACTTAAACCAATTAATTATATTGACTAAGTGGAATATATGAACTGCTCCACACCACACCAAATATATCCCTCCTAAGAAAAAGCTGCCATCAAGACTATGTTAATACACCACAACTCCTATTACCTAGAAACTAAGTTGGCCATTAGATTCTTTCTTTGAGATATTCATCAAACACCATGACGGATTGGGGGCTCACTAATTTAAAATCGACTCTAATATCATTTGTTAGGAGTGTACAGTAAAAGTTTAATACCTTTATTTAGAAAGATTACTAATAAAGAGTTTAAATCCGAACCCATCAACATATCTAGTTGGATTTATCTTCATTCAGAATCTTAAAAAAATTGAGTTACAAACCAATTTAAATATATCAAGAATGCATTTGATTTGATTTTTTCAAGAGATTCCAAAACCTCTTAGGGAAAATTTGGGGTGTTTAGCAAATTTTCCCAATAGACTTTAGGCCAAATAATAGCTTGGAAAAGTTGGAAGCTCAAGATAAGTGGGAACCCCCCAAACCCAAGAGAGAGAGAGCTCGTGTCTAAAAAGAGGAAGAGAGTTATCTAATAGAAAGAGAATCTCAAATTCAAAGAAATTAGTGAGAAAAGAGTACATTTAAGTTCAAATAAAAACAACGAACGCAAAAAGACGAAGTTGAAAAGCTCGAACCTCAAGCCAGCATGAATTAATAGAAAAAATGCCAGGTGCCCAAGACCATAAGGTGCAACAGTAAAAGGGCACATCTCCCAATTTCCTCTTTGAATTGAACGATGGTTTGAAAAACTCGCATATCAAAGTGACATGCCTAACGGGACGACTATGGGGACTGAACTTTCAAAGGCTCAGGAATTAGATTAAACAGACAAAAGAAAAGATTGAGGGCTGCCCACAAGAACAAATACCAAAAAAGTCATAAATATATTATATTGGTACCGATTCAATCATAAACATTTCAATTAAACCAATTTAATCATAAACTTTTTTATATTAATATTAATTCAATCCATCTGGTCAATTTAAACTAAAAATTGTTGACATGGCATGATCGGCACTAATGTAGACTTTTTTTAATAATATTTTAATATATTTTTCAATTTTTTTAATTTTAAAATAATATTTTGATTTTTCATAATATTTTTTATTTTTAAAATAATTTTTTTATTTTTTTTCTATTTTCATTTTCTTTGCCTTTTCTTTTTGTCAGGGGCCATCGTTGGCCACTAGCCATAGTCACGGTTGGTGAGGGCGGCCTCACTAGGCCACGCCTAGATGAGGGCGAGCACTAATCATCCAACTAGCTAGGCGAGGCCCTCCTCATCAAATTTGGTGAGGCCAACCCTCGCCCAAGCCAAGGCAACCTCACCATGCCTTGTCTAAGCGAGGATTGGCCTCATCGAGCCTCACTTGGGCAAGGGCAAGACCCGACGAGCTTCACTTGGGCAATGGCTAGGTTTGGCAAGGCCAACCCCGCTCAAGAGAAGCGTAGTGAGGTCACGTTGGCCTGGATGAGTAGGCTTGCCAAATCTAACAAGAGGGGCCTAACCTAGCCACACCTAGACAGTCAATGCTCATCCTCACTAGCGAGGGTAACCCAAGCTAGGCTAGCTCTCATCGGCCATGGCTATGGCCGACAGCTGGCAATGGCCATTAACCAAAAGAAAAGGCAATGAAAAGGAAAAAAGAATAAAAAAAAATCTAAAAATTAATTAAAAATTCAAAAAAATCAAAATATTATTAAAATTTCCACGTCAATATTAGGCATGCCACATTAGTAATTTTCAGTCTAAATTAGGTAGGTGAATTGAATTGATATTAATGTAAAAAAGTTTAAGACTAAATTAGTCCAATTAAAATATTTAGGACTGAATTGATATCAATATAAATACATTTATGACTTTTTTAGTACTTTTTCTCTACCCATGTTGTTTATCTCTTTCAAGTTATGCTTATTTGGTAAAACAAAGAGGCTGTTATAGGTATTGTATGGATTAAATGGACCATAAGCACTGAATTGTAAAATTTCAATCATTTGACATGTTCCCAATTTTAAGGGTGAATCAATTCGACTCATTCAATAATCATCACAATTAAAAAAAATTGAATTTTAGCGGTTCCACTACCTTATTACATTGATAACAGATGGTAGCCGTATGAGATTGAACTATGAAATAATTAAGTTATAGTAATATGAAAGCATGTTGGTCATTGGATAGACAAATGAAAGTTAATTTCTTCACTAACTTGCTTATTTTCAGTGTGATTTCTTGAATGTATTTGCAAACAGCAAAAACAAAAAGTTATGCTCAAACATTTCAGTACTCAACAATCTTATTGCAAGCGTAATTGTCTAATCAAATGAGGATCGTATTTATGGTCGAACACTTAAAACTTTAACAAAGATATTGTTTAAATGAATTAGCTTAATCAAAATAGCATTTATCCATATAAAATACAAAACGGATACGATATTGTCTAAATCAAAGTAGATGTTAATCCAAAATTCTAATTTAGGTCAAAATAGCATTCATTCGTCTATTCATTTCAAGACGGAGAGACGGAGACTTTAAATTATGTAGAGCCGCTTACAAGAAGTCCTGAAAATTAAGGAATTTCAAAAACACGAAACTCTCAGATTTGGGTCATCAAGACATTTATCAGAATTTTGGCCAACATGACTTCGGAAAGAGATCGAGATCGAGATCGTCAAGAATTTTATTTCTTTTGGTCGAAAATGGGTGATTTCTTTCATTCCTTCATACGATAATTACAAGACAAAGGTAAACATACTTCGGAACATAAAATGTTCCTAAAAGGCTGGGGATGGTAAGATGCCAAATTGAGAGGGAGTTTTTTGGTCCGATGTGCTTTTGCTATCCAATCGGCGGCTTCGATTTCCTTCCCGAAGGCAATGAGTTGTCTTTGCTTGGCTAGATTGGGACTAGGATTCTTTTTCCTTCTTGGACTATGTTCCTCACGTCCCAAGGTGCTTCTTCCCAGCCCATTATGCTCTCCACTACAATCAAGTTATCACTTTCACAGACATAATCTATTTTTTCTTTCTGACTTTCCCACACGTGAGCCTCTTGGATTTGCTTCAGAAAATTTAGACCTTTTACAAAGGCTAGGGTTTCCACTTGAAGAGGGGTTGCAACTCGGATCTCACACGCGAAGCCTCCCCCACCATTCCACACGACTTTATGAGGATCCCAACGATCGAGCTCGGGATTTCGCTCCCCGCCCAAGATGCATCCACATTAGCTTCAAGTTTGAGTTTGTTGGGGGCAACCATTTCATGTCTTCCTTTCTAGATTTGGCTTTTGATCTGCTGGGTTCCATTTGAGGTAGGTGATGGCTTGAGCTCTTGTCTCTTCTAGTATGGCTGTGGGATTCGACTGAAGTCCTCGGAAGACCGCGCTATTCCTCGCTTTCCACATAAACCAGAGTATTGTTGTGACTTCCTCTGTTGTAGGTAAGGTTTTGGTAGCTATCCTTGGAGTTCGGCTACTATCTTCAAAGAGATCTAGCAGCCACTTGTCTGCTCTAGGGACGTTTTGTAAGCTGTTAAAACTCTGCAAAGCTAAGTCCGACCATATTCCTCCTCTCCAGCCACATGAGAAGAGCAAGTGTTCAATCATCTCAGGGTATTTGGAGCAGAGTGGGCATATTGGGTCCAGTAAGACTCCTCTTATAAATTTTTTCACACGTTGGTAGGGCGCCTTGACATATGCACCATAGGAAGGTGCGTATTTTTGGGGGGGGGGTTCGAATATTCCATACTTTCATCTATAATTGTCTCGGTGGCTGGAATGAGGTTGAAGTTGTGTTTGTAGCTACCTTGGAAAACTTGGATCACTCATTGTTGTAGCCGCTCTTGACTGTATAGTTTCCAGTTTTGTTTGCTGTCCAGTATAGGGTGTCCGCCTTGGGGGGGGGACTAATGGGGGTTGCTAATATTTCCTCGACAACTTTTTCTACTTAGAGGTTTTACAAAGTTTGCTCCTTCCACTTTCTTGTGTTGGTATTTATTAGTTTAGCCACTTTGTGTGGCTCATCCCTATTTGCAGGACCGCCAATTATGCCAAAGGGTAACAACTTGCCCTCTCGGATTTTTATAGTTTTACCATCCCCTACTACCCATCTAAGTTCGGGCTCAATAATTTCTCTCCCAATTAAGATACTCTGCCAACCCTAGGAAGGTCGAAGTCCTCTTTTGGCTTTCCAAAATTCCCCATTTGAGAAGTATATACCTCGAGAAATCTAACTCCACAATGCTGAAGGATTCTGATATAGCCTCCAAGCTTGTTTATCCAACATGACTCTATTCAAAGTTTGCAAATCTTTGAAGCCTAAGCCTCCTTCATCTTTCCGAAGTTTCATCATTTCCCATTTTTTCTAGTGCATGCCATTTCTGACATCGCTTTGTTTCCACCAAAAAGATGCAACTCTCCTCTCGATAGCATTACAAATAGAGTTTGGTATCTTGAAAATCGACATGGCATATTGAGAAATAGCTTGCACTACACTCTTATCAATATTTCTTTACCTGCGTTTGAGAGAAATTTTTCTTCCACCCTTCCATCTTCATATTAATTCTAGCCAAAATCCAAGTGACCATGTTTTTCTTGGACTGACCCAGTCGGATGGTATTCCAAGGTACTTCACGTTCTTCTTTATAATCGGGATGCGTAGTTCTTAAGCCATATTCCCCTTCAAATTCTATGAATAGCTAGTACTGAAAGCGATTCCAGATTTATTTAAGGTGATAGCTTGACCCGTTGCATAATAGTATTGGTTTAGAATTGCTGCCAAGCTTTAACATTCTCTAACCATTCCATCCATAAAAAAGATAGCATCATAGCAAATAATATGTGGGATAATGTTGGGCAATACCTATTTAGAGTGATTTCCCTTAAGCTTCCATTAGCTTGTGCTTTGTGCATCAAACATGATAACACATTTGCCACTAATATAAATAGGTGAGGTGATAATGGGTCTCCTTGTCTAATGCCTCGTGTGGGGGAAAAAACTTGTGTTGGTTCTCCATTCACTTTCACGCAAAACGATAACGTTGTCACACATTTCATGATTAGATCGACCCATCTTCGCAAAAGCCCATTTTCAACATATAAGCTCTCAAGAAGTCCCATTCAATTCTGTCATACGCCTTCTGCATGTCTAGTTTAAGAATGGCTCGAAACTCTTCCTTCTCTTTTTAATCCTCATTTGGTGCAACACTTCCTGGATTATGAGGATGTTATCTTGAATTTGTGGGCCTTGCACAAAGGCACTATGTTTTATTGCTATTATCTCTTGGAGCCATGGTTTTAGCCTATTAACCATCACTTTTGATAAAATTTTGTAGCTAAAATTGCAAAGGCTTATAGGTCTAAATTGGTTGATTTCCTCAGGGTTTTTAACCTTAGGAATTAGAGAAATATGAGTCATATTTAAGTTTGGGTCAAGGGTACCTGTGTCAAAGAAGTTCTGGACTAGGTGAAGTATATCTTCCTTGATTTCTTCCTAATAGGTCCTATAGAATTGCCCATTCATTCCATCAGGCCCCCCGGGGCTTTTGTTGCTCCTTGCTAGAATATGGCTTCTTTAACTTCCTCTATTGTGATTTTGGCCATCAAGTTTTCATTAACCTCTTCTCCAATCGGACTCAAGCATTGATCAAGGATAGGTTGGAAATTATGGGGTCCTACCAATTCATATAAGTTTCAATAGAATTCCCTTATATGACTTTTAAGAGAATTTGGTTCTCTAAACCAACTCCTTTCATCAATCTTCAACATTGTTATCATGTTCCAATGCCTCCTTTGGATTATTGTTGCGTGAAAATATTTGGTATTTTTTTCACCCCATTGCAGCCACTCAAAACGTGATCATCATCCCCCAATACATTTCCTCTAGTTTCCATAGCTTTTCCAGATGTTCCACTATCTCTTGGCTTTCTTTTTGCTAATTTTTTGCTGGTTTAATGTTTATCTTTGCTTTTTGCCCTTTGAATATGATGCGTTGGAGAACTTCCCCCAACTCCATAATGCTAGCTTCTTTGATAATTCTTGGATTTTCTTTGGGAAGCTTAGCGACTGTTCCTCTTGCCATGTGCTTCTTATGATTTCCCCACATTCCTCTTCTAGCCAATAAGCTTCAAACTTAAATGCATTTTTTCTTTTATTTTGTAGTGGATATAAATAGAGCATAAGTGGGCTGTGATATGATCCCACAATAGGTAGTGCTACCACTTTATATTCGGGAAGGCCACCCTCCACTCCATAGTGCAGAATACTCCATCAAGCCTTTTCCTTACTAGTGCATCGCCTTCCCTCTTGTTTGTCCACGTATAGGCATAGCCTTTACTCTCCATGTCCATGAAGGAATAGCCATTTGTGAACTCCCGAAGAAGCCACAATTCTATGATGATCAGCCTCTCTCATGCCTTCTTTCTCCCAATTATACAGAATTTCGTTAATGGATGCATGGAGGAATGTGATTCTCATATGTTTCCCATTTTCCGGTTCTTTGCACTTTAGATCAATGAGTTCTTTCGAGTTGAAATTCACTTTAATTTCTACCTCCTCAAGCCACATAATAACTAAACCTCATGCGATTCCTTCCGATTGTACGAGATAAGAATGTGGAAACTTAAGCTGTCTTCTTATCCTTTCCACCAGCAACTCTTTGTTTTTTTGTTTCCATTAGAAAAACTAGGTTGGGCCTTTCTTGAGCCACTAAGACTATTATTGCCCAACCCTTAACAGTTTCAGCTCAAAACTCTCATGTCGTTTTTAGTGGCTTATTGAGCTAGCCACCAAAGCCCACTCCTTCCCTTCTCTTATCACCTGAATAGGGGTATCTAACAGCTCCACCTCATCTATCAATGTTATGGCAGATTCTTGAATCTTCTTGTTTCTTTGTTCTTTTAAAAATTTGGTTTTTCTTGATGCTTGGCACCTTGGTCTTATTAACTTCAACAAGGGGTGGTTTGAATATAGCTATATGCTTGCCTTTGCTTATCTTTTCTCTTGCATTTTGAACTACACTTTCCTCATACTCAGATAGTACAAGGCCGTCAGATTGTTTTTTGCTTTTGGTTAAAACTGGCATTTGAGCTCCTTCCTCTCTCACAACAATTTCCATGCCAACTGACTGGATTTGCGTTTCGAGGATTGATTCCTCTTCTTCTTCAGCCAAGGTTCATACTTTCCTGCTTTGTTCTCAGCCCATTTTGTTTGCTCATATGGGATTTCTTCACAATCGATGCATAATGGCCTATTCTTCCACATGAATAACGGTAGTAGGGTAATTGTTCATACTTAAATTCCACCCACAACATTTTTTCTCCTAATTTCACAATAGTTCCAGATCTCAGGTAGCCATTAAATCCACTTCAACCTTCACTCGTCCTATTTTATGAGACCTCCCTTTGTTTGGAGTTAAATTTCCAGAACCTTTCCCATTTTCTCGGCTAAGTCAAAATAAACATATTCTAGGATCCATCCTGGGGTTATCCCTACTAGTTGGACCCAAAATGCACACTTAGTGAAATCATAGCAATGCTCTGGTATATCAGCCACACATTGTTTCAGCACCAATAAGTTGCTTGCAAAGGACCACAGATCCTTAATTTAGGACTTTTTCTTTTTCAGCTTCCGATTCGAACAAAAACGAGTAAAACCCTGGTTCTTTCTAGTTGCACGTCACTATATTTGTCTCCCAAGCCTTCTTCATGGTATTTTGGAAAGCCTAAAAGTTCACATTTGACTTGGAAAAGAGCTTGCCATAGAGGTTCAACATACATTATCTTCTTTTTTCAATTGGGATTTCACATCTCACATTCACAACATCATCCTCCGACCACAAATGGCCCAAACTTTTACATAGCGCTACAAGACGTATTTCAGTTTCATTTTCCTTCTCCATGTTCCTTTCTTGTGGACAATAGAAGGAGAAAACTTACAGTTAAGAGTCAGGTTTACAGCTTGCTTTGAAGGGAGCTCTTGGGGGAGAGTGTCACCGAGATGTTGCAACCAAAGCCTGAAAGGAACTCTTATGGACGATAGGGTAGGTTCCTGCGGAAAGTTTGGATTTGTATAGCCGCTCAATGGAACAGTGCCACCGACCCAAGCTGAAGTCTTGATGCGCCCCTAGCCTGGGTTCTGGAATGAGTAGGTCAACTGGATTTTGGAGACTTCCTTTCCAGCCAAGATCGTGATGCGCCCTAGCCGTAGAAGCAGACAGTCTTGTTGCAGTTCAAAGTAAGAAGCAGTGGGTATTTGTAAGTTGGGGTTTGGGGTTTTAAGGAGTTACGAGTTTTGGGGGACGAAAAGGTTTCCCTTTTTTGAAGAGGATGATGCTATCCTCCATTGTAATGTAGCTAAAAGAGATTTCAGGGGGGTTCTTGAGAGTTGATGATGCTATCACCCATTACAGGGATAGGGATTTTCTCTGCCCAACTGGAGAGGGAACAACTCTTCCAAGAGAAGAGGGGATCGTCAAGGATTTGAGATCAAACAACTAAGGCCTCCGGATTGTGCTTATATATGGAATAAAGAAAGAACAATATAATTTGAGATCAAGACATTAAAACCCTCTAATTGCATAAAAAAAAAGAACTAAAATTCATGCTATTTGAAGATTTGTTTGTTTCACAAAAGATTAATAATTTACAAAAAAAGTTTTAAAAAAAGTGACCGCTTATATTGTTTAAAAAAAATAAATGAAAAAATGTTCTCTTCATCCACAAAAATTATTAAACATAAATTGTTGTTTATTATGACAACATTTTTCAATGAGTAATAATTTCTCAAACGATATACATAATTAGTTTTAAGAAAATATTTTTTAAAACCATTCATTTTTCATGAAACAAAGGTACACCTTTTTGTGTTCTTGATATAGCAAATTTATTTGTGTAGTATTATCAAATATATGACTTTTTCAAACATTAATATCTCTATTAACTAAGAAAAGAATAAAATTAAATTAAATTAAAATAGGATACCATTCTGGAGAAAATATTGACCGCACAAAATGTGTTAGCATTACAAATAAGAAGAGCCCTTAGGTAACTAGGGCCCAAATGTAAGACTATTTTGAATTGAGCGGACACTCTTCTCTCTCTCTCTCTCTCTCTCTCTTCGCCACCCCCTCTCTCTTCCACTACGCCACCCCTCAAACTTCAACTTCGGCTTGTCCTGCACCTCTTTTGCCCGACGCTCTCAACTATGCTCCCTCTATCTTCCTTTGACAAACCACCAAGCCCTCATTCGACTGACAAGCCACTGCGTTGCCCCTCTGGCTTCACCATCGTCGATGCCCTCCCGACTATGCCCTCTCTCTCTCCCCCTTTGAGTCATGACTAAGCCCTCATCCAACAAACCACCATACAACCTCTACTTGCCCTCGTCGCGAAGTTCGTCGATCAAGTGCGGTAGTTCATCAGTAGGACAAGGGCTCAAGGAAGGAGAGAGAAAGAAAGTCGGGCAAGAAAGAGAGCTTGCAAGGGAGATGAGAGATAGAAAGAGCATGCAGGGGAGAGAAATTTTTTCCCTAAAATTTGGGTCCTACTTTGGACACATGTCACAACCTCAAGGCCATTCTTATTTGTTGTACCAACACATTTTGTATGGCCAATATTTTCTGCCATTCCTGGCTCCCCTCATGTCCATGTCATTATTTTATCTTCCGTATATACCATCCAAATACTGTTTTCTAATAGCGAAATATATTTTAATTTTCAAAAAATCCGTGCATTTAGACATAATCAAAGAAAAATCTAACAATTGGCCCTGCTGTTAAATCCAATATCTTCCTTCTTTTTCTCTTCTCTAACAAGATTTACAGGAAACCATTCAAAGGTCTGTTGTTTTCTCAGCACAGGTTCAAGACAAAACTATCGTATCCCACATATGACAGAATGCCTTTATGCCTTAACCCAAGGCAGGTGGCGTTCGACATGTAGAAACAGTAATGCACCAGATGGCCCCGAGACGATGAAAATCCAGTATGCCATCACGTCCCTGCTCTATAATCCGAGGTTAATGACCTCTTCGTCCCCCGGTGAGATAGGGCAAGCCCAGTGCAACCCCCACCCCATGCGACACGAAGTGAGTGATGTGCCTTTGCAGGTGACAATAGTAGTGGGGGGGAAGCATGTACTGTGGAGGGCTGGGGATGGGGAAGAGAGAGGCGGCGTACCATCTGGGTTTTCTTCCGTGTTAGTAAGTAAAGTCACAAGTTTGTGACAATATCTGACAAAACATATCAATAAGAGCTTCGGCTGAAGCCGATCAACAGCAGCCAAACATAGTCACTCCCCAAAGGCCTAATTCCTGAAGGGACGGAGTCGCTACACAAGCATTTGAATGCGATGACCCAAGAAAAATTGCAGTTGAAGACTCATGACCCAAATAAAATGTGGGCATCTGTTCCTCCTCCTCCTTCCCTTCCCTCCCAACACCAAAAAAAGAAGAAGAAGAAAAAGGCACCAGTGCTTACAAACACAAATCAATCAAAAGTGAAGTACAAAGCGCATTGAAGTCCAAGTGCCTGTCTCCTCCACAAGGTCACGTAAGGCTGTGAGGAAAGCAGAGTGAATGATGCACGTTTATAGTCATTCCACCTCTGTTCTCTCCGATACAAAACTCTCAAGCCCCTTAGATGATGAAAAACAGAAAGGGCTTTGACAATTATTTTGAGAAAGACAAGCACGTAGAAGCATGAACTTCTTGAGCTTTACCACCTCCACATTTTCAATTTCTTCTATGACACAACCGATGCTAACAAGATGTCGTCCAAGATTGCTCCTTAGCCTATTGACAGACCCTAGATAAAAAGATCTGCGAAAATCAATCTACAGGATGCACAACATCAAATTGATTTGCCTCCCATGATTAACTGTCATCCAATAACAAGCACAGATTTCATTCTTTGGCTAATGATTCAAAAGCTTTCAAGCATAAATCCCATTATCAGTGCCTTATAAGCAATATATGTTCTACTGTCCATAACTTATCTCCTTGGAAAAGCTTCCTACTTTGCAAATCACTGCAATTATAAAGGTTCTAAACTCACATCAGCACCACAAAAATGAACCTCCAGACAATAGATCGTGCTAAATCATGAGGTCTAAAAAAGATAAACATACCAACAACAGCAACATGAGTTCCCCGAATACAGCACAAAGGTCCTTCATTTGACACAACCATTGCATATCGGCATCGCAGATTATCAAAGTCTGCAACAGCAAGTCCTCAAATGGTTGGACCCATTGAGATCGCCAAGAAAATGAAATCTAATAAGGCGATGGATCTAGGATGCAAATTTTAACTTTTTCCTTGGTTGGGAGGGGGCTCCATGTTGTTCAAAAAAACTTAAAGAGAAGCGTCTATATAAAGTATATTGTTATGAGCACATACATGCCCACAAAGAGAGAGAAACACAGACAGAGACAGACAGATACAGAGGCAGACACGTTCCTTTTGATTCTAGGTATTTCGTTCTATGACTTGAACAACCATCAATAGAAGCACGCAGCAGAAAGCATGATATATCTAAGTGCATCAGATCTCCACAAAAGTTAGTTCCTTTTGTTCATTTTCATTAAAAGAAAACCAGAAGGGAAGGGAAGGCTCTATGTGCCTTTGTGTGGGTGGATGCTCACATCCATGTTGTGTGCGCATAATTTGAAATAAGATTATAGTTCGTCATCCCTCTTGAAATTTTCCGAACACCCAGGGCTCCCCTTCTAAATCTAAATCTGAAGGCCACTACTGGGAAGGATCCAATTAAAAGCAAAAAAAAAAAGGAAGCAATTGGACCCAATTTCTCCATAATAACGTTTTGAATGCAAAACAGCAAATACAACAGGTTTTCTCCCACGAAATTCTAGGAGTATGAACTGTTGATTGTCCTCTGCTTTCCCCACTGAGAAGATGTGAAGATTTTGCCCAGATGTTTGCAACACTGGTCATGCATAGAAACCAAATTCCATTAGTGATGTTCTAACAACTGCTACAACTTAAGTGATCAAGAAATATCGCCAACACTTCCAGACGGAGCAAAAATCAATCTTGCTTCAGGTTCAGGAGCAGAGTCATTAACCCAGAACTAAGACTTTAGTTGATGGGCAAAGTAATATCTGGACATCACCTATAAGCATTCTGACAGTGACTTACAACTACAAAAGCCAGGGCCATCATCAGAAGAAACGGCAACAAAGCGGAGATATGACATGTTTTCTCAACTTCAAATGGCTGTCTTAAATTTATTCTTCAAACACTCATAGAGAGAAGTTAAGTTAAAACTCCACAAAGCCACTTACTCAATTGCAATTCATCCAAGCCTGAAGATAATCATCGTTGTCATGTCTTTTAGCCGGTGATCATGGTTCCAGCTCCTTCGTCCGTCATGATCTCGAGGAGCAACGAATGCGGGACCCTTCCATCAATTATACTCGTTGTCCTCACACCCTGCGCCAACGACCTCACACAGCAATTGACCTTCGGAATCATCCCTCCCGCAACCAACCCGTCCTCTATCATCTTCTTCACCCCCTTTATATCAATCTCCTTCACCAAGCTACTGGGATCGTTCCGGTCTCGAAGAATCCCCGCGACATCTGTCAACAAAATCAGCTTCTCTGCACCCAATGCAGCTGCCAACTCACCTGCCACCGTGTCGGCATTGATGTTATATGGCTGCCCGTCCTTGTCAGCCGCCACGGAAGCGATCACGGGAATGTGGCCGCTGTCCGTGAGGGGTCGAAGCACGGAGGAGTCGACGGAGGCCACCTCCCCGACGAAACCCAATTGGGCAGCGTTTGGGGCAGGCCGAGCGGTGAGTAGGCAGCCGTCCATGCCGGAGAGCCCGACGGCGGTGGCGCCTGCCCTGTTGATGAGCGAGACCAGGTGCTTGTTCACCTTCCCGACGAGGACCATGGAGACGATCTCCATGGTGGAGGCGTCGGTGACGCGGAGCCCGTCGCGGAACACGGGCTCGATGCCGAGGCGGCCGAGCCAGGAGTTGATCTCGGGGCCCCCGCCGTGGACGAGGACGGGGCGGAGGCCGACGCAGGCGAGGAGGACGAGGTCGTTGACGACGGAGGCGCGGAGGGCCTCCGACTTCATGGCGGCGCCGCCGTACTTGACGACGATGGTCTTGCCCCGGAACTTCTGGATGAAGGGGAGGGACTCGGAGAGGACGTCGACCCGGAACTGCCCCGCCGCGGGGGCGGCGGCGGCGGCGGCGGCGGCGAGGGAGGCGGCGACGGAGAGGCGGGGGGTGCGGAGAGAGCGGGGGGTCTTGGCGGGGGCTAGGGTTCTGGGGAGAGGAGTAGAGAGGCGGAGGTGGTGGTGGTTTCCGGTCAGTGCCATCTTCGTTCTTCCCGGCGCTCCGCCTCGTTTCTCTCTCCTCCGCCCTCTCTCTCTCTCTCTCTCTCCTCTGCTCTGCGGGGCGGCGCCGCGGAGGCGCGGTTTTATTGCCCGTCTGTCTCGGCGAGGGATGCTGACGTGACGATGCGACGGCGGCGGCGGTGGCATTTCGCGGAGTGCACGAGTTAGGCTTAGGAGCACGCGTGCGTGCGTGCGTGCGTGCGTGCGGCGCGGCGAGGCCTCCTCGACAGTGCCGTTTTCACTTGCCCGGTGATTACGTCACACGGATTTTTAAATTTTGACGCAAATTACGGAAGATCCCCAGCTATCGTACATACACCGCTGAACTTTCATTTTATTATAATTTAGATTAATATTACGAAAAATCTCAATCAAACTAAGATGTTTATAATGAATTTATCTCAAACTAATTTTTTAATCAGTAAAAACTATAAGTTGGTGCACATGTGACAAACTTACAATTCATTTATTTTTGTCAAATTAATCAATTTGGCATTTTATCTTTCATTTGCCATAAATATTAGTTTGTAGTTTTTCATGATATTAATATAATTTAACCAAGGGTAAATTTATCACAAATATACATATTTGAAGTTTTTAAAGATAAAAAAAAAATATTGATTTTGAGTAAATTTATCATAAATATATCGGTCTTGGTTAACCTTTTTAATTAGTGTCCCTTTGTAATTTTTTCCATTAGCACGTGCACAATATGCATGACTTTTACAGAACAAAAGAATATTACTTTTATGGAATAAAAGAATATTTTCATCTCATTTTTTTAAAAGGGATATATTTTTACTCTTAATTGTTGTAAAAAAAATAAATAGTATAGAAATTATTAATGAAAATATTTAAAAAGAGTCAATAAATAGAGCCACTGGTAATTAAATAAAATATTTCAAGATATAGAGTAAAAAATGAATTTTTAAAAGGAAATGTATGTTTGAAATCCAAGGTGTTTTTTTTAAAAGTATTTTTCATCAATCAACCAGTCATTTGCGTTGATTTATTATTTTGAGTACATAACGAATATCCAGTTTTTGTTAATTGACCTTTTTGTTGTTGAGACTTTTTCTTTTCTTTTTACTTGATTGTGCTTTGTTCCCTTAAAACATCAATTCTATCAAATTTATTACCAATTTTCAACTATTTTTAATTTGTAATATAATTTTGTATTTTTCTTATTAATATTTAGTTAACTTATTCCAGTAAAAGAGACATTTCTCAAAAATTGGGATGAAAATATATTTTTTCCCTTTAAAACTCATGTTTTTTACACATGATCATGGAAATACACGAAGGGTTAACTATTGTAGCAAAATGAAGATTCGAGGGTGATATGTAACCATTGAAGGTAAACGGTAGCATTCCAAATTTATGTATGTAATTTTCATTAGTAAGGACCGCTGCAAATCAAAGGACCAAGACACATTTGGGGACATAGCACAAGGTTGCTCAAGACATGTATCAAAATCAAAACCTCATAGAATTCAGGTGTGTTTGGTTTGGCTTTGAAAATGGGCTTTGGGAAAATTAGGCAACCTAAAGCTCTTTGGAAATGCAAATTAGATTTAATAAAAAAATATTTTATAAAAAAGCTATTTTGGGTTAAATTAGTATTTGGAAATTTTTTTTTTTTGCAAAGGGCTTTTGGTGTACTTTTTCTTTTTTTTATTAAAAAGTCAAACCCCTCACCAACTAGACCCAACCTTGTCGGCCCTCTCTGGTCACCATTGCACAAAGGAGATGTATAGTAAGAATGAGGGGGCAAAATCGAAAAATCAAAGAAGTGATGAGGATAATTTTGAAAGAAAAGAATTATTTAACCCTAGTTCAAGCATTCCATAAATAATTAAAAAATTCAATGTTGGTCCCCTTCCCAAGGTTAGCATCTAATCGAAAGTTCCTTCCTTTGCTAAATACCTCAATATTTCTTGAAGAGATTTCCGAGATGAAAAACTGTTTGGAAAAATTAAACTAGACGTGAGTTGATCATATTTGTAAGAAAAGAAAATTCCCCCCTCCTCGGATTTTGAACCTCCTGCCCTTCTCACCACAACCCCCTTTTTCTCTCGCAAACCAAGATTCAAAGTCAAATGAGAGAGAGTTTCAAGACCATGACCGCCTCGAATCATTAAGGGAGGTTCAAGTGCGACTTGGTGTGTGGTGGTGGTGTTCACTTTGTCAATGGCCCGTGAATTTGACTCAAGTCGATACTTTTACCTTGGTAATGATCAATTTGGGCTAATTGTCCAAAAAAGTCTCTAATTTATTTCATCCTTAAAATTTTGTTTTATCTTTTTATAAATCATAAAAATCAAATCTTATATCTGTAGCTAAACATCTTCACCCTTGAGAAAGTGATGAATTAGAATCCTCACATTCCCCTTCCAAATTGTGAAGGGTTAGCCTACGAGGCACAATTATACGAATGTGACAATTTTTAAGATATTTTTTCAATTATTAATTTGTTTTTGCCCTTTTCTTTTTTCTTCCACTTTTTGCTTTTTCTTTTACTTTCCTAAAAGCCTGCTCACGAAAAGAAAAAGCCCGGTCAATGTATTCGCCGGAACGAGCTCGTTGAGATGAGGCGGCGCATATGCTCATATGCTCATCAGTCCAAGCTTAGGCTCCCTCGTCTACCATCTCCGCTTCCCTTCCACGCTCCCGTCGCACTCCAATGGCGTCGATCGCAATCCACGAAGAAGAAGAAGAAGCCGCAGCCGCCTCCTCCCCTCCACCTCCTCCTCCTCCTCCTCCTGCACAGACGAGCCAGTGGATCGAGTACGTTCCAAGACGCCGCCGATCGCCAATCGCCAATCGCCGATCGATGATCGCCGATCGACATCCTCCTTCTTCCTCCTCCTCCGTGATTCCGCGGAATTCCGGCCGGTTCTCATCGCTTGAATCCGCGTCTCAGGGCGCAGGACCTGCTCCGGCGAAGGCTGATCGAGCGCGACGATTTCCCGTGGACCTTGCCGGGAGGAGCGGCGGCGGCGGCGAGGTGCTGAAGTACGTCGGCGGCGTCGACATGAGCTTCGCCAAGGACGACGCCTCGCTGGCCTGCGCGGCGCTCGTCGTCCTGGACCTAGCGACGCTGCAGGTCGTGCACGAGGACTTCGCCGTCGTCAGGCTCGAGGTCCCTTACGTTCCTGGCTTCCTTGCTTTCAGAGAGGTGATCGGGGGGTTTTTGAGCTGCTCTGGGGTTCTGATTTCGTGATGGATGAGTCGATGTTTAGTTGAATTCGGGATTGTCACCATTGCTGTTGCAGATATGTAGAATTCGATCTTTTGATCATTCGTCGTTGTCCGTTCCTTGTCAGGCCCCTGTTCTTCTGGGACTTCTGGAGAAGGTCAAAAGCAGTGCCAAGGATATCTGTCCACAGGTTTGTGATTGCCTGGTTTGAGGTTATTACCTTTCCATTCAAACCTCATGCTAGTTTCTGAATAGTAGGTTGTGATTATCACTGTTTTTTCCTCCTCCTCCTTTTAACATCTCTGAATTTTCTTTGACTTGTAACTTCAACAGTTAATAATGGTCGATGGAAATGGGTTACTTCATCCTCGAGGCAAGTGTTAAGGCTCACACGACCTTTCTTTTCTTCTGAAATTAGTTAAGTATGACAATTATTGGGGACTGGTATTGAGGAAAATTGCTATTGACTGCCCGGAACTATGGAGTTCCTGCATTGTCCTTCATGATCAATTTTGTATTGAGTCTGATAGTTTCTTCTTTTAGAAATGGTCCTACGAGTTTTCTTGGTTTCCAGGAGAATCCCTTATTTATTAACGTCGCATTTTCTTTTCAGGTGTCTTCACTTTTTTGGAGTAGTTGCATGCTACCAGTTTGTGCATAGGAGTGTCTAGATAGACTTTTAATTTTTTTCTTTTTGCTTCATCTAAATTTTGAAACAGATGCACTTTAAATTTGTTTTAACCTGAAACATCTGAAACTCAATGAATAAATGTGCATATCAGCATACATATATATATTTTTTAATGTCAATTCATGTATAAAAGATTTACTTTGGTTTTTACAGCCTTTTGCATATAATACGCTCAAGTAGTGTTTGATTAATTTTGGTAACATGCTGTTGCATTAAGTGTTTGGAGTCTATTAGGATTCTGATAAGTTTCCTTTCCCTATTTTGAATTGGATTTAATGTTTCCTTTTCCTAGTTGATGGTGGATATATGTGCTTCCTAGTTTTATTAGGGTATTGGAATTCCTACTTTGGCTAGTTTGTATTTCTTTCTTTTCAATGGAGTCGAGGATCAATTATATTTGGCAATTTTTGTGCTTTGGGATTGTATCATGCAAATCTACTCTTAGGTTTGATGATTAAGAAACCCTAGGTGTGATGCTCATGAAGCTTTGCATATGAAGACTAAAAATTATCTTTTGTTGTGGGACTCACTGTCCTACATTATTAACCCATTAGTGTAAAACTTCTCCTTGTCAATAGGAGGACATTGCCATGATGAAAAATTATGATTTGCATTTTTGTTTTGACATTTTCATTGTGTTTGATCAAGCAAGATACTTGGTTTTTCTTTTAAGCTATGTTAACCGGTTAGTCAAGCTATGTTCTGATAATATATCCTTTGTAACTATAATGACTTCATTAAAACCTGAAGCTTTCTTTGGTAGGTTTTGGATTAGCCTGCCATCTTGGTGTTCTGGGTGATCTCCCCACCATTGGGATTGGAAAAAATGTGAGTATAACCACGTCTAGCATGGAATATTGTGTTGTTGGTACTATGTCGCCACTAATTATACTAGTCTACTTGAACATCACATCTCCAAGGATGATAACTCTCAGTTTAGACTTCTACAGATGTTTTGTCTACTTCTATCTCCTAATATTACGTGTCTGGAAAAGAACTAGGTTCTCACTTGATCCTTCTAGACTCCAGTTTTTAGCTTAATTCCATATCATCTTCTTAAGTAAATATTCTGAGAATAAATCTACATATGGTTTATATCAGTTGCATCATGTGGATGGTCTGACTCTATCTGGAGTGAAGCAGCTTCTAGAAGCCAAGGATAACTTCTCTAAAGATCTTCTCACTTTGACTGGATCCTCTGGACGCATATGGGGCGTGGTAAGGATTTTGGCTTGAGTTCTTGGATTTGCTTGAGGCAGCATCTAATGTTCTACATGCAATCCTTAATGTGCTTTGAAGCTGCCACTGGAAATACAAGTACTTTACTAACAAACTGTAAAAAAGGAAAAGACATATGCAGACAGTAATGGTGAAAGATATTATAGTTTCCCAAAGTTAGTGAAAAAATTTTCCTTGATTTCCTTGTTCATCATGAACTTGTATTATCCAACACATGAATAGCACTGTGATCTGAGTGATGCTGTCAGAAGTTCTTGCCACTAGAAGTTCTCAGCAGTTGTCATGACTTGAATGATGATGCAGTTGACTGTGCTTCCCAATATGTACTCATCAGTCAAACACCTCTTGTTGGTTCCCATGAGGAAATCCAATTGCTCTTCATGTCTTTTGTGATGTCTCTTATCAATTTTTGTCATGACCATGGTACTGGCTTTTGAAAAGGAACGATTCATTCTTTTTTTACATGGGTGGCTGGGAGATTATTCAAATGGACCTGCATTTCTAGCAATCATTCTCGAGACATCATAGGAAGTTGGTTCATTCAATTGTGATTGCTTATGATTATGATTATCTACAATATTGTGAGAAATAAGCTCAAAGGAAGATCTTGTTAAGAATTTTGACAAAAAAATGATTGGTTTCTACCATAGTTTGCAAGGTGGATGACAACTTCAATTACTGCATATATACAAATTGATGTTGGATACCCTAGAGAAGTTTAGTGCCTCATACCAGAATATTAGGAGATGGAAATCCAAAGCTTGAGCCCATTAACTTGTCCTGTTGGATGGAATTCCCCTTGAAACCATATATCACGCTGATATATCTTTGCAATATATCCAAGACATAGTTGTGATCTTCTGAATCAAGAGGTAGATAGCATGTTATGCTTGATAGTACAACCAAAAAGGTGGTGTCAACGGATAGCTTGTGAGGTTTTTGTTATCTTGTTTGTTGGCTCTTAGAAGTTTTGCTTCAAGTAAATGTATTCTTTACAGGCAATGCGATCAACATGGAATACATCAAAGCCTATTTTTGTGTCAATTGGACACCGTATATCCCTTCAAACTGCTGTCAAAGTTGTTGGGATGACTTGCAAATATCGAGTCCCAGAGCCAGTGCGACAGGTAACCTAATTGATGTTAAAACTCGAACCAGTTTGTGTTTGTTCGCTTCCCATACGAGGACTCTACTTCACTAGAAATTTGTTGTTAAGTATGCTTCGTGCTGAATCAGCTTATCGCATGTTACTTCTGTGGTCTTGGCCCTTGATGGTGCTTTGATCATTCAATTTAAACAAGGATGGTATGCTATTTCACAAGGAATGACAAATATCTGCATACCATTTAGGTAGGTGATAATTTTCATGGAAATCACTTTTGTGACATGTTGAATTGCAGGCTGACATCAGGTCAAGAGACTTCCTTCGCAAGAGTGGTTATATCTGTTAGGGAGCTCATCAGGTACTTCCATTTTGACTTTGCTATATGTTCTGGTTTCATTGCCAATCTATGCATACCATATAGGTAGGTGAAATATTCATAATGCTCATTCTTCTGATATGACAATTTGTGGGCCGTCATCAGATCATTATTATTAGAATGATTATGTCTGTTCTGAGCCATACTTGCATTTTGACATTGCTATATGGTCCTATTTGTTTTAGTAATGAATATGGAAGTACATATGCACGAGTCTCGTATAATAAACAACATTCGGTGCCATCAAAGGAGACAACTCCTTTAACAGCTTTATTATTTTTCTTTATATGTCTTATTGCAGGCTATCTTAACTTCAGAATTCTAACTCAAAGCATGGTTTTTTTTCATTGGTGCTTAGATCTGGTATGTTGAAATTGTCATAAGTCCTACTTTGCGATTTTCCTAATTGTTGTCACAGCACCAAGAATGCTTTTGACAGCCATTTTCTGTTCTTTTCTTTTCTCTCATTTTGACAGCAAAAAAGCTGGTTGTTAAGATTAGAATGTTGAAGAATATCAGTAGGCTCGTTGAATTAAGATGTCATATCAATATCCTAAAGTGGCAGCTGACTCAAGATATTCAGGCGTTAAGGTGTTTACTTGGCTAGTTGAATTAGGATGGCTCCTTCTGTATCTGCTTGCATAGAGAAGTACTTTAATAAAGGAGAATGAAGAAACAAACTGAGTACACTGTATATCATAAGGTGACAACAAAAGAAAACATAAAAGAGAGATGAGAGAAAAGAAAGTAACCTAAAGAGAATGTTATAACTTTAAACCAGTTTAATTTAGCTCTTGTTCCTCTCTAGCCATAAGATCCACGACTGACAAAAGAAGAGTTTTCCAAGTTTACAGTGATGACACTGGCTATTTCTTCCTCCTTTTCAACTTATCAAAAAGAGTTTGATCCTAAATGGTAGAACCCCATGCGTGGCTATGAAACCAAATGAATGTGGTACGTTGCCCAAAAATTCACTTTTGAGTTCTTTTGAAGGAAAAACATTTGCTGTGTTCACGGCATGCTAAATCTTTAGTCTGTTCACATGTTATTTAAAGATAATAAATGGTTAAAACAGATTAAGAAATTGTGCGGAGTGCTAAGAGGTACTACACAGTAAAATCGGGTCTATTTTTGTTAACCAGAATCATTTGATCTGTTCATTCCTTGTCTGAACCTTTTAGATCTATAAATTTGCTTCCTTTTAGTCCTAAAAGAAGTCCTTTTGCTTAAAGAAGGAAAAGGACACCGAAAGTGCCATAACTTTTGAATAGCAGTCACTTCAGTGTAAAAACTTTTCAAGCAATCACTCGAGTGCAATACTGGTGGAAAAATGATTACTTAAATGCCTCTGGCAACAAATTCTGGCGATTTGTCTTATGCGGTTTTTTAAAAAACTTGGTTTGACATGGGTTTTTAATAGAAAGTTTAGTGTGGCGTGGACAAAGTCTGCATTCCAATTCATCTGTATGCATTTATTGGAAGTGCTGATGTGTTTTGTTTCATCTTTTATTGCTTTATTTTGTACTTATAAAACGGTTGATTGAGTTTTCATTCATCCGTCTCTAAGCTCTCTGTTTGTGCTCATGGACTGAGAATCTGTGATAAAAAGTGCTTCCATCATGAAGAAGGAAATTGAACCGAAAGTGGCCAAGAAATTGTTTCATTCATCATTTTTGTCTAAATTGGCGGTATGATTGTTGCTCATCTACCTTAGCTTTGACTCTTCTTCATTTTAATTTATTTTATTTTTAAATATTATGGAGAATGAGATCGAGTGCAGATGATGTGTTACCATCCATATTTTCTTCACTTTGAACTGATTGGAGATACAAATGATCCATGTGGAAATGTTATTGATGCTGATGCACTCTTCAAATATCATCCCTTTGCCTCCATTAGTTCAATTGATTTCATGGGTATTTTAATTTGTTTTGTTTGATTCAGCCTTTCTTCAAACATTGTTTAAGTTTGGTTGCTTTTATCTTCCATTGGATTTTTTGGGTTTAGCAATTTTTGTTTGATGACATGAACAGTGACTTTTTTGGGTTCAGCCTTTGTTCTTTTTTGGAAGTGCTGATGTGTTTTGTTTCATCTTTTATTGCTTTATTTTGTACTTATAAAACGGTTGATTGAGTTTTCATTCATCCGTCTCTAAGCTCTCTGTTTGTGCTCTCATGGACTGAGAATCTGTGATAAAAAGTGCTTCCATCATGAAGAAGGAAATTGACCCGAAAGTGGCCAAGAAATTGTTTCATTCGTCATTTTTGTCTAAATTGGCAGTATGATTGTTGCTCATCTACCTTAGCTTTGACTCTTCTTCATTTTAATTTATTTTATTTTTAAATATTATGGAGAATGAGATCGAGTGCAGATGATGTGTTACCATCCATATTTTCTTCACTTTGAACTGATTGGAGATACAAATGATCCATGTGGAAATGTTCTTGATGCTGATGCACTCTTCAAATATATTCATCCCTTTGCCTCCATTAGTTCAATTGATTTCATGGGTATTTTAATTTGTTTTGTTTGATTCAGCCTTTCTTCAAACATTGTTTAAGTTTGGTTGCTTTTATCTTCCATTGGATTTTTTGGGTTTAGCAATTTTTGTTTGATGACATGAACAGTGACTTTTTTGGGTTCAGCCTTTGTTCTTTTTTCTTTTACTGAGTGCCAAAATGGCATTGTCTCTTATGGTTTTTGCTAATTGGGTTGTTCTTGTGAGCCACATAGATTGACTTAAAATAAAATTGTCACAAAGCTGATTAGGGAACCCGCAACAACTAGAAAGAGAGAAAGAAGGAAGAGAGAAGGAATAGAGAGGAGGAGGAAACAAAGAGAAGGCTGTAGTTTTCTATGTAACAGAAATCCTGCACCCATTGTGGTTATATTAAATATAAATTGTATATGACCATAATACCCTTATGTAAGTAAAAAAGAAATAAAACTCTAAAAATTAAAAATAACAAAATTAAAGTAACTTAACACTCTCCCTCAAGCTGGAGTATATAGGTCACCCATGCCTAACTTGGAACGACCACCAATAAAAGGAGGACGAAATAATGTTTTGGAGAACATATCAGCAAACTAATCTCTAGAGGCAATGTAAGGAGTAGCAACCAACTTCTACTTCATAGAATCACGAACAAAGTGACAATCAACTTCAATATGCTTAGTATGCTCTTGAAAAATAGAATTCCCAGCAATATAAATAGCTGCTTGATTATAACACATTATATTAATAGGATGATTAGTAGAAAATCCAAGCTCCTGGAGAAGAGTTTCAACCACAACAATTTGGCCACAGGTTGTGTCATAGCATGATATTCAGCCTACGCAATAGACTTAGCAATGGTAGTTTGTTTCTTGCTTCTCCAAGTAATCAAATTACCACCAATAAAGGTGCAATACCCAGTCATAGACCATCAATCATACATTTACCCAGCTTAATCAACATCAAAATAGCCAACAAGAGTGAAAGAATTGTTAGATTTATAAATTAGTCTATTATTAGGAGAGCTTTTAAGATATTGAAGAATGCGACAAATAGCATCACAATGAGCCTTCTTAGGTGACTCCATAAACTGACTTACCACACCAACAATAAAAGAAATATCGGGACGTGTAATGGTAAGATAAATTAGTTTCCCAACTAGACGTCAATATTATTGTTTGTCTTCAATTTCCTTTCTATCATCAACTCCAAATTTTTTATTTGGATCCATAGGAGTATCAACTGGCTTGGAAGCTAGTGTACCGGTCTCAAACAAAAGATCAAGAATATACTTTCGCTGAGACAAATTAATACATTTTTTACTTTCTAAAACTTCAATACCCAAAAAATACCTAAGGGTTCTCAAGTCTTTAATTTGAAATTGCTGCTGAAGAAAGGATTTAACCTCATAAATGCCGATCATATCACTACTAGAGACAATTATATCATCCACATGTACTATAAGAATGACCCCCCCTCGAATTCCTTCTTGCAAATAAAAACAGAATGATCTGAATGACATTGGTGGAAATCATGTCTAGAAATCACTGAATTGAATTTTTTAAACCATGCTCTTGGAAACTGTTTCAACCCATAAATAGCCTTATGTAGCCAACATACTTTACTACAATTCTCCCCTTGAGTAACATATCTAGGAGGTTGCTCCATGTATACTTCTTTAGACAAATTGCCATAAAGAAAAGTATTCTTGACATCCAATTGATATAATGGTCAATCGTAATTCACAGCAAGAGAAATATAAACACGAATGGAATTGAGATATGCCATAGGGGAAAAAGTCTCAAAGTAATCAACTCCATAAGTTTGAGTAAAACCTTTAGCAACAAGTCGAGTTTTAAGATGCTCAATTGAGCCATTCGGATTGTACTTGATAGTGTACATCCAACGATACTTCACCACATCTTTCCCAAGAGGAAGATCAACCAATGACCACGTTTTGCGAGACACTAGAGCTTCCAGTTCCACATCCATAGCTTTCTTACACTCAAGGCGAGATAAAGCTTTAGTGGTAAAAGTAGGAATTGTGTGAGTTTGTAATGATAGAACAAAGTCATGTAATGGAGAAGGAAGATTTCTCATAATGCTCAATAGGGTAAGCCAAAGATGATTTTTGTGCGCACAATCAAGTACCTTTGCGAAGGGCAATCGGAAAATCGTCTGGACTAGGAGACAAGGAGGAAGATTAAACGGAGGGCATGGAAGAGCTGGAGATTGGTGGTACTGTAGATTGCTTTCGCCGCTAATACACCTGCAAGGGAGGAGGTACTGGAGAATAACTAACAGAATCTAGGGGGATAAGTTGTGAGATGGGAGGATCAACTACAGTGTCAGTTGAAAACTCTTTACCCTCAGTAGAATAGTATGGTGTCATAAAAAAAAGTAACATCAGTACTAACATATTGGGTACAAATTATTGGATCATAACACCAATATCCCTTCTGTGTACGTGAATACTTGAGAAAAATACATTTAATGGCAAGAGGAGATAGTTTATCATAACCGAAACATAGGTTATGAACAAAATAAACACACCCAAAGACGTGCGGGGTAAGAGGGAATAACGGCTTGTCAGGAAATATAACACCGATTGGTGACTGATGATTGAAGACAATGGAAGGCATACGCTTTATGAGATAACATGTGGTAAGGACAACATGACTTCAAAAAAAATTTGGCACATGCATATGAAATAAGAGTGAACAACCAACTTCTATAAGGTGATGGTACTTTCTTTCGGCCAGACCATTTTGCTGAGGGGTATAAGTACAACTTGTTTGATGTATAATGCCAAGATTAGAACAAAACAAAGAAATTGATTTCTGTGTATATTCTAGAGCATTATTTGTTCACAAAATTTTAAGGGATGAATTAAACTGATTAGTAACCTCACGATGAAATAATTGGAAAATATCTAAAAAATCATAACGATCATAAAGCATATAGAGCCATGTTAAATGAGAATAATCATCCATAAAAATAACAAAGTATTTAAAACCATTTTTACTAGCAATAAGGGAAGGTCCCAAGATGTTTGAATGAATAAGTTAAAGTAAAATAGATGCACAAGAATCATTACGATTAGGAAAAGAATTATGATGATGTTTCCCAAGTTCACAAGCCTCATACTCAAAGAGTAGAAATTGATTTACACTCGAGAATTATTTGTTTTAACTTAAATAAAGATAAATGCCATAAACGAGAATGCCATAATAGGGGGTTAATAGAACTAGCAGCTAGACCATTGGCGTTAGCAGTAGAGACACCATTAGATAGTAGAGTCCATCACGTTCATACCCTCCACCAATCATCTTCTTTGTCTGAAGTTCCTAAAAAAAGGCAATAAGATGGGTAAAATGTAACTGAACACCTAAGGACTTTAGTTAACTAATTAACATATAACAAATTTAAAGGAAGTTGGGGAACATGTAAATCAGAGGACAAAGATAAGGAAGGTGTAAGTGAAATGGTCCCTGATCCGACCACTTGAGTCAAGGAACCATTAGCTAAAATAACTTATGATGAAGGACTAGAGTTATGGTGGGAAGAAAATAGTTCTTGCTTACTCGTCATATGACTAGAAGCTCCCGAGTTAATAACCCAAGAGATGCTAGGAGACAAAGTAGAGAAAGAGGTCATGTTACATGTACGTGCAAGAGTGGCAGTGGATGAGAAATTGGAAGCCTCTAGTTGTTGGACATGCTTGATGAGTTGTGCAATCATATCATCTTGAGTCGTAAACTCAAAAGAACTACCCCTAGGTGGGATAGATGGTGAGGAAAACGTACATCATATTATTCAATAAAGTTTTATATTTAATATGTATATACATCAAAATAAACCCTAAAAGTGGTAAAGATCCATTTACCCTTCTTACTTCTAACACTTCCCCTCAAGTTGAAGCATAAATATTAATCATGCCCAGCTTGTTACAAATATATTCTATCCTCCCATTACCCAAGGATTTAGTGAAGATGTCTGCAAGTTGTTCGGTGGTTCAAATATGACTATGAAGAATTACTTCACTTTGCAACTTTTTTCGGATAAAATGACAATCAACCTCAATCTGTTTTGTTCTTTCATGAAACACGGGGTTGGAAGCTATATGCACTGCAACATTATTATCGCACCATAGAGTCATGGGTAATAAATCTTTAAAGCGTAACCTAGTCAATAACTATCGAATCCACACTAACTCACATGTCACTTGTACCACGGCTGTATATTTTGACTTAGCACTGGAGCAAGCAATAACACTTTGTTTCTTCCTTTTCCATGATGCCAGATTTCCTCCGACTAAGGTACAATACCCAGTAGTTGATATTTTATCATATGGAGACCTAGCCCAATCAACATCAGAAAAAATTTCAACCCGATATGACCATGGTTTTGATAGACAATTCTTTTCCCCGGAGCATTTTTCAAATACTTCAATATTTGAATAATTGCATCCTGGTGAGATGTACGAGGGGAAGACAAAAATTGGCTTACTACACTAACAAGGAAAATCAATGTCTAGTCAAGTAATTGTAAGATAATTCATGCTTACCTACCAGTCTTCTATATCTCTCGGGATTATTAAGAATTTCTCCTCCATCAGCAACTAATTTAACCCCTTGTTTCATGGGTGAATCAAGAGACTTTGATCCCAACATACCTGTCTCAATGAGCAAATCCAAAACATATTTTCGCTGTGACAAAACAATACCTTTCTGTGATTGCTCTACTTCAATTCCTAGGAAATATTTCAATTTTCCTAAGTCCTTAGTTTGAAACTGTTGCTAAAGATAGGTTTTTAGCTCAACTATACCAATGAAGTCATCTCCCATGATGATAATATCATCAACATATACAATCAAGAATAGTTTGCATTCCCCTAATTATTTATTTATTTATTTTTGGTAAGGGTAAAGAATATATTAAGGGAGAGCTAGTTATACAAAAATCAGCGCAAAAAACTTTCACTCATAGTGCAAAAGCAAAATGAGTGGAAAGGGAGCCAAGAAAAAAGAACCAAAACAAACACAACAACACCAACCAAAACAACCGGCAAACACAGCACGGCAAACGCCATAGATCAAAGAAAATCAACTTAGTAACGGCATCCATAGAGCACCATCCGAAAGTCCGGAATGACCTGCCATCGATCCATATGCTTAGCAGGGCCACCGACGAAGACAGAGGGGTCAAATCCCCATCCTCGTTGGAGCCTTCTATTCCTAGGGTTGTCCGGTACTCTATTGAAGGTGAAGGCTTTGTCTTTCACAACTTTGATGAGATGATTCTTCAAAGCTGCAACCTCAAGGGCTTTACCACGGAAGATGATGATGTTCCTTTTCTTCCAGATAAGATGATATAAGGCCCCAAAAGAAAAACAGGCGATAGAGTGAAAGAAGTCATTACCCAACAGGAATTTCAATGCCCAGAGGAGATTTTCTGCCCAAGTTCTGTTACGCCATGGAAGATTACATCTTCTGGCCCAAAAGATAGCAAGTGTCGCAGGAACATGACAATCAAAGAAGAGATGATCAATAGAGTCTGAGATACGATTGCAAAAAGCACATAATTCAAAATCAATCCTTCCAATGGAAATGAGAAAAGCCTAAGTAGGCAATTTGTTCTTGATAATCAACCAAAGGTTAAATTGAAACCTTGGGGCTATAGTATTATTCCAAGTAAAGATGAGCCCAAGGAACCCGATTATTTTTGGTCCTTATCGCCTCCCAAGCTGAGGCTACTGAAAAGGCACCATAGAAGAGTCGTGCCAATAGAAACAATCAGGGGTTCGAGGGAGAACCAGCAAGGCAAACTCCCAAGATTCCAAAATAGTCCTGAAAACACAGCCCTCAAGCGAAAGTAAATCAGCCACTGTTGCTTGTCTAGTAAGTCCCGAGGTAGTGGAAAAATGAGGCTCCAAGGGCTTTCCTAATGCCAATTGTCATACCAAAGCGAGACCGAATGACCATCACCCAGTTTCCACAAAAAAGAAGCCCTAAAGTCTCTTCTCAGCTGGAGAATTTTGCTCCAAGCCCAAGAACATATGGTGGGAATGGAGGAAACCCAAAAGTGATCCCTTTTTTAAGAAATTGGTGTGGATCCACCGACACCAAAGGGATTCTTTGTTAGTAAACAAAACCCAAATATACTTAAGCATGGCAGCTTTATTACAGTCCTTTAATCTACGGATACCCAAATCACCTTCATTTTTAGGAACACAAACATCTTCCCAAGAAACTTTTATTCCCCCCGGCCTAGGGATGGGCATTTCTAGAGGAATTGTCTCAAAATACATTCAATACGATCAATAACCAAAGCAGAAAGAGTAAACACACTGGCCCAGAAAACCTAAATAGAGTGGAGTACTGACCTGATCAACTGGAGTCTTCCAACAAATGAAAGAAACCATTGAGCCCAAGTCTGAACTCTGGTTGTGATCTGATCAATAAGTGCAATACAATCCGTTTTATCAAGTCTTGAAGAAATAATTGGGACTCTTAGATAATGTATTGGAAGCTTCCCTTCCTGAAAACCCAAGGTCAAAATAATATGCCTTCACAAAGTAGGAGAGCCTCCCGCCATAAAAATTTCACTCTTATTTTTGTTACGCAATAAGCCACTCCAAAAAGAAAAGATGTCAAGTCCTCTCTTGAGTATAGTCATCGAAGCCCAATTAGCTTAGGAAAAAAAGAAAACATCATAGCCTTCCCCTAATTATTTATAAACGAATAAATGATCATTTCCACATCTTGATAGCCCAAAAAATAGTACAACCTCAGAAAATCTTCCAAATCATGCCCGTGGAGTTTGTTTCAAACCATATAAAGACTTTTAATTTGCAAACTAGTCCAGACTCCCCCTAAGCAACAAACCCCAGAGGTTGCTCCATATAAACTTCTTCATGAAGAGTGCCCTGCAAGAAAGCATTCTAAACATTAAGCTGAAATAACGGCCAGTTATATGTTGCAGCAAGAGAGATCAAAATACGAATAGAAGTAAGTTTGGCAATATGAAAAAAATGTGTCTAGATAGTCAACCCCATACACCTAAGTATACTCTTTAGCAACAAGTCTTGCTTTTAAACGAGCAAGAGAACCATAAGGGTTGACTTTTACAGCATATACCCATTGACAACCAATAACAATTTTGCCTAGAAGAAGTGGTACTTGTTGGAGAAAACTTCCTTATTTGTTTTGAAGCTGAGAAAACATTTCCATCAGTCTAGTTTGAAGACTTGTAGACTCTTTCGTCAAAGTCTGAAGACCGCCGGACCGCTAGACTAAAGATTCAAAGTATGTTCTCATTGACAATTTCTAGACCGTCGAAGAAGACTTATCCAAAATTGAGTGTTTTTTTAAGGATTTGATTCTAACAACTAAAGAAGATCTTGTGGCTGGAGATAGCATTTTGAAATCTATTATTCATCTTTAGATTAGTTCGGGTAATTTGAATCCATTGAATGGCAAAGCGTACTTGGAAGGTTTTACTTATGGAAACCTAGATCTTGATTATATGGGCGAGCGATATTGGTAGGCTATTGTCATATTCCTTAAATAACTCGAGATCTCCATAATTGATTATGTCCAATGGGTAGATTGGAATGACTCATTTGGAAAGTTCCAACGGTTATGAAGGTATGGAGGAGTATATAAGGAAGATGCTCTAGTTATTCGAGTGGGTGTGCGATAGAGAAATTCCAAAGTCTGAAACTTCTTATTTTTTGATAATTCATTTGTTAAGCGTAAACTTGTACTCAAAAGAGAGCTTATGCATTTGTGAGGTCTTGAGGAAGTGTAGCAAAGTTTCTACACTATGGAATCAAGGGCGTGATACTATAATGACTCTTTTGATTCATAGTGAAATCCAACCGGTGAAGCTGTTAGTGCGGGAGAGTGGACGTAGGCTTGGATTAAACCGAACTACTATAAAGCTTGTGTTCTTATTCTTTTCCCTAAAATCATTTACTTTGCTCGTAACTTTATTTAATTGTTAGAGTCTCTTTTCTTTTTCAAAGTCAACTATTAAACAGACTCAGGTTAAAGTAAAGTTTTACACTATACTTTACAAAAATTTATTTTCGCACATATTCACCCCATCTAGGTGCTCGTACTAGTATTTACAATATTAAGTCCCAAGTTTGATTAATCTCGAGAGCCTTTAATTCTTCTTTCGTTGCTGTCCTCCAACAAAAACTTTGTAATGCCTTAGCGACAGACTTGGGGACAGGATATTGTTCAACAGTAGTTAAAAAAACTCGAAAAGCAGGAGACACAGAAGAGTGAAATAAGATTTGCAATATAATGTTCAGTACAAGTACGTGTATCTTTGCGATGAGTAATAAGAAGATCAAGATCAGATGCAAGCGGAGGGTCAGCTAATGGCGGATCTAGAGCAGAAGATGATGTAGTAGTGACAGGAGGAGTAGGGGGAGCAGTAGCGACACGAGGACGTCGAGTATAAACCTGGAGAGGAGGTGGTTTCTCTGTAGATACTGGTGATACAGTTGGAATGATAGACCGAATGATGGTCACATACAAGTCTTCATCCAATTCAAACACATCAATTGGAACATTATGATAAGGAATGGATTCAAAAAATGAAACATCAAGCTGTTATAAAATATTTTCTCAGTAATGGAGAATAATAACAATATCCATTTTAAGTGCGGGAATAACCCATAAACATACACTTGATTGTCTTGGGATCAAGTTTTGATACTCCAGGTCGACGATCACAAACAAAACAGACACAACCAAAGATACGGGGTGGTAGGACAAACAGTGGTTCATTAGGAAACAAACTGGAAAAAGAAATACCACCTTATAGAACAGAAAAAGGCATGCGATTAATGAGATAACATGCAGTTAGAATAGCATCAGACCAAAAGGTTTTGGGGACCTTCATTTCAAATAACATGGATCTAGTAACTTCCAATAAATACCTATTCTTCCTTTCAGCAACACCATTCTGTTGTGGAGTATTAGAACAGGAAGATTCATGGATCATACCATGTTGAGTCATAAAATCAGAAAAAAGATGTGAAAAAGTACTCATTAGCATTATTAGAACGCAAAACTTTAACATGCATGCCAAATTGAGTATAAATTTCGAATATAAATGCACGAAAAATAGAAAATAATTATGAATGATCTTTCATTAAATATAACAAAGTAACTCTAGAATAGTCATCGACAAAAGTAACAAAATATCTGAAATCCGAATTAGAAACCACATGACATGGACCCCAAATATCTAAATGAACTAATAAGAAAGGAGATGCTGCCCATTTAATGACTTGAGGTGTGTAATAACATGATGTAATTTGCCAAGTTGGCATGACTTGCACTCTAGACTAGAAAGAGATTGAAAACTAGAATCCAACTTTTGAAGACTACATAGAGAAAGATGACCAAGACAACAATGGATTTGATATGGGGACACAACACTTGAGCAAACAATTGAAGAAGCTTCTTCAAGTACATACAGCCCCCCTTCCTCACGTCCTCTACCAATCATCTTCTTTGTAGCCAGATCCTAGAAAATACAAGAATTAGGATAAATAGTTACTGAACACTGAAAGTTTTTGGTTAACTTACTAATAGACATGAGGTTAAATGGAAATTGTGAAAGATAAAGCACTAAGGACAATGGCAATGAAGGAGTTGGGTTAACTGTGCCAATTCCCTTGACATGTGTAGGTGATCCATTAAATAGAGTAACTATGGACGAAGACGGAGAAAAAGAGGAAAATATACCTAAAAGACCTAACATGTGATCGAAAGCCTCTGAATCAATGATCCAAGGACGAGAAGTAGCCGAAAGGCATGCAGTAACATTACCTATTTGTGCCAAAGTAGTAGTGGAAGAAACAGGCTGTGGGATTTGAGATTGTTTGTACCGAGCATATTCCTCACTAGACATAACCACTACCTTATCTTTAGATGACTGTGGAGTAGAGTCAATATTAGACGCCGTATTAGCAAACTGGTGCTGTTGCCCTAGTCTCCCATGTAGCTTGTAACAAATTTTTTTATTATGATCAAGTTTGCCACAGTAATGACAAACTTGTGTAGTCCCCGAATTATAGTAGATATGTGAAATTGTCCACAAGAATGCTGATGACCTTGATCTCTCCCTATTCCTATGCCTCGGCCTCCTCCTAAGACACCACGCCACAGTTTTCTCCATCATTCTTATTATCACTACCAGTTCGAGTTTGATACACAAGAGCTTAACTCCCACCATAGATGTAGTATCTTGAGAAGACCCATGAGATACTAGAAGAACTGAAGCAAACATATCTGTGAATGACACTATTGTCTCTTCTCCAAGAATCTTAGACCTAACAGTTTTATATTCAGAACCAAGACTTCCTAAGAATCCCATTACAACCAATTGTTTCCGCTGACGTTGCATTTGTTGAACATCAGCTAAAATATGGAGAACGGCATTCAACTCCTCATACAATCTCTTAAAGTTTGCAAAGCACTGGGTAATAGAGTGTCCCTTCCTTTCAAATCAATAAAACTCCCGCGATAACTCATAAATCCGTGACAAATTATTTTGGCTAAAATACAATACATTCAAATACTCCCATAGTTCTCTGACTGTATCAATATGAGTTATCATGTCAACTACATTACTCTCCATAGAATTCAGCATTTGACCAAGAATACGTGCATCAACACCATCCCAAGTTACATTATCTCTAGGCTTAAACTCAATTAAGTGTTTATGTTGATTCCTACCTATCAAAGTAAGCTTCACAATTTTCTTCCATTGATGGAAGTTAGCACTACCTGCAAGCTTCTTATCAGTAATTTGATTAGATGAAGAGGAAATCACCTCGGTCATCATAGTATTATTCTTCTCAGGATCTACTTCAATTGTACTCTTCGAGTGATTGCCCATTTTCCAAGAATGACAAAAAAAATTCTCATAATAGCTTTCTTTAGATAACTTAGCCCCAACAATTCAATAATTCACCAAAATTGATAATATATCTCCATATAAAAGAGTCTCAATGACCCATAAACATCAACAAATACGTTAAAATCAACTCATATATCTGCAATAATCATCAACTCATATAACTAGAGACATCCTTAAGAAACGACCTAACCAAATCAACTCATATATTTCACCAAGAATCGACAGCCTAGAAATAAGCAAACCCGCCACCAATATATATTTTTCAATGCTGGAGGCGACCAAAATCAGCAATTCAAGTCAACGACCAGCACCCTAGCAACCAAAATCAATGACTAAAGTTAGTGACCAACATCTTACCAACCACAAGAGTTGTGTCAAGGGAATCAAGTGAACTAGAGAAGTCGCACAAGGGGTGTAGTGCTAGATGGGCGAGCCGCACGAGGGTGCCCCATAAACTAGGTGAGCGTGAATTGCGCAAGCCGCGAGGTCGCACGATAGAGAACTCTTGTAAGGAAGAGTCGCGCAAGAAAAGGGACACACGACGGAAATTAGCCGCGATGGCGACTGTTCCGGTGAGTGGCCGATGATGGTGACAAAGACTGTTCTGGCGTCTAGGGTTAAGCCCTAGGCTCTGATACCATGTGAGGAAAACGTTCATCGTATTATTCAATAAAGTTTATTATATATACATCAAAATAAACCCTAAAAGTGATAAAGACCCATTTACCCTTCTTACTTCTAACAAGTTCATGTTCGCTGTAAGACACATTTCCAACATTCCCTTCGGACACAACAACATTTGCAGTAATTAATCATTGAGCCCACTCAAGCTTACCATGCTTGGCCCAACAAGTGTCAATAATATGACCAGATTTGCCACAATATATACACTAATGGCTATCTCGATTAAAACTTTGTCCACTACGTCCACCACCATGACTACGACCTCCCCCGAAACCATGACCTCTATTGAAAAATCCACCACAACCACGACCACCACTACTAGCCACAAATGCTGAATTGTCTTTAGATGACATAGAAGACGGAGGGACAATGCACTGAATTTGACAAAATGCTTCATTCATAATAGGAACTCTCTCTTCAGTAAGAAGCTGACTCTAGACATATTTTTGTCTTATGAGTAACTCTCCATAAAATCATCCCACACTCCCTTAGTAGTTGTGTGGAACATGACATCAGCGATGGATGGTTCCATGTTATTCCATAACCACACCAAAAGTGTATCATTATCTCTCATCCAATCACTATAGTCTTTAGAATTTTCAACAGAAGGGTCTGTAGTAAGATAATGAAATTTCCCTTTGGCATAATATAGACCTTCATAGCTTGGGCCCATAACAAGTAATTGAAAGATTCATTTAATTTAATAGTGGTAATTTGAATATTGACACTATCCGTAGAAGCCTTAGTATCACTCATGATAATAATCTCAATGTAAATATATCTACCACTTAATCAAGAAGGCTGAAACTTTAGTGCAAGAAACAAAACAACAACACTAATGTATAATCAGATGTAATTGGCTCCATAAGTTATGGACTGCTGAAATCTCATAAATATAGACTGATGTATGTAAAAAAATATTTGATCAAAAATCTCGATTCAAATAATTGTATGTTTGACGGAAACCAACAAGATCAATCAATCATAATCAATGAAGTACTATGATTCTTGAATCAGCTGATTAGTAAGTGTTGTAATCCATGTTTACAAAATCGAACATGATGAATCTATATCTTCTGATCTTTATGTATTGAGACTTGAAGAGAAAACCAATAAAAATTGCAGCTTTAGGTGGCTGCATACCATAGAAGAAGTAGGGTTACTAGGGGACTCTCAAACTAGCAATAGAATCAAGTAATCAAATGGTTAGATCTGCTCTAATACCATGTCACAAAGCTAATTAAGGAACCCACAATAGGTAAAAAGAAAGAAGGAAGGAAGAGAGAAGAAATAGAGAGGAGGAGGAGAAGAAGTAGAACATAAAAGAAACAAAGAGAGGGCTATAGTTTTCTGTGTAACAGAAACCCTACACCCATTGTGTTTATATTAAATATAAATTGCATATGACCATAATACCCTTATGTAAGTAAAAAAGAAATAAAACTCTGAAAATTAAAAATAACTCAATTAAAGTAACTTAACAAAAATAATGCCATGTCATACTTCCTGGCCATTCAAATTAGAGATAGCATTGAAGTGATCAATCTTTTACCAAACTTGCACTTGAGTAATTGCTTGAGAAGTTTTGGCATTCATCACATATGAAAGTTATGGTACTTGTAATATCTATTTCCCAAACGACCTAAAATGATTAACTGGACCTGATTTGGAGTTTCGGTAGCTGCCAGTTGTGAATATGACTTCCAGAACTTAAAGCTTTTGTTTTTGAGTGCCTAAACAGTTTCTTTAATTGATAAAAAGGTTGGTTAAGTTGTTAAGGACTGGGAGTCAAATTCAAAGAAGAGAGATTACTGGGTACTTTAATATGATTGTTGAAAGTGCGGGACTTATCCGGTCAGTTTTAGAACTTAAAAGCAACTGATTTATGCGTCTTTTAGTTCTGTTCTTGATGGCATTGTGTTGTTTAAATCTACGATGTTTTATGCATGTTATCAGATATGCATTTTAATGAACCTTCATGCTTGAATTTATATAATGTGAAGTTCTTTATGATTGTTCTTGCATGTGGCGGGTTCATTTGCAGGAAAGTATCTTTCATTTTGCTTCCTTGTGCCTGAAATCTTGCAAATTTATTTTGACGATTAAGTAATCTTATATGTCATGTCATTCCAATATGAGTTGTGACATTCTAAAAGTATATGTACATATAAAATCATGAATTGTTCAGATTATGCATAAAATGCTTAAAATATACTCTTAAATGGCTCCAACTCGTGGATGGATCTCCCATTTACGAACCGCCAGGAGTCGCTTTCTGAGCTTCCTCGCTCATCCACAACATTTATCAGGTTTGAGGATGTTTCAATGGTTTTATGGATGGTTGGTTTGCTATGAGACCGCTCTAGCATACCGTGCCGGGACTTCACATACCATGCTCGATGTGTATTTGCACCTGCCTTTGGATAGACTTCAAAGGAACAGATTGGGTGGCTTGGGATCTTTTTACTTGGAGGACCTTCTATGTGGAAACTTGGTTCGCCCCTTACTCTACGAGCCGGCTAGTACTTCTGACCTTTGGCTCCCCCACTGGATCCAGCTTACGTCCCTTCAGCAGAGTTTGTCTCCTCTCCCCTCTGCAGCCGTTTTTATAATTCCTCCACTAGAGTTGATCGAGATCAAGGAGTGCTATTTCTTTGGGATGTCTTAGTGAACCTTTTTGTAGGCCTCTTCCTACAGTCTAAGGAACCCCTTTTACATGGATCATGTATATTATGGTTTCCTTTCGTGTCTTTCACATCCTTGATGTAGGACTTCTGGTTATGCCATGACATTTCTAATTTTTGGTTGCTTTATTTATGTTTAGTCTTATTGCATGAACTAATCAAGGCCTAATTATAAATCGAAGTACTATGATTGTTCTAAGATGAACTTAGACATAAGACGGTATGTTGATGAGTCAAATCCTATAAGACTGGCATGTTTCATTTGCTTTTGACACAATGCTCCTTTTCTGATTAATCAAAACAGAGTTTAATACCTCGGGGAAATTTCATCAGCTGCCCTTGCTTTTGGTAAGAAATGTATGCAAAGAGTTCTAATCAGTTAACATTTTCTTGGAAGCAAAACTTAATAAAACTAAGGTTCCATTATATCTTCTTAAGAAAAGGAGTTCTTAAATATTTTTCATGAAAATAAACAAATTTGAAGCAAACTAATTGTTTGTAGAAAATTGGTTCCGTCATATTGCCTAATGTCCAAAATCCTACAGATGTTGATGATCATGGGAGACAAAAGAAGGTGATGGCTGCTAAGGCTGTTTTGAATTGGTAGTCAAAAAATGTTTTGGCCTAGAATAATGTTCTTAAGACAATTGACACCAAATTATCAACTGTCTAGGCTCGTCTTGATCATGTAGACCAAAAGTAAATCAAATAACTTTGGTCACAAATAGATTGCTTGAGATATTTTCAAAAGAGACCCCGACAGTTGGAATCCGAAAGATACGTATCTCATAATTATTTGGAAGACCAAATGGCCAAAATGAAAAAATTAAAGAGACAGATCAAGCTCTTGTAGGATGGATAATTTATCCCTCCTCCAAATCCATTTCTTTCCCAATCGTGGCAAACGATTCCAATGGATGTAGCCTTAAATGGATGTGGCCCCTTTTAAGGCTACATCAATTGCTTCCATCATTGAAGAAGCTCCAAAGAAGGATCAAGATGATATTGTTGTGCTTCAAAATTGTATTGAAATGGAAAAGCAAAGGAAGATACCAACTATTGTTGTTTTCGACTTCGCAAAGTGAAGTATCTTTGAATTAGCTTTAGAATCGGATTCCTTGTCTTTTGAAAATACTTCAACCTCTAAGCCGCACATAGCAATATCTCATGTACCAATTCTTTAAACATATTTTCATTATGTGATTTGGGTTATCCACCAATTCTTTATTGGTAAACCAAAAGATATTCTCGAGCTCAAAAGAAGAGAATTTTTGAAAGAAAATGCTACTCTTTGTGAAAAAAGCATTTGAATAGGTACTTTCAAGAAATGCCTAAATTATTTTATGCCCTCAGAGTTGACCCCAATTTGAAGTAAGTTTTCTTAGCTTCCATTCTAAAAGAAATTAGACAAATTGTGGAATGATCAATTCAAAATGAGCAGAAGATTGTTGCCGATGTTCCTCTTGGAGAACTCCAGTAGGAGATACATCTTGCTCTCAATGATCTCTGCATTCGTAGGAAGGCTTTCAGAAGTAATCTCTAGAGCAACAAGGAACTTGACTAGGCTTGTTAGAAGCATTAGTTGAGAATTAAATGCTCAAAGAAAGACTCTTGTGATGACCCTTCTTGCAAGGATCAATGTAAAAAATGAAAACATTTCAAGAGATTCTCCTTAGGACATACGAAGAAAATGCATAAATGGTGATTATTGTGAAAGAGATGCTCTAGATGAAACTCTTCCGGAAAGTGCAGAAAATTTGATAGGTGTTATATCTGCAACAAGAAGAGTTGGACTACCAAAAGCAGGGGAAGAAATTCTCATTTGATCCAAAAGATAGAAAACCAAATTGGAGTACCAGTCCAAGATGATGATGTTGAATTAGTCTTTTACTTAGAAGAGGAACCAACTAAACACATTGTATGTGCCATCTAGACATGGTCACGAACCAGTGACACTAAAAGTCCGTATGAAGAACCTGAAGAAGAAGTATTCTTCTTTTCTGAACCCCCGATAATCCAAGATCTTTGTGTATGTCTAATTCTTCTCTTCTCCTATGTTTCCTTATTAAAATATAATTATCAAAATATGATAATCCTATTTCTCTCATTGCCTTTATTGACACTGGAGCCAGTGCTTCCTTCCTTGATACAAATATACTTTTAGAAAAATACTAGACTTCATACAGTCGATATTTTAACTCTACTTTTGGAGGTACCTTTACTACAAGAGTTCAAAGCAAACCTACATTATACAGTTCTTTCTCCAATATCCAGTCACCACTAAAATCCTTGTTTCGAGTTCACTAGATAAAGATATTATTATCGGTTGGAATATTCTACACAAATTCCTAAACTTAGATTGTGCCAAATGGACTACGGTTCAATGGATAATTTCAAGAATTTGTAAACATCCAAAAATTCTTCACCACAATTCCAGGAATTTGTAAACATCCAAAGCTTCTTCACCATTCAAATGAGCATTTTAGATCCCGTCTTACAAACTCTTTTGCATGCATATGTAGACTCTCACTCAAACTTCTTCACAAATCCATACTCTTTTATCTATTTTCCTTTCAACAAAAATGAGGATGTCAATCCCACCAAAGCTAGTCATTCTGGAATGAATCCAGAGCACTTGCTTTTAGCACAAAAAGAATGCTTAGATTTACTTCATCTAGGATTAATTGAGCCATCAGATTCTTAATGGGCTTGTGAAGCACTTTATGTCAACAAATGTGCTGAGCATAACAGAGGAAAGATGTGACTGTTTATTAATTACTAGCCTCTCAACTAATTCCTACAAGATGATAAATTTCTTCTGCCACATTGAAACTCTTTATTCTCCAGTTTTACCCAAGTCAAAGAATATTCCAAGTTTGCCCTTAAAGCTAGATTTTGGTAGTTATGAATTCATCTTGAAGACAAGGACAAAACTGGATTTTGTATCCAAAATCAACATTTTTAGTGGACAGTGCTCCCTTTTGGCCTTAAGACAACTCCTTCGATGTTCTAGAAGACCACATGTAGAATTTTTCAACCTATTCTAGCCAATGCCCAAATTTACATTGATGATATCCTCCTTTACAACCCAAACAAGGATCTTCATTATAAATTATTAACCCAATTTGCCGAGCTGGTATGAAAGCATGGAATCATGTTATCCTAGAAGAAGATGATCATTGCCTAGAAAAAATTGAATTTCTTGAGATGCGTCTCAAAGATGGAATGTATTATCATGGTCCTCATATTGCTGAAGAATTGCAGAGATTTCCTAACGAAAATCTTTCCTACAAGCAAGTTCAACAATTCCTTGAGATAGTTACTTATCTCAGGGATTTTGTCCCAAAAATCATAGAGTTTGTAAGTCCTCTGCCACAAATGCTAAAGAAAGATGCTCCACCGTGGAAATCACAATAAACTGAGTCTATACATAAGCTTAAAGAAATTCTACGGCATCTTCCTTCCATTGTGAATCCCTTCTATGAGAAAAATGATTTTGCAAACAAATGCCAATAGTGATCACTACTGGACTACTATTCTTCTTGAAGAAATTGATGGAAATCGATGAGTTTGTAATCATAAGAGCAGGAGATTCATACAAGCAGAAATGCATTACCACTCTATGTTAAAAGAAACCTTGGCAATAAAATATGGCACCAAGAAGTTTGAATTCCATCTTATAGGCCATTATTTCCTTGTCAAGATGGACATGTCCTCATTTTCTCATATGTTGAAGTTCAAGTAGAAACATATTCCACATCCTCAGCTCCTTATATTTGCAAAATGTTTTCAAAGTATTCCTTTGAAACCAAACATATTGCGGGAAAAAAGAATATACTCGCCAATTTTTTTCTCAGCCAAAAGAATTTACGGCTACCACATCCATAATATGTGGTAAGAAATCCAAGAGGCGTTTTCAAGGTTCAAGAAATAAAGCCCAAATGGCATTCATATTCATATCCATTAGAAATCTCAAAGCTCATCCAAGACAATGTTCTCTTTGAAAATCTTGGAAGACTTATGTGGCAGTATCATTTCCATATTTTTAGCGATTATGGTGGTCTTCTCCTTCGTCCAGATGGATTGCATCCAAAATATCCCTTTATTCATCATCTTACCTTCTTCCCCAAAAAAAATTTCCAAAAAAACTCAAATGATTTTATAAGTATTCGTTTAATTTTTATATCATTGCCATTGAGGGCGCGTTTGGTTGTGTTTACGTTTAAAAATTGTTCAAGGAACAGAAATAGAAAAAAGTATTTCTGTTCCAGGGAACAATTTTTGAACAAAAATACGCGTTTAGTAAACTTGTTAGGGAATAAAAAATAAACAGAAACATGTTTGGTAAAATTTGGATAATTTTTTTATTTCTTTTATTTTTTATATTTTTTTTCTTTTTTTCCTTTTTTTTTCTTTTTTCTTTTTCATTTTTTTTTTCTTCTTTTGGCCGGCGACCGGCCGGCGAGGGCCGAGCTCGCCCCGGCGGCGGGCGAGGCGCGGCCTCGCCGGAGCCACCGCCGGGCGAGGCCGAGGCTCGCCGGCCGCCGGGCGAGCTCGAGGCCGGATTTGGGCGAGATCGAGCTCGCCCGAGCCGGCGCGAGGTCGGCCTCGCCTTGATCCGGCGAGGCCGAGCTCGCCCAGCGGCCGGCGAGCTCGGCCTCGCCGGATCTGGGCGAGATCGAGCTCGCCCAGGCCGGCGCGAGGTCGGCCTCGCCATGGCTGGGCGAGCTCGAGCTCGCCCAGATCCGGCGAGGCCGAGCTCGCCCAGCGGCCGGCGAGCCTCGGCCTCGCCGGGGGACGGCGAGCGTCGGCCTCGCCGGGGGTTTCCAAGTTTCCAAAAAAAACACAAATGATTTTATTGGTATTTGTTTAATTTTTATACCATTGCCATTGAGTTTCATATGGCCAAGATGCCTCTTATCATTAGTAAAATCATTCAAGGAGACGCCAAATATAAATATTTTGGTTAGATGCTTAGTTGGTTCAAACTATTAGGTGCATGGAAAAATATTTTCGAAGCCCAACTTAGAGCATGCAAACCCGACCCAAAGCTTTATGCGGTTGTTTTATTTTTCAGGCCATGATTATTTGTTTGACCCAATGGAGATACGTGTAAATTTCTAGCAAATGTTGAAGTATCCACATATAAACCCCAACATATTCCAAATGAGATTTTTACAACTTTTCCTTGTAGAATCTCAGTTTATCCTTAACAATATTGAGTATTGCAGAGGATATCATTTCGGCGCAATCAAGTTATTCCACCCAAAGCATGGTCAACAAAAATTGATAATGTTTCTTGGGATCATTATGATGACTATCGTGCAACTAGAACAACAATCGATACTTGCCTAAGAAGATACTACGAAATGGACATGACGGACACTTTTGGGACACAAACTGATTCATAGGATCCAGCTTCTTCATCATAAGACCCATGGGGAGGACCATCATTACAAGATCCTTTTGATTATAGTGAATTGCACTTGCACTCAATCTAGGTCTTGAAAAAAAAAATTCCTTTGCTTTAGCTTGGGTATCTATCCCAACCCGGCATTCTAGCAAGTCCACTGATGTTCCGACAAGCCCTCATTAGTCATCCAAAAGACAAAGGCAATTTGAATTAGATACAAAAGGTGCTTCAAAATTGAAGAAGTAAAGAAGCTCCTCGAAGCACTTAGGCAACAATATAAAGATAACTTGGGGAAAAGTGTTACTGATACCTCGTCCAGCTCTAACTAGCCCCTAGAAGCCATTGATACTTGCCACCTCAATGCTCTTGAAGTTGAATGACTCATTAGAGTGTATAGGAGATAGAAAGACAGGGATGACATTAATAGCTCAGACAATGACGAACCATTCCATAAGTACAATCTTTGAAGCATTCTAAAGTAATGTGAAAGAGCCTCCAGGAGAAGACTAAAGCCCCCAAAGGAAAAAGAAGTCTAAAGCAAACATGTGAAAAGAGAGAAAATTTGGCCTAAAAACACTATTCGACACCATTTGACACTATTCAGCATAGTTCATATAGGCTGCGCATAATAACTCTTTTTGGCTGGGGAAGAGTTTTTTTTTTTTTTTAGAAATAGTTCTTTTCTATTTTATTCCGAGGCACAATTTCTGAATAAAAAAACCCGTTTTGTAACTACATAAAATTTATACTCTTAGAATAGAAAAAGAATAGAAATGCATTTGGTAATGCAACATTTTTTTTTTTTTGTATTTATTTCTTTTTTATTCTTGCTCACGGATTGCCGACCGCCGACTGCCAGTCGCCGCCACCTATCGCTGCCCGCCACCAACCGTCACCGACAACCGCTGGCCGAATGAGGTGACGGCCGATGGGCTCTGCGATGGTAGTAGCCGATGATGGTTGGCGGTGAGCGGTCGTGCAACGGCGGCGGCAAGCGGGCGGCGGTCATCGGCAGCGACAACGCGACGGCCGACAGCGCAACGGCCGATGGCGGCAACACAACGACCGGCGGCGACGACACGACAGCCGACGGCAGCAGCGCAACAGCCGGCGGCGACGGTGGGCGGCAATTGGCAGTGGCTCCAGGCGATTGGAGATGGCCATGGCAAGAGAGAGAAACAAAAAAAAAAAAAAATGGCTTATTTCTAAAAAGTGTTCCTGGGAATAAGAAGCTACTCTTTTTTGTTTCTCAAAACTGTTCTCGGGAACAAAAAAATAGAGAAATTGTTTCTGGGAACAAATGTTTTATCATACAGGTTTCTGTTCTTGTTTTGTTTCGAGGAACAAAAGAACAGAAATTTGGAGAAACAAAAACATTATCATGCGCTGCCAATACTATTTGGTACTATTTAACACTTTTTGAAACTATAGTAGAAACAAGATGTAAGATAAGAGTCTACTAGAAGCAAGATCTTCATTTGTGGGTATATGAATAAAATAATTGGCCATTATTGGCCACTAAGAGTTTGCAAAATTGTCTTCAATGTTTGCCTATAGAAGGCAATGCTTGTAAATGTTAAGGGGCATAACACACCGTCTCTAAAAATAATATTGTGTGGTTTGCTATGAATCCCAAAAACCTCTCTCCTCTCTTCTTTTCTACCTCGTATAATTCTTTAAACTAGGAATATTCTAGTCAATCCTAGTAGCATGCTTTGCACTTTTCACAATATGGAACCTATGCCTCAGAATTCTATTACTCTAAAATTTTCTATGGGTGGCTAACGGGCAATTCCTATTCTGAGGCCAAGGAGGGGCTGTATATAGGATAGCATACCTGCCACAAATTCTGTTTTCATTTTCCCTAACTTGTATCATAGGCAAATTTTCCAGTAGCAGTAAAAGTTTAATGGGAAAATAACACTAATGGTCCTAGAACTTTGCTTTAATACATAATGTTATTCATAAAATTTTAATTTGTTTAATATGATCCCTGAACTATTAGTAAATGTTTGATATTGTACATCCAGTATTTTTTTTTTTTTTGGTAAGTTAATAGGATTCACTGACGTGGCTTTCAATTTGCTAAGATTGAATGGTGTGCAATAAAAAAAAAAAATTACACTTAGATTATTCAATATTCATCTCAGATTAAGATATCATAATCTATATCATCAAATAATTATCAACATAATAACACCATAATTTCTTTCCTCTTGTAAAATAGATTTATAAAAAGATAGACATGTTAATTCATCGTTCTTAACAATACAACTTAGCATTTAATAATCAACTTCACCAGATAACGTCTAATTTGTTGTTCGTGCAAATGGGAGGGCTATAATTAGAAATTTACTAATAATTTATAGATCACATCGAACAAATTAAAAATTCATAAACCATATTACACGTTAGGCTAAAATTGTATCATTTTCCAAATTCAATTTAGTTCAGATTTTGTGTAATTTGCCATGAGGGTATTCTCAATGTCAACTCTTCAAGAGTAACAAATCAACCAAATAAAAGAACGTGAAAATTTTATCAACAAAAAATTCTCTTGTTATTAGATAAGGATCCAACCTGAATTTCTTGACCAGGGCATCCTTCTTTTGGCAAGTACTAGAATGGAGAGATTGGATAGGGAAAATAAAGAACATCAATTTGCAAAAATTTTGGTTAGAACCATTGCCAAATGTCCTAAAAACTTAAGTTATTAGATAAATGTGTAGTTATTTATTTAAATAATTTAACACTCACCCTTATGTTTAGTTTTGTCTTTTGCCTAGTACTAGACGTGAAAATTTAATTGGAGAGACAAATGGAACCTAATAAAATTTGAATTCAGGATCTCTAGCTCTCACACCATGTGAAGATTTTGGTATAACCACCACCAATTATTTTAAAAGTTTAAAAAATTAAATGAAGGCGTGATTTATTATTTAAAAAATAAATATTCTAACACAATTGATAGAACTCAACTCCTTTCCATGTCTTGATAATGTCTATTTACAAGAGAATGAAGACGAGTACAACTGTGTACGAAGTGTCAGACAGCACCTATAACGAAGCCACAATGCCTTACTACAATCATGTAATTCATATGAAATAACTATGGCATCCATAAAATCATGTACAGCAATGAAGACACCAATATAGCTGGAACAATACCTCTTCCCCGAGATCCGTCACTCCCAACCAAGCTCATGGACTGCGATTGGATCATGACAATGAATTTACAATCTCCAACAGATGGATCGTTGTCCGTAATCACCGACAGGTTAGGGAATTGACAGGCGGTGTCGAGTTGGTCATGCTGCTGGTAGTAGCTATTGAACGCGTACGAGATGTTCCCTTGAGCAGTCAAGTTGCTACACGAATTCCCGTACCCAAGACTCGTGCAGTCCGCGTTGGCGCAGGCGTAGCTTACGCTAGGTGCCACTTGCGAGTCTTCGAGGCTCGCTGACTGTGACATCACGCACCATTTCTTAGCCAGATATTTGACATCCCTTGCAGCCACCAAGCCATTTGAGCCTGTGGAACCGAGATTGAGCTGGTACTTTGGCTGCCCGTCGAAATAGAACAAGCCCCAATGGCGCTCGAAGTTGCCGGGTTGAATGCTCTTTGCATCTTCATCGATTAGGCTGAACAAGTAGACGTCCATTTGGCCAGGCCTCATGGGGGTCCCCTTTCCAGTCGAATACTGAGTCATAAACCCTTGGTTGAACCGTTGAGCGCTCTTCGCATTTGCATTCTTGTCTCCATCTGTAGGCCAACCGATCTCTCCAACAGTGATGGACATGTTTCCATAACCATTCTTCTGCAGGGCCCACACAAGCATGTCGTGATTTGCATCCAACACATTGGTGTATATAGTACCTTTATCGTTCAGCGGCGCTGACGAGCCGTCGAAGAAGGCAAATTCCGCTGGGAAGTTGGGGTCGTTGTAGAGGCTAATGAAAGGGTAGATGTTGATGGTGAAAGGAGCTCCATTGTCGCTGAGGAACTTGACGATCTCCAACATGAGATCATGGATATCTGACCGGAAGTCTCCATCAGAAGGAAGGTTCGTCGAGCTCTCTAACACATCAGCATTGAGAGGGATGGTGACTTTGACCTGTGTGCTCAATCCGGCTTTCACAACAGCTGCCTGGACATTCTGGAGGGCGGGAAGGGTTGTATTAAGGTAGGTTCCGTTGTACGTCGAGAGAAACGGTTCATTCCCTACTGCAACATACCTAGAAGAAACATCATTCTTCGTCATTACAAGTAATGAAATATCTGAATGCTCGTTTAAAGAAGCTAAGATGAGTTCGGATACTCTGATCAAAATTGAGAGGACTCTAGGTAAAATACCGGGCTGGTGGGGACTAAAACAGAACCCGATTGTCATATCTATTTCAAGCACTACTTAAATGATGGCAGTCCCATGAAGTTACTTCCATAGCCAGGGAATATGATCTGCATTCTCTCTGTAATGCATCCCAGGCCACACCAAGAATAGGTCCAAGACCCTACTCTTCAGACATCGTTTCTAACATATCCTAGTTTGGTGTTCTCCTAGTTTCAACATCGATGCACACGTCTGTCACAATTATTTGTCCATACACATGGCCTGGATGAGAAGATAATGATGAATAGGGGCAAAGGACTGGCTAGATACCTGAATGAAGAAAAATATCATACAGATTGACGCCTAAGGCAAAGGAACAAACTAAAAAAACAAATAGGAATTTGATGGGTTCCATCTAGCCAAAAGAGAGAATTCTTTAATAAGCCATATTTCGAATGGAATGTCAAATAAGTTCCTGCTTCAGAAAAAAAAGAAAAGTTCTACTTGCAGAGATTCCACATCTACGCAAATCGATTGTTGTAGACCTGGTTCTTTTATCAATCAAATGATTAAACTCTTAATGAAGAACCAGAATATAATCTTGTTGAAGTCAATTATATGTGACAAAATTATTTGAATCTGTGCAATGAGGAACGCATTAGCTTGGTGGTTAGGTAAGATTCTGCTTTCCCATAAATTAGCAGCTGTTATCATCATTGCACAAACCATCCTCTGTTTTCGAGCAATCAGTTAGCAGGATCTCGTGAATATGATTCTGTCTAAAACATCAATCATCACCCTATTATTTCTTTGAAAGCTGGAGATTTTGTTGGCCTGGGCTTTACCACCAAAGGTATTTCGCATTAAAAAAAAGAAGAAGAAAGAATAAATGGTCTCCCTTGCTGCCTTCATATTACGTAATAACTCTTCGGGGTCTTGTTGAAGGATAGAAAGGAGACGAAATATAAAGAAGATAGGAATAGGAGCCTCAAAGAACTAGACTCAATAGTCACGTTCTGCGACTCCAACTAGCTAAATAAAATGCAAATGAACTAGGATATAAGATAAGCCGTGTATGATCAAGAAATAGACGCTCCAAACAGTCAAGGAAGTGGGGAAGTGCCTTTGCAAAGTAGGCCTTCTGAAGCTGCACTCACATTTTCATTTAAAATCACTTCCTAGACAACTAAATTAGCATGTAAAGACCACGCTGCAATCCAAAGCAGGTGAAGACACAGAAACAAGAAGCCTAAGGAGGCTCTGAACCAGATGGTCTCATAATCGTTCTAGGATGTAAATTTTAAACTTTGCAAGCGAATTTTGCAAAAGGGTAATAAACTCAGACCCGCTCGCTTCGAATTTTGTACTCCCAACGAAATTGAAGTTCTGATTTTCATCAATACCACATAAGCAGACCCATAAACATTTGAACCAACGTATTGCTAGTGACTTCATATAAGGTAAACAGAACAACAACAAAAAAACCAGGTGAAAAAGAATTGTGGAGAGGTTACCGGAATGTCCACTCCATTGGAGGAGACATACGTAGAGAGATTCTGCGCGACCCAATTCTCCGCCGCCCCAACGTTGCTCGCCAGAGAAGAGAGCATGTCATTCGGAATCCCCAACATCACCTGAAGCCCGGACTTACTCAGAGCACTCAAGTAGCTCGAATTGGCATCGAAAAACTTCACCTTCTGAAACCCGTTGTCCTTCAGCATCCTTACCACCGTCGCAGGCGGCAAAGTATGTGTCGTCTGCGTTCCCCAGTTTACTCCGATTCCACCCACCGAGGTCACCAGCTCAGCCAAGAATAACAGGGCAACACACAGCCTACTAAAAGCTATAAATTTAAAGAACCCCATACTCACAAAATTTCAGTTCGATCCACCTAAATAATCAGTTTACTTGGGTCCTCCTATAATTTAAACCGAACTTTCCACTGAGTTAGAGATAGAATCCAACTACCAACGACGCAGAAACCTGAGTTGGACTTTTTTTATACAAAGGGAGAGGGAGAGGGAGAGGGAGAGAGGGAATCTCGAGCTTGAGACAGACTGACCACGGATAGTTCCTTACAAATGTTCCTTACAAGGTACAATAAAGAATCATCAGGGATGGAGGGAGAGAGTTGCAAGCAAAAGAGAAGATGATAACCTCAAATTAAAGTTGGTGAAAGTGGCAGAGTATGTGTAAAGCATCAACAGTAAAGCAATATAGCGAACAGGGTAAAAAAGAGAACTCCCCAAGAAAGCTCAGAGGCAGAAAGATCACCATGAACAGAATAAAAGAGAGCGCCCCCAGAAAGCACAGAGACAGAAAGATCACCAGGAACAGGGCATAAAAAAAAGAAGAGAAAGCAAACGGAATACTCACGAAAACGGAACAACTCGAAAGTTCGTAGAAAGACAAGGCGTGTAGATGTCCTAGCAATTCAACGGCACGACCGACAACGAAGAGAAGACACGGAGAGCTTAAAACAGGGGGAGAGCTGCTTTTGGATTGATAGCTCCAGGAGGATATATTAATTTAGGCGTCTCTTTCAACTTGAACGATAAGTTGCTCACCCACTTCAATAATTAAAAAAAGCGAAACTCGTCACCAAATTACTTTCGATCTCTAATTACAAGCGTTGCAGTCTTAAATTTTTGACTTTGACATGCTTGAATCCTATAATAATTAACTCTTTCAATTTGAAGTTGAGGGATTACTCGCGCCTCAGATCTTATGCGACTGTAATAGAAAATACCACGTACATATCCCATCCATTAAATCCCAACAAAACTAGAAAAGAATTAAAATGGACATCTCTCTCTTGTTGAAAATTTTACGAATCAAATGCATTATTGCAATATGTTTCAAAACTTTTATTGTTAATCGTTCGATAAGAGGGAGAGATGGAGTTATGCCTTGCTCAAAGAATTTAAAGTAGTGTTATAGTTAATTTTTTTAGTATAATTTAACCATTCATTTGGATTTTTTTTTTTTTTTTTAGTGTGAATCTGAATAATTTCAATAGTATTATCTTTTGAAATTAGTAACTATAATTGCTTCTGAAGTCCTAAAAATATTCGCCTCACGTGTACTCAATATTTGTTCTGTCCTTTGCTACTCTAGAAATCGAGTAATTAATTTAAGGTGAAAAAGCGGATCTAGTGTGGTCCTACTAGCCTTTTGACTTTTTAAATGGTGCGCAGGATCGTTAAAAGTTAATTCATTCAAAGATTTGATATCATGAAATTTTGAGCCATCACCATCCCTTAATCTAGAAGTTTAGACCAAGGTACTAGTGAATACTAGACACTATCTACTCACAACTCCATTTATATTCGCAAAAAAATAAAAAAAAAATAATTTAAAAATGATTACTCATATTACTTTAAAAAAAAAGAATGAATCACAAATATTTTCATCTTTTATAAAAATATTTAGACATTTATTGCTGTTAATAATGAAAATATTTTTCATTGATTAATTATTTCAAGCAATATTGTAATTATTTTGAAGAAAACATTTCCTCAATTATTCATCTTCTTCGAAACAAAGGAAGCTTACCTTTTGCATTAGATTTCAATTTACATGTAAGTCAAATTTCAAAAATATGCCTAGACCTATCAAATGAAAAGGTCAAATTGGGATCAAGTGGGTGAAAAATAGGTTTGATCCATGTTGATGTATTTTTATGTAATATAATTTTGGCGAATCATACTCAAATTGACGTGTACCCAACTTAATTACGGCGTAATTCTTGGCAATTTTTCCTTTAAATATGAAAAATAGCATATTGAAGAAGACTAATCAACTTTAAAAAAATTAAACATGACAAAATATTAGCTAATTGGAAATTACTAAAGAATTTGAAGAAACAAGCAAGAACCCTCTCATGGTGCTAGAAATCTGATCTAATTTGAATGGAAAAAACAAATCAAGAAAATGAAATCGTGACTTTAGAAAACGATTATAGTGATGGTTGCGTTTGGGAGACGTTATTAAGTGTGATTATTTAGGAAAATATTAATAGTGTTCAATATTTTTCAACTATTCTAGTGAAGAACCCCGTTATCAATGAATATTTTGAAGACGCTCGTCTGGAAGACTCTTTTAAAAAAAAAATCACAAATTTCGTAATTTTCCCTTTATAAAGATTTAGAAATGTCGCATGATGAGACGCTACACGTGGAGCATGACAGTGACAGACGCTACAATTGACGAAAACCCAAGCTGATCTCGAAATGATTACTTGAATTCTTGCTCCTGTCTAATCGATGGCTTATGTCCTTGTTTCAATACACCGAAGACCTTTTATCCAAACCTTGATCATGATTTTAAAGATATTTTAAATTCCTAAATGAAATTAATTGATATTTGGATCTGAGCAAATCCTTAAAAGGCTCACGAAAGAAACAAGTGAAAAAATCACTCTAGGGTGAGAGACCCCACATTATCTTTTTATTCAATCTCTATCCGTAAGATAAAGATAAATAAGGAATTATGGAGCCTCACAATGGTGAAGGTATCGGAAATTTGGTTCTAGCTACTACCGGGTAGACAATATAGTAACCTCTCGTGCATGATATATTTGTGATAAATTTATCTTAAATTAATTTTTTAACTACCAAAAACCCCCAAACTAGTACAATTTTAATAAATTTATCCCAAACTAATATAGTTGTGATAAATTTACCATATGTTAGTTTTCGTTAAACTCTACTATCAAATTACTAAGTTGAATGACATGTGAAAGTTGGCTGATATACCAGTTTGTGATTTTACTCTCTGTTTATTAAAATTATATAATTTTTGTGATTTTTTGTGGTATTAATTTAATTGAATGAAGAGTATATTTATTACAAATGTATCATTTTAGGGTTTTTGGTGATCAAATAAATTAGTTCGTGATAAATTTGTCACAAGTAAATCAGTTTATGGTTTTTTATAATCAATCGGGGTAAATTTATTATGGGTGCACGAATTTGGATTTTTTATTATAAAAAAATTATTTTGGAATAAATTGATCACTAAGTTGATTTATGGTATTTTAGCATATTAACCCTTACAATTTTGGTTACGGAACCTTTTTCAAGTATTGGAAAGTTTTACTAAAAATTGACTGGCGATTACTTCTTCATTCGACATTCATTATAACTAGATTTTTTGTTGTGTTAAAATGCTTGCGATCCCCACTTTTGCACCCGTAATCGAGAAATTTCGAACTTCCCAACATCGCAAATAGTAAACACTCAATTCTAAAGGGTCAAAAATGGATTGTTCATATTTGTATAACAATATGAGTGTTAAAAGATTGTTTTAACGAGTAGAACCAATTTCTTAGGAATAAACTATATTTTGGGCCATGTATCTGATCGCTTAACCTTTGGCAAACTTCCGAACAACCTAGGCCAAACTTAATTATTTAATGGAGGCAAATTTTGAGATGTCAACACTTGGGAAATTAGCTGATGAATGATTCAAGATTTAGGCTACATTGCTAAAAGGACGTCATGGGATGCTAATTCCTCCTATGTGCGAACTCTGAGACTTAAGGCTTATCTGGTAACATACCAAATAGCGCATGATTCTATTCTTTTGTTCTTCAAAACAAAAAATAAAAAACAAAAACAAAAACAAAAAAAAAAATCCATTTGATAATGTTTTTGTTTCGGAGAATAGATTTAGAACATAATAAAGAAATAAACAAAAAAAAGTTGCTTCTTTATTCCTGAAACGATTCCATAATCAAGTCAAACCATTTTTTTTTCTCTTTTCTTTATTCTTCGTTTCCTCGTCTTCTTCCCCTAGAAGGTCGCTAGCCAAGGTTTGGCAATCTCGTTGGGGCCTCAATAGATCTAGCAGGTTGAGCCTCATTAGTGGCTCGGAGAGGCAATCCTTGCTAGATCTAGTGTGGTGAGCCCAACGAGGCTCCCCCAAGGCCGAAAACCCTCGTGGCGACCGGTTAGAGGAAGAAGAAGAAGAGAAAATAAAAAATGAAAATTGTAATCAAATTATTTAAAAAAATTAAAGAAATTCTAAGTCATAAAAAAAATTAAGTGCTGTACCAAATGCATTTCTATTATAGGAATAGAAAATTTGGACAGTTATCAAATACTTCTAATTGCTCAAAAACTCGTCCAGAAGAATAAAAAGAGTATGTTTGAGCAGAAATTATTTCTGAAAATAAAATGGTTACCAAATACACTCTTAAAATATTTACGTTTTTGTAGACCAGTTTCCGTCCCAAATATACTTCCCCCAAGGGGTTTTGGGGGCCCAAAGCCCCTTGGGAATGCCCAACCAAACACCCCCTTAGGTAGTGGACTTTCTTTTCTACTATGCCTAAGCCTTAGTTCGAATCGAGTTTGAAACCAACACTCTACTCATAACGATAAAGTGTCTAATCGGTCTAGCTTTCCCTAGTCAATTGGTAGTGGCTTCGATCTAGTTTATTATTGTTGTTGTTGTAATTGTTATTGTTATTATTATGGTTAATAATAATAATAATAATAATAATAATAATAATTGCATCCTCTATAGATTTCTCAAACCTAGAATTTGGGAAGATATTAGGAATCGATGCACTACTAACTAGCGGCCTTCAAATTCTAAAATTCGAGGTGCCATAATTGACAATAATTAGATGTAGAACATAATGACTATATGATATGACATGACAATATTCACATGCAATATGAAATGGCAAATAGGATTCAAAAGATGATAGAATTACATGACGCAACAATGTCCACATGCAATATAACAAGGCAAATCTAATGTAAACTATAATTATCAAATGATATAATATAGCAATAATCACATGCAGCATGACATGGTAAATCAAATTCAAAAAATGCTAACGAAATGAGATGACATGGCAAATCAACTTTTAGAAGATAATGCTGAAGTGACATGACATAATAATAATCCCATACAACATGACATGTAAATTAAATTCAAAGCATGACAAACGAATGACATAACATAACAATATTTACATGCTGAATGATACAACAAATCGAATTCGAAAGATGATAAAAAGGATAAAGACACCACAAGTGTCATGACTTTTGTACGTCGCTCATTTCAATGCCATAACTTTTTTTTTAGACCACTTAAGTGCCTTAACTAATAAAGTAATAAATTGAAAATTTATATGGTAGGAAAATAAATTATGGAATTCAAGTGAGTTTCGTACATAAGTTGCATTACTCAAATAATCAAAAAAAATTATAGCGCTCAAGTGAGGGCTATAGAAAAGTTAGTCACTTGTGGTGCCTTAGTTTGAGGCTATGGGAAGTGCACAATAAAATCTTGATGCATTTATTTGGAGAGAATACCAGGAGAGAGTCCAAGTCCGAACCCGTCAACATATCCAGTTCAACTCATATTCACTCAGAAGTTTAGGTCAATGACTCATAAGCCAACAATGATATTTTAATTAATCCATATTACACCAATTCTACAACATGAGACATTTCAAAACTCACATGCGCATCTCAACAATCTCCTCCTCATGGTTCATTCCTTCTTAATTTATGTATCATTCTACATCAACATATCTTAACTAGAATCCCCTACATCCAACCTCATCCTTAGTATTTTTCTCTTGACCGACTTATGAAGCTACCAACAAGACCATGTTGCTATGCCACAATGTTCATGTGCCTAGAAACCGTGTTAGTCAGCAATTAACTCTAATACCATTGTTAGAAATGCACCATAGAAGCCTAATACCTACACTTGGGAAGATTGTCAAAAGAAAACCAAGGTTTGAGCCTGTCAAACCAATTTTTACTCAAAAGCTTAAATTAATGAGTTGTGCGTCAATTAAGATGTACTAACTACTTCAAATAACACAAATTCTCTAATGTGAGACTTTTTCTAACACAATTTTAATGTGCATCTCAACAATTTTCTCCCTTCGTATGAGCTCAATGTTAAGTCTATTTTCCTTGAATTCAAGTATTCTTCTGTACCAACATATCTCAACTTGAATCTCCAACACGCACCTTCATCTCCGGTCTCTTCTCCAAAACAAACCACGAAGGTTGCTCGAGATACCGTTGCTACACCCACCTTCACCCTTGTTTTTTCTGCCAAACCAAACCATGATGACTGGCTTGGAAGACACATTGGTTAGGTTCCTTTCATGAGATATTTACCAAATATTGATGCACATTGGTAGGTAGTCACCATTTAATTGCAGCATGTAACAAAGATTCGATACCTTCACTAGGGACATTGCCAAGAGAGAACTCAAGTATGAGCTCATCAATTTATCCAGTTGAACTCACATTTACTTAAAACTTAATCTATTGAGTTATGGACTAATTATGATATATTAATTGCTATACACCATACCAATTTTCTAATGTGTGACATTTTCTAACACCACTCATATATTTATTTCATCAAAGCTTATCTCAACCAGAATGTTCCTAGTCCCGTAAATGTCATGCTTGACCTTCGATTTCACTTGATTTTTCGTGACCATGAAATGCTTGTGTAGAAAGCTTTCTAAGGAGCCCAGTATTGATATGTAAACTCGTGAAATCAAGAACCGAAAGTTGTCGACCCATATCAAGGCCATAGGCTCGGGATTATGATCCAGATGTTATTTCGACAACATAATTTTTTTTTAAATCATTATTTACGATAAACTAGAGATCTGAAAAGTTGCGGATGACTCCAAAATCTTTCAGTATGGTTTGGGCTCTAGGACCTTTTCCGACCACATGAAATTTTGATCGAAATTTGATTGGTTATAACTTACTGATCTAATGTCCAACTGACCCTATCTTTTGTTGAGTTGGAATGCTTGTGATGGCCGAAAGTTTGGAAATTGCATATTTCACAATGCCGCAAGAAACGAGCAACATAAAAAATTAACTATTGAATTCGGGCGGCAACATGGTGTGAAAAGACTCTTTTTTACATTTTGTATGCTTAACATGCGTTTCATGACTTATATGTAATCGGTGGCAATCCATTTTGACAAGTAAAATATGACTGGCAATTCATACTCAAGTACATTATTGGAGTATTTTGAATGTGTCAATTTTTTTTGTTATGCTTAAACAGGCGTTTCATCACGTACGTCATCGGTGGCAATCCGTTTGGACAAGTACAATATGATTGGCAATTTGTGCTCATATACATTGTTGGAATATCTTGAATGTGTGAAGCCATATCATCCATCCAAAAACACCATATATTCGTTAATCATGCTAAAAATCCACTGATATCGTGCTGATTCCTGCTATTGTTGGATTTGGCCAATTAAAGCTTTTAATCGCATCAAATCATGCCAGATATTACCGGCCCTACTTCCAAATCTATCCATTCAGGGTTATCACCTTTTTGTCATCGTACAATTTTAAGTCACTGTTCCTCTTCCTTTTTTTCCCCCTTCAAAACTAGTTCGCTGGTTCTGAAATTTCGGAATCTTCAAGGCAGACCAAGTTTGCCCCTGGAGAAAAGACAGAAAAAACAGGAACGATGGAGGCCTAAGATGCCACCCATAAAGTGAAAAGCAAGTGGCAAAGTGCTCGATATGAACTTTGAACTCACGCAAGTCACACAATTGCTCGGGACCCCGTCATGAGAATATATATGTGCTGTCACTAAAGATAAGAATTAATAACATTCCGTCCGAAAACATATCGTTGATGGAGATAGCGTGTTTCATATTTTATGTCAAACTCAATTATTGCTTTGTCCTGAGCGGATGGAATGTCCTGAGCTGCTCTCTCAGGCTTTTCCCCGGATTCCTGTCATTCCTGTTCATTTCACCCATATCTAGGACAAAAAAACGTCATTAACATGTTGCAGAGAGAGAGAGAGAGAGCATCACCAAATGAGGGATAATCTTTTCCTTTTTCTAAATCGGGAGGAAGTAATCCCCATTAAGCTTTACAGCAAGCATGCAAAAGTACCTAAAAACAAGCCCTGATTTATGCCTAAATGAATAAAATGAGAAAAAAGAGAAGAAATTAAAACACAGGAAAAAAAATAAAATTCAAATGATGTATTGGAACATAGCTTACAACAAAATTTTCGCAACACTAAACCAGCGGAAGAAGAAAGAAGTGCTTAGCATTCAGCATTTCAGCCTTGTGAAATGCATCTAACTCCATCCGACACGTCAGCCATTCTCACTGTATACCTGGTGGTTGTTGAAAAATTAGATCTTCTCAATCACCCTGAGTTTAGCACTCCTGCTCCGGCGATTCAACTTCTCTTCCTTCTCAGATGGAGTTATCGGTCTCTTGGTTAAAATCCTACCCCTTTCCCCTTGTATTATCTGTCTAATCCACACTTCCTTGTCATTGTCATTAGTGATGGTACTTGTAAGATCGCTCTTCATCTCTTCACTTATCTCTCCATCTTCATCAGTTCTCTCGCCTCTTATGATGTCGAGAAATGTCTGTTTCACGATCCTGTCCTCCAAACTGTGGAAGGAGATGACAGCAAGCCTACCACCAGGTGCAAGACACTCAAAACAAGAATAGAGAGAGTCTTGCAATGTCTTGAGCTCATCATTGACTGCTATCCGTAAAGCCTGAAATACCCGAGTTGCTGTTTTTATCCAACCTTGTCTTCCTGCCATTGCAAAAAATGATTTAAGGAGGCATGTGCACTGAACTAAAGGTTTGAGTAGTAAAAGGTTTCCCAAATTTCCATGAGGTGTCAAGCAATCAAGATTTAGAAATTAGTGACTAAACATATGTTGTCATTATAGATTTTGTTAAAATAGGTACTCAAAATAGATATAATAAGGATGTTGTCCATACAAACCTTTTGTCCTGGGAGTTGAGTTTTGGATTAGACTAACGAGGTCTCCAGTGGAATGCAGTCCACTGCGCAAACGAGATTTAACAATCTTATTCTGCAAGGAGAACCAATTGCTTTCTTCGCCATACTCCCGCAAGATTCGTCCAACTTCAGATTCAGGCCAAGAGTTTAAGATGTCTTCTGCTTTCAAACTTGCCTGCCAAGTTCCTGTTTCAGTCAGTAAAACACAATCTCATGTAATTCAGCATCAAGCAAAGGAAAAACATGTAAAGGACAATAAAACAAGCAGCAGGGTGCAGCAACATAATCTTTCAGCATAGAGCAAACTGAAGGCAATAAGAGATTAGCTTAGCTCTGGGCACATCTACTGGATAAATAACTCTATTCATACATAGTCACGTGGCATTTTCTCATTTACTTTAATTTTCTTGTGAGATTTTGGGAGACAACTGTTAACTATTCTAAAAGTTTAAGCTGTTAGATGAAGGCACGGTTTATTTTTTAAATATTTAAATATTCTAACACTCCATCTCACGCGTAGGCTGAACGTTGGCTTTAGGCACGGTTTATTTTTTAAATATTTAAATATTCTCACGCGTAGGCTGAATTTTGGCTTTAGCCTAAAGTGTGGAGATATTCGATTAGGGAGGCAAATAAAGGTGTGGAAGATTCAAACTCAGGACCTTCTAGCTCTAATAACATAGTAAGATTTTGTGGAATCATTGCCAGCTATTCTAAATACTTAAGTTATTAGATGAATGTATGGTTTATTATTTAAATATTCAAACATGTCTTATAGAGTCCATATTGCACCAAGCTACAAAAGAGGCTGGATTACAGCTGGAGGTTGTGTCCTTTGGAAACTGTGGGGGAGTAGAGCACTCTTCTCAACTGAAAAGCCATTGCGAAGATGGTGAAACAAAAGAAGCTGCTGTGAAGGAGACAAATCATTCAGAGACAACATTATCTAAAGAAGTTTCTGTTCTGTTAGATGATCAAGAGCTAAGAGAAGGTCCAAGGAATCTGATACCTCCCATCAAGTTATAAATATGTTGACACCAACTATTACACTTATTTTTTGGATTAGTAAAGAAAGGACAAAGGGAAAGGCAAAATGCAACCATTTTTTCGTAAACTTCATCCATTACTACATAGACAGAGAGATTGACACCAGATACTTTAACCAATATGCCAATTATTAGCAGTGTACCTTTTACAAGGCTTCAGCTTCTAGGTTAGGTTGAAAGGAAGAAGAATTGGTTAAGGGAAAACACTTTTTTCTTTTTTTTTTGCCAGATTAAGGGAAAACACATCGCAACAAGAGAGGAAGACAAGACAATAGAGGCAAATCGTGGTCCATTTTCCACATGATCCAGGACACAAGGGATCTGTTAAATGATTTTTGGCTTGGGTTTTCACTATGTCCTCAGCTGCCACTGAGATACCAAATAGAGAGTGAGCCATCTTTTTCTAGCTTTTCTCCATAATTTCATCACAATACATGCAACCCACATCCCTAAGATTTTCAAATAACATAAGACACTTCTTCAAAGCTCAGTCCACAGAGAGCTTAATGCAGCATAAACTATCAAAATCTAAAAGTTTATTCTAAAAAAAGAAAAACCAGTAGAAAATCAAAACAGCTCTCACCTGAGGATCCATTCTCATATCAAGAGGTCCATCATTTAGCACACTGAATCCTCTTTCAGCATTGTTGACCTGTAAAAACTTCAGTGAGGAACTTCCAAGGAAGTATTTTATAAAATTAACAATAAGAAAAGGTTTCCCAGGATAAGCAAAAATCTAATAGATATGTCGAAGTCAACCTACAGAAAAGTGAGAAAGAGAGAAATGTAAGGTCAAAGGTGGCTTTTCTCTCTCTCTCTCTCTTTTTTTTTTTTCCTTTTCTCATCTTTTCATGAACATTTTTGTACTTGGATGAAGGGGAAAAAAACAATGTCTTTATTCAAATTTCAGAGGAAAAGATAGTTTGCTTTGTATGTCTGTGCTTTCAAACAACTAGGCCTTAAAAGGAGCTCGAATTCAACAACTCAAGTATCCTCTCTTTCTCACCATTTTTCCCTCCCAAATCACCTTTAACTACAAATCCACTTGAAGTTTTGACCCATTCTCAGCGCCTGCATAATTTCTTAAAAGTTCAAAAGACAACCATAAAATATGTATGAGGTGGAATGTGACATTTTAGGCCAGTTTCAACAGAAGATGTCACATCCGGCTTGTGCACATTTAGTGTATTGTTCAACTTTTTGGTAAATCTGTCTACAGCTAAGGAATGCAAAGACAAGTTGAGGTGGAATTTTAGCTACTGTGAAAGATATTTATCACATGCATGGGAATCTGAGCCTCAGAGTTTCCGTGTTGTGAATATTTAGGTTCAAAAGAAGGAATGAAGCAGTAATTTAAAACTCATCTAGTTTGGTTAATTTAAGTGGATAAAAGAGAAGCATCTAAAGGGATGCTTCTTATCCTTTCCAGCCTACCTTAAGTAAGTATAGGCAGATGATTGGTGAAACAGAAGAACACACAAGCACCAATGTAAATTTTTTAAAGTGACCAACCTGCATCGATGACACTCCCAAGTCCATTAAGATGCCATTAAATCCAGAGTCCATTAGCTCGTCACCAACCTCATCAACCACGGATTTTATAAATCTAAAGTTCCTCAAAAGAAAATATCCTCTTAAGTTTGAAGACATGGATGAGGAATCATCATGCAAAAGAGAATCGATCTTGTTCTTTGCCATTTGATGTGCCATAGGATCAACATCCATTCCAAGATAACTTTGCAATTCTGGGTGTGCCTGGATGATCTGTTATTAGCAAGAGACAAGAAGAAGAAAATCCTAGAATCAGTGAAAGCCATCTCCAAAAGAACAAGGTCATGAGAAAAGTGGCACACTTTTTATTCATTCAGAACATAAGAAGATGAGTACTACAAATGAAATAAACGATTTGAAGCTGAGCCCATTTGTGACCAGAATAGATGCATCCAGAAGATTTTTTATTCCATTAGTAGGACCTATATTAATCATAACTATGGGAGGGTACAGAATTGCAACTTCCCACTACAAGAAGTGAATCATAATCTAAGAGAATAAACAAAATGTATTTATCCTAGCAGCAAAATAAATGAAGTCCATTTGCTCTCTCTATTTATGAGTACAGATAATCATCCTCATTAGATAATCGAACAAGATATACAAGTACCTTAATAAATAGTATTTTCAAATGCAACGTGGACATTAAGAAAACCGCCAATGTTACCAATGCTGCTACTACAATGCTGATAATTGCTTGCTCATATCACAAGCAGTGTCCAAAAATCATTCATGATGCTAATTGTTGAGTGAAAAAGGTGTTATTAAGCTGCTCAAGAAAGGTATTCATTTCTTATTGCTGAGCCTCATAGACTGAAGGTGGATGGAATATCTTATGGTTGGTAGAAGCAATAAAGCACCTGACTCAGCTGCCAAATTCAGCATCATCAATTCTACGCTAGTCTGCTAACACTACAGTCATTCACCATTTTTTGAAAGAGATTTCCATTTAGCCAATCACCGAGGACCTCTCCTTCCCCGAAATTTGTTCCTTAGCTTTTCCCTATCTGCTAAAAACTACTACAGAAAAGGAAATGAAGCATAGATAAACTGTTCTAAAGAGGGTCCAAAACCCACTAACAAGATCCAGGATGTTAATCTTGACTCCACGCAGATGTCAATCTTCATGTAAAACACCCTGCCCAATAACTTCAAATTAAGTCTCTGAACGTCACACAGAAACCCAGTATCCATCTTCCCACGAATTTTTACGTAACCACAGGGCGCGTTTTGCTCAAAAAAAGAACAAATTCACACTAACAGCACCAACGCGTAATAAATATATGCACACTGACAGCGGAAGAATGGCCGGCGGCACCGACGGTGCAATCGGCGAAAGACCGAAGCTTCCGGCCCGAGAAGACGTCCAGCACCTCGCCGAGCAGCACCGGTATGTGGCTGCTGACGGCGAGCAGCTGCTGGACCGTCTCATCGTCGAGCTCTCTCGACGAACGCGTCCTCCGCTTCAGCAACGCCTCCATCGCCGTACCTCCTCCCCCATTCCCACCCTCCACCTTCCCCTTCCCCTTCCACTTCCCCTTCTCCTTTTTCTCCTTCTTCTTATTCTTCTTCTTCTTCGTAGTCGTCGTCGTCGTCTCCTCAACCGACGCGTCGCCCTTGCTGCTGCTGCTCAAGAAACGGGCTCCGACGCAGCGAGACCGCGATACGAGGGCCGAAGAGCGAAACGGAACCGACCCACCACGCACCCACGAAAGCTGGGGAGGTCTGAGCACGGAAGGAGAAGACAGCGTCAGCAATTTCAGCGCTCTTGCAGTCGCCATCTCCATTCACGACCCAGAGCCGAAACCCAGGTGGGTGTCGAGATCGAGACTACACGGCACTAAAGAAACTAGTCCTCTTCGATTGGGAGGAGACGGAGCTATATTTCCGCCATGGAAGCTCGTGCGAGCTCCACTTCTGGCGCCGAGCGTGGAGGGACGAGGAGCAGGGCGTTCACCCAAATCCCAAATGCGAAGTTCGTATCCAGATATTTCGTTTTTGTGAGGCAGTCCCTCTTTTTTTGAGAATTTATGATTTTTGATGGTAGGTTAGGGGTCTGCAAAGAACCGGACCCATCCGGATCGCCTGGAACCTATGATTCTTAAGGGAACCAATTCAGTTCTCAATTTTAATTTATGAAAATCAGTGGGTACCAATCTGTGAGGTGTCCTGAGAGTTCAATTTTGACCTTTCTATTGCTTGGTTACAATTCTAAATCTTTATTATATCAAATTTAGGTCGTTCCTTTAAATTTTCATTCCTAATTTGGTGAAACTTTCTTGTCACCGACCGCCATTGACATGTGATGTAGGCCTCTTGACATAACTTACATGTTTGGTCCCGTACTTTTAGGAAAGATCGATTTTAATCGATGCACTTTGTTTTAATAAAGAAAAACATGGTCTCTATATTTTTTAGACGAAAAACTTAACTATCATCCATCCCAAGTCTTGTGAATGTGTCAAATTAAGACCAATTATTAATTGGCAATTCTTACATTAATAAATGTGTCCAATCATATTGATCATAGACTTTGTTTGTTTTGCGAAAAATATTTTTCAGGTTATCATTTTTCTTGAAGATGACAATAATTTTTTAGTGTTTATCTAAAATATAAAAAATAACTAGAAAATACATTCCATCATTGAACAAGAAAATATAATTTGATTTTCTTAAATAGAGATACACTATCATGAATAGCCAGGAACTAGACACAAACACTAAGATCCGGTTTGACCTTGATGTATTGGGGCTTGAGTGCTGGTGACCCAAGCTCGGATGTCGGGGACCAGAACATAGGTGTGGGAGATGCTAGTGGGGCACTAAGCATTCCAGGCTTGGTCTTGATGGGGCTCGGACTTAGGAGTAGGCACCGGAAAGAATATTAAGTAGATTAACACAACTTAGCTCTTAAAGTTTTCACTTACTTCAAATGGAATGCTTGATTAAAATCAAAGCTTTAATCACCTCCAAAGCAATATAATCAAAAACAAAGATTAAGATCTCTTAACATTTTATCAAAACTAGTTTAATAAAGGAGAATAACCCATAAATTCACCTTGTAAGCTCTTGAAAAATGAAATTTCAAAGTTTTGACAACACAAGAATAGAATCTTTCCTTTCACACAAAAAAAATGGAATGCGAAAATAAAAGAGGAAAATCTCTTTTTCCTTGTTTGCAAGAACAAGTTGAAATTCTTTTTGAAATTTAAAGACATATGGGAACTCATTTATATGTCAAGAGAGGTGAGAACAAGTAACTTAAGTTAAAAGAAACAATAACTTGAAGTCAAAGAAAATGTTAGGTGGAAGTGCAAGAAAGGTATATTCAAGTTAGATAATCACAAGTGGCATGATCACGAGACTCCATCCAATGATAAGGCAAAGGGGGATGAACCAATCTTGACTTAAAAACATGAGGTCTAAAGGTATAAAAGGTATGTGTTCCAATAGAAATACTTCAAGTGGTCTTAAGTGAGTAATTAGGATGCAAGTAGCCTAATAAGATTAGCCACAAGGAGACATTTTGATTCAAATGAAAGATGGCTTCTTCTTGGCCAAGTAAAGTGGGTGAGTCATCAATGCATTAATGTGCTAAAATTGCCATGAATGATAATGAATAATGCAATGCATGACCTCATAGTTAGCCAAGTTCAATTTCTCAAACTAAGGACATGTGACTTAAAATACTTGGTGGAGAAATGAAAATAGACGGTATAAATTAAAGAGGGACAAATGGCTCACTTGCATGGCTTTCAAAGTAGATATTTTGTTAAATTATCAAAATATCCAATAAATCACTATGTAAACAAGGAAATTGGTGTTTGTTCCAAGCATTGATAGATTGGAAAATATTTTGAACTTCACTAAAAACATTAGTGAAAAAAACAAATGCCGGAAAAATCTCAATTTAGTAACTTTAAATTTGAATATTCTCAAATGGACAACTTGAGGACTACATTATGGCAGTATATTAATGACCATCACTTAAACCCACTGCCATAAATATCAATATCTATCACTAAACTTAATGCATCAAATTTAAACAATAACATTAACGGAAAATCATCATTCGCAACTTCTGCACCTCACAAAATTAAGGACCTTAAAGGCTTCAAACACTTATCTTTAAATCCCAAATGTTATTAACAAGAATAGAAATTTTGAATGTCATAGGGGTTGGGCTCAAGCAACAAGGAGATGACCTTGGGCACCAAGGTCCTAAGTACGAGTACTAGTGTCCCAAGTCCCACCTTTGTTGACTCGAGCCTAGGCACTAGGTTCATGCCTGGCCTCATTGGACTTGGGCTTGACCTTGATAGACCATGATGGACCTAGCCCTGCCCTTTAAGAGCAAAGTTTGAAGTCCAAGCTCCAATTTTTAGTCATATTTTGAAAAATGATTTTCAATATTTTAAAGAGGAAATCTGCTTCTTGAATTTAAGTATAAGTTTTATGTTGACTTTTCTTCCTAAGTGATCCAAATGCCGGAAAATAAGGAAATATTTTCTTGGGTTTGTGAAATAAAGAGAGTCTAAGATTGAATCCACTACCTTACCAAAAAAAAAAAAAATTCCTTACCAAAACAGATTGAATCCACTACATACAACAATGGGGAAAATTGTCCAAAAAGTCCGAACCTATTGAACTTTTTTTAAATTAGTCATAAACCTTTTAATTTTGCCAATTGAGTCATAAACATTTACACTTCTTGCCGATTTAGTCCATCTGGCCAATTTTGGCCGAAAAACGCTTGACATGGACGCCGGCGGTCTACGTGGGACTACCGGTGCTAATGTGGATAATTTTTAATAATATTTTAATATTTTTTTGAATTTTTTGAATTTTTTCCGTTTTTTTCTCTCTTTTTGGCTTTTTTTCTTGGCCTTTTTCCGTGGTCGGCCGGCCACCGACCACGCCAACCGACCGGCCTCGCCCGCCGCCATAGGCAAGGCCCGGCCGGGCGAGGAGGAGCCTTGGTAAGGGGAGCCCTCGCCCGGCGCAGCCGGTCCAAGGTCACTTGGGCAAGGCCGACCCTCCCCCAGCCAAGGCGACCTCGCCAAGCATCGGCCAAGCGATAGCGATGCCGAGTGAGGCCGCCGGCCTCGCAAGGGCGACCTCGCCAACGGCACGGGGGAGGGTCGGCCTCACCCTGAGTGACCTTGGTCGGGCCGCACCTAGGTGAGGGCTCCATTCATCGGGCTCCTCCTCGCCCAGCTGGTGGCCGGCCAATGGAAAAGGCCAAGAAAAAAGCCAAAAAGAGAAAAAAATAGAAAAATAGAAAAAAAATTAAAATCAAAAAAATCAAAAAATATTAAAAAATTATTAAAAATTATCCACATCAACGCCGGTAATCCTACGTGGCACCACGGCGTTCACGTTAGCATTTTCCGCAAAATTGGCCGGATGAACCAAATTGGCAAGAAGTGAAAAGGTTTAGGACTCAATTGGCAAAGTTAAAAGGTTTAGGATTGAATTGGCAAAAATGCAATAGATTTAAGACTTTTTGGACAATTTTCCTGCATACAACAATGCCATCCTCATATTCAATTCAGATCTATAACTAGAAGTACTAGCTTAGATTACTTTCAAATCTTCCAAGACAACTAAATCGCTAGTTAATAGGCAAAATAGTTTAGATATGATAGGAATTTTTGGATTCTAGTAGGCAAGTTCGCGTAACTCTGATCGGAAGAACTTCGTGCAATTAGAAAATTATGAGTATCGAGTCTCAATCCCAACTATTTTATATTAAATGATTTTAAAAAGAGTTCCTTAACCTAATTTCTAATAAAGACATGAACATTAACTATAAAAGAGTCATACCCATATACATCATGAATTAAATAACAGCCAAGCATAATTTAAGCCTATTTTGGATTATAAACGTGACAAGTGGTGCTTAAATTTTAATCTATAAATGGTACACTGACATATATTGTCGCAAAATCTAAGCACAGTGAATAATTCCGTAGACTCCAGAAGAGCGTAATTTAATTTAAAGGCTTGTACAAGTAGGAGCCACATGTCGATAATTAGTGTTGACTCAACAATTTCCAGCAAAAACATACAAAAATTTAATTGAATGACAAATTATTATTTGAGAGTAATATGAGCATTAGTATTATAACCAAACAAGGTATGATAACCAAAAGTGAACACCGCAAAACTACAATAACGAAAATGTAATTTCCTTCTTTTCAATCATGTCTTTGTTAACTAAAAGAATAGAGCATTTTTTTAAGAATATGAATCCTTTTAAATATGTTTGTCCTTTCATCAAATAGAAAAATAAAAAAAATTCGCATGGTAATCTAGGTCAACAAACTCAACCATAGATGATAGATCGACCTCCTCGTCCACCCAATTTTCCAAGGATGAAAGATAAAAGTTTAAAAAGAAAAGGGCGGGAGAGAGGAGGGGGCCGGCAAAATCAGCTAACAAGCTATCCCTCACATGTCTCTAACAACCCTCGTAGGTGACTAGGTGCCCCGGTGATACCGCCTAGGACCATCCTCAGATGGTTAGGAGATGACTCCACTACTCTTGGTTGGCCGGTTCTTTCGAAAAGAGATTTTGTTTTGATATTGTTGTAAATATTTATGATATAGTAAACTCACTATTGGATTAGTATAACTACATATCATAGAAGAGGAAGCGGCTTCCTACTTTTTAAGTCCTCGATATATCTTGGGAAAATGACATGAATAGTTCGTAAAATTTTCATCAAATGTGTAATGTTATTATTGAACTTTTAATTTGTCCAATATGATTATTAAATTAATTCTAAATATCTAGTCCATCAACTTTCAATTTGTTAAATTAGTCCATCGACTTTTGATAGCAAAGTTGAATTAGTCCTTTGGGACTATCACAAGTTTCCATAATTATACTATTCCCTAGATTTTATAATATCTTTTCAATCCAATCCATTTCCTAAATCAACAAAAAAAAAATATTTGATCATTTTGTTACCTTTCTACATTTTTTTAATCTTATTACTATAGTTCCATTTTATATTTTAACTTAGGATTCTATAAAAGTAAAAAATAACATCATTTAGAGTTATATGGATTTATATTCCTTTTATTTTAGATATAAAGTGTTTTCATAAAAATATTTAATAACAATATTAATTTTTTAGATAGATAAAATTTTCAAGCTTTTGTGTTTTATTTTTTTTAATTAAATACAATTATAACTCAAATTAGGAATCTTATACGGCGGGAATATCAACTCAATATAACTCAAAATGAGGTTTACTATTACTATTATAGATATTACAAGCTGAAATGTACTTAAATGAAACTACCGAAACATTTATAAAGACCAAAAGGTATAAAAAAAAAAAAAGTCATAAAAGACAAACATATTTTTTTGTTGATTGAAGAAATGAATTGAAATGAAGAAAATATCCTAAATTCTGGGTAATGATGTAATTATGAAAACTTTAGAATTTTTTTAATAAAAAGTTGAAGTACTTGATCGAACAAATTAAAAATTTATGGACTAGATTGAATATTTAGATGTAATTCAAAGCGATATTGAACAAATTAAAAATTCAAGGATAATATTGTATATCGGACCAAAATTTAAAAAAAAAAAACTATTTATATCATTTTTCCATATATCTTAACTAATAATATTGTTTGAATGATATACACATATATACCAACAAATGTCATGCCCCGATTCCTACAAATATAGGAATGACACAGCCATCCTCCTTCTTGAAAGGCATTGCCTCCGATATAAACCAACATAAACTTGCTATATATCCATTTAATCTAATGGGATAAATGCACTAAAAGTTCTAAAATTTGTCATGGAAGTATAATTGAGTCTTAAAACTTACAAAAAGTGCAATCAAGTTTTAAAATTTATTAAATTGGTGTAATCGAATCTTTTTGTTAACTCTGTTCAACTTAGTTAACGGAAAATATTGACATAGTTTTTTGGTAGATTCTCTCTTTTATGTGGTGATAACATGGCTGAAACATGAAACATAAGTATAACACCACGTCGTTTTTGTCCAAATCTTATTTTTAATACAAATTTTATGTAAATCAAAAAGAAAAAGAAAAGAATAAGGTAAATTTAAACTACAAAATAAAAAAGGGAATGAGATGTGAGAAATTAGGCGATGAGGCCCTTGTCGTTGCTATCACCCGATCGGCCCCCACCATCACTAGGAAGTGGGGCTACGACGGCAAGGGCAGGCAGCTCTCTCTCTCTCTCTCTCTCTCTCTCTCTCTCAGTTGAGATTATTTTTTAATCTAATTTAAATAAAATTGACATTATATAATAGGAAGATAGAGCTCATTTAGTCTTCCAGTATGAATGGACGGGTAGCATTTGACACAATATCCTAGCACAACATGGGATTAGGTGTTTTTTAGGAGGATGGAATTAGGGCAATAAAGGACAAAGATTTGGTGGCAAGACTACTCAAGGTATCTTTCCTAGCAATCATATATTGCATTTGGATGGAGCACCATCTTAAACAGTTTCAAAATAGGTCAACTAACATCTATATTATTTTGACCAAGGTATGTAAAAATGTAAATGGTAGAGCTTCGCTTTATAAAAAATTTAACTTTCCCAAACAAATGTTGTATTGGCTACTATGTGAGACTTCTTACCTCCATTGTTTTGAATTATTAGCTCTATTTGTAATGCCACATTTGCCTTTAAACTATTGTACTTCATCTGATTTATAATACTTATAATTTTCACCAAAAAAATTGCATTAAAAATCAAATTTAGACCAAAATAAGGTTGTTTTATTCATATCATTGCCATGTAGGATAGGGAAAAAATAATAAAAAAGTCACGTCAACATTTTATGTCAATCAAGATAAACAAAGTTAATAAAATGACTCGATTGTATGAATTTGATAAGTGTTAGGACTTGATTATATTTTGGAAGTTTGAGAATTCAATCGCACTTTTATAACAAATTTCAAGACTTCTAGTGCACTTATCCCTAATATGATAAATCAATAAGTTGGTTACAAGATAGAGCTTCTATAATCCATCAAAAAATATGTATGCATCTCCAATTCAACTAAATCCAAAATTTATCATCTTATATATATGTGTGTGTGTGTGTCTATATATATATAAGCTAAGCTCATACCCAAAAACCTTATTATTAAAGATTCCTTAGTGGTCTCATTCTACTTGCTGCTAAGACAAAACTTGAAAATCATTTTGGAAGAATGATATGAACAATCATTGTCCAATAAGTGGTACAAATCTCTTCTAAGTAATCAAGCATACATTATGTATATTTATAAGTCAACACCAGAACATATCTACCCCAAATATAGTATATTAAAGATGTATTATATTAATGAGTTATATCATTATGACAAAGGTTTATATGTAAACATTGTTGGAGAAAACTTCTTTATTATTTTGAAGTTAACAAAATGTTTCCATCAGTATAATCTAAAGACTTGCAGATTCTATTGTCAAAGTCCGAAGATCTCTAGACTCAAGATTTAAAGTCTACCCTCACTAATAGTTTCCAAACCGATGAAGATAATACTTATTCAGATGAGACTTTATCTTTAAGGATTTGTTTCGTACGGTTGAAGAAGATCTTACAGCTGGAGATAGCATCTTGTGATCAACTATTCTTATTGAAATCAATTTGGATAATTAGATCTATTGATTGGCAAAGTATACTTGAAATATTCTACTTATGGAAATCTAGATCCCGATTGTATGGGCGAGCAGGATTGTGGGCTATCATCACATTCCTTAAATAATTCGAGATCTCCCTAATTGATTTTGTCCGACGGGTAGATTGGAATAACTCATTTGGTAAGTGCCAACGGTTGTGAAGGCATGAATGAGTATATAAGGAAGACGCTCAAGTTATTCAAGTGTGTGTGTGAAAGAAAAATTATAAAATCTGAAGCTCCTAGTTCTTTGCTATTTCAACCGTTGAACTTAAGTTGTACTCAAAAGAGGGATCAAACACTTGTGAGACCTTGAGGAAGTGTAGTAGAGTTTCTACATTGTGGAATCAAGGACGTGAGACTGTAAAATCTCTTTTGATTCTTAGTGAAATCCAGCCAATGAGCTGTCAGTGTGGGAGTGTGGACGTAGGCTTAGTCTAAGCTGAACCACTATAAACCCTGTGTTTCAATTTTCTTTCCCTAAACTCTTTACTTTAATTTGTAGTTTTGTATAATTGTTTATAGTCTTTTACATCTTCAGTCTATTATCCTCAAAAGACGAGTTAATTTATTAAATCTTGCAAAACTTCTTTTAACACATATTCACCCCCTTTTAGGTGTCCTTACTAACCCTATCAATTGGTATCAAAGCTTGTGTGCTCATTCAATTGAAGTGTTTTTACTTATGAGTTAAAGATCTATGGCTAATATGTTGGCTCCAGGTTTGGTTAAAGGCCAGAGTAACACCAGACCTCCTTACTTTAATGACAAGGAATACAACGTATGGAAAAACAAGATGAAGGCATTCCTAAGATTGAAAGATCCTTTGGAATGGGATATGGTAAAAAAAAAGAACCATTCCTAAAGCTGCATCAGTTTCAGAAAGATGAAAAGAAGGTGCAAACGCTAGCAAGATAACACAAGAAGAAATAACCAAGAGACAAGCTCTTGATATTAAAGCAATTTATTCTTTATATTTTATTTTATCTCCTACTGAGTATAACAGAATTTCTTCTTGTGAAATAACCAAAGAACTCTGGGATAGGCTACATATTACCTATGAAGGAATTGATCGAGTAAAAGAAACAAAGGTTAATATTCTACTCTGACAGTATGAAGCCTTCAAAATGAAGCTAGGAGAATCTATCACTGACATGTTTGTCATTTTACAGATATTATAAACGGTCTAGAGTATCAGGGACAACCAATCTCAAGACCAATGAAGGTTAACAAATTATTATGTGGACTTTCTAAAGATTGAAATCATATAAAGACTTCAATAAGAGAAACTCAAATGATCATGCGGCTTTCTATAGACGAGCTGGTTGGCACACTTCAGTCTTATGAAGTGGAGCAAATCAATGAAGAAAAAGATCCAAAGGTAAGAAGTCAATTGCTTTAAAATCTAATTATGATTATGATGTTACAGACTCTGAAGATGATATGGACAATGAAGAGCTAGCACTTATGATAAGGAGGTTCATGAAACTAAACAAAAAGGGAAGAAGATTCCATTGGAAGAAGCAAAGCACTCAAAAGTTTCAAAACAAATCAACTGAGGATGATGAAACCAATAAAGATGTGATCTGTTTTGAATACAAGAAAAATGGATACATTAAATCCAACTGTCCTCTGTTGAAGAAAAAGAAAGGAAGAGCTAAGAAATACAGAAAGACACTCAAAGCAGAGACATGGAGTGATACTGAATGCAAAGAAAGTGATGAAGATTATGCCAAATATTTATCTAATGGCAAAATCAAAATCAGCTTAGACTCGAGATAGATTCAAACTTAGGTCTCGTTCGTTTCGCGGAAAATGGGTCATATCCGGAAAACATTTTTTCAAAAGTCATTTTCAAGGAAAATGGCTATATTTTCCGGTGTTCGATGAAACTTAAATTTTGAGTGAAAAACATTTTTCACCATTCGTTAACTAATTTAATTGTTTATGAAAAATTATCAAAAAATTGAATTTTAATATTTTTAATTGACCAAAAATATTTGTATTTTTAAAAAAATACAATTTTTATTATTTTCCACCGTTCATTAGTTTTATTTTTTAAAATTTTAAAAATAAAATTTTAATTATTTATATTTTTAAAAAATCAAAAAAATTATTATTTATTATTTTTTCTTTTTTTTTTTTTTTTTTTTCCTTTTCTTTTCCTTCTCCTTCCTCATTCCTCCTTCCTCCTCCTTCTTCCTCCTTCCTCCGCCATCTCATGCCCGACAATGGCCGATCGCCGGCGGCCGACCAAGATCCGGTCACCGAGATCCGGCGAGCTCAAGGCTCGGATCTCGCCCGAGCTCGCCGGAGGTTCGTCGGGCTTGGCGAGCCTCGAGCTCGCTGGATCGAGCGTGAGCTCGGGCTCCCGATCCAGGCGAGCGAGCTCCGCCGCCAGATCCGGCGAGCCCGGCCCCTAGACCTCGCGAGCTCGAGCGAGGCTCGAGCCCGCCTAGCTTCCGGATCGGGCGAGGCGGAGCCTCGTCCCAAGCCGGCGAGGCCGAGGTCGCCGTGGCCGCGGCTCGCTTCCCAGATCGGGCTAGGCGAAGCCTCGCCGGCTGGGGTGGAGCTCAAGTTGGCTCACGGCCGCCGGCGGTGGCCGCCACCAACCAAGCTAAGGAAGAAAGATGAAAATGAAAGAAAGAAAAGAAAAGGAAAAAAAGAAAAAAAAAAGCATAAAAATAAAACAAAAATGTGTTAGTAAAAAGATATAAGGTGGGAAGCTATGGAAAATGTTTTCCACTTTTGAAAAGTGGAAAACATTTTCCCCATCTTTGAAGGTAGTTTTTTCCATTGATGGAAAACATTTTCTTTGAGTAGTTGGTTTTCCGTGAAATGAACACCGGAAATCCGGAAAACATTTTCCTGGAAGTTATTTTCCGTGAAACGAACGGAGCCTCATACTCAGACTCAAATAGCGAAATCGAGGTAAGCAATTTAAAAATTACTACTAAAGTTTCGAAATACATTAATGAACTTTGTCTTAGTCTCAAAACGTCTCTTAAAAGGATTTCCGAGCTAAAAATGGACAATTTAACACTTAAGCAACAGGAAAATTCTTGGAAAGAAAAGTTTGAAAATCTAGACAAAAGTTTTGTTGTTTTAAAAGAAAATGCAAACTCTCTTTTAAAAGAAAATACATTTTTAAAAGGGACATTTCAAATATCTCAAAAAGGTTTTCAATAGGATCTGAAAATTTGAAAAAGATTCTTTCAAGACAAAGACCTTATTTCAACAAATCAGGCTTGGGAATGAATTCAGAAACTATTCTCTAATTGATTTTCCAAAAGTAAAGAAAAGTAGGGGTGATTTTGGAACCGGATCGGGAGAATCGGTTCCCAATTTTGGGAACCATGGACCGGACGTTGGTCTTAGGACCGAGAACCGGATCGGACCATCGGTTCCGGTCCGGTCCGGTCCGGTCCAAAAGAATTGGCACTTTATTTTTTCACTAAAGAATGACCATTCACTAAAGAATAATCATGTTCCGGACCGATTAATCAAATTCGGTTTCCGAGCAATCTAATAAAACTACTCACACATGTTTCCACGTGCAAAATATTCAAACTTCACTTGTGTGAATATCAATAATAGTTTATGTGTTTCATGCTTAATTTTAAGCATAAAACCCATGAACAACGTGATTAAAGGTTGTGCTTGGCTTAGGTTTTATAGACAATCTCTCTTTTATACTTTGAATGTTTAGTCGATATGAGACTTTTTAAGGCTTGAAGTGCCTTGTCGTTTGCAAGTGAGGAGAGCAAGAGAGAGAGTGTGAGCATGAGGAGAGTTTTTTCTATAAATAAAGAGTAATAACAAGAGTTTTGGTGGTCTCTTGGTTGTTACCTAAATTGCAATTCCGATTGCAATAAGTTTCATATATAATATTAATAAATTATATGTGTTTATATATTATATGAATCCGGGCGGTTTCCGTTGCAAAGTAAAGAAAAGAATCAAACAATGACCTACAAAAACCTTTTACGGAAATCATTTTCAAAAATTCTTTGTAAAACCTATTAGCTGAAGTACTCTCAAATGTTCAAAATGTAACAGCTCACAACATTTTCAAAAAAAAATGTCCTATGGTTTAGAGACCTATTAAGAAGGAATGGGCAAAGATTGTATATTGCACTAACTGCATGTGGGTACCGAAGAAAGCATGAGTTTCTTTTTAATTGCAAGTCACTATCAAGAAAAAGGTTAAATGGTATTTGGATAGTGGTTGTTCGAGACACATGACTGGAGATTCAAGTTGTTTTATAAAACTCATGCAACTAAATGGTGGAAAAGTCTCTTTTTGTGGAAATAGCAAAGGAAGAATTGTTGGGTGTGGAACTATAAAGATTGAAAGTCTCACAATCAACAATGTCTCATTGGTGGAAATACTAAATTATAATCTACTCAGCATTAGCCAATTGTGTGACACTGGATTCAAAATTAATTTCCAAGAAGGAATATGTTCGGGAACTAGTAAAGATCTTTCTCAATCTTTTACTTGACGAAAACATGGGAAGATTTATCTTCTGGATATAAAACCAGAAAGATCTCAATGTCTAATATCAATTCAAGATGAAGTGAATATTTGGCATCAAAAACTTGGCCATGTCAACATGAAGCAAACTATCAAGATTTCATCTAAGAAACTTGTTTGTGGACTGCCCAACCTGAAGTATAAAAAATCTTACTTATACACACCATGTGTGTTAGGAAAACATGTTAGAAGTTCTTTTAAACTAATAAATCAGATTTCTACTAATCATGTTTTGCAGCTTCTGCGTATGGATCTCTTTGGATCAACCAGAACTCAAAGTATTAGTGGAAAGAGATATTACCTAGTAATTGTGGATGATTATTCTCGATTTACTTGGATTTACTTTCTGGCAAGTAAGTCTGAAACATTTTCTTACTTTTCAAAGTTTGCCAAGAAAGTTCAGAACGAAAAAGGATATACTATTTCAAGCATACAGACAAACCATGAAAGTGAGTTTGAAATCAAGACTTTACCAAATTCCGTGATGAATCTGGTTTTCAACATGTTTTCTCCTCTCCATACACTCTAGAACAAATGGAGTTGTGGAAAAAAAGAATAGATCTTTGCAAGAAATAGCAAGAACTATTTTAATTGAAAGTAATATTTCTTCTCATTTTTGGGCTGAAGCAGTTTCTATAGCTTGTTATTATTTGAGAAAACTTCCTTATCTGTTTTGAAGTTGACAAAACGTTTCCGTCAGTCTAGTCTAAAGACTTGTAAACTCTATTGTCAAAGTCTGAAGGCCTCTAGACTCAAGATTTAAAGTCTATCCTCACTGATAGTTTCTAGATCGACGAAGAAAAGATTTATCTGATGAAGAAGACTTATCCAATGTAGTATCCACTTTATCCAATAAGAAGTCTATGTGGAACAACCTCATGGATTTGAAGATCCAAAGAGACCAGACTCAATTTTTAGACTGAAAAAAAGCTCTATATGGTTTAAAGCAAGCACCTCTAGCATGATACGATAGGTTAAGTAATTTTTTAATGTAAAATGGTTTTGTCAAAGGAAAAGTGGATACTACCTTGTTTATTAAAATGGAAGGTAAAAACTTTCTACTTGTTCAAATTTATGTTGATGATATTATATTTGGATCACCTAAAGAAAACTTGTGTAAGAAGTTTTCTAAGTCTATGCAGGATGAATTTGATATGAGCATGATGGGTGAACTATCATTCTTTCTCGAATTACAAGTAAAACAATTGAAGGAATAAATTTTCATTCACCAAGAAAAACATGCCAAAAAACTTGTTAAAAAGTTCGGATTGGAGAATTGCAAAAAGACTGAGATACCAATGTCTAAGTTCTTCGAAGTTAGATAAAGATGAGAGGGGAAAGAAAGTTGACTAGAAGCTTTACAGGAGTACTATTGGTTCACTTATTTATCTAACTGCTTCCAGACCTGACATTTTGTTTTGTTTTTGCATTTATGCTAGATTTTAATCTGATCCAAAAGAGGCTCATCTAAGTGCCGTAAAACACATCATCAAATACATTGCAACTATTTCAAATTTAGGTATGTGGTATCTCAAAGAATGAGACTTTATTCTCATTGGATATTCAAATACAAATTTAGCAAGTTCCAGAGTTAATAGAAAGAGTACATCTGGTACATGCCAATTGCTAGGAAACAAGATAGTATCTTGGTTCTCAAGGAAGCAAAGCACTGTAACTCTTTCAACAACAGAAGCAGAGTATGTGGCTCTTGAAAGTTGTTGTTCTCAAATCTTATGGATAAAACAACAACAAAGAAATTTTGGAATCGAAGACTCATACACCGAGATCAAATGTGACAACACCAGCACAATTAATCTCACAAAGAATCCAATTCTTCATTTAAGAGTAAAGCATATAGAAATTTGACATCACTTTATTAGAGATCATGTTTAAAATGGAGAAGTTATGATTCAATTCATTGACTCAAAGAATCAACCGGCGAACATATTTACAAAGCCTCTGGAGAAAAGCCTATTTGAATCTATTCGCACCAGACTCAGAGGTAAAGTTTGAAGTTGTTCAAACTCAGAAGACCAAGAGTTACAATTGTAAGTTATTTGTATTCCAATATTTTAAAAAGGTACGGTTACTTATTAATTGCTAATTGATTGAAATTATTTTTCCAAGTTTTTCTTTTTCAAAAAGGTAGTTATCAATTTTGAAAAGACAGTTATTTTAAAAAATGAAGTTATTTTTTTCAAAAAGGTATTTTTATTTTTCCTTTTATGTCGTTTCAATTACCTCACTTCACTTACTTTATATATAGCCGAGATTCATCTTTTTCTTTTTTACACCGAAACCCTAGATACAAAATTCCCACTTGCTTTCACTTTCACTCTCGATTTGTTCAAAAGTTTTCACTTTTTTCAAGCAAGTTTGAGAATCTCTCCCTTGAAGCGACAATGTCTTCAAGAAAGTCTTCAAGGATTGCAAGCAGGGAATCACGACATATGCCCGAGGGTCCTACGCATTTTGACTTGACCAAGGAAGAAGATTCTTCTCCACCATTATATCCGAGTCGGCAACAACCTTCTCAACAACGTTTGTCTTCTCCACCGACTCAACAATATGAAGAAGTTATAGAAGAGGCTGAACTTGTAAGAACGCTAACTCCCAAGGTTGCTTTCAAACTTTACTCTAATTTGAAAAAAAAAAAAAAAAAAAAAAAAAAAAAGAGGAACACCGATGTCTTTGATCGATGAATTTTTAAGAGATAGAGGATACAAGAATGAAACCTTGTTCTTACGGGAGTTGGAAAGGTTATGAGTTGTAAGGACTTTCGCAAATTTCCCGAGTGACCCTTTCTATGGTACTGCAAATCAACCTCAAAGTCTGGATGACGATGAACGGATGTTTACCCATTTTCAGCCTAGAACAAGAGTAGCTGCAAATATTGCTAATGGTTCCAATCTGTTTAGATCAAAGAACCACAAGAGGGTTTATTCGAATCTATTGAAGAGGGGGGTTCTGCACCCTAGGAACATCGATTTTGATTTCCATGATTCGGTAAAAGTCAATTTGTGATAGAAGCTTGCTCTACTGCAATTAGAGCGCTTTTGTTCTGAATCAACTATTGCTTATTCTGAACTTATAGCTTACTTTTACTCGAACTTATCTTTTGTGGATGCAAACAACTTTTCTTTCACAGTGAGAGATAAGGAGTTCTTTGTGAATATGGACATGTTGGCTGACATAATTGGGGTGGAAAGAACGAGTTTCCAACCAATTACCGTGTCTATTGCTCATGCTACTCTGTCGTTGGTGAAAGATAGGGATGTTGAAGGCAAGATTTCCTACTCAAGGATGAATACCTCTAACATCTTGTTGCATAAGATCGTAATCAATTGCATTCGTCCCAAGTTGACATCCAAGACTGATGTCTCTCAATCTGAAGCGAAATTGATGTATGCCATCAATGCTGGATTTAAATTATCTCTACCTCACACCATCTTATTTCACATGTACCGATCAGTGGTGAAAGATAAAGGACAACTCCCTTATTCTGCTCTTATCACACGTCTCTTTAGACATTTTAAAATTCACATCTCTGCACCTTTATATTCATCAATTATTTCCCCAATGGTGATTGGTTTTAAAATAGTCACAAAGATGTGTTCGAAAGAGCCGAACAAGGTGTTGGAGCGTATGAAGGAGAAGTCTCACGTCAAAGCAAAACAAGATTCTGCTACAACAAAGAGGAAAGGCAAGGAGCCTATGGCTGCTCCAGTAAAGAAGAAAAGAATTCTCATCTTACAAGATGAAGAGGATGAGGATGAAATGACTCTTTCAGCCTTAAGAAATTTGAAGAGTTTTGTTAGCTTTCAAGAGACTGAGAAGAGCAAGAAGAAGGAGAAACAGAGAGAGAAGAGATAGAGAAGGAAGCTAAAGAATAGAGGAAGACAGAGGAAAGAAGAGAAGAAAGAGAAGAAGAGGAAAGAAGAGGAGATGAAGAAGAAGCAGGAAGAAGAGAGAGATCGGGGTCAAGATGACTCTTTTGAGCCAACTTTGGCTATCTCTTTGTCCAATGAATCTAAAATGGCTGAAACTGGGATTGCTGGAGCACTTGACATAGCTAAACATCACTTTTAAGTTGAACTTGCAGTTGAAGAAGTTGTTTCTACTCCTCTTAAAAGTAAACAAATAGGGGGTTGTTGAACAAAAAGGTACTTCTTCACCTTTATTTACTAGTGATGTAAGTTGCTCCGCTGCAGATCCAGAAGATGTATATGCTTCACATTACCCAGAAGTTAGTCATGGTGGATAATCTGTTGAAGTTCCATCCATTCTCAAAATCCCTAGAATTGACTCGATTGGACTTAATGCTACAACAAAACAAACAATAGACTTTTCGAGGCTGTTAGAGATTCTATTGGATGTAAAGAAGTAGCAATATGCTATGGGATATGAGATGCAAGATCTCAAAAATGCTTTCATGGCTACTTAAGTGTCTTTGCACGATCAATTGAACACCCTGAAGAATCAAGTGCAATCTACAATGCAAGGTGCAAATTTCCAGTCATTGAAGCAGAGTTTTGCAAGGCTTGAGAAGACTGTGGATTCTATGAGAGAATTCGAGCTTGTTCACTTTCCAAAACAGTCATGATTCTAACTCTATTTTCAACAACTTTTTTTCCTCCACTTTTTGTTATTGACAAAAAGGGGGAGAAATTGATGCAGATTTGACGATTTTGTTTTCGGATTTTTTGGACTTATCTTTTGTTTGGTTGTGGCGTGGACTAGTTGGACTGATGATGCTTGCAAGTAACTTAAGCTATGTTATTGATTATGGTAAAGATAGTTGCTTTTACAAGACTAACACGTTTTCTGTGGTTGCAAAATCGCTATTATCCTTATCATAATCTCTACTTATCTTTTATAAGAAACTTGATATGCTTAAGTGTTGTTTTGCAGGTTAAAGTGTCCAAATCTACGGAAAATTTTTGTCACATCAAAATAGGAGAGATTGTTGGAGAAAACTTCCTTATCTATTTTGAAGTTGATAAAATGTTTCCATCAGTCTAATCTGAAGATTTGCAAACTCTATCGTCAAAGTATGAAAACCTCCAAACTCAAGATTTAAAGTCTACCCTCACTAATAGTTTTTAGACCAACGAAGAAAAGATTTATCTAATGAAGAAGACTTATCCAAATGCAAATATATCTTTAAGGATTTGGTTCGTACGATTGAAAAAAATCTCACGGCTGGAGATAACATCTTGTGATCAATTATTCTTATTGAAATTAATTTGAATAATTAGATCTGTTGATTGGCGAAATATACTTGGAAAGTTCTATTTATGGAAATATAAATCCCGATTGTATGGGCAACCGAGATTGGTGAGCTATCATCACATTCCTTAAATAACTCGAGATCTTTCTAATTGATTATGTCTAATTGGTAGATTGGAAGAACTACTTTGGAATGTGCCAACGATTATAATGGCATGGAGGAGTACATAAGGAGGACGCTCAAGTTATTTGAGTGTGTGCATAAAAGAAAAATTCCAAAGTCTGAATCTCTTAATTCTTTGCTATTTCAATTTGTCGAGCTTAAACTATACTCAAAATAGAGATTAAAGACCTGTGAAACCTTGGAGAAGTGTAGTAGAGTCTCTACACTGTGGAATCAAGGACGTGAGATTGTAAAATCTCTTTTAGTTCTTAGTGGAATCCAGCCAATGGGTTGTCAGTGCGGGAGAATAGACGTAGGCTTGGTCTAAGCCGAACCACTATAAACCTTGTGTTTCAATTCTCTTTTCCTAAACTCTTTACTTTAATTTGTAGTCTTATATAACTATTTACAGTCTTTTACATCTTTAGCCTACTGTTTTCATAAAAGTCGAATTAAGTTGTTAAGTCTTGCAAAAACTTCTTTAACACCTATTCACCCCCCTCTAGGAGTTCATTCTAGCATTATCAATTATATCATTAAAAGAGTATTCTTAAGGCCTATTTTGAAGAAAACTCTCTATGAGTTATTCAAAGGAAAGAAATCAATTGTTTCTTATTTTCATGTGTTTTGTTGTAAATGTTTTGTCTTGAAAAATGCAAATGATCGAACTGGTAAGTTTGAATAAAAATCAAATGAAAGAATTCTCCTTGGCTACTCAACTTCAAGCAAAGCTTACATAGTATTTAATAAGAAGACTCAGTCTGTGGAAGAATCTATGAACGTCAAATTCCAAAACTCTTTGCATAATCAATTGATTCAAACTCGACCTAAAGAATCTGAACCTGCTCCAGACTTTACAAAGTCTACCTCCTCTAAAGTGGCTCAAACTTCTGAAGAACAACTGCGAACGGAAGTTGAAAAATCAACTGAAGTAGAAGATCAAAGAACCGTCGACCAACCAAGTAACTAAAAGCACAAGTCTAGTCATCCCAAAGAACTACCATCGGTGACATTGATGAAGGGATTCGCACCAGATCCAAAAAGCAAGAAGAGTCTAGCGCCATGACACTTGTTTCTAAAATAGAACCCAAAAGTATAGAAGAAATTTTAGCTAACGAAAACTAGATTGAAGCTATGCAAGAAGAACTCAAACAGTTCATAATTAACAATGTTTGAGAATTAACTCCTAAACCAAAAGGTCAATCTATTCTTGGAGCTAAATGGGTTTTCAAGAACAAGATGGACGAAAAAGGAAAGGTGGTCAGAAACAAAACAAGACTCGTGACCAAATGATATACGCAAAAAGAAGGGATAGACTATGATGAGACCTACGCACTAGTAGCAAGATTAGAAGCAATCAGATTATTGCTTGTTTTTGCATGTTATAAAAATTTCAGGTTATTCCAAATGGACGTCAAAAGTACATTCCTAAATAGATTTATTCAAGAAGAAATCTATGTGGAACAACCTTCCGGATTTGAAGACCCAAAGAGACCAGACTCAGTATTCAGACTAAAAAATGCTCTATATGGATTAAAGCAAGCATCTCGAGCATGATACATTAGGTTAAGTAAGTTTTTAATTCAAAATGGTTTTGTCAAAAGAAAAGTGGATACTGCCATGTTTATTAAAATAGAAGGTAAAAAAATTTCACTTGTTCAAATCTATTTGATGATATCATATTTAGATCACCTAACGAAAACCTATGCAAAAAATTTTCTAAGTCTATGCATAATGAATTTGAGATGAGCATAATCGGTGAATTATCTTTCTTTCTCGGATTAGAAGTGAAACAATTGAAGGAATAAATTTTCATTCACCAAAAAAAATATGCAAAAGATCTCGTTAAAAGTTTGGATTGGAGAATTGCAAAAAGACCAAGATACCAATGTCAAGTTCTGCAAAGTTGGATAAAGATGAAGGAGGAAAGAAATTTGACCATAAGCTTTATAGGAGTATATTGGTTCACTTTTTTATCTTACTACTTCTAGACCTGATATTTAGTTTAGTATTTGCATTTGTGCTAGATTTCAATCAAATCCCAAAGAATATCATCTAAGTGCTGCAAAATGCATCATCAAATACGTTGCAACCACTTCAAAGTTAGGTTTGTGGTATCCCAAAGAATGAGACTTTATTCTCCTTGGATATTCAGACGCAGATTTAGTGAGTTGCGGAGTTGATAAAAAGAGTACTTTCGATACTTGTCAATTGCTGGGAAACAGGACAGTATCTTGGTTCTCAAGAAAGCAAAGTACTATAGCTCTTTCAACAGCGGGAGCAGAGTATGTGGCTCTTGGGAGTTGCTGTTCTCAAATCTTTTGGATAAAACAATAACTAAAAGATTTTAGAATTGAAGAATCATGCACCGAGATCAAATATGACAACACCAGCACAATTAATCTCACAAAGAATCCAATTCTTCATTCAAGGGCAAAGCACATAGAGATTCAACATTACTTTATTAGAGATCATATTTAAAATGGAGAAGTTATGATTCAATTCATTAATTCAAAGAATCAACTAGCAGATATATTTACAAAGCCACTGGAAAAAAACCTATTTGAGTTTATTCGCACCGAACTCAGAGGTAAAGTCTGAAGGTGTTCAAACTCAAAAGAACAAGAGTTACGACTGTAAGTTATTTAAGATACTAACAATTTAATTTTTTGTTAAAAATTGAAAAGGTAAGGTTTCTTTTTAATCGCTAATTGATAGAAATTATCTTTCCAAGTTTTTGAATTTATGACATTTATTCATTTTCAAAAAGGCAGTTATTCATTTTCAAAAAGGCAAATTATTCATTTTCGAAAAGGCATTTTTATAATGATTCGTTTACCTTGCTTCACTTGCTTTATATACTGTTGAAATCCGTCTTCTCCGTTTTCACTTCCAAACCCTAAAATTCTAAACTTCCATTTGCTTTCACTTTTACTCTCGATTAACCCAAAAAGTTTTCACCTTTTCGAGCAAGTTTGAGAATTTCTCCCTTAAAGCGATAATGTCCTCGAGAAAGTTTTCGAGAATCGTAAGCAGGGGATCACGACACATGTTTGAGGGTCCTACTAACTTCGACTTAACTTAGGAAGAAGATTCTTCTCATCAACAAAAACCAAGTGAGCAAGAACATTCTCAACAGCGTCAATCTCCTCCATCGCCTCAACTAGAAGAAGAAATAGTGGAAGAAATTGAACCTATAGGAACGTTGAGACCTAATGTTGCTTTCTCACTTTATTCTAAGTTGAAAGAATGAGGTACTGCAATGTCTTTGATTAACAAGTTTCTTAGAGAAAGAGGATTAAAAAATGAAACCTTATTTTTGTGAGAGATGGAAAAGTTAGGAGTTGTAGAGAAAGGGACGGCTGAAAAGACCTTTGCAAATTTTCCAAGTGACTCACGCATTTTGGTACTGCTAATCAACCACAAGGAAAGGGTGACGATGAACGAATGTTTTCACATTTTCAACCTAGGATAGGAGTGGCTGTTAATGCAGTTGGTGATAGAGTGAGCATTTTCCGCTCTAAGGAGCACAAGAAAGTTTATTTGAATTTGCTGAAAAAATGGGTGATGAATCCTAGGAATGTTGACTTTGATTTTCTCGATTCAGTAAAAGTAAATCTGCGAGAGAAGTTTGCACTTCTTCAATTGAAGCATTTTGTTATGAATCTACAATTGCTTATCCGGAACTCACAGCATACTTCTATTCGAATTTATCATTTTTGGACGCAAACAGTTTCTCTTTCACAATAAGGGATAAAGAGTTTTTGGTGGATATAGACACTTTGGCTAACCTAATTGGAGTGGAAAGAAGGTGTTTCCAACTAATTAGTGTATCCATTGCTCATGCTACTTTGGAATTGGTACGAGATAGGGATGTTGAATACAAGATCTCTTATTCTAATATGAATGCCTCAAACATTTTGCTGCACAAAATTGTGATCAACTGCATCTGTCTAAAATCTACATCAAAGATTGATGTCTCTCATTTCGAAGCAAAACTAATGTATGCCATCAATGCTGGCTACAAATTCTCTCTCCCTCACACCATCATGTTTCATATGTATAGGATAGTGGTAAAAGACAAGAGACAACTTCCTTATTCTGCTCTTATCACGCGCCTTTTTAGACATTTTAAAATCCATATTCCTACACCTTTATGTTTGACAAACATTACTCCAATGGTGATTGGATTTAAAATGATCACCAAGATGCGTCTAAAAGAGCTTAATAGGGTGTTGGAGCGCATGAAGGAGAATTGTCCCGTCAAGGCGAAACAAGACTTTGCAACGGCCAAAAGGAAATGCAAGGAGCCCATGGATGCTCTAGTAAAGAAAAAGAGAACTCTCATCTTGCAAGATGAAGAAGATGAGGACGAGATAACTCTTTCAGCCTTGAGGAACTTGAAGAGCGAGACTAGAGAAGAGGCTGAGAGAAGAGATGAAGAAGGAAGAGGAGGAGAAGAAGAAGAAGAGGAAGAGGAAGGAAGAAGAGAAGGAGAGGAAGAAGAGGCTCGAAATGACTCTCTGGAGCCTCATTGGCTATATCCTTATCAAGCAACTCTGAAAAGACAAGGAGTGGAACTACTGGTGAGAAAGCAAAAGAAAAACATCACTCTCTTTCTGAAGTAGAACAGGAAGAAAAATCAATTTCTCCTCCTAAAGGAAATAGGGGGAGCTGCGGAAAAACGAGGTATTTCTTCCCCTATTCTCACTAATGATGTTAGTCGGTCTGCAGCAAATCCAGATGATGTGTATGCTTCTCACCATCCAGAACCAGAATTTGAGGCATTTACTCCAAGTCATAGTAGATAAACTACTGAAGATCCCTCAATTCTCAAAATGCCAGGAACAGATTCAGCAGGACCCAATGCTACATTAACTCATTCAGCGGACTTTTCATGCATAATAGATGTTCCGCTGGATTTAAAGGTCAATATGTTTTGAACTATGAGATAAAAGATCTCAAAAAGGCTTTCTTGGGCTACTTCAGTGTCATTGCAAGAACAGCTACTCGCCCTGAAGACTTAAGTATAGACTAATGTGAAGGGTGAAGATTTATAGCCGCTGAAGGAGACTATAGCAAATCTTGAGAAGACAGTGAATTCTATGGGAGAATTTCAGCTTGTTGGCCTACCTAAATAGCCTTGACTCAAACCCCACTATTTTCAAACAACTATTTTTATTTGTTCTCCACTTTTTGCTATTGACAAAAAGGGGGAGAAGTTTGATGCAAATTTGACTTTAGTTTGGATTATTTTACCTTGGATTTATTTTTGTTTGGTGTGGATTGGACTTTTTGACTTTGGACTGTTTGATTTGATCTTTTGATTATTGCAGTAACTTAGGCCGTGATAATGATTATGGAAGGATAGTTATTTTGCAGGACTAACATATTTTCTGTTGTTGCAAAATCGTTACTATCCATGTCCTAATCTACTTATCTTTTATGAGATATCTTGTTTTGCTTAAGTATGTGTTTTGCAGGACAAAAGTGTTCAAATCTGTGGGAAAGTTTTGTCACCATAAAAAAGGGAGAGACTATTGAAGAAAACTTCATTATTATTTTGAAGTTGACAAAACGTTTCCATCAGTATAGTCTGAAGACCTCCAGACTCAAGATTTAAAGAGTACCATTACTGATAGTTTCCAGACCGACAAAGAGAAGACTTATTCATATGTGAGTTTATCTTTAAGGATTTGGTTCGTACGGTTAAAGAAGATCTTACGGCTGGAGATAGCATCTTGTGGTCAATTATTCTTATTGAAATCAATTCGGATAATTAAATCTATTGATTGGCAAAGTATAATTAGAAGGTTCTACTTATGGAAACCTAAATCATGATTGTATGGGCGGGCGAGCAAGATTGGTGGGTTATCATTACATTTCTTAAATAACTCGAGATCTCATTGATTGATTCTATCTAACGGGTAGATTGGAAGAACTCATTTGGTAAAAGCCAACAGTTGTGAATGCATGAAGGAGTATATAAGGAAGACGCTCAAGTTATTCGAGTGTGTGTGTGAAAGAAAAATTCCAAAGTTTGAAACTCCTAGTTCTTTGCTATTTCAACCGTTGAGCTTAAGTTGTACTCAAAAGAGGGATCAAACACTTGTGAGACCTTGAGGAAGTGTAGTAGAGTTTCTACACTCTGGAATCAATGACGTGAGACTGTAAAATCTCTTTTGATTCTTAGTGAAATCCAGCCAGTGGGTTGTCAATGCGGGAGAGTGGACGTAGGCTTGCTCTAAGCCGAACCACTATAAATCTTGTGTTTCAATTTTCTTTCCCTGAACTATTTACTTTAATGCGTAGTTTTGTATAACTATTTATAGTCTTTTACATCTTTAGTCTATTATCCTCAAAAGACGAGTTAATTTATTAAATCTTGCAAAACTTCTTTTAACACCCATTCACCCCCCTCTCTAGGTGTCCTTACTAGCCCTATCAAACATTAGCGATTTATTTCATTAATCAATCTCTATTATATATCTACAACTCAAGCCTTGGAAGAGCAAGGAGACTCTAGAGGTAATTCCCTTAGACAATTACGATATTGTCATTGGAATAAAATTCCTAGATAGAATCCATGCAGTTTTAGTTCCATTTGCCAAGTGTATATGCGTGTTGGACAAGCATTGTCAATACGTGATTCCGATCCATTGTGAGTCGGACCGTGATCGGAGGATGATCTCGACTATGCAACTCACCAAGGGAGTGAAGAAAGATGAAGTGACCATCCTAACTACCTTAAAGATCGAGGACGACAAAGGCGAAGGGAAGGAAGTCCCGATGGAGGTAGCCCAAGTCCTCGGCTCGTTCAAGGACGTGATGCTATCGGAGTTGCCAAAGAAGCTACCACCTCAAAGAAATGTGGATCACCGGATCGAGCTAGTGCCTAACACGCGATCACCTGCCATGGTGCTATATCGCATGGCACCCCCCGAATTAGAAGAGTTAAGGAGGCAACTAAAGGAGCTGCTCGACGCGGGCTACATACGGCCGTCCAAAGCTCCGTTTGGTGCGTTGGTCCTACTTCAGAAGAAGCACGATGGGTCACTCCGGATGTGCATCAACTACTGGGTGCTGAACAAGCTGACCGTGAAGAACAAGTACCTAATCCTGCTCATTGCGAATCTCTTCAATCAACTTGGTGGAGCTCAATGGTTTACCAAGCTAGATCTCCAATCGGGTTACTATCAAGTTCGGATCACTGAAGGGGACGAGCCGAAGACCGCATGTGTGATGCAATATGGATCCTACAAATTCCTCATGATGCCGTTTGGCCTGACCAACGCTCCAGCTACATTTTGTACGCTCATGAACAAGGTACTCCATCCTTTCCTAGATCGGTTTGTAGTGGTTTACCTAAATGATATTGTAGTCTATAGTCGGATGCTCGAGGAGCATGTCGAACATCTAAGGCAGGTCTTCCAAGTCTTGCGCGAGAACGAGCTATATGTTAAGCGCGAGAAGTGTGCATTTGCCCAAGAAGAAGTTCCGTTCTTGGGGTACATCGTCGGGGGTGGGCGTGTACGAATTGATAAGGCGAAGATTTAGTCGATCGTCGAATGAGAGCCGCCGACGAAGGTGACAGGGTTGAGGTCGTTCCTGGGCCTCACCAACTACTACCGGTGATTCATCCGGAGCTACTCGAGCATCACCGTGCCGCTCACGGACCTGCGGAAGAAGGAGAAGCCATGAGAGTGGACAAATCAATGCCAACGAGCATTCGATCGATTGAAGAAAGCCATGACGGAGGAGCTAGTGTTGGTATTGCCCGACCACACGAAATCCTATGAGGTAGAGACTGATGCATCAAATTATGCCATAGGTGGTGTTCTTATGCAAGATGGCCATCCGGTGGCGTACGAGTCTTAGAAGTTAAACAATATCGAGCGTTGGTATACCATTCAGGAGAAGGAACGCGGTTGTCCACTACCTTCGAACGTGGAGGCATTATCTCATGGGATCAAAGTTCTTCGTAAGGACGAACAACATGGCCACAAACTATTTCCAAACCTAAAAGAAGCTGAGTCCGAAGCAAGCTCGATGGCAAGATTTCTTAGCAGAGTTCGACTACGTGTTGGAGTACAAGCCGGGGAAGGCCAACTCCGTGGCAAATGCGCTGAGTCGAAAGATGGAGCTGATGAGCAGCACGGTAAGTCCACGAAGTTGTCATTGGGTCGACCGCATCAAAGAAGGGCTAAAGCATGATCCAAGAGCCCAAGCCCTCATCGAGTATGCAAAGGAAGGCAAAACCAAAGGAAGGTAACTGTACATGCCCTTCCATGGGAAGCTAAGGAAAGAGATCTTGCACGAGTACCACGACTCAAGGTGGGCGGGTCATCCAAGGATCCACCGCACGTTGGTCCTCGTCAAAGATCGGTACTTTTGGCCTCAAATGCGAGACAACATGAAAGTTTACATGAAGACTTGTTTGGTATGCCAACAAGATAAGCTAGAGCAACGGTCATCGCCAGGTTTGTTGGAACCGTTTCCCGTTCCAACTCATCCATAAGAAAGTGTTTCCATGGACTTCATCGTCAACCTGCCGATGTCCGAAAGGTGTTGAACTCTCATGGTCGTGGTGGACAATTTTTCCAAGTACTGCGACTTTTGTGCCTGCGAAGAAGGATTGTCCGGTCGAGGAGGCAGCCAAGTTGTTCATGAACCACGTGGTCAAGTACTAGGAGTACCACAAATGATCGTGAGCGATCATGATCCTCGTTTCACGGGGAATTTCTAGTCCGAGTTGTTCAAGCTATTAGGGTTGAAGCTGAATATGTTGACAAGTTTACATCTCCAAACCGACGATCAGACGGAGCGAGTCAATACACTCTTGGAGATTTACCTCCGATATTATGTGAGCACAACACAAGTGAACTGGGCGAAGTTGATGGACATAGCCTAATTCTCCTACAACTTGCAATGGAGCGAGTTGACTGATTAGAGCCCATTCGGGATTGCGACTGGACGGCAGCCAAATACCCCAAGTGCGATCGCATCGGATATCGGGGGAGTAGTCCGCCCACATACAAGTTCACCAAGGATTGGCAAGAGCAAGCCAACTTGGCGAGGGCGTGTCTACATAAGGCCTCCAAGTGCATGAAGAAGTGGGCCGACAAGAAGCGATGGCATGTGAAGTTCCAAGTTGGAAACCAAATGTTGACCAAGCTACACATGGTTCTTCGATACAAAGGCGTACACAAGTGGTTGATCCGTCACCATGGGGGCCATTATGTGTGCTACAACGGGTCGGGAAGGTCGCATACAAGCTAGAGTTACCACCAAAACTCAAGGTATGTCCGGTTTTCCATGTGAGTATGCTTAAGCCTTTTCAGGTTGATGAGGAGGATCCGGATCGAGGGGAGTCTCAACGAGCGCCACTCAAGGTAAAAACCTCATATGATGAGAAGTCGAGAGTATCATGGAGAATCGAGTCATACGGAAGCGATATTGCACACCCAAGCGAGAATATTTGATCCGATGGAAGGGTCTTTCGAAAAGTGAAGCAAGTTGGGAGCCCGCGGAAAGTCTTTGGCATTTCAAGAAGGAGATTGATGCTTTCCATACCGAAGACACGACAAAGGCGTCGCTTGATTAGGTGGGGGAGAATGTCACAGCCCGAAGGAAAGTCGATCCATGAGGTTCCTATGGGACGGCCGTGACACGTTTATGGATCAAGCGACCCTCGGCTTATATCCTCGAGACCTAGGGTTTTCTCGAGTCTTCTAGAATACTCCTAGGGGCGGGCGATAATGTAAATGTATTTGTATGTAATAAATATGGATAGTTGGTAGTTTGGAAGATGTAATCTCCACCGTTAGATCGATGAGAGATCTACATATGCGGTTTGCCTTGTCTTTGTATAAATAAGGGTCTCATACCCCTTATTGTATCATCTCATTCACAAGTGAAATACAATTCAAAACTTCTCTCTTTAGATTTTTCTCTCTCTAAGATCCTTGTGAATCAAGTGTGAGAAAAGCTTCTTAAGGGTAAAATCCTAAGGCCGCACGAGTCAGCCTATGAGTGATCGAGAGTGATCGATTGGCCCATGACACATGCAACAAGCCATGAGCCCGCTCATGCACAGGTCATTCCTGGCCATGTGCAAGCCAGTCTCAACCATGCACTAGGCCATGAGCCTGGCCCTATGCTAGGTCATGAGCTAGCCTTACACCCAGTCAACATCTAGCTAGTCCTAGCCATGTGCCGACCAAGATAAGCCATCGACATAGCCATGTTGGTTAGGCTTGGCTACTTCCAACCTCGCTCGATCATGAATTAGCCATAAACTTGGGCCGGAATGGTGCAATCAACTATGGATGAATATGAAAAGCTTTGCTCAATAATGTTGGTACTTCAATCGGCTTCCTTTTCATGTTTGCAAAGTGTTATTTGGATGTTAGTCATTAAATGAAAAGGATGAATCACCTACTTAGGTGGCAAGAGGAGAAGTTGGCCATCATTACAAGCTACTTGAGTAACAAGGAACATGTGACCAAAATCCAAAGGCTACAATTATCAAATCTTAGGCATTTAATGACGGAATGAAGCATCAACTTATGTGGTAAAGAACTTAGGTGACAAGGAATGTAGGTGGCAAGGAGGAGATTAGCAATGATTACTAGAAAATTTGGCTTGGAGAACAAGATACACCAAGTCATGATTAAAAGGTAATTCATGAACTTAAGTGGACCAATAAGAAGAGTGCACAAAGGTCCTTAGTCATTTCTCTAGGGATTTAAGGCGCCACTTCATCATGCTAGCCATACCACCAAAAAAGAATTTATTGGGCCACTTATTAAGGCCATTAAAAGTCGTAAATGCATCTTGGTAGCAGTTTCCCCTCTGCCAAGGACAATCCTTGAGGGGGATGGTCTAGGAACACAACCCAAAGAGGACAATATCAGTTTGGGATGAGGGATGGTCTAAGAACATGCCTTTACTCAAAACGATGCATGACGTTGCCTCGTTCCCTAGAATGGAATCCCTAGTTTGATGGTTGAATGCCCCGATTAAGCTAGGAAGCTCCTAAAAGTATGAGAAGAATCGTTTGATGATGATTAATGAATCTTTTATGCATGTTGATATGTGTTGTTCGATAAGTTTGTTAGTAAGTTAAGGTAGATCATGTTTTGACAGTAAGCTAAAATGGTTCACATGTATAAGATGCTTGACTTGAAGTTGGATGCCCCAGTTGAAGCAAGGAGAACCGTTTGAGACAGTTGATGAACCTCTTATGCATGTATGATATTTTGTTTAATATGCTTATTGATAAGTTGAAGGTGGACCATACATTGATGGTAAGTCAAAATGATTCAGATGCATTTAGTCAAGTCATAACAATAGTATTGTTATTGATCTACCATCAATACTTTAGGGAGAGTGACGTTCACATGCTAAGTTCAACAACGAAACGTTCTCTTATCTAAGGATTAAAAATTTTACTTACTAAGTCTTCAACTCATCCCGTTGTTTTTCCTCAAATTTGTAGGTATGGAAGTCTCATCCCTTTAGAGCAGAGGCCACACTAAAGGAAAAAAGAATTACTTGGCCTTCAGCTAATGGAAGATTAATGTAAATGAGAAAGTGTCTGTGGAAAAGGGCTTATAAATATACCGACACTGAATAGAAGCAATGTGTTTCATGCTATGTTTGCCTACCTATTTGATTGTTGTGATATCTAGAGATGGTTGTTGTACACACTTCCACATGCTCATAAGAATAAGATAAAATCGAAAAGAAATGAGTTGGTGACGTGCTTGGGACGTTGCAACAATATCACTGCCAATCACATCCCTATGGTGATGGTGTCCATGGATGTGACAAGCGAGGCATCACCTAGCAATGATGAGGGTGAGGCTTGACCTCACTAATGATAGTGAGGCCTCACTAGTAGTGGTCGAGGCTTGCCCTCACCAATGTCAGTGAGGGTGAGCCTCCCTAGTAGTCAACGAGGTCAATCTCGCCAGCCTTAGCCTTTGGCTAGTTCAATGACCGGTCAAAAAAAGAAGGGAAAAAAAAGATAAAAATTTAAAATATATATATTAAAAAAAAATGACACATCAACACCAGCAAACCAAAATTGGTCGAATGGACTAAATTGGTACAAATGCAAAAGATTTGTGACCGTTGCAAAATAAAAATAAAAAAGTTTATGATTGAATTAGAAAAATTACAATTGACTTAGGAATGTTTTGGTAATTTTCCCCTTTAACATTCAATAAATAATGTTCTTTCGTACTTTTTATGAGGATCCACGTCAATGGGAGTAGCAAAAGGAAGTTGACTTGACGGATTGTTATATTGTCTCTGGAGTTATTAAGAGGAAAAGGTAATTTTCTTCTCGCCAACGTACGTACTTGAATTTCAATAAAACTTCTGTCTCCCGCATTTTGCTCACATTAAGTTAAAAAATTCTCCTTTTAAAGTGAAATGTATTATACATGTATAAGAACATTCCTTATTATACTTAGGTAAACACACTTCATTTTTTTTACTCAGCCCATATCATTTCATTAGTTGCTTAATCATACAACATGTCAATTATCATACATGTACCGGATATGATTATATTATGTGATATTGACATAAATCATTAGATATCTTGTGAATGAGAAAACTTACTTGCCAAATACGATATTTTGTAAAATCTCATGATAACAATAAAATTTTTATTTTAGCAAATTAATACCAGGTGTTTGTCTCGTCACGTAATTTTAACAAAAATGACAGTAGATACTCGTCTAAGTTGCGTACCTTTCAATTTCCGTCCCGTAGATTTCTAACAGTGAACGACATAACTTCGTATTAATTTATATAGACCTGTTTATTCTGATGCACACATCTTCAAATTAGATTTGTTTTGGGCCTGGTGGTCCACCTAGGCTTCCTACCAAGCCCAAAGAACAGGCCTAGGAAAATACTCTACATGTAATAGCCTGGTCCAATAGCAACTTAGGCTTGTCTTGTAGGCCTCTGGTCAGCCCTTGATTATTCTTTTACCAGGTTCACTTGAAATTGTACAGAGTATATCTTTAACAAGAGAATATATAAATATATTGTCGATATATTATAAAGTCTCCTGCAGACAACAATAGTAAAGAAACTAGTTTTACTTTAAAAATTGCAACAAAAAGAAAATACACAATAAGAAAATTTTCCCCACCCCAATAGGATTATATTTTTTTGGAAAATATATGACACGTTTTAGTTATATCTAATCACGAGTTGGACCGATTGAGGGGACTCTACTACGGCCGCCTCTGACTAATCCTGTCAGGCCCTAATTTTGTTCATAGTGTGTCGGCTTAGCTAATTTATTTGGGGCCAGGCATGCCCATCATATTTGTCAAGAAAGAATTAAACTTTAAAAAGTGAAATATCCAAACCCTTCGTGTTATATATATATATGTGTGTGTTTATTTATTTAATTAAATTATACAAAGTTATTTTTCCTTATATTTCTTTTTAGAAGTATTTGAGCTTTAAATTTCAACATCGAAGCACATTTCTAAGAGGAATAAGCGCTTAATTGGGCTTGAAAGTTTGAGTTGGGTCAGGTCGGATGGACCTAGTTTGAGCCAATTAAGGTCTGCCTCATTATCACTGTATGTCAATTTGGTATGGAAATTGATGTGGACAAACGGAATTAGTCACATAAGATTCACACAATCGAAGTTTCACATGCATCAATGTGCAAAACACAGTAACAAATTCTCTCAATTCATCAATCCATCAAAGAGGCAAGTTGTCTAACAAATAAATACATATAAGTAGGTTGTAGAGCAGACCTAATTCTTTTTTTACAGGCTAGAAAATACCTAATTCACTAAATTAGAAAACCAAATGAGACAGCTCCTAACAATAACTAAGATTCTATAGATAAGGAAGGAAGCAAATGAAATTGTGAATATGGATTATTCTTAGGGGTGTGCAACAAGAACCGCCCGAACCAAGAACGAGACCGATTGGTTCTGGGCGGTTCCCAAAAAGGGCGGTCCGGTTTCAAGTTCCCACTTTTGGAATTGGTGGCCAATCAGTCCAGTTCCTCGATTCCAAGGTAGGAATCAAACCGACTGGACTAGATCGTTAATTTTTTATATATTTTTAAAAAAAAATCTTAAGAAACAAACTCTAATTTTTCCTAATTTCTCCCATTTTTTTTTTTTTTACATTTGGCCCAAAATAGAAAATTTACCAATTCCACTAAACCGGACCGAACCAATCAATTGGTCCAATTCCTCAAACCAAACCAATCGGTTGGTCTGGCTCTCGATCCCGGAATTTGGGAATCGATCTTCCCGGTCTGGTACCCGATTCCACCTTGGAACCGAACTAGACTGGGAACCGATCACTCCTAATTATTCCCCAATCCCATATCGTTCTCCTCCTATAGGAAAATTAGGTTTCGATGAGTCATTCAAACCGCACCAATCTACTTCAATCAAAGAACACTCACCCTCAAACTCTGAAGGGTGGGACAATGATCGTACTCTTCCGTGCTATCATCCACGATGATTTTTCATGATATGCACATTTTTGCCGCTGAAAATTTCACAATTATATTTAGGCTCCATCCGTTTCATGAAAAATAAATGATTCGGAAATTGTTTTTTTTTTCCAAAAATGATTATTTGTATCGCTTGAAATAATTAATTAATGAAATATATTTTCGTTATCAACAGTAATTTTTGTCTAAGCACTTTTGTGGATGATGAAAATATCTTTCATTATTTATTTTCATAAACGATATAAATAATCATTTTTGAAAAAATAGTCTTCAAGTTATTCGCTTTTCACAAAACAAATGGAGTTATTTTCCAAATTTTCCCTCCACCATAGTACTCCCTCTTGTTCAATTCATGCTTCACCAATTTCAATTTCTTAGTCTCCTGGATATCCATGTGATAAAGAAAAATATAATCCTTCCTCGCAAACCAATCCATAACTATAAGTTCCTCAACAGTAAGATACTAATTGCAATTCTCTCGATAAGCTAGACGCCGGCTATTCAGCATTGCCAGAATCAGTTTACCAAACGGTCAGCACATTCGATTGCTTTTTTTTCTTCTTTTTTTCCGAGCATGTTCAGATACTTCGAAACTATTGTCAAAGAGCTTGCAACCCGCCCTTTAGGCTGGCGACATTGTTGTCTCCAAAATCATTGATTGTGAAGCTCGTGTTCCCGCTTTGATACCACCCGACGCGGTGGAAACGGGACAATGAACCTAGATAACATTGGGTAACACCCTAGAAAAGTTGCATGCACGTCAAAGGGCAAATCAATTTCTGAATAAATATTAGAGAAAAAGTACTTCATACTAAATAAAAATCCTAATCATGTAACTTCTAACGAGGGTAATAATCTCTGTTCGAACAATTACTCTAAACTAATAGTTATCTCAAATGAAATCTCAAAATGGTATGTTATGACATATTTACTCAAACTAATTTTCCTCTTACAAAAAATCTTAAGCAAAATCTCTTGACCAAAAACCTATCATGCATTAAAATGCATACGTGTTGATATACTTGAATTTTCCATGCTAGGTCTATCATTCTCCATGTTAGATCAATCCTTGTAGTCCCCTGTGATATGTGTTGAATGTACTTTAATGGGATATTAGATGGAATGTTAACAGAGATTTGGACCAGCAATAATAAGGCATAAATGTGTCATTTAGCATCAATTTGAAATTTTTTGTGAGACAAAAATTAGTTTTAGTTAAATATATACTAATTTAGAATTCTTTATGAGATAAAAAATATTTTTTCAATAAATATGATATCAATTTTAGATTTTCAATAATATTAATCCTTTTCATGTTTCAGAAAAAAAAAAAAAAAAAAAACATATTCCACAAACATATTCCACCATGAAGGGAGTTTGATTTGAAATGAAGGTAGAAGAGAGAGAGAGGGAGAGAGAGAGTAGGTAGGAAAAGTGGGGGGTGGGGAAGGAGGGGGACAAAAGGCACGTAATTAAGGAAGAGAGAAGGGATGTTCCTGAGATGTTCCTTTCTCATTCCGCCCCTGAAAACACCCCCCTCCTCTCTCCCTCTCCTCTCTCCCTCTCCTTTCCATTCATTTTGTATTGGTTTGAGAAATCGCATAGGGAGGAGTGCAGTGCCAAACTCCAAGACAGAAAGAGAGAGAGAGAGAGAGAGAGAAAGGAATAGTCAAGAAGAAGACTGATGCAGAAGGGAATGAGGATTAGTCAAGTCATCTTCACATGGATGGGATGTGTTGGATGGATATGGAGAGAGAGAGAGCGTCTCTCATGGTGTTGGCACTGTCCAATAAATGCTGTGCATTCAGTGATCCCAAATCGCATACCTTTTCTTCTCGATGGAACAATTAAAATTGGTGGGGGGTTCTTCGGTTTTTGAAGATCGAATAGGAGCCAGTGGGGTCAGAGGGACACCCCGAAATTAATGCTAGCTTCTTTTGCTTTTGCTACGTTCTAGCTCCCCTTGTACCACTCTCTAGCCCTTTCCTATCTTTTTGCCATTTATATATAATACATATACAGGGAGAAGGAGAAAAAAGGGGGGGTATGGTGTGCACGGTCTTGGCATAGCAATAACAAATTAACTCCATTTGTGATATTTAAAAAAAAAAAAAAATGTATATCTACATGTCTTGATTGATTCACTTCTCTTCATGTATTACTATTATGTGGTACAATAAAAGCATAAGGTATTTTCCCATATTTATTATTAAAAAAAAGCATCACTCGGGATAAAATCAATTAGGGGTCAATTACTTCTTTTATCAAGTAATAACTATTGACTTCACACACATAATTCGAAAATATCATATTTGTAAGAGTCTTCATCAATATACATCTCTTCATGCATTACCGTTATATGGTATGATGAATTCATAAGATGCTCTCTTGCAATCGTAAATAATATAAAGAAAACGGTATTTAGTATAATGTTTATTATGAATGATACGAGAAAGTATATACATGATGTAGTCCGTATCAAACTTTGTGTAACAAGTGATATAAGCAATTATATGATCATTTTAAAAAATTGATGGTAAAGTGTTGCAATGCAAATTTAATCGAGTGCTTATAGTAAATAATTTACCCACTTATGATTTGTTCAAATCATTGTCAGATTTTATGGATTAATCACTGTATCTTATCGTTCTTGAGTTTTAATCTTTATCGGCATAACACGACAAATCAATTGCACATGAGTGCTCAATTATGATTAGTGAAGCAATAAATACATTTTGACGCATGAGACTTTTTGCATTTCGATGTTCTCACCATCTTTAAAACCATCTCTTTCACGCACCACCCGTACAATTCCCCCCGGGGATTGGAACCCCTCCTCCCCATGTCACAGAAAAACCCCCAAAATTCCACTCCTTAGCTATCCCTCATCGCAATGTCGCAAGCATAAGAGCATTTAGATACTTTCGAAATTAAATACGAAGATTGCATCCAATTCGACAGTCGCTCGGTTAAAATGAGCTATTTAGCGCGATGAACCAACATGAACAGTGCATAGAACTGGTCGAGTATAGGTGCATACTGTACAACAAGACGTGTTTGTGTTTATATCTATTTGATTATAGAAGAAATTTGAAACCCTAAGTTTATCGCAATTACCCTCGGCCTAAACCCTCACCATTTTTAACGGGTCCACTCGTCTACCCGAATAGTGAACTAGGCTACATTGAGTTATGTAGTTTAATTAGGTTGGCTTTACACATCTTATCGATAACAAGATCATTAAAGAATATCATGTGTTATTAAAGATTGTTTGTTTCGCGGAAAATAAATAGTTTGGAAAATAAATTTCCATTATATGATTACTTGTATCACTTACAAAAATGAAAAAGTGGGAAATTTCATCCTTGTTCACGAAAATATTTAAATATAAATTGTTATCGATAAAAAAATTATGTTTACTAATAACTATTTCAAGCGAAAATTATGTTTATTAATAACTATTTCAAGCAATACGGACGATCACTTTTAGGAAAATATTTTATAAATATTTTATTTTTTGCAAAACAAATGAAGTTTAATTCTGAAAAAACGACCCTCTTAAGTGATGTGATATGAACACAAGCTAAGATCGAGGCTTGTCATTGATTTGAGCCTCATCTTCCTCTCTCCCGGTTAACCTAATCTTGATTTAGGGCTGCATCGATCTCATGTCGAGGTCGTCTCGTCGCTGGTTGGCCATTGTTCGAGGAAATCAAGCGAGATATATATGGCACATTAACTTCAATCCCTACTGTACCAAGTAAGTGATTTCATGTACAAGGCTAATTAGATTCTTCCGCGGTTCTGAATTTGCCTCCTTAAGATCGATTTCTAATTGTTTTAGAGAGAGGGAGAGGGAGAGAGAAGGAGAGTGAGCTAATGAGGCGTTAATCGATTTGGCGATACACATGTAAGGTAAGGTTACATGTAGTTTCTTCTGTCTTGTAATAAAATCCTATGATGACCCTTTGATTAGCAGGTTGCATATATCTTATATACACGAAATTATATTGAGCGATGTCCATATTGGTAAACACCAATCAGAAAACTCCTCCTTCGAAAGATGATATGAGTCCACGAGACACTTGCATCTATATAACAAAATAAGGACATACGCAGTGAGCACTGGAGATGGGTGCATGCCTTTCATATCCTAGTGATATAGTTAATTGTTCATATTATTTTATTATTTTGAATACATTTTTAACTTAGCACACATCCTGACACGCGACTTTTCGCTCCTTCTCGAAGCACATTTAATGTAGTCATGTTTGAAACATAGAGATTATAATCTCGCAAAAAATTTTGTTACTTCCATGTGAAGTTTCTAACGATAGAAACAACTCCTTTGTATTCTCATATGTGCCGGATGAGCTTATATCAATCAACGGTCTAGAATAGGGCTGTGCAATTGAATCGATTCTACCTAGCAACTAGAACAAACCGGCCATGAAAAGAAGTTCATATATTTCAAATTTGTTGAATCGGTATCGTGCGGGTAAGTTTCAGTATCTAAGTGCTAAATCCACCCATCCACATGGTAAATGAGCTTAACTTGTCTATTGATTTTTACTTCTATTTGCTTTGCATGGATATTTTATTGAGTTGTGTTGTTGCGCATATCATGTTGTTGTAATCACTATCTGTTTTGATTTTTTAAAAATTAAACAAAAAGAAGAAAAGAAATAAACCAATTTCCAGATAGGAACCAGGGTCGTACTCGATAAATAGGGTGAGTTATAGGGAAAATATGGTATATTTCAAGTTTAGAAACAGGAAACTAATTCCAAAAGAGTAGATTCTAATCAAGAAAACCCTCATGCCTCGCCAAGAATTCAAGGCCAGATTCCCAAGGCTCACGGACATGATGCAGATCATTTAATAATCGAAACCTTTTGGGTCAAATATCTCGAAAAATATTTTTTTTTAAAAATCTCTGGGTCGAAAGTACCAGCTACGAAAAGTTCACGATTGACTTTGGGGCAATGTGCTATTTTCTAGATTAGGAAGAGTGACTCTTCATAGACCAATCATGGTTCTCCGGTTGCCCAGTCTATTCAAAATCAAAGCTGATCGCAAAGCACTCTTTTGGCCAAAATGAATAGGGAAAAAGAAAATCCATCCTGCCATGAGAAGAAAAGACATTCTCAAGTGATAATTAATTTATTAATATTTCCCATGACTTGTCAAATAATTTTTCAAAAGATTTAATACCACAAAAATCTTCAAATTATGCTTACTACAACACAGATGCTCTAAATTTTATTTTATATTATTGGAAATCCTAAACTTATCTATTATAACGTAAATACTTATGTTTTCTTGACAAATATACTTGAGGAATATATATCACATATATATAAACTTGGATTTTTTCATGACACAAAAAAGCTGGAAATATTTATATCACGGTGGGTTTAATTTAAGATTTTTTATGATACAAAAAAGTTTAGGACATTTTTATCACAGTAGATATAGTTTAGAATTTCTTTTTATGGTATTTGGCCTTTTCATAATTTTAATATTTGAGTAACACTTCTTATTTTTCTTTTATATATTTTGCCCCTTTTTTTCGTATGAAATGGAATTATTCAACATTCCAATATTGAATCTATCCCTATAAGGTAACTTGATGTGATCCGCCGGTCACAGCCCTAGAATACTAATATCAAGCTGGTGATGCACAATAATCCTTGGATTTAACCTTTATCCAACTAATTATGGAAAGAAGTTATAATAATTCCCTCTTGATGGAAGAAAGAATTAACCTATTTCCATATAAAAACTGGAAAATTCGGGGGTCCCTAATCTACCTTAAGTATGTACATGTGATCTCCATGAATATGTGATTTTCTTGAAACTTTGTAAGTTAAAATGCATTTCACCATAACACGTACAATGTTTACATTCTCTACGAACAAAGGCATCATCCAAAGATTCCAAACCCTAATATTGGACAACAATAATTCGAAGGCAAGCTTATTTTTGCTTGTTATTCTGGTGAAGCAATCATGTCTTGCTTGGATCGGTCTGTACTAATCCTCACGGATCCACGTGAGCCATCCCTTCCACCTGCACAGGACAGGACTTAGGTTCTGCTCACAAAATGACATATATGACCTGAAAATATTAGATTTCAATGAGTGGGAGGCGCGAGAAATTCAGTCGCATGAAAATTGAGGTCTTTTTAAGCCTTACCAACTTAACCTAATTTCTCTCTCTTGAGATTAGGAGTGACTGTAATGTGTAAAATGACCCGTAGGGAATGAACATGGATTGTGCCAGTGCCTCCGTAGCTGTAAGAGATAGAGAGAGAGATTTCTGGGGGAGGGGGATGGCGTAGATGAAGGGTACCGCGTGCGCAGAGGAGCTGATCCTGAACAGTGTAAGGGACTCTGCCACCGCATTTAAGGCCCCAGCATCATTACCCAAGTACGTCATCATTGTCGTGCTAAATGCTAAATGCCATTTCTCTCTCTCTCTTTCTCTCTCTTCCCTCTTTGAAATGCAAATTCCCTTTTGTCTACCGCTGAATTTACAGAGGACATCTCGCAGCTCCTCACCGGCTGCAACTAATGCGATTTTCATTTTCAGAAGAATTTGTTTACTTAATATCAAGTAATTCAATCCTCAAAGCGTTGTGATATTGGGAAGATTCATAAGATTATTGGAAGATTTCATAAATTCGAATCTATCCATCATAAAAGAGGATGGATTATATTTTTCCTATATTAGGGATTGGAGATATTTACCCTGACCGCACTTGTAATCAAGAGGTTATAACTGATGGACATCGCATATGAGTAAAAGATCTTGAATGTATATAGATATAGGTAGGTGTATACATTCGCAATCCATTATTCATTAGAGTGGTTGAAGGAAGTTTTGGGCGGGCAAAAATGTGACTCCAATAATATAAATATGTGCTTTTAATAAGTTTTCAATACTTTGTAGAGTATTTACCTGTAACCTACACTAAGACAATTTTTATAGGTTTAACTTCAATGTACATGCAATGATGCTTCAATGTGCATGCAACGATGCTTCAATGTACACCTGCAATTCAGTTGTTTGATCTACCTCCTAGTCGACTTTCATAATTCCAAGATTCGCTTGGTTAAGATGGGCGTTTCCATTACGAGAGAAAATGAGCATATGCTTCTCCGAAGTTATCGGAATAAGGTGATTCTCAAACTTAACTACAAACCTGACTTGCACCCAGACGGTTTGTATAAATCGAACTTCTTTCTTTCTTTCTTTTTGGTAATAATTCAAGAACGTAAGTATAATCTAAAAGACTTTGAAACACCCCATAAATCTTGTTAGAGAGGCCAACCTAAAAATTTAAACTAATAAGTAGAGGGAGATCACATATACACATATCAAGTATATAAACCCATAGTTAAGTAACGTGAGATGTTTCAATAGATCTTATGTTCCTTTGACATATGTAGATGGCTTTGACTCATAATAATCTTATGTAATTAATGGCGTTTCAACACCTTCAGTTCCTACCTGACAAACCCTAATGCCTCAACCAACCATGATGCTATGTAATAGATATTTTTTTCGAACTTTGTTAGCATGTGTTTTCAAGGCTCTTCTCAGACACCTCAATGATACACCGTCTTTATCGTGTTATATGTAATCAGCACATTAAAAGTGAAAATATTTTTTTTATTTATTAAGTATGTGGAGAAGTGTCCGGGTCGGTAGCATTCGCCAGCAAAATAATTCTCTTTTTCTCTCCCACATTTTCTGTGCTCTCTCCCCCCCGTCTATGCATCGGATTTTGAGAATATTTGCAGCACAGTGATCCCATTAAATGTCTCTCTCTCTCTCTTCTCTCTCTGTCTGAAGAGGGGAGAGAGTGAACATTGGGGGTCGTGGCCAGGGACTTTAATTATTCTCACCCACCACCTTAGCTAGCACGTTCCATTCGCTTTGTCTTTTTAGGTTGTCGTCTGTTCGATTAGCAAAAGAAAAGGAAGAAAAAAATGGCCGAAAATCAGCAAAAGAGAGAAAGAACAATTCGAGTTCTGTTTCTGTTTTGGATCCTTTCTCTCCTAAGTCCAACCAAGCCGTCTGTCGTCTCCAGCACTGTTCCCAGCTGAAACCCTCTTTCGTCTGCATGCATGGCCCCGGAAGAGAATATGTAGCACCCGACGATGCTTCATGCTTTGTTCCGCCTCGCTTTTTGCATGGGTCTTTTCCGGGATACGGGCAGCCCCCCCAGTAGTGCATTATTAAAATCATTGTCAGTTGCCCAGAAATAAAAATATAAAATAAAGGACAAGAACGAATGAGGTGGTCACATTGGACTTTCTTATGGCCGTCAAAGAGATGAAGGGCTTCTTCTGCTCCTTCGCCCTTTACATCTTTGAGCACCAATCTTTAGATTTATGAAAAGATGTTGGTTAATGAGGTCTCCCGAGATATTTTCTTAGTAGACTTTACTTGAGATAATATTGTGCATAACACGATGGCGGCCAATGCTTTAAGAAGTGTCGAATTTCTTCAATTGGTTGCTTAACAAGTATTTCCGAGACACTTACTAATAAAATCTTGTATACAATAGAAAATGATGGGTAGAGACCATAAAGAAACTAGAATGAGATTCTTCGATATAAATAATGTGATATATAAGAAAATGTGTGTTACATGATACCTTTAATAAGCTATGACCAATATAATTTGAGTTCACTATTTAATTTGTATCATTCTTATAGTTTCTAATTACCTCTAAACCAAATCTATATTTTTATTAATTCTATTTTAACCTTATATACTAGAAAAGAGATCATTCACCCCTCCTTTGGGGGGAAAAAGCAAGAAACAAACAAAATTTTCGCTTAAATTTGGAGAAAGATAATCTAAACTTCTCACTTTTATTTTAAGGATGAGATAACATCTTTTATTGTATTTGAGAGATCTCATGGGTCTCTTGTCTTATCAATTTACATCTTTGCCCATTGCAAAAATATCTAATATAATCCATCTTAATTAAACTAATATGGGTTTTAACGGAATTTGTTGAAAAAAAAAAATTGAGGTTGAAACTAAAATGGATCTGCTCTTTCTATATAGTAGCAAAAGAGCGTACCTGCGTAGAGTGTGACAATAAAACAATTAAACGAAAATAAATCTTTAAACAAAAAATATCTGATATCAACTTACCAAAGGTATGGTTTAAGCAAAAAAAGTAAAGAAAAATTACCAAAGTTATGAATCAATTTCAAGTTAAGTTTGGAAAGTTTTAGAGATTTAAGGAATCGTGATATCAAGAATTAAAGATTCAATTTACTCGCACGTTACGATTTTGTCCGCCGTTTGTTATTATACCGCTATGAATAATTGATTATAGGTATTGTATAAAATTTATGAATTGATGAGGAAATGTTTGAGGTTGAATCATCTTTAGAATTTGTAAAATTATATAGAAAGATAGGGATAGACTTGGTGGTGAGATCACTAGTTTTTTTTTTGGGCGCAATTTATTAAGCATGGGCTTTTACTCACCTCACCATCAACTATGTTCAGCAACCAACCATTTCCGCCACCAACAAGCAACTAACTTGTCCGGACAATTTACTAGCTGGGGAATTACGAATTCTTTTAGTCAATTTTTTCTTCAAACTTAACATTTTTATTGAATTTAAAACCCTAGCTGGAAACTTCACGGCCTATAATTTTTCTCAAATATATATCTTTATTGATGTTGAGCGTGTAAAATTACAGGCCTTTATCTCGCTATGCCGATGGTGAAAACAGGTGCATAATTCCATGGTAAAGTAACGTAACATGTATATTTTACGAATACATTTGCGACAAATTTACCATAAACTAAAGTTTTCACTACAAAAACTCTCAAACTAGTACACATGTGATAAATTTAGCTCAAACTAATTTTTTGACAATGGAAAACCCTAAACGATACTTTTGTGATAAATTTACTCTTTGTTAATTTCCGTTAAATTGAATTACTACCACGAAAAATCATAACTCGGTACACTTGTGACAAATAGAAGGTAAAATCCGAAACTCACACGTACATCAACTACCATATGTCATCCAATTTAGCAATTGAATGATAAAATTTAACGAAAACTAACAGATGGTAAAATTATTACAGGTTTATCCCTTTAGAGATTTTTGTGGCAAAAAAATTAGTTTAAGATAAATTTGTCACAAATGTATTAGTTTGAGATTTTTCCTAGTATAACCTATTTTAGTAATAAAAATTTTAAAGTGAAATGCATTAAATCTAAATGAGGTAGCTTTGGTAAACCGATATCGGCCACTATAACCGTAAGGAGTATGTCAAGCATGGACTCTCTTTTCTACAGGTAGTTCTTGCCAGAAAGCAAAAAAAAGTCCGATGGGAAAAATTACAATCAAAGTATATGTGGATTTCGCGGAACATCGAGCATATGACTTAATTAATATGATCAATTGGAAAATAAAACTCTAATTCCAAGCAAAATGGAGGGAAAATCGAGTTGAAAACATGAAACCCTAAAACGTTAGCCCTAGTCTCAAATTAATCCCTTTGATTAATCATCCTAGACATCGTAAATCAGAAGACTGATAAGATCCATTGTGATTTATAATCGATAAACGAAGAATTAATCCTAAAGAATTAGTGAGACTAATTCACAGACTTGAGGGACCTAATGGAAAAGTGCAGAGGGAAAGAAAGGTGCACTGTAGTAAGCTATTTTAGGATCACCAGAAAACCATAAAGGATGAAATATGATTTTCATTGGTAGCGCCTTTGCCTCTCCACCTTGTAACTTTGCGATTTCAAAAATCCATCCCATGATTTATGGCCTTAGAGTCTTTCCTTCCTTAGGTGGAGGTACGCTATTGCAATTCAAATCTTGTAACATTTAAGAAGTCGGGGTCAATTTTTTTTTTTTTTTTTTTGGTCAGTCCTACTCTATTCCTACTCTACACTCACTCTCAGACTTTTGCCCTACCTCTTGCAGGGCGTGGAAGTCGAAACCCACTCCCAAAACTTACGCGTCCCCACCCCATCCCCCCTGAGAAGGTGGGGACTTGAACCCCTCACCTCCCCCTTCCATGTTGGAAGAGTGGCCATTGGGGCGAATCCCAGTGGTTGGGTCAATCGGTTTAAGACAAACTAAATATCTAGGATTAGGATTTTGGTTACATGCGGGGAAGGGTTAGAATCTCTCCATGTCGCCCTTTCGATATCGCATTCCCTTGGATAAGTGCTGCCATGCAATGTCATGGGATTTTCCTAATTCTAATATACATATAGTTGTCTTATGGATTCTGAGAACTGAAAAATTTGGCACCCGCCCTTAGGTGAAATCGCCACGTCATGAGGTGCACGATGACTCTGGCTCTGTCATGCCATGTGTGGTTTTGTTGTAACGAATATGCAAGGCATTCAAAGCAAATTAGACAAATGGATGACTCCAATCCATAGCAAACGACAGGCCAAAATAGGCATGAAGCCAACGCCAAACGATGATCATGTACTTTGTACACGCATGCAAGAACTATGTTTCATTGCGAAAAGGTTGTTTGATTGTCCTTCACCTATTTCTCGAGGGACGCAATTTTTTTTATTAAGCTCTACTTATTCTATGAAAAATAAATAATTTAAAAAATATTTTTTAAAAATGATTGCTTGTTAGTCAATGAAGAATGTTTCATTATTGACAAAAAAAAATTGTATTCATTCAATTTCATGAGCAATACATACAATTATTTTTAGGAAAATATTTTTCCAATCATTCATTTTTCTTGAAACAAATACATCGTGAGTTTGGATTTCTTTTGAATATAGCTTTTTGTGTTCTAAAAGAGTTGTTTTACGCGAGGCCAAGATCGATCAAAGGTAGGGGTGTGCATGGTCCGGGTGGGCAGTTCTCGACCTAGAACCGAGAACCGCCCGCTAAGGATCGGTTCTGAAAAATTGGAACCAGGATCCACCCGTTTGTTGCATGGATCCATCTAGGAACCAAACCGTCGATCCGGTCCGGTTCCTGGGTGGATCCATGGAACGGATTTTGACGTGAAATAATTTTGGTTTTCAACATAGAACGACTACGTGACATCAAAGCAAGCCAAAGAAAGAAAAACCAAATTTAAGTATGTGGAGATGCGGACGGTGGGAGAAGTAAACGCGGCGAAATGGTGATAGGATTAGGAGCCGGAGGCGAAGGGAGTGAGATGAGATCTAGGGTTTCTTTTAGTAATTTGTTTTTAATATTAAAAAGATTCGGTCCGTCCGGGTGGGCGGGCGGGCGGATTCGCCCATGGAACCGGAAACCGAACCGGTACCCACCGGTTCCCATAAATTGGAACCGGGAACCGGACCGGTTCCCTCAAGAACCACCGATTCCGGGCGGTTCCGGTCTGGTTCCGGGCGGTCCGGGCGGTTCCCGGATATTTTGCACACCCCTAATCAAAGGAAGCATTAGGATGTTCAAACCAAGACTTAGAAGATTTGCCGAAAAGTCGTGTTAATTAAATGTTCTACTTTGGCGATTTCTTTTCTTGCATTTTTACTGATTTATTAAGTTGACTTATGGCATACCCTTTAGTTGCGATATTTAAATAAATTATTAAACTTATAATAATGAAAATATCGCCCCCATCAAATTTCTAGCTTTGCTACTAATTGAATGGTTGACATGTGAAAGAGTTCGGTAGAATTCCAATTTATGTTGTTTCACTCAAGATTAATATATTTGTGTACATTTTATGTGAAGACAAATTTATAAGGAAATCCTATCTGACACTTCTCATCCATTATGATGTACAATCAACCATGTTTCTCGGTGTACATATTTTCAAAATGAAAGACAAAATCCATCACCGCATTAATCAGGACATGCGACTCCTTCAGGTTCGGTTTATTGTTTTTTAGTTTTTATTTTTTATTTTTTAGCAAACCAATGTCGTGTACTCATCCACTACATCTAAAAAATAATAATTTGAGTGGACCCCATTGGTCATTTTTGTCCAATTACATGTCTTGTCAAACTGGCGACGCTAATTGGTTGCAAACTTATTATGGAATTGCGGGAAAAACTACCAAATCAATTGTAAACCTACTATATGAATATTAATTAAATTTTAATTTTTTAATTTTATCAATTTAATCCTAAAACTTTTCACGGAATTTATTGACCACCACATCAATGATTTTGGATAAGAATTAATTAGAATGACTATATTGAAATTTCACATAAAAGTTTAGAATTGAACTAATAAAATTAGAAAATTTAAGATTGAATTAGCCTTCATACAGTGGGTTTATAACTAATTGGACAATTTTTCCATTAAAAAACTTATTCACAGAAGCATTTCTAGTCTAAGAAATTTACAACAATTTTAACCAATATTTTGCAAGATGCTTAAACGAAAAATAAAACAGTAACCCCTATTCTAAATTTCAAATGTAAATGTATTTTTAATTTAAAATTTTTTTTTGAAAATAAATTATTTGGAAAAGATATTCCTTAAGATGATCGCTTATTTCATTTACAAAGATAAATGAACGAAAATATTCCCACCTCCATAAAAATGCTTAGATTTAGATTGTTTTCGACATAATTTTTTTCTATTGATTAATTATTTCAAGTGATACAAACAATCATTTTTTAAGAAATATTTTTAAAATAATTTATTTTTTGCGAAACAAACGAATCATTATTAATAGATCTAGTTACTTTAAACAATCATGGTTCAAAACCGGGGATTATTTAGGTGTATTAAGTGTGACTCGGAGATGATGGGTCCTCCTGCTTAAGTGTCACTTGGGGGTTTGCGGCGTATCATTATCGAGCCGATTCCTCCAGCACCAAAAAAAAAATAAAAAATCATGTCACTTTACATAGTAATTCACTTCTTAGTCCTAAGCACATTTAATTGATCTAGATCACAACATCAATTCAAAACGTAGCAATCACTGGCCGAAAACCTACATTAGTTTGGGGGATTATAGCAGAAATTGTACAACAATACCAAACAGATGTGGAGTATATCAACTTAGTTCAGTTGCCACTTACTTGGACATGTCCTCATCCTCATCCTCCATCCTCACGATCACTCCCCTTCATCTTTGGACCGAATTGCGAGAGTTTCATATTAGTTCTTGTTCTAATCATCTTTGAGATTCCGATTTACTCGAAAGAATCCTATTTTGATACTATATTTAAAGATTTTGTTTTAGTCCATCTAAGTCCGAAATCTGAAAATAGACTTAATGGTGATCCTTTTGGGGGTCATATCACACTAAGTCCTTTTAGTTTGATCAAAAGCAGGTCATTCACATCGAAAAGGTGAAGATTTACCCGAGATAATTTACTTATTATTTTTTGGTCTTTTGGATGAATTGAATGCCCATCCCTCTCAAATAAAATAGACCTAGATTTTGTCCCATGTAAATATATCTATCATTTATCATCTTTCAAGAATAAAACATTCCGGATCTGTGACAATTACCTTATAATTCTTGGTAATTAACTGACAGTATGCTTCTAACTAAAAAACAAATGTAATGTGCGAACTGCCAAGCACCAATACTATAAGTTACCTCCGTATATGTTGATTTTTTTTTTTTGGTCGGACCGTATATGTTGATTTAACCTCGTTATTTTGTAGGACTAGACCGGTAGACCCCACTACATTATTTAAATAACAAATTTGACCATAATAGAACCTTTTTTTTTTTTTGGACATGGCCCTAATAGAACTTAAAAGGCAACAAATAAAGACCAAAAAGCGAGTATGAACCCACTTTACTATTCGCATTAAAGACAAGTAATAATTGAAAATGGAAATTCTTAATCCCCCAAATTTGTTTTTTTTTTCGTATGATTATTCTATTTAAGCTTAATTTACGCTGAACTTGGATCAAAAGCCTTGCCGATGATCTAAAGTTCTCTCTCTGGCTCTCTCTGTTTTTTTTTTTTTTTTTTTGGGTTATCTTGTATCTGTTTTTATGCTTATTTGCTCGTTTAGGGGCTCGCAACATACTTGCATTGCGCATAAATTTGCGTTTTCTTACAACACCTCCACTCGATCAAATGAAAGGAAAAAGAAGTTAAAATAGCAACAACGTGAATCATTCTTGAAGCCCTAAACTTGGTAATTTTAATGAAGACCCTTGTTTCTTGTGAGTATATGATCTTCGGAAATCACCAATTTATTTTTTAAAATTTAATTTAATTTGATTTTCACTATGAGAATGCAATTGTTTTATTTTTTATTTTTTATTTTTTTGATTTCTTGGGCACACTCTCAATTAAATTTTTCCGAGAGATCTTCATCGTTCATGATGACTGTAATAAATCAAAATATGCTACTGTCCACCCGAAATGTACCTGAAGAAAAAGCTTAAAAGAGATATATGTAATAAGTCCATCTCATTGTTATTCTTTTTATTAAGTTCTTATTCTTAGTCTAATAAATTTACAATTTTTTATACCATATAGTCTTGCGACTGCAGGCGTACGTGTTTGATTAGGAGACTATCTAATTTAATTTAGGGTTTTGATAATACTGCTGGCAAAAACCACGGACATACTGATCATTACTCTAATATTGCACGTGATTTAGGAAAAAAATCACGTAAAATGCACATCAAATAAACGAAGACTAGTGTCCCACGTGATGGTGCTAATGAAGAAATCCCGGGAAGCGTTGAAAATATTATCATTAGTACTCCATGAATACCGTCATTAGTCAACCGATTCCCAACAAAAGCGTACGGCAACCCCCGGCTTATAAGAAAAGAATTCGACACCTTCAAAATGCCACGTCGCTAGATTACACTCTATGGTCCAAATAAAATAAACTAAGAACATTAAGATGTAACAAGAAGTCTGCCCAAAGTAATTAGGGTACCAAAATTACATAATTCTTTGAAACCCTAGATATATCGACTGAGGTGTCAACAGCATCAATAGCAAGGTCAACGAGAGAGACCACAGAGAGAGAGAGAGAGAGAGAGAGGAGGAGGAGGAGGAGGAGGAGAGATCTTTATGCAAATCTCGCACACAAAACCTTGCCACCAGTAAACAAAATCAGGTATGTTTTCTTTGAACCTATTGCCGATGATTAATCAAGAACCATCGACAGGCTTCTTGAGAAAGGGAGGAGAATAATGTAACTCCGTACTCTAAGAAGGGTCGATGTTCCGGCGATCGTCTCCGGCGGCAGCCCTGGGCTGGTGAAACTGGCCCAATTGGCCGATGCTCGCGGAGACGTTCATGGCGAGAAGGCCCGCGTCGTAGTTGGAGCCCGCGTCGAAGCCCCGGATCATCTGGTGCTGGTGGTCACGGGGGAAGAACTGGTGGTGGTAATGATGGTGGTCCCGCGAGCTGGCAGAGCCGAGGAGGTTGATGCCGAGGTTCTGGGGGTGGTTGTGGGTGGTGGCCGCGGCGGCGGCAGCGGCGATGAGGCCGTGGCCAGCGGCGAGGCCAAGGCTCTGGTACTTGGAGAGCTCAGACTTGGCGCAGGTGAGGTCCATCTGGAGCTGGCGGAGCTGGTGCTGGAGGAGGGAGATGACCCCAACGCAGCCATAGACGGGATCCCGCAGGCGCATGTCGGCCTCGTAGGCGAGGGAATTGACCGCATCCTCACGCTGGTGGGGGTGGAGCTCGTTGAGAAGCTTCGTCACGTTGCTTGCCCCGAAAACCTTGTGGACATTGGCAAACTTCTGTGGCTGGTCTGGGGGAAGTAGGGCGCAAACACGCACTCGGGCTGGCACTTGCGGCGGAGGAACTTGCAGGCGGCGCACGGGGACGTGGATGACGACGCCATCCTAATTCGTTCCCGAAATTCTCCCGGTAAATGCTGAGAGGGAAATAGAGATCGAAGAAAATTAGTGCATCTACTCATTAATATTCTTCTTCTTCTTCTTCCTTGCTTTCACTTTAAGAAACACAATTACATCATTACTTTACACATGTAGAGAGGTTCAGCTACCCAATTACCTGGAACGATGGCTGCGTGCAAACTAGCCAAACTCCGGATCCTGTGTTTATCGTCTTGTAAACACAAAATTCAATTATAAGAGGTGGAGAATAAAGAAGTAAAATCGATTATGAGCGAGTAACTATGTGGGAAAAATAGATAAGTGCTGTAATACAAGAGAAATGCATAGGATGGTGTTTTTACAAAGAGATCAGAGTACACCAGTCTACGAAGGACTTCGAATGAATTAGGTTTTTGCTATACTAAAACGATAAATAAGAGGAATTATTCATGCAAGAAGAAGGGAAAATCTTTATTTCTATTTTAAACTTCCGAAGAACATAAATGTATGAAGTGATAATATCCCGGCGGGATAGTCTCTTTATATTTCGACCAGAAAAGAGAAGAAAGAAAAGAAAAAAAAGACCTAGCAGGATCTGCTGAATGATTACATGGATTTCATTTCTGATCCTCTTACAAAAATGCAATTTTTAAGGAATCAATCAAAAGAGAAAAAGGATCTCCTCGCTTTCCTCGAGCTGGGCAGATCTAGCGAGCTGCAAAAGGAAAGGCTTCGTCTGCCCACCTCCACATACTCGCCAGAAGGGAAAAAAAAGAAAAAATAAATTGTCAGCAGCTCAAGATGAAAAACCAGTCTGGGCTTTATAGAGACGGTGATGATGCAAACACCCATCTCCTTTCTATGTCCCCCTTTGGAAAATTGTCAGTAATGAAGAGAGAAAACGAAACAAGAATTGAAAAAACAAAAAAAACAAAAATAGAGTACCTGGGCAAGAGATTTCGATCGTAAAAGCTGCTGAAAAGAGAAGGGTGAGAGCCAAGAACAAGAAGTGGGAAGAGGAGAAAAATAATGATATGTTAATTGGGTTTTGGACTTTTGATGGGGGGGGAGGCGTGGGGGGGTTTGAAAATTGGATCTTGTGAAGCAAGGCACTTTTTGCAATCTCGCTTCTTTCGAGAGAAGAGAGAGAGAGCTTTCGTAGCAGATCTTGCTCCGAGCTCTTATTAAAATGACTCGAGCACACTGTCTTCTCCAAAAGACGAGCCTTCCGGAGTTCTACGCACACGCAGTTGGAAGGGTGGGATCGATGAAAGGAACGCACAAAGCAAGACCATCATTTAAACGCGTGACTACATGAAGAATAAATAGATAAATGAGCGAGTAAAAGAGGCAAATGGAATTGATTTGACGAAAAGGGATTGATGGAGAAACCAGCTTGATGTGATTTGGACTGTGCGGCTTTCACTTTTTTTAAAAAAAAAAAATTTTATCTCGGGATGGAGGATCACACCGATCTGTAATAATTCCATTATTTCCCGTTTGGCTTGGGGATCTTAACTAGTCAACACGAACACACGCACACACGCAGTCTCTTCTTTTCTTTTTCTTTTTCCTGAAAAGAGAAGAGGGAAAGTGGTGCACGAGGAAGGAAGAAAACCAGAGGAGAAGACTACAGCAGTAGAAAAAGGATATCAGGGCATGTGCCATGGCTCAACAGTCAAACCTTTTTATTTCTCCAACTTCTCGTTTCTTTGCCTTCTTTCTCACCCTAAGCTCACGTTGACCCGTGCGGATAGTTGGATCTCCCCGAGGCCTTGAAGCTTTTTCACACCCCTACCTCCCTCCCTCCCTCCCTCCCTCTCTCTCTCTCTCTCTCTCTCTCTCTCTCTCTTTCTGTGTCTCTCTCTGTTGCTGGGCTCTCTTTTTTGTCTTTTTCAGCTGCTCGCTTCAACCCGCTTTCGGTTGAATCAGAATTTCTCGAGTGCAACCCTTCTCTCGTCTTGGGTCACTTTCTTTAGTCCACCTCTTTTCGCCCCCTTCGAAACCCTCCTTTCGAAACCGTCTGGTGTGGGGGGGATATACTTTAAGGGTTCATGCAAAATTGGCTTCTTCTCGGCTCTGTCGCTGTTGCTGTTGCTGCTTCTGCTTGTTCGGAAGAAAACAAATTGTTAAGAGAATGAGGGACATAAAGATCATGAGAGAGAGAGAGAGAGAGAGAGAGAGAGAGAAAAGATGCCCAGGAGAGGAGGCTAAGGAGACGGGGATAAAGCAAAGAAAGGGAGTGTTTTTTGATGAGGGTCTGAAAGTGAAGGTGGAGATGGGGGAGGTGAATTTAAAATAGGGTTTTCTCTCTTTTCTCAGTGTTCTATTTTTAGTTTTTTTTCTTTCTTTTTTTCAGGAGGGTTGGGCTTTATTAAGAAGGAGAGCGATGTTATTGTTCTTTGTTGTCCATGTTGTTAGCAGCGAGACATGTGGATTCTATGTTTCGTGTCGTGACACGACAGCCATTGATGGGAACCCTAGTTCGAAGTAGCATCTTCTTGCTCCTCTCTCCTTGCCTGAGAGAAACCCTTTTTTAATCTTTCAGGTTGGGGGCATCTGGTGCCCTACAGTATGGGGCTATTCTACATCTATCTTAATGTCAATTAAGGCGGGGGAATATCATGATTGCTGCTTTCAGATCGCTGGTTAGCCACGAAACCAAAATGTGCAGAAATGAAGAAAGAAAAACCACGAGAGAAAAAGAGTTAACAGCCTACCACATCAGTCTGATGGGTTTGACCAGTTGGTTAGGCATTTAAAATCGCTGAGGGGAGAGATACACAGAGACACATCTAATTCCATGACAGGCCTGACCACGTTTTGTGTTTTTTTGGTTAAGTTATGGCTTGTGAAAGCATAATCTATCCCACAAATTGTGTCCTAAAAAACATGGATTCAAAAAGCATATGCGCAGCCACCCATTGATTCTGTCGAGTCAATAGAAAGAGCGAAACATCTTTCCTTGGACTTCCTGGGGGTAAGTTCTGAGTATAAACTTCGGTGGTCATTGCTTATGGGCGTCACACGTTCTGGTTTGGTTATCTGTTCTTGTTTCTATTCCAATGTAGGTAGCGGATACAGATGTTGTATAGTCGCCAGTTGCTTTGTTCCGTATATCATAATGCCTCCCCAAAATAAATAATTTACTTATCAGCATCATGTCTACTGTTCACCATACAGAAAAAGTATTGATTAACAAGCTCGTGCCCCAACCCAAATCCATCCAACTAACTTACCTCTGAACTTACTGCTAGATTTGCTCGATCTCTGGGAGTGAGCTCCGGCTTTCAAGCATAAACCCTCGCATGCCTGGAAATCCTGCAATTTGAAGAGAGTTTGCTTCTAGAGTCCCATAGTTGTCATTTGATAAGTGCTCTCTCGGGCTAAGCTCAATTGCCTTGGGATGTGAGTGCACTTATCAAGAAATGCAAGGATTTACTTATCAAGTTTTCGATCTCCAAATAGCCCTTTACCCAAGAGAGTACAATAGAGTAGCAGACTAAATTGGATTTACTGTGTCGTGGAATTTGGTCATTATCTCCAGATGTTAATCCTTAATGAACTACAGTGAAGTTTTGCCGACGAGAAAGAAAAACGGGTGAGTGCGGGACGATTTTTATTCGTCCAGTTTAGTCATCAAACTGGTATAAACAACGTGAGTAACATTTGACGAAAAATGTATTTAAATTGTAGCTTGGAACCCAAAGAAATGAAAACCATTTCTCATAATTTCGGTTAAGCATGTTATCGTTGAACTGGACTCAAAAGGTTGCAGTTTGAAAAGAAGGGATGGTGCCCACATCCGAAGGATATTCACCGCCTGGTAGGGATGATTGTCCAAAAAGCCCTAAACTTATTGTTCGGGGGCCAATTTAGTTATAAGCTTTTCAATTTAGCTAATTTAATCCTAAATATTTTAACGATTTGTCAATATAATCCTTTAGCTGGAAATCTCCGAAATCTCCAACGTGGTTGCTGACCATTCTACGTGGCATGATTGCCACGGTATTGTTTTTCGACTAAAATTGGCCCGGATGGCTGTATTGGCAAATTGTTAGAAGTTTTAAAACTAAACCGATCAAATTAAAAAGTTTAGAATTGAATTGATTACCGTACAGTAAAATTTATGATGTTTGGACAATTTTTCTCGATATAGTACACTTCGAGCAAAAAAGTCAAGCTCAAACACGTGCTTTGGGAAGGCAACAAGCCAGCGGACTGGCTCGGGGCTATGGATTTCAAGAAAAGAAGGGTTTATGATTTCTGTCTGTGCCTCCACGTGGGCTTTCTTTGTTGTTTTCAGGAACATACAATCTCCACCATTTACCAAGAAGAAAGAAAGAAAGAAAGAAAGACAACCGTATTTCATTAGTATAGTGAGTTCAAATTCTTAACAAAAGAGATGTGCCATTTGTGGAATTTTAGACAAAAATTTCGAATTGAATTATATATATAAAAGAGATTAGTCTCTGATATGCTATACTAAGAGGCTTATAAATTGTTACGTAAACAAATGCGGCTTTGTGAATATTCACAAGTGCGGGGACAGGCGTGCACGTGTTTGTGTCGCACCATGATATGCAATAGAAAATTATAATACAATCTCATTGTCTTCATGGCTTTGGACTAGGGCATTGTTTTTTTTTTTTTTTTTTTTTTTTTTTTTGGTTGCAAGAGGAACCGCTTTGGCCGACAGCCGCCACGTAAACCCCCAGATGTCACTAGCGGGGAAACCACCACTCTGACGCCACGCTTAAGTTACCATACAGCGCTTCAGCCTCCGTGCTTTGCAGGAGCTTCAAACCTTGGCCTCCTCGGTGGAGGACAAAGGATCTACCATCCACACTGCAACAGCCGGTGGTTAGACTAGGGCATTGTTCCTCTCTCTCTCTCTCTCTTTCTTTCTTTTTTGAGTTAATATCACAAAAAACCACAAACTAATATACCTTTGATAATTTACTCAAATGATACACTTATGACAAATTAATTCTCTATTAGTTTCCATTAAATTTTTTTATAAAATTACCGATACCAATTTGAGATTTTACTCTCCGTTTATCATAATATTACAAGTTTTGTGATATTAATCCAATTTAATAGAGAATATATTTGTTAGAAATATATCAGTGTGGAGTTTTTGGCTATCAAAAAATTAATTTTGAGTTATCATAAATGCACAAGTTTAGGATTTTTTGTGATCATTTGCGATAAATTTATTACAAGTATACTAGTTTTGAGATTTTAGGTAATCAAAAATTAATTTGAGGTAAATTTATGTCGGGTATACAATTTGAGATTTTTCGTCCTATTAATCTTTTTCTTTTTCTGGGCGCTAAAATAGAAATATATTCATGAAAAATCCAATTTACAGAGGCAAGACAAATTCACCATATAAAGCCCAAGCCCAAGCCCAAGCCCAATATATTGGGCTTTGACAAGACATGGAGACCATCGACAAACGCCCCGTCGCAGCAGAACATCTTCGCAGGTCATATACGACCGGAGTTTCTGCAAAACCGGAAAGCGGGGGAAAAGCGAAGATGAACACGGCGGCGGCGACGGCGACGGCGACGGAGGCGCCGGAAGCGGCGGCGACGAGGGTGTACGTCGGAGGAGTGGGGGGGAGCGTCGGGGAGGACGACTTGCGCAAGATTTTCGGGGCTCTGGGGACGATAGGCGCCGTGGAAATCGTTCGGAACAAAGGGCGCAGCTTCGCCTACTTCGATTTCGTGCCGGCGACCCAGAATTCCCTCAACAAGCTCTTCAGCAAGGTCCCCCTCTCTTTGCTGCGAATGCTTTTCCTGGCTGTTTTTTTTTTTTTTTTTGTCCTTTAGTTGATGATTCTCCTTCTGCTGTCGCTCATGTCTGAATTACATTCGGTATGGAAAGAATTCGTTTTTGCATGACGTTGAGGGCCAGTGGTATGCAAATTTATTGTTCTTGTGCTTTGATATTTTGGGGCTGCAGAATGATGGAATTCAATAGTGGGTTGTGCTCACAAGAAGGTCTGGTCTTGGCTTGTCATGCTAGTAGTACTTTGGATTTTGTCTGACCCAATTTAATGGTGTAATATCTTGTGTCAGATCCTCTTAAGTGGGGGTGAGAGGATGTTGTTTGCATGTGTTGATGAGCGGAATTGTGGACAACAACCTTGAATTGAAGATATGGAGGAATTGTTGGGTAAAGAGAAATGTTGCTAAAGGGAAAATCTATAAGCACAGAAAAAAAGATGTAGTAGGAGAAATTTGTTTATATACGGATACAGATAAGAATTTTTAGCAGGAAGAGAGGGTGGGACCATGGTAAGAGTCCTGCTGAAAGGAACTTTTGCCTTTTGTGGTGAAATTTGGGATTTCTAAGGCCCTGCTCCACATTTCAGTCGCTACCGGTTTCAGAGAAGAGCCTTTGGAAAGTACTCTGTATCTTAAAAGCTATAACAATGCTTACAAATATTGTTCTAGCAACACCCTTTTGAAGTGCTTTTTCTGGTTCTTCTCACTTGATCGAGGCATGTGTGAGACCATTACCTTTAGGTACTAAATATCGGGTTTTTCAATGATTACTTGTTGAAACTACTTTAGAGGTGTAGAATGAAAAAGTGCTTTGGTCATAAGAAACAATTTTGCGCAACCCTTCATAAATGGCAATGGTGTTTTCTGCTCCTATTAACTCTACATTGTCATTTCTTATTACTATTTGGTTATGAGGAAATTGGATGCAATTTGTATTGTATATAAGTTTCTATATCCTTTGTTAAATTTGTTCGTACAGCAGACTGTGGAGAATCAACTGGTGTGTTTTTATATTTTGAAGTGACCTCTCTCATCTTTATAGAGATCCCATCAGAGTCACTTTCTGGAAAATCAATAAAATTGTTTTTCTTTGAGAAGATTCAGCATTTCTCTCTGCTGTCCAGTTTCTCCTTCTTAGCAGTTTTTTAGAGTCTAGCCGGACTTTTAATTTCATGCCAAATCTCTCGGATTGATACAATTCACAGATAGATGTCTCAGTTCACAAATTAATTCTTGATTCTTTCATGCCAAAACTAACGCTCTAACAAGAATTTTATTGTTGTAGAGATCATAGGGTAACCTTCAAGACAAGCTGAGTTATGGAGTACATATGTATATTTCCTCTTATTTTTTCCTCTCATCTGCTGAGAAGGAGACTTCTATCAAGCGACGTCAATTTTGCATTTACACCACGTAATTAGATAGGTTTCAGATTTGTTCTTTTGTCCCTTTCCTTCTATTGACTAGCAGTACCCTTGTATATCAATGCTCACTGAAGTTAGGCTTTCTCCAGTAAATGTTTTCTTGCCTCTGTAATCACTGTCATAGGCCCATATGATACCACTGGCATCAAGCTCCTTTTAATTTATTTTTTATTTTTTATTTTTTTTGTGCATGGAGTTCAGATAGGATGGCTAAGTGAACATGTTTTTTCACCCATCAAGAACCAGCCAGTCCACAAGAGCTGGTATATCTATTGAGTTTCATATTTGCTTTGTGTACAACGATAGCAGAATGTAATGAAGAATGAAAGACTGAAAGAATATGTGATTGTATATGGAAAAGCTATTTATTTAACATTTTGTCCTGATTAAATGGTGCGTTTCTTTCCTGGAAAAAAAGGCACCTCCCTTGAGAGAGAGGTTGCCTTTTTCGTGCATTGTCCACATGACAATGTCTTTGCTTTTAAATAGGTGTATAATGCTGCTGTACTTTGTCGCTGGTTTTACAGTCTGAAAGGTACTAGTGCTGTCCTACTACAAGTGTAGATACTGGAATGTTGATATCAAATATTCTGCACCATCCTAGTTTCTTGCATTTTGTATTGTGTTCCTATTTCCTAGGTGATACAGGAGGCTCCTTTACCTGCAAGAACATATTGCAGGAACAGTCCTGATCCAAAAGCATCCAATTTTGCTCCAGATTGTGTTTTCTCTAGAAATAAATTGAAGGCCAAATTCTTTTTCATAATTGTAACTGTCCCCCCAATATTCTTTTGTCCTAGGTTAGTTGTTTTGTGTGGATGTATAGTATATCCATTCTACTGCTAAGAGAAAAAGAGAGCATAGGAAAACCCAGCACATGTATATGCATTGCTTTTCATGTTGCCTTTGCATAGGCCCATCCACTCTTCTCATATGCAGGCTGTTTTGGATAGTTCTGCTTACATTTTAGCGGGGATGATTGCTTGCTTATTCTACATGTTTTCATGAATTGGAACTGCAGTATAATGGCTGTGTGTGGAAAGGGGGTAGGCTAAGGCTTGAGAAGGCAAAAGAACATTACCTTATTCGACTGAAACGAGAATGGGAGGAAGATGCTGATCAGAGCATCACACCTTCTGATGCTCTCGATGCAAAGAAAGACCCAGCAGCTCCAGTGAAGGCCAAGAACTTTCTTGATAAAGAGAAGCATCTTCAAATTTTCTTCCCTAGATTGAAGAAGGTGAGCTGTATAAATTTTCCAGAGTTGCCTTGCTCTTTCCCATTGATTACCCAAAGTTGTTCCTTTTCTGTCTCCTTGTTCAGTATTTGAGGTGGGGGTATAATTTCCTGTTTTGAATTTTCACTAGATCAATTAACCATGGGGCATGCATCCTGACCGATACGATTAGATTGTTTTAGTATTATTTAATGGGACTAGCTGTCATCCTCTCATCCTTGAGTTGCTTCTCAGGTGAAATCTTTGCCATTTCGAGGAACTGGCAAGCATAAGTACAGCTTTCAGAGGGTTGAGGTTCCTCCCCTGCCAAAGCTTTTCTGTGACTGCGAAGAGCATTCTAATCTATCTCATTCCTTACAAGTGAAAAAGACTCATGAACTTGACTCTCAAGGTGATGGTGGCGTAAATGCTGAAGAGGTTGATATGATGAATTCAGTGATGAACAAGTTATTTCAAAGAGAAGCAGAATCAATCCCAGCACACAGTGGGAATGACCTAATCAAGGAGGAAAAGATTTCTTCAGCAGGGTTTCTGGAACCACAACTGGAAGAGGACATGGTAGATCATGACGACGATGATGACAACCTCGTGATTAATATGGTTACAGGAGTGGGAGATGGAATTACTGGGGGCCATATTGGCAATTTCTCAATGAATCAGGTGAGTTTGATGGGTCTTATGTCCACTGACTGAAACTGCTATAGCTTGTCTGTGTTAATATGCGGCACGTCTTTTTTATCTTTTATTTGCAGGAATCAAAAGCTCACAAAAAAACTTCTGGAGATGGACTGGCACAAAATAGGCTTCCTATAAAGAAAAGGGACAGTGCATTGCCAAATAAGGAAGATAAATCACTTTCTCATGGACATGGTGCAAGAAAGGAGTCATTTTCGTCTTCCAACGGGCAAAATGATAGTTTGCCTGTTGATTCTGAAATATCAAGAAATAGTCAGAAACTGAAACCTGTAGTTTCAGAATCAAGGACCCAAAATATGAAGAAGCATCCCTTATGGTCCCAGAAGTCCTCATGGAAAAAACTTCTTGGGGAGAGAAATGAATTTGCCTTCTCTGTGTCACATGTACTGTCAGGTGGTGGCACTCCAGGGGATGAGCAACTGCTTTCCGATAACTCGAATGTGCTCAGTGTGGACTGCAAAAATCAGCATGGCGATGAGCAGCATGAACATGCAGAAGACAAGACCATTGAATCAGCGAAATTGGAAGATACAACTGAAAGTGAGTCTGCGATACAAAATAAATCCTCAGCAAAGACAGGTGGCACTCCGGGGGATGAGCAACTGCTTTCTGATTACTCGAATGTGCTCAACAGTGTGGACCGAAAAAATCAGCATGGTGATGATCAGCATGAACATGCAGAAGACAAGACTAATGAATCAGCGAAATTAGAAGATACCACTGAAAGTGAGTTTGCAATACAAAATAAATCCTCAGTGAAGACAGGAAGGGGCAAATCATGGCTCCACAAATCTTCATGGACACAATTGGTCACGGACAATAAAAGCAAGTCATTCAGTATATCGGTGATTAAGCCAGCTCTAAATTCTGAACATGGGCCTCTAGCTGATAATATTGCTAAGAGCAAGCAGCATGATGAATCTGTACAAGATGGTTCCCATGGCTTGAGAGGTGAAATGGAGGAATCTTCAAGTGCTGCTTTTGACTCGAGCAAGGCTTCCCAAGTTATGGAGCAGAATCTTCCGCAACTGGAAGGTTCGGAAGGGACTTTGAACTTGAGTTCACTTACTGTTCAAAACAGCAATGAAGCTGCTGCTGCTTCATTGACTGAGGAAAGACAAATTCCAGTTCCAAATCAGTCAGTCATTAGAGTGGATCGAGAATGCCGTTTTATGAGAAGTGAAGCTTCTCTACGAGACTGGGCGAATAGTAAAGCATCTCTTGCTAAGTCGCTTAAAAGAAAAAGATAATCTGCAAATTTGGTCCTTCGAGTAAGCTGCTCTACGGGGGGTGATCTATAATGTATCGAGGCTGTCGGATTTCCTCAAACAGGTAAGGCTTAAAGCAGGATTAGATCAAGGATGAGTTCATTCTAGCGCTTTTAGTTGGGGCTCTCTTGGTAATCCTTTTTTGACTGTGAGTAGTACTCTTGACCTTTGATTCATCGGGTAAAAGACCATATGTTGTTTTCTCCAATTTAAACGAATAGGAGAGTTGTCAAAGAATTGAAGCATGGTGTTAAATGGTTCTTTCAGTTCCGGTACGAAGAGTGATTGTTCCACTGTGGTGAACCTTAAAGAAAAAGCCTCTAATGACATGTACTTTGTTCTGCATTTTTTTCCTCAAAGTGACTTTTACTTTCTTTTGTAGGGAGAATTTGATTTATCCAGCTCATTTGGCTATAGCTCGGTCTGAAGTTCGAAAGTTGAATTACTTTGCACTAATCCTGATGTATCTTGATGCGGACTGGTCGGATCTGAACCGGAGTTGGAATCCTTTGTATCCTTGGGGCATAAGTCTTCCCAAACATATTTTGCACAATTTGGTTTGATCTGAAACTGAAGTTTTGAAGCATCCACATAGGTAGTGTTAATCGACGGCCGATTAGGTAAAGCATCATCAAACAAAGGACATAAGATTACTAATTTAGTTCTAAACTCCATACATAATTTAGTTCTAAACTTATTGTATGAATAGAGTCCTAAATTTTTCAATTTTGTCAATGTAGTCCTTCTGGTCAATTGTTGCCAAAATCGTTGAAGTTGTCCATACTAGCATACCATGTAGGATGATTGGCAATAATTCGAGACCAAGTCAGTGCTTTTCGATAGCAATTGGCTAGAAGGACAACATTAGAATTTTGTGCAAAAGTTTTAAGAGTTGGCCATGTCAACGATTTTTAGCGACAATTGGCCAGAAGGAATTGATTCAAGTAGTATGTCAATAATCGGACTTCACAAAAATAAAAGGGAATTGCAAGGGGAGTATAAACCAAATGAGAGTTATGCGACAATCTCCTTACCCAAATTGTCTCCAGTCGCGTTTCAACCTCCTTCGATGTCTAGTAGCTATCCCTTTCTAGTCAACTCGTTGTCTTTCAAGAGGTGATTGTTTCTCATTCAAGGCCCATTTATATGCACACGCTGATAGACGAATAAGGGCCTAAAAAAGCCTTCACTGGAGAGCTCTGGCAGTTTATGATTACTGGGAGAAAGGTTAGGTATCGGAGTAAGATTTTGCTTTGCTCTGCTCGAATGAAGTGGTGCTTTTGCATCCGTAGTGCTCTCTTTTTTATAGTTTCCTAGAATGATATTGAGAGGATCTTGCTAGCTAATTATATTGTTTAGCTAGGGAAAACTTTATATACCTGTCAAATGATTTTGGGAGAGACTAGCGGGACTTGATTGTTAAGCGACATTAACTTCTTTCGGATCCCTTTTCTCCATCCAAATTCTAAAGCTTTGGTCGCACATTTTCACCGTAAACACTAATTACATGCCGTCGTATTGATGATTACTCAATTTCAAAGGGGGTTAAGGGGGAAGATGGTTCGAGTCTTGAGAATAAAAGTTGAATCAAATCCGCGCAAATACCGGGTAGTAGGTATGAAATACCGCTACAATAAATTCAGTATCCCCTAAAACTTGAATATAATCCAGCATCAATCACAAATTTATTCAGGTAGTAAATTTTCTAGCCGTTATACATGTTGTATTTGCCTTGTTTAGGCTTGTTTTATTACTTTGGACTATTAACGGAATAATGTCACTACCATCTATAGGTTTAAATAATGTGTCATCTCAAATTTGCCAAATGGGCGCGACTAGGTTAAATCGTGCCCGGCGTGCGGCCTATAAGTACGTTTGAATGTGCAATTGGGGCTCGCCATCTCGAGATCGCTGAGCGGCTCCCGTACGGTGGTGAAGCGGTCTAGGAGTGCGTCCAAGGCGATGGTGAGCGTAGAAACCAGCATGTGGGTCCGCCATATTTCGTGGATACCTCCGGTAGAGCCCGATGCGTGGAAGCTCAACTTCGCCGGCTATTTCATAGACGAGGACATGGTCGCCGGCACCGGCTGCATTCTTCGAGATCAAAACGGCGTCTTTGTGGCTGCTTGCGCCGGGCCGGTGAGGAAGTGTAGCACCCCGACTATGGCCCATCTGGTGGCGCTTGAACAAGGCCTAGACGTTGCTATGAGGCTTGGAGTCGACTATCTCGAAGTGGAGGGCGAGCATCCGGACGTGATCCGGATGATCCAACGTACTTTCATGCCATCAACGCCTGGAATGGCAATCCTTCTCGACCGATGCTTCGATCTGCTGGATGGATTTCGCAAGGTGATGGTGAGGCGCATACACCACCTATCCAATGAGGCTGCAAATGTTCTTGCAGCCAAAGGGAGGCGACTTGAGGAGTTGGTTCACTGGAACGATGAACCGCCTTCGGATATCGCTTGCGTTTTGATCACCGACGTGATCGGGCAATGGGTTCATCGCCGTGATCAGTGACCGGCCTTCGTCTATGAGTCTTATGTTTAGTGAGAATAAATGTAACTATGGCGATGTGTTTGGGATTTGGGGGGGGACTTCTGTTGCGGATGCTGTAACAATTTCCTTTGTTGTGATAATGTAAGGAAGGCTTTGCTGAACAATGTTATCTTCTTGATCATCATAAGAACTAACGATGCATCTGAAGTCTGCATGGATTGGGATTTTGCTCTTGCTGACAGGCTCTAAAATAGTTCGATTTCGTGACCTACGATTGATTCACATTCGATACTTTGTCAAGTCCTCTTGATTATGTCGTGATTTTTGCAATATAGCCTTATCTTCACTGCTTTATTTTGTTGCAAAATCTCTATAATTGAGTGCCCGAAAGTTTAGATAGATGTTACTCTTGATGCGTTGATCATCTAATATCATATGAGCCGTACAAAATTACGTACTCCTGGGCTTCATTTACATTGTCAAATTCTTCTTCACTTGACCACGCAAGAATTTTTTTTTTTTTTCGTAATTGAGCTTTCTCTTTTTCTAATTCCCCAATAACCGTCCAATGCGAGGTATGGTCATCTTGAAAAATACAATGTTTATCTCTTGCTGATCTCTTTACATCTTCAGATAAATTGAAGTTCATGTTATGTATATGTGCATCAAGGTGACATTTTTCTTGTGTTGCGCCAAAAGTTCATCTTTATTTTCATAGTTTCTTTGCTTGGTAAAAATTGAACTTCTGAATTTGAAAGTATTGATAACCAAAAAAGTTGTTCGATGACAATTGGAACTGGATAGCTGAATATGATCGATTTCTTAGCAAACAGAGAATGACAATTACTATTGATTGGTTTAAGCAATATACGACCTAAGTTCCCATCAATTAATTTTCCCAGTTTAATAAATTAACACTCTCTTACTCATCATATTAAGTGAATTACTGAATTAAATGAGTCTTTTGAGTCAATACCAATCAAGGTTATCCATCAAATTTAATATCATTAAAAGTCAAATTTTCAACTTCAACACTTAATTGGGTTATCAGACACCCTCAAATTGTATTTCACGAGGATGTTGTTTAGAAATGGTAAATACTGTGACATAAATGGAGATACATACATAATTAGATGTTGGATAAGGACTACAATTAAAGCCAGCTGGATGGAGATCTCGACCAGTATTAAATAAAATGCACATAAATGATACATTCTCAATTAGATTTGTATACTTATAAGTGTATGTGCCATTAATTTGTTGCCTGTTATTCGAATAGGTAATTTGCCAGTTGTGAACTGGGTAATCCTAAAAGACATTTATCTAATTTACATGTGTCTAAATATATATTGGGGCTCGTAATCTCACCTATTTGGGGAACTCAATTAATGAATTTTTTGTTCATACTACCAAATATTAATTTGAATTAAGTGTGGATTTCTTGCCAAACAATACTACTAGATATAGAAACTGGTGTTGTGGAGCCTCGGTGCTCATATTATTGGGGTAAAACAGTTAAACATGGAAGGAAACGAATGGGAAAAAATGGCAAGAAAAAAACAAGGGAAAGAAAAAGAAAAGAAAGAGCAAGATTGAATATTATTTAATTGACTAAGCAAACAAAATGGAAAAAATGGCCAAAAAAAAAAATAAAAGAAAGAAAGAAAGAAAGAAAAATAAAATAAAAGTGAGATTGAATGTTCTTGAATAGACTGTCTTGCGATGAGGTTCGCCATTTTCTACCAGTTCTTTATTGACATGATGTGATTCGCCCGGACCATATGAATTTGCTCCAAGTCCAAACCGAGTTGTTTACGCCTTTCCAACCCAAGTATTGACTTGCTCAAAAAAAAAAAAAAAACCAAGTATTGCAAGCTCGCCCATGAAAAATAATAAAGGGATAATTTTACAAACGTCTCGGAACTTTAGTCAAATGTGCAATGCGTTCATGAACTTTCAACTTGTTTAATGTGATTCTTGAACCTAACATTTTATGTCATCCCTAAAATTCTAATCTATTCAATGCGATCGCTTTTCGTAAATATTCAATCCAATTCTTAAATTATATAAAAATATCAAATGTGATCCTTTCATCATTTCAAGTTTAGGGACAATATTAAACATATATAATCCAACGAATAAATAATGACTAATTAAGTTTTAAGTCTTTTAATTATATAAATTTAATTCTAAACATTTTGACAACTTGCTAATTTAGTCATATATATTTTATTACGCCAATTTAGTCCTAAATTACTATTTGAATATTTGGCCAAAAGGACAATATTAGAAAATCGTTGAAAAGTTTAAGATCAAATTAGGGCACGTTTGATTAGACTTTTGGGAAAGTCTTTAGGAAAATGTATAGGACTTTAAGTGGAGGGGTTTTTAAAATGCAAATTGCATTTGGAAAATTATAATCTAAAAGTCTATTACGAAGTATTTTTGAGCAAAATAATGTTTGGAGGACTTATATTTACAAAGCACCTTTATTATTAAAAAAAGAAAAAATATATATTTGGCCAATAAGGGCAGCAACCACCAACGATATGGGATCGCTGGTGGAGGCCGTTGTCTGAGGTCCCCGGACCTCAGGCAGCCCTTGGAAACCATTGGCGAGGGCCGCCCAAGGTCAGGTGACTGTTGGTGGGGGTCGTGCGACCCCTGGTGAGACCCTTGCTTGAGGTCAGGGGGCCTCGACGAGGGTTGCGCCTGCGTCGTGCGACCTCGCCAACGGTCACACGACCCCAATCAACCGTCTTTGAGGCTATGCAACCCTCGCCTAAGGTCAGGGGACCTCAGCAAGGGCTGCGCCTGGGTCGCGCGAACTCGCCAGTGGTCGTGTGACCCCAAGTAGCTGTCGCCAGGGCCACGCAACCCTCGCCTGAGGTCGCGCGGCCCTGGTGAGGTCACCGAGATGCAAATCACATAGCCCCCCGCGGAGGTCGCCACGACACCCTGGCGACGATTGCCTGGGTGGCCGTGACAATCGCCAACCTCTCTCTAGCCGATCGCCGGCTCCTTGCAACACTGTGCAACCCCACCAATCGCCCTCAACGAAGAAGATGAACAGTAAACGCTGAAGATGATGAATAGTAATTAAGGCTAAAAGCCCAAGGCATCCCAAGACTAGCCTTGGGCTTTCAGCCTTGAGAAGGCTAGCTTTTGGCTAATGGGACTTGTAAAACTTTTCCCAAACACCTCATATTTAGCTCTTTAGGTGTTCAAAGCCCATTCGCACAGCAGTTTCCAAATGCAGCACGTACAATTGGAAAATTTATTACTAAATTAACATCTATACAATAAATTTAAAACCCTTTTGGACACTTTTGCATTTTCTTAATACTACACTTGATTCATATCTCAATGCGCTGACATATGACAAGCATCAAGGAAGCCACCGAATAGATAACCTTAAGTTTGGATAGAGAACTAGAAAAACCTAGGCCCTGTTTTCTATTAGGACACGAGGAAATAGAAAACAAAGCAAAGAACAGCAGAACCACAGTCGACCATTTCGCAGGTCTAATTATTGAAAAGACACCTAGCACAATAAAGGAGAGAGAGAGAGAGCAGCTAGGGGCGCACGGCGGAGACGGGGGCGGCGATAACCAGGGTATATCAGCATCAATAATGTCGAAGGAATGGGTTTAAGGTTTTCTAAATGGAACGACGGGGTCAGGAAAAAATGACAAGGGTATCATGAAAAGGACAATGACAACTTCGTAAATTCATGTTTGTTGGCGAATCGGACATGGTGTCGCAACCGTTGCCGGAACGGCTCCTCAAATCCAACACCACGAGGAACGAGCCAAAAACAATGATTTCTTGTCATACCAGAAACCGTTGAGACCCCTCGCCTCATCGGGCATTTCTGCTCCGGCAATTGGCGAGAGCCATGAATGATGACCACAGTGATTGATCTCATCAAAGGATCAAAACTCAAAGAAAATGACGTCATACAAACAGGCCCGACATCCAAAATCTGCTCGAGGAATCACTTCATAATTCTTGTTGTAAAACAAGAACGAAGTCATCAGAACCCTCCCGCCTAGCTCCACAACCTGGGCGGAAGATTCTTCGCGAACCAATTCAAGCTGACGACAGAGTAAAATGCACAAGATGATGCAACAACTCGGTCAAAAGCTGTATTTGAGCAATTGATTTCACCAACAGTTATGGAAGATACCATAGTAGAATAAGTTGATGAAAGGGGACAGAACAGCTTAAAACAATTAAAATTAAGTCCTCTGACCCACGGTTGTTGAACAATTACAGTACATTTAAGCATTACAAGAGCCTTCCGCACACTGGATGCGTCCAAAGGCATTGAGTTGGTGACATTAAATCCGAATTATCATAAATACTGAGAAGCAGTTTTGCAGTTGACTGTCAGCCAAAATAAAGGCTTCCAGACAATGTTGAATTACCGTGACACTACCTATCTTATCGTGAGTAGCATAAGACTACCTATCTTTCAATTCCTCCTCGAATTGACGCAGTTTCTCCCGAACTGGATGCAAAAATTGTTTCAAATCCTTACAGATCTGCTGCTTATCTTGTTGCAGAAGATCCTTTTCCTCACTTAGTTCAACATCCATCTACAAGTATTGTAATGCCAATAAATAGATTAATCAGTCCTCCGACCCAAAAAAAGAACAGATAAATCAGACTACCCATGCAAATGACCAAATTGTTCAACCAAAGAAGAAATCAACTAGTCAAATTATTCAAACACTGGGACTTGAAAACAGACATACCTATAGACAAAAATGGACAAGATGGCCAAAGAGATGAGTAAAATCAAAGATCTTGTTCTACCAGATTGCTAGATTGTCAATAAAGACCATAATATGGCCAATGACTTCCAAGCACTGCAACTCAGCTAGGCACCGCGACCTCTCAATGTTACACATCTCTCACGCTCAACTCATCCTTAGAGAAGTTGCCAATACTTTTTTCTGATATAAACCCATCGTCATTTTATTGTCCACAGCAAATGTGCATTTCTTTAGTTTTAGCCATATCCAGAGATTTCTAGTCATGCAAGCATTAATATTAATATTCACCTGTACAAAGTAAAAGATATCAATATTGTCAAAGAATGTACCTGCAGGTCATCTAGCTCACCAAATGAAAACTCAGGGATCTCCAAATGACCTTTTACTTCCTTTTTCTCCTCCTTAATAGTCCACTCTCCTTAAATAGACACAAACACCTGGTCAATGTCATTGAAATTTGTCTGTTTGCACACAAAACGTGCGCATACATGCATGCATGTGCAGGTGTGAGTGGGTATGTGGGGGTGACAGTGCACGTGTGCACTTGTGCACGTGTGCATGTGTGTGTGAGTGTGAGAGAGAGAGAGAGAGAGAGAGAGAGAGAGAGAGAGAGATGCATGCCAACCCTTGATTCTTAACTTCAGCTCATAAGTGTAACCAACCCTTTTCTTGTTCCGCACAGTCACCAGGAATGCCTGATCAGTCAGACAAAAACAATAGTACAATTGTTAAGTGCATTGTTATTAAAATACCCACACTTTTATATGAATTATATGTGCCTACAGTTTTCACTAAAGCTTCTAAAACTTGCACGCTTTCTCATCTTTGCACAAAGTACTATTTTCTTGTAGTAAGACGATTCATACACTTATAAAATGCGTACCATAATGTACTCTAGTAAAGATGCCTTTCATTTTTAGTGCATTCCATACATGTTCACATAATGAATGTAACATTTCACTGTTCACTAATTCATTGGTGGTATCACACATTACCTATATTAAAAAATATTACCTCCTTTTTGGTTTCTAATTAGATAGTAGAAAATAGTAACAAATTCCAAGTATAAAGATTTTTTATTTTGTATGCTACAAATTCAATATGCAAGTTATTTTCAATTATAACATAGATGAGGCAAACCCATAGAACATCATTTGTAAATCCTTTTATGTCAAGCCAATATTTTCCCGGTTCTCTTTGAGGCAAAGACTATACCCTCATTATCCATTGCCATACTATTTTCATCCTCTATATTAGTAATAGAGGTTAAGCAAGAACTAGAAGAAACCACAATCAAAACGAAAAATAAGCATCAGTCCTGCCTCCTCGATGAGATAGGCCTCCCAATTTCTAGTATGTAAAATGTTTCTCAACTTCAAGCTCAACATGATTTGATGCAACTGCTTTAGGATGTTGAACAAGTAGCAAGATGTAACGGGGAAAATGAAGATGAGGAGTAGGTATGTCAACAGGCTTTTTGGCTAGTCCAAATGAACAAGATTGGCCAGTTAAACTTCCTTTTTCATTTAGCAACCTTGTCAGCCAAATTTAATTGATCTGAAGTTTGACTCAATGAGTTCCCATCTATTAAACATCCCTAAAAGTGTTTATACGCAACACCAGATTCATACGAGAGAGACAGACTTACAACTATAGTTAAGAGTCAAAAGTCAAGAGAACTCTCAAAGCCAGAGTATTAGCTGTTAATACCTTTCCCCAATAAAAAAAATGTCTTAGACTAACTTAATAGGGCCAACTTCAAGAGAAGCCATTATCATACTTATATATCTCAATATCGTCATATTAAGTCTAGATCTCTAGCACTGTTCTATCATGAGTGCATCAGCCACTACATGGAAAATCATTTCAACAGTTGTTTCAACATTTCTGAAAGTCCTAGTTGAGAACACAATGAAAACAGCAGCTATAAGGTGATGACAGAAGACTTCTTCTAGTATGAACCAGTCTTCTTCTTTAATCTTCTAATTTTTCCTATATTTGATCAGTATGTTAATACGTATGATATCAAGCCTAGGCAAGAATGCATTTCATGGGATTGGCTTCACCTCTGATGACTAACTAGCATATTTACCCAGTTCAAACCTCAAGAACCACATCATACAGTTTTTTCTTGGAAGAACCTTGACATATTGGCAAGAAGCTTCCATAAGTTTTATAACGATGGGAACAGAATGAGAGATCATAACGTGTCAGCAAGCTAAACATAGAATCATCCACACAAATTCTAGATATAAATTTATCCACCAACTACAGTAAACCGTAAAGACCAAGATGCTTTTGCAAGATCTCCAAGCCCATCCAATGAAAGTTTAATTCCATGAATGAAGCCATCAAAAACTCACATCACCACTGCAGTTTGACACTTCTGATATCTCTGCACAGCCACCATTGAATTCCAGTGAGCCGATCGATGTGAGCAGCTCCTGCAACAGAACCACGATAAATGGTGTGACCAAATACATGGGATTTGCATGGAAAGAAATCGGCATTGCAGTCAGTCAGGTCGTCGCACTTAAGATACACTCTCTCTTTAACTTTTCAGATTTGTTATAATGCTTAGGCTGGCTCTTAAAAGAATTTGCTTATCCAAAAAGATGGGAATAAATACCAACCCACCAACATTCCGATTCCCCGGAAGCTCATTCCGAGAAAAATATTTGACATCTCAACTAAAAAATGGGAATTCAAAAGTTGCAAGCAGCAAACTGACCCGAATCCTATCTGAAGCCCATTTATTGAGGTTCTTCTCCTCCCAAGTTCCGGCCTGACGAAAACAGAAGTCACAAAACCTTTTCAGCCAAAAGCAGAACACAAAAAAAAACTGAAAGAAGAAAAAAACCATCCACGCTATCCATCATCCTAAAGCGTCACACTTCCACATCACAACAGCAACCAATCGGAGACAGAAACGAAGAAGACGATCCAACCACCTTATTCCACACGGAACCGAGGGTCGCCGGCGACCGGGAACCGGAGACCACGTCCTGCGGCGTGAGCTTCCGCGGGACCGGAGCGGGCGCGGCCTCCCCCGTGGCCTCCCTCACCCAATACCTGTACGACATCGACTCCTTCTTCTCCTCCTCCTCCACCGACACTCCTCCCTCCATCTCGGCGATCCCCCCGCCCTGTCCACCGGAACCGTTCACTGCCCGCGCCGCCGACGGAAACCGAAACAGATCTCGAGGAACGGGAAAAACGAGTACTACCTGCGCTGCGAATGCGGCCGGAATCGACCCCGATCAAGGACTCGCCGGCGACCAGGACGAAACGGCGACGGCGGCTGCGGCGGCGGCGGCGATGGAGGTCCGTTCGACGCGATCTCCCTAGGTCTCCGGAAGCTTCTGGCTCCAACCGCTCGGTCTTCGTCAACTGGGGAGCTTCCTCAGTAGGCGAGTAGCATTATATAATAACGAGAAAAGGGGCCAAAAAAGAGAGATTTCCAAATTTGTAGGGGTGGATTTCGAATAATTTTTTTTAAATTTGTTTCTAGATTCATCTACCTCGATTGAGAGACAACGATTTCCAGCTTTTTACTCGTGCGCTGTTGGCATTTCCTTTCTTTTCTTTTCACTTTGCCTGCTCTTTATTCTTTTTTTTCTTTTTTTTTCAGACCGCTCTTTATTCTTTGCTTGGTACTATTTTCCACAATCAAAACTCATAATTTAGCTCCCACAACGAGTACGACTCTATTGATGCTCATTTAATTCGAGGTAGAATTTGGTAATTACGTGCTTCGATGGGTCGAAAATGATTAAAGAGTTATCGATTCCCCATATTAATTGTCAATTTCCAAGTTAATTAACTATATATGGATAGGAGGTTATCGATATTTGATGAACTTTTAAAATGGATATTTTTCTACTCAAGGTTGGTGGACAAATTTAATAAGTAAGAGGCTGAAAAAATCGAGAATGAAAGGTTCTCATGTCATTAATTGCATCTCTAAGTTCCTAAGAGTATTGTTATGTAAATTTTAAGAATTAAAACTCTGAGTTCTCAGGTTATTGCTTTCTAATTCTCCCGCCCTTTAATGTATGGGGAAGTTTGCATGTCTATTTATTATTTGTCTATTTCCTATGTCCTAATTCTCCTATAAATTGAGAAGAGTTCTCATTTGTAAGACAGATGATTTTGATGAATGCAAACACATGTGATTTTCCTCTATTTGAGTGACTATATTTGGAGATTGAAAAACTCTTATTTCGGTTTCTTTATCCTAGGAAAGTGGATTACACCTTAATGGTGAGCCAAGAAGAGCTTTATTTGCAGCTGATGATTTTTTTTTTTAAGCCCTGGTGTTGAGTTTATTCTATCTTGAAATCTTATATTCTTGGAGGGTTGCTTGTCCTTTAAGCCTTCCAAGTGAATTTCGTCGATTTCGATCTTCATCCTTGATTGGTGGCGCGTCCTTTAAGCCTCGGTGGTGATTGCATCCAACCTGCATTTCTTATTTACCCATCAGCAATCATCCCCATATGCACTATTCCCACACATAACTAGAAATTTCCCTCATTTCGGAGTCACTCACCCATGCACGCATCAATAGTCGTACTATCCAATAGTAGGTCCTTTAGATTGAACGTCAACTATACTTCAACCTCGAATCTTTGGTGAGAAACATTATGAAATTGTGCAAGGAGTAAAGCAAACTTTCAGTGTTGCAAAGAATTTTAGGGCATTATAGCTATCGACACATGATTAAGTGCACTTGTACCGAGGTTAAATGGGCTGGTGTCATCAAGGGGTCGACTTGTTTACACATGAAAATAATCATGTTGTGTACAAGATGACCATTTCACCCTGTATGTGGCACGTAGATAAGTGGATTGCACGGATTAACATATCACTTGTATCAAATACAAATATTGCTCATATCTAATTTGGAAATTGCTAACATGCACAGCAATTGTCCTTTTATTTTTATTTTTTGGTAAAAATAACTGTCCTTTTATTCTTCTCCTCTTTTCTTTCTTTTTTTCCTTTTTCCCTCTGCCAACCACTGTGGGCCTTAGCGATGGCTGGTGACCTCTGTTGATCTTAGGTGAGATTGCCATCATCGACCTCAAGCAAGGGATGCCCTCATTTGAGGTCGACAAAGATGAGACCGACGACGTGAAAAGGGAAAAAGAAAAGAAGAGAAGGGGGGAAAAAGAAAAGAAGAAAAATAGGAGAAAAAAATAATTAAAATATTATTAAAAATTATCCATGTCTACATTAACCATGTTACTTAGGACAATTGTCTTGTACCTTAGCAATTTTCAACCCAAATTAACCAAATGGACTCACTTGGCCAAACATGAAAAAGTGAGGTGCGGACATTGCAAATAATGAGATACTTAAATGCCAAAAATTCCAAAAGATATATTTAAGTGACAACATTGGAGAAGAGTAGAACACTTACGTGCCAATGACAAGAAATTTTGACCAAACTGTTGATGTTGCATTTTTCTAGTGAGATAAGTGCAAAATGACATCATTTTAGCGCCGACGTGGCCCCAAAATTGAATTTAATATAAATATTAATCAAAATAAATTTTAAAAACTAAAAAAGAATAAGACCTACAGCAACAATCAACGAGAGCTTGCACAGCCTCGCCTTTGCCTCCCCACCATCATCGGGAAGGGTTGACAACGATAGGGTGAGGGTCAACTGGGGTCGTCGGACCCTAAGCAATGGCTGGCAACTTTAGCCGACTATTGATGAGAGCCTGTAGGCCCTCACATAGATCTAGGGTAAGGATCACGACCCTCCCCCAAATCCAATGAGGGTCGCTAGCTCTTGCCTTGCAAGCGTTGGCAATCGGCCAAGGTTGTCAACTACTGCTTAGGTCTCGGTGACCCTAGTTGACCCTTACCCTACTGTTGTCGGGGCGGTGGCAACGAGGGTTATGCAAGCCTTCATTGAATGCTCATTGTAAATCTTCTTTTATTTAATTTTTATTTTAATTAATATTTATATTAAAATTCAATTTCGTCCATTTTGCACCTTTATTACTATTTTTTTTTCTTTTGATGCTGGAGGAACCGCTTTGGCCGCACCTTCATTACTATATTGGCTTCCATCAAACCGCATAAACTACATATATTATTAAAAATATGCCACATCAAGTTTCCGGCTACTTTCGCTAGACTTGACACTGAAGAGTTCAACTTTTCTTTAAATAGTAGCACTTAACGATTCGCCCTGTGTACTTATTGAAAATTTTGGCACTTAAGTATTCTCATGCCAACTTTTGGTTGTTACTTCTGCTATGAAAAAGATTAGAATTCAATCGATAAAATTAAAAAATCTAGAAGTGAATTAAGAGACGTATACTAATTTTAACACTTTTTGAATAATTTTCTCATTAAATGTGCTAAACCTCTTTGTTCTACTAACGCTACGTTTTAGGCATTACCTATGCCTACGTTTTTTATTCCTCGATATCATTCAATGATTTCAAAGTTTTTTTTTTGGGTCAGTCATTGATTTCAAGTTGCATCTTGCATAATATCATAAATCAAGCTCTCTAGTACCCCTATAATTACCATAATGACTTCCATAATTGGCTGATAGCTTTTCTTTATCGGACGCACTAGTGGGTATCAAACAATCAAATTGCAAGAATAGAGCGATTTAGTAGATTCAATCATAAAAAAAAAAAAAATAATAAGAGGAAGAAGAAAAGAGCAGGACAAATAAAAGGACAAACATCAGATTGTCCTTGCAATGACAAAATTTGTCAAACAAATCACGGCCAAATCACCTCTCCTGACACCTGATTTGAACTCCCCAGAAAAACTTAGAAATCTACAAAAAAAAATATTAAGAAAAGTTCATATAGCTAGGCAGGTGGTGTCCTCTCTAACCCTACAATTCAAGTGCCAAATCTGTCGGTTTTCCTGTTGACTGCTCTATAATCACATTGACTTCCCAACTTCATGACAAACAGCGCCTCATAAAAATTTCGACCAGGCGGCATTGGCTGCTGCGCTGCGCAGTGCACACAAAGGCTGGACTTGCCATGAAAAAATTGTCCTCGACTTGGAGACGTAACGTCCTTCTGACTTAGCAGTTCAAATTTGCAGTTAACAGTCGCCAGAAAATATGCACCATCTAGATCGCGCAGGGAGTCCTTTCGGTGGCGCCCTCAATTAATTTTTGGCTTTGGTCTTTTCGGCTTCAACACAAAGAAGAGAATGCCCGCAACAACGAGAAAAGCTGGGACCGTGCTCATATCGAAGACGACGTGCACTTTCCTTTCTCGCATGCACTGGACAGGATGAAGCAGCGCAATGGTTGAATTCACTTGATGAGCAAACCTAGACAGCAAACAAACAGCTAGTTAGGAAACTGATCATAAACACCATAAATACAGTAAATTTCCGAGATTGCCATAGGAAAATTACAATTCCTGTATTTAAGTTGCAGAGAATGATGCTTTTCCCTCCCTATTATGTGACAAGGAAAAAGAGAGCACTGAGGCAACGGCACTTGGAGATGGAAAAAGCAAAAAACTACCGAAAGTGAAACTAATATTTGAGGTACAGCATCAGCCACTCAGCATAATCTGCTTTCAGTGAATACAGCTAATAATATTTCCCGAAGATACATTCCTTCCCCAATTCCATCCTGCAAATGTTGCATTTGCATCTGGGAATACATGTAGTCCAATCGATTAGCAGTCTCAGCTGGCACATAATTACCTCAATACTGACAGCATGAGCTTCAGACTTGACAGACTTAATTACTATAGTAATGGCTCATATGAGCCCTCATAGCAGCAGCATAAACATGCCACTGAACTAGTTTCTGCTTTTTTTTGCAATCAAAATCTATAAGGGCAAAAGGTGCTAATCATCATGATAGCAGACTAGAGTAGCATATCAAAACTCATAATCAGGAATAAGAGATGAGGAGTATCCAACAGTCTCCTAAGCACTCTCCCAGATCAGAGAGCTACCCCAGCTGATTATAAGTTTTCCAGCAAATCTATAAACTGATAAAACAAGTTCCCACCTCTACTTTGTAACCATACTCCACTTATCTTCAAAGGCTTGTCCAAATCTACACATTTGCTGTATCTAATTATGCACCCATATTACTAATTACCCTTAAAATAGCCCAATGGAAATATCCAGTTAGTAGTTGCCTTACCCTTTAGATGCATCCTCCAGTGTATTCAAAAATCTCAAGGCATCTGTATAGCGCAATTCTCCAACACTTGTTGAGATCTGAAAAGAAAGATAAATTTGTCCATGTCAATGTAAAGCAGGAACTTCATCACATACACTTTGACAGGTACAGACTTCAAATGGGAATTGATTAGAAGAGGAGAGAAAAAGACATACTGACCCTTTTCCAAAGCCCAATCAGGGTATTGTATTTAAACACTAGGTCGCGCTCCTGTGACTGAAAGATTTTATATGTCTTCTCAGCTAAATTTCGTTAAGTCTCTTGATAGTAATTTTGGCTCGAGATCACTAAAAATAACCAAACAGAGGTTCCAACTGAAATAATAAAAAATAAATAAATAAAATTCATAAAGTTTGGGATGAACAGCTGTAATTCCCATCCGACATCAGCTATGTTTATTCAAGAAAAATGGTTTATAAGATAATAGTGTTCTCAGAACATATCCAACCCAAATGAACTATATGGTCCACATAATTGCAGATTCCTTCAAGTGCAAGAAAATGAACATCAGAGGATATAGTTCAAAAGCCACCAAAAGATTTTCTAGTATGGAAGCACATTAGAAGGGCTCAATAAAAGTTTAGCAATATGCAGATGCAACCATCTAATGGCAAGGATACTGGTCCGCTCAACAACTAAAAGGTGGATGGCTGAGTTGACGAGCTGTATTGATTCCTCAAGTGCTGTAAAGATATAGCTCCGAGCAATGCTATCAGAATGAAAACTTGAAATGTGCCAACCTTGAGAAGTCACAGAAAAGGGATTACATCCCACCGACCAAACCCAATCCTGTCAAAGAGGATGCACACATAAACAAACAACCCTAACATGCCAAACCACACATGTCTCACTGGGAGAATCTAAATACAAAAAGTACAGTAGCAATGACATGCCAGATTATAACAAATCAAGGATTATAAACACATAATGCCACCTGCTGGAATATCAAGTCTCTTCAAGATATAGCATTTCAAATTTTGCTGCTCAGAATACAATAATCAACATCTCAACAGAAATTAATCAAGAGATATACCACCAGGTTAAAAAAGGAAGTGGATGAGCATGCACAACTAGACCCCATCATCTATGCATGAGAAGTACTCAGCCCATGTTTTCACGAGTATGCGCATAGCCTCATACACATTGGCCCCCAAAAAAATCAATGAACTTCTTGTGTCTATACATGCATATGCCCATATCAAGCATGCTTGTTGCACAAGCAAGCGATAGGCAGATTCCACAAATGATATAGTAGAATAACATTAGCAGCCTCAGGAACTATAAAAATAAGTTAATCTCATAAAACAAAGCAATGCCCAATTGCACAAATAAATGTCCATTTCTCATATGAGAAGCTCCAGAAATGAAAGCATTATACAGAATGGTGACAATATAGGAAAACAGACAATCACACCTCGTTGCACATCAGAGTTCAGGCATACCTCAACTGCAGTTTCATGGACGTGACTGTAAACCAGATGAAGAGGAAGCAAACCAGCAAGATGTTCTGCAGCAGCTGATAATGCAGCTTTTACTGGCCTCCTGAACGGAATCAAGCATGAAAATACATAAAGCATTAAAACCAGCCCCATCCTTGGTTATAAAGTAAATCCTATAAAGATTTAAGCAAACAAGAAAATCCGGTACAGCAAACACCTCAAACTTTCTTATCATCACAGCTCAATATGCAAGGGAATTCTGTACAAAGCTAATTTTTGTATCATGTATTACTGAGTTTTACCAATTCGGCATAACTGACTCAACCTAAACATAAAATTTTGGAAGGATGGGTGACTAAGAAGCTTAACATCAAACACTAGGAAGTCCAAATAAGTCCCACTACCATGAAAATGTCACATGACTGATTGCAGAAGTAAATATAACTGGGGTGCAAAAAACATGGCCACATGGGAAGCCTAGATGTCAACCATCGGATATAGCATAATGAAAGGGCCAAAGGCAAAATATTATACCTCAAATCCCACAACAATGACTCCCCATTGCATTGCAGATGGCTCTCCCACGATGGCGAGTCAGATTGTACTACTATAACCATATCAGAAAGAGCTTTTGCCTGATGATGCTTGTCAACCAACAAAGGATCGCTATGAATAAACCAAAATATTGGAACTTCCAGGGTTGACCTGCTATGGGCGTGCATCCCTGCATAAAAGCAGGACAGGAACTGGCATCAATACCAGTATAAGATGTGAGCAACAAGCTCTCCAAGTAGAACCACCCCCCCCCCCAAAAAAAAGAGAAAAAAAAAAAAAAAAAAAAAAAAAAGAGATTAATTGCATCGTTTCCACACAGTACAAATCCAGTTAACATTATACGGATTCTAGAATATATGATGAGAGCTAAAAGGCACAGACTCTTGTTGAAAACAGCTACTTGAAGCATGTTAACAAGTCTCTAGTACAATCACAATTATAGAAAAAGGATACTGCTAATGGAATTTCCGCCTGTAAGGCATCAGTTTTTCTCCTCAGAGCTAAGTAAGAACACGTATTAACCATGGACCATCACTGGCAGTGGTGGTACAGCAGTACCTGAGATGCACACTTGATGTGTATGGACTTAAAAATGCCTCACCACTTGTCTGTTATCAGTCTTCAGTAATAAGCATGGTAATCCCCTTGCCCACCCCCCACAACCACCATGATGTTTGCCTCTTTATAAGATGGCTCTTTCAGCATCATCTTTTTTGCACTTGATTCTTTGTTTGTTGTCACCATAACCCCTCCAACTAAAATTTTGGTTAAAAAAGATCTAAGGCATGTTCTTTAATGCCCAAAACTAAGTCTCACATGGGCTCCTTGAGTGTTCTTTCCTTGAAGATGGACCTCAACGGAAATGGTTCTGATCTAGCTTTGTTTAATTCTCAAAACAAAACTTGAGACTTCTTAGTCTTGTCAAATACACGCACATAGAGAATTCTCCTATACTAAACTTTCTGAATCCATATTAATCCATGAATTCATGTACATCCTATCCAACAAAGGATCTAGGATTACCAAGATAGACTACCTCAGCAAAGACAGACAAGACAACAACATCCATACCACTCTAATGATAGCACTTGTGGCATGAAAAGTCAGAAATACTATTCCACAGGGACAATCAAGAAGTATACATATATTTTAACCTAAGTCTGTTGTACAGGAGCCCATGTGCATATGTGAGAGAGAGAGAGAGAGAGAGAGAGAGAGAGAGAGAGAAGGGACCTTTAAGGGATTCATGATCATGTAGCCTGTGTAGCTGATACTGCAAAATTGAGGAATCAAGATAGGACCGAACGGATTTCCTGTATGTCCCATTAACGAGTATATATGGGACCGTTGCTGCTCTGCGAGCCACTGAAAAAGCCATTGCTAAAGCAGGATCCTCAGAAAGTGGTAAGCTACATAAATTAAAACAAACTGAGTAACTACATGTATTTGAAAGGTTAAGCAGCTATGTCCTAATAGATCCACCAACTTTATGCTTCTTAGGCATACCAAAGAAGAAACAAAACTATGCTTATTGGGAAAGAAGCTGGACGTTACAGAATAACCTCAAGCATACATGTGCTCACTGAAAGTAGATTTCTGAGAGGGTAAAAGTAAAGAGGAAAGTCCATCCTTGAGAGCTGTCAGATCAACTGGTAACTTCTTAACGTGTCTAACCTTCTGCATCCAAAGAGAGTTACACAGCACATGAGTCGCTTATCTGTGATGAACTTTACTTACTAAATCCAAAGGTGAAATATATAGCAATACCTCCTGGGTAATGAAGAAAAGCTGAAAGGATATCTTTTCATAGTAATGGAATGCTCCATCAGCCATGGAAGGAGATATGATGTGTCTCATCGATCCCCACAAGGTCGCCCCTAAATGAGCCAGAAAAGTATCTCGAGCAACCGTGTAGTTTTGAAAGTCCTAAACAGAGAAGAATAAATTTTAAGAGGCCGTTCTGATTCAAACTCATCTATACAAAAGCACAAACAGTGTTTAGAAAGTTCTGTAAGAAACAAGATGGCTTGTATGTTGAGCGAGAAAGTAATACTACTTCTAAGAAAAGAACCAAAATGGATACCTCATGAGTATCACTGAACAAATTCCAGCTTTCCATTCGTTTCACGCTTCCATGGCCTTTCTCCGATGACCTTCATCTTTGTCTTCCCCTTCAAATTCTTGGAGTTCAATTTTTAAATCCTCCATTCTCTGGTCAAGTTCTGACATGACAACACAAGCACCACACAAAATCACTACCTTATGGCAATTAACACCCATGCAAATTGGAATCACTTCAGACAGAGCGAATATTTTTTAATAAGAGGGATATCAAGTCATCTGACTATGTTTAACAGTCCCCCAAAATAAGTTGGAAAAAAATTTGGAAAAGAAAAATTTTCCTTCTTATATTATCTGCATGGCATCACACATTCACTTTGGTGAAAAAACATGGGCATCTGGAAAACTTAGCCACTGGATAGACAGAAGCAAATCTATTATTATAAACTTGACAGATGTTCGAAAACCCAAAAACTTGGTCATCATCACAATCACCACCATTCCATTGCCACATAAGATAACTTTTACAGAAGAAGCCACTGTTTTTAAGAATGAGGCCATACCTTCACAAAGGGCAAGCTTAACTTTTCTTCCCTTACAATGTTTGAATGCAAAAAGCTCATATATGTCAATCTCTGCTAGAAGAATATCAATGGCCTGATGGTCCTTCTGCCATTAAAACCAAGCTATGTAAGTATCAGAGATGAGATCATGAAAAATACAGTCAAGGAATCCATGGAAATGCTTCACCGACTACTTAGAAATTATATATTCTTCTGCCTGGTATGACGATCTAACATCAAAATATGGAAGTCATACTTCCAGTGGTGGCCTCCTGAGCCCACCAAAACTGCTATCATGCCAAGCAAAAAAGTAGATCCATTACACCAGAAGTGAAATTGCCCCAAAGGTGGAGTAATTGATTGATTATATTTACTGATACAAACTGCTAATGAGAAAGGATCAGTGGAGTTAGGCTGTCAGTGAAGAAGTGTAGTTATTAGCTTTAGCATGTCTTTCAAACACTCTTGAAAGGCTCCTCTAATTGAAAAGATCTATAATAAATCAAACATTTTTGCTAAGCAGACACCCAGTTGACAAAGAATAGCAGGTTAAGTTTGAATTCACCATATGGAATAATGCTGAATGAATTACAACTAATGATATGAGATGAATTTATAATTTGCATGCCAAAAGACTCGTACTGCAACAGTGCATCACAGAGTTGAGACGCAGACTCTCTCATACTTATCCCAAGAGTTCAGCAAGCAGAACTATGAGAAGTTGAATCCTTCTCCTTTGTATAATTTTTGCTCTCTCCTCTATTCTCTAATGGTAGATCTGTTAACATTTGTTCTTTAGAGAAAAGTTAGAACCTTGTCACTTTCTCATTTACTCTCTAATAGTAGATTTGTTAACATTTGTATTTTGGGGAGATGAGAACCCTCATCCCCAATTCTCCTATGACTCCCCTTTCCCCTTCATGGTTAAAGGGCTTTCTCCCTCTTCCCTTCCTTTGTAATTTATTCTAGGATGGACTGCAGAGGAAAATGCTATGCAAGGCTTCCGAGATTGGCTGGTTAATGATTTACAAGTGGGAAGTTACTTCAATGTGCCATCTCGCATCTCCTCTTCCCTGATGACACCATCATGTATGGGGATGACATTCAGCAACAAACTTATTTGTTTTAAGGCCATTTAGGGACTTCTGATTGATTTGAGTAAGAGCGACTTTATCCAGCCGGGTGTTGTAACAATCTGTAATGTGTTGGCCAAAGATTGGTACGTGGGTAGGACCTCTTCCAGTCACATACCTAGGACTTCCATTGGGCACTAGCTTCAAAAACCAACCCATTTGGGAACCCATTGTTGAGGAGTTTGAGGAGAGATTGTTCAGGTGGGAAAAACTTCCTCTCTAAAAAAAGGAACATTAACACCCTTACCAAAAGCGCACTTTCCAATATTTCTATTTTTCAATATTTTAGGATCAGAAGAGAGTAAGACAAAAACATTACACTCCAAATTAAAAGACTAATCCAAATGGAATGGCATGTGACATCAATTAACACTTTTTACAGAAGAAAGGCAGCCTACAAGATTTGCAGATTTCACTTGACTGATTTCAAGTTCCAATTATATTTAAAGGGCAGGGATCAGTTTTAGAACAAGCTTACATCCCCAAAGACGGCAAAGTTTTCCTGTATTGCATCTTGCAAACGATCTTCGGCTTCTTCTTCTGAGATTTCTGGTTCCCAAAAGAAAACCATGAATAAGGTTGGAAATTTTTTGTTATTCAGTTGATAAGTACCAGATTTACTCAGATTAACTTTAACAGAACATAACAACAATATGATGCTACTATAAAGAGCTACCATGACAGTCCTCATTAATCTACTTCGGGAACCAACAATAACACAGAAGTTTTAGAAATCACAGGTTCTTCTATATTCAGAAATCCAAGAAATCCCCTGTTCTAGTACATTTCTGATATACAGGAACAATCATTTTATAAAGAACTACAATTAAACCAAATAAAAAATAAATAAATAAACTAAAGATTTCACTATGCCACTTCCCCAGATATATTGCCATAAAACGTGTATATACAAGGCAGATATCCAGTTGCTGTAAAAACATTTGTAGATGTCCAAAAGCTATATTGGTAGTAACTCCATGATAATTAGACCATATTACCATTGCCAACAGAAATCTGAGTTGTTTTGGATAAATAAAACCAGATACAAAAAATCACCCAATCTACCTGCAACAGCACCAATGGTTCTTGTCACATTTGGTAGAGAATATTCTGTACGCACACCTTCTCCACCAACAGCAGGGCCCCATGAGAAAGGGCCTGCGCTTAAATCAATGAATGCCCACCTGATGAAGAGTTTATAAGCATCAAGGGCTGAGATAACCCCTTTCAAATCCACAGAAAAAGAGGAGAGACTCCAACCTGTCCTTTCCAATCCATGCATCTGTAAGACATTCCGGATGAAGACCACTGAGATCTCCAGATTTTAATTCCTTCTCAAGTAGAAGCTTTATATCCTGATTCTTTCCTTTCAATAACTGAAACCACAGAACGGATGAATGTTGTTTACAATGAAGCATAACTTCAAAGCCAATTCTTTCAGATGGCTTCTATAAAATATCCCTATGCAGTATGAACAATAAGCCAGACTGTTCACCTGCATAACTTTGCTCTCAATCATGTCTGCCATGTCCTTCCCTTGATACAGCTTCTCAACATTATCGAGTGCTTCTTGGCAAATGTTATACCATTCAGCCTGCATAACTAAATATCAGAAAATAGGCTTCTACTGTAACAAATGAACACTGGTACTCAGGCAAAGATGGAATTGCTTTTTCATGATTTTGTGTAAAAGAAAATTTCTACATAATTGATCTATGTCCTCTTAATTGATTATGAAGATATTTTGATCTATTTCTTATTAATGAATAATGCATGCATAGTTATTTTTTATTTATATCATATTCACATTCAAACAAATAGAATTCTGCCATGCTTCAATGATCTTCATGATTATTAAGTCTGTACGAGAATAAGAAAAATATATCACCTAATTAGTTTTGTGGAAAAATAAGAAAACATAATCCATCAATATCCAAATGTGGTGGGGAGACAAGATGAGGGACTAATTTGAAAAAGGGTAGTGCAGTGAATGTCAAGAGGTTACCTAGGTGAGCAAGCGAGAGAGAGAGAGGGAGGGAGAGGGGGTGGGGGGAGAAGAGAGAGAGCTGCTCTTTCCTCTGAGTGAGAAAACGCCTGTTGAATTAGATTTTTTATTGATGGGACCAGTCATTATTTTTATTTTAGAGCCTCCAAAATTCGGGTAACTGCACAAATATCCATCTGCTTTTTGCCCTTAAACAATGAAATGGTAAATCATTTCATTAGTTGGTAGAAGAGCTATTGGTAATTTTTGGTGGACACTGAAACTATACTTCTCCCTTAGGATAGAATAGATATCTAGCATCCCAATTAAATGGACAATGCTAATTAAGTATTTGAAATTGCTTTTCCTCTTCGAGGCAGTGTGTTTGTTAAATTAGGTCATAAGTTCAAATCATAAAACTATCATGAAGAAATTGCCATTACCCAATCAACCAAATCTTCATCAATTTCGAAGTCAGAACAAGAAACTACATCTCCTGGATGCCTATTCTAGGTAGCAATTGCAGTGTTCTACCAGTCCGAGCAATAAACAAAAATACTAACCGTGTCAGTGTCTTCAGTCACTGTCCAAGCAAATTTTGCCATTGGATGCTTTTCATACAGAGGCCTCTTTATCTTGTCAAGAGCTGGTGATGATTATAAATGTTGTAACTTACTTCGAGATAAAGCATCACGGAGAAAAAGTTTACAATGAAAGAGTACTGGAAGGCATAAGAAAGAATACTTCTTACCCAAAATGCTTTCAGGAATGCCTCCAGTCTGAAGAACCTTTGCTTGCAAGGTCTTGTTCTGTAACATTAAGGGATGGTAAGCACAATCTAAACAACCAGGCTGGACATTGAATATCTAGTAAAACATCACAAAACTAGCAAATTAAATGATATAACTAGGCAATGCATAGAAAGCATAATGCCATCAGCAACAAAAGGAGACAAAGAAAATGCTGAGACCAGAAAAAGACAAACTTGGAAGAAAAAAAAAAGAAGAGGCCATCTTGTTACCTCCTTGAGGAAATCAATTTCCGACTTGGATAAACCTCTCCTGAAAAAAGATTGAACCAAGAATGAGCTAATTTAAAGCCGGATAATCAGCAAAGAAATTGAAGGGGTACACATTCCCACTTATACAATAATTTGCATGAAAGAAACAAGAGTAGCATTTTAGGGCGTGAATGATAACCATTTTGTTTCTCTATTTCTTTATTTTTTTGTTTTTCGAAACAAGTTTGGAACAGAAATTCATTTAGGGCGTATTTGGTAACAATTTTATTCCTGAAAACAAATTCTAATCAGAAATGATTCTTTTTTATTCTATTCTCGGAAACAATTTATAAACATTTTAAGCCGTTCGATAACTGTCAAAAATTTCTAATTCTAAAATAGAATTGTGTTTGGTATCATACTCAAAATTTCTACTCCAAATCATTTTCTTTTAATTTTTAAATAATTCTTTTCTTTTTTCCTTTTTTTTTCTTTTCTTTTTATCCTCTCTCTCCTATTCTCCTTCTTCAAGTGGCTAGTCACCGGACCAACAATCGGCCGAGATGAGGGCCGGCGACCTCATCGAAGCGTCACCGGCCCTCGTCGGCCGAGGCTCACCCAGCCTCACTAAGCCTCACTAGTGGCCAGGCAGCCCTCGCCAAGGCTGGGCGAGGCACGCCAACACCGACGGGGCCGAGCAAGCCTCGCTAGGGCCAAGCGGACCTCGCCCAGCCCCAGCGAGGCCCTCTTGGCTATCTGGCAAGGTCCCTCATCGATGGCTAGGCTTGCCTCCAGTGAGCTCGCCAAACCTCGCCTTGGCCTAACAAGCTCGTTGGACCGGTTGCCGGCAACTGGCGGTGGTGGGCGACGGATGGCAACCGCAAGATAGCGGTAGATAAAGAAGAAGAAAAGAAATATGGTCTTGATTCTTAGATTTGTTTCTGGAAACAAGAATCAAATTTTTTTTTTATTCTTGATTCTGTTCCAAATCTACTTTCGGAAAAATAAAAACAAAAAAAACAAAAAAATTTGTTCTCTGAAACAAAAATTTTACCAAACGCGATTTTATTCCCAAACTGCTCTTGAAAACAAAAAATCAGAATCATACACTATTTGGATGATTAACAAATAGGCCCTTAGTAACGTAATTTCATTTTTATATTTTGGAACAACATTCTACTCTAGAAATAGATTTGAACCAGAAATTATAAATTAAAATTTTCAACTTTTCTATTTCTTGAACAAAAGTGAGAAATGAAAAATCTACTCATCATTTACTCTCATCATCACCCATCGCCCACCCACCGCCACAGCTAACCGTCGAACACCCCACCGCCGACCATCGGACACCAATCGCCCACCACCCTCTCGCCACCCACCGCCAATCACCGGCCAGCCCACATCCTGCAACCGATCGCCGATCGTCGAACACCAAACGCCTCCACCACGTGGGAGGGAGAAATTTTATGTTGTTATTAAACAAATTTCTATTTCAAAAACATAAAATTTATAAGGTTATCAAATGCGTATTTTTGTTTAGAAACTTGTATGGGAAATAGAAATAGAAAAATCAATTTTTGGCCTCTCGAAACAGAACGATTATCATTCGCGCCCTTCCTAGTGAAAAATTAATATCATTAAAAGATACCGTTCTACTACATTGGAAATATGCAATGACAACATACAAAAAAAGAAAAGTCAATATTTAAATAAGAAAGTTAGAGCATATGAGAATAAAAGCATGAAATATGACCAAAAACCCTCAAACAAAATAGATGAAAATAATCCCTCTTTGAGAACCTCATCGAAATATTGCCTTCCTACTCACCTGTCTCAATTTTCCATAGTTGGCATTTGTTGAGTTAATATTGTTTTTAGAGGTTTTAGGTTTAGTCCGTTCTATTTGGCACTTCAATGGGATTATCTATATACATCAAAAAACTGAGAGCTGAAAAATATTAGCTGTGTCCGCAAAGGTAGAAGCTGTAAGGATGTGAAACAATGATCATAGGAGGACACTGCCAGATAACTACCCAAAATGTGCTGCATTACCTCTTGATTAGACCAAGAGTAGTATATAAGAAGAGATAAAGAAATACAACCTGTGCCCCTGGTTCAGGTTCCCCATTTCTGTCCTTCAATTTAAAAAATTAAGCCTTATCCCTCAATTAACAAAGTCCTTAAATAAGTAATCCGACCTAGTCTAGGGGTCTAGGTAAGGATCCTATTACCAAGAAACAGTCAATCAGGCAAGGATTTAATCATCATGTATGTTCATGCTTATATCTACTGAAAGCAACTGCAGCAAATAAAAAGTCAATATTTAGAAAAGGTCAACCTCAAGACATTTACCTGTATCCATATTTAGCTATTTTCTCGTCGTGCTTGGGATTCAAGATGAAAATGTTGTATACATTTTCAAGTTGAAGATATTTAACAAGGCTAGTGAAAAGAGCCTCAACCATGTCAATGTCTACTTGCCAAAGAGGATGTTCAGTTTCCCTGTTCAGGGACAAAATTAGAACAAAGAGCAAGATGCTCAGTCCAGCAGCAACACGAAATATTAAATAAGTACCAACTTCCAGGAGGACCACAAAAAATGTGAATAGAAAAGAAAAGTATCAGATACGATCTTAATTTCTTTTTTTAATTCTAACCATGCATTTAGGAGGAAAATGCCCCAGATGCTACCTAGTTACTAAGATGGAAAGCTCCTTGACAATTGCATAAGATACATGGATATACTCTTCCACATCAACAGAACCGCTGACATGCAACAGCCTACCTTTTCTTTTTCTTGAGCCAGTTCAGAGAAGTTTAAAGTGACGTACCGAAACAAATAGGTAGAGGCCCAAAGGGCACTTAATAGACATACGTTCAAAGTTTTGTAACCAAGTAAAAAGACAGATCCATGATTACCTGGGTTCAGACACATCATCCTTGCGAGCTAGCATGTTTATGGCACGCTCAAAAACAGAAGATACCTTCTCACCCATTTGGATGGCATGAACTGAAAAACTGCACAAGCATATTGAGCAACATCATCTAAAATGAAAGCATGATAATAAATTAGGAAATCAACCTGATCAAATAGAAAAAATTTCTAAAAGGCAAATGTGATATTCTCAAAAGCGTACTGCAGATGCACAATGCAAAAGCCATTACTTGTAGTTTACATGACTGATGATAGGAAGGTGATGTCCTTGCTCTTTATCAATGGTTGTCTTGTAAAATGGAGTGAGAACTTCTCCTAGCTGAGGAACTCGTGTGTGCTCAAATATATGATCGATTTTAGTGAACCAGCGCTCAAGTTCTTCAGGATGAAGCTTGAATTCTGTGTGAGAGAGATTAGCACAGGAAAGTCAATAAGAAATCAGTGTCTGCAGACAGGTTGAGATATAGGTTGCTGGTGGGCAAATCGATTACCTTCATTCCCTTTCCCATCAAATCCTATAAAAATGAAATTGACTGGGACAGGAAGGTACATAGAATCAACTTCCAGAAGCTTGAGGTAGTTCGCAATATTGCCTGACAAGTAATAAAACATGTCCCATATATCAACAACCCATCAACAGGAAAAGTAAAAGACAATAAACACGAATCCATGATGAGAAGAAATAGGAACCAACAAAGAGTAAAGGATCAGCTGATTAGTGCAACTTAATGAACTCAATTGTTCTTGCTTTAATAGCCAAAGGAGACTCCCAAACTTGTTAACACTCCTATTTGAGAACACCCACCATCTCAATTTACCAAATCCCTATGAGCATGGACTTAATCTGTTATTACATAACATCAAAGCGGGATTGGACTAAGGAATTCATGCTTCATGACAAAAGGCTTACAGTTTGATCCATTTAAGAAGTGCAACTGATACAATTATAATTTAAGCACATGCTAGCATATGAAAATGGCGTCTGAGCTCCTTCCTTAAGAGAATTGAACCTGGCCTAGGATCACTGCCAGACTCCCGAAACAGACTTAAGCAAAGAACTTCAAGCTCATAGTCTTTGCTACATAGAATTGCTTCCAACCAACAAGGGTAGAAGAGGACCAAAGTTGCAATGAAAACATTGAAATGAAAAAGGCAAAACATCGATCTAGGAACATGTAACGTAAGCAAAAGATTGAAGTGAGCAAAACCCATACTCTAACTACCTGCCCTGGTATAGTTGAGATAAGCCGTTTTGCCAGGGGTGGTCAAATCCTCAAGATCTGCAGATTTTTCAAGAAATCGGCACCAACGTGAACAACAAACTTAACAATAGACTTTCATATTCAGGACCTCAGGAGAACAATAAAGAGGCTTACCGCCGCCGCGTATAACAGATTCACTCCAGAACCTACTTTTATCTCTGACGTTAAACAGCGAAAACACCGAAGATCCGCTCTTACGATTCCCGGCGGGGGATCCGAACGACCCTGCCACAAGGAGCTAATCGAACAAAAACATTCCGAACGTCAGTACAGAAGCCGATTCCCGCAAGCCACAACGAAATCGTTCTCCAACCCAAAAGTCCAAAATGCAAAGGGCGCCCAATCAATCATCAACCACATCGTCACACCATCACACTGAACAACAACTACTACTACTACTTCACCGCACGAAAAGGCAAGCGTACAGACCCACTAAACCCACCAAAAAAAAAATTCAATTTTTTTACCAGCAGAAGAGCGGAGATCATCATCAGCTCCACCCGCCGGCGATCGTCCGAGCCGGCCGCCATTTGGTTCCACAACCGGGCGCCACCGGCGGTTCCCACGACGGAGCGACGGCGATCAGGCGACGGATTCGTGGCCGGTTTAGGGTTTGAGGCGAGGGAACGGCGATCTCTCTCTCTCTCTCTCTCTCTCTCTCTTCTTCGGTTTCTCTCCACCGGAGAAGCAGACTCCGATGAGACGAAGACGACTTCCCCTCTTCTCTTTTCTCTTCCCTTCCGTTTCGCAGCGCGGCTCGGGCACGGGATCCGCGTCAAGGTTGCCAAGGAACGAGGACGATGAATCCGAGTTGACTCGGGACCCGAGATGGATACGTGTATTTAGGGGGAACAAATCTGAAAATGTGACGAATTTAATGCGATGCGTATATTGAAATAATTAATTTGCGATATACATTTTCATTATCACAATAATTTATATCTTAAATTTTTTCATATAGATACTAGGAGTGATTAGGGTCTAGATCTGGACCTGGTACCCGACTCTTTTATAATCGGTTCATCTTTTTTAGGACCTACGTTCGACCTTATTTGTATTGAATCATGTATCTGATTCACCCTGTTTTTCCGATCCGATTCTAAGGTTAATCATATTTCCACTTAAACCTATTTTGCAATATCCCAATATTCTATACGGCTTCAAATTTTATATTAATACATGAGAAAATAACATAATCCTCCTAATTTGTATTGAAACATTAAGTACTTGTAATAAATAAATACATTAACTTTTTTACTAAACAAAAAATTAAGAATCTACAAAGCTAATTATAATAATTAAAATCATAAGATAAAGAATTAGCAACAAATATGAATCTAATATTAGTCTTATTCTCATAACTACTACATGAAACTACTCATTTATGCAAGCATAACTCCTATAAAAGAGAAATAAGGCAAGCCAATTCATGTGATACAGCAGCGACGAACACCATCCATCCATTAGACGATGCGAGAGGGAGCCGGTGAGGAAGGAAAGCAAGTGAGGAAGAGAAATGACAAATGAGGAGTGTCGTGCGTGTTTAAAAGAGCCAAGAGGAAAAACGTCATGTGATTGCGGGAGTAAGAGTAGAAATCGAGGGGAAAAAAATGTTTTGTACCTCTACTTACAAAGCCGAACTGGAAACTGGTTCCAAAACTAATCCAAGAACCGGTTTCCCGTGGGTAATCACTCAGAACCTGTTCCTAAACTGGTTTAAACCGATTTGAATTTTGGGAACCAGTTCCCAATCTTATTTTTCAAGTGGACCGATCAGGGAACCGAGTATATCCGGTCCGATTACACACCCCTAATAGATAGAGAAAATATTTTTCGTTCGTTCATTTTTGCACGCAATACAACAAATCATTTTTAAAACATATTTTTCTAATCACAAATGAGCAAAGATGTAAAGGTTAATAAAAGAAAGAAGACATGGAAGGTTGCTCCTTTTTCTAGTTCATCTATGTTTGCAATTAATCCACAAAATTTATGAAATTACAAGGAAATTTATATGATTTAGATTTTTTTATAAGAGGGGCTTCATATTTAACTTTGAGACTAAGTCATGGATTGACATATAGTTTAATAATAAAGAAAAGGCATTGATATATGTGCTTCTGAATTGCCTTAAGTAAACGCTAGATGAGCATTTTTAAAGAGAGAATCTATTCAGTACATGAAAAATAAATTTATTCACTTAAACTAAATCTTATGTCAGATCACATGAAATCTATTCTATAATTGCAGGAGCATTATTTACATTTAAACACCAAATAATAAGGCTGAGGCCGGATATGAATATGTTCATTTAGTTGAAATTTCCAATCTATTAATTTATTTTGTGAAAAATAAATAATTTGAAAAAAAATTTCTTAAAAGCGTTCGCTTGTATCATTCAAAATAATTAATCAATAAAAAGTGCTTTCATTATCGACAAAAATTTATGTCTAAACATTTTATAAATAATAAAAATATATAATGAAATACTTTTTAAAAAAAACATTTTTCAAATCATTCATTTTCCGCGAAATAAACGCACTATTCTACTTGTTTTCCACTATAAACCGAATTGTTATGGTCAACTTTGATGTTTGCAAGTGATGATTGTTATTGAAGGCTAGATTCATTAACTTTTTGCGAGTTACATATCACATAATCAGAATTCGACTAAGGTAAATTTACGTTTGTAGGCTTTATTGGATAATTTTTCTTGACTATTAGATAATTTTTCTTGACATTATTTAAGGTAGTTTTGGAAACTCGATAAAGTAGAGTGCCAGACACGTAGAGTGCCAAAATTTGGCACGGAGGGATACTTAAATGCCAAAAATTAAGAAAGTGACACTTAAGTGCTTAAAATCGGAGTAAAATGAACCAATTAAGTACTAACAACGAGAAAATCCAGCCAAAATGCTGATACAACGATTTTTGGGTAAGGTAAGTGCAAAACGACATCGTTTTACACGTTGATGTGGCTAGACAAATGCAAAAACAACATCATTTTGTCTCTAACATGGTAAATAATTAATATAAAAAGTAATTAAATTAAATTTAAAACTAAATTTATTTAAAACATTTAAAATTTAAAAATAAAAGGGGGAAGAAAGGAGGCACGCAGCTAAAGGTTGAGCTCTCGCCACCACCGCCTCCCCACTATTGCTAGCCCTTCCCGATGACGGCAAGGAGGCGGCTGCAGTCCCTTTAATTAAATTAATTTTTATATTAAAATTCAAATCCCCACAAAAACGATGTCATTTTTGCATTTCTTTGCTAAGTCAGCTCTCCGACAAGCCATGTAGGCGAGAAAAATAATAAAAAAATGCCACATAGGATTTCCGGCCAGATTCGCTCATACGAAGGAATACTTAAGTGCCAAAAGTTAGGAAAGTGACACTTGTGTCCCACTTTTCAAAAAAAAAAAAAAGTGGCACTTAAATGGCACTTTCCTAACTTTTGGTATTTAAGTGTCCATTCGTGCTAAATTTTGGTACTTGAGGTGTACTTCTTCTGGATAAAGTAAATCAAAATAGACTTATGGCTTACTCTATACAAGAGTAGCTCTCCCTTATACGCTCTTTTTCATGCTTTTACGATGAATAGAGAAATTAACGTAGACACGTGGCACGTTATTATCTTAAAAAATTCTTGATTATCCTATTATTAAAGAGTTAAATGAATTCACGTAATAATGCTTTGCTCACAAAACAGTTTGCCATGACAAAGGCAAATAATGCATATCTCTAGCGTATTTATTTTGATAATTTAAAGTATTTAGAGCATAAATTTTCTCTATTTTATTAAGCAAAAATAGGATGGGTGAGCATTTCCAAGCTTAGTGCAAGTTCCACCTAAAATTTGAAAGTTAGAACCAGTTTCCAAATTTTGGAACCTAGAACATATCCCATCACAAGTTACAAGATTGATTCCAAGGTCTACCTAGCTTTCACTATATTCAATTATAATAATTATAGTGAATCATCACCTTTAATGACCACCATTCACTACTACAATCCACTAACTAGAAGTCGTATTTAGACGTATGAAAAAATATAAAACATTAACAAAGTAAAAATCTCAGTCATGACCACCGCCTTGGTGGCTGCGATGGTTTGGGCCATTTCCCCCTCACAAATGGGAGGAGTTCGAATCCCCTCATGGTCGCTTGGAGTCTTAAGTAGGACACCGGGGGTGATGGGTCCTCCCACTTACGTGTCCCCCCAGGTTTACTCGCGCGGCTGCCGGCTGTATGGGGTTCCTAAGTGACCAAAAAAAAAAATCTCAGTCATGAATATTGCCGAAAATGGAAACTCAAACCAGTGATTCTCGATCATATGCTCATCAATGGATTCCATGAAATATTATAGGATTGCATGAAGATATGAAATAAGAAAAAGACAAAGACTTGCTCTAGATTCCAGTCTATCTAGTCAAAATTGGCTTCCCAATTTTTGGAACTTAAAACCTCTAGAATTTGGAACCAAATCAACCACCAGTTTGCTGCCTAGTTTACCCTGAAACCATTAGAGTCAACACATAATATGAGATAAAGAAAAGTCTTAATTGGACTTCGGTCCTTAACCGATTCAAGTAAAGGAAAATGAAATTATCAACTCTAACTTTTAAGATAGCTAGAATCTTTAAAGGTGCAAGTTATCGACCAAAGAAGAGAGGGTTGACTAGTCAATTTGCTTAACAAAGAAGAAAACTTCACTGCATTAGGAGTAGTATAAATAGGCAAGTCCTCTCCCAATTGTGCCTAGGAGTGCAAGACATAAGATAGGCCACAAAAAGTCCTTCATGGTGAGAGCCAGAAGAGAGTGAGCCTCGAAATTAGAATAGTTGAGTGTGTGCTAGTATCTGCTAGTTTTCTTTGAGTCTTTTGAGTGTGGTGAGAAAGAATATATTGTCGTAGTCTGGTATAATTATTCTATCTCGAGTTGTCTATTATAGTTTTCTCACTTTATCACCACAAGTTTTCGCATACCCTACAAGTGGTATTAGAGAAATGTTGTGCACTTTATAATTGGTATCAGAGCCAGCAAGCAAGGGATGTATCAAAGCCTAGGAGGTTAGGAATCGAAGTATCAAAACTAGTGGTTAGAGACCGAAAACCTACAACAGATGATCAAGGATCGTGAAGTCAAAGCTAGCAATGGCATCAACAAGCTTTGTTCAATTGCAACTTCCTAAGTTGAATGAAAGGAATTTCAATAACTAATCCATTCGGATGAGGGTTCTTTTCAAATCACAAGATTTGTGAAACCCGTTGGAGAATAGGTACACTGAAATGGCTGATGTTGAAGCATTCAATACTTTAAAAAAGATGGAGAAAGATTTACTAGTGGAAATTCAGAAGAAAGATCAAAAAGTATAATACACGATCTTTCAAGCCGTGAAGGAGACGATATTTGAAAAACATCAAGTGCAAAGATCGCCAAAGTAGTGTGGGATATTTTGCAAAAATCCTACAAAATGATGGTTGTTTTAGGTGAGTCGACTCCAAACACTTTGAGGAGATTTCGAGTCTTTACACATGAATGACTTTGTGGCGGCGATCGGAGAAGGCCAAGATATATCGACCATAACATTAGAATGGTTAATGGGTTTGGTGCGTTTGGTTCGGCATTTGGAAAGCCCATTGGGAAAATGCAAAGCAGTTTAGCCTAAAGGGCTTTGGAGGGAATGTAAAGACTGTTTGGTAAATTCTGCTTTGAAAAGCAACTTTGAGCTAAATGCTGTTTGGTAGAAAACACATTTGTAAAGCCCCTTTGGTGATTAATCTAAATATTTTTATTTTTATTTGTTTAAAATTAAGAAAATAATGTTTGTAACCTTTTTAATTTATATTTGATAACAATCTTAAAGATGTTGTGTAAACAATTTTATTAAAATTAAAATTCTTTTTTTTACTAAAAAACATAAAATAGAAAAAATTTACATGCTCTCTTCTCAATTAAAATAAAAATACTTTCATTACAATAAAAACATGATAACATATGCTTTGAGGAAAGAAATTCATTATCCTTAAAAATTACAAATATCCTTAATTACTTCATAAATTCATAGCTATTTGATCACGTAAACGTGCCATATCAGATGCTACATCATCATTTGAAGCATTATCCTTCCCATTTACATTATCATGATCCATTGTATATAAATTGGAATCCAAATCTACTCTAGCAAAATGTGTATCATTCAGGGCATTTTTTCGTATATGATTGTGCAAAGCCATTGTTGCTATCACAATTTTCACTTGCTTTGTATATGGATAACTTGGCATGCCATTTAAAATTTTCCACTTCTTCTTTAATACGCCAAAAGCTCGCTCAATTTTTGATCGTAGTGAGGAGTGAGCACGATTGAACACTTCTTTATAACCTGTCAGTTGAGAACCTCGTTGAAACTCAGGTAAATGATATTTAACTTTTTTATATAGCCCCAAATAACCTGTGGGATTTGGATATCCAGCATCGACCAAATAATATTTACCTAAATAAAAAAAAATTGTAAATTTAATAAACATATAACACATACGTATATTAATGCATAAAAACTATTAATTAACTAACCTTTTGGAGGATGAGGAAATTGTAAATCATGTCTCCTGATGGCTTCATAAAAGATACGAGTGTCATGAGCTGTTCCTCCCAACCGGCCCACACGTAAGTAAATTCCATGTTAAAATTACACACAGCTATCACATTTTGCGTCGGTGTTCCTTTTCGACCAATAAAATGAAGCTGCTCACTCGTAGGTACCACCGTTGGAATATGAGTGCCATCTATAGCTGCAATACAATCCTAAAACAAGAAGAAGAATATTATTTGATTTATATTTAATTCATATTTTCTATTGTATAATCATAACTTACCTTAAATTGTGGAAAAAATCTTGTATTATTCCTGATCTTCTTTGGAACTTCCTTGAATTGTTGATCGGATGGTTAGATCAAATCTACTCTCATTTCACGTACTTTATTCAAAACTAAGCTAAATAGCCTGGATATGGTTCCCCCAGAATGCTGAAAGCGCTCTTGTGCTAACCTATTGCCTATATTATGTCCTAAAATATGAAGAAATAATTATAACATTTCTACAACATCAATATTTCTAGTTCCTTTCAAACCATATCGTGTCACTAAATCATTCATTAAATTCTTAAACACAATTCTATCCATTCTAAACATTCGATAAAACCTTTCTGGATTAGCATCTATATCCATCAACTCTCTCAACCATGCATTCATGTATATGATGAGGTCATGCACGGTATTTTTTCATCATATATTGCCTGATAAATACTAACACCGCAAGTATGTGCAGCTACACAAAGTTGCCAATATTCTTCTTCCTCTTTTTCATGGTTTTCTCTTTCAGAAGAGTCATCCATAACTGATCAAAGTAACAAAATAGAATTAGAATAAGATATATAATGAATTGTTTAAATCATTGATCAACAAAAAAACACTTATCATATATATATATATGCAAACTCCATTCGATAAAAAAACACCAATTAAAAACAAGTCTGATAACGTAGCATAAATATGTCTCACCAACTAATACAAATAAGTAGTGCAAATATATATTATATTACAATAACATTATACGTGAAAAATATAAATAGCAAATATCCTAATGAGTCCTACGTTGTGCGAACTTATACTTGAGCCACGTGACTTTTTATTGATCATCATCTAAGTTCATAAAGATTTGCCTATTATCTTTCTTTTCTGAAAAATAATCTAGTGCAAAAAAATATAACTCTTGATTTTGTTTTATCTCAGGTATAGCTTTCAACGTCTCCATGAGTTCCTTGTAAGGATCAACATCTTTGGCATAACTTCTACTTTCAATAACTGAACAAATCATCTCCATTTGCGATGCTAGCTTATCAGCCGTACTTTTCTTTTGTTTCTTTCCTTGAGATTGTCTTACCGAACTCTACGACGTTCTTTTATCACTTCGATGTTGTTCACTGCTCCTTCCACCCATATCGTCCTCTATATTATCATCAGTAAATCCTGCTTCTGCTGAACCACCAATGTCAAATTATGTGGCGACAACATCCTCATCGATATGTAAGCTTTGTGCAGGATTCCATGTGATGCTCCCAGTGGCAACAGTGTCTCCAAACATTCTATCCAATAAAACTTGAAGATCTTGATGTATGCATTTCATTCTAAAAGGTCTAACCTTAGGATTTTCCTGTTGTAATAAACATTTTCATGAGTTTTATAGTAAAAATATGAATTTAAAAAAATTTAATAAAAGAATGGAAAAAACCTGAATTTTCCTCTCCCACCATTCATCACTTGCATCAATGGTATTCTTTTTTGGATGCCATCCTAATCCAGTTTCTGAAGGACCAATGTCCTCCATCTTTTCCAATCTTCCTTCAGATTATCCCACTTACTCTTCATTTGACCTTTATCATACTTTTTGCCCCTTAGGTCCTCAAACTTCTTAATTATAACCATCCATCCATCCATTTTGTTGCTTGCAGGACGATTGTCATTATCAATTTGTTCAACGCATAACTTACAAAATGTTTCAACATCTTCAGGGCTCCTAAATGCCTTTTTCTTTGATGAACTTGCCATCTACTAATAAATGCAATATAAATAAATGCAGGTGAGACATGTGGTGTGGACTTCATACTTAGTTCACCATTTAAGATAGCTTTCAATCACCAAATAGCAAGTAAAAGCGACACCAAACATCAAGGAACATGAATACACAGCATAGATATTGATCATGTGACTGCAGCACCACACACAAACGAAATATGATGAAGAAATTTGCTGTTAAAGATTGGTTTTAAATAAATATCAATGAGTAGTCAAGAGACAATAACTTAAAAAGATGTCAACTTGAACTTATGGTTAAACATTTGGAGCGAAGAAGCAAATGTTTAATTGACAAGTTGTGCAGACATGAAAACCCATAAAAAAAAAAAAAAAAACAAACTTCAGGAACAAGAGCATCTAAATATAGCGAAAATCATTCACTGATGCCACTTTTGAACTACAACAGATTGCTATTCAGAACCCTGTAGAAACCCCAGAAGAAAAATATAGAATTGGGACTAACCTTTTTGGCTCTAGAAGAAGAGATTGCTGTTTAGAACCCTGGATGAGCTTATCTCCACCTCTTGAGCAGTGTATTTGTTTTTTTGAAAAGTAAGCAATTGAGTTCAAATTACAAGTATTCGGGCTAGCAATAACTACATAAATAATGCATGAAAGAAAGGACAAGTTAAATTTATTTCCATATGATTCTTCAATGGAAAAAAAGAACCAAACAAAATTTTGAGTCATCTTTAGGATAGAAGAAATTATTATTCAGCAAATACAAGTATGAAATACCGTCACACTTCTTTATGAGAAATGAATTGCAGGAAAACCCCTTGGCTAATCTATGGCCAACATCTTGTTTTCCATGAAATCCATCCATCTTCAATGACTTTATACATAATGAGTACTCAAAAACATTAAATTTTTTTTCCTGTCTCGAATAAAAAAGTTGATTGACAAACTCAACCTAATCCTTTGTAAGAAACTTTGGAAATTTGTCACAGAATTATAGGCAAAGGAGCATTCTCGTGGTAGGAGTTGCAGATGACCAAGTAGATTTGAATCTTAACACATAAAACAAGGAAAAAGACTTGGCTTACTTTCAGAGCATTTGGTCAGATTTTTAAGAAACTCCTCATTAAGTCTATGTCAGGACATAGCTCATGAAACACAACAGTTTGTCACTATGGAAATACAGTCACCGTGGATGATACGGTACAATTATGAAACTAATATTGTTCTTTTTCCTCTCCCCTCTGCCCAAAATCTCTGCCCAGATCCCAACTCCCATCTCTCTCTCTCGTGCAAAGGAGAAGAAGATGATGACAATGATGCAATCAATTGGGGTAGGGGCAATAAGAACAGAAACAAACACAAACACTTTTTCTTGTTGCGACTCATGAAGTGATTATATCAAAGGTTTGGCGGTTTCATGGTTCCTTGCCCCCAACAACCCCTCCTCTCCTTCAACGGTTAACAACCTTTTCCTTAAATCTTTCCCCCACCGCATCCCTCTCCCCATCCGCGCCATCCATATATGCTAACTTGGTTCGGCCATTTCAACAAACACATGATAAGCAGCAATTGGGATTAGTAACAGCGCATCAACAGTCCAGAGGTGCCTAAACTGTCAAAATAGGAAATTGCGCACCATCATCCACGGTTAGGCTCTACGCTCAAGCATGTGATCCAAGTCAAAAAGAAGTTAAAAAACAAACAACCCAAAACGGGAAAAATCATCAGCGCAAGCCGACGCATGCAACGAAGCATCAAATTGGAACTAAAGACTAAGCGCAAATCAGCAATTCCAGCGACCATGAACGTCACGACAGATGGCAAAAGACAAAAAGAGGCAAACCCGAAGCACGGCATCTCCAGTCCCCGCCACCGGAGCCCGCGCAAAAAAATGCACTCAACGACAGGGGAGGAGAGAAAAACCACGAGAAATGAAGGAGAAACCATACGGACCGTGAGAAACGCTGGATTTCTTCGGCGATTTGCGATATCGCAGTCCAAGACCTCCCTCCTTTCTCACCGGGAACACCGGGCTTTGGGAACGGGGGGGACAGAGGAGAGACGAACTGCAGAGGACGAGCAAAGAAAAGTGCTGTCAAGCGAAGACCTAGTCGAGCGAAAAACCACGAGAAATGAAGGAGAAACCATATGGACCGTGAGAAACGCTGGATTTCTTCGGCGATTTGCGATACCAAGAGCTCTCTACCAGCCGCAGCCCAAGACCTCCCTCCTTTCTCACCGGAACACCGGGCCGGAACGGGGGGGACAAAGGAGAGACGAACCGCAGAGGATGAGCAAAGAAAAGTGCAGTCAAGTGAAGACCTAGTCGAGCGAAAAACCACGAAAAATGAAGGAGAAATCATACGGACCGTGAGAAACGCTGGATTTCTTCGGCGATTTGCGATACCGGGAGCTCTCGCGCCCGCAGTCAAGACCTCCCTCCTTTCTCACCGAGAACACCAGGCTTCGGGAACGGGGGGACAGAGGACGAGCAAAGAAAAGTGCAGTCAAGCGAAGACCTAGTCGAGCGAAAAACCACGAGAAATGAAGGAGAAATCATATGGACCGTGAGAAACGCTGGATTTCTTCGGCGATTTGCGATACCATGAGCTCTCTGCCAGCCGCAGTCCAAGACCTCCCTCCTTTCTCACCGAGAACACCGGGCTTCGGGAACGGGGGGACAGAGGAGAGACGAACTGCAGAGGACGAGCAAAGAAAAGCGCAGTCGAGTGAAGAGTGCCAGTAGAGCGAGAAGAGATGAGATTAGGGTTTTTTCGCAAGGGAGAGAGTGATGGAAGGGTCAGAGCGATGGAAGAGAGGAGTGCGAATGAGATTAGGGGTTTTTTTGTTTTCAAAATGGGCAACGGTGGGTTTTCAAGAAAGTTTTGGGGTAGAATAGGGAACTTAATATTTTCATTAAATGGAAGCCGAAGCATTCCGAAAATGCTGAAATGCTCAAGGTTGGTCTCCACCAGCCTTGAGCTTTCAGCATTCCCAAGGGCAAACTTTCACCCGAAAGCCCCTTGGGAATGGTTGCCAAACACCCCCCCTTAGGGTGAAAGGGCTTTGGGGCTTGGATGGGCTTTCTAAATGCCCATCCAAACGCACCCTCATTGTGCTCGCATGAGCAAAGAATGAATTAAAAGCTCATCAATTCGTCTCTTGAGCAAACACTATGAAGTTGGGTCCCTCACTCAAATCAAGGAGGTCGTCATGGTACCCAAGGTCATAGAGGAAACCTGAGGTGGAGGTGGAAATTTGAATGTCAAACAAAGATGATGGAACATGTACATACCATTAATGATGACAAGGATGTGATGCTAGTATCACAGCCAAAGGAAACAACACAACCCATAAGGTATATGAATGAAGGACTGTGACTAATCCTTGACTGGGCAAATCTCAAAATTCCTAATTTTTAGGATTTTCTTGAGTATTCTAGAATATTCATGAGGGCGGACGATACTATAAATGTACACTCTTATAATAAATGTGGGTAGTTAGGTAAATGGGAGAGATGTAATCTCTACTATCAGGAGAAAAGATCTACAATTACAATTGAACATGCAATTATATATAGAGATCTCATTCCTCTCATTTATATCCACCTCATAAAAAAACAATTTTCAAAGTTTATATCTCTACAATCTTTGTAAGTGTGAACGGGTAAGGCTGACTTGGGAAGAAATTTCTAAGACCACACGATAAGGGTACACCGAATCAATCAACCCATGACAAATGATACAAGAGTAGGATCCCTTCGGTGGGTGGGTGATTCAAAGAGAGCTTGTGATTTTCCCGATCCTATGAAGGCAGAGAATAATCCTTGGGATTAGAAGCAATTGGACAATGTGCGACTCGTCTCGTTTCTAGGATGGCAATGGAGGCACAATTTGTTAACACATTTTCAATAAGGAAATAATTCCCCATTAGTCTATTAAGATCATGAGAAGCTTAGTAGGCGAAAGAAGATGTGACATCCTCAATCCGACCTTAATCTACGAAACGGGATTACAATGAGGATCGATAGATTGCAGAAAGGCTCAGAAGGCCACTTTGGAACGAAAACTCAATTTTCTACTAGCGAATCATGAAATCTTGGAAAAGTGAAAACATGCCATGAATGAGGAACTACAGGGGCCCAAGCCCACAGGCAGGCCCATTGGGCCACACGCCCACCCATGGCCGGCCCAAGGGGGCCCATTAAGTCAATTAGGCCCATTTTGGATTTTTATGAACTTACACATTAATAGGCTCATATACATGAATAGTGAAATGGGGCTATGGTTGAGTGTAATTATCATTTTGCCCTTTCTAGAAGCCTAAAGCTAATGAGATAAAAATAGTAGACATGAAGAAGGGAAGTGCCACCCAAGCAAGAGAATGAGAGAAAGAAAGCCTAGCCTAACCTATGAAGCATAGACACATTGCAGGAGCTTGTCAGACTCTCATGGTCATGGTGGAATGGCTCTCTAAATATGCAACGTTCATGCCTACTATAGAGGATTGCTTGATCAAGGAGACGACCAAGCCGTTCATGAAGCACATCATTAAGTACTTGGGTATACCATAAATAATCATGAGCGATTGTGATCCTCAATTCCTAGGGTGATTCTAGACCAAACTCTTCAAGCTGCTAGCGTTAGATCTTAACTTCTCTACGAGCTTGCATTACCAAAGCAATGATTAGATGGAGAGGGTAAATACACTCTTGGAGTTATAGAGCACAATGCTAGCATATTGGGCAAAATTAATCGACGTAGCCCAATTCTCCTACAACTCATAGCAAAGCGAGTCCATGAATCGAAGTATGTTTGAAATCTCCGAGCACGGTTGCCATGAGCTATTGAGGGAGTAACCCATACACATACATGTTTGTCAAGGATTGGTATAAGCTAATGGACTTGGCGTAGATGTGTCTATACAAGGCCTCGAAACCCATGAACAAGTGGGCTGATAAGAAGCGACATCACATGGAGTACCAAGTCGGGAACTTGGTGCTAGCCAAACTTCACCTAGTTTTTTGATACAAGGAGGTGCAAAATGGCATGATTTGTCATTACAAGAGGCCTTTATGAGTGTTGCAACGGGTCAAGAAGCTCGCATGCAAGCTAGAACTCCCACCAAAACTAAAGGTACATTCGGTATTCCACATTAGTATGCTAAAACATTTTTTCATGCACATCAATGGTGATATGAATAGAGGAGAGTCGCAACGAGCGCCACTTAGTACTAAGACTTCATAAGATTGAGACATCAACTCCATCATGGCGGATCAAGTCTTATGGAAGCGATACCATGCGTCGAAGCAAGAGTACTTGATTTGATAGAAGGGTCTTCTAGAGAGCGAGGCTAATTAGGAACCTGCTAAAGCACTTTGGCAATTCAAGAAGCAAATCGATGCCCTCCATTCCAAAGATACAATGAGGGCGTCGCCCTATTAGGTAGGGGGAATGTCATGGCCCAAGGAAGCGACACGACCTCCTTGAGGGTTCTTGAATGAAGGACCATGACCGATCCATGAACGGGTCAACCTCAAAGTTCCTAGCTCCTAGGTTTTTTATAAATAGCCTAGAATACTTTTAGGGGTGCTTGATACTAATAATGTACACTCTTATAATAAATGCGGATAGTTGGGTAGATAAGGAGATGTAATCTAACGTCAAATTGAGTAGAGATCTATGATTTCGGTTGTGCATGTACTTGTATATATAGGGTCCTCATCCCCTTCATTTGTATCCACCTCACAAGTAAATATAATCTTTAGAGCTTCTTTCTTTGGATTTCTCTTTCTACTTCCTTGTGAATATGAATAAATAAGGCTAATTAGGGAAGAAATTCCTAAGGCCACACGACTAAAGGAATGCTAGATCGATCAACTTGGGACACTAGCAAATACCATGAAAAAGGAAAATGCCCTTTTCAAAAATAAATGTGGTTTCAAGAGTCAAGAGAGAAATGATGCTAGCACTACAAATGGCAAATAGTGAAAAAGTTATGGTGAATGACGTAGGCAAACAAAAGAAAGAAGCATTCAGCCAGGGGGAGCTCACTGAGATCATGACAAGGACAATAGAAGGCATATCAAGCAGTGCTATATGTATGGCAAAGTAGGTCACTTTACAGAGTTTGTTAGTTTAAGTAGGAAAAGGGAAATGTCACAACTTTTACCAGGAAGGAAAATGATAGTAAAGAAGAATGAAGTCTCCATGCGACTATTGCAGCAGAGGAGCAAGAAGAGCTCTTCTTGCTCCTAGTCACTAGTGTCATTGAAATAGATGATGTGACAACCATTGACATGTCCTCGGAGAAGAGCAAGCCAAGGGAAAACTTGATGAAGCTAATAGCAACTTCAAAAAGTAGTTGCAAGAAGGAACTACAGGAGATCTTGAAGAAGAAGGATGAAATACTGAGGCAAAAGGACAAGGAGCTCGAGATAAAAGAAAGAGAGCACAAAAAGCTCTCGTATGAGGTTAAACAAGTCAAGAAATGTTGCCTGAAGAAAAAGATGCTAAGGCGCAAAGATAAATGGAAAAGCGTAGAGAAGAAGTCCTATGAGAACAAGGACCAAGATGTTTGCCCTAAAGTGCTTTCGATGGATCAATTGAAGCATGAAATGAAACCATGAATGAGAGGCTTCACCACATGAGTTGCAAATCTCAAAAATCTTTTGAAAGATTTGAGTATGGAGACTATGAAGCAAGAAAAAGAAACCGATGTGCAAGTTGAAATGGCATTGATGAAATCCAAGTTTCACAAAGCCCCTTTAGAAGTCGCAATCATAGAGGTAGTTAAGATAGAAATGCTACATTAGGGATTTATCTTGCAAGTCTAGAATTAGCATCAGAAGAAAACAAGTACAGAAGAGTATTAGGTGTTAAGAGGGAGTGTTGGAGTCAACACCTAATAAAAATAAAGAAAAGTTCTAATTGGACTTTAGTCCTTAACTGGCTCGGACAAAGGAAAGTGAAATTACCGACTCCAACTTTGAGGATAGCTAAAATCTCTCAAGGTGCAAGTTTTCGGCCAAAGAAGAAAGGTTTGACAAATCAATTTGCTTGAAGGAAAATTACCAAAAAAGTCCTAAACCTATTGCAATTGTGCCAATTCAGTCCTAAACTTATTTTTTTTTTTACCAATTGAGTCCTAAACCTTTTACAATTATTCCCGATCAGTCCATCCGATCAAAATTGGCCACTGGCGCCGACATGGCAGCCGGCCGACGATGAAGAGCCTTTTTTAATAATATTTTATTTTTAAATTTTTTTTATTAATTCTTTTTCCTTTTTTCCTCTTTTTTTCCCTCCTCCCTCCTCCTTCCTTTGGCTCCGGCGACCAGCCAGCCGGCCCGTCACTAGACTAAGGCAATCCGGCGGGGGCGAGCCCCGCCAAACCGGGCGAGGGCTAGCCTCGTGAGGCCTCACCAGACGCGACAGTGAGCCCCCTCGCCGGATATGGCGAGGGCTCGCCCGCCGACCGCTCGCCGATCCGACAGGGTTTCGATGAGCCCCCTCGTCGGCGGTTAAAGCTCTTTCCAAGGGTAGTTTTGTCGGCGGGGCGGCACCGTCCGATCCGGCGGCGGTGGGTGGGTTGGCTTTCTTGCTTAGGGTTTTGGGGGGGGGTTGATGTTCCCGAGGTTGATCCAACCCCACGAGGGGCTCATCGACCCCGACAACTTCGGCGGCGGCGGTGGCGGGGGCCCAGGCACCGGGGGGACCCATGCCTCGTGTTGACCTCCGATCCCAAGCCACAGCTCCGCTAGACTACCGATCTCCACGAGTGCTTCGTTGACGCCATCACCTAGCTTGGCGGAGCGAGCAATGAGTCCGCGCCGGATCTAGCGAGGGCTCGCCCCGCTGGATCGCCTCAATCCAGCGATTGGCCAGCCTAGCCGGTCGCTGGAGCCAAAGGAAGGAGGGAGGAGGGGAAAAAAAAAGAGGAAAAAGGAAAAAAAAATTAATAAAAAATATAATATTATTAAAAAAAGCTCGTCGGTGCCGGCCGCCTACCACGTCAGCACCAGTCGGCCAATTTTAGCCGGATGGACTAATCGGGAATAATTGTAAAAGGTTTAAGACTCAATTGGTCAAAAAAATAAGTTTAGAACTAAATTGGCACAATTACAATAAGTTTATGACTTTTTTGGTAATTTTCCCATTTGCTTAATAAAAAAGAAAACTTCACTGCCTTAGGGGTAGTATCAATAGGCACATCCCCTCCCAAATTTGCGTAGGAGTGCAAAATGTAAGATAGGCCTCATAAGTATATAGCAGTGAGAGCCACAGAGAGTTGGCTTCGTGCATGAGCCTTGAAATTAGAATAGCCAGGTGTGTGCAAGTATTGGCTAGTTTATTTTAAGTCTTTTGAGTGTGGTGAGAGAGAATATATTATAATAATTGTGTAAGATAATTTTTTGAGTATTATAATTTTGCCATAATTTAATATAACGAGTATATCTCAAGTTGTCTATTACAATTCTCTCATGTTACCACCACAAGCTTCCGCATACCTTATAAGAGTATTAAAGAGAAGTTGCACACTCTATAGAAACCATGCTCATCCCCAAAAAATGGCTGTTTTCCTCTAAAAGTCTAACAATACTCAAAACTAAAATGACCTCTCATTAGGAGTGAGCATTTAGATTGATTCACCCCGATAATCAAACTAAACTAGCCTAACCCATTTGCTCCCAGGTTGGTTCACATGGGAATCGTGAACCTTCATAACTATGTGAGAGCCAGCCTTGTAAGGGTGATCTCTTTGCCTAGAGTGTAGCTAAATATGTATCTTCATGGTGTTGTTGTACACAACTCATAGGTTTTTGGCACTAAAAATTAAGACATTCCCTGCAAGTGCGACAATAAACTTCTATAAATTTGATAGAAAATCTTGCACTTCTTTAGGGAAAATTATCCATGAAGTTTTAAAATATATTATACAACGGCTAATTTGGCGTTTAACTTTTTTCATTCATGTCTAGCCGAAAATTGTTGATATGGATGATGTTTGCAATTTTTTAAGAATTTTCTAAATTTTTCCTTTTTTTTTTTTCTTTTTTCCTTTGTTTCTTTTCTCATCATTGCAACCAGCCAAAGGCAAAAAACGAATAAAAAAATTCAGAAAAAACTTAAAAATTTGTAAAAAATCATCTATATTAGCACCAACTATCCTACGCCATGTCATGTAGGATAAATGGCATATGCATAGTCGATTTGCAGTCAAAATTGGTTAAATGGGCTACATTGAAAAATCATTAAAAAGTTTAAAACTAAATTGATCAAATTAAAAGTTTTAGAATTGAATTAATCATCGTATAATCGGTTTTTGAACTTTTTGAATAATTATCCTGACATTTTGTCCATCATTTCTTTGTGATTATGCGAACAATGGTGATGTGAGATTGCCATAGAAATACTTGTCTTAAGAGTGGCTTAATCCATTTGCTTTATATAGATAATTCACGATTATGTACAAAAATTTAAATTAATTTTCCTTATAATAACGTTTCTTTATTTACACAAGAACATAAGAAATTGAATATATTTTATTTCGTGCAACGAACAAGCAATGTGCGTGTAACTCACATACAATTGCACAGACATGAATGAACATGTTCTTATCATTAGAAAAGATACTACCTCTTGGAATTTTGAATTTCCCTCTAAAATATGCATCTCCATATTTCACGTTAAATTGACGATTCAAGAAGAGTTACATTATTTGGGACAAGCAGACCTAACGCTCTGCACCTCCCTTGCCTCTTCTCAACCACGCACATGCACATCAGGCACTCCATGAGTGGTCCGCCACCGCACTGGGCAATGCCTAATTCCATGGATTATTCCTAGAATTTTGGCCCGCCAGGCCGAGGTGGCGGATATCATCTATTGAATACCCTACAAAAATTTAAAATTACTTTTTGATAACTAACATTTATTTATTTGCACAAGACACATAATAAATATGACACATTTTATCTTTGTACATTGTATGTGCAATGCCAGTGCACCTCGCTGGCTCTTGCACGAACACAATCTTATAATTAGAAGATACATTGAATTTTGAAATCTTGGACTTCCCTTTAAAATATGCTTAGCCATCTTCAACCTTAAATTGACAATTCGAGTAGAATTGTAGTATTCCAAGACAAGCAACCTGGCAAAAGACATGGTTGCAGCACTTCAATTACCTCGCCTCTCCTCTAACCCCAACCTCACACAGTCCCAATGCGCACTGCGCGAGTGATCCGCCATCAATACAAGCCGTTTCGAGTCCATAGGCTATTCCTTGAAGTCCCGGCCTACTACGGCGAGGTGACCAATATCATCTATCGAACTACTAATCCCCTGTATCATTTAACTCATCAACAGTTTCGTTCTTCTCTTCAAAATGTTTACTTCATTTTCATTGTGCAGCCTCCGCCTCTGCCTCCTTCGAAAATGTGTTGTCTCCGAAGAAGTCCTCGTTGATCGACTAGTGTGGGGCGACAAAGTCATTAAACCTTAGGTCGTCGCTCTCCGCCTTGAGGTGGGACCAAAGGATCAACTCGAGATTGGAGAGATCAGCATCCTGGATGAGAGCCTAGGAGAGATCGTTGGGAATGAGGATGCCATTGCCGTTCTTGTGGAAGACTTGAATTCGTGGAGGTGACAATCCTTGAGTCAGTCGCGTTCTTGTCTTCAATTCAGATTTTCTTCAATTTAGGTAAAATCAGAACATCTATTGAACCGTGTTGTCACTGAAATAAGCACGCGCAAGTGAGACGGCTAATTGGTGAACTATAGCATGTTTCGCAACTTAAGTGACCTCTTCAGGGTCTCGCTCAAAATAAGGTCCCTTTGAGGACCTTTTAAAAAAAAATATACTTTATTTCAAACGTTCATTTGAAATTTTTTCACCATCTCATAGTGTGCCTCCACACAACGCAGGAAAAATTTTAAAAAATATAAATCCAACATCAAACATTTTCTGCACTACATAATGCAATCAAAAAAATTCCTGGGAAAGAATGCCCAATATAATCCAATGCCAAGTGCTTTTGAAGTGACATACTTCAAGGACCATCGAGACGTGATCTTGTTGTCTGACGTTCTCAGCAAATGTCACTTGGCAAGTCGTGTGCTATCCCCGAAGCCCAGTTTCTTCTTTGGGCCTCTCAGAATCTAAAACTCGCCCACGGTAGAAATAGCCTGCCACGATATTGGACTCGCTATACCCTGGCCCTGAAATCCACTGCTCGTGTCTACAAATTTCTTCTTTACGAATGAAAGTGTTTTTCTCTGACCCAGCAAATTTTATAAAAATTCTACATCGTCTTCTCCATTGTGTCCTGCCCAGTGGCCAGCGAGGGTCAGCAGGCCCTTGCCTATGACCAGCGAGAGTTTGCCAAAGGCCCTGGCCGGGATTGGAAGGAAAAAAAGGGCAAAAGAAAGAAAAAGAAGAAATGTAAATAAAATAGAAAAAAATTATCCATGTCAGTATTGGCTATGCCATATAGGATGATCAGCGTCCATTTTAGCAAATCCGACTAAAATTAGCGGGATAGATTCAATTGGTAAAACGTTAAAAGGTTATGGACTCAATTGACAAAATTGAAAGGTTTTAGACTCGATTAGCCAAAAATGTAATAAGTTCAAGACTTTTAAAACAAATTTCTCATACCAATTCGAGATGCTGGTCAATCGTAGACAAGCGTTTCCGCCAAAATAAATGATAATTGATCAAAGAAATGTGTACAATTAGTCGAAACCTCCCTCTCCTGATCTCGGTAACTTTCCCTATCTTTCTTCATTTAATTGATTAAGAAAAGGATTGTGGCAAGAGTTATTTCCTTGCACTCTTAAGAGTTACTGATGTTTATCTTAAGAATTAAATCTTTTGAAGAGATATTACCATTTAGAATCCTGGACTTCCCTCTAAAATACACACGGGTTTTAATATATGCCCTTGAGAGAAAAGAAAAAAAGAAAACCTGAGCCAATCCAATCATGTTTTCAGTTCAATTTCTATGCCAGTAGAGCCATAACAAAAGCACATCCTCCATGTTAGGTTGGGTTAGGTATCAATGGAAATTCGACTCAAGCTCAACCATTGACACCCCTAAAGAGAAATATATCATGGATATATCTTTAATGGATATGCATGAGCTTTCAACATACATCATGAGAAGACTACTACATCTATAAAAGTAAGGATAATGACACAAATGATATCTAAACTTTGACTCAATGTACAATTTGATCTCAAATTTTTAACTTATCCAATATGATTCATGAACTTTAACCAATTATGTTATGCCGTTTCCGAACTTTTAATTTGTTAAATGTAATCCTTATACTTTTTTGATACATGTTCAAGTTAATCACTAGGCCATATGAAAATATAACACTGAATATTTACATATAATCCAACAACTAAATTCAACATATATCAAAAATTGAAAGTTTATAGACGATATTGCACGTTGAGTTAAAGTTCAGAGACTACATCAAATAAATTAAAAGGCTCAGAGACTACTTGTGTTAATTTCATGTAAAAATAACGTCTTCAAACTCACATTTCCCAATCACTGGGGGTTCGCCCCAGTGGCCACCCTTCCAACATGAAAATGGGAGGTGAGGGGTCAAATCCCCACCTCCCGGGGGATGGAGCAGTAGAGACGCGTAAGTTTCGAGAGGTGGGTTGATTCCTCACGCCCCCTACAAAAGCGAGTAAGACAAACAAGTGAGTGTAAAATAGGAATAGAATAATGCGATAAAAAAAAAAAAAAAAAAAAAAAAAACTCACATTTCCCGTGGACCTCTTTATTTCCTTCTACGTGGCCTATTTCTCCTCCTCTTTATCTGCTAGATCTTATGTACTCGGATATCCTGCGGAATGGTTCCTCTACTTTGCGTTATTAATATAACTGCCATTTTAGACCAAAAAAACAAAAAACAAAAAACTCACATTTCCCGTGGGATAATAAAAGATGACCATTCAATTGCCGATGCAGGCCTCATATTGTGCGGTAGGCATGCAGCCCGGTAACCAAAACTTTGTACTGAAATTCCCTAACTTATGGTGGTGGGATCCACGGACGGCACGAAAGCAACAGAGAGCCAAATAAGCCACGAAAGTCTGATGTGACACAATCATAAGAACCGAATGTTACTTGTTTTAGGTGTGGCCCAGAGGCCGAAAAATCCATCTGCTCAATAGAGATAGTTAAGGATTTTGTATAGAAAAAACTTCACATAACTTCATTTAAAAAAGGGAAAAGATCACAAAAAAACCTCAAACTTCGCCCAAAACGACAAATTTATCCCAAACTTTTTTTTATAACATTAAAAACCTCCAAACTTTACAAATCGCGACACATTTACTCCACAATGGCATTTTCATCTTATTTTTTTGTTTTTTTTCTTTTTTTATTTTTTTCTTCTCTCTTCCCTCCGCCGGCCATGGTCGCTACCCTCACCCGACGTCGACAAGGGGTGGTTGGGCAAGGGCGGTCCTCAGTTAGGTCGGGCGAGGGGTACCCTCGCCCTCGCCGGATGCCAGTTTCCCTCCATCGGCTATGGCAGGAGCCGACAGAGGGAACAGAGAAGAAGAAGAAGAAAAATTAAAAAAAATTAAAAAGTAAAAAAACCAAAATGCCCTATAGTTTTGGGCAAATGTGTCACACAAATTAAAGTTTAAGATTTTTCATGTCACAAAAAAATTTGGAATAAATTTGTCACTATGGGCAAAGTATAGGGTTTTTGGTGGTCTTTTCTCTTTAAAAAAATCACAAACTCATAAGCCCATCAGTTTTCTTTAAATTTTATAATCAAATTATTAAATTAGATGACATGTGACAATTAACGAGTTTACCAATTTAGGTTTTTATCCTCAATATATTATAGGTGTATTGGTTTATTATTTTTCAAAATAGTAATATAATTTAATGAAAATTAACGAAGTGTAAATTTATTACAAATGTACAATTTAAAGGTTTTTATTAAAGGTGAGCATGGTCCCGATTGGGCCGGTTCACCCTCTAACCCTAGGATCAACCCGCACAATGTTAGTTCTCAATTTTTGGGATCAAGGACTAATTCTATTGAGCTTGGGACCAAGGACTAGACCAACCCAATGGGTTTGGTTCGGTTCTAGGGTCAACTCGAGACCAACCGATAATTTTTTATTTAATTTTTTGTACTCTTTAAAAAAGTTATTGATGACCAAACTGACCCAATAGATTCAATTCGGTTTCAATGTCAACCCAATGCCAATCAATAATTTTTTCTTTCATTTTGTGTACTCTTTGAAAGGGCAACCAAGGACTGTACCAACTCAATAAGTTCGATAATGAGCGAGGTTAGCTAAGAAAGGCAAGCGATGAAGGTCAAGTGAGGTGAGCGTCGAACAAAATGAGTATCGAATGTCGAGCAAGGAGCAACAAGCCAAGCAAGCATCGAGCGGCAAGCAACACTAGTGACCCAAAGTGAGTGAGGTGAGTGTCGAGTGGCGAGTGAAGAAGTTGTTTATTTCGATTTTGGCAAATTAAAGACTAAGAGGACAAATAAGATAAAAGAAAACGAATATTGGAGGAGGATGCCATAAGGAGTTTTTTTATGCCTTTTTGGACGTCGTGAGGAATCCTCACAAAAACATTTTTCTTATTCGTAAATTATGACTATCGATGCCGTAAAAGACATTAAAAATCTAAGTTATAAAAAAATAATGTAAAATTACTTGAACTCATCACTAAAGAGCTGTTTAATGTTATTGACGCCGTTTATTTTAAGATTTTTTTATATAAAATAATTATATATATATAATTAGGGTTGGTCCGGGTTGGACGACTGATTTAACTCTCAAGACCAAGAACTGACCTACACAATGTTGATCCAAGAATTCTAGGACCAATGGCCGACCTAGTTTCCCGGTAACTGGACCAAGACCGGCAAGGCTGGGCCAGTCCAAGGTCAATCAAGGGTTGACCAATGCTCACCCCTAGTTTTTATTAGTAAAAAATTAATTTATAGTAAATTTTTTAGAGGTGTACTGGTTTTTGATTTTTTGTAATATTAACCCTTTAAATCAATATTATTTTTTTGTGCAAAATATGTAATAAATTCAATATGTTTTATTATGTGCATCATACGTACAATGCACTTGCAATTCCCATGCAACTTATACGCATGAACACAATCTTCTTATTAGAAGATATATTATTTTTTTAAATCTTGGAATTCCCTCTAAAATAAGCATTTACTTCTTTACCTTTAGATTGGTGATTAAAAAATGTTACATCAATCCTGGACAATTAACGGTGTCCCTTAATCTAAGCTAACAATTGCCTAGTTAGAGACGTTGAAATTAAGAGGAATCATAGCCGATACAAGTTAGAACTTATGAAAAAGGGGAAATGAGCTAGTATTTCAGAATGAACCTCCGGTGCCAAAAAAAAAAAAAAAAGACAATGGAAATCAATCATTCCATAAAGGATTTTTTTTTTTTTTTTTAAATTTGTAACATAAATTTAAGTTAAAGGACACAACAAGAAGTGCCATATAATTCACATAACGATCACTTGAATATTATAACTTTAAAAAATCTTTCATTTGAGTTAAGTCACTAATAAATATGACCGGAAAATATGGGGAAAATTGTCCAAAAAATGTTACACCAATTGGACATTCATTAATTCAGTTTGAAACCTTTTAATTTTGTTAATTGAGCATTAAATATTTTCATATTTTCCAAATTGAGTCCATCTGATTAATTTTGACTAGAAATTATTGACGCAAACACTAACTATACCATGTAAGATAGCTAATGCTAACTTTGATAATTTTTAATAATATTTTAATATTTTTTGAATTTATTTATTATTTAGTCACTTTTCCTTTCTTTTCTTTTTTCTCCTTCTCTTCTTCCTCCTCTAGCTAGTCATTAGGCCTCGACAACTAGCCGTGAGTGAGACTTAAGAGGGTAAGCCTCACCCGAGATTGGAGAGGTCGAGCTTTGCTAGAGGCTAGCGAGTTTGGCCGGTCGCTAATGCCGGATGATCAGCTAGAGGAGGAAGAAGGGAAGGAGGAAAAAAGAGAAATAAATAAAGAAAAGAAAAAAAAAATAAAAATATTTTTATTAAAATATTATTAAAAATTATCTATATCAAGCATCGCCATACCCGCATTCACATCAACAATTTCTTACTAAAGTTGGTAAGATGAACTTAATTGATAAAATGTGAAAAGTTAAAACTCAATTAGCAAAATTAAAAAGGCTTATGCTTGAATTGACAAAATTATAATATAGGATTTCTTTGACATTTTTCCCAAAAATACAACGTGTCATAGTTTCATGTAAACCGTCCATGTGGCTCATTGTGAAATGAAGCCAGCAAAATCCAGCCTAAAATGACATCGTTTTACACATTAGTTTGCAATAAATTATCGAATTGAGGCTAAATTAAGTATGTTCTTTAAATCATGTTCTTTAAATCCTAACCCCAAATTCAGGAATTGAGGTAAAATCACCATTGGAGAGATTCTTAAGTTTTCTCATCACTCTCTCTGTGAATTAACTCTGTATCACCGCCCCCACCTAATCTTCACTGCTTCAAATGTTAAGAACTCCTGTTATCAAAACGAATCCCAACACTGCATTTGCAACTTCAAGTGTAATATACAAGTTGACAGGTCCCAAAACCCGAATGAGAACAGACCCAAAATAAATAAATAAACTCCCGGGGAGATACTTCCTCTTGAAATGGCCATGGACTTTGCAACCATATCAACTTGCAATCGAAAAGAAGAGTTAAAAAAGGGAGACTTGGTTCAAATATTTTGCACTAGAACATCGAGACACTGCAGAATGAGGAACTCAATAATAAAGGAGCACGGATGAATTTCATCCCGTCCATCACGCGTGCAATACACATGCGATCCACATGCACTGCGTCACTTTTTGGAATCTTGGACTTCCCTTTAGAATATGCATCTCCATATTTAACTTTAAATTAGAGTCGAAAAAATTGTCCAAAAAATCTTAAACCTATTATAGTTTCATCAATTCAGTTATAAACTATTCAATTTTACTAACTAAGTCTTAAACATATTCAAGTTTTGCTAATCAAGTCTATCCAGCTAATTTTGGTTAGAAATCATTGATGTAAACGCTAGTCGTCCTGCGTGCCACGACCAGCGGTAACGTATACAATTTTTAGTAATACGTCAACACCCTTATCGGCCATAGGCGAGGGTATCTACCATTGCCCAAATGCAAGTGAGGGCGCCTCACATGTGGCCGGCAAGGATAGTGATGCCCTTGCCTAGGGTAGGCAAGGCGACCAATGACCTCACTAGCCTAGGGTTAGAAAAAATATTCAAAAAAAAAAAGGAAAAACAAAAAATTCAAAAAATATTATTAAAAATTGTTTATGTCTGATCATGCCACATATGACACCTAGCATCCATGTCAATAATTTTTAGCCAAAATTGACCTAATGTACTCAATTAACAAAACATAAAAATGTTTAGAATTCACTTAGCAAAATTAATAGGTTTACGAATGAATTGACAAAAAGTGGAATAGATTATGACTTTTGGACAATTTTCCCAGCGATTCACCGTAATTTAACTCGGGACAATCAATGTTACGCCAAGGTAAAAAAAAAATGCCACAAATACCGTAACATAACATAATGCTTATTTCAATATTATAATTTTTTTTAATCATTTGAATGTCACATAAAAAAAACTCAAGCACTTTGTACCTCCAACATATTTCGATTTGACATTTAAAAGAAAAAATTCAAACCAATGGGAACAAAGGACGAGATGACGGGGCATTTGTAACTGAAACGATATCATTTCATCTTAGGAAAACTGATTCCTAGATCCCTTCAATTACAATGTCAATTCCGACTATTAGGAGGCATCCATGAAACCTTGTCCTGCTCCTACTTTCTATTGCAATTTCAGCATCTTATTTTTCCCAAATTCCTCAATTGTGGATTGGGGAACAGGACAATTTTAGTTTCAATTTGTTAATTTGGGGCAAAATAAGTATGATGTACAATGCCGTTCAACTTTATAATTTTACTTCGTTGATGAGCCACATCGGATGTTTTAGGATTTTCTAGGCACCAAAACGATTGATTTTTCACTAAAGTGACAATCAATTGATCAGGAAAAAGAAAAAAAGAAAGAGAGAAGTTAAAGCATTAAAGTGTATAAAGTAAGATAGTCATGACATTTGCAGTATCATTTTTTCATCATGCCACGTCAAAGAAGTTGGGAATATTATCTGACCTACCTCCCCAAAACAAAAAAAAAAAAAAGGAAGTTGGGAATGGAGTGGAGAAGCAAAAGATATCCACGATCCATTAATGGATTATGTAGACGGTTGATAACGGTGAGCAGGCGCCAATGGGCAAAGAAGATAATGTTGGGAATCATAGCCTATACAAGTACCAAAAAAGGTGGAACGAGGCCGTGTTTTAGGATAAGCCTCCGATGCCGGAAAAAAACCGGATAATGTTTTTATCTATAAAGGAATCTCTTTTAAGTAAAAGTTGTATCTAAAGTTTTAAACGATTAATATCATTGAAAAACTCAAAATTAATGTAATTATAACAAATTTATCTTAAATTAATTTTTTTACCATCAAAAACCTCAAATCGAGTGATAAATTTACCCTTATCCACTAAATTTTACCAATAACTTATGACATTTGAAGGGTATACTACTTTGAGGTATTAATTTGTAATTTTTTGTAGTATTATTCAATTTAATGAAAATTAATAGAAGGTAAATTTGTAACAAATGTACTGATTTGGGTTTTTTAGTGATCAAAAAATTAGTTTTAAATAAATTTATCACATATGTACCAATTTAGAGTTTTACATAATTAAAAAATTAATTTGAAATAAATTTATCATAAATATGTTAATTTGGGGTTTTTTGTTTTATAAATTTAATTTTGAACGGGATGTTCGCTGATAGAAGAAAGACGAAGATTCAAAAGAGAGCCAAGTCTCTACTGTGACTGGGGACCTCTTTTTTAGTCCTTGAGAAAAAGCTGCAGCTTTATCGCGGTAGTTGTTAGAGACGTGAGATTTTGCCATTTTGGAGGTCGGGTCGTGCTCAAGATGTGGACACCACAAAAGTTATGTTGCGAGAAGGTGATTGTGATGGATTTCAATATTCTGCTTATTTTGCAAATTACGAATTATTTGAAAAGTGTTTTTCTAAAATTGACATATTCTATCATTAAAAATAATTAATTAATAAAAAGTATTTATATTATTGATAATAATTTATTTCTAAACATCTTTTGTGGACGACGAAAATATTCGCTAATAATTTATTTTTATAAGCGGTATAATTAATTATTTTAAGAAAATATTTAACTCATCCATTCTTCACAAAACATATAGCTCATATTGATAATTGAGGCTACCCTCTCTCAAAAGGTTTTTGGTGACCTGTTGAACTATCTAGAGTCAACACGCGTTATTGGAGGTTCTTGGCTTTCTTCAAGAAAACTACGTTGCTGCGAACTAAAAGGCTTTGCTTAATGAACTAAACTGAAGTGAAAGCTTACCCCAATGTAGACGGTGGCATCAAGTTGTGCCAAGTATATGATGTTGCAAGTGTTGTTGAAGCTATTAACTGGATATGGAAAGTTACTTTCGGGACTTGGAAACCAAGATGTTGTTTGGCAACGCTCCGGGGAACACGAACACTTATTTTTATTCTTTTTTTTTTTTATGCCTAGGGAACCTCGTATATCAGGTAGCCGGCGGGTAAACCCTGGGGCGACATTAGCGAAAAACCCACCACTCCGACGTCGCGTTTAAGATCCCGTGCGTCCTGCGGAATTTGAAATCCCTCCATCCTGGATAGACTTCATGGGGGCTCTTATCCAGCTAGGCCACCGTAGGCGGTGGTCACTTATTTTTATTCTTTTGTTCCCCATAACATAAATAAAATAAAAACGTGTTTGGTAATTTTTTTATTTCCAATAATAGATTTGGAACAAAAAGAATAAACAAAAACGAAATTATTTTTTGTTTCTGGGAACAACTCAAAAAACAAGTTTTTCTTTTTGCTTCCTTTCTTCCATTTCTTTTCTTTCTTTTCTCTTCGTTTCTTCTTTGCCTAGCCGGTCGTTGGCCACGGCGATGGTTGATGATTGGCTAGATGAGGCCTGATGACCTCGCCACAACCTTGCCGACCCTTGGCAAAGTCGCCCCAAGCTCACTAGCCATTGGCAAGGGTCCCTTGAGCCTCGCCCAACCACTATAAGGTTGGTGTTGCCGTGGTGGCATCACCTAGCCTCGCAATGACTAAGCAAGATTGAGCCTTGCCAATGGTCAGGTGAGGCCAAGCCTTGCGCAGAGCTAAGGCAAGGGGGACCTCGCCATGGCTAACAAGGCTCCCTCAAGGTTGTCGATCTCGTCAACCCTCGTGTGGCTGGTTGTCGACGGCCATGGCCAAGGTTGGCAACTTGTTAGAGGAAGGAGAAGAAAAAGAAAAATGTAATAAAATTATTAATAATTTAAAAGAAATTTCAAGTCACAAAAATATTTGAAGTCGTACAAAACATATTTCTTTACTGGGAACATAAATTTTATATAGTTACTAAATGTTTTAAAAAACTTATAAATTGTTCTCGAGAACGAAAATAGATTTTTTTTTTTGAATTTTTTTTTTGAAAATAAATAGTTCTTAGGAACATAAACGTTACTAAATGTACCATAATATTAGGAGGTGTGTTTATTTCACTAAGTTCTTCACGATAAAAGGAGAATATTTTCAATATAAATCATTTTAAAGAAAATGATTAATTTTTATTTATTTGTTTATTTAACGAAGTAATTTCCTTTTTGCTATGAGGGAAAGTCGTTTTCCTTAATCTAAATTTGTTTTCAATCCATAAAAAACGTTTTCTACGCGTGATCAGTTTTCTGTCATTCAAATACCAAAAAGTCAAAAAATTAATTTCTCGAAAACGGCTTTTCTTTTAAAGAAATAGACACTGAGGTCATGTCGCTATTTGTAACGTGTATTAATCGGTAGAGATGTCCATTCTTGGGCAACTGGGTCCTAACCTGAGTTAGAAGCTGGATGGGTCCTTTACGGGTGGCGCTTCTCCCCGCAATTCCCTCTTTTGAGTTTGATGCTTTTTGACATTAAGCATATGCCTCTATAATTTGTTGATGGTTTACTTTAATTAGCTATTATTACTTTAATTCAAAGTAAAAATATTTAGTTCTAGAAACACAAGATCATAATGAAAAAGTGGTTTTGTTCATTTCGTAATGAAGGAAATGAAATCAAGATCAAGTAAAAAAGAAAAGGACATTTTTGAAAGGAAAAAAATGAATGCTTATAATGGGAAAATTATTCCAAAAGTCATAAATTTATTGTGTGGTGATCAATTCAATCCTAAACATTTTGACAATTTAGTCATAAGTCTTTCAATTATATTAATTTAATTCTAAAATTTTAACAAATTTTCAATTTAGTTTTAAATCTTTTGATTTGCCAGTTTAGTCATTTATGCTAATTTTGGTTATAAATCGTTGACATGATCATATGTAAAAATCAGCCATGTTGCTGCACAACACTAAAGTTGACAACCTTGCAGTTTTTTTAGTTTTCTAACGGGCCAATTTCATAAAAAGCATGAACTTTAGGTGTTATCCTAAATCTAGCCTGAACTTTATTTTGTTTCGAAAAAAATAATGAACTTTAACTTTATTTTATTTGAGAAAAAATAAAGTAAGTCAATTATAAATAGGCTTCACATTTCTATTTAACTACAAGATGTAACTTTAATATATTGCTTTAAGACAAAATCTTTTTCTTAAAATTCTTGCCAATTGTTAATTGATGGCCCTAGCTATGCCCCTCATATTTGGGACAATACTGGTTTTACCATAAAATTTATGGAGAGCAAATTTAAATTTTTTTATCGAAGCATTGATTTGCTATGTTGGAAATTATTGCTAACGTGGAAATGCCATGTCGGATGATTATGGAATGAGGGTTAACGGAGGGTCATATTTGAGACACGAGTGAAAGTTTGTGTTTTTTTATAGATAAAATAAAGTTCAGTCTAGATTTGGGACAATACCTAAAGTTCGTGCTTTTTTTTTTTAGACAAAATAAAGTTCGGGCCAAATTTGAGACAACACTTAAAGTTTATGCTTTTTTATTTAAACAAAATAAAGTTCAGGCCAGATTTGGGACAACACCTAAAGTTCGTGTTTTTTTTATGGAATTGGCCTGTTTTCTAATTCTAGTTCTCTTTTTACCTTTTATTCTCCACTAATGAGGGCTCTAAGATTGGCAAGGGCTGCCCTCACTAGGGAAAAAAGAGAGAAAAATATAAATTTTTTAAAAGATAAAAAAATTGCAAAAATAATCTATGTTAGCATTGGTTATGTTACGTATGCTAGCTAACACAAGTGGTAGAGACTTCAGCTTAGCCAATAAGGATAGGACTTAATTGGCAAATCGCCAAAATGTTTATGACTAAATTGATAAATTATTTCAATATTTATGATTAAATTAACATAGCAAAAAAGTTTATAACTAAATTGGTCATTATATAATAAGTTTAGGATTTTCTAAACAATGTTCCTAATCACAACCGCAAGCCATTGCACAACCATCAACCGCAATTGAACCACCACATCATGGCAGCTTGGGGCTAGCAACAATCACACTTGAGGTCGATGACCACTGTGGGATGCTAGTCTAGCATTGGATTCAAAAATTGAAAGGATCATGGACAAAAAAAGCAAACCTAGCAAGAAAGATGGATTTGTGTTGGCCGACACCATTGTCGTGATCTCAATGAATGGTTAAGTAAGAATGCAATGTGACCACCACCGCAGTGGTTCTTGGGGTTGGCAATCACCTTTGTGGTCGTGGATTGATGCCATTCTCCACGAATTTATAAAACAAAACCCTAGGATGCACCCGGGAAAGCAAATCTCGTGCTTAGGCGATGCAACCCCCATAATTTCTAGTGATTTTCGCTTGAGCGCACAGTTACGACCACCATGACAATGGTCCTTAGAATCGGCGACCATTGTCATAGTCAAGAGTAGAGTGCAAGAGATCTTAGCATCCACCAAATGGTGGTAGCTCAAGGACATGACCAAAACATGTCCTTCGACCCGATAAAGAGGTGAATCATCCTACCTCGGATTTTGTCTCCGTGACCAAACAAGGCCTAATGACTCGACCAAACGAAAGAATTTGTCGGCCTCAACGCCAGAAAAAGCCGTGAACATGCAGCGGGGGTGCCTTCCGAGACGTTCAAACCGCATCGTACATAAAGAAAAAGCGCGAGGAAAAAAAGGCTCCCGCCCTCACCACCCGCTCGTCCAATGGCAAATCCCTGTCGAAGCTTGAACCGGAAGGTGTCGCGGGCCCCGCCACTGCCCCCAGTCGCAGCGTGTACAGCAGCAGCAGCACTGCCCGAGATGCCGCCCGAGATGCGCCAGAGCACGCAATGATGACACCTGAACTAGTGAACTCACTTGTTTTGTTCCCCAATTTTATATCAATTGATGGACCGGACATGGCATTAACTTCGTCTCACAAGTCATCATACCCAGAACCATCTCCCTCTCTCCTCTCTCCGTTCTCACAAAGAGAGAGAGACAGAGAGTTACCACTTACCAGTGAGCGTGAGCAAGTCCCTGACATTTTTTTTGTGTTTCTTTTTGCAGTGGGGATGATGGGTTGCGTTGGGCTTCAGTAGATTCTTGAGCTCGGTTGTCACCCAACAACAGGATCCTTACCTTCATTTCGTCATCTTGCTCTGCGCTGGCCTCGCCCCTCTCTCTTCTTCTCCTCTCTTTTTTCCTTTCCATTTTCTTTTTGTTTGCTTTAGAAATCCATTATCGTTCACTTCTGAGCCCGCTTTCCGTTTTCCCTCTTCCATCTGGCCTTCCCTTTATTCGCTTCCGCTTCAAATCTGGTTTAGGTTTTTGGCTTCCTGACTTGCTGTCTTATTCTAGCTCGAACCCACCATACCCATTTTCCAAAATGAATATATTCTCTCTTATTTGCGACTTTCCAGTTACTTCCTTTACCATATTCTGAAGAATATGTGATGTGGGTTTTGAGCTGATTTTCGCCTAATGCAGCGGATACCCACTTCTGCTCTCGTTTCTCTTACCAAGTATCAGCGAAGATTCTGCTCTGTTATCTTCTACTTCAGAGTTTCCGAGTTGCTCAGTTTCCCCACTTCACTAGGCTGACTAGATCCCTGGTGGAATTTCTGCTTTGTCTCAGTTTTGCTTCTGGGTCTGCATACATGAAGTAAAGTCGTGGCTTCTGAGCTGTGTAAGCAACATTTCAAGTTCTTTTCGCCGACCAGAGTTCCTATTTTGAGGTATCAATCGCTTGTGATGGGGTGGCTGGTGTCTCTGGGGTTGGCCTGGGTGTTGTCGCTCTCAATGGTGTGCTCAGTCAGTGGGATAGGGGCTAACTGGGGTACTCAGGCCTCGCACCCTCTCCCACCAGCAAAGGTGGTGAGGATGCTGAGAGAAAATGGCATCCAAAAGGTGAAGCTTTTCGACGCGGACTATGGGGCGTTGAGAGCTCTGGGAAGGACGGGGATTGAGGTCATGGTGGGGATTCCCAACGACATGCTTCTTCCTTTTGCGAGCAGTGTGAAAGCTGCTGAGAGATGGGTGTCCGAGAATGTCTCCACTCACATCACCCGCTCTAATGTCAACATAAGGTATTCTGTGCCTCACCACCTTTGCCTGTCTAAAATCTTCCCGATTACTTGTTGAGTTGGAATTAGAATGCGTCTGGAAATGGAAGGGGCAAGCTTTCTACTGTTCATGGCAAGTGTGAATGATATAAAGTCTAGGTAGATTTTTTCGTTCTGCAAGAGGATTCGCTCTGCAAGAGGGACCGTGCGACGGACCCAATATTTACTTCACACATATCTCTCCATTGGAGTTGAAATTTTAACGCTTGTAATTAGTACCGGTACTAGTCAAGTAATGATGTGCTCATTTGTCCTGGTTATGGGTTATATGGGAAACGTTTAGATAATATTCCTGAATGATTTGAGAGGTGTTTAGAATGTAGATATGATTACCCTCAATTTTGATGATAATTGGAACATGAAGGAAGATTAGGTTAAACAAGATGGCCTGCAATGTGAGAGTGAGGTAGATTGGATGAGCAGCTGCAGTTTAGTCATGAATCCAGGGAAGAGATCTTGCTGGAAACAGAACAAGAAACCGGTTACTTCTAAAGATAATTAATCATTTGGATGTATGTAGAATTCATGTGAAGCTTTTTTCTGATAATGCGAAACTAATAAGTCGAATGATTGGATTAGGGCATTCTCTCGTGCTCATTGCGAACTGATTGTAGGACTTCACAGTATGTGGGTTGGAAGTTAATATAAGGCAAGCGATTGTCTTGTATCAGATGTGAAGAGTTTTTGTAATAATCTTGAAAAATTACTTGGAAGGACGATCAATTTGGATGGGATGTATACAACTAGAGAATGAACTGATTGTTGATGGCTTCAAAGACAATGCAGATGGTATATTTGAAACTTACAAATTGAGGCCGATAAAGTTAAGCACATAGTCTCATATCATGTTTTTATAGTTACTTATCTGTATTTTGTGGTTCCTCATATGATTTAGAGTTCACTTGTAGTTTTTTGTGCGATAATTTTGATGTTTTGCTGTGACATATATGCGGCTCATTAAGTATTTAGCAAATGATAAATGTGCTCTATTGACTTTTCAGAGTCACGCTATACGGCGCTTTATGTTTTAATTTCAGTAGAATTGAAGTCTTGTATAAATTAGTTTTTTTTCTAAAAATTAGAATGATTCTCCTTGAAAACCTTTGTATTTAAACTCTATTGATGTTCCAAGAAAGCTTTGGAAGCAAAAGCCAGATTATTGAAAGTTACTGAAGCACTATTGTGCTGCTACTTCAAAATCAGCTTTTGATTGCTTCAGTTTCCATCTGCTTTTGCTTTTGAAGCCTTGTGAAACTTGCCACTAATGCTACTGTCACTTTCTGAAAACGGAAGTAGCTTTTGGAAATTCCTCCCAATTATGTACTTGGAATATTAGTGTCAATGATTCCCCCTTTACAGCTTAAGATTCTGTATTGTAGGGCTTGAACCAGAACTGAGGGAATTTATCACTAATGCTTCATTTAGATACTATAATCAACTGAGGGTCTTAAGTTTTCCTGCATAATTTTTAGTTTTCACTGTAGGAATTGGGTTCAAGCTTTCCCTAGCCCCTTCTCATCATTGGACTCCTGACGTATACGAAGTAACAAGAATTCAGTTGTCGTGTATCCTTAGAGTGGATTGACAACATAATTTCCCCCTTACTTCAGTTGTTTGTTTAGTCGTATTTTACTTTGATGGGTCTAGTGGTTCCTATGGGATAAACGTAGCTGCTAAAGCACACACATATAGGACGTTTATTCTTCAAGAATTACAGTTAGGGGATACAATATTTTGATAGGCTAACTGGTTCATGTTTGGAACAACTCATGAATTTGTTGCTTTGATTTTGTAGAACAATCATTTTATATACCTTCTACCTTTCTGTGATTCACATTGGAGGATTCTAATATGCCTAGATTCAAGCATGGGTTCCATTGTCATCCATATGTGTTGAAAGATTTTATTTTATTTTATTTTTTGTACTTTTGTAGCCTATTGTTTCCTGATACCTAAGCTGGAGGGTTATCATTTGGATGAAACAAATGAAATCCATTATACATGGCAGTGCGGTAGTTTGATGGGGTGGATGAAAGCTTTGTGCTTGAGTAGCAGTTAGGAATATCTATATTAGATCAATATGAGGCATTACTTGAACTTTTTAGCTTATTGTAATAATACAAGAACAATATAAGGTAAAGTTCCTTTCCTTTCTGCCTCGTTTTACACACTGAAGTTCCGAGGCAGAGCCCTTGTCCTTTATAGCAAGAAGTTCTGTGCTTTCCGCCTTAGCCATTGAAACAGGGTCAGTTGCACCTCCTCCATCAATAAAGAAAGCGCTCTACTCTCTTATTATCCTTCTTATTCTCCATAGTGGGGCTCATGTGGGGTTGACCCTCTGGAGTTAGAAATGCAACTTTATAGTATTATTCCATGGGCATATGGAAAAGCTACCAAGATATTTACATGGCACAACAAATAATGCCTAAGAGAGATGGATATACATTCTGTACAAGCAATGGTATGAAAACATAAGAAGGTTGCTATGCCCATATCATGAGTTTGTAACTGCTCAACTGACTTACCCTCTTCTTTTTCTGCCAATTATGTAGATAAAAACGGTCAATATGCATGTTGAATTCTAGTGGGCTCGTCAAAATTCTTGGCATAACTTACTGTGGTAGCAGATCATCCCAATCGTGGAAAGGTTCCAGTGAGAGATAGCAATTCTTGTAGCAACTATAAAAGATGGAGAGGTGCAATTGGGGGTTGGTAATGGAAGAGCAGCAGTCATAGAAAGGAGAAATGAGATCAGATCCTGTGCTTTTGATGTGGCCAAATTCAGTGAACTAAATCTTATGGTTGTTTCAGCAAACCAATGCTGCAGCTGCTAAATTCCATTGGGTTTTTTTCATTGTTTTTCATTCCTCCTTTTGTGACCAATGCTGCAGCTGCTAAATGAGATCAGATCCTGACTTATGTTGTTTAGGCAAATGCTCGTACCCTCACATTTTCTTTAACTTCATTCTTCTGCATAATAGTCACTGCATCACTCGTGCTAGCATCTTATGGACAGATCAAAATGGATAAAAGTTGTCCTTTCATGAATAAGGGGCTTACAGCTAGCTTTGTATCATGGCACCCTTAAATACAGTTCTGCTTCATGAGGTCGTTGCCAACAAAAAGAGTTAGTTTCTTCAGAAATTGATCAGCTGATGATTCCAAATGTCTTCTGCTTTTCTGATTTCCTTATGTTATATTTCACCTGACTAAAGTCGCAAATGCTCTCTTTGTTGCATGTTGCTGGTTAATTAACTAGCATTTTGTCAGTTAATGTACCACATGCCTTTTATCTTGTTGAAAATCAGTCATTAGGACTTGAATGACATTCAGCCAAATGGTGATTGTTCCCAGTTTTTGAGTTTAATACTTGCTTTTGATTTGGGTTGATTTTTGTCTTCAACGGAGTGACAATGGCCCACGTATGATCCAGAAAGGTTAAAACTCACTCCATGTGACACTTGTTATGTTTGGTTTTTTATTTATTTTTGTCCTTAAATTTTTTCCTTGTGCTCCTGAGTAAGGATATTCTTGGTAAGGTCTAATATATATTTGATTCGAGACTTTGTTTCGCCCTTTTCCCTTCCAGCTCCTATGGGCTGTGATTTTATTGGTTGGCTCTTAAAGAGTACTTTTCTTCGGTCATGTGGTGAGCTTAACCAAGAGATCCATCTTATGACATGTAGGTATGTTGCTGTTGGCAACGAACCTTTCCTGAAAACCTACAACGAAAGTTTCATCAAGACAACCTATCCGGCCCTTCAGAATGTCCAATCTGCCCTCATAAAAGCTGGCCTTAGCAGCCAAGTGAAGGTTACTGTCCCCCTCAATGCTGACGTCTATGCTAGCTCAACTGGCTTACCATCTGGTGGGGATTTTCGTGCAGACATCCAGCAGTTAATGATCCAAATTGTCAAGTTCTTGAGTGATAATGGGGGTTCTTTCACTGTGAATATCTACCCCTTCATTAGTCTCTACACTGATGCCAACTTCCCTGTGGAATATGCCTTCTTTGATGGCAATGCATCCCCTATAGTGGATGGCAGCGCAACGTACTATAACATGTTCGATGCTAATTATGACACGCTCGTGTGGGCCCTGCAGAGGAATGGCTTTGGGAACTTGGCCATCATAGTTGGAGAGATCGGGTGGCCCACTGATGGGGACCGGAATGCAAATGTGGTCTATGCCCAGCGCTTCAACCAAGGCTTCATGTCCCACATATCAGGTGGCAAAGGAACTCCCATGAGACCAGGACCCATTGATGCATACTTGTTCAGTCTGATTGATGAGGATGCTAAGAGCATTGAGCCGGGAAATTTTGAGCGTCACTGGGGAATTTTCAGCTATGACGGGCAGCCGAAGTACGTGTTCAATCTTGGCACCACCAATTCCAAAGGCTTGATTCCTGTACGAAATGTGACCTATCTCGACCTGAAGTGGTGTGTGCTGAAGCCGTCGGCCAACCTCACAGGTGATCAAATGGCGCCAAGTGTGAGCTATGCATGTTCGAGGGGCGATTGCACTAGTCTTGGTTACGGGACGTCTTGTGGGAATCTAGATGCTGAAGGGAACATCTCGTATGCATTTAACAGTTATTACCAGATAAATAATCAGCTTGACAGCGCTTGCAAGTTTTCAGGCTTGTCGATGATCACTAGGACAAATCCTTCAGTAGGGACTTGCAGATTCAACACCATGATCCAACCCTATTATGCGAGTGCGGGAAGGCTACATGGCTATCTTGGAAATGTATTCGGGTCGTCACTCAGCCTGATTGTTTTGTTACTGATGATTCTGTGACACTTTATTTCTAAGTTCACAAGGTACCAATTTTTTTCCCCAAACTATTTTTCTCTGGTCCTAGGATAGCGGGAGTCGTGCTAAATTGATGATGTAGTTGTACCTCAAATTTTGCAATGTAGGCGCATGGGTTTAGTACAGAGTCCAATTGATATATGACTCTGTGTCTGCATAACTTTGTCAGCACCTAATCTTAATTAAACAGGATTCAGTTGAAGGCCATTGCATAGAGACAAGGATGGCATCAACGCTTGATTCACTGTTTCAGTTGGCAAATTGATCAGTGGATGAGGCAAGATCATCGTTGTCACAATGCATATCACCAGGATGAGGCACAATGCGAGGGTTACTTAGAAATATGTTGTCTTGGAAAAAAAGAACATGAATTGTCTTCCTTGCTCTTCCTTAGTGTGTACGCAGCGAATGCATACACAAGCGCACGCAATATGTGCGTGTCCTATTTCTTGGGTAGCAGGGGTTTGTTTCTGGGTCTTCAGCTGTGCCCTACTCATGCTCTTCCGCGCTCATGATAGGTCTGAATATCAAGAGGCGATGCATTGTTGACAACGAATGGCGGATGAGCTCACGGATGGAGCTTTGTCAAGTCTAAGAACATCTATTTGTGATTTTTTGGGATCAGTTTTGTTTTAATCACCTGTAACCCGCCTACTTGTCTTGCTTCAGGCTTGGCGAAATGCCTTTCCTTTTGTAAGCGACAGTGCTCTAGCCATTCTTGTTTTCTTTGTGGCGCGTGTGGTCGTTCTGTACCAATCAGGTGCCAACTCTATAGGAGATGCGCTCCCATGAATTGAGCACCCGATTTGGAAACATTTCAGTGAACTTGAGTAGAAGGAGCAAATAAGAATAAGATCTCCTCTTAAGCCAAAAAAGAAGAAAATCAATAGGATTTTTGGGACTTAAAAGGTGGATAAAGAGGCTTTTGATAGATTCTCCCATTGAAGGAGTGTTGTCTCGTTTGAAGGCTCTTGTTAAGTGCAGTTCAAAATGCCATCGGGATCATGTTACTTCACCGTAATGCTAAGTTTTCACCAGATTGAACCATGAAGGTTGCTTAGAAATCATTGGCTTTGATAATTGTTGGGGCATACAACATTTATACAAGGGGATCAATAAGAAGTTTATCAATAAGAAGAAATTTTGAGTCTGAATTTGTCAATATATCCAGTTGAATTCACCTAATTTAAATATAAACTAATGCGTTAAGGTTAACTATAGTATATCAATTAGTCTACACTAGGTCAATTCTTCGGGTGGAACTTTTTTTACACAAAGCATACTTGCATCTCAACATGTTCTTTACTTATAGAGGCTATTGAGTAAGGGAGGTATCGGTATATTATCATAAGTACTTTGTCTTTCACTGTTTCCTTGCCACGATTCTAATGTCAAAGATGTCTTGGTCAACATAGATAGGATGCGCTTGGTGTGAGTAGACTAGATATGATCCAATTTTTCCAAGACTTTATGGCAAGCATTACTTATATGAGCAAGTGTATTAAATCGCTCGATAAGATGAGTGGGCTTATGTAGGTCCGGTTCCACATTACAATTTTTCCTAATTTAGATAGATAATTTATCTTAGATTGGAGTAACTTTGCCGTTAGAATCAATACAATCCTCAAACGATCATAAGTTCTTTCAAAACTGTACAATAGCAATAATCATCAAATTGTTCTTCATTTTTATCTTGCATTTTTTGAATTATGACATCTATCCTTTGCAGTCCGCACCATCAAATTTGTAAAGCTCCTGTAACTTTCGACATGAGGTGTCAAAAAGAGCTGATGCCCACGAGTTGCTCACCCTTTATTGTGTATTAGATTCCCATACTCAAAAGTAGCAAACAGCAGGTTCTTGAAAATCTCATGATGCAGAGTAGAATCTTTAACTCAGGATGAGAGGGAGATGCTGATGGTTTATGTTGTGCTATCTTTCAGGAGTAATGTCAAGTTCATCTCAACATCATCATCGAAGACAATGATGCCAATTCATGGGCAAAAGTGTGGCCACACATATGCCCCTGTTCCATTCATTCAGCTATCGTCACCAACTTAAAACTCCACAGTTCATCATCAGAACAACAGGCTTCATCATCATCTTTCTTCTTCTTTCTCCCTCTGAACTTTGCCGATGACGCCCTGCTATTCGCAACCTATAGCACAAGACAGGACAGGGGCCATTTAGAATCCACAAGTTGTGGAGGTTTCTGTACAAGGGCCTCCTTCAGCCTCGCTTCCTTCACTAAAAGCACCCGTTCTTAGGCCTTCCGAGGTTCATATCCTTTCTTTGTTTTGGCCGAACACTCTTGGCACAGGTTATTGAACTGAAGGTACGCGTCCACTGCAAGGCCCGTGAGAAAAGACAAACGGGAAGCCATGTGCAAAAAACCAGAGGCATGCTACTAATTTCTTGATCCCCGCTCTTCTTGTCATTATGCCTGTTGGTCCCGTTTGTCCTCTAGTGTCACGTGTAAGGTCTTTCGCTCGACTGTCCTACATACAATAAGGAGGGTAAAAGATGCATGTTCGACATGCATTGTCGGGGAAAATTGTCAAAAAAATGATAGACCTATGCACTGTAACCTATTCAATCTCAAAACCCTTTAATTCTGTTAATCTTTTTTCACTCCACTTTTACTTGTGCCAATATTTGTTTGATTGGAATAGTAGTTTTATGCATTTTCATTCAATTTTGAGTTATTGACATTTTCATATTTTACCAATTGAGTTCATTCGTCCAATTTTAATTGCTAATCGCTAACATAGACATTGTCGTCCCACGTGAAACGTTTGGCGTTGATGTGGGCAAATTTTAAATTTTCTTTTTTTTTTCCTTTCTTCCCCTCCAATGCCTCAAGCGAGCGCTGGCCTCCTCAAATTGGGTGAAGGTGGTCCTCATAGGCCTTGGCCAAGTATTGCCCTCACCCGCCTAGGTGAGGACAAACCTCATTAGGCTAGGGGATGGTGACCCTTGGTTGAGGCTAGCGATAGTGGCCTTCGCCTAAGACCAATGACTTTTGCTAGCCATTGATGAGGCTTGGCATGGCTAGTGGAGGGAATAAGAGAAAAATAAAAAATAAAAGAAAAAAGAAGAGAAAAGGAAAAAGAGAAAAAAAAGTAAAGAAAAAAAAAAAGATTTAAAATATTAAAATATTATTAAAAATTATCAATGTCGGTCTTAATTGTGCGATGGAGGATAGTCATTATCCACGTTAATGATTTTTACCAAAATTGGTTTGGATGAAGACTTAATTGACAAAACGTGAAAATGTTCAAAACTTAATTAGTACAGTTAAAAGTGAAGCAAAAAAAACAAAAATGACATGATCAAAAGGTTTAAAAATTAATTAGTAAAAAATATAATAGATTTATGACTTTTTAGATAATTTTTCTTGCATTGATAACATGATTCCAGTTAAGTAAAGTACGATCCATATACTTCTAATTGACTCAAAGTGAAAGGTGGGAAAATTTCACACCAAATCACTTGGCATCCTTGAAACGAAATGCTTAGGGCTCTTTCATCCTTTGATTTGTACAAGGGGGAATTGCCATGGACTGCTAGTAATTTTCCTTCATACTTTATGTTAAGCAGTTGTCGGTTGATTTAGGTACGCCTTTATCAAGTGCTAGAAGCGTGTGCGAATTTTAAAAGCAAGATGGTTCGTGAAAATCATCCATTTGAAACAGATACAGCGACAAATGCATACAGGGGCTACTGGCGAGGATATGGATTGACACCTCGTAGATTGACAGTCTCGGGCTATGTCAAGCAAAGGGTAACTCTAAAAGTTCTCCCGAAGACAGGAAGAAGTGCTACAACTCGGCCTTCGTCATGCCACCAGGATGAGTCGAGTTAGGTTTATCTTGAAGATAGTTCTTGGATATTAGGACCATTGTACTTCAAATTGTCAATCGAATTTCTCAAATTTTCAATGGAATTGTGATGACCTTGACCTTCGTCGAAAGCACATCTGGAAAACAAATAAGTCATGGAAATAGAGACCTATACAGGCCTCGACCGGAAAAGTTGAAGGAGCCGGATTTGCCCTTGTACTGATTCTTTCTGTCCTTTGATTTCCTACGAAACTTAGACATATGGCCACAGAAAGATCCAAGGTCGACACCTTGACCACCTGTGACAATGCCAGGGAACAAAACCTCAACATTTCGCAGGTGGCTGCTCGTTTCGGCGTTCTGGTGAGGAGCCTTCCATTCTGCCATTCCTTCTTATCATGACCTCAGCTAGGACCACTCAATGAAAAGTAAAGGGTACAAGCAGCATTAATGGTTGGATCAGGTGTACCCCAATATATCAGGCCACAAACTCTTGAATCGGGCCTGAAACACCAAATCAAAGCGAACATTGTGGACTGAACTGATCTAGATGGTATGCATGAGAGTCCTGAATTGGGTTCAAAATGTATGGCTTTGCCTCTGAGCAGATGGAAACTACTCTAATGATCGACATTAACTGCAATAGTGTAAAATTGAGGGAAAGCACAGCAAAAGAAGAACGAATAAGCTGTGTGACTTTAAGGAATGAACATTATAGACTCGTAGTGGCAGCAAAGTGTGCAGCTTCTGAATATCCATGCCACAGACAAATATATGGTCTCATTTATTAGTCAAGACCACGAGTGCTGCAATTGTGACCCTTGCAGCTTCTATGAAATAACTACCAAGTAGCATCTCTAAAGATGATCAAAGCAAGAATTTGAATCCTAAAATATTATCCAAAGAACAGCATCCGATGTTCCGTGAGGGAAACAATGTTGGACTGTTTACAAAGAAGGGATAACTTATGAACCATCAATTCACTGGAAAAGATCACCTGAATACATGAGTTTTTCCATGAAGTTGGTTATTGATACCTCCTCTCCAACAATAAAGTCCAGACAATTCTCAATGGTGCAGACGCAGTGATCCTCATCTTATAGGACACTCAAGCAGAACAGTACAAACCATGCTGATCTTAGAAAGCCACTATATTCACCCTCGCAGATTTTTAGCTTCTCTATGTTCAAGCTTTCACCTGCAAGAAAAGTAGAGGCAACATAAGATTTATGCCTGGTAGCAGTCTTCTGGTCTCAGATGACTGAAGCAGAACGTTTTTCTGCACAAAAGGAGGTGAAGGAAACACAATTAAATTGAAAATATAGGATATCCATTATTAATTTCACTGTATATTTGTCAGACTATCAGTACTTCCATCCGAGGTTCTTCTGACCCACAATTTCTTAGGCTCATAACCAAAAGTTTTATAGAGCCGTTATGCCTTCGCTCATAGCTCTCTCATGTGCGGACTACCATATAATTGGTTGTTATGGCTATCTTCATTTGAGATCTAATCCTTTTTAATTTCGGCTTCTAACTTTGTTTATGTTGAGCCAAGAATCCTGACTTTGGCGACCATAAACGTCAAACTGTTAAAGATCAATGCTAATGCAAATTCAAGTCCAAAATTGTCCAGACTGAAATTTTTGTTTTGGATTAGGTGGGACTGTTGTCTATGATTTCCCTTAGCCTTGATCTGAGCATTCCCAAGTTGAAACTTTGATTCCGTCAGGACTCAATAGATGCTCCAACAACAAATTGCACCTCACTCCTACCGAAGTTTAGCACATCCCATTTCATAAATTTATCTGAAGCCAATAGATCGAGAACCCAATAGGCAGTGCTGTCACTATAACTTTTTACAGTGAAACAGAAGTCTGCATGAAAATTGTGTAAGCACAACAAATAAGCAGCCCCAACATTATTGATATGTCATTAACAAGCAGACCTGCAGGAAAGTGTCTATGTTCAGCAAGAAAGCTAAAAGTCATCCAAAAGCAACAACATATACTATATAACCCTCATTAACTCCCTAAAAGGGGATTTGGGCTAACTTATTCTCTGTTGCATTAATTCTCATGCTTATTCTCCATCAACAACTTATTGGGACTGCACCATTTCTTTATAAGTTTGCAACATTTGAATTGCTAGTCATGGAAGAAAAACACAGATAATTCAAAACAGGCAAGGTCCTCCCTGTCCTCGATTGGGTTACTCCGGAGTCGGGACAGGAGCAATCACTCCCAAACTCAGTACCAAATACCATAATGAACAAACCCAAATGCCAAACTGGTTTAGGAATCAAAGAGCTTATAATTTCCGAACCAACAACACCGGGTCCAACAAGCTCCAAGCTCCATCCAAACCCCATAAGTTCTCTCAGACAGTCTAAAGCCACCGAGGGCTTGTACCTTCCGACATCATCACAACCCTCATTCCCCCTTCCATTCCCCAGATGCAAAATGAGTAATTCAGACCAACCCAGACTCCCATCCTCCCGCATTTCACCCAACAAGGACTACCCAACCGAAGGGATGGAGGAGGAGGGAGCAGACTTACCCGGTTAGCCGCGGCGGCGGTGGCGGTGGTCGGCGGCGGGGAGGGGGGCTGGTAGATGCGGGCGCGCTTGAGGATCTCGGCGACGACCCAGCGCTTGCGCTTGCTGAGGGGGCGGGAGGGGTCGAGGCGGACGCGGTCGCCGATGTTGCACTGGTCGAGCTCGTCGTGGGCCATGAACTTGGAGGTGCGCTTCACGAAGCGGTTGTAGATCTTGTGGTGGAAGAGGCGGTCCACCGCCACCACCACCGACTTCTGCATCTTGTTCGACACCACCAGCCCCACCACCCCCTTCATCTCCCTCTCCCTCTCTCTTTCTCTCTGTCTCTCTGTGATAAACCCTAAGCCCCCCTCCTTCCCTTCCTCTTCAACTCGCTGTCCAAAATTGTAATTTCGCCGAACGCCTGCCTAAACCCGCAAAATCTGATTTTTAAATGGTTGAAAATAAACTGAAAAATTTACGACAAATTTATCATATATTAATTTTTTAACCACAAAAATCTTAAATTTATCATTTATCAATTTTCATTAAATGATTTTTCAAATTATTAAGTTAAATGACGTCAAATTATTAAGTTGACACGCGACAATTAATTGGTATATCAATTTGGGATTTTACGCTTTATTTGTCACAATTTATAATTTTTGTGATTTTTTTATGGTATTAATTCAATTTAGAATATGATATATTTATCACAAATTTACTAGTTTTGATTTTTTTCGGTTAAATAAATTAGTTTTAGGTAAATTTGTTATAAATGTATTAATTTATAATTTTTTAAGGTCAATTGGGTAAATTTGTCACATATATACTAGTTTGTGATTTTTTATGATCAAAAAAATAATTTTGATAAATTTTTTACAAATGTATCAATTTGAGTTTTTTTAGGATATTAATTATTTTTAAAATAAATATATATAACAATTATATTTAAAGGTGAGCTAAATTTAAAAAAAAAAAAAAATTTAAGGAAGGGATGAGAATTGCTAGGCGCCGTGAAGGGCCGATGAGGGTGGAATTGGAGGATGGCCAGCAAGTTTTACTTTAAGATTGATACAAATTTACTTTTTTCGACACGTTAAATTTCACGTACCTTTTACATTGCTAGCAACTTTTAATTCCAATTTCTGCCTTTCAATTATTTTACTTTTACATCCATTTGCTTGCGTATTCAAAATCAACGAAGAATTTTCATAAAATCTTTCATCTCTATTTTGAGATGTACACTTTTTTTTTTATGGAACAAACGTACATATTACAATAACTGTATTGTTTAATCGCCACATGATGTGAATTTATTCATACACCATTTCCGTCGAATTAACATTACTTGAAAGTGATAATATACATATCTATCATATCATGGAAGAGGGATTCCTACTTTTAAAATATGTTTCCCTCATTCTCTTCCATAAATACCTTTGTCCATATATACTTTTCTATTATACAAGAATTAAACCAATTATGTATTTTAAATAATATATAGCTGTCTCCTACTTTTAAGGATATAATTTGCCCTTTCTATTTATTTATTCTTTTTAGAGATCCTTTTTCATGAAATTCCGACATTTCTTGCATCCTTCCATACTGTTTTCTTGCGGCGGTATTTCAACTTTTATTTATTTATTATCTTATTATGTATTTATGTTTCGAGATTTAGGTTTATATTTCTATTCATATTTAGATAGTCGCATTGCATTATTATATAAAGAAAAGTGAAAAAAAAATTCATTTTGATGTGTTTAGACGTTTTCTTGCATTTTATGATATGATTAGTTTAATTTTTATTGCTAGTTTCATCAGATAGATTAGGAATTTTGTATTTATTAGATTGGTGCACGCTTTTTCTTTTTTGTATAGCTCACAAAGATCCTTTCTTTCGGTTTATAACAAGTCTTTGTGTGATTTTGTTGGGTTTTATTTTTTATTTTCCACTCTTTCTTCATCTTTGTCTATATTGTCGATCAATTAATTTTACTGCTTGAGCACTTATACATGATAATATAAATTTACACGTTAAAAAATGGAAAATAGTGTATGGAATATTGTATTCTTACAAGAGAAAAGGACGTGGTAATTGGCGTTAGACAAAACTAATGTAACCAAGTCCCTGCAAAAAGTAGGGTGGGCTTCTTAACCTTACTTGGCTTCTAACTGACCTATAATGGGTTAATGACAACTCTAATTCGATAAATAATGAGAAGTCAAGTTGTGGTCGATGGTGCTTGGGGGAACACATGCAAAGCATATGCGCCAACTTGCAAGAGGGTTATTTGCGCCTAAGGAATCCATGAAATTCTTTAGGATTTGCCTTCATAAAGTTGCGATAGCTTGGCAACTTCACTAAAAATTGCTTACAACCTATAGAGAACCTTAGGCCCGATTTTCTCTTTTAAGAAAATGTTTGTGAGTGCTCCTTCGATCAGCGCATGGAATTTGGGGCAGTCAATTTATGTTTGCTAATCTCTTTTTGAAAGGAAATGTCTGGGATGAATGTTTATGTTTGCAACTTCAAATGGTGTATGCAAAACATAAACTATTGTGCATATTTTCTCATTTAAGCACTACACCTTTTTTCATACACGTCCTGCGTCCTCACAAGTTCATGTGTAAGTCTATACCTTTGTGCAGCCGTTGATCCGTTTGTTCTTGATATTTATTTTCGGCACTTTAATTTCCTTTCCTTCCGTTTTATGAACCCATGCCTCTTAAGTAATTCAACTGACCAAATAAATCCATTTTGCAAATTTCAGCTTGTCCACCGCCATCACTCGAGAGAGAAAATTTTTGTATTATTATCAAACTAATTTTTATTTCAAGAATAGAAAATTATGTATTACTATCAAACTCATATTTTTATTAGAAACTTGTCCAGTAAATAGAAATAGAAAAATTTAATTCTGAAATAAAAATTGATTTTTGGAACAAAATGGTCATTATTCGCATCATAGAGGGTCTCAACTTTTTTTTTTTTTTTTCTGCCCAGATTAGCTTTCCCCAGCTTTGTCTTCTTTTTTCTTCCGCTCGGATGAACTTTTGTAGCTTAGAGCGTCTTCATCTTTTTTTTTTTTTATGCCCTGACGAGCTTAAGGAGCCCGAACTCGAAGCACCAAAAGTTCTCCCTTCTTTCTGCCCGGATGAGCTTTTGTAGCAGCAAATGCTCTGATGAGATTTTGTAGCCCGGAGCGCCTTCCCTTTTCTTTCTACCAAGGTGAGCTTTCTGTAGCTTGGAGCATCTTTCACTTCCCTCTCCGCCTGGAGCATTCTCCTTTCTTTTGTTCTAGATGAGCTTTGCGGACCCAGTTCACCTTTCTTTACCAAGATGAGCTATTGTTGTCCGGAGCTTTTTTTCTTGGGATAAGTGTATTAGAAGTTCTAAAACTTATTATGAAAATTCAATTGAGTTCTAAAACTTTAAAAAAGTGCAATTAAGTTTTAAGACTTGTTACAAAAGTTCAATCAAATCCTAAAACTTTCAAAATGTCCTAAAACTTGTTTCAAAAGTGCAACCGGGTCTTAAAATTTTCAAAAAGTGCAATCAATGGAAGGACTTAGATTGAACTATTTTGATAAATTTTAGGACTCGATTGCACTTTTTGAAAGTTTTAGGACTTAATTACATTTTTTGAAAGTTTTAAGATTTAATTGTATTTTCATGGCAAATTTTAAGACTTCCAATGCACTTATCTCTTTTTTCTTTTACCCGGACGAGCTTTTAGTCAGGAGTATTGTCACCTCTTTCTACCCGAATGAGCATTTCTAACCCAGAACAAATCATTTTAATCCTAAGGTTAGTAGTCCATGGTTGCTTTCTATCATTTCTAGGTTACATCTGTGTGAAAAATTATTCGAAAAAATTTGAATTAAAAATTTCATGACCCTCTCAAGATGAAATCCTTAAGAGAGTTTGATAGGATACTAAGTGAGCGTGATTGATTCCTCTTGTGAGGTGGTGCTTGTGCTTATAACAATTATATGTTTTAGGTATGTTTATATAGTTTATTATATAATAAAATTTTCATTAAGGAACAACGACAGGGAATTAAAAAAGAGATAAGAAAAGAAAAGAAATAAAACAAGAAGGGGGGGGATATTTAAAAAATAAGTACATGAAAATGAAGTTGAAGAAACCACATTTTAAATTAACAAATCTAGATTCGAAAAAGGATTTTTCTAATTTTTGAAGAACGAGGGATGATGAAATTTCTAAGAAAACCTCTTTCTCTTCTTCTCTTTCTCTTTCTCCTTTGGAACTCTAATTCATATTGAAACTTCATCAAAGAGGTGAGAGAGTCGAAGCACTATACGTTTTAAAATTGCAAGGCTAAATGATCATACTTTCTCTTTCTCACTTAATTTGACATTTGTTGGCCGATCTATATTATCGATGTCGTTGTAAGCCATTTACATTTCTTGGCAAGGTTGAACGTGTGGATGTGGAATATTGTAATTAGCTCCTTTGCTGTTTAAGGTTTATACATTTACATACTTTAGGATCAATTGCTAGAGGTTGTTTCTATTCGTAAGTGATTCTTACCATCTCCGTTTGTGCATTTTAAAATTTATTTACATTGTTATGTAGTTCCCATTAAATAATGGATACGAAATAATATGAAAATATTTGATGTTATTACTGCAATTCACAAAAAAAAAATAATTTGAATATAGCAAAATCTCTGAATTTCATACGTTATTCTACTTAGTTCTACCATGATGATTAAATGTAACCTAAGATTCATGATTAGAAATCTAGACAGCCAAATACAACCTAAGATTTAGCACGATGATTAATAGCTGTGGACTCACCTTGCCTGATTTTCTCTTCTTTGGGTGCATTGGGGAACACTCTAGGGAAAAGCCTTTGGAAAAATGTAAAGGAGTGTAGGTGAAATGGTTTTTTCAAAATGTAAATAACGTTGAGTAAAGTGTAACTTGAAAACACATTAAGAAACAATTTTGATTTAAATGTTGTTTGGAAAAAATTACAATTTGTAAATGACTTTTACTTATTTTTCTTAATCCTTAAACTTTTGCTAGCAAAACTTAGCCAACGATGAGCCAAATCATCTAGCAGCAATTAGATCAAGCAGTTGGCTAGTCGCTTGAGGTTGCTTGACCTTAGGTAGCATTATTGCAAACCTAGGTGACACTGCTTGACATTATGTAACCTCATGTGAGGTTGGCCGGCAGCTCGATCTGGCCTCATTGGCAAACTGAACCCTCATCTATGATGTCACGTGAGAAAAAATGTAGTTGCTTTCCAAAAATGCTCAAAATTCAAAATAACTTTGGACTTGCTTGAGTTAAAGGTGGCTTTTAGAAATGCTGAAAAAATTTGTCAAATAGTACTTCCATTTTATGTAAGGGTTAATACCATAAGAAATCCTAAATTATTATATTTATGATAAGTTTACTTCAAACCAATAATTAGTACACATGTGAGAAATTTATCATCCATTGAGTTAAATGGCACATGGCAATTAACAAGTATATTAATTTATGATTTTATCTTTTATTTGTCATAGATATACCGGTTTGTGATTTTTGTTATATTAAGCTAATTTAACGTAAAATAATAAATGATAAATTTATCACAAGCATATCAGTTTGAGGTTTTTGGTGGCAATTACTTTTGCTTAAATTTCATTATCTAGTTGAAAGAAGACTTATCCAAATATCTCACCAATAAATTTAGGATTTTTGATGGTATTAATCTCCGTTTAGAAGGGGTAAAATCTCACTCGAATTAGGGGTATCTTCGTCCCATCACCAAAAGGGGCGTGGTGAACCTGAGCATGTCCTTAAAAGGCCCATGGAGGAAACGGGCGGAAGAACTACCCTGGGGTGAAAGGCCCTGTACTGGCTTTCTATTCCCTCTTTGTTGAAAAGATAAAGGTAGACAGAAAATATCACCGGCCGTGGTGGCTCTGTTGGGTTGGTTCCAGACCTCCAAACCGGAGATCCAGAGTTCGAAGCCCCTGACCTAGACTTAGAACCAGGGAAGGAGAGTAAGTTTAGGTCCATTCATGGTATCAGAGCCATGGTTTCGTTTTTAATATTACCCATTCCATGCGCTTGATAGGTGAATCCGGTCTTTGAGAAGATCTTTTCTCAACATGTCTACACAACCAGAAATTCTTGAAGCACCAGTTTCTCTTGCACCCTCTTCTTCATCTTCAACCCCTCCAGAATTTCGAGTTTCAAATGCTTCCAAGATAGATTATCTTTATGAAGTTTCTCTTAGTGATGAAACTAAGATCTCAGAAACTCAACTTCCTCTGATGAACCCCTACTCGCTTTTGCCAAACCCACCTCATCATTTTCACCCATCCGCTCTATTCGCCAACCGATCCATCAAACTCCAAAGCAAGTAAAGGAGTATGTCAGGTCCTCCAAATTTGACCAGCATCCTATTCGCCACGAAAAAGATTACTTTGTTACTCTTGAGATCCCTCCGAATTTCCCGGACAATGGGTTCAACGGGGATATTCTCATGTTCATTATGGAGGCATTCGTCTTGCTCTTACCTTTCATGGTCGGAAAGGTTTGCCCGTTGTGGCAAGGATAGCATTATTGGATACCAGGTTTTGCAATACCAGCATGCATGTATAGGCACTTGTTCAAACCACTTTAAATGCTTTGGAGCAGTTTTTGTAACTTTATATCCAAATTTCAATATCGCTCTATCGGACCCCCGGCTACTTTCTTTCTTGAAAGTCCAAGTCCGCTCACTTTGGAGCTCCTCAAACCGCTGAATCAGCTGCAACCCTACATTACCGAGATGGTTTATCGAGTGCGAACCACGCCCTCGATCTCAACTTCAACAATGGTAATGAAGATGCGTTGTTCATCTCTATGCGAACGACCAGGCATCCCGCATCCATGTTCCCAGCAGAGATCCCAAAGGATACATTGGCCAAGCTTCTTCCGAAACTTGGATTACCAACTATGAAAAGCTACATCAAAGCATAACAAGCCTTTTCGGTCCACTCGACTCGAGTTCGTACGAAAAAAGATGGAACTGTTTCCATCAAATTTGGCAAAGAAAAGGAAGAAAGTCCTTCTATCTTCCAGACCCTCTTCATGATTGAACCATGCGTACCGAGAATCTATCTCTGAACCAGACCCAAAAAAGCATGTTCGACATTTCAATGGTGATGGACATCCTGTTCATTACTATAAAGACAATTATGGTCATTGTTTTTGGGATCCTTTTTGCCAGTGTTCTCACTGCATAAACTCTCCTGACGAGGTAGATCCTCTTGCAAGATCTCCACCTCGACGAGAAAAAGCCAAAGGATAAGATGTACCAAAGGTACTTGAACGGAGATTCCTCCGTTGATACTCTTGGTGAGTGTGACAAATACCAGTTCATGGTCTCTTATGCACCACCTCCACCACCAGAGTTCAGTACTATGTCCCAAACCCCACAAGATCCACCAAAATTTCCTCCACCTTCTCCTCCCCAGAACAAACAAGCTCTTTCACCATTCTATAAGCCAATCCTCAAATGGGCCAAGAAACACTCTTACCCGCTTGAAGTCCCAACAGAAGTACCACCCACTTCTTCTATTGCCATGTTTCACGGTCTTGACTTCCCTCCACTTGTCAAGGAAAGTTCTAAACTCTCATTCCAGCCACCGAAGAGTTTATTGATCCACATGGTAGATACCGCCATGTTCCTAAAATTCCTACTCCCCCGATGTGGATGAACATGGAAGACGAAGAAAACCCCCGGCTGAATTTGTTTTGAATTGGCAATCGGAGACTCGTTGGCACAAAACAATGCCTTCAAGGCTATTGATTCCAAAATTGGAAACGTGCAACAAGATCTCCGAAGATATGATGAAGGTACCAAGAAGATACTTTCGAGTTCTAGAAAAGGCTTCAAGCCTTGGAATCGGGACAACATCTTGGGTACCATTATCTTGAAAATCCAAAGCCGAAATAGACAAACTCAAGAAGCAAATTCAACTTCTTGAGGAAGGAAAATTCGAGACCCTTCGATCCATTGGCCCCCACTGTTCAAGCTGGGTATGCATCCCAAAGCACCACAAGTGTCTGTTTTTGCCAATATCCCACAAGATCTCTCCATAAGAGATTCGGATATACGAAGCCGTCTTAAAGCCTTGAAAAAGGAAAAGGGGAAAGAGAAGACACCACCGGAGTAACCAAGCTCAATTGTTATAAGAGAAAAGCGGAGCGAGATGATGTTATCAAATCCATTAGAATCCTTTTTGAAGGATTTGGGTAAGCAAGAGATTAATCCTAGTACCCTAACGGCTTGAGCACGATCCTGTTATCCCCGAAAAAGCAGATTACGCAAGCCACACAAACTTCTTCTACTACATCGACTCGGCATCCCTCTCCTCTTTCTCATCCTTTTCAGATCACACAGTTGATTCTCCCTTGTTGTTCCACCAACCTCACGAGATATTCATGGCCGACACTCCTCCGGACTATGATTATGAAATGGAGAGAGAATCAAACTATTCGATCCAAGACGGACAAGTAATCCCACTAGAACCAATCCTGCTAGGCATGTGTCTATGGCATCAAAACAATTCTTTTCCATTGACGATATTCCTTATTCGCAATGGCCACATAGACTTGAAGAGTTTCATACTTGGTTGAGTACACAATCCATCACCAACCATGATATGAATGATGTCCTTTACAATTTTGTTACAAGGTTCACGGGAAGCCTCAAATTTTGGTGGCAATCACTCACGGAACAAGACCGACTTACGTTTCGTCACCAACTTAGCCCATGCCCTTATTTGCCTATATCATGTTTTTGTGGGAACACGGAGATCTCAAAGAGCTCAAAAAAGAGAATTCTTTGAAAGAAGATGTCGCTCTCTTCGGAAAAAGCATCTTGATAAGCATTATAGATTAATGCTTGACTCTTTTACCAAATTGGCGCAGATCCAAATCTTAAGCATGTTTTCCTTACTTCTATCCCTAAAGAGTTATCGCAGATGGTTGAAAGATCTTTCTTTGGAAAGCAAAGAAGGATCCAAGACGTTCCCATGGGAGAAATCCAAGAAGAAGTCCATCTATGTCTTGAAGAATTATGCTTGAAGCGCCGAATGGTCCAAACATACATCACGAGATGACAAGCGACTTGAAAGCGCTTGTTCTCATGAAGCTAAAAATCAAATGCTCCGAGACAAGATTGTGATGGTACTTGCGGCGGTATTCACGGAAGAAAAAGCACTACAAGAAGTATTCGTAAAGAAATCCGAGACATGGCCCTAAGCATTTCCGGAGAAAGAAGAAATGGCGATACTTACGCAAAAGAAAGGATCGCACCTTTGGTCATAAGAAATCAAGCCGTTGTTACATACGCAACAAGAAAGGACATTTTGCCAAAAATTGTCCACAGAGCGAAAAAGGTCGAATCATCTCATAGAAAATGAAACGGGTTTTTCACTTGAAAATGATGATATTGAATCTTTATTCTCTCTTGATGACGAACCAACCGAACAAACACTTTGTGTTATCCCTTTTATCAAACTTAGGTGAAATGAGTCGACTCGGAATCAAGACATTTTTCATATATCTCCCACATCTTCGAGCCAAATCGACATATTTTCAAGTCATACTCTTGTCCCCATTTTCTGTGAAAATTTTTACCTCGAAGTTTGCTAAACCAATCAATGTCATTGCTCTCATTGATCGGAGCAAGTTGTTCGATTCTAGATACTAAAATTCTACCCGAAGAATTGGACTCCCTACATCGATATTTCAATTCTCGCTTCATGAGACACTTTCTCCACAAATGTCGAACCACTCCCAGTCACCATCCAGTTTTTCCTCAGTGTTCCATGACGACAAAGATTTTTGGATCAAACCTTCCCAATAAAGATCGATAATTGGGTGGGATGTCATGACTCAAATCTCTCGGCTTCGCATTATTCCCTGGAAAAGGTCTCGATATAAAGACCAATTCTCTCGAGTTTGTCAATATTCGAGACTCTTTTCCATTGAAATGAGTTTATTAGATCCAATCATGCAAAAGTTGCTAGAATCTTGTTCGTAATCCCATTCGAATTCACTCAAAAATGTTCTCATCCCTTATGGAAAAATTCTGAGTTCTTTGTCCGCCTTCCCTTCAAGAAAAATGAAGATATCAATCCAACCAAGGCGAGTCATACGAGAATGAACCCGAGAACATTTGGTTCTAGCTCAAAGGGAATGCTCGGATTTATTACATGCAAGGCCTCATTGAAACCTCGATTCTCAATGGGCTGTGAAGCTTTTTATGTCAATAAACGTCTTTGAGCAAAATAGAGGGAAAATGAGATTGGTAATTAATTATCAACCCCTCAACCTTTTTCTCCAAGATGACAAATTCCTTTACCATCCGAGAGATTCTCTCTTTACTGGTTTAACCAAAGCCCACATCTATTCCAAATTCGACCTCAAAGCCGGATTTTGGCAATTGGGTATCCATCCCGAAGACAGACCCAAAACAGGATTACGTATCCCGAACCAGCACTTCCGGTGGAAAGTTCTTCCTTTTGGCCTAAAGGTAGCCCCATCTTTGTTCCAAAAGGCCATGTGTCGAATTTTCCAACCAATCTTGCCAAGTGCGGCGGTATACATCGACGATATTCTCGCTCTACGATCTCGATGAGATCCACTGTCAACTTCTTGAGCAGTTCTCGAAATAATAAGAAAGCATGGCATTATGCTTTCTCAAAGAAAAATGAACATTGCCCAGGACAGAAATTGAATTTCTTGGTATGCACCTCAACAAAGGAACATACTATCCGGGGCCACATATTGCTCAAGAATTATTGAAGTTTCTGTGGATAACTTCACGACAAAACAAGTTCAGCAATTTCTAGGGATAATCAATTATCTCAGAGACTTTGTCCCTAATATTGCAAAACTTATGATTCCTTTGCAATCCATGCTGAAGAAGAATTCCCCACCTTGGGGAAAAATTCAAACCAAAGCGATCGGCCGAACTCAAGAAGATTATGCAAAATCTCCCACCATTGCAAATACCATCAACGGGCAAAAGGATTCTCCAAAGCGACGCCGATGATGAATCTTGGCAAGTCGATCTGTTCGAAGAAATTAATGGTAAGAGACTTCCTTGTGCTCACAAAAGTGGAAAGTTTTCTCAAGCTGAAATGCACTACCATTCCACTTTCAAAGAAATCCTAGCGATAAAAAAGGGAATCAAGAAATTTGAGTTTCATCTCATTGGCCATCATTTCCTAGTAGAATTAGACATGGCATCTTTTCCACAGATGACCAAGTTTAAACAAAAGCAAATTCCAAATTCTCAATTGCTACGATGGGTGAATGGTTTTCAAAATACTCTTTTGAAACCAAACATATTCGGGGAAAAAGAATGTGCTTGCCGACTTCTTGTCAAGACCCAAAGCAACAAATTTGAAATCAACATGTACATCAAAAGGCCTCGCTTTCCATATGCTAAATCATGGAGTGAAATACAAGATTGAGAAGATCGAGAGATTTGCCAATTTGGAAATATCCCGAAGAAATCATCCAAGCCAAATCGAATGACAGTCTTGCCGAAAAACTGGAGAACCTCATGTGGCAATGTCACACGAGACCTATTCAGATTCAATGGAGGTTCGATTCTTTATCCTTTCGGGTTAAATCTAAATTATCCTTTCATTCATCCTCTTATCGGAAAGAAGATGATTTCCCGACCAGCTCAAAATCTTGTTATGGTACTTGACTAATAAGTACTTGATAGCTTTTGAAATCCCCACCGAAGATTCGTTGCTAATCTCACCAGGATATTCTTGCTCGGAAGAAACATCGAAAAAGAATGTGAAATCTTTTAGATTTTCTAAATTGGTTTTATCATCCTACATGCTGGAAACAAGACTTGGAAAAAGAACGAGAACCATGACACCAAATCGAAGTCCATACCATCCGTTTTTCCGACGTCCATGGAATTTTTGCGAAATAATGGTAGTATTCTTGATGCACCACTTGAAATAGGAACCACATCCTATAAGCCTAACTTGAACAATCGAGAAGCTAGGATTCACGAGATCTTATCCAAGATCGCCGATTTTGTGAAAACGAGTATCGAGAACTCGAGAGAATCCTATGCCAAGAAAACAAAACCATTCCCGAAGATATTTGGAATAATGCACCCACTACGTGGGATCATTATGACCTAGCACCAAGCTAAGGAAGCACTCATGCAATACACAAGCCGCATCGTCCCAAGAGCATGAAATGACAAACGAAGATGACATTGTCCAGTCTACTCAAGATCCCTATGCACGCTTTGAAGGTCCTCTCGTCCCGTAATCCCTACGAACAAGGACCTTCGTCCTCATCCCAAAACATGGACACATCGTACTATGCACAGGCATCTGGCGGCCTCGGCCAAGCATTCCGCTAGACGACCTACAAGCGAAGAAACAAATTGGGCGAGAAGAAGAAGCATCACATTGGGCTCATGAACAAGCATCATCATCAAGAAGGCTAAATCAGATTCTCTCACCGAGAAGATCTTGAAGCCCTCCAGCGAAACGAAGCTTATCTCCTAGAAGACAGCTCAGATGACTCGGACTCGATGCCCGTAGCTACAATGCCCGCGACGGACGAGACCGTTGAGTCCGTACATTTTCACCGTAGCAAAGTCACCGTTCACTTTTATCGTAGCACTAGGTGTCTTCACGGTACGATTCTTGTTCATAGTGTGCGAATAATTAAAGTTGCCCCCTGTTTTGTACCGGACCCATGAGCTTGGTCCTTGTTTGTTGCTTTGTGACCTCATTTGCTATATAAGGCCATGAGGATGTATTGTGTTGGGCAGAGTCCCTTGAAGTAAAGTGTGAGCTTGTGAAAAACTCTCCATGGCTTTCTAAATTCCTTTTCTTCTAAGTAGGATCCTTCGAGAAATGCAGCTTGGGTAGGTTAGAAACGTTTCCATCCCGAAATTTTTGGGTGTCTCTAGGCTCGAACTAAAAGCGAGTGGTTTTTCTTAAAAGGTCTGTCGAAGGGCTTGAACTAGTTGTTCGCCTAATGTGGGATGCATCTGCAGTAAACTTACTCTCCTTCTCTGGTTCTAAGTCTAGGTCCATTCATGAGGTGGGGCATCTCAGTGTCTTAAGTGTGATGGCTCCAAACCAGGAGTTCCGTCATCAAAAAAAGAAGAAGAGATAGACAGAAAATTACGGGTCTCACGGTGGTAAAAATAGATACGAAGTAATCAGGTATAATAGACTTCCGCGCTTGAAATAAGTGAGAGTAAGTTAAAAACCTAAGAATTGAGTTGACAGGCAACTGTCCTCGACCACGTGTTGATCCAATTCCCTCGGTTGACAACAGTGCCGTAAGCAACAAATTTCCCCCGTGGATTTGGCCGCCCCTTTCCTTGAACAGTAAACTGATAAACGTCCCGTCATCCATTATCCATTTCAAAGCACAAGATACGCAGTCCCTCATCTCCGTCTCTCTTGCTCGCTTCAGCTCGCTCGACGACGGGGAAGCGCTCCGATCCTCTCGCGCGATCGACCGCCGCCGCCGCCGCCCCCGCCGCCGCCGCGTTGATGCTTCTTTGCTTGGCCCGCGATGAGCGATTTCCATGCCGACTGAGCGGGCTTTCCGGGGCTTCCGGCTTCGCTTCCCGGGCGGCTCTGAAAGATGTTGGCTCCGGATAAGATAAATGAGCACTTCGGTTGTTGCGGCTCGCGGCCTCGTGTTCTCCGACGCCGGCGGCGTCCGTCGTGTTAGCCGCCCGTCGCGCTCCGGGAAGTTCGCCGTCAGGCTATGCGGGGGGAGGGCGCGATTCGAGGCCCTGATCCCCAATTCGAAGGGGAAGGGCCGCCACGGGAGGCGGAGGAGCTGGTGGAAGCGGTTCTTCCTCGAGGACGACGGGAATTGGTTGGGGCTGAAGGACGAGGACATGGTCGAGGACATGGTCGAGGACGAAGTGGAGCATTCGGGCGGCGACGGGGCGTTGCCGGACGGCGACAGGTTCGAGGCCTGGAAGAGGAGGGCGGAGGCCATTGTGGAGCTGAGGGAAGCGCAGCAGGACTCGAGGAACGAGGAGTCTCGGATGTGGGAGGACTGGCTTGTTGATGACGGCGCGGCCTCTTGGGATGATGGGAATGGCGGGGCGGGGAGGTCGGGGGAAGAGTTGGTGTTGGATTCTGGTGAAAGAGGTATTGTTGAATCAGTGAGCGACATGCTTTTAGGAAGAGAAGATGAAGATATGCTGTATGAGGATCGCGTCTTTCGGTATGCCTCGCAGAATTCGGTGGGTGCATTTATGCCGTGTCTTGGATTACAAACATAGCTTCTTCTGTTGGGTCTTGCTAGCTTTTGCTACAGTTCAGCTTGTGCAGTGCTTGCCTTCTGTTTACATAAGATCATACAAAGGTGGTTGCTTTTTTTTTTTTTTTTTTTTTGGGGGGGGGGGGGGTGGTGCTCGTTTTGGTCAGGGGGAGATGCCTTGGTGAATTGAGCGGCTTCATTTTGTATGTTTATATACTACATTAACTTCTAAGTATGCATCGAAAGATGGACGGCAGGGTGCTCTCTTCTTCACTTGAGCTGTTAAATAGAAAGATGATGCAATTTTGGTTGTTGTCTTTCATTTAGTTCTTCACTTCGCATGTATAGAAAGAAAATAAGACTTAGGATTATCTATTTCAAGGTTATGTATTGTCTGTATTTTCCCAAGATTCAGGACTAGAAATTGGATTGTCTGATATTGTTGTTTGAACAACTGTTGGTATTGCTTTTGCTGGCTCCTCTGAAGAATCAAGAGATGAAAAAAGTGTATTTGAACAGACTGAAATACTTCTAAACATGTAAAATATGATTGACTGATTAAAATGGTCCTCAAACATGTAATTTTGTGGTCACCCATTCCTGCTTAGATGCCTAGTTGGAGCTAGGTTAATGCAATATGTCGTCAATAAGCTGCACTTTTTTTATGATTTGATCACTTGTTTTTTTTAATAAGAGCAATGAAACAGGTACGAGACTGCTTTGAATGTCTGATAGGGAGCTGTACATGTTTTTAGCTATCTAATATGCATAGTATTGAGAAGCATTTGACTGAGAGATCTTTTCCTAATGCAAGTTAGTGGTGTTGATTTGAAATTCATTGATGACATTGAGCAATAAATCCATCTACACAATAGAATCAACAGATGGACAAACCTTGAAAATTCACCAAACAAGGTCAAACGGGGTTTCAGCCGTCGTACATTTGGAAATATTGACATTCTGTCAAACAAGGTCAAATGGGGTTTTGGACTAATCTTCATGCCTTTCTAATTTCAAGGAGATCCCTTTGTTTCTCCTTAACAGTGAGTTGATTCTACTCGAGCATGATTATATAGAAGCTCGGGTTTGTCACTGGAAAAACGTAGTATTCCCCTCTGCAAACACTTAATAGAGAGACTGAAGGTTCTAAATTGATGAGTATCTCTCTTGAATCTTATTCAAAGCCGGTTGACGTAAAGGAAACTTCTTATGGCTCTGTCGCCTCAAAGTTTCTAAATTGATGACTCTCTCGTATCTTATTTAAAGCTGGGTTACGGAAAAGGGGACTTCTTATGGTTCTATTGTCTCAACAGCTTAGTCAGAACTATGTTATCTATGCCTTTTCCCTATAACACAGTTGCTCCAAGTGCAACTTCTTTTTTCAATTCTCATCAAATGTCTCTCCCACTCCTACAACCCTCACTACCCACATCTAAACCCATAAAAGTGAAAAGATATCATCCATTCTAGTACTTTGCTTCTTCTTTTTAATGGTAAAATCTGCTGCAGAACAATTGCTAGGGGTTTAGAATATACATTCTGAATATTTACTGTCATTGGATTCGGAACTACTTGGAAAATAGTTTTCCCGAAGAGCTGTGATTTATGATGCATTTGGAAAAGCTTGCTTAAGTAGCTGATGAAAGAAATATTACTGACACTCACTTGCATTGCGAGCTTGGTAAGATGGATGCTCTTTTCATTTTAAGCAATTTTATCTTGGGGACAGAGCTTTCTAAATAAAAATCCAGTTTCCATGCTCAAATCTGACCAGTTATGCCAATTGACAGAGTACATGTCTTAAGAACACTTGATGAGATAGCTGACTATATGTTGTTGTGGTTGAAGTTTACTCTATTGTATGGTTGATGCTCATTGTTCATTTAGCTCATACTGTTACTTTGGCTATATATGCGTTACATCTTCTGATCTCAACTACGTGAGATTACTTGCTGAATAAATGAAAAATTGTCATTCTTTGACTTGTAGGCTAAGTTTCTGGCGATACTAATAATTATACCCTGGGCCTTGGACTTCATGGTTCATGACTATGTTCTTATGCCTTTTCTGGACAGGTAAACATCAAGATCTCCATGATGTTTCCTTTTCTTTTTTAATTCTTTTAATCATTGTAGAGTGTGATAAAACCACTATGAGCTGGTGATGTATTTCTTAGACTCTGAGTGGTTGATTTTAGCTCTGTTAAAAGGAACATCAATAAGGTTCTCTGTTTTCTCAGAGAAATATCCAACAGGGGAAAAGAACATTTCTATGAGACTTGGTACTGCATTAAAATTAGGAAGAGTGACCAGATATCTTCCCTTTACATTTTACAGCCAGTTGTAGTTGTTGTTCTACCATTTGCAACAAAAGTATTCTGATGGGTTTGCCAATTTAACTTGTTTTGTCCTTCCTGCATGACTGCATCTTGTGGTGCTTGATTTCATACCTGAGCATCTTACTGTTGCCAAGTCTTTTAATGTCAAGGATGGTCATCGAAAAATCATTGTTGCAAGATTAGTACTTGCATCTCACTAACTAATTTGTGGTGCATTTGAAGGCACATGGGACCACCAAAAATTTCTTCTCAAATTTTAAATTCATATCAGGGCCCCCCCGGCTGCCCCCTTAAATATTTTCTTGGGACTCTTCATCTGTTAAATGCATCTCCTCACTGGAGTATCTAGAGGCTTTGGTTTCGCATGTCCCAAGCAACTCAAATGAGTTTATTTTATATGGTCCTTTCTTGGTGCCGTGCCTACCTTTCTCGAATGGCTTCGTTTCAAATCCTACCTTTTCTTGGGCTGGCACATTCAATGAATCATTCTCATCTTTACCACTCATCTTTTTTGTGCATGCTGGTGTTTAACTGCCTAGCAATACATTTCATAAAGCATTGTGGGCCTTATTGTTGTCCAATAGAGCTTTCCCTAAAGTTTATGATTTGCCATTCAGTCTTGCATCAAATTCAGCTGTTTACTCTTTTGTCCAAATCAAAGTCATTGGAAAGTTTTCCTAACTCATCAAATTACACACTTCGGTTTTGACAGGTATGTAAAGACTGTCCCGCTTGCAGCCCAGGTGCTTGATGTGAGAAGGCACCAGAAACTTGAAATGGTTAAAGAACTGAAAGTTGAAAGGGCAAGATATAGGTTTGAGGAAGAGATTGGTAAATCTCCACCACTATCTGACGAAGAGGCCTGGTTGGAATTACGGCATAAAGCGTAAGAACACCTTTTCCGTCTAACCTTAGTTGATGTAGATGTGAAGTGAAAGAGATTGCAAATTTCTTTCATTATTATTTCTTTTTCCAATTTCATACAAAGAGATGTTGTACTTAATTCATGGAAAGAGAGGCAAGCTAGTCAACTGAAATACCTATGCTAAGAACATCCAATTAGGAGTACACCCTAAAACATCCATCCAAAAATCTGAATTAAATAAGATAGGGAAATAATCGTTGCTCTAATCTTTCAAATTTTTGCAATTGGTGCGTTGTGACCAGATGTGGCCAATTTTGTCAGATAATGAAGTTGTTTGTGTGCCCATGTAGCAATAATGTGGCTTTGATCAAATGCTCCACATATTTGCCTCGTCAACTGTTCATTGGAAAATTAGCTGGATTTAAGTCCAGGTGCATTGATTGCAAAATATTCATATTAATGAACTGGGTGATTGCAATAAAAGTTAAGTTATCTGACTGCAAAATCCACTAAACTTCAGTGACCATGAATGAAATTCACCCACTCTTAACACTACTTTTGTTTGTTAATTGATAAAATTCCTCTCTCTTTGAACATGTTGTAAGTTTTAGCTTGAGAATTCATATGATAGAAGAAATAATGCAAATCTTGTGATATATGTTTCTTTTCTTGTTGTTCGAACAGCTTGGAGTTGCGAGATGAGTGGAGACTAGAAAATCGTAGAGCATTTGCCAACATTTGGTCAGACATGGTATTTGGGATTTCACTTTTTCTGATTTTGTACTTCAATCAAAGTAAGGTGAGTCCTTGTACGCTGCCCTCTTCAGTCTAGTTGTAGTATTCTTTATAACGTTTGAGGTGATAGATTCTTATGATATTTTCATGTATAAGTCGCTGGTTAATCACCTCAACATAATAATGATACCATAACATATGGAGTTAATGATGAATTAGCTGTCATAGTTGTGCAGTTTGTGCTTGAAATGCGGGTGTGCACGACAGAAAACATTCCAGGTCGGTCTAACTCTATGTAAGGCTCTCAGATTAGGATGAAGTAACTGGAAAAGAAATGAAAAATATTGAAGGAAGAAGAAGACAAGGAACAGTAATTACCTTCACTTATTTGGATGCATTTAAAGATGAAACAAGGTGGGAAAAGGAAGCTTGTAATTCACTATGTCGTCTTCTTCAATTTTAGGAGTTTATTAAGAATATCTCAGGAGATAGGTGTTAGTTTGTAATTTAGTTTTTGGTTGTTCTCTGAATGCGACCAGACCATCAGTTCTCCATGAGTAACCTAATGCACACAAACTTTCATAGGAATATGCTGGTCTGTCTCTTCCTTTTTGGTTATTGTCTTGCCTGTTCAAATTTTCTAACGTTGTGACCATTTACAGGTAGCATTGCTGAAATTTACAGGTTACAAAATTATAAATAACATTTCGGATACTGGGAAGGCATTTCTTATTATTCTTGTCACGGATATCTTCTTAGGGTAACATTCCTCTGCCATGCTATGACACAATACTCCTGTCATTTTCAGTCAGAGTATACTTAATGGGAACTGGTCGTCCTTCTTATGCCAATTGATGTAAATGCAACAGTTTGCAGCGGATATCTGCTTTTGAAGAAATTAATATCTCTCAGTTTGGACTTTAAAATTTGCTCATTTCTTCCTCTTACGTATTCCCTGGACCTCAAATTTGTAATTTGGCAGTTTTAATGCTATAATGCTCATCATTATGTTTTACCTTTCCTTACTGGTTGTGCTTTAGGCCATTGGTTCACTTTGATGAAAGGTCATTGTTGATTCGTGCATATTTTTGTTGCTACTCTTTATGAATCATGTTTAGGCTTTTGATAAGTAGATTTTAATTCCTTTGAAATTACTGAACTTTTTTGTGACTCACGTCTTGTCCTGTTATATAGCTCATGCACAATTTCAATTGGTTGCTTGCAGGTATCATTCTGAATCCGGTTGGCAGACTTTGTTAGAAGTGATTGTCGAGCATTATGGACTGGAAGTTGATCAGGCTGCTCTTACTATTTTTATATGCCTGATTCCAGTCGTCATTGATGCTTGTGTGAAGCTTTGGGTATGTACTTCATCAAACTTTTTGTGGCAATTTTCTGATAAAAAAAATCTCATAAATTCAAAGTTACATTATCTGATTCGTTCATGAACTAGCAAGAGGTGCCCAACCTTACTAAATTATAAAGCAAAGGGGATGGACACTTGTAAATGGGAGCACCTTAATGAGGATGCTGCCTTCAGTGCTGATAAGTGCCGTGATTTTTGATTTAACTGCAAGTCTGCAATGCTCACTGTCTTTCTTGTTGGAGTACCTCATGTAGGAATTAGAAAGTATTTCTGAGATTATTTTTTTCCTAATATCTAGTCTCACATCAAGTAGGAAAGCAAAGAGGCAGTTAGTCTGTCATATGTAGACAACCTTCTGCTCACCAGCATAATCATGTTTTCATTAATTTGGAACTCATTCCTAGTTGATTCCTTTCTTGTACCCTGATCCTTGGTTTTACATGCACGCATGGAAGTTTGTGTTCTTGATTTGCCCTCCTTCGAAGGCCTTGTGGAAGAACGAGAGCTCCAATCTCTTTCTTCCAATTAGCAATTTTTTTAGCTGAGATTTGTAGTAATGGTTTTTGATATTTGGCTGTTAGAAGTAACTTTTAGTGTACTGCTGACATGTTCTCTGCAATTAATATGCTCGATACAATCTGTTGCTCTCTCTCACTTGCAATTTGGTTCCTTTTTTTGGCCATGATATGGACTATTCGGTTCACTAATGCTTTTCCTCATTAAACAGTTATTCAAGTTCCTCCCTAGATTGTCACCCAAGGTATCAAACATATTCCAGGAGATGAAGCGGCATTGAGTGGAGTTATTTATTGGGATATCTGATGCTGGTCTGAGAAAATTAAGCGGCCCTCATCTCCATTACTACATTCTTTTTCCCTCCACAGTTTTGCTGAACCACTCTTGGTAGAGGCTTTTCTTTCTTTTGTAAGTATAGACACCATTCGATAAGTGAGGTCTCCGGGCAACTGGTTGTCCCACCTCCCACGTACTGATTCTTGTTGTAATATAGAGTGCTAATAATAATGCATGATATTTTCAGTGTAATAAATTCTTTTCCTCAGGACAGGAGTCAGGTTAAAATTTCTTACTCTTCTTTTTCCCCTTCCTGTAATTGAAATGACCAACGAATTCCTCAGAAAGTACTTCAGAAAGAGTTCAGCGAATTGGCCAAAGTTCTGAATCCTTGGTCTACAACAGCAGAGGGAGATGAATACTTCAGCAACTCGAGGTCCCATGGCGGTAAGTTTCTATTTCTATCTCTTAAAAATCTATCAACTCCACTAAATAATTTGCAGACAGTCATAGCAATTGGGTGAGATTGTGAAGACTGGAGTCACTGGATACCAACTTTACATTGGACTAGATTTTATTCCGACTATTCAGCTTCAACTGTCAATTCTTCGTGTTTTACCATTGCAGATATTGAAATTGGATCTCTCTTATTCTATTAGATGGTTTATGTTGTTAAATCAAAGTTTCTATTGGCCCTATGGCAAAATCAAATACGATTGTAACAATTCTACAAATCAATAACTCAAATCAGCTGCCTAGTCACAGTAGCTCTGTCGATGCACCGGAATATTAGGTTGAACTGAGCATTTGTGGCAGGGTCCATTTTATTTGTTTCTAATCTGGATTCTATTTTATCGGCCGAGCTGTGGTGATATGGTTCGCGAGATCCTTGCCGACCCATTGCGAGGATCTTGCATACCTTCACCAGCAAATTGCGAGGGTCATGCAGCCCCTCAGCCCCCACCCCCCCCCCCCCCCCCCGGTTGCGCTGTGGCAACGATCATGCAAACCCTTGTGAAGTGGCAGTGAGAGTATCGGAAATAATCATCAAAAAAGTTCTAAATTTATTGTACAGATGTCAATTCAGTGTTAAACCTTTCAATTTGGTTAATTTAGTTCTAGTTCTTTTGATAATTTGCCAATATAGTTTTTCCAGTCAATTTTGGTTGGCAATTGCTGACTTAGACATAAGCGGTCTCACATGGCACAATCAGCGAATACAAGCAATTGTTTACAGTTATATTTTATTTTTCTAATTTATTTTTCTAATTTTTTCTCCTCCTTTGGTGATTGACCACTAGCGACGGTCGATCTTGATAGCCTTAAATGATGCTTGCCTTCATCGGATTGGATGAGGCTCAACCATTGCTAGAATCGGCGAGGTCAAGGGTCACCCGACCATCGGCGAGGTCGAGGCTCAACCATTGCTTGCCTTAAAAAAATAATTTTAATTCTTAATTGTTAAGGATTTTCTAAATGTTTTTGAGATGCAAACATTTAGACAAAAGTCCAGTCCTTGAGCAGTAGATCATCAGTTCGTGAAGGAGAGCTTGCATCATATTCGCATGTTGTTAATTTGACATTTTGCTTGATGGATATGATAGCTGGGCATCTTTGCTTTTGATATAATTTCCAGAATAAATTTTCGTTAACTGAGACATATTCCCTTGTCAGATCGAGCTATCTCAATCCCAAAAAAATATTTGGGAGGTCCTAAGTCCTTGATATGGAAAGTGAGATGTAGAACTTCTGAATTGTGACATTGTCATTACCCATAACAAGTATATCATCCACGTAAATCAACAAGTAAATCGATGAAGTACCTTTGGTTTAGGTGAACAAAGCATAATCATGCCTAGAGTGTTGAAAGCTTGCATTTGTAAGTACAGCAATAAACTTTGCATACCATTGTTTAAATGTCTGCTTGAGTCCTTACGCGGACTTGCGGAGATGACACACTCGAGACTTGCCCTATCTATGTAAGCCTTGTGGAAGTTCTATATATATTTCCTTGTCAAAATCACCATGAAGGAATGTGTTATTCTGTAAGTGCAACTAATTCTTCTTTCATTGCCCTTTGCTAGCGAATATCACATGCTGTTTCTTCATAAGAAGGTTCATGTTCTTCATATTTGGCTGATGCAACTCATATGTTCTCATGATAATTGACTAAATGAAACATAGGAGGATACTAGATATCGTGTACCGGAGTATCTAGAGTAGGGCAAATGTAGTCCTTAGGCCATGTAGGAGGGTGAACGTGTTGTCCCCAACATCAGGGCCTATTAACATGTAATTCCTTGACGATTGGTGTTGATGATCCACTGATATGTTGCTATGATGACGAAGTAGGAGAGTTATTTCTTGTATTAGAAGTAGCAGGAGACTCAGTCAATACATTTGGGGATTTGGGGCATGTTGCCGTAGGACAATGGCTTGTAGATGGCTGATCAAGCGTAATCAGAACATACTATGGCTTCATAAAAATATCCTCTATTGATAAGAATTTTCGATGATTCGATCCTTGTGTCAATGACTCATGTGAGGATGTCATTTCTTGAAAAGGAAATATATCCTTGTGGAAGACAATGTCTTCGTTAATGAGGAAATGCCCTGTGGATATCTCCATAACTTGGTAACCTTTTTGCAAAATAAGGTACCCCATAAAAATACAATGAAGAGCACGAGGATTCAATTTGTCTTGATGACCCACATTCATCACATAACAAAGACAACCAAAAACTCAGAGATCATCAATATTTGGTTGTTTTTCAAAAAGCATCTCAAATGGGGTTCGTCCCTTTAGGGTTCTAGTTGGCATGAGATTGATTAAATAGACTACCCTGACCACACAATCTCCCCAAAAAGATTTTGGAATGGAAGCTTCATACTAAGTGCTCAGGCAACTTCCAAAAGGTGTCGATCATTACGTTCAACAATTCAGGGAGTATATGTACAAGAGATCTCATGAAGTATGCCATGAGAGGATAGAAAAGTTTGACACTCAGTGGAGAAAAATTCACGCCCATTGTTCGTGTAAATTCTTTGAACAATTTTATCTAATTAAATTTTAATCATGAATACATCCGAGAGGGAGGGAGTTCGAATCCTAGCTTTGTTGTTAGGGATTCTTAAGTGTGGTGCCTTGGTGGTGGGTCTTGGGCTAGTACCGCCCTTGGTTTACCTCGCCGGTTGCTGGCTCTATGGGGATTTCGAGGTCATAAAAAAAGAAGAATTAATCATGGATAAGAATTTTGAGAGATAAGAAGATGTTTGACTCTTAGACTGCATGAGAAATACCCAAGTGACACGAGAATAATCATCCACAATGGTAAGAAACAAGCGAGATCTAGCACAATGTGGTGTGTGATAAGGACCCTAGATATCGATATGAACCGGTGAAAAAATACTATTGGCTTGAGATACACTAGTTGGAAATTGTGCTCGCAATTGTTTTGCTAAAGTGCATATTGTACAATCAGGATAAGGAAAACGAGTACCATGACCGAAACACTTATGAAAAAGAGAAATTTTATTATTGGCAGTGGCATTATAAGATAATCTTCTATTTAATGAAGATAAACCAAAATCTTTTGGGAAGTTGACCCAAAAATATAGTCTTTGTGCCATACTACCCAAGCCCATCAGTTTCTCAGTTGAAAAGTCTCGAAAGAACAATTTTTGAAATTGAAATTTGCATGATAGGAATTTTCTTCATAGACTTGGAAACAAGATATGAGATTGAATTCAAATTTAGGAATGTATAGAACATTTTTAAGAGTAATGTTTGGGCTAAGGTGGACAGTGCCAATTTTTCTGACGTTAGTGATGTCCCCATTTGGGAGATGAAGACGTATGAGAGAATTATATTTTCCATGAATATCAGCAAAAAGAAATTCATCACAAATTATGTGGTTACGGCACCTGAGTCAATAAACCCTGCATTCATTAAAATCTTATTGGACTTTTATAATGAAGTGCTTGAAAAATTTACAGCTTTGTCGACCTTCTTTAACTGATTCGGTGTCTTTATAATATTCTCATATGGATCTCGAGTAATTGGCTGGTGAGTCTTCTCAATTCCTCATGCACATACTTGATAGGTTGAAAATTCTTTTTCTTTTCTTTTTTTGTTAGTGGGCTTGTCATGCAATTTCCAACATGTTTTAATAGTGCGATGTGGATGCTGACAATATTTACAGTACTTACCCTTTGGAATTTTGCCCTCCCCTTTTTTGTGATGATGTGGCATGAGGAGGGCCATTGGATTCAGCCCCATAAGTCATCGAATAAGGACCCTTGAATCCACACCGTCGCCTGTCATCTGGACCGTCGGATTGGAGTGGATATGGGTCGTCAGATCTGTGCCCACGCCTCTGAACTGCACCATTGGTTCGGAAAGAATAGAAGCTGTCTGATCCTCGCCTTGGACTATTGAATCTGTGATTTCTAGGGTTCCCATCTTCTTCTTCAAGCCAGTGAGCACTTCCTCCTTAGTTTCGCTGCTGTGCTCGAGGACTGCCATGGGTGTGGTCGGAGAATCTTGCCGGTGCATCCAATAGCCTTGCTGGCATAGTAAGGGCCACACTCTCTCCTCCCTTTTCATGCCTAGAGCTCACGAGTCGTCGGTTTTCCTCTTGAATGGCTAATTGAAAAATCCGTTGAGGGGTGGAATGGGCTCCATGGCCAAGATTTGTGAGTGAAAAGGAACGTAGCTATCGTTTAGGGCTAACATATATCGAGATGCTCCCTTTCTTCAACTCGGAAAGTTCTTTGGTGAGTGAAAACACTTTGACCCTATCCAATGTCCCGTACATCTCTTTGATATTGTCCTACATAGTTCTTGCATCTTTAGTTAGAGGAAGCCCAGTTGTGACCTCACCAATCATGACCTCAAATGCCACACAATTCCTAATCCAGGTGCGGATGAGCTGGTTGCAACAGTGCCAGTATCGTTGCATACGGTCGTCGGCCAAAAAGGGAATGGATTTATCAAGGCATCTGTCTTTGTCTGATAGCTCTAATATCAATGTTGGGTGGTTTTGAGCATTTTTCACCCCAAAAGTTAGCTCGAGGGGTGAGGCTTTCTTTCCCACTTACAAACTAACCACCCGCCTCTTTTACAACCGATGCGGGATAAATCTCAACAATCTCCCCTTGACAAATTGATCTTAGCTTGGAGGCCGTAACAACCCTCTTGAGTGATTATTGGGTCTAGACTTGTAAGTAACTTGGGCTCTGATACTAGGACAAGAAATATGGAATAATGGAGGAAAAGAGTTTTCTATAAATTTCATAGTATTCAATGTAGAAGAATATACCCATATTTATAGTACAAGAAATGAATCAAAAAGAATATACACAAAGTCCTATATGTATGATTTATTATATCAATTACAAAATCAAATCCCAACTGACAAAATCAAATTCCAACTGAGAATCGATCAATGGATCGGAATGGATCAAATCAAATCCATTCTCCAACATCTGCATCGAAATGAGAAGTAAGAAAAGATTATACATGCAATTCTCCTTGAGAAAGAGAAGTACTATCACGAGAACACTTGCATATCTGACATGTTGAGAGTAATTGGTTGATAGAGGTATATTTGCCTATTTATTTCTTGTTATTTTATGTATGGTGGCAATAAGGGTAATTTTGTAATTTTGATCTCTTGGCTTTATTATAAATATATAGCTTGGGGTTACATCAATCTAACCAAGTATTCAGTTTAGTTTTTGTCTCTCAACATGGTATCAGAGTCAAGGCTGAATTGAAACCCAAACTCTTAAACCCAATCTCTTCTTTGTGTAGTCATTCTTCTTCTTCTTTTCCTCCCCCTCTCTCTCTCTCTCTCTCTCTCTCTCTCTCTCTCTCTCTCTCTCTCTCTCTCTCTCTCTCTCTCTCTCTCTCTCTCTCTCTCTCTCATTTCCTTTCATAGTGTAGGGCTACACCAATGAGGTGATATTTTGAATTTAGTGTTTGCCCTAAATCTCCCTTTATGAGATAAACTAAAGTTACATTGCAATTTGCAATAAGTGGTTCAACCTCTTATGCAATTTTTTGGATCTTCTTGTTTGAGATTGGTTTTGCTGTATTGTCGGTCTACAATTGGCTCATGTGTGAAGACCAAAGTACCGCAATTCATGGACCACCATCCTTTTTTTTTTCCAAATTTTTCAGAATTATCAATTTTTTTCTAAGTTTCCAAAACCCTAAAAAAATCAATTATTGCCTTTGTTGGAGAAATCTTCATGGAGTATTTTGAAGTTGACAAAACGTTTCTATCAGTCTAGTTTGAAGATTTGCAGACTCTACTATTTAAAGTTTGAAGACCTCCGGACTGCCAGATTCAAGACTCAAAGTCTATTCTCATTGACAGTTTCTAATCCGTCGAAGAAGACCTATCCAGGACTGGATGTTTTGTTAAGGATTTGACCTTATCGACTGGAGAAGATTTCTTGGCTGGATATAACATAATGGAATCCTTTATTGATTCAGAGATTGAGGATCCGATGATTGACGAAGTATACTTGGAAGGTTCTACTTATGGAAACCAAGATCTTGATTGTATGGGCGAGCATGATTGATGGGCTATCAACATGTTCCTTAAATAACTTGAATGATCTTTCTAATTGATTCTGTCCAACGGGAAGATTGGAAGAATTCCTTTGGTAAGTGCCAAAGGGTATGATGGCATAAAGGAGTATATAAGGAAGACGTTCCAGTTGTTCGAGTGTGTGCGCGATAGAAGAATTTTAAAGTTTGAAGCTCCTTGTTCTTAGTCAATTCATTTATTGAGCGAAATCTTGTACGCAAAAGAGAGTCTATATTCTTGAGAAACCTTGAGGAAGTGTGGTAGAGTATCTACACTTTGGAATCAATGGACAGCCTTACTGTAACAACTCTTTTGTTCATAGTGAAATCCAGTCGGTGAGCTATCAGTGCGGAAGAGTGGACGTAGGCTTGGAATAAGCCGAACCACTATAATTTCTGTGTTCATTTTCTCTTTCCTACTCTTTGCTTTACTTTGATCATAATTCGTTTTGTTAACAAAATGAGAACTTCCTTTCTATTGTCTGCTTAGTATTGATATCTTATCTCGAGAAAATATTTTTACACCTATTCACCCCCCTCTAGGTGCTTATATTAGCTATCTCAATTGGTATCAGAGCTTGTGTACTCACTTTATTTGAAGTGTTTTACTTTAGAGTTAAAGATTCATGGCTAGTATGTTAACTCCAAGGCTGGTAGAAGGGCAAAACAATACCAGACCGCCTTATTTTAATGGAAATGAATACAATATATGGAAAAACAAGATGAAGGCGTTCCTAAGATCAAATGATCCTCTGGAATGGGACGTTGTAGACAAATGAATCATTCCTAAAATTGCACCTGTCTTAGGAAGAGGAAAAAAAGCTGTTGAGTCTAGTGAAATGACTCGGGAAGAGATAACCAAGAGACAAGCTCTTGATGCAAAAGCAATTTATTATTTATATTGTGCTTTGTCACCTACTGAATATAACATAATATCTTCTTGTGTTACAGCGAAAGAAGCTTGTGATAGATTACATATTACCTATGAATGAGCCGATCGAGTGAAAGAAACCAGAATCAATATTCTCCCCGGTCAATACGAAGCCTTCAAAATGAAATTAGGAGAATCTATAACTGACATGTTTAGTCGTTTTACAGAAATCGTGAATGGTCTTGAAAATCAAGGTCAACCAATTTCTGATCCCATGAAAGTAAACAAGCTATTGCGTGGACTCTCCAAGGATTGAAATTATATAAAGACCTCAATAAGGGAGACACAAAGAATTATGCCACTATCTGTTGATGAGTTGGTTGAGACTCTTTAGTCTTATGAAGTGGAACGAATCAATGAAGACGAAGATCCTAAAGGCAATAAATCCATTGCATTAAAATCCAATGATGATTCTGATGTTACAGATTCTGAAGACAATATGGATGATGAGGAGCTTGCTCTCATGATAAGAAGATTCAGAAAGCTGAATAGAAAATGAAGAAGATTCAATCCAAAGAAATAGAGTTTTCAAAAGCAACAAACTAAGTCTGTTGAGAATGATGAATCAAATATAGATGTAGTTTGCTTTGAATGTAAGAAAAAGGGACACATCAGACTTAACTGTCCTCTTTTGAGGAAGAAGAAAGGAAAAGCTGAAAAGTATCGAAAGGCTCTTAAAGCAGAAACCTAGAGTGATACAGAATGTGAAGAAAGTGATGATGATTATGCCAATATATGTCTGATGGTACAATTGGATTCATATTCAAAATCGAGAGACAGACTCAGATTCGGATAGTGAATTTGAGGTGAGTAACTTTAAAATCCCTATTAAAGTTTCTAAATACATTGATGATTTGTGTTTTAGTCTTAAGACTTCTCTTAAAAGGATTTTCGAACTTAAAAAGGAAAATTCTGCACTGAAACAATAGGAAAATGTTTTGAAAGAAAAAGTGAAATGTTTAGACATGAATGTTACTACTCTTAAAGAAAGAGAAGACAATCTTTTGAAAGAAAACGTATTTTTAAAAATGACATATCAAATATTTCCAAAAGATTTTCAATAGGATCTGAGAAACTTGAGAAAATTCTTTCAGCACAAAGATCTTATTTCAATAAATATGGTTTGGGAATGACTGTGGAAACCATTCATTTAATTGATTTTTCTAATGTGAATGAAAGAATTAAGCAAAGACCCACAAGAGTTGCTTACAAAAATCATTTTAAAAAGATTTTTGTAAAACCAATAGGTTGCAATGCTCTCAGATGTTCTAAGTGCAATAGTTTAGATCATTTTGAGAATGAATGTCCTATGGTTTGGAAACTTATTAAGAAAGTATGGGCAAAAACCGCATATCATACTAACACCAATGGACCCAAGAAAATATGGGTACCAAAGAAGGTTGAGTCTCTTTTTTAATGCAGATCACTATCAAGAAGAAGGTAAAATGGTATATGGATAGTGGATGCTCAAGACATATGACAGGAGATTCAAATTATTTCATAAAGCTCGTTCAAGTAAATGGTGGAAAAGTCTCATTTGGAGGAAACAATAAATGAAGAATTGTGGGATTCGGAACTGTAAAGATTGGTAACCTCACAATCAGCAATGTTTCCTTAGTGGAATGACTCAACTACAATCTGCTCAGTATCAGTCAGTTGTGCAATACTGGTTTCAAAATCAACTTTCAAGAGGGAATATGTTCAGGAACCAGTAAAGATTCTACTCTGTCATTCATAGGTCGAAGACATGGAAATATCTACCTCTTGGATGTGAAACCAGATGAATCATAATGTCTAATCTCAATTCAAGACGAAGCGAACTTATGGAACATAAAACTTGGGCACATCAATATGAAACAAATAGCTAAAATTTCAGTAAAGAAGCTAGTTCGTGGTCTACCAAATCTGTCATACCAAAAGACTGATCTATGTACACCATGCGTATTGGGAAATCAGGTAAGAAATTCCTTTAAACCAATAAATCAAGTTTCCACTAATCGTGTACTGCAGTTTCTGCATATGGATCTCTTTGGACCAACTAGAACTCAGAGTATTGGAGGTAAGAAATATTGCCTAGTAATTGTGGATGACTACTCACGATTTACTTGGGTATATTTCCTGGCAAGTAAGTTTGAAACATTTTCTTACTTTGAAAAGTTTGCTAAAAAGATTTAAAATGAAAAATGATATGTTATTTCAAGTATAAGAACAGACTATAGAGGTGAATTTGAAAATCAAGATTTTACAAAATTCCGTGATGAATCTGGTTTTCAGCATGGGTTCTCCTCTCCATATACTCCAGAGCAAAACAGAGTTGTGGAAAGAAAGAATAGGTCATTTCAAGAAATGGCTAGAACTCTTTTAATTGAAGTAATATCTCTTCACGTTTTTGGGCTGAAGCAGTTTCTACAGCATGTTATATTATTAATAGAATTTTTTTAAGGCCTATTTTGGAAAAAACCCCCTATGAGTTATTCAAAGAAAAGAAGCCTATTGTTTCATATTTTCATATGTTTGGATGTAAATGCTTTATATTGAAAAATGCAATTGATCGAGTTGCCAAGTTTGAAGAAAAATCAGACGAAGGCATCTTCCTTGGATATTCTACCTCAAGCAAAGCCTACAGAGTCTACAATAAGAAGACTCAATCTGTTGAGGAATCAATGAATGTCAAATTCCAAGATTCTATGCAAAATGAATCTATTCAGACTCATATTGAAGAATCTGAACCTGCTCTAGACTCTACAAAGTCTAAATCTCAGGAAGCGGCTCAGACTTCGAAAGACCAGCAACAAATGATTGTTGAAGATTCAAATGAAGGAAGTGATCATCAACCTGACAAATCAACCAGTAATTGGAAGCATAAGTCTAGTCATCCCAAAGATCTCATTATTGGCGACATTAATGAAGGAATTCGCACAAGATTCAAAAGGCGCGAAGAGTCTAGTGCTGTGGCTCTTATTTCTGAAATAGAACCCAAAAGTATAGAAGAAGCTTTATCTAATGAAAGCTAGATTGAAGTTTTGTAAGAAGAACTTATGCAATTCAATATTAATGATGTTTGGGAATTGACTCATAAACCAAAAGGTAAATCTATTATTGGAGCTAAATGGGTTTTCATGAACAAGATGAACGAGAAAGAAAAGGTTGTAAGAAACAAAGCAAGACCCGTGGTCAAGGGATATACGCAAGAAGAAGGGATAGACTATGATGAGACTTACGCACTAGTAGCGAGGTTAGAAGCAATTAGATTATTACTTGCTTTTGCTTGTTATAAGAATTTCAGGTTATTTCAAATGAACGTCAAAAGTGCTTTCTTGAATGGATTTATCCATGAGGAAGTCTATGTGGAACAACCACCTGGGCTTGAAGACCCAAGGAAACCAGACTCAGTATTTAGACTGAAAAATGCTTTATATGGTTAAAGCAAGCACCTCGAACTTGGTACGACAGGCTGAGTAAGTTTTTAATTCAAAACGGCTTTGTCAAAGGTAAAGTAGACACTACTCTTTTTATCAAAAGAGAAAACAAAAGTTTTCTACTTGTTCAAATATATGTTGATGATATCATTTTTGGATCCTCTAATGAAAGTCTGTACAAGAAATTCTCTAAGTCTATGCAGGATGAATTTGAAATGAGCATGATGGGTGAACTAACCTTCTTTCTTGGGCTTCAAGTGAAACAATTGAAGGAAGGAACTTTTATTCATCAAGAAAAATATGTTAATGATCTTGTCAAAAAGTTTGGACTGGAAAATTGCAAAAAGACTGATATACCAATGTCAAGTTCCTTGAAGATAGACAAAGATAAATGAGGAAAGAAAGTTGACCAGAAACTATACAATAGTATTATTGGTTCACTTCTTTATTTTACTGCTTCTAGACCTGACATTTTGTTTAGTATTTGCATTTGTACCAGATTTCAAACAGACTCTAAAGAATCTCATCTAAGTGCTGCAAAGCGTATTATTAAATAAACTGCATCAACTTCAAGCCTTGGTCTTTGGTATCCTAAAAATGGAGACTTTACTCTTCTTGGATACTCAGACGTAGATCTAGCTGGTTGCAGAGTTGATAGAAAGAGCACCTCGGGTACCTGTCAACTACTTGGAAGCAGGACAGTGTCTTGGTTTTCAAGGAAACAAAATACAGTAGCTCTTTCTATAGCAGAAGCAGAGTATGTAGCTCTTGGAAGTTGTTGTTCACAAATTCTGTGGATAAAACAACAGCTAAGAGACTTTGGAATTGAAGATTCATGCACGGAGATTAACTGTGACAATACCAGCGCAATCAATCTCACCAAGAATTCAATTCTTTACTCAAGAGCAAGCATATAGAGATTTGACGTCACTTCATTAGAGATCATGTTCAAAATGGAAAAGTTTCGATTCAGTTTGTTAACTCAAAGAACCAACTGGTGGATATATTTACAAAACCTTTGGAGAAAAATCAATTTGAAATCATTCGTTCCTAACTCAACATCTTAAGGTTTGAAGAAGTATAAGTCTAGAGACTCTCAGACTCAAACAATTAAGATTTTTGACTGTAAGTTATTTTATTAAATCTCGAAAAGGTACGATCATCTGTCCATAATTGATTTTTGCTTTCCGTGATTAGTGCAATCTTTCTTTTTCGAAAATGGAGTTAATTTTAAAATGACAGTTATCAATTTTTTGAAAAAGGCAGTTATTTCTTTTAAAAGGGCATCTTTTTACTTTTCATTACGACGTTTTGTATGCCCCTCTTCGACTGACCTATATACTGTCGGTTCCTCTTCGTTTAACTCCAAAAACCCTAAAAAGCATCGATCTTCCACTTTTGTCTTCTTCTCTTGTTTAATCTTTGAAAAGTTGTCATCTTTCTTGGGAAAGTCAAGTTTGGAATTTTTCAAAGACTGTGAAAGATGTCGTCTCAAAGGAAGTTTTCGAGGATCGCGAATAAGGGACCACAGCAAATGCGTGAGGGGCCTACGCACTTTAATTTCACCAAGGAAGAAGAGTCTCCTAGTCAGCTGCAGAGCCCACAATATTCTCAGCAGCGTTTATCTTCTCCATCCAGACCACAGGATGTTGCTCATCGAGAAGAGGAAGAAATCATTGAAGGCGCAGAACCCGTAAGAATTCATAAGCCCTCATTTACTTATAAGCTTTACCATGCTTTGAAGAGGAGCGGTACTCCATTGAACTACATCGATGAGTTTCTGAAGAACAAAGGGTATAGTAATGAGTACTTCTTCTTACGGAATATGGAACGTTTGGGAATTGCCCCTGCGGGGTCGGCGGAAGAAGCCTTTGCTAATATCACAAGTGATCCATAGGTTGGAGGATTTAATCAACTAGATGGGAACGGTGATGACAAATTGTATAGTCAGTTTAAACCGAGAATGGGTGTTGCAGCGAAAATCCGAAACAAAAGGATGGATTTATTTCGATCGGAGGAATACAAGCATCTATACTCTAAGTTGTTGATGCGTGGGGTGATAATCCCTAAAAGTGTGGATTTTGACTTTCTTGACTCTGTGAATGTTAATTTGCGGGAAAAATTCAGTCTTCTTCAACTTGAACAGTTTTATTCTGAATCTACAGAAGGCTATGCTGAATTCACTGCCTATTTCTATTCGAATCTTAGTTTTTTTGGATGCGAATAGATTCTCTTTTAGTTTCCGAGATCATGACTATGTGGTGGATATAGATATGTTGGCTGATGTGATTGGAGTTGAAAGAGGGAGATATCAACATATTAATGTGTCTATTGCTCGTGTTACGTTGGAACTTGTTAAGGATAGAAGGACAGAGGGAAAGATTTCCTACTCGAGGATGAGTGCGTTCAACATTCTGCTTCACAAGATTGTGATTAACTGCCTCAGACCAAAATCTACTTCAAAAACGATGTTTCAAACTCGAGGCAAAGCCGATGTATGCCATCAATCGGGAAAAAGTTCTCTCTTCCTCACACTATTATGTTCCACATGTACAGAGCAGTGGTGAAGGACAAGGGTCAAGTTTCTTATTAAGCTCTTGTGACCAAGTTATTTAGACATTTGGATGTTCAGCCCCCCTGGATTCTCTGTGTTAGAATTTGTGATCAAATGGTAGTGGGACTGAAAATGGTGTCTAAAATGCGTCTGAAGGAACTCAACAAGGCGTTGGAGAAATTCAAGGAGAAAACCCTTGTTAAGACTCATCAAATCTCTTCGGTTGCAAAAAGAAAAGGGAAAGAGCCCATGGTTGCTCCATCCAAGAAAAGAAGAGCTCTCATCGTTGAGGATGAAGAAGATGATGATGACATCACCATTTCTGTCATGGCATTAAAGAACCTGAGTCGTTCTATTCCAGAATCAATGGAACTGCCAGAGAAAGACATAGAATAGAGGACTGGAGAAAGAGAAGATTTGGAAGCAGAAGAGAAAGAAACAGAGGAGAGAGAAGCTGAAGAAAGAGATGCAGATGAGGAAAGAATTGAAGAAGAAGAAGAAGAAGAAGAGGAAAGAGGATATCAAGAGGAAGGAGAGCATGAGGAACTCTTTTCTCCACCTTAAGGCATGAAAACATGGGGAGATCGTGAGAAAAGAGGAATATCCTCATATCCTGCTACCAGTGAAGGAATCAGCCGCTATCCAGCAGATCCATATGACATATATGTCTCTCAATTTCCTGATGAGGGACATGATGTTTCATTGCCCAATTTGCGTGACTATGTTGATTTGCCATCGTTTGGCTTTACTCCATCTGATCGTGCAGAAGCCAGTACGCAGACTGATAATTCAGCAGATTTTCGCAGAATTCTTAATGTTCTCTTAGAAATGTGGGGTCAGATATATGCTTTGGGATGCGAAGTTCAGAATTTGCAGACTGTAGGTCAAGCTTCCTTAGTTTCTTTGAATGATCAGATCCAAGCTCTTGCTCTTCAGATTCAAGCAAATGCTAAGGGTGAAGAGGTGGCTCAACTGAAGGAAGAGTTGAAAAAGTTGGAAGGCATTATCCAGTCAATGAGAGATTTCCAGCTTGTTCGTGTTCCCAAGCATTCTTGATTCCATTATCCTTCCATCTCAACCTTTTTTATGATGACAAAAAAGGGGGAGATATATGATTTGAATCTTTGAACCTTGAACTTTTTGAACTTGAACTTTTGATTTGTTTTGATTTGATGACTTGACTTTTGTGTCTAACTGTGGACTGAATTTGGGATTTAGGTTTGACTGTTTATATTAAGTATTATTGATATCTTATGGATGTCTTTACTTATCTGCAAGACTAACCTATTTTCTTTGGTTGCAGATTCTAGTGTTATCATTAAGCCATTTATCTTTATGAGATATCCATATTTGCTTGAGTAATGTTTTGCAGGTCAAAGTTATTTAAATCTGTAGGAAAGTTTTGTCACCATCAAAAAGGGGGAGATTGTTGGAGAAATCTTCCTAGAGTATTTTGAAGCTGACAAAACATTTCCATCAGTCTAGTTTGAAGATTTGCAGACTCTACTATTTAAAGTCTGAAGACCTCCGGACTACCAGACTCAAGACTCAAAGTATATTCTCATTGACAATTTCTAATCCGTCGAAGAAGGCCTATCCAGGACTGGATGTTTCGTTAAGGATTTGACCTTATCGACTGGAGAAGATCTCTTGGCTGGATATGACATAACGGAATCCTTTATTGATTCAGAGATTGAGGATCCGATGATTGATGAAGTATACTTGGAAGGTTCTACTTATGGAAACCGAGATCCTGATTGTATGAACGAGCATGATTGATGGGCTATCGACATGTTCCTTAAATAGCTTGAATGATCTTTCTAATTGATTCTGTCCAACGGGAAGATTGGAAGAATTCCTTTGGTAAGTGCCAAAGGGTATGATGGCATAAATGAGTATATAAGCTTAATGGCACAAATTATTTGATATGGTCTCGATCTGCATTCTTGACCATTACAGGTCCTAGACTTACGAAACATATCAATGGAACTTCCATGAAGCCGGATACATCAAACACTACTCAGGACAAGTGGATCTTGAATGACTCTTTGGTAATGTCATTCTTGCTTAATTCGATGCAATCACAAGTTGCAAAAGGATACTTGCTTCTTCATGCTACGGCACAGATTTGGTCGATGCAAGAGATACTTATGGTCAACTCGGGAATCATGCATAGGTGTATGGACTTCAAAAAAGGGTTCATGAAGTTCATATACCACTCAGAAGGAGATGCCTATATCTCAATATAATGCCAAGCTTCAAATTTTGTGGCAAAAGCTTAATAATTGTGCTGATTATCACCCAACCAATGCTACGGACATTGCAACATTCAAGAGGCATGTGGACAAGATTAGAGTTTATGATTTCTTGGCAGGATTGAATGTTGAGTATGATCATATTTGTGTTCAAATCTTTAGTCAAATTCCATTCCCCACTATGGAACAATCTTATGCCCTTGTTCACCTTGAAAAAAAAGATAGGACAGCAATGCTTCATCCATCTATTGTGGATTGATTTGCTCCACAAATCAGTGTTATTATTGTTGTCAAATCTAATTCATTCGTTTGATCTGATGATAACCCTTAGAAGGCTATGAAGTGTGAGCATTGTCATAGGCCACATCATATTAAGGCAACCTACTAGAAATTGCGTAGAAAACTTGCAAATTTTAAGGTAAAAAAAGGAACAAAGAAAGGCAAAAAACAAGGCAAACCATATTGAAATTGTTTCTGCAACACTTATTAGTCATATAGGTTTATTCTAAGAAGAACTGTAGGCATTTCGATGTCTATTCAAAGCTTCTGCTGCTGCTGCTCCCTCCTCTACAATTTCCAATCTAACTTTTCATTCTACTTCAGATCTAGCCACTTATGGTACCTTCTTTAGGAGGTTTACCTTAGTTGTTTCTAGGCCATGGATCGTTGATACAAGGGCTACGGATCACATGGTAAGTTCTTTTGATCTCTTTCATCAATATGCTCCTACTTCCGTTAGGGACAAAGTATGTGTAGTTGACGGAACTCTCTCTTCCATTACTAAAAAATGGTCCATCAATTGTTCATCTATTCTCCCCTTGTCTTTAGTTTTACATATTCCATCATTCTCTAGTAATCTCATCTCTATTACTAGTCCAACTCGAGACTTCAACTATAAAGTAACCATTTTTTCCTTATTATGTTCTCAAGGATGTGATAACGGAGAAGGAGATTAAATTTGATAGATTGGATAATGGTCTTTATCTATTCAAGGATACTAGGGTTTCTACTTTGATTTTGTCTTATGCACCTCAGCAAATTAATTTGGCATTGACAAATATCCGATAGTGGCATTGTAGATTAGGTCATCTCTCTTTAGGAGCTTTAGGAAAAGTTTTTCACAATCTCTTTTTAGCTTGTAATAAAAATGAGTTTTTTTTAATTATTTAATGAAGCCTATATTTTGGCTAAATAAACTTGTTCGACATATCCATTTTTAAGTAATAAAAGTCATTTCCCTTTTCATATGGTTCATACTAGTGTATGGCGTCCTTCCCGGCGTTCTTTTATTTCTGATCATCAATGGTTCTTCATTTTTATGGATTGTGATTCTTGTACAACTTGGGTTTTTTTATTTATTGAAACATAAGAGTAACATTTTTCACTATTTTCAAATCTTTTCACAAAATGATTTAAACTCAATTCAACGGTATTACGAAAATTCTTCACAATGACAATGGCACTGAGTACAATGAGGGTCTATTTCAATGATATCTCTCTAATCCTGGCATTATTAATTAGACTAGTTGGGTTGATACCTTAGCATAAGGCGGTGTTGCCGAAAGAAAGAATTGACATTTGGAGAGATCGCTAGGTCTTTCAAATTTAAAATGTTATTGCAACAGAACAATTACTTATCACTATTCGAACAACTATGCAAATAAACCTTGAGAGAGAGAGAATTGCATACAAACAGTTATAGTGGTCCGGCTTTAGCAAGCTTACGTTCACTTTTCTGCGCTGATGGCCGATTGCTTGGATTTCACTAGATCAATCTGTTAGAGATAGAGAGAGAGAGAGAGAGAGAGAGAGAGAGAGAGAGAGAGAGAGAGAGAGAGAGAGAGAGAGAGAGAGAGAGAGAGAGAGAGAGAGAGAGAGAGAGAGAGAGAGAGAGAGAGAGAGAGAGAGAGAGAGAGAGAGAGAGAGAGAGAGAGAGAGAGAGAGAGAGAGAGAGAGAGAGAGAGAGAGAGAATTGCATACAAACAGTTATAGTGGTCCGGCTTTAGCAAGCTTACGTTCACTTTTCTCCGCTGATGGCCGATTGCCTGGATTTCACTAGATCAATCTGTTAGAGATTACAAGATCTAAGTAACGAGTACTCAAGGTCGTGTGAACAAATCCTCACACTCTCAATCTCTAAAAGATTATAGAGTATAGCTCTTAGAGACAAATTTGAATGAATGGAGAACACTCAAAACTTAGGAATTATAGATTTTAGAATTTCAGTTCTTTGCATTAATTCCTTTCAGTTTCTTGACCTTCTTATATAAGCCTCTATATCCAAGGCTGACTGTTGGACATTTCCATAGAGGTTCACTTAGCCAGTCTTCTTGTTGGTCTTGAACATTGTCAGAAGACCTAGTAGCTTCAAGGTTGCTAAGATTGAAGTCTCTTGTTGATTTTACCACCCATATATCAGATAGAGTTTCCTTAAGTGGAGTACTTCACTTGGAAAGAGAATTTCGCTTTGATTCATCCAAGATTCACCAAAATCCATCTAAAGAGATTGGATTTGATATTCCTTCCTTCTTGGATAAGTCTCTTAATTATAGAAAGAAGTTCGCCAATTTTCTAGTTGTTGCACGAGGATTGTCTTCTAAAACAATATCCTGATAATCAAATATCAAAGATATGAATTACTTTTGGACTTAGAGTCTGATTTTCAGAGTTTGATGAGTAACGTCTGATGATGTTCATCAGAGTTTCCACTTGGAAAAACTCTTCATCGAGTCAAAGAAAGTTTTGTTAATCATCAAAACTAGTAAGGGAATTTTCCTCAATAGTTTCCCCCTTTTTGATGATGACAAAACTTTTCATAATAGAATCGATTTAAAAAGAAATGATTTTGATAAAGCTTTGAAAATAGCAAAATTTGTATTTAGAATGCAAATTTGATCTATAAGAATGAAAGATATAATAGTTGAAATTCTTATAGATATTTTTTTTTAAAAAGGAAAGATTTAACTAGTTTTGCAAAAAATTTGATCCTCAAAATAGTAAACGCAACGCATTGAAATCTTTAAAAAATATCCTCGAAGTTTTGCGCATTTCTCCCCTTTTTTGTCACTAGCAGAGAAGGTAATAATAGTAACACAACATCAAATCATAATAGCAAACCAATAAGTTCGATACTCAGTAGCAACCAGTCAAAGCAAACGCTAAAAACACACGCAAAAAACATACACCTCTAGCAAACCGACAAGTCAAACAGAAAACAAGCCAACACAAACGAAATTAACTTAGAAATTTTGAAAAGAAATTGAAAAGATTATTTTGAGGTGGAAGGCTGGTTTAGTTCTTGAGCTTGAGGGCTTGAAGGAGGGATATCATCTGGAGGTACGAACACAAGGACGTAGTGGCTCATGTAATTGATAGTGGTCTCAAGCTTCTTGAGTTTTCTATCCTCATCCCGCGTAAGCCTCTTAATCTGGTAGTTTGTCTCCTTGATCTCATCTTTGAGTTACTTTAGTGTACTAAGAATACTTTTGTTTGAATCTACAACAACTTTTGTTTGAGGAATGATCTCAACAAATAGATCATTCTCTCCTTCTTTTCCAACTTGCCCTATTTCCTCAGTCCTCGTAGCCTGAATTTGCTCCCCCTCGATCGGAGCATCCTTATTAGCTTTTGGTTTTCCCTCTCCATCTGTTTCCTTTTTTGTAATCTCAACATTCTCATATGTAATTTGTCATGCCCCGATCCTCGAGTGCATGCCCATCCCTCGGTGGTCGATAAATTTGCGACGTTCCAGGACGCATCACCGACCTAATCATTTTTATTACACATGCGGAAGCGAAACAATTATTCCTGACAACAACCAACACTGGATAGAAAAGCATGAAACACATTTACAAGCAAAACATGCTTTTATAAACACCCCAGTTTATATACAATAGAAGACTAAAGTCAAGAGTCTACAAAAGACCGGTCCTCAAAACAAAGTTGTCTTATGACTAGTTAGCCAGACCCATTCACTGATCCTTTGGTCTCCATAGGCTCCAAGGGTGCCGGGTCCTCCATAGCACCATAAGGAGGGTCAGCTGCACTCTTACCTAGAGTGGCATCGACTACCACAGTGGGAACTTCAAAACCCGGAGGGGACCCACACGGAATCCATTGAAACCATAGTGAAATACGCTCTGAACCGATGAGGTATCCTTCTGAGGTAGACTCTTATCGACCCAGACGGTGGTCACCACGAGTTCATAGACCCATTGACCCCCTGGGTCATGGTAATCAAAACTTCACTTGGTAACCCTCATCGGCCGACCAAAACATTTTGGAGGAATTGCCATCTAAGGACCTGAAAAGGTTGAGCCCACGACGGGGTGAGACAATGTCTCAGCAAGTTTACCCCATAAACTTCGATTAGGATGGAAATACGCCTAGAGGCAGCTATACACACAAGTTAGAAAACTTACCCTACCTCAGTTCCCTCCTGCACATTAGTACAGTTCATAATCTCAACCAATCAATTCCATCCCATCGATCATTCAATCCATTCAATTTGATACAATCGATATGATCAATACCATCTATCAATCAATTCATCGATATGATCACTACTCACACAAGCTGAAATAGATGGTTATAGTTCTCACAAGCTGATATATAGATGGTAGAGCTGATATATAGATAGTAGCTCGTATAAGCTGATATATATTATAGCTCACCCAAGCTGATATAGTATATTGCTCTCACAAGCTGACATATTAAAGCACGCATAGGCTAATATAGTATACTCATCTTACAAGCTGACATACAATAATGCTCGCACAAGCTAACGATTTAATAATGCTCATACAAGTTGACACATGATAAATCAATTCCGACTAAGGACACTGTGCTTTGCACACCAATTCCTCAATCAAAATAATGAACTTGGCCTAATTTCATCGTGTTAAAAATATCCGATAAAAATAATCGTATGTGGGTATACGGTCGGTTTGAGCCAAAATGTTATATTTTTCTTTTAAAAAATCCCACTATTTAATATAGTGCCTAAAAACATTTTTGACGTTAAACCAATGCCGCGGTATTTTTTGATTAAATACTAAAATTACACAATTTTGGGATAAATACCCAAAATTACAATCACCACTCAATTTGCACAAAATAGCGTTCAATTGCATAAACTAAACACACTATTGCAATCATCATGAAATTTTGGTCACTGGCTATCTCGGTATAATTTCTGGAAAATAATAAATAATTAAATAAATACAATTAATTACCAAAAATGCAAACTTAGGCCGAAAATGCTTAATTAATTGCTCGAATGGGCTGAGAAAATTTCTAAACCTATCTAGATAAATAGCACAACTTATCTAGTCTCTTATCTATTCTTTCTAACCACATAACATGCACGAATTAAATTGCTAATCCGTTCTAACTAACCACATAAACCATGCTTAACCTAAATTAATCAGCCCTTAAACATCATTAATTTCTTAACCATAGTTTAGCAAGTAAACTTACCGGTTTAGTGATCCGGTGAGTCCACGGTGACAGGCGATAAACCACCCTGCGGCGATACCAAACGGAGACCAGACGGGCTTGAAAACGGGCCATGAAGTCCATGAACCCTTGCTGGCTTTGGTTTTGATTGCTGGGCCAAGAGAGTTGGTGCGGGCTCGGCTTGGGTTGGAACGAGCAAGGAGGTGGACCAGTGGCTGCAACGGGTGACAACGGGCGATGGCGGTTGCTGGATGGCGATGGTGGAGCTCCGGTTGAGCTCCTACGTTGACCAGGGGCTCGGGGGGATGGCAAGGAGGCTCGGGATAGGTGGGACGGGCACGCAATGCGCGGGACGAGTGGCTGGGCGCGACGGGCTCGGGCGGCGCGAGTGATGGCTCCGGTGGCTCGGCGGGCATGCGATGGGCTAGGGGGAGTTTTGCTTGGTTTCTCTAGTTTTTGGAGCTTCAAAATGGATTGAAAATGGAGAAAGTAAGCTGCTGAAGAAGAAGAAGACAGCTGAAGGCTTGGAGGGACCCCATTGGCCACAAATATCTATTAGTTTGATCATTACTTGGCCCCCCACCAGCTCTGCCCTATCCATAGCCAAATTACAGCCCACAATCTTCCCTTAGAAGCTTCCTTGATGCCTCAAATGTTGCACACGAAGGGACCTACGAATTTTGTATCAATTTCTCCCAAATTGAACCAATTCCCCTCCAATTGAATCCAATTTGACCTCTATAAATCCAACCAAGGTGTGATCATCCCAAACAACTTGAATCCCACAAAAGCGATACAAAATGGTCATATGATTTTTTTGGTAGAAAACGGCTATACTTTGAATTTTTACCAAAAATCTCGGTTTGCGAAAAAGATACCCCCACCTTTTTGTTTAAAGATTTGTAATGATTTAAATTTCGAGAACGAAATTTTTATAAGAGGGGAAGAGTTGTGACATCTTGAATTTCAGGTTCTGTTTTTTGTTTTTTTGGTAACCTAGGGAACCTCGTAAACCGACAGCTGGCGAGCAAACCCTGGGGGAGCGACTGCAGGACCCACCACCACAGTACTCCAGGTAAGAATCCCTAATGACGCCTCTGCGATTTGAACTCCTCCCCTTTGTGAGGGGGAGAGAGCCCCACGCTAGCTACGCCACTGTGGGCGGTGGTATTTCAGGTTTTGTTTTTGATTGAATAAGTTGGGTTTTTCATCGACGCGCTTATAGTTCTTTTCACTGAGCTGATCACTCAAGGGATAACTAATCTATTAGGTGAAGCCGTCAAAGAATTTAAACGCAATAGACTTGAGAATTTAATCAGGAATCGACTGCTTGACCATGCTAATCTGCAAGGGTCATTACAGCATTGTTGAAATCGATTAGAGACCAGAGATGAGTTGATTCAATAGAGGTATGTGATTAGTGTGTGGGTGATTCTACCTAATTGCAAAATTCTCGTCGATTGGCACGAGACCGATTTTTCTGTCGTTTTGGTACCCTGTGTCCGTATTTGAAATCTTGGGATTTTCATGACCATTGAGAGTCGTCGGTGTGTCGAAGATGTATATTGTGATTTGAAAATAATCAACCACGAGTCAATTGCACTAAAAATTCATAAAAGCTACCTAGTAGGTTAGGTTACGCTAAAATTGCGTCAGATTGAAATTAACTGCGAATTTGAACCCAATTTCGGAAATTGAAAGTTCTATCGTGTCATGATTTATTTTAGGAACGTTGACTCATCGTTCGAAGAATTTTCGGCGAGTTTGGGATTTTTACAGAAAATCAATTTGAATGATTTAGAAAAAGAAAAGAAATTCGGAGAGGCCAAAACAAGTGGATTTTTGGCCTTCAAAAGGGATTGGTTTGTGAGGACAAGTGTGGAAATTGGTATGGGCTTCCTCCCCAATAAATTGACCGTTAATTTGGAGAGTTTTAGTGAAGAATTGAAGTCCAATTTGAGGAAATCCGTAGGCTTGTGTGGGGCTGTAACATTTGGCACCAAAATTGAGTTGTTTGTGGGATTATGTACAAGAAAGAATTGGGGGACCAAAGTGGATGAACTTGAGGACTTTAGGGGACCAAGCATTTATGTATGGATATTTTTTGTTGCCTTTTGCCCCCTCTCTCCAAGCTTCTCTCGGAAGCCAAGTTGATCCCTTTCCCGTTTGCAGCTTCTTCCCTTTATCATTTTCTTCTTTCCTTTGAAGCCGACCCCTTATATTCTAGCTTTTCTTCCATTTCCCTCGGATACTCGAGTTCCCTCCACTTGTTGCAACTCCATGTTCCCTATCCCTCTATTGAAGCAGCCCACGTCTCCACGCTCGATCAACAGCTAGCCCCCACTCATGAAGTCAGCTCGCCATACTCAATTGCGCATCTTCCACCGAGTCCAATTGCTCCTCTGCCACGAAGATCAACGCCCAGACTTAACTGAATTTGTAGCTCCTCTCCACGTTCTCTCTCTCTCGCTCTCTTTCACTGCCACCGTAAGCCCAACTTCATCGTTTCATTCCCTCCTTCTAGCAGTGACGTCTGCGTGCCGCTCCATCGAATTTTCCTCTCACCGCTGCGTGCTCACGCCAGGAATTCTTCATCTACTCGACCAAGTTAAGCCTGTAGCCCAACCCATCGAAGCTGCTCCTTGCTATGATCCTCCCGTTTGGCCCAGCCCACTGTCCTATGCATCAAAGCTAGCTCGTCCCCGCCAATCCAGCCCACTTGAAGCCGCGACTAGCAGCCCCGGCAAGCAAGCTCAGCCGAGTAGAACTGAGCAGCCCAGCCAGCCGTGGGCCTTCAAGGCCCATTTCGGACCCTTCCATGCCTCGTAGTATGTCGCCACTTTGGAGAGTGTTGCCTGTCTCCGCGTTGCCGTCGTTGTGGACTTATCGGATTTCAAAACCAGTGAGTTTATTCACTGAACTATGCTTAAGAAGTTAATGATGCTTAAGGGTTGATTAGTTTAGGCTAAGTATAGTTTAGGTGGTTAGTTAGAACGGATTAACAATTTAAATATTCATTTATGTATGTTAGGTGGTTAGATCGACTTAATTAGAGACTAGATATGTTGTATTATTTATTTAGTTAGGTTAAGAAATTTTCCAGGCCCATTTCGGTATTTAAATAGGCATTGCCAACCTAAATCTCTATTTATGGCATTTAATTGTATTTATTTAATTAATTTTGATATTAATTTAATTATTTATTATTTTCTGAAAATTATATCGGGATAGCGGTGATCGAATTTCGTCTTTGATTGCAATGGTGTACTTGGTTTATTTAATTGAATGCTATTTTGAGCAAATTGAGTGGTGATTGTGAATTTTAAGCATTTATTCCAAAATTATGAAATTTTAGAGGCGACGCCTGGCTACGCTAAAAGACTGCCGAACTTCGAGCAGGCTGTGCTTATTGGGTCATGATTAATCGCCGAACTTCGAGTAGGCCTTGCCCATTGGGCTGTGATTAAAATACGACACCTGGCTATGTTAGAAAACCGCCGAACATCGAGTAGGCCGTGCCCCATTGGGTCGAGATCAAAATTAGGAATGCATGATTGATTGAGTTAAATGCGCCGGATTGTGGGACAAAATTGTGTGGCATGGTATGGGACGTGTTATAACGATCTGGCCCTATAATCAGGACCCCTATGATCGTTTGAGATTGAGTGTGTCGTTCCATTTGATTGAGCTTGATTACTGCTCATTTCTGTGATATGAATTGTACTGACATGCAAGAGGGAACTGAGACGAGGTAAGTCCTCTGTTTTGTGTGTGTAGACTTTCTTTAGCCGTATTTCCTTCCTAGTCGGGGTTTAGGGAGTGAACTTGCTGAGACATTGTCTCACCCCGTCATGGGCTTAACTTTTCAGGTCCTTAGGTGGAGGACCCGAAGCCCCAGAGCCCATTGAAGTGGAGTACGAAGGATCGGTGAATGTGTCTAATGAGTAGGTCGTTGGACAGCTTCTTTTGGGACCGATCTTTTTGTACCTAAACCCAATTGTTTATAAAAGTGTTTTGATTGTGAAATTGTTTCCTGTTTTTCTATCCCAATTTTGTTGTGCTCAGGGGTTTAGTAATTCGCTTTCGCGTGTGTATTAAAATGAATGGGTCGGCGACGCATCCTAGGACGTCGCAAATTTAGTTGACCGCCGAGGGATAGGCATGCGCTTGAGGTTTGGGGCATGACACTGCAAGTAAACATTAGCCATAAAAATCCTCACCAATCGCTCGCTCAAGTATTTCTCTCAAGGTGTTTGTTACTCCCCTTGTGTTTAACTTAAGTCTAGGCTTTTTTTTTACCCTCAATTAAACTCAAACACTCTTGCCTTTTCCCTTTTGTATTCTCTTTTCATAAACTCTATATCGGACTCAAAACTTGTCTCTCAACCCCCTCACGAAAGTCAATCAAACTAATCAAACAAGATTAGATCAATTCGGCAAGTAACAATCTCAAACCAACAAGTATAACTTTCGGAATTCCAATTGAAACCCAAATCGCTACTGATTTTGTTTAATTTGGTCCGCTAACAAATGAGTCGCCTTCTTGATTCTTTTTTTTTTTTTGGTTCGGCTATTTTTTGTTTTTTGCCGAATCTTTTTTTTTTCTCTTGCTCACATTTTTGTGTGCTTTTTCTTTCTCTCTTTTTTTTTTTTTTTGACGAACTCAGATACAATTTAAGATGCTATGACCGATTGAGATGACAAAAAGAAAATTAAAACTAATAGCAAACAACTACGTATGGAAGCATCAAAGCAATCGAATCCCTAAATTGGCTAGAATCGAAACCCTAGCCCAATAAATCGTCAGTTGCCAAATATAAACATAAAATTAAAGATAAATAAACCTTGTAGAAGCAAGCTCTGATACCAAAGGATGTGAATCGTTGTGGAAAGATCGTTCTACGAAGGCCTGGATGGTGCAAATTGCAAACCTTGACCTCCAATCAAACCTGTGATTGGCAACCTCGGTATGAACGTGACTTGTTGACAAATGTGTGTCAACCAACCAACATTACAGACGCCACGAGCAAAATAATTCGCTATCTTGCTTGATAAGTCGAATCGACCGTCACAAGGGAACCTTGATAAGGTCAAGTCCTCAAAAGAACTATAGAAGAGAACCTCTCAATTTTTTTTTTTATTCCTCAAAAATAAAATCTCCACGCCAAAGATCACGAACCATGACACCAATAGGTTGCCTGAATTGCTTGGCTCACGCTCGAGTGATTGAACTAGTCGGAATAGACAATGGGTCCTTAGCACCCCCTCCTCGATATGGCTCAATGTCCACATCATTAGGTATATCAAAATTGCTCACCTCAATTTCTTCTTCTAATTCTGAATTTGTCATCAAACATATGTTGGCATATTCTCCATCACTTTCTTCATATTTGGTATCAGTCCAAGTCTCTGCCTTCAGTGCTTTCTTTCCTTTTTCAAGTTTGCTTTTCTTTTTCTTCAGTAATGGGCAATTTGGCTTGATATATCATCTCTTTTTGCATTTGAAGCAAACCACATCTTTGTTATCTTTTCTTTCATTGAAGTTCTTCTTTTGACCAGAAGGTCTGAAAAGTCTTTTCGCTTTGAATTTTTTTTCCTTTTCTGGCCATCTTGCAGAATTTCTTCACCATAAGAGCCATATTTTCATCATCTTCATCCTCATCCTCAGAATCTGTATCATCAAAATCATAGTTAGATTTTAATGTAATCATTCTTACCTCTAGTGTCCTTTTCATTCAGACATTCTTCAAAGGATTGGAGTGCTCCCACATGTTCATCCATAGAGAGAGGTGATATTCTTTGAGTCTTTTGAATAGACGTCTTAATGTTTTTTTTTTTTTTTTGGTAAAAATAGACGTCTTAATGTTGTTCCACTCCTCTGACAATCCTTGAAGAATCTTGTTCAGTTTCATAGGGTTTGATACATGTTGCCCTTGATATGCCAAGCCATTATGATGTTAGTAAATTTGTTGAACATGTCAGTTATGGATTCTTTAGGTTTTATTTTGTAGGCTTCATATTATTAAAGAAGAATATTTATCTTTGTCTCCTTAACTTGATCAGTTCCTTCGTACGTCACCTGCAACCTGTACCAAATTTCTTTCACCGATTCACATGAGGAAATTCGATTTTATTTAGTAGGTGATAATGCATAATATAAGGAATAGACCGCTTTAGCATCTACTGCTTCTCTTTTAGTGATGTCTGTATGAAATAGAGTTGAGACTTCTAGTTTTTTGCCTTCTTCTTTGGATGAAGAAGTTTTAAGTATTATGCCTTTCAGAACAACATCCTATTCCAAGAGATCCTTGGATCTGATGAATGCTTTCATCTTGTTCTTCTAGATGTTTTAGTCTATTCCATTGAAGTATGGAGGCCTTATATCACTTTGTCCTTTCATTAGTCCTGGTGCAATATTGCTAGCCATAGAAAGATCATTAACTCAGAAGTAATACAACACTTCAATGAGGAGTAATTGAGGCATTGGTACAAATTGTTAGGGCTAGATGAATCACCTAGAGGGGGTGAATAGGTGATAATGGGGATAAGTACACTAATGGTGTCATAAGTTGTGTACGGCGCTCACTTTGGTGCCAAAAGTTTCCGTCAGATCACTTAAGTTCCAAAAAATTTGAAAAATGCTCACTTTGGTGCCAACGCCGATCTGATCGGCCGGAAATCCGACGTGGCATTTTTTTATTATTAATTTCTTATGCTTATGTGGCTCACTCGAGTTTCCTTGGATCACTTAGGCCTTCAAACGACGTCATTTTAGCGTCCTAACACCAAAACGACGTCATTTGGTGTCTCCCCCAATTCAAACCCTAAATCTCAACGGTCCTCGTGCTCGGCGGCCGTGGCTCCAACCCCGACCCTGACCCCGACCTCGACGATGGCCACTTGGCGACCACAACCTTGACCCCGACCCCAACCATGATGACGGCCACTCGGCGGCCAAGTTGAAGGCCGTGATCTAGCCAGTGCTCGAGGAGGCCGCCGACGAGTGCGCCGCCATTGATGTCTCCCTCTCCATCTCTGATCTCCCTGACGAGTGCCTGGCTTGCATCTTCCAGTACCCAGGCTTCGGCAATTAGGGTTGGTGCTCCCTCATGTGCTGTCGAGGGCGTCAGAACAGCGCCGAGCAATGGTGGCTGAGCGAGCGGCGGTGGCCCAGTGATGGCGGAGGCCGAGCGACGACGGTCGAGCGAGCTAGGTCGGAAAAATCCCCAAATGAGTTAAACGGCATCGTTTTTGTGAGGCCATCCATGTAGGACGGCAAAATGACGTCCGATGACCAAAAGCGACGTCATTTGAAGGCTTTGGCGATTTTTTTTTTTTTTAAAGTCACGTAATCATTTTGGCCGGAATATTTCGCCGGTGGCACCAAAGTGAGCATTTTTCATATGATTTGGCACTTAAGTGATTCGACGGAAACTTTTGGCACCAAAGTGAGTGCCGTACACAACTTATGGCACAATTAGTGTACTTATCATGGTGATAATGCAGAATAAAAGGAATTTAAAACGTTATTGCAGCATACTGATTACTATCAGAACAGCTGTAAGATCTTACCTGTGTGCAATAACCCTTAAGATTGATAAAAAAAAAGAAAATAAAAGAGAGTAAGGGATAGAGCATTACACACAAACAATTATAGTGATTTGGCTTTAGCAAACCTACATCCATTCTCCCATGCTGATAGCCAATTGGTTGGATTTCACTAGATTAATCTATCAGATGTTACAAGATTTGAGTAAGGAATATTCAAGATTGTGTGAACAAATCCTTACACACTCTCAATCTCTAAAAGATTATTAAATAAAGCTCTTAGAGACAAATTTGAATAAATGGAGAACACTCAAAACTTAGGAATTATAGATTTCAGAATTTCAGCTCTCTACATTAATTCCTTTTAGCTTCTCGATCTTTTTATATAAACTTCTATATCCTAGTTAACCATTGGACATTTCATTAGAGGGTTGCCCAGCCAATCTTCTCATTGGTCTTGAACGTTGTTAGAAGATCTAACAATTTCAAGGTTGTCGAGATTGAAGTCTCTTGTTGATTCTGCGCCCATATAGCAGATAGAGTTTTCTTAAGTAGAGTATTTCATTTGGAAAAAGAATTTTGCCTTTTGAAGATTAATTCAACCAAGATTCTCTAAAATCCATCTTAAGAGATTGGATTTGATATTCCTTCTTTCTTGAATAAATCTCTTAATTATATAAAGAAATCCACCAATTTTCTAGCCATTGCATGAGGATTGTCTTCTAGAACAATATCCTGATAACCAAATATTGAAGATATGAATTACTTTAGGACTTAGGGTCAAATTCCTAGAGTCTGATGAGTAACGTATGATGATGCTCATTAGAGTTTCCATATGGAAAAACTTTTCATTAGATCAAAGAAAGTTTTGTTAATCATCAAAACTAGTAAGGGAATTTTCCTCAACAATTGCTGCCTATTTATTCAATTGAATGTAAACTCGAATTCTTGATTCCCGTACACCTATTGATGTTTTACAAGAATTGTCAACTTTTATTCTTCCCCCCAAATTTCTTGGTTGTGTTTGTCATGCTCGCAACACTGCCTTTAAGAGTAAGTGGCAACCTTGTGGTCTTTGCTGCATTTTTTTTAATTATTATTATTCATCTACTCAAAAGGGTTATAGGTGTTATTATCCTCCTTTTAGGTGCACCATTATATCTATGGATTAGATTTTTCATGAGTCTAATCCTATTATTTTGCTCCACCCCTTTAGGGGGAGTGTCTTAGTGTAGATGTGTTACCCATTCGAAATGTTACTGAAGATATTACTTACCCTCCTCCTTTAATAGTCTTTCATAGTCCTCTTCTTTCACAAGAGGAGAACAATGTAATGTAAGAAAGAAGATAATATAGTACCTTAGGGGGATAACAAAGAAACCAGTTTAGGGGAGACCACACTTACTAGGCAAAATATTGAAACATTGAAAACATATTGTCATGGGGATCCCACTGCCAATACTCATATTAAGACGATTGATGCATTGTCCCGATCGGTCATCATCTCTAGATAGAATTTCACTACTCCTTATGGTAAGGTTTCTCCTTCTGATCTTCACATTACACTTCGAAAGGGTATTAGAACTTGTACTATTTTATTTTCCATATTCTCTTATATGACTCTTTGTCTAGCTCTTATCGTACTTTTGTGTCTTCTTTATCTTCTGTCTTTGTTCCATCAAATTGGCAGGAAGCTTTTGCAGATGAGAAGTGGAAGGCATCAATGGTGGATGAGATGCATGCTTAGAAGCAAAATGGCACGTGGGGTCTTATTTTTCTTCCTATGGGAAATAACATTAGGATATAAGTGGGTGTTTATGGTCAAACGTGAGATGGATGGTAGTGCGGACATATGTAAAGCACGTCTGGTGGAAAAGTGATTGATAATGATGAAATCAACCAGTTGAAGAAGTTTTTAAGTGTGGCGACCCTACCTCAAAGCGGGTTAGGCCACTTAGGAATTTAGCTAAGCCTAGACTTGACTCGGGCTTTCTCGAGCCCATATAATTCACGACTTAAGGTATAAATCATTAATGTGCAAATGATTTTTAATTAGAAGTCACTACTAATAAGTTTTTGGTGAGTCGATTAGATACTCAAGTAAAGTATTGGGAGTTATATTTTACTCCTAAGGATCAGAGATTGTAAGTTTGGGGATTTGATTACGCTATATTACTTTAACCTCGTTTTGGTACATTTTCTCTTTTATTTTCAATTTTTTTTTTTTGCATGTAGTTTGAATTAAATTTAACCTATCTCTAACATGCAAAGTGGTCATGCGGGTGCATAATCATTATTGAACACTCAATAAAACAAGATAACAAATAAATTGCAAACATAGGGAGAAAATGCTTACCTTTGACCAACGAAAGTATCTGCAATGTTAATTAAAAAATCGCATCAATAGCTTGAAAATGATTTCTAATTAACATGCAGTTTCATTCAAAAGCTTATTTATTTATTTATTTAGATTTTCTCTTATCTAAGAAAATCATATTTTTATGCAGTACATGCTACTAATCTAACATGACATAGCAATATGACATGTATGTGTTTAATATTTTCTTCTTCTTCTTTTTTTTTTGGGTGAAAATTTGAAATTAGAAAATAACCAAAATAAATAACCTAGTTCTAGATATTATCTATTTCAATTTAAGGATTAAACTAGGCTGAATCTAATTTAAATTGGAATGTTATCTTAACTAGATAATCCCTGACCTAGAATGCAATTATATAGAAAGAGCTATCTAAAATTATTAAAAAAAGATCATATAGAATCCAATTAAACTTGCAATCTTATCCTCAAACGCAATTTTACCAATTAAAATCTGCAATTTTTTTTTGTGATTCTCTTTTAAAATAAGAATAAAATCAAATAAAATCAAGCAACTGACAACATCCACTACCCAAGATATCATCCATATTCATTTAAATTTGGAAATAATTTGACGAATCGTTTCCCAAGCATGAGGATTAGACTGTCCAATTTTTCATGCAATCGTGAAATATATCTCAGGCAACAAATCAAATTGATATTTTTCATATAATCGTGTATCATATTTTGGGTGGGAGATCAGATAGACGATTATAACACATTAGAAAATTAGTGAATAATCCATAATTTAAAAAAGCTCCTCGATATTTTGGACAAGATAATATATCAAGGAATTCAATCAAATGTATCGATAATATTTCCAATAAGGAAGTGAAATATTCAAAAAAAAAAAGTAGACAAGATTTTTACCTAATCCAAATATCAGCTTCCAAATTTTGGACTTGCGAATCACAATCAGTGGTGGATTGGTGGTGAGTTGGTTAATGTTGTTGGTGTTCATGACAGGACAGAGAGACTCACGAGCTCCAATTGACGTTGAGGTCAGCTACATCACATCTCGGTTTGGCACAGCCTGGCTCGAGCTTGGACGACAGCTCGCCGTCATTGCTAGGAACTCTGCGGATGACTTAGCAGGCTACATGGGAGTGGCTCGTGGCGGGGACAGCAGCTCGGTCTTTGTCAGAGTTGGAAAAATAGGCCAAGTATAAGAGAGAACTTGTAATTTGTATATTTCTGTATATATGATTTACATTGTATGAGTCCCTATTTATAATACATTGAATGTCTAACTACGGAAAATAAAGAGAATATACATAAAATCAAATCCAATCATAGATTGACATAATTAAACAAATATAATCTTATGTAATCTTGGATTGATTGATCATAATCTTCAACTCGATCCTCGCATATCTCTAACACTCCTCCTCAAGCTAATGGCTGATATATATCCAAGATGCCTAACTTACTCAATAGATATGTGTGTTGTCTTTGACATAATGGTTTGGTAAAAATATTAGTAGGTTGTTTCATAGTTCCAATTCCATTTGTCTTGATTACTCCTTCTTGAATCTTGTCTCAAGTGTAGTGGCAATCGACTTCAATGTGTTTCGTTCTTTCATGAAAAATGGGATTTGCTGGAAGTTTGAGTGCTGCATCATTGTTGCAATATAGGTTCGTTGGCCCTTTGACTTTTATCCTAAGATCTGAAAGTAAGCCTCGTATCCAAACTATTTCACAAACGGTTTTAGCCATAGCTCGATACTTAGCTTTAGCGGGTGAAAGAGATATAGTTGATTGCTTCTTCATCTTCCACGAAAGCAACAACTTTCCCAGCTTAATACAAAAACCGGTGATTGATCTTCGACTCATAGGACATGTGGCATAATTTGTGTCACAAAAAGCTGCCATTTCGAGATTGCAATCTCGTGAAAGAAGTATTCCAAGGCCTAGACATCTCTTCAAATACTTTATAACCTTCAAGGCTGCATTCATGTAAGATTCCTTTGGGTTATGCATGAATTGACTAAGTGTTTGTACTACATAACATATGTTCCGCCTAGTCATGGTGAGATATATAAGTTTCCTTACAAGCCTTTGATAGCGGGATGGATCTTCAAGCAAAGGGTCGTCAATCTTAGACAATGATCCGGCATCGTAGTCAATGGTAGTCAACTTGATGTTTGGATCGATAGGAATGACAGCCGGTTTACATCCCAATAAGTCTGCTTTTGATATGATATCTAACACAAATTTCCGTTGACTAAGAGAGATTCCTAGCTCTAAACAAGCGATCTCAATGCCATGGAAATACTTGGGAGGTCATAAATCTTTAATGCGAAAGCTAGAATGCAAATATTCCTTAAGTTTCTTCATGCTCAATTCCTCATTTCCCATAATAAGTATGTCATCAACATATATCATCAGGTAGATTGAAGACGTACCTTTTGTCCAAGAGAATAGGGCATAATCATCATCAACATATATCATCAGGTAGATTGAAGACGTACCTTTTGTCCAAGAGAATAGGGCATAATCATGCTTGGATTGCTTGAAACCAATGGCTATAAGAGCTGAAGTGAATTTTGCATATCACTGAAGAGAAGCTTGCTTGAGTCCATAAAGGGACTTACGGAGACGACATACTCCAGACTCCCCCTATCGCCGTAATTCCAGTAGAAGATCCATTTATATATATATTTCTTCATCAAGATCTCCATGAAGAAAGGCATTGTGGACATCCATTTGATGTAGTTCCCAGTCTCGGAAAGCAACAACAGAAAGAAAGGAACGAATAGTGACATCCTTCGCAACTGGAGAGAATGTCTCGTGCTAGTCAAAACCTTCATGCTGCGTAAAGCCTTTTGCCACTAAGCAAGCCTTATAGCGTTCCACTGAACCATCAGCCTTGTACTTGATCTTATATATCCATTTACAACCAATTGGTTTACGATCTATAGGTAATGGAACTATATCCCATGCGTGATTCTTTATCAAGGCATGCGATTAAGCTTCCATAGCCTTTTGCCATCGTGGATCACGAATGGCCTCATCATAGGATGATGGCTCTATTTCTTCAGAGATACAACTAATGTAGCACATATGCTCCGCAGATAGACAATCAAACTAGACATAAGAGGAGATAGGGTATGGAGTACCTGATGAGTTGAGAGATGCACAAATATAATCCTTTGTCCAAGTTGGGGGACGAGTGGTTCGTCCTGTCCATCGTGGAGGAATATGATTAGGTGCGGGAGATGATGTCTTAGAAATACACTGAGAAGATAATTGTTCTAAATCAAATGTCTCTTCAATTGGCACTGTAGATTCCGTAGCTGAGTACTCTAGGGTAGATAAAGATGTTGTATTGGTTTCGATCACGTTGGGACATATATATATATAATGGGTATTGAGTGAAAAATCTTCCTCAAATAGAAGATTTTTGTTCTACTGATTTGAGCTTGAAGGTTCACTTGACGATACCTCATCCTGAGAAGGGGAAACATCTTCATGGAAAACCACGTCTCGACTTACGAAAAAGTTACCCGTCGATGGCTCAAAGACACGGTATCCCTTTTGGAAAGTTGGATAACCCATAAAAATGCATTGTCTGGCTCGGGGACTCATCTTGTCACGAGGACCTAGGGTAGTAATATAGCATAAGCAGCCAAAAACTCTCAAATGATTTACTTCAAGCTTCTTTCCACATAAAACCTCAAAAGGTGTGCGTCCATTGAGAACCCTAGTTGGCATGAGATTGATCAGGTAGGTTGCTGTGACCACACAATCTCCCCAGAAAGTCTCAGGATTGAAAGCTTGAAATTTAGGGGCACGTGCGACTTCTAAAAGATGGCGGTGTTTCCTCTCAACAACCCTATTTTGTTGAGGTGTATAAGTGCACGTACTTTCATGTAGAATTCCATGAGAGGAAAATAGGGATTGACAATCATGACTAGAAAATTATTTCCCATTATCTGTTTGAATACGTTGAACAGATTTTCCAAACTGATTTTTTGTTAGAGCGAAGAAATCTTTTAAGTGAGAAAGAGATTGACTCTTTGACTACATAAGAAAAAACCATGTAGCACGAGAATGATCGTCTACAATAGTGAGAAAGAAACGAGACCCATCACGATGTGGGGGTATGATAGGGCCCCCAAATGTCTACATGAATTAAAGATAAATTTTCTGTAGTTTGAGATTTGCTTGTGGAAAATGGGGCACATGATTGCTTTGCAAGAGGACAAACATCACATTGAGGATGTGGAAAGGAAGCACTATGACCAAAACATCGATGAGAAAGGATAACTTTATCATTGGTAGCAACATTACACAATGATTTTTTATTCATAGAAAAACATGATAAAGCAAAATTTTGGGAAAATTTGTCCAAAAATACAATTCTTGCGAAAGATATCCAAGCCCATCAGTTTGCCAGTCGAAAGGGCTTAAAAAGACATGTGTCAGAATTGAAGAGGATTCGACATGAATTATCCTCACAAGCTTTTGATACTGAGATAAGATTGAACTCAAATTGAGGGATATAAAGCACATTTTGAAGAGTAATGGAAGAGCTAAGATGTATTGTCTCTATTTTTGTGACATTTGTGGTATTTCAGTTTGGAAGTTTCACAGTGATAGGGAAAATATATTTGTGAGTATGTGAAAAGAAACTTTAATCACAGATAATGTGGTCACTAGCACCTAAATCAATTATCCATACATCATGAGAAATAGAGCTGAGACAATATGAAGTACCTAAGAAGCCTGCCCTTTTATCAGATATTTCTAGCTATTTCAGGGCCCTCATGATTTGCTGATACTGATTTTGAGTAATTGACTGATTGATGTTGTGCCCAGTGACTTGATTAGCCAAAGATTCCTTCTTTTCCTTCTTTCCCTTCTCCCTGGGTTTACTATGTAATTTCCAACAGGTCTCCACTGTGTGATGATGGCGTTTGCGATAGTTGCAATACAATTTCCCTTTTCCTTTAGTATTTTCCTTCAGTATTTTCCTTCATGGTTGATGTGGCACTACGGGACTGTAGGATCCTTTAAATGAGCCATTGGATTTAGTTGAAACATTAGCTGAATAATGGTCGTCAAATCTAAAGAATTGATATGAGCTGTCCATCCGGAAAAAGGTAGGGTTTCCTTCTTCTTCCTTTTTTCTTCAGCTGCTCATGAGAGACTTTCTCCATGGAGCTCGAAGGGCTGCTCGGTCGGAGAGGAAACGTACGAGGAACTGCTGGTTGGTGAGAGGGTAGATCCGAGGGTGGCGTACGTCGGTGAGGGGCTGCCTGTCATTGAAAAACTAGACCTGAGAGTAGTGAAGCCAACCCCATCTCCGGTTCGTGCGTGTCCAGCCGTTGCCATCCTCTGGTTCTCCTCTTGGACCACCAATTGGTAGATTCGCCCGAGCGGCGATGGCGGCTCCATTGCAAGTACTTGCGACCTGAAATGTGAGTAACTCTCATATAAGAGTAGTAAAAAACGAGTCGTCTTTTTCCTTTCCCGTGTGGCCTGATATTGGTGAAGGGTTTCCTTCGGTCCGTCAAGCTTCTCCTCAGCAGCCTCAAGTTCATTCCACTCAAGTTCGTTCCAAAGGGCTGAAAGCCGGTTGAAACATGCTGTGACGGATTGGTTTCCTTGCTTTAGATCAGACACGGCTTGGGTGAGTGAGAAAAGCTTGGCCCGATCAAGTTTTCCGTACATCTCGCGGATGTTATTCCATATTGTCTTCGAATCTTCGATTGGTGGAAGTCTAGTGGCCACCTCGGGAGCCAAATAGTTACCAACCCATGTCCGCACAAGCTGCTTGCATCTACGCCAGTGTCACTGTGAGCGGTCGTCAGTTGGGAAGGGCACGGTTCCGTCGATGAACCCATCTTTCTCTTTCATCACCAACGCCTACCGGAGATCTCGTGCATAGGTACTGTAATTTTTTGGTCTAGTAAGCTACAAGGAGATGAGCTGCAGTTCGGGGCCGTTGCCCCGTGACGTGTAGAATGGGTTGCTGAGTTCCGGCCGACTACTGTTGGTTGGAAAGGGAAGGGCAGGAAACCGGGTCCTATGTTTGGGTAGGGATTTTCTCCCTGACCCGACGAGGATGATTTGGGTCCCGAGCTTGTGCCCTCTCGGCCTGTCCCAGCGTTCTGACTTCTTTCGGTGGGCTGGGCTCCATAGCTCGAAAATCCTTCTCCAGATGTGCCATATGAAGCCCATGGCTGAATTGGCCTAATTCCCCACGGGCCCTGAAAAGGGAACCACGGGACTGGTGGCCATTGGGCTAGGCCGGAAACATTTGTTGGAGCAAGAACTAGGTTAGCAGTCTGTCGGGCCATCGAATGTGCCTCTTCAGATGGGTTAACTGAGGCCAGATTTCTTCTTTGAGGTGAGCCAAGTATAAGAGAGAACTTGTAATTTGTATATTTCTATATATATGATTTACATTTTATGAGTCCCTATTTATAATACATTGAATGTCTAACTAAAGAAAAGAAAGAGAATATACATCAATACAAATCCAATCACAGATTGACATAATTAAACAAATATAATTTTCTGTAATCTTGGATTGATTGATCATAATCTTCGGTTCGATCCTCGCATATCTCCAACAGTCTTGGAGGAACGTTGTGGCTGCAGCAGGCTCGCCAGGGCTCTATGGATGGCTCGACACTGCAGGAGCTCCGGGCGGCTTTGCGGTGAGGATGGTGCCATCCACGGTTTAGTTTCAGCAGCGACGTCGGCTTTTCTCGAGCACCAGGAAACCTGTGAAAGAATCAGGAAAAGATTAAACGTCGAGAGGGCTTGAAACGCCGGGAACCACCTCGAGCTGCTCACTGGAAGCTGCGACTGAAAGCTGCTGGACGTTAAGGATATCGGGCACGGCACGTATTGGGCACGTCGAGGATATCGGGCACGTATTGGGCAGCAGATATGGACAGCAGCAGCTTAGGACTGCGCACAGGGGCTGCAGAAAATTCGCTGGGTCTATTGGTAGGGGGTTTAGAATGCTTGACTGCAAAACGTTGACCAGAAGACCACGTAGATCTATTGCGCTCTTCTCGATGAGGCAGTGTGTATCTATTGTAGGGGGAGGATTGTGTGGCCTCCCCCCCTATCGCGAACCCAAGGCTTGCTTTTTATAGGCTCCACTCCAAGGTTTTTCTTTCAGAAGTAAAATATTTCACTTCCAAATTAGATATTCAACTTAGGCCATTTTCTGATTTTTTTTCCTCTAGTTAAAATCAGAAAATAACATGAAATATCTTTGAAGTATCTTATTTAATAATTCGATAATTCAATTATTCCAACTTGCTCTACAATGCAAATTGCTGCCGCATAGATATTCTATGAGATTAACCAAAATTATATGCTCTAACAGACTTAGTCTAGCTTATTAATTGACTTCAGAACCTTCCATCTAAGTCCATCCCCTGTTATAGGCTAAAATTTAATCTCTAAATATCTATGCAATTAATAAGTAATTGGGTCACTAAAACTTAGGTGTTAATATCAACCAAGAGTTCGAGATAATGATCTTGGAAAGCTCCGGTACTTTCTTAGAATTGAAGTTGCTGATCTTCAAAAAGTATCTTTCGATCCCAAAGAAAGTATGTCCTTGATGTTTTGACAGATGATTTATTAGGACATAGTCCCTCTAATATACCTATTGAGGTCAGTACTTGTCTTCAAGAAAAGGATGGTGCTTCGGTGGATAACGGTCGTCATCAATGATTAGTGGGCAAGTTGATTTATTTGTCCCACATCCGACCTAATATTGTTTTGCTATGAGCCTAATGAGTCATTTTATGCATCATACATACTCTACTTATATGAATGTTGCTTTTCGAATCATTCGGTATTTGAAGTTCACTCTTGGGAAAGAGATCCTTTTGTCTCCTTATGATGGCTAGAAAATTGAAGCCTATACAAATGTTGATTGGGTTAGATCCTCTGATCATAATTCTATTTTGGGTTAATACTCTAAAAAACCCAAGACTGGTATACTTGTGACAAATTTACTCTAAATTAAATTTTGACCATGAAAAATCCCAAACTGGTACATCTGTGACAAATTTATCCCGACTGACCATAAAAAGCCATAAATTGGTACATTTATAACAAATTTACCTCAAACTAATTTATTTGACCGCAAAAAACCCAAGACTGATAAATTTGTGACAAATATACTCTCCATTAAATTGGATTAATACCACAAAAAAATCACAAAAGTTGTAAACTGTGACAAACGGAGCGTAAAATCCAAAATTAGTATATCAGTAAACTGTCACATGTTATTTAACTTAATAATTTGACAGTAAAATTTAATGAAAACTAACAGATGATACATCTGTTACAAGTGTATCAGTTTGTGATAAATTTGTCAGAGGTATACCAGTTTGAGGTTTTTGGTGGTAAAAAAAATAATTTGAGATAAATTTGCCATATGTAGACCAGTTTGAGATTTTTTAGAATATTAACCCTTCCATTTTTAGGTATTGTACTTTCTTAGGAGAAAATTTTGTCACTTGGTGCAGTAATAAGCAAAATGTGATTGATCAATCTAGTACTGAAGCAGAGTTTTGTGATGATAGTTTAGGGAGTTTGTGAGCCATCATGGCTTAAAAGATTATTTGAAGAATTTGGTATATCAATTCATTTTCCTATGATGTTATATTGTGATAATATAGCCTATTAGTATTGAGATTGACAAACACTTTATCGAGAAGTTGAGAGAGTTGTTTGTTTGTATGCCCTTTGTTCAATCCAGTGATCAACTTGTTGATGTGTCCACTAAATGATTATGTGGTAAATCCTATCATCTTGTTTCAGTCAAGCTAGACATATATTATATTTATGCTCCAACTTGAGGGAAAGTGTTGAGAGTATTTGACCAATATAGATATATTTGTCCATTTATTTTATGTATGGCGGCAATAAAGATGATATTATAATTTTGACCTCTTGGCCTTATTATAAATAGATAGCTTGGGGCCACATCCACCTAACCAAGCATTTACTTTAGATGTCTCTCGACACGATGTGATTACAGTATGCTGATGGATACCGGCATCAGCTGTTCTATGAGCTATCATCGCACTATTACAGAATTATAGACTTCAATGTAGTTCCCTGCAGTGTTGTTCCAGCTGTTGTCTCTCTCCATCGCCTTCCGCACAAGGCTGGTCCATTCATCTGGTTCTGCAACAGCAGTTATAAAGTAAGTCACAACGAGAAAGATAGTAAAAGATAAAATATCTTGTCCTAGTCCAGACCACAGCTTCTTTTAGTGGTTTTTGCGTCTTCTTGCAATTCTTTAAGTGGAATAGTCCTTTAGGAATTTCATTGAAGGAAAATGAAGCCGTCATTGCATAATCAAGTTCTTGAGACAAATTTCATATTTCATGAGTCAATGCTTTCCATCTGATGATTCTCTTCACAGAACTTAACTACACAGAAAAAGGTAAAATGGTGGCACTGATTAGCAAGAGTTTAGATCTCAGTCCAACGGCTGGAGGAATTAACAGAAGATGTAAAGCATCAATTACTGGGGAGGAGAGGTTGACATGTAGAGGGGCCTTAGAAAAAAAAATAAATTAAAATAGGTCTTGCTGATTCTGAGGTTGTTGCACTATGGCCTCTGTAGTTCCTTGAGCCGGTGAAATGACATAAAGTGGCCAAGAATATTTGTTCGGCAAAAAGGTTTTCCCATTTACAAGCTTCCACCGAGTGGTTGCAGATATCAGTAGCCCCACGAAAAGCATATTATTGATATTAATTCTCTTTTAATGATGTGGATTGGATAGTTCCTACACAACAGCGATCGGTTTCAGACTTAATATGTTATGAGGTTACAAGAAAAGTGTAGCAACAAGTTGCAAAGATTCAAGCTCAAACCTAGAAGCTACTTATAAGTAATTAATGAGAGGAGGGAGAGAAAAAAGCAGAACTTACTGTTTTTATAAAGAGAAAAGGCACGGTCTAAAGCCCAGTTCAAGGACCCTTCATCAATTCCTTCAAAGACAAACCTAGGAAACACGAGAAAACCTTCAGTGACATCATGTCATGTAAAGCAGCAAACAAGAGACATCAAAATCAGTTGCAGAATCAAACTCCCACACTAACACCAATTCTCAGTGATAATGGCATGTAATTTTCCTTATGCAAATAAGAATCGGGAGAGCACTACATGCTGAATGACCAACACTTAATACAAAGAATGTCTATTAAAGTATTAGGAGATAATTAAATCCATCTTACTCCTGAGATTTTTCCAAATAATTTATAAATGCACAAAAAATTTTCATTTAACCAAAGGATGGTGGTGCAAATTCCACCTCTTTCGAAAAAAACTCAAGTTCAATGAGTCTAAACAGAATACCCATTTGCCATATGGCTGTTTGAGTGATCATCGATGTCAAAGACTGTGTCAGCCAGACCACCAGTTCTCCTCACTATTGGGACCTAGACATGTAAGTGGAAATCAGATTAAAAACTGATCACACATAAATTAGTTTTCCGCACAATTAATAAGTACCCTCTAAATTGATAGAGGAACAAAGAAGTAATTGCATGCATTAGCCACGTCAAACTGTCCAGTTAAGCATCCATAAAGATTAACGCTTCTGTAAGTCAATAAATTTTATGAACAGTAAAAACACAGGTAACCTATGCTAATAGTTTGTCCTAAAACCTTGTGTACATAGGAGGTGGTAATAGTTCCTATCACAAGTACTCTGGTGACCACCCAATCATAAACAACATGCCAAGAACAATTTATTCAAGGAGATACATACCGCGCCATATCTCATTCCAAACATTTGGGCAAGTCCACAAGGCTCATACAAGGAAGGGACTAACACCATGTCAGCTGCAGCATAGAGCATGTGGGACAGCTCTTCACTGTAAAAAGAACAAAAGAACACATGATCTAATATCGAATACTGTTAGCAAAAGAGCCCGTGCAGCACAGGGAAAGTCTTTTATTGCAAATTGAAAATAAACAACATAACATAACTCCAAATGTAACTACATAACATTATTTCAATAGAACTTCCAATGTTCACAGGTCATTAACTTATTAGCTTCGGTCTCCTCTTCCCTCGATACCAAAGGTAACTGTCCATTTTTTTCTTTGGGGGGGGTTGGGGGGTTGGGGGGGGGGGGAGAGTCTTAACTGCCTGATTCAAGATTCTTGTGTCAACCTCTAACTTCAGAGTACGTTTTTAGTTTAAAGTTTCTCCTAAATATAAGTCTACTGAAACCTGACTTTACATTCTTATGTTATAAGTTTTTATTTAGATTAGGTAGACTTGTTAGCACCTTGAAGTTTAGTTCAAATTGTAGTTTAGGTTAAGCAATAACCTCAGATCTTAATATGTGATTTGATGTGCAATCACAATGATTGGCCACACATGGTGCAGACGAGGCCAGCAATGGCACTATTTAATCGACGATGACTACTACCCATGAAATCAGCCATTGCAATAGGTAGTATGCAGGAGGTGTTGCAGAAGGATGGATGAGGAAAACATTACTAAGTAGGAGGTGTTGCAGAAAGACATAAGGAAAACATTTCTTTTGCCTAATCAAGTCATCCTGCATGAAGCTTATGATATGAACCTCTTTTTAATTACTCCATACTGCTCGAGGATAAACATTAAAGAAAGGGTTTACTAGATGATTATGCAGAGAAGATCCTCTCTTAGGAGCTAAACAACAGGCGAAGTCTTGGCTAGGAGACCATTACTTTCAGTAAGGTAATTTACCTGTACATGAGAAGAATACGGATTGCAGGACCTTCATTGTACTACAAAATGGGGGATGGAGAAACATATGTCAGAGGATCCCATATCGTGAAACTCATGAAGAAAAACTAGCAAATAATCACATCAATAACTTAACCAATCAAAAGCTCCTTAGGTGGAAGCATTTGTTTCATTTACATCTGGCAATCATAAGTTTAACCTTCTAATCTATAATTTCTTACTCCCTAGAGACAAAAAGGTTTAGTAGCAGCTCAACAAAATAAGAGGACAAGATCAGAAAAATTCTTAGCTCTGAATAGGAAACACATTCGCTGGGGGAAAGCAAAAGAGACTGATGCTCAATCTAGAGTAGCAAAAATTCAGCCAACCTGTAGCCCCTACCAAAGGGCAAGGAAGATGATGTTTCCCATATGCTACTCAAGTTTCATTTACTATGTTGTGGGATTTTTCTTAAGGAGAGAGAACTTTTTTTGAGTAATTTCTGCAAAGCACATGCAACCAGGTGAAGTTGAAAAATCGACACAGTTGCCTATGCAACCATAGCATAAGACAATGTAGACTAGATTGAAAAAATGGCACCAATAAACAAAAATTATAGTTTGACCCAAAAATAAAATAAAATTATAGAGCAAATGACACGTACTGAAAGCCATATTTTAGAAAATATAAAAACAAATTCCTTAAACAGGAAAGAACTCTAGCTCTTGTGACAAAGAGAGAATTGCTAATAGGCACAACTGATTTGCAAATGCACACTTGCTCAGTAATTCACTTGAACTTATGCGGCGGTCTTAATAAATCAATGAAAAATCTCCCTAAAGTTTTATTGTGTTGAAGGAGTGAGGACCAACTAATTTAGCTAAAAGCCTCATGACTCATTGCAAGTATTTAACTCTTTAGCAGGCCCTAAGATAAAAAAGCACTGAAGGGACAAAATAGAAGTTTTTGTCCATCTGTCCATTCTGACAGCAGGTTTAGCACAGGTTACAAAGAAGCTACAACTGAACATGGTAAAATTGCCATTGACAATGCCATCAAATGCTGTTCACCTTGACCATAAACTGTCCAATGATTTGCTAATGACGGATCAATAACATCTCACTGAATCTTCTAGGGAAAAATAGCAAGTGATAATCTCTGGAAAACTATATAATGGAAAGAGAACAAGGCTGATACTTAATATCAAGAAATGACTTGGTTCACACAGTAAAGAGAGATGACAAGTTCTGGTAATTCTAATCTGGAATTTGTTAAGTGCTCAGAGGCAATCATTGACAAGATCCTTCTAAATTCAACAACAGAGTATAAAATTATAAACCACAAGACTGTTTACCAAGTCTGCAAGATCTTTGAACTCTCTTTCTACCCGATCATCAGGAGCTTTTCCTAATACAACCATCTGTCCACCCTGGAAGTTCACAGAGCAAGAAAAACTTGTCAAGGCACTACAGCATTATTACTGATAAAAAATAGTCAAGAAATGTGCTAAGCAGATAAATCATACATGAAACTAGAATGACAGCATAAAATCTGCTGTTTGCAAACTTAAGTAGATAAATGTTTGCTCAAAATGACTCTGGCCTTGTTAACTGCTATTTTTTCCCTCGAAAATAGGAAATGAGCTCAAAGTATGCTGAAGTATTACTTATTCTTTTGCAGGAAAACATGGTTGATGATGGGATTTGACAAACGATAGTTAAATATTGTGATATAATTGGTAAGGGGTGCAACCAGAACAGAGAGCATTACTTGCAGTTTCTAAATTGCTCTACTAATTTGAATTGGCATTGTGAAACCAGAATGTGATGCAAGCATGATCAACTGTTAACTTATAACCAAAGTTCTGGCATGGCAAAGCTATTTGAACTTCGATTTTCTAGAGCTGATTAGGCCTTCCATGAATCATATATTGCGTTGACAGGAATATCTAACAGAGAATAAAAGTTTAACAAGTAGCTGACTGTCTACAATCCCACAATGAATGCTAGATTATGTAAGAATTTTAGATAATGTACAAAAGGTTCCATTATGACCGGATAGTATAGGGAACAGGAAGATGCCTATCTTTATGTTGGAGAGCCTGTGGGAAATCCTAGACAGCTAGCTTGCACTGCACTTCTAGGCTCCATTTTTTCTTTAAAAATTGGGCACTTCTCATCAAGCAAGGCATGACACTTGCACGTATGTGCAAGCTTTTTTATCGTTAATGTTGTGTTCTACAAGTTCTTCTGTAGTCTCTATGGTTTCTGATATTTTATAGAGTTTCTTTCCCTATTTTTTGTGATAAATAATTGATAGGGAAGTAATACCATGAGACAAAGCTAACATTTTAAAACTTAGGCGTCGATTTCTAAATTTGTAGAACATACAACAACGGATCTGATCCTAATTATCCAATCCTTGAATACTTCAAAAGATCCTAACAACCAACCTTCTTTGCAAGGGAAATAGATGTGGTCTAGAAATTACTTGAAATATTATAAAAAACAAAGAAGTCAAAGTGATGACAGAAGATTGCTCATTCAAGTTCTAAAAAATATAAAGCTAGTCTTCGGGAAAAGAGTTCCCAGACAGCTAGGTCAAGCTAAAGTGCCACTGATTTGACTTCAAATCTAGAGTTACATTTAAGGAGTGACTCCAATTTAGCGGAATTTATCTCAACAAGCTGACAACCTGATGTAATTGCTGGAATCGTGGAGTACTCAGAAAAATCATAACCTATGCCTTTTAATACCATATTCATAGGTGTCTAACCATCCGGCATTTAGAGAGTACATTTTGATCTAAGAAAAGATGCACAGAAACATACATATTGCTAAACCATGTATTAGTTCAGTGACTGCAACTGTCCTGACATTCCCTCTTCAATTGCCTTCCAATGTGCATCAGTGAGAGAGAGAGAGAGAGAGAGAGAGAGAATGGAAAACGTACGAGTTCCTCAATGTGCTTAATTGCATGAATGATCAAATGAAGCCCCTTTTGAGCAACCAATCTAGTAATACAGACAACCAAGGGCACCTTCTGCTGGGTTCCATTAACCACATCTTTGCCCTCCACTATGCCTGCGCTTTCTACAGGCAAGCCAAGCCCCTTTTGGACATAGTTTTTGCAGAATTTTTTGCCTTCTAGTTTTTGAGCTGGGAAAAACAGGGGGAGAGAGAAAAAAAGGGGGGGGGGGAGAGAGAGAGAGAGAGAGAGAGTCAGCAGTACTTATTAGCTTACTCATTAGCATTGAAATCCACTCAACCCAAGTTCACAAAAACTTAAGGTATACTTTGATTTTGATCCATTTTCTTTCCTAAGAATGGTATAGCAACTATGCAGTCACCTTTCATGTTGACCACCTCTTGAGGAAGATCAAATGATTCCTCTCTCACACAATTAAGGTGATTCACGTTGCAAGTACAGTAACTAATTCAATGAAATGTCAGTACTGTGTAACCCTTCTTTTGAGCATTAATTTACAGAATGAGCTCTGAAATTGTAGCATCCACAAGAATATCCAAGGAGATTGTCATTTTTAAACAAGCTCAATATATCGTGTTTATTTCGTCACTAATTCAATGACATGTCAGTACTGTGTAACCCTTCTTTTGAGCATTAATTTACAGAATGAGCTCCCAAATTGTAGCATCCAGAAGAATATCCCCGGAGATTGGCATTTTTAAACAAGCTCAATCCATCATGTTTATTTCGTCTAATCACTGTACAGATTGCCTCATCAGACTAATTGAGACTACCAGCATCAGATGGAACTTTTGCTTTGCATATTGGCAGCAGAAAAATCTCTGGAATAACTTTTACATCTTCATCCGTTAAGGGTTATGTCAGTTCATTCTCCCCAATTGGGTCCTTATCCTTCTTCCATAAATACAGAACTATTCACGCAATAAGCATTGTAAACTTTCTTTCTTGCTGTTAAAACAGAATATTTCACATACCCATGCCTCAGTTAATCTCATGCAAATTGAATAATTTGCAAGCATGTTTGATTAATCCATCTTGCCAGTGAATATTGACAATCAAAGCTAACCATTGCTTTTGAACAAGACAAATTCAAATGCTTAGTGCAGAGCTATAACAGCTAAAAAGTTGATTGTGACAATACAGGTATTTTGTGAGACACTTCTTTGTGAATGCAGAGGCAAAAGAAGAAGAAGAAGAAGAAGAAGAAGAAGAAGAAGAAGAGGGTAAACATGTCACATCTGTGCTATTTTAGCATTTCCTCATGAATAAAGGGACAATTAGATACATGTATACGCTACATTCCATATTGCTTAGGTTGGGAAGGTTGTGAAGGCTTTGTCTTTGATCTTCTTGGAAAATGCTGATTAGGCAATGAGAAAGGTGAAATGACATGGGGATCACAGATGTCTCATTTTAAGTAAATATAACACTCTGTACATACTCATTTCACTGAGGCAGATTATGCTATAATTTTAGGCAATTTTAAGTTCTCAAGAGTCAAACTTGACAAAAAGGTTCCCACACCGTAGGATGGTGAAAAACTGGACAGAGATTAAATCGAATCTCACTAAAAGAGTCCTCTCCAGGTGTATTAGAATTTTTATCTATTTCATTGCCATGTTCACACAATTGTAAACCTACCCCTCTATATAACTGCTGCTCTTTCTCTTGCAACTATATGACTAATTGATGAAGACGTTCAATAGTGAACTAGGACATATTACACCAGCAGTTAGCACAAATAGTGGCATAGACTTCAGGGAAGTATTTCATGGTGTTTCTGACTTAAGGGAAGTATTTCATGACGTTCAATAGTGAACTAGGACATATTACACCAGCAGTTAGCACAAATAGTGGCATAGACTTAAGGGAAGTATTTCATGGTGTTTCTGGCTTTTAAATTTATGTTTCATCTATAGCTTTTGTTAAGGTGGTAATATAGGGATTAGACTTTTAACACATTTGGCTATAGCATATAGTAAATAATTCTAATATTGACCAGTTCATATGTTCAAAAACCTCAAGATAGGTCTATTGAGAATGATTTGAAACCCCTTAATTATTTAATAAATGCAAAAAGCTAGGTAGACTATCTATAAGTTGGGGGGCCAAAATTATAAGCTTCTTATCTAGCTTATGACTGCTAAAAACTTGTGTCAAAAGGAGAAGTCATATCACCTCCCCCCCTCTCTTTTTCTCTCTTCCACCCCACCCCCCTAATAAAAATAAAAAATAAAAAATAAAAACCCAAAAAAGAAGACCCTCTAGTTTTGCTCCTGGTCATCTGAAAAAACCATAGTATTAGGTAGGTTTACCACCATGCTTTCTAGCAGAAGACAATAGTCATCTCAGGAAGTAGATGCTGACACTCTTGTCCACCCAAATTGATGGAGGTCTCCATTATCATGCTGCCTATTTCATCTGGTTAGACTCTTGGTAGGATCAGACATTTGCCAGATGCATGCTCTTGCCCAGCAATCTCCACTCTTGAAATGCATGGCATGACCAAAGTACTTGATGTTATGGTAGAGTTAGAGTCAGATTCCATTTGATACCACCACACAGATTAAGTTCAATCCAAAAGAGAAGGCCAATTAGCCTGTTTATATGACCCAGTAAAAAATCAGTGTCCTACAGTGAAGTTATGAACTTTAACTCCGGAACATGATTAAGGGACCCTTTTCTGTTTAGTTCACCTCCACATTTTCTCCCACTTAATCCAAGAGAAAGATCAAACTAGAACTATAAGAATCTTGTGCTGAAAAGCAAGTGGTATAAAAACATCATAATCATAGTTTTGGCTCGCTGGCTGCACACTTTCTAGATTTCCTTAAAAATAACAGTTGCAAAAAATTAAGAAAAACACTAGGTAGATGTGGCTGGAGGATGCTGCAAATTAATGATAACCTTGGGGAAAGGGTAGAGCATCACCATTAAATTTAACAGGCAAGAAGATATCAGTGGCAGGATTCCAGATTGCGGGGTCTATCCCGTTCAGTATGCCAAAGTACCTGAGAAATTCAGTTGGCATTATTAGATGCAACAGACCAGCTTCTATGCAGCATATAAGAACCATATAAAAGTATTTTTCTCTAACAGTAAAGACAGACAACGCGTGATAACAAAAGCAGAAATGTAAAAGATTTATGTCAACGGAGCATGGATTTCTATACATCAAGTGTGAGTCTGTTTCTCTCCAGACTCACACTTTCATGTGAAAAAACCATAAGTAGTTCAACGCTGGAAGGGCACAAAAAGATTCAATTGTTAAAGTCAGCTTATATGTCTGCCCTGGTATGACCTAGGAATTGAACATTTTCCCTGAGGCTGCGTTTGGAACCAAGGTGGGGAGGAAAATGAGAAAAATTTCCATTAATTGAAATTTTCCCTTCCCTCTCCCTACTCACAAAAATTTAGACTTTTTCAAAACTTTTGACCCAAATTTTCTTCATCTCCATTTACCCTTATTTCCCAAACGTAGCATGAAGGATCAATTCTTTCAACTGTCTTTTCAGCTTGGCAGAAAGATGCCTAGCAGAGTTTACAGAAGTAGTACTGTAAAAGTGCATTGCAGAAAGCAAGGATTATACAGAATTTTTCTCAAGTTCTTTCATGAGCTTAAGGTAATAACTCAGAGCTGGAACTTGAAAGCTCCACCATATGGTTCCCCAAAAAAGCGAGGGTTCACAGCCCTAGAATAGGAAGAGCTGCAAGTCCCTACTCACTAAAAGAATAGATATATAGAATCCAGCTTCACTTGTATATGGAGTTTGTCTAGGTCTTTTATGCATGTTAAGCTCCGCCACCTCTAATAGCTTAAGCTTTTGGCTTAGACATTCTGACATAGTATCATAGACCTGTTTCAATTGTCCAAGCATTTTTTTCTTTATCACATCTCCACTTCAATCGCTAGTTGAGGCAGGGAATTTCTTGTTTAGCTGGTAGGACTGTTGCTTGTATGGTGAAGCCGATCCACTTAAATGCACTATGGATATAGACTTGGATTTGAAAAACATCGGCAGTACTGGATAAGTTTATTTTCTCAGAGTTGCTGACTCAAATTAATGAAAATAGGCAGTCATTGTTCCCTGAAGCTTGTTCGCATCAATAAACATTAGCCATTTTAGCTACCAAAACACATCAAGTTAGCTCTAAGCCCGCAATCACTTCCCCCATACACAAGTAATCCCTAAAAATGTGGACAGTTCTTTCCATCTTTGACATGAATTTAATCCATGATTACGTCAAGGGTTCAACTACAATTGGAGAGATTTTAGAGGCTAATCAAGCAATGGTCATTTATGGTCAGAAATAAATATAATTTTTTAGTAGAATCAGTAGCTTCTTCTCAGTCACTGCTTCTCTGATGCTACTTAAACAAAATTGCTCAATAGTATCCCCCTCCACAAGCACAAAACTGAAGGCACATCTATATGCTGAAGCTTGCATTTGCTAATTTTGAGAACATGACTTGATCATTTGATCTCTAAAGCAAACCAAGGCATTGCTGATTTCACTCATCCACAACTTGTTGTTCATTTAAGCAAATACATAGGTATAACACAGTAACCATAAAATTATGCTGCAACAGTCTCCAAAAATAAGGCATTATAAAGATATCACAACATGACAAAGTTCAAATGATAACTAAGAGATTCTCCAAAAGATCAAAGAATATCACGCAAATAAATTCCTACAGATTTTTTTGGCCCAAAAAACTTGAAGAAACTAGCATTTGACTTGAACTAAAAGCCCTAAGAAGTCTTTCAGCATACAAAAAGTTAATGTGCATGTAGGACTCTGAAGCATGTAAAAAGATGAAAAACAAAAGTGAAAAGATGCACTTCATTATAATTAGCACTCAATTCCACAATAATGTATGACAACATATCAGACTTCCCACTGTCACATGGATCTGAGTAAGAGAGAAGGTTGATGGTGACTACACTAATCAATACTTCAGAACTAATAAAATAAGCCCAGACAGAGCATTTGAATGGTGAGACTAAAAGCATAGCTGAACTAGAAAAAGAATACTCACTATAGTGCCAGATCCTTACTTATCTCGGTTTCTTATCAATGTGCTAGAAAGCCATCCTGAGCAAAGTGTTTCCTTGAGATATGTTGGGGAGACTGTCCTGAAAATCAAAAAGAGTGAATTGTTAAGTATAAGATATTTATGAAGTTCTATGAATGAAGTAACGTGTATCAGCAATCATGAAATCGAAATCCTATCCACCAATTCATTTTAGCTCACATCTCTTGCAACTTGCATAGCGTATTTCTGAGACATTACACGTTCTAATATTTTCATTCTGTACATAGCATCACACAGAACTTCTGAAAGTGCAACAATAAAATAAATCATGATTTGCCATAGCTCTAATAAGGAAAAAAGTTACAAGTTACCAAATGCAACAATGATATTGAATACTTTATGAGGCCTAAAGAGCAATCTCTAAGATCCAGCTAAAAAGAAGGCTGATGAGCAACATTCGTGAGCATCCCAGTTTGGAGTGTGTGAGATCTTAAGGGATCACTGCCAGCTGTTCTAAAAGCTTAAGTTGTTACATGAAATGCGTGCTTTAATATTTAATTACTCTAATACTTCCCCTCATGCGTAGGCTGGACTTTAGCTAAGCCTAAAGCGTGGAAACATATAATTGGGAGACAAACAGGGCCAGGAAAAATTTGAACTCGGGACCTCTTACTTTGATAGATTTTGTGAGATGACTGCCAACTATTCTAAAAGCTTAAGCTGTCAGATGAATGGCATGATTTATTTTTCAGTTACTCTAACACAGTCTTCTTGAGGCAGTTCAACTTTAAATGGTTCCACAAACAATCAAGGAATGGATACAAAAATTGATGCATCACTCTTCCAAACTGTTGGATCCTAAATGTTACAGTTCTGAAAGGTTGGGAGCTGAAAAGGATTGAAGAGAGTGAATTCGTATGTCCCTTGATGTGTCAGTTTTAAAAACATTTTTCTTTCAATTAGGGGTTAGTGTCAAGTCCACACACAGTTTGGAGCTCTTGAAAAGGCTCAAAAGGAAATGGAATGGGATACATGAGGATTTGGAAGTTTTCTTTCGTGAAAGAGATTAAATATCTGAATGACATAAAATAGATAAGTGCTTCCTTAGAAGAGCGAATAGCAAGAAAACGGACCAAGGGTATTACCAGGAGGTAATTTCTTGGATGCAAAAACCAACGGTTTTGTGGTTCAGGGGAAGACAGAATAACCAACTTCTTCCAAAAGACAGGAGGACAAGTGATGCATGATCTTGTGAGTAGGATTAGGACAGAGAAGGGCTTTATGAACAGGGTGCAACAACAAAAGCAATAATCCACAACCCCTTGAGGGCACTGTCATAATTCCAATAAAACTTAGCTTTTGACAACAAGAGTGGAAGGTATGTCTCTCAAAAACATCACCATATATTTCCAGGATAGTTCATGCACCTGTCCTCCCTAAAGATGGTAAGGCTCAGGCACATAAATAAAGTGTTAAGCGGGGCCGCAGGAAAGAATTTATGTCTTCAGGGAACTTCCATCAGAACTTTGCTTTTCTTACTTTATTAGGATGATGAGGCTTCAGTGGCTGGTTGTTTTGAGCAACATAGGCAAACATTAAAGAAAGAGTTCAAAACAACTCCAGAGGACTAGTCAACTCTCAAAGCTGTAAAACCAAGCCATATGCTCAAGCACACACTCAAGCACCAGAGATTCTTGTTTGGTTCCATGAACACCTAAGATAGGCACTTGTTTGAGCTCGTTATATTTCTGAACTAAGATTCTGAAAAGTCAACTATAGCAGTGATGCCAAAAAGAAATTTGACACATATATATCAATAGAGTTTTCAGTAAATTAAATGTAATAATTTCTTTGAAGAACTTAAAAAAGTTAACTTCCCAAATGGGACTCTAGCAGAAGGAACTTGAGAGTAATCCGTAAATGATTGGTTAAGGCCTCAAGCGCAAACTGTCTCCACGAAAATGCAGTTGGATGTAATGATGGGCTTAGGCCATTTCCCGAATATTTTCTGAAGGCTTCTATAGATAGATGCATAAAATTTAAGTAACTCCCCCAATCAGGATAACTTACACAACTGCATTACTGTAAACAATTCCTCCTTTCAGCAAACTCAATCTCTCAGGATTATGACCAATTGTTCGATCATCTACTGCCTGCCATGATAGTAAGAAAGAGACAAATGATTTTGATCATGAAGTACAAAAACCTAACAATAAAGGGGAAATAAATGGTGATTGAAAACTAAAAAGGATGAAGACTCTGACCTGATGAAGATTATTTTTTGAAGGAGACATTTAACCAACATTATGTGAAAAAAATTCTCATCATTTTTGTAAAATAAGCAACTAGCTTTGACTACAACAAAAATTCCAGGAAATCCACCCAGGATTTCAATGATATTGGATATATGGAAAGTTTTCACATTTCTCTTAGAACTAAGTCAGATGAAGCTTGGTGTCTCTAAATCCATGCTCACACAACTACTTAGCTGCAAAGAAGTGATGAAAGTATAGTAAAAAAGAATATACTGATCAGGAAAAAAAAAGAACCAAATTATTGCTCTTCAATCCTTTCTGCCTAGAAATCTTGATCCAAGTGACACCATTTTCAACATCCTTTGCAAATAGGTAGACATTTGTTTCTACAGTAGAAGCTCAATTCCTGATGACAGCAACTAAATAAGGATGAATCAAAGTTTGGCAGATATAGGAACCATGCAACCAAAGATATATCCCATGTGGGAGTCATATTTAATTCATGACAAGCAACAATGAAGCTAAGACATGTTGTACAAGGAAGCAGCATAATAAGTGCCTTTCATTAGTGGATTCTCCTTTCAAAATGAAGTGATTGATGCTTTGATCCGCATCTTATCTGATCCTGGAGATTAGTGAGGTACTTCATGGCCCTGGGTTTGCCCACTTAGGCGGGCTTCTACATCATTGAAAAAAAAAAAAAAAAGAATCCAGAGCTATATGTGAAATCTAAAATTAAGTCCTTATCAGACCTCAATCTAGGATATTGTCGATGGGTTTTATGAGTGACTTCCAACAGTAGCTTGCTATGGCAATGGTAGATATAACTTGTTCAGTTACATTTTTAAATTTATTTATACAGTTGATTGCTGGTAGAAATGCCCTTTGCTCCTCAATTAAGGAGGTAAAGTCATAGCTAAAGTTCAAATAATGGCAGAATGGGTCAATTACCTGGACTGGTCTGCAGAGTCTATTTATGTTGGCTAAGACTGTAAACATGAGTACAATCTATGGCTCTTTCCTCATCTTTTCCAAATCTAGCCTCAGTAATCCATATTCAGAGCCAGTGAATCTGCCAGGACACTTTCCTTCATCCAATTTTTGTATGTCGTCTTTTCTCCTTGAAACTCAGTTCCAAAAGAATCTGATCTCTAAATCCTCATATATTTCGGCCACCTTAGCACTGCTAAGTCAGAACTCATGAACCTTATGAATCTGACTGATAAATTTATCTACTGATGTTCTCAACAATTCTATGGTAGATCAACATGACTCTACATTCCACTTGGAAGCAATAACATAAAATAATCCTTTCACAGATGTTCAAACTGAAAGGGTTAATGTAAGTGAGCATTTAAAGTAGCCACACGGGATACTGATGTATGGTATGCATAATTAGAGGTCAGCCATGACCATATAACATTAGCTTATGTAATGCACTTAAAGCTTACCCTATCAGTTGTTGCATAAATTGCACCATCAAGACCACATTTACTGAGCTGCTCTTGTCTGCCAATTTAACACGGCGGCATCGAGCCAGATTGTAATCACATACAGAGAAAGGAAGGAACTATTAGCATTTTTTTCGAGATGTGAAGACAATTAAGCTAAATTCTCGAGCTTGAAGGAGCCTAGGCAACTAATTCAATCCTATACCTAGTTCATCAAGTCAAGAACTGCCATTCCTTATATCATTTAGCTCTATAATTTGAACAGAAAAATCCAAAATTGAAACCACGTAATGAATACATTCCCTCATTTCCATCCAGAGCATTCTGAGTTTCCATCTCACTAAAATATTGATCTATTTTCTTCATAAATGATATGATTGATCTTGGTCAATGGAAACTCTACTCTATTTACGGAATGACATGAAATTTTGCCCACTAAGAAAGTGATGCCTCTTTGAGTCTCATCTCCTCCTTTTTTAATTTTTTATTTTGAGTCCATTCTTCAGTTCAGTGTAAAGGACATCTATTATGAAAAGAAATTCAATTTTTCCTTCTTTTCAGCCAGGGATTTGATGGTATAAGAATTTGCAAGGAAAATAGAAATCCAAACCAAGAAAGTGTTCTTTTACTGATTTCAATTCCTTTAAGATTATCATTAACAAATCCTTGGGAGGCTACAAATAAGTATCAAAATCAATTTTGTGTGCCCGTGGAAAAAACTTTCCTTTGGTAAGCACTGGATAGATGTTTTTTTTTTTTTTTTTTTTTTTTTTGGTGAACGGTAATTGTATTAAGCTAAGCCAATATGTACAAGCAACGGCACCGGCTTACACTCAATACGAACAAAGCATAATGAGTGGAAGGGCGCCGAAATAAAAGAAAAGCCAACAAGGCAAAAGCTAGAAGGCACAAACAGCACAAAGACGGCCACTTCCTAAAGAACCAAAACAGAAGAAGGCGACCAGCCAGCCAAACAATGGCAACCCAAGCCCAAAACCCAACACAAAAACGTTAGAGCCCAAAACAGCAACCAAGAACAAGGCAGGATGCAGCCAGAGGAAGAGAATGGATAGATGTTTTGGTGAGGTAGAAATTTAGTAGGTCTATTTTTCAAAGCAAAAGGAGATTTTATGTGAGAAAGGCATGAAGGGGGAACCACCCCTGCACAAGAGTTACACTAAGACAAATACAAACAAATCATCCAAATTAAAATTTTGGTTTTACAGTAATACAAAAACTCAAAATTTGTAACCATTTATTTGTTGTTAACATCAAAGGCTGTTGTTCTATCCCAAAAACATTGACGGAAGGATAACAGCATCTAATAATCTTTCCTCAGAGTTATTGACAAAGCAATTTTCTTTCCAAGCCCATAGTTGTTCGGCAACTAGAAGCTTCAGCCTAATGAATGCCTAAAAGTCATAATATTTCGTACTAGTGTTGCTCCAGAGCACTTAATATTACCTATTGATTTATTAGTCCACAACTTTTATCACAGTGTGAGTATCCACACAGACAAACAAAGCCTTACAAGGGAAGATTATAAAGTTGCACTTACTAAATGACAGATATTTATCGGGTTTATTCACACTATATTCAATAACGTAGAAACTGCCCTAGATGAATCTCATCTAGTAAGTGCCTTCTGCACATGGGTTGACTTGGCGCACCCTTGGTTCCTATGACTGAATATTTTCTTTCTAAAATTGATAAAGGCTGGTCAGCCAGCAGAGAAGCTAACCGGACCATGAGTCCAATTATGAATCAAGTGGAGACTATGAAATATTCTGAATTATTTACAGAACTTCAATTGACTGGAATATCTAACATCAGCAAAAATATAAATCAAAGATCCAACAATCAGATCATATCTACAGATCTATTAACAGACTCATGAAGGGTGCACAACTAAAATCTTACTCAAAGCCTTGTTAATAATTGTCAGGTAATCATCATAATGCAGAAATTATCTTTAACTTGAGTACAATGCAGAAAACAGTTTTAACCAACCTGCATTCACCATAATGCTCCATATTGTGGATTGTCAATGTTATTCTTGGTCTCTGGACATAAAAAATTCTGTGTCAATTAAACTCAATAATCTGTAATGTACATCTGTTATGAATGTAAACAAGAAGAAAGAACTACTTGAAGACAAAAGCCACCAACTGCTATGCTATATAGCAAGATAGCAGACATATCTTCAATCAAACTCCAGTTCAGCCAAGTAGAATAGCAGAGAACGTACCTTAAGTGAGAGATGATGGTACATATCCCAGTAAAGAAGTGGCAAAGCACTTGTTTGCCACTCGTGGACATGAATGATATCAGGCTGCACTCCAGTCACCTGCCGTGATTCAGATATATTGCTGAAGATGGATACTGCAATGCCAACAGCCAACACAAGTAGCAAGATCCAAACATTGTTGTCGGCCAGGGGAAAAAATTGGTACTGGCTTAACTAACAAACTCCTCTGAAGCTTTAATAGATAAATACATAGGTAATGAAACTCCTGCATTGCTCCATTCTCAAAAATAATCCAAAACATGCTGATGTACAGCTCATCGTACAATTGTAGCAATGATTTTATAACAAACCAAGGCAAGACCTACTGCATTAAAAATCCTCCAAAAGAAACTCTCAAGATTGTCATTCCCCCAAAGTGAGGTTTCCATTAACATCAGCACGCCAGCTAATGCATGACATACACCACCAAGAGCGGGAACCCATATGATAATGGTTCTAACTCATTAGCTGGCTTCATCAGAAGCCACACACTACAGGACATGGTGGATAAGGTAAGAATGGTTTCCATGGCATCCACACTGCAAGGACCCATTATTCTGATGCCATTTGCAACAACCACAGCCCCAAGACCACAACCACAAGGTCCAAGCCCCAAGAACCCAAATTGGAAATTTGGTGGTCCATCTCAATTTATATAGTGCGTGGAAACCTCCATCACTCTCCATGTTGGACTTGGGTACTCACAAACACACAGACATGTTATGCACTGGACACTATACATGTAGCTCATCTATCATTTTGTAGAAATGAAAGATAATTTGACCAGCGGCTGTAAGCTTGCAATTGTGACATTTATATGTGATTCATAAATGTAAATTCTCCACTATACCACACACGATGAGCCAGGCTGACTAGTTAGTTATTCCTATCTTAATAAGTGCAGATAAAACTCTCCCACTACCGAAAGTTATACATAGATAATAACAAAAGAACTTGGAAAACAATCTCATAGTGACATACCTGCATCCACTCAAGGCAAGCACGGCTGAAGAATATATATGCTTCCAGCTCATTGTATGAACCCCCATAGACATATTTCCCTTTAAAGAATTGATTAGACGGTTCAACAAATATGACGGGAATGCCAGAAACTTCCCCACGATATGCATTAGTCAGTATCCAATTTCCATCATGGAACGAATTATATGTAGTTATTAATGTGAGATCGATAATGTGTTGCTTCTCGATGCATTCGTAGAAAGGAAGCATGACATCAACTGTGTGACCACGTGCCAGGCATGCGCGAGCAAGTCCAGTCACAACATCACCGAGACCTCCAACTTTGGCTATAGGAGCCATCTCAGCAGTAACATGGATGATGTGCATGAGATCGGAATCCTTCTCCACATCAGCTGGAAGCTCAACGCTGACATCCCAAGTGGGGAATTCTTTCTTCCAAAATGGAGTTTCATCACTAGGGGAAGGCCACACCAAGTCTTTCAACACAGGATTGATAGTATCCACCACACTTTCAGCTCGTGCCTGCATTAAACAACAAATTCAATCTTTTTTTTTTTTATTTATAACGGGTCAGCATCTTTTGCAACAAACAAGACCTTACAGCATCTATTACAGTTAGTTCTGCACATTGTTTTCCCCATTGAATTTGGGTAGAAGATTACACCTCCCTTTGACCAACAACTGGCGGTAATCTACGTTTCCTTGGAGCTAAATTTTTCTGGCTAAGTTCCTCCTTACCATATTCCATGTGACGATAGTTCACTATTCTCAGACCAATCACCACACTTCCTGTTCGAACTGCCCATCATACGCAATCATTGCAAAACTAACTCAGTGTTTCCATCAGTGAATGTCAAACTTCCATCAAAACAAGCAGATTGCTCCAATATTACCAAGTATCGAGTTGAAGCAATAAGCCAAATCAGTTTCCACCGAAAACCCAGAAAGAAATAACCACGAGCCCACGTTTAAGAGGCCAGTTAGCATTCAACAGGCCGCAATATAAGTATAAATGGGCACACACAATACCGGAGAGATTACTTGCCTCCAAGTGGACATTCAAGTCCTGGGAGTTTGTGTCCACAGCCTTGATTCTGCGAGAGGCAGAGCTCAAGTTGTAAGTGGCGGTGGCACCGGTGGGAAGACGTGAAGACTTCTTCTTTCTTCTCAGAGAGACTCGTCCTGGAATCAAGCTCGCGTGACCAAAGGCGCCCACCATTGTGTACTCCATCTTTCTTTCTCTCGACCACCGAACTGCAGTGAGGTCTCGAGATCGGCATTGATCGTTTTAAGATTCTAAAATTAAAGTGCAAGCAAGTGCTGGACGTTTGGCAGGAAGTAAAGGCCAAATCCGAAAAAGTACATAAAACAGTATCTCTGCTTTCCCAATTACCAAAAGATAAAATTAAAAAAAAAATACACAAAGAAATTCCAAATTATATCAATTGCAATAAAACCTTTTTTTTCGTCTCACAAAAAATCCAAGACTTATTAATGGTAACACGAATAACCCCAACTTTTTATTTATCAATATTTCAGTTTCATTCAAATTCAGAGTATTTGTGTCATATCAGGCATAGTTTGAAGTTTTTTAATAATTTCAACAAAAAAATTACACAAGCTTTTATGTTTTACTAGCAATACACTCATTGTTGAATTAACATTTTAATTATGAGTTGTTTGAACTTGAATTCGCATGTCACATGACCAGTGAAGGGAAATTGAATAAAAAAAAGAAAAACTAAAAAAGAAAAAAATCTGAAAATTTATTAAAATTGAAAACTCATCCACATCATTTTCAGAGTGGCCATGTAGGATGTTTAGTATTCATGTTAGTGATTTTTTGGCTAAAATTGATCAAAGTAACTATATTAACAAATTGCCAAAAATTTTAAAAGTATACTAGTCCAATTATGTGAGAGAGATATTGCACGAGCGAGCGAGTGCAAACAAGGAGAGAGAGAGAGAGAGAGACCAAGTCAACACACATATCGATAGATACAGAGAAGATTTGTTTATTTTGAAAGAGAAATTAACTTTGAATGGTGAGGTGTTATTTTGTCATGAATGGCCACCTCGTTGTCCACATTGGACTCCTTAATTTATAGGGATATGTTCAGCATAAGTCCTAAAACTTATCCAGAAAGTGCAATTGAGTCCTAAAATTTACAAAAAGTTCAATCAACTCCTAAAACTTGTCAAGTTGGTTCAATTGAGTACTAAAGTTAACACCGTTAGCTTTTTCTGTTAAAAATGTTGATGTGTCATTTTAAATAATTTTTTATTTTCCACGTGGATTTTTTAATGATTTTTTATTCATTTTTTTAAAATTAGATTTATTCATTTTATCTTATTTTCACCAAAAATTAAAAAGAAAATTTATAAAATTTATTTTTAAAAAAATCAGCACTCTTCTCTCCCGCCACCGCTTCTATCGCCACCCATCGCCGGAGGGGCCAAGTGACGGTTGTTGGCCCTGGGTAGGGGTGGTCAGCCCTTGCTAGCCCCAGGCGAGGGCCAGTGATTGTTGCTCGCCCTGGGCGAGGCTCGCCCAGATCTGGCGAGCCTTGTCGGCCCTGAGCGAGGGCAACGAGGCCTCGCCCAAGGTGGGCGATGGTTGCTCGGCCCTAGGCGAGGGACGGCGACCGTTGCCCGCCCTAGGCGAGGCCTCGTCGGCCCTCGCTCGGGGCGGGCGACGGTCGCCGACCCCCGTGAGGGCCGGCGAAGAATCGCCTAGGGCGAGCGATGGCCGCCGGCTCCCGTGAGGGTCGGAGTGCCCGGATCGGGTGTCCTCGCCCGACTGGCGAGGGTGGCCGGCCCTCACACTGGGGCCGGCAAGGGTTGGCCACCCGCCCGGGGCCGGCGACGGTCGCCGGCCCCTTCGGCGATGGGGGCGGCGGAAGTCCATCGGTTTCTTTTTTTTTAACAGTTTTGTTTTTTTTTTTTAAATAAATTTAGATTTCCTTCCTTTTTAGTTTTTAATCTAATTTTTAAAGATTTTGAATAAAAAATAATTTTAAAAAGCCATTTGAAAAATAAAAAATCATTTAAAATATGACGTTAGCGCCGCGTCGGCAATTTCCGTTAACTTTCTTGATGGTGTTAATTTTAGGACTCAATTGCACTTTCTAGACAAGTTTTAGGACTTGATTGAATTTTTTGTAAGTTTTAGGACTCAATTGCACTTTCTAGACAAAGTTTTAGGACTTCTGTTGAACATATCCCTGGAAATTTATATATAAGAAAGCCAAAGAGGAATTAACATTTTACTAAAGAAACTCACACATGATTATTTGTCAAAATTTATCGCTGGAAATACTTAAGAGATGAATTTTTCTCTAATATGATACACAAGTGATCTGATAAAAAAAATTTGGACGAAAGTTATGGTACCTTTCCCTAATTAAAAATAAAACTCGATCATCATACAACGAGGGGAAAAAGTCTAGATCACATGAAGCCCTAACTTCCACCATTGAATCTCAAATTTAATCTCTAAATGTCCTACGTTTGCTATTAAATGTGTACTTGCGTTTTCTAAACAACTTTTCATTGATTGAATGAGAATTAAAATTTCAAATCTCTAGGATTTTGGCAAAGTAATTTTACTATTTCAAATTTGTTGATCTTGATTGTTTTATATGTTTTCTACTTGTTTATGGGGTGAAAGCTACTAAAAATCATAATTATACTTATCATGATCCATTTACCCTAAATTATTTTTTATGATACAAAAAATTCCAAACTTGTGCATTTGTGACACATTTACATCAAATTTGTATGGTGTAATACATTTACTCAATTTTTTTTTTACTTGAAACTTCTTTTGGTGACATCAAAAATCCAAAACTTGTATTCATGTGACATATGTACCGTAAAAATTTGGTATCATAGAAAAATAGTTTGGGAATTTTGATGTTATGAAAAAAGTTTAGAGTAAATATCTCACATATATATATAAGTTGAGGGGTTTTTTTGTATTACAACAAAAAAAGTTTTGGTAAATTTGTCACATAAGTATAAGTTTGAAATTTGGTGTCGCAAAAAGTAATTTAAGGTAAATGTATCACAATGGACAAAATTTTAATTGTTTTTTTATGTAACTTTTTCCCTTGTAAGCGAAAGGGAAAGTTATAAAACTTGTCGTGGTACTATTACTTGAATTCAAATTCCGTTCCTTTAGGAATGCTGAAAAGTACACCTGATGCCCCCGTCCTTTAAGGTATGCTGAATTTCAATGTTATATTTTGTTTTCCCAACAATATTGGTCATCATATAGTTTATTTGATATAAAGACACCATTATACTTTTGTATGGCGCTTATTCGAAAGTTACAATTTTTTTCAATCACTTGAATACCACATCAATGTAAAATTATTCATTTTGAATGCCTATTTCGATAATTTGTCCTACTTGGTTTTTTTAATAATACTTTATATCCAACATGGCTTTTTAAAAATAAATTCAAGTCCAAAGTGGACAATGAGACTAAAACAATAACGCTTCATGCCAAGAATCGAGTAGAAAAAGAAAACTGATTCTCTCTAAGATCGAGGTTATTTTATTTCGAATCCAAGAATCATCATGGCTTGAGTCTATATGAGGATGGGTTCTTGAAGTAGAGCGAGTAGAAGCCGAGAAGGCGGCAAAGGCCAACGGAGAACAAGAAGAGGAAGGCTGACAAATGGGTGGCAAGAGGCGCCGTTTTCTTAACAATACCATATGCCTTTTTCTTATCGATAACATGCCAAAAGATCATTCATCAACCTCTGAGAAATGAATTCCAAAGGAGTTAACCCTACAAGAAACTTCATCAGAATAGAACCTACCTGCTGAAGATGTCGTGAATTAGGAGCAACAAGTCCAGGCCTAGTCGAGCCATGTCCAGACTCAGTTGATCCAATGGCTCCCTTTCTAGGCTTTGCCAAATCAAGGGTAGCCCATCATGGGCCAGCCTACTTTGGGCCAATTCATTGCAAGCCAGTCCATCTAGTGGCTGCCTGTCCAAGTACCATTTGCCCCGTGGTTCTATGGGCTGACCCAAAATGCTCTATGGCCTAAGAATCAAAGCCACGGTGAACAAACCTAGCCCAATGGAGGCCCAGCAACCATAGTTTGGGCAAGCCCATCCATTGGACTAGGAAGGATTCATGCGGGTCAAGCATCCTATTTGAGTATCACGAGTTTGAGAGGGAATCTCAAACCGATTCCTCAACTCGGCTTTTTACTGTATCCAATCCCAACCGTCGGTAGTCATTTGGAGTCTGGTGACCCACTTTACACTTCCATCGCCGATGGGCAAAGCTTTGGCTTATCACTCACTAGCTCACCGACTCAAAAAATCATTCAATGTGATCATAAGAATTTTGGCGAGCCCTCGTCACAAAGGACAAAGACGGTTTCCTTGACGGAATTGTCCTTGTTTTGATCGACAAGTGTCTAGCCCGACTCTAGAGAAAAATAAATCAACTTTTCCAAACCTAGATAGGGAACTACATAGCCCTAGATGTCGTGGTCAGATTGCCTTCGATAGAGGACTCAATGATTACGTGGGAAAATATAAAAGAGATGTATGAAAAATTGGATCGGGAGAAGCTATTCTCCATCACCAGGGCAATATCCAAATTAAAGCAAGGAAACAAGTCGATCGTGGCATGCTTCAACAAGCTCTTGGCACTTTGGAATGAACTAGAAGCAGCCAAAGAAAAGCTTGAAGGGCCATATTCAACCTTACAATAGTACAAGGCGATCAAGGAAAGAGAAAATGTAACTCGCTTCCTCCTGATTCTAAACAACACCTACCTTTTGTTTTAGACTTAGATTTTAGCCATTGACTCAATGCCCTTGCTTGGCTGGATTTGCCAACTCACTACACATGAGAAAAGCTAGCGCCTCACTTATCGGAATATGTCAAGGCGGGGGAGAGCGTCTTGCTCAGGGCTCAAGCCAAGTAGAGAGGATTGATGAGCAAGTCGTATAACGAAGGAAGGAGGTGGAGTGGACTAGGGTTCGTCGAGGAAGAAGAGAGAACCTTCAATAAGCCTAGGATGGACAACTCATATTAGCATGATCGGATGACTCCCATTCTTTCTTTTCAGTTGCTAGATCAAACAGATATTATGAAGCCATGTTAGCTCTGACCTTCAAGTCATCCAACGGTCCAGCTTTTGCCATGTCATCCAAAAAAAAAAAAGGGAAAATTCTAGAGGAAAACGTAAATTATTTTGCAATTATTGCAAGTGTTCACGTCACACTATTGATACTTGGTGGAAGTTGTAGAACAAGCCTGACGAGAAAGGAAAAAAGGAAAAAGGAATTCACAACTACTTATCAAGTCACTCGCCAATATATTGATAAAATTCATAAGCCTATTAGTCATGACCAATATTAGTAGCTTATGAAGGCCTTGAAGAAATTGGATACTTCTCACATAATCATAAGTTTTTCGGGTACTTCTTATTGCCTGATGATCTCAATACTAACTGATGCATGGACAATTAATTTAGTCGCTAGTGACCACATTATATATGAAAAAAGTTTCTTTTAATACCCATGAATAATTACTTATTCCTGTCTTTACTTGTCTTCCAATGGAAATATCACGTATGTGCTATGATTGGAATTGTAAATCTTAGCCTTCTCATTACGCTTTGGAATGTCCTTTATCTTCCTACTTACCATTTCAATCTCATTTCTATTTCCAGAATTTGTAAGAAAAATTCTTGTGTCATTTTCAACTCATAATTATTTCTTTCAGACCTTTCCAACTAGTAAACTGATAGGCTTGGGTAGTATATCAAAAGAGCTATATTTTTAGACCAATTTTTCGAATGATTTGATTTATCTCGTGTTTTATTGAATAAACAATCAATGTGTAAGATAGCTACTAATGATAAAAATTTGGGAAAAAACCACAAAAAATCCCAAATTTTGCCTAAAGTGACAAATTTATCCCAAACTTTTTTTTATGACATGAAAAATCCCGAAATTTGTTAACCGTGACACATTTATCCAAAAAAAATTTTTGTAACACAAAAAACCCTGAACTTTCATTTGTATGACACATTTACCCTAAATCATAGGGGCATTTTGGTCTTTTTACTTTTAAAAACTTGTTTTTTTCTTCTTCTTTCTTCCCTCCGCTGGCCATGGCGGAGCCAGAGGAGGGAAGCCGGCGTCAGGCGAGGGCAGCCCTCACTAGATTTGGCAAGGGCACCCTCACGCACCGGTGAGGGCACCCTTGCCAAGCCTTCGCTCGACGCAGGTGAGGGCGGCCCTCGTCGGCATCGGGTGAGGGCCTCCTTGCCGGATCGACAAGGGCCCCTCGCCCAACGCCGGTGAGGGCCGCCCTTGCCTAACATCGGGCGAGGGAGGCCCTCGCTCGATGCCAGCCTCGCTAGACGCCAGCTTCCCTCTACCATGGCCGGCGGAGGGAAAAGAGAAGAAGAAAAAAAAAAAAGAAAAAAAGAAGAAGAAAAAATAGAAAGAATAAGACGAAAATGCCCTTAATGGAGTAAATGTATCACAGTTTACAAAGTTTATGGTTTTTCATGTAAAAAAAAAGTTTGAGGTAAATTTGTCACTTTGGGCAAAATTTGGGGTTTTTGGTTGTCTTTTTCCTAAAAATTCATTTCTCATCAATGATTGGGTCACAATGCTTCCATTCCGTATCCTCAGTGCCACATTTGTCCTCTTGCAAAACAATCACATGCTCCTTTTTCCAACAATTAAAAACTATGCTAGCAATGCTTTTTCACTGATTCACATTGATGTTTGGGGACCATATTATATTCCACATTGTGATAGTTCTCAATTCTTTCTTACGATTGTAGATGATTATTCCCATGCTACATGGGCTTTCCTCATGCAATCAAAGAGTTGAGTTTTCCTTCATCTGAAAATGTTTCTCTCCCTATCTTTCTATCTAGAAACAGTTTGGGAAATCTGTTCAAAGGATTCGAACTGATAATGGAAGAGAATTCTTCAATAGTGAATGCAAATCCCTATTCTCTTCTCATGGAATCCTTCATGAGAGTAAACACCGTCACATGTTAGGAGTCGCGCGTGCTCTTAAGTTCCAAGCTTCTATTCCAAAAACTTTTTTGAGAAATTGTGTGGTCATAGCAACTTAACTAATCAATCACATGCTAACTTGTGTTCTTGACGAACAAACTCCATTTGAGTTACTTTTTTGGAAGAAACCAAAACTTCATCACTTGAGAGTCTTTTGTTGCTTGTGTTATGTCACCACTTTGGGACCTCAAGATAAAATGGGTCATCGAACCTATCGATGCATATTTATGGGTTATTGTGTTTACAAACCATCCAAAAGTGATTTCTTTTGTAAGTGGGGATATTATTTTCAATGAGGATAAATTTTCCTTTCATGATGAGGCATCTTTTGCTGAAAATTCTGTCACAACATCTTCTCATCGATTTTTATATGAAGATGATTTATTTAGTGTCAATATATCTTCATTGCACCTCTAGATGGTTTGGTGTTTAATTTCGGCATTAGTACCAATATTTGATGAGATTCCTAATGCCATGATAGCTTTGAACAACTCTATTGAGGATCCTTTCGTGCTAATTGAAGAGATTTCCGATCATTCTTCAACAGAATTTCCTTTAGAACATATCATTCTTGATCAATTATCTTTTGTGCCTCAACATGATCCACCACAACACTTAGGTCTATTACTCATCCATCCACCTAGACTAAAAATTATGTTTGTGCAGCTTTGAATTCACCAGGTACCCATTATCCTATTTCCTCCTATGTTTCCTTTCGTTAGCTATCATCAAAATATATGTGTTGTATTAGCCGCATATCCAAGGATCGACGATGATCTTCTTATAATGAGACAGTTAGTGACCCATGTTGGCAACAGGCTATGGAAGTAGAATTGCATGCCTTGATGGAAAATCAAATGTGGGACATTGTACCACTATCGCCTCATTGCAAATTGATCGGTTGCAAATGGGTATACAAGATCAAATACAAAGCAAATGGGTTTGTTGAGTGTTACAAGGCTCGATTAGTGACCAAAGGTTTCACGCAACAATAAGGTTTTGATTACCGTGAGACATTCTCACTAGTAGCAAAGGATGTCACTATTCGATCCTTCTTATTGATTACTGCCTTTCATGACTGGCCACCACATCAAATGGATGTTCATAATGCATTCCTCCAAGGTGATTTGGACGAAGAAATATATATGAATCTTTCATAGGGTTTACAGAAACAGGGGGAGTCTAAGATATGTCGTTTCCATAAATCCCTTTATGATCTCAAACAGGCTTCCCAATAGTGGTATGCCAAGTTTACCAATGCACTTACTATTGTAGGATTCAAGTAATCTAGGCATGATTATACTCTATTCATATGGACAAGAGTTAATATCATTTATCTATTTGATGATATATGTTGATGACATACTTATTATGGGAAGTGATGAGTCTACCATATAAGGTCTTAAATAATATATACATTCCACTTTTCACATTAAAGATTTAGGATAACCTATATATATATATATATTGGAATTGAAATTGCCCGATTAGACCAAAGAATCTCCCTTGGCCAATGAAAATTAGTACTAGGAATCATATCAAAAGCGAGTCTGTCAGTATGCAAACTGGCTATTATTCCTATTGAGCAAAATGCAAAGTTAACCAAAGTTGATTTGATGAGGATTTATTATCTCCAGATGATGATCTGTTGCTCAATGATCCATCAAGCTATCAAAGACTCGTTGGAAAGCTTATTTATCTCACAATGATTAGACCTAATATATGTTGTGCAATATTCACACTTAGTCAATTCATGCATATCCTGAAATAGTCCCATATGAGTGTTGCTCTTAAGATTGTGAAGTTCTTGAAGAAATGCTTAGGACTTGAGATACTTTTTTCTTGAAAGGGTAACATGGAGATGGCAGCCTATTATAACACGGATTGTGCGACTTGTCCTATAAGCCGAAGGTCCATCACTAATTTCTACATTAAACATGGGGAATTGGTACTTTCATGGAAAACAAAGATAAAATCCACTGTGCCCTTGTCATTAACCAAAGTTGAGTATCGAGCCATGGGTAAAACTATTTGTGAAATAGTGTGGATATGAGGCCTACTTTTGGACCTTGGGGTTCAAGTTAAAGGACCAACCTTGCTATTTTGTGACACTCAAAACTTGTGGCACTCAAATTTGTGGCAAATCCCATAGTACATGAAAGAGCAAATCACATAGAGGTTAATTGTCATTTCACTTGCGACAAGATTGAAGACAAAAGGAATCGGAACCATAGAGTAACTTGCGGACATCTTTACTAAGCCTTTATATCAAAGATAACATGCATATCTATTAAACAAGGTAGGCGTCTTGGACATATACAAGCCGCTAGCTTGAAGGGGGAATGTTGGAAGTTATGCTTGAAATATGGCAAACTTGTCCGGTAGTACTTTGAATCAATACAAGATTGTAATTGATTGATGAATCAATCTAGGATTTGAACTGATTTCTTTTTTATTCTCTTAGGAAATATTCTTTCCTTTATTACGTACACTTTGTACTGCACATTGGACATCGTACATTGAGAATATAATGAATGAAGTGTCCAGAATACAAGCTTCTTTTTCACCCTATCTTTTGACTTGTGTCAGTTGGGAAATGGAGGATCTGAAAGTTGTCTTGGTTTCTTGTGCAGCTATCATCATTGATGGTGTAAGTTAAAATTATTTGTAGCCAAGTCCGCTATGAACGTTGTTTGCGAGTTAGCTTGTTGCACCCAACTCTTGATCTCCACTTGAATAGAAGTGTTCTTGCACAGATCGTGAGAAGTACTTTTCACAATTAGTGAGTCGCTATTACAGCAAGGATGTTGAGCGGCTTCTCCTTCACAAATCGAGAGCCACTTCTCCTTCTCAGGTTGGATTTTTTTTTAATACCTCAAATATAGGAACTGGAGCTAGGGTTTCAAATGACTTCTAATTTAGCCCTAAATTAATGTCACGTCAGGTCTTTCGGTAACATAAATTGCCAATGGCAATCAAGTGAATGCTTTGATACTTAAGTGCACGTCGTATAAAAAAAGTAATTGAAAAAAAGGGTTATGATACTCTTGTGCACATCTTATAAGAGTTATAATACTTAACCTCGTACCATCAATTGAGTAGGTTTTATATAGGGAATTTCACATTTCATTCCAAATTAGATTTTAATGGTGCTACCTATCATTTAATACATGGATCAACAAACAACTACAATTAATATTGATGGCTTTAATAGTAGTATATAAACTTTTTAAAAACTAGCCTCCAAGGGGTTGGTGGAGTCATAAGGGCTTGGGCTTGGGCTTGTGGGTGATTGATCCCAAGTTCGAGTCCCTCTGCCTTCCATTTTCCAATATCCTTGACTTACATGGAGGTTAGTCTGTGCGATTGGGCTAGTTCTCCTCCATTTGGTGCTTGACCAGTCGAACTTTTGTAGTGTGGCCAGTATGGGAGTCCATGTCAAAAAAAAAAAAAAAACTACTTAATATCAGGAGTCAAGATTAACCCTTTATATTGGTAGCCTCCCCATGGACAAGTCTTTACAATCGTGGTTCTAACTAGAGGTGAGCATGATCTAGGTTGGGCTGGTCCACTCCCTAACCCTATGACCAACCCGTACAGTGTTGGTCCTCAATTTTTGGGACCGAGGACCGGACCGACCCAATGGGTTCGATCCAGTTCTAAGGTCAACCTGGGACCAATCGATAAATTTTTATTTCATTTTTTGTATTCCTTAAAAAAACGATTGAGGACCAGTCTAACCCAATGAGTTTGGTCCGGTTTCAAGGTTAACCTAGGACCAACCAATAATTTTTTATTTCATTTTTTGTACTCCTTAAAAGGGCAACCGAGGACCGTACCGACCAAATGAATTTGATGATGAGCGAGGTCAGCTAAGGAAGGTAAGACATGAGGGTCAAGTGAGGTGAGCGTTGAACATAATGAGCATTGAATGTCGAGCTGGGAGCAACAAGCCAAGTGAGCATCAAGTGGCGAGCGGCATGAGTGACCCAAAGCGAGCAAGGCAAGTGTTGAGTGGCGATCTTTCGATTTTGGCAAATTGAAGACCAAGAGGATAAATAAGACAAAAGATAACAAATACTAGAGGAGGATGCCATAAGCTGCCTTTTTGGACGCCGTGAGGACTCCTCACAAAAACATTTTCCTCTTTCGTAAATTATGACTATTGACGTCGTAAAAGATATTAAAAACCTAAGTTATTAAATAACAATATAAAATTACTTGAACTCATCACTAAATAATTGTTTAATGTTATTGACACCGTTTATTTTAAGATTTTCTCTATATAAAAAAATTATAGATAATATATATATTAGTCGGGGTTGGTCCGAGTTGGACCGACCAAGAACTCTTAGGACCGAAGATCGACCCGCATAGTGCTGGTCCAGGAATTTTAGGACCAAGGATTGACCCAGTCTCCCTAGGAACCGGACCAGGACCGGCAGGGTTAGGCTGGTCCAGGGTCGGTCCAGGGTTGACCCTGAATTGATGCTCACCCCTAGTTCTAACAATAAAAATCATCTTCTATTTTCTATAAATATTCATACATAAAATTCTACATGGATTTACGTAAAAAATTAGGGAATAATTGCCAAATAAATTCTAAATTTATAAGACATATGCCAATTTAATCCTAAATCTTTTAATTTGACAAAACTTTTTTACAATTTGCTAGTATAGTCCATCCGGCCAATTTGGATGGAATTGCTAATGTTGACACTGGCTATTCTACATGGCATTACTAGCATTGATATGGACAATTTATGCAATTTATTAATTTTTCTTTTATTTTTCCTTCTTTTTTCCCCCTTCTTCCATCACTAGTCGTTAAGCCTCTGTGATGACCAATGATTGACCACAGGTAAGGGTCGATGAAGGTCGACCTTGTTCGCTAGGCAATTGTGACATCTTGAAATTCGACCCCGTTTTGAATATAGTCATTTCGTCAACGTGCCTATGGTTTTTTTCTTGGAATTGATCACTCACGAGTTAACTAACCTATTATGTGAAGCTGTTAAGGGATATAAACGCGATAGACTTGAGAATTCAATCGGAAATTGATCGCTCGACTGTGATAATCGGCAATGGTCAATACGACACCGTTATAATTGATTTGTGATCAGATATAGGTCGATTCGATGGAATCACATAATTGAATTGTGGGTGATTCTGCCTGGTTGCGAAATTCACGTCGAACGGCACTAACCCGGTTTTCTATTGATTTTATACTCGGTGCCTGTAATTAAAACCTTGCGACTTTTATGATAACCAAATGTTACCTATGAGTCAGAGATGCACAAACGTGGATTGAAAATTATTGACCACGGGTCAAACGCGCTAAAATCCCTAAAAGCTACCTAGTAGGTTGAGTTGTACTAAAATCGCGTCCGATCGATTTTAACCATGAAATTAAATTCGATTTCGGGAATCGAATGTTCAACCATGTCACGATTTATTTTTAGGACCTTGTCTCATCTTTTGTAAAATTCTGTTGAGCTCGGAATTTTGCGGAAAAATCAATTTCGGACAAAGAGAATTTTTGAAAATTCGTATGGGTAGCTTCAAGGCTTAATTTGGCCATCAAATAGAGTTCATTTGTGAAGGAATTGGAAGAAAATCAACCATTGGAGGGGCGCAAGACTTTTGGGCTGAAGACTTTTGTGCCAATTTGATCATTACATGGATATTTTGCAAGGATTCTAATTGGCCAAAGTCTTGGCTTCTTGGTTGTCTCCCCTCTCTCCCAATTTTCCCCTCCTTCTTCATGCGTGCGTGCCTTCTTCCCTCCCCGCCGAACTCCTCTGCCGTATCTTCTTCTTCTTCATTTTCTACCTCACACCCTTGGTTCTTCAAGCTTTCATCGCCTGTCCAACAACTAACCTCACGTCAGGATTCCAGTAGCTACAGTCCACCGCACCACCTTCTAATCCCGCCACCAGCGTTGGCTGCCGTCCGTCCATCTAGGCCACGCTGTTCGCCTGTCCAGCTCACCTCTCCACCTAGCGCCACCATCGAAGCCCGTAACCTCCTCAACCTGCGGCCGTTTCTCTCCACCTAACCACCCTCAACATCTAATGTCCCTACCTGCGTCTAGCTTGTTGTCTGAGCACCGCCTCAGCCCCTCGATCCAGCAACCACAGAGCCGAATTCCAATCCAAACTATGAGTTTTGTAGGGCTTTTCGGCCCCGGTTGGTCCTTCGTTGGTGATGCCGTAGTCACAGGTCTTCACTGCCTTCATGTGGCCATCGCCGCCATAATCCGGTGAGTTAACACCCTAATCTCGGATTATGAAGTTAATTGCACTTAAGTGGTTAGTTAGAGTTAATTAGGATTAGTGTTAATTTAGTTAGTGTAACTAAGTTAGTTGGGTTAGTTAGTTACCTAGACTAGTTTAGCTAGGTGGTTAGTTTGGTTAGATTATCTACCCTAGGTTAGTTAGTTGACTAGGGTTAGTTAGTTAACTATGTTTAGTTAACCATGGTTAGTTGTAATTAACTGTGGTTAGTTAAATTAAATTAAATTAAATTAAATTATTTTTATTTATTTATTTAATTTTAATTAGCGTAAATTGTGACGGGATAGCCGATTATCAGAATTTTACGCTGATTGTCGTGGATGCATTTATATGTGAAATTAATTGCTTATTTGTGCAATTGAATACTTGGTTGTCATTTTAGACTATTATTGCAAAAATTGATTTTATGGTATTTAAATAGAAAAAATACCGAGTGTCGGTTTTTTACGCTAAAAATATTTTATGTACTATATAAAATCGTGAAATTTTGAAATGGGAGAGTATCATGTTTTATGGTTCGATTTGAAGGTGTGACCATGCACAATTATTTTACCGGGAATTTTTAATACGAAGAAAATTGGCTAAGTCCATTATTTGAAATTGAGGCATTTAAGTACAAAGCATGATGTTCTTGGCCAAGTATGGATGTGCGTGTGGTCACTATTGAAACCCGTCATCCAACGAGAGTTTGGGGACGATGCTTGATTTTATTGGATGCCCGGCGGGGGTGCGGAAGCCGATCGCAGTGGAGGTCGAACCGATGCCCCTTTTTCGGATGCCGTCTAGGCGGGGGTTCTAGATGTTGCCGTGCCTGATGGAGTAGGACGACGCCCAGTTATGCCAGATGACCGTCGACTGTTGAGTTGGCCGTGGTCGATGAGTCGTAATAACTGGAACGTGCCTGAGTGTTTGAGATAGTCGTGCCTTATTATAGGGCAAAATTGTGTGGCACAGAATGAGACGTATCATAACGATTTTACCTTATAATCGGGACCCATGTGATTGTTTGAAAGATGAATTGATGTGTTCCAGTTATGAAATATATTTGCCGTATGCATATGATATATGTGATGAGCTAATTTGTAGAGAGGTGCTGAGGCGAGGTAAGTTTGTATGTGATGCCTGTTTAGGCTGCCTTTGAGTGAATTCTTGTCTTAATCGGGGTTTAGGGTTTTGATTCGCTAAGATTTTTATTTCACCCCGTTGTGGTTAAATATTTTCAGGTCCCTAGGATGGAGAACCCCGAGCCCGAGGCGGAAGGGTCCGGAGTGTAGGTGGCCTGGGAGTGTAGAGAGAGAGAGTCACTCGTTCTTTCACTTTCACCCCAAAACTCATCCCGTTCTTGCACACCGCTCTTGCTACACCACTAGCAAAGTGCAGAAGCCAGCAATAAGGGGACCCCTCTGAAGGAGCTAGTACAGACACCTATATGGGGTTGAATAGATGTTTAAAATAAACATTGACAAAGAAATGCATAATAAAATAAATTACAAGAAAAGTCTGAAAAATGATTAGAGTTTGATTAACCGAGCCACTAGACTTCTGGTGAAAATTCAAAATCAGATAAAAGATGAAATAGTTTTTGCGATACTTAAAAAATGGTGCAACGGATAACACTGAAAAGAATTAAGGGAAGAAAAAATTGCACATGAGATTTATAGTGGTTCGACTTAGATCAAGCCTACGTCAACTCTTCCACGCTAACAACCTTCTAGATGGAATTCACTAAAGCATTAACAAAGAAGTACAAGGTTTTGAGTGCAAATACTCAATGGAAGAATTTTTTTTTCTTCACTAAGTCACTATTCTGGTGATTTTCTCTCTTGAATACACCTTACTAGCGATTGACATTCTCCAGAGGAATTTCTTCCAATAAATCCGTTGAATAAAACTTTCTTATTTTTGTTTTTATTCTGAAGAATAGTAGACTTCTGAAGTCATATTGCAGACTCTTGTTAAAATCTATTCATTCGAGAAGTCTTTCCCACTTTGATGCAAGCCATATTAAAACCAAGTCCAGAACGAAGATTTAATTAGACTCAGAATTATTAATCTTACGACAAGACAAGGATTCAGTATGAACATTATACAGATTTATTCTTTAATATATGGCTTTCTGGTGAAGAATCTCAATTACCTTTTATAAATATATTGATGTAATCAATCATGAATTGATGAAATCAATCTTGAAGACAAGTTCTTTTTTAGGAAGCATCTACTTATGGAAATCTAGATTTTGATTGTATGGGCGACTAGAATCAACGGATTTTCATCTCAATCTTCAAACGGCTACAAGATTTCCTTAATCAATTCTATCCAACGGATTGATTGGAAGAAATTCCTCTAGAGAATGCTAATGGCTAGTATGGCGTAGAGGAGTATTAAAGGAGGTCATTCAGTCTATTTAAGATAGGGTGTGAAAATTGAAATTCCAAAATCTGAAGCCTTTCCAACCACTTGTTCTTCAACGATAGCTCTTACAAATTGTACTCAAGAGAGAAAATCACAAGAATAGTGACTTAGTAAGAAAAAAAGAAATCTTCTACTGAGTGTTTGCACTTGAAATATTGTACTTCTCCGTTGATACTTCAGTGACTTTAAGCTAGAATGCTGTCAGCATGGGAGAGTGGATGTAGGCTTGATCTAAGTCGAACCACTATAAATCTCATGTGCATTTTTCTCTTCCTTTAACTCTTTTCAACTTTATCCGTTGCAATTTTCTTTTAAATTTCTCAAAAATCTATTCCATCTCCTATTTTAGTCTGAATTTTCTTCAAAAGTTTGGTGGCATTTTTAATTAGACTTTGACTTATTCACAGACTTTGCTCGCAACATAATATATTTTGCATTTAATTGTTAATTTTTTTTAACATCTATTCACCCATCTCTAGGTGGTAGCACTAACATTTTCACCAAATCGATCTCCTTAATTTCCTGAAGAGTCATAACTCTTCGATTAAGACAATAGCTTAAAAATGCCCATAATCATGGCACTTAAAATATTTTCTCGCGTTTCCTTTAGGTTTCTTTTGGATGTCTTCAGAAGAGTCGGTAAGCTTCTCTTGCCTTTGTCTTTTGTTGATGCACTCTCAATTTTGCTTGAGGAAGAACCCTTAAAGTAGGTTGTCCCTTTTAAAAAGGTTATGGCAGAAAACCTCTTGCTTTTCAATTGCTTTTCAACTTTCATGGCCAACTTACATACATCTTCAAAGGACCAATAAGGTTGAAGTTCAACCAAATCAGCAATATCCCAATTCATTCCACCAAGAAATCGAGTGATGGTTTGCTTTGGAACTTTTGGAACTTCGAACATCATGTTGGGTTGTTCAAACTTCGGGATATATTCTTCAATACTCATCCCTTGTTGCCTTAGGGAATTGAGTTTGAGAAATCGGTCTTGCTTATAATTGTCCGGCAAGAATCTCTTCTTCATCAGCTTTTTGAGGTTTTCCTAAGACTTGATTTGGCCTTTCCCTCCTCTCGCTCATTGATGCTTTAGATTCTCCCACCAAAGAGAAGCATCTTTCATCAATTTCAAGATGGCAACCTTACATCTCCTCTTTCGAGTAGGACTTGAAGTTAAAGACTCATTCGATTGTATGTAATCAATCAACAAAATCATCAAGATTCAGACTTCCTTAAAATTTGGGAACCTTTATTGTGATGTCACATTCATTCTCCTTATGCCTCCCTTTTTGTCTTGGGATTTGATATTCAGAATCACTAGAGTCACCTCAAGTGGAATCAGAATCACCATTAGAACTCCAATGATAATCTGAATTGTCATGTTGATGTTGATCATCAAGATGCTTTGATGGTTGTCCTTGTCTTGCTGAATCCTCGAGAAGATTGAGGACTCATTCCATTTGTTGCTAGAGATTTTGGATAGCACAATATTGCCTTTCATTATGTGCTTGCTCCAAAGTCAAACCTCTTGGAATCGAATCATTAATTTTTTAAACATAAATAATAGATGAGATAGGAGTTAGGTAACAGAAAGAATAACTCAAAACAAGTTCAACCTTGAGCTCTGATACCAACTTGATGCATGCGTGGACGAGTGATTCCGAGAATGGGCACTTGTAGGGTTAAGTGTATAGAAAGAGATGTGTATGTGGAAGATGTCAAAGGGTGAAATGCAAAAATTTAGGGATAGATAACAATCTCCACCAAGGTATAAAGGACACGCCACCAACTAAGAATGATGATTGGGATCAACGAAGTTCACCATCAAGGCTTAAAGGATGAACCGCATGCCGATGATAAAGGACTTTGAGATAGGAGAAGCTCACCACCATAGCCTAAAAAAAAATCCACCAACTAAGGATAAAAGGCTTATTGGTTCACCACCGATGAGTAATCCACTCTCCAATGATAAAGAGACAAAAATAGGAGTTATCCACTCTTCAAGGATATTCACTCACACAAAGGAAATCTCAAGTATTTTCATTCATCAAAATCGTTTGCCTTACAATGGATAGGCTTCCTCTATTTATAGGAGGAGTACAACTTAGGCAATAGAAAAGTAATAAATAGACTTGGGAACTAGCCTAACATTAAAGACCTAGGAACTCAGAACTTTGACTCTTAAAAATTTCATAACATTAAAGGCTCCTAGAAAAATGGAAATGCATTAGATGACTTAGGAACTTGCATTTTTCATTCTTCTGCCTTGCAAAATTCGTGCTTCTTCCTTGACCAGAAGATAAACACTCCAAGACTTCAACAAATATATAAGAAAGTTGTTTATAACGGCCTCCCATTGATATGTTGTTCATAAACTTCGAGATCAATAACTAATAAAGTATACTAAGAAACCAACGACTAATATATCATATCGATAGCTTCAAAAACTTATTAATTATTAGTATCAATAACTTTGGCAAGAATGGTTCCAAACTGCTTTAGTTGGAAATTTCAGTCTCGACCCATTGGAGCACGTTATGCCCAAATTCTATCTTGGCTTGAGTGGGCTAACGGAGCTAAATCGGATGCTCCCATATTTGGATGAAAATGACTGATAATTCATTAGATGCCTTGAATCCCTGAATAGTAGTGACAAACATACTTTTATGTGAATTATGAGATTGTTGCATCATGGTATGAATGTGTGGCTGAGAATGCCGTTGTAGTAGGGATGCTTGGAGGGACAACTGGATTCCTTCAAATGCTTGGGGGTGTAACGTGGTTTCCCCTAGATGCTTTAGTGATGCTGGATGGGTGCAAAATTGTAACATCCTCGATTTCAATCTCTATTTTGGCCTTAACTAGTAGGCCAAAGCCCGATACGTCAAGGGTGAAACTAGGCCTTGAGCCGACCCGAGAATTGGTCATGAGCCGATTAGCCCGTTTAGGAATTGGCAACCAAGGGATTGGTCCTAGTGTGTTTGACCATAGAAAGGTTATTTGACCATAAAGATCGATCGTGGGACGATCACATACCATCACGGATTGACAAATGGTCATGGCTCGATTCCATCCGGTCATCACATCGGTTGCGGGTAATTTCGTTCGGTCGTTATGCTGGTCATAGACGACCATGAACTAATTCCATGCGACCGTGAGTTGATATGAATCGATCAATTCCACACGATTACATGAAAATCGATAATCGACCATGGATTGAATAAACTCAACATGGTTCAATTTTGGATTGACTAGGACTTGTGGTGCAGAACCTTGGATTAGTCATAGGATTGACTACAAGATTGGTCGATTGGCCCAAGGATTAACCATATGACTGGCCAAGTAAAATTGACTCGCGGGTTAGCCCACAAACCGACAAAAGGACTGATCGACCAGGCCAGGACCTAGCTAGCAAACCCAGCCGTGACCCATTTTCTCGATAAAAGGGATTTTGAACTTGGTTTGGCCAATCAAGCTGGGTTGCATCTGGCTTTGTTTGAGCATGGCTTGGGCATGAATCTCGGGCCAAATAAGGTTGTTAATAGCGATCAAACTCGATTAATCCCTACCTAATGACAAGGCTTTCAAAACTTAGATATTTTCCCAATGTGCATTTAATGCCTTTGGCTTGTAGTTAATTAGTGCACATTGACTAAGGGTGGACACTTGGCATGAAAGGTTCTTGTCTTGGAAGACGAGTTTGAAACTTTGACTTTGGCTCATTAATGAGAAGGACACCTAAGCCTAATTAGGAGATCTTGAAGGCCAAGAAAATGTCTTTTAGTTATTTAATGCCAAGATGAAGTGTCCAAGCTAACCTAGGATCTAGTTGAAAACTTAGGAAATAAGAATGCTCGACAATTAATGCTTCTTGACCAAGTGGGATGCCTCCTTTTCCCAATTAAGATTGCCACATTTGATTTTGGAAATTACTAGACCTCAATTATTTGCCAATTTTACACAGATTTTTTGTGGTGCAAATTTAAAGAAACTTCATTCATAAAATTTGTTCTAAATATCTTGATCTAAAACATACTTAATTTCATATTTTTCTGATATGAAATGGTAGAGATAAAGGCCCAATCATTCATCGTCTAGAACCTGTCCCGTGTAGTGAAAATGGTGACCAGGTTGCATTCTCGAATTTTATAAAATTTTTCCTTTCAAATTTAACCATGCTTCCTTCATGAAAGTTTTAAAGGACATACATTTCCGCAACATATAAAAAATTCCAAAGAGTTTTGTGAAAATTTGGATTTCAAAATGAGTCTCTCTCTCTCCGACTGTTGAATCTACTCGACGGACGAATATTTGGGTTGTGTTCAATGATTTTTTTTCTTTTTACACATCATTAATTTGACTTGGCTTCCTTCATAAAAACTGTTATTTAAGGCATTTTTTACAACATATTAAAATTTCATAATTTTTCGATTCTGTTTGATAAGGTAAAGATATTAATTTCAGAAGTTATTCAAAATTGTTTTTCTCACTCAGGTTGTGTGAGTCACGCCCAAGCCTGGACTCAAGTCTTTAAATGCCATGTTGAGGTGTCCCAAGCTGTCAAGCTAAAAGCCCTAGCCTACTTTGAGACTTGATGACCAAGTTACCTTGCATTTAATGCTTATTGACTTAGAGAGGAAGTCTTGACTTTTAAGACTTGGAGAACAAGTTAGGATTGCCTATAAATAGGGGAGGGGCATCCCTCCCTCATTCCCACAACACACCACTTTCTCTCCCTCTCTCCCTATTAAAGTTTGGCCCTTCTTCCCTAGGAATTCTTGTCGTCGCCCTTGTTGCCGTACTTGTCGTCATTGCCAATTCAAGGCTGCCAACTTAGAAAGGGTAAGTAAAACTTACTAATATTTGGCTAGGACGTTGTGTTACGCTCTTCTGAGCGTGTGATGAGTCCTTGACTAAAGTCGATTGACTTGTTGTTGCTTGAAGTTCGGTTGTATTTGCTTGGATTAGTTTAGATCTTGTTCCTTGATTGAGTTCGATCCTTGTTTGATGAGCTTTGGCTTGTGCTTTGGTTTGAGTTGCTTGGAAGAAGCTCGATTTGTGTGTTTATTTGATATATTTTGGCTTTTGCTTTGACTCAAATCGATTTGAAAAGTGTTTTTGTTAAAATTTGTTATTTCCTTACAAAACTATTTCCAATAGCTTTCATAAGTGTATGTTCTAGTTCACGCCCCGAGCTCTAAAAAAGGGTTTTGTTGGCCTTGACGTACGTGGGATCATGATGGATAAGTCCTCTCTTAGTCTTGGTGCGATATCAAGGCATGTCGTTCCCGAGCCACCTTTGATACTAGGTCGGTGAACATATCACAATAAGCTAGTCCTTTCATGGTCTCGGTGCGGTGGCGTATTGCTTCCGAGCCAAATATGGTACTAAGTTGGTGAACATGTCATGTCGGGACGGTCCTATCATGGTCTTGGTGCGATATTGAGATATATCGTTCTCGAGCCAAGTTGAGTACTAGATCGGTGCTCAAATGTGTCGGATCAAGTCATGATCCTTGATTCGTGCTTGGCATGCTTAATGTCTCGGTTTCGGTAAGTCATTTCACATACTCATCCATGGCACGCCTTCAGGCCCTTGAACTAAAAGTGAAGATAATAACCAGATTGTGATGCTTGATGCATGGTCACACGATGGACTAATTTCTAGTTGTCGACTGATGGATTTTGATGACGTTGCCCGACAGACTCATTATCAGAGGACTACCATCACCCTTGGATTAGGGGAGGTTGCCCGATTAAGTTCGGATACCTAACGGATGCATAGACAGAGGACCACTATCACCCTTGGATTAGAGGACGTTGCCCGATGGATTTTGGATGCTCATTGGATTCTGGAAGAGTCGATGGATTTTGGCTGTTAATGAATAAACCTCATGTGCATGAGTTCCTCACATTATGAAATAGATTTTGATTATACTTGCATATTATTGAGTGAGATGTGAGTTCCTCATACTATGGAATGAATCTTGTTTATGCTTGTATAATATTGAGTGAGGCATGAGTTCTTCATGTTGTGGGTGAATATTGGTTTATGCTTGCATATTGTTGATTGAGGATTTCTCATGTTTCATACAAAACAAAATTTTTGTTTTGCTATTAATCTGTTATCGACTAATGTTTTGGATGAGTTATGTGCTTGTTGATAGGCGAGGCACCCTCCTACCCGGAAATTAGTGGGTTTTACTTGCTGAGTCTATGACTCACCTCGTTATTTTTCAGAATTGTAGGCATTGAGATCTCCCACTAGTGCTGGAGTTGCAATCTTGCTAGAAGAGGTAAGGTTTACCTTGTCTTTAGAGCATAGAAAATGTAGTGGTTGTAAATATGGTGGCCCACGACAAAAAGACCTGTAAATATAACTGATGTAATTGTATATTTACAAGTGGTTGTTTTCCTGGCTGTTTATTGTTATCTGGGTGTTGTTTGTAACACTTTCACATGTGCTTAATGAAAAGATAAAAAGAATGAGACAGCAATGTGCTTAGGATGTCGCAAAAATAACCCTCGCTGCTCATGACCTTAGGGATGGAGTAGGGGTCATCACAGAAATACCTAGGGGATAACGAGATTCCCCTGATGATTATGGCAACATGAAATCATACTGAATATGACTTTAATTTTTCTGAATTGAACTGCTAATTATCTATTTGGAAAAGTTATTACTTGTATTAGTTTGTCATGCATTTTGGAAAGGTTCTTAGGTAAGTTGATGTCCATGTGATTTACTAAATTTCTATTGGGGCTATCTTTATCAATATAGTGATTGATTTGTGAAGTATAGATTGGTGGACCTTTTGCTTGTTGGGTTGTGACTCATTGATTATTGACTTCATATTTTTAGATCAATAGAATGTTGATCCCACCTACCTCTTCGATTGTCACGGCCCCAACTCTATCTCTAGGGTCGTGAGTGACAGGGTTATTTTTGCTATGTCCCAGGCTCATCGACGTCCTGATTCTTTTTATCTTATTATCATGCACATGTGGAAATGTGAACAATTAACTCCCCGGACAAACAATGGCTGGAAGACTGTGACATACATCAAGTAGAACACACTAATTTATATTATAATAGTACTTTTACAAGCCCTTTCTCTACGGGCCCTCTTTTTTTTTTACATCATAGTACAAGTTTTTCACATAGGCCAAGGGAAATCCTATCTCCTCTAGTGTGATTGCAGCTCCAAAAACTGACATGAGACTTTCATGCCTACAAGATTGAAAGATGAGTTTTGGGGAAACTCAATAAGTAAAACTCATAGTTCTCTACTAGGAAAGCATCTCATCATCGTTAAAGCCTAAACAAGTACAACACTTGCAAACAGTGTAGATGGTAGATCAATAGCAAACTTGTTGCTACCCTTGACTACATGCAAATTTCCATCGCAACATGCTTCAGTGTATACTTACCTTTGGCTTATCAATAAATATATCAACATATCATACTTATGCATATACCAACACTTATGGCATTCATTTATCATTGTCCTGACTCAACTAGGCTCTCCTGGCTCAACCAAACATTTGGCTTCAAGCTAGGCATCCTGGCTCAACTAGAGCATCTTGATTCAACCAAGGCATTTGGGCTCAACTCATGCATCTTGGTTCAACTAGGGCATCTCGGGGCTAGCTTACCTGACGCATTCAGGCTCAAACACAAGCACCCTACCTCAACCAAGGCATCCCGTTCAATGAATGAGGCATCGCTGCCAACGCTATGTGGCGACGAGCGCTTTTTCCTCTTTAAGTGCATGCATAAATGCATCATACAAGCTATTTCTTATCATTTCTCTTAGTCAACACATGCATGGCCCAAAGGTTTGCTCATTCATTCGTGTGTGTCATGAATTTCTTATACTTCACTGGCAAATATGTTAAGAACGATCTTTGGTCCATAACTTGTATCAATCACTTAGCGCCAATCCCCGTATCGGACAAGACTTAGAAACGGTATGTGTTCCAAGACTTCGAGACTTGGGTACACCTTGCTTTAGTGACAATCCTAAGCTTGATGAATCTCGGCTCTGACCCGATGTGAATACATATGCATCAAGAATGACCCTTAGCTCATGGTTTGATTCAACACCAAAGCACAAAATCCCCGTGTCCATTTGGATTATGGAAATTGGCATGCTTAGTGCCTTACTCAGACCTCTTGGATTTGGGTGATCCCCATACCGATCAAGGCATAAGATCAACATGCCTCAATGTCGATTCAGGACCTTGCGGCCTTAGGTGACCCTTGCAACAAGCGAGATTTGGACTCGGCATCCAATTTATACTAAAATCAATGCTTTATGGCTTAAGCGATTTTGTCTTGCGATGAACTCAACTTGGACAAACCTCGGCCTCATTTCGAGCGTGAACAACTCAAGCACACATTTAAGCACAAACATGAGCAAAACCATACAAAAGATCCAACATCCTACCCACGGCTTGACGGGTGAGCACCTAACTAGACTCGAAAATGGAGACTACCGCCCTAGAAGAGACTTAGGGATCTTACTTACCTGGATGAACCTTGAGCACTAACTTGAATGACTTGATGAGGGGCAATGGTGCAAGGTCGAGAGAAATGAGGAAGAGGAGGAGGGTAGGCGTTAATGGAAAAATGGGCTAAAGTGGTGGAAATGAATGTGAGCTCCTCCTATTTATAGGCACCAAGCTCATCATTACTCATCCAAGTGGTCCAATCACGTTTCTTAGAGTGGCACAGCTATGGCATCAAAGTGGCAAGCCTATTTTGCAAGGTGGCATATCTAGGGTTCTAAGATAACACTTCCATCTTTTTATTAAGGGATAAGTGCATTAGAAGTCCTAAAACTTATCATAAAAATGCAATTGAGTCCTAAAGCCTTCAAAAAGTGCAATTAAGTCCTAAAATTTGTTATGAAAGTTCAACCAAGTCCTAAAACTTTCAAAATGTTCAATAAAGTCCTAAAACTTGTCTGGAAAGTGCAACCGAGTCCTATTTCAAAAAGTGCAATCAATGGAAAGACTTCAATTGAACCACTTTGACAAGTTTTAGGACTTGATTGCACTTTTTGAAAGTTTTAGGACTTAATTACACTTTGTGACAAGCTTTAAGACTTAATTGTAATTTTTGAAAGTTTTAGAACTTAATTGCATTTTCATGACAAATTTTAGGACTTCCAATGCACTTATCCCTTTTATTAACCATCTATTGGCTTGCTCTCCAAGGCTTAATTTAGGCTCATGATGTGCCTATGGTCCTAAGGGACACATAAGCCCATTTGATGCCTAATGTCCTCTTCTAATTTGTTGGCTCTTGCATTATTCACCAAGGCTATATTTCAGGGTCATTATAGCCTAAGATTCTAAAAGACACTTAAGCATGAATTACCAACTTCTTTTCCAAGGCAAATCTCAAGTCATCATGACCAAATCTTTGAGTGGACACCTAGGCTTATGAGGTTGAGATCTAACAGCCTAACTTAATCATTTGAAGGTTTGTTTGTCTCCTTTTTATTGGGCCACTTGTATCCCATATTTAATGATGATGGCATTCTAGGTTGCCAACTCGGCATCTAGATTCTTCGGTCATTAATGAGGGGTCCGTGTATCGTTCTTTGATTGGTCCACGTGTGTGCCACCTTTTCTAGAACTTCCAATATATTTTTGACCTCCATCATGACCTTTGAAAAGTCAAGGGACACCTCATCCTCGTTCATTTAATGAATGTATTCTAGAATTTTCTCCACTTTATTCTTTCCTTCCTCAAGAAGGTGGTCTAGAGAATTCTATCATCCAAGTTGATTCCAAGGCCGGAGAAGAGATCATTAGGTACACCTCGAAAAACCAAATCACATACACCCAAGGTTTGGCCATCACGTCCCATGCTCGCCTGAATCGTTCCTTTGGACAGTCGATCGGCCAAAATGGTCGAATGTCCTTCGTTCGGTTCAAGGCCAATCTTAAAGCTATCCATAGTCTAATACTAAGCCAAAATACTCATGGACCTTAAAATTAGTGGTGGAATAGTCGGGTCTATCCCTAGGCTCATTTCGATCGTCACTCGATCCACCCATATGGTTCATGGTCGGTGCATTACCAATCCATGATCGAACATCACTAATTTGAAATTTGTTTATGATCACTAAGAATTAAATATGGAATGATGCATTTTTGGTTAGAAGGCGATCATATTTGATCAAGTTGGATCGCCCATGTATTGGTGCATAGCCGGGTAGAATCACTCGCGGCTGGGCACTACGATCGGTCGTGACCATCCGCTGATCCAAAATCATCCCGTGATTAATTCTTGTGATCCAAAAGTCAACTTATGAGCTGGTGATCCTATCTGATCAGTATAGTTCGTAGAAATTCATGACTAACACCTCGACCCGTTCGTGACCGGTCGATTAGTTGGTCGATCAGTCGATCGGTCCATGACTAATGTGTGATTCCTTACTGATCAAACCGATTGATCCATGGCCAATGGCCCATGATCGATCCTTTTTGGACCTTATGGCCAATCCTTATGGGCTTAGAATCGAGGGTGTTACACCGATGGTCCATTATTGAGTGTTAGTATACTTCACATGGGAAGAAGACAGGTTCGTAGACCTCGGTTTTCTAGATACTATTTTTATTTGGATCAAATCTCGCATAGTCATTGATGTGGGCCCTTAATGGGGTAGGTCATCCTTGGGTTCGTTGGGATGTATGCCCGTGTTAACAGGCGCATGATGGATACACTCTGATTGTTCTTTGATGGGCCAAGAAACGGAGGTAGCTCGGCAGCATAGAAGGGAGGTAGGAGGGAAGCAGGATTTTGGAGCTAGGAGGATTTTGATGGTGTTAGGGGCTAGGGTTAGGTGACACGTGTGCAGTTAGGTGGAGATGGGTGACGGACATACAGTCTAATGTAATTAGTAGTACTAACTTTTTGAATTTCTCAGTGCACCCCACTTGTCGTCTAATGTACATATATAAATAAATAAATGAAGTTGCCATGTTTACAGAAAATCACATATACCCTATAATTACTTTAGTTCCTTACACTTCCGCATGCTTAAGAAAAGTAAAACAAGGAAGATGTTGGTGTTAGCAGTTCTATAGTAGCCATGATGTGTTGGGGTCGCCACACAAGGCTTACAAGGTTGACCCTTGCTAGATCTCAGTGAGGTGACCTCATTAGCCTCTAGCGACTTTACCTGTGCAAGTATGAGCCTTGCTCGATGGGAGAGGCCGAGCCTGGCTAGCCTTTGCTTATAGCTTGTCGCCAAAATTGATTAGATGGATTGCATTGGCAAATTACAAAAAATGTTTAAGATTAAATTAGCCCAATTAAAATGTTTAGAGTTGAATTGGCATAATTATAATAGGCCCAAAACTTTTTTGGTAAATTTCCTTGAAAATTGGGATGCCATTATCTAACATAATGAAACAAATCTTAATGGGATTGTCAAACATATTAGGCATGCTAGTAAACATAATAATCACTGGTTAATAGTTGGCCTTTATTCAAAATTTTCATAAGTTATTGTAGAAAAATAACATAAGGACTAGTTTTAACATTCAAACAAAGTACAAGAACTAAAATTGGATAGCCGTAACTAGGGGTGTGCAAAGGAATCAGAAACAATCTGAACCACTCAGAATCGGATCGAATTGCCCAAGAACTAGTGATTCCTAAGCTTGGTTCCAATTTATTGGAATCGGTGGATATTAGTCCGATTCCTGATTCCAACCATGGAACCGCCCACCGACTGGGCCGATTATATATATAACATTAAATTTTTAATTTAAAAAATGGGAAATCCTAAATTCCTAGGCTACTTACTAGTATTTATGTTAGGTATTGTTGACACCCGAAATTTTTATCGACATTTTAATCATTCATTTTGCAAAAATATAAAAAATAAAGAGCCAAAAAAATATAATAAAAAAAAGAAAACAAAAAAAAGAAGAAAAGAAAAGAAAAAAGAAAAAAAAATGAAATGAAATAAAAAGAGAAAAAAATTAGAAATAAGGAAAACGAAAAAAAAAAAGAAAAAGGAGAGAAAAAGGAAAAAATAAAATAAAAAATAATAAAAAAGGAAGGAGGGGGGCATTCGAAGGGGAGTCTCTCTCTCTTTGGGCGCGGATTCTCTCTCTCAGAGAGGCTCTCTCTCTCCCTGGTTCCCGCTCTCTCGGCGAAACGACCGAACCGACTCACAGACTCCCTCTCTTTCGCCGTAACAACCTCCTCTCTCTCTCGATTTCTTCCTGATCTCGGAGGCCGATGAAGAACCCTTCGGCGCCGGCCATGGCTCCGCTCCCTCCCTCGACGATCGCCTCCAAGTCTCGCGGTGCTCCTCTTGAGAAGTAGCGCGCCGGATCCGGCATCCTCACGATCAGAGACTCTCTCTCTCCCGATCAACTCTAGAAGACGGAGCAACTATTGATCGAGGAACTCGTGGTGCGAAACTCGGAATCGCGCCGAGTTGTCGGAGATATCAGTTCGGTTCCGAGGTTAGAGATCCGAAGGCGGTGACATCGGCAGTCGGAGATCAGTGTTTTCTCTCGGTTGGAGCTCGATCAGTTAGGGTTTTCCTTTATTGGCGCGATCGGAGGCGCGGGAGTTCGCCGGATCGAATTCTCTCTCGATCGAACGCTCCCCAGCTTTTTCCCGGAGATCTGACGCTCGCTCATTCGATCATCAACTCTCGAAGACGAAGCAACTGCCGGTTGAGGAGTTGGACGTACGAGGCTCAGATCTACACTGAGTTCGGAGAAGCCATTGAACCGCCGAACCTGGCATCTTCCTGAAACGAGACTGAAAACCACTGGAATCGCCGCGCCTGCCAGTAGAGCACGAGTTTGCTCTACGACGTCGGAAAGAACGCTCTCTTCAATAGGTCGTGGTTCCCAGCGATTGGTGAAGTCAGGTGAGGTGTTTATTTCGCTTCTTTTTAGATTTTGATCGGCTCTGTTGAGGGTAGACTCTGATCAGCTCTGTTAAGGGTAATGATCTCGTTTTGTTTGTAATTTTGTCGTGCGGTTTATTTTTCCGAGCAGCTTGAGTGTTCTTTCCATGGGCAGAGAGTGAGTAATTTACATTTCGCCATGTTTTGAAAGTTGGATTGATGTCTCTGTTCTGTATTACTCTATGCCATTCTGGTGTTAATAGTACTTCACACTACATGCTTACAACCTGTTCGATAGAAAGCCTGACTCCATTGCCGATAGTTCCTATTCCATTCTGTTTACCAACGTCTTGATATTCAATTGAAATTGCGTTGGTTGTGTCTTTGCTGGATCTCCTGCATATAGTTGATTGAAATGTGAACTAATTAGATGTGTAAGTGATGTGTGTTGAATGCTGTTCATGATTGTTTACGTGGATCAAATTCTGTTCATGTGTGATTTTGTATATCAAATGGTTCTCCTGCATGTTACTTTGAGATGTTGAGTCTGCCGAGGAAGAGGAGGAGATTGTTCTGTGCGTTCTTGATATTTTTCACACAATACTTGTTCATAACCATGATAATCAAACTAGTGAATTCGCAAAGAACCTGATCTGTAGTTCTTGGTTCATCTCCTCATTTAGCTGTTTGGATTTATATCCCACAGAGAGGGTGGAATACCGAATTTATTTGATGATGAGTTCACTAATTGAAGTTCTACTTCAAAATGATTGTGGACGACACACTAGGGATGCTGTGTCTTATCTTCCCTCTGAGCCAAATGATTTGCAATGAATTGATGATTATTGATGACGAACTTGATTTGCCTTGATCTGCAATTTCGTATACCTGATATGTCACTCTCTGTTTTGGCTGAAATGAGGTGCTAGATGGGGTTTTTGACCTCGAGCCCTTCTAGACATAAAAAATAGACTTCTCAAGCTTCGATTTGATATGTCACATGCCCATAATAGATGTCGTTTGGTTGCTGAAAACCACCCACAAATTCTGTTGATTCTGCTCTGATATTCTGTTTCTTTCGCTGATCTGACCTTCTGTGCAAATAACTTGATATGAGCTGGTTGTTGTGGTTTTCTGCGTTCGAAGTCTTCATGAAAGTCGAAGACGGTTCGAATATCTTTCCAATGAGCTGTAGAATGCCCTGATTGAATCTCATTTGATATGGTTTTCACCTGTCCGAATTTCAGTTCAGAATCTGTCATGTTTGAGACCTGATGCGCATGCTCAAATTTGAGTTAGTGAACATGCTTTGCTGGAGTTGAATCTTTCATGAGAGTCATTGGAAATTTCATAAAATTTCTAACAAGGTATAGCTTGAATCAAGTGATCATCGTTAGCAAGGTCAATGGCTTCCATAAAGTCACGTTTGAGTTGCTGCAATCTGTAATGTTGGATTTTTGCCCTGTTTCGTTTCTGTTTTTTTTTTCATATAGATTTTTGTGAGCAAAGTAGGACTTCGATGTCTCATGATAGATGATCGGGACACTTCCTTCTATATACTTGGACTTTCATAGATTTTCTTTATGCCTGCATTTCCATGTTTTGTGCAAACCCTGCTGTGATTTTAGTTGATTGCGTCTCTATGAAAATGTCCTCAATCAAGTTCCTTAAGAGCATACTTGATGCTTTCTAGACATACTTAGAGCATATCGTTAGCTTCGCAATGATGTATGGCATGCCTCATTTGAAGATCATTGACCATGTAAAAACCATGCATCAGGTCGATATACCATAACTGAAATTGTCAGGCATTTTGCTTCTAATGACAAGTCACATATCAATGTTAATAGATTTGTGTGACCTTTTGTACATAGATTTAGGGTTGAATGTCTAAATCAAACTTTTTCTTCACATTTAACCTTAGGTCCTGTTCAAATTTCATGATTTTCATGCATTGATTAGTTGATTTGGTAAGTCTGTTATCATGTATCATTTTCTGGTTTGCTTGTGATTGATTTGCATGCTTTAGCAATTGTTGCTTTTCGGCCATGAGTTTGACTTTACTTGAACTTGATGCGCCTCAGGAAATTCCATTCATGAAAGTTGCTCTTTATAAAGTGCCTGATTTCTGTGCTTTTTTCTTAGAGCCAATCATACATGGGTTCTACCTCAATTGCTTTGATCTTAGTTGTGATGATTGTTTCTTTCACTTGTATGCACCTAGTCATAAATTTCTTAGATTAGGTTTAGATTAGGACCTTGAAGATGGAGAAGGCGTGAAGATAGTGGAGGTCGATGTCCATTCTGACTATTTTCATGTAATACCCATTTTCCCGACATATGTCGGGCTCCATCTGTTATATAAAGCCCGACGAGTTGCGGGATTCTCTCCTTTTCCCATATATTTCTCTTTTATACTTTCTTTTAGGTTTGCATGATAGATTTACTGCTTTTCTTGATTGTTTACTTCATGTCTTGCAATTTCAATTTCATTGATTGTTTTCTTTTCACTTCTTAGGAATAGAATAGAATGAAAAGTAATTCATCACGCATGATCATTTAGTATAAAATTGATGATCCTGAAAATATAAAAAGAAATGCATGGACACGTTAGGAAAGACACAACATATTATTTAGGTACCGAAATGGCGCCAATAGTAATATTAGCGTAACCCAAGTCCCCGAACCTAGATATCTGGTTACGTAGGAATCAAGGGAACACTCCCGACCTCGATTGGGTTTCTAGCCGACCCCCAAAATAAGGTTAGTAGCGACTCCTGTATATTTTTAGGTTGTGATAAACAACTAGATGGCATAAATAAATCTGCTGTCACGCGGGGTATGAGTTTGGTAGAGCTCGTGATCTCGAGATTAAGTACCCCTAAACCTGACCTTTCCCACCTTCGATACTTTTCGAGGGGTGGCGAGATCGTGTCGTAACAGGTATCGCCTTAACAAGTTTGGTGAGTGTGCTCTCTTACTTCCACACTTCCTAACATACTAATATTGTTGGTTCATTGGTGCTAAGTAGGAGTGTCTTTGATGAGATGATTTCATTGTGTAATTTTTTGTTGCATATTATAGTGCTAACGTGTGAAATTTTGTGGACCAGTTCCATGGACCCACCCTTGAATTGGATTGGACCGATAGTCTAGTTCTTGGATAGATCCATGGAAATTGGCAGTTCCTGATTCTAATTTTTCGGAGCCAGTCTTTAGTGGGCGGTTCCAGATCTAAGATGGGAATTGCCTACCCAAACCATGCTCACCCCTAGTCGTAATAGTACGAGGACCAAAAATGCAACTTTTTTAGAAGTTTGTAGTGTGTTGACTTGCTTATGCTACTACATCAGCAATCTGGTCCACATTTTGATGGAAAAAGTGAATTTTCTCCTTAAATTGCTGCTGGAGATAAGTTACAAGGGCAAATTTATCACAAAAGTAGTACATATGTTATAATTCAATTTGAGTAATAATAGGAGGACGGGTTTTTTAATTTCCCTAATTATCAAAAAAAGGTTGAGGATTCGGTTTTAGGTTCTTATTTGAATTGGATTTGCTCTTAGATTTGAGCAAAAATTGAGTTTCCATTTCATAACAATTTCGCATACTCCATAATAAATAAATAAATAAACCCATCTTATATCAATTGATTATAGTCGAAATAATTCTCAATTTTGGACGAAATTGCTATGGTTTGAAATTCTGGCGATCACAAGCCGTTGTTGGTGAACTTAAGACTCGATTGCACGAATTTTAAAAAGCTTAGGAGCTTGAAATGTTAAGAACTTAATTGCATTTCGTACAATTAATACTTCTAGAACTTTTGGTGTGATTTTTCCGTAAAGTTACCATTTCCTCTCTACTTCTCACCTCTCCGCATTCCCCGTTGCCTTGATCCCCCCCTATTGTGTGGCCCGAGTACCTTTTGTTGCTTCCTTTAATGTCCTTAGCTTTCCCATGTAAGGCCCATAACGTCGGCCTCGAGCACTTCCAGCCCTGCTTGCTCGCGACGGTCACATCTTCTGCCCCGTTGATCCATGTCTGACCTCATCATGTGTCTGACATTGTTCGCGCTCGATTGTGTTGTAGCTTCAGCAACATAGATCACTTGCTTTACCTACAGGCTAGATCCACACCTACTTTGACGAGCTCATAATATTTCTATCAATTCAACGCCCCTTGCCCACTCTCCCTCCTCTATAATTGGCTTCAGTCACCCGGGCCTTCTAGCTTGTGTCACATCCTTTCAAGCCCGAATTCACATCCAGCTTTCCTCACATCCTCCAAGAGCCAAATTGCAAGATAATCATGTCCACTAGTTTCACAAATATACATTATGGCTGTCATGTTTGGTGAGATCTTTAAGATTAAAGACGTGGGTCATGCCAATATCTTTCGGTAGATTAAAAACATATGTACTTGAGTTGATTTTCTTCAGAACTTTAAATGGGCGAGCACTCTTCTAATGGAGTTTTTCTTTTAATGCACCCTTTAGGAAAATGTTTAGGTCTGATATCTCTTTTAGTAAAATCAAGAAGTCTGCTAACGTCAGCTTGAGCTTATTCCCTTACTTAGCACAAACTTCCTTCGAACTTTATCATGAATCTCCTTTAGAAATAAGGTAAAATTGCAAATGACAAAGTGCTTAAATTAGGTCAGAACTCCTTTTCATAAGTTGGATATTTTTACCTTCGTTCATTCAACTTTTCACCGAAGCACGCAATATGGTGACCCTCTTGGGTCTTGACTAAGTGCGCCTCCAACACCAACATTAGATGCATCACAAGCACTTCAAACATCTTGGAGAAGTCTGGAAGGTGTAAATCAGGGGCTGTGACCAGCCTATTCTTTACTTCTTCAAATTCCCTCTCGGCCGATTTTGTCAAAGTGAACTCTCCTCTCTTCATGCAATTGGTAATAATAGGTGCCATGAAAGTGCTGAAATCTTTGACGTAGCATTTACAGACTGAAGCAAACCATAAAAATGACGATCTTCATGCCATGAAGTAGAAAAGGGCTCGTCTTTGATTGCTTTGTCTTGTTTTGAAGGGATCAACTTTCATTCCTTCAGAATAAATAACAAAATCCTAAGAAAGAGCTCGAGAAGTCACAAAAGACATTTCTTCAAGTAAGCTATGCAGATCAGGAACTCTCATACTTCTTTGGCCATGCAGATCAGGAAATAAGCAACAAGAAAGTAAGCTATAAAAAGCTGAAACACTTGCGTTATAAACAGGTGAATGAAATTGCAATAATTCGATGTCTTAAACACATGATATAACTGCATGCCCCATTCAAGAGTAGATTATATTATTTCAGGTTCAAACGTCTTAAACGAGTGAATATTATCTGAGCGCTATGTATCAAATCAAAATCACAATAATTGGGTTGGCAATATGGTTGTGTACCAGCACATGTTTAGGTGGTAGCTGTTTTCGTCACAGCCAATGATGTCCGACCTCTGTTACGACCGAAAACACAGGAGTTCGGGTACATGATTGCTGACAGTGGTTAATTCTGTCAATCATTTAATTCACGAGAGAGAGGTGGTTATTTCTGCCAATCATTTAATTCACGAGAGAGAGGGAGAGAGAGAGAGAGAGAGAGAGAGAGATGAAGAGATGGCAGGACTTCAAATTGATAGGTCCTACGGAGGTGTTTCTGCATTGAATACATATATCTAATGCTAGATCAGTCCTGTATATGTTCGGTACCGGTGGGTTCTCATTATTTAGCTTCCCACCCAGATGAATAGTAAAAGGGAAAAGGCCGGAGAAAGGTAAGAGTTGGACTCATCTCCGCATTGGTGAATTTCAGTTTGTGACCACATCACTTGCGGCACCTTGTTGGTCCATAATATTCTGCAAGAGTGGCCCCCGCCCGCGTGGCAGAGACTCAACAGCCTTCTTAAATGAATCAGTCATACTCTAGGTTCGTTTTGTCTCTCTAGAGAAGGAAAAAGGATGAAGAGGAAGAGAAAGAAAGCTTTTGAAAACATTATGGACAGGCTGGTTTAGTCTATCTTGTTGATGAAAATTGAATACTTCATTGTCGTTCGAGCCAACTAGTCTGCCACTGTTATTTGAGCGTTCAGTTTCCAGAATGGTAAGCTAATAATAATGAGCATCCTCTGTCCATGTAGATATAAAGGAAATAGTTGAGCAGCTGATGGTGTTTGAAGATCAATATGGGTGGACCCATTTTGCTTATATGCTGCTAGCTGCCCTATGAACGTGCTCAAGAAGAGACCGTATATAGAGAAAGATGGACAGGAATGAATGCCGACATTGGTTGTTGAGTCGAGGTGGAGTGCACGACTCCGTGGCAGTAAGAAAAACCATGACGATGCACTTGCATTTCTCTTGTCCTCTTTTTGAGTTCTATATAGAAAAGACTAGCTGATTTTAGGGTTAGCTAGTGGCTTTTATTAACTCCTGCTTGGAACTTTTCTGTTTGACAATGAAAGGTGAAAAGAAGTATCCATCACTAACTCGTTTTCAAGTCCCTTGTTTAAGTTCACAAATCAAAGAAATTGTTTGGTTAGTCTTAAAATTAATGTGCGGATACTAATTCAATTTTAAACCTTTTAATTTTGGAGTTTAGTTTAAACATTTGCACAAAAGTCTAATGTAATCATCGCGATCCACTTTTACTAAAATTGCTGATGTGACAATGTGCTATGTAGGATGGCTAGTAATAAATGAACTATCACTATAATAATTTTCGGTGAAAATTGATTGGAAATTATTAGAGTGACATATCTATTAGAGAACTTGTATATGGCAATCATAATAAATCACATTTAGGATGTATTATGATTCAAGATACCGACATAGTTTAGAGGGATAATTCTAGTATTTACATGGATTGGGTCCATCATGATAGTTGATCATGTGGACTTCACATGTAGTCCTCATACGAACAATGATTGTAATCAGTTCATTCTAGAGTTTGTTAATTTATTGATGGTAGGTGTAAGTCTTGCACGAATCCTGCCTGATGAACCCAAACACATGTTGGCCATTGATCATGTGAGGCCCACTTTTGAGGCCTAAATGATCAACAGATTGACACCTTTCGATAATGACTTGATTGGCCCCTTTCAAACCAGTTTTTATTATAAGGCGAAGGGCATCTGATAATGTGATCGCGGCCCCAGGAGCCATCGACTTCATGAACTCCACCATCAGGAAAAATTGACTCGAAAATGGCGTATGATAAAAAGGAACAGGGTTTCATTAACCGATTCTCCGTCCTTTCAACATCTCGAATAATCGAATTAAACTAACCACAAGTTGAATTTCCAAGACTTTCTCGTTTGTCCTTAATAGTGACATGATCGGCTCTATTTAGCCATCTTGCAGGCTTGGATAAGGATTATTTTTCCTCTTTTGTCTCCACTAGAAGATCTGAAAATTTTATTATTCTTATTGGATCGGTTTATTTCTCTTTTTTTAGATTCATAATTTAACAATCAATTAGAATTTTATTGCTAGTTCGCTGTTTGGATTGCGTCATGCAATAGAATATACTTTATTTTTATTTTTATACTAATTGTATCTACATATCCCAATTTTTTTAGGTTGCTAACTTAACGGTAGAGTACTCGATTTTTAAGTGCGTTCAGCATCTTTTATACATTTATATGAAGTTCAGGTGTGCATGGAATCTCTTCCCATTGAAGAGCAATACCGTGATGGTCACCGGAAATCTATCGAAGGTGCAGCTTTCGATAGGGATAATAAGACGTTGACTTCTATTCTTTTTATCGGTCCCCAAAACTTTAATTTCGGCCGACCGATAGCCAAGGAGCATACTCATGTCACGAGGCCGAAACGTTAGTTGACTTGACATCCGAGTTGCCAACTTTGACACGTCACCTAAAAGTGTGAATGCATCGTTCAGTCGTACCTCCACACGGAGCGGCAGATCGAAGACCTTTTAGATTAGACCAACAACAAAAAATATTCGAGGAAGAAGTTGATGGGACGCGAAATATTGAAAAATTATTAGAAAAATGCTTTACAAGTTTTTTTTTTTTTTTTTTTTTTTTTTTACAATTAGGAATATATCAATGATGATTTATTATTTTGATGAATCATTTCTTGGGACAAAAGAAGATTATGTAAACATTCATTCAAAATCTCACTATGTGGCCATGATTTCGACGGCCCCACCAACCGAAACACGAGACATGGCTGCTGTCCATAGCATACCATGTTTCGATATTCATGTACAAAAACAACATCATAGTCAATAAGAATTACTCGACCATAGTGCAAATTTACTCAGTTATTACACTGACGACGTCATCTTACAGTTGAATGACGTACTTCTCTCTAATGCTTTTCCTCGCTATGATCGACGAACAAGTGCGAACTGCTGGGGACTGACATACGCACAACTCACAAGACATTTACTAGCACGACTGGTAGATACTAAAAGGAATCGACATATACTAAGGTGACACGCTCTTTTGTCTTCCCCTTAAGCTTTGTGAGGGTGAAGCCGGACCGGGAGCCCCTTCGCCGGCATAGGCATCGGGTCGACGACGATCTTCTCGTCGGCGAGCAGCTTCTCCCACTTGAACCTCTTGACCAGGTTGTGCATGAACACGAGTATCTCCAAACGAGCGTACTCCTTTCCGGGGCACATTCTGGGCCCTCCCCCGAATGGGACGTACGTGTACGGCGCGGGCCCCTTCCCGTCGAATCTTGATGGGTCGAACTTCTCCGGCTCTGGGAAGTACTCCGGATTCCTATGCGCTGAGTGTGCGCTCCAGTATAACTGCGATTCTTACGAAAAGATATTTAGATGCAGTTTGAGGCTTTTGGAATTTTAATGATCCAAGCATATGATTTACAACGTGTACGATGAAGCCCTTGTTTCTTTTTTTTTTACCCTTTTCTTATGGATGTTCTTGCATTATTATTGGTATTGACTACCGCGTCATGTCTATATTCTTGTTGGGTCGAAAAGGGAGAGGGAAGATCTCACCTTCCAGCCCTTTGGAATGGAGAAGCCATTGAAGACGAAGTCGTTGAGGGCTTCCCTGAATGCGCCTTGGAGAGGAGGAGCGAGCCTCATGACTTCACAGGCAACGTTCCACGAATACCTCATCTTCTGAATGTCGTCCCAGTTCAACAACTCGCCCGGAGCTTTTGATTTCGCAATCTCCATTTGTTCTGAAAAGAAAAAAAAAATTAGTAAAAAATCATTATGTATCTTATATTACTTACTTAGTTATCATCATTTATTATATTCTTTCAATGCTATCGAATATAATAATCTGAAAATGAGAACTCTTATGACGCCGTTTGATTGTTGTGGGGCACGTCAAGCTCATGGCCAACTTATAATATGATTATTATGACGATAATCAGTGAATAAATATCTGGAAAAAAAAAACTTGGTCGCACCACAAATGACACGCAGAAGAAATTGAAAGGCCGGCGGTGCAATTAAGAGACGGCAGGAAATCTCAAGTTGGCATCGAATTCATTGAAAGCCGTCCCTCAAACCTAATTTAACGGGCGCATAAAATGCATGAGTGGTTGTGCCATAAATAAATCAGAGAGCCGCATAGATTCACGTGATTCCATTTTGTTTTCCTACTAAAAGAAACATTAATAATGCATGGAAAGCGAAATTTCGATAATGCATAAAACATTGAATTTATTATTAGCAATTATAGAAATAAATTAAACTTTCTACTTAATAATATCATTAATAGAATTTATTAGATTTAAAGATAGTGGTATGTAATAAAGTAAAGTCTCCGTTTTAAAACCACTATAAGGTTCATTCCCCTGGCCTTTTTTTTTTTGTCTCATGAAATTATTTTTGTTTTGAACTTAGATGTATGCGATTGATATTTAACATTTTGGACTCTTTTAAATGATTCCGTGATAAGGTATTAACACAAAGTTTGTTCATGCATGCGACTCTCTAGATAAAGATCTTCAATCCTTGTACTGTGTCCTCATCGATGTCTTGACAGATTTCGCTGTAGCTCTATTCAACGAACGTGAAATCAAATCACATCCGCACGAAATATAGGTTATTTATATCGGTCATCGTGGAAAACTTTATCTCATTTTACTATTGTAGAGTACAATGTGTGAGGGGTCTAATGTGCAAGTTGTCACTATGCCAATCGCTAGGGTCCCAATTCCTTATGAAAAAGTGAAAAGTGCGATCTACGCTAACCTAGTCAATTGAGATATCTTTATAGCCTAACTTTTAAATTCCACTTATACAAATATAATCTAAGTAGCACTAACACCGACACGCAACACGCAAACACGACACGACACAACACAGTGACATGTCGTTTCTCCAAAAACAGAGAATTTCAACATGTTATGACATATTGTATTATATTTTTCTGATTATTTCAATCAAATTTCAATCAAATTAATTTGATTCAAATTCACAAATAAATAAATAATAAAAAAGCTATAATGAATTTACACTAAAAATAATAATCCACCATTTATTAATATCATTTATTGTTTCAATTTTACAAATTCAACTCCATTCTAATATTCATAAAATTTAGAGAAAAAAAATAAGCAATTCACATTTTGAACTCGCGTGTCAAACGTGTTGGAAGAGAAGAGAAAAACACCTAGAGGTGAATTGTGTATCATAGGAAGTGAGAGTTAGAAGATAAGAGAAGACTAGGATTTTCTTCTTTCCTCATTTATTATTTTTATTTTTTATTTTTCCTCATATATACATCTTGACCCATGATTTATTGAAATTTTTTTAAAAAATTGACATCATATGTCTGAATCACGCGTTGGAAAGTTGACTAGATATCTCCTGACACGTTTTAACTGAATGTCCGAGAGTATTCGAGATTGTCTAAGAGTATTGGACACGTGTTGGTGTTGGAGTATTCGACACAACACGAAAGCTCTCAGAAACTGTGAGTGGTTCCTAGAATATAATTAAGCTTATTCGTCTCCATATGCTGACTTTAAAGCTTTGGAGTTAAATTCAAAAGGTAATTCTCTGCAAACCAGTCTCCTTAGCTTGCGTCTCTGACTTTCTTATGTTCCCCTCACGTCTTAATATATATATTCGAAACAATGACTTTATCAATAAATAATTAACAAGCTAGCGAGATCTTCCCTCCCCCCCAAAAAAAAAAAACAAAAAACGCATTTCACAATTTTGATCGGTTCATGTTTACGGGGGGATGAATTCATAGGATTCGCGCTAGAAAAATATAAAAGGGAAATTTTTTTAGAACTTACCGCTGTAAACTCCATCGTAGACGTCTGGAAGCTCCGCCAGATACTTGACGATGAAAGTGCAAGCAGCGCTCGCTGTGTCATGGCCGCCAACCAACAACCCTAGGATCTTATCGGCAATGTTGAGCTCGTTCATGTGCTTCCCCTCTTCATCTGTCGCCAGGAGCATGTGCGACAATATGTCCTGTGTCGCCGAGGCCTTCCCTTCGGCCAGGTCGATCTTCCTCTGCTTGATGATTGCCCTCAGCTCCTTCCTGATGAAGTTGGAGGCATGCTTCGCGCGGTTTAGTGGCATCCCCGGCAGGTCGATCGGTACTGAGAACATCCCAGAGGCGAGGACGTTGAACGGGTCAGCGAACTTGGCGACGTGGTCTGGGTCCTCAATGCTCATGAACAAGCGGCAGGCCAGCCAGAACGTGTACCTCTTGGCAAGAGGGAAGACGATGATCTCGTCCCTGCCCTCCCACCCCATGGCGAAGTGCCGCTGAGCGATATGGTCCATTATTCCGATGTAACTGTTAAGAATATCCAACCCAAAAGGTCAAGCTACCAGATAAAAAGAGACTAATATGTATGAGGGATAGATAAATTCCATAAACAGGCGACATGAGCTACTTTAACCGTACCGTTGGAGTGCCTCAGGCTTCATGAAGTTGGGGAGCATCTTCCTCATCTTCTTAGCCTCCTCCTTGGAGGAGGTCTGGGTGGAGGAAGGGAAGACCTTGTTGATGGAGTCGGGCCACCACGCTGTGACGAGCTTGTTCTCATTGGAGAAGAGGAACTTGTTGCCGGCAGCGCCGCACAGGACGGCGGTTGGCTCGGCAAGGATGGAGGTCTTGAAGACCTCGGATGAGTACCGGGCGATGCGGTCAAAGATGAACTTCTCGGGGTGGCCCTTCCACCCGGAGGACAGGAACTCCAGGGTCTCGCCGATGAAGGGGAGGCCGGTCTTGCCCGGTGGGAGGTTGGCGCCGGTGAAGTGGGCGATATGCTTGTAGGTTATGTAGAAGAGGGAGAGGGTGATGAAGGAGACGAAGAGGAGGAGGAGGGAAAGGTAGAAGTGATCCATGGCTCGTTTGTGTTTGTTTCGAGACTTTCGAGCTTTGGTTTAGTGAGTTCCGCTTGGGTGTTTTTATAGGGGTGAGAGATCGATTGCGAAGAAGGGTGGTTTCAAATTGTTTGTGTTGGGTAGTGAACACTGCGACGATAGATAGTCAAATAACTCATGCTCAAGGGAAATTCACAATTATACTTCGGTGGTCAAGTCATAGCTGGAATTGCTTCTCTTGTGAAGGCAGGTTGAAAGGTCCTCTTTTGTGTCGTGGACCGTAACCAAACGAATTCGAGGAAAATTAATTTATAATAAGTTTTCTTGGATTCTTAAACAATTGAGACCTGTAGTAGCCTAATTAGGCTACGACTAACTCCACCATTATTAGGTTTTGATAATTTATTTAATTTGAAGTCCAAACAAAATAGACCAGCTGTCTTCCATTAATATGTTGAGTGAGATTGGTGATCCCTCGGCACTCACGAAATCGACAGCAAAAGATTAGTAAAGCGGATCACATCGCTAATGTGTTATGCTTTCAAAGCATAGGAGCCTCTATCATTGCGTGTATCGACAGGGGGAGCTATTCGGATCAATTTCACGCCTTTTTAGGATAATAGATGAAAGCTTTCCGATTGGCAACTTTTCAACCCAATTTCCAATCATCGTCATGAATAATCATCTGTTCTGCGCTATACGAATCTCAAATAAGAAAATACTTTACCAATATCTTCGCTCGCGCAACATACGTCTCCGGTTGGAGATAAAGATCTGCGATTCTCTTTGTAAGAAAAATTGGGATACGAATGTCAAAGGTAGAGCACGCCCAATATGAAAGTTTGACATGTTCTTTATGAGAACGACGGCATTTCTGATCATTTAAGTGGTGGGCGCTATGCCGCTGAGTTTAGATGTTGGCTTTCTACTATAGTATTAATATATTTTGATATCTTGGAAAATGTTTTGTTTGTGATCCATGTCTGTATTTCTATTACCAGTTGGCCACATGTTGCAAACTATGTTATCATAAGTTGTTTGATTTTGTGAGTAAATCAGTTCGTTCCGGTTCCATTAAGGTGTGATCAGAGCCAGTGTGTGGCCGCTACACTTTGACCAAATACTACGGGCCACGCACGCGGTTTCCATGGCCTTTCCAATTAGAATAACAACGAGAGGATCGGCAATTCAATTTGACCAACAATAGAGAGAGTTTGGTCGATCAAGTTTAAGTATTGTTTCTGATTCCATTGAAGATAGTAGGACAAAATGCGTAATCTAAAGTGGATTTAAGATGCCTTTAGCAATCGTGTTGAACATTCCTTTGTCCGTCTTTTGTCCCAAAAAGTTGTCTTCTTGTTCCGGTGAAAACTACAAAATTTTGATTTGCCTCTTTGAAATTGAAGGAACCTTTGAATCGAGAAAATGCCGTGCATCGGGATTGGCGATGGAATCGTTTGAAGTTGATGACGAAATTTGTCACCAGTAGATGGAAAATTTATTGCATAGAATATATTGGGTGCATAATGTATCGAGGAATGTCGGAGCCTTTCCTTAAGTTGGATCATCAACAGGAAACTATTAAGTGTGCAAGAATGGTTACTCATGAAAGAGATGTGTCATCACTTAGTGTGGACTTTTCCAAACTCACACCAATCGCAACTTAGGGTTTCGATTTAATCATATTCTTAAACATGCAATTCAATTAATTTAGGAGCCGCTAGAAACTAGAGTAAAATGTTGGAGAACATTTTACTTCAACCAATCGGAGATTTATGGATATGATAACTTGATTACACTAAATGAATCTAACACCTTTCATGTATCTTTTCTTTTCTTCAAACATTTTTGCAAGTACTCTTGGCCAATTTTAATTCCAATCCACTAACAAATATGTAAACTCAATAATTAAAGCTGTAAATAAATAAATTACTTGAGAAGATGAAAGAACTTTGATGCGCTAAGTAAATTAAAAGCAAAGCTCCATTATCATCCAATGCAACAAAGATTCTACAAGATGTAACGGAAGCAAACAATAATATAATCACATTCATGACCTAAACATAATTTCTAAATATAATGATGCAATGTTAATTAATTCTTTTTGGTTTTTTATTTTTTATTTTTTTTAAAGCATGACTTAAATTAAATATAATGACTATATGCATCTTATTTAACATGCATTCAAGAACTAGTATTACATCTAAATGACATGTATACTATGTTAATAAAATAAATGCAGCCTATATGAATCATAAACTTGACCATAATATTTAAACCATCTAAGATTATTTTTGTGGCTTATTTAAAATACTAGACTTTAGGATACTAAACTTGAACTAAATGACTTTTATCTAGAAAAGAAAAGTGACCTAATGATGCGAGGTTAACTCTTTTAGATGCTTCATTTTTTCAACATGAGTGTTGCGACCTAACCTCGGGTGAACCACTTAGGGTTTTGGCTAATGGATTACTAAGCTCAACCTTAGTTCGGGCTCTCCCAAGTTTATACCAATTCGCGACTTAGGTTCAAGTATTTAGCATGTAGGAGATTATTAGCTAGGAATTACCACTAATCAGTTTATGGTAGGTTAATTAGATACCTAAGTAAAATAATGATAGAATTATTTTACTCCTATGAACCAAAGACTTTGGGTACATAGATTTGGTTACACTAGATTTCTCTAATGCCCTTTCGGTACCATTATTTTATTTTTGAAAATATCTTGGCAGGCAGCTTTAATTGATTTTAATTTACTTCCCTAACATGTAAGGTGATCATGCGGGTTTGCAAACCGCCAATTTAACACCCAAGAAAACAATAAATAAATTACGGGACTTACCTCATAGTAACGAAATCATTTGCAATGTTAGCTCAAAATTACATCAAAAGCTCTAGATAGGATTCCTAATCAACACGCAATCACTCAATCTTTTTTAAGGATTTTCTCTTGTTTAATAAAATCAAATTAATTTTTTTTTTTTTACGTGCAATGCAATTTAACCAAATGACCTAATTCTAATTACGGACAATTTCTAATTAAATGGACCTAGCAAAAATCACTAAATGACAACCAAATTCTACATGACATGCTCCTGATATTTTGTATTTTTTAAATAAAAATTCCTAATTAAAAATTGCTAAAATATAAACATCTAACTAAAGTGAGATATTATCTATTTTAAGTTAGGAAATAGACCAATTTGAATCCTATCTTAACCTAGAAATTTATCTCGACATGCAATTTAATTCAAAGATATTATCTAACCTAGATATCATCTAAACATGCATTTTAATATAATTAGAAAAATATCTAACTATTCTATCATGCAATTCTATCTAGGAAATCAATTCTAATCTACATAATATGCAAATGAAATCTTTCTCTCTCTCTCTCTCTCTCTCCAAATCTTTGGATACTTAAAGTCAATTAAAAGATATTCTCCAAATCATTCATGGTCATCAAAGATATTATCCAATCAATTTCTTGATTATTTATCTAATAAAATCGATAAATTGATCTTAAGCCTTAAAGATCAAGATATTAATTTTATTATCCATTGATTAATTATTCAATCTAAAGCATTATAGATGGAATAAAAAATTGGCGTGCGGTTGTGAATTGGGCAATAAATCATAATTGAGAATATGTCGATAATTCAAATATTCACTCAAGATATTGAAAATCATGTATTAGCAATAAAATATCAAATTAAATTTAGATAAGATAATTACCTAATTTCGCAAATAATGTTACCAAATTTGAACCGAACAAAAAATCCACTCAACGGGTGACGGCGGTGCGTGGTGGTGCTCGGCTAGATGCAGGGACGGACAATCGTGGGCGGAGGAATAGCCGACGTTCGGAGCTCCGGCGAGGGGCGGCAGCAGGCGGACGAGCAGTGGGCAGGGTAAACCAGATTCGTAGGGGCTGCAGCGGGGTGTGGAGGGGTGGCAATCGGCGCGGAGGACGGCAGGCAGAGGCGTGGTGGAGGTGAGCTACTGCAGGGGATTGCTTGGAGGTCCTGTAGGCGGTGGACGAAGGGACTTGGAGGTCCTGTAGGCGGTGGACGAAGGGACAGTAGCGGGCGTCGGGGTTGTCGAGGCTGCAGTTGGTGTCAGGCGCTAGTAGAGGTGAGCTGTTGCAGAGGCTTGCTTAGAGACGCGGCGACTGGTAGAGGCGACGGGCGAGCAGGCGAAGGCGTCGGGGATGGTGGCTCAGTTGCAGGTCGCGGACAGAGCAGGGGCAGCAGCAACATCGCGGGGGCGGTGGTGGAGGCGCGGTGGTGCGAGTGCGGCGGCACGGGCGCGGCGATCGGTGCAGGTGCTCGCAGACAGAGGCCGGCGATGGGTGAAGACTCCCGCACGAAGAAGACACTGTTGCTTCTTTTTTTAATTTTTCTCTCACCTCACGTCTCCTCTATGTACTATCCTCTCTGCCATGCTTCAACAAAAGGACAACCCTCTATTGACTTTGACCCTTCCCTAAATGAACGAACAAAAAGAATTTTTCCCCTTTTGTCTTGAGTTTTTGACCTAGAAACTGAAAGAAAAGCCCCCTCCATGAAGTGATGAAAAGAGAAGCCCTCCCTTCTCTCCGTATGCGGCCCCTTTTATAGGCTAAGGACTCAAGCTTTTATTTCCAAAGATCTTCTCTCGAACGCAATATTTCTTTTTATTTTCGACATCTCTTCTAGATTTTCTTTACAAAAAATGAATATTATCTACCGATTTTATCACATATTGCCAAAGCTTCAAGATTGCAATAAGATTTTTCTCAAATTTCAAATCTTGCAAAGATGAGCTCATAATATCTTCTCAAGGATATTGAAAAATCCACCGTCATAACACCGAAAATATCAAATCTCCATTTCTCACAAGATAATTTTCAATATCAATAAATAACGGGCTCGGGCTAATTTGCTCTTTTCGTGGGCTTAGTCTAACTCATTAAATTAAAGCTTTAAACTATCAAGTCGAATCCATTCGTCGCCGGTCCAATGCAAATAAAAAATGCTCCTTAAACTATATGCTATGCAACTTAATTCTAATATTTTTGCTTAGGGGTTAAAAATTAATCCCTAATTTTTTTAATGCGATAAATAACTAAATCGGTTACCAAAATTTATGTGTCAACAATGAGTAATGCATGAGATTTGTTTATCAACTAATAATCTACATGATATGATTTTTTTATTGCACTTATACTAAATTAAGTGACCCAATAAATGATGTGCGACACATGACATGCATACTATGAGACTAACTAATATGATATGCAATTTATATGACTTAAATGACATTTTTTATTTGAATTATATTTTATCGAAAACTATAAACTATCCTAATTCTATATGAATTCTAATATTCACTATCCGAGACATGAATTATGAATGCACCAAAACTAGCTCCTATAATTGAGTATTGTTATAGCAAGAGCTTATGAGCTCCAAGTTAGGGCCGTCTCATTTTTTGGAAATCTAGGTGGGCTGGCAAGCCCTATTTTAACATACAGATGCCCACATAGTCAACTCCCCCTAGTTCCTCTGTTTATATGTGTCTTACCCAAGAAGAGGGAATACCCTTTAGATGCTTTACATCTAGGAAGTCTCAAGGATTGGATTCAACCTGCATAAAACCTTTTAAAGACTCGCTTAGATCCAAATTATCTTAAATCTATATGAATTATAATACACACTATCCAAGACATGAATCATGAATGCACCTAATTCTACATACGCAAGTGACATATGATATGGGATATATCCGTGACAATTAATAAACCTTGACATGCAAAGATATGCCTTAACCAAATTCATTAACATAATTCATTAACATATTATTTCAAAGTAGCTAAAGTCTATTTAATCAAGCACCACATTATAAATCTCACATGAGACTTGTGGACACCTAATTTTTAGTCGATGCATCATTAAAAGATAAAAAAATCGAGATGTAGGAATCTAATTGCGACGGAGTCTCATCTCTTGACCAAAAAGTGTCGTTTTTCATTTCTTTGTTTTTGCATTGTCGTTTGAAAGCAAAAAAAAATCAAATGTTTAACTTTCGAATTGACTTTTTAGTTAACAATTGACTTTTTAGTTAACCCTTTGAGTAAAAGTCAACCGTAGGTAAAAAAAAGTTGACTTTTTACCCAAAAAATTCCATTTAATTTTAATTTCACTTTTGTCAAATCAATTTCTTGAAAATTCAAAGATTTGACCAAAAATTGACATTTAAGGAAAAGCTAACTAAATGGCTGACTTTTAGTTAAACTTTTTGACCCAAAAAATAAAAAAAAAAAAAAAATGCACAAATACATTTCTTTTAATACCAATTTGACTTTTGGGTAAATTTTTTTACAAAATTCGATTAAGAACCTTGGTTTTTGAATTTTTCAGTTTTAAGTTCTAAATCGACCAAAAATAAAATTACTTTTATTCTAGTCATAATTAGGAGTAGTTCATTATTTGACATTTGGTTTAGGGACTATCTGAAATCTTCTTGAGCATTCAATTTTGCGATTTACAGAGCCAAAATGCAAATTACCATTTTGAGCCCTAATTAGGGGACCAAAATTAATCATTTATAATTTGTGAACGATTGTTTCTCACTCATTTTCTTAAGATAAGTCTAAATTCAAGATCGATTTTGTGAAATTCACACAAGAACTCATCAATTTGAAGAATTTTATCTTCCTAGGCATTAGAAAATCAAGGAATTAAGCTTTAATCGACAAAATTCGAATTGACACATTTATGGCTATGGTTTAATTTCATGAATCTATATCCAATTTTAATATTAGGCTTAGATCCATTTTTGACCTAAGCTCGAGCGCTTCAATTCATGGTCAATTTGAATATGATAAGTGACTTTACTTATGGGTAGCTCATTAGGTATGGCAATTATGATACTAATTGAATTCAATTTTAGTTAATTTGCAATTTTGCCAATTGAATTGCAAATTTACCATTTTAGCCCTTTAGGCCAAATTCAAAACACCCATGGTTTCGACTCATTTTTTTCATGATAATCATTCAATTAGGTCAATAAAAGACTCCTAGATCGCATTCATAAGATCTGATTAGCTTAATTGTATCTTAATTGGCCAATTTCATCTTAAAAATGATAAAATTCCTTTTCAATTTGGTCCTTTAGGGGCCAAATTGCATATATTTTTTATCCACAGGGGTCCCAAGTGGGCAAAATAGCAGGAATTGGACCAAACCAGTCAAGAACTAGTCAAAATTAGGCTTAATCAAATTGAACTGGTTTGGTCGATCTGACCGGCCGCCGGCAAGACTGGCCGATTCAGGCCCTTGCCAGCCGGTTCTTGACCTCTAGCCACCGGTTTTGGAACCTTCTCAATGCTAATTTCGCTTATACACCTTCAATTTCCCAAAACTTTAGAAATTGATCCTTGAATTTCATCAAATTGCAAACCCACTAGATCAATTACCCGACACCTTGAGATCATGATGGAGCCTTCGAAATGGATTTTTGACCGTTGGATCGAAATTTCGACTGTTGGGTCAAACCGACGACCGAAATCGCTTAATGTGAGGAGTATATAAATGAAATGTCTTCTATTTTCTAAGGAGGGCTTCATTTGGCACAAAAATTCTCTCTCTTTCCTTAATCTCTCTCTCTCTCTCTCTCTCTTCTCCCTCAAAACTCCCGCCCAAAACAGATCACTCTCTCTCTCTCTCTAGTTTCGGTCCATCTCTTGGACCGGTTTTGTTCGAGGCTTGAACAAGCGGTCATCGGAGTCCCCAAGCATCTAAGCCATTGGTGATATGTAGTTCCAAAAGTCTTTGGCCTTGCTATGGATAGAGATGACCAAATTGGTTGCCGAATTTTCACTTGGCAGCCCGATCTTCATAGACAAGTCAAGGCCAATCCATTTTGAATTGATTCTTCGTTTTTGCTTTGAGCAGGTGGTTTGATTGATCCCAATCCGATTCATAGTGGTTTAATCTACATTCTTGGAGTCCCGATTGTGATCCAATGGGTTGATCTAATTGATTGCGATAGAAACTGATGAAAATCGCGACAAAGGTAACAACTTAAAACTTGAATCCGATCAAGCGAGATCAAGTTAATCGATTGGGGGTAGGATTCAAGATTATGAGCTTTTACATGCTTAAAATCAATGATTATGAATGTTGTAATGATTTATGGATGATTTGAATAATGATTGTGTTCTTGAGCCTAATTTGTGATTTTCGTAGGTCTATACCTAGGTCACTATTTTGACCAAAATGAGGTGCCCCTGCCGGACCGACGAAGTTGCCCTTGGAGACCTACGAGCAAGCTGTGCGATTAGGTAGTTTTTCTTTTATTATTTTTCATTATTTCTTTAATATTCCTCATTTTAGCTTGAGTCCGTTAACATTGCAATCTTATTTTGAATTTTAAATATGAAAATAAAAAATGTTGAATTAAGATTAGGTTTGGTTTGGTTATTATCATTTATATTTAGAATAAGAATTTTACTTTAAATCATGGAAAAGAAAACCAAAAGAAAAAGCACATTCATTTAGAATATTAGTTTTATCATTATTTGAATTGATTAGATAATAAACATCGCAAGCTTCAAAATGGTAGGATGGACGCCATTTTAGTGATTATTGTTAGGTTCATTTCTAATTAGAAATTGTCCGTCATTAGATTAGGTCATTTAATAAATGTCGCGTGACATAGCTCGCATATTAAATTGCAATGTTGCATGTCATTTTAGTTAAAATAATTTTGTACGTCATTGCATTGCATTGCACGTCATTAGAATTAAGTCATTTTGGTTAATTTAAATTGCATATTTAACAATTGCATGTTCATTAAGAGATCATAAAAATTTTATTAATATGTTTAGGACATGTTGCCATGCCATATCATTTCATATTAGATTAAAAACATTGCATTGCAATCAAGCATCATTTGACCCTCGAAAAACACCTTTGAAAATTAACGATTCTACAGTAGTTTAGGTCTTTTTTTTATTCTGATTTGGTTCCGCCTTCTAGCTTTATTATTTTTGTGCTGACTTTCATGATCATTTTTTGACAAAATTATCTTCATAAGTTTTGTTCCATATTATCTCATGCATCTTCTGTAATTGTTTCATAATTTTTTGATGTTCTTAATTAGGTCAGATCTACTCACATCTAAACCTAGGTCAATTTGTTCCGTATTTATCTCTGATTTTGTCATTTTTGTAATGATTTTTTTGTTGAGTTATGGAACAACTTTTCTTCATGGAAGTTTCTTGTAAAGGTGTTTTGCATATCATGTAATTTTTTTTTTTTTAAAATTTTAGACATGTTTAGATAGGTCAAAATTGCTTTGATCTGAATATAAGTCAGCATGTCCTACATTAATCCGAAATTAGTTTGATGAAATTGAGTCCATAAATGAACCTATTTGGTTTCAAATCCTTCAGGAGAGTTGAAATACATGATACACATGTTCAATTAATGCATTCTTTGCAAGGTTTTTACATTGGCAAAGTGAGTCAATTGCATGCATTAAAATAAAAAATACTACCCAACATGTGCTAGACATATAGTTTGTTGGTTTTGTCATTTTTTCCACAACTCATATAATCTTAATTGAGTTTCGAACTCTTAATGAGAAATCTTCATCATTGCATGCTCTGTATGTGAGATTTTTGGTAGGATTTATGCATGTCTTAAGGATGGTTGAAATCATACTTGTTATGTAAACTTAATGCTTAAATGAAATATTGTCATATGTGCATATTTCCATGCTTGTTTGAGTCATTCAGGGATCAAATCTTACGATCATGCCTTCTTGTTGATTGAACCACATGTTGCAAGATTTGCATACATGTTTAGGTCATGTCCTTGGAGTATCATCTTGCACATGAAATTTGTCTCACAAAAGTGTTCATAACATTTACGATTCCCAAGCATATCATTAGATGAATCAATTTATGAAGTCATTTAAATTGTATGATAATTTGCATGCCGACTTAAGATTAGATGATTATCTAAAATTTCTGTTGCATCAAATCCTAAGTCCCTTGTGATTTCTTCATGTTGTTTGTGCAATCTTTGAGTGATTTTGAGGTTTTCCAATGAATGTTTATGTTCTGTTTTCTTAATTATTGATGCGCACACTTTTAGAGATTTTGATTTTAGGATACCAAATTGACCTAGTTTGGACTCAAGCTCTTGTAGGAAGACGTAAGGCACACTTAGAAGCAGAGGGATAAATAGTTTTTTTGCATCAAAAGCTTCTCTTTTGGACATCTTCATTTGAGACATAGGAGTAGAGGGTTTGGTTTCTTTGTCTTTACTATTCTTATTTGATGTAGATGCAGTTGTGGGATTGATTCTTTGTACACAACATCCCATTGCAAGGGATCTTTGGATCTTAGGAATGCCTTCATTTGGTTTTTCCAAATGTTGTATTCATTTTCGTCAAAATAAGGTGGCCTGGTATTGCTTTGCCTTTCCATAAGTCATGGTACCAACATACTAGCCATAGAAGATCTTTAACTCAAGTAAAAACTCCTTAATAAAAAGAGCACTTGGCTTTGATACCAATTGAAAGTGCTAGTATGAACAACTAGAATGTGATGAATAGGTGTGAAGAAAAATTTTCGCAAAGAATAGTAGAAATATTTTACTCTTGAATTTGAGTCTGAAGAACAACAAATTTTAAGCGAATTTAGATTTTAACAGTTAAATAGAACTATGAACAAAATAAAGAGTTTAAGGAAGAGAATAAGAACACATACTTTATAGTGGTTCGGCTTAGATCAAGCCTACGTCCACTCTCCCATGCTAAAAGCCTTCTGGCTGGATTCCACTATGTGATTAACAAGAGATTACAACTTTGAGGGTAAACACTCAGTGATAGATCACACTATTTCACTAAGTCACTTTTTTGGTATTTATTTCATGATCGCAAATATTTAAGCTCACGAGAGGTAAGTGTATGATCAAAAGTCACTCAGACTTTGGAATTATAAATTCTACGCTTCGTCTTTTACTTACTCATCGGTCCTTGATCTCTTTAAATATTCGTCCACTTCCAAACTAATCGTTAAACAGTATCTAGAGAATCGTCTTCCAAATTACCCATTGGATAGATTTATATCTAGAAGATTTAGTAGCCGTTTAGTGACAAAAATAGAATCCCAAGTTGTTTCTAATTGCACATACAAACAGAATCTTGGTTTCCATAAGTAGAGCTTCTTCGTATAGAAAGTTATTATCTTTAAGATTCAATTATCAATCGATTAGATTGAGTCAATCACATCTATTTTGATGTAGAATCCAAACCAGATCACTAGCCGTTATATGTTTAGGGCTTGTGTTACGTTCTGTCAAGTTATTTTGTTCTGAATCTACTACGTTATGAACATGTGTCTCATTCTGGACCTTATCACGTTATGGACTTGTGTCTTGTTCTGGATGTAAAGTCTGAGAGTGTTTTGACTGAAGTAAAGTTTGAATGTCTTTAGAATGATATAGAGTCTGAGTGTTTTCAGATTGAAGTAGAGTCTGAGTGTCTTTCATTCAGACTGAAAAAGACTTTACAATCTAGACGTAAGTTTGAACATATTTTGCTTCTAAACATATTTATCCTTAAGGTCTGGACACAGTTTGAATAAGTTCAGCTCCAGCATAGAGTCTGTGTTCTGGTTCTTCCAAGTAGAGACTTTGATAATATCTTTTACATATTCTATCGTCTGCATAGTCTATTACTCAACTACTAAACACGTTAGTAGCCTTTGATTTATTTTGTCATCTTCAAAACATCATAAGAGATTTCCTTAACAATCTCCCCATTTTTTTATGATGACAAAACAATATCTGAATATGCAGATTTGTAATCACACTTTCTAAAATATTGATAAATCAATCATCAAATTTTAGATTTTCAAAAAATGTGATTTGAATCAAAAGACATCAAATAGATTAAGCATAACAATATATAGAAAAATAATCGCAGCTCAATATTATGCTATAAATAATATTAACTAATCAACACATATGCATATTTATATTCTCTCCCCCTTTTTGTCATAATCAAAAATCGATAACAATGGAAATAGTATTGCATAGAGAATATAAAATGATAATAAATATGTCTTGCACAATTTCCAAAAAAAAACTTTTACAAAGTAAGTCGAATATTAAAGATATGCAATATAGCTCACTTCAATCATATATAACAGCAAATATCCAACAAAAATCACTAATGCATTATAAAATTCACTTATTATTTTTGTCATAATAAAATGATAAATATCAATAAGAAATTTGTTAATGACAAAAGGTAATAAAAGATGTACTAAGCAGATTTTTTAGAATTTAACAAGTTTTGTCGTATTTACCTTTTCCTTCCTTCCATAATAATCAATATCATGATCAATTCAAAAAGATTTTTCTATAATTGATCAATGATCCCCCTCAATTTGTTGCCTTTTTGAGTTTGATCACGAATCTTTCTTTTCTTTTGGATTCGCTTTCTCTCCCTCTCGTACGACACATAAGGGATTTCCTTAACAATTTGCAAAAAATTTGCACAAGGAAGAGAATCTTTGAGCTTCCAGAAAATAGTATAGAATCTCCATAATTTTCAAATCAAGTTTTCCAAAATCAATATGGAAGATTCTTTTGCTACCTGCAAATTCTTGTATAACAGATAACAATCATTGCAAAAATATCATGTAATACCTTCGTCTCATTTGCGGATCAAACTTGTTAGATATAAGATATCTTCTAAAAATATAGCAAGAATATCCATGAATATATAATAATATCTTTCAAGATCAAAGGGATTTCCTTAAGCATAAATCTCAAAAATATATTATTGATGCATTTTGCAAAAAGAAAGTAGATATTTCTATAAATGCCAAATCAAATAAAAACTTGCAATGCCTTATATTTATGACAAAGGATATTTGCAATATAAATAATATATAATTCATAAGCAATCATCTAAAATCATGATAAATGTATGTAGAGATTTGCAAGGCAGGATAAAAAAAAATTCTCTTATCCAAGGTATATGTTTGCTGTCACGCCCCGATCCTCCGAGCACATGTCCATCCCTTCTTGGTTGATTAAAAGCGACGTCCTATGACACATCGCCGACCCATTTGTTTTAATACACAAGCGGAAGCAGATAAATAATCCCCAGACAACAACACAATGGGATAAAAAAGTAAGACCATAAATTTTTTGAACTGAAACACAACCACACTTATATATATATGTACATAACAACCCATGTCATGTCATATATAATATAAGCCAGTTCAAGAAAACAAGTCTAAAAGTAGGGGTGGGGTTTCACAACTCTACGGGTCCTCATTCTTCCCATCCTCTTCGATTTCATCTTCCTTTGCACTCTAATTAGAGCCTTCAGCAGACTGCACCGGGGACTTTTGAACTTCAAGGGTAGGGTCCACCTTGTCTACGATAGAGCCTCGAGGAGGATCGGCTGTGCCCTTCCCAAAAGCAACCTCTAGAGCATACAAAGAAATCTCAGATTCCAGAATAGGACCCTCTCTCTGGCCATCTTGAGCCTGGCAGTACCACGATCTGTATCGATAGGGCACCTTGTGGGTGAGACTTGCATCGACTTAGACTACGAACCTTACTAGCTCATAATTCCAACCCCTAGGGCCCTGATTCATCAAAATATAAGATGTTTGCTCTGTAACACTCTTAAGTTGTCCAAAAAAACACAAGAGTTTCCATCTAAGGACCTGAAATGTTATCCCACAATGGGGTGAGACGATATCTTAGCGAGTTCTACTCCCTAAGACTCAATTAGGAAGAAAATATGCCATAAGGGCTACCTAAGCACAAACATAGGTCGGAGGACTTACCTTGGCCTCAGTCTGTTCCTGCAAGTCAGTCTATCTAAAAAATACACTAATCACATCAATCATTCAATCAATCGGATCAAACTATCAATCAATCGACTTAGTCGATTACATGTCATCACGATCTTCTCTCGGTCGGTCAAATCAATACTATCTATAAAGTTCGATCACCTTATGGATAGCTTACTCTAAGCTTAAAATAGATAGTATCTTGCCTCAAAGGCTAAAAGAAAATAGTATATTGCATTCTCTCTCTTAGATGACCTATCGAGCCATGAGCTGATAAAGTATACTAACTATGCTCACCAAAGTTGTGCGAACCTCACTTTGCTCACCGAAGCTGTGCAAACCTCACTTTGCTCATCGAAGCTGTGCAAACCTCACTTTGCTCACCAAAGCTGTGCGAACCTTACTTTGCTTACCGAAGTTGTATGATACTTAAGGTATAATATCACTCTAAGCTGAGGTATCAAGTCCGCAAGCTGATACGATATACCATTTTAATCAACCAATCATTTCTCAACTTTTATCATACTTGATAAAAATAGTTGTGTGTGGGTACATGGTCGGCCCTAGCCAAAATACAATATTTTCTTTTCCATAAATTCCACAATTTTACATGGTCCACCAAAATATTTTTGGCATTGTAAACTGACGGCCGGTTATTTTCCAATTAAATACTGAAAATAAATAAATTTAGGAATACAATTCCTAAAATACAAATCATACACAATCGGCACAATTAAAGCTCAATTAAATAAACAGATCATATCACTGCAATCAGCATAAAATTCCAATCACCAACTATCCCGGTCTAATTTTCGGAAAATAAATAAATAAATAAATACGAAAATTAATTAATAAATGCCAAAAAATGTAACTTAGGCCCATAAAGCCTAATTCCAATCACGTTAAATAAATATTAGTAACTATCTATTCGCTAATTACACAAAACTAACCACCTAACATGCATCGGTAATTAACTAATTCACTAAACCGTTTTAATTATCCATTAAACCAATCTTAGTCTAAACTAATTAACCTTTAAGCATCATTAACCTACTAAGCGAGGATTAATGAGTTAAACTTACTTGATTAACAAACAGCTTGGTTCAAAATGATGGGGAACAATATTCTCCAAAGCGGGCTTGGCTTTCGAGGTCGAGAAGTGGGCCAAAACAGGCCTACGCTAAGCTGGAAACCCACTAATTTCAGCCTTTGTTCGGTGCTGGTTGGCCGGTTGAAAAGGCAAGATGGAGGCTTGATTAAGGCGGGAATGGACCGAGGGGGCTGAATAAGGCCTAGGCAAGGCTCCACAACAGTCGGAGGTGGTTGGGTGGAGTCCGGTTGAGGCTCACAACACTAGATGGTGCTCGATCAGCAAGCTGGGATGGGAACGACGGCGCGGTAAGGCGGAGGGCACGCGTGGGCGGCAGTGGCGTTGTGGCAGCTCCGGTGGGCTTTGGTGGTGGCGTGTGACGGGTAGGGGTTGCTCCACGGCTTCTCCTTAGCTGCTAGGGTTTGAATGGCTGAAGGAGAGGAGGAGGAAGGAGTGTCGGCCAGTTGGAGGGGGAGAGGAAAGAGAGAGGGGACAAGGGGCCTACCTTGGCTTCCTACCTCATCTTCTTGTCCCCCTTGACCATTGCCCACTACCAGCTGGTCCCTTGGCCACAAATCATCCACCAATGCTCCATTCTAGAAGCTTGGGATGGTCCAAAAGTTGTGGGTGGTGGGGGGCTACGAATTTGCTTAGATTTTTCTCCAATTTGACACTCAATCCTTCTTAAATCAACCCAATTTGGCCTCTATAATTTCAACCAACACCTCATTGATCCGATTTATATTTTTCATCACCAATTGATCATACATGCATACCAATTTTGCGATAAAAAAACGGTCATCGACATTTTCTGGGCAAAAATGACCCTATGACGACTTTTTTCCAAAAAATCTTGATTTGCAGAAAAATCTTCGGAGACTTAGTCGACATTCCTAAAATGATTTGTGACATGACAAAACTTTCAATTTTTGAAATCGGATTCAAATTCACAGTTAATTTCAATATGGCACGATTTTAGCGTGACCTTGACTATCGGGTAGCTTTCAGAAATTTTTAGTGCAAATAACCCGTGGTCAATTTTCTTCGAGCCACAATGAACCCACTCGACACATTGACGACTTTCAGTTGTCGTGAAAATCTCGAGAATTCAAATACGGACACAGGGTACCAAAACAACAGAAAAATCAGTCTAGTGCCGGCCGACGAGAATTTTCCAATTTAGTGGAGTCATCCACGTTTAGCCACACATCTTAGTCGAACTGACCTATTTTCGATCTCTAAGCGATTTTTAACTGTGCCGTAATGATCTCTGCATATGAGCACGGTCGAGTAGTCGAGTTCTGGTCGAATCCTCAAGTCTATTACATTAAAATCTCTTAATGACTTTTTCAGATAATCTAGTTATCTCAGGAGTGATCAACTTTGAGAACAACACTATAGGCGTGTTGATAAAATGCCCGATTAATTAAATTGAAAGCAAATTCGAAAATTTGGGATGTCACATTTGCAATATACCATTAACAATCTTCGCATGAGATACCTTTTTGATTGCACCTATGTGAACTCGCAATCATTCTTTTCTTATAGAATTTCCTACAATGCATTCATTTCCTTTTTGGTATCCATCAATTTGGATCCTTCCATTTCGTTAGAGCAAATTAGAAAATCTTTAAGAATAATGAAATATTCTTTCTAAACTCATCATAATAAAGTATTTAACGAAAGAATATTATGCACAATAATATCTTGAAAAAGAAATTCTCACTTGGTCATAGCACAATAAAATCAGAGGGAATAAAATCCTTGAGTATCTAAGAATATCTTGCATAATAAGTTAATATCTCGTAAAAAAGATTTCTACTATGCAAAATATGATAAAATATGTTAGCAGAAAATCAAACCAAATAAATTCAATTGTCTCTAAGCAAGATATCAAAAATAATTACACGATTCTTTCTTCAATAAATCATAGAATACGGTCATAATAAAATTCGAATCAACCGAGGCATAAAGAGGATCTATCGAATATCAAGTACAATGAGAATTATATGCTCAAATCAAATTGAGAAAAATACATTCCTTACCAAATTATCTTTCTTCTTTTCCTTTATTTCCTGCAAAAATAACTCATATTTTCTTTGATACCCATTTTTTCTTGGGTCCATGAGAGTTAGTAGAGTATGCTGTTTTTACCTAATATTTCTTAATAGATCTCTAGACCTTAGAACATTCTTTCTCAAAGTGTTCGAATCTCCACAATTTAAACATTTGAGAGCTTTTTGACCAATAAGTTTTACAAAGATTCTTTGAAATTGCTTCTTATATGTAAGTCTAGGAGGTATTTGTCTAAGTCTCTCATTGACTTTAGGAAAATCTATTAAAGAATCACTTTTCTTATTGAAATCAAGTCTCAACTTGTTATAGTGAGGCACTTGTATGGAAAGGATATGCTTTATAACATTTTTGAACCTTTTGAAAATTTTGTCAAAATATTTGAAAATTCCTTTTTTAAAGAATCATTTTCTTTAACAAGTAAATCTCAACTTTCTTTTGTTTGTAGAAAATCTTTTTGCAAAATTTTAAACTTTTCTTTTCGAGAAAGATCTTGTTGCCTAAGCCATGAATTCTCTTTTTTTAGTTCGAAGATCCTTTTAAGAGAAGATTTAAGGTTTAAGTAAAGCTCATTTATATACTTTGAAACTTTGATAGGAATTTTTGAATGACTTACCTCAATTTTCTCATCGGATTCTAAGTTTGTATCTAAGTCAGACTCTGATTCTAAGTCTGTGTCTGAGTTGGACTCTAACTTTGAGTCTGATTCTGATTCTGATTTCGAATTTGAGTCTGAGTCTGAATGTGCCATCAATCATATATTTCCTTGCTTGTCATATTCTTTCATTGTTCTTTTTTGCCCATTTTGCTTGTATTGTCTTTCCACTGAATTTCCTTTATTTTCTACTCAGCTTTTTGAATTTCTTGATCATAAAAGTAAGTTCTCTGTCATCCATGTCATTTTCTGAGTCTGTATTATCAAAATTAGCGTTAGATATTAAAGCGATGGACTTATTACCTCTGGGATCTTCATCATTGATTTGTTCCACTTCGTAGGATTGAAGAGTGCCAATGAGTTCATTAACAAAGAGTGGCATAATCCTCTGAGTCTCCCAGATTGAGGTTTTAACATGGTTCTAATTTTTTGAGAAACCTCGCAGAAGTTTGTTGACCTTTATTAGAGAAGAAATTGGATGATCTTGATATGCCAAACCGTTTACAATTTCTGTAAAACGATTGAACATATTTTCAATCGACTCTCTTGACTTCATCTTAAAGGATTCATATTGGCCAAGTAGGAGGTTTACTTTTGTCTCTTTTATACGATCGGTCCCTTCATAAGTAACATGAAGTCTATGCCAAACTTCCTTAGCTATTTCACATGAAGAAATTCTATTATATTCGATAGGAAACAATGTGCAATATAAAGAATAAATAGCTTTTGCATCAAAAGCTTCTCTTTTGGACATCTCCCACCTGAGACATAGGAACATAGGGTTAAGTTTCTTTGTCTTTGCCATTTTTATTTGATGTAGACGTAGTTGTGGGATTGATTCCTCTTCCCACAACATCCCATTCCAAGGGATCTCTAGATCTTAAGAATGCCTTCAAATGAGAATAGTTCAAATCCGGCAATACTATCCACAAGGACATCTATATGTGGTAACGGGAAATTATCCTTTGGGCTAGCCTTGTTTAGATCCCGATAGTTAACACAAACTCGAACTCAACCGTCCTTCTTCATCACCGATACGATGTTAGCCACCCATTTAGGGTATTGTGAGACTTCAATGAATCCCACCTTCAAAAGCTTCATCACTTCTTCCTCTATCTTCTTTGAAAGGTCGGGTTTAGTTCTCCACAGCCTCTAATTCTTAGGTGAGACATTCGGATTAGTAGGTAAGCAATGCTCAACGATTGATGGGTCTAAAGCAGGCATGTCAGCATAGGTCCATGTAAAGACATCCTAATATTCCTTTAATAACTAAATTAGGCGCTTGGCCTTGTCTTTAGGGAGATTTGCCCCAATTTTACCTCCTTAGCTTTTTTAGTGTCACCAAAATTAATAGTGACGGTCTGCTCGGATGTAAGAGCCTTGTCTTTGTCATGTTGTTCCCAGCTTCGCTGCACCTCAATGGAGTCTTCGATCGAGTCTTTGGGATCATCATTATCATCACTTGTTGCATTGGATTGGACCATTTTCACTCTTTTGCATGCCATAAGATTTTTCCTGAAATACGAAGTAGATTAATAAAAAAGACAAACGGGGTAAATTATTTTTTTTTTTTTTTATTTTATTATTTTTTGAAATTCTTTTGTAAAAGCATTTTTTGAAATATTTTGACACGAAAAAGCATGATGAAGCCCAAGCCTCAAAATTCTCCTTGGATTTTTTTTTTCTTTTATTAGCTGAATATCATCACCGGGCTAGTTTGGTGTACCTCATCATGCTCTCGAAATAAGACTTGTAATTTTATTGAAATTCATCAATCAATTACATTTATTGAATGGAAAATGCGATTCTCAAGCCCTAAAAAGAAAGCGAAAAAAAAGAAGATAAAAACAATTCCTATAAAGTAATAAAGATTCCCATGCAGTGGAATGTAGAAAAGCAATAAACGAGTTACTCTTGTGGGCTGTGGCCCATTTCTTCTGGAGGTCCTTCATATATGGCTCATATGCAGAGGTCATCCAACAGACTTGTGATTTCTTCCAATGCATCATCAAGGTTTTCTACTTTCAGGGGTGTCGGATTGTCCATACCACCATTTCCATTTGGGACTATGTCACGAGGGTTAATGTAAAAGCTAAGGAAGAGCCAAATACTTCACCAAATAGTCGAATTTGCCGCTTGGCTGCCCTAGGGTGTCCATCACTTCTGCTTCATCTTGCATCATTATTGGAGGGTCAAGGAACGTCTTGCAAATGTTTGGAGGTAGTGAGTTTTTCCTCCCTTGCCCTTGCTCAGGTGGTAAGTTCTGTTTTTCCTGCCTTTGCCCTCTAGATCTTTCTCCACCTCTTCCATGGTATCCTAATCCAACAGAACGGGACCTTTGAGGGACTTCAATGGGGTTTCAAATGCCTTAACCACTTATTCCAAGACCTTGGCCAGGAACAAAGCCATTCCCAATCATCACCCTTCCCACCATAAGGGCATCATTTGAAATCTCAAAAGTGGGTGGTGATGAGTCTCGAGAAGCATGAATGGTGGACACCAACTCAAATGAGTGGTAACTTGATTCGAACTCAAAATCTAGCTCCACATAGGGGATAGATGTCTCATGATAAATTCAGTGATCTTTTCGCCATAAATAGTGACTAGCTTCCCTTTGATCATCAACTTCAACACTTTGATGTAGACTTAAAGGCATTGCTCCAATAGTATGTATCCAAGGACGACCCAGCAAAAATCAAATGCAGTAGGAATATCCATCACTTGAAATGGGATGTTGAAAATGACCAGCCCTATTTGAACATCAAGATAGATCTCCCCGATCACCTCATTCTTTGTCCCATCAAAAGCTCGCACGGAAGTCTTCGTAGCATGTATCTTGGATGGGTCTATCCTTAAGGCGGTGAAGGGTGGCCAACGGACATATGTTTAGGGCGGACCCATTATTAATGAGCACTCAAGACACATGGGAAGACTTATGTTTGATGGGTATGTAGAGTGCCTTGTTATGCTCCTACCTTCAAGAGGGAATTCCTCATCAGAAAAAGCAATCAAGTCATTGAGAATGACCAATCCCACAAACTCCTTCAGTTTGTTCGCCTCGATCGTTTCCGGTACACAAATTTCACTCAGCACCTTCATCAATGACTTTTGATGCATGGGGGATGTTAGCAAGAGTTCGAGCAATGAGATCTAAGCGGGCATCTTCCGCAACTGGTCGACCACATTATACTCACTTACTTTAATCATAGCCAGAAATTTCTTAGCCTCTTCATTAATGATAGGCTTTGCAGGTTGAGGGCTAGCCTGAGCATAAGTTCGACCAGACCTTATAAAGAGGTCAACATCTAGGTCATAGGACCAGGGCATTGCCTTATTGTTGACATATTCATAAGGTTGGGCATTTCAATCATTGTTTCTTCATCGGGTGTGGGGATCTCGACAAACAATTCTGCATCTTCTAGTGGGGGCATATCCATGAGTGAAAGATCTATTTCTTCCTTATCGGCATCGAGCGCAACCTACTCCTCCTAATCGATAATAATATGGGAAATAGTAGAAACTATGCAGTTATGGTCAACATACACAATAATGCCATCATCCACCATTTTTGCAACTATTTCTTTCATCAATGATAGGGAAACATCCTCATGATCTAGATAATATCCAGCTCTTACTAGCCCATTGTAGGCATCCGCCATGTGCACCCTCGAGTTTTTGATTCGACCGACTTTATATTCCAAGATAGCATTCATCCTACCCTTATGCTCCGGTAGAGGATTTTTCTGGATGTTCGGCCGAGTAGTTTGAAATGAAAAGGCCCTCGTGTCCAAGATGTTTTGGATATGGTGATTGAGGGTGAAACATTCATAAGTTGAATGTCCCATTTCACCACTGTGATAGTCACCCTTCTTTGTCGAGTCATAACCATGAATGTTTTCGTGATTAAGCCACTTTGGTTTGCTAGTAAGCAAACCTTTCTTTCTGAGGATTGCCAACACTTGGGATAGAGATCTAGAGAGATGAGAGAATTGCCTTCTATTATTTGTTTGGGCAAATGATTGACGGCCATAAGTTTCTTGTTGCCTTGCATTCATCTAGATAGCCGGGGTGTGATTGGTGCTTTCCTGGCTATAAGTCACATTTACATCCATGGTAGCTTCTTTCTCTTTCTTGGCAGAGAATTTTTTACTTGATGGCTTAGTAAACTATCCTTCCCTTATCCCCATATCGATTTTTCTCCCACAGGAATAAGTTGATTGAAGTTCTCGACGTACGTGTTGGCCATTCAGTTATGGAACTTAGACGGGAGAACCTTGACGAACAACTTCATCAACTCCTTGTTAGTAGGCTCAGGAGTGATTTGAGCTGTCGAATTTTGCCATCTCATGGCATACTCCTTGAACAACTTGCTCCTCTTTTTCTTCATCCTCTCAAGATCTTTTCAGGAAAGTGCAATGTCCATGTTGAACTTGTACTACTTGAGAAATGCATCAGCTACTTCATTCCAGGTGTCGATAAGGTTCACATTCTTCATCACATACCAATTCAATGTGAGCCCGATCAAACTCACATGAAATGATTGAATCATGAGGGGCTCATTCTTGACATATTGGGCCATGCGTACGTGGTACATCTACAAATGAGATTTCGGGCAGGAATTACCATCGTATTTCTCGAATTCATGCATTTTAAACTTCTTCAGCATCTTGACTTTCTCATAAACCAACAAGTCAAATGAGAGTAAACTCTGTGACTCTTGCAATTGCTTCACTTTCTCTTCAAGATTTGCGAAGTGCTTATCTTGCTCAATCTTGGGAGTGGTGTCAAGCTTAGCCTTTTCCACATTGGCCGGTAGTGGGTCATCTTCTAGCTCAGGCATGTCGTCATCACTCCTATTTGCCTACTTTGGGATTACTATCTCAGGGAGAGCGGGTGCAGGAGTCGAATTCACCCGGAGGGATTGGATTTGAGTTGACATAAGTTGCATAGAGGTGAGCAACTATTGGAGTTGGTCTTCCATTGTGGAGATACAATCACGCATTTCAATTTGGTCAGCCATTTTAGCTCTCGATCAAGTGATAATGGGCGAACGTGGCGGCTCCGTTGTCACCTAAGGTAATAAAAGTAATGTAAGAATCAATGACAAAAATGGCCCATGACAATGGTCTAATCACCTTATTTTATTCAAGATTTATTTGAAATTTGAACCATGTTCCCTAACAATGGACTAAGAATTGAAATCAAAGTCCCTAAACATTGAATCTAAAAATTGAAAACATTGAACTAAGAATCAAAATTCAAAATATCTCATTTTATATGATTTCGGGATCCCAACGCCTTACAAAGCTTCTTATTTTCAGCTTCAATCATTTCCACTTTCCGTTTAAGATGCTCAATTTATGCTCACTGAGTGGACTTCTCAGTCACATCAGGGATCACCAAACGCAAGGCGGTAGGAATCTGGTGTTGTTGGATGTAGAATGGTGATGTATGGTGAATCTTCTCCTCGCCTTTCAATCTCTTAGGCACCAAAATCTTCTCTGGGTGGCATTCATTCCATGCAGCAATGATCATTTGAATCTCGTTGAAATAGTCATAATCCGTACGAATAAAACGAACTTGGAACAACTTTGTCTTGAGAGGCGGAGGAAATTCTTGAAGAAATTTGTACTGACGGGCCACCCTATATGGGTAATGAAGTAGCACCAGAAAAGCCCAGCAAAGGGATTGGCTCATCATACTTGGGAGAGAAACGAGCCTCCTTAACATGGCACCATTTAATCTGCCATAGGAATGCCTTAAGATTAGGATCTTTCAAAAAATTAATCCAATAGGCATATTGTTTATTTGGGGAAAAATGTTCCAAGACCGCAAATTTTTGTATGGACTACCTAAAATCATCAATTTTAAATTATTTCATAAGGTGCCCAAACCCTTTTATATGAGAGAAAAACCATATTTGCAAAAGTTCATGGAGGGCATGCATGGTCATTTCTTCGTTTTGTTTGAAATGGGTTAATGACAAAAATGTTTCAACTAAAATTATATTGACATAATTCAACCCGTCACAAACTCAACTAACCACACATGAAATTGAAGGATTAATGGCATTTTTTCAATAAGGGAAAACAATTAGCCCAAAAAACGTTAAAATAAAGATCCTAGCTTTTGAAATCATTGATTGATTTGCAAAACATTATGCCAAAAATGAAAATGGGCACGCATAACAATTGGCTTTAACAACCTTCCTTATTGTTTTGTCTTCGATTTTTAAAAACTATGATAATTCAGAAATAGAATCTATACCGATAGGCGGCCTAACAAGTTCCTTTTCAAGAGGCATTCCAATGGCAACACTATATTCCTCTAGTGTTTGAGTTAACTCGTACTCACCAAATATGAAGGTGGAAGTTTGTGGACACCAAAAGTGAGGCAGCACTTGTATTACATCGGAGTAGATGTTGATCTCTAACAATGGGAGAAGTCGAGCCATTTTAGCCTTCACATATCTCTAGCCATCTTAATCTAACTGATCCAACCACATTGTGAGCTCTTTTTTGGGAATGGAAATGAATTGTATGTTGGTTTTTCCCATCGCATATAAAACAAGATTGACGACGAAACCTATTGTTATGGACCGATAAAATTGCATTAAAGTAAGTAAATTGCAAAGTGAGAATTTAGACAACTTACTTTCATTGAAAATGAATGACAATCACATAGACACATGCATTAAGTGTGAGGCTCGATTTCTATCTAGACGACTTAACAAAGTTGAGCTAAGAGGATGATCTGATCGTTGCAATCTCGCATTTAACATGTCAGGTCCTCCTAACTCCAACTTAGTCGAATGGAATGTCCAATAGTCACGTAGTTTCGCGGATATGGACAAACACATTCGACACCATGAAAAACTTTCAAGGAAGAGAATGTCAACCTCTAGATAGCAATCTCGCTTTGGAGGAAGTATCATTTTCAACACCATCCTAAAAATCATATTTCAACCCAGGTCCAACAACAGATTATATGTACAATAGTGTAGTGCTAAAAGCAGTAAAACATGCATAATAGTTTAATTGCAAATAACACTTATAATTAGGAAAAATAAATCATTCATCCCAACACCTCCCTACAAAACAAGGATTAACAAAGACTACTTCCCCTTATACCTCCCATCTTCTAGAACATTTAACACTTGATATTAGGGACGTGCCTAGTATCTCGTTGCCAAACAAAAATATTTTTAAAAGAAAAAGAAATATTGGCCTAAGTCTACTAAGTTTTAACATAAGTTTCTAGCGGAGTCGCCAAGCTATTGCGATCTAAATTTTGAGTGCACCACCTAGGGTTTAGGCTAATGGACTACTAAGTCTTAAACTTAACTCGAGCTCTCTCAAGCACATATCAATTCACGACTTAGGTTTAAGTTTTTTAAAAGGATTTTATTTGGGAGTCGCCACTAATCAATTTACAATAGGTTGATTAAATATCTAAGTAAAATAATTGGAGAATTATTTTACTCCTACGAATCAGAAACTTTGGGTGCGGGGATTTGGTTATAATAGATTTCTCTAATGCCCTTTCGATATCATTCTTTTTTTTTTCAAAAATATTTTTGCAGACAGCTTGGATTGGTTATAACCTAAATCAATATCATGCAAAATGGTGATCACACGAGTGCTCAATCATTATTAAACACTTAATGAATCAAACAAATTGCATCAAAGAAATAAACACACAAAGCAATAAATTATTTTTTGGGTTTTCTTTTATCTCAAAATTAAAACATGCACTTTAACTACATGACCTAATTTTGCTAACAAGCTATTTCTAATTAAATGAACCTAACATGCAAACTATTTGACATGCACCTAATATTTTGTTTTTTTATATTAAAATTCGTAATAAAAATGAAACCTAATTAAACCATCTAAAATAAATAAATTTCTAATTTATTTTAGCGATTAATTTGACTTAAACCCTATCTTATCTTAGAAAAATATTATTTTTTTAAAGAAAAATGAGATTATCAAAATGTGCAAACATTATTTTAAAAAAAAAATTCAATCCCAATCTATTCCAAAAATTACCTAAAAGTGCAACCCTAAAAAAATGCAATCCTAATTTACTAAACCAACACACTCCAATGCAAGCTTTGATTTTTGATTTTTTTTTTCTTTTTTAGTGCTTATCAAGACAAGCAATCATCAGGTAAATATTATATCTAAACTAATCAAGATATTCATCAAATAAAGGATTTAAAATAATCAAAAAAATAATCCGTTGTCTCACGGGTTAAATTAACAATTATTTTAATCCCAAACATCACTACATATAAGAAAATTCAAAATAATTAAAAAAAATTGATCCGAAGTCTTATGGATCAAATTAATAATTATAATGATTTGATAAGTTACAATACTATCAAATGCCCAAAAAATTAATATAATTAAAAAAATGATTCAACATCTTACGGATCAAATTAATAGTTATAGTAATTTTAAACAAAACCTATAGATAATGCCTAGAATATTCATAAAATGAAAATCATCTTCCAATGTTCCAATTTGTACAATAATAATGGAAGTTTAAAAAAAATAACATAAAATAAATGAAATATAAAAATAAACTAAACTACCTAAGGTGGACTTGGGGAAGGGCAGCAATAATGGTGGGCAGCGTCGAGCGGAGGGTGGTCGGCATCAGAGCTTCGGTGAGGGGACTAGCGGAGGTGTGGCGTTCGGAGTGGTTGGTGGGCAATGATGATGAGGCTGGGCGGAGGTTGGTGGCGTCGAGCAGCTGTGGCTTCAGGTTCTAGCTCACGGGCGGAGGTGTGGCCATGGAGCTGCAGCGGGTTACGTCGCGGATGAGAGGAGATGCGGTAGGTGAAACGTCAGTGGAGGGTGGGCGGCAGCAGTTGGGGTGTCGGGGCTACAACAAACAAGCGACAACAGGAGGGAAACTGGGGCGTTGGCTAGGTGATGGAGACGAGTGGGTGTGGTGGCGTCAGGCTCCGGGCGGAAGGGTTGCAACCGGGGACGTAGCTGTGGAGTTGCATACGTTAGCGTTGATGTAGTGACGGTAGGGCGCGGTGCTGGCTACAGGCGTCGGGTGGTGGCCAACGACAGGCGAGTAGAGAGGGAGGTGCGATGCGGAGGTGCGATGGCCAGCGCGAGGCAGTGCTGGTGTGGCGGCTAGTGCAGCTTGGTGAATGGCACGGATGAGCAACGATGCAGAGGAAAAGATGAACAGTTGTTGCATTTGCATTTTTTTCCTCTGCTCCCTCACGTCACTTCCCATGCCCCTTCTCTCTGTTGCTTAAGCAAAAAGGACAAAGTCTTTTGTTGACTTTTACCCTTTTTCATAACAAAACAAAAGAAAATGAAAGGTTTTCTCCTTTGTGTTTGAATTTTTTTTTTTTTTTGTGCCGGAGGAACCGTTTTGGCCAACAACCGCCACGTAAACCCCTAGGTGACGCTAGCCTAGAACCCACCACCAGGGCACCATGCGTAATACACCTAATGGTCTGCCAGCCTCTTTGCAACTTGCGTTGCAGGGGCTTCAAACACCTGACTTTTCCCTTCAAAGGTAGGAGCCTACCCAATAGAGCCACCACGGTCGGTGGTCCTTTTGTGTTTGAATTTTTCTTCTCAAAATTGAGAAAAGCCCCATTTTCCTTCATGAATTTTTTCCGTGCGAATTTTCTCTCCAAAATTTTTTGATCTGAATTTTTTTGCTCCCCCCTTCATCTCCATATGGACACAACACCTTTTATAGGGGAGAAATTTAGATTTTTGTGGCATATTTTGTTTCCACTTTTGCTTGTGCATAATTCGCGTGAATATATCGTTGAAATATATGCACCCCGCGCAATATTCTCTTTTGTATTTTTTCAAATATTCCATCCAAAGATTTCATTTCTACCCAAAAATATGTACCTCGGTGTATATTAATTGAATATGTGAAAAATCTCACCTGAATATTTAAAAAATCTCACGTCGTATCAATGTTCACTGTCGATCCAATGCAAAATTGGAATAAAATAAAATAGAATAATGTAAAATAAAATAAATGTTTTTAAACTATATATTATGCAATTTTATTTTTATTTTTTTGGGTTAAAAATTAACCCATTTTTTATGCAAAAATTTAGGTGTCAACATTCAATCACCCTTTGAGCTTGATCTTCAAAGTTGGAACAAATTGAACATCGGATCTCCCCATTGTTGGGTCCTCTTAGCTCGATTCAATTAGAAGGAAATCCTATAGTGACACAGTTTTGCGAATAAGGATAAACATTTTGACACTAAGACAAATTTTCGGGGTGGAGAAAAGCAATCTCTGCATTGCAGTCTCGTGTTCAAGGTTGGCTCATTTCTCAACACCATCCTAGAATCCTTAAAAGCAGCCTAGATCTGACAGTAGGTTCTATTTGCAATATGTAGTGCTAAAACCATTTTAAAATCATGCACAACAATCAATAATACAAAGAAAATTTCAATTTATTAAAAAAAAAAACATTCAATCTCAACACCTCCCTACAAAACAAAAGGTTAGCAAACACTACGCCCCTTATATAACTCCTTTATGCAAAAATATTTAACACTTCATGTCAGGAGTGTACCTTGTCGCCATGCTGTTAGACACAAATTTTTTTGAAAAGAGAAAAAACAAGCCTTTATCTACTATGATTTTTAACTAAGGTTCTATTCATTTTGCGGAAAATTGGCAATTTCCGGAAAATATTTTCCCATAAGTCATTTTCCAGGAAAATGACAACATTTTCTAGTGTTCAACTAAAACCTGAAAATGTTTTGGAAAATATTTTCCGGTGTTCGATAATAAAAAGTATTTTCTAAGACTTCACCACTTAGTAATGCATCACTTACCAACCTATAAATCTATCAAATATGAACTTGTCTTTAAATCTGGGCAAACTTGCTTCATATCTTTTTTTTTTTTTTTTGTGACCCAGGGAACCCCCGCACGGCCAGCAGCCGGAGAGTAAACTCTGGGGAGGCACGCAGGAAACCACCACCCACGCACCCCGGGCAAGGCACCACACAGCGCTTCAACCTCCCTGCTTCGCAGGGGCTTCGAACCTGGTTCTCCTCGGTGGAGAACACAAGCTCTACCCTCTACGCTGCAACGGTGGGTGGTCTTGCTTCATATTTTTGTTCCTTCATTATCACAAAATGTTCATCTACTTTAAAAAATGTTCATATGGATTTTAGAAAGAAGCAAAAGAGAAAAGAAGCAAAGCATGTACAGCCCTAATAAGAATATTTGAATTGAGTGGCCTATTTTCCCCTGTGTCTTTTATGTTTAAATAAATAAAAGAAAAAAGAAGCAAAGCATGTAGAGTTCTTTGCTTGAGCAATGTACAACTGCAGGGTAGAGTACATAAAGAAAATGATAAGTAAGAGTGTATAGCGCGAGCTTGAGATTGACAAGCTCAAGGTTCGCCTGGGAATGACCGACGACTAGCCAAGAAAGAAGAAGATAGGAAACAAAGAAAAAAATAGAAAAGAAAAAGGAAATTAAAAATAATTTGAATAAAAAATAAAAAAAATAATTTGAATAAAAAAAAAAAGAAAAGAAGAAGAAGAAAGGGGAGGAGGAAGTGAGGATTTGTAGATGTGTAAGATAAGAGAAATCAAGAGAGGAAAATGTTTTCCACTTTTCAAAAGTGGAAAACATTTTCCCTAATGAATTTATTTTCTGTGAAATGAACGTCGGAAAATCCGGAAAACGTTTTCTCGGAAATTATTTTCCGCAAAACGAACAAAGCCTAAGTCTCCAATGGAGTCATCGAGCTATCGTGACCTTCCTAAAGATGAATTACCCAAAAGAAAGCTAATGGATTACTAAGTCCAAAGACTTAGCACGAATCCTCCCAAATCCTACCAATTGTAACTTGACACTAAAATTTAATCCATTTAAATATGCAATTTTACTCAATTTGAAGTCGCCACTAATCAATTAGGGTTAATTATAAACTCAAATAAAGTATGGGAGGATACTTTACTTTTGCGAATCAGAGATTCAATCAATCCAGGGATATGGTTACACTAGATTAATTTAACACCATTCGGTGCATTTTCGTTTTAATTTCAAAAATATTTTGCAAGCAATCTTGATTAGTTTTGACCTAAGCCACTAACATACAAAGGGTAGTCATGTTGGTGCACAATTAATAAAATAACATTCAATAAATCCAAGTGATAAATTGTAAAAAATTATACTAACCCTAAGCAAAACAAACTACGACTTTATTAAGGTTTATTCTCTAAAAAAACCTACAAAATGTTAATTAAAATTGCATGCCCTAAACATGATTTCTAAATGATATGACTCCTAATCTTTTTATTTTTTTGAATGTTAATTATATGTAGTCTTAATCTAAATTTAATATGCATGATTTCTATTCTCATGACATGTGAGACGCAATTCATATGACATAACTTGAACCATCACAATATGTGTGCAATCTAATTTACGTGATCCTAAATATGCATGTGCTACATAATAAACAGTGTGGTAATTCTATGTGCATGCATGTTCTTTTTATGATTTTATTTTTTATGGCTTTTTTATTATAATCATATTTACTATATTATCTTAAAACTAAGGAACAACTAAATCTATCTGAACCATGAAATTTCCTACATTCCTATATTATCCTAAAAATGCAATTCTAACATGAAATGCAATCTGACCTATTATAATGCAATTCTTATATGAAAATCTTTATAAGAAAATTTACTAAAAATTAACACAAGTAATGTAATTAGCCACATAAAAGATAATTCACCCCAATTCAGGATGGAAAATCACAATACTTAAAAATCTAATCCGATGCCTATCATCTCAATATTTATGATCATTGTGACCCTCAATACGACAATTTTCATAATTGTATAATGTCTAACAAAATCACCAATCATGATTAGAAACAAATAATTGTAAATTAAGTAACAAAATAACCAACTTAAACTCGGATGAAGAAATTATCTAGATCAGAAAATTTACTTCTGAAAAGTAGGACCGGTGAGGAAGCGATGCAAGGACGAGGACGAGTTCACAGATTGACGATTATTAACGCGTGGTGCTTACATCCATGGTCGACCCGGCACAATTCGACAATGATAGGAGAACCGAACAGGCCAATGATGACTTGGAACTTCAACAGTGGCACCCAACTCAGCTGGCAACAACAAGCATCAACAATTGGGGATTATTGCTTGCTGGAAAATTGCTAACCACCTGAAGCCCTACAAAAAAAGTTTGACAAAAGGTTTGTCCAGCACGTGTTAAGCTGCTCGCTAACAATGGGAGAAACTCTCTGGATTGCAAGTGGTTTGCCGGAAAGTTTGCTGGAAGCCTAGAATGGTAATGTGCTGCGGACACTGCTAGAAACTTGATGGACGTCTGTGATGGCTTCTGGAATGCAAAGCACTGCGACCAAAAACGCTTGAGCAAAGTCAATCACGATGATTGGGGGCAGGGCTGGTCTGTCGGACGGGAATGCAAGGATGCCAGGGAACTCATCGACATGGCTAAAAGGAGTCTTCACAGGGCCATATCAATAGATAACAGCAGCATCGCCAGAGTTGCGAGTTGCATTAAGAAGTTGGTGGCCGTAATGGGAGACTGCAACAAATTTCCATCCCTCCCTCTGTGTTACTCATGAGCACTCGCAAATTTCTTTAACTCTCTCCCACTTCCCTTCAACGAAGCCTCACGAGCACTTTGCAAATTTCTCTCTCCCTTAAATGAAGCCTTTCACTCCTATTTATAGAGAAAAAGTTTGTTTTGCAAGGAAGATTTTTCAAGATAATTGCATATATTCACTCAACCGCTGATGATTATCTACCAAAAAGAGGGGATACGCTCAACAATTAAAATTTAAAATCTTTCAAAATCTCCCTCCACAACCGAATTGTTTTATTTTATTAGCCATTTTTTTTCTATTTTCTCTTTTCTATTTTCTATTTTTTTAGAACAATTTTTTTTAAGAACAGATTCAAATTGGATAAGTTTGGTCCTAAATGCAATGTTATGAAATGCTTCATTTAATTTTGATATTTTTATATGACAAACGAGTAAAATAGTCAAAATTTAGGTGTCAATAGGGTTGGCTGTCAGCTTTTGGGGTAATTAATCTCTCGATGCAGGGGCATCTTACCGTTGGCAAAATTGCTTAAGAGCTTTTAATGTTCGGGCTGGGCTAACGGCATCAAGTCAGCGAGGCCCATAAATGTTAATTTATTTAGAGGCCCTAGGACTTGTTGAGCAATAACAAAAAACCATACGAGCTTTGTGGAGCCGCACTTGATTTTGTTGGTTTAGCTGAGCAAGTTCCATTTGCTAGCTCCGTAAAAAGTTCAAATACGTGATTAATCAAGTTAAAGTGCACTGTTACTCTCTTATAAATCTGGGGTTAATTAAAAATAATTTAGGCTCCATTCATTTTGCAAAAAATGAATGATTTAAAAAATATTTTTAAAAAAAATTGATTGTTTGTTTCGCTTGAAATAATTAGTTGGTTCAAATTGTTTTCATTATCAACAACAATTTATTTTTCTAATATTTCTGTGAATGATGGATATTATTTTTGTCCATTCAATTTTCTAATTGATACAAGTAATCAATTTTTTGACAATATCTTCAAATCATTCAAATTTCGCAAAACAATGTACTTTTAGAATAATTAAGGCTAGGATATAACCTTGGCCGCAATAGGCAATATTTATTTTTAAAATTCCTGTTTCACTGTGCCAAACCATTGAGAAAATAGTTGTTGCTTTTTGGTGAAGGAATGGTGAATCAAAAGTTGGATTGCATTGGAAGAAGTGAGATGTGTTAAAAATGAGAAAAGATTTAGAAGGAATGGGTTTTAGAGATTTAATCTCCAACAAAGCTTGACTAGGGAAACAAGCTTGGAGGTTAACTTAAAATTCATCATCTTTATAGTGCTAGATCTTGAAAGGAATTTATTTCCCTCAACATTCCTCTTGGAACGCAAGGAGATGCTCACGACCCTCATGGGGTTGGCTAAGCATTTTAATGGGCCTTGAAACAGTCTTGTATTCAATGATGTGGTCAATAGGAACAAGTGAAATATAAGTATTCAAAAAGATAGATGACTCAGAAGAGGAATCATTGGAGGTCCGCCAAAATTATGGAGAACCAACAAAAATTGCTGAGTTGATTTTGAAAGAGTAGAATCGATGGGATGAACAGACACTTCACCATCTGTTTGATGTCCAAATTGTTAATGAAATATTAACAACAAACCCACTGGGGAGCGAAAGCACACAAGACAAGTTAGTATGGACAGAACAATTACCATCCAAAACACAAAAAGGCAAGCATCAACATCTACTCAGCCACCCGCGAGCTTTGGAACAAAATTTGGCACACAAAAACTCCTCCCAAAGTCAAAATACTCGCATGGAGTATTTGTCAGAACACTGTCCCTACTAGAGAAAGCTTATTTAGAAGACATATTCTACCTGAACTTACATGTCCAATCTGTAAAATAGAAGCCGACACAGTAGAGCACCTATTCTTGCTATGTTCCTGGACTTCACGGATCTGGAGTAACCCTACATTACAAATTATAATCTCAAGGCAAGGATTGTCAAGAATTGATGTTTGGAAACAGCAAGTCAGAGTGAGAATAGAGCACTCGCCTTCCTTTAAGATATTGCGTTATCTAAAGGCAAGATGTGACTTGTTTTTCGCAACCAACGTCCAAATCCGATTCATATGGTGGAATCGGCACACAATATGCTCAATAATTAGAGATGATGGAATCCTGAGCAATCAATGAATCAATTGGAGAGGAGGAACTTATCCCGACGTTGGATTCCACCAAAGGGACGAACTTTAAAGGTGAATTGTGATGGATCGTATGAGGAAGGAGAGACTACCGGAGCCATAGCTTGCGTCATTCTTGATGAGTCAGGGAATCTCTTGGACGGAGCGGTCAAAATAGTATCGGCGTCTTCTGCTCTACAGGTAGAAACCCTTGCTTTGCTTGAACCGCTCTCTCCTCGCGTCCAAAAGTGAAGAACAGATGGAACTAGAGTTAAATTGTTTGGCGTTAATTGATCTGGTGAAGAGCGCAGATCACTTCCCTTGGGAAGTCAGTGTGCTTTTCGTGGGGGCTCGTGAATTAATGGGCCATTTTTCTAATTTAATGATGGTCCATCGGAGCAGAGAGAGTAACTGAGTAGCAGATTGGGTTGTCAAGGCCCGAAAACTTAACCTTTACTTCTTAATTGGGTAGCCACCCAAAACACACCTCCTTTCCCCCAAGCCACTCTGGGACTTACTTTGTCTTGATGCTCCTGGTAAGTTTTTTTTTTTTTTTTTTTTTTTTTTTTTTTGGGGGAACAGAAAGGAAATAGCTATTGATGGGAAACAATATTACAACCTGCTGCTAAAGCATCCGAAAGAAGAAGATCAAAGAGAGGAGGGGGTGAAGGTTGGCCAAATTAGATAAAAGACAGCCCTTACTATGGAACTTTTGCGGCCTAGTCTGCTGCAAAATTAGCTTCTCATTTGCAAAACCTAATTCGAAGATGAGAGAAGCAACGAAAGAGAGCGGCAGCTTCAACGATCAGGGTATGGATTTCCCATGGAGGGTCAAGCTGATTGTTGATGGAGTCGACCAATAGAAGACAATCCGAATCAATCTGGAGAGGGGCTTCAAGTTTGCCTTGCTGTAAGGTTAAATGTTTAAGAATGTTTCGATTCAATAAAACTTCCTTTGACAAGGGGGAAAAAAAGGGTGCTTCTAGAATGATTTACAACTCCTGTTGAAGTTAGAAGAACATTAAAAAATCCTCTCGAAAAGTTAGAAATGAGAAGTGATTCACTTTTCTACTAAAGGTTCGCATTTATTCTCGTCTCCTATCCCCCTCTTTCGGGTAAAAATAAATGAAAAAGCAGCCCTGACCGATTTGGCTCCTAAATTTATACTACGAACAATTGGTCCCACTAGAAATTCGGTCTTCAACTTGTTTTGAATAGTTTTTACTTTTTTGTTTATCTTTTTATTTTGTCTAGAAAAAGATAGTTATATAAGAGAAGGGTTTTGAATTTGGAAAGTCTAAGGAATCCATCAATGCCTTAATTATTATGACATAGATCAATCACATGGTATCATTTTCTAAGGGTGCAATTTTCATAAGATAGATTTCAGGTTCTAAATTTGAAACTTACTCATTTTTAAAAAAATCGCCCCTCTGATAGAGAGAATAAGTACAAAAAAGGCATAGTTTCTTTCCACTTTATTTTCATTTTGGTTCGTGAGAAATTCTAGATGTTGCTAATCACAAATCCTTGTCAAACCGTCTGTACTATTTTTGTGTCTATACTATGTTTGTGTAAAGTTTCCATTGGTGTATAAAACAAAACTAGAAATTTCTTATGCTCACATTATTATTAGTTTTAGTCATCCAAGTATTTCCAAATACACTACATATAATTTAATACAAAATTCGCTGTAAAAGCGATTTAAGTATATACCTAACAAGTCAATCAACTCTCCCAAAGAACTACGTCAGCCTTTTCAGCAATAGCATAAAACTGCACTACAAAGTGAACTCATGTAAATTAATTGGCCACGCTTTGACATTTTCAATTAGGCTGGTAGGGAGAAAATTGGCCACGCTTCAAAATTATGATGTAGCTTAAATTAAATGGAATTTATAGCCTACCTTGAATTGAATATCGCACAGATGGGGCTGAGGGATTAAATGACACGTCTAACTATTTGATATATGAAATGCATGTTTTCACATGCAAGATTCGACATGCGAACCCATGGAAAGTAATGTCTAACTCGTTAAATTGCGCAACTAATTTGAAGGGTTTAAGATCTTAGGATTTATAAATTATGATGTAGCTTCAAACCGGGAAGAAGTAATTCATGGCCCATATCAAAGAAGTTTAAATTGTGGAATAAAATCCAAACATTACATGACAACTAGACTTTAGTAATCACATGACATGTTTGAACCTTGTAATCGAAAGAAATATACATATCCCTCATTTTGAGGTTCCTTAGCCTGCGCTTATCGCCGACAATCACAGTCAATTACAACTAACGACAGGTGTGTGTAACCAAAGACAAGACATGATGCACGAAGATGGAAAGAGTTACATTATCCCTCATTTTGAGGTTCCTTTATTCAATGCATGACTCACTTGAAATTGTTCTTATAGCGACGACATGTAGATATCCTTGTGATTTCTGTCTCTCTCTCTCTACTTTTAGTTTGATTAAGCTTTGTGAGCGTATAGACGGACGGGGAGTCCTTTGGCGGGCATCGGCATTGGGTCAACGACGATCTTCTCGTCCGGAAGCAGCTTCTCCCACTTGAACCTCTTCACCAGGTTGTGCATGAACACGAGTATTTCCAAGCGAGCGTACTCCTTCCCCGGGCACATCCTCGGGCCACCCCCGAACGGCACGAAAGTGTATGGCGCTGGCCCAGCCCCTTCGAACCGGGTCGGGTCGAACTTTTCCGGCTCAGGGAAATACTCGGCGCTCTTGTGGGTTGAGTTCGCGCTCCAATAGATCTGAGGGGAATCATTCGATACGGTGAGTCATTAGTTCAACGGTCGAATTATGATGAACAAACAGTCGATATAGGATGGGGTTGTGTTTACCTTCCATCCCTTTGGAATGGAGAAACCATTGAAGATGAAGTCGTTTATGACTTCCCTGAACCCGCCTTGGAGAGGAGGGGCGAGCCTCATGACTTCGCAAGCCACGTTCCACGAGTACTTCATCTTCTGAATATCATCCCAGTTCAGTAACTCACCCGGAGCTTTCGATTTCGCAATTTCCATTTGCTCTGTTTATCACCCGATTGCATACAAAGAGGGAGAGTCAGTACATAACTTCATATGTTAAACAATTTCAAATTAAAAAAAAAAAAAAATTGTCACATGGGGTGTCTGATTCACCAAATAGTTTGGTGAGATTAATTAATTAAATAATGATTAGAGAGTTTAAATGTAAAAAATCTCGTCCCAAAGAAAAAGTTCAAATGATTTTTTTTTATATTAACAAGTCAACTTTAAAGGTTTTATTTTTTTAATTGTAATTCCTCCAAAGAATCACCGTCTCCTTACCTATGTCTGTTACTTTATATTACTGGGATTATAATATTTGCGTGATATACATGAAAAAATAGACTAAAAAAGAAAATCTTACCCGTGTAAACTTGTTCATAGATTTCCGGAAGCTCAGCCAGATATTTCACGACAAAAGTACAAGCAGCGCTGGCGGTGTCGTGGCCACCGATCAGCAAGCCGAGGATCTTGTCGGCGATGTCGAGTTCGTTCATGTGCTTCCCATCCTCGTCCGTCGCCAAAAGCATGTGCGACAGTATGTCTTGCGTTGCCGAGGCCTTCCCTTCAGCCAGATCGACTTTCCTCTGCTTGATGATCACCCTCAGCTCCTTCCTGATGAAGTTGGAGGCCTTGATGGCGCGGTTGAATGGCGTTCCGGGCAGGTCGATGGGGATCGAGATGATGCCGGATGCCAGGAGCTGGAATGGGTCGGCGAACCGTGCGACGTGGCTCGGGTCCTCGACACTGAGGAACAGGCGGGCAGCGAGCCAGAAGGTGTAGCGCTTCGCGAGGGGGAAGACGGTGACCTCGTCCTTGCCCTCCCAGCCCATGGCGAAGTGCCGCCGGGCGATGTCGTCCATTATCCCGATGTACCGCTGCAGCGCCTCGGGCTTGAGGAAGTTGGGGAGCATCTTCCTCATCTTCTTGGCCTCCTCCTTGGAGGAGGTCTGGGTGGAGGAAGGGAAGACCTTGTTGACGGAGTTAGGCCACCACGCGACCACCAGCTTGTTCTCGTTGGAGAAGAGGAACTTGTTGCCGGCGGCACCGCAGAAGATGGCGGCCGGCTCCCCGAGGAGGGAAGTCTTGAAGACGTGGGAGGAGTAGCGGGCGATCCGGTCGAAGATGAACCGCTCCGGGTGGCCCTTCCACCCGGTGGAGAGGAAGTCGAGGCTCTCCCCGACGAACGGGAGGCCGATGCTGCCCGGGGGGAGGTTCGGGCCAGCGTAGTGGGACCGGTGCTTGTAGAAGAGGAAGAAGAGGGAGAGGGTGACGGAGGAGACGAAGAGGAGGAGGAGAGAGAGATAGAGGTGCTCCATTTTTTGGAAGGCTTGAGCAGGATTGGTGTGTATGAAGCCGAGGGGGGTACAGGCAATTTATAGGCAATTATGAAGCACAAGAGGAAAGTGTAGAGAGAGGGAGAAAGTTGCTACATGTGAATCAACAGAAGAAAATAGAAAAAAAATAAAAAAATAGAAAAATAGAAAAATAGAAAGATGAATGGAAAGATACGAACATGGTGGCAAGTGGTCAAATTTATAAATATGACTACCCAGCGAAGTCGCTTGAGAGTATCGAGATGATCTCTTGGACGTGTCCGGCGACCATCTCAATAAATGGTCTACACGCGCTCCGCTCTCGCGCGTGGGCATTTCATGCTTTCATTGGGTTACATACAGAGCATAATTTGACTAAGGCAATCACGATTTATTTGTTCCGGATCTTTGGCATAAAAAATAAGCTAGTTGAGAAAAATATTCTCCATCAATTAGAAGAAAAAAAGACACCTTCAAAAATGAGAAAGTAATTAATTTTTTTTTGAAAAGAGGAAATCAATTTCCTTCCTTTTCTTTCACTTAGACTAAGCATATTCTCTTCCATTGCTCTCCTTTTTAATTATTTTTGTTTTATTTGTCCTTTTCTTTTTTAAAATTTAATTTTTAATAATTTTTTTATTTTTATTCTTTATTTCTTTTTGTTTTTGTTTTTCCTCAGTTGGTCACTGCCACTGCGACCAACCACAGGTAAGTCCGTGCTCGTTGACGTATGACAAAGCTTGAGGCCTTGCCACAGAGGCCTTGCCAGACGCTTGTGGCAAGGCTCAACTAACCAAAATTTGGCGATCTCAAGCCTCATCAACCTTGGGCGAGCTTGCTCACTTGTGCCCAATGACCAATTAAGGAAGAAGGAAAAAAAGAAATAAATAAAGAAAGAATAAATATTTTTAAAATAGAAATAATTAAAAAATTGAATTTTTTTTTATAATTTTCACCAAGATTTCATTTTCAATACTAAATAACGAAAAAAAATATTGTCTAGTTATTTATAGGTTTTAGCTACACATTGACAAAATATATCATATTCATGAAAAATAACTTATTGGAAAACATTTTTTGAATAATGGACGCGAAACCAATAGAGCCTAGGCTTCATTGTATCATCGGAAATAAATGATTCGAAAAACATTTTTCTAGAAGTTATTACTTGCATTACTTGAAATAATTTATAGATAAAAAAATTTGTATCAACAATAATTTATGTATGAACATTTTTGTGGATGATGCAAATATTTTTTATTTATTTATCTTCATAAATGATATAGACAATCATTTTTATGAAAGTATTTTCCAAATCATTCAATTATCAATAAACAAGCGTGCCCTAAAAGGGAAAGTGATAAAACCCTAAACACATATATTGGCCAATGTAAAATAGAAATATGAATTGGCGTTTAATTTAAAATGAATTAGATTGATTAACTTAAAAATGGGGGAGGAAATTTTTGGTACCTTTGATATTTGTAATCACTGAAATTCAGAGACTTGTCTCATGCCCTAGAAGAAAACGATGATCAAATTAAATAAAATCGCAATTAGACTCTGTTTGTTTTGCTGAAAATCAATGATTTGAACAACATTTTACTAAAAATGATTGCCTTTATCACTTACAAAAATGAATGAATAAAAAATATTTTCATCATCTATAAAAATATTTAGACATAAAATTATTGCCAACAATAAAATTATTTTTTTATTGCTAATTATTTTAAGCAATACAATTGTTAATCTATACAAAAATATTTTTTAAATCATATTTTTCGTGAAATAAACAAAGCCTTTATGGCTTGAAATAAAATGACCCAAGATATATACATAAATAAGCATCTACATAAGTTGGAACGATATCAATTTGTATCGAATCGCTTTTCTAATTATTTTTACTGAGGTGAAATAGTCAATTAAATATAATATCATTGATAGGCACAATAGTCATGGAAAAGGAAAGTTGCTGTGGAAAAAATAATAATAATAATAACAACAATAATAATAATGGAGTGGGAGCCGTACATGCGAGCGTGCGACTCGTGTTAGCAGGCCAAACAAGGAAAAAGGGGGAAGAAAGGCTCATCTTATGGGACTGTTTGACCACTTCGGCTGGCGGGTTGACTTTTGGTTCCCACGCGTCAGCGTACCAAGTACGACCTGAGCTGCTGAACACCAGTGGAATAACTCCACCTGTAGGTTTGGTAAGTGCCCTCTTTTTAATTTTTAATTTTTTTTGTAATTTAATTATGTTGTGTGTTGTCGAAACAACAGCATTAAAAAGATGAGAGAGATGAAAAGAATCAAAATTGACTAAGTGATTAGGCGTATGATCCGCGATTACACATCACCTTGTCCCATTTCTTGACAGGCATCGCGAATCCTGTGCTCAAATCGAGCTTTCCTGTCACATGATTCAAAAGGGATGTCCACTCGGGTATTTATATTATAAAGGTTTCGTGCATATTCTATTTGTTTCGTGAAATAACATCATTTTTTTAGAAACGATTGTTTGTATCGCTTATAAAAATAAATAAACAAATATTTTTATTATTCATGAAAATGTATGTTGTCGATATTAAAATACATTTAGGATCTGATGGCACACCATGGGGATGGCAACGAATAATGACAGTCGTTTTTCCCCTTTTCTTTTCAAACCGAAAGATCACCACCACCAGACCCCGAGAACGCAGGGCGTTTCGATAGGGATTGAACGTTGGCAATTCATTCCCCCACCGCCGGGTGTAGTTAGGGTTTCTCTCCAGGGGGTGGGGTCGGAAATCCGCACAAGGGTGGAGGACAAGGACAGGCAACTACTTGCATGGGCTTTCATTTAATCTGGTCAGGAAGAACCTAGGATAAAAGAGTTGACGAAGAATAGAGGTTCTTGAATTTATCGGGAGTTAGAATAGAAATCTCCTCACCACAAAATAAAAAAAAAAAAAAATTCGTATGAATCTACTTGTGCGCATAGTGATTTCAGGGGCTCCATACCATAAAAGAATAAAAAAAATCACAAGCCGCCACACCCTTACCAACAAAGAAATTAGGGCAAGATTGAGAATTTTAGTAGATTTTCGAAACTTGAAGGAGCCATTAGGGTGAAATCCATGGCTGGCTTTTGACGTGCCTCCCAATATAAGATTTTGGTGATGTGAGATTTTTTTTTTTTTTTTTTAGTGACAAGAAAATTTGTTTTGGGAGTAAATGTGGCCTGTGTATATGGGATTGTGAATTTTCTGCGAGACAAAAAACTAATTTGAGGGGTAAATACCGAATGGATATATCGGTTTAAAACTTTTCGTGACACGAAACTTAGTTTGGGGTGAATGCAATATAGGTGTTTTGGCTAGAAATTTTTTTTTTCTTGTGGCACATAAATTAGTTTAGGGTAGATGTGGTGTGAGCATATTGCTTGGGGATTTTTTTGTTGTATTAACTTTAATTTTCATAAGCTGGATTGATAACTAGACATGAGTGTTGTAATTGAAAAATAGACCTGTCAAAATGGATTATAGACTCATTTCTTAATTCATATATAATATTTGAAAAAAAAATCATATTTAATGGATGAATTGTTATATGTGTTAATGGATCATAAATAAGTTTAGAATAGTAAAGTACAAAGTAACATGAGTATGAAATAGGTTCACAACTTACTTATACCCAACCTACCTTTATGAATCTTTTTCGATCTTGCGCTCGCTCAGCTCAATCTCATATCAGTTTGGGTATGCATTTTCCTAAATTGGATTAAATATAAAAGTATTTTAGAAATATGAGTCGGGTCAGGTAACAGTCAATAAATTTGTATTGTATGAAAATGAGTCAATTTGAGTTGGACCAAAAAAGATACACAAATTAAGAGAGTCCAATTTCTTGGGGGACATCGTGTGTTTAATGCTTATACAGTAATCCAACATCATTATACGGCTATTTAACACACTCGCCAGTCAAATTGTGCTATTGAATAATTTAGTTTTCGTTACATCGATGATCCGTGCAATCTCGCAAAGAGATAATGCACCTAATTCAATGAATCAATTACGTTGGTAAAAAACAAGAATAGACACGTATCATTATAAGACGACCTTGCTTGTCGCTGTACTCAATACAAGGAAAAGAACAATTTTGTTAGGTGAAGTTTGGTTCCCGAAATTAACGTTGTCGACCGGGAAGAGAGCAGTGTCAAGGAAATCGGATATGCCCATGTGAGCAAGTAATCATGTCTTGATTTCCTAAGCCTAAGTTTGGTCCGGAATTTATTCATTCATTTATTTATCTATTAATTAGGGACCTTGAAGAAGTCAAGAAGCCAATTCAAGGAGTAACTTTTTAAGAAATTGACTCAAAAAAAAAAAAAAAAAAATTCACCAATGAAACCTACTTTTTCAGACATAGAAGCAACAGCAGTTGCTGCATAAATTTGAACTTGACCTTTGGTGATGTTGTGACTTTTGACCGACATGAAAAGGTCTAATCGAGTTGGCTACTTTGATACTCAACCTCGACCCGACTTCATTTGAATACCTGTGAAGCTTCGCTGCTGGAATCAAACTAGAATATGACTACACGAAGTATTCAATTAATACGCACCGACCGCCGGCATCTTAGCATGATTACGACAATGATATGCTCACTCAGACAGGCTCGGATACTAGTTTCGAAAGTGCAACAAGAATGAAGAGAAAGTTTCTCCTTATGTAGCGTGTGCTTTATTATGAGTCGATGTTTATGGTACGTGTTACTATGTGTACTACTTGATTAGCTCTTGAGTAAACCATTATAAAGAGAAAATGATACAAATAGTTCATAAATTTTTAATTTATTTAATGGGTTCATGAACTTTAGCCTCGTGTTTAATGTGGTTTCTGAATTTTTAATTTGTTTAAAGTGACTATTGAATTTTTTGTACATATTCAATTTAATCCTTGAAATATATGAAAATATTCAATGTTGCCCATAATCTTAAATTAATGGAATGAGTACATTGAAGTTATTCATACAATTTAGTGAGCACATTGAACATGCACCAAAAGTCAAAGGACCATATTGAACAAATTAAATTTTAGAAACCACATTGTACATTAAACCAAAATTTATGAACCATTCTTGTCATTAAACTCGAGTGGTATTTTTCTTCATCAACTCTTGGTAGCTTTAGGTTTGGTGGGTTATAACACCACCCACATTTATAAAGGTCACAAACTTAGATGAGAACTTATCCACATTAAATTTTGGGTGCTACTTGACTCCTTTGTATTTCTAAGTAAAAATATAAGAATATCATATATGCAAGTTAAAATCTTTACAAAACTAATAGGTCAGTATAGCGCATAGCATTGATCCGATTCTCCACGCGATCAAGTACAAATGATTCCATGTTAGGCCCCACTTTGGGATACTAGCTCAACTCTCAACTATATTCGAGGTCGATGGAGTAATTTCATAGCTCGAGGTTTACCTACCTAAGATGAGCCGCTTCACCATAAATAAATAAATAAATGAGCAAAGTACATGAATGCTAACTTAAGTTGAGGTTTCAGAAATAGCCCAAGTTAATATAGGCCGAGTCCAGTGAAAAAGGGACATGCAAGAAGAGCGGGCGGGCCCATATGGCATTTCAACCGTGCCAAGTTTCTAGAGATTTGTTTGTCATCTTAATTACGTGAGGAAAATCCTAGAGTTAGGTTGAAAAAAGAAACACTATTCTACTTAAAATCACAGCAAACTTATTTTTGGTCCCACTATTTTTTTTCTTGGGTAACCCCCCCCAAACAAATTGGTCACCACTTGCCGTTCCTAATTTGGCCTCGGTTTATTTCCTTCTGGAGTTGGACTCTAAGGTTTCTACACGGCTCACTCCATAATTAATTCGAATCGAAAGAGCTGGAAGATATTGAGGAGAAAGGACATGAAATAAATGAAAGTTCGAACCAAAGTTCGCAGCAATAGATATATTTATTTCAAGACGTGGGTCACATACATATAAGTGTCCTCCTCCTCGCTCCTGGCCCTCTTGTCCTTGGAGATGGAGGGCACGCACATCGACAGTACAGTCTTTTTCACGCGCAAATAAAGAAGAAATGAGAAGAAGTTGTTGCAAGGAGAGTCACCCAGCACTTTCTTTTCTTGCCCCAACAGTCTGGCGTGGCTACTGATAATTACTGATAAGACATGATCACGACAGGGAGCTACCTAATTAAGCATGGCCTAATCGCGTCTAATTGTGCGGCGACCGAGTAAATCCGCCGTGGGGCGAGGGAGAGCTGGACGGTCAGTCCTGCTGAGGCCGTTTCTTGTTGGACGGCAGACAGAAATCTTCATGCTCACGACCACATTTGTGTCTGAACTGTCCACATTAATAAGTGTCTTCGATGCATACTTGGATATCTGAAATAAACACAGCAACATATATGAGGTTTTATGATCGATAAAACTTTTGCATGACTGAATGAATAGTTTATAATCTCGTTTTTAGGGTTCAGGAATGCATTATGATGAATCTATGGTAACAAGTGATATAATGATTGATTAGTGATATCTTTCTGCAATATACGAATATGTTATGTATGATATAATTTTTGGGATGAGTGCAATTGAAGTCCTAAAGTGTCGCGAACTAGAATTAAATCAAAAATCTTTCAACAAGTGCAAAAGGTGAGGAGCTGCGAGCACTTTGCCTACCCTTGTCGACATAGTTGGAGGCGGCTTAAGCCCTCATAATAATTTTATTTATTATAAGGAGCAAACAATGTCTTTGGTCATTGTCGTATTTTTCACTAACAGAATAGCCACATAGAAAACAGAAAGCAATAAGAAAAAGCCACATCAACATTTTCTTGTTGCTAAAATTGGACAGAACTAAAGGAGGTACCTCATTGCACAAATTTGGACAAGTTTTAGGATTTAATTACAAAAATTAAAAATTTTAAGACTTAATTACATTTTCTTGATGATTTTTGAAATTTCGATTGGAGTTCTCCTTAACAATACCAAATGATAGAAGGGTTCAATTTTCTTTCTTACTTACTTCTTTTTCCAGAGATCTAAGAAGATTTGTCCATCCCATACTAAACTGACTTGGGTAGGTAGGTTGCAAAAGAAAATACCAACTTTACAGAAAGAAAATTCTTAATATCCTATCATTGATCAGATCATAAAGGGCTTTCAACCATGAACATGGCAAACTGAGGCCATCAGAGAATCAAGACAACGCTTTCAAACTATATACCGAAGCTATATAAATAACTGCTAAATGCTGAAAAATGGGGAAAGCTAACTTGATAGATCCGAGAAAGCATCTTATGAATCGGTGATGTCACTCTTAAATATAATGCAGACGCGAATCAACAAGTCACGAGTTATTTTTTTTTTTAGATTGGGAGAAATAACGAACTCGGTGATACCTCTCGGCTTTCGGGATCGGAGGATCCATCCTCTCTGGTGATGATGAATATCGCCATGGCTTTCGGCGAAGACGGCACGACTGTCGACACCTCGCTCAAAATATTATTCCCCCAGCAGCTCATCATCTGCAATGTCTCCTCCGACCGAATAAGCATATTCCCTCCCCCCTTCGTTATGGTAACCTCAATGACCTTCTCTGCTCCTAAAACAACCTCATGCTATAATATGCCAAACGTATAACCATAACCAACATAATCAAAATACAAATGGAGACAGAATTTGTCCCAAAAAAAAGCACCAAAAGCGCTTACCTCTCAAGAATTTACGCAAGAGATCTGGCGACCCTGCAGAATGATGAATCTTTGAACCAAGAGTAAGCTCATGCCAAGACAGATCTTGCGAGCAAACGGACAATTTCATCTCCATCGACGAGAACCCAGATAAGAGATCTTGAAAGGGGTCAGCAGCTCTCGTTGAAGAATGCTCAACGCTGTGATTACCATATTTTTGGTTGTACAGAGACAGGTCAGTCGCTACAGTAGGGCGATCATCTCTCTCATCACCGTCTGCCAACACGGCGACTTGTTCCTTGAGGTCACAACTTGCTTCCAAGTTCCGCAATATTTGGGGTTTGATGAACCATGGAAGGGGAAGTCCACCGATGCGGGTCGATTCCTGGCGCGTCCAAGGCTGGAGATAAAATGGAAAGAGCTTTTGAATGAGGCGTTGGACACTGGATCCGAGGAGCTTGCTAATGATGCTAGCGCTCTCATTTGAGACTGATACGGAGTTAAGGACCAAAGAATTCGTAGGTTGAGGAGTTCTCTTCCTCGAGCCTTTGCGTTTTTGCATGGGTTCAGGTCGTCGTCCTTGCCGGCGTGGGTGTTGAGCAGACATGAGACGAAGAGAAATGGAGAGGAAGAGGGTCAAGAGGAGGAGGAAAGAGAGGAAGAGGAGCTCCATCTCACTGTTCTCCATGTGGGGATGGTGCGAAAGGAGGGAGATGGAAGAGATGCAGCGTTTGTGCAGCAGAACTTGGATACAACTTTGTATGACTACACTTGGTTTTATGAGTTTTGGAGAAGTATTATTAAGTCACAGCATCTATATATTGTGCATCTAAGAGCGAGTTCTATCTAGTTGTTCCAAATAACTTAAGATAAAACCAGGATGGAGCAAGAGCTGGTCGATTAATCGCTTCTTCTTTTGTTCTTTTATCTTCATCCCAAGCTTTCGGCAACACTTATGCTCATGAGTTTCCGTTCATATGTTTCTCAATTGTCTCAAACAAGTACAAAAATGTCACAACACGCCGTAAAATTGATATCATAACGAATTCTTTATAACCACATGTAAAATGGTCGTAAAAAAGTCGGTGTGGTACACAGTCTACTGTACCTTGAGTTTCCCGAGTCACTCAAGGTTAGCTCATGAGGCCAGAGGGGGTGCATATATCACACATTGTCCTTACTAGTTGAGGTCTGAAGTTCAGGATGGACCTTTTAAAGCCAATCCCCTCAAAAAAGGTTATGTCTAAGTTTAATTTTTATAATAATGTTAATATCATGAAAATCCTAAGTTGATAAAGCTTGGGAGTAGACACTTATTTTTCATCAAGATTTAAGCAAATTTTGATCGGAAGTCAACCTAGTTAAAATCATGATCCAAGGATATAATTGGGTTTTGCTCTTTCTAATGACATCCAATTCACTCAAATAGGACAGCCGGATTGTTGGACATTGTGCTTTCTAACCGTACCCGTCATGGAGTTGAGTAAATCGTGATTTTTGTGGATCAGTTGATGAGATAATGTTGATATGGCCATTGGCTTACCAACGCCTCCACATCCACTTAAATCGGAGTTATTTCAAGGAAAATATCATGATTTTTCTCGTCAACCCTCCACTTATTCAATTTGCAGAAATTTACAATCTCGACACTTGTAAAAAAATAGTGCATATTTTCAAAAATTTTGAATTGCAAGCCTCCCATGAATGTAAGAATCAGAGTTAATCACATATAGAAAAAATTGGTCAAAGATTTTTAATAACTGGCTATTTAATGAAGAAGTTGAATCTTGAATTCTTGGGCAGTTAATTGGTTATTAACAGAGTCGTCTCGTCTAAGGAAAATCGGAATCAGTAATCCTTTAATTGCAACTGTGACATGGTCTTCTCAGTTGAGAAGGGATTGTACTATCTGGAAACTGATGGTGAACATAGGCTAAGTAAAATCAAACTGTTATTCGGTCAGCTTATTGTTCTTACCTTCTGATGTTTGAGTTATTGAGAAAAATGAGTTAATAAAAAAAATTTCATAATCAACATAAAATTTATAGTATTCTTTTTATAATCAATAAAAAATCTATAATTAGGAAAATGATTTTCTATATAGAAATCAAAAATCGTTTTCCAAAATACAACTTGATCCATTGCTTGGACTTAAGACCCCGACAATTGGGCATGGGAATTCATACCTATGCTAGGATCCTCGATGGTCAAGCTCGGATCCACAGAGGTTAGGCCTAAACCCCTCGAGGCCAAGCTTTGGACCTTACTACCTTTGTGCAAGTCCCCATTAGCCGTGCCCTGATACTTGGCTCCCTTGTCAAAGTCATTGGCATCCCAAGTGAGTCTAGGCTAGAGCACTATTGGGATGGATGACTTCTAGAAAATTGTTTATGTGAATGCCAAAAGATAAAAACCGTGAGACTCGGTATGAGATTAACTAAAGCAAACAATACATTGAGTGAGTTAATTTGGGAAATGTTTGGCAGCGAACTAGGTGGAGACTAGTGGGCCTGTAACACCCCGGTCCAACGAGGGTAGGGAATAGTCATTAGAGCCAGAGGACCTAGATAAAAAGCCGGTGTTAGATGGGGTGCTCATAGGAGCTAGAGGGTTTGAACAAGAAATGACTCTTGACAAATTTCTAGTATGACAAAAGTGGTAAGAATGAATTGAATTGTGTTCTGAATAGGGGGAGAGCGATTATGATGCGCACACGCGCGCACTCATGTGAAATCTAGAATTAACTTATGGATGCGTCTTTTGACATAGAAGCAATCTCTGCTTTGGAACTCCAAAGTTAAGCAAGTCTATGCTAGAGTTTTACTAGTATGGGTGACCTCTTAGAAAAGTGCATTTTTGTACCCAAAGGATAAAATCGTGAGGCTCAGTATAGTACGGATCAAAGTGGATATCATTTCAAATGAGTTGATCCAAGCATATCATAAGGACCTTGGTAATTGAGCCTAGTCCCCAATACTTGAGCTAGTGTCCTTGGCTTTTGGGCTAAGCACAGGGACCAAGCCAAGTGCAACACTTGGATTTTTCTAAATTCGGTGCTAGTACTTATGATATAAAGTTAAGCATTAATTAGCTTGGAATTTTAGATGGCATGCATGGAGTCTCATGTAGGTCATTAATTTTGTGATGTACAAAAAGTGCGAAGGATGAATTTTTGCAACCATAGTCGCCCGGAGTGTGATCTTCAAAATTAAATTGATAGACATTAACATATACGTTGATTGTGTAGATGTCAGTGATTAACAATTGGCTTAGTAACTATTGATGGGGAACGATATGTGTCAGTATAGGCACTAGATAGCTTTCAAGTTTTAAAATTTATTGAGTTAAGATCTCCTAGCATTCGTTATATTTCACTGACTAGTGGGTTCAAAATATTTTTCTGTTTTACCTAGTATTTAGAATAGGCACTAATTTTCTTTTTATGTGCTAAAATCCTAGACGTCTTAGTAACCTAATAAAATTTTTATTTTGGGACCATATGAATGAGACATTTGTCATTTTTTAATTTGAATACTTCTCACTCAATTTTAACCTAGGGTTTTTAACCTAGTGCTAAAATTGCTTTTAAACTAAGTTAAACATTCTTATTCCTTTGTAACTCATGTAAGTTTTCCAAGTATATCCCCTCTTGATTGTATGAAATCTTTATGAACAACCAAACTTCAAAAAGAATTCTAACTTCCTTTTGCAAAGAAAAATACATCTCCCATCACTTTCCTCTTTTATTTTCACTTCCCAATCTCTCGAGTAAAAGTAAGGGTCCCACTCTTGTGTTGTTGAAGCTTTAATTCACCTTTCAAGAGGGTACAAGGTGGTCAAGGTTTTGGGTTGTCTAATTCTTTATTTAAGATAAGTGAATCTCTAATGACTAACCTAAAAATGATCTACTTGATACTCTTGACTTGATTATTTGATGGTTGTTAATTTTAATTAAACTTTGATGTCAAGCCAGAAATTTTTTGATGATAGTCTGTTGAATTGTTGTGTTCATTTGACTCAAATTTATGAGTTTCTACATGCCTAGGTCATAATTAATCAATGTCCATAAGGCTCAATGGTAAGTTAGTTGAAAGTGTGGAAATGGTAAACCAAACCTAAAAGTGATATTTTTGGTAGTTTGACTAAATTATTGATTTACTAGCTAAGTGTTGTTGAAAAATCATGTTGTCAATTATTTGACTTATCAATTCACATTGTTGATAATCTGGAGTGTTCTTTTTTTTTTTTTTTTAATGACCCAGGAACCGCGCACCGCGCACCGTACCAACGGGGGATGGGGGTAAAGCCTGGGGCCCCACGTAGGACCCGGGATGACAAGCATCTCCGGAGAGTAAACCCTCTCCCTGGGGCCCCATGGAGGACCCACCATCCCCGTGGAGTGTTGATGTTCAAGTTATCGATTATTATTATTATTATTATTATTATTATTTACTCTCTCCCTCCTAGAAGGGGTCAGTGGGTCCCCCCACGGTGGGGAAGACTTAACCAGCGGAGCCATCATGGCCGGTGGAGTGTTGATGTTCAAGTTATCGATTATTTGAGTTATTGATGTTCACATTATCGATTGTTCAGGTTGTCGATGTTGACATTGTGAATTCTATGAGATGTCAATCATAAAACTTGTTGATTTCCATATGAAATTACTAGTCTTTGACTATGTTATCATTGCTTACATAGGAAAGGCAAAGAGTAAAGTGTGTTACTCCTACTTATGTTAGTGATGAATGGAAAATGGTATGGCAATTATATTATGAAAATGAATTGCATAAGATTATCGCATGTACCGAATGTTGATTTTTTGATAATGGCTATACAAGAAATAATTAATGTGTGTGGATTTCACTGTTGATATAAGGAAGATCACAAGATTTGAGTATTATTATTTGCATTACTACTATATAAGTATTAAGTTATATTTCCATCACCCATATATTAGTAGTGATGATGCCCTATGTTGTGATGTTTTGTGAGTCAAAATGCCCTGTGCATCAAGATTTCTGTCAATTTTAATGCCTTGACATTGAGATGCCTTGTGTGTTGGAATGCCTTTGGAGTGTTCATGACATGTAAAAGTTGAGATGTCTCATATGTTAGGATGCTCCGAGTGTCAGGATGTCCCACGTCCATGGAGGGTGAGTCAAGGCCTAAGGTCAAGTCGAAAGGCATAGTCGATGGACAACATGGGAATAATTATGTACTACCCGTTGTTGGTCTCGAGGGATGGAGAGGGCTAGGTTAGCCGAAAGATGGTTATCAGCTCAAGGACGTAAAGTGCCTTTGCTTTTTCAAGGTAAGATGGGGGATGCCTTTTTAATCGAGATGAATTGCCAATGATTAGTATGATATATTTATATGTGCCCATTATTATTCATATGCACATAATGATGAACTATTCTATTATAGTTGTTCATCTCAATATGATATGTAATCATCTTATCGATAATCTTGTGCAATATTGCTAAATGCTTTTTATTGACATATTATGTTATGATAAGAAAGATGGTACATCCACTTACTCCTAATCTTTCATAGCTATTTTCTACTTGTCTAGGGTTATAATTGTTCGCATGTATTAGGTTGAGTGGTAAGATGACTCCTACCTTAAAATTAAATATTTAATTTATTGGGTTTTTGCTCGCTTCTTAAATTTTGAAAATTTGTAGGTTGGTTCCCCACCGCCACTGATTTTTGGAACCCTTGTGTATTTTGACTGTGAATACCAAGATGTGTTTGGACCCATTTTGGCAATAGGTTAAACTAAGTTGATTGTAATGGATTGACGTAGGGACACAAAAGTGGATCTCCAATTGATTAGTTTTTTTGGTACTTTAGTATTGATGGGGTGTTGGTTGAACCATTTAGGGGATTTGATGGTCCCCTGAATTCAACAATGATGATGGCATGTCAATGGGCGAGGTTGTCGATTTGTAGTTCAATAATGTGACTTTGTGCATGCAAGTTTTTGATGGAGTATCAACCAAACCTGACCTTCTTCCCAGGTACCTCTATTAATACTTGAAAGAGAAAAGATAAAGTAAAAATGAATATTACATTTCTTGTGCAATGTGCTTCCACATGCTTAATAATAGTACTAGTTTGAACAAAAGATCTTGTGTCGTGCGTGACATTCTGAGACATCACACTAAGCTTCTCAATGGCCAAGAAAGGGCCCGAGTTTTGGTGCAAATGTGTGACCTATTCATTGTACAGTCCCTCTTTCTAATTGTTAGTATGGAATGCATGCCATGTACGCTTCTGAAATTCTGAATCACAACCGACCAACTTGTAAATACACATGCCTAGGATTTCTATTGCCTAACGTGCCTTCCCTATCTATTCATTTTATGTATTGCCTTCTCAAGCATAATTTCATGTTCGTTCCACAATCTAATCCAGCCTTTCTTCATCACTTCATTCTCGCAAAAGTTTGTCGAATTTGCACCACAAATTTTGGGTTTTGGCATGCTACTGGATACCCTAGCTGGTTCTGTTTGACAATTGACATGGTACTGTTTCGGGAAATGTAATACTAGTTTTAATTTTGTCATTTTGTCACAGCACAGTTTATTTTTTCGTGAAATATCTCATACTTGTCTTTCAAGATTGGTCGATTGGGAAATAAAAGTGCATGTTATTTAGATCGGATCCTTAAATCACATCAATAATGCATGCCTCATTTAAAAAGTAAAATAATTAATATCATGGAAATTTACAAATTAATATATTTGTAATAAATTAAGTTTTTACCACAAAAATTTCAAACTAGTACATATATGACAAATTTATCATCCATTAATTTATGTTAAATTTTACGGAAAAATTATTGAGTTGAATGACATATGACAGTTGATGGACATAGCCGTTTGGGGTTTTATTCTTTAGTTTGTCACATGTATATTAGTTTATGATTTTTCGAGTTATTAATTCAATCTGAAGGAATTTAATTGTGGGTAAATTTGTCACAAATGAACCACTTTGGGGTTTGCTATGGTAATTTTTGTTTGAGATGAATTTGTCACTTGTGTATCATTTTAGGGTTTTTTGTGATATTAATCCAAAATAAAATAGAGTTTTCCTTTCCCAACAATTCCATTCAAATTTTGTATTTTGACCAAACATTTGAAGTTTTTATTTTTATTTTTATTTTTAAATTTCTTGGAAACTGACCTCTTGAAAAACATTATAATTTTTTCCATGAGACAAATAGATTATAAATAACATTCCTAAATTGTTAAAAAGAAAAAAACATGCCTAATGAAATCAAATTTTATACTACCGATGAAATTTAACCTGATTAAGTGAACTTTCCTTGCTAAGACCCTAATTATGAGAGATTTGATTGTCTACAAGAAGGGCTTTAAGACATTGAGTGTCGTACTACACGCATACATTATCCATTTAGCAATTGGGATAGACAGAATAATACAGTTAATTGCAATGTTTATGTATGTTTTTCTATTGAGTCCGTGATTCAATAATTTATGCATTTATGCTCCATTTGTTTCACCAAATAATAAATGATTTGAAAATTATTTTCTAAAAAATTATCACTTGTATTGAAAAAAAATTGAAAGAAAAATATATTTGCCGTTCATGAAAATCTTTAGGTCTAAATTGTTGTAGATAATTAAAAAAAAATCATTGACTAATTAATTCAAGTGGTCATTTTTTATGAAAATATTTTTCGAATAATTCATTTTTTCTTGAAACAAATAGAGCTTTAAACTATGTTTTTCAAAGAGAGTCGATTGTAAAACGCTAATAGTCTTGGTACGGCCAACCCCAACTCGAAAAGGAATGGGCCTATCTTTGGGCCAAGAGAAGTCAAGTTGGACTTGCCAAGGACAGGGATTGGATGTGTTCGGGGCTTGAGAGAGGTAGAGAGAGGCCATTATACAAACATGGTGTCGAAAGGGGAAAATTTTCTTTGTTCTTCTTTAGAGTTGATGAAAAAATTTGGAAAGCACAAAATCCTAAATTTTGGCGTTGAGATTCGGCTATTTTAAAAAAAGTCCATTGAACATCTTGGAAATTACAACTCCCTGTGTGATTTATATGTATTGTGGTTGGTTTTGTTCACCATATATGATGGCGTGAGTTGTTAGGCATTTTTTAATTTATGGTAGTTGACATTTGGTTGATTGAATGATGGAAAAAGTCGAACAAATACCACTAGAAGATCGCTACATTCACAAGAAATGACATGAAAAAAGGGGAAAACAAACATAATTCTAATTGAAATTATTGAACTGATAATACCAAGATATCCAAAACTTGAAGTAAAAATAACTAGACACAAGCATATAACCCAGAAAGTAAAATTATTGCAAAACATCACATTATTCGACTATGGTATAATCTGCACTATCTACTTGCCTAAATAAAGATGGCTATAGCAAGTGCAGCTAAATCAAGATCATATCAGATTAATTCCATATCGGCCCAAACCCCAAAATTGATTTAGGACCACAGTACTTTTTATTATCCATTTCGGCTGGTTAAAGGCTGGACACTTTGGAACCATTGAATATTTTCTCCCTCGAAGAAGTCTCCACCTTCGCAGTTTTCTCTACTGTGCCATTGATCCCATGTTCAACCGTGACATTCACCTAAGAACTTGAACCATCGTCTTCGGCTCCATGTCGATATGTCGGACAACTATGACCATGTTTCTTACATGCTCCACATTTCTATATTCTTTTGCGATCTCCAATGCAGAAGGTTCACGCCTCGTAGAACCGGACCCCTATTTTCCTCTTGATTTTGAAGGGCTGCCTCTCGGCTTGCCAACTATTGGCTCAAGTAATAAAGAATCCGTTATGTTGAAAGTTTCAGCAATATGTTTACAAGCAACTTCCTTTCTGGTGGAAAGGCTTCTAAGGCAAAGTCATGTTTATGGGCAAGGAGCTTCATAGGACATTCGTTTTATCCCATCAAGGCTTGAAAATTCACTCCACAAGAAGAAAATTTTGCTTTGATTATAAAAAAATGGAGGAGCCAAAGTGAGGTTTGATCTCTCCGCATATCATGCCCAGGTTTGAAGCTAGTCGCCAGTAGTCCCCTTTGGTTGGCAATTTGTAAAACCATTACATGGCCTTCTAGGCCTGTTATATACCCTGACTTTCGCATGGGGTAACCTCCCATCCTCCTAAACTTTTCCATACCAAGATAGAAGAAAATGAAGGAGTGAAGAACTGATAGGTTTTCGGTGTAAGAGAGAGAACTAGGATTTGTGGGTTTCTTAAGCATTTAAGATGAAGTTTAACATACCATTCATTTTTCAATTTAAACTTTTAGAGCGGCTTAAGGCAGTCTCGCAGAAATTTCACATCATGGGACTTCAATCAATTCACCAATTATCCAAATCTCCACGCCTCTTTGATAGCATTTTATTTACGGGAAAAAGCTATCAACTTCTAGAAATTGAACTAGATTAAGTTCTTTTTAATCTGAAGGACCAACGAGATGATTTGGTGGTTGAGCAACCAAAGAATGCAAGTTGGATTCTCTAGTGAAAATTCTTCGTGCGTCAAAGTTCCACAACAGAGTGTTGCCTGCTTTGCTTGTATTTTGCCGAAAAGTTCAATTATTGTCGCACGGTCATTGCAAAATTCTTATGAATCTTACCAAGCAAAATGAAGGTATTGCAAAATTAACACCCTTAAAATAAAAGGAAAAAAAAATTAAATGACAACATTTTTTCCTCAAAAATGGTTTGAGACAACAGCTCATTCTAAGCAAACATTGTGTGTATTAAATCTACCTGACCAAGCCAATTACATTTTAGAATCTATTGGATCCATGCCGAGTTCCACTAGATAACACAAGTTTCCATTCATTTTTTTTTATTATGATTGATCATGTTTATCACGTTATCTAAAGAATCTATACTGATATTTTCTCCCCTGCTGTACACACATGGCACGCGCACCACCTCTTGGCAAGAGTATTCATCATGAGGTGGCAATCGTGCTTTCTGCTCAAAAGATTGAGCTTCAAACTATTAGTCCTGTTGATGTCGATCTTGCTTGAGCACTTTCAAGAGGTTAAGACAATTCTCGCATGATCGGAAGGTGGATTCGCGGTCACTTGTTCGATAATTCCTCCATTTGGTTGGAATACCAATAGTTGATTGCTTGACGTTTCGACCCATTATCATGGAGAGCATGTGTGGTCGCTTCCTGAGAAGGCCAGAGTGAAAGCTAAATAAATATCATATTTTAGGTGCATTATTTCTAGAGAAGAAGATGCTCCTAGACTTGCTTCCTTTGCATGTACAAACGATTTTGGCACTGCATACAGGGTGGCCTAGAAAGAGTGGTTTATGGATGGCCATGCTAGGGTTTCTGTGTGCGAGCAGTTCATTCAAGTCAAAAATTCTTATTCTACAGGATGGAACTTGATTAATTTATTCAAATCGCGTTCTGCGAATCGGATACGATGTTGACATACGAATCGCCACGCATATGATCCCCCCACCACGTTTAAGAAGTGCTAGCTCGTCTTAGAAAATTCTCACCTAATTCTTTGCTTAGGCTTCTTGATGACTAAAACATTCTCCCCAATAAATCAAATACGAACTTATTCTAAATATGTCAAGCTCACAGTCTGGATTCCTAAAATAAAATGTTCACCAATCCTAGAAGCTCGCCTGTAATCATGGTGTCAGCTAGTCTCTAGGGCTAGCTTCGTTCCTTTCGACCAGCAATGGTGGGGTCGCGGAGAGTTGGCCTATATTTTCAGCCTAAGAGCTCGAATTTCAAAAACCAACAAGTATAAAAAAATTGAAGGTTTGGTGAAGGTCAATAAAGTATTGCCATCTTCTAATTATGGGCATTTAATGTAAATCAAAGAAACTGATTTGCTTACATAGTAAAGATTTTCTGCTTTTGTAGGCCATTTAATGAATTGGTATGACATCGTCGCAAGTTATTGACGAATGGTGCTTATTGCCATTGTTAACAACCCATGTCATTGTCCCATGCAAGAACAAGTAACGCATTAAACCTAACAAGCCCTAATCGAGAAGGAATTATATAGTTAAATGTTGTCATACCATTGGTTCAACAAGACAATGAAGCAAATGAGTTTGTATGTTAATGCTTCACGTCAGTCATTGTCGCGTGCTACCTTACACCTCTAAATATCGCCGCTGAACATCTATACTTTAATGATATTTGATGATATTGTGTTCCTATTCATGAATAATTGAACTTCAACCAACTTGTCACCATGCTGAGGAAAAAAGGGTTGGTATCCGTTGATTATCATCTTCTCAAGTCTTGGAGTTATCTATCCCATGATGGAGTAAAATGGGGCCTTTTGCTGGAGATATCCGGTTGTCATTAATCATGTTAGTTAATGTCGTGATAATCTCTATATAATTACGGGTCCAAGAAGGTAACCTAATCCCTTAGGGTATGAATAATTGAGAACCTAACTTTCTAGTTTATTGAAAGATGAGTCGTTGAATAAATGGCAAGAGACTGAAATTGCAACACATATGTACGTAAATAAGCTGTCTAGCAAGCTATGGTCTATGCACTTGAAGTCTATAACATGGCAAGATCGTTTTCAGCAATGTCACTTCAAATTTGATAAGCCTGGTTTTCAGCAAGACCGCAACAGGTGGAAACGGTTCGACTTGATTGATACACCATGAACCGGTCAAAGTATTGAGAATTTTCTCCTCCTCTTTATTATATAGTTGAAAAGAAGGAATCAAACCTATTTTCCAGGGTTTACATTGATTAAAAACAAATCCTCTTGTCAAATTTAAAAGACAGATCTATGAAAATGCTACAACATGTTGAGCTCTTGGAGAGTTTTAGGGCCAATCGACATCTTCTCCATATGACTAATAAAGAAAGAAACATGTAAGGAATCATAGATAAGATATATACTTCAATAATGACCATGGAAATTATAATAATTTTATTGATTATCCAAATGACCGTGCTAATTACAAAATTTTGTAGGATTTTTACCAATTATTTTAAAAATTTAATCTCTCAGATGAATATAATGGTAGATGTATTTAAATCTTGACAAAAGGAAGCCCTCATCTAAGGATAATACGAAGAATGAGAATATAGCAAATGCACACTAAATAATACTAGTGGAAGAGAGAATATAGAGAATCGAACCATATATCCATGTAAAATTCGAACCCATGAAATACCTATTTTTAGTTAAATTTAGTACAAAACTTATTACAACGAAAGATTAATTTATTGGAAGATGACACGATATATTCTTACATTATCGACATAACAATAAATCTACGTTGCTTGATGTTGTAAAGTTCCTTGCGGTATTTCCACGTAAAATGCTTGTCGTTGATGTTCAGCCGCACGTGTTTCGCGGAGAGCGAGTTAAATTATAACTCGGTCTCTTTCACGATCCTGAGTGATGGGAAAGATGCTTAGAGCAGCACATGCCACTTGTCATTGTTTTGTACTTTTTATGACATTGCTCTTGAAAAGTCTATCATTTCGTATTAGGTTAATAAAATATTATGGTTTTATGGCGATTTAATTAATAGAGAATTAGGTGATTTTTTATTTTTTATTTTGGATTTGTTCGAGAGACTCGACAAGCAGACAATCCGAGTGGTTCATCCGTTATTCAACGCAACTGTTGCAATCAATGTCTCATGGTTTGTCTGTTTTGCATTTTGTTAAAAAAAGATAAAAATTCTTCCCGTCAAAGTTTACAATATTATTTTAATTTTAAAAATTATGAAAGCAACTTGATGTGAATTTACATGTCTTGCATTTCTGAAAGCTCCAAACGTTTCGGATTTTAAAAAAGCAGTCAAAGTATGGGAACCGTAGAATTTTGATCAAGTAAAAGATAAAAAGTAAAAATCAGTGCAAACATACCAAATCTGAGGAGATTATACAGAAAAAAGTGAACCGAAAAGAAACTCTGTAAGTAATGAAAAATTGCTGATGTATCATTTTGCTTAGGAGATATTACTGGTTCCCGTAAGCTTTACATGTTAGCACACCGGTTCTTGTAAGTTGACATCATCTGTCTACCTAATTAAATATTTATCATGCACTGTTTCTGGAAAAAAAAATCAATATGTTGGAAATTACAATATCCTTTAGTTATCTAATTACTTGACAAATGTTTCAAGCAAATTTTTAAGAAAGCCATATTAATAAATACCACGTTTTAACTACCATTAATGATTTTTTTTTTTTTTTGGTAAAGCATTAATGAATGTTTATGTTGCTCTTTTACTTAATGCCAACAAAAAATTGATGCCTAAGGTTTATTTTTAATTCAGTCCTAGTAATTGGAGGAATCTTCCTCCAACTAGGTTTTTATTTCATTCGAATGCCATGTCTTACCTTCTCTAAACCTATCAAAATGGGTCATAAATTCATTTGTTAATTCATATTTAATGGACTGAGTTTTTATATGAGTTAGTTATATTTAGTAAATAGGTAATAAATGTGTTTATAATGACAATGACTAAAATAATATGAGTGTTAAATGGGGTGACAACTTATTTAGACTAAACCCACTTCTATGACTCTCTCTTTACTCTTTTTCAACCTCATTCGATCTTGCACTCACTTGCTCAGCGCTCCTACACAATTTGGGTATGAGTTTTCTTAAATTTGGTTAGATATAAAACTGTCTTAGTAAAATGGATCGGCTCAAGTATGAGTTAGGTCGAGCATATATCTCTAGATTTGTATTGTATGGAAATGGGTTAAAATAAGTTAAATAGGTTAATTGGGTCGGACCATTTTCAATCCGACCCACCTGTTTGACCGGTCTATTCTTCTTTCTCTTAATTGGTCGTAGATATTATGCACTCAGCCAATTTGTTGGTTAATATGCAATTACAATCTAAAGTATTGCAAACACTATCGTTTAATAAATTTCAAAGAATAATCACACGTGAGCCGAGGTCGATGGTAGCCGCACAATTATTACTTTGATTTATTTACATTTAAACGCATACGCATGGCCTTAATGTTGACAGTATGTTTATATTTGTGGTCCAAATCCAAGCAACGTCAGTTGACAACAATAGTCTCCAGCGTCGTTTTGGTCCGTCCGTGAGGGACACATGGCGATGGCCTGCGTAAAGCTCGCCAAAGCTCGCCTTTGGCCAATTGCCGATGACAGACCAAAGAAGATAGAGGAGAAGAAAAATTATATAAGAACAAAAAGGAAAAAGTACAACGAAAAATAAAAAGTAATTAAAATTTCAATTTTAGTGAACGAACGAAAATCAAATCGAATTTCCAATACTGAACAGTAGAAATATTTTTTAGTTCATTTTCAAATTTCATTAGAATATCGGAAAAATTGTCATTTTCCTAGAGAATTATTTCTTGAAAAATATTTTCATAAACACCACATTTTTCATGAAACAAATGAAACCTTAGTACTTGTATATTATTTTGTTTTACTATTCAAAATACATTTGTGATCTATTTATTGAATATAACTAACCCATATAACAACTTAGCCCATCAAATATGATTAAGAAGTGGATCTTTGACTCATTTTGATAGATCTACTACTTACATACAATTTTACGTGGGGCATCCAGTTATACTTTAGCTCCCAAAGTTACGCAATAAACCTTTTTCAAGGGTTTGAATGAATACTACTAATTCACTAGATATAAACAAAATTCATAGATAAACATTTAAATCTTTCATTATTCAATGACGAATGAAGTGAAAAAGCACGTACATTTTGTACCTTGTTCGTCCCACGATCTTAATTCACACTAAAAAGTAAGGAGAAATCATCCCATGTACATGTCACGCAGTTCCTTTTGTACCATGTCTACACTTCTCTATATACTGGTTTCTTGAAATACTACTCTTTGTGCAATTTGCAAAGGATGAAACAGAGAAGCATTCTTCATCATCAACCCATGTGCATTCTCTATGGTTTTCATATAAATTTGCATGCCAGAGGAGGTATTGAATTTTGGCGCGTCACTTGCTTTCTAGATTCATCAAGCCTTCAGGGACATATAAATCAATAGCTCACATCACATCATACTTTTTGATGGCATTGGGAATTTCCTGCATCTTGTGATTCGAGGCTTCTCCAAACGTTATAAATGAAAACATTCCAACCCAATTCGTGCATAAATTCAATGAGAGTATTTCCCTTTGAAATGAGAAGCTCGACAAACCAAGATACAACCAATTTTTGGATGTTTAATGAAAAAAAATTCAGGTATTATATAATAAATTATATACGGTAAGAGTCTAAATAAAATTGGGAATTATACTCACGGTGGGAATTATATTTCATGTGATATGAAAAGAAAATAGACAATCAAAGAAACTCGTGAGTGCATGGAACATCAATCAACTTCCTTCATTGCTTCTTTCACGCCATTACATCAATATCATCTGTCGTTCTCTCCTTGCTAGCTCCACTTCGTCCGTATCCTTCTGTTTTAACCCTAGAATCAGAATGAAATCAAATTGGTTGCATCGAAATATTATCAAGATGAGACGATATATTCTCTAGCCAATTCCTTCCATCCTTCCAAAATGTCGGCAACCCCCCGTTCTTCACCGATCTCTTTCCACTCGTAGCGCGCCAATATGACACCAAGACAATAATGCCAATGCGAGCTTTGTTTGTTTCCCCTTGATGCGAGATGAAATGATGTCGAATAACCGAGAGACTTCGATAGATGACATTCCGTGCACAAAGGGATGATCACGAAGACCGCATTGCCTGATCACACAGCGTTCGGTGAGCCATCATGACCGACTGTTGCTCCTAGTTCTGGATGCAACTTGCGAGAGAGAGAGAGAGAGAGAGAGAGAGAGAGAGAGAGATTTTGGCGTTCATGAGATTTTTCTTCAGTTCAAACCCTAACCAGTTCATTTTTAGTTTCTTTTGCCCTAATTAATGCTCCTAGTTCTGGATGCAACTTGAGAGAGAGAGATTTTGGCGTTCATGAGATTTTTCTTCAGTTCAAACCCTAACCAGTTCATTTTTAGTTTCTTTTGCCCTAATTAATGCTCCTAGTTCTGGATGCAACTTGAGAGAGAGAGAGAGAGAGAGAGAGAAAGAGATTTTGACGTTCATGAGAGTTTTCTTCAGTTCAAACCCTAACCAGTTCATTTTTAATTTCTTTTGCCCTAATTAATCATTTCGAAGTTTGGAAGAACTGAGACTCTTCGAAAGGGCGGAGAGTGAGGGCGATATGATGATGCAATGAGATTACATTTGTAGGACCCCACGAACAGTAAAGGACTGATTGAGCGTTGACAAAACAGACCATCCTCTAGTCATTCTTTTTTTACAGTACTAGTCAAGGACGTCCTTGTCCTAAGGACCAAACGTGGCATTAGAGGGAATCAACAGTCCTATTGTCCTCCCTGACAATCACAAGTGGTCGAGGTTTGCACATGTGTGCAATCTAAATTATGAATCTTTAGAATTGACAAAAACAAGAAAAGAAAAGGGTCACTTCACATAAAGAACAAACCGTCCCTTCTTGGAACCCTACACTTACGACATTTTTTTTTTTTTTTTTTTTTGGTGACGAATTCGATGTTGACTCGACTTAATCAAACGATGTTTTGGTTAGACCTCAGAAGTGATTTCTTCTCTAGAGATCTAGGACAAAATTCCAAACCCTCATCACTCTGGGGTGAGCTAACCGTGAGAAAGTTTTTTTTATGTGATGCATCTGTTAAATAAAAAACTTACCCCCCATCGACTGCAACTATCAATTAAACAAGAATTCAGTAAGTCGGACTTAAATGAAAACTAAATTCACGGTAACAATTTCAAATTTACGTTCAGAAGTTACTTCTTTTTTGCGTTCTTCAGTACAAACATGTTCACTGGCAAGGAGAGAGACTGAGGGTTCCAATACCGGAACTCAAAGGTGGGGTTGCAAAAAAGTGTATCCAATTAGAGTGATTTGGTGGTCATCCTACACAAGAAATCTCTATAGACACTCGATTAGTTTAGGGGTGATATTACAAAAAATGATTGATATTACAAAAAATAAAATCATGATATACCTAAGTGAAGTGAAGTGGCTGAAAAAGTGCAATCATATGAACTATATCGAAACTGGGCTCATAAGCACACAAACTGGAAACAAATGGCCGATGACATTGGCCTTCAAATTAAGCTCCCTATAATGGGCCTAAGAAGTACCCCCCTCTCTCTCCACCCTAAGTGATGCCAACGGCTGATGGCTATAAGTGTTGTTTACAAACACCATATAATGATTGTTGACATCTAAATTTTGACGATCTATTTTAGTTTTTTATCATAATAAAAGTTAGGAAGCCTCGATCCCTAAACAAGAGTAATATTAATTGCATTTGCATATTAGGAGCATTTTAATTAGGCTCATATGAGTAGCATTTAAATTAGATTAGAGCTAATGGGTTCAAGCGTGGAGTTCCAGAACTTAATTAAATTTTTGGGATTAAGCCCGTAAGGGGGATAGTCAAATTGATACCATTAAATTTTCACCATGGCCGCAAAATTAAGATGGGAGCGTGCTAAATAGGGCATGTGATCGAAATTATAAGTGATACGCTTTAGATTATATAATTTTGATCACAAGGGGGCAATAAAGGGAGGTTTCCTGATCTTGAATCTATATTAGATATGCTTTTGATTCAAATTAGGAAATTTTGTATCAAAAGAAAACCCTAGATTCAAGCTTATATAAGCGTGTTATACGACACAATTAAGAGTAGTATATTCACAATTGAGGATGGAAAACAAAAAGCAAAAAGAGGCTCCAAAATATATAATTAGAGAAGAAAAGAGGAAGTGCTTCCACGGCTACAATCAACGGATGAGCTCCTGCCACCGCGTCCTACCACCGGCCCCAGTTGCTACCACCCTTTAACTGTGTTTTAGTCCTGCCTCGGTAGGCAGCAGTCCAACCCGACGACTCCATAGTCCTCTTGTAACACTGATTACTTGCCGTCTCACTAAGCAACCTTAGCAACACTGATCCCTCCACTCGCCCAGCAAGCTCAGCGAGTTTTCTCCTCTTGTCTGTTAGAGATAATTAGGATAGTTGTTTAGAATATTTTCCTATATTGTAGATAATTAGAATATTATAGATCATGCGATATCTCTTTTAATTGTATATATCTTGATTGGTATATTACATTTGATAATCTCTTATAAAGCCAATAAATAGGCTGATCTATCTTATTGTGATATACTGAAATTTATACAAATTCTCTGATTTCTCTTTTCCGTATTCTTACATTTAATTTTGTTAGTGACTTCCAGCAGCCCGCAGTCGCGCGTCACCTATAGCTCATCTGCCTTCTACTGCACTTGCAAGCTTCACTGGGTCTTTTTCCTGTAGGTTTTCTAGTGAGATCCCGATGAGTCCTCTACAATCCTGGAAGTCATCTAGTTGCTTTGGAGATGACTTAGCTTTCAATTAACTAGAAAGTTAGGTTCTCAATTATACATAACATAACGGATTAGGTTACCTTTTTGGAGCCGTGATTCATATGGACATTAATGACTAATGACGGTCCAATGTCTCTAGCCAAAGGCCCTAATATACATGATGATAGAATAGCACCAAGAATAGAGATGACAATTAACTAATACCAAACCAGTTTTTCTTGGCACGTTGACAAATCTGAGTTCGTTGAAGTGCAGTTATTAATCAATCGGAATACAATATCAAAAATATCATCTGAGTATAGATGTTAACTCATCGCATAGAGTAAGGTAGTATGCAACAATGACCAATGTGAAGTATAAAAATACAAATTCAGTTGCTTTGTCGTCTCGGTGATCCGATTGATGACATTTGACTAAATACTTCCTTATCGATTAGGGCTCATTAGTTTCAATGCATTTTGCTCTATCACAGTTTTTTGAAGGTGAACCATTAAGGGAAAGCTAATGCATTAATAGGTAGGCATGAACAGTTGCTTACTAAAGAGATGGTGTTGTCACCTAGTGTGGGAGAGCCCACACCCACACCAATTGCAACATGGGTTTCAATTCATATGTGTGATTAAACTTAATTTGGAGTCGTGGACAAAAACCCAAGTAAAATGCTGAATTATATTTTATTTCTACAAACCAAAAATTGTTAATACGAGGATATGATTATGCCACCATTGCCCTTTCGGTACTTATTCTATTTATTTTGAAAATGTATTGTGAGTAGTCTTGATTTAATCTTAAATCACTAAAATGGGACAAATAATCATGCGGGTGCACAAGTAATAAAGTAATGCTTAATAATAAAAAAAAAGGTAAATAAAGTACTTAATGATAGATTAGGAAACTTGGGTGCACTAAGTATGCAAACTCAAAGCTTCTCTACTGTAGTGACCATTTGAGAAGACAAGTTTAGAGATATTGCCCAAAAAGTAGGCCGATGGCCCTTGGTTAGGTGCAAGCTTTTCCAAGCCTTTACTCACGTGACATTGAGGTTCATTTTAAGTTTCAATTAATCCTAAAAGATTCTATGTGAATTGGGAGTTGCTGTTAGTCTATTGTGGTCGATCAGAAACCAAGTAAAACATGGGATGATACCTCACTTTCTACACGAGTAGAGTCTTCTATGAACACTCAAGTATTGAAAGACTTAAAATAAAGATGCGGAAATGAGAACCTGATACTCATCCGATAGAGAATATTACATGGCATTGGTCTAAGCCCCAAGACATGATCTCCCATGAGCTTGACTCGATACCAAATCAGGCAAAGAATGTACATGGCTTTGTTCTTGAGCCTTAGGGCATGATCCCCCATGAGCTTGAATTTATAGACTAATTTCCTATTTAATAAAGGGTAAGTGACCGAAAATTCTATCTATTTTTGTTTGAATGAGAGACCTAATCTAAATTATGGTATCCATATTATTTGAGAAAATTATTATAAGGCTAAATTGATTTTGATTTTCTAGCTGAAGTAACTCAACTAAATCAATCACTATTTCCTATGAGCTTGATCTAATACTAGTTAGGCAAAGAATGTGCATGACTTTGTTCTTGAACCCCAGGACATGATTCCCCATGAGCTTGAATTCATAAAGTAATTCTTATTTAAATATTAAGTGACTCAAAATTTTATCCATTTTGTTTGAATGAGAGACCTAATCAAAATTATGCTATCCATTTTACTTGAGGAAATGATTCTAAGTCTAAATTGATTTTGATTTTCTAGCCAAACTAACTCAACTAAATCTATTACAATTCCCTATGTCAATTAACCAAATTATTGTTATTCTAATTATATTTAAACTAGACAAACCCACCTAAACTTAAGGGTTCACACTCCACAGTCATAAATGCATTAACTCAATACACACAATAGCAACATTTGATAAAAATAATAATGGTTCAACTTGCAATTTAATTTGACATACATTTCAGTAATCTCATCCACCTCTTATCATCTCAGGATGCATTAATTAATGTCAAGTAATTACTAACCCTCACTTGCAAAATTTAAGCAATGGGCTTTGTCATTCAGCACCTAATCAAGATCTCATCACCATTCCTAACTACCCACCGATTGAATCATGCATAGCCGATCGAAATTGATTACATAACACATCAATTCTATCACACACAAGGTCAATTATGCATGCATTGAGGCTAGTTAGCCTCAACAATCATGAAATCAATTACTTGACCAAAAGGTTAACTTCTTGATTTTACCCATTATTTTAACCATTTAGTGTTTAATCCAATTGGGAGGCCTTAATGAATTTCGAATTGAATGATTTTGATTCTCAAACAAAACATAGGATGTCCACCACAACTTTCATTTAGATCACTTTTTCTTGTTATTGCCCAATCGGTACACTTTATTTAAGTTAGCCCAACTACTCCCTATTTTTTACCTTATTTCGTTCTGCTTCTTTTAAAATTTGGGGAAAATATCAAATGACTACCAAATGTCACCAAATTTTATGTGCATACAGCTTATCACACGTTTATCGGCAAATTAAAATGGTGGAAATTCGGATGGGCAAAATTGAGGGACTTTTTGTCTATCAAAGTGGATTAGTTTGTGAAGGAAATTGTGGAAATTGGTATGGGCAACCTCCTCAGTAATTTTGGCCATCAAATTGAAGTTGTTTGGTGGGAATTTGAAGAAGAAAATCAGCAAATTTGTATGGGCAGCAAGGGAGCCATTTTTGGCCTTCAATTTGGGTTTGTTTGTGAGAGGATTGAGAGAAAATTGTCCATTGGGTGTTGGCTTGACAAAATGGTGGTTGAAGACTTTAAGGGAAAACACTTGAGTGGAAGATAATTGTGAATGGCAGCCCATTGGCCATAAGCAAGACTTCCAATCCTCTTGTCCCCCCCCCTCCTTGTTTCTCTCCTCTTTCCCCTTGGTCAACCAGCCCTCTACAGGAGCTATCTTCAGCTTCTTCTTCTTCTTACTTCTTCCTCAACATCCATTTTCCTCTATTGTTGAAGCTACAAGCACCCAAGACCAAGCCAGTAGCCCCACAAGCTGTCGAACCGAGCCCAGCCTTGTGTCCGCGTCGTCTAGCTCACCTCTAGTCTCGCTAGTCGCCGTGGCTGCCACCCACACGTCCGCCTGTGCCTAACGACCATTGACCAGCCCTGCTGCCGCCCAAGCTAGCCACTAGTCCGCTTGGCTCTGCTGTTGTTGCCTTCGCTTGTGTTCGAGCTATCTGGCTCAATTAGCTACCTCCGCATCGACTAATTCAACCTCTCCATAGAACCGGTTCTTCCAACCAAGCCGTAAGGCTTGCAAGGATTACAAGGCTTTTTTTCAGCCCCTTCTAGCCCTTTATTAGAGATGCCGTAGGCCTAAGATCTCACCGCCGCCGAGTCGCCTTTGTCGTGAACTCATTTTCTCGCTAATCCGGTGAGTTAGCATCCTAATCTCTAACTAGGAAGTTAATTGCACTTAATTGGATTATTTTAGGCTTAATTGATGCTTATGGGGATTAGTTAGCCTTAATTAAGATTAGTGTAATTTAGTTAGCTTAACTAGTTGGTTAGACTATTTAGTTAGGCTAGCTAGTAGATAGGTGGACTAGTTAGGGTATTTAGTTAGCCTAGGCGGATTTAGTTAGTTCAAATAGATTAGTCCAGTTAGGTTATTTATTTTAAATAAGTTGTTTAATTTAAATAATGTGCAATTTATTTAATTAATTATTAATTAGCGTAAATTATACCGGGATAGCCGGTTATTAGAATTTTACGCTAATTGTTATGGTTGTGTTGATTTGTGAAATTGATTATTAATTTATGCAATTGAGTATTGGATGATGATTTTTAATTATTATTGCAAAAATATGATTTTATGGTATTTAATTAGAAAAATACCGGGTGTCGGTTTTTTATACCAAAAATGTTTTATGAACTATATAAAATCGTGGAATTTTAAAAAGAGAGTATATCATGTTGTATGGTTCGATTTGACTATGTGACCATGCATAATTATTTTATCGGTGTTTTTAATATGAAGAAAATTAGCCGAGTCCATTATTTGAATTGGAAGTATTTGAGTGCAAAACACGGTGTTCTTGGTTGAGAATGGATGTGCGTGTGATCGCTATCGGAACCCGTCACCTGATGAAAGTTGGGGATGCGATGCTCCTTTATGGAATGCCCCATGTCAACGGATGCCGGTTGCAGTGGAGGTTGGGCCGATGCTCATTCGAGATGCCATCTAGATGTAGACGTTGCCGTGCCCAACAAAGTGGGGGCGATGCTCGGTTATGCCGAATGACCGCCGACTATTTAGTTGGTAGTTGCCATTGGGTTGTAAATAATTGGAACGCGCTTGAGTGATTGAGATAGCTACACTTGATTATGGGATGAAATTGTGTGGTATAGAATGGGACGTGTCATAACGATTTGGCCTTATAATTGGGACCCCTATGATTGATTGATATATGATATGATGTATTCTAAAATACATCAATGATTTACACTTGCTGCATTTATATATGATATATGAGATGTACTAATGTGCATGGAGGTGCTGAGGCGAGGTAAGTCCTTTAGGGTGCATGTTTAGGCTGCCTCTAGGTGAATTCTGGTCTTAATTGGAGTTTAGGGTGTGGACTCGCTAAGACTTTGTCTCACTCTGTCATAGTTTAAATTTTTACAGGTCCTTAGATGGAGGTGTGCCACGTTCGTTTTAGGTGGCCACAAGAGGTGGAGACCCAACATACCACACTAGACCCCCTGGACCCGTGAGCTCGTTGCGACCACTATTTGGGTTGATGATGGCCTACTTCAGTTGGAACCTCATCGCTTCAAAGCATGGTTCCGTCATGGGCTTGACAGGGTTCGGGAGGGCCCCTTGGATAGTTTTGACGAACCTGCCATCGATACTAAGTATGAGGTGGTACTCGACCTTGTCGTGGGCGCCAATATTTTGGCTAATATCGAGGCAAACTAGGGGCTGAGGTTGAAGACCTCACAGTAGAGGTAGTTGATCCTCTAGACATCGACATCCCATATGGTGTCATAGTAGACCCGGATCCCAAGTAGGTAGGGTCCAGGGTAGGGTTAGCCTGATAGCTTCTTTTGGTTTTAGACTTTTGTATATAAACCTGATGTGTTTATAAAGTGTGTTTTGTGTAAATTGGTCTGTCCTGCTTTTCTATCCCATGTTTGATTGTTGTCTAAAATTTATTAGTTTGCTTCCGCATGTGCATAAATCAATTGGGTCGGTGATGCATCCTGGGAACGTCGCATTTTAGTCAATCACCAAGGGATGTGTGCGTGCCCGGGGTTTGGGGCATGAAAGGGATCTTGCCCTAAGGCTTAGGAATTAAGCCATGTACATTCTTTGCCTGATTTGGTATCAATTCAAGCTCATGGGAGATCATGTCCTGGTGCTTAGACCAATGCCATGTAATATTCTCTATCGGATGAGCATCGGGTTTTCATTTCCACATCTTTATTTTAAGTCTTTCAATACTTGAGTGTTCATAGAAAACTCTACTTGCATAGAGAGTGAGGCATCATCCCGTGTTTTACTTGGTTTTTGATCGACCACAATAGGCTTGTGACAACTCCCAATTCACTTAGAATCTTTTAGGATTAATTGAAACTTAAAATGAACCTCAATGTCGTGTGAGTAAGGGCTTGGAAAAACTTGTGCCTAACTAAGGGCCATCGGCTTGCTTTTTGGGTAGTTCCTCTAAACTTGTCTTCTCGAAGGGTCACTACAGTAGAGAAGCTTTGAGTTTGCCTACTTATTGCACCCAAGTTTCCTAATCTATCATCAAGTACTTTATTTACTGTTTTATTTATTTATTATTAAGCGTTACTTTATTACTTGTGCACATGCATGATTATTTGTCCCATTTTAGTGATTTAAGATTAAATCAAGGCTGCTCACAATACATTTTCAAAATAAAGAGAATAAGTACTAAAAGGGCAATAGTCGCATAATCATATCCTTGTATTAACAATATTTGGTTTGTAGAAATAAATTGCACTTCTACATTTTACTTGGCTTTTTGTCCACAGCTCCATAGTAAGTTTAATCACACGTATGAATTGAAACCCATGTTGCGATTAGTGTGGGCTTAGGAGAGCCCACGCTAGGTCCATCTCTTCAATAAGCAACCGTTCATGCCTACCTATTAATCCATTAGCTTTCCCTTAATGGTTCACTTTCAAAAAACTATGGTAGAGCAAAATGCATTGAAACTAATGAGTCCAAATTGAGAAGGAAGTATTTAGTCAAATGTCATCAATCAGATCACTGAGACAACAAAGCAACTGAATTTGTATTTTTATACTTCACACTGGTCATTGTTGCATACTACCTTACTCTATGCGATGAGTTAACATCTATACTCAGATGATATTTTTGATATTGTATTCCGATTGATTAATAACTGCACTTCAACGAACTCAGATTTGTCACCGTGCCAAGAAAAACTGGTTTGGTATTAGTTAATTGGCATCTCTATTCTTGGTGCTATTCTATCATCATGTATATTAGGGCCTTTGGCTAGAGACATTGTTAGTCATTAATGTCCATATGAATCACGGCTCCAGAAAGGTAACCTAATCCCTTATGGATGATTGATAACCTAACTTTCTAGTTAATTGAAAGCTGAGTCATTGAACAAATGGCGTGTGAATAAGCTGTCTAGCAAACTATATAGTCTATGCATTCAAGTCTATGACATGGCAAGATCGTTTTCATCAAGATTAATTCAAATTTGATAAGCCTGGTTCTCAGCAACAAGTGGAAACTTTTCAATTAGATTGTTGGACCGCGGATTAGTCAAAGGATTGAGAATTGCGAGCTTCGAATGCTAGGATTAAGACGGCCTATTCTGGGTATTTTTGGCTTGAATGTTTCTCCTCTCCTTCATTGTATAGTTAAAAAGAAGGAACCAAACCTATTTTCTAGGTTTTAAATTGATTAAAATGCAAAATTGTCTCGTCAATGATCGAAAAAACAGATATATGAGAATATTAGTCTTGGGTCGATCAACATCTGCTTTACATATATCTAGAATATGAGACTAATGAAGAAGAAAGTGTAAGGAATCATAGACAGAATATATTCATAAACATAAGAATGAGTTAAATGAATGTGCAACCATCGCTAGAAAATCTAATCGTTTAATGGTTAAAACATAGAATGACAAAATAGCACATGCCCACTAGCTAATTGGAAGAGAGAATAGTACAAAATGGAATAATAAATTCATTTCTAAGTGAACATATGAAATATCCTACTTTTAGTAAATATCAGTAAAGATCTTATTACAGAAGACGAATTTATTGGAGGATAATGCAATATATTTTCTGCGCTATTTTAGAAAATCACAATAAAAAAAATTAAAGATCAATACAATGCGGTGGACATGAGGTAGGTCATTCATTCTTATTGTCAATATCACAATAAATCTACACCGCTTGATCTTTTAAAGTTCCTTACCCCTTTTCCACGCAAAGGCTTGTCGTTGATGCTCAGCTGCATATGTTTCGCGTAGAATAAGTTAAATTGTATTGTCAAAAAAAGAAGAAGAATAAGTTAAATTGTAACGGGGTCTCTTTCTGGATCCTGAGTGATGGGACAGATGCTTGTAGCATTTGGGGGTCCCATGACAAGCTTTGACATACCACTTGTCATTTTTGTATTTTATTTATTTTTTGATATTGATCTTAAAATGTCTTTCATTTCATAGTAGGTTAATTATATGGTTTGGGTTTTCGATGATTTAATTAATAGAGGGTTAGGTCATTTTTGGATTTATTTGGGTGACTACACTAGCAGACAATCTGAGTCGTTGATATGTAATTAAATGCAACTGGCTGAGATACTCCCCATGTAGACTCCTTCATTCCTTTATTTAAGAAAAAAAAAGGTCCTAAAGCTTATTTGTTTCGTATTTTCTTTCTTGCCAAAATTTAAATTATTACTGAAGTTTAGAAATATGAAAATCTATGTGAATTTACATGTTAATATTTGCATTTATGAAAGTTTCAACAATTTTGGTATTTAAAAAAGTCAAAGTATGTGAAGTGCAAATTTTTTACTTTGATTAAGCAAAAACAAAAAGTACAAATAAATCCAAGCAAACTCTGTCTCAGGGGAAGGTAAAAAAAAAGTGAATAAAAAAGAAACTTGTTCATAAGTGAAATTGTTGGTATATCATTTTACTTACGAGATATTACTAGTTGTTGTAAGCTGATTAATTATTTTGAGTAATATAAACGATTATTTTTAGAAAAATAATTTCCAAATCATCTTTTTCCGCATAAAAAACTGAGTCTAAAATCTAATGTATTTTTCATACTATCATTCAGTAAATCTCAAAGAATAATCACATGTGAGGTGAGGTAAACAGTGGCACATGATAATATTTTTTATTGAATTTACATTTATAGGAAGAAATTTTCAAAAAAAATTAAACTTGTTGCACTTTTGCTAATTCAATCATAAACATTTTAACTTTGTCAATTTAATCCTAAACATTTTCAATTTTTGTCAATTAAGTTAATATGGCTAATTTTGGTTGGAAAATATTGACGTAAACGTCAACGGTACCACATAGAACCACTAGCATTGACATAAATAATTTTTGAATTTTTTGAATTTTTTGAATTTTTTTCCTTTCTTTTCTTTTTAGCTTTCTTCTTTGCCTTTTTTGGTGGTTGGCCGACCATATGCAATGGTTGGCCATAGGCCACAGCTAGCCGGTTGGCCTCGCTTGCCACAAGCAAGGCTTGGCCGGGTGAGGGCTAGCCTTGGTGAGGGGAGCCTTCACCTAGGCTAGGGCGGCCTTGCCCGGGGTCGCCGTCTCCCGACCGATGCCTGTCGAGGCTGCCTTAGCTTAAGCATGGGCTGGCCTCGCCTGGTGTTGCCGTTGCCCGACTGACGCTTGGCAAGGCTGCCTTAACTTGGGTGAGGGTCAACCTCGCCCAATCTAGTCTAGGCGAGGCCAACACTTGCTTGGGCTCACTAGATCTAGTAAGGCCGGCCAACACTCTCTTCGCCAGATCTGGCAAGGCAAGCTCTCACCCTAGTTAGGGCAGCCTTGCTCGGCATCGCTGATACTTGGCAAGGTCGCCCTAGCCTCGGTGCAAGTCGGCCTCGCTCAAGCCACCCTTGCCTAGCCATGCTTGGGCTAGGGCTCCCCTCATTGGGGCTAGCCTTCACCCGGTTGAGCCTTGCTTGTGGTTAGTGAGGCTAGCCGACTGGTTGTGGCCAGCCGACCACCGGAAAAAGGCAAAGAAGAAAGCCAAAAAATAAACATAAAGCAAAGAAATAAAAAAGGAAAAATTTAAAAAATTAAAAAAATTAAAATATTTATTAAAAATTGTTCACTTCGGCGCCGGTAGTCCTAGTGTCGGTAATCCTACGTGGCACTATTGGCGTCTGCGTCAGCATTTTCCAGCCAAAATTGGCCAGATGGAATAAATTGGCAAGAAGTAAAAAGTTTTAGAACTAAATTAGCAAAGTCAAAAGATTTATGAATGAATTGATAGATTTAGAATTTTTTGGACAATTTTCCCTACATTTATATGTGTATGCATGGCCCAGATGTGGACTTTATGTTCATATACATCCATGGTCCAAATCCATCCCCCGATGGAGGTTGATGGACAAACACATCAATATTCTCAAACGAACGTCGTTTTCGTCCGTCCGTACGGGACCCGTGGTGACCTCGTTACTCTAGAATCTGCATGTCATCATAGTTTCTTTTGCCTTCTATATTTATATGATTTTTTTTCTCTTAATAGCTTAAACTTTAGAACGTTTAATAAAGGTCTCACAAAAAATCTTGTAGGGATTTTAAAATATTTTCCCTATATGCTTGTTATATTCATATTATCTTTCTCCGCCTAGTAATTTAATTTTTGTAAAACTATTAGTTGAAATCTTAAATGGTGTTAGAGCAGGAGTTTTTAAATGCAAATCTTTCCAAACTCCTATTTTTCTCTCCAATTACATATTTCCACATTTTAGACTTAGGTCAAAGTCCAAGTTATGTATGAGGAGGAGTGTTAAAAAATTTTAGTATTTTGCCTTCATTTAATAATTTAAGCTTTTAGAATAATTTGACGCGCACAAGCAAGCGAAGGTGTTGAAGTTTCACACATCACTTGCTTTCTAAATTCATCAAGCCCTCACGGACATGTAACTCAATACCTCATATCACAGTTTTTAATAGCATAGGCAACATCATTCCAAGACGTTATGGATCATATAATTCAAAGTATTTTTCCAACAATCTATATGGAAGCATTGCAAGCTAATTGTACTAAATCATACTCATTCACAGTCAGAGTCTTAAGTCATATTACTTAAATTCACGGTGGAAATTATATCTCTCTCTCGTAATCTGATAAAGAAAATAGACAAGCAAAGGATCTCGTGAGTGCATGGAACATCAATCAACTTCCTTCATTGTTTCTTTCATGCCATTACATCAACATTGTCTGTCGTCCTATTCCTACCGTATAGCCAGCTCCACCTCTGTCTGTATCCTACTGTTTTATCCCGAAATCCAGAGTGAAATCAAAACGGTGGCATAAAAAACACTATCAAGATAAGAGGATGTTTTTGTTTAGCTATTTCCTTCCGTCCTTCCAAAGCGTCAGCAACCCCGCATTCTTTGCCGGTCTCTTTCCCATGGGTTGAGCACTAATACGACGCTCAGATAATAATGCCGATGCGAGCTTTGTCTACTTCCCCTTGATTTGAGGTTTTCGATGTCGACTAATGTCGAGTTGTTTCGTTAGATGACATTTTATGCAAGAAAGGGATGTTCACGAAGATTAAATCACCCGATCACATGCGTTTGGTGAGCCATCACCGCGAACGACTGTTGCTCTTTGCTTCTGCATGAAACTTGCACTGCATGCGCTGGGGGGGGGGGGGGGGGGGGGAGAGAGAGAGAGAGATTTTGGCGTTTACGCGATCTGCCCTCCGATCATCTTTAGTTGGTTTTGTCCGCATCAATAATTCTAGAGTTTGGAGCAACCAGTTGGTTTTGTCCTCGTCAATTATTCTAGAATTTGGAGCAACTGGGATTTTTTAAAGGGGCAGAGAGCGAGAGTGGCGTGACCATGCAGCACGATCATATCTTCTAGGACCCTAGAATCACCAAACATCCTAGGAGGGTTGGTGACGAGAACGGCCATCCCGTCAACATTCTTGTTATCCTACATCAGAACCGATACAAGGATGTCCTTGTCCCGAGGAAGAGGACGACAGCTTTCGCTTCGGCTACCGAACGTGGCCTTGTGGGGGGGAATTGACGATCCTCCTCTTGTCTTCTCTGTTCTATTATCACGAGCGGCCGAGCTTTCCGCGTTTGTATAGTCATCGCTAGGAAAGAACAAAGCGTTGCTTATCGGAACCCTAAGGCTTTCATCATCGTTTGTGACAAATTCGATGTTGATTCGACATGATTGAAAAATTGCCCATCAACCCAAAAGAAAAAGATAAAGAGAAAGGAAGAAGAAGATTGACGACTTTAAATAATGACACAATGTCGTCAGAAGCAGTATTTGATGGGACTTACCTAGGACACAATGTCGTCAGGAGCAGTATTTGATGGAACTTACCTAGGGATGCCAATGTATTTTTATAATAAACCTAATCAACCAACATTATAATTAAATTCAAGCAAAGTGAAAGAAAAATAAAATGAATGAAGCGGTGATAGTTCCACTTCTTACCATGACCAACATTTATCCACGGGGCTAAATGATTGATCCACTTAATGGCGAGAATGTATTTTGTGTTCGATCATATTATTAATTTAGACATATGACAATCTCAATGAATATGAGTTATACAGAATCCTATCCACATGTGGTGTATATGTTAAATAAAATACTTCCAATGAACGACTTACACATATCGGATCAAGATAGAAACAGTTGAAAAGAGATCAGCACTTCGCAGTCTAATTTATCAAAGAAGATTTAAGAAAAAAACACAACACAACATCTATATAACGTCTATATGTTACTATGAAAGGCTCTTATAAAATTACTGTCTCCGATTAGAGTAATTTGGTGGTTGACCTACACGATAAGACAAGTTTAGTGGTAATTTACAAAAAAAAATTGATTATATACCTAAGTGAAGTGGAGTGACGGAAAAAGTGCAATTATATGAATTTCGTTGAAATTGCTATGCTTCGTTTGATCTATTTGAGGCCTTCTATTTTTATTTCATTTTTTTTTTTGGGGCCTTTCCCATAATTCAAGAAAATGGGCCTAGAAATGGCCGATGATATTAGGACTGCCATTGAGCTCCCTATAATGGGCCTAAAAATATATGTTCATCCTATTCTTCCCCAAAACTCTCTCTCTCTCACTAAGTAAGAACAACCCAAGTGCCATAACTTTCTCATTGCGCTAACTTGAGTACTATAACCTTTTTTTAACTCATCTAAATGCTACATTAGAGCAAAATTGATAATTTGAGTCTTATTTTCTAAATCATGTTATGCATAATTTTTTAAATTAATTTCCCATGCGATGTGGATTTTTGAATTTTTTGAAATTTTGAATTTTATTTTTATTTTTATTTTCCCTTTTTTTAGGGCTTGCAATTTTCACTAACTGCAAAGGTCTCGTCCTTGGCCATGAAGGCCCTCCCTAAATATGGGTGAGGTTATCATGGCGTGAAGCCCTTGGCCAATCTAGCCGAGGGTGAAGGGGCCCTCCCCTAGTCTTGGCGAGGCCTTTGTAGCTGGCGAGGCCTTTGTAGCAGGCGAGAGTCGTCGGTGACCCTTGTTGGCCTTGTAAAAAGGGAAAAAAAAAAGGAAAAGGAAAATATAATTAAAAAAAATTACACGTTGGCATCGGCAAAGTCATATAGGACAACCATCATTTACATTGAATTTCCCAATGAGATAAATCGCCGATGGCATTCAAGTAATTGATTTTTTAAATTTGTGATACTCATGTGAGCGAAAAAAAAAGTTATGCTATTTAAGTGAGCACCGTATGTAAATTATGGCACTTTTGTTGCTCTCTTTCCTTCATGAAAATTTAAACAACTAAGGGGTTGTAGCATGCAACAGCTTGCGTTAAGCAACGCAACGGCCAAACTGGTGAAGGTGTTGCCGATGACCACCATACGGTGGTCGTTTTGCTGAGGCTAGCACCATTTTTCAGTGACGCTAACCCCTCTTCCTATTTCTTTTGTGGCTGCATTAGATAGGAGACCACCGTTGTGCTAATTACTGTTGATAGGTGACACGCCGCGAAGATGATTCCCATAAAAAACCAACTTTTGCAACTATTTTGCAAACGAGATTATTGCGATGAATGTCATCATATCTTCTACTTTGATCTAATTTTTTAATGACAAAATCAAATCATATTTCCTATTCTAATTTAATCTTCCGATAGCAGAATCAAATCAAATCATATCTCCTATTCTAATATAATCTTCTGATGGCAAAATCAAATTATATCTCCTACTCTAACCTAATCTTCCAATGGTTCACCAATAATATTATTAACCTATTTACGACCACTGCCATGGTGATCGCCATTGACAGGCAACCACGGTGTGGTCAACCGCGATGTGGTGGTTGCCGTCAAGTGGGCAAAAGATTTGCGGTAGCGGTGGTCCTATAGCCCCTTGTCCCAGTCTCAACTTTCTTTTTAACCTTCCATTTGACTTTTTATCTCTATGACACAAGCCACGTCATAAATAAAAGCATCAATAAGCATGCGACATGCGCTTTCTTATTACCATCTTAGATTTTCGGTGGTCGACTAAGCACCTTGGCAACCAAATATAACATAATGACTAATGGTGATAACTTTTTAAAAAGAATACAGAGGAAGTTTTAACAAAAAATAAAAATGTAGCGGGACAGTTCTGAATTCAGGCAAAATTTGAGGGTCACGGTTGATATTATTCTTGTAGTACTTTAGCTAGTACATTCATGATGGGGTGCGATTAGAACGCACCGTTTCATCTTGATGCGTTACGATAGAAAGACACTAATGGAGGGGTACGAAGGGAGACATATAAAAGCCTCCTGAACACAACCGTTGGAATGGTTGGCAGATTATTCGCACCAAAATTTTCTCTACCTTTCCATCAAAGAAGAAGGCATTCCATTTTCAGTTTTGCAAGAACGATTTGCATTTACGCTGTGGAAATCGAGTGTTTTCCTTGTGATTGCATCCAGACTAACATGAGAAAGTGTTGTTCGTGTTTCATTGGCAATTCAAAGTTCGTTCTAGGGCTATTTGTTGTTTGCGCATCGGAATTAGGTAAGTCATCTTCCGCCGACTTGAATTCCAACATTGGTATAAAGCCCGGACGTAATTTCTGCCTTGTTTTTCATCGATTTTTCTCATTTACCATTTGATATTGAGATCAAGAGATTGTATTAATGTTTTTGATGTATATTGGTCGGAATTGCAATCTAAAAACTCGAATTCGAATCGAAGCGAAGAACGGGTTTAGGGTCGTGTGCATCCATGAAGTTTTGGCCATTTTTCAAATTATTTTTACAGCCAAAATCAATTTTTGAATATACAGGATGAAAGAGCTCTTCGAGACGAGTTTGGCGATGGGTCAACCGCTGTCGGAGGACGCCAGACACACCCACACGCGCAGCCTAGAAGCCACTGCGTGTGGGATCCACGCACCGAATGCACTGGGGATGCCAGCAAACTGGCGCGTGACATCACGTGCTGGCGTCGACAAACCAATGCGTGAGCATCACACGTGCGTTGGCGAAGCGATGTGGGCTGATGTCACGGATGACGTCATCCGTGACGTCATCAAATGGTTGGTAACTGCTAAGATGACGTCATCGATGACGTTGGCTGGCCGGCGACAGTTGGCCGGTCGGCGACCTGAGACCCGAACTAACCCGAGATCCAATTCAATTGGCCCGACCCGACTCGGCCATTGACCGGTCTACGGTTGAACCGGTTAACCGGTCCGGCTGTCAAACCGATTGAACCGGCTATGAGCCGTTTGGCTTGCTGGCGCATGCGCCACACGCGCAATGCACTCAAGCGACGCGTTGGGGTGCGTGCAAGCTCCGATTAGAGCGAAGTTGGAGGCGTTGAGTTCGTATGGATGTGCTCTACATAGTAGTATAATTAATTTTATACTTTTGAATTTTATAAATGTATGAAAATGTGTAGGAAACCCTATGTACGCGTATTTTTGGGGTTTAATGTAGTTTATTCATTTATAGGTTGTATTTTCTTGTGATTTAGGAAATACAGTAGTTAACTTATGTGCAAATGATGTTATATATACTGTATAGAGCTTGGTTCAATGATATGATATATATATTTTAATATTATTGCAATTTTCTAGTTGCTAGAAAATTCGAACAATGGTAGGAAATCTACATGTTGAATTGCAATTTTCATTATACTTAAAGCATGATTGTTGTTTATTTGTTGGTTATTATCTTGCTATGTTTTTGTGTTAAGGAAAAATGTAGAAATTACATAAGGTCATGTAATTTTTTTCCTAGTGGGAGTTCGTAGGTTGGTAGAATTTGAGAGAGTTCTCACCTAGGACTTAAAATTTGCATAAATTAAATTAATGATAATATAATAATTATACATAGAAGTTGATTGGGAACATAGTGAACTTTTGTCTTTGTGTCTTTTGTTAAATTATCATTAATTTAGTTTGTCTTTGCTGCAAATTAAATATGTGTGTTACTCTGTAAAGTGTGATAGTATTGATTCTACGTTTATTATGTTAATGTGTTATAGCAATTAATTATGGTTTCGGCATCCAATACCATTGTGGCTTACCTCAATAAGGGTGAGGAGTTGAATGGTGACAATTATGATATTTGGCACCGAAATGTTCAGTACATCCTTGATGAGTAAGAGATTTTGGAAACCCTCAACCATACCATGGATGAACTTGAGTATGGAACTTCAACTCAACACAAGAGAGATCTAGAAGCTTATCAAGCTTGGAAAAAGAAAAATAACATTGCTCGCATCATGTTGCTGAGCTGTATGCAAGATGATATCATGTGTAGGTTTGAGAGTTATGATAAAGCTCAAGTTATATGGGTTGCCTTGAAGGATAAGTTTTGGGGTACATCTGTCACTAAGCTGAGGAAACTCACCATCAAGTTTAACACATTCCGAAAATGCCCAAATGTAACGATGAGGCAGCATCTTCGAGAGATGTCAAACATGATTCGTGAGCTGAGGAGGGTAGGTCACTATCTTACTGATGAATAGCAAATTCAGGCTATTATAAGATCTCATCTTGACAATTGGGAGCATATGAAGATCAATATGATGCATAATGAGAATATTATCACTTTTGATGATATTTCGCGTCATTTGGAATTATAGGGTGAGCGCCTATAGGCTACGAGATCCTCTGCCCATACTTATGTTGTTGAATCGAGTTCGCGCAAGGTTTTGGGCTTCAAGCGCAAAAGGAATTCTCAATTTAATAACAAAGGGAAGAGGACTGATCATGCACTTAAGAGAGCTAAGATCTTCCAACGCAAGAGTGTGGTGGGGAGAAGGACAAGGCCAAGATGGAGTGCCACAATTGTGGCAAGATGGGTCAATTTGCTCATGAATGCACTGAATCGAAAAAGGTATCTTATTACTCAATTACTTTGAGTAATGCTTTTGTTTTTAGTACTATAATGCTTGCTGAATCTCATTCAATGTGGACTGTAGACTCAGGAGCAACAGACCACGTAGCTAGAGACCGAGAAGCATTTGTAGAGTATCGTTGGATACCGCTTGGAAAAAGATGGATATATGTAGGGAATAACTTAAGAGTTGAAGTGAAGGGTGTCGGCACATGTAAATTGATTTTACGTGGTGGTCGAAACCTATTCCTGCATGACATCCTTTATGCTCTAGATATTCGATGAAACTTGGTCTATGTAGTTGTTCTTCTTAGCTTAGGTTATGTATTAAATTTCCATGGTGATTGTGTAGACATTTTGTATAAAACAGTTTATTATGGTTCAGGCCATGTATCGAATGGTTTTATGGTGTTGGACATTGACTATGATCTGTACAATGTTAATGTTGATGGTTGTTTTTCTTTAATTGCGTCTTCTAATAACGTTAAGATTGATGCAAGTACTTGGCATGCTAGATTATGTTACATTGGATTGTAAAGAATGCAAATATTAGCTAGAAAATGCATTTTAGGGTCACTTACTAATGTTAGTCTATCCGTATGTGAACATTATCTGGCGGGAAAAACAACTAGAAAACCATTCGGTAAAGGTACTAGAGCTAAATTTTCATTGCATCTCATACATTCTAACATTTGTGGTCCTTTGAATGTGAGAGCGAGGCATGAAGCCTCATATTTCATTACTTTCATAGATGACTTCACACGTTTCGGTTATGTCTTTCTGATCTCCCATAAGTCAAAAGCATTAGACTGCTTTAGACGATATATAGCGATGGTAGAGAATCAGTTGAACAAAACAATAAAGGTATTGAGAACCGATCGTGGACGTGAGTATCTATCGGAACAATTCAAGGCTCTTTGTGATGAAAATGGAATTGTATAACAATTGACTATTCCTAGTACTCCACAACAAAATGGGGTAGCTGAGAGAAGGAATAGAACCATATTAGAAATTGTTAGGTTTATGATGGCGCAAGCAAATTTACCTATCTCATATTGGGGAGATGTGTTATTGACTTAATCGTGTGCCCTCAAAATCGGTTACTTCCACCCATTATGAATTATGGACTGGTAGGAAACTAGACTTGAGTAGTCTACATCCATGGGGATGTGCGGCTTATGTTCATGATTTTTCCTATAAACATGGCAAATTAGGTCATAGAGGGAAGAAATGTATCTTTATAAGATATTCTGAACACTCCAAATGGTACGTGTTCGTAGGTGAACAAGCTGATGGAAATGTGACCAAAATGGAGTCACGAGATGTCACGTTCTTGGAGAACGATTTTCCTAGTAGAGGTGAGATTGATAAGGATTTTCAATTATATGAGATGGAAGATCTTGATAATACACCCATTGACCTAGTGGGAATGTTGTATCGCTTGATGAATTAAATTCAAGAAAAATTCAATTGCGTAAAAGTAATCATAAAAGTATTCCCCATCGTTGTTTTGAGATTGAAGGGGAAGCATTGATGATTGCTCAAAAGGACGATGCCGAGCCTAAGACTGTTTAAGAGGCTCTCTCATCCTCTGATAAGGAAGAATGGAGAAAAGCTTTGGAAGATGAGATGGAGTCAATGAGGGCAAACCATGTCTTGATCTTGGTTGATCTACCACCCAATCCTAAAGCCATTGGAAACAAATGGGTCTTTAAGATTAAGCAAATGGCGGATGGATCCATTGAAAAGTATAAGACTCGCATTGTGGCAAAATGTTATACTCAATAAAAGGTATAGACTATGAGGAAACTTTTTCACCAGTTGTAAGGTTTGCCTCAATACGCCTTATTCTAGCCATCGTTGCATATTTGGACCTTGAATTACATCAAATAGATGTAAAGACAACATTTATCAATGGAGAATTAGATGAGGAAATCTATATGAAACAACCAATAGGTTTCATAGCTAAAGGTCAAGAGCATAAAGTTTGCAAACTTCATCGCTCAATATATGGCCTTAAGTAGTCATCTAGACAGTGGTATCTTCGTTTTCATCGAGCCATAACCACTTTTGGTTTCACGATGATTGAGGAAGATCACTGTGTATATGTCAAGTGGTCTGAAGATAAGTTTGTGATTTTATCACTTTATGTGGACGGTATTCTATTGGCTAGAAATGACAATGTTTCAATTATTACCATAAAAGAATGGTTGTCCTCCAATTTTGAGATGAATGACATGAGAGAAGCTGCTTATATATTAGGAGTTAAGATCGAAAGAGATCGATCAAAGAAACTCCTCACTTTATCACAAGAGTCTTATATTATGAAGATTTTTGAGCGTTTCAATATGCAGCATTGTAATCCCATTGATACCCCTGTCATGCAAAGTGAAGGCCTAAGTACTGAGATGTGTCCTAGGACTCCAAAAGAAATCAATGTGATGGAAACTATTCCTTACTTTAGTGCAATCGGAAATTTGATGTATGCTATGATGTGTACTCGACCCAACATATGTTATGCCGTGAGATTGGTGAGTCGATATCAATTAAATCCTGGTCAAATACATTGGAAAGTAGTGAAGAGGATCCTAAGATACTTGAAGGGCACCATGGACTATCGACTTTGTTACTAGGGAAATGATTTACGCCTATTGGGTTATTTAGATGCCGATTGGAGTGGAGACTTGGATGAGCGTAAATCGATTTCTAGATATGTGTTCTTGCTCAATGAAGGTGCGATTTCTTGGAATAACAAGAAACAAACATGCACGGCCTTATCTACGATGGAGGCAGAATTTATTGCATGTTCTACCGTAGTGCAAGAAGCGGTATAGTTAAAACGTTTCTTGGAAAATTTAGCCACTGTCACTGAAGTTCCAAGACCGGTGACAGTTTATTGCGATAGTAAAGCAGCCATTGCCTATGTGAAATATCCCAAGTATCATGGAAGGACAAAGCATATTGACAGAAAAAATAACCTCATTAGAGATATTATAGCGCATAAAGAAGTGATCATGCAATACATTTCAACTAATAGAATGGTTGATGATCCATTTACAAAGGCTATTCCTAGAGACATATTCTTGACCCATAGGATGTCACTAGGATTACGTAAAATGTGATATATGTTATTGTATAGGATCATTGGTTTATGTATTTGTGAATAGATGTATTGTACTTGTTTGTTTATTAGTGATTTAATGTTTTATCAATAAGTACAAATTCACTATGAGACTAGTACAAATACATATATATTATTGAAAAGTATGTTAACAGGTAGTGATTGGCTCACTCACACGAGCAATCGCTTCAAGTGCTATAGTTAGCACGTTGAGATGAGACGTTATGTACAAATAAATGCTGAAGAGCAAGTTTAGTATATAAAATATGTCGCCTTGATTGGAGTCAAGATGAGGTCTGTGATTTGTTTATAATAAAACCGAACATGATAGTCCCACAATCATGTATGCTTGAAAGATGTCGGATGTGAGTACCTAATTGGGTGCTATAGAAAGCGAGTTGATATAGCACTCTGGCTAAACATGAGTACGTGAGAAGCACGTGACTATGTTTAGGCTAAGATCCGTATAGTGGATATATTTGATAAATGACATACGCTTTTATAGAAAGAGTAATCCACTATAGCATATAATTCATACTACATGTGCATTGTACGACCGACAAGAAAAGGTGAGTAAAGTTATCCCTATTTACTCATCGTCCTTTGAGATAATTTATAATTTACCTCATTATGTGCCTTATGTTACTTTTGACAATGTTCTCGAAGTGAAAGATCAATATTGCTACTTTAGCATGTTACGGGTGGTCATGAATAGATATGGCCTATGGGACATATCTAGGAAAGCAGTTGTTCTGAAATTGAGAGAGATATGAGTGTGAAGAAAGACTATTGTTGTTTTACATCTATCACATGTATTTACTGGTCGACCAATTATATCGCCATATGTGGTTGCGGATGTAATTGTAAATACATGGTGTTTTTTATTTATTTATAATAGTCAAGTATAGCCTTTAAGGGATAGGCATACTTAGACTGATATAACAAAATATGTCTAGGGTATTGTGAGACATCGATTGTTTATTTCTTTTAGGGTTGTAGCCATTATGTCATCCCTAACAGATGCATAATTTGAGCTCCAAAGTGCAAGTGTACTAACTGGTCCACGGCTTATTTGCTAGTATGAATTGTTTTGTAAAGTTGATGAATGTTGAATGCCTTATATTCTTGATAGAGTGCTATCAAGTCCATCATGTTCGAGTGGGAGATGTAGTACTTTAGCTGGTATGTCCATGATGGGGTGCGATTGGGACGCACCGTTTCATCTTGATGTGTTATGATGGAAAAACACTAATGGAGGGATATGAAGGGAAACATATAAAAGCCTCCCGAACACAATCGTTGGAATGGTTGGCAGATTATTCGCACAAAAATTTTCTCACCCTTTCCATCAAAGAAGAAGGCATTCTATTTCAGTTTTGCAAGAACAATTTGCATTTATGCCGTGGAAATCGGGTGTTTTCCTTGTGATTGCATCCAGACTAATGTGAGGAAGTGTTGTTCGTGTTTCATTGGCAATTCAACGTTTGTTCCGGGGTTATTTGCTGTTTACGCATCGGAATCAGGTAAGTTGTCTTCCGCCGACTTGAATTCCAACAATCCCAAAAAGAAATACCTATTGTTTATTAAGAGAAGAAAAATGAAGGAAACATATCAATAAAAATTACGGAGACCATTTCGATTATTGCTTGGGGAAATAAATTATTTCATACTCCATGGATAAGACAAAAGCCCCTTTTTTTGTGCAAAAATGAGTAGTATCCACTTCACTTGTAAGTTAGAAAAATGATGCAAAATACATATTGTGACATCCTAGTTTCAACCTATGAGAAATGACGGTAAAACCAGTATGCCAGTGGCAAGGATAAGCCATGGATCATTCCAAAATTTGGCTATATACTTATTATGGATTAATCAAAGGAATGGTCGTGGACCAATCCTATGGCCATGATCATGGACCCAAGCGGTTCAGTCAATGGATGACTACCCGACCGTCAGGGTTGATCGAGAAATGGTCACAACCACCATGGATCAGTTGACGATCATGGATCGATCCAAACAGTCATGTGCCAGTCGCAGATGATTATGCTCGGTCATGCATCAATTGTGGATGACCGTGATTCGACTCAATATGATTGTATGCCAAGCATAAATATGACAAATCTTGAATAGTCACATGGCAATAGGGAGTTAACTTGGATGAAGCCTATAGCTAATCTAGGATTTGATCCGACTGATCGGAGTCAATCTAAGGGCTGGTTGTTGAGCCCGCGTCTTAGGCCGCCAATTTAGCCAAGAAAGGCAACTTGGCCTACGACAACTACATTGAGAGAGGCTTAGCCACGAACCTTGGGTGTGTTGAAATGGTCATTAGAAGATGTACACAAAAAGCCATTTCCCTGTCTCGATTGCTTTTTCAATGGCCTATTTCTTCATGATTGCCATGTTGCCAAGAAAAAGGACAAAATTGAATTCTCTAGAACACCCTAACTTCTTCATGAAGGAGGGTGATTCATCATTTCACATAGATTTTTCTAGATATGATCATGATTATCAAGGATTCACCTTAGGGATTAAGCAAAGTATCCAAGCCAAATGTCCCAACAAAAATATGACACATTGGAGCTAATTATGGCTATCCTATAGCCTTGATGCCATCTTATCTTTTAGAGTGTCACTTATCCATAATGAGTTGTCCCTTAATAATAAGTTAAGTACTCATGTGACCCCATAAAAAGGAGACAAACAAACCTTCAAATGATTACGTTTTGTCATTAGATCTCCACCTCATAAACCTAGATGTCCACTCAAAGATATGGTAATGATGGTTTGAGATTTTCCTTGGAGAAGAAGTTGGTAATTCATGCTTATGTGTCCTCTGAAATCTTATGTTATAATGACCATAAATATAGCCTTGGTTTACAAGGTAAGAGCCAACCAATTAGAAGAGGACATTAGGAATCAAAGGGGCTTATGTGTCCCTTAGGACCATAGGCACATCATGAGCCTAAATTAAGCCTTGGAGAGCAAGCCAATAGGTGGTCCAAACAAAAAATGGCAAGTGTTCTCTTAGGACCCTAGGCGTGCCACCTTGCAAACTAGGCTTGCCACCTTGATGGCATAGCCGTGCCACTTAAAGAAATGTGATTGAGTTGCTTAAATGAGTAAGATGAGCTTGGTGTCTATAAATAGGAAAAGCTCCCATTCATTTCCAACACTTTAATCCACTTTGCCATTCATGCCTACCCTCTTCCTCCTCCTCCTCCTTTCTCTCGGCTGCACACCACCAACCTTGCAAGCCATTCAAGTTAGTTCTTGAGGTTTGCCAAGGTAAGTAAAAATTCCTCATTTTCCTCTAAGAAAGTAGATCCAGTCATTGAGACTATTAAGTGCTTACCTATTAAGCTGTGGGTAGTGTGCAATGTCTTTTGTTTGATCTTGCTTGCTATGGGACATGGCCATATGTTTGAGTCATTTATGTTTGGAATGGAATCGAGATTTGTCCGAGTTGAGTTCTTCATAAGACAAAGTCACCCAATCCATAAAGTCTTGATTTCTACATAAGTAGGATGCCGGGTCCAAGTCTCGCTTGGTATAGGAATCGCCCAAGACCAAGGTCCTAAATTGACATTGAAGCGTGTTGATTTTATGCCTTGATCGGTACCGGGATCACCCAAATTCACGAGGTCTTGGTAAGGCACCAAGTATGTCAATTTCTAAAGTCCAAATGGACATGGGGGCTTTGTGCTTGGCATTGAATTAAACCGCAAGCCGAGGGTTATTCACGATACATGTGTATTCACATTAGGTCAAGGCTAAGGTCTATCAAGCCTGGGATCGTCACTAAAGCGAGGCGTACCATTTCCGAGCCTTGTCCGGTGCAGGAATTGACACTAAGTGATTGATTCAAGTTATGAACTAAAGATCATTCCCAACATATTTGCTAGTGAAGTATAAAAAATTCATGACATGCACGAATGAATGAGCACACCTTCAAGCCATGCATGTGTCGATTAAGAGAAAAGATAAGAACCAACTTGTATGATACCTTTATGCATGCACTTAAAGAGGAAAAAGTGTCTGTTGCCATACAACATTGGCGACGATGCCTTGGTTGAGTTGGAATGCTTTAGTTGAGCCAAGATGCTTGAGTTTTGAACCCAGAAGCCTCGGGAAGCTAGCCCTGAGAAGCCTTGGTCCATGTGAGCTGCGATGGTCGAGCCAAGAAGCCCAACAAGAACCTAGAAGCCTTGATCAAGCCGGGAGAGCCTAGTCAAGCCATGATAACGCTAAATGAATTTGTGTGAGTATCGGTTATACATAAGCATGATATGTTGATGTGTTTATTATTAAGCCGAAGGTAAGCATGCATTGAAGCATGTTGTTATGGATATCTGCATGTATTCAAGATGTAGCAATAAGTTTACTATTGATCCATCATCGACATTGTTTACAAGTGTTGTACTTGCCAGGCTTCGATAATGAGATGCTTTCCTAATAGAGAACTAGGATTTTACTTGTTGAGTTCCCAGGACTCACTCCTTCATCTTTCAGTCTTATAGACATGGAAGTCCCATGTTAGTTTTGGGTGTTGGAGAAGATAGGAAATTCCCCTAGCCTATGTGGAAACTTTAGTGTGATGTAAAAAGAAAAGATGGCCCATAGAGAAATGGCTTGTAAAAGTACTCTTATTATATAAATTAGTGTGTTTTGTGTAATGTATATCCCAATTTTTCAATTGTTGTTTGTTTGGGGAGTTATTTGTTTATGTTTCCGCATGTGCATGATAACAAGATAAAAAGAATTGGGACGGTGACGAGCCTGGGATGTCGCAAAAATAACCTTTGCCACTCGTGACCCTAGAGATGGAGTTGGGGTCGTGACACATATTCTCGTTCAACAAATGTGTTTCTCTCATCCGATACCGTTGATTTGCATAATTGATGCCACTTGTGAGCCATATATACTATTTTTTTATTCAGGTTTAGAGGCTGTTTATTAAAGTTTATATACATATATTCACTTTTACAAAGAAAAAAAAAAGAAAATAGTTCTTCACGTAAAATCAACATTTAAATGGCTATGAAAAAAAATCAATTATTTAAAAAAAAATAACCAGCATAACTCATTATTTTGAAAAAAAAAAGATATATATTATTCAAAATAATAATTGTGATTCTTGTTATCTCAAATTTAATTTATAGAGGGAAAGATTGTGAATTTCTTCTATAAAAGAGCTTATGTATATTTTTTCTTCACAAGGTTAATAATGCCACAAGAGGTATTAAGTACATTTGAATTTTTTGTTCCTCTTTTAATAAATACAGTTTTTATACATTTGCTAAAACTTTAATGATATGAGTTTAAATTGAGTGTAGACTTATAGTAAAACAAATAAAAATATTACTAGCATTTCGATATAACTGTTGGCACCCAAAAATATCTCTACAGACACGTAAAAAGGCACGGGGATAGAAAACCTTACAACAATCATCGCAGCCACATATGGGCTATAATTTATCAGCCCATCCCATGAATAATTATATAAGAAAAGACAATTAAGGATTTGGAGAAATTTTGAGTTGAATTTTGATAAGACCATGACATGGTATGACAAGATGGAGTAGCAGAGTACCACGTGTTGAAGCCAAAGATCAATGAAGGAAATATAGCCTTGGCAATGAAAATAGGTGGGAACAAGTTCAAAGGCGCCAAACTCAAAAGGAAAATGGTTAAATGCTTGCTAGGCAAGCCATGACCAGTTGTCGAATAGGCATGGATAAGGTGGTTCAACCAAAAATGTGGAGCGATTCTTGAGGATGAGGTAATCAATCATTGACGGTTACCAAGTTAGCCTATAAATACCATCGGTCATCCAACAAAGAACCCCCCCCCCCCCCAAACAACACACAAGACTACTTTATATGGTCTTTTTCTTTTCCTAGTCTAGCCTAGCTATAGCTTAAGATTTCCGTTATAGATTCAATTCCGGTGAGCGTCTATATCCTGGGAAGTATTGTCAATTAGATTGCAGTGCTAATCATTGTCGAGCATCGTTGATTAGATTCTGATATTGTGTATTCAATTCCATTTAGCGGTAGTGCTCATTAAATGTAGCATCTGTTCGGTGTTGTTGATTAAATTCCAACGTTGCATTTATGCGTGTCTAGAGACGGTGTATATTAGGTGTAGTTATCATCGTCCAACGTCGTTGATTAAATTTCAATTTTTTTGTCCTCATATCCATCTTTAAATTGTGGCCTACTAGGTGTTGCCTTTACTATCCAATGTCATTGATTCAATTCTGGCATTGTGTCCTCAAACTTAGTAGGAAGCTGTGCTTTACTAGGCATCTCGTCCATACTCAGCCTTGTCGAAGGACCTTTGATATTGTACAAACTATTTCAATTTAAATAAGATTTTGTTATTGTATAAAGTGAGTATGGATGCTGTTATTAATGAGGTTTCAACACTAATCATTGCAGGTAATATGTGCGACAAGCTAGCGACTTCTTTAGTTTTGAGATTATAAGGTGTATAGTCTTTTTCGCATTTGACCCTCTCTATCCAAAATTAACACAGAACTCAATTCTCCTTTAATAAAAACCAAAATATAACACTTGGTGAAAAATATTTCGTTGTGGGATCCAAAACCAATGAAACATCTTTTTGGCATGCCTAATGGGACTTGGTGTTATTTGAAGAGAGTGCTATGCCACGTATAAGAAGGTGTAATCATATAGATAGAACCATAGACAAACCTCTGCTAGGAAATGATGATATCCCGCACATAAAATCATCATTTGCACAGCCTGCTCTGAATCAAGTTCAAGGCAAAAATGCAGACATCCCAAGGCAACGAGTGGAAGAACCAAGGAGAGCAATGGAGATCACCCTTGTTCTCTTTGATGAGGCCAACCATCGAAGAGACTTAGAATGACTTTGTTGATTACATGGTCAAGATAATGACTAATTTGTAAGGCCATTGATAATCAATACATATCATGAGTGTGCGTAGGGGTAACATAGAGCTCCAGTTGGTGCAACCCAACCTTAGGGTGGGAATGTTCCCATAACCACAAGGTATACTTCTTTGCCATTACTTCCTACAGTAAATCTTGGTACTATAGGGTGGAGTATATCACCTTTAGCACTTATAAGGATTCTCTAGAGAGGAGAAGTGGTTTCAATAACCCAAGCTAGTGGATCTAACCCTCAAAGACCCCCTGATCCTAATTGTATAACTGAGCAGCAACCTCATCAGGGCATGTCATTTACTATGAATGAAAATGCCTAGCATTTTGTGAGTAATCCTAGCGTCCAACTCAATATGCTGCTTATACTAACAACTGCTGACAATCATGGGGCAGCGTTAGCTCCACCTAAGGGGCAGGAACTAGTACCTTTTGCCAGGGGGAGGAACTAATACCTTTTGCCAAGGGAAAGATCAACCTTTTCAACCAATACTCCCAAACGTTAATCCACCCATACCTAATCAAGAATTTCAACTTATGCATCCGAACTTGCAACTAAACAATATGTTAGTCAACCAAGATATGCCTTAGGCATACCAAATCCAACAACATCTAGCATATCAGGTTCAACAACAACTTGTACACCAAGCACCACAGCCAATCAGTCATCAAACAAAGAACCCCCTCACACAAAACCACTTTCTACTGTCTTTATCTTTTCCTAGTCTAGCCCAGTTGTAGCTTAAGATTTTCTTCATAGATTCAATTCCAACGAGCATCTATATCCCGAGAAGTACTGTCAATTAGATTTCAATGCTAACCATTCTCAGCGTTGTTGATTAGATTTTGATGTTGCGTTCTCAGTTCCATCTAGAGGCAGTGTTCATTAGATGTTGCATCTGTTCAGCGTTGTTGATTCAATTTCAACGCCGTGTTTATGTGCATCTAGAGACGGTGTATACTATGTGTGATTATCATTATCCAGTATCGTTGATTAGCATTGTCGTTGTGTCCTCATGTCCATATTAAATGCCAAATCAATTAGATTTTGACGTTGTGTCCTCATGTCCATATTAAATTTTGGTCTACTAGATGTTGCCTCTACTATCCAGCATTGTCGATTCGATTCCGTCATTGTCTCCTCAAACTTAGTAGGAAGCTATGCTTTACTAGGCATCTCGTCCATACCCAGCCTTGTCAAAGGACTTTCAATATTGTACAAACTACTTCAATTTTAGTGGGATTTTGTTATTGCATAAAGTGAGTCTAGATGGTGTTATTAATGAGGCTTCAACACTACTTAGAGAAAGTAAGAGTATCTACTAAGACACTATAGTGGAAGTGTGTTGAATCAAGAGCAAATGGTAAGCGTCTTTATTATGGACGCTTTATTCTATCTACCTCCCCTTATGAAAGGGCAAGCCGATACAATAGGCATTGGGATGCAAAGAGCTTTGCTTGGTGAAATAGAAGAAACATGTATCACCCATGCAAAATTTGAATATGTGTGACAAGCTAGCCACTTCTTTAGTTTTGAGATTATAAAGTATATAGTCTCTTTTGCATTTGACCCTCTCTATCCAAAACTAACATAGAACTTGAGTCTAATAAAAACCAAAATACAACACTTAGTGAAAGATATTTCATTGCGGAATCCAAAACCAATGAAAAAATAACATATGTTGTTTTGTCAAAATGATGTTGAATAAACATCTGCAGTTGCCATTTAAAAAAAAAAAAAACAAGTTAAATTGATTTTGGCATTTATAAACATCTGTGCTTGTCAAAGTGATGTCGTATAACTAGCTAACTAAATATTACTTCCAATTACAAAACGTTTAAATAAACTAAAAACAAGTTAAATGATTTTGCCATTTATGACGAAAACAAACATAAATGAAAAAACCAAACAGCATTCTAGTAATTTTGAATTCTGTCATTTATCAAGAATGGCATCGTAATACATACATAAGTCGAGGTTGAATTAGTTCTCATGTACGACATTTCTGAATCCGATATCCAAAGGTCATGCCATCTTAAACTGTAAAACATGACGATCTCCAATAGCTCATCATTCTTCCCACCCCTCTCAATCTCAAATTCCCACGACCGCGTTCTTCATTCAAAGAACCGAAATTATGTTTCTCTTCTTTGATCTTTTTTGTCTTCAGGGTTTGATGTGAGTGATCCTTAGACTGCTATTAGGAGATTCTTCACTGAAGCATAATATAATCATAGCATAGAAGATTACACACGTAGTCACTTGGGCAACGAAAAGGTTTGGTGATCAATCAGGACGACTTCAACATTACCTCCAGCTCACCTTATTGCAATAAGCATGGAGAGAGAGAGAGAGAGAGAGAGAGAGAGAGAGAGAGAGAGAGGTTGGATGGGAATCTCGATTGCATTGTTTTCCATTCAAACCCTAACGAATTCATCAGGGAACAAAGTCGATTCGTTTTGGACTTGAGATCTTTCGGACACAGCTAAGGACCGTCGAAAAAGGGCACCAAATCAATTTGACAACCACGGCATTGTACTATAGTATTAATAAATTCCAACTAGAACAAGCGAAAATGTTCCCACCCTGACTTCCAAACGAGGGTTTCGCAGGGATCGAGGTGGCGAGCACTTCATTTTCCACAAAAGAACAAACCGCGGAACCACTAAAATATTGAACAACAACTACTAGAAAATACAAAATAATTGTTGGAATATTAATATTAACTAAATCTTTTATGATTCTGGGTATGAAATCTTTTGTCTGCCTTGACCACCCTGTATTTCACGACAAAAATTCCATAAAATCTAATTTTCATTACTATGTGCGTGTGAAATTCGTGCACGAACATTATTAGTTGTAGATGTGACTTTACTAATATATTAATATTTGACCGATTGACAAAATTTTATTGAGGAGGAGCGGTTGTACGTTAGAGTGGCGATTATTCCATGCCGGACTGTTTGTGGATACGGATACTACCCGCTTAATTATTTTCCCAAGAACTCATGAAAAAAAAAGGATTATTTCCACATTAAGTCAAAGAAAAATAGTGAAAGTTCGAATTTTTTTTAAGAGGTTCGGGTGACGAAAACTTTTGTTTTGTCTGCCACCTTGTGGCACGATGAGGGTTACGATCAGATCTCTTTATTTTTTTTTTTATTATGCGCACGCGAGACTTGTGCAAGGAAATCACTGGACGTTGATTTGAATCTTTCAATAATTATATGATTGGGAATTTAACATAAATTACTTAATTAGCGACTTGCAGTTGTGCAGGATAGACTTTCACTGACCACACATGAACAACGCTCAAGAATTTTTCCGGTAAACGCACGAGAGTAGTACGCCGATTTGGAACTAGGAATTGAATTATTTTCACAAGAAGTCAAAGAAGAAATAATAAGAATTTGGATCTTTCTTCTCACTTTCTACACCTAACTTATACCTAATATCGTCGTCACCGATCATCCAGGAAAATCAAGGATTGAATGGGTTTGAACGCCGAATGTTAGGGACTAATTATTTGGACCCGTCAATGGAGTTGTCACTGTCTTTGCATGTGGTGACTAAGGATCAGATATTTATTAGCAGAATAAGTTGTTGGACAGGACACATTGATGTGTGTCATAATCCAGCTCACGATGAATCGCAATTTTTTTCCTTCCTAATTCCATTATTTTGACGAGTCAAATTAAAAGTTGCGTGTGGAAAAAAAAGACATGGGAGTTAAGTTGTGACAATGGGCGCCAATTTTCAATTCAAGATCTCAACCTGCTTTATTTATCTCTCTCTTCCATTCATTGGAGCTCAATGAAAAGGTATTATTATTAATATTATTTTATTTGGATAGCTTGATGAAAATTTTTGCCTTCATAACCTTAATTAGAGTTAACATAGGACCATCAAGTAGTTGAGGCGTAACTAAATAAATGTGTGTCTTTGATGAGGTGGGCACATGATATGCCTCTGATCCCACGCCGTCTAGGTGTAGGTTATTGCATTGGATAGATAAGTCTCGTGTAATCTTAAATTAGCACAACGTGCGTTAATGTCATGTGGATACAGAATGTGCTTGTGAAGGTGTTGGTAGGATTTTTTAATATCAAAATTAGCACTGGAATGTTGGGCATCAGACATGTATCTAATCCCACGTTGCCCAAACTTAAGTTGTCGTGTTAGTAAATAAGTCTCACATAGCATTAATTAAGACACGGTGGCTAAAGAATTAAATACTATATAAGGTGATGGAGATAAATTATGTTATTTTTCTTGTGTCTAAAATAGACTCGACTTATCAGGATACTATTGAGAACCACAGCAAAAGTTCTATTACCTCGCGTCTAAACTCATTGACCCCATCTAGTTCGACTCAATATCACTCAAAATCTTCCAAATGGATTGGCAAAAGAAATCACTGGAGAGCTAAATTTGGAGATTGGTGAGAGCTGGCTTCGTTGAAGTTTACCAATGGAACACCATCTGCATCAGATCTTAGTCCATGCCTCGAGGGAAGGTGCAGTAACCAAAACACAGCTGCAAAAGGGACTTTCTCCGTCGTCCGCCCGCCCCCCAAAGCACCCCCAGGAACGATTGGCTTAGGCAGGGATGGGCAAAAGAAACTAGTCTAATTTTCGGTTGTCTTAAATAAAATCGAAAGCAACCCACAACGCCCACAACGCCCGTTGGGTGACTTATTCCTTTTCTTGGCTTATGTCTTAAATGATTCACCATCTAATTTTCTAAGTCTGCATGATCTTTTGCTTGAAAACTCAATAACATTACCGAAACAAGTTCAATGTCATTATTAATTAACAAGGTCGTTTTCTCCGGTGTAGTGATGTGATTTGATTGGCCACCATTGTGAACCGGTAATATCTCATCCTAATGAATTTTTCGTTGCCCATGGAACGCCATCTGCATCAAATCTTAGTCCAGGCCTCAAGGTAAAGTGCAATAACCACAATACATGGGAAAGTCAGCTACTTGAATGTGCTAGCGAAAGAAACTAGTCTAATTTTTGGTTATCTTAAATAACCGAAAGCAACCGACAATGCCCATTGGGTGCGGCATTCCTATTTTCGCTTATGTATTAAATGATTCACCATCTAATTTTCTAAGCATGCATGATCTTTTGCTTGAAAATTCATTATCGTTGCTGAAACAAGTTCAACATCGTTATTAATTGACAAGGTCATTTTCTCCTGTGTTTGCAACATGACGCAATTGGTCACCATCGTTAACTGGTGATGTCTCATCCTTGTGATTTTTCCGTTTGTCAACGGAACACCATCTGCATAATATCTTAGTCCATCCCTCGAGGGAAAGTGTAGTAACCAAGCTACAGCTGCAAAAACGGGACTTTCTCGGTCGCCCAAAATGTACGAGTGTCTAATTCATATCCGAAAGCAACTCACAATGCCCATTGGGCGTCGCATTCCCATTTTCACTTATGTTTTAAATGATTCCCCATCTAATTTTCTCAGCATGCATTATCTTTTGATAGAAAATTCAATAACGTCGCCGAAACAAGTTCAATGTTGTTTTAATTAACAATGCAGTTTTCTCCTTTGTAGTGACGTGACTCAATTGGCCACCATCATTGATTGGTAATATCTCATCTTCATGACTTTTTTTAGCAAAAAATAGTCCATTCATGTGTGGTCCACAAACTCGCTCATGAGGTCATCTAATCAAAGCAATGTCTTGATCAAATTGGCCTTATAGTCACACGAATATGCAAACAGATTAAGCTATATCATGCAGTTCACGCAAAAAATCAAGCCGATGTATGGTCTTAAGTGTAAAGGTGACAAACCTTTATTGAAGTGAATATTGTCGAAATTATCATAGGACGTTTAATCTATAATAAGCGGATGTATAGTCACACTTAGGTGTAAAGGTGACAAGCCTTTATTGAAGTGAATATCGTTGAAATTATCATAGGACGTTTAATCTATAATGAGCTCATTGTCCAAGTTAAAAATAAACTAATGGCAAGGAATTCTTGTTGTATTATAATATGTGCTCTATGTAATATAAATTGAATTACAACATCGATTTATTTAAGTAAATACTATGGCAACATTGGATTAGAGGGGTTTAATCATCAAGCATATTAAAGTTGGAGAAAGGGATTTTGGATATACAAGAATGGGGGACATAGTGTTGGTACTTGAGAATGGCATGCTCTCTTTGAGCACTGATTTAGGCGAGACCATGGGATTAAATGAATCGGTTGGATATGCAACCCAACCCGAAACTTGATTGTCTATAAAAAAAGAAAAAATGGAGTATTTCGAGCAAGCTTATCTGTAAACCCATGATTTTTTATACTAGCAACTTCTGTTTTGAAAGAGTTGGCTACTACTAGTCGTATATTCAAGATTTACTGGCCATTACTTTCATAAATTCCTGCCAATGTTTTCACTTTTCTCACCTCGAAACTTTACTCGAGCTTCTTATTTCTTCTTTCTTTAATTGCTAGCTTTCACCATTTCACTATATTGATTACAGCTTTCAAAGCCAAACAACAACATAGAGAGAGAGAGAGAGAGAGAGAGAGAGAGAGGCATGGTAAGCCTTGGTGAAAGAAGGGAAATCGGCAAATGATAAAGTTGTAAATAGGTGGACAATTTCGCTGAAGTGAGAGTAAAAACATGTATTTCTAAAAACAAAAGAGGTACCTAAATTATACTTAGATGAAGGCTCATGAAGTTTTTTGATGTATTTTTAAAATGATGCTTGAGATTTTATCGGATTATCGTCAACTATTTTAAAAGTTTAGACTATTCGACGAATGCGTTATTTAATATGTAAATATTTTATTACTCATCCTCATTCTTAATTTGGTTTTTAATTGTTTTTGCCTAATATTAAGCATGGATATATTTAATTAGGAAGGCAAATGGGACCAAGAAAAATTTGAACTCATGATCTCCTATTTCGATATTAGGTGAGATTTTGTAGGACCATTACCGAAAGCTTTTAGAACAGTTGGCAATAACCTCACAAAATCTTCCACGACGATAGAATGCTATTATTTTTGTTTCCTTTTGGCCAAAATAAGATCATGTTTGTTCACACATAGTCATCGAAATTTCTTGAGTATCGCAAGGGATCTTATCCTACCAATATGTTAGTATTGTTGCCATAGTCATTGGCATCTCCTATCAAACAAGAGTTGACTCTCGGAGATATGATTGGCAAGCATGCGGCCACGAACACGGCTGACAACCCAGAGAGAAGGAGAACCTCCTGGAAAAGTCAATTATTGTGACCATTGAGGCTACTTTATAACAACGTGGAAATATCTTGAGATGGTGGACCTCAAAAGCCAACGATGGATCTGAATTTCCGTAATCACTGACTTGATAGATAAATTGATTAGATCTATCTAATCCGTCGAAGGCACGCAGCCCCTCTTAAGCTTATTACCGACCTAATATGACCTGTTTTGTTTGCTTGTACGGCATCAAGAGTACTAGTCTAAGTTAGGATCACACCTTACTTATCTACCGGCGCAAAAGTCGATATTTAGGGACGCAAGATCTCAACCATATCTGAAACTTTCACAAGGCTTCCATCTCTTTGGAAGCACCACCTGTTTTTCCCTTCTCCACGTAGAACTCAAGTTTAGGTGATTCCCTTACCATAATTTCTTGAATCAGTTAAATAAGATGCGAGTCAAACATAATTGTATAGCCCAAACATAAAATTGCTCGTCCTTTATGGTATAAGAAATTGAACACTGGTCCTTTGCCTAATCAATAACTCAAGTCATTTCCTTGATAGCTATACTAGATATAATAGAAGCATCAACTCGAGTAAACAAGAGCGTAAAAGTGCTTCATGCTTGCACGCCAAAGTTTCAATTATTATTCGAATCTTAGAAATCATGAAAAAAGTTATATGTGAATATGCGTGTTGATATTTAAATATTGTGAAAGTTTCAAAAGTTCTAAAATTTACAGAGAAATTTAAATTGTATGAACTACAAGAGTTTAGTTAAGTAAAAATCAAAAAACAAAAGTAAATCCAAACAGGCAAATGTGCAGAGTGTATGAGCTGCGAGAGTTTAGTCGAGTCAAAAAAAAAAAAAAAAACAAAAGTAAATCCAAACAGGCACATGTGCTGCGCGATTGCTTCCATTAATTACTAAAGAAATTCAAATCTGTACAAAAGAATATTATTACATCTTGGGAAAAGAGGTTTCAAAAATGTGCCAAGTAATCTTTAAGTTCCCATCAAACCTTCCCACTAATTGGGAGTGATCCACCTTTCTTCCTTCGAGTGTGCCAAGTCAAACGTACGTGTATATACGAGAAGCTGGACGGTGACCACATACCAGCTCGGGAAAAATAGAGTGAATTGACTTATTTTATTTTGTAAAAAATAATAATTTGAAAAAATATATCTTTAAGAATAATTATTGATATCATTTGAAATAACTAATCATGAAAATTATTTCCATTATCGATAAAAAAAATTATATTTATGTAATTTACATTTAATTATTTTTATAAGTAATATAAATTATTATGTTGAAAATATTTTTTAAATCACTTACTTCTTGTGAAATAAATGAAGCATAGATGTGAAGTGAATTAAACATTTGTGGTGGTTATCGTCAAATGCAGAAATGTCAAACGACAAGGGAAAAATGGAGTTAAAGCAAACATTTATGGTTTGGTCAATTTATTACAATTTCCACCGGCATAGGTGGGCACTTGAATGCAACTCTTTGTACCATACTGACAAAATGACTGCGGGTAGGAGGAAACACATGGGAGAACCATCCGGGGGTGGGAGACCCCATGCTGTCCTCCGTATTTCCTCTCTGTCGGGAAGATAAAGATAGACAGGGAATTTGGGGGCCTCACCGTGGTGAAGGTAAACACCACGTCAGGACTGCAAAGTTCTGGCTACTACCAGGTAGGTAGGCATAGTAGCCTCCCGCGCCTAGGGTGAGTGAGGGTGGGTGAAAGGCCCACTACTGTGTTAGCATGCTTGCGCACAGTCATATAACCGATTGGCTATGAGCAATGTTTGGGAAAAGTACCAAAAAAGTCCTAAACCTTTTGTCTTTGTGCCAATTTAATCCTAAATCTTTTTTTGGTGCCGATTCAGTCTTAAACCTTTTAAAGTTGTGCCAATTCAATCATTTCCGGCCAATTTTGGCCGGATCTTATTGACTGGACGCCGGCCGGCTGACGTGGCTTGATCGGCGCTGATATGGACAATATTTTATAATATTTAATAATATTTTTTATTTTTTAAAAAAAAATTAAATTTTTTTTTTATTTTTTATTTTTGTCTTTTTCCTCTAGGCGGTCGCCGGGGTCCGGCGACCGGCCGGAGGCGACCTACGAGGGCGAGGGCGCCTCGCCGGATCTGGCGAGCCTCGCCCATGGCCGATCGGCGAGGCGGCCATGGGCGAGGCTCGCCGCGAAGCACGATCATATAACTAATCATGAAAATTATTTCCATTATCGATAAAAAAATTATACTTACGTAATTTACATTTAATTATTTTTATAAGTAATATAAATTATTATGTTGAAAATATTTTTTAAATCACTTACTTGTGAAATAAATGAAGCATAGATGTGAAGTGAATTAAACATTTGTGGTGGTTATCATCAAATGCAGAAATGTCAAACGACAAGGGAAAATGGAGTTTAAGCAAACATTTTTGGTTTGGTCAATTTATTACAATTTCCACCGGCATAGGTGGGCACTTGAATGCAACTCTTTGTACCATACTGACAAAATGACTGCAGGTAGGAGGAAACACATGGGAGAACCATCCAGGGGTGGGAGACCCTATGTTGTCCTCCGTATTCCCTCTCTGTTGGGAAGATAAAGATAGACAGGGAATTTGGGGGCCTCACCGTGGTGAAGGTAAACACCACGTTAGGACTGCAAAGTTCTGGCTACCACCAGGTAGGCAGGTATAGTAGCCTCCCGCGCCTAGGGTGAGTGAGGGTGGATGAAAGGCCCACTGCTGTGTTAGCATGCTTGCGCACAATCATATAACCGACTGGCTAACACAGTACCCCCGGTTATATGACTGTGCGCAAGCACAGTCATATAACTAATCAAGAAAATTATTTCCATTATCGATAAAAAAAATTATATTTATGTAATTTACATTTAATTATTTTTATAAGTAATATAAATTATTATGTTGAAAATATTTTTTAAATCACTTACTTCTTGTGAAATAAATGAAGCATAGATGTGAAGTGAATTAAACATTTGTGGTGGTTATCGTCAAATGCAGAAATGTCAAACGACAAGGGAAAAATGGAGTTTAAGCAAACATTTCTGGTTTGGTCAATTTATTACAATTTCCACCGGCATAGGTGGGCACTTGAATGCAACTCTTTGTACCATACTGACAAAATGGCTGCGGGTGTACCTACGCTGAAAAGGGACACATATATTGAACACTTGGCTTTTTTTTTTTTTTTTTTTTTTTTTGATCAAAGAACACTCGGCTTTTGAATGGTCTGGTTTGGTTGCAAAATTTTGAAAAGGAAAAAAGAAAAAAAAAGAGTTGCTTGATAGTCCCCTTTACCTACTTCTAGGGTGAAGTATTTGTCATTTTATCAATCACGCCCACTATGGTCTTTATTATGTATGGATTCCGGACTTAGTTGCATTGCCGCACTGTTTTGATAATGAATACTATATATTGACAAAAAAAAAATTGATTGGACCCAGCAATCTCTCTTTTTGATTGGTTGTAGGGGCCCTTTATTGTGTAGTTGACGTCATGATTAGACTTAAAATACTGAAAGAAGTAACCTTACGATATCGATGTGAAGGTGCACATTTGACGATATCAAGCGAAAAGATTCTTATATTAAGAATGCAATAAAATTTGAAATAGACTATATATATATATTAACTCGGAATTTTACTCGGTCATGATCCTTTATCTTTTTCAAATGCTTCTAAGATAAAGAAGATGCTATATCTTCTTCACGTGTCTAAATGAAAATGAATTGACCGTAGCTTTGGCTACAATTTCAAGACACATTTACTATGGCAATGGGTGCTAGATTAGTAAGGACAATCTTACTACAGTTAATCTGTGCTAAGCGTTCCAATATTACCTCCAGTTAGGGAAGTTTCTAAGGCATGTTCTCGTGGTGCTACTTGAACCCTCTCCCTTTATAGAAACCATTAAAGATCAATTTTATTAGCGTTGAGTATGGGCCTCGGTTAGAATCAGAACTGGACTGAGTTGGCCATGAAAAATGATTTGGCTCTAGATTTCAGTGATTATTGGTCTGATTCTCAGTTCCAAAAAACTTGGGACCAATACTATGTGATTCAATTCTTGATTCCTGTTTGGATTCCTACCCAAAAATTGAACCTAAAGTAACCGTCAATTTACTTTTCACTCTTTGCTCCAGTTATATTTTCTTATAGTGAGTAGAATTTTCTCATCAATTTATCTAGATGAATGTACCACTAACCTTTCTTGCATCACTTCTCTCTTAGATGCTTGCAAACCTCATGCTTCAGCTACATAATTCATCCTACAATATCCCTAACACATTAATTGCTACACCTATTCCTCGTAACTTTTCTTGCAGTATGTCTCTTACAAAACTTGCACCGATAGTCATTCATTAGATTGCAAAACACGCTCACAATGGACACATTCAATGCCATAAACATTCATATATCGAAAACCAAGGGCGACCCCTCCAAGCCATTTGAGCGATCTCCAACAACCACAGCAAAGCACCATTTGAAGAGAGTAAAATCATGTCGCTCCAAATTTTAATAGAAAACAAGAGTCATCTCAATCAACCAAAAGTAAATTACAATTCTATAACTTTAGAAGATTAAGTAGGTTTCTAATCACAAACAAAAAACACTATTTTCTACTTGCAGATTTATTATGAAACCCAATAGACAATCTCCATTGACTGATAAATGCAAGAGTGAAACGAGAATTCTCAAGCAACGACTCTCTCTACTATGACTTTCCTGTGGAAGAAACGGATGGGGATTTTTATTGCTGCTTTAACTTTCATTTTGCTTGACTAAAGGGTTTCTTAATTAGTCTAATATGGGCTGGCTAGTGTGGGCCGAGTTGAGCCTGGCCCGTAATGAGGGGGACTGGCTGGAAACTCTATAAATAGTGCTTAAGTCTCTCATCTAACCCTAATTCTCACATGTATCCTCACCTAAGGGGTGTTTACCTATGATGTTAATTTGTGAGAGATATTATAGATCAGCATTCTTTTTATGTTGTTATAGTAATATGTAATTGGGGTGCATAAGAGATGTTTTATTCTTTGTTATGAGAAATTTCTTGTGTTACTGTGATCAATATATATGATTAATTTTTTATTAATGAATAAAGTAATGTAATTAGCATAATATGTGATTTTGGTGATATGATGCCCCTATCACTAAAGTTAAAATCACATATATATGGTGTATATGAGGAGTAAAGCTTATATCCATGGTATGAGAGAATTTCAATGATTCAATTGAGTAGTGACCGCCAAAGTGGCACGCTTGATTGGGTTTGAGAAATTTCGGTCTCGTATGATGATTAGGCTGTCTCCTAGTCTAATGCGTAATCATACTCCCAAAGGAGGTGATTGTGTATTAGTTCATGGAGGGATACATAATAGTGTGGTGGAGGAGTGACTGATTCTAGTGATTCATATGCCCAAAAGTGATGAATTCACAAAGAATTGAAACATATTCTCATAACCCTTATCATGTGGGGAGTGTACAATTGCATGTCATGTATTCTGCCCAAAGGTGATTATGTGACTTTGCATGTAACTCTCTGGATGTGTACTTGTACGTCAAGTTACACAATGCTCACATGATGCTAATTATATACGCTTGTTTTTCAGTCACATTTTCTATAAATGGTAATTCCGTCATCATTGAGGTTTTTACTACTTCAAATTTTAAGTTGTGGACATATGATTTGTTGCTTGAGAAAAGAGCAATTGAATTTGCTTATTGTCTATGAAGCGTTCCATTCTAGAACAATTGAAAAGAGGTTTGCCTGCGGATTGCACTGCTATAAGATGATGGAAGCCTTAATTGCTTGAAATTATGTCTTGTCTGATATTGAAATTAGGACACATTTGCAAAGATTGTGTTTAAGTCTTAATGACATATACTTCTCGTATATGATTAAAATGTTGTTTCCAAAAGTTTTTTTTTTTATTTAAGGAAAATAACCGAGATAAATGTCTTAAAAGGTTGTTAGGTTTAACAGTGGCCGTTATTATTTTGGCAAGTATGACAATGCAAAATAGCTTAAAGGGTCATTTGTCAAATACTTGGTAGATTCTTGGGTGGTAATTTAATTACTATACTTGAAAATTCTGACAAAAAGATTTGGTCAAAAGGCATAAATACACCATATTGAACATGGTGATGAGTATGATTAGTAAGACTAATTTATCTGGTCTTTTGTGGGCTGATATTATGAAAGTAATTTTTTCATATACAAAAGGGATATTTATTTTATAATCTTAAAGAAGGCACAAGAATTATGGAATCACATACTCTAAAGTTTTTAAAAATTGACGTAATTGTAGAGGATAACTGCTCTCAGACTATTAAAGATAATAGTATGATGAATGTTACTATATTTTTGTCTTTACCTATACAGATAATTATGGAATCTCCTATACCATAGACTAAACTTGTTGAGGTTCAATGTACTATTCTTGATATAGTTTATAATGAAATTTCTTAAACCTCTCAAGTGCAGAATGAAGTGGTTGCAGCTTTATTAAGGAGATTTGTTAAGGAAAGACGATCAGTTATACCATCAGACTATATAGTCTATTTGTGAGAGCATGGTTACAATATCCACTATATGATTGATGTAATGACATATTTATAAATGTCGTTTCTTATTCTCAATCAAGTATGTGATTAGATGCCATAAAATGCGATATACAATCTATGAAACATCATAGTGTTTGAAAACTAACTTACTTGCATAAAGATTACAAGTTCATTAGTTGCAAATTGGCGTACAAAATTAAAAGAATTTCAAAGAAAGATTGTGGAATTTAAAGCCAAATTGGTAATTAAAGTTTTAACTCTGAAAGATGAGTGGATTGTTTATAGTGAAGAAATAATTATTTCTTTAAATATTCTTTCAGAGTGAACGTGGCATTAATAATTTATTTTGATATAAAGTTACGCCAAATAGATACAAAATATATATTGTGCAACTGGATGATTTTGCAGCAGATTCAAGTAAACTTGTATAGACTGAAAAGTTATAATTTATGGTTTTAAGCAAGTTTCCAGACATATTAAAGTTTCATAGTATTGTTATTTTGTTCAATTGAGAACAAAGTAATTCAATATACTACAAGGTCATTGAGAGGAAATTTATTTTTTCTCATACTTTATGTACATGATGTTTTGCTTACAAGTTGTGACATTGAGACATCTTATATCATTTGTTAAGGATTGTTTTTGCCATATTATATTAAATTTTCTCAGAGGACATTTGCTGATTGTATATTTGAAATATTCAATATACATCATTGCAAGCCAGGAATTGCTCCTGTTGTTAAGGGTGATGGACTAAATCTATCACATTGTCCTTATTTAGATAATGAGAAAATCTAATTAAATGGTGTACCTTATGTCAGTGCACTTAAAAGTATAATGTATGCTCGAATTTGCACTAGACTAAATATTGTCTTTGTAACGGGACTTCTAGGCAGATATCGGTCAAATCCAGAACATGATCACTGGGTTGCTGTCAAGAAGGTTTTAAGGTACTTAAAGAAGACAATAGATTATATGCTAATTTATAAACATGTTCAATTTTTGCAGTTAGTAGAGTATTTAGATGTAAACTTTGCTGGCTGTTCCGATGACATGCAATCAATAACGGAATACATATTTATGTTAGTAGGAAGTGCAGTAAATAAAGTTATTTGTTATCTTCTACTATGTATGCAGTGTTAGTAACATTCTTTTAGGTTGTTACTTGGGCTATTAATCTCCAAAACCTCATGACGGAATTGATCGTTTTAACTTGATGGATAGACCCATACGGTTGTATTGAGATAACAAATTTGTAGTATTATTTATTTACTACAGAGGTCTCAAGAGGTCTAAATATATGGTGGTAAGATATTTTTGACTATAAAGAAACGGTACAGAAAGGTGACTTATAATATAACATATTTTCACAGATAATGTGGTTGCAGATCCATTAACTAAAGGCCTACGCCTATCGTTAACATGGGCTTAGGAGTATCTTCGGATACTGTTGTGTAGTGGGAGTTATTTTGGCTTTACTCTGATAAAGTTCACATATGTGGTTCGTTACACTTAGTAACGATTTGATATATATCAACTTTTGCATTCAATAAAATATTTTGAATGTGTTGTTATTATGTTGAATACATATTGATAAAGTCTCAAGGGATTGTATAGACCTTGAGTGAAGGCTAGGGGCATCCGGGCATCCGGTTATTAGCCTTGTGCATATGTCTTGTGATAAATAAAGAAATGTTAACCATAAGGACAAGACATATGTGGGTTCATTGGAACCATAAAGCATTCTCTTGTGGCACAAGTTTTTGTGACACCTAAGGTAAGAGAATGGTGACTGGCAAATGGGATCTCTCTATTAAGAGACGTTATCCATTTGACACACTACCATATTGAATCCATATCAATAAAGTTGAGCACATTCGTGACTATGGAAGGCTCTGTGTGTATACACGCAGTTACCACCATGATTCGGTGTTTAAGACTTTATGGGATATGATTGACTATTAAGAATTATCTCTGGACTAAATGTGCGCACATACGGTACGATTTCAATTAATATAGTCCAAGTGGGAGAATGTAAGAGTTTTCCTAATGTGGACTAAATTAATTGATATTGTAATTTACAGTTTTTACGGTTACCGTAAAACATGGTTGGTCTAAAGAGAGATATAATGTTTCTTAATTAGTCTAATATGGGCTGGCTAGTGTGGGCCGAGTTGAGCCTGGCCCGTAATGAGGGGGACTGGCTGGAAACTCTATAAATAGTGCTCAAGTCTCTCCTCTAACCCTAATTCTCACATGTATCCTCACCTAAGGGGCATTTACCTAACGCTAAACGTGAGGGGGTCACCTCATTGAGCCAGTGATATGGAGGGCAATAAAGGAGAATGACTTGATATGTGGATCCCCTTGATATATGTGGGTAATCTTTTTTCTGCTTCCGCTTTATGTTCGATGGATCCCAAAACATGTGTGTTAATCTTTCTACTCAATTATGCATGTTTTTGTTCTGGTTATGGAGATCTTGGGGTTGCGCAATTTGCGTCTAACAAAGAAAATACAAAAATGAAAGAAAAAAGACGAATTGATCAATTCTTGAGTAAACCCTAGAACCATGGGTTCAATTCCAGGGTTAGTTCCTAAGTATATGGTTGGTTTCAGTTTCCAAAAACTGAAAATTGGTCCTAACAAGGTAGGTTTCCTAATTCTAGACCGACCTTTGAACTGCTCACATCTAAAAATTATGCAATTATAGTTGGATGAGGAGAATGCTTTTTGATGTTTCAAAGTATCTTAGATTTGTCAGTTGTGTTGAAGCAGTACCTATTACTAAAATCTCTCTTTATTTGGGTAATCAAATATTTTAGGAGGAGAGGAATTATCCCATGTGAAGGCCAAAGCATATCATAGGCCTTACAAGTATTTCAATAAAATAAATATAAGTATTCAGCAAGTCAAAGAAAATGGAAATTCATATATAAAGGTATTTTAGTAAGATATATGCGAAAATATAATCATTAATATATTTTTTTCATATCTTGACAAGGGTAGGTAGCGAGATCTTTTACTAAATTTTATTTATAAAACTACTTGTCTAGATAACTTTCGATATCGAGGCAAATGAGATAACCTGACGAAAAATACGAGCATTTAATGTCAAATACGAGCATTTAGTGTCCGTCAGGATTTTCATTAAGATGGTAGAAGACTTAGTGTCTCATTAAAGATGGCCCAGAAAATTTGATGTCCTGGAAATGGGCTTCATCAAAGGTGGCCCAGAAAAACATGATGTATTAGAATCTCTCTCTCTCTCTCTCTCTCTCTCTCGTGTTTGACTATCACTATAACTGACTCCGGAGACAACGCCAATAATAACATGGATTTTGTTATTGAGCATCTTTAGACACTCGTTAAGAAATCAATTAAGAAAAATTTGCAGTTTTTAATGTACTATTTTATTTGCCTTCGTTTTGCTCATAATTGGTCACTTCAAAATGGAATCATTCCCAATAAGTTATTGCTTAATAAGTATCTGGCGGGCCCTCCTCAACAAGACCTTAATCATAATTGGTCACTTCAAAATGGAATCATTCACCATAATTTTTTTTTTTTTTTTGGAGAACCCTAAATATTTTTGCCAAAAAAAAAAAAGAAAAAAGAAAGCACACGACGTCCATTTCGACTATTGGTCAAACATTTACATTGACCTGGTCGTAGCAATTTTTCCATTGAGTACCAATTTACCAAACTTGGGTTTTGTCCCATACGCTAAATGGATAAAGAACTGAAGGTCAAATAATGAAGGGAAAAGCTAGCGTGGTCCAAGATGCATTGCTACCAAGGAGGTGCGCCTGCAATTAAACATTAATGAACGCGGGTTCATGGAGGCCCAAGAAATCATCATTGCATCTCTTTCTGGTGAACGATTTTCGTGTGAAAAGAATTTATCGAAAGTCCTTTTCGTGGAGATTACGCCTCAAATTGCATTTTCCATGTGCTAATTTCCATGCTCCTGTGAATAGTGATCTTGTATCTGATAGATTCGACGGTGGCGGGCGGTTTGTGGAAGATAAAGAGTCGAAGTGGTGATGATGTTGACGGCGGCTTTGTACTTAACGAAGTGGTGATAGGAAGAGTTATCCAATGGTGTGGAGGCTTGTGTAGGTGCTGATGTGCCCGTTTTGATGACGGCGCGCTAGGTTAAATTTTAATGAAAGCTGAGGGTAACTGTATGAATTGATGACTCGAAAGTGAACTCGAAGCTGAGGGTAACTGTTTTTTCTTCAACCGACAGGCAGTGTCATGATTGTTATCGAGTCGCCATGCTACGAGGATGACCATTCAGGCTGTTGTTTTTTCTTCTACCGACAGATAGTGTCACGATAGTAATCGCCACAATGGACCAAGGTTTAGATTCAAAGTTGAGATATCTTGATACAGAAACGTGTTTGAAGTAAAGGGTTGTAGAGATAGCTGAGCTCAGTTGCTGTATTATTCCGGATTGTCTGCGGAATTTTGGGCACTTCATGAAGGACTTGGACTTTCTGGTCTATTTTTGGAGTGTAAGACTCTTTAGGAGCTTTACCCTTAACATGACGGAGCACATCCGTAGAGAAGCTAACCGCTGCGCGGATATTTTGGCAAAGAGAGGGAGAAGACAGCAACAACGTCTGCATGTTTTGATCACATACTGATTGCAGTGCTGGACGCATTGTCCTTGTGGCTTGATCGAAGGAACTGCTGTTTCTTGGAGCTGTTGGAGCTCCTTGTTTCCCTTCGCTTTTAGCACAACGTTGTTTCTCTTCTTGGCTATACCCACAAAAAGAAAAACAAATAGACTAACGCTTAAGGAAGGATTGGGGCTATTCAGCAACTGTGAAATGCTCTACATTTACAGCATGGATTATACAAGCGGGCGGGTCCTTTTCTTCCGATTTAATTTCCACAAGTAGCTCGGGTGACCCAAAACGTGGAAACAGAATTTCTGGTGGGGCGACATGAGGGTAGGTAGGCAAAGAAGCAAGACCCCTATCAAAGAGAGTTAGCCAAACAAGAGGGCAAAAGATTTTCAAGGTCAGCACACGCGGTCTGTGTCCTAATAGAATAATGTATACATGGAATTTTGCCCAACTTGCAAGTTTCCAAAGCAGTAATTGAGTTCGGCCCTCCCCAACAAAAATAGAATTTAGACCCGAAAAATGAAAAGGAAAAGAAAAGCCAGAGTACGCTCTCATTCCAACCCCTATAAAAACCCCCATGCTTTTGCACTAACTCATCACTTTCCTCCCTACACCATCCACCCCTTCCCTTATTTAAGTTCCTCCTCTTGGGAGCTCACAAAAGTGCGCACTCTCAACTCTGCAGTTCTTGGCACTTTCAAGGTACACAACAACTGAGACATAGAATCCTGTCCCTTTCTATTATAAGCTCCATAATCTCTCCTGTTCCCTTCTCTTATAAGCTCCATAATCTCTCTCTCTCTCTCTCTCTCTCTCTCTCTCTCTCTCGCTCTCTCTCTCTGTGATAGTCCATAGCTGGTTAATCACGGCTAATTTGCATAGACGATTTCATGCTCCTTCAGTGATTAAATCACTAGATCGAAAGAAAACAACGAAAAGTAAAAGATGGGCCGCTTCTGTTTGCCTCGGACGTTGTAATTGAATTGTGTACTCTTTATGTGCCATTTTCGTGCGGGCGTTTGTTTGGCAGATAAATATACGAGAGAGAGAAAGAAAGAATGTGGAAGCTGAAGATAGCGGAGGGCGGGCCGTGGCTGACCAGCGTGAACAACCACGTCGGGCGGCAGCATTGGGAGTTTGACCCCGACGCCGGGACACCGGAGGAGAGGGCGGATGTGGAAAGGGTCCGAGATGAGTTCACGAGGAACCGGTTCCGAATCAAGCAGAGCTCTGATCTCTTGATGAGGATGCAGGCATGCATACTCTCTCTGTCTCTCTAATAACTTCTTTCAAATCAATTACTCTAGAATTTTAAACTGTTTGATCTAAGGATGATTTAATATTTATATATTTGAACAGTTTTCCATACTTTCGCTCAAGAGAAGACAAATCGAGCCTGAAAAAAAAAATCGAAAAACTGTTGGGTTGACTATACGATAATGAAAGCTTTCCCGTTGATATTTTCACTTATTGCATCATCCAAGAAAGTTGTGGTTTGCCATGATGACAGAGAAGAATACTATGAGAGGATTGCTCCCAACAACCCATTTGCTCTTCCTTGCTCATTTGAGAAAAATCTTTGGATTTAATTATATTTTAAAATTTTTTTTGTGGTGAGTCCATTTTTAATATGTGCCACTGAAATCTAGAGAATCCTTATTTATTGTTCTCGAAAACCTAATAACTCAGTTAGATCTTTAATATTCTCTTTTCATAACACTTATATAGTTTGCAGTGATTTACTCGTTTTACGTTCTCTTTTCATGACACTTATATAGTTTACAGTGGATTACTTGTTTTTCTCCTTCAAATTTTATGAATGAAAATTTCTTAAAAAGAATGTTAAAAAAACAAAAAATCCTTACGTGACAAGATCCGTTGACTAACGTGCATGAAAAAAAAAAAAACATTCTCATAACTTTCTTTTGACGCCACAACAAATTAAAATCGAAAGAGGCCCCACAAGATATTCCTCGAATTTATAATACGAAATGTCCAAAAAAGATAAAAAAAAAAAAAAAAAAAAAGATGTCTCACGGGTCGTCCATGGCCTTGTAGATGGACCCATTTCTTTTGTAGTAAAACCAGAAGGTAGGAAGCGAGCGATTTACATCTAATTATTTAACCCTTTTTAAGCTGAACAATTTTTCCACTCCTTCCTTTGAGTTTATGGTTTCGCAAACTTAAATGGTTGATCGTGACTTTCAATTCGATTTTGACGTTACCGTACCCGATTTTTGCTACCGTTAATATGTGATGTTAACATAAATTCCACTTTGACCTTTTCACATAACGCATGTTGTCCCTATTTATATATATGTATATATTAAGCATTAATTAAACCACTTGATAATGACATCCTATTAGTGATCCGATAGATGAATGAGCTTTTTACTAAGGAGAATTAAAAGAAATCCACCTCGCTTATCACCTCAATTTTAGTTCCCGTTCTTTACATCTATAATCACTAGCTTGCATGTTGAGTTTTGAATACTTGACAACAATTTATATCCTGCGTTATTTAACATAGTCTAGAGTTTCAGACATCCATATGCAATGACAAATTTGCCACTCCCCCGACGTACAAATGCATGAACTTTGATGAAGAAACTTTCAACGCTTGAATCTGCAGCTCACAAAGGAGAACCCAAGCGGGCCGATTCCACCGCCGGTGAAGGTGGAGGAGGGCGAAGATGTGACGGAGGAAGCGGCGACCACCACGCTGCGGAGGGCCATCAGCTTCTATTCATCCATCCAGGCCCATGATGGCCATTGGCCTGCAGAGAATGCTGGGCCCTTGTTCTTCTTTCCTCCCATGGTAAGCCTCCGCTTCTTTAGGTCCAACAATCATCTAAAATCTTTGTACGATGGGGAAGCGCCGTTACATAAACCTCAAACGTATCAAATTCCCTCGTAATCTCGTAGTGCTAAAGACAGCATGAGTCGAAACCCAATCGAAACGTCGAATTACAGGATTGTTTGCACTTGAGATTCTAAAAGTTGGATTCAAAACCAACGACTCGAATTATAGATAAGTAAGATGACCTAGCCCATGATGGCCATGCCTGCAGAGAATCTGGGCCTTTGTTCTTCTTTCCTCCCATGGTAAGCCTCCGCTTCTTTAGGTCCAACAATCATCTAAAAATCTTTGTACGATGGGGAAGCGCCGTTACATAAACCTCAAACGTATCAAATTCCCTCGTAATCTCGTAGTGCTAAAGATAGCATGAGTCGAAATCCAATCGAAACGTCGAATTACAGGCTTGTTTGCACTTGAGATCCTAAAGTTGGATTCAAAACCAACAAGTCGAATTATGGATAATTAAGATGATCATTCCAGATCCTCACGATTTCATTAAGATAGTCGCTCTATTTCTTGCATTATTCTAGTTGATAATATGAAATATATGTTGAAAACACGCGTTGTAGGTCTTTGCACTGTCCATTACGGGAGCGATGAACGCAATATTTTCTCCGGAGCACAAGAAGGAAATCAAGCGTTACATATACAACCACCAGGTGTGCTTTACTCATTCATGCAAGACTACTTCATTTTTAATTTGATGCAAATACTTTCCAAACGATGATGACGATGTATCAATATTTGTTTGCCAACAAATCAAAAGAATGAAGATGGAGGTTGGGGATTTCATATAGAAGGGCATAGCACCATGTTTGGCTCTGCACTGAGTTACATTGCACTGAGATTGCTTGGAGAAGGGCCTGATGATGGCGAGGATGGAGCCATGGCTAGAGGAAGGAAATGGATTCTGGATCATGGTGGTCTAGTGGGGACTCCATCATGGGGAAAATTCTGGCTCACGGTATACTAATATATGTCTGTTAATTTCTTATTTGCACAAAACTAAGTTCAATTCATTAATCTAAAGTTTAAAGAGATCCGAACACGCCACTGTTAGAGAAAGGAAAAAGGTCCTATAAAGAAGTTTTGCCTAAGACTTATCATGATTAAGTAGGGAAATTGACACGATATTGAGTTCTATCGACCCTACTGAACCAAAAAAAGAAAAAAAGAAAAAGGAAACGGGAAAAAAATGTTCTAGTTAAACAACATTGCATTATGCAAGTTTCATGCTCAGCTTGAGAATTATGTTAAGATGCTAAAACTTACAAAATTTTTGCAGGTACTAGGTGTTTATGAATGGGCAGGATGCAATCCACTGCCCCCAGAATTCTGGCTTCTTCCAAGAAAATTTCCCATCCATCCTGGTATGCTTGAGTTGATATCCTTTTATCGAAAAGAGATTACTTTTCCATAGTTTTGATCAAAGGTTTGATATGATTTAGTGAACCGACATGTTAACTAACGATCCATTTTAGGTAACATGCTCTGCTATTGTCGTCTGGTTTACATGCCCATGTCATACTTGTACGGGAGGAGGTTCGTCGGTCCGGTCACTGGACTAATTTTATCGCTGAGACAAGAGCTCTACACTGAGCCCTATAATGAAATTAATTGGAACAGAGCAAGGAGCACTGTCGCAAAGGTGTGGCTGTGTCCTTTTATTTTTTATTTATTTATTTAAAATCTTGACTGACTAGTTATATGTTGCTTAATGATCTAATTATGATTTTTGTTAATGTGATAAATCTAAAATTTAAACTCAGAAATTGTCTCAATTAGTGAATAACTTAAAACCAACCCTGGTACTGGAAAAAGCCATGGACATTTTGAAGCCATACAGAAGTGACTTCTCTCCAAAATGCAACAACTCTTCTAATGTTCAAAGTATAATATAAAATTGAAATATGTTTGGTGAACTAGGGAATACTTCTTGATATGTATGAAAATGACATGAAATGCTCTTGTTAATTTAATGAATATGTGAAGCTTAACCAAAGTACTGATCTTCAGGAGGATTTATACTACCCTCATCCTCTAGTACAAGATATGCTATGGGGATTCCTTCACCACGTCACGGAGCCAGTTTTGAAGCGCTGGCCACTTTCCATGATAAGAGAGAAGGCTCTGAAACTGGCTATCAAGCACGTACATTATGAGGACGAGAACAGCAGATATTTGACCATTGGATGTGTCGAAAAGGTTCGAAAAAGAACATGACAAGTAGCTCTCATTCAGATGCTAACAAAATGTGTCAAAGACCGGATAATCTTAACGTGTGAATGTGTAATATTTGTAGGTTTTATGTATGATTGCTTGTTGGGTGGAAGACCCGAATTCAGAAGCCTACAAGCGTCATCTTGCTAGAATTCCAGACTACTATTGGATAGCTGAAGATGGACTTAAAATGCAGGTGACGACTTCATATCCTGACCCGTATATCTTTGAAATGGTGCAGCTCTCAATGGCTGAAGCATCAAAGAGAATTATTACTTTGTAAATCCCATTTGGCTTACGGTGGCAAGCAATTTAACCAAATTTAGCATTGGTATGAAATTCTCTAAGCAAAAATGTTAATTTCTGTTTGCACAGACCTTCGGCTGTCAGATGTGGGATGCGGCTTTTGCCATCCAAGCAATCATGTCAGGTAACCTAACAGAAGAGTATGCAACTACACTAAGGAAAGGACATGATTTCGTGAAAGCTTCACAGGTAATGTCTACTTTGAACGATCAAACGAAGTTGGTCACTAATTGTAGTTCACACATCTGATCGAAACATGTTCTTTTGAAGGTCCAAGATAACCCATCCGATGACTTCAAAGCAATGTATAGACACATATCTAAAGGAGCATGGACATTTGCTATGCAAGACCACGGTTGGCAAGTTTCTGATTGTACAGCAGAAGGACTAAAGGTAAATTAAATCGGTCATATTCATTTGATGGGGTCTTGGAAACCTCTTTTTGAAGGGTAATTACATCTGTAACACACAATAATATTGTGTCTTTTTCAGACAGCGCTTCTGTTTTCGCAAATGTCTCCTGACCTGGTGGGTGAGAAGATGGAAACAGAGCGATTCTACGATGCTGTGAATGTTATTCTCTCCCTACAAGTAATCAAGAACTATTTTGATTTCTTTATTCCTTTGATAATCACTAAGATAACTTTATAATTATGCTACCCAATTTCTGTAATACATTATAAAAACTATTGCAGAGTAGCAATGGTGGTTTTCCTGCTTGGGAGCCACAAAGAGCATATGCATGGTTGGAGGTAACTTTGAGCATTATGCACTCACCAAGTTTACTTTTTAATGTTCTTTAGCTTTAACGAATGCAAAAATATATCTCGTAACTCTTAAAACCTTTCTTATCTCATTTCCAGAAATTCAATCCTACAGAATTCTTTGAGGAAACCCTTATTGAAAGAGAGTAAGCCCTAACAACCATCAACACTTAAAATCTGAACGTGTCAGTTATGAGTACAACACTAACTCATTTGCTAACATAGATACGTGGAGTGCACTTCGTCAGCAATCCAAGGCCTTGCGCTCTTCAAGAAACTGCACCCCAAGCATCGTCGAAAGGAAATCGACAGTTGCATTGCAAGAGCGATAGACTACATTGAACAAACTCAGTTGCCGGATGGTTCATGGTGAGATACTGAATGAGAAACCTGGACGTGTTACCTTCTTTCGGTTGAACATAATGTAAAATTGACTTAATGTGAGATTGTGCTGTCAATCTAGGTACGGATGCTGGGGAATTTGCTACACCTATGGAACATGGTTTGCAGTAGAAGGGCTTGCGGCTTGTGGGAAGAGCTACCGCAACTGTCCAACCGTGAGAAAAGCTTGTGAATTCTTGCTGTCAAAACAATTGCCTTGTGGCGGATGGGGGGAGAGCTATTTGTCTAGCCAGAATAAGGTGCGCAAGTCATTATATATTTTTTGCGTATTATAGAGATTAAAAAAATATAATCCCTTTGTTATGATTGTCGATAATTAATTTTATATAACGATGTAAATGTAGGTTTACACAAATTTGGAAGGAAACCGACCAAACTTGGTTCAGACAGCATGGGCTTTGTTGTCCCTCATTGATGCAGGACAGGTTAGGGTTTAGTAGATATATGACATGATACACCGGCTATAAATCCAATTCGTTGAACAATTATTGGGGTGCACCGGATTTGTGTGGGCTGCCTGCCCGAACGACATGCACGTACGCACGCAAGCAATGTTTGATAAGTGATAAGTCACAATGACTTGTTGACATTTTAAGCTAACCGGCACACTTGATCAAGATTAGTAAAGAAAATGTTGCATAAAAATAGCAATGGATTTGTCCATTTTGATAATTATGAGATAAGCACGTACTTTCTATCGACCCAATCATGCTTATGATTATTTACTTATTTATTCATTCTTATTCTAGGCCGAGATAGATGCAACCCCTATACATCGTGGTGTCAAAGTGCTAATCAATTCACAGATGGATGATGGTGATTTTCCTCAACAGGTAATCACAATAGTGCTTTCCACCATCGTTACTAGTTATAAGTTTCATTCTAATGGAATTGCTTAATCTAATCATCATCATCATCATCATCATCATCATCATCATCATCATCGCCATCATCATTATTTACTTTTATTGTTTGCAGGAAATCACTGGAGTATTTATGAGAAACTGCACATTGAACTACTCATCGTTTAGAAACATCTTCCCAATATGGGCTCTTGGAGAATACCGAAGGCGGGTTCTGTTCGCATAAAGCTTTGGACATGACGACAGCAATAAATCATCATTTAGAAGCTACAAGTTTGATAAGTTAAATAATACATGTTCCAAGAATGTAATGTGCCTTGCTGAGTCTCTTATTTGCGTACGTCAAGTAACTGTACAAATATCAAGTGTACCGCTTAGCGAAGCTAATTTCATTTCTAATGTGTAATTCTACCATCTAAACCTTTGGACCACACTACAAGATGAATCTCAAGTGTTTAGCATTGGATTTATCTGGGGATTGGATTTATCTGGGGAAATTGTTCAATCGGTCCTAAATATATTGTATGGATATCAATTCAGTTCTAAATTTGCCCCTTTGGTCCTAAATATTTGCAAAAAATTCTGATTTTTGCCGAAAGTTGTTGATGCAGCATTGTGTCTCATAAGACAATCGACGATGACTGGATCACCAAGTCAACAAGTTTCGATAAAACTTAGTCAAAAAAACTATATAGAATTTCACAGGGAAAAGTACAAAAAGTCTTAAACATGTTACACTTGTAACGTTTCAATCCTAAATTTTTCAATTGTACCTATTGAGTCATAAACTTAGTTTGTCAATATTAGTCTGTCTAACTATTTTGACCAGAAATTGCTGACATAGACGCTAGTTGTCCTTTATGGCATAACCGGCACTAATGTAAATAAATTTTACAATTTTTTAATATCTTTTTCTAAATTTTATCTCTATTGCTTTTTCTTTTTTTTTTTTATTGTGGCTGGCGAGAGTCATCGAGGTGAGCCCTCATGAGATTCGGCAAGGTATGTCACGCCCTAATCCTTGAGTGCGTGCCCATCCCTTTATGGTCGATAAAATTTTGTAACTTTCTAGGATGAATCGCTGACCCTTTCATTTTATTGCACATGCAGAAGCAAAAAATAAATCCCCTGATAGTAACCATATCGGGATAGAAAAGCAGGATAACAGATTCACAAACAAACATGCTTTTATAAACATACTGAGTCATTTACAAAAAGCCAACAAGCAAAGGTCTACAAAAGACTGACTCTCGAAAGGAGGTTGTCCTATTTGACCTACACCTCAGATCTCCTTAGCTCAACTTCAAGTCTTCCACCCTACGGTCCTGAAAATTTAAGTCCACTACGAGGTGTGATATAAATCTCTGTGAGTTCATGCTCTAAACCCTAATCAGAAGGGTAATACGCCTAAAAGCGTCTTAACGACACAACCACACAATTAGAGCAGAGAACTTACCTCACATCGGTTCCTTTCTACATGTCAACATAGTTCATATCACAACCATATGCATATAGCAATTTCACACATCAATTGGAACGTCTAAATCAATCATTGTTCAATCGAGCAAGAGTTACCGACACACGTCAGTCCATCAATTCAATTATAGGAGTCTTGATTATATGGCCAAATCGTTATGGCACGTCTCATTCCATGCCATACAATTTTGTTTCATAATCCGGCGCATCAATTTCACTCAATATGCATTCCAGTTAATTACTACTACCCACACAGGCAATTTTACCCGACACATGCCGGTTCTCTATCCACCGACACACATTGGGGATAGGTGATGTTCACCAACACACATTGGGAGTGGGTTCTCTTATCCTTTAACATCTGCCGACACACACCGAGGACGGGTTCTCTTAACCTTTAATGTCCACCGACACACAGCAGGAACGGTTCTCTTAACCTTTAACGTCCACCGACACAATGCCGCGGACGGTTTTCTTAACCTTTAACATTCATCGCCACACACACCGGGGACGGTTATCTTAATCAGCATATGATCATTCAATTTTGGCTAAGGACACCATGCATTATACTCAAATACTTCAATTAAAATGGTGAATCTAGCCTATTTTCTAAGTATTAAAAGTATACGGTAAAATACTCGTTTGTGGGTACATGGTCAACTCGATCCAGAAAAAGTGATATCCTCCAATTTGAAATCCTACTAGCTTATATAGTGCGTAAAACTATTTTCAGTGTTAAAATCCGATATCCTAGATTTTCTGAATAAATATCAAAATTCACAATTTTTGGAATTAAATACTCAAAATTCCAATCAACACTTAATTTGCACAAATTAGCACCAGTTGTAGAAATTAACTACACTATTGTAATCGACGAAATTCTGGTCACCAGCTATCTCGGTCTAATTTCCGGAAAATATTTAATAATTAAATAATTTCTAAAATTAATTAAACAATTCAATTTAAATTCTAAAAATACCAACCTAGGCCAAAATTGCTAAATTAAATACCGAAACGGGCCCGAAAAATTCCTGAACCAATCTAGATAAATAATACAATTTATCTAGGCCATAGTTAATCTAGTCTAACCACCTAACATGTATAATTAACTAATTAAATTGCTAATCTAATCTAACTAACCACATAATCCCTAATTAATTTAACTAAATACCCCTTAAACATTATTAACCTACTAAGAAGAATTTAGTGCATAAACTCACCGGTTTGTTGCGGAAACTGGTTCACCGCGATGACGGCGCGACGGCGGCCGAAACCCGAGTTTGCGGCGGCGTCTATGGGCTTGGACCAGGCCTAAAATTGGTCCAACAAATCTCAGCCCAAACTGAGATTTGTTATTGAGTTGAGCTGGGCTTGCTTTGCGGGCTTGGGCTGCTGATTTGGACTGAAGACACGGGCTTCAAGTGGGTTGGATTGCGACTGAAATCCACTTGGGCTGCTGGTATGAGCGGGCTGGAAATTTCGTGGGCCTCTACTGGGGTTTTGGCCTGAAGCTTAGACCGAACTGCTGCTGTGAAGATGGGCCGAAGAATACGCGCGGGCTTCAAATGACGTGGCTTCGATGGGTCGTGAGCTGAGAAGTCCGAAGCAGCGAAGGAAGAGCTACTTCGGTTGGGGGACGTGCGGGCGCTGGCAGCTTGAAGTGAAGGCTCGGTGGATGGAGATGGCACACGGCAGCAAGCTGGGAGATTCGGTGGTCTTCAGCTGGGAAGTTTTGACCGAACAAAACGCCACGTGAAGCTGGACTTGGGTGGAGAGCTTCGGGCTTCGCTGGCAGCTTGAGATCGGTGGTGCTTCGGTGGAGTCTTCCAGTGGCTGAAGTCCACGGGTGTTAACGCGCTGAGGAAATCGAGCAGATAGACCTCGGTGGACGCTGGATACGTGGAGATTTGTGGTCAATGTTGGGGAGAGCTTCACCGATTGTTGACTCAATTGGGAACAGAACTTGATAGAGGATGAGTGGGTTCGGTTCGGTGGGAAGCTGCTCGGTCTTCGTTGACGATGTTTGACCGAACAAACAAGACACGAGGTGATGGGGCGGAAGAGAGAGAGAGAGGCTTCGGGTAAAGAGCAAATGGCAGAATGAAATTGCAAGGGGAAATGAAATAGAAGAAGAGCAGAGAGGGATGGTCGATGGAGGGAATGCACGAAGGAGGAGAGAGAGGATGGATGAGGAAGAGAGATGAAGCAAAAGTCAAGCTTAAAAAATCTAATTCATCATTTCTTGGACCAAAAAGTCTTCAAGTATATCCCTTATTATCCCCCAATTATTTTTTTGAAGTATAAATCCACAATTATCCAAATTGATACTAATGTTGCACCCTCCATCCTAAGGTCCGAATTTCACACTTTGGGATTTCAATTTCTTCACAAATTCTCAAAATCGACGTTCGATTTCGTTGAAGAAAAATCCCATACAATTTTCTGCAAGTTCCCATCACCTAAAGGCTTGTTTTGGAAGTCCAAATTTCCTTCAATTTGGCCAATCTGAATTTTCATTAATTTTTTTGCAACATCCGAACGATTTTCCGTAAAAATCCCGGAATCTTTGAAAATTCTTCGGAGGATGATTCGACGGTGGTTACTACTTATAACGTTTCATTCTAATGCAACGTGCCTAATATGGGAAATTGCAATTTCTGAGAAATTATGAGAAATTGCACATTAAACTACTCATCGTTTAGAAACATCTTCCCAATATGGGCTCTTGGAGAGCACCGAAGGCATTTTTTGTTCGCATAAAGCTTTGGACACGAGAACAATCATGACGTAATAAATCATCTTACATAAACGCTATTCTCGTCAATTTAGATAATGCATGTTAGTCCTCTTTCTCACTTTCAATTGTGAAAAGTCATGTCCCAATTTCACCAAATATTATATGTAATCTTCTATTACTTGTGTACGTCAAATAATAGTACAAATCTCAAGTATACGGATTAGCAAGGCTAATTTCATTTCTAGCGTGTGTAATTCTACCATTTAAACCTTTGGAAAACTCTACAACAGGAATTTCAGTTTTGATAAGCCAAAGCTCATGACTACAAAGGAGTCAAGCCTTCTATTCCTCTCGTCCCCATCTTCAAAGAAAAGAACTATCGAAACGACATTTCCCTAGATAATAGCTAGATTGTAGCGATCTAAGTGAAATATATTTGCAACTGGGTACCTTCAATATAAACCAAAAGCTAAAAAGAAGGGAAAAATTATAATTTCAATTCTAAACTTATTGTACGAATTCCAATTAAATCTTAAACATTTCAATTGATTTTTTTTTTTTTTGGTCGAAAATATCATCCCATACTTTCATTAAACGGAACAAGCTTTACAAGATAAGTTGGAGTCATAACATAATATAGACATCAAAGGGGCAGGTGGTTCGTGCTGCCAATTGGAAGGTAGGGTTTTTTTTTCCGGAAAGCCTTTGCTACCCAATCAACTGCTTGGTTAGCTTTTCTCGGACAAAAGGACACTGTTACTAAAGGTAATTGGGCCAGGATGTTTTTGCACTCCTGTACCTGAAGTTGGACGGCCCAAGACGCTTCCTCACGGCCCAGGACGAAGTCAACTAGTTGTCGACAATCACTTTCGCAGGTAAGTGTTCGGTTCAGTTCTTGAGTTTGCCCCACGTGCGTCGTCTTCCACTCTTCCAGCATCTTTAACCCGTGAAAGAGGGCTAGGGTTTCCGCCTGCACAGGTGAGGCCGCATGAACCTCTTTGGCGAAGCCGGCGATCACGCTTCCATTGGAGTCGCGAAGAAGGCCAGCAACCGAGCATGCCGAATCAGTGGCTACCCACGAGCTGTCAACGTTCAATTTCAGATCTAGTGTATTCGGCGCTTCCCATGTTTCAGGTAAGTGTTCATTGGCCTTCAATCTTGAGGACTTCCTCGCTATCCATCGCTGATAGACGTTGTTTTGTGCAAGGGCTATGTCGATCAAAGCTTGAGGTTGGCCATAGGTCTTCCGAAAGATGAAGTTGTTTCAATTTTTCCATATTTTCCAGAGGACCTCGACGATCAGTTCAGGATTTGAGGCTTGCGTCTTGGCTAGGAGGTATTCCGCCACCCATTTGTCCATTCTAGTGGCCAAGGTTGTGGTGTGGCTAATCTGTAGCCGGAGGTCTGACCAGATTTTTTGGGTTTGTTGGCAGTGAAGGAATATGTGTTCGATAGTCTCGGGGTATTTGGAGTAGAGGGGACACAACGGGTCAGGTAAAATTTTCCTCTGGTGCAGCTTTTCTTTGGTTGGTAACGCATCTTGACAGAGACTCCATAGAAATGTTCGCAGTTTGGGGGGAATTGACAAATGCCACAGTTTTGTCCAGAGGCTTCGAGGGGGCTGGTAGGAGGAGGAGGCCCTGTTGCAGTCCTGCGGTAAGGAAACATCTTTGACCCTATTATAGCCACTCTTTACTATGTATTGTCCGCTATGGTTGCCTGTCCAGATCAGTTTATCAGCTTGCTGTTGATGCACGATAGGAATAGCGAGAATCTCGTTGATTATCTGCGATTCAAATAGTTGGTTTAATAGGGGCTTGTTCCACTCTTTTCTTTCTTGATCTATTAAATCAGCCACTAAATGAGGATCGTCTCTGTTTTCTGGTCCCCCAAGTACTCCTTGTGATAGCCACTGATCGTGACGGATATAAATGGCTTTCCCATCGCCCACGGTCCACTTTAGATTTGGTAGGATAGCATCCCATCCCCTAAGGATACTTTGCCAGCCCCAAGAAGGTCTGGGTCCTTTGTTTGCTTTCCAAAGATCTCCTTGAGGAAAGTATAGTCCTTTTAGCAGTTGGCTCCATAAGGTGAAGGGGGATTGAGACAGTCGCCAGGCCTGTTTTCCCAACATAGCTACATTAAAAGAAATTAAATCTTTAAAACCTAGCCCTCCTCGATCTTTTCTGCTTTTTAGGGTTTCCCAGTTTTTCTAATGCATGCTTTTCCTTGCATCGTTTTGCCTCCACCAGAACTCTGCAATTCGTTTCTCAATTGCTCTGCAAATGGATACAGGGATCTTGAAGATGGACATGGCGTATTGCGGCAAGGCTTGCACCACTATTTTGATCAGGATTTCTTTGCCAGCTTTTGACAGGTATTTCTCTTTCCACCCTGCCAGTTTCGTATTGACTCGTGCTAAAATCCATGCGAACATGTCTTTTTTGGTTTTTCCCCAATCGGATGGTAGTCCTAGATATTTCCCAGTTCTGTCCATGATTGGCACTCTCATTGCATGGCTCATATTCCTTTTTAGCTCCTGTGGACAGCCCCTACTGAAGAACATTCCTGACTTATTTAGGTTAATTGCTTGGCCCGTCGCATAACAGTATTGATTAAGTATAGCTGCCAAGCTCTGGCATTCTCGGACTGACCCATCCATGAAGAAAATGGCGTCATCGGCAAACAATAGATGAGTTAGGGTGGGGCAATACCTGTTTGGTTTTATCCCTTTAATGCCGCCATCTGCCAGAGCATTGTGTATCATCCATGAGAGCATATTTGCCATCATAATAAACAAGTATGGGGATAGAGGGTTGCCTTGCCGTATACCACGTGTAGGCTGAAACAACTTAGTCTGCTCTCCATTAATTTTCACGCTTAGGGAGGCTGAAGTGACACAGTGCATAATCAAGTTAACCCATTGGTGTGAGAATCCCATCTTCATCATACTTATACTCAAAAAGTCCCACTCCACTCTATCGTATGCTTTTTGCATATCAAGTTTCAAGATGGCCTGGAATTTGCTTTTTCTCTTTTTGATGCAGCATTTCTTGTACAATGATAATGTTGTCTTGGATTTGACGTCCCTGTACGAAAGCACTTTGTTCTTGTGAAATTATCTGTGGTAGCCACTGTTTCAAGCGATTGATGTAGTCCCAAACATTTAAGTGAAAATGTAGTCTCAGTCTTTCAACTAAAACTTGCTTGAAATTATTAATATGGGGAATCCTATCATTGCCAGCCACCATACATGTCACAGCTGCCGATCTAACATCCACAAATTTAGTCAAAATGACGTTGTTTTGCTTAATTTTATGAGTTTTCTTATTTTTGTTCTTTTGTTCTTTTGTTCTTTCTATCCTATTTCTCACTTAAATTTAAAATATTATTTAAACTTGAAAAGTTTATAAACAAGTAATATGAGAATCTACTTATCAATATTTAGGAGTTGTGAAAGTTTTGAAAGTTTCAGGTAAAAAAGAAAAGTTAAAATGCATGAGCTGCAAGATTTAAGTTTACAAAGGAACAAGAAGTGAAAATCAACTCAGACAGCCCCGTTCATAGTCAAGCTAACTTTGGTTCACCTCTTTAGAATATTAAGCATGTTATATGAGATGTTTTGATCCATTGCACCTACATGAGCACAAGAAGCATGGGAATCTATGGAAAGATCAAAATTTAGAGAGATGATTAGCATTGTCTATTGACTCACAATTTCCCAAGGAGAGGAGGAAATTCGATCGATTAAAGAATTGGGCGGATTGACTAACTTACAAGTTGCCCAAAATAAGGAAAAAAAAATAGTAGCAAAAGAGACACGCGGACAATATTTACTTTTTGCTCTTTGTTTTTTTTTTTTTCCTTTTATATAACAAGCACAAGCTTTTCTTTTTGGTTGGTTCTCGTTGAAAGAGCTGAACTTTTTTCGTGGTTAGTTTCTGTACAATCCCCATTTTATACGCGAGAAGATCACGTAATCTTCAAGAACATTCAATGGTAGTTCATGTAGGATCTTGAGAATCGCCATTTGAATTTGACCTTGAATCTGAAGTTGTTGCTACTTTCTTAAAGGAGATTGTTGTTAATTTGCATGCTAAGATTTTGCTCCAACCAGCAACCTTATTTACCAAGCCTAAAGTCAACCTTTTTGTAACTATAATTGAATCTTTAGTCGTCAACACCAAAAACAGAGTTAACTAGGCCGTTCGGTAGTCTAGGATTATATGTAGGGAAATGAGTATGAGACAGGTCCATTATTTTTACTGAAGTGACGGAGCCATCTCAACTAGTTAATTTCTCCTTGAAAGCGGGTAACCTGATTATCCGGTTTAATGGGAAATCAATTTTTATTTAATCCAAACGTTCCGGCATGAACTTTCCCTAAAAAAAAACTCGGTGGGGTTTCTTAAGAGAAAGAAAAAGAGAGAAAAAAATAAGTATAATTAATCGGTGAGTCAATAGCTTATATTATATCATTCTACAAGATTCGATGTAAATCATTTTCATGTTACTAAATTAGTGACATTTGAGTGTTGATAACTCATCATCCCAGTTAAGATGGTCAATTGTGTTTTAATTAATAAATTAGTGCCAGATACCAAGCATGAATCTTTTTATTTTATGAGAAATCAAAAGCCTATACATATCATTTCGTGATAGACAAGTGTAGAATGTCGTAAAATGCAAATTTTTAACTTTATGACATTATAAAGGTGCTTACTTCATCTAATTGTATTTAAGATAAAAATGCTCAAAAGAGTACCCCTCTAGTTTACAACATTTTGCCTGTCGAAACTAAAATGCAAAACGTCTTAAATTTATCAATATATTTTACGATGTTGAAATGTTTAATCGTAACCAAGAGCAAATGCTATTCTTTTGCTTTATACGGTATTTTGCAAAGAGGAAAAATTATTAAAACAATCCTAAATCTATTGTAATTTTTCCAATTTAATCCTAAACTTTTTTTTTCCAATTTAGTCATAAATATTTTGGAATTGTGTCAATTCAAATCATCTGACTAAATCTGGTCAATGAGGACTGACATGGATGCTGGCCAATGCCGATCGTCTGACCAACGCTAACATGACAATTTTTAAATAATATTTTATTTTTTAAAATTATTTTATTAATTTTAATTTCTTTTCTTCTTTTGTTCATTTTTTGAATTCTCGCTATCATGGTGGTGGGCAACCTTGCCCGAGCCCAATGACAACTTGCCCTCGCCTAGCCATTGTGAGGCTCGCCCTTGCCCAAATCTGGGGAGGGTGAGCTTTGCCGTTGTAGTGTAGTGATAGTGAGGGCAAGTTCACTCCAGACGGTAAGGGAGAGCTCATCTAGTGCCAAAACAGCAAGGCTTGGCCTCCCTAGATCTTGGCGTGGGGGGCTCGACCTTGCCTAGTGACGACAAAGACAAACTTGCCCGTGACAACGAGGGCAAGCTCGCCGCGATGGCTAGGCCTCAACCTCGTCGGCCAGAAGATGAAGAAAAAAAAAGAAAATTATTAATAAAAAACTTGAAAAGATAAAATATTATTTTTAAATTGCTATGTCAGCATTGGCTGGTATCCACATCAGTGCTAGCTAGCCAAATTTGGCTAACTGAATTGACCAAAAAAAATTTTTAGAACTGAATTTGAAAAATTGCAATAGATTTATAACTGTTTTGATAATTTTCCGTTTGTGTATACGGCATTTGCTTCATAAGCAAGTGCAAAACAATGTAACATTTTATTTTTTATAATCATGATGTCATGAAATTTCGTAATAGAAAAAAGTGTAAATTTGTTAATCGTAAGAGGCCACCATTGTTTGTCCTAACTATATTGAAAGTGCCATAAAACAAAAACGAAATATTCTTTCGTACAATAAAAGTCCTATTTTATAATTTCCAAAATTTCCTCTGATTACCATTCTTTTTTTTTTTTTTTGGGTCTGAAACTTTATTGAATTTAGAACTAGGCTAAATGCCAAATGAGCCCAACAAGTTGGCTTTGGTACAAAGAAGGTCCAAAAGAACTTGGGGAGGAGTAGAAAGCCAATTTCTGTGAAGGTCTCCTATAGCCTTTGGCTAATCAATCTGCCACCAAATTAGCCTCCCTATACCAATGAGCCAACCTAATATCAGGAAAAGAAAGCAACAAGGCATTTCACTCTTGGATAAGAATTCGAAGCTCTCAAGAAACGTGATTAGTACGTTGAAGGGTTATCATCAGATCAAAGACCGTCGGACTCAACTTCTAAGGTTTCGTGGCTACTGGTATAAGTGTATTAGGGATTTCCGATTGCCCATTCTTTGAAAACGCCTTTTGTGGCCACAATCACACCGATATCGATTGGGAATAGCCATACCAGTCTTCCTAGCAAGGTTCTTATATTTATTTTGTTGCTTCTTGTAGGAGATGACCTAATTTTTTTCCATTGGGCATTTCCAAGGGAAGTCTTCAAAGAGCGAAAAATAGTTACCTAAATACTCTTTGAAAAAAAATAAAGGATTGGAATATGAACATGGGCTGTTTCTATTAATAAGGAACGAAGTAAAAATTAATAAGAAAGTCTTTACTGAATGAATCTTTCATCCTTTTTTAGCCAAATCTCCTTCTGTCTTTTCGGGTTGCTGTGGGGGCACCTTCTTTAACGATCATGTCATTTTTGGAGGCACTTAATTAATGGTTTGATCAAATGTATTTTTAAGGTGAGTTCCACATAAATAGGTGGGGTTGCTTTACTTTTCCTGGGCCTAGAGTGTGTTGCCGTCGAGAAGAATCTCTATATATTTCTAAGTTATTGATCTCCGTTATCTATTATGATAAACAATTTATCTAACAATAAAATAAACAACACAAGAAATAAATCAAATACTGAATTTATGCGGTTCAATCGATATGACCTGCTCTATGGGAAGAATAACATAAGACTCCACTATAAACCACGTGATCAAATAAATATTATAATCCCACCCAAGTCAAACAAGCATTTGTCTGTGTTTCTTAACCTCCAATTACACCAAATAACACAGTATTTAATTCTTCCACTTGTAATAATTTCTCAATCTCTTAAATGAACTAACAAATCTTGCCACAAAATTTATTGGCTACCAAATACTCTCGAATTCGCACTCGAGTATAATTCCGGGCTAAATTGTACCTTGAATTTGCGCATGCAAGGCACACCACCATACACCAATGGTTTGAATACCAAAACTCATGATTGAATATAATCATATACCTGCAACAAATTAGGAAACTCTATGGGCATTTTCCTTTCTAAATCCTACGAGAAAAGCGGTTTCCTTAGTTAGAAAACTTTTTCTCATTCCATCTTTTTTTTTTCTTTATTTCCGAATTTTCATACATCCAGTGATAAAGAGTGGACATCCCTAATAGGAAATCTCTATGTGAGTTTGGATTTTGTTTGGTCATTCAGATTTCTAGTTATGATAGAACTAGATAGAATAAGATATGAAATCACGGATTTTGCTACATCTAGATTTTGTGAATTGTAATGATAAAGCTTAATACATTCACATCATATCTTTGTCAAAAGAAAAAATCACATCCTATCATGCAATGTAAATGAACCTCAAAATTGCACAAATGGAGATAGTAAGAAATTCTCACGATACTCTTTCGTCATTTTTGTTTGCAAATTCTTTTTTTTTTTCCTCTCTTTCTTAATTCTTTTTTCCCTTTTCATCATTCTAAATAAAAATTTATTAAATAGTATAAACTATACTAATATACATAAATTTTGTAATTTGTTACCCTAATTTTTTGGAAAAATTACCCAAAAAAAGTCATATATATTGTACTTTTTGCCAATTCATTCATAAACATTTTAATTATACCAATTGAGTTTATCTAGTCAATTTTGGCTATAAATCGCCAACACAGATGTTGACCATTTTATTTAGTATGGCCCGTCTTGCGCGTGAACAATTTTTTATATTTTTTCGAATTTTTATTTTATTTTTCCTTTATTTTTTCTTTTCTTCTCTTTTCCTTCTTTACTTGTTTTTACTATGGCTAGAAGGGTGGCCAAGGCCTTGGCGATTCTTTTCTTTTTCCTTTCTTCTTTTTTTCCTTTTTTTACTTTTTATTTACTATGGCTGAGAAGAAAAGAAAAAAATAAAAAATAAAAATTCGAAACAATATTCAAAAATTTTTAAAAAAAAATTGTGCATGTTATCACTGGCCATTAAAACGGCCAGTGTCAATGTTAGCGTTTCTTGCCAAAATTGACCTTATAGACTTAATTGGCATAATTGAAAAGTTTAGGACTAAATTGACAAAAGTACAATAAATTTTGGAACTTTTTGATAATTATCCCTTAATTTTTTACAAACTTAAGGTTCTTTCTGGTTAACACTTTGACCACATATTCATTGGTCCTTTACCTTGATACTAACAACATTTACTAATTTTATAGTTATAGTGTACATAAATACATATAAAGGTTCCTGAGACTATAATAATTGTTAATGGTTTACTTAGTTAATTTTTTATTAGGCCATTTTCTTTTTTAACTTAATGAAATAGAAAAGTTTAGGAGAAATTGAAAAGAGGGTTTTGATAGAGCAAGATTAGTAAATTGCTCATTTGCATATATGAAAAAAATGAGAATGAAAAGATTTTGCAAAATCACCTGATCACAATATAATGAGCTATCAATCAATGAAAATAATTTATTCACATAGGGTAAATAAATTTTGCACACTTACATATGGAAAAGTAACATATGTCAATATTTGAACTTGTTTCTTGATGTTGTTTATAAGATAGAAAAAAATAATTTTTGAAATTTCAATAAGTGAAAGTAAGATAATCAATTTGTGCATTTGTCGAATACATGAAATGACTAATTTTAGTTAGTATAATTGTCAAACCCCAAAACCATCAAGAATAGGGGATGACATGGCTATCCTTCCACCCAAAGGATGCAACCTCAAATCACAAAAATCCAACTCTCAAAAGTCTCCTCTTCAATATCTCTCTTGTATTACTAATCACTAGCTAAAGAACCTCAAAAAGATTGAAAAAAAAAAAAAACTAGAGGGCTGAGTGACCATAGCTCGGTGAGTAGTGTATCTATTCTAATTAGATTGAACATTCACTATGCACTTTTACAAACACAATATCACCATTTATCAATCCTAAGGTTAGAGTATTATACACGTAATATATCAAAAGTAGATTATACCTTGCCAACAAACTTTTCTATGTAAAATCACTAATAAAATCTATTCACAATAACAAATCAACTATCAATGGTCTATTCCATTGACTAATCTCATTTAATCACACGTCAATGATCTACTCCATCGACTAATCTCAATTCACATGTCAATGGTTCACTCCATTAACCAAACTCAAATCACATGTTGATAGTCCATTCTATTGACCAATCTCATGCTCATCATGCCACGCCTTATACCTCGAGCGCATGCCCATCCCTCGGTGGTCGATAAAATTTGTGATGTCTCAGGATGCGTTGCCGACCCATTCAATTTATTGCACACATGGAAGCGAATAAACAAATCCCCTGATAGTAAACAGCATGGGATAAAAAAAGCAGGAAAATAGATTCACAACCAAAACACGTTTTTATATATACACTGAGTCATATACAAAAGTCTACCAAAAGACATATAGAGAAGTCTAGGACTACGGAGACTCTAAACTCCAAGCTCTCCAGTCCTTGGCTCCAGGTCCTCCACGGCACCATCAAGGGTGTTGATGTCTAGAGGGTGCCCTATCTCCCATTCCCCTATTCCAACGGGAGGCCCATCAAAACCACCTATAGGACACTCTCGACTCCCATTAGGCTTGTGAAGGTACCACGCCATGAAACAATGAGGTACTAGGTGGGGATGACCCTCATCAACCCAAACAATGGACTCCACAAGCTCACAGGTTAGGTCGGTCCCAGAAACTTGGAAATAGGAACGCTTAGGTCGGTCCTAGAAATTGGGAAATAGGAACGCTAGAAATCTATCTCCCTTGGAACCCCATAGCATACATGACGCTGCTCCATCTAAGGACCTGAAAAGAAATGAGCTCACAATAGGGTGAGACAATGTCTCAACAAGTTTGCCCTCTAAACTGTTGGGGTTTCATGAATCATGTATAAGAAAAATTAACGAAATAAACGCAGCGGAAACAAAGATATATTTTACACATGATTCTCCTGAGGCGTTGTTCGTGCATTTTAATCAAAAATCTAAATATAAAAGGAAGTTAAACGAAATACCTCTCGAAGCGCGCTTTGAAACAAGTCGGTTCGGATGTTCTACAGTACGAGTCCCATAAGCGTTGGACCTCTAGTTCAGACACACCAACAACGAACGTCGAACGGAAGAGAAAACTTTCGGATATCCACCACTTCGATCGTGCTAGCAATCACGTGGAAAGAATCCGTCGTATTCTTGATGTATAATAGTCACGGCCCGAACAAAAGAATTGTTTCTCTTCCTCGTGTCTCAAAGATACAAGAACACACGCACACTTTTCCAATTTTTCAGCAGCCCTTTTTCTCTCGTCCTTCAATGGTTTTTATAGAAAAAAACCGACCAGCAACTGTTGCTGAGTGCATGAGCAGTTGCTGACCATCAATGCTACGTGCATAATGGTCAGCAACCGCTGACCATTACGCTTTGTGCATGTGCATGAAGCTTTACCTTTTTTTTTAAAAAAAAAAAATTAATAAACAAGTTAATTTAGGGCATAATACTAATAACAATCTCCCACTTGCACTAAAGCCAACTTGTTTGGTATGTTAACATATATCGACTTTGGGCATGCGTGTGCATCATATGCAAGTAGGCTTGTGACTATGATACAAATTAAATTAAATCTCATTAAATTTAATTTCAAATCGACTCAATTCGATTGTAGTAATTGCAAACACATTTGCAAAATATTTCTCTCTTGTTCCACGTCATCCTAGTTGTTTATGGTGTGTGACATCCCTAGGTTCATCACTAAGCTGGTAGTAAGACTTGTACTAACACATTAGTACTTCCAAAAGAATTAATTGTCCCGATTAATCTTTTAGGTCCTACAAGCCACGATTGACATCTAGCAATATGTCATGGCTACCCAGATAGTATGAATGCTTTAAGAACATAATGAACCTGTCAGCTTTGGCTACAGTGTAATTCAATCCCTCTGTCTTACTATGTCCCGATCAAACAAAGACCATGGAATATTTGTCAAGTCATTAATTTGATCATATGCACAAATCTAATTGACATGCATTTTATTCGAGACATAAACAATTTATTCGCATAGGATTTCAATGCAGTGTCACAATTAGATCGCATAGGACATCATTATCATACCTTGCATATAACAAGGAGACATATTCCATATTGCGCACACGTGTAACTTCGTATATGAACAAACTATGACCATCAAGTATAAAGACGGATCGACAACCCGGCATTATGTACACCCGTGAACCATAGTTGTTCGATACACAAGTTAACACTATGCCTCAGGTCTAAGGATTATTTACACAAGACCAAAGCATGAACAATTAGACATTGACCACGCTAAAAGCTTCCATGTCGCTAATCGTTCCATATGCGTCACGTTCGGTGAATTTGTCTAATACAAACACCGTGTTCTAACTCGGCATCATAATACCCAATGACATGTGACTCATCATTCCCTTAAGTATCCAATACTTAATGGCGAAGTTAAGAACACACGGTCTCAACAGGATTATTAATATCCACTTAATAATCCATCGACCGGGAACAATTTAAAGATTCAGTCTAACTATGAACTGTCACATATATTCTTGACGTTTCAAGAATAGGTCTAGTTGCAATCGATCTTATGGAATCATTCATCAATATAAAATAATTGGACAAATGAATGAATACGTCGTTGCCATTAATTAAATAATAATAATGAAAGTACAACTGAAATCCCTAATATGTAACTATTACATAGTAGCTTTAGGGCATACATCCAACAATTTCCCAGTTGCACTAAAGCCAACTTGTCTGGTACCTCAAATCCATTTTGTCAATATGTCTTTCAAAAGAAGGCGAGGTAAGGCCTTAGTGAAGGGATCTCGCCACGTTTTCTCGCTGAGGCAATTTTCTGCAATGCGATATCACCTCTCCCAACAATTTCTCTGATGAGATGGAAGCGTCTCTCAATGTGCTTGGACTTCTGGTGAGACATTGGTTCCTTAGCTTGAGCTATTGCCCCCCATTGTTGTCACAAAACAATGTGATCGATTGCTCAATTGAAGGAATGACTCCAAGTTCAGAAATAAACTTCTTCATCAAAGCGGCTTCCTTTTGCCGCTTGGGCGCCTACATACTCGCCTCGGTGGTGGAATCGGCAGTTATACTTTGTTTGGAACTTTTCCAACTAACTCGCACCACCATTGAATGTAAAGACAAACCCAGATGTAGACTTATAATCATTAGGATCCGATTGAAAATCGGAATCAATATAAGCTACAACTTTAAATTCTCCTTCTCCATATATCAAGAATAAATCTTTAGTCCTTCGTAAGTACTTAAGAATATTCTTGATCGCTATCCAAAGGTGCTCTTCTCCGGATCAAATCGATATCCGCCCGAATACTTACAAAGCATGCGCAATATCGGGTTTAGTACATAGCATAGCATACAATATGCTTCCAATAGCGGATGCATATAGTATCTTTGCCATCCGCTCTCTTTCTTCAGGAGTGTTGGGACACATCTCCTTAGAAAGACGGATCCCTTGCCTAAAAGGCAATAATCCTCTCTTGGAACATTGCATGTTAAACCGTGTTAACACTTTGTCTATGTACGTAGATTGTGAGAGGCCAATCAATTGTCTTGATCTATCTCTATAGATCTTGATACCTAAAATGTAGGTTGCCTTTCCTAAATCTTTCATGGAGAATTTCTGTGACAAGAATAGTTTTATCGATGATATCATTGGTACATCATTTCCAATCAAAAGTTTATTATCGACATACAAAACCAGAAATGCAATTGCACTCCCACTGATCTTCTTATATACACAAGGTTCATCCGGATTTTTGATGAAGCCAAACGATTTGACTACCTCATCAAAACGGATGTTCCAACTTCTCGAAGGCTTGTTTGAGTCCATAAATGGATCTCTTAAGCTTACACACCTTCGTTTTTCACTATTGGATTCAAAACCCGTGGCTCGTTCCATATAGATGTCCTCATCGAGAAAACCATTTAGAAAAGCCGTTTTGACATCCATCTGGAATATCTCATAATCAAGGTGTGTAGCTATAGCCAACATAATTCGAATGGATTTTAGTATGGCCACAGGTGAGAAAGTTTCGTCATAATCAATTCCTTCTTTTTGATGATATCATTTCGCCACCAACCGTGCTTTATAAATTCCAATTTGACCTTCAACATTCATCTTCCTCTTGAAGATCCATTTACAGCCAATTGGTACAATACCATCAAAGGTGTCGTGAAGGTCCATACCTCATTGGAATACATTGAATCCATTTCGGATTTCATGACTTCTAGCCATTTACCAGAATCGATGTCCAACATCGCCTCCTCATAGGTTTTAGGATCACCAGGTTGATCACTATCATTCACAATGAATAATGGTTCAATATGATCAATCCAGTGTCTATAACGAGTAGGTGGGTGAGACATTCTCGCACTTCTCCTAAGAGGTTGTGTATCGAAACTCCCTTCGAATCGAGATTGGTATCGAACTCGGTTGTTTGATACTTCATTATTTTCTTTTGTAAGACTATTTTCCGCCTAAAGACCACTTTCTTGGATGAACTGGTTCTCCAAGAAAGAAGCGTGCTTGCATACCAAAATTCTTTGGTCCGAATGAAAATAGAAATAATATCCAAGAGTTTCCTTTGGATATCCAATGAAGCGACCTTGTTCAGATCTCGCCTCCAATTTTTCCACTTTCAGCTTTTTCACAAAAGCTGGACAACCCCAAATCTTAATATGATTAAGACTAGGTTTCCTACTATGCCATATCTCATAGGGCGTAGTTGGAACAGATTTGGACCGCACTCTATTCAGTATATATACAGTTGTCTCAAGGGCATATCCCCAAAGGAATATTGACAAATCGGTGTAACTCATCATAGATCGTACCATATCTAATAAAGTACGATTTCTTCGTTCAAATACACTATTATGTTCTGGAGTTCCAAGAGGTGTCCATTGTGATAAAATGCCATTCTCTTTAAGAAAGTCCAGGAATTCAAGATTAAGGTATTCACCTCCTCGATCGATCGAAGAGCCTTAATACATTTTTCTGTTTGTTTCTCAACTTCACCTTGAATTCCTTGAACTTTTCAAAGGATTCAGATTTATACTTCATGAGGTATAAATAACCATACCGTGACCGATCATCGTGAAGGTAATGAAGTAATTATAACCACCTCTAGCAGATTCATTAATTGGTTCACATACATCTGTATGTATTAATCCTAATATGTCAGCAGCTCGCGCACTTTGTCCCACAAAAGGCGCTTTGGTTATTTTTCCTAGAAGACATGCCTCGCAAGTCAAGTATGACTCAAAATTTGAAGGATCAATGTATCCATCATTACTCAACTTGTTAATTCTGTCTTCTCCAATATGACCTAATTGGAGATGCCAAACATACTTTTTATTTGGACCGTCTCTAGGGCGTTTATTAGTTATGGCATTTATATCAATTCTATTTTGCTTATTGACATTGGTAATCGCATTACCAGACATTGTAATGGTATAAAGATTGTTGGTTAATAAGCTAGAACCAACACATATTCTATTAAGATAAATAGAACATACATCATCGAAAAGAAAATTCATAATTCTCTTTACCCGCACGAGGTATAGAGATGATGTTCCTAACACATTCTTATAATGCAAACAATTCTTTAAAACTAATACATGTCCAGAAGGCAAACATAAATGAAAAGTCCCTATAGCTAATGCAGCAACTCTTGCTCCATTGGCAAACGTCAGGACAATCTCATTTCGCCCTAGCATCCTCGCTTATTTCCGCATTCTCGCAAAGACATACAAATATTTGAAGTTGCAGCAGAATCTAGAACCCATGAGTGGATTCAAGACTAACCATAAGATTAGTTTCAATAAGCATAGACACCATACCTTCATAAGGTCGGTTCTTGAGCTTGACCTTCAAGCTCGCGAGGTACCTCTTACAGTTCCTCCTCCAATGCCCTTTGACACCACAGTAATGACATTTCTCTTTATCAATCATGGGTTTTGGTTGCATAACGGGTTTGGCATGTGCCTCTTCCATTTATTCTTCTTTAAAAAACAGTCTTACCCTTTGAAGAAGAAGCCTTAGCCATAGCCACTATATTTGGCCTCGTGTTATGCATTTTCTTCTCATAAACTACCAGCATGTTATGTAACTCAGCAAGAGTTTTCTCCATCTTATGCATGTGGAAGTTTTGGACAAAACCAGAGAAGGAATCGGGTAAAGATTGAGGATCAAATCCACAGCTAACTCATTGTCCATAACGAGATTCAGCCTAGCCAATTCTTGAATGTGCCAGATCATTTTCAAAGCATGATCATTAACATATGATCCTTCAACCATCCTCATACAGTACAATGCCTTAGATATCTCATATCTAGAGGTTCGACCATTCTCATCAAAGTATTCCTTTAAGTGCAAAATGATCGACGCAAAGATCTTCCATAGATTCATACTTCTTCTGTAATTCATTATTCATAGAAGCAAGCATATATAACCTAACTTTTAAGTCATCATCACGCCACTTATCATAAGTGACACGCTCCTCTTGGGTCCCACCCTTAGGAAAGGAGGTTGGCATCTTTTCATCAAGCACATACCCAATTTTTTCTGAATTGAGAACAATTCTCAAATTCCTCACCCAGTCAGTGAAATTGGGTCCAGTCAAACAATTCTTGTCAAGTATAAAAGCGAGTGGGTTTGTGGTCACCATTTTCAGAACAATAATATATCTGTTGCAGAAAATAAATTGTTAGCCGTTGTATCTTTCAAAGTAACTATTTCATTTTGGCCTTTAAATGAAATAGATCCTCCCACTAAATTTATATTCGAATCCCATACTCCTTAAGATGGGAAGCGGTAATCTTTGTTGGGTAAAGATTACTAGTGGGGATTGGAGTCCCACCAGTCCAAAGTCGACCTCACCTAACAGTTATTGGTGTCCTATGAACTTAGTAAGTGAACCAGCTTGTTCAACGCATCATATGTGAGTCCCAATCATAACTTCGGCCTCTAGACCATGAAAGCCTCACCTAACAGTTATTGGCATCATGATCATAGTTAAGTCTAGCCCATCGTCTCATGCAAGTATTGAAAACACAAATGATTCCCTCACCTAACAGTTATTAGAAATCATTTGGCTCTAACCCCACAAAGATCATATGCATAATGGAGTGGTCCAATATTATAAATGGTAATCAACCCCTATGTATCCATAACCGGTTAATTAACCACTATAATATTAGATCAAACCACGACGATGGAATGCCACGAGTCCGAAACCCGTTTCGACTTAATATTCTTTGTAAGGAGATTTGGGTCGTTATTAACGGTCTCACTTTGCACATTAACCGGTTTAACATGCATGATATCATAAACAATAAATAAATAGATATCACATAAACATCTATCCTATGTGGTGATCATGGAATTATGGTTCAATGGGTCTCGAGCCAAAGAGGCCCATTTAGCCATTTTAAAGTTTTAATTATATGGACCTGCTCTTCACTTTTTCTTCAATTTTTGAACTCTTCAAAGACCGAGCCCAAAGAGCTCACCGGTTTAATGGCTCCTCCAATGGCTTCTCCTCTCTTGTAGTATTTACATCAACAATTGAAATACTAAACTATACTAAAATTACATAACAAGAAAAATTAAAGTAAAATAAAAGAAAGGACGCAGCCTCCATTTAATAATTACATCCCCAAAAAGAATACATGTAATCATCATACATTCATTCATACAACAATCACAACAATTAGGGATTTTTCCATGATTACCACCCTTCCTTACGAGCCATAAATTCAAAATTTAAAGCTCTGGAAGGCATGTATAAAATTCTGCATATCATTTGTAGAATATAAACACGAAGTACAACAAGTTATGGATTTTTGATTCAAAATTGATTTAGTTCTAATTTTTGCTTTGTTGATTAAATTTATCACATAAATCAATCAACTTCTATAGGCCACATAAGAGCAAGAGAACCAATTCTCTTAACAAAAGTAAATTGGCCATTAGAACGCAAAAATATATTTGAACTATAAATCAATTAAACGCACGAAACGCCTAAGGTTGGCTCTGATACCACTATTGGGGTTTCATGAATCATGTATAAGAAAAATTAACGAAATAAATGCAGCGGAAACAAAGATATATTTTACACATGATTCTCCTAAGGCGTTGTTCGTGCGTTTTAATCAAAAATCTAAATATAAAAGGAAGTTAAACGAAATACCTCTCGAAGCGCGCTTTGAAACAAGTCGGTTCGGATGTTCTACGGTACGAGTCCCACAAGCGTTGGACCTCTAGTTCAGACACACCAACAACGAACGTCAAACGGAAGAGAAAACTTTCGGATATCCACCACTTTGATCATGCTAGCAATCACGTGGAAAGAATCCGTCGTATTCTTGATGTATAATAGTCACGGCCCGAACAAAAGAATTGTTTCTCTTCCTCGTGTCTCAAAGATACAAGAACACACGCACACTTTTCCAATTTTTCAGCAGCCCTTTTTCTCTCGTCCTTCAATGGTTTTTATAGAAAAAAACTGACCAGCAATTGTTGCTGATCAATGGACGATCAGCAACCGTTGCTGATCGTCCATAGTGGACGATTGTGCATGAGCGGTTGCTCATGCACCATCGTGGCATGATGGTCAGCGGTTGCTGACCATCAATGCTACGTGCATAATGGTCAGCAACCGCTGACCATTATGCTTCATGCATGTGCACGAATTCGTGCAAATGCATGAAGCTTTACCTTTTTTTTTTTTTTTTTTAAATTTAATAAACAAGTTAATTTAGGGCATAATACTACTAACATAAACTTCAACTAGGAAGAAAATACGCTAGAGGCGTCCTAACCACATAACCGCACAACAATAAAGACTCACCTCGTCTCAACTCCTCCTTGCATGTCAGCACAATTCATAACATAGACATGAGCAGTAATCAAGTTCAAGGAATTGAAACACCACACTCAATCTCAAACGATCATAGAGAACTTGATTATAGGGCCAAATCTTTATGACATGTCCCATACCATGTCACACAATTTTGTCCCATAATCCGGCGCGTCTAATTCAACCAGTCTCGCGTTCCTAGTTTTGATCTCGGCCCAATGGGCATGACTTACTCAATGTTCAGCGGTTTTCTGGCGTAGCCAGGCGTCGTCTCACCCCATTGAGCATGGCAACGTCTCTATCAAACGGCAATCTCGAAGGAGCATCGATCCAGAATTTACTACAACCGGCTTCTGTTGTTTAGGGGCAACTCATATAAGGCAACATTCGGTGTAAGCGCTCACGACGGGTTCTCTTAAGCAACATATGTCCACTCAATTACAGCCAAGGACATCATGCATTATACTCAGATGTCTCAATTAAGATAATGCACTTGGCCCATTTTTTCGTACTAAAAACACTCGGTGAAAAATAGTCGTGTGTGAGTACATGGTCAAATCGAACTTGAAAATTTGATATTCTCCTTTTTAAAATCCCACAATTTGATATAGTACTTAAAACCATTTTTTGGTGTTAAAAGCCAGCACCCGGGATTTTTTAATTAAATATAAAAATTCACAATTTTGGAATAAATAACCAAAATTCTAATCACTACTCAATTTGCACAAATTAACACTCAATTGCATAAACTAAACACACCACTGCAATCAGCACGAAATTCCAGTCACCAGCTATCCTGGTATAATTTCCGAAAAATATTAAATAATTAAATAATTTCCAAAATTAATTAAATAATTCAAATTAAATGCGATAAATACAAACTTAGATCGGAAATGCTAATCTAACCACCTAAATAGGCCTAGAAAATTTCCAAACCTATCTAGATAAATAGTACATCCTATCTAGTCCTTAATTAATCTAATCTAACCACCTAACATGCATAATTGAATAATTAAATCAATAATATAATCTAACCATCTAATCCCTAATTAGCCTAAACTAATCACCCTTTAAGCATAATTAACTCCATAAGCAGAGTTTAGTAAGTAAACTCATCCAATTTTGCGATCTGGTGAGTCCACGGCGACGGCGATGCAAAGGCAGGTGCTAACTAAGCCTGCGGCGACACCAAACGGAGGACTGAGCAAGCTTGTTGGCTTTGGCCATTGAACTTGGGTTGAAGGGGCTGCTCAAGCAGTTGAAAGCGGCAAGGAGGGGCAGCGATGGTTGCAGTGGCTCAGGCGGGGCTCGATGGTGGCAGACGGTGGCTAAAATGGCAATGGCAAAGCTCCAACGGGCTAGATAAAGGCTTGACGGCCACCTAAGGTGCGACAGGAGGCGAGATGGTGCTAGACGAGCGGACGGCGTGCATGGGGGATGGCGTGGCTCGCGGGCAAGCGGGCAGCTGGCAATGGCAACTAGAGGTGGTTGATATTGAAGAGGGAGCCGTTGGCTGGTTTTCCTAGTTCTCTCAAGCTCTCAATAGCACACGCATGGAGAAAGGAAGGCTGAAGGGGAAGAAGATGGGTTGCTGGTCAAGGGGGGGCCACCAATGGCCACAAAAGTCTCTCTAAAATATCTAAACACTTAACACACTTGGCCCACCACCTTGGCTGTCATCTAAGGTCTCTTGGCAGCCCTCAAGCTTCCTCAACACACTTCCCAAATGGTCCAAAAGTGTGCTGCACCCTTGGCCTACGAATTTTAGGCAACCTCCATCCAATTTGCTTTAATTCCTCTCCAATAGGACCTAAATTGGAGTCCATAATTCCACCCAAGATGCCATCGTCCCCCTCATGAATTTTCCTCGTCAATTTGTCCAACTTGAATCCCAAAAACATGACAAAAAACAACCCTCTAATTTTCTCGGTAAAAAAAGGCCCTACTTTTAATTTTCGCTCAAAAATCTTGGTTTGCAAAAAAAATTTCAGAAGGTGAGTCAACATTCCTAAAATGAATCGTGACATGATAGAATTTTCAATTTCTGAAATCGGGTTCAAAGTCGCGATTAATTTCAAATGGACGCGATTTTAGCGTGACCTAACCTACTTGGTAACTTTTATGAATTTTTTATGCAATTGACCCGTGGTCGATTATTTTCAAGCAACATTGTACATCTTTGACACATTGGCGACTCTCGGTTGTCGTGAAAATCTCGAGATTTCAAATACGAGTACATGGTACAATAATGACGGAAAAATCAATTTAGTGCCATTCGATAAAAAATTTGCAATTATGTGGAATCATTGACACACTAATCACATACCTCTGTCGAATCAACCTATCGCCAGTCTCTTATCAATTTTGACGGTGCTATAATGACTCTTGCAGATTAGCACGGTTGAGCAATCGATTCTTGGTCAAATTCTTAAGTCTATTGTGTTTAGATTCCTTAATGGCTTCACTTGATAGACTAGTTATCTCGTGAATGACCAACTTAGAGAAAAGAACTATAGGCGCGTCAATAAAAGGCCAAACTTATTCAATTGAAACCAAAACCTGAAAATCAAGATGTCATAACTATTCCCCTCTTATAAAAATTCTATCATCAAAATTTAAACCATTACAAATTTTTAAACAAAAAGGTGGGGCTATTGCCATCTCATCGAATCTTCAATTTCCTAGGTTGCTCCTTTTATACCGTGGTGTTACTAGACCACTTTAACCAACGAGATCATCTTGGTGCATAAAATCTATTCTTTCTAATGCATAATCTGAACCAATCTTTCCACGTACGACACTCTGTTGTCCACGTCTAACTCCTCAAAATTCAGCACGTGGGTTGGGTCAGGTTCATATTTTCTCAACATCCACAAGTGAAAGACGTCATGCACTTGCACCAACCTCGGCGGCAATGCAAGACAATATGCTAGAGTCCCTATTCTTTCCAGAATCTTGAAAGGACCTACATACCTCAAACTCAGTTTTCCCTTCTTGCTGAAGCACGAAGTACCCCTCATCGGTGACACCTTTAGAAAGATGTGCTCACCAACTTGGAATTCTAATGGTCTTCGACGCTTATCAACGTAGCTTTTCTAGCGGCTCTAAGCGGTCTTTAATTTGTCTTTGATAACGGCAATTGCATCCATTGACTGCTAGGCTAACTTTGGGCCTGTGATCTTTTGTTCTCTGACCTCATCCTAACAAACTAGTGTTCTACATGCTCTGCCATATAATGCTTTGAAATGAGCCATCTGAATGCTCTGTTGGTAGCTGTTGTTGTAGGCAAACTCGACAAGGTGAAGCTATTCTTCCCACCCTCCTTTGAAATCCAACACACACGCTTTTAATAAGTCTTCAAGGGTTTGAATCATCCTCTCCGACTAGCCATTCGTCTAAGAATGATATGCCGTATTGTACTACAACTTCGTTCTTAAGGTAGCTTGCAAAATTTTTCAAAAGGCAGCTGTGAACCTCAAGTTTCTATCAGATGTAATTGTCACCAGCACTTTATGCAAATGCACAATTTGACGCACATACAATTATGCATGCCTATCTAAATCAAGATCCTTTCGTACAGCGATGAAGTGAGCTGACTACGTCAATATATCGACCTCTACCCAAATAGAATCATTACCCCTCTTACTCCTTGGTAAGCTTGTCAAAAAAATCCATTGTGATGTGTTCCCATTTCCATTCAGGAATCTCAAGAGGTTGTAGAAGTCATCCCGGCTTACAATGCTACGTCTTCACTTGCTGGCATGTTAGACACTTAGTGACATGCTTGATGATGTCCGCTTCATATCAGACCACTAATAATGTTGATGCAGATTCTGATACATCTTCGTACTATCAAGATGAATGCTATAATTGCTATAATGAGCTTTTAATAAGATCTCTTACTTAAGCGCTGCATCGTTAGGTACACACAATCGTCTTTGGAATTTTAGTGTTCCATCTTCAGAAATCTGAACAATCGGGCCTGTCAACTGAAGCATCATGATTTTGATTTGCACTTCCGGCTCAATTTTAAGGGTGGCCATAAGATTTGCAAGGTGGCCTACCTCAAATTTGAAAATCGAATCTCGAGCTCTCTCGAGTAAAATCCATTCCTTAATCATCATCTATGCGGCTGAAAACTTCTGACTCAAAGTGTCTATGACCCTATTCTTCTTTCCAGGGTGATACAAGATATCACAATCATAGTCCTTCAGAAGTTCCATCCAGCGACGCTATCTCATATTCAACTTCTTATGAGAGAATAGGTATTTGAGACTTTGATGGTCAATGAAGATCTGAAATCTTTCTCCACACAAATAATGTCTCCAAATCTTTAGAGTGAAAATGATTGTTGCTAGTTCTAAGTCATGCGACGGGTAATTCAGCTCATGAGGTCTTAACTGACGAGACGCATATGCAACAACTCTGCCACACTACATTAACACGCAACTCAGTCCTCTAAGCGGCGCATCACTATTGATCTTGTATCATCCAGGTCCATATGGAATCATCAATACGGGTGCGATAGTCACCTTTTGCTTAAACTCTTGGAAACTGTGCTCGCACTTATATGTCCATACAAATTTCTCTTCCTTCTTCAACAATCGAGTCAATGATGAAGCTAATGCTGAGAACCCTTCCACGAACCTTCTATAGTATCTTGCCAAACCCAAAAAGCTTATGATCTATGTCATGGTAGTCGATCTTGGCTAGTTGATAATTGCTTCGATCTTGATTGGGTCCATGGAGATTCCTTCGCTTGAAATAACGTGACCTAGGAACGGTACACAAATCAACCAAAACTCGCACTTACTGAACTTAGCATTTAACTCGTGAATCCTCAGAGTCTGGAGTACCATCATCAAATGCCTCTCGTGCTCCTCAGGGCTTCTCGAGTACACCGGGATATTGTCGATGAACACGATCACAAACTAATATGAATACTCTTTGAACACTCCATTCATCAGGTCCATGAAACCAGCTAAGGCGTTCGTCAAACCAAACGACATTACGGTGAACTCATAATGGACGTATTGAGTACAAAATGCAGAATTCTATATGTCTTCATTTTTTATCCTCAGCTAATGATAACCCATCCTCAAGTCGATTTTAAAGAATATCGACGCTCCTTGCAACTAATCAAACAAGTCGTTTATTCTCAGCATGAATACTTGTTCTTGATGGTCACCTGATTGAGTTGGCAATAGTCGATGCATAGACGCAATGAACCATCTTTCTTCTTCACGAATAGAACCGGTGCTTCCTAAGGTGATGCAGTGGGATGTATGAATCCCTTATCCAACAACTCCTGCATCTGCACCTTTAGTTCTTTCAACTCAGATAACGCCATGTGGTAGGGAGCCTTAGAGATTGGCTCCGTCTCGGGGGCTAACTCAATCACAAACTCAATCTCCCTTTTTGGCTGCAGGCTCGGCAATTCTTTTGGAAACACATCGGAAACTCTTGTACAATAGCAATGTCCTGGATCTTCAGCTCCTCAACTGTCGTATCCACGACCATAGCCAAGTAACATTGACAACCCCCGTCTAACAAACGGGTTGCCTCAAGCAACAAGATAAAGGTAATCGAGGATCCTCCTCGACTCCCAATAAACTCAAAACTTTCACCTGTTAATGGGTTAAACTTAATCGCTTTATGACACCAGTCCATCTTAGCTCGTTGTTTGGTGAGCCAGTCCATGCCAATTATCACATCAAAATCATACATGGCTAAAACTATCAAATCTATTATCCCCTCTCACTTAACAATCACTAACTTGCAACTAGAACAACCCATTGTAGACAACATCTTATCCTTTAACGGTGTAGATATGCCAACCACTAACTCTAACAACTCAGGACTTAATCCTACCAGCTAAACAAATTGCTCAGCTATAAATGAATGAGTCATGCCAGGATCAAATAAAGCATAAGCAGCATGGTCATTCAACGAGACCGTACCTATAATCATATCAGACAAATCCTCTACCTGTCTTCTGGTGATGGTGTACACCCTTCCCTGCAATGGAGGTCTATTCGGTCCACCTTATTGTGCAATCTGCGGCAGAAATCCTCGATTCTGACCCATCGGCGGTGCGGCGATGGCAGCGGTGGCAACTACGATCCCATTGGCCTTTTGGGACAATTCCTAGCCATGTGACCCTATTGGCCACACTCAAAACAAGTACCCAGCCTAGAATGGCACGGGGTTGACCTATGTCTTATTCCGCAGAAACAACACATGCCATTATGTCTTTACATTGACTTTCCTATTCCACCCTTCTTGTTGGGTAGAATAGGATACCTTCCTCCAGTCATAAGTCTTTTCCCAAACCTACTTCCATCCATAATCGAACCAAATTGCGACCTAGATGTAGCCGCTTGTTTGTTTTGGTCTCTCTTTATTAGTTGGACTCGTTCATGCAGGTCGTTATAGTCCTTCAAATTGAATGGTACTAGTGGACTCCTCAATTCTAGTCCGAGCCCATCTCTAAACCTTCTAGCTCAGTTTATCGGATCCTCAATTAGTATGGGGGCGTACTGTGATAGTTTAGCGAACTTCGTTTCGTACTGATCTACTATCATCGTACCTTGGCGAAGGCACTGGATTTTCACCATCTTTAGTTCCCTAGCATTGTTAGAAAAGTACTCGTTGTTGAATACTTTGACGAAGGCATTCCATTCCGAAACTACACCTTCTAGGAACACTACTCCTCTGGTGGCCCTCCACCAAGTGCTTGCGTTACCCTGCAACTGATATACTGCAAGGACGACCTTCTCCTCCTCTGTGCACCTTAGCAGTGCAAATGCATTTTCTAAGTCCTAGATCCAAAGAGCTACAACTTCGGGGTCTCCTGCACTAGTGAACATTGGCGGGTTCAATTTCAAAAACTGTTCAACAAGCTTATGCATTGGCCTCTCTCTCCACAACCACGTTTGTCACACCTCGATCCTCCAAGTGCATACCCATCCCTCACTAATTGATTAATAGCGACGTCCCAGGACGCATCGCCGACATATTAATTTTAATACACATGCGGAAGCAATTTAAAAATCCCCAAACAACAACAATATGGGATAGAAAAAGCAAGGCCATAAATCACAACCAAAATAAGCCTTTCTATAAAAAAACAAGTTTATATACAATGCCAGGCTATTTACAAAAATATCGGCTCAACAAATGGGAACTATCTTATGACCCTCTAGTCAGACACATTCGCCGATTCTTCAATCTCCACCTTCTCAGACTCCGGGGCTTCTGGTCCTCCACCAACACCATCTAAGGACCTGAAAATGGTTATACAATAACCAGTGAAACAGTGTCTCAGCAAGTTCTACCTCCTAAGACCTGACTAGGAAGAAAATATGCCCTAAGGTTGCCTAAGCACAAACACGAGTCGGAGGTCTTACCTTTGTCTCTGTTCCTTTATGCAAGTCAGTATATCTCATAGATACACAAATCACATCAACCAATCAATTCAATCAATTGGATTGAACTATCGATCAATCGACTCGGTCGATTATATGTCATCACAACCTTTTTTCGATCGGCCAATCAATACTATCTATAAAGTTCGACCACCTTGCAGACAGCTTACTCTAAGCTGAAAATAAATAGTAGCTTGCCTAATGGCTAATAAATAGTATACTATTCTTTCTCTAAGATGACATATAGAGTCATCGAGCTGATATGCATACTATTCCTTCTCTAAGATGACATATGAAGTCATCGAGCTTATATGCATATTGACAATGCTCACCAAAGCTGTGCAAACCTTACTTTACTCATCGAAGCTGTGTGAATCTTAAGGCATACTGCCACTCTAAGCTGAGGTATCAAGCCCACAGGCTGATACGGTATACTATTATAGTCAATCATCATACCCGATAAAAATACTCGTGTGTGGGTACACTTTCGACCCTAACCAAAATACTATAATTTCCTTTCCATAAATCCCACAATTTTATATGATCCACCAAAATATTTTTGGAGTTGTAAATCGACGCCCGGTAATTTTTCCATTAATTACTGAAATTAAATAAATTTAGGAATAAATTCCTAAAATACAAATCACGCACAATCAACACAAATTAAAGCTCAATTAAATAAACAGATAACACCATTGCAATCGGCATAAAATTTCGGTCACCGACTATCCCGGTCTAATTTATGGAAAATAATTAATCAATTAAATAATTACGTAAATTAATTAAATAATGTTAATAAATACCAAAAACACATACTTAGGCTCATAAAGCCTAATTATATGCTAGAACGGGCCCGGAAAAATTCTGAGACTCGTTAAATAAATATTAGAACATATCTACTTGCTAATTACATAAACTAACCACCTAACATGCATTGGTAATTAACTAATTCCCTAAACTGTTCTAATTATCTACTAAACCAAATCTAAACTAATCAACCCTTAAATGACATTAACCTCCTAAGCAATGATTAGTGAGTTAAACTCACTTGTTCGATGATCCGATTGGATCAAACTAACGGGGGCGAGGCGAGGATCAACTATCTCCAAGACGAGCTTGGCAATTAAGGTCAGGAACACCTCCAAGACGGGCCAAAGATGCTACTAGAAACCCACTCCTTTTGCTTCTGTTTTGGGCTGAAAGAAAGGAAAGCAGGGATTGGTTGAGGCGAGAAAGGGTGGAGGAGGCAGTAGGCATTGATCGCGGGTCTAGGCGGGCTTCAGCGAGGCTTGAACAGCAGCTGGTGGTAGCTCACGGCAGCGGAACAAGCGAGACAGCAAGACTGGACGGTGGAACAGGCGACTGAAGTGTCAAGGTCGTGCGGTAAATCGTGGCGATGTGCACACAAGGCTGGGGCGACTAACGACTATCCGGTGAGGCATGCGATAGTGAGGACTTCAACTGGTTCTCTCTATAGAATTGGAAGTCCTCAAAGCACAATGAAGAAAGAGGATGGGCAGTCGATCGGCCTTAAGGGAGAGAGGGAGGAGATAAGGGAGCAAGGGGCCTACCAAGCCTTCAAGTCCCTCCTTTTGTCCCCTTGACCATTCTCCTCCACCAGCTGCATCACTTGGCTATAAATCAGCCACCAAAGTCCCTTCTAGATAGCTTGAAATGGTCCAAAAGTCATGGTAAGGGGGGTTACGAATTTGGCTTGGTCTCGCATCATTGGACACCAAATACTTCTTGAATCCATCCAACTCGGCTTCTATAAATTCCGTTATTGAGTCAATAATCAAATTGGTATTTTTCTTCACTAATTGAACCATCTTGCATCCCCATTGCATGATCAAAATCGGTCCTTGGACTTTTTTGAACAAAAACGGCCCTCTAATGACATTTTTCCAAAAAGTCTTGGTTTGCAAAAACATCTTTTAAGACTGAGTCGACATTCCTAAAATGATTTGTGACATGACAGAACTTTCAATTTCTAAAATCAGATTCAAATTCGCGGTTCATTTCACTTTGGCACGTTTTTAGCGTGACCTAGGCTACCATATAGTTTTTAGAAATTTTTAATGCAAATGACTCATGGTCGATTTTCTTCAAGCCACAATGATCCCACTCGACATATTAATGACTCTAGGTTGTGAAAATCTTGAAGATTCAAATATAGACACAGGGTACCAAAATGATAGAAAAATCAGTCTAATGTTGGCCGACGAGAATTTTTCAATTTAATGGAGTCACCTACGTTTAGCCACACATCTCAGTTAAACCGACCTATCTCTGATCCCTGATTGATCTTTTTAACTATGCCCTAATGGCCTATAAAATTAGTACGGTCGAGTAGCCGATTCCTAGTCGAATTCTCAAGTCTATTGCATTAAAATCCCTTAATGGCTTCCCCAGATAGTCTAGTTATCTCGAGAGTGATCAACTCTGAGAACAACATTATAAGCGTGTCGATGAAAAGCTCGATTAATTTAATTGAAAGTATAACTGTAAAATCCAGAATGTCACAATGGTCCCAAGTGGAACTTCGATAGGTAAGGCGGTAGGTGTGGCTACAGCTACGACAACGGCGGTAGTAGTAACATCGACGGCGGCAGTAGTGGTGGCTGCTATAATGGCAGTTGAAGCGGTGGCAGCGGCACCTTGATTTTGGGCCTACTGCCCTACCACATTCCCAAGTGTCTCTAGTGCCTGTACAATCCCGTCTATCCTAGGATCGCCAAGGGCTGTTACCCCAACACCAATTAGAGGCGGTGTTATTCCACTAGCACTAGCCTGAATCGGTGCTCTACCGTGACCCCCTCGAGTACCAACCCTAGTAGGCGTCACACTCTAAGTCACAAGTCCAATGGTCCTTTTCCTAGGAGTCCTCTGCTCCTAATCAATGATTATATAGGATTCTTACGGAAACCTGCTTTCCAATTCCACACAGAATTAGAAGTTGAGAGATCTTCACAAAACAATCCGCTAAACAGCTATCACTTAAATGCATCAGCGTAAAATAAAGGTCATTCATATTAACTATCCTAAAAACCCATTGTATTTTATCACTCCAACTACCAACAACTCTGATACCACTTCGAACGGGGATGTCACACCTCATACCTTGAGTGCGTGCCCATCCCTCGATGGTTGATAAAATTTTTTACATCCCAGGACGCGTCGCCGACCCATTCATTTTATTGCACACATGGAAGCGAATAAACAAATCCACATATAATTAAATATCATGGGATAGAAAAGCAGGAAAATAGATTCATAACCAAAACACACTTTTATATACACACTGAGTCATATACAAAAGTTTACCAAAAGAAATATATACAGAAGTCTAGATCAAAAAGGGACTATGGAGACTCTAAACTCTAGGCTCTCCAGTCCTCAGCTCCGAGTCCTCCACGACACCATCAAGGGTGTCGATGTCCATAGGTTGCCCTATCTCCCATTCCCCTATCCTGACGGGAGGCCCGTCCAAACCACCTATAGGACCCTCCCAACTCCCATCAGGCTTATGAAGGTACCACGCCTTGAAACGATGAGATACTAGGTGGGGTAGACCCTCATCGACCCAAACAGTGGACTCCACAAGCTCACAGGTCAGGTCGGTCCCAAAAACTAGGAAATAGGAGCGCTGGAAATCTACCTTCCTCGAAACCCGATAGTGTACATGATGCTCCATCTAAGGACTTGAAAAAAATGAGCCCACAACGAGGTGAGACAATGTCTTAGCAAGTTCACCCCCTAAACTCCAACTGGGAAGGAAATACGCCTAGTGGTGTCCTAACCACATAACCGCACAATAATAAAGACTCACTTCATCTCAGCTCCTTTCTGCATGTCAGCAACATAGACATGAGTTAATCAAGCTCAAGTAATTAGAATGCCACACTCACTCTCAAATGATATAGGGGTCTTGATTATAGGGCCAAATAATTATGACACGTCCCCTACCATGTCACACAATTTTGTCCCATAATATGGCGCATCTAACTCAACCAGTCATGCATTCCTAGCTTTGATCATGGCCCAATAGGCACGGCCTACTCGATGTTTGGTGGTCTTCTAGCATAGTCAGGCCTTGTCTCACCCCATTGAGTATCGCAACATCTCTATCAAACGGCAATCACAAGGAGCATCGGTCCAAAATCTACTACAACTAGCTTCCGTTGTCTAAGGGCAACCCATATAGGGACAACACCCAATGTAACTCATGGTGGGTTCTCTTAACCAACACACGTCCACTCAATTACGACCAAGGATATCGTGCATTGCACTAAGGTGTCTCAATTAAGATAATGCACTTTGTCCATTTTCTTCGTATTAAAAACACTCGATGAAAAATAGTTATGTGTGGATACACGGTCAGATCGAACCCGAAAAATTAATATTCTCCATTTTAAAATCCCACCAATTGATATAGTACTTAAAACCATTTTTGGTGTTAAAACCCGACACCCAAGATTTTCTAATTAAATATAAAAAATTCACAATTTTGGAATAAATAACCAAAATTCTAATCACCACTCAATTTGCACAAATTGACAGTCAATTGCAAAAACTAAACACACCACTGTAATCAGCATGAAATTTCGGTCACTAGATATCCCAGTATAATTTTCGGAAAATATTAAGCAATTAAATAATTTCCAAAATTAATTAAATAATTCAAATTAAATGCGATATATACCAACTTAGGCCGGAAATGCTAATCTAACCACCTAAACGGGCTTAGAAAATTTTCGAACCTATCTAGATAAATAGTACATCCTATCTAGTCCTTAATTAATATAATCTAACCACAAAACATGTATAATTGAATAATTAAATCATTAATATAATCTAACTAACCACCTAATCCCTGATTAGCTTAAACTAATCCCCCCTTAAGCATAATAAACTCCCTAAATAGAGTTTAGTAAGTAAACTCATCGGTTTTGCGATCCGGTGAGTCCATGGCGACAGCGACGCAGAGGTGGGCAATAACCAAGCCTATGGCGACACCAACGGAGGACCGAGTAGGGCTACAAACGGGCCTAGAAGGCTCACGGCCCTTGCTGGCTTTGACCACTGACCTTAAGCAAAAGGGGCTGCTCGAGCGGCTGAAAGCAGCAAGGAGGGGTGGTGATGATTGTAGTGGCTCAAATGGGGCTCGACGATGGCTAAAACAGCAACGGCAAAGCTCCAACGGGCTAGAAAAAAGCTCGACGGTGGCCCAGGGCGCAATACGAGGTGAGACGACGTGGGATGAATGGATGGCGCGCGCAGGGGACGACGCAGCTCGTAGGCGAGTGGGAGGCTGGCGATGGCAACTAGAGGCAGTCAACGATGAAAGGGGAGGTACTAGCTGGTTTTCCTAGTTCTCTCAAGCTCTCAACAACACACATGGAGAAAGGAAGGCTGAAGGAGAAGAAGATGGGCTGCCAATGGCCACAAAAGTCTCCATAAAATATCTAAACACTCAACACACTTGACCCACCACCTTGGTTGTCATCCAAGGTCTCTTGGCAGCCCTCAAGCTTCCTCAACACACTTCCTAAATGGTCAAAAAGTGTGCTACACCCTTGGCCTACGAATTTTGGACAACCTCCATCCAATTTGCTTCAACTCCTCTCCAATTGGACCTAAATTGGAGTCCATAATTCCATCCAAGATGCCATCATACCTCTCATGAGTTTTCCTCATCAATTTGTCCAACTTGAATCCCAAAAACAAGACCAAAAACAGCCCTATAATTTTCCCGGTGAAAAACGCCCTACTTTGAATTTTCGCCCAAAAATCTCGGTTTGTAGAAAAATCTTCGCAAGGTGAGTTGATGTTCTTAATGAATTGTGATATGATAGAACTTTCAATTTTTGAAATTGGGTTAAAATTCGCAGTTAATTTCAATCGTGCGTGATTTTAGCATGACATAATTTACCGGGTAGTTTTTAAGATTTTTTATGCAATTGACCCGTGTTGATTATTTTCGAGCCACATTGTACATCTTCAATACATTGACAACTCCCGGTTGTCGTAAAAATATCAAGGTTTCAAATATGGGCACAAGGTACAGAAATGACGGAAAAATCGGTTTAGTGTCGTTCGACGATAATTTTGCAATTATCATACTAATCACATACTTCTATCAAATCAACCTATCGTCGGTCTCTAATCAATTTTGATGGCGCTGTATTGACTCTTGTAGATTAATACGGTCGAGCAGTCAATTTCTAGTCGAATTATCAAGTTTATTGTGTTTAGATTCTTTAACGGCTTCACCTAATAGACTAGTTATCTCATGAGTGGCCAACTCAGAGAAAAAAACTATAAGCGTGTCGATAAAAAAACCCAACTTATTCAATTGAAACTAGAACTTGAAAATCAAGATGTCACACATCAAGTATAATGCTCGTGACAAAGTGATCACGATTCCTTCATTGGTTAGTCTCCATCTATTATTAGGCATACAAAGATATCCTAGTCTAGTATGTGCATACCTACAAACCTTTAACCGAGTTCACAGTAATATTGAGCACTCAACCGTCATCCTCCAATACTAGAAATTCATTCCATAAGCAATCTCATATATCAAATACATTTCACAAATTTATCAAATAATCTTTCGCAACTCAACTCATTTGCTAGAAATTTCTTTAGACATTTCTCAAATCATTTCAAGCTCATCTTATAAATTGGTTTTACAAACCGAATCATGTCGAATGCAGCATTTTATATAATATTTCTCAGCTTTGTTTGTCAAACAAAATATATATTTCCACCAAACAGTTCTCATACTATTCATAAATACAAAATGTAGTAAATGCCCAATCGAAATTTTATGCAACAAATATGCTTATTCACAACTCATAATACATCAAATCCCTATTAATTTGAAGATATGACTTTACAAATTCTTAGAAGAGATAACACCACTCAATTAGCAATAAAACAACATCTATGTGCAACTGAGTAACCTCATTTAAAGTAGATGTTCATATTTTTCCTTATGTGTATTATCCATTACGAGTAACTTAGAAATTCATTCCAATTAACCCGTACTTCGAATTCGATTTTTGTCAAACCACAGCTCCATAACGTCTTAAACTATCATTTCCATAAGACATAGCTGAATAACTCCTCAATTGAACCTCGTAGTTCATAATCGACATAAGTGTGAATCAGTGCCCTTAATCAGAAAATTACTCTAATTAGATGAATGTTAGGCTTGAATACTAAATATGTGACAGCTTGATTTTCAGGTTTTATTTTTAATTGAATAAGTCAGGCATTTCATCGACGCATCTATAGTTCTTTTCCCTGAGTTGATCACTTATGTGATAACTAGTCTATCAGGTGAAGCCATTAAGGAATCTAAACGCAATAGACTTAAGAATTCGATGAGGAATCGATTGCTTGACTGTGCTAATCTGCAAGGGTCATTACGGTACAGTTAAAAATTGATTAGAGATCGAAGATAGGTCGATTCAATAGAGCCATGTGATTAAGTGTGGGTGATTCCACCTAATTACAAAATTCTCGTTGATCGGCACTAGACCAATTTTTCTGTCGTTTTGGTACCTTGTGGAATATTTGAAATCTCGAGATTTTCACAACAATCGAGAGTCGCCAATGTGTCGAAGATGTACAATATGACTCGAAAATAATCAACCATGGGTCAATTACACTAAAAATTTCTAAAAGCTACTCGGTAGGTTATGTCATGTTAAAATTGTGCCCTTATGAAATTAATTGCGAATTTAAACCCGATTTCAGAAATTGAAAATTCTGTCAAGTCATGATTCATTTTAGGAACGTCGATTCATCCTTTAAAGATTTTTTTGCAAACCGGGATTTTTAGTGAAAATTCAAAGTAAGGTTATTTCGAACCGGGAAAATCATAGGGCCATTTTTTATTGCATTTTTGGGATTCATGTTGGTTCAATTGATGAGGAAAAATGTGAATTCAAGTGTGGGCACCTTGATTGATTTTATGGGCACCAAAATGAGTCCATTTGAAGAGAAATTGAAATGAAATTGAAGAGGGAAAGTGGCAAATTCGTAGGCCAAGGAGAAGACAACATTTAGGACCATCTGGGGAAACTTCTAGGGGAATTTGGTGCCGCAAAATTGGCTGAGGGTAGAGCTGAAATGGTGGGGGCATGAACTTGAGTAGAAATGAGATATTTAAGCCATTGGGACCCTCTAACCTTCAGCAATCTTCTTTTTCTTCAATAGCCTCACTTTTCCCATTGTTGAGACTTTAGAGAGCTTAGAAAACTAGAGAAAACCGGCCAACCCCTCCCCCTAGCCCATATACCACCGCCAAAGCCATTAGAGCTGCTCGCACGCTGCCCACGAGCTGCGTATCCCCTACGTGCACTGTCTGCCCATCCCACTCGTCTTGCACCCAACCGCCATCTCCCGAGCCTCTATCCAGCTCATCATAGCTCCCCTAGCCGCTGTCTAGCCACTGTCCGCCTCCACCGTCAACTGTTGTAGCCACTGCCACTCGTCCTTTACTATTTCAGCCCTAATTGGCCGCTCGAGCAGCCTCTTCCAGCTGCAAGTAGAACTGAAGCTTTAGCTTCAGGCTGAGCCTTATGGAGGCTGTTTCGGGCCCGTCTGGACCTCGCTTGGTGTCGCCGCAGGCTCGTTTATCTCCCGCATTCGCATCGCCATCACTGTGAACTCATCGGATCGCAAAACCGGTGAGTTTACTTGCTAAACTCTACTTAGGGAGTTAATGATGCTTAAGGGGTGATTAGTTTAAGCTAATTAAAGTTTAGGTGGTTAGTTAGATTGGATTGGTGATTTAATTGCTTATTTATACATGTTTGGTGGTTAAATTAGAGTAATTAAGGGCTAATTAGATGGTACTATTTATCTAGATAGGTTTGCATATTTTCTAGGCCCATTTAGGTGGTTAGATTAGCATTTTCGGCCTAAGTTGGTATTTATGGTGTTTAAATTGTATTATTTAATTATTTTTTGTATTTATTTAATTATTTAATATTTTTCAAAAATTATACCGGGATAGTCAAGTGACCGAAATTTCGTGCTAATTGCAATGGTGTGCTTAGTTTATACAACTGAATGCTAAATTGTACAAATTGAGTGGTAATTGTGAATTTGGATATTTATTCCAAAATTGTGAAATTTTTATATTTAATTAGAAAAATCCCAAGTGTCGGGTTTTGACATCGAAAATGGTTTTATAATCTATGTCAGCTTGTGCGAGCAATGATCTATGTCAGCTTGTGAGAGCAATAATTTATATCAGCTTGTGAGAGTAATAACCGCCCTCGGCTATGCCAGAAGACCGATGTGTGCTGGTTAGATTAGCTTGTGTGATCATTAATCGAATTGGAAATTGTGATTGATTGAAATTGAAGTGTCGGATTATGGGGCGAAATTGCGTGGCACAGTATAGGACGTGTCATAATGATTTGGTCTTATAATCGGGACCCCTGGATCGATTATATTGATTGTATCGATGGAATTGACTGATTGATCGATTGTATGAATTGAATTGAATTGATTGATCGATTGATTAAGTGTATTGTATTGATATGTAGGAGGGAATAGAGGCGAGGTAAGTCCTCTGTCTTGTGTGCATAGATTGCCTCTAGGCGTATTTCCTTCCTAGTCGAAGTTTAGGGGGTGAACTTGCTGAGACATTGTCTCACCACATTGTGGGCTCATTCTTTACAGGTCCTTAGATGGTGGCCCTACCAGTTCGTTATTGTCAGCCTCGGAGGGTTACTGAGCTGGTTACTGATTTTCCTCTTCCCGGAGGCCACGGGGTCTAGATCTACGAGCTCATAGTGATCGTCATTTAGGTCGATGGGGCCTACCTGAGAGGTTATCTCATCGATTTAGGGCGTGGTATCATTGCGGGCTCAATGGATACAGAGTTGGTCCCCTCTAGGGTTTTGAGGTCCCAGTTGTGGTAGTAGATGCCGCTTTTGGTGAGGGTACAACTGACCATTTTGATGGTGTTGTCGTGGACCCACCGCCCTAGGAGCTTGCGGAGTCCGAAAGATCAGTGAATGTGTCCAACTAGAGGACCGCAGGATCGTTTCCTTTTTGAGAACTGATCTTTTTTTAATAGACTTTTCTATCTTGTGTTGGTTGTTGTTAGGGATTATTGTTTCACTTCCACATGTGCAATAAAATGAATGGGTCGGCGACACATCTTGAGACGTTGTAATTTTATCGACCACTAAGGGATGTGCGTGCACTCGAGGATTCGAGGCGTGACAAACTAGGTGTTGTGATTTGTAGTTGATTTGGCTAGTCGGGATGTTCGGATCATGTACATGCCATAATTTCTCTCTTAGTTCTTCTTTTCCTCTTTCCCTTCTTCGCGAATGCTTCTTATATTTATTGTTTCCTTGCTTTTGCCATTGCTGCCTTCTTCTTTCCATTTATGCTCACGCTCAATTGCACACTTGAGGAGAAAGAAAAAGAGAGGGTTGGGCTTTGGATAATAAAAATAATGGGCTGGATTTTATGGCCCATATATTACAAGAATAGTATGAATAAAACATCTTATTTAAGATTTTTCTATCATTATTTGGGTAAGGATCCTATTATGAACTTTTTAAAAGGGACTTCTTATTCAATTTGAATTCTATTAAGGTCTTTGTTCATAAATCAAACATTCAAAAAGAATTTTATTAAATTATTTCTCGAATTTGAACATTATATTCAAGATCCAACCCATTAAGGGTTGTTGATCCATTTGTTGAACTGATTGTATTGAAAAAGAAAAGAAATCCAATAGAACACTTTCCTATTTGGATTAGAATTTCTTTTCTTGAAGGCCACACTAATTCACATAAGGATTTCTTTGTTGAAGACAATCATATAACATTGCCGTACCAAAGAATTAACTTCTTGGTCATACAAGGGATATCTTTCTCTATCTGTGAGTCCGATCAACAAGAGTTAAATTTAGAGTTTATCCGTTGACTTAAAAACAAAGAGATAATTACATAAATGATTCCTGAATTTTGATCATATGATTTTTAAAATTTTAATTTGTTCAATGCGTTGCTTAGAATTTAGCCTAGTATGCAATATTGTCCCTAAACTTTCAAGGGGGAGACAACATTTTGGACCACTTGGGAAAGCTTTTAGGGGAATTTTAAGTGACGAAAATGGCTGAGGATAGGGCTGAAGTGGTAGGGCATGTTTGATGAGTAGAAAGGGGATATTAGGCTTAGTGGTCCCCCTCTCTCTTCAGCTGGCTTCTTCCTCCTCATCCAGCCCACCTTGCTCCATTGTTTTCCAAATTTGACTTTAGAAAATTAGAGAGAAACTAGAGAGGCCCCCCTTCACCGTCAACCACCCTTAGCCGCCGTCCAATGTTGTCACATGCCCATCGCGTCACCTGCAAGCTCACAAGATCATCACGAGCCACCTACTCGCCATTGAAGCTCAGTTGGAGTTCTGCCGTCGCCGTTTAGCCACCGTCTACCTCCGCTGTTGACCACTACAGCCACTGCCACTCGTCCCTTACCATTTCAGCCCTAACCAGCCACCCATTCCAACCTTTCTAGGCCCAAGCAAAAGCCGAAATCTCATAGTGAGCTGTGAGCTTCTAAGCTCATTTCAAGGCCCGTCTAGACTTTCGTTGGTGTCACCGCAAGCTTGGTTGTCACCTGCCTTTGTGTCGCCGTCGCCGTGTACTCATCGAATCGCTAAATCGATGAGTTTACTTGCTAAACTCTACTTAAGGAGTTAATGATACTTAAAGGGTGATTAGTTTAAGCTAATTAAGATTTCGGTGGTTAGTTAGAATGGATTAGTGGTTTAATTCTTCAATTGTACATATTAGGTGGTTAGAATAGACTAATGAAGGGCTAATGAGGTTGCGTTATTAATCTAGATAGGTTTGGAAATTTTATAGGCCCGTCTAGGTGGTTAGATTAGCATTTCCAGCCTAAGTTTGCATTTATTGAATTTATTGGTATTTATTTAATTATTTAATATTTTTATAAAATTATACCGGGATAGCCGGAGACTGGAATTTCGTGCTGATTGCAATGATGTGCTTAGTTTATCCAATTGAGTGTTAGTTTGTGTAAATTTAGTGATAATTGTGATTTTGGATATTTATTCCAAAATTGTGAAATTTTGGCATTTGATTAGAAAAATCCTAGGTGTCGGGTTTTGACATCGAAATTGGTTTTAAAGACTGTATCAGTTTGTGAGAGCAATAATCCTTGGCTACACTAGAAGACCGATCTGCGTCGGTTAGTTCATGCTTGTGCGAGTAATAATTGAATTTGGAACGCATGATCGTATGGATTGTATCGATGGCATTGATTGATTTTTTGAGTAAGTGAATTATAATGATAGGGAGGAGAGAACCGAGGTGAGGTAAGTCATCTGTCTTGTGTGCATAGATTGCCTCCAGGCATATTTTTTTCATAGTCAGAGTTTAGGGGGTGAACTTGTTGAAATATTGTCTCACCCCGTCATGGGCTCAATTCTTTACAGGTCCTTAGATGGCAACCCCGCCAGTTCATTATGGTCAACCTCGGAGTTTAGGAGGTTTGCTGAGTTGGTGACTAACTTCCCTAATCCTAGAGGCCACGGGGTCTGGGTCTATGAGCTCATAATGACCACCGTTTGGGTCAATGAGGGCCTACCCGAGAGGGTATCTCATTGATTTAGGGCGTGATTTCACTACAAGCTCAATGGATACATAGTTGGTCCCCTTCAAGGTTTTGAGGTCCCAGCTGCAATAGTCGATGCCACTTTTGGTGAGGGTACAAGTGACCATCTTGATGGTACTGTCGTGGACCCACCGCCCCAGGAACCTGCGGAGTCCAAAGGATCAGTGAATGTGTCCAACTAGTGGACCGTAGGACAATTTCCTTTTGAGGGCTAATCTTTTTGGTAGATAAAGTTTTATAAATAAACAAGGGAGTTTATAAAAGTGTTTTGGTTGTGAAATTGTTTCCTGCTTTTCTATCTCGTGTTGGTTGCTGTCAAGGTTATCATTTGCTTCCGCATGTGCATGAAAATGAATGGGTCGGTGACACGTCTTGGTACGTCGCAATTTTATCGACCACTGAATCCAAGGCATGACATCCCTGTCTAGAGTGGTATTAAAGCTGGTCAATAGTTGGAGTGATAAGGTGCGAAGGTTCATGGGATAATTAGTAGGAACGACCTTTATTTTATGCTTATGCATTTGATTGATAGCTGGTTAGTAGATTGGTTTGTGGTGATTGCTCAGCTTCTAATTCTGTATAGGATTGGAAAGCAAGTTTCTGTAAAGAACTTGCATAATGAGTGATCAAGAGTAAAGAACTCCTAAAAAGAGAACCATTAGACCAGTAACTCTAGGTAGGGTGCCGACTAGGGTTGGTACCTGAGGTGGTCATGGTAGAGCGCCGGCTCAGACCAGCGCTAGTGCAGTAGCACCACCTCCAGTTGGTGCTGGGGTAGCAGCCCTTAGTGATCCTAAGATAAACGGGATCATGCAGGCGCTAGAGACGCTTGGAACTTTGATGGAGGTAGTAAGCCCAGAATCAAGTCGCCTCCACTATTGCTGCCGCTACAGCTGCTGTTACTGTTGCCATTGCTGCCCGCTGCTGATGCCATTGCCACTGTCGCACCTACCGAAGTTCCACCTGGGAACATGATTGTTGAGAGAAAGAGGTCGATGCATAAGTTAGTGGAGCGGTTTTTAAAGTTGAACCCACTGAGGTTCACCGATGCAGGAGATCCTAAAGCTGCATCGCTTTGGATCCAAGACCTAGAGAAAGCCTTTGCACTCCTGATTTGCACTAAGGGGGACAAAATTGTCCTGGCAATATACTAGCTACAGTGTAACGCAAGTACTTGGTGGAAAGCCACTAGAGGCATGGTATTCTCGGAAGGTGTAGTCCTAGTGTGGAAAGCCTTCTTTAGAGCCTTTAATGGTAAATACTTTTCCAATAGCGCCCGAGAGCAAAAGATGGAGGAATTCCAGTGCCTTCGTCAAGGCATGCTGATTATGGATCAATATGAAGCTAAGTTTGTTGAGCTGTCTCAGTATGCTTCAAGAGTGGTGGAAGATCTTGAAGACAAAGCTCGGAGGTTCAGGAATGGCTTCTGATCAGAGCTAAAGAATCCACTGGTGCCATTCGACCTAAAAGATTACAATAAGGTTTATGGTCGAGCCTAGTTGATAGAGAGGAACCTGAGTGAATAGATTGTTGCGTCTAGTTTGAGTTTCAATTTGAATAGAGATGGAAACCGGTTCAGGAAGAAACCCATGACCGGAGGAAGGTATTGTGTCTCGTGTGGCACCCCTGAACAGCCCCCGATCCGCTAGGGTCGCCATAGTCCACTTGCCTTTCTCTTGACTTGATAATATATTACTCTGATACCAAAGAGTTATAATAAGTCTATAAGTCTTGAGGGTTTATATCTTTTAGATCAATCCTTGCGCAATTTACATAGTGGAAGCACATCCATGAACTCCCCTTTCACAAATTAAAACGATGCACACCAACTAAACACATTTATATGTGATCAGCCGAACACTTTTATATACATAAAACTAGATGGATATCTTTAGTCGGTACACCAAAATGCCGTAGTCTTCTATACTTGGCTATACTTCAAAAGATGACCGACATCTTTTCCAACAGTCGTATACTTAAAATCCATCAATCAGTATTGGCGTCCAAAAGTTCCTTCCTGTGCTGTCCTCCTCCTCGCGGTCATATCCAACCACTCGGTCCATCTGCTAGTGGCAGTGGCAGCAAAGGTATCTTGTCTAGTCTAAAATGTTAGTTCCCAAAAGGGGTGAGTACAACCACTCAACTATAAAAGATCCACTAAACTATATTGTGCGTAGCCATCACAATCTAATTTCATGCAAGATAGACAAAACATGTATAATCAAAGGAAACAAGTGATGTGCATCCTTTTTCATAAAACCTCTCAATGCAATGACAAGTGCAATTTCAAACTAAGATGCACCATTTTAGTCACATGGGTCATGATTATAAAACCAAACTGTTATGACACGTCACATTCTATGCTACACGATTTAATCCTATAACCAGACCACACACATACTTAGTAGAGCCATCGATTTTAATATTCAAAAGGTTTCACCCCCCAGGGGACCAGTGTTTGCATCCTTCTAGGCATTTGCACCCAATCCTAGCATCATGAAGTCCTCTGGCACACACCTCCGGGCATCCGGCACACACCTTCGGGCATCTCGCATCCCACCTGGCATCATGAGGAATTGTCAGTGCTCACCATGAAAATGGTTACCCCTACCTTCCAAAATTACGTACTGACATACCACCGGACCTCCCCTGGAATTATGTATTGATATACCACGGGGCATCCCGAAACTCCCAGGGAAACCTCCAGGACACTGCGGACCCCAGTCATCCATAGGGCATCGACTCATTCGATCCTATGGGCATTCCGATTCCCGGAGCATCGTTGACTCAACGGTCCGACGGTATCATTAACATCTTAACTCATTTCAATATCAAAAACTTTTCAATGCCATGACATCAAATGTCCCATGAGTCTTTATCAAAATCTCGGTATTGAATAATATGCTGAATGCCCAAAAACTATCATACCAAACAACAACTCAAGATGCATTCACCTTTGGGATAAATTGTGCAAATTCGGAATAAAGGCAGCTAAAAATCAGGATGCACAGTTTTAGCAAAATTTCGAAAGAACCCCTAAACGAACTCGAAAATTTCCAAAATTTTGATATGTTGTAAATAAGATCTAAAGGAAGAAATTTCATGAAGGATACTAAACCTAATTAGTCACGTACAGAGAGCATTAAGTTGCATAACTCGACCACAGATTTATTCCATTAACCAGAATTTCACAATAACAAAATAAAACTTTTCGACCCCCTCAACTAAACAAATAAACCCAAATGTTGTACGTACAATGGTATATCACGAGTTTGTCGAAGAAGTATTTCCCGAATCAACTCCGAAATTTTATAAAAGTTTAATACGCACTTAGGTTTTTCTGGTTTTACACACTAACAGAAAACATCGCACAACCAAAATCGGTTTTATGCCCACTATACTAATACAGAAAATCTGACCTAAATACATGTTATAATTTAATCCATTCCTCACAACTTCCATTCAGAAATTGAAACAAAATTCTAATTAGAAACCTCGGTAGAAAATTGACAAAGTTACTGACTACCTGTGAGTTGTCCTGGACAGCATAGATTTAGTGAAATCTCACGCCTATACCTTGTCCAGTTTGCTTCCAAAGTCCCTAAAAATCTATATTTATGATTCTAGATCAAAGGACTTTGAAAGAACATACGCAAAACCAAAGTATTTTCCTCAATCCCTTAATTCCAGTCCACTTCAACTACCCACAATTCGGCATTCAACCTTCATCTCAACATTTCCTCAAGTCTATTTGCACTACACCAGATAATAACAGCATTGCATTACATAGGTTAGTAGACTTTTACTTGCCTCAAGTCCTAAGCGTCAACGGCAAGTAAAAACAGGAAGCTCGGGTCATGGACACGGCTCGGCAACGGCGAACATGAGCAGTGTCAATGGTGGTGGCGCACAAGCATGGACAGAGGGCGGTCTCCTTTCCCTCTTCCTTTGCTGCCCTCTCTCGTAGATCGCTCGCTCGAACTCTCTCTCGCTCGCTGCTTATTTCACTCGGTTCCTCTCTCTCCTCTCTCTCTCAATCACACTAACACTTTGCTCTTTCAATTCTTTAATTGATCTAATTACTGCATGCAGGATTTTAGGTGGCTGAAGCTGCAATGGACAGGTGGAGGAGACGTGGCAATTTTCTTTGGCCACTTGTAGACACGAACGAAGCAGCCGTTCCGAGCTCCTCCTTCGCTGGCCACCGAAATGGAGAGCAACGTGGCAATTGCTGGGTGCCCCTCGGTCAACCACCCACCTTGGTTGACTCCTCAACGTTCGTATGGGCTGCATGGGCGTAGGCTGTGGGCTTTTCATTCCAACGTGATTATGGACTGTAGACGTGGGCCATATACGTGAGCTTCATGTTGCTGCATGGGTCAACAATCTTGTTTTGTTGACTAGTTGAACAACAAAGAAAGGTGTGGCTGCAAGTCTTGCACGTGCATGGGATATTTGGGATGGCATGGTCTTCATGCGTAAGAAGAAACGGCCAACTTGAGGCGGCCGATTTTTTTTTTTTTTTGGTGCTCCTTCACCAACGTATACGGGTCAATGTGTTAAGAACTCGGGCATGATCGAGAATTGGCGCGAAAATAAGGGAGTCCTCAACGATTTTTGTTATCAACTTCCATGTACAAAGAGGTCAAAAACAACTGGCATGAAAGGCTCATTTAGCAAGGTGCAAATGTGGGTGAGGTTGGTCTTGCAAGTGGCCTTACCTAAGGGAATTTTTGACTAGACTATAAGTTATACGAAAATTGGATCATCTAGTCGTGGCAAAGACGTGACTATGATGGTATATCCTAAGATCATTGCGTAACTTGACAACTCAGTTTGACGATAACGATAATGAAATGGCGTTCGCAAATGGTGTCAATGACACCGTCCAACAGCAAATTCGTCAATCCGTGATGAGCTGTTACTTATTCTAGGTCTAACGAAAACCCAGATGCCACATCTTGCCCAATAGGAAGGGTGGAATTGGAAATTCAGCACCGAGTCAGAATGACACATGTTACTTTTGTGGAAGGCGACATGGATTAGCCCCGTGCCATTTTAGGACGGGTGCTTGCTTGAGTGTGGCCAACAGGGTCACCAAGCCAGAGAGTGTCCCAGAAAACCGAGGGGACTATAGCAGTTACCGTTGCTGTCATTGATGGGTCATAATAGAGGGTATGCACTACAAATTGCATAGGAGGGTGCACTAAACAAACCTCCAACTCAGGGAAGGACATATGCTATCATTAGAGGATAGGCTGAGGACTAATCTGATATGATTATAGGTGTGGTCTCATTAAATGACCATGCTGCTTATGCTTTATTTGACCCCGGTGCAACTCATTCATTTATAGTTAAGCAATTTGTCAAGCCGGTAGAATTGATTCCTGAGTTGTTAGAGTCAGTGGTTAGCATATCTACACCGTTAAATGATAATGTGTTAGCTACAATGGGTTGTCTTGGTTGCAAGTTAGTAATTGGTGAGCAAGAGAGGAGGATAGATTTGATAGTCCTAGCCATGTATGATTTTGTTGTGATAATTAACATGGACTGGCTCACCAAGCAACGAGCTAAAATTGACTGCTATCGTGAAGCGATTTAGTTTAATTCGTTAATGGGTGAAAGTTTCGAGTTTATTGGGAGTCAATGAGAACCCTTGATTACCTTGATCTCATTGCTTGAGGCAACCCGTTTGTTAGACGAGGGTTGTCAAGGTTACTTAATGACCGTCGTAGATACGACAATTGAGGAGCCAAAGATCGAGGACATCGCAGTGGTACAAGAATTTCTAGACGTGTTTCAAAAGGAATTGCCAAGCCTACCGCCAAAAAGAGAGAGATAGAGTTTGTAATTAAGTTAGCCCTCAGGATAGAGCCAATCTCTAAGGCTCCTTACTGGATGGCATTGTCTGAGTTGAAACAACTGAAGCTGCAGATGCAGGAATTGTTGGATAAGTGATTCATACGTCCCAGTGCATCACCTTAGGGAGCACCGGTTTTTCTCGTGAAGAAGAAAGATGATTCGTTGCACCTATGCATCGACTATCAACAACTCAATTAGGTAACAATGAAGAATAAGTATCCCCTACCGATGATCGATGACTTGTTTGACCAGTTGAAAGGAGCACCAATATTTTCTAAAATCGACTTGAGGACAATGTATCATTAGTTGAGGATCAGAAAGGAAGACATACCAAAGTTAGCGTTTCGTACTCGATACGGCCATTGTGAGTTCACTGTAATGTTGTTTAGTTTGACGAATACCCCAATTGCTTTCATGGATCTGATAAACCAAGTTTTCAAAGAGTACCTGGATCAGTTTGTGATGGTGTTCATTGACGATATTTTGGTATACTCGAGAAGTTTAGAGGAGCATGAAAGGCATTTGAGAATGGTGCTTCAGACACTATGGAATCATGAATTGTACACTAAGTTTAGCAAGTGCGAGTTTTGGCTAACTCGTATTGCTTTCTTAGGTTACATGATTTTAGGTGAAGGAATCTCCGTGAACCTAACCAAGATTGAAGCAGTTATCAACTGCCCAAGACTGACGGTAGTGATAGAGATTAGAAGCTTCTTAGGTTTAGCAGGGTACTACAAAAGGTTTTTGGAATAGTTTTTAGCCTTAAATTCACCATTGACTCGACTGCTGAAGAAAGAAGAGAAGTTTGTGTGGACAGATAAGTGTGAGTGTAATTTCCAAGAGCTTAAGCAGAAGCTAATTACGCACCAATGGTGACCATACCATCTAGTCCAGCAGGATACGAGAGCTATAGTGATGTGTTGTTTAAAGGACTGGATTGCGTGTTAATGCAGCATGGCAGAGTTGTTGCATATGCATCCCATCAGTTGAGACCTCATGAGTTGAATTACTAAACGCATGACTTAGAACTCACAGCGATTATTTTCGCTATGAAGATTTGGAGACATTACTTGTGTGAAGAAAGATTATAGATCTTTATAGACCATCAAAGTCTCAAATACCTATTCTCTCAGAAGGAGTTGAATATGAGACAGCGCCACTAGATGGAACTTCTAAAAGACTATGGTTGTGACATCTTGTATCACCTTGGAAAGGCTAATAAAGTTGTAGATGCACTAAGTCAGAAGTCTTCAGTTGCGCATATGATGGTTAAGGAGTGGATTTTACTTGAGGGAGCTCGAGATTCGATTTTCAAATTTGAGGTAGGCCACTCTTCAAATCTTATGGCCACCCTCAGAATTGAACCGGAAATACTTATAACAATTAAGACGCTCCAGCCAACAGACTCAGATATTTAAAAGATCCCGCAAGAGGATATCAAAATAGAAAGGCTAATTTTCAGATTCTGAAGACGGAACACTGAGGTTCTGAGGACGATTGTGTGTACCTAACAATGGAAAGCTTAAAGAAGAGATCTTATCATAAGCTCATTGTAGCAGTTACAACATTCATCCAAGATCATTTGTGAATGCTTTGGTTAAATACCTTGTGAAGAGAATTGCAAAAAGCTATTCATATTGGTTGCAAAATGTTTTATGAAATTCATTCTATTTGATAAATAGAATTGTAAAATGTTATGTGATCTATTTGTAAAGCTAGTTTATGAAATGGCTTTTTGGTGTCAATTGTGGGTTGTTGGAGAAAGACATTGGTTCATATTGCTCATATGGCTATGATGAGAACCCATTGAAGGGGGAATATGCATATTGCTATTAGGACATCTTTCTAGGTGGAACCACTAGCTGAGATAGGTGGTAGACCTAGCCAAGGGGGGGTTAAATTTGGGCACCTTTGTCATGGCATTGTTGCAACCTTCCCGGAGGTGGATCACCTAGGGAAAGTTAATGGAATGCTAAATGGGAACAAAGGTTCCTCTAGCATGGACTTTTCCAAGCCTTACCAATTGTAACTTAGTACCCAATTCAATATACATCTAAACTTACCTATGAAGCCTCCACTAATCGGTTTGGGTCAATTAGACACCCAAGAAACAAGTGGGAGTACATTTTTACTTCTATGAACCAGATTCATAGGTACAAGGACTTAGTCACATTAAATTAATCCAGTGTCCTTTCAATACCTTTTCTCTTTATTTAAAAAAATGTTTGGCATGCATTCTTTGTCCATTTATACTTTGTGCTACTAACATGTGAAGGATGATCATGCGGGTGTACAATCAAAAAATGTACCACACAATAAGCAAAACAATAAATAGATTGTAGAAGATTTTAAGAACCTGGGTACACTAAACAAGCAAAGCGTACCACTATTCATTACCATGAGATTTCTTTAAACTATTACCTTAAAAAAATATTCAGACAAAATACATGAATGTTATGTATGATATAATGGCTAGCTAATATGCAATCTATACTGAATTATTTCTCCTAATTGATGCGATGGCTGACTAATGTATTTTTGTTATTTTTTCTTAGTAAAAAGACAAATGTCCCTAAAGTCTATAAATTAATTTTCTATTCTAGGATTGACCATGCATGGACCTAAATATGAAAACCTAAGATGCAAATTATGAATGTACTCTAAACTCTAAATATGCATGATATGGTAAAATACAATGATGAAGACGTTCGAATTAATGACATCAATCATAACAAGTCAAACGAGACGATATTGGGATATGACCTTAGTGTCTTAAGGTTCGGAGGCCCAATATGCATTAGTTAATGCAAGGAAATAATCAAATCACTATAACCTAAGGTTTTCTTCTAAATAATCAAACTATATCATCAAAACTAGGGGTGTGCATGGTCCGGGCGGACGGTTCCCGACCTAGAATCGGGAACCGCCCGCTAAGTACCGGTTCCGAAAAATTGGAACCGGGATCCACCCGTTTGTCGCATGGATCCACCCGGGAACCGAACCGCCGGTTTGGTCCGATTCCTGGGTGGATCCATGGAACCAATCTTGACGCGGGCAACGCTGGTTCTTCGGGATCTGCAAAAGGGTCGCTTGGGCGAGAGGCAGCGGCGGAGCTAGGTCACGGGTCGCTGAACTGGATAGCGGGTCGCAGGGAGGTTGAATGACGATGGCGTCAGGGTTGAGATGAGCTCAAATCTGTAGTCGTCGAGCGAGATCAGCGCGCTGAAGTAGGGGACGCCGAGCGTTGGTCGCGGATGGGTCTCGTGGGTTGCTGGAGTCGTGGCCACCAGCGTGAATAAACGAGCAGCAATTGTGGTGCTGCACGTCGAGGGGAAGGCGGATCTCGCGGGGAGGCTGAACGGCGACGGCGTCGGGGCCGAGATGAGCTCGATCGTAGTCGTCGAGCGAGATCGCGCGGCGAAGCGGGGACGCCGAGCGTTGGTCGCGGATGGGTCTCATGGGTTGCTGGAGTCGCGGCCACTGGCGTGAAGAAATGAGCGGCGGTTGCGGTGCTGCACGTCGGGGGGAAGGTGGATTTGGCAGGGAGGTTGAACGGCGACGGCGTCAGGGCTGAGATGAGCTTAGATCTGTAGTCGTCGAGCGAGATTAGCGCAGCTGAAGCAGGGGACACCGAGCATTGGTTGTGGATGGGTCTCGTGGGTTCTGGAGTCACGGCCACCAGCGTGAAGAAACGAGCGGCGGTTGCGGTGCTGCACGTCAGGGGGAAGGCGGATCTGGCAGGACGATGATGGAGGAGGTGCGGAGCTGTCGCAAGTCGGTGGGCGCGCGGGTATGAGATCGGAGCGACGCCGGCAAGAGGGTGGCGGACGACTGGGCTATAGCGGCTTCATGGCTCATTCGGTGAGGCGGACGCACAGGTCACCGAGGAGGAATTGAAATAGCGAGAGGAACTGAGGAAGAGAGAGAGAGAGAGGTAGCTGTAGAAACCGAAGAGAAGTGGAAGAGACAGAGAGAGACCTAGGTTTGTTTTAGTATTTTTTTTTTTAATATTAAAAGGGAAACGGTCCAGTTCGGGTGGGCGGGCGGGTGGATCCGCCCATGGAACCGGGAACCGGACTGGTTCCCTCAAGAACCGCCGGTTCTAGGCGGTTCCGGTCCGGTTCCGGGTGGTCCGGGCGGATCCCGGATATTTTGCACACCCCTAGTCAAAACTAAACTACAAAATCAGACTTACCTCAATTTACCTGAGTGCCAGCGTTTAGCGTGATGCAAAAAGGGCCGACAATTGGTTAATGCCGACGAGGGTGATGACTAGGAATGACCAATGAAACTATTGGGCACGCAATGAGGTGCCAAAGCTTTGTTGAGAGAAGCGGTGGGCGTCACAGCTAGATGATGGGCATGGGAACTCCGAAGGAGAATCCCAGGGTGCAGACTAGGTACGAAGGCAAAGTGTGATGATGGCACCGCGACGTGCAGAGCAAGAATTAACAATGATGCCGTAAGGAAGTAAGACCACCGATGAAGCTCTCGGCTTTCCCTTCTGATCAAGAAACCGTTATCCCACGATCTTTTTCGTTCTTCCACAGATTGTTCTTTCCCTTTCAGAATAAATATCACCACTTCCTCTATTTTATTTCTAAATTCTGCCCGAACACTCCAATAACACTTTCCAATTTCTCAAAGCTTCAGCCACCCACGGCTTGGATTTGTACCTTCTTCTATGTTTATGGAGGCGATGATAGTGGAAGGATAATAACGATGATGATTGGAAAGATAATAAGAGGTGTCAATATTCTAAGGACTCCCTCGGACGTGAGATGGCCTTTTTGCATGAATCGGCTTGACACCGGGAAGATCTGCAGAGAATGAACAACTTGCTGGTTTGTGCCGATGAATTTGCAGAAGCGTTGCTGGATTGGCTGAGCGAGATTGGGCAAGCCGGTCTGCGGATGACGCACAAAAGAATTGATGAAGGTGTCGGACCTGTTGAAAAACGCCAGGAAATTACGGGATACAGTTGGGACACCAACGCGGCACAAGACAATGTACAGGTAGAGACGGACAGCCGCCGGCACTTGAAAGGAATTTGAGGGCGCCTTGGGACCACCGAAGGATCAATGGAACAATGCCTTTAGGAGGTCCTCCCCTAGTCCCCTCCTCTCTTTTTGTACGTTCACTTTTTGGCGATTCTCTAGTCTTTTCCTCTCTTTTTTCTGCAAGAGTTTAATCTGGACAAGAAACGAAAACACAATTACAAATTCAATAGCAAAAAGGAATCGCATATGATCATATGATTGTTGCCAACGTCCAATGAAGAAAGATGAATGCGGGACATCAGGAGGACCACCAATGCCAGCACCCTCGTCCATGAAGAAGAGTCAAGGATCAAGATAGTGGCAATGGATATCATCGAAATAGAATTTGAAACTATTGTACTTTAGCTGGTACGTCCATGATGGGGTGCGATTGGAACACACCGTTTCGTTTTAATGTGTTACGATGGAAAAACACTAATGGAGGGGTACGAACGAAGACATATAAAAGCCTCCCGAACACAACCGTTAGACAGGTTGGCAGAGCATACAATAAGAAAATCCTCTCATTTTGTTTGTTCCATTTTCATCAAAGGGATAAGGCATTCCATTTCAGTTTTCATAAGAACAATTGACATTTACGCCATGGAAATCGGGTGCTTTCCTCGTGATTGCATTTAGACCAATGTGAAGTGTTTTTGTTCATGTTTCATCGGCAATTCAATGTTCATTCCGAGGGTAATTGTTGTTTGCACATTAGAATCAAGTAAGTCGTCTTCCGCTGACTTGAAGTCAAACATTGGTATCAAAGCCCGGTCGTGGTTTCTGCCTTGTTTTTCATTAAATTTTCTCGTTTACCATTTGATATTGAAATCAAGAGTATAAAATCTACATTGTTTGGGTCGGAATTGCCATCTGAAAAACTTGAAATCGAACCGAAGCGAAGAACGAGTTCAGGGTCCCGTACACTCGTACGGTTTTGGCCATTTTTCGAAATAATTTTTTGGCCAAAACTAATTTTTGAGTATATAGGGTGAAAGAGCTTGTCGAGACAAGTTCGGTGATGGGTCGAGCACCACCGGACGACGCCAGACGCGCCCACAAGCGCAGCCAGAAGCCGCTGCGCATGGGTGCCACGCACCTCAAGAGCTAGCAAAGCCAACGCGTGCGCCACACACGCCGGTCAACGAACCGGTAGGTGCGCATCATGCATCAATCACGAACCAACGCGTGATGACGTCACCGTGACGTCACCCAACAGTCAGCAACCGTTGGGATGACGTCATCGATGACGTCATTGCCGGCGGCAGTTGGCCGGCTGGTCACTGGCCGGCGACCCGACCCATGACCCAACCCGACCTCAAATTCTACTCGAGGTCGACCCGACCTAACCTGACCGTTGACCAGTCAACAGTTAGACCGATCAACCGGTCCGACAGTCAAACTGGTCTCCAGTCGAATCGGTTGGACCGATCACCGATTGGACCGATCGGACCGGTCAACCGGTCCGGCGGTCAAACCGATCAGACCGGTCTCCGATCGAACCGGTCAGACCGGTCATCGATTGGACCGGTTGGACTGGCCAAGAGACGTTTGGCTCGCTGGCGCGTGCGCCACACGCCAAGCACTCAGGCGGCGCGTAGAGGCGTGTGCAAGCTCCAATTGGAGAGTGGTCAAAGGCGTTGGGTTTGTATGGATATACTACACTTTGGTATAATTATTTTTGAATTTTGAATTTTATAAATGTATAAAATGCTTAGGAAACCCTATGTACGCATATTTTTTGGGGTTTAATGCATAGTTTATTCATTTGTAGCTTTTCTTGTGGTTTAGGAAATACAGTAGCTAGCTTGTGTGCAAATAATATCATATATATTGTGTAAAGCTTGGTTCAATGATATCATGTATATAGTTTAATATACTTACAATTTTCTAGTTGCTAGAAAATTCAAACAATTGTAGGAAATACATTACATGTTGAATTGCGATTTTGATTATAGTTGAAGCATGATTGTTTTTTGTGTTAAGGAAAAATGTAAAAATATATATAGTTTTTTGTCTTTTTGTTGAATTATCATTACTTTAGTTTGTCTTTACTGCAAATTAAATATGTGTGTTACTCTGTAAAGTGTGCTAGTATTGATTATGCGTTTATTATATCAATGTGTTATAGCAATTGATTATGGTTTCGGCATCCAAGACCATTGTTATTGACCTCAATAAGGGTGAGAAGCTGAACGGTAACAATTATGATATTTGGCATCGAAAAGTTCAGTACATCATTGAGGAGTAAGAGGTTTTGAAAAATCTTCAACCATACCATAGATGAACCTGAGCATGGAACTTCAGCTTAACACAGGAGAAATCTAGAAACTTATCAAGCTTGGAAAAAGAAAAATAGCATTGCTCACATCACGTTGCTGAGCTGTATGCAAGATGATTTCATGTGTGAGTTTGAAAATTATGATAAAGCTCAGGCTATGTGGGTTGCCTTGAAAGATAAGTTTGGGGGCACATCTGCCACTAAGCTGAGGAAACTCACCATCAAGTTTAACACATTCCAAAAGCGTCCAAATGTAATGATGAGGTAGCATTTTCGGAAGATGTCAAACATGATTCGTGAGCTGAAATCGGCAAGTCACTCCATTACTAATGAACAGCAAGTTCAGGCTGTTATAAGGTCTATTCCTGACAATTGGGAGCATATGAAGATCAATATGACGCATAATGAGAACATTGCCACTTTTGATGATATTGCACGTCATTTGGAACTAGAGGATAAACGCTTAGAGGCTGCGAGATTCTCTACCCATGTTTATGTTGCTGAATTGAGTTCGTGCAAGGCTTCGAGCTTCAAGTGCAAAAGGAATTCTCAATTCAACAACAAAGGGAAGAAGACTAATCAGGCACCTAAAAGGGCTAAGACCTTCCAACGTAAGAAGCGTGGTGGGAAAAAAGACAAGGCCAAGATGGAGTGCTACAATTGTGGAAAGATGGGTCACTTTGCTCGTGAATGTACTAAACCAAAAAATGTACCCTATTATTCTATTACTTTGAGTAATGCTCTTATTTCTAGTACTATAATGCTTACTGAATCTCATCCAATGTGAACTGTAGACTCAGGAGCAACAAACCACGTAGCTAGAGACCAAGAAGCATTTGTGGAGCATCGTCGGATACAACCTAGAAGAAAATGGATATATGTTGAAAATAACTCAAGAGTTGAAGTGAAGGGTATCGGCACATATAAATTAATCTTACGTGGTGGTCGAAACTTATTCCTACATGATGTCCTTTTGTTCTAGATATTCGACAAAACTTAGTCTCTGTAGTTGTTCTTCTTAGCTTAGGTTATGTATTGAATTTCCATGGTGATTGTGTTGACATTTTGTATGGAACGGTTTGTTATGGTTCAGGTTATGTATCGAATGGTTTTATAGTGTTAGACATTGACTATGATCAATACAATGTTAATGTCGATGGTTGTTTTTATTTAATTGCATCTTCTAGTAATGTTGAGATTAATGCAAGTACTTGGCATGCTAGATTAGGCCACATTGGATTGCAAAGAATACAAATATTAGCTAGATAAGGCCTTTTAGGGTCACTCATTAATGTTAGTCTATCCGTATGTGAACATTATATGGCGGGAAAAGCAACTAGAAAACTATTTGGTAAAGGGACTATAGCAGAATTTCCATTGCATCTCATACATTTTGACATTTGTGGTCCTTTGAATGTGAGGGCGAGGCATTGAGCCTCATATTTCATCACTTTCATAGATGAATTCACACATTTCAACTATGTCTTTCCGATCTCTCATAAGTAAGAAGCATTAGACTGTTTTAGATGATATATAGCGATGGTAGAGAATCAGTTGAACAAAAAAATAAATGCATTGAGAATCGATCGTAAACGTAAGTATCTATCGGAGCAATTCAAGACTCTTTGTGATGAAAAGGGAATTGTATGACAATTGACTATTCCTAGTACTCCACAACAAAATGGGGTAGCTAAGAGAAGGAATAGAACCCTATTGGAAATGGTTAGGTTTATGATGGCGCAAGCAAATTTACCTATCTCTTATTAGGGAGATACGTTATTAATTGCTGCCTATATACTTAACTGAGTGCCCTCAAAATCGGTCACTTCCACCCCTTATGAATTATGGACTAGTAGGAAACCAGACTTGAGTAGTCTACGTCCATGAGGATGTGCAGCTTATGTTCATGATTCTTTCCATAAATATGGCAAGTTAGGTCCCAGAGGGAAGAAATGTATCTTTATAAGATATTCTAAACACTCTAAAGGATATGTGTTCAAAGGTGAATAAGCTGATGAAAGTGTGACCGAAATGGAGTCACAAGATGTTACATTCTTAGAAAATGATTTTATTAGTAGATGTGAGATTGATAAGGACTTCCAATTATATGAGATGGAAAATCCTAATAACACACCCATTGATGTTGTAGAGGGAAATGAAAATTTACCTTAACATGCAAGACCTAGTGGAAGTGTTGTATTACCTAATGAATTGAATTCAAGAGAAATTCAATTGCGTAAAAGTAATCGTAAAATTATTCATCGTCGTCGTTTTGAGATTGAAGGGAAAGCATTTATGATTGCTCAGAATGACGATGCCGAGCCTAAGACTGTTCAAGAGACTCTCTCATCCTCTGATAAGGAAGAATGGAGAAAAACTTTGGAAGATGAGATGGAGTCAATGAGGGCAAACCATGTCTGGGACTTGGTTGATCTACCACCCAATCATAAGGCCATTGGAAACAAATGGGTCTTCAAGATTAAGCGAAGGGCGAATGGATCTATTGAAAAGTATAAGCCTCGCCTTATGGTGAAAAGTTATACTCAACAAGAGGGTATAGACTATGAGGAAACCTTTTCACCAGTTGCAAGATTTGCCTCGATACGCCTTATTCTAACTATCGTTACACATTTGGATCTTGAATTACATCAGATGGATATAAAGATGGCATTTCTCAATAGAGAACTAGATGAGGAAATCTATATGAAGCAACCAATAGGTTCATAGCTAAAGGTCAAGAGCATAAAGTTTGTAAGCTTAATCACTCAATATATGGCTTTAAGCAATCATCTAGATAGTGGTATCTTCATTTTCATCAAGCAATAACAACTTGTGGTTTCACGATGATCAAAGAAAATCACTATGTATATGTCAAGTGGTCCGAAGATAATTTTGTGATTTTATCACTTTATGTGAACGATATTCTATTGGTTGGAAATGACAAGGTTATGGTTATCACCATAAAAGAATAGTTGTCATCTAATTTTAAAACAAATGACATGAGAGAAGCTGCTTATATATTAGAAGTTAAAATCGAAAGAGATCAATCAAGGAAATTCATTGTTTTATCACAAGAGTCTTATATTATGAAGATTTTTTAGCGTTTCAACATGCAGCATTGTAATCTCATTGATACCCCTGTCATGCAAGGTGAAGGCCTAAGTACTAAGATGTGTCCTAAGACTCCAGAAGAAATTAAAGTGATGAAAACTGTTCCTTATGCTAGTGCGGTCGGAAGTTTGATGTATGATATGATGTGTACTCGACCTGACATATGTTATGCCGTGGGATTGATGAGCCAATATCAATCAAATCCCGGTCAAGCACATTGGAAAACAGTGAAAAGGATCCTGAGATATTTAAAGGGCACCATGGACTATCGACTTTGTTACCAAGGAAGTGATTTACGGCTATCAGGCTATTCATATGCTAATTGGGGTGGAGACCTGGATGAGCGTAAATCAACTTCTGGATATGCGTTTTTGCTCAATGGATGTGCGATTTCTTGGAATAGCAAGAAACAGACATGCACGGCCTTGTCTACAATGGAGGCAGAATTTATTGCATGCTCTACCGCAGTGCAAAAAGCAGTATGGCTAAAACGTTTCTTAGAAAATTTAGCCACTGTCACTGAACTTGCAAGACCGGAGACAATTTATTGCGATAGTCAAGCAGCCATTGCCTATGTGAAAGATCCCAAGTATCATGGAAAGATAAAGCACATTGACATAAAGAATAACTTCATCAAAGATATTATAGTGTAGAAAGAAGTGATCTTGCAATACATTTTAACCAATAGAATGGTTGCTGATCCATTTACGAAGGCTATTCTTAGAGATATATTCTTGACCCATAGGATATCATTGGGATTGCATAGAATGTGATACGTGTTATTGTAAAAGATCGTTGGTTTATGTATTTGTGGACAAATGTATTGTACTTGTTTATTTATTAGTGATTTGATGTTTTATAAATAAGTACAAATCCACTATGAGACTAGCACAAACGCACATATATTATTGAAAAGTATGTCAGTAGGCAATGATTGGCTCACTCACACGAGGAATCGCCTCAAGTTCTTTAGATAGCACGTTGAGATGAGACATTATGTACAAATAAATGATGAAAAGTAAGTTTGGTACATAAAATATGTCGCCTTAATTGGAGTCAAGATGAGGTCTATCATTTGTTTATAACAAGATCGAATATATTAGTCCAACAATCATGTATGCCTGTAAGATGCCGAATGTGAGTACTTAATTTGGCGCTATAGAAAGCGAGCTGATATAGCATTCAGGCTAAATATAAGTACGTGAGAGGCACGTGACTATGTTTAGGCTAAAATCCGTATAATTGATATATTTAGTAAATAACATATGCTCTTATAGAAAGAGAAATCCATTATATCATGTAATTCATACTACATGTGCATTGTACGATCGACAAGGAAATGTGAGTAAAATTATCCCTATTTACTCATCATGTGAGCCATTGAGATAATTTATTTTTTACCTCATTATGTGTTCTATGTTACTTCTGACTATGTTTTCGAAGTGAAATATCAATGTTGCTACTTTAGCATGTTACAAGCGGTCATGAATAGATGGCCTATGGGACATGTCTAGGAAAGCAGTTATTTTGAAATGGAGAAAGACATGAGTGCGAATGAAGATTATTGTTGTTTTACATCTATCACATGTATTTACTGGTCGACCAATTATATCGCCCTCTATGGTTGCGAATGTAATTGTAAATACATGGTGTTTTGAGAATAGTCAAGTATAGCCTTTAAGGGATAGGTATACTTAGATTGATGTAACAAAATATGTCTGGGGCATTGTGAGACATTGATTGTTTATTTCTTTTCGAGGTTGTAACTATTATGTCATTCCTAATAGGTGCATAATTTGAGCTTCCAAGTGCAGGTGTACTCACTGGTCGCACAAGTTACTTGTCAGTATAAATTGTTCTATAAAGTTGATAAATGTTAAACACCTTACCTTATATTCTTGATAGAGCGCTATCAAGCCCATCATGTCCGAGTGGGAGACGTTGTACTTTAGCTAGTACGTCCATGATGGGTGCGATTGAAATGCACCATTTCATCTTGATGCGTTACAATGGAAAGACACTAATGGAGGAGTACGAAATGAGACATATAAAAGCCTCCCGAACACAACCATTGGACAGGTTGGCAGAGCATACGATAAGAAAATCCTCTCATTTTGTTTGTTCCATTTTCATCAAAGGGATAAGGCATTCCATTTCAATTTTCATAAGAACAATCGGCATTTACACCGTGGAAATCAGGTGCTTTCCTCGTGATTGCATTTAGACCAACGTGAAGTGTTTTTGTTTGTGTTTCATTGGCAATTCAACGTTCGTTCCAAGGTCAATTGTTGTTTGCGCATCGGAATCGGGTAAGTCATCTTCCACCGACTTGAAGTCCAACAAAAAGAATGGACCTAAGATATCTCAAGGTGTCCTCATGCATGCCCTTTTTACAACAAAAATTCTTCCACATATCATTAGAAAGACTTTTGGCCTTGATTCGTCGCCAAAAATTGATTCCGAATCTCTCTAATTTACTTCCAAATTAGCACTCGCAATCTTCTGGTTTCATTTTTTGCTTCTACTCATATCACCTTGAATGTGTCCACATTCACTTGCCATCGACCAGCCCATTTCATCAATCTCTTGTCGACATTCCGTGGTTTCCTTCGATTCTCATCACTTAGGCGCGCATGACAACCATTTTGTTCCGAAATAGTTTCGGAACAGAAATAAATTTTTCTATTTCTATTTTTAGACGAGTTTCTGAGCAAAAAAATATGTTTGATAACGATACAAAATTTATGTTTTAGAAATAAAAATTCGTTTGATAACATTATAAAATTTCTATTTCTTAAAAAAAAATTTCTTTTTTTAGAGCAAATGAGTTGTCCATTCTTACAAATTTCATATGCTTATGAACCCATTGACCCAAATACAAAATAATAGTTTTTTTTTTTTTAGTAAAGTCTCCCTTTTTGAAAATAAAATACAAAGTAGGAGTTGTTATATCAAATTTTCTAAATTTTCACACAAAATTCTTTAGCATCCACCTAGATAGGCAATAACGATCAAACAATATACTTATCAATAGTCTCCATAGAAAAAAGAAATCAATATGCATTACTTTTGAGCATGATAGAAGGTTCCCAAAACTCTAGTAGAATGAAGGTGGGCAACCAAATTCTAATCCCCTTTATGCTAATATGTCATGTCGATCACCGCCACGGTTTATGATATCGAGCAATCATTTTAGAAAGAAACACAAAGAAGTGTATTGGGCAATTTGTGGCAAATTTTACAAAATCGGCGAATTTTACGAAGTGTAATAGAGCTTGTCATAAATGACCATTACAAATAAGGGAAATCCTCAAGTAGAATATCACATTACAAGAATTGAGATATGAATCATCAAATACAGTATCACATTACAAAAGCAAAGATTGGGAATCCCCAAATACAAAATAATAGAAATACATTACAAAAGTTGAAAATACGATCTCATGGAATCTCCGGCATATTATGATCTCTTGCCATCTTATTGGCAATACTTTTTCTAAGCATATTCATCTTAGTAGAAAATTTCATGGAGAAATTATTTCTGATTTCTGTTAAATAGAGAAGTAGAAAATTTCTATTTCTGATTTCTGATCAAAATCTATTTCTGGAACAGAAATCTATTCCAGAAATAGAAAAACAGGATAGGTTTATCAAACGGATTTCTATTCCAGAAATAGGTCTGGAATAGAAAATTTGTTTCTGGAACAGAAATTCTGGTTTGTCATGCACCCCCTTAGTTGGCCTCAAGCTTGAAAGGCGAGAAAATATATCTTAGATAAAAGGAGTACCGCAGACACCAAGAGTACCAAAACTTGACACGAAATAACACTTATATACTTAAAATTATGAAAGTGACACCTAAGTGCCACTTTTTTTTTTTTTTTTTTTTGGTTGGAAAAATGGGACATTTGACTATCAAGTCCAACGAAGGTAGCCAAAAATTCTACGTGACATTTTTTTAATAATATAACTCACCTACGTGGCATATTGGAGGGTTGAGTCAATGACAACGAATCAAAACGATGTCATTTTGTCTTTTTTTTAAAAATTAATATAAATATTAATTAAATTAAAATATTTATATTGAGAGAGAGAGAGAGAGAGAGAGAGAGAGAGAGAGAGAGAGAGAGAGAGAGAGAGAGAGAGAGAGTAGGAGGAGGTAGAAGGCTAAAGTTGAGCCCTTGCCACCGCCTCCCCACCGTCGTCAAGAAGGGCTAACGATGGTGGGGAAAGGGTCGGCCGAGGTCGCTAGGCCCTAGCTAGGGGCTGGCGACCCCAACTAACTAGTGGCAAGGGCCTACAAGCTCTCAATGAGATCTAGGGCAAGGGTCGAAGCCCTTCCCCAGATTCAGCGAGGGTCGTCAGGCCAAGAGTCACCGCTAGCTAAGGCAACCCCCAGCCTATATCAAGCCCCAGTGAGTTCCATCGGAATGTTTGCAAGTATAACAACCAATGGCCAAATTCAAGCTCAACCAATGTTGCCAAAGTGGACAAGCAGGGAGTATCCTTTTGAAATCCCAAGGCTCATTCAAGGCAATGTTGTCTTTGAAAGCTTAATTGATCTACTATGGGTTCATTAGCTAAAAATCTTCAGCAGACATGGTGGATTATGTTTGAGACCCCTGGGATTTCATCCTAAGTATCCATTCATATATCCTTTAACCATCTCACTCTCAAACCCATTTCCTAAAGACCTTGAATGGCTCCTTTGGTATCTGCTTAATCTGCATACAATAGCTATCGAATTTCCTATAGCTCAAATGCCTTGTATCATTAGCCAGATTTTCCAAGGACAGTCAGATTTTGCACATTAGGGAGAATTCCTATCATGGTTTAAGCCTTTAGGAATCTAGAGATTAGTTTTCAAAGATCAAGTGAAAGTTTGCTAGTGAAATCCGGAACCTCACACCTTAATCATCTTTGACAAGTCATGGACGTTTCTTAGGCCAAGTGGAGATCTCCACCAGACTTCAGCAAAGGTTGGCATCTCTACTTTCAAGTCTCAACCAGGAACAAATGACATTTTCAAAATCCTCCCAGCAAAAATCATACAAATCCCATAAGAGTACAAGGAACTTCAAAGAATTTTGTGCCAACATAACAAGGTGATTCCTCTTGAGGTCTTACAAGAAGTAAACATAATCAGCAACATACTAATGCAGGCTTCCTTGAAGTAAGCCACCAAATTCATCAGGGCTTAAGAGAATACCATGGAGAGGACCTCATCTTTAACCATGATGAAGCTTCCTCCTTCTTAAATCCATGGGGAGGGCCACTAGCCCAAGACCCATACTCATCTGAATCTATATCCACCGATTTATAGCAACTGGCTTCCACCACTTTCGAAGATTGGTCCTATTGGCCACAGCCCCAAGCAGACCAGTCCTCTCCCTCTGAATAAAAAAAGAATAGATGGTCCATCTTCATCAAGAATCTCTCATGACCCTGTTGCTAATCAGAATTTGTCACAGTGGGAGATCGACAACCTTATTCACACCTTTTGCAAAGAAAAAGACGGAGATAGCTCAGATAACTCTGTAGACAACACCAAAGAGGGATTTAGTAATAAGATAGGGTAATGTGCTTTGCTAGTGTACTAGGTGTAGAGTGTGCTTTATATGCTCTGTGCATTACCATGTGCTTTAGCAAGCTTGTACTAGGTGTGGAGTGTGCTTTGTATGCTTTGTGCTTTACTATGTGACTTAGCAGGCTTAGCATGGAGTGTGCTTTGTTTGTAGTGCTTTAAGCATCTTTCATACTCTATGACTTTCGTTTGTAGCATCATTAGAGAAACTTGTCCTCTAGATGTCTTGTGATGTTCGATGCAAGTCATGCCTATATAAGGCAATGTATTGCGTATTGAAGAGGCAGACTTGCCTTCCCCCAAATAAATTCATATTGTGATATATCCCATGACCTTCTAAGTCCTTTTTCTTCCTCCCCTAGGATGGCTTCTTCTGATTAAGAACCTTCTTGTTATCTCAGTCAGATGGTATGATTCTAAGTATGCTCTCCACTTGTCACTTTGTTGAACCTATGGATAAAAATAAAATAAAATAAAAAAAACTAAGACTCTAAAGTCCATATTCAAGATTAAAGGGTCAAGAAACTAAGAGGCACAATCCATTGAGGAATGTCCTATGGTGTCTATTAATTGCGGAGGCATACCTAATCGGTACTTAAGTGAACATGGAGGCGACATCATTTAGACGAGGATTGTTAAGCTAGCTTTCCGACGAGCCACGTAGACTACTTATATTATTAAAAATATGCCACATCGGATTTCCGACTACTTTCATCGGACTTGGCATTTAAGTGTGTTCCAATTTTCAAAGAAAAAGTGGCACTTAAGTATACCTTTTAAAACCTTGACACTAAATTATTCACCCGTACCAAGTTTTGGTACTCCTAATGTCCTAGTGTACTTTCCCTAAAAATCACAAAAAAGATTAAGAAATTTTAAAAAATTATCAATGTCAATGCTGGCTACACTACATAGGATAGCCAGCCTGACTAGACTGCCACATAACATTTTCCTGTCAAAATTGATTGAAATGACTGTATTGGCAAATCAGCAAAATGTTTGGAATTGAATTGGCACAATTAAAAAGTTCAAAACTGAATTGACATAAATGCAATAAGTTCAAGATATTTTTTTTGGGGGGTAATTTTCCTAGCTTGCTTCTCAAGGAGAGTCCTCTCCAAGCCTATGAGCCAAAAACTTTCTAGCTTTGTATCATTCGCATCCAGTATCCGATTCACATGATCTTTATGTTGTATGAAGCTCGAGATGAGAACTTTCCAATGAGCCCAATGTTACCGGTGCAAGTTGCAAAATCACGGACCTTAGGTCTTGACTCATACCGACCATAGGCTTGGGTTTATGAATCGGACGTTATTTCTACAATTAGTGAACAGAATATTTCGATTCCGATTGAGCCAGTCACCCCCCTTCGTTCGGCCTCCTCGATGTTACACTTATGGACATGTACGTATGAATGGATGGTCTATATATGCATTGGAACCAAGCAGAAAAGATAATCAGATTTGCCTATGAATCTTTTGCTTTAAAAGGGGCAATCTTCTACTCTTAGCAAAAAGTGCACATTGGCGAACTGGTGGGAAATTGAAAGAGTTCTAAAGCATGAAATTGACGCATTCGATCTCCCTATGAAGAAAATCTAACCTAGGAATCTAAAGGCAATCCTTTCATGTTGATTCCATTTTGACATGTTCCAGCCTAACTAAACACAACGATGCTGCTACACCGCTAGGGACCATGATATTGCATTCGACGAACGACTGGTTGAAGAATGTCGATGCAGCCAAGACCGGAAAGCGAATGGACCAGATAGTGAGAGATGCTATTGCCCTATTGGTTTACGTTATATGATGACTTAGTCTTTAGGGCACCGAAGTGCAATTGCCAACTTGCATTGAATGAGACATTAGCTTCTCTCATTGTTTCATGACGGAAAAGCAGTTGGCTTAGATAGGTAAACTCTATACTAATGAAATATCTCTACGAAAAGGACGTCCCAACTGCCATAATTTTCATACGGCAATTGCTTTAGTACCTCCATTTTTCTATTGATTATTTGAGCGTCATAACTTTTTAAAAAACTTTAATGCGAAATGTCATAATTTTTAGGATCATTATGTTGTGAATTCCTCACCATCGGATTGCTCATTGTTTTAATTTTCACCTCCCAAGAGCAACACGCGTGGTCCAAAACATACATGGTCCCTTTATTAGCAAGGACAACAAGATGCTCGTCATATGATTTAAGCATAAATTAGAGAGAGAAAAAAAAATCTCTTAGGATATACATCACCAGAAAATATTATCTTCCCAGACCAAGCCCCCACCGTTACAATATTTGTTGCTCTATATAATTCGACCGTGTGTGGATCCATTTCCCTTGCAAAGACTCAACCAGAGTGGCCAAAACGAAGAAGGTAAATCTGTCGCTTCTATGCATGTGGTTATAGACTAGAATTCATATTGCGGTTTTGCTTCTTGTTCTTTCACTCCATTTTAACACTAACTAACCGCGACATGCTCACGACATGTGTCACTTACACAGTAATGCTTTAGTTTTTCGTTCCATAAATTCGATGGCGCAAAAAATGCAGTAAGATCAGTTTTTTTATTGTAGAGAAGAAGAAGATAAGATTGTGAGAATGTGGAAGTTAAAACTGTCTCAAGGCAGCGAGGCGTGGGTCACGAGTGTGAACCGTCACATCGGAAGACAATATTGGGAGTTCGACCCGAACCCGGAAGCATCCGAGGAAGAGCTCGCCCGAGTCGAGGAAGCGCAGAACCGTTTCCAGATGAACCGGTTTCAAGCCAAGCATAGCTCCGATCTTCTCATGAGACTTCAGGTTCGATCTCGCCGATCCTTTTGCATTCTTAACTATAACAAGTTCGGGGACTGTTCTTTTGGCTACACAAACAATCCTTGGCACCGTCGAGAGAACACCTGGTAAGCTGAGATGCCAAACCCTAGAAGTACTGCTGTTCGTACGTTGTCCGCGTAGTGTCCTATTGAAAATTATGCAAAACCTGGGATCACAAAAATTTATAAGATGCAAAGATAATAGGGCCCGAAAATCTTTTAAAAGTATTCGCTTATTGTTTTATTTAACTTAATGATTTCGTATCATTTTATTCATTTCTTATAGTCTATTCCTCCTCTTTTTTTCCATATTTTATTTAGCCTAATTTTGGCTAAAAAGTTTAGCTTACTTTTCAAGGATTTTTAAGATCCTTCTCTTGAAGAGCCACTTCAGAAATGAGAGTACTACAGGAAAATCAAAATCAATAAATTAGCTAGATTTTTAAGCACTCGGTTCCAATGCGTTAAATTCCATGTTCGAAATCACGACTTTCCCCAATGATAGTAAACTTAAGGAACATGCTTGCCACATTGTGGGCAGTCTTTTTACCCGATACATATGGATTGAATGATTTACTTGTATCGTCTGGATCAGTCAATTCGGAAAGATCAAATACCTCGTATTACCGGAAAAAAAGAAAATTGTCCTTAATCTTAAGAGTGAAAAGTAAAATTGCTTTTAACAAAAGGTCCTCTCAGAGATGAAGTACATTCTAATGCAACTGTGGCCTAACGTTATATGTTAGCAAGGCTACAAGAGGACTATATTCAAGGGTCGATTTAGCTAAGTCAAAATCAATTTCGCCTTATCTTATCTTTTTAACCCTAAATCTAAAACATTTTACACTTTGCTCTGCAACAACTAGAGAGTGTAAAGCCTGGAGCAGAAAGTCCATGGTCTTCTCAAAGCCATTAGGGCATAAGAGTCAGGGGAAAAAAAAAACGGAAACTCAAGAACTTTGTTTGAATTGCTCCGGCCAATGTTTTGTCATTGGGATAAATCGACCGATAGAAAGATAGAGCATACACCATCGGTTTGAGTTTTGTTGATGGTATAGAGTTAAATAAGTACAATTTTTTCTCGAAACCGGCCGGTTGTGAGACCTATAAAACAGTTCGCAAGGGAGAACCCCACGGTGGAGACGAAGGATTTGCAACCAGGACAAGTCGAAAACGAAGAGGAAGTGGACGAAGCGATGGCGATTGAGAAAACAGTGAGAAGAGGTATGAGATATTACGCAAGCTTGCAGGCGGAGGATGGCTTTTGGCCTGGAGACTACGGAGGTCCCTTATTCCTTCTACCTGGCTTGGTAGGCATTTCCCCTTTTTTATTTATTTTTTCTATCTGTACTTTCTAATTCAGCTCATAAAAGCTTCTAGGTTTTTGTCTTCTTCTTTTTTTCGATTTCCCTTTCTAGGTTAAACCGTTAGTACATCGCTTTCTCTTATATATTATATCGTAGCAAATACTTGGCTATATTCGATCTATCATGAATTGAGTGATCTTAGTTGTTGAAATAATATGGACCCACATGAGATACACACAATCAAGGACTGATGTGTATTTAGTCTATAGTGGAGCCATTGAATCGTGACTTGTGAGGGCAACTCCTTAACATATTATTTTTTTTTTTAAAAATGAATGACTTAAAAAATATTTCTTAAAAATGATCATTAATTTCCCTTAGAAAATTTAGTGTACAGAAAGTACTTCTATTAACAACAACAATTCATGCCTAGACATTTTTCCTTGGCAATGAAAATATTATTGTTTTTTTTTTTTTCATTTTAAGGGATATAAATGATTGCTTTTAGAAAAATTATTTTTCAAATCGTGTTGGTTCTTCATGGAACAAATGTACCCAAAATAGTAGATAAGGCCGATGTTATGATTAATCCATCTGTTGGAGTAATACATTTGCTATGTTTGTAGGTAATTTCATTACATGTAACTGGAGCCTTGACGACGATTCTCTCGTCCGAGCATCAACGAGAGATACGCCGCCATCTATACAACCACCAGGTACTTTTTGTGCACCAACTCAGACAACACGATCCGACAATATTGTTCCGATTGTTTTGATTCAATAATTACAGGCATAGAAATCTAGACCACATACATTTATATTGTACCTCGAGGCTTAAACGATCCGAACCGTTTGTGTGGATTTACACAACCTCAATGGCTAATTAACGAATCTATTATAATAAACTTACCAAAATTCACTCGAATCACACCCGTCCAATGCATACAGAATGGAGATGGCGGTTGGGGGTTGCACATCGAGGGGCGCAGTACGATGTTTTGCACGACGCTCTCCTACGTCACTCTGAGGTTGCTCGGCGAAGGCGAGAGCGGCGGAGACGGCACCATGGACAAAGCTAGGAAGTGGATCCTCGATCATGGTGGAGCCACTTACATCCCTGCCTGGGGCAAGATGTGGCTTTCTGTGAGCAATTCAATTTCCAATTTTTGCTCTATTGATTTTGTTCACTTGATTCCGGGTAATCTTTCCAGTGTTTCTCATCAATTTTCGGGCTATTTCTTGCATAAATTGTGCAGGTGCTTGGTGTGTATGAGTGGAGTGGCAACAATCCACTTCCTCCGGAAATATGGCTACTTCCTCATTTTCTTCCAGTACACCCGGGTATCTTCTAGTTTATCATGACCATCCATGTCCTTTACTTAAACACTCGTTCCGCTTTTTAATTTTAGACCGTTTATATATTTTGGAAACTCGGTCTTTGACTTTTATGTGACCCGAAATCTCAAAACCTTTCAAACATTTAGATATTGATGAGGAAAATAGTATTTGATTTGATTTTTATTTTTTTGGTTCTTTGAAAAGATCAATATTAATTTTGCTATTTTTAAATTTTAGAATATTTTCATAAGTATAATCAAGTCGATCGCTTACATAATAAGAGGTGATCGGCCGGATCAATGTGGTTTAAGTGAAAGAAGAGTCATCTCGTAAACTCTTATTGTAAAGATGGGGTTTCATCGAATAATTATTAAATTTGACACATGAAAATAGATCTGATTTCCCTAGAAATAGGACCGCAAGAAATTCTTAATTCAGTTATGCATGTCCAATGATAGTGATTTGCTATGTGATCGACTTTAAGGTATTGTTTGAACTAGACTATACCTTTTGAAAGTGATTTGTATGCTTTTATTCGTACGTCTTTAATTTATTTATTATCTTTCACTTTCGATATTTCTGTTTTGCTAATTTACAATTTGGAGAGACGTGCACTTGCAATGAGAAGGATCCTCTCATCATTATTATGTAGAATGGATTTAAATCTCGATAGGATCAATTCATGTGATGACTCGATGATGCAGGAAGATTTTGGTGTCATTGTCGAATGGTGTACCTACCCATGTCATACTTATATGGAAAAAGGTTTGTGGGCCGCATTAACTCGACAGTTTTGTCACTTAGGAGAGAGTTATACACAACATATTACCATCAAATCGATTGGGACAAGGCAAGGAATCTTTGCGCCAAGGTAGTCATGCTTCTTGAGATCTTTTGTATGATAAACAAATAAATTAATATTACGGACCACAATTCGTGATTTCCAATTATTATCAAGTTTTGTATTGAAGTCGACGCTCAATAATGCAATTTAGTATTGAATGAAAAAATGTGTTTGAAAATAAATATAAATGTTATCAATAGGATAATTTAAATCCAAGCTTTTCATAAAACAATATTTTTAATTGTCTTCGAAATGCTTCTTCCTTTGAGGACCCACGAAAAATAAAGATAGGTGTACTCCGCATCACTAAAATTTAAATAAAATTGACAAAAAAAAAAAACCATGTGGATGATTGAAAGGGAAAATGAATGGGATTTCATGTCTTAAAGAAGTGGGTTTATTGCAATTTAATAAAAATTCTCTGCATAAGGTAAGATAAATGAGATTCTTACAAATACCATAGTCACAACACAAACAATCTAATTTGATAGAGACGAGGTGGAATTAGTTTCGTATAACTTCGTTTATTATTTAGAACAAAGCTAGACAATTATATTGAGACATCTTACGGAAACTCTCCTACTAAATGATGTAGGAATTATTTAAAGGATGTTGAAACAGATGGGACCCGGTATTATATGATCAGTAACTAACAAAACATGAGTCACATCACTCAATAATAAGATTTTGGTAAGATTTCTTAGTACCCGTATAAAGCATTTCTTTATTGTTAATAATTGTAACAAGTAGCCCCTAATTATTGAAACAATCAAAATTGCAAAAAATAAAAATAAAAAAGAAGACTTCTAAGAATATGGAGTATCCATGGAAAAAAAGTGAAAATACTTTTAATAAGGCTGGTCGGGGAGAGAAAAATGAAATTTTAAATGTCTTAAACATGTCTAACTTATTTTGTATTCACGAAAGAACAAAGTCAAATTCTAATATGTGATTAGACCAGAAAAATAAAGAGTATTATGAGAAGTTCAAGTTTTATTATAGCTATCATGAAAGTTGCCATTTTTTTCACGTGTTTACTCATTTGATGGAATACAATTGTGTAGGAAGATCTATACTATCCACATCCTTGGGTGCAAGATGTGCTTTGGAGTGGTCTTCACAAGATAGGAGAGCCTCTTCTCATGCAATGGCCCCTCTCCAAACTAAGAAAGAAGGCTCTCGACCACGTGATGCAACATATCCACTATGAGGATGAGAACACTAGGTACATTTGCCTAGGACCTGTCAATAAGGTAAAACATCTTTAGGTGCATATATAAAAATGTAGAACCTCATTGTAATTTCAACCATTTTCATATGCCCAAGAAGAAGTTACCACGATTGTCATGAATAACCAACATCCTAACACTGAGTTGTTTTCATAAGAATGTCCGAAAGATGGAGGAGGGCCGCATAATTATACCATTTTCATATGCCCGAGAAGAAGTTACCACGATTGTCATGAATAACCAACATCCTAACACGAGTTGTTTTCATAAGAATGTCTAATCCGAAAGATGGAGGAGGGCCGCATAATTATGTAAAGAGTATGTAATTTCATAAACATGGGACTTTGTAATTGTAAGGACCGGGCCCCATTATATAATATTATCCGCTTTGGATACTGAATCATCAGTGCTTTAAAACACGTTACACAGATTAGAGAATCTAAACCTTATAAACTAGCCCAGGAGTCCCTCCCTAAGCAATGTGGGATAGGAGACACGCCCTCTCCCTGCGCACGTCCAGGGACTAAGACGTGGACACACTATCATCCCTCCTCCCCGTGCACCGCCTGGGCCATCACAATAATGGTACCCGATATGCATATGTATGGTTTTATATGTAGTCCATGTTTTTCTCAGGTGCTGAACATGGTTTGCTGTTGGGTGGAGGACTCAAACTCAGAAGCATTTAAACGTCACCTCCCAAGAATCAAAGACTACCTTTGGGTCGCTGAAGATGGAATGAAAATGCAGGTCTTGATTTGATTTCCCACGAACTCCTTCGATCACTAATTTGCGAATGATTAATTGATCACTCGCTGGTTATGCTTCTGCTGATGCCACAAATCAATACGAACCTGAAACTGGCACATGACCTATATGCTCTCTTGGCTCGTACATGACAGGGATACAACGGCTCTCAGCTGTGGGACGTCGCTTTCTCTGTTCAAGCCATTCTCGCCACCAATCTTGTTGACGAGTTTGGATCAGTGCTCAAGAAAGCGCACGACTTCATCAAGAACACACAAGTACTCCAACAACCTATGCTCTTCGAAAATTCGACTCTTTTTTGCTAACAATTTTCCGGACTTAAAAGGCTTTCATCTAAACTTTTTCGGCGTTGAAGGTCAGAGAAAACAGTTCAGGAGAGCTGAACCAGTGGTACCGGCATGTTTCGAGGGGAGGGTGGCCTTTCTCAACCCCGGACAACGGTTGGCCTGTTTCGGATTGTACTTCGGAAGGCCTAAAGGTAAAATCTGCCTTGTCTCATACATATTCTGAATAAGAATGATTTTATGAGATATCAAACATCTACAGATACAGATGTACAAAACTTATCGGATATGATATGACTCTGAGATCTGGAAAATTAAAACACTAACTTCAGGACACATAAAGGAGCTTGCAAGCTAATTGAATATAAGTTTCTTGGTAATTCACTTTGTATACTGTTTTTTCCTTTTCTTCTGGTTGAATTTGCCAACTTAGTACTCAATTATGATGCAGGCCGCACTCTTATTATCCCGAATGCCATCTGAAATCGTGGGAGATCCAATAAAAGCAGACCAATTGTTTGATGCTGTAAATTTAATACTATCCTTGCAGGTACTCTTTTTCCTAATGACATAAGCAATCAACCGACTAATACATTTGATACTGTTCATTTTAGTTCATATAGCCAATCTTTTATATGGAGAAACGAGAGGATTTTGTTCACTGAAAAGCTTGTTGCAGAACAAAAATGGAGGATTTGCATCGTATGAGCTCACAAGATCTTATCCCCGGTTGGAGGTGAAATCCCCATCTTCTTGCGTGCTGTTTTGATTATCAAAAGTATCGCCTTGAGCTTTACTTATTTCTTTCTATCTTAGATCATCAATCCTGCAGAGATATTTGGAGATATCATGATCGATTATCCGTAAGTTCATCAACTAAATTAAGATAGGCTAGTTCTATCATTCTTAGGACCACGAGTTCAATTAAGTTCTGCAGGCTGACTTTGTGGATCTGCAGGTATGTGGAATGCACCTCCGCGGTGATTCAAGCCCTTACATCCTTTGTGAAGATGTACCCACATCATCGGAGGAAAGAAATAGATTCGTGCGTCGCTAAAGCGATCAATTTCCTTGAGAGCATTCAATTACCCGATGGCTCTTGGTAAGTCCTCTCTCATCGTATGCAAATTTGTGCACACACGAGAGAGAGATCACGGCCGATTACTTTAATAACACATTGAAATATATCAAAGTGATTTGAACTTTTTAAAAGTTAATGATCTGATTGAGCTGTTAAACTTTACCATCAAACTCTAAAAATCCTCAGCTGTAAACCACAGGAACGATTTTGACCTTTCTTAGTTCAGCAATATGTTCGGACACACAAAGATTACTGAACAAGAAGCTATTACACTCCTATGGGCGATTCCAGTTGACCCCTAGACCATCATAGAGCCAATCCACGACCTATCGTCGTAATCACTGTCGATTTTGTTTTGTTGTCTCACACGCACAACGAGAAACTTCCCTAGAATATAAGAACCTAAACGATGAAGATCACATTGTCCAACCGTCCGACAGGTATGGCTCGTGGGGAGTGTGCTACACCTACGGAACATGGTTTGGAGTGAAGGGGCTCGTGGCCGGAGGTCGGACTTACGCCAACAGCAGCAGCATCAGAAGGGCATGCAGTTTCCTACTCTCCAAACAGCTCGATTCAGGTGGATGGGGAGAGAGCTACCTCTCTAGCCAAGACAAGGTCATTCGTTCAGCTTCTATTGAGTTTCATGATTCTCACTGCCCCCTCCTCTCTCTCCATATCCATTCATCCACCCGTTTATTTTCCTAACGTCGGTTCATCAGGTTTATACGAGCTTAGAGGGAGACAAATCACACCTGGTAAATACTTCGTGGGCAATCTTAGCACTGATTAAAGCCGGACAGGTTTGTACATGGCATACATCGTTTTCAGTAGAATTCAGAGAGATGTGATAGATGTTTTTGGCAGAAAACCGGTAACGCCATTTGTTGCAGGCCGAAAGAGATCCATCACCATTGCAATGTGCCGTGAAGGTTTTGGTCAATTCGCAGATGGAAAATGGAGATTTTCCACAACAGGTGATTCTCAAATAACACAGTAGTCATTCATAACATGTTGACTGCTGAGATCATATAAATTCAGCGGACTCATAACCTAGCTCCATCTTGGTACAATGCTAAGATTGCTGTTAACCGTGAAATCACGTTGGTAACAAAAAGGTGAATGTTAATTATTTATCCGGCTACCCATTAGTAACTTACCAAGAGATTTTGGTAAGACCAACAGTAATCTATAATCCCAAGATTACCAACTATTTAGTAATATTACAGACATTTATTTTTGTCAACTACCAATGTTTTTGAGGTTACTAAATTTTATTTGAAAACACTAATTTAACTTATGTACTAACATTTCTCACATTAAGATATCAACTAATTTGATTCACTTAACCCATTCTTTATGCTTGTTTTGTTTAGTACCGACATTTCTTTATACTTCAAACATTACCAACAGTTTTAAAAATCTATCAATATTTATTTATTTTTGTCTTACCAAAGTTACCTCTCTATTTATTGAAAATTGTCAATCTTAAAATTGACCGATATACCAATATTTGTCACATTTAGATACCAATCAATTTTACTCACTTACCAAGTTTTTGTTTTACTAGGTCTCAAAGTAGTTGGTAATCTTAAAAGTACAGAGCAATATTGGTACTTTTCATAGCTAAGCAATACAAAAAGTTGATAGTAACAAAAAGTAGTTTGTACTTCAATGTGGCGAATGATTATACATCGGTCAATTTAGGATCGTTACTTTCATATATAATTTTGTAAATCTAGGGCATTGATAAGCCGCCAAAATAAACACCGGTAAATTATTAAAATATAAGTGAATGTGAACACGTTAAGTTACTAACACATGATTACGTAAGCAAGTTAACAATTACCTACACGGAAGAAGAATCAGAAATTTATTGCACTCAACGCCAGACTTCCATAAGTTCGACACAGAGACTCACTAATATTCTGCTGGGTTGCAGGAAATAATTGGAGTTTTCAACAAGAATTGTATGATAAGTTACTCGGCCTATCGAAACATCTTCCCCCTATGGGCTCTGGGAGAATACTACAATCGTGTGCTGCTCTTACCTTTCAACAAGAAATGAACATCAGCTGCACTGTATGTCATTTGCTTCAGCTCTTGATCAGTTGTAACCCAACGTATTCATGCGCATCAAAAGTCATCTAACGATGCATATCTACCTCCCCAGAACGGTCCATCTTCAAGTTGTTGAGATTAAACTCGTCATCGACCAAAAGATTAGATGTACAAGCACACAGTCCAGAATAGGCTTTAAAACTACTGCTAAGAAGACAATATAAGACTGATGTGAGCTGCTCCATCAATTCTGTTTTTGCATTATGCACAATCAACCGTGTCACAAACAAAATGCCATGAACTGTTCTCTTTGTCCATGCATTGTATTTGTTTCAGTAAGGCCACTTCTAAAATGCAGTTACAAGCCTAACTGAGATTTGACTGACATTCTATCCTATTTCCATGTCACATGAATATAACTTACCGTTTTCAGGGCCTTTCTTTTTGTTTTTCTGTTTTTTGGAATCAATCAAGGCAAGACTAGAAATAAAAGGATGGAAACAGAAAAGTCTTTTAAGTTCCACTGATGAAACAACCAGAAACGCCATCACGAATTGAGGCCAGAAACTCAAAGACGACTGAGCATCTTGCACATCGGCCATCGCCTTTGGTAGTCACCTAGTCACATACGAATGAAGATATTCATTGATATGTGAACACCAAAAAACAGCTAAGCTAACAACGTGAAAAATGATACATATATAATGTATATAATGTTTGTGATGATTAGACACGTGAAAAAGTCTGCGCATCTGGTAGACTCGCATGAATTTGATCAAGGAGCTCCAATGGTTTGAGTCGCCTGCCTGCAGCATTGCTGTTTATTTTGCAACAATCAAATGGGCCAAGCAAGTGATGAACAACTCAATTACAGCCCAATATAACCTCAAGCCCAGATGGTAAACAGACTAACACTGTTATAACGCCAGATCAGTAGATTCAGTGCCCACTTGATTTTCAAACCGGTCTGGTCCAGTACGAAATTCAATGTGATTCGCAGACAATCAGGATAAGGTGACTAACTCGACCAGATCACCAGCCAGTTCCATAACCAGTTGAACTGGCTAGTCCAGTCCAGGTTTGGAATCCATGCGTCTAGACCAAATCACATAACTCCTGACCAGAAGCCTGGAGGATTAAATAAAACGCACCAGGAAAATTCAGAAAAGAGAAATAATCATGACACATTCATCAACATATGCATATAATCAAATAGGATAAGACAAACATGATAAAAAGGGCGTAAGAAAAGGCTTCCATTGAAAATTTCTGAAAGAAGTGATACAGGATGATTGCTCAGTTACAGAATGAGCGAATTTATAGCTCTAAGAGGAACCCATCCAACATTTAAACTCACGCCTCAGTGTTGATCCAGCTACTTTTTCCGTCTATAACATCTTCCCTTTGCTATAAGGTACAAAAATATAACTCCAGTTAAAAAATCATAACTAGATAAAAACAATACATTATCAAACTTTCCCGTATAAAAATGGCCTAATATCTAAACAAGAAGAGGGAATAAATTGGCAATATGTTTAATACCTAAAACTGTGAGTTGCTAAGAAAGGCAACCATGCATCTAGCACCTTGAAATAACTTATCCACTCTCTGCCATACAGAGCATTGAGTCTCCAAAAGGACCTTTGCTTTATTCTGCAACACTGACTGGCGTCTAATTGTCTCCCCATGTATCTGGCAGAACGGAATAAGAGATGTCAAAGGTCACATTACCAACTTTAGGGAAGCAATAACGCCTATTTTCTAAAAGTCAATGGTATATTATAAACTATATTCAAAGCTGTATCTTCTCATTAAGAATGGTCACCAGAGACTCTTGAGGAACCAGACTAAGCCAAAAGGTATAGACAGTACTTCCCTCCTAATATTGCCATCATAATCAGCGATTCATTCACTACATTCCTGTAACAGAGATCTATACTTCAAAAATGACAAGTTGAAAAGATCAATACCTTCAAAAACAACCTGACTAGAGCTTGTACAAACTCAAAATTACTCCGGCATGATATTTCATGTATAAAGTAATCCATAAGTAGTTCAATGGAAAGCAACTCTTGTCTCTTGTCAACATGTTGTGAATCATCAGCATCAGCATCAGCGTCAACGGCATCATCATCTATTATCTGAAGCATCCGAAGTTCCAAATCCAAAGTTGAGGGAGATAACCCTTTGATGTAGGCGGTAAAGGGTGAAACTGCGAAATGTGAATTCCAGAAATCTAGAATTAGCATGGGAGTCTCAGATGATACTTTTAGCGCAGGTGTAAATGCTGAGATTTCCATGAGAACTGTCGCTTACAGTTTTTCGCCTCTGAACACGAATGAAGCAGTTGCAGAAACCGTGATGATGGCACTTCAGGTGTTATCTTAGATTTGTCTTCATCAACTTTCATGTCTCCCTTATCAGACATCTCACTTGGCTTAAATAGTATTTCTCCAGAAAGAGATGGAATAGAGGGCAAAAAGAAAGGAGCTTTCTCAGGTTTCTTGGGGGGCTCAACTGGCTTATTGCGAACCTACAAATTAGATAAGATGAGTGAAGATAGTCACCAACTGGTCCCTGAAACGATTCTAGGACAATCTTACTGGAGACACAAAAATACAATGGAGGGGTACATGAAACAAATCTTTCATAGTTACTGATAAAAGAAAAATAGGAAGGGGACCTTTATAATGTCTAGATTAATCAAGCTCTGCCACTGGCTCTTTGGCAAAAGTGAGAGGGTAACTAGATCTGGAATTTGCTCAAGCGAAGGCCGGAAGGAAGGGACATCGTTAGACTCTGAATGTCTAATAGTAGGCTCATTAGATTCTTCAACTTGAGAACCTTCCACTGATGATACTGATGGCAACTTAACGGTCACAACTTCTTTCCCACTTGCATACAAATTGATGTCAGAATCTCCAGAAAACATTGATTGGTTAACCCTGGTCAATCAAAGTCCATCTCTCATCAATTTGTCAACACACAAAAGAATACAATATCTCCTTAATATAATTAATTTATAGAAACCATATTCCTAAGGCTTTATTATTCCTTAGGTGTGCCTTGACCAATCCAAAATAAAGACTTGAAACAATGTGACTCCAAACAATGAATATGAGTATATGACTAATTCATAAATTAGAGATGCACTGTTACTTACCAGAGAAAGACCCCATTTTGATCAACATGTGTCGTGGCTAAAATATCCATATTTGGTGACAGAGATAAAGCTGTGATGGAGACGTCAACAAATACAGCATCTACTTGTCTGGCCAAAATAATATCCCAAATCCTTAGACTGCCATCCATACTGGAAGACAAGAGCCATTTCCCATCCTCACTAAAGCACAAATCTGTAATTCGATCTGTATGACCTTCAAACTTTCGGACCATTCTTAGGGCGACAGCATCAAAAAGGCGAATAATAAAATCATCTGCAACCGTAGCCAAAAGACCTGCAAAATTTATCAAGATAAAGTAGACCATTACATTTGCAAGGATAGTAGAAGTTCTTTCTTTCCGCTATAAATATAGCTTAAACTTATGCTAGTGCAACCATAATAATACATGCATGTGTATAGTGTGAGTATTTGAGCATACATGATGAAGCACCAACAGTGAAAGAAAAGGGGAGAGGATGGGGCAGTGCTCAGGGCATTAATTACCATTCAGACGATGGTAAGAAATTTTTACCAAAGAAGAACCAATTTCCCATCTAGATTTCAATTCACGTCCCTTGAAATCCCAGACCTGCACAACAAATAAATCCAGGAATCAGGATGACATTTTATTGAAGCTAATCTCAGAAAGATCTCCAGCACGTCAACGTCAACTAAGCCTTATCCACTATTGAGGTGGGCCATACACATTCTTTTTAATTATAAAAGGATTATTCAGAGCATTTTGTTGAAGTATAAAAAAGCTAACTATAGCACCATCCTAACAACGGACCAAAAAGAGAGTAAGAGCATCAGGATACCTGAAAATAAGATTTCCCTCATTTTTCATCATTGACAAAAGTTGATCAATGAAAAGGTTTTGTCAATCAACAACATTCCTCAGTTCCGAATGAAACATGTTTTTAGAAGTGATGCAAAAGCATAGGATAAGAACAAGTTACAATTTGATAGATCCAGCAAGTTTACTTTTTGAGTCCTCTTGCATATTTACATGAGTTTTAAAGTCCTAGTACTATTGGCTCCACTTTTCCGGGCAGGACTCTCATGTATAATTGGGTTTTCATATCATAGTTGAATACAATCCATCATCTAGTATGATATGATTCCCTTTATCACCATGGAAGGCGCATGGGAAGGAAAAAAAACAGATATTAGATGGAGTTGCTAGACCAGCGACATAACAACCCAACAAAACCACCATCATTATATTTTTTTAAACATACCATCATATTTGGAGACTAGTGAATTTAACCTTGCTGTCCAGTCATGTGTGCATGCATGTCAGAAGAACTTTGCTTACAACATGCATGCCAGTAGATATCACTTCCTACATGCACGCAGGTAGATCTTCACTTACTAAAGAACCAGGAAGGAGGTAGAGAAGCTAAATCGTATGCATTATATTAAAAGATGGCTTGCACATTTTTACATGAGCTATAATAACAAGGAAACTTAAACTAGATAATTGCCAAAGGCTTTTGTTTTCTGGTCAAGATTCTAACATCGAAAATCATTTAAAGTTTCAGAAGAAATGACAGTGTTGCATCTCTCTCTTGTTGAAGTGTAAATCAACAATCCGAAAACAAATTCTAGTGAGCAGTAAAGTACGTTATGAAAAGAGAAAACTTAGATTGCAACAAGAAGCACTTGAATATGCATCAGGATAAAGTTGGTAAATAAAAGATGTCACAAATAACAGGCTGGACTCTTTTCCTGTCAAACGCAAACAAGAAACAAACAATTGAAGATTTAGTAAGTGAAGCAAGATATGTTAAGATGAATTTACAGACCTTGATGTCCCCAGCATAACCGGCACTTATCATGAGAGTATTTGTGGCATCACAAGCCACTCCAACCACTTCACCATCATGAGCACTGTTTGTTCCTTCTAACTGGTCTATGTAACTTCCTCGACTAATTCCTGATTGAAGGTTGAATCGCTCAATCCAACCACCTGCTGTTCCCAAAATGGCAAAATTTCCACATGCACTAATCGTGCAAGCCTGTCAAAAAATATGCTTGTCAAACGCAACTTTGAGATATACTTGCCAAATGAGTAGCAATAATAGAAGTATGGGAATTTTACAATATATAGTATAGTAACTAACAATTTGCATTCCATGTTTAATGAATCACATTTTCTGTCCTCCAATTTACGCACTAACACTTTGCTTCCATTGTTCAGCACCATGACTGCAGATGTCTAAAGATGTTCTTAAAACCATATAAATCAATCTGCTGAGTGGAATCTTTTGGTCATGCTAGCGTATTGCATTTGCTCAATAGCTCTGTGCACCTACTCTTTTTTTAATAGTTAATAATAGATTTTATTAAAATAAAAATTCAACATCAGAACTGTATGAGGAAAGAAAGATAGAGAAGGGAAAAAAAAGTTGAAGGAAAACATTGCCAGACTATCCGAAGTTGGAACAACACATCCAAAGCCAAATGAAATAATAAATCACAAGGCTATGCTCACCTATTCTCTTTTACACTATCATATCTTATATTTCTCTCTATCTCTCTAATATATAGACATCATCAACTATCAAGAATGCACAATTGAAGTGAGAAGCATAGTTTAATAGCTAGACTCATTAAAAACAATTTTTTTGCAAATTCAGGTTCGTAAAACATATACTGTGAACTCAGGTTTGAAAAGCATAGTTTTCCCTAAACTATTACAGCTTCTACATCAAGTATTTTTACCCAGTGGATAATACCTCAGGCTAAGGAGTTGAATGTTTCATATAATGCTGAAGCTGTACCATGTAAAAAATCAGAACTTATACCTTAACAGGTGTGGGCTTGTCGGGGCATGGTCTCAGAATATGCTCCCCTATGACAAAATTTTGAAGTCTCCACACATATGCCTGCGGGGTATCCATATGACTTGTCACTACGTTGCACCAGTCCCGCTCCCTAATTTCAGCTGAAATCCACGCGTAATGTGCAGGGGCAGAAATCAATACACAATATATGAACAGATCATAGAAGATGTGCTTGACACATTTAGTGTACATCTCTGTGATCTCATGCTCATCCAAACAAGTTGTCTATGTTTGACCAACAAAAAAAAAAACCTATGGTTGACAGACATTAAATTTTAAGAGCGACCGTAATTAAGTAATAGTTACAATTACTGCATCTCAAATAAGACATATTCCTCTTCCAATTTTCCGCATCTTCTCTGCCAATTTTTAGAAATCTGCCCCTTGTTTTTCCATTGCAAACTTCAGATTGCCACATCTTTTCTTAGAGGATGAGAAAATTGACAACGGAAAAGCTTTTCCCCCTCAAATTCACATTGAAAGACACATGATAGAATAATGTTTTAGAAGTGACCATATTTCAACCTTGACTAAAATGCTAGGATGGATAGATCGAAGTATCAAACCAATTATTATGAATTGCTCATTCAGTGTTGATTCTAAAGTGTGTGCAAGTTCCTAGCACAAAATCCTTACCAACATCAAATGCTATAACAGGCTTCAGCTTTATCTCTTCTTCCTGCAATGTAAGCCAACGAAAGATATCAACGTTTAAGAAAGACAAACATAAATATGAATTAGAATGGCACTTAAAGTACTTCTTCAAAATTCATGGAAAATTTGTTTTCAACTGAGCATGTAGACAAAGTTCAAGTGATAATGAGAATACTGTCAAGAGTGCTCAGAATAAGCTTAATATTGTTTTAGCACGGAGACAGATAGAATTCAAAACGGGGGAGTTAAGAATGATGAAACAGGAACATGACCGTAAAAGTACCACAAACTCAAGCTGATCTTTACACATTATATGAAGAATAAAAAGGATTATTAAGAGCAAACTCCCAAAGGGAACAAGTCCAGCTGTCAACCACAAATAAGGGCCCGGCCCAGCAAAGGCGCACTTATGACATAAAGATTGCCAACAATTGAAAAAATCAAATCATGTTGAACCACACTCCTTGCTAGGAACAAGCTTTGAAACTACTTTCTGCTTGTCAAAAACAGAATACATAATAATAAGTTCATTTTCCATTTTACAGCTTTTCTCCAACAGCTTGTTTCTGGAAAAGAAAAAAATCAGGAGACGGTTAACTTGTCAATTACAATGATCAAAGATGCAACAGGATAAATGACACTCCGGACACGTGAGATAAATTCTTTGTTTTATTTTCTGAAACTACTTCTCATGATCTAAAACGCTGTGGGGAAACCAATTGAAAATATCTGAGCATAGAGCAGGAAGAGGGTATATAGGAGGTAAGAGATTAAAGGAGGGGAGGAATGGAAGAAGAAGAAGAAGAAGAAGAAGAGAGGAAAGGGGTATACGTGAAAAGAACAAACTTTCTACGGGTAAATAACAATTCAAGAGAACAAGCAGGGAGGGAATTTGTGAACAGTGGGATTTGAACCCACGCCTTTTCAGGCCGGAATCCTACTCTGACAACTTAGAGCTACCCACACTAGAGGAGAGAGAGAGAGAGAGAGAGAGAGAGAGAGAGCATGCTTTAGATATTATATTGTCTTAGACAACAGCTGTACAAAGTGAGATTGGATGCTCTTACAACCAACTCACAAATAAATGTAGGTGAGGGCTGATTGACAGCAGTACAAACCAGGTGACCACAAAGCAATATTAAATTTTATATGATAGACGACATGTACTCTCCTGATATTTAGAGCACAAGAAGGCTAGCTCAATGAGCTGGGACTATCCTTCCAGATAAGCATCATACACATCAGATTTACCGCATGTAATAGACGTGGTATATCAAAGCAGTTAAGCTAGGAATTTTTATCAAAATTCAAACAGGGAAGGCAGATACTCTCCAAGCAAGTGAGACACACTTAATAATGAAGTGATTGATTTGCTCAGTATATAAAGTACTTTTGTCCTTCCAGAAAGGGAAGCAAAACATCACACATGACAGGGAATTTGGAACATGGTTGTTCCTTTAACTTCAAACATATAAAACAAACATATGATGACATGACTGTCAATGTAAACAATACCTTTAACTTCAATTTTTTTGCTCGCTTGGACACATGACGTTGAGATAGCTCTCGACTTTGCTGATCCTGCTCTTGCAATGGAAACGAACACCAAACAACATATGAGGAAAAGAAAGGGAAAAATCCACACCATACTATCAGCTATAGAAATTTAATATTCAGAGCAACCATTCTATATTCTACTTAAAATGAACTCAGGTTATTTAGGACTTAGAGAACTAAATAAGGTTTCAACAATTCTGGACAAACTGCAATCATCAGAGAAAGTTGTCTTATATCACCACAATTATGGGTCTATGGGTTGGTTTGTTTCTAAGGTGAAATTTGGATTATGTAGAAGACAATTTTTGTCAATTTAAGTAAACAAAAGAAGTCCACCCTGAGAGTAATAAAAATGATTACATCCAAGAGAAAAACAGAAGAAAATAATTAAGGAGAATGCATACAAGTGCCTTTAGTGCACTGGTTAGCTACCTTTATGTGCTTTGAAAATGTAAAAAGAAAAGTTTTAACATTATAACTTCCCGTGATGCGATGTCAAGAACTTCTACACTTCACTAGTTTTCAAATTCGAAACATAAGTGCCCTACAACAAGCACTGGTTTCCACGGTGAAGCTTGCTTAAGTCTAGTTTGCCTCATAGAACGTCCGTCGATTTGACTCGTATAAAGGTCATGCAATCTCCAAGGATATCAGACAATTTGGCTAGAGAGGACAAGATTGACATTGTACAGAGAATCTAGCATCAATACTGCATTTACTGCAGCATAGCTTAAAAAGGAGAAAGGAATGTTGTGGGCACTTGCAGGCACCAAATAGCTGACAACAGAATGGGTGGGCAAAATATGCACCTGGTGGAGCTAATGTAAAGGGAAAAAATTCTCTCGACCTCCATGCTTTCTCTATGTTACTGATAGGGGTAACAGAAGTGAAAAATAGAGTTCTCAATCACAAAAAGACTACGTTTCTAAGCCACAAGCTTATTCAGCAATCATTATGACTTTTAAGTTCGACCAACATAAAAAAGACTTGCAGTTTTGCTTAGTTTATCTATGGATTAGCATCTCTGTGCTTTCAAAAAGGAATTTGTTGATAAATTTAAAGCTCTCTTCATTCATCACTAAACTATTTATTGGCTTCGTACATCCTGAAAGCTCAGATTCTCAAAAGCAAGCCAAGATCTATACTATGCATGGAAAGAAGATGCACTTAATATTCAATAAGTCTGCACGAAATTATGGAAATTTTACCATCACGGCCTTTTGAGTCAGACAACTGCAAAAAAGAACTTACCTCTATAAAAATCACGGTTGTTTTTTAAGTTCTTGAGCATCTTTCATTATAGCAATAGAAGAAGACATAAGGGATGGATAAGGAAATGGATGACAGCTGACAGAGCATTCCAAAAACTATTTTCTAGAAATTCAAATATAAGTTAAAAGTGATTTTAGTTCCAAATAAACATAAAAGAGAAAAAATTGAAACTAAATCCATCAATGGAGATCATAATCACAATTCATTCAAGGCTTAAAAAATGCATTCATTACGGAGGAAAGCAAACACATAAAACCATGTTAAAGTATGCTTAACACAAAAATAGAGTGAGGTATGCTTGACACGGACCTGGACAACTGAGAAAAGCCGGAAGGCACGATCCTGACCAGCTGATAGTATATGCCTACCATTAGCATAGAACCTGCAGATGTATATCGTGATTAGTGATTCTAGGACCAGACAAACTCCACACAATACATATTTGCAGGCATATCATTCTTCGTACTTCTGATCTGGAAAAAATGAAATGCTACAATAATGCACAAAAATACTGTACTTCTTCTAAAGTAAACCCTAAACAAATAAAGAAAGAAAGATAATTATTACCTTATGCAGAGTGGAGGAGCACTATGACCACTTCGGAAGCGTAATAGACGAGGATCTCCATCACTTGTGTCGAAAATCCACATCTATATCAAACATAGTGATTTATTGTACAGAGAGAATTCAGAACTAATTTCAGGATAACACAACTTGATATAAAATTCAACCCCCATTATCCAGAGAAAAACTAGGTTCTGTTACATTTTTTAAAGATTATCACCAGTGAAAGGTGTAAAAGATTATGCCACTTTTGCACCATTTATTAATCAAAAAGAGCTAGAGCAACCCTCCACAGTCAAAGAAGAAGGCCGAATGATTTTCAAAGTTGCTATCTATTGACCGACCCTATAAGGCTAATTGCAGTAAAACACACAAGGTCAGAGTTATCCTAAACAAAGACAAGATTGCCAAATCATTTTCCATAGTTTCCTAGGCTGATCTTAGATGGTTAGATGCAATTAAACAAACAAACAAAGACCTTTCAGGAAAATAAACTAGCTATCAGCAGACTGCATTTGCAAACTGATGTGTAACACTTCTTTCCAGATCATATGTCATTGAGAAATATCAGTTCTAAATTCTTTTGCTACATGAGACGAAAAAGAGCTTTGATAACTACTGATATTTATCTGTCCCGCATGAAACTCAAGCATAACTGAATATAGGGAGGAAATTTACTTGCAAGAGGGGAGCTAAAACAGGCCACACCCAAGTACAATTTTAGATCAATAAAGAGATTTAGAAGTCATATTAATCATCCAACATTGCTGGGTTCATTTAACTAGACAACAAAAATTTTCAATGAATGGTCATGGAAACTACTCTGTGAAACTTACCTTAATCGAGTTATCTGCAGATGAACTCATTAGCACAGGCTCATTAGCAAAGAAGTGGAGAGAAATTATAGAACCGTCATGAGCATCTCTTATGACAGACTGGAGCCTTCTTTTATCGAGATTCCATATGCTGACAACACCAGATGAACTACCAGAAGCTAGAAGAGGCTGCCCATCTAAAGGAAGAATATAGATGTAAGCACAAAAATTGCCAAATCCACTAATGAATTCCTTTTAACATATAAAGGCCACAGGAGGTTAAATAATCAATATTGAAGAGTTTCTGGAGACGAAATAAAGTGTGGCCAGTGTAGAAGCACCCTTGAATTCGGAAGGCATCCAGATTTATAGCAGAATATATTTTAGTACTTGATGAAGACAAAGAAACAACATGAATGATACCTGTGCTGAAAGATAAGGCGGTCACAGAACCTCTCATCGAATGAGAAAATGTAACCAATTCTTCATCATAGCGAATATTGTGAACGTGAATCTTGCCATCAGCACAGCCAACCGCAACAACATCTAAAGCAGGTGATGAAACACAACTGCTAACAGAGGAATTCCATCCCTTGAACTCATAGAGCATTGTCTTAGTGCTTATGTTCCAAAGCTGCAGAGGCCCTTCCTGGCTTCCCAGAATAACCTGTTTACAAGCTTTCTTAGTTTAGTCCAGCGACACATTGAAACTGTTAACGTAGTTGTTAAGCATTCATAATTTCCAATAGCCGTTTATTTTGCTAAATTACCATGCAGCTTTAGCTTACCTTACAAACAAATAGGTTTAGCATTCTCGCAGGCAGCATGCTTGCACTAGTGGAAATTGTCATTAAAATCCAGTAAGGATCTTACCACCCTACAGTTTGAAACTTAAGTAACAATCCAGATCTTACGTATGGTATTCATTTACAATCTTTAGAGGGTCACAATCCAAATTGACAAGTATCATAGGATGCTACGATCATATCCATTCTATCATTTAATAGTACAAAATTACGTACTCAGACTTCCTTTGAGTTTTGGATTAGACAAAAGGATTTTATAATCAGAGATAGAGATCATATAGGTATTTAATGTAAGACTTCTTTGAAGTTTTGAACTCAACAAAGAAATAACTAGTGGGTTGCACACAAGTATATAGATTGAAGAATGATAAGAACTTTATAGCAACACTTATTTAAATTTGGTGAACAAATAATCAGTTGATTCCATGCAAGTATTCAAGTCAAGCATCCCACTGTTGGTATTTCTAGATTTTAAGAATGCCTATCAGATCTTAGAATCTGATCATTCAATTAACTCAAAGTCCTAACTTGTATATCGACTTTAATAACTATGCTCGGCACATTTTATTTCCCTGAATTTCTGCGGTAGTAAATGTTCTACCCATCCTTCATTTGTACTACACTCTTTTCTGCTTACCTGTTCGTCATTTTCACATTCCCAGATCTAGACATACTAGTCATGTTCAAAAAGTTGAGATGCTGACATGTGGACCACGCTACTTTCAACGTCATAAACTCCTCTTAACAAACTATACTACAGAAATTAGTTAATAAAACTAAGGTAAAATGTGCAAAAAAATTTTAACCAGAATAGTCCATAGCCCTTCAGGATTGGACCCTGGATACCTCCTCCCCTTCACAGCTTAATTTTTTCAAATAACACATCTGAAAGTTAGTGACCTTTGGCTGGATCTTGCTATCAAGCGCTAATTACAGATGCTCTATTATCTTTAAATACAGTATAGTTTTACAGTCTTAAGTAAATGATAAAAGGATTGTACTATATCAAGATTATGGCCAACTAGCACAGATAATTAGACATCTACTCATTTTCATGGTGGATAATTTCAACTTTTCCATCAATATTTGATACCGAGAATTAATTGCTCGGTATAAAACAAAGCAAACAATAAGTAATTTCACAGTTTGCATCTATTGTTGCTCTGTTTTTCAGTTTATCCATTACTTTTCTCAAATCTTTTATGAAAAAAAAAAAATGGAGAAAACTTTCCAAATTAATTACTAGTGCGTGACAAAGGAAAAGGACAAGGAAAGCCAGCTTTGAACATTGTAGCCATTTCATTTGGGAATCTTCTTTCTCTGGCAAGTATGTGCATGTTCAACCACCAATCCATATCAATTAAGAACTGAAAAGTTCTTGGGGCAAAGATGATAGTTACCTTATTTAAGTAAGTGTCTGGATGCATTATACAGCTAGGAGTAAAATTGCTATCCAACAAGATGTGTCCCACTGGGGAAAGGTTGTCATTCATTCCTTTGAACGCCCATATGTACGCATTGCCATCAACATCTACACTTAATATGTGCTCTCCAAACAGCAGCAGCAAACAAACCTTAGCAGTATGCCCGCTCCAAGTTGCTAACTGTAGTTAAAGCATAAAATTAGATAGACAAAATGTTCCTGCACATCATTAAAGAAAAACACAGCACGTTTTCTGGCAATATATTTAATTAGCAGTTCAGGCATGTGCACTTAGGTCCCAATCTCCTCACCGCCTACCAATATTTTAATTAATAGTTCAAAATTGTATTTCTCTTTATTTTTTGGATAAGCCAAACATCATATTCTACTATTACTAATCTGCTTCAAACAGAGATATAAATTCTAGCCAGCATTAACCATCAATGTGTCTTCATCTTGTCTCCACCGGACCATTTAAGTACACGCATAGGATCTGATATACAAGTTATTGACATGTTGATCAACCAAAAATATCTATATATTGCTAGTCCTATCCCATTCAAATAAATAATTGCATAAGCCTAGCGTAAAGATAGTGCAACCGTGAAATCTCTTTTGACACAGACATTGAAACCTGTTTGGACTCAAAATACCATGGTGGGACATTGACTCTAAGGCCTTCTAAGAAAATGATATCAAGCAGGTAAACAGAGCTGACAAACAAATTTAAAATGCTACAGGTGCAGCGGGATAAAATAGAATATAACAAAGAGCCTTCAAAGATAAACACTAGCAAACATCCTAGCGTCTGGTTTGATGGCTAGCACCTCAGGCATTAGGGAGTGTATGTGCCCTAGGAACACCTAACAGCATTGGATATGGCATTGATGGAGGCATATGCCCCTGGAAATACACAAGAACACAGCACCACTAGATAGAATTATATGCCTACCAAAAAGCCATATGCAACCATGAGCACAAAATCAGGACCAACAAACTCAAAAGAGAATCTCCAAGGCTATGTCTGAACAGAAAATTAATGGCATAAGGTGACTACGATGCAGAGTATATCCAATAAGTGCATCCATTTCAGCAAAAGCAGGTCAGATTTGATCAATTCTGAAGGCTAGGAAGTTTAAAAGATATTGTCTTCCATCAACACCTACTGCTAACAAAGTAGAAAATCAACAAATTTTACTACACTAATGAACCATCAGATGATCACACTCTCATAGCCACTGCTACATACACAAAGCTGCAACAAAATAATGGCTACCAAAGGCCCATTGGTTTTTCCCCTTCAAACTTGATTTTGTCCCTGAATGTAAATTTTCTTATTCATAACGGTACTACCACCCTAACCAGCACTACAGTTCATAAGCAGTACCATCAATAGTACTCCAAAGTTCATGTGCCATGGGCACACTAAGAAAATCCAAGAACCAACAATCTATTATCTCATCACCGTTAATCACTTGTCAACAAACAAGACACGCTAATAAATTGGAAAAATATGAGTTCCACTAGCTAGACAACCTACCAAACGAGCCCAATTGATAAACATCTTCCAGCAATGTACCAAGGCAAAGCACTTTGCAAGAGAGTTTTGGTCATAACATGTTTTATATCACAATTGACGACCATTCCTTGCTAAATGAAAGTTGAGATCCTTTCATTTGTTTGGCCACAAATCTACACAATTAAGCTCCTTCACTGTTCACGTTAATGATTTTGTCACATCTATCATTACCCTCGTATGTACACAACCTGTACCAATTCAATTGATTTATAATTTAGGAAGGAAAATGGAAAAGGTTGCCCTAACCTAACATCCCATTGCAATGCAGGAGAACACCATGAATAATCTATTATTAGTGACTTTCTTCTAGCAAGCCATTCAGTAACAAACCTGGTGAGCACGCTTGAATACGCCAATGTCACTTCCATAAGCAGCAAAAGTGTATTCACGGTACGATGCGAGGGCCCGTATTTTCTTTGGCAATTGGGGACCTTCAGATAAAAAGGTGAATCTAATCATTACTTAACTAAAGAAACTGCCAGAAAATGAAAAGCAACAACAAGTAATGGGATTCCCCTATTTACTCAAGGGAGAAAACCCCATCAGACAGCATGACCAAGCACATTATTGACAACCCAGCCCATGAGACTGTTATTACAGAAAATTCAACACGAGAGCATTAGAAAGGGCAGTTGTACTTCTCACATGGGCACTGCTAATTAGCTTTTTCCTTCAAAAATAAAAATAGAGAGATTGTGAATGCCAACATAAAAACAACTCGAGAACCCCCAAATCAGAAATGTAAAAAGGCATTGAAGTAGCCCAAAAATTGCCATGCCCATGCCATTTCCCGGTGTACAGCTTTTGCAACACAAACGAAATGAATCGAAACGGAGGGGCAGAGAGGTCAACCCAAGCACACTCTCGGTTCGTAAAACACACGATCCCCACGCGGCCCCCCCCGGGCCGTTAATCAGAGGAAGGAGATACTCACCCACAAGCACCAAGCTCAGCTTCGCGCACTGCAAGCACCAAAAGCAGAGAAGAGAGGGAGAAAAGGTGGGGGAGGAAAACGAATCAAAATCTACGGGGGCAACACTAAATCGAAACACGAAGTGCGGACGTCGCGCAAAGAAGGAGAAGAAGGGTCGTCTCACGTTGTACACTTGGAAAGCCTTGCCGACGCTGACGGTGACGAAGGTCTCGGTGCCGAGGCGCTGGACGGAGAAGGGGACGCCGGCGGTGATGTATCCGACCGCTCTGTACGGCTCGAATATCCCCATCGTTCCCACGACGGAGGAGGAGGAGGTGGCGGTGGCCGAAGGATTTGAAGTTGGGAACTTCGCGAGTTCGGGCGGCAGGGACGAGGGTTTAGGGTTTTTGGCAATCCTGTAATGAAACGGTGGTTTAGGCCGATGTCGTGTTCCGACTATGGGGTGCCGACCGACGTGTCCTTTTAGAATTATGCTTTATTATTATTATTATTATTATTATTATTATTATTATTATTATTATTACGAAAAACTCCAAATTGATATACCTCCCGAATTTGCTTTAAACTAAATTTTTTAACTCAAATTAATATACTTATAATAAATTTATCATTCATTAATTTTCGTTAAATTTTGTTGTCAAATTTCAGCTGCATAACACCAAATAATCAACCTATGACTAGTTTGAGGTTTTACCCTATGTTTATCATAAGTATATTAGTTTTGAATTTTTTCTAGTATTAATCTTATTTATCCGAAACCAACAGAGGGCCAATTTATCATAAATGCACCAATTTAGGATTTTTGGCAATAAAAAAATTAATTTATGATAAATTTATTACAAATAGTAATCTTTCATGATATTAATTCATTTTTTTAATACCTACATTGAAAGTTCTATAGCTATTGGAAAAGCCGAACTGATTTCTAAAATTTTCAAATGGTACAATCAAATTTTAAGATTTATTAAATTTTTGCAATCAAGTGCTTAGTTAACTTCATTTAATTTGGCAAATAGAAAACGTTGTTGTGTCTTTTTTTTATCACTCTCTTTAGGCACATAACCCATATGTAGCGCCCCGAACGCCACGTCAAGTAAAAAAGTTGAAAATTTGTAAAGAGAAAAGATAAAAAATATATAAAAAAATACATATATAAAAAAAAAATTAACAAAAAGAGAAAAAGGAAACAACTGCCTCGTCGGTGAAGTTGCAAGCACTCCTCACATCGCGCGGCAATGGTGCCATGAATCGGGAAAGTTACCGTTATAGTACGTGTTCTTTCTCTTCTCGATAGCCATTCTGATAGATGATCATTTTGGCCCTGCATGGAAACGTTCCAAAAAAAAATTTCTAGAATATTTTGTACTTTTTTTGTTCCCGCGAACAAAAAAGTAACAGAAACACGTTTTGTTGCGTTTAAGATTGCTTTTTTTGTTTTTTTGTTTCGGAACAAAATTGGAGCAAAAAAAAGAAATACAAAAAAGTTGTTTACGGAGAAAAAAAAACACTTCTTCAAAGCCAAAAAAAAACGCTTCTCTTCTTTCTCTCTCTTCTCTTTTCTTCTCTTCTTTTCTTCTTTTTTTTTTTCTTCTTTTTCTTTGGCATGGCGGCCGGCGACCGGCCGTCGAGGGCCGGGCAACGCCGTCGAGGGTCGCCGACCTCGCCGGAGCGTCGCCGACTCTCGGCGAGGCCAAGCTCGCCCAGCCAAGGCGAGGATCGGCCTCGCTCGAGGGGAGATCTTCGGCTAGGGTTCCGCGAGGGCTCCGGAGGACGGTGCGACGGCGGCGCGGCACTAGAGGTTTCGGGATCGACACGGGGCAACGCGGGCAAAGATTGGCAGACGGCGTTGCGAATGGCGTGGTGAGATCGAGACGGCGTCGAGCTGCGAGCCGGGCGCAAGTGCTCGGCTCCAACGGCAAGGCGGCGAGGCTCGGGCTCGCCCGGCCAAGGCAAGGTCGAGCCACACCCAACCATGGCGAGGCTCGGCCTCGTCGGCCGGTGAGCCTCGCGTGGTCGGGCGAGGCTACCGGCCGAAAAAGAAGAAAAAAATAAAAAATAAAAGAAAAAATGGAAAATAAAATAAAAATATTAAAAAATTAAAAGAAACAAAAAAAGAATAAAATTTACTAAACGTGTTTTATTCATTTTTTATTCCCGGAACAAACGTTACCAAACGCGTTCTTTTGTTCAAAAACTGTTCCGGGAACGAAACATTTTTTTTTTTGTTTACGTTCGGGAATAGAAAAGGAACAGAAACATTACCATGCGGGGCCTTTATCTACTGATTTTGAAACAGCTAAATTTTATTCCTTTTTTTAATTGATATTTGTGATTAAATTCAAAAATTAAGTGAAAATTTGGATAACAAAGATATCGTTATTAAATAACAACCAACTCTCTAAAACGTGGCCAAACTACTCATATTTATGATGGTTAAAATTTATCATTTTAAGGGATTTCTCTGAGATATAAAGATTTTTATTAATCTAATATGCAGTTAGTTAATTTGGGCCAAGTAATGTCTGACTTGTGATGAGAGGGTTTGTGGCTTAAAACTTCATAAATAATGCTCAAGCATCTTCTCTAATTTTAGTGCACAAATATTCTCATGTAAAGAGCATTTATTGAATTTTAGGAGAGAGAGACAGTTTCATTGAGCTAGTAATAGAGAAAATAATAGAAAAGAAGCACATGAGCTCTAAACCATTATTGTTCCATATTAAGAATGATGAATTCTAAATTATGTTCACGAATTTCTTTTCGCCATTACTATATTTTATATTCTCACTGTGGAGATGTTGAGGTGCCTTTTTTCATGACTTTCACAAGCTAGTGAAAGATTTATTCGCAACACGACTCGAGTTTGTGAACCCATATTACAAGGCTACCACATTAAGTTTATCCCTGTCTACCTCCTCTTTGAAAAGAGCTGGGCAAGAAAAATCAAGAACAGGAAAAAAAAAAAAAAACAAGAAAGAAGATAGGTATCCGTATACTACTAACAGAATAGAATTTCTAATTCTAAGCACAGAGAGGTAATTAAGGGCGCGCATGGTAAAATTTCTGAAACAGAAATTGATTTCTGGCCAGAAATCAATTTCTCAATTTCTATTCCCCGGACAAGTTTCTGAGCAAAGAAACCCGTTTGATAACGACTCAAAATTTCTATTTTCAAACAGAAATCCGTTTGATAACAAAAAAAAATTTCTATTTCTAGGAATAGAAATTGATTAGATAACAACATAGGAAATTCTCAAATATAAAATAATAGCCGAAATAATACTAAAATAATATAGAAAATCCTCAAATACAAAAAATAATCGAAATAATACTAATACATTAGAAAAGTTGAAAATAAAATTTCATGGAATTTATATTACATGTGCTTACGTTTCCTATTACGTAATATTTTCTTTCGAAAAATAAACAACGTGGCAAAAAAAATTGAAATTCAATTGTAGTGAATATGTCGTTGTGTTTTTGCCGAAATTGATTTCACATTAATCAAATAAGTCTAATGATAGCCATGATTATAATAGTCTAATCTCCTAAAAAAATCCTAACTTCAAGTCTAATTCCAATTTCTTTCCAAATTTTGTTAAAAATATCCTCCTTTGTGTTCAAAAATCGTCACCAATTTTTTTCAAAATTATCAACACTAGGATTATTTAAAAATTTATTATCAAAATCTATATTTTCATCAACACTCTTACAAGAACAACATATTTCTTATTAGATCTCTTTTCCTTATAAAAGAAAAATCGGATGAAACCCTAATGATTTGACCCATTTTTACCGCCTTAATATGAAGTTTATGATTAAAAAAATAGTTAGCCAAATAGAGTCGTTGGTGGCATACACGGAAGAGTAGGTGAAGAAAGACTCATTAGATATGAATATGACCAATTGACTATTACCATACATAAAATCTCTTACGTGCAACAAATGGTTAAGATTATTGAATTCTCACCATCTAGCCCAATGGTTAAGATTTTCAATCAATATTGATTAGAATGATTATATTAAAAAATTATTAAAATATTTTGGACTAAATTAACTATTTCTATTTCTATTTCAATATTATTGATCTAAAATATTTTGGACTAAATTGAAAAGTTGAGAAAAAAATTTTCTATTTCTATTTCTATTTCAAACCGAGAAGCTAAAAATTTCAGCTTCGATTTCTTCGATTTCTCTATTTCTAGAATAGAAATCTGTTTCAGAAATAGAGAAATCAAATTGCGTTACCAAACGGATTTTATTCCAAACCGGTTCCGGGAAGGAGAAACGAGAGAAATTGAGAAACAGAAATTTTATCATGCGCGCCCTAAGTAGTTGCAGCTGCAGGAATCCCACCCTAGGGATTCTCCATCTTTTAGCGGGTGATGTGCCAACGATTATCTACTTAAGTAGAAAATAAAGATGAAAATTCGTAGTCTATAGTGACATGCATAGCTAAGAAACCACAAGCTTGGGTTGTACAAAAAATCCAAGGATAGCAACTCGGAACTTCAGATCTTCAGATCTCTAAGCTTAAATTGTCTGAAGTTGCTATAGTTCTATCATGAGCTCTGCAAAATGCATGGATAATGACCTCTACGCTTTTTAAGATGAAGATTCCCAGAAACTAAAATGAGAAGAAAATCACGGCCGATGGTCATTTAGATATTGTGGCCATTCCCTACATCTTCTTGTCTAAGGCCGGTGAGTATTATGATCCCAATCAGTTGACCTTTCTATATTTTGGTCCGTGCAGTGAACAGAAATGTCTTGAAAATTCCTGGCAATGCGAGAAAATTTGTTCATTTTTCTCCATTAGTCGAACTTGATTATGATGTTTTGTTCTTCCTCGTGAAAGGCATGGTCCCGACTTTGACGGTGACTACCATCTTTACTTTTAAGTTATTTGTGTGGGTGATATCTGTTTCACTCGAAACTACATTTCTGGAAGTCATTCCCGCTGGCGAGGCGATGGAGTCACGTAATTTACTCTCCCATGTCGAGCATTTAGGTAATGTAGGAATTGAGTTCGCATTGTACATGCAAACATGCGGGACAACTCATGGAGTCATTTTTCGATAGACATTTGATATTGTGTGGGATGTGCAAGCATGATATCTACTCGTATTAATAGATTAAGCTATTTAACTGGCATAAATGAAGAAAACGATAAATGCACTTGCTCACATAGCTTTATGAGACATAAACAGGCTTGCATGTAGCATTTTGTTTTCAATTGTCCAAATATACGGAACAAGTGTAAGTATAGATGACAGCCTGATTCCTAATATCTACTTCTTACACGCCAACTTTCTTTTCAGAAGGAATATTAAGACACACCTTTGTTCCTCATGATCTAAATTAATCATTGTCCACATGAGAACTCGACTTACCTACCCTACAATACATTAGAGAAGCATCTGTCCCACGTTTGCATATGAGGTGAAGCCCTCCTGCCACCTCTCTCCACCTCCTGAAGAGGACGAAGACATTGTCATTGACTTCGAGTCAACTTAAGGTTCCCGTATGCTATAATTCATTGGATCACTTCAATGTTTTTCCAACTCAACTTTGGTTCTGCTTGATGACTCTGTTAACTCCATGGCTCCATCTTCACAACACCAGACAATTGAGTTTATCTAGACATGAATAAAAAAACTGTGGGGAGTCACGTGCCTGTCTTTGCATAAGTGGTTTAGTTTGGCATTTGTCGAAGGTACTTGAAAACTTACTGCTTTAGTGTGTTACCTATCCTTGTAAGCCGGCTGCGTAAAGCTTGTCCCTAATTGAACATAGTTGAGCTGCTACATCTGTAATGCTCGTTCGCTCTCCTGGGACTCCAACTGAGCAGGCGATCCCAATTCGGTAGACCATTTGCAGACAATCCTGAAGCGTGCTCTTTCTACTTTCGCTTGCATGGCTCTCCACCTCTCGAACTAGAATGGGATCGGTAATTTCTAGGATTCGTCCAGGCAAAGCTTCCTCAACAAAACTATGTAGGTTCAAATTTTCTTTGAATATCTCAGCTGTGGGCCTAAAACCTGTGAACATCTCTAGCAAGAGGATGCCATAACTATAGACATCACCTTCAATAGAAACCACACCACCCATTCCATATTCTGCACATATCAAGAACCACGTATGGTCGAGTTATGAGAAAATAATGAGCACAATCTCATTGTGAAGTTAAAGTTCTGTGAAAATATGCCATCACCAATTTTGCGATGAACAAATTCTTCATTTGAGGGACACAAGGAGACATACCTGGAGCAGCATAACCAATTGTTCCTCTCAAACCAACAGAGCTTATATTTGTGTTTGTGTAAGATGTGGATTCAAGGAGGATTTTTGCCAATCCAAAGTCACCTATATGTCCGACCATCTCAGCATCTAAAAGAACATTACTTGGCTTTAGATCACAATGAATGATGGCACTGTGGCATTGGTTATGAAGATAATCCAATGCAAAAGCAATGCCAATGGAAATTTTTATCCTTTGGATGAGACTCAAATTTTTTGAAGGCCCATTTGCATCAGCAGGCATTGGAGACGGGTGCAACCACTCTTGGAGGCTACCATTGACCATGAACTCATAGACCAAAGCCTTAAAGTCATTCCCAGCATAATCGGTACTTGAGCACACTGTCAATACCTTCAAAAGATTTCGGTGTTTTATATTCTTCAAAACCTCGCACTCAGCTTTGAAGCTCTTCAAAGCACCATGACGCGTTAAATTAAGCACCTTCACAGCAATGTTGGTCCCATTCTCTCGGAGCATCCCCTTGTAAACAGATCCGAAACTGCCAACACCAATCAAATTAGTTGAAGAAAAACTATCGGTCGCTTTAAGGAGAGTTCCATAAGATAAGTTTTTCCAAGTATCAGCTATGGAACTTGAAGTTGGTTCTTTTGTTTTCTTCTTCTTCAACCAACATATATACACACAAACCAGAACAAGAACCACCCCTAGAAGTCCAAAAGTAATAGACAGCACGAGTTTCAATTCATGAACAAATCTTTCCTTCTTGGAGTGTCTAAAGATGCATTTAGGAAGCCGAAATTCCGGGATTCCTCCACAGATTTTGTTGTTTCCGATAACAAAAGTGACACTTGCATTCTTGAAGATACCATTAGTTGGTAGCATGCCTTCAAAATTATTATAGGATAAATCCAGAATTTCTAGGAAGTGATATGCCTTGAAGAACTTCGGAATCTCACCCGATAGATTGTTATTCGAAAGATCCAATATCTCAATGCTTCTTAAAGAGCTAAATGATTGAGGAATGGATCCTTCAAAGTGGTTATCCTTCATTTTTAATCTTACCAATCCAACGCAATAACCTAGAGTGCTTGGAATTTCACCTCCGAACATATTGCTTGAAATGTCCAAAGTCTCTAAATGGTCAATTTGTCCTACATCCGCCGGAAGGGCCCCATTAAAATGGTTGTGAGACAAGTTCAAATAGATGAGAGTTTTAACCGCTAAGAAGATGGAACCGCGGAGATTGTTGTTAGAAAGATCAAGGCTCATCAAACTTTGACACTTATCTAGATGCGAAGGAATATGGCCATGAAAGTGATTCCTATCAAGATATAAAATAGACAATTTCTTCATCTTTTGCAAAGAGGATGGAATCATTCCCGAGAGATTGTTATTGGAGAGTATCAAGACCACCATATTTTGAAGATTTCCCACATTAAACATGATAGCACCTGAAAGAATGGTATTCTGTATCCTCAAGTACTCCAAGTTCACAAGATTGACAATTGATCTAGGAATCTCACCAATTATAGGATTATCGCCCATTATCAGTCTTGTGATGGTAATGGATAAATTACCAATACAATCTGGCAACAGTCCACCAAGTCTATTTTTAGAAAAACTTAAGAGGGTTAGGCTAGAGCTATTGGTTAACGAGCAAAGGAAGCTCAAATCGCCAGATCCCTTGCTTCCAAGGTGGTTAGAGAAAATGGTCAACCGTTGAAGGTTACGCAAACTTCTAAAAGAAGGTACATTCCCTGAGAATTTGTTGCCTCCAAGTTGAAGATTCCGTAGATTTGTGGCATTATTGGGGATCCATAGGGGGATTGATCCAACAAACTGGTTTATGCCAATGCTGAAAAATTCTAAGTTGGGGAGACCAAAGCTGATTGTAATGGGAAGACTTCCATTAATTTGGTTAAGTGCTACATCAAATATTATCAATGAAGATAAATTGTAGAGGGACGGCGGAAGGGCACCTGACAAATAATTTCCCAACAAACTAAGAGTTGTTAATTTGGTCAGTTGGCCTAGAGTCTGAGGAAGAGAGTGACCTAGGTGATTGTTAGCAAGATGAAGCATCTCCAGAGATGATAAGTTCCCAATAGAAGAAGGGACACTTCCTATTAGATTGTTTTGTCCTAAACTGAGAAAATGAAGCTTCACCAATGAACCTATCTCTGGAGGAACTTCTCCACTCAATTGGTTGTTATACAATGTGAATGCAAATAGGTCAAGGCAACGCGATATATTCTTTGGGATTTCACCGGTCAGTGAATTATTGAGTAGTTGTAAAGAAAGAAGACGGTGTAGCTGCCCAATTTGAGGAGGGATTTCATGGTGAAAGCTATTATTATAGAGAAACAATTTCTTTAAAAAGCTGAGATTACCAATGTGAGGAGAGATGGACCCGGAGAGCTTTTGGGAACTCAGGTTCAACATAATGACTCTGTTGTGGTGCCGATGACTGCATGAAACACCGTACCATTGGCAATGGTTGACCGTACTATTCCAGGAACGAAGCACCCCAAGAGGGTCTTCAGTTATCCCATCCTTAAATGCAAGCAGAGCAGATTTGTCGGTTTCATTTGATACCGAGGAGACTCGTATAAAGCACAATGCAATAACAATCACAAAAATGAAGCGACGAAATTGTAGGTCAGCAAGGTTGAAGCCCACGAGTTGCATAACTCAAAGCAGAAGTGAGGGGAAGTGAAGTATAGGGAGATCAAGAAGGAATGAGAGATTTGATGCGTAATTCAGGTGTGGTGCAGCCACCTCATTGACAAGAGATTTATAGAGAGTCGGGATTTTGTAGAGAGCCGCTTGTTTTGGTCTCAAGAATAAAAAAATGGGTAGTGCATTGAAAAAACTAAAAGACAAGAAAGTTGTAAAATTCATCTTAGCATTCTCTCTACGGCAGAATTAACTTCCGACATGAACAAATAGAAATTAATGAAATTGATTTTCCACAACAACCAAATGAAAATTATTCTGGAAGGAGTATACCATGGTTTGCATAAAGTAGACAGACTTGACTTGAGAACAACTTTCTACCCCTTGTTTTGGTTTGAGATCAACTAAAAGCTTGTTTCCAAAGTTTCCAAAAAGTCAGGCTAGAAACCATTTTCTCGTGGATTCGACGATACAACAGATGGAAATCACCACAACATTGTTTTCTATTTTATGCTTTCTGTGCGTATTTCGTATCCGATCGAGGTTTTAACATGCAAAACGAAAATGGTGTGTTGTTTTTTATTTGGTTGATTTGTTTATTCCTTTGCTAGACTTCTTTTTGGTCATCGTAAAAGTGGAGGGCCATCATAAACTGATCCAAGATGCTTTCTCATCGGCCGCGTGCCAGAGTATAGAAATCCCGAGATTTTTGTGTTGTCAACCAAATCAACACATAGAAGTGAGCTAACTGTGGAAAAGATTACGACAACCAATATGCAAAATGGCCACTCTCATTCTATGTTAAGCTTGTGTTAAGAATGGGATGAGGAAACCCAGAGAAAGTATTTATGCTTGGTAAATAAATTATTTCATTAGTATGTTACTAACAAAGTAACATTGTTACTCATAGGATTGAAATAATGCTAATAATCTACTAGGAATTTCTAGTGGTAAAATTATTATTCGGTTCATAAGTTACCACCGTTAAGCAATGCTACTTGCAAAATATGTAACAATTCATAATCTACTACGGAAAAATCACACCTATTTGTAAAAGTGAATGAATGTTCATAATCTACATCAACCTGGTAAATTAGTTAAACAATGAGTGTGTTATTGACAAATACACTTTGGTAGTTGTTAAACTGAAAAAATCATTATTAACATATTCATAATTTATAGTGGTAAAATTACTGTGGTGGTGACTTATTAACTAACAAAGGGGACCGCTTACAAAATTTAAAAACAATTGGTAATCTACTATTGGGATTGAGGATTATAAATTAGTCATTTCATTCATCATATACTAGTAGTTGATCAGACTGATAAGTTCCCAAGAGTTTACTTACTAAAAGGCATTTGAAATTTGCTATCAGTCATTGAAATTTGACGCCATGGAGACTTGCAGAAAGCACAATGGAATGGCAATCGCAAAATGGAGCAATGAAATTGTATGTTTGCAAAACTAAAGCCCGTGAGTTGCTTAGCTCAAAGCAGAAGTGGATTGAATTGTTGTGCAGGCAAATTAAGAAGGAAAGAGTGATTAGATGCATAATTCAGGTGTTGTTTAACCACCTCACTGACAAGAGATTTGCAGAGGGTGAGGATTTTGGGAGAGAGACTCTTGTTTGGGTCTCAAAATTGATTTATCTACATCCACTTGGCATAAGTGAGTGGACAAGTTCGGTGCTAAGCACTCAGATTTATTGATTACCAATCATGATTAAGCCGCAAAATAGGTAGTCATTTATTCCTCTTAGCATTCTCTCTACGTAAGAATTAACTTCGCACACCAAGAAATAAAAATTTAATGAAATTGATTTCTCACAGCAAGCAAATGAAAATTATTACAGGAGTATGTCATGGTTTGCATAAAATAGACAGATTAGTGGTAGGAAGACTCTGAGTCCACCACCACGGCACCACTACCCTGTGTTTTGGTTTGAAAATGACTAAAAAGTTGTTTCCAAAGTTTCCAAGACGTTAGGCTAAAAATGATCAAGCACTTTCTGGCGGGTTCAATGAAAACAATTTCCGAGGATTTTCACTAAATTCATCTATTTTGGAAATTGAAGATGAAAACTTGGCAAATTTTCTTTGACCAAAAGTGGTCAAGATTCTAATTCCACATAGGCCTAGTAGACCACATACGGTGTTTAAGGAGCTTAGTTTCTGCAGTCTAATTGGCAAAAATTTCCCTCTAACTGCCTTTGATTCATGACATCTTTAAAAAAAAAAAAAAATTGCATTTAGATAATTAGGATAGTTGTCCAAAAAATTTTGCATTTGTTATATGATGGTCAATTCAATCATAAACCTTTTAATTATACCATTTTAGTCTCAAGCCTTTTGATGAATTGCCAATTTAGTCATTCCAGCCAATTTTGACCAAAAATCACTAATGTAAGTGTTAGCTATCTTACATGACACAGTCGACATAGACATGGACAATTTTGTAATTTTTTTTTAAAATTTTTTAACTTTTTTCCTTTCATTTTCTTTTTTTTGTTTTGTTTCTTTTTTACTGTTTTTTTTATAAAAATTTTGTAATCAGCGATCCCAACCGGCCACTAAACGACCCTCGCCAGCCGCTTGTGATTGTAACATACAACGCGGAAAATTGAATGTTATTTTCTGTTTGGTTGATTTTTTTCCTTCCCTTCGCTAGACGTCTTTTTAATCATCATTAAAGTAAAGAGCCATGAAGTAAAGGAGAAAAAGTGGAGAAAAAACACAATCCGGCTAGATATATTTTTGAGGAAAGAGAGATTATGTTTTCCTTCATCAGCGGAGAAAAATTCTTTCAATATGTTTCCAATTAGTTGGTTACACATACAAATATCAGCCACCGTTGTTATGATAAAGTGAAGACCGTGGTTTGGAAAATTAAACATTCTTAGTCTTCCTATTGCATCATCGTTTATCTTGCCATCCTCCGCCCGGTCACTCATCTTAGAAATAATGAGAGCACAGCTCTAGATCTAAGTAGTCTAAGGTAGTGTTTGTTTGTGTTCTTATTTTTTGTTCATGAACAAAAATCTTGTTTTTTTTTGTTCTGGGTAACAAAAAAAGAACAGAAACGCGTTTATCTACGTTTTTGCTTCAAATCTATTTTTTTGTTCTTGGGAACAAATTTGAAACAGAAACAAGAAAAAAAACAACTTGTTTCTTGTTTCTGGAATAATTTGGACAAACAAATTTTCTCTCTCTTATTTCTTTTCTTCTTCTTTTTTCTTAGGCCGGTCGCCGGCCTCGGCCATGACCGGTGACCAGCCGTCGAGGATCGGTGACTTCGCCAGAGTGTCGCCCACCCCCGGCGAGGCCGAGCCTTACCGGTGGCTGGGCGAGCTCGGGCTCGCCCAAATCCAGCGAGGCCGAGCTCGCCCGGCCACCAATCGCCTAGCGGTGGTTCGATGAGGTGAGCTCGCCCAACCAAGGCGAGGCAGCTGGCCCTCGTCGGCTGGTCGTCGGCCATGGCCGAGGCCGCGACCGACTAAAAGAAGAAAAGAAGAAAAAAAGGAAAAAGGAAAAATTAAAAAATTAAAATAAACAAAAAAAGAATACAAATTCACCAAACGTGTTTTGGTCCTTTTTTTATTCCCGGAACAAGTTTACCAAACGCATTTTTCTGGTCAAAAATTATTCTTCGGAACATAAATAGTTTTTCTATTTTTGTTCTCTAGAACAATTTTTGAACAGAAATATAAACAAACGCACCCTAACTTTACAAGAACTCAGAAATTCAGCTTCGTTTGTTGGCGTTAAGGAAGGACATGTGTTCAGATGGGGCCTTATAATCGACATCAAACTTCTCGAAACACTAAGAAACAGAAGGGAAGCGCGTATTGAAAAATTAGAAAAGCAAGTGATGAAGGTCTATGTGAAAGCTTGACCTTTTCCTTCTATCGGACAAGGTTATACTACTTTGGCCGATTCAATTGATCTATAGTGATGCTCCCACTTTTCTTGTAGGAAAAGGACATGAGATCTTTTAACTAATATCCTGATAATCAACTTGTTGGACAAAATACTTCAAATTGGGAAGAAATGCAATTAGACTTTGAGGCGTAATAATACTCTTTGCAAGAAATTATTTGCCCCACAAAAATCCTACAAGGTACAATATAGTCTCAAATGAGAATACAAAAATAGCAATTATGTAGCAATTCTGGTGTATATCCAAAAATTCTCAAAGGGAAACAATTGAAAGAAGGTTGTATTTTAGAAAGAAAATTTGACAACACTTGATGATGATTGATATTAAAAACTGATGTACTTATCTCAACATTTTGAACAGAAGCAAACCTTTGAAAAATGTTGCGAAGTGAACAGATACATTCTTTGAAGATACGATGGAAAGACTCATTGAAAATTCATAATAAAAAATAATAATTTTTTATATTCCGAATTTTATATACAAACTTTCAAAGGTTGTGAGACACCCCAAAAAAAAAAAAATAGTAAAATAACCGCACGAAAAAAAATAAATGAGGATTAGTGCTAAAAATGTAAAGTGTACCTATAATGACGCACCCGTATGTGATATTGCGGAGTCTAACCCGTAGTTCATTTCATTCATTTGAACAAATTAGTAGACATCAATACTTATATACTATGTAGCACCGACACGGACACGCGACACGCAACACAACATGACACGACACAACACGCCAACACGTCATTTCTCAAAAAATAAAGAATTCCGACACGTTCCGACACGTTATATATTAATATATATTTTATATATGAATACAAAATAATAATAATAATAATAATAATAATAATAATAATAATAATAATAATAATAATAATAATAATAATAATAATAATAATAATAAAAAGAGCATTGAATTAATTTATACTAAAAATATTAATCCAACATTTGTTAATATCATTCATTGTTTTAATTTGATAGAGATTAAATGAGAAATTCAAAAATTGCAAACACAAAAGAGTAAATTTGAAGGAACATGTCTTATTTTTTTACACTTGTTGGAGATTAGTGAGATTTTTTATAGTTTCTTAGATAGAGTTCAGAGTTCATGATATAGATTGGCCTGGAGCTCATCTACAAAACAAGGTTCAAATAAAATGAAAATCTAGGATAAAAACTCTCGAAGTACAACCAAAAGAAAAAGAAATAACTAAATTTGCCATGGAAAATGTGAGAGATAATTCACAATCCAATGACATAGACCAAAAGAGATAACTCTGTGGAAGACAAAAAGAAGCAAAAAAAAATTAAAAAAATCACAACTTCAAGTCGGAGCGACGCCGGCGAGAAGAAGGGCGTTCCATCGTCACTCACGGGAAGGTCAAAACTTGTAAATGAGAAACTTAAGAGTGAGAATTTTCTTCTTTCCCCTTTATTTTTGTTATTTTCATTATTTTTTCATATTTTTATATTTTGAGCCCTCAAGTATTAAAAATTATTAAAATTGACCCCGTGCGTGTCGGAATTTCGGACTTGCGTGTCGGGAAGAGCTGACCACGTGTCAGAACGTGTCAGAGCGTGTCGGAGTGTTGGACACGACATAAAGGCTTCCGGAGAGTGAAGCGGTTCACCTACTTTCAACTTTCCTATGTGGGATAGGAAAAAACACTAATTTATTTGTTTTATAAACAAACAACCAACACAACCTTGGGCAGATTGGTGGTTAGCATAAAGTAGACAAATTAGTGGCAAATTGACTTGAGTCCACCTCTACTATCTCATGTTTAGGTTTGAGACCAGCTAATAAGTTGCTTCCAAAGTTTTTAGAAAGTCAAGCTAAAAATGAGAAAACACCTTCCCCTGAATTCAAATAAAAACAATTTTTAACAATTTTTACCAAACACACTAACCTTGGAAATTGAAAATGAAAAACAAACTTTTCTTTAACCAAACAAGGCTGGGGATTTTGATTCCACCTAAGCCTAGTAGACCATGTTTAGTTTTCGAGGATTACATTCTTCGTTGCAAGAAAATAACACGGTATCTTTTAACTAATTTCATAATAATCAACCTTAGCCAGATCAGTGATTTGCATAAAGTAAACAAATTAAGGAGAGATTGACTTGAGTCCACCACTACTCTCCCCATATTTTGGTTTGAGACCAACTGATAAGTTGTTTGCAAAGTATTCTGTAAGTTGGGCTAAATAAAAGAAAACCCCTTCCCCTAGATTCAAATGAAAACAATTTCTAAGAACTTTTATCAAATACACTAATCTTGGAAATTGAAAACGGAAAACCAATGACTTTTCTTTAACCAAAATAGGCCCGAGATTTTGATTTCCCATAAGCCTATTAGACCACCTTTGGCTTTGAAAAAGCTTGGTTTTGGCAATCTATTCAAAAGAAATTCCTCCTACTGGCCTTCAATTTATGAGATCTTTTAAGAAGATTATTCTTCTAGATAATCCAACTTAAAGAAAGTGTCCTACCACTACTCTAAAGTGCACAACGATTGTTCGGACATATCTTCAACATCATATAACACAACATGATATGAGAGGTGAAATTACCATACTTAGGTCCACATCACTTGAACCGATTTTCTTTTGAATGGTGCAAGAGAAGAAAATCACTGCAACATTCTTTTCTATTCTATGTTGAGATCTACATATGAGTTGTGTTAGAAAGTTCCATATCGGAGAATTGGTACAGTTTGGAATAGTAAATGTATCATAGTTGGCCTATAACTTGTTGATTTAAGCTTTTGAGTAAGGATAAGTCCAATTAGATATATTGACAAGCTTGAACTTAAGCTCTCCCTTGGTGATCTCCTTGCGTGAATGTATCAAGCTTTTGTTGCACTCTCAGTAAATGGTTTAGAGCCAATGGTAGATCATGTGTTCTAGTATTTGGTGAAAATCATTAGGAATGAATATGTTCACCAACCCAATTTTCAGGCGGTGGGCATTGTGGTGTAACAGCATGGGCCCAATGGCAAACTTCATCGTTCACTCTAGAGAAAGAGATCAAGGATGAAATTGGGCGTTGATGGAAATTCAAGTTGAGATAACTTGATGCAAAAGGATATTTAGATTAAGGGGCAGCAAAACTAACATTGAGCTCATGCTTGAGGGGGAGATTGTTGAAATGTACGTGTGAGTTATGTCAGAAAGTCTCACATTGGAATATTGGTGTTATATGGCACAATTAGTATAACATAACTCATTAATTTAAACTTTTGATTAAATGCGAGTCCAATTGAATATGTTAATGGACTCAAACTTGAGCTACCTCTCGACGATTTCTCCTAGTAGAGATATCGGATTTCTGCTGCATGCTTCTAACATTTTATACTTTCTATGTCGATTCCATATGTCTAAGTATCCATGGTTTTGAGTACTGTGAGTGCTGCTCAGAAGGCCTTCGTGATGTTGTTGGTTCATTAATCCTCTCCCTACGTGTCTCGGATCGGTCCTTATGAGCCCCAGCGGCCCGGCCCGTAAACATATTGTGGTGTTCTGATGTCCGTTCAGGGCCATTTAGTGCGCAAATTGGAGCTTGAAACTTGCTGTCCAGACAAAACGGCCTCGATTTGGCCTCATAAAAGGCCTCGAACGGTCCAGAATCATCGCCTTCACGTGTTTTCGCATCGTTTGCATATCATTTCAGTGTTTGTATCACATTTTAATGTAAATTCTAGCTTCGTGTTTGATTTCTTATCTCATGACATGCATTTAGTATAGTTTAGATTTCAAATTATATTTATCATGAAGAGAAATAAAAAAGACAAAAAAAAGTATAAATGAAATTTTTTTTTCTAAAATGCATATAGATAAAAGTTGCATATGAGAACTTAGTTTAAGTCGAGCTTAGTTTTATATTATATGGTATGATATCTCATTTCCATCATCTAGTTTAGAAAATATGCATTCCTTAGTCTTGGTTTATCACACTTAAATTTTACGCATAGTTCATGGGATCCTATCCCCGCATCTTAATGACAAATCGATGTTAAATTTTTTTTCCCAATATGGCTCAGGTTTTTCTTTCCACAATTTATTTGTGACGACGTTATTGTACTTATTAGATTATTGCCTTTTTGATTCATTAGAAGAGTATCATTTTTAGTTGGCACTCAATTGACTAATTGAAAATTTATACAACTCGGGTAATTGGAAAAAAAAGTTATAACATTCAAGTGATTGGAAAAATAAATTATAACACTTAAGTGAACGTCGTATGAGAATTACGGCACTTGTGATATCATTTCTCCCCAAGAAAACAAATTACCTTCTCCCCCTCTGCCATTATCCACCAAGTAGATCTAGTTTGTAGGAGACAAAAAAAAAATTAGAATAGATTTTTTTTTTGTCGGAAATACTATTTTCTTTCATTCATTAAGTACGAGCATTACAAGAAGTCAGTGGGTAAAATTCCGCACATAAAATTTCTGAGAGAGCAGGATGAGGAACGATATGCCAATGTTGAGGTGGGGATTTAGCTCTATGCATCTTCACGATTAAATCTACTGCCTTATTTGCTTCCCGCGTGCAGTGTACCAGTTTCGTCGATTTGGAATTGAATAGAAGGGTTTTGCATTGTTCTACAATGGGCTTCACGTTCCATGGAGGTTCGGCCCTGCCCGCGATGCTTTGTGCTGCTGTTGAACAGTCTGTTTCACAGACCACTTCTCCTTGCTGTACTTGATCGAACACTTCTTTTCCACGTGCAGCTTTTCTCTGAACTGCATAAACTCCAACCCATGCAAAATCGATAGGGTTTCGATTTGAACAAGGGAGGAGGCTCGTACTTGTCGCACAAAGCCATCGATGAGTTGCCCAGCTGGATCTCGTAAGATTCCGGCGAATGAGCCTACCGATTCGCCTTGTACCCAGGAGCCGTCAATGTTGAGTTTCATCCTTCCTTCCTCCGGCGGTCTCCATCTCCTCTGTAAGTGCTGGTCTGTGGGTTTTCCATCCTCTGTTTTGTGCTGCCATATGCTGAAATTGTGGAGATGTGCTTGCGCTAGATCCACTATGATGTTCGGATTCAGTTGCTTTTCTCTGAAGATCGAGTTATTTCGGGCTTTCCAAATGAACCATAGCACTGTTGCCACCAACTCTTTCTCAGGTAGGTCTCTGTCACCTGCAAAACTCTCCAATAGCCATTTATCAAATCGAGTTATGAAGTTAGGTTTCTAGTTAAGATTGATCCGTGGATCCATCCATATGTTCTTTGTCCATTTGCAGAGGAGGAACAAGTGTTCAGTGGTCTTTGGATGTGTGTTGCAGAGTGAGCAAATTGGGTCAGGTAACACTTTCCGTTTGTATAGATTATCTCTTGTCGGGATTGCATTATGGCAAATGGTCCATATAAAGATGCACATCTTAGGGGGAATAGATAAACTCCATATCTTTGTCCACAATGTCTGGGGAGGTTGAAATGATGTTGAGGCTCTGTGATGTTCTACATCGTTGGTTTGTGCACATACTTTGTTATGTCCACTTTTAATCATATATTTCCCTGCCCAGTTACCCTTCCACACTAGGGTATCTTTCTTATTCGGGCTTAATGGGATGGCTAGAATTTCATTTGCTATTCTGTTCTCAAATAGGTTTAGCACCTCAGTTTCTTTCCATCCCCTATTTCCATCATTTATAAGTTCAGCCACAGTTATGGGGTCGTCTTTATTTGCCGGGCCACCTATCACTCCAGATTCCAGCCATTTATCCTCTCATATTTTAATTTGCTTGCCATCACCTACTCTCCATTGTACCTCCTTTTCAATAGCTTCTCTTCCCCACCAAAATGCTTTCCAACCCCATGATGGACGCTGCCATTTTCTTGCCTTCCATATATCTTCATTTGGAAAATACACTCCTTTGAAAATGTTGCTCCATAAGGCTGTGGGACATTGAGATAACTTCTAGGCTTGTTTTCCCAACATTGCTTTGTTAAACTTTATTAAATCTCTAAATCCTAACCCCCCTTCATCCTTCCTCGTTTTCAATACTTCCAATTTCTTCCAGTGCAACCCACTGCTGGTATCATTTTGTTTCCATCAAAAAGATGCGATTCTTCTTTCAATTGCTTTACATGGAGAGGGGTACTTTGAAGATTGACATGGCATATTGAGGAAGGGCTTGTACAACACTTTTAATCAGCATTTCTTTACCTGCTTGGGACAGAATTTTCTCTTTCCAACCTTCCATTTTCATGTTTACTCTAGCTAAGATCCAGTCAAACATCTCTTTTTTTTAGCGGCCCCAATCCGTAGGAATGTCAAGATATTTCCCTGTTTTGTCTATGATTGGGACTCTAAGTTCATGTGCCAAATTTTGTTTCAGATTCATAGGGCAGCTGCTACTGAAACTCACTCTTGATTTATTGAGGTTGATTGCTTGGCCCATAGCATAATAATACCGGTTAAGGATAGCCGCTAGGTTTTGGCATTCTGAGATAGTCCCATCCAAGAAGAAAATGGAATCATCGGTAAAGAGAAGATGTGAGAGGGTAGGGCAATGTGTATTCAATGTTATCCCTTTTAAGCTCCCGTCTTCCATAGCCTTGTGCATCAGCCATGATAGAACATTTGACACTAGTATAAACAAATAAGGTGAAAGAGGATCACTTTGCCTTAATCTCTAGGATGGTATGAAATAGTTCATAAGCTCCCCATTTACCTTCACACTAAAAGTGACTGTTGAGACGCGCTGCATTATCAGCCCTACCCACCTTGAATCAAATCCCAATTTCAGCAACCATTCCTTCAAAAAATCCCACTCTACTCTGTCGTACGCTTTTTGCATGTCTAATTTCAGAATAGCTTGAAACTTCTTTCTTCTTTTCTTAATTCTGAGCTGATGGATAACTTCTTGAACTATTAAAATATTGTCTTGAATTTGCCGCCCTTGCACAAAAGCACTTTGTTCAGGAGTAATAATTTCTGGGAGCCATCTCTTCAGCCTATTTGCCAACACTTTAGCAATGATTTTATAGCTGAAATTACATAGGCTAATAGGTCTAAATTGGTTTATACTTTCTGGATTTTTGACCTTCGGTATTAGGGAAATGTGGGTTTGATTTAGGATGGGATCAAGATTACCTGTCTCAAAGAAGAGCTGTACTAGCTGAAAAACTTCCTGCTTTAGTTCCTCCCAATAATGCTGATAAAATTGCCCGTTTAACCCATTGGGCCTTGGAGCTTTGAGTGCACCCATTTGGAAGACTGCCGCTTCTACTTCTTCAATTGTCACAGCTTTCATTAGATATGTGTTCATTTCCTCATTGACTGGTCTGGGACATTGATCTAGGACTGGCTGAAAATTCTTCGGGCCCATGGGAACATAAAGTGTTTGATAAAAGTCACTAATGTGTTGCTTAAGCATATTCGGCTCCCTGCACCATGTGTCTTCATTTAGCTTCAGCATTGTGATTCTGTTCTGCTGCCTTCTTTGCACTGTTGTGGCGTGAAAATACTTTGTGTTTTTGTCTCCCCATTTAAGCCAATTTATGCGTGCCCTGAGCCCCCGATACTTTTCCTCCATTTTCTATAGAATTTCAATTTGATCCACAATCTTTTGATATTCCTCCTTGCTGTAACTTTCTGGATGTCTATTAGTAAGCTCTGTTAATCTTCTCTTTAGCTCTCTTATGCGAATGGCAGCATTTGGGAACTTGTCTTTGCTCCATTTTGCTAGTTCTTTCGAGACTTCGTGCACTTTGTCTAAAAAACTGTTTTCATTGAGGAGATTACTATCCCATGTTCACTTGATAATCTCCTTACATTCTGCTTCTTTCATCCAATAAGCTTCAAACCTAAATTGATTATTCCGCTTCTGACTTTTTGGGTGCAACTCTAGTAGAAGTGGGCTATGGTCCAAGCCAACAGCTGGGAGAGCTTAAACTTAAGCATTTGGAAAGGTCACCCGCTAGTCCATGGTACATAAAACTCGATCTAATTTTTTTTTTAACCAACTCCTCCCCTGCTCTGTTGTTTATCCAAGTATAGGCACATCCTTTGTTGTCGATATCCAGTAGGGAACAATCATTCAAGAGTTCGCGGAACGCTGCCATTCGGTTGTAATCTACTGCCCTTTTCCCTACCTTCTCCCAAGCATGTAATATTTCGTTGAAATCCCCCATACAAATCCATGGAAGAAGGTTTTGTGAATGAATTTGCCGTAGTTTATGCCATAAGAGTATCCTCTCCTCGTAATTAGTAAGAGCATAGAGAAAGGTTATTCTCATAAGACAGCCACTTGTCTGATTAGTGCATTCAACATCTAAGACAGATTTGTTGCTGGAATTCACTCTAACATCCACCTCTTCACTCCACATAAGTACTAAACCTCTTGCAATACTTTCTGGATTCTCTATAATACGGTTTGGGAATTTTAGGCATTTTATTATACCCTCTACCATCGACTTATTGTTCTTAGTTTCCATTAAAAATAACAGATTAGGCCTTTCAAGAGCAACTAATGCTCTCAGCTCTTGGAACGTCAGGGGGTTGCCCAGCCCCTAACAGTTCCAACTTATAATCTTCATGACATCTTCGGTGGCTTATTAGGGGTAGCCACCAAAGCCCAATCATTTCCTTCATTTACTATCTGAACAGGTGTTTCTAGCAGCTCCATATCATCGATGAGTAAAATGGCATTTTCTGCTGATCTTTTTTGTCTTTTGGTTTTCTGGGTCTTCGAAGTTTTTTTACTTTTGCTGTCCTTAGTCAGAAAGTGTGCTTTAGGTGAGTCAATGCTCATAATTTGTTTCCCTTTATCTTTTTTGCTTTGGTCCATAGTCAGGCCTTCAATCAAATAGTTAGAAGAATAACAATCTGCCCTTTTCTTGTTACGAATATTGGTAGCCCGTATCTCGGAGACGTTTCTCATCTCTCTATCCATTTCATTTTCTGTTGCAGGTGTCTCAGGGATGACCTCTTCAGCATTAGAATTTGTCTTTAATTTGTCATCAAAAGTTTCCCAATGAGGGCTGTGATCACGTACTTTCACCTTTAGCCAAAGTCCATACTTCCCTGCCTTATTTTCTGCCCATTTAGTTTGATCATAGGGAATTTCCTCACAATTTGTGGCATAATGACCGATTCGCCCACATGAGTAGCAATAATGTGGAAGTCATTCATACTTAAATTCCACCCATAACTTCTTATTCCCTATGTCTAAAATAGCCCATGATTTCAAAGGTGAATTCAAATCCAGTTCTACTCTCACATTTCCTGCTTTGTTTGGACCATTTCCTTTTGCCTCCATGTGAATTTCAACAACTCGTCCCACTCTCTGAGCCAAATCAGCAACCATGTCTTCTCTAAATCATCTTTGAGGTATTCCTCCCATTTGAACCCAGAAATCACAGCAAGAATAATTATAATAGTGCTCTGGGATCTTTGGTTTGCATTGTTTTAGAACTAGAAGGTTACTCGCAAAAGACCATGGACTCGTTTTTAGGATTCTATCTTTCTCTTCCTCATATTAGAAAACAAAGGAGAATAAGCCTGGCTCTTTTTGTATACAAGCAACTGATTCTGTTTTACATGCCTTCTTCATCGTGTTGGTGAAGGTTGGAAAGTTAACATTAGGTTTGGAGAATAGTTTGCCAAATAGAGTAAGATTACATTCCTGCCTTTTGGTAAGCGAAATTTCTGTTAAGACCTCAACCACATCACTAGCTGACCATAGATCGCCCAAGCTTTTACACAGTGCAGCTAATCTTAAGTCGTTTTCGTTCTCACCTTCCATTTCACCGTTTTCCAGGTTGTCTCGCTGCCCTTGGTTTACACCTAGTCAGAGTCTGGGACGCTATTCTCTGCTTATTTAGAGTAGAGAGCCGATGCCACTTGTCTTGATTTACTCAGAATACCATACTGGGTTTCACAATAGAGGCAAAGGTTGGGGAAATTGCTGGGTTTTCTTATAGGTATTGGTAATACTGGATATCGGTTTGGAATTAGATTGACGGGGGCTCTGTTGAACTGGTCTGGGAGAACTTAAATCAAAGGAAAAGGGTCTCTGTAGAACTAGATTGGGAGGACTGAGAATGGTGATTCTAGCATCTATAAGAAGAAATCGTGAAGACCATGGTGGTATATAAAGGAAAGGGTGTAGATTCGTATATGGGTTTTTGGTTTTTCTAAACGAGAAGCTGGGAAAAGAAAGGGTTAGGGTTCTGAAATCAACATACCAAATTTGAAGTGCTCGTAAGGCCATCTGGTGTGAGCTACAACTCCAGCATCATGGTGGTTGCTAGGATCGATTTGCACGAATAGCCATTGCAGAAAGAAGGGTAGACTCTACCCTAATGGAGAGAGAGGAGCTCTCGGGGAGAGAGAGTGAGTGGCTTCTGGTGAAAAGAAAATTAGAATAGATGAGATCGTCCAATTTAGAAACCATTTTAGATTTACATAACCAAGATTCTATGGGCTTTCGAGGCACGATACGATGAATGGACGTCAAAACGTGCTCAAAGCAATGAAAGCTACTTGAGGATGAGAATATGGAACAATTTGTCAACTAATCTCCCACAACAAGGCACAACTTTCTAACTTTCTAAAGCTTGTTTAACATAACCGATGTCCATAAAAATGAGGAGAGATCAGCTAAATTTGCCTCACTTCAACTTATACACAGATGTCAATAAGAGATCCTCAACAGCCAGCCTTCCCACTCAAGTATAACTTATATCATCAACGTGAGTACCAATAAGTCCTTTCTAAGAACGTTTCTCTTCATCAATCCTGCGGTTTTCTAATTCAAAACAATTGATGAATCCAATTTTTACCCGCATCTGCTTACAATCACCTGCCATGCGTAGGCAAATGACCATTCCTCTCTCTGGTACTATCATCATCCAGTCCGTTCCCCTCCATACACACAAGTCATTGTTGTCCACACTCACTTCTGAGCTGGCATTGCCGCTTGTTGCAAGTAGAGTCTGACACACTAACTGTCCTACTTCTTGTAGGCTCGAATCTCCCGCTCTACATGGATGGAGCAGGAATAAGTCTTCAATGGTCGCAAATTCCCAGGAATGCTTCGCCTTATGTCCGGGATTGTGTTGAGAATAACATCCACCCAATCAATACATTGCCCTGAGTAGTCAGCGACATTAAAAGCGAAGAGAGAGAGAGAGAGAGAGAGAGAGAGAGAGAGAGAGAGAGAGAGAGATAGTGGAGTAACCAGGTCAACCAGTATAAATGTTAGACTGACACAACATTTATGCAAAAGAAGAAAAAGCAAAATACTATATGCCTTATAGCCATATTTAAGGAATTCTTAGATATATGTTTGCCCAAAGTCTGAGCTATCTGGGGAAGAAGCCAACTTTCTAGGCATGTTATTGTGAGGAGAATGTCTATCTTCTTGCTTGGATGGCACTAGTTTCCTCATGTTCATTACCCTTTCCACCATTTTCGTTCCAATCAAAACAGTGCTCACGTTGTCATTTATTCTAGGATGCCCACGACTCACTGCAGGAACAGATCTTCCACTTGTATGAAGGACACTGGCAGGACACCCTCTCAAAGTGAGCACGATTGCCTTCCTTATCTTGTCGTTGGGTTAGGCCCAAAAGAATAAGATCAAGAACTAGGCGCTCCAAGCCTACACCTAGTAGCTGAAAGCACCTTTCCGGGAGAGATGTTTGCCAATTTGGAGGAGCATCAAGTGAGAAACCCAACATCTTTGAAGGTTTCCATTGTCTCGATTTCACTGTAGGGGAAGTTCCCTGCGATGTCACATGATTTATTGATGTCGTTGAAGTAGATTTGGCTACAGTAGAGGACGATGATTTTGGTTTTTTTTTTTTTTCCTTTCCTTATTTTTTTGTGGAGGGGGGGGATAGAGTGGTCAGCGAGTTGGTGATGCTAGTTTTGGCGGGTGAACACTGAAGTGCCTGTAGGCTTAGTAGCAGCAAACGGAGAACTTGATGGGCAAAGGTTGATTGACTTGAATACAAGGTCGGATGAGAGGTTGGTGTTGAAGGTCTTGAGGCCCGTTTGGTTTGGCTACGGGGAAATGGGTTTTGGGAAATTGTAAATACCTTTGAGATAAAAAGGATTTTCCGAAATGTTACACCATTTGGTAAATTCTATCTTCAAATAGTATTGTTAAATAGCTTTAATATAAGTACCATTTGGTAAAATCCACATTTATAAAGGGGTTTTGCCTTTTTTTTTTTTTTTTTAAAGTCTGAAAACTAAATCCGGCATAGATTGGCCGCCAGCTAACCATCGGACAACTACCGAATGGCCTAGTCTAGCAATTGGGAGGCCAAATTTGGCCGTCGGGCTACCTGAGGTCACTTGAACCTCTTACACCACCTAGGTCTGCGTGACCTTAGGCGTTGTCACTTGAGGTCATGCGAACCCAAATTGGCGGTGTCGCTTGAGTCACGAGTTGCCCCACCCCAAGTGATGGTCGCCAAGGACACGAGACCCCTAAGCGGTGGTAATGGTTGTCGGAGAAGCCCGACTCTTAGGCAATAGATCGAGAAGACTAACGGTTGTGATAAGTAGTGAAAATAATGAATAGGGACAGATGAGCAGTAACTTGCATTTTCAAAATGCCAAAAATTCAAAGTAAGTTTGAATCTACATTGGGCTTTCAGCATAAAAAATGCTAACATTTGGTTAATGAACTTCCAAAAATGCTTGTCAAACACCTAATATTTCCCCTAAGGCACTTTGGGGGCCCAAAACCCTTTGAGAAAGCTGAACCAAATGGGGCTTTAAAGGTAGATATGTTAAAATGGTTCATGGACCAATTTTTGGACTCATGTCTTATTTATATAAGTTGTATGTGGATTAGAGACTTTAAAAAACCCAACTAAAACTTGATCCAAAAAGTGAGTATGATTTAAATAGGTCAAAAATGGGTCAAAAGCGTGACCCATTTTTGACCCATTTAAAATATCAAGTGGTTCACTTGAACAAAAGTGAGGTGCAGGGAGGTCGTCCATTTTCTTTTGGTGACCTAAAGCTTCGCGAATGTTAGGGTGGTTGAGGGTGCCATGGTGGAGATGGCGATAGGGAGTTGACAACGGCCATAGGCGAGCTCTGCCTAGCTAGAATTGTTGATACTTGATTTTTAATCAACGTGTTATGAAGTTAAAAAAATTGAGATTTGTGTTTCTGATTGCAATAGAGTTTGTATCTCGACAAAAAAGTGTTGTTTTTCATTTCATTCTCTTATATTGTTCCTTTTAAGCAATTTTCAAGCCATTTTTTTATAGAAAAAATCGAAAAGTCAAATGGTTGATTTTAGGGTTGACTTTTGGTCAACCTTTAACCAAAATTTAATCCCAGGTGAAAAATTGGTTTTACATCTAAAAATATGTCATTTAATTTTAATTTCACTTTTATCAAACCAATTCCTCAAAAATTCAAGGATTTGACTAAGAAATCGACATTTTAGGAAAAGTTAACTAATATGTTGATTTTTGGTCAAATCTTGAACCAAAAAAATTGAAAAAATGGAAAATCCCTAAAAATACTTCTTTTAGTATCACTTTGACTTGTATGTTGAAAATTTCACCAAAATCAATTAAGAATTTTGTTTTTCGAATTTTTCAGTTTTAGGTTCTAAATCGATCAAAATCAAATTACTTTCATTATAGTGATAATTAAATTTAGTTCTTTCTTCAACATTTGGTTTAGAAACTATTTTCAATTTTCTAATGAATTCAATTTCATGAATTGTCCTGTCAAAATAAAAATTGCCGTTTTAATCCCTAATTATGGGACCAAAATCAATCATTCATAACTTACGAACATACAATTGTTCTTTACTCAGTTTCTTAAGATAAATCCAAATCCAAAATTGATTTTGGAAAATTCACGTAAGAACTTCTTGATTTGAAGAGTTTTATTCTTTCAAGTATAAAAAAGTCAAGCAATTAAGCTTCAATGGACAAATTTTGAATTGACCTATTTAAGGTTATGATTTAATTTCATAAATTTAGGTTCAATTTTGATATTAAACATAAATTCATTTTTGACATGAGTTTGAGCATTTCAATTCGAGGCTAATTTGAATGCAATTAGTGATCTTACGCATGGGTGGTAATTTAAATAGGGTAATTGTGGTACTAATTGAATTCAATCTCAATCGATTTGCAATTTTATCTATTGAATTGTAAATTTGATCCTTTAAGCCCTTTAGGCTCAATTCAAAGCACCCATAGTTTTGACCCGTTGTTATTCATGATAATCATTCAATTAAGTTAATAATAGACCCCTAGATTGCATTCACAAAGTTTGATTGACTTAATTGAATCATAATCGGGTAATTTCTTCTCAAATAAGATAAATTTTCTTTTCAATTTGATCCTTTAGGAACCAAATTGCATAAACTTTGAATCCACAAGGGTCCCAAGCGAGCAAAATAGCTAGAATCAGACCAAAGATCAAAAACTAGCTGAACATGAGTGAAACGGTCTGACCGATTTAACCGGCTACTAGCGGTGCTGACCGGTTCAACGGCTTGCCGGTCAGTTCTGGACCTTCGACAATTGGTTTCGGAATCCTCCTCATGTCAATTTCACTTCTGCATCTTTAATTTCTTGAAATTTTGCAGATTGGTCCTCGAATTTTATAAAATTGCAATTTAACCCCTAATTGGACATTTTGACGCAATTCTTGATTTTGGCTTAAGTTTTTGCAAATCAAACCTATTAAATGATTGAAGCCTCCCATTCTGGTTCATCAATGCACGTTGCTGGGGGCAATGGAATAAGCACACACCATATGCGAAAATAACGAACAGAAAAATGGAACATGATAATTTCAATATGAGTAGGCCGAACGGAGCTCAATCTGAGTTAACACTTGCAATGAACAGTTCAAAAAGCTATAGTCGAGTCAACGTTGAAGGTGCCAACACCAACGCAGACCAAGAGAGCGATACCTATGAGGAGGAAAGAGGCTTGGAGATGGTTGCCTTCTCCATCTTTCATGCTGCTGATTAGGGATGTAAATGGTTCGGTTCGGTTTGGTCTTCTTGAAAAATCAAACCGAACCGAACCGATAAGGAATTTATTGAACCAAACTGAAATCGAACTGAACCCAAATCTCGGTTCGGTTCGGTTGTTTTTCGATTTTTACTTTTATGTTTGTATTTCTCCCCACATACACCCCTTTCTATAAATTTTTTATTTTTTAAATCGATTTTGTAATTATTTTTATTTTTCTTTCTTTTGCTTCTTCTTCCTCTTCATTGGCCACCATTGGCCAATGAAGAAGAAAAAAAAAAGAAAAATTCAAAAATTTTAAAAATGATTTTAAAAAATGAAAAAAATAGAAGAAGGAAAACTTTAGATTTTATTGGTTTGGTTTGGTTTGGTCAACCAAACCAATAACCAATAAAAACTAAATGATTTGATAAGTTTTGATTTTTAATGAGAACCAAACAAAATGATAGATCATACGAAACTAAAGCTTTTAGAAGCCATGTTTCCCAGAAGATTTCCAATTGTCGGGGCTTTTCAATCAAAAAATGGCCGTAAATGGAATTTTCTATAGAGAAAAATGGAATTTTTTCTGTCGAATCTTTGTTTTCTTGTTTTGCCTAGCCTTCAGGGTGCTAGGATCTCCAAAATTATGGGTTGTATGGAACTAAAGCTTTTGGAAGCCATGTTTCTTAGCAGATTTTCAATTGTCGAGGTTTTTCAGGCAAAAAAATGGCCGGAAAGGGAATTTTATACGGAGAAAAAGGGAATTTTCTCTGTGGAATCTTCTTTGTCCTGTTTTGCCTAGCCTTCACGGTGTTGGGATCTCCAAAATGGTGGGTTATGGGGAACTAAAGCTTTTGGAAGCCGTGTGTCCCAGCAGATTTCCAATTGTTGGGGCTTTTCAAGTAAAAAATGGCCGGAAAGCGAATTTTCTATGGAGATTAAGGGAATTTTCTCTATCGAATGTTTGTTCTCTTGTTTCGCCCAGCATTCAAGGTGCTTGGAACTCCAAAATGACGGGTTGTGTGGAACTAAAGTATTTAGGAACTATGTTTCGTAGAAGATTTACAAATGTCGAGGTTTTTGAGGCAAAAAATAGCTGGAAAGGGAATTTTCTATGGAGAAAAAGGGAGTTGTCTCTATGGAATTTTCGTTCTCTTGTTTCACCTAGCTTTCAAGGTGCTTGGAACTTTGAAATGATGGGTCGTACAGAGCTAAAGCATTTGGAAGCCATGTTTCCCAGCACATTTCCAACTATTGAGGTTTTTCATACAAAAAAAGGCCGGAAATGAGATTTTTTATGGAGTAAAAGAGAATTTTCTCTATGGAATCTTTGTTCTCTTGTTTCACTTGGCCTTTAAAGTGTTGGGATCTCCAAAATGATGAGTTGTATAGAACTACAAGTTTTTGAAGCCATGTTTTCTAGCAAATTTCCAACTATCGGGGCTTTCAGGCAAAAAATGGCTTGAAAGGGAATTTTCTATCGAGAAAAATGGAATTTTTTCTATGGAATTTTTGTTCTCTTGTTTTGCTTGGCCTTCAGGGTGCTGGGATCTCCAAACTGATGGGTTGTATGGAACTAAAGTTTTTGGAAGCCATGTTTCCCAACACATTTCCAATTGTTGAGGTTTTTCATGCAAAAAAAGGCTGGAAAGGAGATTTTTTATGGAGTAAAATGGAATTTTCTCTATGGAATCTTTGTTCTCTTATTTTGCCTAACCTTTAGGGTGCTGAGAACTCCAAAATGATGGGTTGTACGGAACTAAAGCTTTTTGAAGCCATGTTTCCCAGCATATTTCCAACTGTCTAGGCTTTCAGGCAAAAAATGGCTTGAAAGGGAATTTTCTCTATGGAATTTTCGTTCTCTTGTTTTTCTTGATCTTCAGGGTGCTGGGATCTCCAAAATGATGGGTCATACGGAACTAAAGCTTTTGGAAGCCATGTTTTCCAGAAGATTTCTAACGGTTGGGGCTTTTTAGGCAAAAATTGGCCGGAAATGGAATTTTCTATAGAGAAAAAGGGAATTTTCTTTGAGGAATATTCGTTCTCTGGTTTCGCCTGGCCTTCAAGGTGCTGGGATCTCCAAAAATATGGGTTATATGGAAGTAAATCTTTTGGAAGCCATGTTTCCTAGCAATTTTCCAACTGTAAGGGCTTTTTAGGCAAAAAATGGCCGTAAAGGGAATTTTCTATAGAGAAAAAGGGAATTTTCTCTGTCGAATCTTCGTTCTCTTGTTTCACCTAGCCTTCAGGGTGCTGGGAACTCTAAAATGATGGGTCGTATGGAACTAAAGCATTTGGAAGCCATGTTTCCCAGCACATTTCCAATAAAAAGAACAAACCACTGGGATTCACCCTAATGACTACCCTTCCAACATGGAAGTGGGAGGTGAGGGGTTCAAATCTCCATATTCTCAGGGGGGATGGGGTGAAGACGCGTAAATTTCAAGAGTGGGTTTCGACTCCCACGTCCTGCAAGAGGTAAGGCAAAAGTCTGAGAGTGAGTGTAGAGTAGGAATAGCGTAGGAATGAAAACAAAAAAAGAAAAAGAAAAAAAGAACCGAACCGAAAAAACCGAATCAAGTTTCAAGAGTGGGTTTCGACTCCCACGTCCTGCAAGAGGTAAGGCAAAAATCTAAAAGAGTGTAGAGTAGGAATAGTGTAAGAATGACAAAAAAAAAAAAAAAGAACCGAACCGAAAAAACCGAATCAAGTTTCAAGAGTGGGTTTCGACTCTCACGTTCTACAAGAGGCAAGGCAAAAATCTGAGAGTGAGTGTAGAGTATGAATAGTGTAGGAATGACGAAAAAAAAAAACAAAAAAAGAATCGAACCGAAAAAACCGAATCAAGTTTCAGGAGTGGGTTTTGACTCCCATATCCTGCAAGAGGTAAGGCAAAAGTCTGAGAGCGAGTGTAGCGTAGGAATGACAAAAAACAAAAAAAACAAAAAAAGAACCGAATCAAAAAAACCAAATTTTTCGATTCGGTTCGGTTTTGGACACCTCTACCACTTAGAACTCCAACTTGTGATGCGCTTCGAACTCCTCCTACTCATGAGGGGACCAATCACGATATGCATGGGCTTGATTTGGGGCTTAAGATTCAAGGGGAGACTAGAAGACTTCTTTTTTATTTTGAAGGAGCGAGTTTAATTTCCGGAAGAGGCCTCATACAGCGCTGTTTTTGAATAAGTGAATGGTCCAAAATAGTGTCGTTTTGTACAAGTGGACCTTTTTACTTTAGTTATTTGCCGCATAGATAGAAAAATGATTAAAATAAATCACGTCAATATTTTTCGTTAGTCAAATTGGACGAAATTAATAGAATAATTTCATTGCACCACCTTATTAAGTTTTCGGACTCAATTACTAATTGAAATATTTCATTTTACTTTCATAACAAATTTTAGAGGTTTAGTGCATTTATTCCTATTATTTATAAAATGTTAGTGGCATTGGTGGTCCCTTACCCGATGGTAGGGCTGTCATAATCGGACTAAAACTAGAATCGATATGAATTTTCATGCATTTTTAGTTCGGTTTGAGTTTTAGTTTGAACAACAAAAAATAAGTATTTTTGTTCAAATAATTTCACAAAATGAAAATAGCCCATTTTCTTAATATTATAATTTACATAATTTCTCTTAAAATTTGCGTTTGTTTTTCGTTTTTTTTTCTATTTTTAAACAACATTTTTGTTTTTTTGTTCTTAACAAAAAAGAAGTAAACGCAGCGTTTGGCGCGTTTTGTTCCAAAATTATTTTTTGTTAAACAAATTTGGAATGAAATAAGAAACAAAAAAAAAGTTATTTCTTATTTCCGGAACAAAATTTAAACACTTTTCTTTTCTTTTTCTTTTTCTTTTTCTTTCTTTTTCTTTGGCGCCGCGCCCTTTGCCTCGGTCGGGCGGCGACCGGCTATCGAGGGCCGGTGACACCATTGAGGGCCGACGACCTCGTCGGAGCGTCGCCGGTCCCGGCGAAGCTCGGCCTCACCGGGCCGGGCGAGCTCAATCTCGCCCAAATTCGGCGAGGCCGAGCTCGCCAGCGGCCAGTCGGCGTCGTGTAAGCGATGGCTCGACGACGCCGAGCCTCGCCAACCGCGGGCGAGTTTAGCCTCGCCGGGGCCGGCAAGCCTCGCCGTGGTTGGGCGAGGCCGCCGGCCCTCGTCGGCCGGTCGCCACCATGGCGAGGTCGGCGACTGGCTAAAAGAAAAAAATAAAAAAGGAAAAAGAAAAAAGAAAAAAAGAAAAAAAGAAAAAATAAATAAGAAAAAAAGAAAAAAAGAAAAATAAGAAAGAAAATAGAAAAAATAAAAGAAATAAAAAAATTTATACAAATTTACCAAAACGTGTTTTCGTTCATTTTTTATTTAAAAACAGTTTTACAAAACACGTCTTTTGTTCAAAAATTATTCGAAGCGTAAATATTTTTTTTTTTTTTTACATTTTTTAACAATTTTTAATCGGAGATGTTACCGAACGCAACCTTAATTTCCATCAAACTTTTTTTTAATATTTTAAGAAAGAAAATCAAAGAACCTAACTGATTCAATCTGAACCAAATTGAACTAAATAAGGTGCGGTTCGCTGAAAGTAAATGCAAATCGAAAATCTCAACCGAATCAAACCGTTTATAATATATTATGTAGATTTCTTGATGAAATTCCCCTCGAATTGAGCAAAATGAAATGACTCCCTCCTCCTTATCCGTCCCGCGGTTCACCGTCAAGCCCCAAGTTTGATCGGCCACAACTCGCGGCCTCCCACCACCACCAGGCACCGACCGCCGATCTCTCTCTCTCTCTCTGTCTCTCTCTGAAACTCGCTCTTCCGACGGCCGCGGACGATCAACTTCGGCTCTCTCGGCCGCTCTCGTTCGCGAAAAAGGCAGGCGTTGTCGATACCCTCGAGACGATACAGCGGGACGCGGAGGCGGCGGGAAGCATGGGGACCTCGTCGGAGCCTCCCATTTGGGGAGACATCGACGTCTGCGAGAGGTAAAAAAGGGTTCGATCGATTTTCCTTAGCCGTTCAGCCGATATGCCCTTAGGCACGGCCATACATAAGATAGAAATCATACTTGGAAATGGTGGACAATTAGCTAGAGCAGCGGGTGCTGCAGCGAAACTGATTGCAAAAGAGGGAAATCGGCCACATTAAAATTACCTTCTGAGAGGTCGTTTTCGCTCATATTTCTTTTCTCTCTTTTCTTGAAATTTCGCAGCTACCTGGTGTGCTCTATGTACGAGGAGGCGGCTTCGTTGGCTTCCTCTGTTCTGGAGCGTCTCCGTCGGGACAAGGGTGATCTCGCTGGAGGCGAAGCAGGAGACGGTCTTTCGCGGCTGCACGACATGATGGGATCAGCTGGGATGGTGTTAGTGCAGTCTTTGAAAGAAATGGGCAGGTCTAAACTGTACCCAATTGACTAAGATGACTTTTTTATGCAAAGTCTCATGCTCGCTTTAGTTCTTGTGGGGAAGTTAAAAATTGTGGCGTGACTGGTAGGATTTTCTTGCAGGACAGCAGAAATTCTGCATAAGCTAAAGGAATTGTTCGGTTCTGTTGCTGCCATCCCCATCGAAGTTCTCCAAATTGGGTAAGGTAGTGTCTTTTGGCGTTGTCACGTTTCCAATTCTACATGTTGATTAATGGCTTTTCTTGGAACGGGTTTGCATGGTTATGTCGATGCTTTCCTGATCCTTCTGAAGAGCAAAATTGCAAAAGAAACAACAGGAGTACATACTGTAAATGTGGTTAAATATTTTGGGTGTTTGCATTTGCTGGGTTGACATCGGCTGACTGAAGTCCTTATTGAAGCTAGTGTTGCCGCATTTCTTAACCTTTGTATTCTCTACCATTGTGGTTGAAGGAACACGTACATGATATGAGGCTGATTTATGCTCATCTTATTTGAGTTACGGGGGTAAACAAGATGGTATTAGGAAGTCTGATTCTCCAAGGCAACCGATTATATGCTATGTTTCGCCTTTCAAAAATTTGTTGTTCCTTTCTTTTCTTCTGGGAAAAGAAAATATCTGAAGTTTTGTGCTCTTCATTGTTCCTTTTTTCTACCTATTTGTATGTTAATTTGTTTGTCTTTGTTGATGATCCCAGACAACTTCAATGTTTTACATGACTATGTTAGATCCATATTTGGCCTGTCTATTTACCATCTGAAGAGGATTTAGGTAGATTGTATATGACGTTGATAGGTTTGTTGCATTTGTGCCTTAAGGCTTAAACTAAGATATACATGTGCTTCAGGCCTTAAGTTTGTTTAGTCATTATATCTTCCAAAAACGTCTCACAACCTTTAAGGGCTTATCTGCGGGGCTGAAAAAAGGATTCCACATAATCTACACTGAACTTTCCTTTACACTCACTTTGCACCCTTTAGTTTCAAATTTATCCACTTCTGCACCGTGAAGTTTTAAGAAAACATGCAGTCTATGCCTTGGTTTCTGACATTATGAGGATGTTAGCAAAAGTTATAGGAATTAGAAGCTGTGAAGTGTAGGGTTTGAGCTAGAGGATACAAAATGCTGAAAAGGATAAACCCGAGGACTTTTTTCTTTTTGTAAGTTGCTCATCATTTGTACAAAATTGACTATAAGTTGAAAGCCATGATGGAAGAGCTATAGAAAGCATTATAGTATATTGACATTGCTTGCATTGAGTACCTTGAAATTTGTATATACCGCTAACTGTCGATGACATAACGTGGCTTAATATTTTGACGCTTTGGTGCCATCTATATAGATAAATGGTTGGGATTATAGCTCGCTTAGATTGACCATAACCTATTTCATAATATACCTAGATTTCCAAAACAAAGAATTATATCACAACATTAGTTATGGCGTGTTTGTTTTTGTTTTGTGAAAGCATGAAATTTTTTATCCTGTTTTGCCAAAATCTAGAATATTGTTCAGATTTTCAAATTTATGAAAAAGATCTATGTGAATTATGTGTCAGCATTAGCATGTTGTTAAAGTTTCAGCTATTTCAGGTTTAAAAAGTTCAAAGTGCATGAGCCATGATTTAAAAAAATTAAAAGTAAAAGGCAAGAGTCATTCGAATCCTTAGTCATTGTGAACTTCGAGAATGCCATACTCAATGTTGTTGGATTGTTGTGGTTCTGATGACTCCTAATACCTACGTCATGTTTATATTTCTATAAAGGACGAGGAACAGTTTTCATTAATTTTTACAAATATAGGGGTGTCATTGTAGATTATCCAAATCATATCCGGGGGTTGTTAGAGTTATTTAAACCCCATCCCACAGACAGACAGACAGACAGACAGAGTTGGGACAAGTGCAGTACTGGAATGTTAATTGAAGTTGTACATGTCATCTATTGATTTGTGGTATGCTACAAACAATGCTTTTTCAGTGCAGTACTGGAATATTTTAATTGAAGTTGTACATTTCATCTATTTGTACATGTCATTTGGTGCATGCTACAAACAATGCTTTTTCAGATGTGGTAACTGCCCTGCCACTTCTGCCATGCTCATAATGCAACTTGACGATATAGTCTTATTGGTGGTCATCTATCACATCAGCAGATGACGTGTTCTATGACACTCACAAAATGTCATCTCATGCATCGTGCCTTAACTCTATTGTAGAATAAGACCTATGTTATGCTTGGTCTGTACATTCCACTTTTAACCAATTGTTGGTGTGATATCAGTATATAGGCAGCTATTGGAAGATGTGAGATTGGCAATGGTTAAGAACATTAGCTTTCGGCATTCTCTTCATCCTTTAGTCTCTAAGCAGTGCATCTTTGATTTTCATGTTGAATGCAAGTTACATGACCTCTTTTTCATACAGCATGAACTTCGCTTATTGGTGCAGTTTCCTATCAGGGTCTGTTTGCAGATTTCAGAAGGTTTACCAGGGGTTCAAGAACTTCTAGAGGAGTTCCTTAGCAACTGGAGCTGTGTGGATGAGAAATATTACAGTCCTTTAAATGCAGAGGCAAATGTTAATTGCACGGAAATTTGTGATGGGCATTTTGTTTTGGGAGTTGATAAGTATTTGGAAATTGTTGAGATTTATGCTTTGACTCTACTGGCTAGAATTTTGGGTGAATTTGAACAGGCCATAAATTGGGTCGAGAAAGCTGCATTGCCTGAGGATAAAAGGCAGGTAAGAGAGATTGTGCAACCATATTTTTTGAGGACCACTCATTTATGGAATTTATGTGATCATTGATAATTGTTCAACATTCTTGAAATTTGATGATAACTGACCCTGGAGGATGCAATTTGCTTTCCACGTTTTCTTAACCTATTTGCTTGCTGAAATCGCTAGCGAGCAATAGTGAAATTGGGGGAATGGATTGCTAGACAGATTGTTTTGAGATGCATTTTTCGGTATCATACAAAATAATGGAAAAGGTGCTTGTTAATAGAAATATTTCATGTTTTTTTTTCGTGGCTTACAAGTCTCACCCAGCTCCTGACATGGTCATGACTACTGTATTGCAGGTTCAGTCGGGCCATTTTTCCTTAGTAATGTGCTTGACATTAATATGCATGTTAAAGTGGAATAGGGTCCACTTTTTTCCTGTAATGCGGCAAAAGGAACTTAGAATACAGTGCATCGGGGGAACAATAATCTTGGGGAGTCTAGTTTCTCCTGTATCAGTTTTTCCTTAACTAACATTGATAGCCTTCTGGCCTTAATCTTAATCTGTCTTATGAACATTAAGAAATATCAAGTGTAATGGCATAATGGCAATTCACTGGGCTTGTCTTGTCTGATAGAGATTCCATACCACCCTCTCTCACTCACTCTCTCTCACTCTCTCTCTCTCTCTCTCTCTACACACACCTACACACCAACACACAAACAAGAGCTCACAATCTTAAAAATTTAGCCCCTTTATTACATCTTGTAAGTTGTTTGCAAACATTTTCTATATTGATGATGCAAAAGCAGGGGGATAGACTTGATCTTGGACCTGACCCTGTAGGTCTGCCCAACTACTTGGGCACAGTTCATTTTTGGGAGAATCTAGGTCATGAAAAGAGCTGATATAGGACCTTACTGCCTGCTGGACCTTCTAGTGTGTTTCTTGTTGATCACACACTGATTGGTATATATGGTTTTGTATTGATGAAGTGGTGCTTATACTGTTGATGTTGGAGCAAATGGTTAAACCTGTTTTGGATACTGCTTGCCAGTTATTAAATCAAATAAAAAGAAGAAAAGGAAACTCTGCAGCATATCCTCTGAACTATTAAAACTTAAGATGTTCCAGATTAATTGTAGGCCGGTTCTGATGTAAAAGGTGGTAGGCAGTCTCCACAGGGTTGAACTTGGGGCATGGACATCTTATTCTTAATATGCATGCAAGGAATTTATCATGTGTGCTGAATTCTTTAACATGCGTTCTCTGGTTAGGCTGATAGAGAGAGTAGGCTCCGGATTTTAATGTTAATTTTCATTTTAGCAGTGATAAAGATTTCATTAATCAGCTCCTTCACATGTGTCTGAAGAAATGATGGTAGAGTGGTTCTAATATCAATGATGCTTACAAACTGTTCAGCATCTTCGCCATAAAACCATAGAGCATCAGACAGTTTGCCTTGTTCCTCAATTCAATGTGTAAAGTATTTCATTGTCTGGCTGCTAAATCAATTCTGTGATGGCTTTCAATCGAAGAGTGATGCTTCACTTTTGAACAAACTTGATTGAACTCGATTTTGATTTAATAACCACATTGTACTGTCCTTGATGCAGAAAAAAATGCTAACAGTTTGTCATTTCAACTTGCAATTTATAGGAGTTGCTCAGAAGGTTGCATTCGCTATATGCTATCAAGGCCACTAGCTTATCACAGGGTCCCCTGCCACCTGTGCCATATGTGTATGAAGTTCCTTTAATAGGAGAAGCAAATGCATCAGAAGAATATATTAGATCAGTAGAACAGAAAAGCATACCAAATGGAGGAAATGATCGGAAACTAGCACTTCTGAAGTTGTATGGACAAGGCGAACCTTCTTTCTGGTTGTTTAAGTCAATCAATGTGAGATTTGGCAATTTTCGGTTAGTCCTATCTAATGGGAAGATTTTGCTGGGATGCCTGATGCTGCTCGCATATTTTGTTGTGCGAAGGAAGCGATCTGCCTTGAATAGGTATATTGTCTTGGCTGGTCTGCATTTTCATGTTACCACTTCCTGTTTAAACTTGGTGATTTGCTGACACCATCACAAACTTATTATGCATAACTTGCAAATACCAGCTACTTGTGAAGTTAATGGTCATATATACCTGCGGCCTGCACCAATATCAACTAGAATGGTCTTTGCATGCAGTTGTGGTATCGGTGGTCTCCTCTAAGATGGACCTTAGGCATGGATATACCTCCTAAAAGAATTGTCTTTGTCGTGTTCTGGAATTTAGGTCAAATCAGCAGGGGGATCACCCTCAACATTTTTACTCATGAATTTGTTCTCAAGTGTACAGGTTTTCTATGGTGGTTATGCATACATGCTTGTAAATCAATCCACTTCTGATGTGCCAGTCAAAAAGTAAACCATAGTTAGGTTGGCTTTTAGTTTCTGTACGTGTCCTATGGAGTGTATGCTGCTCCATAAACTTATAAGCTCCACTTTTAGGAAATTATGCAAAAAACTGGCATTTGGTTTCTCAAGGATCAACTTTTTTTCTCCCATATTGCAAGAGCTAAAGTGCAAGGAGTACAATTTAAGTCACCAACACAGCTTCTTTGGAAAATCAGTGGTAAGACCGCACACATGAACCCCACCCCAAACCCCCACTGTTTGGCGGGCCTTGTAGCGTGGGATGCCCTTTGTCTGCTGGACCATTCAGTTGCCAGCTCTAATCTAGACATATCAATTGACCGTCATCTCTTATGAACTTCACCCTGCCAATTGCATAACAAGCAGGACTCCAAGGAGGAAGGTTTTTTAAAATCAGCTGTTGGTGATTGATGATGCATTAGTTAATTTGAGTAGTCTTAATTATGCAGTTGCAAACGATCTTTATTATTTTTCCACCTTGTTTGCCAACAGCTAGATGCAGACTAAAACTGTCGTAACTGCATTTATGTGAGCCACAGATGTCGTTTGCATTCTTTTGGTGGAATCAGTTGAATGTTCTAAACAACTTTAGTGTGTAAAGACACTAATGTTCTAAAGAACTTTAGTGTGTAAGGACATATTCCGGACGGAGTTACATAGGCTGTCTTTGGGAAATCATTTTCTAATTTTGGGTGTAAACTGGATGTTATATATATGTGTGCACGTGTGAGAGTGAGAGAGAGGGAGAGAGAGAGAGGTCTCTTAAATTTCTGAAAGCGGTCTCCAGTGTTTTTATCATACTGCTTGTTAGGGAAGTGTTTCGTGAGACAAACTATTCGTGATTCTCATGTTCCGTCATATTCTCTCGTATTTCAGGTACGTCAAGGGACGGGTTTTGGCACTGAAGAATGCTGTGGTAGATTTTTGGCGGCTTGCGTTTTCTTACCAAGTGAACCCCTTAGCGGATTTTCAACCCCTTGCTTCCATGCCCACCCGGGCATAACAAGTGTTATCCTGGACTGACTGGAGACGATCTGATTCAAGGAGCAGGTCTCTCCCGTTGTATTACCAGGATGCTTTCCCCTTCCCCGGAAGACTAATGTCTGGAACAACTTTAATGCAAAGAGATCGTTCGCGTCCTGTTCAAGAAATTTACTCTTTACACAATAAAAGCACATTTTGTCGTTTAGATAGAGAATTGTCGTCTGTCATTGTACTTTTTCTTTGTGTGTTGATTCTACCAAAAAAGAAAAGGTGACTATAAATTGCGAGAAACGTTTACGAAGCTTGTTGTACGTTGTGCGTATGCCATTGAGATACCTTCGTAGTAATGTCTATGTTAATGGTACGGAGCACCAACATACTGATTGGGAAGAAAAACCAAAAAATTGCTGCACTATCTTGATATTTTAAAGGAAAATGTTCAAATAAAGGCTTGAAGTGTGTTGTTTTTTTGAACGAGAGTACAAAGTGTATCTTATAATAATTTGAAATAATTAAGTTAATTTTAAATAAGGATTTGAACTCACCTAGTTAAGTATTTGCCTATTGGCTCTTTTTTTTGTTTTTTTATGGTCAAAGCAAGAGTAATTTTGTTAAAAAATTGCAACCAGTTGAAAAGGGTAATGATTAATAATACAAAAAACTCTAAAGTAGTTCATGTGTATTAAATTTAGGGAAAATTCCAAATAAGGATTTAAAGTGAATCTATTTTCTCAAATAAGAATCCAAAGTGAACTTTGTGTCAAATAAGGACCCGAAGTGGATCCATTGTTTCAAATAAGAATCCGAAGTGAATTTTGTGTCAAATAAGGACCCAAAGTGATTAAGTTAATCTCTATTGAGGACCTTAGCTCACTAGCAAACATTTTCCAAAGGTTAAAATATGGGCAATTTTGTCAAAAATTTGTGATTGGAAAAAAAAAGAAAATTCTAAATTAACTAAGTTTAGGTTATTCATTTAGATGTTTACATTTTCTTCTTTCTTCTCCCTTGCTGCTCCTCAACCAAATCGTTACCCGGTCATCGTGATGACTCAATTCTTGTCGCTCCTCGTCTTGCTCAATCGGTGGAGAATTTGCGTCTCTGCAAACAAAGAAAGAAGAATTTGGTTTTGTTCTTATTTTTGAATTTGTGCCTCAACCATAAGAGAATTTGGGTCTTCGACTTTACGGAAGATGGGTATAAGGAATGGGAAGAACTTTGGTCTTTGACTTTGCAGAAGATGGGTACAAGGAATGGGGAGATCGTAGAAAACATAGGGTTTTTTTTGTTTATGTTTTAGCATTTGTTAATTTTCCCTAGATTTTTTTTGGACAAAATTGCCCAAACTTTGGTCGTAGGAAATGTCACATGATTGATAGCTAGCGAATATTTGGCTAACCAGCAAGTTTAGGTCCTTATTTGGAATTGATTCAACCTCTTCGAGTCATTATTTAAGACAATGTCTACTTTAGGTCTTTATTTGATACAAAGTTCATTTCAGATCATTATTTGAAAAAATTAGTCCATTTCGGGTCTTATTTAGAATTTTCCCTTAAATTTATTATAAATTAATTTTTATGTCATTGAAATTCCTAAATTAGTACATATGTATCACATTTATCCCAAATTAGGACACTTGTATTATATTTACCCAACAAAAGAAATTTCAGATTTTCCACACTTTGGAGTAATGTAGCACATATATATTAGTTTGAGTGTAAATATGACACCGGTTTACTTGTTTGAATCCCAAATTGAATTTTGAGTTCTTCGTAGATTCCTTTGTTCTCCGGTGCTTGAACTTTCAGTTCTTCGACACCAAATTAGGTCCGTTGACCCGGAGCAACTCCGAATTCTCAGTCCATCACATAATATTTCCCCCTCACCCCCTTCACTGACTCATGTTTTCTACCTCTCAAAGATGCCTCAAGTCCGTTACCTGCCAACAAATTGCTCCTTGCTCCTCTCCAGTTTGTCGCCACAAGCTCCATCCTCAAGTGGAAGAGCAGGAGTGTCAATTTTATCTAAGGAGTTTAGAGCCTGGGTACTTCAATTCCAGCTCAAGGGTTGTCGCATGCTCGATCCTTAGCTAGAAGGAGGGTCGATTCCATCTAGATTTCAGCATCATTTAATTACCTTTGTTTTGACCGAGTTCTTTTTGTTGTAATTATGGTTATAATTATGGTTAATGGATCAACGAAAGCCAATAAATTAAGATACGTTTTTTCTGTTCACGTATTTCTTTTTAGATTCATGAATTTCCTATAGTTTTATGTTCACGTATCTATTGAATTCATGAATTTCCTAGATTCATGTATCTTTTAGTTCATGTATTTATTGAGTTTATGAATCTCTTGGATTCATGTATCTATTTATTCATGAATCTTGTGGATACACGCGTCTATTTAATTCATGTATCTCTTTAGTACATGAACTAAAATTCTCTATAAATAGATATGAGCATAGAGCTTCATGTAGTTGTTGGTTTTTGGTTTTTCCAACTCGATTTCAAAAAGATTCTGATGCACTTTTCTACTCTTCTGATTTTTTTGGGTGTGCTGGTTCAATTGAACGGTTCGACAGAGTCCTATTTGCATAGTGCTAATCCAAACAGGTTCGATGCACTTTTCTACTCTTCTGATTTTTTTGGATGTGCTGATTCAATTGAACGGTTCGACAGAGTCCTATTTGCATAGTGCTAATCCAAACAGGTTCAAGGTGTTGTATCTTGGGCGCCTTAAGGAGATTCGGTTATCCGTACCTTACCTCTAATTTTATGTTATATCTTATTTTCTTCTTTTCCAAGAGTTGTAAGTTTACATAAAAAAAAGAATATTAAATAGCTGTTATCATCTTCTTTACATTGATGTTCTGATTACAACAAACAGTGTGTATTCTTTGGATTAATTTCCAACACTTTTTGGTTGTTCGATTCACTTGATTGGAAATGGATGGTCAACAACTATGGAAGGAGGAAAATCATGAGGAGTTTTGATCAACCTTCAAGTTAAGGTCCTTAGATCCTTCTCTTTGTCTACGGTTGAGTAAAAAAAAAAACAATTTAAGATAAAAACAAGAATTGATAAGAACAATATAAAAACAAACTCAAGGACAGATGGATACCCACATCTTCTCTCTTCTCATAAATGACAATGAGCTTGAAATGTTACCCAAAATTGAAGTAAATAGTTCAAATGTCTCATGTTGTGATGCTAATGGGCTGAAGCAGTACTTTTTATTTACCACATCATGTGAACATAAGGCGGATGTAGAAGCTACTTGGGTTGATGATGTTGTTAGGGCTAATGATACCATGGCCGCTACCACTCTAAATAGCATCAACACTCTAAATAGCATCAACAGCGACAGGCAACACACGGCACGATATGTTGACATATTGTTTCTCGAAAAATAGAGAATTCCGATGTGTGAGGAGTGTTGTATATTAAATGTATTTTTTATATATACATTATTTATTATCATTTTTATGATTATTTAATTAAATTAATTTGATTCAAATTCACAAATAAATAAATAATAAGTAAAGAGCCTAAAATGAATTTATACTAAAAACATTAATCTATCATTTAGTAATGTCATTTATTGTTTCAATTTGACAAATTCAACTCAATTCCAATAATTTATAAAACTTAGAGGAAAAAATAAGTAATTCACATTCTGGATTTGTGTGTCAAAATGTGTCAAAAGAGAAGAGGAAGAAAAGCTAAGGAGAGTGACCCACCCCGCGGTGGACGAGTTGGTTCGCGCTTTGCCCCCTCATCCGGGAGGGGAGAGGTCTGAAACTTCTAGCCCCCATTGCGCGACTCAAGTGGGGTGCCGTGGGAGGTGGGCCCCCGCGCTAGTGCCGCCCGAGTTTACGTCGCCAACTGCCGGCTGTATGGTAGTTCCCGGGTCATAAAAAAAAAAAAAAAAGCTAAGGAGAGTGAATTGTGTATCATGGGAAATGAGAGAAAGGAAAGAAGAAAATATTAAGTGTTTCTTCTTTCTCCCTTTATTATTTTATTATTTTTATTTATATATATATATATATATATTTTTTTTTTTTTTTGGAGGAGGAACTGAACAGAATCGACAGCCGTACCGTAAACCCCCATGTGACACTTAGACAGGAGGACCCACCACCCCTAAGTCACACTTAATACACCTAGGTTATCGCCTGGGTTTTGAACCCTTCACCTCTTCGTTGAGGATCAGTAGAGTCTTAACCAGTGGAGCCACCGCGGCCGGTCGTTACATATTTATATGTTGATCTCTCATTTATTGAAAATTTTTAAAATTGAGCAAGTGTATGTCAGAATTCTGAATTTGCATATTAAAATTCTGAACTCGAGTTGTCGAAGAGTGTCTAGACAGTTGATTAGACGTCAAAAAGTATCGAAGAGTGTCGAACATGTGTCAAAATATCTGACACGACATGAAACCTCCTAAAGAGTGTCAGTGCTTCACAGCTGCCGCTAATTATTATTGTTAGTGTTGATGCTATTGATCAATTCTTGTAATGATTCTTGTTATAGCCTAAGCAACCACATTCTCACAAAGTGATTGTAGTATTCCATTTATTAAACTTTATTCCTATAGACTCTTGCACAACTTTCTTCTTTCTTATCTTGAAATTGTTATTAGCTTTCATTCATTAATTTTGTTCTTTGATTCTTCTTTCTATCAATTTGCTTGGGCATCTATGGTGGAGTAATGGTATCTAGCATGTCATGTGTCCTTGGAATCTACAATATGCACGTTATGGTTGTAAATTTGTATGTATTTTTCCTTAAAACACATGTGAACCCATTATTTAGGTTATTCTGTCATATATATTAGAGTCACCACAACATGATAGCAAATGATTCCACCACTGTCCCATTTTCTACAGTTACAAGTTATATGTTTGATATTAATAATCCTCTTGTCTCCTTATGACCCACTTAATTTAAACACATCCTCCCCATTCCAAGTAGGAACCCATGATACCGAATACTTTTTATAAAGATCCAATATCTCTTGGATCTTGGGATAAATTATAGTAGTGTATTTGGCCACTCCATCCCTTTGATTATGAATCATCTCCATAAGTGCACTCTTGTAGTTTTAAGAATTGTCTTAGTATGTTGGTTTCTGGCATCAACGATGCTTTTGTTGAAGCTTTCACGCCAATTATTCATGAAAATGTTGTATTTTGAGCTTGTCCTAAAGTAGGACTTGCTCTATTGCATTTGAGGCACTTAGGACAACCTTAATCAATTTTCTCTTCAACTTCCATTACCTCTTCCATTGTCAAGTCAAAATCACATACCTAATTACCATAAGATTTAGACAGTTTAATTCAAACTTTTGGAGCCATTAAATATATAAAGCTAGATAGGTTTCACATTTCTTACACTAAATCCATTCTCATTTAAAAAATAAATAAATTAGCACCTTAAAACCATTCTAATTTGACATTTTCTTAAGCCCATTTCTTGTATAAGTCTACATCACAAGGCTATGTACTCACTGTTGTAGCAATGTCTGTTTCTCTAGAATTATGAATACTATTCTCTTTTAACATCACTCCGCATAGAAATGAATCTTCACCATTTTTGTGGACTTTACGGTGCTTGAACACGATTTCTAAATTTTATGATGTAACGGTATTACCTCGTCTCATCCATATACACATGAAATATCTATTTTATTCTTGAGTTTAATATTACATAAGATTATCCAGTCAAATGCAAGCAGAAGACATGATATTTTATAATGCATAATTCCCATTAGTGAGATAACATGTGAATGTACGCATACATGATATGCATTACATTCATCGTTACTTCTCCTTCCAAACACTCTAGACACTTGCGGGGCATCCAGATTATACGGCAAGGTATTTTGACTCTTGAGGCATCTCGAAGCACTTTCCAAGACATCTCCACTCTAGAGACATCTTGAAACACTCCTCGAGACATTCCAATCACAAAAGTAGGATATCTTGACTCCTAAGGCATCCCAATCTCATAACAAGACATGCCAACATGATGGGGCATCGTCACCCCCATCATATGGGTGACAGAATTTATGGTGTTAACCACGCATCCAACATTCATTCACAACATCAATACTTCATACACAACATCTTTCCATACTTATCATTGCCTCCCCTTTCTCATAAGTGAATGATGATGATGACATGCTTACATCTTTTCATTTCTCATGCAAGCAAATGACAACATTATCAAAGAATTGGTCAAGTCAACATCAATAACCCAAATAATCAACATGACATCGACAACCCAAAAATCAATGACATAACACTGACAACCCAATAACTGACAATGTCACACCCGGACCTTCCCACACCACAGGAACACGACATCCGCGGGATTACTTTACGACGTCTCAGGAAGTGTTGCCATTCCATTACTTTTATCTTTCAATTAAGTACATGCGGAAACGTGCAACTATAACACCTAGATAGTACCGAAAACACATATACAAACACACCACTTATATTAGGCTTTATTAGAATCGGAAAGTTACATTTACAAGCCTGCTTAGTTAAGCCATTTTGATTACATCTAAAAAGGATAGAAGATTAGTTTTAGCTCCTCTACAATAGTGACTATCAAAAACGGTTCCCATTGAAAGGCCGACTTTCTACTGCTCAGGCTCAGGGTCATAGTCGAGATCAGAATCGAGGTCGTCCACGGTGCCATCAGGAGGGTTCACCATTGTGGGGTTTGGTGAGGAACCATTGGGGCCACCAGGTGGTCCATCAAACCCGCGGATGGGCCCGAAGATCTCCTCATCGATCCAAATGAACCACGTTTCGGGCTGATAAGGAAATAGATATCCTAAGCCTTCATCCACCCACATCGTAGTGGTGTGCTTTTGGTACGTGTATTGGTAGTCATGTCCTCTATGTCCATAATCACTACCTCCATTTGTACATGCAAACCGAAATGGATTGGAGGAAGACTCATATCTACGAGCCTAAAAAGGGTAAAAAAAACAACAAATGAGTTGAAAACTTAATAAGTAAATTGTCTAAATCTCGTATAGGCAGATGCCTCGTATTGGAATCATACAAATAATTGACGTCAATATGTTGATGGCATATCAATAGCAAAGCCCTTGCTTTGCCTTAACTATATACATGAAAGAGAGTTTTCAAATACCTAAAATACTCATAGATCAATGGCCCATAAAATGTTCCTTAATGATAAAAAATTATGCACATGCCAAATAATAACTTCCACAATTTGCACGTGCTTCTCAAGTCTTAATTAATGGCACATAATATGCGCATGTGCCTCTCAAGTCACAATTAATGGCATATAAAATATGCATGTGCCAACTAATAGCTTCTAAAATATTCACATGGCTCTCAAGTCCTAAATAATGGCATATAAAATATTCATGTGCTAAATAATAGCTTTTAAAATATTCACGCGGCTTTCAAGTTCCAAATAATGACATATAAAATATTCACGTGCCTCTCGAGTCACAAATAATGGCACATAAAGTATGCATGTGCCAAATAATAGCTTCTAAAATATGTACCTAACTCTCAAATGCCTCAAATGCAATCTCGATCAAGAACAGCATAATATTCCATAATATATGCACACAAGCATCCACAACACATCACACATTGTCCATTTATTGCAAACATAACCAAAAATTCATTAGTTCTTCTAGAGTCTACTGGGCATCGTCTTGTCCCATTGGATACGACAACATCCCAATATCCATTGGTGATGATGTAACAGCTTGAATTTTCAGATTTCGTTTTCGATTAAATAAATTGGGCTTTTCGTCGACGCGTTGATAGTGCTACTTCCTGAACTGATCACTCACGAGGTAATTGGACTATTTAGGGAGACAATTAAAGAATCTAAATGAAATGGACTTGAGAATTCAACAAGGAATCAACTACTCGACTGTGTTGTTCTGCAATGGTCATTACGATACTGTTAAAATCGATTAGAGATCAGAAATAGGTCGATTCGACCGAGATATGTGATCAGAATGTGAGTGATTTCACCTGATTGCAAAATTCTCATCGATCGGTACTAAATTGATTTTCTAACGTTTTGGGTACCCTATGTTTGTAATTTAAACCTTGAGATTTTCACGATAACCGAGAGTTGTTAATGTGTCGAAGATGTACATTGTGACTCGAGATAAATCGATCACGGGTCAATTGTACCAAAAATTCCTAAAAGTTACTCGGTAAACTAGGTCACGCCAAAAGTGTGTCGGATTGAAAATAACCGCGAATTTGAACCCGATTTTAGAAATTGAAGTTCTGTAGTGTCACGAGCTATTTTAGGGACATCGTCTCATTCTTCGAAGAATTTTTAGAGATTCTGAGGTTTTTATAGAAAATGGATTCGAACGTTGTGGAAAAATTAGCGGAAATTCGGATGGGTCAAATTAAAGGAAATTTGGACTTCCAAGCTGAGCCTTTGAGTATTGGGGACTTGCAGAAAATTGTAGGGGATTTTTCTTCGATGAAATCGGATGTCGAATTGGAGGAATCGGAGAGCAAATTGAGACTTATATAGTGAAATTCGGAGCATTGGTTGGGGGTGCATTATTTGCATCAAAATGGAGTTATTTTGGACTTATATTTGTTGGAAAGTATTATGGGAGACAAAGCATTAAATTAGATGGATTAGTCTTTGACTATTCTCTCTCTCTCTCTCTCTCCCCCAAAACTTCCATCGCACGTTCCCCTCCGTCTTCTCTTCTTCGAACCGACTCCCTTCTATTATGTTTTGCTTTCATCCCCTCAATCTCTCTCTTTCTTTGCAATCCACCGAACCAGCTATCTCACTTTCCTTTCATTTGCTTCTCTTTCCTCTCTTTCATTTTATTTCAAGGATCCCACGTTCCTCTCCCTCTTGCTGTCTCTCCACTGAATTCCATCGTGCGCCCTCAGCCAGCCCATATCTTCTTTGGTCAATAGATGAGGCCTTGTTGAAGTCCTGCTGACCTCAGCTTGCGACCACCAAAGCTCATGCATCTGCCCCTTTCACGATGGCCGCTTCATGCTCGTCTGCTCCTTCGTTCGCCAATAGCTGCTTCTCCAGTTGACGTTCAAATTCTAGCCTACCCAGCGAAGTGGTATTTTGACTGAGGCAACCCCATTGTTTCACTCAGCCACCAATTCAACGCCGCTTGCCCCCATCTTCTCTCCATCTTTCGACGCCAGCAAGCTGCTCCCATCGTCCGTGCCTTCATCCCATCTTCACGCAATTTCAGTCAGGCCAGTCGTGGGCTTCAGCTTCAGTAGCCCAGCGAGTTTCATGGAGTCCACAGTCCACCAAAGTGGTCAGTCGCAGCTGCAGGATTTGTTGGATCGTTTCGGCCCAGCGAGATTTCAAATCAGCAGCCTAGCTCAGCCCATTAAATAAGTCCAACAGCCCAAGTCTTGGCCCAGCAGCAAGCCCACGCCTTTTAGAAGCCCAGCAGAATCAGAAGCCCACTATTTTTTAGGCTTGCAAAGCAGCCCAAGCCTAGATCAAGCCCATTCCAAGTCATTAACAAATCTCAATTTGGGCTGAGATTTGTTGGGCCAATTCCAGGCCCGACCCGAGTGTCCATTGATGCCGCCGAAAGTTCGGTTTTGTCTGCCGTCGCGCTGTTGTCGCAGTGAATCTATTTCCGCAATAAACCGGTGAGTTTATACTCTAAACTCTGCTTAGTAGGCTAATAACGTTTAAGGGGTATTTAGATTTATTTTATTAGGAATTATGTTTAGTTAGATTAAATTAGAAATTTAATTATTTAATTGAGCATGTTAGGTGGTTAGCATGGTTTAGCTAAGGCTTAAATAAATTGTACTGTTTATCTAAAAGGGTTCAGGAATTTTCCGAGTCCGTATTGGTTATTAATTTAATGATTTTGGCCTAGGTTAGTATTTTTAGAATTTAAATTGATTTATTTAATTAAATTTAGTAATTATTTAATTATTAAATATTTTCCGGAATTAGGCCGGGATAGCCAAAGGACCGGAATTTCATATTGATTGCAATGGTGTGGTTAATTTCTGCAATTGAATGTTAAATTATGCAAATTAAGTGCCGATTGGATTTTTGGTATTTAATTCCAAAAATTGTGAATTTCCAATATTTATTCAGAAAATCTCGGGTGTCGGGTTTTGACACTGAAAGTCATTTTTAATACTATATGAAATAGTGGGATTTCAAAAAGGAAGAATATCAATTTTTCTGAGTCAAGTTGACCGTGTACCCACACACGAGTAATTTCATGTGAATTTCTAATACGAAGAAAAAGACCGGGCTCACCATTTTAATTGAAACATTTGAGTGCAATGCACGGTTCCCTTGGCCATATTTGAGTGATCATGTATTGGTTAAGAGAAATCGTCCCGGGCTGTTAAGCTGGACGTTATCCCTATTCGGGATACCTCTTGGACAACGGGAAGCCGGTCGCAGTAGATTTTGGACTCTATGCTCTTTCGGGAAAGCCGTCTAAAAGAGATGTGTTGTGTTCAATGGGGTGAGACGAAGCCTGGCAATGCCAGAAGATCGCCAAGTAAAGAGTATGCCGTAATATATGCCGAGATCAAAACTAGGAACACATGATTTATTGAGTGTGTCGTTTCAGTTATTGGAGCTTATTTGTTTCTCATGCTCTCATGTTGTCTGTGATATAAATTGTACTGACCTGCGGGGTGGATTTGAAACGAGGTAAGTCTCCTTGATTGTGTGATTGTGTGATTAGGACACTTCTAGGCATATTTCCCTCTTAATCGAGGTTTAGAGCTTAGACTCGTTGAGATTATATCTCACACCGTTATGGGACAACATTTTCAGGGTTGTCGAGTGGAGGACCTGGAGCTGAGAGGAGGTGATCGGAAGCATAGGTCAGTTAGGACCGCTTCTTTTTTTAAGGCCAATCTTTTGTAGTCTTTTGGCCATAAACTTTTGTACATAAATCAGTGTATCTATAAAAGTATGTTTGTTTTGTGAATTCGTATCATGCTTTTCTATCCCGAGATGATTATTGTCAGGGGATTTTTTTTCGTTTCCACATGTGCAATAAAATGGAAAGGGTTGGCGACTCGTTCTGGGAAGTCGTAAATTATTATCGATCAAATAGGGATGGGCACGTGCTCGGGGTTCGGGGCGTGACAGACGACATCCAAAATCCATTGAGCTTCATTCCAAAATCATATTTATGAATGGCATCCAAAATACATCGGGCATTGGCCTGAAATCCATCAGTGACAACATCGTCTCAAAATCCATCGGTAACAGCTTCCCTCATGTGACCACATGAATTAAGCACACATTCAGTTCTTATATTTTCTTTAGTTCGATGCAATGGTGCCTCAAAGGTGTGCCAAGCAAAGTGTATGTTATGACTTACCCAAACTAGGTTGTTATAATATGTCAAGAATCATGATTTGACCTATTACGTTCGAGCACCAACTTGAGTTGAACCCAATTTGGAAACGATACGCCTCAATATTGCCGAACCAAGAGAGAGACCCAGCCTGGCATGCTTCCACGTACGTCTAAGACCAATGTGGATCTCTTTTCAAAAGCTCAGGGTGTGTTTTCAAGCATTGACAATAACATATAAACAAATTACATCCACCAAAAAACAAATTACATCCACCAAACAACAAATTCTTACAACCAAGTATAAACAATAACTCATAGACAAACTACATCCAATAGCAATAACAAATCCTTGTGACCAAGTCTAGACAATCACATATAGACAAACTGCATCCAACAATAACGACAAACCTTATAACCTCGATGATCACATAGCAAGTTCTCTTTTATTCATGAACCTCCTAATCCAAAGCAAAATATGAGCAAACTATACAAAATCAATACATGGTTCTACTCTACCTAGAATGGCTCGACCCTGTCTACAATAAGAACAAAACCTAACCTAAGTTTGAACTATGCAACACAATGGTCTAGCCAACATTTAAGGGACTACTTGTGAAATTGGGATGAGAATGAAGATGAATGGTGTGAGCACGGCGGCGATGATGGCAACGGTGAGCGATGGCAACAACAGTCGCATGAGGTGATGGGCAAAGGGGCAAACCGAGAGAGAGGGAGAGAGGGAGAGGTAGAGATAAAGATGAGTGACCTTGGGAAAGAAGAAAGGGAGAGAGAGAGAGAGAAAATGGTTCTAGGCCCTTATATGAGTTACTCAATAATTAAATAGGTAATGATGGCTAATGATGATTTTCCTTGGCTTGCTTTGCAAGATTAAATCACATCCATTCAAGTGTAAAATTAAGGACAAATCTTGGCCAAGCGTATCCTTCAAGCTTCAAGGGGTTAATCATTACTTAGTTTTAAGGGTAACTAACCTAATCGCACTAACTAGACTTGTTTCCCTCCTTTCCTTCTTCAAATGGCACCCTCCCCCCTTGTATGGCCACCAAACATAAGTCTCTCCTTAACTTGTCCTCAAAAAGCGCTTTGAGTCTCACCTTTAGAGTTATTATGGCCTAAAGCCCTAAATAAGCAAATGACTCAGCATTAGACTTATGAACTACCTTCCAAAATCCAAGGATAGGTTTAAACTTCAGAAGCCAACTTGGTTCTCAAGTTCCCTCCCTATCTTAGGCGTGTGGGGCCTCTTGGCTTCCAATAATTGTTCCCTTTTAATTGATCCAAATTCAAGAGGACTAGCTAAATATCATTTTAACCGGATAGGAATACTTGTAATCAACTCTGATTGATACTTGTAATCGGACTGAGGTTTGTGGCTAAGTTTTGATTGGAAGTGGCTCTAACATGACCTACACAAATTGGGTGGCTTCGGCGGTGCTCGGGTGGTTAGACTCGAACTGAAGTTGGCATTTGTCCAGGGTTCCATGTGTGACCCATGGTTGGTTCAGAACCGACCTATGTTTGAGCCTGGTCTACCCATTAATGACCATTAGTTATCATGTAATCGTGTAGGATAGATTGACTTACCTTGGCTCACGATCGCATGGAATCGATTCAGGGTCATTCATGAATGGTATAGTGACCATGCAAAATCACTCGTGACTGATATATACTTGAGCTGAACCGATTCTTAACCATCCATTCATCGACTTGTGATGGTGCATGATCGTTCACATCAATCCTTATGGTTGAGCAATCTTTTCTTGGTCAAATATAACGTAACCTTGATCCTGAGTTGCCTTGCCCTCAATCAGCTAGTTAGATTGTGAACAATCTCTAGAATTGACTCACAACTCATTCTTGTTATTGGCGTGTTGATCATTAGTCCATTCCTCGCGCCCGAGATAGCAGTCCAAATCAAGGATGTCATAGCTTAGCTACTAAATCAGTAATTTAGTCGAATCATGATAATGTCACTTTTTGGTTTAATCTACTGTTGAATCTCATTTTAGTCCATTCCTCGCACCCGAAATAGCAGTCCAAATCGAGGATGTCACAGCTTAGCTACTAAATTAGTAATTTAGTCAAATCATGATAATGTCACTTTTTGGTTTAATCTACTGTCGAATCTCATTGAAGATGATTAGTCACAATCTCAACTTATGAAACTCATTGATCCAAGCCAAATAAATATAATGATTCGTCATGCAATTATTATAACATTTTCACACTTAACATTTAAGTTTATACTAAAAATAACAATCATTAAGCGACTAAGTCAAAAGCACTAAGTAGGTCAATCTAACTTAGCCCCTACCTTGAATAAAACTTGGACAACTCAAAGTTTTGACCATGTTGTAAACACTAGAAACGGTGAAATTAGAAACTTTAGAAATATAAACATGAGGCCTTCATCTTTTCTTCAAATGAGTGTGAGATGAAATAGAAAGAAAGAGACAAGGACCTTTCTTTTTCTTCATAAGAATGAGTTGAAGTTTTCTTGAATACGGGAAGCCTACAAGCAAAGAGGAGAGATGCACTAGAGAACTTTAGAAGAGTTAAAAATGGATAAGATTTGTTAATCAAGGTTAAAAAGCAATGATGACTTGAAGTACTTAGGAATGAAAGCAAATGACCAATGAGAATGTATTTAGAAACAAAAGGATAAAATCTTTTAACCAAGGTTAAGGCAATGATAACATCGGGTTATAAACTCTAGGTTGAGATTGAATGAGATGTGGTCAAATTAGAAGGAGACAAATAGCTTAACTCTATGGTTCCAAAGTAGATATTTTGATTATTTGCCAAAGTAAAATGCATGAATGGGGAAACACTATGTGAGTTATAATCATTTCAAGCATTAATGAGGGATTAAAAAAGATATTGATTTGTGTATCTTATGAACTAAAAGCAATATATTTTATTTAACAAATGTTAAAACCCATGATGACATTAGGGTTTTAAAAACACTTGGTGGAGAACGAGAGAGTGAAGATAAAATAGCCCAAATAGATGCATAAATGATGATTTGAGTTTATCAAGAGCATTAATGAGCTAAAGTTAAAATAAGTTAATGCAAGCAATAATGTAATGCAAGTAAGAAACTAGGTGATGAACTAAGAAATGTGGTAAAGGCTCCGTTCGTTTTGTGGAAAATATTACATTATTAAAAAATATTTTCTAGAAAATCATTTTCTAAGAAAATTATAATATTTTTTGGTATTCAGCTAAATCCTAAAAATAAATTAGAAAATATTTTCCATTGTTTGGATTTGATTTGATTTTCTAGGAAAAATTACCAAAAAAATTGCAATGTTTTTTTTTTTAATTTTTTAAAAATGATTTTGTAATTATTTTTTATTTTTAAAAAATTGAATTTTTAATTATTTTGTATTTTTAAAAAATTGAATTTTTATTATTTTTAATTTCTTCTATTTTCTTTCTTTTTCTTTTCCTTCATCCTCCTTCCTCTCCCGGTCATGTGCCTCGTGACAACCCGACAACCGGCCATGACGCAAGTCGCCGTGCTCGAGGCTCGGTTGATCTAGGTGAGCTCGAGCTCCATTGAGGATGGCGAGCCCACTGACTCACCAAATCTAGATGAGCTTGAGCTCGCTTGAGGCACGTAGGGCGACCTCGGGCCTCACGAGATCCCCCGAGTTGGCCGAGGCTCGAGCCTTGCCCGGGGCGGCCTTGTCTGCATCTAGCAACCTTAGGCCTCACCAACTGCTACCGTGGCCAGTGATTAGCTAAGGAAGAAGGGAAAAAAAGGGAAAGAAAAAGATCAAGAATAATTTTAAAAAATTTATTAAAAAAAACATAAAAATAAAAGGAAAATATTTTTGGTAAAAGCTGGTGAGGTGAAAAAATATATGTTCCCTACTTTGAATGTATTTTTTTCATTACGAAAATGTTTTCTCGAGACTAATTTATTTTCTGTAAAACGAATGCCGAAAAATTCGAAAAACATTTTTCTAAAAGTTGTTTTCCGTAAAATGAACGAATTAGTGACAAGTGGCTTATAAATTATGGTTTTGAGAGATAGAGAGAATCATATGACAATTATCAATGCCCATATCGAGAAATATGAATTTTATTTCTAAATAATACAATATAGATAATAAATTCAATGAAAATTTGGGATGTTATATGTTACTCAAAACATATTGTTATGTCTATGTCATTCTTAATTAACCAAAGCAAACCTAAAGAAAATGACTCAAAACACAGAGTTGATGGCTAAGAAAAATCAAAATAATGACTTGATGGGTATTTTGTAATTTTTTTTTTTGTCAGTTCTACTCTACTTTTATTCTAACCCTCACTATCAAATTATTATTATATCTCCTTATAAGGTAAGAGAGTCGAAATTTATATTTGAAACTAAATTGTCCCCTCCCCTCCCCTCCCCTCCCTAAGAAGATGGATATTCAAATTCCCTACCTCTCAGTGAAGTTCCTTGTTGCATGCACATCGAATCATTCGATTGATTGTTAACGACAAAATATATATCAGTTAAACAAAATGAAAACAGTAAAATATTTCATTGATTAGCACAAAAGAAAGCAATAAAACAGGGACCATGACCAGCACTAGGGACCACGACGACAACAAATCCCATTAGAAAATGCACACCGGATACTGCCGGTCATTGAAAAAATGCAACTCACAATTGGTCGGTTCGCACAAAAGAAGATGAAATGCACCCACAACCAAAGAAGCCAAAGGCAGAGACATTGCTTCTGCCAGCGTTGCCATTGCTTTGGTATTCCATGATACGTCCGCACCTCATTGACATCTTTGTAATCTGTTTTTGGACGAACAAAGAATCAACTACACCTCGTCGAAACAAAGGAATTAGAGGATGCTGACAAGATAGTGGTTTTAAGAGTTCGCCAGTGAATGGGGCGAGGAGGGATTTGACGATGTCTATGGACCGGGAGTTTAGGCTTGCTTCCGGTAGACGGACCCAACTTGGTGTCGATGAACTGAGAGTTCGAGCATTGGAGAATCGAGAAAGCCACAAAAAACTCAGAATTCAATGTGGACTCGGTTGAATAATTTTGACAAAGTTACCAAAGTTTCGACTGCCAAAAGAAAAAAAAAAAAACTGATCAGCAAAGATTTGGCCAGACCATCTGTTTAGGTCATTGCTCGAGCCTAATTTGTCCACTTCAGGCTCTTAATCAAAATAAAATCCACTTTAAACTTTTTATAAAAAAGCATCTCTATCTCAAATCTTTGTTTGAAAATTTCCTGAATGCTTTTTAAGAGTAACGACAATGAAGTGGTGGCTTGAAAATTGGCATAAAAAGGAGGAAAATATATTGAAAGTGTCAAAAATTATGTACGACACTTATTTTAGCACTAAAAGTTTTTATTCGAATCGCTTAAGTACCAATTAAAAAAAAAAATCACTTAAGTGCCAATAACTATTTGCATAATCAGAAATTCGACGTAACTATATTTTATTAATTTTATAGCCAACATGACTTACTGGTGTGGTCAATCAACATCTAGACCCTAAATGACATCACTTACGGCGTCTAACCTAAAATTGCCAATTGAAAGAAATTCCCATCGAAATCCCAATTGATTTGCCTCTAAAATCAAAATCCTAATTCGATTTGCCCCCAAAATAAAAATCCTAAATGGAGAGCCAAAGAGGGGAGGAAGATGCAGACGACGGAGGTGAGGGGATCAAGGTGCACGCAAAGGACCTGGTTTCCCTCGCAGCAAAGAAGGAGAGGGTCGATGGCTTTGGGTCGGACCTGGTCGGGGGGGTCAGGTGATGATTGCCATGGGCAGAAATCCCAGAAGAAGGAAGAATGTTGTCTCTTTGTGTGATCGAGTGAGAGAGAAGGGACAAACGGCATCGTGTTTAAGCAAGCTAGCCACGTTTGCTTGTGCGACGTCTTTTAGGATGTTCGATTGCTTTTTAATAAAAATATGTCAACTCAATAAAACTTTAATAACAAAATTCACATACAGTGATTTTAGCTGGAAGTTTAATGGAACGCATATGAGCTGATCAATAATTTTGGTACTAGTGCCGTAAGAAATTTTTGATACTTATAAGCTACCAAAAATTATAAATTTTGCCGAAAGTGACAAATTTACTTTATTTTTTTTTTTTTTGTGATATGAAAAATTCCAAACTTTACAAATTGTGACGGAATTTTTCATCTTATTCTTTTTAAGAGCATTTTCGTCTTATTCTTATTTTTTTTTTTTTTTTTTTCTTTCTTTTCCCTTCGCCAGCCATGGAGGAGCCAGCAGAGGGAAGCCGGCGTCCGGCGAGGGCTACCCTTCGCCTGGTCTGCGGACAGAAGAAAGAAGAAGAAAAAAAAAGAAAAAGAAAAAAAAAGAATTTGTTTAAAAGTAAAAAGATCAAAATGCCTCTATAATTTAAAATAAATGTGTCACACAAATGAAAGTTTATGATTTTTTTGTGTTACAAAAAAAAGTTAGAGGTAAATGTGTTATGTTATGGTTAGCAAGTTTTCGAATTTTTCATGTTACAAAATAAAGTTTGGGATAAATTGATTGCTTTGGTTAATGTTTAAGGTTTTTGGTGGGTTTTTTTTCATACTTCTAATATAATTTTACGAGTAATAAACGGGTAGCATATGACATTATTGTTAGTCCTCTTCCGAGTGATCAGAGTATAAATAAATAAATAAATAAAAAGGAACCAAGCATCATCCTTGTGCTGACCACGGCCCGCCGCCGCCGGCGTCGACGCCCGCACCTGGCGGCGACTGGCAAACCCGCGCACTTTTCACCACCCGTTGCTGCGGAATTCCGGTGGCAGTGAATGAATGTTCGCCGCTTCATTCCGCGGCGGCAATCGAGCTTCCCTCCCGAGCTCCTTCCCGATCAAACGCTTTCGAGGCGCCGCGACCCGCAACCGCCCACCGCCTCCGACCCTCTCGATGGCAGGCGGAGAGCCGCCGGCGAAGGCCGGCGAGGAGAGGGTCCACGTCCACTACGACCACGTCCTCCCTTCCAGACACGAGCGGTGGACGGCGAGGTGCGGACCCTATCCTTCCTAGGACCTGCCGCTATCCGTGGTGAATCTTTTTTACCTCTTTACGGAGATGATTGGTGGTCTTGCTCCTCCTGTTTCTCGCAGGGAGAGCTTCGAGTTCATGTCCAGCAGGCCCTGGCAAGAAATTCGGGACTTCTACTCCGACGTCGTCAATGAGCGGTCATCGCTCTCCGAGCTGTTCGGGGCCGAGGTGATGGTTTGTGCCAGTCGTTGCTTCCTTTCTGATGCTGATCTGAGTTAAAATCTAGCTGCCCGACCGGCTTTTCATGTGGATGTTGCTATTCTTATCTTCTTCATGGGGGGATTAGTTCAGCGTTTCAGTGAAATTTGTTTTGAGTAGAGTTGAAATCGGTGTTTATATGTTTGGTTCTTCCATGTGCTGTTGAATTAGCAGTGAACATTTCGTGCGGGGATGTATCAGCATGTGTCCAGTCTGTGTTTTTTCAATGACTGATCCGGAAGAGTTACTGAGCGCTGGGGTGGCACAAAAGGCATATTCAGTCTCCCTCTGTTAGAAATTGGAAGTAGTTCTTGCTAACATCGCAGCAGATGGAAATGGAATCGCGATACTTCAATCTTCTCCTGCCATGATGTTCTGGGGATAGTTCTCATGACATGAGTTTGGCTTAGTTTGATATGATCATATAAGACAAAGAAGTTTTCTCATATGCAAAGTACAAAATCTATTGGTTAATGTATTTGTTCATCTTTGGTAAAATATAAACTTCTGGAGTATGTATTATTGAGACTAAATAAATTGCATCAGTTTAATCAACGGAATCTGCAAAATGATCTGCATTAGGGTGTCTCTTTAAAGGGTTGTTGGAAGAAATGCAATCGTTGCTCAAACTGTATAGAATAAGCTGAACTGAGAATCTGTAAATTCTGATAACAGTAGCAAGTATTCTGTGCGTGGATATTTGTTAATGCAAGTTTTTGGTGGTGTTAGTGATTAATTGTAATAGGTATGTGTAATGTCTAGATTATTGTACTTAATATAGGGAATTTTTTCACCAGAGATCTCTTGTTCATGATGCTACCGAAATTCCAGAGGCTTGTGAGAAGTCTGGACTAGACAGTCTTCCAGGAGGAAAGAGGTCTGGCAGATGGGAAAGAAGAACATACAAGATTGTCCTTACTTATCATGGTGGTTCTTTTGATGGTTGGCAAAAGCAGCCTGGCTTAAACACTGTCCAGGGGTAAGTTGTTTCACCTTCTGCTTCTATCTTGAGCGTCCTAAGTCTACGCTCAATGCGTTGTCTTTTCTATGGATTATGTTGTATTTGGTTTACTGTCAATTCCATGCTTTCTTTGTCATAATTTTCTGATGTTGCCTATCTTCCCTGTATTTGTCATTTATGTGAACACTGTAATCTATATCCGCCTCATGACAACTCTTTAATTTCCAACTTTGGTGCTGACTCAAAGCTTTGTCAAATAGTCCTCTACTGCAACATGTAGACCCAGTTCTAAAGTGTCTTTTGGGAGGTTGAATATGCTAAGGGCAACCAATCACTCACCATGAGGGAGGGTAAAATCACACTTGCGGACACTCACATGTACTTACAGACATCCACCCACCAAACTAAGAAAAGTGAAGCTATATGCTGCAATTTCTCTCCTATATCCATGCCTAATCCTGGCATCTAATTCCCCTATTAGTCATGAAACTTTACATGAACCTTGGGTTGAAACTTTGACATGATCTATATATATGAACTTTTACTTTGGACAGCTCAATAGAAAGATCTCTTGGGGATTTTGTGGATGAGAAGAAAGCTAAGCTCCTAAAGGACAAGTCCTTGCCAGTGGAGGGCTGTGCTTTGGTTGCTGGGCGTACCGATAAGGGAGTAACAGCTTTGGGGCAAGTCTGTTCATTCTGTATGTTATTATTCATTCTCATTGAATTTCTCCTATGCATCTATCTTATTAAAAAGTTCTCAATTTTTGAGTGACTTCCTTTCAACCATATTCATTTCTATCTTGAAAAGGAATATCAAGCATGACAAACTTTATCTACTTCCTGCTGCGTTAATTAGGCAGTTTTAGTGAAAGGTATCCTTCTCATTTTCAAAAATTTAAAATATTCATTTTACAGGCAATGAGAGGGGGCCTTAAAAACAGGTTCACATCAGACTCTCCGGTTATTTCTGGTTCTTCATAGCTTTAAACATCATGAAATCCCAAAGTTAGATAGGATAGAGAAAAAACGAACTTGGAATTTGCAAGTATGTTGGAAATGGATTGTTGGTTGGCTAGATTAGATTTGTCTTTTTTACTTAAAAGAGACTAATATCTCATGGCTCCTCTTTGAAGCAAGATCTCAACCAAATGAATCCTATTTAATTACTTAAAAAATTGAATCTAGCCTCACAAGGAACGTGAGAAACACTTATAGATTGTTGTAGTGACAGTTTCTATCTCAGACATATGAGATGCCTCGCATTCCTGGTTGATTTTGTTAGACACAAGTTGAATCCCAGTTCATGGTCAAACATAAAACTGTTTTTGCACTTGGTGGTTTGGATAACCTAGCTTGTGTAACCCATGCCCATTAAACCGTTTTTTAACACTAAGTCAACCCCGATTGAAAAGAGAATAGTGACCTAAAGAACTTCCTTTTATTATTACCCAGGGAAAGTAACATAAACCTTAAACCTGAATAGTGAAGGAAGAATTTCAGAGTCGCTAATGATGTGTGGCTCTATGTAAATGATACCTTATAGATCCTGTATGCTTGGAAATGCTTTGTTCACAGATGCTATCTTAATGTATGAGAAACCCTCTTGTTTAATCAAAGGAGAGCCATATATTTCAATTTTTTTTTTTTTTTGGGGGGGGGGGGGGGGTGGTGGTGGGGGTGTTGTTATGGAGGGGAGGAGGAGGGTTGAGGATTTGGGTTTCCCGCAAGCTTAGTGAAGATGCAGCACACAGCTTGAGGTGATTACATTGAGTCAAGAAAGTTGTTTGGTTTTTGATGCCTTCTTTTTTATTCCACGTAAGCACCTATAATGATGTGGAAAGGTCCTCTTGTGTTGTGAAAGATAAGTAGTTGACCACTATATCTTTGTTGGTTTTGTGGGAGCGTTCTCCGAGTTATCTACTTGCTGAAGTATTTGGGTCTTTTCTCTTTTAGTTAGATTGTAAATGCTTTGCAATGTCTTCGTGTACATTAATAGGATTTTATGACTATTTTAAACCTGAAAAGAAAAAAATAGATTGATAAGATTGGCCATCGCTGGATATCAGAGATGGAGACTTCCCAATGTTGCTCAACATAATGTCATATTTATTCTCGCCTAATCTTGACAGGATTTATATAATCTGTAATATAGTTTTTGTGGGATGAAGTCAACCGCACTAAAAATCTTGCACAACGTGGGCCATGTGGGATAGAGGAATTTATGGTTCACAAAATATAAATGTTATTTCATGTCGGGTTAACATGACCTATTAAATTAACATCCATGTCAAAGATTAGTGGACAATCCAAGTAACTGATGCCACTTTGCATCAAATACAAATAAAAAATAAAGAATTTGACAAATAACATTGAAAATTTGTCCTTACCAAAAAAACATTGAAAATTTGACTTCTTCAGGTGTAGGGCTGATAAATTTATAATTGCTGTATACACTTTAAAAGTATGGAGGCCAGATATTTACAGGCAAATTTTATCATTAATATGGCACTTTCATATTATATAAAATCTTAAAATATGATTCGATCTTACAACATGATTTTATAAACACCCCGACAGTCTTATAGAAAAGGACTTTTTTACTACTTGTTCTCAAGTAAGTCCTACAACTAGATCAGATGAGTTTGGTGGCTCATGGATGAACAAATAAAACCTCTGATTCACTTATCATTCATGATGTTACTTTTATTCCATATATTTAGGCGGAGCTACTAAGTTACTGTTTTGGGCTACATATATCCAGATACATGGAGAAAGGATGTTGAACCTCAACATATTGAACTTGCCATTAATACTGCAGCACCAGGGAGACTCAGGGCTATATCTGTTTCTGAGGTAATGGTTTGCTAATTACTTTTGGCAAGAAAAGGTGCTGATTTTGTTTTGCTGGGGAGATCTTTATGCACTTAATTCATGTAAAACACTGATGTGGAAGGTTCGTGTAGGTATCACGTTCATTCCATCCCAATTTCTCTGCAAAGTGGAGGCGTTATTTGTATATATTTCCTTTCAATGATGGAGAAAATGGGGAGGCAAGGGAGGGGACTACAGAGCGTGTTGACAAAATGAGTTCAAAAGCTAATAGTGCATGCAGAAGCAATGGATTTGGGAATGATATTGATAATGAGGATCTTCAGAGTTTAATCTTATCTGACAAGGATGAAGATTTTGAAGGTGGAAATAAACAAGTGAGCTTTGAAGTTAGTCGGGTGAATCAATTTTTGCAGCTTCTAGAAGGGAAATTATTGTCATACAAGATGTTTGCTCGAGATACTAAGGCCTCAAGAAATATGTGAGCTTTCATATTTGTGTTTGAATTTTATTTCCTTTACCATACTACTGTTGTCGATTTCTTCTGTATTACGAGAAAGGCTTGTTCTGAGGAGTTTTAGAATTGTCACCTTTTTAACAGTTTGTTGAGCCAGTGTACATCGTTCACTTTTATTAAAGTGAAAAGTTTTTTCCTTTTAGACATCTAATTAAATACCTCTTGGAGGAGTCACTCTAAAACCAGAGCTAAGTTCATATTGTGCTGTTTGGTTAAAGTTAACTGGTTCGTGTTTGCAAGAAATACTAAGCAGTTGTGAACATTAATAGATGAGAAGATTTTAAAAAATCACAATTCATGCACAGGGGAAGGTGATGTTCATCTATTCAAGATAGTTGTGCAAAATCTAATTCTTGTCTAAGAATCGGTAGCCAAGCAAGAGAAAAATGAAGCCAAGATAGAGGTATCTCCTGAAGAGATACATGGGTGACCAAATCTAAGTATTAACTGGCAAATCCATAAGGAAGGTGCTAAATATACAAATGTAAGTCTCAAAGTTGTGAAGCCTCAGTTGATAGAGAATTTGAGAAATATGAAAGAACCAGATATCAAAAGTGGTAGTGTACAGTTGGTAAAGAACTCGTTTGGATAGTGGATATCTATGTCTGGATGGTAGTGTACCTGCTTATTGTTTGATTCCCTTGGAAGGAATGCTAACTGAATCGTGAATATGCATTGGTGGGTAAGTTGATTTCTCAGTGCTTTGAGGATCCTTGCTCTGGCATTTCACTGCTGTGAGCTCGCATGAGGGACTCGTGCTTTTGTGCCTTACTGAAAATCTCTTTTTTTTCAGTGGCCCACCAACAGAATGTTTCCTGTATCATGCTCGTGCTGCTTTGGGCAGATTAAAAGGCTCGGTGAGTATTTTCCTTTCTGAAATATTTCATAGTTTTTATTCACTTCAATGCTTGGTCAACCATTGATCTGATCCACTTATTCTTTTTGCTTTGGGCTGGTTGAAAGATGCAGTACCTTTTTTTTTTTTTTTTTTAATGTTCTTCAACTTTATGGCTAATAGCACTCTCTTTAATGTTAAACTAGGATCACCAAGAAGGAAGAAAAGTTATGTTCATTGAGCTGGTTGCTAATCGATTCCTTCGAAAGGTACTCTTCATGTCTATTGAGAAAATACTGTTTGTGAGAGCATGGGCACGTCAATTCATGTTTTTTGGGTCAGCAGTCCGTTGCAGCTTTTATGTACTGTTCTATAGGATTTTCCTATGGTGTTTGATGAAAGATCTGAACCATCATGAATGCTGATTTACACGTCTTCCTATGCAATCACCCATTTAACCTTTGAACTCCTAAGACTTTTCAGTTCTGTAATTGTATCAGTTTAATCTGCTGTTAATTTTAGCCTTAAAAACCTCTTGAGGTGGTCGATCATTGTGCAGATGGTCCGGGTTCTTGTTGCGACATCAATAAGAGAAGCAGTGGCAGGTTCAGAGGAGGATGTGTTGATGAAGCTGATGGATTCAACATGTAGACGGGCGACTGCTCCTCCAGCTCCTCCTGATGGCCTGTGTCTCGTTGATGTCGGGTATACAGATTTCAATCCGAAAACTTGCCTCATTAAGGGATCTTGAACTTGATATCCATGTTAGGTCATTAAACAACCAAATCATTCTTGATATAGACAGTCATTTTCGTATTCCATTTTCCTTGCAATTCTGCGGTTGGAGACAGATATTTGTCAGTTTTGATCCTATCAAATTCTCATGCTTCATATGATTGTTGACAAAGGGAACCGCCATCAGAGAAATTGATTTTTAGATAGCTGGGTTTCGTGATTCCTAAATCTGCTAAAGCAGCATCGGTTCTTGGGTGAAGTCCACCTATTTCTTTAGTTACTAGTTTTGGTGTTAGTGAAAGCGTTAGGGTGATGTTTTCAACTGTTGGCGAAGGACTTGGTGTTACTTTTGTTATGATGAAATTACCATTGTTTTTTTTTTTTTTTTGTTTGGGTGGCCGAGGATCCGCCGGAGCTTGCCCTTGTCAGTTTACCCCAATTTGGGGTTTCACAGTCCTCCGTGGTGGAGGCCCAACAACGACTATACCTTGGGGGAAACTAACCCAGCAACCCACTACCGGGCCCCTGCTTTAATCGCTAACAATGCAAGGTTTCGAATCCTTGACCTCATTCGTTGGAAGAAAGATTTCAACCAACTGTGTTGCCCACGGGTGGGTATAAAATTACCATTGTTAAAGGGACCGATTTTTTTTTTGTTTTTTTTAAAAAAACCTCAAACTTTAGGTTCGGTTCCGAACTTTTTTTGTCTTAAAAAAAAAATCTCAAATTTTAAGTCTAATCTAAAATGCCACAAACTTTTCTTATGTCTAAAAAACAAAACCATAAACTTTAGATTTAGTTTCAAATCTCCAAATTTTTTTTGCTTAAAAATAATCATCAATTTTTAATCTATTCTCAAATCTGACCCATATTCTAGTCCCAACTTAATGTTATTATTACAACAATAATAAATACACATTGATAAGGCAACATGAAAATTTATCTTCAAAATAAAATCGTTTTAAGATATAAAAATTAGGGACAACTATCCACGACTTTGGATAGAGAGCTTATGGGGGTAAATTTAGGATTAGAGTAAAAATTGATATTTTTCTTTTTAACAAAATAATTAGGGTAGATTTAAGATTAGACTAAAGTTTGGGGTTTTTTATGAGACAAAGAAAAGTTTGGTTTTTTTTTTTTTTTTTTCAGATAAAAGAAAAGTTCAAGGTAGGTTTGGGACTAAACCTAAAGTTTGAGATTTTCTAAGACAAATTTTTTTTTTTTTTGAGTAAATTTAGGATTAAACCAAAAGTTTGGAATTTTTTTGAGACAAAAGAAAAAATTAGGATAGAATTGGAATTAGATTCAAAATTTGTGGTTTTTAGGGAATTGACCCTTTGTTAAAGTGATGATAGATGAATCCGGGTCTAATATACACAGCCTTACCTTTCAACCAGACCGCGCATGTGTGGGAGCTTCGAGCACTAGGCTGCCCTATTATCACCACTGAGCCGAGCTACTTACATTTATTTATAATGATCACATTTGGTTGATGCAAAACCAAGAGCAAATCAACCTGATCTCGATCTCAATCTCAGTCTCGAATCATCTGGTTCCGAAGGAATTCACCACACCTAAAAAAAGAAACCAAGCATGAAGCAACCTGAGACGCAACTCGTGTGTTCTCTTACTCAATCCTTGTTTTCTTCATCACATAACTAAAATCTAGGAGAATTATCAAAAAAGTCATAGATCTATTATAATTGTGTCAATTCAATTTTTTTTTTTTTTTTTTTTTTTTGTGGAGCCAATTTAATCTTAAACCTTTTACAATTGTGCCAATGCAGTTCATCCGGCCAAAAATGGTTGGCCGGTGCTAACATGGACGCCAACCATCCTGCAAACGCTGACGTGGCATTTTAAAAATATTTTTTTTTTGAATTTTTTAGTTCTTTTTTTTCTTCTTTTTTTTCCCCATCTTCTCTCCTTCCCTTGGCTAGCTAGTGCTGTTCGGAGGCGAGGGCTGTGCTCACCGGATCACCTCGTCGGCCACTGGCGTGGGCGAGACCCCGCTAGATCCGATGAGCTCGGTCCTCGCCAGATCTAGCAGGGCCTCGCCTAGCCAAGGCGAGGGTCGACCTCGCTAGTGGCCAGCGAGGGCCAACTGTAGGCGACATCGAAGGAGACAATGGCAGTCCATAAGCCATTGTTGCTAGCGACGGGACTTCCAGATCTACAACCATGGCTCTAGCGACAGCAACTCGTCCATGGTTGCAAGCGATGGTGGTCGACTTCCAGATCCGCAACACCATCGCTATGGATGGCCAGATTTTGAGATCTGTGGAACGATGAGACTGACAATATAGAGGAAGCCGGCCATGCTCGGCTTGGACATAGCAAGGGTCAGCCTAATAAAGGCGTCGGTGACTCCGCCTTTTGCGACAACGGAGGAGGGCCGGAGGTTAGGCAGCTGTGGACGAAGGAGGAGGAAGAGAGGGCTGAAGAGAAGATTTTATTTTAATTTTTCTTCGTCAGAATCAACGCCCCGACTGAATCGATGCAGAAATCGCTTCTGCATTGGAGATCCACCTCGATCCACCATAACCAACAAGCTCCAATTCACGTAATTGCTCGGGAACCGACGCATGCACGCGCATAGAGAGGAGGTGAGCTTCAAAGAAGCGATTCCAAAGCTTCCGATTCAACCATTGGATGGACCACCCAATCAATCGCCGTGTTGACCTTGTCGGCCCTCGCTTCCAACCGGCGGGGGCGAGCCCCGCCATTGGCTAGCAAGGCTGACCTTGCCGGCCCTCACCTCCGACCGGTTAGGGGAAGGAGAAGATAAGAAAAAAAATTCAAAAATTCAAAAAAAAAAAAATTAAAAATTCGAAAATAAAATAATATATATTTTAAAAATGTCACGTCGGCATCCATGTCAGCGCTGGCTGGCCAATTTTGGCCGGATGGACTGAATTGGCACAATTATAAAAGTTTAGGACTAAATTGGCCAAAAAAAAGTTTAGGACTAAATTGACACAATTGCAATAGATTTATGATTTTTTTGGTAATTCTTCCCTAAAATCTGTGTCCAGTAACTATGAATATTTGCGGGGCAACTCTTTTTTCACGCTCAATTTGGCTAAAATTCTTTATTAGATGAAAAGTCAAAAATGCCTTAAATTAAAATGGACAACTAAGTTGGCCAGAAAAAAAAAAAAAAAGGTAAGTTAATTGGGATTTAAACACCATCTTGAAGCCAAAAAGGAAAAATTCAATAAATACACACACCACCCAACTAAAAATTTCATGAAGACAAGCTGCAAAACTATCAAAGCCAGCAAACAAATTAGTAAATCAAATGCACTTGAGGCAATGGTGATTTTAGGGTCACACTCACAATTAAGTCAGCTTATGACCCTCAACTCTCTCTCTCTCTCTCTCTCTCTCTCTCTCTTCCCAATTAACCCAAAAAAAAAAAACTCATTTCAGTTGGGTGAATCATTTGGTCGGGGGCAGAGTCATTTGGTCAGGAGCAAACATAAACTCAAGATAAAATCACCTTTGCTTAAGGTGCATTTCATTTAGTTTCAATTTGTGAATAATAAAAAAGTCCAGTGAAGATAACTTGTAAAACTAATAATGAAATTATTGAAAGCCAAGAAACAGATTCAAACTTCGTTAGCGAGAAGATGGAGTTAGGTTGTGCTCGTGTGTTTAGATCCCATTTTTTGGCCAACTTCATTGCTATTTTTTGGCCAACTTCATTGCCTATTTTTTTGGCTTAATCTTCATTGCCTATTTTAATGGAGGGCATCTCAGGCATTTTAAGTAATAAAGGGATGCTTTATTCCGTATTTGGAGTGAGAATAGAGTTGCCCTTTTCGTGGTGACGAGACAATATAAAAATGAAAAACCTAGCAAGTGAACGTCGATGCTTACATAATAATGATATCATTAATATTTTCCTCATTAATAACATGTGACGAGCTTATCACATATTTCAAAAGATCAAAATCACCCCAAGATTACTCCTGATTCTTGATAATTCCTTAAGACAATTTCAGTTGCATGGCAAATTATCAAGTAGTCTCTCAACTTGGTCAAGACTCAAGAACCACTCCTTTGTTAGAAAGAAGAGGGGGAGCGGCTCCTGTATGGTGGTAATTGACCAATTCTAGCTCACAAACACCAGGGTTAGTTTCTTCTGATCACTGCTACATCACAGATAAGCAAGATTATCCAGCCAACTGTAAAATAACTAGACGAAGAGTGATCTTTGCCAAATTTGTCTGTCCAACTTAGAGGCCAGCCTGAGATCTCTCCTAGCAACAGCATTTTGTACAGCTCATGCAAAAGTGAGACATCAACCTCCCTCCTTAATTTGTTCTTTGCCTCCCTTTCCACTCTCTCTCTCTCTCTCTTCCCCCCTCCCATATTGTCTTCATCTCCTATTCTTGGCAATCTCTCTCAAGGGTGCTTGCTTTGTGCTCGTGTGTTGTCCATCCAATATCGCCTACCTCCCAAGCCCTTTCTCTCACCCGCCCCCCAATAATCCACCAAGAAAAGAGCCTCCTCAATTGCAGCCTGGCCCCTTCAGAAGGGCGCTGCACGCGGCGGCCCGACGACGACGAGTGCGCATAGCCTTACCACCGTCGATCATGGTTCCCCGAGCTCGACCAACGTTTTGGAGCCTCTTATTTGTTATCCTATTGCTTGATGGAGTGGCGACCACCTTCAGCGCCTCCTCGGAAGCGGATTCCCTCCTCAAGTTCAAGAGCTCCCTGGATGATCAGAGCAATGCGTTGGCCAATTGGAATAGCGGCTCCCCGTGCAACGGTGACCAGGCGAATTGGATTGGTGTCCTTTGCATGAAGGGCAGCGTCTGGGGGCTGCAGCTTGAGAACAGGGGACTTGAGGGTGAGATTGATGTGGACTCCCTGGTGGGGTTGCCGTCCTTGAGGACTTTGAGCTTCATGAACAACAGCTTCAATGGCCCGATGCCCGAGATCAAGAAGCTTGGGGCTCTGAAATCCGTTTTCCTGTCATACAACCGTTTCTCAGGGGAGATCCCCGCCGATTCCTTCGAGGGTATGTCGTATTTGAAGAAGCTGCATTTGGCAGGAAACCAGTTCGAGGGCACCATACCTTCGTCATTGACGCAACTGCCAAGGCTTTTGGAGCTGAGGCTCGAAGGGAACCAATTCACGGGACAGATCCCGGCTTTTGCGCAGCACGATCTCTTGCTTTTGGATGTATCCAACAACGAACTGGATGGTCCAATCCCGGCAAGCCTTGCTAAGATGAACTCTAGCTCATTTTCAGGTAAGTTCCACACAACGAAAAGGCCCCAGTTACTGCAAAAGGTTAATTGAGCCATCATGCGAAGCATCTTCAAAATGCTCCATAAGCTAGAATTCAGAAAGTTCCTTAAAATTACATCTTGATCATACAGACTCGTTATTATGCAACTTGTGAATTCGTCCATATTGAAAACAAACATTAGATCATTGTATTCTTCCACATTACAATGAAAAGTTTCCTTCAAACAAGAGAATCACTAAGTGCTTGTTCTAACCAATTTTTGAGGAAGCTCCTAAAAACATATTGTCTGACAGGCAATGAAGGATTGTGCGGAGCACCGTTAAGTCCATGCACGGCTACTCCAGCATCATCAGATAAAAAGGGCAGCTCAAGTTCCCCTGCCATCTTGATTTATGCGATCGTGGCTAGTGTACTCTTCCTGATGGCGCTTGTCTTGCTGATCTTTTGCCTGCGGAGGCGGAACCAGACCTCACAATCGATTGAGGCCCCTCCACCATCCAACCTGCAGAAGAAGGCGAGCTTCAAGGATGAAGGTCGCGTCAGGCATGGCTCACCCGACAACTCCAGCAATGGCAAGAAGGCCGAGAACTTCAAGCTGTCGTTCGTCAGGGAAGATCGGGAGAAGTTTGACCTGCAGGACTTGCTGAAAGCGTCGGCAGAGATATTGGGGAGCGGGTGCTTTGGGTCATCTTACAAAGCAGCCCTGTTTAGTGGGTCAGCCATGGTGGTCAAGAGGTTCCGGCAAATGAACAATGTTGGCAGAGAGGAGTTCCAAGAGCACATGAGGAGGCTGGGCAGGCTGAGACACCCCAACTTGCTTCCTCTTGTGGCTTACTACTACAGAAAGGAAGAGAAGCTCTTGGTCTCTGATTACGTCGAGAATGGAAGCTTGGCTGTTTATCTACACAGTAAGTTCATTGATACAAGGCACTTGTTTTTTCATAGGTTCACTTAGTCTTTTTGTCTGCTATAAGTGTGTCCAGCGAGGCGATTCATGGAATAGATTTCCATTCAACATATGTCGCTCTGCTTTCATTAGGTCGAGTGCATACAGATTTGGTATCTGTATCAAAAAAGATCGTGCTAATTGGGACGTTTCATGGGCATGGAATTTATGCCGTTCATTAATTACAGGCAACCACACTCGAGGCAGGCCTGCTTTTGACTGGCCGACGAGGCTGAAGGTCGTTAAGGGAGTGGCTAAAGGACTTGCCTATCTCTACAACGAACTCCCCAGCCTCATTGCCCCACACGGTCACCTCAAGTCATCCAATGTCCTCCTTGCGGCATCCCTCGAGCCTCTTCTCACCGACTACGGGCTCATCCCAGTGATCAATCAGGAAAACGCTCAGGACCTCATGGTTGCCTACAAATCGCCCGAATACCTTCAGAACAAGCGCATCACAAAGAAGACCGACGTCTGGAGCCTTGGAATCCTGATCCTGGAGATCCTGACAGGAAAGTTCCCTGCCAACTTCCTGCAGCAGGGTCAACAGGGGAGCGATCAGGATGACTTGGCAACGTGGGTCAGGTTAGTCGCTGGGGAAGCTGATCAGTGGCCGGCCGAGGTGTTCGACAAGGAGATGAGGGCCAAGAGCGAAAGCGAGGGCGAGATGCTAAAACTCCTCAAGATTGGTTTGAGGTGTTGCGAGGGTGACGTCGAGAAGAGGTGGGACATGAAGGAGGTCGTGCAGAAGATCGAGGAGGTGAGAGAGAAGGACAACGACGAGGACTTCTATTCTTCTTACGCAGGCGAAAGTGATGTTCGCTCATCGAGGGGGCTATCTGATGAAATCAATTTCTCTATCCCCATCTGAAGCAATTCGTAGAATTTCGAGTTTCAGAGAAGAGATCTGACATTTTAGAGGAGGAATATAAGTGTTCTACAAGTTGATACTAGCTAGGGGGTGGCTGATTTGGTACCTTTCGTCAAAACTTATTCATTTATACGGGGGCAAAAGCTGCTGCGGATCATGATCGAGGTGGGGTTGTTCGAACGATTTGTTTTAAACGCGGTCCGACCTAATGAGAGCACTTGTTGTAATTTTAGCTTTTTTGTTCAACTCAGACAACAACAAGACAATGCTATTACTGTAGATTTTTCTGTTTCCAGTAGAAACATGCTTATATAAGTACTAAAAATAACAGTACCAACCAAGGCCAACGCCTAGTCTGAGTCTCCTAGGACATAGCTCTTTGCTTATCCAATACAACCGAAGTTTGCAAACCAGAAGAAATACAATCAGAAGTAGATATATCATAGGTGCCGTCAACCCTATCTTCGCTAACTCGTCCGCATAGGGATCTGCGTCCCTTGCACATGCTTAATCTTCACCTATGTGTCGCGACCTTTTTTTTTCGGCGCCCGCAATCGGGTACCAGCGCCTGAGGAGGCTAATGGCTCGGCTGAAATTAGTTATGCCCGGACTCTCCCAAGTCCATCAATTCACGACTTAATGGTTCAAGTTTTTAACCTGTCAATCAATTTTTCAAACGGAGTCGCCACTAATCGATTTGGGGGGTTGATTAGAAACCCAAGTGAAGTATTGGGAGAAATACTCACTTCTGCGCAACCAGAGAAATTAGGATCGGAGACTTGATTACACTAATTAATCACTAATGCCATTTCGGTACCTAATATTGTTTAAACCCCGAGACTTTTTTTGATGTTCGAAGAATTTTCCATGCATTTTTGGGAGGAAAAATATTTTTTGAGTCATTTTCTAATTTTTTGGACACAAAAGGGATTTTTGGTATTTTTTTTTGGAAAAATACAAGTCTTTTTGGCTTTTTTAGATTTTTGGCATTTTTTGGAAAACATGAAATATTTTTGATTTTTTGATTTTTCAGAAAATAAAACATTTTTGGAAAATAAATTATTTTTTGATCTTTTTCGATTTTTTTTTTAAAATAAAACATTTTTTGACATTTTTAAATATTTTTTGAAAATAAAACATTTTTTGATTTTTTGATTTTTTTGAAGTAAAATATTTATTTAAAATATTATTTTATATTAAAATAATATAAAAACCGACCGGCTCGGATCCGCGGGTTGGGTCCGACCCGAGCTTGCACGGCCGACGCGGGCCCGACTCAGATTTTTTTCTTTCTTTTTTTTTTATTTATTTTATTTATCAAAACGGCTTGATGGCCAGTCGTTTTGGGAGGGATCCAGCCTGGCCCGATGACCCGGCAAAACCTCACCCGGATTCGTCCCGCCTTTGGACCCGATTTCAGCCCGGCCTCAGAACACAGAAACCCTACCCGGTTCGTGGCCCGGTGCGATCCGATGACCGAGGCCACGACCGGAAAATCGAGAACCCTAGGGTTCCCGATTCGCGGCGCCGAGGGAGGGGAGGCGAGGCGTCGCGCAGCGGCGACGGCGATGGCAACGATGGTGGTGACAGCAGCAACGAGGACTGGACAACGGGGGGTTGCGATGGTGATGGTGAGGGCGGCGGTACGTTACCTGTCCGCGAACGGCAGCTTGCATGGCAAACGGCGGTGACGACGGTGGAGGGTGCTCGAACTCTCCTCTCTCCCTCGAGCTCGCTCGGCGAACTCCCCGAAGTCTCTCGAGGACCCCTCCGAGCTCACCACGCCACGGCCGACCCTATGCTCGAACTCCCCGAAATCTCTCAGGGGACCTCGAGCTTCGGCCGACCTCTCTCTCTCTCTCTCTCTGCCTCTCTCTATGTCTCTCGGATCTCTCTACCTCTTCTTCGTCGGGGATGGAGGGCCTATTTATAGGCTAAGGGGTGGCCGGTCGACGGAGCTCGACCGTTGATTGCCACAACCTTCGCCGGCCGAACCGGCGTCCCATCCGACGCCAGCTACCCCCTGCTCCACGTGCATCGTCGCTACTCCTTCTCTTCGCTCCGGCATCGCGGTCCCCTGCGCGTGCGCTACAACAGCACAAGGAAGAAGAAGACCTGGCTGGGCCGGGTTGAGGCGAAAATGGGCCGAGGGCCCATGAGGAGGCTGCTTCTCTTCTTTTCTGTTTTTTCTGTTTGTTGTTTTGTTTCTTTTTTTTATTATTTGTTTATTATACGGAAAAAAGACAGGATAAAAACTTAAATAAGATAAAATAAACTTAATTAAAATTTGAGGCGTCAACAGCTACCCATCTTTGAAGGTGAGCTCGCAGAGGTTGCAATCAAAGATAGACTGATGCCTAAATTTTATCCACACGTGCATAGCAAATTATATTTTATTTAGGACCTATTACTCTATGAGGAAAAGAGCAATATAACTTTACACATACTAAGACAGATAAGAAGATACATGTAGTTTACTTACCAGGAGCAAGTGAGATAGGGTGTGAACCCCGAGTTTTGGCAAGTATCAAGGCGTCATCTTACCTAGTGACATGAGGAGGTTGCTTTTCCAGGGCTCGAACCTTTCTTCGGTCGCATGTTAAAATAATCAATGATTTGTCTAGGACCCGAACCTTTCTTCGGTCGCCTTGACGGGAGATGCACCGACCTTTCTCAAGGCATCTCATTTGTGAGTGCCTGATTTGTATCAAAGACACCAATCGGTACCCGACTTTCTCGGGAGATGCGCCGATCTTTCTCAGGGCATTTGTTTTGTGGGGGTGTCTGACCTCTTGGATATTTGCGAAGGTGTCCCACCTCCTGGCAATTGGGAAATATCGAGGGCGTATCTGGGATATTCGTGAAGGTCTCTCACCTCCTGGTAATTGGGAATATCGAGGGCGTACCTGAGATATTCGTGAAGGTCTATCACCTCCTGGTAATGGGAATATCGAGGGCGTACTTGGGATATTCATGAAGGTCTCTCACCTCCTGGTAAAGTGAATATCGAGGGCGTGCCCCGCATATTCATGAAGGTCTCTCACCTCCTGGTAGTTGGGAATATCGAGGACGTGCCCCGCATATTCGTGAAGGTCTCTCACCTCCTGGTAATTGGGAATATCGAGGACGTACCTGAGATATTCGTGAAGGTCTCTCGGCTCACCGAGATATTCGTGAAGGTCTCTCACCTCCGGTAGTTGGGAATATCGAGGACGTTCCCGAGATATTCGTGAAGGTCTCTCACCTCCTGGTAATTGGGAATATCGTGAGATATTCGTGAAGGTCTCTCACCTCCTGGTAGTTGGGAATATCGAGGGCATACCCGGAGATATTGGGAATATCGGTAATTGGGAATATCGAGGACAAACCGAGATATTTGTGAAGGTCTCTCACCTCCGGTAGTTGGGAATATCGAGCATACGTGAAGGTCTCTCACCTCGGTAATTGGGAATATCGAGGACGCACGAGATATTCGTGAAGGTCTCTCACCTCCCGGTAATTGGGAATATCGAGGACATCGAGATATTCGTGAAGGTCTCTCACCTCCTGGTAGTTGGGAATATCGAGGACGCACGAGATATTCGTGAAGGTCTCTCACCTCCTGGTAATTGGGAATATCGAGGACGTACCTGAGATATTTGTGAAGGTCTCTCACCTCCTGGTAGTTGGGAATATCGAGGGCGTGCCCCGCATATTCATGAAGGTCTCCCACCTCCTGATAGTTGGGAATATCGAGGACGTGCCCCGCATATTCGTGAAGGTCTCTCACCTCCTGGTAATTGGGAATATCGAGGACGTACCTGAGATATTCGTGAAGGTCTCTCACCTCCTGGTAATTGGGAATATCGAGAACATACCTGAGATATTCGTGAAGGTCTCTCACCTCCTGGTAATTGGGAATATCGAGAACATACCTGAGATATTCGTGAAGGTCTCTCACCTCCTGGTAGTTGGGAATATCGAGGACGTACCTGAGATATTCGTGAAGGTCTCTCACCTCCTGGTAGTTGGGAATATCGAGGGCGTGCCCCGCATATTATTGAAGGTTTCTCACCTCCTGGTATTATGAACTTGAATATGGTATGAGGCTAACTTGGATTGTCGCAGGCACTTAAAGGGGTGGAACACCTAGATAGCCATAGGTGTACGAAGTACTGGAATATTTGGATAAACACAAATATTTAATGATATGATCTGGGACCACTCAGGCTGGTCCAAGTGCTAGAAAACATACATGGACGGTGGTGCCAAGCAAAGCAATGGAATGCTTGAACAACTGCTATATTATTTTGGGACAACTCGGGCAGGTTGAGTGTCATGAAAAGGAAGTACCTGGACAACGGTGGGTGGTACTCAAAGACAAGAGAAATACCTAGACAGCAGCAGGTATTTAACGATAAAGGGATACTTGATCAGTCACAAGTATCAATACTTTGGGGACAACTCGAACATGTCGAGTGTCAAGAAAAGGGGGTATCCGAACAGTGGCCGGTACTCAAAGACAAGAGGATACTTGGACAGTCATGAGCATCCAAACTTTAAAGACAACTCGAATAGGTCGAGTGTCAAGAAGAGAGTACCTGGACAGTGGTAGGTGTTTTAAGGCAAATGGGGATAGAGATATGCTTGCTTGGCAATATCTCTGATCTCTGAGAGTATGTATGCTATTTGTACAATATGCACATATGATTGTATACATTGTAAATTCATAAATTCAAATGTGATTTATGCATGACAATCTTGTCAGTTTTGTATCATTCGAATTCCACTAGGGAAGATTTTGAAAGACAACATTTATTCAAAATATAGATGCTTTGAGCATGCCAGATGAGGGACTTTCAGTCTGAAAGGACTTTTCACTCACTCTTATGGAGAAGGCTATCATGACCATTGATGCAGGATTTATAAGGACCACACTATCTCACTGTCATCATGTCAACAGGGGTCCGAGTATTCTCGCAAATGGTACAACTTTACCAATGTGAGAGGTCTTTGTTGAAACTATGATGAAGTCTTGGTCAATGGCTCATCAAAAAGGACCATCAAGGTCGAAGCCAATGGACAAAAATACTGCACGATCATCTCCGGGTTTACAAGTCAAGAACCCTGCGAAAAGAGATAGAGTAATATTGCTTGTACTTCTTCGAGCAATGCTTATATACACATGAAATCTTACGTTAATTGAAGTGCTCCTAGTCTGAAGAGACTTTTACAATGGGAATGTAACGTAGACTTGGCTCACATGTAAGAAGGTGAGAGTTCGTGACTGTCTCGGCGTTTGTCACTAGTCTTTCTTCTCACTGTTAGATAGAGGTTCTATCAATTGAACCACAACAACAACTTTTTCTTGGCTGCATTTTTTACTGGGGGGCATTGGCCTTGCTTTTACCAGGCACACTGCTTTTTTATGCCCCTATTTTATTCCAGTTCTTCATTCATGGGCATTGACCTTGCTTTTACTAGGTACACTGCTTTTTTATGCCCTAGTTTTTGGTTCTTGTTGCTTGAGGAACTGATCTTGACAAGTTCAAGCAAATGCCTTTGTTAGACTATGGAGTCTTCATCTTTTGCTGGCACTTCTGATTATGTTGCTCAAACAAAAGTGGCTTCTGCTTTGCCTTCATGTGAGGGTGAATTTACAGACTCAATTGAATTGTACAATTGATACAAGTGCGTAAATAAAGAATTGTTCTTCACGACTCTAGGGCACTTAAATTAACGCGAGTGTTCATATGCAATAAAGACACTCAAAGATTGATGCAAGTGCAAGCAAGAAAATTTCTATCTCTCTTCTCACCTTGTGATGTTGATTTGCTTTCGACTTGCCCTAGTGTGGGGTGGTTCTTTGTCGGGAGTATAGCAGAAATTTGTCAGTGTATGGGGCTCAAAGTGAGCGATGAAATGCCTCTCCTTTGCTTTGATCATCGTACTATTCGCGAGAGAACTCTTTATCCCGTAGTCATATAATTTTCTGCACTCATCTCACGAGGGTATAGATGGGGGAATGTGTGTAGGATATGGCTTGCCTTTCATCATTCTGACGCGCCTCATCCAGCATGCTCAATTAATCTTGTATTCTTCACTTAGTTGTCTATTCTAATAATTCTTAATGGAATCAGTGATTTAGACAGACAAAATCATCGTGCATAATTCACCTGGAAAAGACATGCATCATTTTAAATGTGATGGAGTTTGTATTCTCAAAACAAATGAATTGTTTTGACTCAAAAAAGACCCTATTGACAACTTTAGGGGCTAACATAATGGTGTTTCCAAATATGTTAGATTTTGAACATCAAAAGGGTTATTCGCAAATGGGTGTCGATGGTTGTCAATGATTGGGAATCTGATCGGGCATCTCTGCTTTGGCCCCTACAGAAGAGAAGATGTACAAGTAGATCAATTAGTTTGGCCAAAATCAAATGTGAGTTGAGGCCTGAAGATTTTCTGTCATTTGTTTTGGTGATTACTTAGAACGTCATTTCACTAGGAGAGCTTATCAGAGTTTGACATGTCTTTCCTTGATTTGTTATCCGCATTTTTTACGGTCAAGTGATCCTGCAACAGATAAAAGGGATCGTGTTAGTCAGAATCTCTTTCAAGAGTCGAGTAATTTGGAAGCGATACAACATTACCCTTCATTGGATTGGATGGACCTGAAGTGCAAGTGGGACACGAAGTCCTATGTCTTTTGCTTCGTTAGGTCAATTATTGGCTCATGGATGACACGTCATTTTACACGAAATCAGGTGAATTCGATGCAGATCATTTCTATATACTAGTTTGGCTAGTATTGATTTGCCAAATCTAACCATTGAGTTGGCTTTTGAATTCCGATGCTTCCTGTCAATAAGGAAAATATGTCAAAACCGGGTTTGAGTAGTGGGAGTATTGGAAACGATACCAAATTACTCTTCTCCAAAGTTTGTATTTGTTGACTCCTAGGGATATTTGAATATTAATGACAGCCTTTTTGTCTCAGCACAGTTCAATGTTTCCTTCAATTGGCCTTCCTCATTTGTGACCATGTATGCATGATTACTGGTCGTTGAATCATCTTCAACGCCTTCCTTTTGTGGAATTTCTCCTTCTGTCTTTAACTATAGCATCATTGGGCAAAAGTCATGTACCTCAAGCTTCTATGGAATCCGAGATAAAAAATCTCAAGCTTTCGATGGCAATTACTCCTTGGAAGAATATGTGTCTAGAGTGAAGCTTCTAGATTCCAAAGTCATTGTCCAGGGTGTGGGGCTATAGACAGCCTTGACTGTCTAGGTTTTCTCCTTATTGACAGTAATCAATTCGAGAGGAGAAATTCATTTTCTGTGCTTCTTGGCTTGTCAAAGCTGGAATAGTAACATCTAGCTGTTTGGGCGTGTCATGCGACAAGTTAGTCCTTTGGCCCAGGATGGAGCTGGGCAGGAGTGAGTCATGTCACGGATGCTTCGATCTCAACTCTATGCCTGTACCTATTATGTTTCCTCTTTTGTATCCTGTAAATAGAAGAGAGATGACATCATTTCCAAATTATATTCAAAGAATAAGACTTACCATCTTTTGGTGTAGGATGATTCTTTCTATTTGCCCCTGTTTTCTTGACAATGTGTCTTTGAATTTGGCGAGTTCACCTGATGCGCTTGCTTCAAATGCCCTCTATCACACTAAGTCAAAGGGGACAGGAATGATCTTCTGAGACATGAAGTGAATGAGTCAGAAAGACAAACATGGTTAAATTTATCATCTTGTTTTAACAAAAGCTTTTGGGTGATGACGTATTTTTTGTTTTCAAAAGTATATATCTTTGAGGGAAAGAAAGCATGAGGAAGCCCAGCCCTCAGTATTCTCCTTGGATGATATTTTTTTCATGGTTGGATAGCATCACTAGGCTGGTTTGGGATACCGCCTCATGCTCTCGAAATATTTTCAACTTTATTTGATAGGTGGATTACATTTTGGAAGAGTGATTTCAAAAGTTAGTTCCTCAAGCGGAACTAATGTTGAAAATAAAAACAAGCCAGATTTAAGAAAGATGTACAAGTTCCCACGTAGGGGAATATGAAAGGAAAATTAAAAGGGTTCTACTTGAGCGGGCCTGCACCCATTTCCCCTTACGGTCATTCATTGATGGTGTCCATGAAAAGGTCTCCAAACATGGTGGTCATATCATCTGGCCATTCTTTCTCTATTGCTAAGGGTGGCACTTCATTGCCTGAATAATACTCGGCCTTCACTAGCCCTTGATGAATGTCAGCAGTATGTGCTTCAACGTTTCTGCTCTGACTGTCTTTAAATACCGCATTTACTTTGTCAGTGTGATCAGGGAGCGAATTGCTTTGGAATGAGAAAGCTTTAGTGTCTAACAAGTTCTAGATTCGACTCTTGAGGGCGAAGCACTCATCAGTCGAATGCCCCACTTCTTCCATGTGATAGTCGCATATCTTTGACGGGTCATAGTTGGAAAAAATTTCATCGTTGGGTCGCTTTGGCTCAATCAAAAGGAGGTTCTTCTTCCAGAGGATTGCCAATACCTGTGACGGAGATCCAGGAAGAGGAGTAAATTGTCTCTTGTTACTGTAACGCTGGGATGGCTGACGGCTAGTGGTCTGTTGTTGTCTTGCACTTGTCTGAATTGTTGGAGAATGATTGTAGGTCGCATTGACATCTACCAGGGGTTCTTTATCTTTCTTCATGCTGAACCTGCCCGTGGATGCAGGTTCAGTGAACCAACCATCCCTCAACCCTATCTCGGTTTGCTCCCCTACTGGAATGAGTTGATTAAATGATTCGGCGATCGTGGTTACCATTCGATTGCGGTACTCGTAAGGGAGGGTTTTGATAAACATTTTTCTCAGCTCAAAATCGGTTGGTTAAGGACTGATTTGGGCGGCCAAATTCCTCCATCGGATAGTATATTCTTTGAACGATTCATGCTTTTTCTTTTCGGTTCGCTCAAGGTCCTCACGAGAAGGGGTAATGTCCATTATGAACTTATACTGCTTGAGGAATGCCTCACTCACCTCATTCCATGTTTCAAGGAGATTCATGCTCTTTGTAATGTACCACCTCAGGGCAGGGCCTATTAGACTTGATTGGAACAATTGGATCATTAATGGTATATTATTAACGTATTGGGTCATTCGAACCAAGTACATTTGCAAATGAGCCCTAGGGCAAGTCGTGCCATCATACTTCTCAAACTTAGGCATTTTGAATTTTTCCGGCATTTTGACATTGGAATAAATGGAGAGGTCCGTCAAAGTAGGATCTTGGAGACCTTGCAGTTGTTTCAGCTTCTCCTCAAGCTTTTCGAGGCGTTTGTCATGCTCAGTTTTAGACAAACTATCTGGCCTAGCTTTCTCGATCATGGTTGGGTGCGGATCATCCTCCAATTCGGGCATGTTATCGTCGGTATCTCCACCTTGATCACCCCTAGTAGATGATTGTGGCAACAATACCTCGATTGAGGCCGGGGCGGGAGTGAGTTTGCCCTGGATGGAGTCTATCTGCTTTGAAAGTTGTTGAAGTACGTTAAAGACTTCCTTCATTTCACTTTCCATGACCGTAATACGGCTTGGTACATTTTCTTCAGCCATTCTTGCTCTTGCTTTTGAGCGAGTCTGGATTGGTGAACGTTGACGTTCCGTGATTACCTGTCCATGAATAAACAAGCATATGTGAAGACAAGGCGTAGATAGGGAGTTAGTCTATGATGACGACCTAATCCTACTATTTTTGTTTATTCATGAAAAGGTAGAGGATTTCCTAAACATGGATTGAAAAAGGGCACGTGACATGTTAACATGAGCTAAAAAGATATTTAATTTGAAAGGTGAAGAAAGCATGAATTGCAACAAATTTTGAAAAAGATTTCTATCCATTTTTGAGGCAAATGAAAACGCTTGCGAAAAAGAACTTTTTAATATGCTTGAGAATAAAAACATTAACTAAAAGTAATTTCTTTTGAAAAAGTTTTTTTTTTTTTAACTTTATAACAATTACTTCCAAATTTAATTGACCGCGGTATTAAATCCTAGACTAATCATGGACCACTCAATATATGCATGACGGTAAGTAAATTGCAAAGTACACGAAGAAAAACTTACATCACGCGAGAAAATTGATGACAATCACATAGACATACGCATGATATGTGCGGCTCGATTTCTAACTGAGAAGGTTTGGTGAGATTAAAAGGATATCTGCCCGTCGCAGTCTCGCGTTAGCAGCATACCCTCCTAACATTGGCTAAGAAATTTGGGGAAAAGAAAGGTAACCTTTACATCGCAATCTCGCGTTTGAGGTCGTATCTTTCTTAACACCATCCTAGAAATCCTATGGCGGCCCAGATCCGGCGGCCGGGTTAAGTGTGCCATGTGTAGTGTCTAAAACAGTAAAGCATGCATAACAGTTTATAATCACAAGATAATCTATTTTAAACAAAATTAAAATAAATTTCTAAACTACTGACTTGCATAAAGAAAAAAATAATTAGTAAAGCATTTAAACAAAGATAAAATGGCCTAAGTTCTCAAAGTTCCCTAGCGGAGTCGCCAAGCTGTCGCGGCCTCCTTTTTTTTTCGGCGCCCGTAATCGGGTATGAGCGCCTGAGAAGGCTAATGGCTCGGCTGAAATTAGTTATGCCCGAACTCTCCCAAGTCCACCAATTCACGACTTAATGGTTCAAGTTTTTAACCTGTAAATCAATTTTTAAAACGGAGTCGCCACTAATCGATTTGGGGCGGGTTGATTAGAAACCCAAGTGAAGTATCGGGAGAAATACTCACTCACAAGAATGAGAGAAATTAGGATCGGGGACTTAATTACACTAGTTAATCACTAATGCCCTTTCGATACCTAATCTTGTTTAAACCCCGAGGCTTTTTTTGATGTTCGAAGAATTTTCCATGCATTTTTGGGAGGAAAAATATTTTTTGAGTCATTTTCTAATTTTTTGGACACAAAAGGGATTTTTCGTATTTTTTTTTGGAAAAATACAACTCTTTTTGGCTTTTTCTGAATTCTTTTTTGGCTTTTTCATCAATTTTTGGCTTTTTTGGATTTTTGGCATTTTTTGGAAAACATGAAATATTTTTGATTTTTTTATTTTTCAGAAAATAAAACATTTTTGGAAAATAAATTATTTTTTTGATTTTTCTCGATTTTTTTTTAAATAAAACATTTTTAACATTTTTTAATATTTTTTGAAAATAAAACATTTTTTGACATTTTTAAATATTTTTTGAAAATAAAACATTTTTTGATTTTTTGATTTTTATGAAATAAAATATTTATTTAAAATATTGTTTTATTAAAATAATATAAAAACTGACCCGGGTCGGATCCGCGGGTTGGGTCCGACCCGAGCCGCCGATTCGAACGAGGACGGGCCCACAACGCAGCCCGACTCAGATTTTTTTCTTTCTTTTTTTTTAATTATTTTATTTATCAAAACGGCTTGATGGCCCGTCGTTTTGGGAGGGATCCGGCTGGCCCGATGACCCGGCAAAACCTCACCCGGATTCGACCCGCCTTTGGACCCGATTTCAGCCCGGCCTCAAAACGCAGAAACCCTACCCGGTTCGTGGCCCGGGTCCGATCCGATGACCCGAGGCCACGACCCGGAAAATCGGGAACCCTAGGGTTCCCGATTCGCGGCGCCGAGGGAGGGGGAGGTTGAGGCGTCGCAGCGGCGACGACGGCGGTGACAGCAGCAACGAGGACTGGACAACGGGGGGGTTGCGATGGTGATGGTGAGGGCGGCGGTACGTTACCTGTCCGCGAACGGCAACTTGCACGGCAAACGGCGGTGACGACGGTGGAGGGTGCTCGAACTCTCCTCTCTCCCTCGAGCTCGCTCGGTGAACTCCCCGAAGTCTCTCGAGGACCCCTCCGAGCTCACCACGCCACGGCCGACCCTATGCTCGAACTCCCCGAAGTCTCTCAGGAGACCTCGAGCTTCGGCCGACCTCTCTCTCTCTCTCTCTGCCTCTCTCTATGTCTCTCGGATCTCTCTGCCTCTTCTTCGTCGGGGATGGAGGGCCTATTTATAGGCCGAAGGGTGGCCGGTCGACGGAGCTCGACCGTCAATTGCCACAGCCTTCGCCGGCCGAACCGGCGTCCCATTCGACGCCAGCTACCCCCTGCTCCACGTGCATCGTCGCTGCTCCTCCTCTCTGCTCCAGCATCGCGGTCCCCTGCGCATGCGCTGCAACTGCACAAGGAAGAAGAAGACCTGGCTGGGCCGGGTTGAGGCGAAAATGGGCCGAGGGCCCATGAGGAGGCTACTTCTCTTCTTTTCTGTTTTTTCTGTTTGCTGTTTTGTTTCTTTTTTTTTTATTTGTTTATTATACCGAAAAAAGACAGGATAAAAACTTAAATAAGATAAAATAAACTTAATTAAAATTTGAGGCGTCAACACTGTGGCAATGCAGCCAACATGTCCCTGCGTTCATGCATAATTGAGTTCAAGTTAGGCATGTCGACATTAGTATTCTACAAAGCATATGTCAAATTACTGGCATCAGATTCAATCTCTAAACAGGTTATATTTATATCTGAAGCAATGTTGATCATCCCTCATTGCCACCAATTCAATGACTCTAGTACACTCCACCACCGTTTGTCAGAATTTAATTTGAACCAGCCAGCTTGTGGAATTTGCCATTTCTTTCCTGGTCTGGACTTCTTTCAGTATTGTTTAATCTTTTCTTAATGCAGCATATTGTTCCCCTGCTTAGAATTTTTATTAAAAACAACATTCCTATAAATCCAAAGAACCCACAATCCCATCAAGAAGGCATTACTTCAAGAGATTTTAGGCCTATCGTGCCAAGTTTTAGTTCTCGCACTTGCCCTATCCACCCTTAAGGACCTACTGTAGCTGCCTACCATAAAAAGAGATATTCTAATGTTAGAAAAATAACATATTGGAGAAGAAATATGTAACACTGCTTATTGTAGCCCAAAAAAAAAAAAAAAAACACAGATGATAACATTAAGAAAGCAATAATAAGTTAATTATAGAGACCATAAATATAGATTTGCAAGATTCTATAAACTCATAAAGGAATTATACAGGAGGTGAGGTACGGCTAACCAAATCTCCTTAGGTGATTAGTTTCTACCAATGATGCTAAGCAACTCCATGAATTATGCCTCTCAATATACAACACCTCAAACTAGTTGAATTAGTACCATGCAAACAAGATTCTATTGCATACTTCTTAAAATCGGCATACTTAGAGAAATTTGAAGTAAAGAGAGATGCCCTGAGGTTTTGAAGTCCAGTGGTGCCCATTAAAATTCTTAGATGAATGGAGTGCTTGAGTACCCACAACTATTGAATCATGCTTTAGTCCCGGTTTAGCCCACCATGAGTATTTGGGAGAGTTGTTGATTCCGTTTATTTCGTAGAAAATAAATAATTTAGAAATATTACTTAAAAAAATGACCGCTTGTATCGCTTATAAAAATGAATGAATGAAAAATACCTTCATACTGATGAAAATATTTAGACATAAATTGTTCTTGATAATAAAAACATTTTTTATTGACTTGTTATTTCAAACAATACATTCGATCATATTTTGAAAATCTTTTTCCAAAATATCCTTTATTCGTAAAACAAATGAAGCTTAAATGTAGTTAGGAAATTCAAAACTTTAAAATAATTTATGGTTTCCAAGGATAAATTACTTATGCATGTCGCGACCCTCTCAAAGCAAACCCTCTCGCTAGGTGGCACTTAAGCTTTAGACACGCTCTCCCAAACCCTACACGCTAGAGTCATCACTAATTTATTTTAGGTTTGTTAAAGCCGATAAAACGAGGGATCTATTATTGTTGGGAACCAAAAAATTGAGTCTAGGGACTTGGTTATGTTCATCAATCTAAATCCAATTGATCGGAATTTTAATGAAGGTAAAAAAATGACCAAAAATCTTATGTTCATTGCAACAAATTCACTCAATTTTTTGTTTGATACAAAAAAAAAAAAAAAACCCTAAACTTGTATTTATGTGATATATTTACATCTAAATTTGGGTAAATGCGTCATATAAGTACAAGTTTTGGCTTTTTTGCATCAAAAATAATAATTTACGGCAAATGTGTCACATGTGCATAATTTTAATATTTTCTTTGTAAAAAAAAAGTTTGAGCTAAATATGTCACAAAATTATAATTTTGGGGTTTTTTCTATTGCAAAATAAAAGGTTGGGATAAATGTGTCACAGTGGCATAATTAAGATTTTTTTTTTTTTTTTTTTGGTTTTTTCCCTAAAATGAATGACTTTTAAGTGCTCTTATTTCGACAAAAAAAAGTGCTTTTATTCAGTTTTATTTTGTAATATGCAATTCTAGAACGTGCAATTGCCAAATAAGCTACTATGGCAATAAAAAAAACAAAACAAAAAACTCTCATGAAATATCCTAAAAAAAAATATGTATATGACTTATTACAAAAAAGATTATGTCCGTAAGAGAGGCAATACGTTGATCTTAAATGGCAAAAACAAAGCAAATAAAGTAGCTGAGATGATTGGCGCTATAATTAAACAACTTATTATTAAGCCACATGACAGAATCCTACGTAGTCCTAAACTTTTGCGCAAAATTTCAACATGATCTTTCTGGTCAATTTTAATTGGAAATTGCTAAGGTGGTGTAGCATCCTGCCACGTTGATGATTTTCCGCAGAAAATTAATTGGAATGACTAAATTGAAATTTCGTGCAAAGATTTTGCATTAAATTGGCAAAATTAAAAAGTTCAAGACTGAATTGACATTTATATAATATGTTTAGGATTGATTGAATAGTTTTCCCTAAATAAACACCATATAAGATTTCACTTTATGAATCAAATGTCAGGGAGTCGATGAAAACCAGCTCGAACACAGCGAACGAAATCGAGGAGATGGAAACAGAGAATTATCACTGGGCACCAAGGGAAGACTCGGAAGCACCTGGTCATACCCGAATTGTACGTACAGTCCATCCGTCATTGTTTGGACGAAGCAGACTTTTAGTTCATTTTATGTTTTGGGATCCATTCGGATCTCGAACGACAACCAAGTAGACACCATCATCTTCGAGTCTAACTTCCATGATAAATGGTTGTAAACTCCCTCCGGTACAGCCTGATCTCCGTGATCACAGCAGGTGAATCCTCTCTTCTGTCCGGTTGCTTTTCCTCAGTGTGATTTTTAAGATTTTAACATTCGTTTGTCATAAATATATAGTGATTTATGTTTTTTTCGTGCTATTAATTAAACTTAACGGAAACTAACAAAAGATAAATATGTCATAAAAATTTTGGATAAATTTATCATATGGGTATCAATTTGGAATTTTTTATGATCAAAAAATTAATTTATGATAAATTTTTCATAAGTTTATTAATTTGAGATTTTTCGTGATATTAACTGATTTCTTTTTCCCACATCGGTTCTCTCTTAATGCGCAATATCCCTTGGTAACACTAGATCTCTCATAATACTGTAGAAATCACCTAACCCCATATCGGCACAATTTAGCTAGCCATAGTCTAGTTCCCAAGGGGGATTCAGACGGTCCATGGTCCTGAACCCATGGACCTTACGCTATGTGAGTTGATTCTTGATCTTAAGACTTTAAGATTGGTCCAACCCGGACCAATCTTGTATTCATCATATATATATATATTATATATATTTTGTCTACTCTAAACCCTTGCACCTTTGCCTTTGTTCTTTCTTATGCGGTTTTGACATGTAAATTAGAAAGTAAAAACCTAGCTCAGATTCAACCGAAAAAACAAAAAAACAAAAAAAGTAACCCTCTTCGCTCCCATCATCCTTGCTCGCCTCACTCACCACTTACCTCACTTGCCTCTCAAGCACAGTGTCAGTTGGTGAAATTGCTCATCTCTCTTGACTTGTCTCACAAACATAGCTCAACAATTTCATATAGAGATTTTTGGAGATACCTTATCTTATATTTATATGCATAATAGATGAGATAAATGCACGATGACTCCAATTAATGCAATTAACTGTGAAATGCATGAATGTAATGTGCAATAACAAAATATTTTTGGTATAAAACTATGTACCTATTTTTTTAAAATATGCAAAAATGACCTATATGCAAAAATTTAAGTGTGAACTTGGCTTAATAGACAAGTTTTGTCCCCATTAAATTTGGCCCAATTCCCTTTAAAAGCACTAACTTTCACTTTATATCCAAATTTAGTTCAAACTTTTTTTTTTTCCATAAAAAATCACAACCTTTTACTCTATACCTAAATCTGGCCTCGTTACTTATCCATCCAATATTGTTGTTAAAGTCTAACGTGTCAATTCGACGAGTATTCTTCTCTCTTTCTCCTTCTCCTTTGATGATGTGGATTTTCAGCTCAATCAAATATTTTCTTAAAAACACTTCGACTTTCTATTTTCTTATTTTCGTTTTCTTCTTCATCCTTCCCGGCAACCTCCATGAATGGAGTCGCTCGACCTTGGATCTGAGTCTTGCAACCTCAGATCCGTGTCACATGACCTCATATTCCTTTAATGGAAGCTGAGAATAGTGCACAAAGTGAAGGAAACGATCTGCACCCTCTCGGCCACGGTGGTTCTAAGGAATATTGCAGTGTCAACACAACGATCGATACTCACAAATAAACAAGGATCGTGGAGCCCCGAGACATGACGGGGAAGAGGAAGAAGCTGGCGGTGCCGGTCCACGAGGGTGGCGATCGCACTACTGTCATGATCAGGAACATCCCCAACAAGTACACGTACGTTCCCCTCTTAGAAACTTAAAGTCCCATTTACCCCGAAAGGATTGAACAAGAAAAAGGAAATCAAAACCAGGAAGAGGTCTTTGTTGGTGCCTCCGAGTTTTGTTCTTTAACTTGCACAAAAAAAAAAAAAAAAAAAAAAAGGAATTAAGATAAGAGATATCTGCATTTGGGTTGATGATTTTGGGGGGTTTGGTTGGATCAACTTGTTCCTACCATTTCTTATAGTGAAAATCCAGTTCTCTTGGATGTTGCTCTTCATCAATTGGAAGACCCAGACCAGCTCTAACCAGCACCCTCTTTTGCTTAATCTTTGTCTTATGAAAGACCGTCTGAACCCAACGTTGGTTCAACAACATTCATGTCCTTCTAATATGACAAACTCAACCAGCCCTTTTGACATGAGTCATTTTAAATAGATGAAATAAACATAGAAGAATAGCAAAGCCACCATCATGTGGACCAGGCTCTGATACTCGACTTCCTTTTGTGCCTTCTTCTCGGCGTCCCATCTCTTCCGTGCCTCCTTGTCAGCCATTTTCTGAGCCTTCTCCGCCGCCTTGCTTTTCTCTCTCTCCTTCTCCATCACAGCCCATGCGGCTTGCTCCAACGAACGTGCTTTCAGCAACTTCTTCTCCAATTCGTTCTGGTATTTATGGCAATCCCTCACCTGAAAATGTTGCAGCGACGAGACAATAAAAAATAAAGCAAAATCAGCTATGAATAAAGCAATAATAAATTGAGATGATACTTACTAAACCTTGGACGAAATTTTAAAATATACACGCGATTTGCAACTTTTAATTACCGTCTGCTTTGCTCGGATTGCTTCCTTGCAGGCTGCATGGTACAGGTCTATTGTCCTCTTGAGCTCCAGTTTTGTCCTTAACATCTCTTCTTCCACTGCTTCCTGCATATTTCATACAGCCAATTAACCAGATAACCTATATATTAATATGTTAACCACGTAAATATTTCTGGCTAGGATTTTTACTGTTTAACTTTTTCGTGCTTGATTCAATCAGCCACGCAATCATAGAACCAATGATGAATGCGCCAATCAAGTCGCTAAAGGAAAGGAAAGACGGCCACGTGGATTGTAGCTTTTGACTCGAGCAAATGCAGAGAAAGAGAGAGAGGTGTGAAATCGTCCATTTCCAAATCGTTAACAAATTTGAGTTGTGCATATAACATGGAAATGTTCCTTACAGCAAAATGCAATGACCACGACATCGACTGTTCACCATCTCTCGTCTGTGGCTCGAGCGCCGAAGCGAAACTGAACGTGCTCAGCCTCGTGGAGGTTTCGTCGTCTTCAAAACGTAAGCACGCTGAAGAACTGCTCATCCGTCCCAACCCCAGATCTTCATAGAAGGAAAGGAAACTGCTGTTGGTGCTCAGTCTCCCGGAGTTTGCCTGGGAGAAATCATTCTCGCAAGTAGAGAGCTCATCGTATGGCCGGCTGCTTGGGTGTCCAGAGTTCAGGATTGTTAGAATATCAATCAACAGGCATAAGTTATGGTAAGAAAATATAGCATAATGTAATGGCGTGAGGTCTATATTCAGGAGCTGTCAATGATTTTTCATCGACATTAATCTATATATTAAAATCCTTGAGCAAAAGTCTCATTAGTTTCATGGGTCATTTAAAAAACACTACTTCATCCTGCCGTGCCTTTCCACCGTCATCTCTTATCAAGAAATTGGAGTTCTCTTCTTCTTTTGAACATTTTAAAGTCTCTAAATTTCTTAAGTTTAAACTTCCTTTCCTGCAGATCTCATGAATATACCCGTTATGTACAGATATGTCGCGTTGGTCAAAAGAATTATGATGGCAAAATCCTTACCTCACATGGTTAAGCGTATCGACTTGTGCCGTCTTCTCAATTGTCAACAAGTTTGGGAGAGGACAAGTGGCGGGCCGCACGGATACGGCTTTTCCTTTGCCTACTAGGTATATATTGCAATAATCCGGCGCGTACTTCAAGATGGTGTTTGGTGTATCTACAAACTTGAATAATCTGAAAGAAGAAAACGTAAATATAGATAAAGGAAGGTTGTTAACCCGTCACGAACAACTGCTCGCTTTGATAAAGTGTCGTGAGAATTTTGCAATGTTCAAACATAAGAGGGATTGCAAAAGTACCTGGAAAAACTCTTTCGTGAAGCCGTTCCAATTAACAAAGTGTCGACCGCATATCTGGAGACATATTCAACTAAAGCTTTTGCTACATCTGAATTCTCAAGTACAACTAGGTCACATTTTACCTGTCGAAATTAAAATTAGAGGACAATTAGCGCGCTGCAACTAATACAATGAAAGACAAAGAGCATACTGTTCGAAGTATAAACCCGAAAGTCTAAAAGGTCCTTTTTCAGAAGCTAGAAACTGCACTCACAAGAATACATACATGGATCACGGTGTTAGCTTAAAGACTTCACAAAATCTTTTCATTCAATCTAAGATTTAATAAGGTTTTCAAAAAAGCTACTTTCACAAGCAACGATAACATAAATATATGGACTCTATCCATTGAAAAATGAAAATCGATAGAGATATTATATAATGAACTGTTAGCTGAAAAAGATATTATCAACCAGTGCTAGATTCAAGTTTTATGTACTATTACTCTGTTTTTCATACTAATTTGGATAAGAATGGAAGGTGAGGAAGACGAAACGGACATGTCTCTGCAAGCAGTAGCAGCGGAAGGGAAGGAAGAGCTCCGCTGTTTGAGCGTCGGGTTGCGTCTCTTCCGAACAGGCTGCACCAAAATATGAATCGATAAATTTGAGAAAAAAAAATCGAAGGAGAAAAGCGAAATGCTAATTTACAGTAGTATTCGCCACGATTAAGACTTCTCGACCTTTTCTTTTTACTTTCCTAAAGCTCATATTTCTTGAAAACAGTTGATCGGAGAAGATAGGTGACTCATATCTATCAGGAGTCAAATAACGTACGAGAGGGAGAGATAGAGAGGGAGAGAGAGCCGACCTGGAAATGGAGAGGATGTCGAAGGCCGGCTCTTGACGTGAACGAGCTTGAGGGTCTGGTTTCGTGAGGAGATGATGTTCTGGATGGCCCATTCGAGAGCATATCTGCTGGGCTTGTCCTTGTCAATGGCAACTGCTATCAGCCTTTCCCTACTGCTGCCTTCACCTCCTCTGCCCGTCGCCACCACATTATTCTTGCTCCATCTCAAGCTCACCACCGTCATCGTCACCTTGCCAATGGCAAGAATATTTGCGCATATTCACCTCAGTATCTGCAAAAAGGTTTGGTTTGTCTCTCCCCTTCTTTCCTTTTTTTGTCTGGTATTACACTTTTTTTAATTCCTTCTCCAAGATTTCTAGGGGTTTTATTGGGCAGTTTTGGATGCATTGAGGACGGAGAGACTCGTCTCGTCAGTTGGGGTCTTAGTTAGGTTTTGGTTTTCTTGTTTTCCCCCTACAACTTTATAAACACAGATCAAAAGAAGTTCAAAAGGACAGCGTGAGAAGGTGGTAACGGAACGTTTGTCGTTGCTTCTCACCAACCGCTTTGACTTCTCCTGTACCGTTTGTCATGGTTCCTCAAAACCTTACCCTAAATTGTCGCGACGTCCTTGATGAAAACATCCAGATAGATTTTAACCGAAAAATTATCCCAAAAACCATAAATCAATTATATTTTTGCCAATTTAATTCTAATTTTTTTAATTATATCAATTGAGTCATCAACATTTTCGCATTTTACTAATTAAGTTCATCCAGCCAATTTTAATAAAAAAAAACTGTTGACATGGACGTTGATAGTACCATGCAAGATGATTAGTGTTAACATGGACAAATTTTTTAATTTTTTCTTTCTTTCTTTCTTTCTTTCCTTTTTTTTTTCTTATCAAGTCTAGTGAGGATTGTTGGTTGATCCTTGTGGATCACAAGCAAGGGCTGACCAAATGTTGCTGATCATAGGTAAGGGCTGCGACCATCACCCGCAGTCGGCAAGGGTTGTGTGCCCTTGCCTAATGGGCGGCGAAGGTCAATTGAGCCTCACCTGTGATCGTCAAGGGTTGGCTAATAGCTCTCATTGAGCTTAGGAAAAAAGAAATAAATAAATAAATAAATAAAGAAGAAAAATTATGAAAAATCCAGAAATTTTTAAAAAATTATAAAAATTGTACACGTTAGCGATAGTTGTGTCACGTCGAACGATTTGCATTTATGTTGAAAGGTCAGTGTTCACATCAGCGATTTCTGGTTAAAATTAGTTAGATAGACTTAATTGACAGAATATAACTTATAATTGGAACAATTAAAAAGTTTAGAAATGAATTAGCTAATATGCAATAGGTCTAGAATTTATCTTTTTTTTATAGTTAGATATATATTTTACTTATGCGACGATGGCAACTGAATTTTAAGGAACCAAGGAATTTGCAAGGTCTTCCCTCATCATTTTCTTGAACTTTGGAAAATTACTCTAATAATTCCATGTAATAACTTTTTTGAAAAATTTCAAATAAAGGCCCAAGGTACCTCATTTTCTTAAATAAGATATGTAGTGGACCTTGTTTCTAATAAGGACCATATCAATCTCAAAGAAGAGTTTGAAGTGGTTTGGCTATTTCAAAAATAGGCCTAGCTTTGCTGGCTCGTCGACAAGCAAAAATTCTAACTAATAAGGGATATTTTTGTCCAAACACAATTTAATTTTAAATTTAAATTATATTATATCAAAATTTAAAAAAAAATTCTAACCAAAAAAAAAAAAAAAAAAAAAACTCCCTCTTACTCATGGTCGCTATTGTCTCCCGTTTCTAGCGAGGGCCTGTTTGCCCTTGCCTCTGTTTGGCGATGGTCACCAACCTTCACCCAAGCATAGGCGACCCCGTTGGCCATCACCACTACCCCACTGGCAATTGGCCAACAACCATAGGCAATTGGGAGCTGTATTTTTTTTTTTTTTTAACTTTCCTTTTCAATTTTTTAATCAAATATAATTTAAATTTAAATTGTGTTTGGACAAAAATATCCTTGATTGGCTAGAATTTTTTGCTAGCTAACAAAGCTAGGCTCTTATTTGAAATAGCCATAACCACTTCAAACTTTTCTTTGAGACTGATATGGTCACTTCAGGTCATTATTTGAAGTAATATACATTTCAAGCCCTAATTTAAGAAAATGATGATACTTTGAGTCTTTATTTGAAACAATATTCATTTTATGCCCTTATTTGAGGAAACAAGAACACTTCAAGCCAATATGTGAAATTTTCCCAAACTATTTCGGGATTTGATATCACATGCTGCTGGCTGTAGTGCTATCTACAAATAAAGACAATCTAAAATCTGAGACAAGATAATCTTAAACAAGAAAGAAATTAAAATTAAATCTCCTAATATATTGGTGTAATAGGAAAATTTGGAACACCTAATTTTAAAATGAAAACTACCAATATAAGTCATAATATCAAAGTTAATTATTCAAAATTATGATTTTCATAACTAAAGTTATATAACAATTTAATGTGAATAAATTTTCAATCAACTTTCATTAACATATTAATATACCATAAAGTACCCAAGGATTATTATTATTATTATTGTTATTATTTTTTTTTTGGTCAAAGTACCGAAGGATTCAAATGATGTATATCTACTATTCATTTATCTATATTGACCCTACTACTGATTGGAAGAACGAATCAAACAATCTTTTGCTATTTTTACGGTTGTAAGTTGATGTAAATTTAGATATTTACAAGTCATTGTGATTTTTTTTACGAAAAAGCTATGTTAAAACAAGGATGTATTCACCAATTTCTTAGTAAAAGGATGCTCGCGGGTTTCATTTTTCGTTTTGCAAATTTTGGAGCAAAATCAAAATAAATAATAACTTGTTCGCAGTTTTTTGTTTGGTCTATGGCCTATGAGGGTTGCTGGCCGGGCCCTCACCCAGTGCGCTGGTCAAAGTGCAATATATTTAGAAATTTTTGGTTAATTTTACCATCAAAAACTGTTTAGATGTTTCCATACTAGGACGTTGCAACAACTTCGGCTAAGGTTTCTAGAGGAACCGTGACAAATGGTACAGGAGAAGTTAAAGCGGTCGAGTAGAAGTTACGAGACACGTTCCATTACGACCCTCTCAAGCTGTCTTTTTAACTTCTTTTGACTTGTGTTTACAAGTTGGAGAGGGAAAACAAGAAAACCAAAACCTAACTAAGACCCCAACTGATGGGACGAGTCTATCCATCCTCAATACATCCAAAACTGCCCAACAAAACCCGGAAAATCTAAAAGGAACTAAAAAAGTCTAATACCAGGCAATAGAAGGAAGGAAAGAAAGAGAGAAGCCAAAGCTTCATGCAGATACTGAGGTTCACATCCTCTCTCAATCGCATGCACAAATCTTCATGCCAATGACAAGGTCACGACGACGATGGTGAGCTTGAGAGGGAGCAACGACAATGTGGCAGCGACGGGGAGAGGAGGTGAAGGTGGTGGTAGGGAAAGGTTGATAGCAGTTGCAATTGAAAGGAACAAGTCCAGCAGATATGCTCTCAAATGGGCCATCGAGAACGTCGTCTCCTCACGAAACCAGACCCTCAAGCTCGTTCATGTCAAGTGCCGGCCTTCGACATCCCCTCCATTTCCAGGTCTCTCTCTCTCTCTCTCTCTCTCTCTCCCCAACGTTATTTGACTCCTGATGGATATGAGTCGCGTATCTTCTCTGATCGACTGTTTTTATGAACTATAAGCTTCAGGAAAGTTAAAAGAAAAGGTCAAGAAAACTAATATCGCTGAAAATTAGTGTTGCTTTTCTTCGTCAATTCTTTTCACACTTATTGATTCATATTTTGGTGCAGCCTGGTCGGACGAGGCGCAGCCCGATGCTCAAACAACAGAGCTCTTCCTTCCCTTCCGCTGCTACTGCTTGCGGAAACAGGTGCATTTCTGCTTCCTCACCTTCCATTCTTATCCAATTAGTATGAAAAACAGAGTAGTAGTACATAAAATTTGAATGAAACAGATTTTTCCTTGCATCTAGCACTGGTTGACAATACGCCTTTTCACCAAACAGTTCAATATACAATTCTCTAACGATTTTGTTTTTCGATGGGTAGAGACCATATTTTATTGTTATAGTTGCTTGTGAAGGTACCTTTTCTGAAAACCTTTATGAATCTAGATTGAATGAAAAGTTTTTGTGTAGTTTGTAAGCCAACACCGATATCCATGTATGTGTTATTGTGAGTACAATTTCTAGCTTCTGATAAAGAAGGTCCATTTTGACTTTCGGTTTTATACTTCAAACAACATGCTTTTTGTCCTTCATTGTATTAGTAGCAGCATACTTATTGTCCTCTAATTTTTAATTTCGACAGGTACAATATGAAGTAGTTGTACTTGAGAATTCAGATGTAGCAAAAGCTTTAGTTGAATATGTCTCAAGACATGCGGTCGACACTTTGCTCCTCGGAACGGCTTCACGAAAGAGCTTTTCCAGGTACTTTCGCAATCCCTCTCACGTTTGAACATTGCCCCTCCATTGCATACAACATAACATGAGACCATGAGACCATGAGATTATCCGATCCATAGTGGATCCTGTCCCCATAAGAATTTCCAGAGTTCCCGTGACCCTTTATCAAAGCCAGCAGTTGTTCGTGACGGGTTAAAAACCTTCCTTTATTTATATTTGCGCTTTTTTCTTTCAGATTATTCAAGTTCGCAGATACACCAAACACCATCTTGAAGTACGCACCAAATTATTGCAATATTTACGTGGTAGGCAAGGGAAAAGCTGTATCTGTGCGGTCCGCCACTTGTCCCGTCCCAAACTTGTTGACAATTGAGGAGACAGCACAGGTCGATACGCTAAACCATGCGAGGTATAGATTTACCCTAATAATTCTTTGAGCAACGCGACACATCTGTACGTAATGTGCTTATATATATAATGGAATTTAGACATTTTAAAATGTTTAAAAGACTGGAAAATTCCAATTTCTTGATAAGAGATGACGGTGGAAAAGCATGGCACTTTGAAGTAGTGTGTTTTAAATAACGCATGAAATTAATGTGACTTACGAATTTGATATTTAGATTAAAGGTAAATGATGAAAAATCATTGACAACTCATGCCATTACATTATGCCAGATTTTCTTACCATAGCTTTAGCCTGTTAATTGACATTCTAACAATCATGAACTCTGGACGCCCGAGAAGCCGGCCGTACGATGAGCTCTCTACTTGCGAGAATGATTTCTCCCGTGCAAGCTCGGGGAGACTGAGCACCGACAGCAGTTTCCTTTCCTTCTATGAAGATCTGGGATTGGGACGGATGAGCAGTTCCTCGGCGAGCTTATGTTTTGAAGATGATGAAACCTCCGTGCGGTCGAGCGCATTCAGTTTCGCTTCAGCGCATGAGCCAGCGACGCGAGATGGTGGAGGGTCAATGTCATGGTCATCACGTTCTGCTGTAAGGAACATTTCCATGTTATATGCGACTCAAATTTGTTGACGGCTTGGAAATGAACGATTAACTCTCTGTTACACAGCTCGTGTCAAAAGCTACAACCCACGCCGCTGTCTTTCGTTTCTCTTAGCGACTTGATAGCGGCATTCATCATCGGTTCTATGACTACGTAGATGACTGAATCAAGCATGAAAATATTAAACAGAAAAAATCCTAGCTAGAAATACCACGATTATATATAGGTTATCTGGTTAATTGGCTATGTGAAATATGCAGGAAGCAGTGGAAGAAGAAATCTTAAGGACAAACTTGGAGCTCAAGAGGGCAATAGACCTGTACCATGCAGCCTGCAAGGAAACAATCCGAGCGAAGCAGACGGTAAGTAAAAGCTATAAATCGCATGTATATTTTAAAATTCTGTCCGAGGTTTAATAAGTACTACAGGACTGGCGATTCTTGTTCACGTGCAGAATTCGGTTTATATTTCTCGATGTAAAATTAATTTTAGAGCACTAGATCTGATAACAAATACACCCACTCCGTATCATCTTAATTTATTTTTGCTTTTATCAAAATAGCTGATCTCGCTTTATATCATGCTGTCTTGTTTTCCGTGACATTTTGCAGGTGAGGGATTGCCACATCTACCAGAACGAATTGGAGAAGAAGCTGCTGGAAGTACGTTTGTCAGAGCAAGCCGCATTGGCAGCGATGGAGAAGGAGAGAGGGAAATGCATGGCGGCGGCGAAGGCTTGGCGACCATCAGATGAGGAGGCACTGAAGAGGTTGGATGCCGAGAAGAAGCCACACAAGGAGGTCGAGTATCAGAGCTTGGTCCACGTGATGGTGGCTTTGATATTCCTCTATGTTTATTTCATCTATCTAAAATGACTCATGTTAAAAGGGCTGGTTGAGTTTGTCGTATTAGGAGGACATGAATGTTGTTGAACAAACGTTGGGCTCAGACTGTCTTTCATAAGACAAGATTGAGCAAAATAGGGTGCTGGTTAGGGCTAGTCTGGTTCATTCAATTGATGATGAGCAACACCCAAGAAAAATGGAATTTCACTATAAGAAATGGTAGCAACGAGTTGATCCAAACCAAGCCCCCCAAAATCAACCCAAATGCAAATTCTCTCTTTTCTTGATTCCTCTTTTTTCTTTTTCTTTTTCATTTCCTGCAAGTTGAAGAACAAAACTCAGAGGTACCAATAATGACAGTCTTTCAGGTTTGGCTTTCTTTTTCCTTCTTCAAAACTTTCAGGGTAAATAGGGCTTTATGTTTCTAGCAAGGGTGCGTTCGTGTACTGTGCTGCGATCGCTACCCTCGTTGACTGGCACCACCAGCTTCTTTCTCTTCCATCGCCATGTATTGGGGTGTCACGATCCTTGAGCACTTGTGGTCGTTGTGTTGACTGTTGACACCTAATTTTGTCGACTATTCAAGAGTTTGTTCTTATAAAAATACAAAATAGCAAAAACAAGAAAAGAAAGATAAATAAGGGATAATGTGGATTATTGGTTTTTGTCAGGAGAACCAGAAGAAGCAAGGTATTCTCCTTCTCTGAACCTCCAATCTCTCACAAGGGCCCCGCCAGCCTGGCCCTTTGATATATAGGGATGGTGGGCTCCACGAACGAGTTCTTTTTTTTAATGCGTCAGTATCCGCATACTCTAAACCCCTAGTTAGTATAGTACATTTTTTCTTGCTCTATACTTGGCAATACCCTCTTATTGTTTTGCATTCAAGTGATCTTGAGATTCAAATGAGAATCCAAATGAAACCTTTTAAGGACTTGCTTAGATCCGAACTTAGCAAATAAAAGTTCTTAAAATAATTGTAGAAAAAAAGATGGTGCTGAAAGAAAAAAAGGCTTTTGCGCTTCCCCTTTATAGATGGACAAATTTCGCCCAAGCCACAAGCCCCTCAAGCCCATCCTCTCCAGCCCCACTAACCCATTCCATATGCCAAAGCCGCAGCCCATTAATTCAAAACCCATTGGAAGCAATGGAGGGAGGAAATCTGCTCGCTCCAAAAGGAGGAGAGCTGGAGAATGAAGTGAAAGAAGAAAGGGAAAATGACACAAATAATTCATGAATTTTGATTCAATATGTAATTTGATCCTTAAACTTTTAATTTGTTCAATGCGGTCTCTATACTTTAGTGCAATGTGCAATATGGTCCCTAAAATTTTAATTTATTCAATATAATTCCTAAATTTTTTGTAATGTTCAAAAGTCTCTAAATTGTATGAAAATACTCAATGAACATTACACATTTTCATACAATTTGGGACTGTATTGACTAAATTGAACATTTTCATATCATTTAGAGACTGTATTGAACATATACTAAAAATTCTAGGATTACATTAAACAAATTAAAATATTAGGGACTACATTGCACATTGGGCCAAAATTTATAAACTATATTTATCATTATCCCAAAAAGAAGTAGACGCAATGGCTAACAATCGTTCCTAGAAATAACAATGGTTAGGGCAAACAAGAACATTTATTTTCACATGCTACTCAGAACTGACATCACGAGTCGCCGAATTCACATGGTGTGATATCCAAAGTCACAAAATGTCAAACATATTCAAATCATTCAAAACAAGATTCAAAAGGTTTTCTCTTCATCAAGCAGATGGTATAACACAAGTTCGAATTTTCCAGACATAATTTAAGCGCACTTTAAGTTCCACAGCCATCAACATGATAAGGAGCTACGAAAAATAGGCTCGACTGTGAACATGAGCTGAAATCTCAAGAGTTAACATGTCACTCTATTTATCGCCAACCTTTGCCTGCCCACGGCCAAAAAAAGTACCTTCTTGATAAAAATGCAGTTGACTACAATTCTCATTCTCTGTTTTATCAAAAAAATCAATGAATTAACCCAATGATACCATGACAGTAGCGAAAGAGATTTACCATCCAAGCTTGTGCAGTTATTAGAGTACAGAAGAAGACCAACCGGTTCTATCATTCTTCATCAACTTCGAGTCCTGGTATGTATTCCAGACTGACATCAAAGATGACAGGACTATTTGCAGCCACCCTCGGCCTTCCTGGAGCTGAAGTGAGACCTTTTGGGAATGCCAACTGTTGAAGGAGCGAATTGCACCATCAGAACTAAGCTGAGACCGTCATTTGTCAAACAGATTTTTGACTCATCTTTAAGAAACTTCACTAAAGGAAATAAAAGTACTTGTTTCTACATGTACGTAGGTTTGCAAGACAAGCAAAGTATGACAATGAAAAGTTGCTAAATTGCTAGATGATAAAAATGTAAGTAGTCAAAAGGCCAAAATAAAATTCAAAGCCATAAATTTGCGCTCAACTTCCAAAACATTTAAAATAAGAGATGACATGCTAAAAGCTTTCCTTCCTTGAGTAATCCCTTTGGTGCATTTACCTGTTACTGCTAAACTACCGGAAAGTTCGATTCCGATCCCTTCCATAATCCAGATTGTTTTCTTAAACCTGAATCCTCTGATTAATGAGGCAAATATACTAAATGAATTAGCATAATTAAGTTCATTATAGTATTCAGTTCGGTTTCAAGATGTGAACGCTAATCAATTCCGGTGCCCACTATCTTTTCCTATAATTCAAAATTTCACACCAGAAGAAAAGAACAATTAACATGGACACCTCCGAACCCCTATAAAGAATGATTCAGCTGCTAGAACATTTCCTACTTTGGGAACCCTCCTACCTACAGCTATTTCTCATTGAAAATCAGGCATTGTGAAATTGAGGAACTTACTGATCCAGGAATGTACAATCGACGCTTCCCTCCAATTTTCATACTGAGTAACCCTTCGTCAAGTCCCTTGATCACCTAAGCCAGTGTTTCAACTGCTATTTGTCATTTGCAAAATGATAGGCATGGCATATCTATGGTCATGCTGCATGAATATGTAACTATCCATGCATGTGCGCACTAACACAAGCCATTTAAATGTGTATGCTTGTTGTGTAATGCAGCAAACAACACCATTAGCTGGAGAGAGGTAGCAACTTTGACATTTGGGTCTCTTAAATCATCATGCGACAACATGAAAATTATAAAAGAGGTTACAATACTGGGCACTATAAATTCTACATATATGGCTCTTCTGGTTTAAGAAGAGCTTACTATCAATACTATATTAGATCAAAAGTACCAATAATTGGCCATAGGAATAAAAAAAGATAGAAATACTGATTCAATTTGAACCCATTAAGTTTGCAAATTCTTTAAAGCTGATCCTACAAATGGGCACACGATTGTAATGGGCAAAGAAGCAATCCAAATTCTTCAGCACATGCTTGCACACATCTAGAACTTGGTGAATAAAAAAAACGCCTTCTTTATGAAATGTAGATATCAACAGCAAAAATATATTTTCCTTCCCAAATTATTTAACCTTAAGAATCAAACTCAAAACTTCAAACTTGTGGGCATTAATATTATCAATATGCAGTTTCAACTGCAACAAACTTAGCCCGCACTTCCTTATTTATGCTAACGTCATTTCCAGATCAAATCATGACATTTAGAGTTGCCTAAGAAACACAAAAGAGATGCTAATGCATCATTTTGATATTCATTGTGATAAATCTTGGATTAAAACCACGCGCATGAGGTAAGGTGAGGTTAAAAAATCAACCAGAAGACAACCTGGGTTGGAGGGATATTTGTAGGTTTGCAAATCAAAACCCAGTTCTCTCAAACCAATTGATCAAACCCACCAGATCATCATCAGCAATCCTATTACATAGTTGGGATGACAAGTCTTGTAAAGGAGAAAAGTACAAATCAAAAGGCAAGACCAAGATTAGTGCATCTTTGACAGCCAAACAAGATCATATATGTGTGATTCCTAAGATTAGCTTAGTTTTTAGACTCTGGCAATCACAAGAAAGAACGATTAGCTACAAATGTTAATATTCCGACAACGTTTAACAGAACTAGTGCTCAACATGACACCCGTTCTATTTTCAGGAAAGAGGTGAACATAAAGAAAGATATATTCATACTCATTTTATGATCTGATGACCAACATGCAGTGTATAAGATATATGCAGAACACACCTGACCAGAGCCAACACGAAATATATAAAGCTGGCCTTTCTCCAATGAGCTGCAAAGTGAAGCATGAAAATGATTCTGAAGAGATCAAGATCTGTTGATGAACCTTATTAGAAACTTTAATCTAAAAATTAGGCTAATAGGTGGAGTGAGACTACATGATTATAAGACCCATAAAAATCTCATAGACAAGCAATGTGAGATACTTCAACAAAACTGTTGATAAGAGCACACAAAGTTATCGAGCACACTTAACTTTAGATTGGCATCAAAATGTCTTCAATCTCCAGACAAAAAGAAGCAACATAAACCTCAACAACTGAACCTTGGCTTGATTGGTGCCTCCAAATTTAGCACCAGCATCAAGGAAACATCTGATATAAATATCAGATAATTTCTCCCTGTCCTACAGCTTTTTGGTGGCACATGCAAAGACAAGCATCTTCCTAGTGAAAAGCATTGATGACCTCACGAATCCACATTACAATTTAGGCATTGAAGAGAGTTCTTTCCCTTCACTGATCCCTAGCGTCCCTCCAAACACATAAACTACGTACTTCAATTGGCAACTAGGCACACACACCTTTTATTGTAGCAGATTGAACTCAATCCAGTTAAGAGGGAAAACTTTTCAAGATTTCAGACAGCAGCTTCTAACATTAAAAAAAGATTGTTGTCCATAGAAGATTTCGAAGATAAATTGATAGACAGCAGCAAAGGAATGATTCGCATACCTGTCAAATATTTGCCCAGATGGAACCATAGCAACATAATTAGCAGCTACCTAAGGGTGGTGATATTAACATGAAGAAAGTCAATTTAAGAGGATAAGTTTCTAAGATAAGCAAGCTATTAGTCAACATGAGGCATCACTAAATTTGGAAAGTTCTCACCCTGAAGTTTTCCAAAATTTAATGTCAAATGGCTAGGCAGCACATATTGATTCAAAACCAGCACGTGACTAAAACATTCCAAGCCAAAATGGGAGAGGAATTACCAACAGCTTAATATTTAAATGGATTCTTTTTTAACTCAGTACTCAATCAACTCAGACAACTTGATCTGAAGTAAACTAAATTATGCTGAAACTCCGATGGTTTTGGAAACATGTAAAAAGAAACTGCTCTCATCAAAAGGAAGAAAAAGAATATTAATTACCTATCCGTGTTATGTACTAAGATAATTAGGCCTATCTCATGCATGTGCCCTAATTAGAGTGTAGACAAATCTCATGAATCATTCCTATCAACATCATTATCAAATGTTAGACTAAGGAAATTCTGGTCAGCCTTACTAGTACAGTTAAGACCCTCTGGAGAGAAGACATGTAGCAATTACATATGTCAGAACTTTAAGATTCCAATGATGGCAATTCATTCATAAATATTTTTGGTGAAAGAAGGTAGAAGAACCAATTTGCAGAAGAGGTCACTGACTTGGAATCCAATAGGTGGACTAGGGCCTTCGCCAACTTTTATATCCTTATACTGCAGACCAGATTCTGTGGTTACCATTGGCACCTTCATGGCAAAGAAGATTTCAAACTTAAAAATGACCATTAAATAGAAAGAAAAAGCAAATAAATAAGTCAATGATCATAATCACCCCGATATCACTACTTGATTTCAAACATGCACTTATATGCCAAAGCAATAGCTGCATAGTATGTTGTCCTACTCTAGACTTTGATATGGCAAATTACAATGCAACAGACTAAATCCTTTTGGATGATTTCCACAAATTAAAAGATTGTCACAGCACACTGGGATTCTAGCACTTTTTCCCAAATTCCAAAACACCGCATTACATCGAAGGGAAAGTTCAATAACAAGACCCTCTATAGTGGATCTGTAATTTATATGAAGCCCCAAAATATTCCACAGCAACACCTATCAGCCGATAAGGTTTCCTACAATAACTGCATATGAAATTTGTGCAATAACTCCAAAAACATCTTAGATAGTAGGCTATGCCATCTCAAGATTCAAGTCATCTTGAATTAGTTAAAAAATAAGAGAAGAAGGAATGTGATCTCACCATACATTTTCAAGCTCTTTCTCACAAGTACTGTCACATAATTTGGGTTTTTCCTCTGGTGGTAAGCCAGCTCCAATCACATTGAATGAGTTGATGAAGAAACTAGATAGTCCGCACAGCAATCCAATGGCATCCCGACGTTTGAGTGAGCTTAGATGCCCATCGCGTTTCACTAGATTTGAAACTTTGGGTACTGCACCAGAACACCGCACAAATGGGCCTCCAAGTCTTCTCCCACCATTGCTTTGGCAACTTGTACATGATGTTTTACCACAATCCAAACCTAACAAAATCTCAACTCCTCATCAAATCTGGTGCCCACAAATAAGTACACGGGAAAAAATCTAGAAGAAATTCAGAGGAATATTATTCCATTTCATGCAAAAAATAACAGCCAATTAACGCTAATCAACCCCAACAACTCCATCCAGCTTCTTTTGGGGGTAACTCTTGTTTTTTCCTTTTTTTGGTCGAACAGGGGTAACTTAAAAATAAGAGTGCCGCGCTTCAATCAGCAGTTCAGTTTGAGCTCAAAGTTATTTCTATCAGAACAACATATTTACCTCAATAAGTACTGGGAATCTAGCTTCCTTCACTGCCTGTTATTCAGACCCTTGTCAAACTGGCGACATGACCCACAAAAATGTCAACCTGAGTCCTAGAAATGCAAAATGTAGCTTCCAATAGGGAAATTCAAGCAGTGTAGGCCGACCCAACTGCTTAAACTCGGTCGACTTAAGGTAGATTCAAAAGGGACTCAATCGAACTCCAGCATAACGCCCCAAAACATCCACCAGCCATATGGTCAACGAGACGCTTATGTGTATTCTTCTCAGAGCAAGAAACAATGTCAATTGTCTCCACAGGTTGATTAAGTCATCGCATGAGATGACATGACTGCACCAAAATGCCCAGTATCATCACGAAAGTTCTCACTCGCAAGTTCGCTTAATAAAGTCTCCATGGGCATACATATGGTGAGCACTCTCGACCAATTCAAGATACCTCGAAGCTTGCAGATCAGTGAATTGAGGATTATTGACAATAACCTTGAACGCTTCCAGAAACCCAACACAGAACAAACAAAAAGAACGAACGGAAACAGAACACGATGAGAGAGAGAGAGAGAGAGAGAGAGAAGATAGTGGAAGATTACCAGGAGCAGGAGAAGGAAGGAAGAGAGAGGAAACAGAGGAAGCGGCCATCATCCCTTCCTTTGTGGAAAGAAACTGAGAAAAGTAACGTCCCTCCCCCTCTGGATAACGATATCTTCTCGCTACTTTGTTTATGTTTTAAAAACCAAAAAAAAATTATAAACAAAATATATATCTTGACGTATAGCCATAATGTGACAAAATTTTATGAGATAAGTAATAGTAAAAGTTCTAAAAATTATTGCCAAAGTGCGATTGAATATTTAAATTTTTAAAAAATATATAATTAAATTTGTTAACTCTATACAATTTGACCAATAAAAAATGCTGACGTGACTTTTGTTAATTTTCACTCCTCTATGTGACGTTAAATTTAATTGAAACTAATTTTTACACTAAATCTTAATTAGATTAGGATAAAAAAATCCTAAATTTTTTCCAAAAAAAGACAAACTAAAAAAGGCTAAAAATTTTTAAAAGAAAAAAACAATACAAAAAAAAAAAAAAAAACCACCATCGGAAGGAGGGCTAGGCCCTTTGTCTGTGGTTGTTGCCTAATCACAAGTGGGGTGCCAACGTTTGTCAATGGAGTTGCCGTCGCCTAAGTAATATCAACACAGACACGAACACGCGACACATGATACAACACGAGACATAATTGCTACATCGATAGAAATTGAGTGAAATTCCATCTAGATACTCAATTTTTTTTTTTAAATTTAATAAGTGTTTCACCAGTTTTGGATCTCATAACGAAATATTTTTCATCAAGTGTTATATTTTGATTTTTATTAAAAGAGACTTAGGTTTCGTGTCATTTTTGAACAAAGATGGTCAAATGTGAATGAGACTTTACACTTTATAATCTCAAATTCAAAGAAGTTGTTGACTTAACACAAGCTTAATATCAACGATAATCAATATCAAAACCTAATCAGTGAGGTCATTTAAGGCTCACTTTCATATAATAATAAAAGCCCATTAAAATTAAAGTGGTTTATACAATATGGAAGATGCTTCAATAATACTAGATATTAACAGGATGCCTAAAAAGCATTGCTCTCTACTAAGTTCAACAATGTTGGAATCTAATCAACAACGCCGGACAATGAGAATAATACCTAGTAGACATTACTCCTAAATAGATATGAGGACACAACATCATAATATGATTGACAATACTAGACAATGATAACAACACCCAGCGCACACTACTTATAGATGTGTATGAGGAGACAACGTCAAAATATAATCGACAACGATTGACAGAGGCAACAACACTTGGTGAACACTGTTCCCAGATACTTATGAGGATACAATGTCAGAATCTAATCGACGACGCTGGATAAAGGCAACAACACTGGTGAACATTGTTCCTAGATGTGTATGAGGACACAATGTCGGAATCTAATTGACGACACTGGATAGAGGCAACAACATCTAGCGAACACTATTTCTAGATGTGTATGAGAACACAACATCAAAATTTAATCAATGATGCTAGATAGAGACAACAACGCTTAACCAACATTATTCCTAGATGAGAATGAGGACATAGTATCGAAATCTAATTGACGACGCTGAATAATGGGTTAGCCCTGGAATTTAATCGACAACACTACCTAAGATATAGACATTCACCAAAATTGAATCTATGATAGGAATTTTAAGCTATAGCTAGGCTAGACTGCGTAAGGGTGAAAGCAAGATAAAATAATTTTATGTATGTTCGAGGGGGCTCTTTGTTAGATTACCTACGGTATTTATAGGCCAATCTAGTAACCGTCAATAATCAGATACTTCCTCATCAAAAGTTGCCCTACGTTCTATGTCGAACCGCCTTATTCATATTTAGTTCTTGACATGTTCGACAACATTTTTGCGGCTTGTCCAACAAGTATTAACTACTCCTCTAGAAATTATCACTCTTTTAACTGTTCCCGTCTATTTCTACCATCAATGTTATTATCTTCATCAATGACCCTTGGCTTCAACACATGGCAACCAACTACTTCATTATGAAATCATACGTCTTTGCTTGTATGTTTGTTGAAATTCAGCCCAAGGTTTCTCAAAGTTTGCTTGTATGTTTATTGAAATTCAGCCCAAGGTTTCTCAAAGTCCTTGACTATCTTTTATTTTCATAACCACTTATGGACGGAGCCAATGTAAATTATGGTCCATATCCCCATGAGGGTGATTTTAGAATTTTTTGTCCCTCGTGACCAACACATGCTTGTAGGGATATTTTTGGGTGTCAGTGAATGCATTAGGCTTTCATTTATTTACAATTAATACTTTTCAGAAAACTAATTTCACATCAAATAAATGCCGACCAAATTCCAATAGAAAATGCCTACGTGGAGGAATTTGGCAATCCAATCTCTGGTGGAATCTTGCAAAATACATATCCTGTAGGTTCCAAATTTATTTTATTTTTTTCATTTCCTTTTACTTTCCGATTTCTTGCGAATTAATCCCTATTTGATTCATAATTTTGATAAAAGGGTCTTGGTAAAAATGGCTAACGGCACTTGTTCAACATATCCAATGATGAATATTCACAAATTTCAAATGACTGACTGCACAAAACACGAGTAAAGCATGACAGTGGAAAAAAAGAAAAAAACGTAATTTTAGAGTCATCTTCGTAGGTTCGAGCATGAACAACTGCGGAATGAACTTTACCAAAAAAAAAAAAACAACTGCCGAATGAATCTCTGCTCTTCTACGATTCAAGTCATCGTTGCCCGTTTCCATGTTGCAGAGTAGAAGGCAAGAAAGATCGGCCAACTTAATTTAATCGATCTTCCATCTTGATGCAGGGTTTTAACCCAAAGGAAAAAAGAAAAAAAAAATCAAAAAGAATGGGGAAAATGCCATTTTCAGTTTTATTCCCTCCGCCCACATGAGATCGACTCCCACCCACCGTTATGTCTCTTTGGGTTGATGATTTGGCAATCAATCTTTGAAATTCTCCCCCACCAAAAGCGACGCCTTAAGCGCTCTCACCTCGGAGTCTTTCGCTTGCCCGATCGCATCTTTCCCTTTAATCCATCGCCTTTATCAAACATTAGCAATTCTTCCGTCTCCCATGTCACCTGATCTTTCCATTCTGTACTTGTCAGCTATATGGCTCTTGAACCGCAACTCCTTCCTCAGTTCGGCCACATCCATGTTGTCCAACAAGTCCTCCACTTCCGGAAAAAGCACATGAACTGACATCTCAATTTGAGTTGGGGTAGATCGCTCCAACTCCACCTTTGGCTCCTCCGAAGGTTGTGCCTTCACCCTCAACTCTCGGCCTTTTATCCAGTCATATCACGAAGACAACTTTGGTCTCCATCAACCCAAGGATCATTGCCACCATTAATGGGCATTTTGGGTACCTTAGTTCTCATACTCATATGAATCATGGTATCCATCCTACCAAAGAATTATAAACTCGAAACAAGATCGTTTCCATGAAGCAAAATTACCTCGATAAAGAATTTGCCTTTCCAATCACTACTAATGTGTAACTCCAAGTCCCGAATGATGCCTACATTTAGTATATCATATGAGTTGATCACCCATAACCTATGTCTAGTTGGCCCCACTCGAAGTCCTAAGCCCTTCTCCACTTTGTTCGACATGAACATGTTTGACACGCCCATGTCAACCAAGGCATAGAGTTCTGTGTTATTAACCTTGACTTCCATGAATGGCAAACTCATACTTGTAGGTTTCTTGGGTAATTCTCGAGTCTTGATGGAGTTGAGAAGATTCAATGTCCCAAGCTGCACTTCTTTCTTCTCTTGCTTTGGTTCCTCGTCCTCCTCCTCACTTCACATTGCTGAAAGTTTACCCTTCTTTGGGAAATCCCAAGCAAGGCATGACCTTCGCAAAAGAAGCACTTGATCAGTTTCTCATACACTTATCCTCGTGGCTTCGTCAACTTGCCACTCATATGCTTTCCTTGCTCATCCCATCAATCTTGAATAGCTTCCTCTTCCTCATCCTTGTCATGGTGGTGATCCATCCCCCACCTTTTCCCTTGGACTTATGAGCTTTGAACTAATGGAGAACAATCAAAAACTCAGCTATGGTAAGTGTGAAGATGAAGAAATAGAACTGAAGAACTAGAGAATGTGAAGATGAAGAGATATGTCGAAGAACTGAAGATCAATCAAGAAGCTGTGAATTCTTCTATTTCAATGAGATTGTAATACAAAATCTGTATATCTCGGATCATCAACGAACAAAGAAGATTTACACTTCTAAACTTCACATGCTCTCTCTCTCTCTCTCTACTTTAAAAATACAGAGCATTCATTTATAGAAATTTTCTATATGTTCTCTTCAACCACAGAACGAAGATGATCCTGCTAAGACTATTTATATATCTTTTCCTATCGAAGAAGATGAAGATACAACAGAAAAACTGATTTTAACAAGACTGTTTCTCAATCTGTTTTTATTCTCAACTGAATAACTGCTCACGAGTCTTCATGAGTTGGCAATCCGTGTCAGCCTTCATCACAGACTCTTCACCATTGATGGCAATCCATATCAACCTTCATCGTGATCGTTTATTTGAGTTGTCGTGTCTTCTCCAGTTTGTGTTACTCACTTTGTTGTTTTGCAGCTCTTCCTTCTCTCTGATATCAACCTCTATTCTTTCTCTTTTAATATCAGTCTTCACCCTCTTTTCTCTATTATCAATATCAGCAGCATAGATAGTTGGTACAGTTGGTGTTTTTGATTTATACTCCTTAACATCCCCCTCAAATTGGGAATGGGTGGAAAACCAATACCCAATTTGATTTGTAGCTGAAAATGTGTAAGGTGAGGCAGAGATATTGTGAAAATATCAGCAAGTTGACAGTTGCTTGGAACATATCTTACATGAAGTGACCCCGAGGAGACCTTTTCCCGAAGCATGTAAAACAGGGTTGGCAGTAAGAGCAATGGCTGATTTATTGTCACAAAAAAGATGAGTTGGACAAGGTAGAGAGCATCCTATGTCACGAAGGACAAAGCTGATCCAAGTAAGTTCAGCAGAAGTGGAAGCAAGAGCACGGTACTCAGCTTCTGTAGAGGATCGACTGACTGTGGATTGCTTCTTTGCTGCCCAAGAGATGAGATTGGAGCCAAGGTATGTACAGAAACCAGTTGTTGATCTTCTGGTTTCAGCACATCCAGCCCAGTCTGCATCTGAAAAACCATACAGATGTAGAGAGCTTTGAGAATGAATGAAAATTCCAAGACTTACGGTGCCTTTAACATATCGTAGAACCCTCTTGAGTTTATGAAGATCTGCAATAGTAGGTTTCTGTATTTTTTGACACAGTAAATTCGTAGCATAGGCAATGTCAGGACGTGTTAATGTCAGGTATTGAAGACCACCAACTAAGCTTCGATACTCAATAGGATTGGATAAAGGAATAGAATCATTTGTCAAAATGATTGGTCTTAGTGACAGAGGTGTTGAAATTGGTTTACACTCAAGCATATGAGCTCGAGTAAGAATATCAACAGCATATTTAATTTGGCAAAGAAACACATGATCAGAAGTATGTTTAACTTCAATGCCAAGAAAGTAGTGTAGTGGGCCAAGGTCTTTCATATGAAACTGAAGACTAAGAGAATGGATGAGATTAGAAAGCAACTGAGAGGAACTTCCAGTTAAGACAATGTCATCGACATATAGTAGTAGAAGAATTGTGTCTGTACCGGTGTGAAATACGAATAAGGATGGGTTAGTTGAGCTGCAAAAGAACCCATATTCAAGTAGAAAATTGCTGAACTTGTCAAATCAAGCTCGGGGAGCTTGTCGAAGTCCATAGAGAGACTTCTTGAGGAGACATACATGATGAGGTTTCTTGGGATCTTGAAAGCCAAGAGGCTGCTCCATGTAAACTGTCTCATTTAGGGTACCATGTTAGAATGCATTTTTAACATCGAGTTGATGAATTGGCTAGTGTTTCATCATTGTTACAGAGAGAACTATTCGAATTGTAGCATGCTTGACAACAGGATTAAAAGTCTCTGTAAAGTCAATTTCTTCTTCCTGATGAAAACCTTTAGCAACTAGTCGAGCTTTCAGTCTATCAAGACTACCATCAAATGCAAGTTTTGTTTTAAATACCCACTTGCAGCCAATCATATTCATTTGATCAATTCTAGGAGTTAACTCCCAAGTTTTATTCTGATACGGTGCATCCATTTCTTTTGTCATGGCTTTATACTAGCCTTTATGAGCTAAAGCTAATTTAATTGATCTTGGTTCAGTGGGTACTTCATATACAGCAAGACATGCATACCTGGGATTAGGTTTTGTAATGCCAGACTTTGATCGAGTCTGCATAGAATGACTTGAAGTTGTTGTTTGTGAGACATAAGGAGGAATGGCATGTTCAGATCCAACACTTATATCATTGGATGTTGTTGTTTCAGTAGAAGGCATCTCTTGGTTCTGTACTGGTGAAGAGATTTCATCTTGTGTTGTTGTTATAGAGGTACCATGTTCTTGTGTTACATTTGGCAGAGATGAAGAATGATCAGTATATGGTATTGTAACTTGCTGTGAAGGTTGAGAATAATTTGCAGTGATATCTCCATTAGTCTGCAATTGTTCTACATATGTCTGTAAAATGACAGGAGCTGTTTCCTTGCTTACTGATTCCATAAGTTGAGTTTCTTCAGCCCATAATCGATAAAGTGATGTGAGTGGTGCATACTCTGTTAGACATGTCTTAGTAAAAGGGAAAGAGTTTTCATCAAATAGGACATGTTGACTAATATACACACGACCTATTGTAGGCACAAGACATCTATAACCTTTATGATGTTCACCATATCCAATGAACACACATGTGAGTGATCTTGGATCAAACTTGTGCTGGGCATAAGGTCTTAAACATGGATAACATGCACATCCAAACACCTTGAGATGATCATAACTTGGTTCTTGTTGATATAATCTTCTGTGAGGTGACTGCATCTACAATTTTGGTGTTGGAAATATATTGATAACATAGTTAGCTATTATGAATGCATCTACCCAATATTTTAGTGGAACTCTGCCATGATAAAGCATGGCAAGACCTAGTTCAACAATGTGACGATGCTTCCTCTCAGAAATGCCATTCTGTTCAGGTGTGTAAGGACAAGAGATGTGTTGTTTGATACCACAGTTCTGCAAATGAGTCTAAAACCCGTGGCTGATGAATTCTCCTCCACCATCACACTGAAATATCTTGATTTTCGACTCAAATTGATTCTCTACTTGCTTTTGAAATATAACAAAGACGTTATAGAAGTCTGACTTCAACTTTAGTGGATAGATCTAGCTAAACCGAGAGAAATTGTTTACAAAGGAACATAGTATTTGAAATTCTGGAAAGAAGTAACGGGTGAAGGGCCCCAGATATCACAATGGACTTTCTGTAAGAGCATAGTAGCTACAGATTCTGATAATGGAAATGGCAAAGCTGTGGTCTTAGCAATTTGACAACTGCTACACATGTTCTGCATTCTAGTATTACACTGAATCAGTTGTTGGTTCTTCAGGTACTTCAAGATATTCAAATTGGTGTGTGCTAATCGTTGATGCCATGTATCCTCTCCTACTGCTCTGTGTCTCTAGGTTAGAAATGCTTTTGTTGTTTGTGAATTCACTCGATACAACCCTTTAATTTTCCTCCCGAGCAGTAGAGTTGTATTGGTGCAGTTGTCCTTTACATAGACACCAAATTTATCAAAAACAAATTAGCATGGATAGTCATCTGTTAATCTGGATACTGACAGAAGATTCTTCTTTATATCAGGGACAATTAGCACATCATTTAGAGGCAATGAATTCATTTCAGTATAGGTGATAGACAAACATGATCCATCACCAATCATAATAGTGTCATAACCAGTATATTTAGAAGGATTCTGAAGTATACCGGGATTGGCTGTGATATGTGCAGTTGCACCAGTGTCTGGATACCACTCACTTCCTTTGGAGTCTTCGAGATGTATGGCTGCTAGAGCTGTTGGGATTTCCTCAACTTGATAGGAATTATCAAAACGATACCAGCAATGTAAAGCATCATGTCCTGGTCTCTTGCAAATTTGACACTCTAGTCTCATGCTGTTAGCTTATTTCTCATCTTGCAAATCCTTAGAAAAGGTTAGATTTGAAGTGGGATAGGATCTTGTTTCTTGATACCTCTGCGAGGAACCAGTATAAGGGCGAAATCCTGGATTAGAAGCAGAACCAGAGGGGTTGTGGAATTGCTTAACTTTCTGACCCTCTTGTATGTAATTGATATTATTTGGTCTGTAACTTGACTCTCTTCCAAGATATCTAAAGCCTCGACCTCTGTTATTAAGAAATCTTCCTCTTCCATAACTACGGCCTCCACGACTGTTCACCCTTAAAGTTCCAAAACCAAAATTGTGCTGCATAGGTTCTCTGTCAAGTTCTTCCCTTTGTTGAACTTCTGTTCTTCTTTGAATATAATACGCCAAATTGGGATTGTATGAACTCAATGAGTACCTTTGTAACCTTACTTCAAATCTTTCTAGCTGAGATATCACCTCATCATAGTCTGGTTGAGGTTTTAAACAATAGATGGTGGTTTTAAAATTTTCATACTCAGATCCTAAACCCTCCAAAACTCCAAACATCTTTGTTATTTCATCTATAGGCTTCCCTATAGCATTGAGTTGATCACATATTGATTTATATTCTCTAAGATACACAGCCAAAGATCGATCTCGTTTATGACATACTTGCAGCTTTCCTCTCAACTCAAATTCCCTAGCCACAGACTTTTGTGTAAATCTATTGAGCAATGTTTGCCATACCTCATAAGATGTTTCTAAGCCAATGATTAGGCTCAAAATGTTTTCAAAGATAGCTCCATTTATCCAGGATGATATCAACTGATCAGTCTTTATCCAATCAGTGTAATCTGGGTTTACAACTTCAGTTTCACACCCTTCTATTTCAATCTGCAGCATTCGAGGTGGTGATGGAATTTCACCATCAATGAAGCCAAAGAGTTCTTGGCTTCTCAAAAATTTGTGGATCTGTGCTTGCCATAACAAAAAGTTATCTTTGGCAAGTTTGATTGTGACAAAATTAGAGATATTCACATGTATTGGGAAAGGATACTTCTATGTTCTTGCTGCCATTATTCTATTCTCTCAGCTTTGAAGAAGATGATAACAGCAATGATATTATGATAGTAACCTCAATTACCGTGATACTACAATATGCTGCAACTTCCGTTTCTTCACTTTGATTCAATGAATGATTGCTGAATAGGCCTTTCTAACAGGTATGATCTTCTGCTCTGATACCATGTGAAGATGAAGAAACAGAACTGAAGAACTAGAGAATGTGAAGATGAAGAGATATGTCGAAGAACTGAAGATCAATCAAGAAGCTGTGAATTCTTCTATTTCAATGAGATTGTAATACAAAATATGTATATCTCGGATCATCAACGAACAAAGAAGATTTACACTTCTAAACTTCACATGTTCTCTCTCTCTCTCTATCTCTCTGTCTACTTTAAAAATACAGAGCATTCATTTATAGAAATTTTCTATATGTTCTCTTCAACCACAGAACGAAGATGATCCTGCTAAGACTACTTATATATCTTTTCCTATCGAAGAAGATGAAGATACAACAGAAAAACTGATTTTAACAAGACTGTTTCTCAATCTGTTTTTATTCTCAACTGAATAGCTGCTCACGAGTCTTCATGAGTTGGCAATCCGTGTCAGCCTTCATCACAGACTCTTCACCATTGATGGCGATCCATATCAACCTTCATCGTGATCGTTTATTTGAGTTGTCGTGTCTTCTCCAGTCTATGTTACTCACTTTGTTGTTTTGCAGCTCTTCCTTCTCTCTGATATCAGCCTCTGTTCTTTCTCTTTTAATATCAGTCTTCACCCTCTTTTCTCTATTATCAATATCAGCAGCATAGATAGTTGGTACAGTTGGTGTTTTTGATTTATACTCCTTAACAGTAAGAGCTCTCGATAGCTCTTTCACTCCTTGGCTTTCCAATTCCAACTTTGCCCAAGGCTTGAGCCCATTGTGAATACAAGTAGTGACTCAAACTCGGTCATATCTGGAATCTCCAAGAATAGCTTGGAAAACTCTGCACATGTTTGCAGATATCTCTCTTGTGTGAGAGACGGCATGGTTTACTCCGAGCTTCATTCTTGTCATTCACCAAGAGGAATTGCTTGCAAAAAGCAGTGACGAAGGCAAACCATTGAATGATCAGTTTGGCACCCCGCATTCCATCCTATTTCGCCACCAAAGCTGCATTAGTTAAGTATATAGCAGCAATTTGTACCTTAGTCTCATCATCCTTGATATATCATGGCATTGAAGTGTTGCCCATGCCCTATATGAAGTTGTCCCCTTCTTTGGTGGACCATCTCCCTTGAACTACTTTGGCTTTGGGGCATCCACCCTTGGACTTGGCATCATGGTGACCACTCCTCGTGCCATGGCCTTTTTGCAAGCCTTGAGTTAATCTTTGGCCATCTCTAGCTCACCTACCATAATTGACTTGTAAGCTTTGAATTCATGCTAAACAATCTCGAGCTCCTCTTGAAGGTCATCCCATCAAGATCTCAAGGGCATCACCTCTTTTGTGCAATGTCTAGGCGATTACATTCAAGGCACCTGAGAAATCTCCACAGAGTGACTCTTTGAGCTAGTCAATTTGTTCCCTCACCTCCTCACAAAACTTGTCCATCGTTGATTTCATCTTGGTGAGTATCTCTTCGAAGGAATACACGAAATCCTTTGAGGAAGCCCTCTTAACCCTCAGACGGGTGTCCTTCTCTTGGGCCTTCTCACCAACATCAGCAATAGTGGTAACCACTTGTCCCAACATTTTCTCAAATGCCTAGTATGTAGCCACTAACTTCTCTCAAATCACCTTCTCGACAACTTGCTTTGATATTACTTGTCACAAGCTGATACTTGAGATCGTGAATCCTGCAGCATTTAGGCTCTCTTTAGCTTGATCGCCTCTTACTTGGATGCCTAAGTAAGCCTTTCCCCAAGGATTAATCACTTATGGCGCATTTGGTAACCATTCTATTCCCGGGAACTGATTCTGACAAAAAATGATTATTTTTTATTCTGTTCCCGGGAACTGATTCTGAGTAAAAGAACGTGTTTGGTAATTGTCCAAAATTTCCGATTATGGAATAGAATTGTATTTGATAACGTGTTCATTAATTCTGTTCCAAATTAATTTCTTTTAATTTTTAAATAATTTTTTTTTTACTTTTTTTCTTTTTTTTTTTTTTTTTTTTCCTTTTTTCCTTTTCTTTTTTCCTTTTTTCTGTTTTTTTTTTTCCTTTTTCTCCTATTTTTCTTCTTCTTCTTGTGGCCAATTGCGACCGACGACCGGCCGGACGAGGGCCGGCGACCTCACGAGGCGTCGCCGGCCCTCGCCCAGCCTCGCCGATGGATAGGCGGGCCTCGTCGGGGCTGGGCGAGCCTCCGGCGAGCTCGCCGAACCGGTGGCCGAACCGGCGGCGGGCGGTGGTGGGTGGCGGCGAACGGCGGCGGGCGACAATCGCGGGATGGAGGAAGGGAAGAAAAAGAGTTTTATTGTGTTGATTCTTTTTTTGATTCTCGGACGCATAATCAAATTTTTTTTTATTCTCAAATCTTGTCTCAAACAGATTCTTGGAACAAATTTGTTCCCGGGAACAAAAATTTTAGTAAACGTGATTTTCGTCCCAAAATGATTCTGGGAGCAAAAAATCAGAATTATGCACTGTTTGGCACGTTGCCAAACAGGGCCTTAGCCTCCCCGGATTATAGAGAGAGAAGTGTTCAAAAAGAGAAACTTTGGAAGAGAATGTACTCCAATATATGAGGATACAAATGAGGGGGAAGGCACCCTGTTTATACAAGAATCCTTCTAAATACAGTTGCCGGTCTCACCTCTCAATTCTCACAAGTTAATATCACATACCGGTCTAATGGGTGTAGACTCCCACCTATCAATCCAACAGTAGAGAGATTCAATCTCAATCTCGACTGATCCAATAATAGAGATACATCTTGATGGATAAAAATCCCCTTGTCGCGATCCAATGGTGGAGATCAAGTCCCACCTGCCGATCCGATGGTTCTTGTCTCTCTGGATTGATGACTTGATAATCCATCTATGACACTCGACCACAGCTGCCACCCCACCAGTCTCTCCCTCCCCATGTCCTGTCTACCATGAGATTAGTGGCCCCTCCTTGGCTGCCGAGAGAGTGGCCCCAAGCTCCGGTGCCGAGCTAGCTCTGTCATTGCCCCGAGCTCAAGCCCCACATCCAAGTTCCAACACTGAGCCCAAGATCTGGCGGGCTCAAGCCAGACCACATCATCAAGCCCAAACATGGCCGTGGCATCGAACTCGAGCTCTGTCATGGGGTCGAGAACAAGCTCGTGCATGATGCCAGCTGTAGTTGACCAAGCTGCATTGGGGAGAGACGGTGAAAAAGAGGATGGTGTAGGATGGAGAGGGGTGACCGCGCGTCGTAAGCGTCGTCTTTCTTGTTGCTGGAGGAGGCAACGTGGGTCAAAGGCATCGATGCTGGTCAGAGAGGAGACTGCTGACATTAGAGAGGGAGGGAGAGAGAGAGAGAGAGAGAGAGAGAGAGAGAGAGAGGAGGGGGATTAGATTTGGGTGTGGTTGAGGTTAATATGTCTACTTTCGGTTTTCTTGTTGGAGATGTAAATTGTCAATCACGCAAATTAATATGGAGAGGAAATTTGAAGATCATTTTTTAAGCCAAAAGATTAATATGATCATATTACCATACATTCATGACATGCAACATAGGCACGGTAGGAAATCACAGGAATATGACGCTAATTCACTTAATCTCGTGGCGAAACCAATTAGGCAAATCTGAAATATAACCGGGGAAGAAGGTAAATATAAGTGTGCATTTAAAGTTCAGAACAATAAAAGAAGCAGCCCCATAAATAGCTTCAGTAAATTAACGAGTCCCCATGCTATCTAACGTCCACGAAACAAAGACCTATAACTCATCCAACAACTCGACTTATTCCAACAAAAACAGATAAACCCGCCGCGCCAGTGTATATTAATGATTTTCAGCTCCCCGTTTGAGGACGACATACTTCCATCTATGAACATTGTGGATGCTAGTGACTTCGAGTAAAACGATCCATCTAGACCGTAGCACCAGTTAATTCCTTTGCAGGTGCTGCCAACACCATTTTCTGAGGCTGTTAGAATACAGGGGCAAAAGAATCCGAAAACAATGTGAGTCAAGACGAGCATTGGGAAATAAATCATCATCCAATACTATTGGAAATGCATAAGAACATCAAAGTGTGCGGGAGGACCAATATGCTGGAGGCAGATCAAAGCTAATTCAATATTCTCATGAGTGAATTTCGTACCAAATTTTATGCAGATATCTAGGTTTGGATCTAAGTACAAGATTCGATTGGAGATAGTTGTTTTTTACCCAGACAATGGCGAAGAATGGTTGGCTATGCTCAACACAGAATGTCGAGGGTCAGGATTAGCCATCCCAACTCAACAGAGTAGCAAATTACTAGATTCATGTCTGGTCATAATGCTCTGAATTTTCCAAAACCCTTACCTCCCTTAGCTCTTCCTCATGCTTAGGAATAAAGGCAGTATCCACCTTGCCATTTCTGAAATCCTTCAGAGTAAAAGAAACCAAATTCAATAGCTTCATACTGACTAAAATAAATTATGACCAGTCAGATGATCCTATCCAGGCAAGTATAAGATGTGTGCGAACCTCAATGTCAAGGATAAGTTTGTGGTAGTCAATGGTTGTGGGAACTCCTGCAGTGAATAGAAATTATATTTGAATAAGAGATATCTTGGTTTGCAACCTAACCGCTCAGTATTCCTCAAAAGAATCACAGATGAAGGTTATTCTTCCAAATTGGACTGAAAGGACAACAAAAGGAGATGTGGCAAATAATACTTCAGTTGGAGCTCAGAGCTAACAAAACTGTGCTTACCTGTTATGATAGTGTCATCGAGGGCCCTCTTCATACGCTCAATTGCTTTTTCCCTTGTAGGACCCCATACTATAAGCTGCAGTGACCATGTAAATCATCATGCAGAAGCATACATTTAGAGATACTAAACGCTAAGTTTGAGTACTGAAGAGCAATGAATAATATCAACAAAAAAGAGTCATCTATTAAAGCTAAGAACCCAACTTCAAAGACTGTCTCACTATCATCTTTATAACACTAGCCCTTCATCTCAATGCAATGCACAGAGCTCTTCTACTGAGCCTAAGAATGAAGACGTCAGTGTCAACAAACATACTGCTAATCAATTCTCGTTTCTCACTCTTTGCATTTCTTCTCACTCTTATGACATACTCAATAGTTAGAGTATGTTAAGCCTTCATTATGCTGGATATTCATGATTTTTATCCATGTTAAATTCAAGATTGCAAGCAGAATCAAATTTTTAAGGGATAATTGCAAGAAGCCTTCTAAGGTTTGCACTCGCATATCAAACACTGTCCTCACTTTAAAACTTACGCATATCTCTCCTCCACTATCTCTCCTACTGTCACCAGCTGTCCGCCAGGCCCCCCTGCTGTCCCCGATTATCACCAACCTCGGACTTGAGGCCAGTAACAATCATTGCCATAGATACGGTTGCAACCCAATCTGGACCAGATCATGTCCTAGTATCCCATGGCTGCCAGGAACTCTGTCATCGAGCTTGCCAAGCTTGCATGAGCCTCAGGGTGGAACTGGTGGCTTACGCAAGACCATACTGGTTGAGCTCGCAGCCCACAAAGCTTGATCTCCCATTGCCGGCAGCTCCATGAGAGAGGGGAGAGGGCAGAATTGAGGCAAGAGGCACAGGAGGCAGCATCAGGTGATGCTGACAGTGGTGCCTGCGGCCTCCCGTGGGGGGGGTGGCTGGGTTGGGGTTGGAGGGGCAGGGGGTGCTGAAGTCTGCTCTATGTGACCAAGTATAAACGGTGGAAGAGAGAGAGAGGGAGTGGCAAGAGATGGTTATACAGTTAGGGGGTAAATGTTTCCTTGTACTTTGGAGGAGATTCAAATTGAATTTCTTTAAAATTGAGAATAGGTGTAAACTTCAAGATGCTTTTTATAATTTCCCATTTTTTAATTGATCATCCTAATCAATAAACTGGGGGAAAAGAACCTCATGATTACAATGCATTAGCAATGTATCATAAGAAGATTTACTATCTAAAGCAAGATGCTTTGAACATAAGACCCAATAACAGAACCATTGATTGGCTAACCATGCCATAATCTCACCAAACAATAACAGAGAGGGACAACATTTTGACTAACCTTCCCAAGCAAGGAATCATAGCTTGGAGGAACCACATAATCTGGATATACATGGCTATCCATTCGAACAAAAGGACCTCCAGAAGGCAAGTATGCTGTTATTCTCCCTGGTTTTCAAGAGAGGAGAAAATTTGTGATCACGAGTTAATTTTTATATAGAGAAATTCATAAGAAAATGAGTGAATGAAATAATATGTCATGACCAAAAAACAAAAAAGGTAATTTAGTTGATATAAAATGACTGAGGATTTAAGCCAACAACCAATATTATCATATAAAACTCTAAATCTTGCAACTCAAGTTGATTTAAGGCCTTAACAGTATGAATGTCAAACAAATGAATAAAAAACAAAATTGCACGGCAAGTCAATAGGTGTAGCTAGTGCCCAAAAATGCACAAAAGTTTTGTCAAATGTTGATAGAAATATGTTTCTGCAGATTAGTTTTCTAATAGCAGAAGCCATGATTATTGCAGTATCAAAGTTGGTAGCAGCAAAAGTGGTGATAGGCTTGTGGTCCATCGAGGTAAATGTGGAGGCATGGCAGTGATGGCAGTTGCACCAGAGTGGTAGAAGGGGCGGGCTAAGCAATTGCTTTGAAAATAAAAGTTAATCAAACAGGTTTGAATTGAGTTTGGGTTGGGATTGGTTTTGGGTATGCTGTCATGCATATTATTATATTCAAAAGAAAATGGGAGGATGTGAATTAAATAGGTCTTTCCACCCAAATCCCTTGCCAACTCTACTTATTTTATATGTATCTCTGTCATGACAAAATAATTTTTGCTTCACCAAAACTTGTGAATCGATTCGACTCATGATCCACAAAACATAGAATTAAGATTTTGATTTGCGATTCATATCCTAATAGGACGACTACGACTACAAACTACAAAGCTTTGAATCACATTCTAAACTAGTAACGGAAAAACTACATGTCTCAGTCAAGCAAGGAAATTCTGTCTATCAAATCATGAATTCTGACAGAATGCAATCAAGGGAGGAACAAACCTATAATAAATTTACAACAATTAAGAGCTTGGACCTATGAAAAGAGGCAATGGTACTATAGATTTTTTGTGCCCGTGAATGCAAGATATTCACACCATTGCCCCAACATTCATCGCAGAATATCAACGGTACCTGGTCCAGGCCGGAATCCTTTAAATGCATCCTCAGCATTGATACGGCATTCTATTGAATGTCCTCTGAGAACAATATCTTCCTGCAAAAAGAAAAAAATGTAAACAAGGACACCAAGTCAAACTTCAGCAGCCTATCGGCTCTAAACTTTCTTTACCTGTTTGTAGCGGAGCTTCTCTCCCATTGCCACGCGAATTTGCTCCTCAATCAGATCGACAGAAGAAATCATTTCTGTTACTGGATGCTCAACCTGAACATGGAATCCACCATAGAAAGAAAGGGAATTCCATTAATATTTCTAAAGATAAACAGCATAGACCCTCAACACTGTACCTGAGAAAACAAGAACAGCTCTCACCTGGATTCTAGTGTTCATTTCCATGAAGTAGAAGGATCCTCTTTCATCCAAAAGGAACTCGATTGTCCCAACACCAATGTACCCAATAGATGCTGCTGCCGCAACAGCTGCATCACCCATGGCTTTTCGCAACTCTGGGGTCAATGCTGGGGAAGGTGCTTCTTCCAAAAGCTTTTGATTCCGCCTCTGCTCGATAAATCATATTTATGAGATTCATAAGAGTAAAGCTAGAAGCAAACAAAATCTACATTTTTGTAAAGGATCTTAGACTTATATATGTTTGTTAATCCCCTCTCCTGTTAAAGCCTTGTTAGGGGATGAGACCTCATTGAACATCCAACAATCACAAATTGCAAACTTAGATGGTACACAGGGTATGTTGGGATCTTGATATGCTCTTGGGAAAGAATAGACTGATGGACCATCTCTTGAAGATGATATTGTGTGTCCTCTCATTTTTCATTAGAGTTGCTTTTTTTTTACCATGGCATTCTAATTCTGTCCTAATGTTAGAAGTTATTTTTCCACATAACAGGAAAAGACTTAGTTTGTTGCTGCTGCTTTTATACTAGTTCGTTTCACAAAATAACAGAACCATGTTATGTGGAAAAATAACTTCTAACATTAGGACAGAATTAGGATTGAGCACTGCCCTGCTTCACATCGGGAATCTGCCAGAACCATGGCTGGTCCAATTCAGAAGGTCTAGCCGTGGCCTATGCCTGAGTAGGTTTCTAATGTCAGCCTCGGAAGGTGGTTCTACCTTGAAATTGAACAGGCTAGGCCACCATCCAAGGTAACACCGAGTTTTTATACTGGTTGTAGATTATGTTGTGGCTTAGTTAAAGTTTAGTGGGGAAGCCTATGGTAGGAATTCACAGCCCTATGCCATAACTTTTGATCAAGGTGGAAGTGACCTGCAAGTACTCATTCAATAATTAATTTAGAGGCCCACAATAAGGTGCCAACATCAGAAGGCAGTTGAGCATTTTTTGGCCTCAACATCAACTATTTTACTCACTTTAACATTATTTTTTCAAGTTTACATAGATAATCGACTATCTTGGACCTGAATTGCTTTATACAGAAAATTTTCTGCCCATTTGTTTAAGTTAGGCCTTGATTAACATAGATTTGAAATTGAAAGTCAAAAAGATAGGGAGGATCTGGTGCTTTTCCTGTTCCAGAGTCCTGGCCTAGAACTGGCCCCTCCATGAACATGCTCACCCCTGGACACAACTGAATTGCAATGAGAAATGTAGCCAGCAGTACCTGGATGCTGCAATCACGCTCCCCAAAGTGAACAACATTGCCATATTTATCAGCTAGAACCTGAAGAGAGCCATGTAAAGCAGTCAAAATTGGATAAAAATCCACAAATACAATCAAAGAAATAGATATTAGATGTACCACCACTCACTTTTTTATCTTTGGTGCTCAAAGGCAAAAACACTCACATGCAGCTGCATATTCTACAACTAAATTCCATAATGTGATCATTTCCAGCAAGCCTTGTCAAAGTTTAAAGACAGCAATTACCTGGAACTCAATGTGCCTTGGATTCAGAATACACTTTTCCAGATAAACTCCATCGTTGCCAAATGCAGCCCCAGCCTCACTCTTAGCTTGCTATAGAACACAGCCAGAGCAGGCCCAACATCATCAGAAGATCAATAAAACACAGCAGGGTAAAAGAATTAACATTGAATTTGATAAGAAACAAGATCTGAGATTGTCTAAAGATAGAACCATGGGGACAAAACTAGTAATGCAATGAAGCATAAAGTCCAAAAGGTATAGCATAGCTCCATGTTTTTATCAAACTTGCTTCAGGTCATCTCCTGGATGCTGCTAAAATAATCAACAATACCCTCAAAGTAATCATCTCATCAAAGTTAGATCTATGAAAATCGTGTCTGGTGGACATTATTAGCGCACTGTTCTTTTTCATTCTTTTCTTTGACTTGTGATGATGGCCATATATACAGTCACAAATAGAAAGCCTGGACATGGATCAGAAAATGGATTTTAATGTCTGTTCATCAAATGGTACAATCACATAGCTCCCAACCAAAACTGATAAATGATAAAGGTCAGAGCATCAATATATATATAAACTTCCATTTCTTATAGCAGATTTACTTAGAATAAGTAGTAGCCAACAATTAAAATCAGAACTGAGAACTATGCATCCACAAGAAAGATGGAGCAGACAGAAATAATACCTGTAACAACTTTACAAACTCATCGGGCTCTTTAGCAAGACGCATTCCACGTCCTCCACCACCTGCTGTTGCCTGCCTTGATCACATGAGGAATTAGCATAAAAGAATCCTTCTTACCCACAAGTGGAGTTTTCATGCTTAGATTTGCAGAGGAAAAGGAAAAGGTTGAAGTGTCCAGACTGTAAAAATAAAGTTAAATTTTTGTGACATTTAACCTTCAAACATTAAATTCACTTCCCTTCTTTCAGAAAGTAAAAGAAGCATTAACAGATGACATACCCACACGACATCATGTCATGTTGACATGGGCACTTGGTGGCTAAAGGGCAAGTCCTAGTAACATAAGGGCACAGTATGTCCATTATATATTAGCATAAGGAAGCACCACCTTTTATCAACAAAAAATATCAAGGAACTATTCTAGCACATGAACAGGAAACTCTAAAGAAAAACAAAAGACGAACTGGTAATATTACGCTTTTTTAGCAAAAAATCAAAGCATGAAATGCAGAATCCTTTGAAAGCAACTAAGAGTGAAGAAGATTAAGATTCTCCAAAAACTGAGTATATTATACTTAGACCAAGAAATTTACCTTAATCATCACGGGATAACCAATCTCTTGAGCAAGCCGGACTCCTTCCTCTGTGCTCTGCAATAACCATCAAAATTAATCTTATCTTACTAATGGGAACTTTGAAGAATAGCTGCAAATGCATCCCACAGTAGCTGCTATGAATACCTGCAACAACCCATCACTTCCCGGAACGGTGGGAACACCAGCATTTTTCATTGTTTCTCTAGCAGTTGATTTATCACCCATCACTCGGATGCTCTCAGGCTGCAAAATGCATGCAAGAACTTAGGTATAGAAATGAGATAGCACTGTAGTAATGGTGAGGTAACCCATCCTGTTTCTAGAAGGTCTCGGTTGCAAGTAATGGAAACAGCCTCTTTAAAAAAGTGCAAAGGAAGGGGTGTGGACAGTAGACAACCCTTACAGAGGAGGGAGCCCATGGGCTAGAATGCCTTTCTATAACTATGTAACTATGTATGTATATATTTTTAATTCTATGTCGGTTCTCTTCAAGAGTCCACAATCTCTGTGACAACTAAATACCAAAGAGTGAGGTGCATAGAAGTTCTTACAGTTGCTATTCCAGTATAAGTAGTGTAAAAACCGAATTGCCCTAAAGAAAATTAGTGAAGCCAATGGATACTACATTTGCAATGCAATAAAAACTGAGATTAAACATGCTTTATAGAAAGGCTTTGTAAATTTTGCACCACTTAGCGATAAAATCGACCTGAAGTTTCTATAATTTGAACAACAGCATGCTGTGGTCAGTTCTTAGTTCTTAAAAAGTATCCTATCTGCTTATAATGGTCAATGCTCAACAGTTGAAGAAATTTTTTAATCAATTCAGGAGCTCAATTGGGATCCCTTGGGAAATTAAAAGGTACTGATGCAAAGTTTCTCTGAGCCATGCATAACCAAAATAAAATAAAAAATGCCCACTGCTTTTTCATTATATTGGTGGAATAAGTGCCTCAATCCCATTAGTCAAGTCATTAACTAAAATCTTTCAGAAGTCACAACAAAAAATTACTTGCAAATCAGAAATAAGCTTCTTAAAACATAGCAATTCTGAAACATTCTACCATGAAACTCCTCATAAATTATACTTACATTAGGTCCTATAAAGTTAATGCCATGCTCTTTGCACATCTCAACAAATACTGCATTTTCAGAAAGGAAACCATATCCAGGATGAAGCATAGTGCAGCCACGGCTGATGGCAGCAGATAGAACATTCGGGATCACTAAGTACCTGTAAGCAGCGACACAGCACCATTGGTCTCATGCAGGCATTTGGTTGATGTAAAAGTTTGAGAACTATGATCAACTTCTTCTTCACACAACTTTATGAAACTCAATTCTTTAAGAAATTAGCAGATATGATATTAGATAATGTGACTCCATAGATGTTTCAACAACTTCCGTCATACAGAGCTTCCAAATATATAGCTAACCAGCTACATAGTGAGCATACTATCAAAAAGCTCGTGCAAGGTGAAATATGACATTGTTTACAGGATGCCAGGTGCCTAGCTATTTATGGAGCTGCAATACAGCTCTTAAAAGTCAAGACAATTGTCTTTTTAGATTGAGCAAGCTTTAAGTAAACAATCAGTCTTTTTGTTTACTATTTTATTATCGCTTTGAGATTAATCAGAGAAATAGTATGCATCCAGAGGTCGCCCCATTCAAGCGCATGAGTAATTTATCCCACAAAGGATGGACCACAAATAAATTCCCCATCTTCAGCCTCATGAATTTAGAGTCAAACTTAAGCTAAAGCATTAGAGAGCAGCTTGCAAGAGTTGTGCATATTTCCGGACTTTTACTACAGCAAAGTGGACAAACACACTAATTGAAGCAACTTACGATTGGCTACTTGGTGCTTCACCGATACAAACTGATTCGTCGGCTAATTTCACGTGAAGCGCATCCTTGTCAATAGTTGAGTAAACGGCCACACAGGGAATACCCATCTCATGAGCTGTTCGAATGACGCGGACCGCAATTTCACCTCTATTTGCTACCAAGATCTTATCAGCACGGCAAGTAGCATTAAGAGCTCCCCCACGCCTCTTAGAAACATGACCAACTTTAACAGCACGACATCTTTGTTTAGGGAAGTTCACCCTACTCCCAACCAAAAAGCTACATTGAGAACTCTGGATAACGTCTGCCCTCCTGAAAACTAGACCCTGCAATCAAGCAATTAAAGGCACTAGTAAGCAGAAATCCCACAAGTGCACATACACCCCAAAGCATCCGAAATCTCCCGATCACTATGTGAAAACGACCATTATTTTCATGGGTACTATAAAGGAGTTTCCTTCGTGACCTCGTCAAAAATTGATGAAATTTAAACTCGTACTTAAGGACTATAACCAAAGCCAGATGGGAAGAGATTTTCTATGAACGGATCAGTCAGCAAGTTCCAGGCTTTAGGTGAAGAGATAACATTAGAACTTGAAAAAGGGTAACTTCAGCACTTAGCAACGTAAAGAAACGTCTGAACTCTCCTAAACCATACCGTTGTCGGCCGCGAACTTGGCAAAACAAACGTCAGCTAAAGATGCCAAACAACACAGACACAGCTACTGCATTCCCGGGGCGACAAATCACACTGTCGAGCCCGAAAACGAATCGGCCCCCCGGTCGAAGACGAGGGCGATTCCAGAACACCAGAAGGGGGGGAAAACCAAAGAACGGAGAAGCAAAGCGAAAGCTAGAAAAGGGGGCATTGAGAGATGGAGGAGCTTTTACCGGAGTGGAGGCGGCGACGGATTTGCTGCACATTGGCAATGTGGCCTCCATATTCGAACGCGGCGGCGCCTGGAAACCCCTGGAAAGAGCGAGAGAGAGAGGACGTGAAAAGGGCGCTCGAGAGCGACCGGAGCGAAGCTCCGAGCTCGAGCGACGGAGAGAGAGAGAGAGAGAGAGAGAGAGAGAGGAGCAAATCCCGATCGGAGGCCCGAGCGATTTACCTCGAGACGTGGCCGGAGACGAGCGACCGCGGATCAATGAGAGAGAGAGAGAGAGAGAGAGAGAGAGAGAGAGAGGTTGGGATGGGGAAGGAGTCGAGTGGGTGATGGAGGAGGAGGAGAAGGGAGATTAAGGAGAAGGAGGAGAGGGAGGGTCGATGTGTTCGAGGGAGGACTGGGATTGAAATCTCCGCCCAGGTCTGTTCTTGTCGGTTAGGAAATTAAGTCGTGCGCGCTTGACCTTTTGCTTGAATTCACTTCGTTGTTTGTTATTGATTTCTTCTCTTATTGGTACATTATTATTATCATTATTTTTTATTATTTGACAGCTGCAATGGAAGTGAAGAATGTCATCCCTTTCCATCGTCTTAAAGAGTGAAAAGGAAAGTTTTCTACGATTTCAACCTCTAATTAAGTTTGGATCAGATTCTTAATGAACCTATGGAACTCGGGCAAAAATTGAGCATTTCATAAGCTAATCCTAAAGACAATTTCACTTTGTTGGGCCTCACTTCTAAAAGCACGTGCTGTTTGGAATTTGCCCAAGGGTGTATCTTCTTTTTTGACATTGATATATCAATACTCGCGAAAGATGGGGAGAGGAGGTGAGAAGGTTATGTAACAATCAGCATGCCGAGAGCAAAAGAGCGAGCAACTTTTGCTATCATGAAACATCCAACTTACGTGAGATTTGTGCCAGATTTTTCACTCCTCTCTCGCTCGATATTACATTATTTGTGAACATTATTCTCATATGATTATTGATGCGGGAGCATCAAGTTCCAACGATAAAGTTTCGAGCTCAACTCAAACCTCATTGATTGATCTAGCATAATCCTTACTTCTATAAGCAAATACCAATTTTGGCTATAATTCAACTCAATAGGTTCAAAGTTGAAGATGTCAATTTCATAGCCACCGATTAACTAAAAAGATATCGGTTTACAAGTTCATTATCAACTTTGATACTCGTAATCGACTACCTAATGACTAGAGGCTGTTTTAGTCAATTACCATCGCTATCTCTTGATGTTTTAACATGGCTCTTCAACTGCTCAGACTAGCGGAGGAATTTCGAGGATCAAATAAAGTTACAACGCATCTAATCTTAGGCCTTGTTTCATTCGACTTTGGGAGATTGTACTTGGGGAAATACAAAGACCTTTAACATAAAGGGTTTGATGAAATATAAATACTGTTTAGTGAACTATAATTTAAAAAAAGTGCCTTGAGATGCAACTTGGAGAAAATGTTTTTTGGTAAACATATATTTTGAAAGTCCTTTTGTGTGCCAAGTTTTGCAACTTTAATTTGTTTAAAAGAAAATAAAAAAAAATGATTGTATATATTTTCACATTGTGAGTAATGTAAAAGAAGCATATTAATAAATCACATCAAGCTCAATAAAAAAGAGAGTAATTTCATTACAATATACATGACAAAAGAAATAAGTTATCATTAAATATTACAAACCTCCTTAACTATTTATTAAACTCATAACTATTTCATCATGTAAATGTGTAATGTCAAGGAATGCATTATCATTTAAAGCACTCATCCCCTCTTTATAACATCATGGTCAACTGAATATCCATACTCGAGATCCAAATCCGCTATTTCAAAATCCATATCAGTTATGACATTTCTTCATACATAATTGTTCGAAGCCATTGTAGCTATGACAATTTGCACTTATTTTTTATAAGGATAACTTGGCATATTAGTTAGAATCTTCTACTTCATTTTTAATGTGCCAAAGGCTTGCTCAATTTCTAAGTGAAGTGAGGAATGGACACGGTTGAACACTTCTCAATGACCCATAGCCATAGGTGCATAACCTTATCGAAACTCTAACAAATGATATTTAACTTCTCTATAGAACCCCAAATAACTCATGGGATTTGGATATCCAATATCTACTAAATAATATTTACCTACAAAAATATAATATAAATATAAATGGATGTACATAAACCATTAATTAAAAATACCTACTAAATAATATTTACATACACAAATATAATATAAATATAAATGGATGTACATAAACCATTAATTAACAAACTTGAAGGAGGATGGGGAGATTGTGCATCACCTCTTTCGATGGTTTCATAGAAGATACGGGTATCATAAGCTTGTCCCTCCACACCAGCACAAGCGTAGATAAATCCCATGTTAAAGTTACATATGACCAACACATTTTGAGTCGTCTTTACTTTTCAACAAATAAAGTAAATTTGATCATACGTCGATACTATTGTTGAGATATGTGTACCATCCTTTGTCACGCCCTGATCCTCGAGTACGCACCCATCCCTTAGCTTGGTCGATTAATAGCGACGTCCCAGGACGCATCGCCGACCCATTCATTTAATATATGCATTGCGGAAGCATATAAAATCCCTAGACAATAAAACAATAGGGTAGGAAAGTAGGATTCCAAATTTCCATCTTAAAAGCAGCCACACTTATATACATTGCAAATCATAGTGCAAATATATACAAGTCAATTTATTAAGTCAGGTTCTAAACCACAAGTTCCTAAAACGAAGTCTACAGAAAGGAATCAACTTCCATCAAAAGAAAATTGTCCTATGACTAGCTTAGTCCAATAGGATCATCAATTCTTCAAGCTTCCCCTTCCACACTTCGAGTCTCCAGTCCTTCACCAATGCCATCTAAAAACCTGAAAATGGTTATTCAATAACCAGTGAGACAACGTCTTAGCAAGTTCTACCCCCTAAGACTCAATTAGTAAACCAATATGCCGCCTATGCACACACGAGTTAGATGACTTACATTGACCTTAGATTCCACCTATAAATCAGTACAGTTCAATAGACACCCAAACAATCACAATAGATTGAAAACATCGATCAATCGACCTAGTCAATTACATGTCAAACAAATTATTCAAGGTCAATTCAATCAATATTATCCATTCTCCAAACTAACCCATCGGGTTACCGAGCCAATAATTTAGACAATTTTTTTTGTGACCCGAGAATCACCGTACAGCCAACAGCCGGTGGCGTAAATTCGGGATGGACTAAGCCACCACCATAGACCCAGCCTGCGGGTGAGTCGCGCAAATGCGACACCTCTAGTATTTGAACTCCTCCCCTTCGTGAGGGGGAGAGAGCCCGGAGCCAACTGCACCACCGCGGTCGGTGGTCCAATATTTTATACAATTCGTTCTTCAAAATGACACAATAAGTCACCGAGTATAATCATCATAACGTCCATTCTACAAAGGGATAAGTGCTGTGAAAGTTCTAAAACTTGTCAAAATGTTTCATTTGAGTCCTAAAATCAATGCCGTTAGCCTTTTCCATTAAAAGTGTTGACGTGGTATTTAAAATTAATTTTTATTTTCCACGTGGCGTTTTTTTAATGATTTTTTATTCATTTAAAAAAATTAGATTTATTCATTTTATCTTATTTTCAACAAAAAAATAAAAATGAACATTTATTTAAAAAAGAAAACAGTTCAAACAAAAAAAAAAAAAGTCGCCGGCCCTCCGGCGAGGCTGCCATTTTTTTCTTTTTTTTTTTAACTGTTTTCTTTTTAAATAAATTTTCACTTTTTTAAAATTTTTAAATCTAATTTAAATATAAAAAATCATTAAAAAAAGCCACCTGGAAAATAAAAATTAATTTTAAATGTCGCGTCAAAGCATTTTTAACGGAAAAGGCTAACGACGTAGATTTTATGATTCAAATGAAACATTTTGATAAATTTTTAGGACTTATTTGCACTTTTTGCAAGTTTTAGGATTCAAATGCATTTTCGTAACAAGTTTTAGGACTTCCACAACACTTATCCTTTCTACACTTGCTAAGTCACCAAGCCGTTATGGCATGTCGTCCATTCTACAAAATGACCTATAGGATCACCGAGCCGACATTAAATACCATCCATTCTACAAAATGACCAATAGGGTCACTAAGCCGGTATTGCATATCGTCCATTCTACATAATGACATATAATGTCACCGAGTCGGTATTGTATAACATGATACTTCAATCGTACAATCAATTTGTCATTTTATTCATTTCTAACAAAAAGTATACGTGTGTGGGCACATGGTCGGCCTTAGCCAAAATATTATGATTTTCTTTCCACAAATCCCACCATTATCTGTAGTCCATCAAAACATTTTTGGTGCTGTCAACCGACACTCGGTTATTTTTAATTAATTATCCAAATTAATTCATTCAGGAAAATACTCTTATAATCACAAATAATTCATTTCAGCACAAAATAAAGCTCAATTAAATAAACTAACTGCACCACAACAATCAATATAAAATTCCGGTCGTCAGCTATCATTGTCTAATTTTCGGAAAATAATTAATTAATTCCGAAAATTATTAAATAAATACAATAAATCCAATAAATCCAATTTAGGCCCGTAATGCCTAATTGGAAGCTGATATGAGTCTGGAAAATTATGAGACTTGTTCAATAAATAATAGAGCATGTCTACTTTCTAATTACACTAGCAATTTGCCTAACATGTATAGGTAAATCCCTAATTTAATTATTCTAATTTAATCTATCCACATAATTGCACTTAATTAAATATAATCAACCCTTAAGCATCATTAGCATACTAATCAGGGATTAGTGAGCAAAACTCACTTGATTAAAAGCGGAGATCGGATCACCGCGATGACGGCGCAACGACAACCGAATTCCGAATTTTCGGCGGCGTCAGTGGACACTTGGGCCGAGCCCAAAAGCCTTGCAAGCCCACAGCGAATGCTGAGCTTGGTTGATAGGCTTGAGCTTGCTTCTTGGGCTTCAAGTGAGCTGGACAACAACTGAAAATGGGTTGAAATCCACTGGGTTTGGGCTTCAATTGCAGCTGGGCTGCTCAAGAAAAATCCACATGGGCTGCTGTTGCTGGAGATGAACTTGCTGGGTTGAAGACATGGCCCAAGATGCTAGAATTTGCTAGCCAAACTGCTGGGTTCACGAAAATGAAGACACGGTGGAGATGGACAAACGGCTTCGTTGGCTTTGCTGGCTTCGTTAGCTTGAAGGCAAGCAATCAATCGATCGCTGGTGTTGACCACACAAGAAGAAGACACGAAGAAGCAGCAGTGTCCTTGGCCGTGTGGAGGGATGGAGCAGCTTCTACTGGCTATCGATTGATTTCCTTGGGCGGTGGGGGTCGTTGTGCAGCGTTGAAGGCCGCGAGGAGCTGGACGGACAGTAACAGCTTCAGTCAACACCTGGGACTTGAAGAATTTTGCTGAAGTTGACAACGGAAGGCAAAAGATGGTGGAGCAGGGGCGAGCTGGCCACGTGAGAGGGGCAAACAGGCGAAGGGAGAGAGAGATCGTGGGGCTGAGGTCTTCGGTGGGATGGCAAAGAAGATGGACGTTCGGTGGGCTTGAAGCTTCGCTAGTTCTGCTCTGGCTTGCTGGTCACGCATGGGTTGGAGAGAGAGAGAATGGAGGTGGACGGTGAAGTGAGGGAGAGGATGAGGGAGAGAGAATGAAGGGTCCCCTTAGCTTGATCTTTCCACAAATATCTCCCACACTCACTCTAGGCCAAGTATTTATTCCTTAGCTGCCATTGAACCACCCAAGCTCCTTCTTAGACATGTGAATTGGTCCAAAAATGGCTAGGGATGAGGGGGCACACAAATTTGGCACTCATCTCTCTTAATTGGGCATCATTCCTCACTTAAATTAATCTCAATTGGCCATCAAGAATTTGATTGGCACATCAATGCTCCTCATTGATATTTTTCCTCGTCAGTTGATCCATCTTGCATCCCAAATTTGAAATCAAAACACTCCCCGCCCTTTTCTACACAAAACGGTCCTAGACCGACTTTTTCCCAAAAAGTCTCGGTTGTCAAAAAAATTTTTAAGACTGAGTCGATACTCCTATAATTTATTGTGACATGACAAAATCTTCAATTTTTGAAATCGGACTTGAATTGACGGTTAATTTCCATTTGACGCATTTTTAGCGTAACCTAAGCTACCAGATAGTTTTCAAAGATTTTTAGTGCAAATGACCCATAGTCGATTTTCTTCGAACCACAATGAACCCACTTCGATACATTAACGACTCTTGATTGTCATAAAAATCTCAATTATTCAATTATGGATGCAAGGTACCAAAACGACGATAAAATCAAATTAGCGTCGATCGATGAGAATTTCCCAATGTAGTGGAGTCACCCATGATCGGCCACACATCTTAGTCGAACAGACCTATCTCTGATCTCAAATCGATTTTTAATGGTGTCATAATAGTCTCTAAAAATGAGCACAATCGAGAAGCCAATTCCTGGTCAAACTCTCAAGTCTATTGCCTTAAAATTTCTTAATAGCTTCCAAGAATAATCTAATTATCTCGAAAATGATCAGCTCTGAGAACAGCCCTATAAGCGTGTCAATAAAATGCTTGATTTATTCAGTAGAAAACAGGAGTGAAAATCTGGGATGTCACATCCTTAGCTTCAATGTTCCTAAAACAAATAACAAAAATATTGCATGATTTATATTTAATTTTTCATTTTTATTGTACAATCGTAACTTACCTTAAAATGTGGATAAAATCATCAATCTTTATTGATCTTCTTTGGAATTTCCTTACATTGTCAATCAATTGGTTGAATCAATTATTTTCCCATGTCATACATACTTTAGTTAAAACTAAACTAAAGTATCTACTTAGAACGTTGAAAGCACTCTCGTGCTACCTGTTACCTATACCATGTCCCCATATATAAAGAAACATTACAACCAATTTTGCAATATCAATATTCCTAGATCATCAACGTCTTACTAAGCCACATGTTAAATTATTAAATACAACCCTATGCATTATAAACATATTATAACATTGTTGACACCTAATTTTAGCAAATCTAGGGAAATAAGGAAAATAAAAATTGCATTTGAATAAATAAAAGAAAAAGAAGTGAAAAAATGAGGGAAATTTATTTGATTGAATTATGCAGGGAAAATTGGAATTCTGATGGATATTCGGATTTTGTCAAATACATAAGCAATTTGAAAATCAAGTCAATAAAGGGCAAGAATTTTTGCAAGATAGAATAAATCTGAGTAAGATCGAGCTAATTGTGAAATCATGCTCTAATTTACAGATTTGATTTATTGTGGCAAGAGATGGAAACTTGGAAAATGCCATAAAAATGCAACCGTCTAGAACCACTATAAAAGAGTATCACATTTTTCAAGAGGAGGTGGGGGAGGAATATTCAAAAAAATTGAGAGAATTTGTTCTTAGGAGAGAGCAACACAAAAGAAAACGTTCCGGAGAAGGAAAAAGCCAAAAAGTCAAAAAAAGAAAAGAGAGAAAGAGAGAAGAGACGTGAGGGCAAGGAGTGCAGTAACAGAGAGAGACGTGAGTGACGTGAGGTGAGAGAGAGAAAAAAAAAAGACGTGCACTGTGCTTCTTCTTCGTGGGTTCCTTCTCCACGAAGCCGCACGCCGTTCTGTTGCTACCCACCGCGTCACCAACCCCTGCCGCGCCCTCTCACCTATCGTTGCACCGTGCCGATGTCTGCAGCTTCACGGCTGCGCCCCCGCTTGCAACTCGACGCCTAAACACCCGCCGCCCATTGTCACCGGAGCTTCCCCTTCGCCTGTGAAGCGCCCACTCAACCCGCGGCTTGCCCCTCCGCCATCGTCATCCCACCAGCTTTGCCTCCCGATGTGTAGCACCATGCCTCAACCCCCGGCGCCACCGACCTCGTCTTGGTCCAAATCTACCGCTCCTGCCTCCGTTAGTGACCCACGAACGCCTACTCCGAAGTAGCTCACCCGTTCGTTGATCTCCCTTCGCCGATAGCTTGAGTTCATCGCCGCGCCCTGCTCCCTCCGCGCACCAGCACCCGTGAGCATCACCGCGCAACAACCTGTGACTCGCACCAACCCACACCACTGCCATGCCATCATCGCCGTGCCGTGCCAATGAGCCCCCGGCATCACCAACCCCCACACAACCACCACTCCACCCAACACATCCGCGCTGGCCTGCAACTCGCCATTGATGCTCCGCCCTTGCACGCCATCCCCTACGCCGGAGCTCGACGCCACCGCGCCGCCACTCATTGCCACCGCTCCTCTCTTTTTAAAATTTCACCTAGGTAGTTTATTTTTTATTTTTTTGTTAAAAACTAGAGGAGATGCAAGTATGCAGATATGCATAAGAGCAGTGTTAAAACAGAGGAGAACAGAGGAGATATCACAAAAACAGAGGAACCGTCTGTTTAACACCCACACATATAAAAAAAGAAAAAAGAAAAAAAAACTGACGCCATAGCCTTTATATAGGCTTTACAAACACAAGTAACCACCACAGCCCACTAAATTCACACGTACAGCAACCAATCCACATAATAGACTATTAACACATGAAAACAAACTAGAAACATTGACTCGTTCAACATTCCCTCCCTTAAACTGATGTTGCAAACAATCAGTTTAAAGGACCTACTCTCAATTTGGAATATCCAACAAACGAACACCAAGGAGCTTTCTCAACTTTTGAAACATGGACAACTTTAGGGGCTTGGTGAATATATCAGCCACTTGATCTTCACTTCTACAGAAAACTAGCTCAACTACTTCATCCTTTGTAAGATGTCTTAAGAAGTGGTACTTCACATCTATATACTTGCTCCTCCCATGTAGAACTGGATTTTTGGACAGCTTGATAGCTGAGCTGTTGTCACAATAGATTATAGTTGTTTTTTGCTGTTTGAACTGAAGCTCTTCAAGAATCTTCTGTAACCATATGGCTTGACAAGCGCATGAAGTTGGAGCAACAAATTATGCTTCAGTTGTTGATAAAGTAACAATTGATTGCTTCTTTGAAGACCATGAAACCGCCCCTGAACCAAGCATGAATAGATACCCTAAAGTACTTCTTCTATCATCAACATCTCCAACATAACCGCTATTTGTAAACCCAAACAAATCTAACTTTTCTCTCTTTTTTATAGAACAGCCCAAAATTTTTAGTTCCTTGCAAATAGCGAAAAATCCTTTTTGTAGCTTGTAAATGTAACTCAGTTGGGTGCCCATATACCGCTTATAAGGCTCACATCATGCATGATATCTGGTCTTGTCCCGTCAAATACATCGGGCTTCCAACAATCTGCTTGTAGAGAGTGCTATCCACCTTGCTTCTATAAGGATCTTTCAGGAGCTTCAATCCAACTTCAGTTGGAGTAGTCACGGGGTTACAATTATTCATTTGAAACTTGTCCAAAATCTCTTGAACATACTTCTTTTGAGACATAAAGATTCCAGCTGCAGATTGAATAACTTCTATGCCCAGAAAATAATGCATCAATCCAAGATCAGTTATATGAAATTCATCCATCATAGACTCCTTGAATTTGTCAAACATGGCACTATCACTCCCAGTAAAAATAAGATCATCCACATATAAGCATACAAGAAGCAACTTTCCACCATCACCAATTTTAATAAAGAGTGTATGCTCATATGGACATTTTCTAAAACCTTTCTTCAATAAATAGGCATCAATGCGACTATACCAAGCTCGGGGAGCTTGTTTTAACCCACATAGTGCCTTTTTTAATTTATAAACTTTATGTTCACTACCGAGCTTCACATAACTAGAAGGTTGATCAACAAATACATTTTCTTTGAAGATCACCATGCAAGAATGCTGACTTCACATCCAATTGGAAAAAAGGCCATGAATTATGCGCTGCTAATGCAATTACCAATCTGATTGTGTCAAGTCTTGCTATAGGTGCAAATACTTCTTTGTAATCCACTCCAAATTCTTGCTTGTAGCCTTTCGCCACCAAGCGCGCCTTATACTTATCAACTTCACCATTCTTGTTCAATTTTGTCTTATACACCCACTTGACTCCGATTGTTTTGTGTCCTTTTGGAAGATCTGTTAACTCCCAAGTGTTATTCCTCTCAATAGCTGCAATTTCTTCATCCATTGCTATCCTCCAATTTTCTTTTTGTATTGCTTCATCAAAAGTTGTTGGATCACAATTTGAAAACAAAGCAAAATGGATAAGTGGATCTTCATATTGATCAACTCCCGTTACTTCATAATCACTCATCCATGCAGGCCTTCGTCGAACACGATGAGGCCGATCTTCGTGTTCCATTTCTTGCTATACTTTGGACACTGCCTGTGGCGATTTGGGTTGTTATGGATTGCTGCACTAGCCCATTTTCATCTTCGAAATTCGTTGGAATTTGCTTACCAACACCTTGTTCACCCCACGGCCAAGTTTGTTCTTCATCAAAAATCACATCACAGCTGATAATGATTTTCTTGGTCATAGGATTATAAAGTTTATAGGCTTTTGATTGATCACTAATGCCAAGAAAAACACATTTGACTCCTTTGTCATCTAGCTTCTTCCTCTTTTGGTCAAGAACATGGGCGTAGGCAATACACCCAAAAATCCCGAAGTGATCTACTGCAGGCTTTTGGCCGCTCCATACTTCTTCCGATGTCATATTTTGAACAGCTAGAGTGAGACTTCTATTTAAAATATGAATGCTCCAATTAACTGCTTCAGGCTAGAAACTTTTTGGAATTCCACTTCCTCTCAAGAGACTTCGCACCATATTCAGAATGGTACGATTCTTCCTCTCACATACGCCATTTTGCTGTGGTGTATAGGCTGTTGTAAGTTGTCTCTTGATCCCATGCTTCATACAAAAATCTGTAAACTCAAACGAGTTGTACTCTCCACCACGATCCGTGCGAAGGACCTTTATTTGATTTCCTCCATTCTTTTCAACAAGTGCTTTGAAGTTCTTAAAAGCCGCAAAAGCTTCAGATTTTTCTTGCAAAAAATACACCCAAATTTTTCGGCTAAAATCATCGATGAAGGTAATGATATACCGTTTACCTCAATTGGAAATTAGAGATATTGGTCCGCAAATATCTGAATGAACCAACGCCAACAAACTTTTTGCTCTCCACGATTTTCTTTGTGGAAATTGAGCACGATGTTGTTTGCTAATAACACAATCTTCACAAATTTCCAAAGGAGCAGAGATTTGAGGAAGACCCTCCACCATCTCTTTTTTATATAGTGTTTGCAACCCACCGAAATTAAGATGCCCATAGCGAAAATGCCATAACCAAGCTTACTCCTTCAATCTTGTAGAGAAACATGAATTTGTAGTATTGTGGAGATACAATGGAAACATCTGATTGCCCGTCATTTTGACTTCAGCAATTAAACCCAACTTCTCATCTTGGATTCTACAAATCCCACCTTTAATAGAGATTTCGTATCCATTCTCTTGCAGCTGACCAGCACTTAACAGATTAGTCTTCAATTCAAGGACATACAATACATTTGAGATAGTTTGTACCGAAGTCCCTTTTGGATGAATTGCCATTGTTCCTTTCCCCATCACCGACACAATGGAATTATCACCAAACTTTACGGTGTTGTTGTACGTTTCATCTAAATCAAAACACATTTTCTTGTCTCCACACATGTGATTGCTACAACCAGTGTCGAGATACCACATGTTTGGTTGAGTTTCTTCCTTCTCACGGCACACCATCAAAAGAGATACTTCTTCTTCTTTTTAAGCAAAGTTAGTTCTTTCAACTCTTCGTTTATTCAAATTAGTTCGACATTCAGATTTGTAATGCCCATACCTGTGGCATTTAAAACACTCCACTTTGGATTTTTTTGCTGACCTTGGCCTAAAACCAGTTGAATGTTGTCATCCACGACCTCTTCCTCTCCCTTGGAAATCACGATAGGAAAAGCTTTCAGACTTTTGATCAAAGATGAAGCCACTGCGATCATTGTTCTCCCTTCCTCTGCCTCTTCCTTTTGTTCACCCTTGCTGCTGATGAAGAATGATCTCCAGTTGAGACCTTCAAAGCTTGCTCTTCTGTCTCTTGTTGTAGGAGTTTTTGTTCATGAACTAACAAGGATCCTTGCAACTCATCAATGGAAAGTTCTTCAATGTCCTTAGCTTCTTCTATGGAACAAACAATAAAGTTGAACTTTGGTGTCAACGATCGAAGAATCATTTCAACGATGATGACATCCTCCGTCTTGTCACCATGAATCTGCATCTTATTAACTATTGCCATTGTCCGAGAGAAGAAATCTATGATTGTGACTTCATTCGTAGCATTTCAAACTCCGAACGAAGCGTTTGAAGCTGCTGCCTTTTTGCTCTTTCTGAGCCTTGATACTTTTTCTTCATGGAATCCCATATTTCCTTGGAGGTATCCTTGCAAAGAATTGTCTCCAAAATGGATCTGTCAATTGCTTGGAAAAGATAATTTTTGGCCTTAAGATCCTTCAATTTTAACGCATCCAAAGCCGTTCTTTACGCTACCGTTAACACAACTCCTTCATCAGGTTTGGCAACTCCCGAAAAAACAACATCCCAATACTCCTTGGACTTGAGAAAATTCTCCATTAGCATGCTCCAATGATCATAATGACCATCAAAGTGTGGAATAGCAGGTTGTACAAATGTTTCTGAGGCCATTATTGCTACTGCAAAATAGAACCACCACAAAAGCAACCTGCTGCTGCTACAAATGAAAATAACCTGCTGCAATACTCTCCCTTGACTGCTACAAACGAAAGTACTTGCTACAATAAAAATTCTCTTTTGGTTCTCACCTTTTTACAGCACTCAAACACACACTTTTCTTCCTAACCTCCGCTCTGATACCAATGTTAAAAACCAAAGGAGATGTAGATATGCAGATATGCACAAGAGCAGTGTTAAAACAGAGGAGAACAGAGGAGATATCACAAAAAACCGAGGAACCGTCTGTTTAACACCCACACATATAAAAAAAAAAAAAAAAATGGCGCCATAGCCTTTATATAGGCTTTACAAAAACAAGTAACCACCACAGCCCACTAACTTCACACGTACAACAACCAATCCACATAATAGACTATTAACACATAAAAATAAACCAGAAACATTGACTCGTTCAACATTTTTATTGTCATTTATTTATTCATTTTAATTTTTATTATTATTGTTTAAGTTAGAATATGGTTTGTCAATGTTAACATTTGTGCATTTTGTAGGCATTATCAGCTAGAATTCTATCCGGAATTATTGTAATTATTAATTTAATCCGAGAGACATCGGATTATTTTTTTTTTAATTATATTAATTTTTGGGCTTCTTGGTAGAATTTTAATTGCTAAATCATTATAATTATTAATTTGATTTATAAGATTTCGGATTAGATTTTTAATTATTTTGATCTCTTTTTCGTAATAATTAGGGTTAGGATAATCATTAATTTGACATGTAAGACAACATGTTATTTTTTCAATTATTTTAATCATTTATTTTGTTGATATTTTATATTTAATATTTATTTAATAATTACTTATCTTAAAAAAAATCAAAATTCTGCACAAGCATATAGGTTTATTAAATCAGACATGTAGGTTTAGTAAATTAGAATTTTATTAGGATTAAATTTTTAGGAATGCATTTTTTAGAAATAAGTTAGGGTTGAACCTAAATAATTTTTTTAGGGTTTTAGATAATGTTTGCACATTTTAATTATCTCATTTTTCCAAAAAAAAAAAATAGTTTTCTAAGATAGGATAGGGTTTAAGTCAAATTAATCCCTAAAATATCAAGAATGCACAGAACAATCTCCTCCTCTTCCTCGGCAGACTCAACATCTCAAAGTAACATGCAGGAGAACCATTTGATATACAAAATCACACATGAACAGAATTTGATCCACGCAAACAATCATGAACAGCATTCAACATACATCACTTACACCTCTAATTAGTTCACATTTCAATCAACTATATGCAGGAGATCCAGCAAAGACACAACCAACGCAATTTCAATTGAATATCAAGACGTTGGTAAACAGAATGGAATAGGAACTATCGGCAATGGAGTCAGGCTTTCTATCAAACAGGTTGTAAGCATGTAGTGTGAAGTACTATTAACACCAGAATGGCATAGAGTAATACAGAACAGAGACATCAATCCAACTTTCAAAACATGGCGAAATGTAAATTACTCACTCTCTGCCCATGGAAAGAACACTCAAGCTGCTCGGAAAAATAAACCGCACGACAAAATTACAAACAAAACGAGATCATTACCCTTAACAGAGCTGATCAGAGTCTACCCTCAACAGAGCCGATCAAAATCTAAAAAGAAGCGAAATAAACACCTCACCTGACTTCACCAATCGCTGGGAACCACGACCTATTGAAGAGAGCGTTCTTTCCAACGTCGTAGAGCAAACTCGTGCTCCACTGGCAGGCGCGGCGATTCCAATGGTTTTCAGTCTCGTTTCAGGAAGATGCTAGGTTCAGTCGGTTCAATGGCTGAATCGACAAGAGGAGGATCCTCCATCGTCCGTCGGCGTGAAAAAACGCATGTTCGAAGGGAACAAAGAAAACGAGATTGAGAAGGAAAACCCTTGGAAATAACTTGATCGAGAGAAAGATCGTTGGCGAACCTTCTCCGAACTCAGTGTAGATCCGAGCCTCGTATGTCCAACTCCTCAACCGGCCGTTGCTTCGTCTTCAAGAGTTGATGATCGAATGAGCGAGCGTCAGATCTCCGGGAAAAAGCTGGGGAGCGTCCGATCGAGAGAGAATTCGATCCGTCGAACTCCCGCACCTCCGATTGTCGATGTCACCGCCTTCGAATCCCTACCCTCGGAACCGAACTGATATCTCCGATAGCTTGGCGCGATTTCGAGTCTCGCACCACGAGTTCCTCGATCAACAGTTGTTCCGTCTTCTAGAGTTGATTGGGAGAGAGAGAGTCTCTGATCGTGAGGATGCCGGATCCGGCGCGCTACTTCTCAAGAGGAGCACCGCGAGACTTGGAGGCGATCGTCGAGGGAGGGAGCGGAGCCATTGGCCGGTGCCGGAGGGTTCTTCGTCGGCCTCCGAGATTGGGAAGAAATCCAGAGAGAGAGGAGGTTCTTACGGCGAAAGAGAGGGAGTCTGTGAGTCGGTTCGGTCGTCTCGCCAAGAGAGCGGGAACCAGGGAGAGAGAGAGTGTCTCTGAGAGAGAGAATCCGCGCCCCAAAGAGAGAGAGTCCCCTTTCGAATGCCCCCTCCTTCCTTTTCTATCATTTTTTTATTTTATTTTTTCCTTTTTCTCTCCTTTTTCTTTTTCGTTTTCCTTATTTCTAATTTTTTTCTCTTTTCATTTCATTTCATTTTTTTTTCTTCTTTTCTTTTATTTTCTTTTCTTTTTATTTATATTTTTTTGCTCTTTTTTTTATATTTTTGCAAAATTGATGATTAAAATGTCGATAAAAATTTCGGGTGTCAACATACACCACATTCTATCTTGCTCTTGTATTTACCGATCAAAAACCATCCTTATAAATACTATTTCCTAAACACTTAACCACAAAAATCCCACATCCTAGAATCACTCGCCCATGCACACATCAAACTAGTAAAGCACAAATCAAAGTGACATTATAAAAAGAATATCAAACAACTCATGTATCCCTCAAAATAGATTTTAATGATCAAAACTAGATTTGGCACGTGGTGTTGTGAATGTCATTTTCTTTGTGAAATCAATTTTCCTTCGACTTTTTTGTACAATACTTTCAATTGATTCTGATGGAGGAAAAGATAGCATTGTGTGATTCAAATGTGTACATACTTGAAAGCACTTGCAAGAGCTCTATTTTTATAATTATCTTTTGACGATCGATTTGTCATTTGCTATTGGAAGAGGTTAATTTTTTTTCTTTGGAAGGAAGAGTTTAAGCACATTTAAGACTTTTCAAATGAATGCATGAGTTCGGAAATATCCAAAGAAGTCAAACTAACATGCATGTGTTTTCATTCAATAAATAACAGCTAGTTGTGTTGTGTTCCAATTCATTGCTATAATGGCAAATGCAGACGGAGATGCGGGAATTAAAATGAAATTCAAACTAAGAAGAATAAAAGAAAATCATATTTACATGGAAACCCTCGTGAGAAAAAAACCACAAGAGGAGGAGCAAAATCCATTATATGATTTCAAGGATTACAAAAGGTGGCTCTAAAAAACTTAAAACTATTTATGTCTCAACTTCTTTACCTAATAGCTTGAGAAAAAAAATATTTATATTGTCCCCAAGCCCTAATGTTGGCCCAAGCCCATTTAAAAAAAAAATCAAGACATACTCTACAAATCTCCACCGTGGCTTGAATTCTACATAAGTGACAAACAATCTTCTCCTCCCATTAGAGTAAAACTTAGTTGTAGCGAACATTCACCAATGCTTGGATTTGGCAATAGGCAAAGGCTTTGTAAATATATTGGCTGGATTGTTTTCTATACCAATCTTCAAGACATTAATATAGCCATCAACAAGAATGTCTTGAATAAAATGATATTGTACATCAATATGCTTTGTCTTCTCATGATACATATGATCTTTAATAACACTTTGACTATTACAATGGACAATAGTCATACAATGATCCATAATAAGCTCTTAATCATATGGCCTCTTTAACTACCTTTGCAACAGCCATATACTTTGCTTTTGTAGTAGACAAAGCAACTGTATTTTACAAAGTAGATTTCCAACTGACTACATAACCTTTAATAGTAAAGATGTACCCAATCAATTACCTCCTCTTATCAAGGTCACCAACATAATCAAAATAAACACATCCTATCAAAATATCACCAAATTTCCCAAACTCTAAATCAAAATTAGAGATACCCTTCAAATATTTCAAAATCAACTTTATACAGCTTGCCAATGAATATTAATAAAGATATCAACTTACCATGCTAACAACATGAATGTCGGGTCAAGTATTGTAACACCCTTGATTTCGAGCCCATAAGAATTGGCCATATGGTCCAAAAAGGATTGATCATGGGCCATTACCCATGGATTGATCAGTTAGCCATGGATCGATCAGTTCAATCAGCAAGGAATAACGGATCAGTCATGGTTCGACCAACTGACCGACCGATCAGGAATGGGTCAAGGTGTCAGCCGTGAATTTCTACCGAATATACTGATGGGATAGGATCACCAACTTATAAGATGACCTTTTTTTTATCACAAGGATTGGTCATGGGATGATTTTGGATTGGCGAATAGTCATGATCAGTCATAGTGCCTAGCCACAGGTGATTCCGCTTGGCTTTGCACCGATACACGAACTATCGAACTCGACCAAATGCGATCATCTTTCGACCAAAAATGCATCATTTCCTATTTAATTCTTAGTGATTGGAAATGAATCTTGAATTGGTGATATCCGATCATGGATTGGTAATGCACCGACCATGAGCCATACGGATGGATCAGGTATTGACCGAAATGAGCTCAGGGATAGACTCGGTTATTCCGTCACTAATTTTAAGGTCCATGAGTGCCTTGACTTAGTACTAGGCCATGGATAGCGTTAGGATTAGCCATGAACCAACCAAAGGACAACCAACCCTTTAGGCCGAATGACCGTTCAAGGAAACGGTTTGGCGAGCATGGGGTACGAGGACCGAACCTCGAGTGTATATGATTTGGTCTTTCGAGGTGTACCTAATGATTTTTTCGGCCCCAAAACTAATTTAAATGATAGAATTCTCTAGATCACCTTCTTAAGGAAGGAAGAATAAAGTAGAGAAAATTCTAGAATACTTTCATTAAATAAAGGAGGATGAGGTATCCATTGACTTTTCAAAGGTCATGATGGAGGTCAAAAATATCTTGGAAGTTCTAGAAAAGGTGGCACACACGTGGACCAATCGGAGAACGATACACGGACCCCTCATTAATGACCAAAGATTCTAGATTTGCCGAGTTGGCAACTATGGCATCATTAATGTCAAACTCCATTAAATGTGGGGTATAGGTGGACCAATGAAAGAGCAAAAAGCGAGCCACCATCGATGATGCCTACAAGCTAAATTTACCAAGTGTGACCTTTTACCCTTCCAACTCATTCCTTAGGTGCAATTATTGGATAAGTAGGTTTGCCAACTAAGCACTTGAGGCTGGACACTTGGAAAAAAGTAAAGTGGACCATTTGGCTTAGTAATAATGGCTTAAGATTTGCCTTGAAGAAGAAGTTGGTGACTCATAAGCTTAGGTGTCCTCTAGAATCTTAGGTTATGATGAGCCTAAAGGATAACCTTGGTAAACAAGGCAAAGGCCAACCAATCAAGACATGACATTAGGCATCAAAGGGGTTTATGTGTCCCTTAAGACCATAGGCACATCATGAGCCTAAGTTGAGCCTTAGAGAGCAAGCCAATAGGTGGTCCAATAAGAAGATGGCAAGTGTTCTCTTAGGATCCTAGGCATGACACCTTGCAACTTAGGCTTGCCACCTCAATGCCATAGTCATTCCACTCTAAGAAACATGATTGGGACTGCTTGGATGAGTAATTATGAGATTGGTGCCTATAAATAAATAGAGGCCCCATTCATTTCCATCATTGGAACCCCTTTGCCATTCACACACCATTCTCCCCTTTCTCTCCTTTCTCTTGGCCTTGCACCATTGCCCCCATCAAGTTATCCAAGCCAGTTCTCGAGGTTTGCCCATGTAAGTAAGATCCCTATGTCTCCTCTAGCGCGGTAGTCTCCATTTTCAATTTTAGTTAGGTGCTCACCTATCAAGCCGTGGGTAGAATGTTGGATATTTTGTATGGTTTTGCTCATGTTTGTGCTTGAACATGTGCTTAAGTTGTTCACGCCCAGAATGAGGCCAAGGTTCATTCAAGTTGAGTTCACTGCAAGGCAAGGTCGCCCTAAGCCACAAAGCCTTGGTTTCAACATAAATAGGATGACGGGTCCAAGTCTTGCTTGGTACGGGAATTGCCCAAGGCCGCAAGGTCCTAAGTTGACATTGAGGAATGTTGATCTTATGCCTTGATCAGTATGAGGATTGCCCAAATCCACGAGGTCTTGGTAAGGCACCAAGCATGCCGATTTCCATAGAATAAGTGGACGCAAGGACTTTGTGCTTGACATTAGATTAAACCGCAAGCCAATGGTCATTCTCGATATATGTGCATTCACATTGGGTCGAACTAAGGTCCATCAAGCTAAGGATCTTCACCTAAGCGAGGTGTACCCAAGCCTCAAGGTCACGGATCGGCATTGACGCGTGCCGCTTCCGGGCCTTGTTCGATGCAAGGATCGACACTAAGTGATTGATTCAAGTTACAGACCAATGATTGTTCCCAGGATGTTTATTAGAGTAGTGCAAGAACTCATGGCACACACGACTGAATGAGCACACCTTCGGGCCATGCATGTCTCGACTAAGAGCAAAAATAAGAATCGGCTCGTATGATGCATTTATGCATGCATTAAAAGAGGAAAAAGTATTTGTCGCCACATAGCATTGGCGATGATGCCTCATTCATTGAATGAGATGCCTCGGTTGAGTCAGGATGCCCTGGCTGAGCCAGGATGCTTGAATCTTGAACCCAAAAGCCTTGGAAAGCTAGCCCCGAGAAGCCTCGATCGAGTCGAGATGCTCTGGTCAAGCCAAGAAGCCCAACAAGAAGTTGGAAGCCTCGATCAAGCTGGGAGGGCCTAGTCGAGCCAGGATGACGCTGAATGAAATTGCATGAGTGCCGATATATGCATAAGTATAATATGTTGATATATTTATTGATAAGCCAAAGGTAAGTATGCATTGAAGCATGTTACGATTGACATTTGCATGTTGTTAAGGTTAGCAACAAGTTTGCTATTGATCTACCATCGACAATGTTTGCAAGTGTTGTACTTGCTAGATTCCAATGATGAGATACTTCCCTAGTAGAGAAGTAGGAATTTTACTTACCTGAGTTCCCCCAAAACTTATCCCTCATCTTTCAATCTTGTAGGCATTAAAATCTCACAACATTTTTGAGAGTTGCAGTCACGCTAGAGGAGATAGGATTTTAACCTATGTGGAAAACTCGTACTGTGATGCAAAAAGAAAAGAGGGCCTGTAAAGAAAGGGCTTGTAAAAGTACTGTTATAATATAAATTAGTATGTTCTATGTAATGTATGTCTTAGTCTTCCAACTATTGTTTGTCCAGGGAGTTATTTGTTTACGTTTCCGCATTTGCATAATAACAAGATAAAAAGAATCAAGGATGGCAATGAGCCTAGGATGTCGCGAAATTAACCCTTGTCACTTGTGACCCTAGAGATGGAGTTGGGGCCGTGACAAGTATAAACCATGGCATATAGAAGGCTACCAACTGCATTAGAGTATGGAACATGTGACATATATTTTATGTCCTTATCTGTTTGTCGACATAAATTGACTAATAATATAAAATGAGCAACAAGACAAGTGCTTACTGGTTTGGCATCTTTCATGTCAAAACAATCTAACACCTTCTCAATATAACTTTTCTTGGAGAGATATAATTTTCCCATTTTTTGATCTCATCGAATTTTCATGCCTAAGATTTTGTTCGCTGCACCTAAATCTTTAATCTCAAATTTAGCGCTCAAATGTACCTTCAAACTTTGTATATTGGATTTATTTTTTGCCACAATCAACATATCATTACCATATAATAACAAATAAATAAAAGAACCACTTGAAAGTTTGCACAAATATACACAACTATCATATTTGCTCTTACAATGGACAATTTGAACCATAAACAAATCAAACCTTTTATATGATTGTCTAGGCGATTGCTTCAAGCCATAAACAGATTTTTTTGATAGACAAATATGATCTTCCTTATCTTCAAATTGAAAACCCTCTAGTTGACCTATATGGATTTTCCCTCTAAGTTCACCATGTAAGAAAGTTGTTTTCACATCGAGTAGTTCCAACTCTAAATCATGCATTGCAACTAACACAAGAAAAACCCAAATAAAATTGTGTTTAATTATGGGTGAGAATACATCATTAAAATCAACTCCCTCAATTCAACTATAGCCTTTAGCAACTAGATGAGTTTTAAACATAATGTCTTCATTTCCACAAATACCTTCCTTTCTTTTGAGAACCCATTTACAACCCACAATATTTTTTTTCTTTTTTGGTGGCTTGACAAGCTTCCAAGTTTGATTATTTTCAAGAGATTCCATCTCTTCATGCATAGCAACTAACCACCTTGCCCAATCCTTTGAAAAGATGGCTTCTTTGTAGGTTTTAGCTTGCTATACTATATTGACTCTGCGATGGAAAGAGTATGAGCAACAAAATTTGAGATTCCATATTTCTATGGAGGTTTCACCATCCTGTTTTTATCTATCTCTGGCAATAGAATATTGTTCCTCTTCAGGTTCTTCAAATTCAATATTATAAGTAAATGACCAAGTAAGTTTCCTTCAAGCTCTACTTTCTCTACAACACTTTACGGATTTTCATCACAAGAAATAGATGATTCTTTCTTGGGATGAAGTATAGTAGATTCATCAAAAGTAACATCTCTACTAATAATAATCTTAGATGACTTGGCACACCAAAATCTGTAACCTTTTACACCATAAGCATAACCAAGAAAGATGCATTTTTTTTGTGTCTATGCTCTAATTTGCTTCACTAATATGTGCAAATGCTGAATGATGATTTAGTCACTAACAATCTCATGAGTCTAACAAAGTAAAGGCATCGGCAAAGCAAGGCACCACTACAAATGACATTGTTATTCAAACTGACATCGCAAAATCAAGAATGAAGATGGCTAATGTAGCTAAAACCTAAGCGAGACATGCAATTATCCACACAAATTTCTATAAAAATCTCAACACGAATAAAGAAATCTTACATGGAGAAAGGTGAGCATGAGGGCAAGCATGAAGAAGAGAGCTCGAGGGCGGCAAGCGTGAAGAAACGTAGCATGAGGAAGAGAGCTCAAGGGCGGTGACCATGAGGGAATGCAGCTTTAGGCACGAAAGAGAGGGAGTTGTCAATGAGGCATGAAAGAGGCAAGTGAAGTTTCAACAAAAATCTCAACACGAATAGAGAAATCTTACCTAGAGAGAGGCACGAGAGGGAAGAGAGTTCGAGGGTGGCCGGCATGAAGGAACGCAGCATAAGGAAGAGAGGTCAAGGGCAGCAAGCATGAAGGTTTTGGCATGAAAGAGGGGGAGCTCCACCGAGACATGAGAAGAGTGAAAAGAAAAGAGGAGGAGTTATGAGGCATGCGCGCGCGTGCAAGAGAGAGAGAGAGAGAGAGAGATCAGGGTTTTTTATTTAAAAAAGTGAAAAAAAAAATGCAATTATGTTAAATAAATAAGGGTTGTATGGGCAACTAACATATTTTCATTGAATTGGGGAAATGGTATTCCAAAAATGCTACTTCCCAAGGCATCTCCAACCCTCCAATCCCCTAAAGGCCTTTGGAGTGCTTTGGAGATGTAATTGCATCTCCCTCAAGTCCTCCAAAAAATGAACTAAATGCCATTTACATTTTGGCCTAACCCCTTTAGAGCCTCAAAATCCCTTCTAAATGCTTAACCAAATGGGGTCTAGTAAAATGCATTTACTCCTTATTAGTGTCTTAACTCTTGGTTTTTATGAGTCTTAAGTGTGGCATTGTTTTCAAGAGTCTTAATTATGTAAAAATACTATAAGAATTATTTCAAGTTCTAAGATTCTAATAGTCATTTTCATTTATTTTTTAGAATCACTCTATAGATAAAGGTGTGACTTCATTTGTAAAAGACGATACTTGAATTTGATTGTTGCATGAGATTTTCTTCAAGTGAGTGAATTTCCAAATATCTTGGTGGTGAACCAAGAAATCTTTTATCCTTTGTTGATGGGTTTCCTTTAGACCTTGGCGGTGAACTTCTCTTCTTCCAAAATCCTTTATCCTAGGCTAGTTTCTTGTCCTTTATGCCTTAATGGAAAACTTCATCTAACCAAAGTCCTTAGTGGTGCTCCTTTAACCCTTGGTCATGAACTTAATCTTTCCCAACTTTTGTCCTTGACTAATGGCATGTCCTTTATGCCTCGGTAATCATAGTCTATTATAAATCACATGGTCACTCAGAATTCATGTATCACGCATCAATTTAGTAAACAAGCTCAAGGTTAAACTCGTTTTGAGTGATTCATTCTACTATCCATCTCTTTCTTTCATTAAAAAAAAATGGTTGATAAGGTTCCGAGAGGCTAACTTTGGAGCAAACACAATAAAAAGTGTGACCATGCCTCTTAAAAGATCTTTAGAGACAAATGGAGCGCGTCTTTAACTCCCTAAAGAATCAGATGAGATAGGAGCAGTGAGAGAGACCCATTAATCAACCACATTGTTATGATCCAGATCCTTGTAAAAACTTTGGTAATGAATCCAACAACACTAGAGAAAACTCTAGTAATTTTGATTACCAAATTCAAAGGTGAAGAAGAGGAAAGTGTGAGGAGAATGACCATGAAGTCAAAACGAAGGACAGGAATTTGAGGGTAACCTCAATCCAGATAACTTTGTCAACTGGCTGCATGATATCAAATGAGTATTTGATTTCCACTCGTGCTCAGACGAAAAGTGATGAAAGTTCCTTATCTTGCTTTCAATTTGGAATTGAACGTCTTTGGAGATGTATGATTCTTAGATCCATAAGCAATTGTGAAAAGCATGTTCAACTTAACCTCTATTATTTTTTTGATTATATGTCGTTTGGCTCAGGTCAAGCATGCTTCCCTAGTGTTTCGATTTGGGCTGGTATCATGGGAACCCAACCTGAACCATTAACACCCCATGTGTAAGGAAATGGAAACATCTGTCACCGCCATTGGGCACTGTCTAGTGAAGTTGGAACTGGCCATTCAAAATCCAAACTTCTATTACCCTCCCATCAATTTTCTATAACATCTGCTCCTTTACCCGCTACATAGCAAGCGAAGTGACCTCATAATGCTTAATTTTGTCTTACTTTCGCTTGCTTAGGATTGTTAACGTTTATTATTACTTTTTTTGTTTTTTTTTTCCTTTGTGATCGTTGTATGCTCCTATTGTTGGTTAATGAAATTATGTTTTGCATACAACATTATTATTTTTTGCTAATGATAAAAAGGGGAGAATGGTATGAGTGAATCTTATGATTGGAGAATGGTCTTACAATAATATATGTTGATGATATTAATAGATTATAGCACCTAAGCAGGCAGTGTAATATACATCTTGTTAATAGTTCATATCAATTGATAATATGTTGTCTCTCAATGCTTGTCTTAAATCGAATTCATAATTATCTAATTTTATCCGTCATCTCTTCTACATTATCATGAAATTGACTTTAAACTAGAAGTATGCGATTGTTCACTCATATAATTCGATAGTTCTAATTGTTTGTCTCTATATTCATTGAAAAGATCTAGAAACATTGGTATCTGCTTGAATGATCCTCATCGTCATTACCCTAATCTTTATAGCAAATCTTAACTTTCCGTACAAAAATTTCAAAATTATTTATTACCACATCTATAGGGTAATTATGTCATTCTAAGAAAGGGAGAAATTGTTGAAAAACATCCCGTGGAATTCTAATGATTCCAAAACGATCGTTGGTATTATAATGTCTACAATGATAAATGCATATGTTCGTGATAGTAATTGAAAATTTGGATGATATCCATGATAACTAGAGAGCTCAGCAAAGAGTAACTCTTGTAATATAGATTTTGACAAAGGTAAACCAATTAGACATGATGAAGTGTTCATAAGGACTTGGAAGGACCATGGTTTATCTGTGAAGTCTTTGGAAGCTAAAATTCTCGGAAGTATCATTGGACATAAAATCTCTAGTCACTTTCTACAGTTTATTCATAGGTAGCATCAACGGGTTGATGATAATGTGCATGTGTTGATTATGAGAAATAGATCATACTGATATCGAGTCGATGATGATTCTATTGTTACATTCATCTGAAGATGAACTTTAGAGAGAAAGATCATAGCTATGAATGGTTGGAAAGACCACAACAGAAGAACTAGAAATTGTTAGAGAATGGTTCATGTCTTTTTGTTAGACTATTAGAGCATTTGTTAATGTGACAGATCCAATATACTCCATTATGGGAAATCATGCTGATGTTCGAGGAAAAATGTTGTATGAGCAATCCTATTCTTGGACAAGCAACTTCTAATGACTCTTTGCTCCTCAAGACCATCTCCAATGGGAAGATTAAAGACGTTTATATAAAGGAGATTTAATGAAGCTCAAGATGTTGGATGAGAAAAAGAGAAAATAGTTACTATTCTTTGTTGTTGTCTGTACTGATAAAAGTGTGATGCGTTCATTCAATATTTCCAATGTAGTGTTCTTGTTGTTCTTAATCGTTATAAGATCAAGTGTACAATGGTAATAGCAATACTCGAGTCTTAATAGTGTGATCCATTATTAATAAAATCGGTATTTATAAATTATAACTTAACTTGGAGGTTACTAGTAAATTTCAGTCCACATTGTGGCTATTAGTTTGGAAAGTATCCATAGGCTTGGGGATGAAGCCAAACCACTATAATTTGTTGTGTGATATCTTTTCTTGTTGATTGTTCTCTATATTTTACTGATAGCATCACACACTTGCAATATTCACTGTCTTAACTAGTTTCCTAGTGTTGGTTGTTGATTTCTGCAAAAGATTATCCTAATCTTTAAACAAATTATTCAACACCCTCTAGATTGCATAGTTAGCCTCAACACATGAAATTTTACCACCTATCTACTAAGTAACATTGTGGGAAAAGCAAAAGACAATTGAAAGAACCAAAACAAACTTAGAGTTCAAAATGATTGGAGCTACAAACATGATTTTGTAATGGCATTTAGGAATCATACGAAAATGGTAGCATTTTAAACATCAAAGTTGAGTGGCATGATTCTCAGTGTCACCAATTAAATGGCCTATGACGACATAATACGCATAATTGGCAAGAATGGTCACCAAATTAAAAGTAAATGAGACTCAAAAGATGGACTTGGAAAGAAGACGCACCAACAACATCCTTCTCTTTTTAAAGAGCAACTTGTTTTTTCTTGTATGTTCATGGAATGTGCCTAAATCGATGTGGAAAAAGGTTTGTAAATAGCGGACAAATAGGGGATCTTCAATAAAGTCAATATGTTGAGAGTGGTAATCTTCTCTCAATATACAAAGTTTTTCTCTCTACCATCATGGTAGTTGATTGTCAAACCCTACTTTTTCACCGTTGATACCACCGTGTTTCCCCTTCAATGGCAATTCCTGTTTAGATAGTTGCATGTTCTAGCTTTGCTTCATTTTTACCTTTCTCTTCTTTCCCATATCTCAATTGCTCTGTTTAACCATCCCATCTGCCCATCTTGCCCTAAATCTCGTGCCGTTGCTGGTTTATTTTCTTCCGTCTAAGTTTGTAGTTGCGCCTCCTTTGTAATTCCATTTTTTTCATCTACCAATTGCCCACCATTGTCCTATCACCAATTCCCTCTTTGTGCAATAGTTCTTGCCCGTATTAGTTTTCTACATCTTCCTATCCGCCTCATCCGTATGCTTCATATCCCCTGTTTTCCCTTCATTCCTTCAGTTAACCATGCCCTATTTGAAGCTATTGTCGCTTGTACGCTTGTGCACCCTCAACTAGACTGTCACCTGAAATTTCCATCTTTGACGGCTCCCCCATTTCGACCAATTAGCCCCTCCTAAGGTCGCTCTTTCCTCTCTCATCGCCAATGGATTACACCAACCGGGAAGAAGACGCTCGCCTTGCTGCACTCTGCAATAGGATGGGTTGCCTTTGGTCAGCACAAGAGATTGGGGTGTGGGATGAGGCTACACCACTAGAGAAAATAGAGGAATGCAAGCTAATCTTGATGGTAAAATCCTATCTAACTCATCTGTCAACTTTCAAGCATTTCAAAATACCATGAAGCACGCCTAGCGCACTAACATAGTAGACTTTTCCCAACTAGAGGCAGGGCTATATGTAGTAAAATTTCCTACTGAAGCCAAAAAACAGCAAATACTAGACAATGGGCCTTGGCTTTTCTCCAGTCACTTAGTTATATTGAAGCCTTGGATGCCAAACACACCACTTCACTATTATGATTTTACCTCTTGCACTTTTTGGGTTCAAATATTTGGTCTTCCTTTAGAAAGGTGTACTGAAAATATGATACAAAAGGCAGTGCGACATGTGGGAAAGGTGCTAGATGTCAGAGTAGAAAACAAAGACGGCACCACTTTTAGAGCTGGGCAAGCCAGAGTGGAGATTAACCTACAAGACCCGCTAAAACTTGGCCAGCTACTCCGATTAGAAGGAAAGAACATATGGCTCGATTTCCGTTATGAACGACTATCGCATTATTGCTATTCATGTGGCAAACTTGGTCATTATGCAATGCATTGCACATATTTTCCCTTTGATGTAGATCAAATGGACATAAAGGATAACATGTATTATGGCCAATGGCTTCGAGCGGAGGTGCGTGAACACGGCCCTTTTTGGGTTACCTTTTATGCGACACACATCAATAATAATGAGACTAAAGACGTTATTCGGAAACTCCTTAGCCATCTAACCAAATAACACCTATAGAACAACCAAGGAAGGACAAAAACAAAAAACCTATTAAGGCTCCGGTTGACCGCTCTCTGGTTACCTTTGCCGCATCGCTTCAATGGTGCCATCAAGCTGGTAGCTCCGAAGGTGAAATAGCTACAGCTGTGAAGACCCCTACATCAATACAATAAGAAGATGGTAGAAATACAGCTGCTGGATCATCCAAGCCGAAGAAAATGAAAAGCACTCGCTTGACTCCCAAAGTAAGTCCCACTAAGAAAGTCAAAAGGTATAACCCTTATGAGTTAAAGTTTCATGCACAAGAGGACTTGGAGGAAATGCACCTGATGGACACACCAATAATCGCGGTTGACGAACCAGGTAAATGGGCTATGGTGGCTAGTCCTAAAAAGCCATCGGGTGACAAATGAAGATCGTCAGCTGGAATTGTCAGGGGTTGGGCAATCCCCTGACAGTTTCAAGCCTTATGAGGCCCTTGTGGCCTAGGAAAAGCCCCATTTGGTGTTTTTGATGGAAACAAAAAACCGGAATGTAGTACTCAAAAGAATCCAAAAGAGACTGAATTTCCCAAGCTGTCTTATTCAAGATCCCATTAGCCTAACAAGCGGCTTGGGGGTATTTTGGAATGAGCGGGTTTCTCTAGCTATAGAAAATCAGACTTTGGACTATATAGACATGATATGCACAGATGTGGACAATGGCCTACCTATGCGCCTCACTTGTCTTCAGGTGCTAGCGGTGTATTCTCACAGACAGAGATTGTGGGATGAATTGCGTCAAATCAGCCTCTATAACACTTTACCATGGGTATGCGTCAGAGATTTTAATGAAATCATTTACTATTGGGAGAAGACTGGTAAGCGATCATCGGACCACTATTGAATGCACTCCTTTCGTGATTTTTTAAATGCTTGCTCCCTTATGGATGTTGAAAGCAAGCGTTATGCTTTTACTTGGATCAATAATCGAGTTGGAGAGGAGTTAGTAAAAGAACAACTGGATTGAGTTATATGTACAATTGATTGGCGCGACCTTTCCAGAAGCTGAAGTTTTTGCCTTACCTACCTTGGGTTCTAATCACAGCCTACTTTTATTGCATACAGACGCTAAAGCTGTTAAGCGAAAGAGGAGTTTTATCTTTGAGGATTTTTGGATACAAGATCAAGAGTGCCGATCGCTCATTGCTAAATCCTAGCTTTCCTTACCAATGTCAGCCTAATCTCTATCATCCAAACTTAAGACTGTTTCGATGGCTCTTGATACCTGGAGTCGTCGAAAGTTTGATAAAGGACACCATCAGATTATCCTTTTGAAACAGAAACTCCAATACATCACTAATCAACCCAATAGCTATTATAATACATCGGAGGTTAATTGCCTTAAAACAGAAATCCAGAATCTGTGGCAGTAGGAAGAGCAATATTGGGCAATGAGATCACAAGTTAATTGGCTAAAATGGGGGGATAAGAACACAAAATTTTTCCATGCCACCACTATCCAACACAGGCAACGTAATCGCATCACTATGCTACAAGATGAAGATCTAACTTGGGTTTGAGATCAACAGAGACTAAAGGATATGACAGGGCATTTCTTTCAACGGTTGTACACCTTAACAGGCCATCGAGACTATGAACCAATCCTGATGCAATGTCCACAAGTGGTAACAGAGGATATGAATATTGCCCTCACAACTGCTGTTACCCGAGAAGAAGTTAGACAAGCAGCTTTTCAATTGGGAGCCACGGAAGCGCAAGGACCGGATGGATTGAATGGGATGTTCTACCAACATCATTGGGATATTCTCCAGGAAGATCTTTTCCTATCGATGCAAGAATTTTTCATCTCTGGTGTTATGCAACTTGAGCTTAATCAGACCACTATATCTTTGATTCCCAAGATCCCAAACCCGGAACACCTAGACCAATACCACCCGATCAGACTTTGTAACTTTATATACAAAATCATCTCTAAAGTCCTTGCAAACCGTTTTAAACCTTGGTTACCTAAGCTGATCTCTATAGAGCAATCTGCTTTTGTTAGTGGCCGTTGGATCCAAGATAACATTTTAGTCGTTCAAGAAGTCCTCCATCAACTTTGGATCAGAAATAGAAAGAAAACCTTTTAGGCAGTTCTGAAGTTAGACATGCAAAAGTCATTTGACTGGGTTGAATGGGATTTCCTTCAAGATTATCTAATCCATTTGGGTTTCCATATCCAATGGGTTCAGTGGGTAATGCAATGCATCACCACCGCATCACTTAGTGTTAAACTTAATGGAGAAAATCTACCTTATTTCCACCCGACAATGGGACTTAGACAGGGGGACCCAATCTCTCCATACCTTTTCATTTTAGTGGTGAATGTGTTGTTTATACTTATACATCGAGCTGTGGCTATAGGCAATCTGAAAGGCATTCAATTAAACAGGCGGTGTCCTACTCTCTCCTATCTATTTTTCGTAGATGATGCTATATTTTTCCTTGATGGGGAAATGCAAGAATGTCATAACTTAGCCAATATCCTTAACCAATATTTCTTAGCAACGGGTCAAGCAGTAAACAGGAACAAATCTGGTATTTTCTTTACTAAGACTTGTCCCATTCATCTACAGGAAAACCTAGCCCAAGAACTTTGAATACTCGTGCTTACAAAAACTGGTAAATATCTAGGTATACCATCAGATTATGGGAGATCAAAAAAAGAGATGTTAGCCTGGATTTTGGGTTGAGTAAACTCAAAACTGGAAGGCTGGAAAGAACAGTTCATTTCCAAGGGTGGTAAGGAAACTTTAATTAAGACAATAGTCCAGGCAATCCCTCAGTATGCCATATCTATTTTCAAGATTCCCGTGTCTCTATGTAAAGCTATTGAGCATAAAGTTGCTAGATTCTAGTGGCAGAACAATAGCAATAAGTCTGGTATCTATTGGAAATGATGGGATGTACTTAAAAATAGAAAAGACATCGGAGGACTTGGCTTTCGTGACCTCATTACCTTTAACAAAGCCTTACTGGGAAAACAGGCATGGTGTCTCCTACAAAAGCCATCCTCTCTGTGGAGTCAACTTTTTAAGGGTCTTTACCATCATTCAACGGAGTTCTGACATGCTGACAAAGGGTCTAGACCATCATGGGGCTGGCAGAGTATACTGACGGATCTCAATCCGAGAAGATAAATGGCTATCTCGTGGTCTCATTGGCAGACCTGCGCCAAGAGGCGAACCGGCAAAGGTTGCAGATTTCATTCTTCTGGGTCAAAATAACTAGAACGAACCCCTTCTACGCAGTAGTTTTGATAATCAAACTGTTGAGGAAATCCTTACTATCCAGCTCTGTACTCATTGTACAGAGGATCAACTAATTTGGAAGGGAACTCAAAATAGCGTATATACGGTTAAGAATGGATACAATTCTATCATATCTACAGCAGTCACCAATGAACAAAATTGCGCCTCATCCTCATATCAAACACCACGACAACTTTGGCGCAAGATATGAAACATGAAACCCCCCCCCCCCAGGCAAAGATACACATCTTTATGTGGTCCTTATGTCATAATGCTCTATCTACAAGGCACAATCTCTATCACAAACGCATCATTCCAAATCCAGAGTGTCAACTTTGTCAAATGCACAGCCCAGAAACAACGAAACACATATTTCTACTATGTCCATGGACGCGCAATGTTTGGTCTCATTCAACGGTTCAAATCACACCAACAGCATATAACACACAACGCTTAGATGCTTGGTTAGCAAATTTGTTATGCAAACGAGATCTCTTAACTGATCTGGAGACGACCCTCGTGCACATCCTGTGGCAAATCTGGAAGTTCAGGAATAACTTTGTTTTCCGCAGGCTTCTCCCTCATCCAGCACAGGTTGTTGTAGAGGCTTTTGCGAATGCCCAAACTGCTCGTTGTTGTCATGGAGTGATGATGCGATCTCGGATTCGTCCCTCAGATTCAAATTGGGCATGGAAGCCACTGGAACCTGAAACGCTGAAAATCAATATTGACGAAGCTTTTCCCACAGCACCAAACGAAGGATCTGCGGTGTCTATCTGTCGAGATCATTCCAGCCAACTTGTTGATGGGTTTACCCACACTGTTACAGCTACCTTGGCTCTGCAAACAGAAGCACAGTGCCTCACACTCACCTTACAGAACTTGCTGCAGAAAGGGATGGAAAAGAAACAACTCACCTTGGAATCTGACTGCTTGGCTCTCATAAACGATGTGCATACTCCGTGTTCGACGCCATGGGAGATTCGTGCGCTCATCTCTAAGGCTGTGGCACTACTTCCCTGCTTCCCTACCTAACAGATTGTGCATTGCAGGAGAGAAGCCAACCACACTGCTGACTGGACCGCAAAGGCCCATGGGCACCGAAGTCTACCCTCGAATTGGGCTATTTCCCCTCCTCCTCCTCTGTTGGACCTTCTCTATACTGACATTCTAGCTTATGGTGACACCTTTGGTTAACTTATATATAATATTTCTCTGTTTTCGACCATATATATATACATGACAACATGACAATCAATTTCATATTCCTTCTGATTCCTTGCGTCGTCACAAGCAAGCGGGCTTCTGGCATGCAATGTTGTACTTGAAGAGCAACCCCCCTAGCCCCCACCATCTTTGCATCATGTTAGGTATGGTGCCTCCTCAAGTGACCCGTACCATTTAAAAATTCACCAAATAATTTGGCACTACATGCCATACAAACGGCCTTCATGACATCTATTGTGCTTGATTACAATCTGGAATGTCCTCCAAACATCGAATGCTCCTCTGCAAAGCAATCACCACAGTTGTTTGGGGGCTTCTTTTAGGGTAGGGGTTTGTCCGAGGTGGCATCTTGGGCAGGAATCCGAGGACCAGTTCCCCCTCGCAATTTCTTTGAATTATCCACTTGCTGTGTCTCTTCGTCATCGAATGGGTCTTGTTACCCAAGTGAAGGCAGAGGACACATACACTTCGAAATTGCAAAACTCATCGAAGGACTCGAACAAATTTTTGCTCGTCATCGAATGGATCTTGTTACCCAAGTGGAGGCAGAGGACACATACACTTCGAAATTGCAAGACCCATCGAAGGACTCGAAAATGTTTTGTTAGGTGAAGTTTGCACTCTGACCGGATAATTGGAAACGGCTGTTGTTGTCCATTGAGATGTTTAGAGCGTGATAAATCGTTAAAACGGGAAAAAAAGTACAAGATTGATGAACGCTATTAGAGAGTAAGAGCGATAAGAAGCGATATGTGAGCGAAGGTGAGGAACGATGCAAATGAAAGAGGGAGGATGTCAATTTATAGATAATTTTTCCGAGATGGCCATTGACCAACGATAGTAGAGGTCTCAGAGGCCCCATCATATTTCCTAGAGGTCGTATCCAGGAAGAAAGGTATTTGGGCCTAGGTCCGCCCAAGGTACCGTGCCAGCATGGCCCCATCTGTGCTTGGTTGACATGGCCCGTTGATCACCCCTAATTTTGTTATTTATATCTACTCAAACAGACATCATAATCGGTTCTAAATGATTGAGCCTTGTTGAGTGTTTTCGTCTTCTTGACTTTTCCAACCTTTACAAAGGGAGACGACTGAAAATGGTTTATCATCTTTAGAACATCGTTATCATATTATGACTTAAATTGTTGCGTCTCCATCACGTTAGCGTTCCATGGAAATCTCGAAAAAAAGTTACCATTTGTTCAAATGGACATTAAATTTGACGCATGGCCCATTGATGCTTTCCACGCAAATTTCGATGATGTTGAACTCGCAACATCATCTGGCAAACTTAGGACTGATGTCACGTTAATGAGCCGTACACACCAGTTTTGGTCAATAAACTGAACAGAGAACGAATGATAGGCGAGGAAATCGCACCCTTCGACAAAGTACTGTGATTGGATACTTCCGTCATACTTCCTGCCCAATGAGGGCCAGAGAGCAAACGGGAAAGCGGTTCGCACGGCAAGTACTGGAAACGGATGAACATTTTCACACGTTAATCATTTTAACCATTGATGCTTGATGATTGACACAGGTCGACACATGCAGCGGCTGAGAGATTGAGGGCACAACAATCTTATGCATGAGACCGTTGTTTGCATCCATTGTCCATCGACATGAGGCAACAATGCTTTACCCCAACTACGTGCCATACAGGCAACGTAGTTTAATAGCCAACGATCAATTTAACATTCTTCTATACATGTCGAAGCTATGTCAATACAAGATTTGTGGGAGAGAACCAAGTAAAAGGATGACAAAACCAACCTATTTGTCTAAGCAACAACCGTATATTACAAGTCCAAGGAACTGCGAACAGGAACGCATTCCTTCCATGTAAACTACATATGGATAAACACTTAGGGCAATTATAACAAGTTAAGATTAAGAGTCATCAACAGGCATACACTGATGGCACCTGGAAGCCTCTTTCAGTACCAGAATGTTGCTGTTTCCACTTGAAAGGGAGCCTCACGGTCACCACTGTCGTTTAAAGGAAGCATCAGGAAGCCTGTCTTTACGTCACTGTGCTGCATCTAATATTGGTCAGCCGTGACTGGACAAGGCGTGGCATAGCATATGCCGGAGAAAACCAGCGACAAGATTCCAAGAAGCAAAGTTATCTTTGCCAAACAAAAAGCTAAAGGTGTCTTTGCAAAAGTACATCACACATTCCCACCGTCTGAGCTACTGCAGGCTTGATTCGGAAGGGTGGTGTTTCCAAAATCCCCATCCAAGCTCATCTGTTGGACTTCTTGAGGGGACAAAATCTTAATATAGCGAACACAGTTCACAAAGTCCCTGGATCAGAGAAGAAAACCAAACGTCAGTAACTGGAATTGTTGAGAGGAGGAACTCATATTTGAGACTTGGCACTAAGCAATTTAAAGATGCCAATGATGCACTTGTCAGGACAAAGCAATTCCTACAGCTTGTTTTCTTATATGTAAGAACAATCAGCCAATGCAATTAATTTCAACAATCAAAGTTAAACATCCTGAATTGAGGAACTAACCCATAATTAAACCAAAATAATGTAACAAAGATGGTTTAAAAAAAAAAACATAGCACCAGAAAAAAGGAATAAAATGCAGAGAGAAAATTGGGACATAACAGTATAAACTACAGAAGGGAAAACTGAAGAACTTACTCCCAAGGGTCATCTCCAACTAGCAACACATCATTCTCATGATCAACATACACTAGTTTCCAGCCTACTTTTTGTCCATCTTCCAACTGTCCCTCTATGCCAAATCTACGAGCCAGGTCCTGTTTGAGCTCGTCATAGCCTGAATATCGGGTTATATCAACGGATCTCCCAACAGCTCCACGTTTGTAAACCTTCACAAAAATATTGATAATATTAAGTAGTTTGAACAGAAAAAATTTCTAATGAGCAAGCATTTTCTTTTATTTCTAACCAACCTTGGTAAATGTCCGCATACGCTGAAACTGAGGAGCTGCAGGTCCCCATGGACCTCTGCTCACTAATGTACTTTCATTTAGTGCAGATTCCATCAAGTTAAATGCCACGTCCGAGACTCCAAAAGATTGAGAAACCATTGAAGATGAGAGCTGCTGGGGTTCTTTGTTGTTGTAATCAGCAAGTATGCCAGCAGAAGGAAGATCATTGGCAAAATCTTTGCCCAATCCAACCATACCCTTTCCAAACATAGAGTCAGAATTCACAGGAATTCCAGCCTGTACATCAGCATTAGAATTAAAAGGAACACTACTTCTAATGTCAGCCTGAACCTCTCTATCCTGACTTGTGTCTCTGAACAACATTGACTGCTGATTGTAGGAGACTGAGCTGTTATTTTGCTGAATATGGGCATCACTCTGAGAAAGGCAAACTGAAGTGGTTGAAGATGATGCATCTAAATAATCTGTTTGTGTTGTTGCCCCATTCAGGTATGTCTGAGCAGAGAAAAATCCTTGGTTTTGGCCCTTTGATACATCCAGAGAAGGCTTTACATCAGGCTTTGGTTGGAAGTCTTTCATCATGTTATTACCATTAGACCCAATGGTTTCCAATGGACTGGGATTCCAGAAAGTGGCAGTTGACTGTGACATGTCCTCGCTAATAGATGCACTCCGGTGAGGCCTACCATTCATCATTGACTGGACAATATTTGCACAATTTTGTCCAGATGCTGAAGCTGAACAAGGCATATCATCTGTAGTTACAGATGGCCCACCTGCAGCAGCTCCAGTCAGCATACTGGCAGAAGCAGAAGCATGACTTGTTGTTGAAATTTGTGGGAGTCCCATATGCCCCACCATTTCAGGCAGCAGCCCTGATTGCTCTTGCTGGAATTTTGGCTGCTGAGACAGATTAGAGAACTGCACATTCAGTTGACTACTATTCTTTTGAATTTGCTGGGGGATAATATTTGGCTGACTAAATGAGTCTGTGGTGCTTTGAGGCATTTCCAGCATTTGGCTTGTTACCATGGACTTAGAAAAGCTTTGAGAGACATCTGGATGTTGTCTCTGCTCTTGGAGTTGTTGAGGATGAGTTGATTGCTGTAATGCTGACTGTTGTGCCAGAAGTGACTGTTGCTGCTGCTGCTGCTGAATCTTCTGTATCATTTGTAGCTGAATCTGGTTGTCAGACATTGGTAACTGTGAGTTTGATTGATCTGGCATCTGTGAGTGCAATGCACTCTGCTGTTGATTCTGACCCATAATCTGTTGCTGCTGTGGCTGATGTAAATTTTGAGGCAGGCTTCTATGAAATGGTTGATTTTGATTCAAGGATTGCTGTGGGAGCAGGGTACTAGATTGGATCAGAGATTGGGGCTGGAGAACTTGGGCTTGAACTTGGGTCGAAGGCAGAGTATGATTAATCAAACTTTGCCTCGATTGTTGACTAATATCGGTCAACTGTTGCTGTGGCTGTACGATGTTGGATAGTGGATTCAACGTGGAAGGGAGCTTGGTTAGCTGATCAAGCTGTTGTGCTTGTTGGGGTGGTCTCTGGGTATTGAACTGTAAATTGTTCAATTGAGCCATTTGTGGCGCTGAAAACCCTAGTTGACGCGAGAGATCTGTTCCAGAAAGATTTTGTAGAACAGAGTTGGATAAGTTGGGCATGTAATTTGACTGTATCGAGTTTGCAAAGGAAGGACTTTGCTGCATGTTCATCCAATGCATTAAGCTAAGGCCAGAGAGAGCATGGGGATCCTTCATACTAAGGTCATCGCCAAGCCATGGCATTGTCCTCTTAAACAGACTGTCTAAATCTGATAAGTCATCATCTGCAAAAGGAAATGGAAAAGGTAAGAACATCATCAGCTGGAAGTCTATCATCCTATCCTTTAAAAAGACAATCTTACAATGAGATGTAGAAAAAGTTTACTTTTAGTTCAAAGATCTCATTTACTGTCAGATTTTCATAGAACTGTGTTCAAGATTCCATTCACCAGTAGGATTATGATCTTGCAGCAGCAATCAGCTCTCCACTAGAGATAATATATCAGGACGTATTCATCTGGCTTTTCTTTTGCTAGTAGGATAGTTAAGATTAGGGAATTTACTATGTAACCTCTGGCTACAGGCAAGGGAGAACTAGAATAAACAAAGGCATGACGGGGCATCAATATCTACAAGACTGGTCTAGGCAAGAAATAAGCAGGGGAAAAGCTTCTGTATTCATTTTCCCCTGATACTACACAAAATTCCATCAGAATACATTTGATTTGGTTTTATTGGTTTTTACCAGGCATCCCCGGTTGTCTTGGACGCTTGGATCTGAAGAATGGGGGTGGGCAGATAAAAAATGGAGCAGTCACAGGTTCAATTTCCCAAATAGAGACACGTGTACGCTTTTCCCCAGCAGTTGATTCATCCCAACCAACCTATCAAAGTATTTAGGACCAAGAAACATTCAAATTAGAAATCATCTTTTCATAGTAGGAGCACAAGTCTCTTAAAAAAGGAAAAAAAATTTGGAGCATGACAATTGATACCTGCAAATTGCGCCACTGGGAGTTTTTCCATCTAACGGGATCAATATCGCTGATACCTGTTATGGTACCCATAAACCTGCAGATCAGATGCCAACATATTATAATCTGAAAACTGGAACCTAAGCCAAACATTCAGTGATTACTCTCAAGTGCAAGCTAATTCTAAATTTTCTGAAAGAGTTAGTCAATTGCTTCATTTTTAACATTTTAAGGAAGGGGATTATCAAAAAATTTAGCGGCTGAAGCTACAGTTTAAGTGGCTGAGTTGCATACTTCTTTGCTATGTTTAGCGGTGGTACACAAGAAAACTCCAAAACTTGAGCCATATCATGTATTCAATAAATTTATAAGCAAAGATAAGTGAAAGGCGTAGCCACATACCGAAATAGAATCAGAGATCGACTCAAGTTTCCTTGTTATGTGGATAATCATCTTGGCCATAACTCAATAGTTTCTACTCATTAATATATAACATTGATAAGGATACTCACAAGTTACAAAGAATAAAAAGTACCTTCTTGTTCCTGAGTCTTCAGTTTCAAACATCATGCGAAATCGCATACCAAGTGATATTTGGTTGCTGTAAACTGCCTTGTAGTATTTGGCCAAAGGGATAACAAACTCTGATGGGCTAGCCCTGAGTGCAAAACAACTTTTAGGAGTACTATCAAAATAGTACTCTGGCAAAGAGAAGCTGGATTGAGCCACAAGGGGAAAAAAAATAGAGACTGACCTTGGATTGTAAAACACAGTGAAGGGGCTATTATTTGCAGCAGCATGAGCAGCTGCAGCTAGGATGCCAATATGCATGCTATCACTTGACAATACTGATGAGGATAGATTAGTTGGTTGCCGGTTAGCACGTCTAATGCCCAAGAGCAGCTGTTGTTTCTCATCCCTACTCACAAGTAATTAGCACAAGTAATTAGCACGAGTTAGCAGAACAATTTTTCCCTAGATTAGCAGATCCATCTATTCATGCAAGCATGGATGACACAAACAGAAATCCATATTTTCCTCTGAAAAATAATGCTAGAATATCATCGATAAATCTTTACCTAATAAAAAGAACTGAGTCGCCTGCAAAGAGCCTTTTTCCACTAACAAACAAGCTCCATCCCGTTGTAAGGAGGTGGCGCTTTGGTTGCCCTGTGATGAGAGTTTACTGAGGTTTTGCGTCACATACAGCCAAAAGACCAAAAAAGAAGAGCAACAGCAATTGGGAAAGCTCACCACAGCTCTATGAATGAGCTAAAAGAGCATCATGAGGACATACCACGGTAGATATGGCGGAAGTTCCACATAGTGTCATGCAAATCTCTTGCCATGAGTTCTTGAGCAGGTGGTTGCATAGAGAAATCCTAACAAGGTATCAAGTTCTTTATATTTAAATAGTGGCCAAAAAATAAGTCCATTCCCTTTGAACAAAAGTAGAGAAACAATTCTTCTGATTCAAATGCAAGGAATAGCTACTCACAAGAGGAGGGAAAATCTTCTCTGCTGCACGACGAGGCACAGAGAAACCTCCATGGGTGCTTGTATCACTTGCAGTCAATGTTTTACAGAAAAAGTCTGGTTGCGGCTTAGTGGTTTTAAGTGCAAGATCCGACCTCAACAAAGCCTCCTTGTCGAACTGCAAAGAATCAACTTCAATTTGAGTGGGGCGCAAAAAAATTCTCAATCTTTTATATCTACTATACTAGGCAGGTGCAATGTAACACTGAGCCTTACTGAAGGAACAGGTTGTAGAGTCATCTGAGCAAATACTTCATCAGTTTCTGGATCTGCCTAAAGCATGAAAAGGAAAAATCGCCACAATTAATTAATGCATGGGTAGCACTAGATACTCTTGCAGGCTAAAAAAAATCAGGTCAAAGAAAAGCAGACGCACATGCAATGTAACACTGTGAAGTAGGCATAGCAGCTTGGAGGGAAGATTTGGGTAGTTTGGCACTTGAGCATCCACATCTTTCTTCATAGATGCTGCAACCTGAAGGAACAAAACTGCATTGGAGATCGGGTGGATGGCTCTCCACAGAACATAATAGCCGCAATAAAGGTGCACTGGTACCAATCATCAGTTCTATTAAAAGTCATATCTGGTTGGACATTGAGATTGGTTTACAAAGTGATGCGGTAGACTTCTACCAAGCACTTGTATGAAACTCACTTGTTTAAAATTCTTGGTCTAAGTGTGCCATGTTAGTTGGTAGACCAACTTCTGTAAAGCATTGTTAACATCCCTAGCATTACCCAATCAAAAGAAGAGGAATTAACACAACAAGCTACTCTACTCAAGATAGACCCTTTCAAAATTGTCAAAACCTCAACTTTGGTGCGTGACTCTAGTTGAATTAAGCTTTCTTTCATGCTAGAGGTTGACAAAAAGAACTGGACAAAAGAAGATAGACTCAAGACAGATAAAGCCAATCAAGACGCCTATCCAACTTAATTATGCTGGTGACTGAAGGCGCCTTTCCTACTCCATTACAAGCTTTTTAGCCAAAACAGAACTTCATTTTAAGTCTGCAATATTAAATATAAACTTAAAGCTAGTCAGAGACTTTGTATTCATGCAATATCAACCATTCAATTGGATTCAAAACCCATTTGAGTCAAGAACCAGCTAGCCTGGATCAACTAGCATTGATCATCACAAAACGAGCACTCTATTTGAGCAGTATAAAGATACAGATCAGATGGATTAACAGCTAGAACAGATTCACAAGTAATTCAGTGACAAGGGTTAATAGTTGTTAAAAACTCAAAGAAGCTGGTTTCTGCAAAAAGCAGCTCAACCTGATTAACAAACCATGTTCCTTTCGTCCTTTTTCTTCTGCTTTCCAATCAATTTCCCATTTTTTGCTGGCTATGAGCATCTTGGCTAAGTTGAATTACCACATGAAGGGAAGTCATGAAAGCCATAAAGATAAGCACACACAAGGCCAATTAGACATCTATTCTCGACGAATCGGTCTGTCTTATTGATGCAACCACATGTCTAATGAACCAAAAGGTGGCAATACCAACTGGGAAATTTCAGATTTGAGTGTGATCAATCAGATTATTACAATGCACAAGAAGTCTAAACTATATAGATGGAACAACCAAAGAACATGAAATGAGGAGAAAACAACAAAAGGACAGAGAGACGGACAGAGGGGAAAACCTGTTCGCTATGGCCTTGAGGGAAGTAGACGACGTGGGTCCCAGCCGGCGGCAAGTTCACTAGCGGCCCGGCGCACGCTTGCCACAGCTCCGGATTTATCACGCTCTTCTTCTCGCCTCCGCCTGCCGCCACGTGTCACCATTGATCTCTCAGATCGCATTTTCGTTTTCCGTCACTTTCCCGTGGTTTCCCGAGAAAGTGAACGGGATCCGCCGGACAGAAAACAAAGTCAAAGTTGCCAATCTCGACACCGGAAGCTCCGGCGAGAGAGAGAGAGAGAGAGAGAGAGAGGGTACCTTCGCACGGACTGACGGTGGCGGTTGCCGACGGAGCACCGGCGCCGCTCGCCGGCGTCTTCATCGCTTGCTTCCGACGACCCTTCTCCCCTTTTTCACCTGGTGGCGGACGGAGACCGGACCGCCTAGCGATAGCTCGATGCCCTCTTCATATTCCAATCCTCGATCACCTCCGGCGAGAGCACAATTTCGGCGACGGCAACACTTCAGCCGGCCGTAAAGCGAGTATTTTTCTTCCCTCCGCTCACTTTCACAAGCGTCGTATGTCGTAAGGGAGAAAACAAAACGGAGAGGTAAAGTTTCCGAGGCACGCTCGCGTCTAGCTTGACGATCAGGCGAGAGAAAACTTCCCGCAAAAAAAATTTCACGGGAAAGCGACGGCGGAACAGTGAAAAGGAAAGAGAGAAAAGGCTTGAGGAATAAAGGAATCGAAGCTCCGCGTGAAAGAGAGCCACCGGAAGGAGGCAGAGACCCAGACGCAGCCGCAGCCGCAGCTCGGAGGAGGAAGAAGAAGAAGGAAGGCCGAAGGGCCACCTCGACCAGCCGGCGGCGAGGAAGCTGAGGCGGGGGTCAGCCGGAGACGGCCCTGCCTGCGAAGGAGCCGACAGCTTCACTACCCCTGATAAAGGGAGAGAGAAGGTTGCGGAGTGTTGAGCTCCCCCCGGGGACCGAACGCCGAAGCTTTGCCCCTATCTTTCCCTACATCGCCCAGACAAGCCACCACCCCCCTCTCTCTCTCTCTTCCTCGGCAAGTGCTTTCTCTGTCTAGGAACAGTTTGAGAACATGACGATCATGATTAAAGATTAAACTCCCCCTCCCCCCCTCTCTCTCTATCTTTCTCTCTCTTCTGTCTGGGTGGTGCGTCCTTGAAAATGGCACGGGGGGGAGAGATAAAAGACGGCTTTTTTTAACCGGGGGATCGGCGATTGGACGGTTGAGTTGACCAGCCGGGGGGAGGAGATTTAAAAGGGAACGCGATTGGACGGTTGAGTTGACCAGCCGGGGGGGTGGGGGGTAGGAGATTTAAAAGGGAACACGAACGAAAAAAGGAGGAAAAAAGTGCTGAGGCGGGTTAATTAATTTCACTTCCCCACTTCCCAATTCCCACTTCCCACTTCCCTTAACTTAACCATGGTTTGTTGTGAGCCGGGGAGTGGGGTTCGATTGATTTAGCATTCGTCCCATGTTGTAATAAAATTTAAGTGGGAGTGGTGGGCCCCTCAGCCCCCCGCCCACCCTCCCCGGGTGAATCGCGGTTCCGTATTTGCCCTCCCCTTGGGGCCCATATTTCGATTTCCCGCGAACCACACCGCCGCCCGGCCCCACAAAAATAAAAACCCAAAAAAACTTCGCAGCCAGAACGAGGGTGATGAAACACGTGCTTCGTTGACCGCGGTTGACCCTGGTATGAGCTCCCCCGCACGGCGCACGCTCATTGCAATTGAATCCTTTTCCATTTTGTTTTTGTTTTATTTGGAATCTAGGCCCGCCGAACGAGATAAGTTAGATTGAGTTTGGATCAAATGGAAAATTTTTGTTTGACCTACATTGATTATTTGACCCATTTTGATCAAATTTCATACGATGCAAATCTAGGGATATATACTCTATCCGACATGACTTATATCATTAAAGCACATTCAATTTTAATCAAATTTAGAAAACTCATATCTAAACTAAGGTGAAAGTGCAAAATAAGCGAGCACAAATGTCACATGAGAGTGATAGATTAGGTCTAGTAAGTTATAAACCTATTTAATACACATTATTTTCGGTTTTAATACACCTATATAACAACTCATTTCTTTGAATATGGGTTAAGAATTAGGTTTATGACTCATTTTGACAATGCTATTGTAATCTAAATGAGAATAATCGATCAATATTAAAGAACCTTTTTGAGCGTCACCACCCAAATACAAACTGAAATCGATGATCCTTGGGTTGGAATTCTTCCCGCTCATAAATGAAGTCGCAAGTCTACCATTTTTCGCGAGTGTAACAAATGAGAAAGCAGGGCATGCGATTGGTCTAAAGGTGGACTCGTTCTCATTTCGGACGGGCCATGTTAAGGCACCCGATGAAGGTAAGAAAAACAGGGCTGCACGGAAGCAAAGACAAGCGTCGGAGGCATCCAAAGAACAAAGGGAGAAATAAAAGAAAGCTCCTTTTGGTAGATAAATAAGTTTCATTCATTTTGTGAAAAGTGAATGATTTATTTTTAAAAAGAATTATCGCTTTAAAATAATTAGTAAATGAAAAAGAATTTCGTTACTAACAATAATTTATATCTAAATATTTTTATAGATGATAAAATTATTATTTGTTCATTCATTTCTTTGAGCATATATGTGATTTAAAAAAAAATGTTTTTAAAATCATCATTTTTTGTGAAACTAGCGGAGGTTTGACTTTTCAAAGCAACATTGATGGTCCTTTGACTTACTCGCGTCATATGCGTGTAGCTTTTGATCCTCTGTGGAGAATCCCCTTCATTTAGCGCTGCATGGTTGCCACTTATTTGTTTAGGGAACAAAAATTTCTGTTTTTTTGTTCCTGGGAACAAAAAAGTGACGCGTTTGTGTGCGTTTCGTTCCTTTTTGTTCTTTTGTTCCCAGGAACAAAAAAGAAAAGAAAAAAACAAAAAAACGTGTTTTTTTGTTTCGGAACACAAATCGAAACACTTTTTTTTTTCTTTTTTCTTTTATTTTCTTGTTCTTCTTTCTTTTGGCCGGTCGCCGGCCTCGGCCATGGCCGGCGAGGCCCGCCAAGCCCCGGCGAGGCCGACGTCGCCGTCCCCGGCGAGGCCGAGGCTCGCCGTAGGCCGGGCGAGGGTCGGCCTCGCCATGGTTGGGCGATCTCGAGCTCGCCCGGATCCGGCGAGGCCGACCTCGCGCGCCGGCCGGGCGAGCTCGATCTCGCCAGATCCGGCGAGGCCGAGCTCGCCCGGCGGCCGGCGAGCCTCGGCCTCGGGCGGTGGCCGCGAGGCCGCGCCTCGCCGCCCGGCGGGCGGCTCGGCCTCGCCGGATCAAGCGAGGCCGCCTCGCGCCGGCTCGGGCGAGCTCGATCTCGCCGGATCCGGCGAGGCCGAGCTCGCCCGGCGGCCGGCGAGCCTCGGCCTCGCTGGCGGTGGCCGGCGAGGCCGCGCCTCGCCCGCCGGCGGGCGAGCTCGGCCTCGCCGGCCGGTCGTCGGCCAAGGCCTTGGCCGGCGACCGGCCAAAAGAAGAAAAAAATAAATAAGAAAAATAAGAAAAATAAGCAAAAAAAATATAAAAAATAAAAGAAATAAAAAAATTATCCAAATTTACCAAACATGTTTCTATTTATTTTTTGTTCCTGGAACAAGTTTACCAAACACGCTTTTTTGTTCGGAAATTGTTCCCAGGAACAGAAATACTTTTTTTTATTTCTGTTCCCTGGAACAATTTTTAAACAGAAACGTTACCAAACGCGCCCTTAATGACCCCTAACCTGGCCTATCCCTGATAAGTCCATTCTAATTAGGAATCTTCTTTAACCAAGAAAGCTTACTTGAGATGTCACAGAAGGAAAAGTTGACTACTAGTTTTGCAAACCTGTAAGTCGCAGCAATGTTTATAGTTGTGCATGTCAATTTTGAGCCTTTTTTTAAATTCTTAAAGAAGAGGATCTTCCCCTTCATTCAAACCCGTGGCCAAGCTCATGCCATGTCCCTTCCGCAAGTCCATTCAAATAGTAGCACCTTAACTAGAATACTTATCAGGGAATTTAGGTAAATCTAGATTTATTAGGCGCGCATAATAATCATTTTATTTCTCTATTTTTATTTATTTTTCTATTCTTAACGACAGGTTGGAAATTAGAAACCCATTTGTTAATATAGTTTTGTTTTTCTATTTCTAGATTTTACTCAAGAAATAGGTTTGGAATAAAAATTAGAAATAATTTTCTTTTTTACTTTTCTATTACTTGAACAAAAATGAAAAATAAAAACTCTCTTTGTCACTTACCCTCAATACTAACTAGTCGCCCACCCGTTGTCAAGTAGATGGCGCTGGCCGGCCACCGCCTCCTATCACCAATCACTTGGAAGGGAGAATTTTTGTGTTATTATTAAACGAATTTTTATTCAATGAACAAAAATTTTATATCGTTATCAAATGTATATTTTTGCTTAGAGACTCGTTTGGAAATAGACATAGAAAAATCAATTTCTAGCCAGATGTTAATTTCTGAAATAGAATTGTTATTATTCACACCCTTAGATACCCAAAGGACTTGGAAATGATGGGTAGGTCGACCAACTAGGTGCACTTGTGAAGGGATTGGTCAATGAAATATCTAAGATCTTAAGTTTGAGGGTTTGGTTATGCGTGGATGGATTTATGTCCCATGACTCCCTTTTGATACCTCAGCTCTATTTTTGGTTAAGTGCTGAAATATTCATCAAATGATTTCTAGATCATGCATGATAATTTTATTTTAAAATCTTGAAATTCCGCCAAATCACTCATTCAAGTTTGTAATTGATTCTCAAAGATGTTTTTTCATGTATAGTGGCTTGGCTATGTTTGTTTGGGAAAGTATATATCCAAATGTCAATTGATATGTGAAATTCAAACATGAAAAGTAACGGACATGACATGACAATACATAGAATGTGGCATGGCAAATCTAATCTAAAATGTAAGAATGACAGGACATGACATATCAATAATTACATGCAACATGATAAGACAAATCGTATGCAAGACGAACCCATGAAATTACATGACATGGCAATGCATACAATGCAACATGACAAATCCAATACAAAACATTACAATGATATGGCAATAACTACATATAAAATGACATGGCAATATAAGATAATGAAGTGACATGACATGGTAATAATCAAATGCAGTGTGACATGGCAAACCTAATGCAAAATATTGAATTGACATGATTTGATGCAAAACATAAGGATGAAATGACAATAATGTGATGTACGAACTACCCCATGTGAGCAGTAACTTTTCCTTTTCGTCCAAGTCAAAACACACTTATTATTCTGTTTCAAAATCACTATTGAAATGAAAGTCGTAGAACTGTATAATCACATGCATGGGGTCTCAGTTCATGAATTCAAATCACATCATCCAATCGATCATGCAATCGTTGGAAGACTCAATTACTCATCGATCAGATTTAGCTTGTTCAAAATTTTCTCAGGTATTGCCATGATCACTCATATTTTGAAACTTTCTTGAAAAGGTGCAATATTCATGCTTTGAAGACAAACTTGTCTTTTGTTGTCCTTGAAGCGGGAATCCATCTTCATGTCATCATGTCATCATGCCATCATTCTATCATCTATTATCATTATTTCGTCATTAGTCATTACCATCACCATCTTTCTCCATTCATTTTCACTTCTTCCTCATCAAGTCATATATCATGTATCCTTACCACAAAAACCGCCGGACGCGTTGATCTACTTATGGAAAACCACTGATTACGATGGGAAAGATCTTTTAATTGAGATAAATGTCCCTGATTAGAACAGAGTTTCTATAGGGATCTAATGTTCAGCTGGCTAGGTTCAGGAACGAGGGCTTGATTCATGGAGCGAGGATCGAAGGCTAAAAAATCAGACTCGCATGTGGAAGGTTGTTGGTGAAGTAAAGTAACCATTTGGGTGTTTTTAGTTGGGAAAATGACACAAGTAGTCTATAAAATTTTCTAATGTGTAATGTCATCCTTAGATTTTTTAATTTACCTTTTCATTTCCAATCATTTCTCAAATTAACAAAAAAAATTGCTATCTTTTGCTGACCTTATTTGGTCTTTATAAATATTACTTTAGTTCCATTTAAGTATATTTATTAGAAAAGGATATAACCTTATTTAGAGTTATATCAGCTTCAAACTTCTTTTGTTTTAAGAATAAGTGTTTTCAAACGAATTTTTAATAATGACATTAATTTACCTACATTTTTCTTATTTATATTAATTTAAACCTTCGAGATTTTGTATTTCGTGTTTTCTTAATTAAATTTAGTTAAATTTGTAAATTAGAAATTATAATAGCATGAATATCTACCTGATACAACTCTTAATGAGTTATAGATTTTTCACACGTCACAATAGCATATTTATAATTACATGCTGGACTCCACTGTATCTCTCATCAATTTCTTTAATTACTAATTAAAGACATTTCACGTGTCATCAATCATCCGCGACTCCTATTTGAAGTGCCCATTTTTCTGATTGGGCTACTCAAGGGTGATGTAGAGATTGAATGAATTCTAAATTATTGAAAGTTGATCTAAGATAGAATAATTTAATGCTTTATTTATATAAGCAAGAATATCCGCTTAGTTGAGCGACCGTCCTTAAAAGTTTACCCGCACGGTTTCGCGTACTTTGGAAGGTATGATTGGCCAACGAGTGACATGATTGATCAGATAATTGCATCAATTAATGGGCATTATTGTCACTGCTTGTACTTCTGCAATTGCTTTTGCTTAGTTACATTATTCATCTCACCAGTATTCCCACATTTATGCCGATAAATAAATAAAACAGAGAAAATGCAACAATTTTGAGGATTAGTTTTTCTCGCAAAAAATGAACGATTTGAAAAATATATTTCTAAAATTAATCGCATATATCGCTTGAAATAATTATTTAAGGGAAAAAATCTTTAATATCTACAATAATTTATATCCAAATATTTTGGTGAATATATTTTCCATTCATACCTTTTTATTAGCCACATGAGCGATTATTTTTAGGAAAATATTTTTTAAATTATTAATTTTTTTGTGAAACAAATAAACCAAGAGAGTAAAAAAAATACCAACAGAAGAAATGAAGAAATGAAGAATTATGGTGGGAAAAGGGTCTTTGGTGGTCTAACAAAGTAGGCATTCAAGGATCAAACCAGAATGTCTACTACAGAAACCCCCACATTTATTTTATTCATATGATTGCTGCTCAAAATAGTGGTAAGTAGAAGGAAAAATCGAATTAGGTCGGCTTCAATAAATAATGTTTTATTTCCTGCCTTGCCTTCATCTGAAGGTAGGAGCCAATAGTAATAATGGCCCACCGCCAGTTCGTAGCCAACGCCGCACGCACATGCAAGCGCAGAAACCTCATCGAACTTCCACGATTTCAGGCTCTTTTTTCTAAAGGCGATATACCATTGGGATTCAAAGTGATGATGAATGCTTGCGGCGTAGAACGTGGATTAGGTGGAATCGTGTATTAGTGGATGCAATAATTTTTTAGGTTACACCGAAACAGGGCAATGCTAAAGTAGTTCACATGGCCGGGAAAAAAAATTATAATGGGTCGTGTGTTTTTCAGTTATGACAAGAAAGCTCACTTTTGAGTAGGGAAATCCTGATTTTCTGGAATGCTTTACTGGCCTCGTGGATTAGTGAACTAAACGTGAAATTATCTGCACTAAGTGACACGAGAATCGAATTCGTGCTGCGTACTTGATCCGTATAAAACTCCGCTTTAGCTTCAATGGTGAAAATGACCCAACATCATAACAACTCCGCATGCTTTGATGAGTGCAGAATCTCCGCGTACGTTAATGAATATTGAAATTACTAATGGATTATTTTTGATAAAGACAGTTTCGATTTATAGACCAGCAATTTTCCAAAGAAATCAAGGACTCTAAAGGCTTCATTTGTTCAATGGAAAATGAAGAATTTATAAAAAAAATTACTTAAAAATGATTACTTGTATTACTTAAAAGAATGAATGAGCAAATCAATTTTTTTTTTTTATTTTCTACAAAAATATTTGGATATAATTGTCGTCGATAGTAAAAATATTTTTTATGAACTGATTATTTTAAGTAATTCAAACATAATTTTTAAAAAAAATTTTAAAAAAAATTATTTTTCACGAAATCAAGGGGACCTAAAATTTGTTAATAGACTTGTTCAATCCTCATACGTTAACAACATCGAATATAATAAGGCCAGTGCATCTTTTTCTCAGAATGTCAACCTGTCCACGCCTACTCCTTTGGACGTATCTTAATGCTCCCCCCATGTGCAGTTGCAGCCAAAACACAAGACGACAAAAAGAGACGCAAGCGGTTCCGGATCATCCGGATGGCCGAGGAAAAGATTACTCGCATCAAGGGATCACCCATCCGATCGGGTGACGTTGAGGTACGTGTTGTGATTTTTCATTCAATATGCAAATGGGTATTCCCAATACATACATTATGTCACCTACTGAAAATTTGGCAGCTTTCGTACATTAATTATTCGTAGAAATCACTTAATAAATGTTTTTATATAACAACTTTTTTTATATAATATATTCAGCACTACTCCTGTCATTTGTTAACAAGATCTATATTTTATTGTGTTTTGAAAAATGGGAATACATATTTACTAATAAATTTTAGCATGCCAAGGAATTACTTGGTGTGATGATGTAGGCAACAAAATTTGGCACGGATGGCATTATAAGGCCCACTAGTATAAAGACGAAAATTCAAATGAGAGAAGTTACAAAAGATCCAAAAAAATAATTGCCAAGCGAAGTGAGTGAATAATACCATATGTCATGTTGCCCTTGGGTGGCAATGGTTTGTTGTTAGCAGCATTATTGGTTTCTTGTTGATTTTTGTTTCTTACCATGGCAATCTCCTTAGATAAAAAAGATCGATTTCAAAAAGATGTTTCGCCCACAAAGTGAAACAGATGAAACCTCTCACCAAAAAGGTTGATTTCGGTTTCATATGAAAATGAATTTTTGTGTCAATCTCGGAGAGGAAATTTTATGGCTTTGAAAGTAAAATACAAGTTCTAGTATTTAAAGTGCAGATTGGTAAATTCACAGGAAATAAATTTGAAGCAAAATAGCAATTGCTTTATTGATAGTTGCGCTAGGGATCATAATTGCATCGATTCACTTTAGGCATTTATATCCCATTAACAATAGTCACAGACAAGTGGTTACACTTTAACTACGGTTAGTGCTGCACGTTTTTGGAGATGTTAGGCGTGCTTCTCGTACCCTGATAATCATTATGCAAAAAGAAGCTCTAACTTCCGAGGTTATTGGGATAGCCAACTGACTTATTTGGCATTGGAACCATCACTGGGCATTCGAATTGACATATTTGCTTCAACTTGTCGACATATCCCTTTATCTTTCAACTAACACTTACTAGAATTGCGTAGTTGGATTATCAACAACCTTTGTCGATTAGCAAGGATCCTCATCAATGACCTTCTATGTGTTTGTTGCCGATTCTTGCGAGGTAATCTTCAAGTTGATTACATCAATTATTCATGACTTCTCTCGATCAATTCTTACTATGTAGTCTGTCGAGTCTATTACTCGCCGACAATAAAAGTTGATCAGTTTCTGGTGTAAACAGGTACCTTAGGAATCCTCTCCTGTACTGGTGTCTCTCAAAGTATATATCAGTGGCTGATGTAATGATTGGGAGCATGTTGACAGAAGAAAATGAAGAAGAGATAGAGCAAGCTATCTATTACTTGAGCCAAACCCTTACCAACGTGGAAATGGAGTATTTGGGAATACATTAAAACGTTAGGAATTTAGGTTTCAATCGATCTCAAATAAAATGATCAAATGACGACTCCAGAATGATTTTAAGAAGTCGATCATTATAGTTGACTATAAAACCTAGAATAGGAAAGATTTTTGAAATTTTAGCAGCAAAGTTCTGGCAGGAGAGAAGAAGGCTTGGGAAAAATGTGGCTTGCACCACAATTCGAACAAATACATTAATGATATGTTTATTTTACCGTAAACTTTATGATAAAATTTTTTTTTTCCTTAAATATCATTTTCAAGATTAACAATTTTTATTTATTTTGTACTTTAGGGAAAATACTTTCCTTCTTATCAAAAGAGGAAGTCGTTTTCCCCAAATTTAGGTTTATTTTTTTTTTCTATTCATAAAAATTTTCCGTAAATCAATTAGTTTTCTGTCATCTAAACACAAAAAAAGTTAAAAACAATTTCCTTGAAACAATTTTCTTTCAAACAAATGGACCATTAGTCTTCTTTGTTGTCAAGATATGTACGGTCATTTTTTTTTTATCTGAAGTAAAGTAATTTAAACATAATTACGACATTGGTTTTGAGATTATACATAAGATTTTACATACATCTTGTACCCTCTGAGTAATCTGGGAGTGGAAACAGGTGATATGTATTTTCTATTTTGGCAACATACATTGGTTTAGAGTTGACTCAGCATTCTTGATTTCACCTTGTCTTCTTGTCGACCTTAGGCAGTCTTTGATCTCGAACAATTTCATCAAGTGATGGAGACCGAGGTTGGTCACTAAATTTTTTAGATTAGACTAAGAATTTCACTCTCTGCACCATCCTTCAATTGAAGAACGAAAACATAGGATGATGATGAAGTGCAAGTTGTGTCATCCTCCAGTAGGCCTCAAAAAGTACAATCAATTGGTATCGACAACATGGCAGCCAGCTATATGTGAACAGATTATACATATGGGCGCCCCCATATGTGCGAATTAGCATATTATGGGAACAATGATTAGACAATGAAGATTCGCTCATACACGATCTGAAGCTTGGCTTACGTTATCTTTCAGAGCAAAGCAAGAATACTAGTTGCTGCTCGAGCAAACGTCGTTAAATGCTACTCGTTAGATGTCGCCGTTTTAATGGTGTTTTCCATCATATACTCGTGCACCCAGCTCCAAATAATAATTTTCCCTCCAATCTCTCTCACCCACCTGCAATCACAAAACACCTCTGCAATAGCCGTCACCGGCTTTGTGACATCTAAAAATTCCAACATCAATTAATACGTAGAAAATGAAGACTATAGTGCGTTTGGTAACGCTCTTGAGAATATGAGTTTCTATTTTTTTTGTCTCCAGAATAAAAGTAGAACAGAAACACATTTGGTAATTTTTTTGTTTCCCATAGCTTGTTCTTGATAACAGATTTGGAATATAAACAAGAAAAAAAAATTACATTTTTGTTCTTGAGAATAACTCAAGAAATAAGCATTTTTTCTTTTCTTTTCTTCCTTTTCTCTTCCTCTCTTCTTTCTCTTTATCAGTTGCTGGCTTCGTGATGGCTGGCGATCGGCCAAATGAGGCCCAGTGACCTCGTCAACCCTTGATGAGGTCATCCCAAGCTCGCCAACCACCAATGAGACTCAACCTTGCCTAGCCACCGTGAGGTCTGCGTCGCCTAGGTGGGTGAGGTGGACCTCACGGTGGCCGAGCGAGGCTTGGCCTCACCAACCCTTGTCTGGTTGGTTGTTGGTCAGCCATGGTCAAGGCTAGCTACCGACTAGAAAAAGGAGAAGAAAAAAGAAAAAGAAAAGAAAAAACAAAATCATATTTGTGTTGCCGAAGCTTCAAGTTCCATATTTCAAGAGTTTACAAGATGAATTTGCGGGCTTCATTCTCTTTTGTTAAATTAGTTTTGTCAAAAGATTAAGAGTTGTTAATCCTTATTCTTGTTTATTCTTCCTTGAAGGTGGTTAAGGCTTTAAGTTGTCCAAGTTTTTGTTAAATCGATCTATTTAGTACTTTTGACTTGGTTAGTTGATGCTTTTTAACCTAGTGTGAATGTTAATCTTGCAGACGATCAAGCTTCAATAAAGGCATGTTGAAATATGTTGTTTACTTAAATCGATAGGTATTATTAAGTGTAGAAAGTGTGTGATCGACTTCTCAAAAGGCTTGGTTGTATATTGGGTGAGGTAAGTGTAAACATGTGGAATATGGACTATAAAATGATATTCACGTGATTTTGATTGGACTAATAAATCATTTTACCGATTTGGTCATTTAATCGATTTCTGAGCAAATTTTCAATTTTTGCAAGTAATTAACTTCTGATGAATCACTGATCTTGATCAATTGCCACTTCTCTGACTAGTTCACTAATTCTAGTCCTTTGCCAATTTTCATCATCCAATCAACTTTCTATGTACATCGATTTCCTGATCAACTTATCACTTGTTACCTAATCCATTATGCCCTATCTGTAAATAGGAAGCCGAAACTATCGAACATACTTTATTGCTCTGCCTTTGGACAGCTCAGATATGGAGAGCTAGTTCTCTGCAAATCAAAACCACAAGAATCGGGTTAACACGACTTGATGAATGGTTGTCCATGAGGAAAGAAGACCCACGAAGTGCATCAAAGTTTCACCAAATCGCCACTACCTTGTGGTGCATCTGGAAAGACCGAAACCGGTCCATCTTCGAACAAAAACCCCTACACCAACAATAGACCTTGTTCAAATCAGTAGCCTTACATGAAAACTTTGCAATTTGGAATGGAACCACAACAAAAAGAAGAAAAGCGAGGCTCACACGCTCAGATGGCAACCCCTGACCTCGGATACACTAAAAATCAACATCGACGCCTCATTTGCTTGGAATGAAGGCGTGACAGCAGATTTTGAGGAGAACAGAGGAGAGGACGAGCACAGGGCCACCTTCGCTAGCATATGCCGAGATTCTCGAGGTTGCTTGGTTGACGGTTTCTCTAAGATGGTGGCGGCATCCTCAGCGGAACAGGTGGAGGCACTTGCTCTCTTGGAAACCCTAGACTTCTTCTCCACCAGATCTAACCGAAGCCTACAAGTACACTCTAACTGTATGTTGCTCGTGCAAGGGGTTCTGTTTGCGACAGAGTTCAGCTAGGAAGTGGCGCCGATTGTGAATCGGATCAAGGAAAAACTAAAAGATTTCCCGGGCTTTTCTTTGGCCCATTGCAGCAAATAAGCTAACAGGTCCGCAAACTGGCTTGCAAAAGTCCAAAGAGAGAATTACCTTCATAGTAATTGGGTAACTAATCCCCTGACAGCCTTGTTTGATTTACTATGTGTCGACGCTTTTGATGTAATTACTCTAAACTTGCCTAAGTAAATGAATAGTAATCGTACTTTCAACCAAAAAAAAAAAAAACTAACTGACCAATTATCTAAGTTATTGATTTCTATGCGTCAAACTTGAAGTAGGCGATTTCAAAGAAGTTGATTTATGACCAAAGTTGCCCATTTTAAATTATCCATTTTTGACTAGAAATTGTCTAGTTCAAGGTCGTCGATTTGTGGACTATGATGCCGATTCCTAAGTGTCCATTTTGAGTAATCGATTTACAATGATCATTTCCCAAGTTACCAATTACCTATTTATGGCTTCCAAGCAAGTGATGATGACTTAGGCCCTGTTTGGTTCGGTTTTGGGGAAATGTCTTTGAGGAAGTGCAAAGGCCTTTAGTCTAAAGGGGTTTGGCGAAATGCAAATACTGTTTGGTAAACTAAAATTGAAAGATGCGTTGAGATGCAACTTGGGGAAAATGCTGTTTGGTAAACACATACATGAGGAAAGTCCTTTCATGTGCCAATTTTAAAATTTTGCAACTTTAATTTGTTTTAAAAAAAAATCAATGACCTTAACTTTTATATATTTTTTTTGAAGTTGAGAATAATGTATAAGAGACATATTAATAAAAATTTAAATAAAAAAATCACATCAAACTCAATTAAAAATAAAGTAATTTCATTACAATAAAGATGACAACATATGTCCGAAAGACATGTCAAATCTCATATCCGATGAGTACGATTTCGGATGTCTTTCCCTTATGCTTCCCAGTCTTTGACTCACAAGATTTCCTAGCCCCCTTCACTCCATACTCATACTGGACACCTGTTAATGCATCATTGTGACCCCAAAATTTGATCTTATCAAAATAACCGGAATCCTTTACAGTTCCATTGCTCCACATCCATCCTATAACTGGATACCGGTTTATGACAGAAAAAAGTGGCAGGGAATCTCCAGCACAACTTTATCGAGCAATTTCCCGTGAAAGCATCAGTCAAAGACATTGAAAAGTTCAAGATTCGGCAAGCAACAACACACCACCTATTGGCCTTCGAATCCCATTCTCCTTCACCAATTACGGTAGTGCTAGGATCAAAATTATAGTAGCCATAATAAACATTGGTGACATTTTGAAACTTCAATAACAATTGCGTCTTACCCTCCTCCAAATATCGACATCTCTGCCAAGAGGGTTGCACTTACCACCATGACAAACACTCCTGTATTCCAAGTCAAAGGCCGAATTCCACTTCAAGGCCGAGCACAAACCTTGCCCCAGTTTCTCACTAGACAAATTATCTCCTCCACCATCATCAAATTTATCAAAAGACCCACTCCCTCCCTTCTTCTCTATCAAATTATACTCATAATCGATACCTCCACTACTCAAAGCCAGTACAGATACAGTCCCAAAATGATTTGCACCACCAGCACCATCACCACCGTCCAAGCTCTCCAAAACCCCACTAACAAAACTAGTGTTAATACTTGATTTCAGCGGATAATTCAGCTTGAAAACGACATGGAAACTACGGTTGAAAAACACGCCAGATCCAGTTGAAAACGGCATGGAAGCCGACAACCGTGAAGAGGAGGAGGGCGGCGGAAGAGGACGTGGGTTCCATTGGGTTTCAGCTAGAGAACGGAATGACGGAAATGGGTATTGGCTAGAGGGATGGCGATGGAATCGAAGCTTCCGAGCTTACTTAACTGCCCTGCTACGAGCATGATGCAAGCGTGAGAGCAAAATGACGGGAGGCGATCTTCGAGGTTGGGATGGCTGATCTCGGATGGACATCGGAGAGTAGCTCGTGAAGGAGACAGTGAGGGACGACGGAGAGAGGCATGAGAGTGTAGAGGAGGCGTGAGGCTATGGGAGGCTTTTAGGGTTTTCTATCTAGAAAAGGGCAAAAACGGATTTTGGTTAATAAATGAGGGTAAAATGGGCAGCTGACATATTTTCATTAAACAAAGGCCCCGGCATTCTGAAAATGCTACTCTCAAATGCACCTTGGACCCTCCATTCCCCTAAAGCCCTTTGAAGCCCCTTGGAGATGCAATTGCATCTCCCCAAAGTCCTCAAAAAATTGAACCAAACACCAATTGCTTTTGCCCAAACCCCTTTAGAGTCCCAAAGCCCCTTCGACATGCTGAACCAAACGGGGCCTTAGCATGAAAGAATGAGGATATATTTGTTGAAGTTTACATAAATATTTGCTTACTATTAATTGTATGAAAAAGGACAAATTATTGTAATACATATGGTAGTTGTTATGTTATAATGATTTGTATGTCATTGATGCCACATGATCAAATCCTTTGCCACATCCTTTTTGCTACAAAATGAATTCCCTTGTATGAGTATGCGTATAAAACTTTGGAGTTAGTCAAATGTTCTACCAAATGAAACAATTCTCTACAAGGTTGAGAGGACATGACTTGTGTAGCCTATGGGATGATGTCAAGAAATAGCCATTACCATGCCAATGTACAATGATGTATTTTTTCACAATGATGTAGAGGACACCCATGATGGATGGGCTAAGAGGCATGGCAAATGGCTATATATGATTCTAGCCCCATAAGTTAGTGATGATGATACCTCGTTAGTATGTCCATAAGTGGAGATGAGTCCTGCCTAGTGACGAGTATGAGTTAGAAATTCACTTGTATGTATCAGTGAGCTATCATTTGAAATTTGCACATCATGAAATAATATGCCATTTGCTTTCTTTTAAGTGAATAATCCTATGCAATGTTGTTAATGGTTTCCATTTACATATAATGATAGGAAAGATAGTATATTCACTTCTACATTTGTTGTACATGGTTATTTTGTACTTGTCTTGAACTCAAATTATTTGTTGGTACTAGGTTGAGTAGTAAGAGGATCCCCTACTTTAGACATAGAAATTTCATTTATTAAGTTTTGGCTCACCTCTTTATTTTTACAAACATGTGGGATTGATTTGGAATAAGAGGATGTGCTTGTACTTGAATCGGCAATAGTATATGTTGAGCATAGTTCCATCGGATGGGTCAATGTGGGACTTCAGGAGTAGTTCCCCATTGAATTGTCACTTGGTACGTGAACATCAATGGTAAGCTAGTTGGACTGTTAAGGGGCTTTGATGGTGATGGCGATATGTCAACAGACGAATATGCATAGTGAAAAACTTGACTTTTGTATATGCAAGTTTTTGGGTGTAGGAGTGGTATGTCAGTGATAGGTGACTCCAACCCTTCCCAGGATTCATGTAATTGTGTTTTGCTTGGACACTGTGTTGAGATAGTAACTACTGATGTTAATATAAAGAAGAAGCACATGCACATTAATTAAACTCGTGAAATTTCCTGTATGGAATGATGTGAATATTTTATTATGTTTCCACATGTTAATAATAATTACAAAATATAATTTAAAAAAGATTTATAATGCGCGAGACATTTTGTGGTGTCACAAGTCCATCCCCTCATCGGTCTAAGGCAAGCCCCCCACAAGGATTGTCTCTCCCTCTTTGTCCAATTGTTCGTTGTATCTCTACAGCTTGAATCTTTGCTCCGTTGTCCATGGCTACTGAGCTCAAGGACCCCGGGCTCCATCGTGGCGTCGAGCCCGAGTCTTAGAACTAGGTAAGCTGTGTTCTTGGAGCCCAAGCTCAATGCTAATTACGTCAAGCTTCGCTTGCGACTTTGAGGTCAACCAAGATTTGGGGTTTTAGCTTCGCTCATGGTATGGCACTCAAACTTAGATATGAAGGTTGAGTTTTGGGAAATTTTGTGAGATCACTACTAATTATTCTAAAAATTTAAGTTGTTCAGTGTAATGTAATATATAAATTTAAATTTAATTAACTTATACTCTAATACCAAGCGTCAAAAATATTTAAATATAAACTACACTTTCATTTAGTAGTTTGTGTTTTTATAATAGTTGGTGATTGTCACACAAAATCTCACATGGTCTTAGAGTAGGTTTTGAGTTTGAACCTTTCCAATTTCTTATTTGCCTCTCCTATTATATATTTCCACACTTTAGCTTAAAGCCAATGTTCAACTTACGAGTCGGGGGGAATGTTAAGAATATTTAATATGAAATCATGCATTCATTTAATATCTTAAACTTTTAAAATAGTTGACAGTAATTCTACAAAAACTTGTACAAATGAAAAAAAAGAAATCATATGACAAAGCATTGACAAGCACATGCATATTGCATGTTTTAGGAAGAATGAGATCCTCTATTCTATCGGTGTCTCCTTTGGCGCTTCATCCATCGAAATCATTCATCCACACAAATAATGCTCATCTTGAAACTTATGATTAATGTATCAATGGTCGACCTTTATCAAGGCATTAGTGGATGTATCGAATGGTTGAAGGATCTTTATCCGTCTGACCATTTTCAAAGCAATAAACATGCATAGATATGGCATGCAGTCGCGGTAAGGCATTGAGGTAAACGAGCTTCCATTTGACAACGAAAACTTGGTATCCAGCTATCTTTGGATCATTGCGAATTGGACGACCAAGGTACACTAGCTTTGTCAATATCGCTGGGGCCGTTCGAGACATTACCCGTGCTTTGCCTTGTCTTCCTTCCGCGAGGAACAAAAGACAGTCGTGATAATATTAGGACAAGTCCATATGTTTCTGTCTTCTAAATTCGACGAGCATCCAGCATGCTGGATACTATGTGACAACCCACACGATTAGATGTGAACAAAATTGTAGGGTTTGACTGCCCAACCCTACCAAGATTTGGTGCCATTTCGATGAGTAATTTGGGTTTCTCCCTGCTCTTTGCTTATTTGCCATGACAATAGGGTCCTTATGAAGCCACGCATCATACTTTTCCAGTGCATAATTTTCTCTCTTTGCCAATGCAAAATGACTCTCTAGTAGATAATTGTTCTTAGGATCAAGTTAAATGATGGATTAGCAATAGATAATTTGTTATAGGGCTGTAACTTCCTTTGTCCCTAATTGGAAAATTTTCCTGCAATTCTATCATTCATTAGCAGTTATAAGTTATGAACAACGTAATCATACAGCTTCAACTAAATGAGATGGAGGGCGATGCGTATATTTCTAATCCATCAATTAATATTAATAGGCTGTTTGGTCGTCCAAACATTTTTATTGAATAAGAAAACATCGAATTGGATTTTAAATATCACATCCAATGTTTGTTGACGTCTAGATATAATATGAATTCAAATAAATAGTCCAAGCGAGTGTTTGATTTGTAGGATTAAAATTAAAAATAAACTATGGAAATCATGAAAACAATACATCCTTCCACAATCCACCATCCATGCTGGACACCCCTCTTCCATGTGACTTTGAGGATGCCTCTCCTTCTATTACCTCCCTCTTGTCGTCCTCAACCAATTTCCAACTTCACCAGTTCGAGACGCCCCCGAGTTCAAGTTCTCTACTAGTCTTGCCATCTTTGCCGTCGACGACTTCCTCTTTTGTGGCGAAACCATCCCCTTCAATGAGCGCTAATACCGCGTCAATTCTAAACTTCTGTGCTTCTACTCATTTATCCACCTCAACAGCTTCCACTGAGATAGCACGCAGATTTGGTTTGCAAGCCAGGTAGCTCCTCCGATCCAACTTGTTTGGAGTGACACAGTCAAGGAGCTCTGTCGCCTCGGCTGCCGCCTTCATCGAATCATCTTTGTTACGGAGGAAGTGTTGGGCTCTAATTGGGATCACAAAGTTCCTTACCAGGATGGAGTTGATCGATATAAAGAAGAGGCATGGCTGGCGAGCTCCGGCACTGCTTCTCTTGCCGGTTGAAGGCGGGAAGAAGGTCATCACTAGTGGGAGGAGTGGTGGTCAATGGAGTCTCCTCAGGCTGTTGCGATGCTGGTCCCACCTCATGAAAATTTTATGTATCCTATCCGTCTATCCCACCTCCAAGGTGAGACTTTTTATCCGAACCATATCCGAGATATATCCAGATTTTGCGTCACTCCAAACGCCAAATAAAATTAAAATTATTTTATTCAAATTTTTATTTGGCCCACCAAACATAGCAAGAGAAAATTTCTTTTAATCTAGGATGGAGGAAAATATGAGCCTTTACTATAAGCCTCCATGACATTTAAGGCATACATAGTTCCTTGTTGAATATAATTACTCAAGAAATAAGAGTCTAGTGTCCTAGACTTTTTATATTTGGAAAGAAATGTAAACATGGAATTGGATGGTTCAGAGAGTAGGATTCCTCAAACTATGGTAAATTAAATTACTTCCCGAAACCAATTACAATAATTGCGATTAACTATCTCCGTAATGATTTGAGCCAATTACCCCAATTGACCAAAACATGCTTATTTTTAACAAATTCATACCAAAGACAAAAGAACCACAACCCCTTCTCCTTTAACTCACACTATCTATCCTTCCATCTCTCTCCACCATTGCCTGACTAACCTTGCTATGGTTTCCATGACACATGACCACCATGTAAGTCGCACCTTGGGGCTATTGCCCATTGCCATGGTGCCAGTCTCCCTCCCTCCATCCCTCAAAGAATGCAATGTGGGTCCAGCTGACCACGATAGTCACGGCCACACAATGTAAAATCCCCTATGTTATTCTGACGATGATTAAGATAATCAAATGCTGCAAACATGTGTATTGGTTGAGTTGTATCTGGTGATATATACACAAGCCACAATGCATATGGTATCCTAATATTAGATGTGATCTAATATTGAAGTGTGCTCTACTACTATCGAAAATGCTTTGCCAATATTGAATGAACATTGTCAATATCTAACCACCCGCCGCGCTAGACTTCCATCGAGGAGGTCTAGTGTTCGAAGCTCCTGCGTTGCAGGAAGGCTAGCTAAGACTCTTGGCAATTTACCTGGTGGCATGTGTGTGGTGGCTAGCACGTGTCGCCCCTAGTGGTTTACCTTCGGCTGCTGGCCGTGCGGGGTTCCCTGGGTCACCAAAAAAAAAAAAAAAAACATTGTCAATATCTAAGGTGAAGAAGGTATTAACATTGAGATGTTTACATGCTGGAAGATCTCTATAAAGGTGAGCAAGTCAGGAAGAATAAGGATGTTTGTGATGGCTTGGAAGAACCAAGATAAGGTGGATTGTTAGATGGAATTTAGTGATGGTGAAAAAGCCTAGAATTTTGATGTTTGTTGAAGCTTGGAAAGACCACACATGGGGACAAATCTAGAACTAAGATGATTGATAAAGTTTGGGAGGACCATAAATGTGAATATCTTGATAGTCATAATCACTAATATGCTTGGAAGGACTAGAAGATAGAAGATCTAATTATTATCAAGAGCAATGGATTGTTATTGGCATAACATATCATCGGCTGAAATAGTTCTTTTTAGATGAAGTGGGAACACTATGACAATATTGATGATCTTGGTGAGTTTAACATCGTGATGTTGATGTCCTTGAAAGTATTTGAAAACTGACTCAACCATTTAGTGAAGACTAAGAGTTGACAGGTGTGCTAATGTCCGTTGAATTCTTCTATTGTTGGCTTTGGTTAATTAGTTAAGATGAGCAATCAACGTAGATGCTAATGTCATTGGATGTCTTTGGAAGCTAATGAAGCCAAGAAGATAATAGGAGGATTGATTGCATATCATTCCACATGGTTTTGTTGGTAGGCAGCATCAATAGATTGCTAATAATATGCACTCCTAATATAGGTAAGGGACAGTGCAAATATTGAGTTTTAGAAAGTAGTGTTCGCATGCTCTTCTAATTGAAATGGTAATGACACCAATATAGCCATTATAGAGGGTTGGAATTCAAATAATGGAGTTGATTAGAAGTAGTTATGACAATATCGAGCAAAAGGTAGATTCTGACATAAGCAATCTGACTAGTTTAAGGAAATTGCCACTGTAACATCCTCGTTTTCGACCCTTAGTTTGGCCCCGACTAGTAGGCCAATGATAAGTACACTAATGGTAGGACTAGGCCATGAGCTGACTTGAGGATTAGTCATGAGCCGATTAGCCCATTTGGGAATTGGCAACCAAGGGATTGGTCCTAGAGTGTTCAACCATGGAAAGATTATATGACCATAAAGATCGGTCGTGGGACGATCACATACCATCACGGATCGACGGATGGTCATGGATTGATTATGCCTAGTCAATGCACTGATTGCGAGTGATTCCACTTGGTCATTGAACTAGCTGTGGACGACCATGAACCGATCCCATGCGACTATGAGTCGGTATGAATCGATCGATTCCACATGATTACATGACAACCGATAATCAACCATGGATCGAATGAACTCAACGTGGTTCAATTTTAGATTGACTAGGATTTATGGTACAAAATCTTGGAATATTCACAAGATCGGCTACAGGACTCATCAATTGGCCCAAAGATTGACCACAAGACTGGCCAAGTAGAACTGACCGACGGGCTAGCCCACAAATCGACCAGAGGACCAATCGACCAGGCTAGGATCTAGCCAGCAAACCCAACTGCGACCCCTTTTCTCGATAAAGGGAATTTCGAACTCGGTTTGGCCAATCAAGCCAGGTTGCGTTTGGCTTTGTTTGGGCATGGCTTAGTCAAGAACCTCGGGCCAAATAAGGTTGTCGATTGCGATCAAACTTGATTAATCCCTACCCAATGATAAGGCCTTCAAAACTTAGATATTTTCCTAACGTGCATTCAATGCCTTTGGACACTTGGCATGAAAGGTTCTTATCTTGGAAGAAAAGTTTGAAACTTGGACTTTGGCTCAATAATAAGGAGGACACCTAAGGTCTTAGAAACTAAGTGTGAACAAATGTGAACAACTGTGAACACATGTGAACATATTCAATAAAGTGTAGGCTACTAAGGAATATGTGTCCCTATAACCTAATCTAGCTATAACCTTAAACTAAGTAGGAGATCTTGGAGGCCAAGAAAGAGACTACATGCCCATTGGAAGAAGAAGCAAGCAAGTCAAGCCTTCTCGAACAAGATAAGAGTGAATTAAATACATTTGACTTCTAGTTATTTAATAACAAGATGAAGTGTCTAAGCTAACCTAGGACCTAGTTAGAAACTTGGAAGATAAAGATGCCCAACAATTAATACTTCTTGACCAAGTGGGACGTCTCCTTTTTCCAACTAAGATTGCCACCTGTCACGCCCCGATCGGCGTTGCCGACCCATTCATTTTAATGTGCATTTTCAAATAAATAAATCCTTAGACAACATGAATATGTGATAGAAAAGCAGGGCTACCATTTTGAAAACCACTACAAACCTTTATACACAATAGACTAGGTTATTTATAATACTAGTTTATATTTACAAGTCTACAAAAGATCAGTCTTCAAAACAAAGCTATTCTATGACTAGTTAGTTTGACTCATTCGTTGATTCATCAATCTCCAAAGGCGCCGGGTGTGTTAGGTCCTCCACCACCCCATCTAGCGGGTCAACTGCACTCTCCCCTAGAGTGGCATCGATTATCCCAGCGGGGATCTCAAAGCACCGGAGGGGACACCTAGAAACCATTGTGTCTGTAGCGAAACCAAGCTTTGAATCGATGAGGGAACACATGACATGGACGCTCTTCGACCCAGACCATGGTCACTACCAGCTCATAGATCCAAAAACTTCTAGGATCAAGATAATTATAAACTCGCTCAGTGACTCTCATCGGCTGACCATAACGCTTAGAGGGATTCGCCATCTAAGGACTCGAAAAGTTAAGCCCACGATGGGGTGAGACAATATCTCAACAAGTTCACCCCCTAAACTCTGACTAGGAAGTAAATACGCCTGAAGGTCGTCTATACACCCAAGAGATAGGTGACTTACCTTTGCCTTAGTTCCTTCCTGCAAGTCAGTACAGTTCATAAACCTCAACCAAACAATCATTTAATGCCAATGATTGTTCAATCCAACAATTGATCAATCCAAGCAATACTATCTATCAATTTAATACTATCTATCCGGTACCATCAACGCAAACCATGCTCTCACAAGCTGAAAATGATAGATAGTAGCTCGCATAAGCTGATATAGATAGATAGTAGCTCCCACAAGCTAATATACGGATCATTGCTCTCACAAGCTGCTAAACGATCATTGCTCACACAAGCTGATAAAGCATATTGTTATCAAAAGTTGACATATCAAGCACTTATAGGCTCATATAGTATACTGCTCCCACAAGCTAAAATCACAATGCTCACACAAGCTAAACTACGATAAATCAATCTCCGCCAAGAACTTTGTGCCTTGCACACCAATTCCTCAATTAAATAATGAACTTAGCCCAATTTCATCATGTTAAAATATACCCGATGAAAATAATTGTGTATGGGTACACGGTCGGCCTAAGCCAAAATGCAATATCTATCTTTTATAAAATCACACTAATTATATAGTCTGTAAAAACATTTTTGGCGCTGTAAACCGACGTCCCAATATTTTCTAATTGAATACTGAAATTACTAAATTTTGGGATAAATACCCAAAATTACAATTCACACTTAATTTACACAAATAAGCATTCAATTAAATAAACCAAGCATACCATTGCAATCAAAATGAAATTCCAGTCAACGGCTATCCTACTATAATTTCCGGAAAATAATAAATAATTAAATAAATGCAAAAAATAATTAAATAAATACATTTAAATACCATAAATGCAAACTTAGGCTAGAAAAGCCTAATTAAACACCAAAACGGGTCCGAAAAAATTTCGAACCTATCTAGATAAATAATACAGCCTATCTAGTTGTTATTAAGCCGATCTAACCACCTAACATGCATAAATGAGTAATTAAATCACTAATATGTTCTAACTAACCACATAAACCATACTTAGTCTAAACTAATCAATCCTTAAGCATCATTAACTCTATAAGTGGAGATTAGTGAGTAAACTCATTGGTTTTGAAATTCGATGAGTCCACAACGATGGCAACGCAGAGACTGGTGAGAAACTTCGAAGTGGAGACACACTACGGGGCTTGGAAAAGCTTAGAAACGGAAATGGGCCACGAAGATCTTAGACCCTTGCTAGTTCGGTTCCTACTTGGCTGAGCTTGCTGGCCGAGGCTGCTGGTGGGGCGGCCAAGGAGTTTCGGTGGTCTTGGTGAGGCGAGGAGTTGGTGCGGAGCTGGGCCTTGGGGTGGGGGACGAGTGGGCTAAGTTGGGCCGCTGAATGGCGTGAAATCTTAGGGGACGGTGGTTGGATCTGTGAGTTGGTTGAAGTGTGGAACAACGTGACGTTGAGTGGTCAACAAACCGATGGGAAGAGCTTGGTGAGTTGACTTCGTAAGTGAGGTTGGCGGTTGATTCAGTGGTAGAGAGGGAATGGAGCTCGCAAATGTGGCGTGAGGGAGGGGAATTGGTGCTCGTGGGGCAGAGGGATGTGCAAGGAAAATGAAAATGAAAGAGAAGCAGTTAGGGGGGAATCGATGAAGCTGGTGTGTGCCAAAGAGAGACCGAAGGAGGGGGGAAAAGGGATAAGGGAGCAGGGGATGTCGACTGAGAGGGGGAATAAAAACGTGCAAATAAAGAAAGGGAGAGAGAAAGAGAGAGTGACGTGTGAGGGAGAGGGAAAAGATAAGGAGGAGCCCACAGGGTCAAAGGGATAAAAAGAAATGGAAGAAAATGACAGGGGGTGGTTGGATGGAGGGGTACGTGCGAGAGAGAGAAAGAGAGAGACCGAAGAGTGGGAAGGGAAAATGTTAAATAAAAATACCCCACATTAGCCTACAAATTTCATCACTTGGACTTCAATTTCTTTACTAATTCTCCAATTTGACGTTCAATTTTGCTGAGGAAGAAGCCCACACCAATCTTCACAATTTCCCTTCGCCCAATAGCTCACTTTGGAGGTCAAAAATCTCTTCAATTTGGCGCTTTCGAATTTCCTTTCTTTTTCGAATCGTTCGAATTGATTTTTTTGTAAAAATCCCGAATTTGCCGAAAATTCTTCGAAGAATGAGTTGACGTTCCTAAAATAAATCGTGATATGATAGAACTTTCAATTTCTGAAATCGAGTTCAAATTCGCATTTAATTTCAATCAGACGCGATTTTAGCATGACCTAACCTACCGGGTAGCTTTCCAGAATTTTTTGGGCAATCAATCCATGATCGATTTATTTCGAGTCACAATGTACATCTTCGACATATTTGCGACTTTCGGTTATCATGAAAATCTCAAAATTTCAAATACGAACACAAGGTACTTAAAACGACAAAAAAATTGATCTAGTGCCGATCGATGAGAATTTTGCAATCAGGGGGAGTTACCCACACTTTGATCACGTATCTCAGCTAAATTGACCTATTCTTGATTTCTGGTCGATTTTGACAATGTCGTAATGACTATTGCAGAATAATACGGTCGAGCAGTCGATTCCTAGTCGAATTCTCAAGTTTATTGTATTTATATCCCTTAATGGTTTCACCTGATAGGCTAGTTATCTTGTGAGTGGCCAACTCAGAGAAAAGAACTATAGGCACGTCTATGAAAAACCCAACTTATTCAATTGAAACTAGAACTCAAAATTCAAGATGTCACACTACCTTCGATTTTCAAAATTACTAGACCTTTGCTATTTGCCAATTTTACACAAATTTTTGTGGTATGAATTTAAAGAAACTCCTTGCATGAAAGCTGTTCAAAATATTTTGATCTATGATATATTTAAATTTCATTTTTATTTGAGGTCAAATGGTTAGGATGTAGGCCCAATCATTTACTGTCTGGAACTTGTCCAGTGAAGTGAAAATGGTGACCAGGTTTCCTTCTCGAATTTTTATAAAATTTTTCCTTTCAAATTTAGACATGATTCATTCATGAAATTTTTAAAGGACGTCTGTGTCCATAACATATAAAGATTTCAAAGAGTTTTGTGAAGATTTGGATTTCAAAATAAGCCTCTCTCTCCGACTATTGAATATGCTTGAGAGACGAATTTTTGAGTTGTGTTCAATGATTTGTTGCTCTTTCCACAACACGAATTTGATTTTACTTCCTTCATGAAAAATGTTATTTAAGGTCTTCTATTAAACATATTAAAATTTTCATAAATTTTTGATTTTGTTTAATAAGGTAAAGAGATTGATTTCGAAAACTGTTCAAAACTGTTTTCTCACCCAAGAGGTGTAAGTCACGCCCAAGCATGGACTCAAGTCCTTAAATGCCATGTTGAGGTGTCCCAAGCTACCAAGCTAAAGTTCTATCCTATCTTGAGATTTGGTAATCAAGTTATCTTGCATTTAATGCTTCTTGACTTAGAGAGGAAGTCTTGACTTTTAAGGGTTGGAAAATAAGTTAGAATTGCCTATAAATATGGGGCATCCCTCATTCCTAGAACACAGCACCTTCTCTCCCTCTCTTCCTATAAAATTTTGGCCCCTCTTCCCTAGGAATTATTGTTGCCGCCCTTATTGCTGTGCTTGTCGTCATCGCCAATTCAAGGTCGCCGACTTAGAAAGTAATAAGTAGAACTTACTAATATTTGGCTAGGATGTTGTGTTACGCTATTCTAAGCGTGTGACGAGTCCTTGACTGAAGTTCATTGACTTGTTGTTGCTTGAGGTTAGGTTGTGACTTTGTTCCTTGATTGAGTTCGGTTCTTGTTTGTTGAGCTTTGCTTGTGCATTGGCTTGAATTGCTTTGAAAGAAGTCCGATTTGTGTACTTATTTGATATCCTTCGGATATGCTTTGACTCAAACCAATTTGAAAAACGTTTTTGTGAAAGTGTCATTTCCTTACAAAACTATTTAAAACTATTTTACGAGTGCATGTACTAGTTCACGTCTTGAGCTTCGAATAAGGGTTTTGTTGGTTTTGGACGAATATGGGATCACGACGAACCGGTCCTTTCTTACTCTTAGTGTGATATCGAGGCATATCCTTCTTGAGCTAGCTTTGGTACTAGGTCGGTGAACATGTCACAACGGGCCAGTCCTTTCATGGTCTCGGTACGGTATTGAGGCGTATCGCTCCCACCAAATCTGGTATTAGATTGGTGAACATGTCACAACGGGCCGGTCTTATCATAGTCTTAGTGCGATATCGAGGTATATCATTTCCAAGCCAAATTGGATACTAGATCGGTGTTTAAACGTATCAGATCAAGCATCGATCCTTAATTCGCACTTGGCATGTTCAACGTCTTAGTTTTGGTAAGTCTTTTTACACACTTATGCTTGGCACACCTTCGGGCCCTTGAATTAAAAATAAAGATAAGAACCGGATTGTGATGCTTGATGGATAGACACATAATGGACTAATTTATGCCGTTAACCGATGGATTCGGTGACGATACCCCACGCCAACGGGATACCTCGTTAATAAGAACGAGATGCCCCCATGCTAATGGGATGCCTCGTTAGAAGGACAGGATGTTATAATAATTCTAACTGTCGCCCTTCGATTATGGGACATTGCTCGATTAAGTTCACATGCCTAGTGGATTCTGGAAGAGTAGATGGATTTCAACTAGTAATAAATGAATTATGTGTCCATGAGTCCCTCATATTACATAATGGATCTTGGTTATGCTTGCATAATGTTGAGTGAGGCGTGAGTTCCTCGTATTATGGAATGGATCTTGTTTATGTTTGTATGAGTGAGGCATGAGTTTCTCATGTTATGGATGAATATTAGGTTATGCTTGCATATTGTTGATTGAGGATTTCTCATATTTTATCCAAGACAAAGTTTTTGTTTTGCTATTGATCTGCCATCGACTAATGTTTTGGATGAGTTATGTGTTTGTTGATAAGCAATGCATCCTCCTATTAGGAAATTAGTGGGTTTTACTTATTGAGTCAATGCCTCATTCCATTGTTTTTCAAAATTGTAGGTATGGAGAATTCTCACTAGTACTGGAGTTGCAGTCTCGTTAGAAGAGCTAAGATTTACTCCGACTTTTTTGAGTATAGAGCATGTAATGATTGTAAATATAACAACCCATGACAAAAGAGCTTGTAAATATAACCATTGTAATTATATGTTTGCAAGTGGTTTGTTTTCTCGGCTGCTTGTTGTTGTTCAAGTGTTATATGTACGCTTCCGTATGTCTTAATGAAAAGATTAAAAAAAAAAAAAAACGGGATGATAACGTGCCTAGGATGTCATGAAAATAACCCTTGCTGCTCGAGACCCTGGAGATGGAGTCGGAGTGTTATAGCCACTATCAAGAGAGTCATTCTGATGCTAGTGAGCAGTAGAGAGATGTTCTTCTGCTGATGATGGTAGAACAAACTATGAAGGAGTTGAGTTGCAAATGGTCATCTTAGGTTGGATGGCTATATATTCAATCCAAGAGAAGTAGTGAGCTTTGATAGAAACAAACAAATCTAGTCTATTGTTTTGAGTGTTCTTCTTAATTTTGTTTTTGTTGGTATTTGCTATGTAATCCTCATGTCAGTATCTATATAGTACCACTATTTATAATCAATGATAAGACGAATTATACAATAGTGATAGCCGTACACGAAACATGACAGTCTGGTCTATTGGAAGGATAGTGCTTGTTGATTGTAACTTACTTTGACAATTACTAGTGGACTCTAGCCTTATTATGATTATTAATTTGAAGAGTGGATGTAAGCTTGGAGATAAAGCAAAACCACTACAAATCTCGGTGTACTATTCTCTATCTTTTTATTATTAGCATTATTTGTTTATTATTATTTGTGTCTTCACGTTAACACCACACCTAATTACGTTAGTTTGTTTCCACTGCTGATAAAGTTTTACTTGTTATATTTCGTAAAATTTTTTCATAGTTATCATTCAATCTATTAATCCCCCTCTATATTGCATTGTTGATCCCAACAAACTATATATTTGTAAGTTCGCTTTAGCTTAGGCCACTGATCCAAGGTTTTTGATCCTATGTACACACTTGCATGTTGGGGGGGGGGGGGGAGAGAGAGAGAGAGAGAGAGAGAGAGAGAGAGGGATAAAAGTAGAAAATAGAAAAGAAAAGAAAGTATTATTAGTTAGTATAAACAACTAAAAATGATTCCATGGAATGTGATTACTTGAAATAAGATCCTGTTTATGGATTCCTCATCAATAGTAACAAACTAGGCCTAAGGTTACTCACCAGGGTTATATGTTCTCATTTTTTTTTTTTGAGAAAAATTTTTCCATTCATATATTTAATTGATTGATTACAAGTCATAAATGTCACACACATTCAAATTTAACTACATAATAGATATTCATATTGCAATTTACCAATTAAAAGATGAATTGCAAGAAGTTTCCTCTTACCTGGAATGGAAAAAAAATATGACGTTGTTGATAAATTATTGATATTTTATTATATGAAATGGTTCACTTATTATGAGAATTACTAATTTATATAGAAATGACAACCATCGCCTACAATAAAATGATCCAAATTAATTAATCACTCTAAAATTTATACATTAAAATCCACTTCGCTCTTCATGTCTCTCTTGACTATTTGGTTATGATGATGTTGGTTTACATGAATTAAGTATGTAATCAAGCTTCTAATGACAATGTCAACCTGCCATGTCATTTATTCAGTAACTTGTGTCATGTGCTTGATTTGTTACGTCATAATGAATTCAATTCTCCACCCACGCATTTAATTTTCCTCATGATGCCATGTCATTTAATTTTCCTCATTGCCATGTCATATATTGCCACATCACCTTGATTTTATGCGTTACAATCAATCACATTCGTAAATCTACTCACACATGCCTCCCCCCTTTTTAAAAAAAAAAAAAAATGGTACAAACGGATGTGCACGAATGAAGACGTAAAATTACATGAATGACTATGGTAGGAAGTAATAGTTTCACCACTATATTCGGCGAATTCTCATTTTTAAACAAAAATCATCACGCTCTTATTCAGCAAATGATATGATGAAGGAATTCTAGACTTAACTATACAAAAGGCTGTAATTCGAAAGGGTGTCGTAGAAGTGCTAGCTCTTTTCTTAGGATAATGAACACTTATACCGGAGACTCTAGGTTTTCACATAAATCGGAGCCAGCAGCTTCATCTTCAACTTGAGTGGTCAAATGACTCTATCTAATACTTAAGGCAATAATTTTTCAGTCGACCTATGATAAATAAATTTGTCGGGGAATCTTAAATGATTTTTAAGAAGATACTATTCGATTGATTATCTAAACATAAGATAGGAAATATTTTAGGAACTTGAAGTATTACAAACTTGCGAGCTGGGTTTTTGCAAAACCTTAAATTCACGATAAATATAGCTTTATGGATTACTCTTTTTATTTTTGGCCATGGTCATCTAAAATCTTGCCAAATAAATGTCAGTAAATCAATAAGTTAATAAATCTCCATATGTATGTATCCCTGTGGCTACCCATCAATTATATACAAATCATGAACTCTAGCCAGTAAAATTTTAACTCTTTCTCTCTCTCTCTATCATATATATACAAATCTCCATATGTATGTATCCTCATTGCCATGTTCATTACCTACATACTAAATCTAAGTCATGATGAGTGTGCTAAATTATGTCGTTTGCCTTAGTCGGGAAGTATTGAACCAATCATCCAATCTTCACACTTTCAATTCCATTCTCAAGTCCAGCAGACCAACTTGTTGACTTGAAGCATACATGTCCTCATTCTCGGCGACAGAACATGTCAACATACTGTCGCCCGGTCGTCAACTTGTGGGACGTCTTTATGATCACACATTAATTCCGTTCAGAACTGGACTTCATCGACGACAATTACCACATAACACTAATATAATATATATATATATGGAAAATCAATCAATGGAATTGTTTCTGAAGTCATACTTAAACCAGATTTGTTAAATAGAATCTTTGTATTGAAAGAATTTTCTCCAATTTTTCAGGTTCTTTTAAAAATCTTTTTGAAATATTTGAAAGGTCTTCTTTCAGAATAGCATTTTCCTTAGAGGTTTTTTGGTATATAAGTGGATTGTTTTCAGAGAGAAGCTCCTTTATTGCCTGAAGGGTTTGGTCAGTGCAGCTGTGTGCATTCTATATATATGTAATTCCTCTTTTCCAGTCACGACACTCCACAATAAAAGATTCTCAAAGCTTCTTTTAATGGGGATTCTTTCTTCTTGGGCTTGGAACCAGTTGAAACTGACTCTGCCCATATAAGTTGTGCATAATTAAGGGCTGAGATTGTCGAGTCCGAAAGTGCGCCATTCATGAATGGCAGGTTGTGGTAGAACTCTTTGCACCTGTAGGATTCATGATGTGAATGTGTGGTTTCCTTATCAGGTGGTCCCCCCAATGTCACCTGGAATAAGGTGGCCGACAATGCTGTCATCGGCCTCAAGACTATGAGAACATGCCACTGCAAGTGAGGTGAACATCGTGTTCTTATGTGATGTGGTGTGTCCCCAAAACGCCAAAGCCATTGAATGAGTGGGCTACACATGATTTGACCGCTAGCTAGGATGAATTAGATGCACATGCACTACTATCTTAGCATGAGAAGCGATTGTATAGACTTAGCTTACGGTTAGATATAACCAACTACCGTGCAGAAACTATATGGAACGCGTTGTCGCGACCTGACCTCGCCTCCTCTCGCCTTGCGGGGTGAAAAGGAAAAGATCGTGTTTAAAAGTAATTGACCATGGGAGTTCCCTTATGATTCACATCCACAAAGACATCATCATCTTGCCCTTCGGGACAAACCTTTTGTGAGTTCCCTTCCACATATACGTGAACTTTCCCAAGCTTGTACCTTGCATGATAACGGAAGATGTCGTGATCTGCACCCACATGAGCGGCACACCTCAGAAGAGGAGGTTAGGTATGGATTTCAGATTTCGAGATACCTTTGCTATCATAGCCCTCTTGATCGTACTCTTTACCCATAAGGATAGCATCACTTCATTCATTGGGCTAATATCATATCAAGTATGCTAAATCATGATGATCCTCATCGAGACTCATACCCTTCACGGCGGGTTTTTTTATTATTAACTAGTTGTTTAGACAACCTAAAAAAAGGGGAGTCGCCACTAGCCTTGTTTTTTGGGATTGGCTAGAAAATCCAATTGAGGGTTGAGAGTTGTCCCTCAATTTTTACGCAACTAGATATTTAGGTTTGGGAATTTAGGTTATGCTAATATTTCTATTAGCTCCAATTTGGTACCTAACAATATATCATGTTACCTAAGGTGTCAATGCATTTTTCTTTTTTCGGGATCAATGAACCTAAACAAAGTGATCATGCATGGATTATTGTTTTCGTGCAATTCTATATCTATGAAATAGAAAACAAAGTATACAATTGAATTTAAAGACTAGACGTTAAGTAAACAACCAAGTAAGCAATGAGGAAAATGGTAAATCTAATATGCATTCTTAAAACTTAAAAGAAATAAAGGGGAAAAAGAGAGAGAAAAGAACTTGCAACTCATCGGGTGTTTATACAAATGAAGTAACCCGAAACATATATTGGGAAAATGGGTACAAAATATATGGTTGGAATGGACATTGATCTTTCATCATCTTCATGTCAGCTCCATCTTCAAGGTCATAATCTAATTCTAATCTAAGAACTAGAACTAGTTACATACAATGGAAGAAAACAAGCATTCACAACAAAACAGTCAAAAGCACAAGGAAATGATCAAGAATAGTCAAACAATTGAAGCAATGCTCGGAATTCTTGAAATTTGGGTCTTGGGGTCGGCCTTTGTAATTTATGCATCAGTCCCTTTAGACACCTACCCTAATTCATTTTTTATGACCCACGGCCATTAGTGACCATTTGTGTTCTCACATAGCCACTAACGCTTGTGAATCCCTAAATCATGTTCTAAGTGAGACCCAAGATTTACCTATGAGATCAAGCATCGCACCTAACATACATTTAACATTTATGGGCATCAGCAAAAATTAAACATACAAGCAGGCCCTTGGGTCTTATTTCCCAAACAACTAATTAATTTGAGTGAATTGTCGGCGAATCATTTCTTCAATGGACATGTGCTAATCGTAATCACAGGCATTCTGATGAATGACATAGTTTCATGCATGTGCATGATTCATGTGATACTTCAAAGATGAGTTTGAAACGTCAATAACGGAAAATGAGGTTTTTGAGACAAAGGGATATCTTGGCTATAGAACGCATTTAATTGCCAAGGATAGTCTAGGGCTCGCATGTCATGAACTCATAAATATCACAAGCATTTTAAATACGGTCCAAATTATGACAATCCTAATGTCAAATCAAAAGTTTAAATGATTCTAAAGTATTTAGACAAATGAATATCTTGGTTATGGAATGCATTTAATTACCAAGGCTAGTCTGGGGTTCACATATCATGCACTCATAGACATCACACGCATTTTAAATACAGCCCAAACCTTGACCTTTCCAATGTCAAATCAAGCATTTGAAAGATTCTAAACATTTAATGTTGGAAGCATCACATATACCAAATTTAATTTGATGCGCAAAGTCAATGCTTCAAACCATTTTTAGTAAAAAAGCTACCAAAATATCCTTTCATTCATAAATTTTTTTTGACAATGAAGATAAAGGAATTTGAAACAAATTTCATGAAGACAATGAGTCCTAATTTCACATGCAAACTATCCTAAAAAATATAGATAGACAATCATGATGAAGGTCTACAATTGAACATTTCAGACAAGACAAACTGAATTAACAAAATTGAAAAGGACCCATTGATGATTTATCCTTGAGAAAATTACATAACATGCATACATCATAAGGAACAACTTTCGTGAAGAAAGTTTCCTAAGAAAAGCTAAGCATGAATTTACAAAAATCTGACAATGCACATCAGTGCATTAGAAAATTGCCAAAACTACTTGACAATATGCTATTGAGATTGAGATTTGGCCTATCAAATAAGGTCTAAAGATCATGAAATCTCACCACAATGAAGATAAAAAGATAAAAATCAAAGACTGTTAGGGTTTGACTCAAGAATCCCTACCGAAAAATTCACACAAAAATAGCAAAAAGTTTGCCTAAACAGGGAAACAAGGGTTCTGAATTTACTCCTAGGTCAAAATTCTAATCTAGTTTAGAAAAAATGGAAAGTGAGTCTAACGACAAGCAAGTTGTGTGAAACTAATGGCGTTTGAAAGGTTAAATGAGCCCGACGACTTCCTAGAGGGGTCCAAGTTCAATTGATGTCATTTTGGTGCTAAAAATTGAAGTTTGTGAAGGTGCACGTATTGGTCATTAAAAACCAGATCATAGCATGCATTTATGATTTCTATAATCATTTAAACAATGCATAAATGAAATGAAATTTGCATACAACGAAGAATTGGATGTGACAAATGATTTGGGTAAACATCTAACTATAAGTCGGGACGCGAAAGAATTATAAAAGTCATTGACAATGCAAAATGACTTGGAACTATAATGACATGCTTGATGATTTTCAAGTGCAACTAGCCTAATGGAGGCATGATGTTTGCATACCAAACGGCGTTCGGTCATCACGTATCACATATGGACACGAAGCTTGTAATGCACACTTCAAGAGTCAAGAAGGCATCGATATGAGATTTGGTCTTTAAGAGACCCTAAAAAATGTGTTTTAGGATGCCCATGAGAAGCCTATTATTCAACCTCAAAACCACATAACATGCTTGATTTTGGTCACCAAAGAACATGCAAAAATCTAAAGAAAAATCTGACAAATAGAATGCACAGTGACAAACATTTTTTGTTGAGATGCCAAAACCTAATTGAGATTGCACAAATCTTGATGAAAATAGCAAGACAGATGCATAACATGAGGTGTACTAATTGCAGCAAAACTTTAATGCGCAAGCAAATGACAAACCAATTGACAAGCAAATCATGTGAATCATACATCGTTGGAATGCACACAACATGCATTTCAAGTCTTATGAAGATTCTGAAGCCAAATAAACTCGTTTACAAGCTCAAATTCACACAAGTATAACTCGGATTAGGTGTAGGCAGATCGACATAGGCTCAGTTCTAGGAGATTTTGACCAAACAAAATATCTTTGAAAAATATAGAAAAAAAGTATGACATACTCGAGACATTGTGAAGGAAAATTTCTCAGAAATAGATCACAAAAATTAGCACGAAAATAGCAAAAACAAAAACCGGAATAAAACCAGAACCAAGAACCTACCTAAACTACTGTAGAATCCAACATCTTTCGAGGTGTTTTCTGAGGGCCAAATGATCTCTATTTGGGGCATGCGATCTATCAAATCAAAGGTCTTGGAGTCTATTTTCAAAGGCTAGAAGGAGTTGAGATCAAATAAGCTCATCTAGGACTTCATTTCAGGCCAATAGTAACCTAGGTACTGAAGTATGAAAATTGCAGATTAGCATAAATCATACTCAGTCAACCATAAACTCATCTTCAATGAACTTCAATCTTAGCAAATCATCAAATAAGCTCATTGCCATTAGATCTAAGCATATTTCTTAGTTCTAAGTTTGAATCCTAGCCTCGATTGGATACGCCGATCTCGCTTCATCGGATTTGAGATTGAGAATCTATCTTTTTGCGTTTATTTTCAAAATGATCCACGATTGGACGAAACTTGCATCATCAAAACATGAACGGAACTCCAATGAATAGATTCGGTCATTGTGGACTGTCAAAGGACGCCGGCTGGACTATCGGTTCAACTTAGAGAAGAACCGGTACAACCAGATTGACCTTCAAGTGCTAGTGAGGCAAAACAGACCACCACACTGTGTCTGGTGGCCAACTGACTAGATCTTGAATGAGGTCAGGGACACCCTAATGGAAGGATTGGCAGCGGTCAATTCACACCTAAACCATCGCTGGTTGTTGATCATAGAAGAACCACTCGCTAGTTGGATTAGCGATTAGGCCATCGAGTGAGAGGGAGCTTGTGCAAGCAAATCGAGCGGCTACTAAGGTTGAGGGAGCTCGCAACTAGCACCAAGTGACGGAGGAGAAGGACGGAGGACGGAGGGACTGTCAGCAGGGGCTAAGATCGGTGGCGATCGGTTCACTAGAGAGAGAATTAAGTGGGTAGAGAGAGGGAGAGGTTTTTGGTGGGAAAAGAGAGAGATGAGAGAGAATTCTATTTTTAGAGAGAGAATTAAGTCTACAAAATGAGGCCTCTTCAAAAAATGGAGGGAAAATCCTTTTATACTAGTCCTAAATCGGTCGATCTTGGCCATCGGTTCGATCCAACGATCAACAACTTGATTTAATGGTCAAGTTTAAATTTTAAAAGATTAAACACCATTAAGATGTGTCGTATAATCGATTGGATGGGTTTGATTTGCGAAAATTGAGATTTAAAACAAGAATTGTGCTTAAGGGTGTAATTATGGGCTAAATCACAAAATTTTGAAATTCAGGGGTTATTTTGCAAAATCATGAAAATGCAAGGGCACATGGGTAAAATTGACATAGTGAGGATCCAGAAACTAGTTGTCGGAGGTTTAGAACCAATTGGCAAAGGGTCGAATTGGCTTGTCTAGCGGATGGCCAATCGTATTAGTTAGACTAGTTCACATTGGTTTGATTGGTTTTTGATTGGTTTATGCCAATTTATATTTATGTGATTCTTGTGGGTTCAAGATTTATGCATGAACTAAATAGAAGAGAAAACTTGCACGATTTGAAGGGCAATTGTCCAATTTTGGTTCAATTAAGTCAATTAAACTCCGTCAATGCAATCTATGATTCTCTATTGATTTAATTGAGTGATTATCATAAAAAAACAACGGATCTAAACCATGGGTACATGCAATCGAGCGTTATAGGGTAAAATGAGCAATTTTGCAATTCTTTGGTCAAAATTGCAAATTAATTGAAATTGAATTCAATTAATATTGCAATAAACTTTTTTGACCAATTACCCATACATAGGACAACCTAATGCATTTAAATTGACCTTGAATTAAAGTGACAGGACTTAGGTCAAAAAATGAATCGAGGTCTAATATGAAAATTGGACATCGATTCATGAAATTGAACTATAGTCTTAAATAGGTCAATCTAAATTTCTTCTATTAAAGCTCAATAGCTCGATTTTCTTACATTCAAGTGGGTGAAATTCCTCAAATTGGGAAGTTCTCATGTGAAATTCTCAAAACAAAGTCCTGATTTAGACTTATCTTAAGAAAATGAATGGAAAATAATCATTCGTTCACGACTTATAAAGAATCAATTTTGACCCCTAAATTGGGGCCTAAAATGACAGTTCGCCTTTCAACATGGCAATTCTCAAAATTGAATGATAGAGTGGTTTAAAAATAGTCTTTAGACCTAATGTTGTAAAAGGAACTGCATCTAATTATGACTAAAACAAAAGTAATTTCATTTTTGGTCAATTTAAAACTTAAAATTGAAAAAAATTCGGAAAATAAGGTTCTTAATCAAATTTTGTAAAATTTTCGACACAAAATTCAAATTGACACTATAACGAAGTGTTTTGATGATTTTTAATTTTTTCCATTTTTGGTTAAAGGTTTGACCAGAAGTCAACATTTTAGTTATTTTTCCTGAAAGATTGATTTTTAAGTCAAATCTTTGAATTTTTGAAACATTAATTTGACAAAAGTGAAATTAAGGCTAATTAACATTTTTTTTTTTGGGATGAAGAGCCAATTTTTGACTGGAGGTTAACTTTCGTTTAATGGGTTGACCAAAAAGTCATCCATTGACTTTTCGGGGTTTTTTTTCTTGGAAATGAATAAGAAAATGCTTAAAAATGACAATGCAAAAGAAATAAGTGAAAAACAACACTTTTTGATAAACAGGCTCCACCATGATCGGAAACCCAAATCTTGATTTTCACATATTATAACGCATTGACTAAAAATCATATATCAACACGCGTGCTCTTTAGCGGGTCACATAGATATGTGTAGTGTGGTTGGTTTAACATAATAGACCGAGTTTATGCAAATTTCATTCCTAGGCCAAACGTAGAAAATGTAACAAAGTAGCCCTTTGCTAAGTATTGTTAATTGTGCTTTGAAAATGTTAATACTTCTATTTCAAGTGTTTCCTTTTTTAAATATATGTTTTCATCTTTTTAAATGCTTCGATATGTAGTTTCCTATTGGTGGTCTGAACCTAATACTTCTTTTGAACAAGACCCTATTAACAATTATGCTCTAAAAAATGTTATAATGGCAAGACTTAAGATAAATGACCATTATAATAAGTTGAAGAGTACAAAGGATATATGCTTTGAAATAGGGAATCCACAATCAATCTTAAATCTATTGCAAGGAAACTAATAAAGTCTTAGACTTTTTAAGTGAACAAATAGTCCTACACTTTTAAGGGAAAGCAAAATCAAGTCCTCTCTGCTAAGTCTCACTTGATTTATTTACCATGATAATCCAATTATTGTTGGGTTAACAATGCAACCCATATAACATCCTTGAATTCCAGGCTATGAGAATAAGGTATGAGGGTTGATCATGGGAATCAATGACATAAACCTTAGACAGACGAAGGCATGACATGTTTGGCCATGGACCCGGTCCACCCGACCGAGACTCGGATAGGGCAAATAATCAAGACCAACCATGGAGTTTATTTTAAGACATCAAATGGACCAATTTTAATTGAAAATTGTCGTGGACAAGTTTAAGAAGGCTACTGACTTAGTCGCACTCATTTGATTAAAGTTTAGTAAATTTTCGCATGAACCTTGATTTTTATAGAATCGTCGATCGTGTACAAATATGAATGATTGCTCCAATGAGGCGATATCCTATAATAGTCTCATGAATGTCTTGGATGAATTTTGGACACAAATTAATCAATACAGGGGATAAGTTACAGGACATAGGTCAAGATTTAATTGGGGTTCTAGAATCTTCCATAGCCTTTGACTAATTCCATCCTTGTCCATTTAAATGCCACATGCCCACTTCAAGAGAGAAGGAGAAAACTTGCTTCCTAAGTAGCTTGGCAAAAATATCTAGGCCTCATTTAATGATTAGTTCATTAATGGCATGGATGAATCATCCACTTAGGTGTCCCCTAGAAGATTAGATTATAATGACCCTAAAACATAGATTTGGTGAATAAGGCAAGAACTAACCAATTGAAAAGAGGACGTTTGGCATAAAAAGGGCTTAGGTGTCCCTTGTGCACATTAGGCAATAATAAGCCTAGAATGAGCCTTGGAGAATAAGTCAAGAGGTGGACCGATCATAAGTGAACATAAAAAATATAGGCGCCAACAAATGAGGCTAGATAGACCAACTTGCCCCTTAGGTTTAATTATGAGTTTGTACCAATAATTGAGGAGGATGAGGCCTATAAATATGAGAAGGCATTCTCACATTTTAAGGTTTAGCTATTCTCTTCTTTCCTTTCCTTTTCTCTCCTCTCTTTCACGCCTTCCTCTTCCAAGCTGCCCTAGAAGCCAACCGACCACCAAAGAAGCATCTTGGAGCTAGGTCCAAAAAGTTGTAAGTAGACTTTCCTAACTCTTCCATAGGGCAATGTGCTATGCATATCAATTTTAGGATCATGTCATCATTTGCTTGTGTTGGATTTGTATTATTATGCTTGTGTTTCTATTTATTTGTTGTTGCATCAAGTAAATTCACGGTCTTGCATGAATGTCAAGCACACCTAGATGTTGAGGAAATGTCTCATGTGATGTTGGACGTGTGCCGAGGTGAGTGTATGACCCACACTTGATTTCGGGACAACATTGGGATGTGTTATTACTGGAGACAAGTCATAGGTTGATGCCAAAGCCAGAACGAATGGTTCCAAGTCTAGATCATGAGCCCAAGTCGCATTCGGCATGAGTTTTATCTAGTAGTAAATCTGTTTTAATGCACGTAACAAGGCTCCCTGCTCAATGTAGAAAAGTTGTGGGACAAGATGGTTGATTCTTAAAGGAAATATCTAAGGGAGAGACCTTGTGTGCTGTTGAAAGGATGCGCATGATTAGAGGTTCCCAATAAATTGGGTTGCCGTAAAAGGTGAGAGTAATGACATACGGGAATGGTTTTTGATGTGTTTAATGAGGGACCTCCACATCATAGATGTACATATAGAAAATTTGGGGTCAAAATAAGTAAGGCATATTCATTTTTGTTTACTTTTATATCTCTTATATGATCCGACATCCGTAAGCTTTATTTGACAACATCTTTCGGTTTTGGAAGGGGCTTGTACCATTTATGGCTGAGTTGTTGTCTTGAGCCAAGCGTCAGACACATCTATACCAGCTAAGGCAGTAGATATAAGAGATTAGAGCTATAAAGCTGTATTGGTGGTGTGCTCAAAGAACTTATATGATAGAATATGAGGAACACTTTGAAGCTTTGAAGTGCATTAGTTATGTTGCATTTCATGATTGGTTGAAGCATAATAGAGTGCTGGTACAGGGCTTACTTCTCTATTGATATCATGTGAGGCATTCAATAGAAGAATACTTGGTGCCAGGTACATACAGGAACGCATGGACGTGCTAATCGGAACAGGGATTTGCTCCAAGAATAGTGAAATAAATGGAAGAAAATAGAGTTGCTGCGACAAGCGACGATAGTTAAATAAAGGTTATGGATAAATATGACAAACAAAAAGGTGACAAATGTGTAATGGACGTGTTTCAGAGAGTGTTCTAGTAAAAGGTATCAATTTACTTGCATCCATTAGGGCCGTACTATTGCTGATGTATTTTATATATAGGTAAGAAAATAATTATGGTTATGTGATCATTGTTATACGAAGGCAAAGTTCTTAATCACATAAAAAATGTTGAGCAAACAATTCGAGGAGAGAGACTTTTGAAAAAGTCTAATAAAGAGAGATTTGAACCACTTGCATCTAGGGGGAAGCTTAATAGATATACACAATATATATATATGATAGAGGTGAGCTTGTTAGGTTGTTGACAAATTTTGGTTTTACCATATATTGCAACTGAAAATTATGGATTGGCTCCAACTCCTAAACAAAAAAAACATTAACATTATCTACAACTGCATTACATCAAGATTTAGGATATATATATATATGATAGAGGTGAGCTTGTTAGGTTGTTGACAAATTTTGGTTTTACCATATATTGCAACTGAAAATTATGGATTGGCTCCAACTCCTAAACAAAAAAAACATTAACATTATCTACAACTGCATTACATCAAGATTTAGGATATATATATATATATTTTTTTTTTGGGATTAATCAATGTTATAGGGGACGGAAGGCGAAGTTGATGAGTAGCCCAGAGAGAAATTTATGATTGATGGGTGAGATGAACTTGACACTAAAAATTACCCAAACTCAAAAGGTAGGGCAAGCCCAAAATCAAATTTCCAACGTTAAAGAAGTACAAATCAACTCAATAAGCTCGGCAATATTTTTTCCAAGAACGCGGCAATCTCAGGGACCTCGATAGTAAACCAAATGGCGATTCCACAATTTTGGGAAATGGACATGATAAGTAAGGCGGTATTGCACGACACCATGTGGCATGATCACTGGTGTCCACGAGCCCTCAAATCCATGTTCACAAGCCTTGAAATCCATGATCGCATTATCTTAATTCATGACCACATGTTCCTTACAGAGGTCTCTAATCATGTGCCGCGCACATGCCTTTGTCACATGCAAATCCCATGGTTTCTCTGTAGATGTTACCACGGACCGTCGCACGCATAATCAAGCTCCAAGGTGGTCTGCCATATGGAGATATTATCCTAATATGTTGCTCATTGATAATAAGATTTGATTGCTTAATTGTCAATTAATCCACCCGTTGCTTTCGGTTGCTTAATGAGCCCCATCTACACACACCATCGGATCAAATTGCAATCTTCTTTTTCTGATTTTATTGATCACCATTTCTAGTCAGTCCGGCAAGCATCTAGAATCTCGACTCGTTCAAAGTTTGCAACTCGTCCATTCAATTGTCCCTCATCTAAATTTGGTCATTTAGGTCACCGTTTTTTCCCGTCTCCCGACAAAAGATGTTTGCTACTTGTCGAACTTTTCAAACGACTAAAATTTTTGTAGAAGGACAAAGCTGGCGTAGGATTGTTAGGCTATTTCGCTCATTTTGATCTATAGTAGATGTAATGTATATTTTTTTATTGCACCGTCTGTCCTATATTCATTTTGATCTCGGTCGTTCTTTTGATATTATGCACATTAAAGAAAATTGGCAAATTTACTCCAAATAATATCAGAATATCTATAATTCCAATTTGAGTCGACCTACAGAGCCTATAAATAGACCCCTTCATCAGCCGTTACATACAACACAATCCAAAGCTCAAAGGAACTTTAAAATTCTCTTCACGGCGAAGCCCTCTGTCCCTCGATTTCGATGTCCCGCGATCCTTCTCCTTTCAGCGTTGCTCCAGTGTTGCTCCAGTGTTGCTCCAGCCTTCCTCCAATGTTCCTCGGCGTCCTTGTAGTCTGTCCAAGCTCCAATAGCCTGCCTAAGCACCGCCATTTGTCGTTAAACCTCCGTCGGGATCCGTAGGGTCTTCGAGGCCTTCTACCAAATCCAGCAGCACCTCCGTGTTGCCTCACAGCCCTGCCCTGCTTGTCACCTAGAACCGCCACCTGTTGCTGTCCACATCGAGAATCACCGCCGATCTCCGAAGCTCCACTGATGACCCCTTCTTGCATCAACGGTCTTGGAGTTTGTGCCACCTCCCTGCCGTGAGCACTCCTCGGGTGTCCTTTGGTTAGTCCAAAACAAGGTAAGATTTTTAATTGCATGAACAATAATTTTAGTTTTATGTCAGCACTTGATTGCATAATCTATAACCGTTGAACCTTAGGTTATTTTCATTTCCCTTGCATTGTATAAAATAGTAAACATTACATTAACTGGGGCATCGGAGTTTTGAGCCGAAAGGCCAGACCCTCAATTATAATATCGACACATTGCATATGGTAATTTGCATCAAGAATTAATCTCTGCATCATAATGTCGAAATTAATTAATTGTTGCATATCTTTGATAGATATTGATGATTCTTGAATGATATTGTATAATTTCCAAGAGCATTAATGAATAATGATAATTCTTGAAGTTATTCGTCGTTAGTGCATTTTCATCAGATAGTTTGCGATTTCATAGATTTTGTGATTTTGTAGGATATTCATATATATTGCACATTTTAGGTTATATTCACGTTTTGTAATTTAGGATTTCATATATGTGATGCTTTAGAAATCATGTAATAGTTTAGGTATACATGATATCATGCATGATTAGGAATTGATGCGTGTTTATTTACAAGTCAATTTAGGTCATCATGTAGGTTTAGGGCAATTTTCTTTTCTTAATTGATAAAGAAAATCCAAAAAACATTTTATTAACAAATCATATTGATTGAAAAAATTACCAAAAAGCTCTAAGCCTAAACTTATATTGCACTTATATCAATTCAGTCCTAAACTTTCAATTGCGCCATTTTTTTTTAAAACCTTTTGACAATTTGTTAATATAGTCCTTTTGGCCAATTATGACCAAAAACTGCTATCATGGTAATACACTTGGCATTGATCGTCCTATGAGTTGCACCAACACTAACATGGATAACTTTTTAGACTTTTTCTATTTTTATCTTTTTTGTTTTTCCCCCTTTCACTAGTTTTTTCTTTCCTTTTCGCAAGTGACCAGTCTCAAAAGTGGTAGTCCACCAGGCAATTGGCCAGCCCTCTCCAGGCATCGTCGGTGGCCGGCCATCACCTGCGAAAAAAAGAAGGAAAAAAGAAAAACAAATTAGAATTTCTTTGAAAATTGTTCACGTTAGTGTCGATATGCCACATAGAATGATTGATGTTGACTAGAACGTCATGTTAATATTTTCCAATCAAAATTGGCTAGAAGAACTACATTGGTAAATTTAAAAAGTTTAGGATTGCATAAGTGCAATAAGTTTAGAACTTTTTTGGTAATTTTCCCCGTGTTAATTCATTAAAGTATATAATTAATTATTGATTAGTTCTATGATGTTTGTGTTGCCTAATACATGTCATATAGTTAGCTTCAGGGATTAATCTAGTTAACATCTCATAGAGATTGCATTTAATTAATGCATGTTCAATGTCATCGCACATAGTTTAATATTTATTAGGTTTGTCATGTAATGATTTAATTGATGCGTGTCATTTAGCAATTCAATTGATGCACGCACATAGTGTTAGGACATATATGGAGTTTTAGGGATTTATTTCATATTCATCATGTTAAGTATATGAGAAAATACCCAAAAGATTAGTTTAGGTGAATACGGATTAATTTTGATAAATATATGTTCATGCACAGTCGTACATTGCATTTCACGCATGTCACATGGTTCGATATATGCGCCATATTTTCATCTGTTTGTCTTTTGAGTTGTAGCTTGCAGAATGTCATCGTGAAGGATGTTTATGAGGTTTTTACTGTGTTTGTTCATGCAAATCAAGTTCTTTCATTTTTTTCACAATTTATTTACTGTTTTAATTATTGAGTGTTACTTAAATGTCTACATACCAGGTGATCTCATTCATGTGTTAGTGGCATAAGATAAAAACCAATCAAGACTTTATGCATAAACATTTTCAAAAAAAAAAAAAAAAATACTAAAATGGCATTAGCTTAATCTAACGTAACAAAGTCCCCATATTCTAAATATCTAGTTTGCAAAAGTAAGATAGACTCATGTCTTATTTGGGTGTCTAATTGACCGAGGATGATGATTAATGGTGGCTTCAAAAGGTAAGTTTACTAATGAGAAGTAATTGGACCTCAAATTGTGGTTGATATGGGCTAAGGAGAAGGCCCCATTTGGTTCAACTTTCCCAATAGGCTTTGAGCCTCTAAAGCCCATTTGGGAAAATATTAGGCATTTGGCAAGCATTTTTGGAAGTCCATTGGTCAAATGTCAGCATTGGGAATGCTGAAAGCCCAAAGCAAGTCTGGACTTGCTTTGAGAATTTGGCATTTTGGGAATACAAATATACTTCATTTGTTATTCACTTGTTAACTCCTTTTTTTTTTTTTTTTTTTTTTTTTTTTTTTTTTTTGTGGTCATTCATCTTCTCCATAGCTACCGGAGGCCGGTCAATTGCCAACAGTCAGATTTGGCCGCCGGATACCTCGCTTGAGGTCGCGTCGCTTGGGATCGCGTGGCCCAAACAATGTTGCATGGGTTCACACAGCCCAAGTAGTATTGCTTGAGGTCACAATTACAGGTGACGCCGCCTAAATCATGCGAACCTAGCGACACCGCCCAAGCGATGGCTGAGATCGCATCTCAGGCCACCTCACCTTAGGTTCACATGACCTCAAGCATCTAGATTTGGCTGTTTGACAGTTGTTGGGCGAGTGGCCGGTGGCTAACCTACACCGGATTTAATTTCAGACTTAAAAAATAATAATAATAACAAAAGCGCTTTATAAATGTGGATTTTACCAAACGTCATTTATACTAAAGCTAGTTTTCAGTGCTATTTGAAGTTACAATTCACCAAATAGTGTAGCATTTCGGAAAATTCCTTTGCCCCAAAGGTATTTGTATTTTCCCAAAACCATTTCCCCAAAACCGAATCAAACGGGCCATTTGAACTCATGCTCGATGTAGGCATCATCTCTTTATTGAATACATGTTTGTGCCTATCTAGCAAGCTATTAGCTTTCTCTTATTGGTTCACCTCGAGAAAGGTTGCAACATAGGTGAATTGGCAAGTGGACCTCCACATTATAGACACATATGGAAAGGCCTGCCTAGGAGAAAGTAATATTTTCATTTGAGAGAAATCTAAGACTATGGACACAAAAATAGAAGTCTATAGTGTCCTCCTCAATAGTATAAAGAGCAATCTAACACTTGAAACACCCCTAATTAAAACGGTCTATCAAAGCTTGCAAGTTTCCCATGCAAAAACATGTCCACAAAGGATTTAATATGTGCAAAATATGACCATTGCATATCACTCATAGTCCAAAAACACCAAGATGCTCTTTCGACGTTCAATATCTTCAAAGATGCATTATTCTTCACGTAATTTTTAAAGCGAGTCAAAAACACCTGCTAACAGGATAGAAATACAAAGTACACTCCCCGACATAGCTGAACTCTATTAGTCAAACTTCAACAACGGCGACCTTTACGACATGCCGGCAAACATGTTCGAATAAGTTTTTGTACCGTCATGATGACTTTTAACAGCCTTCTAACCGTAGAATAATGAAACTTGCTCTGACATTGGCACGAGCACATGCAGGGAGGCCTGTCTACGTCCACGCTGGTGCTGCTACGCGATGAGAATGCAATGACCTAAGCTTTGCGGGTTCTGTGGAAGTGGTACCTGGCTGTTTCTCTTTATTTCTGGATTTTTCTAGGTTTAAAAAAGCCTTACTTTAGCTGGCTGTTTCTCTTTATTTCTGGATTTTTCTGGAAGTGGTGCCTGGCTGTTTCTCTTTATTTCTGGATTTTTCTAGGTTTAAAAAAGCCTTACTTTAGCTCGTTCAGTCTAATCATACATGTGGCTCTCTTTTGTTCTGGCGACCATCACATGAGAGACCGTAAACGAGTCGAGCGGGCTCGAGCCAAAAAGCTTTAATGGCTTCTTCCAAACGAGGCTGAAATTTGGCTGCGTGCAGTTTCGTTGCGATTCGTGCAGGGATTTGACGCCGTGGCTACGAGCATGTGCTGCGTTATAATACAACCCACGGGAGAGGCCTATCTGGTGGTCAGAACTCGGGGCCCCATTTGACATTCAGTGGTACTCACATTCGCATTAAATCTAAGGAAAAAATAAAGGAAAAATAAGTGTTACTCAGGGCCCCATTTGACATTCAGTGTTACTCACATTCGCATTAAATCTAAGGAAAAAAAGAAAGGAAAACAAGTGAAAATAAATAAATAAATAAGAGAAGTTCACATATAAGCTTGCTTGCCAAAGAAAAGATTGGGCCACGAATTGACTAAAATGTCCTGGGACTTTAAAAAGGCTAACACAGAAACCTAGAACCTCACTCTCTCTCCCTCCTCCCCTTTTGTCTCTGGCTCTATTGCTGCTTGCTTTGCCACCATCATAGCAGAAGCGTAAGGCAAATCTTAAACTTGTTATAATGGTTATAGACCTATTTTTAATCTATATTTGATTGGTTAAGTTATTATATATGTTAGTTATTTAGTATATGGATTATAAATTAATTTAAAATGGTAAACCCCAAAATAATGTGTTAAATTGGACTATAACTTACTTAGACCTAACCCACCTCTATAATTGTCTTCACTCTCTCTCGCTTTATAAATAGGTTTAGGATTGTAAAGCCCAAGATAATATGAGTGTTAAATAGTTCTACAACTTACGTAGATTTAACCCGCCTTAATGACTCTTTTTCATCTTCACTCCGTGTTCTCACCTCAGTTTGGATATGAGTTTTCTTAGATTGGATAAATATGAAAGTGTTTTAGCAATATGGGTAGAGATGGGTATGGATTGGATCGGATGTGGATCACAAAAATTGTATTACACGGAAACAAGTTAAATGTTAATTTAGATCAAGCCAATTTTGACCCAATCCAAACTTGACCTGATTCACTCATTTGATGGGTTTAGCAAATCCTAATGCACATGTGATGGTGTAGGGGTGAAGGCCACCATTCGCTCCTCCTAGGACCATTACTGGCCTTGATTCAAAATATGGAATTTGTACATCGCAATTAAGCATTTAGCCGCTTGGTTAAATTCTTGAGAGCCTATATGAAAAGATTGTATTGATGCCGTACTAGGAGGAACCCATTGATATAAGAAACTAGCCCACTTCCAAGTTCTAGTTCTAGAATGGATGGGTTCACCCAAATCCTAGGTAACTTTGCAATGTGGTCATGTGGCATGTTATTGTTAAGTCAGCTAGTTGAGATTTTAATACGAGATCCTAGTAATAATAAGTAAGTGCAATTAACTATTGTTTTACTTTATTAGTACGTCTATGATGGCGTGCGATTAAGACGCACCGTTTCGTGTTGATATGTTATGATAAAGACACTTTTTGAAAGTGTATGAGGGAAGTCATATAAATAACTTCAAAAGATAACCGTTGGGTCTATCTGTAAGAAACAACCTTAAAAAAGAAACTGTTCTCTCTTCTTCTCCTCCTTCCATCAAAGAAAAAAAAGGCATTCCATTACCTATTTGAGAAGACAATTGGGCATTAACGTTGTGGAAATTGGATGTTTTCCTTGTGATTGCATTCAAACCATCATGAAGTCATATTGTTCATCGTTTACTTGTAATTCAACATTCATTCCAAGGTAAATTGTTCATTGCGCATCAAAGAGGTTAGTCGTTTCTTCCGTCAACTTTCTTCCAACATTGGTATTAGAGCCTATGTTATGATTTCTATCTTGTTTTTCCATCAAATTTTCTCGTTTGCTATTTGATACGAGGATCAAAAGAATGAACTTCACATCGTTTGGATGTTCATTGCTTGAAAATTGCAACATGAATCGTAAAAAACAAATTGAAGCGAAAAATGAGTTTGGAGGTCATGTGCACCCATATGGTTTTGGCCAATTTTCGAAATTTTTTTTGGTCAAAATCAATTTCTGAATATATAGGATGAAAGTACTCCTCGAGACGAGTTGAACGACGAGTTGAACGCTGTTGGAAGATGCCGGACACGCCCACACGTGCGGCCTGAAGCCATGGCGCATGGGCACCAAGTGTGCATTGGCGAAGCAACACGTGCTAACATCATCGACGATGTCAACCCACGGTCGGTAATCGTTGGATGATGTCACCTACCGGCAGTAGTTGGCTGATCAACGACTGACCAGTGGTTCGACTCGACTCGACTGAAGACCCTAACTGGTTGATTGATCAACTGGTCCGACCAGTTAACTAATCCAACAGTTAGACCGGTTAGACCGGTCGGATTGGCTAGGAGCTGTATTAGCTTGTTGGCCCGTGCGCCACACGTACCGTAAACTTAGGTGATGTGTGTGGGTGTGTGGAAGGTCCGATCAGCACGTGGTCGGTGGCGTTTGGTTCAAATGTATGTGCTCTACATTGTCGTATAGTAATTTTACATGTTTGAGGTTTTTAAATGTATAAAAATGTGTATAGAATCCTAAGTATGTATATTTTTAGGAAATTAGTGCACTATTTATTCTTTTTAACCTGTATTTTTTTTTTTTTATGGTTTTGGAAATATAGAAGTTAACCTACATGAAAATGATCAGATATATTTTGTGTAGAGCTTGGTTCGATGATAGCATGTTTATAGTTTAATATGCTTCCAATTTCTTGGTTTCAAGCATACTTGAATAATGGTTAGAAATCCTTGATTTTTCATTACGTGTCGAATTATGGTTTTTTATTATAGTTATTGCATGATTGTTTTTTTTTTCTTTTTTTCTATGTTTGTTCACATCATGCTATGTCTTTTGTGTTGATAGAAAAATGTGAAAATTACATGAGGTCATGTAATTATTTTTCCAGTGGGGTTCGTAGGTTAGTAGAATTTGAAGGAGTTCTCACCTAGAACTTAAAATTTGCACAAATTAAACTAGTAAATGATAATAAAACAATTGTGCATAGAAGCTGATTGGGAACATAATGAACTTTTGTTTTTGTGTCTTTATCATTAATTTAGTTTGTCTTTGTTGCAAATTAAATACGTGTATTACTCTGAAAATGTGCTAGTATTGATTTTGCGTTTATTATGTTAATGTGTTATAATAATTGATTATGATTTCAACATCCAAAACAACTGTGGTTGACCTTAATAAGGGAGATAATCTAAACCGTGGCATTAAAAGGTTTAGTACATCCTTAAGGAGTAAAAGGTTTTGGAAACCCTCAACCACACCATGGATGAGTCTGAGCATAGAACTTTAACTCAGCACAAGAGAGATTAAGAAGTTTATCAAGTTTGGAAAAAGAAAAATAGAATTGATCGCATCACGTTGCTGAGTTATATACAATATGATTTCATATGTGAGTTTGAAAGTTATGATAAAGCTCAGACAATGTGAATTGCCTTGAAAGATAAGTTTGGAGATACGTCTACCACTAAATTGAAGAGACTCACTATCAAGTTTGACACATATCGAAAATGCCAAAATGTAATGATGAGACAGTATTTTCGGGAGATGTCAAATATGATTCATGAGCTGAAGTCAGCAGGTCACTCCCTTACTGATGAATAATAAGTTCAAGCCGTTATAAGGTCTTATCCTGATAGTTTGGAGCATATGAAAATTAACATGATGCACAATGAGAATATTGTCATTTTTGACGATATAGCGTGTTATTTGGAATTAAAGGATGAGTATCCAGAGGTTGCGGGATCCTCTACCCATGCTTATATTGCTAAATCAAGTTCACGTAAAACTTCAAGCCTCAAGCGCAAAATGAATCATCGATTCAACAATAAAGGAAATGAGACTGATCAGGCACCTAAGAGGACTAAGACCTTCTAACGCAACAAGTGTGGTGGGAAGAATGACAAGGCCAAGATGAAGTATTGCAATTGTGGCAAGATGGATTACTTTGCTCGTGAAAGCACTGAGTTGAAAGAGGTACCCTATTACTCTATTACTTTAAGTAATGTTTACTAAATCTGTAGACTAGAGACTGAGAAGCATTTGTAGAGTATCATTGGATATAGCCTAGAAGAAGATAGGTATATGTTGAAAATGACTCAAGAGTTGAAGTGAAGAGTATCGGCACATGTAAATTAATTTTACATGGTGATCGAAGTCTATTCCTACATGATGTTCTCTATGCTCTAGATATTCGACGGAACTTGGTTTTCGTAATTGTTCTTCTTAGCATGGTAATTTTGTTGACATTTTGTTTGGAACAATTTATTATGGTTATAGTTATGTATTGAATGGTTTTATGGGGTTAAACATTGATTATGATGTACAATGTTAATGTTAACGGTTGTTTTTCTTCAATTGCATCTTCTAGTAATGTTGAGATTGATAGAAGTTTTCTTGGCATGCTAAAGTAGGTCACATTAGCTAGAAAATGCCTTTTAGGGTCACTTGTTAATGTTGATCTACCCGTATGTGAACATTGTTTAGTGGGAAAAGTAATTAGAAAATTATTCGATGAAAGAACTAGAGCCGAACTTCTATTGCAACTCATACATTTTGACATTTATGATCCATTAAACATGGGGGTGAGGCATAGAGTATCATATTTCATCACTTTTATAGATGATTTCATGCATTTCAATTATGTCTTTCTGATATCTCATAAGTCAAAAGCATTAGACTACTTTAGATGACATATATCGTTAGTAGAAAATCAGTTGAACAAAACAATAAAGACATTAAGAACCGATTGTTGATATAAGTATCTATCTGAGCAATTCAAGACTCTTTGTGATGAAAATGGAATTGTATAACAATTGACTATTCATAATACTTCGCAACAAAATGGGGTTGCTGAGAGAAGGAATAGAACCATATTAGAAATGGTTAGGTCTTATGATAGTACAAGCAAATCTACATATCTTGTATTGAGGAGATGCATTATTGACTGCTGCTTATATACTTAACCTTGTACCCTCAAAATTAATCACTTACACCCCTTATGAATTGTGGACTAGTAGAATACCAGACTCAGGTAATCTATGTTCTTGGGAGTGTGCAGCTTATGTTCATGATTCTTCTCATAAATATGACAAATTAGGCCATAGATGGAAGAAATGTATCTTTATAAGATATCTTGAACACTTCAAAGAGTACATGTTGATAGGTGAACAAGTTGATGGAAGTATGACCGAAATAGAGTCACGAGATGTCACCTTTTTAGAGAACAATTTTTTTAAGAACTTCCAATTATATTAGATGGAAGATTATGATATCATACCCACTAATGTTGTTGAGGTAACTAATGTTGTAGAGGGAAATTAAGATTTACCTCAACATATAAGACCTAGTGGGAGTGTTCCATTGTTTGGCGAACTGAATTCAAGAGAGGTTCAATTATGTAAATGTAATCGTAAAAGTATTCTTCGTCATCGTTTTGAGATTGAAGGAGAAGTATTTATGATTGCTCCGTAAGATGATGCCGAGCCTAAGACTGTTCAAGAGGTTCTCTCATCCTCTAATAAAAAAGAATGAAGAAAAGTTTTGAAGGATGAGATTGAGTTAATGAGGGCAAACCATGACTGGGACTTGGTTCTACCATCTAATTGTAAGACTATTGGAAATAAATAAGTTTTTAAGATTAGACAAAAGGCAAATGGATCCATTAAAAAATATAAGATTCGTCTTGTGGTAAAATGTTATACTCAATAATAAGGTATAGACTATGAAGAAACATTTTTACGAGTTGTAAGATTTGCCTCAATATGCCTTATCATAGCTATCGTTACACATTTGGACCTAGAATTACATCAAATGAATATAAAGACGGCATTTTTTATTAGAGAACTAGATGAAGAAATCTATATTAAACAACTTATAGATTTCATAGCTAAAGGTCAAGAGCATAAAGTTTGCAAGCCATATTAATTAAGGAAACTCCTTACTTTATCATAAGAGTCTTATATAGTGAAGATTCTTGAGCATTTCAATACGTAGCATTGTAATCATATTGATATCCCTGTCATGCAAGGTAAAGGCCTAAATACTAAAATATATCCTAAGACTCTATAAGAAAATAAAGAAATGTAAATTGTTCCTTACGCTAGTGCAGTCAAAAGTTTAATATATGCTATGGTGTGTACTCGACCCAACATATGTTATGCCATGAGGTTGGTGAGCAGATATTAATTAAATCATGATCGTTTATAGAAAGCAATAAAGAGAATCCTGAGATACTTAAAATGCACCATGGACTATCAACTTTGTTACTAAGAGAATGATTTACGCCTATTAAGCTATTCATATGCTAATTAGGGAGGAGATCTAAGTGTAAATCGATTTCTGAATGATGAAGGTGCAATTTCTTGGAATAACAAGAAATAGACATGTACAACATTGTCTACGATGGAAGCATAATTTATTGCATGCTTTGTCGTAGTGTAAGAAGTAATATGGCTAAAATATTTCTTTGAAAATTTAGTCATTGTCACCGAGGTTTCAAGACTAATAATAGTTTCTTGTGATAGTCAAACAACCATTGCCTATGTGAAAAATCCCAAGTATCATGGAAGAACGAAATACATTAATATAAAAAACAACTTCATAAGAGATATAATAGTGTAGAAAGAAATGATCCTTCAATACATTTCAACTAATAGAATGATTGTTAATCCATTTACAAATGCTATTTCTAGAGACGTATTCTTGACCCATAGGATATCTCTAGAGTTACGTAGAATGTGATATATCATTGGTTTATGTATATATAAATATATGTATTGTACTCTTTACCAAATATATATATATATAATGTACTTGTTTGTTTTTAGTGACTTGATATTTTATTAATAAGTATAAATCCATTATGAGACTAGTATAAACACACATATATTATTGAAAAGTATGTAAGCAGGTAATGATTGGCTCACTCACACGAGTAATCACCTCAAGTGTTATAGTTAGCATGTTAAGATGAGACATTATGTACAAATAATTGCTAAATAGCAAGTTTAGTATATAAAATAATATGTCACCTTGATTGGAGTCAAGATGAGATCTGTGATTTGTACATAATAAGACTAAACATGATAGCCCCATAATCATGTATGCATGAAAGATGTCGAATGTGATTACTTAATTGGACGCTATAGAAAGTAAGCTAATATAACACTCGAGTTAAACTTGAGTACGTGATAAGCACGTGACTATGTTTAGGTTAAGATCCATATACTGGATATATTTAATAAATGACATACATTTTTATAGAAATATAAATCCACTATAACATGTAATTCATACTACATGTGCATTGTACGACTGATAAATGAAGGTGAGTGAAATTATCTCTATTTACTTATTGTGTGAGTTATTGAGGTAATTTATAATTTATCTCATTTTGTACTCTATGTTACTTCTGACTATGTTTTCGAAGTGAAAGATCAATATTGCTACTTTATCATGTTACTGGCGGTTATGAATAGATATGACTTTATGAGACGTGTCTAAGAAAGCAATTATTTTGAAATGGAGAGAGACATGAATGCGAAGAAAGATTATTGTTATTTTACAACTATCGCATGTATTTATTGGTCAATTAATTATATCGCTTTTTGTGATTTGGGATATAATTGTAAATACGTCGTGTTATGAAAATAATTAACCTTTAAGGGATGTGTATACTTGGATTGATATAGCAAAATATGTCTAGAACACTGTGAAACATTAATTGTTTATTTTTTTTTAGGGTTGTAGCCATTATGTCATCTCTAACAGGTTCATAATTTGAGCTCCCAAGTGCAAGTGTACTTACTGGTCGTAGGGCTTTCTTGCCAATATGAATTGTTTCTAAAGTTGATTAATGTTGAATGCATTATATTCTTGATAGAGCGCTGTCAAGCTCATCATGTCCGAGAAGGAGATGTTGTACTTTATTAGTATGTTCATGATGGAGTGCGATTAAGATGTACCGTTTCGTCTTGATATGTTATGATGAAAAGACACATTTTGAAAAGGGTATGAGAAAAGTTATATAAATAACTTTATAACATAACCATTGGGTCTATTGGTAAGAAAGAAAGTCTAAAGAGAAACTATTCTCTCTTCTTCTCCTCTTTTCATCAAAGAAAAAAAAAAGCATTTCATTACTCATTTGAGAAGACAATCGGCATTAATGCTATGGAAATTGGATGTTTTTCTTGTGAATGTATTCAAACCATCGTGAAGTCATATTATTTGTCGTTCACTCGTAATTTATACGTTCCAGGGTAAATTGTTCATTGAACATCAAAAAGGTTAGTCATTTCTTACGCCGACTTTCTTCCAACAACTATCATCAAATACTCTTTCCAATTATATTAGAAGACTAGGCCTTGAAGAATATCATGATATTTACAATGATTTTAACTTTTAATTGATTAGGTATTATCCTTTGCTTTCAAATATTAAAAAGTCATGAGTTGAAGAGACTATTTGATATAATCTTTCTAGTAATAGTTTCAGTCATGAGAAAGGGCTCTTGCAATTTTTGAGGATTGGCAAGCAATCAATTTTGAGGTATTGTGGCTTTGAAGTGTGGATCGCCAAACATACTAATTTCAATGTCACAAGCACAATATAGCTACAATTCAACCGCTCCTATATCAAATAGGCTTGAAAACAAAAGTAGTGATAGCTGCCAGCAAAGAAACTCACTTTTCCTATGGAGGCATTCAATTATGAAATAACATTAAGATACAAATTTGACCCGTAAAATAGATATATGCATAAAGTCTACTTGAATATTTAAATGACCATTTATAATGTTCATGCTTTAGCTCAATTTATCAAATTCGTTATGGTATTTTCCAGCAATGGTTATACGTTCTTCGGGTGTTGATTTCAAGCAGGGGATGTCCTAAACTCCAATCTTTCGTGGCCCACTGAAATGCAGGTCTTGGTTTTAGCATTTAATATTGATGGGACTGGGACCAGATGAAGGAGACAGAGGCTTTCACTGGGCTGCTTTACCGTTTAATAAAATGGGCCTTGCGTACCTGCTACAGGTTCCCTTCTAGGAACAGTTTGTTTCAAGGAATTACGAGGAAAAACTTAATACATGCAGATATTCGAGAGTTCTTTGATCAACACTAATCAGTCCATCAATTCTGTTACCGGGTATGGTAAAAATATTAAAGTATGATATACGCTCATTCATATTTAATCCTTGAGTTAGACATAGATGTTGGGTTAAGCAATTTATTTCGACCTAATCACATAAAGAAAACTCAATCTAACCAACAGATTATCTTGATACCCACAAACCACCAAAAAAAATAAATTATTATGTGTACCATATAGTCATTCAACCTAATGTTTCATCATATGAGATTCCCTTTCAGCAAATTTATGAGAACACGTGATGTTCTCGTGGACCATACTTAAACCAACATTCGAAGCTGATCAAAGCACGGGCAAGAGATTGGCTGTCTTGCGTTTGTTTGCATTTCTTTTCTCTATTTTTGAACACTTTTTTTGTTTTTTTGTTCCTGGGAACAAAAAAAGAACAGAAACGCGTTTGTATACATTTTTGTTCCAAAATTATTTTTTTGTTAGAAACACATCGGAATAGAAACAAGAAACAAAAAAAAAAGTTGTTTCTTGTTTCTAAAACAAAATTTAGAAACACTTTTTTTTTTTTTTTTCTTCTTTTTTTTTCGTGGCCGGTCGCCGGCCTCGGCCATGGCCGGCGACCAGCCGTCGAGGGCCGGCAACCTCGCCGGAGCGTCGTCGGCCCCCGGCGAGGCCGAGCATCGTCGCCCTTGGTGAGGCTCGGCCTCGCCTTGGTTGGGTGAGCTCGATCTCGCCCGATTCGGCGAGGTCGAGCTCACCCAGACGCGGGCGAGGCTCGGCCTGCTGGGCCACCGCCAAGTCGGGCGTCGCTGGCGGTGGCCCGGCGATGCTAAGCCTCGCCCAGCTACGGCGACGCTCGGCCTCGACAGGGGCCGGCGAGCCTCGCCATGGCTTGGCAAGGCCACCAGCCCTCGTCGGCCGGTCACCGGCCATGGCCGAGGCCGGTGACCGGCCAAAAGAAGAAAAAAGAAGAAAGAAAAAAGAAGAAAGAAAAAATAAAAAATAAAAAAAGGAAAAATAAATAAGAAAATAAGAAAGAAAATAGAAAAAATAAAATAAAAATATTAAAAAATTAAAAGAAATAAAAAAAATTATACAAATTTACCAAACGTGTTTCTATTCTTTTTATATTTTTGGAATAGATTTACCATACACGTTTTTTTGTTCAAAAATTATTCCTTGGAACAGAAATACTTTTTTCTATTTCTATTTCCTGGAACAATTTTTAAACAAAAATGTTACCAAACGCACCATTAGTAGTCAAAAGTGACGCATGGAGCAGTTCAACTGCTGACATCTTATGAACAATCAATTACGTTGCCAATGTGATATACGTAATTAATTGAATCTGTTAAGAGCATAATACGACTTCATATTCATAATTCAACTTCATGTTATGATCGTAATTTTCTTTTGGTTGATTAGTAAATAATAGGATATCCCTTGGCTAATTATCTCACACGCCATTCAACTTCCTTTTTAAATTCTTTTATGGGAATTTTGAAGAATGAATTAAATGGGTCTGGCTTATGAGAGAGTCAATGATGCTTAGTATCGACTAAGACAAATCTTAGACCACTAGAAACAAATCCATGAATTTTGAGACACTCTTTCACTTCTCCATTCGAATGTTGCACTCCAGGAGTAATGTGAGTAGCTTGTGTTGAGACGTTGCCCCGGCATCCCATTACAGAAATAAAGGCTGATGACACACAAAAAAAAAGGTCTGCTGCGAAAAAGAAACGAAATGCCTAAAGGGTCTGAAATTTAACACTAAATCGTTTCAGACACAATAAATGAAAAAAAGAAAAGAAAGAAAGAAAGAAAGGGAAATAAAGACCACTCAATAGACTTCATGCACCAGCGCGTCTGTTCCAAACTGTTGCTAAGGGTGCGTTTAGTTACCATTTTATTTTTGTGAATAATTTTTGCTTATAAATAGTTTTTTCTAATTATGTTATTTGGACAAGTTTCTAAACATTTGAAAATATTTAGTAACTATCCAAAATCTTTATTCTTAAAATAAAAATGTCTTTGGTACAATTCTCGAATTATTTTGAGGATTGTCGGCCCTTGGCGAGGTCGAGCCTCATTATGGCTAGGCAAGGCTTGCCAAGGTAGGGTGAGGCCAATCTTGTGGTGGCTAGGCGAGGGTTAGCCTCGCCCAACCACTGGGGAGGCTCGACCTCACTGGGGGTTAGCGAGGGTTCGGCAAGATTGTTAGACCTTGTCTAGCAAATTGCTAGCCGTTGCCATGGCTAGCAACTAGCTAGGAGAAGAAGAAGAAGAAGAGAAAAAGAAAGAAAAGAAAAAGAAGAAGAAGAAGATTTGAGCTTGATTCTAGAGTGATTCCCAACAATAAAGAAGTAACATTTTTTTTACTTCTTAATTTTGTTCCAAATCGATTTTCGAGAACAAAAGTGTTACTAAACAAATTTTTGTTCTTTTTCTATTTTATGGAACAAAAGAGTAGAATCGGACATTATTTGATATGTTAAACTTATGCTCTTACACCATGGGTAAGAATAATAAAGAATTAAATAACACCTCATCTAACAACATAAATATTTAGAATGGTTGGTAGTAATCAGATCCTCAATTTCATTGGTACAATGGTTGACATTTATAAAGGGATCAATAAAGGCACCGAGCAAGACAAAGGATTCTTGTCCATCTGACCATTTTCAAAGCAAGAGACAGGCAAAGCGAATGTGGCATGCCAGCAGTAGTAAGGCATTGAGGTAAACGAGCCACCATTTGACATCAAAAACTTGGTATGCAACTATATTTGGATCATTGCGAGCTCGGCAGCTAAGGTACATTAGCTTTGTCAATGTTTATGGGGCCATTTGAGACATTACACATGCTCTGCCTTACTTGCTTCCGTGGGGGAACGAAAGACAGTCGTGATCATGTTAGGACAAGTCCATTCTGTCTTTTAAACTTAACAAGCACTCAACATTCTAACTATTACGTGACAACCCACATAATCATATGTGAACAAAATTGTAGGGTCTGACTACCCAGCCCTACCTAGATTCGCCACCATTTTGATTAGTAATTTGGGTTTCTCTCTCCTATTTGCCTATTTGCCATGACAAGAGGGTCCTCGTGAAGCAATACATCAAACTTTTCGAGTGCATAAGCTTCTCTCTTTGCCATTGTAAAATGACTCTCTAGTAGATAATTGTCCTTAGGATCAAGTTAAATAATAAATTAGCAATAGACAATTTGTCATAGGGCAATAACTTCCTTTATCCTCAATTGGCAAATTTTACTCCAACTATATTTTTCATTAACCAGTTATAAGTTATCAACATCGTAATCATGCAACTTTAACTAAATATGATTTGGGTGATGTGTTCATTTCTAATCCAGCAATCAAAACTAATAATGATTAGAGAAAATTTCTTTGAACCAATGACGTAGGAAAGCATGATTCTTTATGATAGGCCTCCATAACATTTAAGCCATGCTTAATTAGTAAATTGGATTACTTACCATGACCAATTACATTAATTGTAATTCTTCTGTCTCCATTATGATTTGGTCTAATTACCCTAATTGACCAAAACATCCCTTGTCTCTAAGAAATTTATAGCAAAGTCAAAAGGACCCCAACCCCTTCTCCTTTTAACCACTCTCTCTATCCCTCCATCTCTCTCTCCACCATCATATGGCTAACCTTCCGGCAAGCCACGCCACGCCACACGACAATTGCCATAAGTCACAACTTGCGGCTATCGCCCATCGCCGTGGCGCCAGTCAATTCTCGGTCGGCCACAATAGTCACGAGCACCACATTGAATGGTGGCCCCAACTTCAGGAAAACTTAGATCCAAGGTCGCTTAAGCCTGAGCATCTCAGGTTGCAACCTCGCATCCAAGGTTTCGACCCCATGCACTCACTCGCGGGTGCGCATGAAGAGAGAGAGAGGGAGGGGTATACTAAAAGGAGAAAGGTGGGGAAAATATTTTTTAGTTAGTAAAAATTACCTATAGTCACTACACTCCAGACAACTGAAAATGATTCCATGGAGCACTAATCCGCCCAATGTTATTACTTCGTATAAGCTCCTATTCGTGGATTCCTCATCATTAGTACCAAACTAGGCCTAAAATTTTGGATTTGGGGTATATTTTCCCCATTTTTTTGTTACGGGTAATGTTTTTCATCCATCCATCATAAGTCATGATACCATGAAAGCTTAACTAAAATGATTTTTAAGATGATATTTTCCAATAGATTATCTAAATACAAAAAGGAATATTTTAGGAACTTGAAGTGTCACAAACTTACGGTTGGGTTTATTGCTTTATGAATAACATTATTATCTTTCGCCATGGTTACCTACGATCCTACCTAAAATAAATGTCAGTAAACTAATAAAATAATGAACCACTGGGGGTTCGCCCCAGTGGCCACCCTTCCAACATGGAAGGGGGAGGTGAGAGGTTCAAATCCCCACCTCCTCAGGGGGGATGGGGGTAGAGACGCGTAAGTTTCGAGAGTGGGTTGCGACTCCCGCGCTGCGAAGAGCGGGCGCAAGAGTGCTGCAGTGAGTGTAGAGTAGGAATAGAGTAGGACTGAAAAAAAAAAAAAAAAACTAATAAAATAATGAACCTCCAATTAATGCATCTCTCGGACTACCAGTCAATTGTATTCAAATCATGAGCTTTGGCCAGTAAATATTTAATTCTCTCTCGAGATATATACATATATGCCGTGCTCGTTGTCTACATACTAAATTTAAGTAATGATTAGTGTGCAAAATTATGCTGTTTGCCCTAGTTGGGAAGTATTAAACCAACCATCCAAGCTTCACACTTTCATATCCATCCTCAAGTCCAGCAGACCAACTTGTTGACTGGAGCACCCATGTCTACATTCTCAGCGACAGAACATAACAACATACTGCCGACCGGTCGTCAACTTGTGGGAGGCCTTTATGATTACACACTAATTCCAGTCAAAGCTAGACTTTATCTACAACAATTACCCACACACTTTTCTCCACGTCATATGTATGATTCTTCTTTTCCAGTGACCACAGTTCGCAATGAAAATTTCTCAAGCTTCCTTCAATGGTATATCTTTTCTTGGGATTGGCTCCAGTTAAAACTAACTCTGCCCATATAAGTAGTGCATAATTAAGGGCTCAGATTGTCGAATCTGAAATTGTGCCATTCGTGAACGGCAGGTTGTGATAGAACGTTTCCACCAGTAGGATTCATGACGTCAATGTGTGGTTTCCTTATCAGGAGGTCCCCCACCATGTCACTTCGAATAAGGTGGCCGACATTGCTGTCATCGGCCTCAAGACTATGAGAACACGCCACTGCAAGTGATGTGAATATCGTGTTCTTAAGTGATGTGGTGTGTACCCAAAACGCCAAAGCCATTGAATTGAGTGGACTCCACATAATTTGACTGCTAGCTAGGATGAATTAGATGCACATGCATTATCATCTTAGCTTGAGATGAGACTGTATAGATTTAGTTTACGGTTAAACATAACCAACCATCGTGCGGAAACTATATGGACCATGTGCTCTTTAGTGGGTCATGTAGATACGTGTAGTGTGATTGGTTCGATATAATAGACTGAGTTTATGCAATTTTCATCCCCAAGCCAAACAGAGAAAATGTTACAAAGTGGCCCTTTGCTGGTTAAGTGTTGTTAATTGTGCTTTGAAAATGTTAATATTTCTATTTCAATTGTTACTTTTTTAAAGGGTTAATACCATTAAAAAAAACCATCTATGATAAATTTAAGAGTTAATACCTTGAAAAACCCAAAACCGGTACACTTGTGACAAATTTAGCCCAAACTATTTTTTTGACCATGAAAAACCCCAAACTGCTAAATTTGTCATAAATTTACCCCGATTGACTATAAAAAACCATAAACTGGTACATTTATGACAAATTTACCCCAAACTAAAATATTCGACTGCAAAAAACCATAAACTGGTAAATTTGTGACAAATATACCCTATGCTAAATTAGATTAATACCACAAAAAAATTATAAAAACTGTAAACTGTGACAAATAGAGCGTAAAATCCTAAATTGGTATATCGGTTAACTGTCACGTGTTATTTAACTTAATAATTTGAAAATAAAATTTAACGAAAACTAACATAGGGTAAATTTGTCACAAGCGTACTAGTTTTGGGTAAATTTGTCAAAGGTATACAAGTTTGGGGTTTTTGGTGGTCAAAAAATAGTTTGGGGTAAATTTGTCATAAGTGTACCAGTTTAGGGTTTTTCAAGGTATTAACCCTAAATTTAACCCATACTAATTTTTTAACATCCAAAAACTATAACCGGTATACTCGTGACAAGTTTATCCTTCGTTAATTTTCATTAAATTTTGTCATCATATTACCGAGTTGGATGATACGTGACAATTGACGAGTATATTAATTTGAGGTTTTATTGTTCATTTGTCCTAGGTGTACCAATTTATAATTTTTCATGGTATTAATTCAATTTCATAGGAACTAATATAGAGTAAATTTTACTTACCAAAAAAAAAAAAAAAAATAGAGAGTAAATTTGTTATAAATGTATCAATTTAAGGGTTTTTTAGTGGTAAAAAAAATTAATTAAATTTGTCACAAATATACCAGTCTGTGATTTTTCTTAATATTAAATCTTTTTTAAATATATATTTTAATATTTTTAAATGCTTTGATATGTATTTTTTAGTAATGGTCTTAATCTAGTACTTCTTTTGAACAAGACTCTGGTAATATTTATGCTCTAAAAGTGTTATAATAGAGCCTAGACTGAAGTTCAGATCAATGGTCATTCTAATAAGTTGAGTTGTACAAAGGATATATACTTTGAACTAGGGAATGCACAGTTAGTCTTAAACCTATTGTAAGGAAACTAATAGAGTCCTAGATCTTTTAATTTAGTAAATGTAGTCCTACATTTTGTTTTGGGAAAGCCCATATCAAATTCTCTCAACCAAGTCTCTCCCGATTTATTTGACATGATAATCCAATCATCACCAATCGTCCACATGTAAGGCATGATGTGTACTCTTTCCAACGAAGTGATGTCGCTTTTGCTTAGATAAGTGGTGTCATTTCTTGTTCTTGCATAATACACAAATGTCAGCCTCAAAATTCCCGAATCCCCAAATCAAATCCCTCATGAGGAAATTAAAAGTATTGTAGTTGAGGAAGGTGTTGTGGATGAACAACCTGAGTATGTCATGAGAGTGAACAGATTAGTGGATGAGGTGGATGACACTAAAGGGATAGTGCGCTAATGGATGCTAAGGTGATGATTGTTCATGCTAGTTTAGTTAATGAGGGATTAGTTTAGCATGTAAATGATTTAGATAATGATGATGTAGTTGATGAGCATGAGGAGATAGTAGATGAGGTTGGCTTGGAGGGTGCTCAAGTTATAATAGATAATTTGGATTTAAGGCTAAGCAATGTGGAGATTGAGTAGGAAACTAAAGACACCGAGTTGCAATTTGATGCAATGATTCTTCAGTAATGATGGTGATGATTAGTAGCTAGTAAAGGTAAGGAAGAAGATCAGAGGGTTCTACAAGACAACCAAATAGGATAGGGTTACAGGGAATCATTTGTGAGAGAACCATCTAATCCCCAATAATCTGAACTAAAGTCATCTAATCCTCGAAATCTAATGTGAATAATGATGTTGCTGCTTAAGTTACATACCATACAGCATACTATGAACCAAATGGAGATGAAAGTTTGGGATTTGTTGGAGGAGAAAAACATGTTACACGAATGAAAAGTTGGTTTATTAAGTATGATCCTAATACTACAGTACGAGTATTTATTATCTCTTTGGTGTTTGATAATAAAAGGCCATTCAAAGATGCTACACAAGAGTACTTAGTGGCTGGGTAGAGAGTGATCAAACTTATAAATAATGAAAGAACTTTCGTAGAGCAAAATGTGATAATGAACATTGTCATTGAAACCCTGGTAGAGCAAAATGTGATGATAAAAATTGTTATTGAAGGATTTTTGGAGGTATTGATGCTAGGACTGGATCACTTCATGTAAAGACCTATTAGGAAGAACATACTTGTAGCATTAGTTTCACAATTAAGAGGGTTATAGGTTCTTAGTTGGCCAATGCTATCCTAATACTGTCAGAGCAATGTCAAATATCTTACTGACATATACTTTATCAGAGATTAGTAGTCTCAGTGAGAATAGGAGGCTAAACCGATGGCCTTCAAAGTTTTGACAGGAAACTATAGGAAGGAGTTTGCAAAGATGTGGAGTATGCGAATGAATTCAAGCAGAGGAACCTTAGGAGTTCGTTACTTTCTGAGCTATTGTTTGACAAAATTGTAAATCCCTTTTGATGCATGTGAACGAGGCTCATTTCTAGACGTAAGAAAGTTGTGGGTTTGGATGGTTGTTTCTTAAAAAAATTTTGTAAAGAAGAAACCTCGTGTGCTATTGAAATGATGCACATGATCAGATGTTCCTTATAACTTGGGGTTGTCATCAAAGGTGAGATTAAATACTAATGGCATTGGTTCTCGATGCGTTCAATGAGGGACCTCCACATTATCGACACATAAAATTTTAGGTCTAAATAAGTGATAACCATATTCATTTTTGTTTACTTTTATGCCTCTTAAATGATCGACAACGTCTTTGGTTTTGGTAAGGACTCTTACCATTTATGATTGAGTTGTTGCCTAAAGCCAAGCTTTATACACCTCTGTACAGTCACGCTCCAAACCTCGTGTGCTATTGAAATGATGCACATGATCAGATGTTCCTTATAACTTGGGGTTGTCATCAAAGGTGAGATTAAATACTGATGGCATTGGTTCTCGATGCGTTCAATGAGGGACCTCCACATTATCGACACATGAAATTTTAGGTCTAAATAAGTGATAACCATATTCATTTTTGTTTACTTTTATGCCTCTTAAATGATCGACAACGTCTTTGGTTTTGGTAAGGACTCTTACCATTTATGATTGAGTTGTTGCCTCAAGCCAAGCTTTATACACCTCTGTACAGTCACGCTCCAAACCTCCGAGCGCGCAAACATCCCTTAACGGTCGATTAGTAGGAACGTCCTAGAATGCATCGCCGACCCATTCTTTTTGTCTTTAGATTAAACGCAAGCGTAAGTACTTATAAAACAATATCCAGTCAATCACAAAAAATAGGGATAGCATAGACAAAGCAAACATTCCCAAAAGCAGCTCTTTTATTTATAAATTGTTAATCCTATGACGTTTAATAATTGTAAGCCTTTCTATGACCACTTCCTGCCAACAATCTCAAAAACTTATAGGGTCAGGGTTTACTAAACTTGACTAACGATGAGACTAGCCAAAAGTGACGCCGGGCACACATGTCTTGGTCCATCGAGGCCCCAAACCACATGCGATGATTCTCCATATTACATGCCTGAAAACATTTAAACAACGAGGGGTAAGATAAAAATTTCAGTGAGTCAACGACTTATACCTTGATTAGGACACTAATTTGTCTCGAATGTGGCTTAAACATGCAGCATTATATTAACAACAGATCAATAGGAAAGCGACACCCACATTTCCCTAACTATAAACATGATAAGATAATTCAACCTGATGACAAATATCAAAGTCGTTAAATAACCTGTAGGCATCCTTCATTCATCTTGGCACACCTTTACGCGATAACAATTACTATGTGCCAAAAGCAATGCATCAAGCATAACAAATAATTAGAACACTTCTCATGTATATCCATGCGCATTGCATTCATACATGTTCTAATTAGTACAACTTCTTGGGCCACGGCCAACACAAGAGTTGACAATCTTCCAACATGATCAGGTATCGTCCCGCTCTATCAAGCACAACATCATTCCGTGTATTCATACGTATTAGGACGGCATTTCATTGGAGCATCTGTTTGGCCTCAACCCCGACTCAGCACCTAGACCTCCACTGGGCATCCAATAAAATTGGACATCGTTTCGCATATTCATATGCATCAAGATGGAACCGTTATCCCACATAATCATATGCATCAGGGCCATTATGTGACCACATAAGCTTTCAATAACCACTCAAGTCAATTCTTATCTTCTGACTTAGTTAATGCAAATAGGGTTTGCGCTCAAACCACAAATTTCGGAAATTTTTACACTTAAAATTGCAGTAAAATAATTGCACGTGATCACGTACTTAAAATCAACCTGCCAAATATTGCACACCTTCCTTTTAAAACCCCATTGCCCCATTTAACATATAAAATACGGCGTCCAAACATGACACCTCAAACTTTGCCATTTTTTTGCCAATAAAACCCTCTTTTAGGTGTATAAATTAAACATTCAATATCACGGCATAACAAGTTCAAACAATATGAAATATGCAAAATCCACCCAATAAATCAAGCATAACATTTTACTTAACGATTAATTAGTCATTAATAGGACTAATCGTGATTAGTTAAGCTAATTGTCCTTAAATTAAGATTGATTTCAATTAGCCTTAATCTAATCTATCCTTAACCACGATTAACACTAAACCATGATCAACTAACACTAACCACAATTATCCCTAAACTAAACTTAACCAAAACACAATTAACTTCCTAATCAAGGATTAGAAATTAACTCATAGTTTTTTCGACAACGATGAGCTCACGGCGATGAAAACGCGGGTCTCACAGTGCGAATGGCAGCACCATGGCACGACTCAGTGAACTTTGAGGCTCACAGCCTCTTTGGCTTGGGTGGCTTGGCTGGGCAGTGGTGACGATGGCTTGCGATCACTTGGGGATGGTGGTGGCGGCATGGACAATGGTGGTGATGAGCGGTGGCAAGTGGTGGTTCAATGGTGGTAGTTGCTTGGTGATGGGGCTTGGACAAGGTTGGTGGCTTGATGGCTCGAAAGACAATGCAAGGGACGGTGCATGAGCAGTGGTGGCAGTGATGGACGACTAGGACAGGCGGTGAAAATGGTAGTAGCAAATGGTGATGGTGATGAAAAAGAAATGAAGAAGAAGAAGAACACGAAGAAGAGGAAGAAGAAGAAGACCAAGATAGAACAAAAGGGAGAGATGGGTTACTAGTGGCTTCGGCTGCATGGGGAAATGGAGAGGGGGAAGAGAGAGCATGGGGAAATGGAGAGGGGGAAGAGAGAGAGGGAAAGAGATATATGTAAGATTTTCCCCAAAATCCTCCTTAATTCCTTCTCCTCCATCCATTCTCTTATTTTGTCTTTTTGTCCATAAGTGCTAGGCTTCTAAAAGGGGCGTTTTGGGCATTTCACAACTTTTTAGCCCAAATTTTCAATTTTACCCTTGGGCCCATTTGCTTGAATGGGCTTGGTGAGCTTGGTGGGCTTGGCTTGGCCCACTTGGGCCTTCATGGCCAAACAACATGGGCGCAAGGCCTATTTGGTGGTTAGAACTCGAGGTCCCATTTGATGTTCATAATAAATAAGAGAAATTCACGTATAAGCTTGCTTGCCAAAGAAAAGATTGGGGTCTCAAATTGACTAAAATGTCCTCAAACTTTAGAATGATTGACATAGAAACCTAGAACCTCATTCTCTCTCCCTTCTCCCCTTTTGTCTTTGGCTTATGCTGCTTCTCACTTCACCATCATCATCATTTGCAAAAGCCTGAGGCAAATCCTAAACTTTGGAACGATTGACATAGAAACCTAGAACCTCATTCTCTCTCCCTTCTCCCCTTCTGTCTCTGGCCTCTGTTTCTTCTCACTTCACCATATCATCATTTGCAAAAGCCTAAGGCAAATCCTAGACTCTTCAAAAACCCATTCTTAATCAATATTTGATGGGTTGGGTTATTGTATGGGTTAGTTATATTCAGTAAATGGGTTATAAATGGATTTTGAATGATAAAGCCCAAAATAATACATGTATTAAATGGAATCACAACTTACTTAGACATAACCCATCTCTACGACTCTCTTCACTCTCTCTTGCCCTATAAATATATTTAGACTGGTAGAACCCAAAATAATATTGGTCTTAAATGAGACAACAACTTACTTAGACTTAAGTCACATTAATGACTCTTTTTTCATTCTCTATCAGCCTCACTCAATTTCATATTCGCTCACTCCGTGCTCTTGCCTTAGTTTGGGTATAATTTTTCTTAAATTGGATTAAATATGGAATTTTTTTAATAATATAAATATAGGTTGGCATGGTATAGGTCGGGTATTGGTCAGGTATGGGTCACTAATTTGTATTACATGAAAATAAGTTAAATGGGTTAATTTGGGTCAAACCATTTTTTACCTGACCCAAACTCAATCCGATCCACTCATTGGACAGATCCAAATGCACATTTGATGGTATAGGGTGAAGGCCACCACTTGTAATTCGCATATCGCAATTAAGCATTAAACCACTTTGATTAAATTCTTGAGACCACACGGAAAGATTGTACTAAAAACTTACTTTGAATAACCCGTTGATATAAGAAACTAGCCCACTTCCAAGTTCTTGTTCTAGAATCGATAGGTTCACCAAAATCCCAAGTAACATTTGCAACGTGTTCATGTGGCATTTTATTGTTAAGTCAGCTAGTTGAAATTTTAATAGGAGATCCTAGTAATAACAAGCAATCGCCGTTATTTATCTCCGAATACTCTTACCAATTATATTAGAAGACTAGTTCTCGAAGAATATTGGGATATTTGCAATGGTTTACTTTTAATTGATTATGTAATATCTTTCGCTTTATAATTTTAAAAAGCCATGAGTTGAAGAGGCCGTTTGATATAATCCTTCCGTAATAGTTTCAATTATGAGAAAGGGCTCTTGCAATTTATGAGGTGATTGGCAAGCAATCAATTTTGTGGTATTATGGCTTTGAAGTGTGGATCGCCAAACATACAAGTTTCAACGTCACAAGCACAATATAGCTGTAATTCAATCGCTCCTATACCAAATAGGCTCAAAGACAGAAGTAGTAATGGCTGCCAGCAAATAAAAATTCACTTTTTTTAAGGAAGCATTCAATTACGAAATAATATTAAGATAGAAAATTTGACTTGTAGAATAGATAATTGCAAATATAACAAAGTCCGCTCGACAATTTAAATGACCATTTATGATGTTCATAGTTTAACTCAATCTATTATATTAGTTATGGTATTTTCCAGATTTGGTTATATGTTCTTCGGATGTTGATTTTACACGGGATGTTCGTTCTAAACTCTAACCTTTTGTGGCCCACTGAAATGCCGGTTTAGCTTTTAGCATCTGATATTGATGGGACTGGGACCAGATGAAAGAGAGGCCTTCACTGGGCTGCTGTACCTTTTAATAAAATGGGCCTTGCGTACCTTCTGCCGGTTCCCTTCTACGAACAGTTTGTTTTAAGGAGTACCGGGATTAAACTTAATATATGCTCTTACAATAAAAGGAAAAACTTAATACATGCATATATTCCTGATGAACACTAACCAGTCCATCAATTCTGTTACCGGGTATGGTAAAAATATAAAAGAGTATGATATAAGCTTATTCATAATAAATCCTTGAGTTAGAAGTAATTGTTGGGTTAAGCAATTTATTTCAACCTAGTCACGTAAAGAAAACTCAATCTAACAAAGAGATAGTCTTGATACCCACATATCACAATATATATATATATATATATATATATATATATATATATATATTTATTTATTTATTTATTTATATTGTGTACCTTATAGTTATTCAACCTATTGTTTCATCATAAAAGATTTGCTTTCAGCAAATTTATGAGAGCATGTGATGTTCTCTTAGACCATAAAACCAACATGAGAAGTTGATCAAACCATGGGCAAGAGACTGGCTGTCTTTTAAGTGTATCAGTAGTCAAAAGTGACGCATGGAGCACTTCAACAATTGACATCTTATGAAGGAGAATTTTTAAATAAGAGCCTGTAATGGTCTCAATTTTTCAAATAAGGGCTAATAATACTCTTATTTTCTCAAATAAGGATTTGGAGTGTTCTCATTTTTTTAAATAATGGCTTAAAGTTGACCTTATTTTAAATAAGAATTGAAAGTAGCCATGTCAATATATATATAAAGACTGACCTCACTAGCTAGTTAAGAGTATTTCTAACATTTATAGTTTTTTTTTTTTTTTTTTTTTTGTGAAAAAGACTAAAACTTAAAAATATATATATATATATATAGGCGGAGGGTTGGCGACACCCATCCCCTCATTTAGCAAGGGCTGACGCCCAAACCTAAGGAAGGGCTACAACCCTCATCAATGGTTGACAAGGGTCACAGGTGACCCCACTGGCAATGGCTGACACCCCATCAGCGATAGGGCAACAGCCACAGGTGAGGGTGGGTTGCGAGTCCTCTTGCCTATATTGTTTCTTCTTCTTCCTTTAAAAAAAAAAAGTTTTAGCCTTTTTTTCTCTTTTGAGTTTTTTTTTTCGGAAGAAAATATAGAAAGGAAAAATGAAAGAAAAAAAAAAGTAAAGGATGAAAATGCCTTTCACTAGCCGATAAGGTTAGGCCCTCTTTGAGATTAATGTGACAATTTCAAACCCTTATTTGAAATAAGATCTACTTCAGGTCTTTATTAAAGAAAATGAGAGCACTTTAAACTCTTATTTGTAATTTCCCCTCTTATGAACAATCAATTACATAGCCTATATATATATAATCAATTGAATATGTCAATAGCATAATTCAACATCATGTTATGAATGTAATTTTTTTGGGGTTGATCAGTTAATGATAGGATACCCCTTCACTAATAATCTCACTCATCACTCAACTCTCTTCTTTTTTATTAGAATTTGATGAATGAATTATCCCAATGAACAAAAATTAAATGAGTATGGCTATGAGATTCTATTCAATCATGCAATCTCAATCATGCTCAGTATCGATTGAAACAAATCTTGGAACACTATAGAAAAACCAATGAAGTTTTGATAAAAGAACTATAAAGACATTCTTTCATTCTCCATTCAAATATTGCATTCCAGTATTCATGTGTCACGTGTCGATCGATCTTGCGTTTCCTAACTTGTGCAGCCTTAGGATTTCTCCCAAGCAGTCTTTCTCACACTCGACTCAAAAGGATATTTAAAGAGAGAACTTCTAGAGAGAGAAGCTCTAGATTTGTATTTCAATTGTCAATGAGTTTTTTACAATGAGAAGGAGGAGACCCCTATATATACAAGTATAGAATAAACCATATTCGTAAATCTCTTTTTGATATAACGGTGGAGATCGTATCTCCCCAACTGTCATTCATCCACATTTATAACATACTTGTACATTTACTGTATCGTCCGCCCCCAGGGGTATTTTAGAACACTCGAGAAAACCCTAAGACTTAGGAATATCGGTTGAGGGTTGCTTGTTCCATGGATAGGTCATGGTCATTGTGTAAAACCCTCTTGGATCATCCATTTCGTCGAGCCGTGACATTCTCCCCCACCTAATCAAGTGACATCCTCGTTGTGTCTTCGACATGGAAGGTATCGATTCGCTTCTTGAACTGCCAAAGAGCATCTATAGGTTCCCAACTAGCTTCACTCTCCGGAAGGCCCTTCCATCGGATTAGATACTTGTTTTGGCACACAATATTGCTTCTATATGACTTGATCCACCATTACGCATTCAATTTCTCGACGAGGTTTTTGCTCCAAGTGGTGCTCACTGCAATTCACCTCGATTTAGATCTTACTCATCTACATGGAAAGGTCTAAGCATACTCGCGTGAAAGACCATATGTACCTTTAGTTTTGGTAGCAACTCCAACTTGTATACAACCTTCCCGACCCGTTACAGCACACGAATGGCCCCTCGTAGCGACGGATCGACCATTTGTGCATGTTCTTGTATCAGAGAACCGCATGTCGCTTGGCCAATACTAAGTCCTCGATCTGGAACTCCACATATCGCCACTTCTTGTCGGCCCACTTCTTCATGTGCTTGCAGGCCTTGAGTAAACATGCCCACGCCAAGTCCGCTTGCTCTTGCCAATCCTTGGCGAACTTGTTTGCAGGTGAGCTATTCCCCTGATAGCCCGAGGTAATTGCGTTTGGATTTTATGGTTGTCCGATCACGATCTCAAACAGACTTTGACCGATGGATTTGCTCCGCTACAAGTTGTAAGAGAACTCGGTTACATCGATCAACTTTGCCCAATTCGCTTGCATTGTGCTCACGTAGTGTCGGAGATAAGTCTCCAAGAGTGCATTAACCCGCTCTATCTGACCATCAATTTAGGGATGTAGGTTCATAGAGAAGTTCAACTCCGACCCCAGCAGCTTGAAGAACTTGGACCAAAAACACCCCGTGAATCGAGGATCACGATCACTCACAATCGTTTGTGGAACTCCCTAGTACTCGACCACATGTTTCATGAATAACTTGGCCGCCTTCTTGATTGGAAAATCCTTCATTGTAGGCACGAATGTCGCATCCTTGGAAAACCAGTCCATCATGACCATGAAAGTCCAACACCCTTCGGACTTCGACAAGTTCACGATAAAATCCATGGAGACACTTTCCCATGGATGTGTTGGGATGGGAAGTGACTTTAGGAGCCTTGGCAACGATCGTTGTTCAAGCTTGTCTTGCTAACATACAAACGAATTTTCATATAGGCTTCAACATCATCCCACATCTGAGGCTAGTAATGTTCATCTTCAACGAAGGCCAATGTGCAGTGGATCCATGGGTGGTCTGTCCACTTGGAATCATGGCACTCGTGCAATATTTCTTTCATCAGCTTCCCATAGAATGGCACGTACAATTGTCGCTCCTTGGTGTAAAGAAGATCATTTTCACACAAGAATTGTTGGGTCTTGGCCTCTTACGTGTATTTGATGAGGGCTTGAGCCCTTTGATCGTGATTGAGCCCCTCCTGATGCAGTTGATCCATCAGCAACTCAATCGACTCACCGTGCTTGCAAGCTCCATCTTCCGACTAAGTGCGTCGATCACAGAGTTAGCCTTCCCCGGCTTGTATTCCAACACGTAGTCAAATTCTGCTAGAAAATCCTGCCATCAAGCTTGTTTCGAACTCAGCTTCTTTTGAGTTTGAAAGTAGCTCATGGCCATGTTGTCCATCCCCATGACGAACTTCAAACCCAAGAGATAATGCCTCCATGTCCGAAGGCAATGGACCATCGTGGTCATCTCCTTCTCCTAAATAGTATACTAATGCTCGGGATCATTCAGCTTTTGAGACTCGAATGCCACCGAATGTCCATCCTGCATGAGAACACCACCGATAGCATAATCCAATACATCAGTCTCTACCTCGTAAGGCTTGGTGTAATTGGGTAATGCCAGCACCGGCTCCTCGGTCATGTCTTTCTTTAACTGATCAAATGCTTTTTTGCATTGGTTTGTCCACTTCCATGGCTTTTTCTTTTTTAGTATGTTTGTGAGTGGCATGGTGATGCTCAAATAGTTCCAAACGAAGGGCTGATAGTAGTTGGTGAGGCTAATGAATGACCTCAACTCCGTCACTTTCGTCAATGGCTTTCATTTGACAATTGCTCTGATTTTCGTCTTGTCCATCCATACTCATCCACCCCAACAATGTGCCTCAAGAATAGAACTTCCTTTCGAGCAAAGGCACATTTTTTGCGCTTGACGTATAAGTCATTCTTGTGCAAGACTTGGAAAACCTATTTTAGGTGCTCGATGTGCTCCTCAAGCGTCCGATTATATATGACAATATCATCAAGATAAACTACTACAAACCGATTCAGGAATGGGTGGAGTACCTTGTTCATGAGAGTGTAGAATGTAGCTGGAGCATTGGTTATGCGGAATGGTATGACGAGGAACTCGTATGATCCATATGCGTCATGCATGCAATTTTCGGCTCGTCTCATTCGACAATTCGAACTTGGTAGTAACCTAATTAGAGATCAAGCATGGTGAACCACTGAGCTCCAATAAGTTGATCGAAGAGGTCCCAATGAGTGGGATTAGGTACTTATTCTTGACAGTCAGCTTGTTCAGTGCTTGGCAGTCTATGCATATCTGGAGTGACCTATCATGCTTCTTCTACAATAAGACCGACATACCTAATGAAGCCTTGAACAACCAAATGTACCCCACATCAAGTGGCTTCTCCAGTTGTTTCCTCAGCTCTTCTAGTTTAGGGGGCGCCATGCGATACGGCACCATGGCAGGCGGTCAAGCGTCAAGCACTAGCTCGATCCGATAATCCACCTCATTTTGAGGCGGTAGCTTCTTAGGCAACTCAGAAGGCATTACATCCTTGAACGAGTCAAGAACTTGGATCACTTCTATTGGGATTTCACTCCCTTCGCCCTTGTTGTCCTTGGCCTTCAAGGCCGCTAGATGGTTACCTCACCCTTCCTTGCTCCCTTGGTAAGTTGCATTGCTGAGATTATCTTCCGATCATGGTCCGACTCACGATGGACTAGGATCATGCATTGGCACCTTTTATCCAACAAGCATATGCACTCGGCAAGGGGCAATATAATTGCATGGATTCTATTTAAGAATTTTATCCCAATGACAAAGTCATAGTCGTCAAAAGGAATTACCTCTAGAGTCTCCTTACTTTTCCATTGCTCGATTTGAAGCTCCATGTCCCTCGCGACACTAATGGTAAGGACCTTCTTGGAGTTTACAGTTTTGAGCCACCCAGCTATTTTTTCAACCCGAAGGTTGAGTTTCTTCATGACTTCTTCCGATATGAAGAGATCGGACGCCTTAGTGTCCACGAGCACACTCATCATGGTTTCTCCAATCTTCAAATCCATGGACATAAGTCACTTAGGCTCCTTCACCTTCTTGTACTTGATCATGTTGAGGATCTGCAACAAGCCTAGTCGCGACTCCTTTTTTGGTTCTTCTTCCTTGCAAAGGGCCGCCAATTTGACTCTATTCGGGCAATTTCACGCAAAATGTGGACCATTGCAAAAGAAACATTTGTAAGTACGTACCTTCTTTTGTCCTCCGCCGCTTGACTCTACGTGAGCTTTTTCGGGGGAACAATTGGTGGTTTGCCTCCATCCAGGCAATTAAATCTTCCTTGATCTCCCCCATCAATGGTCTTATCCTTCAAATGAGAGTCCGATTTATATGTGGAAGGCACCTTGTATTCAACGAGAGATTCGGCCATGGAGATGGCCATTGTCAGGTCTCCCACGTTGAACCACTTCAATTCTTGCTTGATTCATGACTTGAGGCCATTCAAGAATTGGTGGTATGCCTTAGTTTCACTCATTAAAGGGATTTGTGGCAGCAATTCCGAAAACCACTTCACATATTTGTGTACCCCGCTCTTTTGCTCTAGGTGCTTTAGCTCATCACAAGCATCCTCTCCACATAAGCGGGATAGTAGTTCCGTCGAAACTCTTCGCGAACCAACCCTAAGTCGTGATAGGATCTCCACAACTATCATCCAACTGACGATGACACTACAATAATTCATTATCAATTAAGTACATAGATGCAGTGTTTACTAGTAGTTGGTCATCACTGATTCCCATGGCTTGGAAGTACCGTTCTATGTACCATAGGAAGTTGTCCACGTCTTTCACCACCCATGAGCCTTTGAACTCCTTTGGCTTGGATACATCCGTTTGTGGACCGGCTTGCATGTTGATAAACCTACTCACGCATGCCGCTTCCGATTAAGCGAGCTTCCCCTTGAGCTTTGCTATCTCCGCGTGTATTACCGCCATCATGACCTTTAAGGACTCATCTCGTTATTGGAGTTCTTCCCTCAAGGTCTCCAACAACTCGTGTTGGAGTTCACCCTTGTTAGCCTTGAGCTCTTGTACCTCAGCCACAAGCTCTTCCCTTCCAGCCTCGCTCCATTAACGGTCTAGGTCAATTCATCAATCGATCCTTGGACTACGGTGACGAACATTTCTATCTTTGACATCGGATGCTCCAAATCCCCCATAGGATGCTTCAAACTCAAAACACCAAGGTTCTTTTTTCCCTTGGTAGCGCCCTTCTCAACATTCCTCCCACGATCATCACAGTCGTCTCCCATGACGAACGCCTCATCGGATTGTGGATCAACCATTGTGCTTGGAACGAACTTGCTCTGATTTCACTTGTCACAGGCTGATCGATTTAGCGTTCCCTAACCTGTGCAGCCTTAGGATTTCTCCCGAGCAACCTTTCTCACACTCGACTCGCACTCACAAGGATCTTTATAGAGAGAAACTCTAGAGAGAGAAGATCTGGATTTGTATTTCACTTGCGAATGAGTTTTTTACAATGAGGAGAAACTTTATTCGTAAATCTCTCTTTGATCTAACAGTGGAGATTGTATCTCCCCAACTACCATCTACCCCAATTTATTACATACTTGTACATTTACCATATCGTCTACCCTCAAGAGTATTCTAGAATGCTCGAGAAAATCCTAAGACTTAATGATACCGGTTGAGGGTTGCTCGTTTCACGGATAGGTCATGGCCTATGAAGCTCGGACACGCGCTCCGAGCTTCCGTGTCGTGTCCGACAAGTGTCGACATGTTCGACACGCTCGGACACATTGGGACATGCTTGGACACGCGTTGACCGTGTGTCAGACTTTTCGATATGGGGTCAACTTTTTCGACACGTTCTGACACGCGTATTCGAGAAAATATTGTTGAAGAAGACGATGGAGGGTGGAGATGAGAAATGAGGGCGAAGGAGCGAAGGCAACATCGTGACAGCGATGGAGGGCCTGCTGTGATGGAGGGTTGCTGACGAGGCTAAGGCTACAGTTACAAAGGAGGAAGGGCCAGAGGAGAGGCGGTGAGGAAAGAGAGTAGAGAGGATCGTGTGAGAAGGAGGAGGAGGTCGTGGTTAGCAGGTGATGGGGGGAGGGGGAAGAAAGGGAAAGAATCGGAGGAGGGGGGGGGGGGGAGGAGAAACAATGGGTGATGGGAAGGGTGGAAGAAAGGGGAAGAAATGAGGGGGGGGGGGGGGCCTGGGGGTTCGGGTGGCGTGGGGGTGGAGAGAGAAACAATAGGTGAGGTGACTAATGAGGGAGGGCCAAGGGGTGGGGGGTGGCGTGAGGGGAAGGGGGAAGAGAGAAATGATGACAGGTGGGGGGGGGGGGGGAAACGAGGGAAAAAAAATCAAAGGAGTGAAATGATAGCATAGCAACCTGAAAAGCTCAATGCACTGCAAAAGCGGGGCGTGTTCCCAACGCACCCTCCGTCCCAGTGCACTGCAAAAGACGAGAGTGAAATCCTCTTTGTCTTCTTTTTATCGAGAACAGGCGTGGAGGCCAAGATCGGGAAGTTCCCGATGCACTCCGAGAGAGAATCTCTCTCTCCTTCCTCTCACTAAAGTGAGTCCACCTGCCTCCTTAAATTTTATATTGAATTCAAGAAACAGCATTGAAGCCTCTCTCTCAACTTGTCTTTCATCATCACTCTCTCACCATCTGTCGCAAAACGACGAAATTGCACATGAAAGGAAAGAGGGCTGGCTGCCGTTTCGATGTGCGACTTCGGGGGTAGAGAGGAATGAGGGAGGGAAATAAATTTTGGGGAATAAGGGTTTGGGAAAAAAAAAAGGGAGGAAAATAATTTTTGGACGGCGATGTTATATTTTTTTTAAATAAATAAATTAGTAGAAAATAATTTTCAACAATGAAAATAATAAAATTTAAATAATGATAAATTTTAATTATTATAGAAGATCATAGATTTTTTAAATAAGTTAATTATGATTTTTTGTTAGTCATTAGTTTCATTTATAATTTTTTGTTAAAGTTAGAAATATGTTCCCAAATATGGATACACATTAACTATTAAATGTTTTTCAAATTTTCTATGAATACATTTATTAATATTATTACTGCAAATTCATTGTAAGCTCTTTTTTTATTATTTATTTATTTGTGAATTTGAATCAAATTAATTAAAAATAAAAATATTCATTTAATATATAATGTGTCTCAATGTGTCGGAATTCTCTATTTTTGAAAAATGACGTGTCGGCATGTCATGTCGTGTTGTATCGCGTGTCTGTACTAATTAGGTCATGGACATCATGTAGAACCCTCTTGGATCCTCCCTTTCTTCGGGTTGTGACACATGTGAGTAGCTTGGGTTGAGACATTGCCCCAGCATCCCGCCACATCAACGAAGGCTGACAATTTAAAAGTTTGCTAGGGAAAGAAAAGGAAATGCCCAAAGGGTCTAGATCAGAAGTGATAAATAAATAAATAAAAAGGGAGACGGAGCGGGGGAATCCGCTGGTTGAAGATCACTCGGCGGAGCTCATGCTCCAGTATGTCAGTTCCAAATTGTTGCTAATTGCTTTTTCTCGCTAATCACTCTCGAGCTAGCAATTTGAGGATGTGAATCAAGCAAACAATTCAAGAATGGCAATGGAGAGGGAAGGCTCACACACAATAACACTATGGTATGATATTTAAATAATTTATGCTCTGAGACAATGTGTTAAAAATAATTAAGTCTTAAATAATGTATTTATCTAATAGTTTAAACTTTTAAAATGGTTCATAGTGATTATATCCTCTATTACGTCGGTACAATGGTTGAGTTTTATCAAGACATCAATTGAGGCACTGAGTGAGATAGAAGATCTTTGTCTGTCTGATCATTTCCAACGCAAGAAACACGCAACGCAGAAATGACATGCTAGTTACAGTAAAGCATCGAGGTAAATGAGCTTCCGTTCGACAATGAAAACTTGGTATACAACTACCTTTTGATCATTGCGGGTTGGCGGGCTAAGGGTACAATAGCTTTGTCAACATTGCTGGACCCATTCGAGACATTACACATGCTTTGCCTTGCTTGCTTCCGCAAGGAACAAAAGACAGCCGTGATAATGTTAGGACAAGTCACATGTTTCTGTCTTTTAAACTAGACAACCATTGAGCATTCTGGCTACTATGTGACAACCCACACGATTAGATGTGAACAAAATTATGGTGCCATTTGGATGAGTAATTTTGGTTTATCTCTCCTCTTCACTTCTTTGCTATGACAAGAGTGTCCTCACGAAGCAATACATCAGACTTTTCGAGTGCATAAGCAATAGATAAATTAGCAATAGATAATTTATTATAGGGCGATAAACTTCCTTTATCCCTAATTGGAAAATTTTACTTCAACTATATCTTTCATTCGCCAGTTATAAGTTATCAACATCACAATCATACAACCTTAACTAAATATGATGTGGGTGATGTGTACGTTTCTAATCCATTAATCAAAACTTATAGTGATTAGAGAAAATTTCTTTGAACCAATGATGGAAGAAAACATACCCATAACATTTAAGCGACGTTTAATGGGTTTATTGGATTACTTACCAAAACCAATTACAATTATTGTAATTCCTGTGTCTCCATAATGATTTGGTCCAATTACCCTAGTTGATCAGAACATCCCTTTGCTTTAAGAAATTTTACCACAAAGCCAGAAGAACCCCAACCCCGAAAAAAAATAATTACAGAGACTAACCAAAACCATCGTAGCCATCAGATGTGTGAACTCAGCAGTGGCCGCCTCACCTGTTTATTATGCTTGAAAAATAATTACAGAGACTAACCAAAACCATCGTAGCCATCAGATGTGTGAACTCAGCAGTGGGACCCCTTGAACAATGATTAAAATGAAGAAGAAGAAGAACTACTGCCGCCTTACCTGTTTATTATGCTTGAAAAATAATTACAGAGACCAACTAAAACCATCGTAGCCATCAGATGTGTGAACTCAGCAGTGGGACCCCTTGAACAATGATTAAAATAATGTTGGTGTACATAAATTAAGTCTATGTAATAACTTTTCATCAAGCTCCTATTGACGATATGCCGTGTCATTCATTCAATTTGCCAAGTCATGTGTTTGATTTGTTACGTCATAATGAATCCCACTCATTTAATTTTCCCCATGAATGCCATGTCATTCAATTTTCCTAACTGCCCTGTCATAACCCTGTTTATGTCATATTATCATCCATAATTTTATGCATTACAATAAATCACATTCATTAATCTACTCACGCATTTCATTTCTTTAACGAAGTGCAAATGCACACGCACAAATGAAGACATGAAATTAAACGATTGACTATAGTAGTAACTAATAGTTTCACCGCTATATTACTTTATGACTTTTATTTTGCACCATAGTTGTCCACAATCTTGCCTAAAATAAATGTCAGTAAACTAATAATATAACGAACCTCCAATATATGTATCCCCGGGACTACCAGTCAATAATATTCAAATTGTGAGCTTTGGCCAGTAATTTTTTTTTATCTCTCTCTATGTATGTGTCTATATATATATATGTATATGTATATGTATATGTATATTGCCATGCTCGTTGGCTCCATAGTAAATCTAAGTCTTGATGAATGCGCAAAATTATGTTGTTTGCCTTAGTTGGAAGTATTAAACTAATCATCTGAGATTCACACTTTCATATCCATTCTCAGGTCCCGCAGACCAACTTGTTGACTGGAGCATACATGTCCCCATTCTCGGCGACAGAACATAACAACATAATGTCGACTGGTCGTCAACTTGTGGGACGTCTTTTTGATTGCTCACGAATTCCGTTCAAAACTAGACTTCGTCGACAACATTACCGCAAAACACCATTCTCCACATGATGTATATGATTCCTCTTCCCAGTGACCACACTTCACAATAAAAGATTCTTAAGGCTGCGTTTAGCTTCTTTCATTGGGATTCTTTCTTATTGGGATTGGCTCCAGTTAAAACTGACTCTGCCCTAAAAGCTGTGCATACTAAAGAGCTGATATTGTCGAATCCGCAAGCGTGCCATTCGTGAATGGCAGGTTGGGGTAGAAAATCTTCCACCGGTAGGATTCGTGATGTCAATGTGTGGTTTCCTAATCTGGAGGTCTCCACCATGTCACCTGGAATAAAGTGGCCGACATTACTGTCATCGGCCTCAGGACTATGAGAACATGCCATTGCAAGTGATGTGAATATCGTGTTCTCACATGGTGATAGTGTGTCCACGAAATGCCAAAGCCATTAAATCGCGTGAGCTCCACATGATTTGACTAGTAGCTAAGATGAAATGGATACGCATGTATTACCCTCTTACAAGGAAATGAGATTGTATAGACTTAGTTTATGGTCTATTTGATTAGTCACCGTGCATAAATTGTATGGAACTTGTGTTCTTTTGTGGGTCACGTGAGTTTTTGGAGTGTGATTGGCTTGATATGGTAGACCGAGTTTATGCAGTATTTTGGTCCCCAAGCCATGGAAGGAAAATATAAAGAGTTGCCTTGCGCTTGTTAAGGGTCATTAAACATGTTTTAAAAATGTTAATATCTATATTGTAAGAGTGTTACTTTCTCTTAACATATATTTTAAGTGCTTTGGTATGTATGTTTCCTATTTTCAGTGGTCATAATACGGTATCTCTGGGTACTTAAAAAAAAAAAAAAACCGCATGTTATCAAGGCTCTATTAGCAATTGCGCTTTAAAAATGTTGTAATAGAGATTGGACCAAAAAAAGTATCGCTTCTTATCAAGACTATAGCAATCTAAAATGATATAATTTGTCCAGCCACTACAATGTTTGTGAAAATCTATCCTAGAAAATTATTCTATGCATGTACAAGCTCAAATACACACACATCATTTTCGTTATAGAAACAAGAGATCAAATAATTTTTTTTTTTTTAAAATAAGGAAATAAATTATGCACTAGGTGTGACATATATCCACAAGAAGAACAAGATAGAATTGCACTATGAATCAAGCGATACAAGAAAAATTACAACCACACTGGAGTAACTCAGAAATTTTAGTGTTTCTCAACCTCCAATAACCTGCATAGTGTTTAGCTTTCAACATTCCTAGCAAAACAATCTCTCAATCTTACAAAGGAATTACACAAAATCTTCACACAAGATTTTCACAACTTCAAACACTCAATATGTAATTCAAAAGCACAAGTTCCTCTAGGATGCTCTTCACAAAGAAAACCCATTTCTTATATAGAAGAGAGTTTAATCTAAAATAAGGAACTTCAATTTAGAAAATCTCCTCTAACTAGGACATTTACTCAAAATAAGAAACCTACTTAAATTAGGAAAGTTTCCTCTTCATACACAAACTCAAGATGTAGTTTGTCACGCCTTGAACCCCGAGCATGCGAACATCCCACGATGGTTGATTAAATTGCAACGTCTTAGGATGCATTGCCGACCCATTCATTTTATCTTTTGATTAGATGCAAGCAAAAACATTTAATATAAACACCCAGTCAACCAATCCAATAACAGTGATAGTAAACACATCAACCATTCTAAAACAACACTTTAATTTATAAATTGTTAACCCTATGAAGTTTAATAATTACAAGTATTTCTACGGCCACTCCCTACTGATCATCTCAAAAACCTGTAGGGTCAATGTTAATTTAAACTTTACTAACGATGAGGTTGACCAGAAGTGACGCCAAGCACATCCGCATCTTGGTCCATCGAGACCCCAAACCACACGCGATAGTTCTTCATACTACAGGTCTGAAAATATTTAACAACAATGGGATGAGATATAAATCTCAGCGAGTTAACAGCTTAAGCTCCAAGTAGGACACAAATTCATCTCGGAGGTAGCCTAAACACGCACAACATACAAACTTACCACACCTTGGCACACCCCTACATATTAGTATATCACATATGCCAACACTAATGCAATAAACATAATTAATAATCAAAACACATAACTATCATGCATCAAGCATCCACACGGGTCCCGATTATAAGGTAAAATTTGTTTTGGCCCATCCCATACCATGCCTCACAGTTTTAGCCCATTAATGCAACACAATCATTCATGAGTGTTCCAATTATTACAACCCGTTGGACTACGGCTAACACATGAGTTGGCGATCTTCCAGCATGACTGGGCATCATCCTACTCCATCGGGCACGACATCGTCTAAAACTCTTGCCTAGACGGCATTTTATAAGGAGCATCAGTCCAGTCTCAACTGCGACTCAGCATCTAGACCCCCCGCCGGGCATCCAATAAAAATCGGGCATCATCCCCAAACTCTCGTCGGGTGACGAGTTCAATTAAGTGACCACACAAGTACACCAACACTCAAGCCAATTCTTATTTGCCATCAATTAGCCTAGTGTAAAAGAGTTCGTACTTAAATAACAAATCTCGAAAAATCTTCACATTTAAAATTCCGGTAAAATAATCACACGTGGTCACATACTTAAAATCAACCTACCAAACTTTGCATGCTTTCATTTTAAAACCACATTGCCCTATTTAGCATGTAAAACTCAGCATCCAAACACAACACCTCAAAGTTTGTCATTTTCATTATTTGAAAATAGCATTTAAACTCATGATTTGGGCAATCAACAACATGGCATTACAAACTCAAACGGTCATAATTATGCATAATTTCATCCAATAAATCAAGCATAAAATTCTATTTAACGGCTAAATTGTCTTTAATCTCCACTAAATGTGATTAATTAGCGCTAAACACAATTACTTAAGCTAATTGTGATTAATTTCACTAACCACGATTAATTACGACTAACTGTAGTTAAATAAAATAATTAAGATTAATTAAGCTAATTACAATTAATTAACATAACCACGCTTAATTAATCTAAATACGATTAATTAAACTAACTATCCTTAATTAGGACTAATCTATATTAGCCTTAATCTAATCCATCCTTAATCTTAGTTAGGGCTAAACTATCATTAAAGGCCACTAATTACCATTAGGCCTGAACTAAACTATCCCTAAACGCAATTAACTTCCTAATTGAAGAGTAGGAGTTAACTCACAGGTTTTTCGATGACGACGAGCTCGCGGCGACGAAGGCACAACGGTGTTGAGGCCACGGCATTCCCGGCTTGAATGGGAACATGAACGACTGTGACAAAGCCTCTTGAGACTCATGGCCACGAAGAGAGGGGGAGGTGTTTAGCTTGGTGGTTATGAACCAGCAGAGCAATGGCGATAGCGGACGGCGTGAGGGACAGCGATGGCAAAGATGGCGCGGCGGCGGTGACTCCTCAAAACCCACGGCCAAGCTTGGCTTGGCTTGGGCAGTGGTGCACTAGCGTGGAGATGGAGATAGTGGTGGATAGTGGTGTTCGGTGAGGTGGTGAGGATAGCAGCGGTGGCTTGAACGAGTGGCACAAACGTCACGGTGAGTGGCAATTTGCGGTGGTGGCGATGGTGAACAAGGGAAGAAGAAGAAGAAGAAGAAGAAGAAGAAGAAGGGGAGGGGGCTATGGTCACTTGAGGGAAAGAATGAAAGGAGGGGAGGAAAGAGAGAGAGAGATCCCAAGATTTTCCCAAAATCTTCGTCATTGCAAAACCAACACAATCCCCTAAAATCCTCTCATCCTTTCCTTTATTTCTTTTGTCTTCTAGTCAATAAATGCAAGGGCATTTTAGACTTTCCACACACTTTTTGTCCCCAAAATATCTTCTTAATTCCATTTTCCTTTAAAACTAAATTCTAGGCTCATAAATCACCATTTTGTCACTGAATCTGAGTTTTCCTTTACCAGTCTCCAATTTTCGTCTAATAATTCATTTTCCGAAAATTCTGAACTTGCCAATAATTCAAACGGACGATGAGGCGACATCCAACAAATTAGTTTTGAAACCCTCAAAATTTCGATACTCGAAATCGAATTAAATTTCATGGTTAAAAATCAATCAAATATGACTTTAGTACGACCTAAACTATCAAGTGGCTTTTAGCAGTTTTTGCACATTGGACCCATGGTTGATAATTTTTGATCCACGTTTGTGTCTCTTTGAATCATTGACAACCCTCAATTGTTATGTAATCGCACGGGTTCAATTATATACGTTAAGTACAAGATCAATAAAAAAAATCAATTTATTATCGTTCAACGCAAGTATCGTAATCGTGCGGAACCACCCATGAACCGACTACTTACTTTTGTTGAATTGATTTATATGCGTTCGCTAATTGACTTATAATAGCATTGTATTAACCTTTGTCGATCCTTATGATTGAGTGGTCAATCCTTGACAAAATTCTCTAGTCTTTCGCGTTTGAACCATTTTATGGTCTTACTCAATAGATTAGTTAATTTATGAGTGATCAGTGCGAAGTAAAATAACCATAAACGCATTGATGAAATAACCATTTCACATATTTCAAAATGGGGGCCAAATTTCGAAATATCACATAGTTTCAACAATCTCCACATTGGCTCGACGTTTGAGTCAAGTCACAATTGTTTTGTTAGAATGCTAACTCCATGCACCTTTAACTACTCCACGAGGATATTCTAACACAATCTCCTCAACCATAGATAAAGCAAACCTATTGCATCCATATTTATCAAGAGATTGAATATGCACATTGTTGAACTCAGCAACTATAACAACTGTTAAATTTATAGGCTTTATCTTGCTACAAGCACTATCTTTTTTTATTACTTTGCTAGTACCAGCTACCTTCAGAGTTTTTGGTCACAACTTCACCTTGAGCTGAACCCAGTTCAAATCAATATAAACATTGTTACCTAGAAATACCATAGGGTCGTCAAACATATCTTCTTTGTTGCTAACAAGTAACTTTAAATCCGGACACCCCAACTAATAACCACATTCACCTTGTACATTGTCTAGGAACATGCACTTTCTTACACTCCCATCGAGCTTACCATCACTAACTCAAACATAACATGAGCAACCCAATACTTTAAAAATAGAATAATGAGCTATGTTGCCTAACCACATTGCTTTGGGAGTCTGACATCCAATTGATGGAACCACTAAGCCTACATTATACGTAATACTACCTAAATTTACTACTATAAAAATATATAAAAGATCACTGGGCCATGTAGGTTCTCTATAATAATTATGACCCTACCTGTTAGCCAATTTTGCTATTAATATAGGATCAAGTAGCGTCATACTAAGCACATCGGCTAAGAATCTCCTAGCCATACCAGCACTAGAGAGCATTTTCTAGGCCTTCTCTAGCAATGTTATGCTCACCAAATTAATAACCTACTGTGGTCCATTGGCACTAGTGTTGTATCTCACTATGAATTCCTTCATGTACAATTCATTTAACAACTTTGAGAAAAACTCTATGTTAATGTCAATCTGCACATGCTTGATCATCTTCACATGCTCATTTCCTACCAAAGTACTTACTATAAGATCTTGACAATAGTATCAAACTTGTGCCTCAACACAAACACCTAGGTCTTTCTCTAGTGGTCATCTACAACTATTAGCATAAATTTGACACTCTTTCTTGAAGGAAATCGTGACAACTTGCAAACATTTAAGAAGATCGACTCTATAGTCTTTATGGTTTCTCTGGTAATCATGTTAAACTACATTTTCTACTATTTGCTTAAGTCACAACATCTTCTTGCATCTAGTTTCTCAACCATATAACCACTTAGTAGATTCCTTTCACTCAAAACCTTTCAACTTCTCTAGCCAATTTGTTACAAACACATATGCCAAAATTCAGACTCTCGAACAAATGCATCCAATGTCTCCATGGTGAAATCCATCATTATCTCGCATTTATGCTCATACAAGAGATTGTACTTGATTCCTCTCATAATCGCCAAGACACCTTGCACAACCTTTCAACCTTCAAACGACACCTTCTGAAGTACATCGACAACTAGCTAAATCCATACACTTAAGGAAATCATGTTCTTCTTCAACTTAGGAACACACCTCACTTTACTAACGACCAATTCCTATTTGGTGTGGCCCAATGAACAACCATAATCCATAATTTATCCATCAAACAATGAATAGTTCCAACTATTAGACAATGAGTACAATAATATCGAAGCATGTACCTCATTTTCAAAGTCAATATTAACTGAACTCAACAACCACATTAAATTTATTGACACAATCAAAAACCAACGCATCTTTACCCATCTTTACGTTAAATAGATGACGCATCGAGTAGACTTTATTGATTGCAAAGAGCTTCTTGTACATGTTTAACAAGGCCTTCGTCAAATCTGTGGTGGTATTCTCTTTCATGATATTAAACGCAATGTTATGAGCTAACATCAGCTGAATGAAAGCCAACACTAGTCTTTCCAACAATTCTCAATTAGTTTGCTTCATTGATTCTAGCTTCTCCTCAAATATGAACAAGTGTAGATTTCTTTGATATAGGTAATCCTCAATCTACATCTTCTAGAAATCAAAATCCTTCCCATCAAACCCTTGATTTTTACTTTTCCTTCGTTCATCGTGATCAATCACTTCAGGTTAGCCAAGCCTAACTCTAATACCAATTATTGCAAAAGCAAGTGATCAAACAATAAAATAGACAGAATATGAAAATAAATCATACACTAGATTTATATAGTTCGGTTGATGTGTCATTCACACACAAGGAAAGTAGTACATAATTTCATTATAAATCAAGCGATATAACATAGACCAACCATACTTGAGTAACTCAAACAATCTTAGTATTTTACCAATGTCTCCCCCCCCCCGCCCCAAAAAAAAAAAAAAAGAAAAACCAATTACACCCAAAAGTCACATAGTGTTTAATCCTCACTATTCCTAGTAAAACAATTATTCAATCTTACAAAAGAATTATACAAAATCTTAACAAAAGACTTCACACCTTCAATGCTCGGGATGTAATTCACGAGCACAAACTCCTTTTGGATGCTCTTTGCAAAAAAAGCCCGCTTCTTATATCGAAGAGAGTTGGATCTCAAATATGAAATTTCGTTTTAGGAAACCTTCTCCAATTATGAAACTTATTCTAAATAGGAAATGTATTTGAATAATGAAAGTTTCATCTTCATGCTCAAACTAGAGAAATATTTTTAACATCGTTCTTTTGGTCAAGTTAAGATCACATTGCTTAATATCCAATCTTAATATTAATGACATTTTTGTTGAGATATTATGTTCTTCGATAGCAATTTCATCAAGTGGAAGTGGCTTCTCTCTTTATGGGCTAGCATTATCTCTTTGCTTTTCCTTTATGAAGTGGGAACTCTTTATGGCTACTTAAAGATAATAAAGCCCAATGGTCTTTGGAACGAGCTTACCATGAACATCTGATGAAGTGGAGTCGACGACTTATGATTCCACACGATTCCGCCGCCTTTAATTTTTCAACCAGCAAATTTTAGCACAATTTTAGCTTATCATGATTTTGAGTGCGAGTGAAATTATTCAAGTATAATTTGGATGGTAAACTCATCGCGTTCTATGAATTGACATGCATTATGACATGATAAATTGACTCTTATAATTTTATTCCAACCTTACTTGAGTAAAGCATTTGGAGTTGTGAAACAAACAATAAGTTACATCATATGCTTTTCAAAACATAACCATCAATCATTATGATGGAAAGACCAACAATACTTAATAATCAAGACAAGTGACAGAAGCAACTATCTATATTAAAACCCATATGTTAATAGATGTCATGAGGAACTTTATAGATAAAAAAAAAAATCAATGTAAAGAGGTGATTGAGAAACACAAATTAAGAAGAAGAAGGAAGCAAGGAAAAAAAAAGCATCAGTAGAATAAACCGTAAGAGTTGGTCAAGTCGATTGGCCTCATGAGTTTTTCAGCTTGAAACTAGTAATCAGTTGTTTAAATCCTATTAATAACGTGCAAATTGCTCTGCATCTGGGTTGCCTACACAAACCAAGATCCGTCTTTAACCAGTTCACGACCCTTGCAGGATTTTGATTGGCCTCCAAATAGTCAGTCCTTTGTGCTCGTGACCCTGGATTGTTGACAAGGAAAATAAAAACACATGGTTAACTCTTTCAATTTTCAATGTCTTCAAAGATGCATTATTCTTCACGTAATTCTTAAGTGATTCTAACTTTTAACGACAGCGACCTTTACTACATGCCGGCAATTATGTTTGAATAAGTTTTTGTATCGTACTTTTAGCAGCCTTCCAATTGGAGATTACGAGCACATTCTGGTAGGCCTGTCTCCGTCCACGTTCGTGCTGCTACGCGATGAGAATGCAATGACTAGACTTTGCGGGTTCTACGGAAGTAGGACTTGGCTGTTTTTGTTTATTTCTGGATTTTCCCAAGTTTAAAAGCCTTCTTTAGCTCGTTCAGTCTCATCATACGTGTGGCTCCCTATTGTTCTGGTGACCATCACGTAAGAGTTGGTAAATGAGTTGAGTGGGCATGCTTGGCATGAATCTGCATCGGCCAAGAAGCTTTAATGGCTTCTTCCAATCGAGGCCGAGATTAGCTGCGTGCAGGGATTTCACGCTGCTGCTGGAAGCATGTGCTGCGTTATAATGCAACCCACGAGAGAGCCCTATCTGGTGTTCAGAACCCGGGGCCCCATTTGACATGCAGTCTTTCTCACATTCCCATTAAATCTAAGGAAAAAAGAAAGGAAAATGAGTGAAAATAAACAAGAGAAGTTCACCTGTAAGCTTGCTTGGTTGCCAACTGATGGTTTTATATGAGATGGGCTTAAGGCCCGTCCGCCCATGCTGGGCCCAAAAGGCCCGGCCCACGGGAATAGGGCCCGTGAAAAGGGAGAGGTATAAAAGGGAGGAGAGAGAGAGAGAGAAATGACACTAGTTGGAAATAACGTACGTACGCTTTCTCCTATGCGTTCTCTCTCTCTCTCCAAAAGGAAAAGGAAACAGTAACGCACAAGGCGAATTTTCTCCTTTCTTCCAAGCGAATTGTCGTCGTCGGATCAAACAGGGCCAGTTTCTCTACCTCTTGTCGGCGTCGATGTTTAATCTGTGGCTAACAAGGTACGCTCGAATCCGTGGTGTGCTTTACGATCGGTGATACGTGTTTTCCCGGGCTTCGTCTTCCGCATTGATTTAGGAGTTCGATTCGGTGTCGAATCCGGTTTTCGGGGATCAGTCATTCCCAACATTGGTATAAGAGCCCTAGTTCACGTTTTCCCGACCTTTTTCTGATGTTTTTGATTGATTTTTCGCAAAAGAACTTCGGCCGTACGGATCGGGGCAAAAATCCCGACACCCGAGCACTATTCGGCCATTTTTCCGAGTTTTCGTAAGTCGAAATCGAATTGTGATGGCATAGGAAGAAAGGCAACGTCAAGATGAGTCCGGCGATACTTCCACCGCCGCCGGGCGACGCCGCACGCGCCCACACGCGCGGCCGGAAGGTGCTGCGTGTGGGCGCGACGCTCCCGGAGGCGCTGGATCTCCAAGCGCGTGCGGCGCACGCGCCCACACGCGCGGCCGAAAGGCGCTGCGTGTGGGCGCGACGCGCCCGGAGGCGTTGGATCGCCAAGCGCGTGCGGCGCACGCGCCGGTTGGCGAACCGGCACGTGCACGCCGCCGGCGGGCGAACCGGGACGCGCCGGTCCGCGGACCGACGCGTGCTGACATCACCGATGACGTCATCACCGACGACGTTTCGCCGGGTGGTCACCGGCCGGCGACCCGCCCCGACCGGCGACTCGACTCGACTCGACTCGAGGACGCAGGCACGCGCCCGGCACGTGCTAGATGACGTTTGCGTGACGTCATCCCCCGCACGTGCGGTCGGTCCGCGCGAGCGGTCCGACCGGCCCGACCGGTCCGACGACCGTTGACCGTTGAACGACGACCGTTGACCGTTGACCCCAAAAAAAAAAAAGGGAAAAGAATGTGTTTCTTTTTCAATTAATTCTATGTGGATTATAATGTGATCCCTTATTTGTTCTGCATTTGTTGCAGGAACAATGCCTCCCCTGAGGTTGCGCACACCTATTCGCGCATTTACCGATGAACAAAAGGAAAGGCTGTCTAAGTTGATAGCTGAGCTGACTGATCATCGATGGGAGAGTGGTGACTTAATTGATTATGTCCTTGAAGTCAACGGGAAAATTCAACAAGTCATGTGGAATGGTCGTCCTATGTCACAGTCAGAGATGGTGCGATTTTTCATAAACACTCTTCCACCTAAATGGCAAGATGTGTTGAATCGCATATGGGATGTCAACGGAGCTGCTTCATATAAGAAAATTGTGATGGATTTTGTAAATGAATATTACTATATTGTTTCAAGGGAAAAGATCAAGAAATTGAACAAAATAGGATCTTTCCCAGTTCGTGTGCTGACTTATGTTAGTTTTATTTGCTGATATATATGTTAAGTGTGATTTGTGAACATATAATGTAATGATTACTACCTAATTGTGTTAATTGAAAGCATTATTATTTTTTAATTGTATGTCAATTATATGTTGCTTTATGTTATTGCTGGTTCTTTGTGGGTAATTAGTGTGGGTAGTTTTAGAAGTTTTTGTAGCTTCATAGAATTGATTTTGCATATGACAATCATATTAATGATAGTTTTAAGTTAGGATTTTTGGAGGATGATTGGAAACGTAGTGACCTTTTGATTCTGAAGCCTTACTTGAAATTATTCATTAATATGATGGGTCTATGTAAATAGGGATGCATAAATGATAGGCATTAATAATTCGTGCATTTATGTCTGATATGTTCAGATCGATATTTTCAGTAATTAAGAATGTAATTGCTTATATGAACGGCAACAATTGTGAAATATTGAATATGAAGATTCAATATGTGCTGAAAAAACAAGAAGCACTAGAAGCTCTTGACCGTATTATGGAAGATCTTGAGGATGCCATGCGCCACCTTGAGCTAGTAGAGGACCGCCCAACGGCATTTGAGTCGAAAGTAGATATTTACAATGCTGGTTCTAGCTCAGAAAGGGCTTTGAGCTCTAAGCGCAAGCATATTGATTCGTTCAATATGTGGGATTGCAAAGGATCAAGTCCTTATTGCAAGAAATCAAGAGTTACCCAACACAAGAGAGGAAAATGTCCTCAAGTAAAGAAAATGTCAAGAGTGAGGTGTTACAATTGTGACAAGAAAGGTCACTATACTCGCAACTGTAGTGAGCTGAAGAAGGTATACACCTTTTGTACATTTGAGAGCTTTGCTTATGTGTCAAGTTCTGCATTATAAGCTGAATCCAATCCTTTGTGGAATGTAGATTCAGGAGCGATAGACCATGTAGCAAAGGATAGAGGATCCTTCGTAGAATTCCGACGATACCAACTGGAGATTCGTCGAAATTTAGTGTCTGTTTTAATGTTGGTTAAGCTTGGTTTTAATGTGACCTTCCATAATAGTGGTGTAGATTTGTATTTGGATACAAACTACTATGATTGTAGTCATTTTCTAGATGGTTTTATTGTACTATATGTTGACTGTGGTGATGTCAATATTTGTTATTCCCTTTTCACGTCTTCCACTTCATATGATAATGATATGAGTGTGTGGCATGCTAGACTTGGTCATATGGGCCAACAACATATGAATAGACTAGCTAAAGAGGGCTTGTTGGGCAATATTGAAAAAGTCGATTTGTCCATATGTGAGCATTACCTAGTAGGGAAAACGATAAGGAAACTATTTGGAAAAGGTAAAAGAGCTGAATTTCCTCTGCATTTAATCCATGTCTGTGGTTCAATGAATGTGAGAGGAATGCAATGGGCTGTTTATTTCATCACTTTTATAGATAATGATACTCGATTCGGATATGTCTATTTGATTTCTCATAAATCCGAAACATTAAATTGTTTCAAAAGGTTTATGAATCAATTAGACAAGAAAATAAAAGCATTGAGATCCGATCGAGGTCGAGAATATTTATCTGATGAGTTCAGAAAATTATGTAATGAAAAAGGAATAGAAAGATAGTTGTCTATTCCATATACTCCTCGACAAAATGGTGTTGCGGAGAGAAGAAACAGAACCCTACTGGAAATGGTTAGGTCTATGATGGCGCATGCTAACTTACCTATTACTTTTTGGAGTGATTCGTTGTTAACTGCTGTCTATATACTTAACCGTGTGCCTTCTAAATCAGTTATTTCCACTCCATATGAGTTATGGACAAGTATAAAATCAGACTTAAGTTTACTTAAGCCATGGGGTTGTGCTGCCTATACTCATGAATCCTCTCACAAGTTTGGGAAATTGGGTCCCAAAGAAAAGAAGAGTATTTTAATGAGATACTCTGAACACTCGAAAGGGTATGTGTTCATAGGTGAGCAGGATAGTGGGAGTATAACTGAATTTGAATCACGGGATGTCACATTCTTAGTGGATGAATTTCCTAAGAATGGCGAAATAAGGGAAGATTACTCCCTATTTGAAATCTTGGATCAAGATAATGATATTAGTGTAGTTTGTCCAAGTAGGAGTAATATGAGAAGTGATGAATTGAATTCAACTCATTCTCAATTACAACCACATGATGAGATGATATCGTCATTATCTAATCCGAGTGGGAGCATAATGGGGAATGATGTGCTAAGTGTACAATTTCCCATCCGGCGAACAAGTCGCCAAAGTATTTCCCGTTGATGTTTTGACATTGAAAGGGAAATTTTTATGATTGCTCCGCAAGATGAGGATGAGCCAAGAAATATTAATGAGGCTCTGAATTGCCCTAGTAAGGAAAAATGGATTCATGCAATGGAAGAGGAAATTGAGTCAATGAAATTAAACCAAGTCTGGGAACTGGTCGCCACAAGGCGAGCCTTATGCCTTTCTATCGAGCCATCAGCCTTTCGCTTTATTTTGAGAACCCACTTGTTCTCAATAGCTCTGCGTCCTTTTGGAATAAGGCTCGCCTTGTGGCGAAGGGGTATAGTCAATAGGAAGTAATTGATTATGAAGAAACATTTTCTCCTGTAGTGAGATTTACCTCGATTCGCATTATTCTGGCAATAGTAGCTAGTATGGATCTTGAGTTACATCAAATGGATGTAAAAACTGATTTCCTCAATGGCCAATAAGGAAAGGTATGTCGACTTTGGGGGTCGATATATGGCCTTAAGCAGTCGTCAAGAAAATGGTATATGTGTTTTCATAATGCCATAGTGGCATATGATTTTACAATGATAGATGATGATCATTGTGCATATATCAAAAGATCTAAGGATCAATTTGTGATCATATCATTATATGTTGATGATATACTAATTGCCGGAAGTAATATGGAGTTTGTTAATACTGTGAAGAATTTGTTATCTTCCAACTTTGAGATGAAAGACATGGGTAATGTTGCACACATTCTTGGAGTTAAGATTTCAAGATTGTAAACCCATAAACACTCCTATTACAAAAGGTGAAGGATTGAGCCATAATCTGTGTCCAAGGACTCCACAAGAGAAGGAACAAATGAAATATGTTTCTTATGCTAGTGCTGTTAGAAGCTTTATGTACGCTATGATGTGTACAAGACTTGACATATGTTTTGCAGTTGGAATGGTGAGTAGTTACCAATCCAATTCAGGTCAAGCACATTGGAAAGCCGTTAAGAGAATACTGAGGTATTTAAAGGGAACTGCTGATTATACGCTGAGTTATTATGGAAAGGATATGCGACTCTAAGGCTATTCTGATGATGATTGGAGAGGAGATTTAGATGAAAGAAAATCTATCTCTAGGTTTGTTTTCTTACCGAATAATGGCACCATATGTTGAAGTAGTAAGAAATAAAAGTGTATAGCATTGTCCACGATGGAAGTTGAGTTCGTGGCATTATCAGCAATAGTATAAAAAGGTGTTTGGCTTAAGAGATTTTTTGGATCATTTAAGTGTTATTGGAAGTGCTGCAAATTCATTGTTGGTTAACTGTGGTAGCCAAGCAGCAAAAGCGTACACCAAAGATCCAAAATATCATGGCAAGACTAAACATGTAGATACCAAGTATAATCTTGTCAAGGATATGGTTGCACGAAAAGACGTGAACTTAGAGTACATCCTACGCATAGAATGGTAGTAGATCCTATGACAAAGCTAATACCTAGAGATGTGTTTTTGTGACCATATGAAATCTCAAGGATTGCGTAGAGGCTGATATACTGAATATTGTTATTTCCCTAAGTGTTCACATTTGATGAATTTATGTTTTTCATCATTAATGCCTATGAATCTTTGTATGATCTTTATGCATCTTAATGCTCAGTGCATTATTTTAAGTTGAGAAGTATGTCGAATAGATAAAAGATTAGCCCACTCACACAGGTAATCGCCTCTATTTACTGTGTGATAAATAGAGATGAGACTGTTTTTAAGCTTATTATCTAGGTGATAATCGAGAGCTCAAGCTTAAAACACGTATGTCGCCTTAACTAAGTGTTAAGATGATGACATAATACTTACGATGTCCGAAAGTAAAATACCCCACATATTTTACTTTATCTGTCTAAGATGCCAGATGTGAGTTCTGATGAATTTTGTGAATGAGTAGATACGTGAACTCAAGTTAGACATTGGGTATGTCTAAACTATCATCTGTACGGTATTAAAAGGTGTAGACATACGCTCCATGGGAAATGAGTTAATACCGTAATACATATTTCATATTACGTATGCATGAGACGACCAATAAGAGTGGCAAAAAGTTTGATCTCAACTTTTATGACGTGTGAGACTCTTGAGGAAAAGAGTTCCTCAATTTTTAGTCATCTCATGACTCTTACTTATTCTCAAGATTTCTATTTAGTGTTTGCTATCTTAGGGTGTTGCCAATGGTCATGAGATGATTCGATCTAATGGGGCATTTCTAGAAAAGCAAGCTGGACTGAAATTGAGAGTTTGAAGGGAAGAGGAAGATCGATTTTGGAGAATCACATTGTAGTTTTGTATTCACTGGTCGACCAATTATGACTATCTTTGTGATAATCATAATTGTGAATACAATATAATATATATATATCATTGTTTAAAAGAGATTAAGAGAGATATAAATGTGATCGATCGATCTAGGGTACTGCATACTAAATCTACTCGGAGTATGACGCCCATTATGAGCTGCTATATATTCCTAACAGATGTATAGCAACAAGCTCTCAAAGTATCTTTGGTCGCACGGATTATTCACCGTATGAATGTTGAGAGAGGTAAAGAGAATCCTGTTCGGCCCACCATGTGCGAGTGGGAGATGATGGTTTTATATGAGATGGGCTTAAGGCCCGTCCGCCCATGCTGGGCCCAAAGGCCCGGCCCACGTGAATAGGGCCCGTGGAAAGGGAGAGGTATAAAAGGGAGGAGAGAGAGAAAAATGACACTAGTTGGAAATAACGTACGTACGCTTTCTCCTATGCGTTCTCTCTCTCTCTTCAAAAGGAAAATGAAACAGTAAGCACAAGGCGAATTTTCTCCTTTCTTCCAAGTGAATTGTCGTCGTCGGATCAAACATGGCCAGTTTCTCTACCTCTTGTCGGCGTCGGTGTTTAATCTGTGGCTAACAAGGTACGCTCGAATCCGTGGTGTGCTTTACGATCGGTGATACGTGTTTTCCCGAGCTTCGTCTTCCGCATTGATTTAGGGGTTCGATTCGGTGTCGAATCCGGTTTTTGGGATCAGTCATTCCCAACACCAACGAAAAGATTGGAGCCTCGGAATGACTAAAATGTATAATAAAGATTTAAATTTTCAAAAATGTATAATCAAGTCCCACTACTTATCCAATTGAAGTATACTTGTCAACTGCATCCAATTTAACAAAGGAAAATGTTGACATAACCTTTTTATTATTTTCTTAAAACACTTAATGCCAACGTGGCGCCCACTTGGTGCCATAAAGGGAAAATAAAAAAACTTGACTATGTTTTTAGAAGAAAAAATCTGAAAAAGCGATAGAAGAAAAAAAATATAAGAATCAAAAGACATAAAAAAAATTAAATAAGAGGCAAGACCTTGTCAATGCTCCATGAGGAAGCTCGGTGGCCATGGTTGAGCTCGACAAAGCTTGAGCAGTCATGACAACGAACTCAAAAAAGCTCTAGCTGTCCTGATCACAAGCTTTAAACCTCCTTTTACTCTATGAGCACGATAAAGCTCGAGCGGCCAAGCCCGCAAGCTCGAAGAAGCTCTTGCTACCACGATCAAGAGCTCCCAATCTCCTTCGTTCCCTGAGGAAAATCAAGCGCCATAATCGAGATCATCCAAGCTCAAGCAGCCACTTCTATGATCGTGAAAATGCTCCAGTTGCCATGGCCGTAAACTCCGACTCTTCTTTGCTCTATGATCCTGGAGGTGGCCTGGCAAGGCCAAGCCTCCCCAATGGCGAGGCGAGCTCAGCCTCGCCCAGCCTAGGCGAGGCCAAGCCTCGCGTGGCCACCGCGAACCACAGCGAGGGTTGGGCCGACGAGCCTCACTGTGGCTTGGCCTCTTCAAGGGCCAGCGAGGTTGTCGACCCTCGTCTGGCCGATCGCTGGCGCCGACCATGGCCAAGGATGATGACCGGCAAAAGGAAGAAGATGAAAAAAAGAAGAAAAAAAAGTGTTTCTCGAAAGTATTTCTAAAAACAAGAAACAAGTTTTTTCTACTTCTTGTTTTCGTTCCAAATCTATTTCCGGGAACAAAAGTGTAAACAAATGCGTTTCTGTTCTTTTTTTGTTTATCGGAACAAAAGAACAAAAATTTATGTTCTGGGGAATAGAAACACATTTAAACAAACACGCCCTAAGTGGCCATGATAGGAAAGCTCGAAGAAGCTCCAGGTGTCATGGCTGCGAATTCCAAATCTCCTTCGCTCCACCGAAGCCCAAATAAATACCCAAACCTAACTTCCACTTCGACTCCCTCGACTACAACTTCATCTCCAACACGGTTCGACAACTCTTTTATCCTAGATACAGTCCATAGTGGGACGGCCAGCTTAAGCTCCCATCTCACTCCACGGTCTCATTCATGCTCTCGCCAACACCAACACCAAGGAGAAGAGGGCAAGGAAGACGAATAATTCAAATAAATATGTGGTTTGGGGAAAAGTGACATGGTTTTATGCATTGATTCAAACTTAATTTAGAATTAACAGTCATGTGAGAGAAATTAATATTAATAAGCAATGTTGGTATCTTTCATTTGCCAAATTGGATGGAGTTAACAAAAGGATTAACTTGCACTAATTTGACAAGATTTACAACTTGATTGCATTTTTTGAAAGTTTCATAACTCAATTACATGGTTATGATAAATTTTAGAACTTCCGGTACACTTATTCCTTTTTATTTTTACTTATACATACTAAAAGCTAAATCAAAGCATATTTATGATAGTATCTTTAGCTATACTATAACCCTTTCAGTAATCACTTAAATTTTATTTAATCGTCAAATAAAATGTGACAGTTCTAGCACAGCAAACTTAAACTCATGAATTTTTAGTTATTTTAATTATTATTCTGAATATTAAACAAATGTTAATATTCCATGTTTATTTTGTTGCAGTCTTTAATGATATGATATATATTTAGTCTAATTTAATTTTATCTAAAAGCAGAAAACTTAACAAATTATATTTAAAAGCTATAATATTTTGAAATTTGTTTCTATTTGATTCACGGAATTGAACTTTTTGAATAAAAAAATTATATCTATATATTGAGTAATAAAATTGCAGTAATGTTTTTAGTGGTAAAAGATAGGAGTAGTTGGTTACGTTTTGTTTAGGTTAAAATAAGTAAAATATCTTCATTTAATGATAACTTTCTATGACAAGGGAATACGATATTCCACTTTATCTACTTTTTGTAATATATTTGAAAATTCTTCCCTTAAATCGTTCTTTGAAAGTAAAACTCAAAAGAATTGGAAATTCAATGATCAAATCAATAAGTAATGTTTATCGGTATTGGTTGATCATGTGCAGTGTGGCAAAAATATATACCTATTTTTACATGGCAAGCACAAAGAAGAGCTGGATTGCGAGCATGGAAGAATCTGGCTTTAACTGTACACAATGGGTAATCGATAACAAATTGGTGCCCAATCTTCTTTAGTAGTTATAATAAATAAAAAAAAAAAAAAAAAAAAAAGGTGTTTCCTGCAGTCAAACAACCCCGATTCGCTCAACAAAGCATGTGCTACTTTTTCTATAACATTAAATATTTGAATTTGTAATTTCGACTGATGCATATGTATGCAGAAAATTATCAAAAAAATTGTAAACATTTTACACTTTTATCAATTTAATCATAAACTTTTTAATTATATCAATTGAGTCCAAAATATTTACACATTTTGCTATTTGAGTCTATCCGGTTAATTTTGGCCAGAAATTACTAACGTGGATGTGAGCCGCGCAACATGACATAGTTAGCATTGATGTAGACACATTTTAATAATATCTTAGTATTTTCAAATAATTTTCTTTTCTTTTCTTTTTCTTATTTTCTTTTTGTGGGGGGCATCGCCCTCACCTAGTGGCCATGGTTAAAAAAAAAGTAAAGAAGGAAAAAAGGAAAAATAAAAATAAATTAAAATTTTGAAAAATATTAAAAGATATTAAAAGTTCTCTATGTCAATGCCAATTGTGCCATGTAGGATACTCGACATCTACATTAGCAATTTCAAATCAAAATTGACTGGCCTAAAAAATTTTATAACGTAATAAATACGAGAGAATTACACTATCAATGCCATAAGTTGTGTACGACGCTCACTTTGATGCCGAAAGTTTTCGTTGGATAACTTAAGTGCCAAAAAGTTTGAAAAACAATCATTTTAGTGCCAACTCCGATCAGATTGACCAAAAATTCGATGTGGCACGTTTTTATTTTTGACGCTGATGTGGCTCGTCAGAGAGTACAGTCAGCATGTAAACCACAAAATGACGTCGTTTGGTATCTCTCCCCCAATTCAAAACCCTAAACCCTAAATCTGCCGGATAATCTTGGCCACCGCCACCCTCTTCGCCCTCTTCTCCTCCCTTGCCGTCCTCTCTGCTGCCACCCATGGCACTGCCAAGCACCGCCCCCTCCTCCACTACCTCGACGAGTTCGGCAACCATGGCGAGCAAGTCACCGTCGACCCCTCTGTTTCCTTCGAGAACCCACGCCTCTACAACGCTTACGTTGCCCTCGAGGCCTTGAAGTAGGCCATCCTCTCCAACCCCAACAACTTCACCGCCAACTAGGTTGGCCCCGATGTCTGTGGCTACTCCAACGTCTTCTGCTCCCCCGCCCCCGATGACCCCGATGTCCACACCGTCATTGGCCTTGACCTCAACCACGGCGACATCGCCAAGTACCTCCCCGAGGAGCTCGGCCTACTCACCAACCTCATGCTCTTCCATCTTGACTCCAACCGCTTCTACGATAGCGTGCCACAGAAGTTCCGAAACCTAAAGCGGCTCTTCGAGCTAGATCTAAGCAACAACAGGTTTGCTGAGAAGTTCCCGAGGGTCGTGCTGGAGCTCCCAATACTCAAGTTCTTGGACCTCTAGTTCAATGAGTTTGACAGGTCGGTCCCGCAGGAGCTCTTCGACAAGGATCTGAATGGCATTTTCATCAATGACAATCGATTTTGGTTCAACCTGCCGAATAATCTTTGCCACTCCCCAGTGTTGTCTTAAAAATTATGATGGTTTTCCCTCATCCTCCCCCTTCAACCGCCCACATCCCTTGCCTCCGCCTCTGTCGGTGATGGGCTAGTTGCCGTCCTTGACGACCCCCACGCTCAACGGCTGCAGCTTCGACCCCGACCCCGACCTCGACTTGGCCAATTGGCGACCAAGTCGAAGGCCGTGATCTCACTCAAGTGCGAAGCTCACGTTGCCGAGCGACGGCGGTTGAGCAAGCTAGGTCGACGGCCGAGCGAGCTAGGTCGGTGGCCAACGAGGATCAAAACCCTAATTTCAATCTCAAAATAAATAAATAAATAATCTCAAAATGAGTTGTGCGGCATCGTTTTTGTGAGGCCATCCACTTAGGACGGCAAAACGACGTCGTTTTCTTAAGGAGGACAGAAAACAAAGTCATTTCTCAAGCCATGTCAATTTTTTTTAAAATATATATATATATAAACCACATAATCATTTTGGCCATAATCTCTCGCTGGTGGCACCAAAGTGATTATTTTTCATCCGATTTGGTACTTAAGTGATCCGATTGAAACCTTTGGCACCAAAGTGAGCACCATACACAACTTATGACACTTATAGTGCACTTCTCCCTAATAAATACAATTGAAAGGTCTAAGACCGAATTGGCAAATGTGTAATAGGTTTAAGATTTTTTTGGTAATTTTCTCCATATTAATGTTTAGAAATTGTTTCTTTCACTCACATCATGTAAGGCCTCCGTAACAATATGGTGGACATCGCATCCAAAGTTACTGTGAGTGAAATGTACATGAAAAGATTATGCTATTCTAAGGATTCCTACAGGAAAAAATATACCAAAAAAAAAAAAAAAAATGTTGCCCAAGGCAAATTCTAATTCCCATGGAATGGTGCGGGGGGTGAAGGCCACCACTTGCTCCCCCTAGGACCATTACCGGCTGTGATTAAGATATGGAATTTGCACATGGCAATTAAGCATTTTGTCACTTAGTTAAACTCTTGAGAGGTTACAGGTAATAAAGTAATCAGAGTAACCCATTGATATAAGAAGCTAAGCATCAACCCAGTTCCCAAGTCCTTGACATGTGGACACGTGGTATGTTATTGTTGAGCGAGCTAATTATAATTTTAATAGGAGATCCCAATATTAGTAAGCAATGGCGATTATTTATCGCCAGATACCCTTACCAATTCTATTAAAAGACTAGCACTCGAAGAATATCTAAGTATCTAGAGGAATTTTTATTTTCAATTGGTTAGGTAATATTCTTAACTAAATTTTCGAAGTCATGAGTAGTCTATTTGATACAATATTTCCATAATAGCTTTTGGGAAATGTTATCTCACCGATTTTTAAGGTGCTACAGCTTTAAAGTGTAGGTTACCAAACATTCAAGTTTTTAATACTCTATATTCTAGTCACAAACACAACATAGCTACAGTTCAAACGCTCATCCAAACAGGCTCGAAGCCGGAAATAACCAATCGCTATAGGCAAATTAAACTCTCACTTCTCCTTGGGAAGCATTTGGTTACAAAATAATATTAAGATACGGTATTTGACTTGTAAAATTGATTTATTCAAATTCCTCAAACTCTAATTGAATATATACATGACCATAGAATGTTCATGTTTTAGCTCAATCTATAAAATTAGTTATGGTATTTTCCAGCATTGATTATATGTGCTTCTAGAGTTGATTTCACATAGGAGATGTTCTAAATTCTAACCTTTTGTGGCCCAATGAAATGCCTGTTTTGCTTTTGGTATTAATGAGACTGGACCAGATGGCAGGGACGAGGTTTTTTCACTGGGCTGCCTTTTTTGGGTCATATCACTGGGCTACTTTACATTCTACTAAAATGGGCCTTCCATACCTGCGCAGGTGGCCCTCTATCATACCAAAATAGCAAAACTTAATTTATGCAGATATTCTAGAGCTCTTTCATGAACACTAATCGGTCCATCAATTCTGTTACCAGGTATGGTAAAAAGATAAACGAGTATGATATAAGCAAATTCATTTTCAATTCTTGAGCTAGAAACAAATGTCGGGTTAAAACGATTTATTTTGACAGTAATCATGTCTTCCTTACACAATCTAACCGGCCGATTAATCTCAATACCCACAAATCAACAAAAAAATTTATTGTGTACTATATGGTTATTCCGCCAAACGTTTCATCATATGAGATTCACTTGCAGCAAATTTTTGAGAGCATACAATGTTATCCTGGACCACACCTAAGCCAACGTAAGGAGTTGATCAAAGCATGGGGAAGAGACTGGCTGTCTTTTAAGCGTATAGTAGTCAAAACTTATGCATGGAGCAGTTCAACAGCTGACGTCTGTGCGATGAAATTCCAGTCGCTGATGCTTTGTATTGACTAAAACAAAATTTGGAACATTTGAAACAAACCCATGAAATCATGATAAAAGAACCAAAAAGACATTCTTTCACTTCTCCATTCAAATGTTGCATTCCAGGAGCCATGTGAGTAGCTTGTGTCGAGACATTGCCCCGGTATCCGTCCACAGCAACAAAGGCTGACACACAACAACCAAAAAAAAAAAAAAAAAAAAAAAACAGATCGCCCAAAAAAACAAATGCCTATAGGGTCCAAAATGCAGTGCTAAATCGTCTCTGAAGCGATAAATGAAAAATGGAAAACAAAGAGGGGGAATCCATTGGTCAAAGATCACTCGCCATAGTTCATGCGACTGTATGTCCATTCCAAACTGTTGCTAATTGCTTTTCCTCGCTGATCACTCCCATGCCAGCAATTTGAGGATGTGAATCAAGCAAGCAATTCAAGAATGACAATGGAGAAGGAAGGCTCACACACAATAACGATACGTGTCGTATGTCTTAGCAGTTTCGCTGTCCCTCGTGATCTTTACAACTTGTCCACGCTTTAGCCCATAGTATCTAGCAACTGGGTCACTAATTAAGATACGAGGCAGCTGCCACATGAAAAAGGGATATTTAGACGGTATTATGGTTAGAAATTTTAAATTACAAATGCTAGTCAACCCAGCCTTTGAAGTTCTGAACTGATAAATGTACGTCTTGAACAAAAAATTTGAAAGCAATGCAGCAGATGAAATTGGCTACTGATTTGAAACAGGGCGCTTCAAATGTTGGAACACGGATTTGCCAAGGATAAACTCATAAAGAAAATCTTGAAAAACTACTAGGTATAAGAAATGAGCAGTAAATTACAACATAATGCAAAATTAGATGTAGTAGCACAAAAGCTTATGGCCAAAACATATGTAGTAGCATAAACGCAGAACAATCCCATGAAATCCCTGCGAAAGGTCCTCATTATGAAGGAAAGAACTTCCAATTCCAAGCTTAACCGCATGATTTCAGTAATTGAGATCACTTTTGTGAAAGGCTGTCTGAAAACTTACCAACTTACACAATCAATTAGTAGGCACACCAATCTTTCCACCCAAAAAGAGGAAAAGAAGCACACTGTATTGAAATCACCAAATTCGAATACATTTGTTTCCTTGATGCAATCGACCATACATTCTTTTAGCTACAAAACAAAGGTTGAATCATGTTGGAGCATTGAGAAACTTAAACTAGTTAATCAGGCTAATTAGTTTTGAAGTTGTGGTAGTTATTTGTTTAGTACGTAGTTGTCTTTTGTAGAGTGTTATAAGTCATCATTTTTACTTAGGTTTAGGGGCCAAGATCAGAAAATTTTCTAGCATATTAAATACCTGAGAATGAGAATCTAAGATTGTTTCAAGTAAATATAAACAGTTTCAACCCTATTGCAAGTATCTTCTCTCATTAAGTATTTGCAAATATACATTCAGCTATGTTGCCGTGAGAATGGAGATTCCACTATCTGAAAGGGTACTAGAGCCCAAGAACTCAGACAAAGATACTTCATCTCGAAAGAGGGTCCGGAAGGCAACCATAGGCCCTTGGACTTATCGAAAGAAAATAGGAAGAGAACTCTGAGGAATTCCTTCCATGATGCAGGATTCTCTCCTAACATAGAAAGAGGAGGTGAAGAAATCAAGATTGAAGCTGTTGATTTCTTTGGCAAGATGCAGGTGGCAGACTATATAGACAGGGAATCAACTGTTGAGACTTATTTCAAGCAAAAATTTATGACTGAAGATAGGAAGGCCAATGCTGTATCCCCTTCCCAACAATAAGAGTAATTCACAAAGGTAATATACAAAGAACATAACAAAATACAAGTGACCAGGTTCCTACCTTCATGTCTAATGAAAAGAAAAGGTGGACAATGCATTTTATAGTCTGTTAGATGTTACTGCCTTTACTGTATTAGAGAAAAAGATTACCGTTGGAGATGTCAACTTTCTAGTTCACATTGAAGTAAGAAAAATTGCACATTATATTTTGCATAGAAATAAGCTTCATTGGTTCCAGTTAGACAATCAGTAGAATGCAAATGCTCGTTTTCAGCAAGTGGGGAAAATCATATCGCCGCCACATGTCAGAATAAGTACATCCCACTCTCCCACGGAAACCAATGATGGGTCTGCAGGCATTATAGGAGAACATGAAGGGAAGAAGAAAAAAGGAAAAGATTTTCTTCTTCAGTTAACAGCTGCAACTTTCATTGAGGTAGCACAATTGAGTCAGTTTCTAGAATTAAAAATAATAATGCAAAAGAAAATAGTATTATCTCACCACTCAGGGGAGACACCCAATTACAATAGTTATTCTCATCAGGGCAATAAGAATGGAATTCTAAGCTCATTTCTGTTATGTGAAAGATCTAATTGACTAACCTGTGTGTCCTTTACCCCATACTTTGCCAGTATTTCCTTTTTTTCCTCACTGCTAAGCACCTTATGCTGAGGAACAAAGGCATGCTCTGTGACATTAACCAGCAACTCTGCTTCCTGAACCAGTTCAGCATTTAGAAATTAAAGAGAATAACGACAAACATTGCAACTTGCTTCTAACATAATATTGGGCATTACTTTGATAAGTTATTTGCGCATGACTTTGACAAATCAATCCATAAGAATGTTTCAATGTGTCAAAAGATTCACCAGCATAGTAGGGAATAGCAGGTCGAACAGATATGCTATGTTTTTCTCAAGAATAAATTTAAGAAAAAACTCAAGTTCTGGCACCAATAACATAATCATAAATATCTCTAGCAAGGACTCCAACAAGCCATATCATATCCAGTATTTCAAAATCTCCCACATTATACAGATTTCTATAAAAACTCTTGAAAAATCAGTATGATGGTATATGAACAATGGAAATAAGACAAATCCAAAAGTATAAATAGACAGCTTGAATGAGGCAATAACTCATTTATGAGAATGTAGACTCAAAGCCTTTCCAGGCTATTTCCACACTATTTGCTTAGGCATCTTCCTTTTCGTTTTAACCAAAAATTGGCTCAAACATTTACCTGTTTGGTATCCACTGATTGACATTCTACTTTGCCTTGTAATTGAGCCCTTTTTTGGCGTCCTGTGCTTTTTTTTTTTTTTTTTTTTTGGCTTTCTTTCGTGTATGAGTTGCACCCCCAAAGAAAAGATATATAAGTAGTATGGCAAGACCAATTACGAACTCACTGACAATTTACAAGTGACGACAACAAAAGCTAGGTTTACCTAAGAAATTAACACTTAGTAAAAAAACTGCTCAAGAATGACAAAGAGCGTTATTAAACAAGTCTAGAACAATTTGTCCCACATTTTCTATTCAACATTTTCTAAAACATCAATGCGTTGATCATAGTTTTTTATTCCTCTCACATGGGTATATGATGTTCAAGTCAAAGTTCAAAAGTTAAATCGAAAGGAGCAAACATAGCCAAGGAGGTGACCTAGTGATAGTCTATTTTCTATGTACCTACCGGAAGCTGCCTGTAAGATCAAAATATGACCTTATGACAATTTAAAGAAGCAAATTGAAAGCAGCATAGGCTCACAATATTACGAACTAGAAAATGACAAATAATGGAACAATATTGCCTTAAAAAGGGACTTCCTAATGCAATTCAATCTTTTACCTCAAAAACCTCCATCCGGAAGCATGCATTAATTTCAGTTACAGCTGCTTTGGCAGGGGGAGTCAGACCCTTCTGGACAACCAAGATTGCACTTGGGACATTATCTGTTTTCATGCGATTGAGAAAAGCCTTTACCACAGGCACGCCAGACTTTGTTCCCTCAGGAAAAAAGATGTAAATCTAGTCCAGTAATAATCAGCAATAAGAGAAACATTCAAAAGTATCTCGATATCGCTGCAATGAAATGATAGAGTGCACTTTTTCCAAGAGAATGAGCATCTTAAACACAAATTTAGGTAGCAACTCCAGAACATGAATCTGACTTCCCTAGACATGCAGAGGTAAGATTCACCTGTTATAAGGAAACGTGGATGTTGCAGTAGCCACATAAGAGATTGCTTACACTATCTTCAATCACAATTGACAAAACAATATTATCTTTTCTCTTCCATTTTTACTACTTGAAGAATTAATGTAAGAGACTGAATCATTTAATCTACCAAATAATAGTGGACAAGCATTGTAAAGTATAAGTGTATCTTGGAATTAAGAAAGACTCTACAACGTAACCATTTTAACAACAGCCCACCAATTGCCTTTCGACCACAAGAATAGTGTCGATAAAAAATTCTGGCACATAACAGGGCACAGAAGGAAATTTCACTAGAGATATCCAATTCCCTAAATCATCTAGCAGAAGGAAAACCTTATGTACTTTTGTGAATAAAGAGAAAGTATGGCCTATAGCAAATAGCAAAAACCACTCTGCACTCATTTGACAGTTCCTGCATATTTTAAAAGCCTGGCATAGCTAACACAGGGGAGAAAAGGTCAATAGCTAAAAGAGTCAACACCATGCATAACCAGGATCCACCTACTGAGCTAATTATCTTACTTTTTCTTCTTCTTTTTTTATGTAAAGAACTATGTAACAAGAAGAAATAGCTTAAGACGATACCTGAAATTTCGTATCAGAAAATCAAAGAGGAAAAACCATATACCTGATCAGATGAATCCTTCTCTCTGTGTTTTAAGATTAGAAGATCCTCCCTCTTCATGTTCTCTCCAAACTTCTGAACAAAATCTTTTCTCGTTATTTCTAGCTCAGATTTCTCAACAGCGTAGCCTCTATCCTTAAGCATTTGTAAAACCGTTCTCCGGACTCTAAACAATCTGGTAATCTCTTCATCCGGGAGAGACATGCTTCTTCTTGGATAACTGCCAAAATTCACTTGCCTATTAGTGGAAAATCCACAACTTCATTAGAAGAACTACCTCGGTGCTGAATATCACATAATGGGTACTCGCTTAACAGTGAAATTACCCACCAGAAGAGGCGCAAAGCCTACAAATATTTCAAGTACATAACTACAGATGCATCAAAATCAAGTTTAACCCCACCAAGTGCACACCCAGTTGATTGTACAGAATTTCAGGCCCAAGCATGTAAAGCAACGCCGGTGGGTAACACGAGATAAACGCATAAACAGTTGCCCTCTAAATGTTAAAGACGTTTTTGCAGCCAACAAAAGATTGCCCATAAATTGCGCGACGTCTTCGTTCAAGCGATACACAGCAAGGACATTAGACCAAACCAAACAAGCAGAGCATGAACGCGATGTTGACGACAAGGACGTGGGGCTGGAATAGCGTCTAACCTTGACGGCGGCGGAGAGTTTGGAGGGATCTTTCGGTCTGATGGCGCTTTCGAGTAGAGACGACCAAGAAGCTAGAAAAGCTCGGAGGTGCACCGGCGTGGGGGAGGGTTCCAGGGTTTAAGCAGCGTTTGTAAAAAATATATCACATGTTAAAGTGCGCTTATTTTTCGAACAAAAAGAAAAAAAGTCCGTTTATTTTGTGAAAAATATATAATTTATAAGATTTTTTAAAATCATCATCTATATTTCTTAAAAAATAAATAAACAATAAATATTCTCATCAACTATAAAAATATTTAAATATAACTTGTTGTCGAAAATAAGAATAATTTCCAATGACTAATTATTTAAAATGATCCTTTTTAGAAAAAAAAATTAATTTTTTTAAATAAACGGTGTCTAAATATTTTTATAGATAATAGGACGAATTTGGGATCAACTATGAAAATTCTTTGCAATCCTTTTTTTTTTTTTTTTTTTTTTTTTTTGTGAAAACGGAAATAATTACCTTACCAAGGTTACTTAAATGATACTGTGAGATACAAAAACAAGATTAATAATAAGCTAAGATGATTTTGGATTCATTGTTTTATTTTTGTTTACAATCAAAAAAATCGATTAATTTGATTTTAATTTGTCCAAATGTTCTTAAGCAAAAATAATGTTTGGTTATGGCAAATAATATTATGTAGTTTAAGTGCAAAGTAAAGTTCATCATATATTTAGTGTGATTATAACTTGTTCGCACGGTATCCTCAACTAGGGGGTATTAGGCCGACAAGTCGGTTGAAGACACTATACAAAACACAAGTCGATCTAGCAAGAACCCTTTCAAGGCTCACCATTTCACTTTAGACGCGGGACTCTACTATATCTACCTACTCAATGGTAACCTCTTCTAAAGAAAAGTGGGGAGTTCACCTTCCCCAAGGGCCCACCTCAATCCCTGGAAGCTTTATCTTCCCCAACTAGGAAGGAACACTCTCGAAATTTTACGTTTGGGAGTTCAGACTAAATAGTTTACAAACATACTCAGATCCAATGTTTTGCAATTCTATAGGCTTTCCAATTGGAGATCTCCAATCCATGAGTTTAAAAGAAAATATTGTGTTTGCAAATATGATAGAGTTTATTATGTATTTAGTATGATTATAACTTGTTTACAAAGGAAATAATAAAGAATGTATCCAAGTACCAAACTAATTTGGTGAGCCGATTTGAGAAACTCTTAATGAATTTGGGACCAAGTTGGGAAATAACAAGAATTTTAGAGGATGAAATTTTAAATAATATCAATCAATTTGAATCTACCCCACTTCCATCCTAATTTGGAATGTTCTTGGCATTTGCTTTTGGGGAAAATTATTCAAACAATCCAAAACATTTACATTTTTGTCAATTTAGTCCTAAGTCTTCAATTTTTTTCAATTAAGTCCTAAACTCTTTTACGTTTAGCAAATTGAGCCTATTCGACCAATTTTGGCCAGAAATTATTGACGTGAACGCTGAGCATCACATGACGACCGACACTAATGTTGGAAAATTTTAATAATAATTTAATTTTTTTGAAGTTTTGTTTTTTTCCCCCTTTTTCCTTTTCTTCTTTCTTTATTCTTCTTCTTCCATGCAACCCTTGTTAGCCCTAGCCTAGGCATGCCTCACTTGAGGCTAGTAGCCTTTGCTTGCCATTGACAAGGCCCGACAAAGTGGTCAACGAAGGAAAACAGAAAGAAGAAAAATAAATAAATAAATAAAATGGAAAGAAGAGAAAAGGAAAAAAAAAAATGGAAAGGGAAAAAGTAAAAGGAAAAATAAAAATATTAAAATATTAAAAAATGTTCATGTTAGCATTGGTTGTCCATGTCTCATAGGACAGTCGGCATCCATATAAGCAATTTTCAACAAAAATTAATTATATAGACTCAATTGATAAAATTAAAATATTTAACACTGAATTGGCAAAAGTATAATAATTTTCAGAATTTTTTGATAATTTTCCCCTTACTTTTGGCTAAAAAATATCGTTAATCTTTTAAATAATACTTAATTTGTTGTTTGAAAACATCTCGAATTCATATTAAAACTTGTAAGGCACATGCCTATTGTCAAAGAATAAAATAAACAAAGACCTACCAAAATTCACATGCTATGAATGGGAAAGCATTTAAAGCAATTTAAATGTTAACCAAGCATCGTCTTTAGCCTATCAACCTTGCCCATAGGTCAATGTAATTGAGACTTTCAACATGTGCTTGCATCCTCCTCAATGCCTAATGGTGTCCATCAAGCAAAAATGAAGTAACTTTAGAATAAATTGGCTACTTTGAGATGTGCCACAATCCCTTGGTGAAACTTCTATGAAAAAAGAATTATAGAAGTGAGTTAAGTTAAAGTAAATTGTAAACTCATTTATGCCCATTTGACGTATATGTTATGTTTAAATCCATTTATAAACCATTTATTGAATATAACTAACATATATGATAATTTAGCTCATGAGTATATGATCTATTTTGATAGGTTTAGTGCGATCCAACAACCTTTGGCTCAATGTTAGGAGAGAGATTCACTACCCTTAGGTGCTTATGACCTCGAGAAGAAGTCTAAGGGGCATTTGGATGATTCTACACAGCCGTAAAGTCTGAACCCGCTTCAAACTTTGTAAACTCTGATGCCCCTTCATCAGAAACTTTTATTTCTAGCCCGACTTAATCTAATTAGCTCAATTGCAAACACATTTACAATATTCTCTCTTTTGTTCAAACGTCATTCTAATTGGTTATGGTGTGTGACATCCCTAGATTCATCACTAAGCTGGCAACAGGACTTGTACTAACACATTAGCACAACTAAGAGAACTGAGTGTCCAAATCAATCTCCTATTGTTGCAAATCATGAGTGACATCTAGCAATATATCATAGCTACTCAGACAGTGTGAAATTTTTTCAAAACATAATGAACCTGTCAGCTTTGGCGATCATGTAATTCGATCATTTTGTCTCACCATGTCCCGATCGAACAAAGGCCATGGAACTATTGGGCAAGCCACCGATTCGATCATATGCACAAATCTAATTGACATGTATTTCTTCGAGACATGAACCATTCATTCTCAATTGCAACCCCGGCCAAGGATTTTAATACAATGTCTCGATTAGATCGCATAGGATATCAATCTTGTATATAACAAGAAGACAGATTCCATATTGCGCATGTGTCACGGGCCAAAAGATGGACGACTCGAGAGGTTCCCCAGAGTCGACCCCAACTCGCCCGTGGACCTCCTGCTCTCACTCGGATTCCCACCAAGTCTTCTCCCCGAATTGCAAGGACAGGCGAAGATGTCATAAAGCTAGATTACGGGAGTCCGTTCCATTATTTATGTCGGTAGATGGTAGCTCAATACTTATGTCGGTAGTTGAGGCGGTGCGATCTCGTCCACCGATAGAATTTTAGATCAATGGATGTAATCTGAGGCCCTCAACTATAAAAGGGGTGTCCTCCCTTCACTTGTAATCATCAACTACTTCCGCAATACAAAGTAAGTCTTCTTTCCAGAGCTCTTCTCTCTAGATCCTTTCTCTCTCTATGATCCGGGTAAGGCGAGCGAGTGAGCGTTTGACTGTGCAAAGGCTTGGCTTAGGTGCTTCGGCGATCCATCCCGATCCTAAAGTGCCCGAGTCGCCGCGCGGTCACGATCCCTGTCGATCAGCTCGTGACAAGTGGTATCAGAGCCAAAGAGAGATCCGTTTCCAAGAGATCGAAGAGCACCAACTGTTCGAGAGAATGTCAAGCCATGATGCGGCTATAGTTGGAGAGACTGCGCCAGGCATAGACACGCGCAGCAAAGCAAAGAAAAGAGATCACTCGGTGGATGCTGCGGCCACGTTCGATGAGAAGATCGAGAAGGTCTGGAGTGCCGTATTCGAACTCATGGAAGGTCTTGACGACGTGCGAGACCAAATCATGGAGGTTGAAGGCTCAATCCGTGAAGACTTCACAACCGGCATCAACCAAGCCACGGCTCCATTGTTTGACAAGGACGAAGCTCTTGAAGCATCGATCGATGGTTTGAATGAGCGCGTCCAAATAATCGAGGAGGTAAGCCCGTGTAGGGACGAGGTTGAAGCCATGAAGGCGGAGATCCAAGAGCTCAAGACCGAGCTCGCCTTATGCAAGTTAAGCATCACGAATGGTGCGGCACCTACTCAAATAGTGACCAAGATCGAGGTCCCGAAGCCAAAGGAGTTCAAAGGAAACCGGTCCGCCCAAGAGGTGGACAACTTCGTGTGGAGCATGGAGCAATACTTCGGCGCCGTCAACATACAAGACGAGTCGATCAAGGTACGAACCGCTTCTATGTTCCTGTCTGATACGGCGATGCTGTGGTGGCGTAATAGGTGTGACGAGAGTAGACGCGGTGCTGATCTCGTGAACACGTGGGACGACTTCGTGAGGGAATTCCGCGACTACTTCTTCCCCGAGTTCGCTCAACAAGAAGCCCGAAGCATGCTCCATCGCCTCGAGCAAAGATGCACGATCTGAGAGTACGTGAAGGAGTTCAAGGAGCTCAAACTCCAGATTCGCAACCTGAGCGAAGAGGAGGCTTTCGGAGCATTCATGGATGGACTCAAGCCATGGGCACAACTTGAGCTGAAGCGGCGGGACGTGAGTAGTCTTGCGCGTGCGCTAAGCATGGCCGAGTCACTTGTCGACCTCACCAAGTTTGAGCCGAGGAACAACCGAGCAAGAGACTGGAGGTCGGATCGACCCGACGACGAAGGAAGAAATACTCCCCGAGGCATGCCCGATCAAGGCGACCGAGCCAAGACGTGGGGAGAAGGGTCTTCCAAGCCATCCTTCCAAAGAGGTCGACCACCGATCGACTACGCGAGTAAGTTCGATCAACCTCCGCCCTCTCCTTGCTTTATTTGCAAAGGCATGCACTGGACCCAAAAGTGCCCGAAGAGGGGCCGCATCAACGCCCTCCTTGCCATTAAAGAAGAGAAGGAGGCGCCTAAAGAAGACAAACGGCAGATCCGGATCGAGGCTGTGAAGATGATCAACCTGATCCAAGCCCGATCGCCGACCAAAGGAGAAGGAATCACTACAAACACCGACATGTTCTTCGTGGAAGTCGAAGTGGGCGGCCTAACGCTTTACACTTTGGTCGACACCGGCGCATCCAACATGTTCATGTCGACCGAGGTTGCGAGGACCTTAGGACTTCATGTGGAGCCATCCGAGAAGTCGTACAAGCCGATCAATTCGAGCGACTTCCATGGCGTAGGATCAACACCCGACGTGGACGTCAAGATTGGCGGATGGAAGGGCCAAATGGCGTTCGATGTAATCCCTCTTGAAGACTATGATCTCATCCTTGGAATGCAGTTTTTCCATAGTGTGGGAGCCATGATCGATATGAGGACCAAGTGTCTGATGATCCTCGATCAAAAGTGCCCATCGATGATCCCCATGATCAAAGGGGTGGTCGACACCAAGACCATCGCGTCAATCCGACGCCTCGACAAGAGCTTGAAGGCCGTCATGCGCATCAACAAGCTGTCCGAGGTGAAGCCGAAGGTTGAGTTGGATCCTACTCCAACAAACACCATGCCCATCCAAGCGCTCTTCCCCGAGATTGAGTGCACGCCACCTGCTCCGTCCAAGCTGAAGACCGAGCTGTGTGCGTCTGACTTCATCATCGAAGGCTGTGGTCCTTCGTTCATGAGCGTCCGAGCGAAACAAAACAAGAAGAAGAAAGCTCGTTCTAAAGCCCGCAAGGCTGCCCGTCAAGCTGAGAGCGACGAGGACGTCGCTCGATTGAGTGGGGGAGAATGTCACGGGCCGAAAGATGGATGACCCGAGAGGTTCCCTAGAGTCGACCCCAACTCGCCCGTGGACCTCCTGCTCTCACCCGGATTCCCACCAAGTCTTCTCCTCGAATTGCAAGGACGGGCGAAGATGTCATAAAGCTAGATTACGGGAGTCCGTTCCATTATTTATGTCGGTAGATGGTAGCTCAATACTTATGTCGGTAGTTGAAGTGGTGCGATCTCGTCCACCGATAGAATTCTAGATCAATGGATGTAATCCGAGGCCCTCAACTATAAAAGGGGTGTCCTCCCTTCACTTGTAATCATCCACTACTTCCGCAATACAAAGCAAGTCTTCTTTCCAGAGCTCTTCTCTCTAGATCCTTTCTCTTTCTACGATCCGGGTAAGGCGAGCGAGTGAGCGTTCGACTGTGCAAAGGCTTGGCTTAGGTGCTTCGGCGATCCATCCCGATCCTAAAGTGCCCGAGTCGCCGCGCGGTCACGATCCCTGTCGATCCGTCCGTGACACATGCATGTGGCTTTCTATGTGAACAAACTATAACCATAAAGTACAAAGACGGTTTGACGAAGTGTTAATATGCACACTTGTGAACCATAGCCATCCAACATTACAAGTCAAGCATCGTGCCTCAGGTCTAATGATCTTACAACTAACCAAAGCATGAACAATCAGACATTGACCCTGCTAAAAAGCTTCCATGTCGTCAATTGTTCTATGTATGTCACGTTTAGTGAACTTGTCCATGACAAACACTTGTGTTCTAGCTCGGATATCACAATACCCAATGACTTGTGACTCATTATCCCCTCAAGTATCCAATACTAAAGTGAAGCTTGAGAACACACCAGTTTAAATAGGATCATCAATATTCCTCTCAATGATCCATCGATCGAGAACTATTTAAAGATTCAGCATAATTGTAAACATGTCACACATATTCTTAACACCTTAAGAATAGATTCAATGGTAAATGATCTTATGAACTTCATTCATATAAATTGGACAATGAATGAATAAAACTTATTTGCCATTAAATAATCCCTAACATGTAACTATTACATGGTTGCTTTAGGGCATATAGCTAACAATCTCCCACTTGCACTAAAACCAACCTATCTCACGTCTTAAACCCATCTTGGTAAGATGTCTTTCAAAAGAAGACTGAGACAACGCTTTAGTGAGGGGATCCGCCACATTTTCTGCCGAGGCTATTTTTTGCAAGGTGATATCACCTCTCTCAATGATCTCTTTGATGAGATGGAAGCGTTTTTGAATGTGCTTGGATTTCTGGTGAGATCTTGGTTCCTTAGCCTGAGCTATTGCTCCATTGTTGTCACAAACAATGCAATTAGCTCTTCAATGGAAGGAACCACTCTAAGTTCTGAAATAAACTTCTTCATCCAAGCCAATTCCTTCGCTGCTTCAGAAGTAGCTACATACTCTGCTTCAGTAGTGGAATCAACAGTTATGCTCTATTTGAAAAGTTTCCAAATAACTGCACCACCCTTAAATATAAAGACAAACCTAGACGTTGACTTATAGTCATTAGGATCTGATTGAAAATCAGAATCTATATATGCTTCAACTTTAAAGTCTCATTCTCCATATATCAAGAACAGATCCTTAGTCCTTCTCAAGTACTTAAGAATAGTCTTGACTGCTATCTAATGTTCTTTACCTGGATCAGACTGATATCTACTAGTGATGCCTATAGCATGCGCAATATCAGGTCTTGTACATTGCATAGCATACATTATGCTTCCAATGGTAGATGCATAAGGCATCTTTTCCATCCACTCTCTTTCCTTAGGATTATTTGGACACATATCCTTGGAAAGACGGATTCCATGCCTAAAAGGCAATAATCCTCTTTTGGAATGTTGCATGTTGAAAAGTGAGAGACCAATTATTCGTCTAGATCTATCTCTATAGATCCTAATACTTAGAATATAGGTTGTCTCTCCTAAATGTTTCATGGAGAACTTTTGAGACAAGAATATATTAATGATGATATCATAGGCATATCATTTCCAATCAATAGTATGTCATCCACATACAACATAAGAAACACAATTGTGCTCCCACTGACCTTTTTGTATACACAAGGTTCATCCGGGTTTTTGATGAAACCAAATGATTTGATCACCTCATCAAAACGGATGTTCCAACTTGTGGAGGCTTGTTTGAGTCCATATACGGCTCTCTTAAGCTTACACGGCTTTTGATTACCATAATCAGACTCAAAACCTGCTGGTGGTTCCATGCAGATGTCTTCTTCAGGGAATCCATTTAGGAAAGCTGTCTTGACATCCATTTGGAATATCTCATAGTCCAAGTATGTAGCTATAGCCAACATAATCCAAATAAATTTCAGTATGGTTACAGGTGAGAAAGTCTCGTCATAATCAATCCCTTTTATTTGATGATATCCTTTTGCTACCAGCCGTGCCTTATATGTGTCAACCTGACCATCAACGTTTATCTTCTTCTTAAAGACCCATTTATAGCAAATTGGTACAATACCATCCGGCAGGTCAACTAGATTCCAAATGTCGTTAAAATATATAGAATTCATTTCAGATTTCATGGCCTCCAACCATTTATCAAAATCAATGTCAAACATTGCTTCCTTATAGGTGTTCGGATCACTTAATTGATCACTTTCATTCGTAATGAATAAGGGATCAGTACCTTCAATCAAGTGTCTATAACGAACAAGAGGACGAGATGTTCTCGTACTCCTCCTCAGAAGTTGTGTATCAGAAGCTCCCAATGAATCCGAAGTCTGTATATGAACCTATTCAAATTTTGCATTAGGACCTCACACTAAATCTGAGGTCTGCACCTAAATCTGATCACTTACTACTCCATTGGTTTCTTCTTGTAAGTTTATTTTCCACCCAGCTCCACTTTCTTAGCTGAATTGATTCTCTAGAAATGAAGCATATCTACTGATCAAAACTCTTTGATCATAATGAAAATGGAAATAGTATCCAAGACTTTCTTTTGGATATCCAATGAAGCAACCATGTTTAGATCTTGCCTCCAATTTGTCCATCTTTAGCTTTTTGACATAAGCTGGACAACCCCAAATCTTAATATGATTAAGACTTGGTTTCCTACCATGCCATATCTCATAGGGCATAGTCGGAACAGACTTAGTTGGAACTCTATTCAATAAATATGTGGCTGTCTTAAGGGCATATCCCCAAAGGAATATGTGTAAATTGGTATAACTGATCATAGATCGCACCATATCCATTAAAGTGCAATTCCTTCTCTCAAACACACCATTGTGTTCTGGAGTTTGTAAAACTAGAAAAACAAAATTGAGAAAATGTTTCGTTTGGTAGGAATAGTAAAGGAAAAATTATTAGACATGGAATAGTAAGGATTGGAAGTTTGATCATCAACAATGTTTCCTTGGTGAAATGTTTAAATTACAAGCATAAGGACTGATCATGGGGGTGAATTTGAAAATCAAGACTTTGCACATTTTTGTGATGAGAATGGTTTACAACATGTTTTCTCCTCTCCACACACTCCATAACAAAATGGAGTTTTAGAAAGAAAAAATAGGTCTTTACAGGAGATGGCCAGAATGCTACTAATAGAAAGTAGAGTCTCTTCTCGTTTTTGGGCAGAAGCACTTTCTACCGCCTATTATATAATTAACAGAGTATTTTTAAGGCCTATCCTAGAGAAAACTCCCTATGAAGTTTATAAAGGAAAAAAGCTAAATATCTTTTATTTTTATGTGTTTGGTTGCAAGTATTTCATTTTAAAGAATGGAAATGATAAGCCTGGGAAATTTGAAAAAAATATTGGATAAATGTATATTTCTTGGCGATTCTACTTCAAGCAAAACTTACAGAGTCTTCAACAAGATTAGACTCAACTTGACCAGTTTGAACTAATTTTAGACTTAATGAAGTATAATTCTTCTAAGGAACCTCAACCTTCTGGTGATTAAAGTAAAGTAGAAGAAAAGTCAAAAGAATCAAATAAAACATACGTTCAATAAACCCTTGCAAAAAGTGACAAATCTAACAGTAATTGGAAACACAATCAAGCCATCTTAAAGAGCTCATTATTGGCAATATAGAAGAAAGGATCCGTACCAGATCCAAAGTAAAATGAGACTCAAGTGCCCTAGCTCTTATTTTTGAAATAGAACCAAAGGGAGTAGAATAAGCTTTGTCTTATGAAAGTTGGATAGAAGTAATGTAGGAAGAATTCAAACAATTCAAAATTAATGATGTCTGGGAGTTATTTCCAAAACTAAAAGGAAATCTGTGATTGGAACAAAGTGGGTGTTCAGAAATAAGATGGATAAAAATGGTAAAATAACCAGGAACAAAGCAAGGCTTATTGCAAAAGGTTAATCACAAGAGGAAGGAATAGACTATGATGAGGCATATGCACTTATAGACAAGTTAGAGGCCATAAGATTATTGTTAGCATATGCATATTTCCATAATTTCAGGTTATTCTAGATGGATATCAATAGTGCATTCCTAAATGGGTTCATACAAAAAAAAGTCTATGTAGAACAATTACCATAATTCGAAGATCCCAGAAAACCAAACTTTGTCTACAAACTGAAGAAGATTTTGTATGGTCTAAAATAGGCACCTCAAGCTTGGTATGAGAGACTGGGTGAGTTTTTGGTAAGTAATGGTTTCAAGAAAGGAATGGTTGACACAACTTTGTTTATCAAAAGGGAAGAAAAAGACTTTTTACTTGTTCAAATATATGTAGATGATATAATCTTTAGGTCTTCTAACAAAAGTCTATGCAATAAATTTTCAAAGTCTTTGCGGGAAGAATTCGAAATGAGCATGATGGGTGAATTAACATTCTTTATGGGTCTACAAGTTAGACAATCAAAGAAATGAACTTTCATTTATCAAGAGAAATATGCCAAAGATTTTATCAAAAAATTTTGGATGGAAAAATGCAAGAAGACTAAGACTCCCATGTCAAGTTCTTCCAAACTTAACAAAGATTGAGATGTAAAGAAAGATAACCAAAAGACATATAGAAACATGATTGGTTCTCTTCTCTACTTAACAAAGATTGAGATGTAGAGAAAGATAAGCAAAAGACATATAGAAGCATGATTGGTTCTCTTCTCTACCTTACTACTTCTTGACCTGATATTTTATTCAATGTGTGTATGTGTGCTAGATTCCAAGCTGACCCTAGAGAATCTCATCTCGGTGCTATCAAACGTATTATCAAATGTATTGCGACAAATCTAAAGTTAGGTCTGTGGTATCCAAAAGGATGAGACTTTACATTACTTGGATACTCAGATACTGATCTAGTTGGTTGTAAAGTTGATGGGAAAAGTACTTCTAGAACATGCTAACTCTTGGGATAAATGCTAGTGTCCTAGTTCTCAAAGAAGTAGAATACGATGGCACTTTCAACCGCAAAAGCATAATATACTTCTCTTAGAAGTTGCTATTCACAAATTTTTTGGATCAGGCAACAACTAAGGAACGTTGGAATAGAAGAACCTTGCACTGAAATCAAATATGACAACATAAGTGCGATTAACCTCATAAAAAAATCCTATTCTCCATACAAGGGCAAAGTATATTGGAATTAGCCATCATTTCATTAGAGACCATGTGCAAATGGCGAAATCAATGTTTAATTCATTGATTCGAAGAATCAACCGGTAAATATCTTCACCATGCCATTGGAAAAATGATCAAATGAGTTCATTTGTGAAAAGCTGAATATTACTCTTGCATCTAGCTAAAGTATATGGTTGAGCAGACCCGTTAGTTCAACCTTTGGTAGAAACATCCTTCCAAAAGCCCTTCCAGACTCCAGTAGTTATATTTCAAATTTTAGCGTGTAAGTTTATTTCCTTCTTGAACAGGTATGATTATTCTCATATTATTACTTGCATTAATATTTTTAGAAATTATTATATCTCTGTTGATTTTTCTGAATTAATATTTCCAAAATGATTGATAGTTACTCTTTAAAAACAAAAATTAAAACAAAATTTTTTTTTTTTGCCTGTTTAGTTGCCCAAGTTCATTTTCTTTAAATAAAATCTTCGACCTTTTTTTTCTTGATATCCAGACTCTTGCAAACCCTAATCTTTCACTCAAACTCTTGCTTCTCTTGATCTACTCTCACATTCTTTGCAAAATTTCTCACTCAATCATCCTCAAACATGTCATCAAAACTCTCAAAGTTCGTTTCAATGTCTTATCAGAGGAAATCCTCTCGCCTCGATTTGTCCCTGAAGATCCGATGCATTTTTATCTCACTGGGGATGAATCACCTTGAAGCATTAATCGACAATTGGTGGAGGAAGATGTTACTCATGAAGCGACACCTATTTTGGTAAGAAAGCCCGAGATACTTCTAAAACATTATGAGTTTTTGAAAAAGGGGAGAAGTTCCATGGATTTCATAAGTTTGTTCTTGAAAGAAAATGGCTATGGAACGAAACTTTGTTCTTGAGAGTCGTGGAAAACTTAGAGTTGGTAGAAGCTAGAAGAGTAGAAAAGGAATTTTCAAATTTTCCTGCTAATCCTCGTTTTGATATAGAAGGTTAGACTAAGAGTAAAGAGGAAGATGATGATGAAAGGGTGTTCAAAAATTTTCAACCCAAAATGGGTGTTGTTGCAGAAATCACTGGAACAAAAGAAAAGTTGTTTCAGTCAAAGGACCATAAGAAAGTCTATGCATAGATGCTAAATAGAGGGGTCATCAACCCTCGGATGGTTGATTTTGATTTCCTGGATTTCATCAAGGTGAATTTGCGAGAAAAATTTGCCAAGCTTCAAATGGAGAGGTTCGATGTGGAGTCATTTAATGCTTATCCCAAATTGACTACTTACTTCTATTCCAACCTTTATGTTCTAGATCCTACTCATGTTCAATTTACTATCAGTGATAAAGTGTTTAATGTTGATGTTAATTTGTTGGCTGATATTTTGGGAATAGAAATGAGTGGATACTTGTCTATTCATGTGTCCAACGGAAGGAGCGCATTACAAAATTTCTGGAACAAAAATTGATTTCTTGCCAGAAATTGATTTCTTAATTTCTGAAATAGAAATTAAGAAGTTAAAAATTTTAGCTTATAATTTCTTCTTCAAATCAATTTCTGGAATAGAAATCTATTCTAGAAATAGAAAAATCAAATTGTGTTACCAAACGGATTTCTATTCCAAACATATTCCGAGAAACAGAGAAACAAAGAAATAGAGAAGTAGAAATTTTAACATGCACGCCATAAGTTTCTAGTAATGGTCAAGATTCCTAGAAGAAGCATTACTTACTCTAAGATGTCTACTTCTAATATTTTACTCCACAAGATCATCATCAACTGCATCAGACCCAAGGTTGCTTCCAAAACTGATATTTCCATATTCAAGGCAAAAATGATGTGGGCCATCTGCAATCATGTTATTTTCTCACTCCCTCACATAATCCTACTGCATATGTACAGAATTTTCATGAAGGGAAGGGGACAATTTTCGTATACAACATTGGTAATCAAACTTTTCCAATACTTTCATATTCAACCGCTATCTAATTTTTGCTCTAGAACTATTGTTCCCATGCAAATTGGACTTAAAATGATCTAAAAAATGAGATTCAAGAATCTTTCTGGAGCCTTGAGACTTTTGAAGAAAATAATCTGCTAGCAAAGCTAAGTTAGGATCTGCGGCTAAGAAGAAGTGCAAAAGGAAGATTGTTGTCTCACGAACTCCACAAAGAAAACAACATGTTCTTCTTCTCCAAGATGAAGAAGAGGAAGATGATGAAGACGAGACCGTCTCTGATATTGTGGCAAACATTGCCATGCATGATCCTCTTTGTGTTATAGCCGATTTTGAGGAAGAAGAAGAGGATGAGAGCGAGAAAGAACCGGAAGAAGAAAGTAAATGAGAAGAAACTGGAGTAAAAGAGAGTGAGGAGGATGACTCAAATGATGAAGAGGAAGATGCAAATATGAACAAGGGCTAGGAGCATTCTAACAAGGAAGGAGAAGATACAAGGGAGGTTGGTGCAGGAGATGCTGGAGAGATGGGAATTGGTCAATAAACCAGTGTTGAAAGAGAATGAGTGTAGGGCGGAGATGGAATTCTTCCTCAAACTGAAGCCATTGTAACAGGGGGAGTAGGTGAGAAAATTCCTCTTGATGACTAGATAGAAGAACCAAATGCTAGTGATGGCATCGGTCGATCTCCTCCAAATGCTAAAGATGTTTATGCATCTCATTTCCCTAAAGTTTTTTCTGGGGGTTAGGACAAGGAAGCTAATTTTCAGGGGAGCAACAACTTTCACATGTTCAGGTCCATATTCCTTCACCTTTGGATACTCCGTCAGTATAGTTTGCAGAAGCTAGTGCCCAAACTAAACCAGAATCAAACTACCCTCGGATAGTGGTATGGGATGGAGGTTGAAATCCAGAAGTTGCATGCTACTCTCGGTACTACCTCAAAATATGTCATCTGAAAGGTACAATGTCTTAATGATCAAATTCAAACCATAAATCAACATGCATCTCAAAATTTAGCGAAGGTTGAGATTGTCTTCCATCAATGCCTGACTAAGATTGAGGAAACCGTGCTAACTTTGGAGGGTTTCCAACTTATTCGTCTTCTTAGGCAATCTTGATCCTTTTGGAACCAAACTTTTTTTTCTTATTTTCTTTGTTCTTATTTGATTTTCTCCTTTTGTTGTTGACAAAAAGGGAGAGAGTTTTGCAAATTTGAAGTTTTGACTGGTGCATGATTGAGTTTTTCTATGCTGGTGTTTCTTTTATTATGACTATCGATTCGTGTATTTTGAGTAGACTTATACAGACTTTATTATGCTTACTGTTTGTTATCTCTATTGATTATCATGTGCTACTAAAGTGTTGTTTTGCAGGATAACTTTCATATTATGCTTAAATCTACATGAAAGTTTTGTCACCGTAAAAAATGGGGAGATTGTTGAGAAAAATGCTACAAGGTTTTGAAGTTAACAAAACTTTCTTATTCTTGTTCAGAAGAATAGTAGACTTCTAAAGTCATATCGCAGACTTTTGTCAAAGTCTATTCATTCCAAAACTCTTTCCCATTCTGACGTAATCCAGACTGAAACCAAGTCTAGAACAAAGATATAATCAGACTTAGATTTATTGATCTTGTAACAATGATTTAGTATGAACATAATAGAGATTTATTCTTTAATATCTGGCTTTCTTGTGAAGAATCACACTTACCTTTTATAAATGCATTGATGAAATCAATCACGAATTAATGAAATCAGTTTTGAAGACAAGTTCTTTTTTGGGAAGTATCTACTTATGGAAACCTAGATTCTGATTGTATGGGCGACCAGAATTGACGAATTTTGATCTCAATCTTCAAACGACTATAAGATTTCCTTAATCGATTCTGTCCAATAGATTAATTGGAAGAAATTCCTCTGGAGAATACCAACAGCAAGTAAGGCATGGAGGAGTATTTAAGAAAGTTATATAATCTATTTGAAGTGGGCATGAAAATTAAAATTCCAAAATCTAAAGCCATTCCAACCATTTGTTCTTCAATGACAGCTCTTACAAATTGTATTCAAAAGAAAAAATCGCAAAAAGAGTGATTTAGTGATGGAAAAAGAAATCTTCCACTGAGTGTTTGCACTCGAAATATTGTGTTTCTCTATTAGTATTTTAATGAATTTAAGCCAGAAGACTGTTAGTGTGGGGGAGCGGACATAAGCTTGATCTAAACCGAACCACTATAAATTTCGTGTGCAATTTTCTCTTCCCTTAACTCTTTTCAATTGTATCAATTGCAATTTTTTTAAGTTTCTCAAAAATCTATTCCATCTCTTATCTGATTTTGAATTTTCATAAGAAATCTAGTGGCTCTTTTAGTCAAACTCGAACTCTTTTTCAGGCTTTACTTGCAACTTATCTTATTTTGCATTTATTTGTGAAGGATTATTTTAAACATCTATTCACCCCCTTTAGGTGTTAGTGCTAGCATTTTCAATAGGGGTGTACTACAATTACCTCAAAAGAGGTAAAGTTCGTTTTGCTTTCTAAGGAGTGTCAAGAAAGTTGCAAGATGATACTCTGGCATAAAGGGTAGTGTAAAGACTAGTGATTCGAGATGAAGATCAATATTGAGGGCCTAGTAGCAGCAAAGGTAAAAGCAGGTTGAAATCATGTCATAGAAAGTTGAAAGGATATGTGAAGTGCTTTGAGTGTCATAAGGAGGGTTACATTAGGAAAGATTGTTCAAAGTGGAAAAACAAAGATGATAAGCAATGCCACAAGTAGTATGACAAACGTTGCCGAGCAAAGCATTAGTAATGTAGAAGTTGTTTTACTTGTGACTACTAATTTGTTAGGAGACAAATGCGTACAAAATTCAAGGTGTTATTATAATATAATACCTCATAAGAATTGGTTTATTAATTACCGAATTGCAAATGGTGGTAAAATTCTTTGGGGGAATAATGTAGCCAGCAAGAATGTGGGGATATGGACAATTCATATTCAGATGCACAATGGGTGGTGCGTACATTGACAAACGTAAAGCACATACTAAGCTCAAGGAACCTTATTTCTCTGGGCACACTTGATGACATTAGATGTAGTCACACCATTGAAGGTGGAGTATTGAATATCTCTCGAGGCGGCATGATAATGATGAAGGGGAAAATAGTGAATACTCTCTATCATCTATTGGAAGAGACCTTGACCGGGATTATTATATTTTCATCAGATGAGTCAGACTCTAACTTGGCTCAGTCATGGCATAAGCGTTAAGGTACATGAGTGAGGTAAGTATGACGATGTTGAGTGAAATGGGTTGTTAAAGGGTCAGAAGATAAGTAATTTAGACTTATGTGAGCATTACATATTTGGGAAGTACCGCTGAATTAAGTTTGCTAAAGCTATTCATCTGACAATGTGAGCTGTTGAGTATATTCATTCAGACGCTTGGGGCTCGTCTGTGACACCCCAGGCACGCCATCCTAATTGTGCCATCTTAATAGCCATTATTTCTTCTTAAATGCGAAAGCATGTATAACATAAATTATACAAATAGGCATAATCAAAACATAATAGGTCAAGGTCAATTTCCATTCATTGGGCTAGTTATTTAATTACATGGGCGATATGCAACCAAAACAAACACTTGTCCTAAACCTAGGGTAACCCAAAAGAAATTTACACCCCCACTAGTGACACACATATGTGTCCACTCCATCCACACACCCACCTTCATGACCAAATCCAAAAAGTGACTATCGAGGAGTTCATCATCATGGAAATCAACCTGCCTATATATCTACCCTCCTACATCACTCCCAACTGTAGCTATCTCATTCCTCATCGGGGTCACCATACTCTGAAGGCCCACTACTGCTATTGTCATCATCCATGTTGCTACTATCATTGTCGTCCTAAAATTGGAGAGATCCCTTTGGTTCATCTCCCTTTCAAATGGACCAAGCAACGAAGCGATACTACATCATCTAAGTGCACCCTAAATCTACCCAAACAGTAGAGCTTTGGCGTACATACACACATTCAGAACAGGAGAAAGTAACGTTCTCAAAATGGCATTCAAAATGATATAGTTGTCCCTAATGAGCTAGTGGAGGTACGTTCATTTTTTAATTATCTAAAAAATTGTAATACAATAGTAGTAAGGCAAAACTTAGCAAAAGATAAGACAAATTCATAAATTAATCGATCTAACACAATTTTGATTCTTAGGACTCACTTATAATGAACATATAATGCAAATGACGAGTACTTAATGCCTATAATGTACTCACAAGCATGTGTAGCACACGAAATGCAATTGCACACGGCACATGTTCCAATTCAAGCATGCCACATCATTTGGTCCACCCCCATCTCACAATTTCAACCAATGCTAAGTCAATACCATGTGGATCACTTTTAGCCTATCACTCAGTTAGACTTCTAGGGAACCCTATCACCCCCCGGGCTTCTCACTCAAAGGCATCTATGGAACACACAGCATTCTAGAAAACCTTTTCAACATCCATTCCAGGCCATCATTGGGGAAATCATGCCACACAGGCTTCGAGCACCACACCGGTAACCCAATCACACATCGCCACTAGTTGCCATCTATAACCTCATACTCATCCATCATCATGCACATCATACACATGGTGTGACACTTTATTCTATCAATTTCGTGCATAGGCTATAATGAGCAACTATTGCAATACTTGATATTTCTTGCACACTCAATAGCAAACTATTACAGGTCTTGCCACTATAATTAATCATTCGAAATCATCATCAAATAACATCACATTACAAGTGAATTTTATCTTGCTGGAAAGCTCAGTCTATTGGTCAACTTTCTAGAAGACATCATTTCTAGAATCTCAAGTGTTCCCTTCATAAATGACTCATTTTGAAAATTGGTCACAACATAACGGTTTTGCCCGATTTTAGAAATTGCTTTGATTAAAATAGTGAATGACTTCCAAAAATTCCAAATTTTGGATATGTTTTAGAAAAGACCATGCCAAATATTTTTCATGAGAACACCGAGTCAAAATCAACGTGAAACCCTGTCTTTTATTTGTTGAATTTGGAGTAAAACAGAACCTCAAAACTAATTAAGTAATCCCTCAGTAAATGGTTTCCACATAACTCAAATCACCTTTAAAAATTCCCAAATTTTGATATGTTGTAGAAAAAAAAAAGTTTTGAACAACTTTTGTGAGAAATTTCTTCAAGATTCTAGCTATAAAAATCTATGGAAAATCAACCACCCGCTACGGTGGCTCAGCTAGGTAGGCGCTAGACTTCCATTGAGGAGGTCTAGTGTTCGAAGCTCCTGCAATGCAAGTTGCAGGAAGGCTAACTTAAGACTCTTGGCGACTTACCCGGTGGCACGTGTATGGTGGCTAGCACATGTCGCCCCCAATGGTTTACCTCCGGTTGCCAACCGTGCGAGGTTCCCTGGGTCACCAAAAAAAAAAAATTCTATGGAAAATCAAAGGGCAAAAAGGTCACACTCATGGCAATACAAGTCAATAAAGAACCAAATAGAAACGCAACCACTTGGCCACCCCAATTAGTTCAGAAAAATCTCAAATTTAAGTATGTTAAACTTTACGATATTAGAAGCAACTTTTGAGATGAAGTTGCTCAAGATCTTGTTTGGAAAAATTGCAGCAAAAATAGAAAGAGAGAAGGGTACAACATGCACAAGATTTATAGACTTGAACCAAGTGCGCGAAGCAAGTACTATTGTAATCTCACCCACTTCCACACATCAAAACATAACGCCATAAGCTAGAACAACTATGCAAGACTTCATTTTAATTGCATTTCACATCCACAAGTCGTTGATTACACATGCAAGGCACGAACTCAGCACAAAACTTACGGTCTAGGCCATCCATGGCTAGATCATTCATATGCAAGCTCAAAGATCACTAGAAAACCAACATGCATCACAATATGACTACTCAAGCCTCTCTTTTAAGCCTCAACCAAAGTCATTCATCGGTGAATAATCGGCTTGGTTGCTCTAAACACAAAGAAAACCAACAAATCAACACATGCACTGTATCAAACATCCACTAAGGCCAAAACTAACAAAACCAAGAGAATGAGAGATCAAGAGGCTTAGTAATGAGTCTCCTCTCCTTGTCTTGAGATTAAGCTTCACTTTAGGTGAGGATTTGAGCAAGAAATGGCAAAGAAGAGAGAAGAAATGAAAAGGAGAGGGATTGGTGATGGTGCGGCCGAGAGAGAGGAGAGCAGAAATGGAGAGAACTCTTGGGGCTAAAGTGAGAAAATGAATAAGGTAGAGAGAGAGAGAGAGAGAGGTTCATCCATGCCTTAAGAGAGAGAGGAAAATTTTATTACGACTTGCTCAATACTCACATTGGATGAAAATCTATTGGCCTCGTCACTATTCACTGATAATTACTTCTCATGCATAATAAGTGAGGGCAAATTGGGCATTTAGAAAATGAGGGGACCGATCAATGGTGATTAGGGCTTAATAGTGACTTACTTATCCTAATTTAATTATTCATGATATAACATAAGGTATATTTTAGGTTATAATAGCCACATTAATTAAAGTGGCCATAATATTTCAATTTAACTCAAGATTATGGCCTAGCTATATTCTATAATTGTGCAATGAATTTCCCCTATGTTCTTGGACTCAAAAAGGTCGAACAAATTCTCAAAGGCGTCTCAAGAAATTTGTATTTCCACCTCGATCATTGCAGACCTTAATCTTTCCTTCAATTTTTGCTAAATAAGTGAGTAAAAATTCAGAATGTCACATTGTCTCTGGTTCCTTTGAAATGAGGTGCTCAAAATATGCTAACATTTATCGACGACCATTCGAGGAAGGTATATGGCTATTAGGGGTGAGCATGGTCCGAGTTGGGCCAGCCCACCCCTAACTCTAGATACAACCCGCTCAATGCTGGTCCTCAATTTTTAGGACAAAGGACCAACCCTATTGAGCTTGGGATTGAGGACCGAACCAACCTAGTGGGTTCGGTCTGATTCTAGGGTCAACCTAGGACCATCCGATAATTTATTTATTTCATTTTTTGTATATTTGAAAAGGTAATTGAGGACCAAACTGACCTAATAGGTTTGGTTCGATTCAAGGGTCAACCCAAAACTAAAAAATAATTTTTTGTTTCATTTTTTGTACTCCCTGAACGGCAAGTGGCATGAGTGACCCAAAGCGAGTGTGGTGAGTCAAGTGGCGAGCGGAGAAGTTGTTTCTTTCAATTTAGGCAAATTAAAGACTAAAAGGACAAATAAAACAGAAGAGAACGAGTACTAGAGGAGGATGCCGTGATGAGCTATTTATGCCATTTTGAACGGCGTAAGGACTTTTCACAAAAACATTTTCCTCCTTTGTAAATTATGGCTATTGACGCCATCAAAGACATTAAAAGATCTAAGTTATTAAAAAATAGTGTAAAATTACTTGAACTCCTCACTAAAGAGCTATTTAGTATTGTTGATGCTATTTATTTTAAGGTTTTCTCTATATAAAAAAAATATAAAAATATATTAGATATTATATATATAGAATTAAGGTTAGTCCGAGTTGGACCAACCCTAAATTTTCAAGATCGAGGACCAACCCGCACTGTGTTGGTCTAGGAATCCCAAGACTAAAGACTAACCCAGTCTCCCTAGGAACTAGACTAGGACCAGCAGAGTTGGGCCGGTCTAGGGTTGGTCCAAGGTTGACCCTAGATGCTCACCCCTAATGTCTATACTTTCTGAAATATAAATATGATGTCTTCAATCAGTTCAAGAAATTTAAGGCATTAATTGAGAAGCAATCTGATAAACAAATCAAATGCCTAAAAATCAATAATGGCATAGAATTCTATGGTAAAGACTTTACCAAGTTTTGCGATAAAGAATGGATTGTGAGATATCATGCAGTACCTAGGACACCATAGCAGAATGACATAGTAGAACGGAAGAACAAAACTTTGCTTAAGCAAGCTCGATGTATGCTTTCTCATGCAAGACTTGGCAAGGAATTTTAGGTTGAAGTAGTGAATATGGAATTTTAGCTCGTTAGTCGATTTCCATCATCTGCTATCAAGTGGAACATTCTTGAGGAAGTATGGTTGTAGAAATCTGTTAATTACTATGGATTACATATATTCGGGTGCCCTGTGTATGTTTCTGTGAGTGATAGTAAGCTTGAGCTAAAGGCAAAGAAGTGCATATTTTCTGCATACTTTAAAAATGTTAAATCTGGAAACTGTTACAAAGGGTTAGGGAGAGTTATGGTGATTATAGCTCTTGATCTACGATGAATTCGACTTAGAGTTCTCCATAAAAATTTTACTTCCAGGTCGTATGTATAACATATTAAAATCTCAGAATTTTCTGAGCTCATTTAGGGGTTTTAACGAAATTGTTATTGAAACTATGCATTAATGATGTTTGAAGTTTTATGGCTGTGATTGTATGGACCATTACGACTCATGCAAAGTTTTCTTGAATTAGCATCCTTCATGAAACATTTTTATCTAGGTCTCTTTTACAACATGTTAAATTTTCAGAATTTATTAAGATCATTTACTAATTTTTCCATAATTTCAATTAGTGGAGTGCATTCTGTATTATCTGAGAAATTGTTTTATTTTAAGAACAAATGAATTGCTTTGTAAGCTGAAATGTCTTGAGTTGTTATTTATACAATGGATGCGGTGACATTAAGCATATCATATGGCATCAAATTTTATTTTCAAAGTGAGACATATATGTGAATATATCATGATGTTAATAATACCGTCGGACGGCTGTGACAACGATGCCCCGGGAGTGTCGGGATGTCCATAGGGTCAAAGTGAGTTGACGTCAATTGGATGCCCGGAGGTGTGTACCGAAGGCCTCGTGATGCCAATTGGGGTGCGAGATGCTCGAAGGTGTGTGTCGAATGCCCGGAGGTGTGTGCCTGAGGTCTCGCGATGCCAAGTTGGGTTCGAGAGTCAGGAGGGATGCAAATACTAATTCCTAGGAAAAATGAGATCCTTTTGAATATCAAAATGAGAAATGAACACATGCGCATGTGTGCGCATATGGCATGGTACATAAATTGTTTATGAATTTGAGTTGGTACTATTTGGTATTGAAAATGTGGTCATTAAGGCATTGAATGGATCTTATGGAGATATATGCATGATTGCATGGATGATATGTGCATTTCACATGATATCTTGGTTGTCTTGCTTGTTGCATTGTGTAGTTTGATGGATCTTTTACTGCTGAGTGGTTGTACTCACCCCTTTTGGGGACTAACATTTCAGACTAGGAGTTATGTCTCTGTCGCCAGTCACCCCCAGTACTTTCTATGGCATACCGACTGACGTCGAGGTTGAGTGTATGGAGCATCATCACCCCGAGATGTGGGGGTTATTTTTTGTTCGTGTGTGGGTTCTAGTTTTGTACGACGTAGGATCACTCGCCGGCCCAATCATTCAGGAGTTCTTGTTTGTGCATGTCCGCTGCGATGAGGTTATGCTGGGGGTGCTGCCGCCGCCGCCGGCTAACAGACCAGGCTGGGTGTGACTGAGCGTGATGGAGGGAGGATGAAGCTTCTTTTTGGATGGCCGACACTGAATGATGGACCAATGTACATGACTGCTGTAGGGTCGAGTACTTTTGGTTATAGCCGAGCTTAGTAAAGCCTTGGCCTTTTGATGTACCAACTCTCGATGTCCATCAAGTTATGTAAATAAAAGTGGTTCGGCTCTAACTTATATATAAAATGTGTAGTTGGTGTGCATTGCATTATTTATTTTGAGTATGGGATAGGGAGGTTTTGAATATGCTTCCTCTATATGAACTGCCTTGGGACCGATTTAAATGATATAAATCCCCAGGACATATGGACCCACTACAATTCTATGGTATTGGAGTGATGCTTGCCAAGTCAAGTAAAAGGTAAGCGAATTGTGGCGACCCTAACGGATCGGGGGCTGTTTTGGGGGTGCCACATGTACCCTTGATTCTAATCCCGTAAGGATCGACCATAGGCCATTGGCTATGGAATTGATTGGCTCAATCGATAAGGCATCAAGGATTGGTAATGGACCAATGATCGACCGACCAACTGATCACAAATTGGTCGAGGTGTCAGTCGTGAATTTTCTTCCGACCATATCGATGGGAAGGGATCACCAGCTCATAAAATGACTTTTTGATCATGAAGATTGGTCACGGGATGATTTTGGATCGGCGGATGATCATGGGTCAATCCGACTGGTCGCAGTGCCCGACCGTAGGTGATTTCGCTTGGCTAAGCACCAATTCACAGACGGTCCAACTTGACCAAATACGATCATCTTCCAACCAAAAATGCATCATTCTCTATTTAATTCTTAATGATCATAAAGGAATCTTGAATTGGTGATATTTGATCGTGGATTGGTAATGCACTGACCATGAACCATATGGATGGATTGGGTGTCAACCAGAATGAGCTCAGGAATAGACCTAACTATTCCATCACTAATTCTAAGATCCATGAGTGCCTTGGATTAGTGCTAGGCCATGGTAGCCTTAGGATTAACCTTGAACCGACTGAATGATAACCGACCCTTTAGGTCAACCGATCGTCCAAATGAACGGTTGGGCGAGCATGGGGCATGATGGCCGAACCTCGGGTGTATGTGATTCGATTTTTCGAGATGTGCCTAATGATTCTTTTTCTGGCCCTAGAACCAACCTAGACGATGGATTTCTCCGAGCCACTTTCTTGAGGAAGAAAATGACAAAATGAAATTCTCTAGAACACCCTAGCTTCTTCATGAAGGAGGTTAACTTATTATTCCATCTATATTTTTCTAGATATTGCCATGATTATCAAGGATTTACCTTGGGAATTAAGCAAAGTATCCAAGCCAAGTCTCCCAATAAAAATAGGACACATTGGAGCTAATTGTGACTATCCTATAGCCTTGATACTACCTTGAGTTTCATAGGTTTTGACTTCCCAGTCTATCGAAATTGCTAAATCTTTCCTATTTTTCAATTTTATAGAGCCCTTTGTGCTTCAAATTTGGAGAAACTTTGTAATGAAAGTTGTTCAAAACATCTTAATCTATAACATAATTAAATTTCAATTTTTTTTAGGTGAAATGGTTGAGATGAAGGCCCAATCAATTAATGTATGGAACCTGCCTAGTATAGTGAAAACAGTAACCAAATTAATTTTTTGAATTTTTATAAAATCTTCCCTTTTGAATTTGGATATTCTTCCTTCACAAAAATTTTAAATGACATACATATTTACAATATATTAAAATTTCAAAAATATTTTTGTGAAGATTTGGATTTCGAAATGAGTCTCTCTCTGTAACCGTTGAATCTACTCGACGGATGAATTTTTGGGTTGTGTTCAATGAATTGTTACTCTTTCCACAGAACGAATTTGGCTTGGATTCCTTCATGAAAAATGTTTTCTAAGGTCTTCTCTGCAATATATTAATATTAAATAATTTTTTGAGTCCATTTGATAAGGTAATAATATTAATTTCGAAAGTTGTTCAAAATTGTTTTTGTCTTAGAATGGGAGAACCACATGCCCAACTTGGAGGGGAAGGGAGCTACACGCCCAACTTGAGGAGCAAGCTAATCTAGAGACTTCTTGGCTTGAAGATAAGAATGCATTAAATGCTTTTGGACCTTATTGTGTTAAAGAAAAGAAACATGGAGAGCAAGTTGGCTAATGGAAACACATCTAAGCCTAATGATTGCATGAAATCTTGACAATTAATGAGAGGGGTGAGTCACCTACTTAGGTATCCACTAGAATCTTAAATGAATCTTAGGTTATGATGGCCCTAAATTGTAGCATTGGTGAACAAAGTGAGGACCAACCAATTAGAATAAAACATTAGGCATTAAAAGGGCTTATGTGTCCCTTAGGCACCATAGACAATAATGAGCCTAGATTGAGCCTTGGAGGATAAGAAAATAGGTGGATCAATCATAAGCCAACACCAAAGGACTTAGGCACCAACTTAAGAAGATAGGTAGGCTAACTCGTCATTTAGGCATAATCATGAGTTTGCATAAAAATCCAAAATGATGAGACCTATAAATAGGATGAGTCATCCTCACATTTTAAGGCTTGGTCTTTCTCTCCTCTCCTCTCTTTCATGCCTTTCTCTTCCAAGCCGCCCTAGACATTGACCAACCACCAAAGAAGCATCTTGGAGCTAGGTCCAAAAAGTAGTAAGTAGATTTTCCTAACTCTTCGATAGGGCGATGTACTAAGCTTATCAATTTTAGGATCATGTCATTGTTTAGTTGTGTTGGCTTTGTATTGTTATATTTGTTGTGTTTCTATTGTTTGTTGTTGCATCGAGTAAGTTCATGATCTCGCGTGAGTTTCGAGCACAACTAGATGTCAAGGAATGGTCTCGGTGACTTTGGACGTGTCTCGAGGTGGGTGCACGACTCACACTTGGTCTCGGGACAATATTGAGGAGTGTTGTTACTTAGGACAAGTCACGGGTCGATGCTGAAGTTGGAGCAAACAGTTCCAAGTCAAGACCACAAGGTTGAATTGCATCCGACATGAGTCTAATAAGGTATAAAAGTTGTTCATTGATTCACTTTGCATGGCACGCCTTCAAGCCTTTCATCCGACTAAAAGTTCAAAGATAAAATGAATCGATTAATGCTTGAAACGCGTGGACAGATAATGGACTTATATGCCGACGCTGGGGGATGCCGAGTTGTTGCCTGGGGTAAAGCCCAAGATGCCGTCTCGATATTGAGATCATGGACGATGCTAACCTGTGTGAGGCTGCCTAAGGGTCACCCTGGATACCATCATGATAATGAGATTGGGACGATGCCAGTTGCCAAGGGGGGACTAATACTCGGTTGTTACCGTAAGAGTCGATTAATTTCGACTAATATGATACTAAAAAAGAAAAATGAAAGTCCACACGTGGTCCATGACTGATATGTGTGTGATGCTTGCAAAAGCTGGGTTTGTTTAATATGTATTGTTAAGTCCTTGCATCAATTTGAGCATATGATTGAATTGGGTCACTTAATGCTTGAACGAGTTTCATGAGATGCACGCATTCCTTTTTGTGACCGAAATGATCATAAGTCATGGATCTTTGGAAGGTTTGTTCATATACACTAACTCATTGTCTTTAATTATTGAAAGCACATAGATGGTTGAGAGCCTTTCATATGCATAAGTAAGGGAAGGCACGAACCTTGCTATTGATTTGCCATTGACAAGTGGGTGGTGACCTTGTATCCGACGATCAACGGCGAGATGTCCTCCTATAGGAGAATTAGGGATTTCTACATACTAAGTCATCAATTTACTCTTGTTGTTCACAATTTTAGGTGTGTAAGATGGGTGAATTTAGGTCCAAGAAGGGAATGAACCTAGCATGAGGGCCTCGGTAGAGGAGCTAGACTACCCCAGCCTTTTGATTGACTATATATGGAAATGAAAATAAGTAGTTTAGGATTAGGACGGGCATATAATCAAAACATCTTTTGATATGTGAATATGTATATATGTTGCTTTTATTTGCTTGGCTTGCATATGTCTTGCCCAGCTTCCATGTTTTTTTGTACAGGGATTATTTTTTATCGCTTCCACATGTGCTTAACTAAAGATAAAAGACTTTTGGGACGTTCGACATTGCCTGGGGGGTTGATGCTAACCTGCCGAGTCATGCTCTTGTGCTAGAGGTGGGGCAGGGGTGTGACAAGTAATCTCCCGTCTAACGAAATTCCAATGCACTCTCCTATCCATCGTAATGTACGCCGGTTCACTATTCAGCCGCACGGGCTTTATGGTCCACTAACCATGGCATCCCTACTTTAGGACATCTAAGGTCCATTATCCTTAGGCTTCCAGGATTCGCTGCCCCTAGGCATCTTGAATTTCTCTCCGACTCCATAAGGCATCATCAATTCACTATCTGACGTTATTCGTTAGACGATATCTTAAGCATGCAATTCATACACGATTATCTTGGCTTAAGCATACGAATAACAAAATACAACACTCACAGGGACCTATTTGGCCATGCATCCAAGAATTCAACATCTACTAACACAAGGCAAAACCTCATGCATCAAAGACTCGACACGAACTGACATTAGGAGAAATGATCATGCAATTAAGAACTCGACACCAACTAACCAAATTGCTCATGAAATCAATGACCCAACTCTACTAGCACTAACTTAACTATCATTAAGGATTCGTCCACCAAATCAACACAATTTAAACAACCACACACCGAGGGACCGACCCGATTAATACCAATCGAATCCATCATATGCCTAAAATCCGATGCCATCCCACATAGCCTAGGAGCTAAACATACAAAAAAAAAAAAATTGACAGTAAACCTCATGGCTTGACCCACATCCACTGAACCACACACCTAGACCTTCAACAACCTACAATTAGCAAACCTCCTTGCAAATCGAGCCATCGATAATTCAAGACCTCCGAGCCTCCAATATACCCATCAAGACCCACACAAGCTAAGACTATTGAACTACATCGAGATTCATGTCGAACCAAACCACACCAAGACCATCAAGCCACATGCGAAGCCAAAATTGATCTCGACTTATCTAATTTGTAATCCTAATGATCCCTCAACATCCCACAACGCCTTGCATCTCATGTAGACCTCAATTAACCCATGGCAACAACACAACATTTGATACAAATTGAATTAAATCAACATAAGATAAGCAACCCAGCACACCAAAGATAAATTCATCAATTTTCATGACTAGCAAATTAACATAACATAGGGAGTTGGAATTCCACTTGCCTCACAAGCTAGTCAAACCTAATTTTGCAGTGAAACCAAGCTTTGATCCCTTGCCTTAGCTAGGTACGACTCTACAAAGCGTAATCCCCTCGATCTTATGATCGAGAAGTAAGAAAACAAAGGAACAAGGGGTTGAGAAGGAGAGAGAGAGAGAGAGAGAGGAATGGGTCTTATACCAAATTTCAATTCCTTTGCATGTGATCCTATTGGCCGCACGGGGTGGTGGGGCCACATGACCTTGCCATCTTGACAAATGGAGGCAAGAAGGGAGAGGGAAAAGGGGAGAGAGGGAGAGAGAGAGAGGGGTAAAAGGGAGAAATGAGGGGGGAAAGAGAGATGTGGCCAGCTCATGAAGGAAAATGGGACTATTTGTGTCCAATTTTTATGTACATTAGATACTAGGGAACATAAATTAAGTCTAGAATTCATTTAAGGAGTCCCAAAAATTACGGTTCAAAAACCGTTGTCTTTTGATCTTATCATTGACACATTTTTAATAGTGCCAATTTAACTTATCTAAGTACCATTGCTAAATTCTATTTTCATAGCTTACTAATCAAATTAGTCCGAAAATCTAGATGTCACATTGTAGAGAGATTTTGCGTGATAGGGCTGTAAGACTTTTACGCCTATCTCCAAAGAAATATATTAAGATGATTGTAACATATTTTAACTTGTAGTCAACGGAATCTACAAATACATTTTTAGCAAAGCACTTTAAACTTTCACATAATTTATCATCACAACTGAGGAAGAGGAGCACATGTCTCATATTCCCTATTCTAGTGCCATGGGTAATATTATGTATGTTATAGTATGCACTAGCCTTGAGATTTCATAAGCTGTGAGCATGGTTAGCCTTTATATAAAGCTTCCTAGTAAAATTAATTCGGAATTTGTGAAGTGGATCCTAAGATATTTGAAGGGGACAACATATGTGGATATAATGCGCTAGAGGGATAGTAATAACAGTGAGACCATTGGTTTTGTGGATTCAGATCATGTTGGTGACTTAAATGTTTGTAGGTTTTAAGCAAGAGGTGCAATGAGTTAGAAAGCATCCTTACAAGATTATGTTGCCTTGTCTTCGACTATGGCGGAGTACATGGCACTAACCTTTATGGCGAAGGAGGTGATATGGGTATGAAGTTTGCTTAGACTTTAGGTTAGATCATAAAAGTGTTGATATACATTATGATAACCTAGGTATGATACATTTAACATATAATCCAATTTATCACGAGCAAATGGAATATATCAATATCAAGTACCACTCCATCCGAGATATCTTAGCAAATGGTAAGGTTATTGTGAAAGAGATTGCCACAGCAGAGAATTCAACAGACATGATGACTAAGCCTGTTTCTTTGGTGAAGCTCAAGCTCTACATGAGCTCAATTGGTGTCTATAAAGAATGAGCAACCTTCGAGATTTTGGGAGAGTGGCATGGATGATAAGCACTATAACTTAGCTTCCAACGTTGAGCCAAGGTGGATAATTGTTAAATTAATGTCTCAAGTTTGAATTTGGATATTTAAATCGAATTTGTTGAAAAGGATTTCTTCGAGTGGATTAGAATTCAAACAAAGAGGTTCTTCTTTTGTTGGACTTTTTTTTGGATGTACCAAAGAAAGAAAGGGTACTACAGGAGAAAAAGATTGGGCACATCTATTGTGCAAATTGGAATATATTTATCATGTGGGGTGAAAAAGTAATTGTCATAAAAGGACAAAAGCAAGGGTTTCTTTTTACCTATAGTAGCCGAATAATGGTTCTTCCTCTTATATTTCCTTAACCATGAAAAGCCACACATGATAGGCCCTAGGTCAAAGTTGTTGACTCTTAGATGCACATATATAAAATGTGTGGGTATCTACAGCAAGAGAAGAGCGCCACACAAGAAAAGAAGTCATAGGGGAGAGAGAGAGAGAGAGAGAGAGAGAGAGAGAGAGAGCCATTGTACAAAGCACAAAAGAAAGAATGGGATTCTTGTTTAACTATGCACAAGAATTTTACTTTTGGCTTGAATGCATGATGATTTTGTGCTATGAATTTACATCTTTATTTATAAGTACTTTGGGTTTGAGTTTAAATTTAGGTGTAGAAAACACTTGAGCATGTAAACAATTATAACTCCGATTCTCTGATTATAATGAATTATTGCGGTTAGCTCTTCCTGTAAATGTAGGTACTGATACTTGGACAGAGCCATGAAAATCTCTAGTGTCCTATTATTCCTCATTTATTTCTGTGGTATTTTCTTATTGACTTAATTTACTAAATACCATCATTTCTGCATTAATATTATAACAAAAATCATTTTGAGGACCCCCTTCTAATTAATGCATGTGCACGTGCGTGGCACAATATGGTATGAAGCCATGCACGATATTGATACCTAAATTTTGACTATTCATTTATTGATAAATTGCATAGAAATTAGAAACTAAACTTTCAACCCTAAACAAAAAATAACATAATTGAATTACATGGCGTATAGTATTTTAAAATCATTTATCGCATAGATATTGGACCGCCAGTGGGGAACCCCTATCCTTATGCTGGCCGAATTTTACTCCTACTGTGGACCAAGTCCACATGATTAGTTAAGGCCAGCTCACTCAATCCAATGTATATGCGATAAATGATTCTAAAATACTATATGCTATGCACTTCAATTATGTTATTTTTGTTTAGAGGCCAAAATTTACTCCCTAATTTTTATGCAATTTATCACTAAATGAATAGTTAAATTTTAGGCATCAACAACATGCATGGCACAGTATGTGCACTAGCTCCGTCCCATATCATGCCATGCAAGTGCACGTACCATGCATGGTACATGCACATGCATTAATTAGAAAGAGTGCCTCAAAATGATTTCCACTTCTCTTTTCCCATCCATTAATAGAAAATGAAAATCTGTAAAAGAGCATACTCACAATTAGTGACAAGAGTTGTCTCACTATGTAGTCGAATGCAAGGCCATGTTCGAGTTGAGGAATAACTACTAATTTTGCATAATGTGAAAATTGCAACATAAGAAGCATGTTTATTGTGCATGTAGATGGAGAGATAAATAGATATGGTACTTACAATTGGTATATCAAATATGATTGATAAAGTTTTGCCCTTGATCACCACTTAAAAGATGAAGATGATGGTTTATGTGCGCGTGACCCTGGCATGGAAGTTGTGAGTAGTAGAATGTCCACATTAAATCTTTAATTTGCTCTCGAAGATTTATATTTTCTAATAAGAAATATAATGACGTGATAGAGCAATTCTAATGTCAGAATGAGAACAAAAGGAAAACTAATGAAAAAAATACGATAACATTTACAATGCTCTGTGTGAATTACTTTTTCTCAATCCTTCAAGATTTTGAAATGCTATTTGAGTATTCTTAAGGAGTGAACTGTGTTTTCTGAGGTCAATACCGAAGGGCTTTAGATGTTTGAAATTCATCAGCAGCATAATGAAAGCCTTCGAGATTCACATGCTTCAAATTTTAGCAAGGAGGATGAAGTTTCGTTTTCAGCCTTTTGTGCCTGAATTTGCGATATGGTTCCAGTTATGTTGACCTCAGTAATAGACATTGGGTGGTGATCTCTATAGTAATTTGTCTTGGCCAGAAGATTAGGCGCCATTGACAAAATCTTATTATTCCCATGTGATGTACACCCGCAACTTATCTAAACAAAGCTATAATGCACCAAGGGAAATACTTCCATATGTTTTTTTTTTTTTTTTAGTGAAAGGTAATTATATTGAGCTTTAACCAATATTTACAACAAAGCGGCACCAAAACATACACTTATAATTAACAAAGGCATAATGAGTGGAAGGGTGCCAAAAGAAGAAAAGGGAAGCCAACAAGGCACAAAAACACGGCGAAGACCGCACAACTATGGCCACATCCAAAAGACGAACCAAAACAAAAGAAGGTGACTAGCCAGCCAAACAATGGCAACCAAGCCCAAAACCTAAACAAAACGTCACCGCCCCCATCATAAAGGATGAAACAACTGGCAGAAATCAAGGCCAGCTCCGAAGCACATCAGCTAGGTAAAGCACAGTAGTGGACCCACCTGCACCTCCATTCCAAATAGGAAATACTACGGATGCGTCAAAGTAGAAGTGAAGATGCAGGGGTCAATCCCCCAACTACGTTGAAGTCTCATGTTTCTTAGGTTGTCTTCAACATTCGTGAAAGTCAAAGCCTTATCCATAACCACTTTAATAAGGTGGTTCTTCACAGCTGGAAGCGTGAAGGTATAATTTCTAAAGAGAACCTCATTCCTATATTTCCAAATAAGATGGCAAAAAGCCCCAAAAGAGAACCGAGCGATGGATTGATAGAAGTCCTTACCGAACAGGAACTTTATAGCCCAGCAAAGATTGTCAACCCAAGTCCCATTCCGCCAAGAGAGGTTGCATTCGGCGGCCTAAAGGAATGCAAAACTAGCCATAATGCTACAATCAAAAAACAGATGATCAATAGAATGCAGCGTTACTTTGGAAAAGGCGCACACCCAATCCTACCATGAGATAAGAGTAAGGCTTGAGTAGGAAGACGGTTCCTGGTTATAAGCCAAAGATTGAACTGATATCTTGGAGCTATAGCATTGTTCCAGATCAATGTAGCCCAATTGACTCGATGCTTCTTTTTTCTAATGAGGTGCCATGCCGAAGTAACCGAGAATAAACAAAATGTGCTTCATTGCCAAGTAAAACGATCTGGAGCCTACAACAGAAAGGGAAGGGGATGTTCCCAAGACTCTAAAACTTCTCGCATGAACTAACCAGCAGGCGAAAAAAGATCAGCCACCATAGCATGCCTGGGAAGGCTAGAGCTATAGATGAAAGAGTCAGAAAAAATCAAGTTGAGGGGCCTCTCGAGTGCTAGTGATCGAACCAAAAGGAAACATAGCGGCCATCTCCTAACTTCCAGAGTAAAGAAAGCCGAAAATCAGTCCTAAGGTGGAGGATTTGCTTCCACGCCCAAGAGCAAAAGGTGGGTTGCTTAACCACCCAAAAACTCTTCCTTCTAAGGAAGGTCAAGTGAATCCACCTACACCACAATGACTCATTGTCCGTAAATAGGATCCAAATGTATTTCAGCATAGCTACCTTGTTACAATCCTTGAGACTATGAATGCCTAGCCCTCATTCTTCTTTTGGGAGGCAAATATCATCCCAAGACACCTTGGCACCACATCTCCCTAGGCTAAGGCCCTTCCAGAGAAATTGTCTCAAGATCTGCTCATTTGATCCAACAATGCAACAGGGATAATAAAGACACTAGCCCAATAAAAGCTTGGATTACATGAAGAACTTACCTTATAAGCTGAAGACGTCCAGTAAAGGATAGGAAACGCTAGGTCTAAGACTAGACTTTAGTAGTTATGCAATCCACAAGGGAGATGCAATCCGCCTTGCCGAGTCGGGAGGAGATAATAGGGACTCCAAGATACCACACCGACAAAGACCCCTCCTGAAAACCAAAAGCAAGGAGAATCTCCTTGTGCAATTCTATGGACCCTCCAGCAAGAAATATCTCACTCTTATTGGAATTAGGCTTAAGTCCACTCCAAGAAGAGAAGGTATCCAAACCATCCTTTAAGAGTGAGATGGAATCCAAATTAGCTCCGCAGAAAAGAAAAACATCGTCCGCAAAGAAGAGATGTGAAAGACTCAAGGCCTTGCATCTCCAAAAGAATTTGAATCCCAGTTGCCTAGCACAAACACTAAGGATACCTCCATAACTTAGAAAAATAGGTAAGGAGAGATCGGATCCCCCTGGCGAAGGCCTTGGCCACTAGGGAAGAACCCATGAAGTTCTCCATTCAACGAAATGGAAAAATTAGGAGTGCGAACACATACCATAATGATCCGAACAAAATGATCTGGGAAACCGAAGGCATGAAGAACCAGCTCTAGAAAATCCCTGTCCATCATGTCGTAAGCTTTCTAAAAATCCACATTGACTGCACACTTGGGCACATAAGGATCAAGATGGAAGCCAACAAATAGTTCTTGGGCAATAAGAATGTTGTCTCTAATTCTTCTACATTTAATGAAAGCATTTTGAAAAGGGCTGATAATATCATTAAGAACTGCAGTAACTCGATTAGCCACAACCTTGGTAATGCATTTGTAAATAGTATTACAACAAGCAATAGGCATGTAATCATTAATAGACGTAGCATTAGGAACTTTCGAGATCAACATTAGGATGGTATTGTTGATCTCCTTGAGAAGTCTCCCCATTGTAAGGAAATTTTTAACCGATTCCATGACCAAAGGTCCAACCATCTCCCAATTATGCTTGAAGAACTCAACATCAACACCATCTAGTCCTGGAGCCTTCCCCTGAGCAAGAGAGAACATAGTATCCATAATCTCCAAATCAGAGAAAGGACGAGAGAAAAAACTGACCAATTCCTCATTGAGAGGGCATCGTATAACCTCCTAAAGATCTAGCAAGGAGGGGCTGGAACACAGGGGCGCAGTGCCAAAAGCTCCTGGAAATGAGAAACGAAGGTATGATGGACCAAACTCGAGTCCGAGATAATAGAACCAGAAGAACCCATAATAGAGAGAATCTCGTTCCTCAGTTGTCTCCTAATAATTGAATGATGAAAGAATTTGGTATTCCGATCACCCTCCTCAAGCCACATGATCCTGGATTTCTTTTTGAAGAAGGACTTCTCCCGATTCCTCAACTCCAGAAACGTCCTACGATGAATCTTCTCCAAGTCTGCAAGAAACTCACTAGTAGGATCCTACTACAGGTTAGCCTGGGTAGATAAAAGAGCGTCACTCGCTGTGTTAATCCTCTCAAAGATATTAGAGAAAGATTCTCTGTCGAGTTGCTTCAAACAACATTTGAGGGCCTTCAGCTTACTCACCAATCTGTACATTAGAACTCCTTCACTCGGACTCTCCCAAACTTGAGAGACAGTGCTATGGAAGGATAGGTGCTTAGTCCAAAAATCAAAGAACTTAAAAGGTTTCTTGAGACCACCGACTACATCACCCTAACCACCATAGGAGAGTAGTCAGAGACGCCGGGTGCAAGGAAAGAAGCTTCCGAATAAGAGAAGTTAAGACTCCATTTAACATTCACAAGTACTCGATCAATTTTCATAGCCTTGCGATTAACCCCCGAGGAAGTAGACCAAGTAAACCGAAAGCCAACATACCTCAAGTCCTCTAATTCAGCTTGAACCAATTAAAGATTGAAATCATCAAAGCAAGAAAGCCAAGTATCAAAGCTACCAATCCGATCAGAGGGATCCCTAATAGCATTGAAATCACCGACCACTAGCCAAGCAACATCTCGGCATAAAACACTCCTCTGAATAAGATCCGCCCATAAATGGCCTTCTAGCTACAAAAGCATGTTCAACATAAACCACCGAGACACAATAGGAGATACCAGACATGATAAACTTCAAACTAACATGAATTGCCTAACTATTGGGCGAAATCACTTCAACATCCACCAAAGAAGGGTTCCAGCCAACCCAGATCCTGCCCCTATGAGAGAACTCATAATTGGCCACCCAATTCCAACTTGACAACAGTCTGGTAAATATGGAGTCAAATAGAGAATCCGGAATTTTGATTTCCAATAAACCGATTAGACAAAACCCATTAGAAGACACAAGGTTCCTAACTTATGCTTGTCTCAGGGGGTCATGAAGACCTTTGACGTTCCAAATACCAATATACATATATATAATAAAATAAATAAAAGCGGCAGGTGGAGGAGTGGAGGCCTACCTCCGCCTATTCGGCTTCCGCCGTGAGGCTGCCAAAGCAACAAAGTCGCAATAGGAGGAGGGGCTGGGTCAAGGGCCATAAGCTTCTCTTGGATGGTTTCGACCTTCCTTGAAGAAGTAGGGGCCTTCGGGGACGAGGTAGGCAAGAGCAAATCATCGTTAGAGCTAAAGTAGATGTCCGAAAGCACCAAGTCTCCACCGGCATTAAGACCGAGATTGGAGGCTTTGGTCTAATCTTTGTCCTCTGCAAGAGGGGAGGTAAGAATCTCTGATAGTGAGCTAGGTCTCTTTTCTAGAGTAAGAGGAGGGGACGCTGGCCTCGAAACACTTATGCTCCTCAACGACTTCCGAGTTGTGGATGAGGGAAGGGCTTGGTCTATAGCAAGGCCTTTGAGCTTCATCAAGTTGCCCACCTCGATGGAGGGGAACGGCCAGGTTGAGGGAAAATCCTTCAATTGTGAGGGCTTCTTTTGTTTTCCCCTCCACCAAGTTCCAGCCATGTTGTGAAGCCTACACATTCTCCACCACCACCGGAGCCAGTAGGGGAGCCTGAACAAGGCAGGCGGGTCTGAGATGGGCTGAACCGAAACCTCCCCTCTACCCGTATTGGCAACCGCAGCGGCATCCTCACACCTAGGCCCAAAGGTGCCACAAGACAGACATTCGGTTGGCTTCCATTCAAATTCAGTTGCGATTGAATGCGAGACCCCATTCAAGATCACATCAACGGTAGAGCATTTAGGTTGATTGGCATAAATTTCAACACAAACCCTTGCAAAGGAAAGCACCTTCGTATGCTTCGTGCGTTGGTCAACATAGAGCGGTTTTCCAACGGCACTAGCAATGCTTCCAATAGCCGGAGCCAATCAAAGATCAAGAGGGAGGTTATTCAACCTAATCCAGACCGAAACAATGGTTTGCTTGTCCTTCTTCAAGTCCATAAGTGGTTGCCATTGCTACAAAACGAGAGGAATCCTCGCTACCATGATGGGCCCATCATCAAGGATCTTACGCCAGAACACCGGGTTCGGGATGTGGAAGAAGAAGAAGCCTTGATTGTCCGCCATCACCCCTATAAGCTTAGAGCCCCAAGTCCGCATCAAAGCTTGTTCCGTTAGTTTGAAGGGAAGCTTCTTCCCTACATAGTAACCAATAAGGCATCCATGCCATTTGGGATCAAAAGCCTCCAAGACTTACTCCCCAAGGTGAATAATTGGTTTGCCATCCACAAAAGTGGGCGGTGGAGTAAGCAAGATCGTAGCCTTTCGCTGCTAACCTCGCCACATTGGCCCAAGTACGGGTGGGAGAAAGCTTCGGATCCTCTATTAGCTGGGTAGAGCCACTCGGTCACTTGGAGGAGGACCGAACACGGCTCCTACCCCTGGAGCAACTCAAACGTGAAGGAGCCCTAAGGGGCACTTGTTGTTTGCCAAAACGAATTGCAATTCAAGCCTTAGAAGGGCCGGACTAAGCTAGAGCATAAGTGTTATAGCCCAAAGAGGTAGCCACAACAAGCTAGGTCTCGCGGGAAGAACTAGCCGAACCAGCCATTACTAAGGACTTTACACAAACACCTGGTATGCAGCCTAACCACTATCACAGAAAGCCATCAAAGAAGAAGAAATGCTTACCAAGGAGGACTTCAGCGGCACCAGGGACAAGAATATGAGAGTTGCTTATGCTCTAATAAGGCCCAGCAGGTGCAACCGAGAGCACACTAGCAGGGCCGAATACAAAGAAACAGCAGCTTGAACCCGTGAATGGATATCCAAAGAAGTAAGGTCCAACACAAGGAATGAGCTTCAAATTGGGATAAATGGGACCAAGAAACTCCAACCGTAAGAAGCTAGGCCCCCCGAACTACCAGAACCACACCCGAGCAGCTACAAGCAAGAAGACCAGATCACGAACCCAGAACAGGTGAGATCTACACTTGTGGGCTGAGAGAGGATGAAAGGCTTGAAGGAGTTGAGGAGGTAAGGTAGGTGACCCGACCCTCCAAAGTTGAGGCTCGATGACTCACCAAAACCACCACGCCGAGCAGAATATAGACTAGAGAAGCAAACCGCACGTAACTTCTGGGGATAGCGAAATCTCAAGCTATAAACTAGCCCAGAAAAATCCGTTCAATGGAAAGGAAGAGGGAGGTAGAAGGAACCTACCCTCCAAATTTCAGCCAAAATGGATGACTAGATCTCTAGTAATGAGTAGCAAACTAGGCGGATGAACAGTAACTCAGGAACCCAATAAAGAAAGTATCCGTGAACAGTACCCACAAGGAGAGCAAATGGCCAAAGCTAAAATACTTCCATATGTTGAGATCTAGCGATTTGTCATTAATGTTGAAGTGTCTTATCTTACTTCTCAAGTCTTTCATTAGGTAATTTGATTGATCGATAATTTACTTGGTGCCTGTTTAACTACATCATATACCCAGTGAAGCAGGAGCAGTGCTGGAGGCACTAAATTTTTTTATTGAAACTTCTTTACAATGTTTCTGTGATGAATATTAATTTGATGTAAAAGCTAGTAGGGTGTTGATGATTGATAACTTGTTTGAATTAGAAAATTATATAGGATATGGGCAAATTAATTGTTACCAAGTTTTAGTAGGAGTTCACGAATCTGCTTTGCGCTTTCCAGACTTGCCTTAGTGTCCAGCTACATACAAGATAGAATAATATCAGACGAATGGGAAAGTGAATCCTTCGTACACAGCATGCCCACAGAAAAAGAGAGATTGAGACTGGGTTTGAGGACATGGGTCTACAACACCAGAGCTTTTTATTCAAGTCTATTAACCTTGGACCTTTGCCCGCCATACTGACCTCTAGAAAAAATCTCGTTTCAACTCGACACAAAACAAAATTTAGGTCCAGTCGCATATTGAGCCGGTTCACCGAAATTCATGATCTTTCTCATAGCGATGTTTAAGGTGTGCACACTGTCCTCAATCAAAACCATCCCCAGCTTTTTAATGCAGAAGAATACCACGGAAAATGAGAATATATGCAATACGGATGTTCTTATTTAAGAGCCAACTGTAGACGATATCAACAAATTCTATTTCTAATTTCCATGAAATATGACAGAGACCTTTGGGGCCAAAAATTTATATGTCAGCGGTGTTAAGATATAACAATTCATATATATCCATCCCCATTTTCAATGACATTACCAAAATCCATTTATAAGTCCACAAAAATATGACAGAGATTTATAGATATGCACACACCTCATAGGATACATTATAGAACAATGTAAATCATCGGAAGTCTTGATACACAACTGATCCCTATATGACACTTTCTCTATCTAGGAATACACAACCTTCCACTTCTATGTGCTTCTCCCTTGCGTGGCAAAAATACGTGGACCATCTAGCAATTTACCTGTTTTCAATTACAATAAATAATATTTATGATAATTAAAAATTTAATTGGCATGAAAAAGATAATGCACGGAAAAGAAAGAAGATCAATTTATTTACAAATTAACCATATCACGTCATGTCATACGAAGTGTTAATGACATAACTAGAATATAAACCGACACAATTTGGTCCATTCCTGCCTTTGTGCTAATATTCCGGTCTACTCTTATTAAATTAAACTGAGCAAATCGATTGTATCATGTCAGAATAGAAGGCCTTTGAAAAAATTACCGGACAAGTGTCAAATTTATTCCATTTGTGATAATTTAGTTTTAAAGTTTTCAATTTAGCCAATTTAGTCCTAAAACTTTTGCAATTTGCCAATTTAGCATTTTTTCCCACTAATTTTGGTTAAAAATTACTGATGTAACAATCTAGTCAATTTTGGTTGTTCTACGTGAAATGACTAGAGCTGACATTGACAATTTTTTTGCATTTTTTTCTTTTTTTCTTTTTCCCTCCATCAGCCATCGACAAGGGCCTTGATGCTCTTGCTATCCTTGGGTGGTAGCCACCCTCATGGGCCTTGGGCAAGGATTGGTTTTCCCTGGCTTGAGCAAGGGTTGTGCTTGCCAGCCCCTAACAAGAGCTTCCCTTGCTTAAGGCCAACGAGGTCGGACGTAGTATGAGGTGGGCGATCACCAGCCACTCAACAATGACCGAAGGAAAAAGAGAAAAAGAAGGGAAAAGTAAAGGAAAGCAAAAAAGAGGAAAAAAATTCAGACAAATAAAAAATAGCAAAAATTGTCTATATCAACATTGGTCGTGTCACGTAAAATAACCAGCACAATTCAAGGATTTAGGATTAAATTGACAAAATTGAAAGGTGTATGACTGAATTGGTACAAATGATGTTTAGGATTTTTTTTTTTTTTAAAAATCCCAAAGACCTTTATATTTTATTGGGAAAATTAAACCACAAGTCTTAGACCTTATGTATAAAATTCAATTGAGTCTAAAAATTTACTAAAAAGTACAATCAAGTCTTAAACTTATCAACTAATTCAACTAAATCTTCAACCTTTATCATTAAATGCTATGAAGTCCTCAATATATGTCGAAAAGCAAAATTTATAGATGCCAAAAAAAAAAAGGTATTATGTATCGAAAGGACTTGATTTTACTTTTTTAAGGAGTTTAGGACTTAATTAAACTTTAAAAAAAAAAAGTAAGTCACGATTGCATTCCATACACAAGAACTAGGACTTGTCGTGTGATTTTCCAGACCTTAAACCGACAGAAATGAAACTTGTTAAACTAATCTTTGGCCACAAAACTATTCATTTTCCTTTAAAATATGTTCCTTTCCTTCCTCTCATTCTTGTGTAAAAGTGACTCAAAAAAATAGATAAGCCTTTTAGCAAAATCCTCCATGCAACGATAGGAGATTCCTTATCCTTATTTGGCGGACATCTCAAAGCTGTAGACTCAACGCGTGATTTAAGTTTGTTTGGGTTCGTTCAGAGAACGTTCCTGTCTATCCAAAGGTAAGAAGCAATAAATTTCTTTTCATCTTTTTTAACCTGAAAAAATTAGACGAAGTTGATTCGTCCAAGTCGAGATAGACGTTCATCTATCGCACTCTCTCCATGTTTAATTCAGCCACATGCCTCGAACTTTCCCTTGCCAACAAAGCTTTGTTCATTTTGTCTCAGGACTCTTCAAATGAGCCATTCTGGTATGGCACATTACGACAGTCATAGCAGAAAGGACCTCTCCTTCTTCGAGATGATCACAGAACAACCTTCACCTTGCCCAGTTTTGCTAATTATAGGACTCCTGTCATGTTTAATATGCCTCCCAAGGTATGTCTCCTGTATTTTATTTGTGAAGTCAACAAGAGAGAACACGAGTTGGGTTCTTCCTGCAATTGCATTGGCCATCATGATAATTGTTCATTGCAATTCGACTGTGGATGACCATAAGAAGAAGGTGACAGTTTCCAATGGCTGCCACGACGAATCGGATGTTGAGGGCTTTCCATGGCGTTTGGCTGCTCTCGTGGCTCTTCTGCTATTCTTGACCAAGTTACATAGGAACCAATTTTACTTAAGATGTCTTGTTAAGCAACCGAACTTGATTTTGTTTTATTATGTTCGTGCATCCTAAATGTCGTGGGCCAATTCATTTTTCCTTTTTCACCATTTGATGAAAGGTGGTCGAGCTCTTAATGAAATTCTGAGTTCAGCAAACACATGGGATCCAATTACTGCGTATTGCTTGCTTATTTTCTAATCTCATTTTCATTAACAAACTACAAAACTAAGTTGTGGCTGTCCTACAATCAAGGAGCAAAAAGCTATAGATAGTTCAGACTTGTTGATCTTTTCCTCCTGGTGTAGATGCAGTTAGTTTTGGTCCAATTTCACCCTCCTTATTCTCCGCCTATTGAAGCTGTCAAATGTTGCTATACTCTTTCTTTGTATATTCATTCACCTATTCATATGCTCCGCGTAGTTAGTTTGAAATATCCAACTTTAGACATATTGGCGAAAAATTAAAGGTTCTAGACATTTCTTCGGGAAGAAAAGGAGAGTTTTCTTCTATGTCGGTTAAGAAGATAAGATAAAAGGATAAAATGTTTACGTGAGATTAGAGACTTGTGCAAATCAACCTTGCCACAAATTTGATTTTGTAGCTTTCCTTAATGTGTCGATCGTGATAAAAAGGAGAATGATAATCCATCTCGTTTGTCACCTTACTTTCACTTGTTAGAGATGTCCAATAGATGGGCTGGATCGATTTCAATTTTAATTCCTGTTTAAATATGGGTCATTTCTATTATAAGATTTCAATTGCGGGTTATGCCAAATCCACATCAGCATGGACTTGTTGTATTTTAAGTTACATGTATTTAGGGATATTCGCGGGATTCAGTTCCAGTCGTTGCCAATATCAAATTCTTTCAGGTAACAGATAGTTTCGATAGGTCAATTTCAGTTGGAAATCTTTAATCTGATTTTGTTCAATTAGTTTATTATGATAAAATAAAAAGGATTCAAGGATTGCAGGTTAAATTCTTTTAATTTTTAATTTTTAATTTTTTTGGTCAGTAAATTCTTTTAATGAGTGATAGAATTATGGACAAGCATGAAGAATCAGTGAAATCAGTTTACCCGCTCGAGGGACAGTTGTTTACGTTGATATAAAAGAAGCTTGGGAAGCTACTTCAAATTCTTTGTTTCCCACTCCCCCCGTTCCTTAAAACCTCGTTAGGTTTCGGTTATGGCAAAGATGGAACCATCAAAGCCTACTTGAAGAAAGTTCGGTGCATATCGTAGAAAAAAGTTCGAGATATGACCAAAGATATCTCTTTTTCAAAATTTTACCTCGATAATTAAATTATTTTCAGTCAAAGTCGTTGAAGAAAAGAAGTTACCAAAGTTTATTCTTTCCCAATACATTCGCGCGTCTGATCTTTTCCTAGGTTTCCTTTTAGAATTTTTTTGGGAACTTCGTTTTCATTGGTTTGAAGAATTCTTTTCCTTCCAATTCTAGCTCATCATCACCTCCTGAATTGATACGGACAAACCATAGTCAAGATCGGGTGATTTGTGCGGTAGAAGTTGCGAGTGTAAATAAATCTATCTACTCTTTAGCTAAATTACGTAAAGAGTATGGATAGAAGAAGAATCAAGAACCAAAAGAATAGTAGTATCACCTTTTTCAGAATAAAATACGATAAGTGCTATAACTTTCATCTGAATTCATTTGGACAATTTTGGTCAGAAACAGTTGATGTTGATAACAGTCGTCTTACGTAAGACAATGAGCTTTGACATTGACAATTTTAATATTTAAAATTTTTCTTTTTCTTTTCTTTTGATTTGAATTGATTTTTTTTCTTTTCTTCTATTTTCCTTCTTTATTTTTCTCTTCTTCTTTTTTTTTTTTCCTTTTTCTTTTTTTCTTTTTCCCATTTTTCCCTCACCAGCCATCATTGAGACTAGTTACTAGCCAACAGAGGAGAAAAGGGAAAAAAATAACCAAGGAAAAGAGAAGAAAAGAAAAGAATAGATAAATAAAATAAAATTTAAAATATATTAAAATATCATTAAAAATTGTCACGTTGACAAAGTTCACGCGTCAACAATTTCTAGCTAATATTGAAGGAATTGACTCAATTGACAAAATATTTATAAAAAAAATGTTTAGAATATAATTGGTACAATTAAAATATTTATGATTGAATTGACAAAAGTATAATAGGTTTAGGATTTTTTAGACATTTTTCTCATTAAATACCTCAACCTGACATGGACAAGTCTATACAAATTTTTATTGTTGTCTCGACCAATTTTTTCGGGGTGAACCACCTATGGTTTGGCTAATGGATTGTTAAGCCTAGACTTAACGCGGGCTCTCCCAAGCCCATACCAATTCGCGACTTAGATTCAAGTTTTTAACATACAATTGATTTTCAATTAGGAGTCGCTACTAATCTATTTTTAGTGGGTCGATTAAAAACCCAAGTAAAATAACGGGAGAATTATTTTACTCCTACGAACCAGAGACTATGGGTACGGGGACTTGGTTACTCTAGAATTCTCTAACGCCCTTTCGGTACCTTTCTTTTTATTTTAAAAAATGTTTGGCAAGCAGTTTGGATTGATTTTAAATCTATTTCACTAACATGTAAGGTGGTCATACGGGTGCATAATCCACAAATCTAACACCCAAATAAACAATAAATAAATTGCAAAAAGACTTACCTCAAAGCAACGAAAGCATCTACAATATTAAATTAAAATCCACATCAATAATCCTAGATATGATTTCTAATTAACACGCAATTTCTTTTTTTTTCTTTTTTTTTCACTTTTTAATGAAAATCATGCAATATGCAATGCATGCCACTAATTTAACATGAAATGATATGACATGGCAACATGACTTAGCTATATGACCTAAGCAATATGACATAACTAAGCATGTAGTCTATCCTAAGCATGAGATGATTTATTCTAAATAATTCTTTTTGTATTTTCTATGAGATTCGAAATTAAAGAAATGCAATAATTAAATATGCAATCTAAATTAACCATAATGGCTTAATTCTAATGACGTGTGATGCAATGCGATGACGTACAAAATTATTTTAACTAAAATGACATGCGACATGCAATTTAATATGTGAGCTATATGTCACGCGATATTTATTAAATGACCTAATCTAATGACGGCAATTTCTAATTAGAAATGAACCTAACAATAATCACTAAAATGACATGCATTTCATGAACATAATTCTATATGACATGCAAATGACATTTTTTATTTTAAAAATGCAATCTATCCTAGAAATTGCAACTAATTTATCCTAAGACAAATTTAATGAAATTTGAAATGATCTAGCTAGATTAAGATTCTATCTAATTTAAACTAGAGATTAAGTCATATTAAATCATAATTTAAACTAAGACATTATCTAAACCAAAAATGCAATTTATCTAAAAAAGATTATCTAAATTTAGAATGAAACATGCAATTCTAATCTAATATGCACAATGATTTTTTGTGTTTTTCTTTAAGAAATTCGAAATTAAACTAACACATAATGCAATTCAAATAAAAACTAACAACCTAAATGAATGCACTTTCTTTTTCGGATTTTTTATTTAAAAATTCATAATAAGATTGCAATCCTAAATATGCAAAATGACAACAAACCTAATCCTAATTAAGATTTTTTTTTATTTTTTATTTTACGAAAATAAGATTTGACTCAATCAACTTGACGATAGCAAATCAAACAAAAGATAAGATTGATATCCCAAAAATTGACGAACCATATCTCGCGCATGAGATCGGATTAACCAATTTTAAATTAAATCGAGAATCGAATCTCGGGCTTGAGATTGGATTGTCGATTTTTGTAAGGGATTGCGAGTATGATTTCGGGCACGAAAATCGGACTGTCAATCCCTAGCTTGAGGGACTATTTCATGTTGGAATATCAATAATATATTAAGGAATAATTATACTAAAAAGGCAAACAAAACATAATAATAAAAGTAAAATAAGGTAAAAGAAAAACTACCTAATTTCTCTTGTGTTTTTCTTTCCAAAACAGGGCTTGGATGCTCACGGTGGGATTGACCAGTGTGGCGGCGGCTGGGATCATACAAAGCGAGGCCGAGTGCCGTAGTTACCGGCGGAATCGCCTGAGAACAGAGAATTGCTGACGTTAATGTGGTGCGGTGGCGCAAGGAATAGCCGCAACTTCTTGAAGGAAAACCCGCCCTTCAATACAAAGAAAATTTTCTTTGGTCTTCTTGCTTTGACCAATAACAAGCTTTACTGATTCCTCAACTTTTTGACTGTGGACTTCAAGGCAGTGAGAAGCATGGCTTGGACGGTTAACGATACTCGGCCAGGCGCGTCACGAACGGATATGGTTGCGGTGAGGTTCGGCTCAGTGGCTTCATGGATCATGGGTGATGGCTTGGCCTTAGGGACGTCGCTAGGGGTGGCAGCAACTGCAGGCTTGATGGCGACACCTGGGACGTGACTAAAAAAAAAACCTGAAAGAAAGTGAAGCAAAATTGGCAGAGCAAAGGCTACGAGCGCTGGGATCACCGGAAACCTGCAAATAAGGAACAAACGACTGGACGGCGACTGGATTTAGGACTGAGGCTTCTCGGGTTAATTGATCTCGCTTGACCTTCTTTTCGGATGGTGTGCTTTCTTTAATGCATGACTCCTTTCCACGTTTCCTCCTTTGACATTCTCTAGTGCGTCCTCTTCAATGTGCAGAATATGTGTCACCTTTTTTATTCTCCTCCCTCTCTCTCTCTCTCTCTCTATAAAAGCATCCGGATTAACCCAAGAAACAAAAGAACTCCCACGATTTATCCTCTCACTATTCTATGTAGCCCTCCCTTCTCTTTTGCGGAGAACGTGTGTTCTCTGGGTTGCGGCCGTGACTCGCCTCTCTCTCTCTCTCTATTGCACTTTTCTCGATGTGGCCGTATGTGTAATCTATGAAGTGGCCTCTATAAACCCTACTTATGTTTACTTATTTATAGGGCACGGATTAGGATTTTTAAATTTTCCAAATCCATATCCATGAAGATTTCTTTTCGAAACGCAATATTTATTTTTTCCAAACGTAATATTTGCTTTTGAATTGAAATCTCACAAAGATAAATCCGTAAAATATCTCCGAGGATACGGGCTTGGACCGATTTGCTTTTTTCGTGGGCTTAGCCCAACTTATCAACTTAAAGCTTTTGAACCATCAATTCAAATCCATCCGTAACCGGCCCAATGTAAATGCAAATAAAAAATAAATGCACCTAAATCTATATGCTATGCAATTAATTATTTTTTCAGGGATAAAATTAACTCCTTATTTTTAATGCAATAAATGACTAATCAGGTCGCCAAAATTTAGGTATCAACAATTGTTTATAAATTTTTATATTTCTTTAAAAAATTTATTTTGTCTTTTATATTTTCTTTTTCTTTCTTTATTTTCTTTATCAAGTCCAACAAGGGCCATGACCCTTGCCCTTAGCCAGCAAGGGCTTCATGTCCCTTGCCGGCTTAGAAGAAAAAGAAGGAAAGAAAGAAATAAAAATTATTAATTATTAATTTTTAATTTTTTAAAAATTATAAAAAAAAATTGTTCACATCAAGGCCAATCATGTGATATAAGATAACCAATGGCTATGTCAATGATTTTATGATCAAAATTGACTAGAAGAACTACATTGGTCAATCGCCAAAAGATTTAATATTATATATGTCAATTGAAAGTTGGCATAAATGTAATAAGTGTATAATTTTTTTGATAATTTCCTCACCAAAAACCTATAAAACCTTGTAGAATTTTGGTTGGAAACCTAAAGCACCTTGAGGATTTGGTGTCAAGAGGAGGTTTGAGAACCATTGTGTGATGACCTATTTCTCTAGGAAAAGTGTTAAAAAGTCTTAAACCTTTTATTGGTGTTAATTTAGTTCTAAACCGTTTGACTTGGTGCAAATTCAGTTATTTCCAACTAATTTTAGTCAATTTTTTTTATTGAGTGCCAGTCGACTAACGTCGCACAACCGGCACTAATGTAGATAACTTTTAATAACATTATTTTTTAAATTTTTTATTTTTTTTTTTTTCCTTTTCCTTTTCCTTTTCCTTTTCTTTTTCGTTTTTTTCTTCTCCTCCTCCTTCCGGCAATCAGCCAGAGGTGATGCACAACAAGGTCGAGGTCGATCTCACAAAGGTTGTGAGGCCAACTCACGCTAACGACAGGGTTCGCCCTCTTCAGATCTGGCGAGGATCAGGCCTCAATGACTAGCCAACCCTCACTAAATCCAGTGAGGGCAAGCCTCACCTGGCAATTGGTGAGGGCTCGAGCCCTTGCAAGTGCGACCCCGCGGGCTTTGGTGAGGGCTTGACCGTTGCTGGTTGTCATGTCCCGATCCTCCGAGCCTGTGCCCATCCCTACTTGGTCGATATAATAGCAATGTCCCAGCATGCATCGCCGACCCATTCATTTTAATGCACATGCGGAAACGAATAGTAATTCCCAAACAACAACACAATAGGATAGGAAAGTAGGACCAATTTTTCACAAAAGACATTTTTATAAACATACAAGTTTATAACCACCACTTGCAGTGATGTCGCTAGCTTGGGCTCTCTCCCTCTCACAAAATGGAAGAATTCGAATCCCAAAGGCGTCGCTAGGGATTCTTAAATGTGACGTCGAGGTAGTAGGTCTTCCGCTAGTATGGGGGTTTCCAGGGTTATCCAAAAAAAAACATATAGGTTTATACATAGAAGCCTACAAAAAGAAATCGACTTTCATCAAAATAGAATTGTCCTTAGTCAAATAAGAACGCCAACTCTTCGGGCTTCACCTTCTAAACTTCAGGCCTCGGGTCCTCCACCGCTGTCAACTAGGGACTTGAAAATGATATCCCACAATGGGGTGAGACTATGTCTCGGCAAGTTCAACCCCCTAAAACCCGACTAGGAAGAAAATACGCCCAAAGAGCTGCCTAAGCACAATCATGAGTCAGAAGGCTTACCTTAGCCTCAATTCCTTCCTACAAGTCAATTCAATAAACAATCATCGAATCACATCATCACATAAATCAAGAACTTAGATCGAATCATCAATTAATCGACTCAGTCGGTTACATGTCAACAAGACATTTCCCCGGTCATTTCACTTACTCAACCCCAACGCTGAATTACAGCTCAGTGAGCACGGCTTACTAAATCTTTGGCGGTAATGTTAATATACAGCTCAGCGAACACAACAAATTCGAAATTTTGTGGTAATACTAAATTACGGCTTAGTGGGCACAACCAACTCCAAGTTCGGTGGTAAATTACGATCCAATGGACACAACCATACTTTGGTGGTAATGCTAAATTAGGGCTCAACGGCGCAATCGATTCCAAGTCCAGTGGTATTCTTGATCGTCATCATCAAACAATGATTCACCTATGGCCAACAACATTACACTTCTCAACTTGATTCCTCAATTAACAAGACCTCTTGGCCTATTTCCCTCATATTAAGGGTACTCGATAAAATAATCGTATGTGGGTACACGGTCGGCCTTAACCAAAAATATGATATCTTTACTTTCAAAATTCTCACCATTTATATAGTCTATAAAAATATTTTTTGCGCTGTAAACTGACAACCGTTAATTTTCTAATTAAATATTGAAATTAAATAAATTTAGGAATAAACTCCCAAATTTGCAAATCACACACAAACAGCACAAATTACAGCTCAATTAAATAAACAGATCACACCATTTTAATCAACATAAAATTCTGATCACCGACTATTCCGGTCTAATTTTCGAAAAATAAATAATTAATTAAATAATTAAGAAAATTAAGAAATAAATGCCGAAAATGCAACTTAGGCTCTAAAAAGCCTAATTGGAAGCTGAGACGAACTTGGAAAATTTCCGAACTACTCTAGATAAATTCTAGAGCTTGTCTAGGCTCTAACTACACTACTCTAACCATCTAACATGCACCGATAATTAACTAATTTACTAAACCGTTCTAATTATCCGCTAAACCAAGCTTAGTCTAAACTAATCAACCCTTAAACGTCATTAACTTACTAAGCGAGGATTAGTGGGTTAAACTCACTTGTTTAATGATTCACTCGGATCCAAACGACAGGGACGCGGAAGGGCTCGATAAACTTCAAAGCGGGACTGCCAAGCAAAGCCGGGACAAGCCCGAAAATGGCCTCGCAAAGCCCAACCCTTGCTGGAAATAGCTTTTGAGAGTGGGCCCAAAGTGTTGCAACGGCGGCTAGTTCGGGCACGGCTCGGGCTAGATTTGGTGGCCGCAGGTCGTGGTGCGGGCCATGAATGAAACAACCATGAACCAAGACGAGCTACGATTGCTGGACTTGTTGGAATGAGGCTGCCCTCGTCAACTCTAGATGGCTTCGTTGATGTTCAATCAGTGAAGACGTGCACTAGGCCGAGCAAAAGAAAACATGAGGGTCATTGCCGCTGCTGCTAGAGACCACGGCATCCATGCTGGAGAGGAGTTCAGTTTGTTGGACTGCAGACCGAGAGAGGTGGGGGTGTCCGCGAATGGAGAATATGCGAGGGAAATGGACAGCAAAAGAGAACAAAAATGAGAGGGGACCGTGGGTTCGGTAGGGCAGTGAACCAACAAAGGAGAAAAGAAAACGTGCAGGGGAAAAAGGATAAAAGAAAGAGAGAGAGAGAGAGAGAGAGAGAGAGAGAGAGAGTGTGTGTGTGTGTGTGTGTGTGTGTGTGATAGGGACAGGCATCGTTGGATAAAAAGAGCCAAAGTCAAAGATTAAAAATGAAATGGAAGACTGCAGAAGGGCTGTCGGCTGAAGGAGGGGAGACGTGGACATCGAGCAGCCCCACGTGAGGGAGAAAGAGAGAAACCAAAAAGAAAAGGGAAAACGTGCGGCCGAGGGGGGGGGGGGGGGGTGCATGAAGGGACGTGGGACCAAAGATAGAAAGGATAAAATACAAACATACCTTTCTTAACTTCACAACAAAAATAATTGGTCGCCCAAGGCCAATTTTAATAACAACTTGCACAATTTGAAGTCTAATGAAAACCAAGATAAGATGGTTCCTCTATCCCACGAATTTCCCTCAAATATGAATTTTATTTCATTTTTCCTAGAATGCGATATTTGAACAAACTTCTCCAATTGAGGTTCGATTTGATGCGGAAAAAGTCCACGAAATTCCCTTTCACTAATTCACTCGCACTAGATATCAAAAATCCCTTCAAATTGGCTAATCCAAATTTCCGTTTGTTTTCCGAATTGTCCGAATCGATTTTCCATAAAAATCTCGAACTCGCCGAAAATTTATCAAAAGATGAGTCAACGTTCATAAAATGATTCGTGACATGATAGAATTTTCAATTTCTGAAATCAGGTTCAAATTTGCTGTTAATTTCAATCTAACGCGATTTTAGCGTGACCTTGCATACTGGGTAGCTTTTAGGAATTTTTGGTGTAATTGACCCGTGGTTGATTTTTTTCGAGTCACACATATCTCTTCAACACATTGGCGACTCTCGGTGGTCGTGAAAGTCTCGAGATTTCAAATACGAACACAGGGTACCAAAAACAAAAGAAAATCTGTATAGTGCCGATCGACGAAAATTTTGCAATCAAGTGGAATCATCAACACTTTGATCACACATCTCAGTTGAATCGACCTATCTCCGGTCTCTAATCGATTTTTAATTGTGTCGTAATGACCATTGCAGACTAGCATAGTTGAGCAGTCGATTCTTAGTCGAATTCTCAAGTCTATTGTATTAAAATCCCTTAATGGCTTCACTTGATAGGTCAGTTATCTCATGAGTGGCCATCTTAGAGAAAAGCACTATAGTCGCATTGATGAAATGCCCAACTTATTCAATTGAAATCAGAACCTGAAATGCAGAATGTCACCATTCTTCCCCTCTTATAAAAATTCCATCCTCGAAATTTAAACATTTATCAATCCTCAATCAAAAAGGTGAGGATGTTGTCATCTCATAGAGTCTCACTTTCCCATATTGCTTCTTCAGTCTCGTGGTGTTGTCAGACCACTTTGACCAAGGAGACCATCTTGGTACATAGGATTGCTCTTTCTAAGCTACCAACTTAACCGGGCTTCCCACGTATGACACTTTATCATCCACATTTAATTTCTCAAGATTTAGCACAGGGGTCGGGTTAGGCTCATGCGTCATCAACCTCGACACGTGAAAGACATCATGTACTCGCGCCTACTTTGGCGGTAATGTAAGATGATACGTTAGGATCCTGATTCTCTTCCTAGAATGTCAAAGGGACCTACATACCTCGGTTTCAGTTTTTCCTCATTGCTGAAGTGCAAGGTATCCCTCATTAGTGACACATTCAGAAAGATGTAATCACCAATTTGGAACTCTAAGAGCCTTCGATGCTCAACGATACAACCTTTTTGGCGGCTCTGAGCGGTCTTTAATTTGTCTTTGATCACGACAACTGCAATCACTGACTGCCGAACTGATTTTGGGCCTGTGATCATTCATTCTCTAACTCCATCTCAACAAACTGAAGTTTTGTACTCTATGCCATGCAATGCTTCGAAAGAGAACCATTTGACTACTCTACTGAAACCGAGGATCCTCGATTCTAAACCTGATATAGATCTGCCACTGGCACTCCATGTAAACGAACTATCTGACTCACGTACACTTTTTTGTGTCTGTTCAAATCAAGATCTTTTCATACAATAATGAAGTGAGTCGACTTTGTCAGTTTGTCAACCTTTACCCAAATGGAATCATTGTCTCTCTGATTTCTTGAGAGGCTCATCATAAGGTCCATTATGATATACCTCCATTACCACTCGGGACTCTCGAGTGATTGTAAAAGTCCTCCCGATTTGCATTACTGAACTTCCACTTATTAGCACATTTGACACTTGCAACCTATCCGGCGATAATTATCTTTATATCGGTCTACCAATCGAGCTTATGCCAATTCAGACCTACTTTGTACTACCTGGTCAAATATTGCAACTACTACAGTGAATCCCTACCAAAATCTCTTCCTTAAGTGCTACATCATCAAGTACACCCAATCACTCTCAAAACTTGAGTGTTCCATCCTCAAAAATTTGAAAATCAGTTTCTTTATCAGTATCCTATTGTAGGATCTTCTGAACATCCCAGTCTGTCAACTGAAGCATTTGATTCTAACCTGACTATCCGATTCAACTCTGAGGGTGGCCATAAAATTTGAAATGTGGCCAATCTCAAATTTGAAAACCAAAATTTGAACTTTCCCTAGTAAGGTTCATTCTTTAACCAATATATGCACAATTGAAGACTCCTGACTCAACGCCTCAGTGACTTCTTTCATTCTTCCAGGGTGATACCAGGTATCACCATCCTAGTCCTTTCAAGGTTCTGATTTCAGCGCTATCTCATATTCAATTCCTTCTGAGAGAATAAATATTGGAGACTTTGATGGTCCGTGACGATCTAGAATCTTTCTCCACATAAATAATGTCTCTAAATTTTCAAAGCAAAAATTATTGCTACGAGTTATAAGTCATGCGTCGAGTGATTCAGCTCGTGAGATCTCAACTAATGAGACGTGTATGCAACAATCCTACCATATTGCATCAGCACGCAACCTGGTCCCCTAAACGACACATCACTACAGATCTCATATCCTCCGGGACTTGAAAGTAGGGTCAGCATAAGTGCAGTAGTCAGCTTCTACTTAAACTCTTGGAAACTACACTCGCACTTGTCTGTCCCCACAAACTATTCTTCTTTCTTCAAGAGTTGAGTCAACAGCAACACCAATGTTGAAAATCCTTCCTCAAATCTTTTGTAGTAACCTGTCCAACCTAAATGGTCTCTGATCTATGATACTGTTATCGATCTTGGTCCATCGATAACTGCTTCGATCTTGGTCGGGTCCACGGAGATTTATTCACATGAAATCACGTGGCCTAAGAACGCAACACAAGTCAACCAAAACTCACACTTGCTAATCTTAGTATACAATTCATGGATCATCAAGGTCTGAAGTATCATTCTCAAATGACTCCCATGCTCCTCAGCATTCTTCGAATACACTAGAATAGCATTGAAGGACGCGATCACGAACTGATCTAGATATTCTTTGAACATTCAATTTGTCAAATCCATCATAGCAGTTTGAGCGTTCATCAGACTAAATGACATTACAGTACTCTCATAAGGGCCAAATCAAGTGCGAAATGCTATCTTCAATATAACCTCCTTTCCGACCCTCAAGTCGACCTTTGAAGTATCGACACTCTTTGTAAATAGTCACACAATTCATCGATCTTCAATAATGAACACTTGTTTTTTTTTTTTTTTATCGACACTGGATTGAGTTGATGATAGTCAATGCATAAATGCAACGAACCATCTTTCTTTCTCACACATAAAACTGGTGCTTCCCAAGGTGATGCACTGGTATGTATATATTCCTTATCCAATAATTCTCGCATCTGCACCATCAATTCTTTCAACTCAAACAACAACATAAGGTAAGAAGCCTTAAAGAGTGGCTCTGTTCCGGGTGCTAACTCGATCAATTCTTGAACTACTCTAATGTCCCCAATTTTCAGTTCCTCACTGTTTTTTCTATGACAATCTTCAAGTAACCTTCGCAATCTCAGCCTAACAAATGGGTTGCCTTCAAATGATGAGATTAATAATCGATGGTCCTTCTCGACTCCCAATAAACTCGACACTTTCACATGCTAACAGATTAGGCCAGATTCCTCCACGACAATAATTCATTACCACAAGGAGCTCCTTGAGCCCACTATATTCATATGTGACGTCAAAGTTATACCCCAGCAACTAGTCGAGCACAGCTATTCACCTTTCTTCCGCTTTATTTCAACAAACTAAAGTTCCTCGAACTTAACCAAAACTCTGCTGCACTACTCTAATAAAATCTCCCCAAGAACATTCTTTCTCTGATCGGTTTCATTCATGTCCCTTTCGCCATCCTAGTGGCGTCATATATGCGGTAGTGGTATCTATGCTCCCTTGGACTTTCACTGACAGTCTCTCACCTAATGGTCGTGCTGGTCACAATTAAAGCACGTTCTAGCCATACTCAGACACTGGATTAATCCATGCATTCTTTCCATACTTTTGGCACCCACCTAGTAAGTCCTTTATCTCTTGTTAGGTGACAACGTGCACTCTTTCTTGTATTGGAGGCTTGTTCCAAAAGCCCCACAATGCGTTCTATGGTGCACTCCTTCTGATTTGTCCCATCAGCCTTCTAGGACTGTTTCTAGCCAGGTAACCCCGTTAGCTATACTCAAAACAAATTCTTGTCCTAGAAAAGACATAAGGCTGATCTCCGTCATCACATACAGGAACAACATGCTCCATTTTGACTCGGTGCTGACTTGACTATCCCACCCTTCCTATTGGGTGGAATAAAGTACTTTTCTCTAGTCATAGGCTCCTTCCCAAACTGGTTTCCACTTCGACTAAATATGAACCTCGACTCAAATGCAACGGCTTGCTCCCATATCACATCTCCATTTTGGACCTCAACAGGTGTGGCAACAATAGTAGTGGCTTAATCCCAAGCTTGCTAGCTCAACAAATCCCCCAAGGAACATTAGTGCCTAAACGGTCCCATCGAACCTAGGATTGCTCAGTGCTGCTACACTAGTACCGACTTACGGTGGTACTCTTACACTTGTGCTGGTCTAAACCTGCGCTTATCTCTACTGCCTCGGGTACCGACCTTTGTCAGCATTCTACCCCGAATCACAGAGGCTACTGCCCTCTTACTAGGAGTCATCAGCTCCTGATCATTCATACTACAAGCTCCTATAGACACTTGTTTTCTAATTCTAATACCACATTAGAATTCGAGTGACCCTCACAAACAAGCTACTAAACAGCTATCAATCACATGCACCAGCATGAAGTAAAAGTTATTCCTACTAACTATCCCAAGACTCATCGTACCTTATCACTCCAAACATAGACCTTGCTCTAATACCACTAAACGGGGATGTCATGTCTTGATGTCATGTCTTGATCCTATGAACATATGTCCATCCCTGCTTGATTGATATAATAGCGATGTCCCAGGATGCATTACCGACCCATTCATTTTAATGCACATGCGGAAACGAATAGTAATCCCCAAACAGCAACACAATGGGAAAGGAAAATAGAACCAATTTTTCACAAAAGACCTTTTTATAAACATACAAGTTTATACACAGAAGCCTATAAAAAGGAATCGACTTTCATCAAAATAGAATTGTCCTATAACTAACTAGTCAGACAAGAACGCCGATTTTTTGGGCTTCACCTTCTAAACTTCGGGTCTCGAGTCCTTTACCGCTGTCAACTAGGGACTTGAAAATGATATCTCATAATGGGGTGAGATTATGTCTCAGTAAATTCAACCCCCTAAGACCCGATTAGGAAGAAAATACGCCAAAAGGGCTGCCTAAGTAAAATTACAAGTCAGAGGGCTGACCTTGGCCTCAATTCCTTTCTACAAGTCAATTCAATAAACAATCATCGAATCAGTCAATTTCAAGTCAACAAGACCTTTCCCCGATCATTTCACTTACTCAACCCCAACACTGAATTACGGCTCAGCGAGCATGGCCTACTAAATCTTTGGCGGTAATGCTGAATTACGGCTTAGCGAGCACAACCGATTCCAAATTCAGTGGTAATACTAAATTACAACTCAATGGGCACAACCAATTCCAAGTTCGGTGATAATGTTGAATTACGACTCAGCAGCACAATCGATTCCCAGTTCGGTGGTATTCTTGATCTAACCCACATCATCAAACGATTATTCACCTACGGCCAACAACATTACATTTCTCAACTTGATTCCTAAATTAACAAGACCTCTTGGCCTATTTCCCTCATATTAAATAAAATCATCGTGTGTGAGCACATAGTCGGCCTTAATCAAAAATATGATATCTTTACTTTCAAAATTTCCACCATTTATATAGTCTATAAAAACATTTTTTGCGCTGTAAACCGACGCCCGGTAATTTTCTAATTAAATATTGAAATTAAATAAATTTAGGAATAAATTCCCAAATTCTCAAATCCCGGGCGTCGGTTTATAGATCACACCACTGTAATCAACATAAAATCCCGATCACTGGCTATTTTTATCTAATTTTCGAAAAATAAATCATTAATTAAATAATTACGGAAATTAATAAATAAATACCGAAAATGCAACTTAGGCCTGAAAAAGCCTAATTGGAAGCTAAAATGAGCCCGGAAAATTTCCAAACTACTCTAAATAAATTATAGAGCTTGTCTAGGCTCTAACTACACTACTCTAACCATCTAACATGCACTAATAATTAACTAACTTACTAAACCATTCTAATTATCCACTAATCAATCCTTAAACATCATTAACTTACTAAGTGAGGATTAGTGAGTTAAACTCACTTGTTTAATGATCCGCTTGGATCAAAATGACAAGGACGTGGAGGGGCTCAATAAACTTCAAAGCAGGATCGCCAAGTAGGGGCCGGGACGAGCCCGAAAATGGCCTTGCAAAGCCCACAACCCTTGCTAGAAATAGCTTCTGAAATGGGGCCCAAAGTGCTGCAACGACGGCTGGTTCGGGAGCGGCTCAGGCTAGATTCAGTGGCCGTGGGTGGTGGTGCGAGCCATGAATGAAACGGCCATGAACCAAGCCGAGCTACGGCTGCTGGACTTGCTGGAATGGGGCTACCTTCATCCACTCTAGAGGGCTTCGTTGATGTTGAATCAATGAAGACATGGATTGGGCCGAGCAAAAGAAAACATGAGGGCTGTTGCTGCTGCTGCTGGAGACCGCGGCATCCACGCTGGAGAGGAGTTCAATTTGTTGGAGTGCTGACCAAGAGAGGTGGGGGCGTCCGCAGATGGAGAATATGCAAGGGAAATGGACAGCAAAAGAGAACAAAAATGAGAGGGGATCGTGGGCTAGGTAGGGCAGTGAACCAGCAAGGGAGAAAAGAAAACGTGTAGGGGAAAAAGAATAAAAGAAAGAGAGAGAGAGTGATAAGGACAGGCATTGTTGGATAAGAAGAGCCAAAGTCAAAGATTGAAAATGAAATGGAAGACTACAGAAGGGCTATCGGCTGAAGGAGGGGAGACGTGGGCATCGAGTAGCCCCACATGAGGGAGAAAGAGAGAAACCAAAAAGAAAAGGGAAAACATGCGGCCGAAGGGGGTGTGCTTGAAGGGGCGTGGGACCAAATGGAGAAAGGATAAAATACGAACATGGTCACCCAAGGCCAATTTTAATAACAACTTGCCCAATTTGAAGTCTAATTGAAGACCAAGATAAGACGGTCCCTCTATCCCATGAATTTCCCTCAAATCCGAATTCTATCTTATTTTTCTCGAAATCCGATTTTTTAATAAAACTTCTCCAATTGAGATCCGATTTGATGCGAAAAAAGTCCACAAAATTCCTTTTCACTAATTCACTCACACTAGACGTCAAAAAGCCCTTCAGATTGGCTAATCCGAATTTATGTTCGTTTTCCGAATTGTCCGAATTGATTTTCCATAAAAATCCCGAACTCGCCAAAAATTCCTTAAACGATAACTCGACGTTCCTAAAATGATTCGTGACATGACAGAACTTTTATTTTTAAAATCGGGTTCAAATTAGTGGTTAATTTCAATTTGACGCGATTTTAGTGTAATGTAGCATACCGGATAGCTTTTAGGAATTTTTGGTGCAATTAACCCATGGTCAATTTTCTTCGAGCCACACGTACCTCTTCGACACATTGGCGACTCTCAGTGGTCATGAAAGTCTTGAGGTTTCAAATACGGACACAAGATACCTAAAACGAAAGAAAATCGATCTAGTGCTGATTGACGAGAATTTTATAATTAGGTGGAATTACCCACACTTTGATCACACATCTCAGTCGAATCGACCTATCTTTGGTTTCCGATCGATTTTTAATTGTGCCGTAATGACCCTTGCAGACTAGCACAGCCAAGCAGTCGATTCATGGTCAAATTCTTAAGTTTATTGCATTAAAATACCTTAATTGCTTTACTTGATAAGTCAGTTATCTCATGAGTAGTCATCTCAGATAAAAGTATTATAGTCACGTTGATGAAAGGCCCAACTTATCCAATCGAAATCAAAACCTGAAATTCAGGATGTCATACTAGTGGCAAAGGAGGCTCATTAGAGACCGGCAAGGTCGAGGTCAACCAATCGATTGGAGGAAGGAGGAGTAAAAGGAAAAAAAAATGAAAAAAATGAAAAAGGAAAAATAAAATAAAATAATTAAATTTTCAAAAAAATATTTTAAAATATTATTAAAAGTTATTCACATTAATACAGGTTGTACCACATTAGTCGATTGGCACTCAGTCAACAAAATATGATCAAAATTAATTGAAATGACTTAATTTGGCACCAAATAAAAAAATTTCGGACTAAATTAACACAAATAATATGTTTGGAATTAAATTGACACGAATATAAAATGTTTTGAACTTTTTTGATACTTTTCTTGGGCTAATCTCTCCATCCTCCATCCCACGATAATTGTCATTCTTTATTTTCCCGAATTACAAAATTCGTTCATGCTCAGCACCACCACGTAAAACGTGCAATGTGAAAACTAGAGGATCAGAAAGGCATCATTTGTGCAAAAAAGCATTCCATCTTCACCTCGATATTTCGGCGATGCGGACTTGACTTCAAAGATTGTCGTGGACGTCTTTACTTGGTGAAAGTACTTTTCAAATCAAACGAAAAGACAGACGATTTCAAACTTCAAAGGAGAGTATAGAGACCACCAACGTCATTAGCTCCTTAGAAAATTCAAAATCTTACTTAACTAGTTTCTCATCCATACAAGTTTTGCATACCGGAATTGCCAGTTCGCGAACTTAAGAGGAGTACGTGCCAAAAGTGCACCAGAGAAGAACTCTCTTTTTCGGGTGTACAAATTCGATTTCTGCATATCACTGAACTTCGACAAATTTGCCAATACTTTAAGTTATTCGTGAGGGTTTTTACGTTGGCTTGTTAGCATAACTTCAAAAGGAGAGGAGCAGGATTTGATTGACCTCGTCCGCTAAGCCTGCCCGACCGTGTGGGGCTCTCTCCCAGCAGTCCGGCGGCCGAAAACGAAGACGAGGTCAGAGAGGAGTAGGAGGAGTAGGACTTGATTTACCTCGTCCTCTAAGCCTGCCCGACCGTGTGGGGCTCTCTCCCAGCACTCCAGCGGCCGAAGACGAAGACAAGGTCAGAAAGGACATGTGCCTTGACCATCGGTTTTAGGAATTGTAACAAGGAAAAATAGGACTTTTGATTGAAAAAACCATTAAAGAAGAAAGCAAAGAAGAAGTTGCTTATGTTGAATAGTGAAGATTTATTTACTTGGGCAGAATGACATGCATAAAAATTAATTTACATATAAGATACGTTACAAGGGAAATCGATTTTTGGAAGATCATAGTAAATCCCTACGCCATCACATCGGTATATTTGGGTCACTAACAATTTGTCTTTTATTTATTGGAAAAATAAGATGCACTCTTAGTTTTTTTGTCTTTGTGAGAAAGAGAGGGAAAAAATGCACAAGAACTTATTTATCGATTATTTTCTTATTAGGACAAAAACCACCATAAACTTTAAATTATACTCTCGAATCTTTTTTGTGATATTAAAACTCTAAAACCTATATTTGATAATACATTTACCCTTTAGTAAAGTTTTGTTAATCAGAACCGTTAAAAATTTACCTACATGGACACCGCAAAGTGAACGATATTGGCATATTGCCCCGTGACTTGAGTAAAATAAAATCGATGTTATTTTGGCTGAAGAATCATTTAACATCATCTTACAGTGGGTAAATGTGTTACATAAATATAAATTACGAAATTTTATGTTACAAGAAAAATATTTAAGGGAAATGTGTCAAAAGTTATATGAGTCATAGTGGGTATAAGTTTTTGGCTTTTCCCCTTAAATAATTAATACTTTTAAAAAAAATTCCCTAATACTTTTAAAATTTGAATTATTCAAAATTAAACGTGCTTAGAAAATTCTGGTTCAACAATAGAAAAAGAAAAAAATAAAGGACAGACATGGTCGACCAATATAGGCGAGGACATCATCACCATCACCATCACCATCACCATCGAGTCCTCTGTGTACGAACGCCGCCATCGAAGATGGGGCGAATCTGAAGCGAAAGAAGAGATGAGCGGCGGCATCGACCTCCCTGAAGAGATCCTGATCCAGATCCTCCTGAAATTGCCTGCCAAGTCGCTTGTCCGATTCCGATGCGTCTCCAAGTCGTGGGACTCCCTCATCACCGACCCATCCTTCGTCTCCCTCCATCTCAGCCACGCCATGGCGGGCCACGACCGCTCCGTCGTCCTCCTCCGGCACTACTCCCTCACCCAGCGCAAGGAGCGGAACACCCTCTACCTCGACGGGGAGTCTTTCTTGGAGCACCAGGAGCTCGAATTCCCCTTGAAGACCCATGACACTTACTACCTCGCCGGCTCCTGTAATGGGTTGCTCTGCTTTTCCGACTATATCATCAACAACCTCCAGGTAATCCTCTGGAACCCTTCCCTCAGGAAGTGCGTGCAGTTGCCGATCCCGCGGTTCATTGATACTGATCTCACGCACACGTATGTTCTCGGGTTTGGGTTCGATACGCGGCGTGTCGATTACAAGGTCGTGAGGTTGATTTACATTCTGGGGAAGAATTGGTCCGTGATAGTGCCAGCGGAGGTTGAGGTCTATGAGCTTAAAACTAATGCTTGGAGAGGGATCCAGACGGCCGTTCCTTATGTCATAGCAGAATCTTCGTCGCAGGCCCTTGTGAATGGGGCTATCCATTGGATTGGGTATAACCCAGCTGATAAGGTGGCTTCAAGTCCTAGGTCGATTGTGGTGTTATTTGATATGCAGGACGAGGTGTTTGGGGAAATGGAGTTGCCGAAAGGCGGGGATTATGCGAACAGGCTGAATTTGTCGCTGGCTGTGCGTCAAGATTTGATTTGCTTGTTGCATTGCCATCCGATGGAAGAAGATGGGCATCAGTTGTATGGGGTTTGTTGGGTCTGGGTCATGAAAGAATATGGCGCAGCAGACTCCTGGACTAAGCTGTTTACCATTAACATTGGTGAGCATGGCGGGATTGGGAGGATGTTAGGTTTTAGGAAACGGGGGGACGTTCTGCTCGTGACTCACAATGACGAGCTGGTTTCATATGACTTGAGGAGTCAGAAAATTAGTCGGCTTGGATTGTATGGTGTAGCGAGATCTTTTGAAGTCATCCCATACATGGATTGTCTAGTTTCAGTGTGAGGAGAGCACACTCTCTCCAGACAACCATATTTCATGGCTGGTTAGGTTGTAGGTAGATTATGTTGGATTTCGCTCTCCTGAAGGAGTGAAGCATATGACACAAATAATGGAGAACCAGAGTGATTAGAGATACTTAGACTTTAGTTGTTGTATACAGGTTGATTGCTGTTTTCACTAGAATTTATTATGGACTAGTGAAGTATGTCCTTTTACTTATCTGTATGATTTTTTTATTTTTTGGGAGTTTCAGATGGTTGATTGGATGTATGCTACTGAAAGTTGGGGCTTCTATTGCTACTGCTGGTTGCCCTAGCAGAAGAATGATAATAATTTCTTTGTTCCTGGTCTTGTTGGTTCATTTATTCATCAGACTAGATCACTCTAAGGTATCTCCAGGTTGAATTCTTTTACACTTCATGGAAGTTGATGTTGTTTTGTTTCAGTTGAGTGCTTTTGCTGCTGAAGGGACCATCTAAAAAGCTTGAAAACCTAAATCCATTCAATACTTAGTAAGAATCTGTCTTTGCAACTTGGAACTTATCCTTATGTGTGTGCTAACCTTTAGAGGTTGATCCATACATATGTACTCAAATGGGGTTTAATTCTGATGTACTTGCAATTTGATCTAGTTATCTTGTTAGCTTATTTGACCAACAACCCTGTTGACATGTGTTGGTCATTATGTTTGCCGGAGTAACTTTGCTGCTGATATATGACCCAATGAAAAATCTGCTGCTGATAGAAGAACATAACATCATTGCTCCTTGAGTTCACCAGAATGTGCATTTTAGTCGTTGACGTTGTAAAATTTGGCAGTTTAATTCCCAAAGCATCTACGTTGTTCAATTGCATTTAAGTTGAAGATCTGTAATTTCTAACATGATGGTTTGTTAGGTTTAGTCAGTTCATGACTTTTGAGTCACAATACACTGTCAAGCTTTCATTCAGTGTGTAGTAAAATATGGGACTGAAGTACTTTTCCCTGTGGAATTTGCTTGCAACCACCAATAAAATTCACTGTTGGCTGCAGTGTTAAAGTATACAATATCTTGGTCAATTATACCCTAAATGTATTAGATTTATATTGATATATGGTAATCAACATGAGGTGAGGTTGAGCAGATCACCAATTTGGCAACATGAGGATCATTGCCTGAATTACTGATATTCTGGTGAAGTTGGTTTGCCCATAGTAGAAGTATGCCTCCACTTTTTACTAACTTGAGGTTGATGGACCAATTCATGCATAAAATACTGTTAGGACTATTTAGCAACTTAAGGATTTTTAGGGGCTTCGAAATAGTGCATAGATTGAGAACCTTCTTTTTTGGAAACTGAACTTTGGACTCTCTCGCTAGGGAACTGCTGTTTGAGTTCCTTCACAATGTAGATGGAGTTATTAGCTGCTCAAATTTCAAATGGTCTCTCCAGATTCAGCCTCTATTGGCCATTGACAAATTCCGTATGATTATGCTGCTTTTTGCTCAGTGTTTTGTGGCCTGTAACTGTAACAGATCAGCTAATTGGCAATTTGGCAATGTTACTCAGAATGATACTTTTGAGAATTTGTTTGGTTTCTCTTGTTCATTATACAAATTTCGATTTTTAGAAAACCTTGTCAGAGCTGGCACCACATGACTTCGTCCTTAATTCATCAGAGAAAGTACATAAGCTCTTGAGATGTTTAGGGAGCAACAGAAGCAGGACAATGTGCTGATAAAATGTGGTAAGCACATCAAAAGAATATGTAAGATCAATGTCACTTGAAGGGTGAAAACATCTTTCCTCTTCTCAGTTAACACACACTGATACTTTGAATGTGTCAAGCAATTTTCTACACTTTTTGGTCATCCAATCTATTTGCAGTAAGTAGGCTTATGTATGAATAGCACAAGACCGTCTTTGTTTATGAGTGTGATTTTTGTTTTTGGCCCACAGTTTGAGTGCGATTACATATCCTTATAAATACCCTGTTCAATTTAGTACTGTTAGAAAGGAGTAATCTCTGAGTTTTGCAAGTTCAATGTCGGTTTCCAGAGTGTCCTGGAATGGTGCCAGCATTGATTTTCTAGAATGTTAAATTGCATTCTTTTGGCCCATGGATGTTATTCTGTGTCATGCTAAATCTTCTGTGCATGGACGCCGTTCATGTGCTTGTTGCTGCTAGCATCGAGATGCTTATTAGTTGGAATATACCAAAGTCCTTACCTCTGTGGTTGCAAATGTTTGTTCTGATGAGGCAATGGGAATTTCGCACACTTCCGATCCAGGAGGACTTTGCCTCATTTTGGAGGAGAGGACAATGCTACTGCCACATGGATCGCATGTTCTCGTCACTGCTCTCTCGGTAAATAGAGAAGTCATTGAAATGCCATTACACACATAATGCTTCTTTGGGCTAGTGGTCCCGTGCCATCAAATCCATCCTTGAAAGTCATTTGGGTTCTGATTCATTCAAATGATAAGACCTAACTGGACTGACGGTTGCAAGCAGCAAGTGTTACTTACAAGTTTATTAATCTTATGTTCATTGCTTGATTCTAACGATCCCTGAGGGATGAGAACCTGTGATGATGAAGTATTTGGTCTGTTTAACTGCCTTCTCTCTATTACCGGCCAGGCCTTAAATCATGGCACTTGATCAGACAACGGAACTCAAGTCTTTAAACGTTTTTCGCCATATGTTCTGACCATATCTCGTATGGTTTAATTTTATGTTAATATAATGACCGATCAAGAAGATGACTCCTCTTGATGGTCCGATTCAGAGCTTACTGAATAAACTGCTTCCAGATTTCCAATTAATGGGAAAACAAATAAAGATCATGCCTCTGTTTTCACGGTTTAACACGCCCGAAATCCCGTGCCAAAATAACTTGCCGTGGACTGATTTTGAAATTACTCCCTTGGATGACAAAGCACGTTTTAGGGAGAGGTGGAGAGAGGGAGTAGCTGGGCCATTCTTTTTTTCTCCCTTGTTTATTATTAGTCCGTCACTTCACCTTAATCAACTATAACCACTTCTTTTGTAACTAGTCATATAAAATGAGTGTGTTAAACCCCTAGAATTTTGGCGCAGATGGTTAGGCGTCAAGGATTTCCAATTCAAGAACTTAACTTAATGGGGTGTTTCATGGATCTCAAAGTAGTCACACTCGAGTGTTTGCACTCATGCTTCTATATCTTTGAGAAACAACATAATGGAATTATCGAACAATATCTGAAGAATATACGGAGTTTCTGGACAAGCCAGACCCGTGTGTCTAACAGATAATAACTAAAATATGATTATGAAGTTGACCACTGCTATGAGTAAAACGTAAATAACTAAACGCAGATAAAAGTCAAATTAGTAAGGGGTTTTTGTCTTGTTCACTTGATCGTGTATTCACCAAATACTTATGTCCGCCTGACATGCACATTGCTTCTCTAAGTAGTCATGCGCGAGTGTTTGCACTTCATGCTTCTATATCATTGAGAAACAACATAATGGAATTATCGAACAATATCTGAAGTATATACGGAGTTTCTGGACAAGCCAGACCCGTGTGTCTAACAGAATAACTAAAACATGATTATGAAGTTGACCACTGCTATGAGTAAAAGTAAATAACTAAACGCAGATAAATTTCAAATTAGTAAGGGGTTTTGTCTTGTTCACTTGATCGTGTATTCACCAAATACTTATTATGTCCGCTTGACATGCATATTGCTTGACAGTCACTCTTCTTGTAACAATGCCTTGTTATAACGGCTTATTGGTTCGTCACGAGTTTCTTAGTTATAAATTGATTTTTTTCTTTTTTATAATGAGGAAGTCCATTCTAAGTATCCTAGGGATTTATTTTACTAACCTTAAAAAACAGGTGAGACATGATCCAATTTTGGGGTGAGTCAGTCAAACAGAAAATTATCTAACCTATAAGATTAAGGGTTAATACCCCCAAAAACCCAAAACTGTTTGTAATAAATTTACCCAAAATTAATTTTTTAACAATCAAAAACACAAAATTGATACGCATTTAACAAATTTACCTTCTATTAGTTTTTGTCGGATTTTACCGTTAAATGCTGCATTGGATAACATGTGATAGTTGATTAGTATACTAGTTTGGGATTTTACTATTCGTTTGTCACAATTGTACCAATTTTGCGATTTTTTGTGTTATTAATCCAATTTAACAAAATGTATATTTGTCACAAATATATCAATTTGGGACTTTTAGTGGTCGAACAAATTAATTTATGATAAATTTGTCACAAATATAGCAGTTTGGGATTTTTTTTATGGTCATTTAGGTTAAATTTATTATAAGTCTGTCAATTTAGGATCTTTCGTGATACAAAAATTAATTTGGAATAAATTTGTTATGAGTGAGTTTGGGATATTTTTATGGTATTAACCATTTAATAGCTTCATAAATAATTAGAAATCAAAGTAGTTACGAAGTTAAAGCTTGCATCAAGGTCAATTTTCAATTGCAGGAGGAGGGAGGAGGATTAAAAAAAAAGGGAAAAAGAAAAAAAAAAATAATAATAATAATAAAATAATTCGAAAAAATAAAATATTATTAAAAAATGGTTGCCGGCGCTAGTCGGCGGTCACATCAGTGTTGGCCAGCCAATTTTAGCGTGATGGAGTTAACTGGCTCAATTGCAAAATATTTAAAACTTAATTGGCCAAAAAAAAAAAAAATAATGACTGAATTGGCACAATTGCAATAGGTTTAAGATTGTTTGAGTAATTTTTCCTTCCTGTGTAACTTGGTCAAGAATAGCAAAAGAGCCAAGAGAGCAGCCAAATGTCATGGAAAGCCCTCAACATCCGACTTGTCATGGCAGCCAAAGGAAACTGTCATGTTCTTCTTATGATCATCCATAGTTGAAGAACAATGAACAATTATCAGATGGCTAATGGAATGGCAAGAAGAAAACAACCCATGTTCTCTCTTGTCGACTTCATTGACTAAATACAGGAGACATACCTCGGTAGGCATATTAAACAAGACGAGAGTCCTATAATTAGCAAAACTGGGCATGGTGAAGGTTGTTTAGTGAACATGTCAAAGAAAGAGAGATTGTTTCTGCTACGACTGTCGTAATGTGCCATACCAGAATGGCTAATTTGAAGAGTCAAGAGACAAAATGAACAAAGCTTTGTTGGTAAGGGAAAAGTCGAGGCGTGTTGCTGAATCAAACATGTAGATAGTGCAATAGATGAACATCTCTCGACTTGGACGAATCAACTTCGCCTAATTTTTATAAATTAAAATCGATTAAAGAAATTTTTGCTTCTTACCTTTGCAAAGATAGGAACCTTCTTTAAACAAAAGGAAACAAACTTTTTTTTTGTCAAACAGAAAATATTATATATATATATGGACCAAACCGATTACAAGCAACAGTTATCGCATCAGCGTAAATAAGATCTAGTAGAGGGGGAGGGGGAAAAACAGCCCAGTTACTTCGCTTGGAATTAACCCTATGGGCCTTCGCAGCCCAGTCAGCAGCAATATTCGCCTCACGACGACAGAAGGCTAGGGAAAGGTTGGGAAAAAACGAAAGCAGGAAGGCAGCTTCGGAGAAGAGGCTTCGTTCTGGCCATGGTGGCGAGCACTAACACTTCAGTGTCTCGATCCAATTCAAGAGTCAGAGCAGCATGAGAGAGATCTTGATCAATCAAATAACGAAGAGTGAGCAAGTAAGCAAGCGTGGATCTCCGCTTGCAGAGCTGAGAAGGCAGTAAAGCTATCTGAGAAGCCACCGATAAGTTGTCCCTGCGAATCACGACACACACAAGCCATAGTCCCTTCCCTGCTTCCTAGTTGATAAGATCTATCGATATTGACCTTTAAAACCCCCGGATCTGGGGGTTTCCATATAGTTCCTTGATGCTGAAACAAAGCAGCTTTGCAAGTGGAAGAATGAGCAACAGTAGAATCCACACGAGATTGAAGCATTGCTTCTTCAGCCACACGATGCAGATCAAGATGTTTTCATCCAAAAATAAATGCATTTCGAGCCTTCCAAATATGCCAAAGGACTATGGCAATCACTAGCAGACCAGGTAAGGGTTTCTGATCACCGACATGCTCTATAATCCAGGCTGTGATATTCTTTATATGCTGAGTTTGAATGGGGAGGTTGATCTGGGGATTACTCCAAACACACAAAACCCAGGGACAGAATAGGAACAAGTGTTCCAAGGTTTCCAGGGTGTCTTGATCACAAATAGAGCATTTTGGATTGTCAATGATATGTCTATGATGCAAATTAGCTCTTGTTGCTAAACTATTTTGACATAGTAACCACAAGAAGTGTTGTACCTTCGGAGTAGTGTGCATTTTCCACAATTTGTGCCATAGTAAAGATAGATGCTAATGTGAGGTTGAGGGTGCGCTATTGAGTTTAAGCTCTGCTGAATGTTTGATATTGTGATATGCTGATTTAACTGTTTAGTCACCATTAGTAGTAGCAGTCCAAATAAGTTTATCCATGGCAAATATGGGTCGTACCGGAATAGATGCAATCCGGCGAACCACCTGGGAGTCAAAAAATTTGTGGAGTAGAGAGTACTTCCATGTGCTAGTGGAGTGATCAATAAGATCAGCCACTAAAGTGGGCTCTTCTCGTTGAGGAGGTCCTGTTAATCTGCCTATAGGTAACCACCTATCTTCCCTGATTCTGATGGAACTCCCATCTCCTATTGACCAGCAAACATAGGGAAAAATCACACCACGTCAACTCAAAAGGCTCTACCAACCCCATGACAGGCGAGAGCCTTTTTCTGCATCATCAAACCGTGTGGTCAGAAAATATAATCCTTTAAAAACTTTACCCCACAAGGAGGACAGCTGAAGAAGTAGTCACCATGCTTGCTTACCAAGCATGGCTAAATTAAAACTGAGGAGATCCCAAAACTCTAAACCACCAACTGCCTTTCTTTGTTTTAGTACCTCCCAATTTCGCCAGTGTATGCCTGTTTGTTGTCTATCATTCTGCCACCAAAATTTCGCAATTCTTTGTTCAATAGAGGTTTAGAGAGAAATGGGTAGTCGAAATATGGACATGGCGTACTGTGGTATGGATTATACTACAGCCTTCAACATAATCTCTTTCCCCGCCTTTGAGAAAAGGTTTTCCTTCCAACCTTCCAATATGGTATTCACTCGAGCTAGAATCCAAGAGAATGTATCCCTTTTCGACCTACCCCAATCATATGGTATACCAAGATATTTCCCACAACATTGCAGTATAGATACTCTAATTGCATTAGCCATATTTTCCTGTAGAGAAGTAGGGCAAGATTTACTAAAAAAATATACCAAATTTGTTGCGGTTCACCTCTTGGCCCGTGGCAAAGCAATACTGATTCAACAGATTTGATAAATTTTGACATTCCTGAACTAATCCTTCTACAAAGAAAATTGAATCTTATGCAAAGAGGTGTGAAAGAGTTGGGCACCATCTGTTGAGTTTAATACCTTTGAGTGTCTCCATATTGAGTGCATTATGAATAAGAGATGATAATAGATTGGATAAAAGGATAAAAAGGTATGGGGAGAGAGGATCTCCTTGGCAAAGGCCCTTGGTAGGATGAAAGGGCCTAAGCTGATCGCCATTCATGTTGATATAGAAAGATGTAGTGGTGATACACCGCATGACCAGAGTACTCCATAATTGATCAAAGCCTAACTTGAGTAGATAAGCATGTAAAAAGTCTCATTCGACTCTATCGTAGGCCTTCTGCATATCCAACTTGACAACAGCATGAAATTTGCGCTTCCTCCTTTTAGATCTAAGTTGATGTAAAACCTCATGTACTAACAAGATATTATCTTGTATTTGGCGCCCACCCACAAAAGCAGATTGTTCCTTAGAAATTAGAGTTGGTAGCAAAGGTTTCAGTCTATTTGCAAGCACTTTAGAGATAACCTTATAGGCATAATTGCATAAACTAATAGGGCGAAATTGATCAAGACTCTGAGGGTGAGGGAGTTTTGGGATCAAAGCAATAACTGTTTTATTTAAGGCTAAAGGGAAACGGCCTAAGAGAAAGAAATGTCGAACCTCTTTGAAGAAATCATCCTTGATAATATCCCAATGAGTCCTATAAAAAAGACTAGTCAACCCATCGGGACCAGGAGCTTTGGTTGCTCCCAACTGAAACGTAGCTAGTATCTCGTTGCGAGCTCCAACCGTGGTATATAATGATGAGAAGAAAGAAGTTGTCATTTCCTGAAGCCGACTAAGATCCCTGACCCAATCCCCTATTTCGTCCCTGAGCATAGTAATTTTATTCCTCTGTCGCCTCTGGATTGTAGTTGTGTGAAAAAAGCATGTATTACGATCCCCCCATTTTAGCCAATGTATTCGAGATCTCATGGCCCAAAAATGTTCTTTGCACTGCCATGCATTATGTAATTCAGTTTTCAAAGCCATAACTTTGGATCCGTCATAAGGAGGCATAGATTGGTTAGTGATTTGTAGAAGGTGTTGCTGAATTTCAATGATGCGAGTATGGTTATTCCCAAATTTGAGACGACTCCACCGAAGCAAAGCATGAGCAACATGGCGTAATTTGGTAGAGAGGCTCGAATTCACCAATGAACCCGAATGCCAGGAAGATTCGATAATCTGGCGACAGTCTCTATCCTTATTCCAGAAGGCTTCATATTTAAAAAACCTCTAACTTCGCTTTTTAGAAGCGATAGTAGATAATAGAAGGGGACTGTGATCAAAGGCAACAGCAAGGAGAGCATAAGCTTCTGCCGAAAGAAACTTTAATCGCTAGTTCAAAGTACATAAAACCCTGTCCAGTTGTTTTCTAACAAGTTCATCCCCATCTCGGTTGTTCTGCCAAGTGAAGGCACAGCCTTTCGATTCAATGTCCATAAGAGCACAATTAGTTAGGACAGCATGAAATGAAGACATATGGGATAAATCTACCGGTCTTTTGCCCACCTTCTCCCATGGGTAAAGGATGTCGTTGAAGTCACCTAGACAAACCCAAGGAGCATGATTCTCACAGCTGATCATGCGTAGCTCCTACCAGAAAAGCCTCTGAAGGGGATGTACCGCCGGAGCATGTAGACAAGTAACACGGCAGGTGCTGTCATCCTTAGAATCATGACAGAAGAAGTCAAAAAAAGAAGGGGTCGACTGAATCGAAGTCAAACAGAGGTTGTCATTCCAAAAAAGAGCCAAACCCCCTGCTGAACCCACCAAACAGACCACCCGAAGATTACCAAAATGGAGGCTACGGTGTAAACGTTGGAGAAAGACCTCACTCTGTTTAGTCTCCATCAAAAAAAGAAGGGTAGGCTTTTCTTTAGCCACCAGGGCTTTAAGCACTTGAACTGTCAGGGGATTACCTAACCCCTGACAATTCCAACTTAGAGTTTTTATTGATGAGGTGGTGGCTGTTGAGGGCCAGCCACTGTCGCCCATAAATCAGCTTGAGATGCTTCCAAAATTGGAGTATCAAGAAGCACAGATTCATCAAAACCAGGAGGAACAACACCCTTTAGATCATAAGGGTTATAACGCCTTATCTCTTTGCAGGTCCTATCTTTGGAGCAAGACGAGAAACCTTGGACTTCTTAGCCTGAATAGACGGAGATTCCTGAGCCTGAAAGCCTAGTAAGTGTGATGTGTCAGGTATGAGATCAGACTGGATAGAATAGCTAGGTAAAACAACAGGCAGGGTAGAAATCCCCTTCAATTTAGCTGTTGCTAGAATGATTGATGTATGATGATGGGTCCCTATCAAGATCTCTGGATTTTCCTGATGTGTAGGTGTTGTAACTTGCTTGTCTGAAGGAAGTACTAAGGTATATGTGGTGCAACAGCAGTAACGACTGGTGGGGGCAAGAGCATGAGTTGGGAAGGAGGCGTCTCAGGTATACTATCTATAAACTCATTCGTGGAGTGTGGAGGGTTATAGAATGATTGCTAGTAAGGACTAGCTTGTTTAGTTTCTGCTTTCAGCCATGGACCATAAACCATAGTATCCCGTCCTTCAAATTTTGACTCATCATAGGGGATCTCTTTGCAAGACATAGCATAATGACCCAACCTTCCACAGGAGTAACAAAAATGAGAAAGTCGCTCATATCGAAAGTCAAGCCAGAAGAGTTTGCCCTCGATGCGAATGAGTTTACCTATCCTTAAGGGATCCTGTATTGTCAGAACAACCTTTGCCCTAGCAGTCCTAGAGATTATACCCTCTTTAGTATCAACTCTCACTTCAATTACCTACCCAAGATCTTGCACAGCCTTAATAATAGTATGTTCAGTAGTCCATTCCAAAGGCAATCCCAATATTTGTACCCAAAAAGCACACCTGGAAAAATCATAACAATGCAAGGGAGTTGTAGACTGCCATGACTTTACAATTACTAGATGGCCCAAAAAGAGCCAATGACCACCATCAAGAACACGTTGTTTATCGGCAAGAGAGTGGAATTTAGCTACGTATAGTCCCTCTTCACGTTGTGTGATATCAATTCGGTCAGTCCTCCATGCTTTCTTAATTGTACTCTGGAATGTAGGGAAATTTACAATAGGGTCTGACAAAATTTTGCACACCAAGATCAAGTTACATTCCACCAATTTTGCAGGTGATGGCTGTTTGTTCCAGCAATCTATATTCTTCTCTGTGGTAAGTCTCCCCAATCTTGAACAAAGAGCAGCAAGGCGATCAGAGTCACTATATTCTTCAGAGTCCATGCCGTGGAGAGAACAGAATGTAAAGAAAGAGGGGCCAACTAAGTGGAATTGCACAGTACGGGACAATCAGGTAAAGTCGCAGAGATGCGAGGACCCCACATGAAAATTCAATCGCTGATCGAAGTCTCAGAAGTTGACAAGAAAAATAGGGAAAGATAACTGAACAGTGAAACAAACCAAGTGAGACTGAGGGAGAAGGCACGAAGGGAAGACTTCTTCATCAAATACGAACTGCTATCACCTCTGGATACAATCGCAGCTGTCACGAACACCGCGATTCAGAAGAGAAACAGAATAAGACCTCCCAAGTGAGACTAAGGGAGAAGGCACGAAGGGAAGACTTCTTCATCAAGGACGGACCGCCATCACCTTTGGATACAATCGTAGCTGTCACGAACTCCGCGATTCGGAAGAGAAGCATAGTAAGACTGCCCTGGATGAAGATTAAAGGAAAATGATAGAGTGCGAAGAAAATTTGAAATGAACTTTGGGGTTAGGGTTTCAATTTCCACGAGTGGCCATGGGTAAAAGAACTCTACATGTTGAGAGGAAAGGACTCTGCATATCGAGAGACCCCGTTCCAGCTTGAATTGTCAGTAGGAAACAAACTTAATCCGGCAAAAAAGCTTATGACTCAATTGTACTCTGTACATAAGATTTAGAACTTGTGGTATAATTTTCCTAATAAAATATAAAGGTCTTTGAAAATTACACAAAAGTCCTAAACCAATTGTGTTTGTGCCAAGTCATTCCTAAATCTTTCAATTGGACATTTGTAGTCCTAAACCTTTTGACAATTTTTACGATACCTTTCAATTATACATTTCAATTGTACCAATTTATTCCTAATCCTTTTAATAATTTGACAACTTAGTTCTTTTGGTTTGGCTGAAAATTGTTAATGTGGCAATCCAGTTGATGTATGGTGCAACTAGCACTAAAGTGGAAGAATTTTTGCAAATTTTTTAATTTTTTAATTTTCTGATTTTTTTCTTCTTTTTTCCCTTACTTTTCTTTTTTTTTCCTTTATTTTTCCCCCCTCTTTCCTTCCGTCAACCATCACTGAGTGACCGGCAAGGTTGCCGACCTCAAGCAACGACTGCCCTTGTTGGCCCCAAGTGAAGATAGCCCTTGCCAATGTCCAACAAGGGCAACCCTCACTTGAGGTCAGTGAAGGCGACCGTCACTGGAGGATAGTGAGAGCATGGAGACTCTTGCTAATGGTTGGTGGACAAAAAAGGAAAAAAAAGTTTTCAAATATTAAAAATTGAAAAAATTGTCTAGGTCAGCTTCGCTCATGTCACATAGGACAGGAGACACTTATTAGACAACCACATCAGCGATTTTCGACCAAATTGGCAAATTTTCAATATGTTCAAGCCTAAATTGGCTAAATTAAAAGTTTTGTGACTGAATTTATATTAGGACTTTTTCTTTATAATTTTTCCAATGTCTTCTATTTTGACACGATATATTTGTTTTGCTGAGTTAATAAGAGTAGACTGGAATATTAGAATAAAGGCAGGAATGGACCAGATTTTGTGTCAGTTTTTATACACAATTATGCCATAAACACTTTGTATGACATGCGATGATACGGTTAGTTTGTAAATAAATCGATCTTCTTTCTTTTTCGTGCATTATCTTAATTTTTGAAAACAGGTAAATTGCTAGACTGTCGACGTCTTTTGCCACGCTATGGAGAAGCATATAGAAGGGGCCAGTGGCAAGCTAAGGTCCAAGGCTAATAGGGTTTCATTCAAAGCTCTACTGTTGAAGGCTCATGTCATGTTCGAAGGATTTCCTTCCCCATTCATCTCATAGTTTTCTATCTTGTACGTGGCTGGACGCCAGGGCAATTGGAAACGGTCTATCTCGGGGAACATTGTCCAATGAGTCCTAAATCTAGTGTAAGGAAGTTAAATAAGTTTTAAACTTTCCAATTTTCCCAATTTAATCTTAAACCTTTACACGAAATCACAATGTAGTCTTTCCCGTAAATTTTTGCCGGAAATCGTTAACATGGTAGTGGATCATGTAGGATGACCAACGATTACTGAACCACCACATCAATAATTTCCAGCGAAAATCAACTGAAGTGACTATATTAGAATTCCGTATAAAGATTTAAGACTAAATTGACAAAATTGAAATGTTTAAAATTGAATTGACACTCATATAATAAGTTTATAACTGATTGAGTAATTTTCTTGCTATAGTGTTAGATCATTAAGACCATGGTTTGATCAATTCATGGATTGACTTACTGTGCTCCTTGATTTGCTTGCTGTACATTTGGTTTCCTCCTGTTCTCTTACAAGCTTTCAGCATGCATTTGGATAAATAATTCGCATTTATAAAATAAATAGTAGTGAATAAAAAAAGCATTTTATATGGCATTATTATGATATTCATATGGTTTAGGATCAGGTATGACAAGCATATAAAATTAGATTACAATAGTCGCGTCTCAGGTTGTTAGATATGACATAGAGGTGATAAGGAAGTCTTTATATTCGTTAGAGTTTGGAGAATTAGTATCATGATAAGTAAGATTTAGGCAAGTTTATTCCTTATGCATTGGAATGGATGCGGCGAACTTTAATTTTGAAAAGGTTTTTCTCACATGAATCATGTCACTGGAAGTTGCAATGAAAACTCGAAATTGTACCACCAAATATAGTTTGGATTGTTCTTTTAGGATAAATGTAAAAAATTCATAAACCTTTTATGCTACGGCTAATACACTCTAAAACATTTTAATTGTATCAATTTAGTTCTAGATATTTTGATTATTAGTCAATTTAGTCCTAAAATGTTTTTATGATTTCCACTTAATCTTTTTCGCTAATTTTGGCCGAAAATAGTTGACACAAGATCTCGTCAATGCTAGTCGTGCCATATAGGACGACCGGTCTTTGATATAGATAATTTTTATAATTTTTAAAATTTTCCCGAATTTTAAATTTTTTGTTCTTTTCTTTTTTATTTTTTGTTCTTTACATTTTTTTTTCTTTTTTTCTTCCTTTTTTTATCCAACTTTAGGTTGACAAGATCATTAGCTAACCCTCACCTGGTCTGGACAACAGTCGGCTAGTAACCTTACTAACCTAGAGTTGAAAAAGAAAAAAAGATATAATAAAAAATTCAGAAAAAAATTATAAAAGAAAAAACTTGCAAAAAATATCCATACTAGTAATTTCCAACCAAATTGACTAGGAGAACTAAGAGTCTGTATGGTAGCATTCTAATTTTTTATGCTCTTTTGTACTTTTGTTCCCTAAAATAGAAAAAGAACAAAGATCTATTTGGTCAAGGGTCAGCTAATTTTTCCATTTCCGGGATAGAAAAGTGGTTAGAAAATAAATTTGGGATAAAAATAAAAAATAGAAAAAAATAACTTCTTGTTTCCAAGAATAATTTCTAGAAATAAATCATTTTCTTTTTTTTTTCTTTTCTTCTTCTTCCTCTTCTAATCGGCTAGTGGAGACTCATTGTCCATCAGCCACTACCGTCCTTTGCCAACCACTGATTGCTCCTACCACCGACTAGAGGAGGAGAAAGAAGATAGGGGAAAAAAAGAAAAGAAAAGAAAAGAAAAACCTAAAAAATTTATTAAAAAATTAAAAGAAATTATACGGCACATAAAAATTTGTGGGTCATACCAAATGTATTTCTATTTTTTTTTTTTTTACTTTAGAAATAGAAATTTTGTGTGGTTACCAAATACATTGTTTTACTTAGAAATTATTCCAAAAAATAGAAATAGAAAAAAAAATATTTCTAAAAAGAAATTATTCTCCAGAACATAAATGTCATCAAACGCACCTTGAATTGGCAAATCGTTAAAAGGTTCAGAATTAAATCAATATAATTGAAAGATTTAAAACTAAATTGGCTAACGTACAATAGATTTAAGATTTTTTGGATGCTTTTCCATATTCTTTTTCATTTACTAGGCATTAGTGGCTTACTAATTTTCATCCATTATTATATAGTTTGTTTCATTAGTCTTTTGCGCACTTACACATGGACACTTACTATTGTACCGTTAGGTAATAAAATTTGAAAGAGATTGCATGAAAAATGATTTCTGGAAAAGACAAATAGTACTTGTGATGGGTGTTTGGTAAAGCTAGTGTAACAAAGTTTCCCAGCTAAAAATCTCTTATTTGCAAAAAGTAAAGCAACCTCCTATGCGTTACTAGGATCCTATCTCCTTTAAATTAAGTTAATGACAACTTTAATCTTATTTGATTAATGAGAAATGAGAAATCAAGATGTAGTTGGTTGGAATCAAGAGAGTCTATGTGAAGTGTAAGCGGGACACTACCGAAAAAAAGGTGGGTTTAGGACCAAATTTCATTGCCTTAGATACCAAAGACAAGGAAACGATCTTGCTGATCTAAGGCAACAAAAAAAATAATTATTGCCTTAGGTGCCCAAGGAGACAAAATTGGTTGTCTTCTTAAGGTTTAATAACTTAATATTATGAAAAAACTCAAATCAATACATTGCCAAATTATCTCAAACTAATTTTTAGATTACCAAAAATCTCAAACTGGTATACACATAACAAAGTTACACTATTTTAACTTTCATTATATTTTACCGTTAAATTGCTGACTTAGACAAAACAAAAAGTTGACGTAGCAAGTCCACGTAGAAATTCATGAGGTTAATATCTTATGAAAAACCCAAGACTTGTATATATTTGACAAATTTACCACAAACTGGTATAGAATAAATAAGTTTACACTCCGCTATTTTTAGTAACTCTAGTGATACTCTCAACGAAATGGCTCAACCAAGTATCACATTGCTTAATGTGGCATCTCATAAGAACATTGATAACTGTCGCGACCAAATTTTCGGGTGAACCACCTAGAGTTTGGCTAATGGATTACTAAGCCTAAACTTAGCTCGGGCTCTCCCAAGCCTATATCAATTCGTGACTTAGGTTCAATTTTTTAACATGCAAATAGATTTTATCTAGGAGTCGTTACTAATTTATTTTTAATTGGTCAATTAGAAACTTAAGTAAAGTAACAGGAGATTTACTTTACTCCTACGAACCAGAGATCATGGGTGTGGGGACTTGATTACACTAGATTTCTCTAATGCCATTTCAGTACCATTTCTTTTATTTTCAAAAATGCTTTTGCATGTAGCTTAAATTGATTTTAAATCTATTTCCCCCAACATGTCAGATGATCATGCGGGTACGCAAACCATCAATTTAACACCAAAGTAAAGTATTAAATTGTAGGACTTATTTCATAACAACGAAAGCATCTGCGTTGTTAAATCAGAATTCATATAAGCAATCCTAAATATGATTTATAATTAACACACCATCACTCAATTTTTGTTTTCGCTTGTTAACGAGAACATAGTCCATATACAATGTAATGCAGTGCTTCTAACCTAATATGAATTAATATGGCATGGCAAAATGTCTTAAACTATATGAATGATAAAAAAAAATTAATAATTTTTTAATGAACATGCAATGATTAAATATGCAATATAAATTAACAAAAATGACATAATTCTAATGACGGGTAATTTCTAAATAAATGAATCTAATAACAACTAAATGATGTGCATTTGATATCTCTATTCTTAAAAATGCAATCTATTCTAAAAATTGAGTCTAATTTATGTAGAGACAAATTTTTATTTTTTTATTTTTTCATAAAATTCGAAATTAAGAAAAAAATGCAAAAATGATCTAACTAGATTAAAATTCTATCTAATTTAAACTAAGGAATAAGTCATATTAAATCCTAATTTAAACTAAGACATTATCTTAATTTGAAATGCAATTTATCTAAAAAGATGATCTAAATTTAAAATGAAACATTCAATTCTAACTTAATATGCACAATGATTTTTTTTTTCTTTATGAAATTCGAAATTAAAACAAACACATAATTTTTTTTTTTTTTTTTTTGGTGACCCAGGGAACCTCCGTCCGCTTCGCCGCGTGAGTAAAACTCCCTGGGGACAGTAAAATCACCATCACCCTTGCCGCCAGGTTAATCGCTTGACGACGCCATAGATTAAACGCAGGATCTCTCGTGAAAAGTTTCCTTGCCCAACCACCTACGCCACCACCACGGGTGGTAAAACTAACACATAATTAAACACGCAATTCAAATAAAAAAAACTAACAACTTAAATGAATGCATTTTTTTTGTTTCCTTTTTCATGATTCAAAATAAAACCCCTACTCTAAACATGCAAAGATAATTTAAAAAGAAAAAGAAACCTAAACCTAATTGAATTTTTTTTTTTTTGATTTCCTTTTCCTTTTATGAAAATAAAACTGACTCAAACACCGCGACATCAAATCAAGCAAGATGATGTTGATATCTAAAAATTGGTGATCCATATCTCACACATAAAAACGGGTTGACAAATTTTAAAATTAAATCGCGAATCCAATCTCAGTTTGAGATTGGATTGTCATTTTTGTAATGGATTGCGAGTTGGATTTGGGTACGAAAATTGGACTATCAATCCCTAATTTGAAGGGCACTTTCATATTTGAATATCAATCATATATTTAGGAACAACTTCACTAAAAAGACAAGCTATAGAAGAAAATAAAAATAAATAAATAAAAAGACTACCTAATCCTCTTTTTCTCTTTTTTTGTTTTTTCTTTTTCCCAAAAGTGGGCTTGCTCGTGCGGCTGGTCACCGGCTCCGGTGAAGGGCGGCGGATCGGAGGTCCGGCAGGGGGAAACTCCGGCGAGGGTGGCAACGGGCAGAGGCAGGTCGCAGGGCTTCGGCTCCGAGCAACAGGGCGTCGAGATCAAGGCCGTCGGTCACTGGTCCTCGCGGCAATCGGGCTCGGACAGAGCAGCGTCGGGTCGGAAGGCTCGAGCAGCAGGGCGGTAGTCGTGCGCAGTAGAGCGGAGCGGCGAGCTCGCGGGTACAGAGGCGCGGCGGCGTCGGTTGCTGCAGAGGTGCGGATCGGGTGGCACTCCGGCGCGGTGGCGAGCGAGCAGGAGATCGCGGGTCACAGTGGGCTGCAACAGAGGGCAGATCGGCTCGGCGGTACGGCTGATGTGGGGCTCCGGTGGCGTCGCGATTTTGGGGCACGGGAAGTACTCAGAGCGGGGCACACGGGTCGGCACGGCTGGGTTGCGGTGCGGCAAGGCGGTAGCTCCGTCGGACTGGTGCAGAGGCAGATCGGCGCTGGGCGGTCGCGGACAACCGGCGGAGCGGCGATGGCTGGCGGTTCAACTGCCGGCGGTGGGTGGAGACGCGGTAGGCGCGACAACGAGCAGAACAGGAGCCGCAGCAACGTCGGAAGGGGAACGGGCAGTGGCCGGCACGGCGCGAGACTACCCACGCGAAGAAGACGACACTGTTCCTGTTGTTTTCTTTTTATTTTTTTCTTTCCTTGCTGATTGACGGCTTCTCACGGTCTCCTTTCTCTGTCCACCTTTACTTTTATGCAGAAACTTCACTTTTCTTTTTTCACTTTTGACCTTTTCTCTTCTTTCCTTTCAACGAAGAGAAACCTAGGAAAAGTCCCTCCTTTTCTTTACCGTACACGGCCCTTTTATAAGCAAGAAAGGAAATGTCATCTTCGTGCGATATTTCGAAGATTTCTCACAAAAAATCTTTTTATTCTCCTTATCTCTAAAATATTTTCTATTAATTTTTTAAAGATAAAATCACAACCCAATTTTCTTAAATTTCAAAAATTCTCATTTCAAATCTCAATTTGAAAAAACAGATTCGGGCTAACTTAACTTGTCTTTCTTGACTTAACTTCACCTATTAATTTAAAACTCAAAACCACTAATTCGACCCATTTGTTACCGGTCCAATAAACAAATGTAAAAAATGCAAATTAAAAATAAATGCACCTAAATCTATATGTTATGCAATTAATATTTTTTCAGGAATGAAATTAACCGCTAATTTTTAATTTGACAAAATATTTTGATTATAATGTGCAATCAAGTTTATTTTCTAGATTTTTGAACATTGCATCTATATCATCAATACCTTTTTTTTTCTCTTTTCTAGTTAACTATAAAATTTTGCCAAGAAGAAAAAAGGCTTTGCTATTTAAGGAAAATCAGGACCACCATTCATCATAGGCAACATCCTGAGCTAAAGAACAAAAATTGGCAGTCTTAGGTCAAAGCTGGCGCCAAAAGCGACAAAAATGGGACACCTTTGTTGAAAAGCGTGCGTGTTGAACGAGGAACTGAGTGGGAGCGTGCGAAGCGTGTGTCTAATTTCAACGTACGTTCGTTTTTTTTTTTTTTTTTTTTTTTTATGGCTTTCTGTCCGACGAGCGGACTAACATCCATTTCATTTTTGGCCCAATGGGCAAGATTTCTCCCACCCGTTTTATTTTTGGGCCTATTTCGTCTCATCAGTTTCTTTTATATCATTTAATCATTTCAATAAAAAGTCCATTCTAAAAAAATTGTTATATGTACTATTCATGCATATTTGCGAAGTGCACTATGTTCGCACATAACTATAGATGGACAAAGTGATAATTTATGATAACTTATGATAATTAAGATGATTGACTGGTAATCAATTAATATCTTACCTTTTAGAATTGAATTCAAAATGATTGTCTATTATTTAAAATTTAACCAATCTTTTCTTATGATAATTTAAATAATATAAAAAGCGGTTATAATCTATATACATATTAGCAAATATATATTTATGCAATAAATTGACATTTGAAAGTTTAAGAAAGTGAAGATATTATTTTTCATGTAGTGTAAACATGACATAACCATTTTTATATGCTTCTTGACATGTTTCAATTGTAGTTTACCTTTTAATTCTTATTTAAATTATTTTTTAATAGTAAATAATACAAGGTTTTGGATATGTAGTTAATGCTCCAGTAGTTAAAGAATAATTTCAAACGATTTATATGCTTTACATGATAAGAAAAATTGGCTTACTACGTTCGAATTACTGAATCATCAAAAACACTAATTGGTAAAATAAGCTATCCAAAGAAAGTAAGTAAGGACATTATAGAAAAAAAAAATGATAATTGAGATTTTTTAAAGTAGGTGGTCTTTTTTGCTTTATATTATGTATAGATGATTTTCTATTAAAAAATTATATTCTAATTATTGATATCAACCGCAAGTGTAATATTAGTTGAGAATTTGGAAATAAAATTACAATCACAGTTGTGGGCTTGCAGCGTACGTTAGCATCGCCATGTTTCTACATCAATCATGACAAGCATGATTAATTTACTCATAATAACAAAGTTAGGTAATTTATTAGAAAGTATATGTATACATATATATATATATATATATGTGTGTGTGTGTGTGTGTGTGTGTGTGTGTGTGTGTGTGTGTGTGTGTGAAAGAATGAAAGTTTACGCAATTAATTGATTCCAAATCGGGGTATGTTCAGCAGAAGTCCTAAAACTTGTTCAGAAAGTGCAATTAAGTCCTAAAACTTGCAAAAAGTTCAATCAAGTCCTAAAACTTGTCAAATTGGTTCAATTGAGTCCTAAAATTAATACCGTCAAGAAAGTTAACGGAAATTGCTGACGTAGCGCTAACGTCATATTTTAAATGATTTTTTATTTTTCAAATGACTTTTTTAAATTATTTTTTATTCAAAATATTTAAAAATTAGATTAAAAACTAAAAAGGAAAATATAATTATTTAAAAAAGGAAAATCTAAATTTATTTAAAAAAACAAAACTGTTCAAAAAAAAAAGAAGGCAGGTGGACTTCCATCGCGGGAGGGGCCGGCAACGGTGGCCGGCCCTCGCCGGCCCTCACGGGGGCCGGCGACCGTCGCCGTCCTCGCCGGGGCCGAGCGACCGTCGCCCGCCCGGGCGAGGCCTCGTTGGCCCTCGCTCGGGGCCGGGCGAGGCTCGCCAGATCGGGCGAGCCTCGCCCGGGCCGGCGACGGCTCGCCCGGGCGGCGCCGTCGCCGGCCCTCGCCCGGGGCCGGCGAGGGCCGGCCACCCCGCCCAAGGCCGACGACCGTCGCTCGGCCCCTTCGGCGATGGGCGGCGGCGGCGCGGTGGCGTCGGCGAGGGAGAAGAGCCCTGATTTTTTTTAAAACAATTTCAAAAATAATTTTTATAACTTTTCTTTTTAATTTTGGTGAAAATAAGATAAAATGAATAAATCTATTTTTTTAGTTTTTAAATCTTTTTTTTAAATGAATAAAAAATCATTAAAAAAATCCACGTGGAAAATAAAAAATAATTTAAAATGACACGTTAGCATTTTTAACGGAAAAAGCTAACGGTGTTAATTTTAGGACTCAATTGAACTAACTTGACAAGTTTTAGGACTTGATTGAACTTTTTGTAAGTTTTAGAACTTAATTACATTTTCTGGACAAGTTTTAGGACTTCTACTGAACATATCCCTTCCAAATTTAAAACTTAATGTGTCTAACTTCTCATGGTAAAAAAAAGTACTAGTATTTTCTATTATACAAATTAATAACTATTCAAACTATATATATCAGTTTGTAAACCTATGCGTTAGGATCAATGTTTATTTTGTTACGACAAGCTTTCCTATTTACATCGTCTACCTATCAACAATTTAATAATAATTCCTGTCTTGTTCAAAGAAAACTTTCACTCCCTTGTCCAACCGCCTTAGGGTAACCCAATAGTGACAAAAATATTATTTTTGTTCCTTAGTGATACACCTAAGACGACAAATTGGATAGTGTCACCTTAAATTGCGGTCAATGGGGACGAAACTTTCTTGTCTCCTTAGGGTAAATCAAATGCAACAAATTCTTAGGTTTCTCGCCTTAGGGTTTATCAAAGGTGACTAAATGCTAAGTTTGTAACCTTATGTCGTACCCGATATAAAATACTATTTTTCTAGCTTTATCCATACCCAAAGGCGATGAGAAAAAACGCTCATACCCAAAGGAGATGAAATATTCTTCTTGCCATAGTTTCAAAATTTTCACTTTCGAATAGCAAAATGTTTCAATTTGATCGCCTAGCTTAGGTCTAAATGACTCTAAGGTGACAAAACTTCATGTTTACCATCGTAAGTTCAAAATTGCCCCAACTTTGATTAAATCAATGGTAACAAAATAGGAATTTCGTCGCTTAAGTTTGACTTAAGGTGACGAAACTCTAATTATGTAGCCTTACGATACGACTTAAGGCAACAAAATTTTTTTGGTCAATCTTAAGGCAACAAAATTAACAATTTGTGACATTTGGTCCATCCTAAGGTGACAAGAATTATATGTTGTTGCCTTCAAGGGGTACCTAAGGCAACTATTTTGTTCCAAAACATGTCACATGAGGGTGTTTTTCTTGGAGTGCAAGAAAGGAAGTTGTGCCCACCTAGCAATTCGTTAAACTACCTTTAGATTCATCTATGCAACTAAGGATGATTGGTTCTAGGGTGAGTAGGTTCTAATCCCAAAACCTAGAATCCACCCCGTTAGAATTGATTCTCACCAGTTTTTAGAACTCGAAACCTAAGTTCACCAAAAACTTGCTTTTTCTATACAGTTCTAGAATTTACTCAAGAACCCCCTTTTTCATTTTTTTTTTCTGTTTACAGTAAAGTAATATGAGCAGTAATATGGTTAAAAGTAAAAGATGAATGGGGGAAGCGAGCAAAGGCAATTCAAGAACGAGCAAGAGATGCTAGGCTCGAACAGGGGAGCGAGCAAGTGGGGAGAAGGGTGAGAAACGAGAGAGAGAGAGAGAGAGAGAGAGAGAGAGAGAGAGAGAGAGAGAGAGAGAGAGAGAGAGAGGGGGCATGAAGTGTTTGGTGTGGTTAGAGAGGACAAAGAAAAAAAGGAGAAAGAGAGAGAAGAAATATGCCAAGAGAAAAACTAGAGTTTTTAGGCTTTATAAACATGTTCCAAATTTAGTCAAATCTATCAAATACGGTTAGAACTTGGAACCCACCCTTTTAGAGTTGATTCCCATCAATTTTTTGAATTCGGAACCTATGCAATTCACCCTGAAACTTACATTGTTTTTCCAATAATTTACTCAAGAACCCATTTTTCATTTGTTCTTTTTTTATTTTGTTTTTTACTGTAAAATAATATGAGCAACAATATGGTTTAAGGTAAAGGATGGACAGAGGCAAGCAAGCAAAAGCAAGTCAAGGGCGAGGGAGAGTTGCTAGGCTCAAATGAGGGAGGGCAAGTCACAAGCAAGTGAGGAGGAGGGTAAGTTGCGCATGCAAGAGAGAGAGAGAGAGAGAGAGAGAGAGAGAGAGAGAGAGAGAGAGAGAGAGAGAGAGAGAGAGAGAGAGAGAGAGTGAGTCATGAAGTGCCTAAGTGCAATTAGAGAGGACAAAGAAAAAAAGAGAAAGAGAGAGTGAGTCATGAAGTGCCTAAGTGCAATTAGAGAGGACAAAGAAAAAAAGAGAAAGAGAGAGGAGAAAAAAAGATGCCAAGTGAAAAATTAGAGTTTTTAGGCTTTATAAACATGTTCAAAATGTCCAATCAGTCTTGTTCCTAAGTAGTTCTTCACTCATGATTGAGAACAAAATCAATGGTCACCGATTCCAAAAATTTGGAATCGAGTTCCAAGTTGATTTCAAAAAGAACATGGAACTAGACTAGTTTTTCAGGATGGTTTGATCTGATTACCAAATATAACCTAATCGTTGTACATCTCTATCTATAGCGGTTGCAACAGGGACCACAAATTGAGCTGTTAAAATTGGTAAAAGTGCATTACATCTAAGAAAAAGGATGACGCTATTTTCACCCATTATATAACTAAATCCACCCAATCTTCAATAAAAAGACAAAATTGCTCACAATCATTCAATGTAATTTAGAGTAATGGCTCCAAATTAATTTATTTTCCCTTTTTTTATTTTTTTTATTTCTATTTAGGAACTAATTCTCACAATTTAGTATTTCATATGTTTTATTTTTGTTTATTGTAGGCGCCTCATGTATATTAAAGGCATAATAATGTTTTTTTGTTTTAATCTTAAAATGTAGTTCTGGAGAAATTATTGTGGTCGAAGAGAGAAACTTTCGGGAAACCTAATTCTTATCTATGCGAGTAGAGCAAATTTATCGATTAATTATTAGGGATGTGTAAAAGAACCGGGACTCGCCTGGACCGACCGGAATCGGACCGGAATAGCCCAAAATCGATGGTTCTTAAGGGAACCGGTTTGGTTCCGGTTCCAATTTATGAAAACCAGTGGGTACCGATCTGATTCTAGGTTCCATGGGCAGATCCACTCACTCACCCATCTAGACCAGACCGGTTATATTATAATAATATATGAATTTTTAATATTTAAAAAATTGAAATTAGCAAATTTAAAATTTAGGGCTCTAATCACCATTTTGTCTCAATTCACTACTCTCCTACTCCATCTCGTCTCTCTTTAGTTCAAAATCTTCCTGAGCTCTCTCTTCCTCCAATTCAACTCTAGATCTACTCATCTCCCTTCGAATCCTAGTCCGAACTCGATGAAACAGTGAGTTGATTCTCTTTTCCCCCCTCGAACTTGAACTCTCTCTCTATGTAGTCGCCATCCTCGTCGCCACCTCCGCATTCATTGTCACTATTGTCCTCTTTGTTGTTGGGCTCGTCTCGCTTCTACCTCCCCTCTTCCTCCTCCCCCTCCTTAGGCCTCATTTTCGGGGACAAGGACGAACTCTTAGTCTAAGAATGGCTCATCCCATTGTCCTCCTCATTGTCACTCTTGAGGGAGGAGCGGGAGATGGCGGAGGCGGTGGCGAAGATGGTGGTGGTGGTTGGGATGGAAGTGACGTGAGGGTCGTGACCGCTGCCACCACAGCGCTAGTACTTAAGGAGAATAAAGCTACCATGGTTGGGAGAGTTAGAATAAGTAGACGCAGGGAGGGCAAAAAGGGGAAAGCACAGAGGTTGGACCAGTTCTATGAATCCAATTGGGAACTAGACCAGACCAGCGTCCGGTTCCTGAGTAGATTCATGCAACTAGCAGGGGGTTCCCGGTTCTAATTTTTCGAAATCGGTTTTGAGTGGGCAGTTCCCGATTCTAGGTTGGGAACCGCCCACCCGAACCATGCACACCCCTATTAATTATCCAGTAAAATCCAAAAAAAATAATTAATATAGACAATTTTTTAAACATAATCACATATTTATTAACTTTTACTTTTATTATTTACATCACAATCAAACCCTTTTTATCTTGATATTTTTTCATACAAAAGTTCATGGATAATATTAATTTTTGCCAATCCAAGTTAATGCTATTTCAATGTTGTTGTAAAAAAAAAATTATTATTTTAAATGATGTTCAAATTTAATTATATTCCATCTTTTTAATTTCATGTTTGAGAATGTTACTCGTGATTCTATTTATGAAAATCTTTAAAAGAAAAAATTCCTTCATCTGATCATCCCATTATATGTATATGTATATAAAGACAACCGATAAAAAAGGTTTGATGGTAACATGCATAACAAAAGTGAAAGTTTTCTAGATTCTACTTGACAATTTATTCATAAATTTGCTCGACAACATAGAAAAGAACTATGTTTAATGGGTATTTCTCTTTTCGAGAAAACTAATTTATGTAGAAGTCCACTAAAAGACCTTCTAGACCTATGGTATTACCTGACTTTGGCATGGGGTAATGTCCCCTTCTCCAAAACTTTCAATAGAAGTACGATTTAATATACATAGGATATCCACCATAAACAATAACAAAGCATGTCAACTATTAATTATGGCAACTAAATGCTATATAGAAACCGAATAACCTAACAAAAATAAGGAAAATAAATTTTGGGACCATTACTTTAAATTGCAATTGAATGATTGATGGCAATTTTGTCTTTTTAATGAAAATGGGTGAGTTTAGTCATGTAGAGAGTAGAAATAGCAGGGGCAGAAGTACAGCGCGAGTGCCATAACTTGGCACCGAGGGACACTTAGGGCGCGTTTGGTAACGATTCTGTTCCCGGGAGCTGATTCTGACTAGAAATGATTATTTTGATTCCGTTTCGAGAACCGATTCGAGTAAAAAAACGTGTTTGGTAGAATCGTTCAAAATTTTTGATTTACGGAATAAAATTGCGTTTGGTACCGTATTAATTGATTATGTTCCAAATTAATTTCTTTTGATTTTTAAATAAATTTTAAATAATTTCTTTTGATTTTTAAATAAATTTTAAATAATTTCTTTACTTTTTTACTTTTTTTTTTTTTTTCATTTTTTCCCATTTTTTTCCTATTCTTCTTCTTCTTCATTAGGCCGGTCACTTTGGACCGGCGACCGGCCAGACGAGGGCTGGCGACACTCACCGGAGCGCCGCCGGCCCTCGGCGAGGTCGGCCTTCGTCGCCCGAGCCTCGGCGGGGGCGGGCGAGGCTCGCCCAGCCTCGGCGAGGCCAGCTTGGCCACCGGCGGGGCTGGGCGAGCCTCGTCGATGGCCAGGCGAGCCTCACCAGCAGTTGGGCGAGGCTCGCCCAGCCACCGGCGAGGCTCGACCTCGCCCGATCTAGCGAGGCCGAGCCTCGCCCAACTGCTGGCGAGGCTCGCCTGGCCACCGGCGAGCTTGCCGGACCTTGCCCTAGCCTGGCGAGCCTCCAGCGACCGGCGGCAGCGGCGGGCGGCGGCAAGCGGCGGCGGACGACGGCGGGCGATGGCGAATGGCAACCGAGATGTTGAAAGAGAAGAACAAGGTTTTACCATTTTGATTCTTTTTCTGATTCTTGGACGTAGAATCAAATTTTTTTTATTCTCAAATCTTGTCCAAAATTGTTCCCGGGAACAAAAAATTTACCAAACGCGATTCTCGTCCCAAACTGATTCTGGGAACAAAAAATCAGAATCTGGCACTGTTAGGCAAGTTGCCAAACAGGCCCTTAAGTGCCATAACTTTAAAATGGTACACTTGAGTGCCAGTTTTGAAGTTAAATGGGACACTTAAGTGCCATAACTTTAAAATGGTACACTTGAATGCCAGTTTTGAAGTTAAATGGGACACTTAATGCCACTCCGGCGAAGATCCGGCCAAATGGCTTACGTGGCGACTTTCCGGCGAGCTTGGTCCAAAACGGCGTCGTTTTGCACGCTGACGTGGTGAAGAAAACGCAAAAATGACGCCGTTTCGTGTCTACGTGTAAATAATAATATATAAATTAATTAAATTAGATTTAAAATATTTAAAAAAATTTAAAAAAATAAGAAAATTTTAAAATTTTTAAAAAATTAAGGAAAATTTAAAAAAAAATTTAAAAATTAAGAAAATTTAAAAATTTTAAGAAAAAAAAAGGGGGGGGAGGTCGAACGGGGCAGCTCCCTCACCGCTGCCGCCTCCCCACCGTCGGCCGGGAAGGGCTGGCGACGGAGGGGAGGGTCGGCCGGGGTCGCCGGCCCCCGGCCAATCGACGGCGAGCCGAGAGCCCTCGGCGGGTCTCGGCGTGGCCGCGACCCTTGCCCCCGATCCGGGCAAGGGCTCGTCGGCCCTCGCCGGCCCGTGGCCAACGCTCGGCGACCCCGGCCGACCCTCCCCACTCCGTCGCCGGCCCTTCTCGGCGGGGCGGGGAGGCGGCGAGGGCCCACGACCCCTCGCCGGATTTGGGCGAGGGTCGCGGCCCACACCTAGCCCGCCGCCGGGAAGGGCCGTGACGGAGTGGGGAGGGTCGGCCGGGGTCGCGGGCGTTGGCCAAGGGCTAGCGAGGCCGGCCGACCGGGCGGCGAGGGCCCGCGAGCCCTCGCCCGGATGCGGGGCGCGGGTCGCGGCCCACGCCGCGATCCGGCGAGGGCTCGCAACCCTCGCCGTCGGTCAGCCGGTGGCCGGCGAACCCGGCCTACCCTCCCCCCTTCTTTGCCAACCCTTCCCGGCGATGGTGGGGAGGTGGCGGCGGCGAGGAGCCGCCTCGTTCGACCTCCCCTTTTTTTTTTTTTTTAAATTTTTTAAATTTTTCTTAATTTTTATAATTTTATAATTTTTCTTAATTTTTTGAAATTTAAAATTTTTAAAATTTTTCTCTTTTTTTTTAATATTTTAAATCTAATTTAATTAATTTATATATTATTATTTACACGTAAACACGAAACGGCGTCGTTTTTGCGTTTTCTCCGCCACGTCAGCGTGCAAAACGACGTCGTTTTGGACCAAACTCGTCGGAAAATTGCCACGTCAGCCATTTGGTCGGATTTTCGCCGGAGTTGCACTTAAGTGTCCCATTTTACTCCGATATTGGCACTTAAGTGTATCATTTTAAAGTTATGGCACTTAAGTATCCCTCCGTGCCAAGTTATGGCACCCTAGGTGTCCCAACCTCAAATAGCAGGAGTGAAATTCTTTGTTCTATTTCTGTCAATCAAATTAGTATATTCGTTCACTAGACTTGCTGTACGGAAATCTAGATATCTTAAAAGTGATTACAAAAGAGTGGGTGCGAAATTCTAATTCTATTTCTATCAATCAAAATAGCATATTTGATGTCACGCCCCAATCCTTCGAGCGCGTGCCCATCCCACAGTAGTCATTTAAATAGCGACATCTCAGGATGCGTCACCGACCAATTCATTTTAATGTGCATATGGAAGTGAATAAATAAATCCCCAGACAATAACAAGATGTGATAGAAAAGTAGGGCCATAAATTTTTCAAACCACAACATATTTATATATACATAGCAAACGATGTCATATAAAATACCAGTCGATATATATGTACAAGGTCTGCAAAAAGAGGGGTTTTAGAGTGCTACAGATCTTCAAGCATTTGAGTCTTCCTCAGAATACATCGGGGATCTTGGATCCGACAGATATAGGTCCACCACTGAACCACCCGGAGGGTCGGCTATCTCTTTTCCAAAAGCAACCTCTAGCACATACACAAGTATCTTAGATTCCGGTATGGAACCCTCTCTTTGTCCATTCCGCTCACGACGATACTAGGATCTGTATTGATGGAGTACCTTATGGGGTAGAGCCTCATCAACCCAAACCACGGATCTTATGAGCTCATAGACCCATCCTCTTGGGCTCCTTTGAAGTGAGATGTAAGATACCTGCTCTATGACCTTCTTCGGCTGTCCAAAACACTCAGGAGGAGCTGCCATCTAGGGACCTAAAAATGTTATCCCTCAACAGGGTGAGACGACGTCTCAGCAAGTCCACCCCTTAAATCCCGACTAGGAAGAAAATACGCCAAAAAGGCTTCCTTCATGCAAGTCAGTATAATTTATAAATTCAATGAATCATTTCAACACATCAAAGCATCAAATTGGATCGAGTCATCGATCAATCGACTCAGTCGATTCCATGTCATTAAGACCATCTCTTGGTCCACTCATTTAATACTATCTATCCAGTTCTATCATATCAAGAATTGCCACCCTAAGCTGAAGATAAATAGTATAGTTCACTTAAAGCTGATAATAAACATAGCTCACCAGAAGCTAATAACAGAGTATACTGCTTACCCTAAGCTGATATATCAAGGCCCGCAAGCTGATAAGTATACTCCCAATACTCACTAAAAGCTACTAAGGTATACTGCTCACCAAAAGTTGATATATCAAAGCCCGCAGGCTGATATATTATACCGATATGCTGCCCACCCTAAGCTGACATATCAAGCCCGCAGGCTGATATAGTATACCATTCTGATCATCTAACAATTTCACAATTTTTATCATATCCGATAAAAATAATCGTGTGTGGGTATACAGTCGGCCTTAGATAAAATACAATATTTTCCATTTTGAAAATCCCACTAATTCCAGTAGTCCATAAATACATTTTTGGCATTGTAAACCGACGCCCAGTATTTTCTAATGAAATATCAAAATTAATAAATTTTGGAATAAATTTTCAAAATTACAAATCACACCCAATTTGCACAATCTAGCACTCAATTAAATAAACCAATCATATCATTGCGATCAACATAAAATTCCGATCATCGGCTATCTCGGTCTAATTTTCGGAAAATAATAATTAATTAAATAATTACGAAAATTAATTAATAAATACCAATAAATAGCAAAAATGCACACTTAGGCCAAAAAAGCCTAGTTAAAAGCCGAGACAGGCCTAGAAATTTCTGAACCTATCTAGATAAATACTAGAGCTTATCTAGTTGCTAATTGCACTACTCTAATCACCTAACATGTAATATCAAACGATTAAATTAATAATTCGTTCTAACTAACCACCTAATACATACTTAGTCTAAACTAATAAACCCTTAAGCATAATTAACTCCATAAGCGGAGATTAGTGAGTAAACTCATTGGATTAGTGATCCGACGGGACCATGGTGATGGTGAGGTGGACATGAGTGATAAACTCTGAAGTGATGGCACCTTTCGAGGCCGGGAAAGGGTCCAAAGCGGGCCAAACAATGCAAGGAAGACCTAGGGCTTCTCGATTCTATTCGTGGGTCGAAGGGGCTGCTCCGAGGACCAATTGCGCTGGAAACGGCCAAGGTGGGCTAGCGACGGGCTGTAGTGGCTAGGCGAGGCTTCAACGACTTGGACGGCGACTCGTGATAGGAACGACTTGCGATGGTGGCTGGACGAGCCTGAGGGACGAGCTGGACGTGGGAGGGGATGGGATGGTGCACAGGACCGACACGGTTCACGCAGGGACTCGCGATGGCAACGACGGCGCTAGGCGACTCCAGCGGGTTGCTCGACGATGGAAGGAGGCTGCTCTGCTCAATTTTCTAGGTTTTGGAGAGTTCAAGCTTGCTGGAATGGAGGGGGGATCGACTAGATGGGGAAGAAGGGGACCAAACTTGCTTGGAGGAGGCCACTTCTCTCTTTCTATCCTCTTGTCTCCTTGGCTTGACCCCACCTTGATAGCTAGCTTCCTCTGCAGTTTTCCAGCCCCAAAGCTTGTCTTAGAAGCCATTGAGATGGTCCAAAATGTTGAGGGCATAGGGGGCTACAAATTTTGTACAAATTTCCCTCAATTCCTCTCCAATTTCCACTTGAATCAAATCAATTCGGCCCTCAAAATTTCCACCATCTCGTCCTCGATCAAATTGACATTTTTCCTCGCTAATAGAACCAACTTACATCCCAAAAATGCGATAAAAAACAATCCCCTGAATTTTCTGGACAAAAAGGTCCTATATTGACTTTTCGCCAAAAATCTCGATTTGCAAAAAAATCTTTGGAAGGTGAGTCGACGTTCCTAAAATGACTTGTGACATGACAGAACTTTCAATTTCTAATATCGGATTCAAATTCATGGTTAATTTCAATTTGGCGTGATTTTAGCGTAATCTAGGCTACTGGGTAACTTTTATAAATTTTTAGTGCAATTGACATGTTTCTATTTTCTTCGAGCCACAATGAACCTCTTCGACACATTAGCAACTCTTGATGGTCGTGAAAATCTCGAGGTTTTAAATACGGACACAAAGTACCAAAACGACAAAAAAATCAGTCTAGTGTCGATTGACGAAAATTTTTCAATTTGGTGGAATCACCCACGTTTAACCACACATCTCAATTAAACCAACATATCTCTGATCTCTAATCGATCTTTACTGTGCCGTAATAATCTCTGCAGATGAGCACGGTCAAGCAGTTGATTCTTGATCGAATTTTCAAGTCTATTGCGTTAAAATCTCTTAATGACTTCTCAATATAGTCTAGTTATTTCATTAATGATCAGTTCAGAGAATAGCACTATAGGCACGTCGATGAAATGCCTGATTTATCTAATTGAAAACAGAATTGAAATTTCCAAATGTTACATTTGGTCACTAGACTTGACGTACAAGAACTTAGTAATCTCTTAAAAGCAAAGCAATATGTTCTGATCATCATGAACGGGATTGATTCCTTTTATAGACTTGACTGCATTTCAAGTACTTTTGTTCAATGGAGACTTTGAGAAGGAATTTTACGATGCACGAACATTGTTTTCCGCTCTTAGGAATATCATATTCTGAGTAATATGTTCTGATCATCATGAAGGGATTGATTCCTTTTATAGACTTGACTGCATTTCAAGTACTTTTGTTCAATGGAGACTTTGAGAAGGAATTTTACAATGCACGAACATTGTTTTCCGCTTTTAGGAAGATCATATTCTGAGTACAACGCATAAGTGTTGGGGAATTATTCTTATCTACCTCCCAAAATATAATTATGCTTTCCATCATAGCATCTTACCGTTCCACGCACTTTTGCAAATAAGCATTTTTTTTTGGGGTCCGCACTTCTTCTTCTTTAACATTCCAGTACAATGAAAAGAATGTGATTTTATTGAGTCTATCCCCCACCAAAATTCACTTTTCAACAAACTAGTGCTAAAATATTCGAGCTACACCAATAATGCAACAACAGGTGCGCACATGCTAGCATATGGGAGGTGGGAGCAACTGGGCCACTGGCTACGGACGAAATAAAAGCCTAAGAATAAAATCTTACACATACTTAGGTTGATGCGAATGAAAATACAATGTGCATATAATATGCCCGTAGCATGTGTTTTGTGCAATATTCTAGTTATATCTAGCCTTTTCCATTTTGATTTTGGTAGTTTACGCGGACCTAATAAACTCATTTTCATTTATTTTTTCCTTTCAGTTTGCACTCGGACAGCATCCTGCCCCAACCCTGTTTAGCAAATTAAGTTCATCTCCATGACTTGATGAAAGATAGGATGTATTCATAAATCATTCCTAATTTTAAAAATTGAGGTGCGCAATCTCACTTTGCACTCCAAATCACGTCCGGCAGCAGTGGTCCTACTAGCAAAACAGTAATTTCCTATTTCAAGTTTGTCCCTTACCACTATTTCATGCCCGCCCACCACGCAATTCCTTAAAAAAGATAAAAAGACCCTTACCTACCCCACAATTAGCTGCCTCTCATTCGGTCTCTGGGTCGCTCACCTTGCCCTCACGGTCTCCACTATGGCGTTGCCACCCCGGGCCAACCTCGATCTCGACACCGACGTGGTGGTGCAACATTGAGAGAGAGTGTGTTTAGGTATCGAGGGGAATTTGGTCTTTCAAATTTTGGGATTTTATTGAGAGATTGTAAATTGCAGAATGGAAATGTAAATTGATATGAGTATGAAATATGGGGATGCCTTGAGAAAATTTCGGAAAAGTTAGCCATCCATTCAGGAATCATGAGATTCAAATTCTTTGGGCTAACTTGAAGAGGGTGTACCAAGTGAGGAGTAACTTAGGACTCCGCATTTCTTGAGACTCGGGATCTCAATCGTTATGAATTTTATCTGTCCCCTTGGATTGAATATGTATAGAGCCGATATCTCAAAATCACAACACTTCAATCACCAAACTGACAGAACAATTGGTACTGCAAAGCTTATATTAATATACTATGAATTAGTGATTGGATCCTGTCTCTCACTAATTAGTACGTTACCCCACAAACATGCGCGACAACAACGTCTAAATGGAAAAACATATTTATTCAGGCCAAACAGCAGCCATGGTTACAACCCTAATTGAAGGAACTCTTTTCTCTATTCAATTAGAGGCGATCGAGTGACTCGTAATTGGAGAGGACCATGTGAGCATTATTGAGCAATGATGGGTGCTCAGTCAAATCAAGTCATGGAAAACTAAGCAACTAGTTCAATCATTGGTCCGAGGATTAGCACCCAGAGTCATTATCAAATCCCACAGAGTTGGATGTGTGCTCCGAAGATTTTCCTTTTTCTTTGTGGACATCCACCTCGCAAACCACAGCCTCATCTTTTGCCGGTGTGCCTGTCAAAGAGAGAGAGTGGTGTTTGGAATGAGTTCAATCATCTTTGTCGCTACTTGCGACCAACGTTAGTGTTGATCTCCGCCGTCCCACGATGCCCAAATCCATCCCTGTCCTAATTGGCAAGGTTCACATCATCTGGCAACACGCGTTGGTCGAATTGGATACGTGGACGGAATTTGATGCACAGAAAGAAATTCAGCCAACCACACATAAATTGCGATTTGACCAGGGAAGAAATTTTGATGGGTTAATCATTTTTTGATTGCGTATGCAGACAAGGGGAACGCTCGTGCATGCTTGCTTAACAAAAAATGAGGACAGGGATGGACGATTTGGAGACGGAAGGGGAGTATTTGGAAAAAGTGTGGAAAGTGGAAGTGCCATTTTTAGATAGGGGATAGAGAAATCTGGAAAGTTTGGAAGAGTATCTGATGGCAACAAATGACCTTCAATTACGTTTGAGCAAAAATTTTCTTCAAGAGGAGAACAGGGAATTTTAGTAGCAAAATCCAATGAATGAAACTGCTATCGACCAATGCGCAAGTCGCGCTCCGCTTTGTCTTTGTTGAGCATGTGTGTGTGTGTGTGTGTGTGTGTGTGTGTGTGTGTGTGTGTGTGTGTGTGAGAGAGAGAGAGAGAGAGAGAGAGAGAGGTGACGGAAGCGTGGATGCAAGGAGACGAAGAATGAGTGATGACGGAGGCTCCGAAGGGCCACTAGGTGCTTGCGAAGGCAGAGGGGGAACGAGAGAGGAGATTAGGGTTCGGTTGGGTTTCTTCTGATAAATTTCTTTAAAGGTATTAGGCATTATGAGGTAGCTACACATACTCAAACTTTAAAGAAAATCAACGTCAAGTAGATTAAAGTGGAATCTCTATTCTTTTCCTTTGCATTTTGCACATGCCCATTCTATCTTTTACTTTAATTTATTGAAATCCGACATATGATCGAAAATGCTTGCATGTCGCCAACATCATATCTTGGTACTATTAATCTCTTTCTTCTGGAATTTACTATCACAATCAATAAGTTGGCTTGATAACATTAGAACTAAGAGCATGTTTGACATAACTATGGTAGAACTATACCCATGCTACGTTGTAATTGTATTATGATACATGAGACTTGAGTATTTATAAACACATATTAAACAGCAGCACCTGAGAGTAGTTTGAAGTGCTACAGTTACAGGTATTTGTCAAATATTTTATAAAAGCTGCAACGCTCATTTTTACAAATTTGAATTGTTGCGAAAAAGCCGTGCAAAATTACCACTACATCAATCTTCACAATCGCATTATCTTTCACTTCTACAACCGTGCAATACCTGAAGTCACTCATCTTCCTCAACATTGCCAAGATTCAATCACGTCGCTCTCTTTCTTCTTGATTTCGCATTTCCACCTGTAGATTCGACTTGGTTCTAATCACGCTATCTCTTTGGTGGGCTATCTTTCTGTTTCACCAAAAATGATTATAAAATATCTTTCAATAACGTGGATGGATCAATGTAAATCGATAAAGGTTGTTAGGGGTTTTTTTGTTGATTTTGTATGAGAAAGTAAATGACAATGGATAGACACAAGATATTTATCGCCTTATACCGATGGTTACATACAATGGCTGAATTTGAGGATAAATTCTTAATCCTATTTGTGGTTACAAGAAATTGATCTTCTATTATTAAGCAGCACTTATCTATAAAAAGTTATATATTGGAAAACATCGCTACTTGGCCGTTACATGCCAGTGTTGATGACTTCATCCCCAGTGAAGGTTCTCATCAATAACTGATTTTTGCTATCAATGACTTCATTGAAGAGTTGTCAATTCTCTTCAAGTTGTTGACGGTTCTGACTAAATTACCTTTATCAACTTAATATGTTTGTTGTCGATAATGGCCAAAAGTTTGTTATCTTTTGGTTTCAACATGTGCTCCCATTTAAAAGAATTGAATAATTCATTGATCATTTGATTTTTAAAATTAGATAATTAAGAGTTATCACATGCCCTTGTGTCATCGGCAAATTTGATTTTTACCTACTAAATTGCCTCATGAATTGTTTTCCTACAATTAATTGTATTACGGTTCCATGAATGTTGCCACTTACAATTTTTTTTATTCACTAAATCTTCCTTATTTGGAATCACTTAGCCTTTGGTTAATCTAATTAGGCCGTCATTCAAAAGACAGTTGAAGATTTCATTCAATTTATTAATATCAAACGAGAAAACTTTGTTTCTTATATTTTGGCAGGCTTTAAGGATCGACAAACATAACATTTGTCAAGCACTATTTTTGTCACCGCTATTTCATTATCTTCCTCTTAGTCAAATTCATCGTCTGACTCATATGTTTCCACTAAAGTCATTTTTTGTATAAAGTCTTCATGTGGCCCTTAATCTTTGTCTTTTAGCAACTGCACATACTTAGACATTCTCGTTGCAATTAAAATAAATCGACAAAGTCTTGATCTTTAAATCTTTCTCATAATTTAAAGGTTTAACCCATTGAAATTTGTGACTTCTTTATGTGAGAGCAAAGTGAGGCATCTTGTTTTAACCTTCCTAAACCAAGCAATAAATTAATCAACCAACTCACAATTATATTGATAAAGTCTAGCCAAATCAACGATCGATACTTCAGGTATTATTCTATAAAATTGAGAATGGAATAATCTTTCCATTTCAAACCAATTTCCAATAGAATTGGGTGGTAAGTTAGTGTACCATGTAAAAACATTTTTTTGCAAAGGCAAGAGGAACCCAACTCTTGCAAACTCCTTTGTCCCTTCTTCTCCACTCTTGGATATAAATCAAACCCTGTTGTCAGTGGTTGATGGTCCATTTTAGCTAGTAAAAATGGCAAAGTCAGAGATTTTGAAGCCTCTTGAAAGAGGCTAGTTATCAACCCAATAAGGATGTGGTGTCCTATAAATAGATATGATAACACCCATATGTAACCCTAATTGCTATCAAACTTCTTCAGCAAATTGTGTTGGTTCAAGTGTGGATTTGATTGGCCATCTTTTCCCCTAGGCAATGATAAACTTAACAAGGATATTCACATTGAGTGGTAACAATAGAGCCATTAGCCTTAGAGTAAGTAAATTAAGCAGTTCACTAGCTTGTTGGCAAGTTTGATTTGCCAAATTACTGTTACCAATTTGGTTATTATGACTACTAACATTAGCCTGATTATTCTCATTGTTCTAACCTTGATTAGAAAATTCAGTCCTTTACATTATTCTTATAGGGGTCGACTACTCTAAACAACATTGTTTGTTTCAATAAATGGAGGACTAGGAACATACCTATTGGACGATTCTGACCTCGAGAAGGCATCAATCATAGCGTTAATGACAAGTGACTTGATCACGTCTCTCACATGTGACTCACGTTGTAGTTGATCATATCATTTCATTGCTCTCTAAACAATCTTCTCATGGTTGACACGATGTTGTGATTTGGAGCTACATCCCTAGACTGCTCTTCGATTTGATGCACGGAAGATCAACTTTCTCACATCAATTATCTTCAACTACTCTCCCATTAGCTACAATATTAAAATGTGTGGCCCTCTCATTAACAGTTTGTGGTAGGGTTGTTGTTGCTAGCATCATTGTTGGATTCTTATTGATTTATGGTGCTTGTCATCATAATCTCCTCAAATAGTAAAATGTGTCCCACTAGGCATGCCAAAAAGATATTTCACCAAAAATAATATTGAACTATTTTTAAAATATATATATATATATATATATATATATATATATATATATATGGATGGATTAATATGAATTGACAAAGGAGGAGAGTCCTTCGTTGATTTTGGACGAAAAAGTAAATGACAATAAATTTAAAAATATAAGACTTTGAACAAGCATTATCAGTGATTTAAATTGTAAAAAAAATAAGATAAAGATAAATATGCAATAACCTGTTGAATTATGTGATTGATTTGGGGATCTCCTTATGAATACACTATATATATAACCCTCTACCAACATTTTATATATGGGAGGTACATACAAAGATTACTGATTTTGAAAAAGACGAACAATTTCTTAATCCCATCTGTGATTACATGAAGTTACTTTGTGATCTCCTATTATTAAGCAACACACATATATATAGGAAGTTACATGTTCAAAAATATTGCTAGTCAGTAGTTACATGCCAATGCCAATGACTTCATTTGAGATGAAGATTCTCGTCAATATCTGATACTTGTTGTCGATGACTTTATTGGAGAGTTGTCAATTTCTTAAAGTTATCCATTATCCTAACCAAATTCTATTTATTGACTCAGTTTGTTACTTGTCAATAATAATCAAAATTGGTCAATTTTCGTGTCAACACTTTCTTGGCTTTGCTCAATACACACTTACAAAATGGGGTAAGGTCGTCACCGCAACGTCAGGAAAGTGCATAGCTGGTTAGGACCCATTTGAACTTTGTCTGGTTTCGTGAATGGTCTCTCCCCCGCCAATTCTCGCACCTTCTCATGCACTAGAGATCTGGTCTCAACCTGTATCTTAACTATCGATCGCAACCTTTGACCTTTGACCAAATTCTCTACTTAAGGGTCAGAGCTTCCTTGAAGATAAAGACGGCATGGGATGAATGCATCGCCGAAGGGCGCGAGTTGTCTATGCGCAGAGAAAAAGAGTGAAGTAGAGGAGAGAGAGAGATAGCCAGGGTTTTTTCTTTTCTTGGGTGTTAGATTCACTCTTACCATATCTTCGACGGTGCACGAGCGCGCAAGAGAGAGATTTGCCATCGACGGTAGCTACATCGAGGAGAGAGAATTTACGGTAAGAGCGTTTTTGGTGTTGAAACGAGTTTTGAGGCAATTCTGGAATTTGGGTTATGTAGTTATGGACTAAGATATGAAGAGGTAATATATATTTATTGGAAGTAAATTATGCAAAAGGAAATTTGGGGTGGAAATGAGAGAGCGAGTTTTAGTAACTAGTTTGTAAAAATGATTCCCAAGGGACAACCAAAAAAATATACTTCCAACACCAGGTCGTCAGCCCTGGGTCCACGGGCTCACGCGGAGTCCACGCAAATCTCTTCCACATGTCGGCTAACCCTTTCGATTTGATTCCGCAACGCAACATGCTCGGCAAGCGCAATCCCATCTCTCGCAAAATCACTTCGCAAGTGCTTTCGCCATGTCCAGCATGAAGAAGCTGATCCGTTCCTGCAATTACGCTGGCTCTCAGTTCTGCAACTGGGTAAGACCCAGAGCAGCTCGTCTTCTCCGGCTATGCCGAGATTCGATCTTGTGGCTCTCTCGGTTCTTGCTGTTCCACGTCCACCCTTTCTGGATTCAGCTCGGCTACTACCTTGCCGTCTCTCTGGCGGGCTATCTCGTTCTGAAGGCAACCGCACGGGATGGCTCTGAGCTGAGGCACCGGGACTTGGACCTCTTCTTCACCTCGGTGTCGGCGACGACGGCTTCGAGCATGTCCACAGTGGAAATGGAGGAGCTCTCGAGGGCGCAGCTCCTGGTCATGATTGTCTTGATGTTGCTCAGCGGTGAGGTGTTCACTTCACTGCTCGAACTCCAACTGTTGAGATTGAAGCTACTCAAGCAGTCCAGGCTCGATGAGCAAGCCGACCGTCCAAGTGGCTCCGTCGACTGCATCGAGTTGGGCATCCCAAGTTCCGCCCAGAAAGTCGACTCGAACCAGCACAACGAAGCGAAAGCCGTATCAGTTCGCAACCCCAATATGTCCAACAAGCTGAAGTACGACGCGGCGACATGCCTGAGCCAGGTCGTTCTCGGCTATATACTCGTCTTCCACGTGCTCGGGTCAGGCCTTATCACGATGTACGTGTATCTGGATCGAGACGCGAAGCAAGTGCTCGAGCGCAAGGGGCTGCGAGGGGACTTGTTCAGCCTGTTCACGATGGTGTCCACGTTCGCCAGCTGCGGATTCGTGCCCCTCAACGAGGGCATGGCGGCCTTCCGGAAGAGCCCGGGCCTCCTGCTGATCCTGATCCCCCAAGTCCTCGCGGGGAACACGCTGTACGCGCCGTGCCTGCACGCGGCGGTCTGGGCCCTTGAGAAGGCGTCGGCGAAGAGGAAGGAGCTCGGCGACGCGCTGAGGAACGGTAGGGACGTGGGGTACTTCCACTTGCTCGGGAGCGTCCGGTGTCGCTACATATGCCTCACCGCGCTCGGGTTCGTGACGGTACAGCTGGTGCTGTTCTGCGGGCTGGAGTGGAGGTCGGGGATCATGAGCGGGCTGAGCCCATACCAGAAGCTGGTGTGCTCTCTGTTCCAGGTGGTGAATTCCAGAAATGCCGGGGAGAGCGTGTTCGACCTCTCCATGGTCTCCCCTGCGGTCCTGGTCCTCTTCCTCATGATGATGTGAGTCTCTCTCTCTCTCTCTCTCTCTCTTCCCCCCTCTCCTAAAATTTTCATGGTCCCATGTGATCCTGCTGAAATCACAGGTGGAAAGTACTAACGAGACAAAAAAAAAAAAAAAAAAAAATCAACTTATGGTGAGCAGGCGTCCTCTTCAAGAAAAAATTCAATATGCTTCTTAACAAATTCCACAAAAAAGTTTAATCTATGTCTACTGTAGCATAAATATTCCAAGCTTTTTTCGAGTTACTAAAAACCTAATTACCCCCAACTTTTTTTTGTCTTGAAAAACTCAAACTTATAAAATCTATTTTAGATCTAAGAGATATTTGTATAAATATCGAATTTTTGAAGACATAAATAATTAAAAATTAAAATTTTGAGGTATTTCTATAAATTTAGATTTTAAGTGAAAAAAAAAAGTTCGGAATATTTATATTACAGTGTATAATTTAAATTTTTTTATGATATTAAACCTTATACTAACATTACATGACAAATTATAATTTAGAGCTGAGTACGGGCTTTCTATTTAACGGGTTACAGCTCAACCCCATCACCCTCTATATTTAACTATGTGGACCAATCTTGAGTATTATCTAGAATTACCACCTGCGATTCCCATAAAATGCTGGACATTTATGACCTAATGCTTGGTACGAAAAATTTTTTAACTGCACCTGTGGGCCCATATTGTATGAACCGGCCGAGGTACTCATGTGGGATCCAAGTCGAACGGTTCGTGTGAACGGCAAAGCAAAATTAAAATAAAATAAAAGTGGGAGTATTTTTTCCAGATAAAATTTTTAAAAAAAATCGAGGCAAAATCCGTAAGATCCAATCATCGAAGACCACGTGAGAATCCGGATGCTCCATTCGGCGAGGCTTTCTCTCGTGCACTTCCAGCGCGGTTGCGTCAGAAACCGCCGGAAAACCTGATTCGAACCTCTGACGAGAATCCCTCCTCCGCATCTGAGGGGGATTGTAGCGATTTCGCAGGAAATATCAAGCCGCGGTCGGTCACCTTGTGCGTTTGCTGTTGAGTTTGCTAAGCTCGATAGCAACCTGAATTTGTGCTCGACCGTCCCTGCTCGATAGGGCTTCAGCAACAAATTCCTCCATCCCTCTCTCTCTCTCAATCTAGCGGCCATGGACGGGAGTTTAAAGCTCGGGCCACCATGACCATGAGCTCGAAGCTCAAGTGGCCATTGCCACGAGCTTGAGGCCGAGCTCGAAGCCGAGTGGCCAAAACTACCCCAAGTCCTGGGTTCGAGGTCGATCTCCATGGCCAAAGTGGCCATGAGCCTTGAGCTCGAACTCGAGCCATGGCAGACGTGGGGGGAAGAAAAAGAGAAGTAGAGAGGAAGAGAGGAAGAGAGAGAGAGAGAGTCACGGTCAGTAACAGAGGAGCGGAGAGAGAGTAACGATGAGAGAGAGTGGAGGCATTAATTGACGAGTGGGACCCATCTTTAAGGAAAGACAAGATAAGTAGAGAGGAGGAGAGGGAAAGAGTCGTCAATAATGGGGGAGGTGGGGGGCGTCGGAAGATCTGATCTGATGGGATCCGGGCAACACATGTCGCACAACGATAAATGGACTCGTAATATTTTCTCCGGCCCTTGAGGCTTTTTCTCGTGTACCTCCAACGTGGTTGCGTCAGAAACTGCCGGAAAGCTTGATTCGGACCTCTGACGAGAATCCCTCCTCCGGATCTGCCGTCGTTTCAAGAAGGGTGAAAGTTCGAAGCTGCCCCGCGATACGGTCGATGCTTTCCAGAAAGAAAGCAACGATCAGATCGCTCCAACCGTAGTTCGATGCTGTGGCTCTGTCGAGAACCGTGATGTCTCCGTTCTCGAACCGGGATGCGATTGTCTGCGAACTGGGTTTTGTATCTGATGCAGGCCCTCTTGTAATCATCGCAGGTACCTCCCGCCCTACACGTCGTTCGCGCCAGAGAAGTACCATCAGAAGGTCGTTCTGGGACGCCCGACCGGAAACGCCGCCCATCATCAGAGCAGCACTCTCGGAGGGTTCTTCACTCTCTCTCAAATCTCTTACCTGGTCATCTGCGTCGTCGGCGTCTGCATCACCGAGCGGCGGGCCATGGTCGACGACCCCCTCAACTTCAGTGCGCTGAACATCGCCGTCGAAGTGATAAGGTAACGAAACTTCGCTCGCATCGCGCCTTCTCTGATGTTATGCGAATGAACATCATCGTATGGACATTTGCCCCGACGCCTTTTGTGATCTGAGAATCTTCTGCTGTACTTCCGCAGCGCGTACGGGAACGTGGGATTCACGACCGGCTACAGCTGCTCAAGGCGGCTCAAGGCGGAGGGTTACTGCAAAGACGCGACGTATGGTCTTGTAGGGAGGTGGAGCAAGACCGGGAAGTTGATCATCGTTGTGGTTATGTTCTATGGTAAGCTGAGCAAGTTCAGTAAGCGAGGAGGTCGACCTTGGGACCTCTCTTGACGAATCTGTGAACATATTGGAAGCCTGCATACCAATATATAGTTGACTTCCCTTGCATTCTTTCGGTCTCTAAAAACACAAGCCCTTAGGTCCTGAAATTTATCACAATATACTTGTCAAATTTTAAAACTTGCAATTCCAATGCACTTGAGCCTTCTTATAAAGAATGCGACGCGGTTGCTGTCAACGAAGTTTATAAAGTCTTATCGAGATAACTAAATGATGTAAAGTGGGTGCTCATTGCAAGTTTTATGACTCCAACCGACCAAATGAAAGTTTAGAACTAAAATGCATTATCGTGACTTTTATAATTGCAAACCGGGTAAACCGGGATGACACGGTCGTCGCCATATGTAACAAAAGCTGGTTATAAAGGTTTTGTACTACAATATCAATACAAAAACATAACTGCAAACAACTATTTTAAATGAGAAAAAATTACACCAAAAATATGTGACAACTTGGGCCAAAGCTAATACCCAAATCGTTCAACCAAAAATCGTTGGGTCACTCCTAAGCGTCGAAGGATATGCAACGTAGAATGTTAAAAAGAAAGGACAGAAGAAATGGCAATTTAGTTTGTGATATTTATCTTTATATGAGAACGTGCACCGACAATGTATATTTTGATGATTTTACTTTCACAAAATAAATAAATAAATACGTTTAACGAACCTTATATGGCCAAAACAACACGTCTTTAACGATTAGTATAAATATCCGTTTGCAACATAAAATTTAATATGAAACACAAAAGCATGTGGTTGGACGAGTTGATTGGCTAGGGTGCGCATGATAACGATTCTTGGCCAGGGAGCAGTTTCTTTTCAGAAATAGTTATTTTCTATTTTTAAGTAAAATAAGGTATTTGGTAACTGTACAAAATTGCTATTCTTAAAATAGAAAAACAATAAAAATGCATTTGTTACGATTTTTTATTTTTTGTATTTATTTTTTTTCTTGCTCACGGACCGTTAACCGCCGCCCTCGCCGCTCGTCGCCCGTCGTCGCCGCCTATCGCCCGTCGCCTCCACCCGCCGCCGCCGCAAGATCACCAACCACCGATCGTCGGTGGTCCTGCCACAGCGGTTGGCAACGACAATGACGGTCGGTGGTGGTCATCGGAGGTCGGGGGTGGCCGGTAGGCTGTGGGCAGCAGCAACAACGTTCAAACGGTGGCGGCAACGATGGTCGCCACTGGTGGGGTGACGATCGGTGACGATCGGCCGGAGGTGGCCGGCAGTTGGCAAGTGGCCACCCAAGGCTGCAGCAAGCAAGAAAAACAAAAGAAAAAAAGAAAGGAAAAAATTGGTTTATTTCTAGAAATTGTTCCCGGGAACAAGAAGCTATTTTTTTTTTATTTCTTGTTTTTTTTCCAAATCTATCTTCAGAAACAAAAGTTTTACCAAACGGATTTATGTTCTTTTTTTTTTATTTCAAGAATTTAAAAAAAAATAAATTGGGAAAAATAAAAACATTATCATGCAAGCCCCTAATCTCTCACCCCGTGTCATATGCTTCAGCCTCATTTCCAAGTTCATGGCTTCGTACAGATGTCTACTTGTTATTAGTCCAAGACTCAACCCACACAGGATATTCTGGAAAAGCATTATTCGGTATATATTGTATACAAAATACAAATTGCCCGAACTTAGGATTCCATATAGTAACACCTAACAAGGGCACAAAGTGCAATAATATAAATTGTCACAACTCAAGTCAAATCATATATCACTTTCGTAGAGCATTTCTCATTTTAAATCCGTTTAAAAAAAAACAATCATTAAACTAAGTTCACAAAGCTCTACATGTGTAAGGTAACCCAAACCCCAATGCGTATCCTAGTAATGAAAAAGTTCTCAATATCCGATCCGGATGTTGTTAAAGAAATGCTACAAATACTTTTCACTATCTTTTCAAATACCATGTCTTGCTATGCATATCTTACGGCCCTGTTTGGTTCAGCTTTACAAATGGGCTTTGGGACTTTAAAGTCCCTTGGGTAAATGCAAACGCGTTTGATTCGATTTTTCGGACGACTTTGGCAAGATGTAATTGCTTCTCCAAAGGACTCTAAGGGTCCTTAGTCCAAAACAAGTTTGGAGGTCCTTTGGGAACTTGGATTTCTAAAATGCAAGTTCCGGTTACTGTTCACTCGTGGTCGTGCGAAGGTCGATGATCGTCGGCCAAAGTGGTCATGCGCACCGACGACTGCCGCTTGAGGGTCGTCCGACCCCACCAACTGTCGCTAGATCTAATGGCCTGAATTACGCGACCTAGGCAGCCGCTTGAGGTCGGGCGACCCTAGGCGATGGCCACCTGAGGTCTTAGGCGGCCGAGCGACCTAGGCAACGGATGCTTGGGTCGCGCGGCCCAAGCAGCCGTCGCCTATGGTCGCGCAGCCCAGGCAGCTGTCGCCTGTGGTCGCGCGGCCCCGACAATCGTCCGGGGGCCAGATCTAGCCTTCCGGCCTCCGGATCCGACGATCTGACCACCGTTGGTGGCTAGACTTCAAAAAAAAAAAATATATAAATATAAATTTGCTTTTTTAATATAATAAAAGTCAATTACAAATGCAAATTTTTACCAAACGGTATTTTGTCCAAAGTTGTTTCTCAATGCAAATTTTACCAAACAATATTTGCATTTTGAAATATCTCTTTCACCTAAAGGTATTTTGCATTTCTACAAATGCATTCCCCAAAAGTTGAACCAAACGGGCCCTACATCTGCTAAAAGCACCACTGACATAAGCCAAAAGTGAAACCAAAGGTTGCGCCCTTCAAAAAGCTTCAAAATCCTACCGAAGTATTAATTAAATGTCAAACTTACATGCAAATTAACTTGATTAAAACTCTACTATAAGGCATTATTTTTAGTGGATCATCCACACAAATACCAAACTTAACACATTGAACAAAATAGCAAGCTTAGCTAGTGCAGCAGACTTTAGCTACGTTTGACAATCACTTTGCGAAGGATCTTTAGCCCCCTAAAGGCCTTTGGGCCAAATATTCAGTGTTTGTCAATTTTTTTTTACTTGCCTTTGCCAAAGGTAAGCCTTCCTAAGGTTGAAAGCCCAAGGCAGGTTGGGGGCTACCTTGGGCATTCAGCCTTCTCGGAAGGCTAAGGGAGAGTAAGCTAAAAAAAATTCTTCCACAAATGTCCTCACTAACATTTCGTTTTTTCGATTTTGTCCTCGTGACTATTCACCTTCTTCTTCGTTGAGGTTGGCCGACGAAGTTGCGCGGAGTTGCCCATGGCTGGCGACAAGCTGGACAGAGGTCGGCAAGAGGCCAGTGCGTCACGGCAACTGTCGGCGGCCAGTCGCGTGACCTCGGCAACCCCCTGTGAGCCGCGTTGCTGCGACCGCTACAACTCCTGGCGACCACCCAGATTTGGGTCGTAGAAAGGTCGTGGGACCGTTGCAACCTCTGGCAGATCTGGGTCACCAGAGGTCGCTGCGACCCAGATCTAGGCCGCGTGACCTCCGGCGACACAAATCGTGTGCAGATTTGGGTCACCGAAGGTCGCCACGTGTGGCACCCCCAAACAGCTAAGGTCGCCACAAATACTTATCGCTCCATCTTATGAATACCAGTTACATATCTTTGATATAAAGAGGTTTAAAGAAGGACCGAGGTCCATAGGCATTTTGTTTTTTTAATAAAGAGTTTAGCGCAGCTCATAGTGAAATTAAAGACAAGTCTCACCATCCCTTTACTCTCTTAATGATGGTACAATGCACACCAACTACACATCGAAGGAAAACATAAAGCCGAGCCACTTTTATTTACATTTTCTTTTTATGGACATCTTGGGTCGGTATAACCAAAAAGCCAAGGCTTTTAGCTAAACTCAGCTACAGCTCAAAAGAGAGATCTCAACCCCCTATATCGATCATGTATAACCCTCAATCTACAAATGTCGGCTATCCCCAAAAAGTCAGCTCCCCCTCCTCACGCGGGCCATCACACCCATCCTGGTGCATTGGGCGGTGGCGATGGCAACATCCCCTGTATCACTTCGTCACGGTGGATGTGGACAGACAAGAACTTCTGGATGACCGGGCCCTTAGCTAGACCCATATCATACATTACCAGCACCCGAACCCATATCTACGTCAAACCAGGGATGGTGACACAATCAAGCTCCGTACAATCGACCTCCACGTCAAATGGAAGACCGTAAAAGGTACCCCGCGTGACCGGAGAGAGAGGCATTTTTCTACTTTAAAATGTTGGTCCCCAAATGGGTGAGTACAACCACTCAACATGTAAAAGATCCATTAAGCTACTCAATGCATCAAACAGAATAATCATAACATCATAGTGGAGTACATATCATTAATGCATCCAAGCATAACTTACCTTGCAGCCATGCATATGTCATCATACCATATGTGCATACACCATCATGCACTCATCATCAAGCATTCATACATATACCATCATGCCATAGGTGCATATACAACCATGCACTCATCATCAAGCATTCATGCATATCCATGCCTTATGTGCACATACCACCATGCACTTATCCATATTATATCATACATCCATGCATACATGTCACCATACCATGTATGATTCAATTTCAACTTTTTATCTTTCAATTGTGTCACCACATTTTTCTTTTCTGGAACCAGTAATTTGCATCCCATATTCTATCGCTCGCACCCAACCCGGCATCGCAAGGAATCTCTGGCACACACCTCCGGGCATCTCGTACCCCAACCAGCATCACGAGGTATCCCCCGGTACACACCTCCGAGGCTTCCGACACCCCCACACTCCAGGCATCTCGAAACTCCCAAGGACATCCGGCACACACACTCCGGGCATCCGGCACCCCCACACTCCGAGCATCCCAACACTCCCAGGGCATTGTCGGCTCATACCTCCGACGGTATCCACATTTATCATAATTCATATTCACATTTGTGTCTCAATATCAACATGACACATGATGTAATGGCAACAAGATCAATTTCAGCTTTTGATATTTGCACACTCCATCTAGTACAGTTTTAGAAAACATTTTCATTAAATACCCAAATGACATTAAAAAATTATGAAATTCGAACATGTGATAGTCAAGACATAAAGGCAGATACTTCATGAAGAACACTACACCAAAAGATTCCCATATAGTTCAATACAGAACATGCATCACAGCACTACTAATTCTGTCCGTTCCAATTGCACAGTTTTTGAAATTTTTTTGGTTAAATAGACAAATGAACTTCAAAAATTACTAAATTTGAATATGTTGTAGGCAAGACATAAAAAAAGATATTTCATGCAGAAAAATTTTCCAAAAGAATCTCATACAAAACGGTATAAACCACGCATTGCAACATTACCAAGTCCGAACGCATCAGATTACACAGTTTTAGAAATATTTCCGATTAAATACCCAAATGATCTTTAAAAATTATGAAATTTGACTATGTGATGGCCAAGACCACAAGGTAAATACTTCATGAAGGCAATGAAGTCATATTCGCCCTACGTAATCAAATATAGGCGGTTAAAACTTCTGTTCCTAGTACCGAAATTTCCAGATCCAGTCTTTCCAAAGAATAACAATTTATTTAGAACTTTGAGTATTTTATACTCCAAGAAGTCCTTTACAACTTTTATTTAGAGATCAAAGCCAAAACTCGACTAGAACATCACATGCAAGTCACTAGAACATCCAAGGTCAAGCTGTTTTTCTCAAGAACAGTACACTAGGCTAGTGCACCACTCTCATAACTTCAATTTTTCACATTCTATACATCCGAAATTGTTACCATTCAATCACACACACTAAGCACAGCATGCAAGAGTAGATCAAAGGATCCCACTTGCCTCTAGACCGAGCGAACACAGCAAGCACGAACGGAGGGCGAGGCGGACTCGATGGCGGCAAACGGCGGCGATCAGTTTCCTTCCTTCTTCTTCCACACGTTCACTCTCCCTCTCTCTCGATTTCTCTCTCTCTCTCTTGGTAACCCTCTCTCTCTCTCCCTCTCGGTCAACACTCCCCCCTCATCATCAAGCCGGTTCTCCTATTTTCTTCCCTTCAATGATGAGCAATCATTTGATTGCATGCAAGACACTTGGACCTTGGGGAATGACACTTGTCAATTCTCCCATGCACATGATGGGCTTCATCTGGTTGGGCTTGGGCCAGCCCTAGGCCAACGGCAGCTCTTCCTCCTTGGGCTTCGTGGGCCGGTTGAAAAAGGGGTAGGGCTATGGGCTGGTTTGGTCTTTAGATGTCCAGCCCACCCTCATCCTAATAATCCACCTTAAACCTTAATTATATAAACACCTAATTGAAATTTGTAATTCACAAAACTTTGAGACCTAATTTAATAAATTCCAACCCATAAACCACATGGCCAAAAATAGAATTTTCCTATCAAATAATTACCCATCAAAAGCTTGGCCAAAATCTCAATGCAAAACATGAATTAAAGCACCTCTAAGGGTTGACAAAAAATTCTAGGATGCCACACCGCAACCTAGATTTGGGCCACGCAACCTCTGGCGACACAAATCGCACGCAGATCTAGGTCACCGAAGGTCGCCACAACCTAGATTTGGGCCGTGCGACCTCCAACAACCCAAATCGTGTGATCGGGATCGCGCAATCTGGTCGCGACAATCTGGTTGCGGTCGGGGTCGCCGTGACCAGATTAAGCGGCCTCGGCCACCTCCGCACGGAGGTTGCAGTGCGGCGAGTCGCGCGACCTTTCGATGAGGGTCACCGCGACCTAGATCGTTGCTCGATCTAGTCGCGATGACCCTCGCCGACCGCCTGCCCCTCGCCGGACTGCCTGCCTGCCCCTCACTAGACCGCCTGCTCCTCACCGATAATAACCAACCAATTCTCATTTTTTTTTCCTTTTTTTTAATAACAAAAGTCTTTTGCAAAGTTAATTTGTACAAACACTATTTTGCTCAAATATACTTTACAATAAACTTTTACAAATACGATTTACTAAACACAATTTGCATTTCCAAAAACCCCTTTGACTCAAAGGCCTTTACATTTTCTCAAGGACTTTCCCCAAAAGTGTTCTCAAACACACCCTTTAACTCGTCATATCTTTCTTTATCGAATTCCATTTCAAGGAAACTCTATGTTGATAGAATTTTGGAGTACTGCAAGATCCAAAGCTCCCCCAACCTAACATCTAGTCACCGACTGACAAAATACATTACAGAACATTCTCAGTAGCAGATAGGCAATTAATATTATAGTAGTTTCTTAGAATTTCAAAATTGAAAATATTTATGATGAAAGTCCAAATTGCGATTTATGAAATTCTACACACTCTTACAAATGAAAGAAATCTAATTGTTACCATTGGGTAGCCTGGATTAGCCCAGAGCGTCATTAGCTAGGGCTTTAAACTTAAGGCTTCTTGAAACGCTAACCAATCACTTGCAACAGGCATTTTCTAGACATTTTCAACCACCCACCATCTATTCCCCCTGCTCTTCTCTTGACGCGCACTCTCTTCCTTCTTTTCGTCTCTCTCTTAATCTTTTGTTGATCTAGAGGGACTGGGGGTGAATTGGGCCATGAAGGCCCACCAAGCTCTCTAATTGTCTTTGGACATCTCATTTTACAGCAACTAGTTTACGAAATCATGGTTGGAAAGATCGATCCAAATTCAATCACCATGACAAAACAACAAATATAAAAACCTTAGCATCCGTTTGTCTGAAACAAAAGTCCATTTCAAAAAATTATTTTCCAACTTTTCAATGTCTGGAAAATCAAAAACTAATTACTTTATGGAAAACGTTATCTATGGACTGAAAACAACACGTTTAAATTGATATAGAATGACTTTCCCTATTAGCAAGAATTTCTTTAAACCACCAAATAAATGAAAGCTAACTATTTTTCTAGAAAATGATCTCCATGAAAAATATTTTTCTTTATCATACCATTAATTAGCATCTTATGAGTGATTATTGCTAATGTTTGGGAGGATGATGTGATCAATCTTGTTTTGATGAACATGTGACACCAAATGAGCATCATTTACGTGACATTATTGGCAAACCATAGTGTTGAGGAAACTCCTATTAAGTTTTGAAGTCAACAAAATTTTTCTATTTCTATTCTGAGGAATATTAGACTTTTGTGGAATTCTTTCAAAGTCTATCTTACATCAGAAGACTACCCCACTCTGAAAAAGATCTAGACTGAACACAAGTGAAGATTGAAGACATAATCAGACTCAAAATTATTGTTCCTTCAAGGATTCAGTATAAACAAGATACATCCGGCTTCCTGGTTGGAAATCTCACTTACCTTTTTAGTATTATTGATGAAATCATTCACGGAATGGTATAATCTTTTTGGAAGACAAGTTTATTTGGAAAGAATTTACTTATGGAAACCTAAATTCTGATTGTATGGGCGATCAGGATCATCGGCCTTTCATCTCAATTTTCAAACAACTCAAGATCTCTTTGATTGATTCTTTCCAACAGGTTGATTGGAAGAATTCCTCTTGAAAGTGCCAACGGTCACAGTATTTAATGAGGTTTTTTCGAGTCATTCGGTAGAGAGCGTGAAAGCTAGAATTCCAAAGTCTGAAACTTCTCAAATCACTTGTTCTTCCTCATATAGTGCTCAAACTTGTATTCGAAAGAGAGAGAAACACTAAAGAGTGACTTAGTGAGAAAAAGAAACTCTCTACTGAGTAGTCATATTGCTATAATTCTTTTTCGATTTATAGTGAAAACTAGCCAGAAGGCTGTCAGCGTGGGAAAATGGAAGTAGGCTTTATCTAAGCCGAACCATTATAAATCTTGTATTCATTTTCTCTTCCTGAACTCCTTTAATTTATCTGTTGTGATACTTTTTTGACTTTCACTATATTTGCTTGAGTCTAAATCTTTATTCAAAGTCTATAGTTTAACAAACTCAGTTTAAAAGAAAAATATCTTTACTGCAATTTGAGAATAATCGTCTTTACACCTATTCACCCCATCTAAGTGTTTATACTAGCATTTTCAATTGGTATCAAAGCTTGTGTGCTTACTTTATTGAAGTGTTTTTACTTCTAAGCTAAAGATCTTCTATGACTAGTATCTTAGCTCTAGGATTGGTTAAAGGATAGAGCAATACCAGACCTCCTTATTTCGATGGAAATGAGTATAATTTGTGGAAAAACAAAATGAAGACATTCCTCAGATCGAAAGATCCCCAAGAGTGGGATGTTGTTGACAAAGGAATCAATCTAAAATCAACATCAGCTTCAGACAAAGGGAAAGAAGTGATTGATGATGATAAATCAACACAAGTTGAAATTACCAAGAGACATGCTCTTGATACAAAAGCAATTTATTCCTTATACTATGCTTTGTCTCCCATTGAATATAACTAAATCTCCTCTTGTGAAACAACGAAAGAAGTTTAGGACAAATTTCATGTCACTTATGAGGGGACTGACCATGTGAATGAGACAAAAATAAATATTCTGCTTGGACAATATGAATCCTTCATAATGAAGCCTTGAGAATCTATTTGTGATATGTTTAATTACTTTACAGAAATTGTGAATGGCCTGACTTATTAAGGTCAACCAATTGCTAGACCAATAAAAGTCAACAAAGTACTACGTGGACTTCCAAAGAACTGGAATCATGTGAAGATTTCAATTAGAGAAACTCAGAGAATCATGCCTCTATTAGTTGACGAACTGATAGGCACGCTTCAATCATACGAAGTGGAGTAGATCAATGATGAGGAAGATCCAAAAGGTAAGAAATCAATTGCAGTAAAGTCTAACGTTAATTCTGATGATATAGATTCGGATGATGATATGGACAATGAAGAGCTGGCCCTTATGATAAAGAAATTCAGAAAACTAAACAGAAGGGGAAGAAGGCTAAATTAGAAGAAGCAAAGCATGCAGAATTCCCAGAAGAGACCAACGGAAGACATTGAAATTAGCAAGGATGTAAGAAAAATTGGCATATCATACCAAAATGTCCCTTGTTGAAAAAGAAGAAAGGGAAGTTTGAAAAGTACAAGAAATCTCTGAAAGCAGAAACCTGGAGTGATACCGAATGTGAAGAAAGCGAAGAGGAATTTGCAAACAAATGTTTGATGGCTCACTCAAAGTCAGACTCAGAATCAGAGATAGACACTAATTCAGATTCTGACAAAGAAATCGAGGTCACTATTAAAAGAAAAATCAAATGGTATTTGGATAGTGGTTGTTCTAGGCATATGACATGAGATTTAAGCTGCTTCGTAAAACTTGATTGACTAAAAGGAGGAAATGTTTCTTTTGATGGAAACAACAAAGCGAAGATTATGGGATGTGGAACAGTGAAAATTGGAAGTCTGACTATCAATAGTGTTTTTCTGATGAAATGTTTAAATTACAATCTTCTGAATATAAGTCAGCTTTGTGATACATGTTTCAGAATAAACTTTCAACAAGGTATTTGTTTTGGAATAAGTAAATATCTCTCTCAATCCTTTACTGGGCAAAGGCATGGCAATATATGTCTTCTGAATGTAAATCTAGAAAATTCTCAGTGCCTCATCTCAATACAAGGTGAAGCAAGTTTTTGGCATTGAAAGCTTGGTCATGTATATATAAAGCAAATTGCCAAAATTTCATCAAAGAAGTTGGTTTGAGGGCTTTTTAATTTGACTTATCAGAATTCTGAATTGTGCACTCCTTGTATCTTGGAAAAACATGTCAAAAGTTCTTTTAAACCAGTGAATTAGGTTTCTACCAGTCGTGTGTTGCGGCTTCTCCATATGGATCTTTTTGGACCAACAAGAACTCAGAATATTGGCGGAAAGAGATATTGTCTAGTAATTATGGATGATTATTCACGTTTCTTTTAAGTATTCTTTTTGGTAAATAAGTCTGTAACTTTTTCTTATTTTTCAAAGTTTGCCAAAAAAAATTCAGAATGAGAAATGTTATGCTATTTTAAGCATAAGAACAAATCATGGAGGTGAGTTTGAAAATTAGGATTTTGTAAAATTTTGTGATGAATATGGTTTTCAACATGTTTTCTCTTTTTCATATACTCTAGAAGAAAATGAAGTTGTGGAAAGGAAAAACAAATCTTTATAGGAGATAGCCAGAACTCTATTGATAGAAAGCAAAATATCTTCTCGATTTTGGGCAGAAGCAATTTCTACTACCTATTATATAATCAACATAGTGTTTTTAAGGCCTATTCTATAGAAGACTCATTATGAAGTATATAAATGGAAGAAGCCCAATATTTCCTACTTTCACGTTTTTGGCTGTTACTTTATCTTAAAGAATGCAAATGATCAATTTGGAAAGTTCGAAAAAAAATCAAATGAATGAATTTTTCTTGGTTATTCTATGTCAAGCAAAGTTTACAAGGTCTTTAACAAGAATACTCAATCTGTAAAAGAATCAATGAACGTCAAGTTTCGAGATTATGTGTAGAATTAACCAAATCAGGTTCAACTTGAAGAGTCTGAACCAGTTTCAGACTTAATAAAGTCTAATTCCCCTGGTGAAATTAATCTTCTGGAGTACATCAACAAGCAGAATAAGAAGATTCAAAAGGAACATATGATCAACAGATTATCAAATCAAATAGCAACTGGAAGCACGAATCAAGTCATCCCAAAAAACTCATCATTGGCAAAATTGATGAAGGAATCCGCACCAAATCTAAAGGAAAAGAAGATTCTAGGGCAGTAGCACTTATTTTAGAAATAGAACCAAAATGAGTAGAAGAAGCATTGTCTAACGAAAGTTGGATAGAAGCTATGCAGGAGGAACTTAGACAATTCAGCATCAACAATGTGTGGGAACCGATTCCAAAACCCAAAGGAAAGTCTGTAATTGGAACAAAGTGGGTATTTAGAAATAAGACGGATGAAAAATGTAAAGTAATCAGAAACAAACAAAGACTTGTGGCAAAAGGATACACACAAAAAGAAAGGATAGACTACAACGAGACTTATGCACTAGTAGCAAGGTTAGAAGTGATTAGATTATTACTTGCCTTTGTTTGTTATCAAAATTTCAGGTTATTCCATATGGATGTCAAAAGCGCTTTCCTTAATAAATTCATACAAAAAGAAGTCTATGTGAAACAACCCCCAAAATTTGAAAAAAAAAAACTATACTATGTTTATAGACTAAAGAATGCATTATACGGTCTAAAGCATGCACCTCAAGCTTGGTATAAAATGTTAAGTTTTTGACAGATAATAGTTTTGAGAAAGGAAAAGTTGATATAACCTTATTTATAAAAAGAGAAAAAAAAACAAAAGATTTTCTACTCGTACAAATTTATGTAGATGATATAATCTTTGATTCTTCTAACAAAAAGCTCTGCAAGAAATTTTCAAGATCTATGCAAGAAGAATTTAAAATGAGCATGATGAGTGAATTAACCTTCTTTCTGAGATTGCAAGTTAGACAATCAAAGAAAGGAATATTTATTCACCAAGAGAAATATGCCAAAGATCTTATCAAGAAATTTGGATTGGAAAATTGCAAGAGGACAGAAACTCCCATGTCAAACTCATCAAAGCTCGACAAGGACGAAGGAGGAAAGAAAGTAGATCAAAAGCTATATAGAAGCATGATTGGTTCTCTACTTTATCTCACTGCCTCTAGACCTGACATTTTATTTAGTGTGTGCATCTATGCTAGATTTCAATCTGACCCAAAAGAATCACATCTAAGTGCGGTTAAACGCATCATCAAATATATTATGACTTTTCCAAAGCTGGGTCTGTGGTATCCAAAAGTAGGAGACTTTACTTTACTTGGTTATTCTAATGCTGATCTAGCCGGTTGTAAAGTCGACAGAAAGAGTACATCCAACACATGTCAACTATTAGGACAAATGCTGGTATCATGGTTCTCAAGGAAACAAAGTACGGTGGCACTATCTATATCAGAAGCAGAATATATTATTCTTGGAAGTTGATATTCTCAAATTATGTGGATTAGACAACAACTAAGAGACTTTGGAATAGAAGAATCATGCACAATAATCAGATGCAACAACACAAGTGCTATCAACCTTATCAGAAACCCAATTCTTCACTTAAGAGCAAAGCATATTAAGATTCGTCATCATTTCATAAGAGATCGTGTCCAGAATGGTGAGATTAATGTTCATTTTGTTTATTCAAAGAAGCAACTGGCAAATATCTTTACACAACCATTGGAGAAGAGCTTATTTGAATCAATTCGTAGCAATCTGAATATCATCCTTCCTCTAGACTAAAGTCTACAATTGGTCAAACTTAGCAACTCATCTTAAGGAAGTTACTTCAGTATGGAAATCTCTCGAATCCAAGTATTTTATTTTTGGCACATAAAAACTGAACAAAGTGTTTATTGTGGATATGGATATTCTAGATGACATTTTGGGTGTAGAATGGAGTGGTTTTCTACCCATAAACATTTCCATCAATCAAGCCACTAGATTTCTTCGTGAAGGAAAGATTTCCAAGTGGGAGTATTACTTACTCTCGTATACTAGCTTTAAATATTTTGCTGCATAAGATTGTGATCAATTGCATCAAACCTAAGGCTGCCTCCAAGACTGATGTCTCGAGATTTGAAGCGAAGATCATGTGGGCAATTTGCAATGGAATTCCTTTTTCACTCCCAAACACTATCTTTTTGCATATGTACATAACTATTATGAAGGAAAAATGACAACTGCCCTACTCTATCTTGATAACAAGATTATTCGGAAACTTTTAGATTCAATTACCTTCTCAACTTCGATCAAGAACTCTTGCTCCTATGGAAATAGGAATGAAGATGATTTCTGAAATGAGGCTGAAAGACCTATATAAGGCCTTGGATCTTTTGAAGAAGGAATCATCTAGCATAATCAAAGAAGGATTTGTTGCTACAAAGAAGCGCAAGGGAAAGGATGTTGTCCAGAAGACTTCAAAGAAAAAGAAATCTATCCTTCTACAAGATGAAGAGGAGGAAGATGAAGTTCTAACAATCTATGCCATCGCTTTGCGAAATCTTCAAGGTTCTGCTGATTCTGAAGAGACAGAAGAAGAAGAATGTGCAGAGGAAGAAGAAGAAGTGAGTGATGCTGAAGAATCCGAAGAGAAGGAGAATGAAGACTTAGAAGGAGACACTGGTACAATACTAGAATTGGAGGAAACTGAGGAAAACAAGGAAACTACTGTACCTGAAGAAAAGGAGATTGAACCAAAGAAGCGATCACGTGCTAGAAAGGAGAAAGTGCAAGAGGGAGAAGTTTTGTCTCAACCTGAAGGCATCAAAATAGAGGGAGAATATGAGAAAACTCCATTAGATGCACCTACTGCTAGTGATGGTATCAGTAGATCTCCTGTAGATGATGAAGATGTATTTGCATCTCATTTCCTAAAGATGAAATTGAAGAGGAAACTCCAAGTCTGGGTAAGAAACAAACTGGACATGTTCAAGTTGATGTTCCTTCATTTCTGGATGCTCCACAAATTCACTTTGTTGAAGCTAGTGCCCAAACCGAACCCGAGGCAAACTATCCAAGGATAGTAGACCTCATGTTGGAGATAAAGGCACAACAATATGCCATGGAGTTTGAGATTCAGAAGTTACATGCTGCTTTAGGATCTACCTCATAATTTCTTACTGGCAAGGTACAGTCTCTTGACACTCAGGTTCAAATGCTGAATCAATAGGTTTCACAGACTGTAACCAAAGTGGAGAATGTATATCATTAGTGCCTACACAAACTTGAGGAGACCATGCAGTCCTGGGAGGATTTCCGACTTGTTCGTGTTCCAAAATAACCCTGATCATCTTTTTACTCACTCTTTTCCTAACTGACTCTATCTTTTTGCTGATGACAAAAGGGGGGAGAGTAAGAGCAGATTTAAAGTTCTATTTAAAGTTCTTGTTATTTGTTTGAACTTTGGTTGTGTTGGCTTTGAACTTTTGTGGATTGAACCTTTGTATGGTTTGTGGTTATGGACTGAACCTTTGTAGTGCTTGAACTCTATTTGTTTGTTGTTGCAGAACTGTTAAGACTAATGTGTTTTGTGGATGCAGATTATATTTTATTCAGTTCTACAATAATCTGTTTTTATTATAAACTATCATGTATTGCTAAGTGTTGTTTTGCAGGATATAAGTTTTAAATATGCATGAAAGTTTTGTCACCATAAAAAATGGGGAGATTATTGAAGAAACTCCTATTAGGTTTTGAAGTTAACAAAACTTTTCTATTTCTATTCTGAGGAATATTAGACTTTTGTGGAATTCTTTCAAAGTCTATCTTACATCAAAAGTCTACCCCACTCTGACGGAAGATCCAAACTGAACTCAAGTGAAGATTGAAGACATAATCAGACTCAAGATTATTGTTCTTCCTTCAAGGATTCAGTACGAACAAGATACATCTGGCATCCTAGTTGGAAATTGCACTTAACTTTTTAGTATTATTGATGAAATAATTAATGGAATGGTATAATCTTTTTAGAAGACAAGTTTATTTGGAAAGAATCTACTTATGGAAACCTAGATCCTCATTGTATGGGTGACCAGAATCATTGACCTTTCATCTCAATCTTCAAACGGCTCAAGATCTCTTTGATTGATTCTATCCAACATGTTGATTGGAAGAATTCCTTTTGAAAGTGCCAACAGTCACAAAGGCATGGACGAGTATTTAAGGAAGTTTTTTCGAGTGATTCAGCAGAGAGTGTGAAAGCTAGAATTCCAAAGTATGAAACTTCTCAAATCACTTCTTCTTCCTCATTTAGTGCTCGAACTTGTATTCGAAAGAGAGAGAAACACTAAAGAGCGACTTAGTGAGAAAAAGAAACTCTCTACTGAGTAGTCAGTGTTTTATTGCTGTAATTCTCTTTCGATTTATAGTGAAAACCAGCCAAAAGGTTGTCAATATGGGAGAGTGAACGTAGGCTTAATTTAAGCCAAACCGCTATAAATTTTGTGTTCATTTTCTCTTCCTTGAACTCCTTTAATTTATCTAATGTGATACTTTTCTGACTTTCACTGTATTTGCTTGAGTCTGAATCTTTATTCAAAGTCTATAATTTAACAAACTTAGTTTAAAAGAAAAATATCTTTACTGCAATTTCAGAATAATCGTCTTTACACCTATTCATCCCCCTCTAGGTGTTTATACTAGCTTTTTCACATAGGACATTGCAAGTGATTGAATGCATCGTCAATAAATCCATAATTCACACAAAATTGAATTGACGGAAACGTATGAAGTCCCCCGGAAGACACGAAGCGGCTTCCTTCAAGGGTACTGTAATCACGAGGCCCGGTATACCCGGTGTCCACCACCCACGTGGGCTTTAGATTAAATGAATGAATGCGTCGATAAGATTAGCTGAATAGCACACGTAATGAAAGATTCATGTTTCATCTTGTTCTGTTTTCATTTATATATCACACAAAAGAAACTTGCTACTTACCTATATAATTTTCTCCACCAATTTAAGGGAAAATGTGGTCCATACTCAATATGCAATGTCATCCTTGAACTTTCAATTTGTTCAACATGATCCATGAAATTTTAATACATATTCATTCTAATTTCTAATTTCTAAATTATACAAAATTATTTAATGTTGTTATTAAACTTGACTTAATAAAAAGGATAACAAATATTTTTCCACGACCATTAAGGTTAAAAGAACAAGATGCAAACAAGAGAAGTCTGGGTGGCCTAGTTAGTGAGTTCTTTCTAACCATTCTCATGTTGTTATTCTTCTTCTTCTCTTGCAAGCAGGCTGCGAAGAGCTCCCAAATTAGCATTACTAGACCAGGGAACATCAGTTCATCAGCTTTCAATATTCGCAATTATCTTCATCAGCTTTCAGTGTTCACAATTTCCGGCAAGATTTATGCACCTGCTGCATTGCCACTTCCATCATCGGGGAGGCGCATAAGGCACAAGAGAATTAGCAATAAAATGAAAATCAAACACTTCTTCGACTCTCCCAGTCCTTTTGTGAATGAAAATACAATGGAAATGGTTCGGATTCAATTCAACACATTCTCCATGGAAAGAGCCTCCTCCAGCAACTAGGGTCCCAAGGAATAAGGAACTCGAACACCGACGAACTAAAGGAAAGATAGAACCATACCAGTTACTTGTATATTTTGGATGTTGCCAACCTCCTCATTATTGTTGCCATTATACTTTAATGGAAGATCCTGCAGCCTATGTGACATAGCTCACTAGCTATATGGCCAACAGAACAAGAGAAACTCTGAAAAGCATTAAGAGGAAAGCCACTGAACATCGAAGGATGACAAGTCTGACGTAACAGCAATTCAAGTATACAGTATACAGACTCCTCAAAAGAGTTCTTTGCATCATATTCAATTCCGACCAGCGACACCAGGAGTTCCCCCAAACACTTCACTGGGAAGTGCTTTCAAAGAAAGTTCCATTGAAGTGTTCAGGAGAACTCTAGGGGACACCTGATTCATATTGTTCCTCTCCTTTTTTCAGTGTGCTATCTGCCTTGAGTTGATGTGCAAAGAAACAGTGTCAGTGCTCTATATATATAGGAACATCTCCACCTAAGGAAGGATAAGGCTCTTGCCTTGTACTTAGACGTGCCTCTATGCAACATGGTAGTCCCTGGAATGTCTTAACATGAATTATTGTGGTACGCGATTCTTTTCCCTTTTTCCTTCTTTATCAGTTTCAAATCACTTTTTCCCCATATTTTGACAATGTAGTGATTAATTTGTGGTTCAGCATGAATTTTGCCTGTTTTCTTGGCCTGCTTCATCTCCCATCGAGCATACATTGTCTTGGCTCTCAAAATCAAGTTTTCATTAGATGATTAAAAAGCTTTTGTGACTGAAGTTACATTTCACCTAGCACCAAATTCCTGAAAGGTAAGGGTTCTGTGAACTGGGCATAACATCATAGAAAAGATAGCTTCTCTACAAAAACACATAGAGAAAACTATATGTTCTACTATACCCAATGCCTTTTGGGAAAGAAAAAAACATATCGTTGATTTACCTTATGAACATGATTTTTCTGAAAACAAAATTCCTACCAAAGCCCGCCCAACTCAAATGAACCAAGAAGTTTTAAAATTTTGTCAAGCAGAAATACAAGATCTTTTAAATAAAAAACTCATAAGAAAAAGCCAATCCCCTTGAAGTTGTTCTGCTTTTTATGTCAATAAAAATGCTGAACTAGAAAGAGGAGTTCCCAGGTTAGTTATTAATTACAAACCTCTTAATACATCCCTTAGATGGATAAGATACCCTATACCCAATAAAAAAGATTTGCTAAACAGACTCTGTAGATCAAAAATATTTTCTAAATTTGACATGAAATCAGGATTTTGGCAAATACAAGTAAGTAAAAATGATAAATACAAGACAGCCTTTACAAGTACCTTTTGGCCAATACGAATGGAATGTTATGCCATTCGGCCTCAAAAATGCCCATTCAGAATTCCAAAGAATTATGAACGAGATTTTCAATCCTTATTCAGAATACATCATAGTTTATATAGATGATGTTCTAGTATTCTCTTCCAATATAGAACAGCATTTCAAACATTTATCTACTTTCATAAAAATAATCATACAAAACGGTCTTGTAGTCTCTCCTACTAAAATTGCACTCTTCAAGACCAAGGTTAGATTTTTAGGTCATTACATCCATTTAAGCACCATCACTCCCATAGAAAGATCAATCTCTTTTACCGATAAATTCCCGATGAGATTAAAGACAAAACCCAATTACAAAGGTTTTTGGGTAGTCTCAATTATATTTTAGATTTCTTTCCCAATATAAACATCCTTTGTAAACCTTTACATCAAAGGTTGCGAAAGGATCCTCCACCATGGACTTCTGTCCATACAGACATTGTCAAACAAATAAAATTGCATGTGAAAGATATACCATGCTTACATCTTGCGACCCTTCCACTTTCAAAATAGTAGAAACAGACGCGTCGAGAATTAGGATACGGTGGCATTCTCAAACAAGTTAATAACAACAAAGAACAAGTTATTCAGTTTATATCAAAACATTGGAATTCCACTCAACAAAATTATTCGACAATCAAAAAAGAAATACTTGCTATAGTTTTGTCTATATCAAAATTCCAAGGAGATTTATTAAATCAAAAATTTCTCTTGAGAATTGATTGCAAATCAGCCAAAGACATTTTACAAAAAGACGTTTTAAATGTTGCATCAAAACAAATTTTTGCCATATGGCAAGCCATACTTTCGTATTCGATTTTGACATTGAATTTATAAATGGTTCTTCAAATTCATTGCCTGATTTTCTCACAAGAGAATTTTTACAGGGGATACCAATATGCCAAGATCCAAAAAAGACAAAGATAAAGGCAAAGGCAAAGCCACCGCCGAACCCTCCAATACACCACCAAAGCCAAAAGGCTTAACATCCGTCAAGACATGGCTCCAAATGGCAGAAAACAACCAAACATTCTTACAGCAAACACCTTTGACAACAGAACCCATATCATCGAACCCATGCTAGCCTTTAATCGGTTAGCCAACATACTACCAAAAGAAACACTATTGTTACTTGCCCGGTCTTTTGAACGTAAAGAAAGAGCCATCCGAGTGCCATAGAGGTAAGTAACAATCCTTCCCCGCTTGCTACACAAAAACAAGCGGAATACAAAAGAATTTCGAATGAGGTGGTTATTAAGCCTCGGGCAACCCCTCTTTCTCAAAGATCAAAATTTTTCCCCAAAACATCTTTTCAAAAAATATTATTTGTGGAAGATGGATTCTTCGATAAAGATCCAATCAAATTTGCAGAAAACATATTTCCAAAAAAATTGGCTTTTCAAACCTCACAATACAAACAAAACCCTTGCTTATTATGAGCAAATTTTAGTGGAAACAGAATCGGCAAGGTTCACTCACTTTGCTGACAAAACCAATACATAAAATATCCTTTATTCCACTATATCCATCGTAAAGTTATACACCCCTCACACCGGGGAGCCTCACCCCATACATCCAGAAAATTCCAAACCGAGACTTACCCAAAGTCCGCCATACTCCTCCTCATATACATACGGGACTACCAACAAGCTTGGTGGAACGTCTTTTCACCCATTTAATACAAATTTCCAACACTCCGGTTATTATTCTTCAAAGACAACTTCCCAAGACAAAGCTTACCAAACTGGTTTGACTCCTGGTGGGATCTCTTTGGTCCTTTGGACATAATATTACACCCCACGGTCAAACAAGGATACAAGGTTTTCAAAGTGAAAAATTCATACCAACACCTCATGATATAAGGTTCCCATGCCTTATGCATTTCTTTATAATATTCAGAATCTCTTGGGTAACAGCATGGGAATTTGAATACAATACATCCAATAAACCAGGTGTACCAGTATTTGTCCAAAAATACAAAACAAAATGGTGGGATGGATTCAGATTTCTTGATCAAGGATCCGAAGCTGCGGTTAAAACATGGCTAAATAGCCAGAAAACCCAAATAATCGCATCCCCATCAAATACATCGTTTTTACGGGAAAAATCCATGGCAAGTGCAGCACTTGCAGCAGTCCAAAACAGAGATGAATACCGCAACATCCTCGGGACGATGCTCTCGAAGCGGAAGAATCACAATGTGGATCTCCCAAATCTCAATACAAGTCAAGAAGGATCCTCCCGGTCATATCATAGTGGAAACACTAATGAAGACAAATCATTACGGAATCAATCGGATGAGAGATTAAAAGACATCACATACGAGATACTATTACAAACGGCGCAAAAGGCTACACACCGGAGCGTAGTAGACATACATTGTTCACTATTCATACACATTCACGTTCACTATTCATACACTTTGTTCAAGATCGTTCACTCTACAATCGTTTCAAAGATTGTAGCACCCTCTATAAATACACCCACTCGACATAGAAGAAGGCACCTCGAAATTTTCCAGATTTCTCTCTTCTTCTCTCTCCCTCTCACTTGTAAACCATCCTCTCTTCCATCTCCATCCTCATCTCGTCCATCTCCAAGCTCTCTTACCTTGTATCCCCTGGTTTCAAAGTAAGTTAGTTTTCACATACATAGTTTTATACATGGTTACCAACTTACATGATAGTTGGTTAACCATTTCTTGTAATACAAACATCAATACTCCCGGAGTGCGGATTACCGCCTAGTGGATGACTTGATGCTTTAGTTTCTGCATCTTTCAATACATGTAATTTCAGCTTTTCAGCTTTATATAATACAAGTTCATACCACCTTCATGGTTGGTTTTTGTTTATGCATACTCTTACTTTATATTTTATATATTGCTTTCGGTCTTTACATTATTTTTAATTCTTGCGATTTTATTTAAGTCATTTATTTTCTTGTTCTTATATATCATTTCTTTTTAAGATACATCCTTCCCTGCTTTCATATAAATCTGTTAATCTGTTATACTTCTTTGTTCTCTCATATAGTACTCAGATTTACCCCATTTATGGTATCAGAGCCAGTGGGAAGGTATAGATAGTCTTTGTAAGAACATACACTTAGATCGAGAGCCATTCGTTGGCATCCTTCTTGTTTCTACAGAGTGGTCCAGGCCGTAAGTCTTTGAGTGGCTGTTAGACCGTTGGTTTAGCTCGTAACGGTTCGAAGAAGGAATAGTTCCGATATTAAGTATGAGCTTACATAGAAGATCTACATCTTCCTCTAGTTCTCTATCACAAATGGACTCGAGATCCAAGTCCTATACATAGAGAAGAAGTAAGAATAGAAGATTTCAACAAATCTATAGAAAATTGAGAAATTCCTAAAATACAGCTTAAGGAAATATACAAACAATCAAAGTTGAAGTTTTTCAAAAAATCAGACTATGTCATATCCACCGAAGAAAGAGATGTCCCTCTTTCTAATTCCTATGAAAAATTACATCTTTTAAACAAAGAGTCCATCCAAAAACACAAACAAAAATACAATTACATTCATATAGGACTAGTCCAAGTAGGAGTCAAACCTCTTACTAAAGAAGGTCTTAATACTTCCATTCGTTAGTGTTAAGGGATTCACGTCTTTTAAACTATGATGAATCCATTCTTGGTACTGTAGAGACAAGTCTCTGCAAAGGACCCATACATTTTGATTGTTATCCCAATTTTTCTGTATCTCTCAAAGATAAGAATGTTCTTAGAGCCCTAACACTCCAAATCAAAACCCATAATTACAAAGTGGCAGATGGTTCTATTCCTTTAGCCCTTGTTTATAGAATCCATTATAAAGCCATGTCCTCCGCCTTTGGAGAAAATGCTTTCAAACATAGTCCTCGAGGAGAAACACTTCTCCTCCAAACTGACATTTCTAGAGCTAATACAACAATTCCTAGGTCTATTAATTGGAACCAAGTTACTTTACAGAACAATGGGAATTAGAAAACCAAATTCCCCAACAAGTTGTTCAAAATACAGATCCGACTAATGTCATTCAACATCCGAAGGAAGAGTGACCATTAGATTTCCTAGAAGGTCTTTTGATTCAAGATCTAGTCCTTCTTTTCATAATTCTTATACGAGGTCCATAGATCTTAATCCTAATCTTCCTCCTATAATCACCATTCCTCCTAGTATACATAGAGACACTCCCACAAGAGATACAACACCTTTACCTCCTTCCACCAGTAGAAGTAACCATGAGACACCTCTTGAACCAGAAATTAGTGGTTTAGATAATAGATCAAGCATTTCCTGTGCCGGTTTATCAACAAAATCAGCCCGAACCAGCCGAACCAGCCCTAGGAAATACTGATTCTCCTCATCATTCTCCTACCTACTCACAAATGATAGATGCCGAACTTAATGTTTTAGAAAAACACTTTGAGCCTAACAAAGCTTTTCTTAATAAAGAATTTAATTCTGAAAACAACAAACAAATCGAGAGAATGGTTCTTCAAAACCTTTTTGATGAAGCAAAAGACATCAAACAAAAATATTACGACTACATATATGAATATGAAGTCCATATATTTTTCTTTGATTGGCTAGAAGAACAATTCCTTGAGTCAAAAGAAATATTTGTTTTAGATCATCATTATAAGTGGAAACTTGATAATGGTGAAACCATAGAATCCAATCATCCACCCCTTAGGAGAATAAAAATACAGCATGGAGATAGTGAGGTTACTGACCACTCCTTTTAGACTTCCGGACAAAGGAGACTCTCTCTACACCCACAAAGTTATTGAACAAAACAATTTTACTAATCAACATTTAGTAACCATAGGAAAACAGTTGAATAGGATAGAATCCACCTTCCAGAACCCTACTCAGCTTATTACACCACAAGTTGACACTCTCAAAAAACCCATTTTTAAAGCCTTTGAATTTCCAAAAATCTTAGCCCGAGTTTGCCAAAGCTATAGAACAAAAGAAAAAACTCTTAGGAAAATCAAAGATAGAACCCGATCCTATACTAGACACTCCTAAATTCCAGAATCTTATCATTAGAGACACTCCAGACCAACCCACCATTAATACCCTAACCAAACCCCTCGATAATCTCGATAATGAGTCAGTCAATGAAATTAACAGACTCAATTGGAGACAACCACGAAGCTTTATTATAGTAGAGCTACCCCACCAGACATTGCCCAAGAAGAATCATCGCAAAAAATACAGAATAAATACTCTCCGACGCCATCTATGAATGGAACATTGATGGTGTTGCAGAAACCAATGTTATGAACATTCTTAACAACATGGTGATGCTTGCTAATGCCTACAAAACACAGCAAGATGTTTTCGACCATGCTGTTGCTAATCTTTTAGTAGCTGGTTTTTCGGACAGCTAAAAGGTTGGTGGGATAACTACCGACGAGATGAACAAAAGACACAAATTTTAACTCGCTTATAAGGTAGATGATTTTGGTCAACGCATGGATGATGATCAAGGTCATCTCATCCAAGATGCGGTTAATACCCTTATCTATTCCATTTCACAACACTTTGTAGGAGATCCTTCACATATTAGGGATAGAAACCAAGATCTCCTTTCCAATATGCGTTGCAAATCCTTAGGAAGATTTAGAGAATACAAAGAGCTTTTCTTTCAAAGGGTTCTTATTAGACCCGATCGCAATCAACCCTTTTGGAAAGAAAAATTCTTAGCTGGTTTACCTCAGATTATAGGTGACCAAGTTAGAGATAAAATTAGGGAAGATTACAGCGGCCAAATTCCTTATGATCTCCTTTCTTATGGAGAAATAGTCTCTTATGTTTATAGACAAGGAACACAAATGTGTAATACAATCAAATTACAAAGACAACTCAAGGAAGAACAATCCCTCACCAATAGGAGTCTAGGAGATTTTTGTGCTCAATACGACCCCTCTTATAATGAAAAAACAAAACCAAAATGTAAGGGAACTTGTCCTCCCGAGAAAGAAACAAAGAAACATCACAACAAACCTCCATTTCGTAGGAATAAACAAAGACACCCGAATAACCAAAATAGACCTCATTCGATAGAAAATTTTTAAAGACATTAAATGCTATTCGTGTGGTAGAAAAGGTCATATTTCAAAATATTGTAGGATTAATAAAAAATTAAATGAACTTTCTTTAGATGACAATACTCTTAATCGTTAAACAATATCTTCATAGAAAATGATGATACTTCTTCTGATGAATTTCTTGAGGAAGAAGGTCTTCAAATCAATGAGATAGAATCCTCTTCAAATTCTGATTATGAAGACGCTTCTCCAGAAAAATCCATTCCTGAAGTAAACGTCTTAACTAAAGAAGAAGAATTCCTTCTTAGCACCGCGACAAAATACTTGACCCCGAAGCCAAAAAAGAATACTTAGATAGACTTCACTCTTCTATGAATATTACTTCCAAGCCTAATACTTCATACAACCTTAAAGACATTCTAAATAGAAACAAAAAACCACAGTCTAGACCTATAAATATTAATGACCTCCAAAACGAAATAAAACAACAAAAGTTAGAAATACAAGCCTTAAAAGAAACTCAATCAAAAATGAAACAAGAAATTTCTGATATAAAATCTCTTGTCATAAAAGGAACAACAAAACTTGAAAACCAAAATGAAATCACTAGTACCCCTGATACCAATTAAATCAAAAATTTCTCTTGAGAATTAATTGCAAATCAGCCAAAGACATTTTACAAAAAGACGTTTTATATATATATATATATATATATATATATGATCTGGATGGTCAGATGTGTATGCGTTGTTTAACTGAAAATCTCTATTGATTCAAAGTTGGAAATCCTTAAAAGTGCTCGAGACATCTTCAATTGCAACATTTGATAGAACTAGTATCTATAATCTGTAATTCTACAGTGCTTGAGACATCCTTTATAACGCATACACATCTGACCATCCTTTATGACGAGATGTCCTAGCTCTTTCTGTTTCCATTTAAAGTGGTTATTTTCTGTATTTTCACGGCAACTTCCCATTTAATTCCGATAGCTGATGATGCATGAAAGAGCCCTCTCAAGTGTAAGGGTGAAGACAAGACAAGACTCGAGCAGGTGAGGCAAGCAAGCTGAGGCTGGTATGGAGAAAAAGGGCTTGGGGAAGCATGCCACCAGATAATATTCTCGCCGTTCATCGGTTGCGCGAAGAAGACCCAATTCATTTCCATTAACTACATGGATCTGATCAACAGCAGATGGTCCGGGACCAAAAAAGCATATCATTCCTTGCGGAGACAGAATCTTCACTTACATATTTAGGTTTTTCATAAGATTTGCCTTCACCACACAAAAGTCCAAATCTTATCTCAACAAAGCATTTTATTCCTTGCACCAAAAGAATTCTTGGCTGACTAAAATTTCTACATTGAAACATAACTTGGGTCGTACTTGACTTCTAGAATAATCGGCATCTTGCTTTGAACACAACATACCATACAATTAATCACCATACCATCTGAAACCAGTTATCAGATATTTAAAACTCTGACATTGCTTAGGCTATTCACCTCATATTCTCCGCTACATTACCAGGGCTAACCATCCTTCATATAGAAGCATCGAAAGCAATCTCACCATGTTAAAAGCCATCTATCTGAATGGAAAAACTTTCACTTAAAAAAAAGGTGAGATAGCAACAAAACTTGTGGACATTTAATTTGATGTGATTCCTCCCTCCCTTGTCAATCTACCCAGCAAATCTGACTAGGTTCATTTCGGCCAGCCGAGGATTGATGAATCTCTCCTCTTTTCCAGGTTTCTCCACAAACACAGCCTCTTCTTTCTCTATGGAATTACCAATAATAAGTTGTCATTATAAATAGCAGTTTCTTACTTGGTGCAACTAGATGGACTGAGGGGCTGAATTGGGCCTTCAATGGGCCCAACAAGCTCTCTGTTTTTTTTTAGTTTAAATTCCCAATCTTTGGACCTCTCATTTTATAACAACTAGTTTGCAAAATCACTGCCGGAAAGATTAATCCAAATTCATTTGCCTTGACAAAACAACAAATAACCTTTGCATCCATTTGTTTGATGGAAAACTCCCTTTGAAAAATTATTTTTTGATTGTCTAGTATTTGGATAATGGAAAAATAATTGATTTCTGGAAAGTTTTTCGATAGATTGAAAATCACATGCTTAGATTGGGGAAAAATGACTTTCCCTCTTAGCAAGAAAAAAATCACTTTCCCTCAATCATCAAATATTGGATATTTCAATAGTTTTTGAAAATTTTACAATAATATCTTTGATAAAAGTTATGACCGCATTTGCGGCCATCATTATATGAAAGATTATATAACAACTTTTAAATGGTCATATAACGGTTTTTTAATCACTTTGTAATGTTTAATTTATTTCTAAAATAAACCCTCCATTATTCTACAATAACGGTTTCTTAACGGGTCTATAATAGTCTCTTAACGGCCCTATTTTGTCTGAATATAAAAATAAAACCATGAAAGACAATCTTAATATATATATCGAATGAAAAAGAGAATATCATTTTCCTTAAAGAATCTTTCCTTTTCCTTTTTCTTGCTGGGTTAGACACAATATTGTTTCTGTTCCTTCTAATATTCAATGCAGAATATAAAAGAAAATCTGTTGTATCTTGGGAAGATAGCCATTAGAACCTATCGTATCAAGTTTCATAATCTCAGGGATGAAATTGTCCTTAAGGACAGTGCTTGTACACCTCAGACAAATTATTTATATATTTTCATCAATTTTCCTAACAATCTTAAGGATAAGCCCCATTGAGTCTCAAGTTGATGCCACTGCCACTGCCACCGCCGCTATAGATGCTTCTATCTTCGCCATTCTAGTTGCCACCACTACCACATATGTCCTATGCTAAACCATCCCCTGACATATTGGAGAGTGAAGTTTTTATTGGCAATGATTTTAAAAGGTTGCAAGAGAGAGTTTTCTCTATCCTAGATGTGCATGGCATGGCCTTCACGCTTACAAAGGCTGAACCAAATGATAATAACCTGCAAGATTATTGGATAAATGCTAATAAGGTATGTAGGCACACAATTATTAGTACACTTTTTAATGAATTGTTTGATGTCCACTGTCCATACTAGGAAGGAAAACAAATATGGGACTCCATGACTGTAAGGTACACTGCAAAAGATGGGTAGACAAAAACTTGTGATTGAAAATTATTATCGATGGAAGATGTCTGATGATAAAGAGATCAAGACACAAATCAATGAATATCACAAGTTGGTGGAGGAATTAAAGGCAAAAAACATCAATTTGTAAGAAGAATTTATTGTAGGGTTGCTAATTGAAAAGTTGCCTGAATCTTGGTATGACTACAAGCAACAACTCAAGCACAAAGACAAGCAACTCTCACTTGTCGATCTGGTCGTGCATATTATCATTGATGACACAACTCACAAGGAGATTAAAGCTACCAAAGCTAAGGAAATTGCTACCAGGGCAAATTTGGTGCAAGGCAAACCTCAACATCGCCAAAACAGGATAATAACAAAAAACCTTATCACAAACCCAAAGTTGCTCACCCCACCTTCAAAAAGAAGGTCTCTTGCTTTGTTTGTGGAAAACCAAGTCATCCTATAGTGCATTATAGAAAGAGAATAATGGGAAATGACAATCCTGTTTAACCAAAAGTCAATTTGGTGAAGCAAATGACCCTTATAACATAACCATTGCGGTCATTTCTCAAGCCAACATTGAAGCTGTGAAAAAGTGGATGATAGACTCAGGTGCTACCAAGCATATTTGTGCAAACAAAAATGCCTTTTCCTCCTACACACTAGTAGGGGAAGGAAAATAAATTATTTATCTTGGTGATTCGAGAATAGCTCAAGTTCTTGGGAAAGTGAAAGTTTTTCTGAAGCTCAAGACTTTAGCCCTGAATGATGTATTGCATGTCTCTAACATAACGTAAACTTGGTTTCAGTGACTCTTTTAGGATTGGTTGGGGTGAAGGTGGCATTCGAATCTAACAAGAGTTTAGACGAAGTAACTTTAGGACATACTCAAGTCTCTCCCTAATAACATAATCATTGCGTTTAATTTCCTAAGCCAACATCGAAGCCAATGTGAAAAAGTGAGTGGTAGACTCAGGTGCTACCGAGCATATTTGTGCAAACAAAAATGCCTTTACCTCCTACACACCGATAGGGGAAGGGCAAGAAATTATTTATCTTGATGATTCAAAAATAGTTCAAGTTCTTGGGAAAGTGAAAGTTCTTCTCAAGCTCAAGACTTTGACCTTGAATGATGTGTTGCATGTCCCTAATATAAGGTAAACTTGGTTCCAATGACTCTTTTAGGATTGGTTGGGATGAAGGTGTCATTCGAATATGACAAGATTGTAATGACAAATAACTAATGTCTTTGTGCGAATGAGTTACTGTAATCAGGGACTTTTTTTTTTCTTAATGTTTCCAATGTTATCAATGAAAATACTACTTTTTTTTCTTACTTGGTTGAATCTATTGATTTATGGCATGGTAGATTAGGTCATGTTAGTATTTCTTGTATTAAGAATATGCAAAAGCAAGGTTTAATTTCTCGAATTGAAAACCCATGTTTTAATAAATGTATAATATGTGCCGAAACAAAATTAACAAAAAAACCTTGTATTTCTATGAAGAGAAAATCTAATTTGTTGAGTAAGTTCATACCAATCTAGGAGATTTAAAACAAACTATGACCAGAAGAAGTAAACAATATTATGTGACTCTTGTTGATGATTATTCTAGATTTACTAAAGATGAAGCTTTTGATATGTTCCCTTTGTACAAACTTAAGGTAGAAAACCAATTAATAAAAGGATAAAAAAGAATTAGATCAGATAGAGGTGGAGGATATGTCTTGCTTAACGAATTTTCTTATGAAAAGTAATGAATATTTCATGAAACTACACCTCCTTATTCCCCCAAATCAAATGGTGTAGCCAAAAGGAAAAATAGGACTTTGAAAGAAATGATGAATTATATGCTTGTTAGTTTTAAATCTCCTAAAAATTTATGGGGTAAAGCTATATTGTCTACATGCCACATCCTAAATAAGAATACCTCATAAGAAAATGTAAAACACCTTATGAATTATGGAAAGGTTATTGTCCTAATTTAAAATATTTGAAAGTATGGGGGTGCCTTGCTAAGGTTATGCTTCCAAGTTTTAAGAAAAGGAAAATAGACTATAAGACATCCGACTACACGTTTATTATTTATGCTAAACATAGTGCAGCATATAGAATTCTTGTATTAAAAAGTGACGTGCTTGATAATAATACTATAGTTGAGACAAAGAATGCAGAATTTTTTTAGCATATTTTTCCATTAAGACTTCGTTCGTTTCATGAAAAACATGACATTTCTAGAAAATGTTTTCCAAGAAGCCATTTTTCTGGAAAATGTAATTATTTTCTTGTGTTCAGCCGAAACTTAAAAAGAAAAGGAAAATGTTTTCCGTTATTCAATAAGAAATTTTTTTCTTAATCTTCTTCTTTGGCCTGTTGCTAGCCACAATGATAGCCAGTGACCGGCCAAAGGTGAGCTCAAGCTTGTTGCTCACCAGATCAGTGAGATCTAGCAAGTGGCAAGCTTAAGCTCGTCAAGGCCTCGAGTTTGCCGCTTGCCAAATCGGCGAGCCTAGAGCCATAGCTCACCGTCAATTGGGCGAGCGGCAAGCGACGATGAGCTAAGGCTCAAGCTCATTGCCAATCGAGCAAGTGGCGAGCTAGGGCTAAAGCTGAATTTATTGTGGGGTTGCTGATTGAAAAGTCGCTTGAATCTTGGGATGACTACAAGCAACAACTCAAGCACAAAGACAAGCAACTCCCACTTGCCAATCTCATCATGCATTATCATTGAGGACACAAATTGCAAGGAAAATAAAGCCACCAAAGCTAAGGAAATTGCTACCAAGGCAAAATTGGTGCAAGGTAATCCTCAACATCGCTAAAACAAGATAATAATAAAAAACCTTATTACAAACCCAAAGTTGCTCACCCACTTTCAAAAACAAGGGCTCTTGCTTTGTTTGTGAAAAACCAGGTCATCATGTAGCGTATCACTGAAAGAAAATGATGGGAAATGACAATCCTACTAATCCAAAGGTCAACTCGGTTGAAGTAGATGACACTAATAACATAATCATTGTGGCCATTTCCCAAGCCAACATTGTGGCCAATGTGAAAAGGTGGGTGGTAGACTCAGGTGCTACCAAGCATATTTGTACAAACAAAAATGCCTTTTCCTCTTACACACAAGTAGGGGAAGGAGAAGAAATTATTTATCTTGGTGATTTTAGAACAGCTCAAGTTCTTGGAAAAGTGAAAGTTCTTATCAAGATCACATCTAGCAAGACTTTGGCCTTGAATGATATATTGCATGTCCCTAATATGAGGGCTAACTTGGTTTCACTTTCTCTATTGGGAAAGGTTGGGGTGAAGGTATCTTTCTAATTTGACAAGATTTTGACAACAAAAAACTAACGTCTTTGTAAGGAAGGGTTAGCTTTTTGTTCTTAACATTTCCAATGCTATCACTGAAAATGCTACTTCTTTCGCTTACTAGTTGAATCTATTGATTTATGGCATGGGAGATTAGGTCATGTTAGTATTTTTTATATTAATAAAATGCAAAAACAAGGTTTAATTTCTTGAATTGAAAACCCATGTTTTAATAAATGTATAATATGTGCCCAAACAAATTAACAAAAAAGCCATGAGTTTCTATAAATAGAGAATCTAATTTGTCGAGTTTAGTTTATATAAATCTAGGAGAATTAAATCAGACTATGAGCAGAGGAGGTAAACAATATTAGGTGACTTTCATTGATGATTATACTATATTTACTAAAATTTATTTACTTAGGCTTATAGCTGAGGTAGGAAACCAATTGAATATAAGGATAAAAAGAATTACATCGGATAGAATATGTCTTGCTTAATGAATGTTGTTAAAAGGAATGAATAATTTATGAAACTATGCATCCTTATTCCCTTGAATCAAACGGGGTAGCTAAAAGGAAAAATAGGACAAAAAATGATGAATTCTATGCTTGTTTTATAAAGCTCCTAATAATTTATGAGGTGAAGCTATATTGTCTACATGCCACATCCTAAATAAGAATGCCTTATAAATTATGGAAAGGTTATTGTCCGAATTTAAAATATTTGAAAGTGTAGGGGTGCTTTGCTAAAGTTATGCTTTATAGTTCTAAGAAAAGGAAAATAGGCTCTAAGATATCTAACTACTTATTTATTGGTTATGTTGAACGGAGTGCTGCATATAGATTTCTTGTTTTAAAATGTTACGTGCTTGATAATAATACTATAGTTAAGACAAATAATGCATAATTTTTTTAGCATATTTCTCCATTAAGTATTGATACTATTTCTCCGGTACCTCTTTATACAAATATTTTTGAAAATTCAAATGATGAATTGAGAATGAGTAAAAGAATAAGGAAAGGGAGTTCTTTTGCAAATTATCTTATTGATAATGATCCTTTGACTATTTCTGAAGCAAGATCTTCTAAAGGAAAAAGTTCTTGGAAAGAAGTCATAAAAATTGAGGTTGATTATATTATACAAAATCAAACTTGGAAATTGGTTAATTTACCACCCAATGCCAAATAAATTGGTTGTAAATGGATTTTTAAAAGGAAATTTAATCCCGATGGTTCTATTGATAAATATAAAGCAAGATTAGTTGCAAAAGATTTTACTCAAAAACAAAATGTTGATTATTTGACACCTTTGCTCCAGTTACTAAAGTTTCATCTATTCGTGTTTTGTTTGCCTTAGCTTCTATTTACAAAGTTGATGTTCACCAAATGGATGTTAAAACGGCATTTTTAAATGGTGATTTAGTAGAAGAAATTTTCATGTTGCAACCTGAGAGTTGTATTTTTCCTGGCCAAGAAAACAAAGTTTTTGTAAACTCATTAAATCCTTATATGGCTTAAAGCAAGCACCCAAGCATTGACCTAGAAAATAAAGTTTGTGAACTCGTTAAATCTTTGTATGGCTTAATTATTGATGACATGCTTATGTTTTGTGTGTGTATTGATGTTGTGAATGAAGCAAAATGTTTCTTGACTTCTAAATTCAATATTTAGGATATGGGAGAAGCCAATGTTATTTTTGGGTGTTAGAAGCATATGAAGTGATGATGACCTTGCTTACTCAAGAGCATTAAGTGGAGAGGCTATCTAAAAAATATGGTTAGTTTGCTATTAAACCTATGAGTACTCCTTATGATTCTAATATCCAATTAGTGAAAAATAAAGGAGATGTTGCGGCTCAGTTTGAGTATGCTCAAATTAATGGGAATCTAATGCATTTGATGAATTATACTTGACCCAATATAGCTTATGCCGTATGTGGATTGAGCATATATACACAAAATCCCAATTATGATCATTAGATTGCCCTGAGTAGAGTAATGAAATATTTTAGAGGAACCATGAACTATGATATTTTATATAGTAGATTTCCCGTTGTATTAGAAGGACACGGTGTTATTAACTGGATTTTGAATTCAAATGAGACAAAATCTACTAGTAAATATGAGTTTACCCTAAGTGGAGGTGCTGTAACTTGGAAGTCAGCCAAACAAACAATATTTGCTAAATCCATGATGTGGGAGCATCCAACTTAGCCCCATCAACCCGCTTAGCACCATCATTGCTCATTTAAGCCAAGATAGAATTTGGGCATAACATGCTTCAATAGGTCGAGACTGAAATTTCCAACTAAAGCGATACTGAACCATTCTTATCAAAATTATCGATACCAACAATTTATGAGTTTCCAAAGTTATTGGTATGGTATTAGTCGTTGATTTTTCAGTACGCTTTAGTAGTTGCTGATCCTGAAGTTTCTCAACAACATATCAATGGGAGGCCATTCTAAACAACTTCCTTGGTTATTTGATGAAATCTTGGGGTACTTATCTTCTAGTCAAGTTGGGAGCACAAACTTCGCAAGGCTAAAGAATTAAGAATGCGTGTTCCCAAGTAATTAAATGCATCTCTATTTTCATAGGAGTCTTTATTATTATGTAAAGTTTCAAGAGTCAAAGTTTCAAGTTCCTAGGTCATTAATGTTAAGCTAGCTTCCATATCTATTTATTACTTTTCTATTTCCTAAGTTAAATTTCTCCTATAAATGGAGGAAGCCTCTCCATTGTAATCTAGACTAGATTTGATGAATGAAAATACTTGAGATTTCCTCTACGTGAACGAATATCTTTGGAGAATGGATAACTCCTATTTTGGTATCTTTATCCTTGGAAAATGGATTACTCCTTGGTGGTGAGTCAAGAAGCCCTTTATTCTGTGCTAGTGAATTTTCTCTTAGGTCCTGTGGTGAGCTTCTCCTATCCCAAAGTCCTTTATCCTTTATAGGTGATTCGTCCTTTAAACCTTGGTGGTAAACTTCGTCAATCTCGATCTTCATCCTTAGTTGGTGGCGCATTATTTATACCTCGGTGTCAATCATTTTCTATCTCTGCATTCGCATTTCATCCTTCGACATCCATCCATACAAACCATCCCATACACTTAACCACAAAATCCCTACATTGCATAATCACTCTCCCATGCATGGTTAAGGAACTTCTTCGCGAATATTCATTTGGGAATGAAAACAACACATTTTGTGTCTATGCACTGCGATTGTCAAGTGACAATAGCCATTGCAAAGAATAAAACTTCCAATGGTAAATGTAGACACATGACATGATGTGGTAAAGCAACTGCTTAAAGATGGAATTTTATGTGAAGTCAAAAGTAAATTTGGCCAATCCTCTAGCTAAACTTGTAGGAAGAAAATTAATTTATAATACATCGAGGATAATGGGACTTAAGCCAGTTGAGGAAAAACAACAGTAATGATAACCCAACCTATGTGATTAGCAATCACATGAATTAGGTTCATATGGGTAATAACAAGTTGCTTGTTATTCTATTGATGCACTATTAAAAATTATTGTCCCTCCTAAGGTGAGAATAGCGCAAAATTGCAAGGACAAAGGAATTGAACTAAGCTTTTACCAAATTCTATAGCCATTATTGGTGGTGTATTAAATTGCAGAATATACTTGATAGAATCACCTATATCAGTGTGGAGTGAAGTTGCTCTTAGGAGAATTTTTAGCAAAAATTTCTAGAGCACATATGAATAAATCAAGCACACAAAACTGCATTGAACAACAAAGTTTGTGGGAGGGCAATGTGATTGATGAAAATTATAATTTACAAAAGAAAAATCTTGATTCACATAAATTTCAAACTTCACTATTGATTTTGAGAATTATATATTTCATTCTTTCTAGGGCTGGTTGATAGCCTAACAAGCACCAATTCCAATGCTTTACACTCTAATAACCCATCATTATTATTATTATTATTTTTCAAAATCTTTTGAAATATGTGGAGGATTATTGGATATTTCAATATTTTTTTGAAATGTTTACAATAATAGCTTTGATAAAAGTCATGACCACATTAAAGGCTATTATTATTTTAACGGTTATATAACAGCTTTTTAATAGTCAAATAATGATTTTTTAATCTCATTGTAATGTTTAATTTATTTCCAAATAAATTACCCATTATTCTATAATGGCTTTATAACAATTTCTTAACAGCTCTATTTTGTCTGAATATAAAAATAAAACCTCAAAAGACAATCTTAATATATACATCAAATGAAAAAGAGAATATCATTTTCCTTAAAAAGATCTTTCCTTTCACTTTCAATCCTAGGTTATAAACAACGTTGGTTCTATTCCTTTTAATATTTAATGACGGATATAGAAGAAGGTATGTTGTATCTTGCAAGGATAGCCTCTAGAGCTTATCGTACCAAGTTTCACACTTTGAGAGGCAAAATTATTCTTAAGGATATTAATTGTACACCTCAAACAAATTTATTTATTTATTTTCATCAATGTTTCCAATACCAATTAAATGAAAACTAAATATTTTTCTTGAAAATTATATCCATAGAAAATATTTTTCTTTACCATACCATTAATTAGTATCTTTGGAGCAATTATTATTGATATTTGGCAGGAAGATGTGATTGATCTTGTTTTGATGAACAGGCAACACCAAACGGGGACCATTTACATGACACTATTGAAAAACCATAGGACTTTTGAAGTGAATTGAATTGACGGAAACGTGCAAAGTCTTATTGTAAGCCATGAACTCAGCTTCCTTCTAGAGTACTGTAATTATGAGGCCCAAGATGCCCACTGTCCAACATTGGATCAAATGATGAATGCATCAATCAGATTAGTTGAATAGCACATGTAAACAAAAGAATCATGGATTATTCTTTGTCCTAATCCAATTTAAATATGGGTTGATACCATAAAAAAATCCCAAACTGGTACACCGGAGATAAATTTACCCTAAACTAATTTTTTGATCATGAAAAACCCCAAACCGATACATCCGTGACAAATTTATCTCAACTAATTCTAAAAAACCCCAAACCGGTATACTTGTAACAAATTTACCCCAAACTAATTTATTCAACCGTCAAAAACCCTAAATTGATACTTTTGTGACAAATATGCTCTCTGTTAAATTGTATTAATGTCACAAAAAATCACAAAAATTGTATAATTGTGACAAAAGAAGAGTAAAATCATAAATTGGTACACTAGTCAATTATCACATGTCATTCAACTTAGTAATTTGACAGTAAAATTTAACAGAAACTAACATAGGGTAAATTTGTCATGAGTATACCAATTTAGGGTAAATTTATCTAATGTATACCGGTTTAGGGTTTTTTGTGGTCAAAAAATCAGTTTGAAATAAATTTGTCACAAATGTATCTGTTTGAGATTTTTCAAAGTATTAATATTTTAAGGGCACGTTTGGTAACGACTATGTTTCCGGGAACAAATTCTGATAAGAAATGATTCTTTTTTATTTTGTTCCCAGAAACAATTTCTAAGTATTTTAAGCCATTTAGTAACTATACAAAATTTCTGATTTTGGAATAGAATTGTGTTTGGTATCGTGCTTAAAATTTCTACTCCAAATCATTTTCTTTTAACTTGTAAATATTTTTTTCTTATTTCCTTTCTCACTCTTGTTCTTCTTTTTCAAGTGGCCGGTCGCCGGTCCGGCAACCTCACCAAAGCGTCACCGGCCCTCGGCGAGGCCAGCCCTCATCGGCCGAGCCTCACGGGTGGCCAAGCAGGCCTTGCTAGGGCTAAGCGAGGCTCGCCTGGCCACCGGCGGGGCTATGCGAGTCTTGTCAAGGCTGGGCGAGGCTCACCTAGCCACTGACAAGGCTGGGCGAGCGTCGCCAAGGCTGAATGAGGCATGCCTAGCCACCGGCGAGGTCGAGCCTCCCCGGTGGCTGGGCTTGCCTTCGGCGAGCTTGCCAGACCGGTTGCCGATTATCGATGGCGAACAGCGTACAGTGGCGGACGGCAGCGCAGGATGGCAATAAGAAGAAGAAAAGGGAAGAAGAAGAAAAATATGGTCTCGATTCTTAGATTTGTTCCCAGGAACAAGAATCAATTTTTTTTATTTATTATTCTTAATTCTGTTTCAAATCTATTTCCGGAAACAAAAAAATAGAAATTTGTTTCCAGGAACAAAAATCTTACCAAACGCAATTCTGTTCCAAAACTACTCCCAGGAACAAAAAATCAGAATCTGGCACTGTTGGGATGGTTACCAAACATGCCCTAAATATTACTCTAAAGAAACTCACTAATTTTCTGCACCCACAATTAATTTAAGGAAAAATAATGCAAATAATCCCTAAATTTTTACCCAGTGTATTATCACTGAACTTTCACTGAATCCACAATGTTGTCCTTAAACCTTGAATTTATTTAACATATCCTTGAACTTTTTATATATGTTAAATCTAGTCCTTAAATTATATTCAGTGTTATTCCTGAACTTGAGTTAATGGAATGATACTATTGAACATTTTCATACAAGTCTAGCAACTAATTTTGACATGTATGACATTGAATAAATTGAAAGGTTCATAAACTACATTACATATTAAAGTCCATGGACCATATCGAACAAATTAAAAGTCCAAAGATCACATTACACATTAGGTTAAAGTTTAGGAATTACTTATGTTATTATCCCTTAATTTAATCTCCACCCAAAAATACATTGTTAATTGGTTTCACCGGTCAATGTACATTCCAGAAAATATCAAACCATTGTCCACGACCATTGGGGACAAAAGAACAAGATGCAAACAAGAGAAGTCCGGGTTGCCTAGTTAGTCAGTTCTTTCTAATTATTATTCAGCTTTCAACATTCGCAATTATCTTCATCAGCTTTCAGCATTCACAATTTCAGACAAGATTATGCACCTGCTGCATTGCCACTTCCATCATTGGGGAGGCACATAAGGCACGAGAATTAGCAATGAAATGAAAATTGAACACCTCCTTCCACTCTCCCAGACTTTTTGTGAATGAACGGTTCGGATCTAGCTCAACACATTCTGCATGGAAAGTCTCCTCCAGAAACTGGAGTCCCGAGGAATAGGGAACTCGAACACCGACTAACTAAAGGACTGGTAGAACCATATCAAGTACTCTCGTATATTTTGGATGTTGATGGCCTCCCCATTATTGTCGCCATTATACTTTAATGGAAGATCCATAAGCTTTTTCCTTGCAGAATCCAATGAAAAAACTTACGTGAGCAGGCCGTGTGACATAGCTTACTAGCTATATGGCCAACAGAAGGAGAGAAACTTTGAAAAGCATTAAGGGGAAAGCCATCGAACATCAAAGGATGGCAAGCCCGATGTAGCAGTGATTCAAGAGTACAATCTACACATTTCGTTGAAAGAGTTTTATGCGTTGTATGCAGTTCCGGCCATAGCATCAAGCAACACCAGGAGTGCCCCCAAACACTTCATTGGGAAGTGCTTTCAAAGAATGTCCCATTGAAGTGTTCAGGAGAACTCTAGCGGCCACCTGATTCATATTGTTCCTCTCCTTTTTTCAATGTGTCATCCTCCTTGATTTGATGAGCAAACGAAACAATCCCAGTGCTTTATAGATAGGAACATCTGCACCTGAGGAAGGATAAGGCTCTTGCCACGTACCTAGTAAGGGTGATCGGTTCTATGGTGGGTAAATTCCAAACCCAGACCCTTTACCCCACCCTATTATAATTGGTTCCCCTTTTTTGGACTATGTATCCTACCATGTTTGCACTAAAACCTATTTTGAAATCTACCCTGTTTTTCATATCTAGTTTTAGGATCTACCCCATTTGCACTAGAACCTATTTTGCAACCACCCGATATCCTATACAGCTTCGAATTTCACATAAATACGCGAGAAAACAATGTCGCGACCAATTTTTTCAGGTGTGAACCACCTAGGGTTTTGGCTAATTGATTGTTAAGCCTAGACTTAACTCGGGCTCTCCCAAGCCCATACCAATTCGCGACTTAGGTTTGAATTCTTAACATGCAATTGAATTTTAACTAGGAGTCGCCACTAATCTATTTTTGGTGGGTCGATTAGAAACCCAAGTAAAGTAACGGGAGATTCACTTTACTCCTACGAACCAGAGACTAAGGGTACAAGGACTTGGTTACGTTAGATTTCTCTAACGCCCTTTCGGTACCTTTCTTTTTATTTTGAAAAATATTTGGCAAGCAATTTTGATTGATTTTAAATCTATTTCACTAGCATGTGAGGTGTTCATGCAGGTGCGCAAACCACCAATTTAACACCCAAGAAAGCAATTAAATAATGCAGGACTTACCTCAAAGCAACTAAAGCATCTGCAGTGTTAAATTAAAATCCACATCAACAACCCTAGATATGGTTTCTAATTAACAAGCAATTACTCAATTTTTGTTTTCTCTTTTTCAATGAAAATATAGTCCATATGCAATGCAATGCAATGCTTCTAATTCTAATATGAAATGATATGGCATGACAATATGTCCTAAACTATATGACATAAATAAGCATGCAGTCTATTATAAAGAAATGTAATAATTAAATATGCAATTTCAATTAACCTAAATGACTTAATTCTAATGACGTGCGATGCAATGCAATGACGTACAAAATTATTTCAATTGAAATGACATGCGGCATACAATTTAATAAGCGAGCTATATCGGTATTTATTAAATGACCTAATCTAAAGACGGACAATTTCTAATTAGAAATGAACCTAACAATAATCACTAAATGACGTGCATTTCATGAACCTAATTCTATATGACATGGGCATTTTTATTTTCCTAACAAAACATGCAATTTATCTAGGAAAGATTATCTACCTATAATTGATAAACATGCAACCCTAACATGCAATTCAAATAATGATAAAACTAACATCCTAAACGAATGTGCTTTTTCTTTTGGTTTTCTTTTCAATGATTCAAAATAAAATTCTTATTCTAAATATAAAAGATAATAACCAAACCAAACCTAATCTTAATTCAACATTTTTTGGATTTTCTTATTTAAAACTCGAAATAAGATTACAATTTTAACCCTAACACAGGAAATATTCTAAAGCGAATCTAATCCTAACTCAAATATTTCTTGGATTTATTTTTACAAAAATAAGATTGACTCAATTAACTTAACGACAGGAAATCAAATAAGATAAGATTGATATCTAAAAATCGACGAACCATATCTCGCGCATGAGATCGAGTTGGTCGATTTTAAATTAAATCGCGAATCGAATCTCGGGCTTGAGATTGAATTGTCGATTTTTGTAAGGGATTCGAGTCGGATTTCGGGCGCAAAATCGGACTGTTAATCTCTAACTTGAGGGACTTTCATGTTGGAATCTCAATCAAACATTTAAGAGGAACAATTCCATTAAACAAAAACCAGATATAAAGGAAAATTAAAAAAAAAAAACTATAACTGGATAAGCAATAATAATAAAATAAAAAATCTACCTAATTCCCTTTTCCTTTTTTTTCTTTTGTTTTTTTCTTTTTCCCAAAAGTGGGCCTGCTCGTGCGGCTGATCTCTGGGGGCAACAGGTCGTCAGTCCAACAAGGAAGCTCCGGCGAGGGTGAACCGGCGGTGGGTGAGCTTGCGGGTGCAGAGGCGCGTCGGCCAAAAGCTCAAGCGGAGGATGGCGGGGTACTTCACAGATCGATGTGGTAGTGCAGTGCTCGCTGGGCGTCGAAGCAGAGGGCTGTCCGTCGGGGCTTCTGGCAAAGGGCGGCAAGAGGCCTCGGGTAGCTGCGATGAGGAGCTCCGGCGTATGGATTGGGCTGTTGGGCACCGTGTCCGGCGAGAGGATCGAATTAGGGCCCGAGCGTCGCGTCGCGGGGCGAAGGCGGCGTCAAATCTGGCTCTTCAACGAGGCTCGGCACCAGCGAAGATCTGCAAGCAGAGACAAAACAGGGATAGCAGCAGCGTCGTCAGATCAGAAGGGCTGCGATCTGGCTCGGGTCAAGATTCGGGGGAGGTGCAGCAACAGCCGACACGGGGAAAGAGGCAGCGGGAGGCTCGCGGGCCGGTGGGGACGGGCTCCGTCGATCGGCGATCGGGGCAGACGCGATAGGGGGTGGCGGACGCACAAACTTCGGATCTAGTAGTGGCACAAAGAAAAGCAGAGGGCGAAGTCGCGGGGAAACTCGCAGAACCGGCGCGGTGTAGGCGGTGGGCGGATCTCGCTCGGGTCCGGCTTCGGCAGAGCTTCAGTGGGCCGAAGGTTGCAAGGCGATGCGAGCGTAGCGCGGGTGGACGAATCCGCTGGGGAAGAAGAACAATGTTCTTCTTCTCCTCTTTTTAATTCTTTTCTCTCTCTTCCTGTCACTCTCACGTCCTATCCTTTTTCACTTTTCACTTTTGTTTTTTTTCTCTTCCTCGACCAAAAAAAAACCTAGCGAAAAGCCCCCCCTTTTCTCTGCCGTACACTACCTCCTTTTATAGACAAACATAATGTGATCTTCGTAGAATATTTCGAAAATTGCCTATAACCTCCGAATCACAAAATCCTTTTATCTCATGAATATTCTCCCCCGATTTCATCATCTACTGATAAAGATAAGATTACAATGTGATTTTTTTAATTTCCAAAAATTATCATAATATCGCATCAAATCTTAATTTTTCACAAGATAATTAATTAAACATAACAACGGGCTTGGGTTAATTTTCTCTTTTCATGGGCCTAGCCCAGCCTGCTAATTTAAAACCCAAAACCACTAATTCGACCCATCCACCACCGGTCCAATAAATAAATGTAAAAAAAAAAATGCAAATTAAAAACAAATGCACCTAAAAATTATATGCTATGCAATTTTAATGTTTTTTAGGGGTTAAAATTAATCCCTAAATTTTTTGATAAATGACTAAATGGGTCGCCAAAATTTAGGTGTCAACAGCTGCCCCTCTTTGAAGGTGAGCTCGTAGAGGTTGCCTTCAAAGACAAATTGAGACCTAAATTTTGACCATGCACGTGCACTTGATGATTTTTTGATTTTTTTTTTTTGTCGGGAAATGAATCCCATTTAAAAAAAAAAATGCAACACATATGATGCATGTAAATGGTAATGCAAATGCATGATGTGAAAGGAAAGAGCGTACCTACAATTACTTACCAGTCAGTGCAGTAGAGCATCATGAGGCACATGATAAGTCCATGTTTACTCTACAAGTACCCAACTCTCACTCAAGTTCCTTGAAAAGCGTAACAGGTAATAGATTGAGACATCCATATCCAGACTGAGATGCCAAGATTTTTGAACTCAAAATACCTAGATCCAGACTAAGGTATAATGAGAAAGATCGAAAAACATTCACATCCAGAGTGAAATGTTCAACGAAAAGAATTAAGACATCCAGATCCAGACTGAGATGTTAAGAGTTTTGAATCGAAATACCTAGATCCAGACTAAGGTATAACAAGAAATGTTGAAAAAACATTCACATCCAGAGTGAAATGTTTAGACGAAAATAATTAGGACATCTAGATCCAAACTGAGATGTCGAAATTTTAGAAATCGAAATACCTAGATCCAGACTAGGTATACGAGAATAATTGAAAAAAATTCACATCCAGAGTGAAATGTTTGAATGAAAATAATCACGACATCTGGGCCCAGACTGAGATGTCAAGAGTTTGGGACTCGAAATACCTAGATCCAGACTAAGGTATAACGAGGAAGATCGAAGAACATTCACATCCAGAGTGAAATGTTCAACAAAGAGAATTGAGACATCCAGATCCAGACTGAGATGTCAAAATTTCGGAATGCAATTTGTATGCAAATGGTAAAGGAACCTACCTGGAATATCTTACCTTCAAGGAGGGTAGAGTGATTCAAGATAGTTGGTGTTACATGTTCAGGACCCGTACCTTTCTACGGTCGCCTAAAATAGTAACAAAGAGACTACTTTCCTAGGACCCGTACCTTTCTACAGTCGCCTAGTAGAGCAGCAAGATTTTGTAAGGAAACTACTTTCCTAGGACCCGTACCTTTCTACGGTTGCCTAGTAGGGCAGTGTTTGGTTGTGTCTAGGACCCGTACCTTTCTACGATCGCCTGAATGGGAAAATTGCTTTTCTAGGACCCGTACCTTTCTACGGTCGCCTAAACTAAGGTTTTGCTTAGCTAGGACCCGAACCTTTCTTCGGTCGGCTTAATCAGACTAAATCTAGAGAAAAATCTTTGGGGACAACTCCATCGAGTGTCAATTAAAAGGGACTCTAGGCTATGAAAGCACGCTAGGTCAGTATAAATTGACATCGGGTTACGAAAGCACGCCAAGTCGATAAAGATGGGTCTTGGGCTACGAAAGCACGCCAAGTCAATATAAAGGGACTCTAGGCTACGAAAGCATGTCAGGTCAATGAAGGGGACTCTGGGCTACGAAAGCACACCAGGTCGATATAACTGAACAGCTTGACCAAGTCAAGTGTCAATGCCCTTGAGAGAGAATACCTGCACAATGACAAGTATTTTAAAGTATGGCAGAGATATACTTACCTGGTGATATCTCTAATTCTTTGGGATATGTCTTTTGGAATTTAGATATCATGTGGAAATCTTTCACCTCTTGGTGGAGGTTTCTCATCTTCTAATATCATGAAACATTCTGAAAGGAACTCGAATTACTTGTCAGACATGATTTAGAGCAAAAACTAATATGCATTCATCAAAGAGATAGACAATCTAAGCTACTCTAGAATGCACATTTCAAAATTCAGTGAGGTTTTCATCAACTCAATCAGGGTTTATGCATAATGACCTTTGCATCACCCAAATTTCCACTTGAGAGAATTATCATTCAAGACAATCTTCACTCATGACATGGATTTCTTAAGAATACTAAATGAGAGACTTTCGGTTAGAAAGGACTTTCATTCACTCTCATTTAGAATGGCTATTTTACGCGAATCACTCAATTTCATCATATCGACATGGGTCCAAGTATTCTCACAAGCGGTACGATCTTACCAATCTGAGAGGTATTTAACAAGGATCGTAATGTGGGCTTGGTCAACGGCTTAACAAATGGACTCTTTGAGTCAAGGCCATTGAATGAACAGTCTTGTAATCATCTTTGGGTTTACAAGTCAAGAACCCTGTAAAATGAAAAAGAAATAATTTTGCTCGCACTTCTTCGAGCGATGCTTATAAACATATGAACTCCTACGTTAATTCAAATGCCCTAATTTAAAGAGACTTTGTAAGGGACGTAACGTAGGCTGGGTTCATGGGTTGAGAAATGGAATGATCATTAGGCTCAAAATGTGTGTAAAAGGTGAGAGTTGATGATCATATTGGCATTGCCACCAATTTTCTTTTTCACCATCGGAGATTGTCTTCATGAAGTGCCCCATTGATTGTAAAAACTCAGCATTTGAGTTCTTTGACTATTGCTCCATTGGGATTCAATTCTTATAATTGACAGTCACCTATCTTTACTCATTTTTTCATCTATGGGCATTGACTTTGCTTTTACCAGGCACACCACTTTTTATGCCCATAGCTCTCATGCATTTTTTTTCTTCACTTCTTTTCATGGGCGTTGGCCTTACTTTTACCAGGCACACTGCTTTTTTCATGCCCCTTAATTCTATTTTGAATTCAATTCTTGCGCACAATGCATGCGTCAAGCAATTACACTTTGAATGATACTCGAACTTTTCAAGAGTCTTCATCTGCCTTTTGCCTTGCCCCAGTATGGGAGATGATCACCAACTGGATTTAAAGAAATAAAATTGCAGGCTCAAGTGGGCTATGCAAAGGATATAAGTGTATGGGATAGAGAAAGAAATGTTCTTCATCATCCTAAGGCACTTAAATTAACACATAAATTCAATGTAATAACATGACTTGAAGATTGATGCAAGTGAAAGTAAGAAAATTTCAATTCATTTTCCTCACCTCATGATGCCATTTGATCTCTTAGTTGCCCTGATGTGGGGTGATTCTTGACAGGGGTGATTTGAAAAGAATATCCATAAGTGTATGGGCTCAAAAGGGTTAAGCAATAGATCACCTGTAGTGTTTGGGATAGAGATCTGAATTGCCTCTCATCATTTCGATTGTCGTACCTTTTGCGAGAGAACTCTTTACCTTATGGATATGAACCTTCCTACACTCATCTCACAAGTGTATGAATATGGGACTGTGTATAGGATAGGGTTTGCCTTTCATCATCCCAACTCGTCTCATTTAGTATGCTCAATCAATTCCACATCATTCATTAAATTAGTCCATCTTGATGTTCTTTAGTGAAATTGGTGGATAAAACATGTAAGAGTCATCATGCAAAATCCTTTTTTTGTTTTTAAATTTTAACAGCTTTAGGCATGGAAAATTGTCAACTTCAAAACAAAAAGTTTTTCACACTGCAAAATGGTTTTAAGCATTCATTCAAGGATTCCTCTATAATGGGATTGCCTCAGCAGTTGATGTCTTTGGATTGTCCTTATCATCCAAGATTGAAAATCCACTTTTGCCCCAAAATCTGCCATGCCCTCAATCTACCACCTGACGCGCCTTTTTCAAATGCTTTCTCATCAGGGTAAGAAAGTAGTGCTTTGAAACACGAAGTAAATGAGTCAGAAAATTAAACAGGGCTAACCGAATGCATGCTTTTGGAAATGGCTTAAAAATGATTTTTTTTTATCTCTTTTTTTTTTTTTTGAAATTTTCTTATGAGGAAGTATGAAGAAGCCCAGTCCTCAGGATTTCTCTGTAGATGATATTTTCTTTTCATGGTTGAATATCATCATTGGACTGGTTTGGTATACTCCATCATATCCTTAAAATTGAAAATAAAATTGTAATTTCATTGAATAGAATCAAATGAATTACATTATTGGAATGGAAAATGCAAACAAGCCAAACCCTAAAAGCAAAAGCGATAATCGAAATTTCAAAAAGTAGAGAATCCTAAACAAAACTTGAAATCCTAGAAAATAAGAACTTCTTCACTTAGTGATAGCATTTGCGCCTTCATCATGGTTGGGCAGAGGATTTTTCTGATTACTGCTGAAAGAGAATGCCTTTGTATCCAAAAGATCTTGGACCTTATGCTTCAAAACATAGCAATCATCAGTGGAGTGACCAACCTCTCCCGTGTGATAGTCACACTTTTCGGAGGGATTATATACAGGATAATGCTCAGGATTTGGTCGTTTTGGCTCCGAAGAAAGTAATCCCTTCTTTTAGAGGATAGGCAAAAGTTTGGATAGGGGCCCAGGAAGAGGTGTGAACTGTCTTCTGACATTACGTCGTCGATGAGGGAGCTGATGTTCTTCACCTTGTTGCTCAGTAGAAATCTTAATTACTGGAGTGCGACCACGATTCGGTTGAGAATATGTCATATTAATCTCAGCTTCAAGGTACTTCTCCCTCTTGGTAGAAAACCTTTTGTTAGATGGCTCAGTAAACCACCATTCTCTTATTCCCATCTCAATTTGTTCTCCCACGGGAACAAGTTGGTTGAAGTTTTCGACATATGTGCCAGCCATCCGGTTACGGAACTCAGACGGAAGAGTCTTGATGAACAACTTCATCAATTCCTTGTCAGTAGGCTCAGGAGTGATTTGAGCTGCCATATTTCGCCATCTCATGACATATTCCTTGAATGATTCACTCCTTTTCTTCTCCATTCTCTCAAGATCTTCTCGGGAAGGTGCGATGTCCATATTGAACTTATACTGCTTGAGGAACGTGTCAGCCACTTTGTTCCAAGTGTCGAGGAGGTTCACATTCTTCATCACATACCAATTCAGAGCGGGCCCAGCCAAACTTGCATGAAATGATTGGATCATGAGAGGCTCATTCTTGACATACTGGGCCATGCGCACATGGTACATCTACAGATGAGATTTTGGACAAGATGTGCCGTCATATTTCTCAAACTCTAGCATTTTGAACTTGCTCGGCATTTTGACCTTCTCATAGACCGAGAGGTCGAACAAGAGTGAGCTTTGTGACTCCTGCAGCTGTCTCACTTTCTCTTCCAGCTTCGCAACACGCTCGTCCTGATCTATCTTGGGAACACCATCAAGCTTGGCCTTTCCAACAATGACCGAGTCATCTTCCAGCTCAAGCATGTCGTCATCAATCGTTTGAACCTTGTTTGCTTGCTTCGGGATAGCTACTTCAGGAAGAGCGGGCGCAGCCGTTGGATTTGCTTGGAGGAATTGGAGTTGATCCGTCACAAGCTGTATAGAGGCGAGTACTTGTTGGAGTTGAGTCTCCATAGCGGACATACGATCACGCATTTCATTTTGGTCAGCCATTTTAGCTCTTGATCGTGTAATAATAGGTGATCGCGGCGGATCCGTTATGACCTAATCGAAATAAATGAAAATATGTAAGCACGATGTGTAAATAGAGAACTAATCCATGACAATGATCTAACCAATTTTTTCATTTTTTTTTATTTATGAAAAGTTCATACAAGAAGGGAATTTGACACCCTAACAAAATCAAATTTCATAGACATGAATCGAAGACAAATTCTCCAAAGTTTTTTTTTAAAATGATTCATTGCATGTCAATTTCCTCATTTCATCCTTCAAAGGAATTAGAGCAAATGGCTATACTAGATTGTCATGGACATACCAAAAGCATGACAAAATAAATTGCATGGTATAGAGATAGAAAACTTACTTTACCAAGAAAAATTGACGGCAATCACATAGACATGCGCATGGTAAGTGGCTCGATTTCTAATCTATAAGGCTTATCAAGGTGGAGCCACAAGGATTATCAGACTAGCCACGGGCTTGTGGACTATGTCAGGTCGTCATGACTCTGGCTTGGTCAAAGAGACAACCCGGGTCGCGGGCATGCGGACCGAGGTGAGTACTCTTGACACCATGAAAGAAACTTCGGGATTGAGATGGGCGACTCGTACCACGAGCATGCGGTCAAAGTGGTATCCATCTCAATACCATCCTAAATGATTCTATCCGGCCCAGGTCCGGCGGCAGGTTGTGTGTGCAAAGTATAGTGATAAATGCAAAGCATGCACAACAGTTTATATCAAACAACACTTCATATGTGAAAATAAACCATACATTCCTACACCTCCCTGCAAAATAAATGTCAGCAAACACTTCCCTCTTACACCTCACATCCTGCAAAAACATTTAACACCTTAAATGTTAGGACGTACATGGGATCCTCGCTACCAAACAAAAATATTCTTTTCAAAAAGAAATTGGCCTAAGTCCACTAAGAGTTTTAACTCTTCTTCCCAGCGGAGTCACCAAGCTGTCGCGACCAATTTTTTCGGGTGTGAACCACCTAGGGTTTTGGCTAATTGATTGTTAAGCCTAGACTTAACTCGAGCTCTCCCAGGCTCATACCAATTCGCGACTTAGGTTTGAATTCTTAACATGCAATTGAATTTTAACTAGGAGTCGCCACTAATCTATTTTTGGTGGGTCAATTAGAAACCCAAGTAAAGTAACGGGAGATTCACTTTACTCTACGAACCAAAGACTAAGGGTACGGGGACTTGGTTACGTTAGCTTTCTCTAACGCCCTTTCGGTACCTTTCTTTTTATTTTGAAAAATGTTTGGCAAGCAATTTGGATTGATTTTAAATCTATTTCGCTAGCATGTGAGGTGTTCATGCAGGTGCGCAAACCACCAATTTAACACCCAAGAAAGCAATTAAATAATACAGGACTTACCTCAAAGTAACGAAAGCATCTACAGTGTTAAATTAAAATCCACATCAACAACCCTAGATATGGTTTCTAATTAACAAGCAATTACTCAATTTTTGTTTTCTCTTTTTCAATGAAAATATAGTCCATATGCAATGCAATGCAATGCTTCTAATTCTAATATGAAATGATATGGCATGACAATATGTCCTAAACTATATGACATAAATAAGCATGCAGTCTATTATAAAGAAATGTAATAATTAAATATGCAATTTCAATTAACCTAAATGACTTAATTCTAATGACGTGCGATGCAATGCAATGACGTACAAAATTATTTCAATTGAAATGACATGCGGCATACAATTTAATAAGCGAGCTATATCGGTATTTATTAAATGACCTAATCTAAAGACGGACAATTTCTAATTAGAAATGAACCTAACAATAATCACTAAATGACGTGCATTTCATGAACCTAATTCTATATGACATGGGCATTTTTATTTTCCTAACAAAACATGCAATTTATCTAGGAAAGATTATCTACCTATAATTGATAAACATGCAACCCTAACATGCAATTCAAATAATGATAAAACTAACATCCTAAACGAATGTGCTTTTTCTTTTGGTTTTCTTTTCAATGATTCAAAATAAAATTCTTATTCTAAATATAAAAGATAATAACCAAACCAAACCTAATCTTAATTCAACATTTTTTGGATTTTCTTATTTAAAACTCGAAATAAGATTGCAATTTTAACCCTAACACAGGAAATATTCTAAAACGAATCTAATCCTAACTCAAATATTTCTTGGATTTATTTTTACAAAAATAAGATTGACTCAACCAACTTAACGACATGAAATCAAATAAGATAAGATTGATATCTAAAAATCGACGAACCATATCTCGCGCATGAGATCGAGTTGGTCGATTTTAAATTAAATCGCGAATCGAATCTCGGGCTTGAGATTGAATTGTCGATTTTTGTAAGGGATTCGAGTCGGATTTCGGGCGCCAAAATCGGACTGTTAATCTCTAACTTGAGGGACTTTCATGTTGGAATCTCAATCAAACATTTAAGAGGAACAATTCCATTAAACAAAAACCAGATATAAAGGAAAATTTTTATAAAAAAAAAAAAAACTATAACTGGATAAGCAATAATAATAATAAAATAAAAAATTTACCTAATTCCCTTTTCCTTTTTTTTTCTTTTGTTTTTTCTTTTTCCCAAAAGTGGGCCTGCTCGTGCGGCTGATCTCTGGGGGCAATAGGTTGTCAGTCCAATAAGGAAGCTCCGGCGAGGGTGAACCGGCGGCGGGTGAGCTTGCGGGTGCAGAGGCGCGTCGGCGAAAAGCTCGAGCGGAGGATGGCGGGGTACTTCATGGATCGATGTGGTAGTGCGGTGCTCGCTAGGCGTCGAAGCAAAGGGCTGTCCATTGGGGCTTCTGGCAAAGGGTGGCAAGAGGCCTTAGGTAGCTACGATGAGGAGCTCCGGCGTCTGGATCGGGCTGTTGGGCGCGGTGTCCGGCGAGAGGATCGAATCGGGGCGCGAGCGTCGTGACGCGGGGCGAAGGCAGCATCAGATCTGGGTCTTCAATGAGGCTCGGCACCGGCAAAGATCTGCAAGCAGAGACAAAACAGGGACAGCAGTAGTGTCGTCAGAGCAGAAGGGCCGCGATCTGGCTCGGGTCAAGATTCGGGGGAGGTGCAGCAACAGTCGGCACAGGGAAAGAGGCAGCAGGACGCTTGCGGGCCGGTGGGACGGGCTCCGTCGATCGGCGATCGGGGCAGCACGGCAGTAGGGGTGGCGGACGCACAAACTTCGAATCTAGTGGCACGGCAACAGCAGAGGGCGAAGTCGCAGGGGAAACTCGCAACCGGCGCAGTGCAGGCGGTGGGCAGATCTGGCTCGAGTCCGGCTTCGGCAGAGCTTCAGTGGGCCGGAGGTTGCAAGGCGGTGCGAGCGTAGCGCGAGTGGACGAATCCGCTGGGGAAGAAGAACAATGTTCTTCTTCTCCTCTTTTTAATTCTTTTCTCTCTCTTCCTGTCACTCTCACTTCCTCTCCTTTTTCACTTTTCACTTTTCACTTTTCACTTTTGTTTTTTTTCTCTTCCTTGCCCAAAAGAAACCCTAGCGAAAAGCCCCCTCTTTTTCTCTGCCGTACACTGCCTCCTTTTATAGACAAACATAATGTGATCTTCGTAGAATATTTCGAAAATTGCCTATAACCTCTTAATCACAAAATCCTTTTATCTCATGAATATTCTCCCCCGATTTCATCATCTACTGATAAAGATAAAATTACAATGCGATTTTTTTAATTTCCAAAAATTATCATAATATCGCATCAAATCTTAATTTTTCACAAGATAATTAATTAAACATAACAATGGGCTTGGGTTAATTTTCTCTTTTCGTGGGCCTAGCCCAGCCTGCTAATTTAAAACCCAAAACCACTAATTCAACCCATCCACCACCGATCCAATAAATAAATGTAAAAAAAATACAAATTAAAAACAAATGCACCTAAAAATTATACGCTATGCAATTATAATGTTTTTTAGGGGTTAAAATTAATCCCTAAATTTTTTGATAAATGACTAAATTGATCACCAAAATTTAGGTGTCAACAAACAATAACATAATCCTCCTAATTTGTATTGAAACATTAAGAACATGTAATCATTAAGTACATAAATTTTTTTACTAAACAAAAAACTGATGATCTACAAGGCTAATTATTATAAACAAACATCACAAGGCAAAGTAAAAATCCTACTCTCATTCCCACAGCTACTAAAGGGTGTTATTCATTTATCTAAAATGGTTAACAAATCTTTTTTTAACACTAGTTAAAAACTGGTTCCAAAACCGGTTCAACCGGTCCAGGTCCCAGGTGGGCCTTTACTTGGAACCAAGAACCGGACTAATTTCATCCAATTTCCAAAAAATGGAATCAGTTCCTAGACCAATTCAAATAGGAACCTCTTTTCGGACTTGTTTTCGAGGTGGTCCAGTCCGGTTTCTGGGTGAATCCAGTCTGGTTGCACACCCCTAGTACCTAGACATGCCTTTGCGCAACATGGAAGTGCTAGAATGCATTGACATGAATTTTTGTGGTATGCAATTTTTTTTCCCTTTTTCCTTCTTCATCAGCTTCAAATCGCTTTTTCCTCGTCTTCCAACAATGTAGTGATTAATTTGCGGCTCAGCATGAGTTTTGCCCATTTCTCAGCTTGCTTTATCTGCTGTCAAGCATGCACGGTCTTGGCCCTCAGAATCCAATTTTCACTAGATGATTAAAATGTGTTTGTGACTGAAGTTCCATTTCACCTAGCACCAAATTCCTGAAAGGCGAGGGTTCTATGAACTGGGCATACTGCCTAAATATATTATCTGCATGTTCCGATGTGTATGAGTCGTTTAACTGAAAATTTATATTGATTCAAAGTTGGAAATCCTTTAAAGTGCTTGAGACATCCCAAATGCAATATTTGATATAACTAGCATTTATAATTTGTAATTCTATAGTACTTGAGACATCCTTTATGACAAGATGTCATAAAATTTGTATCGATGGATTCATAATTCTACTGAATCTGTCCTAATGAAGCATGAAAGAGGCTTTTTAATTTGCGGCAACTTCCCTATTTGGTTCCAATACCTAACGAAGCATGAAAGACCCCTCTCTAGCGTAAGGTGATGAGGAGACTCGAACGAGTAAGGCAAGCAAGACAAGGCTGGTATGGAGAAAAAGGGCTTGTGGCACCATGCCACCAGATAATATTTTCGCTGTTCATCTGATGCATGAAGACGACCGGATTCATTTCCGTTAACTGCATGGATCCAATCACATCAGATGGTCCAGGACCCAAAAAGCATATCATTTCTTGCGGAAAAAGAATCTTCAATTACATCTTTAGGTTTTTCATGAGATTTGCCTTTGCCACACAAAAGTTCAAATCCTATCTCAAAAAAGCATAGTATTCCTTACACCACAGGAATTCTTGGCTGACTAAAATTTCTAAATGGGAAACATAACTTGAAGTTGTCTTGCTTAAAACACGACATTACATACAGTTAATCACTGTACCATCTAAAAAACAAGTGAAGTTATCAGATTTCTTAAAACTACAACATTACATTTGGTGCAAAAGCAAGCAGTTACCCTCATCAAACTTGTTCCTTAGGTCATTCACCTAACATGTGGATTGTGAGTCACTCATATTCTCCGCTATACATTACTAGGGCTAACCATCCTTTATTATCGAAAGTAATCTCAGCATTTAAATGCCAGAAATCTGAATGCAAAAACTCACATCCAAAAAAAAAGGGAGATAACAACAAAACTTGTGGACATTCAACTTGACGAGATTCCTCCCTCCCTTGTCAATTTACCCAGCAAATCTGACCAGGTTCATTTCGGCCAATCGAAAATTGATGAATCTCTCCTCTTTTCCAGGTTCCTCTACATACCCAACCTCTTCTTTTTCAATGGATCTACCAGTAATAAGTTGTCGTCATATATAGAAATTAGAGGTGTCAAATGGGTCATGGACCCATTTTTGGACTCATATTTTATTTATATAGGTTATATATGGGTCCGACTTTTAAAAACCCAACTAAAACTAAGTAACAAAAGTGAGTGATTTAAATGGGTCGAAAATGAGTTAGAACTTGTGACCCATTTTTGACCCAATTAAATTATCAAGTGGGTTAGAATAGAACCCATTTCCAAGTTTCCAATCCAAGGCTCACACACTTTTTCCCTCTTTAATTTTACAAAAATGTTGTCTATAAAAATCGAAATTATAATTATTTTTTTCTTGATTTTTTTTTTTTCTTTTTTTTTCCTTCCTCCTTCCTAATCCGATAGCCGGCACAATGATAGGCCAGGCAAGGCTCAAGCTCGTCGGCCTCATGCAAGCTTGGCATCGCCGACGACAGCCTTGCCAATCATCGATGAGGCCGCGACCTCGCTAGATCGAGCTTGCCAACATTGGGTGAGCCCAAGACTTGCTAAATTCGGTGAGGCCAAGCTCGCCCGACGCTTGGTGAGGCTTGATCTCACCGATTTGGCAAGGCCGAGGCCTCCTTGACGATTGGCAAGGCTTTGAGCCTTGCCAGATCTGTTGAGACTCGAGCTTGCCTGACGCTGGCAAGCTTGAGTCTCGCCAAATCCAATGAGGCCGAGCTCACCCAACGTCTAGCAAAGCTCAACCTCGTCGACAACTAGTGAGGCTCGAGCCTCGCCGATTTGGCAAGCTACGTGGTCGGCGGCCAACTAAAGAAGAAGAAAAGGGAAAAAAATGATAATTAAAAATTATATTTTAAAAATAAAAATAATTAAAATTTTGATTTTAAAAAATAAAAATAATTAAATTTTGATTTTCTAAAAAATAATTTTTAAAAAATTTATAAAAATTATCCATTAAATTTTTATTACATCAAAATGTTTTAGCAATATCATTTAAAAAAAATATCATAAAAATGAGCTTTCTTATGTTTAGTTTTAACGTTGTAGTTTTTAGTTACTCAATAGTATGTTCACTTTAGATAAGAGAAGCATGTGCATGGTCTAATTCTTTATAAATATTTCATTTTATAGTTTTTTTAACATTCTTTATTTTATTTACTATTTTAAAAAAAAATTAATTTAATTTGAAATCTTAATCCAATTTGCATATAGCTTAAAGTGCGTGTGGGTTTTCCTAGAATATCAATGGGTTTTAGAATATAGATCCGATTGAGTATGGGTCAAGTAGAATATGGGTTACTGGATTTACACTACATAAATATGAGTCAAAACGAGTTAAATTGGTCAAATATTGGTCAACCCATTTTCAACCCTACCCAAATCTAACCCGACCCATCTATTTGACAAGTCTAATAACAATTCTATAACTTAAGCAAATCCTTAAAAAATTTCATCAATCTAAACCTCGAGACTTCGAGGATATAAAAGCAACTAGGGAGTATTTCCTCTAGGTGCCTTTAAATAGCGGTTCTTACTTAATTCAACTATATGGACTGAGAGGCAGAATTGTGCTTTTGATGGCCCAACACGCTCTCTGTTCTTTAATTTCCCTGGTCTTTGGACCTCTCATTCTATAGCAACTAATTTACAAAATCATTGCCGGAAAGATCGATCCAAATTCATTCGCCATAACAAAACAACAAATATAATGACCTTAGTGCCTGTGTATTTGAAGGAAAACTCTTTTTGAGAAAAAAATTTCCGACTTTTCACTTGGCTGATGAAAAACGTTTTCTATTGATTGAAAATGACAAAGCTTAGATAAGACGAAAAAAAAAAATTTCCCTTTTATTCAAAAGACAAAACACTATTCTTAAACCACCAAATAAATGAAAACTAACTATTTTTCTCAAAAAAGATCCATAAAAAATATTTTCTTTTATCACGAAATATTCAGTAAAATAAACACATCCTTAATTAGCATCTTGAGAGTGATTATCGTTGATGTTTGGCTGGAGAATGTGATTGATCTTGTTTTGATTAACGGGTGGACACCAAATGAGCATCATTTACACGAAATTATCGACAAACCATGGGACTTTTGCAGTGATTGAATGCATCATCAGTGAATCCGGAATTCACTCAAAATCGAATCTAAAGAAACGTACCAAGTCCCTTGTAAGACGCGAACTTGCTTCCTTCGAGAGTACTGTAATAGGGAGGCCCAAGATACCCGCTGTCCGCCACCCACATGGGCTTTAGATTCAATGAAAGAATGCGTGTCAATTAGATTAGTTGAATAGCACGCGGAACGAAAGTATCACGTATCATTTTTTTTGTCCCAGTTTCATTTAAATATCACACTAAAGAAACTCACTACTTACATATACAATATTCTCCGCCACAATTAATTTAATAATGTGATCCCTAAACTTTTAATTTAGAATTTTAGCTCAATGTGTAATAGCATTCATGAACCTTCAACTTATCGAATCTGACCCATGAAATCTTAATGCATATTTATTATAATCCCCAAATTATATAAAAAAATATTTAATGCCATTTCTAAACTTAAATTTATGAAATGGTAATATTGAACATTTTTCATACAGTTCAAGAACTAACTTGAACATGTACTAAAAGCTTAAGAGTTACATCTAACAAATTAAAAATTCAGAGATGATATTGCACATTAAAATTTAGAAATCATATTAAACAAGTTAAAATTTTGGAAATTATATTTCACGTTGAGTCAAAATTTATATAGACTGTTTATGTCATTAATCCTTAATTTAATCTCCTTAATTTAATCTCCACGTAACTGGAATCCATTTCAATAAAATTATGTTGATAGGATAATGGTATAAAAAGTTATCTAAACGTTTTGTAGACCTAATTAAATCAATCGGAAATTCATTGATGAAATTATAAAATGAATTGTTATTTAATGACGAAACTGATTTGATTTAAAGTTCGGAGAGAGATGATGCTGCACGATAACAAAGGTTTAGGTGTTAATTATGTTATTGCTGTCCCATCTCCTTTTGTTACGTCGCTTTCTCTCGCTCTTTCCACCGTCCAGAGCCAGTTTCTTCAGTTTTACGTCACCTGGTCTCTCTCGCGCAGGGGAATTCTGGTCGGACCAATGTTTACTAATTTTCATCTTTTTTCTTTCTATTTTATATTATTATTTTCATTAGGATTGACATCAGCAGGAGAAAGTGGTTGTGGGTATTACCGTCAACATTTCAAATACAAGCAATGATTGAAGTACGGACCCTCCCACATGGCTTCACCAATATTCATGATCAACCCTTCGATAAATGATTGAAGTACAGACCCTCCCACATGGCTTCACCAATATTCATGATCAAGCCTCCTATATCGATAAAACAAATATAGACAATTGAGAGAACGTTTACCTTAGTTAATTTATATTTTTATAACATTTTATTTTAATTTTCAAGTACATAAACAAAAACGTATCCAATAAGAAACTATTGATAATTTAAAAAAAAAAAAAACTATATCTAACAACCCATTTATCTATTTCAATCATTTTACTACAAATGTCTTGAGATTGAGAAAAACTATATTGAACTTTCATAGTGTAAATATCCAATTTGCTTTTGATCGCCAAATTTTCAACTTGAAAAGACGTTCCAATAATCCATTTAAATCATTTCATGATTGATTCTGTCATAACTACTGTCCAAAAATTTCACAAACCACTTGTATAATTTTACATTGACATCCACAACCTTTATCAATTTAAATTACAGTTTATGTTTGCTATAGCAATTCGAGCTTCATATGGAACAACAAGCCTTGCCGTAAAAATTCATGTAACTTTTTTTTAATGTTTCTATTCTTAGTTGCAAAAGTTAGTAGGGATATTTTTTTTTTGTTTGTGATCCAAGGAACCCACATACCATACCAACACGGACAGCCCGAAAGGCCCGAGATAACGGGGGGTAAACCCTGAGAACAACACGTGTTAGCTATCACACACGTGCTAGCGAGTAAGTCACTCTGCGACGCCCGGGAATCGAACTCCTCCCCTTGCGTTAGGGGGAGAAGCTCGCCGCCAGCAGCGCCACCCAGGTGGGTGGTAAGTAAGTAGGGATATTAATACCACAAAAAACCTCAAATCAGTACATTTGTGATAAATTTATCAAAAACTAATTTTTTTACCATTAAAAATTTTAAATTGATACATCCGTGACAAACATACTTTTCATGAGTTTCTGTTTAATTTCACCTTAAAATTGGATGAGTTGAATAACACGTGACAGATGATAGATACACCAATTTAGTGTTTTACCTTTCGTTGTGATCCAATTTAATGGAAACTAATGGAGAGTAAATTTGCTACAAATGTATCAGTTTGTGATACATTTGTCACATATGTTTTTCATGGTCAAAATTAATTTGGAGTAAACTTATCATATAAATATTAATTAGGGATTTTTTGTGGTATCAACTTAATTAGTGATATCAGGCAATGAAAAGGCATCTAGAAAGATGAAGTGCACGTTTCCCCGGTGGATCTCGTGGAATGAACTCCAGCATTATTGTATTCCAACTTGTTGCCATGAAACGTGGGGCTTGTTGGTTTCTTGCATTAAATTAGCAGGAGTTGTTGGTTCTGGATAATACTATCCAAAAATCAAGAATAAATGCACTGATTGAGGTCCAGCCCTTACCACATGGCTTCGCCAATATTTTTTTGTGGTCAAACCTTCTAAACGCGATCGCGGGGTGTATTTTAATTTGGTACTGAAAAAAAGTTGGTCAATCGGTGACGCATTTGCTTTCTAAGAAAGAGAGGTTATCCAAGCATCAATTAGCCGTAGAGGTCTAACGACATCTTTGGTTTAAACATAGTGTAGGAGCACAGCTACATCTTTTTACTCAACTATATCTAAACTAACCTTTGGAATAATAGGGTATCGATTGACCTTTTTCTCCGACCTGAGGGGGACCAAAAATTCCCCGGGTTGGGTCAACATAGTCTTACCTATCTTGACTCGATGTGCGGAATGTTTTTTTCTTAAAATCATAGTTAGAACAAATCATAGTTAGAACTTTGGGAAAAGTCACAAAAACTCTGAAATATACTATAACACATTTATCCCGAATTTTTTTTTTTGTGACATCAAAAAACCCAACCTATGCTCACTATAACACATTTACCATAAACTTTTTTTTTTATATAAAAAACCCCAAATTATACCTATATGACACGTTTATCCTCCGTTAATGTTCCATCAAATGATTTTTCAGTCAACATATTGTCATTTTTATTTCACTTAAATCACGTGACCGAATTTATTTCAACACCGTTTGCTTCTTGGCATCCATGCAAGCAGATTTTCAACAATTCTTATTAATAGAATTTTGATGGAGGGTTAATGTGTCGCATATATATAAGTTTGAGATTTTGATGTCATAGAAAAAAAAATTAGGATAAATGTATCACAATAGTTATAATTTAGAGATTCCTTTGCTTTTGTCCTAGAATTGTTAACAAGTCAAAGTTGCACAATACTCAATCTTTTTAGCTTGCGTATGTTTAATGCACTCAAGAAATAGATCATTCGTCCAAAATCTTATATTGAATGGACGAATCAAAATAATTTGAAAAATGTAACCCACAATAAGACTCGCGAACAAAATTTCCTTGCTAAGGGATGTGGCGGGTTTTTTGCTGGGTGCCTGGGTACCGGTACTCCTAAAATAATTTACTTATTACGGTGTTTTCTTTTTCGCTTGAATTGTAGTTAGAAATTTGGAATAGTCAAATTTATAAAATATACAGGCTCAATAGCCGGGCTGCGTGCAATGTCCTAAAGAAATGTGTGTGACCTACTTATATAATTTCCTGGATGTTCCACTTGTTTATTAGATGCTATGTTGTCGCCTTAAAAGCTGGAGTTTTATTTCAGTTTTATTGTGTTTTTTATTGGTAAAAAAGTATAGTGCCTGGTATAACATTTTGATGATATTCTTTAAAAAAAAATCAACTTTATTTCAGTTTTATTTTGTATTGCTGTCAATAAATTATAGATCTTAGAGATATAAATGTATTTCGGAGATTTTTATTGATTGATTCTAATTTGATGTAATTGATATTTTGTTATTTTGAATAGTTAACTTCTAAGGCTTATATATAGGCTCATGTATTTGAAATTGGTAACATATAAAATATTGCATTTTTCTATCACAATAATTCTCAACTTAATATCAAAGCCATTCTTTTCTGAGGAAGCGTCCATCCAGTCTAACGCCTACCGCTTCGCCCGCGTCACTTCGATTTCACCCTTAATTCTATAGCATCACTATCACCCACCCACGAACTGCCGTCCTCTGCCGAGTCAAATCCAAAAACCTTGTTAGGAATGGAGATCAAATTGCAGCACGCATCGCATGCGCCATCACCTCCGATGAACCATCAAGCCCAAGACTTTGGGAGTTATTTCATCCATTTTCATTGATCATATTCACCGAAGACCACCACCATCAGCCTCCTAAAGCTTCAGCAAGTCGACTAAACTCAACCAAATCGCCTCCGGATGCTCAACGTCCCCTCATGTGCCACCTTCACTCTCTATGCATGAGATCCACACACCTACGGTTGTGTAGATGCTCCCAGACGGCTGTCATAAGTGACATCAGTTTACCGGTCTGGCCCGTTGACCGGACCAATTCATTCGAATTTCAGATCGGTTTGGCCTTTTTCAGACCGATTCGATTATATTCAAGCCGATTCATACCGATTCATCTGTATTCAGACCAATTCAACGGACTTCATTAGTTTGGCCTTTTTAAGACCGGTTTGGTTATTTTTCAAGCCGGTTCGTCCGTATTTAGATCAATTCAATCAGATTTCGAACTGGTTCGATTCTATTCAGGCCAATTCATATTGGTTCGTCTACATTTCTGACTGATTTAACGCTATTCTGACTAGTTCTTGGCCATCTCAGACCGATTCCTAAGGTATTTTGACATTTTGAGTTCGTTATGGGCCTTATTTGTTCTAGATCAGCTCTCCAAGTACTAGTTTCTTCACATTTTTTTGTCCAATCTTCCATGTTGAAACTAGTACAATGCTTATTATGGATAAATTAGAACTTTCAATGTCCAATTACCGTATAGTACAACCTAAAGAATTTACAAGGATGGCTAATCGATCTCAAAATCAAGGTCCACATGCAAGTTCATCTACCATTGTTGCTCATGGATTGTGTGTCGCTCTTAAATTAGAGGATCTTCATTCCATTCTTCATTCCATTCCTTCTGTAATGTCTATCATTTTAGGTACTTTTGATTCGTCGTATTTTGACTTTGCCTGCTACAATCATATGACTTCAAATTCTAATTTGTTTCAATCAAAATCATTCAACACGCATGTCTCTACTATTTACATAGCCGATAATTCTCAAATGAGAGTTAGCCATACAAGAAACATCTCAACGTCTACATTACCCTTACCTAATACATTCATGATTCCCAAATTCTGCCTCAATTTGATTTAAGTAGGACAATTGTGTGAACTTCGTTTTGATGTCCACTTTCTTTCTCATGGTTGTCATGTGCATGATCCAAGAATGGGACAAACTATTGGGACAGGTTATAGAGTGGGATGCCCGTTTGAGCTTGTTTCCTTGAATATTCCCAACTCCTTTGATGGTTGTGCAACCACAGTGTCATCTGAAACTTGGCATTCTCGGGTAGGTCATGCTTTATCCTCTAGATTAAAATCCTTAATTTCAAATGTCATTTAGGTTATGTTGACAATAAATGTTTTGATTGTCTACCTTGCCAATTGGGAAAACATCATGCCTTGCCTTTTGATCTTAGTGAATCTGTCTTTCATGCTCCTTTTGATCTTATTCGTCCTGATGCTTAGGGACCATCTCCAACTCCCACAATGGGAGGCTTTCGCTATTTTGTAATCTTTGTGGATGATCATTCTTGTTTTTTTTTTTGGTAAAGGTAAGAGATATATTAGCTATTGCAAAACGCAAGACGATTGTACAGCAAGGGGGGGACCCCGGCACCATCTTGCACTCAGAGAGAAAGTCGCAATGAGAGGAGGGGTGCCGAGGCGGGGGGAGGGGGGAGAGAAAAAGCTGCGAAAAAGATACATAGCAAGGGGAACACAAGCGCGAAGAGCACACGGACAAGCTGCGGCCTCAATTAAATAAGGAAGGGTGAAGGCCCCAACTCAATTGAAGGCTCTATTAGCGGGAGAATGCGGGATCTTGTCAAAAGTATAAGCCTTGTCTTTGATAGCTTTACGGAGGTGCTCTTTAAGCGCCGGGAAAGATAATCTTTGATTGCGAAATAGGATGTTATTCATCTCCTTCCAAATAAGATAACATAAGGCCCCAAAGGCAAAGCGAGCGAGGGAATGGTGAAAGGTAGCATCCGACGGGTGATCAATAACCCATAGGAGATTATCTTTCGCAGATTGATTACGCCAAGATAGATTACAATTGGCCGCCCAAAAGGAGGCAAGGATGCTAGTAATAGGGCAATCAAAGAAAAGGTGGTCCACCGAATTCGGCCTAGCTGAGCAAAATGCACAAGAAGCATTCGGTATTCTGATATAAGCTAGCAACAAAACCTGGGTAGGCAAGCGATTGCGAGCTATCAACCAAAGGTGGGTTTGGTATCGAGGAATAAGTGAAGAGTTCCACATAAGTCTTGACCAGGAAACTGTATGACCCCTCGGTCTTAAAAGGCTCCAAGCCGATGCAGTAGAGAAAACTCCTGAAGAATGGCCAGTCCAAAGGAGGTGGTCATTAGTCTCATTGAGGCTCGGTAGAGGATCATCCCAATTCACAATGGTGGTTACAACAGCAGAGGTTAGCGGCAATGCTGTTAAGGCAGCTGCAACAGATGCGAGGCGAGGAATTCCAGAGCGATAAATTTCACGATCAGAGAAGAGTTTATATAGAGGCCCACGAGGGTGCCAATAATCGAACCAAAAGGAAACCGAAAGACCATTTCCAATACGCCATTTAAAGTGATTCTGAATAAGATCACAGAGGCCAAATAACTTCTTCCATGCCCAAGAGCATGAGGTAGGTCTTGGGGCAATCCAGAAGTTTTTGCGCTTCAAGAAATTTGAGTGAATCCATTTACACTAGAGTGATTCCTTATCAGTAAAGAGGAGCCAAAGGTGTTTGATCATAACAGCAACATTACTGATCCGAAGTGAACGTATACCTAGTCCACCTTCCTCCTTGGGTAGGCAAACTTCTTCCCAAGCAACCTTTGCTCCGCCAGATCCTAGGTTAGGGCCTCTCCAAAGAAATTGCCGAAAGATCTGTTCAATTTGCTTAGTGACCGAGGAGGGTAGGATAAACACAGTAGACCAGTAAACCTGAATAGAGTGGAGGACCGATTTAATTAGCTAAAGTCTACCAGCTAAGGATAGAAACCGATTGGTCCAGGATTGAACTCTTGCAGTTATTGCATTGACCAGGGAGATGCAATCTTCCTTGCCCAATCTAGATGAGATAATAGGTACACCAAGGTACCTAAATGGGAGAGACCCTAGATGAAAGCCAGAGGTACTTACAAGGGCGTCTCTTAAAGAATCCGGGCCACCTGAAAGGTAGATTTCGCTTTTGTTGAGATTAGGATTTAATCCAGACCAGTTAGCAAAAGAATGAATTCCATCCATAAGAAGACGTAGGGAATTCATATTAGCTTCCGAAAATAGGAGGACATCATCTGCGAAGAACAGGTGAGAAAGCCTTGTATTTTTACATCTCCAAAGGAACTTAAAACCTAGTTTCTCGGATTGAGCATTGAGAATTCCGGTGAACACTTCCATCACTAGCGTGAAGATATAGGGGGATATTGGGTCGCCTTGTCGAATACCCCTTCCACTTGAAAAAAATCCATGAAGTTCACCGTTAAGGGAGATGGAGAATTTGGGAGAGCGAATACACGACATAATGCGGTTGACAAAATCCGGAGGAAACCGGAAGGCTAATAGGGTTAACTCAATAAAGTTCCAATCAACTGAGTCATATGCTTTGCAGAAATCAACCTTGATGATACATTTGGGTCGATACGGTTCATGATGGAATCCACAAAAGAGCTCCTGGGCTAGCATAATGTTATCACTAATGCGTCTTCCTTTGACAAAAGCATTCTGAGGAGGACTAATGATCGAAGGAAGAACAGAGGCTAACTGTTAGCCATAATTTTGGTGATGCACTTATATAAAGTGTTGCGGCAAGCAATGGGCCGGAAGTCATTGACATTCGACGCATTAGGGGTCTTCGGGATTAAGGTCGGAATAGTGGCATTGATCTCTTTAAGAAGCGACGGAGAATTGAAGAAGTCATGAACTGCCAATAGAACCGAGGGACCTACAATCTCCCAAGAATGCTTGAAGAAGTCCACATTAAACCCATCCGGGCCAGGTGCTTTGCCACTCGCGAGGGAGAAGAGAGTATCTTTAATTTCCTGGTCAGTAATAGGGCAGGATATACCACGAATTTGGGCATCATCAAGGGTACGATTCAACTTAGCTCGGATCTCCTCAATCATGGGAACACACGAAGGGGAGGAAGCCGCCAAAAAGGCTTGAAAATGAGATACAAAGCGCTGTTGAACCTCAAAAGGGTCAGAAATCAGGTTGTCCCCATCTTGGATTGATATAATACGGTTCTGGAGGTGTCTACGTTTGACCGAGTGATGAAAATATTTCATGTTACGATCTCCATCCTTAAGCCAACGCACCCTGGATTTCTGTCTAAAGAATGATTCCTCTTGAAGACGAAGCTCAGAGAACATACGAAGGCAATCCTGCTCCGAGTCTGCCAGTTCCTGATTGAGAGGGTCCATAAGAGAAGCGGTGTGCGAGAAGAAAGCCGTCTTCTAGCCTCGGTTGTTTTTGCCGAAATGTCGCATACGCTTCCTTATTAAGACCTTTTAATTTGTACTTGAGAGCTCGAAGCTTACAACAAAGACTAAACACTGGCGTACCCAAGAAAGAAGAGTCCCAAACCTGGGAGACCAAATCAAAAAGCTTGGGATGGGACATCCAGAAGTTGAAAAATTTAAAAGGCTTACGAGAGATTGGATAGGCAAGATCCTGACAACCATTGGGGAGTGATCCGAGACTCCGGGATTCAAGAAAGAGGCTTCGAGAGAAGGAAAAAACCGAGTTCCATGAAGCATTAACCAAGACTGTCAATTTTTCTTTGACGACGAAGAGGTCCAGGAGGATGCTTTGCCCGGGTAAACCTATTACCCACATACCTAAGATCATCTAGCCCGGCTTAGGTGAGACAATCTCCGAACTCATTAAACGTAGGGATCCGGTAGTTGGATCTATCGGCCTGTCGAGAGGGATACCGAATAGCATTGAAATCGCCTGCAACGATCCAGGGTGAATCCGAGAGGTGGATACTAGTCCGAATCAAATCAGACCAGAGAGGTCTTCTCAGGACAAATGAGTTTTGCGCGTACACCATTGTAAGATTTAAGGAAATACCACTATTCAGACATACCAAGCGACCATGGATAACCTGGGACGAGCAAGAAGATAGCGTAAAGGAGGCAGCAAAAGGGTTCCAACCCACCAACACTCTACCTCTAGGAGAGTGGATATTATTTGAGCACCAACTCCAACCGGGAAGAAGGGCTTCTGAGACCACAGGGAACACCGCAGGGGAAATCTTGGTTTCCAAAATACCAATACAGCTAAGGTGATTGGATTTAACAAAATGCCGGATCTCAGCTTGCTTGAGAGGAGCCCCAAGACCTCTAATATTCCAAATTCCAAAAAGCATACTCAAAAATAGGGAGGATAGTTACCGCTTCTTGCCCCCACGATTCTTCACCGAAGAGGGCAAAGGTTTGGAGCGTGGGGGTATATCCGCATCAGTAGAGGCAGATCGGGTAGTACCTTTCTGGCGGGCCATGCCACCCCCCGAGGGTTCCGGAAGGATCTGAGGAGGGAGAGTCTCATCTGGGATAGAGGAAGCAACCATTCTAGGGGAGTCTGTGTCGCTACCAGCATTGATCTCCCCCAACACTTCTTCATCCGAGGATGAGGATAACTCTGGCACAATATTTTCAGGCACATTTACTTGGCCCATAAGAGGAGGGACTAGGGACGTACCATGGAAAAGGTCAAAGGAAGGAGGGGGAGGAGCTTCTTCCTTGTTTTTTTATTCTTTGCCAACTTAGGAGCCACCACTTGCGGTGCAGAATGGCGAGTTTCTATTCCACGGAGAGGAGGATCAGTCGAGTGAGCAGGAGGGGGAGCTTCATCTGGATCAAGGATTCTAACATTCCGCTTTCTACAAACTTCACGCCACTCACTAGATGGAATAGCCGATGGGGCCTTAAAAAGTTTAGTTCCAACTTTGGGGAGGGCAGGTGCTTGAGAGTCAGCACATCTATGGCCAAAAGTACAGCATTTGGGACAGAGCATCGGCAGCCATTCATACTGGACATCCACTGATCTCAAGTCTCCATTCAGCAGAAATTCAATAGCTTCAGGGAAAGAGCTTGAAGCTTCGATCTCAACACAAACCCGGGCATAAGCCACCATAGCCATTTGTTCGATAATTTGTCAACATAGAGGGGTTTACCGAGTGCACTCGCAAGAGCACTAATACCGAAGCAGACCACGGATTAACGGGAATATTTCTAAGGCGGAGCCAAATTGGAACGATTTATGGCATTCTTTCTCGAGTTTCATGAAAGGGTGCCATTGCTGAAGGACAAGTGGAATTTTGGCAACCGTAATTGGCCCCCCTTCTAGCACTTTCCTCCTAAACTCCTTGTCAGGAATGTGAAAGTAATAAAACCCTAGATCAGCAACAACGACTTCAACTAGGTGATTACCCCAGGCATGCTTAAGTGCATCCTCAGTCATTCTAAAGGGGAGTCTCTTCCCAATATAATAGCCAACTAGACAATCATCCAATTTAGGGTGAGCAGCTTGCAGAATCTCATCAGAAATTTTCACTACAACCTTATTATCAATGGTAGCAGGCGGAATATAGGAAAGGATGTAACCTTTTGTCGCTGAACGAGTGACAGCAGCCCACGAACGGGTGGGAGGTTGATTAGCAACATCAGAGGAGGGGGCTTGACGGATTAGTCTTGCTCTAGTCGCACCAACCACCGGAGCTTCGCCTTGCTCATGCTGGGCAAAGGATGGTCGAACAGGGGCAGCGATCGAATCACTACCAGGAATCCATTTTTCCTTAGCATTTTGGCCCAACGAGGAGGAGGAGCCATCAACATTCGAAGGGGGGGGAGGGGGGCATATTACCCAGGAGAGCTCGAGACTTCCTTGCTCGACTACGTCCTCTACTTCGTGAGCGTCCACGAACACCACGAACAACCGAAGAGAACCGAGCATGGGAGGGGCGAGGGGGGGAAGGAACGGACCCATCTTTAGGGTTCGCTTGAGGGCCTTTGCCCAATAAACCAGCTGGCATAGTCAAAGAAGACGCCATTTGATGCGGGGCGGGCTGCGAGAATCGAAGCCCTAAAAGAGCGTGATGCGATTCTTGACGGGGAGGAGACATACCGGGCGAACTCGCTCGGTGAAGGGGAAGAATAGATCTGGATGGAGCTCGTCTTCAAAAAAATTGGCTCACCGGATGGCTGGATTGATCGGAATCAACAGCAGCCCCTTCCGGTGAACAGAGCACGCGGGAGCAGCTTGAGAGCACCAAGATGAACAGTAGAAGTCACGTCAACTCCCATGATCATTCTTGTTGTACATGGCTTTATCTAATAAAAATAGATATGAATTTACTTATATCTACTGTAATTTATTGCCATGATAAAAACACAATTTTATCAGGATATCAAGGTTTTTCATACTAATAATACCGTGGAATTTAAAGATACCAAATTTCTTAGAATTCTCTCCCCAAATGGTACTATTGTTCATCGTTCTTGTCTAAGAAACTCCCAGCGAAATGGTCAAACAAAATGTAAACATAGGCATATAATAGATATTAAACATACTCTTTTAATCTCTATTTTTTATATCTGGAACTATTTTGGGGAGAGGCTTTTCTTACTACTATATACACCATCAATTGCATTTCGTCACTTACAATAGGTAAAATTTCTCCTTAGAGCGCTTGTATGGTAGTGTCCCCAATTACAATCTTCTTCAAGTCTTTGGTAGCACTTGTTTGTACATCTTCTCCCACATGAACATTGAAACTTAGAGCCTCATGCATGTTATGTTGCTTTTTTGGGTATAGCGTTGAACACAAAGGTTATGGATGTTGGGATCCTATATTTAATCACCTTCATGTGTCTAGTCATATTACCTTTTGGTAGACTTGTCAAATGAGTGGATCGGGTAGGGTTTAGGTCAGATCATAAATGGTTCAATCCAAATTGACTCATTTAACTTGTTTATAATCCAATTATCGTAATGTAAAATTCTTGACCTATACCCGACCTAACCCATTTAAATAAATCTAATAAAGCTTATTCCTTATATATATATATATATTTTTAAATGGTATTGCTAAAACACTTTAATGCAATACAAATCTAGTAGACAATTTTTATATATTTTTTTCAAATAAGCCTCCATTTATTTATTGGAAAATATTTTCCAACAATTTTTTTGGAAAATTACAATATTTTCTAAATATTTGCTTGAAATATGAAAATAAATTTGAAAATATTTTCTGCCTTTTGGTATAAAAAATATGATTAAATTTTTCTTTGTGTACTCCTTTTAAAAAATTTTATTTTTCTATTTAAAAAATAGAAAATATTTCTTTTTCTCTTTTCCTTTTTTCTTTTTCCTTCTTCTTCAGCTGCTAGCTTGCCATGACGACAAATGGCGACTGGCTACATGGGAGCTCAAGCTCACCCTATTTTGGCTCACCAAGCCTCGCCAATAGTTGGCGACCTCGAGCTTCGTTGGCCTCTAGCGAGCTCACTCTTGCTTGGCCGATCATCAACTATCGCCGTTCCGACCACTAGCTAAGGAAGATGGAAGAAGACAGGAGAAAGAAAAAGGAAAGAAAAAGAAAAAAGAAAAGAAAAGAAAAAGGAAATATAAAAAAATTATAAATTTTATAAGGCTAAAAAGGGAAAGAGAGCGCGTAAGCCATGGGTTGGAAATGGGTTCCAAGGTCAATCCATTTATTTTAAGTTTTAAATTTTTAAACCCATTTAAGTAAGCTCTTTAAGATTAAAGTGACCCATTTATATTTAAATGGGTCATATATGGATTTAAGACCCTTTTTTTTTTTTTTTTTTGGGTCGGAAGATTTAAGACCCATTTTGATAGGTTTGCCTTTTGGAAATACAAGATGTTCTTCTCTCTTCATCCCTTCAAGTCATCGCCTCATGTTTCTTTCCTCACTAATACTTTAGTGGATTTATTTCTAGAAGATCTTGCACCTCCCTCCATATGTGAATCCTCCTCTCCAAAAGTGTCTCCTCCTCCTTCTTTTAATCCTGATGCAAATTCTATTAGCGATAACACCTTGGTAGCTTCTAACATGTTTGCTCCATCCATAGATTCTCCACCGGTTGACATTCCATCATCCTCTATTCATTGCTCCACCAGAGTAAGTCAATCTTTTGTTCAACGTCGTAATTACCATTGCTTCTTTTTCTAAACCTTGCAAGCAGCAAGCAATGGTAGATTGGCTATAGGCCTTAGATAAATCTCATATGGCATTTGGTTGATTTGCCTCTTGATAATTCCGTTGTAGGTTGTAAATGAGTATTTAAATTAAAACAAAGGCAAATGGTACTATGAATCATTACAAAGCTTGGTTAGTGAAAAAAAGCTTTTGCTCCTATTGCACGCCTCACTATTGTCCGTAGTCTTCTTGTCGTTGCTGCAATTAAGCACTGGTCTCTATTCCCGATGGATATTAAAACGGCATTCTTGAATGGTGATCTTACTGAAGAAGTTTATATGGTGCCTCGTCCTAGAAATACTCATTCTTCCAACAAAGTGTGCCAATTATGTAGAGCATTATATGGTCTGAAATAGACTACTCATGCATGGTACTTCAAATTTAGTTCTACAATGGAATTTCTCAACTTCAAATCCAATCTCCATGATCATGCTCTTTTTGTTCAACGTAATTTCATGGGTATATATGCTACTCTTATATGCAAATGACATAGTTATTACTGGTGATGATCATATTGGCATTTCAAAGCTTAAGCAATATCTTAGTTAATAGTTCGAAATGAAAGATCAAGGGCGATTCAGTTACTTTTTATGCTTGAAGGTTCAATTAGAGTCCTATGGCTGTTATCTCTCATAAGCCAAATATGCCATTGATCTTATTTCTCAAGCCAAGCTCACTAACAACAAGATCACTACAACTTTTATTGAGATCAATGCTAAATTTGGTGCCAAAGATAGGGCTCCTCTTTTGAATCCTATACTCTATCAACAACTTGTCAATAGTTTTATATATTGTTGTTACTCGACTTGACATTGCCTATGTTGTCCATATTGTTAGTTAGTACATGACCACGCCTCGCACGACGCATTTTGTTGTAGTATTTCAAATTCTTCGCTACATCAAGGGTACATTATTTCATGGCATTTACTATTCTTCTCAATCTATCTTGGAATTGACTACTTATTTTGATGTTGACTAAGCTAATGATCCTAAGATCATTGCTCCACTACGGGCTCTTCTTAGGTACTTTACTTATCTCTTGGCGTAGTAAGAAACAAACTAATGTTGCTCACTCTAGTACAAAAGTAGAATATCAAGATCTTGCTAATACAACATCAAAATTACTATAGTTGTGGTGGCTACTAAAAGACATGGGAGTGCGTCAACATGGTGGAATAGTTAGTCATTTATTACGACACCTAAAGTGCTATCCAAATAGTATATATAATGATATTTTCCACGAATGAACCAGGCACATTGTATTAGACTGTCATTTTATCTAATCTCATGTTCTTTGCGGCATTGTTCAACTTGTCTCTACTTTATTCGCTAAACAGATTGTTGATGTCTTTATTAAGACACATTCACCTAGGCATTTTCTAAATCTTTTCTCCAAACTCAAGTTGATTTCTTTCAAATCACCTTGAGCTTGAAGGAGGATGTTAGAAATATAAAAATATTTAGAGGATTTATCTTGATTGATTCTAATTTTGATGTAATTGATTTTTTGTTATTAGATAGTTAACCTTTAAAGCCTATATAAAAGCTCATGTATTCTTTGTTAGTAATGTACATAATATTTAATTTTTCAGTCACTACAATTCTCAACTATAAGGATGTTGAAGTTCTCGGATAGCTTTTTATTTGTTATTATGATTTGTCGAGCAAATTATTTGTGCAATCTTTTGAGAAAATACTATGGATTTGCAACCAACACGTGAATTGTCCATTTATTAATTAGATACAATGTTTATTGGTGAAATTTGTTTACACACTTGTTTCACATACAATGAATCAATCTAAAAACATTTTTCAAAAAATGATTACTTATATTACTTACAAAATAAATGAGAGAAAAACATTTTTATCATTTATGAAAATTTTAGACACAAATTATTATTAGAGATGAAGATAATTTTCATCGAGTAGTTATTTTAAGTGATTCAAACGATCAATTTTACAAAAATATTTTTCAAAATATCTATTTTCTGCGAAACAAATGGAGATATAAGACTCATTTCTTGAAAGACTAGCTGGTCATAAAGGTTTAAACCCCTTCTAATAGGTGGGGCATAGATTGTGATAAATCAAATATCTTTTTGGATCATTTCATGATTGATGCTTTAAGAGAGAGATTATAAAATAGAAATATCACAACAAATTATTTCAAAATTATAGCAAGATTTGTTTTATCATTTGATATTTGAATTGTGATGGTTGATCGGTTAATAATTTGAATCGATAGAGGTAATGATGTTAACGTACAATTACATGAATGGTTATGAGATTTATGGAGAGATTATAAAATAGAAATATCACAACAAATTATTTCAAAATTATAGCAAGATTTGTTTTATCATTTGATATTTGAATTGTGATGGTTGATCGGTTAATAATTTGAATCGATAGAGGTAATGATGTTAACGTACAATTACATGAATGGTTATGAGATTTATGGATAATTATTATGGCACAATCAATCATTAAGATTACATAAAATATAATGTAATCTTTGAACTTTGAACTTTTTTAATTTGGTCTTTGAATATTACCCAAACATGTAATATAAATCATGGATTTTTATCTATTTAACGTGGCCCCTGATATATCGAATGTTTTCATATAGTTCAAGGATTAAATTGAATATATATCACACATTCATGGATTATACATAACAAATTAAAAATTGAGACCAAAATTTATAAATTATTTGTGTTATTATGCCAAACTTTAAATATAGAGCACCCTATATTTTTTTTATTGGATGGCTTGACGAGTGTCTTAAACAAAATTCTCGAGAAAAGGGAGGGAAAGAAGAAAAGAGAGGCAAAAATCGGCTGGAATTTGGCGCGCTGTTTCGGCAACTTGGCATTCGATTTCCATCGACTCGTTTCGAATTCCAAAAGATATATCCGCGTCGCCCACGACGAGCCAGCCATCATCACCATTCACCATTCCATCGTGCTCCCCGTGCACTCAACAGTGGGGCCCGCCGGCAGCGACCAACAGCGTTTTCCCGTGACGGCAAATCTTTCCGCTATGCGCACTTTTCTCTTCTGGTTCTTTCCCTGTTAATGCTCTTTACTCTTCCTTCCCCTCCCCTTCCCTCCTCTCTCTCTCTCTCTCTCTCTCTCCCTTCTGTCTGCAAGCGCCTTCGACCACTTTTCTCGAAATGAAGCTGCAGGGCTATTCGGCCGCCGAGATCATCGCGGCCAACGAGGACCTCATCTCCGAGATCCTCCTCCTCCTCCCCGCCCGCTCCCTCCTCCGCTTCAAGTGCGTCTCCAAGCTCTGGCTCTCCATCATCTCCGGCCCCCGCTTCTCCCGACGCCACGCCCGCCTCCACGCCGGCTCCGGGGCCTCCGGCGTCGTGCTCCGCCGCACCCCCTCGGACCACCAATTCCTGCCGCTGGGCGGGGGCGGCGGCGATTCTCCTCTATCTGGGTTCCCGTTCAAGTGCCTCGATTTCGCCCCCGACCCCGCGGGTCTGAAGATCCTGCAGTCCTGCGGCGGGCTGCTCCTGTGCTGCAGCTTCCGTAAGATTGGGTGTAGGCGTAATTACTACGTCTTTAATCCGACGACGGGGCGGTTCGCGATGCTTCCCCAGCTCGGGGGTGCTTCCTCCTGTGCAACTACTGTTTATGGAGTGAGTTTGGCCTTCGACCCTTTTAAATCGTCCTACTATGACGTCGTCTGCGTTCGAAGCACCGTCGAATCCGCGTACTATTATCAAATTGAGATTTACTCGTCTCGCGACCGCGGATGGAGGCTTTCTGGGTCTCCTTTCGTCGCTCCGTTCGATATGGTGTTCGACAATGGCGTCTTTTGGAATGGTGGGGTTCATTGGATTAGCCCAACGGGGGCTTCCCTATGCTTCGATGTCGAGAAAGAGCAGTTTGGGACGATGCCAAGGCTTCCCATTTCAGAGAATCGGGGGTGTAGGAGGTTCAGGTATTTTGGGGAGTCTCGTGGGCATTTGCATTTTTTTGAGATTTATGGGTCACGGACTGCTCAATTTAAGATTTTTGAGTTGGAAAAGGATTATTCTGGGTGGTTTGTAAAATACCATGTGGAACTTGATTCTATCGTGAGTGCTTTCCCAGAGGTGGTGCGTGATTACATGGATCCAGTCTATATGAATTACTATGCGATCGTTATGCTTCATCTAGTCAGAGAAGGGAAAAACGAGGAGTCATCGCTGTTAGTTCATTTGCCAGGTAAAATCTTGACATATAATGTTGGTGACAAGACTTTCAGGAAGCTTTATGAGATGCCGGCTGATCAATCTAAAGGGTATGGGTCATTACAATATGGGTGGCTTGATGCTTATGAATTTATCGAGACATTAGCTCCCGTTTGATGCAAATCTCTTTCCTTGTCGATATTTCTGATCTTGTAAATCTGCAAGTTTCTATGTAATATATGTGGCTTGAAGCCTGCTAGTGCCTCCGGTGATGATGGTATTTTCTTCTCTCCCGTTGATGGCCATGATATATGTAATGCAATGTTTTTTATTTGCGATAATGAGATATGTCTAGGATGACCCATTTGGAAGGATTTTTCTATGTATATTATCTTCAATCTATTGATACATCCTAATTCATACTCTGTGACGTGTGCTGTATGTATCAGTGATATTTGAGGGTTAAGGTACGTTCTGCTTTCTCCATCTGGCTGAGGGCCAAGGTCAACGTGGAGTTTCTCTAGATTTGCTGTTATAACAATCTCACTTGATCGTAACCTTTGCCGGGTCCCTATTCCATTTTACTTTCTTCTTCTCAGGGAGTGATAAGGATGGCATCCAAGTTCCCAATTCTTTCAAGAAAAATCCCTTGCTTAGGGCTGCTGAAACAAGTGAATGCACTAGACTAATTTATTTGTGCTGAAGCATCTCAATAAGATGATATCATTGCTTGTTCCTCTTTTCCCTCCTGGAGTTGATTTGTTTTCTCTGTTTTTTCGTACACAGAATGCTCTTCTTGAGTAGGTGTTTTAACTGTGAGATGACTGGCAGTGAAGTTTCTCATGTTTGGGTGCATCTTGACTTCCCGAGTAACAATTATTTTATGACAATTGAGTGATGGAGCCAGGGAGGGGCAAAGAACTGTAGAACATAATTTAAAATGTCCTATTTCGGTGGTTGATAGTGCAAAAAATCTGAGAGAATAAGGTGTGGTTCTTTTGCAATATTCAAAGTGAAAAGTTAACGCATATAATTGTCGATTACAGTAATGTTTTATTATGTTGTCCTGTATTTTAGATAATGCCTGCATATATACTGAAGCTTGAGGCGTTTTTACTCTATATTGTCTCAGACATTGTGCTTTTCCACTTTTGAAAATATTAATGTTCTGGATTCAATGGTTCCTCTTCTAAAACAAGTACTGATGTAAGCTCTGCTATGTATGGGCTACCATAGCAGATCTTTTTCTTTAAGATGGGTGAGCCCTAAACATCTTTTCTACTTATGGTTAGTTCACCTGTCTGCGCTTGGCTTTTGAGTTTCCCTTTCTGTGAGATGTAGTACTTGTTTTGATATGAAACTTCTGAAGCATATTATATCGACTATGTACCTATAGATGTCATTGGATGAACTTAATGTAGCTATGACTCCTAAGGATCAGATTGGAAATTGTCTAAATTTCACTTCAAGAGATATCACCATTCCTGTTTTTCTGCATTAGCATCTGTTTGTCAGGGAAGTCTCTTTGTGATGTAGGGTTGCCTTCCACTTTATCCTTACTTTGAGGGCATTTAAAAGACCAGGAAGGGCTTCTTCTTTTTGCTGATGAGTCCTACCATTGGTGATACTAAATGTTTTGACTTTTCTTGTGTTCATCGTCAAGTTCGCAATCACTGTAGGTGTGGCTTGCTCGAATTCAATGTTATCTCAGCTATCACCATGTTATTGGCTTTTGAACGTATATCAATGGCCTACATTGTCATGCAAGTCTTAAATATTCTATTCCTCCATCTGTTTTGTCTTGTCGGTGAGACTGACTTGACTTAAGTTTGTGAGATTTCTTTACTGAGACCTTTTTCCTCAGAGTGCCTAACTGAGTTGATGATTTGGCCGTGAAAGTCTAGAACACCCAGTGCCTTTTAGTGCAGATACATTATGGATTTCTTAAGCTCACTAAAGTCGGATAGATGAACACTTCTTAACCGTGTAGTATCCTATTGTATTATACGTATGGCTATGTATATCTGTATGCCAAGTCTCTTTTATGTTCTATATGCTTATGGTAATAATTCACAAAGTAGAAATTACACTTCTTTAACATGGTTGCTCTTTTGAAGGTAAGCAACATTTACTTCAGTTGGCTTCTTGTTTTCAATAGACATTAGGGTAGGTTTTTCTGTATCAAATTGCTGGTTGTGTTGGCCGGCATTTTGAAAATAAAAGTGGAAAATTTCCTTTCCTATTCCTTACCCTTGTTGTACAGAAGTGTATATCAAAATACTGGATCTCTCCTTTTCTTTTTTTCTTTTTTGGGAGTCGGTATATCCTTGCATCATATGCACTCTGGCTCTATGTGTGCGTCTACGTGCAGATGGTTTCTTTGCTTAGTGTGTTAAAATTACCAGCAAATCCTATCGTGTATGTGGTAATGGGTTCACGATCTCTATTGCTGGTTTGGTGTGCAAATTTGCAATGACCTCACTTGGAGAAATTGGTGTGACTTCGTATATCCAGTTGCAGGATTAACTGAAGTCAGTCTGGTTCTGGGAATGGATATTCAGATGTCTTTGTTTCTGAAAGTGCATCAAAACTTCTCATAATTTACGTTTTAGGACTTCTGTTGCATATTGAAGTTGCAAGCCTAGGAGTCGCATCTGTTTCTCCTCGTAGAGTCAACAGAAATGTCAGAAATGGTTTCTTGCAGTAGCATGAGGCTTTCTTTTTCAAGTGCTGCATGTCTAAAACACGGGGTAGTAAGCCATCCATCTTTCCACAAGTCTAAAACACTCCTTGACCTGCTCCCTCTATGATACACCCCGAGAAGTCAAGTTTATATTTGAATGCTTCATGTGTTTTCAATTAGGATATATATGCAAATTGAATTAGCGGATCAAGTTGATATGTTTCACCGTCTCTGCTCAGAATATTGTTACAACAAGATGAACAAACATTGCGGGTCAAAATGTCGACAAATTGTAAAATCTCTGATTGTCTTCTATTCTTCCATCATCTAGGTACGCGTTCATTGCGTTTCTTCATCTCTGAGGACGCAAATCTAGATATGTGCTGATTGCATCTCTCATCTTTAGTAACGATAGGCATCCTTAAAATGGTTAGGTCGGCAGGTGTGGACAACTAAACTAACCACCAAAATCTACAATCCGAGCTAATCGCCTGATATATACTTCTTCTCTGCATAATCTTTCCCCTCACTCTCTGTCTTCTCCGCATTGCGTTTCTAGAAAAGAAAGGTTGACCATTAGTACTCTAAAAGATTAAACACAAAAATATGTGAAAAGAACAGAGCAGTAGAGCACCATCTATGGCTAGATTGTATTTATCCAATTTTATTAATTAGCTCTTGAATATAGTGACTTGCCCTACATGCAATAGCTGTTACCCTCTTAAGAAGTTTAGGTGCCAGTTGGTGATATGATGATTCTCTGTTCATTATCCTAAGACTGCTATTGCCAAATTAATATCCCGTGGTAGGAGTCCCTACTCTACTAGATAATTTCACCTTAAGTAGACAGAATTTCATCTTCCTACTTTGTTTCGATAAATAAGCATACGTGCATAAGTAAATTAAGATCAAATGTCTAATTGCAGTAGAAGTAAAAACGTTTGTACACAGTGTTTTCAAAGCATTTTCATGCATTTTAACAAAAACACATAGGCTAAAGGGGCTAATCATATTCATCTTGTACCGTGCTCCAAAATTTGGTTAAGAAGTTTTTTCACGTTCTGAGCGCAAATGTCGGATGTCCTCATAGCAGTAGTTTTGATGATCTTTAGACTCTGACCACGAACATCTAATACTTTACGGTAACATCGATTATGATGTTCTTGGATTCTTGACCACGAACGTCTGACATCTTCTGATAATACTGGTCCTAATGTTCTTCAAATATAGAATGTTTGATCTACGCTCCATCTCTTACTTGCTCATCGGTCTTGATCTCTTTAAATGCTTCTTCACTTCCAAACTAGCCGTTGGACAGTATTTTGAGGATCATCTTCCAATCTACTCATTGGACATATTTGTATCTAGAGAATTTAGTAACCATCGAGTGATAAAAGTAGAATTTCAAATTGATTTTTATCGACCATACAAACAAAATTTTGATTTCCATAAGTAGAGATTCTTCGTGTAGAAAATTATTGTCTTTAAGATCTAATTGTTAATCAATTAGATTGAGTCAATCAAATCAATCTTGATGTAGAATTCAAATTAGATTATTAGTCGTTATACGTTTGGGACTTCTGTTACGTTCTGTCAAGTTATTTTGTTCGTAATCTGCTTCGTTTTGAATCTATTACATTCTGAACTTGTGTCTCGTTCTGGATGTAAAATTTGAGAATATTCTATCGAAAGTAATGTCTAAGTGTCTTCAGACAAAAATAGAGTCTAAGTATCTCTAGACTAAATTAGAGTTTGAGTGTCTTACGTCTAAAATAGACTTTACAATTTGGATGTCAGTTTGAACTAAAATAGACTTTACAATCTAGACGTCAGTCTGAATTGAATTAGACTTTACAATCTAGACGTCAGTCTGAACATATTCTGCTTCTGAACATATTTAGCCTTAAGGTTTGAACACAGCTTGAATAAGTTTAGCTTCAACATAGAGTCTATCTTTTAGTTATTTTAAGTATAGACTTTGACAATATTATAGAGTCTGTCTTCTAGTTCTTTCAAATATAGACTTTGACAATATCATAGAGTCTGTCTTTTCGGTTCTTCCAAGTATAGACTTTGATAATATCATTTACATGTTCTATCATCTGCATAGTCTATTACTCAACCTTTAAACACGTTAGTAGTCTTTGATTTATTTTGTTATTTTCAAAACATCATAAGAGATTTCTCTAATAATAAGAACTAATAAGTACGAATTCATAAACAACAAAGGGACAATGAGCAGAAGTAGAAGAGGATCATTAGAACAAAGAAAGAGTATTGAACTTATCTTTCTCCTGTCATAAACCTGCATGTAATGGTATTTTGTTGCTGCTATACAAGAATGAAAGTTTTGCTGGCTGCTTTGTCATTCAAGATATTCAAAATGATGATCATCAATGTTCAACATCCTCATCTTAAAATGCTTTGCCTATAGCGAATATTATTTCATTCAAGGTCTCAACACTTATCCATTTCAAGGGTTTTGAATGTCTAATCTCCAACCTTCAGTGAGGCTTATCGTTCACGTGATGTTTTGAATAGATTCAAAGGATGCAGAAAATAGCAGAATTTCCAACTCACTTTATCATGTCAGAGGACTATGCAGTGAATCTATATCGAGGTTTTTGCCAGCAGCAGCTACCAAAGTCTCTCCCTCATCTCTCTCCACCCACCTTTTACTCTTATTTCCAGCATAAAAATAGCTGCAACTTGCCGAGTTGTATCATGACAGTGACGAATTATATGCAAAGGAACACATGTAGAAAAACCAAAGAAACTGATTCTGCTCTCTAGCATTACCATTTGCTAAAATATTGCTCCTTATGCATTGAAATTTGAGCATAAAATGAGTAAGCCCGGTTAGGAAACACCAGGTATTTAACCTTATATGAGTACTTCCTTTCAATAATGCTGGAAGAAATATTAAGTTTGATTTGCTTGTAACGTTCAGCTTTCTTTGCCAAGGCATAAGCCTCTTTTCCATTTGGGATCAGGCAAGGGTCATTGCCATGGATAATGTAGTCAATTTTGTGCTCATTAAAAAGACTCTTCATAAACTGCTTTGTTATTGCATAAGGAGCATTTAGTATAACTTCATCCACCCATTTCAACCCCCTAACAAGTGCAAGCCTAGAAACATCATATGATTAGACGAGAATAATTTCATGATAACAGGAGAATGAGCTCCATATACCAAACAGAGCAATCTGTTGGTTGTGTGACACCTAATTATCGAGTGCCAAATATCGAGAGCGCCAAAATTTAGTACGGAGGAACACTTAAGTGTCAAAAATTAAGAAAGTAATACTTAAGTGTCAAAATCAAAATAAGATGGATCACTCAAGTGCCAAGGCGAGAAAATCCAGCCAAAGTGCTAATGTGGCGATTTTTCGACAAGGCCGGTGCAAAACGACATTGTTTTGCATGCTAACGTGGTTAGAAAAGTGCAAAAACGATAAAATTTTACTGCTAACGTTGGTAGATAATTAATATAAAAATTAATTAAATAAAATTTAAAAGTACATTTATTTATTTATAAATAAATAAGAAAAAAAGAGGAAGATTGTCGTCATCGCTAGGAAGGGCTAGCGACAATGGGGGGAGGGTTGGCCAACCAGGGGCCGGCTACCTCGGTTGACCTCACCCAAATCTAGGGCGAGGTTTATGGCCCTCCCCCAAATTGGGCGAGGGTTGCCAGCTTTAGCCTAGCTAGGCCAAGGGCTGTCCTGGTTGGGCCTACTCAACAATGGCAGGGAGGCGGCAACGAGGGCTCAATGCTCACCTTCGGTTTCCTCTTATTTATTTTAAAATATTAAATTATTATTTAAAGATAAATGTTTTAATTTATTTATATATATATTTATAAAAGACAAAATGACGTCACTTTGAGTTTTTGTTGCGACTCAGCTCCCCAGTGTGCCACATAGGCAAATTATATTATTAAAAAATTGCCACATAGGATTTCCGGCTACCTTTACCGGACTTGGTACTCAAGTGTTCCATTTTTTTAAAAAGTGGTACTTTAAGTATCAATTTCATAACTTTTAACACTTATGTGTCCCTTCGTGCCAATTTTTGACACTCCAAGTGTACTTTTGCCCCTAATTATCTATAAGCATAAATTATAGCCAATTGCACAACATATATGTCCACGGAAGTATGTACGTAGTTAATGAATGCACGAGATGAAACTCTCAAATTGTAGATGTCCTTCAGGGCTATAGACTTTACTAATGGCCAATCTACCTCCAATGCTCCAATTTTTCTATTACATTTCAGGAATCACCGAAAGAGAGTAAAAGTTTCAGTAGAAAAACCGGAGTACGTGGGAAAATTTTGAAGATGAGAAAGAAACACAGAAGAGGAAAATATCACCATCTCAGCCCCCTATGTCACTCGTACCAAAAACTGATTTGCTTTAAGAATAGGTTTTTATATGAGCGTGGGGAAGGTCAACCAGCATAGGGACCTCCATAAGGGTCCTACGTCCTCTATAGAATGTTCAATTGCATCATCTGCAACCCGAAGGTTGCAAGCTTGTCAGCACAATCCCACAGGAAGTCCTTCCACACAAGATATGTCGTAACTAGGCAACACAATATAAGTTGATCGGCGATTTGCTCATAATGTGAATCAAACTCATGACCTCGTGGAAGACAAGGAAACCCTTCTATTGCTAGACCAACTTCCCTGCTGCTAATAGGTTATCTGCATTGAATCACCAAAAATTCAGAACAAAAACAATTGAGAAAACAGCCAATTGGGAACTCATGACCTCATGGAAGACAAGGAAACCCTTTTACCGCTAGACCAACTACCCTGGTGATAATATAGGTAATCTACCTTTAATCACCAAAAATTCAAAACAAAAACAATCGAGAAAGTAACTGATTAGGAACTCATGACCTTGTGGACAACAAGGAAACCCTTTTACTAAGTAGATTATATTTTTGCTTTCTATTTTTTTTTTCATTATTATTGATATTAGCATAAGAAAGTGGTTGTGGATGTTATCGTCAACATTACCAAACTGCAATGATTGAAGTACAACCCCTCTCCCACATGGCTCCAATATTCATGATCAAGCCTCCTATGTCGATGAAACAAGTATAGACAATTGAGAGAATGTTTAACTTAGTTAATTTATATTTTTCTAACATTTTATGTTAATTTTCAAGTACATAAACAAAAACGTATCCGATAAGAAAGTGTTGATAATTTTTTAAACAAAAAAAATAAATAAAGCTAAATCTAACAACCCGTTTATCTTTTTTAATCATTTTACTACAGATGTCTTGAACTTGAGAAAAACTATATTGAATTTTCACGGTGCAAATATCGAATCTGCTTTTGATCACCAACATTCTCAACTTGAAAAGAAGTTCCACTAAGCCATGTAAATCATTTCATGATTGATCTGTCATAATTATCGTCCATAAATTTCACAAACCACTCGTATAATTTTATATCGCCATCCACAACCTTTATCGATTTAAATTACAACTTATGTTTGCCGTTGCAATTCAAGCTTCAAATGGGGCAACAAGCCTTGCCATAAAAATCCTTGTAACATTTTTTTAAAAATGTTTCTATTCTTAGTTGCAAATATTAGTAAGGGTTAATATTACGAAAAACTATAAACTTATACATTTGTGACAAATTTATCCAAAACTAATTTTTTGATTGTCAAAAATCTCAAAATGGTACATTTGTAATAAATTTACTCTTTTTTTTTTAGTTTCCGTTAAATTTTACTGTCAAATTGCTGAGTCAGATGATATGTGACAGTTGATAGGTGTAACAATTTGGTGTAGTATCCTCTGTTTATTACAAATTTATCAATTTTTGGTTTTTTTGGTATTAATCCAATTAACGAAGGGTCAATTTGCTATTAATGTATCAATTTTGGGTACATTTATCATATGTGTATCTCTTTGGAGTTTTTCATAGTTAAAAAATTAATTTACGGTAAATTTATCATGATATATCAGTTTGAGATTTTTTTGTGGTATTAACAAAATTAGCAATATTAGGCATTGCAAAGGCGACTAGAAAGGATGAAGTGCACATTTCCTTGGTGGATCTCGTGGAATGAACTCCATCGTTATTATATTCCAACTTGTTGCCATGAAACGTGGGGCTTGTTGATCTCTTGCATTAAATTAACCGAAGTCATTGGTTTTGGATAAAAATCACGAATCAATGCGATGATTGAGGTCCAGCCCCACATGGCTTCGCCAATATTTTTTTATGGTCGAACCTTCTAAACGCGATTGCAGGGTGTATTTTAATTTGGAACTGAAAATGAGTTAGTAAATCGGTGACGCATTTGCTTTGTAAAAAATTAGGGGAAAAAAAGGTTATCCAAGCATCAATTAGCCTTAGAGGTCCAACGACACCTTTGGTTTAGACATTAGTGTAAGAGCACCGCGGCATCTCTAAACTCAGCTATATCCGAGCTAACCTTTGGAATAAAAGGCTGTCGATTGACCTTTTTCTCCAACCCAAAGGGGACCAAAAATTTCCCGAGGTGGGTCGGGTCAACAAAGTTTTACCCATTTAGACTCGATGGTGCGGAAATTTTTTTCCAAAAATCACAGTTAAAATTTTGGGAAAAGTCACAGAAACTCCAAACTATAACAACTGTAATATATTTATCTTGAACTTTGTTTTGTGACGTCAAAAATCTCAAACTATGCTTACTGTAACACATTTACCATAAAAAATTTCTTATGATATAAAAAATCCAAAACTTATACTTACGTGACATATTTACTCATAAAATAAAATTTTAGCCAAAATATTGTCGTTTTCATTTCACTTAAAACCACATGAGCAAATTTGTTTCAACACAGTTTGCTTCTTGACATCTATGTAGGCAGATTTTTAACAATTCTCGTTGATAGAATTTTGATAGAGGATTGATGTATCACATAAGTATACGTTTGAGATTTCTAACATCATTAAAAAAAAAAAAAAACGGTAGTTATGATTTTGATATTTTTTTTTTTTGATTATTTTTGTCCTAGAATTTTAACAAGTCAAAGTTGCACAATCTCATTCTTTTTAGCTTAGGTACTTTTTTTAATGCACTCAAGAAGTGTATCATTTGTCTGAAATCTTATATTGAATGGATGAATCAAAATAATTTGAAAAATGTAACCCATAATAAGACTCGTAAACAAAATTTCCTTGCTAAGGGATGTGATGGATTTTTTGTTGGGTGATGGGGTACAGGTACTATAAAAATATATATATTTTTTCTCTTGAAATGTGTTAGTAATTTGGAAGTCAAAATTACAAAATATGTAGGCTTAATAGCCGGGCTACGAGTAATATCCTTAAGAAATGTGTGTGACCTTTCTTGGATGTTCACTTGTTTATTAGAAGCTAAAGTTGATGTTTGTCACGTTAAAAGCTAAAGTTTTATTTCAGTTTTTGCGTTTTTTAATGGTAAAAGAGTATAGTGCGTGGTATAAAATCAACTTTATTGTGGTTCTAAGACATTCATTTTCTTTTATATTGCTGTCAATTAATTACAGGTGTTAGAGATATAGATGTATATAGAAGATTTATCTTGATTGATTTTGATTTGATGTAATTGATATTTTATTATTTTAGACAATTAATCTCTAAAGCCTATATTTAGGCTCATATATTCAACATTAGTAATTTATAGAATATTACATTTTTTTCTGTTACTACAATTCTCAATTTGATATCAAAGCCTTTCTTTTCTAAGGAAGCATCCATCCAATCTATGTAATAATATTTAATGTGATACTAATTTTGTATTTCTCAATTAATACCAATTTATTGTCAAATTTATTACCCATGTTTATTATGTGATAATTGCCTATTAATATGATACTATAACGATCTTGATGAAAGATGTTGGTAATGTAAGAAATAGAATAAAAACGTCAAATCATTTAGTTCAAACCCTATCAGAACATAAACCATACCATCAGAGTTTTGAGGGGTATTGGCTAGTGGAACGAGACGTTTAGATATGGTGATTCCATATTCGCAAATTGATCACACTTCGTGCATCCATCCAAGGTTTTAGGTTTTCTGCATTTGCAGAGTTACATCAATGGTTGGAGGTACATCAATTTTTACGGTTTCACAAATCGATCTTGAATTTTATATGAATTTATTCGTGAATAATAAATTAGGATTCTCAATTTTATTTAGATTCAATCTTATAGTTGATATCAGAGCATGTTTATGATCTTTGTTTTGGTGAAAATTTTGGAATTTTGTATATTTTAATTGGGTTATGAATGGGTAAAATTCGGATTTTTTGTGGCTTACGACAGAATTTCAAATTCTGATCAATTTCGGGCAACCGACCACCCAACAATAGATTTGCATGGTCACACCACCACTAGGAAGAAAAGCCTTAAGATTACTTGGCATATTACAGATTGCCGGTGGCTAATCAAGCGGTGAAATTTTGGGTGGTTAGGCTTTTAGGGCAGATTATTTTAGGCTTAATTATGATCAATTTATTGGCTAATTTTGTTGGATCTTGGAACTATGCATTCATCCTAGCATTGTCTTCAAAACTCCATGATCAATTTGATCGGACATGGGTTGTGGAAGAAGACCCAAGTGGCGGAATGGAGGCAGCTTGCGGCAAAGGCATGATGGAAGAATTGCATAGAGAGAAGACCTTAGGTGCGTGCGTCGCCCTCGCCCAAGCACCTAGCAATGAGCATGTATGACCAGCAGTAGGCATGTGTGATGCATGCGCTCGAGTGTCTATAGTGGGCGCGTGCAACGCACGAGCCCAATAGATCTGTAGTGGACGCGTGCAACGGGTGGCTAGGGTCCCCATCCAGTTTTGCCCTTGTTCACGTGAATTTCAATTTTGCCCTTGCTCTTATGGAAAATTACGATTCTACCTCGACCGCATAAAATTTCAATTTTGCCCCCTTTGGACTTGGAAATTTATGATTTTTCCATTTTAGCCATAAAATTATTGTTTTACCCCTTATAAGTGAAATTACAATTCTACCATTGCCTACAAAATTCCAGTTTTAACCCCCTTTAGTGATTTTACTAATTTGCTCTTACATGCAATTTTATAAATATTTTCTCGTGAAATTAAATGTCTAGCAATTTGTATATATTTAATTTATTGAAGATTAGCCACAACATATGTGATATATTAAATTATATATATTAAGAGACGGTTCATAGATAGTCAAAGACATTAATTGTGATTAGTCACATTGATATTATGAATTTTATCACACAAGAATTTTAAGTATATTAATGCGATTAATTAGGATAAAATATCATTTTATTGTTCTTAATTTACCCCAGGGATTGAGAAATTGAATATAATTCGATAGTTTCATCATAAAGTAATTATGAATTTATTTAAAGTAAAAACTTAGCCCGTGGGTAGTTTTTGATGTTATGTGATTTATATTTTGTAGCATGTTTTATGTTAGTAAAATATGATTTAAGTTTATTTGCCTCAAATATAGTAATACATAAGTTTTCCTTTGATTATGATGTAGTCTTACCATCTACGATTAGTTCTAGTATAATTGTTCCCAAGCCGAATAGTAATAACTTTAAAGAATTGAGTGAACTAATCATTCTCTAATTGGGGTGCATAGATATTGATTATACTCTATGATCAGATGAACCACCTAAATCTACTGAAGCCAGCACTCCAGCTAAATATGCTCTCTATGCAAAATGGCAGTGGTCCAACCAGCTCAGTGTTATGTACATAAAGATAAAACTTTCTGCTAGCATTCGTGGTACAATTATTCAGCATAATAATGCCAAGGAATTATTGGAAACTATTGATGTGCAATTTGAGTCTTCAAAGAAGACACATGCCATGACTGTGATTATGAGCTTCTTCTCATTATTAAAGCTTATAAGTGTAAGAGGTGTGCGTGAGTATATATTATGAAGATGAGGGATATTACAACTTAGTTGAAGAATCTTGAGGTTGGATATCATAATATTTTTTATTTGTATACTATATCGTGAACACTCTCCCACAAGAGTATGCCCATTTCAATATCTTTTACAATACACATAATATTAAATGGTCAATCAATGAGCTCATGATCATGTGTGTTCAAGAGAAAGAGATGCAACTGATGAGAAAAGGAGAAAGTGCTCATATGGCAACATAGGTAACTGTAAGAGCAAGTTAAGCAAAAAGGAAAATGTAAAATACCTCTACCTCCCCAAGCTGGCATTAAGAATAAATCTAAGTACTTATTCTGTAAAAAGAAGGGGCGCATGAAGAAGGATTGCGCCAAATTTAAGGTTTGACTCCAGAAAAATGGTAATCTACTCTAATGTGTTTGTTATGAATCTAATATGATTGATATAGATCACAACACTTGGTGGATTAATTCTGATTCTACAATTCACATTTCAAATTACTTACAGGGTTTTCAAAATAAGCAAAAATAGTAGGAAGTAAACAAAATATCTATTCAATAAACAAGATGTGCTCACATGTGAAAGTTATTGGGACATGTATATTAGTTCTCGATAGTGATTTTGTTTTAAATTTAGAAAGGACTTTTTATATTCTTAGTTTATCTAGGAATTTAATTTCGGTTTCAAACCTTATACCTTTGGGATACTCATTTGAATTTTTAGGCTCAATATTCAATTTATAATACAAATATAAAATTATTGTGAGTGGTATTTTGTCTAACGATCTCTTTCAAATTAATTTACAAGATAATATCATCTATAATGCAATGCATGTTCATGATAATGTTGGCATAAAATGATATATTGTGAATGGGGATTCCTTTATGTTGTGGCACTAGAGATTGAGATATATCTCAATGAATAGAATTAAGTGATTAGTAAATGATGAAGTACTTAGTGCTCTAGATATTACTGATTATGACACTTATGGGGACTATATAAAGAGAAAGTAAATAACAAGTCAAATAAATGTATTAAGAGGAGTACAAAAATAATAGAAACCATACATACGGATTTTGTAGTTCAGATATAGACTCAAATGGTCAGAGATATTTCATCAATTTCATAGACAATTATTCACGATTCATGTATCTCTACTTGCTTTGTAATAAGCACAAAGCACTGGATGCCTAAATCGAAGTAGAGAAAAAACACGGTAAGCAAATTACAATAGTGAGATTAGATAGAGGTGGAGAATATTATGATAACTACACTGAAGATGGACAAGCACCTGGTCTATTTGTGAAGTTTCTTGAAGAGCAAGAGATTATTGCCTAATGCACCATGCCTGGTTCTCCGGACCAGAATGGTATAGCGGAATAAAGAAATCAAATCTTGTTGGATATCATGTGGAGTGTGCTTAGTAGCTCCAAATTTCCTAAGTTCTTACGGATCGATACTCTTAAAACGGTAGTGTATATATTAAATCGAGTTTTGACCAAAGCCGTCTCAAAGATACCTTTAAGTTATTCAAAGGTTGGAAACCAAGTTTACACCATGTACACATGTGTGGATGCCTGTCTGAAGTAAGAGTCCATTATCCACATGAAAAAAAAAATTAGACCTAAGGATTATAAGTGGGTACTTCATTGGATATGCTAAAAAATCTAAGGGATGTAGGTTTTATTGTCCATCTCACATCACTAAATTTGTGGAATCAAGAAATGTTAAGTCGATTAGGAACCTTATTCCTGAAGAAGATCATTCAAATACTCAACATTCCATCTCAAATACTAAATTGGTTGTTGTTTACAATGCCATTTCAGTTCAACCAGCTATTGAACAACCAATAATTGAAGATTCACTAGTTGCTGATATTGATCCGATAGATCCAACTGTTCAGAAATTACCTATACTATTGAGCATCTAGTTGAATAAAAAACTCCTCAGGAGAATATTGAAGCAGCATTAAGAAGATTTACTAGATTGAAGATATTAACAATTCCTAGTGATTGTGTATCTACAAGAATCTGATTATAATATTGGAGTTGAAAATGATCTTAAAACGTTTTCGCAAGTCATGAATTGTGATAAATTAAATTTGTGGTACAACACCATGAAAGAAAAAGATGAGTTCCATGGCATCTAACGAGGTTTAGGATTTCGTGAGTTGCAAACCTTGTGAGTTGCTTGATTGTGTGAAGGCCATTAGTTATAAATGGGTCTTCAAAACTAAGAATGATTCATGGGCAACATTGAGAAATATAAAGCTAAACTCGTTGCTAAGGGATTCACTCAAAATGAGGAAATCAATTACACGAAAACATCTTCTCATGTATCTAAGAAAGATTTTCTTCATATTATTTTGGCATCGGTTGCTCATTTTGATATGGAGTTACATCAAATGGATGGTTCTTTAATGGTAAATTAGAAGAAGTGGTTTACATGAAATAACTAGAAGGATTCTTCTCTAGTGCTGTTGAGCATTTGATGTACAAGTTTAAAAAGTCTCTATAAGGCTTAAAACAAGCATCTCGCCAATGGTATTTAAGGTTCCATGAGGTCATCTTTTCATTTAATTTTTTTAGATAATGTCATGGATCAATGTATATACCAGAAGGTTAGTGGGAGTAGAGTTTGTTTTTTTGTCCTATATGTGGATGACATTTTATATACAACTAATAATAAGGGATTGCTGCATGAGATGAAACAATTTCTCTCTAATACTTTTGACATGAAGGATATGGGCGAAGCATCTTATGTCATTGGCATTAAGATCCATAGAGATAGATCTCGAGGTGTATTAGAACTATCACAAGAAGCCTATATCAATAAGGTCTCAAAGAGATTTCATATGAAAGATTGTTCATTAAGTATAACACATATTGTAAAGGGTGACAGTTCTAATTTGAACCAGTACCTGAAGAGTGACTTTGAAAGTGAACAAATGAAGAATATCTCATATGCTTTTGTTGTTGGAAGCTTGATGTATGCTCAAGTTTGTACTCGACCTGATATTATTTTTGCTATGAGAATGTTAGGAAAATATCAGAGTAATCCACGTATAGACCACTAGAAAGTTGCAAAGAAGGTAATAGGGTATCTTCAAGGTACAAATGGACACAAGCTTATGTATAGTCAAAAGGGACAACTTCGAGGTAGTCAGTTACTAGGATTCAAACTTTGCTGGCAGTGATGATTCTCGTAAATCAACATTAGGATATCTTTTTATGTTTATTGATAGAGCTGTATCTTAGACCTTAATTGCCACTCCACAATAAAGGTAGAGTTCGCTTCATATTTTAAGGCCACCTGATATAGTATGTAGTTGAAAAGTTTCATATCCAAGCTTAGAGTTGTGGCTTCCATTGCTAGGCCATTAAGAATGTTTTGTGTTGTAGCTTTCATGGCTAAGAACCACAAAAATAGTAGTCGAAGCAAGCACATTGATATCAATTATTTAGCTATCAAGGAATGTGTTAAAGAGAATAAAATGGTCATAGAACACGTCAGCATTGGATGTTGGTCCAAATCATATAAATTTTTCTTTATATTGATGAATTTGCGAGACTTTTATTCATTTGTGATATTTTTCTCAATACATTTGTATACATTCAATAATTTTGAGAAAAACAATCACGTTTGACTAGGAATAAATATAAGGTTTATTTATTAAGTTAAGTTACCACATATGAGCTAATGAAATGCATTGTGATACATGGAAGATAATACTCACTTTAAAAGGACTCATCACTGTGATTAATGTGTTTTATGTGAATTTGGGTTAATATTTCATTTGATAGTATGTTGGGATCAAGTGAGAGAATGTCATAATATTTAAATGTGATCCCAATTTTGCATTTCCCAATTAATTCAGATTTATTGCCTACTTTATTACCCACCTTTATCACATAATAATTACTCGTTAATATGTTACCATAATGGTCTTGATAGAAGACGTCGGTAATGTAAGAAACTAAATAAAAAAGTCAAGTCATATAGTTCAAATCCTATTAGTACAGAAAACACGCCATTGAGTATTGGCTAGTAGAACGAGACGTTTAGATCTAGTTATTCCATATTTACAGATCGATCGCTCGTCCAAGGTTTTAGGGTTTCCACATTTACAAAGTTTCATCAATGGTTGACCCGATGACCCAGAAAGGTTTCTTTACCAAAAAAAAAAAAGGTTTCATCAATGGCTAGAGGTACATTAATCTTTACGTTTCCGCAAATCGATTTCAAATTTTGTACAAATTTATCCGTGAATGATAAATTGGGATCGTTAGTTTTATTTTGATTTGGTCTTACAATCCGCATTGCCTGCCTCACTCCGATTTACCCTCAATTATATAGCTTATTGAGACTCTTCCGCTATTAATTTCAGAGAATCAACATCATTATCGAGATCCTAAAAATTCGTTGTTCAAGGACGCTGGACACGCCGTCACGTCTTAAACCCAGGGAGCTACTGCTATTATGTGCTTATTTGGCACATTTCACCAAGTATTTCGAAAAACCAAGACCTACTCACGAACCGACATCCTCTACCAAGTCAAATCTAGAAACCTTGTTGGGAATGGAGATTGGACACTATAGTGCACACCACATGCGCCACCACCTTTGGCGAACCATTAAGCCCAAGCCTCCGTGAGTTATTTCACCCATTTCCATTGACCATATTCACCAACGACCACCACCATTAGCGTCCTGAAGCTTCAGCAAGTTGACTGAACTCAACCACAGAGCCTCCGGATTCTCCATGCACCATTACATGCCACCTTCACTCTATACATGTGAGATCCACATGCCTATGGTTGTGAAATGCTCCCATACGGCTAATGTCATTAGTGATGTCAGATTACTAGTTCGACCATTGACCGGACCAGTTCAATTGAATTTCAAATCGGTTTGGACTTTCTCAAACTGGTTTGGTTATATTCAAGCCAGTTCATACTAGTTCGTCCTTATTCAGACCGGTTCAATCAAATTTTAGACCAATTCAGCCCTTTTTAGACCAGTTTGATTCTATTCAGGCTGATTCATATCGGTTCATCCTTATTTCTGACCAATTTAACACCATTTTGACCAATGCTTGGCCATCTCAACTCGATTCCTAAAGTATTTTAATGTTTTGAATTCGTATTCCCTTATTTGCTCAGATTAGCTCTCCATGTACTAGTTTCTTCACATTTTTTTTGTCCAATCTATTGTGTTGAAACTGATAAAGTGTTTATTATGGATAAATTAGAAGTTTCGTTGTCCAATTACCATATAGTATGACCTAAAGAATTTATATAGACGGCTAATCGACCTTGAAATCAATGTCCACATGCAAGTTCATCTGCCAATATTACTAATGGATTGTGTGTTACTCTTAAATTAGAGGATCTCCATTCCATTCTTCAAGAGTTTGGTACTTCTAACTTATTTGTTCCTTTTATTATGTCTATCGCTTTAGGTACTTTTGATTCATGGCATTTTGACTTTGCCTGCTGCCATCATATAACTCCAAATTTTGATTTGTTACAATCAAAATCATTCAATGCACATGTCTCTACTATTTATACAACTGATGATTCTCAAATGAGAGTTAGCTATATAAGAAATATCTCAATGTCTATATGATCCTTACCTTAATACATCTGATGTTCCCAAATTCTCCCTAAATTTGATTTCAGTAGGACAATTGTGGATGTCCTCCTCTTCTCATGATTGTCATGTGCAAGATCCATGGACGGGACAAACTATTGAGACAAGCCATAGAAGGGGACGTCTATTTGAGCTTGTTTCCTTGAATATTCCCAATTCCTTTGCTGGTTGGTGCAACCATAGTGTCATCTGAAACTTGACAATCTCCGTTAGGTCAAGCTTCATCCTCTAGATTAAAATCCTTAATTTCAAATGGTCATTTAGGTTCCGTTGATAATAAACATTTTGATTATTTACCTTGCAAATTAGGAAAACATCATGCCTTGCCTTTTGATCTTAGTGTATATGTTTTTCATGCTCCTTTTGATCTTATTCTCTCTGATATTTGGGGACCATCTCTAACTCCCACAATAGGAGGCTCTCACTATTTTGTAAACTTTGTGAATGACAATTCTTGTTATACATGGTTTTCTCTTATTAAAAATTAATATGAATTTACTCGTATCTACCATGATTTTGTTGCCTTGATAAAAACATAATTTTCTCAAGATATCAAGGTTTTTCTTACCGACGATACCGTGGAATTTAGAGATACCGAATTTCTTAGGCTATTGGATCAAATGACAAAGACATTGTTGAGAAAAAGATGGCAGAATTCACTTCAAAAATGATGCTTTTGTTCATTGTTCTTGTCCAGGGAAATTCCCAACTCAATGGTCGAACAAAATGTAAACATAGGCATATTTTAGATATAACAAGTACTCTTATAGTCTCTTCTTGTCCAAAACTGTTTTAGGGAGAGGGTTGTATTATTACTTATACACCATCAACCATATTCTATCACCTATAATGGAAAAATTTCTCCTTAGAGTGCTTGAGTGTAGTGTCCCCAATTACAGTCTTCTTTGAGTCTTTGGTAGTGCTTGTTTGTACATTTTCTCCTATATGAACACACAAAGTTAAAGCCTTGTGTCCATTTATGTTGCTTTTTTGGGTATGGCATTGAACACAACTGTTATAGATGTTGGGATCCTATATCTAATCGTTTTCATGTGTCTTGTTATATTACTTTTTGGAAACACAAGATGTTCTTCTCTCTTCATCCCTTCAAGTCATCGCCTCATGTTTCTTTCCTTAGTGGATTTATTTCCAAAAGATCCCACACCTCTCTCCACTTGTGAATCCTTGATGCATGTTTGGCCGAGTGATTTTGGGTTGTAGGGATTTGTGTGGTTAAGTGTATGGAAATTGTATGTATGGGCATGATTGTGCATGATTGTGGAAGGATGAAATGCAAATGTAGGAATATAAAATGATTGACACTAAGGTATAAATAAAGGATGCGTCACCAACCAAGGATGAAGATCAGGATAGATGAAGTTCATCACCAAGGCTTAAAAGACAAACCACCTACCAAGGATAAAGGACTTCGGGATAGGAGAAACTCACCACAAAAGCCTAAAGGAAAATCCACCGGTTAAGGATAAAGGGCTTCTTGGCTCACTACCAAGGAGTAATCCACTCTCCAAGGATGAAGAGACCAAAATTAGACTTATTTACTCTCCAATGATATTCGCTCACACAGAGGAAAATCTCATGTATTTTCATTCATCAAATCTTGTCTACATTACAATGGAGGGATTTCTTCTATTTATAGGAGGAATTCATCTTATGAAATAGAAAAGTAATAAATAGATATGGGAACTAGCCTAACATTAAAGACCTAGGAACTCAAAATTGACTCTTGAAACTTTACAAACAATAAAGACTCTTAGGAAAATAACAAATGAATTTATTTAGAATGGCCTCCTATTGATATGTTGTTGAGAAACTTCAAGATCAACAACTACTAAAGTGTACCGAGAAATTGGCGATTAATAAATCATATTGATAACATCGGTAAGAATGGTTCAGTACCGTTTTAGTTGAAAATTTTGATCTCAACCCATTGAAGCATATGTTATGTCCAAATTTTATCTTGGCTTTAATGAGAAATGATGGTGCTGAGTGGGTTGATGGAGCTAAATCAGATGCTCCCGCATCAATCTTCTTCTCCAGAACTGCCTCATCCTCCTTATCTCTTAATCTTGATGCAAGTTTTACAAATGATACCACCTCAGCAGCTTTTGACATGCTCGCTCCATCCATGGATTCCCCACTAGCTGACACTCCATCATCCTCTATCCATCGCTCCATTAGAGTAAGTCAATATTTGGTTCAACGTCGTAATTACCATTGCTTCTCTTTTTAAACTGCACACATATAGAAAAGCCAGCATTAATCTTCTTTGGCAACAAGCAATGCATATTGGCTATAGGCCTTAGATAAATCTCATACATCGCATTTGGTTGATTTGCCTCCCAATAAGTCCATTGTAGGTTGTCAATGAGTATATAAGATTAAAATAAAGGCAGATGGCACTATGGATTGTTAAAAAGCTCGATTAGTGGAAAAAGGCTTTATTCAGGAACATGAAGTTGACTATTAAAAGACTTTTTCTCCTGTTGCACACCTTATTACTGTCCAGAATCTACTTGCTATTGTGGCAATTAGGCGCTAGTCTCTATTCTAGATGGCCATTAAAACTGCATTCTTGAATGGCGATCTTACTAAATTAGTTTATATGGTGCCTCCTTCTGGAAATACTCATTCTTCTAACAAAGTGTGTTGATTACGAAAAGCATTATATGGTCTAAAATAGGTTCCTCATGCATGGTATTCCAAATTTAACTCTACCATGGAATTTCTAGGCTTCAAGTTTAGTCCCTATGATCATGCTCTTTTTGTTCGACACATGTTTTATGGTTATATATGCTACTCTTATATGTGGACAACATGGTTATTACCGGCGATGATCATATTGGCATTTCGAAGCCTAATTGATATCTCAATTAATAGTTTGAAATGAAAGATCTGGGGCTACTTAGCCACATTTTAGACTTGAAGGTTCATTCGGATTCCTCTGGTTATTATCTATCATAAGCCAAGTATATCATTGATCTTATCTCTTGAGTTGGACTCACTAACAACAAGATTGCTACAACTCCTATTGAGATCAATGCTAAATTTGATGCCAAAGATGGGGCTCCTCTTTCAAATCCTACGCTCTATCAGCAGCTTGTTGGCAATTTTAAATATCTCACCTACTCAACTTGACTTTGCCTATGTTCTGTGAAACAAATGGAGATATAAGACTCATTTCTTGAAAGAATAACTGGTCATAAAAGGTTCATCCCCCTTTTAATAGGTCGGGAATGGATTGAGATAAATCAAATATCATTTTCAATCATTTCATGACTAATATTATAAAATTAAGAAAAACCAAATTGGAGTTTCGTTTGCCATGATCAAATCTACTTTTTATCACACGATTTTCTTCAAAAAAAAAAATATTTTATGTAATCTTAATGACTAATTGTGATATGATTGTCATCCATAAATCTCATAATCGTTTATGTAATTGTACATTGACATCACTACCTCTATCGATTAAATTATTAACTAATCAACCATCTCAAGTCAAATATCAAACGGTAAAAGAAATCTTGCTATAAAATCGAAATAATTCGTTTTAATGTTTCTATTTTATAATCTCTTAAATCTCTCTTCTCTCTCTCTCTCTCTCTCTTCAAACTCCTTGTCCTACGAGCTCAAACTCAAACATCACATTTGCATTATAAACTTCAAAGGAGAATGACATAAATAAATCTTAAACTTTAGTCAAAATACAATATAATCTTTAAATTTTTAATCCCTTCAATGTGGTCATTGAATATTATCTCAATATACAATGTAAATAGTGAACTTTTATTTATTTAACGTGGTGCTTAAAACATTGAATATTTTTATATAGTTGAGAGACTAAATTGAATATGCACCATAGGTTCAAGATTTACACTGAACAAATTAAAAGCTTATAAATCATAATGTGCATTGCAGAGTTTTTAAAATTATTTGTGTCATTATCTCAAATTTCAAATATAGAATATCCTGAAATTTTTTTATTCGATGACTTGACAGGTGCCCTAAACAAAATTCTCGAGAAAAGGGAGGGAAAGAAGAAAAGAGCGAGCAAAAATCGGCTGGAATTAGGCGCGCTGTTCCGGCAACACGACATTCGATTTTCATCGACTCGTTTCGAATTGCAAAAGATAAATCCACATCGGCCGCCGCCGCCGCCGCCCCCGCCACCGCGACCCCCACTCCACATTGCTTCCTCCGCACTCGACAGTGGACCCGCACTGCCAGCGGTTTTCCGTGACAGCGAATCCTTCCGCTATCCACACGTTTCTCTTTTGGTTCTTTCCCAATGAATGCTCTTTACTCTTCCTTCCCCTCCCCTCCTCTCTCTCTCTCTCTCTCTCTCACCCATCTCTCTGCAAGCACCTTCGACCACTTTTCTCGAAATGAAGCTGCAGGGCTATTCGGCCGCCGAGATCATCGCGGCCAACGAGGACCTCATCTCCGAGATCCTCCTCCTCCTCCCCGCCCGCTCCCTCCTCCGCTTCAAGCGCGTCTCCAAGCTCTGGCTCTCCATCATCTCCGGCCCCCGCTTCTCCCGCCGCCACGCCCGCCTCCACGCCGGCTCCGGGGCCTCCGGCGTCGTGCTCCGCCGCTCCCCCTCGGACCACCAGTTCTTGCCGCTGGGCGGGGGCGACGGCGATTCTCCTCTATCTGGGTTCCCGTTCAAGTGCCTCGATTTCGCCCCCGACCCCGCGGGCCTGAAGATCCTGCAGTCCTGCGGCGGGCTGCTCCTGTGCTGCAGCTTCCGCAAGATCGGGTGTCGGCGTAATTACTACGTCTTTAATCCGACGACGAGGCAGTTCGCCATGCTTCCCCAGCTCGGAGGTGCTTCCTCCTGCGCGACTCCTGTTTATGGAGTGAGTTTGGCCTTCGACCCTTCTAAATCGTCCCACTACGACGTCGTTTGCGTTCGAAGCACCGTTGAATCCGCGTACTATTATCAAATTGAGATTTACTCGTCTCGAGACCGCGGATGGAGGCTTTCTGGGTCTCCTTTTGTCGCTCCGTTCGATATGGTGTTCGACAATGGCGTCTTTTGGAATGGTGGGGTTCACTGGATTAGCCCAACGGGGGCTTCCCTGTGTTTCGATGTCAAGAAAGAGCAGTTTCGGACGATGCCAAGGCTTCCCATTTCAGAGAATCGGGGGTGTAGGAGGTTCAGGTATTTTGGGGAGTCTCATGGGCATTTGCATTTTTTTGAGATTTATGGGTCACGGACTGCTCAATTTAAGATTTTTGAGTTGGAAAAGGATTATTCGGGGTGGTTTGTTAAATACCATGTGGAGCTTGATTCTATCGTGAGTGCTTTCCCGGAGGTGGTGCGCAATCACATGGATCTGGACTATATGAATTACTATGCCTTCGTTATGCTTCATCTGGTCAGAGAAGGGAACAACGGGGAGTCATCGCTGTTAGTTCATTTGCCAGGTAAAATCTTGACATATAATGTTGGTGACAAGACTTTCAGGAAGCTTTATGAGATACCGGCGGATCAATCTAAAGGGTATGGCTCATTACAATATGGGTGGCTTGATGCTTATGAATTTATCGAGACATTAGCTCCCGTTTGATGCAAATCGCTTTCCTTGTCGATATTTCTGATATTGTAAATCTGCAAGTTTCCTTTCCATGCTTCAACGTAATGTAATATATGTGGCTTGAAGCCTGCTAGTGCCTCCGGTGATGATGGTATTTTCTTCTCTCCCGTTGATGGCCATGATATATGTAAAGCAATGTTTTTTATTTGCGAGAAAGAGGTATGTCTAGGATGACCCATTTGGAAGGATTTTTCTATGTACATTGTCTACAATCTATTGATAAATCCTAATTGGTACTCTGTACTGCATGTTGTATATATCAGTGATGTTTGAGAGTTAAGGTACGTTCTGCTTTCTCCATCTAGATGAGGGCCAAGGTATATATGGAGTTTCTCTCGATTTGCTGTTATGACAAACTCACTTGATCATAACCTTTGCGGGGTCTCTATTTCATTTTACTTTCTTCTTCTCGGGGAGTGATAAGGATGGCATCTAAGTTCCCAATCCTTTCAAGAAAATCCCTCACGTAGGGCTGCTGAAACAAGTGAATGCACGAGACTTATATATTTGTGCCGAAGCATCTCAATAAGATGATATCATTATTTGTTCCTCTTTTCGCTCCTGGAGTTGATTTGTTTTTTCTGCTTTTTCATGCACAGAATGCTCTTCTTGAGTAGTTGTTTTGACTGTAAGATGACTGGCAGTGAAGTTTCTTGTGTTCTGATCTTTGGGTACATCTTGACTTCCTGAGTAATAATTATTTGATGACGATTGAGTGATGAAGCCAGGAAGGGGCAAAGAACCGCAGAACATAATTTAAAATGTCCTATTTTGGTGGTTAATAGCACAAAATCTGAGAGAGTAAGGTGTGGTTCTTTTGCAATATTCAAAGTGAAAAGTTAGTGCATATAAGTGGCATATAAGTGTCAATTACAGTAATGTTCTGTATATGTATAATGTCTGCATAGATACTGAAGCTTGAGGTGTTTTTACTCTATATTGTCTCAGACCTTATGCTTTTCCACTTTTGAAATATTAATGTTCTGGATTCAGTGGTTCCTCTTCTAAAACCAGTAATGATGTAAGCTCTGCTATGTATGGGCTGCCGTAGCAGATCTTTTTCATTAAAATGGATGAGCCCTAAATATCTTTTCTACTTATGGTTAGTTCACCTGTCTTCACTTGGCTTTTGAGTTTCCCTTTTCTGTGAGATGCATTACTTGTTTTGATATGAAACTTCTGAAGCATATTATATTGACTATTTACTCTATAGATGTCATTGGACAAACTTAATGTAGGTATGATGCCTAAGGATCAGATCTGGAAATTGTCTGAATTTCACTTCAAGAGATATAACCCATTCCTGTTTTTCTGCATTAGCATCCGTTTGTCAGGGAGGTCCCTTTGTGATGTAGGATTGCCTTTCCACTTTATCCTTACTTTGAGGGCATCTAAAAGACCGGGAAGGGCTTCTTTTTGCTGATGAGTCCTACCATTGGTGATACGAAATGTTTGACTTTTCTTGTGTTCATCGTCAAGTTCGTGATCACTGTAGGTTTGGCTTGCTTGAATTCGATGTTATCTCAGCTATAATCATGTTATTGGCTTTTGAACGTATATCAATGGCCTACATTGTCCTCCATCTGTTTTGTCTTGTCAGCAAGGCTGACTTGACTTGAGTTTGTGAAATTTCTTTACCGAGACCTTTTTTCTCAGAGTGCCTACCTGAGATGATGATTTGGCCATGAAAGTCAAGAACACCCAGTGCCTTTTAGTGCAGATGCATTATGGATTTCTTAAGCTTCCTAAAGTCGGATAGATGAACACTTCTTAACAGTGTAGTATCCTATTGTTATATGTATGGCTATGTATATCTGTATGCCAAGTCTCTTTTATGTTCTAGATGCTTATGGTAATAATTCCCAAAGTGGAAATTACACTTCTTTTACATGGTTGCTCTTTTGAAGGTAAGTAACATTAACTTCAGTTAGCTTCTTGTTTTCAATAGAAATTAGGGTAGGTTTTTTTGCATATCAAATTGCTGGTTGTGTTGGCCGGCATTTTGAAAATAAAAGTGGAAAATTTCCTTTCCTACTACTTACCCTTTTTGTACAGAAAAAGAAAGTGTATATCACAATACTGGATCTCTCCTTTTCTTTTTTTGGAGTCGGTATATCCTTGGCACTCTGGCTCTATGCATGTGTCTGTCTACATGCAGGCGGTTTTTTGGCTTTGTGTGTTAAAATTACCAGCAAATCCTATCATGTATGTGATAATGGGTTCACGATCTCTATTGCTGGTTTGGCTTGCAAATTTGCAATGACCTCAATCGAAGAAATTGGTGTGACTTCATATATCCAGTTTCAGGATTAAGTGAAGTCAGTCTGGTTCTGGGAATGGATATTCAGATGGCTTTGTTTCTGATAGTGCACCACAACTTCTCATAATTTAGGTTTTGGGACTCCTGTTGCATATTGAAGTTGCAAAACTAGGAAGTTGCATCTGTTCCTCCTGGTAGAGTCAACAGCAATGCCAGAAATGGTTTTTTACAGTAGCATGGAACTTTCTTTTTCAAGTGCTGCATATGTTATGTGCTCCATTTCTTCAGCTTACTTAGCCTCATGTTGCGGCAAAGAAACCAAAAATCAATCCCAACAATTGCTTGCCAGATCATTCATCATAGAGGTTTATTTTCCTTTAATAGATGAAAGGAGCTACATTCATCCTGTTAGAACATGGTCCATGAGAAAAGCGTGATCACTAATGCTGTTGAACAAAAACTGTCTCCTTAGCTTAACATTACTTTTACACGGGGTAGTAAGCCATCCATCTATCCACCAGTTGAAAACACTCCTTGACCTTGTATTCTGCTGCGAAATGTCCTGCTCCCTGTATTATACACCCCGAGAAGTCAAGTTTATGTTTGAATGCTTCATGTGTTTTCAGTTAGGATATATGACACAAGAAGATTTGAGTGAGGGGGTTTTTTATTCTTGCCTTGACTGTGACAAACGTCAAGCTATAATCATCCTTAATGTACTTCTTGGCATACCTGCAAAGGAAATGTGCCGAAAAGTGGCCCAATTATTTGGTTACTTTGAGAGTATGCTTGTTTATTTTGATATTCTTATGTATGGTGGCATGTAGTGCTCGCGCGTGCGAACGTAAGCTCATTTAATTTCTTACTCTCCTCTTCCCAATTGAGAAAGAAACTGAAGATAAAGCTGAAGGACGTACCCTGCTGTCTGGCCATCCACAGACCACACTCTCCAGCTCTCATCTAAAGTCAGATTCAGAGCGTTTATCCACGCTTGAGTACCAATGTGCGGAATTGACATATCATGATCCCCACTGCACCAGAAAGACAAATTAATACACGCAGTGAAGTGAAGAAGAAATAGAGGGAATTGAAATCTGAAGGCGTTCTCGTCGATGACCCGTGGAAAAATGCCATTCATTACCTGAAGATGAGACCCCGTATGTTTCCTTTGGTGAGGTTCTTGTGATAATCAACGACGCTGCTGATGACCTTGGTGTAAGCTAACGTGCTGTTGCAGTATGGCCAGTAGGTCTTCGTCCCCTGCTCGGAAACAGGGACATTGAATGAACTATTGTATTGCTGAGAATCAGTGCATCATGCATGTGCGAAGTTGTGTGGATGCATGTTTGTTAACGAGAAAGCAGCTTATGTATCTTCTTGTCGATGATGGAAAGGAGCACAGAGAGGGAGAGAGAGAGAGAGAAAGAGAGAGAGAGAGAGAGAGATGTACCGGTCGGACTTGAAGTGCTTCTTGGACGCTTTTAAGGTTCGCCCAGATATAGCAGACCATGTGGTTGTAGTTCTGATCATCAAAAAAGGAGATCAAAAGAAGAAGCTAGCCCAGCAATGCCCCCAGCAAAGAGAAATGATCCTGACTCATTGTAAGGGAACGTACTCGTATAAATCCTAGACTGATCTGATGTATCTAGCGAGGTCTTGCTAATTTATGTTCGGAACTAACTTATTTTTCGTCGTAGAAACAAGAAATGAAAGAGAGGGAGGGACATACACGGCACCAGAGCGCAGGACCTTTGAGGGGGTCGTCCGTGGATGCGGCTGTGGCGTTTTCCTGGAGATATCTTCGAACGGAAGCGTCATCTTGTGGATCGGGCAGGGCGTTGCTGCAATCCGGCTCCAGAATGTGGACCGTCAGGACTTTGGAGGTGAGCTGCAAAAGTCACAAGGTCCACCAGAGTTTTTGGTAAATCGCAGAGTTTCCTCCATTCGCATAAAAGTTTTACATCCCCCCAAAATCCCGCTCGTGTTTTGTACTGCGGATCCGATCGCTCCGCTGATCAGAGAGTTAGCCTGACCGGATTGGCATCTCAATAACACCAATCTGAAGGCTTAAAATTAAATGTCCTTCATGCAGGGTAATAGAAATTGTGAATTTTTCGGGTAAGATAGGCATGCACAGCCTAGGTGCGAGACCGAGATTAAAATCCCGACACCGCAAACAAGAGTTGAAAGAAGTGCATACATGGGCATAAACATGTCATTAGTTTCTTAATCTTCTTTTAAAGGTTTGAGCAATACCTCGTTGATGGCATTCAGATCAACGACGCATTGAAGATTATCATCGCCAACATTCACATAGTCGCCATCGCAGTTTGTTTTGGCCGCCTGGATCATGACATTGAGCACCCAATCAGTATCAACTTTAGCGAAAAGGGATCATCCATGTGCCCTGATCAACACAAGTGCAAGATTAACCTCATCGATGAGCAGTGGTGAAACCATATGTTTTTTACCTCGTAAAGCTGGTCTGAAATGAGCGCCATTCGATTGCCATACTCAATTCTTGAGTTATCGTCTATGAATGCATCCGTCACGGGGTTGCTCATCAGGAAACCCTATTGATTCACCACCACAAAGATGGAGTTAGCTTTCATTAAGATTTTAACATTAAGTAAGCAAAGCAGCCAGTCAACTTTTTAGGGACTGAAAGGAAGCTGGCAAAGATTCAAAACCTTCACGTTGATCGTTGGCTCGTTCCCAGCTTCATTTCCTATATAACATAGACGAAGCAAAAAGTCAATACCGGGAGTGTAGATTTCTACTAGTTAAGAACTGGGGAAATTGCATTTTTACACTCAATAAATTGCCAAAAGAAGATGATTTACTCCTAAACTCTCTACATTAACTTACTCTTTCTGTCAGCACACTATTTTCAAGTGCCAACAAGCGTTCCAGCATAAGTGGAAGAGTGTGATTTCATGTGATTAGACTAAGTGGCCAATCCAACTAAAGAGGAAATAATGCTCATCTCGTATGCAAAACATGATGAAAGAGTAATTTTACCTATTTAGATAACGGGTTAATGCCATTAATGGTGTTTGTACTTTTACTCTAAAACCAAAACCGTGTACTTTTTTTTTTTTTGTAACTTATTCAAAATTGTCCCTCTACTTTTTAGATTGTCCCAACATTAGTCCTATTATTGTACTTGTTCTATTGCAAGTGAATTTTTGCTGACGTGGACAATCGGATTATTGAGTTGGACGTTGGAGTATACATGTCCTCTTGCGATTCACCAAATTTTTATAGGTGGCGTGTAAAAGGCGCCATATTAGCTACCATAAAAATTTAAAAAGCAGACCCTGCGGCCGGGGGGTTGTGGGGGAGGGGCCCTGTAGCATGGCTGCTTGACCTTCATGCTTGTGGCAAGCAGTCACGGCAGTTCGAAGCTTCTGAACTTCTTCAAGCTCATAGCCATGGTCATTCAAGCTTCGTCGAGCCTGGCTACGGACACTCAAGTTTCGTCAAGCTTGCAAATATGGCTACTGGAGGTTCTAAGCTCCTTTGGGCTCATGGCCATGGCCACTCGAGTTTTATCGAGCTCAACCATGGCTTCTGAGTATTCACGAATTAGAGGTTATGCACTATTGAGTGTTCCGGATCTTACAAGTCTCGGTCCCTATGTAACGTCAGCAAATTCCCATCACTGGAATAATTCATGAGTAACTAGTAACGCTTTTTAAAAAGTGAATTGACGATTTTAAACTTAAAAAAAGATATAGAATGACAATTTTGATTTTCGAATGAAAACATAGGGACTATCAATGACATTAAATAATCGATGACTTACCGTCCACTATCGTGTCAACGATCATAGGAACAGCCATTCCGGAATAAGAGGTGCCACCGATGTAGATCTGGTTCTCCAAAAATTGCGTATGATTTACCAACCACTGTGCCATACCAAACCAAGGACAAATTTTTTATTAAAAAAAATATTTTCCCACATCAGAAAATCTCCATAAAACGACAGATACTAACATATATATATATATATATATATATAAAAAGAGGAAATGAAACCCAACCTTTCGCAAGAATTCATAGCTTTGCGCCACAAAAGAGTAGTCATCCACGTTGTAGCCGTCGGTGGTGGTCGAGTAAGAGAACCCCGTCCCCACAGGTGCGTCCAAGAATATGATGTTCATGCCCTAGAAGAAAGACAGGAACAACAGCAATTACAAGTGGCGGCAGCAGCAACGACATTAACTTTAGGAACTTGATCAATGTCCCGATCACAAGGTTATGGAATTGCATATGAGTGATGTCCATAATTTGTGACCCCGCCGATCACAGGATTCATCAGAGGGAACTTCTTTCGACAAGGGATGGGTGCAGTTCGCTTTACGTGTAGGAAATCAATGATGGGTCAAGGAAGTTGAGGGTTTTTTGCACACCTGGGTCCATGAATATGGATTGGGATGGAGAGAGGGTAAGCTACCATTGTAACCACTTGTCTGAAAATTTAGTGGACCTGCGAAATGTAGAGGAGAAGAAGATCATAAGAAAAGTTGAAGCTGGAGTTTTGGTCACAAAAAAAAAGGATTCTCATTTGATTAAGTAACTGAAAACAAGTGCATTGTTGAAACATCAAAACAAAGCAAGGCCCAATGGAATGGAGGGTAGAAAATCCAGTTGGGATGGAGACCCTAATCAAGTGATCATCATCATGGGCTTTAGCAGCCCAATGTGCTATCTGATCATTGGTTATATTTATTTGGGCACATCACATAATACATAATTAGTATAATAATTAATCATAATGATAGGCAAGATATAAATAAAGTAAATAATTGATGTAGCTTATAATATAATAGGGTTAATACTACGAAAATCTTAAACTGGTATATGTATGACAAATTTATCAAAAATTAATTTTTTGACCATAAAAACTTTAAAATTGATACATTTGTGACGTATTTATTTTTTATTAGTTTCGTTAAATTAAATTAATACCACAAAAAATAATAAAATTAGTACACACATGTCATTCAACTCAGCAATTCAATGGTTAAATAGAAATTAATAGAAAGTGAATTTGTTACAAGTGTACTAATTTCGGATCTTTTATGATAAAAAAATTCGTTTTGGGGTAAATGTTTTATATATGTATTAATTTAGGGTTTTTTCGTGGTATTAGCCCAATATAAGAGTTTAGTAGTATCGAGCATTACTATTTTTTGGTAGGAAAGGGAAGGCCTTAGTTGACTGGAATTCAGTTTTTCTAATTTTTAAAATTTTTTATTGGGTTAATTTGTATTAGTTTAACAGACAATACTTTTCTTGATCTAATGAAACTTCCTACATTTTTCACTGTTGATATTACTTAGTTACTTGTTAAAATAAAACTACCCATACCAACAATGATACATGTACGATTACTCATCTTACTATCGCATTAAACTTATATCCATTATTGAAATGAAACTAACCCACAGCCTGGATCAGAGGTGATTGATAGGCAGGCCCGTGCCGGACTTTTAGGTCAAGCTCGATTGGTTACCCAAATCCATCCATAATATAAAAGCTTTTGTAAAACATTCTCGGACCTAACCAGACCACGCCTCTTTATAACTAAAATAGCTTTGCTCAAGCCCATCGAGAGCCAGTAATCGGTCCTACCCATATAATGCACTAAGGATTTCTCTTTTTCGGAAGCTATTAGGCTCACAGCTTCTCTCGCCAACAAGAAAAATAGTTCCGACAACTTTAAATCCGTTTGGAATGGCAAAATTTTCTCTACTTCTCTACCAACCTTTCAACCATGTCTAGGTTGTTGTCCGAGAAAAGATAGTGTTGCCTGAATTCTAATGGTTTCTTCCTTAAGCACAACCAAGTTACATGGTCAAGTAGAAATAATATAAACAGAGTTTTCTCGCAAAAATACTAATATCTGCATCGAGCATCAAGTCAAGTTACGTTAAAATCATCAAATCCAATTGAATTCCATGCACCACTGTGATTTAGATGGATTTAAATTCATATGTTGGGTGAACGCCATATGTTTATCAAATGGGAAGGATCGAGCAAATATATCAATGACGTGTTTAGCAGTATACAAATTAATAGTACACTTGCCTGAGTGCACACATCCAATTACAAACGAATCATTAAACTTCTTATTGGGCATTGCAACAAATGGAGCCACACCCATAAGGAAAACGAAAACTTAAAGGAGAGAATCCTGCCTTACCGTATGAATGTACATTAATTTACATTAATGCTCCATTTACTTCGACAAAAATAAAGGATTCAAAAAACATTTTTCTAAAAAAAAATAACTTATATCCTTAGAAATAATTGATTAATGAAAAATATATGTCAACAACAATTTATATCTAAACATTTTTGTGGATGATGAAAATTTATTTTTTATTAGTTTCCGTCAAATTGGATTAATATCACTAAAAATCATAATCAGTACAGCTAAGGGCAAAACCCTAAATTGATATACCTGTTAACCGTTACGTGGCATCTAATTTAGCAATTTAACAATAAAAATTTAATAGAAATTAACGAATGATAAATTTATGACAGGTGTACTGATTCTAGGTTTTAGTTTAGAATTAATTTATCATAAATATACTAATTTTCCTTTTTGTGGTATTAACCGTTTACTCAATGCAGTATTTCGAAGACGAGTATTGAATTGCGAGAACAATTTCGAGTATGGTTCGATTGGAGAGGGAGGGAGGAATAGAGTACCATTTTGGAAGAAGAAGCCGGCCAGGCTAGAGCAGCCAGGGCCACCGTCGATCCAGAGAAGAAGAGGGTCTTGGGAAGGGCTCCGATCCGACTCCACGAAGTAGTAAAAGAGCTGCACTACCTCGTCCTCACCTACTCCCACGTACCTACACACGCTCATTGCCCACCGCAGCGAGCTCATCGTTTCACCATTCATGGAAAAAAAGAAAGAAGAGCGAAAACAAGAAGAAACCCACGATCCGCAGCTCACCCGGTTTCGAGCGTGAACGGGAGGTCGCCGGAGTACCCGGGCAGGTTCTTGACGATGACGGAGCAGGAGGCGAGAGAAGCCACCGTGGCAATGGCGGCGAGGAGAAACAGGACGAGCGAGGGAGGAAGAGATGGCATGGCCAGTCTGGAAGTGAGAACTAGTGGAGTGAGTGTGAGAGAGAGAGAGAGAGAGAGAGAGAGATGTGGAAACTGAAGATGCTGAAAGCGAAGTTCGCGAGGAAATAAATGGCGGATCGCGGCCTCTCGAAAGGAACGACTAAACTAGCGACGCAACCAACTACCTGAACAGAAACATCATCATCCAGCGGCAACGTCCAAGTTAGGTAGATGGGGATTTGCGAAGGCCTCGAACCTCCGTTCAACGATCGATCTCTTGTGTCAGTGGAGTCTCCGACCGATCTGTGTTCCTTCTTCTAACTTTTGTGCTGAGAATAGCAGGCGGGAGCTAATCTTCAGAAGCAGAAAAACAGAGCAGGGTCGCACGTGCTGCATTCAACCCGTTCTTGAATTCATCACGACAATAAATTGGATTAATTAATGAAATTTAGGTGGAGGGAATCGTATCTTGACAGGTTGACATAGGTTTTTTCAATCGATTCTTTGGCCTGCAATCGGCCGTTCTGTCTGATTTTTGGTTGTACCTTAGGGTTCCTTTTGCACATGAATGGATTAGGTGTGCTTAGAAAGTTTGATTGTGCAATGAAATGTGTAATTTTTGGGAATTTCTTATGTCTCATAACGGATTTTATTAAACTAGTCTTGCATCTAACGTGATGGGAAAAGTATTAAAAATATCATAAACCTATTATATTTGTACCAATTTAGTTCAAAATCTTTCAATTGGACCAATTAAATCATAACCTTTTATATTTATGTTAATTGGGTCACTATGATAAATTTTGACCAAAGATCATTGACATAGACACTGGTCATTTTACGTGACATAACTGATACTAACATAAACAATTTTTTTAAATTTTTTTATTACTTTCTTTGTTTTTTCCCTTTTTCTTTTCTTACTCTTCTTTTCTTTTCTTTTATTTCCTTCCTTCTTTTTTCCTAATTGTGGGTTGGCAAGAGCTAGCGAAAGGAAAGAAAAAAGATAAACAAACTATTAAAAAATTGAGAAAAAAATATGAAAAATTAAGTTGGCAATGTTACACATGACGACTAGCATTCGTGTCATTGATTTTTGGCCAAAATTGGCCTAACAGATCTAATTGGCACAAATTCAAAATATTTATAATTAAATTGATAAGATTGAAAGGTTTATAACTGAATTTGTATCAATACAATATGTTGACTTTTTTGATACTTTCCCAAATGTAACCCTTGGATAGAAAGAGACAAAAAGGTGTTGCTCGGATTTGCTTGCAAAAATGAAACCGGTTATTTACAAATTTGGTTGTCTCGCAATTTGCGAACATCAAAGAAAAGTGACGTGCGCAAATTGATCAAACTTACTTTCAATCGAGGACAATCAAGACAATGAAGGAAAATTACTTACTCATAGAAATTCACGGATTGTAAAGGAAAATTTGGCTCCGTTGTGTGTTTTACTAACGATAGGAGATAAAGAAGTTTCACTATTATCTTAAGTATATCACTTATTTTGTGGAAAATTACGAGCCTTAGGCCAAAAGACCTCGTCCCAAGCAAAGTTATGAATGGTTATTGAACAGGTAAATTACTAATAGTAATTATCACAAATGCCAAAAGAAAGCTATGATAAATTAAATAGTTAGCAAACAAAAATAGAAGTTCGTAAATTTTGTTTCTAAAGTGGTAAACTACTTTGTATGTTAAATACCCAATGAAACTCGTTAGTAGTATATTTTATCATTGTACCGTGAACTTTTAATGAGAGTCATAAGCTTTTCTTTTCTTTGGTTTCATAAAATAATCTTTAATTCCGTAAATTGCGATTTTGTCTATAAACTAGTAATATTCCTTATCGTATCGTAAACAATAAGTAATGTACGTAATTCTTCAGTTTGGTCCATAAGATAACTTTGGACTTCATAAATTACCTTCTTGATCCTTCAGTGGTAAAAATTTCTAATTGTACCGTCCTTAACTAATGTAGTTCGTAAATTTTTCTTTCAACTTCATAAGATAACTTTTCATTACATAAAGTACCATTTTAGTGCTAAAGTAGTAAGAATTTATCCTATTATAAAAATCAAGTTACTTGTGGAAGTCTATTAAGTTACGTGCGAAAGTCTTTCTTTCGGTTCTTAAGAAAAGATTCATTTTCGTAAATTAACTTTTTCTCCTAAAATAGTAGAATTCTTCATCGTATCTTTGATAAAACTAATTACATTCATAAGTTTTTTTCTTTCAGTGCATAAATTAATTTTTTTTCTTTAATTGCTGCCAATATGTTCCTTAAGTGGTAATATTTCTCATCTTGTTGTAGGTAATGTTTTGAACGGAGCTTTCAATTTCGTCAAGAAATTTTCTTGTCCTTGTCCATACTACGCCTTTCTGGTTCGTATTAAACCTCTCTCTTGCTTAAGTTACCTTTCCTTATATAATACCATATTTATCATATCATAAACCATAATTATCGTTAAAAAAAAAACCAGTTTATCTATCAATTTGCCCTTTGAAAACTTGTTGCCTTTCCTTTTAGTTACGATATAAATTATTTTTAGTAAGTTACTATTACAGTTTCTTTGTCAAAAGATACTACTACATTGACAATCATGAATTACGATTGTCGTTCATAAATTACAATCAGTAATTGAAGCAGTAGGTTTCCAGTTGCAATGTTTAGCAACATGAAGTAAAAATCACTACCGCTCTTTAATGGTCCATTTGTTTGAAAGAGAACTATTTGTGGAAAATTGTTTATCAACTATCCAATATTTGGATGATGGAAAATGCTTTCTATAGACTAAAAACAAGCTTAGATAATGAGAAAATGACTTCCCCTATCACAAAAAATAAAATCACTTTTCATAAATCATCAAATAAATGAAAATTAACTATTTTTGTTAAAAGTGATTTTCATGAATAACATTTTCCTTTATCATGAGATTTTTAGTGAAATAAACACACCATAACATTAATTTCCAGATCCAATTATAGTGATTAATCAAAAGGGAAACTTAAAGGAAGACCATGTTTGTGATTCCATCATTTCACTAAAAATTGGAAAATAAGAGCCAAAAGATCAAAGAGGGTAATTTTGCTTTATATTTAACATCTAAAAGTCAGCTTTGATTAAAAACAGTTGGGTTAATGGACATAGCTCATGGATTGGGGGATTGAAGCGAGGTCAGTGCTTCAATCCCCAACAACAGAAATATGAGGTTGGGTGATCAAGGATTGCAACTTTCAAAAGGATCATGGCTGTAGAAGACCTCGAGCTAGTTGCATCCAACAATAATCAATTTGTTCACAGTACAATCCAAAAGAGGGTTGTAAAACTTGTGCTCCAACGTTTTACATGGCTAACTTAGCAGCATCCGAACAGTACCAAATTAAACAAGCATCTACTAAAATGGCAACTATAAGCGTCCAATTCTTAGCTCAGGAGCTTTTGAAGGTTAAATTCTGTTCATACGCCATCGACATTTACATGTACCATAGTGAATAAGCATCTTAAAAGTAACACTGATATAGAATATAATGAACATAACTCAACCATCACGATGAAATGCACAGCATTCAAGATCATTCAAGATTGCAATAACTCTTGAAAAGAGCGGGCACCCCACCAGCAAAATTGCATCAGACTGGGAATACAAGTCAGAACCATTTATAGGACTGAAGTAGTGACCATGAATATGCAAAATGAATTATCGGATCAAGTTGATATGTTTCACTGTCTCTGCTCAGAATATTGTTACAACAAGATGAACAAACATTGCTGGTTGAAGCGTCGACAAATTGTAAAACTCGTATGTTCTTCTATTCTCCTATCATCTAGGTACGTGTTGATCGCATCTCTTCATCTTTGGGTACACAAATCTAGGTATATGCTAATTGCATCTCTCATCTTTAGTAACAATAGGCATCCTGAAAATGGTTAAGGTTGGCAGGTGTGGACAACTGAACTAACCACCGAAATCGACAATCCAAGCTAATCGCCTGCTACATACTTCTTCTCTGCATAATATTTCCTCTCACTCTCTGCCTTCTTCGCATTGCGCTTCTAGAAAAGACAGGTCGACTACATTAGTACTCTAAAAGATTAAACACGAAAATATGTGAAAAGAACAGAGCAGTAAAGCACCAGCTATGGTTACATTGTATTTACCCAATTTCATTGACTAGCTCCTGAATATAGTGACTTGCCCTATATGCAATAGCTATAACCCTCTTAAGAAGTTTAGGTGCCAGTCGGTGATAGAATGATTATCTGTTCACAATCCTAAGACTGCTCTTGCCAAATTAATATCCTGTGGCAGGAGTCCCTACTCTACAAGATAATTTCACCTTAAGTAGACAGAATTTCTTTTTCCTGGTTACATATAGGGACAGAAAGGGGGACAAAATTTGGAAAGGCAGGGATATCGAGCACAATATCTACAAAAACAGTGGAGCCAAGAGTGATTGAACATTGCACATATACACTGCATGCAAAGAGAACGAGAAGATTGGAGAGCATACCATATAAGCCTCATGATTAGCAACAATTCTTTGGGCTATCGAAGAAGTGGTTATGTTATTTGAGCTCTCAAGCAACCGAAAAATTCCCATGGACTTAGGGACAGCATGTGGATCAATTCCAACCTGCATGATGCAAGACAAGTTCGCTTCGATAATGGATCTAATGTATAGATTGGAAGAAAAGGGGACAAACCAACTTACCGGAGCCAAAGGATTGGACTCAGCAATTGTGCCATGCACAACCAAAGATATATTGAATGTTGTTATCTGATCAGGTCAAAAAATTAGTAGGGACATGAAACAAATGAAACATGAATCCTATTGTATTATCAATTAATAGTTCTCAACTTGCGTAATCATGGAAGATTGCTTTTTTCACTAACAAAAAAACTTAGCAACCATAAATATGTCATGTGAAATCCAGAGTCTTTTGCTTTAGGGTCTGACTGTCATTTTGGACTTGACATAACCCAGGTTCCAACTCAATGCAGAACAAACATCTTAGGCCATAATTCAAATGAAGAGTTACTTCTTTGAGAAAATATCTCCAAGTAGACTTCAGCATCAAATGATTCAAAAACTTACAACAGCTCCAATTATTTTGACATAGGAAAATATCAGGATTCTAAACCCTGCATTAATCTGAACTAGTAAACATAATAGATTCTTGTTCTCTACTCCAAAAGTATGTGCAATTTCGGTGTTCAGGACTGGTGGATTAATAACATTCAAAGAGGTATTAGTCATCACCAACAAAATCTATTAAGGTGTTCAAGACAGGCAGAGTAGAATTCAGAGAGGTTTCTGTCATCACCAACAAAAGCTATCAGCAGAGTCCACAATGGACGGCATAAAACAAAGATGTCAATGTCATTGCCAAAAAAAGCTATTTGTTATCGCAACATTGTCAATGCTAAAGTACGCATAGGATCCTCGATTTTAAAATCCACCTGACTAAAGCATCAACTTTTGCGACGCTTATATTTCTTTTACCCACTAAAAGTGGAGAGAACAAACTAGGAATGACTGAAAAAAATACAAAAAAAATATGCAATTAAAGGATAATCTAATGGAAATTGGGCCTTACATAGGAGAATATTTTACATACCATGTCCTTTGAAACCTCCCAAGGTGCACCAATGATGACTTCATCAACATAACGACAAGCTAGAACACTGAGACTGCGCTCATGCAAATGCATAATTGGATGGTGTTTCCCTCTGTGTTCACTGGATAAAAAATAGTGGAGCTTTTTAATTGACCCCCCCATATATCACTTATTGCAGAATGTACTAAATTGTAACGTTCCCCAAATAGCTAAAATTAAAAGAAATAAAGGCCACCGTTTGGGTGCTAATAGAATTAATGATAGCAAAAGTCAAGCATATGGTACCTCACAGTATAGTCAGTATGGAGACCAACTAAGAGGAAGTCCCCGAGTTGCCTGGCTCTCTTCAAGATCTGAGCAAGAACATATGAGATATAAATGACTTGGTTCCAAAAATAACAAAACATAATACGATTTACAAACTTCAATGCTGGTTGGAATCGCCGGATGATGATCTGACAGCATTCAGTGTTTAAATCCTAATTTTTCACCCTTGAATCTGATTTGATTTGCATAAATCATCATGACTGTTCTGCTTAAACGACAGTCGTGATCAACAAGGAAATTGCCCATAAATTACAAAAGGATAAAAGAATGTTTATCTTTTCTCATTTTTGGCGAAGAAAAAGAATGTTCAACTAACCACTTCCAGGTTGACCGAAATCATGAACTTTAAAGAGATTATTATATCAAGGCCAAAGTACCAGGTAAAACATATTTGACTAGTGACATTATATGGAACACCAAAGTTGATGCTTCGTCGTGTTCAGTTAATCCATATGTTTCAGTCAACTTCTATGGCATCACCATGATCAACAAAAAAGTGAAAAAATCATTGGCATGCACAAAAATAGCAGCAAAATTCAAAATTTAAACATCTTTATGAACACTCTTTCTAATATTGATATAAATAGACAAAACTACAAGATTCTGAGTTTGATTTCTGTCCTAAGATTAGCGTGCTAAGCAGAATAATTTGTTTAGGCTTACTTAAGGGGGGAACTGGCCAAGGTACTGCATTTATCGCAGAGTTGAATCCCACAGTAACTCTATATTGGAAGTGTTCTTGATACAATTTTTATTCCTTTTTTTTTTTTTTTCTTTTTTTTTTTTAAAGTAAGCAATTCCTTGCCGTAGTTGAGTCAAAATTTCAGTTGGCAATGGGGTTTAAACAACAACACTAAACAGGAGCACCAATATAAGCAAACATATAATCGGGAGAAACAAATTGCTTCAAAAAATAAGCATAACATTCCAAATTACCTCAACATGTCCAGCATGAAAGAGATCAAATGCACCATCAATGTACACAATATGAGCATTTGGACCAGGACCCTGAGGTATAAAAAATTCCAGCATCAAAGGATGGAAAGCAAATCTCATTATATGCTAGCTTCATAACCACCAGCATTGCAACAGAACTTTTGCAAGTTGAACTGAAAGAGAATTCTACCAATTAGATTGACAGTTAATGGGTTAAGCATTGATTTTAATGTAGGGTGGAACATTGACTATCAGAGACATCACATGCATTGCCAAGCTTGGGCAGAACAAGGAGGTGAAATAGACTTGGACAGTCATTAGGAGTTTTGCAGGACCAACATCATAAGGAGATAGAATAATCTGATTCACAGAGAAATGGCCCATACCTTTGCATTTGAAAATTGTACTATGCGGCCGGATGTTGGTAGAAATTGGGGAATGTGGGCATCCTCTGATATAGATTCACGGTGCTCTCCATTCAACGAAGAATCGTTGCGTTTTGTATCCTTCAAAAGTAAAAGAATCCTTCCTGCAAGTGAACAATTAGCTTGCATTAGAAAAGAGAGATAAGAACTAACAAGTACGAATTCTTAAACCAGCAAAGGGACAATGAGCAGAAGCAGAAGAGGATCATTTGAACAAAGAAAGAGTATCCAACTTATCTTTCTCTTGCCATAAACCTGCATGCAATGGTATTTTGTTGCTGCTATACAAGAGGGAAAGTGTTGCTGGCTGCTATACAATTCAAGATATTCAAAATGGTGCTCATCAATGCTCAACGTCCTCATCTTAAGAAGCTTTGCCTATGGCGAATATTAATTCACTCAAGGCCTCAACACTTATCCATTTCAAGGGTTTCAAATGTCCAATCTCCAACCTTCAGTGAGGCTTATCGCTCATGTGATGTTTTGAATAGATTCAAAGGATGCAGAAAATAGCATCATTTCCAACTCACTTTATCATGTATAGAGGACTATGTAGTGAATCTACAATCGAGGTTTGCCACCAGCAGCTACCAAAGTCTCTCCCGCATCTCTCTCTCTACCAACATTTTACTCTTATTTCCAGCATGAAAATAGCTGCAACTTGCTGAGTTGTACCATGACGGTGACAAATTATATGCAAAGGTACTCATGTACAAAAGCCAAAGAACCTAATTCTGCTCTCTAGCATTACCATTTGCTAAAATATTGCTCCTTATGCATTGAAATTTGAACATAAAATGAGTAACCATTGTTGAGAAACACCACGTATTTAATCTTAAATGAGCACTTCCTCTCAATAATTCTGGGAGAAAGATTAAGTGGATATAGTACCTACAATATCTGTGCTGGAGACACCTTCAGTGCGTTTGATTTGCTTGTACCGTCCAGCTTTCTTTGCCAAGGCATAAGCATCTGTTCCATCTGGGAGCAGGCAAGGATCATCGCCATGGATAACGTAGTCAATTTTATGCTCATTAAAAAGACTCTTCATAAACTGCTCTGTTATTGCATAAGGAGCATTTGGTATAACTTCATCCACCCACTTCAAGCCGCTAACAAGTGCAAGCCTAGAAACATCATGATTAGACAAGAATAATTTCATGGTAACAAGAGAATGAGCTCCATATACCAAACAGAGCAATCTGTTGACTTCGTGACACCTAATTATCTACAAGCATAAAGTATAGCCAATTGCACAACAGATATGTCCATGGAAGTATGTACATAGTTAATGCACCAGATGAAACTCTCAAATTGTAGATGTCCTTCAGGGCTATAGATTTTACTAATGGCCAATCGAGCACCTCCAGTGCTCCAAATTTTCTATTACATTTCAGGAATCATCGAAAGGGAGTAAAAGTTTCAGTAGAAAAACAAGAGTACGTGGGAAAATCTTGAAGAAGATAGAGGAGAAAGAAACACAGAAGAGGAAAATCTCACCATCTCAGCCTCCTATGTCACTAGTACCAAAAACTGGTTTGCTTTAATAATAGGTTTTTATATGAGTACAGGGGTGGCGAAGGTCAACCAGCGCTAGGGACCTCCATAAGGGTCCTATGTCCTCTACAGAATGTTCAGTTGCATCACCCACGACCCAAAGGTTGCAAGCCAGTCAGCACAATCCCACAGGAAGTCCTTCCACACGACATATGCCGCAACTAGGCAACACGAGTTGATCGGCAATTCGTTCACGATGTGAATCAAACTCATGACCTCGCGGAAGACAAGGAAACCCTTTCTATTGCTGGACCAACTACCCTGGTGGTAATAGGTTATCTACATTGAATCACCAAAAATTCAGAACAAAAACAATTGAGAAAACAGCCAATTAGGAACTCATGACCTCGTGGAAGACAAGGAAACCCTTTTACTGCTAGACCAACTATCCTGGTGGTAATAGGTCATCTACATTTGATCACCAAAAATTCAGAACAAAAACAATTGAGAAAACAGCCGATTACGAACTCATGACCTCAGGGAAAACAAGGAAACCCTTTTGCTGCTAGACCAACTACCCTGGTGGTAATAGGTTATCTACAGTTAATCACCAAAAATTCAACAGCCGATTAGGAACTCACGACCTCGTGGAGGACAAGGAAACCCTTTTACTGCTAGACCAACTACCCTGGTGGTAATAGGTTATCTACATTTAATCACCAAAAATTCAGAACAAAAACAATTGAGAAAACAGCCGATTAGGAACTCATGACCTCTGGGATGACAAGGAAACCCTTTTACTGCTAGACCAACTACCCTGGAGGTGATAGGTTATCTACATTTAATTACCAAAAATTCAACAGCCGATTAAGAACTCATGACCTCGTGGAAGACAAGGAAATCCTTTTACTACTAGACCAACTACCCTGGTGGTAATAGGTTATCTACATTTAATCACCAAAAATTCAGAGCAAAAACAATTGAGAAAACAGCCCATTAGGAACTCGTGACCTCGTGGAAGACAAGGAAACCCTTTCACTGCTAGACCAACTGCCCTGGTGGTAATAGGTTATCTAGATTTAATCACTAAAAATTCAGAACAAAAGCAATTGAAAAAACAGCTGATCTAATCCGAGTATATGGCATAGGAGTAAGGTGAACAACACAGGTTCAAGCAAGGTCAATAACTCTGAGTGAAGTACCTCTCTTCCATGGTTAGAACTGGGGGACCCTTGTTGGCTACGATCTCCTCGTCACTGACAACTCCCACCACCAATTCATCCCCCAAGGCCTTTGCTTGCCTCAAGGCATTAGCATGCCCATAATGCATCAGATCAAAGCATCCGTCCATGTAAACACGAACACGCTTCTTCCCACGCTTCTTCTTCTGGAAAATGCCCACATCTGACCACAAATGCGGCAACGATGGGACCCCAATGCCCCCAAAATAGCCTGTAGACAAGCCGAGTAAAGCCGCTGTCAGCATGAGCCCACCAAAAAGATGCGGGTGGTAATATAGTCCATCCCATATCCAGTTGTTCAGGCTTTCATGCTCCATCTGGGCTGATTCAGAACAACGACTCTTGTGGTGACTGAGAGGAGACACAAACCCTGAAAAAAGAAAACAAATTAAGAGTACATACATATGCTGGGAATTCAGATGCGCGTAACTCCCATACATATATGCAACGACAGACTCGTAAGGAAAATTGTCTTCCTTTTATAATTGAGGGATCGGATTTCCCAACTCCCCAGTGGTCGACAAAATCACAGAACACAAAATTCAAATCGAAGTCCACTACAACCCAGCTAGACCAAAGGGGTTATCATCAAACACAGACAAAACAAGGAATCTAGTTCAGAGACGCGTAGCGAAGCTCACAACCCACAACCCGAATTCGAAGAACACCCAACGGAGCGGACATTACCGAGCGAAAGCGCAGAGCAGAGGTCTATGAAACTATCGCAACGAACGACAGACAGACAGACAGAAAGACGAGGGACAACGAAAGCACGCACGGCACACAGCTAGGATCCGACAAGTCCCGTGAGAATGAACGGCGAGACACGGGAAATGCAACGCGCTAGAGGCCTCGGAAACATCGCCACCCTCACGAATCGGGATCTGTGGAAGATGGTGGTGGGGTAGCGTGTCAAAGATCGAATCCGTCTCACCTTTTCTCGCCGCTCTTTCCTTCCTTGTCGACGACCTTTCTCGCCTTATTCGCGTTTGTGTCTCTCTCTCTCTCTCTCTCTCTCTCCCCCTCTCTTTCTCCTCGAGAAAATCAAGAATCTCTTTCGCTTTTGAGAGAGAAATTTCTCCGTCTCTCTCCCCCCTCATGCAAGGAGGCAGATCCCTTCAAGGAAGGAAACGCCGGTTCCCGGGAATATTTTCCACTCATTTTCTTTCTTTTCCCACATCATCTTTATTTTATTTTATTTTATTTTATTCCATTCCCGAAGACCATATGGAGATACTTTAAATACACCAGCCTACCCCCGTGGACTTCTATTTTTTCGAGACAACTCATGTCTTTTGAACTTTTAATAATTGGTCTAATTTTTGAGATGTGCATAATAAAATTTCTAAAACGATAATTAATTTTTAGTTAGAAATTAATTTTTCAATTTATATTTTCAGATGAGTTTTTGAGTTAAACACATTTAATAATGACTCAAAATTTTATTTTTGAAATATAAATTCTTTTGACAACAAAATAAAATTTATATTTCTAGGAGGGCAACAACCGACAACAAGTGACTAGACGGATAGTTGACATTCAGTGTCCCACGGGTGATAGGTGAGCAGCGAACAGTAACAAGAATAAATGATAAAAAAATAAATTCATTTCTCATTTTTATTCTAGAAATAAAAAAGTTAAAAATTTGAGCTTCTAATTTTTACATCAAATATATTTCTAGAATATAAATCTATTCCACAATTAAAAAAAATGAAATTGCGTTCTTTCAACGAATTTTTGTTTCAAACATATTTTAAAAAAAAAAATAGAAACAAAAATTTTTCATTACGCATACCCTTAAATAATAAATAGTTAATATTACGAAAAACCTCAAATTTATATATTTGTAAGGATAGTTTTTCTAAAATTTTACCATTAAATTATTAAGTTTGATGACATGTGACAATAGGAAGATATCTATTTAGGTTTTTACCATTCGTTTGTCACAAGTCTATTAATGGAAACTAATTGAAAATAAATTTGTTATAAATGTACCAACTTGAGGTTTGGTTTTTTGTAAATTTATTATAAATGTATCGATTTAAATTTTTTTACTAATAGTAAAAAAATTAATTTAAAATAAATTTCTCAAGGATATACTAGTTTGAAATTTTTCATGATATTAATCCCTTTATAATAATGATAAATGCAAACAATGTAAAAAAAAAAATACAAGTTGTGCATCATGTGAAAATTGGGAAAATTGTCAAAAAAAAAATTCCTAAGATTATTGCGTTTTTACCGATTCAATATTAAATATTTTAATTATGTTAATCGAATCATAAATCTTTTCACGTTTTGTTAATTAGGTAATTCGGTTAATTTTAATTGGAAATTGCTAATGTTAAAGAATTTTATTCATATTTTGAATTCATTATTAATTTTTTTGTATTTATTTCCTACTTCTTCTACCAATTGCTTGAGCCTTGGCATCAGGTGATGACTAGCGAATCTTGCCAAGCGAGGTCGGCCCTTGCAAGATTCACCGATCATCCCCCGTCGGAATTTCTATTTATAAATTCGGGTCGATGACCCCTCCCGTTTTGAGTCGTCTAATTGAATTCGGAGCTTGAAGTGGGGAACAGGCTTCCCACGTCGTGGAGCATCGGGAATTTGCTTGCACGCTAAGCAAAGCATGCCATTGAGAAGAGACGCGTCTTCCACTGCAAAACAGTACTTTGCCGAATCGTTTGAAATTGAACGAATTCGTGCCACGTGTCTTCCGTGAACCACCCAACAAGCAGAATTCCAAGAAGTATCTTTTCGGTTTGATGGCGTTCCCAGAGGTCGGCTGCAACGACGTGACGTGTTCGCTTCCCGTCGCTCGTGAGTTGTTGATAAGACGAGACAAGGTAACTGAAAGTTCGTTTCTCTTTAAATTAATATATCTAAGACAGGTTTTTTTATCATTAAAAATTTTAAATTAATACACATGTAACTAATCAATCCCGAACTACTTTTTATTGCAAAAACTTTATAAACTGATAATTGTGACAAATTTTTATCCATTATTTTTTATTAAAATAAATTAATATCACCAAAAATTACAATAAAATTCTAAACTAGTATAATCATCAATTATAACATATAATCCAATTTAATAATTTGATGGCTAAATTTAAGAGAATTGACGGAAAGTAATATTATAAATGTATAAATTTTGGGTTTTTCTTGATATTATTAACCTCACTTTTTATGATTTTTTTTCTCCCTCTTTCTTATTTTTTCAACAAAAGAGATTTTTTTGCGACAATGACCTTCCAACGTGTGGAGGAATTTGTCCGGCCGGGTCAAAGTCACGCGTCTTTGAGGTGGTTGTTCATTTGAGACTTTTTTTAAATTCTTTGATCGATGAAAATGACTGTGATTTCCCAAACTTCAAAAGTCACATTCAACTTTGTTTGGCGGGTCAAATATCTTTCCTAAGCAGTACAAAAACTTAGGGGTTCTTGTTGTCGAATCAGGCCCCTCGCACGTGCATGGTTTGTTAAATTGTCATTTAGTTTCCCATGCGCTCCATTTCCAAAAAAAAAAAAAAAAAAAAAATTATAATAAGAAATAAAAATTCAGTACCCCTTCCATAGTCTTTCACACTACTCGAAAGACTCGCTTCATTTGTTACGTTCATCATCACGTTAGAAAAACGGTGTTAGAAGTTTCGGAATTTTCGCATGACATTCATTTTAACAAATCACTCCAAATAGGTGTACTTGGCATTTCGGATGATAAATTTCAATTCTTCATCTTATGTGACTTTTTTTTATATGACATTTTAATATTTATATGGCTCTTTCATAAAAAAGGAAGTCTGATGTGAATAAATACCTTACCTTAAAACTTTCTCTCTCTTTTCTCTCTCTAATCCCAAAACTGCGATTACCTGTCTTGAAGCTCAAACTCTCAAGAAGTCGGGATCCGTCTTCGATGGCGACCAAGCCACTCCAAATCGACCTCAAAAGCGTTTCTACAACAAGAGCAACCCATTCCCCTCCGCTGCTGCAATCCCTCCCTTGACATCACCACCTTCATGTCCTCCCATTCTCATCGCGATCCACCGCCTTCATTGACGCCTCCTGTCCTCCGGCCTTCACGTCCCCTTTTGTGAGCTCTAGCGCTCCATTAACTCTGTCGCCTCCCGTCGCTCCGTCATAGGCATGTGCAACGGTGACGTCGTCGTCCTCCTCCTCTCCTCCAACTTCATCTCCCTTGCCACAATGACCCTTGGCACTGTCATCACTACCACCAATTTATTGTCCCTTGTTCTCTTAATTTGAACATATCCTTGCTATATTCGTTTTTCTCAGCATATGAACCTTTATCACGACTCTTTGTTACCATCACCCTTGAAATTCCATTGTAAAAAAAATTGTCTAATACTCTTAAAAATCTCAAATTGGTATACATGTGACAAATTTACCAAAAACTAGTGCACTTGTAATAAATTTACCTTATGTTAGTTTCTGTTAAATTATATTGTCAAATTAAGTTGAATAACATGTGATAATTGATTGGTATACTAATTTGGGATTTAACTATCTGTTTATCACTATTATACAATTTTTTTTTGGTTTTTTGTGATATTAATCTAATTTAACGGAGGGTGCATTTGTTGCAAATGTATTAGTTTAAGGTTTTTGGTGGTCGAATAAATTAGTTTTTGATAAATTTATCACAAGTATACTAATTAGTTAGAATAAATTTATCATAGATATACCCGTTTGTAATTTTTCATGGTCAAAAAATTAATTTAGGGTAAATTTGTCAAATATGTAATAGTTTGAGGTTTTTCAGGATATTAACCCTAAAAAAAACGCAATTCCAATAAGAAAAATCACATGAATGAGGTAGCAAACCTCCATTGCAAGTTTCAGTTACTAATTTTGCCCCAAAATCACATGGTTTTTTTTTAAAATTATTTTTATTTTTATTTAATCGTTTTTCTCTTTGCCTTTTTTTTTCTTTTCATTGTGCTCGGTGAGGGTTAGTAGCAGCTCTTGCTCGAGTTTGGTGAGGGCCTTACGACCACAGAGAAAAAGGAAGTAAAGAAAATAAAAATTAAAAAAACTATAAACTATAAAAATTCCACATTTGCATCAACTATGTTACGTACGATAATCGACATTCATATTAGCAAAAATTGACTGGAATGACTCAATTGACAAATTGTCAAAAAGTTTAAGATCAAATTAGTATTGAATAAAAATGTTTTAGGATTGAAGTGGAAAAGGTACCAAAAAAGTCTCAAACTTATAGCATTAGTATAAATTTAGTTATTGACCTTTTAATTAGACTAATTTAATTTTAAACATTTTGCATTTATCCCAATGTAGTACATCTAGCCATATTTGGCTGAAATCACTAACACAATCCTACGTGACACAATCAGCGTTGGCATAAACAAATTTTTAATCTTTTCTTGAATCATTTTATTTTTTATTTTAAAACTTTTTCATTGTGTTTGACGAGGGTTAGTGAGGGTCACGGCCCTCACCCGGGCCACCATTAACTATTGGTGAAGGCCACCAAGCTCTCCCTAGATCTAGCGAGAGTAGCCCTTGCCCAACCGTGAGGTTGCTGCTAGCACAACGAAACATGCAAAGAGAGAAAAAAACAATTAAAAATTCTTTTTTTTGAAAAAATCACAAAAATCGATTGCATTAGTGTTGCTTTGTCACATAGGATGTTAGGTGTCCATGTGAGTGATTTTTCTGGTCTCGATTGACAAATTAGTTAAAGTCTTATAACTAAATTGATAAAATTAAAAGGTTTATAACTAAATTGATATAATTGTAATAGGTTCATAATTTTATGGTAATTTCTCTTATGGTGCTGTTCACGTGTTGCATCCTATAAATAATCAATAAGATAACGACTTAAGAAACACAAAAGTCAAACCGCATTATTTGTGCGTATTGAGGTTGCCGAGTTGATCATGCTTTTGGTGATGATTAAATTTACATCTCCAGCGTCATTCTCCGTTGACCCCCATGGCATAGAAAAAACTTCAAAAGCTCCAATGAATGAATTCACCAGGGCCCAGAGACGATGACCGTTTAGGTTTGTAAGGGAAGTCTACATGTTCAATTTCCAATTTATTCTCAATTTCAAGAAATCTTGAATTAGTCGGCGAAGGATGAGCTGGGCTTATATAGTGTCGGTTTTCCCATCCTTAATTAATGGAGTTATAGTGACAAGTTTGACCTATTAGTCCTTCATTAAAGCTTTATATCGAATATTATTCCATTCATATCACGTCTATTGAATAAATTAGCAATAAACATCGGTTCTGAAAAATTAGAAACGAAAGAATCTATAAAACTGATCTTACCCAGCTTCACGCGACGCCCAGTCGCAACATGCCTGCCTGGCTGAGTTACCTGCAGCAAACCCAAAGACTTCTAGTGGTCCACCATGACAGTTTCTGCAGAGATGTACCTACATCAGCTTTATTAGACTTGTCGTTATCATTGACTAACACTTCGTAGGTTTTCCAGATGTTCCTAATCTCGACAACGCAAGTCCGACAACATCGGCGTTTGCTGCCTTCCCCCTCCCGGGGGTTTGGAGAGGAATTGGATCCGGGATTGAGGGTATGAAGATCGCCCAAACTGTACCGTCAGATACGAACTTTTTCCATCTCGGTTTTTCTCCATCAAAATCCCCTTCCCATCGCTCCATCAATTGCGATTTTGTCCTTGCAAATTCGGTGTTGACCGATTATCGCTTGCCAACAGTCCTTGTCAAATTTGTTCCCAAATGCATCCATTGAAATTCTCTCCATTCAAATATCTCACCAGCCCATTCAGAATTCTTTCCTCAAAATTCTCTCCATTCAAATATCTTTTGACCATATTCGTTGCACTTTTTTTTCCAACTTTTGTAGATAATCACACGTGATCAAATCTCCAGCAATCCTTCCTTATTGACCCTTGGTCAATCATTATCTTGTGCCCACCGTTATCACCATCCAATTTGATGCAAAATGGTATGCTCTTGGCAACGACATACAAAAGAAAAAACGAATACACAATATTGCTGATCTGATCCAAGTGAGTAGGAGCCTTCATATTTGGAACAAGGAATCAGTTCGATACCTACCGGTTCCGTTTCTTTAAGAACCACCAGTTTGGGCTTCTACGGGTTAGTTAGGACAATTCGAGTGATTTTAATTACTTTGCAAACCCCTAGTTAATTCAGATTGCATCTATTGTTCTTTCAAGTTATATCCATTAGTAATTCTGTTTCTCGATTTGCAACCAGTTTAAAATAGAAATCCAGATGATTCTGTTCCTACAACGAACAAATAATATGCATACTTGATTCTCTTCTGCTAATCCACAAAAGAAACACAAAGGCTTCATACCAAAACACAAAATGAGAGTTTTGAACTTCCCACCTCAGCATGTCCATGAGATCAGAATCATTCCCTCATGCCTTCCAATAGATGAAGAACTCAGCCCGAGGATCTAGACCTTCCTTCGTTTTCCAGTAGATGAAACAGTTAACGCACGGGTTGAGAGTTAACACAAAGGCGTTTCCATGATGAAAAGCCATCTAATTTTCACTCGCCACACAAGATTGTCTCAATTTTCAAGCATAATTTAGGTTCAAACTCTCAGGTGTCCCATAAGATGACACTTGTTTTTATGCAAAGGTCTATATTTGGCCCGGGTAGAATTGTTGTCAAAATATATGTGTACATATACACACACACAAGATCACTTGAAAGTAAATTTTAAAAAGAAATATTATTTCCACTCATTTTATATTTAAGTGATAAATTGAATTTGGCAATATAAAAAAGGATTAAATTAACTTGAACAAACAAAGCCCACACTCAAAGTATGTGTCGCCACAAAACATGCATACTTTTCTTATTTAAGTGATAAATTGAATTTGGCAATATAAAAAAGGATTAAATTAACTTGAACAAACAAAGCCCACACTCAAAGTATGTGTCGCCACAAAACATGCATACTTTTCTTATTCTTTATAAATATCTTAGATTTTGCGTTTTTTTAATTTGCTTACTAGCATTTTTTAATTTACTTTCATAATTTGATGTATTCACATAATGATTATCATGAATTAATTAGATATAATAATATTTTTGTAATATGGAAAGAGTTAAGTATCATGTGAATCCAAGTTTAATTAGATATGAGACAATACAATTATATAATAATAAATAAAAGAATTTGGGCCGAATCACTTTTTACCCGACCTAAAATCCCTCTTTTGCCCAATCCAATTTCCACATGACTCAACTATTTAACGAGCCCATAGTTCCACCTTACACAAACGAGCCGAACTCCCAAACTTTTTGTTGGATCGAATCAAGAACCACCTCACGGCAGACCGGCCCAGACACAAATAGGAGCCAACACCAAAGATAACCCTTTGAGGAGAACACACACCGAAATATAAATACATAAAGCAGTTCACCCGTTGATGCGACTTCGAAAATGCTCCATATTTCATTTCCATTGTGCCAAACTGAATCACATCACTATCTAGTGCTTGCCACAAAAGATGAAAGCGCCCTTCCGGCTGAGGAAGGGGCAGAATCTTGGGCACATCAACAAAACAGAGCTCCACCTACCCTCACGCGTGAGTTCTCATAATATATCTCTACTCCTAACCCCCTGTACGAAATCTTGCCGCTAAGATATCATTTCCACTTTCCCGATCAAAAAGGAGAAGTTGCGAGGGTTGTCTCTCGTTGTAGCTATTCTGTTGCATTGAGTTGCAGATCCTCCGAAGTTGTTGGCAGTTGGCATTCAAAGGAAAACGTAACATTATAGATGTGTTACCGATACCACACAAGTGGAGCAGAGACACTCTGGGGTGGCTGAGACGTCATACAGTGCGGTTGCTGCCACTGCTGAAATCCTTCACCTGAGCTCTGTCCGGCATAACCATGTGCTTGTTCTTGAATTACCGGATAACTTTCAGTTGCATCTTCAATCTCCATTGTCCCGTCAGCCATTTCCTCAGCCTCCATTGCCTCACTACCCTCGGGCTGGAGGAGTTCAATGCTTGGTGCAGCAGGAAACTGAGAAGGAATCCAAGGGACCACGGCCATACAGTTGGTACCTCCCTTGTTTGTCTCTGCATCACCTGTCTCATCTTCAATCAATTTCTCATGGGCAGGCTCATTTGACCAGTAGAATTGATCTGGAGCACATGGAAAATAATGTTGTCATGACACTGCCAAAGAAACACATATCATACTGAAGCAAAAAATCAAGAGAGAAACTGCTGGTCTCAAAAAAAGTTCATATTTGCAACAATTCAAATTTCACGAAAACAAGGTTTTGTTCTTTCTCTCTGGTTGTCAATAATGCTTTGCACTTAAAAAGTTTATTAGAATCGTCAATCTTCCTTTTCCCATTCCAAAATTTTTCATAATTAGAAGGAGACTTTCTCAGAGATTGTTGATTGATGATTCTTACTTGTCTAGAAGAAGTTTACCTTTCCACCTAAAACTGTTAGTGAGGACCCTCTAAACATCAACTACTTTTAACTTGACCACTTTTACACTTGACATTCTGTTGCAGCCAACAAAATCATTGCAAGATGATATTTATTCGAAGATTGGTGTTCTAAAAAGCTTGGGCGAAGACGGACAATTGGTGACAGACAATCCTAAAATGGACTCTCCTTCAAGTTTAATTAGAGAAGTTACCAACTAGGATTGAGTATTATAAGGATTTATTAAGTTTCCTTTTCTTATTTTGGCAGGATATTTCCTTTACAGAGGTTTTCCATTTTGATTATATTTCTTGTTTTAAGATTTCCTATTTCCACTAGGAGTATAACTTTTAGAGAGTCTATTCATTGTTGAGTTGAAACCCAAAATTGGTGAGTTGACACGTGAGTTGTACACTTTAGGTAAAGATCATGAACGTTGTTTTGGGCAACAAACAAGAAGATAGATGAACTAGCTAAGAAAATAAAGAAGTTATTTATTGTCCTGAGGATGCAACATTTAGAAAGAAATGCTGATCATGTCCTTCCACGATCTAAAAACAGCAGGGGTGTTCAAGTTTCAAGTATTAGAAGAATCCGAACTCAAAGGAAGATGTTGAATCACATGCATGAAAGCAATACAAAAATAATAATGGATCAAGGAAGGAGGATGGCTTGAAAGTTGTGTGATTCTGGTGTGGAGATTTCAGTCTTGTTGTTTATCAATGTCCAGTGAAGGTGCATTGGGCAGGACAAGTAACATTCTGTTCAAGGTGGTTGTGAAGATCAAGGAAGCATAGTTGAGGATGTTGATCTCGTTATACCATCCAAGTTGGATTATCACATAAAAGTTACATCAGGAGTTTTTCCTCAAAACAAGCCCCAATTTAATTTCTTACTGCTCAAGGAACAGAACTCGTCATGGTAATGATGAAGCTATAAATTCAACTGTTCCACACTTGAAAACTCAGAGATGAATTTTCTCTGATCAAGGGAGAATGATGCAGCCAACAAAATCATACAAGATGATATTTGTTCAAAGATTGTTGATATTTTTACTAAACTTGAGTGCAGATGGACCATTGCCGATTCACAATCAAAAGAAGAGTTTCTTAAAGGATTAGGATTCTCTTTCAAGTTTAATAAGTGCGGATATCTGCTAGGATTTGAATATTACTAGAATTTTATTAAATTTTCTTTTCTTTTTAAGAAGGATATGATACTTCCCTTTCAGAGGTTTCCCATTTTGACTGCGTTTCATGTCTTCAGCTATCCTATTTTTCGCTAGGAGTGGAACCTTTAGAAAGACTATTTATGTGGTGTACTTCCTTATTTTCAATAAAGTCAATATTTATCTGAATTAATGCAAGCATTCAGTTTAGGAATTACGATTGTTGGATGCAATTATTCTTTATAGGTGCGATTCTTATGACACTCTAGGCATGCTGCTGAGGAAATTTTGAGTGTGCAGCCTAAAGATTTAGACTGTCTGGTGAGACTTGTGGACCTGCATCATATTGCCAACAATTTTTCCACTGTTCAGTAAAATTTTCAAATCCACTACTCCAGTGTTGCTCCACGCATTCAACTGGTTTATAATCAAGTTCCAGACAACAAAAGACATTCTCATCTCAAATTTTGGTATCCGTTTGTGTGATCTGCTTATTGTTTATATCCTAAATCCAACTAATCAATAAGTTCAACAACCACAATGCTAGTATGCGCAGATTTTCTTTCACCATTTTTAGCCTTTTTACACAAAAACAAATTCATCCGCACAATTTTTAGATTAGCAGTTCAGCAATACACCAGAATAAGACACATAGGAGCACATAATCCTCTCAGACTTCTAATCTAAACATAAGGGCACTCTACCATAACCAAAATAAACTAGAGAATAAAATCAAACTAGGATTTGCAAGCGACTGCTCAGTTCCAAATTAGAAAGAAACAAGCCCAAGCTCGCCGACAACTTGCACTATGTCAACCGGCAGAGTCATTAAGCATACTAGATAAACCATGTTCATACCATCTCCATTTTCCTCCTAAAACTTAAAAGAGCTGACCGAGCATCTCAGCCAAGACAAACGAAAACGGCTTAATCGTCCCAACGAAAACTTAATCATCGCAGCGAAAAACGAGAAGCACGACGAAATAAGAAGGAGCGAGGGCTCGGGTTTACTTACTTTTAAACCCTGAGATGAAGTCCGGGTCCACGGAAACAGAGAAACTCGAAGGGGAGGGCCCTCCCAGAAGACGGCCGTGCACGGGCTTGAAAAGGACAATAGCCCTCTCCTCGTTCTCCGAGGCGGCGGCGGCGGCGGCGGCGGAGGCGGAGGATGAGGCCGATTCCGCCGGCAATTCCTCGATCACCGGGCCGCCGCTCCGGTTCTGCAGGTAGGGCATCGCGATTTCAGGTTCATCGTCCTCCATTATAGGCGGTAGCTCCGCGTCCTAATCACACAACACGACGCACGCGCGCGCGCATTCGAGGTGACGTCAGAGGAAGGGAGAGAAGAACGAAGAGCGAACACGCAAAATCGACTGGACCGACCGACCGACCGACCGACCGACGGACCGAACGATCGATCGATCGAGAGAGAGAGAGAGAGAGAGAGAGAGAGAGAGAGGGAGGGAGAAAGAGAAAGGGGAACAGTAGGAGTACCAGTCGGCGAATCTTCCGGGCGGGGGAAGAAAGGGAGAAGTCGGAGAAGTCGTCGCTAACTTGGTCGAGGTCCTTGCGCTTCATCTTCGTCCTCGCCATCGCGTACGCCTCCATCGCTCGCTCGCTCGCACGAAGAAAGCCTCTCAATCTCTCTCTCGCTATCTCTGTGTGTGAGAATTCGAGAAGATCAGAGCTCCAATGAACTGCACCGGTAGAACGAGAGCGATGCAACAATGGCGTCTTATACGAGAGAGGGAAAGAGGTGGGGTCACTTCCGGAGTCTAGACTTCTCCAGAACACGTGAGAAAAAAAAAAAAACATGGACACCCGGCCCGACCACTCCCTCCCCTCCTCCCTCCTCCCTCCCTCCTCTAGCCCCCTCCCTCCTTTCTACTTCCTTCGCTACTCTCGGCCAATGCCCGCCCGACACGTCGTCTCCACGAGCACGCCCGCTTGCTAGGACAGCGTTCGCCGCTTTAGTCACCGCCGAGTGGATGAATTTTGTCAAGACGACACGCCGTATAGAAACTGGGGGGCGATCGAGAGCAGACTTGAAGTTATGTGGAGAAATTTTCGTTTTGACTCAATCACGACATAACATTGAATTCACCACTTTTTCCAATAGTGTTTGATCTCCCCATTCTAATTGATTATGTTCTCTAATATCCACGGCTAGGTAGGTCATGAAGCGCACATGCACAATAGCAAGAAGGTATATGTGGTAAAAGGACACACACTTGCCTTAGATTTTTGGCTTTGCTAAGACTAGTATTTGATCCAAAAGGGCTTAAAAAAATTGGCCAAACACCCAAAATATTTCCAAGTGGCTTTGCAAGCTTTTTGAGAAAGTTGAATCAAATGTAGTTATAATGATTCCCTCTTAAGATAACATGCCCAAAAAAAAAACTCTGAATAAACATATTTTATGTCTAGAAGGGCTTTAGGTGAGTGGTGAAGCTTAGTAAAGAATCTCCTTTAAGCTAGAGAACGCAAATTCCACTACCAAGCCAAAACCATTTAAGTTACGTTTGGTCGACCAAACGGATTTCTAATCGAGATAAGATTAGATAAGATAGGATATGAAATCCTATGATTTTTTATATCATATTCACTATTTGGTGAATCGTAGTATTAAAGTTGGATATGTTTACATTATATCATGTATATTTTTTGATATAAATGGCATATCATTATAAATGAACCTAAATGTTCATAAACAAAAATGATAAAAATCTTTCGTAACACTATTCCTTATTTTATTTTTCCTCTTTTGTATATTATTTTCATTATTATTTCTTTTTTTCCTTTTCATCATTCTTTAATAAAATTTTATCAAATAATAAATTGTACTTATATACCCAAAATACAAAAATACCTAAAATATATAATAAATATAAATATTTAATTTATAGATTGAATATTTATTATAAGATAGAATTAAAGTTGAATATATAATTTAAAATAAGATTAATTAAAAATATTTTTTTTATTTTTTATTTCTTAAATTATAATTCAAATATTATTTATATTGAAATATAATTTCAATTTTGTTAATTTAATAAGTTTATTATTCAAGAAAAATAAATTTTCTATTATGGACATTAGAAATCTTATCTATCTTTATCACACCTCTCTCATGGGATAATTTTATCCTATCTATATCTCATTTATATCCGATTTTATCTTATCCTAAGTGAGTACTAAACATAGCATAGGATAAATCATATCACATCCCGAATTTTATCCCGACTGTCAAACATAGCTTTAGTAGTTAATCAAGTTGTTTCATGCAATCAGATACAAGTATCAGGGGCTGACAGTTTCCTTGGCCGTGGAACGACTTATGTGGCGCCTGGCGAGTGGAATTCGCCAAGTCAACCTTCCTTCTGTAGCTGTTCCAGCGAACAATACGATGAATAGCTTCTTTGTACAAGATCGTACCACACCCAACTTCACTCGGGCGTCTAGTTTATCGAGTGAGTCAACAAATCTCTTTAGGCTCCACAATTGGTTTTGACCTGCCATGGTCTCATCAAGATAGAGGCATCAACTCTTGACCAGTTTGTGCACGGGAGACCAACCCCGCCTTCAGAGCTTTTGAGTAATATTATCATTCTATTTTATAACTCCTAACACCAACCGTCTTAACACCACTCCCACGGACACCAGTTTTGTTCATCTTCTCTACATCCTCATTTTTCTCTCGATAACCCCAAGCTTCACTCCCAAGGATACACGAGTAAGGGAGGATTCACGGACTGTGATATTCTCCCCCACTCAATTCCGCAACGCCCTCGTTACGGGCTGTTCTGTCGCTTCCTTGTGTTTCCCTAACTATCAAGGCCACTCCCTAGGACTTACATAGATAGCAACGCTCGCCCAACAGAACAGTCTCACCACTCCATTGCTTGCTTCCCCCGATCAAAGGTGTTCATGAATCTCCAGTCACTTGTGCTTCCCGACTAGTGTGGCACCCCTAGCCAACTGCACCCCTAAGGTAGTACCTTCTTCCACCTGCTAAGCTCCTCCTAATCTCTACAAGCCAATAGAGAGTCCCTTTGGTGGAAACATGATCGTAGACCTCTTCTAAAGATTCACCCATTGATCCAGAAACATTATCCCCATTCAACGAATAATTCGGTTCCTTTTTATGCCCCATGGCCATCCCAGAAGCTAGACGAGAGCCACATGTTGTCCGAGCCTCTTGGCCCTGGCGATCACTCTCCGCCCTCATAAGATCGGGAAGACCATAGGCTTTTCCCCAAATCACCCACTTACTGGAGGAATCCTTGCTCTGATACCATTTGTCACTGGCCAACAGTTTCCTTGGCCATGAAACGACTCGTGCGGCGCTTGGTGAGTGGAATTCGCCAAGCCAGCTTTCCTTATGTAGTTGTTCCAGTGAACAATATGGTGAATAGCTTCTTTGTATGAGATTGCACCACACCCATCTTCGCTCGGATGTCTAGCCCATCGAGTGAGTTAGTAGATCTCTTTAGGTTAAACAACTGGTTTCCCCCTTGTCATTGCCTCGTCAAGGGAGCGGCATCAGCTCTCGACCAGTTTGTGCACGGGAGGCCAACCCAGCCTTCATAACTCCTAAGTAATATTATATTTATATTTTAGAACTCCTAGCACCAACCGTCTTGATACCACTCCCACGGATCAGTTTTGTTCATCCTCTTTGCGTCCTCACTCTTCACTCGATAATCTCAAGCTTCACTCCCAAGGGTACACAAGTAAGGGAGGATTCACGGACCATGACACAAGCGTGCTAGATAAAAATCACACTTGATGTTGTATGCAAGCATTGTACAAAATAAAGTAGTTTGGAAATTGATTTTGGTTCTCGCGAGTAGATAGACCAATAATATTATGTTGGAGGGTTGATGCTCATGTCAGTAATTTTCGATTAAAATTGTTAGGGTAAACTTAATTGATACAAATATAAAATGTTCAAAACTAAATTGATCAAATTGAAAGATTTAAGATTGAATTAATACCAATGTAATATGTATACCTTTTTTTTTTTTTTGATAATTTCTCCGATTAAATGGTCAATGCATTAAAATTGAAACTATTTCATACGGTGCAAAAAAAAAATATATATATAAACAAAAAATCCATGTATTTAGCTAATTTTCCATTGACACACAGCGTAAAGAGTTGTGATATGGCAAGCATGGATCCTTAGATTTTTCTAATCTTGAAAATTTCGGCTTTGTCACGTTGTGTTTGAGTTTGATTTATCTTTTCAATTGATAAATTCTATAGAGTATTAGAAGTTCTTTAGCTTGACTCAATCCAAATAATCTCAATCTATTCCAAATAATCTCAATCTATGTCATGCCTTAGCTTGAGTTATGAAAATTGTCCAGCTAATCTCAATCTATTGCATAAATGTCAATCTAACCTTAAACTTTTTAATTTTGTTAATTTAGTTCCAAATTTTTGTGCAAAATTTCAATATATTTATTTTGGCTAAATTTTATTGAAAATTACTAACGTGGCAATGTTTCTATTAGGACAATCAACAATGACTGGATTGTTATGCTACGTTAGTTATTTTTCACAAAATTTGAAAAGAGTATATTGAAATTTCTGATAAATGTTTAGTACTAAATTAATAAAATTGAAAAATTTAGGACTGAATTAATATTAATACAATAAATTTATAATTGATTGGGTAATTTTTGCACTTGAGCTTGACCTCAAGTTTTCAAAATGAGAAATATATAATCAAATAATTCACCTCTCCTATGAGTTTTTGACCACAGGAAGTACTTCTAACCGCTGTGAGTTATTATTTTTATGAACTTGCAGATGGTAAAATCAAATACTCTTACATTTACGATGTTTATATTAGAATTGCTGATAAAGACAAATTTAACTAATGATTGAAGACAGTGCTCACATGAAAGACACGTACTAAAACAAAAGCTATTTTACGATATACTTTGTGTTAAAAAACATATTAAAAAGAACAATATGCCTTCTCATTTATAATTAAAATAAATGGGAGTAGGGTTTTTTAGATTGGTAAGGCATAAAAAAAAAAAAAAAATTAAAATAATCAGTCCGGTCGAGTGTTGTTCCTAGTGAGTGGTTCAACCCTTATAACCAGAAACCGAATCAAAATTCACTGATTTTAATTTTATAGAATCGGAAATCGGCCGGAACCAGCTGATTCAGCTCCCGATCCGGGTAATTCCTTTTGCTTAACCAAATATAAACCATAACTGGCTAACATTCCCTGAAACTATCTTGCCGGATAAAGATGTCATATTCAAGCCTTAATGCATGCTCAGGTACAGAATAGTCCACAACGTTGATAGAATCTCTCTTAATCAAATTTTCCCTTTCCAGCTTTAATTCATGTCGCATGTCCGGTTCACCGGTCACATCCTTTTCAAGCATTACCCATGTTCCAACTTTGAAAGGGACACAGATAGCTCAGAGATTTTTCGAGTCCGGATCATGCATGACCGGGTTTCACAAATCAAAACAGGCTGTTTCGGCATGATTTGATATAATTTCGAGTAGTTTTCTATACACTATTGAGCTTTTTGTTCACTGGGCAGATGACTTGCAAAAAGTGAAGATCGTGTTGAGCTTTATCTAAGCGCTAGTGTCGGGTGAAAGCGAGAGGATGATGGATGAATAACTAAGCATTGGGTACAAGTTGGAATCAAGAAATTGCGCATACTGTTTAACCGCGACATCTCTTTCCGGAAGGTCGCTGGAGAGGAAGTCAAAAGGTGCGGGTTTGCTGGTATCTACCAGTGGCTCCCATCTGTATCCAGGCCGCTCTGGCAGCACAACGGTCACTGGCAGATGGCTTGCGTTGAAGGCAATGTAGATCTCTCCCCTAACTGAGTCAAGCTGGGAACAACATACAATATAGCAAGGGTCAATTCCTTATATCCGGAGCAACTAGATAACACAAGAATGCCTTTGTAGTGTGTCATTTTAAACTAATATCGAAGACAAAACAGCCATAAGTCAATCCATTAGGTAAAGTATCTCATATCAGGGTTAGTATCAGATTAAAAGATCACCAAGATGCACTTCTTGATGGCTTAAATTCCTCACAGAAAATTACAAGCATCAAGTTGCTTCAGCTTCTTTAAAGAAAAGTTTTGTTTGTCTTATAGAATCCCTCTTTCTAATTCTTTCAGAGTGTGGTCTAAATAGTACCTAAGATTTTTGTGACATTTTCAGTGGAAGAAAAGCCAGAAAGGTGGCAATCCATAGATGCCTGACTTAATCCTTTTGGACAGATCATGCAAATGCAGCCCATTATTCACCATGGCAAAATCACATCCAAGCAGTTGCTTGACAGTTTACAGTAGTGTTTAAATTCAACCATGTCTAGGGATGCGACTACAAGTATCTAGGGAAGACAAGCAATCTAGATGAACGTTATTTACCCTTCAATGTCATGCATAGGTACATAGATGACAGTGCAGTGCTACTGATGTGAAAGCATGTCTTTCATTTCTAATCCAGCCCTTATTTATGAACATTGGACAGAGAGCACTATTCCAAGGAGCACACACAATAGAAAAAGGTGCTAAAAATAGCATACCATAGTATAAGCAACAAAACGGCTGTTTTCTGACCAATCTGGTTTGCCAGGAAGGTGACCATGCCATTGCAGCCTTTCTGCAGTTGGAAAGTCACTTAAGCCAAGTGACTCGCATTCACTGCAAAGTACTTTTAAGTAAGAGGTGGCTCGAAATGGTTGATCATTGAAGACGAAAAATAAAACAGGTTAGGAGAGTGCTATTATATACTGGCGAAACTTTGTCATGAGGGAACAGAATCTGTAGAATTCCGATGATGACTCCTCTTTCTTATCCCATCGGAAGTAGTTGATCTGAAGTTGAAAGAAGAAAAGATTAGTTGCTAGCTATGAGTTGGATGTAGAAAACTGGCAGAGTGTAGATGGTTACATAGTTATCATGGCAGTATGAATTGTTGTTTCCTCCTTTTGTATGACCATATTCGTCCCCCATATATAACATTGGGATGCCCTGGTTAAACATAGTTCAAACAAATGAGTAAATCTGGAACAGATAAAAACAACTCAATTTTACCAACATCATTTTATATAAAAAACCCAACTTTATCAACAGCATTGTGGCTGCTTTCACTTTAAGGGGGTTTTGGCAGGTTATGCTGCTGTCAATTGTATATCTTATTGACATCTATCAAATACGATGATTTACACTAATGTTCACTTCAGTGTGTAAGTTTCACAAAGAAAAATGATGTGCATAACAAAAACATTTGCTATTATTTTAACTGTATCTTTCTTGGATAAGGAAACACCAGGTAAGCAGGCTTTCTGTGAGGAAATGAGAAATCTCCTAGTTTGGTGTCTCACTTTTGAAGTTAGTGAACGATGAAATCTTTTCCTGTGAAGTTAATTACATTAAGGGCATCCAGACATTTGGAAATAGGATGTCTATTAGAACAAGGACAATAGCACTAATGACAGTTTTGGAGACATTAAAAATGCCTAAGCAGATTTTTCCATAAACCTCCTATTCTAATCAAGCTTGCCTTTCCACAGTCACATGGAAAAGGGATAAGATATGGCAAAAAATTAACCCTTGGAGTGTTGAATTATGCGGAGCATATTGTAAAGGACAAAGCTCCAGCAAGCTAGCTGGCAGCTGTCAAAACAGGAACATCAGAGAAAATCTGCTGCTGATTTAGTAAAGCTGGCAAAGTAAATTTCATCATAATTAATCTTTAGAACCAAAATATAAGAGTCTACCATCAAATGGACAGTAATCCTTGCCTGAGAAACCATGAGACAGACAAAGAAATTTCGCATTTGTCTCTTCCTTAGTCTCTTTACTGAAATGCCTGCAAACTCCCCTTCCTAGTTGTTGTTTGGGACAAAGTCAAATGAAAATCAATCACTGATGCCATAGTCAATAGAAATTATGATACCTATAAAAGTTGTCTTATCACAAAGTTTGTGGTCAAGAAATGAACTTCAAACTAGAAATTACCATTAGTGGCACCTTTTAGATATTGAACCATAATGTTTTTCTGTTTTAAAGTTTCCGTAAAAAGTAACATGAACAGCAGGGACAGATCTAGAGAAGACATTTTTGCAGGCCAAACATCAAGCTAATAAAATCTTTATGTGCATAAAAGAACAAGAATATTATCCTTCCTCACAGTGTGTTCACATTTAAATTAACCTCCAATTTTGGCATTACTAACAGAAATGTCTCAAAGCATACTGCATTAACTCTAAATCTGATTACATTCAACTGCAAACATGTGTTCACTTTTGCTTTAGTAAATCTGGAGAAGTTATAGTTACCTTGACCACCTACTCTAAAGTTCCTTCATTAGAGGTTTTGGTTCTTTGGAAAAAATCTTTGCCAAAATCTAACATGTGGCTCTTTACATTCCAACCTTAATGGCACAGTAAATAGTTCTTATAAATTTTCATGCCGAAATCTTTTTCTATTAACATAACCATAGTTACAAAGTACACTATCAATTTGATTTTTGGACTTCACACGTGATTGGACTGGACATAAACTTAGTACAGATGTTTTAAAAGTCAAAGTCGTTAACCCCTCCCCTTCTCCATTTGTGCTAAATGACGAAAACAAGAAAAAGTTCACTCGCAAGGGACAAAGGACAAACAAGACATGTATTGGCTTTTCACAAAGTAAAGCAATCCTGTTGATATCACAGGCATGTATCCTTACCTGTCCACAGTTCCAGCTATTGTTGTGATTCTCCCCATCGTTGTTATCCTCTCCATTCGCCAAATTGTGTTTGTCATTGTAAGAAACCAGGTCAGCCAATGTGAATCCATCATGTGCACAAACAAAATTGACACTATTCCATGGTCTTCTTCCCCCTTCCTGACATACAAATTAGGCGACAGATGCTACTAGAAAGCCCAAAAAGCAGCAAGCAGAGTATCACAGAATATTTACTTTAAGAAGACTATAGACTGACAGAATTAGTTAGATGGCAAAACAATATTTGAGACCAAAAAGTAAATGATTACCTGGTATAAGTGTGGGCTTCCACAAAGAGATTCAGCAAAAGCCCCAGAAAAGCCATCTGTACCCTTTATAAACTGACGAACCACATCTCTATACTGAAATGAACAAAGGAAGCAACTTAATCTACTATTCTTGTAGAGAATAGAACACACAAAGATGGAGATATCATCTCCTGATTTGCTAGAAAGTGCATATATGTCTCCACCAGCTCAAGATTAAGTAAAATCTTTAACACAATCAATGTCAAGTGAAAATTACTTGAACCAAGAAAAAAAAGTGAAACTGAGTGCATCTTTTGAGAATCTCCATAGATCACAGAACAGAGTTTGGGTGAAATTACGCCACATCATCATTAGACAAGTTAAGAAAAAAACCAACTTGCAAAATTTGGCCAATTTGGCCACTTTCAGCCTAGTGTCTGCTTTGAAAAAGATAAAAAACAGCTTCTGCAATCAAACCATACAAGAACCAGTAAACTCATCAAATCAACTTGCAATTTAGCATAAGCGTTTACTCTGAAAACTACTAACTACATCGTTCCTGCTAGCTCTCAGCTGTCCATGAATTTTACCATAGCAACTTTTTAATGACTTATCCACAGCCAACGTCATGGCAGTACATGGTTGAGATCTTCATCTACCCATCATTCTAATGAAAGTCTACTTGGACTGCAGCTCCCATCCCCTTGTTATGACCATTCAACCTATTAAAGACCTTTTATATCGCACATCCCTTGTATACTGGTTTGTTTTAGACCTAATATTTATGTGGTTTCCTTCCCATAACAACTAAAGCTTTTGGATTGGACTTTCCAACATGGAAACTAAAGCAAATATCAATTTTTCATGCTCCCATTAATACTTCCAATCTTGTATGGCTAGTCTATCCTGTTCTTGTTCAATTTGATGTGCTCCTCTTACTCTCATTTTGCTCGTGAAAGGAGTGAAATTCCTACATCTCTTGCCTTCAGGGATTGTTTCGGTCTCATATAATGCAGTCTTGCACTGTCTAATAACTTCGACATTTAGTTGGACTCCTTAACAAAATGCTCTAACACCCTTTGTCATGCATAGGCTAGGAAAAAGAGCACATGTTCAGCATCTTCCCCTCAAACATTTCAAAAGACCAATGAAGGAAACAGCAAAATGGTTCTCACCATTCAAAAACAGATCCTTATATTATGAATATAAAGAAGACATGACACAACTAGCTATCTAAATAAAGAATTTGGGTCTTCTTCAGAATTTCAGGTATCAAACAAATGTTCCCAAATATCATGGATTGGGTGGAATATCAAAATTGAGATGTTTTGTGTCATACATCTCATTTCGTATAAAGTGTAAGGTTAATAAGAATAGACTAATAATGATTCAAACATGAGTGGTTATTTCATACAATTTTGCCTGCAATTTGTTGACCAAAGAAATGACATGATTGTCACTGCAAGGAAACATCTGGACTAACCTTGCCATTCCACTCAGACCAAATGCCCCAGTGAGGAAATGTGCCAACTTGGTAAAGGCCTCCTGTATCCCATGCTTCAGCTATAAGCTTTTCAAATGAGAATCGAGTCTTTCAGTTTCAGCAATAGTACATAATAGTCAAGTATGTTCATATGAAGATAGCTCTTTCTCTTGTAAGTTATTGACTAAGCATAGAAAAAGCAACCCAATTGAGAAAAAAACATTTTAGAACGGCCACACATAAATCATTGAAGTGAGCATGTGGGACTTCCCTACAAAGAGAGCACATCGTTTTAGTTAAAGTTTGTAGAAATAGCTGATGCTGACAATTTTAAGATAGTTCATCCATTTGTACAGTAGAGATGTACTTAAAAATAAGATTCTCAAATTAGAACACTTCTCCTGTGTAGGACAGTCTACAACAAGCTCCTAATGCACATTTCAGTGGCACGGGTATTTTCTTTTCAATTCTGCTTAACTGCCCCTACAACCCAAATTATTAAGACTATAAAAAGGATATTAAATCATGTCTTTCAGTTTCATCTAAGCATGTAAAATTGCAAGGTTCAATAGCTTCAAGTGTGTTCACAAGAAGTTTTCTATGATTGATCAAGTTTTTGAATTAGACATCAGCATTGAATTTTGCTGTAGCAAAAATGTATGGTAGCAACATTTCCATAATAGTTGTCTCATACCCATAGAATAAAACTATAGAGGCAAGAGCCAAGACTCAACTATCAGCAAATGTACTCCATGAATTGGCAACGTAGCATTTAAGAGGAGATATGAGACGGAATAGGAGATTGGAGATGGCTGGGTTTGAATCTCCAAACTACTTTCATGTCGGCAAGCCAACAAAATATCTTGGCTGTGGAAATTGATAACAAATAAAACTGCTAGGTCAAGCTCAGACCATGCTGGAAGAGAGGATGACAAAACTTTTTACTTAGACAGCCATGGACTTTCAAGTGTGATATGTAATCTGATGAAAACTTGTTCAAGATGTCCTTATGGTGCTTAATAGTTGTTTAATATACTGCTGCAAATGTGCTCAATCAAAATCAAGTTGTCCAAATAGAAGATAAAGTACATTAATCTGAGGGTAAAATAAGTTGTCCATGGGGTCACCATAATCAACTACGTTATATAAAACATGAAGGACTAAGAGTAAACACCTTGACTCCTCTAAGTATTGGATCATTGCTTATCATATCTATCAATGGAGGACTGCTTAAAGGTGTGCCTGTAGTCAATAAGTCCCCTTCAATTGGCTTTCCAAATACATTAGCTGCATCCCAAAGACTTCACATGGTAAAAAAAGAAAATCACAAAACAAAATGCAAAGGAAGTGTTAGTCCAATGCCCACAAATGAGAAATGCACTGGGAATGTTTGAACAAAGTTTATGCAAAACCTGCTACTCCTGGTCAAGATAGAAGCAAGATCAAAACGAAAGCCATCCACATGCATTTCTGTTGCCCAATATCTGTCACATCAGAAAAAGAATAAGATAAATTATGCTCTTATTGTCCAGAAATCTCATGTTGGTAATGCTGGAATGATTTAACAATGCTCCATTATGCAGGAAGACACCAGCCATTTTGCTTACATTTTCCATCTTGTGTGAAGAACCATTATCTACCATGAGCATGTCTAATGTAAAAGATGTCAGGTCCTTACTAATTGACATTGAGGCTTGAAACTTGAGGAATAAATAGAATATAAAAGCTAAAAGAATTTAAATTACCCAAGTGAGTTTCAAAATCCTGTTTTTCTTTAGCATGTTCAAGAATCAAATCATGATGTCTTGCATGGTGCACATTATTTGTCAGTGCAGAACTAACATACCTGAGATAATCCAGTAGCAAAGACCATTTCAATCACATTGATACTTCAGAAATACAATGAAGGTATATTTAAGGACTCGATCATCATCTCAATGATGTATAAGTTTTCAGTTTTCAGAACAACCATCAGAAAAAAGCTTGGTTCCTGATAGCCTTTTTTCTCCCACGGAATTTCCTTAATTTCTAGTGTCACCTCAAAGCATTATTAATTGTTCTATACACATAAAAACATCAAAGATTATCAGACTAGGAGCAGTACACTGTTGTGATTTATAAAATTTGAGGAGATACCACGGAACTCTCCTGCCAACCTCTAATTTGACAGAAGATGTTTCAGTGGAAATATTCAGAAGCAGATGATAAATTTACCTCAAGCAGTCCACAATAAATTGACGTACTGCCGGGTGATTGCAGTTTAATGTGTTCCCACAACCTGAATAGTTATAGAATTCACCCTGCGACATGCAAGAATTTCATATTACCTACAAAATGGATGGCTGAAAAAGCAGAAAAGCCACATGACTCGAGAGTCTAGATCACTAGACTTGGTGGGTTGATCCAAATTTTTCTTTTTCTAGAAATGTCTGAGGCACACAATATCTGTTTGCTCAAACTGACCATCCAAACTGAGACGAAGTGGACCTTAGTTCAAACCATTTTGTAGATCACGAGGCTTCACTATTGGGTTTATTTCATAAATTTATTTTCCACCCACAATGTACAAGCCAGTCAGTCTTTTCCTTCAAAGAAGATTTTTTGTTTTGTTTTTTCTTTTTGGGGGGGGGTTGGTTCGGGGTGGGCCTAAACAACCCATTTTCACCCCTATCTGCGTAGTTTCTCCAGCTTAACATACTCCAAAATATTACAGATATTCATAGTATAAGAATTATTTGCATCTCTTTTTTTCATCCCTAATTAATTAATATAATTACAAGAATGATCACGAAAGTCAAAAACCATAATTTAATTCTTTCAACAACCGCAATAGATCTGCTAACAGCTTTTCAGTAAGGGACCAGTTCTTCCTTCTATTGGCTCATATGACATACCACCAGCACATTAGGCAACTTTACTACCACAACCAAGATACAACTGTAAATACAGTCAACCTATGCCCCTTAGATACGCAATGAAATGACACAATGAGTGCATGTGTGTGCACACATGCTCGTGCAAGTGTGTGAGAGTCAGAATTGGGAAGTGCTGTTTGCCAGATTCAGCAATTACTAATGAAGTTCAGGAATTCTCCAGAAGATGTGACAAAACAATGAGATTTAAGAGAATCATGTGAATGCTACTCTTCCACTCTAGGACTTAAAGGTAACATTGACTACTCGTTCTCTACCTTTGGTGCTAGCATGTAATACACACTGTTATCGATGCCTCTAAAGGACAGAACAGGGCCATTTTCATTCCCTTCAGCCGTGTGATTGAAAACTACATCCAGAAGGACCTGCTCAAACAAAATTACAGATGAGCACTGCGAAAAGTAATGAATAGTTCAGAGACAAATCAAACCCACCAGCTTACCTCAATTCCTCGTTTATGCGCTTCTTTAATGAGAGTTTTGAATTCATTTATTGCATCTTGACCACAGCTACTTAGGCCAGCAGATGAATATCTTACCATCGGAGAAAAATAATTGATAGTTGAATATCCCCAGAAATTCATCCTGAAGAATACATGGCATTGGAATTATCCACAACACTGCTAATCATTTAACTAAATGAAATCAAAGAAAAGATAGACAGGCACTAGAGGTGTGTAAGGTAAGGCTATTCATTGCATTTATTGCTAGACAAAATGCTACTCAACTGCTCTCAGTCAGTTTAATCAGAGCAACGGGGCTATTTAACAGTTAGAACAATAATAGAAGATTGTCCTGCTCACCAAGAGGCATACTAGCGATTTGCTTTGGGATTTGTTCTAACTCCCTGATAGTTTCAATCCATATGATTTGAGAGTGTGGCTTGAAGAATTTTAACATTACAAAGCATCAAAATCCACAAAACAAGACAAGGTATATCAAGTGAATCCATGTATGGAGAGAGGTAACATCTCGAACCTAAGAAGGGTCCTCCTTAATCTAAAAAAGATTCCCTTCGAGATGAGTAAAAGCAAACCTGCACTAGATCCATATGATTTGAGTGTGTGGCTTGAAGAATTTTGACATAGCAAAGCATCAATTCCTTGTAAGTTTTTCTTGGAAGCACATTATGATACTTTGGTTACCCTATCCATCATGCTTCAAGGTTCACCATGTGGCAGATTTGCTAACCACGCTCTCTTTACAGATTTTGATGCACGTTTATCAGCACATAGACTAACAAAATAGTAATTCCATCATCTCTCTCTTCCCTTTCGACTTACTTTTATCCATTCCGTTTTTCTTTATTTTTGAAATTTATAACAAGCGGGCCCCATAACACAGACTCTGCGTGCTAACTTTGAATATGAAGGATTGTCCACATGTCAGCTCGCTTATTCTAAAACATAGAAAACAGGGACTCTGCTAAAAAGTCTTGAAAATTAGGATATGAGTTTGGTGACACATCCACAAATATATGTGCAAAAAGTGATAGTTTTTGACATCTTTAAGAATAACAAGTTTCTTTGTTGGCCAATGTTGTGTCAGCCTTTTCCCTTCAAAACTTAATCTGGATCATGTACTTGTTATTAGTGCTAAGATGATGAGAAGATTTGCACTTTGTCTTCATCACTTAGTGGGGCTTGATTGAAGAATAAATTTGTCTATAGCAAACTTTGGCTTAATTTTTAAGATAACTTTAGAAGCTAAAGACTTGCTGATATTGCGCTATTGTTAGCCCTCAGCAGGGGCAGAGTTGCTGAGAAGCTTACAAACTGTTTTTCTGTCAGTCGCAGTGATAGCTACTACAGCTTCATTATGTATAAAGATATTTATTTGAAATGATATCTACAATACCTGCCATCCTCATGTCTGCTAAAGGTATAGCAGTAGCGATTTTAAGCCCCACATGCAACAGCTGTCACGTCTCTATTACAACATACAGTAATAAAGTATTTACAAAATCCCTCATCTTTCCTCTATCTCCCTTAACCAGCAGTGAGACACTGCTAATCAGCATAATAATTAATTACATAGTAATTGATATAACTAAATTTTATGCAATTATTGATAATGTTACCATTGCAAACAATTGTTCAAGAGTATAACAGTACCATGAATATAAATCAATAATTATACTATATCATTGTGTAATAGTACATTATTATAGTTTACAATTTACAATAACTTAAGGGCAAAAAATAAAATAAAATTATAATAACTTTGATTTTAAAAAACAATTTATTTTATAACTATACTATGAGATAATTTATCCTTAATGTAACAACCCAGATTCCAATTAAGGTTACAAAACATACTATGAAGAAGCCGAAGAGCTAAAACATAATAACCTTATTTTTATGCCATTAGCAATAGGCAACATTTGCGGCTCAGCACAAGAAGAGGTGAGGAAAATTAGTACTTGTCCTTATGGTGCCTGGCAAGTCATTGAATAACGGAATGACACTAACCATCACCCAGGATTAATAAAGAAAATGAAGAATGTCATACTTGTAATCACCCAGGACAGCGTTGTAGCTGAAGTACTCGAGCTCATTAAACTCATGACATGGCATTAACTCTATGCAATTGATGCCAAGCTCCTACAAAAGCAATTCTCACTAAAAGTTACATGAAGCCATCACATATGTAAAAGAGAACAATTTCCTCAAAACTCCAGCAGTTTCATTAGTCAAGTCTCTAAGCTATTAGAAAAAGTGTTCTATCCTTTGGTACATTGTTGTGTATACCTTGTTCTTGAAACTTGAGCACACAAAAGAAGAAATGTTCTAGATTTATCTATGTCACTTACGAGAATATAGACATGAACAAATTGAATTGAAACGACAATGTGAGAGTGGCTCTTTTGAAACGAAAGCCAGAGAGGCAAACAGACAAATATTCTCCATCAGATATTGTTTATTTAACTAACAATAGACCAATAATAATCTGGTCATGCAAGTGAAACAACTGATATCCCCCTTTACTATAACTGTTAATTATTTAATCAGCTTTTCTCTCCTCTACTTTTTTTCCCAGAGGGAATGGGGAGTTCACACTCTTCCAACTGATGGTTTAAGCAGATTCCATTGATTGCCAGTAATTTAATTTGGCTTAACACTTCTCCATTTGCCTGTAATGTGCGTTGGTTGTAATAATTATTCAACATGGGTGACAAACATAAATATTTCTTCCGGATCAACATTATAATTTCTATTTTGGTTGAAAACAATTACACCCTAAGTTGATGTAGCTTATTGATAAAATTTTAAACTGTGTATGCTTTATGAAATTCAGATCGCAAGCATAGGTTTCCCCATTCTTCGATGAACTGCTCATGCGTCTTCATATCCTTGCTAAATTAACTTCTCTTCCTAAAGAACATATCAATATGGTGATGTGCTGATTCATGTTTTCTCCAACCATTATTCAGAAGTTCAAACCCCAGCCACTTGAGACTTTCAATTGAGACTTTCAACCTCAAATTAATAGCAGTGGCAGAAATTTGTAAGGATGTATCAAGTGTGATGTTCGTTGTGACATTGAGAAGAAAAAAGAACAAACAAGAGCAGCTAAGAACTCTCTCTACATAGGAGAAGTTAACCAGCAAATTACCTTAAGATGATCAAGTTTTTCCACGACGCCACGGTAAGTTCCAGGAAAGTCTGTTTTGCTAGAATCGTGCCTTGTAAAACCACGTACATGCATTTCATATATGATAAGATCTTTGGGATGGTATTTCAGTGGTAAATCTCCTTCCCAGTCAAACTAGAAAAGAAGGAAAAAAAAACAAAACAAAACAAAAAGAAGTATAGATAACACGCTTAAAGTAACTTTAAACTGTTAATCAAGATAACAGATAATGAGAAGAACATGCATCAAAGCTAGTTATTTCTTGTAATTAATAAATTCTGAACAATTCTGAATCCCTGTATTTCCTTAATTGCCACCCAACAATCAGTTTTTACTGAATGCACATGGATTTTGTAAGTAGATATCGAAATGAACATTTTTATTTAGAAGCCAGTAACCTTCTCATAAGATAACATGAAAAGTCACTTGCTAATTTTCCATTACCAACTACAGCTATTAACAAATACCTCATCACCATCAGAAGGCACCATACAAGCCATTTGAGGCCAGCAGTCACCATCAGGTCCCAAGACACCATACTCTCCTCTACTTATCACTGCCTAGACAAACAAAAATAAAGTTAACAGACTCATGGTTTATGCCAAAACAATAAAAAATTATGCTTCTGGTTGTTAAACAGGAAGGGCAAGGGGAAAGGCAGAAGACAAGGCAGGGCAAGAGTCTAGAGTGACTATGGCCCTACCAATGGCCACCAATCAAGAACTATTTCAACATGGCAACCTATAAATGCTTTTCTACTCTGAATGAAGGGTGAATAATGCCCTGAAAATAATTCCAAACAACCATTTAGCACTGAGATAGAGAAGACAAAAAGTGCACGAAACACTAACTTTTGCATATGGATCCAAAAGGATATGGGAAGCGTCATAGCGGTGTCCTTCTTCAGGAGAAAAATTCCCATCAAACTTGTAACCATACAAGACATCTGCGAAATCTCCTTTCAAAAACACATGCCAAACATCCCCAGTTCTGTTAATCGTGGGATCCAGAGATATCTCCTCAGTGACTCTGCTCTGCTTCAAATAATCGATAAAGAGTTAGACATTATTCTAGCACATCTTGAATCTAAAATAACTCACAATCTCCACTTAACAGAAAGTGCCTCAAGTATTTTTACTTGTCTCAAAATTGTAATATCTCAATCTGTTGCATTGGTAGATTAACATATCTCTCAACTGCAATATCAACAACAATGTAGTAGGAAAAACCAGAGAAAAACGCATATTCAACTTGTTGAGCTAAAAAAAAAAAGGCTACTGATTATTGGTTAAAATGACAGGAATCGCCCTCTCCTAGGACAGCTGTAATTAAATTACATCAAGCTTTCTCAAAGATGTAAAGAAAGGGGCATGTATGCACGTTTAAGGCTATTTCAATCCTCAATAGAGTAGTCACACAAACAGAGAAGGGAAAATGTGTTCAATTCCTTTTCTGCTGCCGAAAAAATCGAGCCTTGAACATTACTAGTGTCCTATTCTATACTGATGGTACTTCCCCCTGGACACTTCAGTGAACTGCATACAAAAATAAGGCCGAAAGAGAATCCACATCATCTATAGAAACTTCAGATACAGCAGAAAAGAGAAAAGATTCACGGAAATGCACTCATTGTAGCTACTCGGGAAAATCAGAACAGGAGTCCAGTCGCGAGTGCTGACATGGAAGGGCTAACAGTACAGACAACAACTTTAAGCATCTCAACCTCTCATGTAGAGTATCCAAAATCAAACCCAAGTCACCTCGTTCAGATCAGCAAGGCTAATCAAGCAGAGGGTCGCCGAAGCCGCACTGCTCGAATAGACGGAGAAATTGACACCGCCGACGCAAGCGGTGGCGCCGAGGGGCGTCGGCCGGCCTCGCGACACCTGGAAGCTCGACGGCCTGGGCCTCTCAACCATCGCGGTCTCCACCTCCCCGGGCGCCGCTCCGCGGTCTCTTGCTCTCACCGTCAAAGCCGACCCCGTTCTCTCAAGGTCCCTTCTCCTCCTCCGTCTCTGCAGAAGCCTCGACGGCGTCTCGGTGCGCAGCAGCGGCTGCGCATCGGGAGAGCGGAGCGAGAAAGGAGGAGGAGGGGAAGCGAGATGGCTGCTCAGCATCATCTCCACCGTGCTTGGAGGAGCAGAAGGAGTCCGCTCATCAGACGACGAGAGCGTGGGAAGTGGAAGGGGGAAAAATTAAAAGACTGATCTGATCTGATAAGATTGTCGAGGGCCGAGGCCTCGGGAAAAAGCGTAGTTCCACTTGTCCGTCAGTCGTGCCACGTCACCTGTCGTTGTCTCTAAGAATTCAGTTTCTCTTCGACCAAAATAGAAGACTCAGGTTCTCAATATTCTCCGGTAATTTTTTTTTTTGGGTCGGAAATATTCTCTGACATTATACTTCACTCCAAATTAACCTTGAACTTAATCAATTTGATTTGATTAACTTATCAACCCAGACTAGACCGAATTGATTGCCTCTAGATGGTTCTCGGGGGCACTGCTCTAATTTCCAGTTTTAAAACATTAGAATCAATGATTTTTAGTTCGGTGGTTCTTGGTCTCATGTGTGGAATTGCCCATTTAATCACTTGAATTGTACTAATTTTATTTTTATTTCTACAAATATGTAAAACTAAAATTAGGGATGGTGAGGAAAACAGAAAACTATACAAAGCAAGAAAGAATCACTTAGAAGTGCGATTAAAGCAGTACCTAATCAAGAGCCTTATGCATGGCTTCATGGAAGAGGCCGTTTTGTAATGGGCATCTTGATCTTGCTCGGCTAGAGCTTGCTTTTGCTTATGCTTTGGGCAATAATTGTGATAATATGGTTGGGATTAGGATGATCATTATGTTCCTCGTGCAAGAACTTGTCTTGGTGATACTAGATCAACGGAGCAAATCCCTATATGATGAGAAAATATTAAGTGATTACCAGCTATCACGTCAACTGTTGACGTGGCGTGCGTTTTTTAGTTATGCCCAATAATAAATTAACAAGTGTCAGCTGAGGTGGAATAAAAAAATAAAAAAAAATGAATTTTCTCTTCTTCCTCCTCTCTCTAGCGATTTGGTTGTCCTCTGGCTGTCGGTGATTCCTCCTCCGTCATTGAAAACTGCCCTATTTGGCCAGCATCCCCATCGCTTCCGGTGTCACGTGTCGTCAACCCAAGCTACCCTTTCGTGATGCTCACGATTGACTTTAGTCCTTGCCTATTCAGATATCGATTGGAGTCGTGCCTCCAGATCTGCAAGCCTAGCTTTTTAGTGGCTTGTGAGGGTTGTCCATGGCCGTGAGCCTTGATGGCGAGCTCGAGGTCTAGACGGCCATAAACTGTGCTTGGTTGTCAACAAGGCTTCAAATCTAGACTGATTGGGTCATGCTTGAGAAGAAAGAATGGCTTCCGCTCCCCCTGCTTCAAATTTGAACTGAAGTCGTGCTTTCTTCAACAGTGGATGTGGTCCTGAAGGCATGGCTCCCAGATTTGAAGCTGCCTTTAGATTTGGCCAAGACCGCTTGTCCATGGGCATGATGGGCAAGGTCAAGATCCCAACAACCGTGGATGGAGCTCGCATATCAAGAAGAAAAGAATAGGAAATAGGTATTTGTGGCCGTCAGGCCATGGATGGATCACATATGCCGATAGCCATGGATGCCTGAGCGTATTTGACCATGGATGGACTAGTGTCGACGATTTCGGCCATGGACGAGACAGATTAGAGATCTGGAGAACAACAAGATGGAGAAAACAAGCTTGGCTTGGATGCGGTGGTGGTTGGCCTGTTCACAACGCCGATGACTTCACTGGTGGTAATGGTCGAGGAGGAGCGGAGGTTGGTGGCTATGGATGGAGGGAGAATTGTCCAAAAAGTCCTAAACTTATTGCAGTTTTACCAATTCAGTCTTAAACCTTTTAATTTTGCCAATTGAGTCTAAACCTTTTCACTTCTTGCCAATTAAGTCTATCCGGCCAAAATTGGTCGGAAAATGCTAATGTGGACGTCAGCGATACCACGTAGTAGGATCATCGCCGATGTAGACAATTTTTAATAATATTTAAATTTTTTTTAAATTTTTTTTTTTTTTTTGAATTTTTTTTTAATTTTTTTTTCTGTTTTTTTTTTTCTGTTTTTTTTTTTTTTCTTTTTGGCCTTTTCTGGTGGCCGGCCACTGGCCACAGACGACGCCGCCACCGGCCACAGCGGGCCGGCTGGCCTTGCTCGCCATAGGCGAGGTCCGGCCGGCGACGGCGACGCCGGGCGAGGCCGCCCGGCCCCGGCGAGGGAGCCCTTGCCGGGGCTCGACCTCGCCAGATCTGGGCGGCCCGGCCCTCGCCGCCGGGCCTCGCCGTGGTGGCGAGCGAGGCTAGCCGGCCGGCTGTGGCTGGTGGCCGGCCGTCGTCTGTGGCCGGTGGCCGGCCACCGGAAAAGGCCAAAAAGAAAAAAAATAAAAAAATGAAAATAACAGAAAATAAAAAAATTCAAAAAAATTCAAAATTTCTTTTTAAAAAATTTCAATATTATTAAAAATTATGCACATCAGCGTTGGCAGTCCTACGTGGCATTGCCGGCGTCCACGTCAGCATTTTCCGGCCAAAATTGGCCGGATGGACTTAATTAGCAAAAAATGAAAAGGTTTAGGACTCAATTGGCAAAATTAAAAAGTTTAAGACTGAATTGACAAAACTGCAATAGGTTTAGGACTTTTTGGACAATTCTCCCATGGATGGAGGAAGAGGGTAGAGGTGAATGAGACATAAGATTTTCACTTAATTTCCACATCAATTTCTAACATGGATAACATGAACGGGTCAAGATATCATTGGATGTGAGTAAAAAAAATATATGCCATATAGGGTGTTGACATGGTGATATCAAACCACTAAATATTATCTCCTATATGGTTGATTTCAAATAAAAGATTTTTACCCCCCAAACCCCTCTCTCTCTCTCTCTCTCTCTCTCTTAATGTGATGAGGATAACTACATTCATACCTCAACCAAATGTATGTGAATTAGTGTGCAATAACATTAAGCTATGTTGATCTTGCTCTATTGGAGCTTGCTTCTACTTATGCTTTGACTGATGTTTGCGATAGGATGATCATCATGTCCCTTGTGCAAGACCGTGTCTTGATGATACTGGATCGACGAAGCAAATCTCTATATGATTGATTACAGATAAAAGATTGTTACCCCTCTCTCTCTCATTGTTACCCCCTCTTTGATAAGGCAACGAGGATAACTAGATTCATACCTCAACCAAATGTTTGTGAAATTAGCGTGCAATAATATTAAGCTATGTAGAATTTGGAACACCTAGGCTTTCTCATATCACGTGTTATTGCTTTTCTTTGCGTCACAAGTGCCCATGGACGCAGCTCCCCAACTCCCTTTTTTCTCCATCATTCTTGTTCTGTCACAGTCAGTATGCTCACCAAGGAAGAAGTCGTGTGCGTGGGGGGAAGAAAGAAAAGCAAGAGTAGGCTTTTTGTTTCTTTTTTAATTTCTAATGGGCTTTGAAAACATAAAAGAAACTGGCTAGAAAAGGAATAAAGAGATAGGGCTAAAGAAACATAAAAGATGGGCCCCATAAAAAAAAGAAAAAAAAACAAGACTAGGTATGGCGGACGGGCTTAGAAGGCTGAAATTACCATGTGAGTTGGACAACACTAGCCACCTCGAATTGTTTAATTTAATTAAACTATGCTCTCTCTCTCTCTCTCTCTCTCTCTATTCATATTTTTGCCAAAAATGGACACTTAAACGATCGACAAAAATTTGGGTGTCAACAATACCCAAAATTAGGATAACAAGACTAAACTAACATTCCGAATGCCTGGACTCCAATCCATGATGATTCTAGAAACTAGCCTACTGGACCTGGACTTGTGACTTTTGTGGGTTTCTATGCAAGATATCGATGATAGTGTGTGCTGGTGTCCCCAGATTGATCCTTAAGAGCTGTGGGTCTTACCTTGGCAATCAAAGTCTAGGAGTTGAGGTTCAACCGAGGGGTTGTGTGCTTAAGAAGTAGATTAAAGTGATAGGTTATCACGTTAGGGAAGTAGTAATGATAGGTTATCAAGATAGGTGATAAATAGTGATGATAGGTTATCATGATAAGTAATAGTTAGATGCGATAAGTTATCGTGATAAGCTATACTTAATTGCGATAAGTTATTATGTTAGGCTACTATAAGATACGATAAGCTATTGTGATTGGTTATATTTAAATGCGATAAGCTATCATAATAAGCTATTATGTAATATGATAAATTATCACTGGATGCGATAACCTATCTTGATTATGATAAGTGCTCTCTATATTGTGAATCTTAAAGTGATTAGTACTTGATAAATGCTAATTTTAAATATGGCATATGCTTATGCAATCTCTAACTTAAAAAATGGTAAGTATTCGTGGCATCCAATGATTATAATTAATGAGTACTTATGGAAGGTTACTTTGAAAGATAAATCATTGAAGTGTTTAAATGAAATCATGGTATGATACATTATGAGATGGATGCATGATTACTTTCTCGAATAATTAGTTGGGATATGATCAAATAATTGTATGCAATTAATGCTATTAAATGTGATATGAGCATTACACATCCTTGCATTGGCTAATGAAGAAGATAAGAAATGGACTTAAGTGGTGGTATGCACGTGTGATCACATAATAACTTTGATGCATATGATTATGTTGGGTGATCGTTCTTTCCTGATGCGTATGATTATAAGGGACGATGCCTAATGGACTTAGGATACCCCAATGTCAACGGGATGCTGTTTGTGAATGGATTTCGAAACGAAACTCTTTAATTGGAATGTTGTTCACAAATGGATGCCCGATGGACTTTGGCGATAGGTTGTTATGATGAGTTGACATTGGCGGTTTACCGGCTACAAGGTAATTCTAATGATTGGTGGGAACCCACTCGGGGAAGAGTTCAAGTACTATTCTGTGCGTGCATGAGAGCAGAAGATGGCTGGATTTATGCGACTCCACTAGAATCACCTATTTGTTGACTAGTATGAAGCTAGGTTTGCTGAATTGTCAAAGTATGCTCCAAGGATAATCAAGGATCTAGTGGATCTAGTTAGGAGATTTTGGAATGGCTGAATTTCTGCAACTCTACTAGAAACCACTAGAGTAAGAGTTCAAGTACTTTTCTCTACACGCATGAGAGCAGAAGATGGCTGAATTTCTGCGACTCCACTAGAATCACCTATTTGTTGACTAGTATAAAGCTAGGTTTGCTGAATTGTCGAAGTATGCCCCAAGGATGATCAAGGATCCAGTGGATTGTTTTAGGAGATTCTGGAATGGACTGAAGCCAGAGATCCATAGCTAGTTGGTGCCCTTGAATTTGAAGGATTATGATGAGCTTTACGAAAGAGCCCAATTGATTGAGAGAGACATGTTCGGGCAAGTAGCCACATCTAGATTGTGGTTTGCTTCTGGTGAGGATAACTATTGGTTTAGGAAGAGGCCGATGATAGGAACCGCATCCCTCATAATAAGAAGAATGGTGCTAGAAAGTCGGCGCACAATCTAAACAATGGGTCCCGATTTTGTGGTAAGTCTCATGGGACAGCACCATGCCACACCAAGACGGGGGGCATGATTAAGATGTGGCTAGCAGGGCCATCATGTGTGAAACTATCCACGTCAACTAGTCGAAAGGCAACCTCAACAACTACTCATAGGACAACGATTAGGAGCCACACCACAAAATAATCTTGACTGACCCCCAGCTTAGGTTAAGGTGTATGCGGTGACGAGAGAAGAAGCAAAGGATTCCTGGGACGTGATTACAACTACGGTCTCTTTACACCAGCATGATGCGTACACGTTGTTTGATATAGGCGCATGCATTCATTCGTAGCCAAGTAATTCGTTAGATTAGCTAGATTAGAATTGAAGTTGTTAGAAACGTTCCTTAGCATCTCCATCCTTATGAAAGATAAGGTGTTGTCTATTTTAGGTTGTCGAGGATGCGAGATAGTTATTAATGGGCATAAGGAGTTGATAGATCTAGTTGTTTTGGCTATGTATGACTTTGACGTCATAATTAGGATGAATTGGCTCAAAAAGCAACGAGCCACAGTTGATTGCTTTAGTGAGATCATGTAGTTCAACTCGATTGGTAGTTATGGATATGAATTCATAGGGAACAGAGAAGGACCCTCTACTAAGGGTGAGCACGGTTGCCGGGTAGAATTGGGAATCGGAGAACCGCACGGAAGGGTTCGGTTCGGTTCGCAGTTCTAAAGAGATCGGTTCTGATTCCTAGTTAGGGTTAAAGAAAAAAAACCCTAAATCAACGGCGAGCACGTGATCTCTCTCTCTCTCTCCTCTTTCTCCTCTCTTCCCCCCACATGATTTCCCCCTTCGCCGATTCTTCCCCCTTCCCCCCCTTTTTTTTTTTTTTTTTTTTCTCTCTCTCTCTCTCTCTCTCGTTCTTTTCTCCCCCTTTTCCTCCTCACGTCACTTCCTCCCCCCCCCCACTTTTTCTTTTCATCTCTCTCTCTCTCTCTTTCTCTTGTCTTTCCCCCTCTCTCGGCCGAAACCCCCCATCTTCTTCTTCTTCTTCTTCCTTCCTCTTGCTAGCTACTACTTCACCATGCTCTACTCACCACCACCTCTTGGCCACCGAACCACCACCACCCACCACTCGTTCGACAAGCCGTCTCACCGTTGAGCTTGACGAGTTGTCGTGTCATCCGGCGCTGCTGCTTGCGGCCGTGAGCCACCACCGTTGTCCCCAAGCCACCGTCACCACCTCTTGTTGCCGCTTGCTCGGCCGTCCGTGCCATCGTTGCTTCGAACTGCCACCACCTCTGCCCAAACCGAGCTCTTCCCCCCTTAGCCGTGGGTTGAGCCACGACTGCCGCCGTCTTTGCCGCGCCGTTGGTGCCGTCGTTGGTGCTGTGAGACTCGTGTCTTCATCGCTGTCGCTAGACCTCCCTCGACACCGCCATTGGACGCCGTCACCCCTCACTTGCCTCACCGCTCAGCCGCTTGCCTTCGACACCGTTGTTGGACACTGCTCGTCCCCTCGGTGGAGGTTGCATGCTTGCCTAGCCGCCTTGACGTTGCTTGTCACTCGCCTAACTGCCCCAACGCCGCTTGCCACTTGCCGAGTCGCCTTGAAGCCACTCGCCGCTTGCCGAGTCGCCCCGACGGTTGGCCGCTCGCCTAGTCGCCCAATCAGCCTTAACTCCACACCCCTTCACCTCTGCCTCCACCTTCACCTCTTGCTCAGTTGCACCCCTACTATCTCTCTCCTTCCGCCTGTCCGATCGGGGGCCAACGCAGGATGCCCTTGGAGACTTTGGCGGGGGCCTACCGGCTGATCGACGACGAGACGGTAGGGTTGGATTTATCTCAGTAATCGAGCTATTAGCTTGTGTGTAGTTTGCATTCGACTGTAGACGTGTTCAATGTGAATGTGCAAGTCGGAATGACTGATAGAATTCGTTCTGATGATGAATTTCCCTTTTTATTTGTCGGGGGTTTCTTCTTCTATGCTTGCATTGTCGACAATTGGTATCCAAGCTCTTGGAACAACTCAAGTGATTGTTGTATGCATTGTGTTCAGATGGAGTACAAATCCAACACCAGATTTACTTTGACCTTTCTAAGCATAGAGCATGTAATAGTTGTAAATATAATGGCCCATGACAAAAAAAGGGCTTGTAGATGTAATTGATGTAATCGTATGCTTGAAAATGGTTGTTTTCTTGGCTGTTTGTTGTTGTTAGGGTGTTATATGTATGCTTATGCATGTGCTTAATGAAAAAATAAAAAGAAATGGGATAGCGATGAGCTTGGGACGTCGCGAAAATAACCCTTGCCGCTCTTGACCCTGGAGATGGAGTTGGGGTCATTACATAGGCGGTCGACGAATGGTGTTGATTCTGCGACGGTGGAGAAGGGCAGTCAATGGTCGGAGAGAAGGTGGGGACGAGTGGTGTTGGTTTCTGGTCGGCAGACATTGAAGTTGCAAATGAAGACATCTTTGAGTGAGGATGGATGGGGGGACAAGATGGTGCAGGGGAAAGGGACAAAAGAGGGAAAAGAAAGAAAAATAGAAAAAATCATTAAAAAATTGAAAATTTGATTTTTTTTTTTAATCCTATTGGGTTGGATATGGGTTTGTTTCGGATGGTAAACCTAGTCCAAACCCATTCCTCGATTATAATAATAATAAAATGAAAAGTAAAAATTAAAAAAAAATTGAAAAAATAAAAAAAATAAAAAGGAAAACAATAAAACATTTGAAAAAATAAAAAAATTCATAAAAATTTAGAAAATTCGGAAAATCATTAAAAAATTTAAGAAAATTCAGAAAATCAGTAAAAATCAAACAGTGGATAAAATAACAAAAAATTAGACAAATCATTCAAAATTCAGAAATTCCAAAAAAAAAAAAATTTAGAAATCCTTAGAAATTGAAACCTAAAATTGGACAAGCTTTTAGGATTTTACAATTGGGTTATTTATTTATTTATTTATTTATTTATTTATTTGAATTGTCTTTTTTTAGGGATAATAAAAGGATACTTGTGTGCTTTCCTTTATAATTATATTTGGTAGTGCTTTTCAATATTATGGATGTTATTTCCTACTCTAGAATGATTAGGACAATACCTAGAATGCTTTGATAAGCCACTATGGATACTACTTAGCATGATCAAGTTGGGTATCAAAAGGGCGTTAGTCTTAGGGCTAATGTAATCAAGTCTCTGAGTTTGGAATCTTTGATTGCGTAAATAGTAAGATATCTTCTCATATCTTATTGGATTTCTAGCCGACCTCAAAAGGTTAGTGGCAACTCCTTACTTAATATTTGCATAGAATTAATTGAATTAAATTTTGAACACCTTATGTTGCGCGAGGTAGGGTCTTGACAGAGCTCAAGTCAATGAAATGCCTTCATCTTGAAGGTGATAATACCATTAAACTTAACAACTCCCTCCTCGAGAAGGGTTAGGTCGTGACAACTTGGTGACTCCGCTAGAAATTTTGAGGACTTAGACCTAATGAACTTGCTTGTGTGTTAACTAATGTGGTTTCATGGCAGTGCATTCACAAAGGTAAGGTATGTCTCTAACATAAGTGTTAAATGTTCCTACAATTGGGAGTCATAAGGGAGGAATGTTTCTTAACATGTTTTTCTTATTTTTTGCAAGGTGGTAATAAATGCCTATATAAATAAGATTGTAGTGCTACTCGAATATCAATTGTTATGCTTGCCTTTATGTTTGCCTTAGCATTACACCTTAGGTTACACAATCCACCACCAAACTTGGGCTACACAGGGTTACTTAGGATAGTATTGAGGTGGATACCACTCTGACTACAATTACACAGTACAAGTCACCCACCTCAACCACGAAATTCCTTTCTTGATGTCGAGAATTACCACCCCAATTTGCCATCCTACGACATGGGTCAGCTCTTTAACCATGCTAGAGTCATGGGAACCCCGACCTAATTGCGATCATGTTAGTTTATTCCGATGATCTTGTGGCTCCATTTGCTAAGCTGTCTAGAATAGAAATTGACTCGCATCCCATCTGCATGTCTATGTGATTGAAACTTCCTCTCACTAACTCAATATAAGTATAATTTCTCTCTTTACTTGTTCACTTTTGATTGGACTTTTCATTTTTGAAATTCATGGAAATCAATCGAATGCCTTAGGTGATCTAAGCTAATTATTGAAAATTTTAGGCAATCACTCCATATAGTGAACTTTGAACATAAATTTCAAACATCTCTAATATAACTCTACTGAAAAGATGGTTTTGTCTAAAATTTCAATTTGGGCTTAAAATCACATCTTGTATAAAGATTCTTCCAAGTCATGATAATATTTCTGGGGCACAAAAATTGAAATTACATTTTCGATCAAATTCTCTCTCTCAAGTTCTGAGATTGAAATTTAAATCATATCTTGTGCATAGACTTCTCAAATAAAAATCACCTCATTTTTGCAAAGAACGAAATTATAAATCAATCTTTCAAAATTAATGCCACATTTTGCAAATAGAGTGAACATTTGATTGATAGCTGCGGATCAATCTTCTAATGATGCCTTCTCTTATGATAAGATCTTGGCGAAACAACAAACCCCATGATAGGGACAGTGACTATAATGCGTGTACCGTCACTTTGATTTCGTTGTAAGAGGGGACCTCATTGAGAGATCATTTTCTCATTTACATACTAACATTGTCTTCTTCTTGCAGGATGCAAATAATGGCTTCTTTTGACATTTTTTTGCTTAACCACACAAATAAATGGACCTTCAAGCTAAGACGAGAATTGATTTTTACACTCATTTATGCCGGATTTTCTTGTATTGTATCATTGCCTCCATTCTCCTGAAGAATCATGTTTTCCATTTTGAGATTTAATTGTGAACCTAATAGATGCTTTTGTAAATCATTGCAACTCATATTTGAGTGATGAGGTTCTAATTCATGCCATTTTCCCTTGAAAGCACTGGAATAACTTTGGACTAGCCATTGGAGTTGAGTGATCCCTTACTCTCAAAATGTTTTGTATATGAGTTTCAAGAAAGATTTGCATAAAATTTTATCTATTCACTTAGTCGCTTTCGCAAGTTGACCCTAAGAGGACGCTTTGAGATGGTAATGTTGTAATTGTTCCAGTAAGAATTTTTTGTGCAACAATTGACTTGTTCATCCATTTTTGTCAAATGGGTAAAATGACGAACATGTTTGAGATTGACAATCACATATTCTAAAGGACAAAAGTGTAGGGCTTTAAAACTCAAGGTAGACATGGTTGGCCAGCGTAGGTTATGCATGTATGCTTTTTTGAGAGTTTGTTTCGATTTGTTTTACTAATCGCTCTCTGTGATATTTGTTGCATTTGAAAGTTTATGTTACCTATTTTTACTAGGATGAAGTGATGTTTCTTATGGATCTCGTATGTGATATGTGTCAAGGCTTGCATCTAGGCATACAACATGTTTGTTTGACTTGGTTTCAAACCCAAATTTGTAAAAAAAACAGCTCCAACCTGGAGACCGATTTCAGTTTAGTTCTTTAGGCTGTGATTTCTAACTAAACCTATTCTTTGCATGTATTAGTATAACATTGATACTTTAGTTCCACATGAGATTGCTTATGGATCGAGATTGAAGGCCACGACCATAACCTGAGAAAGCTACTTTGGGGTGATTGATGCATGCCAAGTATTCGATAAAATACCTGAGCCAAGTTGCGACCTTGATATGGCTGATTTGAGCTTAGTTATTGTGATATTCATATATTAGGGTGTTCCACATTAGTGTAAATCAGTAGATATCGGTTTAGGGAATTATTTTTAAATAAAAAAATAAAAAACGAAAAAATATGAAAATTTCAAAAAATAAAATAAAAATGTTGGCCGATATCAAATTAGGGTAGAAATGACATCTATGAATTTTTCTTAATTTTACAAGGTCATTTGTCCTAATTTGTTATTTTGTAATCATTTTTTTTAAAAAATAATCCATGTTGCGTAGATTAAAATTATTTAGAATAGTTCTATGCATCTAGAGCAATTTCATGCATATTTAAATTATCATGGGGATCTTGTCCCAAGGCATCATAACAAGGTAATGTAATATTATTTGCCTAACTTGTATTGAGTTTTCCCTTTCTACATTTACTTTCAACATTTCAATTTCTTGGATGCTTACGTACTACATTGCTTTCAATAATTTGAGTGTAAATTCATTTTCTAAATTAGGTTAGGATTAGTCTAGATATTAAGGAAAGCAAACCTACAAAAAAATTTGCATGGACATTTAGTGGTTTCATAAAGATTATAACTAGTAATCAAGATTGTGTGGCCATTTTAAATAAACAATCTTCCAAGTTAGTAGTACCGTAATGGCGCTAATAGAAACATTGGTGTGAACATGTCCCCGTTCCTAGAAATCTCTAAATGCGTGGAAATCGAGACAACACTCCCGCGTCTCAATTGGTTTCTAACCAACCTCAATAGGCTAGTGGCGACTTTTAGAAATAATTAGGTTGTTAAGAACTAAAAAATACAAAATCGAATGTCGCACGAGATATGGGCTTGGGAGAGTCCATGCCTAACCTGGAGCTGTTGTGTGATATTCAGACTTCGCCCAAGCCTCAAGTATGTAATGGTCTATGCCACGTCGACAAGTTTGTCATCGGACTACGTTATTGGCGCCATTCACGGCCACTGTTTCGTCATCACCATAATCATACCGAACTGCCATGTCTCATCACGTCCCTGCGACACCGCCTCCTCGTCAATCTTTGCCGTACCATGACAGCTCGATCATCATCTAGTCCATCACCTCTTTTAAATTTTTCTTCGTGAAAATGCCACCAACGAGGCCAATGTTCACTCTCCGCAGCACATCTTCGAGCTAACTTCTTATGCGAGCTGCACCCACCCCCATGCGTACGTACGCATGCTGAAGAGAGGACCGGGAATCTTCCACCCTCACAAGTCCACGCCACCGCACTCCCTTGGCAGTCAACAAGGGAAATTGTTGACTCAAGTGTGCAGCCACAGCTTGACACGAAATGGGAAAAAGTTGACTAGAGTGTAGCACGTTTTCCCTTCCTTAGCATGCGTAACCTTCATGCGTTGCTAAATGACCAGGACGTGTCACTCAAAAACCCAGGTCTGATCATGCAAAGGAGATGGCCATCTGCTCTCCCTTGGGCGTGACACGCACGGCCAGCTACCCTTCCCTTCTATAGCCAATGTCCAACAAGCTGCCACAAAATTCAAGTTTGTTGACTCATATAGTCAACCGGTGGCAAGCAGAAGGAGAGAATCGCTTCCTCTTCCCCTCGGCACCTCACGACTTCGGTCATTTACATCACCAGACACCAGTACCACCCCGTCGCACTACCGTCTCACCTCATCTCTGCTGCCGGCCAGGGATCTCGCCCCTTCACTGTTGCTTAGCGCGCGTCGCTTGCTGCTCCACCACAGCTCGCGCTGCCATCTCGCCGCCTTGCTACCAGCCGCACCACCAGCTTGCGTCGTCTCGCAGTTCGCATCCCCCACTTGCACCACCGGATTCAAGGCAAGTAGACGTCGACTATTCTATGCTTTTTGAATTCCACCGTTGCTTGGTGAGACGCGTTCCATCGGAATTCTCTAAGCTACTATTAATTCTATGATACTCACGTTATTTAGTGAATTTGGAAATCGCTCGGATCAGCCACGAGCTTGGAAAGTGAAATACGTGCTTTTTAGGGTCAAAATTGGTTTGTAGACTCGTGAGCTATTGACCTTGGCATTGCAGATATATTAAGGTTTTTACACACGAACCGTTTTATACGGAGATTTTGGACTTATGAAACATGAAATGATTTAAGTACATGCATGTGAGTTTCGAAGGTATTTCGGGTAGAACAATACAAATTTCAGGGGTGAAACCGTGAAATTGATGGTGATTGATTCGGTGTTTAAACTCTCAGTTTTACGAAATGTTTCTGTCGATGCAGGTTTGACATATCTTTAAGGTTTCGTTTGCACTTAGGGTAATATTATAATTTTGGATTTTGGAATTGAATTATTTTCCGTGCATGAATGCGAAAGATATTTTGGCATTAAACTGTTGGATTGCTGCACTATGGTACTTCAATGACGGATGCCGTCGGTCCACATTAACGATGATGCCCCGGGTGTTGGGATGCTCGGAGGGGTGTGATACTGTGCCCCACGGATGCCCAGGAAATGTGACAAAGGCCCGGAGTTCCTCGCGATGCCATGTAGGGTGCAAGATTCCTGGAAGATGGTCTATGGTTCCAACCAGAAGATGGTGGTAGTGAATCCGGATGAATTGAAATTCCAAATTTCTATTGGTTTCCGATATACTGTTTTTTATGAGATTCTTTTAGAACTGATGCAAGTTTAATTATTTCAGTTTTTGTATTTTGTTTATGGATTGTGTTGAATTGGGTGGCGATTGGTTTGCGGAGTATGGTTTAGTAGACTCTTATATGCTGAGTGGTTGTACTCACCCCTTTTGGGATTATTACATTTTAGACATGTGACCATGCCACCCCAACCTGCGTCTTCCACCATGCTCTACGGCATCCCCATTGACCTCACATGGGATCAAGTGGAGCACATGGACCCCGACTTCCCGAAAGTCACGTTCATTCGGATTATGGTAATCTTGGCGGTGGATGCTGGTCTCACGACAAGCCCCGTGTTGATGGGGTTCATTGAACTATATGCCTAGGTCAATGGGCGTACTGTTGGACCACTTCCACTCCTGAATGACGATGACGACTGTTCTAGCGGGGTCGAGTAGGCGGTGGACCCGGGGAAGGAAAGTTGCATTTTTGGACAAGACCAAGACGTGTCAATACACACTTCCACATGAAAATAGTAGTAATGACAAGGAACACTGTGGCGACTCCAAAGGGCCAAGGGTTGTCACACGTTGGCCCGCCACCTTAGGCAATACCCCTAAACCTCTTACTTTCCCCCAATGGAAAAAGAGAGGTCGCAAAAATATTCCACTTTTTAAATATTATTGTGTCATTACGTTTGATTATTACTTTAATGTGTCATTATTCGGTAGACTTAATATTCCACTTTTTAAATATTTATTGTGTGATGCATTCAATATTTTGAGTGACCATGATCTATTCTTCTTCTATAACAAAGCACTTGAAAAGGACATATAATCAAACGAAATCTGGTCTTTCTTCTTTACATGCAAAAGAGATATTATGTCAATCATGATGATTATCTCCCATATCTTAACTAAGAAAAACATATTGGTCGTTCTTTGACCATTTTATAGAGATAAAATAACCTCGAGGAAGAATGTGCGCACACCACTCAAAGATCATCTTATGTTAGAAAATTACCTGGTAAAGTTTTAAATGAATTTGTTGAGAAGATTGATTGCTATTTTCTCCATTTGCAATTTCATCATCAATAGATATTTTTAAGCATAAAACAATATTGTTTTTCTTAGTGATTGTGTTACAAAAAATAAAACAATCAACCACAATATTCAATCTTTAAGAAAATTCTCGTAAATTTGTACCACAAATCAAATTGAAAAAATTCACAATTATGGAGATAAACTGGGCAAATAAAGTTAACAATTTGGAGAAAAAAGCGATCTTTCTTGACTCCAATATTAATTAGCTCCTACTCAAATTATAACCAGAGTAAAAGCTACCAAAAACCCAAAACTTTACCAACTATGACACATTTATTTTGTACTTACTTTTGTGATCTATCATCAATTAATGTTTTTGATGAGTTATATGCTTGTCGATAGGCGAGATATCCTCCTACCCAGAAATTAGTGGGTTTTACTTATTGAGTCCACGACTCACCCTGTTGCTTTTCAGAATTGTAGGCATTGAGGTCTCCCACTAGTGCTGGAATTGTGGTCTTGCTAGAGGAGCAAAGGTTTACCGGGCCTTTGGAGCGTAAAAAATGTAGTAGTTGTAAATATAATGGCCCGTGACAATGGGGCATGTATATTTGCAAGTGGTTGTTTTACTAGCTGCTTATTGTTGTATGGGTGTTGTTTGTAACGCTTCTGCATGTGCTTAATAAAAAGATAAAAGAATGGGACAACGATATGCTTGGGGCATTGCAAAAGTAACCTCCGTTGCTTGTGACCCTAGAGACGGAGTTAGAGTCGTGACATGCACAGGCTCTTGACCATGTTGAAGACGAAGAACAATGACCACAAGATGGAAGAAATGGAGAAAGAAGTAATTTTGGGTTTTTAACTTTTAGGGATTGTAATTTTTTGTGAATTTTTTTTTCGAAAGTACCTATCGAAAAATCACTTGCTCACCGATCCAGCAAACATTTAGACACCTCATATAACATCCTCAATTTCAACTCCTCTCTAGAACATAATAAAATTTTATAATTGTTTGAGCCATTCGATAAGGTAACGATGCCAATTTAAGGAATTACTCGAAATTGTTTTTCACCCAAGATAAGACGGCCACATGCCCAACTTGAAGAGTAAGCTAATGTAGAGTCTTCTTGAATTGAAGAGAAGAAACTTGGAAAGAAATTTGGGTAATGTGAACATATCTAAGCCTAATGACTATACGAAATCTAGACAATTAATGAAAGAGGTGAGTCATCTAGCTTAGGTGTCCCCTAAAAGAATAGCCTATAATGACACCCAATCAAAAACTTGAAGAGCAAGTATCCATTTCATCATTACAAAACTTGGGTGGCCCAATAAGAGAATGAACAAGTGTCGCCCTAGGAGGTAGGTTTGCCACATCTTTCTCCTCATCCTTGCCACCTTATCCACTTAGGCTTGCCACCCAAAGAAATCCTATTGGTCCATTTGAAAGGGTAATGATGAGGGTTTGCCTACAAACAGAGGCATTCCTCCCCATTACCAAACACACCACCCCACTTCTCCCTCACTTACAGTCTCTTTTCTCTCATGCCCTCTCATTATTGTCCTCTCGCCCTCGCTCGGCCTTGCATGCCCACCACCTCATCAGATGGCTTTCTCTTGGTAACACCACCTATAGTTCCTTGAGATTCATCGAAGTTTAGTAGAATTCCTAACCCTTAGCTAGGGCAATATGCTACGTCGTCGAGTTCTAATTATGTGCTTACTCATGAGTAGTCATTTTTATGTTGCGCATCCATTTTGTATGATTTACTCATGTGTGAGTTAAGATGGAGATAATAAACTAGGTTGTGCGACATATCATATATGATCATTAATTGAAAGAAGAAGACCGTCATCACATAGCATTGGCGGCGATGCCTCATTCGTGAGAACGGGATGCCCTAGTTGAGCCCAAGTACCTCAGGTGAGCTAGCCCTCAGGATGCCTTGGTTGAGCTAGAATGCCTAGCTTGAAGTTGGATGCCTCAGTTGAGCCAGGCTGCCCTAATTGAGCTAAGATGTATGTTAATGAATATATTATGCATGCTGATATGTTTATTACTATTTGACTTGATGTGTTCATGGATAACCCAAAGGTAAGCATGCATGGAAGTTACACCAAAAGGATACACATGTGTGGTCGAGGTGAAGCAATAATATTGCAATTGATTTGCCATCGACATTGCAATACTAGTATTCTTCATACTAGATTTGATGACGAGTTGTCATCCTAGTTGTGGACTCACTCCTTAATTTTCAGACTTGTAAGCAAGAAAGAGTCACGTCAATTTTGGAAGCCACAATTATGTTGGAGGAGATTGGAGTTTCCCCCAACCTATTTGGAAACTTCTAGTATGGTGTTAAAAGGAAAAATGGCTCGTAGGAAAAAGGGTTTGTAGATGAATTGTTGTAATATAAAGTAACGTGTTTTGTGTAATGTATGTCCTAATCTTCAAACTGTTGTTTGTCCGATGAGTTATTTGTCACATTTCTGCATGTGTATGATAACAAGATAAAAAGAACCACTCTTACCAAAAAAAAAAAAAAGATATAAAGAATTGGGACAGCGATAAGTCTAGGACGTCGCGAAAATAACCTTTGTCACTCGGACCCTAGAGATGGAGTTGGGGTCGTGATAGTTTTAGTATCAGAGTGAGGTTATTATCTGGAGTGAGAAGGTGTGATAGGAATTTGGGATAGTTAGCTAGGAAAACACATTGTGCATGTGATTGCTTGTTTAATTTTCTGACAGTGGCTCGTTATTACCGACTTCTAATTATGGTACAGAAAACTTCCCTTAGAATTCCTATAGTTTTTATGTAGGTTTGTCGCATGAGTACTGTGACACCCCGAACCCTTCGTAGGTCGCCACTAGCGCCAATGTTACACCTTATTACCTTTCTCCTTAGAAGAAGTGTCATAATTCATAGACACATTTTTTTTTTAAAAAAAATAGAACGGTCCCAGCGCGACTCATTAGCGGAAGCAAATTAAAACATCACCATCTCTCCCTTACCAACCATGATACAAATACACACCACTAATCATCATGATTAAAAGACAAGCCACGACACTTTATTTACATATATTTTCAAGATGGGATTTCTTTGGGTCAATACATCAAAAGGAAAAGCTAGGACTTAGCCACGTCTGGCCTAAAACCCCAAAAAGAACCCTCGACCCTCTACAACTCGCGTGCACAATCCCCATCATCAGTGTTGGCTAACTATCCCCAAAAAGATCCAGCTCCTACTCGTCACGCACGGGCCCTCACACCCAACCTGGTGCATCAGGCGGTGGCGGCGGCAACATCCCTCGCATCACCCCATCGCGACGAACGTGGACGGAGATGAACTCCTGGACAACTGGGCCCCCAGCTAGGCCTACGTCGTACATGACTAAACAACGCACTCGAATATATGTCAATCCAGGAATAGAAGGACAGCCAAACTCCTTGCACTCCACCTCTACATCGGATGGTAGACCATAAAATACGCCCCGCGTAACGGCAGGAAGCGGCATGTTGCTACTCTGAAATGTTGGTCCCCAAAAGGGGTGAGTACAACCACTCAGCAGGTAAAGGAATCCAACAACCACTCAATGCATCATACAAGTCATACATGCATTGTAGGCATTACTTACCTTGAAGCCATGCGCATACTATCATGCATCATTATCATAATCATATACATGTCATCATCATCATGACATCATGACATCACACATGTCATCATCATCATGGCATCATCGTATCACACATGTCACCATGCCATATCATATATCATCATCATCATCATCATCATCATCATCATCATCATCATCATCATCATCATCATCATCATGCATATCATCATGCCATATCGTATATCATCATCATCATCATCATCATCATGCATATCATCATGCCATATCATATATCATCATCATCATCATCATCATCATGCATATCATCATGCCATGTCATATATCATGGTTTGATTTCCACTTTTAACTTTCAATTTGATCACCACATCATCCTTCCTCGGATCATCAATTTCATCTCATATTATACACTCGCATCCCAAGCGAGAAAAACCTCCGGCATTCAGCCATTCCAAGCCACCGGGCATTCGCCTCCCCACATTCCGGGCATCTCGCATCCCAACTGGCATCACGAGGCATTCCCCTCGGGCAAAAACCTCCGACAGAGCTTCCGGCATTTACACTCCCTGGCCGGGCATCCCGCACCCCAATCCTGGCATCGCGAGGCATTCCCCTCGGGCAAAGACCTCCGATAGGGCTTCCGGCCCCCCACATTCCGGGCATCCTGAATCTCCTAGGGCCATCCGGCAATGTATCTCTATACATTCCGAGCATCATCCTCCACCACAACCACCTCCTCACTTATCATTATCCATGTTTACCAATTTCGGTCTTAATTTAGCATGGCATATGACATGACATCAAACAAGTCATACTTGGCATGAAATTTACACATGCATCTCAATTCAATGTCATGCATACATCAAGACCTCATCATACATGCAACATGGTATAATTATTTATTCCAATAAATAATCCATTTTTCATGCCCTTTTTCATTTATTTAAATTCCAGCTTTTGTTATTATCAAAAATATTAAATTAAATATCTATAAATTCCCAAAAATTATAAAAATTAAGGCAAGTGATAAACAAGACAATAGAATGGTAATTTCATGCAAAATACATGGCCAAATAGAATTTCATACAATTTCCTAATTCTCACAAAATGGCATGTCATTTTCGGGTGAAATCAGAATGCACAGTTTCTGGAGAAATTCGATTAAAATATCCATACGACCTCCAAAAATTACGAAATGTTTCCAATTTATAGCCAAGACATTAAAGTGCATTTTTCATGAAGACTTCCAAGTCAGATTCTTTCTATATTATTTTCTACAGTCACACGAAGCTTCTGGATCCAACACCGAATCGTCCAGTACATGCTTCTCCGAAATACTGAGTTTTCACCTACCTTTTCTTCTTCGTTTCCTCTGAAATTTAGATATGTTCTACACCAAGATGTTATCTACAAGTTTCATGAAGAGATCTAAGTCAAATAACCAGAGGATAGTCGTCATTTAGGTCCATGGAGTCTCGGGTGTCCTGTAATACATCTCCAGAATTACTGTCTTCAAGATCTAGTCGATTTACTAGGCTATACTTATTCATTTCACTTCAAATTTGAGTATGTTGTAGTTTATGATGTCCCCTACAACTTTCATGAAGAGATCGAAGAAATATTCTTAGCAAAAATCAACATGCAACCACAAATACAACAAGAGGTCAGTAAAATCGTTCCAGATCTGAGGTCTCCGTAGGATGAGAGTTTTAACCCCTCAAATCTCCATCATTTTCCACGAAATTTAGTATGTTGTAGTTCAAGATGTTAGCTACAACTTTCATGAAGAGATCGAAGCCAAAATCGGACTCCAAATATGCATGCAAGCTCACACAACATTCTGACTCAAACTGTTCAAGCGAAAACAGCCATACCACCCAAGAACAATCCATCCATACTTCGGTTTTCCTCACCTAATCATCCAAACTCGACACTATATCAACCATACATGTAACAAACACACATGCAAGAGCAGCTAGAGGACTCCCACTTGCCTCTAGAGCGGGCGGACGACGGCACACGGCGGCGAGCACGGCGGACGGACGGCGAGCGACGGCGACGGCGACTCCCTCCTCGGCTTCTCCTCTCTCTCGGCCGCTCTCCCTCTCTCTTGCACAATCTCTCTCTCTCTCTCTCTCTCACTCTCTTGGCCGAATGAACCGGCCACCCTTCTCTCTCTCTTCCCTTTTATCCCCCCTAATCCTCATCATTAGTAATCATTGCTTTGCCTTTCAATTGGCCAATGCATGCCCTTCTTCTTGCCACTTGTCTCATTGCATGCATAATGGGCTTGGGCTTTTGAGCTTGGGCTTGGGCCATCCGACCACTCTTGGGCCTCCCCTTGGGTTGGTCGACAGCCCCCTTTAGTGGGCCTTATTGGGCTGACTAGCTTGGCCCATCAAGGCTTCGGCCAATGGGCCTAAGGCCCAACCTAAAAATTGACTTTTCCCCCTTTTTTTTATTTGAATTTCTTCTATAAATATTTTTAAATTTTAATTTTCAACATGGCCAAAGTCTTGTGACATTTTGTTTATTGAAATTTAATTTATAAAGTGCATAGCCAAGCATAAATTATTATCATTAATCTATCAAATTTAAATTTTCATAAACACATGCACAAATCATCAAATCTTAAAAAGACTAATGGCTAAAGCATAAATCATAAGAAATTTTCATTACCTAATTATAGGCTTTAATTCTTCTAAAGGGTGACTCGAATTTTGGGATGCCATAATTCTCCCCTCCTTAGAGAATTTCGTCCTCGAAATTAGACACCACTCGTGCCTTCTTGAAACAAATGGGGGTACTTTTCCTTCATCTGATTCTCACTTTCCCATGTGGCTTCCTCCATATCATGATGTCGCCATGATACCTTAGCCAGAGGAATCTTCTTAGTCCTAAGAATTTGCTCCTTTCAATCCAATATCTGCACAGGCTCTTCAATGTACCTTACTTTCTCATCCACTTTGATGGCTTCATGATCGAGTATGTGACTAGGATCCAGCTAGTACTTCCTTAACATCGATACATGAAACACATCGTGCAGATTTCCTAACTTAGGAGGTAGCGCTAAGCGATAAGCTACATCCCCTACCCTCTCGAGTATTTCAAAAGGTCCAACAAATCTAGGGCTTAACTTACCCTTCATTCCGAATCGAGATATTCCTTTCATTGGAGATACCTTAAGGAATACATGGTCTCCTACACTAAATTCCAAAGGCCTTCTACGCCTATCTGCGTAGCCTTTCTGTATACTCTGAGCTGTTTTAAGTCTTTCTCTGATAATTTCAACAGCCTCAGTGGTAACTTGTACCAGTTCGGGTCTTGTCAATTTCCTCTCACCTACTTCATTCCAACAAACAGGAGTCCTACATCTCCTTCCATATAATGCTTCATAGGGAGCCATGCCTATACTTTTCTGAAAACTATTATTATAGGCAAACTCTACCAAATGCAATCTTTCATCCCAATTTCCTTTGAAATCGATTGCATAAGCCCTTAACATATCCTCTAATATCTGGATTACTCTTCCTGATTGACCATTTGTCTGGGGATGAAAAGCAGTACTAAACTGAAGCTTAGTCCCTAATGCAATTTGAAGACTTCGCCAAAAGTTCGAAGTAAACCTCGAATCCCGATCTGAAGTAATAGTCATTGGAACACCATGTAAGTGTACCACTTGACTTACATACATGTCCGCATATTTGTCCATTGAATAATCCATGCGAACAGCTAGGAAATGAGCTGATTTGGTCAAACGGTCCACTATGACCCAAATTGAGTCATGACTACTTGACGTCCTTGGCAATCCTTGCACAAAGTCCATCGTTATGTGCTCCCATTTCCATTCTGGTATGTCTAATGGTCTCAAGAGTCCTGCAGGTTTACGATGTTCCGCTTTTACTTGCTGGCACGTCAAACATTGAGAAACGTGCTTAGCTGTATCTGCCTTCATACCATTCCACCAAAATTGCTGACGCAAATTCCTGTACATCTTTGTACTACCTACCTGGGTGGATACTATAATTACTGTTATATGCCTCCGACAAAATTTCCTTCCTCAATTCCTCATTGTCAAGAAAACAAAGTCGTCCTTGACATCTTATTATTCCATCATCAGAGACTTGAAATTCCGGTCTTTTCCCTAAAGACACCACATCTTTCACTTTCAAAATCTCTGGGTCAGATTCTTGCAGGATTTTAACTTTCTGGATAATCTCGGGTTCTATTCTTAATGCACTAAGCATACCAGTAAGACAATCCGTTTCCAGTTTAAATTCTGAGTCTGCTACAGACTTTAACAATTTCCATTCTGCCATCCTTAAACTAGCCATTTCCATAGCCGACTTACGACTAAGAGCATCCGCTACTCTATTCGCTTTCCCTGGATGATATCTTATCTCACAATCATAATCCTTTAACAACTCCATCCACCTCCTTTGTTTCATGTTCAACTCCTTTTGTGAGAACAGATACTTCAAGCTCTTATGATCCGTATAAATTTCAAACTTCTCCCCATACAAATAGTGTCTCCATATTTTCAAGGCAAACAATATAGCTGCTAGCTCTAAATCATGCGTCGGGTAATTCAGTTCACGGGGTTTCAATTGTCTAGATGCATAGGCTACGACCTTGCCATGCTGCATCAAAACACATTCTAGTCCTTTGTGAGATGCATCACTATACACCGTGAAACCATCAGGTCCAGTAGGTATAGTCAAGATTGGAGCTGAAGTCAATTTTCTTTTGAGCTCTTGGAAACTCCTTTCACATTCCCCATTCCATTCAAATTTTACATTCTTTCGGGTCAACTTAGTTAAAGGTCCTGCCAGTCGTGAAAATCCTTCAATGAACCTCCTATAATAACCAGCCAGTCTTAAGAAACTCCGCATTTCAGTAGGTGTCGTTGGTTTCGGCCAATTTACTACCATTTCAACTTTTGCCGGGTCTACTGCAATTCCTTTTCCTGACACCACATGTCCTAAAAATATTATCTGGTCCAACTAGAACTCACACTTACTAAACTTGGCATACAACTTATGCTCTCTCAGGGTCTGCAAAACTATCCTCAAGTGTTGCTCATGCTCTTTAGGCCCTTTTGAATATACCAAAATATCATCAATAAAAACAATCACAAACTGGTCTAAATAGGGCTTAAATATTCTATTCATCAGATCCATAAATGCAGCCGGCGCGTTAGTCAATCCAAATGGCATCACAATGAACTCGTAGTGTCCATAATGAGTCCTGAACGCAGTCTTAGGAATGTCCTCCTTCTTTATTCTTAACTGATGGTATCCCGACCTCAAGTCAATCTTAGAGAAGACTGAACTTCCTTGGAGTTGGTCAAACAAATCATCAATTCTAGGCAAATGATACTTATTCTTAATGGTCACCCGGTTCAGCTGCCTATAGTCAATGCACAAGCGCATCGATCAATCTCTCTTTTTCACAAACAAGACCGGTGCACCCCAAGGTGAAGCACTTGGTCTAATGAATCCCTTGTCAAGCAACTCCTGCAGTTGCACTTTCAACTCCTTCAATTCAACTAAGGCCATCCTATATGGGGCTTTTGATATTGGTTCTGTTCCAGGTATTAATTCAATTTCAAATTCAATCTCTCGCTCTGGCGGCAATCCAGGCAATTCCTCAGGGAATACATCTTGAAATTCGTTAACTACACGAACTTCCTCAAGTCTAGGCTCCTCCCTTGCATAATCTTTAACTATGTCTAGGTATCATTGACATCCTTTGTCAAGTAACTTACAGGCTTCTGCTGCCGAAATAAGTGCTACAGAAAGATGGGTCTGACCTCCTAAAAATTCGCAACTAGACTGATCAGGCAAAACGAATTGGATCACTATCCTATAACAATCCATCTGGGCCCGATACTTACGAAGCCAGTCCATTCCTATAATAACGTCAAAATCATACATAGCCATTACAACCAAGTCTATTTCCATATATTTTCCTCCCATTGATATCTTACAATTTTCACACACCAGCGTAGACAATACCATATCCTTTAAAGGCGTGGAAACACAAAGAGGCGTCTCAAGAGGCATAACTTCTATCTTATTCAAACATCTATATCTTTCAGACACAAATGAATGCGTTGCACCCGTATCAAACAATGCATATGCCTTTTCACCATTTATAAGAATCGTACTTGAGATAACATTTTTGGAAGCTTCCGCTTCCTCTTGGGTGATCGCATACACCCTTCCTTGTGCAGGTGGCCTCTGATGATTTCCTTGTAAGTTCGATCTAACAACATTCTGATATCCCCGTCGCATCAAGTCAACACTCACTTGCGACCTTTCTTGTGGGCAACTTCTCCTAAGATGACCCACTTGTCCACAACCAAAACACTTCGGTCGTCCATTGCAAGGTCCTGGGCCATGTCGCCCATTACACTTTTGACAAACACCAGGCTGATAGGGTGCTTTCCCTATATTCAGACCACTTCTTGCTCCTCCAAAATTTCCAAAATTACTCTTCTTCTTCACATTCTAGGTCTGACCTTGACCAGAATAAGGTCTCTTACCCCTTCTCACATCATTAAAATTCAATGGTTTCTTAAACTCCGATCGTTCTCTCAACAGTTCCTGCTCCACTATCGTAATTCATAGACACATTTTTTTTTTTATAAACAAAACGGTCCCAGCGCGACTCATTAGCGGAAGCAAATTAAAACATCACCATCTCTCCCTTACCAACCATGATACAAATACACACCACTAATAATCATGATTAAAAGACAAGCCACAACACTTTATTTACATATATTTTCAAGATGGGATTTCTTTTGGTCGATACATCAAAAGGAAAAGCTAGGACTTAGCCACGTCTGGCCTAAAACCCCAAAAAGAACCCTCGACCCTCTACAACTTGTGTGAACAATCCCCATCATCAGTGTCGGCTAACTATCCCCAAAAAGATCCAACTCCTACTTGTCATGCACGGGCCCTCACACCCAACCCGGTGCATTAGGCGGTGGCGGCGGCAACATCCCTCGCATCACCCCATCGTGACGAACATGGACGGAGATGAACTCCTGGACAACCGGGCCCCCAGCCAGGCCTACGTCGTACATGACTAAACAGTGCACTCGAATATACGTCAATCTAGGAACAGAAGGACAGCCAAACTCCTCGCACTCGACCTCTACATTGGATGGTAGACCATAAAATACGCCCCGCGTAACGGCAGGAAGCGGCATGCTGCTACTCTGAAATGTTGGTCCCCAAAAGGGGTGAGTACAACCACTCAGCAGGTAAATGAATCCAACAACCACTCAATGCATCATACAAGTCATACATGCATTGCAGGCATTACTTACCTTGAAGCCATGCGCATACTATCATGCATCATTATCATAATCATATACATGTCATCATCATCATGCCATCATCATATCACACATGTCATCATCATCATGGCATCATCGTATCACACATGTCACCATGCCATATCATATATCATCATCATCATCATCATGCATATCATCATGCCATATCGTATATCATCATCATCATCATCATCATCATCATGCATATCATCATGCCATATCATATATCATCACCATCATCATCATCATGCATATCATCATGCCATGTCATATATCATGGTTTGATTTCCACTTTTAACTTTCAATTTGATCACCACATCATCCTTCCTCGGATCATCAATTTCATCTCATATTATACACTCACATCCCAAGCGAGAAAAACCTCCGGCATTCAGCCATTCCAGGCCACCGGGCATCCGGCCCCCCACATTCCGGGCATCTCGCATCCCAACTGGCATCACGAGGCATTCCCCTCGGGCAAAAACCTCCGACAGAGCTTCCGGCATTTACACTCCCTGGCCGGGCATCCCGCACCCCAATCCTGGCATCGCGAGGCATTCCCCTCGGGCAAATACCTCCGACAAGGCTTCCGGCCCCCCACATTCCGGGCATCTTGAATCTCCCAAGGCCATCCGGCAATGTATCTCTATACATTCCGGGCATCATCCTCCACCACGACCACCTCCTCACTTATCATTATCCATGTTTACCAATTTTGGTCTTAATTTAGCATGGCATATGACGTGACATCAAACAAGTCATACTTGGCATGAAATTTACACATGCATCTCAATTCAATGTCATGCATACATCAAGACCTCATCATACATGCAACATGGTATAATTATTTATGAAATAAAATTAATGGAATTTATGGCCAATAAATAATCCATTTTTCATGCCCTTTTTCATTTATTTAAATTCCAGCTTTTGTTATTATCAAAAATATTAAATTAAATATCTATAAATTCCCAAAAATTATAAAAATTAAGGCAAGTGATAAACAAGACAATAGAATGGTAATTTCATGCAAAATACATGGCCAAATAGAATTTCACACAATTTCCTAATTCTCACAAAATGGCATGTCATTTTCGGGTGAAATCAGAATGCACAGTTTCTGGAGAAATTCGATTAAAATATCCATACGACCTCCAAAAATTACGAAATGTTTCCAATTTATAGCCAAGACATTAAAGTGCATTTTTCATGAAGACTTCCAAGTCAGATTCTTTCTATATTATTTTCTACAGTCACACGAAGCTTCTGGATCCAACACCGGATCGTCCAGTACATGCTTCTCCGAAATACTGAGTTTTCACCTACCTTTTCTTCTTCGTTTCCTCTGAAATTTAGATATGTTCTACAACAAGATGTTCTCTACAAGTTTCATGAAGAGATCTAAGTCAAATAACCAGAGTATAGTCGTCATTTAGGTCCATGGAGTCTCGGGTGTCCTGTAATACATCTCCAGAGTTACTGTCTTCAAGATCTAGTCGATTTACTAGGCTATAATTATTCATTTCACTTCAAATTTGAGTATGTTGTAGTTTATGATGTCCCCTACAACTTTCATGAAGAGATCGAAGAAATATTCTTAGCACAAATCAACATGCAACCACAAATACAACAAGAGGTCAGTAAAATCGTTCCAGATCTGAGGTCTCCGTAGGATGAGAGTTTTAACCCCTCAAATCTCCATCATTTTCCACGAAATTTAGTATGTTGTAGTTCAAGATGTTAGCTACAACTTTCATGAAGAGATCGAAGCCAAAATCGGACTCCAAATATGCATGCAAGCTCACACAATATTCTGACTCAAACTGTTCAAGCGAAAACAGCCATACCACCCAAGAACAATCCATCCATACTTCGGTTTTCCTCACCTAATCATCCAAACTCAACACTATATCAACCATACATGTAACAAACACACATGCAAGAGCAGCTAGAGGACTCCCACTTGCCTCTAGAGCGGGCGGACGACGGCACACGGCGGCGAGCACGGCGGACGGACGGCGAGCGACGGCGACTCCCTCCTCGGCTTCTCCCTCCTCGGCTTCTCCTCTCTCTCGCACAATCGCTCTCTCTCTCTCTCGCACTCTCTCTCTCTCTCTCTCTCTCATGAAAGGGGTTTATGTGTCCCTTAGGCACCATAGGCAATAATGAGCCTAGAGTGAGCCTTGGAGGATAAGCAATTAAGTGGACCAATCATAAGCCAACACCAATGGACTTAGGTGCGAACTCGAGAAGATAGGTAGGCCAACTCATCATTTAAGCGGAATCATGAGTTTGCATAAAATCTAAGAGGAGGAAGCCTATAAATAAGATGAGCCATCCTCACATTTTAAGGCTTGGCCTTTCTCTCCTTTCCTCTCCATTTATTTCCTCTCTTTCACGCCCTTCTCTTTCAAGCCGCCCTAGACGCCGACCGACCACCAAAGAAGCATGTTGGAGCTAGGTCCAAAAAGTAGTAAGTAGATTTTCCTAACTCTTCGATAGGGCAATATGCCACGCTTATCAATTTTTGGATGATTTCATCATTTGCTTTTGTTGGCTTTGTGTTGTTATGCTTGTTGTGTTACTATTTCTTATTGTGCATTGAGTAAGTTCATGATCACGCGTAAGTGTCGATTACACCTGGATGTCAAGGAATGGTCTCGACGATTTTGGATGTGTGCCAAGGTGGGTGCATATGCCGAATATTGAGGCGTGTTTTTACTCGGGACAAGTCACGAGTCGATGCCAATACCGAAGCAAACAGTTCCAAAGCAAGACCACAAGCTTGAATTGCATTCGGCATGAGTTTAACAAGTTATAAGTGTCGTTCATTGATTCACTTTGCATGACACGCCTTTGAGCCTTTCATCCGGCTAAAGGTCAAAGATAAAATGAATTGATTGATGCTTGAAACGCATGGGCACACAATGGAGTTATATGCCAATGCTGGGGGATGCTAGGAGTGACATCTGCAATCCGACCTTGATTTTCAAAATGGAATTACATCGGCATCCAATCTTTGAACGAGATTACAATAAGGATTGGTAGACTCCAAAAACACTAGAAATGCCACCTTGAGATAAAAAATCAATTTTTCATCGGCGGGATGCAAAAGTTAAGAAACCCATGGGCCAAAGCCCATTATGGACGGCCTAAATGGGACTAAGCCCAAGTGGGCGGCCCAAGGCCCACACGTCCAAGAGGTGGGCTGCCATGGTGGGGCCATGGGTCCTCTAAGTCCATCAAGCCTTCAATGCACCCCCGTGCATGAATGACCAATCTTTGCAAAATGACCAAATTACCCTCTCATTCAACTAAGGAGACAAGGGCAAGTCGGAAAAGAGCTAGGAAGGGGTACCCATGTGCTGAAGATGAGGGAGTACATGTTAGCCCCTAGCCTAGCCATGAGTGGTTCATTAAATGGCATTAATGAGACTTCAGAAAGAAGTAAAGTGAGAAGTGATCTAAACCCTTTATCTTGGATGAGACATGGCAAGATGTAATCATGGCCATCCAATAGCCCAAGCATGGGCTACTCTTCCTCTCTCCCCAAATTCGTTCATACCTCACCCTCACTCTCATTTTCTCATTTTTGGCTCTCAAGTTCATCTTTCCCTCCCTCCTTGCCATAGCTGAACCACCCCTTGTTGCATCTTATTTTCAAGCCACCACCCATATTTCCCTCGCTGGCAACTAACCACCACCCATCGTCGCCATACGGCTGCCCAAGAAGCCATCCAGCCCACTCACGAGAGCTTTGGAGGCGTGACCAGCAGCCCCGGCCATTGTTTGATTTTGCCGCTCCTGCCTCGACGCTTTTTAAAGCTAGGACTTAAGGGTGAGTTGCTTTCTAACCCTTGAATACGGTTGTTGTTACATTTTGGAGACAGTTTACAGCTAGATTATGGTTAAATGATGTTTTGTTAATGTGATAAGTGGGTTTTGGTATGATAGGTTATCATTGGGTCCCGATAGGTTATCTTGATAGCCTATTATGTTCTAGTCGATAGGTAATCATGTTTTCGTCAATAGCTTTTCATGTTTTCATCGCTAGCTTATCATATTTTAAGCCGAGAGGTTATCGTAGCTTATCGATAAGTAGTTATGTGATAAGCTATTAAAGTTAACAAACAATAGGGACAGTAAAAGGCATACATCAAAACACAATTTTATATATTTGCATCTATCGTTAGACATAATCTTTCCTTACAACAAAAACTTAGCCATTTACCCACATGGCGGATTCCTTCATACTTGTCCAAGAACCGGGGTTGGGGTTAACCTAGTATCTCTATTCTATGAGGGCAACCACACCAAGTTATATCCCCTATGCGTCTAGTATGTGTCCACCACAAATTACTTTGGCTCGAGCTCAAATAGCCATGATTAGGGCCCGAAAAAATTAAACAATGAGGAATGAGACAAACTCAACGAGTAAACTCTCTAAACCTCGAGTAGGAGGGTTCTACGTCTCAGCGCCCTAAATATGCAACTTATCTATTGATGACCGATCAATAGAAAGGCCTTTGCATTGCATTATCTATTAACAAGAATTAGGCCACTCAACATGCGACACTCTATCACATATCCCCAATGATAGTATAACAATTAGTACATGAGTACACCATTGGTGACATTGTCAAAATTCGACCCTATTCAGGATACGATAGGAGGTTTACTTCTATCAATGTGCAACTAATAGAATTGCACTTTGAATTGGTTTTTTAAGCCATTCAAGAGTGTTAAATATATTAGGAAAGGAAATTTAGGATTTTGATGAGCATGACTAAATAACTTAAACATGGATTGACAATTCAATCATAAGGATCAATGAGAGACAAAGTTAAGCCGTTTCAAACCGGTCTAGGAACGGTTATAGATTGATTCGGTAATAGTATATAAACGGATTGCGAGTGATTCCGTATAATTACTATATTAATTCTGAACGACCCTAAGCCAATTCCAAATGATCTTGTACTTTGGAACAATCAATTAACTCCTCATGATTACATGAAAACTGAAGATCATTGACGAATTAAAAAGGGCTTAAACAAGGATTGATATCAAATCAACCATAGATCAAACTCACGACAATCTTAAAGGCTGCTTGTTGGTTTTATAGAGGATTAAGAGATAACCATCGGACATTACTTAATCAAATCCTTTTTTTTTTTATCAATAAAGCCCGAATTTTAGATAAGTGGAATTGGGCCAGAAATTGGAAGGCCAAAGGGGGCCCACAAATTTTGAAAAGCCCAAAAGGCTAAATTCCCTTTAAATTCCGTCTACAAGGACCCAAATAGATGGAAATTACAGTTTTGCCCTTAAGGCCCATTTAACTTGTTTAGGCCCAAATTGGATTAATCAAGCCCAAGCCTAAGGACAAGCCCATTAAGACAATCGGGCCATCTTGGACCTGACCCATGTGTGTGAACAGTAACCTACCTGAATAGTGCACGTGAATAGTAACCTAGCATCAAGAAGGCTTTGACTTTTGTGGCAAGATGGAGGGATATGATTTATTCTGGCTCCCCAAGTTGGAATGAAGGGCCAAGATGTGTTTTGGCTCTCCAAGTTAGGCCAATAAGTCAAGGGGAATCAAGTGGCCAACTTCTTCCCCAAGTTTTCCCATTTTTCCATCATTTGTCTCACTTTCTCTCTCTACCCCTCAATTGGACGAATTTCCTCAATCACTCTCCCTCATCTCATACCCATTTCTCTCTCTTTTCACCTTGGGTTGTGGTGGTTGTGCTGTCGTTCCCGTGTGTTGGCTGGGAGTCCTAAGTCATTGCCAAACCTTCGACCCGTTGGGTTGCCACGGTGTTTCCTATCATTACTATTCTTTTCGCTGCGGAAGCTTGCGTCGACAACTCATCATATCTTAAAACAATGCACAAGAAACATGAAACCAAGCACTTTATTTATTTATTTTTTTAGACAACTCCGGTCAGTACATTGAGGCCAAAACCCCTTTTTTGGCTAACGCAAAATTTTGTCTCGACCATCGTGACACAGTCGTCTTCATATCACATTTTGGTTGTCCAAAAATGCTACCCTCCTTCCCCGGGTCCTCCGCCTACTCGACCCCACTAGAACCGTCATCGTCATCCGGAAGTGGAAGCGGCCCCACAGTACGCCCATTAACCTGGGCATACGATACAATGAACCCCATTAGTACAAGGCCCGTAGGGGATTCGGCATCCATTGTCAGGATAACCGTAATCCGGACGAACGTGACATTCGGAAAGTCGAGGTCCCCATGCTCCACCTGATCCCAAGTGAGGTCAATGGGAATGCCATAAGGGGTGGAAGACAAGGGTTGGAGCGACATGGCCACACGTCTGAAATGTAATAGTCCCACAAGGGATGAGTAAACCACTAAGCATATGAAAAGCCCGTTAGACCATATTACATAAGTCTACCACAACTCATATGACAAGACCCTAAACATGCAATGTGAGAAATCGAAATAACTTGAATTTCCATGACTCTAAGGGATTTCACAAAGTAACACACCATAAAGTAATTAGACATTCAGGACAATTCAATAAGGGATTCGACTCTGGTTCTAATTGCCACCATCTTCCAGAGGGACTCGTGTTGCACCCCTCCAGGCATCTCGCATCCAACCTAGCATAACGAGGACCTTCGGTTTCTTATTTCAGTCATCGGGCACCTGGAGCGTGTCACATTACACCTCCATGCATCTCGCACCCCATCTAGCATCGCGAGGACCTTCAGGGCTCAATCATAGACCGCAAGTATCTAGAGGGCATCATTTTCACGCCCCCTCGGGGCATTGTTGCCACGGTGAACCGATGGCATGAATAGCAGTTCCATCCAAGGTGTAACACCTAACAGGTTTTGTTTTCGCCATCCCACATACCTATACCAAACCAATTCTAGATGCACAAGACCAAATCCAATACTGTAACCGAAGCTTGTATTATTCTATAGTCGACTCAATTACAACGTCTCGCCCAAGGGAATTCTAGCATCCAAACCTTGAGCAAAACAATGCCGAATTGTCCTAGCATTATGGTACATGCTAATTAACCTCAAGTCCGAACAAGGTTGTAATTGAACCAGACCAACCAGCAATGACTCGACTATACAAAAATTGGTACCAACCATTCTATGATTGTTAGGACCCATGGCTTCACATCCGAACCAGTGCCGTTCGTGTCGACGATCGTCACATGCACAACAAGGCAAATAAACAATGAATCTGGCTCAACTTTGTAAGGGCCGGGCTGTGATGACCCTCGACCTTTAGGGTCTGCCATGCCGTTCCTTAGTGCTTGCACTTGTTTCATTGCGGAAGCGGTGATCGAAACTCCATCATAGCTTCGATATGTTTTCAGACGATATACGAACCAAGCACTTTTATTTATATATGTTTTCAAATGACTACTGTCGATACATATAGACCAAAAAGTTCCTAATTTTGGCTAGACCAAAATTTGTCCAACTATCCTTTAGTCTATTTACATTGCCGTCTTCTAGTCATGGCCTGGTGATCCAAAAATGATACCATCTTCCTCCCGGGTCCTCCACCTACTAGACCCCACTCAAACCACCGTCGTCCTCATCTGACAACGGAAGTGGTCCCATTGTACGGCCGTTGACCCAGGCATACAAAACAATGAACCCCGTAAGTACGGGGCTTGTAGTGAGACTTGCATCCATGGTTAGGATCACCGTGATTCGGATAAATGTGACGCTTGGAAAGTCAAGGTTTGCATGCTCCACTTGATCCCAAGTGAGGTCTATAGAAATATTGTAGAACATGGAGGATGACGTGGGTTGTAGTGGCATCGTCACATCTCTGTAATATGATGATCCCACAAGGGGTGAGTACAACCACTCAGCATTCAGAACTTTTGCTAAACTATACTACGTGAACCTATCGCCACTCGAGTCCACGCAATCCAAAATCAGCACAACAGGAAATAATGAATATGCATCAGTTCAAAAGAATTTCATAACAAAAATAGCATATCAAAAAACAATGAGAATTTGGAAACTCAATTCATCCAGATTCACTGCCACCATCTTCTAGAGGGTACCGTGTACCATCCTCCAAGCATCTCACACCCTACCTGACATCGCGAGAACCTCCAATTTCTTATTTCAATCCCTGAGCATCTGGAGAGTGTTACGTTACACCTCCAGACATCTCGCACCCTACCTGACATCCCGAGGACCTTCGGGACTCATCATAGTCCCCAAGCATCTAGAGGCATCATTTTCACGACCCTCCAGGCATCTCGACACCTGGGACATTGTCGTTAATGAGGACCGATGGCATTCGTTACTCAAGTACCATTGTTTAGCAATTCAACAATTTCATGCCCAAAAGATCTTCCGGTTCATGCACGAGAAATAATTCCATTCCAAAAGCTTGAATCATAATGGGGCTGCATGGAAACACTTCTGTTCTTTTTTTGTTGTCGGGAACAGAAATAAAAAAAAAGTGTTTATGTTCCGGGGAACAATTTTTGAATAAAAAAACACGTTTGGTAAACTTGTTTCGAAAATAAAAAATGAACAGAAACACGTTTGGTAAATTTTATTCTTTTTTTGTTTCTTTTAATTTTTTAATATTTTTCATTTTTTCCTTTCTTTTTTATTTTTTCTTCTTTCAGCTGGTTGCCGGCCTTCGGCGATCGGCCGACGGGGCCGGCGAGGCTCGGCCTCGCCCGCGCACAGCGAGGTCGAGCCTCGCCTTGGCTGGGGGAGGTCGGGCTTGCCCAGATCCGGCGAGGCCGAGCCTCGCCATGGGCGGGCGAGCTCGGCCTTGCCCAGATCCAGCAAGGCCGAGCGTTGCCGGCCCCCTCGCCGGATCTGGGCGAGGCCGGGGTCCGGCGACGCTCCGGTGAGGACGCCGACCCTCGACGGCGTCGCCAGCCATGTCCGAGGTCGGCGACCGGCGAAAGAAAAAAAAGAAAAAAAAGAAGAAGAAAAGAAGAAGAAAAGAGAAGAGAGAGAAGAAGAAAAGAGAAGCGTTTCTTTAAAATTGTTTCTGGAACAAGAAACAATTTTTTTTTTATTTCTTATTTCTATTCTTTTTGTGTTCCGGGAACAAAAAAACAAAAAAAGAACAGAAATGCAACCAAACGCGTTTCTGTTCTTTTTTTGTTCCCGGGAATAGAAAAACAAAAAAAGTGTTCTAGGAACACTTTTCAGAAATGAAAACATGCAGGGCCAATATAAACCAAAGTGCAACCAAATCTTTAAAATTATGCCAAGCACACGTCAACGAAAACAGTTCATAAAATCGAGAGCTTGAATACCGAATCAATCACAATCAAATTTCACGCTTCAACCCCGAATATTTTTGAAATTCACATGCATACACTCAAATCATTCTCACGTTTTATAAACTCAGAATTTCCACATAACAGCTCGAATCAAAAGCTTTAAACGTTCTTGCAAGATCGAAACCAACAAGCCCACAGGTTGAAAATCCTCAATTCTGACCCTAAGCTTTTAAAACAATTCGTATAGAATAAATCTTAGAAGTTCTGAAACACCACGCCGATACACGCACGGGTCCCCAACTCGACTTTGGTAATAGAAAAACATGAAATTGCACTACTAAAGTTCATGATCTGTCCGACAACTCCCGAACTTACCAATTTACGCGAATATCACGGAAATAATGTTAGTTTGTAGATTTTCGATGGAACGCGTCTCACCAAGCTACAACAGCATCTGCATAGCCTAGGTTAGTAGATATCAACTTGCCTTGAATTCGGTGGTGCTGACGGTGAGGCAAGCTACGAGCTATGGCGCAACTAGCGGCGGGACAATCCAACGGCGGTGAAGCTGGTGGCGCGTTGGTTGGTAGGGCGGTGCGGTGGTCGGTAGTGGGCAGCACGTAGGGAGCGAGGCCGTGAAAGTGAGGGGGGAAACTATCTCGTTGCTCCTTGTGGTTGGTGGACAAGGGAAATCGTGAGATGAAGAAAATGTCTTGGTCTTCACCGAATGAGAAAGAACTGGCGTCCCCTTTTGTTGTTGACTTTATGAGTCAATAACTCAAATTTTGTGGCAGCTGGGAACGGAGATAGCTCAAGGATGTTACGAAATCTCACGTCGATTCCAGAAAAATAACACTCGCAAACAATTCACCAGACAGAATATAGTAATAAAAGAGCAGAATCAGATGAATACGCTAGAAAATTTGTTATCGAAGTTCACCCAAACTTGGGCTACGTCTCCGCGTAGAGGCACTCTACGAATCCACTAGACTTCGGAAAAAGTTGGAATACAGCGACGATCTTCTCTCAAGATCAGGGCACAAAGAGATTGAAAACTCTCATCAAGAAAAAACTCACTTTTTTCTTCTCTCTTTTTCTTGCCTCTCTATTTCCTTTTTCAGCATCTTGACGGCTAGGGTTTTGCCATCGCTAATATATAGGTACCACTTTTAACCTAAAAGGAAATCTAATAGAAAAGACAAAAAAGCCCATAAAAACAAATATTTGGCTTTATCTATAACAATCTCCCACTTGAAGACAAATATACCCAAGCACCAAGCAACTTTGCATCCATCTTCTTCAAAAAATAGTAGTTGAAAAACTTGTGCCTCTGCGATACTCCTCGTCAATCAACATGGAGTAATACAAATGGTAGTAGTACAGAAAATATGCTTCTCTCTGTCTACTACCTTGGTCATCATGTCAGCTGGATTCTTCGAGCCATCAATCTTTTGTAGCTTTAATTCATTATCTTTCAATGCTGACCTGATAAAGTGATAACGCTTCTTGATATGTCTAGTTCTTGAGTGATAAGCTGCATTCTTTGTTAAGTGCACTGCACTTTGACTATCACTCCACAATGTACTGATTGGCTGTTTTCGATGTAATTCCTCCATATAATCTTGTAACCACATGATTTCCTTGGAGGCTTCTGTAATCGCTACATATTCTGCCTCTGTTGTCGATAAAGCAACTACTTTTTGTAGTTGAGATACCCAACTCACTGCTGTACCGCAATCGTAAAGACATATCCAAAGTGGTACTCTTACCACTATCTCGATCACCCGAATGATCTGCATCTATATAACCCCGCAACTCTAGAGATGTACCACCATAACAAAGTGAGTAATTGGAAGTACTGCTAGATATCTCAATATCCATTTAACCGCATTCCAATGCTCTCTACCCGGGTTTTGCATATATCGACTCACAACTCCCACTGCTTGTGCAATGTCTGGTCTCGTGCTCACAATGGCATACATCAAACTCCCCACTGCTGATGCATATGGAACTACCGCCATCTCATCTTTTAAAGCCTGAGTACTTGGACACATATCCTTGGAAAGTTTGAAGTGATTCGCTAGAGGAGTTGCAACCGGTTTTGCCTTGTCCATGTTAAATCTCTTTAACACCTTGTTCACATAGTCTTCCTGCGACAACCATAATTTCTTATTTTCCTTGTCTCTGATGATTTTCATGCCTAAAATATTCTTGGCCTCTCCCAAGTCTTTCATAGCAAACTGTGATGATAACATCTTTTTCACTTCTACGATTCTCTTCATATTGGAACTAGCCACCAGAATGTCATCCACATATAAAGATAGATACACAATGTCACCATCATCATATTTGCGAAAATAAACACAGTGATCAGACTCACAGTGTGCAAATCCTTTTTCTTGCATGAAACCATCAAATTTTAAGTATCATTGTCGCGGAGCTTGTTTCAAGCCATACAAGCTTTTCTTCAAACGACATACCATGTGCTCCTTACCTTTGACTTCAAAACCCTTAGGTTGTGCCATGTATAATTCTTCATCTAAGTCACCATGTAAAAACGTTGTTTTTACGTCTAACTAACTCAAGATGAAGATCCTCCACTGCAACTATACTTAGCGAACTCTAATTGATGTCATTTTCACTACGGGTGAAAATATCTCGGAGTAGTCGATCCCTTCTTTTTGAGAAAAGCCCTTGACTACAAGTCTCGCCTTGTATCTAATACTACCATCTGCTTCATTCTTAATCCTGTACACCCATTTGTTTAATAAAGCTTTTTTACATGTGGGCAACTTGGTCAACTCCCAAGTTTTGTTCGAAATAACGAGCTCATCTCGTCTTTCATAGCACACTCCACTTGCAAGTGAGATGTGTCGCCTTTGCCTCATCGTAAGTCTCCGGTTCTCCCGAATCTGTATATAAGATATGGCTCGAACGTATTAGCGATGGATCAAAAATTACCTTTGGCTTTCTCACACGTGTAGACCTTCTCAAGACAGGTACTTCGGGGTCATTCGTTTGCTCGAATCACTTGTGTTCTTCTTGAACTACCTCTTCACTGATAATAGGCTCATCTTGAACCTCTCTTTCAGGTGAACTTTGATCTACTGGAAACATCTTCACAGGCATTATGTCTAATTCAACATACTCTGGTTGTACTACCTTCTCATGCTCTGTCTCTGTCTGACGATTCTTGTACATCTTTTCTTCATGGAATACCACATTGCGACTGCGGATGACTTTGTTATTCTCATAATCCCAAAGTCTATAGCCATACTCGTCGCTACCGTATTCGATAAAGACGCACTTCTGGGACTTAGCATCAAGCTTTTTCCTATCCTCCCTGTCAATCAAAGCATATGCAATACAACCAAACACCTTTAGATGTGAATAATTAATATTCTTACTTGACCACCGCTCTTGTGGTATTTCTCCATCCAACGCACTAGATGGACTTCTGTTGATAAGATAAACAGCTGTATCAACTGTGGCAGCCCATAAGTGTAGCGGGAGACCCGCGTGTAGTCTCATGCATCTCGCACGTTCTAGAATAGTCCTATTCATCCTTTCAGCTACACCGTTCTCTTGAGGAGTTTTAGGAACAGTCTTTAACCCATGTATGCCTTCTCGACTTAGATAATTTGCAAATTCTTTACTTGTGTATTCACCACCATTATCAGATTTCAAAGCTTTAATCGATAACTTTGTTTCTTTTTCTACCATGGTCTTCCACATTCTGAAAATCCCGAATACTTCTGATTTTTCTTTAAGAGCATAAACCCAAGTCTTTCTTGTTGCATCATCAATGAATGTAACAAAATATCTCTTACCACCATAAGAGAGTTCCTGAGTAGGTCCCCATACATCAGTATGAACCAACTCTAGCTTTTGGCCTTTATTTTGTCGCCCATCCAATTGAAAACTAACAGCCTTCTGTTTTCCATAAATGCAACTCTCACAAAAGTCTAACTCAAATTTTTGTATACCCGGAAGTAATTTCCTCGAGTGTAATTGTTTTACACCTTTTTCACCAAGATGTCCCAAACGATAATGCCAAAGAGTAGATAAATTACCTGTAGCCATTGTAGTTGCAACCATATCACTGATATTGTCTCCTTGGAGAAGGTAAAGTGTATCTGTACGCTTTCCCTTTGCTACTACTCTTACCCCTGAGGTTATCTTCCACTCTCCACAGCCAAAGGTTATTACCAAACCTTCTTGGTCAAGTTTACTGGTTGAAATCCGATTTTTCTTTAATTCCGGAATATGCCTAGTTTCACGCAAAACTAGACATCCTCCACCTGAGATGTTCACAGTCACGGTTCCTTTCCCAACAATTGGACACATGTGGCCGTATCCCACAACCACTTGTCCAAAATCTCCACTAGCATAATCATCAAATATGTCTCTTTGTGAGGTGCAATGAAAAGAAGCGCAAGAATCAATAAACCATTTATCTGTTGTCAAGTCAAACCTTGCGGACAAACACAAGTTATCTAGCAAAGATTTATCGCTAACTACATTAGCACCTTGATTCTCATATTGCTGCTTCTTTTTGTAGGCTTCACACTGAAACCTCCGGTGTCCGGTTTTGTGACAAAACCAACACTCATCTTTTGCAACCTGTCTCTTACCCCTTGATTGTGACCTGCGTGAAACTATTAATATGCTCTGCCACAGAACCTCTATTAGATAACTTCATATTAACCCGTTTCTTCAGCAAAAATACCTGATTTGATGTGGATGGCTTCTCAAAAATATTCGTTAGAATATCCATGGCTTCTTTTACAGTTTTTGCTTTCGCGATGTGGTACCCTGTCTTTTTCGTCAACCATAGACGAATCGAACCTAACGCCTTTCGATCAAGAATTTTCCATCCGGCTTCTGCTGTTGGATCCACTTCCGCCATCTCGGGTTTCCAACCCTCAAGTGGTGTATAGAGATCTTTCTGATAAAGATAATCCTCTATTTGTAATTTCCACCATCCGAAATCCTCTCCATTGAACTTATCGATTCTGATTTTATCTTCTGTCATCCTGTTTGCTTTCAATCGAATGTCACCGAAAACCCTCGATGTTCTCGATTAGCCAACCCAGGCTCTGATACTAGTTGTTACGAAATCTCACGTCGATTCCAGAAAAATAACGCTCGCAAACAATTCACCAGACAGAATATAGTAATAAAAGGGTAGAATCAGATGAACACGCCAGAAAATTTGTTATCGAAATTCACCTAAACTTGGGCTACGTCTCCGCGCGAGGCACTGCGAATCCACTAGACTTCGGAAAAAGTTGGAATACAACGACGATCTTCTCTCAAGATCGGGGCACAAAGAGATTGAAAACTCTCATTAAGAAAAAACTCACTTTTTTTCTTCTCTCTTTTTCTTGCCTCTCTATTTCCTTTTTCGGTGTCTTGACGGCTAGGGTTTTGCCATCGCTAATATATAGGTACCACTTTTAACCTAAAAGGAAATCTAATAGAAAAGACAAAAAATCCCATAAAAACAAATATTTGGCTTTATCTATAACAAAGGAGTCTGCCAAAGGGAAAGATACCATGGCGGTTTGCTGGGTCAACAAAGAAGAAGGTGATGGGTGATGGGGACGAGTGATTCTAGAACAGTATTTTTTTTTTCTTTTGGGAAATTCTAGTTAAGTGTATGGAGTAGTGTATACGAGGAATAAACAGAGGGTAATAAGAAAAGATTGAACAATCTCCTTCCAGGGTGTAAAGGCCATGCCACCAACTGAGGATGAGGATCAAGATCTATGAAGTTCACCATCAAGACCTAAAGCTTCCACCAGCCAAGAGACTAATTGCCATGCAAAAATCAAAAGATCACGAAAAGATAACTTATAGATAAACAAGTATTGTATGTTGTGCGCACGGATGCTAGGGGGTCCTTTTGAAGAGTGGAATGTGATTATTTAAAGCCTACCATCAACAGTTACCAATGGAGGTTACGACCAAAAGTTATAAACGGTTATTTAAAAAGAGCTAACAACCCAGTGGTTATGATAAGTCACAACACTTCTAAAATATTGGCAAAATAACCAACCAGCTCCATTTGTGTCGTTAGCAACTTAATTGGCGTGCTCTCAGTTCTTTAACTGAACTCTACTCTCATTGGCTATCTATCATATATTGATACTAATCAAAAGTTGGTCATTTTTTGATATAGAACCCATTATACCAACTTTAGTTTTTCGTTATGTTAACACGTTACTCAAGGTGCCCCACCCGTTCTCCAACAGTCCCACCAACTGATGGGGTTACCCTGTTAAACGACCACGTTTGTATTAAGAAGGGAGTTCGTGTTGGAATATACTTCCAAAAAGTTGAGAGGGTGCCGTCTACATGAACTACGATGTGAAAATTCCTGACCCTACTTAAATTCCATATCTCCAAGCACAACCTATATTCTGATTTATTTTTAACGACAAGGAAACTGCGTTGTTTCTTCGAATATCATTTACCACACATCTTTTGAAGATATTCCATATTCGTCCATTGACTCCTCAAAACACCATATCTTATATCTTAAATATTCTTAGCACTAGCAGTTCATATGTCAACATCATGGATTATCTCTAGAAAGAAATTAGTACAGTCTAGGACTTTAGTGGGTGCGAAATATTTGACCAACTGCACTAAGAGTCCACAGAAAAATGAGACGGTGAATATTCCAACCCATATACATAGAGTATGCCATCCACTTTCTAACGCTAAATCATCCGCTATCGCAGAACAAGATGCTGTGATACTTGGTGCCGCTTCAGGATAAGGATTTTTAAAAGGAATTTCAGTAACGAGTAGCCCATAAACACTGGCTAAGCAAGAAAATTAGGATTTTTAAAACGAATTTCATCACTCGAGTGATCGGCCATCAATTCCTTTCCATGATAGACTGCCCTTAAAATGAGTGAGTGCTTAACCCCGCTAGTACTCTGTTGATCCTCATTGTTTTCAAGATTTGGTTTTATTTCAGAATATTAAGGTCTTTACTCTACTTCGATTTGCTTTGTCAAGAAAGTCTATATACTTCTCATGTATCATTTTGAGTAACGAATATAAATTTTGTATAAAAAAAAGGCAGGATGTTCGATTTTTGTATTTGAATTAGGTTCCATGGTAATTCAACTAGAAGTAGGACTGATTGCTTTGAAGGAAAGTAAGTCCAAGAACTGAAAAATCAAATTGATAAAATGAAAGATCGGGGCCTCTTCCATAAGGATTCAACAGGGCTTATAGAGCTTATTACAGAACGTGACAACCTGTAATCGGTTAATATTCAAATTCGAGGTTGCATGTACATGAGCATGATTTTCGTTTCATGATCACAGCCCATAACCGTGTGTTCATCTTATTAATAAGCAGTTACAACTCTTAAATTGTCACTGGGCTCAGCTGCATTTTTGTAATTCCAAGCTCGACCATTGCATGTCAATAGTCTATAGGAATTGTTTATACTCATTGGTTGGCATCTTCGTTGTCTACAATTTTTCCTTTGACACTAAAATAATTTTATTCTATGTATCAATCTTCAACCAATAGTCATCATATGTCAATAACTGTGACATCCTCAATCGAATCACGATTTTCAGAACGGAATTACATCGATAGCCAATCTTTAGTTGGGATTACAATGAGGATCGGTACACCACAAAAATGCCAAAAAATGCCATTTTGGGGGTGAAAACTCGATTTTCATTAGTGAGACGTAAAAATTCAAAAAAGTAGAAATGGCCATGGATGAAGACCCACAAGTGGGCCCAATGGACCCCATGAAGGATGGCCCAATGGACCCAAGCCCAAGGTGGGTGGTCCAATGGGCCTCACACCCAAGATGGGCGGCCCAAAGGGGCCTATGGGCCACCCAAACTCTTTTTAGTCATTTCAAGTCCCTCTTTAATGACCCATGTGCGTGAATAGTGTGCGAACAGTACCCAGGGATAGTGAAATTACCATTTTGCCCTTCTAGCCTAATAAAACAAAAACCCAGGTGCGTAAAGAAGGTGTTGGACGCTCAAGAGAACATGACATCATCCCTCTACCCTATTTACCATATTTCTAGCTTAGGCATCATGAATGCATTAAATGAGACTTGGGAGAGAAGTTTCACAAGAAATAATCTTGGCCCTCCATTCTTATCTTGGGGAACAAGGATGCATCTTGGTCATCCAATAGCTTGGACATGAGCTCACCTTTTTTCTCTTTCTACCCTAGCTCATTCAGCCACCCCTTTTCTCTCTCATTCTCTCATATCTCTTGCTTTCTCTCTCTCTCTCTCTCCACTCCTTTCGACGAATTTCCCCACAAACTCTCTCCATTTTTTCCTTGTTGGCCGAGCCCTCTCATCCTCTCCATCCCCATCTCAAGCTCATATCCCTCTTCTCTTCTCCTCTTGGTTGGAGTCTTCGTGAACCATCGAAAGCCGCATGCCGCTATTGTCAACATGACTGAACTGTCGTCCTCACCACCTCTAGGTGCCGCCCACAACCATGCTGTGGCTTTGTTTGGAAGGTGACCAGCCACAGCTGAGCAACAACGGATTTCAGACCGATTGCTTGTTGTAATACCATTTCCCAATCGAATAGCGGCCGTGTTGAATAAGGTGGTCAGTGAATCTCAAAATGCATTTGTGAAAGGCAGGAGAATTAGAGATAACATCCTCCTTGCCCAAGAACTCTTTGCGGGCTTTCATCTTCATCCTTATCTTCCAAAATGTGCGGTTAAGGTTGATTTTTACAAAGCATATGACACGGTGGATTGGGACTTCTTGGAAAGTGTTCTCGGTGCATTCCAATTCCCGGAATGATTCATCAAATTAGTTATGGCTTGCGTTCGGACTCCAAGATTCTCGATAGCCATCAACGGTGATCTTCATGGTTTTTTTCCGGGCGGCCGTGGCCTTAGACAGGGAGATCCCATGTCCCCATACTTATTTACATTAGTAATGGAAGTATTTTCTGGAGTGTTGGCTTCCTACACGGCGAACCGGGACTTTAAATATTTCTAGAGGTGTAAACCGGTTCGACTATCTCACTTGTTCTTTGCCGATGACGTTTTTCTATTTTGCCAAGCGGATTGGTCCTCGGTGTCCATGCTAAAGAGAGGCCTTGACATCTTCTCTTCTTGGAGTGGTCTCCTTCCTAACAAGAACAAGAGTGAGATCTTTATATCGGGTGGTGATCTCTCCATTCGAAATAGAATCCTCTGGGCATTCGGATTTCAAGAAGGTAAGCTCCTTGTCCGTTACTTGGGAGTTCCTATTATTTCCTCTAGACTGAGTAAAGTCGACTGTATTGCTTTGACGGACCGCATCACTGCTAGAATCCAATCTTGGACTCACCAGTTCTTATCATTTGTGGGTAGATTACAACTCATCCGTTCGGTGCTCCATGCCATTCAATCGTTCTGGACGAGTGTATTTACTCTTCCTTCCTCGGTTCTGGACAATATTAAAAGAATCATGAGACAGTTTCTATGGAAAGGAACGGCCCTGGGCCCTGGTGGAGCTAAGGTTGCATGGGAGGACGTTTGTCTTCCTAAAAATGAAGGTGGATTGGGTATCCATAATATGAGGGATTGCAACAAAGCTTCAATGGTAAAATTTATATGGTTCCTCTTCCACGATAAGGAATCGTTATGGTGTCGATGGATCCATTCCATCTTCTTAAACAAAAGGAACTTCTGGATTGTGTCCCAACCCAGATTATGCTCCTGATCTTGGAAAAAAAATTCTCCAACTTAGAAGTTATTTTTGAAATTCCTTTAGATGGAAGGTTGGAAATGGCTACATGGTGTCCCTATGGTAAGATTACTGGTTATCGTGTGGCCCGCTTGATGCATTCGTGCCCTCATCATTCAGAAATAGACTTCGCATCCCTGACCATGCGGTTGTTGCTGACCTTTTCTCTCCGTTGGGCCGGCCTTTAAAGGAATGCTTGGTGAGATGCGGTATATCTCTTCCAGAGTTGACTTTGGGCAATGACAGGTTTATCTGGTGCAGTCATCCCTCCGGTTTATTTTCGGTTTCATCGGCATGGAACCTTATTAGAGCCAAGAAATCTCCGGTTAACTGGGCACCTCTAATATGGGATTCCGCTATAGTCCCTCGCTACCAGTTCATTCTCTGGCTAATTGTAAAGAATCGCCTTCCCACCCAGGTAATGCTTCTATCCTATGGTCGTATTGACTATAGTGTGTGTGCCTTCTATAGTGAAGTCCCTGATTCAAGAGATCATCTTTTCTTTGGATGTCGCATCTCGGCTTCTTTGACCTTCTTCTAGGCCGCCAGATGCAACCTTCCTTGGAGAAATCGATGCTGGGATGAGGTACTCTCTTGGGCCCGGAAGTTCCTATTTGGAAATGACTTCTATCACATAATAGTTCGGTTCTCCTTTGGTGCCCTTTGCCATCTCATCTGGAAGAAGAGGAATGCAATCATTTTCAAAAGTGAATCTCTTGTGGTTCCGGCGCTCAAAAATCACCTTATCAAGGTGGTTAGAGATAAAGCCATCACCTATAAGAATGTCTCTCCCTCTCCGAGGAATCAAAGACTTCAAAGAGGATGGGGCTTCGACCCGGGCGTGTTTCTAAATGGATCTGCTCCTTAATCGCTATGTGCTTCTCTCATTTCCGTTCCACATTCCCAGGCTATTCACTAGAGGGTTGATGGGTCCACCTCTGCGCCGGTGCTCCTTGGGTGTTGCCTTCGTGTTTGCTAGCGGGCTCGGCCCTTGTACCTTTTACATCGGCTCCCCTTCACTTTTGCCAATCGGTTAAGAGTGTGGGTTATGGAGCCGATCTTTTGTACATTTGTCCAATCTCTATAATATACTTTACCAAAAAAAAAAAAAAAAAAAAAAAAAAAAAAAACACTTTGGGTTTGGGGTTAAATCTAGGTGTGGGAAACACTTGAGCGACTGAGCGATTGTAAACTCTGATTCTCCGAATTTAGTGAATTATTTGCTGCTGGCTCTCCCCGTGGATGTAGGTACCGATACTCGGACTAAACCACGTAAATTTATGGTGTTCTTATTTTTCTCGTTTATTTCTCTAGTGATTTCGCATTGACGTAAATTGCAAGATCCTGTCGTTTCCGCGTATTATATCCCAACAATTGGTATAGGAGCTTAGAGTTGGATTTCTTGATTGTGATTTGGGGCTTTTGCTTGTCTGATTATTATCTGGAAATTCTGTTATTGCAATTATGTCTGAGAGGAAATATGAGATTGAGAAGTTTGATGGGAGAAATAACTTTGTGTTATGGAGTATCAAGATGTGGGCTTTATTAACAACACAAGGTTTGGCAAAGGCACTAGATGGTGAAGATGAGTTGCCGATTATAATGAAAAAGCCTCTAAGAGGGTAGAGCTAATGGAAAAAGCAAAGAGTATAATCTTGTTAAATTTGTTGGATGAGGTCTTACTAGAGGTTATTGAGGAGAAGGATGTCGCATCATTATGAGCAAAACTGCAAACACTCTATGTGAAGAAAGGTTTGAACAATCGCTTGTATATACTGAATGTACATCAGAACCCACCTAGTGAATTTTATAAACTCATGTTGGATCTGAAGAACATCGGTAAGATACTTGATGATGAAGAACATGGCATGATGTTGTTAGCCTCTTTACTAGAGTCATGGGAGCACTTTACTGATTCGCTGTTGCAGGGGCATACTACTATTACCTCAGAAGAGGTAAAGTCCGCCTTATTCTCTAAGGAGTGGCAGAGAAAGTTGCGAGATGACGATCTGGCGAAAGGAGCAACGCAAGCACTGATGATTCGGGGTAGAGAACAACATCGAGAGCTTAGTAGCAGCAGAGGTAAAAACATATCAAAATCACGCAATAGAAAGTCCAAGGGACGCGTGAAGTGCTTTGAGTGTCACAAGGAGGGGCACATCGGGAGAGATTGTCCAAAGCGGAGAAATAAAGTTGATAAGCCGAATGCTACAAGTAGTGTGGCAAACGTTGCTGAGGGGAGCAATATGGATGCAGAAGCTGTTTTATGTGTGACTGCTATTTCGTCAGGAGATGAATGGGTGCTAGATTCGGGGTGTTCTTATCACATGACACCTCATAAGAACTGGTTTACTACTTACCAAGCTGCAGATGGTGGTAGGGTTGGGGGAATAATGCAGTCTATAAGGGACAATTCGGATCCTGATGCACGATGGGGGTGGTTCACACATTGACAGATGTGAGGCATTTACCGGAGCTCAAGAAGAACCTTATTTTTCTGGGGACACTCGATGACATCAGTTGTAGGTACACCGCTGAAGGTGGATTATTGAAGATCTCTAGCGGTGGATTACTGAAGATCTCTTGAGGTGCTATGATAGTGATGAAAAGGAAGAAAGTGAATACTCTATCATCTCCTGGGAGAGATCGTGACCGGAATCGCTGCAGTTTCATTAGGTGAGTCAGACTCTAACTTGACTCAGTTATGGCATATGCGTTTAGGGCACATGAGTGAGGCGGGTATGACGATACTGAGTGAAAGGGGGTTGTTGAAAGGTCAGAAGACAGGGAAGCTAGACTTATGTGAGCACTGCATCTATGGGAAGCAGCACCAAGTTAAGTTTACTACAGTTATTCATTCGACCAAATGGCCGGTTGAATATATTCATTCAGACGACTGGGGCCCGTCTTCGGTTCCTTCGAAAGGAGGTGCCTGATATATACTGACATTTATCGATGATTATTCGAGGAAGGTATGGGTATACTTTCTGAAGCACAACTATGATGCATTTGATCGGTTCAAGAAATTTAATGCATTGATTGAGAAGCAGTTAGATAAACAAATCAAGTGCCTGAGAACCAATAATGGCATGGAGTTTTGTGGTAAAGATTTTACAGAGTTCTGCGAGAAAGAAGGTTTTGTAAGACACCGTACAATACCCGAGACACCACAACAGAATGGCGTGGCAGAATGGAAGAACAAAACTTTACTTGAGTGAGCTTGATGCATGCTTTTGCATGCAGGACTTGGTAAGGAATTTTGGGCTGAAGCAGTGAATATGTCATGTTACCTGGTTAATCGATCTTCATCATTTGCTATTGAGTGGAAGACTCCTGAGGAAGTACGGTTGGGGAAACCTGTTAATTATTCCAGATTACGAATATTCGGATGTCCTAGGTATGCTCATGTGAGTGATGGTAAGCTTGAGCCGAGAGCGAAGAAGTTCATATTTTTGGGTTATGGCTACCGGCTGTTGTGCGCCGATCCCAGATCACCCGGTTTTCGACGCGCGGACCCCTGGAGTGCCATAACTTTGGTCAAAGGGACACTTAAGTGCCATAACTTACGAAAGGTACACTTAAGTGCCACTTTCAAGAAAAAACAGATCACTTGAGTGCCAATCCGGCGAGAATCCGGCCAAAATGTCGACGTGACACTTTTTCGGCGAACTGAGCTAAAACGACGCCGTTTTGCACGCTGACGTGGCCAAAATGGCATCGTTTTGGCTGATGTGGCAAATAAAATAAAATAAAATAAAATAAAATAAAATAATTAATTAATTAAATTAAATTTAGTTAAAATATTTTAAATTAATAATTTTGAAATTAGTTGAAATATTTTTTTTTTAAAAAAAAAAGGAAAGGGGAGAGGCGGGCGAGGGATTAGCCCTCGGCCCCGCGCCGCCGGCGGGAAGGGTTGGCGACGGCGGGGGAGGGGTCGATCGGGGTCGCCGGGCCACGGCCGGGCGGCGACCCCCGGCCGGCAGCGGCAAAGGCTTGCGAGCCCTCGCCATAGATCTGGGGAGGGTCGCGGCCCTCGCCCAGATCCGGCGAGGGTCGGCGGCCCTCGCCCGGCCGGGCCAAGGGCCGCCGCCCGCCGGGGGTCGCCGGATCTGGGCGAGGGCTTGTGGGGGTCACCGAATCTGGGCGAGGGCCTTGCCGCCGGTCGGCCGTGGTCGCCGACCCCTAGCCAGGGCCCGGCGACCCCGGCCGACCCTCCCCCCGCCGTCGCCGGCCCTTCCCGGCGACGGGGCGGCGAGGGAATCCCTTAGCCGCCTCCCCCCCCCCCCCCCCCCCCCTTTTTATTATAAATTTTTTTAAAATGTTAAATTTTAAAATTTTAATTATTAATTTTTTAATATTTCAACTAAATTTAATGTAAAATTATTATTTTTAAATATTTTAACTAAATTTAATTTTAAAATTACTTTAATTTAATTTTTAAATTTTTTTTACCACTTTAGCCTAAAACGACGCCGTTTTGGCCACGTCAGCGTGCAAAATGGCGTCATTTTGAGCTCAGTTCGCCGGAAAAGTGCCACGTCGACAATTTGGCCGGATTCTCGCCGGATTGGCACTCAAGTGATCCGTTTTTCTTGAATGTTCTTTTGCCCCCGGTTTTCTAATAAGTAGAGATGTGATCTTCGACAAGACTGCAATGCTTCAACAGAGGAGTTCTGAGACACAACCAGCAGAGAAGACAAATCATGGTGTCATAAGTGAGGTGGAGTTTCAGGTGGACACTCCGGAGACCTCGAAGGTAATAGAAGTTGAGATTGCTGTTGAGGTCGTAGTTCCTGAAGTCGGTGATAGTGAACAATCAGCAAAGCCGCAGCAGACTATAGCTGCAGCTAGAGAGATAAGGCAAATTAAACCACCGATACGTTATGGTTATACAGATATTGCTTATGTATTGACTATAGGTGATGAGGTGGAGACAGATGAGCCTTCGTCTTACTCTGAGGCGATGGCTAGTTCGGAGTCATTACAGTGGTTAGGGGTTATAAGTGAAGAGATGGAATCATTCCATTGAAATTAGATATGGGAGCTGGTCAAAGTACCCATGAGCCAAAAGATTGTCGGAAGTAAATGGGTCTTCAAACGGAAAGAGGGCATTCCTAGTGTTAAGGCAGTGATGTATAAGGCGAGACTTGTGGCGAAGGGATATACACAGCATGAGGGCATTGACTACAATGATGTGTTCTCTCCTGTGGTAAGACATACTTCTATTCATGTTTTACTTGCCTTAGTTGCTTCGCAGGATCTCGAGTTAGAGCAACTAGATGTGAAAACTGCGTTTCTTCACGGTGAGTTGGATGAGTAGATTTACATGAGGTAACCAGAGGGATTTGCTATTCCAGGTAAGGAAGATCATGTTTGCTTGTTAAAGAGATCTTTGTATGGGCTGGAACAGTCTCATAGGCAGTGATATAAACGTTTTGATGCTTTCATAGCTAGTCAAGACTACTTGAAAAGTCAGATGGATAGCTGTGTCTATTATAGGAGATTGGAGAATGGTTCTTTGATTTATCTACTCTTATATGTTGATGGTATGCTGATAGCAGCTAAGAAAATGTCTGATATTGATGTGCTGAAAAGGCAGTTAAATGCTAAATTTGAGATGAAAGATTTAGGTGCTGCAAAGAAAATTTTGGGTATGGAGATTTTACGTGACAGGATTGCAGGAGTTTTACATCTATCTCAAAAGAAATACATTGAGAAGATTGTGGCACGTTTTAATATGCAGTTGGCAAAATCTGTAAGTACACCTTTAGCGAAGCACTTTAAACTTTCAGAAAAATTATCACCACAGACTGAGGAGGAGGAGGATGAGCATATGTCTCGTGTTCCTTATTCTAGTGCAGTGGGTAGTATTATGTATGTTATGGTGTGCATTAGGCCTGATATTTCACAAGCTGTGAACGTGGTTAGTCGCTATATGAAGTGTCCTGGTAAACCTCATTGGGAAGCTGTGAAGTGGATTCTTAGATATTTGAAGGGAACAACAGATGTGGGTATAGTGTACCGGAGGAATAGCAATGGTAGTGAGACCACGGTTTTGTGGATTTGGATCACACCGGTGACTTGGATGATTGCAGATCTTTAGCAATGTACGTATTTACGTTAGTGGGTGGTGCAATTAGTTGGAAAGCATCCTTACAGGATCACATTGCCTTGTCTTCGACTGAGGTAGAGTACATGGCACTAACCTTTGTAGTGAAGGAGGCGATATGGTTACAAAACTTGCTTTTGGACTTTGGGTTAGAACAGAAAAGTGTGGATATACACTGTGATAACCAATATGCGATATATTTGGTGTATAATTCAGTTTATCACGAGCGAACAAAACATATCAACATCAGGTACCACTTCATCCGAGATGTCTTAGCTAAGGGTATTGTTACTATTAAAAAGATTGCTACAGCAGATAACCCAGCAAACATGATAACTAAATCTGTTCCTTTAGCGAAGCTCAAGCTCTGCTTGAGCTCTATTGGCGTTTGTGGAGAGTGAGCGTCCGTCGAGGCGTTGGGAAAGCAGCATGGATGATGAGCACTATAACTTGGTTTCAAACATCGAGCCAAGATGGAGAATTGTTAAATTATGTCTCGATTTTGAGAGTTTATAAAAACTCGATTCGCTTGGATAAAATAAAAGGGAGGAAAGTTCTTGTTTGCTTCGAAGCTTGCAGAATCCTATGGCATGGGCTTTCTTGTTTTAACCAATGAAGGAAGAAAAATAAAAGAGGAAAGAAGCTTGGCCGAAACCCATTAGCACGTGAGTCAGAAACAAAGTGGGCCCAGGTCTTCCTTTTGGCGTGAAGTCCTTTGCTCGTGAAGATTGAATTCTCGTGGGCCCAAAAGTCAAGCTTTGACTTTTGGGGCACACACATAAAAGAAAAGAAAACCCAATGTAGAGACGACGTTCGACGATCCAAGAAGCCGCACGAAGCAAAACGCCGCTGCAGTCTCCGCCTACGTACGTGAGAAGCCGCACGTTCACACCGCTTGAAGAAGAATCGCAAGATCTTGAAGGTCGTACGTAGAGTGTTTCGTTGCACGATAATTTTGTGCCGTGAGTTTATATCCAAGCGAGTTGTTATTTATAAACACTTTGGGTTTGTGGTTAAATCTAGGTGTGGATGTAGGTACCGATACTCGGACCGAACCACGTAAATTTATGATATTTGTATTTTTCTCGTTTATTTCTCTGGTGATTTCGCATTGACGTAAATTGCAAGATTCTGTTGTTTCCGTATTTTATATCCCAACAATAACTGACTATCCAATATAAACATAAGTCAGGCATATTGTATGGTTGAAGCAATCACGATTGACAGTCACATCTTAAAGTGGCATCCTCGCACTGAAACCTCGAAACGCAGTCGAGAGTCCGAAGGGTATAGAGTGAAGTGTAGGGATTAGTACAAAATTGCAATTCAAACTCGCACTTCCTCTTTACGGTCGACTTGCCCAAGATAATGAATCGCGTGTTACAATGTTATTCTCTCCTAGGAAGCGTATGCATTCGGGTCATCAAAAAGTTGTTTTTGTAGGGATGTTCAATTACGATTAGCACAATATTTTAAACTTTTTTTCCCCAAGCTGGAGGGTCATTTATTTGGGCATCCTTCATTCTTTGTTTGAATGCAACACAGAGTGGATTTGATTTCTCACCTTTGTCCCCCAAGACACACGCTGTATTTACTGGAATAATAATATTAAAAATATTATAATTTTCATACGTTGTTCACTTGAAAGGAAGCATAACCTTTTTTTTTTCTTTACTTGAGTCCTAGAAATTTTAAAAATCAATCACTTGAATGCCATCGACGATTTCCCTTACTGTAAAATCTGTTGAGGCATCAGTTAAGAATATATTATCTGACATGGCTCGTAAGTTGATGCCAGTAACTGAGAAGGCAAATTATGTCGTTTATGCATCTAATTGAACAACCCTAACTAATTTTAAAGGAATTTGGGTAAAATTCAACTTCCTTCTTCAAGAATCCTAATGGAATCCCAATTCTTCAAATTGGGGAAAATCAAAATTATCATATTTGCAACCAGGAGTAGAAGGAAGAGAAGTGGCTCATGATTGTATCAACCAACCACCATGTGGCGGAGGAGGGAGGGGTTTTGGTGGTGGTGGGAGTGAGAGGAGAGAGATGAGAAAGTCAAGCGAGGAGGAGGCGGAGTGGAGGTGGTATTCAAGGAGTGTGGGAAGGGAGGAGGTGTGGGTCGTTGTGGTGGAGGAACGAGTGGACGGCCGAGGTGGTGGCACTGAGAAGAGACATGAGAGGCTTCAGGTGGTCGTTCTGGCGTTTCTTGGTCTTGAGCCTGGTGGTGGTAGTGGAGGAAGCTACGGCCGAGTTTCCACCACCATCGCTGCTGGCATCCATTTGGTGGCAGCACAATGGTGGAAAGCTTATTTAACTTCCTATTTTCGCTGTTTCCAAGGACTCAACCGAGAAGCAAAGGCTACAACTCCAGGCGTCCTTCGGATTACTAAAATTAACTAGAAATTATTCTTTTAAATAATCTCTATTTCTTTGTCGATGTTCCTGTCGTGTTGGATGAAGATTTTTCATGTTGGATTTCAATTTCATTTTAAAAAGCCATAGAATGAAAATGTAAGCAAAAAATGTACATAGGATGAATTGTTGAAATAGGCACTTAAGCAAACAATTGTACTCTAATATGACACTTAAATAAGCATCGTACAAAAGTTATAACACTTCTTGTTTTATTATCCCCATTTAGCTATTTAGACTGGGTTGTTGATTTATTTGTTTCCCAACTTCGAGTTGAATGGATATCTTTCATGAGTTTTGAGCTTATCTTATTGCTTAACTTCCATGTTTGAAAAATACAAAAAGATTGCAATCCTTCATAGATCAGATTGCTTTTCTAGATAAGATTGCATGTTAATACTATCTAGTAATTTAAAATAAGTTTCCAAATTATAATAGGATTTAACTTATTTTCTAATTCGAGTTGGATGACCCTTCGCTTTAGATGATTTATCCCTATTATTTATTTATTCCTAAATTTAATAGAAAATAATAGAAAATAACAAGTGCATATCATGTAGAATTAATTGGAATGCCCATGCATCACTACTTGCCATGTTATCTTGCCAAGTCATGCGATGTTACATGCTTGTTATATGCCACGTCATCTATATGTGCCATGTCATCATGCCACGTAATCATGCTTGCTATGTTATCGTGCCATGTCATCATGCCACGTAATCATGCTTGCTATGTTATCGTGCCATGTCATCATGTTTGACATGTTATTGCCTTGTCATTGCCATGTTGCCATCTATGCCATATCATCAATTCAATGTCATTTAGCGATTGCATGTTTATGGTAATTTATTTTATAATGCATGTCATATTAGAATAGTTTAGATTAATTTTTGCCTATCATTAGAATTGAGTCACATCACATCTCATTTGAGTAACAAATTACGCATGTTTTAAACCTAGGTTAGAAAATGATAGGTAGATTAATTAGAATTAATTAGATTTGGTTAATTAGTTAATAAAATGATGGGTAGATTAGGTATAGTATTTAAGTGTTTTACTTATACTTAGAGAATTAATTAATTCGTGGTGTTTGAATTCTTTTTTTTTTCTACCAACTTATTTATTCAATGCTTTGGTTATTGGGTATTACCTTTAATGGTTGAGCACTCGGATGAACACTCATCACATGTTATCGTTTAATGATTAAAATTAATCAAAATTGCCTATAAAACATTTTCAAGATAAAGAGAGAAGGTACCGATAGCATGTTAGATTTGTACTATAATCAAGTCCTCGCATAATTAGGTTTCCAAAAATAAAGTGCACTCCCATAATTTACTTAAGTTTCTGACCGACTTACTTATAACCGATTGGTAGCAACCCCTAAATAAATTGATTGATAGGTTCAATTGATTAAATAGGGTATTAAGTTGCGACTGATGGGATTTGGGAAAAATTATGCCACGTTTTCTGATTTAGCAATCCATTAGCTTTTATTATGGTGGTTCCTCTTGGGAAGGTCATGATACCCCCACCTCTTTGCTGCCATCTAGCCCGTGGTCGCAGCCCCTACTTTGTACTCTGTCCCTTGCCTCCCGTCCCTGGCTTGGTGGTTGCCACCTCACAATGATCGAGGTTGCGACTACGTCGACGTTGGCGGTAAGGGCTCTCTGCCTTCTCCACTTTCCTTGTTGAGGATAGAGGAAAGCTCGTGGTCTGACCAAGTGACCACTGAGGTCACCAACCCCTCACAATCTTCCCAGGCCTGAGCTTGGGCTCCGCGACATTGGATTCGGCGTCGCAAACCCATACTTGACCCCTAGTGTGCGGCACAATGCAGAGGTAATGATGGCACACTGAGTGCTTCGGAATGAGCGATGGAGACAGCGATGGTGGCAGCGGTGCGGCTAGAGCTCGGCCGTGGCTAATGGGGTTGGCGTACTCGAGCATCGTGACTTTGCTTAGTGAGTGGGTGACAAGGACATGGGCAAAATGAGAAAGAAGAAAGAGGGGGAAGAAAAGGAATTAAAGAAAAAGGGATAATTATAATCGATCCAAACCGTCAAATTCATTTATTGTGGATGTGCTGAGATCTCAAAGGGGGTTAACTACAACTAAATGCAGAGAGATCTAAATGTAGAGGATCTTAATCAGTATACGTTCACTGAATTATTATTATTATTTTTTTTATGACCGAGGACTCCACCACGGGCCCCCTATACCCGGACGGCACCAAAAGGCTGGGCTCATATACCTCAGGAGAGACTAACATAGGACCCCACCATCATGGCCTCCCACTTAAGACGTGTATGGCAATGCGGAGATTTGACCTTTCGACCTCGGCATGAAATCTATTGGGCCTCCTCTGCCAACGTAATTGTCCACTGGTGGGTAAACGAGTAGACCAGTCATCATCAATGATATCTTTCCATGGATGGCCGGAATCACACAAATAGACTAATTCCCCAACAATGCCGATCCAATGTTTGGCTCAGTTCCTCTTCACTACAAACGAGTGGCCTAGTCACTCATCAAGCACAACGCCTGCTCGTTCATATGAAACCTAGCTAGTGGCTCAAAAAGTCTCTCCGCGTGGAAACCTCGCCACTAAAAATGAGTGCACCTGCCCCCCAATAGGATGTAAAAACCCGTGTAAGAACATGCAAGCTGGATATTATCTTTTCTTAGTTGCGTAACAAAAGCCCAAAATAAGTATCAGAGCCGTTTTCAGTCCATTAAAAAAAACCCACATGAAAGCAATAGACGCCCCTATCCAACGCCTGATATTTAGTAAGTGGGAGACCCACATTCCTTTGCATGCCTTATTTTATGTCCTATCGAGCCTTAGTTTTGTTTGATGAAGGTAGGTACCAACCCCCACAATAGACACTATCACTATCGTTCCAACAGCCTCACCCAACTTTTTTCCCCCACTATGTGTGGTTAAAAAACACATTTTCTCTTGTCCTTTCCCATGATGCGCTATAGGCATTGAGAGGTTTTGAACCCCATAAGGATTCACGCTAAAAGTGGGCTACTTTATCTCGCGGAAAATTGGTTGTTAGAAGGTACCTTTTATTTTATTTTAATATGTAGTCAAGGAGAATTGTTTCCTTAGATTTCTTTCTAGAAAATGACACTCTGTTTCAGAGCGGAAAGTCAAAACGCCAAACCACCCTCCCTATCCTCTCCTCTGCGAAAATAATAAGAAAAGTAGCTTACTGAGCACCATCGATGATTTCACCACCATCGAGCATCGCCACGGTTGACCTTCGTCACCACTAGCCTACCGTTGATGCCACTATAGCTAGCTACTAGCTTGGGCTCACCAGATCTGGTGAGGCGGAGGCCTCGCCGATGTCCGGCGAGGGGCGAGCTCGAGCTCGCCTAACACCAGCGAACCTCGAGCTCACCGGATCTGGCGAGGTGGAGGCCTTGCCGACGGCGTGCGAGGCTCAAGCCTCGCCAATCTGGCGAGACTCTTGCTCGCCGAATCTAGCGAGCTCGAGGCTTGCCTATGGCTGGCCGCCAGCAATCATCGTGGTCGGTGGCCAGCCAAAGAATAAGAAGAAAAAATAAAAAATAAAAAGAAAATTAAATATTATATTCTTAAAAATTAAAATAAAACTAATAAAAAAATTAAAACTTGATTTTTTTTTTAAATAATTATTTTAAAAATTATAAAAATTGTTCATCAAATTTGTGTTGCATAAAACCATTTTAGCAATATCATTTAAAAATATATATAAGCTTTTTAGGTTTCGTTAAATGGGTCGGGTATAGGACGAATATAGGTCGGGTTGGGTATGGGTCAAAAAATTTGCATTGCAATAAATGGCTCATAAACGGGTTAAATGGGTCAATTTGCGTCGGTCCATTTATGACTCGACCCAAACCCGACCCGACCCACCCATTTAACGTGTCTACTAGCTAGCACCGCCACCATTGTCCATTGCCATTATGGGCAGTGACGGCAATTAGGGACCATTACAATGGCCATCACTAGTTGCTATGGCTTGTTTCCGTCTAAGTTGCGCTCTTGTTAACCATCTTTTCATTATTTAAAGCTATTTAACGGAAATTTGATATGGTGTGCAATTAACACAACCTAAGAATGTTATTCAACCATATTGTCTTGCATTATGAATTTCCCATTGCGACGTTGCTACACCTCAACCCCCCCCCCCCAAACACACACCGGGCGGGGCCCAAAAAAAAAAGTTTTTCATTGAAAAATACGGACTCATTGGCTACAATAACACAAAAATCAATTCAACTAATTGAGTACCCAAGAGAATTAAGCTAATTTAATCAAAAACCTATTATACGTTAGCCAATTCACTTATAAACTTTTCAATTATGCTAATTTAATAATAAACTTTTTGACAATTCATCATTGTAGTTATTACGGTCAATTTTGACCGGAAATTGCTAACATGTATGTTGACCGTTTTACGTGATATAGGTAGCGTTAACATGGATATTTTTTTAATTTTTTTAATTTTATGAATGTTTTTTTTTTTTTCATTTTTTCCCTTTTATTTTCCTTTAGCCTATTGCCAACACTCGACAATAATCAACGATCGGCCATAGGCAAGGGACCATTGCATGGGCAAGGTGTGGCTAGTGAGGGCCGCAACGCCCTTGCCTAGATCTAGTGAGGGTGTCGTGGTCCTCGCCAGCCATTGCTTGTCGCTAGTTGTTGGTTGTTGCTAAGACTAGCCACTAGCAAAAAGGAAAAAAGAAAAATTCATAAAAATTACAAAATTTAAAAAAATGTCCATGTTAGTGTTGACCACGTCACTTAGGACGGCTGATGTTTGTGTTAGCAATTATCGGCCACAATTTGTCAGAAGGACTAAATTGGTGAATTATCAAAAGATTTAGGATTGAATCGATTGCCCCACAATAGATTTATGACTTTTTGAATAATTTTCTTTAGGAAAATCAACTAAAAGCAAATGAAAACGAAAAGGAAATCAAATTGACATGCGCTCACTCCTATGGCTCGTTTAGAGAGAGAGAGAGGCTACCATGGTGTAGCGGGAGATATCATGTGGAGGCGCCACCAACACTCTCCTGCATCGTAGCCCCACAAAGTCATATGCTCATACACGGAACGGAACCGCATGCATGCACTAGCCACTTGGAAGGTCTCCCAGAAAACAAAATCATTGTGTACTCGCACCATTTTTTGTCATCCTTAAGGCCCACAACAATTATATCCTCGCATCCACATGAAGTACGCCTCCCGGGATTTGACTGTAATGGAGAGCCGACCAGGCCTCCATTATCGGGGACGTCTCTCTTCCACGTAAGACCTACGTCACGTTCAATTTCGAGGACAACTGACTTCATTTTTCAAACTTAAACCAAGCTGACGACTATCCTTTTCATTTCGACAATTTCTAGTTATCATGCATACAACAATCGACTTCATGTTTCAGATTCCAACTAAGCCGACAAGTGAAAATTCCTTTTCATTCGAATTACATGTCATGCACAAGAATACATGGTACAGGCCCCACTATACAAAAGTTTAATTGAGCACGTAGCAATCGTTTTTTGATGTTCATTCATAGTGCTAGTGCAAAATTATGGTTCTAGGAATGAGTAAAAGAACCGGGAGGGATAATTGTTTAAAAAGTCCTAAATAATTTTGATGTCCTTTGTCCCCGAGCCCTGTAAGTACAGAAGAGTGATTAGCATGGAAGGGGAAATAGATAAAGACCGTAGAGTGGCAGTCCTGTGCAAAAGGATGGAAAAGATGTGGTCGGAAGATGTTGTAGCTAGTGCGTTTGAGAAAATTCCTGGGGAGAAAATGGGAGTAAGTAACCTGACATTGCTGGGTAAACTTTTCTCTTGGCCTATTTTGAACCAACTGGCATTCCTTTCCACCATGAGAAAGGCTTGAAAAACCAAGAAGGTAGCGTGCGATACAATAGAACTAGGCCTCTCCATGTTCACGTTTACATTGGAGAGGGACAAGAAACGAGTATTGAATAATAGCCCTTGGTGCATGTGCTAGTGGGCTAACCTCTTTTTCCACATGCAGATGATCTACAAAAAGCAGACTACGTTAGAAACTAGCCAACAAATTCATAACCAACCCAATAGAGTCACCAAACTATCTTGACCTATTGGAGAAAACATCTTCAAATGATTTTGATAATGTCCAAACTATCTTATTATACTATTTATTATAATGTTTGCAGATATTTGAACCAAAGAACTACGCAACATCTATGGTGTGATTCATTGGAAAGAAATTCACAAAAGTTTTGTTATGAAAAACAGCACCAATCAACCAAAAATATTAGCTGTTAATGATGTTTATGTCAAAGTTGTAAAGATTAAGTCGATAGTGATGTAACAATCAAGTACATCTGATGACATTTATTAGGTTAGCCAAGAAGTCGTTGAAAGACCTAGATTCGCATAGTAGTAGAATTAAGATAAAGTATGTAACAGAGTAACTAGGTTGTTTGAATGGTTAGCAAGAGAAATTTCCAAGTTTACTCGCCATTCAAAAAGATTTGATTATCCGAATTGATTTCAATAAGGATAATTAATTACTGAGGTGCTATATCCATCCAGAAAGCCTTCCATAAATCATACAACCCTGAATTCTTGAAGATAACCATCCATCTAAATAAGTCTTCATTCTTTAGTGACGTTCAATCTGGAATCTGTCAGCGTGAATAGACTTTGATCCTAAAATTTGTCAATCTTTAGACTTCATCAATAAAGTCTTGGAGTCTTCAGACTAGACTGTGTAAATGTTTTGTCAGATTCAAAACAATAAAGAAGCTTTCTCTAATAATCTCCCCCCTTTTTTATTGCGACAAAACTTTTCCCGTGGATTTAAGAATTCTTGTCTTGCAAAATGACACCTGGTACGAAACCCATATTGAAAGCCCCATATAGGATGGCGTTGATAGAATTGAAGGAATTGAAGGTGCAAACTACTCGACAAAGGTTTCGTTAGACCAAGTGTATCACCATGGGGTGCACCAGTGTTATTTGTTAGAAAGAAAGGTGGATCACTACGCCTTTGTATTGAGTATAGGCAATTGAATCAAGTGATAGTTAAAAAATAAGTATCTGTTACCAAGGATCGATGATCTATTTGATCAGTTGCAAGGAGCGTTAGTTTTCTCGAAAATTGATCTAAGGTCAAGATATCATCAATTACGGGTAAGGAAGGAGGATATTCCTAAAATAGCTTTTCGAACTCAATATGAACACTATGAATTCTTGGTTATGCCATTTGAACTAACAAATGCCCCAACATCTTTTATGGACCTTATGAACAGAGTATTTAAGCCTTTTCGGGACCACTTAGAGACCTCATGAAGAGCACTTAAGGATTGTACTACAAACCCTTAGAGAACAACAACTTTATGCCAAATGTAGTAAATGCGAATTTTGGTTGGATCGAGTGACTTTTCTAGGACATGTGGTGACCGGTGAAGGGATATCGGTAGATCCAGTTCAAGTCAAGGCTATGATAAATTGGCCTGAGGTCACACCTCGAAGCGGTGTCGCCTAAGAGATCTGGCCGTCTGGCAATTGGTCGGTGATTAGCCGGCTACCGAAGTTAATTTCAGATTTTAAAAAATAAAAATAAATAAAAGCAAAAGCCCATTACAAATTTTAGTTTTGCCAAACGGTGTTTATGCTAAAATTACCTTTCAATGCAATTTGAGACTATAATTTACCAAATGGTATAACATTTCGGAAAACCTTTTTACCTCAAAGGTATTTGCATTCTCCCAAGGACATTTCTCTAAAGCTGAACCAAACGAGCCCTTAGGCCTTAATGGTGAGCTTCTCCTATCCCGAAGTCCTTTATCCTTGGCTGGTGGAAGTTTTAGGCCTTGGTGGTGAACTTCGTAAATCTCAATCCTCATCCTCAGTTGGTAGCGTGGCCTTTATACCTTGGAATGAGATCGTTTTATCTTTTCTTATTCCTTTTCGATTCTTCCCCATATACACTACTCCATACACTTAACCAAAAAAAATCCCCTCTTAAAAAATTTCCATTCTAGAATCACTCACCCGATCACGCATAAAAAATGATCCTTCTTCTATAGGTACTCAATCTAGAAAGTTGTTGCAGAATTTTAAGAAAGAAGACAACAAATTATTGCTCTTTATACATTGAGATATATGCTTAGGTTTCTTCATGGAAAATGTTAATCTATGTCTTTTCTATAACATACTAAAATTTCATAACATTCCAATAAGATTAGACATACTTTATGTGTCTATATTCGAAATTGCCCATATTAGCTCATATACTGCCTTGATCCAAGAATGTGCATTAGTTGTGGCATCTCTTGTACCTGACTTTCATGACATATATGGAGTCTAATGGTCTCATGATAGTGATTAGTTTGTGCATGAGCATGCCTCTTCCATCATTTAAAGTGTGGTTATTGTATAGTTACCAATGATGACATGTGTATGCAATGAGTGTGACATGAGTGAAGTATTGTGTGAGCATGAGTCCTGCTTGATGTAATTGTGCAATCTCGAGGTCTTGTGCATGCTATGATGTGATATTAATCAAAGGTGTGATGTGCGGAATGTGTGCTTCAAATGAGTAAGAGATTTCCATTGGTACTGAGATGCCGATGATGCCCCGGGGAGTGGGATGCCTATGCCGTGTGTTCTTGGATGCCTCGGTTGAGTGAGACGCCGGGATGCCTCGGAGTGAGATGCCCCTATAGGTGATCAGGGATGCCTTAGTTGTGGGATACTTGGATGCCTCAGAGTGACATGCCCCATGATGTGCGTTCTTAGGATGCCTCAGTTGTGTGATACTGGGATGCCTCGAAGTGAGATGACCATGATTGATCGAGGGTGGACTTGACATACACACTATAATATAAATTCCACTTGGCATGTGAGTTTCGCCTACTGTTGTTACATTTCATCCTGGTATAGATTTATAGCATGAGGTATACATGTGCATTTGGCATGTTTGGTATGGAGTGATCATTCATGTGATGTGTCAATCTTTATTTAGTTATGTCTATGACAATCATATCTTAGTATCTTAAACTATTTGGTTATGTTTCTCTTGTCTTCTTTGGCAGCTATGGATTGTCTAGGTTAGAGTCTTATTATTTCTTTACTGGGCATTGCTCATTCCTTATTTTTATTTTTTTTCAGACTGTTATTATGGACGTACCATAAGTTGCTCATTACGGGGTGATAGCATGTATTGATGTTTCTTTCCATGATGTGTATGATCTTGATATCGAGCTGACCTTTACGAAGTCTAAGGCTACCCTATGGATGGACGATGGCAGAGTAGATATGATTCCGATGAGGTTTGCGTATGGTTCATAAACCACGAAGGAGAGTTGTTTGGCTCCCTTCATTTTGATGCTAGACGACCTGAAGCCGGGACGGGAGGTGCTTAGGCGCCTAGATCGTGTAGAAGCTAGAGGAGAAGTATTTTGTTTTTTGATGGATGTGGGTTGGTGTGGGATAGTGGAGTTAGAAACCCCCTCACCCTTTTCCCTAGCTATTTACTTACACTTTTGTTTGAACATGTTAGTTTGTTGTGTATAGGTGGAAAACTTGTAAGTAATCTAGGTTGATTTTTGTAAGCTCGAATGTTGTTAACATGAAAGTAATGAAGCTTCTCATGATCTTTATCTACAATTATAGTTGGATTGTCTAATATTAAATGACAAGACTAATTGCAGGTAACCATGTGATATAAAGTTTAGATCTTAAGATATCCATGTTATACATGCTAACCTTTAAAGGTGGACACTATAGTCCAACATTTGAAATCAGTAAGTCTTGTAAAATGATAATCCATGTAATTTTCACTTGTGCTTAGCACGTGACGCTACTAGGACGTCACATGAAACATGGAATGACATCGACTATGAGTCAAGTAATGAAGAAGAAGCCAATCTTTGTCTTATGGTGGACTCAAAACAAGAAGAAGATCAGGCAAAAGATTCTTAACTATGTTACGATAAATTACAAGATTTTTTAAGACAAATGTTTGACGAACCCCAAAAGGCTTCAAAGGGAATTTCTACTTTAAAAAAAGAGGTTCATGATCTTACTACCGAAAACCTCATTGGTGAAACTCTCATCAACAAGCTAAAGAAAGAGCTTGACCTTTGAATAAATGAGGTAAAGATTTTGCAGTTTGAAAATAAGAATGTCGAGAATGAGATTTCAAAAATCAACACTAAATTTTCTCTTGGTTCAAAAATGTTACAGCACTTTCTCTCAATTCAAATTCCTCACTACAACAAGAGTGGTCTAGGATGGATCTCTTGTACACTATTACAAGTCTCACTTTGATAAATGATTCACTTTAACCACTGGCAAGAAATTTCCCAAGTGTTCAAACTAGATTGTCCAAAACAGCAGAAGAGATTAAGGACGACTAGCTGGTCTCTTAACCTTGAATTAAAATCTAACCACATGGGACCTAAGCTTATGTGGGTATCAAAGAAAAGATGAGATTTTATGTGTTTTCGCATAAAAAATGAACTCTAATTTTGACATGCGACCTATCAATTTGAAGCTTAAGAATTTAAAATTATTTCATTAGTTGAACATTTTTCCTAAATTAGATAATTAAGCTTATTGACTCATTAGACTCCAAATTTCCGTGATAGACTCATCATGCAACAATCAACTTCCTATCGATATCTATACACGATTCGCTAAACATACATCTTTATAAATGTATACTCTAATTGAAGAATCAAGTAAGGTCATGCTAGAAATTGAAATTACAGAAGATAAATCAACTTTTCCAAATTTGGATTCTACATTTCTAAACCAATTTCACATAAAAAAAAATGAACTCTAATTATGACATGCAACCTATCAATTTTAAGTTTAAGAAGATAAAATTATTTCATTAGTTGAACATTTTTCCTGATTTCAACATTTACTTAATTAAATCAATTAAACTTATTGACACATCAAACTCCAAATCTCCATAATGGACTCATTGTGCAACAAATCAATCACCAATAAATTTCCTATCATATACACATGATTTGCTAAACATACATAAAACTAAGCCTCATCATTCGTCCTCCATTATCCTAAGCTAGGTTGAAGATGCACCAACTTAATATTGGACTTCACAAAGCTCAATCGAGCGATGCAGCCTCTGTATTCACCTTGATGACACCATGGAACAACCAAGGATGCTCGGCATAATCAAGAATCAATGAACAAAGATTGGAGTGAGAAATCAACTCAATAAGCTCCAATGAACAATCAATCCAAATCAAAAGGTTTAAGGAAATCCGGTGGTTGTTTCGTCAAATTCTAGCCACGCAAACTTTGTGGGCAAGCTGAGAAGTGTTGTCGCAAACTCGGGATTACCAATGGAGGTCATTGGCAGTTGGAACAATGGCTTCAACTCATTGTGCAACGCACTAGTGTAGAACTTGAGTTGAAGACCAAGAAGGAACTTGACATGAACGGTGGCCTTTTAATGATATTGTGGTGCACCATCGATCGCAATCAACTCGAGGACAACTTGGAGGACGTTGGTATTGAGGTGGCTTGTCAAAATTCAGCCGAAGGTAGTGGCAAAGTGTTTTTGCCGTGAGAGAGAATTTTCTGAATTATGTGCCTAAACTCCCTAACTTTTGGGGGGAAAATTTGACATATACCTCTCCTAACTTTGAATTTTGGCCCGTAGATCAATGCAAGGGCTCGGGATATTTGCTTAGCAAACTCCCCTATTGGTGGATTTCATGTCAAATGGATTGGTGAAATCTTGAGATGGATAGCTAGGATCTAAGGATAATGGATGGTCTTGGATTGAATCCTTAATGATCAAGGAATTATCCCTATTGGCTAATTTTTAAATGACATGGATTAATGAGATGGCAATAGAGGCAATTTTGTAATTACCATTTGATAATTTCTAGGCAAAGGAGAGGGGGTTGGTCGGACATAGAAGAATGGCTAGTCGGAATTGGTCACTAGCCATCGAAATTCACCAAAAAATGCTATGAAGACCATTTGGCCTTGACCAATCAATGTCGGTCGGACCAAGTTGACCTGGTTGAACTAAGTTGACTCGGGGTTTGGCTAGTTTAGTCCATAGATAAGGTTCTTCCAATTTTGTTCCAATTTTTCTATTCTCTCTAAGTCAAATAATTTTTTTTTTTATTGAATTAGATCAAATTGAATACATCAGGCTTGAACTAGATTGGCTAGTTTGATTAATTGGACATGAAATGCTCTAATTCCTTCAGTTTTTGCTAGAACTAGAATATGAGCTAGACCAATGTGTAAAAATTAAGTTCAATTAGCCAAATTGATTTATTATTAATGTAACATCCTCAACTTCGAGCCCTTTACATGGTAAAAGAGAAGTTCGAACTTAGTTTCACTGGTTAAGCTCAGTTGTGTTTGCTTCCTCCAATCAAGGTTTAGGCATGAACCTTGGACCAAATAAGGTAATCGATCGTGGTTAGACTCAATTGACTCTCGCCCAATAAAATAGTCTTCTCACTTGATATTTCCCATGGTGTATTTAATGTTCTTGGAAGGTAGCCTATTAATGCATGATGATTAAGTAGGACACTTGGCACAATTAGTCTTACTCTTAAAAGATAATCATGAAATTTTGGATGGTTACATATTAAGAAAGGGCGAATCATAAGCTCATTAATGATATGGAGTGATTCATGACCTAGAAGAATGATGACAAGAGATCTTGAAAGCCAAGTAGGATGCCACCCCTGCTCCTTAGACTTGCCACTTAAGGTTTCATAAGTTTTTAACTATCCAATTTTTCGAAATTCCTAGACCTTCTCCGTCTTCCAATTTTACATAGCTTTTTGTGATTTGAATTTGGATAAATTTCCTTCATGAAAGTTGTTCAAAACATCTTTGGCTATAACATATTTAAATTTCAGATTTTTCTAAATTGAAATGTTTGGGGCGAAGGCCCAATCATTTACCATCTGGAATCTGCTTGGTGGAGTAAAAATAGTGACCGAATTACCTTCTCGAATTTTTATAAAATTTTTCCTTTCGAATTTGGACATACTTCCTTCAAAAAATTTTTAAATGACATTCATATTTACAATATATTAAAATTTTAAATATTTTTATAAAGATTTGGATTTCGAAATGGGTCTTTCTCTTCCGACCGTTGAATCTGTTTGACGGATGAATTGTTAGGTTATGTTTAGTCATCTGGTACTCTTTTCGTAAAACTAATTTTTCTATGCTTCCTTCATGAAAAATTATAATTAAGGTCTTCCCACAACATATTAAAATTTCATAATTTTTTGAGTTTGTTTGGTAAGGTAATGACATTAATTTCGGAAATTATTTGAAACTGTTTTTCAACCCAGGAAAAGAGTCACACGCCCAACTTGGAGGGCAAGGGGGCTGCACACCCAACTTGAGGAGTAAGCCAATCTAGAGTCTTCTTGATTTAGGATGATGATGCATTAAATATCTTTGGACTTTAGTTCTTCAATGCCAAGATGAGGTGTCCCTTGAAGGAATAGACCATAATGCCTCCTAACCTAAAAACTTGGAGAACAAGTTTGTAGCATGAACATATCTAACATAATGATTACTCAAAATGCAAACATTAAATGAGAGAGGCTTAGCCATTTTCTTAGGTGTCCCCATAATAATTACATGTAATTATTCCATGATGACTCAACCCCCTTAGGTGGATCAATGGAAAGATGAGCCAGTGTCGCCCCTAGGAATTAGACTTGCCACTCATCTCTTTAGCTTACCACCTTCTCAACCTAGATTGTCCACCTACATGAAGATGATAGGTCCATTTGGAAAGATCATCATGAGGGATTTGCCTATAAATGGAGGCATTCCCTCCCCTCATTTCCACACCACCCTCTCTTCCTTCTTCACTCTCTCGACCTCACCCTCACTGCCGCCCTCTCCCTCTTTCTGGTGGCCACGCCCCTCTTGCCTGTTTGCTCGCTTGCACGTTGGTCGATCACTTAAGCTGTTCCTTGAAGTGTTGTAAGTAGAACTTACTAACTAGTTAGGGTAATCCAAGCATGTAGCGAGTCCTTGATTGAAGCATTGTGACTATGTTCTTGCTTGACGTTTGGTTGTGTTTGCTTGGATCAATTTAGATCTTGTTCCTTAATTGAGTTCGATTTTCATTTGATGAGCTTTGGCTCGTGCTTTGGCTTGAGTTGCTTTAAAAGAAGCCCAGTTCATGTGTTTATTTGATATGCTTTAGTTTTTACTTTGATACAAACTTATTTCAAAAGCATTTTTGAGAAAGCTTGGTATTTCCTTACAAAACTATTTCCAACTGTTTTCACAAATGCATGTTCTAGTTCATGGCCCAAGCTTCAAAAAGGGGTTTCGTCGGCCTTGAATGTACATGGGATCACGTTGAATTAGTCCTTTCATGGTCTTGGTGCGATATCGAGGTATATTGTTCCCAAGCCAAGTTAGGTACTAGATCGGTGTTCAAATGTGTCAAATCAAGCCACGATCCTTCATTCACACTCAACATGTTCAACATCTCAGTTTCAGTAAGTCTTTATACACACTTATGCATGGCATGCCTTCGGGCTCTTGAACTAAAAACAAAGATAAGAACCGGATTTTAATACTTGATGCATGGACATACGATGGACTAATTTATGTCATCGACTGATGGATTCGACGACGATGCCCCTATGCCAACAGGATGCCTCGTCAAAAGGACATGATGTTGTAATAATTCTAGCCATCACCCTTCGATTAAGGGACGTTGCTCAATTAAGTTTGGATGCCCGGTGGATTCCCAAAAAAGTTGATGGATTTCAAATATTAATAAATGAATCTCATGTGCATGAGTCCGTCACATTATGAAATGGATTTTGGTTATGTTTGCATACGAGTGAGGCGTGTGCTCCTCGTATTATGGAATGGATTTTGTTTATACTAGTATAATATTGAGTGAGGCGCGAGTTCCTCATGTTGTGGGTAAATATTGAGTTATGCATGCTTATTGTTTTTTGCTATTGATCTACCATCGACTAATGTCTTGGATGAGCTATATGCTTGTTGATCGGCGAGGCATCCTTTTACTTGGAAATTAGTGGGTTTTACTTACTAAGTCCATGACTCACCCTATTATTTTTTAGAATTGTAGGCATTGAGGTCTCCCACTAGTGCTGGAGTTGCAGTCTTGCTAGAGGAGCAAAGGATTACCGGATAGTTGGAGCGTAGAAAATGTAGTGGTTGTAAATATAATGACTCGTGACAATGGGGCTTGTAAATGTAATTGATATAATTGTATATTTGTACATGGTTGTTTTCCCGGTTGCTTGTTGTTCTCCGGGTGTTGTATTTGTGCTTCCGCATGTGCTTAATGAAAACATAAAAAGAAATGGGATGGTGACATGTCTAGGACGTCATGAAAATAACACTAAATGCTAATCTACAATGTGTCAAAGTGATTTTGTTAATTGGATAAATCCTTAATGAGTAAATTAAGTCCAGTGGGTGTGATTTTATCAAAATTGATTTTAGTTAAGTTGCCCCCAGTGAATCAGACTCAATTTTAGCTAAATTGCACCATGGAATTCAAAATTTGGTTTGAAAATTGGATGAACTATGACTAGTAGATCAAATGTTGTAAAGAAAATTGTCTTGAAAGATGATTAGAAAAGAACTAATTTTCATTTTGGCCAATTAGACATTGAAATCTCCAAATTGGGGAAAAGTCTATTCATAATTGATTTTTGTAAAATTGATGATGCATCAATTAAATTGAAGTAAAAATAAGTTTATGCATGAGTTTTTCCATTTTTTTTTCAATTTTTCTGGAAAAGTGTTTGATCAAAAGTAATTTTTTTTTGTGATATGTTGCTATAAAGTCGACTAATGATCTAAATTTTAATTTTGTTTTTTAAAAAAAAATTGAAAGTACATAAGTGAAATTGGCACTATTCTAGGGCTTTTTATGCAAAAAAAAAAAAGAAAAAGAAATTGATCGAGACTCAAAAAATCAATTTTTTGACTTTTAGAGATCAAAGTAGAAAGGACTCATAAATGGACAAAAGAACTTTTCAAGTGCCAAAAGTTGGCACAAATGGATACTTAAGTGTCAAAAGTTACAAAAGTGACACTTAAGTATCACATTTTTTTAAAAGTGGGACACCTAAGTGCCACCTCCGGCAAAGCCCGCTGGAAATCATACATGGCAATTAAATAATAATATCGCTTGCCTACATGGCTCACCGGAGAGTTGACTCAGCTCTGATTCATCCAAAACGACGTCGTTTCTATAGTTGGCCAAAATAAAGCCGTTTAATCTGCCAAGACAATGCTATCTCCCCAATTGCTTTAAATCTAAAACTCTAAATCGGGCAAAATCCCATTGAAGTGCTGGAGCCCTAATCCCGTACCTTAATTTGATTTGCCCCAAATTCTACTGTCAAATATTGGAAATGAAGAGTACAACTTTTAGCAGTGGCTCAAATTCCTCTTGCCGAAGCGAAGGAGAAAGTAAGTGTTTCTATTTTTGTGGGTAACCAAGTCCAAGAAGAAACATCGTGGACTCGAATGAATCTCGAGAGAAGATTTTATGGATGTACCCAATACAGAGAAGGGTTGAAGTGCAAATATTTCAAATGAGTCGATGCGAAATTCTCTCACCGAGCCACATAAATGATATTTGACTTACTTGATGGATGTCATCAACCTCTATCTACACTTGTGGACGACTTGGACGATGTTAACTCCGTGCAAGCTCAAGCATCTTCTGCAAACCATTTGAAGAATGAAGTTTCAAGGATGAAAATTGAACGGAAGTGGTACCAAGTGTTTATTGTGTTGCTGTTTTTTTGTGTATCCTACTTGATGATGAAATGTAAAGTACTGGAAGATAAGAAGAAGTTTCTTCGACCGCCATAGTTGTAAATGAGTAGACAAATATACTTGTTTTGAATGAAATATAACTTATTTTTTTGGAAGATAAGAAGAAGTTTTGTGTTATCTACAAAATCGTTGTGGCTTTTTTTTTTCGTTCTTTCTTTTGTGTTGTCATATGTATTACGTGTTACCTCTTTTTCTTGTGGGGAGCTCAAGGAGAGGGAATGAATGAACGAATGAGATATTGTTTGTACTATGTTTTTGCTTATTCTTGAATATAAATTGGCAATGATGAAATGTATATTGGGTCAATGTGTTGTGGCAACTTCTTTACTTGAATTGAATGTAGACCAGCAACAAACATTAAATTGAATGGAGTTGCCATAAGCTAAACCCTATATATAAACCAATAGCTTCTCTGGTTTGCTGCAGACTAACATATACACAGGACAACTGGGTTTTTCTTACTCTTTTTTCCTTTTGGCGTAGCCAATGTCTTTATTGGCGCAGTCGTTGATTCTTGAGTTGAGCCTTAAGATAAGAACCTTCGGAACTTCTCCTAGGCTTCAAAAAGAAAACTCAATTATCAACAAAAGTTTGTAACATAAATTTAATTAAATGCAGCTTATAAAACTTACATTAATAATGACTGTTCTAGTACGCTCACTAGTATGAAGCGAAATTTTCTGAGCTATCTATGTATGCCCCTAGATTGATAGAGGGTCAAGAGGAAAAGACTAAGAGATTTCTAAAGGGCCTGAGGACAGATATTAGGAGGCAACGCCCCTAAATAGGAGGGATTATAATGAGATTTATGAAAGGGCCTTGCTTGTAGAACAGGAAGTAATAAGGGAGGGAATGGAATTAGGGAGGCAATTGACATTGAGTGATGCTCAACAAGGTAAGAGACCCTATCTAGCCCAAGAGCCGCCATGGGATTCTAAGAAGAAGCGAAATTTTGGAAATTTTGAAAGGCCAAGAGTGGTCAAGCTCTAGGGAGAGTGCCATATCAAGACAACTTTTGCCAAAGGTGTGGTAGACAACATGGGCCAGGACCGTGCAATGATCAACTGAGGTGTTTTGTTTGTGGGCAGAGAGTTGGTTGTGGGCAGAGAGGTCACTTTGGGAGAGATTATCCACAAGGAGGATCACAACCGAATGTCAACTCGGTGCGACAAGTACAACAACATGTAGGCAGATGACCTTCTTTTAGATACCACTGGCACAAGGAAGGGTGTACACAATCACCTAGGAGGAAGTGGAAGCTTCCAAAAACGTTATCTGAGGTACAATTTCTATAAATGATAAGAAGGCGGCCAGTGATAGTAGGAACACCCCGATCCTCGCAAGTCGGGAACAAAGGACGCGTTATTTGACACGGGTGACATGCAGTTATTTGTGTCTGAGAGATATAGACAATTGGGAGAAATAGGAACCAAATCTTTAGATATGCCTCTTTGTATTTCTACATCGCTGAAGGTCATGGTGTTGTCCACGTTAGTATGTGAGAAGTTGTAAGATAACCATAGGGGGATGAGATCCGGAAATGGACTTGGTAGTAATAGTTACGTATGACTTTGACGTCATCGTAGGAGTGGATCTTCATAAGCAACGGACTAGGATGAATGATCTCCTGGGATAATATTTACCCATGCATCAAAAGATAAAACCGTGAGGCTTAGTATGGGATAGGCCAAGCGGATAATACCTCTGTGAGTTAGTCCTTATCAAAACGAGACCCCTCTAGTAGATGTGTAGTTTGGGTTCGAACCAGGCAAAAGCTAGTGGACCTGTAACAACCCGGTCCAATGAGGGCGGGGAGTGGATGCTGAGGCCAGAGGACCTGAGCAAGGAGCGGCTCCTAGCAAGCTTTGAGGATGGCAAATGGGGCAAGAATGAACTGAGCTATGCAATGAACAGGAAGGGCAGTGTTTCTGGGATAATTTTATCAAAGTGGGGCAGTGGAAGTATGGTGAAGCTTGTAAAACTCCCGGTTGCTAGAATGAAGCGGGTGAATGAAAAGCTGCGCAGATAAGCGTGGAAGACCCGTAGAATTTGGCATAGGAGATCACGTATTCCTAAAGGTATTCCCAATGAAAACATTATCACGATTCGAGAGAAAGGGTAGGTTAAGCCTTAGATTTGTCGGACCTTTCAAGATCTTCGAAAAGGTAGGGGATGTGGCCTGTCAGCTGACATTGCCTTTTAAATTGACAAATCTGCTTGACGTTTTCCATGTGTTGATGCTGAAGAAGTATCAACCCGACCCTACTCACATACTCGATCATGAAGCCATCAAAGTAGATAAGCAAGTGAGGTACATGGAAGAATCGATCTAGGTACTGGATCAGAAGGAGCAAATTCTCCGAACGAAGAAAATTATGCTAGTTAAGGTTTTATGGTGACACCACAACGTGGAAGAGGCTACATGGGAAAGTGAAAAGGAAATGAGGCAAAGGTATCCTCACATTTTCAAGAACACGTAAGAGACGTTCGATTTCAAGGACGAAATTCTCTAAGGAGGGGAAAATTGTGATTTCCGGATTTCGCTGGACCTCAAGTATGTGACGGGTCGATGGAATTATCGTTGGACTACGTCATTGGTGCCACTTGCGGCCACCGTTTAGTTATTAACATTGCTAGATCGAGACGTCATGTTTCGTAATGATCTAAGCACCGTGAAACTTAACGTCTCATCGAAAATTTCCTTACATAATACCACCCACGAGACCAAGATTCATTCCAACTAACACGTTGCCAAGCCGTTTTTCGTGAAGACGTCCGTTGTCCCTAGCGTGCGTGCACAAGGCAAGGGACCGAGAATTCTTTAGTCCATGCGCATGCAGAAACAAGGAACCCACAGCCCTCACGAACCAATCCTTCATGTAGGAAACGAGGACACGCACGCCCGGCGTTGTCCCTCCCATTTGCTGCCAACGTGATACGGGAGCATCCAACGTAGCTCCATCGACCAACTCAGAACCATCGATGCTTATCCAAGCCAATAAAGAAGTTGGGTATTATGTGCTTCGATAGATAATTTTGAATGAATAGTGTTAATTACTTATTGGTACTTTGTGGTATATCGATAACTATCAATAGGAGGTCATTTTAGATGTCTTGTATGACCAATTGATGAAGTTTCAGGAGGATTATTTTTTAGTCAAGGGAGGCGCTTGAATTTTGGGAAGGCTAAAGGTTCACGAATGCGGTTTAAGAATATGAAAGGCCAAAGGTTCAAGAACACGGAAAGCTAACGGTTCGAGAATGCGGAAGGCCGAAAATTAAAGGCATTTAGTTCTTGTGTTAATAAAGGCTTTTTATTAAGTTCCTAGGTCATTAAAGTTTGTTTTTAATATCTCCTAAGACTAAATCCTCCTATAAATAGGGGAAAACATCCAATGTAGAGGACATATGAATTTTATAAATGAAAATAGTGAGACTTCTTCTACTTGAGTGAACTCCTTTCGGTTTCTTTATCCTTGGAGCGTAGATCACTCCTTGGTGGTGAGCCAATAAGCCCTTTATCCTTGGCTGGTGGAATCTTTAGACTTTGGTGGTGAGCTTCTCCTAACCCAAAGTCCTTTATCCTTGGTTGGTGGAAGCTTTAGGCCTTGGTGGTGAACTTCGTAGATCTCGATCCTCTTCTTCGGTTGGTGGTGTGTCCTTTATACCTTGGAAGAAGATCGCCCCATCTTTTCTTATTCCTTTTCGTTTCTTCTCCGTATACACTACTCCATATACTTAACCACAAAAATCCCCTCAAAAAAATTATGTTCTTAAATCACTCACCCCATCACGTATCAAAATATTGGTATCAAAGCTCAAGGTTCAACTCATTTGAGTGATTCCTTTCTTTCTTTTATTACAAATTCCTTATGGATGATCCAGTTGCAAGAGACTTGACTCTGGAGCAAGCACACAGTAAAAGGCGAGCTCGTGCAATCCAAAATCTTCAACAACAAATGGAGCGAGTCCTCAATCTTCTAGAGAATCTGGCAAGACAAGGACAACCAGCAAGGCGTCCCAACGAACGGCATCGGCGTGACGATTCCGAATCTCGTCAAAATTCTGATGGTGATTCCGAGTCCACTGGAGACAACCGAACGATTCTCCACTCTAGTGATTCTGAATCTCCAATTTGAAGACAAAGACGAAGAGGGAGGCATAAGGAGGATCAAAGAGACATTAAAGTGGAGGTCCCTGAGTTTGGCGGTAATCTCAATCCCAACGACTTTGTGGATTGGTTACACACAACCGAACGAATTTTTGACTTGAAATCCTATTCGGATGAGAAGAAATGTAAGGTTGCTGTCCTAAAGCTGACCAAATATGCTTCTCTATGGTGGGAGAATCTAAAGCATCAACGAGCAAGGGAAGGAAAAGGCCGAATCAAGTCTTGGGAAAAACTCAAAAAGTTGATGAAGAAGAGGTTCTTGCCCAACAACTATAAGCAAGATCTCTTCCTCAAACTAAACTCCCTAAGACAACAAGGATGAGCATTGAAGAATACATTCGTGAGTTTGAACAACTCAAAATGAGGAGTGAAGTTGCAAAAGTTCCCGAGCAAATCATTGCTCGTTTCCTTGGCGGCATGAATTGAGAAATTGCTGATATGGTTGAACTTCAACCGTATTGGTCCTTTGAAGACGTATGCAAATTAGCCATAAAAGTCGAAAAACAATTGAAGAGCAAGAGGTTTTCCTCCAGAACCTCAACAAAGGCGACATCCTATTTTAAGGGTGCTTCCTCAAGCAAGGGGGAGAGTACGTCGACAAAAGATAGACGCAAGGGAAAACTTGCAAAGCCTTCCAAAGAAGTCCAAAAGAAGTTTGAAGGCGATGCAAGGAAATGCTTTAAGTGCCATGGTTTTGGGCATTTACAAGCAAATTGTCCAAATCGGAGAGTTATGACTCTTCAAGAAATTGAGGAGATCAATTTGGCGCTTCAAGAGGCTGAGAACAATCAAGACCAAAATATTGCTGAATCAGTTGGGGAAGAAGAAGTTGTGGAGAAAGCCGATGATGGCGAGTTGTTGATCATTCGAAGAACCTTGCATGTTGAAGTTTCTCCTAATAAAGAGCAAATGGAGAATATATTTCACACCCGTTGCACTATTAACGGAAAGGTGTGTTCGGTGATCATCGATGGTGGGAGCTGCACCAATGTTGCTTCGACAACTCTTGTCGACAAGCTGAAGCTTCCAACAACGAAACATCCTCAACCATACAAGCTCCAATGGCTCAATCAAGGGAATGAACTCAAGGTAACCAAACGCGTTCTTATATCATTTTCGATTGGGAAGAACTATCGAGATGAGGTTATATGTGATGTGATTCCTATGGAGGCATGCCACTTGTTATTGGGTAGACCGTGGCAATTTGATATAAATGCTATGCATGATGGTCAGAAAAACACATACTATTTTCATAAGGAACAAAAATGCATTACTCTTTTACCATCGAGTCCTTATTCGATACATAATAATCAACCTAGGGAGGGAAACACTTGTAAGGAAAATCTGTTCTTGAGTGAGACACAGGTTGAGAGAGCCATTAACAAACAAAAGAATGTATTTGCTTTGCTTGTGGTCAAGAAAAAGAGTGAGATAGAGTGACCCATACATCCAAAAATGCATTGCTTGTTGAAAGAATTTGCAGATGTGTTTCCGAAGGATTTGCCACTTGGATTACCTCCCATAAGAGGTATTGAGCATCAAATTGATTTGATCCCGGTGCTCCGCTACCAAATAAGCCAGCTTATCGATGCAATCTAGAGGAAACAAAGGAGTTGCAAAGACAAGTCGATGAACTTATTGTTAAAGGATACGTCCGAGAAAGCATGAGTCATTTATCCTTGGCTGGTGGAAGCTTTAGGCCTTGGTGGTGAACTTCGTAGATCTCGATCCTCTTCTTTGATTGGTTGTGTGTCCTTTATACCTTGGAAGAAGATTGCCCTATCTTTTCTTATTCCTTTTCGTTTCTTCTCTGTATGCACTACTCCATACACTTAACCACAAAAATCCCCTCAAAAAAATTATGTTCTTGAATCACATCACGTATCACAATGTGACACCACTTAGTTGACTCAAGTAGTCAACTAAGTGAAGCCCACGCCCATGCATGTGTCACGGCCCGAAAGTTAGCATGTCCAAGAGGTTTCCGATCGGCCCGTGACACATGCACGGGAGAAGGTGGCGGTCACCGAAGCCTTGCGAAGGCCACGTCCTTTCAGCTGGCTTCTTCTCGCTGCCAGCCCCTCCACGAGCAGCCACCGGAGTCTTCTTTAGTTGACAACAAAAGTCAACAAAAGAAGAGAAGGGACGCCAGCTTCCATTCGGTGAAGACAGAATTCCCTCCTTCTTCCGCTCACAGTTTTCCTTGACCACCAACCTGAGCGACAACACCAGCAAATCCTCTCCCTCTCTCTCGCCCGTACCTTGCCAATCACCACCACTGACCACCACACCACCACTAGCCACCAACCTCCTTCGCCGCCGTCTAGCTCATTGTTGACATCTAAACTTTAGCGACCCGTTTAGTCATTTGCCATATTAAAAAAATTATGGGTTAATTTTATCCCTGAAAAATAATCGCATAGCATACAGTTTTAGGTGCATTTATTTTTTATTTGCATTTATATTGGGCCAGTGATGGATGGGTTCGAATTGATGATTTAAAAACTTTAATTTGATGAGTCGAGCTAAGCCCACGAAGAAAGCAAATCCACCCAAACCCGTATCCTCAAGAAAATTTTACGGATTTATCTTTGTAAGATTTTAATTCAAAAACAAATATTGCGTTTCGAAAAGAAATCTTTGTGGATATGGATTTGGAAAATTTAAAAACTCTAATATGTGCCTATAAATAGGTAAAAAAAAATGCATAGGGTTGAGGGGGGGCACACAATAGAGACATTCGGCCACGTTTAAGGGAAAAATTTCAGAGAGAAAATGTGAGAGAGGGTTTTCCTTCGGTTCGGTCAAGAAAAAAACATCACAAAAAAAGAAAGGAAGAAAAAGCATTGAAGGGGAAAAGTCAACAGTAGAAGCCTTTTCTTTTACTTTTGCGTAAAGAAAGAAGAAGAGACAGAGAGAGGGGACGTGAGAGAGACGTGAGGTGAGAAAAAGTACAAAAAAAAAAAGAGAAGAAAAGGCAAACAAACAGGGTCTTCTTTGAGCGGGCGTCCACACCCATCGATGGCCGATGGCCTCTATCCACGACCACCCGCAGTAATCAACACTTACGTTCACCACTGCACCGCCTCTCCACTTGCAACCCCTCACTGTGCAGCACCCACAAGCCCTGTCGCCGCCACTGCAGTAGTCTTCCCCGCACCCGCGAGCACACGCTACCACCGCCTGTCCGCCAAGCCCTTACTCCGCTCCCAGCCACGTGCAGATCCGTTGCCGACGCCAACAGACCGGCGCCCGTGAAGCCTCCACTGACCCGCGACGCCAGAACCTACTGCCGACCCCAACGCCAGCCTCCGCCTTCGATCGACGCTCAGCGGCACCCCCTCCCCGAGATTTGCGCCACCACTACAGATCACGACACCAGCGATCCGATGCCCCTTGCCCGTAGTCACCCGACGTCACAACCCTATCCAATCCGCGACGTTGTTTCTGCTCCTGCTTCATCGACACCCTCCGCGAGTAGCACCGACTCCCGGTCGAATCCCCGAAGCCCAGCAATGATGGTCGCGCTTGACAGCCCGACTCCGCTCCTCTGCCCGTGACCCAGGACCAGTCGCCAAGGTCCGACACTTTACTGCTCCCAGCGACTTGATGCACACCCGAGCGATGAACCAATTGCAGCTTGCTCCCAAACGCCAGAAAGCAGCCCTTTGCCCGCTGGTCAATGTTGCTGCCGCCGCACCGCCCGCCGCCCTCGCCGAAGCTCCGAACGGCAACCCATCTAGCCGCCAGCTAACCCTAGTTTAGGAGGCCAAAACCCTAATTAGATAGATTTCTTATTTTATTTTATTTTTATTTACTTATTTAAGTTTTATTATTCACTTTGTTTCTTTATTTGAAATAATCACCACCAATGTATGCTAAGATGTTCGACATGAAATAGCCTGAAGTTTGTGGTTGTCAGTCCAATTTTCGTGCTCGAAATCTGACTCGCAGTCACTTGAAAAAAATCACTAATTCGATCTCCCGCTTGAGATTCGATTCGCGATTTATGTAAAATTGGCCAACCCCATCTCATGCGCGAGATATGATTCGTCAATTTGGATATTGTCTTTGCTCTAATTTGCTGCTATGTCGTTTAAGTTGATTTTGTGTTCATAAAAAAAAAAATCCAAAAAATGTATTTAGAATAGGAATTTTATTTTGAATAAAAATCAAAAATCAAAAATGAAATCAATCAATTTAGGCTGCTAGATTTTTAACTTGGATTGCATGTTTAATTATTTGGTAATTTTAATTTCGAATTTCATAAAAGAAAAAGAAAAAAAATAGAATTAGGGCATTCCTTGCATGTCATTACATATTAGGTTAGATTGCATGTTTATTAAGTAAATAAAAAATCATAGCATTAGGTTCATGAAATGCACGTCATTTAATGATTATTGCTAGGTCTATTTAATTGGAAATTGTTCGTCATTAGAATTAAGTCATTAGATTAATTTAGATTGCACATTTAATTATTGCATTTCTTTTACCCTTGTCATATAGTTTAGGCTATACTATCATGTCATATCATTTCATGTTAGATTAGAAGTTTAATTAAGTGAAAATGAAAAAAAAATTACGTGTTAATTATAAATCATATTTAGGGTTGTTGATGTGAATTATGATTTAACATTGCAAATGTTTTCGTTGCTTTGAGGTAAGTCCTGCAATTTATTCATTGCTTTCCTTGGATGTTAAATTGGTGGTTTGCGCACCCGCATGATCACCTCACATGTTAGGGAAATAGATTTAAAATCAATTTGAGCTACTTGCAAAAGTATTTTTGAAAATAAAAGAATGGTACGAAAAGGGCATTAGAGAAATCTAGTGTAACCAAGTCCCCGAACTTAGAGTCTCTTGTTCGTAGGAGTAAAGTAAAACTCCCATGAATTTACTTGGGTTTCTAATCGAACAACCAAAAAATAGATTAGTGGCGACTTCTAAATAAAATTTATTTGCATGTTAAGAATCTAAACATAAGTCGCGAATTGGTATGGGCTTGGGAGAGCTCGAGTTAGGTCTAGGCTTAACAATCCATTAGCCAAACCCTAGGTGGTTCACACCCGAAATTTTGGTTGCGACACTCATCTCGACCATGTTGCTGCTCACAGTCCATCTCGTCGTCAACACTGCCAAATTGAAGGCAAATCAATATCTACTAACCTATAAGATGTGAATGTTGTCGTTGCTTGGTGAAATCGTCCCATATGTTAAGATCATTTTGGTATACTCACGCTGAATTGTTAACTCGGAGCTTATCGGGTTGATTTTGAGCTATATGGGAAAGGATTTCATAATTGTTGTGGTCGAATCCGAATTGGAGACCATGTACATCCTGATTTCCGATATTTCGAAGCTCTAAGAATTTATGTGTGTGAATTACTTTGAAAACTTTGGGGTCAGAAATTGAGATTATTGACTGCTGGTGTGCCAATTCCAATATTTTGAGAAATGTTCACGGTTTTGATGAAAACGATCACGTATGAATGTTAACTCTTGAGGTACGAGTACGTCTTGAGTCTATACTTGTGAATTTCGAAAAAACATTTGAGATTTAAACGTGAAAATGGATTTTATGGGTTCGGTATCATGCTTTCGATTTTATAAGTTGATTTCATCTACATGAGCTTGATATATTTTTAAAAGACTTATTGCAATAAGGTTCGTCTTATGAATTGATTTTGAAATCGATGTAATTCATGTACATTGACCACACGAAAGATTTTGGCGTTTAAAATGGTTTGACTACTACACCTAGGTTGCAATGTAATTGATGTCGTCGGACACTAGGACGACGATGCCCCAAGTGTCGACTTGCCTGGAGGATCGTGATGGCGATGCCTTCAGAAGTCTAGGGACCGGTGAGCCCCGGAGGTTCCCTGGAAGGCAGGATGCCTGGAAGTGTGATGAAACACATTCCAGATGCCTGGGGACATCATTGACATGGTGAGCCGCGAAGGTTCCTCGTGATGCTAGGTGAGGTGTGAGATGCCTGGAGGTGTGACCTAACATGCTTCAAATGCCTGATGACTGAAATATGGAACTTGAGACCTTTGTGATGCTAGGTAGGGTGCAATATGCTTGGAGGGACACAAATATTGGTCCTCCGGAAGATGGTGGTAGTGAGTCGTGATAAACTGAGTTTGAAACATCTACATGTTTTATTGTACAGTGCTTTTTGAGATTATTTTGAACTTATACACACTCATTGCTTTGGTTGTGTGCTCTATCTTGGATTGCATGGAATTAGATGATGATAGTTTTACGTAATATAGTTTAGTAAAACTTTGACTGTTGAGCAGTTGTACTCACCCCTCGTGGGGCTAACATATTACAGAGTGATAAGGATGCTGCTGCCACCTGCGTCTTTCGGTACCTTCTATGGCATTCCTCATTAAAGAACGCTCTACACCAATACTTCAATTCTGTTGGGAATAGTGCATCATAACCTTCCTTGGTCAATTGAAGCAGTTCTTATTTGGCCATCCTAAAGTTAGCCATATTTGTGCTATTTAATAACTGCCAAAATTGCAATTGTAGCTTGTCCCATTTATAGGTCTTTGCCCAATTTGCATATATGTGCCAAGCACATATTCGATGTATAGCATAAGGCAACAACTCAGCTATTGTCGAAACCAGTCCCTACAATATTCAAAATAAGTAATGTAAGTAAATGGCATGTTGATATCAAAAAGCAAACAATTGACCAAATTTTTCAAAAAGCAAACATTACCTTTTGTTGGTTATTCATAAACGCCCGGCCTTCCCCATTTGTTATTCCCAAATAATCATCAAATTTTTTAGGAACTTGGACCAATTGTCCTTATTTTCTACCCTCACAACAGCCCAAGCAAGTGGAAATATTTGGTTATTCTTTCAATTGCAGCCAGCAATTCTCCCTTATACGAGCCCTTCAAAAAACAGTTGTCTAATCCTATAATCCATCTACAACCAGAAAAAAATTATCGTTTGCACGCATCAAAGCAAACATAGAACTTATCGAACTTGGTCCCACTATTAAGAAGTGGTCTCTCCACGACCTCTACATAAACTCTACTTGAATGATTTTGCAGCCTACACTTCCAAGCATAATCCAACAACTGTCCATATTTGTTGTTGTACTGACTAATGAGAATCTTCATCACCTTTTGCTTCGATTTTTTGCATTGATTCTATTGCGATAAGACGAGCGATCGAACAATAATATAGACAAAAAAAGAAAATAAATCGAATACCAGATTTACGTGGGCCAGTCGTAAAGACCTATGTCCACGGGGGAGAGCCGCAGCGAAATTTCACTATAGATCAAGCGATACAAGGAGATTACACACTCAAGTCACTCAAACACTCTCTCGGTGTTTCCCAAGCCCCAATTACACCCAATAACACACACAGTGTTTAGCCCCGAAATTCCTCAAGAAATAATCTCTCAATTTCACGAAAGAATTACACTCAAATCTTACTACAAGATTTAATTGGTTTCAACACTAAACCTTCTTGGATGTAATTCACGATAAAGAAAATCTCTCCCAAGCACTCCACAACAAGGTGGCGCTTCAAGACCAATTCTTCACCATCAACGGCGGAACACCAAGCACTCACGCGGCGCTTCAAGACAATTTGTGATCCGCACCTATCACCCACGGCCTCAAGTCTATATATAAGTAAAACCCTTATTCTTTTGCCAACTTCTCATAGGATTTTGTTTCCTATCCAAAACATATCTTTGTATATTTTAAACAAAATCCAAGTCCTAGTCAAAGTTGGACTTTCCTATTTTAACGGCCAAACTCTCCAACACAAATTCAAATTTGGGAAGTTGATCTTCATATCTTGTTTGCTTGATTTCGAACATCTGCAACATATCCAATTCGGAATATTCGTAATTTTGCATTGGGCTTAAACTCGAGACATATTTTAACAGATTCCTGGATATATAGATTTCTACATGCTCCTTCACCAACATGCTGAACTCAGTACTATTCATATGAAGCATAAGCTTAATCAAATCAAAGAAGTGCTTGGACAACCATGCACTTGTTACCCTTTTATTTTCAAAATTAATGGAACAAATATGTTCCTCCTGGTAGTCTCTAATTTGGGGGGATCCACTTCTGCTAACAAATGCGCCATAGATCTTTTATGGACAATTTTGCTGTGAACACCTTGTTCTTACAAAGGTCTTAATGTTTCTAATGAAGTTAATATTCCTTTGTGCAACAATGGAGTTCTTTAGTATAGCTTTCCTAAATTGTTTCACATATTGAAATTTCATACCTACCGACAAAGTAGGAGAGGCAACGGATGGAACATAAGAAAGAAACTTACTTTTCCTTCTATGCACAGCTCCTTGATCTTCTTCAAGCTCATCCTGAGAAGTAGCATTCTTAACACTTTCTTCATAATCAGTGTCCTTGCCAGCAGTACCAACATCTGCAAGGCCTTTGGCCTTGTTTGATACTTCATTAGCTACTTGCAAAACTACAAATTTATCTTTCAAAAAATCCCTTTGCCTTTTTCTTGACTATACAAGCTCCCCGTCATTGTTATCACTTATCAAATTTTCAATAAGCAACCCTTGATCGTCAACATCACTTGATTCGGCTACTTCCCAATCTAATCCAGTGACATCACCTATGTCATCATCACTTTGGTGAACTACATCTGCGCTCCTCTCTTCTCCATCATGTCTATCATGCCATCCTTCATCTCTAACCTCAGTACTATCTTGAATACCATCCTCTTCTTCTCCTACTTAGGTGTTCTCTCAATCATCATCTTCGTCCTCACTTTCACTATCATACTCAATGTATACTTTTACCTCTTCGTTATAAAGATAATGGTATTGAAGATAATGGTATCGAACATCCCTAAACCTATTATCATCTTCTAAGCTTCTCAAATCATCTCTTAAGCCTTTCCTAAGAACACGATATAGCAACTTCTGAACTTTACAAGGCAAATAAGGGGGTGCATGATAAAAATTATTTCTGTTTCAGAAATGATTTTTCTATTCCAGACCAATTTCTGGAACAGAAACTTGTTTGATAACATTACTGAAATTTTCTATTTCTGGAATAGGTTTCTATTCTAGAAATAGAAATGGAGGAGAAATCAGAAGTAGAAATTTTCTATTTCTGATTTCTTCCATAAATCAAATTTTGATTTCTCCCCCTAACCCTATTTTTGTAATGTATTTTTATTATTTTGTATTTGGGGATTTACAATCTTTGCTTTTGTATTGTGATAATGTATTTGATGATTCCTATCTCAATTCTTGTAATGTGATGTTCTACTTGATGATTTCCCTTATTTGTAATGGTCCTTGTTACACTTCATAAAATTCGCCGATTTTGTAAAATTTGCGGCAAATTACCCAATACACTTCTTAGTGTTTCTTTGTAAAAAAATTGCTCGATATCGTAAACCGTGGCGGCGATTAACGTGACACACTAGCATGAAGGGGATTAGAATATGGTCGCCAGCCTTCATTCTACTAGAATTTTGGGAACCTTCTATCATGCTCAAGAGTAATGCATATTGATCTCTTTTTTCTATTGTATAGAGACTATTGATAAGTATATTGTTTGACCGTAATTACCTATCTACGTGGATGCTAAAGAATTTTGTGTGAAAATTTAGAAAATTTGATATAACATCTCTTACTTTGTATTTTTTTTTTTTTTTTGCAAAAATGGGAGACTTTACTTTTTAAAAACAAATCATACTTTGTATTTGGGTCAATGATGTCATAAGCATATGAAATTTGTAAGAATGTACATCTTATTTGCTCCAAAAAAAAGAAAATTTTCTTTTAAGAAATAGAATTTTTATTCAGTTATCAAATGAATTTCTATTTCTGAAACAGAAATTTTGTATCGTTATCAAATAGATTTTTTTCCTCAGAAACTCGTCCATAAATAGAAATAGAAAAATTCATTTATGTTCCAGAAACTATTTCTGGAACAGAAATGTTGTCATGCACCCCCTAAGTTACTATATCCCTAACAAATCCTATATAAGATGCATTTTTTATATCGACAAAGGTGGTGCCCTCATTTCCACCCTTATACTCACACTCATCCTCCCCAATCACAAAATCTCCACTGTAGCAAACTATGACAACGGCATAATCCTTGTCATAAGCCATTTTTGCACCAAGAAAAAGAATAATTAGTTTTTGGAATCACATCCACAAAGAACAATAGACAATTGCACATGGGAGTCCCCCCACTACAATGGACTTTATTAAAGAAAATGGAAGGGAGAAGGGATGCACATGTTAGGCCATTTACTAGAAAGATAACATCCACAACAAAAAGAGGTCTCCACACTGACAATATGTCCCTACATGACAGTCAAAAATGAGGTCACCACTTTGATTATTTGCCTTCAATTCCTTTAAAATATTAACCAAAAAACCAGAGGTCCCCACGACAAGTACAAGTCCTCATGATACCCATTTCAATACTTCAATTTAAGAAAAGCGACCAGATGTCCCCACAACAACCACTCCGAGTTGTCAAAATCGTTGTCACACATCACATTTCACATCTAACCCCTAAAAATTGCCCTCACACATTACAATACCACATCCAAGCTCTAAACACACATCACAATAGCACAATTCTAAATCACGCATCACAATAACACAAAATCTTTGAGGTCGAGTCATAATTTTCTCCTCATCAAACCCTACATTTCAAGGCCAATCCCTAAATTGCCAATTCGAACCCCCATTAGGGTTCTAGTACCACTTCTAACCCTTAAATCGCATATCAAAGTATCATCTGAGCCAACCTCCACATTTCCCTACCGAGCCCCAAATTTTCCATCATAGCCCTAATAAAAGAATTCGAGCTCTAATTTCATCACAGGGGAGGGGGAGAAGGAGTCGAACCTGGAGGAGTGATGATTGTGAGTGGCGGAAACGACCAATGACGGCGACCGACAACGGCAACCGATGACCACATCTGGGCGTGAACGGCGATAGAGAGAAGGGCTTGAGATCTAGTGTGAACTCGAGTGAATGGGGAGGAACAGCGATGGCCAAGTCTGCTTAAGCCAAAATAACCTACCCAACGTCGCTTAGCACCAAGGAAAAACGAAATTGTTTAGCTCAAATTAACCAGCGTGGATGGACGATGTTGTTTTTGTCATCCATGTGTGCTTTTTTTTTTTTTTAACGTTTGCCACCTCAATAAAAGATGTCGCCGGAAAATGCCACGTATGCAATTTGGCCGGATTTTCTTGCCAATGGCACTTAATTGATCAATTTTGCTATGATTTTAGCACTTAGATGTCCCTTCGTGCCAACTTTTGACACTCCAAGAGTCCGGGTGTCCTCATAAATGAAAGGCCAATGCTAATTTAAATGCTGAATGACTCTTTTTGGTGGGAAACCAGCTTTATCGTGATCGAGCTTTCCTATTCCTAAGTTCTTACCTTGTTTGACTCATTGCTGAAACTAAGTCATCACTAGATTCTAGTTTTGTTGTGGCTCTTAGTGATGAAGAGTGGATATTTGCTTGGTTAGAGCTTGTTTAGGGAGTGCATGACAAACTAGAATTTCTGTTCCATAAACAATTTTTCTATTCCAGACCTGTTTCTAGAATAGAAATCCGTTTGATAAACTTATTCCTTTTTTCTATTTCTAGAATAGATTTCTGTTCCAGAAATAGATTTTGATCGGAAATTAGAAATAGAAATTTTCTACTTCTCTATTTCTGGAACAGAAATCAGAAATAATTTCTCCATGAAATTTTCTACTAAGATGAATATGCTTAGAAAAAGTATTGCCAATAAGATGGCAAGAGATCATAATATGCCGGAGATTCCATGAGATCGTATTTTCAACTTTTGTAATGTATTTCTATTATTTCGTATTTGAGGATTCACAATCTTTGCTTTTGTAATGTGATACTGTATTTGATGATTCCTATCTCAATTCTTGTAATGTGATATTCTACTTGAGGATTTCCCTTATTTGTAATGGTCATTTATGACAAGCTCTATTACACTTCGTAAAATTCGCCGATTTTGTAAAATTTGCCACAAATTGCCCAATACACTTTTTTGTGTTTCTCTCTAAAATGATTGCTCGATATCATAAACCGTGGCGGTGTTCGACATGACATACTAGCATGAACGGGATTAAATTTGGTTGCCCACCTTCATTCTACTAGAGTTTTGGGAACCTTCTATCATGCTCAAAAGTAATGCATATTGATTTCTTTTTTCTATTATATGGAGACTATTGATAAGTATATTGTTTGATCGTAATTGCCTATCTAGGTGGATGCTAAAGAATTTTGTGTGAAAATTTAGAAAATTTGATATAACAACTCCTACTTTGTATTTTTTTTTTCAAAAAAGGGAGACTTTACTAAAAAAAAAAAAAAAAACTCTTATTTTGTATTTGGGTCAATGGGTTCATAAGCATATGAAATTTGTAAGAATGGACATCTCATTTGCTCCAAAAAAAAAAAAATTGTTTTAAGAAATATAAATTTTATATCTTGTTATCAAACAAATTTCTATTTCTAAAATAGAAATTTTGTATCGTTATCAAACAGATTTTTTTGCTCGTAAACTCGTCTAGAAATAGAAATAGAAAAATCTATTTTGTTCTAAACTATTTCTGGAACAGAATGGTTGTCATGCGCGCAGTAACCATTTTACTCCTAGGAATAAATTCTATTTAGAAATAATTTTTTCTAATTACATTCCCCGAATGAGTTTCTAAGCACTCAAAGATATTTGGTAATTGCATAAAATTTAAATTCCTACAATAGGAAAAGAACATAAATAATTTTTATACAACTTGAAATTTTTTTGTGCCATAGAATTTTTTTAAAGAATTTTGTGAGTTATTTTTATTTTCTTTCTTATCTTTTTCCTTCTCTTCTTCTTCCTCTTCTAGCTAGTCGTCGGCCTTGGCGATGGCCGGCAACCAACCAGATGAGAACTAGCAATCTCACCATGGCTGGGCAAGGCTCAACCATGCCTTGGTTGGGTGTGGTTGAGCCTTATCGAGGGTCAATGTGGCTCCGGCAAGGTCAAGCCTCGCGGAAGACCGGTGATGTTTCCACGACGAAGCTTTGTCGAGGTCGCTAGCCATCATTGAGTCAGCAATTAGCTAGAGGAGGGAGAAAAAAAAATAAAAAGAAAAAAAGAGAAATTAGCTTCATCTAGAATTGTTCTTGAAAATAAAAAAGTAATTTTTTTTCTTTGTCTTAATTCTATTCTAAATCTATTCTTGGACATTTTTCCCAAGAGTAGGAAAATTAGCTAATCTTACCAAACAAATTAAGTGAGTTTTAGGCTCCCTTTATTTTGCGGAAAATGAACGTTCTAAAAATTATTTTTCTAAAAATAAATTATTTATATATTTCGAAATAACTAGTTAATAATTTTTTTTCATTGTTGATAATAATTAATGCATAAACCGTTTTGTGAACAATTAAATTTTTTTTATCCATTCATTTTTGTAAGAAAAAAATGATAATTTCTAGAAAAATATTTTCCAAATCATTGATATTTTGTGAAACAGGTGCACCCTCAAACATTCGTTATGCTGTCTTCATTATGATCTAATTTTCCTTTTTTTTTTTTTTTTTTTTAAGATTACTTTTAAAGATATATGTTGGTGATATTGAATCATTGTAACCATTAATCAGGGCCCGTGGTGAGAAAAATTTCATCTATTCAGGGTTTTGGATACTACTAGAAGAGATGAAGAACCTGACATTTCATGTCCTAATCAGAACCTACTCCTAGATCAGTGATTCTTTTTCCAATTTTCACGATAAACATATCCATCAGAAGAATCGCCAGAATATTGTGATCCAGCATTCAAATGATCTTTTCTCAGGAGCCCTTCATATATTCTAGCCTTATATTCTCCAATATAACGATCCTATTGTCACTTAATTCCATACGAAAACGGATATCAATCTCTGCAAAAAGTTAGGAATCAAACTTAATTCCAACATCACGAGTTTTATTCTATGGCTATCTAATGGCTTCTTTCTATTCGCGTAAATTCCTAGAGCAGATTTTTTATTTTTTTTAAATTCCTAGAGCGGATTGCCTACTGTTGATAAATGAAGAGATTGAACCTGGTCAAAGAGAAAAGACGAGAACGAACAGTAAAATGTGGGCGAAATTTCAAGGTTGCCTTTGTTCAAGGGTTTTTTTATGGGACATTTAATTCCAAACAATGTTTAGGTTGTGCATGTAGATAATGTTTTCTGATGGTAAATTTCACTTAGATTTCTCATTTAGGAAAATCATCGGTCTGCTTACTTCTATTTACCCTCAAGACTTACTCAAGCGATAAGCGTGTTTGTCTCACTTACGCTGGTTCCGAGTCAAAAAAATGTGCATGCGTCTTATTTTCCTCCATTCTTGATAAGGAAATTTCTCTTAACTATGCCTATAATTGGTGGATAACAAATATGTGCATTACCCATTTTTAATTAGTTGAGTTCGTATATGATTGGTACTCATAACTTGCAACCCAATAATCAAAGGTGTAGCTGGACGAAATTTCTTTCATCTACAGTTGGACTAAAAATATTCCTATTCTATTCGGATCATCCCAAGAACACATCCCTGTCAATGATGATTAGCCATTACTTTTTATATTGACTCTCTTCCTTTAATATATAGTTTCATTTTTTTAGCCTTCCAAATATATATTTGCTTCCCTTACCCCTAAAGAAACAAAACCATATGCTTCTCTGTCAATCTCTTTTAACATATGATCTTAATCAAGCTCTACCAAATAAAATTTATGGTTGGATGAGTAACGAAAGTTATTATTAATGTACATATGCTGTGATATAGCTTGAAAGAGGTGGGCTATTTACGTTCTTCTTTGGATTTTACATATACTTTTTAACACAACTTAGACAACTGATCAAGCAAATACATGTTTGGTGTGAAGCATTTGACTTTAACTTATTTACGAGCTGCAACTTTCTTATTGGATTGTGATTCTCAAAATCTAGCATCCTCTAAATTTAAATGAAGTTAATGCTTCAATCAAAATATCATGATATCTTCTCTCCCGATATAGATTTAGATCTGGGAGCTCTTTAGAGGTGCTTCTTTGCTCGTTCAATCTCTTCTAATCTAGATCTAGATTTGAGAAACTGTTCAACCTATTTTTAGCGTATGGTGATGTTGTTGAGGACGTTGAACTTAAACATGCACCCTCACTTCACAAGCAGTAGTTATTAGAGAAAGATATTATGATGTGCACTTATCACTTATGATGATGCATAATTTGTTTTTTTTTTTAACCTCTCATTTATCATCTTTGGATCTTGATATATGAATTAAGTATTAACTTTTGACCAAAAAAAAAAACTTGGATTGAAAAAATCACATCAAAATTTTTCATTAGACAGATTTGACAAGTTAACAAGAGAATTTGATTGAACCGACTAAATGTCTAAGAATTGATTGCATAATTTAATTATTTTCAAACTCGATGCGCTTTCTCAATAAATTTTAAGATTTCCAATGTAATTATCCCTCAGATAAAGATATAAGCAATCTGAGGGTAGACTCACTAAACTCTGGCATTGGGAATTCCTTTTCTCACCGCCATTACCCTGATGCGCAAGATGATGTTGATGCACACCAAAATATCAATATTTGTTTGGCAACATGTAAACTTACATTTATCTTTGATAAGTGACTCGTTGGACACAGTTTAATTAGAGAATATTGAAATCCTTATCCTGAAGCGGCATCAAATACCCCGGCATCTTGTTCAATGACAGGTGACTCAATAACAGAAATCAATTCGCATACTATCTACATAGGTTCGAATTTTTGCTAACTTTTTGTGTGGACTCCTAGAATGGTGGATCATGATCTAAAATCCACTCAAGTACTAGCCTGTACTAATCTTTAGTGATATGATGTTGCCATGTGAGTTGCTAGGGCAAAATGGAATATATGGTCAGTTCAATTTGATAATAATAATAAATATGAACAGTTGTCACGTTTTGAGGAGTCAGTGGACGAATATGGAATCTATCAAACAAATGTGTGGTAAATGATTTGAGAGGGAATAACGTTTTTTCGTGTCATGAAAAAGCTAAAATATAGATAGTGCTTGGAGATATCATTTTCTGAAGTCTATTCCAGCACGAATCTCCCTTTAGCTTTTGATTGGAAAACGGGGTTTGCGTCGATTAGATTGCAAATATACGCACGTTTAACAGGGTAAACCCCACAAGTTGGTGGGACTGCTGGAGAGAAGGTCTTGGTGGTCAACAAATTAGAATTTGTTATAGTGAGAAACGGAACTTCTTTTAATATCACTAAATCTCCTTGATTTGGCTCTCATTAAGCAGTCTGCACGTGGAACGAGCTTGTAAAATTTTAATTTTTTTTTTTTTTTGGTAAAGAAATTTTAAATTTTGTTGCATGCTCTAACTTATCACTTAATAGTAGTATTGAGTGTCCTTGTCCAAATGTATAGACGTGTCGCCTGTATGCAAAAAGAAAACAATGGTATTTAAAAGATTTTGCTAAGTTGAGATATTTGAATTATTAATGGACAAAAAATAATTATGGGCACAATTGGATAACATTTTGACACACTTATGTGAAAAAAAAAAGTTTCAGAATTTGAGTTTTTTATATCCTAGAGAATATTCAAGTATTTTAAATTGAAGTCTGTTAAAGATAATGACATTTCAAAATTTAAGTTCTTTTATGAGGTTGCTCATAAGATAGAAAATATTCAAATTTTTCAAATGAAAATTGTGAAAGATAAAAAGAACTTAAAATTTATATGTTTTTTCCATTGATTTTCTTTTCATCAAAAGAAAATTTTATTCATTACGAAAGTGATATGTGAAAGGATCCATAGGAAAAAAGTTATAATAACAAGGCACACTTATAGAGCTCCAAAACAAATCAAAAACGAAAATCACGGTATATTATTAAAGCTTAGTTGGAAAAGATAATCATCCGCTCGTCTTTGAAGAACAAATATGTGACTGTATCCAAGTGAAAGGATTGGGAACCGATCACTTTCTACTAGCCCCCTTTTTCTTACATCACACTATAAGTTTCCATATAGGCCAGGAGAATTCCTATATCCTCTAGTGTGACTATAGCTCCCAAAACTATGTGAGATTTCCATGCCTACAAGCCTGAAAAATAAGGGAGTGAGTTGAGAACTCAATAAGTAAAATCACTAGTCCTCATCTAGGATGATGACTCGTCTTCAAATTAAGCATGCGGACATTTGACACACTATAATATCAATAGTAGATGAATAGCAAATTATTACTTTTCCTCAACTATATAAATATGTTCATCCTAGCTTATCTTCAATGCATAACCCACTTTTAACTTACCAAACAAGCTATCATCAACTTATCAAACAAGCTACCGTCAAAGTCCCAAACAAGCTATCTTTAACTTATTAAATAAGTTACCATCAACTTACTAGACAAGCTACATTCAACCTACCAAATAAGCTACTGTCAACTTCCCAAATAAGTTACTCTCAACTTACCAAACAAGCTACCATCAACTTTCCAAAAAAACTACCCTCAACTTACTAAACAAGATATCTTACCAAGTAAGCTTATCCACAACACACGACAGCATGCATAATAGGTTCATTAACCGTCCCAAATGGTTCTTCCTAGTTCAACTAGGGCATCTCACACCTTTAGGGCCTTTCTGGTATCAACTAGGGCATCCTGCCTCAAGCCAGGCATCATACCTATGTGAACCATTTCAACTTATTGTTAATGCATGTTCTACATCAAGCTTATTAATAAAATTATTAAATAACACACACAGAAGCATGGACAAAGAAGTTCATTCATCAATTCAACCGTTCCCACAGTTCATTTGGAATTCACCGGGCATCCGAAATCCATCGAACATCCGAAATCCATTGGGCATCATGTTCTTATGAATGAGGCATTGCCGTCAATGCTATGTGATGACAGGTCTTAACGCTCATTTAGTAATCACACGTTATACAACACATAAACCGACTTATCATTTTTCCTCTTAGCCCATGCATACAAGGCCTGACGCCGTGCTCCTACAAGTGTGTGCATGTCATGTTCTACAATATCATAACAACAAAGTATGCCGAGCAAGGTACATGGCTTGTGGCTCGACTCGACCCATTCAATGATGACCCTCCGCTAGGCGAGGCTCAGATCGACATGCTCCACTATTGATCCAAGGCCCAACAAGGTTGGGTCCGTCACGCCTCAACACCGACCCAAGGCCAAGCGAGACTCATCCCTAGCCCAGGGCGTGCTTTCACACGCAGATCCATAATCATGAGCAAACTATACAAAATCTACACACGAGCGAGCCATGAAAAAGCATATGTCAATATGACATATATACCAAGTACGGTACATGAGCAACCCACGAGCAACCCATAGAAAATTACTCTTCAATATAGACATACATACAAATAAGCACGATCAAGAACACGACTCGCTCTACCAATGTAACACAAATCTCTTGCTAAGGGTTATGAAGTTCACTTACTCACACAAGGACATGACTAGCATGTTCATAACTAAACCCAAACAATGTAGTACATCGCCCTAATAAAAAATTAGAGATTCCACTTACCTTTGATGAATCTCGACGAACTAGAAATGACTTTGCTAAGAGATTGCCATTTGAGAGGAGGTGGTCATGAGTGACTAAGAGGGAGCGAGAAATGTGCAAGATGAGAGGAGGGCGAGAATGAGAGCCAGAGTGAGAATGAATGGGGTGGTTCTCCTATTTATAGGCTCAAACCCCACCATTACTTGTCCAACTTGCTCTCCAAGCTTGGTATTCTAGATTCTTTTACTCAATTGTCTTTATTTACTTGGCCAATTTGCTCTCCAAGTATTCTAGAATATTTTATCAAGTGCTCTTCTTATTGGTCCACTTAAGCCAATGACTCACCTTCCTCACTTAATGCTCAAGATATGGTAATCATGAAGCTTAGATTTTTAGCACATGTATGCCGAGCAAGGTACATTGGTCCATTGGTGCTATAACTCATCAACTTAATTCCCAAGGCGAATCTTTGATAATCATTACTAAATCTATAAATTTCCACCTAAGGTGATGACTCATCCCCTTCATGAATGACCTAGGGGAGTTTAGAATTTTCTCTTTTGTCCATTTCCAAGATTATGACAAATATGGGAAATAGACCATTGGAAGTGCAACTGGGATTGGACAAGGGCTTTTTGTATACATCTCCTATCAACCATTCTAACACACCCAAGGTTCGTGGCAAAGCCACCTTTGATATGGTTATCGTAGGCAAAAATTGCCTTCTCAGCTAGGTTGGTGGCTTAGGTCCTAGGCTCAATGGCCTAGTCTCACCATTGACATACCGATCTTTGGCCTACTAGTCAAAACCAAAAGAAGAGTTGAAATAGAGGATGTTACAGTGGCGAACTGGAGGGCACATCAGAATTCCGCTGGATGGGAGATATTCCTCCTTGCATGGTTCGATGAGCCCACCGACCATGTGTCTTGGAGTGGAAACTAAAAGTGAGAACAAAGAATTGTGTGAAACGTATGCGCATGCATGGTTGAATCGTCTATTGAGTCGTTAGGTTCTTTTGTCATGAGTATGGGATACTTATATTAGTTATTTTGTCGTTGTAGTCTCTATGAGTTTCATTATTATAATTGCATTGTCTTAGCCGGATGTTTTTCGTGTGCATGTGATAGGCGAATTGCTTAGTATAGGGCTTTGGATATTTCATTTGCTGGGCATTAAGTCACCCTTGTTAATGTTTACATTTTTCAGATCCGTAGTTATGCTACTACTCCTGCGAACCCCATCTCCCGTTACAGCGCCCTAGTAGACTTTGAGGGCCAGCTATACGAGTTCACAAACTCACACTTCCCTTCTGTGATTTTTGTGCATCACACATCTACACTCTGGGTAGATATAGGCTCACTTGCTAGCTACATCGCCTACCGCTTCAGGCCGATCTATGCCAAGATCAGAGGACTTTTGGTAGGTCCTCTGCCATTCCCAGAGGATAGTAGCAGCGGTGACGAAGATGGCAATAGTAGGGAGTCGTAGGCGAGGCAGTTGGTGATGGTGGTGGGATTCATTTTTGGGAGGCACGATCTTGACACTTTTTGGGATTGACCGTGTAGTTGGGTGGCATGTTGTGGATAGTTTGAGTGTGTAGATTATTGCTAAGTGGATAGCCTATGGGAGTAGTATATCCTTTTAACTTCTCAGTATAGCCATATTATCACCCATGTATGTAAATAAAAGACAAGAAAATTAAATGGGAAAGTACGTGACGTTTGCTTCACTCTTTGCGTTCATCCTCCTTGCGATGTTTGTTTGGTTTCACACTTTTGCTTCTGCTTGTGCTATAAGTGAAAAGATATAACTCGCCATAGTAAGGTGGTGGACTGGGATGTCACAAGAAATTCAAATGACCAAACGTAGATTTAATGTGTTATAGCTGGTTCACTTACATTGCATGATCACACTTTTATTAATTTAACCTAAATCTTTTAATTGTAACAATTGAGTCATGTTCTTCTCACGTTTTGCCAATTGAATCCATTCCACCAATTTTGACCAAAAAATAATTGAAGGGCCAGCTGTCCTATGTAGCATGGGCAATCTTGAGGTGGACAATTTTGAAAAATATTTGACATTTTTTTGAATTTATTTAGTTTTCTTTGTTTCTTTTATTTCATTTTTATTTTCTTTATGTCTTTATTTCTTTCCCTTTTTCCTTTAGTCGATCACCAAGTCTTGACGATGGCCAACAATCAACCAGAGGCAAGGCTCGCCCAAGCCAAATTTAGCAAGGGTTGAGCCTCGCCAAGGGTGGGCGAGGCTCGCTCTCACTAGAGGCTAGTCACTAGTGCCCAATGACCAACTGAAGGAAAAAATTAAGAAAAAAAGAAAGATAAAGAAAAGAAAAATAAATAACTAAATAAAAATTTTGAAAAAATATAAAAATATTATTAAAAACCATATATGTCAGCACTAGTCGTATCACATAAAACAGTCAATGTCTATGTTAGCAATTTTTTTATGAAAATTGGTTAAATAGACTCAATTGACAAAACATGAAATGATTTATAACTTAATTAAAATAATTAAAAGGTTTATGATTGAATTAGCCAAAATGTAACAAGTTTATGAATTTTTTGACAATTTTCTTGAGTTTAGAAGGAGAATGAAACTTTACCCAAAAGCTATTTAAACCATCCGATATTTTTCGTAATAAGCCTATGGACTATGGACACTCGAACACACGAGTAGAGATGAAATTTACAAAGGGATGTCAAGGATAACTAAAATGAATTTAGAACTAGTTTTTAAATAATATGATCCATCCTAAAGGGATATTAAAACTATTGGACCATAGTGCACACCCAATAAAAAATTGTTGCATCATCTATTTTATATATAAAACAAATTTTCGAGTATTGATACCCATCCCAAATTTACAATTGTACTGATATATGGTTAACTCTAAGTTAGTGAAGTAGTTAAGGAACAATATTAACTTTTACCATTTTGGGGTTACACTTGCAATTGAAAGATCTTAATTACACTATTCAGAAACGATTTTAGATTAAACAACATTAGGAGATAGGGGGAAGGAGAACAATTATAAATTACGTTCATATTTGTTTTAAATTGTCAACCAACCTATTAAGTGCTCTCACATTGACAACAAAGAAAAGAAGAAGATTCAACTTGCATTAATTAACCATCCACTTCATCCATTTTTATTTTTTTTAGTAAGTACTCACTTTTTTGGCTTCTTAACAAATTTTCTTTTCTTGAGAAATCATTCACTTCATCCATATTATTTTAGAAAGGACACACTTTTTTGCTTCTTAACAAATTTCCTTTTCTTCAGTCCTGATTACAGGCTTCGGGTATAACTTATGATTAGTGCTAGAATCTTTGGAAATATTAGGGGTGAGCATCGGTCCAGGGTTGACCCTGGATCGACTCTGGATCGGCCCAACCTTGTCAATCTTGGTCCGGTTCCCAAGGAGATTGGGTCAATCTTTGGTCCTAGAATTCCTAGACCTACACTATACGAGTTGGTTTTCGGTCTTGAGAGTTCCAGGTCGGCCCAACCCGGACCAACCCTGACTATATATATAATATATTATTTATAATTTTTTATAGAGAGAAAACCTTAAAATAAACGGCGTCAACATATTAAATAAGCACTTTAGTGAGGAATTCAAGTAATTTTATATTATTCTTTAATAACTTAGATTTTTAATATCTTTATGGCATCATCCTCTAGTATTCATTCTCTTCTGTCTTATTTGTCATCTTAGTTTTCAATTTGCCAAAATCGAAAGAAACAACTTCTCCGCTCACCACTTGACACTCGCCTCGCTCGCTTTGGGTCACTCGTGCTGCTTGCCTCTTGATGCTCGCTTGGTTTGTTGCTTCCCGCTCGACATTCGATGCTTATTCTGTTCAATGCTCACCCTACTTGACCCTCACTACTTGCCTTTCTTAGCTGACCTCGCTCATCATCAAACTCATTGGGTCGGTATGGTCATCGGTTTTCCTTTTAAGAAGTACAAAAAATGAAATAAAATTTATTTTATTGGTCCTGAGTTGACCCTGAAATCAGACCGAACCCATTGAGTCAATTTGGTCCTCAATCGCTTTTTTAAGGAGTACAGAAAATGAAATAAAAATTATTGGTTACTCTTGGTTGCTCTTGGGTTGACACTGAAATCGGACCAAACCCATTAGGTTAATTCAGTCTCAATCGTTTTTTTAAGGAGTACAAAAAATGAAATAAAAAATTATCAATTGGTTCCGGATTGACCTTAGAACTGGACTGAACCATTGGATCGATCTAGTCCTCAGTCCCAAGCTCAATAGGGTCGGTCATCGGTCTCAAAAATTGAAGACCAGTACTGTGCGAATTGATCCTAATGTTAGGGGACGAACCGGCCCAAACCGGACCATACTTACCCCTAGGAAATATCCTAGTCTAGCTAAGAATTTTTAAAGAGTTTTGACTTGATCAGCTTGGAGCATATGATAAATTGGCCTATTCTAACCCTTTCAAGTGGGCTTAGTGACGGTAAATTGGCCTATTCGAACCCTTTCAAGTGGGCTTAGTGACAATCCATGTCCTTATATGTAGCAACCCGTCTCTAACCCTTATCCTAATGAAATGCAATAAACCATCATTGCTTGTCGTCGTCGTGGCATGCACAAACCTAATATGGATTGTCAGATGACGCTATCCTGTTCGTTAAGCATTCATGCCTTCCCACTAGAAATTACTATATTAATTCATTTTTCACTTAGTGACTTTTGGATGAATGGAATTCTCTCTCTGGGGGCAGAAGAACAACCCAAGTGCCATAACTTGGCACGAGATGACACTTAAGTGTCATAACTTTAAAATAGTACACTTGAATGCCAGTTTTGAAGTTAAACAGAACACTTAAGTGCCACTCTCGCGAAAATCCGGCCAAATAGCTTACATGGCAACTTTCCGACAAGTTTTCCAAAACGGCATCGTTTTGCACGTTGACGTGGTGGAGAAAATGCAAAAACGACGCCGTTTCGTGTCTAACGTGTAAATAATAATATAAAAATTAATTAAATTAGATTTATAAATTAATTTTATTTAAAATATTCAAAAAAAAATTTCAAAAATAATAAGAAAATTTTTTAAAATTAAGAAATTTTAAGAAATTTAAAAAATTTAAAAAAATTAAGAAAATTTAAAAAAAAAATTTTAAAAAAAAGGTGGAGGTCGAACAGGGGGCGGGCGAGAGCCGAGCCCTCGCCGCCGCCGCCTCCCGTAATCACCGGGAAGGGCCGGCGACAGAGGGGGAGGGTCGGCCGGGTCGTCGGCCGGCCTCGCCGCCCCGGCCGTGGCCCGGCGACCCCAACCGACCCTCCCCACTTCGTCGCCGGTCCTTCCCGGTGGCGGCGGGGGGAGGCGGCGAGGGCCCGCGAGCTCTCGCCGAATCTAGGCGAGGGTCGCCGCCCGGGCCCGAGATGCGGGGCAAGGGTCATGGCCCTCGCCGCCTCCCCGCCGTCGGTCGGCCGGGGCCGGCGACCCCGGCCGACCCTCCCCCTCCATCGCCAACCCTTCCCGGTGATGGCGGGGGCGGTAGCGGCGAGGGCTTAGCCCTCGGCCGCCCCGTTCGACCCCCCCCCCGGCCCCTTTTTTTTTAAATTTTCTTAATTTTTTTATTTTTTGAACATTTTAAATAAAATTAATTTTAAATCTAATTTAATTAATTTTTATATTATTATTTACACGCCAGACACGAAACGGCGTCGTTTTTGCATTTTCTCCGCCATGTCAATGTGCAAAACGACACCGTTTTGGACCAAACTCGCCGGAAAGTCGCCACGTAAGCCATGTGGCCGGATTTTTGTGTGGCACTTAAGTGTCCCATTTTACTCCGATATTGGCACTCAAATATACCATTTTAAAGTTATGGCACTTAAGTGTCCCTCCGTGCCAAGTTATGACACTCCAGGTGTCCCAACCTCCTCTCTAGGGCGTTACACTATTGAATTTTCAGCACTTGAGAGCTTCAATACTTTGATCTTTGCCTCGACTCCTCAACATCCATGGTTTAAACTATTGAACACTCTCGGAGAAGGGGGGGGGGGGTTCAAATCCCTATCTTTTCGGAGGTTGGGGTGGAGACGATTTAGTTTCAAGTGTAGGTTTCGACTTTCACGTCCTGCAATGAGGTAGGGCAAAAGTCTAAAAGTGAGAGTTAAAGTAGGAATAAAGTAGGATCGATAAAAAAAAAATCTATTAAACACTCTCTACAACTGACTTCGATTGACTCCAAGTAGTTTAACACTTTTCATATGCCACTAGGCATTCAACCTTATTAGAATATCTTATTTCTCATCTTGCGCCCTTTGTATTTCATCACATTTACAGTGTTAATTTTGAACTATACTGCTCCTTCTACAAAGTTAATGAACTTAAGAAGAAAACTCAACAGATTTATATCATCCATGAGCTTTGAGCTTTTAAAAGAACACGAGGCACACTTAAAAAAATGGATATATTTTTCTCCATTCCAGATTGAAAGAAATTTCTTTCAACCATCATTTGATTGGCAGTTTACAAGATATGTATTTCAACCACATGCAAATTTAGCTAAATTAACAGTAGGTGATGCTCATACATGCAATCCACCATTCGGAGGTATTATTGAGAGAAATTTCTTCCAATAGGAACGACGAAAAACATGGCTCCTTTGAAAACATCAACCACTTGTTAGAAGTGAAAATTTTTCCTGGACTAGGGTCATGTAGATAAAAAAAAAATTGATCGGCTTATTCTATAAAGGCACATATAGTTCCTCAAACATGTTTTTATTGGTGGATTAGAAACATGGACGTCACTTAAATGTACTTTTAGGCTGTACTTTCCTTCATGCTGGATTAGAAGAAATTTCTTTTGACTATTCTTTTAATTCATAGATTAAAAACTATGGACACTTGCATGTAGGCAATATCTATATTTGTAATTCACTGGTTAAAAGAGTTTCTTTGAACTTAGAATTGAGGAAAATATGCTATTTCATTATTATTTAGTTAAGTTTGCAAGTGCATCATATCTATATATGTGATCACCAATCAGAATTGTTTCTTTTAACTGGGGATGAGGAAAAATTTAACCCTTACATAAATTACATAGTTTACAAAGCCTACTACAGTAGAGCAAACTACATCAAAACTTACTTTTTTAGAGGAAGAATTAATGGGAATACCAATATTTTGCGATAAATAATTGATATAGCTTATTAAACAAAATCAATTCTCTAACAATTTTCAACAGAACCTAATTATAAGGCATGGGCACATATGTAATTAAACATATTATGTCAAGCCTAATTGCTTTCGTTCTATGAATGTGTCAATTTGTTTATATACGAATAAAAAAATGTGTTGTGTGTGGATTTACCTGTTTAACCCTCTCTCTCTCTCTCTATATATATATATATATACTCACACACATTTAGTCACATTCATATTTGAAATTTAAAAAAAGTTAAACATGTCGTGCCATCCACGTAATCTAAACATGATACGATTATAACACGACATGAAGACATGAATCACTGACCCCGCTCCGGTGGGTTTCACTTAGGACCCTTTGTCATTGTCAGTGAGAGTCCAAATGAACCGTAACTACAGGGAGCAAGTCGCGACTATAAAACCACGCCCCTACCTACCTCTAAAATGAGAACTAAAACCTCCCCTGCTGCATAAAGAATATCAAAAGGATGAAGAAGCTTTCTTTTTTTGGTAACAAGGTGGAACACAGCCTGCCCAGCATTCAAAAACACTCTTGCCTCCTCCACTCTTGCCGCCCTGTGGCATCTTCCCTCCTCCGCAACCTGGCCCGCCGAGCCAACTCTTTCTGGACTCAACTAGCTTACTTCTTCCTCGTCTCCGCGATCGGCTATTGGGCACTAAAGCTTTGCGAGCCCAAATCGCCCTCCTACAAGCCTCGTGACCTCGACATATTCTTCACCTCTGTCTCTGCAACTACAGCCTCAAGCATGTCCACCGTGGAAATGGAGGCCTTCTCCAACTCCCAGCTCGTCATCATTATCCTCCTTATGCTCTTCGGCGGGGAGGTCTTCACTTCCATGCTCGGGCTTTATCTCTCAAGGTCCGAATTCGCAGGACGCGATCATCACAAGGTCAATTCTGCCGTTTCTGACCACTCCGACAACCATATCGAACTCAAACTTGCTCCTCTCTACCCGATCAAAGAGGCCAATACCTTCAAATTCGACCCTGAAATGAAAGGGATACCATTGAAGCCAGCTCCGTGTGGCGAGGGTCTCGTCAAGTACAGGGCAGTTAAGTACTTGAGCTACGTAGTCCTAGCTTACCTCATCATAGTCCACGCAGGCGGCTCGACTTTACTTTCTGTGTACATAAGCGTAGTTCCAAGCGCGAGGAAAGTCCTTCGGGACAAAGGCCTCAGCGTGCAGATGTTCTCCGTGTTCATGACAGTGTCAACATTCGCCAACTGCGGCTTTGTCCCCTTGAACGAGAACATGTTGGCCTTCAAGCACAACCCGGGCCTCCTGTGGCTGCTCCTTCCACAGGTCCTCCTCGGTAACACGCTCTATCCCCCGTGTCTCGTGGCAGCAATCTGGCTCCTTAAGTGGGTAACGGGGCGAGCCGAGTTTGACTACATGCTGAGGAATTCCGGGGAGATGGGGTACGCGCACTTGCTTCCGGGTTTTCACTGCCTTTGCCTGGCCGCCACTGTGTGCAAGTTCGTATTGGTGCAGTTCGTGGCTCTGTGCTGCATGGAGTGGGGTTCACCGGCCATGGAGGGCCTGAGTCCGTACGAGAAGCTCGTGGGGGCTCTGTTTGAGGCCGCGAACACCAGACACGCCGGCGAGTCCGTCTTCGATCTCTCCATCATTTCTCCGGCCATTTTGGTGCTCTTCGTCCTGATGATGTGAGTCTCTCTCTCTCTCTCTCTCAATTCTCACACGTGCCCGCGAGCGTGCACGCACATAAAATCCTATTCCCCACCGAATTCGGACACTAAATAATGTAGACATAAATTAAACACATAGATACTATTCGATACTAAATTAACTCTAAACCATAACAACTTACTCAATATTCAATCTCATAAATCCACTTTAGTATTGAATATTATCCATTAATTAACCGATGTATTTTATGGATAAACATTTTCATATTTTCTTACAGTAGTCAATGGCCTAGAATAAATTAAGATATATACTTTAAAAGGCTTAATCAGTTGAACTTATAAAATACGGGTTAATGCTAGATTATACAGAGTCATATGCTTTATTAAATTTACTTCCTAGAAATGAGGAAAATGTTTCCATTTCAATATGATAAAAAAGTATGGTTTCGTGTAACCTGCCCCCAATGGGATTTCATGAAACTTCTTAAAGCACGGAACAGAGGAAAGGCGCAACCTGATTTTTCATTCTTTTCTTGTCTACTTTTATAATTGAGTTAGTTTGCACACCTATTTAGTTTTGTCATATTTTCGTAGGATGATGACATGTCATTAGACTTTATAATCTGCAATTATCGCTCAATACTAAAGCGGCAGTGTCGAGATTTCATGAAGTGATCTCAATTAAAACACATTAGGGTGCATTTGTTTTGTGGGAATGATTTAGAAAATATTTTCTTAAAAATGATCCCTTAAAATTATTAATCAATAAATAATATTTTTATTATAGAAAATAACTTATATCTAAATATTTTCATGGATGATTAAAATATTTTTCGATTAATAATAATCGATACAAATAATCATTTTTAAATTTATTTATTTTTCATAAAACAAAAGCCCTACGTGAATGCAAGTTTTGCGTGCACTCATGATACTCTTATAATCTTCTTAATGGGAGCAAAATTTTCTTTCTTCTGAGCTTTGAAGAAGATTCTTGACCCCATATTCATCACATCTCTATTCTGACCTTGCTTTCCTCCAAAAGTATTTCAGCTTTAGGATTTCTACTAGTCTAAAACTCAAATGGATCCTGATGTTAGGCATCCACTTTATCGAATAGCAAATCAACTTATCAAGTTAGTGGGTGGTGGCATCCCTTGGAACAAAATCGCATAATGCTAACATGACGTTATTGATCTTTTGGTTTGTGCCATATTATATTCATACTCTATACTCTTGCAACTAGTCCACCATCTACTTTCAATTTCCAATATCAAATTCAAAACTCTGTTTTCTTCTCCAATGTCACATAATATTTGTCGTCTATTTTTGTGGAAATTGGACATTGGAGGAGGGTGATTTTCATAATAAGATACTTTTAAAGAAAATGGTCTTGCTTTTCTGCGTTTCATTGAGCTTTTAAAGTGAAAATTAGGAGTTGGTTTTTGATAGTTGTTATCGAAAAACCTGAGCACACGTCTTTGAGAAACAGAATCGAGTCTAATCTGGTACCCGACCACAAGACCATGGCCTTGAGACCTTGAGTCTCTATCTCAAAAAACGCGGTCACCAAGACCAAGATCCTTGGGAACCAAGATAATCGGGATGATACTCTTGAGACCCGGACGTCCAGACTCGAGACAACAAAGCCTGGACCTTGAAACCCATGCTCGAGCTCTTAACCTCGTGATTGAGACTGACTTCAGGGGTCGGACTTAGGAACCCATCGCTTGGACCCGAGAAACCAAGGGCAGGGTCCCAGCTCTAGCCTTGGGGTTGTAGAGTCAAGGTATCGAAGTCCCGGGCCTATGTTAGAGTCTTGAGATCAGCCTCAAGATCCCAAGATTAGCACTCTTGGGTTCTAAACCCCGAAGTTTCGGGTCCAAGGGTCTAAGGGCTCAAAGGACGTGTTCACGAGTGTTGCTCTGAAGCCTTCGCGTCGGTAGCGATGGCACCCATGGGCGGGCATCAAGATTGGACCCATGAAAGAGAAGTGATGAGGGAGAAAGAGACATAGAACTTGTTTTTTTTTTTTTTTTTTTTTTTTTTTTTTTTCCATTTGTCATTTTCCTTTTTTTATTTTAAAAATTTTTGGATTATTTGTTTAAAGTTTAATGTGAGTACGAGAGAATGTGGCCATCATCAATCAATGACTTGGTTGAAGAAAAATAGAGTCACTTAGGATCATTTTATAGGGCATGTGCCATTAATAATGGGTTACAAGTTATAAGTAATAATTATATTTAGAGAAATGATTAAGTGACAATCTTAAATCTATTGTGAGAATAAAAGTTTATTTTGGATTACAAAAACCAAATAACAAATAATTTTAAATTGTTGTGAGATATACAATTTCAAGAATTTGTGGCCCACGACAAGCTGTTATCCTCACAGTAGTCCAAAGACTTTTATGCTAACAAAGCCCATTTATTTATATTTAGTTAAGTTTGGTTGGGCGATATTCATGATTTACGGCGGCTTATCAAAACCAGGATTGTTTTGGTGTATAGATGTTCTTAAGCGATGTCCTCAAGTGAGGGCAATGGAGTCACCTTCCTAATTGTAGAGGAGCGATCTTCAACTTCACTTTTTTAAAGAAAGGAAAAGGAAAGATTTGGCCTTCGACTAGTCAGCTCATAGAAGCTTTTTATTGTCATAGCATTTGTTCTGTCTTGTTATAGCATTTGTTCTTCGGAACCGCACCAAACTCTCTTTATCCATATTCATTCCAGCTTTGTTCTTGCCATTTATTCCTTGGAATGTTCTTGCCACTGGTTCCTCAGAACCGTGCCCCATATTCATTCCGGCTTGGTTGTTGCCATTTGTGTACAATCAGTCTTGTGTGTTTTCTTATGTATAGTAAAGACAGAAGAAACAGGGAACATAATACTAGAGGCAAATAGCATAACTGTCGAATGTAGTCAATGCAACAACCAGAAAACATGCACAGGCTTGACTTATTTAGCTCTGCAACCACCTTTTTTCCTGGGGAAAAGAACTTTCAAAGTTAAGAATGAGACCACCAGCTTCTAACAAACATTGTGTTTTTACAGGTATCTTCCAACACATACCTCATTTCTTCCAGTAAGAAATGGCAAGACGGCACCAAAAATTCAAAGAGATGAGCCTAGGAGGCATTTGTTTACATGCTTGATATTTTCACAGCTGTCATATTTAGTGATCTTCATCATTCTCATCTGCATCACCGAGAGAGAGAATTTGAGGAATGACCCGCTCAACTTCAATGTCTTGAACATCACGATGGAAACAATAAGGTAAATTGCAATTATTCTCATCGAATTTCTAGATTCTGTTCTTGTGGATGTATTAAATTCGGAAAGATTTTAACGATGATTATTACTGAACCAACTGCAGCGCCTATGGGAATGTTGGATTTTCGATAGGCTATAGCTGCAAAAGGAGGCTAAACACAGACAGCCCCTGCAGGGAGGCTGCATACGGACTTGTAGGAAGATGGAGCAACAAAGGCAAGTTCATTCTGATAATAGTCATGTTCTTTGGGAGGTTGAAGAAATTTAACATGAAAGGTGGTGCTACTTGGAGTTTGTCTTAGCATATTCTTACTATGCACGTTCCTCAAGTTAGAAAGAGAGATCGGGTCAACAATGTAACATAGTCTCGTATCCGTGTAGAATCCACAAATTTTGGTGCATGTTCTGTACCTTCAAGTGGTTACAAATTGACCGTCCGTTATCTTACTTGGGAAGAGGAAGCAAGGGGCTGTAATGTCCGTTCTGGGTTTGCTATGACTTATTACTGGTTTATATAATTGGTATGTTGTATGATGTGTCAGTTTGTTATTAGTTCTTGAATATGCCCCATTTATTTAAAGAGCCACTCTCAATCAAACACATTATAGTATAATTCAATTTTGTATTTAAGTAAGTAATTTTGTGGATTGTCCTTTTGTTTAACATCATTTATGTTTGAAATCTATCGAGGAACACAAACAAAAGGAATACTTTTACTTGAGATTTGACTCCTTTGCACCCGTTTATTTTCGTTTATTTGGTGAGTTAGTGCCCCCGCCAATATTCATCTACCTCACTTATTCCACCTTGTCAGGCAATCTAAAGGGCACTACCTCATATCAATCGGTCTAATATATCCAGGATTTTATTCCCAAAATGCGTCCAATAAAAGTGGAACGCGAGATCATAAAGAGATGAACAAAGTCTGTTGCCGTCTAAAGACAACAACTTGTTGGCTCCTAGTCCTTTCGAGGAAAGCAAAAGCTTAAGCCAAATTGCGTGTGGCATTGATTCAATAGTGATAGGTCAACCATGATGTAAAGCACGAAAAAGCATGTAATATACATGTAAATCAACTGGACAAAGTTATGGTTCTGTACAAGCACATATTTAACAGAAAGAATATTGGTCAATGAAATCCTCGAATCCTTGCTACTCCCTATTACCAGACCTATAGCGGGGCAATGTACGCAGGTGTGACTGAACAACATTAGCTTTTTGACATCTGCCATGGCTTAATTTGCCTGGTAATGATCTTTTAACCCTATACCATTCACTACTTGTTAAAGCAAGAAACGATTTAAATAAGCTCCGTCGCTAGTACAAAATAACCATTATTTTAATTTGTTCAATGTAAAGATTAGTCTTAGTCTTACAAATCTATGCTCAATTCGATGCTTAAACTTTAATTTACTCCTTTTGGTCCATAGGCTCTAAGGCTCTAAGTGCCAAACACCCTTGTTGGTAGCCACAAAAGGATCGACAACCAATGTTAAGACACGGCGAAAGGCCACTCTTAGACTTTTGCCCTGCCTCTTGGGCATGATCGAAACCCACTCTTGAAACTTACGCATCCCCACCCCATCCCCCCCTAAGAAGGTGGAGATTTGAACCCCTCACATTCCCCTTCCATGTTAGAAGGGTGGCCACTGAGGCGAATTCAAGTGGTTTCTCTCTCTGTGTTTGTTATATTCTTTTGTTGATATTTAAATATTCGCTGGCGTGACTATACAAATCACGAGCCATACATCAACAAATGTGCATAGGATCTGCAGCTGAGTTGAATTGCCATGCTAGATTGTAACAAGACCCAATAAAATAGAACAACAAGATCAGTTTGAGTGCAACAGTATATATTACCAAATTGAACAAAAATTAAAATACAATGACCAATTTGAAAATTGGCTGAAAGTATATAGACAATGATCATACATGTTGTAGTTGTAGCTATTTGCTCCACTCTTTCTTCACTATTTTAGTTAATATTATCCTAATTGAAATTGAACTACATATCAGCTAAGGGTTGCAATCCTCTCAATGTTAAGAGTCTTTACACATTACCAAGTTTCTTTCGTGGAAGAATGCCCGACCAACACTTGGTTATCAGCAGCGCTAGACATTTTCAATTTATTTTTCTTTTTTAACATTTCTTTCCTTTTCTAATATTGATTTTCTTCCTCTTTTCTATCACCGTTGTTGGTTTTCACAGAAATCCTATTAACTTCTGGCGAAATGCGATGGTTGCCTTTTCGCCTCCAATCGCCAATGCTACAATTGAAGCCTCCCGTCCCTCCGTCCACTCTTCAGGCTGTAACCTGTCATGCGAGATTACAAACTCACAATTAGACCGAATCAATGGTGGATCGAGCTCACTAGCAAAGATCCTTACTCATTCCCGCACATGCTTAAAATGTAATTTTTTTAATATAAAAACGATCAAATCAGGATGAGCCTAGATGGACCGGCCAGCATGGGCCAGCTAAATTCAAGAATGAAATTTCATACCCAAGCCACGCATTTTGACCTTGGATCAACTCGGCCTGGGCCTTGAGGGCCGCTTGCTGGCTAACATAGTTTACTCATAGTTAACCCTCCTAAAGATTACAGGTTCTAGCCTATGTAGCACTGACATGAATACGCAACATGTGACACAACACGACATAATGCGTCGATACGTCATTTTTTGAAATATAGAGAATTCCGACACATTCTGACACGTTATATATTAAATATATATTTTTATATATAAATGCACAAATAACTAAATAATCATAATAAAAAAGAGCCTAAAATTAATCTATACTAAAACATTAATCCTACATTTGTTAATATCATTAATTGTTTTAATTTGACAAATTCAACTACATTCCATTGCAATAGTCCATAAAACTTAGAGGAAAAAACAAATAATCCACATTCTACCATTAAATTTGAGATTTAACAATAAGAAAAAAAATCAACATTTTACTATCAAATATAACAAAATGTCATTCATTCACATTATCCATTTCTTCTAAAAAAAGACAACAGACTCCATCTCCGGCTCATCAAGTGAAAGACTTGCAATTTCAAGCACCCTAATATCTTCAAATGTGTCTAATGCATCTCTGTCAATATTCCGCATTTTGGTCTCTCCTATATATTCTGGGCTTTTTCTTGATAGAAGACGAATGTTGCTATGAATGAAACCCAAATCTTCTATACATTTTAGGGTTATCTTATTTCTTCTCACCGAGTGCGTATTCCAATTTCTCTCAACACATGATGACGAAGAAGGTTGTGCAAGACCACCGCCCGCGGTGGAAGCGTTGGTTAGGGCTTGGTACCCCAAACGCAGGGGGAAGGGTTCGAACCTCCGTGGAAGCGATGCTTCAATGCATAACGCGCGTCTTACCTGCGCTTGGGGGTCAGCGGTGGGGGCCCCCGGCGCTCCAGGGTTTACTCTCCCCGCGAAGCGGCGTTCGGAGGTTCCCTGGGTCATCAAAAAAAAAAAAAAAAAAAAAAGGTTGTGCAAGAAGCTTTAAGGGTATACCTTGAAGCATTGGTGCACATGCACCATAATTAACCCACCAAGTCTTAGAATCCATAGAATACTAATTTTGAATAGAATCAAAATATCTAAAATCCCCATTTTTGCTCACAAAATCTACATACTCCAAATTCATCTTATTGCGCTCATCCAAGTTAGGAAAATATTTCTCAAAGCATTTTAGTCTTTCTTGATTAATCTCCTTATTCTTGTATGGAGAAACTTGGGTAGGATCTTCATTAAGTTATTAATCACTATAATACCTTTATTTAATAAAATAAAATAAAATAAAATAGAAAACAATAATAAATAAGAGGAGTATTACATTATCATGTCAAAGAAAGAATAACTACTAAACTAATAATCCCATACATACTTGGGATTTAAAGCATGTACCAAGCAATGAAGTGGAGTGTTGTTCCTTATCCAATGATCCACGAGAATTGTATGAACCACCTCATAAAATGTGGACTCTTCATCTAGCATTTTCACTTCATGTGCATATATAACTTTCTTCACTTTTTTCGATCATTGAACCCTACATATTATAAACTAAGTGAAGACAAAACTTACCGGTGTTACAAATTCTAAGCATATCATAAATAGGAGCCGTGAATGAAAGTATATAATCAATCAAATCCCACCAAAAATCATCCAACACCTTCTCCTTGGCAAACTTAGCTTCCCTTGATTATCATCTCAATAGATACATTTGTCATAAATCACCATATTTTTAAAACCATTTTTTATTAACTTGAATCTCTTAAACATCACAATCATTGAAGCAAAGTGTGTATCTGCTACGAAAAGCAATTTCAAGCTAACAAATTCATTATATATTGCTAATCTCATGAAATGGTTAATGATGAAGTGTTTGATTTGCATAACTTTCTTAATAATATTTGAAATCCAACTATATTCCTCATAAACTACTTGATTGGTCTCCGTATTTTTTGCGGCACAAATGTTCTTTAAAGCTAAATTAAATGTGTGCACCACACAAGGCATCCACATAATATATGGAAATTCTTGCTCAATGAGTTATCTCGCGCCCCTATAATTTGAAGCATTATCCATAATTATTTGGACAACATTCTCATGCCCAATTTCATTGATAACTTCTTTCGACAAGTTAAAAATGAAATACATATCATTTGTTTCTCCTAAACAATCAACCGATTTTATAAATATTGGTTCTCCATCCGATACCACTACAAAATTAATAAATGGTCTCCTTTGTGAGTCACTGCATCCATTACTTATAATACTTACACCCTTCTCATTCCACATACTTTTAACAAGTGCACTTAACCTATCAATATTTACTTTATCTTTTCGTAACAAAGTGGTTTTCAACAAATTATATTTCGGTGGTACATATCCCACAATATTATGATTAGCGACATAAGTGAAAGCGGATTGAAAATAAAGATTACTTGCTAGGTTAAATGGTAAGCCCATTGAATAGAACATCCTAGCAATCTCACAATCTAGACATTTTCGTTGAGTCATATTAAATGCATTCTCAAGTGATTTTCCACTCTCATTTCCAACTTTCCTTTTTTTGGAGTTAAACAATGAATCTATTCCATCTTACCAAAAAAAAAAACAATGAATCCATTCCATCACTACTGCCACTAACTGAAAATGTAGAAAGGGGCAAAGGTACATTTCTAGGTCTAATACTCATTAATTTAGTATCGACATCTTCCTCCAATCTTTCCATCTCCAAAAAATCAATTTTTTTCTACTTTTGTGTATTTTTCAATTCATTTTCCACTTATCATCAATCAATGGCCATTAACTCGCATGTATGAACTACAAAAATCTTTTTTACAAACATTGCATCTCCAAGACAAGTTTCCCCCCACATCACTATGATTAACTAACTTGATAACATACCTTCATAATTGTTGTTTTAAAACTTCATTACTAGAGGTAGGTGGTTGTGTACTTGAAGTATTACTAGCCATGCTTGAACTTGAATACATTCCACCTAAAAAAAAAAATATTACAAGAACTATAAGTTTAATATATATTACAAGTCAATGCAACGGCAAAAAAAACTAAAATAATTCAAAGCAAATAGAAAGATGTAAAAGAATTCAATAACCTAGATGTACTAAAAAAATAAGCATGTTATTATCAATTACCAAAAGGTTTCTTCGTTAAAATTAACTAAGGAAGATTGGTACCAAATAGAAGGATGCACAAGCAATAACCAGCAACAAAAACCAGAGATGATGGCGTAGCAGTAGCAGCGAACAGCAGCAAAATAGCAACAGATAACAGTGGACAACAACAAATAATAGCGAGCAGTAGTAGATAGCAGCGAGCAGCAATAAACAGCAGTGATGAACAGTAGTAATATAGCAGCGAACAATAGCAGAAATCCACAAGAGTTGGAAGGCGAGCAATAGAAATTATAGAGTTCACTTCATCAGACCATATGGGTAAGACCCATCCAACCTAATCTTTGCAAAAACCCACAAGAAATATTGAAAAACAAACAGTTGGAAGGCAGGCAGCAAAAATCAGGCAAACCCAAGTGTCCTGGTCCTATGTGAGAATAAGTACAGTGATCTTTAAGATACCTCAGATCTTTAAGTGCAAATTCCTAAATTGGACTATAGTTGCAAGACACTAGTTTTGAGGACAATAAGTACGAAACAACAAAAAATCATTATAATCAAAATTGATGAATAAGCACAAAATACACTCCTCTGAGTACTTAATGGCAGAAGAGACAATGTTCTTGATCAATTACTAAAGAAATAACATGCAAGCCACAAAGAACCAAACAAGATTTTCTTGATCTTCAAAAAAGAAAAATGAGAAACACTACTATAGAAGCAAACATAATCACCCAAAGCTCGTTAAGTCCTTATTATGTAGACAATCTTCCATGCGTAGAAATATTTCTACATATGCAAAGGCATCTAGAATTAATATAGCATCATGTTCTATGCTAATGCAAAGCAACGGAGGAACTGAATAGAAGTAGCTCTCTATTTATTACCATCATGTCATGAGCAAGAAATAAAGGAGGAGGAGCAGAAGGAGGTGTTATGGTTGATTTACCAAGCACTATATTCACTTCCATTGCATTCATTTGGATGTTCAGCATGGTTTTAGGTGACACGCCCAACACCTTCATAATGACATTTGCAAGCGGCAATTCCTACAGAAACAACGTAGCTTATGTTCTCAACAGTATCGTGCTCATCACGGTTGAGGCTTAGAGTGCCTGATTGCTTAATGTGTCCCCACCTTAGACCAACAAAAACCCCTGTGGAATTTGCAACTTGCACACTGTCTTGGCGTTAAAAGGTTGGCTTTTGCAGGATCAGATATTTCAATGACCCCCAAGAAAAAGACATTAAAAATTGCATAAAGGAAAAAAAGGACCAAGAAAAGGGTAAGAAGGCCATTTGCTGGAACTAAAAGCAAGAGCAAAGAGAAAGAGACCAGGACATCTGCAACATGAGGCAGCAAGGTAACCACACAATCCATACCCATTTGACAAGAACGAGAAATATCAAATTCCACGCAAATGGTAGTAAGACGATCGAGAATCGACGATTCCAGGGCATCTAAGAACTCGCCATCTCCCCCGCACACACCCCCAATCGAAACTGATCACTACCACACACGAAATATAGATACAGTAAGCGGAGCACATGGCGGGATGCGAAATCATCCATCAATCAAAATAGAGGCAACCAAAACGACCCAAATCCCCCCTTTCTCGAACTAGCTCTAGGGTTCGCTAAAAAATCCCAAGTCGCATTACAAAAAAATCCAACATGCCGAATCGAAAAAGAAAGCGAAATAATGCAACTTGCTAACTTGAGATGAGTGGAACAAGATGAAATCGCGAGACAAAGAGAAGCAACACCTGCAAGAGGTAGAGGCACCCGTCGCTCGGTCAGGGCGATAACTTGATGCTTGCGAGAGGGCAAAGGTGAGGTCGGAGGCGGCTATGGCGACGGGTGGTGCGAAGGCATGGGAGGCTACGGCAACTGGTGGGGAGGGGTGGGTTGCGCAACCAGCGGAGCAACACCAGCAAAAAGATGGGGGTTTCGATCGACTGAGGAGTAGGGCTGCGCATGGTAACCATCCCCAGCCCAACTATTTCTATTCTTTTCTTACCCAGAACAAAAAAAGAATAGAAACCTGTTTGATAACGGCAAGTTAGTTTTTTGTTCCCGGGAACAAAAAGTTAGCCCGGAAATGGTTTTGGAATAGAAATGAGAAGTAAAAAAAAGTTGCTTCTTATTCCCGGGAACAAGTTTAAGAAATAAGTGAATTTTTTTTCTTTTATTCTTCTCTTGCTAACCGCCATTGACCGCCGTTGACCACCACCCGCCGTCGCCCCCCGCCGTCGCCGCCGCCGCTGGCCGACCGCTGCCGACCGCCGCCACCACCAGCCGACCGCCGCCGTTGCCGGCCGACCGCCGGTCGCCGGAGAATAATAGACGTCGCCGGCGCGGTCGCCGCGCCGCCACCGGGCCGCCGGAGGCGGATAACCGTTGCCGCCACCGATCGCCGGAGGCGGACCGACCGTCCCCGCCGCGGTCGCCGCCGATCGCCCGCCGTCGGTCGCCGGTCACCGGCCGGCCGCCCGGCGTCACCGCCCGCGCCGCCATCTCCGCGCCGCCCGCTGGTCACTCCGCCGCCGTCGCCACCGCGCCGCCGACGACCGCCGGCCACCAACCGTCTGGCCGGCGGCCGGCGGTGACGGTCGGTGGCCGGCGGTCATGCGGCGGCGGCGGGCATGGCGGCGGGCGGCCGCGACCGGCGGGCGGGTGGCGGCAATCCGTCGGCAAGAATAAAAAATGAATAAATACAAAAAAGAAATTGTTACGTTACCAAACGCATTCCTATTCTTTTTCTATTCCAAGAGTAGAAATTTTGTGTCGTTACCAAACGGGTTCTTTTACTAAGAAATTATTCCCCGGAGTAGAAATAGAAAAGAACCATTTATGAAAAAAAAACAACTCTTCCCGGGAACAGAAGCGTTGTCATGCGCAGCCTAGAACTCACGGCCAAGGCAAAACAAGAAATGTTACTAAGGGGGTGCGATAACCAAAATTTCTGTTTCAGAAATAATTTTTCTATTCTAGACTTGTTTTTGAAATAAAAACCTGTTTGATAAACCTACTCAGTTTTTCTATTTTTGGAATAGATTTCTATTTCAGAAATTGATTTGGAAGATAAATTAGAAATAGAAATTTTCTACTTCGATTTATGGAAGAGAAATCAGAAATAATTTCTCTCATTAAACCCTAATTTCAGTAAATCCTCCCTCATCTCCTCTACGTCTCTACCTCATCCTCCTCCGCCTCTCCTCATTTTATTAAAAATAAAAATAAATAAATTCATTTTATTCATTTAAAAATAAAAATAATTTATTTATTTAAATAATTTATTTTTATTTATCAATTTATTTTTAGTTTATTAAAAATAAATTTATTTAATTTATTTAAAATAATTTATTTATGATAAATAAAAATAAATTTATTTTTATTTGTCTTGAGTGTTTTGCCAAATAAATTTATTTTTATTTTTATTTTTATTCATTTTAAAATAAATTTATTCATAAAATAAAATAAAATAGAATAAATAAAATACATTTATTCTTAAGGATATTTTTATTTTAAAAATAAAATGATATTTTTTTATATTTTATTTTATTTTATTTTATTTTATTTTATTCTTTATATTTTTTGTTACTAAATCATTTTTATTTTTATTTTTTATATTAAAGTCGTCGATCGATCGTCGTCGTAAATCGTCAAAAGGAAGAAATTTTGTATCGTTATCAAACGAATTTTATTTTTAGAATAGAAATTTTGTGTCGTTATCAAATGATTATTTTTGTTTAGAAACTCTTCTAGAATTAGAAATAGAAAAATCCATTTTCATTCCGAAACTATTTCGGATCAAAATGATTGTCATGCGCACCCTAAGATTATGAGAACTGAGAAGAGTTTTCTTCTTTTAACTTTGGGATATGTTCGAGAAATCCTAAAACTTGTCCAGAAAGTGCGATTGAGTCCTAAAACTTGTCAAGTTAGTTTAATTGAGTTCTAAAGTTAACGCCGTTAGTCTTTTCCGTTAAATATGCCGATGTGTCATTTTAAATTATTTTTTATTTTCCACGTGGATTTTTTTAATGATTTTTTATTCATTTTTTAAAAAAATAGATTTAAAAACTAAAAAAATTAAATTTATTCATTTTATCTTATTTTCACCAAAAACTAAAAAGAAAAGTTATAAAAATTATTTTAAAAATTATTTAAAAAAAAATCAGCCCTCTACCGCCGCCACCGCCGCCGCCCATCGCCGGAGGGGCCGAGCGACGGTCGTCGGCCCTAGGCGGGGGTGGCCGGCCCTCGCCGGCCCCAGGCGAGGGCCGGCGACCGTCGCCCGCCCTGGGCGAGGCTCGCCCAGATCGGCGAGGCTTGCCGCCCCGAGCGAGGGCCGACGAGGCCTCACCCGGGCGGGCGACGGTCGCCGGCCCCCGTGAGGGCTGGTGAGGCCTCGCCCAGGCGAGGGCCGGCCACCCCTTCCAAGGCCGGCGACCGTCGCCGCCCCTCCGGCGATGGGCGGCGGCGGAACTCCACCGATGCCCTTTTTTTTTAACAGTTTTGTTTTTTTAAATAAATTTAGATTTTCCTTTTTAGTTTTTAATCTAATTTTTTTAAATATTTTGAAAAAATAATTTAAAAAAGCCATTTGAAAAATAAAAAATTATTTAAAATATGACATCAGCGCCACGTCGGCAATTTCCGTTAATTTTCTTGACGGCGTTAACTTTAGGACTCGATTGAATCAAGTTGATAAGTTTTAGGATTTGATTGAACTTTTTGTAAGTTTTAGAACTCAATTGCACTTTCTGAACAAGTTTTAGGACTTCTACTGAATATATCCCTTTAACTTTTATTATTTGTTTCATATATTTATATTTAGACCCCAAAAGTATTGGAAATTCCTAAAAATAACCCCATTCGTGTCAGAATCACTTGTCAGAACTTCCCACTTGCATGCCGAAATGTGTCAAAGACAGTTGACCACGTGTCAAATTTTCCAACATTCCTTAATCACGTGTTGGAGTGTGTCAAAACATGTCGTACATGAGTATTAGAGACGACACGGAGGGTCTCAGAAAGTATTGATGCTTCTTAGGTTTTAACTTCTTTGGAACCTTGAAACCTAAGATTGCCAATAAGCTACGCAACCTCAGCTTGGCTTTGAGTTGGTCGTTGACAAACAAAGGCGCATTGATGCAGTGGCTGACAATTAAGTGGTGTAGTGTCGATGACCCTCCTGAAGCTATCCTCGCAACTGAGGAGTGGTAGGATTAGAGGTAATGTTGAAAGTGGACCAACAGTCCTTAATTTGCGTAGGTTCTCCTAAACTCTTATCTCAGGTGATGCTGGGATGTTCATTTTGGTTTGATTAATTCTATGAGAATTCTACGTGATGATGAGTTGCAACTAGTCTATTGGGACATGCTAAGAGCAAAGTGAGCTGAATAGTTGGATGGACCTAGTGATGGTGAATAAACCTAGAATGAGGGTTTAGTAAAACTTAGAATAAACATGAGCATGAACAGCTTGGTAGTGTCATAATCATCAATATGATTGGAAGGAACAAAAAATAGAAGATCATGTCATTATCAAGAGTAGCAAATCATTACCGAGACTAACAGATTATTGGTAATGGTAGCTACTAATATTATGATAATGAGAAGACACTTGATTTTAAGTTGATGTGTCACATAAAAGTAAAAATTTAAGAATAGAGTTCCATGACCACAACTGGGCTTGTTTCTCACCAAAAAGTGCTATTTAGCACATGAATTAGCAATGGCCATTCATTTACAAGTCATTTGTAATTTAATTTCGAGAAGTCAAAAAGTTGACATTTGAATTGGTTTTGTGACATCCTGAAATTCGACCCTATTTCGATAAAGTGAAATGGGCATTTCGTCGACGTACTTATGGTCCTTTTTCTCAGAGCTGATCACTCACGAGTTAACTAACCTATTGGGTGAAGCTGTTAAGAGATGTATCCGTGATAAAATCCCTAAAAGCTACCTAATTAGTTGGATTGGGCTAAAGTCACGTCTGATCGATTCTAACCATGAAATTTAAATTGGTTTCGGGAATCGAATATTCGAGCGTGTCACAGTTCATTTTTAAGATCTTGTCTCATCGTTTGTCAAATTATTGACGAGTTAGAAATTTCAGAAAAGAAATTATCGGAGGAAAAATTAAAGAACGAAAGGAAATAGAAAGGGAAAGAGAAAAGAAATAAAATAAAAATAATTGTATTATTTTATTTTATTTCCCTCTCTCCCTCTCTCTTATTCTCTCTCTCTCTCTCTCCTTTTTCTTCTACCCCTCATGCGAGAAACCCCTCCCCACCGACCGAATGCCCTTGCCAGTTTCAAATTGGCTTCTCTCTCTCTCCCTTTTTACTTTTGACCAGTCAAACACCTTTATCTCTCTTCTCACTCTTATCTCTTCCTCTCTCTCACTCGGCACTCTTCTCTCTCTCCCCTCTTGTTCGAACGAAGGCAGAAGACAGAGGCAGAAGCCGCACGAAGACAGGAGTAGCTCACTATCGTCGCCCGCGCCCGCCGCTCACCGCTCGCCTTTGCCTTTCCTTCAACCCTTTTTAGCCGCCGTTGAAGTTTTCTCCTTCTTCCCATATGTTTCGTGCGAAGACTAGCGAAAAGAACTAGAAGCAAAAGAAGCCGAGACAGCAGTAGCTCGCTTGAAGACTGGAGCTGCCGTCGCCGTCGCAGCCACACTGGGTCGCCATATGCTCCACCCGCGCGACGCCGCGCACTCTACCGTCCCTACCATGCAACTCCAGCCCCTGCTCCACCTTTGCCCAGCCCATCCAGCCACCTCCGGTCGCCGCCCAGCTCCGCCCAGCCACCGCGCGACCTCCCCGGAGTCCTCCGCCGGCCTCACCTTACCGTTTCGACCACCGGACGAGCTTCGTCCAGCCAAGAACAATGGCTGGAAAAGTGGGTTTCCAGCCCTGTTCAAGGCCCGCTTTGGGCTATTTCCGGGCCCTGAACCCGAGCCATGCTTTGGGGTTTATCGTTCCTCGCATCGCCCTCGTCAGATTGATATGATTTGCGCGCGATTCCAGTGAGTAATCTCACTAATCCTTGCTTAGTGAGCTAATGACACTTAATGGTTGTTTAGTTTTATTTAATTAGGTTTAGGTGGTTAGATTAGTGTTTATTAGTTAATTGTGATGCAAATTAGACAAATTGAACGTGTATTTAGCAAGTAGACATGGTCTACTATTTATTGAGGGTACCTTGAGATTTTTCCGACCCTTTATCGGGCTTCAATTTGACAAATCGGGCCTAAGTGGAATTTTTGGTATTTAAATATTATTTTTCGGAATTAAATTATTTATTTATTTATTTTCCGAAAATTCAATTGGGAAGGCCAGTGACCGGAATACTATGCTGATGACCGTGGTGAAGTCCTTTTATTTAATCGGGCTTTATTTTGAGCTAAATTGAATTTTTAATATTAATTATTTAATTTTCGAAATTAGTTGATTAATTATTTATTTTTCAGAAATTAAGGTGGAGACGGCTGACGACCGAAATCTCGTGCTGATTGTCATGGCGCAGTCCGTTTATTTATTTGAGCTCTACGTTGCATAGAATTAAATAAATTGTGATATTTTCAAAATTTACCCTAAATTAATTGGAATTGATTGAGATTGAATTATTGATTGGTAAATATGGCCAAGTATGTTTATTCAGCATTTATAATGCTTTGTTGAGTTGTAAAGTGAGTAGAATGGTGAGAGTGAATCATAAGTACTTTGGGCTTGGACTGATCATGTATGGTGTATGGGCCTACGTGGTTCAGTAACTAAGGATGTCACTAGCGAAAACAACGCCTTAAAGAATGCACATACCGGTCTAGTACATATCACATCATGGACATACGTGGTTCGGTGAATTGGGATATCACTGGCAAAAACGACGCCTTAAAGAACGCACGTAGCTGTCTATTGAATACATGATTATAGGCATGTGTGGTTCGGTGATTAAGGACATCACTGGCGAAAACAACACCTTAAAGAACGCACGCAATTGTCTATTGAACGAATCGTTGTAGGCATGTGTGGTTCGGTGATTTGGGATATCATTGGCAAAAACGGTGCCTTAAAGAACGCACGCAATTGTCTAGTGGATACGTCACCTTGGTGAACTTGACGCCCGAGAGCATTGATGTGGCTCTGTGACCGAGTGCCCGATGGGAGGTTATATGGTATGGAATCAATGACCTAGAATGGTCCATCTGACATGTAATCGACTAGTTCAATTGATCAATGATTTGATCAGATTGTCATGATTTGATTGATTATTCGTTATGAATTATGATGCATTCGTATATAACCTTGAATTGTAGGTTGAGACTGAGGCCAAGGTAAGTCCTCTGACTTGTGCTGTACTTAGGCAACCGAGTAGTGTATGGGTTCCCTAATTGAGTCTTAGTGGGATAGAACTCGCTGAGACGTAGTCTCATCCCGGTTGTGGGACAACATTTTAGGACCTCGATGAGGAGCTGAGGAGGAGGAATCTGAGAAGGAGAACTCTGAGGTGAAACTTGATGAAAATGATTTTTGGAAGAAGAAGATAATACCCAGAGGGATCTTGAGTATGACATGGATTGACTGAGATTCTTTCTTCTTTTGAGAACTCCATTTTGATGCGAATAGAGTTAGAGTAAAAAGTTGTGAATAGTTGTGAAGTACTCTGGTTTGTGTTTTGTATTAAAGTTTGGTTATAAGTTTCAATATAAAAAATATAGCATTACTTTTCTATCCCATCGATTTACTGTTTGGGGATTTATAACTACTTCTGCATGTGCTTAATAAATGAAAGGGTCGGTGATACATAGTCTTGAGATATCGCATTATAAAATCGACCAAAGTAAGGGATGTGCGCGTGCCTGAGGATTGGGGCGTGACATCCCCATTTTGTGGTATCAGAGCGAAGTTCAAGATTGGAGTGATAAGGAGCGATGAGTGGGATAGTAGTAAGAAAGGCCTTTAAATTCATGTCGGTGCATGTCTGTGTTAGCTGAATGCTATAATTTTTTATTATGTATGGATCGCTCATCTTCTAATCCAGTGTGGATTTAGAAGACAGGTTTCAGTGTAAAGACTAAACCATGAGTGAGCAGGAGCAGAGAACTCCTAGTAAGAGGACAATGTCCTCTATGACTCGGGATAAAGCACCAACAAAGGTCGGTACCCGAGGTGGTTGTGGCAGAGTGTCGACTCTGGCCAGCTCGAGTGTAAGAGTACCATTGCAGGTTGGTACTAGTGTAGTAGCGTCGAATGATTCTAAGTTCGATAGGATCGTTTTGATGCTAGTGTTCCTTGGGAACTAGATGAGCCAGGAGGCTCAGGATCGAACCGCCGTCAGTGTTGCAACCGCCTTTGTTGCCACACCTGCTGAGATCCAGAGTGGAGATGTGATCCGGGAGCGAGTCATTGCATTCGAGCCGAGGTATAAATCCAGTTCAGGCATAAATGGAAATTGGTCGGGGAAAAGACCGAGGTCAAGAGAAAAGTATTCTATTCTACTCACGAGGAAGGGTGGGGTAGTCAAGTCAGCACCGAGTCTAATAGATCAGGTTGTTCCGGACGTGATAATGGAGATTGGTCTTATGTCCTTCCTAAGATGCGAAATTGTTTGGAGTATAGCCAACAGGGATATCTGGTCGGGAATGGTCCTAGCAGACTTATGGGGCAACCAGAAAAAGTGTGTGGTTTCACTTGGCAGAAGATAGAAGACTCACCTGATAGGTGTCGGAATTGTAGAAGGAAGCATGGATAAATCCAGTGTCCGAGTATGACTAGAACATGTTGTGATGATGACCAGCATGGCCACCGGGTGAAGGACTGTCAGTGGAAGTCTAAGGTAGCATAGACATCACTATTGCGGCCAGAACGCCACTAGGATGGCAAAAGGAATGGGAGTAGAGTTGAACTTGCACCGATTAGAGAAAGAATGTATTGGATGTGATTTTATCAGAGTAGCGCAGCAAAGTTTTGTGTTGAGTTGGTAGAACTTAAATTGTTGACATAAAAGTGAAAGAGAGGGAATCACTAGCAATAGTTGTGCTTGACTAGTTGCTAAGGTGTGAGTTTGATGCCACATGAATAGTGTGGGCTCATGGAGCATCTAGTGATAATGAATCACGATCTTGGAGTAATCCAGTTTAGTCCATTAGCATGTGAAAGTGTCGAGGTTATTGGGAGTCAAAAAGAATCTTCGATTTCATTAATCTCGCTGGCTGAAGGCAACTTGTTTGTTAGACAGAGGTTACCAAGGTTGCTTGCGTGATTGTCTTAGGTAGGACAGATTGGAGAACTAGAGATGGAGGACATCTCAGTGGTCTACGAAATTCTAGATGTGTTGTTACAAGAACTGTCAGACCGTCGTTAGAGAAAGAGATAGAAATCGCGATTGAACTAGCGCCGGGATAGAGCCACTCTTGAAGGCTTCCTACTAGCTGTTGTCTGAATTGGTAGAATTGAAGATGCATATGTGAAGATTGATGAATGAAGAATTCGTGCATATCAGTGCATCACTTTGGGGAAACATCAGCTTTGTTTGTGAGAAGAAGAAAGATGGTTTGTTGCGAGTGTGCATTGACCATTATCAACTCAATTAGGTAACAATCAAGGACAAGCGTCCATTATAAAAGATAGACGAATTGGGTGACCAGACATCAAGAGTGTCGATGTTTTCAAGAATCAACTTGAGAACAAGATGTCGGCAGTTATGAACCAAGAAGGAGGTTGTACGAAAGACAGCTGTTCGTACTTGATATGGTCTTTACGAGAGTATTGTAAGATCGTTTGGCTTGGTTGATGGATTTATGAGATGGGCTTAAGGCCCATCCGCTCAAGTTGGGCCTAAAAAGGCCCGGCCCACGGGAATAGGGCCCATGGATGGGGGAAGGTATAAAAGGGAGGAGAGAGAGAGAAGACACATTTTGGCATAAACGCATGTACGTTTCCTCTTCCTCTCTCCCTCCAAAAAGTAAGACAAACGCTTAAGGCGTCCCGTCTTCCCTTCAAAGCCAATCGACATCATTGGATCTAATCGAATCAGAATTTCTTCCTCAGTCTTCAGCATTGGTGTTTAATCTGTGGCTAACAAGGTACGCTCGAATCTGTGGTGTGCTTTACGATCGGTGATACGTGTATTTCTTGGGCTTCGTCTTCCGCATTGATTTAGGGGTTCGATTTAGTGTCGAATTCGGTTTTCGGGGATCAATCATTCCCAACATTGGTATCAGAGCCCTAATTCACGTTTTTTCCCGATCAATTTGATGTTTTTGATTGATTTTTTCGCGAAAGAACTTCGGCCGTACGGATCGGGGCAAAAATCCCGACACTCGAGCGCTTTCGGCCATTTTTCCGAGTTTTCCTAAGTCGAAATCAAATTGTAATGGCATAGGAAGAAAGGCGACGTCGAGACGAGTCTAGCGAGACGTCGAGCGCCGCCGGGAGACGCCGCACGCGCCCACACGCGCGGTCGGAAGGCGCTGCGCGTGGGCGCGACGTGCCCGGAAGCGCTGGATCGCCAAGCGCGTGCGGCGCACGCGCCGGTTGGCAAACCGGCGTGTGCACGCCGCCGGCAGGCGAACCGGCACGCGCCGGTCCGCAGACCGACGCGTGCTGACATCACGCGATGACGTCATCGTGACGTCATCCAACGGTCGGTAACCGCTCGGATGACGTCACCGATGACGTCATCACCGACGACGTTTCGCCGGGCGGTCACCGGCCGGCGACCTGACCCGACTCGCAGACGCAGACGCAGCGCGCCGACACGTCTTGGGATGACGCGTTGCGTGACGTCATCCCCCGCACGCGGGAGACACATGCGATCGGTCCGCGCGAGCGGTCCGACCGGTCTGTCCGGTCCAACCGGTCGGACGACTGTTGACCTTGACCACCGTTGACCGTTGACCGACAACCATTGACCGACGACCGTTGACTTTGACCGTTGACCAAAAAAAAAGAGGAAAATAATGTGTTTCTTTTTCGATTAAGTCTATGTGGATTATAATGTGATCCCTTATTTGTTCTGCATTTGTTGCAGGAACAATGCCTCCCCTGAGGTTGCGCAGACCTATTCGCGCAGTTATCGATGAACAAAAGGAAATGCTGTCTAAGTTGATAGCTAAGCTGATTGATCATCGATGGGAGAGTGGTGACTTAATTGATCATGTCCTTGAAGTCAACGGGAAAATTCAACATATCATATGGAATGGTCGTCCTATGTCACAGTCAGAGATGGTGCGATTTTTCATAAACACTCTTCTACCTGAATGGCAAGATGTGTTGAATCGCATATGGGATGTCAACGGAGCTGCTTCCTATAAGAAAATTGTGATGGATTTTGTAAATGAATATTACTGCATTGTTTCAAGGGAAAATATCAAGAAATTGAACAAAAGAGAATATTTCTCAGTTCGTGTGCTGACTTGGTATTAGTTATATTGGCTGATATATATTAAGTGTGCTTTGTGGACAACTTAATGTAATGCTTACTACCTGATTGTTGTTGATGTAGCAACTTATATGTTATTGGTAATAGTTGAAAGCATTATTGTTTTATTGTATGTCAATTATATGTTGCTTTGTTATTATTCTTTGGTTCTTTGTGGGTAATTAGTCGTGGGTAGTTTTAGAAGTTTTTGTAGCTTCATAGAATTGATTTTGCATATGGCAATCATATTAATGATAGTTTTAAGTTAGGATTTTTGGAGGATGATTGGAAACGTAATGACCTTTTGATTCTGAAACCTTACTTGAAATTATTCATTAATATGATGGGTCTATGTAAATAGGGATGCATAAATGATAGGCATTAATAATTCGTGTATATTTGTCCGATTTGTTCAGATCAATGGCTTCAGCCACAAAGAGCATAGTTGCCGAGCTGAACAAAGGTGAAAAGCTCAATGGAGACAACTATGAAATTTGGCAAATGAAAATCCAGTATGTCTTTGGAAGAGCAAGAAGCACTTGAGGCTCTTGTCATGACCATGGTAGAACCGAAGAGGGAACCATTGCACAAAGACAAAAGAGACAAAGAAGCTTTTTCTGCGTGGAAAAGAATGAACTCTCTAGCTCGCATCACGTTCTTTGAGCAGCATGGAAAATGACGTCATGCGAGGGTTTCGGCGTTTTGACAATGCCAAGGAAATGTGGGAGGCATTGGCAGCTAGATTTGGTCATACTTCGGTGACTAGGCGAGGCAGCTCACTATCGGGTTTGACTCTTATAAGAAGCCTCATGGTCGATCATGAAGTAACATCTTAGAAAGATGTCAAACATGATAATCGAAGCGAGAGATGCTGGCCATGTCCTCACAAATGAGCAGCAAGTGCAAGCAGTGATTCGTTCCTTGCCTCAGAGTTAGGAGCATATGAAGGTGCACCTGACTCATAATGAAAATATCAAAACCTTTGAGGATGCAATGCATCATCTTGAGCTGGAAGAGGACCGCTTGTTGGCGACTAAGCCGGATGCTGAACTCTATCATGCTAGTTCTAGCTCACATGGAGCTTCGAGCTCCAAACGCAAGCGCCCTAACTAGTTTGATAAGGGGAAAGGCAAGGAAGAAGTAGGTCCTTCAAGGAAGAAACCCAAATTTAACCAACATGGTAGAGGGAATCGTCCTCGCATGAAAAAGCTTGCAATGGTGAAATGCTACAACTGTGACAAGAAGGGTCACTATGCTCGCGACTGTCGTGAGCCAAAGAAGGTATGCATCCCTTGTACTTTTCAGAACTTTGCTTATGTGTCGAGTTCTGTGTTCTTAACTGAGTCTAATCCTTTGTGGACTGTGGATTCAGGAGCAACGGACCATGTAGCGAAGGATAGAGGATCCTTCATGGAATTCCGACGATACCAACTGGAACTAAGTGGATCTATGTGGGATATAACTTTAGATATGAAGTTAAAGGGATTGGCACCTGCCAATTAAACATGTGTGGTGGATGCACCTTGTTCCTACATGATGTTCCATATGCTCCAGAGATTCGTCGAAATTTAATGTCTGTTTTTTTGGTGTTGGTTAAGCTTGGTTTTAGTGTGAACTTCCATAATAGAGGTGTGGATTTGTATTTGCATACAAACTACTATGGTTGTGGTTACTTTCTGGATGGTTTTATTGTAGTAAATGTTGACTATGGTGATGTCAATATTTGTTATTCCCTTTTCACATCTTCTACTTCATATGATAATGATGTGAGTGTGTGGCATGCTAGACTTAGTCATATGGGCCAACAACGCATGAATAGACTAGCTAAAGAGGACTTGTTGGGCAATATTGAAAAGGTCGATTTGTCCATATGTGAGCATTGCCTAGTAGGGAAAACGACAAGGAAACCATTTGGAAAAGGTAAAAGATCTGAATTTCCTCTGCATTTAATCCATTCTGATGTCTGTGGTTCAATGAATGTGAGAGGAAGGTAAAGGACTGTTTATTTCATCACTTTTATAGATGATGATACTCGATTCGGATATGTCTATTTGATTTCTCATAAATCCGAAGCATTAAATTGTTTCAAAAGGTTTATGAATCAATTAGACAAGAAAATAAAAGCATTGAGATCCGATCGAGGTCGAGAATATTTATCTGATGAGTTCAGAAAATTATGTGATGAAAAAGGAATAGAAAGACAGTTGTCTATTCCATATACTCCTCGACAAAATGGTGTTGCGAAGAGAAGAAACAGAACCCTACTGGAAATGGTTAGGTCCATGATGGCGCATGCTAACTTACCTATTACTTTTTGGAGTGATTCGTTCTTAACTGTTGCCTATATACTTAACCGGGTGCCTTCCAAATCAGTTATTTCCACTCCATATGAGTTATGGACAAGTAGAAAACCGGACTTAAATTTACTTAAGCCATGGGGTTGTGCTGCCTATACTCATGAATCCTCTCACAAGTTTGGGAAATTGGGTCCCAAAGAAAAGAAGAGTATTTTAATGAGATACTCCGAACACTCGAAAGGGTATGTGTTCATAGGTGAGCAGGATAGTGGGAGTATAACTAAATTTGAATCACGGGATATCACATTTTTAGTGGATGAATTTCCTAAGAAGGGCGAAATATGGGAAGATTACTTCCTATTTGAAACCTTGGATCAAGATAATGATGTCAGTGGAGTTCGTCCAAGTGGGAGTAATATAAGATGTGATGAATTGAATTCAACTCATTCTCAATTGCAACCACCTGATGTGACGACATCATCATTACCTAATCCAAGTGGGAGCATGATGGGGAATGATGTGCTAAGTGTACAATCTCCCATACGATGAACAAGTCGCCAAAGGATTCCCCGTCGACGTTTTGACATTGAAGGAGAAACTTTTATGGTTGCTCCACAAGATGAGGATGAGCCAAGAAATATTAATGAGGCTCTGAATTGCCCTAGTAAGGAAAAATGGATTCATGCAATGGAAAAGGAAATGGAGTCAATGAAATCAAATCAAGTCTGGGAACTGGTTGATCTTCCAAAAGGACGCAGAGCTATTGGGAACAAGTTGGTTCTCAAAATAAAGCGAAAAGCTGATGGCTCGATAGAAAGGCATAAGGCTCGCCTTGTGGCGAATGGGGTATAATCAACAGGAAGGAATTGATTATGAAGATACGTTTTCTCTTGTAGTGAGATTTACCTCGATTCGCATTATTCTGGCAATAGTGGCTAGTCTGGATCTTGAGTTGCATCAAATGAATGTAAAGACTGCTTTCCTCAATGGAGAATTAGATGAAGGAACATATATGGAACAACATGCTGGTTTCATAGTGAAAGGCCAAGAAGGAAAGGTATGTCGACTTTGGGGGTCGATATATGGCCTTAAGCAGTCGTCAAGGAAATGGTATATGCGTTTTCATAATGCCATAATGGCATATGATTTTATAATGATAGATGATGATCATTGTGCATATATCAAAAGATCCAAGGATCAATTTGTGATCATATCATTATATGTTGATGATATACTAATTGCTAGAAGTAATATGGAGTTGGTTAATACTGTCAAGAGATGGTCGTCTTCTAACTTTGAGATGAAGGATATGAATGAGGCTGCATACATTCTTGGAGTTAAGATTTCGAGAGATCGTTGTCTCTTTCACAAGAAACCTATATAAATAAGGTTCTTGAACGATTTCGTATGCAAGACTGTAAACCCATAGACACTCCTATTGCAAAAGGTGAAGAATTGAGCCACAAACTATGTCCAAGGACTCCACAAGAGAAGGAACAAATGAAACATGTTCCTTATGCTAGTGCTGTTAGAAGCTTGATGTACATTATGATGTGTACAAGACCTGACATATGTTTTGCAGTTGGAATGGTGAGCAGATACCAATCCAATCCAGGTCAAGCACATTGGAAAGCCGTTAAAAGAATATTGAGGTATCTAAAGGGGACTGCTGATTATACGCTGAGTTATTAATGAAAGGATCTGCAACTCAAAGGCTATTGTGATACTGATTGGGGAGGAGATTTAGATGAAAGAAAATCTACCTCTTGGTTTGTTTTCTTACCGAATAATGGCACCATATGTTGGAGCAGTAAGAAACAAAAGTGTATAGCCTTGTCCACGATGAAAGTTGAGTTCGTGGTATTATCAGCAGCAGTATAAGAAGATGTTTGGCTTAAGAGATTTTTTGGATCATTTAGGTGTTATTGGAAGTGCTGCATATTCATTATTGGTTAATTGTGATAGCCAAGCAGCAAAAGTGTACACCAAAGATCCAAAATATCATGGCAAGACCGAACATATAGATACCAAGTATAATCTTGTCAAGGATATGGTTGCACGAAAAGATGTGAACTTAGAGTACATACTACGCATGGAATGGTAGCAGATCCTATGACAAAGCCAATACCTAGAGATGTGTTTTGTGGCCATATGAAATCTCTAGGATTGCGTAGAGACTGATGTACTGAATATTGTATTTTCCCTAAGTGTTCACATTTGATGAATTTGTGTTTTCATCATTAATGCCTATGAATCTTTATATGATCTTTATGCATCTTAATGCTTAGTGCATTATTTTAAGTTGAGAAATATATCGGACAGATATAAGATTAGCCCACTCACACGGGTAATCGCCTCTATTTACTGTGTGATAAATAGAGATGAGACTGTTTTTAAGCTTATTATCTAGGTGATAATCGAGAGCTCAAACTTAAAATACGTATGTCGCCTTAACTGAGTGTTAAGATGAGGACATAATACTAAAGATGTCCGAAAGTAAAATAACCCACATATTTTACTTTATCTGTCTATGATGCCAGATGTGAGTTCTGATGAATTTTTTGATTGAGTAGATACGTGAACTCAAGTTAGACATTAGGTATGTCTAAACTATCATCTGTACGGTATTGAAAAGTGTAGACATACGCTTCATGGGAAAGGAGTTAATACCGTAATACGTATTTCATACTACGTATGCATGAGACGACCAATAAGAGTGGCAAAAAGTTTGATCTCAACTTTTATGACGTGTGAGACTCTTGAGGAAAAGAGTTCCTCAATTTTTAGTCCCCTCAGGACTCTTACTTATGCTCAAGATTTCTATTTAGTTTTTGCTATCTTAGGGTGTTGCCAATGGTCATGAGATGATTCGATCTAATGGGGCATTTCTAGAAAAGCAAGCTGGACTGAAATTGAGAGTACGAAGGAAAGAGGAAGATCGATTTTGGAGAATCACATTATAGTTTTGTGTTCACCGGTCGACCAATTACTGTCTTTGTGATAATTATAATTGTCTTTGTGATAATTATAATTGTGAATACAATATATATATCATTGTTTAAAAGAGATCAAGAGAGATGTAAAATGTGATCGATCGATCTAGGGTACTGCATACTAAATCTACTCAGGATGTGATGCCCATTGTGAGCTGATATATATTCCTAACAGATGTATGGCAACGAGCTCTCAAAATATGCTGGTCGCACGTATTATTCACCAGTATGAATGTTGAAAAGAGGAAAAGAGGATTCGGTTCGGCCCATCATGTTAAGTGAGAGTCTATTATGGATTATTCTCTGATGGGGCTGAGTAGGGCCTGTCCGCCCATGTTGGTTTTGGACCACCATGTGCGAGTGGGAGATGATGGATTTATGAGATAGGCTTAAGGCCCATCCGCTCAAGTTGGGCCTAAAAAGGCCCGGCCCACGGGAATAGGGCCCGTGGATGGGGGAAGGTATAAAAGGGAGGAGAGAGAGAGAGAGAAGACACCTTTTGGCATAAACGCACGTACGTTTCCTCTTCCTCTCTCCCTCCAAAAAGTAAGACAAACGCTTAAGGCGTCCCGTCTTCCCTTCAAAGCCAATCGACATCATCGGATCTAATTGGATCAGAATTTCTTCCTCAGTCTTCAGCATTGGTGTTTAATCTGTGGCTAACAAGGTACGCTCGAATCCGTGGTGTGCTTTACGATCGTTGATACGTGTATTTCCTGGGCTTCGTCTTCCGCATTGATTTAGGGGTTTGATTTAGTGTCGAATCCAGTTTTCGGGGATCAGTCATTCCCAACACTGGTGAACACTCCAGTTGTTGTCATGGATTCGACAAACAGAGTGTTTAAGAAATATCTAGATCAGTTTGTGATCGTGTTTATTGATGACATCTTAGTCTATTCGAAAAGTGATGAAGAGCATGAGAATCATTTGAGAATAGTACTCCAAACCTTAAGAACTCATCAGCTATATGCTAAGTTTAGCAAATGCGAGTTTTGGCTTACTCGTGTTGCGTTCTTAGGTCATGTGATTTCCGGGGAAGGAATCTCCGTCAATCCAAGCAAGATAAAAGCCGTGATCAAGCGGCCGAGACCAACAACGGTGATAGAGATCAGAAGTTTTCTGGGGTTAGCAAGTTATTACAAACGGTTTGTGGAAAGTTTCTCATCGTTAGCCCTGCCTTTGACAAAGCTCCTTAAGAAAGAAGAGAAATTTGTATGGTCAGATAATTGCGAGCGTAGTTTCCAAGAGCTGAAGAAAAAGCTGACTACCGCACCTCTGCTGATGATTCCATCTGGTCCTGGAGGATTCGAGATCTATAATGATGTGTCATTCAGGGGATTGGGTTGCATGCTGATGCAACATGGTAGAGTTGTTGCGTACGCTTCCCGACAGTTGAGACCTCATGAATTGAATTATCCGACGCATGACTTAGAACTTGTAGCCATAATATTTGCGTTGAAAATTTGAAGGCATTACTTGTGCGGAGAAAAGTTTCAGATTTTCACAAACCATCAGAGTCTCAAGTATTTGTTCTCTTAGAAGGAGTTGAACATGAGACAGCGCCGATAGATAGAATTGCCGAAGGATTACGACTGTGATATTCTATATCACCCAAGAAAGGTGAACAAGATTGTCGATGCATTGAGTCGGAAGTCTTCAATAGCGCAAAATCTTGGTTAAGGAGTAGAACTTGATCGAGAGAGCTCAGGATTTGGAATTCAAATTTGAGGTAGGCCACCTTTCAATTTTTATGGCCACCCTCAGAATTGAGCCGGATCTCCAGGTCAGAATCAAGCAACTCCAACCGACAGATCTAGATGTACAGAGAATTCTTCAAGAGGATACCAATAAAAGAAATGCTAATTTTCAAGTTTATGATGATAGGGTATTGAGACTCTATGGACATTTGGTTGTACCTGACGATGTAGAACTTAGAGAAGAAATTTTATCTGAAGCACATCGTAGAAGTTATAGTATTCATCCTGGAAGCACTAAGATGTATCAGAATTTGCGTCAACACTACTAGTGGTCAGGTATGAAGGCAGACATTGCCAAGCATGTCGCCAAGTGTTTAACTTGTCAGCAAATAAAGGCCTAGCATTGCAAGCCGGGAGGACTTCTGCAACCTCTCGCAATCCCAAAATGGAAATGGGAGCATATTACGATGGATTTCATGACTGGACTACCAATGAGTCAAAGAGGAAATTATTCAATTTGGGTAGTGGTCGACAGGCTGACAAAGTCGGCTCATTTCATTGCAGTTCGAAATGACTTGAGTATGGATAGACACGCAGACTTGTATGTGCGTCAGGTGGTTCGTATGCATGGAGTGCTGGTTATGATAACATCTGATAGAGACCCGAGATTTACTGCTACTTTTTGGAAGAGCTTGCAATGTGCTTTAGGTAGAATTAGGCCTAAAGGGCTAAAATGGTCACTTATCGTATTCAAATTAACCTTGAATTGAAGCGCTTGAGCTTAGGTCAAAAATGGATCTAAGCGTAATATTAAAACTGGATCTAGATTCATGAAATTAAACCATAACCATGAATGTATCAATTCGAATTTTGTTGATTGAAGTTTAATTACTTGATTTTCTAATGCCTAGGAGTATAAAATTCTTCTAATTGCTTGATGTTTTGGTGTGAATTTCACAAAATCGAATTTTGTGAAATTTTCAACAAAAAAGTCAAATTAACATTAAAAGAAATGTATTTGTGCATTTTTTATTTTTGTATTTCTTTATTATTATTTTTTTTATTGTTATTATTATTATTATTATTGTTATTATTATTGTTATTGTTATTATTTATTATTATTATTATTATTATTATTATTATTATTATTATTATTATTATTATTATTATTATTATTATTATTATTATTATTATTATTATTATTATTATTGTTATTATTATTATTATTGTTATTATTATTATTATTATTATTATTATTATTTTGGTCAAAAGTTTGGCAAAAAATCAACTATTTAGTTGATCTTTCCTAAAAGATTGATTTTTCGATCAATTCTTTGGATTTTCGTGAAATTGATTTGACAAAAGTAAAATTAAAGCTAAATGGAATTTTTTGGGTAAAAAGTTAATTTTTGACCCGGGGTTGACTTTTAATCAAAGGGTTAACCGAAAAGTTAACCCGAAAATCAACCTTTTGACTTTTTAGGTTTTATTGAAAATGAACTAGAAATTATTTAAAAACAACAACGCAAAAGAAAGAAAAGAGAAACGACACTTTTTGGCCGAGAGATGAGTTTTGTTGTGATAAAAAAACCCAAACCTTGATTTTTACTTTTAATAACACGTCGACTAAAAATCAAGTATCAACAATATTTAGCTCTAATGTTAGCAATGCACTGTTGTGAAATTCAGTCTCTAAGAGACCCAAATAAGCATGCAAATGATAAGGTCCCAATCCTATAATTGATGCGTGATGGGATGAGTGATTCTAGAACGGATTTTTGAGAGGGGATTTTTGTGGTTAAGTATATGGAGTAGTGTATACGAGGAATAAAGGAAAAGAAATAAGAAAAGATAAAACGATCTCATCCCAAGGTATAAAGGCCTCGCCACCAACCGAGGATGAGGATCGAGATTTACGAAGCTCACCACCAAGGCCTAAAGCTTCCACCAGCCAAGGATAAAGGGCTTCTTGGCTCACCACAAGGAGTGATCTACGCTCCAAGGATAAAGAAACCAAAAGGAGTTATCCACTCTCCAAAGGAGTTCACTCAAGTAGAGGAAATCTCACCATTCTCATTCATGAAATTCGTATGTCCCATACATTGGATAGTTTTCTTTATTTATAAGAGGATTTTAGCCTTAAGAAATATTAAAAACAAACTTTAATGACCTAGGAACTGAAACGTTCGACTCTTGAGTTATAAAAATAAAAACAGCTAGGAACTTAATAAAAAGTCTTTACTATCACGGGAACTAAATGCCCTTTAATCTTCGGCTTTCCACATTCTCGAACCGTTAGCTTTCCGTGTTCTTGAACCTTTGGCTTTCCATATTCTTGAACCGCTTTCGTGAACCTCTAGCCTTCTCAAAATTCGAGCTCCTCCCTTGACCAGAAAATAATCCTTCTGAAACTTCATCAATTGGTCATACAAGATATCTAAAATGGCCTCCCATTGATACCTATCGATATACCACAAAGTACCGATAAGTAATTAACATTATTCATTCAAAATAATCCATCGAATCACATAATGCCCAACTTCTTTATTGGCTTGGATAAGCATCGATGGTTCTGAGTTGGTCCATGGAGTTACGTTGGATGCTCTCGCATCAATAATGATAGATGAGTGTGTGTCTAATTTCGAGCACTTAAGGATAGGCATAAATCTAACAAAAAAATGTACCATATAGAATGAAGGATGATGAACATTTCTCATAGAGAACTCAAAAGCTAATTGCAATCACATGGGTGATGACAAAAATGGTAAAACAGATGCATGTTCTTAACCTTCCTAACTGCAGCAACACCCATGCACATTTATGCATGCAATTGACATACTGAATGACATCAAAATCATGCAAATCTTACATCAATAGAAAAAAAATGACATGAATTCCATTCTTCAAGAATACCATAAGGTCAAACAAATTCAATTTCATACTTAAATCTGCCTAAGTTTACCTTGGATGAGTGTAGGGGCAAGCAAACGTATGTTCAGATCTAAAGAGGTTATGACCTACTAAAACGTATCCAAAAATTCCAAAAATAAAAAATAAAAATACCAGGATACTCACAAGACAATGAAGAACAAGTTTCATGAAGACAATTTCATCAAAAAGTTATCCTAAAAACTAGAGCAAAAATTACAATGTGCTAAGGCAGACTAAGGTAAAAAAATTGAAGAACACCAAGAATCTACAGAAATCAAGTAGATTGTCACTTTTTTTGCAGGCAAATGTCAGCCGTTTGGGTTGTACGATCTATTGATTCGAAGCTCTTGGAGTCTATTTTTCTATGTCTAGAAGAGCTCGAATCAAAATAAGGTCATCTAAGGCCTCGCTTTATGTCAAACATCAAATCAGTTCCAGAGTTATATCTTCTATGGACAACTAAGTCAATGTGTCACCAACTTTTTCTCCAAAGTAAATCTTTTGGCCATCATTACAAAATCTTCAAGTGGACACCTAAACTAATGAATCATCATTCTCATTAAATGCTTAGATTTGGTTAATCATGAGCCTTGGATATTTAGCACGTGCCTAAATTAAAGAACTTACTTTCTAAGTTTTGGCTTTCTAGAATATTCCACCAAGTTCTCTTCTAATTGGTCCACTTAAGTCCTTGAGTCCTTTGCTTCTTCCATAAGGAAAATCTTGACCCATCATTACTAAATCTTCAAGGGACACTTAAGTGGGGTGACTCATCCTTGCATTTAATGAGGTATTCCAAAATCTTCTATTGTGTCTTCTCTTGATTAGTCCATTACTTACTTCCCAAGGCGGATTTTTGATAATCATTACCAAACTATCTATCCAAAGTAGTGAGTCATCCTTCTTAAAAAAGAACCTAGGATATTCTAGAAAGTTCTATTTTGTCCATTTCCAAAGAATATGACAATCATGAAAAATAGGCCAGTTGAAGTGCAACCGGAATCGAGCAAGAGCATTTTGCGTACCTGAGGTTCATGGCAAAGCCACTCTTTGTAAGGTTGTAGGCAAAATTGCCTACTTTGGCTAAATCAATGACCTAGGGCGTGGGCTTAATGGCTAGCCCTTGTTGACATTCAATTATTAGTCGACGTGTTATTAAAAAGTAAAAATTTGAGATTTTGGTTTCTAATTGCGATGAAGTCCCATTTCTTGGCCAAAAAGTGTCGTTTTTCATTTCTTTCTTTTGCGTTGTCGTATTTAAGAAATTTCTAATTTATTTTAAATAAAAACCCGAAAAGTCAAATGGTTAACTTTCAGGTTGACTTTTTAGTCAACCCATTGCTAAAAGTCAACCCCGGAGTTAAAAATGGATTTTTGTCCAAAAAATGCCATTTAGCCTTAATTTCACTTTTGTTAAATCAATTTCTCAAAAATTCAAAGATTTCACCAAAAAATCAATTTTTTTAGGAAATGTCAACTAAATGGTTGATTTTTTGTTAAACTTTTGACAAAAAATGGAAAAAAATGTACAAATACATTTCTTTTAATGCCAATTTGACTTTTGTGTCGAGAATTTCACAAAAATTGATTAAAAACATTGCTTTTCGAATTTTTCGATTTTAGGTTCTAAATCGACCAAAAATAAAATTACTCTTATTCTAATCATAATTAGGTATAGTTCATTCTTTGATATTTGGTTAAGGGATTATCTAAAATCTGTTTGCGCATAAAATTTCACGATTTACCGAGTCAAAATGTGAATTGTCATTTTAATTTATAATTAGGGGATCAAAATCGATCATTCATAACTTGCAAACGGATGATTGTTTCTCACTTATTTCCTTAAGATATATCCAAATTCAAAATCAATTTTAAGAAATTCATACCAAAACTTATTAATTTGAATAATTTTATCCTCCCGAACATAAGAAAATCAAGCAATTTAGCTTCAATCATCAAAATTCAAATTGACCCATTCATGGTTATAGTTTAATTTCATATCCATTTTTGACATAAGCTCAAGTGCTTCAATTCAAGGTCAATTTGAGTGCAATAAGTGATTTTATACATGGGTAGTTCATCAGATAGGGCAATTGTGACACTAATTGAATTCAATTTTAGTTAATTTACAATTTTGCCAATTGAATTACAAATTTTATCATTTTAGTGCTTTAGGCACAATTTAAAACACCCATGGTTTTGACCTATTGTTTTTCATGATAAACATTCAATTAGGTCAATAGAAGACCCCTAGATCACGTTAATAAGGTTTGATTAGTTTAATTGGCCAATTTATTCTAAAAAATGACAAAATTCCTTTTCAGTTTGGTCATTTAGGGACCAAATTCCATAAATTTTAGACCCACGAGGGTCCCAAATGGACAAAAAAATCGGAATCGGATCAAACCGATCAAAAACTGACAAAATCGGATTAACCAGTCTGACTGGTCTAACCGGCCGCCTACAGGGCTGGTCGGTTTAACCCCTTACTGGCCAGTTCTTGACCTCTGGCGACCAATTCTAGAATCCTCTTAATGTCGATTTCACTTCTACACCTTCAAATTTTCAAAATTTTACAAATTGACCCTCGAATTTCATCAAATTGCAAATTAACCAATAATTGGATATTTTGATGCAATTCTCAATTTTTGCTCGGGTTTTTACAAATCAAACCCACTATACCAATTACCTAACACCTCAATTTTTGCTCAGGTTTTGACCGTTAGATTGAAATTTCGACCATTGGACAAATCAACGACCGAAATTGCTTAATTTGGGGAATATATAAGGCAAGTTTTTCCTCCATTTTAGGGGGCATCATTCTGCACTAATTTTTCTCTCTCCTCAGTCTCTCCCTCTCTCTCTTCTCTTTATTTTGGCGCATATATATATCTCTCTCTCTCTCTCTCTCTCTCTCTATTCGTCAGTTCGACAGGATTATTTTCTTTAAAGCCGTTGCCGTCGAATCTAGCCCTCACTAGCAGTGTTCCTGCTTCGATCTTCATCCCTTACTTCTCTTCATTGCGGCCACTAGCTCAAGTCATCCCCTAAGTGATTAGAGGCTCCCGTCCAGCCACCGATTCAATAGGAGCTCAAAAACCAAGGATCAAGTCGATTCGAATTTCAATTGGCTTGATTGTCGATCCGGTGGCTGAGATCAACGAAGCAGATCTCACTCATCTATCCTCATGCTTGTCAGTCATTGGATTGTGGTCTAGTCCTCATCCATTGGTCATCGGAAAAGCACCAGTGATCCGATCTACTCCGACAGTGTCCAAACTGGTCTAGTTTTGGACCGGTTCTATTCTTCTCCACTGTAAGCGGTTCAACCACCTTTCAAAGTTGTTCCTTGTTGTCCGAATCTATTCCTTGGCGGTTTATGGAGGTTTGATCAAAGTTTTCACAAAAACTTTGATCGATTTGATCAATATCAAATAAATCGCGATAAAAAGGTAATTTCTTGGTCTCGAACCTCATGAAGCAAGGCCGGATTAGCCGACCGGAGCTAGGGTTCAATTTCAAGTAAATACGTGATGATTAGATGTTAGATGATAGATTTGGATGATGATTTACTGCAACTGATTGCTTTTGAATGATAAACTTGAATGATTGTGTTCAATTTTGCTTGAATTTGCAATTTTGTAACCATAGGATTGATCTACTGTTTTAGCCAAAACGAGATCTGAAACGACTTCATTTCCACTTAAGTCCTGTAAGGTTTAGATCATGCACGTCACAAGCTTTGAATTGATAGGTCGTACGCCCCAATCAAGTGTCGTTTGACCCTCAAAAAATGCCTCCGAAGATAAGCGATTCTACAGTAGTTTAAGAGGATTTTCGGTTATGTTCTTGTTCCGAAATAAGATTTTTTTTTTTTTTTTTTGTAGCCTCTTGTGATGATTTCTGGACAATTTTTCCTTCACAAGTTTTGTTCCAAATCGTCTTGTGAATGTTCTGTAATTTTTTTCATGGTTTTTGGATGTGTCTACCTAAGTCAAATCTACTCAAATCTTAGGTCGGTCTATTCCATATTGATCTCTAATTTTGTTAAATTTTTACTGATTTCTGTGTTGAGTTTTAGAGGAACTTTCCTAAGTTTGATATGTTTAACTAGGTCAACATATCTACTCAGATCTTAGGTCGGCCTATTTTCTCATAATTGTGTGAAGAATATTTTCTAAGTTTTTTGGAATTTTTTGATATGTTTTTTTTTTTTTTTTTTTTTTTTTTTTTTTTTTTTTTTTTTTTTTTGACGAGAAACAAAGCTGATATTATTAGATAGTAGGCAAAGGTAATACAGCAAGAGCATCAGTACATAGAAGATCCAAAAGAGCAGAGGGGGGCCTAGACACCCAGTTGTTAGGAAGAAAATCAAAACGCCGAGCTTTTGCAACCCAGTCAGCAACCCGATTAGAACTCCTACTACAGTGTGCCAAAGAGAGACCCGAAATAGACTCCAATTTGTGCTTGGCCCGGTCCACGAGTGATTGCACTAACCAATTTAAAGTAGAAGAGGACAGTACACTGTCCACAAGCAGCCGACAATTAGATAAAAGAAGAAATTCTTTTTCCGGGGAATTTGGGATTAGGGTAGAAGAGATAAAATCTAGGGTTTCAACCAAAGCGACGGCCTCTGCTTGCTCAGCCGAACTTACCTCAATATGCTTTGCAAATCCATCTCGAATCCTCCCAAGAGAATCTCTGCAGACACAAGCAATAGCAGCCCGAGGTCTTGATCTTGGATGTTGAGGGCCAAAAGGAGCAGAATTTTTTGATATGTTTAACTAGGTCAAAATCGCTTAGATCCGAATATAGAAAAGTTTGCCCTACATTGATCCGAATTCTGTTTTGATGAAATTGAGTCCACAAATGCATTTATTTGATCTCAAGTCTTTCATGAAAGTTGAAATACATGATGTATATATTCAATCGATGCATGCTTTGCAAAGTCTTGACATTAGCAAGTGAGTCAATTTCATGAGTTAAGGTTAAAATGTGCTATAGCAATACATAGTCTAGATGTGCATATTTGTTTTGTCATTTTTGATGTGATTCATGCAATCACAATTAGGTTTCAAACCTTTAATGAGAAACTTTTATCATTGCATATTCTATATGTAAGATTTTTCGTAGGATTTTTGCACAGCTTGAGATGGCTGAAATCATGCCCGTTTTATGAAGTTAATGCTGAAATGAAATCTTACCGTATATGTATCTTCCCATGCTTGTTTGAGATATTTAGAGACTAAATTTTGCAATAATGTCTTCTTGACGCTTAAACTACATGTTACAAGGTTTGAGTACATCTTCACATCATTGCATTTGAGTGTCATTTTGCATGTTAAATGTGTGCCATAAAAGCGTATGTTCACCTAGAAACTCTCAAACATTTCATCATGAATCTTGAGTCATCTCATATTGTCATCAAATTGTATGACATGTTTTCATGCCAATTTAGGGTTAGATGATCACCCTAGTTGTTTGTTGCAAGCGAATTTTTCATGCCATTTGTGCATTACTTAAATAGTTTTGAGATTTATTAATCAACGTTTGAGTTCCGGTTTTTAGTTATGGACATGTGCACTTTTAGCGATCTTGATCGTAGAGCGCCTAATTGACCTAGTTTGGACTCAAGCCCTTCTAGGAAGTAAAAATGCACACTTTGAGGTCTTCAATGTCACTCATTTCATTTAGATCGCTCATCGTTTGGACCACTTTCCATTCTTTCTAAAACTACATCAACATCTAAACATGAGATCATATTCGGACCCCTATTCTTACCCCTGTTTAGACAGACCTTCGATATTTTTATTTAATTTTTTATATTAGGATTCCATACTTAGTCTCTCAACAAAATTTTTTTGTCAACATGTTGGTTATGTTGTGTGAAAATTTGGTGATTTTTAGACTTGTTTTGATAGGACAAATTCTTGTGATGTTGGCTAAGTGTCATGCTATTTTAACAACTTTCTGACATGTTGCTTGTTGTATGATTTTTTGTTAAATCATGTGTAGCTCATTTAAGAAAAATTTATTCACGAAAGTTTTTCATTATTATGTCCTACATATTAGCAAATTTTGTCATAACTAGATTGTTGATGGACATTATTCAATTTTGCTGCAACATCCTATTTCGTCAGAAATTTTCCTGATGTGAACCTTCAATTGTGTTTAAACAATCATACATTTTAGGTTAGTTTGTGCATGAAATTAGGCCATGTCATTTTCATGGAAGTTGTTCCAAATGCTTCGACCTTTGTTCTTAAACAATTGGCCTTTTCCAAATTAAATCTTTCAAAAATACTTTGGTAATTGAATGCCCTTGGTAATAAGTGACCTATTGTCAGTTCACTTTCTTACTTGATTAGTTGAGAAATAAGGTCCAAAAGACCTGTATGCATGTTTAATTTCTGCAATGCATGTAACTTTTAGATGAATGGTAGGGTCGATGCATAATATATAGGGAAAATTTCTGGGATCACATAAATCGTTCAGTTAGAAGACTTATAAATGTTATTGGCCATGCGAGAACACAATTGGCCAATAACGGTTATAAGCCACAAAAATGGATTGGGTAGGCGTCTTGGTGGGACCCACACATGAAAGACAAATGCCAACCCCGATGCCCCAAAATCTAATTTTTGTATTGAACTTTCTTTAAATGATTCATTTTGACATGATATTGTGTTTTTGATTGTTTTGATATGTATGCTTGTTTATTTCCATCATATGTACCAAGTTATAGATTTCTTAGATTAGGTTTAGATTATGACCCCAAAGATGGAGAAAGCACAAAGATGGTGGAGGTCGATGTCCATTCCGACCATTATTTTGTACTATTCATTTCCTAGACTTATGTTTGGGGTTCCTTTTGTTGTATAAAACCCGACGAGTTGTGGGTCCTCTCTTCCTCTTTTTTCTTTTTTTTTTTCAATTGTGTTTCTCTTTTATATTTTCTAGAATTACATTATAGATTTACAACTTTCCTTGATTGTTACTTACTGCTTCCTAATTTTCAATTTAACTAGGTGTTTCATTTTCATTTTCTTTAGAAATAGATTAGCATGAAAATGACCAACCACACATGACCACTTAGTTTGGGACTAACGATCCCGAAAATGTAAGAAGGAACACATGGACATGTTAGGAAAACACATCATACTGTTTAGGTACTGAAATGGCACTAATAGAAATATTAGCGTAACCTAAATCTCCCAACCTAAATATTTAGTTACGTAAGAACGAGGGAACACTCTCGACGGGTGTCAATGGGTCGGGTCAGGTTGAGTTTTGATGTTTCTCGACCCGACCCAAATCATAAGGGTCACATACTATGACTCAACCTGAAACACATTAGACCCGCATCGAAAATTCGGGTCAGGTCAGGTCGGGTTGGGTTTTTGGGTTTTCCTCTTCTTCTTTTTTTCCACCTCCCTTTTCTTTGAGGTTTGGGTTGGGGGGCACCATTTTCGATTAATAACCTTTGCTACCACCCACATGCATGTTATGACCCTTTTAACATCATTATTTTTACTTCTCTATGGCACATGATTAATTGGTAAAAAAAGAAAATTTCAAATCCATGATCAAAGTCTCACATGGGAACCTTTGGACCCATTACATGATTCGGGGTTAAGCTAGATAGAGGCTCTTTAGTATATAGTAACCTAAAGTTGGTCTAACTAGTAACTATAGAGAGTTGCTTAGCTCAATAACTTCATAAGACAACCTTTCAGGCTCATCTTCGAATCACACAAGCAAGGGAACGAGAAGAAGAAGGTAATACCAATCCCTCTCCCTCTCTCTCCCCCTCTCCCTCTCCGATGACAACCCTTATTTTGTCTCTTCAACTCCCTCATTAAATCTCTCTCTCTCTCTCTCTCTCTCTCTCTCTCTCTCTCTCTCTCTCTCTCTCTCTCTCTCTCTCTCTTTTCTTCTTCTTTTTTTTCCAGTTAAGCATCATTAAATCTTGTTTGCATATCAAAAAAATGGAGATGCACTCTTAAATCTGAGCTGAAGCACTAGTGCAATGTCTTCCTACTTAATTTGTTGAATTAAGACAACACATCCAACAGTCCATAGACCTGAAGATTTCACCAGTTTTGCCTGCCAAAACACACAAGGCAAAAGAAGGGACCGGTAATTTGTAAAAGGCATTTCTATTGGGGCCAAATTTTTTTGAAAATATAAGCATTTTTAATTTGCTGCACCGATATGTATAATGCACCATGTAGACCCATCTGGTCCCTTCTACACCAATGAGAGTTAACATGTAATTGAAGCTCATCAAAATTGTATGAAAAATGGACGTCCTAATTCTAGTTACCTCTACTGGAGGTGGACTCCCAAGGATTGTAAGCTGCCTAAGCAGAAATTGAAAACGAACTTACCCATAGGTGAGCCAAAAGATATTGTTAGAAGTGCAAAAAGAGAAATAGGACTTGCACAAGTTGCATATTATAAAATACTAACCTCTAATACATCAATCATCGAGAGAAGTCAATATCGAGTTTGACTTCGTGGTCGTATTTGGCTACTCTACAATAAATTCACGACGAAAATGAGAACTAACATATGCATTAAAATAAAGAAAGGTACAATTATTCTACAATCATATTTTTTCACCCGACTCAAAGATTTCAAGGTCTTCTAAGACCTCAATCGAACATAAAAGTAGCACGGATTGTAACCAATCTTGAGCACATATAAGAGCTTTCGCCATGGTTGAGGTCAAGGAACTACGAAACACATCGAGCACACGACCTCCTGTGCTAAATGCCGCCTCTGATGCTATAGTCGAGATGGGCACATCCAAGATATCTCGAGCAACGATAGAAATTATAGGATATCTCGATGAATTTCCTTTCCACCAACTTAAGATATCAAATTTAGAGTTATAACGTTCACATGCTTCCTCCAAGTACTTGTCCAGTTCAGATTTTTCATCCAAATATTGTTGTTTGGCTTGCCATCCTTGTGCTCTTTAGCCTCAAGTTACTTTGTAAAATTTCTACCTCCTTACTTTCATAAACATGACTAATCATCCAATTCACATAGTCCCACTTATGTCGCGGGTCAAGTACGCAAGCAATGAGTAAAGTGAGATTTATGTTGTTCATGTTGCCAAAATACTTACGAAATTTCATTTTCATTCTTTGAGCCATTTCTCGCAAGCTTTGGTCCTCATTTCCATAATATCTCTCAACCATCATATAAATCTCGTACACATCCTTCACCATATTATTGCTAGTGACATAAAAAGAACCTAAAACTTTTATTGTTGTATCAAAGAACAACTTTAGAAAAGCTCTTTACCAAAAAAAAAAAAAAACTTCAGAAAAGGAAGAAAGTGATATGCATAATTCCAATCCTCACTAGTGGGCAACACTTTCCCCTTGGAAAGCTCTTGGGCATATTTGCTATTCTGAAGTTCTATATTGCTAAAAGTTGTTTCGAACTTCAAAGCTGATTCCAATATCATATATGTTGAGTTCCAACGAGTTTCCACATCTAAACATACAAGACTCTTCGACTCAATATTCTCTAACTCAACAAAACTCTTGAACTTTCTTAGCCTGCTAAGGGAAGATCTCACATAACGTGCGGTTGAATGTATTCTAGCAATTGAATTGTTTATGTCTTTTAACCCCTCTCTAACAACCAAACTTAATATATGGGTATACACCTCACATGAAGTAACTCACATCTCAATAACAAAGAATTCAAAGAGTTAAGTATCTTTTTCAAGTATAGAGCTAGCATTATCTATAGTGAAAGAAAAAACACTTTGGATCCGCTAATCAATCAAACAATTCTCAATTGTTTTTCCTATTATCTCCACATAATGACCTCAGATCTAACAAAAATTTAATATCTTCTTTTGCAATTTCCAATCGGCATCAACAAAAGAGCAGTTAGACCCATATAACTTAAGTTTTGACAAGATGTCCATGTGTCAATTGTTAGACATACTCTAGGAGATGTGTCGGAGAAATATTTCTTCAATTTACTTCTTTCCTCCATGTATAAATCATAACAATCATGCCTCAATGTGTTGCGTGATGGGATTAAGAATTTTGGTTGGATTCTATTAACAAATCAATGAAATCCCTCATGCTCTACCAACTTAAAAGGCAAGTCACTAAGAATAAACATGATTGCTAATTCTTTTTTGCCAGCATCTTGATCAAATTTCCAAGGACTTGATGAACTACCACCCCCAACAACTTGACTCAAGGCACTTTTTTGCCTTTTTCTGACGTCTGCATATGAATATTCCTTATATCTAGCTAGATGATGATGCATTGAGCTAGCCCCTTGGTGAGAGGCTCGTCCTCACTAGATTTGGCGAGGGCGAGCCTCACTAGCTCGACACAAGTCCGCCCTCGCGATGGCCTCAAGCTGGCCTTACCATAGGCTAGGCGAGGCTTGACCCTTGCCAACCCGGCATGAGGTTGCCCTCACGGAGGCCTCAAGCTGGCCTTGACCTCATCAAGGTTGAGCCTCACCCATGGTTGGTGAGGCTTGAGCCTCACTAGATCTAGTGAGGGCGAGCCTTGCCGCCTAGTGCGACACTGCCTTCATGGCCAATGGCAAGGGCTCAAGCCTCATTAGTGTCTGGCGAGGCTTGTTGGCCATCACCTCTGGTTGGTCACCGAGGTCCGGCGACCGGTTGGAGGAATGAGGAGAAAAAAAAAAAGACAAAGACAAAGACAAAGAAAATGAAAAATTCAAAAATATTAAAATATTGTTAAAAGTTGTCCACGTTAATACCAATCATGCCACGTCAACCAGCCAGCACCTAGTTAGCAAAATCCAACAAAAATTAGTTGAAAATGATTGAATTGGCATAAAGTGTAAAGGTTTAGGATTAAATTAATACCAATAAAATGTTTAGGACTAAATTGACACAAATGCAAAAGGTTTAAAACTTTTTTTAACACTTTTCCCTGAGAACCGGACAACCTGGAATTATTTTGAGCTCATTGGAATATAATCACAAAAGAGGGGAAAAACCCTAACCTGTGCTCGTCGGATGCATAAGACCAATAGGAGCCACCAATGGGGCTCAAAATGAAAAGAGTGAGCTTTTGGTCATGAAGAGGGAGGGAAGGGATGGAGCAAAGGTTGAGAAGTGAAGAGGGGTTGTGAAAAGGGATGGAGAGAGAGGGGGGGCAAAGCGGAGACATCGAATTGAAGTTGCCAATGAGGCTTTGGGAGGCGATGGCAAAGATAGAGGTGGAGGTGTGGTTGGGAGTGAAGTGCACATAAGGTTGAAGTTGAGCTTGTTGGAGGGAGGGAGTAAAAGTTATGAAACGAGAAGGGAAAGAGAGAGAGTGTAGAGATAACATAAAGAGCTAATTGAGAAATAATGGACAGAGAGAGGCAAGAGGGATTTTCAAAAATTTTGATAGGGTGGGTCCACTTAGCCACGTAGAGCACAATGAGTGGATTCCTCACTACTGATGTGAAAGGTCAAACATACTTAATATTTTCTCACTATGTTAAAGGCTCGCTCAAAAAGGGGGACATTCAGGTATTTGAGGGGGAGAAAAGAACAAGAACATTCTTCGGGGACAATTTTCCCTCTTGCTTGATGGATAGAGAAGAGATGAGTGGGAGCCTGAGGGAGCTTTTTGGCTCGCTTAAACGAAAATAACGGAGAGAGGGAAGGAAGGATTCGGAGAGGTTGAAGAAGGAAGGCTTGACGGTTTTGGCAAAAAAACCAAATCGCGGAGAGAGAATCCAAGATAGGAGCTACTCGCCAAGGAACATCTTCGCCGGAAAGGATGCTCGCCTAAAGAGGATGTTGTTCCCATAACAGAAGGAGGAGAAATGCCGTCAGCTTTTGGAGAGGTGGCCATTGAAGAGGCATGCTCGCTTGACAAAGGAGAGGAGGCCGAACGCTTGCTCAACAAAAAGGAGAGCATTTGGCCATTGTGAGAGGAGAAAGGCTTCATTGAGGCTGAGAGAGAAAGGAAGCAGAGCAAAAAGGAGAATTAGATTTGGTTTGGTAACCATCCCAGAACAATTATTTCTATTCTTTTATTCCCTAGAATGAAAAAAGAACATAAATCCGTTTAATAAAATTTTGTTCCCGGGAATAAAAATCTATTTTTTTGTTCCTGAGAGTAGATTTAGAATAGAATCAAGAAATAAGATAAAAAGTTGTTTCTTGTTCCTAAAAACAATTTCAAGAATCAAGCCTAACTTTATTTTTTTTCTTTCTTTTCTTTTCTTTCTTTCTCCTTCTTCTTCTTCTTCTTCTTCTTCCTCCTTCCAACCCCAACTAGTCACTGGCCACTGCCGACTGTCGCCACTGCCATCAACGGTGAGTGTCGACCAACTGGGCGAAGTCTGGCAAGCTCGCTGGAGGCTCACCTAGCCACGACAAGCCTCGGTCTCGCCAAATTTGGGCAAAGCCGAGCCTCACCAATGACTAGGCAATCCGACGAGGCTGATCTCGCCCTACTTGGGCGAGGTCGAGTCTTGCCATGGTCAGGCAAGCCTCCGGTGAGCTTGTCAGAGCCTCACCTTGGCCCAAGGAGGCTCTAGTAAGCTTGCTGGATCTCACCTAGCTGGCCGTCGACCCACAAAGAAGGAGGAAGAAGAAGAAAAAAATAAAAAATAAAAAATAAAAAGAAAATTAAGAAAAATAAGAAAATTATAATAAAAATAATTAAAAATTTCAAAAAAATTAAGAATCCTAACACATTTCTATCCCGAGAATAAGAATTTTCTATAGTTACTAAACAAGTTTTTTATCAAGAAATTATTCCTATGAACATAATCATAAAAAAACCATTTTTGATTAAAAAAAAATGTTACTGAGAACATAATGGTTATCAAACGCGCCCTTAATCCCTAGAGTGACAAAAAGCAGGCTTGTTGGAGCTCGTTGTCGACTTTCAAGGACTCCTGTCAAGGGACGTTTTGTGAGCCGACTGTCGCTTATTTAGAGATCTCTCCACTGCCAAAGAAGAAGCCTAGCTAATCGTGCCCCGTCATCGTTGATCAAGACCTCAACTTGCCAAGTGAACTAGTTACAAAACACCCTTCTTTGAATGCTCCGAGTTATCCCTATCTTCGGTCGAGAGATATACTATCCCATTTCTCTCTATGTTTTTCCACTGCTTTCATGGCATATCTATCGTTTTTCTTTTCCAGTCACTGGAGGAGGAATATCTCACCGAAGCTACCCTCCCCACGCCGGCGAGCCCTATGGTTCAAGGCCACACGAGTTAGACTATTTCTTCTCATTTAATGTATTTACGCTAATTGGTTTGATGAGATAGTTGGTTTTAGAAGTGTAGCTATGATATTTTTTAATTATTTTTTCAAGTCGCCGGAGGGAGTAGCTGGAAATGTTGTCACCAGTCAAGGTAGATGACCGACGAATGGTGTTGATTTTACAACGGCAGGTGAGGGCAGTCGATGGCCGGAGAGAAGTTGGGGACGAGTGGTGTTGGTTTCTGCTTGGCGGACATTGAAGTTGCAGGTGGAGACGTCTTCGAGTGAGGATGGATGGAGGAAGAAGATGGTGCAAGGGAAAAGGATGAAAAGACAAAGGAGAAAAAGAAAGAAAAATAGGAAAAATCATTAAAAAACTAAAAAATTGAATTTTTTTTTTTTTTTAATCCGATTGGGTTGGATCCGGGTTTGGTTCGAATGGTAAACCTGGTCCAAACCCATTCCCCAATTATAATAATTAAAAAATTAAAAAATTCGAAAAAATAATATAAATAAAAAGGAAAACATTAAAACATTTAAAAAATCAGAAAATTAATAAAAATTTAGAAAATTTGGAAAATCATTAAAAAATTAGAAAATTCAGAAAATCAGTAAAAATCAGAAAATCCATAAAATAAAATAAAAATAGATAAATCATTCAAAATTCATAAAAAAAAAAATTCAAAAAATTCAAAAAATTCAAAAAATTCAAAAAATTAGAAATCCTTAGAAATTGAAACCTGAAATTGGACAAGCTTTTAGGATTTTACAATTGGGTTCTTTGTTTTGAATTGTCTTTTTTTAGGGATAATAATAGGATGCTTATGTTTCCTTTATGACTATACTTGGTTGTGCTTTTCAATATCCTAGATGTTATTTCCTACTCTAGAATGGTTAGGATAATACCTAAAATGCTTTGATAGGCTACTATGGATATTACTTAGCATGATCAAGTTGGGTATCGAAAGGGCGTTAATCTTAAGGCTAATATAATCAAGTCTCCAAGTTTGGAATCTCTAATTGCGCAAATAGTAAGGTATCCTCCCATATTTGACTAGATTTTTAGTTGACCTTAAAGGCTAGTGGCGACTTCTTACTTAAGATTTGCATAGGATTAATTGATTAAAATTTTGAACACCTTATATTACACAAGGTATAATCTTGAGAGAGCCCAAGTCAATGAAATGCCTTTATCCTGAAGTTGATAGTACCCTTAAACTTAACAACTCCCTCCCCCGAGAAGGGTTAAGTCATGACAGCTTAGTAACTCTGCGAGAGATTTTGAGGACTTAGGCTTAATAAACTTGCTTGTGTGTTAACTAATGTGATTTCATGATAGTGCATTCATGAAGGTAAGGTACGTCTCTAACATGAGTGTTAAATGTTCCTGCAATTGGGAGTCATAAGGGGTAGAGTGTTTGTTAACATGTTATAAGGAACGAATGCCGATATAAATAAGATTGAAGTGCTGTTTGAATAGCAATTGTTATGCTTGCCTTTATCTTTTCCTTGAAAGCACTTGCAGAACTTGGAACTAGCCATTTGAGTTGAGCTTTGATCCCTTACTCTCAAAATGTTATATGAGTTTCAAAAAGAATTTGCATAAAATTTTATCTCTTCACTTAGTCCCTTTCACAAGTTGATCCGCGAGATGAGGCTTTAAGATGGTAAGGTTGTAATCATTCTAGTAACAATTTTTTGTGAAACAATTGACTTGTTCATCCATTTCTGTTGTTCATCCATTTCTGTCAAATAGGTAAAATGACGAATGTGTTTGAGATTGATAATCACTTCTTCTAAGGGACAAAAGCGTAGGGCTTTACAACTCAAGGTAGACTCAACGCGTCACAATTGTCGGTGAACTATAAAATCAAGATGGATCATTATAGAGATCAAGGATATATTCTTCGAGATGGTCTCCATGAGGCCTAGCAGCATCTACATTAAGGCCTAGCTTCATAAGGAACCGAAGATATTATCCGTTTGCGGGATGCTTAGAAAAGTTGATAAAGAAGGGAAGACCAAACAGGATGGAGCTTTGAGTGTGACTAAATCTTCAACTAATAGCACATGGCAATCCGCTGCTGAAGTTGGGTGTCTCAATTGTGGGGCTGATGCCGCTGTCGAAAACCAAAGCGTCTCCTTCACTTTCCTCTCTTTCTTTCGATGGATTGTTGCCGCTAGGCCCGCTACAGTCGATTGAAGCAGAGGCTTCCCAGATCAAGAATTGCCGATGACTTGAATTTGGGAAATTTGATGGAAACACGAAGCTGAACCATATATTAAAAGATGCGTTTTATGGTGTCGTGCTACTACGTTCTTATGCTCGTGCTTGGCCTGTTATGTCGACGACGGCAAAAACTTGCAGCAGGGCATCTTTCATGCTAAAGAAGGTAATTTTGCAGATGAAGAGGATATTAAGATCATGGCCATATACAGCCACTCCTTTGGGGAAGTTCGAATGGGTATTGTAAGAATGAAGGACCCTTTCTCTTTCATGGACGCCGAAAAATCCAGTCTATGGAAACCATGGTTGCATAAAAAATCTCCTGGGAGAGAAGACAACAAACAATCATTCAAAGATGAGATTTGATGGTGGATGGGAAAACCAATATCAACTGGTGACCTCTATTAAACCCCATGAAATTTGAGCATTGGATGATGCACCAGGAAAGGAGGGTCCAAACTGCAGATTTTATCTAACAAGGTAAAGAGAAGGATGACCAGATGGTTGAAGCAACAACAGAAAGGTCCAAAAATCTCAATACCACTGTGAAAGGAAAGTACAGCATACGGAGAAGAGATTATGAGAATCCTAATTCTGATTCTACATTAAAACTTATGCGTGATCAGATCATAATGGCAAAAGCATATGCTACCATTACTAAATCAAAACAAAAATAACACTAGCCTTTATAGAGCCACGTGAAGCCACGTGAAGCGCTTCAGAGAAAGTCATCAAGTCACTAGAGAAGCAAATCTGTACTCTGAGCTTCATTCCAGGCCAAGGCAATGGACCACGTCCTCTCTTTGGCAAAAGACCAATAATACGATTGCCTTGCAGTTGCAAAGAAACTAGGAGGGATGCTCCAGTCAACTGAAGAAAGCGTGAATGCTCTTTTGGGGCAAAAAAAAAGGAGATAGGCATGAAGAAGGATGGTGACAAGGTTACAGAGAAGACACGTATATTGTCCCTTAAGTTGCTATAGGATTTGCTAGAAGATTTTAGCTGTTTGCTTACTAAGAACTTCCATTTCATCGATTCAGTGAAAATTTATTTTTCATATGCTCTACTGTGGGCTTTGGTTCTTTAATCTCCTGCCATCTTCCACTATACAACTAGCATCTCCTCAAGTACTCATGCAGAGATTTTGAACAATCGTTAAATGTTGTATAGAGTCCTTCTCACTTCTCAGGCATATCCTCGAACAACTTCCTCACATTTCCCATATCCCCACTCCTCACATGACCACCTGTTAGAGCTATCCACGACCAAACTCATCACGCTCATGTCGTCAAACAACATCCTAGGCGCTTCCATGTTCCCCCATTTAGTGTACCAATCGACAAATGTCATAAACAACATGGCTTTGCACCTACAACCCTTCCCAACAGGGCACAGCCAAGGAGCAACACTTCGCCAACACCATGAACATAAAGTTATCCGGTGAAAAGCCGGTGTTCCTCCGGAGATCTCCGTAAAGAACAAGTGCTTCGTCAAACTAGCGCAGACCCACTTAGGCTTTGATCATGGCGTTGCAGAGAAACCCATCGTCTCTATGGGGACTTTTATCGAACAACAGACGAGCATGACATAATCTCGTGGGCGGGTCGGAATCAGAGGCGACGGAACTTGGACAGGCGCAATTTTTCAAACCATTTCAAAATTCTTAAAAAATGAAACTCATAAATCGTTATATATAACTTTTTATAATGTTTTCCATAAAACATTTCTTAAATCATTTTAAAACTCATTTCATAAACCAAGGAGTTACGTAATACATATATATAAACTTTCACACAATTTTCATAATACATTTCTCAAATCATTCTCAAATAATCAAAGAGTAGTAAATGTCAAATTTAGATTTTTATTCAATTAAAAATGCTATCACTTTTCGAAATATGAAATCGCAAACTCGAAAAGGAGATGGTACAACTCATTTGAGAAAGTGGATAACCAACTTACGAAAATTACTTAAGTCGATGTACTAGAATTCTTTTAATTAACTGAAAAACAATATCAAAATCCAAGTAAAACACTGCTATGATGAACGGCTTATCTAATCCACGGCCAATTGTCAATGAATTGACTCCTGACACCAACAAAGAAACTCATTTATTTGAGAAAATATTCAGTGGTTCGTGCGCGCCATGTCATCCGCTGACCTGGCGCGCACAAACCACTCAAATACCGACACCTGTCCCGAGCGGACCCCCCTTGAAAATGAGAAGAACTCGCTCGGCTCGCTGGCAGAAGAAAAGACACACTCCCGCCATGCTCTCTCCTCAATTGAATTTTCTGCAATTTTTTTTCTCTCTCACTTTCTCCAGCGACGAGACAGACATTCACCCATTTTCGACCCACCTCCGCCGCTCGCCTCCAAGCCACCTCCGCCGCCCGCCTCTGAGGCTCGCCTCCGCCACTCCCTCGAAGGTCGACGACCTCCGTCACCCACCTCCGCCACTCGCCTCCGCGCCGCGAGCAACCGACCGGCGTGCGACCTCCCCCTCTCTCTCTGCCCTCCCTCTTTCCGACCGGCAAACCACCGCGCCGCACCTCTGGCTCCGGTTCCGGCCCCCACTCGTCCGTCCCTTACTTTTTCTCTCTCCTCGCGTCTCTGTCTGCCCTCCGTCTCTTCGACAGCGAACCACCGCGTGACCGGCGAACCACCGCGCCCCCCTCCGGCTCCAGATCCGGCACCAGCTTGTCCAGGTAATTTCTCGCTTTCTCTTTTCTCTCTTTCTCTCTGTCTGACGAGGTGACGGAAGGGATTTTATAGGAGTTCAGCGATGCCTGAAAAGTCATTAGTAGTATGCTTTTCGCCTGTAGTTTTTCTTTAATTATGGGTCTGGCTATTCATTATGCCAGTAGGACATACTCCGGAAAGGCTCTAAAATGAGTGCTATTGTTGCAAATCATGGATAGTCCTTGAAAAGCCAGATCTGTTATTCTTCCATATTGATGTTTATATGTATATTCCCCAATAACTTTGCTGAGATGCACTGCAAATGCATCCAGTCTCAATTGATTATTTTCATGCAGTGTAGATTTTTCTTGCTTCTGAGATCCTTTGGTCATATTTGTTTCCGTGTGTTTGCGATGCTTATGGTAATAAACTCTACTCTCTTAGTGTTCATTCTGATATTTAGTCTGCCGTTCCTCCTCTCTCAGGTTCTTGTGGAACTGTGTATCACGCTCTGTTAAATTTAGTTTAACAGAGTGATGCATGCTGTCATGATGTAAAATGCATGTACCTCACTTCATGGTATACGTACTAGTTATCTCACTCCTCTAATAGCGTTTGGCTATCTCTTATGCTATTCACTTACGGACTTCAAGTTCTCTTTATAATATGTAATGCATGGTGGTGGAGTGAATTTTACTCATGTTGCCGACATGAAACACAGGAGAAATGCTTACCTATTTTGCTAAATGAAAGAGGAGATTTAGTGCAATGCATTTGGCTTCTTACTTTATCTCACTGTTTGGTATAGACCTATGCGATCTCCTGATGATGATTTTTTTTTTTTTTTTTTTTTTGGGTTTTAACTTTCTCTGCATTTAATCCAATTGCAGGATGTGGCGGTGAAGGTATTCTCAATGCAAGAATATTCAGAAGAATTGATAAACTCCTATAGACAAGAGGTTTGTTTTCTTTTTTGTTTTACTATGTCTCATGAGTTCTCTTTGTTTCTAATATTATTCAGCCAGGGCATGCTGAGGGTCGCTTAGACTTTTTAATTTGAATAAGGCATCTCTCGTAGGACATGATATGCAGGCTATGTCTTGCTCTAAGCCTGTTGGCCTGTCCTTGACTTGTTAATTGAAATCATGAAAACATTGTTATGATAGTGTTTAGTGATTGCTAGATGCGAGCTGGCTGGTTTAATTTTGATAAGGGCCTTCCTTGACAGGTTGTAATTGCAGTTGATAATCTGGATTCAGGCAGTGAGGGATAATGGGTTGGCCTTTTAGTTGATAATGAGCCCAAAAAGTGATCTATATTATCCCCGGACGAGACGAGTCAACATCGAGGTGCCAAATGACTCCATCTATGGTGTCACTTGCCCCTACATCTTCTGATTGTTCTTTTTTTCTTTTTCCTTTTCCTGATAAGAACTGCATAGTCAGATGGTTTAGGAAGAACATTCTGAAAACCAGTGTGATAAAGAGATGAAGTAAGATTGACCAATATGTTTGAACTGCATGCATTTATCTGTATCTCTCTGCACTTGTATGACGAGCCCGTATTTTATTATTTTATAAAATTCTGAAGCCTTTTAATGAATAGAATTTTTTGTGCTTATTCTGTAGCAACTGGGATTTTTTCCCCAAAGCACGGATATAGTTTATTGGTGTCAGCTCTATTAGTGATGGCATTGGCAATTTTAATTCAAGTGTTGTTCCACTAATACAGCAACGCAAAATTTCCAGTACATGTGGTGATAGCAGGTTTTGATCTCTTTTTTTTTTTTTTTTTTGCCAAAGGATTATGGATATTTTCCTTATATTTTCCATGCCTTGATCCATTGCATTATGATTAATTGTGTTGTGTTGGATAGATGTAATAGCATGTGGGTCTACGAAAGGATTATACCTTCTCGTTTTACTCAAAATGAGGAACTTTCTCATCGGACTTTGCGATTGTTAGATGTCCATGCTCTCCCCCAGAGCATGCGTAGTACCATGCAGATTCTGAGAACCTCTTTTGATGTTGCCACAAATTTTCTCACTTCTCATAAAGTACGTTCATGTAGAATTTTATGAAACCTCATTAGCTAGTTGTGGAACTAATCTTAAACCTGCAGGGAACTTTAGAGTGTGGTAATTTTTTGTTTAACCAAAAAGTAGTGAAATCCAAAAGTTTGACAGATGTTGTGATGCTAACAGTGTAGGATTTTTGCACTTGTCTATCAACCAATTGTTAAGTATTTAATTTGGGTTCTGGGCAATTTTTTTGGTATAGTAGCCTAGTGGGAGACAATCATTTGTATCCTTATCAACTTATGAGGCAGAGTATAAAATAGTAATGATAGTGACTCGCAAAGTCTGAGAGATTTAGACCCAAGTTGTTGGTTACTTCATACACTCCTTTGATTGGCTTTATGTCTCATGGAAATTGCCTGCTTTCATATTCAAGGAAAACATGTCGAGTTTGACTGCCATTTTAGTAGGTAGCCTAGTGGGAGACAATCATTTGTATCCTTATCAACTTCTGCCACCGCTTCCTCCACAAAAAGAATCTCCTATCCCTGAGGTTTCTCCTTTTTCAAGTGAAAAATCGTACACTTCTTCAGATAGTGAGTTTCCATTTGGAAAATGGGTCCATGTTGGCTGTCAGGTATGTATATCAAGTGTCTGAATTACTCTTTCTACACATGGTTTTTAAACTGCTCGTTCCTTTTGAGTTGATAACTGCTGAAATTTTTATGGCTATAGCTGAGCACATTAATGTATGTTATGTTTACCACTTATAGGTTCGAGCTGTCGAGCTGAAGCAAGTTGTTACTGAACATTTTATCTGTTTGTTTTACCTTTAACCAATCATTTTCAGATGTAATTGGAATCGTATGAATGGTGCATGATCTTCAAATATATAAAAGTAAGGCGCATTGGATGGACATTCATATAGCACGTAGAACTGTTGCACTTTCAATGTGACTGAAAAGAACAAGCTTTTATAGAGTACATACATGGAGTATGATTCTATTCATATTCATTGGAGTGCCTGTGATTAACTAATTGCATGCATTATCTGGAGGATCTTGGACAAGAATTGTTATCTGCAAAATTTCATGTAAGTCTATGTCTCATTGTTGGTCTGATGAAAGAGATAAAGTAGAATTTTAGATTGCATAAATGGTGCTCAACCGAAAGTCTCTTGTCAATCTTATGATGTCATTGTCTTTCCTAGGTTTCTTACTCTTAGGGCCTTTTTCCCTTTGTAAATTGCTCAAAGTTCTATCTTCATGGCAGGTCTCAACTTTTACGGCTTCACATTGATGAGGAAGTGGTGGATGAGAAGCCCCTAAGTGCCTCAAAAGATGGAGAATCTAGCCCTTTTAAGGAAAATAAGTTTGGTTAGTACCAGTGGAACTAATGATGGTATAGAAGGTTATTTATATAGTCCAAAGGTCTTGCACCCTTCTTCATCCATTGAGGATCATTATAAGGTACCTTTCGTCGATTTTGTTTGACCTTATTCATGTGGATATGATTTCTTTAATGAATATTTTCCTATAATGCCAGGACTCACCTGTACACTTAGCTATTGACAAGTCATCTCCTTCTGACATAGAAGAAGGTAGTGATGGTATCTGGAGTATCGTGGGTGGAAAGGTAAGTCGTTGTATCTTCCTTTTAATCCTATCACCACTACATATTTTTTTTTTTTTGACAAAATCTAATTGAGTGTCACCTCCAGTGTTAAGCATTGTTGTTGAACTGCCTTGACAAAGTTGAATCTTTTTTCTGTGACGTCAGGAAGCGATATTTCTATGTTAATAGCTTCCGACTTTTTTTGTTGTTTTTCTTTCAATAGAAAAAAGTTGGCTCTAAAGCTTGCCTCTTTGGAAAAAGTATCAATTTCTGATATGGCTTAAGTATTTGCAATTTCAGCTTTTCCAATTGTTTCCCGTTGTGCTTCCAAAGCAAGATTGCGAATTGGAGATTCCTTGTAATTGTCTATCCAAAATGAATTTATATTAATGATTGACTAACTAATTGGGTCATAGCTTTCCTTCCAATTGTGTCTGGGAAATGAGATGGGCGGAGAAAGCTTACTCAATGGTGTTTTACATTCAGCGTGGTTGTATGAGTCTGTTCTTCCTTCTTTGAAACCCAATAGGCTCCTTATATGTAATGTTCAATTTGCTCCTTAAAAGTCAGGTGCCACTCTAGCTACGCCTTCTTCCAATATACAGTGACAATTGGTTTACTGAATTGCAGGCATCGTGTCGGAGGAACTTTGCGTTGGATGTTGTCTTGCTAGATGCCTTTGGCCAGATTGTGAATAAGGAAATGGATGTTTGTGTTGGAATGTATTAGGAAATCTTCTAGAATTTCTCCCTGATTATATTACGTGATTATATTACGTGATATTATGTGATTTGTTTTTTATTCTGTTAGCTGTAAATTAGATATTGATATATATTAGAGGCAACTTAGGATCTTTATCTAAATAGGTTTCTTACCTAATTTAGGTTTTCTATTCATATATTTATACTCATTGTAATCACTCTATGAGAAAAAAGAAAACAGATTCTTTTCTTCATGGTATCAGAGCCCAAAGGTCCTTCATCTATTCACCTCAAGTAATTTTTTTTTTTCGTTCGATCACTATGTCGGACGAATCATCAACCACCCAGTCTAACCCTCCATCACTTCTTACAAAGTCCACCGAAGCTCATCCCATTCAGATCACTTCCATAAAGCTGAATGGTGACAATTTTTTCCGGTGGTCTCAATCCGTTCGAATGTATATACGGGGTAGAGGAAAAATTGGCTATCTAACTGGAGCTAATGCAGAACCAGCAACAGATGACCCCACTTGGGCTGTCTGGGATGCAGAGAATTCAGCGATTATGACGTGGCTGACCAACTCCATGGAAGAAGATATTGGTGCAAATTATCTGGGCTATTATACCGCAAAGGAACTCTAGGATGCGGTGTGTGAGATGTATTCAGATTTGGGTATTCAATCTCAAATCTACGAGTTAACCTTGAAGCTGGGGAAGATGCGACAAGGAGAGGAAACAGTCACAAAATACTTTCACTCCTTGAAACGTTTGTGGCAGGAATTGGATGTATTCAATGATCATGAGTGGACGTGTATTGAAGATGGTAATCGATATCGGAAAATTGTAGAAGCAGAACGTATTTATGCTTTCCTAGCAGGGCTTAGAGATGAGTTTGATGAAGTACGGGGCAGAATACTTGGGAAGCAGCCTCTTCCACCTATTGGAGAGGTCTTCTCAGAGGTTCGGAGAGAAGAAAGTAGACAGGGAATAATGCTGGGCAAGTCAGCTACCGGCGGAAAGGATGGATCATTGGAAGGTTCAGCATTAACTATATTTGAAGACAAGAAGGGCCATGTTCCTACAACAATAGTTTCCGAGGCAAATGTAAGCAAGATCCCCATTAACTTGCGAAGATCAGATGGGAAACCTCGTATTTGGTGTGATTTTTGCAACAAACCCCGTCGTACACGGGAGACCTGTTGGAGGATTCATGGTCGTCCAGCTTCTACAACTAGTGAAGCAAGGAGACCAACTTCATTCAGCCGTGATAATAAGTCTTCTCAGCGTATGCCTCCTACAGCTAATGAGGCCACTACATTCTCTTTCAGCAAAGAACAACTAAACCATCTCCTGCAACTACTTCAGGCTGGGTCCATATCGAGTAATCCTACTGCTTCGATTGCCCACCAAGGTAGAAATCTAAATGCCCTCTCTTGTTGTTCACAATCTGTACCTTGGATCATTGATTCAGGGGCATCCGATCATATGACTAATCTTCCATATTTGTTCAAATCCTATATTCCTTGTCCTGGCAACCAAAAAATTCGGATTGCCGATGGGAGTTTTTCATCTATTGCAGGCAAAGGATTAGTTCCACTTTCTGAGTCTATTAAACTTCACAATATACTGCCTCTTGTATGTTAGTAAACTTTCTAAAGAGTCTAATTGCCATGTTGTCTTTTTTGCTTCCCATTGTGAGTTTCAGGATCAGATCTCGGGGAAGACGATTAGCAATGCTAGGATGAGGGATGGTCTCTACTATTTTGAAGAGTTTGTCTCTAATAAAAAAGCTCAGGCGTATGGAAATTTCAGTTCTTCCCCTGTTCAAGAACAAATAATGGTTTGGCATCATAGATTAGGCCATCCTAGCTTTGGATATTTGAAACATTTGTTTTCTCATTTGTTCAAAGATGTGGATGTTTCTTCACTACATTGTGACAATTGTCTTTTTTCTAAAAGTCATCGTACTCATTATAATCCAAAACAGTATCGTGCATCATCTCCTTTTTACGTAATCCATAGTGATGTTTGGGGTCCTTCACCCATGCCAACAAAAACCAGAAAACGATGGTTTGTTACTTTTATAGATGATCATACCCATTTATGTTGGACATACTTGATGAGCGCCAAATCTGAAGTTGCGTCATTGTTCAAAAAATTTTATCAAATGGTTATGACTCAATTCCGTACTACTATTAGTATTCTTCGTACTGATAATGGTACTGAATATTATAACCAATTTTTGGGGAGTTTTTTGACAGAAAAAGGCATCCTTCACCAGTCAACTTGCCGAACTACACCCCAACAGAATGGCATTGCTGAACGCAAAAATCGCCATCTCCTTGAAGTATCGCGTGCCCTCTGTTTTTCAATGCATGTACCTAAATACTTATGGGGGGAAGCTGTGCTAACAGCATCTTATCTAATAAATAGGTTGCCTACTCAGGTATTAAATTACACTACTCCCTTAAATTGTTTCAAAAAGGTGTACCCCACAGCTCGTATTTTTTCTGATATTCCTCTAAGGGTGTTTGGTTGCACTACATTTGTCCATCTCCCAATTCAGTGTCGATCTAAATTAGATCCTCGGGCTGAAAAGTGTGTGTTTATAGGGTATGCACCTAATCAAAGAGGTTACAAGTGTTACAATCCACATACTGGTAAAACTCATATCACTATGGATGTAACCTTTATCGAGTCACAACCTTTATCGAGTCACAACTCTCCTGTCCTTCCTACTCCTTTGTTTGAATCTTCGAAAACACCTTTGCCAAATCTTGATGTATCAAGGATAGGGGGAGAAAAAGTTCAAGATCACAATGTGATCAACAAGCCTGAGCTTCAGGTTTATACTAGAAGGAAAACTCTTCAAAATATTGCAAATCAGAACTTTGTCCTGGAGCCTCATTCGTCTGCAGCCCCGAGAGATGATCTCTTGCCTTCTTCATCAGGTGATCCTAGTAGTACTCTTTTTCCCTCTATTCCTATCTTAAATTCTGATACTAATGCTTCTAATTTTTTTTTTTTTTTTGGTAAAGGTAAAGAATCTAATGCTTCTAATCTTGATAAGCCTATAGCTCTTAGAAAAGGAGTTAGATCATGTACTAAGCATCCTATATCAAAACATGTGTCATTCCAAAAGTTGTCTCATCATCATAGAGCATTTGTGTCAAATCTGTCTCACATATCTATTCCTAGAAATATCCATGAAGCTTTGAAGGATCCAAAGTGGAAGATGGCTGTTGAGGATGAAATGCTTGCACTTAAGAAGAATGGCACATGGGAGTTGGTTGATACACCGGAAGAAAAAAAGATTGTTCGCTGTAAATGGGTATTTACTGTAAAATGTAAACTCGACAGGAGTGTTGAGCGATATAAAGCAAGGTTGGTGATGCGTGATGGGTTGAGTGATTCAAGAACAGAGATTTTTTTTGAGGGGATTTTAGTGGTTAAGTGTATGGAGAAGTGTATACGGGGAAGAAATGGAAAGGAATAAGAACAGATAAAAACAATCTCCTTCCAAGGTATAAAGGCAGCGCCACCAACCAAGGATGAGGATCGAGATCTACGAAGTTCACCACCGAGGCCTAAAGCTTCCACCAGCCAAGGATAAAGGACTTCGGGATAGGAGAAGCTCACCACCGAGGCCTAAAGATTCCACCAGCCAAGGATAAAGGGCTTCTTGGTTCACCACCAAGGAGTGATCTACGCTCCAAGGATAAAGAAACCGAAAGGAGTTATCCACTCTCAAAAGGAATTCACTCAAGCAGAGAAGAACTCACATTTCTCCATTTTAGCATATAGTTTTCGTTCTCTCAAGACATTAAAGACCTGTGTTAGATGAGAGATATGCTCCTCCTCATTCCTACTATAAACAAGAATATCGTCGAAATAAACAACGACAAATTGACCAATAAAGGAACGAAGAACCTCGTTCATAAGTCTCATGAAGGTACTCGGAGCATTAGATAATCCGAATGGCATAACCAACCACTCATAAAGGCCTCCTTGGTCTTGAAAGCCGTCTTCCATTCATCACCTTCTCGCATTCTGATTTGATGATAACCACTCCGCAAATCTATCTTTGAAAATACAGAAGAACCATATAATTCATCTAGCATATCATCAAGTCTAGGTATAGGGTACCTATACTTAATGGTGATATTGTTGATGGCCCGGCTATCAACACACATCCGATATGTACCATCCTTCTTAGGCACAAGTAGAGCCGGCACATGAGCAGGGACTCATGCTTTCTCGAACGTATCCTTTGAGAATAAGTTCATTGACTTGTCTTTGCAACTCCTTTGTATCCTCCGGATTGCATCGATAAGCTGGCTTGTTTGGTAGCGGAGCACCGGGGATCAAATCAATTTGATGCTCAATACCTCTTATGGGAGGTAATCCAAGTGGCAAATCCTCCGGAAACACATCTGCAAATTCTTTCAACAAGCAATGCACTTTTGGATGTATAGGTCGCTCCATCTCACTCTTTTTCTCTACCACAAGCAAAGCAAAAACATTCTTTTGTTTGCTAATGGCTCTCTCAACCCGTGTCTCACTCAAGAACAGATTTTCCTTACAAGTGTTTCCCTCCCCAGGTTGATTATTATGTATCGAATAAGGACTCAATGGTAAAAGAGTGATGCATTTTTGTTCCTTCGAAAGGAGTATGTGTTTTTCCGACCATCATGCATAGCATTTATATCAAATTGCCACGGTCTACCCAATAACAAGTGGCATGCCTCCATAGGAATCACATCACATACAACCTCATCTCGATAGTTCTTCCCAATCGAAAATGATATAAGAACACGTTTGGTTACCTTGAGTTCATTCCCTTGATTGAGCCATTGGAGCTTGTATGGTTGAGGATGTTTCGTTGTTGGAAGCTTCAATTTGTCGACAAGAGTTGTCGAAGCAACATTGGTGCAGCTCCCACCATCAATGATCACCGAACACACCTTTCCATTAATAGTGCAACGCGTGTGAAATATATTCTCCCTTTGCTCATTATTAGGAGAAACTTCAACATGCAATGCTCTCCGGATGATCAACAGCTCACCATCATCAGCTTTCTCCACAACTTCTTCTTCACGGTCAGATTCGGAAATATCTTGGTCTTCATTGTCATCAGCCTCTTGAAGCGCCGAATTGATCTCCTCAATTTCTTGAAGAGTCATAACTCTCCGATTTGGACAATTTGCTTGTAAATGCCCAAAGCCATGGCACTTAAAGCATTTCCTTGCATCACCTTCAAACTTCTTTTGGACTTCTTTGGAAGGCTCTGCATTCTTTCCCTTGCCTCTGTCTTTTGTCGACGAACTCTCGCCCTTGCTTGAGGAAGCACCCTTAAAATAGGATGTCGCCTTTGTTGAGGTTCTGGAGGAAAACCTCTTGCTCTTCAATTGTTTTTCCACTTTTATGGCTAACTTGCATACGTCTTCAAAGGACCAATACGGTTGAAGTTCAACCATATCAGCAATTTCTCGATTCATGCCGCCAAGAAAACGAGCGATGGTTTGCTCGGGAACTTCTGGAACTTCACTCCTCATTTTGAGTTGTTCAAACTCACGAATGTATTCTTCAACGCTCATCCCATGTTGTCTTAGGGAGTTCAGTTTGAGGAAGAGATCTTGCTTATAGTTGTCGGGCAAGAACCTCTTCTTCATCAACCTCTTGAGTTTTTCCCAAGACTTGATTCGGCCTTTTCCTTCCCTTGCTCGTTGATGCTTTAGATTCTCCCACCATAGAGAAGCATATTTGGTCAACCTTAGGATAGCAACCTTACATTTCTTCTCATCCGAATAGGATTTGAATTCAAAAATTCGTTCGGTTTTGTGTAGCCAATCTACAAAGTCATCAGGATTAAGATTACCGTCAAACTCGGGGACCTCCACTTTAATGTCTCTTTCATCCTCCTTATGCCTCCCTCTCCGTCTTCGTCTTCGAATAGGAGATTCAGAATCACTAGAGTGCAGAATCGTTCGGTTGTCTCAGTGGACTCGGAATCGACATCAGAATTTTGACGAGATTCAGGATCGTCACGCCGATGCCGTTCATTGGGACGCCTTGCTGGTTGTCCTTGTCTCACCGGATTCTCTAGAAGATTGAGGACTCGCTCCATTTGTTGTTGAAGATTTTGGATTGCACGATCTCGCCTTTCGTTGTGCGCTTGCTCCAAGGTCAAGCCTCTAGGAACTTGTTCATCCATAAGGAATTTGTTACAAAAGAAAGAAAGGAATCACTCAAATGAGTTGAACCTTGAGCTCTGATACCAATATTTTGATGCGTGATGGGTTGAGTGATTCAAGAACAGAGATTTTTTTTGAGGGGATTTTAGTGGTTAAGTGTATGGAGAAGTGTATACGGGGAAGAAATGGAAAGGAATAAGAACAGATAAAAACAATCTCCTTCCAAGGTATAAAGGCAGCGCCACCAACCAAGGATGAGGATCGAGATCTACGAAGTTCACCACCGAGGCCTAAAGCTTCCACCAGCCAAGGATAAAGGACTTCGGGATAGGAGAAGCTCACCACCGAGGCCTAAAGATTCCACCAGCCAAGGATAAAGGGCTTCTTGGTTCACCACCAAGGAGTGATCTACGCTCCAAGGATAAAGAAACCGAAAGGAGTTATCCACTCTCAAAAGGAATTCACTCAAGCAGAGGAAATCTCACAATTCTCATTCATAAAATTCGTGTCCCTTACATTGGATAGTTTCCCCTCTTTATAGGAGGGTTTTAGTGTTAATACATATTAAAAACGGACTTTAATAGCCTAGAAACCGACACCTTAATACATATTAAAAACAGACCTTAGTAGCCTAGAAATCGAAACCGTCGACTCTTGGACTGCATAACAATAAAGACACATAATAACATAATAAAAACCTTATTAACACAGGAATTAAAAGCCTTTAATCTTCGGCTCCGCATTCTTGAACCTTCAAATTCGAGCTCCTCCCTTGACCAGAAAATAATCCTTCTGAAACTTCATAAACTGGTCATTCAAGACATTTAGAATGGCCTCCCATTGATAGTTATCGATATACCATGAAGTACCGATAAATAATTGACATTATTCATTGAAAATGATCCATCGAGGCATATAATGTCCAATTTCTCTCTTGGCTTGGATAAACATTGATGGTTCCGAGTTGGTGGATGGAGCTACGTTGGATGCTCCCGCATCAGTTGGTGGCAAAGGGGTTCACTCAGACTTATGGAGTGGACTATCAGGAGACTTTTGCCCCAGTTGCCAAGATAAATTCTGTTCGAATTTTACTATCTTTGGCTGCTGCATTTGATTGGCCCTTACATCAGTTAGATGTGAAGAATGCATTCTTGAATGGTGACTTGGAGGAAGAAGTGTTTATGAGTTTACCACCAGGTTTTGTAGAAACTGAAGGCAAAGTTTGCAGATTAAAAAAGTCGCTGTATGGACTTAAACAATCTCCAAGAGCATGGTTTGAACGATTCGGGAAGGTGGTTAAAAGGTTTGGCTATCACCAAAGTCAAGGAGATCACACTCTATTCTATAAACACTCAAAGGAAGGTAAGCGTGCAATTCTAATCGTCTATGTTGATGATATAATATTAACTGGTGATGACAAAGTTGAGTTGGAAAGCTTGCGAGGGAAGTTAGCTGAGGAGTTTGAAGTTAAGGATTTGGGTGTCTTGAAATATTTTCTTGGAATAGAATTTGCGAGATCCAAAAAGGGCATTTTTATAAACCAACGCAAATATGTTCTTGATCTGCTCAAAGAGACAGGTCTATTAGGATGTAAAGTGGCAGAGACCCCCGTGGAACCAAATATGAAGCTTGAACTTGCCAAAGCTGAAGAATTAATAGACCGAGAAAGATATCAAAGGCTTGTTGGTCGACTTATTTACTTATCTCATACTCGACCTGATATATCGTTTGCTGTAAGTATGGTGAGTCAGTTCATGCACTCACCAAAGCCAAGGCATTTTGAAGCGGTATATAGAATTTTACGCTACAGTTTGAAAAACATGGACATCTGGAAATTGAGGTGTTCACTGATGCAGATTGGGCTGGAAGCAATATGGATCGGAGATCTACTTCAGGCTACTACACGTTTGTTGGTGGTAATTTAGTCACTTGGAAAAGTAAAAAGCAGAGTGTTGTGGCAAGAAGTAGTGCTGAAGCTGAATTTCGATCAGTAGCACATGGTGTATGCGAAGTTATGTGGATTAAAGGTATCTTAGATGAACTACAAATTCCAAGTTCCATACCAATGAAAGTATATTGCGACAATAAGGCAGCAATCGCAATTGCTCATAATCCCGTGTTACATGAACGGACAAAGCATGTGGAAGTTGATAAACACTTCATCAAAGAAAAACTTGATAGCGGACTAATTTTTATGCCGTATATTTCAAGTGATAATCAGGCTGCTGACATTTTGACCAAGGGATTACATAGAAGGCAATTCATTCGTCTAGTGAACAAGCTGTCTATGGAAGACATCTTCAAGCCAGCTTGAGGGGAAGTGTTGGAATGTATTAGGAAATTTTCTAGAATTTCTCCCTGATTATATTACGTGATATTATGTGATTTGTTTTTTATTCTGTTAGCTGTAAATTAGATATTGATAGATATTAGAGGCAACTTAGGATCTTTATCTAAATAGGTTTCTTACCTAATTTAGCTTCTCTATTCATGTATTTATACTCATTGTAATCACTCTATGAGAAATAAGAAAACAGATTCTTTTCTTCAGTTTGCTTCTTCTTGCTTCTTACTGTGGCTGTCTCTCTCTCTCGCTCTCTCACCAACCCCACCTAAAAACAACTATCATAAGAGAAAAAAAGGAAAAAGGAAAAAATCATAGATAAGGTGCTGTTAATAATTGACTTTTTTTGTGTTTTTTTTTTGGTAGGTTGTTGCTTCACTTTTGTATGCTAACAGTGGGTCACTGGTGGAGAAAACCAGTGATGATGAAGCCCCGCTGTTGACAAGCTATGATGGAATCAAATTCGATTCCTACGAGAAACCTAGCAAATTATTGCATGGCCGCGCTTCTTTTAAGCTCAAGATATCTCAGGTAGATGTTGGTTGGGTGATTTGTATTATGCTAATGATAGCTTGTCACCTGAATTAAACATTGCATTAGTGGCCTGCAGTTGTTTCCAAATATTTGAGTAGGATTGTATACACGAAAAGTAGATGCCATGGGGTGATTGCTAGTAGCATCTCATTAATATATTAAGCAGTAATAGCATGCTCTGGAGATTGCCTAATCCAAGTAAATAGGAAAAAAAAAATTATCACTAGCTGGGCAGAGTAATCATGTGCGTAGGTTGTAGATTAAATTTTTCTTTGGTTGAATATTTTCTTAAACATTGTTAGCTATAATGGTTAGATCACCTCTTCAAGAAAAACTTACAGTAGAACTACAAGAACTTGGACCAATTTTTCCTCTTTCATATAAATACATTTGGGCATACATAAGGTGTTCATACTTAATACAGTTGATCAACTTGAATCAATTCCAAAACATTTTTTGAATTGAATTCCTAGTAAAAAAGAATATAATAATACATGCCTAAGAGTAGCTGTAACGACCTATTATTGATTCAAACTTTAATATGTGACATTTCTGCTTGTATGTGTGTTCTCCTCTTAATTAGCATGAACTACATTTACTAAATTATCGGTGTGGCAAGTTTAGTGCCTTATTGGTTTTCTAGTTTGGCACCACCAGGATAATAGTCTTTGATTTTCCATTGCCTCATTTTTTTGATTTTATATATATATTGAAGACAATTGCCTCATTAAATGATATTTTTTTATTGAAGACAATCATATAGCTTACATGGAACGAAAATTTTCTCGTCCCTGAAACTTAGGCTCTTTTTTTCCTTTTTCAGCTTTCATCCAAGTGTGATAGCAGGTTGTTCCACGTGAGGTTCAACATACCACAGGCTGGAAATTATCCTTTCTTAGAGGCTTTTTCAAATCCCATCCGCTGTATTTCTCGCAACCGCAATGCTAGAACATCTCTGATAATTTGGAAGAGGCCGGCCTCTGGCATTTTACCAGTTAAGTGTACTCTATCTTCCAAATATGAATCGCCAGAACTCGAGCATAATACTGTACGTGAAGCAAAACCTAGTCCATCATCAAAAAGGGTTAGATTGGGAAAGGCTGATTATTCCTTTCAGCAGCTGGATGACGAATGCAACTCTAACATCCATAGTGATTTTAAGGTACGACTGATCATCATTTTACACTGTGGTTTCCATCCTGAGATTGTGAGCTGGGTATTGCTAATATGATAGGGGAAGCATGTTTGGATGTGCTGGTGAGCTACTAGCCCTTTTTAGAAAGATGGTTACATCTATATATTTTTAAAAGATTGCTTTTGATGCATGCAGTCTATATTTAATGATGATTGAGGCTATAGCTTTCTTTCTTTATTCCATGATGAAGGGGTACTTTTGTCGAACAAAAGTAAAAAGTGGATAGTGGCTATGTCTGTACTGATTAAGGAGTAGATACTTGGAATTAAGCAAAAAAAAATGGAGTAGATTCTCAATTTTTGTGAGATGCTTTGCCTATCAAGAGAACTGATATTTCTCCTCAGTCTAAGTGGCAGAAATGCCACATCAACATTTAGCTATTGAGTTACTATTACACTGTGAGAAAGTGGAAAGGAAACATGTAGAATTTGTGAAGGGGACAGAATGATATATAAAGCCATGTTGTATGAGGAGATAAAACAATCTGAAAGCCATGCTAGTTCACAAGTATAGCTATCTGACATCAAAGGTAATATTTTGCTTTTGTACATTCATGTGTTCGAGCATGTGTGTCCAATTACGAAGCACCTTGTGAGTCCACTGTCCCAAATTATGAGACACATAAGAGTTGGACAATGGGGCACATATGAATTCATTTACTGGTTCAACTTTCCTTTTCCTTTGGAACGAAGAGGTGCCTCTTTCAGAACTCCCAGTTTTCTTTCTTGCCGAACGAAGCAGACGAGTTGTTACCTTAAGCAATTTCACCAGATATTACGAACTTGGCGAGTATATCATGAGGACATAATATTTTCCTTGGTAATTGTCATGAATAATCGGTTTTGCATCATAGATCAGCAAAACTGCGGATTGCTTTATTTGATATAAATGCTTTTGAAGAGCAAAGAAGTGTATTCAGTTTATATGGGATGGTATGGCCAACTTCCATAAACTGGCATAGTTGAGCAATGCTCTCCATTGATATATTAGTAATGATGGTTCATAAGAAGCTCAGCTAGACTCATGTTAGTTCAGTTGTATTGTGCTTATCACAAACCATGGGTTTCTTTTTGTTAGGCTTGTACTGGTTTTAGATATTACTTATCCAAAAAAGACTGTTACTAATCCTAGGCTTTATTTCTTCTTATAGAACATAGTATGTGTGGAAACACCTAGTAGGGTCCATATCTAGACCTGCTTTGATGTTTAGACTATTCTAAATGACACTGTTACTTTCACTCGGCTTTGTTTCCTTCTTTAGAACATCTCATGTATGTCTGCAGATTTCTTGTAGTGTCCACCACTAGAGCTACGTACTTTTCTAATTGTAACTTCACTTTCTCTGACTTGATAATGCAGGAACATCAGCATGCCCAAATGGAAAATTTTATTGTCGGAATGCAGGACATGTTCCTGTCATTATATTTTCTTCAAGAGTAAATGATGGCATTTGTGGTAAGTAGTCCACTGGAACTTTTTCTCCATGGTCTTGGCCTTTCCAAGCATTCGTTTTCCTGTGTTGATTGTGGACCTCATTCTCCCTTCCGATCATCTGTACATAACACATGCATGTAAGTTCATGTACCATCGAACAAGATCCTGCTGCATTTGAATTGCCCAACAAGGTTGCAATTCCTTCTTAGACATAAGAATATCAGATATGATATTATGAATGGCCAGGGCCAGAAGTCCTCTTTGCAGATTTTAATTGCTTCAATGTCAAGGATATCTCTAATCTTCACTGCAATGAGATGTCCCACGCTTTAGTGTCATGGGGCACTGATTAATCATAATTGTGCAACAACAAATTTATTTACCTGCTTTAGCAACTTCATGTCCTAGATTGTCTTCCTCCCCAACAAACATCACTGTTAAAATATTACTTTACAGACTATTTAATGAACCCTAATACCATGAAGACAAGTAAACAAGGGTATATCTCAAGTGATTCACAGATTTGAGACTACTTTTTAGGAACTCTCCAACTTTTGAGGACAAGGACATTGATTGTGAGATATATGCATATGGGAAATGAATGGAAACTTTTTTTTTCGGCTTTACATCTTAAGGATTGTTTCAAAAGCTAGACAAGAGTGGCTTCTTCAATTGAGAACACTTTGCATGCTTGGTCTGGTTCAATCCAGTGAAAAGAAAGTGGTCAAAACTACGTGAGATGGAGAACTGGTTTAGTTCGGATTGATCTTTTCCTTAACGTTCGTCAATGAACAGTGTTCCTGAGAATACGAGAAAAATTGTAGGAAGGGGGAAAGGTTGGAGAGAAAACAAAAGGTGCATTTTTGAATGAAATCTACGTGCTTATCGTCATATGCAGGGATCTGTAGAGTGATCAATTGTTAGTAAAATGGATGATGAATGTGTGGATTAAGTAACATCATAATATTGTGATAAGATAGTAATTAATGCTTAGATTAATTTTCCCTTTTCATTGTTTAGGATTTTTTTTGTCAATTGGACAATTACTAAATGCTAAGGTCCTATAAAAGATTTATATGCTGACATCATCTAACCTCAATAGGTTGACGGAATTACTTGATCGTTCTGGTTCTTGTAACACTAATTTTAGCATCCGCTGGACAAAGGTTAACTAGCAGGTGGTCATTCTTTTTCTGCCTCCTCTTTAATGTTTCCTCCTAACATATGTTCTTTGCCTGCTCCATGATACTCAGACTGCTGTGATGGGAGTGACGAATACGGTGATAAAGTGAAGTGCCTGAATACATGTCAGGAAGCTGGAAAAGCAGCACGAGATGAGCTGAAGAAAAAAACTGCTGTGTACCAGGAGGGTGTTGCCATATGTAAACAGGAAGTGGAACAGGCTAAAGTAGCTCTTGCAAAAGACAAGGAAGAATTGTCAAAACTGAAAAGTGAGAAAGTACTGAAAGTGCAGTTTGAACAGCTTAAAGGTTTGGTTTTTCCTAATTTGGTGGTACCTTGGCAAAATAACTTGAATTTAGTCATCATGATCTCATTAAACCTAAGTTTGCCCTTAAAACGTAGTTGCTGTCTACTGCACATATATATCATCTTTGCTCATAAGGAATGTATAATGGCCTTTTCAGCCACTCTTTATGCATGTGCCTGTTCCTCTTTCGTCTCTCCTTTGGCGTACAGGCCTAGACTTTGAAAGTAATTTTAAACTGAGTGGAATAACATGAATGACCAACTGGGGCCTTTACTGGAACAGGATTTCCATCCTTAATGTCCTTGGATAATTTCTACTTCTAAGATGTTTTGCTGTTGCTTTTTCTTGAATCTCTTGGGCCTACCAAAAACCCGCAGTGGAAAGATAATGAGGAGAATCCTGAGGAAAATTGCCTCGAGGCAATTAGACAAGCTTGGAGATGACGGCACACTGGCAGATCCATCTGTTGTCGATCAGCCGATCTCACTTGCTGATACCTGAAGCGCCAAGGTTTGTAACTTATGAGGTCGTCATCCGGATTTTCAGCCTTGGGCTCTCATCGTCGTTGGATTTTTTGAGTTTGTAAGTGCAGGATGGTGCTTATTCCGAGTCAACCATTTCTTTAGCACTTCTCAGAACCTGTTGGCATCTGATCTCCGTTATAAGAATAAATGAAATAGTTTCTCTTCTGGTTAGTGGTGTAAAAATTACTTGTCTGTCCACAAGAACGCAAGCATTATCAATTCTATAGAATAACACTTCGACATGCCTTTCGTCCTGTAAAAGGCTGTGTTATCAGTCGCAACCATTGTCAGCCACCTTCCAACAATCTACACATCGAATATCTTCCATCACTAAAGGAAAGCTATTTTCATTGCCATTAGTCGGATTACCACAGAACAGCAATGACAACTGACTATGCAGAATTTCTTATGCTGAGGTGACATTTGCTTGTATGTGTGACTCGTGATTTACGCTTTAGATGACAGGTTCGTCTTACTATGAGCTCTTATTCACAGTTGTCACAAGATATTGATTTGAGTTCTTTAACCTTCTTTGTCCTTGATGAGGTTGATGAAATGGTAAGGATGGGTTTTGTTCAAGATGTGGAGCTAATTCTTGGTGTATGTGTACTAATTTTTTTCCCTATGAAGTTTTCGGCAGAAATATGCTTTACTTATTTATGGCAATTACAATTATTATTAGTGATGTTATTTTTTGATATTTGACAATAGGTTTTTCAGTTTCAGCATCATGCAGCTGCTTAGAACTTTTTAAAAAGAGATTTTTAAATTTTATTTTTAGAGCAAGATCTTTATTTTCTATGCCTTTAAAATTCTCTACTACATGTAACATATATCTTATTGTGCATACATTGAGAGGAGCTCAAACCAATATTGCTATTCCTCTGCTTGAGGCTTGTCTTAGTAGGTTTACGTAAGGCATTATCTAGGCTGCAGTTTGAAAATTGATTATCTCCTGAGATATTTGGAGAATCTGTCTCAATTATGTGACTTTTTCGATTTAACCACATTGCTGATTGATGTGTATATACTCATCCTTCTATTCTTCTGGTTCTTGCAGGCAAGGTGAAGGATACAAGTGAAGTTCAAATGCTGCTCTTTAGTGCTACTTTACCAGACTGGGTGAAGGGTCTATGTAATCAATCTGGCAAAATTGTATATTGGTTGTCAATGATTTCTTGTAGTTGTTCAAATAGATTTGTGTATGATTCAAAAAATCGTGCTGTTTGTGGTTAGAGGAAAAACAATTGTGCTGTCATTAGTTGCTGGATTGGTGTTGTATGTCCATGGCAAGGCATATGCCTTGCCTTCTTTTTCGTTGCTTAAGCAAAGCCCCTGTTGATGATATGCAGTTGAATGCTCTCTTTATTAATCCCATTCATAATTTGCTCTGGAGATTGTTTTTCACTTGCAGGAATTCACTATTGAATATTGCTTTCTAGATTATTTCAATCGGCCGTAAAATGGTAGGGAACTCAGCTTTGACACAGTGTCATGTCACCATAACATAAATGAGTGTCATATGGGCATCTTCCTGCTTTCAAATGTTCAGCCCAACTTTGATATCTAACTCGGTTGATGATGATTTCCAATAGATTTTTCCCTTCTCTCGGGTCCACCGGTGAACGAACTAAATCCAATTAAGTAGAGAACATTTTTCCACACCTAAAATGCATTGATTGTCGTTATTGGGTGAGCTAGATTACACCATATTCCACACAAAATTTTCAGACCCACAAATAATACACAATTCAAAACGTTAGAGGAAGGCTAACGATGAAAAACCACCCTTTATCCTCAAAATGCTCTCCAAAAAGAGTATTGGGAAGATTGGATAAAAAGACTCTTTTGTGATAAAGTCGCCAATTTACAGTGAACCAAATGAATAAAGGACACATTGCCCGACCTTTTATGCTGTATTTGTTTACAGAAATTTAGTAGTCGTCGACCTTTCTAATTCATGAACCGTCAATCGACAGATCCAAAGTTAGGCTGAATCTACTAGTAATTGATACCGATAACTCTTGAAGATGAAAGGCATCTTACTATGTATTGTATTACCAATTAAGTTGTTCAACTACATTCCTCGGTAGGCTTGCTTTCCCAATCATAGAGACGAGATATAGAACTAAAACAGCAAAAGAAAAAAAAGAATTTGATGCCGGCTTTTAAGAAGAATCACTTCTACCCCATTTAGAAAAATAATTATGTCCCCATCGCAAGAATCTTGTTCTACAGGTTCTTAAAAGCATGCAAGCACAGCTGTATACAAGCAGGACATACACACACCTAACTACATTTGCACACCCCATGCATGCCCTATATATAGCAACAAATCAAAGCAAAGTGTTCACACCCCCCATATAGCAACAAATAAAAAGCAAGGTTTACACGGATGGCCATTTCACTTGCTCAGTCGTTTGTCTAACAGCAAGTGTAACATCTGTGAAATAGCCATCTGCGAATCACATAATCTGTACAACCATCTCTAGGAACGGTAGCAATGAAGAAGATCACTAATAAAGGTGCCATTCAATTCTCGGGCAACAAGGAATTCTAAAAAATTGCCGCCTGTCATGTTGGCATTACAAGTCTAAGTACATCATCAAAAGCAACAAGAGCATCTATATTTTGATCTTCATAGTTGATAAAGCTAAAAGGTATATAGAATAATGTAATGTGGAGCTGCAATTGACTTCCAGCGCTAGAAGTTACTTCCAGCCTCGATAGTAAGTTGCTCTAACTCAACAAATAATAGAAGACCTGTCAATAACACTTCAAGTTTTCGGCTTCTTTGGTGCTCCCAAGTTAGTAGGCTCAGGCTTCCACTTTATCCCCAAGAAATGCTCAACCTAGAATATAGCAGAACATCAGAACTTATGAAGTATGAACCAAGGGCGGGTGCCTTAAAAGTCAGGACAAAAAGATTCCCTGCTAAAAGAAAACAAAATGAGAAGAGAGAAGCCGTAAAACCATTTTGACAAACCCAGCTTGATAAAAAAATCACTAAAATCGTGATGCCTAAGACCTGGCTTTTCTTCTAAAAGTCTAGTAACCTTAGTCTAAAATGCATCTGGAAGCGGAATTACAAAAATGATATGATGGTGGCAAATACTCATAAATTATTCCAAGTGGTGTTAAAAAGATAGCCTGGTGGTGCCGCATAAATAGAAAACCTTGCAGCTGATATGCATCTTGATAATTTGCGTCAAAAATTATGGTGCAAACAAACACAGGCCAATTTCCTTTTTGCAATAAAATAAGAGTAATACTACATCCAAACTTGGGTTGACACTGACCTTCCTATCTCCAAGCATGGGCGTTAAGCTCCGGGGATCCTTCTCAATGGTGGCAAAGCCACTTCTTGGATCACTGTTTTGACTGGAAACACCCCAGAAGAAAAAAGAACAAAAAACAATTAAATAAACAGGCACAAAGTAACAAAAATGTAATTATTATTTTATCATTCAATTACCATGGTAAATAGACATTGCATGAAGTCCAGCTTACACTTATTAAATGGTGTCTGATTGTCTTCTCAGATATAGATTGTTTATCATCAATCAAGTCAGACCACTCAAATTTCTATTAAGGTGCCGCCTTTCTAAGCATAAAGATGGAGACATCTATAGGTTGATCTATAATGCATGGTCATAGGCTATGATTTTTAAGTCAACAAACTCACGAGTCTTGAAACTGGAGATTCCCCTCAAAGGAAATATAATTTGGAAAGAGTCATCCAGGCAGTGATCCATGGAGCTGTACATTAGCAAACAGAAACATCTCCTCAGGTAGAAAATTTGAAGCAGCAAAGCGAAAAGACAGTCAAGCGCTTTGGTCATGGAACAAGACACTCCACATTGACATCTTATAAAGTCAGATTAGTCTAAAATGCTATGTGCTTAAATGCCAATAAATAAAGAACTAGTAACTTGATTTTTTAACACAGGAAAACATACCCAGGCTTAACATGACCACTAAGCACAAGATAAGGTGTCTTCATTTGAGCTTGAGCTTCCCTCATCCTCTCTGCAGACAAAGAAGGCGTGTCTGAATTCTTCATCTTCTTCAACTTCAATTCTTCTTGGTATTGCTTCATGCACTTCTCTTGCTTCATTTTGCCAGGCCCTTTTCCATGAAATTTATGGGAAAGCAATCAGAAAGCCTCCTTTGGGGTTAACTGTTGCAAAACATTCAAAACAAGAAGATTGGCATAAAAACATCAAAGTAATGAATTGGCGTTTCTTTGTCAGACGCAAAAATAATTATAATGGACATTTAGTATTACAAGGCTTTTATGATTAATATCTTTTTTTTCGTTGAACTTACTATTCTGCCAAATTCATCTGTCCTTTCAATGCGGATCTCTTTCTGTCCATCATCTGCAATGCCTACAAGCTTGCTTTTCTTCTTATCCATGTTTCTACCACCCCACTCAACAGTTTCTTTAAGTGTTCCCCATTCCTTAAGAGCCAATAGTTTCCATCTTAGACAAGCTTGTTCTAGTAAGATACCTGGCCTCATTGAGTAGCCAGAACCCGTTTCTGACAAGCAAATACTTCTGCTGCTGCCTTTTTCCCAGCTTCGACACCTAAGAATTTCAGTCACACATCGGGGCCAAGAAAAAAAACAGCCGGTTGGATGAATTGACTTCATTTCTTGACTCAGAGAGGCCACACATATTCTCAACAGCAATAAGCCCAAAACATATAGCAATCATCTAATTTAAATAAGAATTATAAGGCAAACTATTTACCAGGTTGATGATAGGCATTAATATTAACTAATGAGGCGTATATCTCAACTGCTTGCTCATATAATGCTAGAAGAGCCCCCACTGATCTAGGGGTCACTTCTTCAACAGTGACTATTATAGACTCATGATCATTGGCATATAGAGCATAGCCTGTTCCCTACAGAAGTTCACCATATCTAAAAGAGATCAGTTGCAGAAAACAACCGAGTGACTATAAGTAAATCATCCACTGAACTCGTGTCTCCTTTCCAAGAGAAGTGTGAGATCTTAAACTTCAGAAACAATAGACATAAGAACTTCGACTATTGCTAGAATCTTCTTAAAGGTAAATAGTAGTAGCTCTTATTGTAAACTAACTTGAAGCATTCCAAATAGATAGTCACCACAGGTAACACTAGGTTCAAGCTCCCAATCATGACCAGGTGGTCTCTCACAAAGCACTTCAATGAATGTTACGAAGAAGTTGTGCACACCCTCTCTCAGCTGTTGTTTGTAGCTATATGGAAATTACACAATAACATGCATCAGGAATAATCATGTCACCAGCATGTAAAAGTAATAGTGGCATTACTTTATCAAAAAATAACTTACGCATGCTGATCTATGCTTCCTTTATTCCCATAAACGGTAAGCCATTGATGGACCTGTGAAATGAACAATTTGAGACTTAACATTTTGGAAACTAGAGATGGAGACGGGACTCCCTATTTTAACGAAAAAATTAAACACATAGCCGATAGCCATCCAAATCAAATTGTTGCAGATACAACTGAATAATAGAAGGCTGTCTTTGTAAGGAAGAATTACCATGTCCTGACAGCAGCAATTTAAAAAGTGAAACAATTGTCAATGACTGCAAACTGAAAGGGAAAAAACAACAATTCAGAAGACACTCTCATTCAAATATAATACCTTAGATCCTACACCCTCAGAAGCCCAATACCAACATAAAGCAAGCAATGCAGCAAGGTTGTTCTTCACTTGGAAAAGAAAAAAGTTATTTCCGCTGAAACAGGACTACAAAAGGCAAGAAGTTATTAGGAAGAAGTACATAAATAGAAGTGACTTTTAACCAAATGAACAATCGACATACGTTTCTCTTATTCTAAAGTTTCCAGCCCTAATAGCATAAGAGAAGGCAACTCAAATAAAATACCTTGTTGGCCATTTCACTTGGATGTGCTGCATATGCTTCTCTGTAAGAAATAGCTTTTCTGACACGCTTTCTTAAACCAAGAGCTGATTCCTCCTCACGTTAATATTTCTCCCATCTACAAAACAAAAGTGATCATAAAAAGCATTAAGAGCAAGAATCTTGAAAGATGGAGGCCCATATTTTCTCCTTACTTATAGTTACAGAACAATCATTCTGTGTGAATTCATCTAGTAGGCAGATTTCCAAACATAGATATCTCTGCACAAGCACTGATTACATTTGACCATGCTATCAGATACTAGTATGCAGCCTCTAATCAGTTCTAAATGGGTTTTAGATTAAGAATGTGAGAGATATTCTATAGGGCGTGTCTACAATGGTTATTCCTTGTGGAGCTCATGATTTGACTTTTAATACGAAACACCTCAAATCTATGAAAATTATATACATATGTTAATGTAGAATATTCCCTGTTACTTGTTTTAAACTTAGGATAATTATTTTTTCTTGATGGAAGCCGAGGCTTTTTATCCTCGTGGATGTTGCATAGACTAAAACAAGTAACGTTTTTGTTGTCGCTGCATATGTCCAACAATTTCTTTCATGTATGCATGCTTGTGTGCTGCATCACACATTTTTCTCTTATGTGCACATCATGTATTAGCATTTATATATGCAACCAGACAAATATGCATGCAAGTACATATGTATGTATGCTAGTGCACAATAAGTACCCTTACATCAATTCCCGTGCCAAACATAATTCTGACACATAAAACAATTTAAGTTTATGAGTCCTACAAATGAAACCCAGAGAAACAAGTTGCCAATATTGATGCAGTTCAACAACTGACTCTAACCTTGTCAGCAGCCAATTGATTTCCAAAAGCATTCATCAAGTCAGAAAATTCGGAGAATGAGAGCTTCCCATCTTTATTGTAGTCTTGCGGGAAAAATTAAAGGGTTAACCTGTTAAAATTAAGATGTCCCCGTGCACAAGGGTCTGAAGTTGTAGGTTCTAGGGATGGTTAGATGTACTTATCCTTACCCCTTACTTTTGCAGAGTTTATTCAATGACAAATCAACCTAGCTTGTCCTCTAACAGAAAGACCTACTTATGAGAGGGGAAAAATACAGAATTCTCTGTTGCGTAGACCAATTTCCAAAAGCACTGAAAAATATCCTAATTATGGCATGGTGGTCAGACGCTCCAATAGAAAAATGTGTGACTGGTGCTTGGGGCATTCAAATTGAGAGAGAGAGAGAGAGAGAGAAGAAACAAGAAACGTTTCTGCTATATGTGTCCATCTGCTTTTGTTAAGTGCATTTTATGTCTACAATTCTGGATGGTCCTGTGACCAAACTAATAGTTAACTTCAATTATTCCGTTGCCTTAAAATCGTGCAAAGGAACACCATATTGCCCATGATTATATAATCACAACTCTCTTAATTGCTCCAGCAAAAGTAGTTCTCATCCATGCCAATGTAATAAAAGTCTACGTACCCTCATGCACATGGACATGGCTGTTTGCATGCATCCATGTGGACTACTCCAGCCAAAAGTTTTGGATAACCCGTGCTATAAACAAATGATCTTGAGTAGCTATATCCTATGTGACATTGCAGGATTATGAAGAGGAAGAATTTGGATGCCATCAGAACATGGTCAACACCTTCCAGCTACTTGATTTTACATACATAAAATTGGTTTTTAGTAGTGTCAAAACACAGCATGTCAAGCAACCATGATGCACAATTTTCGTTTTCACTTCTAGCAAGAACCAAGTCTAAAATTAACTTAAGATATGCAGAGGGAGATACCTGGGCAGGCTATCAAAAGAATGACCAGTTTAGTACAGGTTTCCTAGACAACTAGTGATACAACACAATTTGAAGATTCAACCATAATTCCCAACTTATGGGTGAAGCGACCAAGTTTGATTCAAATTTATATCTTCAACTTACTTCTAAACAGGATGTCACAGGATTGAAAAACTACGTAAGTGTTAATAACTTATGCACATGGAAGGAATATGCAATAAGAAGCTATAATAATAATAATGGTCTGTCACAACACTCAAATATCTTGGACTTCTCATATTCATAGCTTTAGTACCACCACTGAAATAATGACCTTATTCAAGTTTCCAAGCAAAAGCTTAAAAAAAAACAGAAGGAATTACACAGCTAGTGTGCGTTTCAATCTAACCGAGTTGAGTGTCTACCCATGTAAAACAAAACGAAAAGAAGAATTTCAACCCTTAGCCATCAAGTTTTGATCAAACATAACCTGTATTTACCGTCTTCCATCCGGCAACGATCATCCAGATGAAAATTATTGGACGGAATTAATAAACTCACAAACTATTCAAGAGATAGAAGTATAAGAAGCTACCCTCCACACTAGAACTTTCCACTTAGATTAATGATAAGAAAGATGACGGTAGAACATACTCCGGTGGGAATAGCGGGACACAACTTGCTTCAAGAGTCAAAAGGGCCGATGAAGAACTCTCCCACTTAGCCTCCTGATAAGCTATCCAACTCTGCCTCAACCTAGAAGCCAAAGCAGCCAATATCACCAAGCCTCCATGCTTCCTGAAACAGAGGCAATAGAAAAGAAAAAAAAGCCAAAGGAGAAAGAGAGGTCTCACAGTACCCATACGCCTCTCTCTCCTCCACCACAATATCCCTCGCGGCCGTCACAGCATCGCCGCCAATATAGCCTCGCAAACCTCTTTTGCTTCAAAATCCTTGGCTACGTACTCGAGCCTGAAATCGGGACCGAATAAGGAGTAGAAGACAAAGAAGGTCGAGAGGCCAGTCCGCAGCCGGCGATTTCTGGAGACGCAGCTGGAAAGTCGATGATGGCAACGAGGACAGAGGCGAGGAGGGAAGCGCTTAGGGTGAGTGAGAGGGCTCGAGACAGAGAAGGGGGGGCGCTTGGGGTGAGTGAGGGACTCGGGACAGGAGATTCTTTTTGTGGAGGAAGCGGTGGTAGAAGCGTGAGTCTCTTATCTCCATTCAAAACGAGAATTGGAAAACCATCCTTGACATCTGAGTTCACCTGTGTGAAAGAATATTTTTAACCCCATTAACCATAGAACTTTGAGCTGAAAAGAGAAGTGACAGGCAACACTATTTGTGATTATGATATACATCATCACTTAATCACCATTTTCGACTAGTCCCTTGTGTCACAAACCAAGATAGATCGTGATAGGGGACGGAAAAAAAAAAAAAAAAAAAAAAACAAGACTTGACGCATTACAAACGAGTGATCCCAGACAAATCCACAAAAATCAATAAGCTTTGATTCCACCAACAGGCATTGACACTCAGTATACCATCTAACGGGAACAACACAGCAATAGACTTCAGTGAACGTGAAAAGACACTCTTGGGAAAATTCCACAATGATTCAAACTCATCGTAATCAGACGGACAGATACAACTCGAGAGCCTAGCGACGGTGATTGATCCAAACCAACGCAAAGCATCCCTCCAAATCACAAAATCCGACAACCGGTGAGTGATCAATCGCTAAAACAACCGCCAAACAAGCAACTCATAACTCCCAACCTCTCCAAACATAAAAAAAATTCACAGAATTGAGAACGAACACCGTCCCGCCCATCAAAAACCAACGAACCAAAAAGGGACGAAAAAAAGATGGAAAAATGGCGGCTTTCCTCTAGCTGATGGAAAATGTGATGCGGGAGCATCCAACGTAGCTCCATCCACCAACTCGGAACCATCGATGTTTATCCAAGCCAAGAGAGAAATTGGGCATTATGTGCTTCGATGGATCATTTTCAATGAATAATGTCAATTACTTATCGGTACTTTGTGGTATATCGATAACTATCAATGGGAGACCATTCTAAATGTCTTGAATGACCAGTTGATGAAGTTTCAGAAGGATTATTTTTTGGTCAAGGGAGGAGCTCGAATTTGAAGGTTCAAGAATGCGGAAGGCCGAAGATTAAAGGCATTTAATTCCTGTGTTAATAAGGCTTTTATTATGTTATTATGTGTCTTTATTGTTATGCAGTCCAAGAGTCGAAGGTTTCGGTTTCTAGGCTATTAAGTTCTGTTTTTAATATGTATTAAGGTTTCAGTTTCTAGGCTATTAAGGTTTGTTTTTAATATGTATTAAGGTTTCGGTTTCTAGGCTATTAAGGTCCGTTTTTAATATGTATTAACACTAAAACCCTCCTATAAAGAGGGGAAAACTATCTGATGTAAGGGATACGTATTTTATGAATGAAAATGGTGAGGTTTCCTCTGCTTGAGTGAATTCCTTTGGAGAGTGGATAACTCCTTTCGGTTTCTTTATCCTTGGAACGTAGATCACTCCTAGGTGGTGAGCCAAGAAGCCCTTTATCCTTGGCTGGTGGAATCTTTAGGCCTTGGTGGTGAGTTTCTCTTATCCCGAAGTCCTTTATCCTTGGCTGGTGGAAGCTTTAGGCCTTGGTGGTGAACTTCGTAGATCTCGATCCTCATCCTTGGTTGGTGGCGCTGCCTTTATACCTTGGAAGGAGATTGTTTTTATAGCTTGGCGCTTCCCCGTATACACTACTCCATTACACTTAACCACAAAAATCCCCTCTGAAAAATCCGTTCTAGAATCACTCAACCCAACACGCATCAAAATATTGGTATCAGAGCTCAAGGTTCAACTCATTTGAGTGATTCCTTTCTTTCTTTTGTTACAAATTCCTTATGGATGAACAAGTTCCTAGAGGCTTGACTTTGGAGCAAGCACACAACGAAAGGCGAGATCGTGCAATCCAAAATCTTCAACAACAAATGGAGCGAGTCCTCAATCTTCTAGAGAATCCGGCGAGACAAGGACAACCAGCAAGGCGTCCCAATGAACGGCATCGACGTGACGATTCTGAATCTCGTCAAAATTCTGATGTCGATTCCGAGTCCACTGGAGACAACCGAACGATTCTGCACTCTAGCGATTCTGAATCTCCAATTCGAAGACGAAGACGAAGAGGGAGGCATAAGGAGGATGAAAGAGACATTAAAGTGGAGGTCCCCGAGTTTGACGGTAATCTTAATCCCGATGACTTTGTAGATTGGCTACACAAAACCGAACGAATTTTTGAATTCAAATCCTATTCGGATGAGAAGAAATGTAAGGTTGCTATCCTAAGGTTGACCAAATATGCTTCTCTATGGTGGGAGAATCTAAAGCATCAACGAGCAAGGGAAGGAAAAGGCCGAATCAAGTCTTGGGAAAAACTCAAGAAGTTGATGAAGAAGAGGTTCTTGCCCGACAACTATAAGCAAGATCTCTTCCTCAAACTGAACTCCCTAAGACAACATGGGATGAGCGTTGAAGAATACATTCGTGAGTTTGAACAACTCAAAATGAGGAGTGAAGTTCCAGAAGTTCCCGAGCAAACCATCGCTCGTTTTCTTGGCGGCATGAATCGAGAAATTGCTGATATGGTTGAACTTCAACCGTATTGGTCCTTTGAAGACGTATGCAAGTTAGCCATAAAAGTGGAAAAACAATTGAAGAGCAAGAGGTTTTCGTCCAGAACCTCAACAAAGGCGACATCCTATGTTAAGGGTGCTTCCTCAAGCAAGGGCGAGAGTTCGTCGACAAAAGACAGAGGCAAGGGAAAGAATGCAGAGCCTTCCAAAGAAGTCCAAAAGAAGTTTGAAGGTGATGCAAGGAAATGCTTTAAGTGCCATGGCTTTGGGCATTTACAAGCAAATTGTCCAAATCGGAGAGTTATGACTCTTCAAGAAATTGAGGAGATCAATTCGGCGCTTCAAGAGGCTGATGACAATGAAGACCAAAATATTTCTGAATCTGATCGGGAAGAAGTTGTGGAGAAAGCTGATGATGGTGAGCTGTTGATCATCCGAAGAGCATTGCATGTTGAAGTTTCTCCTAATAAAGAGCAAAGGGAGAATATATTTCACACGCGTTGCACTATTAATGGAAAGGTGTGTTCGGTGATCATCGATGGTGGGAGCTGCACCAATGTTGCTTCGACAACTCCTGTCGACAAGTTGAAGCTTCCAACAACGAAACATCCTCAACCATACAAGCTCCAATGGCTCAATCAAGGGAATGAACTCAAGGTAACCAAACGCGTTCTTATATCATTTTCGATTGGGAAGAACTATCGAGATGAGGTTGTATGTGATGTGATTCCAAAGGAGGCATGCCACTTGTTATTGGGTAGACCGTGGCAATTTGATATAAATGCTACGCATGATGATCGGAAAAACACAAACTCTTTTCAGAAGGAACAAAAATGCATTACTCTTTTACCATTGAGCCCTTATTCGATGCATAATAATCAACCTGGGGAGGGAAACACTTGTAAGGAAAATCTGTTCTTGAGTGAGACACGAGTTGAGAGAGCCATTAGCAAACAAAAGAATGTTTTTGCTTTGCTTGTGGTCGAGAAAAAGAGTGAGATGGAGCGACCCATACATTCAAAAATGCATTACTTGTTGAAATAATTTGCAGATGTGTTTCCGGAGGATTTGCCACTTGGATTACCTCCCATAAGAGGTATTGAGCATCAAATTGATTTGATCCCCGGTGCTCCACTACCAAACAAGCCAGCTTATCGATGCAATCCGAAGGATACAAAGGAGTTGCAAAGACAAGTCAATGAACTTATTCTCAAAGGATACGTTCGAGAAAGCATGAGTCCCTGCTCTGTTTCGGCTCTACTTATGCCTAAGAAGGATGGTACATATCGGATGTGTGTTGATAGCCGGGCCATCAACAATATCACCATTAAGTATAGGTACCCTATACCTAGACTTGATGATATGCTAGATGAATTATATGGTTCTTCTGTGTTTTCAAAGATAGATTTGCGGAGCGGTTATCATCAAATTAGAATGCGAGAATGTGATGAATGGAAGACAGCTTTCAAGACCAAGGGAGGCCTTTATGAGTGGTTGGTTATGCCATTCGGATTATCTAATGCTCCAAGTACCTTCATGAGACTTATGAACGAGGTTCTTCGTTCCTTTATTGGTCAATTTGTTGTTGTTTATTTCGACGATATTCTTGTTTATAGTAGGAATGAGGGTGAGCATATCTCTCATCTAGCACAGGTCTTTAATGTCTTGAGAGAACGAAAACTATATGCTAAAATGGAGAAATGTGAGTTCTTCTCTCCAAGCATTGTGTTTCTTGGTTATGTGGTTTCCAAAGATGGAATCTCGTTGATCAAGCCAAGGTAGAAGCTATGAAGACTTGGCCCGTTCCGAAGTCTATTTCTGATGTAAGAAGTTTTCATGGAATTGTTTCTTTCTATCGACGGTTTGTCAAAAATTTTAGTACCGTCATTGCTCCTATAACTGAATGCATGAAGAATGGTGCTTTTGAATGGACAAAGACTGCTCAAAACGCCTTTAAGGTAATCAAGCAGAAACTTTGTGAGTCTCCTATTCTTGCACTTCCTGATTTTGATAAAGTATTTGAAGTTGAGTGTGATGCAAGCGGAGTTGGTATTGGTGCCGTTCTGGTGCAAGCACAAAAACCATTCGCATATTTCAGCGAGAAGTTATCTGATTCCAAGAGGAATTATTCAACTTATGACAAAGAGTTCTATGCCATTGTCCGAGCTCTTGATCATTGGAGTCATTATTTGAGGCCAAAGCAATTTGTCCTTCATTCGATCATGAGGCGCTTAAGTTTATTAGTGGCCAACGTAAGCTTAATTCGAGACATGCAAAATGGGTAGAATTTCTTCAATCCTTTTCTTTTGTCTCAAAATATAGACCCGGGCACACTAATGTCGTAGCAGATGCTTTATCAAGAAGATATTCTATGCTTGCGGTTCTGGACTCTAGGATTCTCGGATTTCAATCAATGAAAGCACTTTATTCTGAAGATGCGGAGTTCTCATCCATCATCAACAATTGCAAGCGAGGAGTTCAAGGTATATATTCTTTGCAAGATGGGTTTCTTTTTAAAGGAAATCAATTATGTGTGCCGAAGAGTTCTTTTCGCGAATTGCTGATTCGAGAAGCGCATGGTGGAGGATTGGCTGGTCATTTTGGGATTAACAAAACTCTTGAGGTTCTTCAAGAGCATTTCTATTGGCCAAAGATGAGTGGAGATGTGCATGCTATCATCTCAAGGTGTCCAACTTGTCATAGATCAAAAACTCATTTCCATCAAGGTTTGTATACTCCACTTCCGGTACCATTGCAGCCTTGGGAAGATGTTAGCATGGATTTCATCGTGGCTCTACCAAGAACTCAAAGAGGAAAAGATGCTATCATGGTGGTCGTTGATCGGTTCATGGAGTACCAAAGACCATTGTGTCGGATCGTGACTCCAAGTTCTTAAGCCACTTTTGGAGGACTCTATGGAGAATGCTTGGTACAAGACTCTTATTTAGCACGGCATGTCATCCCCAAACCGATGGCCAAACGGAGGTAACAAATCGTACTCTAACCACTCTTCTTCGTGGTATGGTGAGTAAATCATTGAAAGATTGGGATTTAAAGCTTGCGCATGCTGAATTTGCTTACAATCGATCACCAAGTTATACTACTGGTCGATCGCCATTTGAAGTTGTGTATGGAATTAATACTCTCACACCCATTGATTTGATTCCAATTCCGTCTAACTCTCAAGTGAGCTTTGATGGCAACAAAATAGCTGAGTCAATGAAGAAGCTCCATGAGCAGTTTCGATCCAACATTGAAAAGGCCAACGAATCTTACAAGAAGAAAGCTAATCAACATCGCAAGAAGACTCAATTTCAACTGGGCGACCTTGTATGGCTTCACTTGAGGAATGAGAGATTTCCATTTCGTCGAAAGAACAAGCTCATGCCCAGAGCTGATGGTCCGTTTAAAGTTATGGAGCGAATTGGTGACAATGCTTACAAGATTGTCCTTCCGGGAGAGTTTGGAGTTTCAGCAACATTCAACGTGGGAGACCTTTCTCCTTACTTGGAGGATGAAAACCTTCTAGATTTGAGGACAAATCTCAAACAACCCGGGGAGGATGATGCGGGAGCATCCAACGTAGCTCCATCCACCAACTCGGAACCATCGATGTTTATCCAAGCCAAGAGAGAAATTGGGTATTATGTGCTTCGATGGATAATTTTCAATGAATAATGTCAATTACTTATTGGTATTTTGTGGTATATCGATAACTATCAAAGGGAGACCATTCTAAATGTCTTGAATGACCAGTTGATGAAGTTTCAGAAGGATTATTTTCTGGTCAAGGGAGGAGCTCGAATTTGAAGGTTCAAGAATGCGGAAGGCCGAAGATTAAAGGCATTTAATTCCTGTGTTAATAAGGCTTTTATTATGTTATTATGTGTCTTTATTGTTATGCAGTCCAAGAGTCGAAGGTTTCGGTTTCTAGGCTATTAAGTTCTGTTTTTAATATGTATTAAGGTTTCAGTTTCTAGGCTATTAAGGTTTGTTTTTAATATGTATTAAGGTTTCGGTTTCTAGGCTATTAAGGTCTGTTTTTAATATGTATTAACACTAAAACCCTCCTATAAAGAGGGGAAAACTATCTGATGTAAGGGATACGAATTTTATGAATGAAAATGGTGAGGTTTCCTCTGCTTGAGTAAATTTCTTTGGAGAGTGGATAACTCATTTCGGTTTCTTTATCCTTGGAACGTAGATCACTCCTAGGTGGTGAGCCAAGAAGCCCTTTATCCTTGGCTGGTGGAATCTTTAGGCCTTGGTGGTGAGCTTCTCTTATCCCGAAGTCCTTTATCCTTGGCTGGTGGAAGCTTTAGGCCTTGGTGGTGAACTTCGTAGATCTCGATCCTCATCCTTGGTTGGTGGCGCTGCCTTTATACCTTGGAAGGAGATTGTTTTTATACCTTGGCGCTTCCCCGTATACACTACTCCATACACTTAACCACAAAAATCCCCTCTGAAAAATCCGTTCTAGAATCACTCAACCCATCACGCATCAAAATGGTACAAGGGAAGGTGGCGGACTTCAAGAGATAAACCTAGAAGCAGAAAAGCAAGGACCCATCTTCTCCTTCTTCTCCTTCATCTCGTTCTTGTTCTTCCTCCTTCTCTGCTTCGACGTCGAGCCTGAAATCACCGAGAAAGAGAGAGAAAATGCAGCAGGCCTCTCCTTCTTCGCCGCGCCGTCGACCCTGCCCAAATCCGCCGAGATCTCCCTCGCGACCAAGTGGGCCAGCGTCAGGACAGCGCTCGGTCAGCGGCGGGTAGCCTAGTGCCACTCAGGAACGAGACCGAGATGCCAGAGGCAGATGACCAGCGACCGAGGCGGAGGCGGAGGCGGAGGTTCGGAGGCGGAGAGAGGTGGGATGCGCGGAGAAGGAAAGGAAGCTCTGAGCGTTCTTGGTTCTTTTAGAGGAGAGAGAACCCGGGAGAGAGAAATTTTAAGCGGGAGCTGACCGTCGTTTCTTCTGCAGTGGAGCCGAGCCGAGCCGAGCCAGCCAAACTTGTCTCATTTTCGAGGGGTCCCACTCGGGACAGGTGTTGGTATTTGAGTGGTTCGTGCGCGCCAGGTCAGTGGATGACGTGGCACGAACCACTGAATATTTTCTCCATTTGAGAATAATTTGCATTTTTTTTTGTTATGTGTATTGTCCGTTAGGCATAATTCGAACGCGAAAATTTCGAAATTCATTTTTATCAAACTGTACTTTTGAAATCAATTTCGTCAAATTTCACAGCTCTGTAATGCTTTAAACTATCATTCACACATAAAGCCACGGCTCAATAATTTTACAATCAAATCTTGCAGTTCAAAATACATAACTTTGAATGTGTACTCTACTTTTAAAAATACTTTGATTAAATGAATAATGGTCTTGAATACTTACTAGGTGTTGAAATTCGAATTTTATTCAGCTTGTCAGGATGTCTAGATCGGCTACACTTAGAAACTTTTTTCCCTCTTTCGTCACTCCTTTCGTTTTCTCCTTTTCTCCTTGTAGCCCTCTTCTTCTTTATACAGCTCTTGGTCGTTTTTAATTGAGGCGATGTCGTTTTCTTTTTTCAAATTTTTGACTTTTGAGTAGTAATATAATTGACCAATCAAACCGCTCAACTTTTACATGTGGTGTCCTTTTCTCCGTCTCTAGGTGACAAAGTTTTGGATTACTATTTTACCACACTTAAAAAAAAATCTCAAAATTTGACAACTAATGGAAATATATTTCATCGTTATACTTATTGTACTTAGCATTTTAACCGAACACTGATATATTGGCAACTTATTCACTTTTCTTTATCGGGAAAACGAATGAAAGTTCATGAAGTAAGCAAAAAAACACAAAACTTATTAAAAGAAATGAAACAGATTATTTTTAAGCACTTAATCAACTAGTTGAAGTTTTCAAATTTAATCAACCAACGGTAGAGTTTTGGGTGGATAATATATTGAAAGAGAAAATTTAGAATTATTACACAGTCCACCGCCGATGGAATCCGAATTCCACCGTTGGAGCACTATATATGAAAGCTTTAGTTATATTGGTATATTCATTAAAAAAAATTAAGAAAGCATATTGTCAATAGACATATCAATTAATTATCTATCAAAAAACTTAATTCTATAAAATTAGATAAAAATCAAGCTTCTCTTTGATTGACATGCATAACAAAAGAATTATAATAAAAATAAATGTGACTCGAGCAGAAAATGTAATACATGAAAATGAATTTACTTCTGTTAAATATACTATTTCTTTTATTTCTCACTATATTTAATTTGAATTTGAGTTTATTCTAAATGGATCAGAAACAGGAATAAGTTATGCTTAATATTTCAAATGGATCAAGTTTATTTTAAATGGATGAATCTTAATGTACCGCTGTTATACTTAAGATTTCACCTAACTGAAAATAAGTCACACTTATGCTCACTGTGATATATTCTGTGCTATCTTTGGTAACCGTATCTTGAGCTGTTGGATTGTGCATATATGGGCAGCATTGGTTCCGTCACAGTTTTTTGGTACCTATGTCAACGCCACCGGAAATTTCCATATATTGTGCCCTGACGGTGGAATCCGAATTCCACCGTTAGTGCACAATGTAATAACTCAAAAAAGTACTAGCAAAAAGCTCGAGAATTTTCAATTATGGTCAAGTCTTACATGCGATATATTGACACGGGATATCTACGTTGTGGTCTCTAAACCTAGTTATGCCTCCAACTCTGTGGTATGTTAATTTTTCACAGTAAGAACACCTTGTGTACTGGACAAGATTAAAAAAGAAGTTGAAGGAGCAAAATCATGAAGACAATGAGGATGATTTTGCCCTGATCTCTAGATCTAGTGATGCTCCATTTGCTTGCTCGTACAAGGTCTTTTTGTCTCTCTCACAAAAGTATCCAAGCTCGACCACCCTTCATGTTAAACTTTTTTAATCTTCCGAAAATCATGACGACAGTGAGAATTATTTTGCCTTGATCCCTCCATTTTCCAGAGAATCCATACCACTTGTCCTCGCAGCCTTCAACGGGCCTTAGTTGTAGTTCACAAGTGTAACCCATTGTGAATCCGACATTCCCATATGCGCTGCAATTTCATAAATCGTGACTTCATCACACTAGTTTGTTCATGTTATGGATACATGTCTATCACTTCCACAACACAAAAGCAAATTACTTATGAATTTACCCGCATCTAGTACGTGTGATTGCCATTGTACTAATATATCAGTATGATTTGAGAGCTCTCATATTAGGGGGTGTGACTATTGACGAAACAAAAAGAAGATCATTTTTATTTTTGGTAAACTTTACCGGCCCAGGCTACATAAGTGATGTTATTCCTGCAACATATGTTGACAATATGTGGTAATCACCTATGAAAATCACGCAAATACTTTTTTTCGTTGGCCTAGCTGATCGAATATTTGATTAGCACCAATTAAAATCACGTAGAGCTGGGGGATCATGATTGGTCATCCTAGCAAGGCTCTAACCGACAACCATGTCGACATTATTTTTCGTTCTCACGGAAACGTATTATCCAAATGTTTGACTCAAGCAAACGGTCAACAACGTGTGAGGAAACGTGCGATCAAGTGCCTAGAGGGTCTTCGAATGGGAGAGGGCGACGTCCTCGAGGCGGTTCACACGGATCATGGGCAAGCCATGGATCACTTTACTGGGGAAAAAATATCCTAAAAATTATACATCGGTCATTTCAATCATAAAACTTTTAATTATGCTAATTCAGTCATAAACCTATTACACAGCGGCTAATTTAGTTCTATACCTTTCAATTATGCCTATTTAATCTTAAGTATTTTGATAATTTTGTCAATTTAGTCCTAAATTTTTTTACGATTTGCTAAGATAGTTCTTTCGGCTAGCTTTGCTTGGAAATTGTTTACGTGACAGCTTGGGTGTGTTTGTTTGCGTTTCTGTTTAAAAATTGTTCTAGGAAACAGAATTAGAAAAAAATGTTTCTGTTCTGGGGAACAATTTTTGAACAAAAAAACGCGTTTGGTAAACATGTTCCGAGAATAAAAAATAAACAGAAACACGTTTGGTAAATTTGTATAATTTTTTTATTTCTTTTTATTTCTTTTTTCTTTTTCCTTTTTTCTTTTTCTTCTTTTGGCCGGTCACCGGCCTCGACCATGGCCGGCGGCCGGCCGACGAGGGCCAGCGTCCGGCCGACGAGGGCCGGCGGCCTCGCCGGGCCACTGCCAAGCGACGCCGACTCGCCCAAATCCGACGAGGCCGAGCCTCGCCGGTCGCCGGCCATGGCCGAGGCTGGCGAAAGAAAAAAGAAAGAAAAAATAAGAAGAAAATAAAAAAGTGTTTCTAGGTTTTGTTTTAGAAATAAGAAACAAAAATTTCTTGTTTCTTATTTCTGTTTCTTTTTTGTTTCTGGGAACAAAAGAACAAAAAAGGAACAGAAACGCACCCAAATGCGTTTCTATTCCTTTTTGGTTCCCAGGAACAAAAAAACAAAAATTTTTGTTCCTGGGAACAAAAACAAGGTGCAGCCAAACGCACCCTTAGTCAATGCCAGCTATCCTATTACGTGGTACTGCCAGTGCTAATGTTGACAATTTTCTTCAACTTTTTCTTCTTACTTTTTTCTATTATTTTCTTCTTTTTTTTCTCTCTTTTCATTTTCTCCCTCCACTTGCGAGAGCTTCGAGGCCCTTGCTAGGCAACAATTGCCCTCACCAAGTTTGATTAGGCTGCTCTTGCAGGCCCCTTGGGAGGGTTGCCCATGGTTGGGCAAGCATGGGCTGCCCTTGCCAGCCCCTAGCGAGGGAACCCTTGCCCAATGCTGAGCTTTGAGCATCCCTTGCCCAAGGTTGGCAATGGCTGGTAGAGGAAAAAGAGAAAAATGAAAAAAAGAAAAAAGAAAAATGTACTTAAATTTTTTTAAATTTTAAATATTATCCACATCAGCGTCGGTTGTGCTAAATAAAATGATTGACATTGAATTCACGCATTTGGAAGGCTTATAACTTAATTGATGCACTTGAAAGCATCATTGGTGTAAAGTACTAATTGGTAAATCACCAAAATGTTTGGGACTAAATTGACATAATTAAAATGTTTAAGACTAAATTGACAAATCGCCTAAAGATTTAGAACTAAATTGACACATCTAAAAGGTTTAAAACTAAATGGATAAATTGTCAAAAATGTTTAAAACACACTTGAAAGATTCAGAACTGAATTGATTACCATATAATAGGTTATGACTTTTTGGATAATTTTCCCTTTTCATAGAGATTGTCTAAATAACTTGAGGAGGTGGTAACGAGGGATGGTGCCTCGTGAGCACTAATAATACTCAACAATGCCTCAAAATCTATTCTTTTGAAAAAAAATATCCTAATTAATTAAATTCAGTTGTCCCATTACCCATTTATAAACTATAATATTTAATTTTTATTTATTTACATTTATTTGATTAGATGCACAAAAAGTCTTGAAACTTATTGTAGTGATGAAATTTATAGATCATTTCATAGCTCGTATTATTTCTTTATGACTATCTATGAATATGGATATCCGCATTTAAACAACAAGATTTAAAGCAGAGGAGGGAAATAGAGATGCTTAACCTTATCACTTCGACCACGATGTTCAACACATTGAAATTGAGGGGATCTTCCTTCACCTTTTTCCTCTCTGTAATGCAAACCATGACGATAAAGATGGCCAGGTAGGAGAGCTGTGAGAATTTGAGATTCTCCAACAGTAGCTTGTAATTCCTTTTCGGCTCTATGCCTTCTCTGTTTCCCGGGAGCCTCTCACCCTCTTTTGCCGGTAGAAACGAGGTATACGGGGGAAGGTACCTGAAGATTATACACATGAAAGTATTTAATGGACAAAGATCACGTAATCATCATCATTTACATTACTTACGCACATCCGGCGTGTTAGATGATTAAACTTGTTAGTTGAAGAATGGTCGATATTGATTATCATCAGGCGTTGTGGTAGGTTTGATAAAGAAGCATATGCATTTACAAGGTAGATGCTGGTTATTTATGCTGGTTCCAGAGTTCTAATCGGATTGTGCTAAGGACTTATATAACTTGCCAGCCATATAGTAATTCTTCTCGTACTTGTTTAATTGATGTTTTGAAAGTTAAATCACTATAAAAATTGACTAAGGCCCTGTTTGGCATGACTGATTCTGATTTTTTGTTCCCAGAATCAGTTTGGAATAAAAATCGCGTTTCATAAAAATTTTGTTCCCAGAATCAATTTTGGAGTAGATTTGAGAATAAAAAAAAAAAGTTGATTATGTGTCCAAGAATCAAAAAAAGAATCAACACAATAAAACTCTTCTTCTTTCCTTCCGCCATCCCGCAACCGTCGCCCGCCGCCGCCCGCCGCCGTACGCCACCGCCCACCACCGCCGGCCGCCGATTCGGCGAGCTTGCCGGAGGCTCGCCCAGCCCTGGCGAGGCCCGCCTGTCCACCGGCGACGCTCGGCCGACGAGGGCCAGCCTCGCCGAGGGCCGGCGACGCTTTGGTGAGGTCGCCGGCCCTCGTCCGGCCGGTTGCCGGTCGCCGGTCCGGCGACCGGCCACAAGAAGAAGAAGAAAAATAGGAGAAAAAGGAAAAAAAGAAAAGGTCAAAAAGGTAAAAAAAAAAAAGAAAAAAGTAGAAAAAATTATTTAAAAAAAAAAATTGGAATAGAATCAATGGACACGTTATCAAACGCAATTCTATTCCAGAATCAAAAATAATTATTTCTTGTCAGAATCAGTTCTCGGGAACAGAATCGTTGCCAAACGCGGCCTAATGTTCCGAAAACACTCGTCAAATAACTCAAATGCTAAATAAAATGCCCTTTCTATTAAATTAATCTTACTCGTTTCAGTGAAATTCTTGAAAATCATGGGTCGTGAAAATCGACAAGTTATTAAAGCTCATTACACAGTTGACCTAAGTGTTTGTACATATTGGGGCATCTCGGTCTAGGAGAATTTATTATTGATAGTTTTCATAAGTTGTTAGAAAGGACCTCTACAATGAAAATTGAGGGTATGGTTTTGAGAAAACTTGCGATTTGGAGATTCTTGTTGTTTTGAATACTCAACCTTAAGAGAGTTTTCAACGTGCAATATATAACCAATCTCCACTTTCTTATCAAGTCGCATCTGGCCAATCTTCGTCATCACCATATTTAATTCGAATACAAATAGTGACTAAGTGACAAAAATGAGTTGACCTATTATGGCATGAACATAAAAACCTCGGACAATGCCCCAAATACACTGAAGAAAACCTCAATAATGCCGCATAATAATGCTTTAGATTATTCATCCTTCAATAATGCAATTATTTTAGCAACCTTCCTTAAGAGTCAATATTTTAGTAATTTATGAACAAATCATAACTATGTTAAAAGTCAGATGGAAATCCTTACAAATAAGGGAAGACCCCTTTGAGATGGTGATGCAGTCATTTTCAAATACGTCCAAACCATTTACTTACTTTTCATGATAATGTGCCACCTGTCAATAACTAAATTGATTGACGTTTCGCTTCTCTAGACGCCCATGTTCTATTATAAGACACGGAGAGGTGGGGATTGGAAGTGGCAAGGTGAGAAACTGTTTTACATGCGACTTTTATTTGGTTTAAGAAGAATAAATTATAGGCAGGAATTTATGTACATTCCTTTGTTTTTCTTTTCCAAATCGCAGCCAAATATTTTATTAGTGAATGGCTAGGTGAGAGAGAGAGAGAGAGAGACTCACATCATGACGACGAATACCACCAAGATGGCAGGAGCAACTTGGGACAGATCGACGATCGTCTCGCCCGTATATCTGGTGTTCACGCACTGAAAAAGCACACCCGTGATTTTCTCATACGAGCTCAATCCACTCAGCAACTCTGAATCCCACTGCATCGAGCAAAACATTACAAACTGAACACCAATAAACCCCAACACCGTGACCACCAGTAGCGACGAGTAGAGGCTTGGAAGCAAGTGCTTGTAACCAACTTCACTTGTCCTGCTCAACAAGTACATCATTTCTGCTTTGACCCAGAATTTCCCCATGAGCCAAATCGTGAACCGTAAGTTCGACGGGAACAACGTGTTCCCGAGAAAGACCTGAGGGATGGGAATCAAGAGGAGGCCGGAGTTTTTGCTGAAGACAATCATGTTTTCATTTGTCGGGACAAACCCGCAACTAGCAAAGGTCGACACGATGGTGAAGACTGAAAAGGTCATCATTTTGAGACCCTTCGTCTTCAGCACGTCTCTAGCGCTAGAAACACGTTTCATATAGAGCACAACCATGGCAACACCGAGAACATGGACTCCTATAAGGTAACCTAACACTACAAAACACAAAAATCTAACGGAACAATATTTCAGATGGTCAAGATCTAAGGACTCGTCTCGTGATCTGTACAAGTGGGGGCCTACTTGTGAGTTCGGGCAATCTAAGTTCGTTATTTCACCTAACTCTATGTGGTCAACGATGTCGTTTGTTGGGTTCGAGGGGTAGAGATTGCTATTGACAGAGGCGACTTTTTCTTTGGTTTTGATGAGCCACCAGAGCTTCGATTTGGTAAAGTTAAGCCCAACAAGGGAAGTGAAAGCCTCCCCTCCAATGAACATCAGGATAGTCATCACAACAAGCTGGGAATCGGAAAAGATCTCCATCTCCACCGTGGACATGCTTGAGACTGTTGCCGCAGAGACGGAGGTGAAGAACAGATCCAAGTCCCTGGGCCTAAAGGAATTGGTCCGTGGCCTTAAGTCCTTGAGGACCCAGAAGCCAACGAAGGTTCATAACTTGGATGCAAAAGGAGTTGATTCGGAGGAGCAGGAAGCGGTAAATGTGAGAAAAGAGGAAACAAAAGGACCTGCAGATGCAGGCTAGTTTGGGCCATGGAGCACTACAAAGACACACAGCTTCTTTTCCTAAACAAGGAAGGTTCATCCTTTTTTGTTGTTATTGCACAGGAACGAAATTGTTCTTGTTGTTGCGAGAACTTGAGGTTGGAGTGCTGGTGTATATATAGGAGTCTCAACCTAAGGTTCAAGCAGTTGGTCATGGCCTTAAGAATTTTCTCCTTGAAGAACCGAAAATATTTGTTCAAATCATACAAACTGCCATGCATAAAAGCCACCTGCCCAAATGAAACCTTTAGACTTAACAGGTGTATAAGAATTGCAAAGTAATTTATGTCTTTAGATGATTGGGACATCCGTTCTTATTTTTTTGCATTATATATGGTAAGAAGAGAGGCATCGTCAACGTTCATGAAAAATTAAAGATGCACACTGCACACATGAGTGCAAAAAGGTGAATAATTTTTTATGGGGGTCCACTCGGTACAGATGCCTCCTTGGAGATAAAAGAATCGGCAAAGCGTCAAAAGGAGAAATCTATCGATGGCTTCTTCGCTAGAATGTCTGTTCAAACTTCACACCAGAGGGAGGTCGAGGTGTAATTCAGTGTCGTCAATGAGATATTTGACAGCTGGACATTAAATATGGTCCAGAAGAAACGGAATCGGCTTTAATGCATTACCGCCACCCTTAGCCGCTCATGTCAGTGAAAATGATTCAATTATCATCGTTCATATTCCCTTCCAAATTCGGCTAAAAAAAACTTATTCCCTTCCAATTTTTCGAACAGAAACCATGTATCGTGGATAAACCTATATTTTGCAAAAAAAAAAAACAATATGCACATGTAGTATTGCTCAAATCATTTTAGACTTGGTACGTTTCATGAAAAATGAAACTTGTCAAAAAATATTTTCAAAAAAATTATTTCATTTTCCTATGATTGTCTTTAACAAAAATCATGGAAATAATTTTTTGTATTTTCCATAAAATGATGAAACATGTACTTGAGAAAACCTCTAGAGTACAACCTTAGCTCCCAAGCTCATGTGTTGAGCACTTGGCCTAGAGTGCCCCATCATCAAGGTCATAGGAGCAGCATCAAGGACCAAGGCCCGGCTTCAAGTAACCTAAGGGCAATAGCCGAGGATTAGGGAATGTCTGTCGAGATCTCAAGCTGGAAACCTTGGCTAATGACCTAGGCACTAGGCATCAGGATCCTAGGATCATAGCACTAATTGCTGGTGCGGACCAGAGATCATAGGGGAGATTCTTCAACCTTATCCACAATTGGGACGGTGGAATGGTTATCCTTCTTCAAATCCAGCCAAGGTTTCCATTGTTGAAGGACAAGGGGAACCCGGGCAACTGTAATTGGACCCTTCTCCAATATCTTCCTCCGAAACTCCACATTCAGGATGTGAAAGAAATAAAAACTTATGCGGGAGCATCCAATGTAGCTCCATGGACCAACTCAAAACCATCGATGCTTATCCAAGCCAATAAAGAAGTTGGGCATTATGTGCTTCGATTGATCATTTTGAATGAATAATGTTAATTACTTATCAGTACTTTGTGGTATATCGATAGGTATCAATGGGAGACCATTTTAAATGTCTCGTATGACCAATTGATAAAGTTTTAGAAGGATTGTTTTTTGGTCAAGGGAGGAGCTCGAATTTTGGGAAGGCTAGAGGTTCACGAAAGCGGTTCAAGAATATGGAAAGCCAAAGGTTCAAGAACACGGAAAGCTAAGGTTCGAGAATGTGGAAGGCCGAAGATTAAAGGGCATTTATTTCCGTGATAGAGGCTTTTTATTAAGTTCCTAGCTGTTTTTATTTTAATAACTTAAGAGTCAAGCGTTTCAGTTCAAGGCATTTAGTTCCCGTGATAGTAAAGGCTTTTTACTAAGTTCCTAGCTGTTTTTATTTTTATGTAGCTCAAGAGTCGAACATTTCAATTCATAGGTCATTAAAGTTTGTTTTTAATATTTCCTAAGGCTAAAATCCTCTTATAAATAAGGGAAAGTATCCAATGTAGGGGATATACGAATTTCATGAATGAGAATGGTGAGATTTCATCAACTTGAGTGAACTCTTTTGGAGAGTGGATAACTCATTTCGGTTTCTTTATCCTTGGAGTGTAGATCACTCCTTGGTGGTGAGCCAAGAAGCCCTTTATCCTTGGCTGGTGGAATCTTTAGGCCTTGGTGGTGAGCTTCTCTTATCCCGAAGTCCTTTCTCCTTGGTTGGTGGAAGCTTTAGGCCTTGGTGGTGAGCTTCGTAGATCTCGATCCTCATCCTTGGTTGGTGGCGAGGCCTTTATACCTTGGGAGGAGATCGTTTTATCTTTTCTTATTCCTTTTCGTTTCTTCCTCGTATACACTACTCCATACACTTAATGAAGAACCAAAAATGTATTACTCTTTTACCATTGAGTCCTTATTCGATACATAATAATCAACCTAGGGAGGGAAACACTTGTAAGGAAAATATGTTCTTAAGTGAGACACGAGTTGAGAGAACCATTAGCAAACAAAGAATGTTTTTGCTTTGCTTGTGGTCGAGAAAAAGAGTGAGATAGAGCGACCCATACATCAAAAAATGCATTGCTTGTTGAAAGAATTTGCAGATGTGTTTCCGGAGGATTTGCCACTTGGATTACCTCCCATAAGAGATATTGAGCATCAAATTGATTTGATCCCCGGTGCTCCGCTACCAAACAAGCTAGCTTATCGATGCAATCCAGAGGATACAAAGGAGTTGCAAAGACAAGTCGATAAACTTATCCTCAAAGGATACGTTCGAGAAAGCATGAGTCCTTGTTCTGTTCCGGCTCTACTTGTACCTAAGAAGGATGGTACATATCGAATGTGTGTTGATAGTCGGGCCATCAACAACATCACCGTTAAGTATAGGTACCCTATACCTAGACTTGATGATATACTCGACGAATTATATGGTTCTTCTGTGTTTTCAAAGATAGATTTGCGAAGTGGTTATCATCAAATCAAAATGCGAGAAGGTGATGAATGGAAGACGGCTTTCAAGACCAAGGGAGGCCTTTATGAGTGGTTGGTTATGCCATTCGGATTATCTAATGCTCCAAGTACCTTCATGAGACTTATGAATGAGGTTCTTCGTTACCAACCAAATACTAATGAAACTTCTCAAGCAATTTATAGACTTGTTTTTTCAAATTCCATACCTTAAAATATGGATAAAGCCTTCGACTGTTACTTATCTCAGCAGGAGTGGAATTGCTTGGTTCTTTCACCAAATGCTTGTATAATTTCAAAATCGCTTGTAGGACAATTTTGAAAAATTTATGGGCGGTGGCTATTGATCTATGAAATCTTCCCCCAATGATTCTAAACCTCACATTATGTCCAATGATATGACAAAATACCATAGCTTGCTCCATAATAGAAACATTTACAATAGAACGCAACAAGTTACTTGCACCAAGTACCTTACATAGGTCTAAAAAAGCATTCGGCATCATCCGTATTTCATCTACACAATGAGTATGACCCCTATATAACACACGATTCATATATAACTCTCTCTCATAATCTCGATTCACATGAGGCTCTCTGGGTATGCGATTCTTCGAATGATCATAATCATCCATAACTAATGTGATAGCTGTCATAACCACTGCAGCTACACCTGTTACCACCGCTTCAATTTTGTTATCCATCTATATTGGAACACATTAATCATTAGATAGAAAATGCATGTGTAATACAAGAAGGGCAATACGAGGAGTAAAAAAAAAAAAAGGGACAGCAGATGATAATATGCTCAACTATTTTCATCTAAATGATATTTAAGGGGATTAAGAGGTCAACCCATATACATGACAACTTGTTTAACCAACTGTCTATAAACACGGTAGAAGGGGTTAAGAGGGTAAATTAGTATATAACGCACATATTTCTCATGAAAGAGACCAAATGAATCTTAACTAGGCTTGTCTACTATGAAGGAGTTAGCTCCTAATCCAGAAAACTTAGGGTTGTATATTAAGAATATTTTACCTTACTTTGTCTGTGTCAATGTAGATGTCTAGCTTAATCAATTTTGCTTTGTAGGTCACACAACAGGACTTGCAAGACACATTTCATTCTCCATTTGAGAGTTGCATTCAACAAGGCAAAGCAAGCTGCTTAATGTACGCCTACAAAGAAGTATCAACTCGATATGAACAAAATCTATTGACATTTGAGCCTCTATATACGAACAAGTAAAATAGTATTCATTTTGAGCCAAATTCATCAGAATTTATGTTCAATGAAGGTCGTCCACCAATAAAGCCAAGCAATTGTTTGGCAGATGTAAAGCAAAATGTACATTGACAGTGATTTTTAAACATGCTTTGAACCCTAGAAAAGAGATCAAACAGTACCCATAATCATAAGCATGTAAGAGAATAATCAAACTAATTATTTACGAGAATGATCAAACTAAATCTATTTCATTCAAATTCACATCTAATTGATAACACCCAACATATGTCCAGTTAGAGTCAACATTCAATGCGCTAAAGGCATAAGAGTATAATTATTCAACCAGAAACTCATGCAAATTATTGCTATGGGTATCTCAAACAATACATTAGTGATTTCTAGAGTAGAGTGATGTCCTAATGTTATTAGGTCCTCTCTTGCAAAAATTAGGACCTATCGCGCAAGACATTCTTAGATTAATGATGTGTTCGAACCCATTAATGGGAAACCATAGGATATGCTAAAAAATGTATTGGAACATTTGCTGATAAAAAAATCGTGCATCTAAATTTTATATGAACATGCTTCACTTTACGAATTTTTGACATGAGGCAGATTCTATTCATAGACCATGAGTTGATGAAACACCCATCTGACCTTAGAAAATGTCATGTCTTTCCCTACTAAAGGGATGGAAACAATAGCCTCATATTTTCAGTGCAGGAATACATAGAATTCTCAACATCTAGAACACTTCTATCTATCAACTAGTCTCGACTATTATTAGGTGTACAATGCACAAATTACAAAATGGACCTTGTGCATCTTTAGTTATCCCTAAAAAAAGCCCAAATGCATTCCCCCTTCTCTAGGTGACTTCATCATGTCCGCTTTATTTGGCTTTTCAATCATTTTTTGTAAAGTATTTACCCCAAGTTACCTAGAACTTTTGCTCGTGCCGATTTACCACTCTACTTTTTACTGTTCGACCCTCCAGTTCAAATTATGAATACTCATATTAATTTAGATAGATGTGATGATGCGTGATGGGGTGAGTGATTCAAGAACAGAGATTTTCTTAGAGGGGATTTCTGTGGTTAAGTGTATGGAGTAATGTATGCGGTGAAGAAATAAAAAGGAATAAGAAAAAATTGAACAATCTCCCTCCAAGGTATAAAGGCCACGCCACCAACCAAGATGAGGATCGAGATCTACGAAGCTCACTACCAAGGCCCAAAGCTTCCACCAGCCAAGGATAAATGACTTCGGGATAGGAGAAGCTCACCACCAAGGCCTAAAGATTCCACCAGCCAAGGATAAAGGGCTTCTTGGCTCACCACCAAGGAGTGATCTACGCTCCAAGGATAAAGAAACCGAAAGGAGTTATCCACCTTCCAAACATGTTCACTCAAGCAGAGGAAATCTCACCATTTTCATTCATCAAATTCGTGTCTCCCCAACATTGGAAGTCTCCCCTATTTATAGAACGATTTTAGCCTTAAAAAATATTAAAAACAAACTTTAATGACCTAGGAACTTAAACGTTCGACTCTTGAGGTAAATGCCTTTAATCTTCAACCTTATGCATTCTCGAACCGTTAGCTTTCCGTGTTCTTGAACCTTTGGCTTTCAACATTCTTGAATTGCATTCGTGAACCTTTAGCCTGCCCTTTGATAGTTATCGATATATCACAAAGTTCCGATAAGTAATTCACATTATTCATTCAAAATGATCCATCGAAGCATATAATGCCCAACTTCTTTATTGGCTTGGATAAGCATCGATGGTTCTGAGCTGGTCGATGGAGCTACGTTAGAAAAGTCCTAAAGGTAAAGATCTCATGAAGAAATCGAAACCCAAATCGTTCTAGATTACTAGATATAGACGATTAATTCCCCCTGTTCTTGTTGTCGTTTTTCCAGATTATCTTCTTTCAAAGGAAAGTCGTTTCACCAACCTACATATGTCCGTTTCTTCTAAATTTTCAGTATTTTATACCTCAGAATATTACCTACAACTTTCATTAAGGACACATGATCAAATTTTAACTGGATGATTTTATAAAAATCACAGAATCATACTAGGTCGAGGTAGCATTTTCCCAGATCCAGTTTCTTCAAAGGAAAACGATTTCACTGACCTATTTTTGTTCAGTTCCTCTGAATTTTTGATATGTTTTACCTCAAGAAGTACACTGCAACTTTCATTAAGAGATCAAAGTGAGATTTTCGCAATAAAGGTACTTTACAGTCCTAGTTACCTAGCCCACCATTATTCCAGATCTAAATGACGGATTGGTGGGGGCTTGGGTTGGTTTTGTTCTTAGTTACCTAGCCCACCATTATTCCAATTAATCCCACCTTAATTTCCTACTTAGATAAATACCTAATCTCAAAAGAATATGGCCGAAAACTTGCAACGTTAAACCATAAGAATCAAATCTATAAGGTGCATAGTCAAGAACAAAAGTCCTCCTTATCAAATTGTCCTATAGCACCAACCTTAATTTACCCATGAACACAAGATACATTTCCATTAAAGTACTCAATCTTAATCTATTATAATCCTTTCGTCTAATCATCACAACATGAATGAATGACAGTTCCATCACCTTTCTATAGGATGTAATGCCTCTAAAAATTGCTATGAAATTTTGGGATGCCGTAGCAATCTTTTGAAAAGTTGCCTCTATTGGAAAGACGGATATAAATTCGTTTTTTTTTGAGATCACACTAACTTCTTCTTCCATTTTTTCATTTTTTTTTTTCGAAAGAAACTACAACCATTATTTCCAATTGTTCCCATGAGAGACCATGCAGAAATACTAGAATTGCTATATAGTATTATCATTTTGAGACTTTGTTGTATCTAGGAAAAAATTTGCCAGTGACCATTAACAATATTACGGGGCAAATAATTGATGCGTGATGGGGTGAGTGATTCAAGAATGAAGATTTCTTTAGAGGGAATTTTTGTGGTTAAGTGTATGGAGTAGTGTATACGTTGAAGAAACAAAAAGGAATAGGAAAAGATAGAACGATCTCCTCCCAAAGTATAAAGGACACGCCACCAACCCAGGATGAGGATCGAGATCTACAAAGCTCACAACCAATGCCTAAAGCTTCCACCAGCCAAGGATCAAGGACTTTGCGATAGGAGAAGCTCAACACCAAGGCCTAAAGAATCCGCCAGCCAAGGGTAAATGGCTTCTTGGCTCACCACTAAGGAATGATCTTTGCTCCAAGGATACAGAAACCAAAATGAGTTATCCACTCTTTAAAGGAGTTCACTCAAGTAGAGGAAATCTCACCATTGTCGTTCATAAAATTCGTATATCGCCTACATTGGATAGTTTCCCCTATTTATAGGAGGATTTTAGCCGTAGGAAATATTAAAAACAAACTTTAATGACCTAGGAACTTAAACGTTCGACTCTTGAACTACAAAAAAATAAAAACACCAAGGAACTTAATAAAAACCTTTATTAACATGGGAACTAAATTCCTTTAATCTTTAGCCTTCCGCATTCTCGAACTGTTAGCTTTCCGTGTTCTTGAACCTTTGGCTTTCCATATTCTTGAACTGCATCCGTGAACCTTTAGCCTTCCCAAAATTTGAGCTCCTCCCTTGATCAAAAAATAATCCTCCTGAAACTTCATCAATTAGTCATACAAGACATCTAAAATGGCCTCCCATTGATAGCTATCGATATACCAAAAAGTACCGATAAGTAATTAACATTATTCATTAAAAATGATCCATCGAAGCACATAATACCCAACTTCTTTATTGGCTTAGATAAGTATCGATGGTTTTGAGTTGGTCAATGGAGCTACGGTTGATGCTCCCGCATCATCCTCCCCGGGTTGTTTGAGATTTGTCCTTAAATCTAGAAGGTTTTCATCCTCCAAGTAAGGAGAAAGGTCTCCGCATCTTCAGAATAAAGTTCTTTCATTGATTGAAATCCCAGAATCCTAGAGTCCAGAACAACACGCATAGAATATCTTCTCGATAAGGCATCTGCTACAACATTAGTGTGCCTAGAAACATATTTTGAGATGAAAGAAAAGGATTGAAGAAATTCTACCCATTTTGCGTGTCTCGAATTAAGTGCCTCATGATCAAAATGAAGGACAAATTGCTTTGGCCTCAAATAATGATTCCAATGATCAAGAGCTCGGACAATGGCATAGAATTCTTTGTCATAAGATGAATAATTCCTCTTGGAATCGGATAACTTCTCGCTGAAATATGCTAATGGTTTTTCTGCTTGCACCAAAACAGCACCAATACCAACTCTACTTGCATCATACTCAACTTCAAATACTTTATCAAAATCAGGAAGTGCAAGAATAAAGGAGTCACAAAGTTTCTGCTTGATTACCTCAAAGGCATTTTGAGCTGCCTTTGTCCACTCAAAAACACCATTCTTCATGCATTCAGTTATAGGAGTCATGGCGGTACTAAAGTTTTTGACAAAAATGTCAATAGAAAGAAATAAGTCCATGAAAACTTCTTACATCAGAAATGGACTTCAGAACTGGCCTAGTCTTCGTACCTTCCACCTTGGTTTGATCAATAGAGATTCAATCTTCGGAAACCACATAACCCAGAAACACAATGCTTGGAGAGAAGAACTCACATTTCTCCATTTTAGCATATAGTTTTTGATCTCTCAAGACATTGAAGACTTGTTTTAATTGAGAGATAAGCTCCTCCTTGATCCTGCTATAAACAAGAATATCGTCGAAATAAACAACGACAAATCGACCAATAAATGAAGCTACTTGGAGCATTAGATAATTTGAATGGCATAACCAAACACTCATAAAGGCCTCCCTTGGTCTTAAAAGGCCGTCTTCCATTCATCACCTTCTCACATTCTGATTTGATGATAACCACTCCGCAAATCTATCTTTCAAAACACAGAAGAACTATATAATTCGTCAAGCATATCATCAAGTCAGTACCTATACTTAATGGTGATGTTGTTGATGGCACGACTATCAACACACATTCGATATGTACCATCCTTCTTAGGTACAAGTAGAGCCGGAATAGAACAGGGACTCATGCTTTCTCGGATGTATCCTTTGATGATAAGTTCATTGACTCGTCTTTGCAACTCCTTTATTTCCTCTGGATTGCATCAATAAGCTGGCTTGTTTGGTAGTGGAGGGCCGGGGATCAAATCAATTTGATGCTCAATACCTCGTATGGGAGGTAATCCAAGTGGCAAATTATCTGGGAACACATTTGCAAATTCTTTCAACAAGCGATACATTTTTGGATGTATTGTGGCACCCCTAAAGACCTAAGGTCGCCACAGGTACCTATCACTCCACCTAATGAATACTAGGCATTTTTTTTTTTTTTTTGAAAACGGTCTCACCATAAACAAGTCTCACCATTCCTTCCTCTAATAACTATAATGCAATGCACACCAACTACGCATCATAAGAAAAGATAAAGCCGAGACACTTTTATTTATATGTTTTTATGATGGATTTCTCGGGTCGGTACAACCAAAAAGAAAAGCCAAGACTTTTAGCTAAACTTAGTCATAGCTCAAAAAGTGAGATCTCGACCCCTATATCGATCACATGTCATCCTCCATCTACAAGTGTCGGCTATCCTCAAAAAGTGTCAACTCTCCACTCCTCACGCGGGCCATCACACCTATTCTGGCGCATTGGGTGGTGGCGGCCGCAACATCCCTTGTATCACTCTGCCATGGTGGACGTGGACCGACAACAACTCCTGGATGACCGGGCCCCCAGCCAGGCCCACATAATACAACACTAGCATGCGAACCCGAATAAAAGTCAGACCAGGGATGTTAACACAATTAATCTCTAAACACTTAACCTCCACGTCAGAAGGAAGGCCATAAAAGGTACCCCGCGTGACCGGCCGCAACATCCCTTGTATCACTCTGCCACGGCGGACGCGGACCGACAAGAACTCCTGGATGACCGAGCCCCCAGCCAGGCCCACATGATACAACACTAGCATGCAAACCCAAATGAGAGTCAAACCAGGGATGGTAACGCAATTAATCTCTAAACACTTGACCTCCACATCATAAGGAAGGCCGTAAAAGGTACCCCGTGTGATCGGAGGGAGCAGCATCTTTCTAATCTGAAATGTTAGTTCTCAAAATGGGTGAGTATAATCACTCAGCAGGTAAAAGGTCCATTAAACTACCCCATGCATAAAACAGAGCAATCATGACATCATAGTAGGGTACATATCACTCATGCATCTAGGCATAACTTACCTTGCAGCCATGCATATGTCATCAATCATGCGTACCATCATGCCATCATACGTATCATCTCATACAGCCATGCATACATGTCATCCTACTGTACATGATTCAATTTCAACTTCTTCTCTTTCAATTGGATCACCACATTTTATCACTCACACCTCAACTTGGCATCGCGAGAAACCTCTAGCACACACCACCGGGCATTTGGCACCCCCACAATCCCGGCATTTGACATCCCAACTGGCATCACAAGGCATTCCCCGGGTACAAACCTCTGAGGCTTCCGGCACCCAACCATTATGGGCATCTCGAAACTCCCGAGGACATCCGGGCATTTATCACAATACAACCAGGCATCCGGCACCCCCCATCCCGGGCATCCTGAAACTCCCAGGGCATTGTCAACTCTCTTCCAACAGTCTCCTAATTCATTATAATTGATATTCACCAAATTATATCTCACAATCAACATGGCACATGATGTAATGGCAATAAAGTCAAATTCAACATTTGTTTCTATATGCATTGCCAAATATCATCACAAGTACAGCAAGATGCAATCACCTCAATCATTATAATTTATGGGGCTCATCCAAAACAGAATAATCATAAATGTCAGCATTTGAAATTTGCACAATCCAGCTTGCACAATTTTTGAAAACATTTCCATTAAATACACTAATGGCCTTTAAAAATTATGAAATTCGAACATGTGATAGTCAAGAATTAAAGGCAGATATGTCATACAGGACACTGCGCCAAAAGACCCTCATATCATGCGGTACAGAACGAGCATCATAGCACCATTATCATAACCCCTTATCTTGCACAGTTTTCGAAACATTTTCAGTTAAATAGGCAAATGAACTTCGAAAATTATGAAATTTGAATATGTTGCAGGGAAGACATAAAGAAAGATACTTCATGAAGAACATTTTGCCTAAAGAACTTCATACAAAATGACATGGCCCACGTACTCAAACTGACTAAGTCCGAACACGTCAGAAGATTACATGGTTCTTGAAATCTTTCCGATTAAATACTCTAATGACTTTCAAAATTTATGAAATTCAACTATGTGGTAGTCAAGACCCTAAGGTAGATTTTTCATACAGGAATCAAAGTCAGATTCATCCTAGATAATTAAATATAGGCGGTTAAAACTTCTGTTCCTAGTACCAAAATTTCCAGATTCAACACCCTCCGAAAAACCACGATTTCACCAACCTATCCTTGTTGGTTTTCTCTAAATTCTTGATATGTTAAACCTCAAGATGTCCTTTACAAATTTAGTTCAGAGATCAAGGTGAGATTTTCACAAGAAGGTTACTTTACAGATCACGAAACCACTGAGGGTCGGCACAACGAATTCCAGATCTAGTCTCTCCGAAAAATGAAGATTTCACCTACTTATACTTGTTTTTTTGTCTCAAATTTGAGTATGTTATATTTGAAGAAATACTTAACAACTTTCATTTAGAAGTCACGGTCAAAATTTAACTCAAACAACACATGCAAGCTGATAGAACATCGAAGGTTGAACTGTTTTCTCAAGAACAGTTTACTAGTTTTTGAATACCGCTCTTAAAACATCTGTTTTTCACACGCTAAACAATCCGAAATCTATCATCACTCATTCATACATTCTAGACACAACATGCAAGAGTAGATTAAGGATCCCAACTTGCCACTAAACTGAGCAAGCAACAAGCACATGGCGAATGGACACGGCAACGGATGACGGACAGCGAACGCACGGCCTCTCCTCCTTTCCTCTTCTCTTCTTGCTTTCTTCCTTTCTTTCTTCTCTTTCTCTCCTCTCTTTCTCTCTTCGGACGAACCCCACTCTCTCTCCCTCTCTTTCTCGCTTAAGCCGGCCATCATTTCCCCTAATTTTTCTTCCCCTCAATCATTAGCTATGATTAGGTCATGCATGGAGGACACTTGGCAGCTAGGAGGCACAAATGGCCTCCTTCATGCAAGATGGGCCTCCACTTTCGGCTGGGCTTGGGCCAGCCATGGGCCGACGGCTGCTTCCTCTCCTTGGGCTTCGTGGGCTAGCCGAAGATGGGGTGAGGTAATGGGCTGGTTTGGGCTCTTAATTGTCTAGCCCATCCTCATCCTATTAATTCACCTAATCCTTAATTATATATATAAACACACCTAATTGAGATTTATTTTCACGAAAACTTTGTGACCCAACTTAATAAATTCCAATCCATAATCCACATGGCCAAAATAAAATTTTCCTATCAAATAATTATTCACCAAAAGCTTGGCTAAAGTCTGAATGCAAGACATGAATTAGAGCACCCCTAAGGAAATTCCAAGGTATTTCCTTTTTTTTCTTCAATGATGGGTACTCGAAGTTCAGTAGCTATATTCGCCTTAAGTTGCTAAGGGTAGTCTTTGCCAAAGTAGGTACCGGACTTGTTTAGGTTGATGGCCTAGCTCAGTGCAAAACAATATTGATTCAGTATGCTATCCATATTTTGGGCCTCTTGCATAGTCCCATTTAAGAAGAAGATCGCATCTCTATGAGTAGTTGTGATAGTATAGGTCAACCGTATTGGTCCTTTGAAGACGTTTGCAAGTTAGCCATAAAAGTGGAAAAACAATTGAAGAGCAAGAGGTTTTCCTCCAGAACCTTAACAAAGGCGACATCCTATGTTAAGGGTGCTTCCTCAAGCAAGGGCGAGAGTTCGTCGACAAAAGACAGAGGCAAGGGAAAGAATGCAGAGCCTTCCAAAGAAGTCCAAAAGAAGTTTGAAGGTGATGCAAGGAATGCTTGTAAATGCCCATTGATGCGGGAGCATCCAACGTAGCTCCATCCACCAACTCGGAACCATCGATGTTTATCCAAGCCAAGAGAGAAATTGGGCATTATGTGCTTTGATGGATCATTTTCAATGAATAATGTCAATTACTTATCGGTACTTTGTGGTATATCGATAACTATCAATGGGAGATCATTCTAAATGTCTTGAATGACCAGTTGATGAAATTTCAGAAGGATTATTTTCTGGTCAAGGGAGGAGTTCGAATTTGAAGGTTCGAGAATGCGGAAGGCCGAAGATTAAAGGCATTTAATTCCTGTGTTAATAAGGCTTTTATTATGTTATTATGTGTCTTTATTGTTATGCAGTCCAAGAGTCGAAGGTTTTGGTTTCTAGGCTATTAAGTTATGTTTTTAATATGTATTAAGGTTTCAGTTTCTAGGCTATTAAGGTTTGTTTTTAATATGTATTAAGGTTTCGGTTTCTAGGCTATTAAGGTCCGTTTTTAATATGTATTAACATTAAAACCCTCCTATAAAGAGGGGAAAACTATCCGATGTAAGGGATACGAATTTTATGAATGAAAATAGTGAGGTTTCCTCTGCTTGAGTGAATTCCTTTGGAGAGTGGATAACTCCTTTTGGTTTCTTTATCCTTGGAGCGTAGAGCACTCCTAGGTGGTGAGCCAAGAAGCCCTTTATCCTTGGCTGGTGGAATCTTTAGGCCTTGGTGGTGAGCTTCTCTTATCCCGAAGTCCTTTATCCTTGGCTTGTGGAATCTTTAGGCCTTGGTGGTGAACTTCGTAGATCTCGATCCTCATTCTTGGTTGGTGGCGCTGCCTTTATACCTTGGAAGGAGATTGTTTTTATACCTTGGCGCTTCCCCGTACACACTAATCCATACACTTAACCACAAAAATCCCCTCTGAAAAATCCGTTCTAGAATCACTCAACCCATCACGCATCAATAGGACAGTTTCTATTCAATTGCATCACCTTCACATACTGATGCGGGAGCATCCAACGTAGCTCCATCCACCAACTCGGAACCATCAATGTTTATCCAAGCCAAGAGAGAAATTGGACATTATATGCTTCGATGGATCATTTTCAATGAATAATGTCAATTATTTATCGGTACTTCATGGTATATCGATAACTATCAATGGGAGGCCATTCTAAATGTCTTGAATGACCAGTTTATGAAGTTTCAGAAGGATTATTTTCTGGTCAAGGGAGGAGCTCGAATTTGAAGGTTCAAGAATGCGGAAGGCCGAAGATTAAAGGCTTTTAATTCCTGTGTTAATAAGGTTTTTATTATGTTATTATGTGTCTTTATTGTTATGCAGTCCAAGAGTCGACGGTTTTGGTTTCTAGGCTACTAAGGTCTGTTTTTAATATGTATTAAGGTGTTAGTTTCTAGGCTATTAAGGTCTGTTTTTAATATGTATTAAGGTGTCAGTTTCTAGGCTATTAAAGTCCGTTTTTAATATGTATTAACACTAAAACCCTCCTATAAAGAGGGGAAACTATCCAATGTAAGGGATACGAATTTTTATGAATGAGAATTGTGAGATTTCCTCAACTTGAGTGAATTCCTTTGGAGAGCGGATAACTCCTTTCGGTTTCTTTATCCTTGGAGCATAGATCACTCCTTGGTGGTGAACCAAAAAGCCCTTTATCCTTGGCTGGTGGAATCTTTAGGCCTTGGTGGTGAGCTTCTCCTATCCCGAAGTCCTTTATCCTTGGCTGGTGGAAGCTTTAGGCCGTGGTGGTGAACTTCGTAGATCTCGATCCTCATCCTTGGTTGGTGGCGCTGTCTTTATACCTTGGAAGGAGATTGTTTTTATCTGTTCTTTTTCCTTTCCATTTCTTCCCCGTATACACTACTCCATACACTTAACCACAAAAATCCCCTATGAAAAAATCTATGTTCTTGAATCACTCAACCCATCACGCATCACATACCCTTCCCCTATTGCCTTGTTCATGAGGGATGAGAGGACATTTGCCACAATGATAAATAAACAAGGAGAGAGTGGATCTCCTCATTCGATTCCATGAGATGGGTGAAAGAATTCATGTGTTTCATCGTTTACTTGAACTCTAAAGGAAACTGTGGAAATGCATTGTTTTACCATCGAGACCCACTTGTCACTGAAGCCCATTTTCTCCATATAGGCACATACGAAATCCCATTCTACCTCGCCATGCCTTGGGCATATATATAATTTGAGCTTGAAACTACTGCTTTTTTTCCTTATCCTCAATTGGTGCGAAACTCCTAGAACAATAAAGATGTTGTATTGCATTTGGCTTTCGTTGACAAAAGTGCTTTGTTTAGTGGCTATCAATTTTGGGAGCCATGGTCTTAGTCAGTTGCCATTACCTTTGTAATGATTTTGTAGCTGAAGTTACAAAGGCTATATTGAGTTATGGTTTTTAGGTTTGACACTTTTGGGATGAGCACAATATGGGTTTTATTTAGTGCTGGATGGAGTAAACGCAATTTGAAGAAGGCATCCACTATCCTGAATAGAGTCATCACTAGTGGTGCGAATAGAATTATCCACTGAGACCATTTGGCTTTGGTGCCTCAGTAGGTAGCCCCCGACTGAAAAATTGTACCATATACTTCTTCTGATGTTATCGGGCTGATCAAAGCCTCATTCATCTCCTCACTGGCCAAGTGTCAGCATTGGTCAAGAATTGGTCGAAAGTTCCTAGGACCCAACATAGTGTACAGTGACTTGTAGAATCCATCTATTTGTTACCTAATTGTTGTAGGGTCATGGCTTTAGTCATCAATTCATAGCATGGAGATACTATTCCGTTGTCTTCTTTGTACCATTGTGGCATGGAAAAATTTGGTGTTTTTATCTCCCCATTTCATCTAGTTTATCCGGGACCTCATACTCCAAAATATCTCCTTTTATCTCCAAAGGTTCCAAATGCCCTCGGTGAGTTTCCGAGCCTTGTCCCTCCTTGAGACCATTTCATGACTATTGGCTAACCCTGAGTCTTTTTTTAAGTACTTGAATTTTTTGGGAAGCATTGCATAATTCTTGCTCCATTTCTCCAAGGCTATTGCCACCTTTCTCCTTTTACTCCTGATGTGTAGCTAGGGGATGTATTGGTCATTCCACGCCTCTTGGACTACTTTCTTACATTCTAGATTCTCAAGCCAGTAAGCTTCAAATCAAAATTCTTTGTTCCTTTTAACCCTTTCCGGACTAAAAGAGAGTAGGAGTAGACTATAAAATCTAACCCTATTGCACTTTCCATTCCATATTGCAAAAGGCGCCCTGTCTAGTGTCTCTTTGACCATGGCCTCTGCTCCTTGGTTATTAGTCAAGGTGTAAGCACAACCATTGCTCTCAATGTCTATAAGTGATCAATCGTTTAATAACTATTGAGAAGCGATGACTCTATAGTGGTCCACTCCTTGCCCACCTACCTTCTCCCATTGGTACAAGATTTCATTGAAGTCAGCAATGCAAATTCACGGCAAGTTGTTGTGAGTGAATTGAGCGTAACTTTTGCCACAGTACCATCCTTTCTTGATAATTGGTTGAGGCGTGAATGAAAGCTACTCTCATGGAATCTCCGCTACTGAGGTCCTTACAAATGATACCGATGAGATCCCTAGAACTTTGATCCGCATCCACTATTACCTCATTATCCCATTGTAATGCTAGACCACTCGCAACAACTACCAAATTGACAATTTCAGAAAATTGAAACTCAAGGCGTTTCCTTACCTTGTCGACCACGGTTTCTTAATTCTTAGTCTTGATAAGGAAGACTAAATTGGGCTTTTCTAGAGCCACTAAGGCTCAAAGATGCTGGATTATCATGATAGAGGGCAGATCTTGACAATTCTAGCACAAAAGATTCACTTATAGTCCATTTTTTGGACTATAGCCCATTTTTTGGATCCTTCATCAACCATTATAGGAGTTTTCATCAAGCATACTTATCTCAGCCCCTCTAGGAGTATAAGGGTTGTGTCTCCAAATCTTCTTGGACACTCGATCCTTGTGGTCCCTGCCACTCACCTTAGATGGTTCGCGGAGGCTAAAGGTGTGGGCTAAGTCCATGGAGTTTTCAAGATTAGAAGCTAAGTTCCCTGACTTCTTTTTCCTCTTCTTTATATCAACGCAATTCATTTCCCTTTTTGGGTGGCTAAATCAGCGAGTTGAATTTCCATTGGTTTCGGGAGATGCCCAATCCCTATGTTAATAGGCTCTATCCCTTCTAGGCCACCCTGCTGAATTGGTGTTTCTCGAACACTTTCCTCTTGTTCTAGCATACAGAATTCTTTCCTACTAAACAGCTTCCAAAACGGGCTCGTGTCGCTTGATTCTACCTTCAGGCAATACCCACAGTTCACCTGAGAGTTTTCCCTAGGTTCATTCTGTTACGCCCCAACCTGCTCGAGACGCGCGACAACCCGTGCTCGTCATCATTCTTTTCCCTTAGGTCATTCGATTGCGACATCCCAGGAAGTCTCCCCAACCCAATCAACAAAAAGGGATAGTCTTAACCACACTCATATATATAAATATGCATCGGAATATTGTATAAAAGCTATAATCAAAACAGCTTAAACAAATCAAATGAAGCCTAGTTACTCGCCACATCCGATTAGTCAACAAGCACGACCATGACCTTCAAAAAAAAGGGGTTCAGGGAAAAGCTAGCACCTCTAGTACTATGAGGGTGGTCCAAAAAGTATTACTAACTCCGGTCAATGATCATATCGAGATCAATTTCGGGATCGAACACCTCCCCATTGCGAACATCCATGTCCATGACATGTCAACTGATGCCTCCTCCTGATCCTCCAACACTCAGAGGTCCATCAAAACCGCGAATTGCGACTTGTCTCTAATCTGCTACCCAAAAATACCAAGCTACAAAACAATGAGCCATTACCACTAGATTAGAAGGTCCCTTATCGACCTAGATGGTTGTGACGTAGCGCATGTAATGTGCATCAGTCTCCCCTATCGGATAATCAGTAACTCCTGGCTATGCTCTACGAGGAGTTCAAATCGAACTTGGCGGAAAGGCTTAGGTAAACATTCAATGGTCAGATTAAACTTAATGAGAGAACTTCCTAGACCTCGTGCAGGGAAGTCGTTCATCTCAAAGACACCCTAAGCATGCAATTCCTTTATCAATAGCAAAGTTTCTCTTGTTTTGCCTTGAGTATTTACATGAAAACATATCCACTTATTCAAGGCCATCATCAACAATACATAAGCAATTCCTATAACACTTTCCATGCTCTTGATCCAATCATACAAATGCAACATATAGTATAGTCATGTGCCCATGCCAGGCAATAACCCACACATGATCACAAGTACATCTTATGCACTTTTCACACAACCATGTCCAAATTTACGGCCACTCAAGACCCATGGCCAACCCGAAGGTTTCTAGTCATTCGGTGTAATTGGGCATCATCTTGCCCCATCAAGCATGGCATCAAGACAGTACTCCCATAAGGAGCTTCCCTCCGAAATCCATCAAGGATGGCATCAAGACGGTACTCCCATAAGGAGCTTCCCTCCGAAATCCATCTGCGAATTGCATCCTATTAACTGGGGGCATCCAAACTTAATTAGGCATCATCCTGTGTAAAATCATCCTGTGTAAACACATCAAGATAGGTTCACTACCCTGTACGCATTAGGGTCTTTAGGTGATCACATGGGCATACTAGCATCACACAATTCATTCCTTGTCTTTCTTATCTTTCTCATTAACCAATGTGATGCCCGTGCGATATGCAACAACCTACGCCATATGCCATCATATCACCCGCGTGCCTCAAATTATATCATATACAAGTACCACCTAACTTAAGAAGGCCATGGCATATAAGTCGTTGCAATCAACATAATTCATTAAATTCACTTATCACATGTCATCATAAACCATCCAATAATTAATCTTTTGTTAACATAACACATCACACTTTAATAGCCTATCACATATCTACTTATCAATATACTGCGATAACCTATCAGCTAGAACATGATAAGCTATCGACAAAAGCTCCCATGAGTGGGTTGGACGACTTCCAAGGCGGTTGCACGGCGACAGTGGGTGTTGGTTGCTAGTGAGAGAAATATGAGGTAAAGTGAAGAAGATGGCTTGAAAATGAGATGCAAATGGACAAGGGGTGGTTCAGCTATGCGAGGAAGGAGAGAAAGATGTACTTGAGAGCCAACTTCAGAAAATGAGAGTGAGGGAGAGGTATGGACGAATTTGGGGAGAGAGGAAGAGCAGCCCATGCTTGGGCTATTGGATGGCCGAGATTACATCGTGTCATGTCCCATCCAAGATCAAGGGCTCGAATCACTTTTCACTTTACTTCTTACCCAAGTCTCTCATTAATGCCATCTATTGAACCACTCATGGCTAGGCTAGAAGATAGGCTAGGTAGACTTAGGCTAGGTGCCCCTTCCTAGCTCTTTTCCAATCTTGCCATTTTGTCCTTAATTGAATGAGAGAGCAATTTGGTCATTTCGCTAAGATTGGGTACTGCTCACACACATGGGGTGCATTAAAAGTGAAGATCTTGCATTGAAGGCTGGGTGGACTTGAGGACCTATGGCCTCACCATGGCAACCCACCTCTTTGGCAAGTGGGCCTTGGGCCACCCACTTGGGCTTAGGCCAAATTGGGCCATCCATGACGGGCTTCAGCCCATGGGCTGCCTAAACGTGGGCTTGGGCCCATTGGGTTGCCCAACATAGGCTTGGGCCCTTGCTCATGGCCCGTTCTCACTTTTTCGAACTTTTTCATCCCGTTGATGAAAAACCGAGTTTTCGTCTCAAGGGGGCATTTTTAGCGTTTTTGAGGTCTACCAATCCTTATCGAAATCCCGCTTGAAGATTGGATGCCAAGGTAATTCCGTTCTAAAAATTGGGGTCACACATTCTCCTTGTACGGTATCTCCTCGCAGTTGGTAGTGTAGATTCCAATTTTCTTGCAAGAATAGCAAAGAAAGGGAAGACATTCATATTTGAAGTCGACCCACACCTGATCATCTTCAAAGTTCACAATTATCCCCTACTTCGAAGGGCTCCTTAAGTCTAAAAGTATTCTAGCTCTTCCAACTTTGGAAGGACTGCCCCCTTTTGCTTCCAGTTTAAGTTCCAGGACTTTCGCCATCGTGATTGTTTATGTTATTCTTGCTATTGGTAGACCACACACTTGCACCCACAAGGCGGAATGAGTAAATTCGTGATTTTAGGTGGGAACTTTTAGGTTCAACTCCTGAAGTATTAACAAATTGCCCAAAAGCACCAGGGGGCTATCATCCAATACTCATTTCTTGTCCCTCTCTTATGTAAACGTTGACATGAAGAGGCCTGGTTCAATTGTATCGCATGCTACCTTCTCAGTTTTCCGAGCTTTTCTCATGGTGGAAAGGAACGCCTGTTGGTTCACAATAGGCCTGGAGAAAAGTTTTACCCACCAATGTCAGTGATTCGTGATGGGGTGAGTGATCCAAGAATTAAAAAATTTTTAGAGGGGATTTTTGTGGTTAAGTGGATGGAGTAGTGTATACGGTGAAGAAACAAAAAGGAATAAGGAAAGATAGGACGATCTCCTCCCAAGGCATAAAGGCCACACTACCAACCGAAGAAGAGGAACGAGATCTACGAAGCTCACCACCAAGGCCTAAAGCTTCCACCAGCCAAGGATAAAGGACCTCGGGATAGGAGAAGCTCACCACCAAGGCCTAAACATTCCACCAACTAAGGATAAAGGGCTTTTGGCTCACCACTAGGGAGCGACCTACACTCCAAGGATAAAGAAACCAAAAGGAGTTATCCACCCTCCAAAGGAGTTCACTCAAGTAGAGGAAATCTCACAATTTTCATTAGATAGTTTTCCCCTATTTATAGCAGGATTTTAGCCTTAGGAAATATTAAAAATAGACTTTAAAGACCTAGGAACTTAAACCTTCAACTCTTGAGCTACATAAAAAACAAAGACACCTATTTACTTAAGAAAAGCCTTTATTAACGTCTCGCTCTTGTGAACACTGATCATAAGTGACAAAAGCCGCAGGAATCCTCATTTTTTGTCCATAAGCTCTCCTCACTACTCTAAGAATTTCAAATGTCTTTTTATACACTGGTGCAGATGATTGCCCCTAAGGCACCGATGGACCAAGGCCTTCGTCTATCACCCGAATTTCTTGATTCACGGCATCGAGTATTTGCACTTTCGATCTCGTGACTCGACCTGTAGACGGTGATACCGCCACCTTCGAGGACGTGATCTTCTCTTCGTCACTTGTGCTGGTGGCGGAGAGGTAGGCGCTTGTGTTCTGGCTCTGGGGGGTGTTCCCTTTCTAAATTATGACGTACTAGGTTAGGTTGCCATCTATACCTTTCGACTCTTGAGCTATATAAAAGTAAAGACACCTAGTAACTTAAGAAAAGCCTTTATTAACACGAGAACTAAATGCCTTTAATCTTCAGCTTTTCGCATTCTCGAACCTTTAGCTTTCCAAATTCTTGAACCGTATTCTTGAACCTTTGGCTTTCCATATTCTTGAACCACATTCGCGAACCTTTAGCTTTCCCGAAATTCGTACTCCTCCCTTGACCAGAAAATAATCCTCCTGAAACTTCATCAATTGGTCATACAAGACATCTAAAATGGCCTCCCATTGATAGTTATTGATATACCACAAAGTACCGATAAGTAATTAACATTATTCATTCAAAATGAGCCATCGAAGCACATAATACCCAATTTGTTTATTGGCTTGGATAAGCATCAATGGTTCTAAGTTGGTCGATGGAGCTACGTTGGATGCTCCCACATCAGTCAGGTTACACACTCCCATTTTCTCCCCAGGAATATTCTCAAACACATTGGCTACAACATCTTCCAACCACATCTTTCCCATCCTTTTACACAGCGCTGTCAATCATCCTCTTTATCTATTTTTGCTTCCATGCTAATCACTCTTTTGTTCTTACAAGGCTTGGGGATCGAGGACATCAAAATTAATTAGGACTTTTTAAACAATTATCCCCACTGGTTCTTTACTCATTCCTAGAACCATAATCTTGCACTAGCACTATGAATGAACATCAAAAAGCAATTGCTACGTGCTCAATTAAACTTTTGTATAGTGGGACCTCTACCATGTATTCTTGTGCATGACATGTAATTCAAATGAAAAGGATTTTTCACTTGTCGGCTTAGTTGGAATATGAAACTGAAGTCAATTGTTGTATGCATGATAACAAGAAATTGTTGAAATGAAAAGGATAGTCGTCAGCTTGGTTTAAGTTCAAAAAAATGAAGTCAGTTGTCCTCGAAATTGAACGTGACATAAGTCTTATGTGGAAGAGAGACGTCCTCGATAATGGAGGTCTGGTCGGCTCTCCATTACTGTGGCATCCCAAAATTCATAACGACCTCCAGTTACATTAAAGTCTATGAATAGGTGATGGAGGTAACATCAAGTTATTTTATAGCCAATTAATCCATAATTTGCAATAAGATTTATCGCCAAGCTTTTAAAGGATAATTATGTGATATGAAAGAAAATTCTATCATTGGCCATGCGTATTATAAATTGGAATTTATGGATTTGTGACTATATGTTTTATGGCCTTCTTATTTTTCCAAGTTAGGTATTTATTTAAGTGGAAAATGTTAATAGATTATTAAAAGGTTAGTGGGCCGAAATTCTTAGGCCAAGCTAGCCCAAAAACCCAGCCCAAGACCCCCACCACTTCGGCCCAAAGCCAGGCCCAAGAAGCCCATTGGGCCATCGACTAAGCTGGCCCCAAGCCCAGCCGGATGGAGCCCCTATTGCATGGCAAATTGCCAAGTGTTCTTCCCTAGTTGCCAAGTGTGGCTGCCCCCATTGGCCATCTTGGGCGGCCACATGCAGCTTTCAATCATTGAAGGAAAGGGAAATTAAGAGGGAGAGTGGCTGGTTTTGGTGAGTGAGAGAGAGAGAGAGCTATCGAGAGAGTGAGAGAGGGAAACCAAGAGAGGAGGAGGAGGCCGTGCGAAGAAGAATGAAGAGAGTTCGTCCACCTGTTCGTTGCTGTTTTGCCTCTATTTGCTGCTATTTTGTGCTTGAATCTAAGGCAAGTGAAGTCCTAAAAACTACCCTTTGCATTGCTCTGTGTATGTGTAGTAGATGGTAAGTCTTGGTTGTGGTAGATGGGATGAAATTTCGGAGCTTTGGAGAGAGATTTGTTGGCCATGCATGCTGTTTCTGGAAAGACCAGCCCGACCATCCATGAGTTTGTTGATGCATGTGACTTCATGAAAGTTGTAGAGAACACCTTGAAGAACAACATACTAAAATTTAAGGCAAAACGAACAAGAAATGGTCAGTGAAATGATTTTTCTTTGGAAAGACTAGATATGAAATTCGTTGTGATGACCTTCAGTGGTTTCGTGGTCTGTAAAGTGACCTTCTTGTGAAAATCTCACTTTGATTTCTTAATGAAAGTTGTAGTATACTTCTTGAGGTAGAACATATAAAAAATTTAGAGGAAATGAACAAAAATAGGTCGGTGAAATCATTGTCTTTTGAAGAAACTAGATCTGGGAAAAAACGCTGCTACGACCTAGTATGATTTCGGGATTTTTATAAAATCATACAGTTAAAATTTGATCGTGTGTCCTTCATGAAAGATTTAGGTAATATTCTGAGGAACAACATAGCGAAATTTCAGAGTAAATGGACTGGTAATGACCAAGGAAACGATTTTTCTTCAACACGGGTAGATCTGGAAAATGATACCGAGAATAGGAAAAGTAAATTGATTTTATATTTTAATACAAAACGAATTGGACTACGATTTCTTCATCAAACTTGTACCCCTAGGTCTTAGATATTGCGTGTCCAAATTTCATAATTTTCTGAGTTTATTTATGGATTTAATCGAAATTTTTTTCAAAACTGTGCATGGATGATGTTAAAATCCTTTTTCGGCGATGCATGGACCTGTATGTATTTTGTGAAGCCTTGTTTGATATGGTGCTCTTCACGAAATGTGTTTTCTTAGATCTTATCTACGATAAATTAAATTTTCAGAATTAATTTCCATCGTTTACTAATTTTCCAGGATTTTTCATGAACAGCACGCATTCTATTTAAGCTGAAAAACTGTTCTATTTAGAGGTTATTGATTTGCTATGTAAATTGTGATATCTTGGATTATCATTCGTGCAATGATGTGGTGACATTCATGCATATCATATGACATCAAAAGATTTATGGATTTTCATGAATTCGATGAAGTTTCTCAAAACCATTGCCTCAAATAATATTTTTCCCAATGCATATTATATGATTTTAAAAAGGCTGATTCCAATCATTGGCATAATTGCATCAAATGCCATGTTGAAATTGAGATACATGTATAAATGTAAATTGGGATAGTGACAAGACCGTCGGAGGTGTGAGCCGACGATGCCCCAAGAGTGTCGAGATGCCCGAAATGTGGGGGTGCCGGATGCTCGATTGTATTACGATACATGCCCGGATGTTCTCGGGAGCTTCGAGATGCCCGGTGGTATACGGTACGTAATTCCAAGGGGAATGCCTAGTGGTATGGCGGTATGTAATTCCGGAAGCCTCGGAGGTGTGTGCCGAGGGGATAACTCGTGATGCCAGTTGGGATACGAGATGCCTAGAATGTAGGGGTGCCGGATGCTCGATTGTATTTTGAATACATGCCCGGAGGCTCCTCGCGATGCCTGGTTGGATGCGAGTGATAAATTGTGGGATGCAAACATTGGTCCCTGGAAAGAAAAACTGATGAGATCCTTGTGAAAGATAAGAATTGAAAATGAATCATGTGCATGAGTGTATGCATATGGCATGATGCATCATTTGCTTATGAAAGTAAATTAATGCTATTTGATATTGAAAATGCGATCATGAAGGCATGAATGGATCTCATGGTGATGTATGCTTGATAGCATGAATGATATGAATCATGGTGGTATATGCACATATGGCATGGATATGCATGAATGCTTGATGATGAGTGCATGAATGATACGTGCTTTGTTATGATGCCTTGATTATTCTGTGTGACACAATAAGTAGTTTAGTGGATCTTTACTGCTAAGTGGTTGTACTCACCCATTTTGGAGATTAACATTTCAGACTAGATAAGATTCCTTTGCTGCTACTGCCACCGGTAGATGGATCAAGTGGTTGGATATGACCGCGAGAAGGAGGATAGCAAAGGAATGAACTTTTGGACGCTGACACTGATCGATGGACGTTAAGTATACGACTGTTGGAAGAGATGTTGGTCATCTTTTGAAGTATAGCCAAGTATGGAAAACTATGGCATTTTGATGGTACCGATGAATAAAAGTATTTGGCTTTTACCTATAAATGTCTAGTTAGTGTGCATCGTTTTCTAAAAGGGAAGGGAGTTGATGGATGTGCTTCCGTTATATGAATTGCGCAAGGGACCGATCTAAAAGATGTAAACCCCCAGGTTGTATGGACTCGCTGAAATTGAAATAGTATCAGAGTGACATGTTATTAGGAAAAGTGAAAGGTAAGCGAACAGTGGCGACCCTAACGGATCGGGGGCTATTGGGGTGCCACAATACAGTCAAATCCTGAGAGGCGTACTTCGTGTGGATGCGAGGATATAATTGTTGTGGGCTTTAAGGATGACAAAAAATGGTGCGAGTACACAATGATTTTGTTTTGTAGGAGAGATTCCAAGTGGCTAGTGTTCCGTTCCGTGTATGGCCATATGACTTTGTGGGGCTACGATGCAGGATAGTGTTGGTGGCGCCTCCACATGACATCTCCGGCTACACCATGGTAGTCTCTCTCTCTCTCTCTCTCTCAAGTTCCTACGTACTCGTTCCCTATCCGAAAGACTGCTAGCTAGTCTTAATAAACGAGTCTAACTGATATATTTTCAACACTCCCAAGTTTTCTTGCATTGGGGGAGTGAGCGCATGTCAATTTGATTTCTTTTTCGTTTTCATTTGCTTTTAGTTGATTTTCCTCCGGAAAATTATTCAAAAAGTATTGTGAGGCAATCGATTCAATCCCAAACCTTTTGATAATTTACCAATTTAGTCATTCTGACAAATTCTAGCCGATAATTGCTAACACAAACATTGGCTATCCTAAGTGACGTGGTTAGCATTAACATAAACATTTTTGTAATTTTGTAATTTTTATGAATTTTTCCTTTTTCCTTTCCTTTTTTTTTCTTTTTCCTTTTTGCTAGTGGTTGGTCTTAGCAATGACCAACAACCAGCCACAAGCAATTGCTGGCAAAGACCGCGACACCCTCACTAGATCTAGGCAAGGGCATTGTGGCCCTTACTAGCCACAACTCGCCCAAGCAATGGTCCCTTGCCTATGGCTGATTGTTGATTATTATCAAGTGCTGGCCATAGGCTAAAGGAAAATAAAATGGAAAAAAAAAAAAAAAAAAAAAAAAATTCATTACTTTTTTTTTTTTTTTAATTTCAAAAGTATCTATGTTGACGCTACCCATGCCATGTAAAATGGTCAACAAACATGTTAGTAATTTCCGGCAAAAATTGACCGTAATGACTACATTGATGAATTGTCAAAAAGTTTATTATTAAATTAGCATAATTAAAAATTTTATAAGTGAATTGACTAATGTATAATAGGTTTTTGATTTTTTGAACAATTATCTCAATTATCTCTCAAGTACTCAATTAGTTGAATTGATTTTTTGTGTTATTGTAGCCAATGAGTCCGTATTTTTCGATAAAAAAAAACTTTTTTTTGGGCCCCACCCGGTTGGGGGGGGGGGTGAGGTGTAGCAACGTCGCAATGGGAAATTTTTAATGCAAGACAATATGGTGGAATAACATTCATAGGTTGTGTTAATTGCACACCATATCAAATTTATGTTAAATAGCTTTTAATAATGCAAAGGTGGTTAACACGAGCGCAACTTAGACGGAAACAAGCCATAGCAACTAGTGATGGTCATTGTAATGACTGTCCCTAATTGGCGTCATTGCCTATAATGGCGATGGACAATGGTGGCGGTGCTAGCTAGCTATGGTGGCTACAGTGACATCAACGGTAGGCCAGTGGTGATGATGGTCAACCGTGGCGATGGCCGACGGTGGTGAAATCATCGATGGTGCTCAGGAAGCTGCTTTTCTTATTATTTTGGCAGAGGAGAGGATAGGGAGGGTGGTTTGGCGTTTTGACTTTCCGCTCTGAAACAGTGTCATTTTCTAGAAAGAAATCTAATTAAACAATTCTCCTTTACGACGTATTAAAATAAAATAAAAGGTACCTTCTAAATAACAATTTTCCGCGAAATAAAGTAGCCCACTTTTAGCGTGAATCCTTATGGGGTTCAAAACCTCTCAATGCCTATAGCGCATCATGGGAAAGGACAAGAGAAAATGTATCGTCCTGGAACGATAGTGAAGGTGTCTATTGTGGTGGTTGGTGTCGACCTCCATCAAACAAAACTAAGGCTCGATAGGACGTAAAATAAGGCATGCAAAGGAATGTGGATCTCCCACTTACTAAACATGAGGCGTTGGATAGGGGCGTCTATTGCTTTCATGTGGGTTTTTTTTAATACACTGAAAACGGCTCTAGTGCTTATTTTGGGCTTTTGTTAGGCAACTAAGAAAAGATAATATCCAGCTTGCATGTTCTTACAGGGGTTTTTACATCCTATTGGGGGGTCGGTGCACTCATTTATAGTGGCGAGGTGTCCACGCGGAGAGACTTTTTGAGCCACTAGTTAGGTTTCTTATGAACGAGCAGGCGTTGTGCTTGATGAGTGACAAGGCCGCTCGTCTATAGTGAAAAGGAACTGAGCCAAACATTGGATCAGAATTGTTGGGTAATTAGTCTATTTGTGTGATTCCGGCCATCCATGGAAAGATCTGATTGATGATGACTAGTCTACTCGTTTATCAACAATTCAGCGAACATATACTGATTAAGATCCTCTGCATTTAGATCTCAATGCATTTAATTGTACTTACCCTCTTTGAGATCTCAGCAAAATCACAATAAATGAATTTGATGGTTTGGATCGATTATAATTATCCCTTTTTCTTTAATTCCTTCTTTCCCCTCTTTCTTCTTTTTCATTTTTCCAATGCCCTTCTCACCTACTAATTGAGCAAAAGTCACGATACTCGAGTACGCCAACCCCACTAGCCACAGCCGAAACTCTAGCCACATCGCTGCCACCATCACTATCTTTGTTGGAATATAATACGCGGAAACGACTGAATCTTGCAATTTATGTCAACACGAAATCATCAGAGAAATAATAAAGACACCACAAATTTACCTGGTTCGGTCCAAGTATCGGTACTTATGTCCACGAGAAGAGTCGGCAGTAAATAATCCGTAATAATCGGAGAATTAGAGTTTACAATCGCTTACACGCTCGAGTGTTTCCCACACTTTAATTTAATCCAAAACCAAAAGTGTTTATAAATAAACAACTTACTTTGATATAAACTCATGTCACAAAATCACCACGTGTTCAGGGTCAAACGAAACGTTTTACGAATGCTGAAAACAAGAACTCCAGCGTCTATTTTTTTCTTCACGTACTTCACATTCTCTTTTTCTTGATCACACGGGTGGCTCATCTCTCAAGCAACGTGCTCTCTAGACGTGTTACACCCTCTTCTTCATAGGCTTTCATGTCACTTTTTCTCTCGTAGGGCTACACGTCTTTTATATGTGTGTGTGCCCAAAGGTCAACAATTTGACCTAGGCCCATCACTTTATCTTCAATGTGAACAAGCTTTGATAGAGTAAAGAAATTCTTATTTTATCTTTTATTTCCTCTTTTGTCTTGAAGTGAGAGGTTATGTTTTCCTTTCTTTTGTACGCCAAAAGAAACTCTAACAAGAGGAAACCTTTTTTTTTTTTTTTGTCTTCTAGAGACAAAACATATCCTTCTTATTTCGTTGCTTATTTTGCATGTCCGAAATAAAATCCAATAAGAAGAAAGATTCATCCAATTTGTAATCGCTTGGAAAATCTTCCTCAACAAAATTCAGTTTAACAAATCGTTATCCGAATTCAAACTCGAAACATTAATTTAACAATTCTCCACATTGGATCGATGTTTGAAACCAAGTTATAATGCCCATCATCCATGCTGCTCTCCCAATCCCCCAATTGGCGCTCACTCTCCACAGACTCCAATAGAGCTCAAGCAGAGCTTAAGCTTCACCAAAGGAAGAAACTTAGTCATTATATCTACCGAGTTATCTAGTATAGCAATCTTTTTGACATTAACATTACCCTTAGGTAAGACATTTTGGATGAAGTGGTACCTAATGTTGATATACTTCGTTTGCTCATGATAAACTAGATTATACGCCAAATATATCGCACATTGTTTATCATAGTGTGTAACGACCCAGGCCCCACTGTGTGATATTGTTCGCTTTGGTCACTAAGTCCTCACGGCTTTTTAAAATGCGTCGCACAGATTAGAGGGGTCCAAGCCATTATAAACTAGCCCAGGATTCCTTCCATAGGCGATGTGGGACAGGGACCCCTTCCTTGCGCATGTCCGGGGACCGAGGCACGAACGCACCGCCATCCCTACTCCCCACGCACTGCCGCTTGGGCCGTCACACTCTCCCCTCCTTGGGAGCACAACGCCCTCGCTATGGCCCCACACGTGGTCGGAAGTCGGCTCTTATACCATTTGTAACAACCCCGGCCCTACTGTGTGATATTGTCCGCTTTTGACACTAAGCCCTCACGGCTTTTTAAAACGAGTCACACAGGTTAGAGGGGTCCAAGCCATTATAAATTGAACCAGGGCTCCCTCTCTAGGCAATGTGGGACAAGGACCCCCTCTTTGCGCATGTCTAGGGACTGAGGCGCGGACGCACCGCCATCCCTACTCCCCACGGATGGGGTGAGTGACTCTAGAACGGATTTTTCAAAGGGGATTTTTGTGGTTAAGTGTATGGAGTAGTGTATACGAGGAAGAAATGAAAAGGACTAAGAAAAGATAAAACGATCTCCTCCCAAGGTATAAAGGCCTTGCCACCAACCGAGGATGAGGATCGAGATCTATGAAGCTCACCACCAAGGCCTAAAGCTTCCACTAGCCAAGGATAAAGGACTTCGGGATAAGAGAAGCTCACCACCAAGGCCTAAAGATTCCACCAGCCAAGGATAAAGGGCTTCTTGGCTCACCACCAAGGAGTGATCTATGCTCCAAAGATAAAGAAACCGAAAGGAGTTATCCACTCTCCAAATGAGTTCACTCAAGTTGAGGAAATCTCACCATTCTCATTCATGAAATTCGTATCTCCCCTACATTGGATAGTTTCCCTTATTTATAGGAGAATTTTAGCCTTAGGAAATATTAAAAACAAACTTTAATGACCTAGGAACTTAAACGTTCGACTCTTGAGCTACATAAAAATAAAAACAGCTAGGAACTTAATAAAAAGCCTTTACTAAAACGGGAACTAAATGCCTCTAATCTTCGGCCTTCCGCATTCTCGAACCGTTGGCTTTCCGTGTTCTTGAGCCTTTGGCTTTCCATATTCTTGAACCGCTTTCGTGAGGTGAAATGGTTGTTTTCACTATATTAGGCAAGTTCTGTATGGTAATTGATTGGGCCTTCGACCCAACCATTTCACCTCAGAAAAATCTGAAATTTAATATGTTATAGACTAAGATGTTTTGAACAACTTTCATGAAGGGAGTTTCTCCAAATTCGAACCACAAGGAGCTCTATAAAATTAGAAAGTAGGAAAGGTTCAGTAGTTTCAAAAAACTGAGAAGTCAAAACTTATGAAACTTAAAGTGGCAAGTCTATGGAGGAGTGGTGGTGCCCCTAATAGTCTTCCAAGACCATTCTTCATTAATTACTTGGCCAAAGCATGTAAAGTTGGAAATAACTTATTTTTGAAGTCTCGAAGTAGAGGAATGATGACTCTAATCTAATAGGGACACATGGACATGTGATTCACCCCATTCATTAATGGCTTGTCATGATGACTATACTCCTAAGCTTATGAGTAATCTTCTTTCATTAATTACTTAGAACACCTAAGCCTCCATACTCATCACCCCAATTTAATGTTTTTCACACTTGTTCACACTTATTTCCTAGGAAGGTTTGACTAATGCAAGGCCTATCTAGCTTAACCTCTTAGTTGGGACTAAAAAAGGGTCAAAATTGAGGATGTTACATTTACAGTCACTGTTAATACCACCTAGAACAATTCTTGACTGAAATTTCCAAAGCCTTTGTTTGTTTCAAACCTGTGAGCATGGTCCTTATTTGTTTGCGACCTCGTATTGCCTATAAAAGAAAACAAGAATGTAATGTGTTGGGGAGAGTTCCTTGAAGTAAAGTGTGTATTTGTGAAAGCTCTCATTGTCCCTCTAAACACCTCTTATTCTCTAATTTGGCAAGAATGACTAAGAAATGTAGCTTCGGTAGTTAGAAATGTTACCATCCCGACACTCTTGGATGTCTTTATGCCATGAACTAAATCTCTAGATAGTTTGCTACCAAAAGACTGTTCTTGAAGGGCTTGAACAGAAGGTTCGCCCACTATATAAAGGCATACCTACATCAATTGACTCAGTTTTGCTTGGTTCTAAGGATAGGTCTCCTTAGGTGAGGCTATTGGCAAGGCTTGGCGAGGGCCAGGAACCTCGTCGGTAGCCAATGAGGCTTTGTGGCCCTCATCCAGTGGCTGGTGAAGCTCCAACAAGGGAGAAGAAGCCAAAGAAGAAGAAGAGAAAAAAGAAAAATATTTAATTAATAAAAAATTGAAAAAAATATAAAATATTATTAGAAAATTGCGACATCAACGGTCGCCAGCTAGCCAACATCCACGTTAACGTTGGCCAACCAAATTTAGTCGGATGGACTAAAATGTCATAATTGCAAAATGTTTATAATTGAATTGGCCAACAAAAAAAAGTTTAAGATTGAATTGACATTGGTTTAGGATTTTTTTTTTTTTTTTTTTTTTTTTTTTTTTTTTGTAATTTTCTCCTTTTAGAACAATCGACAGTGATGCTACAAAATTTTATACAATATCAGAGCTGGAGATCTTGAGTTCAAATCTTACAATGCCCCATTTGCCTCACTAATTTAATATTTCCACACTTAGTACTATGCAAAAGAAAAAAAAACTAAACTAAGCATGAGGGGGAGTGTTAGAATGTTTGAATAATAAATCACGTTTTCATCTAACAGTTTAAGTTTTTAGAACAATTGACAGTCATTCCACAAAACTTCATAATGGTCAGCCCTTTTGTGGCTACCACCAAGGGTATGTGGCACTTGGTGACTCAAAGAGACTGTGGACCAAAATGAGTTAAATTAAAGTTTAAGCATCAAATTAAGCATGGATTTTTGAAACTAAGACTAACCTTTACATCGAACAAATTAATATAATGGTTATTTTGTTCTAGAGATGGAGCTTAGTTAATCGTTTCTTGCATTAACAAGTAGTGAACGGTAGAGGGTTAAAAGATCATTATTAGGCAAAAATTAAGCCATGGCTGATGTCAAAAAGCTAATGTTGTTCAGTAACATCCGTGTACGTTGCCCCGCTGTAGGTCTGGTAATAGTGAGAGGACAAGGATTCGTGGATTTCATTGACCGATATTCTTTCCGTTAAATAGTGGGCTTGTACAAAACCATAACTTTGTCCAGTTGATTTACATGTATATTACGTGCTTTTTCGTGCTTCACATCATCATTGACCTATCACTATTATATCAATGCCACTTGCAATTTGGCGTAAGCTTTTGCTTTCCTTGAAAAGGAAAAGAGCCAACAAGTTGTTGTCTTTAGACGGTAACAGAGTTTCTTCATCTCTTTATGATTTCGTCTTCCACTTTTACTTTCAGAAATAAAATCCTGAATTTATCAGTCCTTTTTGTTTGCGTTGCTTGAATAGATTTTAAAAACAAATGATGTCAAACGAAAGGGCAATATTACTTACTAATTTACAAAATTGATTTATAAAATAATATGGTAGATTGAGAGGGGCTCTTTAGATAAATGGGTCATATCCAAGAACTAATAACAAATCGACACATCATTTAACATACCAATTATATAAACCAGTAAAAAGTCACAGAAAATCCCAGAATGGACATAACCGCCCCTCGCTTTCGACTCGCAATTAAGATAATGGACGGTCAATTTGTAACTACTTTAAGGATTCTACACGGATACAAGACTATATTAAACTGTTGACCGGACCTTTCTCTAACTTGAGGAAGAAAGGATATGCTAAGACAAGCTCCAAGCAGTACCACCTCTCATGTTATATTTCTTCAACCTCCCAAAGAACATGACTATTATCAGAATGAATTTCCCTTTGTTGCTCCATCTTCCTACGAATCCGTATCCGGCGTCCCTGCACGGGGTGTCTGTGTGTAGCCTCCTTTTGCAGCTATAGCCGATCGAAAATCCGACGTTGCCATAGGCACTGCAATTGGTTCAGTAGTAATCATAGTTAATTTTTTTTGGAATTTAATACATTCACATGAATAGAATCTCGAAACTCATAATTGCAATGTACCTTATAGTTTCTATCGTGATGTTCAAGACATTGAAGTTGAGTGGGTCGTTCTTCAAATTTTCTCTCTCGGTGATGCAGATGAGAATGATGAAGATCGCTAAATATGACAGCTGTGAAAATGTCAAGCATGTCAACAAGCGCCTCCTAGGCTCATCTCTTTGAACTTTTGGTGCCGTCTCGCCATTTCTTACCGGGAGAAATGAAGTATATGGTGGAAGATACCTGTAACAACACAATGTTTGTTAGAAGCTGGTCGAGTCACTCTTAACTTTGAATGTTCTTGTCCCTTGGAAAAAAAGATGGTTGCTGAGAGACAAGTCAAGCTTGTGCATGTTTTCTGGTTGTTGCATTGACTACATTCGACATTTATGCTCTGGATACATGCTTCATAGTATTATCTTCGTCTTTTCTTTTATCTCTACCATACATAAGAAAACACCCAAGACTGATTCTACACAAATGGAAACAACAAAGCTGGAAGAAATACGGGGCGCGGTTTTGAGGAACCAATGGCAAGAACAAAGCTGAGATTAATATGGATAAAAAGAGTTTGGTGCGGTTCCGAGGAACAAATGCAAGAACAAGATGGAATATATATGATAACAAAAGGCTTTGATGAGCTGACTAGTCAAATGCATATTCTTTTCTTTTCCTTTCTTTATAAAAGTGGAGTTGAAGATCACTCCTTTAAAATTAGGGAGGTGACTCCATTGTCCTCACTTGGGGAAATTGCGCAAATACCCCAAAACAATCCTGGTTTTGACAAGCGTTCGTAAATCATGAATATGCCCCCAACCAAACTTAACTAAATATAAAAAATATATACATACATACATACATATATATATATATATATATATATATCTATAACTTGTACCCCACAATTAACGGCACTGATAGGAATGATGGAAAATATTCCCTATAAAATGACCTTACATGGACTCTATTTGTCTTTAACCAAGTCATTGATTGATGATGATCACATTCTCTCATGCTCACATTTAACTTTAAACGCACAATCCAAACCCTTAGACCCTTGCACTTGGACCCAAAATCTGGGCGTTTCAAACCCAAGAGTGCTAGTCTTAGGATCTCAAGACCGTAACATAGGCCCAGGACTACAGCCCCAGGGCCAGAGCTGGGACCCTGAGGTTTGGACCGAGACATTACGGAACAGGTCCCAGACTTCAACGGCTAGACGCAGGTTCGACCTTTGCACATGGGACTTCGATCCCTGACCCTAAGATGCTAATCCCCCATACCCAAAACACCGATGCCCAGATATAGTAAACTGACCCGCGGACTTGAGATTCGAGGGGCCGGAACCCTAACCTTGAGACCCACGCACTCAAGATCCAGTCTTGTCTCGTGACCTCGTGTTCGAGTGACCCGGGGTCCCGATCTTGGATTCTTGGTTTTGGGGGCCAAGGAATCAGGTTCAGCCCCTGGTTGTGAGCTCTGGGATCCAGGCCCCTGCCCTTGGTTTCTTGGGTCCAAGCGTTGGTTCCCAAGTCCGAGGCCTGAGGCCAGTCTCAACCGTGAGGCTTAGAGCTGTGCATGGATTCCAAGGTCCAGGCCTTGTTACCCAAATCTGGATGCCCGGATCTCGCGCCTTATCATCCAGATTATCTCGGTTCCCAAGGATCTTGGACTAGGTGGCCGCGTTTTCTGAGAGAGAGGCTCAAGGTCTCGAGGGCATGGTCTCGAGGCCGGATACCAGATTAGAATCGAGCCTTTTCTTAAAAACGTGTCTCAGGTTTTCCGATAACATCCACGAAAAACCAACTTCTAATTTTGCTTTAAAAGCTCAATGAAACGCAAAAAAGCAAAACCCTTTCTTTTAAAAGTATCGTATTATGGAAACCACCCTCCAATGGCACAAAAGAGACGGCAAATACTATGTGCCATTGGAGAAGAAAACGGAGTTTTAAATTTGATATTGGGATTTGATTGTAGATGGTGGACCAGTTGCAGCAGTATGGAGTAAGAATATAGTATCGCACAAAGCAAAAGATCACTCATATCATGTTAGCATTATGCGATTTCATTCCAAGGGTTGCCATCACCCACTAACCCAATAAGTTGGATTTGCTATTTGATAAAGTGGATGCCTAACAAGATTTAGAGCTGTACAATTCCTAAAGCCGAAATATTTGTCAACAAAAGCAAGGTAAGAATAGAGATGTGATGACTATCGGGATGAAAATCTTCTTTAAAGCTTAGAAAAAAGAAATTTTTTCTTCCCACTAAGAAGATTATTAGAGGCATCATTCTCAAGCTCTATTTGTTTTGCGAAGAATAAATGATTTGGAATATATTTTCCTAAAACTAATCCCTTAAAATAATTAGTTAATGAAAAATATTTTTAATATTAGGAACAATTTATATCTAAATATTTCCGTGAATGATAAAATTATTTTTCATTTATTTATTTTTGTAAATGATACATAGGACCATTTTTAGGAAAATATTTTCAAAATTATTATTCTTTTACTAAACAAACACACCCTTAATGTATTTTAATTGAGATCACTTTGTGAAATCTCAACACCTTCTCTTTAATATTGAGCGATAATTGCATATTATAAAAAGCTAATGACACGTGTCATCATCCTACGAAATAATGATAAATTTAAAAGAGTTTGCAAACTGACTCAATTATAGACGTAGACAAGAAAAGAATGAGAAATCAAGTTATGCCTTTCCTCTGTTCTGTGCTTTACGAAGTTTCACGAAATCCCATTGGGGGCAGGGTACACGAAACTATAATTATCTATCATAGTGGATGAAAGTGAAACAACTTCCTCATTTCTAGTAAGTGTATTTAATAAAGCACATGACTCTGTATAAAAGAACATTGGTTAAATAAAGGATAACATTCAATACTATAGTGGACTTATGAAATCGAAATATTAAGTAATTTATTGTGGTTTAGAGTTCATTTAGTATTGAATTTTATCTACTTATTTAATTTGTGTCTGCATTTAGTATCCGATGTGGTGAATGGGATTTTATTATGTGCGGGCCCGCTTGCGGGCACATGTGACAATGGGAGAGAGAGACTCACATCATGAGGACGAAGAGAACTAAAATTGCCGGAGAAATGACGGAGAGATCGAAGACGGACTCGCCGGCGTGTCTAGTGTTCACCGCCTCAAACAGAGCCCCTACGAGCTTCTCGTAAGGACTCAGGCCCTCCATGGTCGGGGAGCCCCACTCCATGCAGCACAGAGCCACGAACTGCACCAACACGAACCCCCAGACGGTCGCGGCCAAGCAAAGGCAGTGAAAGCCTGGAAGCAAGTTTGCGTACCCCATCTCCCAGGAATTCCTCAGCATGTAGTCAAACTCGGCCCGCCCCGTTACCCGCCCAAGGAGCCAGATTGCCGCCCTGAGACATGGGGGGTAGAGCGTGTTCCCGAGGAGGACCTGCGGAAGGAGGAGCCACAGGAGGCCCGGGTTGTGCTTGAAGGCCAACATGTTCTCGTTCGTGGGGACAAAGCCACAGTTGGCGAACGTTGACACTGTCGTGAACACAGAGAACGTCGGCACGGCAAGGCCTTTGTCCTGAAGTACTTTCCTTGCGCTTGGAACGAGGCTTATGTACACAGAAAGCAAAGTTGAGCCCCCTGCGTGGACTATGATGAAGTAACCTAGGACTACGTAGCTGAAGTACTTAACTGCCCTGTACTTGCCGAGTTCCTCGGCAAACAGAGCTGGCTTCAACGGCGTCCCTTTCATTTCAGGGTCGAATTTGAAGGTATCGGCCTTATTGACCTGGTCGAGAGGAGGAAGTTGGAGTTCGATATTGTTGTCAGAATGGTCGGAAGTGGCGGAATTCACATTGCGATGATCACGCCCACCGAATCTAGACTTCGAGAGATCAAGCCCGAGCATGGAAGTGAAGATCTCGCCGCCGAGGAGCATAAGGAGGGTCATGATGACAAGCTGGCAGTTGGAGAAGGCCTCCATTTCCACGGTGGACATGCTAGAGACTGTGCTCGCAGAGACCGAGGTGAAGAACACGTCGAGGTTGCCAGGCTTGTAGGAGGACGATTTGGGGTCGCAGAGCTTTAGTGCCCAATAGCCGACCACGGAAATGAGGACAAAGTAAGCTAGTTGAGTCAACGAAGAGTTGGCTCGGCGGGCCAAATGGCGGAGGAAAGATGCCACAGGGTGGCAAGGGTGTTTTTGAATGCTAGGCAGGTTGTGCCCCAACTTGTTACCAAAACAAGAAAGCTTGCTCATCCTTTGAGATACTTTATGCAGTAGGGGAGATTTTAGTTCTCATTTCAGAGGTAGGCAGGGGCGCGATTTTATAGTCGCGACTTGCTCCCTGTAGTTAAGGTTCACGTGGACTCTCACTGACAATGACAAAGGGCCCTAAATGAATCACATAGAGCCGGGGTCAATAATTCGTGTCACGTAGAGTGGTAGTCGTGTCATGTTTAGATAGTGCAACTGAATCAGGTATACCCAGGAACCGGACCGGCTCACACGAAAAAACAGGATTAGGAACCGATTCCCATTGAAACTGGTCTGAGAAGTGGTTCCCAAAATTTGGAACCGGTTTAAACCTATCTAGGAACTGGTTCCGATTGATTACGCACCCAAGAATTGGTTCTCATACCAGTTTTGGAACCAGTTTGGGAAACAATTTTGTAAATATAGGTCTAAAATCCTTTTTTCCCCTTATTTTTATTATTACTCCCACAATCATATGGCATTTTTCTTCTTGGCTCTCTCAAACACGCATGGCACTCCTCCTTCGTCATTCCTCTTCCTCACTTGCTTCCCTCCCTCATCGGCGCTCTCTCGCACCATCCGACGGACGAATGATGTTCTTGGCTACCAAATTCTTGTGTACCACGTGGATTGGCTCGCCTAATTTTTTTTTTTTAGGAGAAGTTATGCTTGCATAAATGAGTAGCTCCATGTAGTAGTTGTGGAAATAAGACTATAATATTAAACCCATATTTGTTGCTAATTCTTTGTCTTATGATTTTATTTATTATAATTATCCCTGTGGATCCTTAATTTTTTGTTTAGTCAAAAAGTTCATGTATTTATTTATTACAAGTGCTTAATATTTCGATACAAATTAGGATGATTACATTGTTTTCTCACGTATTAATATAAGATTCAAAGTCATATAAAATATTGGGAGATTGCAATACAGGTTTTAGTGGAAATAGAGTTGACCTTGGAACTAGATCGGAAAAACAGGGTGGGTCAAATATAAGGTCCAACATAAATAGGGTCGGATATCAAGTTCAAAAAATGGGAGCCGGTTATTACAGGATCGGATATAGGATTCAGGTCTAGATCTTACCCACCCTAGACCCAATCACCCCCAATGCTGGGCAAGACACATTTACATATTTTAATTTGAAATATGAATGTGACTAAATGTGTCTAAATGTATCTTAGTATGTCTTGTTAACACAACTAACATGCTAAGCTGTATAAGCATGCCGTAAGTGGGTTAAAAAGATAAATCCACACACGACACATTTTTTATTCGTGTATATAAACAAATTGACCCATTCATGGAACGAACGCAAACTGACTTGACCTGATATATTTACCTAGATATATGCCCCATGTAGTGTAATTAGGTTGTGTTGAAAATTGTTGGAGAAGTGATTTAGTTTAATAAACTATGTCAATCATATATGGCAAAATAGTGATTTTTTTTTTTGGTACTAGAGAAACCAGCTTGCAGCCGACAACCGCGCCGTAAACCTCCAGGTGACACTTAAGCAGGAGGATCCACCACCCATGAGTCACACTTAATACACCTAGCGCCTCCCCTGGGTTTTGAACCCTTCACCTCTTCGTTGAGGATCAGTAGAGTCTTATCCAGTGGAGCCACCGCGGCCGGTGGTGTGGTATTTACATTAGTTCATACTCTAAAAAAACAAGTTTTTATGTAGTTTCTCTACTGTTGTTGGCTCTGTTCATTATGTAGTTTATAGAAGGGTTGCATTTTTCCTTATCCATAGTTAGAAGGGTTACGTATATAGACATGATTCACTTGCAAACTTAACTAATTAATACTAAAGTAGCATATTTTCCTCAATTCTAGTTTGGAAGAAACTTTTTCAACTATGCCCTCGATTGGTGAAAATTACGAACATGGATGTCACCTACATACAAGTGTCCATAGTTTGTAATCTACTAATCAGAAGAATAGTTGAAAGAAATTTCGTCTAATCTGGCATGAAAGAAAAAACAGCCTAAAAATACATTTGATTGACGTCCATGTTTCTAATCCTCCAATGAAAAGAAAACGTTAGAGGAACAAAATGGCCCTTTATAGAATAAGAGTATCAAACATTTTTCCCCACATGATGTTTAGACCACTTTGATCCACATGAACCTAGGAAAAAATTTCACTTCTAACAGGGCGGTTGATGTTTTCGAAGGAGCTATGTTTTCCTTCATTCCCAGTTGGAAGAAATTTTTCTCAACCTTACCTCCGGTTGGTGTATTACAAAGTATGAATATCGCTTACTGTTAAATTTAGCTAAATTGCATGTGGTTTAAATTTATATCTTGCAAACTACCAATCGAACACATGGTTTGAGGAAATTTCTTCCAATCCGGAATGGAGGAAATTTCTCTCAACCTTACCTCCGGTTTTTTTTGCCTCATGTTCTTTTAAAAGCTCAAAGCTCATAGATGAATATTGTTATGTATAAATCTGTTGAGAAATTTTCTTCTTAGGTTCAATAACCTTGCGGAAGGATTAGTATCATACAAGAGTGACACTGCAAACGTGATGAAATAAAGAGGGCGTGAACTCTTTAAAAATGCTCGGTTGGAATGGGATATTTCAAAGATTAGCACTAATCATAAGTTATTCCTGAAGTCTGTAATGAGTCTTGAAGAAAAGAAAATTTGCTAAGAAGCTAAAAAAGTGGGCACTTACTAAAATAATATGGATGAAGTGGATGAGTTCTAAAGAAAAGGAAATTTGTTAAGAATAAAAAATAAAAATAAAAGTGGGTTGTTACTAGAATAAAATGGATGAAGTGGATCGTTAATTAATGCAAGTTGGTAACAAATCCTTTTCTTTTCTTTTTTAGCAAGGTGTGAGAGAACTTAATGGGTTAGTTAACTATGGCACCTCTCAACGACCCCCGATTCGTTAGGGTCGCCACAGTTCGATTTCCATTCACTTTTCTTAATAACATGTCACTCTGATACCATTTCAATTGCAGCGGGTCCATACAACTTGGGGGTTTACATCTTTTAGATCGGTCCCTTGCGCAATTCATGTAACGGAAGCATATCCAACAACTCCCTTCCCTATATGCAGAATACGATGCACACCAACTAAACATCTTATATAAGTTAAAGCCGAACACTTTTATTTACATAAATCAGATGGACATCTTTAGTCGGTACATCGAAATGCCATGGTTTTCTATACTTGGTTATACTTCAAAAGATGACCGACATCTCCTCCAACAGTCGTATACTTAAAGTCCATTGATCAGTGTCGACGTCCCAAAAGTTCCTTCCTTTGCTATCTTTCTCCTCGCGGTCATATCCAATCACTTGATCCATCTATTAGTGACAGTGGCAGTAGAGGTATCTTATCTAGTCTAAAATGTTATTCCCCAAAAGGGGTGAGTATAGCCACTCAGCAGGTAAAGGACCCAATAAACCACTTAATGCATCACACAATACAATCATAACATAAGACATATCATTCAAGCATCCATGCATAATTTACCTTGGAGTCATGCATATGTCATCATACCACATGTACACACATCCTCATGTAATCATCACCGTCATATCATACATGTACCATCATGCCATAGGTGCACATACATCCATGCACTTACCATCATGCATCCATGCATATATCACCATGCCATATGTGCACATACCACCATGCACTTATCATCAAGCATTCATGCATATCCATGCCATAGGTGCACATACCACCATGATTCATATCATCCATGCTATCAAGCATACATCACAATGAGATCCATTCATGCCTTCATGATCACATTTTTAATATCAAATAGCATCAATTTATTTTCATAAGCCAATCATGCATCATGCCATATGCATACACCCATGCACATGATTCATTTTCAAGTCTTATCTTTCACAAGAATCTCATCAATTTTTCTTTCCAGGGACCAATGTTTGCATCCCACAGTTTATCGCTCGCACCCAATCCTGGCATCGCGAGGAACCTCCGGGCATGTATTCAAAATACAACCGAGCATTCGGCCCCCCACATTCCGGGCATCTCGCATCCCAACTAGCATCACGAGGCATCCCCCCGGGCACAAACCTCCGGGGCTTCCGGCATTTACACTCCCTGCCCGGGCATCTCGTACTCCAACTGGCATCACGAGGTATCCCCTCGGCACACACCTCCGAGGCTTCCGGAATTATGTACCGACATACCATCAGGATTTCCCCCTCCTCTGGAATTACGTACCGTATACCACTAGGCATCTCGACACTCCTGGGGAAATCTCCGGGGCTCGTCATGAAAATGGTTACCCCTACCCTCCGGAATTACGTACCGACATACCACCAGGCCTCCCCTGGAATTACGTACCGTATACCACTGGGCATCTTAACACTCCCGGGCATCGTCGGCTCACACCTTCGGCGGCCTTCTCATCACCACAATGCATATTCCCATGCATCTCATTTTCAATTATAGCTCAATTTCCACATGGCATATGATGTGATGGCAAACAAGATCATTTTCATCATTTGATTCTTATATGCATTTTCAATCATCATCATACATGTAGCAAGATACAACCACTTATGACAATACAATCCATGGGGTCCATACAACTTAGAATAATACATACATCATGACTTTTTGAAATTTACCAAATTCCAGCTTGCACAATTTTGGAAAACATATAAATTAAATATCCATATGATCTTCAAAAATTATACAATCAGAGCATGTAATAGAAAAGACATAAAGGTAACAATTTCATGAAGAACACATGCCCAAAAGAGCTTCACACAAGAAGATATAGCTCACACAATACAGCATGCAAAATTCGGATAAAATCAGATTGCGCAGTTCTTGAAATATTTCGATTAAAATACCCGAATGACCTTCAAAAATTCTGAAAATTTACCAGGTTATATCCAAGACCCTAAGGTATATTTTTCATGAAGACATCTAGGCCATATTCGTTCTAGATAATGTTCTATAGACGTTCGAAGTTCCTGTTTCTAGTACCGAACAGTCCAGTTTAGCTATCTCCGAAATATCGAGGTTTTGCCTACTTAGCTTTCTTCGTTTCCTCTGAAATTTTGATATGTTTTGACTCAAGAGATCCCCTACAACTTTCATTAAGGGATATAAGTGATATTCTCAGAGAATAGTCACCATATAGGTCTAAGAATTCTCGGGTGTCCAGTACCGTACTTCCAGATCTGCCGTCTTCAAAAAAAATTCGTTTCACTAGGCTACACTTGCTCTTTTTATCTGAAATTTGAGTATGTTAATATTTAGGATGTTATGTACAACTTTTGTGAAGAAGTCGAAGTGAAATTATTAGTAAAAAGTGACATTCAACACACAAAACCACCAAAAGGTCGACGAAACAGTTTCAGATCTAGCATTTTCGTAGAGGATGAGTTTCACCCCTTAAAACTCAGCGAATTTGTCTCAAATTTTAGTATGTTATACTATGAGATGTTTTCTACAACTTTCATGAAGAATTCGAAGCCAAAATCCAACTCGAAACCCACATGCGAGCCTCAACAACGTTCGGGGTCAGGCGGCATACACAAAAACAGAATACATTTTCAAGAACAACACACTCTAGTTTCGGTTTTGCATACCCTAAACATCCGAGATCTACCACCAAACAATCACACATGCAAGACACACATGCAAGAGCAGAATATGGATCCCAACTTGCCTCCAAAATCAAGCAAACAAGGTACACGGACGGCGACGGACGAGCGGACGGCGAGCGGGCAAATCCTCCTCCTTCTTCTTCGCACAGCCTTCCTCTTCCTCTCTCGGTTTCCCTCTCTCACCCCCCTCAAACCGGTCACTTCCCTTCTCTTTCTTTCTTTTTGGTGGTTTATATACTTGCATGCGTCCTTATTTTGCATGGGGGACACTTGTCCCTAAGAAGGAGACAAGTGTCTCCCTTGTTGAAGACACTTGGAGGAGGCCGTGCGCTCCTCCTCACCCCTCCATGCGTCGACCACCTCATGGCTCTATGGGCCGGGCCTCTTGGCCCACTTTAGGCCCATCTCACTTGGGCCTAAAGTCCAAACTTAAATGGCCCAAGTTTATTTTTAATAATACATCTTAATCCTCATTTAAATAAATACCTAATTGCATAATAAAATGGCCAAAAGACTTTGTGACATTAATCCATCAAATCTATAAAGTGCATAGTCAAGAACAAAGTCTTATTTATCAAATTGTCCTATGTCCAATTTAAATAGCCCATAGAAAAATATCAATAATAAGCCCATAATTTCTACACCACTTTAGGGCATTTGATTTTGATTTTTATTTATAGAAATCAATTAACATTCTCATAATCAATTAACATTTTCATAAGGGGTTCGGTCCACGAGATAAAATATTGTGGCCGATGATGTAATTGTCCCTATGACCATTCAAAGAAAAATATCGTTTCCCTCAAAATCAATATTTCGGGTTGAAATTCCCGGATGCCACATTAACCGTTTAAAACTAATATGAACATACTTTTCTTCTCAATATAATTGTTCCCCTTTCCTCTATTTCCTGTTGCTTAATTTGAAACTACTTTTGCATAATGTAATTGAGATCTTTCGATTGTAAGTATAAACCCAAAATGGTAAAAATTAGGGTTAATACCCTAAAAACCCCCAAACTGATACATATGTGACAAATTTACCCCAAACTATTTTTTTGACCATGAAAAATCCCAAACTGGTACACCTGTGACAAATTTACCCCTACTAATCATAACAAACCCTAAACCGGTACATTTATAACAAATTTATTCTAAACCAATTTATTCGACCATAAAAAACCCAAAACTAGTAAATTTGTGAAAAACATACCCTCCGCAAAAATTGGATTAATACCACAAAAAAATCACAAAAATTGTAAACTGTGACAAACGGAGCATAAAATCTCAAATTGATATACCAGTCAACTGTTACATATTATTTAACTTAATAATTTAATAGTAAAATTTAACGAAAACTAATAGAGGGTAAAATTGTCACAAGTGTACTAGTTTGGGGTAAATTTGTCAAAGGTATACCAGTTTTGGGTTTTTGGTGGTCAAAAAAATAGTTTGGGGTAAATTTGACACATGTGTACCAGTTAGGGGTTTTTCAAGGTGTTAACCCTAAAAATTATCACCTCTCAACTACTTCATTAATTGAAAGTTAATAATATATGTGCGTATAACTGTAAATTTGGTATGGATATCAATACTCAAGAACTTACTTTATATATTATTAAAATATATCTCGAATTTAAGCCTATTAATAAATTCCAATCTAAAAGTGCACTTGTATGGCCGAGTCATATCTTCATGCATATGGGATTCCTTAGTTTCAAAAGTTCATACTAGTCTGGGATGTTGCCAAATTTTGAAGTTTGAATTTGTGGTCAGCATTAAGAAAAGAAAAGTAACTCCCACTTCAAGTAAGTCCATGAAAAGCAAAAGAGGAAACTAGAGAAGTTGACTTCCACAGGGATTTGGTCAAGATTCTTTACCAAATATATGGGGTTTCTCTTTTCTTTGGAAAACGTTTGTTAACGCCATTGTTGATAGAAGAAGTCCTTGAAGTGCAGTCGAGCGCTTGACACAGGGTATTCTTCATACGTGGATCTTTTTTCATAAAAATTATATTGAAGAATGATTAGTGTTTGTAGTCGTGAAATCTTTTGGTAAGATTTCTAAATTTCTTCGTGAGATTGAGTTATTATTTTATGAGAAATTTGAGGCCAAACACCAAATGAGTTATTGAATGTAATTGGGGCTTGGGAAACACTAAGAATATTTGAGTAACTCGAGTGTGGTTTTGATCTCCGTTGGATCGCTTGATTTATAGTGGAATTCATTGTTGCTTGTCTCATGGATGTAGGTTATTATGACCGAACCACATAAATTTGATATCCGATTTATTTTTTATTCTATCTTTTTATTTTTATTTTTTCGTCGATCCTACTTTATTCGCACCGTAACTCACTCTCAGACTTTTGCCCAGCCTCCTTTTGCGGGCATGGGAGTCGAAACCCACTCCTAAAACTAAATCATCCCCACCCCAACCCCTTTGAGAAGGTGGGGATTCGAACCTCCTACCCCCCCCCCCCCCAATCCATATTAGAAGGGTGGCCATTAGGGCAAACCCTAGTGATTCATCTTTTTATTGTTTAATTGCTTGTTTTTCACAACAATTGGTATTGAAGCCAAGCTTGGTTGAGTTGAAGCGAATTGATGGTAACAAAAGAAGGAAAAGTGAAATTCCACAAATTTGATGGGGAAGGGTTTTGGTTTCTAGAAGATGTATATTGAAGATTATTTCTATCAAATGAAATACACTTGCCCCTATTTGAGGAGAAACCAAAGATGATGGAACAAACTAACTTGAAATTGCTAGACATACGAGCTTTCGATGTTACTCAGCTGATGTTGACTCGTAACATCACATTTAACACGTGAAGGAGAAGAGTGGTTGGATGAAAGTCCTATTAGATATGTACGGGAAGCCCTTTGAGATCAACAATGTCTATTTAATGCAATATCTATTTAACTTGAAGATGAGTGAAGGTACATCAATTGCATATCGTATTAATGAATTCAATGTGATTGTTAGTTAATTGAGTTCGGTTAAGATTATTGCTTGATGTTTGATGGAGTTCAAGATTTAATTCTAAGTGAGGACATTCATAAAAGATAATCTGGCGAACCTACATCTACTGCTTTAGTAGGTAAAGATAGAGAAACAACTAGCATGTGTGTTAATAGGAGTAGTATCAACATGAACAAACATAGTCAATCTTGGACTGATGGTGTTGTCTGTTGAAGCTATGGCAAGAGGGAGCATCATAGAATGAGTTGATTTAAGATGAAGAACAAGAAGGTTAAGAGAATTATAATTGATTCTGCAAATGATGTTGCAACTGTAGCTATCAATAATTAAGATCCTATTGATTTTGTCTTAATTCTCACTAATTATTCGTTATTTGATGAATGGATTGTGGATTTTGGTTGTTTGTTTCATGCTGCACCAAAATAAAAACTATTTAATAATTATCAATGCATGGATAATAGTAAAGTCTAGTTGGGGAACAATGCAAAGTATGCTATCGTAGATGTTGGCAATATTAGCATTCGAATGCATTATGGTATCATGAGAACATCGACTAGAGTAAGACATGTTCTAAAGTTGAAAAAGAACTTATTTTTCTTGAGTTCTCTAGATTCAACTAAGTGTTAGAATGTTAAATTTTGAAAATTATTCGAGGTACCTTGATAATAATGAAAGGAATCAAGCACAGTGGCTTGTATGAGCTTTAAGATAAGATAGTGACAAATTTCACCGCACAAACATTGGATGCATTTGTTCGAGAATCTGAATTATGGCATATGCATTTGGGGCATATTAGCGAGAGAGAAGTCTCAAGGTTTTAAGTGAAAGAAATCTGCTATGTCGTTATGTTGCCAAGGAATTGAGTTTATGTAGGTGCTATGATTTAGATCAACAGCGCAGAAAGTGTAGTCAATACGGCTATTAAAGAAACCATAGAAATTGCATAGTTAATTCACTTGAATGATTGTAGGTTGTCGTGATTTTCTTCGAAGAAGAGTACTGGATTTATGCTATTAGCTATTGATGACTACTCGAGGAAGACGTGGGCGTTTGTACTTAGGCAAAAGTTGTCAAGATCACACAGTCAAGAGCTTTAGATTGGTAAAACGATCAATCATATGCAAACTAACAATAGTATGGAGTTTTGTCTAAGTTGTTAAATAAATTTTGCATGAAGTAAGGCATAGTGAGACACCGCATTATTGCTAATGAACTACAACATGTTACAAAATTTATAAGCAAAATATTATTAAAGACGACTCATAATATGCTCTTTAGTGTTGGTATGGCTAGAAAATTCCTAACAGATACATTTAGTACAATGAGCTACTTAATAAATAGATCTATATTAACTGCGATTGGATATGGCACTCTTGAAAAAATATGATTAGGTAACATTATTGCTTACTCTATTCTTAGAATATTTTTGCCTAGGTTATGTTTGAGCGAGTGATGGTAAGCTCAATGAGAGGGTACGAAAGTGCATGTTTCCTAGTTATGCACAAGGCAAGTAGAGTTATCAGTTGCAGTGTCCAGAATTAAATTCGCCTATTGTCAACTAAGTAGCACCGACACGCGACATGGACACACGACACAACACGACACGTCGACACGTCATTTCTAAAAAAATAGAGAATTCCGACACGATGCGACATGTTATATATTAAATGAATATTTTTATTTTGAATTAATTTGATTCAAATTCATAAATAAATAAATAATTAAAAAAGAGCCTATAATGAATTTACACTAATAATATTAATAAATCAATCCATTAGAAATTCGAAAGATATATTCATAATTAATGCGAAACATGTTTTTAACTTTAACAAAAGTTATTGATGAAATTAATAACTAATAAGAAGTTAGAATCAATTTATTTAAATAAATCCATGATTTTCTACAATAACCAAAATTTATCATTATTCAAAATTCAATACTTTTATTTTTCGAAATTATTTTTTAATCTCATTATTTAATTTTCCAAATTAAAAAAGAAAAAACATCCCCAGAGGTCCACCCATTCTTTCCTCCGTCCATTTCCCTCCACCCCATATTTATTTTACTGCCCCCCCCCCCCCCACTTGACAAACAGGTTGTCATTTCCCCTCCCCCAAACTCAAAAGTCACGCATTAGTCCCCCTTTTTTTTTTTATTACTTTTTAATTCCCTTATCAAAAACCCTAGCCACCCTCCTTTTCCTTTTCCTCCTCCTTCCCACCTCTGGTCGCATGACCCCCTCCCCTTCCTCTCCTCTTCCTCTCAATCCTCCTCCTCCTCCTCCTCGCCACATGACCACCTTCCTCTCCACACGACCCCCTTTATCTTCTCTTCCTCTCGATCCTTCTCCTCCTCCTCCTCATCGCCGATCCATCGCAACAGTGATGGCCTTCACCTCAATTTCTGCTCTCTCTCGTCGTCTCTCGCCGTTGCGTGGCTTCGTCTCACCAGTAAGAGTTTGATGAAATTCAAAAGATATATTCATAATTAATGCGAAACATGTTTTTAACTTTAACAAAAGTTATTGATGAAATTAATAACTAATAAGAAGTTAAAATCAATTTATTTAAATAAATCCATGATTTTCTACAATAACCAAAATTTATCATTATTCAAAATTCAATACTTTTATTTTTCGAAATTATTTTTTAATCTCATTATTTAATTTTCCAATTAAAAAAAAAAAACATCCAGAGGTCCACCCATTCTTTCCCCCGTCCATTTCCCTCCATCCCATATTTATTTTATTCCACCCCCCCCATCATTATTCAAAATTCAATACTTTTATTTTTCGAAATTATTTTTTAATCTCATTATTTAATTTTCCAATTAAAAAAAAAAAAACATCCAGAGGTCCACCCATTCTTTCCCCCGTCCATTTCCCTCCATCCCATATTTATTTTATTCCACCCCCCCCCCCCCCCCACCACCACCACCACCACCACCACCACCACTTGACAGACAGGTTGTCATTTCCCCTCCCCCCAAACTCAAAAGTCATGCATCAATCCCCCCCTTTTTTTTTTATTACTTTTTAATTCCCTTATCAAAAACCCTAGCCACCCTCCTTTTCCTTTTCCTCCTCCTTCTCGCCGCTGGCCGCACGAGCCCCTCCCCTTCCTCTCCTCTTCCTCTCAATCCTTCTCCTCCTCCTCCTTGCCACACGACCACCTTCCTCTCCGCACGACCCCCTTTCTCTCCTCTTGCTCTTGATCCTTCTCCTCGTCCTCGTCCTCATCACCGATCCTTCGCAACAGTGGTGGCCTTCACCTCAATTTCTGCTCTCTCTCGTCATCTCTCATCGTTGTGTGGCTTCGTCTCACCTGCAGGAGTTTGCTTTCTCTCTCTTCTTCGCTCTTTCTCTGGCCGTCTCTCACCATTGCTCATAACCTATCTCTGCTCCCCCGCCCTCCCTTGCCTGAGTTGCCTCCACCCTCCATTGTCTTCTAGACACCCGTGTTGAAACATATCGAGAAACATTGACCACGTGTCGGAAAATCTAACACGCATTGACCGTGTGTCCGACTGTGTCCAAGCATGTTGGCGTGTCCAACACGCTTCGACACGTGTCGGACACAACACGGAAGCACAGGCAACGTGTTCGTGCTTCATAGATTGTCAATAGAGAAGTTATTACATTTGAAAAATCTCCAATGGTTCTAGCTAGGAGCAATTAATATAAACGGTGTTCATCTTGAGTTGGAGTTGCAACCAAAAACTCTTGAAGTTGTGGGTACTAATGAAATGATCGACGATGATGGTGCTTGTAGCAAGGTGGAACACGTAAAATCAACATTTGCTATAACTGCTGATATTGACAAAGTATGTATTGAATCTCCTTATAAGTACAAATGTAGTAGTTTTTTTATCTATGATAAAGAGATTATATCACAAAATTCTTGCGGAGCAATTAAAGGTGCATGTAGAGTTGGTATTATAATAAAGTCCATGATTATGGCGAAGTTCAAGTGGGGCTTGGACTTAAAAGATATTTGTGGCGATTAAGCCAATTGGGGGCTATGGGAAAGTTGCAACAAAGTTCAAATTTTGCAAAGTGATTGTAACTTAGCTCAACCATTGAGCCAAGGTGGAGATTATGAAAATATGTCCCGAATTTGAGTCTATGAACAAATTCCGATCGAAAGTGCATGTGGATAGCCAGGTCATTTTTTTGTGGATGTGGATTCCTTAATTTCGAAGGTCCAGACTAAACTTGGATGTTGCCAAGTATTGAAGTTTGAATTTGTGGTTTACCAATAAGAACAGGAAATTAACTCCCACTTCAAGTTGGTCCGCAAAAAGCAAAAGAGGAAACTAGAGAAGTTGACTTCTACTAGGATTCAATCAAGAGTCTTTACTAAATATATGGGTTGTTCTCTTTTCTTTGGAAAACGTGTGTTTACAACGTTGTTGACGAAAGAAGTCCTTGAAGTGCAGTCGAGCGCTTGACACAGGATATTATTCGTATGTGGGTGCTTCTTAGTGAAATTATATCCAAGAATGATTAGTGTTTGTAGCCATGAAATCTTGTGGTAAGATTTGTGAATTTATTCATGAGATTGAGAAATTATTTCGCGAGAAATCCGAAGCTAAATATTGCATGAGTCATTGGGTATAAATGGGGCTTGAGAAATATTGAGAGCGTTTGAGTGACTCAAGTATAGTTGTAATTTCCGTTGTATTATTTGATTTATAATGAAATCCATGACTGCTCGTTCCGTAAACATAGGTCACTATGATCGAACCACGTAAATCAAGTATCTGATTTACTTTTTTTATTTATTGTCCAATCGCTCGCTTTTTGCAACATATATAATATAGTAACAATTTGTTTTGGGTGTTCGCTATGGTCCAATAGTTTTAATATACCTTTGGGACGGATCATATTATTTGGAATATTAGTTCTTAATTCATTTTAGTTATCCTTAATAACCCTCTTTAAACTTCATCTTTGCTCGTGTGTTTTGAGTGTCCATAGTGGATAGGCTTATTATGAAAAATACTGGATGATTTAAGTAGTTGGGTAAAGTTTCATTCTCCTTTCAAACTCAGCTCAAGAATATTGTCCATAAATTTCTAGACCTCTTGCACTCTAACCAATTCATGCCTAAATTTTTTAGGATTAATATCACAAAAAACCTCAAATTAGTACTTGTAAACAAGTTTACCCTACATTAGTTTCTATTAAATTTTACCATTAAGTTGCTGAGTTAGATAATACTTACAATTTGATTGGTATATTAGTTTAGAGTATTACCTTCAGTTTGTCACAAATATACTAGTTTGTAGTTTTTTGTAGTATTAATCTAATTTAATGTAGACTAAACGAGGATAAAATCGTCATAAATTGGCCGGGAGTTTTTTATGGTCAAAAAATTAGTATTTGATAAATTTATCATAAATGTACCGGTTTGGATCTTTTGTGGTAAAAAGATTAGTTTATGATAAATTTGTTACAAATGTACTATTTTGGGATAGTCCGTAATATTAACCTAAACTTTTTAATTGTGTTAATTGAGTCTTAGATCATCTCACATTTTCCCAATTGAGTACATTAAGTTAATTTTGACTACAAATCGCTTATGTGAACACTAGTTGTCCTATGTGGCATAGTTGGTACTAACATGGAAAATTTTTCATAATATTTAATATTTTTCTGAAAATTTCATTATTTTTTTTAAAAAAAATTCTTCTCTTTTTATCTTTCCTTTTTTTTTTTTTCTCCTCTCTCCTTTCTTCCTCTAATCTATCATTGGGCATCAATGACCGTCCAAAGGCGAGAGCTGGCAAGGTTCAACCCTTGCCAAATCTTGCTTTAGCAAGCCTCGCCTTCACCTCTAGTTAGCCGTCGGGCATCACTAAGACCAAACGATTGGCCAAAGGAAAAGGGAAAAAAATCAAAATCAAAATCAAAAAAATATTAAATATTATTAATAATGTCTACCTCAGAGCCACACCAGCATCCACATTAGCAATTTTCCAGCCAAAAGTAGCTGGATAAACTCAATTGATAAAACATGAAAAAGTTAAGAATTCAATTGACATGATTAAAAGATTCATAACTGAATTGGTAAAAATGTAATAAATTTAAAACTTTTTAGAAAATTTTCCCCTTGAACTCTCACTCTCTTGTAGATGCTAAAGTTTAAACTTTTAATCACTTAATTTTACCTCTGTCCCCCTTCCTCCATGAGCTCTCAACTTCTTACACGTTAACTCGAGCTAACCTTCAAATTGTTAGAGTTCATTCCCCATAATACTCACCTTTCATCCTTAAATCCCTACTTACACTTTAAATCCTTGCTTTTTACCCTCTCGAAAGTGATTTTCATTTCGATCGTCAACACTGTCGAGCTCTTTGGATAAAATCATGCAATGTTTGTGAACCAGCCAAAAAATATTAAGGCTACGTTCGGTCAGCTATATTTTTAATCAAGATATGACTAGATAGGGTATGATATGAAATCTAGGGATTTTGCTATAACTATCCATTGTTTGGTGAATTATGATAATAATGGCAGATATTTCACATCCAATCACGTACATTATTAGGTATAAACAATAGATCCATGTAAATGAACTCAAAGTTAAAAACGGAGAGAATAAAAATCTCTCGCGACACTTTTCCTTACTTTATTTTTATTTGTTTTTTATTTATTTTTCCTCTTTTAAAATTATTTTCTTCACTTATTTTGTCCCTTTCATCATTCTATAATAAATTTTAGAAAATAGAAAAATTGTACTAGTATACCTAAAATAACTAAAATATTTAATAAATATAAATATATATTTAGATATTTGATTTATATTACATGATAGAATTAAAGTTGTATATATATAAATAAAATAAGATCAAATAAAAAATTGTGTTGTTATTTTTTTTCAATTTCATATATTAGAATTCAAATGTTATTTTTATTGAAATATAATTTTAATTTTATTAATTTAAAATTTTCGTTTTTCGAGAGAAAAACGTTCCAATTTTGGATATTAGAAATCCTATTTCCTTTTATTTCACCTCCTCCATAGGATAATTTTATTCAAGCTATATTTCTCTTATAGACTTTATCCTATCTTGAGCAAGCACCAAATGCTTAGAATAAATTTTATTATACCATGAATTTTATTCTAACTACCAAATGCGGCTTAGGTTCTTTTATTACGGGCAACAATTCCCTCTTGGGAAATCCTTCCTTACAGCTTGAGAAGCATGTGCACTGCATATTTTGGCGAAAAAAATTGATAGTGAAGATTTGATGAAATAATTTGTAAGTTTGGCATAGTGAAGTGTATGGATCTAAGGCTGAGTGTCTAAAGTGCAAGAGAGTGAAAATTCACATAGAAAGTTGAAAGACTTTAAAGTTTATGGGGTAGCGTCCAAGAGTATGATAGAGAGATCAAGCCGAAGGGATTTGAAGTTGAGAAATTCACGTGTAAGATGATTTTTGGGACGATCAAATGAACGTCTCCTAGCTTTTGCTTGAATGTTTACATTAAAAGGGCCATGCGTCTCATAAAGATGGAGTGTAAGTAAAAGCCTAAAAGTTGAGTGAATGTTTACATAATATAATTACTTTCATTTTTTTTTTTTTGGGAAAATTTAGGGTGTGTTTGGTAACGCTTTTGTTTCGAGGAACAATTTTTGAACATAGTTAGTTTTTTTTTTTTTTGTTTTTATTCTAGGGAAAATTTTCTAAGTATAAAATCACACTTGGTAACTGCAATTTTTTTTTACTCCAGGAATAGAAATGCGTTTAGTAAACTGGCCAAAGGTAGAAGAAGGAAAGAAAAAAGAAGAAGAAAAAGGAGAAAAAAAAAGTGTTTCTCGTAATTGTTCCTGAGAACAAGAATCAAGTTTTTTCTACTTCTTATTTCTATTCCAAATCTATTATGGGAACAAAAGTGTAAACAAATGTGTTTCTATTCTTTTTTTGTTCCAAGGAAAAAAAGAACAAAAATTTATGTTCTAGGGAACAAAAACACATTTTGCGAAACCCCTTAGTGTTTGTTTGTTTGTTTTTTTTTTGGTAATCTAGGGAACCCATGAGCCGACGGTCGACGAGCAAACCCTGGGGGAGCGACCCACCACTACAGTACTCCAGGTAAAAATCCCTAACGATGCCTCTGGGATTCAAACTCCTCTCTTTCGTGAGGGGGAGAGAGCCCAAGCCAGCATCGCTACTGAGGGTGGTGGTACCCTTAGTGTCTGTTTGTCTTGTCTCTTCTTAAAATAAAATAAAATAAAATTTTTTTTTTACTAAATTCTAAAAGTAAAAAACAATTCAATTTTTTAAAGTATGAAACTTTTTAATGATTATATGTTAATATTTATATTTTAAAAATACAAGAAATGGTCAAATTGAATTTGTAATCAATTTTGAAACATAACAAAAAGAAAAAAGAAAAAAGGTATGTACCACTATTTAAAGTAAGGGAAAAACCACCGAAAACCCTAAAATTTGCCCAAAGTGACATATTTACCCCCAAACTTTTTTTGTAACATGAAAAATCCTAAACTTTGCCAGTCGTGACACATTTATCCCAAACTATTTTTTGTGATAGAAAAAACCATGAACTTACGTCGTGTGACATATTTACCCTAAATTATAGGGCATTTTGGTCTTTATACTTTAAAAAAATTTATTATTTTTTTCCTTCTCTCTTCCCTCCTTGGGCCATGGTGAAGTTGGTGGAGGGAAGCCGACCGTCGGGCGAGGGTTGCCCTCACCGGCGTTTGGCGAGGGTCCCCCGCCTTGGCGGGTCGAGCGAGGGCCTCCCTCGCACCCTTGCCCAAATCTGGCGAGGGAGGCCCTCACCCGACGTTGGTGACGCCAGGCGAGGGCGGCCCTCGTCGGCATTGAGCTCTAGCGACCCTTGCCGAACGCCGGGTTCCCTCTTCTAGCTCCACCATGGCCGGCGGAAGGAAGAAGAAGAAAAAAGGAAAAAAAAAAAAAAAAAAAAAAAAAGACAAAAATGTCCTTGATGAGTTGATGTGTCACAGTTTGAACAGTTTGAAAAGTTTGGATTTTTTCACATCACAAAAAAAGTTTGAGGTAAATTTGTCATTTTAGGTAAAATTTAGGGTTTTTGGTGGTCTTTTCCCTTAAAGTAAAAATATATTGTAAGAGATCACAATCAATCTGTTTTTTTCCCAAAACATCCTCAATCAATCAATGGAAAACCGCGTAGATTTATAATTTCTTTTTATCTTTCAAATATTTCATTTGAGAAATTTGAATATTTTCTATCTTCTGAGCAACCTCACAGAAGAACCTATATTTTGAAATGTGTTATCTTTAACGTGCTCCATTTAAAAAAAAAAAAACTTGAATCATGTCACATGTTTCTATCACATAAAAAAAACTCAAATCATGCCACATGTTTTTTTTTTTTTTTTTTTTTTTTCACATATGTGAGTACAAATGTTCTTCAATCGTACCTACCTGTGGGCAGCCGCGTTGGTATTCGTTCTCTCCTATTTCGATGCGGTCGAGAGTTTGAATACCCGCGTTGTTATCGCGATTTAAGTGAGGGTCCTGGAGGTAGATTGCTGGGCTAGCTTCCCCGAGGTATAGCCAAATAGCTTTTGCAAGGTTTGCTGGTGCTACCGGGCACCAGGAGGCCATGTGACCCCGACTAGCGTAAGCAAAAGGGGGCTCAAGCAGATCCTCAATTACCAAAAAAAAAAAAATGTTCTTCAATCGTGCCCATTATTATTTTTCATCCATTAATAATTCGAATGTTTCGTAATACTTAGCAAATTCTTCTAAATGCCATCTTTTTGCGTACAGGGGATACATATGTGCATTTGCTAGTGAAAAAACGAGGATAATCAATACTACTTTTAAGTGATAAACTAGAGCATTCTCTAAAATTTAAATATTTAAAAGCTCCTTCCACGTGTAGACTGCTTAATGAGAGACGAATGAAGGAGGTTTAGTAATATTAACAGAAGTTTAGTTTCTCATTATAACGCTCCAATTTGTTGACCACCACCACCTTCTCTCCAACAGTCCCGCCAACTTGTGGGGTTTACCCTGTTAAACGTGAGTTTCTAATGGACGCAATACCCATTTTCCAATTAAAAACTAATGGAGATTCGTGCTCGAATAAATTTCAAAGAATGATATCTCCAAACACTAACTATGCTTTATCTTTTTTCATGACAAGAAAAAACGTTCTTTCTGGGGAAATCATTAAGGTCACATTTGTTTGATATATTCCATATTCGTCCACTGACTTCTCAAAAAATGCCAACTGTTCATATTTATTATTATCTAACTGAACTGACCGTATCTCCCATATTTAATATTCTTAGCGCTAGCAAATCATATGGCAACAACACATCACAATCAAAAGAGTAGTACAGTCTAGTACTTGAGATACTCCACCGTTCAAGGAGTCCACACAAAATTTATCGAAAATTCGAACCTATATAGATAGCACGCGAATTGCTTTCTGTCGTGGAAGGCTTCAGGATAAGGATTTTCAATATTCTCTATAAAAAAAAAAAACCGTGTCCAACGAGTCACTTATCAACGATCAATGTTAGTTTATTTGTTGCGAAACAATTATTGATATTTTGGTGTGCATCAATAGGATCCTGTGTGTAACATCCTCGATTTCAACCCCTATTTTGGCCCCGACTAGTAAGCCAAAGCCCGATATGTCAAAGGCGAGACTTGGCCAAGAGCCAGCCCAAAGGCTAGTCATGAGTTAATTGGCCGCTTAGAGATCGATAACTCAATGTCTAATTATAGAGTATTCGATCATGGAAAGGTTATTCGATCATAAGGATCAATTGTTGGACAATCACATACCATCATGGATCGACAAACGATCATGGCTCGATTTCGTTTGGTCTTCGCACCGGTCACGGGTGATTCCACTCGGTCATTATGTTGATCATAGACGACCATGAACTGATCCCATGTGGTCGTGACTTGATACGAATTGATCAATCTCACACGATTACATGACAACCGATAATCGACTATGGATTGAATAAAGTCAATGTGGTTCAATTTCAAACTGACTAGGAGTTGTGGTACAGAACCTTGGAATAGTCACAGGACCAACTATAGGACTGGCCAAGTAGATTGACCCACAAGCTAGCCCATGAATCAGTCAGAGGATTGACCGATTGGGCCAGGACCTAGCCATCAAACCTAGTTGTGACCCCTTTTCTCGATAAAGGGAATTTTGAAATCGGTTTGGCCAATCAAGCCGGGTTGCATCTGGCTTTGTTTGGGCATGACTTAGGCACGAACCTCGAGCTAAATAAGGTAATTGATCGTGGTTGGACTCAATTGACTCTCACCCAAAGAGATAGCCTTCTAACTTAATATTTCCCATGGTGTATTTAATGTTCTTGGAAGGTAGCCTATTAATATTCCCATGGTGTATTTCCCATGGCCTTCTTACTCTTGAAATGTAATCATGAAATTTTGGATGGTTACATATTAAGAAAGGGTGAGTCATAAGCTCATTAATGGTAGGGAGTGACTCATGGCCTAGAAGAATCATGACAAAGGATCTTGAAGGTCAAGTGGGGCGCCACCCCTTCTCTTTAGGTTTGCCACTTAAGGCTTCATAGGTTTTGACTTTCTAGTTTTACGAAATCTGTAGACTTTTGTCTTTTTCCAATTTTATAGAGCTCTTTATACTTCGAATTTGGAGAAACTTTCTTCATGGAAATTTTTCTAAACATCTTGTTCTAAAACATGCTTAAATTTTATATTTTTCTGATGTGAAATAGTTGGAACAAAGGCCCAATCATTCACGGTCTGGAACCTGTCCCGTGTAGTGAAAACGGTGACCAGGTTGCCTTATCAAATTTTTATAAAATCTTCCTTTTTAAATTTAACCATACTTTCTTGATGAAAGTTCTAAAGGACATCCATTTCCATAATATATAAAAATTTCAAAGAGTTTTGTGAAGATTTGGATTTCAAAATGAGTCTCTCTCTCTCCGATTGCTGAATCTGCTCAACAAATGAATATTTGGGCTGTGTTTAGTGATTTTATGCTCTTTCCATAGCACGAATTAGACTTGGCTTTATTCACAAAAAATATTATTTAGGGTCTTATCTACAACATATTATAATATTATAATTTTTTTAGGTCATCTGATAAGGTATTGATGCTGATTTCGAAAATTACTCGAAACTGTTTTCACCCTAGAATAAGATGGCCACACGCCCAACTTGGAAGGGGAGGGGGCTGCATACCCAACCTAAGGAGTAAGACTAATCTAGAGTCTTCTTAATTTAGGATGAGGATGAATTAAATATCTTTGGACTTTAGTTCTTCAATGACAAGTTGAGGTGTCCCTTAAAGGAATAGGCCATAATGCCTTCTAACCTAAAAACTTGGAGAGCAAGTTTGTAATATGAAGATGTCTAGCCTAATGATTACTCAAGATCCAAACATTAAATAAGAGAGATTTAGTCATTGGCTTAGGTGTCCTTATAATATTTACATGTAATTATTCCATGGTGACTCAACTCCTAAGGTGGACCTGTGGAAAGATGAGCAAGTTTCGCCCTTAGAAACTAGACTTGTCACCCATCTCTTTAAGTTGCCACCTCCTCAACCTAGATTGTCCACCTACAAGAAGATGATTGGTCCATTTGGAAAGATCATCATGAAGGGTTTGCCTATAAATAAAGACATTTCCCCCCTCTCATTTCCACACCACTTCCTTTGCCTTCTTCACTCTCTCGACCTCACCCTCACTGTCGCCCTCTCCTTCTTTCTCATGGCCACGCCCCTCTTGCCCGTTTCCTCGCTTGTATGTTGCTCGATCACTTAGGCCATTCCTTGAAGTGTGGTAAGTAGAATTTACTAATATTTGGCTAGGATGTTGTGTTACCATGTTACGAGCGTGTGACAAGTCCTGGCCTGTTGACATACTTTTCAATAATATATGTGTGTGTTTGTGCTTCTCTCATATTTGATTTGTACTTATCGATAAAAACATCGAGTCACAAAAAATAAATAAGTACAATACATATGTTCACATATACAAAAATCAATGATCCTCTACAATATTACATATTATATTTTACGTAACCCTAGAGATATCTTATGGGTGAAGAATACAACTCGAGAAACAGTCTGTGTAAATGGACAAGCAACCATTCTCTTAGTTGAAATGTATTGTAGGATCACTACTTTTTATGCTATTAAATCTCTAATGAAGTTGTTTTTTATGTCAATGCGTTTCGTCATTCCATGATACTTGGGATCTTTCACATAGGCAATGGTTGCTTGACTATCATAATAAACTATCACTAGTCTTAAAATCTCCGTGACAATGGCTAAATTTTCCAAGAAAAAATGTTAACCATACTATTAGCCATATTACTTCTTGCACTACAGCAGAGAACATAATAAATTATGCATCCATCGTAAACAAGGCTGTGTATGTCTGTTTCTTACTATTCCAAGAAATTGCACCTTCATTGAGCAATAATGCATATCCATAAGTCGATTTACGCTCATCTAGGTTTCCTCCTCAATCAACATCTGAATAGCGTAATAGGCATAAATTATTCCCTTGGTAACAAAGTCGATAATCCATGGTATCTTTTAAGTATCTCAGGATCCTCTTCACTACTTTCTAGTGTGTTTAACTAAAATTTGATTAATATCGGTTCACCAACCCCACGACATAATATATGTCAAGTTGAGTACACATCATAGCATACATCAAGCTTCCGACTGCACTAGAGTGAGGAACAATTTCCATTTCTTTATTTTCTTTTGGAGTCTTAGGACACATCGTAGTACTTAAGCCTTCACCTTACATGATAGAGATTACAATGTTGTATATTGAAACGATCAAGAATCTTCATTAAATAAAACTGTTATGATAAAGCAAGAAGTTTCCTTAATCGATCTTTTTCGATCTAAACTCCTAATATGTAAGCAACTTCTCTCATATAATTCATTTTAAAATTAGAGGACAACTGTTTTTTTATATATTTATTTATGGCAATAACCAAAAGATTGTCATTTCAAACCAATAGAATATCGTCAACATAAAGTGATAAAATCACAAATTTATCTTCGAACCATTTGACATATACATAGCGATTTTCTTTGATGATTGTGAATCCAAAAGATGTTATGGCTCAATGAAAATGAAGATACCACTGTCTAAATGACTACTTAAGGCTATATATATTGAGTGACAAAACTTGCAAACTTTACGCTCTTGACTTTCAGTTATGAAACTTATTGGTTATTTCATATAGATTTCCTCATCTAGTTCACCATTGAAAAATGCCGTCTTTACATCCATTTTGATGTAATTCTAGGTCAAAATATGAAACGATGGCTAGGATAAGGCGTAATAAGGCAAATCTTACAACTGGTGAAAATATTTCTTGATAGTTTATTCCCTCTTATTGAATATAACATTTCTCCACAATACGAGCCTTATAATTTTCAATGGATCCATCCGCCACTCGCTTAATCTTAAAAATCAATTTATTTCCAATAACTTTGCAATTGGGTGGTAGATCAATTAAGTCCCAAACATGGTTTATCCTTATTGACTCAATCTCATCTTCCAAAATTTTTCTCCATTCCCCTTATCAAATGATAAGAGAACCTCTTGAACAGTCTTAGACTCAACATTATCTTTTAAAGCAATCATAAATGCTTCTCCCTTATTGAATATAACATTTTTCCACAAGACGAGCCTTATACTTTTCAGTGGATCCATTCGTCATTTGCTTAATCTTAAAAACCCATTTATTTCTAATAACATTGCAATTGGGTGGTAGATCAATCAAGTCTCAAACATGGTTTACCCTTTTATGATTACTTTTACGTAACTGATCTTCTCTTAAATTCAATTCGCCAAGCGATGCAACACTCCCATTAGGTCTTGCATGTTGAGGTAAATCTTCATTTCCCTCGACAACATTAGTGAGTGTTATCAGAATCTTCAAATTCATATAATTGGAGGTTCTTATCAACCTCACATCTACTAGGAAAATTGTTTTCCAAGAACATGACATTTCGTGGCTCGAATTCGGTACACTTCTATCAGCTTGTTCACTTATGAACACATATCATTTGGAGTGTTCAAAATATTTTATAAAGATACATTTCTTCCATCTAATGCTTAATTTGCCATATTTATGAAAAGAATCATGAATAAAAGCTGCATCTTGAATGATGTAAATTACTCAAGTCTAGTTTTTTTATCAATCAACAATTCATAAGGGGTGGAAGTGACTGATTTTGAGGGTATTAAGTACTTAGGCAGTAGTCAATAACACATCTCCTAAATACAATATAGGTAAATTTGTTTACGCCATCTAATAGGGTTCTATTCATTCTCTTTCCCCATTTTAGTGCGGAGTACCAAGAATTATCAATTGTTGTACAATTCCTTTTTTGATGCATGATGGGGGTGACTGATTCAAGAACGGAGATTTTTGTGGTTAAGTGTATGGAGTTGTATATGGTGAAGAAAAAAAAAAGGAATAAGAAAAGATAGAGCGATCTCCTTCCAAGGCATAACGGTTGCGGCACCAACCAAGGATGATGATCGAGATCTACGAAGCTCACCACCAAGGCCTAAAGCTTCCACCAGCCAAGGATAAAGGACTTCGGGATAGGAGAAGCTCACCACCAAGGCCTAAAGATTCCACTAGCCAAGGATAAAGGGCTTCTTGGCTCACCACCAAGGAGTGATCTACGCTCCAAGAATAAAGATATCAAAAGGAGTTATCCACTCTCGAGAGGAATTCACTCAAGTAGAGGAAATCTCACCATTTTCATTCATAAAATTCGTATCTCCCATACATTAGATAGTTCTCCCCTATTTATAGGAGGATTTTAGCCTTAGGAAATATTAAAAACAGACTTTAAAGACCTAGGAATTTAAACCTTCGACTCTTGAGCTACATAAAAAATAAAGACACCTAGTAACTTAAGAACAACCTTTATTAACACAGGAACTAAATACCTTTAATTTTCAGCTTTCCGCATTCTTGAACCTTTCGCTTTCCATATTTTTGAACCGTATTCTTGAACCTTTGGCTTTCCATATTCTTGAACCGCATTCGTGAACCTTTGGCTTTCCCAAAATTCGTACTCCTCCCTTAAACAAAAAATAATCCTCCTGAAATTTCATCAATTGGTCATATAAGACATCTAAAATGACCTCTCATTAATAGTTATCGATATACCACAATGTACCGATAAGTAATTAACATTATTCATTCAAAATGATCCATCGAAGCACATAATGCCCAATTTCTTTATTGGCTAGGATAAATATTGAGGGTTCTAAGTTGGTCGATGGAGCTACATTGGATGCTCCCGCATCACTTTTCATCACAAAGAGTTCAGAATTGGTAAGGTAGATACTCATGTTTGCGATCGGTTCTCAATGCCTTTATTATTTTGTTCAACTGATTCTCTACCAATACTATATATTGCCTACTGCAATCTAATGCTTTTGACTTATGGGAGATAAAAAAAAATAATAATAATTGAAATGTGTGAAAGCATCTATGAAAGTGATGAAGTATGAGACTCCATGCCTTACCCTCACGTTCAATGGACCACAAATGTCAGAATGAATGAGTTGCAATGGAAGTTTGGCTCTAGTTCCTTTACCAAATGGTTTTCTAGTTTCTTTTCTCATTAAACAATATTTGTAAATTAACATTAATAAGTGACCGTAAAGGGCCTTCTCTAGCTAACCTTTATGTTTTTTGTAACCCAATGTCAGGTCTAATCTAACATACCAAGTACTTGTATCAATCTTAACATTATTTGAAGATGCAATTAAAGAAAAATAACTATTAACATTAACATTGTCCAAATCATTGTTAATGTCTAACACAATAAAACTATTTAATACATGACCAGAAGCATAATAAACTGTTGTTTCAAACAAAATATCAATATAAACATCATGGAACTTCAATACATAACCTAGGCTAAGAAGAGCAATTATGAAGACCAAGTTTCGTCAAATATTTGGAGTATAGAGGACATCATGTAGGAATAAGTTTTGACCATCATGTAAAATTATTTTACATATACCGATACCTTTTACTTCAACTCTTTTGAGTTATTCCCAACATATACCCATCTTTTTTCAAGCTATATCCAACGATACTTCAAAAATGCTCTTCGGTCTCTAGCTACGTGATCTGTTACTCCTAAGTCTATAGTCCACATTGGATGAGATTCAACAAGTATTGTAGTGTTGGAAATACAAGCATCACTTAAAATAATAAAGTGATAGGGTACCTCTTTTGACTCAGTGCATTCATGAGCAAAGTGACCCATATTGCCATAATTTTAGCACTTCATCTTGACCTTATTGTTCTTCCTACCATGCTTCTTGCGTTGAAAGGTCTTAGCCATCTTAGGTGCTTGATCAGTCTCCTTCCATTTGTTGTTGAATTGATTGTTCCTTTTGCGTTTGAAGCCCGAAATTTTATGCAAACTTTATTAAGCAACATAGGTATATGTAGAGGATCTCCTAGCCTCTAGACGTTCATCCTCTAATTCCAAATGACGTGTTTTATTGTCGAAAGTGACAATATTCTCATTGTACATTTTGTTGATCTTCATATGCTTTCAACTATTAGGAAGAGACCATATAACATCTTGAATTTGCTATTCATCAGTAAGGAAGTGACCTGTTGTCTTTAGCTCACGAATCATGGTTGACATCTCCCGAAAATGCTGCCTCACATTAGATTTAGGTGGTTTCGGTATATGTTAAATTTGATGGTGAATCTCCTTAAGTTAGTAGCAGACGTACCCCACAAACTTATCTTTTAAGGCAACGCACATGATTTGAGTTTTATCATAACTATCAAACTTACACATGAGATTATCTTGCATACAACTTAGTAATGTGATGTCAGTAATGTTATTTTTCTTTTTCTAAGCTTGATCAGTTTCTTGATTTCTCTTGAGCTTAGCTGAAGTTTCATGCTCAGACTCATCTATGGTGTGGTTGACGATTTCTAAAACCTCTTACTCCTTAAAGTTGTACTGGACATTTCGATGCAAAATATTATAATTGTCACCTTTTAGTTTCTTTCCCTTATTAAGGTCAACGACGATGGTCTTGAATGCCAAAACCATAATTAATTGTTATAACACAATAACATAACAAATGTAGAATCAATACTAGCATATTTTCAGAGTAACAAGCATATTTAATTTGCAATAAAGACAACTAAATTAATGATAATTCAACAAAAGATATAAAAACGAAAGTTCAGTATATTCCAAAATCAACTTCTATATATGATTATTCTATTATAATTTATTAGTTTAATTTGCACAAATTTTAAATTCTAGGTGAGAACTCCTTCAAATTCTACCAACCTACGAACTCTCACTAGAAAAATGATTACATGACCTCATTTAATTTCCACAATTTTCTATTAACACAAAAGGTATACCATCATGTGAACCAACGTACAAAAAACAATTATGCAGATAATCAAAATCGTAATTCGACACGTAATAAAAAATCAAGGATTTCCAACCATTGTTTGAATTTGCTTGGAATGAAAAAATTAGCAGCATATTAAACTATATACATGCTATCATCGAACAAAGCTCTACACAACATATATGTGATCATTTTCATGTAAGCTAACTTTTGTATTTCCAAAAATAAAAGAAAATAGAGGTTAAAAGGACAAAACAATGTAGAGCACATCCATATAAACCAAACGCCACTAATCATGCGTCGATTAGAGGTCCTACGCACCCACACATGCCGCTTGAGTGTGTGATGCGTGTGGTCCGTACGCTAGCGAGCCAGTACCGCTCGACTATTCATGTTGCAATCTTCATGTAATAAACATCGAGACGGTGTGAAGTTTATCCTCTTGATCTTGATATTAAATGGCAAACGATAAAATTCAATGAAAAGACAAGGTATCAATCATAACACGAGCTATGATAGGAAGAAAGTCGGTGAAAGAGACTAACCTCTTTGATGCGTTAATGCTGATTGTTTTCATAAATGAGTAATAGAATGCCTTTTTTCTTTGATGGGAAGAGGAGAGGAGGAGAAGAAGAGAGAACAGTTTCTTTCTCAACGTTATTTCATAATCTAAAGTTATCTTCTTAAGTTATTTATATGACTCCCATATACCCTTTCAAAGGGTGTCTCTCCATCATAACATATCAAGACGAAATGGTATGTCTTAATTGCACCCCATCATGAACGTATTAATAAAGTAAAACGTATGGCTTGCCTAGTGGACAATGCACACATAAGTTCAACATCCTCAGCACCATCAACGTACAGAGATGCCAAAAACAAGTTGAACAAACTCGCAAGGCTAGATCTTTATCGAGAAAGGTTGAACAAGCACATAAAGAAAGGAATTTCCATGTCTAAATCTGGATTGGGGGAGAAAGTATCATGATATTTTTTTTTAAAATAAAGGATTAACTTCACTAAAATTTAGAGGAAGCTAAATCTAGAGGATCACAATCCAACAAGAAAATTGTAGCTCATTGACAAGGTAAATAAATAAGCATGGTCGTCAAATGATTGACACTAAGCTTGTATTTGCTTGAGTAGCTGTCTAAGGTGTGTTAAAAAGTATGCGTGAAATCCAAAGTGGAACGTAAATGGCCCATCTTTTCTAGCTATATGACAGCACATGTACATTAATAATAACTTTCGTTACCCATCGAACCATAAATTTCATTTGGTAAAGCTTGATTAAGAGCATATGTCAAAAGAGACTGATAGAAAAGCATAGTCTGTGGTTTTTGGCTTTGTCTCCTTAGGGGAAAAATACCAAAAAATTCATAAATCTATTATATTGGCAATAATTTAGTCTTTAAAGCTTTTAATTGAACCAATTGAGTCATAAACATTTTGACATTAGCACCAGTTCAATCCATCAGACTAATTTAGGCCAAAAAGTGCTGAGTGGGTATCGGCAGTTTTACATGGCACTAGTAACTTTGAAATGGACAAATTTTGTGATTTTTTAACATTTTGTTTTTCAGATTTTTATTATTTTTTCCTCTTTTTTTCTTTTCTTTTTTATTTTCTCTGCATCCCTTGCTCGTTGAGATTGCCGAACGATCATCGCCAGCCAAAGGCTAGGCCCTTGCCGACCTAAGACAAGGGTGTCAGCCCCCACCCAAATCTAGGCAATGGCCAAAACCTAAGCCTGTTGGTTAGCGAGGGCCTCTACACCCTTATGGGCCACATGCAAGGGCATGGTGCAGCCCTTGCTTGTCCGCACCCTCTCCTAGATTGGGGGGGATGCCTTCACTTGTGGGGGTCGAGGGCGTGGGGGCCCTCACCCAAACTAGCCTCTAGTTGGCAATGGGGCCAACGACTTTGTCACCAAAGGGTAAAGAGAAAAGAAAAAAAAAAGGAAAATGATAAAAAATAATTAAAAAAATCTGAAATATATTTAAAAAATTACAAAATTTGTCAACGTCAGTGCCAATAGTATCATGGAAGAATGCCAACGCCCATGTGAGCAATTTCTACCCTAAAGTGACCAGATAGACTGAATTGGTATCGATGTGAAAATGTTTAGGATTCAATTGGTACAAAAACACAATAGGTGGATGACATTTAGGGTACTTTTCCCCTCTTTAGGAGTGAGAGAAGCAAATATATATCTGGAAGGTTCAAAAAAGCGAAATTATAAACTAAAGGAAGAGAATAAATATAAAAATTAAATGGCCAATCGTATGATGTGTTCTTGGGATGATCCCAATAGATGCAAAAATACCATGTTTTTCTCCAACCGTAGATGGAGGAAATTTCGTCCAAATACACATTTGATTATTGGATAGTAAGTTATGGGGGTCATATACAAACTCAACTAACTAAAAATGGGTGATATACATATTTGTTATCCACTAATTAGAGTCATAGATCAGAGAAAATTTTCTTATCAAGGATGGAGGAAAATATGACGCATAGATAATTTTTTCTGACTTGGACCTTGCAATAAATAAATAAAACAAACACGTTTATCTTTTGAGTAACTTTTGAGGGTAAATAGAAATAACCAGACTAATGATTTTCCTGTATCAGAAATTTAAGTGAAATGTATGATCAGAAAGCACTCCACGCACAACCTAAACGTTATTTAGATTTAGATTTCCTATAGAACCCTTGAACAAAGGCAACCTTGAAAATTCACCCACATTTAACTGCTCGTTCTCGCCTTATCTCTTTGACCACGTTCAATGTCTTCATTAATAAATAGTAGGCAATGCGCTCTAGGCATATGGACTTTTATTAATTCCACTATAGGAATTTACACGAATAGAAAAAAGCCATTGGATATCCACAGAATAAAACTACTGATGTTGGAATTAACTATTAAGTTTGATTCCTAACTTTCTCTGGAGGTTGATATCTATTTGTGTCACGAAGTGGCAATAGGATCGTTGCATTGGAGAATGAATATATGAAGGGCTCCTGATAACAAAGAATTTGAATGCCGGGTCACAATATTCTCGTGATTCTTTTGATGGATATGTTTATCGTGAAAATTGAAAAAAGAATCGCTGATTTAGGAGTAGGGTTCTCATTCGAAGGACATGAAATGTCTGGTTCTTCATCTCTCCTGGCTGTTTCCAAAACCCTGATTAGATGAAATTTTTCTCAACTCAGGCCCTGGTTAATAGTTACAATGATTCAATATCACCTACATATGAATTTAAAAATAATCTAAAAAAAGAATAAAAAGAAAAATTAGATCATAATGAATATAGAAAAATGAATGTCTGAAATGCTCCTGTTTCGTAAAAAATAAATAATTTTGAAATTATGTTCCTAAAAATTATCGTTCTTATGCTTACTAAAGTAAATAAATGAGACCACCCGCCGCGGTGGCTCAGTTGGGTAGGCTTCAGACTTCCACGCAGGAGGTCTGGAGTTCGAAGCCCCTGCAATGCAAGTTGTAGGGAGGCTGACTGATCATTTGGCGGCTTACCCAGGGTGCGTGGGTGGTGGTTTCCTACATGCCTCCCCAGAGTTTACTTCCCAGCTATCAGCTGTGCGGGGGTTCCCTGGGTCATCAAAAAAAAAAAGTAAATAAACGAGAAAAAAAATGCATTATTTACAAAAATATTTAGTCATAAATTACTATCATTAATGAAAGCCTTTTTTTATTAATCAATTATTTCAAGAAACATAAATGATTAGTTGAAAAAATATATTTTCCAATCATTCATTCTCCCTTATATAAACAGAACCTAAAACTCACTCTCCCACTTATCCTTTCTAAGGTCCAAGCTATGAGCCAAGCAAGTCATGGCTGCTAATGCCAACGTTTACCTCATTGCAAGGCCACATCCACGCATCCTCCGACGCTCGCACATGCCTCAGTTGAGGCCATCTATACAACTTAAAGGGTTGTGCATTTCTTGATAAAAAAAAAAAAAATTCGCAAAACATAACGAGTGTTTTATAAAGACATAAACAAATTGATTCGTGGCTTTTATGATTAAAAATTAATTGTCAAATTGAAAAAAAAATGATCACATAAGTGTCAAATTGGAGAAAAAGTAATCACTTAAATGTGACCGGTAAGAAATTCCGGCCAACAATAATACGTGGCTTTTATAATTAAAATTTTTTATATAATTATTCAGAAAATGGAAAAAGCAATAAAAAAATCTTACAAAAAAAAAAAAAAAAAAACCCCAAGCTTTACCTAATGTGACAGATTTGTCCGAAACTCTTTTTATGACATATTTACCCCCCAAATTCTACGGCTGAAAGGCATTTTTGCCTTGTATTTCATTTTATTTTTCCTTTTTATTTTCTCTTTTTTTTCCCCTTCTTTCTTCTTCTCTCTTCCCTTCGCCATGGCCAGTGGAGGGAAGCTAGACTCAATCGAGGATAGCCCTAGCTGGTGTCAAGTGAGGGTGGCCCTTGCTGATGTTGGCGAGGGCATTCTTTGCCAAATCCAACCTAGGCAAGGGTTGCCCATCGCCTACGTCTAGCAAGGGTTGCCCATAGCCTTCACCCACCCAGGTGAGGGCGACCCTTGTTGGATCTGGTGAGGGATGTCCTTGTCCTCACCTGAGTTCGACTTCCCTCGGCCCTGGTTGACGGAGGGAAAAGAGAAGAAGAAAAAAGACAAGAAAAAACAAAAAAGCAAAAGAAAGTAAAAGACGAGAATATCCTGTAGTTTGGGATAAATGTATCAAGCAGAAACAAGTTTGGTGTTTTGTGTACCACTATAAAACATTTGGGATAAAAAGAGGGGCAAATAGTAGACAGGTGTCAGGAATTTTGTCCCTGAACATCCGACGGCAATGTTTCTTAAAATTTTGGACAAAAACAAATTATAAACATCAACAATGATTGGGAAACATAAACACCATTGCTCTAATAGCAACGTTGGAGACGGATTCCTGTAAAACAAGCCGATGCTTGAATGATTGAATATTGAAAACTAACATGGAAATGTTCTAAAAAAACAAGTAACACCAATCAAAAAGCATATCATGAAGACATACATATGCTATTTGTCATAGATTAAGGCCTTGTTTGGTTGGGCATTTGGAAAGCCCTTTGGGACTCTAAAAGTCCCTTGGCAAAAACAAAGGTGTTTGGTTCGTTTTTTTGTGCGACTTTGGCGTGATGCAATTGCATCTCCAACTAGCTCTAAGAGTCTTTAGCCCAATGCAACTCAAGAGGTCCATTGGGAAGTTGCATCTTCAGAATGCAAGTTTGGTACCGTTCATCTTCCTCACGGTACTATTCATCTTCTTTGGAGAGACAAATGGAGGCCGATGACCGTTGGCCAAGGAGAGGCTCGCACCGGCAATTGTCGCCTGAGGTGTCACCAACCCCGGCGACTGTCACCTGAGGTCGCGTGACCTCGGGCGTCACTGCGGTGGCGCGGCCTGGTCGTCAGACCTCAAGTGGTGGTCCCCTAAGTTCACGCAACCTAGGTGACGAAGGCTTGAGAACCTCAGGCGTCGCCTGGATTCAGCGACCTCAGGCAGTGGTTGCCTAAGTTCGCGCGACCCAAGCGACGGAGGCTTGAGGTCCCCGGACCTCAGGCGATGCTTGGGTCCCGCGACCCAAGAGACGGCCGCTCGACCCAAGCAACGATGCTTGGGTCACGAATCCCAAGTGTCACCTGGGTTGCGCGAACCCAAGCATCCCCCACTGGAGGGCGGCGAACCTTAGGCAATGTTGTCCAACAGCCAGATCTGGCCACTGGACATTGTCCTCAAATGGCCAGTCTGGCCACTGGTGGCTACATTTAAAATAAAATTTAAAACTTTTTTTATATATAAAATTTACCAAAAATCCTTTATAAAATGCAGTTTTTACCAAACAGATTTAAGCTAAAAGTCCTTTCACAATGCACTTTAAAACTATAATTTACCAAACACTATTTACATTTGCACAAACCCCTTTAGCTCAAAGGTATTTGCATTTTCGCAATGGCATTTGTCCAAAACCAAGCCAAACGGGCCCTAAGTACTCGTTGTAATCTTAGTGGAATTGATTGAAGCCTTGGAATTTTGTTCTTCAAGAGGGAGTATACTATTGTGTCAAAAGGAGAAATGGAACGTATTGTGTCAATACTCCTTTCAACATTCTTCTTTTTTGATTTATATATTATATTTTTTTCACTTAAAATATAACTGCCCTCTAGCTCTCATGGGCCCTTCCCTTTTGCGTCAAGTTTGGCGTAACAAAGAAAAAAACCCATCAGTATAAGACACTTTAATGTCTTTTAACCATATCCTATATGTTTTAATGCAATAGATGATAGTGCAGCTTTTCTATCAACTATAGGTCCTTGTCATGCATGCACTAGCGATTTGCATTTACCTCTATCTCTTAAAACATGCATGTCGATTCCGGGACCATCGTTTTGTTATTCCTTAAAGATCCTAAAATGCACTATGTGTGGTTAGTATTTTTCGACTTTTTTATTCATCAAAATGGCACTTTTAACCATATGTTCTCTTTTAGCCCTGAACTATCTTTCTCTTGGAAAAAAACTAATGCGATACGTGATAGTGCAGCTTTTCTTTCAACTTCAGATTCTTATCATGCATGCACTAACGATTTCCATTCATCACTATCTCTTCAAAACCCTAAAACGCACTATATGTGGTTGTTGTTTTTCCACTTGAAAGATAAGTCAATCGACCTCTCGATTCACGATTCATTTCCATTATAATAATTTATCATTCTAGGAAATGATATCTTAGGTAGACGGTTCGTGGAATGCAAAAGGCGGATGCTGATCTTCACCAGACGGCTTTTCTGTTTAGCTTGGTCTATCATCTGTTTATTTATTGCCCATCGCCGAGAGATGCTTCTAGTTCTGAGAGTGCACTAACATCTTTGGCCTACAATGAGAAAAAGACTGTTTCTACTAAACAATTGCAGGCGACCACGGAATTTCAGCCAATATCAATTCTTCTGTTTGCCCATGGTCTTTTGTATAATTTCCTACCGGTAGTTAATATATACGCTTGTTTTGTACGGCTTTAAAGGAAAAGTTGAGGTATTAGTTGGCCCTTCTATGATCTCTAGGGGGACCAATTTTCGGTTATACCACATTGTACCCAAATTCATTTCGACATAATTTTTGTATAAATTGGTATCGCACCACATACCGTTGGAAATATCAATGTATTTTTCTGTGGTACAAAACTTTTATAGAAGTTGTAACAAAACTGAACTTAAATATGGTAGGGTGCAATGAGGGATCAATCCTTCGAGTGTTATTGAGAAACCCAAGTTAATTTTCTGCAGCAATGCATTTACCGCAAAAATCATGTCTGCTTCTGCTTTTTGTTTGATGTCTGCATGATCAGAGAGGAGTTATTGCATGGCTTCTAAATCATGTAGATCATGTCCGTCCCCACTATCAGTTCTGCGAAACCCACTGCAGGTCCCTCGTGATTAATGGTGAAGATGAATTTAGCTTATGCGGTCTATAGACCCCTAATTTTTTTTTTTTTTTTATCATAAATGGGGGAATGAAAGCAATGAAAACATAATCGAACAGAAGAAAAACAAGTTAGGTAAATATTGATAAATAGCCTCCTTATAAAGTCTCTATAGTAATGGATAAAATAAGCTCGACTTATTTCCATCCCCTTATAGATTCTTGACACCCCTTTTTATATTGAATAAACTATATTGATTGTGTTTATGTATTGACTATAGGCAGCTGAACAAAGTGAATATTAAGAATAAATATCCCTTCCAAGAATTGATGATCTATTCGACCAACTACAAGGAAGTTCGATCTTTTCTAAGATTGACCTGAGATCGAGATACCATCAGCTAAGGATTAAGAAAGAAGACATTACTAAGACTGCATTTATGACTCGATATGGGCATTACGAGTTCCTAGTCATGCCTTTTTGGATTGACAAATGCTCCGGCTGCATTCATGGATTTGATGAATAGGGTATTTAAGCCTTATTTGGATCAGTTTGTGATTGTCTTCATTGATGATATCCTGGCATATTCTAGAGGACCTGAAGAGCAAGAGCAACACTTGAGCATAGTTTTGCAAACTCTGAGAGATCATAAGTTGTATGCCAAATTCAACAAGTGTGAATTTTGGTTGGACCGGATAATATCTTTGGGACACGTGTTGTCAGGAGGAGGAATTGCAGTGGACCCGGCAAAAGTTGAGATGGTAATAAATTGGCCGAGACCGACAACACCCATTGAAATACGGAGTTTTTTAGGACTGGCTGGTAGGCCCCTTAACGAAATTAACGCGGAAGAATGTAAAGTTTGAATGGAGTGGAGAATGTGAAAGGAGCTTTCGGGAACTTAAAAGAAAATTGACCACCGCTCCAATCCTGACTATACAATCTGGGTCTGATGGTTTTATAGTGTATGTAGTGATGCATCTCACAAAGGATTGGGATGTGTTTTGATGCAACATGGCTAGGTCATAGCCTATGCATCTAGGCAATTGAAACCTTATGAAGTGAATTACCCAATCCATGATTTAAAACTTGCAGCTGCTTTGAAGATATAGCGGCACTATTTGTATGGAGAAAAGTTTGAGATCTATACTGATCATAAGAGCCTAAAATATCTATTTTTACAATAGGAATTGAACATGAGACAAATGAGGTGGAAGGAATTGTTGAAGGATTATAATTATGAAATACAGTACCATCTAGGGAAGGCAAATAAGGTAGCATATGCTCTTAGTCATAAGTCAGCTATGGAGATTGCTAGTTTAAGAATGGCAGAATGGAACCTATTAAAGTCTGTAGCAGACTCAAAGTTTGAATTGAAAGTGGATCGCCTTACTGGTATGCTTACCGCATTAAGGATTGAGCCTGAAATTATATAAAAAGTCAGGATCCTGCAAGAGTTCGCTTGGAAATTATGAAAGTGAAAAATGCAGTATCTTTAGGAAAAAGACCAGAATTTCAAGTCTCTGAAGATGGAATGGTAAGATGCTAAAGACGACTTTGTGTTCGATAATGATTAATTCTATCGGAGGCACATAGGAGTAATTATAGTATTCATCAGGGTAGTACAAAGATGTACAAGAATTTGCGTCAGCAATTTTGGTGAAATGGTATGAAAGTAGATACGGCTAAACACATTTCTCAATGTTTAACGTGCCAACAAGTGAAGGCAGAACATCACAAACATGCAGGAATATTGAGATCGTTAGACATACCATAATGGAAATGGGAGCATGTAACGATCGACTTTGTGCAAGGACTGCCAAGGATATCAAATGGTCACGATTCGATTTGGGTGATAGTGGATGGCTTGATTAAATTTGCCCATTTCGTAGCAGTCCGCATAAACTATTCAATAAATAAACTTGCTAAGTTATATGTAAGCCAGGTAATACGCTTACATGGTATTCCTGTAACGATCACCTATGATCGAGTCTAGGTTTACTTCAAATTTTTGGCGAAGTCTCCAAAATGCCTTAGGGACAAAACTTCAATTTAGTACTGCTTTTCATCCTCAAATAGATAGACAAACAGAAAGAGTGATCCAAACTCTAGAAGATATGCTAAGAGCCTATGTTATTGACTTTAGAGGAAATTATCCCCTATGAAAGGTATACCTCGATTTGGAATAAAGGGTAAGTTAAGCCCTATATTTGTTGGACCTTTTGAGATACTTGAAAGAATAGGAGATGTAGCGTATCGTTTGGCGCTACCTCCTAAATTGGGAAATTTACATGATGTGTTTCATGTGTCGATCCTGAGAAAGTACCAGCTGGATACTGGTGACATACTCGATCATGAAGCCATCAAAGTGGACAAGAATGTGAGATACATCGAAGAGCATGTGCAAGTACTGGATCGAAAGGAGCAAATTCTTATGACCAAGAAAATCCCGTTGGTGAAGATATTATGGCAACATCACAATGTGGAGGAAGCCACATGGGAGAGTGAGGAATCGATGAAGGAAAAGTACCCTACTTGTTTCTAGAGGCATAAGTGATGTCTAATTTCGAAGATGAAATTCTCTAAGGAGGGGAGAATTGTGGAATCCCAAAATTTCATGGCAATTTCTAGAGGCATTACAACTTATGGAAAAGTGAATGGTTGTGTCCTTGAAGTATCTTGTGGCCACTAGACCGAAGAATTGTAATAGATTAAGGCCAAACACTTTAATGAAAAGATATTTTATATTCTTGGGTTATCAAAGTTGGTGCTATAGGATAATTTGATAATGAGAATTTCGTTCTTGGCTATGTGATTTATAGGTTGGAATTTTATGTTGCAAGTTTTATGGTCAAGTGAATAAGTGTAATTAGGTAATTACATGATGGGTAATTAGGTGATAATTAAAGGAAAAAAAATTAGAGAATAGTGGTTTAAATTTTTAGGCCCAAGATTAGCCCCACCATTCGGCCCTTTTGGCTTGGCCCACGAAGTCCAAAGGAAAGGAGCTACCGTCAACCAAGGGGAGGAGGCACGGCCCATCTTCTAGCCCATCATGTGGATGGGAGAAATGACAAGTGTCTTTCCCCAAGGGCCAAGTGGCATTAGCCATGCAAACCAAATGATTGCAAATGATGAAGGGGAAAGAAAGAGAGGGAGAGTGAGCGGATTGAGAGAGAGAGTGATCGTCCGAGAGAGAGAGAGAGAGAGAGAGAGAGTGAGCGGATTGAGAGAGAGAGTGATCGTCCGAGAGAGAGACAGAGAGTGAGTGAAATCGAGAGAGGGAGAGCAAGTGAGCGAGAGAAGAAGGGGAAGAGGGAGGCCGTTCGCTGCCGTTCGTGGCTACTATTGAGCCGCCGAGTCCCACCGTACCCTGCCGTCTTTGCTTGCTGTGTTGTGCTCGGATTAGAGGAGAGTAGAGTCCGTTAATCTACCTTTGCTTGCTGTGTTATGTGTGTGATGAATGGAAAATTTCAGATATGCATGAAGTGTGAAATCTCGAAACTAGAGTTGTGTTCTGGCCTGGTGTTCTGTTTCTGGAAAAACAGTCCGACCTTTGTTGATTTCTTTAGTTGCATGTGATGTTCTAGTGGGAATTTGGTTTCGACTTGATGAAAGTTGTAAAGGACTTCATGGAAAGTAACATATCAAAATTTCAGAAGAAATGAACAAGTATAGAGAGCGGAAACTATTTTTCTTTGAAGAAGTAATCCTGATCTAGTGTGATTCTGTGAATTTTATCAAATTTTTATGTTGAAATTTGATCTCATGTTCTGAATGAAAGTTGAAGATGACATGTTAAGGAGTAACATACTAAAATTTTTGAGAAAATGGATGATTTTAGGTTGGTGAAACGGTTTGATCCGAAACGGTTAGATCTGGAATTTGTGTCGAGGTTATGGACATTTATGGTTATTATAGTTTTTAATCTATCACAAATATGATTTCGAGTTCTGCATGAAATATTTACTTTTGGATTTTTTCTATAACATATAAAAAATTTCAGAATTTTGCGAGTTGATTTAGGATTTTTACTGAATTCGTGAATGAAACTGTGTATGGCAATATTTCGAAATTTTAAAGACTGCGATGTGTGGACTGTATCAAATTGTATGATGTTCTTTTGATATGGTGTTCTTCACGGAATATTTTCCTCTAGATCTTGTATATAACATGTCGAATTTTTAGAATTTATTAAGGCTGTTTACTAATTTTTCATGAATTATGACCAAAGGAGTGCAATATGTTTTGACCCAAAATTTTGCTGTACTTTAAAAATTAAATGAAATTGCTCCATGTGATATAATTTCTTGAGTGGTTGATTATGATGCATAATTGGTGACATATGGCATGTTATATGACGTTGGGAGCTAGTTGAGACCTTTGATATTGTTGTATGAAATGCCATGTTGAAATTGAGATACAAGTGTGAATATAAATTAGGATAATGATGATACCATCGGAGGTGTGAGCCGACGATGCCCCGGGAGTGTAGGGATGCCCGAAGGTGTGTGCCGGAAGCCCTGGCGGTGTGTGTCGGGGGATATCTCGTGATGCCAGTTGGGGTACAAGATGCCCGGAGTGTGTGTGCTAGAGACTCCTCGCGATGCCATGTTACATGCAAGCGATAAATTGTGGGATGAAAACATTGGTCCCTAGGAAGAAAAATGATGTGATCTAATTGAAAGATAAAGATCGAGAATTGAATGATGTGCATGGATGTGTGCATATGGCATGTGATGAACCTCATGAGAATGTAAGCATGGAGTGCATAGTGGTATATGCACGTTGCATGGTCATATATTCTTGGCTATTTGATGATACATGTATAAGTGCATAGTGGTATATGCAAGTTGCATGGTGATATATGCTTGGCTGCTTGATGATACACGTATAAGTGCATGGTAGTATATGCATGTTGCATGGTGATATATGCATGGCCGTTTGATGATATAACTACAAGTGCATAGTGATTTATGCACGTCGTATGGTGATATATGCATGGCTGTAAGGTAAGGTATGCTTGAATGCATGAATGATATGTGTTTTATTGATGATACATTAATTGTTCTGTTTGACACATTATATAGTTTGGTGGATTTTTACTGCTGATTGGTTGTACTGACCTCCTTTGGGGATTAACATTTCAGAGTGAAAGATGTCTTTGCCACCAGTTGCTCGCGGTAGTTATTATGGATTGCCATCTGATGTTGAGGTGGAGTGCACGGAGCATTCCAGTGTTAGTGTACCTGGTCTGGTGTTTGTTCGAATCCATGTCTTGGTAATGTACGATGTGGGTCTTGCTGTTGGCCCTGTTATCCAGCGTGATGGAGGATGTTGCCGCCACCTCTGCCTATTGCACTAGGTTGGGTGTGATCAAGCGTACGGTTGGTGGATAGGTGTATATGTGAAACGTAGGGTCATGTTCTTTTGAGTTAGCCAAGCATACTTAAAAGCCTTGGCCCTTTTTGCTGTACCAACCCAGGATGTCCATCGTGAAAATGTAAATAAAAGTCACTCGGTTTTGTCTTTTCATTTGGTGCGTAGTTGGTGTAAGTTGCATTATTGTTATTGGAGTAAGGGATGGTAGGACTTGTTTGTGAAGTATGGTTACACTTTAATTAAAAAAGTTATTAGACTGGTATATAAGTACTTGTGGAGACCCTAATGGATCGGGGAGCGTGCTGAGGGGGTGCCACATAGTGATTCCAGAACGGAAATTTTTTTCTTTTGGGATTTTTCTGGTTAAGTGTATGGGGTAGTGTATACGGGGAAGAAACAAAAAGGAATTAGAAACGGTAGGAACGATCTCTTTCCAAGGTATAAAGGCCACGCCACCAACTGAGGATGAGAATCGAGATCTATCAAGGGCTTCTTGGCTCACTACCAAGGCCTAAACATTCCGCTAGCGAAGGATAAAGGGCTTCTTGGCTCACCACCAATGAGTGATCTACGTTCCAACGATAAAGAGACCAAAATGAGTTATCCACTCTCCAAAGATGTTCAGTCAAGCAAAGGAAATCTCACCATTTTTATTCATGAAATTCGAATATCCTATACATTGAATAGTTTTCCCCTGTTTATAAGAGGATTTTAGATTTAGGAAATATAAAAAAAAAGTCTTTAATTACCTAGATACTTAAGAAATGCATTTATTAGTACGGGAACTTACATTCTTGATCCTTTGGCCTTTCGCATTCTTGAACCTTCAGCCTTCCAAAATTCGTGCTCCTGCCTTGACCAGCTGAAACTTCATAAATTGGTCATCCAAGACGTCCAAAATGGCCTCCCATTTATAGTTATCAATATACTATAATGTACCGATAAGTAATTAACATTATTCATTCAAAATGATCCATCGAAACATATAATGCCCAATTTCTTTCTTGGCATGGATAAGCGTCGATGGTTCTGAGTTGGTCAATGGAGCTACGTTGGATGCTGCAACATATTGTTATTTGGTAAACCTAATATTCCAATTTTTAAATATTTATTGTGTGATGCATTCAATATTTTTAGTGACAATGACCCATTCTTCTTTTTATAACAAAGCACTTCATAAGGACATTCAATCAAATGAGATTTGGTCCTTCTTCTTTGACATGCAATAGAGATATAATGTCAATCATGATGATTACCTCCCATATCCTAACTAAAAAAATATAGATTTGTCTTTCTTTGTCCTTTTTTATAAAGGCAAAATATCCTTGAGCAAGAATAAACGTTCGCACACTACTAAAAGATCATCACGTGTTAGAAAATTACTTGGTAAAGTTTCAAACGAAAAAAAAAAAAAAAAAGGTCATGAGATGATTGATTGCTATTTTCTCCATTTCTAGTTTCATCATCGGTAGATATATTTAAGCATAAAACAATATTGTTTTCCATAGTGATTGTGCTACAAAAAACAATACAATGAAAGATGAGTAGATTTTGGATAATGCATTAATCAAACACAAATTCAATCTTTATGAAAATTCTCGTAAATTTGTACGAAAAATCAAAATAAAAAAATTTGCAATCATGAAGATGATCTAAGTAAAATTAACAATTTGTAGATAAAGCTAACATTTCTTGACTCTAATATATAATTAGCTCCTACTCAGATTATAACAATAAAGACCAAGTTCTAAAGAAGACAAAGATAAAGGAAATGTAATGGGTGTGGATGAAGTGGCTAGGGTGAAAAAAGTACTTTGAATGGGATGTGGGTAGTTTTGTATTTTTGTAAAATTGAATAAAAAATCATAAGAAAAGAAAAAGTAAGAAATAATCTTAATCGAGAGTGGGATCTGCCAAGAATAATATAGTCAATTTAATGTGTAGGTGTTAGGAGTCAATAAGGGGATGAATATAGCATGGGCGAAAAAATATAAAGTTTTGTTGCATAAGAATAATTACACCTGGGTATAGTGTATGACATCCCAAATATCACATTGGAAAGAAGAAATAAGTGATTCACGAGTGAACACCCAACCTCAAAGTGTGGCCACCTTATGTGATCACTTCAGGTACTCCTTTTGGAGATTTGATCCTCATATAAACGGTCGGGTTGTTACAGTGTGTGTACTTACTTAAGTAAGGAAAACAAACTTTTAAGGTGTGGTCAAATACAAATAGAACAAGGACATCCTTCTTCAACTTTTGTTCAATAGAACAATGTCACTTTCAATTGATTTAATTAGTCCCCCAAACGTCCATATGATATGCAACACTCAAATTCAATAAATTCGCTGAGGTTCACCAAATTTTTCGTAGTTGTTACTATTAGGGATGTCAGTGTTGCTTTTATTCTTTTTGTCACGGTGGAATTTTTGTGGGATATGTACTCCTAAAATCATCGCTAAGTAGAATAGCTTTAATGAGAGCCTATGTGCATAGACTAAAACAAAAGAACAAACATGAATTTTATCATGAGATGAATTCCAAGGATGATATTGTCTATTAGAAAAAAATTGAAGGACCAGATTTTAAACAATTGAAAGTTCCAGGCACGTTGAACAAAATGCTCAGTGACTTACAATATCATTATCCCAACAGAAAGGCACGTCATAGAATTTGTTAGAGAAAAAAATATTGCATTGTGGATCAATGAAGTTAATAATGAACATCGAAGTGTTTAATGTTAGAAAATAGCATTTTTTGTCCTTTACTTTCAGCTCTGTGATTGTTTTATCCCTGACTGAAATCTTCGGCAAAAGGCGATGATTAGATTGAGGGGTTAAATTCTGAAATTTCCTGAAATAAAGTTCACCAAAGAGAAATCTAACACTGGTAGAACTTAACACTAGATCGTCCCAGCTACATTCCTATTCGGCCAATTCGTTTGGTATGTTCAATGGGTAGTTAGCGTCATAATGGGATTTTGCCTAGTTTGTGCGTTTGGCGGATTGGTGCCATCCATTGGACACAGCTGACCGTGGGATCGTGCAGAAAACTTCTTGGGCCTTGGTTAAGTTGATTTCAAAGGGTTGAGGCGTCTGCACTAGTCATGGGCCGGATGGTGCTTTCTTTTTTGAGTATTTGAGCTTGAGGGGCTTCTTTTACCATTATGCCGACTGGCGGGTTCCCTGTCCAGCTTGTTCTAGACTTTTTGTCCACCCCTTTTAGACTTAAGTGATCTTCTCTTATTTAGGCATCTTCAATCTTCCCGTTGCAGATTGTCCTAAGAAGCAAGTAATCATTAGGATTCTTTGCTAGCTATTTTGAAGCTAGACTGTCCATATAGTCTTTTTTCACTAACATCATCAACAAGCTTTTCTTAAATAGGTTCTACCACTATCATCACATTACTAGTCGCTCTGACACATTTGACAAAAGTTGTTTCCTATTCTCTAACAACTTTCAATTCTCCTACTGTGTTGTTCCAGCTGCCAACCGCTATTTTAACATCTCTATAAGCATCCTCACACGATCATTATGCCGGAATTGCCAGTCACTTGATGTCCTCATAGTCAATTGAAAGCTGCCAACTGATATTTTTCTCTTCCTATTTGCTGGAACACTTATGAATAAAAGAACGAGTTTGATAATTACACAAAATTTCTATTCTTGGAATAGAAAATGAATAGGAAAGCATTTGGCATGACCTTCAAATTTTTTTGTAAAGTAGAATTTAAAAAAAAAAATGTTGACACCCAAAATAACCCTATGGGAATGTGAAAGGCATGAGGGACAAAGGGCCTTGAAACAGTCATTGCAACCATATATGGGCTATAATTTATCATCCTAGCCCCTGAATAATCGTATGGAGAAAACAATTAAGGAATTCGTGGTATTTCAAGATGAATTTCAAAAAGACCATGTGATGCGTGAGCATCCAACGTAGCTCCATGGACCATTGATGGTTATCCAAGAAAATAAAAAAGTTGGGCATTATGTGCTTCGATGGATCATTTTGAATGAATAATGTTAATTACTTATCGGTACTTTGTGGTATATCGATAGGTATCAATGGGAGGCCATTTTAGATGTCTTGTACGATCAATTGATGAAGTTTCTGGTCAAGGGAGGAGCTCGAATTTTGGGAAGGCTAGAGGTTCACGAAAGCGGTTCAAGAATATGGAAAGCCAAAGGTTCAAGAACACGGAAAGCTAACGGTTTGAGAATGTGGAAGGCCAAAGATTAAAGGGCATTTAGTTCCCGTGATAGTAAAGGCTTTTTATTAAGTTCCTAGCTGTTTTTATTTTTATAGCTCAAGAGTGGAACGTTTTAGTTCAGGGCATTTAATTCCCGTGATAGTAAATGCTTTTTATTACGTTCCTAGTTGTTTTTATATTTTTGTAGCTCAAGAGTCGAACGTTTCAGTTCCTAGGTCATTAAAGTTTGTTTTTAATATTTCCTAAGGCTAAAATCCTCTAATAAATAGGGGAAACTATCCAATGTAGGGGAGATACGAATTTCATGAATAAAAATGGAGAGATGTTCTCAACTTGAGTGAACTCCTTTGGAGAGTGGATAACTCTTTTCGGTTTCTTTATCCTTGGAGCGTAGATCACTACTTGGTGGTGAGCCAAGAAGCCCTTTATCCTTGGCTGGTGGAATCTTTAGGCCTTGGTGGTGAGATTCTCCTATCCCGAAGTCGTTTATCTTTGGCTGGTGGAAGCTTTAGGCCTTGGTGGTGAGGTTGGTAGATCTCGATCCTCATCCTCGGTTGGTGGCGAGGCCTTTATACCTTGGGAGGATTGTTTTATCTTTTATTATTCCTTTCGTTTCTTCCTCATATACAATACTCCATATACTTAACGACAAAAATCCCCTCTCAAAAATCCGTTCTAGAATCACTCACCCCATCACGAATCAACATATTGGTATCAGAGCTCAAGGTTCAACTCATTTGAGTGATTCCTTTCTTTCTCTCGTTGCAAATTCCTTATGGATGAACAAGTTCCTAGAGGCTTGACTCTGGAGCAAGCGCACAACGAAAGGCGAGATTGTGCAATCCAAAATCTTCAACAACAGATGGAGCGAGTCCTCAATCTTCTAGAGAATCCAGCGAGACAAGGACAACCAACAAGGCATACAAATGAACGGTATCAGCGTGACGTTTCTGAAATTGAAGGATGATCACACAAGTGGACCCAAGCCATTTAGCCATGGAACGAATGCTTGACCATAAGGGTTGGTTACGTACCATCGCAAATTGAGGGATGATCATGGAATGATTCGGAGTGATCATGTTCCGGTCATAGGTGATTCTGCTTGATCATGTACCAACGATGGATGAACATATGTTGATCTGATGCGGCTGTCCATTGGTAATGGATAAATCTCTCCCGTGCAACCACATGCCAACTTTCAGCCGACCACATACCGCATATGGTTGGCCAAAGGATTGTTCGATTGGCCGAAGAGCCGGCCATTTAGCCCATGTAGGGCCATAGACCTAGCAAAGATGGCAAATTTTGCCTACAACAACCACACCAAGGGTGGCTTTGTCACAAACCTGGATGTCTTAGAATTTAAGGGATGTATAAAAAATGCCCTTGCCTCGTTTTGGTTGCACTTCCGATGCCTTATTTCCCATGTTAGTCATATTCTTTAGAAATGGACAAAAAAGAACATTCTAGAATACCCTAGGTCATGCATGAGGGAAGATGATTCATCACCTGATGCGGGAGCATCCAACGTAGCTCCATGGACCAACTCAGAACCATCGATACTTATCCAAGCCAATAAAGAAGTTAGGCATTATGTGCTTCGATGGATCATTTTGAATTAATAATGTTAATTACTTTGTGGTATATCGATAGGTATCAATGGGAGGCCATTTTAGATGTCTTGTATGACCAATTGAAGAAGCTTTAGAAGGATTATTTTCTGGTCAAGGGAGGAGCTCGAATTTTGGGAAGGCTAGAGGTTCAAGAACACGGAAAGATAACGGTTCGAGAATGTGGAAGGCCGAAGATTAAATATCATTTAGTTCCCGTGATAGTAAAGGCTTTTTATTAAGTTCCTAGCCTTTTTTATTTTTATGTAGCTCAAGAGTCGAATGTTTCAGTTCCTAAGTTATTAAAGTTTGTTTTTAATATTTCCTAAGGCTAAAATCCTCTTATATATAGGGGAAACTATCCAATGTAGGGGATATACGAATTTCATGAATGAGAATGGTGAGAATTCCTCGACTTGAGTGAATTCCTTTGGAGAGTGGATAACTCCTTTCGTTTCTTTATCCTTGGAGTGTAGATCACTCAAAATAATCCATGGAAGTACATAATGCCCAATTTATTTCTTGGCTTGAATAAGTATCAATGGTTTTGAGTTGGTCGATGGAGCTACGTTGGATGCTCCCGCATCATCCTCCCCGGGTCATTTGAGATTTGTCCTCAAATCTAGAATTTTCATCCTCCAAGTAAGGAGAAAGGTCTCCCACGTCGAAGGTTGCCGAAACTTCAAATTCTCCAGGAAGGTCAATCTTGTAAGCATTGTCACCAATTTGCTCTAGGCATGAGCTTGTTCTTTCATCGAAATGGAAATTTATCTTTCCTCAAGTGAAGCCATACAAGATCACCCATTTGAAATTGAGTCTTCTTGTGATGTTGATTAGCTTTCATCTTGTAAGATTGGTTGGCATTTTCAATCTTGGATCGAATCTCCTCATGGAGCTTCTTCATTGATTGAGCTCTTTACTTGCCATGAAAGCTTACTTGAGAGTTAGATGGAATTGGAATCAAATCAATGGGTGTGAGAGGATTAATTCCACACACAACTTCAAATTGCTTGGTGATCGATTGTAAGCAAATTCAGATTGCGCAAGCTTTAATCCCAATCTTTCAAAGACTTACTCACCATACCACGAAGAAGAGTGGTTAGAGTACGATTTGCTACCTCCCTTTGGTCATTGGTTTGTGGATGACAAGCCGTGCTGAATAGAGTCTTGTACCAAGCATTCTCTAGAAAGAAAGGAATCACTCAAATGAGTTGAACCTTGAGCTTTGATACCAATCTTTTGATGTGTGATGGGGCGAAAGATTCCAAAATGGAAATTTTTTTTCTTTTGGGATTTTTCTGGTTAAGTGTATGGGGTAGTGTATACAGGGATGAAAGAAAGGGGAATAAAAAAAATATAGGACGATCTCCTCCTAAGGTATAAAAGCTCTAAAATTTTTCTGTTGCCGTTGTCTTTTGTCGATGTACTCTCGTCCTTGCTTCAAGAAGCACCCTTAAAATAGGATGTTGCCTTTCTTAAGGTTTTGGAGGAAAACCTCTTGCTCTTTAATTGTTTTTTTGACTTTTATGGCTAACTTGCATATGTCTTCAAAGGACTAATAAGGTTGCAGTCCAACCATATCGGCAATTTCTCGACTCATTCCACTAAGGAAACGAGCGATGGTTTGCTTAGGAACTTCTGGAACTTCACACCTCATTTTGAGTTGATCAAACTCTCAAATGTATTCTTCAACACTCATCCCTTGTTGTCTTAGGGAGTTCAATTAGAGGAATAGATCTTAGTTATAGTTGTCGGGCAAGAATATAATAATCCTCTCGAAACTTCATTAATTGGTCATGTAAGACATCTAAAATGGCCTCCCATTTATATTTATTGATATACCATAAAGTACCGATAAGTATTTAACATTGATAAGCATTGATGATTCTGAGTTGTTCGATGAAGCTACGTTGGATGCTCTTGCATCAAAAAATCACACGCATGAGTGCAAACAACCAAATGAACGAAGGTAAAAATCTAGGTACGTCCCTATCCAAATATCATTTTCCTTTGTAATTTTTCTCTCCGCAAAGTAGAGTCGACTAAAAATTCCAAGTATCAACATTGTCTTTAGGGGGAACCTATTCGAACCCACTCAAAGAGTGGCAGTTGTTGTCACCTGAATTTTAGTCGATATGTCAAAAATAATACAAAAATGAGATTCTGGATGATCGCAATGAAGCCCATTTCTTAAACAAAAAGGTATTGTTTGTCATTTCTTTCTTTTGCATTGTCATTTTTAAACAATTCCCAATACGTTTTATAGAAAATATGAAAATTCAAACAGTTGACTTTTGGGTCGAATTTTTGGTCTACCTTGGGTCAAGGATGAGTTTTTCACTCAAAAAGATACCATTTAGTTTTAATTTCATTTTTCTCAAATCAATTCTTCAAAAATTCAAAGATTTTAGGTAAAGTCAACTAAATCGTAAATTTTTGGTCTTTGACCAAAAAATTAGAAAAAATCAAAATCCACATAACATTTCTTTTAGTGTCAATGTGACTTATATAACGAAAATTTCGGACAATTCGAGTAAAGACTTTTTTTTTCTTATTTTGTAGGACAAAAATAAATGTAATTTATTTTTGAGATAGTTAGGTGTAGTTCCCTTAATGACATTTGGTCTACATGCTATTTTAAAGTTGCTCGTGCATTCAATTTTCCAAATTACTGCATCGGAAGGCTAATTGCCATTTTAAGCCTTATTTAGGGGTCAAAATCCTCTTGTCATGACTTGCAAATGGACAATTAGAGCTTGTTTGTTAAAATTTGTTTATGTTCCTCGGAACAAATTTTTTTATTCTTTTATTCTGGGGAACGAAAAAAGAATAGAAACTTGTTTAGAAAAATTTTTGCTCCAGAAAACCAAAAAAAAAAATTATTCTTTTATTACCAGAAAAAGATTTGCAACGAAACAAAAAGTAAAAAAAGTAGCTTCTTGTCCGTGGGAACATATTCTAGAATTTATTTATTTTCTCTCTTCTTCTCATTTCTTCTTCTCTTCTTTGCTTTTTCTTCTTCCTCTTCCTTCTGGCTTGTTGCTGGCCTTGGGCATGGCTGAGGTCGATGCCAGCGACTGGCCAAGCAAGGGCCAATGACCTCGCCAAAGTGTTGTCGACCCCCGAAGACGCCAAACCATGGCAAAGCTTGGGCCATCGAGCCTATGCAAGGCTAGCCTTGCGTCTCCTGGGTGAGGCCGAAGCTCACTTGTGGCCTGGCATCACTCACCGGACCTCACCCAGCCATTTGCTAGCCACCGCCAAAAAGAAAAAAAAAAAGAAGGAAAAAAATATAACAAATGAATTAAAAATTTTAAAGAAATAAAAAAAATCTAAGAATCCAATAAAAACGTATTTTTATCCCGGGAATATTTTGGGAAATTACCAAACGCGTTTTTTTGCTCAGAAATTATACCTGAGAATAGAGTCAGAAAAAATTCATTTCTCATTAAAAATTTTTCTCCAAGACATAATATTTACCAAACGAACCCTTATTTCCTACTCATTTTCTTAAAATAAGTTCAAATCTATGGTCGATTTTCACTCTCTTGAAAGTAAGGAAACCGAGCCATGGTTGATCTTCAGGACAGGATTTTAATGAGGATCATTAGTCAAATAAAACGCCAAAAGGGTCCCTTTGGGGCAAAAACCCAATGGGTGGCCCAAGTCCACGTTGGGTAGCCCAATGGGTTGAAGCTGTGGCACCCCTCAACACATCCCCCGATCCGCTAGGGTCGCCACATGTGGCACCCCTCGACGGCCCCAATCCGTTAGGGTCGCCATAGATTTCTTGTGACACATCCTACTACATACCAATAAGGTAACCTTTTAATTCAAGTGAAACCATAGTTCATGGGGGGTTAACCATAGTTCCATGGATAAAGTATTTGAAGTCGAGTGTGATGCAAGCGGAGTTGGTTTGGTGCTGTTCTGGTGCAAGCACAAAAACCATTGACATATTTCAGAGAGAAAGTGTTCTATGCCATTGTCTGAGCACTTGATCATTGGAGTCGTATAAACCGGGCCACAATAATATTGTTGTAGATGCTTAATTCGAGAAGATATTCTCTGCTTGTGGTTTTGGACTCTAGGATTCTCGGATTTCAAACAATGAAAGAACTTTATTCTGAACATGCGGAATTCTCCTCTATCATCAACAATTGCAAGCAGGGAGTTCAAGGTATATATTCTTTGCAAGATGGGTTTCTTTTTAAAGGAAATCAATTATGTGTGCCGATGAGTTCATTTCGCGAATTGCTGATTCGAGAAGCGCATGGTGGAGGATTGGCTGGTCATTTTGGTATCAACAAAACTCTTCAGGTTCTTCAAGAGCATTTCTATTGGCCAAAGATGAGTGGAGATGTGCATCCAATCATCTCAAGGTGTGCAACTTGTCAAACATCAAAAAGCCATTTCCATCAAGGTTTGTATACTCCACTTCCGGTACCATTGCAGCCCTGGGAGGATGTTAGCAAGGATTTCATTTTGGCTCTACCAAGAACTCAAAGAGGAAAAGATGCTATCATGGTGGTTGTCGATCGGTTCTCTAAAATGGCTCATTTCGTGCTATGTCACAAGACCAATGATGCATCTCATATTGTTGAATTATATTTCAAAGAGATTATCCGCATTCATGGGGTACCAAAGACCATTGAGTCGGATCGTGATTCCAAGTTCTTAAGCCACTTCTGGAGGACTCTATGGAGAATGCTTGGTACAAGGCTCTTATTCAAATCAGCTCGTCATCCCCAAACGGATGGCCAAACGGAGGTAACAAATCGTACTCTAACCACTCTTCTTCGTGGTATGGTGAGTATATCGATGAAAGATTGGGATTTAAAGCTTGCACATGCTGAAATTAATCCCCATTATATACAATCGATCACCAAGTTATATACTATCGGTCGATCCCCATTTGAAGTTGTGTATGGAATTAATCCTCTCACTCTCAAGTGAGCTTTGACGGCAAGAAAAGAGCTGAATCAATGAAGAAGCTCAATGAGCAGATTCGATCCAACATTGAAAAGGCCAACAAATCTTATAAGAAGAAAGCTAATCGACATCGCAAGAAGACTCACATGAGGAAGGAGAGATTTCCATTTCCACGAAAGAACAAGCTCATGCCTAGAGCTTTCTCCTTACTTGGAGGATGAAAACCTTCTAGATTTAAGGAGAAATCTCAAACAACCCGGAGAGGATGATGTGGGAGCATCCAATGTAGCTCCATGGACCAACTCAGAACCATCGATGCTTATCCAAGCCAATAAAGAAGTTGGGCATTATGAGCTTCGATGGAATGTTGAATGAATAATGTTAATTACTTATTGGTACTTTGTGGTATATCGATAGTTATCAATGGGAGGCCATTTTAGATGTCTTGTATGACCAATTGATGAAATTTCAAATGGATTTTTTTTCTGGTCAAGGGAGGAGCTCGAATTTTGGGAAGGATAGAGGTTCAGGAAAGCGGTTCAAGAATATGGAAAGCCAAAGGTTCAAGAACATGGAAAGCTAATGGTTTGAGAATGTGGAAGGCCGAAGATTAAAGGGCATTTAGTCCCCGTGATAGTAAAGACTTTTTATTAAGTTCCTAGTTGTTTTTATTTTTATAGCTCAAGAGTGGAAGTTCAGGGCATTTAATTCCCATGATAGTAAAGGCTTTTTATTATGTTCCTAGCTGTTTTTCTTTTTATGTAGCTCAAGAGTCGAACGTTTCAATTCCTAGGTCATTAAAGTTTGTTTTTAATATTTCCTAAGACTAAAATCCTCCTATAAATAGGGGAAACTATCCAATGTAGGGGAGATACGAATTTCATGAATGAGAATGGTGAGATTTCCTCAACTTGAGTGAACTCCTTTGTAGAGTGGATAACTCCTTTCGGTTTCTTTATCCTTTGAGCATAGATCACTGCTTGGTGGTGAGCCAAGAAGCCCTAAATACTTGGCTGGTGGAATCTTTAGGACTTCGTGGCGAGATTCTCCTATCCTGAAGTCCTTTATCCTTGGCTGGTGGAATCTTTAGGACTTGGTGGCGAGTTTCTCCTATCCTGAAGTCCTTTATCCTTGGCTGGTGGAAGATTTAGGCCTTGGTGGTGAACTTCGTAGATCTCGATCCTCATTCTCGGTTGGTGGCGAGGCCTTTATACCTTGGGAGGATCGTTTTATCCATTATTATTCCTTTTCGTTTCTTCCTCATATACACTACTCCATACACTTAACGAGAAAAATCCCCTGTCAAAAATCCGTTCTAGAATCACTCACCCCATCACGCATCACCATCGTGTCAAAGCCAAAGATCAACAATGGAAATACAGCCTTAGTGATGCGGGAGCATCCAATGTAGCTCCATCCAACAACTCGGAACCATCAATGTTTATCCAAGCCAAGAGAGAAATTGGACATTATGTGCTTCGTTGGATTATTTTCAATGAATAATGTCAATTATTTATCGGTACTTCATGGTATATCGATAACTTTCAATGAGAGGCCATTCTAAATGTCTTGAATGACCAGTTGATGAAGGTTCAAGAATGCAGAAGGCCGAAGATTAAAGGCATTTAATTCCCGTGTTAATAAAGGCTTTTATTAAGTTATTATGTGTCTTTATTGTTATGCAGCCCAAGAGTCGAAGGTTTCGGTTTCTAGGCTATTAAGGTCTGTTTTTAATATGTATTAAGGTGTCAGTTTCTAGGCTATTAAGGTCTGTTTTTAATATGTAATTAAGGTGTCAGTTTTTAGGCTATTAAGGTCCGTTTTTAATATGCATTAACACTAAAACCCTCCTATAAAGAGGGGAAAACTATCCAATGTAAGGGAGACGAATTTTATGAATGAGAATTGTGAGATTTCCTCAACTTGAGTGAATTCCTTTGGAGAGCGGATAACTCCTTTCGGTTTCTTTATCCTTGGAGCATAGATCACTCCTTGGTGGTGAACTAAGAAGCCCTTTATCCTTGGCTGGTGGAATCTTTAGGCCTTGGTGGTGAGCTTCTCCTATCCCGAAGTCCTTTATCCTTGGCTGGTGGAAGCTTTAGGCCATGGTGGTGAACTTCGTAGATCTCGATCCTCATCCTTGGTTGGTGGCGCTGCCTTTATACCTTGGAAGGAGATTGTTTTTATCTGTTCTTATTCCTTTCCATTTTTTCCCCGTATACACTACTCCATACACTTAACCACAAAAATCCCCTCTGAAAAAATCTCTGTTCTTGAATCACTCAACCCATCACGCATCACTTAGGAATGAAAATAGGTGGGTACAAGTTTAAAGGCGCCAAACTCAAAAGGAAAACAATTAAATACTTGCTGGGCAAGCTATGACATAGTTGTCCAACAATCATGGATAAGGCGATTCAACCCAAAACGTCTAGCGATTCTTGAGGAGAAGGTAACCGACCATTGATGGTTATCAAGTTAGCCTATATATACCATCAACCATCCAATAAAGAGCCCCCATAGCACAACAAACATTACTATTTTCTATTCCGACGAGCACTATATCTCAAGAGGCAGTGTTGATTAGATTCCAACGTTGTAACCTCATTTCCATCTAGAGGCAGTGTTTGTTAGATGTTGTACATGCTCGGCGTTGTGTTTATGCTCTAGTGTTATTAGTTAGAATTTTGGTAAGCATTGCATTATTGGACATTCTGTTCATACCTAGCGTCATCGAAGTACCTTCGAAAATTTAATGGGTTTTTAGTATTACGCAAAGTGAGTCTAGATGATCTTACCGACAGGGTTTTGACACTAACTATCATCAGTATTAGGCGTGTGATAAACCAGCAACTTATTTAATTATGAGATTATAAGATGTATAGTCTCGTTCGCATTTGACCCTCTCTGTCCAAAGCCAACGTGGAAGTTTGGTCTCCATCAATAAAAACCAAATATAGCACCTGGTGAAAGATACTAAGCTGTGGGATCCAAAATAGACGAAACATATAACACCTGGTGAAAGATGATATTCCGTTGCGAGATCCAAAACAGAAATGAAACATCTTTTGGGACTAGATGCTAGTCAAAGAGAGTGCCACATTGCACACAAGAGTTCGCAACAATATGGACGGGTGAACATATGAGCTTGTACCAGAAGTTGATCTTACCCCGAACACACAGAATCATCATCTACATGACTTTATTCATGACAATTGATCGAAGAACCATGAAGATAGGCAGAAATGAATGCCTATCACAAATGTATGCAAGGACAGCACGAGTTCTGTGTTAGTACAACTCAACCTTAGAACGAGAATGTCCTTATGATCGCAAGCCATGCTTCTTTTCCAATTACTTACCATGGTAAATTTAGAAACTATAGGGCAAAAGGTGCCACCTTTGGCACCTGTAACAATCCTAAAAAAAGGAAAAGTAATTTCGAGAACTCAAACTACTGGTTCTAATCATCAAGGACCCTTTGATCTTAACAGCCAAAACAACCACCAACCTTGTTAGAGTGCAACATTTTCCATCAATCAATGCCTACAATTCAACCCAATGCTATTACCCATACGTAAAACCAATGCTTCCTTCTAGGGTGCAGGATCAACCTTTCCAACCAATAGCTCCAAATGTCAATCCACTCATACCCAACCGGGAATGTGAACCTATACACTTTAATCCCTAGTGAAATAACCCATAAGTTAACTAGAATATATCGCAAGTGTATCAGGTCCCAACACAATCCTCAAGTGTATCAGGTCCTACAGCAACCTATATACTAGGCTCCGCAACCACTGATACCTCAAGTTCCACAGCAGCTTGCCCCACGACATATGGCATATCAGCCTCCTTAAAATGTGAACCCAGTGTTGCATCTTAACTATGGTGCCCAGCAGCCAGTAGGACTTCCTATTGCTATCCCATGTCATAACTAGATCGTGCTGAACCTGTTTGAAGGAATAATATAGGCGATTTTGGTCATATGGGAAATGTCTATCAAAAGCCTTATAGAGACTCCATGGACATTGTTCCTTACCCATGAGTGTTTAAGATGCCAAAGTTTACGCTATATACTGGAGAAGACAATCAATGAACTTTCGACATATTCCCATTTCTTAGCTCTATGTGGCGACGCAACACATGATGGTCATTGGAAGCTTCATTTGTTTCCACCTTCGTTATCAAACATTGCTAAATGGAATGACTTTTCGATACCCAGTTCCAACGAGCCGTCCTAGATTGGTCAGTTGCCAACATGTTGGCAACGAGACAAGTACAAAATGAAAGAGTTGATTAGTTCAGATCAAGATAGAAGAGAGCTAAGAACAAATGCCAACCTTGTTACCTAAGAAAACATTCTCAGATTTAGCCTTCAGTGGATTGAATTTCGAAATCAGAGAAAGGATTGTAAGCCAACCTTGCTCAAACATCAAAGTTTGCTTTAAGAAAAGAATAAGAGGCATGGTCGAAGCGGAGAAGTTAACTATGTTGAAACCACTGAATTTAATGAAGAACAAATGGAGTAAGTAGAAGGTTGTTTCCAAACTGGTCATTGAAAAGCCATAGATTTTAGGCATTGAAGCCGGCCAAAGGAATCGGCCTATTACTCCTTTGATTAGGACTGAAGAGACCATTGATATATTGTTGGTAGATGGTTAAATAAAACTAATGGAAGGACAAAGTATCCCATCCAAAGAAGTATTGCAAAAGACACAATTCATGGAATCATAATACTTCAGATTGTATGGTTTTAAAGAAGAATATATAAGAAGCAATTCGATAAGGAAATATAAAGTTTGTTGCTGATAAAGGCCACCACACATCTGTACTCATTGTAGGTAGGTGATTGAAGAAGAGGACCGTCAAGGATAGAAAATGTATGGCTATCCTTTGAGGGATCGCACTATCAAATAATTCCCCTCATCAAACACCTCATAAGTCGTTCAAACAAAGGTATGATGAAAGAGATCCTACCATAGAGTTGTCAAGACAAGATAGTTGGAAGTTCAACTATCATGTGAGCTAGACACCTCGTCCTATTTACCCGCATAGAGTTATTCCTTCTGGATGGGGAGAATAACCTTATAATAAAGTGAGAGATCAAGAACATCAAAGGACGTTAAAGATCCCTCGCAACCCACCGGAGGGCGTATGGTACAAAGTCGAAGAGCGCTAGAGTGAAACAACGACAAAAACCTAGAAAAGGAGAGGTCAAAGGAAAAGAGTATGCGACAATTACAACTATCACGACCCCAACTCCATCTCCAGGGTAACAAGCGATGGAGATTATTTTTACAATGCCCCAGATTGTGACACCCCTGACGGCCCGATCTGTTAGGGTTGCCACACTTCCTTCCTTTTCCTTGGTGCCCTTATTCTGATACTAATGGATTTCGCTGAATCCACGAGGTTACAGGTCTATCACTTTTTTTTTTTTTTTTTCATTAGGCTTTTGCAATTTACATGACAGAAGTGAATTCAACAAATTTCTTCCTAAACACAGAAGTGATGCATGCTAGATACACATAAATAATAACCAGGCATTTTTTACTTACATATACTGGATGGACATCGTTCGCCGGTACATCAAAAGCCAAAGTTTCCTTACGTCCTCAATCACTCTACTCCACTCGAGCTCCATCATCGTCCTTTGGTGTCGGCCACAGCTTTATCACTCTGAAATACGTTAGCCCCCACAATGGGTGAGTATGACTACTTCCATGCAATCCAAAATAGGGTTCACAACACAAACAATGAGTGTGCATAAGTTTACAAGAATTTCAAAAAGCACAGTACAGTACAACAAGTATATGTTCAAAAAGTCAATTTATCATGACTCACTACCACCATCTTCCGGAGGACCAGTGTTTGCGTCCATCTAGAAGCATATTGCATCCACGCTGGCATTGCGAAGGCCTCCAGTTCCATATTTTAGTCACCGGGCATACAGAGCGTGTTACGTTACACCTCCAGGCATCTTGCACCACACCTAGCATCACGAGGAACCTCTGGGGCTCACCATGACAGCGATGTCCCCTACTCTCTGGAACGTGTATCGTCATACATTTGGGCATCCTGAAACTAGGGGAACCTCTAGGGCTAACCAGTCCCTAGACATCCAATGGCATCGCCACTACGATCTTCTAGGAAACCTATCTCCCGAGGCATCGTTGTCCCAAGGGTCCGATGGCATTCATAACACATCAATTATGGTGTAGTAATCAAATCGATTTAATGCCAAAACGTTGCCGTATCGACAAATATGTGAAATCTGCTTTGATTTCATAATCCCAAATCATGGAATGGTTCAAAATCGAATGAAATCTCAATGGCGTATCAAATCCCTGTTGATAAAATCTTTCATAAAGTCCAAAGTTGAAATATCATAATAAATCAACGAAGTTTTCTATTGCTACATCCCCCGATGAAAATCCGAAATTTATAGGCGTGTACTTAAAACATTTTTACGTTTCAAAACTTGGAATGTACAGGTGATGATCTTCACCAAAACCATAAGCATCTCCTGAAGTATTGGAAACCACAGTTTGCAAGGTTCGTGTTTTCTTGTGTTGAGAGCCTTTCATTCTCTTACAGAAGCCCGCGTCCACGCCGGGGATGGTAAAAGTGCAGCAAAGCAGCAGGCAGCACTAAGCAATGGGGGAGATGAGGGTGACTCCGCCCATGGTTGGACCCAACCACACGCTGAAGTCCTTCCATGGCAAGAGAAGGTGATGAGTTGAGTGGCAGACGGGGAAGAAATGGAAAGGAATAAGAACAGATAAAAACAATCTCCTTCCAAGGTATTGATGTCGGACCGGAACAAGAAACCGAGGGAAGCCAAGGATAAAGGGGTTGTTGGAGAGAGGACAAGAGCTTGTGGACAACGACTCCTTACATTGGATAGTTTCCCCTCTTTATAGGAGAGCATATTAAAAAGGGACTTACCTTATTAGCCAGCCTGAAGGATGCGCGCTAGTAGCTAGAAACGCAACGGCTTTGGACTGCATAACAATAAAGGACACATAATAACATAATAAAAACCTTATTAACACAGGAATTAAAAGCCTTTTGACTAATAGGGCTTTCTAAAGAGAGAAGTGAGCAATACCATGAAGTACCGATAAATAATTGACATTATTCATTGAAAATGGGCTTGATAAACATTGATCGAGTTGGTGGATGGAGCTTTTGTTGCTTGTGGAGCTCGTAAGAGCCTTACCTTATTAGCCAGCTGAAGGATGCGCGCTAGTAGCACGCAACCTTCCCACCTTTTGAGGTGGCATGCGTCGCCATTTCTATCCAAGAGAGGGGGATAAACGTGGATCACTTGAGGTGGTTAGAGTCTTCTATTATTGCATGATTTTGACGTAGCTGAATGGTTGACTTCTGCCTTTGTTGACTCCCAATACACGTGGCTTCAATCGCCGCATGGAGGAGGGAATTTTACGTGGCTGAAATGGGGTCAATCTTTCCTCTTTGTTGACCGGCGAAATGGAGAGGAAGGCGTGGTCGTGGTGCTTCGTGCCTGCAAGTTCATGGACCGAAAATTCTCTGTCCCATTGCCTTTTGCCCGCACACATGAGGGACGGTTGAAATCCGGGGGAAAGATAACTTGACGTGTGGTGCTAAGGATGATTGCTATAGGAAAGTGATCCTGTTCTTGTTGCTTGATTAATTTAGTTTTGAATTTTTCGGCGGTCAGACAAACCCCTTTGTAGCCATTATCTCGATGGTAGAAGCTTGTGAACTACTTAACGAAGGATGTCAAGGATACCTAGCAATGGTAAGAGAGAGAGAGAGAGAGGCTGACATCGGTGAGATTGAAGTAGTCAGGGAATTTCAGCATGTGTTTCCTAAGGAGTTGCCTAGATTACCACTAGAGTGGGACATTGAGTTTGAAATTGAACTAATGCCTGGAATAGGACCGGTATCAACAGCCCCATATAGGATGGCTTTAGTCGAGTTGAAGGAATTGAAGGTGCAACTACAAGAGTTGCTTGATAAAGCCTTTATTAGGCCACGTGCTTCACCTTGGGGTGCACCAGTTCTATTTGTGAAAAAGAAAGATGGGTCGATTCATCTATGTATTGATTACAGACAGCTGAATCAAGTGACTATAAAGATTAAGTATCCTTTACGTAGAATTAATTATCTATTCAACCAACTACAGGGAAGTTCGGCCTTTTCTAAGATTCACCTAAGATTGGAATACCATCAACTAAGGATTGTTAAAGTCTATTGTGGATTCAGACTTTAAGTTGGAAATGGACCACATTATCGGTATGCTTTCAACATTAAGGATTGAGTCGGAAATCTTTTAGAAAGTTAAGATTTTACAAAAATCTATCCCCAAGATTCTAAAGATACGAGGCGCTATATCTTTTGGGAAAAGACCAGAATTTCAAGTATCTGAAGATGGAGTTGTCAGATGCCAAGGATGACTTTGTGTTCCCGACAATGAAGAAGTGAAGAGGGAAATTCTGTTGGAGGCACATAGGAGTAATTATAGTATTCTTCCAAGTTCCAGGTAGTACAAAGATGTACAGGAATTTACTTCACCATTTTTTGTCGAATGATATGAAGGCAAATACGGCTAGACACGTCTCACAATGTTTAACGTGCCAACATGTGAAGGTGGAACAGCGCAAACCTGCAGGACTATTTAGACCGTTAGACATACCATAATGGAAATGAGAGTATATAACGATGGACTTTGTGCAAGGACTACCAAGGACATCAAATGGTGACGATTTGATTTGGGTGATAGTGGAACGCCTGGTTAAGTTTGCTCATTCCCTACCTGTTTGCATGAGCTATTCAATGAGTAAACTTGTTGAGATGTATGTAAGCCAGGTAACGATCACCTCTAATCGAGACTCTAGGTTTACTTCAAACATTTTGCGAAGTCTCCAAAATGCCTTAGGGACAAAGCTTCAATTTAGTATTGCTTTTCATCTTCAAAAAAAAAAAGTGTGATCCAAACAAAAGAAGATATGCTAAGAGCTCGTGTTATTGACTTTAGAGGAAATTTGGATGAAAATATCCACCTGATAGAGTTTGCCTATAATAATAGTTTTCAGAAAAGTATAGGCATGGCTCCGTATGAGGCATTATATGGAAGAGGGTGTAGGACCCCTATTTATTGGAACGAAGTAGATGAAAGAAAATTGATAGGACCCGAGCTAGTGCAAGTTACTACAGAAACGGTCGAGATAATCAACAAAGAGACTATGTGGGTAGGCTAGAAGGCCTTTAGAGTTTAATGTGGGAGATCATGTCTTCATTAAAGTATCCCCTATGAAAGGAATATCTCGATTTGGAATGTGGATAGCTTATCGTTTGGCACTGCTTCCCAAATTTAGAAATTTACATGATGTGTTTCATGTGTCAATACTGAGAAACTACCAGCTGGATCCTGGTCACATACTCGATCATGAAGGCATCAAAGTGGACGAGAAGTTGAAAGGAGCAAATTCTTAGGACCAAGAAAATCTCGTTGGTAAAGATATTATGGCAACATCACGATGTGGAGGAAGCCACATCGGAAAGTGAGGAATCGATTAAGGAAAAGTATCCTTGTTTCAAGAGATTTAAGGATGGGAGAATTGTGGCATGTCAAAATTTCATGGCAATTTTTAGAGGCATCACAACCTATAGAAAGGTGATGGATGTGTCATTGATTCATGTTGTGATCATTAGACCAAAGGATTATAATTGATTCATGTTCATGAGTAAATTAAGGTTGGTGCTATAGGACAATTTGATAAGGACTTTTGTTCTTGACTATGCACCTTATAGATTTCATTCTTGTGGTTTAATGTTGCAAGTTTTTGGCCATATTATTTTCAGATTAGGTATTTATGTAAGTAGGAAATTAAGGTGGGATTAATTGGAATAATGGTGGGCTGGGTAATTAAGAACCAAACGAACCCAAGCCCCGACCAATTGGACAGATAGGCCTAGCCTGCGAAGCCCAAAGGTGGCCCAAGCCCAGCCGAATAGAGCCCAGCTTGCATGGCAATTACCAAGTGTCACTTGCATGCAAAGAAATGATTACAAGCTAATCATGAGGGGGGAAGAACGATGAGGGGGAGGGGTGGATTAAGGAGGAGGAGTCGCACGAGAGAAAGAGAAAGAGAGAGAGATTGGTCGTCTAAGAGAATGAAAGGAAGAGAGAAATAGAGCGAGCGTGCGAGAGAAGAAAAGGAAGAAGGAGGAGTTCGTTCGTCGCCTAGCTCGCCGTCATTCGTTCACCGCATTGCCCGCCATCTTTGTTGCTATATGTGCTCAAATTAGAGGCAAGTAGAGTCCTAATACCTATCCTTTGCTTGCTGTGATGTGTGTGCAGAAGATGGTGAATTTCGGTTGTGGTGGATTTGATGAAAGTTCGAAGCTTTTGGGAGAAATCCATTTGCCTAGCATGCTATTTTATGGAGAAATCAGTCCAACCCTTCACAAGTTTGTTAGCTGCATGCGACTTTTTAGTTGGAATCTCTATAATTAAAAGGTTTCAGTCTATGAAGTTGCAGGAGATCGAGTAATAGGTACCTGTGGCAACCTCAAGCGAACCGGGGGTGCCACAATTACAAAAAAGAACAAAGGCAACTTTTCGTGAACAAGTACGTCATTTTTGGTTGAAAAGACATAAAAATTCGCAATTAAATAAATAATAAATAATAAATTATCGCTTGTCATTTTCATGAACAGTAGTACTGTTTGAACAACACTTTATAGTTAATTATTTAAATAAATAAATGCGAATTATTTTTTTCAATAATTAAAAATTATGATAGTTGGTTAGTGCCAAATCTCGTCCACGTGCGCACTCAAATCTTTTCGATGTGGGACGAGGCATCTCTTCATTTCTATTATATAAACAAACTACCAACAATCCCCCACTTTTGTTAGAAATATACAACCAAAATTTCCATGAGATTAATATACACACATAAAGGTTTCTTTCAAGTTAAACCTTTACTTAGTGCAAGTATTTGAAAGCTCTATCAAAGTGACAAGTAGCTCTGCTTCAAAATTGTACTTTTTATATAATGGAACTAGACATACCTCACATACACTAACCTCTTGTTTCAGCAAAAAGTTCTATATTACTCCGCACGATTATGGCCTTATGCTTTATCCTATTTTATGAGCTTTCTAGAAAGTAACCATAACTTTTGTAAGAAGCGGCACCACTTCCAAGCTCATATAGGTGAAGTATTTACAATGTGCTTCTGTTACTCTTAACACATTACAAATTAAGAATTCAATTCCACCTACACAACGTAACAGACGATACTAAGTTACAATGTGCTTTTGTTTTTACCTATTAAACCTTGTAACTAGTGATTCAGCCCCGTTTCTTATGAGGTCATTATTACCATGTCTTTTGGTAAATCCTTTGTCAAGGGATCAACAAAATTATTACTTGACCTCGCATAAACAATTGTTGTGGTACCATCTTTAATCAATTGTCTCACATATTCATGTCTTAAATTAATATGTCTAGACTTATAATTATAAGTGCTACTATAAGCTTTTGCTAAAGTAGCATGACTATGATAGTGGATAGAAATAAGAGGCAAATTAGAGGTCATAATTTGATATTTCAACAACAAATTCATAGTCCATTCCACCTTTTTGAAGAGTAAGAGGTTTTCTTTCAGAACCTCAACAAAGGCAACATCCTATTTTAAGGGTGCTTCCACAAGCAAGGACGAGAGTTCGTCGACAAAAGACAGAGGCAAGGGAAAGAATGCAGAGCCTTCCAAAGAAGTCCAACATAAGTTTGAAGGTGATACAAGGAAATACTTTTAAGTGCCATGGTTTTGGGCATTTTACAAGCAAATTGTCCAAATTAGAGAGGAGGGCAATTCGGCTCTTCAAGAGGCTGATGGCAATGAAGACCAAAAAGAGCTGTTGATCATCCGAAGAGCATTGCATGTTGAAGTTTCTCCTAATAAAGAGCAAAGGGAGAATATATTTCACACACGTTGCACGATTAGTGGAAAGGTGTGTTCGGTGATCATCGATGGTGGGAGTTGCACCAATGTTGCTTCGACAACTCTTGTTGACAAGTTGAAGCTTCCAACAACGAAACATCCTCATCCATACAAGCTCCAATGGCTCAATCAAGGGAATGAACTCAAGGTAACCAAACACGTTCTTATAGCAATTTCGATTGGGCAGAACTATCGAGATGAGGTTGTATGTGATGTGATTCATATCGAGGCATGCCACTTGTTATTGGGTAGACCGTGGCAATTTGATATAAACGCTATGCATGATGGTTGGAAAAACACATACTCTTTTCATAAGGAACAAAAATGCATTACTCTTTTACCATTGAGTCCTTATTCGATACATAATAATCAACCTGGGGAGGGAAACCCTTGTAAGGAAAATCTGTTCTGGAGTGAGACACGGGTTGAGAGAGCCATTAGCAAACAAAAGAATGTATTTGCTTTGCTTGTGGTCGAGAAAAAGAGTGAGATGGAGCGACCCATACATCCAAAAATGCATTGTCTGTTGAAAGAATTTGCAGATGTGTTTCTGGATGATTTGCCACTTGGATTACCTCTCATAAGAGGTATTGAGCATCTAATTGATTTGATCCCCGGTGCTCCGCTAGCAAACAAGCCAGCTTATCGAGGCAATCCGGAGGATACAAAGGAGTTGCAAAGACATGTCGATGAACTTATCCTCAAAGGATACGTTCGAGAAAGCATGAGTCCTTGTTCTGTTTCGGCTCTACTTGTACCTAAGAAGGATGGTACATATCGAATGGGTGTTGATAGTCAGGCCATCAACAACATCACCATTAAGTATAGGTACCCTATACCTAGATTTGATGATATGCTAGACGAATTATATGGTTCTTCTGTGTTTTCAAAGATAGATTAGCGAAGGATTTATCATCAAATCAAAATACGAGAAGGTGATGAATGGAAGACGGCTTTCAAGACCAAGGGAGGCCTTTATGAGTGGTTGGTTATGCCATTCGGATTATCTAATGCTCCAAGTACCTTCATGAGCTTTATGAATGACGTTCTTCGTTCCTTTATTGGTCGATTTGTCGTTGTTTATTTCGACGATATTCTTGTTTATAGCAGGAACGAGGAGGAGCATATCTCTCATTTAAAACAAGTCTTCAATGTGTTGAGAGATCAAAAATTGTATGCTAAAATTGAGAAATGTGAGTTCTTCTCTCCGAGCATTGTGTTTCTTGGTTATGTGGTTTCCGAAGACGGAATCTCTGTTGATCAAACCAAGGTGGATGCTATGAAGACTTGGCCAGTTCCGACGTCCATTTCTGATGTAAGAAGTTTTCACGGACTTGTTTCTTTCTATCGACGTTTTGTTAAAAACTTTAGTACCATTATGGCTCCTATAACTTAATGCATGAAAAATGGTGCTTTTGAATGGAGAAAGGCTGCTTAGAACACCTTTGACATAATCAAGCAGAAACTTTGTGAGTCCCCTATTCTTGCACTTCCTGATTTTGATAAAGTATTTGAAGTCGAGTGTGATGCAGGTGGAGTTGGTATTGGTGCTGTTTTGGTGCAAGTACAAACACCAATGGCATATTTCAGCAAGAGGTTATCTGATTCCAAGAGGAATTATTCAACTTATGACAAAGAGTTCTATGCCATTGTCCGAGCTCTTGATCATTCGAGTCATTATTTGAGGCCAAAGCAATTTGTCATTCATTCTGATCATAAGGCGCTTAAGTTTATTTGTAATGCAAGCTTAATTCTAGACATGCAAAATGGGTAGAATTTCTTCAATCCTTTTCTTTCGTCTCAAAATATAAACCGAGGCACACTAATGTTGTAGCAGATGCTTTATCGAGAAGATATTATATGCCTGCGGTATTGGACTCTAGGATTCTTGGATTTCAATCAATGAAAGAACTTTATTCTGAAGATGCGGAATTGTCCTCTATCATCAACAATTGCAAGCAGGGAGTTCGAGGTATATATTCTTTGCAAGATGGGTTTCTTTTTAAAGGAAATCAATTATGTGTGCCGAAGAATTCTTTTCGCAAATTGCTGATTCGAGAAGCGCATGGTGGAGGATTGGCTGGTCATTTTGGTATTAACAAAACTCTTGAGGTGTGCAACTTGTCAAAGATCAATAAGCCATTTCCATCAAGGTTTGTATACTCCACTTCCGGTACCATTGTAGCCCTGGGAGGATGTTAGCGTGGGTTTGATGGTGGCTCTACCGAAAACTCAAAGAGGAAAAGATGCTATCATGGTGGTCGTCGATCGGTTCTCTAAAATGGCTCATTTTATGCCATATCACAAGACCAATGATGTATCTCATATTGCTGAATTATATTTCAAAGAGATTATCCACATTCATGGAGTACCAAAGACCTTTGTTCATGGATTGTGATTCCAAGTTCTTCAGCACAGCTTGTCATCCCCAAATGGATGGCCAAATAGAGGTAACAAATTGTACTCTAACCACTCTTCTTCGTGGTATGCTGAGTAAATCGTTGAAAGATTGGGATTTAAAGCTGGCGCATGATGAATTTGCTTACAATCGATCACCAAGTTATACTACTGTTCGATCGCCATTTGAAGTTGTGTATGGAATTAATCCTCTCACACCCATCGATTTCATTCCAATTCCGTCGAACTCTCAAGTGAGCTTTGATGGCAAGAAAAGAGCTGAATCAATGAAGAAGCTCCATGAGCAGATTAGATCCTACATTGAAAAGGCCAACGAATCTTACAAGAAGAAAGCTAATCAACATCGCAAGAAGACTCAATTTCAACCGGGCAATCCTGTATGGCTTCACTTGAGGAAGGAGAGATTTCCATTTCGTCAAAAGAACAATCTCATGCCTAGAGCTGACGGTTACTTTAAAGTTATTTAGCGAATTGGTGACAATGCTGACAAGATTGACCTTCCAGGAGAGTTTGCTGTTTCGGCAACATTCAACATCGGAGACCTTTCTCCTTACTTGGAGGATCAAAAGCTTCTAGATTTGAGGACAAATCTCAAACAACCCAGGGAGGATGATGCGGGAGCAACCAACGTAGCTACATGGACCAACTCAGAACCATCGATGCTTATCCAATCCAATAAAGAAGTTGGGCATTATGTGCTTCGATGCCTCATTTTGATAGAATAATGTTAATTAGTTTGTCGTATATCAATAGGTATCAATGGAAGGCCATTTTAGATGTCTTGTATGACCAATTGAAGAAGCTTCAGAAGGATTATTTTCTGGTCAAGGGAGGAGCTCGAATTTTGGGAAGGCCAGAGGTTCACGAAAGTCGTTCGAGAATGTGGAAGGCCAAAGATTAAATGGCATTAGTTCCCGCGATAGTAAAGGCTTTTTATTATAGCATTTAGTTCCCGTGATAGTAAAGGCTTTTTATTAGGTTCATAGCCGTTTTATTTTTATGTAGCTCAAGAGTCGAACGTTTCAGTTCCTAGGTCATTAAAGTTTGTTTTTAATATTTCCTAAGGCTAAAATCCTCTTATAGATAGGGGAAACTATCCAATGTAGGGGACATACGAATTTCATGAATGAGAATGGTGAGAATTCCTCAACTTGAGTGAACTCCTTTGGAGAGTGGATAACTCCTTTCGGTTTCTTTATCCTTGGAGCGTAGATCACTCCTTAGTGGTGAGCCACGAAGCCCTTTACCCTTGGCTGATGGAATCTTTACGCCCTGGTGGTGAGCTTCTCCAAGCCCGAAGTCCTTTATCCTTGGATGGTGGAAGCTTTAGGCCTTGGTGGTGAGCTTCGTAGATCTCGATCCTCAGCCTCTGGAAGGCCTTGGTGGCGAGGCCTTTATACCTTGGAACGACATCGTTTTATCTTTTCTTATTTCTTTTCGTTTCTTCCTCGTATACACCACTCCATATACTTAACCAAAAAAAATCCCCTCTCAAAAATCCATTCTAGAATCACTCACCCCATCACGTATCAACCGCGAAGAGGAACAAGGGAGCGCCTTCTGTCGTTCTCAAGTTTCCGCTGTCGACACCGCTGATGTTTGCCGCCGTTGAGCCACGCCCAAGACCCATGAGCCCTTTGTTTTGCTTGCTCATCGAACTTAGGAGTGAGGCAAGTGGAAATTCTTTGATTTATGCCTTGCATGCTGAAATTATCTGGTGAAATGCTGGTAGATGTGAGAAAATGTAGAATTGCGAGTTGCACGTTGATTTTGGATGAATGAAATGAAGTTGGACGAAGAAAACTGAGCAAAAAGAGGAAAAAAAAATAGAGTATGTTCTATGAGATTTCAATTTTTGGGTTGAAATAAGAACTTAAGGGTCTAACTAAGGTGGACTTTTGGAAGTGAAGTTGCTGTAATTAAGTACAATAGACTTGTTAACACTTCGCTGTGGACGTTAGATGCTGGATTCGAATGAGTAGACTGTTTTTGCAAAAAACAGCATGACCTTTGGTGATTCCATGAATTTTCTGTAATTATCTTGCCAGATTTTGACTTCGAACCCTTAATGAAAGTTGTAGGGAATATCTTTAGAGATATCATATGAAAAATTTAGAATAAATGAACAAGGTTATATCGATAAAACGATTTTTCTATGAAAATGTTAAATCTGAAGTCATTATAGAATGTTAGCAAATAATACAGCAATTACTACTCTTGATATATACGGAATTTGACTTGGTGTTCTGCATGAAAATTTTTCCTTTAGGTCTTGTTGATAACATGTCAAAATTTCATAATTTTCTGAGTTGATTTAGGGTTTATTCCAAAAATTTTACCAAAATTGTGCATTGTAATTCTTTCCATTGCCATTGCCTTTTGTCGACGTACTCTCGCCCTTGCTTGAGGAAGCACCCTTATTGGTAATTTCTCAAATCATGCCGCCAAGAAAACGAGCGATGGTTTGCTCAGGAACTTCTGGAACTTCACTCCTCATTTTGAGTTGTTGGAACTTACGAATGTATTCTTCAACGCTCATCCCATGTTGTCTTAGGGAATTCAGTTTGAGGAAGAGAGCTTATAGTTGTCCGGCAATAACCCTTCTTCGTCAACTTCTTGAGTTTTTTCCAATGATTTGATTCGGCCTTTTCCTTCCCTTGCTCATTTATGCTTTAGATTCTCCCCACCATAGAGAAGCATATTTAGTCAACTTTAGGACAGCAACCTTTCATTTCTTCTAATCAGAATAGGATTTGAAGTCAAAAATTCGTTCGGTTTTGTGTAGCCAATCTACAAAGTTGCCCGGATTAAGATTACCGTCAAACTCAGGGACCTCCACTTTAATGTTTCTTTCATCCTCCTTATGCCTCTGATGCGGGAGCGTCCAACGTAGCTCCGTTGACCAACTTAGAACCATCGATGCATATCCAAGCCAATAAAGAAGTTGGGCATTATGTGCTTTGATGGATCATTTTGAATGAATAATGTTAATTACTTTGTGGTATATCAATAGGTATCGATGGGAGGCCATTTTAGATGTCTTGTATCACCAATTGAAGAAGCTTCAGAACGATTATTTTCTTGTCAAGGGAGGAGCTTGAATTTTGGGAAGGCTAGAGGTTCAAGAACATGGAAAGCTAACGATTCGAGAATGTGGAAGGCTGAAGATTAAATGGCTTTTCTTTTCGTTTCTTCCTCGTATACACTACTCCATACACTTAACCCCAAAAATCCCCTCTCAAAAATCCGTTCTAGAATCACTCACCCTATCACGCATCACTTAGTTACAGGCTTCAGGTATAACTTATGATTTGCGCTGGAATCTTTGAAGTATCCAAGTAGTTTTGACTTGCTTGGCTTGGAACATGCGATAATTTGGCCAATTCTAACCCTTTCATGTGCGATTAGTGACAGTCCATGTCCTCCGTATACGTGGCAGCCCGTCGCTAACCCTTATCTCGAGGATTATTTTTTGATCATTTTAGGTATCGATGGGAGGCCATTTTAGATGTTTTCAGAAGGATTATTTTTTGGTCAAGGGAGGAGCTCGAATTTTGGGAAGGCTAGAGGTTCACGAAAGCGGTTCAAGAATATGGAAAGCCAAAGGTTCAAGAACACGAAAAGCTAACCGTTTGAGAATGTGGAAGGCCAAAGATTAAATGCCCTTTAGTTCCCGTGATAGTAAAGGTTTTTTATTATGGCATTTAGTTCCAGTAATAGTAAAGGCTTTTTATTAAGTTCCTATATGTTTTTATTGTTATTAAGAGTCAAACGTTTCAGTTCGTAGGTCATTAAAGTTTGTTTTTAATATTTCCTAAGGCTAAAATGCTCTTATAAATCGGGGAAAGTATCCAATGTAGGACATACGAATTTCATGAATGAGAATGGTGAGAATTCCTCAACTTGAGTGAACTCCTTTGGAGAGTGGATAACTCCCTTCGGTTTCTTTATCCTTGGAGCGTAGATCACTCGTTGATGGTGAGCCACAAAGCCCTTTACCCTTGGCTGGTGGAATCTTTAGGCCTTGGTGGTGAGCTTCTACTATCCCGAAGTCCTTTATCCTTGGCTGGTGCAAGCTTGATGCCTTGGTGGTGAGCTTCGTAGGTCTCGATCCTTATCCTCGGTTGGTGGCAAGGCGTTTATACATTGGGAGGAGATCGTTTTATTTTTTTCCTATTTCTTTTCATTTCTTCCTCGTATACACTACTCCATACACTTAACCACAAAAATCCCCTATCAAAAATCCGTTCTAGAATCACTCACCCCATCACGCATCACTTAGTTACAGGCTTCAGGTATAACTTATGATTAGCGCTGGAATCTTTGAAATATCCAAGTAGTTTTGACTTGATTGGCTTGGAACATGCGATAATTTGGCGAATTCTAACCCTTTCAAGTGCGATTAGTGACTGTCCATCTCCTCCGTATACGTGGCAGCCCGTCGCTAACCCTTATCCCGAGGACATGTGATAAACCATCATTGCTTGTTGTCGCCGTGACAAGCACAATCGTAATATGGATCGTCGCATGACACTATCCTGTTTGTTAACCATTCAAGCCTTCCCACTAAAAATTGTCATATTAATTCATTTTTCACTTAGTGACTTTTGGATGAACGGATTTTCGGCACATCAGAGCTATAACACTTTTGATCTTCTTGACTTTTGGATGCCTGGACTCCTCAACATACATGGTTTAAACTATTGAACACTCTCTACAACTGACTTCAATTGTCATCTCGCATTCAACCTTAATAGAATATCCTATTTGTCATCTCGCACTCTGTTTATTTCATCACATTTACCGTGTTAATTTTGCATGATACCGCTCCTTCTGTAAAGTTAATGAACTTAAGAAGAAAACTCGTCAACTGATTTATACGTGACAACATTCATCCATGAGCGTTGAGGTTTTAAAAGAACACGAGGCACTTAAAAAATGCCTACATTTTTCTCCTCTCCAGATTGAAATTTTTTTTCTTTCAAGATATGAATTTCAACCACATGCAAATTTTTAACTAAATTTAATAGTAGGTGATGCTCATACATGCAATCAACCAATCGGAGGTATTACTGAGAGAAATTTCTTCCAACTAGGGACGAGGGAAATTTTTCCTAGACTAGGGTCATGTGGATCAAAGCCGTCTAAACATCATGAGGGAAAAAAAAAAATCGAGGCCACCGAGCCGCAAGTTAAACCCACCGAAACCCACAACCATGAACCTAACTCTGAACCCATCGAGCCCACCATCACCGAGCCTCACATCGAGCCCACCAAGAGCTACCGTCACCGAGCCTCACCACCATAATCAAGCTCAAATTGACCAAATTATAGTCCCAATTGATCCCTTGATATCTAGTGACACATCGCATGTAATCTAAACTTCAATTGACCCACGGTAATAACACAATCCGAACCAAATTGATACAAACCAAGTCAAGACAGCACAAGACAAGCAACCTAGCACATCACCGACAAGATTCGGCGATCTGCCCAACAAGCAAATCGACATAGCATATAGAATTGGAAATCCACTTGCCTCTCGAGCAAACCGAACCTAATCTTGTTGAAAAGCCAAGCTTCAATCCCTTCACTAGATGCAACTCTACGTAGCTTGATTCCTTGGATCATTTGAGAAAAAAAATCAAGAAAATCAAGGTAGCGTGCAATCGAGAGGGCGATCAGCGAGAGAGAACAAGATGAGAGAGAGAGAGAGAGAGAGAGAGAGAGAGATAAGCGAGTGAGAAATGAGAAGGAGACACTGCCAAATGGCTCGTCATTTGCCACATGGCGATAGGGAGAGGAGAGAGAGTGAACGGTCCATGGGAGAAATTGCAACCGTGTCCTTCTAATTCTGTACTAAAATGTAGAATTTAGGGACTGTAAATTAAATCTAGAATTTATCTAATGAATCCTAAAAATTACGGTTCAAAAATCGTTGTCCTTCAATTATGCCATTGCCAAATTTTCAATAGTGTCAATTTAACTAATCTAATAATTATCACTGCTAATTTCCATGCTCCTAGCACACTAATCGGGTAGATCCAAAAACCTAGATGTCATGCCTTTGGGCAAGGGCTAACAATCCTCGACAAATATATGGGAAGGCCACGTGTCATGCCCTAACCCTCGGACACATGACAACCATCAATCACTTGTGGTCATTTAATTGCAACGTCCCAAGTGGAATTGCCAACCAATTTGTTTTATCTTTTGACTATATGAAAGCAAAAGTAGAATAAACATCTCCCAAATAAACGCATTAGCAAGGACAGCATAAAACACACATATACAACAAAAACTTAGCCATCCACACACTTCCACGAAGTTTTGGGGTTGGCCTAAGCCTACGTTTGGTTCAGCTTTTCCAATGGGCTTTCAGGCCTGAAAGCTCCTTGGGGAAATGGTAGACTGTTTGGTTCAATTTTGAAGCCGACTTTCTGCTTTCAACTTGCCTTCAAAATGCTAAAAGCCCAGAGCTGGTAGAGACTAGCTTTGGGCTTTCAGCATTTGCATTGGACTCAAAGCCCCTTGCAAATGCCGAACCAAACACAGCCTAAACCCGTTACCCAAATGGTAGTGACATAGTGCTCATAATAGTGATCTGTCTCCACGACCAAATATTGGGTCATTTCAGAACTTTGGTGCACAAGAACCCCGAAACGACGTGGTGAAAGGGTCTAGACATGGTTAGAGCCTGAAAACATTTAAACAATATCAATGAGATAAAACTCAATGAGTCATTTCCCTAATCCTCACGTAGGGAAGTAATTCATCATAGAGTTGCCTTAAAAATGCAACTTTTCTTTTGATGACAAATAGCTAATCAATATCAAAGCCTTTGATTGGCATTATCTGTTAACAAGAAGTAGATAACTTAGTCTTTCACAATAATCCACATGTTCAAGAGGCATAACAAATATGTGCAATGTCCCATAAGCATGTGCAAATGCCGTTTAATAATCCAGACATAATCAAATATCATTTTCATGCACATTCCGCATATATATGTCCAGATTAAAACGACTGCTCTTGGCCTGAGCCAACTCAAAAGTCGGTTCTCTTCTAGCATAACCGGGCATCATCCCACCCCATTAGACATGACAACATCTCGCGTGAACATACGCATCAGGACGAGATTTCAATTAAGGAGTTTCGCTTTTAAATCCATCCGCAAATGCATCTAATTGACTTGGGGGCGTCTGAACTTCACTAAGCATCGTCCCGCATAATCATACACATCAAGGCTATCTTATGATCATAGGAGCATACCACCAGTCGAGCTCATTTCTTGTCTTCTTATTAACTAATGCAAGAGTGTCTAATGCTCATACCACATGGAATACCATACAACCATGCCACGTAATCACATTCCAATTAATCATCCGTCAAAGCAATCATGCATCCATCACATAATGTATCACACCATGATTTCATTTGAACAATTGAATGATTTATCTCTCAAAGTAACCTTTCAATAGTACTCATTACTTATAATCATTAAATGCGATAAATACTTATCTTTTTCGGATTTGGGATTGCATAAGCATATTGCCATCTTTAAAACACCAATCATTGTAAAATTCACAACATAGCAGGCATTTATCACAATCAAGATATATTATCCCTTCCAATAATAACTTACAATGGGAGCTCATCATATTTAATTATAACTGTGACATCCTCAATCTAACCACAAATTTTGGAATGGGATTACAATAGTGGCAAATCTTCAGAGTGGGATTGCTAAGGGGATCGATATGCCACAAAAACGCCGAGAAGGCCACCTTAGGGCAAGCATGAAGACCCACATGGGCCTAGGCCCAATAGGCCCTTAAACCATGAAGGATGACGCAATGGGCCCAAGCTCAAGGTGTGTAGCCCAATGGGCCTTACGTCCAAGATGGGCGGCCCAAACAAACCCATGGGCCACTCAAGCCCTTTTTTGTCACTTCAAGTCCCTCATTAATGCCTATGTGCGTGAACAGTAACAAGGGCTAATGAAATTACAATTTTGCCCTTCTACCTAATAAAACAAGAAATGGGTGCCCAATGAGAAAAGGAGAGGGAAGATGATGGCGTGCCCACCCTACCCTACCTAGCTAAGCCTACCTATCCTATTTTCTAGCCTAGGCATAATGAGTTCATTTAATGTGCATTAAATGACATTAATGGAACTTGGGGAGGAAGTAAAGTAAGTAATCTTGGCCCTCCATTCTTGTCTTTAGGAGTAAGGATGCATCTTGGCTTTCCGTTCTTGTCTTGGGTAGTAAGGATGGCCTAAAACCGCATTCAGCCACCCCTTTTATCTCTCATTCTCTCATTTGTCTCTCTCTCTCTCTCTCTCTAGCCCTTATGACCATCTCCCCATCCCTCATTTCACACCCATATCCCTCTCTTTTCCTCTTGGTTGGAGCACCCGTGAAAAACCAAACGTTACCTGCCCTTACCGTCACCATGGTTGAACCGCTGTCATGGGTTGCTAATCACCGACCAGTCATTGTCAAGCCTTGCCCGAGCCTCACCGTGAATTGTGTCGCCGGCCCTAGCTTTGCCGTGATCTATTTGGAAGCTAACTAGCCACTGTCAAGCACGTTAGCAGCCATCCAACTGTCATCACTTGCCGAGCTTGAAATCGGTAGTGAGTGGCTTTTCTACCAATGAATAGGGTTGTTATTGCATTTTGGAGTTAGTTTAGGGGTAGATTAAGGTTAAATGATGTTTTGTTGATGTGATAAGTGGGTTTTGCATGATTAAGTGATCATAGGGTTATGATAGGTTCTCATACTTCGCCGATAGGTTATCGGGATAGGTTATCATGCTTTGCCTATAGATTATTGGGATAGGTTGTCATGCTTTGCTGATAAGTTATCATAATAGGTTACCATGTGTTTCTGATAGGTTATCATCATAAGCCTTTCTAATATCCAATAACATAAGTGGAGATGCGATGAGTTATTACGGTGTGATATGTGATAAGTTTTAAGTTTTGATGAGATGTAATGATAATGTGAAATAAGTCATGGTATAGGTTGTGGCGGCATGTGATAGATTATTCTAATAACTTATACACAATTGTAATTATTTATCTTACCTTTATAAGAGTTCTATATGCTATTAGTCTTAATTTGATCGATGTCTCGTTGGTTGCTCAAGTTGAATATAGTGCATGCTTATGCACTTGTTAGAATGGTAAATAATAAATGTTAATAAGCATGTGAGGTATGTGGAAAACGTTGAAGTGTTTAAAACGTGACACAATAGCATGTGACTAATTAGCACGTACATACGGATATGTGAAAAGATAGTACGATGAAGTGTTTAAAACGTTGTTATGAGATAATATGTCATGAGATAGAAGTATGATTAATTTGACAAAAGCATAATTGGGATGTGATCACGTGGCATGACAACATGATATGGTGGTATGTAATTAGTGATGTCGTTTATTGTATGAACATTACACACTCCTCCATCAATTATTGAGAAAGATATGAAATGAGATTGAGTGATGAATGCTTGTGTGATCACTTAAAAACCCTGATGCGTTTGATTATGTGGGGTGATGGTTCCATCCTAATGTGTATAATCATAAGGGATGATGCTTGATTAAGTTCAGATGCCCCCAAGTCAATGGAATGTCATTCATCGATGCATTTCGGAACGGAGCTCCTTATTGAAATGCCATCCTGAGGCATATGCATACGCGGGATGATGCCGTTCCCGATGTGGCGGGACAATGCCCGGTTACGCTGGATGATTGTATTCTGCACACATGTGACATGAAGCGATAAACGATGATGTATTTTGCACACGTGTGACATGAAGCGATAAACGATGATGTATTCTGCACACGTGTGACATGAGATTATTGCATGGCATAGGTGTTTCTAGAATTGTTTATATGCACATATTGTTTATATTGTGTAAAATAACCATTCATATTATTTTTAAGGCAAAGTAGAGGTTGCTTTGCTATTGATTTGCCGTCAATAGATAATTTGCACATTTAGGGCATTTCTAAGATGAATAACTTCCCTACACGAGGTCTAGGGAGTTCACTCATTGAATTTATCTCACTCCTCGTTGTTTAACCATTTTCAGGCCCTAATTGTGACTAGCCAAGTTCAAGCTATAGTATTTTGAGTTTGGACACATACTAGGCGCATAGGGGATACCACCCTTTTCAAGTCGCTTTGTAGCATAGAGGAGCTAGGGTAACCCCGAAACCTTTTGGAAGTGTGAATTGCCACACATTTTGATTGAACATGAAATGGCATAATGAGTGATGTTGAAGTTTTGATATAAATAACCAGTATGTCGTAATGATGTTATGGATGCCTATATGGAAATAGAAGTGTGCTTGAAACTATCCCTATTATGTTGTGAATGGTTGGGAGATTTGTTTATGCTTCCACTTGTGTATATACACGATAATACGAGTGGGTCGACAACGCCTTCTAGGACATTGCAATTGAATGGCCAAAATAGGTAAGCAAGGGCTGCCACGTGCTCAAAGCAGGTCAAGGTGTGACAATAACTTATCACGAAAGCTTATCAAGATAGCTTACTACAGCTAGTGGTAGCCTATCATGATAACTTATCACATCTATGTATAGCTTATCACCATTACTTATCACTCAAGCTAACAACCCTTAGTCCTTAATCTAATCATAAACCTATTCCTAAGCGCAATTACAACTCTAATCAAGGGTTAGGAGGTTACTCACTTTCGAACTATGCTACGGCGAGCGGTGGCAACAACGACAATGCTAATGACCACGGCAATGACTTACGATGGTTCAACCACAACGATGGCAAGCTTGAAGGATGGATGGTAGATGGTGGATAGCAAGGGCGGCAACATGAGATCCAAGAGGGAAAATGAGAGAATTAGGTATGAGATGAGGGGCAAAATGGGGGAAATTGGGGGAAAAGGGTTCAGCTACAAAGCGAAAGGGGGAGAGAGATGGAGAAAGAGAGAGAGAGAGAGAGAGAGAGAGAGAGAGAGAGAGAGTTAAGGGCTAGGTTGGACTTTCTCTCTCTTTGTCTCTCTCTCTCTTCATGGGTGTCCACTCTTTCACAAATGCTCTCAAATTTTGTTTTATTAGGCTTAGCCTCTAAAAGGGGCAGGATGGTAATTACACTAAACCACTTTACTGTCCATGCAAGTCACTATTTATCTCAGGCCCTTTTTGTACAATTTTCATAAAATCATCCAAAATAGGCCTTAGAATGCAAAATTGTAATTTCTGCATATTTGCGCCCTTGTAGCCAAAATTTAAAGGAAATGTGGCCCATTGGGCCTCTCCAAATTCATGAGCCCCCTTTAAGCTGTCAATTTGTGGCCTCATTTGTCACACCTCGTCCATTGGATATGCAAAAACCCTTATTTACTTAGGCCATTTGAACGCGATGTCCCAAGAAGTATCACCGATCCATTCGTGTTAGGGTATACACAAATGGAAGTAGAAATACAATCACCCAACCATTCAAATACTGATAACTTAAAACACACACAATTACACATACACATTCATTCACACATTCATAACCACGTCCATACAAACAATTTCAGATAAGCTAGGCAACACACCTTCAGCATCACCTGTTAGGCCACTTCAAAAACAACACAACATTAGCTTCACCTATCAGGCCACTTCAAATATCCATTTCCAAAAAGGCGACTATATCCATTTCCGACAAGGGTCTCAGAGTAAGCATAGACCCTCTAGTATTATGAGGAAAACTTCCTTAAGGTCTACATGTACTAGGGCTCCGATTCGACGATCATGTTGGGTTTGATTTCTAAATCGGACATTGTCTTGTCGGTCACATCAAAAGTATCAAGCCAAGAGGTGGTGGAGCACTAAATCCTAAAGCCTCTCATCTACCTAGATTGTGGTCACATAGTGTTCACAATGAGCGTTGGTCGCTGGCTCTACTGATTGGGGACCCTGTACCGGACGTGCTGATAGGGGTTTTACATTCTTAGGGTGTCAAAGTATTTCAATAAAAAAAAAAGATAAAACTTAGTGAATATGTTCCCAAATCCTCGTGTAGGGAGGTTATTTACCTCGTAATTGGCCCAAACATGCAAGTTATCTATCGATGGCAGATTAATAGTAAAACCCTTACTTTGCCATATCTATTAATAGGAACAATCATCTCATTTGCTCAAGCCCATCACAACATGAGCACATATGCAATTTTTACAACAAATCACAAACTTACGAGTGGAAATAAGAACGTGCAATGTCTTATAATGATGCACAAATGCTATTTAATAATCTAGATAAAATCAAATGTCATGCTCATGCACATTTAATACTCTTCTAGCATATACAGGCATTGTCTTGTCCCATCTAGCTTGGCATTATCTCGTAATTGCATACACCTTAGGATGGCATTCCTATCAAGCCCTGACCTTCTTCGAATTTGCAACACCCCATGCTCTTCATTTTCACTTAGGTCATTTGCTTGCGACATCCCAAGAGATGTCGCCGACCCACTCATATTATCGATTATATACACAAGTGGAAGCATAAACAGTTCACCTAACCAACAAAAAACACTAATAGTTTAAGCACACTTATAAATATTCCTATATGCATCAACAACTCATTTTATTATACAAGTCATATACGAACTTGACACAAGAACTTGATCCATACTAGCTTTGCCACATCCGATTAGTCCAAAAACACAACTACGGCATGCTCCAAAAAGGGCCTTGGGCTAAACCTAGCATCTCTAGCACTACAGGAGCATCTCCAAAAAGTTATATTAACTCGCCATGGGATCCATAATCCAAGGTTCATCATTGATGATCATATCAAGGTTGAGCTCAGGATTAAACACCTCATCCGGAACATCCACACTTGTTTGACCATCGAAACTAATTCCTCCCACTGATCCTTCGACACTTGGTGGACCATCGAAACTGCAGATGGGTCTGTGGCTCTCATCCCATATCCAAAAGTAGTTAGCCACAAAATGATGAGCCAAAAGAATAAGGAGTCCCTTCTCAACCTAGATGTGGCACCCCTTGAACGGCTCCCCGATCCGTTGGGGCTTCCACAATGCACTTACCTTTTCTTTTGTCTTGATAATATATCACTCAGATACCATAGAATTATAGTAGGTCCATAACTCCTAGGGGGTTTATATCTTTTAGATTGGTCCCTCCGCAGAATATGGTGGAAGCAAAGCCATCGACTCCCATTTCACAAATTCAAACGATGCACACCAACAAAAAGTTTATAAATTAAAGCCTTAACACCTTTATTTACATAAACCTGATGGACATCTTAGTTGGTACATCAAACACGCTGTGGTTTTCTATACGGGCTATGAATAAAAAGATATCGACATCTTTTCCAACAGTCGTATACTTAAAGTCTATCGATCAATGTCGGCATCCAAAAGTTCCTTCCTTTTTTTGTCCTCCTCCTTATGGTCATATCTAACCACTCGATCCATTTGCTGGTGGCAGTGATAGTAGAGGCATCTTATCTAGTCTAAAATGTTAGTCCCCAAACGGGGTGAGTAGAACCACTTAGCAGTAAAAGATTCATTAAGCTATATCAAGTAGTACCATCAATATCTAGATTCATGCAAGATAGACAAAAACAAGTAATCCAGGAATAAGTATGCATCAAAGGATTAAGATGCATCATGTCCACCTACACAAGTCCCGATCATAAGGCCAAACTGTAATGACACGTCCCATTACATGCCATATAATTTAGTCCCTTAACCAGAGGACATGAACATTTAGTAGAACCATCAATTTTAATATTCAAAAGGGTTTCATCACCCAGAGGACCAACATTTGCAGCCTTATGGGATTCCGCACCTGACCTTGGCGTCACGAAAGCCTCTGGCATTCCGCCACTTTGGTGATTGATCGAAATTATTTCCAAAAATGTGAAAAAGTGGTGCTGGAATTTCTTTTGCTGTGATGTGTGGATCTATGTGATTGATGTGGAACTTTCTTGACGTAGTGTTTTGCACGAAATATCTTCCTCTGGATCTTGTTTACATCATGTTAAATTTTTAGAATTTATTGAGAATGTTTACTAATTTTCCAAGAATTTTTACTAAAGAGGCGCATTATGTTTTACTCGAAAATTGGTTCTATTTTCAAAAGCCAATGAATTTCTTTATGAAGTGTGATTGTGGATGTTATGTGTGTTGCATATGTGGTCATATTTGGGCATATCATATGACATCGAAAGCTGGTTGAGATCTTTGATATTGTTTTATCCAATGTCATGTTGAAAATGAGACAGATATGTGATCATAAATTGTGATAATAACAAGACCGTCGGAGGTGTGAGCGAACGATACCCCAGGACTGTCGGGATGCCCAAAGGTTTGTGTCGGATGCCTGGTTGTATTATGAATATATGCCCGGAGGTCCTCGGGAGTTTTGAGATGCTCGTTGGTATACGGTACGTAATGTCAAGGGGGAATGCCTGGTTGTATGGCGGTTCGTAATTCTGGAAGGCTTGGAGGTTTGTGCCAGGGGGATTCCTCGTGATGCTAGTTGGGATGCGAGATGCTCGAAGATTTGTGCAGGAGGCCCTTGCGATGCCAAGTTGGGTGCGAGCGACAAATTGAGGGATGCCAACTTGGTCCCTGAAAAGAAAAACTGATGAGATCCTTGTGAAAGATAAGAATTGAAATTGAATCATGTGCATGGGTGTATGCATATGGCATGATGCATGATCTACTTATGAAAGTAAATTGATGCTATTTGACATTGACAATGCGATCAAGAAGGCTTAAATGGATCTCATAGGGATGTATGCTTGATAGCATGAATGATATGAAACATGGTGATATATGAGCGATGGCATGGTGATATATATATGCACGACTGCATTGTGATATATAAGCGATGGCATGGTGATATATGCATGACTGCATGGTGATATATGCACGATGGCATAGTGATATATGCATGACTGTATGGTGATATATGCACGTCGCATGATGATGTATGCTTGATAGCATGGATGATATCATGATTGTCTTGCTTGTTGCAATGTGTAGCTTGATGGATCTTTACTGCTGAGTGGTTGTACTCACCCCTTTGGGAACTAACATTTCAAATTCAAAGATGCCTCTAGCACCTGTCACGCAGTGGTACGTTTTATGGATTACCATATGTCTTGGCCCTTTTGTTATACCGACCCTTGAAATTCATCTTGGTATGTAAATAAAGTGATTTGGCACTAAAATGTATATATATATGAAAGGTTGTAGTTGGTGTGTATTGCATCGTTTCTTTTAGTTTGTGTACGGGTTTGGGAGATGATAGGTATGCTTCCGTTATTTGAACTGTGCTGGGACCGATTAAAAAATATAAACCGCCCAGGTTGTATGGACCCGCTGGAATTGAATTGGTATCAGAGGGAAATGTTATTAGGATAAGTGATAGGTGAATAGGCTATGGCAACCCTAGCGGATTGGGGGCCGTGTCGAGGGGTGCCACATCCCCCTTTTTGGTATCAAAGCAATAGTTATAGGTGGAGTGATAAGGAGCCTCATTTGGAAATTGAGGAATATGATAACAATGCACACCATATGATATTAACTTTCAATAATGAGTGATGGGTATTCACTCGTAGATCCCTAGTAATTGTTATGTGTTGTCTTTAGGTGCCAGTAACATGTTTATGTTACTTATATAGTAGTAGTTGCTTTTAAATGGAGACAATGAGTCTCAGATCATTCCCGAGGCAAATGCTTGGAAATTGCAGGAAAGTTATGGTGCGAGCTAGAAGTGCTCATCCATTGAGGGCTGAACCCTGAGTGGAAGATATCCTGCAGGCATTGGCCAATATTGAAAATCTAATGGAAAAGCAAGCGCAGCAACAACTCGGAGTGGAACGTCGCCCTCAAGGACCGGTGGAGCAATTTCTAAAGTTGAAGCCACCTAAGTTTAGTGGAATGGGAAGTCCTAAGGATGAGTAACATTTGATTGATGGAATAGAACAGATTTTTCGGTTGTTGGACTATAGTGATGCTGAGAAGATAGTTTTGGTAGAGTACCAGCTGGAGGGATATAAACTTATATAAACTGGGATGAGTTTGTTGCTTTCAATCGAAAGCATTTCTCCAATTGTGCTAAGCATAAGAAGATCACTAAGTTTGTTTAGTTGGAACAAAAGGAGCTAACAGTCTATTAGTATGAGGCAAATTTTTTTGAACTGTCTAGGTATGCTCCCAAATTGATTGAGGATCGTGAGGAAAAAGCTAAGAGATTTCTGAAAGGGTTGAGTACTTTATGAAACAACTGGTGCCTTCGAATATGAGGGATTATAATAAGATTTATCAAAGGGCACAGTTAGTGGAACAAGAGTTGGTGAGAGAGCGATCAGAGTCTAAGAGACCATTGATCTTTAGTGATATTAGAAGGGCTAAGAGACCCTATCCTGGTCAAGGTCAGACTTGGGATGCTAAGAAAAAGAGCAATTTTGGAAATTTTGGAAGAGCTAGAGATGGCCAGAATATAGTGAAAGCACCCTATCAGCCTGACGTTTGTTGAAGATGTGATGGGCGACATGGCCTAGGACCTTGTAATGGACGGCCAAAATGCTATGGTTGTGGACAAATAGGTCACCTCAAGAAAGACTGTCCACAAGAGAGGTCGCAGTTGAGTGTTGGCTCGGTGCAACAAGGACAGCAAAATGTTGTTAGACCAAACTTACCAAGGAATTCTTAGAGGCCACTAGCATAAGGAAGGGTGTACGCGATCACCCAAGAGGAAGCGGAAGTTTCCAAAAATGTTATATTAGGTATGATTTTCATAAATGGCAAGAAGGCATATGTTTTGTTTGACACGGGTGAGTATCGCCGAGCTTAGTTATAGCCTTGGCCCTTTTGTTATACCGACTTGTGAAATCCATCTTAGTATATAAATCAAAAGTGATTTGGCCCTAAAATGTATATACATATATATGAAAGGTTGTAGTTGGTGTGTATTGCATCGTATCTTTTAGTTTGTGTACGGGTTTGAGAGATAAGTATGGTTCCATTATTTGAACTGCGTTGGGACCAATCTAAAAGATGTAAACCCCTAGGTTTTATGGACCCGCTGCAATTGAATTGGTATCAGAATGGAATGTTATTAGGATAAGTGTTAGGTGAGTAGGCTGTGGTGTGGCATTTCAAAATTCATGGCAATCTGTAGAAAGCAATAAAGTCTATGAATAGGTGATGGAAGTACCCTTAAGTTGAATTGTAGCCATTTGATCCATGATTTGCAATGCGATTTATGGCCAAGCTTTTAGTGGATAATTAATTTGATAGGAAAGAAAATTATATCATTGGCCATGTGTTTTATAAATTGAAATTTATGGATTTGTGATTACAAGTTTAATGGCCATATGAATTTATAATTTGATATTTATAAGAGAGAATTAAGGTAAATTACTAAAAGTAAAAATGGACTCAATTAAGAAAATTTTGGGCCATTTAAGTTTGGACTTTAGGCCCAAGAGTGTTGAGCCTAAAGTGGGCCAAAGGGCCAGCCCATGGAGCCCCATTGGGCCGTCGACCAAGCTGGCCCCAAGCCCAGCCGGATGAAGGTCTCTTGCATGGAAAAATGCCAAGTGTCCCTTCCTAGTAGCCAAGTGTAGCAATCCATGCATAATCAAATGATGGCTAATGATGAACGGGAAGAAATTAGAGAGTGAGGGGGGCAGATTAAGAGAGAGAAAGAGGAGAGGAAGAGAGGGAGTCATCCCAGAGAAAAAGGAGAGAGAGAGAGAGAAAGGAAAAGAGAAGAGACCATGTGTGCGAGAGAGAGGAAGGAGGGCCATCCGCCGATTGTCCGCCTAGGTCACCGCTGTTCGTTCACCACCTTGCCCGCTATTTGTCTCTGTTTTGTGCTTAAATTCGAGGCAAGTAGAGTCCTAAAACCTACCATTTGCTGGCTGTGTTGTGTCTGTAGAAGATGGTGAATTTTTGTCGTGGTAGATGTCATGAAAGTTTCAAGCTATGGGGAGAAATTCGTTGGCCTAGCATGCTGTTTTCTGGAAAAACCAGTCTGACCCTTCACGAGTTTGTGAGCTCCATACGACTTTTTAGTTGGAATCTCACTTCGATCTCTTCATAAAAGTTGTAGAGAATATCTTGAGGAATAACATACTAAAATTTGGGACAAAACGGACAAGGATTGCCTGGTGAAACGATTTTCTTTTGGAATTTGTTGAGCTGACCTTTAGTGATTTCGTGGACTGTAAAGTAGCTTTCTTGCGCAAATCTCATTTTGAGTTATTAATGAAAGTTGTATTGTACTTCTTGAGGTAAAACATATAAAGAATTTAGAGGAAATGAACAAAAATAGGTCGGTGAAATCGTTGTCTTTTGAAGAAACTGGAACTGGGAAACTGCTACTTCGACCTAGTATGATTCAGTGATTTTTATAAAATCATAAAAATAAAATTTGATCGTGTGTCCTGAATGAAAGTTGTAGATAATATTCTAAGGTATAATACACTGAAAGTTTAGAAGAAACAGACATATGTAGATCGGTGAAACGAGTTTCCCTTGAAAGAAGATAATCTGGAAAAACAACATCGAGAACAAGGGCGGATTAATCAGCCATATCTGTTAATCTAGAACGATTTGGGGTTCGATTTCTTCACGAGATATTTTTGAGGTTCAATTGGATATTTAATTTAAATTACTTCCGAAATTGTGCAAGCTGAAGTGTTAAAATTTTTAAGACTGTGATGCATGGACCGTACTGTTTTGTGTGAGATTCTTTTGGTATGGTGTTTTTCATGAGATATCTGCCTTTAGGTCTCGTCTATAATGTGTCAAGTTTTCAGAATTTATTTATACTATTAACTAATTTTCCTAGAGTTTTTAACCAAAGGAGTGTATTCTGTTTTATCCAAAAATTGATGTGTTATAAAAAATAAATGAATTTTTTCCATGTGATACAATGCTTTGAGTAGTTGATTTTGCTGCATATGTGATGATATATGTCATATTATGTGGCATCAAAAGGTTACCTTATTGGTATGTAGTAGGATGTGTCACAAGAAATCTATAGCGACCCTAACGGATTGGGGCCGTCGAGGGGTGCCACATGTGGCGGCCCTAGCGGATCGGGGGATGTGTTGAGGGGTGCCACAGCTTCAACCCATTGGGCTACCCAACGTGGACTTGGGCCACCCATTGGGTTTTTGCCCCAAAGGGACCCTTTTGGCGTTTTATTTAACTAATCATCCTCATTAAAATCCCGTCGTGAAGATCGACCATGGCTCGGTTGCCTTACTTTCAAGAGAGTGAAAATCGACCACAGATTTGGACTTATTTTAAGAAAATGAGTAGGAAATAAGGGTGCGTTTGGTAAATATTATGTCTTGGAGAAATTTTTTTAATGAGAAATGAATTTTTTCTGACTCTATTCTCAGGTATAATTTCTTAGCAAAAGAACGCATTTGGTAATTTCCCAAAAATTTTATTCCCGGGATAAAAATACGTTTGTAGGATTCTTAGATTTTTTTATTTCTTTAAAATTTTTAATTCATTTATTATATTTTTTTCCTTCTTTTTTTTTTCTTTTTGGCGATGGCTAGCAAATGGCTGGGTGAGGTCTGGTGAGCGATGGCAGGCCACAAGTGAGCTTCGGCCTCACCCAGGAGACGCAAGTTTAGCCTTGCACAGGCTCGATGGCCCAAGCTTTGCCATGGTTTGGCATCTTCGGGGTCGACAACACTTTGGCGAGGTAATTGGCCCTTGCTTGGCCGCCGCGATGCGGGAGCATCCAACGTAGCTCCATCCACCAACTCAGAACCATTGATGTTTATCCAAGCCAAGAGAGAAATTGGGCATTATGTGCTTTGATGGATCATTTTCAATGAATAATGTCAATTACTTATCGGTACTTTGTGGTATATCGATAACTATCAATGGGAGACCATTCTAAATGTCTTGAATGACCAGTTGATGAAGTTTCAGAATGATTATTTTCTGGTCAGGGGAGGAGCTCGAATTTGACGGTTCAAGAATGCGGAAGGCGAAGATTAAAGGCATTTAATTACTGTGTTAATAAGGCTTTTATTATGTTATTATGTGTCTTTATTGTTATGCAGTCCAAGAGTCGAAGGTTTCGGTTTCTAGGCTATTAAGTTCTGTTTTTAATATGTATTAAGGTTTCAGTTTCTAGGCTATTAAGGTTTGTTTTTAATATGTATTAAGGTTTTGGTTTCTAGGCTATTAAGGTCCGTTTTTAATATGTATTAACACTAAAACCCTCCTATAAAGAGGGGAAAACTATCCGATGTAAGGGACACGAATTTTTATGAATGAAAATGGTGAGGTTTCCTCTGCTTGAGTGAATTCCTTTGGAGAGTGGATAACTCATTTCGGTTTCTTTATCCTTGGCTGGTGGAATCTTTAGGCCTTGGTGGTGAACTTCGTAGATCTCGATCCTCATCCTTGGTTGGTGGCGCTGCCTTTATACCTTGGAAGGAGATTGTTTTTATACCTTGGCGCTTCCCCGTATACACTACTCCATACACTTAACCACAAAAATCCCCTCTGAAAAATCCGTTCTAGAATCACTCAACCCATCACGCATCAGTCGCTGGCATCGACCTTAGCCATGCCCAAGGCCAGCAACAAGCTAGAAGGAAGAGGAAGAAGAAGAAGCAAAGAAGAGAAGAAGAAATGAGAAGAAGAGAGAAAAAAAAAAAATTTCTAGAATATGTTCCCACGGACAAGAAGCAACTTTTTTTACTTTTTGTTTCTGTTGCAAATCTTTTTTCTGGGAATAAAAGAATATTTTTTTTTTGGTTTCGTGGTGCAAAAATTTTTCTAAACAAGTTTCTATTCTTTTTTAGTTCCCCAGAATAAAAGAATAAAAAAAATTGTTCCGAGGAACATAAACAAATTTTAACAAACAAGCTCTAATTGTCCATTTGCAAGTCATGACAAGAGGATTTTGACCCCTGAATAAGGCTTAAAATGGCAATTAGCCTTCCGATGCAGTAATTTGGAAAATTGAATGCACGAGCAAATTTAAAATAGCATGTAGACCAAATGTCATTAAGGGAACTACACCTAACTATCGCAAAAATAAATTACATTTATTTTTGTCCAACATAGCACATAAAACCACAAAATTAAGAAAAAAAAGTTCTTTACTCGAATTTTCCGAAATTTTCGTTATATAAGTCACATTGATACTAAAAGAAATGTTAGGTGGATTTTGATTTTTTCGAATTTTTTGGTCAAAGACCAAAAATTTATGATTTAGTTGACTTTACCTAAAAGAATGATTTTTAAGCCAAATCTTTGAATTTTTGAAGAATTGATTAGAGAAAAATGAAATTAAAACTAAATGGTTATCTTTTTGAGTGAAAAACTCATTCTTGACCCAAGGTGGACCAAAAATTCGACCCAAAAGTCAACTGTTTGAATTTTCATATTTTCTATAAAACGTATTGGGAATTGTTTAAAAATGACAATGCAAAAGAAAGAAATGACAAATAATACCTTTTTGTTTAAGAAATGGGCTTCATTGCGATCATCCATAATCTTGATTTTGTATTTTTTTTGACATATTGACTAAAATTCAGGTGACAACAACTGCCACTCTTTGTGATGCGTGATGGGTTGAGTGATTCAAGAACAGAGATTTTTTTCAGAGGGGATTTTTGTGGTTAAGTGTATGGAGTAGTGTATACGGGGAAGAAATGGAAAGGAATAAGAACAGATAAAAACAATCTCCTTCCAAGGTATAAAGGCAGCACCACCAACCAAGGATGAGGATCGAGATCTACGAAGTTCACCACCACGGCCTAAAGCTTCCACCAGCCAAGGATAAAGGACTTCGGGATAGGAGAAGCTCACCACCAAGGCCTAAAGATTCCACCAGCCAAGGATAAAGGGCTTCTTGGTTCACCACCAAGGAGTGATCTATGCTCCAAGGATAAAGAAACCGAAAGGAGTTATCCGCTCTCCAAAGGAATTCACTCAAGTTGAGGAAATCTCACAATTCTCATTCATAAAATTCGTCTCCCTTACATTGGATAGTTTTCCCTCTTTATAGGAGGGTTTTAGTGTTAATGCATATTAAAAACGGACCTTAATAGCCTAGAAACTGACACCTTAATACATATTAAAAACAGACCTTAATAGCCTAGAAACTGACACCTTAATACATATTAAAAACAGACCTTAATAGCCTAGAAACTGACACCTTAATACATATTAAAAACAGACCTTAATAGCCTAGAAACCGAAACCTTCGACTCTTGGGCTGCATAACAATAAAGACACATAATAACTTAATAAAAGCCTTTATTAACACGGGAATTAAATGCCTTTAATCTTCGGCCTTCTGCATTCTTGAACCTTCAAATTCGAGCTCCTCCCTTGACCAGAAAATAATCCTTCGAAACTTCATCAACTGGTCATTCAAGACATTTAGATTGGCCTCCCATTGAAAGTTATCGATATACCATGAAGTACCGATAAATAATTGACATTATTCATTGAAAATAATCCAACGAAGCACATAATGTCCAATTTCTTTCTTGGCTTGGATAAACATTGATGGTTCCGAGTTGTTGGATGGAGCTACATTGGATGCTCCCGCATCACTTTGAGTGGGTTCGAACAGGTTCCCCCTAAAGACAAATTGGGCATTATGTGCTTATCCTAGCCAAGAAGGAAATTGGGCATTATGTACTTCCATGGATCATTTTGAATGAATAATGTTAAATACTTATCGGTACTTTATCGTATATCAATAAATATAAATGGGAGGTCATTTTAGACGTCTTACATGACCAATTAATGAAGTTTCGAGAGGATTATTATATTCTTGCCCGACAACTATAACTAAGATCTATTCCTCAAATTGAATTCCCTAAGACAACAAGGGATGAGTGTTGAAGAATACATTTGAGAGTTTGATCAACTCAAAATGAGGTGTGAAGTTCCAGAAGTTCCTAAGCAAACCATCGCTCGTTTCCTTAGTGGCATGAGTCGAGAAATTGTCGATATGGTTGGACTGCAACCTTATTAGTCCTTTGAAGACATATGCAAGTTAGCCATAAAAGTCAAAAAACAATTAAAGAGCAGGAGGTTTTCCTCCAAAACCTTAAGAAAGGCGACATCCTATTTTAAGGGTGCTTCTTGAAGCAAGGACGAGAGTACATCGACAAAAGACAACGGCAACAGAAAAATTTTAGAGCTTTTATACCTTAGGAGGAGATCGTCCTATATTTTTTTTATTCCCCATACACTTAACCAGAAAAATCCCAAAAGAAAAAAAATTTCCATTTTGGAATCTTTCGCCCCATCACACATCAAAAGATTTGTATCAAAGCTCAAGGTTCAACTCATTTGAGTGATTCATTTCTTTCTAGAGAATGCTTGGTACAAGACTCTATTCAGCACGGCTTGTCATCCACAAACCGATGACCAAAGGGAGGTAACAAATCGTACTCTAACCACTCTTCTTCGTGGTATGGTGAGTAAGTCTTTGAAAGATTGGGATTAAAGCTTGCGCAATCTGAATTTGCTTACAATCGATCACCAAGTTATACTATTGGTCAATCGCCATTTGAAGTTGTGTATGGAATTAATCCTCTCACACCCATTGATTTGATTCCAATTCCATCTAATTCTCAAGTAAGCTTTGATGGCAAGAAAAGAGCTGAATCAACGAAGAAGCTCCATGAGGAGATTCGATCCATGATTGAAAATGCCAACCAATCTTACAAGATGAAACCTAATCAACATCACAAGAAGACTCAATTTCAAATGGGTGATCTTGTATGGCTTCACTTGAGGAAAGATAAATTTCCATTTCGATGAAAGAACAAGCTCATGCCTAGAGCAAATTGGTGACAATGCTTACAAGATTGACCTTGTTGGAGAATTTGAAGTTTCGGCAACCTTCGACGTGGGCGACCTTTTCCTTACTTGGAGGATGAAAATTCTAGATTTGAGGACAAATCTCAAATGACCCGGGGAGAATGATGCGGGAGCATCCAACGTAGCTCCATCGACCAACTCAAAACCATTGATACTTATTCAAGCCAAGAAAGAAATTGGGCATTATGTACTTCCATGGATTATTTTGAGTGATCTACACTCCAAGGATAAAGAAACGAAAGGAGTTATCCACTCTCCAAACGAATTCACTCAAGTCGAGGAATTCTCACCATTCTCATTCATGAAATTCGTATATCCCCTACATTGGATAGTTTCCCTATATATAAGAGGATTTTAGCCTTAGGAAATATTAAAAAATAACTTTAATGACTTAGGAACTGAAACATTCGACTCTTGAGCTACATAAAAATAAAAAAGGCTAGGAACTTAATAAAAAGCCTTTACTATCACGGGAACTAAATGCTATTTAATCTTCGGCCTTCCACATTCTCGAACCGTTAGCTTTTCGTGTTCTTGAACCTCTAGCCTTCCCAAAATTCGAGCTCCTCCCTTGACCAGAAAATAATCCTTCTAAAGCTTCTTCAATTGGTCATACAAGACATCTAAAATGGCCTCCCATTGATACCTATCGTTATACCACAAAGTAATTAACATTATTAATTCAAAATGATCCATCGAAGCACATAATGCCTAACTTCTTTATTGGCTTGGATAAACATCGATGGTTCCGAGTTGGTCCATGGAGCTACGTTGGATGCTCCCGCATCAGGTGATGAATCATCTTCCCTCATGCATGACCTAGGGTATTCTAGAATGTTCTTTTTTGTCCATTTCTAAAGAATATGACTAACATGGGAAATAAGGCATTGGAAGTGCAACCAAAACGAGGCAAGGGCATCTTTTATACATCCCTTAAATTCTAAGACGTCCAGGTTTGTGACAAAGCCACCCTTGGTGTGGTTGTTGTAGGCAAAATTTACCATCTTGGCTAGGTCTATAGCCCTACATGGGCTAAATGGCCGGCTCTTCGGCCAATCAAACAATCCTTTGACCAACCATATGCGGTCTGTGGTCAGCTCTTAGTTGGCATGTGGTTGCACGGGAGAGATTTATCCATTATCAATGGACAGCCGCATCAGATCAACATATGGTCATCCATCGTTGCTACATGATCAAGCAGAATCACCTATGACCGGAACATGATCACTCCGAATCATTCCATGATCATCCTTCAATTTGCGATGGTACGTAACCAACCCTTATGGTCAAGCATTCGTTCCATGGCTAAATGGCTTGGGTCCACTTGTGTGGTCAGTGGATTGGTTCACGGCCAATGCCTTGATCAATCTATGGCCAATCCTTTGCCTCCTTTGTAGTCGGGTTGATTGATCCATGGTCAATCCTTGAAACGATCCATGACCAATTTGGTCATTGGCACACTGAAATTATAGCCATTTGTCATGGATTGGAAATTAGGATATTACATCAGCGATGGTTGCTGGTGCTGTGGTGGCAATGAGGTTGTGGCTAAGAACCAACTGGCTTGGTCACAAATGTAGGGCAGCAGCTCGTCATCAGTAGCAACAAGGATTGATGGCCGCGAGAGACGCACAGCCACGAATCTAGTAATGGAAGGAGCACTGGCATGGGTACCTGGACAAGGCTTGCTGAGAATTCTCTCTCTTGTCACATGGATCTCTTTATGTGCTTTAGAATTATTATTTTTTGTTTCTCTCGTAACAAGTCCTGCTTTTTATATGTAGGGCAACCGAGGACCTCCCAAGGAAAGAGAGCGGATCTTCGCTCCCCTTGTAGATGCTTAATATATTCTGATCTTTATCTCTTCCTTACTTGGGCTGTTCTTTCCCTTTTTTTTAAAAAAAAAAATTGGCATGTGCAAAAATCGATTTTCTTTCCTTCTCACCCATTGCTAGAGAACCAAAATCCCAATTTGATTAGACCAATGGCTCAATTCTATATAAAGATATTGATCGTATCTTCCTCATCTTGTTTGCCAATTGCTTAAAATTCAATCAAGTATAGTCTGATTGCTCCTTGAGAAATCCATATTTCTTATTTCAAAGCTCCAATCTATATGATATTTTCCGCCACTAACAATGTTTATGGGCTTGGCCAAATTCTTTTTCACATTGCCTTAATCCAACTCACTTAATTGCACATGATCATTAATTCAAACACCTCGACTCCGATGCAAATGCAACTATAAGCTAAATAATAAATGCTCATAAACTATATGCTATGTAATTTAATTCTAAGATTAATCCCCAATATCTGTGCAACTAAGTACTAGATGATTAGTCAAAATTAGTTTTCAACGCATAGAAATTAGCTCACTCATCTTCCAATGCTCTTTTTCTTAAAAGGACCAAACTATGCAGGAAGATTAAGCGGGGGGCCTCGATGGTGGATTGCTGGGCCAGTATCCCCTAAAGAATAGTCGGCACTATGCTCCCATATGGTGAGCTAGGTCGGATCCTCTGCATAAAATAATAATATAAATTTGAAGTTAGAGTGAACAAGGAAACCTTCAAAGATTTCCATATTCAAGGACTTCATATCATTCAACATAAACAGCTATCCGGGGAGACATACCTAACTATGAAGGCACTTCTAAGGCATAGACTACTACTAAGTTTATCATGACATAATCATTAGAGATTTGTAGTTAGATCGCTCCCACTTCTCATAAGCAAATTTCTACGCATTTGAGCTTTTAGTTGTGATTTTAGTGGGAGCATCAACCCATAAGGCATAGTCCAAATCCATGACTCCAAGAATGAGACTTATTTGCTCTTTCCATTTCTTGAAATTTGTTCCACTCAATTGCTCAATAGAGGAAAGATAACTTGAACTAGCAGTAGAAAAATTAAATTCATGCACATTATTACCTTTAGGAAATCCACAAAATAAAATAAATTTATTTCATTACCACAATAAATTGAAAAGTATACAATATAGTTACAATGAAAGGTAAAATACACAAAACCTTACCCGAAGAAATCCAAGATTTGTAGCCTTCCGTTGGGCTGACTATAAACACTTTAAATGAATTCTTACATAATATACTAGCAAATTTCATAAGGCAATAATAAATCAAATTAAATCACCATTGGGCAGAATGAATTTGATTTACATATTACCAATTTAATTTACTTATTAGATTATCATTATACTCAAAATTAAATATCTTAACTTTTTGTTTGGCCAGTTATGAATTTAATTATGAGCATAAACATAAGACAGTTTTTATCATATGCTAAACCTATTCAAAACAATAAGCTTCAGTTGGGTCTATTACTACTCAAATAGTTTAGAACTGCAATAAAGAATAAAAAAAGGTACATTCAACATCACAGAGTCATACTTGACAATTTTAACACAACCCAACTGCCATTAACAATATTCGCTTTCAAATACATGTATGCCGAATAACGGAGAAGGGAACAACACAAGATTAAGTCATTCAATGGTTAGATCACAGAACAATAACCAAAGTACACAACAATATTTACCAGTTTTAGACATTTTGTTTTAAAAAATCAAAATATATCCGAACAATATGTATTATTTGCATAAGATATTCAAAAATCAATTATCATTATATATTAATTCCATCATCAACAAACAATTATGACTCGATCATTAAGGGGGACGAAAGATCATAATAAACATTATAACCATATGCATGCATTGAATAAACTAACGCTCCGAAACCACATGTTAGTTTGTTAAGATCTTTCGATCACATGAACATGATATAAAATTAATAAATATAGCGTAACTTAATCAAACGTAGCCATTTGTGACATCTCGGATCTCCGTTGACCCTCGAATTTGTGACGGTCCGTGACGAGTCGACGAAAAGATCTCCAGCCTAAGTCATTGGTACCATTTACGATCACTGTTTCGTCATCATCATTGGACCGAGATGTTACATTTGGTCATGGTCTGATCACAGAGAAAATTATAGTCTTGTCGAAAATCTTTCTTACGTTCTAGCGACACCGAAGCTCATTCCAAATAATATGTCAACAAGATATCTATTATACTAACTCTAGCCGTTCAACCCTTTAGAAGACTATATTTTCGACCCCGCTGACCCATGCACATTTTTTTCGATGGCGATAGATAACTAATACCACCCACGTATTTTTGTAACAAGAGAGGAATTTGAACTTTAACGTAATAATCATTTTTAGTGAGCCCAAGGAGGGAATTTTGGCCATGCATGAGGGACGCGTGCATGCTTGGGGAAGGGTGATGCGGGAGCATCCAATGTAGCTCCATCCAACAACTCGGAACCATCAATGTTTATCCAAGCCAATAGAGAAATTGGACATTATGTGCTTCGTTGGATTATTTTCAATGAATAATGTCAATTATTTATCGGTACTTCATGGTATATCGATAACTTTCAATGGGAGGCCATTCTAAATGTCTTGAATGACCAGTTGATGAAGTTTCAGAAGGATTATTTTCTGGTCAAGGGAGGAGCTCGAATTTGAAGGTTCAAGAATGCAGAAGGCCGAAGATTAAAGGCATTTAATTCCCGTGTTAATAAAGGCTTTTATTAAGTTATTATGTGTCTTTATTGTTATGCAGCCCAAGAGACGAAGGTTTCGGTTTCTAGGCTATTAAGGTCTGTTTTTAATATGTATTAAGGTGTCAGTTTCTAGGCTATTAAGGTCTGTTTTTAATATGCATTAACACTAAAACCCTCCTATAAAGAGGGGAAAACTATCCAATGTAAGGGAGACGAATTTTATGAATGAGAATTGTGAGATTTCCTCAATTTGAGTGAATTCTTTTGGAGAGCGGATAACTCCTTTCGGTTTCTTTATCCTTGGAGCATAGATCACTCCTTGGTGGTGAACCAAGAAGCCCTTTATCCTTGGCTGGTGGAATCTTTAGGCCTTGGTGGTGAGCTTCTCCTATCCCGAAGTCCTTTATCCTTGGCTGGTGGAAGCTTTAGGCCGTGGGGGTGAACTTCGTAGATCTCGATCCTCATCCTTGGTTGGTGGCGCTGCCTTTATACCTTGGAAGGAGATTGTTTTTATCTGTTCTTATTCCTTTCCATTTCTTCCCGTATACACTACTCCATACACTTAACCACAAAAATCCCCTCTGAAAAAATCTCTGTTCTTGAATCACTCAACCCATCACGCATCAAAATATTGGTATCAGAGCTCAAGGTTCAACTCATTTGAGTGATTCCTTTCTTTCTTTTGTTACAAATTCCTGATGGATGAACAAGTTCCTAGAGGCTTGACTTTGGAGCAAGCGCACAACGAAAGGCGAGATCATGCAATCCAAAATCTTCAACAACAAATGGAGCGAGTCCTCAATCTTCTAGAGAATCCGGCGAGAGAAGGACAACCAGCAAGGCGTCCCAATGAACGGCATCGGCGTGACGATTCTGAATCTCGTCAAAATTCTGATGTCGATTCCGAGTCCACTGGTGACAACCGAACAATTTTGCACTCTAGTGATTTTGAATCTCCAATTCGAAGACGAAGACGGAGAGGGAGGCATAAGGAGGATGAAAGAGATATTAAAGTGGAGGTCCCCGAGTTTCACGGTAATCTTAATGTCGACGACTTTGTTGATTGGCTACACAAAACCGAACGAATTTTTGAATTCAAATCCTATTCGGATGAGAAGAAATGTAAGGTTTCTATCCTAAGGTTGACCAAATATGCTTCTCTATGGTGGGAGAATCTAAAGCATCAACGAGCAAGGGAAGGAAAAGGCCGAATCAAGTCTTGGGAAAAACTCAAGAAGTTGATGAAGAAGAGGTTCTTGCCCGACAACTATAAGCAAGATCTCTTCCTCAAACTGAACTCCCTAAGACAACATGGGATGAGCGTTGAAGAATACATTCGTGAGTTTGAACAACTCAAAATGAGGAGTGAAGTTCCAGAAGTTCCCGAGCAAACCATCGCTCGTTTTCTTGGCGGCATGAATCGAGAAATTGCTGATATGGTTGAACTTCAACCGTATTGGTCCTTTGAAGACGTATGCAAGTTAGCCATAAAAGTGGAAAAACAATTGAAGAGCAAGAGGTTTTCCTCCAGAACCTCAACAAAGGCGACAACCTATTTTAAGGGTGCTTCCTCAAGCAAGGGCGAGAGTTCGTCGATAAAAGACAGAGGCAAGGGAAAGAATGCGAGCCTTCCAAAGAAGTCCAAAAGAAGTTTGAAGGTGATGCAAGGAAATGCTTTAAGTGCCATGGCTTTGGGCATTTACAAGCAAATTGTCCAAATCGGAGAGTTATGACTCTTCAAGAAATTGAGGAGATCAATTCGGCGCTTCAAGACGCTGATGATAATGAAGACCAAAATATTTCCGAATCTGATCGGGAAGAAGAAGTTGTGGAGAAAGCTGATGATGGTGAGCTGTTGATCATCCGAAGAGCATTGCATGTTGAAGTTTCTCCTAATAAAGAGCAAAGGGAGAATATATTTCACACGCGTTGCACTATTAATGGAAAGGTGTGTTCGGTGATCATCGATGGTGGGAGCTGCACCAATGTTGCTTCGACAACTCTTGTCGACAAGTTGAAGCTTCCAACAACGAAACATCCTCAACCATACAAGCTCCAATGGCTCAATCAAGGGAATGAACTCAAGGTAACCAAACGTGTTCTTATATCATTTTCGATTGGGAAGAACTATCGAGATGAGGTTGTATGTGATGTGATTCCAATGGAGGCATGCCACTTGTTATTGGGTAGACCGTGGCAATTTGATATAAATGCTATGCATGACGGTCGGAAAAACACATACTCTTTTCAGAAGGAACAAAAATGCATTACTCTTTTACCATTGAGCCCTTATTCGATACAACCTGGGGAGGGAAACACTTGTAAGGAAAATCTGTTCTTGAGTGAGACACGGGTTGAGAAAGCCATTAGCAAACAAAAGAATGTTTTTGCTTTGCTTGTGGTCGAGAAAAAGAGTGAGATAGAGCGACCCATACATCCAAAAATGCATTGCTTGTTGAAAGAATTTGCAGATGTGTTTCCGGAGGATTTGCCACTTGGATTACCTCCCATAAGAGGTATTGAGCATCAAATTGATTTCATCCCCGGTGCGTCGCTACCAAACAAGCCAGCTTATCGATGCAATCCGGAGGATACAAAGGAGTTGCAAAGACAAGTCAATGAACTTATTCTCAAAGGATACGTTCGAGAAAGCATGAGTCCCCGCTCTGTTCCGGCTCTACTTGTGCCTAAGAAGGATGGTACATATCGGATGTGTGTTGATAGCCGGGCCATCAACAATATCACCATTAAGTATAGGTACCCTATACCTAGACTTGATGATATGCTAGATGAATTATATGGTTCTTCTGTGTTTTCAAAGATAGATTTGAGGAGTGGATATCATCAAATCAGAATGCGAGAAGGTGATGAATGGAAGACAGCTTTCAAGACCAAGGGAGGCCTTTATGAGTGGTTGGTTATGCCATTCGGATTATCTAATGCTCCGAGTACCTTCATGAGACTTATGAATGAGGTTCTTCGTTCCTTTATTGGTCAATTTGTCGTTGTTTATTTCGACGATATTCTTGTTTATAGTAGGAATGAGGAGGAGCATATCTCTCATCTAACACAGGTCTTTAATGTCTTGAGAGAACGAAAACTATATGCTAAAATAGAGAAATGTGAGTTCTTCTCTCCAAGCATTGTGTTTCTTGGTTATGTGGTTTCCAAAGATGGAATCTCTGTTGATCAAGCCAAGGTAGAAGCTATGAAGACTTGGCCGGTTCCAAGTCTATTTCTGATGTAAGAAGTTTTCATGGACTTGTTTCTTTCTATCGACGATTTGTCAAAAATTTTAGTACCGTCGTGGCTCCTATAACTGAATGCATGAAGAATGGTGCTTTTGAATGGACAAAGACTGCTCAAAACGCCTTTGAGGTAATCAAGCAGAAACTTTGTGAGTCTCCTATTCTTGCACTTCCTGATTTTGATAAAGTATTTGAAGTTGAGTGTGATGCAAGCGGAGTTGGTATTGGTGCTGTTCTGGTGCAAGCACAAAAACCATTGGCATATTTCAGCGAGAAGTTATCGATTCCAAGAGGAATTATTCAACTTATGACAAATAGTTCTATGCCATTGTCCGAGCTCTTGATCATTGGAGTCATTATTTGAGGCCAAAGCAATTTGTCCTTCATTCGATCATGAGGCGCTTAAGTTTATTAGTGGCCAACGCAAGCTTAATTCGAGACATGCAAAATGGGTAGAATTTCTTCAATCCTTTTTTTTGTCTCGAAATATAAACCGGGGCACAATAATGTTGTACCAGATGCTTTATCAAGAAGATATTCTATGCTTGCGGATTCTCGGATTTCAATCAATGAAAGAACTTTATTCTGAAGATGCGGAGTTCTCATCCATCATCGACAATTGCAATCGGGGAGTTCAAGGTATATATTCTTTGCAAGATGGGTTTCTTTTTAAAGGAAATCAATTATGTGTGCCGAAGAGTTCTTTTTGCGAATTGCTGATTCGAGAAGCGCATGGTGGAGGATTGGCTGGTCATTTTAGTATTAACAAAACTCTTGAGGTTCTTCAAGAGCATTTCTATTGGCCAAAGATGAGTGGAGATGTGCATGCTATCATCTCAAGGTGTGCAACTTGTCATAGATCAAAAAGTCATTTCCATCAAGGTTTGTATACTCTACTTCCGGTACCATTGCAGCCTTGGGAAGATGTTAGCATGGATTTCATTGTGGCTCTACCAAGAACTCAAAGAGGAAAAGATGCTATCATGGTGGTCGTTGATGGGTTCTCTAAAATGGCTCATTTCGTGCCATGTCTCAAGACCAATGATGCATCTCATATTGCTGAATTATATTTCAAAGAGATTATCCGCATTCATGGAGTAGCAAAGACGATTGTGTCGGATCGTGATTCCAAGTTCTTAAGCCACTTTTGGAGAACTCTATGGAGAATGCTTGGTACAAGACTCTTATTTAGCACAGCTTGTCATCCCCAAACCGATGGCCAAACGGAGGTAACAAATCGTACTCTAACCACTCTTCTTCGTGGTATGGTGAGTAAATCATTGAAAGATTGGGATTTAAAGCTTGCGCATGCTGAATTTGCTTACAATCGATCGCCAAGTTATACTACTGGTTGATCGCCATTTGAAGTTGTGTATGGAATTAATCCTCTCACACCCATTGATTTAATTCCAATTCCGTCTAACTCTCAAGTGAGCTTTGATGGCAAGAAAAGAGCTAAGTCAATGAAGAAGCTCCATGAGCAAATTTGATCCAACATTGAAAAGGCCAACGAATCTTACAAGAAGAAAGCTAATCAACATCGCAAGAAGGCTCAATTTCAACCGGGCGACCTTGTATGGCTTCACTTGAGGAAGGAGAGATTTCCATTTCGTCGAAAGAACAAGCTCATGCCCAAAGCTGATGGTCCCTTTAAATTTTTGGAGCGAATTGGTGACAATGCTTACAAGATTGACCTTCCGGGAGAGTTTGGAGTTTCAACAACATTCAACGTGGGAGACCTTTCTCCTTACTTGGAGGATGAAAACCTTCTAGATTTGAGGACAAATCTCAAACAACCCGGGAGGATGATGCAGGAGCATCCAATGTAGCTCCATCCAACAACTCGGAACCATCAATGTTTATCCAAGCCAAGAGAGAAATTGGACATTATGTGCTTCGTTGGATTATTTTCAATGAATAATGTCAATTATTTATCGGTACTTCATGGTATATCGATAACTTTCAATGGGAGGCCATTCTAAATGTCTTAAATGACCAGTTGATGAAGTTTCAGAAGGATTATTTTCTGGTCAAGGGAGGAGCTCGAATTTGAAGGTTCAAGAATGCAGAAGGCTGATGATTAAAGGCATTTAATTCCCGTGTTAATAAAGGCTTTTATTAAGTTATTATGTGTCTTTATTGTTATGCAGCCCAAGAGTCGAAGGTTTCGGTTTCTAGGCTATTAAGGTCTGTTTTTAATATGTATTAAGGTGTCAGTTTCTAGGCTATTAAGGTATGTTTTTAATATGTATTAAGGTGTCGGTTTCTAGGCTATTAAGGTATGTTTTTAATATGTATTAAGGTGTCGGTTTCTAGGCTATTAAGGTCCGTTTTTAATATGCATTAACACTAAAACCCTCCTATAAAGAGGGGAAAACTATCCAATGTAAGGGAGACGAATTTTATGAATGAGAATTGTGAGATTTCCTCAACTTGAGTGAATTCCTTTGGAGAGCGGATAACTCCTTTCGGTTTCTTTATCCTTGGAGCATAGATCACTCCTTGGTGGTGAACCAAGAAGCCCTTTATCCTTGGCTGGTGGAATCTTTAGGCCTTGGTGGTGAGCTTCTCCTATCCGAAGTCCTTTATCCTTGGCTGGTGGAAGCTTTAGGCCGTGGTGGTGAACCGTAGATCTCGATCCTCATCCTTGGTTGGTGGCACTGCCTTTATACCTTGGAAGGAGATTGTTTTTATCTGTTCTTATTCCTTTCCATTTCTTCCCCGTATACACTACTCCATACACTTAACCACAAAAATCCCATTTGGTGGATGCTATCATCTCAAAATCTCTGTTCTTGAATAACTCAACCCATCACGCATCAAAGGGCGACCATCGACGTCCAAGCCGCCCAATTTTTCCCCATTTGGTGGATGCTTGAGTCAACTATGAGGGGGAATGTTGACTGAAGCAGGACCAGCAACGGCCACGTTGCTTCGGAGTAGGCAGCCACCAAGTCCAAGGCTGCCAGCTGTACTTCGACCAAGCAGCCACCAAAAACTTGGATTATTGACTCATAGAGTCAACAGTCGGTGGAAGCAACACAGAAACCCCAGCCCTCATCCTTCGAACAGTTCCTTCCTCGAGCAACTTAACATTTTCTGATGCGTGATGGGTTGAGTGATTCAAGAACAGAGATTTTTTTGAGGGGATTTTAGTGGTTAAGTGTATGGAGAAGTGTATACGGGGAAGAAATGGAAAGGAATAAGAACAGATAAAAACAATCTCCTTCCAAGGTATAAAGGCAGCGCCACCAACCAAGGATGAGGATCGAGATCTACGAAGTTCACCACCGAGGCCTAAAGCTTCCACCAGCCAAGGATAAAGGACTTCGGGATAGGAGAAGCTCACCACCGAGGCCTAAAGATTCCACCAGCCAAGGATAAAGGGCTTCTTGGTTCACCACCAAGGAGTGATCTACGCTCCAAGGATAAAGAAACCGAAAGGAGTTATCCACTCTCAAAAGGAATTCACTCAAGCAGAGGAAATCTCACAATTCTCATTCATAAAATTCGTATCCCTTACATTGGATAGTTTCCCCTCTTTATAGGAGGGTTTTAGTGTTAATACATATTAAAAACGGACTTTAATAGCCTAGAAACTGACACCTTAATACATATTAAAAACAGACCTTAATAGCCTAGAAACCGACACCTTAATACATATTAAAAACAGACCTTAGTAGCCTAGAAACCGAAACCGTCGACTCTTGGACTGCATAACAATAAAGACACATAATAACATAATAAAAACCTTATTAACACAGGAATTAAAAGCCTTTAATCTTCGGCCTTCCGCATTCTTGAACCTTCAAATTCGAGCTCCTCCCTTGACCAGAAAATAATCCTTCTGAAACTTCATAAACTGGTCATTCAAGACATTTAGAATGGCCTCCCATTGATAGTTATCGATATACCATGAAGTACCGATAAATAATTGACATTATTCATTGAAAATGATCCATCGAAGCATATAATGTCCAATTTCTCTCTTGGCTTGGATAAACATTGATGGTTCCGAGTTGGTGGATGGAGCTATGTTGGATGCTCCCGCATCATCCTCCCCGCTTGTTTGAGATTTGTCCTCAAATCTAGAAGGTTTTCATCCTCCAAGTAAGGAGAAAGGTCTCCCACGTTGAATGTTGCTGAAACTCCAAACTCTCCCGGAAGGTCAATCTTGTAAGCATTGTCACCAATTCGCTCCAAAACTTTAAACGGACCATCAACTCTGGGCATGAGCTTGTTCTTTCGACGAAATGGAAATCTCTCCTTTCTCAAGTGAAGCCATACAAGGTCGCCTGGTTGAAATTGAGCCTTCTTGCGATGTTGATTGGCTTTCTTCTTGTAAGATTCGTTGGCCTTTTCAATGTTGGATCGAATCTGCTCATGGAGCTTCTTCATTGACTCAGCCCTTTTCTTGCCATCAAAGCTCACTTGAGAGTTAGATGGAATTGGAATTAAATCAATGGGTGTGAGAGGATTAATTCCATACACAACTTCAAATGGCGATCGACCAGTAGTAGAAAAGCAAATTCAGCATGCGCAAGCTTTAAATCCCAATCTTTCAACGATTTACTCACCATACCACGAAGAAGAGTGGTTAGAGTACGATTTGTTACCTCCGTTTGGCCATCAGTTTGGGGATGACAAGCCGTGCTAAATAAGAGTCTTGTACCAAGCATTCTCCATAGAGTCCTCCAAAAGTGGCTTAAGAACTTGGAATCACGATCCGACACAATGGTCTTTGGTACTCCATGAATGCGGATAATCTCTTTGAAATATAATTCAGCAATATGAGATGCATCATTGGTCTTGTGACATGGCACGAAATGAGCCATTTTAGAGAATCGATCAACGACCACCATGATAGCATCTTTTCCTCTTTGAGTTCTTGGTAGAGCCACGATGAAATCCATGCTAACATCTTCCCAAGGCTGCAATGGTACCGGAAGTGGAGTATACAAACCTTGATGGAAATGACTTTTTGATCTATGACAAGTTGCACACCTCGAGATGATAGCATGCACATCTCCACTCATCTTTGGCCAATAGAAATGCTCTTGAAGAACCTCAAGAGTTTTGTTAATACCAAAATGACCAGCCAATCCTCCACCATGCGCTTCTCGAATCAGCAATTCGCGAAAAGAACTCTTCGGCACGCATAATTGATTTCCTTTAAAAAGAAACCCATCTTGCAAAGAATATATACCTTGAACTCCTCGCTTGCAATTGTTGATGATGGATGAGAACTCCGCATCTTCAGAATAAAGTGCTTTCATTGATTGAAATCCGAGAATCCTTGAGTCTAGAACCGCAAGCATAGAATATCTTCTTGATAAAGCATCTGCTACAACATTAGTGTGCCCGGGTTTATATTTCGAGACAAAAGAAAAGGATTGAAGAAACTCTACCCATTTTGCATGTCTCGAATTAAGCTTGCATTGGCCACTAATAAACTTAAGTGCCTCATGATCAGAATGAAGGACAAATTGCTTTGGCCTCAAATAATGACTCCAATTATCAAGAGCTCGGACAATGGCATAGAACTCTTTGTCATAAGTTGAATAATTCCTCTTGGAATCAGATAACTTCTCGCTGAAATATGCCAACGGTTTTTGTGCTTGCACCAGAACAGCACCAATACCAACTCCGCTTGCATCACACTCAACTTCAAATACTTTATCAAAATCAGGAAGTGCAAGAATAGGAGACTCACAAAGTTTCTGCTTGATTACCTCAAAGGCGTTTTGAGCAGTCTTTGTCCATTCAAAAGCACCATTCTTCATGCATTCAGTTATAGGAGCCATGACGGTACTAAAATTTTTGACAAACCTTCGATAAAAAGAAACAAGTCCATGAAAACTTCTTACATCAGAAATAGACTTGAACGGGCCAAGTCTTCATAGCTTCTACCTTGGCTTGATCAACAGAGATTCCATCTTTGGAAACCACATAACCAAGAAACACAATGCTTGGAGAGAAGAACTCACATTTCTCCATTTTAGCATATAGTTTTCGTTCTCTCAAGACATTAAAGACCTGTGTTAGATGAGAGATATGCTCCTCCTCATTCCTACTATAAACAAGAATATCGTCGAAATAAACAACGACAAATTGACCAATAAAGGAACGAAGAACCTCGTTCATAAGTCTCATGAAGGTACTCGGAGCATTAGATAATCCGAATGGCATAACCAACCACTCATAAAGGCCTCCCTTGGTCTTGAAAGCTGTCTTCCATTCATCACCTTCTCGCATTCTGATTTGATGATAACCACTCCGCAAATCTATCTTTGAAAATACAGAAGAACCATATAATTCATCTAGCATATCATCAAGTCTAGGTATAGGGTACCTATACTTAATGGTGATATTGTTGATGGCCCGGCTATCAACACACATCCGATATGTACCATCCTTCTTAGGCACAAGTAGAGCCGGCACAGAGCAGGGACTCATGCTTTCTCGAACGTATCCTTTGAGAATAAGTTCATTGACTTGTCTTTGCAACTCCTTTGTATCCTCCGGATTGCATCGATAAGCTGGCTTGTTTGGTAGCGGAGCACCGGGGATCAAATCAATTTGATGCTCAATACCTCTTATGGGAGGTAATCCAAGTGGCAAATCCTCCGGAAACACATCTGCAAATTCTTTCAACAAGCAATGCATTTTTGGATGTATAGGTCGCTCCATCTCACTCTTTTTCTCTACCACAAGCAAAGCAAAAACATTCTTTTGTTTGCTAATGGCTCTCTCAACCCGTGTCTCACTCAAGAACAGATTTTCCTTACAAGTGTTTCCCTCCCCAGGTTGATTATTATGTATCGAATAAGGACTCAATGGTAAAAGAGTGATGCATTTTTGTTCCTTCTGAAAGGAGTATGTGTTTTTCCGACCATCATGCATAGCATTTATATCAAATTGCCACGGTCTACCCAATAACAAGTGGCATGCCTCCATAGGAATCACATCACATACAACCTCATCTCGATAGTTCTTCCCAATCGAAAATGATATAAGAACACGTTTGGTTACCTTGAGTTCATTCCCTTGATTGAACCATTGGAGCTTGTATGGTTGAGGATGTTTCGTTGTTGGAAGCTTCAATTTGTCGACAAGAGTTGTCGAAGCAACATTGGTGCAGCTCCCACCATCAATGATCACCGAACACACCTTTCCATTAATAGTGCAACGCGTGTGAAATATATTCTCCCTTTGCTCATTATTAGGAGAAACTTCATCATGCAATGCTCTTCGGATGATCAACAGCTCACCATCATCAGCTTTCTCCACAACTTCTTCTTCACGGTCAGATTCGGAAATATCTTGGTCTTCATTGTCATCAGCCTCTTGAAGCGCCGAATTGATCTCCTCAATTTCTTGAAGAGTCATAACTCTCCGATTTGGACAATTTGCTTGTAAATGCCCAAAGCCATGGCACTTAAAGCATTTCCTTGCATCACCTTCAAACTTCTTTTGGACTTCTTTGGAAGGCTCTGCATTCTTTCCCTTGCCTCTGTCTTTTGTCGACGAACTCTCGCCCTTGCTTGAGGAAGCACCCTTAAAATAGGATGTCGCCTTTGTTGAGGTTCTGGAGGAAAACCTCTTGCTCTTCAATTGTTTTTCCACTTTTATGGCTAACTTGCATACGTCTTCAAAGGACCAATACGATTGAAGTTCAACCATATCAGCAATTTCTCGATTCATGCCGCCAAGAAAACGAGCGATGGTTTGCTCGGGAACTTCTGGAACTTCACTCCTCATTTTGAGTTGTTCAAACTCACGAATGTATTCTTCAACGCTCATCCCATGTTGTCTTAGGGAGTTCAGTTTGAGGAAGAGATCTTGCTTATAGTTGTCGGGCAAGAACCTCTTCTTCATCAACCTCTTGAGTTTTTCCCAAGACTTGATTCGGCCTTTTCCTTCCCTTGCTCGTTGATGCTTTAGATTCTCCCACCATAGAGAAGCATATTTGGTCAACCTTAGGATAGCAACCTTACATTTCTTCTCATCCGAATAGGATTTGAATTCAAAAATTCGTTCGGTTTTGTGTAGCCAATCTACAAAGTCATCAGGATTAAGATTACCGTCAAACTCGGGGACCTCCACTTTAATGTCTCTTTCATCCTCCTTATGCCTCCCTCTCCGTCTTCGTCTTCGAATAGGAGATTCAGAATCACTAGAGTGCAGAATCGTTCGGTTGTCTCCAGTGGACTCGGAATCGACATCAGAATTTTGACGAGATTCAAGATCGTCACACCGATGCCGTTCATTGGGACGCCTTGCTGGTTGTCCTTGTCTCACCGGATTCTCTAGGAGATTGAGGACTCGCTCCATTTGTTGTTGAAGATTTTGGATTGCACGATCTCGCCTTTCGTTGTGCGCTTGCTCCAAGGTCAAGCCTCTAGGAACTTGTTCATCCATAAGGAATTTGTTACAAAAGAAAGAAAGGAATCACTCAAATGAGTTGAACCTTGAGCTCGATACCAATATTTTGATGCGTGATGGGTTGAGTGATTCAAGAACAGAGATTTTTTGAGGGGATTTTAGTGGTTAAGTGTATGGAGAAGTGTATACGGGGAAGAAATGGAAAGGAATAAGAACAGATAAAAACAATCTCCTTCCAAGGTATAAAGGCAGCGCCACCAACCAAGGATGAGGATCGAGATCTACGAAGTTCACCACCGAGGCCTAAAGCTTCCACCAGCCAAGGATAAAGGACTTCGGGATAGGAGAAGCTCACCACCGAGGCCTAAAGATTCCACCAGCCAAGGATAAAGGGCTTCTTGGTTCACCACCAATGAGTGATCTACGCTCCAAGGATAAAGAAACCGAAAGGAGTTATCCACTCTCAAAAGGAATTCACTCAAGCAGAGGAAATCTCACAATTCTCATTCATAAAATTCGTATCCCTTACATTGGATAGTTTCCCCTCTTTATAGGAGGGTTTTAGTGTTAATACATATTAAAAACGGACTTTAATAGCCTAGAAACTGACACCTTAATACATATTAAAAACAGACCTTAATAGCCTAGAAACTGACACCTTAATACATATTAAAAACAGACCTTAGTAGCCTAGAAACCGAAACCGTCGACTCTTGGACTGCATAACAATAAAGACACATAATAACATAATAAAAACCTTATTAACACAGGAATTAAAAGCCTTTAATCTTCGGCCTTCCGCATTCTTGAACCTTCAAATTCGAGCTCCTCCCTTGACCAGAAAATAATCCTTCTGAAACTTCATAAACTGGTCATTCAAGACATTTAGAATGGCCTCCCATTGATAGTTATCGATATACCATGAAGTACCGATAAATAATTGACATTATTCATTGAAAATGATCCATCGAAGCATATAATGTCCAATTTCTCTCTTGGCTTGGATAAACATTGATGGTTCCGAGTTGGTGGATGGAGCTATGTTGGATGCTCCCGCATCATTTTCTCTCTCCCGCTCCACCTCTGCTCACCGCTACACCGTGCGGCTGCTTCACCCGTGCTGTAGCAGTCACACCCTCCGCACCACATCACCGCACAAGCCGCATCTCACCGCACGCCATTGACGCCACTCACACTTTATGTTGCCGAGCCGTGTCCATGACCGCGAGCTTCCCGATTTCTTGTTGTCGACACCATCGACTTAAGGGAAGTTCATGCGTGAGCATCCAACGTAGCTCCATTCACCAACTCAGAACCATCGATCCTTATCCAAGCCAATTAAGAAATTGCACATTATGTGCTTCGATGGATCATTTTGAATGAATAATGTTAATTACTTATCGTTACTTCGTGGTATATCGATAACTATCAATGGGAGGCCATTTTAGATGTCTTAAATGACTAATTGATGAAGTTTCAAAATGATTATTCTCTAGTCAAGGGAGGAGTACGAATTTCAGAAAGGCTATAAAGCTTCACGAATGCAATTCAAGAATATGGAAAGACAAAGGTTCAAGAATATGGTTCAAGAATACGTAAAGCTAAAGATTCAAGAATGCGGAAACCTGAAGATTGAACCCATTTAGTTCCTGTGTTAATAAAGGTTTTTCTTCAGTTACTAGGTGTCTTTGTTTCTATGTAGCTCAAGAGTTGAAGGTTTAAGTTCCTAGGTCTTTAAAGTTTCTTTTTAATATTTCCTAAGGCTAAAATCCTCCTATAAATAGGGGAAAACTATCCAATGTATGGGAGATACGAATTTTATGAATGAAGATGTTGAGATTTCTTCTGCTTGAGTGAACTCATTTGGAGAGTGGATAACTTCTATTGGTTTCTTTATCCTTGGAGCATAGATCACTCCGTGGGGGTGAGCCAAGAACCCCTTCATCCTTGGCTGGTGGAATCCTTAGGACTTGATGGTGAGCTTCTCCTATCCCGAAGTCCTTTATCCTTAGCTGGTAGAAGCTTTTAATCTTGATGGTGAACTTCGTAGATCTCAATGATGATCATCTGTTTGTGGCGTGGCCTTTATACCTTGGGAGCAAATCATTCTATCTTTTCTTATTCCTTTTCGTTTCTTCCCCGTATACACTACTCCATACACTTAACCACAAACATCCCCTTTAAAAAAATTTCTGTTCTAGAATCACTCACCCCATCACGCATCAGAAGTGAAAGTCTATTAAGCCTATGTAATTTAATACCGTTGTTGTTTGAAGTAGTGCAGCTAGATTGAAAAGATTTGAGTTTTGGATGTTGGATGCAAAATTCTAGGTTGATTGAAGTAAATCGGGATTAGAAATTCGAGGAATCCTTATGGGTAGTTCAATTATGAACTTCAGTTGTGCATTATATCTTGCGGTGATGAAAGCTTATGAATTTTGTTTGAAAACCGTGTTGGAAATCTTTCAATTTGTGTCAAAATTTATATATACTTTGATATAGTTTTCAAATGTTTAAAGGAATATATTATAATTTCAATTTTCAAACCTTTTATAGAAAGTATTTTAAACTATTCAAGTTTGGATCGAAATATGAATTTACCAACCTGTCGATTTCCAAACATACTTGTGAAATGGACTTTCAGGAGAAAATCTAAGGGATTCTCCATATTGATGATTTGAAAATACTTTGGTTTTGAAATGATTTAAATTGCAATACCAAGGCTGAGATGTTATCACCTGTCGTTGGATCCTTGGGTCAATGATACCCCGTGAGTTGGGATGCCTAAAAGTTAGACATGACACACCCTGGATGCCTAGGGATCGATGAGCTCTAGAGGTTCCTCGGGAGTGTTTGGATGCCACGATGTAAGACGATACATATTCCAGAGGGTAGGGGACACTAGTAACATAGTGAGCCCTAGAGATTTCTCGTGACTCTCGGTGACGTTCGAGATGCTTGGAGGTGAGACATGACATGCTCTGGTTGCCCAGTGGACCGAAGTATGGAATAGGAGGCCTCAACTATCCGCACCTACTAATACATTCTACAGAATCCCAATTGATTTATAGTGCGAGCGGTCGAAATATCAAGACCCTAAGGTGAGAGGATTGGCGTTCGTACGAGTGAGAGTGATTATGATGTTCGATACCGGTCTTCCCACCGGCCCCGTACCCCAAGAGTATGTTGCCGTATCCGGCCATCGGTATGGATTGAGTGGCTGGGTGTGACCGCGAGATGGGGTCAGCAAAGGAAGAAATTTTTGGACGCCGACACTATATGATGGACTTTATATATGTAATTATTGGAAATGTCGAGTATCTTTTGAAGTATAGCCGAATATAGAAAACTACGGCATTTTGCTATACCAACTAACGATGTCTATCTAGTTTTAGATGGTGTGCATCGTTTTTTGAATATAGGGAAGGGAGTAGTTGGATACGCTTCCGCCATACTTTTGCTCATGGACTAATGAAAAGGATATAGACCCCCAGAACTCATGGACTTATTGAAATCCTATGGTATCAGAGTAATAGACTTTCAGGTTCAAAGAATGGTGGTGATGTGTGGCGACCCTAACGGATCAAGGACCATCGGGGGGTGCCACAGCCTGAGTGCTATTAGAGCTTGATTTGGAGTGATAAGAGGTATTAGTTGGGAAAAATGAGGATATAATGATGCACACTATAGGACACTAACCAATGGTAGTTAACTAACTAGAAATGATTGTGAGTTACCTTTGCGTGCAAGTAGCAAGTGTTACATATGTAACTTTAGGAACACTTTTATTTTATCACTTGACCCGTGACGTTGACTCACTAATTGTTCATGAGGCAAATGCTTGGAAAATTGTGAGGAAATCATGCTACGAACTAGGAATTCTCGCCCATTAAGAGATGAACCCTGGATATTAGATATCCTACGGGCATTGTGGCCAATATAGGAAATTTGATGGAAAGACAAGGTCGGCAACAACTCGGAGCAAAACGTCGCACTCAAGGACTGGTGGAACAATTCCCGAAGTTGAAACCACCTAAGTTTCTTTGGAATGGGAAGTCCTAAGGAGGTGGAACAATGGATAGATGGAATAGAACAGATTTTGTAGTTGTTGAAATGTAATGATGCTGAGAAGATAATTTTGGCAGAGTACCAATTGGAAGAAAATGCAAAATTCTAGTGGAGAACTTCAAGCGACACAAACTGGAAACAAAGGCAAATCGACGGTAGACCAATATGAAGCAAAACTTTTTGAATTGTCTAAGAATACTCCGAGGTTGATTGATGATCGAGAGGAAAAGGCTAATAGATTCCTGAAGGAGCTAAGAATTGATATCTGGAAACAACTAACCTCTACGAATATAAGAGAGTATCCGAGATTTATGAAAGGGCACTGCTGGTAGAGCAGGAATTAATAACAGAGCAATTAGAGTCTAGGAGGGAATCAAAATTTAGTAATATTCGACGAGGTAAAAGACCCTACCCGATTGAGGCCAGCCCTAGGAATCTAAGAAAAATAGTAACTTTGTGAATTAAAAGCCAAGAGTGGCCCGACTTTAAGGAAATTTCCTACCAGGGTAATATTTGCTAGAGGTGTGATGGACAACATGGGCCAGGACTTTGTAATAGCCAACGAGAGATGTTTTGGTTGTGGACAAATAGGACACTATAGGAGAGATTCTCCACAAGAGAGGTTGCAGTTGAATGTCAACTCGGTGCGACAAGTGTAGCAATGTGCAATTGGACCACATTTGTGGCATCCTAAAATTTCATAACCATCCTGAGTATTTGTGATTATGTAATTATAAGCAGGGATTAAAGTGGAATATTAGGAGCAAATGTGGGCGGGATACTTAAGGCCCAAAGCACCCAAGACAACCCACATTTCCTCTTCATTCGGTCGACCAAGGCCTGGTTGAATGAGGCCACCTCCATGCAAGAAATCAACAGGTGGCAAGAGGGACTACATGAGGTGTCGCCGCCCTTGCTTCCACCAGAGATTTCCCATGCAAATCTCATGATTACTAGCTAATTAAGAAAATAAAAGAAACAGAAAGGGGCAAAATGAACGAGGAAGCAACTAAGGGAGAGAGTGATCGAGAGAAAAGGGAGAGTGACCAAGAGAAAGACAGAGTTTGTGAGGGTGCATCGGCGAGGGAAATAAGGAGACCAGCCCCGCCGTGAGCACGCCTATTGCCACCATCGACGCTGCCTTGCTTCGTCGTCGTTTGAGCCACACTCGAAGTCTGCAAGTTGCCGTTTTGTTGTGCTATGGTTGTCTGGTGAAGTGTTATAGATTTGGAGATGCTTAAATAATGATGCTGGATGTTGGGATTTCGAAAGGATAGAAGTAGTTCTTTAGGACTAACAAACTGTTTCATGGAAAAACAGCTTGACCTTTGGCGACTCTGTGAATTTTATGCAATTATCTAGTTGAAATCTCACTGCATGTCCTTGATGAAAGTTGTAGATGGCATCTTGGGGAGTAACAAAATAAAATTTAAGAAGAAACCGACAAGTATTGGTTGGTGAAACGATTTTTCTTTGAAACTGTTAAACCTGGAAACGGTTACAGAGGGTTAGGGAGAGTTATAGTGATTATAGCTCTTGATCTATAATGAATCCGACTTAGAGTTCTGCACGAAACTTTTACCTTTAGGTTTTATCTATAACATATAAAAATTTCGGAATTTTCTGAGTTCATCTAGGGGTTATCCCGAAATTGTTATTTAAACTGTGTAATAGTAATGTTTGAAGTTTTATGGCTGTGATGCATGGACCAATGGAGTGCATTCTGTTTTGTTCGAAAACTATTTTATTTCAAGACCAATTGATTTGCTCTATGAGCCTTGGGTTGGTATTTATACAATGGATGCGGTGACATTTAGCACATCATATGACATCAAAAATTGATGAGGCTTTATAAACTCATTGAAATTTTTGACATTATTGCATCAAATGTTATTTTCAAAGTGAGACATATATTTATATATCATCATCTTGATGATACCGTCGGACAGTTGAGTCGACGATGACCCGGGAGTGTGGGCATGCATATAAGGTGTGTGCCGAAGGTCCTCGGGAGTTTCGAGATGTCCGGTTGTAAGTATTGTATGTAAATCCGGATGGAAGGGGCAACCATTTTCATGGCAAGCCCTGGTTGTGCCTCGTGATGCCAGGTGGGGTGTGAGATGCCCAGAGGTGTGTGCTAGAGGTCTCGCGAGGCCAAGATTAGATGCGAAAGCCAAGAGGCATGCAAACACTAGTCCCGGGGGAAAAATGAGATTCTTTTGAATATCAAAATGAGAAATAAATCATGTGCATGTGTGTGTGCATATGGCATGGTACATAAGTTGTCTATGAATTTTGAGTTGGTTTTATTTGGCATTGAAATTGTGGTTATTAAGGCATGGGATGAACCTTATGGATTTATATGCATGGTTGCATAGACGATTTGTGCATTTCACATGAAATCTTGGTCGTCTTGCTTGTTGCATTGTGTAGTTTGATGGATCTTTTACTACTAAGTGGTTGTACTCACCCCTTTTAGGGACTAACATTTCAAACTAGGAGACATGCCTCTGCCACCAGTTACCCCCGGTACAATCTATGGTATACTGACCGATGTCGAGTGTGAGTGTATAGAGCATCATAACCCCGAGTTGCAGGGGTTAGTTTTTGTTCATGTGCGGGTTCTTGTCTTGTATGACGTTGGTTCGCTCGTTTGCCCAGTCATTCAAGAGTTTCTGTTTGTGCATATCCGCCGTGGTGGGATGATGCTTGGGATATTGCCGCTGCCGCCAGCTAATGGACTGGGCTAGGTGTTACTGAGCGTGATGGGTAGTAGATGAAGCTTTTTGGAATGCCGACACTTATTGATAGACTCATGTATAGGATTTTTGAGAAAGAAAGAAAAGCGAGGTTGGGAGATTTTGATTATGCTTAGAAAAGCATAGAAAAGCCTTGGCCTTTTCCTGTACGGACTCATGATGTCCATCAATTTATGTAAATAAAAGTGTTCATCTCTAAATTATATAAAATGTTTAGTTGGTGTGCATTGCATTATCTTGTTGAGCATGGGGTAGGGAGATTTTGATTATGCTTCCGCTATATGAACTGCACTGGGATTGATCTAAATGATATAAACCCCCAAGACTGATGGACCCATTATAATTCTATGGTATCAGAGTGAAATATTATCAGGTCAAGTGAAAGGTACGCGAACTTTGGTAACCCTAATGGATTAGGGGTCGTTCGTGGGGTGCCACAACATCCACCACCAAGGAATCCACAGAGGCCACCAGCACAAGAACGGCATAAGAGGAAGTGGAAGCTTCCAAAAATGTTATCTTAGGTACGATTTATATAAATGGTAAAAAGGCATATGCGTTGTTTGATACGGGTGCTACGCATTATTTTGTGTCTAAAAGGTATAGACAGTTGAGTAAGATAGAATCTACATCTTTTGAGATGCCTCTTTGTATTTCTACACCGCTAAAAAATATGGTATTGTCTACATTAATATGTGAAAAGTTCCAAGTAACCATAGGAGGACAACACATGGAAATACATCTAATTGTCATGGCTATGTCAGACTTTGATTTCATCATAAGCAAGAGGCTAAGATGGATTGATATAGAAAAGTGATCCAATTTGTTTCACCTAACCAGTCTAGTTTTGAATTTTTCAAAGGTCAGACAAACCTCTCTATAGCTCTTATTTCGATAAAGGAATATACGAAGGAAGAGGCTAAGCTCAATGAAATTCTAGTGTTTAGGGAATTTCAGGATGTTTTTCCTAAGGAACTACTTGGGTTACCACCAAAACGAGAAATTGAGTTCGAGATCGAACCAAAGCTTGGAACAGGATCGATATCGAAAGCCCTGTATAGGATGGCCTTGATGGAACTAAAGGAATTAAAGGTGCAACTACAAGAGTTGCTTGATAAAGAATTTATTAGGCCAAGATCTTCTCCTTGAGGTGCACCGATCTTGTTTGTGAAACAAAAGGATTGGTCGATGCTTTTATGTATTGGCTATATAGCAACTGAATGAAATGACCATTAAGAATAACATTACCTAGAATTGATGACCTATTCGACCAATTGCAAGGAAGTTCTGTCTTTTCTAAGATTGACTTGAGTTCAGGATATCGGTTAAGGATTAAGAACGAACACATTCCTAAGACCACATGTGGGACTCGTTATGGACATTACGAGTTCCTAGTTATGCCATTTGGACTAACGAATCCCCCAGCCGCATTCATGGATATGATGAATAGGATATTTAAGCCCTTTTTGGATCCATTTGTGATTGTCATCATTGATGATATCCTGATATATTCTAGAGGACCTGAAGAGCATGAGCGACACCTTAAGATAGTGTTGCAAACCTTTAAAGACCATAAATTGTATGCCAAATTCAGTAAGTGTGAATTTTGGCTACACTGGATAATATTTTTAGGACACTTGGTGTCAGGAGAAGGAATTAGAGTAGACCCAACGAAAGATTTTTTGAACTGGCAAGCTATTTTTAAGACCCACAATGCCAATTAAGATATGGAGTTTCTTAGGACTGGCAGGCTATTATAGAAGATTTTTTGAACGATTCTCGTGACTTGCAGGTCCTTTGATGAAATTGACTTGGCATAATGTAAAATTCGAATGGAATGGAGAACGTGAAAGGAGCTTTCAGGAACTTAAAAGAAGATTGACCTCGGCTCCAATCCTAACTATACCATATGGATCTAGTGGATTCATGGTGTAGGATGCGTTATGTTGCAGCACGGCAAGGTCATAAGAGTTTGCAATATTTGTTTTCGCAAAAAGAACTGAACATGGGACAGAGGAGATGAATGGAATTGCTAAAGGATTACGATTGTGAAATACGGTACCATCCTGGAAAAGAGGATAAAGTGGTAGATGCTCTTAGTCGTAAGTCGACTATAAAGTGGTACCATCCTGGAAGTAACATAATGGGATTTGTTGGAAACGATGGCAAATTCAGAATTTAGATTAGAAATAGATTTTCTCACCAGTATGCTTACTACATTAAGGATTGAATCAGAAATTATCCAAAAAGTTAGAATTTTGCAAGAGTCCGACCCGAAAATTGCGAAAAAAACGAAATAGAGTGTCTTTAGGAAAAATACCATGATTTCAGGTCTCTGAGGATGGAATAGTAAGATGCTAGGGATGACTCTATAATCCCGACAATGAAGAACTAAGAAGGGAAATCCTATCACATAGAAGTAATTATAGTATTCATTCGGGCAGTACAAAGATGTATAGGAATTTACGCCAACAGTATTGGTGGAATGGCATGAAAGCGGATATAGCTAAGCACATCTCCCAGTGTTTAACATGCCAACAAGTGAAAGCGGAACACTACAAACCGTAGGACAGTTGAGATCGTTAGACATACCATAGTGGAAATGGGATGTGACGATGGATTTCATGCAAGGGTTACCAAGAACATCAAGTGATCACGGCTCTATCTGGGTGATAGTAGATCGCTTGACTAAGGCTGCCAAATTCCTAGCAGTTCGTGTAGATTATACAATGGATAAATATGCTAAGATATATGTGGGCCAAAATAGTACGCTTACATGGTAAGAGCTTGCATCATTGACTTTAAACGAAATTGGGATGAAAAGTTAAACTTGGAAGAATTTACATATCACAATAGTTTTCAGAAAAATATAGGCATGGCTCCCTATGAAGCATTATATGGGAGGAGATGTAGGACCCCTGTTTGTTGGAATGAGGTAGGTGAAAGAAAACTGATAGGACCTGAACTAATACAAATTACTACAGAGGCTATGGAGATCATCAAGAAAAGACTTAAGATAGCCTAGAGTCGACAGAAAAGTTACATAGATAAGCGTGGAAGATGCTTGGAATTTATTGTAGGAGACCACATATTTCTTAACCTATCCCCGATGAAGGGAATATCACGATTCGAAATGAAGGGCAAGTTGAGCCCTAGATTTGTTGGACCCTTTCAGATCCTTGAAAGGATAGGAGATGTAGCTTATCGGCTAGCACTACCTCCTAAGCTAGAAAATTTACACAATGTATTTCATGTGTTGATGCTACGGAAGTATCAGCCTGACCTTGGACACATACTCGATCATGAGGCCATCAAAGTGGATGAGAAAATTAGATACTTGGAAGAACCGATCCAGGTACTCGATTGAAAGGAGCAAGTCCTTCGGACAAAGAAAATTCCACTAGTTAAGATAATATGGCGACATCACAATATGGAAGAGGCCACATGGGAAAGTGAAAAGGAAATGACGCAAAGGTACCCTCAACTTTTTAATGATATGTGAGTGATGTCCAATTACGAGGACAAAATTCTCTAAGGATGGGAGAACTGTGACATCTGGATCTTTGTCGACCCTTGAACATGTGACGGTTTGTGACAAGTCCACAGAAGTATCGTCAAACTATGTCATTGGTACCATTTACGGACACCATTTCGTCATCATCATTGGACTGAGACGTTACATTTGGTCATGGTCTGATCACAGAATAAATTATAGTCTCATCGAAAATCTTTCTTACGTTCTAGCGAGACTGAGGCCCATTCCAAATAATAAGTCAACAAGATATCTATCATACTAACTCTAGTCGTTCAACCCTTTAGACCACTATAGTTTTTACCGTGTTGACCCATGCACATTTTTTCGATGGCCCCGCACAACTATACCACCCAAGTATTTTTGTAACAAGAGACGAATTTGGACTTTAACATAATAATCATTTTTATTGAGCCAAAGGAGGGGATTTTGGCCATGTGTCACGGCCGATTGATTGGGATCGTGACCACGCGGCGACTCAGGCTTTGGAAAGAAATGAGCTTTGTATTACTAAAAGGTTTGGAGGGTTACAAATGAGTGGGAGGGCACCCCTTCTTATATTTGCGGCCCTCAGATTACATCCATTAATCGAGAATTCATTCAGTGAACAAGATCGCACCACCTCATCTATCGATACTAATGACAACTACCAACTACCGACATAAATAGCTGGAGACTTTTAGAACTTTGCGGCTCAATTACCGTATCTTCTGCCCTTGGAAAACTCCAGAAGGAGACTTGTCGAGAATCCCAACGATCGCAAGAGGTCCTGAGCAGCAAGGCACGACCCTTAAGCTCCGGAAACCTCTTAGCCGTGACACATGCATGAGGGAGGTGCATCTACGTTGAGGGAAGGGTGACCATCTACGTCCAAGCCGCCCCAATTTTTCCCCATTTGGTCGATGCTTGAGTCAATTATAAGGGGGGATGTTGACTAAAGCAGGGCCAACAATGGCCACTTTGCTTCGAAGTAGGCTGCCACGCAGTCCAAGCGTTGCAAGCTAAGGGCACGTCTTCCCCAGCTGTCCTTCGACCAAGCTGCCACCGAAAGTTTGGATTATTGACTCATAGAGTCAACTATCGGTGGAAGCAACACAAAAACCCCAGCCCTCATCCTTCGAGCACTTCCTTCCTCCATCAACTTAACGTTTTCTCTCTCTTGCTTCACCTCTGCTCAACACTACACCGTGCGGCTGCTTCAATCGCGCCGTAGTAGTCACACCCTTCGCACCACATCACCGCACAAGCCGCGTCTCACCGCACGCCGTTGATGCCGCTCGCACTTGCTGTTGCCAAGCTGTGTCCATGACCGTGAGCTTCCCGATTTCCTTCCATCAACACTATTGGACTTAAGGGAAGTGAAAGTCTACTAGCCTATGTAATGTAATATCGTTGTTGTCTGAACTAGTGCAGCTAGATTGAAAAGATTTGAGTTTTGGATGTTGGATGCTAAATTCTAGGATGATTGAAGTAAATCAGGTTTAGAAATTTGAGGAATCCTTATGAGTAGTTCAATTATGAATTTGGGTTGTGCATTATATCTTGCGGTGATGAAAGCTTACAAGTTTTGTTTGAAAACCGTTTTTGAAATCTTTCAATTTGTGTCAAAATTTATATATACTATGATATAGTTTTCAAATGTTTAAAGGAATGTATCGTTTTTATAGAGAGTATTTTAAACTATTCAAGTTTGGATCGAAATATGAATTTATCGACCTGCCAATTTCCAAACGTACTTGTGAAATGGAATTTCAAGAGAAAATCCAAGGGATTCTCCATATTGATGAGTTGAAAATACTTTGGTATTGAAATGATTTAAATTGCTATACCATGGTTGAGATGTTATCGCTGCCGTTGGACCCTCCGGTCAATGATACCTTGGGAGTCGAGATGCCTAGAGGTGAGACATGACACGCTTTGGATGCCTGGGGACCAGTGAACCCCAGAGGTTCCCTGAGAGTGTCGGGATGCTCGGATGCTTGACAATATGTATTTCGGAGGGTAGGGGACACTAGTAACATAGTGAGCCCTAGAGATTTCTCATGATGCTAGGTGAGGTGCGACATGCCTGGTGAGACATGACACGCTCCGGTTGCCCAGCGACTGAAATATGGAATTGGAGGCTTTCGCGACGCTAGGTTTGGTACGAATGCCTGGAAGGATGCAAACATTGGTCCTCCGGGAGAAAACTCTTTTGAGTGTTAAAATTGATTGTTCTATTGAGTTGCGGCTAATTATGGGGCAAACTTGCGTGACACGAAATGTGATGTGTCGTAACAATTTGGCCTTATAATCGAGATGCTTGTGATTGAAATCATGTGTTCTGGTTTTGAAACTGCATTTGCCATTACTTTAAAGAGTGGATAAGTCATTTTGGTTTCTTTATCCTTGGAGCATAGATAACTCCTTGGTGGTGAGCCAAGGAGCCCTTTATCCTTTGGCTATTGTAATATATTAGGCCATGGTGGTGAGCTTCGTAGATCTCAATCCTCTTCTTCAGTTGGTGGTGTGGCCTTTATACCTTGAGTGATTCATTTCTTTCTTTTGTTACAAATTCCATACGGATGATCAAATTCCAAGAGGCTTGACTTTGGAGCAAGTGAACAACAAAAGGCGAGATCGTGCAATCCAAAATCTTCAACAACAAATGGAGCGACTTCTCAATCTTCTAGAGAATTCAGCAAGACAAGGACAACCAGCAAGGCGTCCCAACGAACGGCATCAGCGCGACAATTCTGAATCTCATCAAAATTCTAATGGCGATTCCGAGTCCACTGGAGACAACCGAACGATTCTACACTCTAGTGATTCTAAATCTCCAATTCGAAGACGTAGAAAAAGAGGGAGGCATAAGGAGGATGAAAGAGACATTAAAGTGGAGGTCCCTGAGTTTGACAGTAATCTCAATCCCGATGACTTTGTGGATTCGCTACACAACCGAACGAATTTTTGACTTCAAGTCCTTTTCGGATGAGAAGAAATGTAAGGTTGCTGTCCTAAAGCTAACCAAATATGCTTCTCTATGGTGGGAGAATCTAAAGCATCAACGAGCAAGGGAAGGAAAAGGCCGAATCAAGTCTTAGGAAAAACTCAAGAAGTTGATGAAGAAGCGGTTCTTGCCCAACAACAATAAGCAAGATCTCTTCCTCAAACTGAATTCCCTAAGACAACAAGGGATGAGTGTTGAAGAATACATTCGTGAGTTTGAACAACTCAAAATGAGGAGTGAAGTTCTAGAAGTTCCTAAGCAAACCATCGCTTGTTTCCTTGATGGCATGAATCGAGAAATTGCTAATATGATTGAACTTCAATTGTATTGGTCCTTTGAAGACGTATGCAAGTTAGCCATAAAAGTTGAAAAACAATTGAAGAGTAAGAGGTTTTCCTCCAGAACCACAACAAAGGCGACATCCTATTTTAAGGGTGCTTCATCAAGCAAGGGCGAGAGTATGTTGACAAAAGACAAAGGCAAGGGAAAATTTCTAGAGCCGTCCAAAGAAGTCCAAAAGAAGTTTGAAGGCGATGCAAGGAAATGGTTTAAGTGCCATGATTTTGGGCATTTACAAGCAAATTGTCCAAATCGGAGAATTATGACTCTTCAAGAAATTGAGGAGATCAATTCAACGCTTCAAGAGGCTGAGAGCAATCAATACCAAAATATTACTGAATCAGATGGGGAAGAAGAAGTTGTGGAGAAAGTCGATGATGGTGAGCTGTTGATCATCCGAAGAGCCAAGGGAGAATATATTTCATGTTGAAGTTTCTCCTAATAAAGAGCAAAGGGAGAATATATTTCACACGCGTTGCACTATTAACGGAAAGGTTTGTTCGGTGATCATTGATGGTGGGAGCTGCACCAATGTTGCTTCGACAACTCTTGTCGACAAGCCGAAGCTTCCAACAACGAAACATCCTCAACCATACAAGCTCCGATGGCTCAATCAAGGGAATGAACTTAAGGTAACCAAACGCGTTCTTATATCATTTTCGATTGGGAAGAACTATCGAGATGAGGTCGTATGTGATGTCATTCCTATGGAGGCATGCCACTTGTTATTGGGTAGACTGTGGCAATTTGATATAAATGCTATGTATGATGGTCGGAAAAACACATACTCTTTTCATAAGAAACAAAAAGGCATTACTCTTTTACCATTGAGTCCTTCTTCGATACATAATAATCAACCTAGGGAGGGAAACACTTGTAAGGAAAATCTATTCTTGAGTGAGACATGGGTTGAGAGAGCCTAGCAAACAAAAGAATGTATTTGCTTTGCTTGTGGTCGAGAAAAAGAGTGAGATAGAGCAACACATACATCCAAAAATGCATTGCTTGTTGAAAGAATTTGCAGATGTGTTCCCAGAGGATTTGCCACTTGGATTACCTCTCATAAGAGGTATTGAGCATCAAATTGATTTGATCCTCAGTGCTCCACTACTAAACAAGCCAGTTTATCGATGCAATCCAAAGGAAACAAAGGAGTTGCAAAGACAAGTTGATGAACTTATCGCCAAAGGATACGTCCGAGAAAGCATGAGTCCCTGTTCTGTTCCGACTCTACTTGTACCTAAGAAGGATGGTATATATCGAATGTGTGTTGATAGTCGGGCCATCAACAACATCACCATTAAGTATATGTACCCTATACCTAGAGTTGATGATATACTTGACGAATTATATGGTTCTTCTGTGTTTTCAAAGATAGATTTGCGGAGTGGTTATCATCAAATCAAAATGCGAGAAGGTGATGAATGGAAGACAGCTTTCAAGACCAAGGGAGGCCTTTATGAGTGGTTGGTTATGCCATTCAGATTATCTAATGCTCCGAGTACCTTCATGAGACTTATGGATGAGGTTATTCGTTCCTTTATTGGTCGATTTGTCGTTGTTTATTTTGACAATATTCTTGTTTATAGCAAGAACGAGGAGGAGCATATCTCTCATTTAAAACAGGTCTTCAATGTCTAGAGAGATCAAAAACTGTATGCTAAAATGGAGAAATGTGAGTTCTTCTCTCCAAGCATTGTGTTTCTTAGTTATGTGGTTTCCAAAGATGGAATCTCTGTTGATTAAACCAAGGTGGAAGCTATGAAGACTTGGCCGGTTACAAAGTCCACTTCTAACGTAAGAAGTTTTCATGGAATTGTTTCTTTCTATCGATGTTTTGTCAAAAACTTTAGTACCATCATGGCTCCTATAACTGAATGCATGAAGAATGGTGCTTTTGAATGGACAAAGACTGCTCAAAACGCCTTTCACATAATCAAGCAGAAACTTTGTGAGTCCCTATTCTTGCATTTCCTGATTTTGATAAAGTATTTGAAGTTGAGTGTGATGCAAGCAGAGTTGATATTGGTGATGTTCTGGTGCAAGCACAAAAACCATTGGCATATTTCAGTGAGAAGTTATCTGATTCCTAGAGGAATTATTTAACTTATGACAAAAAGTTCTATGTCATTGTCCAAGCTCTTGATCATTGGAGTCATTATTTGAGGCCAAAGCATTTTGTCCATCATTCTGATCATGAGGCACTTAAGTTTATTAACGGCCAATGCAAGCTTAATTCGAGACATGCTGAATTTGCCTACAATCGATCACCAAGTTATACTACTGGTCGATCGCCATTTGAAGTTGTGTATGGAATTAATCCTCTCACACCCATTGATTTGATTCCAATTCCGTCTAACTCTCAAGTGAGCTTTGATGGCGAGAAAAGAGCTGTATCAATGAAGAAGCTCCATGAGCAGATTCGATCCAACATTAAAAGGTCCAACGAATCTTACAAGAAGAAAGCTAATCAACATCACAAGAAAACCCAATTTCAACCGGGTGATCTTGTATGGCTTCACTTGAGGAAGGAGAGATTTCCAGTTCGTCGAAAGAACAAGCTCATGCCTAGAGCTGATGGTCCATTTAAAGTTATTGAGCGAATTGGTGACAATGCTTATAAGATTGACCTTCCTGGGGAGTTTGGAGTTTCGACAACATTCAACACGGGAGACCTTTCTCCTTACTTGGAGGATAATAACCTTCTAGATTTCGGGACAAATGTTAAACAACTTGGGGAGGATGATGCGGGAGCATCCAATGTAGCTCCATCGACCAACTCAGAACCATTGATGCTTATCAAAGCCAATAAAGAAATTGGGCATTATGTGCTTCAAATGGATCATTTTGAATGAATAATATTAATTACTTATTGGTACTTTGTGGTATATCGATAACTATCAATGGGAGGCCATTTGAGATGTCTTGTATAACCAATTGATGAAGTTTCAGGAGGATTATTTTCTGGTCAAAGGAGGAGTACGAATTTTGGGAAGGCTAAAGGGTCACGAATGCAGTTCAAGAATATGAAAAGCCAAAGGTTCAAGAATACGGAAAGCTAAAGGTTCAAGTATGTGGAAAGCTAAAGATTAAAGGCATTTAGTTCCCGTGTTAATAAAGGCTTTTCTTAAGTTACTAGGTGTCTTTATTTTTATGTAGCTCAAGAGTCGAAGGTTTAAGTTCCTAGGTCTTTAAAGTCTATTTTTAATATTTCCTAAATGCTAAAGTCCTCCTATAAATAGGAGAAAACTATCCAATGTATGGGAGATACGAATTTTATGAATGAAAATAATGAGATTTCTTCTACCTGAGTGAACTCCTTTGGAGAGTGGATAACTTCTTTCGGTTTCTTTATCCTTTGAGTATAGATCACTCCTTGGTGGTGAGCCAAGAAGCCCTTTATCCTTGGCTAGTGGAATCTTTAAGCCTTGGTGGTGAGCTTCTCCTATCCCGAAGTCATTTATCCTTGGCTGGTGGAAGCTTTAGGCCTTGGTGGTGAGCTTCGTAGATCTCGATCCTCTTCTTCGGTTGGTGGCGTGGCCTTTATACCTTAGGAGGAGATCGTTCTATCTTTTCTTATTCCTTTTCATTTCTTCCTCGTATACACTACTCCATACACTTAACCACAAAAATCCCCTCCGAAAAATTTCCGTTCTAAAATCACTCACCCCATCACCCTAGGAGTATGTCGCCGTATTTGCCCATTGGTATAGACGAATAGTGGGGCCGCTGCCACCGCCACCAGCAAACGGCAATGGGGGATCAAGTGGCTGGGCGTGACCTTAAGATAGGGTCAACAGAGGAAGAAATTTTTGGACGCCAACATTAAACAATGGACTTTATATATGTAACTATTGGAAATGTCGAGTATCCTTTGAAGTATAGCCCAGTATAGAATACTACGGCATTTTGGTATACCGACTAACGATGTCCATCTAGTGTTATGTAAAAGTGTCCGGCTATTATCTATAAAAGTGTTTAGTTGGTGTGCATCGTTTTCTGAATATAGGGAAGGGGGTTGTTGGATATGCTTTCGCCATATTTTTGCGCAGGGACCAAATGGAAAGGATATAGACCCCTATAACTTATGGATTTATCGAAATCCTATGGTATCAGAGTAATAGACTTTTAGGGTGAGAGAAAGGTGGTGATGTGTGGCAACTCTAACGGATCGAGGGCCCTCGGGGGGGGTGCCACACCATTAGTGATCCAATGAGCAAGAAGATGTCTTCTCATGGGTATTAATCTTCATCACTCTCCTTTACGACAATTGTGATGGGCATGTGATGCGTGATGGGGTGAGTGATTCTAGAACGGATTTTTCAAAGGGGATTTTTGTGGTTAAGTGTATGGAGTAGTGTATACGAGGAAGAAACGAAAAGGAATATAAGAAAAGATAAAACAATCTCCTCCCAAGGTATAAAGGACTCGCCACCAACCGAGGATGAGGATCGAGATCTACGAAGTTCACCACCAAGGCCCAAAGCTTCCACCAGCCAAGGATAAAGGACTTCGGGATAGGAGAACCTCACCACCAAGGCCTAAAGATTCCACCAACCAAGGATAAAGGGCTTCTTGGCTCACTACCAAGGAGTGATCTATGCTCCAAGGATAAAGAAATCAAAAGGAGTTATCCACTCTCCAAAGGAGTTCACTCAAGTTGAGGAAATCTCACCATTCCCATTCATGAAATCCGTATCTCCTCTACATTGGATAGTTTCCCCTATTTATAGGAGGATTTTAGCCTTAGGAAATATTAAAAAACAAATTTTAATGACCTAGGAACTTAAATGTTCGACTCTTGAGCCACAAAAAAAAATAAAAATAGCTAGGAACTTAATAAAAAGCCTTAACTAACACGGGAACTAAATGCCTTTAATTTTCGGCCTTCCACATTCTCAAACCGTTAGCTGACATGACACCCTCCGGATGCCTGGAGAATGTGATAAAGGCTCAGAGGTTCTCATGATGCCAGTTGGGGTGCAAGATGCCTGGAAAGATGGATACGGTTCCCTTCGAAAGATGGTGGCAACTGAATCTAGACTAATTGAAATTCCCAAATTTCCATTTGCTTTCTAATATACCATCTTTGTGAATTTCTTTTAGAACCAATTCAAGTTGAATTATTTTAGTTTTGTGTACTTAATTTTTGGATTGCATTGGGTGGTAATAGATTCGTGTAGTGGTTGTACTCACCCCCTATGGACTATATTATTTTTCAAACACACGTAAGTATGCCTCTACAACCTACGTCCTCCATGATGCTCTACAACGTCCCCACCAATCTCACGTGGGACCAAGCGGAGCAAGTCGACCCCGATTTTCCTGTGGTTACATTCATACGGATCACTGTGATCATGATGGTGGACACTAGTCTTCCATCGGGCCTTATACTGATGGGGTTTATCACTCTCTACGCTCAGGTCAATGGGCATACGATGGGACCACTTCCTAGACGGTGACGACGATGGTGACAGTGAGGTCGAGTAGGAAGAGGGCACGAGGGAAGAAGGTGGCATTTTTTCGCAAGACCAAGATGTGTTAAGTAGACGGCCGTGTAGCTACAGAAGGATGGTCAGGATAGTGTTTTGGATGTAGCTAGAAGAATGAACTTTTTGACCCTAATGTACCGACCTAGGTTGTCTAAAATCTATAAACAAATAAAATTGTCTCATTCTATATTTTCGTGTGCATCAATTTAAAGTATAACTGAGTTGTCATTATACGCTTTTGCGTAAAAATAATAATAATAACCATGGGGTGTCACAGTAGCCATGTGCTGAGGGGATGTCACAGCCGGCTTGGGTGAGGCTAATACCTAGGGGTCGCCCTGGATACCGTCCTGATAATGAGATAAGCACAATGCCGATTGCCAAGGGAGGGACCGATGCCCGTTTCTTATCAAAAAAGTCGATTAATTTTGACTAACATGATACTAAAAAAGAAAAATGAAAGTCCACATGTGGTCCATGACCGATACATGTGTGATACTTGCAAAAGCTGGGTTTGTTTGATATGTATTGTATAGTCCTTGCATCAACTTGAGCATATGTTTGAATTGGGTCACTTAGTGCTTGAACGAGTTTCATGAGATGCATCCTTTTTGTGACTGAAATGATCATAAGCCGCGGATCTTTGGAAAGATTGTTCATATGCAATAACTTCTTGTCTTTGATACTTGAAAAAACATAGACGATTAAGAGCCTTTTATACGCATAAGCAAGGCAAGGCACAAACCTTGCTATTGATTTGCCATCAAGAAGTGGGTGTTGACCTTGTATCCAACAATTGACGGCAATATGTCCTCCTATAGGAGAATTAGGGATTTTTTACTTACTTACTGAGTCATCAACTCACTTTTATTGTTTTCACAATTTCAGGTGTGTGATGGGCGAACCAATCTTGCTGCCCGTTCGTCCCAACCTCCCTATTGATATGACTACCACTGTAACGGGCATAATAGACTTAGAAGGAGACATCACTTATCGGAAGAAAACAACTACCTTATGGGTCCAAGAAGGGAATGAACCTAGCATAGGGGCCACTTTTGGGAGCAGGTTGGTAGAGGAGTTAGGCTACCTTTTGATTGACTATATATGAAAACAAAAATGAGTAGCCTAAAACTAGGATGGGCATGTAATCAAAACAGCTCTTAATATGCGAATATGTGTATGAATATGTGTATGAGGATTGTCCGCATGTGCTTAACTTACAGATAAAGACTTTCGAGATGTTCGACGTTGCTTGGGGCGTTGATGCTAATCCGTCTGGTCATGCTCTTGTGCTAGAGGTGGGGTAGGGGTGTGACAAATTTGGCTAAGTTTCCTCCATGAAAAATGTTTTTTGAGGTCTTCTCGACAACATAATAAAATTTTATAATTTTCTAAGCCCATTTGATAAGGTAACGATGCTGATTTCAAGAATTAATTGAAACTGTTTTTCACCCAGGATAAGAGTGTCACACACCCAACTTGGAAAGGAAGGGGGTTGCATATCCAACTTAAAGAGCAAGCTAATCTAGAGTCTTATTGACGTGAAGATAAGAATGCATTAAATGCTTTTGGATCTTAGTGTGTTAAAGAGAAGAAACTTGGAGAGCAAGTTGGGTAATGTGAACATATCTAAACCTAATGATTGTACGAAATCTAGGCAATTAATGAAAGAGGTGAGTCATCTAGCTTAAGTGTCCCCTAAAAGAATAGGCTATAACACCTAACCTAAAAATTGGATAGATAGTATTCATTTCATCATTACAAGACTTGGATGACCCAATAAGAGAAGGAAGAAGTATCGCCCTAGGGAGTAGGCTTGCCACATCTTCCTCCTTAGCCTTGCCACCTTATATGCACTTAGGCTTGCCATCCAAAGAAATCCTATTGGTCCATTTGAAAGGGTAATGATGAGAGGTTTGCCTATAAATAGAGATATTCCTCCCCATTATCACACACACACCCCACTTTTCCCTCACTTACACCTTCTTTTCTCTCACACCCTCTCTCCCTCTATTAGCCTTGCTTGCCCATCGCCTCATCAGATATCCTTCTCTTGATAAAACCACCTACAATTCATCGAGGTTCATCAAAGGTAAGTAGAATTCATAATCATTGGCTATGGTGATATGCTACGTTGTGGAGTTTTAGCTATGTACTTACTCATAAGTAATCGTTTTTATGTTGCGGGTCCATTTTGTATGGTTTGCTCATGTTTGGGCTAAGATGGAAGATAATAAACTGGCTTGTGCAACCCATCATATATGATCATTAAACGAAAGAAGAAAACTGTCGTCACATAGCATTGGTGGCGATGCCTCGTTCGTGAGAACGGGATGCTCTGGTTGAGCTAGAATGCCTAAGTTGTGTCCAGATGCCTTGAGTGAGCTAGCCCTTAGGATGGCTCGATTAAGCCAGGATACTTTAGTTGAGCTAGGATGCCTAGCTTGAAGTTGAATGCCTCGGTTAAGCCGAGATACCCTGATTGAGCTAAGATGTATGTCAATAAACTTTTTATGTATACCAGTATGTTTATTATTACTTGACTTGATGTGTTCATGGATAACCTCAAGGTAAGCATGCATGGAAGTTACATCAAAGGGATACACATGAGTGGTTGAGGTGAAGCGGTAATATTGTTGTCGATCTACCATTGACATTGTAATACTAGTACTCTCCATGCTAGATTTGATGAGGAGTAGTCATCCTAGTAAATGATTAGGGGTTTTTACTTACAAATTCGTGAACTTACTCCTTATTTTTTAGACTTGTAGGTACGAAAGCATCACATCAATTTTGGAAGCCACAGTCATGTTAAAGAAGATAGGAGTTTCCCTTTGATCTATGTGGAAACAAAAGGAAAAATGGCCAGTAGAAATAGGGCTTGTAAATGAACTATTTTAATATAAAGTAATGTGTTATGTGTAATATATATGTCCCAATCTTCCACCTGTTATTTGTCTGAGGAGTTAGATGTTCACATTTTCACATGTGCATGATAACAAGATAAGAAAAAATCGGGACGATGACGAACTTGAGATGTCGTGGAAATAACCTTTGTCGCCCGTAACCCTAGCGACGAGTTGGGGGTCGTGACACCTAAAACCTTAAAGTAATATCCATTTTAGATTTTTATTTTGAAAAATCATAAAAATTTCAAATAAAAAGCTCGAAGTGGATATTATTTTAAATAATGGTTTGAAGTGGCCAAATCATTTTAAATAAGAGCCAAAAAATGACCAAATTATATCAAATAAAGACTTAGGTCAATCGGTGATTATTTCAACTATCAAATATGGCTATTTTAATAAAAAATTATAATAAATGTATTTTGTTTATTTTTTTCTTCTCTTTTTTATTTTAATTTTCTCTTCCTCCCTTGACCATTGCCAGCGTCACCCAAGCATTAAGTGACCCCTCACCTAGGCTGTGTAAGCAAGGGTGACCCTCCCCTAATGCCAACGAAGGCAGCCCTTGCTTGAGTCTAGTGACATCCACCATGGCTAGCAAAGGGAAGAGCGAAAAAAAATAAAAGGAAAAAAGGGAAAAAGGAAATAAAATAAAAAAAGGGAAAATTTTGGAAAAATTGAAAGACAAATATGCCCTTAGACTAACAAGATCATGGCCTTTTTCTAGACTGACCGATTATTTTAGATTTCTATTTGAAACAAATTCCATTTTAAGTCATTGTTTAAAAAAAAAAAAGAGAGTATTTTATGACTTCATTTGAAATTTTTTCGAAAAAACGACCCAACGTCAAGTGATTGTTTGAATTTTTCCCTCTTTCCAATAATGCAAGCTGAAAATTTCTTGAGACGACCTAAATGATCGAAGGAGCATGGCCGTTTGGGAAGAACACGCCCCTTTGCTTTAGTCCTCCCCGTTTCCTCACTCTCCAGGGAACAGAAATCACAACCGACTAACCCAAATCGCGATTTCGACTTCTCTTCTTCGCTTTTAGTGTACTTTAAGAGCACCATTGCAAGCGACATGCTACTGAGGAAACGAGGTGAACCTCGATTACCCACCCATCATGATCTTGTCACGTCGAATCAGTACTATATTATTGACATATCATTTGATTATACTTATTTTTCCTTCCGATTCGTTCTCCTTTACGAATAACATCTCAAGCTGTGAGACTGAGAATCTTCTGATGCTGCAGGAACAGTTACGTGCTTGAGCTCTCAATGCGGTAATGCGGTAAAGTTTATAATGCTTCCAAGAAGTTCTTGTCGTTGGATCAGCCTCCTCCATGGCACAGTGCAAATGCCGGTATTTCCTCTTTCAGTGAAGCTACGCATGAAGATTCAAGAAAACTTAACGATGCGGGAAAATCAGTCGACGGCATCTGCAGTATCTTGAAAAAGGGTCCTTGGGGACCTTCTATCCGTAGAGAGTGCCCTTTCGATGCTCGACGAAATGCTGAAACCAGAATTGGTTATTGGGGTCTTGAAGAGAATGGAGGACTTCGATCTAGCTCTACATTTTTTTCGCTAGGTCGAGATGAAAACCTACCAAGCTCATTGCCCGGAGGCGTACAACATGCTCCTCATGGTAATTGCGAGGACAAGAAAGTTTGATAGAATGGAAGAGATATTAGAAGAAATGAGTCTTGCTGGATTCAGTCCATCTAACAGTGCGTGTGTTGAGTTAATTTCGATTTGTGTGTGAAGTCGTCGGCCTGCATTTTCAGCATATACAACCTTGATTGGTGCTCTTTCTGAAGTTCAGGAGTCTGATCTCATGCTTACTCTCCTTCACGAAATGCAAGAGCTGGGTTATGAAGTGAGCTTACATTTGTTTACAACCATTATCCGTGCATTTGCAAGGGAGGGCCGAGTCGATGCTGCCCTTTCTCTGTTGGATGAAATGAAGAGCAACTCTTTTCAAGCTGACATAGTTCTGTACAATGTCTGCATTGACTGCTTTGGTAAGGTTGGTAAGGTGGATATGGCATGGAAATTCTTTCATGAAATGAAAGTTCATGGTATAATGCCTGATGACGTTACATATACCAGTATGATAGCGGTCCTCTGCAAAGTGAATAGATTGGATGAAGCTGTGGAGTTATTTGAAAAGATGGATCTCATTCGGGATGTCCCCTGTGTTTATTATGCCTATAATACATTGATCATGGGTTATGGATCAGCTGGGAAGTTTGAGGAAGCATACAGTTTACTCGAGAGACAGAAGGCAAAAGGGTGCATTCCAGACGTGATAGCATATAATGGCATTCTTACTTGCCTAGGGAGGAAGGGTAGAGTGGAAGAGGCGTTGAGGATATTTCATGAGATGAAAAAAGATGCAGCTCCTAATCTTATAACATATAATGTCCTGATAGACATGCTTTGCAAGGCAGGGAAAGTTGAAGCTGCATCTGAAGTTAGGGATGCCATGAAGGAAGCTGGGTTGTTTCCTAATGTAATAACAGTTAACATAATGGTTGATCGCCTCTGTAAGGCTGAAAAGCTTGATGAGGCTTGTTCTATATTTGATGAAATGGATCGTATGGTCTGTACCCCTAATGCATTTACATTTTGTTCGTTAATTGATGGCTTAGGAAGACATGGCAGAGTTGATGATGCCTATAGGCTTTACGAGAAGATGCTCGATTCAGGTCATGTTCCAGATGCAGTCGTTTTTACCTCCCTCATTAAGAACTTCTTCAAGTCTGGCAGGAAGGAGGATGGACACAAGATATACAAGGAAATGGTCCGGAGGGCCTGTTCTCCTGATCTGACACTTCTTAATACCTACATGGATTGTGTGTTTAAAGCTGGTGAGACAGAGAAAGGAAGGTCTTTATTTGAGGAAATAAAAGCTCAGGGATTTACTCCAGATGCAACGAGTTATTCTGTTTTGATACATGGCCTTGCGAAAGCGGGTTTTGCCAATGAAACCTATCAGTTGTTCTATGCAATGAAGGAGCAAGGTTGTGTTCTTGATACCCGTGCTTACAACACTGTGATTGATGGATTCTGCAAGTCAGGCAAGGTTAACAAAGCTTATCAGCTACTGGAGGAAATGAAGTCTAAGGGTCACCAGCCCACGGTTGTTACCTATGGCTCTTTCATTGATGGGCTTGCCAAGATTGATAGGCTTGATGAGGCATACATGCTTTTTGAAGAAGCTAAAGCGCAAGGAGTGGAGTTAAATGTTGTAATTTATAGCAGTCTTATTGACGGCTTTGGTAAAGTGGGTAGAATCGATGAAGCATACTTAATCATGGAAGAGCTGTTGCAAAATGGTTTGACTCCCAATGTTTACACTTGGAATTGTTTACTCGTGTTGGTGAAAGCAGAGGAAATAGATGAAGCCGTAGTTTGCTTTCAATCCATGAAAGACCAAAACTGCGATCTCAACCATTTCACTTACAGCATTATCATAAATGGTCTCTGCAAAGTTAGAAAATTCAACAAAGCCTTTGTGCTTTGGCAGGAGATGCAGAAGAAAGGTCTGAAGCCAAATGCGTTGACCTACACAACAATGATATCAGGACTTGCAAAAGCTGGGAATGTTGTGGATGCTAATGGGTTATTTGAGAGATTTAAGGCTAGTGGCGGCATACCTGATTCTGCCACTTGTAATGCCATAATAGCAGGGTTAAGCAGTGCAAATAGGGCAATGGATGCATACTCACTATTTGAGGAAACTAGGCTAAAAGGTCATAAGATTCATACAAAAACATGTGTGGTTCTTTTAGATGCATTACATAAGGCTGAATGTCTTGAGCAGGCAGCAATCGTCGGTGTGGTTTTGAGAGAAATAGCAAAGTCTCAACATGCTTCTAAACACTGGTAACATGTTATAAGTTCATCCCATTGCAGAGGGAGGAGGTTCTGTGGTTTGCTAGAAATAGCTCCTTGAGCCTCAAGGTGATATCTCATCGTGTTGGAGTGATCATTAGGCCATTCACTTACAGAGTCTTTTGCCTCCATTGAGGGAATGTTATCCCTCTAGATTCTTCATTTCAGCATCATTGGTTTATAGGTGCACCCTTGAAGAATCATATCAGTGACACACTTGTTATTGTTACAATAGGGTGAATCAAAATAGGCATGCACAATGAGTTGGAAGTGCAATACATTTTTCTAATAAATTGCCCAATCCAGCAGGCCAAATTTTAATTGGAGCATTTAGGTGTTGACATTTCTCTAGTCTCCTCTTATTTGTCAAATCGTAAGCTCTCTCAGACCTAATATGAGACTTACAACCTCATAGACTTCCTCTCTTATAGCATTAACTTTCTTGTAATGTTGGCCTATCTGGTCATGATCATATTTGGTGGGTAAGACTCCAAAGATGGCCTAACAGGTTTGACAGTCATTCATATCATGCATCACCTTGTCTTAAATGAGTTCGATAGGTGGCTCTCATGTGTAGCTTTTTGTCGTGGGTGACAGTTCCTAGTCTTTCAGTTGGTGTGTTACATTTATGCCGTTTGTAATGATTGGACTTGACCCATACCACCAAGTGCACAAAAGGAGTATTCAGGTAGTGATACTTGGGGGGTGTGAATCTCTACTTATGTATCAAGTCACAAGCTACTCTCTGGCCAGATATGGAGCATGGGATGCTACAATTTTTCTTGGTATAGTTGCGTCAAGATTATTGGGAGGAGGCAACTTTTTGTTGTACTGCAGTTTACCTAGTTTTCTTCTTTTCCAAATCTGAACAAAATACTGTGCACTACAAGAGAAGGTGAAGTTTTCCTTTGTAAAATGAATAATTAGGGCTGCAAGCCTGCAATAAAAATATTTGTGATGATGATCTCTAGCTGTAATATAATCTGTGACTTGCACTTGATCAGTACTTTATTTGGGTGGATCGTTCTCTGTATTTTCAGGCTCTCAATGAAAGGGTATGCATATATTCCTGCAGATGGTCAATTTGTGGGACTGTTGTGCAATTTTGGTTAAAAGAAGAGTTCATGCGCATTTTCATCATAATGATGATGCTGCAGTAGTTTTGCTGAAGCTGTAAATATCCTCCATTAATTCAGGCGCTCGGATTTTCTGCTCAGATACCATTATACGTTTGAAAGACTGTCAAACCTCGTCCAGATTCAAATCTGCCCGAAAGTTACATTTTGTGACTTGGTAATTTGAGTACATGTTTAAGCCAAATAGTTCAGAATTGTTTTATTTGTAAATCACAGCAATAAAAATTGAGAAGAGGAAAGATAGGTGAGAGAATATATCCACTGTAGTGTTGTAATTCAGTTTTGCCACATTCTATATCTTTTATCCTTGCTTCTTGCATTTAGTGAGAGATAAATTTAGGATGTTTTAATCAGCAACCCCGCCTCTTCTCCAATTTCATTAATGGAAGACATCCATGTAACATTACTTGCATGTTTGGTCATGGGCCAAATGCAAATACTCCAATTTTTTACCCTCTCATTCTCATATGTCCCTTCTATGTCAGCTACTTTTAAGGATAGCATTGTTAAAGAGAGGGGTCATTGAATGTGAATTTTTTTCAAGCTCCCTTCTCAAAGACATCAATGAGAGCGAACTTCTGCCATAGAGATCTCGTTCCATTGCAATCTTTGAGTACATGAGGCATAGGGGTCTTTGGCTATGTCAAATTGAGTGTGGGTTCATGCTACAAGATTTGTAATGTAACAGAGAGGACCAATTAAGGCATATTTCTGCTATGATGAGCTCTTATTGCTATAAAATCACATGATCTGGCATGCCTACTCTTTCATTGGGAGGCAGTGTTGTGGAAAGACGGCAGATTAAAAGTTGTGCAACAGAGAACTGCAGAATTGGTGGGGAGGATTGTGATACATTCGTCGATATATTTGAAGGTGGTTTTCTTTTATATAGCAACTTGTCTTTTGAAGCTCTCATCAACATGAGAAAACAGCTTGAAAAACTGGATTTCGGTGCAAAGCTGTGAATCGTACATCTTTGGTTGCAGGTTCTTCGCTCAGATCTTTTCATTTTCATATGTTGCTGCATTATATATTCAAAATTGATAATAAAATTTTAGGTTTCATTTCAGGTTTCAGTGACTTCAGTATGCCATGTTTGTTGGTTACTTGGCTTCACCCTGCAGCATAATTTCTAAAAGTTCTTTGGTTTGATTGACTGGTGATCAATGCCAAGAGTGAACACATCCTTTTCCCATCCCCAATAGCACACATGTTTTTAAGAAGGAATTATGGCACCTCTTTGTAAGGTCATATAACACGTAAACTCCAACATTCTTTTTAACTTTTGCTTGGAGACTGCCGGGGTAAAGAAGGGTGGGGCTTACTCGTGGTGGGTGAGTGGTGAGTGGTGAGGAAACTTCAACTAAAGCCTAATGCCCAGGAGAGTGGCTAATGGCCCAAACCTTAATCACACCAAATTTTTTTGAAATGTATCGAAGTTTTCATTAGATTTATTAGCTTGATAACTTTCACACCAATCAATTCCTAGATGAACATGCAAATATTGTGTCTTGCATTTCTGCCGTCAAGGAAAACCTCATACTTAATTGAAATTCAATCTTTCGATTAGTTACATGTGAAGATGTTAGGGTGAGTCAAAGTGTGAGTGCAATGCTGACTACTAGAATAAAGCTTAGTGGGAGCAGCTTTTATTATCCTATGTTAATGAGTCCTTTTGTTGATGGCTTCCATGGTTTTTTGAGATGACTAATTAGATGGCTATCATCTAGATGCTTCGAAGCCAATGGGAACAAGAAATCAGTGCTGATACTTGCAATAACTGCTGTCCTTTGAATATTCCATGTGCTGTCTTTAGCCATTCAAGTTTTCTCATGGGGCATCCTTAACTGTTTACTACATCCAAGAGCAAGACCAGAACAATTCAAACAACATAGGAAGTGTCTGTATTTCTGAACCTTGCTCAAGGTGATGGAAATGGTTAATTTGGGCCAGTACGAATACATGTCAGGGGAGCTGTTGATGGGTTGGCTGGTATTGGACATGGAAATACATTGTGTCAGCAGCTGCATGGCCATCAACATGCTTTGTCTTTTCTCATGTGCCTTTTGATGTCAGCAGCAGAATCTCCTGCAAGCTCTTGCCAATGAGGATTCAGAAGCCAGAGGTGGCCAGGGTGGTGATTTGTCGGGAGTTGTGTCAACAGCTCAGTTGGGCTAAGCCAGGGAGGAAGTAACGCAGCTACTATCCATAGAGATCTAATTTTGAGAGGTTATGAGACAGATCATCAGAGCAGATAGTCTGGAACTTCTATTGTTGGACCAAGTGGAAATGCCAATCCCATGCAGATGCTTGATCATACTGGTGATGATGTTGAAATAGAATGGAATAGTGTCAGTGGTTCCTCCATCTCTTTGGATATGAAGAACCCTCCTAGTCATTTTCCTCCTTTCCATTTTGTGCAAGCTATTACATCTTTATTGAACTAACTGTTTGAAAGACAAATGGAGAGAACTGAAGACTTCTTTCTTATGGTTTCAAAATTTCTTTGGCAAGGCTATTTAGCTAAACTATTACTTAAATCCATTTACCGAATCTCTATGTCCAATTTTACATGAATAAGAGTTGCATTTCCTTTAGTCTGATGTTTCGTCTTTTCTGGTTCTGTGACAGAAGCTTGTCGAAGTTCTCCTTTTCTGCAGTTTATATGGGGGCAGGGTTAGCAGTAAGTTGCAGAGGAATTCATGTAACATTTACTTATTTCAGATGGTCATTCATAGAAATTGGTTTTTGCAAGACTATCGTCTGGCTTAGTCTTCACTGCTTTATAATTTTCTGGAGCATCTGTGTTTTGATTCCTAAAAACAGTAGACTGAAGTTCTACCTCATCCATGTGTTTGGTCTGATTTTGTTTTGTAGGGTTGAATTCAGGATTTGCACGGGCTCAGTGATGGCCAAGTCAAGCACTCAACGGAAATATTTGATGCAGGTTCTTAATGGTAGGTTATCTATAGTCATCCGTCCTGAGTTTATATATGCTGTTTTTTTCTTTATAATATTCTGATGCAAAATGGTATCTGACTCTTGAGTATATAGGTGAGTGTCCTAGCTTTCAATGACAAGGATGCAAAACTCTTGGTATTTATTTTCTTTGTCAAGCTGTACTTATAAGATCAAAATTTAAAGAATTAGGCATAAACCCTAAGACACAATTTGCTGAATTTCTTGGTTCTCTTCATCGGGAAAAGGCTGAGATCCCCAATTCCTTTAGAAAGATCATTATTTATTTTATTTTTGTTGCTTGGTTTGAGCACGAGAGCAATTCACTTATGTTTCAATGTGGACGTTTTGTTCTTTACATTAGCTTGATGTAGGCTTCATATGCAATTTGCTGAAGGGAAATTACAGTGAAGCCACCTACCGTCGGTATCGCTATTTTCTCAATTCAAACTCATTTTGCATTAACATCTTCTCTCTAGCAAGTTCATATGTATGGATAGGGAGTGACATGGTTCCAGGGTAGAATTAAGAAACTGAAAACTAGACCCATGGGAATCGGGCCGGTTCTAAGTTATAGAGTATGTAGGGGAGGTTCTAAATTCTAAAAATTGATAAACTTGTTTCGAAGGATAGGTTCCAAGTTTCAAAGACCTAGAGCTTAGAACTTGAAGCAAGTATCTGTGTTTTTCCTTGTTTCATGTCTTTACTTAATCATGCGATATTTCATGACGTCCAATGATAAGTGTGTAATCTGAAACTACCTATGAGCTTCCATTTGCAGTGATATCTATGACTGAGACTTTTACTTTATTAATATTTCATATTTTTTTGTATGTCTAAATATGAGTTGTGATTAATGAATTATAACAAATGGCGGTAATTAGAAGTAATGATTCACTATAATTGTTCAATTAAAAGTACTGTAAAACCTAGATAAATCCTGAAATCAAACTGTAACAGAATGGATTCCAAAATCCTGGGTATGTATGATAGATTCTAAAAATTAGAGAATTTGTTCTGATGGGTAGGTTCTGAGTGGAACTTTGAACTACTCATCCTGATGCGGGAGCATCCAACGTAGCTCAATGGACCATCTCAGAACCATCGATGCTTATCCAAGCCAATAAAGAAGTTGGGCATTATGTGCTTCGATGCATCATTTTGAATGAATAATGTTAATTACTTTGTGGTATATCAATAGGTATCAATGGGAGGCCATTTTAGATGTCTTGTATGACCAATTGAAGAAGCTTCAGAAGGATTATTTTCTGGTCAAGAGAGGAGCTCAAATATTGGGAAGGCTAGAGGTTCACGAAAGCGGTTCAAGAATATGGAAAGCCAAAGGTTCAAGAACACGGAAAGCTAAAGGTTCGAGAATGTGGAAGGCCAAAAATTAAATGACATTTAGTTCCCGTGATAGTAAATGCTTTTTATTAAGTTCCCAGCCGTTTTTATTTTTATGTAGCTCAAGAGTCGAACGTTTCAGTTCCTAGGTCATTAAAGTTTGTTTTTAATATTTCCTAAGGCTAAAATCCTCTTATAAATAGGGGAAACTATCCAATGTAGGAGATACGAATTTCATGAATGAAAATGGTGAGAATTCCTCTACTTAAGTGAACTCCTTTGGAGAGTGGATAACTCATTTCGGTTTCTTTATCCTTGGAGCGTAGATCACTCCTTGGTGGTGAGCCACGAAACCCTTTATCCTTGGCTGGTGGAATCTTTAGGCCTTGGTGGTGAGCTTCTCCTATTCCGAAGTCCTTTATCCTTGGCTGGTGAAAGCTTTAGGCCTTGGTGATGAGCTTTGTAGATCTCGATCCTCATCCTCGGTTGGTGGCGAGACCTTTATATCTTGGAAGGAGATCGTTCTATCTTTTCTTATTCCTTTTTGTTTCTTCACTATATACACTACTCCATAAACTTAACCACAAAAATCCTCTCTCAAAAATCCGTTCTAAAATCACTTACCCCATCACGCATCACATCCTTATATATGGGACACTCGTGAGAAGGTTACTGCTTGCTATAAGGTAGTATTCCAATTCAAAAATGGCTATTGAAGAGGTTGGATGTCATTTGAATAGATTACGTGGTCGACAAATTGATTGTTGATTCCTATGTTCCTATGCCCTTGTAATTAAGCTGATTTGTCAATCGAGAAGGGAAATCATGGTCATTGGAGGTTTTCAAATCAGAGGGGCACTCTTGCCAAAAGCTCCAATAGGATGGAGTGGGCGAACAGCTCTCTTACTTGATGAGCTTCCGATCTTCTTCGAGATGGTGCCTTGCGGGTCACTGCTGTCGTGCGGCTCTTGTATAGTGAAGTTTGCAGAAATTTATCCAGGCCACATTGGTACTTTTTGGCCTTGTATTATATGAAAAAGGTCCTGTCATGTTTGGGTTGAGTAGTATAATTCAGGGAATGTGCAACTTGTAACCAAATGGAACTTAGCTTTATTCTATTGACTACTGGAGTGGATCTAATGTCAATGGGAGCTCAACCTATTTCTAAGGATTCATTCGTTTCCATACCTTCTGGCGGTGTAAATAAGCCGGTCGGTCCCGGCTATTGTTATAAAACTGCTCCGGCTGAACATTCAGACCTAGAATTTCAAGCCCGGTTAGCTGTGGCTCAACTGGATCGAACAGAATGGGCCCTATGCGTATTTTTCTGGGTTGGTTCAATATCGGTTTCTGCCTGGCCCAAAACAGCACAATATAAAAATTCATGAAAGAATTCCCAAGACTTGTCTTCTCTTTTTCTTTATCAAAGTAAACATCTAATCCAAGTGACAACCTCACATCCAACGCTCGCTAATCAAATCAACAATTCCATAAGGAAACAATCTTTAGTCCAACAATTTTTAATCACGTGCATGCACGCTTCGAAGCAACAATCTCAAATTCAAATTTAACCCGACAAAGCAATCCTCCTTCAATTTAACACATATTAGTCAAATCGCTAGCTTGAGAACACCGTTATTCGTCCAAGAAACAATCCTGAACCTGACAAGTTCAGAACATGACAACAATCATCAAAGTTTCCACACCATTATATATTGACGAACAAGAACAAAAGAGCCACATTGGCACAATGTCTTCCTCAATGATCCATAAACACTTCATCTCTCATTCAACCTAAAACTAATTAAATCAAAGCATTAGAATTTGTTTAAAGTCTTTGAATCATAGAATCTTATGAAATAGCACACCTTTAACCAATCGATCATCCAATATGAGTATAGGTTCGACCATCTTCACTGCTCTCTCTACAATTAATAAAAGGACTAGTTAGTCATAAATTAAAAGGAAATGATATATCATTATCATCATTATAATACAAACCGAAGTATTAGCCAATTCAAAATATCAAAGATCTTCTAAATTTTCCTCGACGGAAATGGGAGTTTGTGAAGACCGCAACCAATCCAGAGCACAGACGAGAGTCTTTACTATCTTTGGAGGCAAAGAACTACAAGACACATTGAGCACCCCTCCCCCCGGGGGCCCCGTGCTAGAGGCCGACTTGGATGTCCTGATGGAAAAAGGTTTGGACAAAACATCCCGAGCCATACGAGAGAGAATCTACTATCTCGAAGGATTCTCCTTCCACCAATCCAACGTGATTGAAATCGCCATTGACGGCTTCACGTTCTTCCGCTGAATATCTTAGCATGCTCGGTCTTTTCATGCATGCTTTCTCATGACTTTTGCGCATTCATGTTCAGTCACGGGCCAGAGATTTGATTATAGTCTGGGGTACATCTAATTGGGCGGCACCAGGCCCTTTCCGGAGCGTAAATCTTGGGACGTGTCTGTCCTTCTTGGGACTATGAAAGTCTGCTGAGCCAGCACATGCATTTCTAGATGAAGCACCGACTAAACCGCATAGACCGCATACAGCTCACTTCCCTGTACTTTTATTCCTTAGATAAGATCTAGTACAAGCAAATGTATCAAGATTCAGGAGTCAAGACGGCAGCGACTAGCGAAAAGTATAGACTAAGGCCCGAGGTTTCGTTCGTAGGGACCTAAGCCAGGAGCAGTATGGTCCCAGTTCTTGGGGTCAGAGTCCCGCATCTAGCGGGTGCCAGGGTCTCAAGCTTGCCAGCAAAAGTCCTTGTTCGGCTCTAAGGTCTTGGGTCATGATGGCTCGAGTCCCCGAGGCCAGACAACGTGGGAAAAGGTCATCTTGGGTTTTTGAAGAATGAATTCTAATTTTTTTTTTTCTGGTCATATTCTATCATATATCTATTACACAAGTATGTGTGTGTTATGTGATGTGCATAGGTTGCGAAACTTGCTCCCTCACTCACGCATCCCCACACCAACCTCCAAGAAAGTAGGCAATTGAACTCCCCACCTCTCGTTTCCAAGTGGAAAAAGTGGCCATTGGAGCAATTCCAATGTTTTAGAAACATAAAATTGTTCTTTGGGGTTTCAGCGCAAATCTTTTTGTTCTTTATCATAATTTTATTAACTGTACAAGCATAAGTTTATGAAAACTAGACTTTCATGATCTTAAAATTGGATAAATGTAATTGTTAGGTCTCATCACACTAAGCCTATCAAACGGATAGGTCAAGTCATGTTTGGGTCATATCAAATATGATATGACCTAAATTGACTCATTTTGACCCATTTTCATGTATTACAAATCTAGTAACTTATATTTGAATCAACTTCTATCTAACTTATACTCGACCAAACTCATATTATTAAAAGACTTCTATGTTTAACCAAATTTAGGAACTCATACCCAAATTAATGTGAAAGCATGGAGTGAGAGAGCCCGAGATCAAATGAGGGTGAGAGAGAGTGAAGAGAGAATCATAGAGTGGGTTGGATCTAACCCATTTAACACTCATATTAAACTCATTTATCACTCATAGAGTTCAGTTTAAACTTATTTATAACCCATTCACTATATATAATTTACTTATATAACGACCCAATCAATCAAATATGAGTTAAAAAATGGATTCTAATCCATTTTAACAGGTCCTCATCACATGAATGACCATGAATCAGATACCCTTTTCCGGTCAACGTTAAGTCTACTTCACATGGGCACATATATTAGTCGAAAAGCGGTTCCGTGTGCCGGCATCGGGGGTGCGCATTCTTTTCACATGAATCTTGCCGCTGCCGACCGCCTATAATGACAAAAAGGAATGCGAAACCGGAATATAAGGTCAATTGTTTGAAAAGTTTAATCTGACCGTTCATGCACGAGGGCTACGCGGCTTCTACGCGGTCCAATGAGACTACTAGTAATTTCCCTGATGTCCGTTCTCCCTTTTGACTTTTCATACGAATAACTACTGAAAATAAATAGATTTTTAAGTTTATGTTCCTTTTAGATGCTAAATTCGTAAGAAGGAAATTTCTAAAAATAGGGACTAATTTAACTGTTTTCTCTAATAGAGAAGCTTTCATAGTGGAGGTAATAGTCATCATTAACATATGAATAGCATAGAGAACAAACATATATAGGTTAAATGGTTGAATCTCATTAAGTGATAAAAAAAACTTCTTGTGAAATTGTAATATAATCCCAAAACTTTCAAAAAGCATAGTTAAAGTCTAAAACTTATCCAATTAATACGGTTAAGTATTTTCATTAATTCTGTTCAATTTGAGCAATGAAAAAGAGTTTTTTTTTTTAAAGCAATAAAATGTTAAAGAAATCCTAAAGTTACAATTTTTGTTTATCTGTAATGATAAGTGACTCCGATGTAGTGCCAAGTGGAGCCAGGTAAGAAAAATAGCAAAGAATTAAAAAAAAAAGAAAAACCTTAATAAAAGCCAAAGAGAGAGAGAGAAAAACTGAAGTAAGAGAAACGCATCCTCAGGGGGTGGGGGATCGGGTCGGGCAGCAGCACGTCTAGTGGGGCGCCGCTGCTACCTTTGGTCAAGACAAGCTCCCTCTCAGCAATTGATCTCTCTCTCGAAAGTTCTGTCCTTTTCTTTTATTTGGTTTTTAAATATCAATTTTCTTTTAATTTTGGGAAAATGTTAGTTGTCTACTTTTGCCATTATACAGAATTTGATCTAGATGGATGATAATTATTCAAAAAATCACAAACCTATTATATGATCATAAATTCAATCATAATTCAATTTGATCAATTTAATTTTAAATCTTTCTGTGATTTTTCAATTTAGTTCTTTTCAATCAATTTTGATAAAAAATCGTTGACGTAGCATGTCATCCTATGTAGCATGACTTAACGATAGCTAGCACTGTCATGAACAATTTTGACATTTTTATAAATAAATAAATAAAAAGAACTTTATGAATCTTTATAATATTTTTATTCTTTTTTTACTTGTCTTTCCTTCATTTCTTTCTTTTCTACTATTCATCTTATTGGAATAGCCAACAAGGGTTGTTGGGGCCTCTGTGAGGGCTAGTAACTCTCCCTAGCCATAAGTGAGGGTTGCAAAGCCCTCACCGATCGTGGGCAAAGGTCAATAACCCTCACCTATATCTAGGTCCTCGACTCTTATGCAGGAGCCCAAGATCCCATTGAACATTGTTAGTCGTAAAATGCAATCCCACGATATCCATAGTTAAAAATAAGAACATATACAATTGAGTATAAAGATTAACGCACATGTTTTGGAATCAATAGTTCTTGATGTGGAAAAGCGATGATCCAAAGCACAAGTGCTTCTCCTTTATTGTCCTCTATATTGCTGACTCAACAAGACAGCCTCTCATCCTTAATGCCTAGTAAATGCTTCTTATGTGAGGATAGAACTTTGAGCGTGCGAACATCTCACGATGGTCTATTAAATTACGACATCTTAGGACGCGTTGCCGACTCATTCTTTTTATCTTTCAATTAAATGCACGTGGAAACAATTTTATATAAACACCTAGTTAACTAACAAACAACATGGATAGTAAACACCACAAACATTTCCAAAGGCACAACCTTTATATATTAACTTGTCAACTCTAGGAAGTTTAATAATTACAAGCCCAATCCAAAAAGCGACTTCTTACCGACCAACTCAAAAACCTACTGGGGTCAAGGTTAACCTAACTTCTCTAACATGAGGCCAACCAAAAGCAATGCCAAGCACGCCTATGTCTTGGCCCAAGCTGCGTGTGACAACATTCCATGCTACGGGCTTGAAAATAATGAACAACAATGGGGTGAAATAAAATTTCAACGAGTTAATATCGTAAGCCTCGATTAGTACATGAATTCATCTTGGAGGTAGCCTAAACACACAAACTATATGTACTTACCTCATCTTAGCACATCCCTGCACATTAGTACATCAAATATGGCAATTTCAATGCAATGAGTATAAATAATAATCAGAACACAAGCCATAATAACCGGGTACACTATGAAACATACGTGTTCCAATTATTACGACCCCTCGAGTCACGACCAACACAAGAGTCAGCGGTCTTCCAACATGGCCAGGCATCGTCTCGCCCTATCGGGTACAGAGTTGTCTAGAATCCCAGCCTAGACGACATTCCATAAAGAAAAATCGGTTCGGCCTCAATCAGGACTCAGCATTCGGACCCCTATCGGGCACCTGATAAAAATCGGGGATCATCTCCAAATTCTCGTTGGGTGACCAGTTCAATTAAATGACCACTCAAGCATATCAACTATTGTGACCTTTCTTGTAAAAATGTGAAGTGCCTCACATTTGTGACCCCTTAAGAAAAACATGCTCACCCACTTGAAACTCCAAAGGCCTACGCCATTTATCTGCATAGCTTTTTTGATGACTTGGGTGATCTTAAGCCTTTCCCAAATGACTTTGATAGCATCTACTAACTGTTGACTAACTTAGAACCTGTAATCTTGTGTTCATCAACTTCGTCCCAGTAGACAAGAGTTCTATAGGCCTTGCCATACAACGCTTTGAATGGCGCCATCTTGATGCTTTGCCGATAGCTGTTGTTGCAAGCGAACTCAACTAGGTGAACCTGTTCTTCCTAGCTTCCTTTGAAATCCAACACACAAGCTTGTAGCATATCCTTGAGCATCTTAATAGTCCTTACAAATTGGCCATCCATTTGTGAGTGATAGGACGTGCTGCACCTCAACTTTGTTCCCAAGGCAATTTATAAACATTTCCAAAAACTTGTCGTAAATTGGGTCTCAGTTTAACGTGATCGTCACTAGCACTCTATAAAGACGAAATATTTGTCGCACGTACAAATCAGCAAAATCTTATGCAAAGTCTTTTCGTACGGCGATAAAGTGCACGGACTTCATTAATCTATTGACCATGAACCAAATGAAATTATTACCCCACTGACACCTCGGTAATCCCATCATAAAATTCATTGTGATATGTTCTCACTTCCACTCGGGAATCTCTAGAGGTTGCAAAAGTGCTCCAAGCTTGCCATGTCGAGCCTTCACTTGTTGGCACGTTAAACACTAAGCAACATACTTGTCAATATCTACTTTCATACCATTCCACTAATAGTGTTGGCGTAGATTCTGATACATCTTTGTGCTGCTAGGATAATACTTTAATTGCTACGATGGGCTTTTGAGAAAATTTCCTCCTTAAGCTCCACATCGTTGGACACATACAATCGTTCACAAAACTTCAATATTCCATCCTCAACAACTTGAAAATTAGCTTTCCTCTTTTCTGCATCATCTTGTTGAACTTTCTGGATTTCAGGGTCTGTCGACTATAATGTCTTAATCTTCGCCTACACTTCTAATTTAATTCTAAGGGTAGACACAAGATGTTAAAAGTGGCTTACCTCAAACTTGAAATCAAAATCTCGAACTCCTTTGAGCAAGATCCACTCTTGAGCCATCATCTACATGATTGACAACTTATGAATTAATGCATTTGCGACCTTGTTGGCTTTTCCAAGATAATACAAGATGTCGCAGTTGTAATCCTTGAGGAATTCCATGCAATGATGCCGCCTCATGTTTAGCTCCTTCTGAGAGAACAAATACTTTAAACTTTGATGATCCATAAAAATCTGGAATCATTCTCTACACAAGTAATACCTTCAAATCTTCAGGGAAAAGATGATCGTTGCCAATTCAAAGTCATACGTCGAATAATTCAATTCCTGAGGCCTCAATTGATGAGATACGTACATAACTACTCTTCCATGTTGCATCAAAACGCAGTTCGGTCATTTGTACGACGCATCATTATAAATCTCATATTCTCTAGAACCAAATAGAATGGTCAACACGGATGTGGTAGTTAGCTTGTGCTAAGCTTTTCGAAACTATGCTTGCACTTATTTATCCATTTAAAATTTTTTCCTTCTTTGAAAATATTTCCATGAGCCATCTATAATAGCCTACTAGTCCTAAGAAACTTCCAACCTCGGTCATTGTCGTTGGTCTCGGCCAATTCATAACTGCTTCAATCTTGGTTGAGTCCACGAAAATCCCTTCACTTGAAATCACATGGCCTAGGAAGGCTACACGAGTAAGCCAAACTCGCACTTAATTGAACTTGACGCATAGCTCATGTTCTCGCAAGGTTTGAAGTACCATCCTTAAGTGTTGTTCATGTTCCTCTAGACTCTTCGAATATACCAAGATATCGTTGATGAACACAATCAAGAACTAATTCAAGTACTCCTTGAACATTCGATTTATCAAATCCATGGCTGACACATTGGTTAATCCAAATGGCATTACGGTGAACTGGTAGTGACCATAACATGTACGAAAAGCCATCTTCGATATATCCTCCTTCTCAATCCTCAGTTGATGGTAACCTATCCTCAAGTCGATCTTTGAAAATACATATAACTCCTTACAGCTGATTAAACAAGCCATCGATCCTTGACAACAGAAACTTGTTCTTAATTGTCAATTGATTGTGTTGCCAATAGTCGATGTAAAAACGCAATGAACCATCTTTCTTTCTTACGAACAAAACTGGTGCTTCTTGAGGTGATACACTAGGATGAATGAATCTTTTGTCCAACAACTCTTGCATTTGTACCTTTAATTCCTTCAAATTCGACAATGCCATATGGTAAGGAGTCGTAGAAATTGGCTTCGTCCTAGAGGCCAACTCAATCACAAACTCTATCTCCCTTTTTAATGGGCAAACCAAACAACTTCTTAGGAAAGACATCAGAAAACTCCCGCACTACGGTGATGTCCTCCATTCTTGGCTCCTCAACTAACATATCAACCATGGTTGCCAAATAATCTTGGCAATCCACATCCAACAATCAGGTTGCCTCAATATACGAAATTTAAGTAACTGAGGGTTCACCTTGATTTCCAACAAATTCGAAACTACTAGCTGCAAGTGGGTTAAACTGAATCGCTTTACAATAACAGTTCATGGTAGCTCGTTACTTGGCGAGCCAATCCATACCAATAATCACGTTAAAATCAAACATCATCAATACAATAAAATTTATTCTTTCGTCTCGATCACCAATTACTAATCTGCAACCAGAACACCATACCATAGATAACACTTTATCCTTCAACGGAGTAGATATACTAATGACTACTTCCAACATTTTCAGACTTAACCCCACTAACTTAATGAATTGCTTAGCAATAAAAGAATGCATGGCTCCTGGATCAAATAAAACATAAGTAGCATGGTTGTTCAACGAGACTGTACCTGTAACCACATTCTGCGAGTTCTTCGCCTCCCTTCTAGTGACAAGATACACCCTTCCTTGCATCGGAGGCTTGTTCAGGATACCTTGTTATGCATTTTGCGAGGCACTCCCTGCTGACTGCCTTATTTGCAACATGGCTCATATGCCCCATGAGCTTGTGTGAGTAGTTTTCACCTGGTGACCGTGTTGGCCATATCCATAGCAAACTCCCGTTCTGGCAAGACACGGGGTTGATCCATGCTTCCTCTCATAGAATCGGCACACGCTATTTACGTTGGGTGTTGGATTTCCAATTTCTTCCTTTCAATTGGAAGGAATGGGATACTTTCCTCCAGTTATCAGCATCTTCCCAAATTGATTATTGTCTCTATTTGGTGCAAATCGTGACCCAGATGCGGCTACTCGTTCATTGAAATTCCTCTCAATTAGTTAGGCCCTTTCATATAGCTCGTCGTAATCCTTGAGATTCAAAGGCACCGGCAAGTCCTTAATTTTCGGCTTAAAACTATCTTTGAACCTTCTCACTCTGTCCACTGGGTCCTCGATAAGCCTTGGTACATACTTCGATAGCTTAGTGAATTTCGCCTTATACTGATCTATAGTTATGCGATTCTAACTAAGGCACTAGAACTCAACCATCTTCTGTTCCCGAGCACAATCTAAAAGATATTTCCCATAAAAAGCCTCATCAAAGGCATCCTACTCCGGAACCGTGCCTTTAAGAAGCACCCTTCTTTCTATGGCTTCCCACCACGTACTCACATTACCTTGCAGTTTATATATAGCTAGGATCACTTTGTCCTCCTTATAGCATCTCAACAGTGCAAAAGCCTTCCAACTCTTGGACCCAAAGAGTTGCAGCATCAAGGTCACCTGCTTTAGAAAACTTGGGCAGCTTTAGCTTTAGAAATTGCTCCACCAGTTTTATACATAGGTTGCTCACGATGTGCAGCTGAAGTCCCATTTCCAAGCGGGACTTCAGTATGTGCAGTAGCGGCAGCAGTAGCGTTGGCAGTAGTATTGGTAGTGGCGATAGCAGTAGCGGCTTGATTTTGAGCTTGCCGCCTAACCACGTTCCCCAAGGTTTTGAGGGCTTACAAGATCCCCTCAAACCTAGGATCAACTGATGCCCTTCCTCTGACACACCAACTTGCACTGGTGCTTTCCCTCTAATATTAGCCCATCTCGATGCCCTTCCTTTGGCACCGGCTCAAGTCGATGCCCTTCCTTTGGCACCTGTCAAAGTCGCTATGGCCCTTCTTCGGGGGCCCTCAACTCAAGATTGCTCATCTTGCAAGATCGTTACAAAAACTTGCTTTCCAATTCCAATCGGGAATTAGAAGTTTGAACAACTCATACCAGGCAATTATCAACCATGAGCATAAGCATTGGAAAATATTTTTCTTAGCTAATTATCGCAAAAAACACATCGCATCTTATCACTCCAAGTCTTGACCAGGCTTTGATACCACTTCGGACAGGGATGTCACGCTACGAACCTAGAGCGTGCAAACATCCCACGACGGTTGATTAAATTACGATGTCTCAGGATGCGTCGCCAACTCATTCTTTTTATCTTTCAATTAAACGCATGTAGAAACAATTTTATATAAACACCTAGTCAATCAACAAACAACAAGGATAGTAAACACCATAAACATTTTCAAAGGCACAACCATTATATATTAACTTGTTAACCTTAGGAAGTTTAATAATTACAAGCCCATTCCAAAGGGCGAATTCCTACCGACCAAGTCAAAAACCTACTGTGGTCAAAATTAATCTAACTTCTCTAATGCGAGGCCAACCAAAAGCTATGTGTCTTGGCCAACCAAAGGGCACACCTATGTCTTGGCCCAAACTAAACGTGACAACGTTCTGTGCTATGGGCTTGAAAATAATGAGTAACAACGGGATGAGGTAAAATCTCAACAAGTCAATAGCCTAAGTATCGCTTAGGATGCAAATTCATCTTGGAGGTAGCCTAAACACGCACGCTATACGTACTTACATTGCCTTAGCACACCCTTACACATTAGTACATCAAATATTGCAATCTCAATGCAACAAGCATAAATAATAACCATAACACAATCCATTATAACTAGGCCCATTGTCAAACATACGTCTGCTAATTATTACGGTCTCTCAGGCCACGGCCATCACAAGAGTCAGCGGTCTTACAGCATATGATCGGATATCGTCCCATCCCATTGGGTATAGCATCGTCTAGAATCCCCGTTTAGACGGCATTCTATAAAGGAGCATCAATCCAGCCTTAACCACAACTCAACATTCGGACCCCTGCCGGTTATCTGATAAAAATTAGGCATTGCCCCTAAACTCCTGTTGGGTAACAGGTTCGATTAAATGACCACTCAAGCACACAAAAAATAAAGCCAATTTTCATTGCCATTGATTAACCTTAAACAAAAGAGTTCGTTTTCAAATAATTAGTTTTGGCAATTTTTCACGCTTAAAAATTCCAGTAAGATATACTTCACCAAAAAAAAAAATTCCAGTAAGATATTCATATATGGTTCCATATTTGAAATCAACCTGTCAAACTTTGCACACTTTCATTTTAAAACCACGTTGTTTTATTTAGCACGCAAATTTTGGCATTCAAACCTAACACCTCAAAATTCTCTACTTTCTTGCTCATAAAACCTTTTGTTTGGAAAATAATAAATAAAACCTATAATTGAGCAATCAATAATATAGCATCACAAGCTCAAATGATTGGAATTAGACACAATCTCATCTAGAAAAACGAGCGTAAAATTCTACTTAATAGCAAATATATTATTAATTTACACTAATCGTGATTAATTAGACTAAATGCAATTAATTAAACTAAACTCGATTAATTAATATAACTATAATTAATTAAAAATTAATTGACGTTAATTAAAATAATTACGATTAATTAAACAAATTATGATTAGTCAAATAAATCAAGATTAATTAAAATGAACTTGATTAATTAACCTAACCACAATTGATTAATCTAAAACATCCTTAAACATTATTAAGGCTAAAACATACTTATTTAGCACTAATCACCATTAGTCTAAACTAAACCTATCCCTAAACATAATTAACTACCTAATCAAGGATTATGAGTTAACTCATGAGTTTTCCAATGGTGATGGACTCACGGTGACAGCAGTGCAATGAAATTGAAGATGTGACGCTCATGGCTTGAATAGAGACCCAACGGTGGCGAAAAAGCCCTTGAGGCTCATGACCTCTTGGCTTGGGAGGCTTGGTTGAGGTGAGCTGGCGACTCGGCGGCGTAATGTTGATGGCGGATGACGATGATGGCTCAAGCGACGACGGCATGGATGGCTCAATCGGCAGTGACTTGGAAGCTTGGTGGTGGAGATGGTGGTTCGGTGGTGGTGGTGGAGGTGGTGTAGGCGGTGGTGATGAGGGTGGTGGACGGTGGTGATGAGGTGGAATGGCGGTGGTGGATTGCACAAAGAAAGGAAGAAGTGGCGTGAGGGAAGGAGAAGAAGAAGGGATGGAGATGAAGGTGAGATGAGGGGGGAAAATGAAAAGAGGAAGGGGAGGAAATGGGGGCTGTTCTGATGGGGGAGGAATGGCATGAGGGGGAGGAGAGGAGAGAGAGAGGGAAAGAAAGAAAAAGAGGGAGAGAGAGAAAGACACAGAAGGATTTTCTCCCCAAAATTTTTATGATTTCCCCAATCACTCTCCTTAAAATCCTCATAGCCTAGCACATTGTCTCCACATTATCTTCTTATTTTTCTTTTTCCTTAAAGCTAAGATTTTGGTCAACAAATCACAATTTTGCCATTAGGTCCGATTTTTCCTTTTTTGGGTCTCCAATTTTCCGTTCGATTACTCTTTTTCTGAAAATTTCAAACTCAATGATGTCAACCTCAACAGACGATGAGGCAAAGTCGAATTAAATTTCATGGTTAAAAATTGATCAAATGTGAATTTAGTATGACCTAAACTATCGAGTGGCTTTTAGGGGTCCTTCGAGATGTTGATTCATGGTTGATAATTTTCAATCTACATTTGTGCTATTTATAAAACTTCTAGCTAGGTCCTCTCAGTACGGGTTAAGTTCAACTTGACCCACACTAGTTACTCACATATTAGACTAATTAAAAAACCTTCTACCTCACCTTATTAGACAAATCCCGTAAAACTATAAATTACAATATTAATTAATGTAACCCACATTAGAAAACTCTTATAGACGTGCCTTAATCCCCAATAGTCGAGCTCAAGTCACCCAAGGCCAAGCCTCATCCCTTGATGAATGTCCAATGACCTCAATAGCTGGATTTTTTTTTATTCTTATTTTTTCCGGTAAGACGACAGCCTAAATTGAGTCCTTGATAGTAGGGCTCGATTGTTGGTGTCTACGACAAGGCAGTAGATGTCGAAACTCAGGACCTAGGTTATACTCGAGATGCTTTTCTCAAATGTGTGTTTTATAAATTCATAACAAAGTGTCATATAATTACTTCCACATTATTTGCAAAAACACAGCCAAGTATAGGATCATTTTCTTTGAATTGAGTTTCTTTGAAAATGCTTTGGAGCAAATCTCATTTTCTGTCTAATAAACGGAACCTAAAATGATTTGGGTAGTGCTATGGTCAAGATTTTTGCTAGACTTAGGCTTACGACAATTCGTATTTTTTCTCTCTTAGAATATGTATCGTTTGATTAAATGGGAATTGGTAATGATCATAATTGAATCGTCTTTTCCCCCTAGAAGACAAAAGCAGGTCGAGGTGGGAATTTGCGTGGGACGTTATGCAGGGAAGCGATACCGAACACGGAAAAAGTAACCGAAAACTGACAAGGGGCGGCTGAGGAGGGCGGTCGTGGGAGTAATACATCGAAGTCCACATGTCAATATCTAATTGGGGAGCGCACTGAATCACGCCTCGACCTCCCTCGGGCTCAGCTTTGAGATTCGAAGTTCGAAGTTTTTTTTTGTTTTTTTGGGTCTTAGAAGTTCGAAGTTTGAACCGACCTTCTTAGTGTGGAGGCCACAATAGAAAATAATATCATCGCCAAAATAGAAAATATTTTAGAGGCATCCAAGGAGACATTTGTATCATGTGGACCTTTTTAATGAACCTGGACAGGTATAATGCGTCAAAACGGGTGTAAGTCCGATTATTAATATAAATCAGTTAAATTTCAGACGTCATGTCTATGAATGCGGTATTTATCTACTGCAGTTTGCATAAAATTGGCCTGATTTGAATAAATAATCTCTAATTCTTAACTAGGAAACTTCTTGATGCTCCACCGAACATGCATGGGTCCACGTTGACTCTCTCCTTTATAGACACCTCCACTGCAACCTCAAATTCTCGCAACAACGAGAACGATTTCGTTCCTGTGCGATAAGAAGTAGCAATGATGAGCTTTTCGTCTTTAGGCAAAGAGGTTGCGTTCCTTTGTAGCGCTTCATGGATCAAACTAGCCTGCATCTGCAGGTCCCTTTGCTTCCTCCTTTCTTGCTGTTTCCGCTTCCTGCTCCTCCGAGTCAATTCCTTCAGCATCCAAGTTTTTTACTTCGTCTTCCTCTCGTTCCTCGGCTTCTGGGTCCTCAAGGCCCTAGGGCCGCGGACCGATTCCTTTAGGCCTAGGGACTTGGATCTGTTCTTCACTTCCGTCTCTGCGACGACCGTCTCGAGCATGTCCACGGTCGAGATGGAAGTCTTCTCCAACTCACAGCTTGTCGTGATGACCGTCCTGATGTTCATCGGAGGAGAGGTCTTCATTTCCCTCGTTGGGCTTCATCTTAGGAAGTCCAAGCTCCGGTGGCGCATCAGAACCGAAGACAAAGTCGCCTCTGCCGATAGCAATCTCTGCCCTTCCGCCCCAACAAATGACATTGTTGACCACATAGAGTTAGGTTTAGTGGCGAAAACAGATTGCCTGAACTCGCAGGTAGAGCCTCAATTTTACAGACCGCAAGACAAGTCCTCAGATCTTGACTATTTGAAATATTGTTCGGTTAGGTTTTTGTGTTATGTAGTGTTAGGTTACCTTCTGGTAGTCCAAGTTCTAGGAGTTGCCGCAGTTTCGCTCTATATCACACTAGTTCCTAGCGCGAGAGATGTGCTAAAGAAGAAAGGTCTCAAAATGGTGACCTTTTCCGTCTTCACCACCGTGTCGACCTTCGCCAGTTGTGGGTTTGTCCCGACCAATGAAAACATGATTATCTTCAGCAAAAACTCTGGCCTCCTCCTGATTCTCATCCCTCAGGTCCTTCTTGGGAACATGCTGTTCCCGTCGAGCCTACGTTTGACGCTTTGGCTCATCGGGAGATTCAGCGAGAAAGATGAAATCGGGTACTTGTTGAGCAGGACAAGTGAAATTGGTTACAAGCACTTGCTTCCGAGCCTCTACTCGTCGCTACTGGGGGTCACGGTGTTGGGGTTCGTCGGTATTCAGTTTATAATGTTTTGCTCGATGCAGTGGGATTCGGAATCGTTGAATGGACTAAGCTCCTGTGAGAAAATCGTGGGCGCGCTGTTTCAGTGCGTGAACAGCAGACATACCGGCGAGACGGTCGTCGATCTGTCCACAGTTGCTCCCGCCATCTTGGTGCTATTCGTGGTCATGATGTTAGTCTCTCTCTCTCTCTCTCTCTCTCTCTCAATTGTTCATTGCTATTCTGTCATCCATGATAATTTTGCAAATTAATGTTATTTAAAATTACTCTTGCTAAAGACTGGTGTGTTTCGATACACTGAAAATATAGTTGCTTTTTTGTGTTTCGATAAGAAAACAAATTTGAAGATTACTACTTTCCCCGTTAAATTGTTGATGTTAGTATTTTTTTTTTCAAAAAACAGGATAATTGACGTAAAATAAAATTCATGTCTTAAATGCTGTAGGAGAAAGAAAATGGTAAAAGTAAAAAGAAATTAGAAATACAGTTTAGCTTGTTTACATCTAATTGAATATTAAATCACGTATTCATCTAATAACTCAAATTTTAGAGTAATTAATAGTGATTTCATAAAATCTTATGCATCATGGCTGAATAATTAATTTTACACCATCTTTTACCATTCCAAATCCCATACTCGAATAGTGAGATAAACAAATCATATTTCTTTAGTCGGCAAAGCAAGTCATGTCATATATTGTTGTTTAACATGTCCAAGGATTTTCATAAGATATATCACTAGAGTAATTATATTTTTTTAAGAATTTATTACCAAATAAAAGTCGTATGCAAAAAATAGTTTCTCGCAGTGATATTCACCGAAAAGTCAGTGTCTGCCCCCGCTGTCCGAATATTCTGAGATCACATGGGCGTCTTCAGATGTGTGGACCATCTTTGGCCGACAAAATGAAAATGTGAGTCATAAAGGACCACGAATGATTGATGATCAGGAAGACTAAATGTTCATTAAGGACGAGTAATGTCATCCTTAAATTTTTAATTTGTCTAATGTGATTTCTGAATCTTCGTTCAATATGCAATATGGTCCATCGATTTTTAATCTGTTTAATGTAGTCCATTAATTTTGGTCCAATATTCAAAATGAATCTTCAATTTAATTTTTTTTTTTATAATTTGGGAACTACATCAAACATTTATCAATAGTTCATGAACCATATTAAACAAGTTAAAAGTATAGGGGCATTATTGCATATTGGACAAAGTTCACGAAATATATTGTACATATTAAAATTTCAGGAAAGATATTACATATTGCACTAAAATTTAGGATCCATTTATGCTTTTATCCCTATTTATACCATTGTTTGCAATTTTCATTCTCTTTGCCGAAATAGATCAAATCCTCTCCGTCATGTAGTCACTATTCGTATCTAATTGAACAAGTGATGTCAAAGGTTGGGCTGAATTTGGCGTGATAGGGAAGTGCAGATTGGTCGTGTATCACACGTTAAGAAAGTCTTTTAAGGTTGAGTATTCCAAACAACAAGAAGCTTCCAGTCACGCGTTCCTCTGCCCAAACTAGCGTTCCCTGTGGATCTGTCTGGTAGTTCATCTCCATGTCTTTCCTGTGGACCCTATTGCTCTGTTTTCCTAACGGAAGTCCTTTCTAGACAATTTGGGAAAGTTTTGAGTTATGATATCTCCTAAGCAGAGATGCCCCAATATGGGTCCTCTTACAAGTATCTTTACGACACTTGTCAACGCGAAAATATTTAGTATATCAAAAACGGTGGAGTTTTCTCCATTGATTACCTAAAATAATCTTCGACATGTCTTGATGAGGGCTGCGTTTTCCTCCTTTTCTATTTGAATATGATTAGTGAGTTACAAATACTTAAACGGAATTCGATTAGGACTTTGTAACTAGTTTCCTTTCAATTAGGGATGAAGGAAATCAAAGTTCTGCACTTAGAGGCCCATTGAATATAAATTACCTGTGTCCTGTGTTAGAAGTACGAGAAAATAGGACAGCATTCAATTGAGTTCCATATCTAAAAAGTACGCTATTCCAATGAGCATTCATAGAAATAGCAACAATAACCCACATTCACCTAGTAAAATGCATACTCCTTTATCAAACCTACCACAACCACCGATAATAATCATCTTCCACCATCTTTCCACTAACAATTTTAATTCTCTGGTACGTTGGATGTGTGTAAGTGACGACTATTACGTGATCTCCATCCAATAATTATACTTTCATGTCCATGATCTTCAGGTACCTTCCGCCTTACACGTCGTTTCTTCCGGTGAAAGGCACTGAGAGGCTCCCACGAAACGGCGAAAGAAGAAATCCGAAACAGAGTTATAGACTGCTTTTGGAGAATCTCAAATTTTCACAGCTTTCCTACCTGGCCATCTTTATCATCGTGATTTGCATCACCGAGAGGAAAAAGATGAAGGAAGATCCCCTCAATTTCAACGTGTTGAACATCGTGGTCGAAGTGGTAAGGTAAGCATCTTTCTTTCCCCTGTCCTTTCCTTTTTCATCCCGTCCTTCACTTTGAATGGACATATTCATGTATAGTCATGGAAAAATAATGCACGGTGTGAAATGATTCATAAGTTTTATGAATGCAAGATTCTATGAATTTCGAGACTCTTCAGATCCAATGAAAATAGATAGATAAATAAATAAACGATAATAAATAAATATCCCATGTTCCGTGTCCATGTCCTCCAAGACATCGCGCGTTTTCTCCTATGTGCTCCTTTATTTGCTTGAGTCAAACATTTGGAAACACGTCTCCAATAGAATGAAAAATGATGTTGACATTTGGTAGTTCTTTGATCCGTGAGCAGTCAGGCCTACAAAATAAATTACTTAATTTTTATAGGGCAAGACCAATATTGTCAACATTTTTTAGATTTAAATTATTGGTTACCTATATACCCTAGGGCTGTTAATGGAACAAAGAATTAAACTTGTTTTCTTTTGATCTGATCAATTTGGCACACCCTTAACATGGGAGCTCTTAAATCGTATTGACATATCAATGTAGTTTGAACTTCATTCATAGGTAAATGCATTTCAGTTGTAAGAGTGATGGGCACGTACGCATAATTGAGTAAACCTGTGTAATGAAAGTTGTGGCTTTCAAAATTGCAGCGCATATGGAAATGTGGGGTTTACGACAGGATACAGTTGCGAACGCCAACTAAGGCCTGTCAAAAGCTGCGAGAACAAGTGGTATGGATTCTCCGGGAAATGGAGCGATGAAAGCAAAATCATCCTCATCATAGTCATGTTTTTCGGAAGATTAAAGAAGTTCAACATGAAGGGTGGCCGAGCTTGGCTACTCTTGTAGCGAAGATAGAAGATCTCTTGATGCCCTATGAGCAAGCAAATGGAGCATTACCAGATTAGAGACCAGGGAAAAATCATCCTTGTTCTCGTCATGATTTTGCTCCTCCAACTTTTACTTTTTGTAAATTTAGTGTCCATTTCTTCTTTTTTCTTTTGTCTAGTCAAGTACAGTAGTTGTTCTAATTGCGAAAATTAACATGCCATCGTGTTGAGCATCACTAGGTTTAGATGCCAAAATGTAGGTGTCCCATGCCAATATATGGAATGTAACACTTGTCCATAAAGGCAAATTCTCGAGCTATTTGCCAATATTTTTTGAGTTATTACATCATCCACTGTTGGTGGAATTTGAACACCGCCACGGCACTATATATATAAATTTCGGGTGGTGTTGACATAAGTACAAAAAAAAAAAAAAAATTGAAACAAAACCTATATTGCCCAGTACATAAAATCCAACATGATACAATTTTAAGTTTAACTTATTGGTACACTTAGATTGATCCATTTAAACAAACTTGATTCACTTAAAATGAATAAAAGTGTGACTTATTTCTATGTCTTGATCCGTTTAAAATAAATTCAAAATATGTCTTCAGATGAAGAAGAAAGCAATGAAGACATGGCATTGTTGACAAAGAGGTTCAAGAATTTCATGAGGAAAGGACTACAAAGGAAAAAGATCACCTAAGCATTTAGACAACAAGAAGCCTTACAGGAACAAAAAAAAAATTCAAATGTAAGGACATCATTTGTTATAAATGTAGGAAACCAGGTCACCTAAAGCCATATTTCCAATCTCTCAAGAAAAAGAAAGGAAAGTTTGAGAAGAAGAAAAAGGCGTTGAAGGCAAAAACATGGAGTAACACCAACCGTGAGTCAAGCGATGAAGAAGAAACAAATATTTGTCTTAGGACTGACTTAGAACATAAGAAGAAGATGAAGCAAAATATCTTATGAAGAGTTATAGGATTTTTTTAGGGAAATGTTTGAAGAACACCTAAGAGCTTCAAAAAATATTTTTGTTTTGAAAAAGGAAGTTTATGATCTTACTACCGAAAACTTCACTGGTAAAGTTCTCATTGAAGAAGGAATATGATCTCCAAGTAAGTGAAGTGAAGCTTTTTTGAGTCGAAAATGGGAATTTTAGTGATGAAATTTCAAAAATTAGCATCAAGTTTTCTCTTAGTTTAAAAACCTTGAAGCACATTCTTTCATTTCAAATTCCTCACTATAACAAGAGTGGTTTGGGACATAAGGAAAATGAAGATGAGAAGAATCCTTTTCCAAAAGCAAATGATAGATTGAAGCACAAATCTCTTGTATGTTGTTATAAATATCACTTTGATAGAAATTCACAAAAGCTACTGGCCAAAGATTCCTTGAGTGCTCAAACTAAGGTGGATATAGCCATTTCAAAATGAATTGTCCAAAACAATAGAAGAAGTCTGAGAAAATTGGCTAGTCTTTTGGCCTTGAATCAAAACCTAACCACAAGGGACCTCAGTTTACGTGGGTACTAAAGAAAAGATGAGTTTTTTTTTTTTAATTGCATGTGATTTTGAAGAAAAAACAAGTGGTATTTGGATAGTGGGTCTTCCAAACATATAACTAGAGACAACACCAAATTCGTAACACTTAGCACCATAGATGGAGGAACTGTTGCTTTTTGGGGAAAAGACAAAGGTAGAATCGTCGGCAAAGGAAACATCATATTGAGAAATCTGATCGTTAAAGATGTTTCACTTATTAAAGGACTGAAGCACAATCTCATAAGTATTAGTCAGCTATGTGACAAGGGATACAAAATAAGCTTTAAAAAAATGTAGGTACATTGGCACTAGCAAGGACAATTCTCAATCATTCATTAGAAATAGTTATGGCAATATTTAGTTACTCGATATCAACTTTGAAGAATCTTATTGCCTAATGTCTATCAAGGAAGAGTGTGATCTATGACACAAGATATTATGCCATATTAATGCGAAGCAGATTCACAAAATATCTTGAAAAGATCTTGTTTGTGGATTACCAAGGATCAACTACAACAACTGTGATTCTTGCCATGCTTGTATTTTGGGAAAGTAGATAAGAAGTTCTTTCAAATTAACAAAAAAATTACTACAAACAGATCTTCGCAGCTATTCCATATGGACCTGTTTGGACCAACATGAATAATAACTTTAGGTGGAATAAATTATTGTCTTGTGGTGGTTGATGATTTCTCACAATTTATATGAATAATGTTTCTATCTCATAAGAATGAAGCATTTCGCTCATTTGAGAAATTTGCATGATAAATTCAGAATGAGAAAGGATATAGCATCACCACTACCAGAGCTGATTATGGAGGATAATTTGATAACCAAAGCTTTATTGATTATTGTGATGAAAATGGAGTGAAGCACAACTTTTTCACTATGTGACATTCTTGATTCCGACCCCTTAAGGATCGACCATAAGGTCCAAAAGGAAATTGATCATGGGCCATTGGCCATGGATCAATCGGTTCGATCGGCAAAGAATCACGGATCGATCATGGTCTGACCGACCGACCGATTGACCGATTACGAATTGGTCGAGGTGTTGGCCACGAATTTTCTACCTGCGATACCGATAGGATAGGATCACCAGCTCATAAGATGACGTTTAGATCACGAGGATTGGTCGTGGGATGATTTTGGATCAGTGGATAGTCATGGGTTGATTCGACCAGTCGCAATTTCTGGTTGTGGGTGATTCCGCCCAATTATGCACCAATACATGAACGATCCAAATTGATAAAATGTGACCATCTTTTGACAAAACATGCATCATTCCCTATTTAATTCTTAGTGATCGGAACGGAATCTCAAATTGGTGATGTTTGATCATGGATTGGTAACGCACAAGCCATGAACCCTACCGTTGGATCGGGTGCCGATTGGAACGAGCTCAGGGATAAACCCAGCTATTCCGTCACTAATTCTAAGGTTCATGAGTGCCTTGACTTAGTGCTAGGCCATGGGTAGCTTTAAAATTGGTCTCGAACCGATCAAAGGACAATTGACCATTTTGGCCGACCAACCGTTCAAAGTAACAAATCGGGCAAACATGGGGCGTGATGGCCAAACCTCGGGTGTACGTGATTTGGTTTTTCGATGTGTACTAAATGATCCATTCTCCGGCCCTAGAACCAACTTGGACTATAGAATTTTCTAGATCGCCTTCTTGAGGAAGAAAATGACAAAGTGAAGAAAATGATGACTTACCACCTTGGATAGATATTTTTAGATTTGGTAATGATTACCAAAGATTCGCCTTAGGAATTAAGTAAGGGACTCTTGGATAAAAGGACCAATCAAGAGAAGACATATAGGAGATTCTAGAATGCCTCATTAAATGCAAGGATGAGTCATCCTGCTTAGGTGTCCCTTGAAGATTTGGTAATGATGGCTCAAGATTTTCCTTGGGAAAGAAACAAATGACTCAAGGACTTAAGTGGACTAGTATGCTAAACCATGATGAGTCTTATCAAGACCCGTCTTATCTAGTTATTTAATACAACCTAAAAATAAAACGGGAGTCACCACTAGTCTTGTTTTTGGCGATTGGCTAGAAACTCAACCGATGGTCAAAAGTGTTCCCTCGATTTCTACGCAACTAGTTATCTAGGTCCAAGGACTTGGATTACGCTAATATTTCTATTAGCGCCCTTTCAGTACCTAAACAATATGTTTGTGTTTACATAACGTGTCCATGCATCTTCTTATTTATTATCAAAGGATCTTTTCTCCTAAACGAAGCGATCATGCGTGGTTGGTCATTTTCATGCTATTCTATTTCTACGAAAATGAAAAGAAAGCATCCAATTGAATTGAAAATTGTGAAGCAATAAGTAAACAAATAAGGAAAAAGGTAAATCTACCATACAATCCTAGAAAATATAAAATAGAAACACAATCGAAAATGATAAGAGGAAGAGAAAACCACAGCTCGTCGAGCTTTATACAATAAAAGGAACCCAAGACATATATCAGAAATGACTAGTACATAATAATGATTGGAATGGACATCGACATTTCCCGTCCGCATGTCCTCTCCATCTTTAGGGTCTCCATCTTTAGGGTCCTAATCTAGATCTAAAATAAGAAATCTATAACTAGGTACATACAATAGAAAGATTCAGACATACATGTCAAAACAACCAAAAGCACAACATCAAACTAAAGTCAATCACTCAAAGGAAATTCAATTCAAAAAGAAGATTTGGGCCTCAAGATCGGCCTTTGTAGTTCATGCGTAGGTTCCTCTAAGACACCTACCCGATTCATTTTATGATTTACAGCCATTATTGCCAATTGTGTTCTCGCTAGCCAATAACACTTACAAGTCTCCTAACCAAGTTATTTATTTGGGGTTTTCCTTCGATATCATGCATCGACCCTATTATACATCTAAAAGTCACATGTATAGTAGGAATTAAACATGCATGCAGGTCTTTTGGACGTTATTTCTCAACTAATCAAGTAAGAAAGTGAACCGTCCACGGGGTCACTTATTACCAAGGGTATGTGCCAATCACAAATACAAGCATCTCTAATAAATGATGTGATTGTATGCATGAGGGTATATGTGATATTTCAAAGACATCTTTTATTTTATTTTTTGGGTCATCCATAAAAAGTTTTGAGACAAAGTGATGTCTTGACTATGAAAGGCATTCAATTGCTAAAGTTAGCCAGGGGCTTGCATAAATATACTCACAAGTATTGCAGACATTTTGAATACAATTCAAACAATGACTTTTCACAATGTTAAAACATTGCCTTTCACAATGTTAAAACAGAATTTAAAGACAAGGGGCTGCTGTTGATTCCGATCAATCCAGCCATCCGGTGAGCCAATTTTTTTGAAGACGAGCTCCATCCAGATCTATTCTTCCCCTTCACTGAGCGAGTTCACCTGGTATGTCTCCTCCTGTCAAGAATCGCATCACGCTCTTTTAGGGCTTCGATTCTGCAGTTCCGCCCCTGCATCAAATGGCGTCTTCTTCGACTACGCCAGCTGGTTTATTGGGCAAAGGCCCTCAAGCGAACCCTAAAGATGGGTCCGTTCCTTCCCCCCCTCGCCCCTCCCATGCTCTGTTCTCTTTGGTTGTTCGTGGTGTTCGTGGACGCTCGCGAAGTAGAGGACGTAGTCGAGCAAGGAAGTCTCGAGCTCTCCCGGGTAATATGCCCCCCCCTCCCCCCTCTTCGAATGTTGATGGCTCCTCCTCCTCGTTGGGCCGAATGCTAAGGAAAAATGGATTCCGGTAGTGATTCGATCACGCCGCCCTGTTCGACCGTCCTTTGCCAAAGCATGAGCAAGGCGAAGCTCCGGTGGTTGGTGCGACTAGAGTAGGACTAATCCGTCAAGCCCCCTCCTCTGATGTTGCTGATCAACCTCCCACCCGTTCGTGGGCTGCTGTCACTCGTTCGGCGACAAAAGGTTACAGCCTTTCCTATATTCCGCCTGCTACCATTGATAATAAGGTTGTAGTGAAAATTTCTGATGAGATTCTGCAAGCTGCTCACCCTAAATGGGATGATTGTCTAGTTGGCTATTATATTAGGAAGAGACTCCCCTTTAGAATGACTGAGGATGCACTTAAGCATGCTTGGGGTAATCACCTAGTTGAAGTCATTGTTCCTGATCTAGGGTTTTATTACTTTCACATTCCTGACAAGGAGTTTAGGAGGAAAGTGCTAGAAGGGGGGCCAATTACGGTTGCCAAAATATCACTTGTCCTTCACAATGGCACCCTTTCATGAAACTCGAGAAAGAATGCCATAAATCAGTTCCAGTTTGGCTCCGCCTTAGAAATATTCCTGTTAACCTGTGGTCTGCTTCTGGTATTAGTGCTCTTGCGAGTGCACTCGGTAAACCCCTCTATGTTGACAGCCGTACTGAACAAATGGCTATGGTGGCTTATGCCCGGGTTTGTGTTGAGATCGAAGCTTCAAGCTCTTTCCCTAAAGCTATTGAATTTCTGCTGAATGGAGACCTGAGATCAGTGGATGTCCAGTATGAATGGCTGCCGATGCTCTGTCCCAAATGCTGTACTTTTGGCCATAGATGTGCTGATTCTCAAGCACCTGCCCTCCCCAAAGTTGGAACTAAACTTTCTAAGGCCCCGTCGGCTATTCCATCTAGTGAGTGGCGTGAAGTTCGTAGAAAGCGGAATGTTAGAATCCTTGATCCAGATGAAGCTCCCCCTCCTGCTCACTCGACTGATCCTCCTCTCCATGGAATAGAAACTCGCCATTCTGCACCGCAAGTGGTGGCTCCTAAGTTGGCAGCAACAGCGAAAAACAAGGAAGAAGCTCCTCCCCCTCCTTCCTTTGACCTTTTCCATGGTACGTCCCTAGTCCCTCCTCTTATGGGCCAAGTAAATGTGCCTGAAAATATTGTGCCAGAGTTATCCTCATCCTCGGATGAAGAAGTTTTGGGGGAGATCAATGCTGGTAGCGACACAGACTCCCCTAGAATGGTTGCTTCCTCTATCCCAGAGGAGACTCTCCCTCCTCAGATCCTTCCGGAACCCTCGGGGGGTGGCATGGCCCGCCAGAAAGGTACTACCCGATCTCCTCTACTGATGCGGATATACCTCCACGCTCCAAACCTTTGCCCTCTTCGGTGAAGAATCGTGGGGGCAAGAAGCGGTAACTATCCTCCCTATTTTTGAGTATGCTTTTTGGAATTTGGAATATTAGAGGTCTTGGGGCTCCTCTCAAGCAAGCTGAGATCCGGCATTTTGTTAAATCCAATCACCTTAGCTGTATTGGTATTTTGGAAACCAAGATTTCCCTGCGGTGTTCCCTGTGGTCTCCGAAGCCCTTCTTCCCGGTTGGAGTTGGTGCTCAAATAATATCCACTCTCCTAGAGGTAGAGTGTTGGTGGGTTGGAACCCTTTTGCTGCCTCATTTACGCTATCTTCTTGCTCGTCCCAAGTTATCCATGGTCGCTTGGTATGTCTGAATAGTGGTATTTCCTTAAATCTTACAGTGGTGTACGCGGAAAACTCATTTGTCCTGAGAAGACCTCTCTGGTCTGATTTGATTCGGACTAGTATCCACCTCTCGGATTCACCCTGGATCGTTGCAGGCGATTTCAATGCTATTCGGTATCCCTCTGACAGGGCTGATAGATCCAACTACTGGATCCCTGTGTTTAATGAGTTCGGAGATTGTCTCACCCAAGCTGGGCTAGATGATCTTAGGTATGTGGGTAATAGGTTTACCTGGGCAGCATCCTCTGGACCTCTTCGTCGTCAAAGAAAAATTGACAGAGTCTTGGTTAATGCTTCATGGAACTCGGTTTTTTCCTTATCTGAAGCCTCTTTCTTGAATCCTGGAGTCTCGGATCACTCCCCAATGGTTGTCAGGATCTTGCCTATCCCAATCTCTCGTAAGCCTTTTAAAATTTTCAACTTCTGGATGTCCCATCCCAAGTTTTTTGATTTGGTCTCCCAGGTTTGGGACTCTTCTTTCTTGGGTACGCCAATGTTTAGTCTTTGTTGTAAGCTTCGAGCTCTCAAGTACAAATTAAAAGGTCTTAATAAGGAAGCGTATGCAGACATTTCGGCAAAAACAACTGAGGCTAGAAGACGGCTTTCTTCTGCCCAATCTGCTTCTCTTATGGACCCTCTCAATCAGGAACTGGCAGACTCGGAGCAAGATTGCCTTCGTATGTTCTCTGAGCTTCGTCTTCAAGAGGAATCATTCTTTAGACAGAAATCCAGGGTGCGTTGGCTTAAGGATGGAGATCGTAACACGAAATATTTTCATCACTCGGTCAAACGTAGACACCTCCAGAACCGTATTATATCAATCCAAGATGGGGACAACCTGATTTCTGACCCTTTTGAGGTTCAACAGCGCTTTGTATCTCATTTTCAAGCCCTTTTGGCGGCTTCCTCCCCTTCGTGTGTTCCCATGATTGAGGAGATCCGAGCTAAGTTGAATCGTACCCTTGATGATGCCCAAATTCGTGGTATATCCTGCTCTATTACTGACCAGGAAATTAAAGATACTCTCTTCTCCCTCGCGAGTGGCAAAGCACCTGACCCGGATGGGTTTAATGTGGACTTCTTCAAGCATTCTTGAGAGATTGTAGGTCCCTCGGTTCTATTGGCAGTTCATGACTTCTTCAACTCTGGTCAGCTTCTTAAAGAGATCAATGCCACTATTCTGACCTTAATCCCGAAGACCCCTAATGCGTCGAATGTCAATGACTTCCGGCCCATTGCTTGCTGCAACACTTTATATAAGTGCATCACCAAAATTATGGCTAACAGGTTAGCCTCTGTTCTTCCTTCGATCATTAGTCCTCCTCAGAATGCTTTTGTCAAAGGAAGACGCATTAGTGATAACATTATGCTAGCCCAGGAGCTCTTTTGTGGATTTCATCATGAACCGTATCGACCCAAATGTATCATCAAGGTTGATTTGTGCAAAGCATATGACTCAGTTGATTGAAACTTTATTGAGTTAACCCTATTAGCCTTTCGGTTTCCTCCGGATTTTGTCAACCGCATTATGTCGTGCATTCGCTCTCCCAAATTCTCCATCTCCCTTAATGGTGAACTTCATGGATTTTTTTCAAGTGGAAGGGGTATTCGACAAGGCGACCCAATATCCCCCTGTATCTTCACGTTAGTGATGGAAGTGTTCACCGGAATTCTCAATGCTCAATCCGAGAAACCAGGTTTTAAGTTCTTTTGGAGATGTAAAAATACAAGGCTTTCTCACCTGTTCTTCGCAGATGATGTCCTCCTATTTTCGGAATCTAATATGAATTCCCTACGTCTTCTTATGGATGGAATTCATTCTTTTGCTGACTGGTCTGGATTAAATCCTAATCTCAACAAAAGCGAAATCTACCTTTCAGGTGGCCCGGATTCTTTAAGAGACGCCCTTGTAAGTACCTCTGGCTTTCATCGAGGGTCTCTCCCATTTAGGTACCTTGGTGTACCTATTATCTCATCTAGATTGGGCAAGGAAGATTGCATCTCCCTGGTCAATGCAATAACTGCAAGAGTCCAATCCTGGACCAATCGGTTTCTATCCTTAGCTGGTAGACTTCAGCTAATTAAATCGGTCCTCCACTCTATTCAGGTTTACTGGTCTACTGTGTTTATCCTACCCTCCTCGGTCACTAAGCAAATTGAACAGATCTTCCGGCAATTCCTTTGGAGAGGCCCTAACTTGGGATTTGGCGAAGCAAAGGTTGCTTGGGAAGAAGTTTGCCTACCCAAGGAGGAAGGTGGACTAGGTATACGTTCACTTCGGATCAGCAATGTTGCTATTATGATCAAACACCTTTGGCTCCTCTTTACTGATAAGGAATCACTCTGGTGTAAATGGAATCACTCAAATTTCTTGAAGCGCAAAAACTTCTGGTTGCCCCAAGACCTACCTCATGCTCTTGGGCGTGGAAGAAGTTATTTGGCCTCCGTGATCTTATTCAGAATCACTTTAAATGGCGTATTGGAAATGGTCTTTCGGTTTCCTTTTGGTTCGATTATTGGCACCCTCGTGGGCCTCTATATAAACTCTTCTCTGATCGTGAAATTTATCGCTCTGGAATTCCTCGCCTCGCATCTATTGCAGTTGCCTTAACAGCATTGCCGCTAACCTCTGTTGTTGTAACCACCATTGTGAATTGGGATGATCCTCTACCGAGCCTCAATGAGACTAATGACCACCTCCTTTGGACTAGCCATTCTTCAGGAGTTTTCTCTACTGCATCGGCTTGGAGCCTTTTAAGGTCGAGGGGTCATACGGTTTCCTGGTCAAGACTTGTGTGGAACTCTTCCCTTATTCCTCGATACCAAACCCACCTTTGGTTGATAGCTCACAATCGCTTGCCTACCCAGGTTTTGTTGCTAGCTTATATCAGAATACCGAATGCTTCTTGTGCATTTTGCTCAGCTAGGCCGGATTCGGTGGACCACCTTTTCTTTGATTGCCCTATTACTAGCATCCTTGCCTCCTTTTGGGCGGCCAATTGTAATCTATCTTGGCGTAATCAATCTGCGAAAGGTAATCTCCTATGGGTTATTGATCACCTGTCGGATGCTACCTTTCACCATTCCCTCGCTCGCTTTGCCTTTGGGGCCTTATGTTATCTTATTTGGAAGGAGAGGAATAACATCCTATTTCGCAATCAAAGATTATCTTTCCCGGCGCTTAAAGAGCACCTCCGTAAAGCTATCAAAGACAAGGCTTATACTTATGACAAGATCCCAGATTCTCCCGCTAATAGGAGCCTTCAATTGAGTTGGGGCCTTCACCCTTCCTTATTTAATTGAGGCCGCAGTTGTCTGTGTGCTCTTCGCTGCTTGTGTTCCCCTTGCTATGTATCTTTTTCGCAGCTTTTTCTCTCCCCCCCTCCCCCGCCCCGGCACCCCTCCTCTCATTGCGACTTTCTCTCCGAGTGCAAGATGGTGCCGGGGTCCCCCCCTTGCTGTACAATCGTCTTGCGTTTTGCAATAGCTAATATATCTCTTACCTTTACCAAAAAAAAAAAAAAAAACAGAATTTAAAGAGATTTGAAAATATTTCGAATTAAGAATATCTAGGTTATGAAACACATTCAATTGCCAAGGCTAGCTCGAAACTCACATAAATACACTCACAAGCGTTGCAGGTATTTTGAATATAGTCTAAACCATGATTCTTCCTTAAACCAAATCGAGTTTTGGAAAAGAATTTCTTAGCAAATTGTTTTCAGAAACATCACATGTGCCAAAGCATTTTTTAAGATGAACTTTGGAAAGAACAATTATCCAGTAACAAAGATCCAAAGATTCAAAATAACTTCGATGAAGATGACATGGCCTAATTTCATACACAAACTAGCCTAAGAGGTCTAACTAAACAATCACAACCAAATGTTCATATCAAGAAATCTCTGATGAAGCTGGATAAAATGACAAAATTGGATGATGCCCATTGACAAATTGATGCGGGAGCATCCAATGTAGCTCCATCCAACAACTCGGAACCATCAATGTTTATCCAAGCCAAGACAGAAATTGGACATTATGTGCTTCGTTGGATTATTTTCAATGAATAATGTCAATTATTTATTGGTACTTCATGGTATATCGATAACTTTCAATGGGAGGCCATTCTAAATGTCTTGAATGACCAGTTGATGAAGTTTCGAAGGATTATTTTCTGGTCAAGGGAGGAGCTCGAATTTGAAGGTTCAAGAATGCAGAAGGCCGAAGATTAAAGGCATTTAATTCCCGTGTTAATAAAGGCTTTTATTAAGTTATTATGTGTCTTTATTGTTATGCAGCCCAAGAGTCGAAGGTTTCGGTTTCTAGGCTATTAAGGTCTGTTTTTAATATGTATTAAGGTGTCAGTTTCTAGGCTATTAAGGTCCGTTTTTAATATGCATTAACACTAAAACCCTCCTATAAAGAGGGGAAAACTATCCAATGTAAGGGAGACGAATTTTATGAATGAGAATTGTGAGATTTCCTCAACTTGAGTGAATTCCTTTGGAGAGCGGATAACTCCTTTCGGTTTCTTTATCCTTGGAGCATAGATCACTCCTTGGTGGTGAACCAAGAAGCCCTTTATCCTTGGCTGGTGGAATCTTTATACCTTGGAAGGAGATTGTTTTTATCTGTTCTTATTCATTTCCATTTCTTCCCCGTATACACTACTCCATACACTTAACCACAAAAATCCCCTCTGAAAAAAATCTCTGTTCTTGAATCACTCAACCCATCACGCATCACAAATTAGCAATGAAAAAAATTCTCTAACATGCTTGACATGATGATGAATAACTTTCATGAAGAAAGTTTTTTCAAATGAGCTACAAATAATTTTACAAAAATCAAACAACAAGCAACAACTCATTAGACATTAATCAAGAATTCATGACATCCTGTCATTTTTACAAAAATTAGTCCTATCAAAACAGGTCTAAATCACTAAATTTTCACACAACATAGCCAACATGATGACTAACAAGTTTTATTAAGGGATTGAGTATAGAATCTTTATAAAAAGAAATAGAACAAAAATGTCAAAGGTCTATTCAAATAGGGGTTAGAATAAGGGTTTGAATTTGGTCCCATGTCCAACTTTCTAGCCTAGGTTTGAAAAAAATGGAAAGTGCCTCTAATGATAAGCGATCAACATGTCGGTGGCATTAGAAACCTCTAGGTGTGCTTTATGAATTCCTAGAAGGGCTCGAATAAAAACTAAGTCGATTTGGTACTCAAAGATCAAGATCTTTAAAAGTGCGCATGTTAGTAACTAAGAAAAAGAGAATACAAGTGTGCATTAGAGAACCTCAAAGTCATTCAATAATGCACAAATGGCATAAACAAATCACATGAGACTTAGAACCGGATGTGACGAACAATTTGGGTAATCATCTAATCTTAAGTCGGCATGCAAAAATGCCGTGCAATTTAATGACATTACGAGATGATTTGAGTTTCTTAATGACATACTTGGAAATCCTAAGTGTGATGAATAGTTTAACATGTGAAATGGTGCTTAAACGAAATGACCTAAATATGTATACAAACCTTGTAACATATAGTTCAATTATCAAGAAGGCATAATCACAAGATTTAGTCTCAAGATGACTCAAGCAAGCATGGTAAGGTGCATCTATGGTAATGTTCCGTTCTGATCTTAGCATCACAGATCGAGCATGATTTTAGCTTATCTAAAGACATGCAAAAACCTAACAAAAAATTTCACATATAGGACATGTGATGATGAACATATTTTATTAAGAGTTCGAAATCTAGATGAAATCACATGAGTCATGGCAAAAATGGCAAATAGACATGCATATCCAAACTATCTGTTATTGCAACACCTTTTCACATTAACTCATGCAATTGACACACTAGACAATGTCAACACTTTACAAACCATGCATCAATTAAACACATACATCATTTATTTCATCTTTCATGAAGGATTTGAGATCAAACAAACTCATTTGCGTACTCAATTTTACCAAAATGCAATTTGGATAAGTGTAGGGCAGATCGTCCTACGATCAGATTTAGGCAAATTTGACCTAGTTAAATAAATCCAAAAATTCTTAAAAATTACAGCATCTTCTTCACACAATTATGAGCAACTTTCATAAGCAAAGTTTTTTCAAAAATCAAAACGAAAATCAGTACAAAAATGACAAAGTCAGAAATCAATATAAAGCAGATTGACTTAGGCTCAAATTTGAGTGGTTTTGACCTAGTTAATCATGTCCAAATATTTCGAAAAAAAACATAGAAGTTGCACCACACAAAAAACAACTTTCAAGAAGGAATGTTCCTCTAGAAATTAACATAGAGAGTAGCACAAAAATAGTAAAGTCATATTTTGGAACTAGAATAGAGCTCAAAACAGACCAAAACAACTATAGAATCGCGCAACTTCGGAGGTTTTTTTTAGGGGTCAAACGTTGCTTAATCAGGGCATGTGACCTACTGATTCAAAGCTAGTTACATGTATTATCAAAGTCTAGAATGACTCAAACTAAAATAAGGTCTTTTCGAACCTCGTTTTGACCATAATAGCAAGTCAATCCAAGGATATGAAAATGTAGATTTTAGGCCAAATCAAGTCAATCATACATGATCAATTAAGAATACTCAATCATGGCAAATCAACATTCAAATCCATCGATATAACATCTAAACTTATCATATTAACCTAAAATTGAACCCTAGCCCCAACTAATTAATCCGGTCTCGCTTCACGAGCTTCGAGATCGAGATTATTGCCTTTTATCCGCTTTTGTTTGGACGTGACCTAAATGAATGTAGTTATATTTTTGTTTATGTTCTTTTTATCGACTCCTGATTTAAGAGATGAATTATTTCATAAAAATTTGAAAGAGGAACATATCTTTCTTCTATGGTTATGACATAATCCAATTGTTTGAAAAGTTTTAATTTTGATTGTTTATATATTTCTTTAGGTTCAACTTTAGAAATTTCTTTGTTTTCTATCAATTTGTTAAAGTCTTCTATCCTTACTTCTTCTCTATCTATAGGACCTTGATTTGTGGACATTAGTGATAAAGAACTAGAGGAAGACATAGATCTTCTAAGGAAGCTCGTCCTTATAGATCAGTACTCACATGATCATGGGCTTCTTATCAGAGCTATACTATGGTCTCACCACTTCTCTAGGACTTATGGCCTAGACACTCTAGAGGTGACACTCGCTTAAGAGTATATTTTCCCACCGGCTCTAATACCATAAAGGAGAATGATTTTGCTATATCTTGACGTTTCTTCTTACTTCTTCACCATATCATTAGATGTCTATATATATATATATATATAGTGATTGGGCCTATGTATTACACTTATGATTACAAGTTCTAAAAACTATACAAATATTGGTTAGTCCAAGTAGGCTGCACATGAAGGTTTTGTGACTATGTTTATGCAAGCACTTGCATCGGGGCTAAGGTATCATGGAGTGTTAAGGTGCGATTGGTGTGAGTTGTACGGTGCGATATGTTCATTGCCCCCCTAGCTTGATCTTTAGCTTGATTGGAACTGACTATAGCAACCTTAGGTTTGATTTTTCAGTTTTGGCGCATGTGCATGATTTTGTTAATTTTTACGTGTATCTAATCGCCAGCACTCTCCACGCTCCTATCTAATCGCTAGCACTATCCACACTCCTATTCTAGACTTTGTTAGTTTTTATAATAGATCCTATCTAATTGCCAGCACTCTCCACACTCCTCGGATTTTCCTTACCTATCAAGATTTCGTCGTGAATTTAGAAAAAATAGGGTTGATAGCCAATTCAAAATGAACTTTTTCAAGAACTAACAAGAGAGGAATTTACTTTACCACGAGCTGGTTGCCCCACATTCTCCATGTTCCTAGATTTTCCTTTCCTGTTAGGAGTTCCTGTGGAATTAAAGGAAAATAAGTTGATAACAAGTTCAAAATAATTATTTTCAAGAACTTACAAGAGAGGAATCTACTTACCACGAGGACAAACGAGAATTGTGGGAAAATCTAGCTAGAAAAGGGATATGGTGCATAGCATAAGGGAAATGAAATTGTGCCGGTGAGTAGTCCACTCTTTAGGCAAACTCCGATTCAAAGGCTGATGCAAAGTCACAAGGGTAAGGAATCCACTCCCAATCAATTCCAAGTCAGGCACAGCCCTATAGTTAATTGAAAGGAAACTCGTAAGCAAAAGATCGCCAGGAGTCCACTTCTAAGTGATTTCCAAATGAAAGACTGGAGGAAACTCTAAGTCAAAGCCTAACAAGCACTTATGCCGAGAAGGAATCCACTCCCAATCAATTTAGAAATTCAGGATCCATGACATTCTAGAACTCATACATAGTCATCCTAACATACGTTCATGCAATTTTAATCATGCGGTTTAAACCTAAAGTATAGTCACGTTGTGATATGGTCATCTAGTCTAAAGCAAACACATAGTCATGCAATAGTCGATGCATAGTTATGCAAGAAGGCATTACATTCTAGCAAATGTGATATGAGTGCACCGATTTGGCTTAACTCTATTATGAATGTACCAATTTTGGATTTTTTGTGATATTCGACCTTATTTATATGTATATGTTATAGGCAAAAATATTTGATAATTACATCTTTTTTATAATGATATATATAAAATGCAACTTTTTATGATTTTATCAACATTCCCATCCAACATGTAATTAATTTTGATTCTAGATTTAATTTGATGGATAAAATTTTATTAATAAGAGTAACATGCATAATACTTCTATCAGTTAAAAGCGTAATGAATTAGATCAGTTGAATATAAGTAAAAAGGAGGCCATTAGTAGTGTATTAGGAAAACTTAATTTAAAAATATGATTGAAATGAATTTACCTAATAACCACGTTTTTGAATAATTCATTGTTATTTAGTATTTTGATGTCTCGTCTTTATTTTTTAACCTTTTTATTTAATAAACTATATTCTTATGTTATAACAATAAATCATTTAGCATTTATATCAGCTTAGCGTTTTACTAGTTATTAGGTGAATTTAATGAAGGCAAGGCCGTTGGCAGTGTTTTACCAAGATTCGTTTTTTTTTTTGGTAAGGTAAGTATTATATAGACTTTAACCAACAAAAGTACAGCAGGGGATCTCGGCACCACAAAAACTTACACTCATAGTGACAAACAAGTCATAACGAGTGGAAGAGTGTCGAGGAAAAAAGAAACTGAAACAGCCAAACAACGGCCAGCAAACGGCTAAAATAGCAGCAACAAGAAGCCAAACAGTGGCAACAAACAAGAAAGGGAAAGGAGGTAGATAGCAAAAACAGCGGCAGCCCACACTGCCAGCTACGGCAACCTCCGAGGCACTAGACTAGCCCCCAACTACTCTGAGCCTTCCGCATCAGGAACATGAACCTCAAAAAATAAAGGAGCTGAAACTAACCCCTAACTCCATTAAGAGCACAAAGACAATGGCAACCTCAACCAAGCTCTAAAAAACCCTAAGATGCCGACCAGGCACTATCAATCAAAAATTAAAGGATGAAGACCACAACTTCATTGTAGTATTCTATTTCTAGGAATGTCCAAAACATGTTAAAAGGTCATCGCCTTATCCTTGATAGCCTTTTGAAGGTGATTCTTCAAAGCCGGGAGATAGAGAGATTGATTGCGGAAAATGATATTGTTCCTTTCTTTCCAAATTATGTAACATAAAGCTCCAAAGGCAAAATAGGCCAAGGACTGGTGAAAGCTAGTATCGGCAATATGCTTGGCGGCCTAATCTAGATTTTTCATCCAAGATTTATTATGCCAAGCGAGATTGCATTTAGCTGCCCTATAGAGTGCAAGGCTTATAGTTATATGATAGCCAAAATATAGGTGATCTATTGAGTCCAGATAGCAAGAACATAAGGCATAAGTCACGTGGGGAATTCTGCCATAAGCAAGTAAGGACACCTGGGTTGGCAGACGGCTCCAAGTGATTAGCTAAAGGAGGGTTTGGTATCAAAGAGGTAGTAAGGAGCTCCAAGCGACCTTTAGGGCGAAACATGTTCCAAGTCGAAGCAATAGAGAAAATACTGAAGGGATGCCCCAGCCATTGGAGATGATCAATCTCGTTGTTGAGCATCAGGAGGGTCTCTCCCCAATTTGCCAAAGCAATAGAAATATGTGATGCGAGGTCCGAAGAGGAAAGACCATCAGCAACCAAGGCCAACCGTGGCAATCCAAACTGGTATATTTCCGCATTAGAAAACAATCGATTGAGCGAGCCTCTCAGGTGCTAAGGATTGAACCAAAAAGAGACGAAGAGGCCATTACCAATACTCCAAAGAAAGTGCTACCGAACCCTTTCACGAAGGTGAAGCAGTTTCTTCCATGCCCGAGAGCAAAAGGTGGGACGTAAAACAATCCAGAAGTTTTTATGCTTTAAAAATATGAAATGGATCCACTCGCACCATAAGGACTCCTTATTAGTAAAGAGGAGCCATATATGTTTAAGCATTGAAGCCATATTACTTTCTCGTAGCGTACAAATCTCGAGGCCACTCTCATTCTTAGGTAAGCAAACTTTAGTCCAAGCAACTTTGGCACCCCCCGAACCTAAGTCCGAACCCTTCCAAAGGAATTGCTGAAGAAGCCGTTCTATTCGGTTAAGCACCGAACATGGCAACATAAAAACACTAGCCTAATAGACCTGAATGGAATGAAGAACCGACTTGATAAGCTGCAAACGCCCTGCAAAGGAGAGGAAACGTTGAGTCAAGGATTGAATTCTAGAGGTAATAGTATTAACCAAAGAGATACAATCTGCCTTTCCCAGCCTAGTGGAAATAATAGGTACACCGAGGTACCGAAACGGCAATGTGCCCAACTGAAAACTCATTGTGTCCAGAATGTTGTCCCGAAGAGAAGAAAGGCCTCTAGAAACAATTTCGCTTTTACTTAAGTTAGGGATAAGGCCACTCTAGTTGGAGAAGCGGTCAATCCCCGCCTTAAGAAGATCAATAGATGCCATGTTTGCCTTTGCAAAGAGAAGCACATCCTCTGCAAAGAACAAGTGGGAGAGCTTAGTGGACTTGCATCTCCAAAAGAAGTTGAAATCCGGCCGACGAGTTTGAACATTCAAGACGCCCGAAAATACTTCCATAATAAGTGTGAAGATGTAAGGAGATATAGGGTCCCATTGTCTAATCCCCCGTCCACTAGGGAAGAAGCCATGCAATTCACCATTCAAAGAGATGGAGAATTTGGGTGAACGAATTGCATACCATGATACGGTCAATAAACACAACAGGGAAACCAAAGACTTGCATGGATAGCTCAATGAAATTCTAGTCAACCGTGTCATAAGCTTTTCGGAAGTCAACTTTAATGACACTTCGGACGATAAGGTTCGTGATGAAAATCACAAACAGTTCCTAGGCAAGCAAAATATTATTGTTAATCCACTTACCTTTGACAAATGCATTCTAAGGCAAACTAATTATAGTGGGAAGCACACAAGATAACCGGTTGGCCAATATTTTGGTGATGCACTTATAAATAGTGTTGCAGCAGGCTATATGACGAAAATCGTTAACACTTGAAGCGTTAGGGATATTGGGAACCGGGGCTAGAATGGCAGAGTTGATCTCCCTCAAAAGCCTACCAAACACAAAGAAATCTTTGATCACCAATATCACCGATGGTCCAACGATCCCCTAAGAATGTTTGAAAAAATCCACATTAAATTCAGGACCAGGGGCTTTACCACTCGTAAGTGAGAACATAGTATCTCAAATCTCCAAATCAGAGATAGGTCGGGAGAGAGAACGCACCTACTCACCATTGAGAGTTCAATCCAAAACCGAGTTGATCTCCTTGGCAGATGGTAAACCAACAGAAGCGGAGGCCGCCAAAAGGTTCTGAAAATGCGAGACAAAACGGTTATGCACTTCACTCGGATCGGAGATAATATTGCCGCCCTTAGTTAACGAGATATTTTTGTTCTGAAGGTGCCTACGGTTAACTGAATGGTGAAAGAATTTGGTGTTAAAGTCGCCTTCCTTAAGCCAACACGCCTTGGATTTTTGCTTGAAGAACGATTCTTCTTGGAGGCGCAATTCAGAAAACCTTCGGAGATGAACCTTTTCATCATAAACAAGCACCTGATTGAGATGGTCCCTTTGAAGGGCATCCTAGATGGCCAGCAGGGCCAGCCTTGCTTCACCCATCCTCATAGACAAATTTGAAAAGGAATCTTTGTTGAGCTACTTTAATTTGCACTTTAGGAGGCGGAGCTTGCAACAAAGAATATACATAGGGGTTCCACCAAGTGAAGTATCCCAAGTCTGAGCAACCAACGAGAGGAAAGTCAGGTGCGTCATCTAGAAATGGAAAAACTTAAAAGTTTTCCAGGTTAACAAGGTAGACATGATCCTGACAATCATAGGAGAGTGATCCGAAATTTCAGGGGCCAAGAAGGAAGCTTTAGAAAAGGAGAATTTAGCACTCCAACATGAATTGACTAAGACCCTATCAATTTTTCATTGCTTGTGATTGACCCCCGAGGAGGTTGCCCATGTAAATCTGTGGCCAATATATCTAAGATCATCTAGGCTTGCTTGGTTCAGACAGTCACCAAATTCATCAAAGGCCGGGATCCAAGAGGTTGAGCTCCCAACTCTATCAAACGCATCTCGGATGGCATTAAAATCGCTCGCAATAATCCATGGGACGTTTGAATAAGCAAGACTAGACTGAATGAGATCCTCCCAAAGAGCGTGTCTCAACATAAAAGTGTGCTTTGCATAAACCATTGAGAGGTGGAATTCCTTGCCAGTAGTGAGGCATACTAATTGACCGTGAATAACTTGCGCTGAGGAAGAAGACATAACAAAAGTTACAGTCATAAAGTTCCAATCCACCCAAATTTTGCCTTTGGGAGTGTTTAAAATCGGTACCCCAAACCCATCCAGGAAGAAGGACAGCAGACACTAAGGGGAAAAACAAAGGGGAGATCTTCGTCTCCAAAATACCAACACAGCTCAGGTTATTGGTTCTAACAAAAGATCTAACTTCCGTCTGTTTAAGGGGGTGACCAAGGCCCCCCCTAATGTTCCAAACACTTATTAACATATATACAAGGGAAAGGCAAGCGATCACCGCTTTTTTAGACCTTGCTTTTTCTTAGAGGTGGGTAAGGGCTTTGGGCTGGAGGACTACTAATAGGCTCTGCAACTTGTAGCACTTCTTCCTGTTGAGGAATGACATCCGAAATGGTAGCAAGATGTATCAGCTCCTGTTGGGGCTGATGGACTTCCTTTGGGATAGAAGATGGCACGAGGGCAAGGGGATCAAAATCGCTATCAACAGACTTGGCCTCTTCCACCGAATCTTCATCCGAGGATGATGGCAACACCGACACTAGATATACTGGAATTAGTGCAGGGCAAGCTTGAGTAGGGTTGGGTGTAGAGTCTGATTGAACTCGCAAAAAGGATCAAGTGAGTCCACCTTTTTGAATAGAGGTGTGTTGATGCACTACAATAAGGGGGGTCAGCTTTTGAAGGATTAGGTAGAGAAGATTCAGCCGTTTTTGGTCGATGTGAACTCTGCTTCCTGCAAACTTCACGCCATTCACCGGTGGGATGAGCATAAGGCACTTTAGTTGCCGTTGGTGGAGCAATTAGGGGGCCGAGAGCAATGGAGGCATCCACACATTTGTGACCAAAGGTACCACCAGAAGGACAAAGAGTCGGCTTCCATTCACATCGTACATCAACAATTTGAGTTTCCCCTTTCAGAATAAAATCAATAGAATCAGGAAGAGACTGTCTAGCATTAATCTTAATGCAAACACAAGCATAAGATATCATATTCATATGTTCGGTATGGCTGTCAACATACAAAGGCTTTCCAATGGCACTTGCAATCGCACTTATACCCAACGCAGACCACAAAGAGAAAGGAATATTCCTGAGTCTAACCCAAATGGGGATTGAATCGTGGCTGCCTTTCTTTAGGTCCATCAATGAATGCCATTGTTGGAGAATGAGGGGAACTTTGGCAATGGTGAGCAGTCCCCCATCGAGCACCTTCCTTCGGAATTCCTTATCAAGGATATGGAAGAAGTATAAACCCAGGTCATGAGCCAGAATTTCAGCCAACTGGTGGCCACGATTGTTTGAGCGCCGACTCCATAAGCTTGAAGGGGAGTCTCTTTCCAATGAAATACCTCACTAGGCATTCATTCTATTTGGGGTTACCAGCTTGGAGGATTTCATCAGAGATTTGAATAACCACTTTGTTATCAACAATCGCTAGCGGAACAAAGGATAAATGATACCCCTTAGCAGCAGATTTGGCAACTACTACCCATGAACGAGTAGGGGGTGAGTAGCCTCACAAGGTGGCTCCTTTTGAAGCAGCAGAGCCTTGGAAGAAAAGAAGCTTCGCCTACTTTTGTCCGACTCAAGCGGAACAAGGGATGAACGCCCTGGGTTGATAGTATATCCTGCAGCAAATGCATAGTTTGCCTTTGAGGCATCAAGATTCATGGAAGGCCGTAAGATAGCTTCATTGGGCTAGACGAAGGAATCCATAGCCTTAGAAGGGCGGGCCTTCTACGAGAATGAAATTCACGAGAAAAAGGCACCTCGATCTATAGAAACTTCTCGAGCTAAGGATAGTTGAGCAGAGGGCGGGTGCCCAAAAGCTTCCGTAGGCGCACCTTGATGGGCCTTGCTTATATGGGCTTCACCCAAAGCAAACGCAACGACCATGCTTATAACAGAAAGAAACCAGCGAAGACCCACAAAACCCTAAAAACGAGAGAACATTTGCGCCTGACGAGAGTGTACCAGGAAAATCACTTTGGTGCAAGTAAAGAGCGGGTCAGGAAGAGTCCCCCCTCCAAAAGCCAGTGCCAACGGACAACTGAAATGTCTGCAATCAGCGAAAATATGTCTAGATGAATAGTAATCACGCACCTAGGCTTTGAGAGAGATGGTGAACAGTAACCTGAGAAGGCAAAATGGCAAAGTCATATTTACCAAGATTTAGTTTTGCTTCATTAAAGGCAACATTTTAAATTAGATGTGATGAGGTTTTAATAAGAGAATAGATGCCCAAGGATATAATTGACAATGTCAAAGCTCTGTTTGTTTCATGAAAAATAGATTATTTGGAAAATATTTTTGAAAAGATATTGCTTATGCCACTCAGGAAAATGAACGAACAAAAAATATTTTTATTGCATAAGAAAATATTTACACATAAATTGTTATCGATAATGAAAAACTATTTATTAATTGATTATTTCAAGTAATACAAGTGATTATATTTAGACAAATATTTTTCAAATTTATTTTCTATGAAATAAACGGAGCATAAAAGCCTACTAACTCTTCGATATGTTGAGGGTAGAATTTAAAGTTAGAAATGTTTATATTAGACGTCCTTCGGGTAAATTTAAACATTTAATTTTTGTAGTTGGATTTATCCCTTTTTTAATGAGAAAAAAGGTTTTAAAACATTTAGAAGCAGGTTTATTCTTGGTACTTCACAGGTGATATTTATAAATGATATAGATATCTTTCTAAACTATTTATAAAGCACATTTTTTTTTAATTTGGTGTCATTCCATATTAACAGAACTGTCCTTGATTTTCCTATCATTTATTAATTTATTAAAATTTATTATTGCCACCACTCTTTCATGAACTGCCAAAAATATCAAAGTAGTTAGAAAATTGCATGTCACTTGTCCATTTAATTCTAAATATGATAACCGTCCTAGGTTCTATTTATCAAGTAATTCATGCTACTTATCCAATAAGATGATAAATATCCACAATTTAGACAACCACATATTGCTGTTAACCTTTTACTACACAATGAAAAATTTGTAGATTATTCAAATTTAAATTTATTGGTGTGAAAAATTTCCTTGATTTCGTATTACTCGATTTATTATTTAATTTCTCATATTGGTAGGGTATTTAAACATCAAATTAAGTATTCATCTAATAAATTAAAATTGTAAATAGTTAATAATACTTTCATAAAATCTCATGTGATAATTAAAATAGGAGATGATAATTCATAAGTTAAAATCTTTTCAGGCCTATTCATCTTCTCAAATTAGGTATATTCACCAATTTTTTCCATACATCGATGCAATCGAGCATTTTGCACTAGTGTTTATTAAGGGTGCGAATGGTAACGTTTAATTTTTTTTTTTTTTGTTCCTGGAAACAAAAAAAAAAGTTTATGTTCGGGGAACAATTTTTGAACAAAAAACGCGTTTGGTAACGTTTGTTAGGGAATAAAAAATGAATAAACACGTTTGATAAATTTTATTCTTTTTTTGTTTCTTTTAATTTTTTAAACATTTTTATTTTCTTTTTTCTTTTTTTGGCCGGTCCCGACCTCCCATGATGGCCGATGGGGCCGGCCTCACCCGGCCACGGCGACGCTCGGCCTCGCCGGGGCCGTGACGCTCCGACGAGGTCGCCGACCCCCGAGGGCGTCGCCGGCCCATGGCCGGCGACCGGCCAAAGGCAAAAGAAGAAAAAAGAAGAGAAGAAGAAAGAAGAAGAAGAGAGAGAAGAGAAACGTTTCTCCAAAAAATTGTTTATGGAGCAAAAAGTAAAAATTTGTTCTTTTTTTTTTTGTTCCTATTTTGTTTAAACAAAAAAAAACAAAATATGAACGAAACGTAATTAAACGTGTTTCTGTTCTTTTTTTGTTCTCAAAAATAAAAAAACAAAAAAATTATTTAAGAACAGAAATAAAGAACAATTCCATGCGGACCCTAAATAGAGTAGCGCCAAAAGGAGAAAGAGATCGGCAGTGGGATCAGATCAATTTGTCTGCCCCGTCTTATCAAACCGTCCCCTTTTAACGCCGTCGTCTCCGACTGACGCACGTCTCTCTCTCTCTCTCTCCTCTGCGTCTTTTCAAATGAATGATTTGCCCACTTACCCACCACCGCCACAGGCTGAGCCATTGCTTCTGATCTCTTTTGCTGTTACTGCGTCTCCCTCGTTCGCTGCGGAGTCTCTCTCTCTCTCTCTCTCTCTCTCTCTCTCTAGCTCGTTCGTTGCAGAGAGACTGTTTATGCAGGTCTCTGCTTCACCGAGGTTTCACATTCATTATCCTGTTGCTGCAATTTCGGACAACGATCTGGAAGATGGGCGAGTCGTCTTGGCCTTCTGATGCGCAGGTAGTCCCTCTGCAGTTAGTGAATGCCGATGAATCGACCGCATTGTCGAGAATTCTTCTTTTCTTCGATCAAATACGGTTCCACATTTATGCTGTAATGTTCTTTGAGCAACGCCATTCAAAGCTTGAAATTCAAGGGGTTGTTACCTGGTGTCTTTTCCTGCTTTTCTTGATGTAGAAGATGGTGCGTGCTTGTCAGGCGTCTTCACCTTGTTTTTCTCTCTGGTTCTCCTCTGCTGTTCGTGAACGCCGATGAAACGACCAGCATTGTCGGAAATTGTTCTTTGATTAAATCCAGTCCACATTTTTGCTGTAATGTTGTTTAGGCAATGCCATTTAGAGCTTGAAAATCAAAGGATCATGTCTGATCTCTTTTCTTCCTTTCCTTGAAGGAGAAGAAAATCTGTGCGTGTTAGGCATTCTTATCTCGTCATTTTGTCTGATATTTGGTTACTCTTGAGATGATTGATCGTGATATGGGATGTTCTAGCAGAGTAGTATCGGTGTTGCCTGCTCATTGCCTTGAAAGATCGATGAAAAGAGTCATATGCCCGTGGGGTTTGCTTCGATTTCTTTACTGAGTCGCTGGGATATTTGTGGATCTTCCATGTTCAGTTGAAAATCACCTCACTATTTGACCATTTTGAGAGGAGTGTAGTCATTTGCAAATGTCAAAATTCTTGGGGATTGTGCTCCTCATAATCTTATCCCTTTGCAGTTGAACCATATCCGCAATGTTGTTTCTCAAATGGCTGGCCAAAGAACAGATGAAGTTCAGGTTGTAGTATCTCCTTATAGAATTTGCCCCCTGGGAGCTCATATAGATCACCAGGTCAGTTTTGTTTTGTTTCTACCATATTGTTGTCTACATAGTCATTGCGCGAGTCCTTCCATTTGGGCATTGTTTTTTAATTTGCATCAACAGACACAACTTTGTCTTAATTTCCTGTCCTTTTTTATGTAGCATTTGTATTTTCTATCACTTGTGAATATGAACAAGCCTGTTGCCTCTTATGTTCAATAAAATTTGTAGGGTGGAACGGTTTGTGCTATGACAATTGACAAAGGAATACTTCTTGGATTTGTTCCTTCTGGAGATAGTCAGGTAAAAATTGATTCACCTTAGGTTTTAAGAGAATAGTGGAAGCCTGTGAAATTTGCATTGATGGTGATCTATTTAGCTTTTGATACATCTATTTGCCATAATACCTCTAGAGTTGTTAAGTCACTTTTGGACATTTCTGTGGGTGTCAAGTTTTAAGTTTCATTTATGTATTATGTAAATCAGTTATGCACCTGTAACTTTAGGGCAACAAAACACTATATCTTGCATCCTCTTACAGAAGTGAAATGCTTTGGCTTTAGATGTAAATTACATAGTAAAGGCACCAAGTGGATGTTTTACTAGGATATTTGTTATCTCTATATACTGACAGAATTAGAGCAGCTCTAAAACTTAAAGCATCCTAGACTTTCAGGATAAGGTTGGTCATGGTAGACTGAATGGAGTTGAGCATCCTGTATGTTTTGCTTATCATGGCTACTGACACTCCATTCGGGAAAGGACAGAAAGAGGAGGTTAGGACAATTAGGTTGGAAAATAAATGAAATTTGAGAAATTTTGCGAGACAAAGATTGAGGGAAAATTGAAATTGTCCTTTTTATTTCTTTCCTTCCCCATTTCATGGCTTTCCAAATTGTATAATTTTGGCTTCAAGAACTTTTGGAAAATTCTCATGTTTGAGTTGAGAAAGAAGAGTCGTGGCATATGAGAGGGAACAAAAAGTGACAAGTTGAGCTATCATAACCTGAGTAGTGCTAAGCTTTGGTTTGCGGGATGTGAAACTCGAGGTCACACAGGACATCTTGTTTATTTTTCACTGCTGTGAGTATTGGCCAGCATACTAGTTGGACTTTGAGTTCCTTTATGTTGCACCATGATAACAATCATCTTTTCAATGTTTAGAAATTGAGGGATTCACTAGATCTCCTTCATGTATGATGTGTGATGTATAGATTATAGGTCTCTCTGCTAAGCATGTAATTGTGTGCTTTACTGATCTTGAAGTGAGGACCCAGGCTGAGAAGGTCAATCTTGCAACTAAACTCAATCATGAACGAAGTAATCTGCATTCTTCCATTCATATCATAGCCCCACAGAAATTTGTTTGGTGCTCCAGCTATCTTGAAGAACAATAGGGAACAAAAGATGGAAAAAGCATGATTGATTCTAGATGGAACCCATATTGGCTAAGTAGATGGAAAGTAATCTGCAACCTGGGAACACTGGCCTGTGTGCTTACATTGCCTTTCCCTTGCTTTTTGTTTTATAATTCAATATTTTATGTTTAGACTGTTGTTCATATTAAAACAATCTCTTGAAATCCTGAACTGGATGAGCTGACAAAGGTGCATTAACCTGGCATAGATGAATGCATAAGTTGTTAGAGGCTTTTAATGCCACTTTCTAGGTGCAAGGAAAATAGAAGTATCGGCATTATCAGTGGAGTTATGAATATCTGCAGACTGTAATAAATTGAAGAGGGGAATGGACACATGCACCGAGCTCGATATTGGTTCAATTGAAGTTCCAAATTTTGACATTTCTTTCCTTCTGGATTTAGAACCCGCCACTTGTTATGGAAGTTCCTTAAAAGAAAAACGAAATATCTAAAATTCAAGCTAACCAGAGGCAACGAGGTACTTTAATCACATTAGAGAAATCTCTACAGTGAGGATCTAGGCAACTTACTAAAGCTTCTTAAGATGTATCATTAGTTAGGTATTAGGCTTACTTGGTCAGCAGGAAGGCTTCAAAATTGCCTATAACCACTTCAATTTAGTTTAGCACTTGGACGGCTAAGCCAAACAATGCTAACTTATGCTGTAAGGTTGTTTCTGGTATAAGCTCACATTTTGGATTGTATAAGCACTTTCCAGTTTAAACATTGAGAGGCATTTGGCTTAGCCCATTTTCCATGTGTACACACAATTTCCTTAGATTCCTCTGGCTCTGAGATGTTTTTGAGGTTTTGTTTGATGTCCTGCTACTTGGACATGATTTTTGTCTTTGGCTATGTTATGTGCAGTGTTTTCAATTTAGAATCTAAATTCTTGTTACAGAGGTTTCTCCTGCTTAAATGTTCTTGTTGTTATAATAGTTATTATTATTATGTCCTTTTTTACTTTTGTGAAGACAATGATGTATTAAGTGTAATTGTATGGCTACTATTCTAAACATGACAGCATTGATCTACTTCAATTAACTGTATGTGTAAACATCTTTCAGGTTTATCTACGTTCTGAGCAGTTCAGAGGAGAAGTTCGGTTTAGGTATGGACTTCTTTAGTTTCATTCCTTTCTATGCTTTATCTCAAGCGTCACATTGATGGTTGCTTCAATTTCATCTGACGTTGATCTCACATTGTTTCATTTCATTAATAGTAAAGCTGATAAATAGTACAATTTTAAGGGTTAAAGTGCGTATGAAGATGGAGAAAAAGCATATGGCATTCTTTGTCTTAGGTATTTGTAAATCAACATATCAATTGTAGGGCGAGAGTGCCATAGTAATGAGTACATTTAGGTGCAATGATATTGAACTTAATATGTTATGAACAAGGTTAGGCTAAGTGCTCTTAAATTAGGTACACCTTTTCCTTAACTTGGATTATCAAGGTCCTGGTAATTAACAGGTCATTATCGATAGTATAAGTTCAGTATGGACTTCTTTTAGTTTCATTTCCATTAGTGCTTTATCTCATATGCCGCATAGATTGTTTAGTTCAAACTCTTCTGATATTGATCTCGCATTGTTTCATTCGATTAATAAAGTTCATAAGTAGTACATGTATATGGGTTATTATGAGCATGAAGACGGAGAAAAACCACCTCAGATTCTTTGTCTTAGGTACTTTTTAAATCTACATAGCATTTGTCGGACAAGAGTCCCAAACTAAGGAGCACATTTAAGGGCAGTGATGTTGAACTTATATGCTATAAACAATCTTAGATTAAGTGCTCTTAAATTTGGCAAGCCTTTTCCTTACCTTGGGATAGTAGAAATAAAACTTGTTATCATATCAAGGTCCTGTTATTATAACAGGTCATTCTTGATAATTTGTAATCTTAATTTTCCTTGTTGTCAGTTTCTATATATGTTGCCTTCATTTATACTTAATTATGTAGATCTTCTTCAGAACATAATTGCCATGAATTTTTTTTTTTTTTTTTGTTTTTGGGCCCCGGAGATGGATGGACTAATGATTTAAGGCTATATTTGTGCACAACATCTTCTTGAACCATGTAGCTTTTTTCCAAAGTATCCTGTACATTTGTACCAGTCAGCAAAGGAGATTAAATGGCGAATTTATGAGTGTATGCCAGTTGAGATGGGCATCTAGTCTGTTTCTAACATTCTATGGGAAAAAGGCCTTTCAAAAGTGATTTTCCTTTTGACAACTCTCTAAGGAGTACTGCTGCTAATATTTCTGTGGTCAACTTTGCCATTTCTTAGTGGAGCAAATATTTTATCTTTCTAGACTTGAGGGCGGTGATGCTGATTAATTAATAAATTATGTTATTTGTTACCTTTATCCATTGAAAAATATGCACTTTCATGTGTTATTGTTGAATATCACAACACTTTTGCTTTTTGTTCTCCTGAAAGAAGTGAGTTTCTGAGGTAACTTGTTGTCTGCTGGATTGCTAGAAGTAATGTAATTGCAAAATTGTAGGAGCCCTATTGATTTGACATGTTTTTGCTCTAGTTTGATGGAAAAATTTAAGTGCATGTGATCAATGCAAGTTTGCATTCCAGTGCAATTGATTGGATATGATCCACAGAGTTGATGAAAATCAGCACCCAAAACCTGTGAGTGGAACAAACCTGAAGGTGCCTTCAAATGGTTCTTCCACACAACATGAAGACTGTGATTGGGGAAGTTATGCGAGAGGAGCTCAATATGCTCTACAAAGTAGAGGTTGCTGTCTTTCTCAGGTTAGAACTTTTTGTACATAAATGTTTTTATCATTTATTGTGAAATGGAACCTATAGTGGATCATGTGCAAAGGAGTCGTACAAATTTGACTGCAAAATTTTAGAAGGGTATCAAGTCATGAGGGGCAAGACCCTTAGTATGACATTTAGATTATGTGATAAATTCCCCAGTGATGGGGAAAGATATCCTGGATGCACCAATAATTAGCTAGGGATGTTATTCATCGTTCATGAATAACTTAAGTTAGCATGAAGAGAGGGAACTGCTAAAGTACTTTTGCATCACTTGCATAGTTTTCTGACTCATTGTCTCTCATATAGCAATGTCATATTAAGGTATTCCTGAACATTTTTTGTCTGTGCAATTAACCTAGAAGGTAATGAACTGGGTCATTTGCCGCTGAAACAATGGTTAAATTAGATTCAAGAAGGCTTAATGGTCTGTTTGGTTGTCATAGGAGTGCCTATGTATGCATGATATTTATATTGTGAAGATCACACTGTTAGGCTGTGTGCATGGATGAACTCTGTTAGGGGGTTTGTAGTTGATCTTTTCTTCCATATGTGTTTCTAGTAGAAGGACATGATTGTGACAATTTGGAGATCCTTACTTAGCAAAGAAATGTCATTCAAGTGACCTAAGTTTAGTAATAACCATGTCAAAAGGTAAAGAAGGAAGGGGGCATAGACTGATATATTGTCCCAAACCAGTGGCCTCCGAAGATACTCTTTGAATTATTAGATGGACTTTCATGTTTAGATTACATAACTTCACCCAAGCTGTTCGCTGCATTTTTTCCTTCTTGAAAAATTTACCAAGTTTATTTCATGTATGATGATTTGATGCATTTGATGTTCATAGTAAGATCACACGGTTTGACTTTTTTGCAGGGTATAATTGGATTCATCTGTGGTTCTAAGGGCCTTGACAGTTCAGGCCTTAGCTCTTCTGCTGCTGTGAGTAAATATCTCCTTTTGCACTCTTTGATTGAGGAAGTTTTGGTACTTTTCTTTCCTATATGATGGTGAATTTTCTTGAACCACTGTGATTGCTTAACAACCTGTTATATGACCAACTATGAACGTCATGGAATGTGATTCTGTTTTTATGGCTGCAAAGCCATTTTACCTTGTTTCTTATCTACCGGTTCCTTCTTTTGTAAATGCCAAAAGTATTAGCATGTATTTTTCTTATACCATTCATCCCATCAATGTTTTTCTTTTATTTACTAATGATAAAGTATACGAACCCTTCAGTTTCTTAATAATGGATTGTTCCAGTTATGGAAGCCATAAATAAAAGGAAATTTCAACTCTTTGACCCTGATAGTGTTCAAACTGTTTGCTGAATTTTGACAGTAAGAGGAACGCAATTTTCTTTTCAAGGAAATTATTCGGTCTTTCTTGTTATTTTCCTGGTTAAACTTCTCCTTTGAAGAGTTCTTTACCTTATTTAGATCTGTAATGGCTGTGTTTTGATAGGTGGGAATTGCCTACTTGTTGGCTTTTGAAAGGGCAAATAATTTATTCATGTCCCCTACGGAAAATATAGAGTATGACAGGTACAATTACAAACTTCTTAGACTCTACATATTGCGTACTTGAATGTATTTATTATGCACCTTTGGCAGAGCTGCATTTTCCCTTGACTTGTTAATGTTGCCATTTTATATTTCCTCAACTTAGTAACTTTTTCACTTCAAGTGTTCAACCATACGTTTCATCTCAGCAACCTCTGTTTTTGGGCTTCATTTCCTCTTCCATGTCCAACCATTGTGTTGAAATGAGAACCCTAATTACAAGTGAGGACTTTTATTGCTTCAATACCAATTCAATGTAGGAGAAACACTAAGAGGGGCTGTGAAACCAATTTGATGTAGTCAGAGAAGCGAAAGATAGGAAAAGGAAAAACAAAAAAATATGGTTGAAGATGGATTAGAGAAATGGTATTCTAAGGTTTATAATGAGGAAAAAACTAATGACAAAGAGACTGAAAACCTATTAATACTAGGTTACAGACGTAAGTATGATCTCAACCATTTATCTAAAATAACAACTAATCTCAATCATCCAACCTAATAAAAAAGTCACGTGACTTTTACATGATTAGTTACTAACCTAAGAATAGGAAAAGACTACATAGAAGAAAAATAATTAAAACTATTAAAATAGGATTATGCTTCTGCATCACTCCCCAATAAAGCATGTAGGCTCATATAGGATTTCCTTTGTCTTACGTAGTTTGAGATGTAAAAAACCATTTTCACTAGCAAGTACATAATAAAGCCTGAGATTCGCGCGACCCCTAATGGCTTTCATTGAGTATTTTCGCAATGTGGAAAGTTGAATTCTGGAGCAATGAAGTGGAAAGCTAAGGTAAAGAATATGTTGTGGTAAGGAGTATGTATTTAAAAAGAGAATGGTGGGTAATGGGAAGAGAGAATTGAGAAATCTATTACAGGATTAAACAAGGAAAAATTTTACTTGCCGTTGATAACTTACTCTTCTTTTTGCTATGAAATAGTCCACTTTTTAAAATCATCTAGCTCATGTATTTCAGTGATCAATGGAGTTCTTCATATGTTTCCTTTCCATGCAGGCTGATTGAAAATGAATATTTGGGCCTTAAGAATGGCATACTGGATCAATCAGCTATTTTACTATCAAGTCATGGCTGTCTCACTTTAATGAATTGCAAGGTAATGCGGGGATGTTTCAACGCCCAAAGATTTGTAGGATTTTCTCCCAACTAAGGATCTACGGAGACGATTCCGCCTCATGGGAAATCACTTCGTTGTTGTAGAAATGCATTGTTTTGAAGTGAGTTTTGGCAGTTGTCATGAGTTACCATTAGCCATGCAAAATTGTTTCTTTCTATCATATAAAAGCCATCCATAGATGGCTAAGGTATGTAAGGATTGTAGTAATGAGGTATTTAAATCTTTTATTGATACAGTTGCAGCTGAAATTATGTGTGTATTGCAAATTGTGAGTAATGAACCATCTTGTTTACGCACAATCATCCAAATAACACATGTACATTTCAGGTTTATGGCTAGCCAGATGTGGAACCTATCTTAATCTGCTGCATGTCATTTTAAATGTTGGTCATAATAGTTGCAAGCTTGCCTTATTGACCTTGTCATTGTTGAAGAATAAATTTTGTTATAAATGATAAGTTCATGATTTGTCTGGTTGAAATTAAAGTGTATTGCATGTCCGTGAGCTTCTTCCATGATCTTTTTGGTAATCAGTGAACCACTGAACGTGCATAATCTATTATCAAATCCTGGTAACTCTCCATTTGGCGATTTTAAAGTTGAAAGTATGCTGGTCAAACCTTTTTTTTAACTGCTTTGATCTCTGGCAAGTTGCTTTTAGCTAAAATGGAGACTTCCATCAGTTTAAGGCAAGCTTTTTACCCTAGTGCATCCACAACATCATCTTCTTCAACTGATGTTCGGCTCTTGTAGGAAACCTATATTTTGGCTAGGCAATCTAAAATAGGGAGCAGTATAAGCAGGTATGGTTGGTTAATTCATGGATGTCTGCAGATAATCTTTCATGATAGGCATTTATTGAAAGAGATTTTCTTGTATGAATTGAGGAATATAGTCAGTGTAAGCATATTTTGAGTGTACAATAATGTACTTGTAAATTGTCATTATTTGTTATTATAAACAGATAGACCATACAGTAAAACCCTACCATTCTGTATCAGTCTCTCTATTGTCTTTTACTTTTTATACCACATGAATAATCTTTCATGCTAGGCATTTCTATTATTTTTTGGAACTTGTTACTCATTCAGCGACTTAGAATCCCATGGATTTGGGGTCTGTTTGGCATGGTTGTAGTTGTGTTGCTGTCATACTGTCCATGAAGTGTTAGAAGTAGAGGTTTTTTTATTTTTGGTAATATATGTTTGAATATGCAGTGCCTTAAAGCTGGGTGCAGTAGCTTTTTAATAGTTGCTGGAAGATGGTGCTGGTATGGAGGTGTAGCAGTTGTGAGGTGTTATTGAACACATTGCAAAAGCTACAGCACCCCTTTAGCTGCTAATTGAGAAGCTATAGCCACATTCTTAAGCATATTGCACCTCTCTTACCACCACCCACTTAGAATTTCTAGTCACAATTCTCATTATTATGCTTGTCCATTTGCTTTTTTAGCATTAATTCTATAAAACTCAGTGTATGTGACTTTTTCATCAAAGAAACATGGTGCCGTGAACTTTCTTATTGTTTTCAATGGCAAATTAGTTATCATTAGGCTATTAACTTATCTCCTCTTATATCCACAGAATTTCATTGTTTGACACTGCTACTTTATAGTTATTTCAGTTTACTGATATACATATTTGATGGCTTATACTGAGAAATATCGATGTTCTTTAAGTTTAATGTCTTGTCCATTTGAAGTTTTCTCATGCTGCATATGTAGATGAATTAGGATGTAAAGGTTTTCAATTATCTGTCTGGAAGAGAGGTTTTCTGATGAGAAGTATCACTTGTGCAGACTAAAAAGCATGAGCTTATTCGTTTTTCAAAGTTGCAAAAGGACAATCCTGTGGTACCAAAAGCTTTCAAAATCTTGTTGGCCTTTTCAGGCTTGAAGCAAGCTTTGACCAGTAATCCTGGGTATAACTGCCGTGTTGAAGAGTGTCAGGAGGCTGCAAAGTTTCTCTTGGAGTAAGATTTGGCTTTTTACTCCTGTTGAAATCTCAATGATCAATACAGTGATGATATTTTGCTGAGATATGCATGTTTTTTCTTCTTTTTTAATTAGTAAAAGAACTATTTGTAAAAAGGAAGATGATTGTCCAAGTGTACAGGAAGTATTTACTGCAGAAACGCTTTGGAAAACCAGCAAAAAATGAAGCAAAACTATATAACAGACAAGGTTCTGTAGATCAAACCCTCTTAACTGTTTCTCTCAAGTCTTGATGGTACAAATCTCAGGATTTTCTTTGCAATTTCAAGCCCATTATGTACTTTCACCGGCAAATGTAGAGTATATGACAAAGAAAGATACTTTTGATCAAAAATCAAGATTAGTTTGAAGAGGTGAGTGTACAAGGGTTAATAGATAGAGTCATAGATTCCAAACTCTTCTTGCTCATGCAACGCCATGAATCTACAATGATGAAGCCATGACTTTCTAACCAGGTGATGAAAGCAACTCGGAGTTCAAGCTTTAGCCTTCCAAATTTTTTATTTGCATGATATGACTAGGACTTCAAACCTCATAAGTCACAATAAAATTTAACCTTAAATTTCCTACTTTTTGAGATCTTCCATTGAAATGTGTCCTAAGTAGAGCTGGGGATATTAGTAGCATATAATTTTCGAAGAAAGAGGAGATTGCATCTAGCTTCCAAACATGGGACAAAATCAATCTCTCTAAACTTCATCTAGTAAATGAAGCACGTACTAGAGAGTGTAATTACTATTCACGAGTCAAAAATAAGATGTATGGATAAAAACTTGTCCTAGCAATGTTTGGGTCAATTTCATGACAAGAGATACTGTCTTTCGTTACTAACTGTTCTGGAAACAGGTAATTCACTTCTACTTTGGATAAGATATTTTTGTATCATATGATAGTCTGATCTTTCAATCAATGTCTAGTACCTATGTTTGCATATTATGTTGTATATCTATTTATATCATGTCGTATTGTATATGCCTACATGCGGTTGATGTTTTATGCAAAGATAGTAAATTATATAAGAAATTACAGAAATATCATCAATTTTCCCCATTTTGACGCTTTCATCCCTTGGTTTCATAACTGTACACTTTGCATGTGATCTTTCAAGCAACCTATGTTTTGCATCTTGGAGTCTTAACACCAGTGTCAGGAAAAACAGTGTAACTTCTAGGAACTAGAGGTGCTATGTGTTGATTATTTTGGAACTTTATACTGCAAAATGAGGAGTCTTGAATCTAGAAGTTGTAATTAATTTGAAAGACATTAGATTTTGGCAGGAAAGCAACGAAAAGAATTTTATACTTATTCTTATGTCTAAACAAATACTCTTAGTATGTGAGGTCTGGCTTACATATAATGGGGGTTAAAAAGTATGTAGTTTGCATATCTGTTTCACAACTTGAAGTTTCGGGAAAAATGGTTATCAGAATGATGTGAGGGCAAGAGGCTATTCGTTCAAGTGAATCTAGGTCTCTTACTTGTTTCCTCAAAATAATTAATAATTTTAGATCAAATACCTGTTAATGCATGAAGGAGAATGTTACAATATTTAAATGTTAAAACAGGCATTTGTCTAATTATTTAAATTTTTACATCAATTGGCAATAGTCCCACAAATTATACCATTGTCATTTGTGCTTTTATTTTGGTATTAATTGTTATACTACCATGTGCTAAGGCAGTGCAGATTTTGAGATCAATAAATTGGCCATTCACTCATGTTGTGGATGTGTATTGAATTTTAATTGCATGGCTAATTATTTGGATCCTTGTTAGAGTGACAGCTCCATTTGAGCTAATCACACATTTAACATTGAATTCATAATTCATCACTCTGTTTGCTAGATACTTTTTCCAAGATGTAATACTACTTTTTCTTTATTAACAGGGCTTCTGGAAATGGGAAAACAAAGCCTGTCCTGTCTGATGGCAAGTATCTAATTACTCGTCAAAATTGATTGTTCTTTAATGAGTAGAAAACTGGGCTAATGTGTTTTTCCTCACCAAGCAGTGCACCCTGAAGTTTATGAAGCTTATAAGGTACTTTGGCTGCATCAATGTCTACTGTTTGTTCAGTAATGTAACCTGTCTCACGCTAGTGTTCACCTTCCTCCTTTCTACACAAAGCTTGTGTTTGCACATGGATGTGCTTATCTTCTGGAGCTAAGATGAAGATCTTATAGATACTTTAGTTCATTATAGTTTGATTGAACAGTTGCTTTAACTGCATGCATATCCCAGGCATAGATTCTTCATTTAAAAAAAAAAAAATTATTAAAGATTTGCTCATTTTACAGGACTATTATTTATTGAAATTCATTTAGCATTTACCAATTAACTTTACAAACGTCATTTTCTTCCTGCAGCATAAATTAGTATCAAACCTAGCTAAGAGAGCTGAGCATTATTTTTCAGAGAATATGCGTGTTCTAAAAGGTATCACTGTTCTGAACAAATTTCTGTTTTTTTTTTAATGTATTTCCAGTGTCGTCTTGATACCTGTTCATATGCTGTATAAGCTTATAGGCAGACATCCCACATTTACTGCAGGAATTGAAACTTGGGCTTCAGGAGACATGAAAAAATTCGGAGAGCTCATCTCAGCATCTGGTTTAAGTTCAATTCGGAACTATGAATGTGGTATGTAACTAATCTTCACTGCAGCATTAAGTTACCTGATACGATCTGATAGGAATTACATTGACAGCAAAGAATACTTTTTTCTTTTGGTGAAATTACATTGGTATCTGGGAAGATGCTTAAGTTGGTGTTGTAATTGTTGCGACTGCTGTTGCTATTTGCATATTTCTTACTGGGAACAATGTTAGTTGTCTTTTCCAGTTCAGAGTTTATGGCTCATTTGCAGTGCTTAATATAGCTAACATAGCTGGATATTGGGGGTTGTCATCTAAACTAGTCTAGTAGGGGATAGAGTAATAGGCAGCTGCAAGACATTAGAGAAGCTCAACTATTAACTTTCATTTTCTTGCCATCCCCCTCACTATTTACTTTTGTTACCTGACAAGTTCTAAAGGCATTTCAATTATTTTTATGGGTCATTGATATGTGTCACCACAACTGGGCTCAAGCTTCCAATCCTGATGAGAGACATCAGGGAGCAAATGGGGGATGTTGATGTGAAACTTCTGGACATCCACCCCAGTGGCTTATTTTATGAAAATCTTTGATCCCTCGATGCTTTTTGTTCATTCATTGTTTTCTCCTGCCTTATTGAAATGACTCATCAATTTTTCACGATATCACTGAAATAGATGTAGTTGATCAAATAATATGAAGGAGCTCCTTTAATAGGTTCTGCTTCCTCTGTGCGTGTGTGGATCATGTTGGGTCTTTTTAATATGCTCTAAACCCTGATTTGTAAAAGCACTGACCCTAGTGTTGAAATTGCTCAGGTGCTGAACCGCTCATACAATTGTATGAAATTCTTCTCAGGGCTCCTGGTGTGTATGGGGCCCGATTCAGTGGTGCTGGATTTAGAGGATGCTGTCTTGCCTTTGTTGATGCCAATAAAGCCACAGAAGCTGCGTCATTTGTCAGGTGGGAGTATTCCAAGTGCCAGCCTAAGTTTGCAAGCGAACTGAACCCAGAAACAGCAGTATTGATATGTGATGCAGGTGACTGTGCTCGAGTCATCTGATCAGCTTCTTTCAATTCATCATTCATTTCATACGTTTGTTTCTTCAATGATTCTGGGAAGGAGAAAACATAAAATATTTCGATAGATTGAGTGAATATCGTGGCTTATGCAAACTGACAAGTTCTACCAACTGTGAAGGAAACGAGCTAGAAACTATAATAAGAATTGCTGTTTGTATCTATCTGCCTACGGTATCGCCCTACGGGATGCCAGATTCTAAAACATCCTCGTAATACTGCAATGTTGGCGAATGTGAATAGAACACCCATGCAAAATGTTCCAAAGATCATCAACAAATCAGAGTCAAAGTGGAAACCATGACTACATGACATTGAACCTAAAGCTGGTGCCCTTGGAGGGAGAGAGTAAACATGAATAGACAACATGACATTAGTATACCAAATGCGGTGGCTCATCATCTACGATATTGAACCCGCGTGCTTTCAATGAGTTAAGATTTGTGTAACTTAGTTATAGGCACCTTAAATTTACGAAGTCGAATTAGGCACGGCATTATAATAAATCAAGACTGTAACATAATAGTTATCATATGTTCTGCATTAAGGACCGCAGGATCAATGACCTCATTTGCTTTCACCTTCTCGAATAATATTTTAAAAAAGAACAGGAATAGCATTAGTTGGAATACACGCTATACCTCATTATCCTTTTTTAATATGATTCTATTAAAATCTATGTGATTTTTAATTACTAGTTTTTTTTTTTGGTATTTTACTCGTGTTGGTAAAACTTACAATCTTCCCTATGCCAAAAAATGATGATGTCTCTTCTCTTTCATGACTTTGATTAGATTATCTAAATCGACTAGCGATGGGACTTGTGGCACGCACGGAGAGGATCTAAAATGTAATTCATAAAATGATTTTTAATCTAGAAAAAATTATGTTAACATGAGTTAAAGCGTCTTATTTAGAATATAATGCTCACAATAGTATAGTAAAATCAGACTAATCTTATTTAAAATTTTAGTTTACGATAGCACATTTTTTCCTTAAATCAGAATTGCATAGTGTGAATATTAATTCCTTTCCACTCATTGTCTTTCTTCATATTTTCCTTTTTTTTAACGGAGAATATAAATTGTTTATATTTACAATTAAAGGAGTTTCTCCTATAGGAGTAGCCTTGATTAACGTGTTAAGTAGTCTTGTTAACGTAGTTTACTCCCCTTTTGTGGTCTTAGGTCAAACCATGTTAGAGCACTCTATAAGTAAAATCCACAATGCACTAAGCTGAAGTTCAAGGAGTGCGTCCGTAAGATTACCTAGAGAGGTAAACCGAACCGAACATTACTTTACTGCTAAAACTGAAAAAAATATATAAAGATTTAGCATCCTTTACTCATGTTCAATTTTACTAACAATAAGGGGTATATAATAGAGATTTAGAGTTGAGAGCCATTAAACACCAGGCACAAACTTCCATTATTAAAGTATTTCGTAAATTCCAAATCATATATAAGCAAGCAAGTAGCTAATTCAGTAAGGTTATATTTGGTCATCCCGATTTCTAATCGGGATAGAACTAGATAATATAAGATATGAAATCATTGAATTTTTTTTATGTCTTGTCCATTGTTTAGTGAATCGCAATATTAAAGTCCGATATCTTTCACATCATATCATGTACATTTTTTTTTTTATATAAATGGCATATCATTGTAAATAAACATAAATTTTCACAAACGGAGATAGTGAAAATATCTCGTAATATTATTCCTTAATCTATAATTTTTTATTTTATTATTCCTTTTTTTATATTATTTCTTTTTTCCCCTTTCATCATTTTTAATAAAATTTTATCAAATAGTAAATTGCACTAACATACCTAAAAAATAAAAATATCTAAAATATATAATAAATATAAATATTTAATTTATAGATTGAATGTTTATTATAAGATAGAATTAAAGTTGAATATATAAATTAAAATAAGATTAATTAAAAATATTTTAACTTTTTTATTTTTATTCTCAAATTATAATTCAAATATTATTTATATTGAAATATAATTTCAATTTTGTTAATTTAATAAGTTTTTTATTCAAGAAAAATAACTTTCTTATTATGAACATTAAAAATCCTATCCACATTTATCCTACCTCTCCATGGGATAATTTTATTATGTTTATATATTCCTTATATCCGACTTTATTCTATCTTAAGAAAGCATCAAACGTGCAATAGGATAAATCATATCATATTTGAAATTTTATCCCAACTGCTAAACGCGGCCTAAGTTATTTGAATGGATTAAAACATTTTTAGGACATCGGTAGATTATGATTTGGTGAGTGAACAATCACGCAATTGTAACGTCTCATGGGTCCTTGGATCTTCTGTAATCCTGGGTTGAGGGCAACTTACAAAGATCAATTATTGCGTTCTGAAAACAAAGGACTCGCCATCAATCGATTATAATAACCTAGGCCGATTATACCCTAAATTCCGAAGTAGTTTTGGGACAAATGGACTATCTAGGATTAGGTGTGAAGGTTATTCATTTGCTTGCGAAAAATAAAAAATACACGCTCGAGGGCTTCGATTACTCATGTCATGGGAAAGGGGTGACGCCTCATGACACCCTTTCAATATCGCATTTTCGATGAAAGTTCTTTATCGCGACGTCCTGAATTTCGACCCATCTCGGGATATGTGAAATGATTATTTTATCAATGTGTTGTTAGTTACGTTTACTCCAAGCTAGCCCCTCATGAGTTAACTGACTAGTCAGAAAGGCAATTAAGGATCGATATGCGTATGACTAGTGAATTCAATAAGGGAAGGGGCACTTGACCATAAGGATCGAAAGGGGTGATACCACGTTGTTGCAATCCAATTAGTGAATGGAAATAAATCAATTCAACAAAAATACGAGGTCGGATTGCGGGTGATTCCGCACGACTTCGATATTGACTGCGAACAATGTTAAACCGATTTCCTTTTTGGCTCTATACTCAGCGTAAGCAATTAACCCCTCATGATTACATGACAATCGAGGATCGCCCTAATTTGAATAGGCTTGATCGTGGATTGAAAGCTATCAACCACATGTCAAACACATGAGAACCCCTAAACGCCACCCAATAGTTAGGTTGTGCTAAAGTCGCGATTGATTGATTTTAACCATGGATTTCAATCCGATTTCAAGTATCAAATTGTCAAGGATGTCGAGATTAAAATATTGGACGTTACCTAATTGATTCTTGAATTTATCAGCAAGCCTGAAATTTATCAGAAAAGGATTTAATGGGCCAAAAAAATTGGAACCAAGAAGAGATGGGCCAACAGAAGGCCCAATGGGCCTTGCGCCCATTAAGGTTTAGCTGAGTGGGCCCCAAGTCAAGCCCACCAAGCCCAAGTGAGCCCAAATCAATTTTATTCAAGCCCATATACATGTATAGTACAATATACTATACTTTGAGAAATTACCATTTCACCCCTTCTAGAAGTGGCATTTATTGTTGGAGGACAAAGAGAGAAAAGTCAAAGGAAATTTATGAAGGGAAATGATGTAAAGAAAGGGAAATTGGACTTGGCTTCTTATTTTCTTTTTCTCTCTCATTTCTCTCCCTCGCCATTTTGCAGCCCACCCCCACGTTTCTCACTCTCTTCCTCACTTTTTCTTCTCATTTTCTCTCTTTTCATCTTGTTTTCTCCATGATTCTTCCCCTAGGATGCCCCCTTGACCAACCGGACCACCCTCACCCGCCATCTTGGCTGTCTTGCTGCTGTTTTGGAGCTGTCGTACCACGATGGTGCCGCCCAAGCCACACCTCTCTCTCTCTCCCTCGCGATTCTCACCTCCATCGGAAACTGCCTCAGTGACATTTTGGACGTAACCGTGCATAGCCCTCGTCGCCACCGCCGCCGTCGCGCTTGTGTCGTCGGATTTGTCGTGGGTGAGTTTAGCCCATAATTCTTCGTTTAGTGCCTAAACTTGCTTAGGGTTGGTTTAGTTAGAGCTAATTCTAGTTTATGAGGTTTAATTAAGTTGTATTAGCCCTAAGATAAGTGATTAGATAAATGGTTATGATTAGTTTATGTTAATCTTGCTTTTTGTTAATTAATTGTGGGTTTTTATTAATTAAACATGTTTAGCCTTAATTAATTAATTGTTTGTTTTAATTAATGTTTTGTTTAATTTCTGAATTTAATTTATTAATTATTGAATTCGGAAATTATATTGTTCATAGTGCACTATTCACAAATTACTGTTCACGTGCACTGTTCACAAATTACTATTTCATGCGATATTGTTCACTTGCACTATTCATCCGAAAGTGAAAAATTGCTTTGTTTAATGTATTTTGGTCCTATGATGTGAATGTGATATTTTATTGCATGGACATCTGCATGAATCGTATGATTTTTACAAAAAATGGGAAATGATTTGTCCGAGAGATATTGAAAATGGACCGCTTTTATGAGAAAATGAATTGAGGTTGTATATGCAAGTGTCACGGGCCGATCGATCAACTCTCAATCAACTCTCGATTCACCCGTGCGGCCTTAAGGTTTTACTCCTAAGCAGCTTTTCACACTCGACTCACAAGAGACTTTGTAGAGAGAGAAACAACTCTAAAGAGAGAAGCTCTGGTTTTGATATAACTTGTGAATGAGAATACAATGAGGGAGAACACCCCTTTATATACAAGTATAAGGCAAACCCTAACCGTAGATCTCCCTTAGATCTAACGGTGGAGATTGCTCCTCCCATCTACCAACCACTTGCATTTATAGCCAACTACCAGCTATATGCATTTATGGCCAACTACCATCTACTCGCATTTATAACGTATGCGTACAAATACAGTATCGCCCGCCCCTAGGAGAATACTATACATCTTAGGAACATAAGTTGAGGGTCATCACGTGTCACGCCCATGTCATGGAAACCTCTTGGACATGCTAACTTTTAGACCGTGACATTCTCCCCCACCTAATCAGGCGACGCCCTCGTCGCGTCTTCGGCATGGAAATCTTCTATCTCTTTCTTGAATTGCCAAAGACTCTCCTCGGGCTCCCAACTGGCTTTGCTCTCCGGAAGACCTTTCCATTAGATCAGGTACTCGCGCTTGGCCGCACAATACCTCTTTCGTATGACTCGATCCGCCAAGATGCTTTCAACTTCTCGATCATACGAGGTCTTTGCTCCGAGCGGCGCTCGATGTGATTCTCCTCGATCCGGGTCTTCCTCATCAATTTGGAAGGGTTTGAGCATACTTACGTGGAACACCGGATGCACTTTCAACTTTGGCGGTAGTTCTAGCTTATATGCGACTCTTCCAACCCGTTGCAGCACTCGAAATGGCCCCTCATAGCGACGGATCAACCCCTTGTGCACGTCCTTGTATCGAAGAACCACGTGTAGCTTGGCCAACTTGGAACTCTATATGCCGTCGCTTCTTGTCCGCCCATTTCTTCATGCGCTTGGAGGCTTTGTGTAGACACACCCGGGCCAAGTCTGCCTCTTCTTGCATGTTCTTGACGAACTTGTACGCGGGCGGACTACTCCCCCGGTAACCCGAAGCAATGGTGCTCGGGGTGTTTGGTTGCTGCCCAGTTGCAACCTTGAACGAACTCTGGCCGGTCGACTCGCTCCGCTGCAAGTTGTAGGAAAACTGGGCTACGTTGATCAACTTCGCCCAATTCACTTGCGTCGTGCTCACGTAGTGTCGGAGGTAGATCTCCAAGAGTGCATTGACTCGCTCCGTCTGACCGTCGGTTTGGGGATGCAGACTCGTTGACATGTTCAACTCCGACCCCAGCAATCTGAACACCTCGTACCAGAAATGTCCCGTGAAGCGGGGGTCTCGATCGCTCATGATCGTTTGTGGCACCCCCCATTACTTCACTACATGCTTCATGAATAACTTGGCCGCTTCCTCGGCTGGGCAATCCTTTGTCGCAGGCACAAATGTTGAATACTTTGAAAACCGGTCAACCACCACCATTAGAGTCCGGCACCCTTTGGACTTCGGTAGGTTGACGATGAAGTCCATGGAAATGCTTTCCCATGGACGAGAGGGGACGGGAAGTGGCTCCAACAAACCCAGCGATGACCGTTGCTCCAGCTTGTCTTGTTGGCATATCAGACAAGTCTTCACATACGCCTCCACGTCGTCACGCATTTGTGGCCAATAGTACCGATCTTCGACGAGGGCCAACGTGCGGTGGATCCCTGGATGACCCGCCCACTTCGAGTCGTGGCACTCGTGCAAGATCTCCTTCCTCAGCTTCCCATAGAAATGCACATACAACCGCCTTCCCTTGGTGTAGAGGAGCTCGTCCTCGCACCAAAACTGTCGGGTTTTACCCTCATTGGCATACCCGATGAGGGCTTGGGCTCTTGGATCATGCACCAATCCCTCATTGATGCGGCCGACCCATTGACAGCTCGGTCCACTCATCGTGTGGCTCATCAGCTCCGTCTTTCGACTCAACGCGTCTGTCACGAAGTTGGCCTTCCCCGGCTTGTACTCTAGCGCGTAGTCGAATTCTGCCAGAAAATCCTGCCATCGAGCTTGCTTCGGACTCAACTTCTTTTGGGTCTGGAAGTAACTCGTGGCCACATTGTCCGTCTTCATGACAAACTTCGATCCCAGGATGTAGTGTCTCCACGTCCGAAGGCAGTGCACCACCGCGGTCATCTCCTTCTCTTGGACGGTGTATCGACGCTCGGTGTCGTTCAACTTTCGAGACTCGAACGCCACCGGGTGTCCATATTGTATAAGAACACCACTGATCGCATAATCCGATGCATCGGTCTCTACCTCGTAAGGTTTGGTGTGGTCGGGCAACGCCAACACCGGCTCCTCGGTCATGGCAGTCTTCAATCGATCGAAAACTCTTTGGCATCGATCCGTCCACTCCCAAGCTTTGTCCTTCTTTAGTAGGTCCGTGAGTGGCACGGTGATGCTCAAGTAGCTCCGCACGAACCGTTGGTAGTAGTTGGTGATGCCTAAGAATGACCTCAACATCGGTACCTTCGTCAGCGGCTCCCACTCAACAATCGATTGAATCTTTGCCTTGTCCATCCGCACACGTCCACCCTTGACGATGTGCCCCAAGAACGGAATTTCTTCTTGGGCAAAGGCACACTTCTCACGCTTGACGAACAGTTCGTTCTCGCACAAGGTTTGGAAGACCTGCCTTATGTGCTCAACATGTTCTTCCAACGTCCGACTATATATGACAATATCGTCTAGGTAAACCACAACAAACATATCTAGGAAAGGATGGAGTACCTTGTTCATCATTGTGCAGAAAGTAGCCGGAGCGTTGGTCAAGCCGAACGGCATAACCAGGGACTCATAGGATCCGTACCGCGTCACGCAGGCTGTCTTCGGCTCGTCCCCCTCGGCGATCCGAACTTGGTAGTAGCCCGATCGAAGATCCAGCTTGGTGAACCACTGTGCTCCCCCAAGTTGATCAAAGAGATCCGCAATGAGCAGGATCGGGTACTTGTTCTTCACGGTCAGCTTGTTCAGTGCCCGGTAGTCGATGCACATCCGGAGTGACCCATCGTGCTTCTTTTGGAATAGGACCGGCGCACCGAACGGGGCCTTCAATGGCCGTATGTAGCCCGCGTCGAGCAGCTCCTTGAGTTGCCTCCTCAACTCTTCTAACTCGGGTGGCGCCATGGCAGGCGATCGAGCGTCAGGCATAAGCTCGATCCGGTGATCCACCTCCCTTTTGGGTGGCAATTTCTTCGGCAACTCCAAAGACATGACATCCTTGAACGCGTCGAGGACTTGGGTTGCTTCCGTCGGGACTTCCTTCCCTTCACCCTCGTTGTCCTCGATCTTCAAGGCCGCCAGGAAGGTCACCTCTCCCTTCCTTGCTCCTTTAGTGAGTCGGATGGCCGAGATCATCTTTCGATCCCGCTCCGACTCACGATGAACCGGAATCACGCATTGGCTACCATTGTCCAACACGCATATACATTCCGCAAAGGGAACTACAACAGCATGGATCATATCTAGGAATTTAATTCCAACGACAATATCGTAGTCGTCAAGTGGAATTACCTCTAGAGTCTCATTGCCTCTCCATGACCCGAGTTGTAGCTCCACGTCCCTTGCAACCCCGATCGCAGAGACTTCCTTTGAGTTCACGGTCTTGAGCCAACCGGCTCCCTTCTCAACCCATAGGTTAAGTTTCTTCGCGGCCTCCTCCGAGATGAAGATGTCGGATGCTCCCGTGTCCATGAGCGCACTCATCGTGGTCACTCCGATCTTCACGTCCGCAAACATTAAGCCCTTAGGCTCCTTCGCCTTCTTGGCTTTGATCATGCTAAGGAGTTGCAGCGATCCCAATCGCGCTTCCTCCCTAGGCTCGTCCTCTTTGCAAAGAGTAGCCAGCTTGGCTTTGTTTGGGCAATCTCGCGCCATGTGCGGACCATCGCAAAAGAAATAGCTATACGAGCGTACCTTCCTTTGCCCACCTCCGTTTTGTCCCGCGTTGGCCCGGTGAGGATGAGGACCATTCAGCGGTCTAGCTCCAGTCGGGCGATTGTTGAATCTACCTCGATCTCCCCTACCAGTGCCTCTGTCCTTTGGACGGTTGTCCGATCGGGATGTGGAAGGCGACGCCTTTTACTCCACGAGCGACTCAGCTACGGTCATGGCCGTAGTGAGATCTCCCACGTTGTACCGCTTTAACTCTTGCTTTGTCCATGGCTTGAGACCACCTATGAACTGGTGAAACGCTTCGACTTCATTCATCGAGGGGATTTGGAGTAGTAACTCCGAGAACCGCTTGATGTAGTCGCGCACACCGCCCTTTTGCTCGAGACGCTTCAACTTGTCACGAGCTTCCTCCTCCGCATAAGCGGGAAAGTAGTTCCGTCGGAACTCTTCGACGAACCCTACCCAGGTCGCGATAGGATTCCCGCACCTATCATCCGACCGACGACGCCACCACAACAAAGCACTATCCGCTAAGTACATAGATGCAGTGTTTACCCGTGTTTGGTCGTCGTTGATTCCCATGGCCTGGAAGTACCGCTCCATGTACCACAGAAAGTTGTCCACGTCCTTGGCCACCCACGAGCCCCGGAACTCCTTTGGCTTCGGCGTGTCCACCCGTGGACCTTGCACCGTGATGACACCGTTCACACGTGCAACTTGTGTTTCAGCGAGCTTACCCGTAAGCTCCGCTATCTCCGCGCGCATGGCCGCCAATGTGGCCTCCAAGGGTTTGTACCGTTGTGCTAGTTCCTCTTGTAAGGTCCCCAGCAACTTGTGGCGGAGTTCTCCCATGCCGGTCTTGAGCTCTTGCACTTCCGCAACCAGCTCCTCCCTTTCGGCGTCAACTCCGTCCACGGTCTGTGTCAGGTCATCGACCGATCCTTGGACATCGGAGACGAACAACTCTAGCTTCGCCATCCTTTGTGCAAGATCCCCCATAGGCTCCTTTGAACCACCACGATTCTTCTTCCCCTTAATGCCGCTCTTCTCGGCGTTCCGCCCACGATGAGCGCAGTCATCACCCAGGACTAGCGCCTCATCAGATCGTGGATCAGCTATTGCACTTGCGCTTGGATCGCAAATCAGCTCTGATACCACTTGTCACGGGCCGATCGATCAACTCTCGATTCACCCGTGCGGCCTTAAGGTTTTACCCCTAAGCAGCCTTTCACACTCGACTCACAAGAGACTTTGTAGAGAGAGAAACAACTCTAGAGAGAGAAGCTCTGGTTTTGATATAACTTGTGAATGAGAATACAATGAGGGAGGACACCCCTTTATATACAAGTATAAGGCAAACCTTAACCGTAGATCTCCCTTAGATCTAATGGTGGAGATTGCACCTCTCCATCTACCAACCACTTGTATTTATAGCCAACTACCAGCTATATGCATTTATGGCCAATTACCATCTACTCGCATTTATAACGTATGCGTACAAATACAGTATCGCCCGCCCCTAGGAGAATACTATACATCTCGGGAACATAAGTTGAGGGTCATCACGTGTCACGCCCGTGCCATGGAAACCTCTTGGACATGCTAACTTTCGGGCCGTGACACAAGCATGAGTGCATTGGCTAATGCTCAAAGATAAAAAGTGAGTTGTGGTGGTGTGCTTCCATGATCGCTAAATTGAACCCGCGGCGCCGGCCATAGTTCGTGGTGTGATAGTCTGATTTATCGGAATACCCAGTGGGGTCCGGATGCAGAGTCGCGGTAGAGGCTGAGCCCATGCTCCTTTGAGAATACCATCTTTGGGGGGAGGGGGGACCCTCAACGTCGCCACGCCTCACGGGGGAGGGTGATGCCCGATTATGTTAGTAGACACCGGCAAAGGTTCGGTTGTAGCCCTAAGGTGCAGTAATAATTGGAACACGTATGGATGCAAGAGTGTATGAGAAATATGGCATCATGGGTTCCGATTATGCATGAGATGTTCACATTGTTTATGGCACACACGCATGACTTGATAACGTGCAGGGTGTGGCAATGGCCAGGTGAGATCGCTTAGAATAGCGCACTCGCCAGTGCAATCCGGGATCCCTAAGGACTGGGAGACCGTCGTGACACGCTACTATTTCCTGGGTTTGGTGCATCTACGAGAAGTATCTCTCCACCATCTAGGTGGATGAGGGACCGGGGTAATGGATAACCCATCGGTTCTTGGCATGGTACATTCGGGAGGACGATATGCTAATTGTTCCTCTACGAGGTTTTGACGAGTCGCCCGGTAGAAGCCTCGAGGACGCCAACTAGGATCCCATGGAGTTAAACCCTCTTGATGGTGTAGTGGAGAATCCTGCCCCCGCTCCACCAATGATTGACTCGAATGTCTCCGACTACGACCTGACGGAGTTTGAGTCTGATGGGTCTGAGTGATAGTGGTATCGAACTCAAGGGTTCTTTTTGTATAGTTGAATTAGCTTAACCTAGTTTCTTTTTGGTCTAGCTTAGAGGATGGATTGGCCCCTCTGGTGGGCTTGTAAATCGAAAACAATCCTCCGTTGGTTAATCCAATGAAAATGTATATATGCGAGTAGTTGATGTTGTTCTTGTTGTTCATCCTCTATCCCCGTTTGATTGCTTGATTGTCTATTTGACCGGGGGATGGTTCGTTTTCTGCTTGCACATAATGAAAGATTAAAATAAATGGTCGTCGATGAGTCCTGGGACGTCACTTTCTCTCGACCAAGGGAAGGGTTGTTGCGTACTCAGGGTTCGGGGTGCGACATTCATAATTCATTTATCATTTGATTTCTTGATTTATGAATTCGATTTTTTTTTTTTTGAGATAAATGTAATAGAAGTCCTAAAATTTGTTACGAAAGTGCAATTGAATCTTAAAACTTGTTAAAAGTGCAATCGAGTCCTAAAATTTGTCAAATTGATTCAATTAAGTCCTACAGTTAACACCATCAAATTTACTAATGGAAAATACTGACGTGGTATTTTAAATAAATTTTCATTTTCCACGTGGTTTTTTAAATTAACTTTTATTTAAAATTACATTTAAAAACTAAAAAAGAAAAGATAAAAAATATTTTTTTAAAATTGTTTAAGAAAAAAAAAACAATATGGCAACTCCTTTGCTGCCACCTATCACCAGAGGGGCCAATGACAGTCGCCGGCCTTGGGCGGAGGTGGTTGGCCACTGCTCGACCAAGGCAAGGCCTCACCAACCCCAGGCGAGGGCCGACAATCCTCGCTTGGCATGGGCGAGGGTGCCTAGTCTAGGGTCGGCAAGGCCTTGCCCTGGTCGGGTGGCAGTAGGCCATCTTCACCCAAGGCTAGTGACTGTCGCCAACCCCTCTAGTGATGGGCGACGATAGAGGAGTTGCGATTTTCTTTTTTTTTTTAATACTTTTTTGAAAAATAAATTTTAGTTTTTAAATCTATTTTTAAAAAAAAAAATTGAATAAAAAATAACTTCAAAAAGCCACGTGAAAAATAAAAAATCATTTAAAATGTCATGTATGTGCCACGTCAACATTTTCTGTTAGTAAGTTTGATAGCGTTAGTTTTAAGACACAATTAAACTAATTTGATAAGTTTTAGAACTTAATTACACTTTTTGTAAGTTTTAAAACTTAATTACACTTATCTTATTTTTTTTTTCATTGAGCGGTTTGCAGCTGAAAGGTTTGCATAGCTTTATGCCTTGGGAATGATGACTCCTTAGGTCGTGTTTGTTATTGTGTTGGGTTTTGAAAACATGTATGATAATGACGAGGCATGTACGGCATTGCCTTTATGATTTTAATGCATGGATCCTATCGTGATGTTTATGCATGGATGACAATATTCCTCGATTCTTTATTGACGACGCATGTATGGACACACATTATTATTATTATTTTTTGGTCAAAAGTATGGACACACATTATTCTTTTTGACTTTTGGCCAAAATAGTTTTTATAAAAATATTTATGATATTTGAAAGCAATTTCAGTGAAAATATGAGCCTCTTGGTATAATGATCTAGGGGAACCTTTTGCTGTGAGCCTTTCCGTCTCGAGTTCGATTAGCCTTCGACGATTCCCTTGGTATAATGATCTAGGGGAGGCTTTTATTGAATGGAATTTTCTAATGCAACATTTCAAACTAGCATAATGATGACTTATTCACATATGAGAATTACTATTTCTAATTCAGCAATGTAGCAACTATTTAATCATGATTTTCTGTCGCTAATTTAACATAATAACAACGTACTTGGATTTTCTAATATTTATCCAAGTATTGTAACTATCCAATTCATTTGCAATAGAGAGGAAGGAGGAAGGATTACCAGCGCCTCTCGATAATTCCAACCTCCCTTGGAGAGGGCGCCACCTTCAAGGATCTTCAAGAACTCTGCCAGAACCTTCAAAGGAAACCAAGAACATGTGAGAGAGAATTTTTAGAGAGAGAATTCTAAAGCACGAGAGAGAGGAAAGGGCTCCCATGAATCAGATGAAGGCGTGGTCGCGCCTATTTATAGGCCTGAATTTGTGGCTGGCTCACCCTGAGCCGGATGGAGCGAACTCGACTCCAAGTAAATTGGATAAGAGGCTTCTTTGCTCATGGCAAGCCGAGAAATAGGCTTCCGAGCAAATCACTCACTAACTCTTGGCAATAACAAAGGAAAACCGACACTTTTTCCTTCATTACTCGCAACAAAAACTAGAAAATCGAACCTTGTGGACAAGCACAAAGTGCAAAAAAATTATGCAGTCAATTAAGAATCATTCCAGAGGTCGAATGTGGAAATGACATGGGAAGGGAGGTCCGAGGCCGTGTCGTGGTGTGGCTGGCTTCGGCAAAATCCAGCTCCTCTTCAACCCTTCTTTCCTCTATGACGTTTTCAGAATGTGGCGCTCCTCGAACGACAACCGTAGCCCTTGCGCTTTCCATGGCGCATGCAGGTAAAGATTCAATGGCGACCGAGGATTTTCACTCCAGAGACCATTTCCGGAGTTCTTAAAACCTCTCGTCGCCATTACAGGGCTTTTTGTGGTTTCGATAGCAGTGCTCCGCAAAGTGGGGTCGGCCGGTTCAAGTGTTCTATTTGACAGTGGCCCGACTTATGGTTTAAAACCGGTTTTGGCCAGCTCACCCGTCTAGAGGCGTATCCTCAAATAATTCAGTTCATTTTTTGATACGATTTTGGAAACAATTAACAGTAATTGGTTGTCTCTACAATTTAAATGGTATTTATAATCAAACAAATGTACTTTGAATTCAAATTATTTAATTTAGTGATCTTCCCTTCTTATTTTCATTCTTGATTTCGAATAGCATTGGAATATGGACCGATCAATCAGACCAAATGGTTTTCATACGTCCTTCATTCCCAGCGGTCCACTTCGATTGTCAAATTGGTCGAATTCCAGTCAAAATGCATCGATTGCAAGGAAAAAAAAAAACATTGTGCTTTTGGTTACAACGTTCAACTAAATTTAGCGTTCATAAGTGAATATATCAATTTACCTAAGGTTCCTATTATTTCGCACAAAATGAATAATTTAAAAAATATTTTCTTAAAAACGATCGCTTGTATAGCTTATAAAATAATTGAACAAAAGATATCTTAATCATTCCACAAAAATATTTAGACATGGTTTATTGTCCATAAAAAAAATTTCTATTGACTAATTTTTTTAAGCATGATCTTCATCTTTGGGAAATTATTTTCCAAATTGTTCATTTTTCAAGATACAAATGGAGCCCAAATATAGTATGCCTAGCATCATGGGTGGGGACATTGGATCAAGAGCTTTAATTAATTAATTGAGTCTTAAGTGTTCAATCTTTGTCAATTGGGCTCTAAATATTTCCAAAGAAAATTTAATTAACTTGTTTTAGTTTATTTCAACTTGTCTTAATTACAAACTAGGTTTGATTTATATAAAACTAATGTTGTTATCCATGCGTTGCGATTTCCATTTTTTTTCCAATTTGATAAAAATGTCTGTTATCTTAAAATAATTTCTTTCCTAGTTTTACGCGTTCAAAATTCCTATTATGTACAGTTGAGTTAGATTTACCATGTATTCTATGAAAGATTGTGGATTTAGATATTTTAAAGCATATCTATCCATTACGTCCAAAAAAAATGTAGTATATAATTAGATATATATTTTATATTGAGATTTTTAAAAGATTTTCTTTCACATTTTTCGCTTTCCTCCTGAAAATTTCATTCGGCGACCAACTCAGGAGCCTCTCCTGTTGTCATTGAAAAATTTAAAAAGCAAAGCAGAAGAGTTATGCAATGATTAAAATATTTCTATGTATCGCATAATGACAAAAAAAAATTATCATTTGCTCTTCTGTTTATTTCACATTAATGATGAGCCTGATCAACACCGACAAAAACGTGGATAGCCATATCAGCATCACGATGTGCCCAATTTCATTATTCTTAAATTTTTCTTTTTAAAAATTTGTGAACAAATGCTTCTAAGGTGCATGTTAAGCATCCGTATCAAAGCATTATTTTCTCGCCTTATGCATTATTATTATTATATGAAAAATGACATAAGTTTCTTTTTTAAGATATATTTTGGGGTGCAAATGCCAAAGAAAAGTGTTAAAAAGTCATAATTTTTTTTTGTATTTTTGTCAATTTAATCATAAACATTTTGACTTTGTGCTCATTCAGTCTTAATCTTTTATCGGTGCCAATTTAGTCCTAAAGTTTTTGATTTGATGCCAATTTAATCCTAAAAATGTTTATCTAGTGACAATTCAATCATTCAGACTAATTTTGACTGAATATTACCAATGAAGCACGGTCGGTATTGATGTGTACAGCTTTTTATAATATTTTAATTTCTTAATTAATTAATTAATTATTTTCTTTTTTCCCCTCTCCCTCCTTCTTCCAACCACTCGCCGATTGGGCGACTGACTAGAGGTGAGGGCCAATGAGGTCGAGGTCAACCGCCCTAGCCTCTGGCAAGACCTTGCTAGTGGCCACGAGAGTGGCCTCGTATTAGGTTAGCGAGGGTTTACTAGTGGTTGGGCAAGGCTTAACTTCGTCAAATCTAACGAAGTTGAGCCTCACTCATGGTTGGTGAGGCTCGACCCTCGCTAGATCTGGTTGCCAACTCTTGCCTCTAGCTGATTACCTAGTTGGCAACTGGTTAGAGGAAAGAGGGGGAGAGAGTAAAAAAAAATGAAAAACAAATATAAATAAATAATTCAAAAAAATATTAAAATATTATTAAAGTTGTATAGGTTAAAACTGGTTATGCCATATCAGTACCAGCCATGCTACGTTAGCTATGTTTGGTTAAAATTAACCAAAATGACTTAATTGGCATTAGGCCAAAAGTTTTAGGACTAAAGTTACACTAAATCAAAAGTTTTAAGAATAAATTGGTATCAATAAAAATTTTAGGACTGAATTGGCACTCAATTAAAAAGTTTATCACTAAATTGGCATTAATAAAGGGTTTATGACAAAATTGGCATAATTACAAAAGGTTTAAGGCTTTTGTAACACTTTTTCCGCAAATGCTGCGTACTTTAAACTCATTTAAATTGCGCTTGGTCTGTCTCTCAGTCCTCCAACTCCAACAACCTTCCCCTATATAACAAACGAACACTATCTGCTCACATTGACAATCGACCAAATCAAAGCTGGCCTTCAGTCTGAAGTGAGCCATGGCCGAGCTCCAGCACCCGAGCTCGCTCAAGAGCCAGGCCTTGTCCTCTAATGAATTGCGAAGACAACTCCCTCTTGTCCCTGACTCTTGCCCCGTCGACGATGGCGGCAGGCACCATTCCTCTCGGGATCACGACCGTCCACTTTAATCGCGCATCCACTCCCTCTGCTCCCCTTACTTATCTAATGACCCTAGAGTTTCGCATCACAACTCCAGGATCTTGGTCTTCACGCTCCTCGTCATCGCTCTCCAAGCCTCAGTAAGCTTACAATCTGCTTAGAAGATGCCTCAACTTCATGTCCTTCATCTCACGTATTGAACTAAGAAGAAGTAGAATCTTTTTAGGGGAGTGGAACTTGCACATGGAAATAATAAGCGGACGGATTGCTAGATACTACTCATTCCTTCCACTATTAGGGGAAAATCATTTAATAAGTTCTAAATTACTATAATCGTGCTAATTTACTTCTAAATCTATTTTTTTGTTAATTAAGTGCTAAATTTTTTGCAATTATATCAATTCAATCTATACAGTTAATTTTAGCCATTCGGCTAATATTGGTATGGACAATTTTTAATAAGATTTTATACTTTTTTAAATTTGTTTATTTTTCCATTTCTTTTTATTTATTTTTCCTTTCCTTTTTCTCTTCTTCCTTCTTTTTCCTTTTTTTCCACACTATAGCCAGCAAGGCTCCAACAAGATTCGTTGGCCATTGAACAAGGGCTACAAAGCCGTTGCTAGTGTATATGTCAATGTCAATCGGCTAAAATTAATTAGATGAACTAAATTGGCTTAATTAGTTTTTTGAAAATTCTCCCTCCTATTTGTTAAGGAAAATTGAAAGTAGATTAAGGCAATGCCAGCATAATTTCACACTCATGGTTTTGATCATTTTTGTGTAGAAGGGAATGCAAAGTTGTTTTCAAGATACTTCAATTACATCATAATTTTCCTTTTTCTTTTCCTCATGCTTTTAATAGATGCCTTTGTTAGATGTCCTTTCATAGATTCAACTGTTTTGTGCTATTATGCTAATTATGACCCGGACGAATTCAAATTTGTCCCTTTAGATGATAATTCTACTAGAAACTCATTATCTTGGACCTAGGCATGTCCTTAAAAGGCCTTGATGGCCCGGAAAGACGGGTCCCAAGATACCGGAGGGATAACCTCCCTAGGGTGGGAGTCCCTTGTCTGCTCTTGGGTACAGCTCGGGAGAGGGCTAGAAAAAATAAGCTCTCCCCTGCCACAGACCCTCCCTTGGAAACAAGGAAAAGGTACGGCCAGCACGCTTGATTCCCTTTATGACCCGGACGAATTCAAATTTGTCCCTTTAGATGATAATTCTACTAGAAACTCATTATCTTGCTTAGTTGTTTTCTTTTTAACAGGGAATCCTTTTGTCCCAGATGCCTATTGTAAAGCACAAGCGATTTCAATAGTTATTACTTTTAGTCCTTTGAGCTATTCATTATGCAATTACGATATCTATGATGAAAGCATCTATATATGTGACCCCTGTACTCTGTGGAAAACTCCTATAAACATTTTGGGCTTCTTGATTGCCGCAAGGTGCCATTCGAGTTTGATCTCCTATTCAATGGAGATATGATCACCTTAAGTGCTACAACTTGACATAAGGGAATACATAAATGCCGAAACCTCTAAAATGTACACTTAAGTACTACTTTTTTTGAAGATTGGATAAGTGCCATCATTGATGAGACTTGATAGAAATCCAACGTTGCATTATTTTATTAATAAAACCAACAAACATGGCTCGTCAAAATGTCCACTTAGCCATCATTGTCTGAAATGACGTCATCCTTCATGTTTCCCCAAATTAAAAGCCCTAAATCGGCCAAAATCACCCATTGAAGGCCTTGAGCCCTAATTTTGGTTTGCCCCCAAATTGCACCGCTAAAGGAGTGGTGAGCAACAACCAAGTGTGAAGGGCGAGCATGAGAAGGAATTTTAGCGAGAATGGTGACTGAGCATGAGAATAAATGGCGAGCTGTGGATCGTGAAGGGCGAGCATAAATGGTGAGCGACGATGGAGCCTTAGTGAGAACGGCGACCGAGTGTGAGAAGGACTGGTGTGCTGTGTACCATTCAAATCAAGATGCTAAACGACGTCATTTAGCGTCATCTCGCATAATCTATGTGGACGGCACAACATCATTCGCCCTATCTACGTAGGTAATTTTTTTTTTTTTTATAAAAAAAATGCCACATCATTTGAAATTCTCCTTGAAAAAAGTCACGTGAGCCGTTTTGCCAAAAATTCTTACCATCGATGCTTCAGTATTTATTTCTTTTCAGATTTTGGCACTCAAATATACATTTTGGAAGTTTTGGCACTTATGTGTTCCCTCATGCCAAGTTATGACACTTGGAGTGTTTTTCTGCTCTATTCAATGCTTTTTAGCATAGCATTCAGCACGGACAATTTGCTTTGTTTATACAAGTATTTCCTAGGAACAAGATTACATTTGTTTGATGTGTTGTTTGTCATTGCTCATCTAGAATATGTTGCATATAACCGTAATCTTTTTGATATAGAGATGGCTTATATAGAATCTATCTTATTCATATTTCTATATGCAGACATGCAATGTAATTGTTGTTGCTATAACTTTGAATGCTACTCTTATTTTACCAATATTAAAGTAGGATCAGATCTAGAAAAATCAAAAGTACCATGTTTGGACTATGTACTCATATCTTCTCCTCTTTCTCCTTTTCCTTTCCTTCTTGAGCTCCATTTTTTTTTTTTTTTTTTTGCAAAATATGTGACTTCACTAAAAAACGTTTTCCAATAAAATTACAATATTTTCTTGCGCTTGGATGAAGTCTAAAAATGAGCTAGAAAACATTTTCTGCTGTTTGGTAGGGAAGTTAAATTTCCAAGGAAAAATTACCAAACAATTCGAATTTTAATTTTTTTTTTCCATCTTCCTTAGTTAGTGACTGGCCATAGGCGAGGGATGAGCTTGCCAAAGGTTGGTAAACTTAAGTCTCACCAAATTGGGCAGGTCGTCCCTCTCTTATGGTCGATCACTAGCCATTATTGTAGCTGCCATTGGCCCACGAAGAAGGCAAAATAAAAGAAAATAAATAAATAATTCAAAATAATTCAAAATTTTGAATCTAAAAATAACTAAATTTTAATTTTCAAAAATAATTTTTTTGAAAGAACAAAAATTTATTGATTAAGGGCCCAAACCCAAGCTTTGAGGACTAGTTCATGGCGTTTATGGACCAAAGCTTGAGTGTCAAATGGAGTGTGCAAAAGAACCGAAAACCACCCGAACCACCCAGAATCAGATTAGACTGAATTGGAATATACCTTAATCAGCGGTTCTCAAGATAACCAATCCAGTTCCCAGTTTTGATTTATCGGAACCGATAGGTATAGGTCCAATTCCTAATTCTTGGTGTGAAACCACCCACTTATCCATCCAAACCGACCTGGTAATGTGCTTCTTTATATATTCAATTTTTAAGAAAAAATTCCAACCAAAAAAAAGTTAAGAAAAATGAAAATCTTAAAATCCCTAATTTAAAGCTCAATACACATTGGCTAAGTGTTTGTTTCGTCTTACTTTTACCTTGTTTGAAAAATGAAAATCTTAAAATCCTAATTCTAGTTTATTTTCATTTCCTGAAGAGTTATTTCATATTTTATTAGGTAATAAAATAGCAATAACATACTTACGAACTTAACCTTTTTGTTTGACTTTAGCTCTTTTTCATAAAAAAAAAAAGGAAAGAAAAAAGAATATCTTGTTCAGGATGCTTAACTAAAAGGCAGATGGTACATCCAAAGAAATCTATAAAGCTCGAGCCATTTTTTTTTTTGGTCTAAAACGGTAGTTATATTAATAATGCAAAGTAGAGGAACCGTTCAGTACGATATCCGAGTACATAAGATCTAGCAAATAAAGGAGGAGAAATAAGCTAGGTAGAAGGAAGTAAAGAGGCCCCATGGGCTTTGGTGGCCCGGTCGACAACAGCGTTTGCTTCTCGTCTATAGTGTCGAATCTGAAAATTATGGAAACATAGCAAAAGCGCCATGTAGTCATTGAAAAGGACTCTATTCTCCCAAGGCGTCAGGTTAGGGTTATGGAGGGCTTCCACAAGAACTGAGCAGTCGGATTCCAGCACCATTTGATCTGTGATTTCCCTTGCTGCAGTAGAAATTGAAGAGTGAGATAAAGGGTGAGCACCTCTGCTTGCAGGGCTGAGGAGGCAGTAACGGTTCTTGTGAACCCATCAATTAGGATTGCCAAAGGAGTCCCGGCACATTCACGCCATCGAAGCTTCATTGAGGGCAGATGGGTAAGCAGCATCTATGTTAACTTTTAATACTCCTGGATCTGGTGGATGCCATCGCTGATCTAGTTCTGAATGCTGCGAGCCATGTTTCGGCTTCATCCCATTGTAGCACCGACTGGACCTGACGTTTGCTAGGGCCGCCTACACCACCTGCTCAGAGTTTGGCCTCTGCTGGCAGAAGGTTAAGTAAAAATATAAAATGCTCAATTAGTTGGGCCCAGGCCGAAAGTACATGCCCCTAATTCCGCGCCTGGACAAGGGCTTTCAGCTGTTATTTCACTGAGGGACTGGGGAATCATTGCTGCTAATGACTGGAATTCAGAGAGGGATTGGAGATTGTGATCGTGAATGTAGCTAGATTTTGAGGGTTTCGAAAGGAAAAGCTTTTTCCTAAAGTTCTGCTCAAGCTACTTTGGAATGGTGCTGTATATTTCCTCTCAAAGGAGAGGAATGCAACCGGTCATTGTTAGAGGTGGCCAAATAGGTCTAGAAGTAGAACCCATATTTTAATCAATATTTACAGATGTGGGTCATAAATGGGTTGCCTTAAGTTTTAAAAGCAAGCTTAAGTGGGTCATAAATGGGTTAGTTAACAACTTAATGAGTCTTAAATATATTTTAAATGAGTTAGTAATTTATTAAGTTCAAGTGAGTAATATATAAACAACTCATTATTTTTTATATTTTAAAATTTTCTGATTCTTCATTTCTTTTTTAAATTTTCTAAATTTTCATAATTTTTAAATGTTTAAAATTTTAAATTTTAAATTTTTTTTTATGACCCATGAACCCTCGTCGACAATTTGACGGGGTAAACCCGAGGCAAATTGGGCTGCCATCACGCATACGTAGCAAGTGAGTCGCGCAATGGGAACGTGGAGTTTCAAACCCCTCCCTCCTCGGTGTGGAGAAAGCTCTAACAATTGCAGCCATTGCAAGCGGTGGTATTTTTTATTTTATTTTATTTTTAAAATTTTTCTTTTCATTTTTTTTTTTTTTGGGAATCCGACAAGGGTTGCCTAACACCACTGATCATTGCCAGATGCCATTAACTATCATTGTTGGCCGCTAGTTATTGGTTGCTGTTGATTGCAGGTCATTGCCATTGCTAGTTGTTAATCATTTACAATTGTCAGTTGTTGCCAATTACCAGTTGGTCATCGATTGTTGGTCACCATCGTCATTGGTCATTGGTTGCCAATCATCGATCACCACCAGTCATTTTCGATTGTTGTCAATTTTTTTTTTTTTTTTTTTTGGTTTTGGAGGCACCGTTTTGCAGCCTTACGCCCGCCGTAAATCCCTAGGTGACACGTAAGCAGGAGGACCCATCACCCCTGGAGTCATACTTCATACACCTAGCGCCTCCCCTAGGTTTCGAACCCTTCACCTCTTGGCTAAAGATTAACAGAGCCTTATCCAGCGGAGCCACCGCGGCCGGTGGTTTGTTGTCAATTGTTGGTTGCCAAATATTGAAGGAAAAATAGAAAAGAAAAAAATAGAAAAGAAATAATTTAAAAAAAGTCAAAAAGTCAACATTTAAAAAAAAATTATAAAAAATGTCAACGGTGTTTTAGAAAATACATATTCAAATATTAATAAGAATTTATTTTTTTCTAAATTGGATTTAATATTGAAATCTTTTAGTATTATTGGTCAAGGTAGGTATGGGTTACTAAAATTATATTGTATGAGAATAGATTAAAATGGATTATACCGTTTTTGACCCATCCGTCCATTTGACAAGTATAATCATGGTGGACATAAGCCTGATGGGAACAGAGTGATTCGACATGTGCATGGTCCTTTTGAGAACAACTTGATGCGGGAGCATCCAATGTAGCTCCATCCAATAACTCGGAACCATCAATGTTTATCCAAGCCAAGAGAGAAATTGGACATTATGTGCTTCGTTGGATTATTTTCAATGAATAATATCAATTATTTATCGGTACTTCATGGTATATCGATAACTTTCAATGGGAGGCCATTCTAAATGTCTTGAATGACCAGTTGATGAAGTTTCGAAGGATTATTTTCTGGTCAAGGGAGGAGCTCGAATTTGAAGGTTCAAGAATGCAGAAGGCCGAAGATTAAAGGCATTTAATTCCCGTGTTAATAAAGGCTTTTATTAAGTTATTATGTGTCTTTATTGTTATGCAGCCCAAGAGTCGAAGGTTTCGGTTTCTAGGCTATTAAGGTCTGTTTTTAATATGTATTAAGGTGTCAGTTTCTAGGCTATTAAGGTCCGTTTTTAATATGCATTAACACTAAAACCCTCCTATAAAGAGGGGAAAACTATCCAATGTAAGGGAGACGAATTTTATGAATGAGAATTGTGAGATTTCCTCAACTTGAGTGAATTCCTTTGGAGAGCGGATAACTCCTTTCGGTTTCTTTATCCTTGGAGCATAGATCACTCCTTGGTGGTGAACCAAGAAGCCCTTTATCCTTGGCTGGTGGAATCTTTAGGCCTTGGTGGTGAGCTTCTCCTATCCCGAAGTCCTTTATCCTTGGCTGGTGGAAGCTTTAGGCCGTGGTGGTGAACTTCGTAGATCTCGATCCTCATCCTTGGTTGGTGGCGCTGCCTTTATACCTTGGAAGGAGATTGTTTTTATCTGTTCTTATTCCTTTCCATTTCTTCCCGTATACACTACTCCATACACTTAACCACAAAAATCCCCTCTGAAAAAATCTCTGTTCTTGAATCACTCAACCCATCACGCATCAAAATGCAGCCTTGGGAAGATGTTAGCATGGATTTCATTGTGGCTCTACCAAGAACTCAAAGAGGAAAAGATGCTATCATGGTGGTCGTTGATCGGTTCTCTAAAATGGCTCATTTCGTGCCATGTCACAAGACCAATGATGCATCTCATATTGCTGAATTATATTTTAAAGAGATTATCCGCATTCATGGAGTACCAAAGACGATTGTGTCGGATCGTGATTCCAAGTTCTTAAGCCACTTTTGGAGGACTCTATGGAGAATGCTTGGTACAAGACTCTTATTTAGCACAGCTTGTCATCCCCAAACCGATGGCCAAACGGAGGTAACAAATCGTACTCTAACCACTCTTCTTCGTGGTATGGTGAGTAAATCATTGAAAGATTGGGATTTAAAGCTTGCGCATGCTGAATTTGCTTACAATCGATCGCCAAGTTATACTGCGGTCGATCGCCATTTGAAGTTGTGTATGGAATTAATCCTCTCACACCCATTGATTTAATTCCAATTCCGTCTAACTCTCAAGTGAGCTTTGATGGCAAGAAAAGAGCTGAGTCAATGAAGAAGCTCCATGAGCAGATTCGATCCAACATTGAAAAGGCCAACGAATCTTACAAGAAGAAAGCTAATCAACATCGCAAGAAGGCTCAATTTCAACCGGGCGACCTTGTATGGCTTCACTTGAGGAAGGAGAGATTTCCATTTCGTCGAAAGAACAAGCTCATGCCCAGAGCTGATGGTCCCTTTAAAGTTTTGGAGCGAATTGGTGACAATGCTTACAAGATTGACCTTCCGGGAGAGTTTGGAGTTTCAGCAACATTCAACGTGGGAGACCTTTCTCCTTACTTGGAGGATGAAAACCTTCTAGATTTGAGGACAAATCTCAAACAACCCGGGAGGATGATGCGGGAGCATCCAATGTAGCTCCATCCAACAACTCGGAACCATCAATGTTTATCCAAGCCAAGAGAGAAATTGGACATTATGTGCTTCGTTGGATTATTTTCAATGAATAATGTCAATTATTTATCGGTACTTCATGGTATATCGATAACTTTCAATGGGAGGCCATTCTAAATGTCTTGAATGACCGAGTTGATGAAGTTTCAGAAGGATTATTTTCTGGTCAAGGGAGGAGCTTGAATTTGAAGGTTCAAGAATGCAGAGAAGGCCGAAGATTAAAGGCATTTAATTCCCGTGTTAATAAAGGCTTTTATTAAGTTATTATGTGTCTTTATTGTTATGCAGCCCAAGAGTCGAAGGTTTCGGTTTCTAGGCTATTAAGGTCTGTTTTTAATATGTATTAAGGTGTCAGTTTCTAGGCTATTAAGGTCTGTTTTTAATATGTATTAAGGTGTCAGTTTCTAGGCTATTAAGGTCCGTTTTTAATATGCATTAACACTAAAACCCTCCTATAAAGAGGGGAAAACTACAATGTAAGGAGACGAATTTTATGAATGAGAATTGTGAGATTTCCTCAACTTGAGTGAATTCCTTTGGAGAGCGGATAACTCCTTTCGGTTTCTTTATCCTTGGAGCATAGATCACTCATTGGTGGTGAACCAAGAAGCCCTTTATCCTTGACTGGTGGAATCTTTAGGCCTTGGTGGTGAGCTTCTCTTATCCCGAAGTCCTTTATCCTTGGCTGGTGGAAGCTTTAGGCCGTGGTGGTGAACTTCGTAGATCTCGATCCTCATCCTTGGTTGGTGGCGTTGCCTTTATACCTTGGAAGGAGATTGTTCTTATCTGTTCTTATTCCTTTCCATTTCTTCCCCGTATACACTACTCCATACACTTAACCACAAAAATCCCCTCTGAAAAAAATCTCTGTTCTTGAATCACTCAACCCATCACGCATCAAATCACGCATCAAAATATGGTGGCACATCAGCTATGGATGTGCCACCATTGACGACTTATGGCACACCAATGCAAGTAGGTGACGTATATTGGAACTTTGAGGATCAAGATTCCTCCCCGGGTTGTTTGAGATTTGTCCTCAAATCTAGAAGGTTTTCATCCTCCAAGTAAGGAGAAAGGTCTCCCACGTTGAATGTTGCTTTGAAACTCCAAACTCTCCCGGAAGGTCAATCTTGTAAGCATTGTCACCAATTCGCTCCAAAACTTTAAAGGGACCATCGGCTCCGGGCATGAGCTTGTTCTTTCAACGAAATGGAAATCTCTCCTTCCTCAAGTGAAGCCATACAAGGTCGCCCGGTTGAAATTGAGCCTTCTTGTGATGTTGATTAGCTTTCTTCTTGTAAGATTCGTTGGCCTTTTCAATGTTGGATCGAATCTGCTCATGGAGCTTCTTCATTGACTCAGCTCTTTTCTTGCCATCAAAGCTCACTTGAGAGTTAGACGGAATTGGAATTAAATCAATGGGTGTGAGAGGATTAATTCCATACACAACTTCAAATGGCGATCGACCGTAGTATAACTTGGCGATCGATTGTAAGCAAATTCAGCATGCGCAAGCTTTAAATCCCAATCTTTCAATGATTTACTCACCATACCACGAAAAAGAGTGGTTAGAGTATGATTTGTTACCTCCGTTTGGCCATCAGTTTGGGGATGACAAGCTGTGCTAAATAAGAGTCTTGTACCAAGCATTCTCCATAGAGTCCTCCAAAAGTGGCTTAAGAACTTGGAATCACGATCCGACACAATCGTCTTTGGTACTCCATGAATGCGGATAATCTCTTTGAAATATAATTCAGCAATATGATATGCATCATTGGTCTTGTGACATGGCACGAAATGAGCCATTTTAGAGAACCGATCAACGACCACCATGATAGCATCTTTTCCTCTTTGAGTTCTTGGTAGAGCCACAATGAAATCCATGCTAACATCTTCCCATGGCATTCTGATTTGATGATATCCACTCCTCAAATCTATCTTTGAAAACACAGAAGAACCATATAATTCATCTAGCATATCATCAAGTCTAGGTATATGGTACCTATACTTAATGGTGATATTGTTGATGGCCCGGCGATCAACACACATCCGATATGTACCATCCTTCTTAGGCACAAGTAGAGCCGGAAACAGAGGGGACTCATGCTTTCTCGAACGTATCCTTTGAGAATAAGTTCATTGACTTGTCTTTGCAACTCCTTTGTATCCTTCGGATTGCATTGATAAGCTGGCTTGTTTGGTAGCGACGCACCGGGGATCAAATCAATTTGATGCTCAATACCTCTTATGGGAGGTAATCCAAGTGGCAAATCCTCCGGAAACACATCTGCAAATTCTTTCAACAAGCAATGCATTTTTGGATGTATGGGTCGCTCTATCTCACTCTTTTTCTCGACCACAAGCAAAGCAAAAACATTCTTTTGTTTGCTAATGGCTCTCTCAACCCGTGTCTCACTCAAGAACAGATTTTCCTTACAAGTGTTTCCCTCCCCGGGTTGTATCGAATAAGGGCTCAATGGTAAAAGAGTAATGCATTTTTGTTCCTTCTGAAAAGAGTATGTGTTTTTCCGACCGTCATGCATAGCATTTATATCAAATTGCCACGGTCTACCCAATAACAAGTGGCATGCCTCCATTGGAATCACATCACATACAACCTCATCTCGATAGTTCTTCCCAATCGAAAATGATATAAGAACACGTTTGGTTACCTTGAGTTCATTCCCTTGATTGAGCCATTGGAGCTTGTATGGTTGAGGATGTTTCGTTGTTGGAAGCTTCAACTTGTCGACAAGAGTTGTTGAAGCAACATTGGTGCAGCTCCCACCATCGATGATCACCGAACACACCTTTCCATTAATAGTGCAACGCGTGTGAAATATATTCTCCCTTTGCTCTTTATTAGGAGAAACTTCAACATGCAATGCTCTTCGGATGATCAACAGCTCACCATCATCAGCTTTCTCCACAACTTCTTCTTCCCGATCAGATTCGGAAATATTTTGGTCTTCATTATCATCGGCGTCTTGAAGCGCCGAATTGATCTCCTCAATTTCTTGAAGAGTCATAACTCTCCGATTTGGACAATTTGCTTGTAAATGCCCAAAGCCATGGCACTTAAAGCATTTCCTTGCATCACCTTCAAACTTCTTTTGGACTTCTTTGGAAGGCTCTGCATTCTTTCCCTTGCCTCTGTCTTTTATCGACGAACTCTCGCCCTTGCTTGAGGAAGCACCCTTAAAATAGGTTGTCGCCTTTGTTGAGGTTCTGGAGCAAAACCTCTTGCTCTTCAATTGTTTTTTCACTTTTATGGCTAACTTGCATACGTCTTCAAAGGACCAATACGGTTGAAGTTCAACCATATCAGCAATTTCTCGATTCATGCCGCTAAGAAAACGAGCGATGGTTTGCTCGGGAACTTCTGGAACTTTACTCCTCATTTTGAGTTGTTCAAACTCACGAATGTATTCTTCAACGCTCATCCCATGTTGTCTTAGGGAGTTCGGTTTGAGGAAGAGATCTTGCTTATAGTTGTCGGGCAAGAACCTCTTCTTCATCAACTTCTTGAGTTTTTCCCAAGACTTGATTCGGCCTTTTCCTTCCCTTGCTCGTTGATGCTTTAGATTCTCCCACCATAGAGAAGCATATTTGGTCAACCTTAGGATAGCAACCTTACATTTCTTCTCATCCGAATAGGATTTGAATTCAAAAATTCGTTCGGTTTTGTGTAGCCAATCTACAAAGTCGTCGGGATTAAGATTACCGTCAAACTCGGGGACCTCCACTTTAATATCTCTTTCATCCTCCTTATGCCTCCCTCTCCGTCTTCGTCTTCGAATTGGAGATTCAGAATCACTAGAGTGCAAAATTGTTCGGTTGTCTCCAAAGTGGACTCGGAATCGACATCGAATTTTGACGAGATTCGAATCGTCACGCCGATGCCGTTCATTGGGACGCCTTGCTGGTTGTCCTTCTCTCGCCGGATTCTCTAGAAGATTGAGGACTAGCTCCATTTGTTGTTGAAGATTTTGGATTGCACGATCTCGCCTTTCGTTGTGCGCTTGCTCCAAAGTCAAGCCTCTAGGAACTTGTTCATCCATCAGGAATTTGTAACAAAAGAAAGAAAGGAATCACTCAAATGAGTTGAACCTTGAGCTCTGATACCAATATTTTGATGCGTGATGGGTTGAGTGATTCAAGAACAGAGATTTTTTCGAGGGGATTTTTGTGGTTAAGTGTATGGAGTAGTGTATACGGGAAGAAATGGAAAGGAATAAGAACAGAGATAAAAACAATCTCCTTCCAAGGTATAAAGGCAGCGCCACCAACCAAGGATGAGGATCGAGATCTACGAAGTTCACCACCACGGCCTAAAGCTTCCACCAGCCAAGGATAAAGGACTTCGGGATAGGAGAAGCTCACCACCAAGGCCTAAAGATTCCACCAGCCAAGGATAAAGGGCTTCTTGGTTCACCACCAAGGAGTGATCTATGCTCCAAGGATAAAGAAACCGAAAGGAGTTATCCGCTCTCCAAAGGAATTCACTCAAGTTGAGGAAATCTCACAATTCTCATTCATAAAATTCGTCTCCCTTACATTGGATAGTTTTCCCTATTTATAGGAGGGTTTTAGTGTTAATGCATATTAAAAACGGACCTTAATAGCCTAGAAACCGACACCTTAATACATATTAAAAACAGACCTTAATAGCCTAGAAACCGACACCTTAATACATATTAAAAACATACCTTAATAGCCTAGAAACCGAAACCTTCGACTCTTGGGCTGCATAACAATAAAGACACATAATAACTTAATAAAAGCCTTTATTAACACGGGAATTAAATGCCTTTAATCTTCGGCCTTCGCATTCTTGAACCTTCAAATTCGAGCTCCTCCCTTGACCAGAAAATAATCCTTCCGAAACTTCATCAACCGGTCATTCAAGACATTTAGAATGGCCTCCCATTGAAAGTTATCGATATACCATGAAGTACCGATAAATAATTGACATTATTCATTGAAAATAATCCAACGAAGCACATAATGTCCAATTTCTCTCTTGGCTTGGATAAACATTGATGGTTCCGAGTTGTTGGATGGAGCTACATTGGATGCTCCCGCATCACAACTGCCAAAGAAAAGGCGATAAATGTTGAAAGAGGAAGCTCTATGTTCTTTGTGGGGGCATTAGCTATGTCATGCTTAGCTACTTTGCTGGGTACTGTGAAATGTACACCATCTGTTTTGGAAGTCCTATGATTTTTTGGTGGCGTTTGTCTTGGGCTCAATATATATATTGAAATCGAGACTTCACCATAGTTCGGTAGTTTGGGGACAGTTTGGGTGTGATCCCCCTCATTTTCTGACCTTGAAAATTATTAGGTGAATAAATGGAAAGTTCGAAAGTTTGTAGTGGGCCCAGTTGGGCCAAGTGTTGGGGCCAACCTATAGAGTTGGGCCCTAAAATTTTCTTCATGGGCCGCTTGATGAATAAAATTAAGTTGGGGTCATGAGTTAAGTTGGGCCACGAGAACGGGCCAAATTAATATTGCGGGTTTGAGTTAGGTTCGTAGTGCCCTAAGGCCCGATTTTGTTAGCAAGGGTTGAGGTCGCTCGAGTCGATGCGGGCTTTAAATTTTAAGTTCCATTTAGGCCCATGTGAAGTCGTAGGAGACATTACTTGCTTGTTTAGTTTAAAAGGAAACTTTAGTGTTACGGATGCCATAAGATGCAAGATTTTAGACCGGGAGAGGTCTTGTGTGTTGCGAAGATACTAAGGCGGCTCTTGTCGGTCGGATGTCGTAACAATCATCGACGCAAAAGTTGAGCAACTATTTTGAGGACTTTGGAACATGCATGGGAAAAACATATGCACGTGGTCTTGTTCCTCTTTAAACTCGGTTTTATTGAACCCTTTTTAGATAATTCAATTGGGTCATTATGTTAAGAGGGGGAGAAACCACCCTCGTTTCCTCCACCCATTTTTCTCTATATACTCACAAAACCCACATTTTCATTTCCCCTCTCTCTCACCATTTTTCCCTCTCTCCCGAACCACACTCTCCCTTCTTCATTTTCTCTCGGCAACAAGCAGTTTCCTCTTTTTCCTTCCTTTTCGTTGTTCGAGCAAAGCCGAGGGTTTGCGGCGAGGTAGATCCGAGGTGAAAGAACGTCCGCGGCTTCAAAAGTAGGCCAAATTATCATGTTTTAGGATGTTCGAAATCCTTTGGAGCTCGGGATGTCTAATCGGTTTGAATATAGCATTGGATGGGCTCACAGTGTTGGATTGAGACTTGAAATACTCGTGCATGTGTTGCTTAGAGGCTGAGCTAGGCTTGAGGGATGAGAGGAGTGGTTTTTGAGTAAGCTTTTGGATGTTGATGTTTCTAGTTTGGGTCGGAATGAATTAGATGAGAGCTTAAATGGAGTATTTGGTATTTGCATTTGATGATTGGGGTTTGGATAGGCGACGAATCGAGCGCAAAGAAGCTGTGTTTTCGAAATGTTGAATAGAGGACTGTTTAGGGGTAGACGTGTGCTGTATGCTAGTTGTGAGTGGGTGAGAAGCGAGTTCGGGTTTGGGTTTGGACTGTAGATACGTTGCATGAAGTCTATGAGTAGTAGAAATCGTTTTGGGTTCTGTGGAGGTGATGTTGAGATTCTAAAAGAAGTTGTAGACCAACCAAATTAGCTTGTAGTAACCGTATATGGAGGCAAGGGTTCGGGGATGTTCTGTTCGAAAGAGACAGGAGTGGTAGTTGCTGGTTTACACGTCACTTTTGGGTTCAAATGTGTTGTTGTTGGAAGGAACTAATTTTCTTAAGAGTGCCCCAACGACTTTAAGCTATGACATACTAGTTAATAGAGTTTTCTTGTGTGAATAACTGGTGCAAACATCCTTTCCCTTAGAACAACACACTGGCTTGTACGACGAACCAGCAAAACCTGAGTTTGATCTATGAATTTTCTGCACTTTTCTAGACTTTGTTGGACCTTACCCACTTCACGGAAGTTGTAGAATAAATTTTTAGGAAGAACATATCAAAATTTGAGAACAAACAGTCTAGATTTGGGTAGTGAAATGATCTTTCTTGAGTAGGAGCTTAATCTGGAAAGTTGCTGCAGAATTTTAGGGGTTAATACAGCAAGTTATTGCTCTTTATACGGCAAGAAATAGACTTAGATTTCTCCATGAAAAATGTTAATCTACGTCTCTTCTATAACATATTAAAATTTTGTAATTTTTCGATAAGATTTGTTGCACTTTTTGCTTCCGTGTTTGAAACTGCTCGACATAGTCCATGTTCTGTCTTGATCCGAGATTGTACATCAGATGGTAACCTTTTTGGTGTATATTTTTGTGGCTTTTGGGAAGTCTAATGGTCTCTCAATCTTAGTTAATTGGTGCATAAACATGTCTCTTCCATATTCAAAGTGTGAATGTTCAAGTGGTTGCAATTTGTGTCTCTTGAGTGCAATGAGTGTGGCATGTGTTGAGACTATGTGTGTGAACATTGAGAACTGCATTCATTTTGCTATTCTACGGCACATGCTAGAGATTATTGTCATGTCAATTTACATAGAGAGATTTGAGGAACAGTATGAGCATATAGTTTGGATTATGAGCTTTATGAGGTGTGAAACTCAACTTGTGATTTGCTATGTTTGTAGATGCTACGAGCATTGACTCTATATGTGAATGTGATGGTAATTTTTTATTTTGCTGGATATGTTGGTGTGAAATTTACGTTCACTGTGAAATGAAATAATTATGAAAGTTATCCATTGGCCAACGACCCAATGATGCCCTCAAGTAATGGGGATGTCCCGATTTAAAATCTCAGGACTAGCAACCCCTGGATCCAAGATGCCTTGGAATGAGATGCCCATGGCCAGCGACCCATGAAAGATTGGCTGGCGATCCGGCTTCACTTTGTGAGCTTATGAACGAAACTGAGAAATTGAAAATAGACAAATGTGATTGGGCCAAAAAGGCTGCCAGTGACTAAAAGATGCCCTTATACTTATGTCTTGAATGCTTAGGGTATATCTTAGTAGGCAGCTTTAACTATGTTGCATCATCTTGCTTTCATATCTAAGGCTAGTTTAGCAAGTTCATATATGTTTCTCTTATATATGATTGGCCCTATGGATTAAGTTTAATGTGTTCTGGGTTATAGATTGTATAGTCTTCCGAGTTATGAATGGATTTTGTATTCTAATATATGATTTATTTCCTCTATTGGGCACAACTCACTTCTTAATCTTTTTCAGATAACTGGCGATGGACATACCCCCAGTAGCCACTTATGGAGCCTTAGCGCATGTGGAGACTTCCTTCCATGATGTTTATGACGTCAACCTATGCTACACATTCACCTGTTGTGAGGCGACCTTTTGGTTCGATGATGGTCACCCTACTTGGTTTCCTAGGCGGTTCGTATCTAGGTTCTTGAACTAGGATGGGATCTTGAGAGGCCCACTACGTATGGGGTCGGATGGACCTGAGATGTAGGTAGTTAGGCTTGTGAAGGGTAGCTTTTATATCGGCATGGGACGACTTTGAGTAGAGGAGTTAGGATACTTTTTAAACCCTCACTCCCAAACATTTCTCTGCATGTTCTTTTTGTATTTCGAGGAAATAAAAAAGATGTACATATATATGCATGTAGGTGAAAACCAGCTTGTAAATAACACGTGTCTCGAACCGTTATCTCATGGAAGGATATAAAAGCGCCCTTTTCTCTACCTTGCACTTTTCAATTATGTGATAATCGGTGAAATAGAGATCATAATTCTATAGGCGTGCTTGGTTAGAGCTTTTGAAAAAACGAAATGGTTGTAGCGGATTCGGCAATGAACACCTATTTTGGCTGGGATCGTGTATGACTTATTTGCCATTTACTTTCGGGACCTATCATTTTAGTTAAAGTTTGTTTTCATGTCTATATTCAAATATAGAAAGTGACATTACTGGGACGTCACATTGGGGAGGTCGGGCGAGCTTATAATGAAAGTAATTTGTCTATTTTCGATCGGTTTTGAATGAAAAAGATAATTTATAAAAAAAAAAAAAGTCAATTGTATGAGCCGCAAGATTTTGATTAATAAAAATAAATACTAGAAGCCAATCCTTATTGATCCTCCGAATAAACTAGGTTACAATATGTAAAGATCTTACGAATGAAAAAAAAAAAATATGCAATCAATTAAGGCGCATTTCACTTTTAAAACTATGTAATTACTAACTATATTGTGGGAAATCAATTACAAGCTCATAAGCAACATGGGAGTTTTTGGATTCTAATTATGTTTCATCAAACCAAAGAATTTCTTCTGTAACATCCCAATTTGACAAGAGCAGGCAATGTCCACTAGGGTTAGATGGCCCAACCAAGGAGTGGCTAGGAATAAACCTAATTACACATCGGACAGAGGAAGAGAGGTGTTGGGATATGTGAAATCGAAAATAACTTATAAGAAGAATCTTCTTGAGGTAACAATAATGTTGAGCATTGGAACTCCAATGTTAAGTGTGTTAAAATGAAATCACTAACAAGACATTATTTTTTGAGAAAATGGTTTGTCTATATGTCAAATGAAAATTCGATATGGGACGATTCAAAATGGACAAATCTTGAGTGATTTAATTTTCTTCCCAGCTAAGATTAAAAAGAATCGAGCAAATAAAGAACACGAAGCGACACGACTCCTACTCGTCCCGAGGTTCCTTGACTCCCTTTTCTTAGGCGCCGTAGTTTGAGAAGAAAAAGCAATGCATTTAATGCGCAAATTTTGATTTTCGACAATATAGACAATCGCCGGTAATTATTTATTTCTCCTATCGAAAATGAACTCTAATTTGTTTTTTTTTCTTTTTGTGGGGTTTGTCAAGACAAATCAAATGAGTCTCGTGAAGCGGTTCCGCTCATGAAGGAGAAAATATTCAGTGGTTCGCAACTGCCACGTCATCGTCCTACGTGGCGCGCGTAAATCTAGGTGGCTCCACTAAAATGTGGACACGTATCCGGTGATTTGGAGTGACTTGAAAAATAAAAAAGTCGCTAGGTGAGGCTTATTTTTTCCTCTCTCTTCTGTCAGCCGACTGAAAAGGTCTGACAAGACGCAATAATTAATGCTCGAATATCGTTGCCGCTTAAAACTCTCTCTCCTCTTTTCAATTTTCAAGCCTTTCTTGGCCTTATCCTTCGTCGAGAAGAGAAACGATGACGCCTTCTCTCTATTTTCTCCAGCACGCCCATTCGCCTCCGCCTCCGCCTCCGTCTCTGCCTCTGCCTCCGCCTCCGCCTCCCACTTCCCCTCCCCCAAAGCCACCGCCGGTCGCTGCTGTTGCTCAGATCTGCCTCTGGCACGTCGCCTCCTCCAAGAGCCCCGCTCGGTCGCAGCTGCTGGGTCCCGAGCCCCCTTCTCCTCCGCCGTCGCCTTTGGACCCTCATCGCGCCGATTTTTGGGAACCCTAGCGACGTTTACTATATGGCCGCACCATCTCTCTTAGCCTTGGCAAGTTCTGGGCCTCTGTCCGATTGCGTCCCTCCGATGAGCTCGTCATCACACCTCACCCCGTCCACGATCTCATCATCTGGGAACATTTCGGGTGCCGGCGGCTGACGGCGTTGTTTGGGTGTTCTTCTTCCTCAACCGAGCTACAGAAAACCTGGAACATCGCAGTCGGTGAGGTCGAAGATCCGTCTTCGTCGAGTTCACTGCACCCAGAGTCCCTATAGAATTTGGATAGAAGAAGATGTCGACCGTGTACGTGTTGCAGCCGCGGACAAAGGGGAAGGTTCGTTTCCATGTGTTCGATCTGAGTTTTTGTTCGATTCTTCTGGAATGACGCTGAGAAGTTGTGGATTCCTATTTTAGTGTGATTACCTCATAAATCTAGCTGCATTTTACTTTTTCGCGATCTGTTTTTTTTTTTAAATTTTTTTTTAATTCTCTTCCTCATGCTTTGTTTTTGGAAATGTGGTTGGAAGTTGCGCTCTGATGAGTTGATGATTAATGTGAAAGCAACATTAAGATGAGCGACCAGGTTCCTTCTGCATTCGATTCCAATCTCCGATTTGCGTTTCTGCGCCTTCGCTATGTGGAAATGGCTGCCAAGGCTGAGCCAATGGCTCACCTGCCTGCAAAAATGAAGACGAGTGAATTGTGAATTGGGTCGAGATTGCTTATTCAATGCTCAAGAATGGATGGAGGAGTAGCTTCTTAGGGATTGGGTTTGTGTTCTATGGGTGATGTTTAGAGAGCCTTGGCGCAAAATGACAATGCTTAAGAAACTCTTGCATTCCGATTTATTTTTATCCAAAGATTATGAAGTTTTTAACGTATCTTCGGAGTGCACTCGCATTGAAAAGATGGTTAGATCTTTCATTTGGTCTGTGCTAAAGATAGATTCTGTTGTGAGAAGAGGAAATTTCAATTGTTTTGTCAATTTGGTCTTTCGGCAACAAGAATATTGAAGGAGGGTGAAGTCATGTAGACTCGATCTCGTCAATATATTTGTCCTACTTAATCAAAAAAATTTTGGCTCTTTGCTTGTAATACTGAGGTTGCACAATAAGCTGGTCGAGCCCGTTGTCTGCTCACAGTTAGGCTTTCAATGTAAAATACCTTTTCCACTTTGTTCTTGTTCGAATCAGGTGGTTGCCTTAGCTGGTGGATAAGATTGTATGACAATGGCTGTGGTGATGTATGTGATTATGTCCAACAAGTTTTAGTTTCTTCTATTACGTGGTCTGCATAAGCTGCATGGTTCTTTTTTTACCCTGATTTCTGCTTTCTACTCGCAGTTCAAAATGGCAATCCTACTGGCTCCAACACAGGTCCCTTCTCTCTCTCTCTCTCCTTTTTTTGTTTTTTTAGCTCCAGCTTTATTTATATTTGTTGTGTCATAGCGAAATGGATGTTCTGCTTTTGTTGGCATTCTTCTTGTTCAATGCCATGGTGTAAATTCATGCATTGGAGGAACATGTTCTGTTCTTTAGTTGAGCTCAGTGAATAAATTGAGTCACTTGATTGGTTTCCTCATCAGTGTATCAGAGATAACACCCCAAATCATTTTCTGCTTCGGTACTAGTTTTATTGATGACATAGACTTGATAGATTGAATAAAAGATGTGGTGTTTTTGTAGACTCTTGATACGTGTTCCCGCAGTGATTGAACTATAACTGGATGAGTTTACAAGATTCCTTATATGACTTGTTTACATATTTTTTCTGGTGGCCGTTTGATGCGAAACTGCTAATATGGCCAAATCTGACTAAATGTGGAAAGTCCAATTTTCAACGAGAATTGGATGCTTCTACAGTGTGGCTTTATTCACGATTGTCCTTCTTTGGCATGTAGTTAATATTTCTGCAAAGAATTGTTTCACTTGGAAGTTTTTTATATGTGAATCATTGTTATCTTGTAGGTGAATCCAATCAAGTATAACAGCATTTATTCATGTTTCACTACTCTATTGAGAGAGAAAGGCCCTTCTGCCTTATGGAGAGGTTGGGCTACCAAGTTCTTTGGATATGGTGCTCAAGGTGGGTGCAGATGGTCTCTACGAGTACTTCAAACGGGTTTACTCTGATGCCTTGGTCGGCAGCAACAGGAGCTTGATTTTTTTTTTCTCAGCAGTGCTTCTGTGGAAGCATTTGCAAATGTGGCACTTTGCCCTTTTGAAGCCATTAAAATTCGGGTTCAAGTACAGTCCCACTTTGCATAAGGTTTGGTTGATGGCTTCCCTAAAGTGTATGCATCAAAAGGGCCTTCTAGGGTAATTTTTTGTGGCCTTAGTATGTTTGCTTGTGTTAGAGGTAGGAGGGACATTCTATTGCTTTTCTTGCTTTCAGATTTTACAGAGGACTTCTACCGCTTTGGTGTCAAAATCTTCCATGTAATCTTTTCATTCCTTCTTAGGCTATAGAGTTAGTCAGCTATCTCTTATTGAATATTGCATCTAAAATATGCTTAGATGAACGGAAGCTGTTCTATGGGAGAGCAGACCATTCTCTTTCTAAGTGATGTTAAAAACTTAATCCCCAATTTTGTTAGGTGGGAGAGCTGGTCTATAGGTGGTTGGTTTCACCTGCCTGGATCACTAAACCGCATAAAATGAAGGTTCTGTTCCAATCTGTCAACAATTATGGAATAGTTCTTTCTGATTTAATTCTCATAAACTTCAACATTTAACTATTCTCTGCACAATGACAAGTTGATGGTGTCTTGCAGGCCAACTAGTGGTGAAGTCTCAGCTGATCCACAGAGAGAGAATATAAAAGCCTGAGCTATGCCCAAACGATCACACCGTTTTTCAGAGAGTGAGGTGGTGTCCACATCAAATAAGGAAATTACAGCCTTTTCGGCGTTCGATATGGTGGAATGTTACAATCATTGCAACTACTGAACAATTCCAAAAGACCATGAGATATGATGGCTGCCTTTTACGCCATTACATCTCGTGGTTTATAGCTCTAGTTCTAGATTTTTGCTCGACCATTGTTCTTGCTTTTAGCTCAAGGGAGTTTCTCTCCATCATGAATGACGAATTCTTGTTCTTGGCAACAATATATGGCTACTTGATAACTTTCAGGCGTCATACTGCATATCCAGATTTTCATTTACTTGTAGGACGTACTTGCTCTCTGCAGAGACATGGAGCTTGGAGAGGTCTCTAAGGTTTACCTGGATTTTCATATACTTAGGAAAGTACCAAATATATTTTACTTCTAACCCAATGAGTACCAAATAGATTTTCATATTTTACTTGCTCTCTGCAGAAATAGAATCGACATTAGTTAATTTTCAGTTAGTTTTGTAAATCATAACAATCTCGAATTTTTAATTCTTGTTAGAAAGAATATGGTGGTTCTTAATTCTCTCTCTTTTGTATTGTTGGAAGATATCTTGAAAATTTGTTATTCAAAAATCAAAAGGCTGTGTTCAAGTTCTTTTTGGCCCTCAACTATAGAGTATCCGTGTCATACAAAATACATTGCTTGGAATTGGCATGATAATGTGGGCGAGAAGACCAAGCATTGTTCAACTCCAACAAGATGTTGGTTTATTTAATTATAAGTCTATTCATTTGGTCCTTTAAGCTCTCAATTCATTTGGTTAAATCTCATTACTAGTCTCCACCTTCAACCCGTTCCTTCCTTGATTGGTCATCATAGTAAAACTCAATTTCACCAGGTTTTTTTCTGTGCTTGGAGAGATAAAATCTGCACTCTGCAGTCTCAGAGTCCCGATACCTTGGATTAATATAAATCTATAAGAAATGATGCACAAACCAGATAAGCTATATGCCTGTTTTCCCTTTTGTCCTGCTGAAAGCCTGGCAGTTTTAACAATGGCTTTTGATGGTCGCTAGTACTGCTCATTATGCAAAAAAGTCTTCACACTACAACCAGAAAACGAACTCTTATTGACATAAAAAATTTGTGATATTTGGACGATACAATACATATGATACGAGCTTTTAATCTCATATGGAAGAACCTTCTAAAAGCTTGGGCTCTAAAGTGTGGTCCTGTACACTGCTAAAATGAACAAATGAAATGACAGATTCACAAAAAAATTGACACCCAGGGGTGGTATAATATCTACACATAGAAGTAGCTAAATGAATCTGCAGCATTTGCCGTGTCTCTGCAGAGTATTGATCAAGCTTTAGTCACAGAGCGAGGGGGCTCAAGATCTTTTTCTTTAAGGGCATTTCCTAGTAATTGCTGCATCTGTGAAGCAAACGTATTGTCCAATATCTGTAGTGTAGAAAGGAAAGTAAGAACATCGTAATAATGTCGAATAGCCCTTTCTTTAGAACACAGACAGAGTACATCATAGACATGTGATATGTACTAGACATTTGTTTGAGCAATTACACAGAAATTAAGAAAAAGTCTATGTTTTGTACTCAGTGAAAATTTTCCAGCCAGTTGTAAACTCAGCATCTGCACTCTTTCACAGATCTCAACCTCTCCATCTTCTTCCTTTGTTTCTTCCAGAATCCTTTTCAACCGTATACTACGGTTTTCTTGTATCTATACAAAAGCCTTAGTTTAGTATCTAATTGGAGCTTAAAGATTCTCAAATCAATTGTAGCCCTTCTAAAATTTTTGTCCTTCAGGATTTTACTTGTAATTAAATATGTAAGTAGAAAAGCTTGGAGCAGCAAACTTAGTGGAACCAAAAAATAGCTTCATCACGTTTAACAGTTTAAAGTTCTTTCCTCTGGATGTTATCTAGGCCAAGTCAAAGTTGATAGATATGAGAGTTCTTTGGATGACTTGACGTGTATCTCCTCAACTACTTCCATCTTCAGGGAAAGTAAGAGCCACTTACATTGCTGACAAGCTTTCCAACTATTGCTTGCAAGTAGTTCTTGTATTTTGTTCTCAGTAGAACTGTGATTCCATTCATTTGTTCTCCAAACAGTGACTTCTTATCTTCAGTCATGGGTAAATAGGATGCCCAACACTTCAACATGTCCACTCTACAGTGTAGAACATCTAGTATTCTCTTTAAGGTGTTCAGGAATATCCCAAGCTGAAAAAAGAACAACATTCCAATCTCTCAGCCTAGTAGTGAAAGTAATCCCTTCCATCAGAAAAACTTGATTTAACAGTGACTACTACGTATATCTTGTATGCTTTTAAAAGTACTTGCCTGGCTGGGAACACAATATACTGCTGTTGACTGCTGTCTTGTCAGCTTCTAAACTTGCATATTCAACCTCTTTGGGATGCTGTCTTTAATGGAGTCAAGATGTCATTATATTGCTTCTCCAGTGCTTTTATAATTGCCCGCTCCACGTCTGCCATGGCCTTTAATGAAGTCAAAGAAACATCAGTTGATATGATGATCACGAGGTAGCATGCAAGTTGTTATTGCATTTTTATTTAGCTGAGATTTGCATTCATATCTGAGACTTGCTCTCAACTCCAGGACAGAAACAGTGCTTACATTTTCCAGAATGAGTACTGTGGCCAATGATTGATCACTACTCATACTTGGTAAGAGTAGTGGTTAATCATGCAAAATGGCAAACAATGCCACAATAGATGAAACAAAAACAAAGCATATTAAAAGCGCAACCGTATATGCCGAAAGTTTCCTGTGTCCACATATCAATAACTAAATCCTTCAAAATAACATGATTATGCCCCAAAAGTTTCTTGCGCCCACATATTAAATGGGCACGCAGCTGGTGCTGCGTGCTTCCTTGGCGCAGCTTCAATACCTGCATTACCATCAGCTCCATAAATTAGCAAATACACCAAAAGAATTCCATCACCAAGCGCAAAAAATAACATTAACTCCAAGGACAATCAAATAAGTAAGAGCAAAACTCATTACCTTCTCTGAAACCACTCTTGAACCTGCGAGGTTGAGTTTTTCTTCAACAACTCTGCTGGTTGTTGTCCAGAGACGAAAAAATTTTACTCCTTCAGAGTTGAAATGTTGTCCATCTTTATCTGTTCTATGGAGCCCACATGGTCAAAACAATATATATAGATAAGTTAGTCGTATGACTAACGAGAAGAATAGCAAGTTGAACAACACCGTATAATAGAAAAATATAGAACTTGTTGACAGGAGCATGCACTACATTCTAATGACAAAATTCCCGACCGAAATTCGAGCTATTTATCCTTAAGAAAGAAAAATGGAAAAAATAAGTAGTTTACCCTCAATGACTTGTTTCCCTCCAACCCTTTAGCCAAAGCATTGGCCCCTAGTGCGCCACCATAGTTGGAGCTGAAAATACATCATCCATCAAAATCTTCAATGAAGCAAAACTAAAGCACGCCACTAGAAGCATATCAAAGATATGCCAACCATGGAAATGCAAGTTCACACATATGAACCAAACTCAGGTGCATCTTTGTAGTAGAGACTAAGATTTGTTGATAAACTTAAACTAATGCAAATGAGACAACAAGAAATTTCAAAACGGATAGGTACAATTTTTTGGGGACCATCATTGGAAAGTTAACTTACTTTAGATGTAAATTTTGTATGGTATTATTCTCGAGCAATGCTCCTGCAAGACTTGTAAATCCCTAACACTAGCGAATAAATGAACAGTCGATAAACAGAATAGTCTAGCAAACTTTTGGTTCCTAACAAATAACAACTGGCTAAAAATCTTAGATGATAAAGTAAATGCGTATAGAATAATCAATCATATTTTTGTTGAGTTCAAGAATTCGCAAGGTTGAGTTTTTCTTTCAACAACTCTGCAATAGTCTTAGCTCCCTCCACAAAAAAAGTATGATGACATCTCCAACCTGTCACTATTTGGAAGGCTTAAACTTCATCCAGAATTCAGTGCTTGGTAAACATGTTGCAGTCAAGACAAAAAATACCTCATCCCCAAATCAGTACTATTCAGTAGGAGCTTCTGGATAGCAGTATTATTCACCAATACATCGCATGGACTCTATCAACAAGAACATGTCACTAAAGAGCTGCTTCAAAAACAAGAAATTTCAAATCATAAGAGGCAAAGAAACACATGTACTAGAGCGCTAATGTGAACAACTGTGTTGTTATTTGCAAAAATAAGTGATAATCGAATAATGGAAACACTAAAAATTGATCCATCAGGCATGGTTTAACATTAAAACACACCAAAGTCGACAACTCTCATCAGGACATCTGAAAGATATACTGGTGGCTTACTCAAATTACATTATTGTAACCCGAACTCTCTGCCAGAAAAAATAATCCTTAAACAACCTCTTGACAATAGAAGGTGCAACGCCAAACCATAAACAACCACGTTCTAATCGGTTCCAATTAGGAAAAGCTTCTCATCATAGTCTAAAATCACCCCTACTCTCTTCCTCACAGCAAATCAACAATAACGTTAAAACTTTCATACCAAAAGTCACGACCACAAATACTCCGGCAGGAACGGCAAAAGGACGCGACCTGCTTCACAGGAGCAACAACAGCCAGCAAAGAACTCTTCCCCTCGGCCTCCCGATAAGCTCTCCTGACTCCGGCTGGAATTAGAAGCCGAAGCAGCCAGTATCACCAAGCCTCCATACCTGAAAAATCTCCGTTTATTCCACGACAGAGGCCCCGTCCGCGCACGCAAAGCGCCGTGCGCGCGCAATAGCGGGAGCACAGCACGCTAAAGAACCCAAGCTCCGGGCCACGGCTTCGACCAGCAGCGTTAACTGCAGATGCCGCCAAACAATGAATCCGATAGGCGAGAGAGATGGAGGAAGTGGAGGCCATGGACATGTAGCCCGATTTACATGTGCATCGAAGAGGTGCCCATCTTCATCTGCGTCGATAGGTCGAGAGGTGTTTCCGAATATTCCCTGGATTTCTTGAATGATAGAGCCAAGGTCAGAGCCTCGTGTAATGGCTTGCTCTGTTGCTCAGCTTCAATGGGTGTGTGAAGTTTCCTAGTTTTCTTGTACCTGGATTGGAAAAGAACCAGAGAACAGCCGTACACACGATCAAGACCGGAGGTAGCGAGCTTGTTGCGCGTTTCCTCCTTCCTCATCATTTCCGATGCTGGGTCATATGCGGGCAGCTCGAAGACGCTCTTGTTGATGTTCCGACTGCTGGAAATGGCAAGATGCTGCAGAGAGAGGGGGGATAGAAGAGCGGCTGGATAGACGCCACCAGGTTCCCCAGAGATCAGCGCGAGCGCGAGTGGGAGAGAGGAGTGAGCTGACGAATCGTAGCCGCCGATGAGACTCCGGAGGTGACGGCGGAGGCAAAGGGCGCTCGAGACCCAGCAGCTGCAACCCAGCGGGGGTCTTCAGGGAGGCGACGTGCCAGAGGCAGATCTGAGCAGCACCTGCGACCGACGGGGACTTTGGGGAAGGGGGATCGGCGGGGGAGGCGGAGGTGGAGGTGGAGACAGTCGGGCGTGCCGGAGAAAGAGAGAGAAGGTATCTGCGTTTTTTCTGCTCGACTCCAGGAAGGAGAAGGCAAAAGGCGCTCGAAAATTGAAAAGGAGAATTGAAAAGGAGAGAGGTTTTTGAGCGGCAACAGCATTAATTAATGCTTCTGCTGAGTCTCTTTTCAGCCGCAGCAGAGGAGAGAGAAAAATAAATCCTCCGACTTTTGACTTCTCTATTTTCCAGCTTGTCTAGGACACGCGTCGACCTGTTAGTGGAGCCATCTAGACTTGCGCGCGCCACGTAGGACGGTGACGTGGTGATTGGCAACCACTGAATATTTTCTCCTCATGAAGGGAGAGGGCAAAAAAAAGGAGGAGGGGGGGGGGGGAGGAATGATGGTGAGGCGACGGGGGTATTATTATCTGTTTAGCGTGTGATGCTGAAACACGATGAGCACGTTTTGATTTTTGAAGCCCTTTGACTTTTTGAGGTCGTAGAATTTGGAGCTGCGGAAAGGGTACGGGGAGAGAGAGACCGGAAGACCCTCCTCCTGCTCCTCCTGCTCCTCCTCCTCCTCCTTCCCCCCCACGGGCCGAAAGAATATACGAGTCCTTTTGACCCTCGCCACCGCCGTCCACCACGGTCGTCCCTCTCCAACGCCACCTCCTCTCTCTCTCTCTCTCCCCCCACCTTTTCTTCTCCTCTTTCCTAAATAAAGCGCACCCGAAGAAACCTATTTCCCCTTTCTCTCTCTCCGTCTCTCTCCGTCTCGATCGAGTCTCTTCAAGAGCAACCGCGCTCCCTTCCCACCGGCGGCGGCGACCGGCGGTCAACGGTACCGGGCGGTCCGTGATCGGCGGATCTCTCCGTGCTCAATCGCGGTTCTTGGTGTGGGGATCTTCTCCGTCTAATACGCCGGTCGGGGTCCGGGGAGTCTGTTGAGCTGTGTCCCCTTTGAGTTTGATCTGTTTGACGCCTCCCTTCAGGTTCTTGTGTTCTTCTCGTGTTTTCTGGGCCAACTTGTTTTTGCCTTCTTTTGTTGTTGCCGAGGATTATTGAACGTTGGTGTGACGGGTAATTTGCTGATTTGGTGATTCGTGGGGAGGGTTGAAATGGTTGGTTATTGAATTGGGGCTTTGGATATCATGATTCGTCCGAATAACTGGAAAAGTAAAATCAATGACTGGGAACCTTGTGGTTTCATTTAAGTTGATATTTCATAATTGCGAAGGGAAACATGTGATGTTCGAATTTTGGGCCCTTCCTGCGTATCTGATTCAGGCCTATGATGAACATGGCGAATGGAGTCTGAGATGGAATTCTGACAGGTTTGATGAATTTATCAAGATTGAGTGTATTGTTGATTGTGTTGATTTTTCTGATCTGTGAGGGGGTGGGGCAGGCGATAGCAAATTAGAAAACATTTTACTAGTTATAATAAGTAATTCTACACTAAGGCTGACCTCAGCGTCCATGGGAAATCTTTTAGCTCGTGGGAACAAGGAATTCATACAGGAAAATGTTTCATGAAAGGAAATTTACATGGATCGGAGGGCAAGTGGAAATAAGATAGAAAGCTTAGCTCAAAGTTGTGTGCTACAGATGAATAAAGGAAGAGCCATGTAAGATTATAGCAGGAAGGATAATCACACTCATATTATTTATGTATCTTTTAATTGCACTTCTAATGTAGTTCTGTCAACTAATAGGTTCAAGTGAAGGTCTCTTCATCTGATCTTTCTTAGAAGATGTGGAAGAGACATGTATTTAAATTACCATTGCATGAAATATAGACAGAATCTAAAATGATTTAGATTTATAAATGGAAAAGGATGAAAAGCTTACTTTAGCTATTTCTTTTTAATGCTTAAACAATCAGATATTTAATCAGCCCTTTTTCCCTTAAGGTTCACTCTTCTTTACAGCATTGTGTTTTTCTCACTTCCTTACCTCAATGCCTTAGGCCCGGAAAGAAGGATTGACTTCCTGGGTATTTCCCAATGGAGGCTTTAGACCCCCTTCTTTTCTGAGTCAATGATTGAAGAAATAGAAGAAGTCAAAAGGATTTTCATCTGTCTTAAATGAATTGGGTGGACTTGAAATAGCGGCATAGTATTCTATGAGATCTTATACCGCATCTGTAGGTTGTAGAAAAGAAAAAGAATTAGTTTATGAGAAGATGACGGATTTATGATACAAAAATACAATTTTTATTTCTAATAAATATGGAAAATGTAGAACCTAGACCTTACCCCTTAGCAAGCAAAAGAGCTTAGAGTCTAGTAAGAAATTTTTTTGTGGTACCCGCCAAGAAGAATGATTTCCCAAAAATGATTTTTGCTACCCGAAAGGAACTAGAAGTAAGCCTTTCTCTAAGCTAAGCCCGCCAACCGCTTAGAGAAATAAATTACTAGTTACGATTATTTACGATTATAAACAAGTTACTACGATGCCAAGTGAGTTGCAACCCATGAAGTTAGAGTACTATCTATGAGTGCAATCAATCTTACATCAGTTTTAGGTCCTCCTTTTTTAATTTATTTTTTATCTTCTTTTTTTATTTTTTATTTTAAGGAACTGATTGGCAAATGCCATTACTTTGTTCTGTATAATGAAGTGCTTCCAGTATTATTGCCAGTGTCTGGCTTTCTTATTGTCGATGATTGTACTGTACAATAGACACGTATTTTAGTGTAAAAAGAAAAGAAGGTATGCGTGTGTGGGGGAGGGGGGTGTTTTGGATACATTTGGTATCCAAAGCTTGGTCATGGTTCTTGTTTGTGTAATTTGATGATTTCACAGAGGGAGGCAGGGCTTGTTTAGTTGGGATGATTGCAGTGTACAATAGACATGTAAATCTTTCTTCAAAGTGTTAGTTGGCTTGGCTTATGGCATCTTGTTCATTTTTTATTTGTTTTTGTCATGCCTTAATCATTTGCTGATCACTTTGAAGTTTTTATTTTCGACAACTTAGCGATATTTTTGTTTTGGGGTTGTTTTTTTTATTTTTTTTATTGGGGGGGGGGTTGGGATTGTGGCTCTATTAATCCAAGAATAGGTCAAATATGTCCTTTTGAATCTCATCTTTTATGGCTTGGCTTATGACATCTTGTTCATTTTTAATATGTTTGTTGATAGGTTTGATGGGATTGAAGAAATCTAGTTCATGGTCTTTAATTCCTTAAGAGTTGTTTGGGTATAACCCTCTTGGTTATAAGAATTGTGTAAAGCTGAAGATCAAGGACGTGATCAAATATGAAGTGTTTTAGCATTTATATTATATAAATTGTTAGAAATGGATGAGGATGCTAATTCCTGGATAAGGAGAGCAAAATTCTCTCACACAGTTTGTCATAGGATAGATTATTCAAGATTAGCCTCGATTCCCTTTACAATTGAAGCAGATCGGATTCCTGAACTGAAGTCACGGCCAACACGAGCAGTCTCAAGCCAGAAGCCCAGTTCTAGTGGTTCACAGATTCAAAGAAATCCACTTACCAATAAACAGAGATCGTTATCCCCACTTCCAGCAACGGTCCTATCTGATGTGTTTAAGGAAGCACGCTCGGATAAAAAGAGATTTTCAACTCCCTTCCCACAGAGGAAAGAAGCTGAGAAGGGTATGAGGGGAAAACTATTGCATAGGGAATCCCATGAATCCAAGGCCCGGAATTCCAATTCATCATTGAATAGTAGCCCGCTGAGGCATTTTGCTTCAATGAAACACAATGACAAAGTTAAAACTAGGAAGGATTCTGCCTGGACTAGATACTTTGATCATTCTGGGGGAAGGGTTATGGCTGTTGATGGAACAGATGAATGGGTTGTGGATATGTCTAAACTATTACTTGGTCTCAGATTTGCCCACGGTGCTCATAGTCGGCTTTATCATGGGATATACAAGGATGAACCTGTTGCTGTAAAGATAATTAGGGTTCCAGATGATGACGAAAATGAAGTCTTGGCTACAAGATTGGAAAAACAATTCACTAGGGAAGTAACTCTTTTGTCCCGTCTTCACCATCAGAATATTATAAAGGTGACTTGAAAATCATTAAGCTTGTAACAATTTTAGCATATTTACTCTTGTTGTTTTCCTGTGTAGAGACATTTGGCTGGATTGATAATCAAGTTAATGTTGTTACATTGCTATAGGCTGGACTTGCATGAATTGTATGAATTGTTGCATTCACCTGTCAATAACTTTTCTGTTCTTATTTTCCATATGGTTCAGTTTGTTGCCGCATGCAAGAAGCCACCAGTTTATTGCATCATTACGGAATATTTATCAGAAGGTTCTTTGAGGGCATACTTGCATAAGCTTGAAGACAAATCGATCCCCTTGCAAAAGCTTATTACAACAGCCCTTGAGGTTGCTCGTGGAATGGAGTATGTTCATTCACAAGGGGTCATTCATCGCGACCTCAAACCAGAGAATATCCTAATTGATCAGGACTTCCACATGAAAATTGCTGATTTTGGCATTGCTTGTGATGAGGCTTACTGTGATACTTTAGCTGATGACCCAGGAACTTACCGGTGGATGGCCCCTGAAATGATCAAACGCAAATCTTATGGGCGAAAGGTTGATGTTTATAGTTTTGGTCTTATTTTATGGGAAATGGTGGCTGGCGTAATCCCATATGAGGACATGACTCCCATACAAGCTGCTTTTGCAGTGGTTAATAAGGTTCATGCTTTCTTTCTCCTCACGTGTGCATGTTGGGTTCATTCCGAGTATGATCCTTATGATCTGCTTTTGCGGTGGTTAATATGCATCTGTCATCTCTGGGCACTAGTTAAGGTTATCAAATATAGCGAAAACATGCATATAGATGCTTTGAAATTGAAACAGTACATTTTAAAGAACATTACCTACATCAAATAGAATTGTTTACACTTTAGCACATGTGATAAGGCTTGAGTGTCCTGAGGGCTAGCACTTTACTATCTATTAGGGTCTAATAGATAATTATAACAATGGGTAGATATAAAATCATTTATCCCTTATTTACGAGTCTCTGGAAAACTAGTGGTGCAGACTGGTTATAGACCAAACCCTTAATTAAGGTCTGATGTTGGTTACAGATCTCTGCATCCCAACTACAGAGGACTGTCTAGAAAATTCTTAACAATCAAAAGCTATCTGAATTTCTAGCCACGAGGTTCCCGTCATTGAGTCATTATGCACATTGTAGAGAAAATGTCACTAGTTCGGTCTATTAAACTTCTCTTTTAGTGACCATGTTGGTTGTATTGGTGTGAAGACTAGTATACACACACAGAAGAATCATGTACTCCTGGATGCACTCTTGTGATCCACCAAGTAAATAATGCACTCTTCTGATGCGCCGGTTCTAAAGTTTTCTTTGTTGATTATTTGACACGTGGAGTCGACTTCACATTCTATGAGTTTTCATGTGACACCTGCATATATCGGAAGTGACTATATAAAAGCTTTTAGTTGAACAGATTAGACAATTTACTCTAGAAAAAATACTAAAAGGTGGAAATAGTTATTCATAGGTGTTGTTACTATATTCATGCAAAGTACAGTTTTAAGATTAAGTTGTATGTGTGTCTCGTCTGTGCCATTGTTACTGAGCTTGGGCAGCATGGTAATCATTTTGTCAAGGGTCTATTAGAAGCCAATTTTAATGTTTCATGTAAGTCTTGTTAATTGTTATGTGTTGCCCAATCAATTTGCTGTGTGTTTTCTGCAAATGGAATCATCATTGTTATGATATACACTAACGAGGTTTGGGATATGATTCAGAATCTGAGACCAGTAATCCCGAAGGATTGCCCACCTGCACTGCATGATCTCATTGAGCAGTGCTGGTCCTTGCAACCAGAGAAGAGGCCTGAGTTCCGCCAGATTGTCATAGTATTGGAACAGTTTGAGGTTTCGCTTGCTCGTGATGGAACACTAAATCTGATGGAGAACGTAACTTGCCAAGACCACAAGAAAGGGTTGCGTCATTTGATCCAAAAGCTCGGTCCGCTGCACCATAATATTTCATCCGCTCCTAAACCAAAGTTCACATGACTCTTCTGAGCTTGCCTCGGACTTGATGCGCATGAATTCGACTCTGAAGGCTTAAACAATTATACTGGTGTCAACTCCATCCGGGATGAAGTCTCTGCTTGAGCCTCTTTGATGGGTAGACTTGTATGAATGTATTAATTTGTAAAGGCCCTTCCCGTAGATTTTACAGATATGTATGATTGGATCATTGGTGTTGGAAAAATGCTGACATATAAATTTGTCTCGGCAATTTTTAAAGCCCACTTCTGTTTCTTTGTTTGTGGTCAGGTTGGTTTTAGATGTTTATCGCATATCTTCTTTTCTAGCTCGATTATAGCTCGATTATAGCTCGATATGCTTCTTGGGTGGCTTAGCTTAACGACTGAACCATGTCTATCGTTGCTCGAGAGATTATACTGCTTATGGCTTTCCCTTTAGCGTAAAGTGATGCGAACTTGCAACGAAGGCGACTCTAGAGTGCATTTGTCCCTGCATCAGTCAAGGTGTGAGTGTGACTATAGCAAGGGTGGTTTGAGTCTTATGAAAGAGCGAAATTTAAGGGGAGAAGTACACTCCAAGTACTAAAATTTGGTACGTAAGGGACATTTAAGTGCCTAGAGTTAAAAAAGTAATACTAAATGTCAAATCGGAGTAAAATTGATCACTTAATTGTCAATCCAGTGATCAACATCCTATTCCTATTACTGAGAATGAATATTTTGTTACTCTTCAGATTCCTCTAAAGTTTCTCAGGCAATGGACTCAACACTCAACAAATTCATTATGGAGTTGTTCGTGCTGACGTGTCAATTTTCTGGTGAGATAAGTGCAAAACGACGTCGTTTTGCACGTTGATGTGGCTAAAAAATGCAAAAACGACATCGTTTTGTCTTTGACATGGTAAAAAATTAACTTTAAAATTAATTAAATTAAATTTAAAACTAAATTTACTTAAAACATTTAAAAATAAAAATACAAATATTTAGGAAAAAAAAAGGAGGGGAGGGAGATGGCGAGGGCTGGGAAGGGCAAGCGACGATGGGGAGGCGGCGAGGGCCCGCGAGTCCTCGCCCAGATTTGGGGCGAGGGTCGTGGGCCCTCCCCAAATCCGGTGAGGGCCCTTGCCGCCCCGGTCGGTGGGGTCGACCACCCTGGCCGACCCTCTCCCCCTCGTCGCCGGCCCTTCGGTGGTGGCGGCTGCGGCGAGGGCTTAGCCCTCAACCACCTTCCTCGCCCCATTTTTTTTAATATTTGTATTGTTATTTTAAAATGTTTTAAATAAATTTAGTTTTAAATTTAATTTAATTAATTTTTATATTAATTTTTATCACGTTAGAGATAAAATGAAGTCATTTTTGCATTTTCTAGCCACATCAGTGTTTTGGTCGGATTGGCACTTAAGTGATCAATTTTGCTCCGATTTTGACATTTAAGTGTTACTTTCCTAACTTTTGACACTTAAGTCATTATTATTGTCTAAGTTTCGACACTCAGGGTGTGCGGTACTCGAAATTTAAGTTTTGTGTGATCAAGATGATGAGAGAAATTGAGAGGGGGACTATCAAGTTTGATGGGCAATGTTGCGAGACAAGAGACCTTAGTTTTTATTTCGAAAGTCAGTTGATTTCACGAAAAATAAATGATTTGAAGAATTTTTTTTTTTTAAAAGTGATTACTTGCATCATCTACAAAAATAAATAAAGAAAAATATTTTTATTGAAAACATATTTAAATATAAATTATTATCAATAATAAGAATTTTTTTTGCTAATTAATTAATCCTAGCAATATGAAAGATTATATTAAGGAAAATATTTTCTAAATTATATTTCACGAAACATACCAAGTATAAATATTCTTCCAAAGTAGCTTCATAGATTTTAAGGTCGTGTTATTGCCTATTGGTTGCTCATATGACACTTTTTTCTTTTGCTGGTACAACGTCTGTGTCTTTCTTATGTCACCTCTATTGTCGTTTTTATATTAGTGAATTTGCTACGTTGTCGTTTTGGTCTCGTCTCAAGAAGGCAACACTAGAAACTAAATTTCAATAATTTGCCTCCAATTATGCTTTTTTTATTTTCATGGAAATTTAGTTTTGTTTACACGTGATTGATATTTTACCCCAGTGAGCGATTTATAACTACCGTTGAGCTTATGGTTTCTCATGATTATAACTAATTAACAAAATTAAGCTACAAGCTTACAACGTAAGAAAAATTCAAAGTATAACAAAAGATGTCATCTTATAAAATGGATCGGATTTACTAAATTTTCTCACACAATTTTGCTATATGTCCAATTTTCAAATTGAATATATATGATGAAATTTTATTATAAAAATAGACTTTGATTAACGCAGATACATAGATAAATATTTAAGAATTTGGGAATAGTTATGCAATCACTTTACTATGAATGGGTGTCAACGCATATACATAGATAAATATTTAAGAACTTGGGAATAGTTATGCAATCACTTTGCTATGAATGGGTGTCAACGCATATACATAGATAAATATTTAAGAACTTGTAAATAGTTATGCAATCACTTTGCTATGAATGGGTGTCGGTAAGGAAATTTTAGTCCTATTAGAATTCTTTCGAGGTACAAGAACTTGTCAGTAAGAGTTGGTCATTAAATTACTAGGGTTTTTAGACGAAAAATAAAATAAAAATACTAGGGTTTAGGAACGTGCGGTGCGCACCCAAGAAAACATGGAATAAGTACACATAAAAACCCAAATTGATTTCACTTAGACATATTTACAACCCCCCCCCCCCTGCTTACTACAATTGCCTCTAGAAATCCCCAAGCTGGCACCATTTTCCTATCTGAGCTACCGTCATAATTCATAAAATAAGTATATTTTTATTATCTTTTTGCCCAATAAAAACATGCCACAATCAGAAGATAAATTTTGGCCTTTGTTTTATGTGTGATAAAATTTGAAGAAGATATGGTTAACAAGCAATTCTAGATTAGAGTAGATTGAAAATTTGCAAAGATGTTACGCTAACGGATGTAAAAAAACTCAGTGCGTAAATAAATAATTGCTAGATTCTGACCAAAACGAAAACAAATATTTGCTGGATGGCATGCAATTTTATCAGTAATTTGTTAGGAACTATATATATATAAAAAAAAAGAACTTGAAGGATGAAATTGGATTTTTTCACGGAATATTCCTGAATTTAACGAAGTTGGTGGCCATAGGGCAGACTTGTCTCAAGGGCACTGGTTCAGGAGTTTTACAGGTTGTGTTAAAAAGTTTTAGGGTAAATATGTCCAAAAAGGACATAGATCATGGTTCTCCATTGGTTTATAACTAATAAAAGAATCAATTTGCGAGGAATTGGATGGCTATTTCAGGAGTATATGTGATGCGATATTGTAACTATGTGAAATGATGGTCATTTAGGGCGCGCATAATAACAATTCTATTTCTAGTTAGATTTGTTTTGTTGTTCTTGGGAACATATTTGAAACATAAATATATTTGGTAACGTAATTTCAATTTTCTAATTCTAAAATAATTTTTGTCCAAAAATAGGTTAGTAACATAAGTAAGAAATAAAAATTTCCTACTTCTATTTATGGAATAGAAATGAGGAGTAAAATTTTTTCTCATTGCACCCTTACTACTAGCTAACTGCCCATCTTGCCATTGCCTGCTGTCCTCCACCACCACTGCCCGCCTCTCCTTGCTGGCCGTTGTCCTTAGCCACTCGCCGTACTCTATTGTCAACCACCAAGAGGGAAAAATTTTATGTTGTTATCAAACTTATATTTTTGTTTAGAAAAAAAAATTATTTCTGACCAACAATTATATTTAGAAATAGAATGGTTACCAATCAAGAAATAAATAAATAAATAAATAAATAAATAAAAAGAAAAAGAAAAAGAAAAAGAAATGTATGTCCTACCCTTAGACAAAATCAATAGAACTACCTCTAGGTGTAAGCGGCCCAACCTATCTATGCTAACGCTGTCTCAAACCATCATATGTGGCAACTAATGTACAACTAGGCTTGAGAATTACATTATCGCTTTGACAATATGCATGAAACGATTCTGGTACTTGCAAATTTTGCTGCTTTTTCTCTAACGATTAGATGATTTATCACTATCTTTGTCATCCAAAGTCTTGTTAAGCTCTCCAGTAAAGAGTGCAAGTCTCAACCCAGCCCTCAATTGTAGCTGCAATTTTCTTCCTCCATCTAGTAATGTCATCTCATCAGATATTGTAATAGCACATTCCTTTCCTTCTTTTTTTTTTTGCTTATGCGATTAATACACCAACTTCTCTCTCACCAACTCACATTGTTCCGATTTGTGCAATCTCCTCTGATGTGCTGATCATCTGTGCCCTGCTTTTTTCCTTTTTTTTTTTTTTTTTTTTAAAAATTTGTTACTATTGCATCATCTGCCTTAGTGATGCCAAGTCTCAGGCCCATTGCATAATCATCCCATCTGCAACTTACTTGTATCCCTCAATGAATATGCTCGTGTGAGGATTGTGGCGCACGCAAATCATGGGTTGCCTTTGCCATTAGCTTTACAAGACTAGGACCAATGTTTTCAATTCCATCATTTAACTCAACACTTCTTGTCATAGTAACAAGTCCATTATCACCCTCAGGCACCAAAACTGTGACATCCTGATTTTCAACGCTATTTTCGACTAGATGAAATGGGCTTTTCATCGACGCGCCTATAGTCTTTTTCTTTGAGTTGATCACTCACAAGATAACTAATCTATCTGGTGAAAGCGTTAAGGAATATAAATGCAACTGATTTGAGAGTTCAATCAGAATTTGACTGCTTGACCGTGCTAATCTGCAAGGGTTAATACGACACCGTCAAAATTGATTAGAGACCAGAGATAAGCCTAAACAAGGGTAAAATAGGACTTTCGAATTTATCCTAAGTCAAAATTCTAACCTAATTTACAAAAAAAATGGACAATGGTCCTAACAACAAGCAAATTATGTAAAACCAGCGGCATTTGAAAGTTTTAAAGGAGCCTTACGATTTCCTTTCTAGGAAAGCTCCGATTCAATTGAGGTCAATTTGGTGCTTGAGAATCAGCATTTGTAAAAACACGCATGGCAACCATTAACAAGTCAAAACATAGTATGCATTTATGACTTCTAAAATCACTTAAACGATGAATGAGTGGCATGAAATTCACCTACGACAAGGGATTAAATGTGACAAATGATTCAGGTAAACATCTAACCTTAGGTCGGGATGTGAAAGAATCATATAAGTCATTGGCAATGTAAAATGACTCAGAATTGAGATGACATGCTTGATGTTTTTCCAATGCAACTAGCCTAATTAACACATAAAATTTACATAACAAATGATGCTCAATCATGTCACACCATATATGTACATGAACCTTGCAACACGTATTTTAAATGTCAAGAAGGCACTGATGTACGATTTGGCCTTTAAGAGACCTTAATGAATGCATTTTAGTATGCTCGTGACAAACCTATGATCTAGCCTCAACATCACAAAATATGCTTGATTCCATTTACCTAAGGACGTGCAAAAATCTAACAAAAAAATTCGACATATAGAATGCACAATGAAAAATGTTTTTCGTTAAGACATCAAAATCTAATTGAGATCACACAAACTTTGATGAAAATAGCAAAACAGATGTGTAACATGAAATGTCCTAATTGCAGCAAAACCCTAATGTATTTGAACATGCCATTGACACACCAAATGACTAGCAAATAATGCGAATCATACATCATTGGAATGCAGACAACATGTAAGTCTTATGGAGATCATGAAGCCAAATGAACTTATTTACAAGTTTCTATTAACACAAATGTGAGTCGGATTAGGTGTAGGGGCAAATCAACTTAAGCTCAGTTTTAGGCAATTTTGATTGACCAAAACATCTTTGAAAAATCTACAAAATATGTAAGTTATACTCAAGAAAATTTGGAATGAATCTCAAGAAGAAAATTTTTCTAGAATCTAATCACAAAAATTAAAAAATTAAAAAATTGGAATAAGAATAGAACACTAAAACTGACCTAAACTACTGCAGAATCGACTAGATTCCAAGGTATTTTTTTAGGGTCAAATGATCTCTGTTTGGGGTGCACGACCCATCAAATTGAAGGTCACACAATCTATTTTTTAAGCCTAGAAGGACTCAAGATCAAATAAGCTTATCTAGGATCTCATTTCAGGCCAAACAATAGGCATATCACAGACTTACGAAAATTGCAATTCAACATTAATCTCAAGTTCATCTCCAATAAGCTTCAAACTTTAGCAAATCCTCAAATAACTTCATCAATATTAGATCTAAACATATCATTTGGATAATCTTGATCTCGCTTCATCGAATTCGAGTTCGAGATGTTTACCTTTTTGCATTTATCTTCGATTTTGAACGCAATTGGACGAAGAGATCATCGTCGGAACACAATCAAGGTTCTAAAAATCGGATCAAACCATCATAGACTTCCACGGGATTGGCTAAACAGCTAGTTTAGCTCTAGGATAGAATCGATCTAGCCAGATCGGTCTTCGAGCGCCGGTGGAAGATTAGGCCACCAAAGCTAATCTGGTGGCTTATCCGTTGGTTCCCAACCATCATAAAGTCGAGAACGGAGCTAGAGAGAGATCAGCAAGGGCTACTCCACCGATCTAGACCGTCAAACTAGTGATCAAGCTAGTTAACACAAAAACCGGCTCAATCGATGGTTCCTTCAACCGCTGGATGTAGTGCTAGTATGAGCTGGTTAGTTGGCCATTAGAGGGAGCACCAACCACCAGAAGATCGAGGAGAGGAAGAGAATCGTTGGGGGGCTAGACGGCGACCAATGGATTACGAGCATGAGGACGGTGAGGCAGTAGTGAAGGCCAAACCGGAGAGCGAGAGAGAGAGAGAGAGAGAGAGAGAGTTCAATGTTTAGTGAGAGAAAATCTACAGAAAAATGAGTCCCCTTGAAAATTGGAGAAAATGACGATGGTTAAAATTTTGATTTATTGGCCAAATTAAATGTTTAAAAGGCCAATCACATTTAAGATGCATCCTAGGACCAATTGGATGGGTCTGATCTGTGAAAATTAGGATTTAAAACTAGAATTGCACTTAAGGGCCTAATTATTGGCTAAATCGCAAATGTACAAAACCTTGAAAATGCAAGAGCATGAGGATTAAATTCACATGGTGAGGATCCCGAAATAGGTAGCTGAAGGTCCAGAATTGGTTGGCAAAGGGCCAAACCAGCCCGCCTCACTAATGGCCAGTCGGACCAGTTGGACCGGTTCACGTCAGTTTGACCGGTTCTTGAACTGTCTTGACAAGTTCTGGCTGGTTCTTGCTGATTCATGTCCATATAGTCCTTGTGGGTTCAAAATTTATGCAATTTGGTCCTTTAGAGACAAAATCGAAAAAAAAAAAAGGTCCAATTTGAAGAGAAATTGTCCAATTTAAATCAAATTAAGCCAATTAAACCCCATAAATGCAATCTGTGGGTTTTCTAAATTTTGCAATTCTTTGCCCAAAATTTTAAATTAATTGAAATTGAATTCCTTCAATATTGCAATAGATCTATTTGGCTAATTACCCATGCTTAGGATAACCAAATATATTTAAGTTGACCTTGTATTAAAGTGACAAGACCTATCAAAAATAAATCGAGGTCTAACATGAAAATTAGACTTTGATTCGTGAAATTAAACCATAGTCTTACATGGGTCAATTTACATTCTTCATTTAGAGCTCGATGGCTCAATTTTCTTACATCCAAGAGAGTGAAATTCCTTAAATTGAGAGGTTCACATATGAATTTCTCAAACTAGACCTTGGATTTGAACTTATCTAAAGAAAATGAATGGAAAACAATCGTCTATTTGTGAATCATAAGTGATCGATTTTGACCCCCTAATTAAAGCGTAAAATGACAATTCACCTTTCAACATGGTAATTTGCAAAATTGAATGAATGAGTGGATTAGAAATAGTCCCTAGCCAAATGTAAAATGAATTACACCTAATTATGATTAAAACAAAAGTAATTTTATTTTTAGTTGATTTAGAGCCCAAAACTGAAAAATTCAAAAAACAAAGTTCTTAATCGAATTTTGTGAAATTTTTGATACAAAAGTCAAAATAACACTAAAATAAAGTATTTTGAAGATTTTTTATTTGTTCAATTTTTTTAGTTAAAGGTTTAATCAAAAGTCAACTCTTTAGTTAACTTCTCCTAAAATATTGATTTTGAGCCAAATCTTTGGATTTTTGAAAAAAAAAATTTGACAAAAGTGAAATTAAGTTTAATTGATATCTTTTTGGATAAAAAGCCAAATTTTGACCTAAAGTTGACTTTCGGTTAAAGGGTTGACTAAAAAGTCAACTCGCAAGTCAACCGTTTTACTTTTCGTATTTTTGTTGGAAATGAATAGGAAAATGCTTAAAAGTGACAATACAAAAGAAAGAAATGAAAATCGATACTTTTTGGTCGAGAAATGGGCTTCGTTGCAATTGAAAGCCCTAATCTCGAATTTTACCTTTTTATGATGCGTTGACTAAAAATTAGGTGTCAACACCAACCATCTACTTTCCATCTCAACCACCTAATTAATACAAGCTTTTTCCACAGCGAAGTGAACTCAATAAGGAAAAGCATATGAGTTGTCCTTTAAGTTGGTAGGTTAGCATAGCAAATGGCCCTTTTTAATGGATTCTTCCCTAGAGCTTCCATGTTGTGTAAGTGAAGTAATCACAAGTTTTCTCATTACAGGGTAGTTTGGAATCCAGTGCCACAGATGAAATTACTAGCAAGAGAACTAATGTAGTGTCCCAGTGAACCAGCATGTCATTGCATCGCATAGACAGAAGAAACTGTGGAAGAGCAATTTTTTTATTATTAATGACTAAGTAGTAACAAAGTAATCATGGCTAATTACTTGATCCATTCCAAAAATATGAAAAAACTCATTTCTAAACAGAAATCTTCGAACTAAAAGCAACTACTCTAGATCTTTTTCCTCTACTTTGCATCGACACAATAGACAAGAGTCGTTCCTCTCGAGTCACTCGACGCTGCACTTATTGTGAAAGAAATGGGAACATCGTATCTCCATCACCTTCTCTGCCCCCATCTAGTTCTTCTAAACAAATACAACAATGTCCATCACCCGTCCCAAGTAGAGCTATCCTTCTGCTCGAGCTTTTTGATGGTGCTTCTCGGGACATCCCGCGTGACTTGATCGACATCTAACTCATATCCTACAAAAGACATGTCCTCAATGTTTTCCTCTTCGACTTTCTCTTTGAGGACCAATTCCAAGTTTATGCTCATGTGGAACTGTTGATGGCCACAACACGATCCCCAAAACACCACGTAGGATAAATCTTATAATTTTTGACCAAAAGCCAAGATGAACTCACAAAGCATCCAAGACTCTCTCCATATGCATTTCATAAAGTGATTGCCATTTGAGAATGTAGAGTGACCACAAGCTTAGATGACGGCGTTGCCTGAGGTCGCGCCCCCAGGTGGCGTCGCCTGAGGTTGCGACCTCAAGCGGCCAAATCTAGCCGTCCGACAATTGGTCGGCAGTTAGCCGACCGTCGGATTTGATTTTCAAATTTAAAAAAAGAAAAAAAAAAGCAAAAGCCCGTTACAAACGTGAATTTTGCCAAACAGTATTTATGTTAAAGTTACCTTTCAATACTATTTGAGATTACAATTTACCAAACGGCGTAACATTTCGGTAAACCCCTTTACCTCAAATGTATTTACATTCTCTCAAAGGCATTTCCCTAAAGCCGAACCAAACGAGCCCATTGTCCTCTGCATAGTTAGCAAGAAGTACACGATGATTTTGATCAGTCTCATCTTTCTAAGTTAAAGGATGCGTTAGCTCTGTGAAAAATACTTTCGGGAAAATATCTTCCTCATTTTTTTATATTTGGTTCGTTTGGGAAAATGAGTCTATAAAAAATGTTTTCTTAATTAATAGAAAATATTTTCCTACCAAAACTTAAAGTCAATAACATGATTTCTACTTTAAAAAAATCAAAAAACATTTTCCTAATCTGCCAAAGCTTAAATTCAGGTGCTTGGTTAATAAAACGATTGTTCCTATAAAAATATATTTTTAAAAAATTCAAATTTTTTTCTTTTATTTTTAAAAAATCGCACTTTTTATTTAAATTTTTTATTTTATTTTATTTTCTTTCTTCCTCTTTCTTTTTGCTTCTTCTTTGGCCGTCCCGACCACAGTGATGGCCAGCAAGTTCTGACCTCACCAAATTGGGCGAGCTCGGGGCCTCGAGCGGCGACGCTCAAGCCTTCGAAGAAGGCGTGCTAGCTGGCGCGAGGGGAAAAAGAGCATAACAAAAAAGATACGCAAAAAGGGAGCGAGGAGTGGGTGAGTGAGCAGGGGTGTCGCGCAAGGCAGAAAAGAAACAGAGAAGAGAGGAGGGAGGAACATGACGGAAACAAAGAATCAGAGACAGGGAGAGAGGCTCGTCCATTGTTGCTCACAGAAGAATGAGGGATGTCGTTTTTTGGAGGAGGCGGCCACTGAAGAGGCGAGCTGCAGAGAGCTTGGTGTGAGTGTGAGGTGTGCTCGACTGAGAGGAAGAAGAAGAAGGTGTCGAATGGGCTCGAAGTTCTGAGATAGAGGACCCGGAAGGAGCATTAGTGAGAGACAAAGCTAAGGAGGCCGTTCACGTTTGCCGAATATAACCAGACGTCCGTATCCACCGCAGTGTCATCCCAGAACCAGGTGATGTCCCGAGCGACATATTTTCCTCTTCTTCGTTGAAGCGTAAAGTGTCGAAATCTGTTGGCAAATTTTTTATCGAAATGAGTGATGCCTCAGCTACTGTGACAGATAATGACAATCTAGAGCTATGTGTAGCATGTTCAGACCGAGAACCATCTTAAAATTTAGCTGGGATTTCAATTTTCCAACTGCATAACATATGTCAGACAAAATGCGTGAACGATATACCGAAGTCCAAATTGTCCAATCAATGTTTAAAAGCTAGTTTAACGCTTGATTCTTCCTATGTGGCTGAACTATGTCTCATATCATGTCTATCTGTGTTTTCGTTGTGTTTTCATGCCATTCGGTGAAAACCCACGTTCGAGTTGGTCGGCCATGGATCCTCCCTCCTTCCGGCTGATGATTTCCTTACAGACGATGCCCGCAGTTTAAGACCGCTACAGTTAGCTTCCTACGTCCATCTCCTTGCTTTGTGCATATCTATTCACATTTGATCGCTGGCTAGGATTATATTCTACAGATTTTAGTTTCGTCTTGGATTTTCCTTTTTTGTTTTCTGGCCGTCGGAGTGAGCGGCCGCAAGTTGATGACCTGCGGTTCTAGGGGCCGGCGATGATAGAGGATGGTGTGGGTTCGAGGTTTTAGGGCTTAGGAAAGATGAGTTGCAGACGAGGAAATTCGGTGAAGAAAGTTGCGGGAAGGAGACAGCTTCGGGGGGTTGAAGATGAATGGGAGAAAGAGACAAAATAACGAAAAAGACAAAAGAGAAAAGAAAAAGAATAAAAGTAGAAATGAAAAAAAAAAAAATCTGATCAGGCCGGATCGGGTCGGGTTTACCCGATCCAAGCCGTTCCCCGAATATAATAATTTAAATAATTTAAATAATTTAAAATTTTAAAATTTTAAAAATCGAAAATAATAAAAATAATAAAATAATTTAGAAATCAGAAAATAAAAAAAGCTTTAAAAACTTTAGGAAATAATAAAAAAAATTAGAAAATTAGAAAATAAAAAATAGAAATTTTAGAAAATCATTAAAAACTAAAAAATCATAAAATTTCCTTAAAAGATAAATAAAAATTTTAATTAAAAATTGGAAAACCCTTGGAAACTAAAACCTAAAATTGGATATGCCTTTAGGGCTTTACACTAGGGTATCTTGTTTTGCTTTGTTTTGTTTTCATTTTTAGGGATAAATTTAGGACACTTGCATACTTCCCATTATGATTATAATTCATTGTGTTTTTTTCAATATTTGGATAGTACTTCCTTATTTTAGATAGGTTAGGACAAACCTTAGATTTTTCTTGATAGGTTACTATGACGTTAGTTAACACATGATCAGGTTAGATACTAAAAAAAAGTTAGTCTTAAGGCTAACGTAATCAAATCCTGAGTCTAAAATCTTTAGTTGCGTAAATAGTAGGATATCCTCCCATATTTTACTGGGTTTCTAGCCGACCCTTAAAAGAGGGGCTAGTAGCGACTTCTTTGTTAAAATTTGTATAGGCTTAATTGATAAAAATAAAAATAAAAAATTAAACCCCTAATGTCGCACATGATATGAAATTGGAAAAGCCCCGGTAATTGGAAGGCTGTCAGTCCGAAATTGACAATACCCCTAAACTTAATAGCTCCCTCCCCCATGAAAGAGTTGGGTCACAATAGTTTGGTGACTCTGCTGTGAACTTGAGGACTTAGGCCTAATAACTTGATTGTGTATTATCTAATGTGTTTTCAAGGTAGCGCATTCAAGAAGGTTAGGCCAAAATAATTATCCATTGTGCAAGCCCATGACCAAACCTACTTTACGGTCCCAATACAAGACCTCCCAATTTAGTCAAAGTGCATCATTTTCAAGTGAATGCAATTCCTTGAATACATTGTCTTACAATGCATGAGTGTTTCTAATCTCATATTAATGGATGAGATAAAAGCCTTTTTTTATGAGAATATGTGAGGAAGTCCTTTTTGACGGGACATCTTGTTCAGTACCAATGCCAAACCTCAATACTACTAAATTCATCAAGAAGCTGACCTTCTAGGAGGAACATTTAAATCGTGTATGATGGCTAGTCATGACAAGTCTAAATCAGTGATGTTTTGTGTAAATGCTTAATTGATGCAAATAACATTTCCCCAAAAATAAAATGTGTTTTGAATATCCAATAATGATTTTAATCGCTCATTTTAGGTATTGCTTTCCTGATGAAGACACATAATTCCTCATTAGTGAATGTATTGCTCTGATGAAGTTGTTAGAAAAAGTTCTTTCAAACACTGAGTGAAAAAACTTAGGTAATCCCGAAGTCCTAAGTGAAAAACCTTATGAATGTGTTGCTCTGATGAATTTGTTAGAAAATGTTCTTTCAAACCTTGAGTGAAAAATCTTAGATAATCCCAAAGTCCTGAATGAAAAACCCTAGGTAATCCCAAATTCTTGAGTGAAAAAGCTTGGGTGCATCGAGTCTTGAGTGAAAAGCCTTAGGTAATTCCAAAATTTTGAGTGAAAAACCTTAGGCACATCACCCTAAGTGAAAAACCTTAGGTATTCTAAAATCTTGAGTAAAAAACCTTCGGTAATCCCAAAGTCCTAAGCGAAAAACCTTAGACGAATCAAGTCTGAAGTGAAAAGCATTAGGTAATCCCAAAGTCCTAAGTGAAAAAACATTAGGTAATCCCAAAGTCCTGCGTGAAAAACCTTAGGCACATCAAGTCTTAAGTGAAAAACCTAAGGCGCCCTCTAAAATATTGAGTGAAAAACCGTAGGCACATCAAGTCCACCGTGAAAAAGCTTAGGTAATCCCAAAGTTCTAAATGAAAAACCTTAGGTACATCAAGTACTAAGTCAAAAACCTTGGATACCCTAAGTGAAAAACTTTAGTTATCTCCAAGTCCTAAGTAAAAGACCTTAGGTATTAGTAAGCCTTAAGTAAAAAAAACTCAAGCAATCTAAATCGCCAAAGTCTTGAGTGAAAAACCTTAGGCATTCCAAATCGTTAACTTGGCAAGCTTTTGTAGCCAGGAGTTTCTTTCTTTGCACAATGAGCTTATATAGTTCGGAGCATTCCATCAACTCGGTAAGATTTTATAGCCTAGAGTCTCTTTTATTATCATGCAAACAACATTAGGACAATATTTTTACTTTCCTTAGTTTCAATTCAAAAAAAAAAATATCATTTCACTCAATGAGAATAAGATTCATATGTCTATCCTTAAATTGTGCTTTTGCATTAAGTACACTAAAAAAATGAGAATAAGGTTAATGGGTCTATCCTTAAATTGTGCTTTTGCATCAAGTACTAAGTAAAAAACCTTAGGTGTAACCAAAACCCGTTTTTACATGAGAGACCTCATTTTTAGTTGAAATTCGTTTTTATGGTGTGACCTCATTTCTAGTCAAAATTAGTTTTTACATGGTGAGACCTTTTATTCCAGTCAAAATCCATTTTTACATAGTGTGACCTTTAAAAAACTATGAAAACTAAAAAAAAAATATATAAAAATAATAATAATTAAATAAATAAATTTGCATTTTCATTGCCAGTTAGCAAAAATTTAAGGTGTCACCTAGTCTTTGAAAGAAACCTCGTTGAGCTCTTTCAAAGAGCAGTTGTTGACACTTGAATTTTTGTTGATTGTTCAAATATCCTTCTTTTTTTTTGCAAAAATAGAAAAATACAAAAAAAGAAAAGAAAAGAGAGAGATAGCAAAGTTTAATTAAATTAAAAATAAATCGAGTGGGCTGTTGCTGTCCAGCCCACTTGGCAATTTCGGCCTTTTAAGCCCACCGGCCGCACCTAGTCTTGTTCTTTATTTATGGGCCCATCTTTTGTGTTCCTTTAGCCCATCTCTTTATTCCCTTTCTAGCCCATTTCTTTTATGTTTTCAAAGCCCACTAGAGATTAAAAAGGAAACAAAAAGCCCAGCCCCTGCTTTTCTTTCTTCCCCTCACGCACGCGACTTCTTCCTTGGTGAGCATATTGACCGTGATAGAACAAGAATGACGGAGAAAAAAGGGGAGGTGGCGAGCTGCGTCCGTGGGCGCCTGTGACGCAAAGAAAAGCAACAGCGCGTGATGTGAGAAAACGCGTTCTAGAAGGTGTGCTAGCTGGCACAAGGAGAAAAAGAGCATAACAGAAAAAGATTCGAAAAAAGCGAGCGAGGAGTGCGTGAGTGAGCAGGGGTGTCGCGTTAGGCGGAAAAGAAACGGAGAAGAGAGGGGGGAGGAACTTGACAAAAACAAAGAATCAGAGGCAGAGAGAGAGGTTCGCCCATTGTTGCTCACAAAAGAAGGAGGGATGTCGTCAGTTTTTTGGAGGAGGCGTGTAAGAATTATTGTGGCCCATATTATGTGATTTATTATATGGTTTAATAATGATTGAAATGCTATAAATAATATTGGTTATGAGAATGACGCATTTACTCTAATAAAACGAAATGGTATATCGCTTTTGATGGAAGCGCACATTTTCAACGAACGTATAAAAAGAGTCGGTCCTCTCTCCACCCACATACGAACAACAATAACTGAAAGAACGTATTCTCTCATCCATCAATTGAATACATTAAGGTTTAGTGTGTTAAGGGAGAGAAATCGGATTTCTCCTTTTGATTCAAGATCATTGGGTTTTTCTACAACGATCATCATCGTCAGAAGTAGCTATGGATAAAGGTTTGTCTCGAATCTATTTGTGAAAATCATGAAGATTAAAGATCATTGATTTGTTATGAATTTCGAATCAAGTTTTATATGAATTATATTCTAACAGTTGGTATCAGAGCATTTGGTTTATGATCTCATGATTTTTCCGTTTAAAGAAATATTATGATTTATGCATGATGATTTGTTGAATGATCTTGTTCGTAGCATTTGTTGTTGTTGAAATGTTTTGAAAGGTTATGTTAAAGAAAATCCGAATGATGGAACATTTTTTATGGACTAAAATGGTAAAGAAAAGTTACTGTGCATGAGTGGATGTGGACGAAAATGGAAAAATTCGGAATTTTGAGGGCAAGTAAGAAACTCGCCGGTTCCGGGGAAAATCCGGCAACCCACCGCTTGATTTCGGACCCACACTGTCGCACTGTCATGAGGAACATTAGCCATAAGTTTTTCCGGTATATTGGTGTTCGACGGAGGCTAATTGAGCAGCGGAAGCGGCGGTGGTGGAGGTTTTGTGTTCTGAAACTTTGGTTTGATTTGGGGCCAATTTCTTGGTCATTTTCGCCGAAACTTGGACCCATGTGATCTTGCCGACATGCTTTTCAAAACCCATTATTTTATTCGTGTCTGGGATAGGCTACCGGAGAAGAAACGGGCGGCGAAACCGTGGCGGAACGGCGAAAAATTGGTGAAAAATCGCGTCTGTGCGCGAGGAAGAAGGCGCGTGGGCTCCATGCGCGTGCTGCAGTTGTAGGCACGTGGCGGGGGCTTCCCGCGCGGTTGCATGCGCATGCAACGCACGTGCCTGCACGCCGAATGCGTGCTTGCAGGGCACGCGCCCGCCGAGGACGAAGGCACGTGCCCGCGCTGACTTTTTCGATTTTGCCCCTCCCGAGGCTCCTAATTACCGTTTTGCCCTCATTTTGATGGTTATTTACTGTTCTAACCCTGTTTAATTCATAATTACGATTTTGCCATTGCTGATTATTTACCATTTTGCCCCTGGATTATAATTTTATGGTTCTACCCTTATGGAATTATGATTTTATGATTTTGCCCTTATACTTTGATTAAGTTTTTGTCCTTCTCGTGTAAATTTGGTAAATATTTGTATTTTACAATATTGAAAATTCACATTATGAATGGTTTGTTAGTCACCAAAGTGGCCGAACCTTGAAGTTTTTGGAATTTTTGATATTGTAAATTATTTTATTCAATTACCCATGATTAATTGATGCTATATATGAAATTGATATGTTTTATATTATTATTGGAGTTATGGGTATATTGAAGTTCATTTATTATAAGAACTTAGGGATTAACCCAAAGGTTAATTATTTTCTTATAATTCATGAACATGATGGTTGATAATTAATATGACTTGTTAAATTTGTTTATATATCCAAAGATAACAAATAAATTTTAATAAGATATATTTACAATTATCAAATAAAATTTATTAGCTTCATTATGGTTTATATATTTTTGTATATCATAAAATCGCCTAAAGGAGAACTATGATGTGCATGTATAGTTTAGTTTGAATCTGATTAGTTGATATTCTCAAAGCATTAATGTATGAGTATTTTCTTACACATTTGCAGTATCTGTACCTGTTTCACTCCATTCGCACGCCTCATCTGTTCCCTTATTCAATGGGATAAATTTTCCTAATTGGAGTGAGCAAGTCCAGTTTCACTTAGGTGTCCTGGATCTTGATTTATCGCTTTAAGCTGAGAAACCAGCTGCTATTACTGATGAAAGTAGCAATGATGAAAAGTCTTTCCATAAAGCTTGGGAAAGATTGAACATATTGAGCTTAATGTTTATGCGAATGACAGTTGCGAATGACAATTGCAAACAACTTAAAGACTTCTCATCCCAAGACTAACAATGCTAAGGAATTTATGAAATTTGTGGAAGAGCGTTCTCAAACTGCTGATAAGTCACTTGCTGGTACCTTGATGAGCACACTGACCACCATGAAATATGATGGTTCGCGTACCATGCATGAGCATATACTTGAGATGACTAATTTAGCAGCAAAGTTAAGGACTTTGGGAATGAATGTGGATGAGTACTTTTTAGTACAATTTATACTTAATTCCTTACCTCATGAGCAATATGGGCCATTTCAAATGAATTACAACACTATAAAGGATAAGTGGAATGTAAACGAATTGGCCAATATGTTAGTTCAAGAGGAAATAAGGATAAAGAATCAAAAGGCTCATTTTGTTCATCTCTCAAGTCATCATTAAGTTCGAAAGAATTTTAAGAGTAAAGGTGGAAGGAGCAAGAAGAAAGGACTACACGTCCTGAATGACTCTTCAAAGGCTTCTCAAATCCACAAGAAGGAACACAATCTTATTAAGTGTCATTTTTGCAACAAAATTGGATACTTGAAGAAAGATTGTCTGAAATGTAAGGCTTGGTTCGAAAAGAAAGGTAAGCCTTGTGCTTTAGTATGTTTTGAATCAAACTTTCTGAAGTTCCTTATAATACTTGGTGGATTGATTGGTGCTACCACTCATGTGTCAAATACGATGCGGGGATTTCTTACGATCCAAACTATAAAGCCAAATGAAAGTTATGTGATTACGGGGGAAGAGACAAAGCTCCAGTTGAAGGCATTGGCACTTATCGTTTGATCTTAGATACTGGGTATTATTTGATTTGTTTCGAACCCTTTATGTACCTATATTTTCTCGCAATTTAGTTTCTTTGCCAAGACTTGATGTGGCGGGATTTTATTGTAAGTTTGGATCTGAATCTTTTAGTCTATTTAAGAGTGATACTCTTATTGGAACTGGAACTTTATGTGATGGTCTCTACAAATTTAGACTTGATAATACTTTTGTTGAGACATTAATGACCTTGCATCATAGTGTTGGCACTAAACGAAGTTTGGTGAATGAAAATTCTGCTTACTTGTGGCATAAACGGTTGGGTCATATATCCAAAGAAAGAATGCAAAGATTAGTGAAGAATGAAATTCTTCCAAATTTGGATTTTATTGACCTTGGAGTGTGTATTGATTGTATTAAAGGTAAACAAACAAAGCATACTAAGAAAGGTGCCACAAGAAGCATAGAGCTTTTTGAAATTATACATACTGACATATGTGGTCCTTTTGATGTTCCATCTTTTGGTAAGGAAAGCTATTTCATAACCTTTATTGATGATTTTTCACGTTATGGTTACATTTATCTATTACATGATAAGTCTCAATCAGTGAATGCACTTGAAGTGTATATTAAAGAGGTTGAGAGGCAATTAGATAGAAATGTGAAAATAGTAAGATCGGATAGATGCGGTGAATATTATGGAAAATATGATGAATCGGGACAATGTCCAGGTCCATTTGCTAAATTCCTTGAAAGACATGGCATTTGTGCTCAATACACAATGCCAGGTACACCACAACAAAATGGTGTAGCAGAAAGGCGTAACCGTACATTAATGGAAATGGTTAGGAGTATGATGAGTCATTCATCTTTACCCTTGTCTTTGTGGATGTATGCTTTAAAGACTTCTATGTACTTATTAAATAGGGTTCCTAGTAAGGCAGTTCCAAAGACTCCATTTGAACTGTGGATGAGAAGGAAACCTAGTTTACGACACCTACATGTTTGGGGTTGTCAAGCAGAAGTGAGAATTTACAATCCACATGAAAGGAAATTAGATTCAAGAACAACTAGTGGTTATTTCATTGGTTATGTAGAGAAATCCAAAGGGTATAAATTTTATTGTCCTAATCATAGTACAAGAATTGTTGAATCTGGAAATGCTAGGTTCATTGAGAATGGTGACATTAGTGGGAGTGAAAGAATGCGTGATGCTTGCATTCAAGAAGTAAGGGTAGGAGTTCCTATACCCAAAGCTTCTAAAGTTGTTTATGATATTGTAGTACAATCTAACAATAATCGAGAACAACAAACACTTAATAATGGAGATGTCAATAATGAACCTCCAATAGCCGAGTCACAAGAAATAGCATTAAGGAGATTTCAAAGAGAAAAGAGATCGGCTATTTCTGATGACTATATGGTTTATCTACAAGAGTCAGAAATTGACTTAGGAATTGGAAATGATCCAGATTCATTTTCCCAAGTCATGGAATGTGAAGATTCTAATGAATGGTTTAATGCCATGGAAGAAGAGTTAAAATCCATGCATCAAAATCAAGTTTGGGATATTGTTGAATTGCCTAAATGATGTAAGAAGGTTGGGTGTAAATGGGTCTTTAAGACCAAGCGTGACTCAAAAAGCAATATTGAACGACATAAAGCCAGACTTGTTGTAAAGGGTTTTACTCAGAAAGAAGACATTGATTATAAAGAGACATTTTCACCGGTCTCTAAGAAGGACTCACTTAGAATCATTATGGCTTTGGTGGCTCATTATGACTTGGAGTTACACCAAATGGATGTAAAAACCGCATTTCTTAATGGGAATTTAGAGGAAGAGGTTTATATGGACCATCCCGAAGGCTTTTCAATTAAAGGAAAGGAACACATGGTATGTAAATTAAAGAAGTCAATATATGGACTTAAACAAACTTCCCGACAATGGTATCTTAAGTTTAACGATACCATAATTTCATTTGGATTTAAGGAAAACACCGTTGATCGGTGTATATATATGAAGATTAGTGGGAGCAAGTTTATTTTTCTAGTTCTGTATGTTGATGATATTTTGCTTGCTGCTAATGATCTTGGTTTATTACATGAAACCAAGAAATTTCTCTCTAAAAATTTTGAAATGAAGGATATGGGAGAGGCAACATATGTGATAGGAATAGAAATATTCCGTGATAGATCACAATGATTATTAGGATTGTTTCAGAAAGCCTTCATTGAGAAAATTTTAGAGAGATTTAATATGAGTAAATGTTCAGCAGGAATAGTTCCAATTCAAAAAGGTGATAAATTTAGCCTTATGCAATGTCCGAAAAGTGAATTGGAATGAGAACAAATGAATAATATTCCTTATGCATCTGTTGTGGGGAGCTTAATGTATGCACAAACTTGCACCGGACGGATATCTGTTTCTTTGTCGGAATGTCGGGTATGTATCAAAGTAATCCTGGAATGGATCATTGGAAAGCTGCAAAGAAAGTTCTTAGATACTTGCAAGGAATGAAGAATCATATGCTCACTTATAAAAGATCTGATCATGTCGAGGTGATCGGATATTTAGATTCGGACTTAACCAGATGTGCCGATACAAGAAAATCAACGTTTGGTTACTTGTTTCTTCTGGCTGGAGGGGAATTTCATGGAAGAGTGCAAAGTAGTCAATTATTGCTGCATCCACTATGGAAGCTGAATTTGTGGCATGCTTTGAGGCCACAATTCATGGATTATGGCTGCGGAATTTTATTTCAGGGCTTGTGATCTTCGACAGTATTGCCAAGCCGTTGAAAATCTATTATGATAACTTTGCAGCAGTTTTCTTTTCTAAGAACGACAAGTATTCTAAGGGTGCTAAGCATATGGAGATCAAATACTTGTCTGTCAAAGAAGAAGTTCAGAAACTAAGAGTGTTAATTGAACACATTAGCACCAATCTTATGATAGCAGATCCCTTAACAAAAGGATTGCCGCCCAAAACATTTAATGAGCATGTTGAAAGGATGGGCATTATTGGACATCATTAATGTTTGTATTATGATTGTATTAAGTTTATGTATTTGACACTTTGAGCTCACTTACATGTTTATGATATTTCCTGTTTTCTATTTAGTATACATTATGGAAATAGATGAATGTTAAACAGGATAGTTTCTAAAGAAACATTATGGTTGGACTATTCTTTTGTACTTCTCATTTATGGATCATGTTAAATAAAGTGTTATAGTTGTAGTACATAGAAGGGACTATGTCGATTAATGACATATAACCGCTATGACTCGCATTAGTTTTCTTTACTTAATTGTGATTATTATGTGATTGCCAATTTAATGAAATTTTATAGCATAATCTTATTGTGCACATTATAGTCTTCATTAAACCATGAAAGGAGAATCATATGGGCCAAGTGGGAGAATGTAAGAATTATTGTGGCCCATATTATGTGATTTATTATATGGCTTAATAATGATTGAAATGCTATAAATAATATTGGTTATGAGAAGGTATGACTCTAATAAAAGGAAATGGTATATCGCTTTGATGGAAGGCACATTTTCAACGAACGTATAAAAGAGTCCGGTTCTCTCTCCACCCACATATGAACAACAATAACTGAAAGAACGTATTCTCTCCTCCATCAATTGAATACATTAAGGTTTAGTGGGTCAAGTGAGAGAAATCGGATTTCTCCTTTTGATTCAAGATCATTGGGTTTTCTACAATGATCATCATCAAGCGTAGCGCTATGGATAAAGGTTTGTCTGAATCTATTTGTGAAAATCATGAAGATCAAAGATCATTGATTTGTTATGAATTTTTTTTTTTTTTTGATACCTAGGGAACCCCGTCAGCCGTTCGTCGCCTTACGGCGGTACATAGCCACCAAGTAAACCCTGGAGCGACGCTAGCGGAGGATCCACCACCCCGACGTCACGCTTAAATCTCCGATGCTTCTCCTGGGGTTTGATCCCCTCACCTTTCCCCCAAGGCAAGGGGTTCTTATCCAGCTGAGCCACCAAGGCCGGTGGTTGATTTGTTATGAATTTCCGCATCAAGTTTTATATGAATTATATTCTAACAAGGCAACCATTGAAGAGGCGAGCTGCATGGAGCTTGCCATGAGTCTGAGGTGTGCTCGACCGAGAGGAAGAAGAAGGTGTTGAACGGGCTTGACATTCTAAGATAGAGGACCCAGAAGGAGCACCAGCGAGAAACAAAGTTAAGGAGGCTGTTCGCGTTTGCCGGATCCAACCAGACGTCCTCTTCTTCGTTGAAGTGTAAAATGTTGAAATTCGTTGGCAAATTTTTTATCAAAATGAGAGTGAAACCTCAGATGTTGTGACAGATAATGACAATCTAGAGCCATGTAAGCGTATTCAAACCGAGAACCGCCTAAAAATCTAGTTCGGATTTTAATTCTCGAACTGTATAACATATGTTACACAAAAATGCTTTAACATATGTCTCGTATCATGCCTCTATCCGTGTTTTCGTTGTGTTTTCATGCGGTTCGGTGAAAACTCCTGTCCGAGTTGGTCGCCCACTGGTTTCGGGAGGTTGAAGATGAATGGGAGAAAGAGACAAAATAGGAAAAAACATAAAAGAGAAAAAAAAAAAGAATAAAAAATAGAGATGAAAAAAATTCTGATCGGGCCGGATCCGAGTTTGGGTCTGGTCAACGAGCCAGATCGGGTCTACCTAATCCAAGCCCGTTCTCCGAATATAATAATTAAAAAAGAATTAAAAATTTTAATTTTTTTTTAAAAAATCAAAAATAAAAATAATTTAAAAAATATTTTTAAAAAAATAAAAAAGCTTAAAAAATTTAGGAAATAATTTTAAAAAAATTAGAAAATTAGAAAATAAAAAGTAGGTATTTTATAGCAAAACATTAAAAATTAAAATATTCGAAAAAGTCATTAAAAGTAAATAAAACAATTGGAAAACCCTTGTAAATTAAAACCTAAAATTTGATAAGTTTTTAGAGCTTTACAATAGGATATCTTCTTTTGCTTTGTTTTGTTTTCATTTCTAAAGATAATTTTAGAATGCTTGCATACTTTCTATTATAATCATAATTGATTGCGCTTTTTCAAAATTTGGATGTTATTTCCTTGTTTTAGAATGGTTATGACAAACGTTAGATTTTTCTTTATAGGCTGTTATGGCGTTAGTTAACATATGATTAGATTAGGTACTGAAATGGCGTTAGCTTTATGACTAATGTAACCAAGTCCCTAAATCTAAAATCTCTAGTTGTGTAAATTAAAGGATATTCTCCCATATCTTACTTAGTTTCTAGCCAAGCCCTAAAAAGGGGGCTAGTGGTGATCCTTTATTAAAATTTGCAAAGGCTTAATTAATAAAAAATATGAACACTCGATGTCATGCAAGATATAATAAGCTTGAGAGAGCTCAAGTCAATGGAAAACCATCGGCCTGTAGTTGGTAATACCATTAAACCTAATAGCTCCCTCTCCCGTGAGAGGGTTAGGTTGTGATAGGTACTAAGGCTTGAAATTTCATTCATAGGGTCCTGTCCATTGTTGGTTCCAAGCCATGAGTCCTAAGGTCTCAAGCTTGCCACCAAAGTCTGTGTTTGGCCACAAGATCTTAAGCTGAGGCACTTAAGTCCCAACGCTAGATGATGTCATTGGTTATGGCACTAGGAGAGCTCATATTATATTTTTGAAAAATGAATTCTGGTTTTAACATAAAATCGTTCTTTTGGAGTTTTAGGGTCCGTTTGTTTCGTGGAAAATGGGCCATTTACAGAAAATATTTTCCTACAAAATATTTTCTGGTGTTAAGCTAAAATCTAAAAATGTTTATATTTTCCAGTGTTTGGTAAGAAAATATTTTCTAAGACTTCACCACTTAGGCATGCATTACTTACCGACCTATAAATCCATCAAATATAAACTTGCTTTTAAATCTAGGCAATTTTGTTTCATATCTTTGTTTTCTCATTGTCACAAAATGCCCATTTACTCTAAAAAATGTTCGTATGGATTTTAAAAAGAAGCAAATGAGAAAAGAAGTAAAGCATGTATAACCCTAATGAGAATCTTTCAATTGAGTGGCCTTTTCTCCCTCTGCGTTTTTTGTGTTCTAATAAAAAAAGAAAGAAAGAAGTAAAGCATGTAGAGCCCTTTACTTGAGCAATGTACTGTTGTGGGTAGAGTAAATAAAGAAAATGATAAGCAAAAATGTAGAGCGTGAGCTTCAGATCAATGAGCTCGAGGTTCGCTTGGCAACGACCGATGACTAGCCAAGAAAGAAGAAGATGAGAAACAAAGAAAAGAAAAAGAAAAAAAAAGGAAAAGAAAAAAAAAAGAAAGAGAAAAAAAGAAAAGAAATATAAAAGAAAAAGGAAATTAAAAATAATTCAAATTAAAAAAGAAAAAAATTAAAAATAATTTGAATAAAAAAAGAAAAGAATAAGAAGAAAGGGAATGAGGAAGTGTGGATTTGTAGATGTGTGAGATAGAAGATATCAAGAGGGAAAATGTTTTTTACTTTTCAAAAGTGGAAAATATTTTCCCCTAATTTAGAAGAATTTTTTCCTTTTATGGAAAGCTTTTTTCCCGGGGAATTCATTTTCCGTGAATAGACGACGGAAAATCCAAAAATTATTTTCCGCGAAACGAACGGAGTTTTGTGTAAATCTTGTTCATTATGAAAATTATTTACATTAATCCGACTTCTCAAGCTATGTAAGTACATCATTTCCCATATCTAGTTTTTAGTACTGGAAATCGTTCTTCAAATTTGATTAGTGTAACCGTAAAATTCCTTCTCAAAATTTTTTTTAAGTCAGCGGACCAGTCCACTTTTTTTTTTTTTTGGTCGGTGGACCAGTCTACTTCACATGGACATTTATATTAGTCAGATAGTGGCTCCGTGTGGCAGCATTGGTGGTGCATTCCTTTCCCTTGAATCACGCCGACCACCTATATGACCAAAAAGAAGCAAAACCGGAATTTAAGGACAATAATTTGAAAAGTTTATCCGACCGTCCATGGACGAGGCGAACGCGGCTTCTACGCGGCATGGGTTTTTGGGACATTTCACTCTCTACTTTGTGACGCTACTTCCTATATTACTCTAATATATATATATATAGGAAAAGGAAAATTGTCCGCTTTTTTTTTTTTGGTCTAACATCCGCCGTTGATCTATTGAGAAATATTGCTACGAATATGATTATTTCACTTTAAATAAAAGTTGATAATTGTCCTACATTGATCGAACCGTTCAGATGGACAGAAAGAGCAAACAATTAGTGTTCACACTCCCGTGACTTGCGTATTTAGTTGGTGTTCGCACTCCCGTGACTTCTGTTAGATGAGAGATTACTAGTTATGTCACCGAGATGTTAATTCCCTTTTTTGACTTTAATGAAAAGCTACTAACAAATAAATATATTTAAAAAAGTTTATATACCTTTTACGTGGTGTACATGTAAGAAGGAAATTCTTGTTTTAAAGTAACTATTTTAATTTTTTTTTCCAATGGAGTGGCTCTCATTAGGGAACCTAAAATTTATTTACTTAAAGAAATCAAATACTTTCCGTTGGTTGGGCGAATATTATTTGTTATAGGCAGTTCCTTTTATGGCAAAAACGTTTTACTTATTTTAACTAACAAATATGTTCCGGAGAGCTAAAGTTAAATAAAGTCATTATTGTCTCCAAAAAAAAAAAAAAATAATGTTATGATTTGGTCTGAGATAGCAAAATCTCCGGGGTCAATACGGAACCTGGCACGGTTTGGTCGACTTGGCGAATTCATGGGAATGACGCGGCTCATAAATTGCCCCTTCATTTTTTTCCGCGTGATCGAGGTTCGATTACCATGACAACAGCAATAATTGCATTTCATATGTCCAAGAAACCTCTGAAGGAAGGTGGACACATGAGAGTTCAACGGAAAAGAAATCATTTGCGATGAATCCGATGACAATATCTATCTTCTTTTAATTAATATCTAAGTCAGTGCAATAAATTGTTATATACTGAATTATTTGGAATCATACATGACTGGAGGGTTGGAACCAAGACAATAATGGTATTATTTAATCTCCCATTTATATACTACGCTAGATCCTTAAGAATTCGGTACATTTCTTGTGCATGTCACTATACATTTAAAATAAAAAAAAAATAAAAAAATCTAGTGACCACAGTTTTCTGTTTTGTTGGTATAACCTCCGATAAAAATAGTACTTCGCGTGGAACCATGCACAAGCTAAGTCGCAACCTCAAACCATTGGGGCGGTGCGGTGTAATTTTGATTTAATTAATCCAGACTTTGCGTGACGAGTTAGGACCGTTGTGATAATAGCTAGAGGAGGAGTTAGAATTGATCGTCCCTCCTAGCTCTTTTTGGCCAATCATATGTAAGCCCGATGCCCAAGTCATTTGGAATTTCAACCCCACATGATGTATGCGTGGGCAAGTGATTTTAAGACGTGGGACTTTTGTGGTTAAGTGTTTAGGAGATTATATTTATGAGGATAGTTATAATGGGTAAATATAAGAGAAGGATAGAATGGGGTGTATGGGGATGGATATCCAAGGATGAATTATAAAATAAATGATAGATTACGATCCCACCAAGGTCTAAAGGATGCACTGCCAACCAAAGATGAAGATCAGGATAAACGAAATTCACCACCAAGGCTTAAATGACAAATCACCCATCAAGGATAAATGATTTCGGGATAGGAGAAGCTCACCATCAAGGTTTAAAGGAAAATCCACTAGTCAAGTGTCACGGGCCGATCGATTCACTCTCGATCACCCATAGGATGACCCGTGTGGCCTTAAAATTTTACCCCTAAGCAGCCTTTCAATACTCAACTCACAAGGAATTTTAGAGAGAAAAACTTCTTGAGAGAGAAGCTCTAGTTTTATATATCTTGTGAATGAGATTACAATGAGGGAGGAGACCCCTTTATATACAAGTATAAGGCAAACCGTATCTGTAGATCTTCCTTAGATCTAACGGTAGAGATTGCACCTCCCCATTTACCAACTACCAGAATTTATTGCCAACTACTAACTACTCGCATTTATAACGTATGCGTACAAATACAGTATCGCCCACCTCTAGGAGAATACTCTAAGTCTCGGGGATATAAGCCGAGGGTCATTAATGTGTCACGCTCATCCCATAGAACCCTCTTGGATTAGCATTCCTTCGGGCCATGACATTCTCCCCCATTTAATAGGCGACGCCCTCGTTGCGTCTTCGACATGAAAGTCTTCGATCTCTTTCTTGAACTGCCAAAGACTCTCCTCGGGCTCCCAACTGGCTTCGCTCTCCGGAAGACCCTTTCCATCAGATCAAATACTCACACTTTGCCGCACAATACCTCTTTCGTATGACTCGATCCGCCAAGATGCTTTCGACTTCTCGATCATACGAGGTCTTTGCCCTAAGTGGCGCTTGTTGCAACTCCCCTCAATCCGGGTCTTCCTCATCAACTTGGAAGGGTTTAAGCATATTTACATGAAAAACCGGATGCACCTTTAGCTTTGGTGGTAGCTCTAGCTTGCATGAGACCTTTCCAACCCGTTGTAGCACCCGAAATGGCCCCTCGTAGGGACGGATCAACCCCTTGTGCACGTCATTGTATCGAAGAATCACATGTAGCTTGACCAACACTTGGTCTCCGACTTGGAACTTCACATGCCTTCGCTTCTTGTCCGCCCATTTCTTCATGCGTTTGGAGGCCTTGTGTAGACACGCTCGTGCCAAGTTCGCCTCTTCTTGCATGTTCTTGGTGAACTTGTACGTAGGCGGACTACTCCCTCGGTAACTCGAAGCAATTGTGTCCGGGGTGTTCGGTTGCTGCCCAGTTGCAACCTCGAATGGACTATAACCAGTCGACTCACTCCGTCACGAGTTGTAGGAGAACTAGGCTATGTCAATCAGTTTCACCCAATTCACTTGCGTTGTGCTCACATAGTGTCAGAGGTAGATCTCCAAGGGAGTATTGACCCGCTCCGTCTGACCGTCGGTTTGGAGATGCAAGCTTGTTGACATGTTCAGCTCCGACCCCAGCAGCTTGAACAACTCGGACTAGAAACGTCCCATGAAGCGAGGATCTTGATCACTCACGATTGTTTATGGCACTCCCTAGTACTTCACCACATGCTTCATGAACAGTTTGGCCACCTCCTTGGTAGAGCAATCCTTTGTCGCAGGTACAAAGGTTGCGTACTTTGAGAACCTGTTAACCACAACCATTAGAGTCTGACACCTTTCGAACTTCAGCAGGTTGACGATGAAGTCCATGGAAATGCTTTCCCATGGATGAGTTGGAATGGGAAGTGGCTCCAACAAGCCCGACGACAACCGTTGTTCCAACTTGTCTTGTTGGCATACCAGATAAGTCTTCACATATGCTTCAACATTGTCCCACATTTGTGGCTAGTAGTACTAATTTTCGATGAGGGCCAATATGTGGTGGATCCCTAGATGACTCGCCCACTTCGAGTCATGGCACTCACGCAAGATCTCCTTCCTCAGCTTCCCATAGAAGGGCACATACAGCCGCCTTCCCTTGGTGTAGAGGAGCTTGTCCTCACACCAAAATTTTCGGGTTTTACCTTCCTTGGCATACCTGATGAGGGCTTAAGCTCTTGGGTTATGTGCCAACCCCTCCTTAATGTAGTCGACCCAAGGACAACTTGATCGACTCACCGTGTGGCTCATCAGCTTCATCTTTCGGCTCAACGTGTCTGCCACGGAGTTGGCCTTCCTTGGCTTGTACTCCAACGCGTAGTCGAACTCTGCTAGGAAATTCTGCCATCGAGCTTGCTTCGGACTCAGCTTCTTTTGGGTCTAAAAGTAGCTTGTGGCCACGTTGTCCATCCTTACGAAGAACTTCGATCCCAGGATGTAGTGTCTCCACGTCCAAAGGCAGTGCACCACCGTGGTCATCTCCTTCTCTTGGACGGTGTATCGATGCTCAATGTTGTTTAGCTTTCGGGACTTGAACGCCACCGGATGTCCATCTTGCATAAGAACGTCACCGATAGCATAATCCGATACGTCTGTCTCTACCTCATAGGGTTTGGTGTGGTCGGGCAACACTAACACCGGCTCCTCGGTCATATCTCGCTTCAATCGGTTGAAAGCCCTTTGACATCGATCAGTCCACTCCCACGCCTTCTCCTTTTTCAGCAGGTCCGTGAGTGGCATGGTGATACTCGAGTAGCTCCGGATGAACTGTCGGTAGTAATTGGTGAGGCCCAGGAATGGCCTTAACGCTGGCACCTTTATCTGCGGTTCCCATTCGACGATCGATTGAATCTTCACCTTGTCTATCCGCACATGTCCACCCCTGACCCTAAGAACGGAACTTCCTATTGGGCGAAAGCACACTTCTCGCGCTTAACATACAACTCGTTCTCATTTGGAAGACTTGCCTTATATGTTCGACATGCTCTTCCAACGGAAGAAAATATATCACAATATTGTCTAGGTAAACCACTACAAACCTATTTAGGAAATTGTGGAGTACCTTGTTCATCATTATGCAGAAAGTAGTCGAAAGCATTGGTTAAGCCGAACAGCATTACGGGGAACTCGTAGGATCCATACCGTGTCACGCAGGCTGTCTTTGGCTCGTCCCCTTCAGCGATCTGAACTTGATAGTAGCCCGATTAGAGATCCAGCGTGGTAAACCACTAAGCTCCACCAAGTTGATCGAAGAGATTCGCGATGAGTGGGATTGGGTACTTGTTTTTCACAGTCAGCTTGTTCAGCGCCCGGTAGTCGATGCACATCTGGAGTGACCCATCGTGCTTTTTCTGAAATAGGACTGGCGCACTGAATGGGGCTTTTGACGGCCGTATGTTTGCGTCAAGCAGCTCCTTGAATTGCCTCCTCAACTCTTCCAATTCGGGCGGCGTTATGCGGTAGGGTGTCATGGCAGGCGATCGAGCATCAGGTACTAGCTCGATCCGATGATCCACCTCTCTCTTGGGTGGCAGCTTCTTCAACAGCTCCGAAGGCATAACATTCTTGAACGAGTCGAGGACTTGGGTTGCTTCCGTCGGGACTTCCTTTCCTTCACCCTTGTCGTCCTCGATCTTCACGGCCGCCAGGAAGGTCACTTCACCCTTCATTGCTCATTTGGTGAGTCACATGGCTGAGATCATCCTCCAATCACGGTCCAACTCTCATGGGACCGGAATCACGCATTAACAATTCTTGTCCAACACGCATATACACTCGGCAAATGGTATAACTACAGCATGGATCCTATCTAGGAATTTTATCCCAATGATAATATTATGGTCATCAAAGGGAATTACTTCTAGGGTCTCCTTGCCCTTCCATTGCCCAAGTTCCAACTCTATGTCCTTTATAATGGTAATTATAGGGACTTCTTTGGAGTTCACTGTCTTGAGCCAATTGGCTCCCTTCTCAACCCGTAGGTTAAGCTTCTTCACGGCCTCCTTCGATATGAAGATGTTGGAAGCTCCAGTGTCCACGAGTGCATTTATCGTGGTCTTCTCAATCTTCAGGTCCATGGACATCAAGCCTTTAGGCTCCTTCGCCTTCTTGGACTTGATTGTGCTAAGGAGTCACAACAATCCCAACCGCGCTTCCTCCTTAGGCTTATTCTTTTTGCAAAGAGCAGCAAACTTGGCCTTGTTTGGGCAATCCCATGCCATGTGCAGACCATTGCAAAAGAAACAGCTATACGAGCGTACCTTTCTTTGCCCTCCTCCATTTGGCCCCGCATGAGCCCGGTGAGGATGAGGACTATTCGGCAATGGTTTACCTCCGGTCGGGCGGTTATATCTTCCCCAATCTCCCCCACCATTGCCTTTGTCCCTTGGACAAGTGTCCGGTCAGGATATGGAAGGCGACGCCTTGTATTCCATGAGCAATTTAGTTACGGTCATGGTCGTTGTGAGATCTTCCACGTTGAACCGCTTCAGCTCCTGCTTGGTCCATGGCTTAAGACCACTCATGAACTGATGGTACGCCTTAACTTCATTCATCGAAGAGATTTGGAGTAGTAACTCCAAAAACCACTTGATGTAGTCGCATACACTGCCTTTCCGCTTGAGACGCTTTAGCTCGTCACAAGCTTCCTCCTCCGCGTAAGCGGGGACGTAGTTCCTTCGGAACTCCTCGACAAAACCACCCCAGGTTGCGATAGGATTCCCACACCTATCATCCAATCAACGACGCCACCACAACAATGCATTATCAGCTAAATACATCGAAGTAGTGTTTACCCGTGTTTGGTCGTTGTTGATTCCCATGGCCTGGAAGTACCACTCCATGTACCATAGAAAGTTGTCCACATCCATGGCCACCTGCGAGCCCTGGAATTCTTTCGGCTTCAGCGTGTCCACTCGTGGACCTTGCACCGTGATCACTCCGTTCACGCGTGCAGCTTGTGCTTCAGCGAGCTTACCCATAAGCTCCGCTATCTCCGTGCGCATGGCCGCCATCATGGCCTCCAAGGGTTCGTACTGTTGCGCGAGTTCCTCCTGTAGGGTCCCCAACAACTCGTGGCAGAGTTCTCCCATGCTAGTCTTGAGCTCTTGCACATCCGCAACTAGCTCCTCTCTTCCGGCATCAACTCTGTCCACGATCTAGGTCAGGTCATCGACTGATCCTTAGACATCGGAGACGGACAACTCTAGCTTCGCCATCCGTTATGCAAGATCCCCCATTGGATCCCTAGAACTCGAACCACCACGGTTCTTTTTCCCCTTAGCAGCACCCTTCTTAGCGTTCCGCCCATGATCAGCACTGTCACCACCCATGGCGAGCGCCTCATCAGATCGTGGATCAGCCATTGCACTTGCGCTTGGATCAAAATCAACTCTAATACCACTTGTCACGAGCCGATCAATTCACTCTCGATCACACGTAAGTTGACTCGTGTGGCCTTAAGGTTTTACCCCTAAGTAGCCTTTCAATACTCGACTCACAAGGAACTTTAGAGAGAGAAACTTTTTGAGAGAGAAGCTCTGGTTTTATATATCTTATGAATGAGATTACAATGAGGGAGGAGACCCATTTATATACAAGTATAAGGCAAACCGTATCCGTAGATCTCCCTTAGATCTAACGGTAGAGATTGCACCTCCCCATCTACCAACTACCGGTATCTATTGACAACTACCAGCTACTCGCATTTATAACCTATGTGTACAAATACAATATCGCCCGCCCCTAGGAGAATACTCTAAGTCTCGGGGACATAAGCCGATGGTCATTAATGTGTCACGCTTGTCCCATAGAACCCTCTTGGATTAGCATTCCTTCGGGCCATGACACAAGGATAAAAAGCTTCTTAGCTCACCACTGATGAGTAATCCACTCTTCAAGGATAAAGAGATCGAAATATGAATTATCTACTACTCTCCAAAGATATTTGCTCATGTAGAGGAAATCTCAAATATTTTCATTCAATAAAATCTAGTCTGGTTACAATTAAGAGGCTTCCTTAATTAAGATGAATACAACTTTAGAAATAGAAAAGTAATAAATAGACATGGGAACTAGCGAACTAGCCTAACATTAAAGATCTATGAATTTAGAACTTTGACTCTTGAAACTTACATAACATTAAAGACTCCTAAGGAAAATCGAGATACATTTAATGACTTGGGAACTTGCATTCTTGATTCTCTAGCATTGCAAAATTCGTGCTCCCATCTTGATCAGAAGATAAATATCCCAAGACTTCATCAAATAATGAAGGAAGTTGTTCAAAATGGCCTCTCATTGATATGTTGTTGATAAATTTTGATATCGGCAACTAATGAAGTGTATCGAGAAATCAATGACTAATATATTATACCGAGAATTTCGTAAGTGACTAATCATTGGTATTGATATTGTCAGTAACTCATTAATCGTTGGTATTGATAACTTCGATCAGAATGGTTCAATACCACTTTAGTTGGAAATTTCAATCTCGATCCATTGAAGCACATTATACCCTAATTCTATCTTGGCTTAAATGAGCATTGATGGTGCTGAATGTGCTGATGGAGCTAAGTCAATTGCTCTCACATCATCCTCCTCGAGTTATTTGAGATTTGTCCTCAAATTTGAGAAATCTTCATCCTCCAAGTAAGGAGAAGGGTCTCCCACATGCTGAAACTCCAAACTCTTTAGGAAGATCAATCTTATATGCATTGTCATCGATCCGCCCAATAACTTTAAATAGGCCTTCAACTCTAGGCATGAGCTTATTCTTTTGACAAGATGGAAATCTCTCCTACCTCAAGTCTAAGAGCAGGATATAGTATTTAAGAAATAGTATTTGTGAGGATGGTTTCGATGGGTTAATATAATAGCGGGATAGAATATAGTGTATGGAGATGGATATCGAAGGATGAATTATAGAATAAATTATATATTACGATCCCACTAAGGTCTTAAGGATGCGCCACCAACCGAAGATGAAGATTATGATAAACAAAGTTTAGCAACAAGGCTTAAAGGACGAACCACCCACCAATGATGAAGGACCTTGGGATAGGAGAAGCTCACCACCAAGGCCTAAAGGAAAATCCATCAACCGAGGTTAAAATGGCTTCTTGGCTCACCATCGAGGAGTAATCCACTCTTCAAGGATAAAGAAACCGAAATAAGAGTTATCTACTCTCTAAATATGTCCATTCATGTAGAGAAAAATCTCAAGTATTTTCATTCATCAAAATCTAGTCTGGTTACAATTAAGAGGCTTCCTCTATTTATAGGAGGAATACAACTTAGGAAATAGAAAAGTAATAAATAGACATGAGAACTATCATAACATTAAAGACCTAGGAGCTTAGAACTTTGACTCTTGAAACTTACATAACATTAATGACTCCTAGGAAAAAGATATGTATTTAATGACTTGGGAACCTACATTCTTGATTCTTTAGTCTTGCAAAATTCATGCTCCCACCTTGACCAAAAGATAAATATCCCAAAACTTTGTAAAATGACCATGGAAGTTGTTCATAATGGCCTCCCATTGATATGTTGGAGATAAACTTCGAGATCAGCAACTAACAAAGTGTATCAAAAAATCAGCGACTTATATATCATACTGAGAAGTAACTCATTAATTGTCAATATTGATAATTTCGGTAACTCATTAATTGTCGACACCGATAACTTCGGTAAGAATGATTCGGTACCGCTTTAGTTGGAAATTTCAGTCTTAATCCATTGAAGCATGTTACGTCCAAATTCTATCTTGGCTTGAATGAGTAATGATGGTGCTGAGTACGCTGATGGAGTTAAGTCGAATGCACCCGCATCACCACATGCTTCTCAATTGAGCAAATGCAAAATTCTCGTACTTTGTGATTTGAAATGTCCGACTGTGCATGTATCTGAAGAAAACAAATGGATGTCCATGGAGGCAATCTCACTTGGCCTCCGTCGCCAAGGTTATGTAATACATCAGTGATTCATTGTTGACCCTTTTCTAATAGTCTAACTTTTCAGAAAAGAATGGTTTGTCTAGCATAGGTACTCTCTCGATTTCATCTTGTTCATTGTTCCTGATATTTTATTTATTTTCTTGCTTGTTTACGTCCACATCCTATTACACAACATAATTGCGTCATGCTAATTTCAGGTTGGACGAGACATTACCGAGCAACAACTTAGACTTAGGCAACATGAGATAAGAGGGGGCATATGCAGCGTCCGACATTCCCGTCCTAGCTAGCTCTAAGACTACTGTAAACAACAATATTGGCCTTTAGCTAGCATGATATTATCCACTGTAATCATGTATCGCTCAGGTCTGCATGACTTTAGAATACATTCTGATAGTGTGAGATTGCACAAGAGATAATAGAAGCGATCGGATACGTATCTAACATCTAACATCCGGCCTAGGTTTTGACACCACTAAAGGTAGCCCTGCGTGGGTTCGCCACCGACATAATATCGTCCGCTATAGTCGCAGCTCATCAACGCTTATACGACCTTAAAACTCATCTTGCTAGTTTGAGGCTAAGCTAGACTAATCTGTCAGACCAATAGCCCGGACTTAAAGACTAGGATCAGAGACATATTTTGACGTCCAACAATGCAGATTTTCTGATCAACTAGGAAATTATCTTGGCAATATGAAGGTCAAGAGCAAGAAATATGGCCCATTTTTTTTATAAAGGGAACTGAGTGTTAGGACCTAAATCAATATAAGTTGAGGTGCGGAACTTTAACTGTTTAGTGACCAAGGACTAAATTGCAAAATCCCTTAAATCATAAGAATTTAGTGTGATTTTCGTTGCATTAAATTTATATTCCCTTCTACTGTCCCCACTCGTAAAAAATGTAAGCTCCGCCGCAGGTGCTAGTGCCAGGTTCATGCCATGTTCTTCTAGTCCAAATAGTGGGAATTCCATCAATATAATTATATAGCACGGAGGAGTTCCAGGATTTTTTTTTAAATGTTTTATTAAAGGGTGTATTTGTTTGAATAAAATAATTTTCCCTGAATTAAGTTTCCGAACAGTTATGCGTTTATCTTGCTAAAAGTGATTATTTAATAGAAAATAATTTACAATTAAAGAAAATATTTATCCTTAAAATTAGGAGAATGGATTTTCTAATATAACAAGGGGAAATCATTTTTCACTTAAAGCAATTTTTTTATCAAGAAATTTTCATCCATTTCTTTCGTAGAAAATTTTGACATTTATGGAAAAATGTTTTTCAAAAAGCCATTTTCCAGGATAACAGCAATATTTCTTGGTATTTGACTGAAATCTAAAATTGAATTAAAAATAATTTCCCATTATTTGGAAAGGAAAATTTTCTTTTATTTTCCTAAAGAGATAGGCAATTTTAGTGTGATATTTATTTTTCACTTAAAGCTACATATGTTTGTGTATTAAATCAGGGTGTATTTATTTTACTTAAAACTTCTAATTAATGGAAAATGTTTTCGTGAAATTCAATATGGGGGAAGTAAATAATTTTCTGGTGTTTATGTGCCGAAAAAAAAGTTAAAAAAAGATTTAGTTTCATGGTATTTGATAATAAAGAATCCATTAGAGGTAGCTTCCATAATTAAAAATCATAGAAAAATGACTTTATTAGGAAATCATTTCCCCCAATTTAAACTTATTATTTTCAGTCCATAGAAAATGCTTTTCGTTAATTAAGTAGTTTTTTGGTTGTCCAAATATTGAAAAACTGCGAAAATAATTTCTCAATAATGGTTTTTCATCAAACGAACCGATCCTAAAAAGCAAAATTGTTCACCACTATGTGTGGTGCTGAAGACCACAGACTAAGGACCCAAGCATATAAATGTTGGCGCTCGAGAGTGAAGCATCTCTATAAAATTTGATTGATCTATAACGTATCCGTACGATGGAGATGCCATAGGCAAAAATCCCTCTCTTTTTTGTTCCATGTAAGGAACAGCTCTTTAAAACAAGTATTGATGCAAAACTGGGGATGGAGGATTAAGGAACCAGAAAAAGAGCACGAATCTTAATGTCATAACACAATAAGACAAATTTAAGGATGATTCCAATTTCAAAATTTTCCCCAAATTCCAGAAATCCATTGTGAATTATAACCACGTAATATTAATTGAGTCACAAATCGTGCTTTACAAATAAACAAATAAGTCTACAATTTTAAATCATGATTCGTTCAAGATATGGGGGTGAGGTGGCGTGATCGTATATCATATAATTTGTTCCCTCTCACGATGTGGGCTCTCTTTATAACCCAGGATTTCGATTGTAAGTGGTCGGCTACTTGGAGGGGAACTAGTATAACAACTTACCTCAGTAGCCCCCCATACCGTCTACAAAATACACTCAAATATCAGAGCATTCCTTGAATTTTCCAGCAAACCTGACTTTCCGTGGGATTAATATTAGTAAAAATCCCAAATCAATACCCTCAACTCAAATCTACACTTCATCAATACTTCATCCCATATCTCGTTAAAATGCATATGTGTAACGTGGAGAATAATAAATCTAACGTGAAAAATCCACATGTGTTGACACATATATAGTGCAATATAATATTAAATAGAATGCTAATGGAGGATAGATTTGAGTTAGAGGAACCGATTAATGATTTGTAGTGAGATGACAATTAATTTGTGAAAGATCTATTATGATGTATTATTAGTGTATCAAATTGAAGTTTTTAATGGTTTAATTTTTTCTATAAAACAAACAGAGCCTGAAAAGATTTGGGTAAAGCTATAAATGAGTACTTATGATTTTTACAAATTTAGGATATTGCGATTTATCCTTTCTATTTGACGAATATTTATCGTTAGATCAAATGGGTACGTGAATGATCATCATTGAATAAATTATTTTACTTTAAGACAAGAGAGGGTTGAGGAAGGAAATTTGCGTGGGATGTTATATAGAGGGGGGCGACCACAAACCCAGAAAAATAACCGAAAACTAACAAAGGGTGGCTTAGGGGTAATAAATAATGCATTAGTGGCCGAATTTGTCTCTCTTTGAAGTTTGAGCCGACCTTCCTGACCTTCCTAACGGGGAAGCCACGGATAGCTTTCTCCTTTTGACGCCTTTGTGGGTTCTTTTCATCGCCAAAATAGAAAATGTTAGAGTTGTCCATCTGTAGCAAGTGGACCTCTTTTGTTTAGTGTGCATCGACAATTGACTCTGTCCTTTATTCATGAACCCTAGGCTAGATCTAGGTTCTTAGAATTAGCATGGGAAGCCAGAGCTTGTGCCTAGGATCACTATGAACGTGCCTTGATTCCTAGAAGTTTAGCTCAGCCACCCAATGATGGACCTAGGTCCCCTAAGATTGGTTCATGATCTCAAGGATTGAGCTAGCGTCTCGGATGATAGGGCTCAACCTCATGCACCAAAGCCAGATGCCGGACTTTCGAACTTAGGGGTGAACATTGGTCTAGGGTTGACCTTGGACTGACCCTAGACCGGCCTAATCCTGCTGGTCCTAGTCAGGTTTTCAGAGAGACTGGGTTGGTCATTGGTCCTAGAATTCCTATACCAGCATTGTGTGGGTCGGTTCTTGGTCTTGAGAGTTTCGGGTTGTTCCAACTCGGACCAACCCGGACTATATATATAATGTTATTTATAATTTTTTTATATAGAGAAAACCTTAAAATAAATGGCGTCAACAACATTAAACAACTCTTTAGTGATAAGTTCAAGTAATTTTACATTAATTTTTAATAATTTAGGTTTTTAATACTTTTACAGTGTCAATAGTCATAATTTATGAATGAGGAAAGTGTTTTTGTGAGTAGTCTTCACGGCGTCCAAAAAGGCACCTTATGGCATCCTCATCTAGTATTCGTTCTCTTCTATCTTATTTGTTATCTTAGTTTTCAATTTGCTAAAATAAAAAAATAAATAACTTCTCCACTCACCACTCGACACTCGCTTTGCTTGCTTTGGGTCACATGTGCCACTCGCTGCTCGATGCTCGCTTGGCTTGTTGTTCCATACTCGACATTCGATGCTCATTCTGTTCGACGCTCACCCCATTTGACCCTCACTACTTGCCTTTCTTAGCTGGCCTTGTTCATCATCGAATCCATTGAGTCGGTACGGTCCTCGGTTGTCCTTTTAGGGAGTATAAAAAATGAAATAAAAAAATATTGGTTAGTCCTGAGTTGACCTTAAAACCGGATCGAACTCATTAGGTGAGTCTGGTTCTCAATCGTTTTTTTTTTTTTTTAAGGAATACACAAAATGAAATAAAAAATTATCAGTTAGTCCCAAGTTGACCCTTGAACGGGACCGAACCATTGGGTCGGTCCGGTCCTCGATCCCAAGCTCAATAGGGTTGGTCCTCGGTCTCAAAAATTGAGGACCAACACTGTGCGGGTTGGTCCTAGGATTAGATGGTGGATCGGCCAAACCTGGACCATGCTCACCCCTACTCGAACTAGAGACATAGGGTTGTACTAGAGATGTTTTCTTCAATGCGTGTTTGATAATTTTTTTGTAATAGATATAAGAAAATTACTTTCATAGTATTCGCAATATACAACTACACATAGAAAAATTTATTGAAAATTAAAATTAAAAAAATAATATTTTCCAGTAAATCACATGAAACAAATTCAAAAAGATTCGGGTAATGCTGCATATGTATACTCAAGGTTTTCGTCAAAATTTGGTTTATTGACTACCCATAATTTCCGTTCATACACCAGGTGACTGTCTCCTTTATATGCACCTCCACCACCCCCACATTCACGCAGCAAGAATAATTTCGTTCCTGTTCCACAATAAGTAAAAGCGATGAGCTGTCGTTGTTTAGGCAAAGAAGTTGTGTGTCTTTGTAGTGCTTCATGGCTCAAACTAGCCTGCCTCTACAGGTCCTTCTGCTCCCTCTTTTCTCGCATTTGCCGCTTCCTGCTCCTCCGAGTCAACAACTCTTTTTGCATCCAAGTTGTCTACTTCGTCTTCCTCTCGTTCCTTGGCTTTTGGGTCCTCAAGGACTTAAGGCCACGGACCAATTCCTTTAGGCCTAGGGATTTGGATCTGTTCTTCACCTCTGTCTCCGCAGCAACTGTCTCGAGCATGTCCACGGTGGAGATGGAGGTCTTCTCCAATTCCCAGCTTGTCGTGATCACCGTCCTGATGTTCGTCGGAGGCGAGGTCTTCACTTCCCTTGTCGGGCTTTACTTTAGGAAATTGAAACTCCGGTGTCTTATCAAAACCGAAGTCGCCTCTGTCAATGCCAATCCCCGCCCTTCGAACCCAACAAACGACATTGTTGACCACATAGAGTTAGGTGTAGCAGCGAATTCAGATTTTCTGAACTCCCAAGGAGAGGCTCAGTTGTGCAGACCGCGAGATGAGTCCTTAGATCTTGGCTATTTGAAATATTGTTCGGTTAGATTTTTGTGTTTTTTAGTGTTAGGTTACCTTATAGGAGTCCATGTTCTCGGTGTTGCTGCGGTTGCGCTCTATATGACACATGTTTCGAGCGCGAGAGACGTGCTAAAAAAGAAGGGTCTCAAAATGGTGACCTTTTCCGTCTTCACCATCGTGTCGACCTTTGCTAGTTGCGGGTTTGTCCCAACGAACGAAAACATGATTGTCTTCAGTAAAAACTCTGGCCTCCTCTTAATTCTCATCCCTCAGGTCCTTCTCGGGAACACGCTGTTCCCGTCAACCTTACGGTTCACGCTTTGGCTCATCGAGAGATCCAGCAAGAAAGCAGAAATCAAGTACTTGTTGAGCAGGACAGGTGAAGTTGGTTACAAGCACTTGCTTCCGAGCCTCTACTCGTTGCTATTGGTGGTCACGGTGTTGGGGTTTATTGGTGTCCAGTTTATAATGTTTTGCCCGATGCAGTGGGATTCGGAATTGTTGAATGGACTGAGCTCGTACGAGAAAATCGTGGGCGTGCTCTTTCAGTGCGTGAACACCAGACATACGGGTGAGACTATCGTCGATCTGTCCAAAGTTGCTCCGGCCATCTTGGTGGTATTCGTCGTCATGATGTTAGTCTCTCTCTCTCTCTCTCTCTCTCTCTCTCTCTCCAGCCCCCACCCCACTCCCTCCCTTCCCCTCCGCCATTCACGAATAGGAAATTTTGCTGGCGATTGGGAATAGAATAACACAGCATTAAAACTAACTACTATGGGGAGAGAGTCTGACGGTCCCCGGACGTGCGCAGGGGCTTGGGGGGAAAGCCCGACGGTCCTCAGATGTGTGCAGGGAAGAGAATGGGGTCATCTCTAGTTCCATATCACTTAGAGGGGAAGTTCTGGGCTAATTTATAAAGCTTGGTCCCTTTTGAGTTCTGGATTAGTTTATAAGGCTTTGATCCATTTAATCTGTGTAACACATTTTAAAACATTGATGACTCAGTGTTCAAAGCAGATAATAAATTGAGATGTCTCAGTAAGCAAAATCATTGGGGTCAAGCATGTAATGCTCTTTCAATAAATAGATGGATTTTTCCAATATATGATTTTCAAGAATCGATGAATAGGGACTTATTGAAATATATTAATTTAATATAAATGCCGTTTTATTTAACATATGGGTCATCTGACCAGTGTTTTCAGAGCTCTAGTCAAATTTTTTTGGTGATTTTACTTTCAAAACATCAATTAAACATCACACAAATACTTTAACTAGCCAATTGGGGACCTTCGTTTTTAGTCACAGACAAAGGACCGCAATTAGAGGCGAATTGAATGAGCATTTACCAAAAAAGAAGCGTAAATAACCCACATCCACCTCGTCGTAAACAACTCATAATAATCAACTTCTACCATTCCTCCAACACTCCGGATGTGCGTACCTAACGATGATGATGTGATGTCCATCCACTAAGTATATTTATATGTGTATGATTTTAAGGTACCTTCCACCGTATACGTCGTTTCTGCCGGCGAAAAGTGGCGAGAGGCTTCAGGGAAACAGCAAAATAATAGAGCCGAAAAAGAGTTACAAGCAACTATTGGAGAATTTCAAATTCTCACAGCTCTCCTACCTGGCCATCTTTATCGTCATGGTATGCATCACGGAGAGGAAAAAGATGAAGGACGATCCCCTCAATTTCAACGCATTGAACATCGTGGTCGAAGTGATCAGGTAAGCATCTATTTTTCCCCTCCTCTCTTTTTCGTCGTGTCTATTAGTTTAAATAAGGATATTTTCATAAAGAAATAACACGCTGTATGGAATGATTTTTAAATTTCATCACTGTAATATCTCATAAGTTTCAACACTTTTTGGGTATCTAAATAAAATGAAAATAGATAATTAATTGAATAAAATAAGAAGGGAATTGGACAACCGAAATTAATTAATAAGTTTTCTTTTCAATAGAATAGAATTGTGAGGCATTGCATTTTACTAGTTGAGTATTCTAGGTGCTTACAAAGGACCCTCCCCGGTTAGCACCTCCTCAAATTCCTCACGCAGATTCCACGAAAGTGAAAGTGGTTCATCGTACTCTTCCATGAAAGTGGTCTATCGTACTCTTCCGTTGGAAGCCGCCCTAGGCACGTGAATGCACGTTTCCTCACACGTGCATGACCGTCTGCTTGAGTCAAACGCGTGATAAATACGTTTCCATGAGAAAAAGAAACAATGTCGACATTTGGTTGTACGTTAGAGCCTTGCTAGGATGACCAAATCAAGATCTCCCCTGGCTCTACGTGATTTTCTTAGGTGATAATCAAATATTTGATCACTTAGGCCTAGGAAAAAAAAGTACTTGCGTGATTTTCATAGGTGATGACCAGATATTGTCACAATTTCAAGATCTCCATTATTGGATAAACTATGTTGCAGGAACAACATCACCTATGTAGCCTAGGGCAATGAATGAAACCAAAAATAGAACTTCTCTCTTTTGTTCGGTCAATAGGCACACCCCCTAAGATGTGAGCTCTTAAAATCATACTGACATATTAATGTAATGTCAATCATAGGTACATAATACATGTAAATTCATAGATAAATGCATTTGAGTCATAAAACTGATGGGCATGTACACATAACATGAACAAACCTATGTAATGAAACCATGATTTTTGAAATTGCAGTGCATATGGAAATGTGGGGTTTACGACAGGTTATAGTTGCGAACGACAATTAAGGCCCATCGATGGCTGCAAGGACAGGTGGTATGGATTCTCCGGGAAATGGAGTGATCAGGGCAAAATCATCCTAATAGTCGTTATGATTTTTGGAAGATTAAAGAAGTTCAACATGGAGGGTGGCCAAGCTTGGATCCTCTTGTGAGAGACACAAAAGACCTTTTCACGCCCTATTACGAGCAAGCAGATGGAACATCACTAGGTTTAGACAAAGGCAAAAGCATCCTCATTGTCTTCATGATTTTGCTCCTCCAATTTTTTTGTTTTTGTTTTTTGTCTTGTCCAATACACAAGGTATTCAAACCGCGAAAATTAATATGCCACAGAGTTGGAGCATCCCTAGTTTAGAGACCACAATGTAGATATCCCATGCCAACATATTGCATTTAAGATTTGACCATAATGGAAAATTTTCAAGATTTTTGCTAATATCTTTTTGATTTATTACACTATGCACTAACAGTGGAATTTCCACCATTGGGCACTATGTATGGAAATTCCCGGTGGTGTTGATATAAGTACACAAAAATGAGATGCTGCTCATATATGTAAAGTCCAATAGCTTGATACATGGTTACCAAAAATAATAGGATGGAAGAAAACAATAGCATGGAATATATCGATGAGAAAGTGTGACTCATTTTTAGTTAGGTGTAACTTTAAGTGAAAATTAATGGTACTTAGAGATTGATCCATTTAAAGTAAACTCGATCTACTTGAAATATTAAGCATAATTTATTGTGACATCTTGATTTTCAGGTTCTGTTTTCAATTGAATAAGTTGGGCTTTCATTGATGTGCCTATAGTTCTTTTTTCTGAGTTGACCACTCATGAGATAACAAGTCTATCAGGTAAAGCTGTTAAGGAATCTAAACTCAATAGGCTCGAGAATTCGACTAAGAATTGACTATTTGACAGTGTTAATCTACAAGGGTCATTACGACACCTTCAAAATCGATCAGATATCGGAGATAGGTCGATTCGACAGAGGTATGTCATTAGAGTGTGGGTGATTCCATTTGATTGTAAAATTTCTATTGAACGGCATTGGACTAATTTTTCTGTTATTTATGTACCTTATGCCTATATTTGAAACCTCAAGATTTTCACGACAACCGAGAGTCGCTAATGAGTCAAAGATGTACAATGTGGCTTGAAAATAATCAACCACGGGTCAAATATGCTAAAAATTCCTAAAAGCTACATGATAGGTTAGGTTACGCTAAAATCGCGTCATATTGAAATTAATCGCAAATGTGAACCCAATTTCAGAAATTGAAAGTTCTATCATGTCATGATTCATTTTAAGAATGCCAACTCGTCCTCCGAAGATTTTTCTGCAAACCGGGCCTTTTGGCAAAAATTCAAAATAAGATTATTTTGGACCGAGAAAATTAGAGGGCCATTTTTAGTCGCATTTATGGGATTCAAGTTGGACAAATTGACAATGAAAATTCATGAGATGGATGATGGCATCTTGGTTGAAATTATGGACACCAAATTGAGCTCAACTGGAGAAGTCTTGAAGTGGAAATTGGATGGAATTGGTCCAAAATTTGTAGCTAGAGGTGGTGTGCAACCTTTGGACCCTTGGGAAGCGCTAAGGAAGCTTAAAGGCATTTTGGCTAAGGAAGACAGCCATGCATGGTAGGGCCAAGAACTTAAAGGCCATATTTTGGCTAAGGAAGACAGCCATGCATGACACGTGACAGGGCCAAGAACTCAAGTGTTCTCCGTTATATATTAAATAAATATTTTAATTTTTATTAATTTGATTCAAGTTCACAAATAAATAAATAAATAAATAAATAAAAACTTATAATAAATTTACACTAATAATATTAATAAATCTATTCATAAAAAAATTTAAAAAATATATTCATAATTAAAACGTGTGCATACTTAAAAATATGTTTTTTATTCTAACAAAAATTATTTCCCCGCCCCCCATCAATCGCCCCCCTTTAGTTTATGCTCTTCCTCTCAACGTCGCGGCCTCACCTCCGCTTCCTCGGCCTCTTACTCGACCTCATCTCTCTACCCACCATCGTCTTCTTCAACAATCTCTCTGACACGCGTGTCGAAGCGTGTCGAGAAAAGTTGACCGCGTGTCGGATTTCTCGACACGCGTTGACCGCGTGTCCATCCACTTCTCCCTTGATCGTGTCCGTGCTTCCTAGCCATTCTCCATTGTTGTTGAAGTTTAAAAGATTAAGAAACCATAGAAGGCCAGCCAACACTCCCCCCTTCATTATCAACCACCTCTTGAGCCGCTAGAACCGCCGCACGCTAGCTGCAAGTCCAAGCCAGCAATGTCCGCCTGTCCGCTCGTCCTCGCCATCTTGTGGACCATCACCATCGTTTGCCTCTGCTCGCAGGTCCTGCGAGTCGCCTGGCTGCTGTTCGCAGTCATCCAAGCAGCTAGAGTCACCACCGTCGCTCGCTTGGCCCTGTTGCACCATCGCCGTCCCTCCTTGCCATTTCCAGTTGCTCAAAATTGGATGGGTGCATGAAAAGGTTATGAGAACCCGTCCCTAAAATGAGTGAAGTGGACATGCCCCTATATGGGATGCTGGTCACAGTAAAGGCTGGACCGATACTCCCTTATGGAATGCCGTCAACATAGTGACGTTGCTGTGCTCGATAGGGTGAGACAATGCCTAGTTACGCATATAGATCGCCGAACGTCAAGTAGGCCGTGCAAGTGTGTGGCCATGATTAACAATTAGAACGCATACTGAGTTAAATTGACACGCCGGATTTTGAGACGAAATTGTGTGGCATGGAATGTGATGTGTCATAACGATTTGGCCTTATAATCAGGACCTTTGTATTTATTGAGATGAAAGTGATGGCGTTCCAATTGTTTGAGTTTGAGTACTACATATGGTTGTGTATATGAACTGTGCTGACATGTAAGGAGGATCTAAGACGAGATAAGTCTCTGTGGTTGTGTGATTGTGTGGTTAGGACGTCCCTAGGTGTATTTTCTTCCTAGTCAGAGTTTAGATGGTGAACTTGCTGAGACATTGTTTCACCCTGTTGTGAGCTCAATCTTTTCAGGTACTTAGATGGCAGTTCCTTCAGAACCTTTTCGGCAGCTGCAGGTTATTACTGAGTAGAGTATAGACATCCCTGTCCTTGGTAGTCATTGGGTCTATGAGTTGATCGTGACTACTGTTTGGGTTGATGAGAGTCTACCTGAAAGGGTACCTTATCTATTCAAGGCGTGGTTCTACCATGGACTCAATGGGTACATAGTGGGTTCCCTTTAGGGTTTTGAGATCCCCGCGATGGTTGTCAATGCCACTTTTGGTGAGGGTGCAGCTGACTGTCCTTATGGCGTTGTGGAGGACCCGATGTCCCCGGAGCCTGTGGAGTCCGAAGGATCGGTGAACGTGTCTGACTAGTAAGTCGTAGGACAGTTCATTTTTGAAAGCCAATCTTTTGTAGACCTTTATGTATAAACTTAGCTTGTTTATAAAGGTGTTTGGTTTGATGCGATTGTCCTGCTTTCCTATCTTATGTTGTTTGTTGTCAAAGGTTTTTAATCCGCTTCCACATGTGTAATCAAAATGAATGGGTCGGCGACACGTCTTGGGATGTCACAATTTCATCGACCACCGAAGGATGTGCCGCGCTTGAGGATCTGGGGCGTGACATCCTTGCCCAGAGTGGTATTAGAGTTGGTTGATAGTTGGAGTGATAAGGTGCGAGGGTTCATGGGATAGTTAGTAGGAATGGCCTTAATTTTATACTGGTGCATTTGAGTGATAGTTGTTTGATAGCTTGTTTATGTGATCGCTTAGCTTCTAATTCTGTGTGACATCCTGATTTTCAGGTTTTATTTTCAATTGAATAAGTTGCACTTTTCATCGACGCGCCTATAGTTCTTTTCTCTGAGTTGACCACTCATGAGATAACAAGTCTATCAGGTAAAGCTGTTAAGGAATCTAAACGCAATAGGCTCGAGAATTCGACCAGGAATCGACTGTTTGACCGTGTTAATCTACAAGGGTCATTACAGCACCTTTCAAAATCGATCAGAGACTAGAGATAGGTCGATTCGATAGAGGTATGTCATTAGAGTGTGGGTGATTCCATCTGATTGTGAAATTTCCGTCGAACGGTACTAGACTAATTTTTCTGTCATTTCTATACCCTATGCATGTATTTGAAACCAAAAAGATTTTCATGACAACCGAGAGTCGCTAATGAGTCAAAGATGTACAATGTGGCTCGAAAATAATCAACCACAGGTTAAATACGCTAAAAATTCCTAAAAACTTCTCGATAGGTTAAGTCACGCTAAAATTGCGTCATATTGAAATTAATCGTGAATTTGAACCTAATTTCAAAAATTGAAAGTTTTGTCATATCTTAATTCATTTTAGGAATGCCGACTCGTCCTCTGAAGATTTTTCTGCAAATCGGGATTTTTGGCAAAAATTCAAAGTAAGGTTATTTTGGACCGGGAAAATTAGAATGCCCTTCTTGGGATTCAAGTTGGACAAATTGATAGTGAAAATTCATGAGATGGATGATGGCATCTTGGTTGAAATTATGGACACCAAATTGAGCTCAATTGGAGAAGTCTTGAAGTGGAAATTGGATGGAATTGGTCCAAAATATGTAGCTAGAGGCGGTGTGCAACATTTGGACCCTTGGGAAGTGCTAAGGAAGCTTGAGGGCTGCATTTTGGCTAAGGAAGACAACCATACATGGTAGGGCCAAGAACTCAAGTGTTCTCCATATTTTGTGGCCCCCTCCAAGTTGCAGTAGCCATCTACTTCTCCCTTGATCTGCCTTTCTCCATTGTTGTTGAAGTTTAAAAGCTTAAGAAACCATAGAAGGCCAGCCAACACTCCCCCCTTCATTGTCAACCACCTCTTGAGCCGCCAGAACCGCCGCACACTAGCTGCAAGTCCGAGCCAGCAATGTCCGCCTGTCCGCTCGTCCTTCGCCATCTCGTGGACCATCGCCATCGTTCGCCTCTGCTCCCAGGTCCTGCGAGTCGCCTGGCCGCCGTTCGCAGTCATCCAAGCAGCTAGAGTCACCACCGTCGCTCGCTTAGCCCTGTTGCACCATCGCCGTCCCTCCTTGCCATTTCCAGTCGCTCAAAATTGGATGGGTGCATGAAAGGTTATGACAATCCGTGCCCAAAATGAGTCAAGTGGACATGCCCCTTATATGGGTTGCCGGTTACAGTAGAGGCTGGACCGATACTCCCTTGTGGAATGCCATCGACATAGTGATGTTTCCGTGCTCGGTGGGGGTGAGATGATGCCTAGTTACGCATATAGATCACCGAACGTCAAGTAGGCCGTGCTAGTGTGTGGCAATGATTAACAATTGGAATACATGCTGAGTTAAATTGACACGTCGGATTATGAGATGAAATTGCGTGGCATTGAATGGGACGTGTCATAACGATTTGACCTTATAATCGGGACTCTTGTGTTTATTGAGATGAAAGTGATGGCGTTCCAATTGTTTGAGTTTGAGTACTGCATATGGTTGCGTATATGAACTGTGTTGACATGCAGGGAGGATCTAAGATGTGGTAAGTCTGTATGGTTGTGTGGTTGTGTGATTGTGTGGTTAGGACGTCCTAGGTGTATTTTCTTCCTAGTCAAAGTTTAGGGGGTAAACTTACTGAGACATTGTTTCACCCCATCGCGGGCTCAATCTTTTCAGGTCCTTAGATGGCAGTTCCTTAGGAACCTTCTGGGCAGCCGCGGGTTATTACTGAGCAGAGTATAGACATCCATGTCCCTGGTAGTCATTGGGTCTATAAGTTGATCATGACTATTGTTTGGGTTGATGAGAGTCTTTATGAGAGGGTACCTCATCGATTCAAGGCGTGGTTCTGCCATGGACTTAATGGGTACAGAGTGGGTTCTCTTGAGGGTTTTGAGATCCCCGTGATGGTTGTCAATGCCAGTTTTGGTGAGGGTGCAGCTGACCCTCCTGATGATGTTGTGGAGGACCCGGTGTCCTCGGAGCCTGTGGAGTCCGAAGGATCAGTGAACGTGTTTGACTAGTAGGTCGTAGGACAGTTCCTTTTTGAAAGCCGATCTTTTGTGGACCTTTGTGTATAAACTTAGCTTGTTTATAAAGGTGTTTGGTCTGATGCGATTGTCTTGCTTTCCTATCTTATGATGTTTGTTGTCAGAGGTTTTTAATTCGCTTCCACATGCGCAATCAAAATGAATGGGTCGGCAACATGTTCTAGGACATTACAATTTCATCGATCACCGAGGGATGTGCACGTGCTTGAGCATCTGGGGCGTGACATCCCCGCCCAAAGTGGTATTAGAGTTGGTTGATAGTTGGAGTGATAAAGTGCGAGGGTTCATGGGATATGTTAGTAGGAATTGCCTTTATTTTATGCTTATACATTTGAGTGATAGTTGTTTGATAGCTTGTTTATGTGATCGCTCAGCTTCTAATTTTGTGTGGAATTGGAAAGTAGGTTTCTATAAGAATCCTGCATAATGAGTGATCATGAGCAGAGGACCCCTAGGAAGAGAACCATTAGACCAGTGACTCAAGGTAGGACGCCGACTAGGGTCGATACTCGAGGTGGCTCAAGCCAGCACTAGTGGAGTAGCATCGCCTCTAGTGAGTGTTGGGGTCCCTAGCAATCCTAGGATAGATGGGATCATACAGGCGCTAAAGGCACTTGGGAATGTGATAGGGCATTAGGCCCATAATTAAGTTGTTGCCGCCATCGCTACAGTCGCCACTACTGCCGCCGCAGATACTACTACTGTTGCTGCACCTGCCGAAGTTCCACCTGGGAACGTGGTTGTTGAGAGAGAGAGAGAGAGAGAGAGAGAGAGAGAGAGGCGTATGCCTAAGCTCGTCGAGTAGTTTCTAAAGTTGAACTCGCCGAGGTTCACTGGCGCAGGAGACCTCGAAGCTGCAACCCTTTGGATCTAGGACTTGGAAAATGCATTTGCACTACTGAGGTGTACATAGGAGGAGAAGGTTGTCCTTGCAATGTATCGGCTACAGGGTAACACAAGTACTTGGTGGAGGGCCACCAAAAGAGTAGTGTTCCTAAAAGGTGTGATTTCGGAGTGGAACGCCTTCGTTGAAGTGTTCAACGGCAAGTACTTTTCTGACAATGCCAGGGAACTGAAGATGGCGGAATTCCAGCGTATTCGCCAAGGTACAATAACAGTAGATCAGTACGAAGCGAAGTTCGTTGAACTATTGCAATACGCCCCCAGACTGATCAAGGATCCAGTAGACCGAGCTAGGAGGTTTAGAGATAGGCTCAAATCAGAATTGAAGAGTCCACTGGTACCATTTAATTAAAAGGACTACAACGACCTGTATGAACGGGCCCAGTTAATAGAGAGAGACCATAATGAACAAGCCGCCGCATCTAGATCAAGGTTCGTGAAGAACTGAATATTACTCTTGCATTTGGTTAAAGTCTATTTAGAAGCAGACTCATCAATTCAACCTTCTAGTAGAGACATTCTTCTGAAAGCCATTACAGACATAGGCAGTTGTATTTCAAATTTTGGCGTATAAGTTTCTTTCTTTCTTGAACAAATATGATTATTTTCGAATTATTACTTGCCTTTTTATATTTTTGAAAATTGTTATATCATTGCTAATTTTTCAGAATTAATATTTCATAAATTATTGATAGTTACTTTTTTAAAAAATTTCAAAACGGAAGTTTTTCTTTTGTGCCTGTTTGGTTGCCTTGGTTCGTATTCTTTAAATAAGTCTTCAGTCTCTTTTTTCCCTGATATCCATAATCCTCACAAATCCTAACCTCTCTCAAACCTTTGCCTCTCTTGATTTGTCCTCACATTCTCTCTGCAAAATCTCTCACTTGATCACTCCGAACATGTCGTCAAAATCCTCCAAGTCCATTTCAATGTCTTCTTAGAGAAAATCCTCTCACATTGCTAGTCATGGGCCTCGGTTTGTGCCTGATGCTCCAATGCACTTTGATCTCACTGGAGATGAATAATCACGAAGCACGAATCGACCATCGGTGGAAGAAGAAGTTACTCAAGATGCGACTCCTCTTTCAGTACAAAAGCCCGAGATACTTCTTAAACATTATGAGTTTCTGAAAAAAAGAGGAATTCATGGATTTTATGAGTTTGTTCTTGAAAGAAGATGGTTATGGGAACGAAAGTTTGTTATTGAAATCCATGGAAAACCTAGGGCTGGTAGAGGCTAGAAGAGTAGAAAAGGAATTTACCAACTTTCTTGATGATCCTCATTTCAATACAGATGGTCAGACTGAGAGTAAAAAGGAAGAAGATGATGAGAAGGTGTTCAAGAATTTTCAAGCCAAAATGGATGTTGCTACAGAAATCGCTGGAACAAAAGGAAAATTGTTTTGGTCAAAAGAACATAAGAAGGTCTACGCATAGATGCTGAACAGAGGGGTCATCAACCCTCAAACGGTAGACTTTGATTTTCTAGATTCCATCAAGGTAAATTTGCGAGAGAAATTTGCCAAGCTTGATATGGAAAGATTCTGTGTAGAATCATCTTATGCTTATCTTGAATTGACTGTTTATTTCTATTCCAACCTATCAATTCTCGATCCCACTTGTATTCAATTCACTATGAGTGAAAACGTTTTTGATGTTGATGTTGATTTGTTGGCTGATATTCTCGGATTAGAGAGAAGTGGATTTTTGCCTATAAATGTCTCCAATGAAGAGGTCACCAAGTTTCTGGTGAAGGACATGATTCCTAGAGGAAACATTACTTACTCCAGGATGTCTGCCTTTAATATTTCAATCCACAAGATTGTCATCAATTACATCAAACCCAAAGCTGCTTCCAAGACTGATGTCTCAAGATTCGAGGCAAAAATGATATGGGCCATTTGCAATGGAGTTGCTTTCTCACTTCTTCATACAATTATACTACATATGTACAAAACCGTCATGAAGGACAAAGGACAATTTCTTTATACAGCTTTGGTGACTAGACTTTTCCAACACTTTTAGATTCAATTGCCCTCCAAGTTTTCCTCTAGAACCATCCTTCCCATGCAGATTGGACTCAAAATAATCTCAAAAATGAGATTAGAGGATCTCTCTGGAGCCTTGAAACTTTTGAAGAAGGAATTTGCTAGCAACACTAAGATAGGATTTGCGGCTAAGAAGAAGCGCAAAGGGAAGTAGAAGAGAAAGATGATAATTATGAGACTATCTCTGATACTGTGGCAAATATTGCCATGAGAGATCCTATTGGAGGCATAGCTTATTCTGACAAAGAAGAGGATGAGAGCAAGAAAGACCCTAAAGAGGAAAGTGTAGGAGAGGAAACTAGAGTGAAAGAGAGTGAGGAGGATGACTCAGATGAAGAAGAGGGCGATACGAATCTGACTAAGGAACAAGAGCATTCTTACCAGGATGGAGAAGATACAAGGGAAATTGGTGCAAAAGATGCTGGAGAGAAAACCAAGGGAATTGGTCAACAAACTAATGGTCTTAAAAAGGGGGTGTAGGAAGGAGAAAGAACTCTTCCTCAAACTGAAGGCATTGAGCCAGGGGGAGTAGGTGAGAAAACTCATCTTCATGACCAGACGGCAGAATCAACTGCAAGTGATGGTATCGGTCAATCTCCTCCAGATGCTGAGGATATTTATGCATCTCACTTTCCTGAAGAATCTCCTAGGGGTCAGGATAAAGAGGCTAATATTTAGGAGGAGCAACAAATCTCACATGTTCAAGTCAATATTCCTTCACCTTTGGATACTCTACCAATACATTTTGTTGAAGCTAGCGCCCAAACCGAACCAAATTCAAATTATCATCGAATAGTGAAACTCCTTTTAGAGATTAAGGCACAGTAATATGGGATGGAGGTTGAAATCCAAAAGTTGCATATTGCTTTCGGTACTACATCAGAATCTCTCATTGGAAAGGTGTAGTCTCTTAATGACAAGGTTCAGAATATGAATCAGCAAGCCACTTAGAATTTGGTGAAGGTTGAGACTGTCTTCCATCAGTGCCTGACTAAGCTTGAGGAGACCGTGCAAACTTTAAAGGATTTCCAACTTGTTCATGTTCCAAGGCAACCTGATCATTTTCGAAACCAACTCTTTTTCTTATTTTCTTCGTGCTTGTTTGTTTTTCTCCTTTTTTCTATTGACAAAAAAGGGGGAGAATTTTGCAAATTTGAAACTTTGACTTATTGGTTGTGTTTGAGTTTTTTATACTAATGCTAGTGTGGTTGGTGTGTTTTTATGAGTGCAAACTATTTGTGTTATGCAGATTTTATTGGCCGTTAAGGGCCGGCGATCTCACTGGAGTGTTGCCAGCCCCTGATGAGGCCGAGCATCGCCAACCTCGGCGAGGCTTGGCCTCGCTGAGCCACCACCAGGTCGGCATCGCCCAGCAGTGGCTCGACGAGACCGAGCCTCGCCAGATCTAGGCGAGCTTGAGCTCACCTAGCCAAGGCGAGGCCAACCTTGTGCCAGCCGATGAGGCTCGGCCTTGCCCAAATATGGCACGGTCGGCCTCACCAAATTTGGGCGAGGTCGGCCTCGCCCAGCCCAGGTGAGGCCGAGTCTCGCGCGGCCATAGCAAGGCTTGGCCTCCCCAACCGATGCAAGGTCAGGCCTCACCAAGCCAAGGTGAATATTGATTACGATTCAACAAATAATTATTTCGCCTAAATAAGTACATATAAATTTGGCCTTAATTTTTTTTTTTTGTTAGTCCTAGATTGCTTCTACTCTAACTCCTACTATTTAATTTTCATCCTGCTTTCTTACAAGGCATTGAAGTCGGAATTTATACTTAAAACTAAATCGTTTATACCCCAACCTCTCTAAAAAGGTAGGGATTCGAAAGCCCCATCTCCCATTCTCATATGGGAAGGATGTCCACTAGAGCAAATCCTAATGATCAATTTGGCCTTGAGTTCAGTTGAATGATAAAATAAGAAACAAGAATCGATTGATTCTACTAAGTATGGTTAGCTGATTGTGACGATGAGGAATGGTCTCGAAAAATGTTAATTGGAGTGTGCGATTCCTTTTACATTGAGAACGTATCGATCTTTCATCCAGAAACACATACGACGTTTTTTCAGCTTTTGTCCTGTTTTAACTACTAGAATTCTTGCTCGCACCAAGTTGTTCGAAAAAATATAAAGAACAAACTGTTAGAAAATGAATTTTTGGAATGCAACTAATTGTGAGTAGCGTGGGGATCACTACGAAAATGGAAAAGTGGAACCAAGCTGTGAATCCCTATTGTTGTGATGTGGGAGCATGCTTATGAGAATAGATCTAGCATGTTACAATTAAGAATGCGCCATATTAAAGTTATAACACCCAATTTTAATTTACTGCTAATACATTTTTTTTTTTCTGATGCGCCAGATGTTTAACGCGAATCTCTATTATTGTGATGTGAGAGCTATGCTCATGAGGATATAATAGAATCTCTATTTCATATTGTACATTGGTATGGTTGTTCGCGTTAGTCTTTATGTTGGAAGGAAAAGAATGAAGTAACTTTTTTAATTAATTTTTTCCATCCACATATTAAGCCAATGAAATTTACTAAAACCCAAGACGGTCATCCACGTGGTTGTTGATTAATTTGTGACATGGTGGCTATTTGGCGAGAAAATATTTAGTGGTTTGCTCTCAGAAAATCAACTGATGTGACAAGCATTCCAATAATAGCTCGACTGGTATGTGATGATGTGAAATTAATCACACGGCATGATCGTCGCCACCACAGCCTTCATCCTCGAGCCCTCCACGTCATCATGGCTATCGCACCCTTTGTCCATGGACGAGATATGGAGCTTGCTGTCAAGGCTCAGGGCCATGAACGATCCACAATCACAGATCCGTGAATAAGGCACCTCGAATCCATGAGCCGTCGCTTGTGGTCGGCCCGAGCTCTGTCTTTTTCTTTTTTTCTCTTATGTCCAAATCTGGCACCGTCCTTCGTCCTTCATCCATGGCTGTCGTCACCTTCGTTGGCGATGCTCTCCAAATCTCCAGATCTGGCCATCCACGGCGGAACGCGTTCAGGCTTCGAGGAAGACGAACAGTGGAAGACAAAGTTGAAGACAAACAAACGCACAAAGGAAGGCAAACCCAAAGACGAACAGAGGAAGACGAAGCTGAAGACCAGATCTGAGCCATGGTGACAACAGCAAGACAAAGTGACCAGATCTGGCCAATGGCCGAAGGTGAATCCCAAGACGAACTGAGGAAGACGACGGAGAGAGTGACTCGGTTTGGATGTGCAGTTGGCCTAGACATGGCGCCCACGCTGATGACGGGGGAGATGTGGAGGTTAAGCTCAAGAGGTGGTGTGGACGGAGGAGGAACGGAGGAGGAAGAGAGAGAAAGTGGTGGAATGAGTAAATTTCTATTTTTTCATGTAATTTCCACATGGACAAATATGAGTCAAGTTGTAATTGGATGGAAGCAGAAAAATGCTCGCCACGTCGGCTAATGACGTGATGAGAGCAAACTACCAAATATTTTCTCTTGTTTGGCACTAGATCAGTGTCAATTGTGCAAAAAATAAAAGGAAAATAAATGTTTGTGACGTAGATTTTTTGTTAGTGAAATACTAATGAAGCTAACGGAAGGGCTAACGCGGAGACTGATGATGAATTTTACTGCTTAGAAGCATGAATTGGGAGTTTTAGTTTAGGACTCAAGTGCCGGATTAACACAAGGTTTTAGGAATCTTGCTGCCATAGAAATACTGGACATATTGGACTGAGACGAAGGCAAATTTTCCCTGGTGGAGTGGAAATCTATCAATCGAACTCAAGAGCCTAAGGACTAAAGTTGGCATTTAGATCCGAGACACTCGGGGATTAGTCCGAACTCCTTGCGCCTGGATCCAAATACTTTCATCGGTGTCTTGCCTACAATGCAAAAACGTCTCAGGTTAGCGTGCCAGATTTTTGAATCTTGGGTCACGGATTGGAGTTCGAGCATTTGGGTGCTGAGTCTAGTCCCGTTGTCCTGGCTTCGAGCGCTGAGGCCCGAAGTTCCATCCCTGGGTTCCTAGCCACAAGCGCTACGGTTCCGTCTCTTGGGTCAGGGCCCATCGTCTGGTGGGTCCAAGGTCTTGAGCCTAACACCAAAGTCGTTAGCAACGCCAAGATCGTGGGTTGGGGCGCTAGACTCCCGAGGCCAGACAACATGGACGGTTATGGCGGTGGGCGAATTCGTATTAGATTTTTGAAAAATGAGTTCTGATATTTAAGAAGCATAAAATTAGTTCGGAATTTGAGTGTAGATTTTGGTTCATTATTAAAATATGAGAAATGCTTACATAATTTTACACAGTACAACGGCCATACCTCAACCATACAATAAGTGTTATGAATAGTAACGAAAATATATAAGACGTGGGAGAACTCATCTCTGATCTTGTGGTTAGTATCATCGTGACGTTGTTATACTGTCGTACTAGCAATAGTCTTAAAATACCTTCCATTCATTCAATCTCAATACAAATGTCCAATTGTACAACATAAGTAAAATGTTGTCAAGAATTATTTTTTTTTGAAACAATTCCAACCTAAAATTTAAGAAATATAACCGTTAAATTCCATTTATGAATATATAAAAAATTTCGACTCACGGTATCAGTCTACTTTTCTTGTTTTTGTTTGAAAGATCAGTCTACTTCACATGGACGTTTATAGAGTAATGGAGACTACCTAAACTGAATAATGGAGATGAAATGTGGTACCATGTGGCAGCCAGCATTGGACGTGCCCTCCTCTCAATTGAATAATGGAGACTACCTAAATGAACGAAATAATGCAAAACCGGAACTCGAAGTCAATTATTAAAAAGTTGATCCTCCTTCTCCATCGACGAGAGGAACACGGATTCTACTCTGTAAGGGTTTTTCGGACATTATACTCTCTACTTGTGATGGCAGTTCCTACAATATTCTAACTAGGAACTATGCATATACATATATATAGTTAGAATATTATAGGAACTATACATTCATATATGTATATATAAATACATATAAATTATATATAGACATATCTACTTGTGATGGCATTTCCTATAATATTCTGACTTATATATACCGATCTATCAATTGAGAAAGATCATTATAAGTCTTTGACTTTGAATAAAAATTGATAATTGATTTACGAGGATACTTTGGACCATTTAAATTTTATGGTGTGTTTAAAGTTATTTGGTAGGTGAAAATAGCACAAGCCCTATTTTGATATTTCGATTTTTTTTTTATTTCTATTGGAGAGGCTCTAATTAATGAAATTTATTGATTTTAAAAATTATATACATATCATACACAACGAGTCAAAATCAATAGATATAAAACATAGAGCACATGGATGATATAAAGAACACACATATGGATTAGATAGTAGAATCTCACTAAATGGCAACAATTATTACATGATCTATTTCTTTTTTTCCTTTTTTGTGGTATTGAATACATGATCTCATTTTATTATTGGGATAAGAATACCAAATAAGCTAAAGATTTGTTGTGAAAGTGTAATCAAGTCTTAAACTGTAAAAAGAACAATCAAGTTTTAAAACTTATCCTGTTAGTGGAACAAAGCACATTTGTGAACTCCGTTTAATTTTGGTGATATGGTACTGATGTGGTACCAAATAGGCGTTGTGTAAGAAAAAATGCAAAAAATAAAAATAAACATGAAAAGTTAATGATGGTGATTGCGTTGGATTCATAGACCCTGATTGCATTGGATTTAAGGATCGATTTAGATACGTTGAAGTTTCTCCCCTAGAAAAACCGTAACTCTTATAGGACGGGAAAATATTGTTTGCTATAGGCTGTTCCTTTTATGACAAAACGTTAACAAGTCTGAGAGAACTAAAGTTAAATAATGTTATTATTATTTGCCAAAAATATATTGTATATATACATAATATATTATATAGTGTCATTATCAAATCTGAGTTAGCAAATTGTCCTAACAAGTGCAGTTGGGACTAATTCAATGCGCAACCTGTCACGATTTGGTTGACTTGGCATATTCAAGGTACTGACCAGTGACGCCAATCGCAAATTGCTCCTTTATTTTATTTATTTATATTGTCCATCATTGAGGTTGTGTTTATGGAGTCACATATATTTATTTATTTTGTCCATCATTGAGGTTGTGTTTATGGAGTCACATTTGTGAAAGTCCTCATATCACGAACAATAATTGCATTTCATATATCCCCAAACTGTTTAAGGAAGGTGCACACCTAAAAGTTCAACGGAATAGAAATCGCTCTTGAATATCCGATTATGATATCTTTTCATTTTTATCAATTTGAGGGCAATAAATCGTTATTTAATGAATTATTGGGATCATACATGGCTGATGAGTTGGAGCCAAGACAATCATGTCTTTATATAATCTTCCAATTGCACACTACGCTAGATCCGTCAGTAGGTTTTACCAGTTGATATAACTTCTTGCAAAAAAAAATTTCTGGTGACCTCACTTGTCTGTCTCATTTATATAACTTTCAGCAGAAACTTTACTTGGCGCGCAGTCCATATGCAGTCTAGACCACCATAAACTCTGGATCATTGAATCGCCAGTGATATAGAGTAATTTTGGCTTAATTAGTCCAAACTTTCAATAGCAGGTCCAAGACACTTATGATAACAGCCAGAGGAGGCGTCGGTGTAAATCCTCACTCCCTGCTCTTTTTTGCCAATCAAATCTCACACTTTATAATTGAAATGTCCTATTGCATATGTATATAACGAGGACGAATGAATGTGCATGTAGGCAATCTCAGTTTGCCCTGTTGCAAATTTAAGTAATAAATAATTCAATTCATCGTTATTTCATTTTCTAACGATTTAAATTCCTAGAAAAAAAAATAGTTTGTCTAACATGTAAGTGTCCATTTCAAATCCTAGCACTCACTGTCAATTTTATATGGCTCGTTTGCTTTCTGCTTGATCATGTCCACATCCTATTACACAATATAAAATGTGTCCTGCTAATTTCAGTTTTTTTTTTTTTTTTTTTTGGATTGAAAGTAGTGCTTTCATTCATTCTTTAAAACGAGAGTTACATGGAAAGGATAAGTTGAAATCAGAGCACAAAATATTCCAAAGGGGTTGGGGGTTCAAGCTTCCATGTTGAGGGAAGGGTTTTAAGGCGGAAAGCTTTTGCAACCCAATCTGCGGCTTGATTTGCTCCTCTCGAACAATGGACTACGCTTACATATGTCAGTTGGGCCAAAACATGTTTACACTCCTGGATTAAATCCTTCACGACCCATGATTCCTCTGCCCGGCCTAGAACAGATTCCACTAACGTGCAACAGTCACTTTTGCAAACTAAACACTCCTTCTGTTCGTGTACTTTTCCCACGTGAGTTTCTTCATTCTATTTCAGCAAAAGCAGTCCATGGAGCAGAGCTAGGGTTTCCGCCTGCAAGGATGAAGAGGCATGGATTTCTTTGACAAAGCCTTCAACAATTACTCCGTTGGAATCTCGAAGAATACCAGCAATCGAGTTGGGCGTTACACCTTCCACCCACGAACAATCGACATTCAGCTTTAGAGCTCGGCCTTTGGCGCTGTCCATCTCGCAAGTGGGTTCGACGTTGCTAACTTTTCTTTTCTCATACTTTGATTCCATCGATTAAAGCTTCGATTTTGTGCTAGGGCAGTCTCGATTATGGCCTATGGTTGTGGCTTCTTGTCATGGAAGACCTAGTTGTTTCTGTTTTTCCAAATTTGCCATAGCACCTCCGCCACTAGCCCTGCATCTGGTGAGTGCAGCTTTGCTTCGAAAAGTTCCGCTAGCCATTTATCCATTCTAGTGGCCGTTTGTATGCTGGTACTAAGGTTTAAGCGTAGATCTGACCATACGCTATTGACTTTTTTTACAAAAGAAGAATAAATGCTCGATTGTCTCAGGATATTTGGAACAGAGGGGACATAGCGGGTCAAGTAAGATGCATTTATCGTATTAAAAAATTAGGAGTTAATTTTACCCCTAAAAAAATAGTTAATCGCATAGCATATAGTTTTAGGTGCATTTGTTTTTTTTATTTGCATTTACATTGGGCCGGTGACGGATGGATTAGAATTGATGGTTCAGAAACTTTCAGTTGATGAGTCGGGCTAAGTCCACAAGAAAAGCAAATCGGTCCAAGCCCGTATCCTCGGAGATATTTTACAGATTTATCTTCATGAGATTTCAATTCAAAAGCAAATATTACGTTTGAGAAAAATAAATATTGCGTTTCGAAAAGAATTCTTCGTGGATATGAATTTGGAAAATTTAAAAAAAAACCCTAATTCGTGCCCTATAAATAAGTAAACATACGTAGGGTTTAAGGGGGCCACAGATATTGACACACACGGCCATTGAGAGAGCAAAGAAGCCGAGAGGGAGAGAGAGACATAGGAAGCCTTCGTAGACGACGAAAGGGGAGGCCGATCCATCATCAGTATTGCATATTTGCATCCCATTATCGTTCTTTTCCTATTTTTTAAGGGTTATGCCTACATCTTCCGCATCATAGAAAACGCCAGCCGATATCACGCGAGGAGTCAAGCGGTGGTCAAGATATTTACAACTGGTGGAGAAGTTCAATGGAGAAAGAGATAAGAGTAGTCCATCATCGTTTTGCTTCTCTGTCGGCGACTTTGAGATTCGCAAGAAGACAAAGGTTCTGATGCCTACATCCTCAAGTCCAGCGTCTTTGCTACACCTCTCCGCCAAGCCACCGTCACAAGCGACCAAGTATCGTTCCTCTGGAGAGAAGATAGGCACGTGGAACAACACCTGGAGGAATATGTTGTTCTCGGTTGAGGCCGAATCAAAGGACACCATGACTATTGACCACCGCTTGCAAGAGAGAAGATAAGGTATTTGTTCTTTTTTTTTTTTTCTCAAAAACACATCCTGCTGCAGTAGGTGTCCTCTACCAAGTTCCATGTTGGTGTTCCTCCAACGAGTAAGCCGTGCACCGTCATCCGAGAACTCAAGTCCTGTGACGACTCGCCTGCGAATCATGAGCTACTCTTTGGGCTCCTCATCACGCGGTCCGCGACTTGCGACGACTGGGACCTCCGACCGATGGTGACCTCCGACCATCGCAGCCTCCGTCCTTAGCTGTGCCGCCCCGAATCTCAACCATAGTCCATCCCGATTGGATTTTAGGAAAATCAATTAGGTAGTTGTTCTTTTCTTATTTACCTTATTTTTTAATGTTATTTTCATTTATTTACTTTGTGTTTTTTTTAGAATTATTCTTGAATGAATGGTTGAGATTCCAACATGAAAGTGCTCCTCAAATTAGGGATTGACAGTCCGTTTTTCGCGCCCGAAATCCGACTCGCAATCTCTTGCAAAAATCGACAATCCGATCTCATGCCCAAGATTCGATTCGCGATTTAATTTTAAAATTGGTCAACCCGATCTCATGCGCGAGATATGGTTCGCCAATTTTTGGATATCAATCTTATCCTTTTTGATTTGCTATCGTGTGGTTTGAGTTGATCTTGTTTTCGTAAAAAGGAAAAAAAAAAAAAAATTTGAATTAGGATTAGGTTCGTTTTAGAATATTCCTAGTCTTAGGGTTATTTTGCATGTTTAGAATTGCGATCTTATTTCGAATTTTTAAATAAAAAAATCCAAAAAATGCGTTCATTTAGGATGTTAGTTTTCTTTAATTTAAATGGCACGTTTAATTATTTGGCGACTTTAAATTTCGAATTTTACAAAGAAACACAAAAAAAATCATCATGCATGTATCATGTAGAATTATGGCATCCTTGGCATGTCATTGCATATTAGGTTGATTGCATGTTTAAATTTTATTTGGATAGATCCTTTTAGATAGATTGCATTTTAGGTTAGAGATTACTTGGTCAAGATAAGATTCTAGTTTAAATTAGGATTTGGCTTAACCTAATTCCTAATACAAATTGAGTAGAATCTTAATCTAGCTATTTAAATGTTGCATTTCTTTAATTTCGAATCTCATGGAAAATACAAAAAAATTATTTAGAATAAATCCATCTCATGCTTAGGATAGGCTACATGCTTATTTATGTCATATTGCTTAGGTCATATAGCTAAGTCATGTTGCCATGTCATATCATTTCATGTTAAATTAGTGGCATGCATTGCATATTGCATGATTTTCATTAATTAAGTGAAAACAAAACAAAAATTGCGTGTTAATTAGAAATCATATTTAGGACTGCTGATGTGAATTCTAAACTAACAACGCAGATGCTTTCGTTGCTATGAGGTAAGTCCTGCATTATTTAATTGCTTTCTTGGGTGTTAAATTGGTGGTTTGTGCACCCGAATGAACACCTCACATGTTAGGAAAATAGATTTAAAATCAATCCAAATTGCTTGCCAAACATTTTTCAAAATAAAAAGAAAGGTGCCGAAAGGGCGTTAGAGAAATCTAACGTAATCAAGTCCCCGTACCCCTAGTCTCTGGTTCGTAGGAGTAAAGTGAATCTCCCGTTACTTTACTAGGGTTTCTAATCGACCCACCAAAAATAGATTAGTGGCGACTCCTAATTAAAAAATTTGCATGTTAACAATTCAAACCTAAGTCGCGAATTGGTATGGGCTTGGGAGAGCCCGAGTTAAGTCTAGGCTTAACAATCCATTAGCCAAACCCTAGGTGGTTCACACCCCGAAAAATTTGGGTCGCGACACTCGTTAATGCTTTAGATTCTCCCACCATAGAGAAGCATATTTTGTCAACTTTAGGACAGTAACCTTACATTTCTTCTCATCCGAGTAGGACTTGAAGTCAAAAATTCGTTGGGTTGTGTGTAGCCAATCCACAAAGTCATCGGGATTGAGATTACCGTCAAACTCAGGGACCTCCACTTTAATGTCTCTTTCATCATCCTTATGCCTCCCTCTTCGTCTTCGTCTTCGAATTTGAGATTCAGAATCACTAGAGTGCAGAATCGTTCGGTTGTCTCCAGTGGACTCGGAATCGCCATCAGAATTTTGACGAGATTCGGAATTATCACGCCGATGCCGTTCATTGGGACGCCTTGCTGGTTGTCCTTGTCTCGCTAGATTCTCTAGAAGATTGAGGACTCACTCCATTTGTTGTTGTGCGCTTGCTCCAGAGTCAAGCCTCTTGGAAGTTGATCATCCATAAGGAATTTGTAATAGAAGAAAGAGATGAATCACTCAAATGAGTTGAACCTTGAGCTCTTATACCAATCTTTTGATGCGTGATGGGGTGAGTGATTCCAGAACGGAAATTTTTAAAAGGGGATTTTTGTGGTTAAGTGTATGGAGTTGTGTATACGAGGAAGAAATGAAAAGGAATAAGAAAAGATAGAATGATCTCCTTCCAAGGTATAAAGGCCATGCCACTAATCAAGAATGAGGATCGAGATCTACGAAGTTCACCACCAAGGCCTAAAGCTTCCACCAGCCAAGGATAAAGGACTTTGGGATAGGAGAAGCTCACTACCAAGGCCTAAAGATTCCACCAGCCAAGGGTAAAGGGCTTCTTGGCTCACCACCAAGGAGTGATCTACGCTCCAAGAATAAAGAGACCGAAAGGAGTTATCCACTCTTCAAAGGAGTTCACTCAAGCAAATGAAACCTCACCATTTTCATTGATCAAATTCGTATCTCCCATACATTGGATAGTTTTCCCCTATTTATAGGAGGATTTTAACCTTAGGAAATATTAAAAACAAACTTTAATGACCTAATAACTTAAACCTTTGACTCTGGAGCTACATAAAAATAAAAACACCTAGGAACTTAAGAAAAGCCTTTATTAACATGGGAACTAAATGCCTTTAATTTTAGCCTTCCGCATTCTTGAACCTTTAGCTTTCTGTATTCTTGAACCATATTCTTGAACCTTTGACTTTCCATATTCTTGAACAACATTCGTGATCCTTTAGCCTTCCCAAAATTCGTGCTCCTCCCTTGACTAGAATATAATCCTCTGAAACTTCATCAATTGGTCATCCAAGACTTCTAAAATGGCCTCCCATTGATAGTTATTGATATCCCACAAAGTACTGATAAGTAATTAACATCATTCATTCAAAATGATCCATCGAAGAACATAATGCCCAATTTCTTTATTGGCTTGAATAAGCATCGATGGTTATGAGTTAGTCGATGGAGCTATGTTGGATGCTCCCGCATCACTTCTGGAGTCTCGAGTCTGTTTGTGATATCCATTAGTCGCTTCTTGAGTCCTTTTATTTGATATGATGCATTAGAGAACTTCTTTTTACTCCATACCACTAAATCCTCCGTTACTTGGTGAATTTTCTGTGAAAAACTTATATAGTCTTGATAATCCTCGGCCCAACTATCCAGAATTACATCCCTGCATTCTTTTTCTTCTAGCCATAATACTTCAAATCTGAAAGCTCTTTTCCTTTGACTATGAACAGGATATAATGAGAGTAGAAGGGGGCTATGATCCGACCCTACCGCTGGTAAAGCTAGCACTTCAGCATTTGGAAAGGTAACTTGCCATTTCATTGTACATACGGCTCTATTTAAATGCTTTTTCACCAATTCTTCTCCTCTTCTATTATTGGTCCACGTGTACATGCAACATTTACTATCAATATCCATTAAAGAGCATTCATTAAGCATATCCCGAAAGGCTACAATGCGGTGGTAGTTTGCCTCCCTTTTGCCTTCCTTCTCCCAATTATACATAATGTCATTAAAGTCCCCCATACATTAGCCATGGTAGTCGATTAAATGTATGAAAACATTGAAGTTGTTTCCATAACTGGAGTCTCTCCTAGAAATTTGTTGAAGCATGAAGGAAAGTAATCCTCATAAGTTGGTGGGATCTTCATATTCCATATCTATAAAATGATTTGAGCTGCATTTCACTTTTACTTGAAACTCTTCACTCCACATGAGTGCCAATCCCCTCGCAATTCCTATTGGCTGCACCAAGAAAGACTTTTGGTAATTAAGGCAGTGCATAGTAACGTTTCTGTTTCTCCCAATTTCTGTTCATTTGTTCCCCGAAACAAAAAAAGAAAAGAAATCTGTTTGGTAAAAATTTTGTTCTCGGGAACAATTTCTCTAATTTTTTGTTCCTGGAAACAATTTCTAAAAATAAGCCAATTTTTTTTTTCTTTTGTTTCTCTCTTTTGCCGCGGCCACCTCCAATCGCCCGAAGCCACTGCCAACCACTGCCACCAACCGCCACCGTCACCGCCGCCGCCACCGCCGCCACCATCGCCGCCACCGCCGCCGCCAGCCACCATCGCCGTCACCTGCCGTCATCGCCGCTGCTGCCCCCACCACCGCCCGCCACCGCTGCCCAACACCGCTCGCTGCCCGTCGCCACCCGCCATTGACCGTCACCGGCAACCGCCGCCACAAAGCCCATAAGCCACCACCTCTCACAGCCGGCGGTCGATGGGCTCTGCGGCGGCAATCGCCGATGACGATCAACGGCAGGCGGTCGTGCGGCAATGACAGCAAGTGGCAACGGGTGGTGACAGGCGACGGCTGATAGCGGCCGACGATCAGCGATCCGTGAGCAAGAATAAAAAAATGAATAAATACAAAAAAGAAATTATTGCATTACCAAATGCATTTCTATTCTTTTTCTATTCCAAGAGTAGAAATTTTGTATAGTTACAAAACAAGTTCTTTTACTTATAAATTGTTTCCCGGTACATAAATAGAAAAGAACTATTTTTGAAAAAAAAAACTCTTCCCCAGAACAGAAGCATTATCATGCGTAGCCTAAGTCTCCTTCTTACCCTTCCCACCATCATCTCCTTGTTTTTGGTTTCCATCAAGAAAACCATATTAGGCCTTTCAAGAGCCACTAAGGCTCGAAGCTCCTAGAACGTTAGGGGGTTGCCCAGCCCCTGACAATTCCAGCTCAAAATCCTCATGATGTCACCGGTGGCTTATTAGGGCTAGCCACCAGAGCTCATTCATTCCCTTCTTTCACTAGCTGGATAGATGTCTCTAATAACTCAATCTCATCAATCATTAACAGACTCGACCCCTCAACCTTCTTCTATTTTTTTGCTCTTAGAAGCTTTGATCCTTTCTTGTTAGTTCATCCTGTTTCAATCAGCCCTTCATCAGTAGAATCTAGCAAGTACAGTGGTTGTTTCCCATTCCCTGTTTTAACTGCTGGATCCCTCATTTCTTCTTCTTTGTGCTCATTTGATGATAGATTTTCTGCCCTTTTTTTGCTTCAAGTAGGCCCAGCAGTGGTCTCAGGTCCTTTCCAACCCACGATCTCAGGATTGGATGACTGGATGGGAGTTTCAGGTACATATTCCTTTTCCTCATGAGTAGAGATTATTTTGCCATAAAAAGCTTCCCAGTGAGGGCTTCTTTCCCGTACCTTCGCTTTGAGCCAAGGCCCATATTTCCCTGCTATGTTTTCTACCCATTCTATTTTTTCATAAGGTATTTCTTCACAAAAAGAGGCGTAGTGCCCTAGCCTAACTTTCTCTCTACAATGGTAGAGGCATCTCTCCCATGGATGGAGATTTTCCCTATCCCCAAAAGGTGATAGCCATACCAAACCCTAAATCTTAAGTTTCCCAGTCTTCATCTCTCCCAAAATGGAGAACCCATCTCGTCAAATCCCTGAAAAATGAAACATCCATCACCCACAATCCCGAAACATTTTCTTCTCCAAACCCTAAAACATGAAAACCCCTCAAATGGATTGCTATTGGTGCTCCCGCTTCATCTTCTTCTCCTAAAATCTCGATCGCTAGTTTAAATGGAGGCACGCACTCTTTCATTCCTCAAAGTGGCCAAGATCCCCTTCATCTTCGTGCTGGAGCTTCCTTCAATCAGACCTCAGGAACACATCCAAAGTAGGTTCGACTTTCCCAAAATCTGATTCTGTATCAGCAAGTTTTTAAAATGGAGAGTAAGGAGGAAAACCAGATTCATATAACTGCTCTATGCAAGAGTTTAGGGCACTTATGGTTAGAAGTTGATGTGGTTGCTATTAGGGAGGAAGCCCCAACAAATAAACTTATTGAATGCAAACACACTCTCTTTGGTAAGCTACTATCGAAGCCAAATGTAAATTTCCATGCATTTTGCAACACGATGAAGAAGGCGTTGAAATTAGAATCAGTGGAAGTTTTCCAAAAAGAACCTGGGTTCTTCTCTTTTGTCTTTAAATCTGAAGTAGACAAAGAATGGGTACTAAAATCTGGCCCTTGGTCTTTTGCAAGTAATTTGCTGGTTCTAAAGCAATGTGTACCTAACATTCCTGAGCACTGTTACGACTTCTTGCGTTATGATTTTTGGATCCATATTATCAGCTTGCCTCTTGGATGGATTTTGGAAGAAGTATATGCTGATGTTGCTGGAAAAGTGGGAAAAGTGAAGGAAATTCAGTTAGAAAATAGAGGAAATGTGCTAAATAAAATAGGGAAAGCAAGTTCCTCTAAAAACAAGGGCCCTAGTGAAGATTGGAGAAAAAAAGCTATGGGTGGAGCTTAAATACGAACACCTCCCTCATTTTTGCTAATTTCAGTTTGAATGGGACATATCTATCAAGCAACAACTCAAACTTAGGTGACGTGGAATAAGAGGAGACATATTTGATTTCCAACATCTCCATCCTAGCTAGCTCTAGTACCACTTTAAACAACCGTATTGGTCCCTGACCAGTCCTCTCTAGTCATGACTCGCTAATGTTGCACAACTTTAAAATCCATCGCGATAGTTTGCAATTGCACACAACTTAACTAATTGTATAACAACTAATAGAAGTAATCAGAGACAAATATGACATCCAACATCCAGCCCAAGCTTCAATACAACTAAAAGCAGCCTTATTTGGGTTTTTTTCCAGCACGCTATTGTCCACTTTAGTTGCAGCTCATCCAATGCTTACACATCCATATAAACCATATTTTGCTAGTTTGAGGCTATGCTAGACTAATCGATTAGACCAATAGCCCAAACTTAGAACAAGTGGGATCAGAGACATATTTGACTTCCAACGATGCAGATTTTGTGACCAACTAGGAGCTCATCCACTAGAAGAACCGGAGATTTTATCTATTTCGGGCAGTTGCGGTAAGACACATTGTTAAGTTCCCTATACATATTAATACTTATGGCTGTAATTAACTCAAGAAAATATATGTAGTTTGAACTGTTATTTGAGTTCTAACATCACTAAAGTTTTCAGATGACAAAATGAACCCTACCTAAAATGCTGCAAGTTAAAGTACACAAACAAACACACTAATTAAGGATCTATTCGATAACACATCAAATAGTTTATGATTCTATCATTTTATTCCCTGAAACAAAAAAAGAACAAAAATCCATGTAGTAACTTTTTTTATTCTCGGAACAAATTTGTTTTTTTATGGTAAAAATCTCGAAACAAATTTGTTCATAATCAAGAAGTAGAAAAAAAGTTGCTTCTTTGTTCCCGGAAACAACTTCAAAATCAAGTCAAATCGTATTCTTTCTCTTTTCTCTTTTCTTTTCTACTTTTCCTTTTCTTTTTTTTTCTTCTTCTTCTAGCAGGTCGCAAAAGTATAATAAAAATTACTAAAAAATTAAAAGAATTTTTTTAAAATATAATAAAATTATAACATAAAATTATATTAGAAATATAATAAAATTACATAATAAAATTTTATTAAAAATATGATAAAATAAATTATATAATAAGTTTATTAAAAAATAAAAGAGAAAAATATAATAAAAATATTTAAAAATTAAAAGAAATTCAGAGTCGCAAAAAAATTTAAGGGTTGTACCAAGCATATTTTTATTTCGGAAATAAAAATTTTGAACGATTTACCAAATGCTTTCAAATACTCAAAAACTCGTTCATGAATTAATAAAAAAAATCATTTATGAGCAGAACTTCTTCCCAAGAATAAAATAATTACCAAATTTGAACAGAAACTAAAATTACTATAAAAAAAATGAGACTTTTGTGTTAGAATAATGAAATATTAAATCATGCTCATAAAATAGTTGGTAGTAGTTCCAGAAAATCTCATATGATATTAAAGTAGGAGATCTTGAATTGTGTATTTCCAGGCTTAGGCCAAATGGAGTGTTAGAATAGTTAAATATTAAACAACGCTTTCATCTAACATTTTAACTTGTAAGAATAATTAGTAGTGGTTCCACATACCTCGCCTAGTCTATAATATACAATTCTTGTGACAAAAATTTGGTGACAAAATGATATTCTTCACCATTGTGAGTTGCCCATACTTTTTGTGGCAATATCACATTTCGATAGATACACTTTTTGTGACAAAATGGACTTTGTCTCAAAAGATTTATAATGTCTCATTTTTTTTCTTGCAATGACTTTTCCTTTCGTCTGATTATACTTTATAACTTTCATTTGATATTGCTATTCTCGTGCGGTTTATGTAAGTGCAAGATTTGTGACCTAAAGTTTTGTGTGATTATAGTTTGTAACACTGATTTTCATGTTATCTGAGCTAAAATCTTCCAATTATGTTCGAGGATATTGTTGGGCTCATTTGGAACGACTTGTTTTATTAAAAAAAAAAAAAGTTACATATATATACACGCGATCTGAATAATACAAGATAACGAACGCGTGTAAATTTGCCTCGTGCACATAAGATTCCATTTTATAGGCGTCAGAGTGCCACAGATTTTTTCATTTAACAATGAGTAAATTGTTCGCCCCATAGTACGGAGACCACAAACCGAGAGGATCCAAGCAAAATAATGTTTGCGACCGAGAGTGAAGCATACGACGAACGCAAAGCAATAGAAAAGCATTATAAAGCAACAATTTTGCCAATGACAGATTAGAAATCCTCTTTCGAAGTTTGGTTGATCCACGACCTGTCTACACGTTGGAGATGCCATAAGAAAAGACACTCGGTTCTTTCAGTTTCATTTAAGAGATAACTCTTTAAAGCAAGTATTGATGCCAAACTGGGGATGGAAGATTAAGGAAAAGAAATGAGCAGGAATCTTAATCTCTTTAACCAAAAAAATAAAATAAAATTAAAAAGATGATTTCAATCACAAATATAAAAATAAAGTACTAAGTCTCTACAACTTTAAATCACGATTACTTCAACTTATGGGGCGGGGAAGTGGTGTGATTGTGGTGTCAACAGTATCTTATAATTTGGTCTCTCTCACGACGTGTGCTCTTTCTTCTTCTTTTTAGGTAGTATCAATCTAATACTATAACCCTGGAGCTTGACCGTGATTACCCAACTATATAATGGGAACTAGCATAACAACTTACCGTTATGACCTCCACATTTACATTCGAGTTCTCTACGGCAGGAACCAAACCCACAACCATTGACAACGTAAGCCAGAAGTATGGGGACGTCACTGCCACAAGGTCAATCCCGGGTTAAGTAAAAACTTAAGCTGAAGGGAGGGAAGTGATTTACATTCAACTTTAAGGGGTGTGTTTGTTTTGCAAAAAATATATTGTTGGATAAACATTTTCTCATTTTCCACCATTTGAAACATTTTGGAAGTGAATCAATAGAAAATATTGTCATAGTGAAGGGATAACATATGCATAAATATAGCAAAATGACTTTCTCTATACATCATTTTTCAAAAAATGACTAGTCTCAAGTGCTCAGATGTGGACTCTAACGCCCATAGCCAAGATCCCAGTAGTCAAACCCACACTATGGAGAAAAGGGCTAAGGCAATGAAAGGAAAATTTCACTTTGGGAAGAGGTGACCAACTCAGTCATAAACCTTCTAGTTGTGCCAATTTAGTAATAAATTTTTTAACAACTTGTCAATTTAATCCTAAAATTGTCAATTGTGTTAATTTATTTATAAACATTTTGATAATTTGCTAATTTAATCCTAAATCATTTGACAACTTGTTAATTTTGTCTTTCTAGCTAATTTTACTGAAAATCGCTGACATAGATACTGATCGATTGCCAACCATCCTATATGACATGACCAGCGTAGATGTGGACAAATTTGGCCTTTTTCTTTCCTTTTCTTTCCCTTTGATATGTGACCAATACTTGGTCATAGCCAACAACTGACCACGAATGAGTGCCAAGCCCTTGCTCAATCCGATAAGGGCAATCTTTGCATAGGTTGCAAGGTTCGACCCTCACCAAATTTGACAAGGATGGCCCTTACCTATGGCTACTCATTAGCCATGGTAGATTACTAGCCATAGGCCAAAAAGAAAGAAAAGGAAAAAAGAAGAAGAAACAAATGCAAAAAATTATCACATTGGCAATTGGTCACGCCATATAGGATGGCCAACAACCAACCAACATCACGTCAGCAATTTTTAGTTAAAATTATTTAGAGGATCTAAATTGTCGAACAATAAAAATTTTAAGACTAAATTAGTAAATCATCAAAATGTTTAAGACTAAATTAGCACAATTGAATAACTTATGATTAAATTAACAAGTTGTTAAAAGTTTTAGGGCTAAACTAATATAATTGAAAGGTTTAAGACTAAGTTGGCCATTGTAAAATAAATTGAAGATTTTTTGGACAATTATCCTTGACATTTGCTCTGTTACATTTGTTTAGGGTGTTTTTTTATTTTTCAAAACTTCCTTAAAAGGGAGAACATACTTTTTTCTTTTTTTTTGCCACAAAATGCGCAAAGGGAAGAAAATTTTATTGCGTTTGTGGAGTTTATGGTGACAAAAATCCGTTGCATTAATTCAATTTTTAGACTAAAAGGAAACATAATTTTTCGAGCTTGTCTACGAATAATTTTATTTTCGTCGCCTTAGCCATGGTTCGCTGCCTTTCAATTGTTCGCTTGTTGTTTTCTCTAAGAACTATATATCGTTAAACAAAAATTGAATTTAAGGGAATCATAATATAATTATTTTTTTACTAAAAAAGCCAGCGTAGGTCGAGGAGGGAAATATGCGAGGGAGAGTTATCGAGGGAAGCAAACACGAACCGAAAAAAAAAAAAAAAACCGAAAACTGACAAGGGCGGTTGAGTGTGGCGGCAATCGTGTCGGTCTTTGACCGGACTTACGTCCAGGTGTCAAACTGTCATTGGGCACACTGAATTATGCCTCGCACTGCCCTGATTTGAGGTTTGAACCGACTTTCCACATGAAGAACCCACTCATAACTTTCTCCTTTTGACGTGGATTCTTGCATCGCCAAAATAGAAAATATAAGAGGTGTACAAGTAGACATCTGTACCCCGTGGACCTCTTCTCCCTCGTAGGTGCAGCGTGCTTTGACAATTTTATCCGAGTGGTCCGGGACCACTGACGTGGTCCCGACCACCCAATATTTTCTCCACTTGGCGACTCTTTTTTTTTTTTTAATGGACGTTCAAATATTCGGATATTTAGAAACTCATGAAACATTTAACAATTCTTATAAAATAGTTAAATTTGGATGTTTAATCTATGCATAATGTCATTATTTATAACTTTTTAAATGAATTTGTTAGAATCTGAATAAATAACTTTTTATTCTTAAGTTGGAAATTTCTTGACTTCCCGATTATGTAACCCCACACTTACCCTTTTCTTTATATACACCTCTACCACAACCCCAAATCCTTGCAACAAGAGGCAGAACAATTTCGTTCTTGTACGATAATAGGTAAAAATGACGAGCCTTTCTTGTTTAGGCAAAGAAGTTGTGTTTCTTTGTAGTGCTTCCTGGCTCAAACTAGCCTGCATCTGCAGGTCCTTTTGCTTCCTCTTTTCTTGCTATCTCCGCTTCCTGCTCCTCCGAGTCAACTCCTTCTGCATCAAAGTTTTTTATTTCGTCTTCCTCTCGTTCCTCGGCTTCTGGGTCCTCAAGGCCTTGAGGCCACGGACAAATTCCTATAGGCCTAGGGACTTGGATCTGTTCTTCACCTCCGTCTCTGCGACAACTGTCTCGAGCATGTCCACAGTGGAGATGGAGGTCTTCTCCAACTCCCAGCTTGTCGTGATGACCGTACTGATGTTCATCGGGGGTGAGGTCTTCGTCTCCCTAGTTGGGCTTCATCTTAGGAAATCAAAGCTCCGGTGGCACATCAAAACCGAAGAACGGGTCACCCACGTCAATAGCGATCTCTGCCCTTCCAACCCTACAAACGACAATGTTGAACACGTAGAGATAGGTGTAGTAGAGAAATTAGATTGCCTGAACTCACAAGTAGAGCCTCAAGGCGAGTCCTTAGATCTTGACTATTTGCAATATTGTTCGGTTAGGTTTTTGTGTTTTGTTGTGTTAGTTTATCTTCTGGGAGTCCAAGTTCTCGGCGTTGCCACGGTTTCACTCTATATGGCACTTATTTCTAGCGCCAGAGATGTTCTAAAGAAGAAGGGGCTCAAAATGGTGACCTTTTCCGTCTTCACCATTGTGTCAACCTTCGCTAGTTGTGGGTTTGTCCCGACGAACGAAAACATGATTGTCTTCAGCAAAAACTCCGGCCTCCTGCTACTTCTCATCCCTCAGGTTCTTCTCGGGAACACGCTGTTCCCATCGACCTTACGATTCATGCTTTGGCTCATGGGGAGATTCACCAAGAAAGCGGAAATCAAATACTTGTTGAGTAGGACAAGTGAAGTTGGTTACAAGCACTTGCTTCCGAGCCTCCATTCATCACTATTGGTGGTCACGGTGTTGGGGTTCGTTGGTGTCCAGTTTATAATGTTTTGCTTGATGCAGTGGCATTCGGAATCGTTGAATGGATTGAGCTCGTACGAAAAGATCGTGGGCGTGATCTTTCTGTGCGTGAACACCAGACATACGGGCGAGACGATCGTCGATCTGTCCACAGTTGCTCCTGCCATCTTGGTGGTATTCGTCGTCATGATGTTAGTCTCTCTCTCTCTCAATTGTTAATTAATATTCTGCAATCATAGGACTTACTTAGCCATTGACGAATAGAAAATTTGGCTGACAATTTGGTAAAAGAATAATAGTGGAATGTATATAATTTTAGTATATTAAGTTAGGGTCTATTAGAAAATAATTTAACGAATTACCGGTGGATATTTATCCGTATTGATAATAATAGTGGTCACTATAGCAATACTACTTTTCGGAAAAAGAAAAGGTATGTAGACACTAATTTTATAAATTAATATTATCATGTAGAAAATGCTTGCTTTTGCGTTGAAGTTTTATTTTCTTGATAAGAAATCAGTTTTTAAAATATTACAAAAATTTCCACTTTCCCTCTTAAATTGTTGATGTTAGTACTTTTATAAAATTATCATAATTGACGGAAAATGGAATTCATGTCTTAAATTATCATCAGTTGAATAATCAACTTTACGCCATCTTTTACTTTTCTATATCTCATACCTGAATAATGCAATAATTATATTGTATTTCTTAAGTTCAAAAATCAAAGTCATGTTTCATGATATTGTCGAATATGTTAAGCGTCTTAGATAAGATGTATCACTAATGTAAATATATATATTTTTGTAAAATAATTTACTAGATGGGAAAAAATACCAAAAAACTCATAAATATTTTCATATTTGTACCAATTCAATCCATCAAACCAATTTCGGTTGGAAATTATTAGCGTAGACATTTTTAAATAATTTTTTGATAATTTTTTTCTTTTTTCTTGTTTTCTTTCCTTTTTTTTTTTTTTTTTTTTTGCGGACTATGGCTAGTACTAGCCATGGCTAGCAAGTGGCTACAAGCGAGGGCGACCTAGGGCTTAACCCTCACTACTTAGGTGAGGGCAGCCCTTGCCGAATTATGCAAGGACCACCCTTGCTAGAAGTTATGATAGTGTCCCTCACCTAGGCTGCACGAGTCTCACATAGGGTGTGGGGTTGTGCCCTCGCCAAATTCAGTGAGGGCTGAGATGCCCTCACCGGCCAAGGCCAGTACTAGCTAGAGTCCAAAGAAAAAAAAAAGGGAAAAAAAAAAAGAAAAACTTAAAAAGAACGGAAAAGAAATCGAAAAAATGTCTATGTCAGTAATTTCCGACCTAATTGGCTAGATGGATTGAATTAGTATCAATATAAAAAGATTTATGGCTAAATTGGTCCGATGAATAGGTGAAATAATACTAATGCAATAGATTTAGGACTTTTATGGTACTTTTCCTATTACTATATGGAAACTCTCATTTAATAATGAATTGAATTCATTTACCAAGATAAAATAATATATACGTGTCCGTGTATAAACTCTACTTTCGTTTGACTCTTTTATACACTACTGGTGTATCATTTAGAAGTCGTACGTAAAAGTAGTTTCTCACATTAGATATCGGCCGGTAGACTGCCCTAACTCCCCGTGTCTTCTGACGTCACATGGGTGTGTAGCCATGTGAAGCATCTCGTTGGCTTAAAAACAAGGAAATGTGGGTACATGAACGACCCCGTATGACTTTGACCCGAAATGCAACCTCATTCAATGAACGATCGGAATAACTCTGTCCGAACCACTTATTTTGTTTACGAAGGATCAAAATCCTTTCAAGTGGCTTGATTCCACTTGGCACCGCACCATGGCTTCGGTGTATTTGAAAATAACCGGATCACGATCTCACAGAGGTCTTCCCTCCTTTGTGAGGATTCCCGTCTTGACCTTAACATAGATTTGATTTGTTCGTAAATTAATAAAATAATTGCATTATTGAAGTAATTGCATTATTGAAGGATGAATAATTTAGGACATTATTTCTGTGTGCATTATTGAAGCATTTTCTAAGGTTTTTATGCTCATTCCGTGACAGATCGAGTCATTTATGTCACCTAGTCAATATTTATATTCAAATTAAAATTCGGTGAGGTCAAAGGTTGGCTAGATGCGATGCGACAGAAAAGTGCAAATTTATCACATACTACAGGTGGAAAAACTCTCTTGAGGTTGAGTATCCGAAAAAGCAAGAATCTCCAAGTCATGAGTTTTCTCGCCAAATTAGTGTTTCCCATAGATTTGTATGTTAGCTCGTCTGTCTGAATCTCCTATGAGCTGTGCTCTCTGTTTTCATCGCAGAAGTCCTTTGTAGACAACATACTAAAATTTTTAATATGAATTCTCTTAGACTGAGACTCCCCAATAAATAAAAATACCCAAGTCAACTGTGCAATGCACTCTAATAAATTGGCGTATTTTATGACCCATGAATTTCCACAAACTACGAACAAATGACTTCACTGAAATAATTAAGATTAATGTAATAGAAAGACCTTCTTATTCATTAAATGGGTCAACTGACGCGTGTTTCTAGGACATTTTTCAAATTTTATAGTGATTTAACTTTCGAAACATCAATTAAACCTGGCAACAATTAGTATTTGACCGGTGATTTATAAATCCTTAACACAACTTGACTAGAACTCTGTGACCGGTTATTTAGAGATCTTCCATTCAATTGCGGTCGAAGGACAGCAATTTGAGGCCAACTGAATATCAATTACCCGTGTCCTGAGATAGAAATAAGAGAAATTATGTAGTTTCATTCAATTGATTTCCATATCTAAATAGTGCACTATTCATGAGCATTTACAGAAAGAAGCATAAATAACTCATGTCTACATTGTCCATATTCTTTATCAAACCTGCCACAAGGCCTGATAATAATCAGAATCCACCAATTTCCAACTAACAAGTTTAATTCTCTAACATGCCGGACGTGCACAAGTAACAACGATTATGTGATCTCCGTCCACTAAATATACTTTCATGTGTATGATCTTTAGGTACCTTCCGCCGTACACATCGTTTCTACCGGTGAAAGTTGGGGAGAGGCTCCCGGAAAACGGCGATCGAAGAAAGCCAAAGAGGAGTTATAAACTACTGTTGGAGAATCTCAAATTGTCACAGCTCTCCTACCTGGCCATTTTTATCGTCATGATTTGCGTAACAGAGAGGAAAAAGATGAAGGAAGATCCCCTCAATTTCAACGTGTTGAACATTGTGGTTGAAGTGATAAGGTAAGCATCTTCGTTGAGTATATTTTACAAGGCACCATCCCTCCTTACCACCTTCTCAAATTCCTCGCACAAACTCTAAGAAAGTCGTCCATCGTGTGCCAATTCCGTGTCCACCGCCACCAAGACGTGGCACTCTTCCGTTCTTAGCCACTATAGGCACGCGAATGCAAGTTACTTCATGCGCACGTTAGAGCCTTGCTAGGGTGACCAATGATGATCTCCCAGCTCTACGGGATTTTCATAGTTGATGACCCAATATTGTCAACATTTTCTAGATCTAAATTATTAGATAACTATGTCGCAGGAATAACATCACCTATGTAACCCTAGGGCGGTGAATGAAAAAAAAAATTATCTTCCTTTTATTTGGTCAATAGGCACGCCCCCTACCACGAGAACTCTTAAATCATACCAACATACTAGTGTAGTGTCATTTTCGTGTACAAAGTACGACTAACTTCATAGGTACAAAATCATTTGAGTCACAAAAGTGATGGGCATGTACACATAACATGAACAAACTCATGTAACGACTTTTGAAATTGCAGCGCATACGGAAATGTAGGGTTCACGATGGGTTACAGTTGCCAACGACAACTAAAGCCCGTTGAAGGCTGCGAGGACAAGTGGTATGGATTCTCTGGGAAATGGAGCGATCAAGGCAAAATAATCCTCATCATCGTCATGATTTTTGGAAGATTAAAAAAGTTCAACATGAAGGGTGGTCAAGCCTGGGTACTCTTCTGAGAAAGACAGAAGAACTCTTCTCGCCCTAAGAGCAGGCAAACAGAACATCACTAGGTTTAAATACCAGGGCAAAATCATCCTCCAACTGGTCAAGTCTTATGACTTTGCTTCCCCAACTTTTTTTTTTTTTTTTTTGTTGCCTTCCAATACACAAGGTGTTCTAACCGTAAATATTAACATGCCTGAGTTGGAGCATCACTATATTTAGAGACCATATTGTAGATATTCCATGCAAAAATATTGCACGTGAGACTTGACCATAATGGAAAATTCTCGAGCTTTATTTGCCATCTTTTCGAGCTATTACGCTGTCTAAATTCCACGGGGGCACTTTATACGGAATCAAAAATATGAGACAAAACCCTTATTGCCCATATTTGCAAAATCCAACAGCTTGATATATGGTTTCCAAAATTATTAGGATGAAAGAAAACTCACAGAATATACCCGAGCGAGCATTAGTGTAACTTAGGTGTAATTTTGTGTAACTTCCTGCTACATTAAGATTGATCCGTTTACAATAAAATCGATACGTTTACAATGATAAATAATATTAAACATAATGTAGTCCTATTTCTGATACATTTAAAAATAAACTCGAAATGAAATTAAAAATAGTGAAAAAAAATAGCACATTTAAAAGAAAGGACTACAGTTTCATATATTATATGTTCTGCTCTTAAGTTATATTTAGTTTTATTATGTACTCTATATTATACATGTAAATCTACTTAGATAGGAAAAAAGTAAGATGCGTCATTTTAATAGATAAATTGAACTACAACTTTTAGAACATTTTACTTTTAGATGAGCATTAATCAATGAGAAGTTCAACTTTTATCTAATTTTATAGAATCAGTTAAGTTTTTTTTTTTTTTGGATAAATAATCAATCCATAAATAACCAATCCATACATATATTGACAATAGATGTTTTGTCTTAATTTTTTGATGACTATATCAATATTACTAAAGATTCCATATATTGGCCTGTTTGATGATGCTCATATTCTTTTGTTTTTATGTTCTTTTGCTTTTCGGAATAGAAAAAGAACAAAATTTCGTTTGATAACGTCAATTAAATTTTCTATCTTTGGGAATAAAAAAGTGGCTGAGGAATAAATTTTGAACAAAAATAAAAAGAAAAAGAAAAAAGTAACTTTTTATTCCTAGGAATAATTTCTAGAAATAGTTATTTTTTCTTTTCTTCCTCCTTGGCCCCTACCGCCCCCCGTAGTTGCACCCTACTGTCTAGTTGCTGCAGGCCGCCAGCAGTAAGGAAGAATAAGAAAAAAATATTTTTAAAAATATTAAAAATTAAAAGAAATTCTATATTACAAAAAAAAAAATTTGTGGATCGTACCAAACAAAATCCTTTTGTTTTTCCATTCCGAAAATAAAATATTTTTGGTCAGTTACCGAACCGATAAATCGTCCTTCTTTTTAATATTACAATTTACACATTCTCACTCATTTTCCACTAAATCTCTTCTTGATCTTTCCAAAAAGAAAACCCGAATCGAACCCAACCGTCGTTACCCCTAACTAACCACAATAGTGAAAGGACATTAAGTGTATGCTATTATAGAATGGCTAACTAGTACTAGTTTAAGATTAAAAGCATTAAAGTTGGTACTAAATTGGGCTAAAAGCCTTGACATTCTTAGCAGCAAATTTGTCCACCTACGTGGACCAAGGAATACATATGTTCTACAATAAGTTCTCTACATACACAATATCTTGTCTCCTTGTATGTCTCCTTTAGTCGGCTATCACTAGAACATATGTGTTGTCAGAAGAACATGATCCATCTTCATCTGTTGAAGTAGAACGCAATTCCCAATGGGAATGTACAATGGAATTAGAACTTACTGCCCTCATGGAGAGCCACATCTGGGATATTGTTCCATTACCTCTACATCGGAAACTGATTAGTTGTAAATTGGTATACAAAATCAAGTTTAAGGCAAATGGCTCTATTGAATGCTACAAGGCTTGGTTGGTTGCTAAAGGGCTCACGCAAAGAGAAAGTTTTGATTATCGTGAAACATTCCTATTGTCAAAGAAGTCATAGTCTATTCTTTCTTATTTGTTGTAGCCATTTGCAATTGGCCACTACACCAAAGCAATGTCTACATGGTGATCTAGATGAAGAAATTTATATAGAACTTCCTCTAGGTTTACACATATGGGGGGAGTCACGAGTAAGCCATCTATGTAACTCCTTATATGCACTGAAACTAAGTATCTAGGCAATGATATGCCAAGTTCACTACTACACTAACCAATCAGGTTTTTAACATTCTAAGCAAGATTATACTTTACTTACATGGACTGCAAGAAATTCATCAATTTATTTGTTGATATATATGTTGATGATATATTTGTCATGGGAAATAATGACTATCATATTGCGAAGTTTAAAGAATATTTGCACTCTACCTTTCATATTAAGGATTTGGGACCTCCCAAATATTTCCTTGTCATTGAAATTGCTTAGCCTGATAAATGAATCAATCTTAGTTAGAGGAAATTCGTCTTGGAAATTTTTTCCGAAGCAAGGTTGTTGTAAACCATCCGTCATCCCAATTGAATAGAATATCAAGCTAACAACTCATGAGTATTATATGGATCTTTCTTCACTTCTTCATCTATGAAGGATCCATATAAATATCAATGACTTGTGAGGAAGTTAATATATCTTATCATGACAAGACTTGACATATATTATGTAGTGTAAATAATTAGCCAATTTATGCATAGTGCAAAATAATCTCATATGAATGCAGCCTTTAAAGTTGTGAAATATTTGAAGGGATATCTAAGACTTGATATATTCTTATCTCGTGACTACAACATGAAGATGATGGCGTACTATGATACGGATTATGCTACTTACTCGATGACTAGGAGATCCATGATTATTTTTTTGCATCAAATTGGGAAAAATCATTAATCTCATGGAAAATGAAGAAATAGTCGACTGTATCACTATCATTAGTCAAATCAAAGGATCAAGACTATCTATGAAATAGTTTGGATACAAGAACTACTCTCGGACCTTGGGGCATAGATTAGTGGACTAGGTGAATTATTTTGTGACAATGATATTGCACTTAAACCGGCGGCAAACCTAGTTTATCATGAAAAGACAAAACACATAAAAGTTTATTGTCATTTCACTTGGGACAAAATCAAATGAGTCCTTATAACAAAGGGAATTGGAACTGTGGAACAACATGCAGACATCTTCACTAAGCCACTTTGTCAAAGACAAAACACATATAGCAAGCTAGGTGTTCTTGACATTTAGAAGGCACCGGCTTGAGGGGGTGTTGGAGATATGATTGAAGTTCCTGATTGTGGTGCCGATCTTGATTGCGGATTAATTGATTTAGTCAATTTGTGATTAGTTTAGTAAATAGGAAAGTTGTAATTCTAGTATATTATTTCCTTTTTTTCCTCATCATTTTTACACTATAAATGGTCTAATGTACTTGTAAACAAAGTATTTTTCCTCCATTTCTCCTTTCAATTTCTGTCAATTATCTTCACTTCATCATAAATAACATCTGCCACAGGGAGGTTTTCCCAACATAAAAATAACTTTATAGTAATCAAAATGCCAGAGGGAGGTTTTCCCAACAATTTTATTGAAAGAAAAGAAATTGAGATGACAATAGTCATATCCAATGCCAAAGTAATGTCTAATAATGACATTAAATGCCAAAGTAACCTCTAATGGCCACATTGGAGTTTGAAAATTTAGATTAATGTCATGTATCTCTTCGTTATTCAAAATGGACGAAACCAACAAAAATAGTTATTGCACTTTTGGATATGTTTCTTGAGTTTATTGCATTATTTGAAAATATTCGGATTTGATTGACTTTTGCTACATATTTTAAGACGTCTAGTATATTTATCTCTTAAAGAAAAGGTTTGGAAGACTGCGCATACATAATTTACTCAAGATACATGGATAAGCACATCTAATGGGTCGATCTAGAAATTTCAAATCTCTTTGGCCTAAGCACGTTGTTTGATTCCCGAGTCCTCATTGAATATCTGCGGAACCCCACAATCGAATGTAAAGTGGCACGGATGCGTCCATTGTTCAGCATTCACTCCCCTGATGGGCCTCAGGTGAACGAAAAAAGACACACCGCCAGTCCGAAAAGTGGCACTTTGAATTTTTCGACGACTTTTGGGTTCGCAACAGTAATGCGCTGTGTCTTCGAAAAACAAGAAGAAGATGACCGTGCGCCAACCTCGCATGAGAGCAACCTTTGAGTACCGTGAGACTCGAGGTGTCAAAATAGGTCATTAACCCATTTTTGGATTCATATTTTATTTATATGGATCGTATATGGGCCCGAGACTGTTAAAAATCAAATTAAAATTAATCAAAAAAGTGAGTCTAATTTAAATGAGTTAGAACCTGTGACCCATTTTCGACTCATTTAAAATTTTTAAGTGGGTGTTAGGACCTTAGAACCCATTTCTAAATTTCCAACTCAAGCCCCACACAATCTTTCCACGTTTACCTTTATAAAAATGTTTTTTTAATCGAAATTATAATTATTTTTCATATTTCAATTTTATTTTCTTTTTTCTTTCTTTTTCATCCTTCCTTGCCAGTGGCCGGCAATAGGCTAGGCCAGGCTCAAGCCTCGCCAGATCTGGCGAGACTTGAGCTCGCCCGATCGGGCAATGCCTCAGCCTCGCTAAGTCGACGAGATCGAGCCTCACCCGACATCTAGTGAGGCTGGATCTCGCCGATCTGGCGAGGCCAGGGCCCTGCTCGATGCCAGTGAGATCAAGCCTCGCTCGATGCCAGTTGGGCCTTGACCTCGCCAACGACTGGTGAGACACAAGCTCGCCGGTGTCAAGTGAGCTCGAGTCTCGCCGGATCTGGTGAGGCCGAGCCCCACACAATCTTTCCATGTTTACCTTTATAATTTTTTTTTAAAATCAAAGTTATAATTATTTTTCATATTTCAATTTTATTTTCTTTTTTTCTTTCTTTTTCATCCTTCCTTGCCGGTGGTCGGCAATAGGCCAAGCAAGGCTCAAGCCAAGAATCTAGCGAGACTTGAGCTCGCCGGCGTCGGGCAATGCCTCAACCTCGCTAAGTCGACGAGATCGAGCCTCACCCAACATCTAGCGAGGCTAGATCGGCGAGGCCAAGGCCCCGCTCGATGCCAACGAGATCGAGCCTCACTCGATGCCGGTTGGGCCTCGACCTTGCCAACGACTAGCGAGACACAAGCTCGCCGGCATCAAGTGAGCTCGAGTCTCGCCAGATTTGGTGAGGCCGAGCTTGCCCAATGATTGGCGAGGCTCGATATCACCGATCTGGCGAGGCCGAGGCCTTGTCGGCGTCAAGTGAGGCTTGAGCAACGAGCTCAAGCTCGCCGGTGTTGGGTGAGCTCGAGCTCACCTGTGGCTAGTTGTCAACCATCATCATGGCCGGTGGCCAACCGAAGAAGAAGAAAAAAGAAAAGAGAAAAGAGAAAAAAAATTATTAAAAATTATATATTAAAATGTAAAAAAATAATTAAAAACTCGATTTTTTAAAAAATGTTTTAAAAAGAATTATAAAAATTTTCATTTAAATTTGTATTGCATAAAAGTGTTTTAGCGATATTTTTTTTATTTTTTTCAAAAAAATGAACTTTCTTAAGTTTAGTTAATTTTTCATGTTAAAGTTTTCAATTACTCAATAGTATGTTCACTTCAAATAAGAGAAGCAAATGCATGGTCTAATTCTTTATAAATATTTCAATATATAGGTTTTTTTTAATTTTTTATTTTTATTTACAATTTTTAAATTTAATTTGAAGTTTTAATCCAATTAGCATATAGTAGGCACGGGTTTTCCTAGAATATTAATAAGTTCTAGTAATACGGGTCGGATCGGGTATAAGTCAATAGATTTACACTACATGAATATGGATCAAAACGGGTTAAATAAGTCAAATATAGATCGACCCATTTTGGATCCAACCCAAACCCGATCCGACTCACCCATTTGATGGGTCTACATGAGACCAATGTTTTGTCGGACCTATCCCAATTTAAAATTCTTTCAAATAAATACAATCCCGAGTTGTTCGAATATCTCTCAGCACGAGTACGTCATGTCTTCAGGCTGGCACGCATTAACTCCATTAACCCCGAGGATAGCCAATTAGCCATAAACCAGTGATACATGCGGCTTCTTGGAAAGTACTAAAACAATTATTATCATGTATATATTTTTTGGTTTGTATGTATCTTATTAAAAGACTATCTTTTAAATTTGGTTTCTATCCGTTAAATGGCTATAATACCTTTATTCTTCACGGGAAAAGTAACGAACAAATAAGATATAATTTGAACCATTTTTGTTTTTTAAATTCGTTTCTCTATTCCTAGCATGCTTAGAATTTGCCTGAAGGATCCAGTTCTTCACATTAGTGTAGTACGTACGTCACTTTTATCAAACTCTTCTTGCCATGGTAGACTAACAATGTATAGTATATTTTCTCACATTACCCATGGGCAGCGCAATTAGTTGAGATATCTTCTCCAGCGAAGGAGGTCAAGGGTTCGAAATCCTGCGTTGTTAGTGATTAAAGCAGGAGTCCCGGCGGTGGGTTGTTGGACTAGTTTCCCCTGAGGTATAGTCGTTGTTGGGCCTCCACCGCGGAGGCCTATGAAACCCCAAATCGGCGTAAGCCGACAAGGGCAGGCTCCGGCGGATCCTCGGTCACAAAAAAAAAAAAAAAAAAAAAAACAATGTATGTATAGTATATTTCTTGACATGCCAAAATTATCTTTCATGTATACAATAGTTTAAACTCACTCTTTTTATGGTAAAAATGTTCGTATCCATCAAGGCATACGCAATTTGTGAGAGATGGGACCTTTTTTTTTTTCATATCCAACTTTTGAGAGGAAACAGGTCAACAAAGCAGGTTTTTCTATGTACCTAGAAAATAAATCAAGTCATATCAACCTTAAATGTGATTGAGGACGGGTCGGCTAATACAGTTGTATGACTTGTGATATCGTAGTTGTAACTAGACGAGTCGACAGCAGTATTTGTTCTAAATAATGGGCCTCTGATCTTATCACACCAAAGTAGCGAGCTAGATCAGAACACATTTCATTCCATATATTGAAAAAGTTACGAAAAATTGTCTTCAAAATTTTCAGTCAAAAATGATATACACCCTCTAATTTTAGAAATCTTATTAATTTCTTAGGCTCTTACCTTCTATTACGTATGGGGATGACCTTGTTGAGTTTCAAGCAAAAACTTACAAGATTTTCATAGTTTTTCAATGTTAAGACGCTATGCTTACAACCTAGCACCCTAAGTTTACGAAAGAAGTTGAATTTTACATCTTGAATTGTCTAATATCATCAAGAAAATGTCAATTATAAAAACTAATACTTGGCCAAAGAAAAGGTGCAAAAATAGAGAAGAAGATCTAAACGATGAAATCTTCTGAGAACTACTGTAAGAACATGATTGTCGGGCACTTTATTTGCCTTGGTCAGGTGGTTGGTCGGCATGTAACTTCCTTTCTCTAACCCCAGCAAAATATATAAATAAATAACATTTTTTTTTTCTAGAATATGAATATGATAAACAAATCCGAATAACAAACGACCTTTTCCTAGAAGCTGAAGCCGGAGGGTAGTGAAAACAATTGACGTCAAACTAACCATGAAAGGGCTAAGACTAAGACAGCTGTGAATTGTTAAGACGGAATTGAAACCACTCGAAGCCCTTTGTTCTAAATTTTCCTACCTTCCTCTCACCTTACTCACGCCCCGTTGTCACTGTTGGAACCAATTTTATTTCAACAGTCACGATAACTCCCGCATGTCATCTCTCTTCTTAGCTGTCCCTGGTCCCTCTCGGCTCTCACCAAATCCAGGTCAACCAATTCTCTACCCTGTGACGCATACACTTTTTCTCTCCAACCACTTCCACTTCGCAACACGCATTACCCTTCGCATGGCCTCGCCCGTATCCCACTTAATGACTGGGTATTGTTCATGTGCAACTCATTGTCAAAGTTTTGGAAGTCGCTTGATGGCCTCAAAATAGCCGACGGAGCATAAATTTTAAAAGTTAGAAATTGAAGTAGATGTTGAAGTGGTTGTGCATCGCTTAAATAAAGTAACTAGTCGTTATTCCGTCACTATATTGAACAACTTTATGATTGCAGGTCAATTGTGGAGGACATTTGGAGTTGCGAATCCGCATACTTATCCCAAGGATCCATTGCGCCGATGGATTGCCAGGAACAACTTGGCCATGAGTCTTTCCCTCCAACTCTGTGAACCTTTCACTACATTAATTTTTGACAGTTTGAGGGTCCCTCAGCGCGCATAATTCCATCCAGGTGCAATAGGGTCAAGCATAGTACAAGATTAAAGCACTCTTATAAGTTTTGATACTGATATAGGGAAAGACTGTCAATTAGTTTGATCAATTCACTCACTTGTAAACAATCAAGTGTTAGATTTCTGAAGGAGTTCACCGTTAAATTTGATTCAACGTAATAGGCTCGAATTCCAATCTCAATAACTCCAAATATGTTAACTTTAAGGACAATGTCTTCACCCTTGAATCCATTTAAAGATATAGACAAAAAAGAAAAAAAAAAGCATGGTCCTTGGATTATTGATAACTTTAACTGACTTCCTATGTTGGTCCGTGATATTTGTTGGACATTTCATCATTTGAATTTTTCTTGTTTAAAGTAAATTTCTTTTTCATAAAATGGTACTGGGTTTTATTTATTGAAATATCTGCGTAAATCATTACGCGGACGATGGTTTTGAAATAATCTCTAAGATATGTTTTGTGGTTTCTACTGTACACAGACACGCCGGCAATGAGTGGTCCTCAAAGCTGTTTTCCTTCCTACGGACGCAAAAATAAAACTCCGACAATAATACATTGGAGTTGGAGCCCATGATCTTTTCGAGTCTCTCTCCCTCCTCCCGACTCCACTATAAATACCTCTTCCGCCCCATCGTTTCCATGCAGTCCAGCAACACTCACTTGACCGGTTCTCTTCTCACATTCATAGATAGATGACCTTTCCAAGCGTCCTCTCAAATAAGATGGCCTTGGCAGTGGTTTTCCTCGGCTTATTGGCGATGGCGGCGGCTGCGGCGGGCAATTTCAACAAAGACTTCGACATCACATGGGGCGACGGCCGCGCGAAGATTCTCAACAGCGGCCAGCTCCTGACGTTGTCCATGGACAAGACATCAGGGTCAGGCTTCCGATCCAAGAAGCAATACTTGTTTGGCAAGATCGACATGCAGCTAAAACTCGTGCCAGGGAACTCCGCTGGGACTGTTACCGCTTATTATGTGAGTCTATGAATCTCATGCCTCCGGTTTTACAAACCTGTCTTTGCAAATAAAAAATTTGATATCTCTAATCGACTAATCTCCGTGAACGATATATGGAAGTTGTCGTGCATCAAATAAGGCTTCGTTCAGAGTGTGGCGGGTGTGATCTTTAGGTTAGTTTGAATGGGAAACATTAAAAATTGTCTTTCTATCCAATAATTTTTTTTTTTTTTTTTTGGTAGCTTTCTTCTTTGGGTTCTGCTCACGACGAAATCGACTTCGAGTTTCTTGGTAATCTGAGTGGCGACCCTTACGTCCTCCAGACAAACGTATTCACGCAAGGGAAGGGAAACAGAGAGCAACAGTTCTATCTCTGGTTCGACCCCACCAAGGACTTCCACACCTACTCCATCTTGTGGAATCCTCAAAGAATCGTGTAATGTTACACAACTCTAACTCTACCTTAAACGCTAAATAACTCTTATTCTTATTACCAAATGGGCTTAATCATCGATTAATTTTAGTTCCTAATACGTTTAATATTCTCACACAGCTTTTCCGTGGATGGAACTCCCATAAGAGAGTTCAAGAACCTCGAGTCAAAGGGCGTCGCGTTCCCGAAGAGCCAGGCCATGTGGATATACTCGAGCCTGTGGAATGCGGACGATTGGGCCACAAGGGGCGGGCTTGTGAAGACCGACTGGACGCAAGCCCCGTTCACAGCTTCCTACAGAGGCTTCAACGACGCACAGGCCTGCATCTGGTCATCGGGATCCTCATCGTGTTCCTCATCCTCCTCGTCCTCGGGAAACAACTCTTGGCTATCGCAATATTTGGATGCGACGGGCGAGCAAAGAATCAAGTGGGTGCAGAAGAATTACATGATATACAACTACTGCGCCAACACCAAGCGCTTCCCACAAGGACCACCGCCTGAATGCTCTCCTTCTTAGAAGAAGAAAGGAGAAAACAGCACACGCATATGATCACCGGCCTCATTCATTTTTCTTTTCTAATTTAGTCATATTTTCATTTATGTTGACATAATTCCTCTTCGACTAGGCTTGAATCATTATTCCTCTCATTTTCTTTGCAAGGAAGTGCACTATCAGTGAGCTTTATACCTTGTAGCTTCTTCAGTAATAACGAAATGTATGGATTTCATGCACATTTCTCATATTTTAGTGAAATTCAATGGTTCTTTATACTTTTCAAAGTCTTTCCTCCACTGTTGTGCGTAGATTCGCTATAACGAGCGGGTCGAATCCGCCGTCTCCAAAAAGGACACAAGGAGGTTGACCACCCCCTAACAAGTGGTCAATCCTTCACCTTTAATGGTAAGAGGAATTATTGAAAAATTAGAATTTCCATCGAATTTTGTTGGAACTTTTCCCACTAAAGTTACGATATTTCAAACGCCATGGGCTTCTTTCTTGTTTATTCGATATGAACCATTCGCAAGAGAAAAGGGTAGAGAGAGGGGGTGTTGCTTTTTCGGTAAATGGAAGGTGAAGGTAGGAAGAAAGGAAATGATTATCTTGCGTTCATTTATTTAATACCAGTAGTAGTAGTAGTAGTACATTAACGTGTTTAGTATATCTAGAAGGATCTTATGCAATTTCAAGCAACGTCATAATTCTTCCATTACATTTGCTTGATGAAGTGGTTGGAAACTGGAGAGTCCAGTGGTCCCCTCCGAACTTGATGCGTGTATGGGTTCGGGAATAGGTTTTGAATGATGAGGGATTTACAATCACCACTAAAGTATAAAGGATGTGACACCGTTAAAGGGTTTAGATTGGAATTGACGAAGTTCACCACCACTACCAACTGAGGATAAAGGGTTTCTTTGTTCACCATCAAAAGAGAATCCACCTCCCAAAAATAAAGTTTTGATATAGAAATTCGCCCATATAGAAGAAATTTCAATATTTTCATCAATATTCAAGTCTTTTTTGCCTTACAAATGAGATTGTACCTCTATTTATTGTCGCGACCTTTTTTTCTTTTTCTTTTTTTGACGCCCGCAATCAGGTACGAGCGCCTAAGGAGGCTAATGGCTCGGCTGAAATTAGTTATGCCCGGACTCTCCCAAGTCCACCAATTCACAACTTTAATAGTCTAAATTTTTAACCTGTAAATTAATTTAAAACGGAGTCGCCACTAATCGGTTTGGGGTGGGTTGATTAGAAACCCAAGCGAAGTATCGGGATAAATACTCACTCTGCGCAACCGAGAGAAATTAGGATCGGGGATTTTTTTTATTTTTTTTGTCGGTCTATTCTTACTTTACACTCACTCTCAGACTTTTTACCCTGCCCCTTGCAAGGCGTGGGAGTCGAAACCCACTTCTGAAACTTACGCGTCCCCACCCCATCCCCCCTGAGAAGGTAGGGATTTGAACCCCTCACCTCCCCCTTCCATGTTGAAAGGGTGGCCACTGGGGGCGAATCCCAGTGGTTAGATCTGGGACTTGATTACACTAGTTAATCACTAATGCCCTTTCGGTACCTAATCTTGTTTAAACCCTGAGGTTTTTTGGATGTTCGAGGGATTTTCCATGCATTTTTTAGAGGAAAAACATTTTTTGAGTCTTTTTTTTAATTTTTTTGAAACACAAGGGATTTTTTGGGATTTTTTGGTACTTTTGGAAAAATACAAGTCTTTTTGGCTTTTTCTGAATTATTTTTTTTTGCTTTTTCATGAATTTTTGGCTTTTTTGGATTTTTGGCATTTTTTGGAAAATATGGAATATTTTTGATTTTTTTATTTTCCGGAAAATAAAATATTTTTGGATATTTTTTGTTTTTTGGAAAATAAATTATTTATTTATTTAAAATAAAATTATATTATTTAAAATAAAATTTTAAAAAACAGACCGAGTCGGATCCGCGGATTGGGTCCGACCCGGGCCGACGACTCGAACGCAGGCCCAACTCAGATTTTTTGCTTTTTCTTAAGAACTCAACCAAAACACATGGAATTGGGCCTATTTAAAAAAGGGGATGCCCGGCCTGTGGAGAAGTCGGCCCTGCGTAACCCTAGGGCGCCGGGTCACACGCCTGACCCGACGACCCGACCTCCGGTCGCCCCAAATTCACGGAAACCCTACCCGATCTGATGACCCGAATCCTTCTTCGCGAAACCCGAATTTTCGTAAGCCTAGGGTTCGACGATCCGCGACGCCGAGGAAGGGGATTGAAGCGTCACGGCGGTGACATGAACAGAGGACAGCAGCAGCAGCAGGATGCGGTGTAGCGTTATGACGGCGGCGACGGATGGTGATGCCGAGGGGAACGGCAGATAGAGAGCGACCGGGGACTGGATCTCACAGTGACTCAAGAGGGCGACGCGGCGAACGGCGACTGGGGTTTCCGACAGGGCATCAACGAAGGATTGACGAGGACGACACATTAGAAGGGATCTGCTACCTATTTGCGGCGTCTGGGCTCGGTTGGCGGTGTCAACAACGAGACGGTGGCACGGCGGAATTCGACACAACAGCGGCGTCGGGGGGTGGGACCTCTTCTTCCGCCCCTCTTCGCGAATCCTTAACTCCTTCGCCTCCTTCGACCTCGCTTCTCTCTCACTCCGGTCAGATCCGAGCCTCCATCGGCCAAATCTGACCTCCTCGGACTCGCTCGCCAGTGGCCTCCCCCGAAGTCTCTCAATGGGAGGTCGGCCGAGCTCGTGACCCGATTTCTCTCTCGCTCGCTCTTCGATTCCTCCCCTGAAGTCTCTGAGTGGGAAGATCTCGAAGCTCGCTCCCTCCTCTTTCTCTCTTGCTCGCTCTTCAACCTCCTCCGAAGTCTCTCAGGAGGAGGTTTCAAAGCTTGCGATCTTCTGGCGTGCCCCTTCGACGACAGAAACAGGGGCCTATTTATAGGCGAGGGAGCAGCCGGTCGACAGAGCTTCAACCGCTGGTCCCCGTGCGCCAAGTGGCCTCCGCCGGCCGAACCAGCGTCCCATCTGACGCCAGTTGCTCCTCCCACGTGGGTTGCCGTCCGCCTGCCTCTCCGGCGTCGCATCCTCTGCACGTGTACTGTAGAGGCGTGAGGAAGAAGATGACCGGTGGGGCCGGGCTGAAAGGGGAAATGGGTCGTAAGGGCCCATTCGAGGGCTGCTTCTTTTTTTTTTTTTTTTCCTGTTTTTTTCTATTTTTTTTATTTGTTTATTATTCCGAAAAAGACAAAATAAATAAAAACTTAATTAATAAAATAAACCTAATTAAAATTGAGGCATCAACAGCTGCCCCTCTTTGATGAGCTCGCAGAGGTTGCATTCAAAGACAGACTGATGCCTAAATTTTATCCGTGCTTGCATAGCAGATTATACTTTATTTGGGACCTATTATTCTATGTAGAAAAAGAGCAATACTATGACAGATAAAAAGATACATGTAGTTACTTACCAGGAGTGAGTGAAATAGGGTGTGAATCTCGAGTTTTGGCAAGTATCAAGGCGTCATCTTACTTGGTGATGTGAGGAGGTTGCTTTTCCAAGACTCGAATCATTCTTCAGTTGCCTGCTAAAACAATCAATAATTTGTCTAGGACCTGAACCTTTCTTTGATCGCCTTGACGAGAAATTGCTTTTTCAGGACCCGAACCATTCTTCGGTCACCTGTTAGAGCAATAAGTGATTTGTCTCGGACCCGAACCTTTCTTCGATCGCCGTGATGGTAAAATGCTTTTCCAAGGCTCGAACCATTCTTCGGTTGCCTGTCATAGCAGTAAGTGGTTTGTTTCAAACATGAACCTTTCTTCGGTCGCCGTGACAGGAGATGCGTCGACCTTTCTCAAGGCATCTACTTGTGGGTGCCTGATCTATATCGAGGACACCAATTGGTACCCGACCTTTCTCAGGAGATGCATCGACCTTTCTCAGGGCATCATATTTGTTGGGGGTGTCTGACTTCTGTCAAAGACACTAGTAGGAACCCAACCTTTCTCGGGAGGATGCGCTGACCTTTCTCAGGGCATCGATTTGCGGGGTGTTTGACTTCTGTCGAAGACACCAGTTGGAACCCAACCTTTCTCGGGAGGATGCACCGACCTTTCTCAGGGCATCGATTTGTTGGAGGTGTCTGGACATTCACAAGTATTGAAAGAGTACTTGGATATTCACAAATACTAACCTGGAGGATATTTGGGCATTTGCAGGCGTCGAAGGGGTACTTGGATGATCACAAGTACAAACTCTTGGAGGATGCCTAGATGTTCGTAGATGTTGAAGGAGTACCTGATTGCTTGCAGGTGTCGAAAGAGTACTTGGATAATTACAAGTACAAACTCTTGAAGGATACCTGGCGTTCACAGGTATCGAAGGGGTACTTGGGATATTCATGAAGGTCCCTCACCTTTTGATAATTTGGAATATCGATGACGTACCTCGCATATTCATGAAGGTCTCTCACCTCCTGGCAATTTGGGGAATATCGAGGACGTACCTCACATATTCGTGAAGGTCTCCCACCTCCATATCGAGGACGTACCTGGGATATTCGTGAAGGTCTCTCACCTCCTGGTATGGGGAATATCGAGGACATGCCCCGAATATTCATGAAGGTCTCTCACCTCCTGGTAATGGGAATATTGAGGACATACCTGGGATATTCGTAAAGATCTCTCACCTCCTGGTATGGGGAATATCGAGGACGTGCCCCGAATATTCATGAAGGTCTCTCTCCTCCTGGTAATGGAAATATCGAGAACGTGCTCCAAATATTCATGAAGGTCTTTCACATCCTGGTAATGGGAATATCGAGAACGTACCTTGGATATTCATGAAGGTCTCTCACCTCCTAGTAATTAGGAATATTGAGGACGTACCTGATATATTCATGAATATCTCTCACCTCCTGGTAGTATAAACTTGAATGTGGTATGAGGCTTACCTAGATTGCCGTAGGCACTTAAAAGGGGTGGAACACCTAGGTAGCCGTAGGTGTACAAAGTACTAGGATACGTAGATGAACACAAGTATTTAATTATACGACCTGGGATCACTCAACTGGTCCAATTGTAAGAAAGCATACCTGGGTAGGCGTTGCCAAGCAAGCAATGGAGTGCTTGAACAGCTGCTATATTATTTGGGGACAACTCGGGCATGGTGAGTGTCACGGAATTGGAGTACCTAGACAATGAAAGGTACTCAAAGATAGTGGGATACTTGACGATATGGGGATACCTAGATAGCAGTAGGTATTCCAAGAGATACTTGGCCAATCACAAGTATCAATATTTTGAGAATAACTCAAACAGGTCGAGTGTCAGGAAAATGGAGTATCCGAACGGTGGCCGGTATTCATAGACAATAGGGATACTTAGACAGTAGCAGGTATTTAACGATAAAGGGATACTTGGTCAGTCACAAGTATCAATACTCTGGGGACAACTCGAACGGGGTGAGTGTCGATAAGAGGGAGTACTCGGCAAGTGGTGGGTACTTAAAGACAATGGAATACTTAGACAGTTGCAAGCACCTGAACTCAAGGGATGACTCGAATAGGTCGAGTGTCAAGAAGAGAATACCTGGACAGTGGTAGGTACTTTAAGACAAATGGGGATAGAGATATGTTTACCTGGCAATATCTATGATCTCTAATAGTATGTCTGCTATTTGCACAATATGCACACATGATTGTATATGTTGTAAATTCATGAATTTAAATGTGATTTATGCATGATAATTTTATCAGTTTTCCATCATCTGAATTCCACTGGGGAAGATTTTGAAAGACAACCTTTATTTGAAATATAGATGTCTTAAGCATGCTAGATGAGGGATTTTCAGTCTGAAAAGACTTTCCGCTCACTTTCATGGAAAAGGCTATCCTGACCATTGATGCATGATTTATAAGGGCCACACTATCTCACTGTCATCATGTCAACAAGGGTCCGAGTATTCTGGCAAACGGTATGACTTTACCAGTGTGAGAAGTTTTTGTTGAAATTGTGATGAAGACTTGGTCAGCGGCTCATCAAAAAGGACCATCAAGGTCGAAGCCAATGGTAGAAAATGCTGCACGATCATCTCCGGGATTGCAAGTCAAGAATCCTGCGAAAAGAGATAGAGTAATCTTGCTCGTACTTCTTTGAGCGATGCTTATAGACATATGAAATCTTACGTTAATTGAAGTGCCCCTAGTCTAAAGAGACTTTTTACAGTGGGATGAAATGTAGGCTTGACTCATGTGTAAAAAGGTAAGAGCTGGCGATCGCGTTGGTATTTGTCACCGGTCTTTCTTCTCACAATCAGATTAAGGTTCCATTAATCGAACCACAACAGCAACTTCTCTCGGGAATACAAACAACTGTTTTTTTTTTTTTGAAGACATTGGCCTTGCTTTTACCAGGCACACTACTTTTTTATGTTCATAGTTTTTGCTTTTGTTTTTCATCCACGGGCATTGACCTTACTTTTACCAGGTACGCTGCTTTTTTATGCCCCTATTTTGTTCTTGTTGCTTGAGAGCCGATCTTGGCAAGTTCAAGAAAACGCCTTTGTTAGACTATTAAGTCTTCATCTTTTGTCGGCGCTTCTGATTATGCTGCTTAAACGACAGTAGCTTTTACTTTGCCTCCATGTGAGGGTGAATTTACAGACTCAATTGAGTTGTATAATGGATACAAGTGTGTAGAAAAGGAATTGTTCTTTGTCATTCTAAGGCACTTAAATTAACGTGAGTGTTCATATGCAATAAAGACACCCGAAGATTGATGCAAGTGCAAGCAAGAAAATTTCTATCTTTCTTCTCACCTTGTGATGCTGCTTCGCCTCCGATCTTCCCTAGTGTAGGGTAGTTCTTGATGGGGGTAGGACAGAAATTTCACCAATGTATGGGGTTCAATGGGGTGAGCAATGAAATGCCTCTCATTGTTTTGGTTATCGTACCATTCGTGAGAGAACTCTTTACCTTGCAGTCATGGAATCTTCTGCACTCATCTCACAAGTGTATAGATGGGGGACTGTGTGTAGGATATGGCTTGCCTTTCATCATTCTGATACGCCTCATCCAGCATGCTCAATCAATCTTGTATTCTTCAATTAGCTATCTATTCTAATAATTCTCAATGGAATCAGTGATTTAGACAAACAAAATCATCATGGATAATCCATTTGGAAAAGGCATGCATCATTTTAAATGTGGTGGAGTTTGTACTCTTAGAACAAATGAATGGTTTTGACTCAAAAAGACCTTCTTGGTAGCTTTAAGGGTTGACAGAATAGTATTGTTAAATTTTGAACATCAAAAGGGTTATTCACAAAGGGGTGTTGATGGTTGTCCCTATTGATTAGGGATATGACACATGAATGATCAGCCAATGATTGGAAATTTGATCAGGCATCTCTGCTTTTGCCCCTGTAAAAGAGAAGATGTACAAGTAGATCAATTAGTCTAGCCAAAATCAAATGTGAGTTGAGGCTTGAAGATTTTCTGTCATTTGCTTTGGCGATTACTCAGGACGCCATTTTGTTTAGGAGAGTTTGTCATGCTTTTCATTGATTTGTTATCCTTGTTTTTGACAGTTAAGTGATCCTGCAACAAGATATGCTTCTCATTGATTTGTTATCCTTGTTTTTGACAGTCAAGTGATCCTGCAACAAACAAGAGGGAATGTGTTAGTCATGAACTCTTTCAAAAGTCGAATAACTAGAATCGATACAACTTTACCCTTCACTGGTTTGTAGATGATTTGGTGAACCTGAAGTGAGAGGGGGACACGAAGTCCTATGTCTCTTGCTCCGTTAGGTCAATTATTCTCTGAATTGGCTCCTGGATGACATGTCTTTTTACACGAAGCTAGGTGAATTTGATGTGGGTCATTTTCACGTACTAGCTTGGCCAATATTGATTTGTCAAACCTAACCATTGCGTTTGGTTCTCGAGTTGTGATGCTCCCTGTCAAATAGGGAAAATACGTCAAAAGTCGGTTCAGATAGTGGGAGTATTGGAAACGATACCAAATTGCCCTTCCCTAGAGTTTGTCTGTGCTAGCTCCTAAAGATATTTGAATGTCGATGATGGCCTCTTTATCTTGGCATAGTTCAATGTTTCCTTCAATTGGCCTTCCTCATTTGTGACCATGTATACATGATTGCTTGTCATTGATTCATCTTCAACGCCTTCCTTCTGTGGAATTTCTCATTATGTCTTTAACTATAGTATCATTAGGCAAAAGTCATGTACCTCAAGCTTCTATGAAATCTGAGATAAAAAATCCCAAGCTTTATGATGGCAATTACTCCTTGGAAGAATATGCATCTAGAGTGAAGCTTCTAAATTCCAAAGTCATTGTCCAGGGTGTGGGGCTATAGATTGCCTTGACTGTCTGGATTTTCTCCCTATTGACAGTAATCACTTTAAAGGAAGAGAATGAACTCCTTCTTTATGTTGAAGTTGATACTGTAACATCTAGCTGTTTGGGTGCGTCGTGTGACAAGATAGTCCTTTGGCTTAAGATGGAGCTGGGCAGGAGTGAGGCATGTCATGGATGCTTCGATTTCAACTGTATGCCTGTACCTATTACGTCTCACCTTTTGTATCATGTAAATAGAAGAGAGGGGTTGTCATTCTCAATATTTTGTTAAGGGAATAAGACTTACCCTTTTTTGAAATGAGATGCTCCTTTCTGTTTGCCCTCACTTTCTTGAAAATGTGTTTTCGAGTTTGGTTTGTTCACACGATGTGCTAGTTTCAAATACCTTTTGTCACACTAAATCAAAGGGGATGATGTTCTGAAGCATAAAGTGAGAGGGTTAGAAAGACAAATGTGCTTAAATTTATTATCTTGTTTTGACAAAAGCTTTTGGGTGATGAAATATTTTTTATTTTCAAAATATGTCTTTGGGGGAGAAAAAGCATGAGGAAGCCCAGCCCTCAGTATTCTCCTTGGATGATATTTTCTTTTCATGGTTGGATAGCATCACTGGGCTGGTTTGAAGTACCGCCTCATGCTCTTAAAACAAAATATTAGAACTGTACAATAGAGTTTTGGAATGGAAAATACAACAGTAGCACACTAGACAAGATAAGAAACATGAAATTATAAAAACAAGTAAAGCTCATGAAAACTCTTGTGTTAATGAGTGCTTTGATAGTGCTGGTTCTGAAATCAAGCGCCTTTGAGTTCCTCGCCTCCAATGGACTCGAAGTATTCGCGTGAGAGGACCACTTCATTGAAGCTACGGAAGTGCAATCCTTGCAACCAACAATGATGCTTGCGAGGTAAAGTCCCTATGAACAGCTTTATCATTTCTTCTTCGGCCATTTGAGGGTAAGTTTGCCTCATAAAAGCCTCCCACCTCCTCGCATATGCTCGGAAATCCTACATTGGTCTTCTTTTGAAGTGAACCAAGTTCTAACAAGGTACTTTAGTCCCAATCTGGCTTTGATACTGAAACAGGAATGCAGAAGATAGCTCATTCCAATCTCTCATGAGGTAGATGTCCGCTGTGATAAATCATTGTAATGCAAACCTCGTAAGACTTTCCTGAAAGGCCTGAGTTGCGAATGACATCGGGCTATAGTACCGACTCATTTCAGCGTAGAGATATTGCAAATGAGCCATAGGACAAGTTGTGCCATTATACTTACAGAAATTAGGTATCCACATCTCTCCAGGGGTCATGATCCTATGAGCGCAAGACGGGCTTGATGTATCTTGGTTATGCCACTGGTTTTCCCACTGCATATCTGTTGTAGTGGTGAATTTTTCTATTTCAGAGAAGTTGGATTCTACCGAGATTACCCCATTGCTTTCTTCTTGGTCAAAATTTCCGAATGAGGATGAAGTATTGAAGCTATCCTCATGGTCAGAGGACGAGCTTAGTACTTCGTTAGGATCGTAGCGTATAAAGACGTATGCTTCCTCTTCTGATGGGCCTTCATCCCCGGATGAGAGTAGGAAACAGTTATACGATGAATCGTTAGTTTCATTGTCGAAATAACGCTGGAAGTTCTTGGGATTGTATTCTAGGGCCGGGAAGTCTTCAGAGTTGTACTCTAGGGGATGGTAGCCTTCAAACCTATATTCTTGGGATTGCTCGAAGCTTTGGTGCGGTGGCTCGTCGGCAGATTCTGCATTGATATGCTTAGGCTTTCTTTTCTTGGCTTCGGGTCTAGACCTTTTGAGTAGGGCCCTTCGTTTTGCCAGCTTGATTTTGTCAAGGGAAGTGAGAGACATTAGAGTTTCACTGTCTGATTCACTTTCCAGGTTGATAGGGGTTGGTATTCTTTGGACCCTAGCTCTTGGAGTAAGCTTGGGGAGTTGTCCAGTCGTGCCCCGCTCTTGAACAAGCTCTGAGCCTATGATCTCGTACAAAGGCTCCTTGCCTTTCCTAGTGGGAAATTTTCCAGTAACAGGATGCTACTCAGTCACCCATTTATTATGCAAGGCTTCATTGACATGTTCCTCTTTATCTCAGCGACTAACGGCTCCTCGTGCTCCGCGATCATCAGCTCTTCGTAGGGCAAGGTGATGTCAGGGGTGATGTCAATATTATATCTTTGGTGAAAAACATGAATTAGTTCCTCCAGGTTTTAAGGGGACTAATCTTCCTGATAATGTACCATCGTAAGGTAGGGCCAGTCAAGCTCGATTGGTACGATTGAATCATCCTTCGAACCAGGTAGGCCTGCAAGTAGGTCTCTGGGCAGGAGATATCAGCATACCTTTCGCATTCAGGTGCTTTGAGTTTTTCAGGGATCTCAATGCCGGCATAATTGGATAGGTCCATGGGATTCTGCTCCTGCAGCTGGCTTAACTTTTTCATGATCCTTTCAAACTGTCTATGGTACTGGCTATTTTCTGGCAAATTTACGGGTGTCATGACGGTGTTTAAGGCAACTACAGAGTTGGGTTCGACTTGAGTGGATTCCATTTGCTTTGAGAGTTGTTGAAGGACAATGGACATCTGTCCTACGCCGTCTTCAATGTTAATGAGATGATTTTGTACATCATTCTGATCGGGTCCTATTGCATGAGGCCATTCATGGGCGATTGGTGGCCGGCGATTCATAATTACTTGTTTGTTGCAAGAACAATGAATGAGCAAGAAAGTAAACAAAGATTGACCCATGGCAATGGTCTAACTGCTTTTTTTATTTATCAAAAGAGGATTTATAGACTGCCAACTCCTAACATCTAAAACTTAAAATTGAAATGACGGGATGAAATACTATATATTAAACAAGAGTCCCTAAACAATGGAACAAAACTTTCACAATATTAACACTAAGGGGCATATGATTGCCAATTTATATGCGACGGGGAGCCTTGTTCTTGCGAGGATGCCTGCTTCCTTGGACTGGCTCTGAGGTGTGCATCCAGTCCATTCCCAAATCCCTCTCCATGAGTTCTGCTTGCTCGTGTTGGTTGCTCTCGCTGATTGAGTGAGGGACTGACGGCTTCCATTTTGTCGGGATACGATGGTTGTGGATGTAAGACATGGAGGCGTGGTGGGCTTTTTCTTCTCCCTCAAGCCCTTCAGGTACCACGATCCTTTTGCGATGGCACTTGTTCCATGCTTCCTCAATAATGTCAATCTCAAACGTGTATTCAAAACTTTGATGGGTGAAAAGGAGTGGAGGGACCCTCTTCTTGAAAGATGGCGGGATCTCCTGAAGGGCTCCATACTGTCGTGCCACCCTATGTGGGAAATAGGAAGTGGCACCGGTGAGGCCGAGTAATGGAATTGGATAGCAGCGCTTGAAAGCAAAGTGAGCTCTCTTTTCATAGAACCAACCAGCACACCATTGGAATGCCTTAGGAGCCGGGTCTCTTAGGAAGTTTATCCAATTTAAACAGCTTTGATTGGGAATGTATGGTCCTAAAACCATAAATTTTTGTAATGGATTTTCGAAATCATTCATTTCAGACGATTGCATGAAGCCTTGGAATTCACTTAGGTGAGAAAAGAACCAGACTTGTAAAATTTCCGGAGAGACCCGCATGATTTTCTCCGTGTTTTCTTTAAAACGATTAAATGACAAAAATGTTTCAGTTAAAATCATGTTGACATAATTTTGCCCCCTCAAGATTTGATCAACTATCCATGCCATCTTAGGACTTATGACATTTCTTTGATGGGGGAAAATGATGAACCCAAAAAAGGCCAAGAGGAAAATTTCGCTTTTTTGGGTCATAGGCTGATTTTGAAAACAGGCATTCATGAATTCTAGTTGGCAGGTATTATGGTTGTTTTCAAGAATTTGCCTCATAACATGGATTTCAATTCCTAAAAGTCGCGCTAACCCGCGCCACGGGAGGGCGCCTGTCGATGGCCTAACAAGCTTTTTCTCGAGAGGCATTCCAGTGATGATGCTGTATTCTTCTAGAGTTGGGGTTAGCTCAAACCCTTCAAAAATAAAAGTAGTCGTCTTTGGGCACCAGAAATGTGCCATGGCCTGTATGACTTCGGGATGAACAGTGATTTGAATCAATGATATGAGATGACTGACTTTGGCTTTTACGCGCTCTTGGGCATACTGATCTAATTGACCCCACCATCTGAAGAGCTCTGCCTTGGGAGTAGGAATGAACTGGATATCGTCTTTCCCCATCGCATATAAATTGGGACTTGAAAAGCTTATCTAAATTGCCATGGGCCAAATAAAAAGACTAAGTATAAGTAAAGAAATCACTTTGCTTTTAAAGAAAAATAGCAAGCACAAAGACATGCGCATGAGATGTGTGGCTCGATTTCTAACTGAGAAAGCTTGTTGAAATTAAAAGGGTATCCACCCGTCGCAGTCTCGCATTAGCAGCATACCCCCTTAATCTCGGCTAAGAAATTCGGGGAAAAGAAAGGCAATATCTACATCGCAATCTCGCGTTCGAGGTCATATCTTTCTTAACACCATCCTAAAAATCCTATGGCGGCCCAGGTCCGGCAGCCGGGTTGTGTATGCCATGTGTAGTGCTAAAACATTTAAGGATGCACCGCAGTTTATAATCACAAAATATTTTATTTTAAAAGAATAAAAAAAAAACTTTAAGTTATTACCCTGCACAAAAGAAAAAAAAACCAAGTCAGCAAAGCATTTAAACAAAGATAAAATGGCCTAAGTTCTCAAATTTCCCTAGCAGAGTCGCCAAGCAGTGGCGACCTCTTTTTTTTTTTTTCGACACCCGCAATCGGGTACGAGCGCCTAAGGAGGCTAATGGCTCGGTTGAAATTACTTATGCTCGGACTCTCCCAAGTCCACCAATTCACGACTTTAATAGTCTAAATTTTTAACCTGTAAATTAATTTTAAAACGGAGTCGCCACTAATCGGTTTGGGGTGGGTTGATTAAAAACCCAAGCGAAGTATCGGGAGAAATACTCGCACCTGCGCAACCAGAGAAATTAGGATCGGGGACTTGATTACACTAGTTAATCACTAATGCCCTTTCGGTACCTAAACTTTTTAAACCCCCGAGGTTTTTTGGATGTTCGAGGATTTTCCATGCATCTTTGAGAGGAAAAACATTTTTTGAGTCTTTTTCTAATTTTTTTGGACACAAAAGGAATTTTTTGGTATTTTTCGAAAAATACAAATCTTTTTGGCTTTTTCTGAATTTTTTTGGTTTTTTCACAAATTTTTGGCTTTTTTTGGCTTTTTGGCATTTTTTGGAAAATATGGAATATTTTTGATTTTTCGGAAAATAAAATATTTTTTGGATATTTTTTTTTTTTTTGGAAATTAAAATATTTTTTAATATTTTTCGAAAAGAAAGTATATTTTTTGTTTTTTTTTTTTGGAAAATAAATTATTTATTTATTTAAAATATTATTTAAAATAAAATTTAAAAAAGCCAACTCGGGTCGGATCCTCGGATTGGGTCCGACCCGAGCCAGCGACCCGAACGTGGGCTCGACTCGAATTTTTTGCTTTTTCTTAAGAACTCAGCCCACACACACGGAATTGGGCCTATTTAAAAAAGGGAATGCCCGGCCGCGTAGAAGCCGGACCCTGCATAACCCTAAGGCGCCGGGTCACACGCCCGACCCGACGACCCGACCTCCGGTCGCCCTAAATTCGCGGAAACCCTACCCGATCTGATGACCCGAATCCCTCTTCGTGAAACCCGAATCTTCGTAAGCCTAAGGTTTGACGATCTGCGGTGCCGAGGAAGGGGATTGAAGTGTCACGGGGGCGACACGAACAAAGGACAACAGCGGCAGGAGGACGCGGTGCGGCGTTACGACGGCGGCAATGGATGGTGATGCCGAGGGGAACGGCGGATAGAGAGCGACCGGGGACTGGATCTCACGGTGGCTCAAGGCAGCGATGCCGTGAACGGCGGCTAGGGTTTCTGACAAGGCATCAACAAAGGATCGACGAGGACGACGCATTAGAAGGGATCTGCTACCTGTTTGCGGCGTATGGGCTAGATTGGTGGTGTCGACAACGAGACAGCGGCACGGCGGAATTTAGCACAATAGCGGCGTAAGGGGGTGGGACCTCTTCTTCCGCCCCTCTTCGCGAATCCAAAACTCCTTCGCCTCCTTTCTGACCTCGCTTCTCTCTCACTCCGGTCAGATTCAAGCCTCCACCGGCCAGATCTGACCTCCTCAAACTCGCTCGCCGGTGACCTCCCCTGAAGTCTCTCAGTGAGAGGTCGGCCGAGCTTGCGACCCAAACTCTCGCTTGCTCTTCGATTCCTCCCCCGAAGTCTCTCAGTGGGAAGATCTCGGAGCTCGCTCCCTCCTCTCTCTCTCGCTCACTCTTCAACCTCCTCCGAAGTCTCTCAGGAGGAGGTTTCTAAGCTTGCGATCTTCTGGCATGCCCCTTCGATGACAGAAACGGTGACCTATTTATAGGCGAGGGGGCAGCCGGTCGACGGAGCTTCCCTCTGACGCCAGCTGCCCCTCCCACGTGGGTCACCGTCCGCCTGCCTCTCCGGCGTCGCGTCCCCTACGCGTGTACTGCAGAGGCGCGAGGAAGAAGATGACCGGTGGGGCCGGGCTGAAAGGGGAAATGGGCCGTAAGGGCCCATTTGAGGGTTGCTTTTTTTTGTTTTTTCCTGTTTTTTCTGTTCTTTTTTTGTTATTTGTTTATTATTCTGAAAAAGACAAAATAAATAAAAACTTAATTAATAAAATAAACCTAATTAAAATTGAGGCGTCAACATTTATAGACTAATTCTACTAAACAAAAGAAAATGCTCTTACACTCCTATAAACCAAAATGACTTTTGGAGTATTCACATAATGAAGACTTTTCAAAACAACACCAGACTAAAGACTCTTAAAAACTAGGAATCAAGACGCTTAATAATGAAGACTAATGCATTGAACTAGGATTAGATGCATTGCAAAAAGATAAGACTCTTAAATCTATGTATTAGGACACTTAATAACTAGGATTATTCATTTAACTAAGATTAGATGCATCGAAACTTGACTTGATCCTCCAAATTTGTCCATTGGTCTTGGAAGCCAAATAGCCATCATAGAAGATCATCAAATAGTGATGGAAATTAACCTAAACAGCCTCCACCAGTCATTACGTAGTTGATTAGTAGAGTCAAATAACAAATTTGTATATCTATGAGTGCATTTGATTCAGCTTTGAAAATGAACTTTGGATGTAATGCAGATGCTGAAAGTTAAAGCTATTTGGGGAAATATAATTATGTTTGGTAAAACCTCTTTGCAAATGTATTTTGAGTTGAATGTGTGTTTGATAGAAACACTTTTACAATGGGTTTTGGGTATATTATATATAATGAAAACTGAACCAAACCTTTTGCCAAACCGACGAAGGGCTACAACCACTAGTGAGCCAGATCTAGCGTTGGTGGTCGTCGATCAGGCGACCTTCAATGAAGGTCACGCAACCCAATCGAGGGCCACCCGAGGTGGCACGATCTCAGGCAACCCTCGGCAAGGTTGGCTTGACCTTGGTGACACGCAACCTAGGCAATCATCGCTTGAGTCAAATGGGTCTTGCCAAGGTTCATTCAAAGTCGTGTGACCTCCGGTGACCCTCGGCTAGGTTGTGTGACCCTCATTGAAGGTCACTTGACCTTGGGCAATCTCAACCGATGGCCACCGATGCCGAATTTGACTCGCTGGCAACTAAAGCCCTTCCCCAATTCGGTGAAGGGTTATCTCTTTTTTTTAATAAGAAAAATTTAACTAGGGACAAAGTTGAAAATTTAAAGAATTGGTGAGAGTAGTTTTGGAAAGAAAAAATTCATTTCAACATTTGGCTAAACGCTAAAAGTCCAATGCTAGTCTCTATTAGCAATGGACTTTTAACTTTCCCAAGGTCAGCATTTGGCCGAAAACTCATTCAAAATGGTTGCCAAATGGCTTAGCATTTCCCCCAAGGAGCTTTGGAAGTTGAAAGCCTCTTGGGAATATTGAACCAAACGCACCCTATATCTTCTTGGTAATTGATTGACAGCCAAGAAATTGATAACTAGGTCCTTAAATCAATAACTGGTAGAATCGGCATCTTCAAACTTGAACCCACTAAATCATGATGCAGTCAAAATTGGTCTTTACATGCAAGCTTAAGCATTGAACTGGATTAATCAGGGACTTTAAAGTCAAGCTCAAAAGCTGATCAATAGAACCCGATGCTCTCGCATCAAACTCCCCAAGTTATTTGAGATTTGTCCTCAAATGTGATATGCTTTCATCTCCGAGATTGAAAGTAGCTAATTTACCACAACCATCTATACCAAAGGAACTTGATTTCGATAAATGTCTTGGATGATCTTTCTAACGAACTAGATAATATATCAGTTTCATCCCAATAAAAATCTTCAAAAACATGTAAAAAATTTAGAAAGACATTAAACATACTTCGGCAATTGATGAACAATTCCACTGAGATTACATTGGGATATTTAAGCTTAAATTTTCAAACTTGGTTTGCTTGACAAAAGCATTGCAACCAAAATAGGTTGTATCGCTTTTCTTCTTCAATTTGCTTGGAGAAAATTGCTATCTCATTAGATGTACCGATAAAAACCATCTTGTCAACTCATTGACAAAATGTGCTAGAGGCCTTTCGGCTTGGATAAGAAGAGCCGTGATGCCAACTCCACTTACATCACATTCAACCTCAACTACTTTATTAAAAATCAAGAAATGCAAGTTAGGACACTCACAAAACTCTGGCAAACAATCAAGCTCACAAAAACATGACAACCATTTCAATTCAATATAATTTCTCGACTCGGCAAAAATGAGAAACATAGCAAATGATCTTCAAATAATGTAAACTAGACATCAAAGGCGTAAGATGTCTCCTAGGAATCTCTAGAAGGTGACAATTTCAATTAAAGTCGTTTTCCAACTCAAACGAAGATATCTAGCAAATAGGACAAATTTGATACAAAGACATGAATGATATGATGTTAATCTGACTAAGCACTTTGCAGACTATAAAATTTTTACATGATTTAGAGCTAAATGTCAGGATCAAACTTCATGAAGACACTCAGTACAAAATTGAAGTGCAAATAATCGTACAAAAATAACAAACCGACCAGGTCAATCAGCCTCAACAAAAATAGTAAAACATGTAAGATTCATATTCTATCATTGACTTCCAAATAGGTTTTGACATAGTAAACGAAATCAAAAACCATGCATACCATATATCATTGAAAAGCTCATGAAGTCGTCTACAAATCTTTTGAAGGACTTGAAGCCTAGAAACGACATTATCTAGCTCAAACTAAATTGTGTAAGATCAGTTCAATCAGCATATGATTTATGCAAACCTAGTAATCAAGCTCAATCAAGTCACCAAATCATCGTCAATTAGCACAACCTCATCACAGCAGCCCCTATAGCATCTAAACCTCACCCTAGATTTAAACATGAGAATTCATCTTAGGTTTGAGCTTTAGCCCCCATTGTGTAAGGCAATCTCGCTTCATCGAGCTGAAATTCAAAAGTTACCATACCTTTGTTCCTTGAACTTCGAGCTTGATTGTTGAGGTATTCGATGATCGATAGCCATAAAGAACTCACGAACTCTTCAAGAAACACCTCATTATCGATCAGACGGCAAGGATATGGTCACCAATCGCTAGAATAGCCACAAAAACTGCCGGGAAAGGATTAAGCGTTGGACAAGGATTGGATGCGGAGGAAGGAATCACCGGCTTATGGAGCTCCGGTGATAATTTGAAGGAAACAAGCAACTGTGGGCTCGATGACACACCCAGGAAACGCCGCAACAATGATCAAGCTACCAAAGATGATCATTAGATAGTCGAAACCAGCTAGAATGGCTGCAACAAGCCTCACCAGTTTAGAAACAAGTGATCAACACAGTGAGGAAAAAGCTACCGAATGGGGCAATCCGGTGGTGATCTGGACAATCGACGGCCACAACCGGATAGAGGGATTTCCAATGTGTTGGAAATTTTCTATAATATGGGCTTACATTAATTAATTAATTTTCTATTTAAAAAATCGGGTTAATGGATATTTCAATATTTGTTGAACCCTAAAGTGATCTGATTGAATTTGGTATTTGCATCTATTGATAACGGACCTGGTTGAACAACAAAGTGTAGGCAATTGCGTTTGACTAAAGCCTGTAATGGGAATGGCTCAATTGACATGCTGTTGATTAAGGTTTGCTAGGTCATTCTTTAGCCTATAAAAGGGTAAGTTATACTTATCAGTTGCTTTAATCTCATTGAAAGCTGCTATACTGAAATATGTTATAGAGAGGAAGATCTGGCCTTCTGATAGATCACCGATTATCAGATTGATCTATTTTTCTTCAAGTGAAGTAATGTCTCAAACATGTACACTTTAATTCCATTGTATTTATTGATCTTGGTGTTTTACAATCATATATGGATCTGTTTTTATTGATTGATTAATTGTTTATGTGAATAAATTTAATACATGTGGTACCAGAGCCGACCATATATGATTGTAGAACCCAATTTTTTTTTTTTTTATGGAAAAATTCAAAATTTTCCTCTTTGAGCTAATTATGGGCATTATTTTTTCGTGTAGATTTTTTGGTTGATTGATCCTAAAATCATAGGGATTTTGTTCTACATGTCAAGATCTTTTCAACCATATATAACTTGCATAATTTTGTTGAGAAGTGAGAGAGCATTTTTTATTTGAAATTCTAGGGTTTATACACGAAAAAGTTCTAGAATTTTCAAATTACTTGCAATTGATTCATGTTCGTTGTAAATCGTTACATGGTTATTGTTATATATATGCTTTAGCATCTTTTGTTGTATTAAATTAATTTTTTAGGGCTTAAATTTAAGAAATTCGAAATTCGGCCATGGGAGGTTAAGATCTGAAACTTTGAATCTTGTACGTGGTAGATTTACTTGATTTTTCTTCGTTTAATTCATTATAGTCAATTATATTGATGTTATATGCAAGTCTCATGGAGAAATTTCATCAAAAAAATGAATCTAATATGTGGTTTTGGAGTTTCAGGTTGAAACCGGGTCGTGCGACTCGATTTTCTACAACTTCGGGACCCGGCTGGAGGTTGAAGAAGACCCCAGCCCGGCCAAATCAATGGATGTGCTTACGTCCTTTCATTAAAGAAAATAAAGGTTCTGGGCTCATGCCCAGAACCTCTCTCTTTTGGTTTTGGGCATAAGCCCAAAGCCCAAAATTAATGGGCTTAGTCGAATTTTTATTTATTTATAGGTTTTGAATTTGTGGGCCAATTTTATTTGTAGCCTGCCTGTTTTAAGTGGCTTGCATGCGGGCCAGGCGCAGGTAAGGGCCCGCGGGTTGGGTCCGTATTATTAAATTAATAATAAAATATTAAAAATAATAATAATTTAAAAAAATACTGGCAAAAATTGTTGTTTGAAAAAAAATGCAATATGAATTTTGGAGCACATGTTGTAAAGTGTTTTATATTGTTTGATGAATTTTGGGCATAAATTTTGGACTTCCCTATTGATAAAAATTAGTATATACAATTATTTGCCCAAATGGAGTTATTGTGTATATTAATTTGGAAAATAGCATAAAGTTTAATTCTCATATTTAAAAGATGGGGATGTATAATTGAAAAATATTTATCTACCCAAAGGGGATAAATATTTTGAAAATTATATGTAATTCACATCTATATTGATATTATGAAGATGTATGATTTAAAATATTTGTCTGCCCAAAGAGGATTGATTATTGACAATTATATGTAATTCTCCTTGTTATTGCTTTATAAATTTCATGCTGGGAAAAATAATGATGCATTATACACTCTGCCCAAAGGGGAGTTTATAATGTGCTAATTATTTTTGTCGAATTACTTATTGCCCATAATTGATCTTATTGCATTATGTGTGACAAACAGTTACATTTGTTATAAATAACAATAATGCAACAATTGAAATATTAACTTCATCAAATATTATACAGTTAAGGACTTGGTCAAAAATGGAGATATTGTGATCGAGAATGTCATATACTGAGGTTATATAAGATTGGATTGGTTTTGATATGCCATTATTGGAATATTATTTTTCAAAGTTGTGGCCACATAAAAAAGAAAATTTAGTTATTAACCCGATAGTGTCGTTTTCAATATAAAATCTTTTTTTAAATAAGTTAATTAATGTAGCCAAAGTGGGAGAATGTTGAAAATTTTCTATAGTATGGGCTTACATTAATTAATTAATTTTCTATTTAAATAATCGAGTTAATAGATATTTCAATATTTGTTGAACCCTAAAGTGATCTGATTGAATTGGGTATTGACATCTATTGATAACGGGCCTGGTTGAGCAGCAAAGTGTAGGCAATTGTGTTTGACTGAAACCCGTAATGAAAATAGCCTAGTCGACACACTGTTGATTAGGGTTTGCTAGATCCCCTCTCTAGCCTATAAAAGAGTAGATTATACCTATAAGTTGATTTAATCCCATTGAAAGTTGATATACTGAAATAAGTTATAGAGAGGAAGATCTGGCATTCCGATAGATCACTAATTATCATATTGATATATTTTTATTCAAGTGAAGTAATGACTCAAACAGATACGCTTTAATTCCGCTGTATTTATTGATCTCGGTGTTTTACAATTATATATGGATCCATTTTTCTTGATTGATTAGTTGTTTATGTGAATAAATTTAATACACAGTGATCATTGGAGGGGCCGGCGTTTGCCACAAGGATGGTCAAAGTGAGGCAGTAGATGGCAACGAAAGGAATCTGTCGAGACAGAGAGAGAGCACTGAGAGAAAGTGGATATGAAATTTTTTTTAGAGCCCCCACAATTTTGGAGGGAAAATGGGTTGTATAACCCTTTGCAAGATCACATCCTACCCCTTGGATTGATCCAATTCTTAGAATTTAATCTTATTAGCCTAACTAACTTACTTAGCCATTAAGCTAACTTATGATTGGTTAATAATATGCACATGTCCATTTGAATGGCTAAAATGAATTATTAATTAATGGTCACGATTAATTGTGGAATTAAGGGTTAATTGGGGGCATTTTGTAATTTCATAAATCTGAGGGCAATTTTGTAATTTCACTAAGGGCAAACTTGTAATTTCATACAACAGGGTGAGGGAAGGTTGACCAAGGCTTGGCCTTGCCGATGGTGGCTCAGCCATTTTCCGACAAAGGTTAGTCAGACTAGTCCAAACCCGTTTTGATCGGTTCCTTACCTTTTTTTAAATGGTACAATTTAGTCCTCTAGGGACTTTATTGCAAAAAACCTTTGTTCAATTAGGAGATGAAATGGGCTAATTTGAAACAGAAATTATCCGATTTTGATGAAATTAAACCAATTAAACCTTGTAAAAACATCTCCATTGGTTCTAATTGGTTTAATCACCTTAATAACTTTGAAATCATGAATATACTCAATGAGTGTTCCAATTAGCGCAATTTGTGTAATTTTCCATCTCGAAACACAAATTGATTGAAATTAAATTAAGTTAATATCACACGATATCAACTGGTTCAATTACCTACATTCATGATGGCTTGTTTCACCCAAATTGACACTAAAATGAAGGTACGACCTTTATGCCAAAATTAAATTGAAGGCCAATATCGAAATTGAACCTCAGTCGATCAAATTAAACTCTAGTCTAGAATAGGTGGACTTGAATTGCACTAGTTGAAGCTCATTAGTTAGGATTTCTTAAGTTCAAGTAAGCTAAATCCATCAAATTTAGGGGTGAGCATCGGTCCAGGGTCCACCTTGGATCGACCTTGGACCGGCCCAACTCTATCGGTCCTGGTCCGATTCCCAATCCGGTCCGGTTCCTTAGAAGATTGGGTCGGTCCTCAGTCCTAGAATTCCTAGACCAACACTGTGGGGGTCGATCCTCGATGCTAAGAGTTCTAGGTTGGTCCAACCCGGACCAACCCTGACTCTCTATATATAATATTATTTATAATTTTTTTATATAGAGAAAATCTTAAAATAAACGGCGTAAATAACATAAGGAATTCAAGTAATTTTACATTGTTATGTAATAACTTAGGTTTTTAATGTCTTTTACGATGTCAATAGTTATAATTTACGGAGGAAAATGTTTTTGTGAGGAGTCCTCATGAAGTCCAAAAAGGCATCTTATGGCATCATTCTCTAATATTGGTTCTCTTTTGTCTTATTTGTCCTCTTAGTCTTCAATTTGCCCAAATCGAAAAATCGCCACTCGACACTTGCCTCGCTTGCTTTGGGTTACTCGTGCCGCTCGCTGCTTGATGCTCGCTTGGCTTGTTGCTCCTCGCTTGACATTCGATGCTCATTTTATTCGATGCTCACCCCACTTGACCCTCAAAGCTTGCCTTCTTTAGCTGAGCTCGCTCATCATCGAATCCATTGGGTCGATACGATCCTTGATTGTCCTTTCAAGGAGTACAAAAAATGAAATAAAAAATTATTGGTTGGTCTTGGATTGACCTTGAAACCGTATCGAACCTATTGGGTCAGTCTAGTCCTCAATCATTTTTTTAAGAAGTACAAAATATGAAATAAAAAAATTATTGATTGATCTCGGGTTGACCCTAGAACCGGACCGAACCCAATGGGTCGGTCAGGTCCTTGATCCCAAGCTCAATAGGGTCGGTCCTCGGTCCCAAAAATTGAGGATCAGCACTATACGGGTTGGTCCTAGGGTTAATGGGTGGATCGGCCCAACCCGAACCATGCTCACCCCCAATCAAATTAGAGGTTCCCTAACTGACTTTGCTAAAATTGATCTTGGAATTGGATTTAATTTAAGAAAATGAGTTGAATGGAAATGCCGGCAAGCAATCCTTAAAGAATTTATTCGAACCCCTAATTAGTGCTAAAAATGGCAATTTTCATCCTGATATGCCAAATCACTGAAATGGTCACATGAGTGATTTCAAAATAGCGTCTTGATCAAATGTTGTAAAAGAAACTAAGCCAAAATATGAATATAATGAAAGTAATTTTTTTTTGGTTGATTTTAAATCTAAAACCAAAAAATTCGGAAGATATGGTTTCTTAATCGATTTTCCCAAAAAAAAGAAATTATGCTAAAGTCAAATTAAAGCTAAAACAAGACAATTTGCAAGTTCTTATATTTTTCCCTTTTTTGGTCAAAAGGTTGACGACTGTTAACTTTTCACTAAACGATTGATTTTATGATTAAAACTTTGAATTTTCCCAAAATTTTTGTGGTCAAAGTATTATCAAGACTAATTCGGATCTTTTTGTGCAAAAAGCCAAATTTTGACTGAGGATTGACTTTTTGTCAATAGTTGACCAAAAAATTAACTCAAAATTCAATTTTTTTAACGTTTTGGTTTTTGTTAAAAATGATAGGAAATTACTTAGAAATGACAAGCTAAAGAAAACGAAACTAAAAATGACACTTTTGACTCAAGAAACGAGTTTCGTCGTGATCAGAAACCTTAAGTTCAAGTTTTTACCTTTAATGACACATTGGCTAAAAATCAGGTGTCGACAAACTCTTGGGAGCCCCATAGACATAGAAGATCATCAAATAGTGATGGAAATTTATCAAAACAGCCTCCAATCATTAGGTAGTCAATTATAGCTTAATATTCAATAACAAATTTGTATATTATTAGCCTCGGTAGTCGATTAGCAACCATGAAATTGCTACCTAGTCCATTAAATCGACATCTTCAAACTTGAACCCACTGAATTATGTTGTGGCCAAAATTAGTCTTTACATGTAGGAATAAGAATTGAGATGGATCAGTTGACGAGTTCAGAGTTGAGTTCAAGAATTGATCAATAGAGCCTGATATTCTCACATCGAAACTATAGCACAATTCATCAATATTTATCTCGCAAGTATATGAACTAACGGATCGAATATGGCCAAAAATGGCCGAAAATGATGACCCTTTCAAGGTTTTTACAAGATGATTAAATCCACTTTCGCTTAATGACTAATGCTTGAGGACGTGTGTTTGATTTTTTGTAAGGGATAATTTACAACTTGGAGGAAATGTGAATCATTTTCTAAGCATTAAAACGATTAAGATTAGAAAAATATTCCTCGCATTGCTCTTTTCGGCGAAACAAATGAAATGTAAAAGCACGTACAAGAATTGCAAACAGTTGATTTCTTGGGCTTGTTGTATCTCTAATTCAGATTCAAATATATTTCCGGCATTGCTTAAGTTCAACCCCGATCGAGGAAAAAAGAATGCCATCCTTCCCTTCTAGCGAGCTAGATTTGTGTCCATAATTGGGAAAGTTCAACAATTCAATGCAACCTTTGCTTATTTGCATGCACCAGTGGCACATTCCTACGGGGATAAGAACGCTTCAAGTGCCAAAAGTTGGCACAAATGGACACTTAAGTGCCAAAAGTTACGAAAGTGGCACTTAAGTGCCACTTTGTAAGAAAAATGGGACACATAAGTGCCACCTCCGGCGAAGGCAGCCAGAAATCATACGTGGCAATTAAATATGATTATTTCTCGTCGAGGTGGCTCGCTGGAGAGCTAAGTTAGCTCTAATTCACCCAAAACGACGTCGTCTCCTTAGGTTGGCCAAAATAGAGCCCTTAAATCAGCCAAAACAACATCGTCTCCCCCATTGCCCCAAATCTAAAACCCTAAATCATGCAAATTGCCATTGAAGTGTTGGAGCCCTAATCCCGAACCCTAACTCGATTTGCCACAAATTCTACGGTTGGATATTAGGAATGGAGAGCAAGACTTTCAGCAGTGGCTCAAATTTCTCTCGCCGAAGCGAAGGAGAAGGCAAGCGTTTCTGTTTTTATGGGTTACCAAGTCCAAGAAGAACATCGTGGACTCGAAGGAATCCTGGGAGAAGATTTTATGGATGTGCCCGATACAGAGAATAGTCGAAGTGCAAATATTTCGAATGGGTTGATGCGAAATTCTCTCACTAAGCCACAGAGGTGATATTGGATCTACTTGATGAATGTCATCAACCTTCATCTACACCTGTGGATGACTTGGACGAGATTGACTCAATGCAAGCTCAAGCATCTTCTGCTAACCATTTGAAAAATGAAGTTTTAAAGATGAATATTGAACGGAAGTGTTACCGAACGTTTATTGTGTTGCTGTTTTTTTGTCTATCCTACTTTATGATAAAATGTAAAGTATTGGAATATAAGAAGAAGTTTCTCCGACTGCCATAGTTGTAAATGAGGTCAAGGAAAGGGAATGAATGAATGAATGAGATGCTATTTGTACTATATTTTTGCTTATTCTCGAATATAAATCGATGATGATGGAATGTATATTGGGTGGATGTGTTGTGGTGGCTTCTTTCCTTCAACTGAATGCAAACCAGTAGCAATGAATCGAATGGAGTTGGCATAAGTTGAACATTCGTATATATAAATCAGCAGTTTCTCTGGTTTGCTGCAAATCACCATTTACATAGAACAGACATGAGTGATTACTTGAGTGCTATAAGTTGTATATAATGATCACTTAAGTGCCAGTCGTGATTAAAAAAAAGTCATTTAAGTGTTAAGTTAGTATCAAAAGTGATTACTTAAGTGCCATTTGTAATTAAAAGTGAACACTTAAGTGCCGGGTTTTTTAGAATGTGATCAGTTAAATGTCAATTTTGTTTGTACGTTTCATCTATAAACTGCACCAGCCATCAGCTGCTATTAGCCACCACGACCGCCCACCACTGGCCACCATAGGCCTCCAGCCATCACCACCAGCCACATCAAGCATCACAGGCATCCACTTGAGCCACCGCTATGCTGCTGGTATTCTGCAGCGCAAAAGTTCCTAGTGCTTTACATCAGCTTGCACCAACACTACCTGGTGCAAGATGCGCATATTGCACACTTACATCTTGCACCAAATGTAGCACAAACCCCCAACCCCTATAATAAACCCACCAGCCTATCAGTAGACATCAGCACTAACATCTCAGCTACCACACTAGCATGTAGCCACCACCATAGACCCACAATTAGCAGCCATCGTTGGTGGTGGGTCGCGGGTCTGTTACAAAAGGGGTTCATGCAAACTATACTAGCTATAGCAAAAGGCCCCAACCCAATTCACATAGTGGATCCACCACCATCAAGCTTCACCAACCACCACCACCACCAGCCACACAAGCACCCTAGTCACCACCACAAATCCATCACTAGAAGCATAAAGCAGTAAGTAAAAGTAAAAACAAAATATAAAAAATGAAAAAGACACCAAAGATGACAAGCAATAAGATCGTTTCATTGATATTGAAATGAAGTCTCACAAAGTCGATGACAAACTATTTAAAGGAAAACATCCACAGTAAAACAATTGACTCCCCAACCCCACAGACTATATCACATCCCATTTCATTAATTAATATGCACAATGTCTCATGTTCGTGCTCCTTTCACTTGGTTCATAATCCTTGTGCTTTTTCTAAATGGACGTGAGGTTTCTTCTTCAACTGTCTCAGGATGCGTTGATTCTAATGGAGGTCCAATTGTCCTAGGCTAAATTGATTGAGAAGGAGCTGGAGCTGCAACTGTTGCAGGTTGAACTAATTCAGATGGACCTGTAACTAGGTTCTTCTTACTCTTCTTTTTTGTTGGCGCAGCCTGTCTTCTTCTTCTTTGTTGGCACAGCTGTTGATTCTTGAGTTGAGCCTTGAGAGATAAGAACCTCTGAACTTCTCCGAGGCTTCAAAAAGAAAACTCGATTATTAACAAAAGTTTGCACCATAAATTAAATTAAATACATCCTAGTAAGCTTATAGAACTTACATTAATAATAACTGTTCCAGAACGCTCATCTGTATAAAGGCCATAACCATACTGTTTTAGCCTCTTTCCAAGAGCTCCTCTTGTTCGAAGGGGAACGTTAGTTTCAGGTACTTGTGATTGGTTAGCCCTTCTTCTTGTATGTGATTTCTTGGGCTCTTGTTGTGGTTGTTCAGCTATAGTAGGAGCTTCTTCTGAGCATTCGAATGCTAGACGTCTTATAGATGGCCTTCTTGTAGGTGGCTCATGATTTGGCTTTCTTTTGGTTGTTTTTCTATTTAGCCCTTCAACTTCAATGGCACCTTTTGTTGGCTTTTGTGGTGGCTCTTGTGATGACCCTTCTAGTGGCCTTTGTGGTGACCTTGGTGATAGATCTTGTGGTGACCCTTCAGTTGGGCCCTCTGTTGATAGCTGAGCTCTAGCCTACCTTCTTCGAACCTGAGAAAAAGACAAAGGACATCATAAATATAACATCAGGCCATTGTAAAGGAAAACTAAACACAAATTATTTAAGTTACCGAGTATTTTTTTCTCTGCTTCTACTGAAGAACGGTAAACTTAACTAGCCCTCCAGTTGCTTGGCAATCCTTGAGCTGGCTCTCTACCTGGCCTTGTTTGAACAGACCCTTCAATTTCAAGTATAGCAGGGGCTTCGATTAATTCTTCACGTGTCATTCTCCTAACCTGACAAAGACAAAAACATTATGTCAATTAGCTGTACATATCTATTTATACAAACCATAAAACAACATAAACACAATTGTCATGACTTACTGGGTTTATTGTTGTTGACTAAAAAACAGACGACTCACTTCGCATTTCTATTTGTCCTTCTCCAATTGTCCTTTCACTAGGCCCTTCGACTTGCCTCAACTATTCATGCTACTTCCTTAATTGATAGCCTTTAGTATTGTGCCATGCTATGTGGCAAAAAGAGCACTTCATCTTTACACTTGTCCTACTCATCCTACGCTGACTTGAGACCTCTCCCTCTGTCATTCTTCATTTTCGCTTTGGTCTTCCCATTCTCTTCTTTAGTGGTAAAGGTTGAGGTGCTTCGTGATCAGTTGGCTCCTAAAACTTGGCACCTCTAATTGTCTACAACATGCATTGGTACGAAGCAAGATATCTCAGTTTCTTGTACCAATCATCAAGGTAGTCTTCTATGTTGTGGCCTTTCAATTGAATGGCACATATAGCATGTGCACAAAGAATTCCACTTACTTGCTATGCTCTACATGAACACTTCCTCGTACCTAAATGGACAACATACTTCATTATCTCATATCCTTCATCCTCATTCCAAATGGGATGACAATACCTACTCGCAGCCAAGTTCTTATCCAATTTTTTAGCAATCCTAGGACCACATTGCCTAATCCAGTTTGCAGCCTCATCCCTTTGTTTGTGCAGCCGAGTCAGAACCATAACCCTTATGTCTTCAAGCATCGAGATAATTGGTTTGCATCTAGCATATATTATCCTCCAATTGAATGCTTCGCAGATGTTGTTATTTATGTTATTGTTGACACCCGAAATTTTCGTTGACATTTTAAATAAATATTTTGCAAAAATAAAAAAATAAAAAAAATTGATTGAAATGAAAATAAAAAAAATAAGAAAAACGAAAAAACGAAAAAAAAGGAGAGAGAAGGAAAAAATAAAAGAAAAAAATAATAATAGAATTGGAAGGAGGGGGGGCATTCGAAGGAGAGTACTCTCTCTCTGGCGCGTATTGTCTCTCTCAGAGACGCTCTCTCTCTCCCTGGTTCCCGCTCTCTCGGCTAAACGACCGAAATGACTCGCACACACCAGCTTTCGCGGTAACAACCTCATCTCTCTCTCTCTTTGAGGGCTCTCTCTCGATCTCGCGACGCTGGCACTCTCTCTCGAAAGTGGATTCTCTCTGGCGAACCGATTTCTCCTTCTTGATCGCCTTTGGTTCGAGGGATTTCGATCGATCTGAGCTCGATCAGTTAGGATTATCACTGGAGGTTTGATCGTTCTCTTGATCAGAGGTGACGACGGTCACCGCGGCAACGACGGCAGCGAATCTGGTTCGGCGGATCACCCTCGGAAATCGAAAAAGCGATGATCAAGTATCGCGAAGGGGTTCTCAATCGCTCTCGGTTCTGGTGGTTCTGAAGGTTTCTCAGCGGATCTCTCTCGGTTTGGGGCGAAGATCGGCGACATCGGCGACTTGAGCTGCGGTGACGGCTTCCGATCGTCTTCTTGTTCTGCTTTTCCGATCTCTCTGTTCTGGTTCGAGCTATCGCTCGCTTGCTCGCTCGATCGAAGACCGGCGGTCGGGGATCGCACGTGAGCTCTCTTCCCCGCTCTCTCTGTCGATCCTTTAGGGTTTTTGGCCCCTTATTTTCCTCTCCTGTTCGATCTCTCTGACCTCGAACATTTTCTCTCGGCTCTATCACGCACCGGATCTGATTCTCTGGAACGGCCGATCGAATGACCTCGGGGTGCAAGGGTCAGATTCGTGTCGACAGCACCGGCGGCGACGGAAGGCTCAGATTCGCGTGATCCGCTCGGTTTGCAGATTAGATAGCTCCTCTGTGATAGCAGTGAAAGCGACGGTGGCAGTGACAGCTGCAGCGACGGCGGCGTCGACAACAGCTTCCGATCGTTTCTTTGTTTCGTTTGCCCGATTGCTCACCGCGGTTCAGTGATCTCCCCTTCCCGGCAGTACGGACTGGTGAGTGAACTGATCACCCTCTCTAGCTCTACGTGAATCGACGTTCTCGGCGTGCTTGATCTGTCCCTTTTCGTTTTCGTCGTTAGTTGTCTTCTGTGGTGTATCTAGTTACATGCAACTTGTGAAACGATCTGTTGAGAAGTGCTCTGCTGATAAGTGACAAAAAAGTCTGTGAGTGGAGGTTCTGTTTTGAGTATATTTTTGCTCTATCGTAGTTTAATTTTTTTCTCTCTGTTTCTCTCTCTTGGATTGTTCTCTGTGGCTCGATCGCTTTATCTTGTCATGATCTGTCGCATTTTTTCTCTCGGCCCTGTCTTTGGTTCGATTGGATATCTTCGCTATTGGCCTATTTGTATCTCCTATACCAACATTTAGAAGAATCATCAGACATCAGTCAACAGAACAATTCTCTGGGCTGCCTCATATATATGCTCTCTTGAACTGTTTGCTTTGCACATGGTGTGGCACGTTGCTAATATCGAGTAATAACATGCTGATCATGATGGTGAACTCCACGAGTGTATTTTTTAGTTAGCAATACATAGCTCTCTATGCGACATACATAGGTAAACAGAAAAAGGTTGCTGGCCCTTTCGCATCTGACCCTTCCTGATGAAGATACTCTGGCAGCAGATTTTAATGGTCATAACTTTTGATTTAGTCTGCCATTCATATTGTGTTTGAATGCTTTTTAAGCAAATGATGATGTTGGGATTGCCCTCGGCTGTTCTTGGCAGTTTTGCAATTGTAGTAGTTACGAGCTTACATATACCAGATGCTGACCATGTCTTGATATCCCATGATTGGGTGCATTTGATTCCAACTTGAGGTTAGTTTGATTATGGATTGATGTCATTTTGATCAAGTAAACTCATACGTGTTTGTGAGAATATATGGCTTCAATTTCATGGCAATTTATCATCAAACAATCACAATTTGCAGTCTCGCGTGCTCTGTCACAATTCTTATTGCATGCTGAAATCATGGATTATAGATGTCGCAATGGATAATAGATGATCAATATGTTGATTGTGATCATTTGCATTCTCTAGAAATTCGGAGCTACAATTTGTAAATGATTGGGTGTTCTGTTTTCATGCCTTTAATGACCTGCGCTGTTTGCCATTTTCACGTGATTTTTTGTGATTAGATTCTAAAGTTGATGCCTAAATGAAAGTTGTTCATTAGGTTCCAATCTATATCAAATAAAAATTTCGTGATAATTGAAGATCATTTACCAAGGTCGAATATGTCTAGAATATCCCTGACTTTGTTTGAAATTTTGCTGTTCTGATTGGTTCTCTGTTTTGAATGACCTTTTGTACAAATGACCTGATACGAGTTGGTTGCTGTGGTTTTCTGTGTTTGATGCCTTCATGAGAGCTGAAGATGGTTCGACTAGCTTTCCAACGAGCTATAATACACTCTGATCCGATATCATTAGCTACATGAAGTCTTCTTTAAAAGTCTACTCCAGAATCTGGAAAATTGTTCTGGTCTGTGCGGTTGTTTCTGTTACTGATCTGACCTCTTTGCTAAATGTCTTTGTTTGAGCTAGAAAATGATTTCAATTCTCTTCGTGACCTTCTAAGGATTCATAGGAGACTTCTCAAGCTTTCTAATGACGTATTATGTGCATGATTTGGTTGTCATTTACCTAGTCAAATGAATGTTACCGCATCAATGTTTGATTCTGGAAATTTGTAGATCCTCAGTACTTGGTTTTTGCTATGGCAAGTTTGAGGTCATAAACTTCGAAGTCTTGAGTTGACGTGTTTTGGACAATTGATCTGCATTTAAATTTGTGTATTGTGATGGAAATTTGATTTGAAATCTACTAGCTGCTGTGATTGTTGAGCATGTTTCTGTTAGGCTTATTTTGAGCTCTTTAATGTCGTTGTCTCGTGAAGTGATGAGCTAGAAGTTTGACGTGCACATATTAAGCTTTCATCTGAGATTCACGTATTAGAAATCCTGAGATGATTCTTTCATGAAATTGTTCCTCATATGCTGATTACCCATCATAGAAATTCTAGGATAAGATAGCTATTGATTGTGCTTTTATCAAGCCTACATCGAATACTCAGTTTCTGTGATGGATGATTTGGTTGATGGATGCACATGCATTCTTAAAACTTTCTTTTAGAATATCATGCATACTAACTTTGATGATGTATAACATGCTATCTTCTTGGCTATGAATGTTGTGTATATTCATAATATGCTGTTGCCAAGTTATAATTGATGTTTGTGACTTGAATTTGCTGAATTCATGTTCATGTTTGATGCCTATGTTCACTCGTTATAATAACGATTTCTATGCGTTATCTTAGTCATATAAGATGAGGCAAGGAATCCATGTGTCTTAGATTAGGTTTAGATTAGGATCCTGAACATGGATAAAGCGTGAAGATGGTGGAGGTCAATGTCCATTCCGACCATTGTCATGTACTATTTGTTTTCCCGACATATGTCTCGGGTTCCATGCATTGTATAAAACCCGACAAGTTGTGGGTTTCTTTTCTTTCCCGATTGTTTTCTTTTTATATTCTTTAGGATTGCATGATTAAGTTTACTTTTTTTTCCTTGAATGTTTACTTCATGTCTTGCAATTTCATTTTCATTGTTTGTTTTCCTTTCATTTTTTAGGAATAGAATAGAATGAAAGTAATCCACCGCGCATGATCACTTAGTCTAGAATTAACGATCTTGAAAATATAAAAAGAAATGCATGAACATGTTAGGAAAAACACAACATATTGTTTAGGTACCGAAAGGGTGCTAATAGCAATATTAGCGTAACCCAAGTCCCCGAACCTAGATATCTAGTTACGTAGGAATCGAGAGAACACTCCTGACCCTCGATTGGGTTTCTAGCCGACCCTAAAAAATGAGGCTAGTGGCGACTCTTGTATATTTTTAGGTTGTTATAAACAACTAGATCGCATAAATAAACCTACTATCACGTGGGGTACGAGCTTGGGAGAGCTCGCGATCTTGAGATCAAGTACCTCTAAACCCGACTTTTCCCACCTTGGACATTTCGAGGGGTGGCGAGATCGGGTCGCGACAGTTATTGCACTTGAATTCCTCGCTGAAGAACGCCCTACACCAATACTTCGGTTCTGTTTGGAATAGTGCATCATAACCTTCCCTTGTCAATTGAAGCGGTTCTTCTTTGGCCATCCTAAGGTCAGTCATATTCGTGCTCTTTGCTAGCTACCAAAATTTGAACTGCAGCTTCTCCCATTTATAGTTCTTTGCCCAATTTGCGTATATGTGTCGCGCACACATTTGATGCTCGGCATAAGGCAACAACTCAGTTATTGCTGGAACTAGTCCCCGCAATAATTCAAAAAAAGAAAAGAAATGTAAGCAAACGACATGTTGATATCAACAAGCAAATAATTGACCAAATCTTTCAAAAAGTACCTTTTGTTGGTCACTCATGAACGCCCACCTTACACCATTTGTTATCTCCAAATCAGCCATCAAATTTTTTAGGAACCAAGACCAATTGTCCTTGTTCTCTACCTTCACAATAGCCCAAGCCAGTGGAAACATCTGGTTGTTTGCATCTCTTCCAATTGTAGCCAGCAATTCTCTCTTACACAAGCCCTTAAAAAAAACACTTGTCCAATCCTATAATCTGTCTACAACCAGATAAAAATCCTCGTTTGCATGCATCGAAGCAAACATAAAACTTATCAAACTTGGTCCCAATATCAGGAAGTGGTCTCTCCACAACCTCTACATACACTCTACTTGAAAGATTTTGTAGCCTATACTCCCAAGCATAATCTCACACCTATCCACATTTGTTGCTATATTGATCAATGAGTATCTTCATCACCTTTGCTTCGTTCTTTTGCATTGATTCCTGCTTATATTGATGCCAACCTACTCCTTCACCAGCAACCTACATTAAGTACTATTCATCTGAGGCATTATCTTAATCAAATCAAAGAAGTGCTTGGACAGCCATGCACTTATTACCCTTTTATTTTCAAAATTAATGGAACAAGTATGTTCCTCTTCGTACGCTCTAATCTGGAAAAATCCACTTCTCCTAACAAATGCATCATAGATCCTCCATGGACAATTTTGCTGCGAACACTTGGCTTTTACAAAGGCCTTAGTGTTTCTAATAAAGTCAATGTTCCTATGTGTAGCAATGGAGTTTTTCAGTATAACTTCCATAAATTGTTTTGCATCTTGAAATTTCATCCTACCGACAAAGTAGGAGAGGCAACGGATGGATCATAAGAAGGAAACTTACTTTTCTTTCTCCTTGTATGCACAACTCATTCATCTTCTTCAAGCTCATCCTGGGAAGTAACATTCTCAAGGCTTTCTTCATAATTAATCTCCTCACCAGTGGCAACAGCATTTACAAGGCCTTTGGCCCTATTTGGAACTTCATCAGCTACTTGCAAAGCTGCAAATTTATCTGTCAAAAAATCCCTCTACATTTTTCTTGACTGTACAAGCTCCCCGTCGTCATTATCACTTGTGAAATTTGCAGTAGGCAACCCTTCATCATCATCATCACTTGATTAAGCTACTTCCCAATTTAATCTAGTGATTGTGACATCACCTATGTCATCATCACTATGGTGAACTGCATTTGCGCTCCTCTCCTCTTCATCATGTCTATCCTACCTTTCTTCAACCCTAACCTCAGTACTACCATTTCCTTCTTGTTCTATTTGGGCGCTTTCGTCATCATCATCTTCATCCTCACTTTCATTGTACTCAACATATATTTTTACATCTTCACCATGAAGATAATGGTATAGAATATCTCTAAAACCGTTATTGTTTTCTAAGGTTTGCAAACCATCTCTTAAGCTGATGTGTGATGGGGTGAGTGATTCTAGAACCGATTTTTGAGAGGGGATTTTTGTGGTTAAGTGTATGGAGTAGTGTATATGAGGAAGAAACGAAAAGAGATAAGAAAAGATAAAACGATCTCCTCCCAAGGTATAAAGGCCTCGCCACCAACCGAGGATGAGGATTGAGATCTACGAAGCTCACCACCAAGGCCTAAAGCTTCCACCAGCCAAGAATAAAGGATTTCGGGATAGGAGAAGCTCACCACCAAGGCCTAAAGATTCCACCAGTTAAGGATAAAGGGCTTTTTGGCTCACCACTAAGGAGTGATCTACTCTCCAAGGATAAAGAAACCGAAAGGAGTTCTCCACTCTCCGAAGGAATTCATTCAAGCAGAGTAAGTCTCACCATTTTCATTCATAAAATTCGTATATCTCATACATTGGATAGTTTCCCCTATTTATAAGAGGATTTTAGCCTTAGGAAATATTAAAAACAAACTTTAATGACCTAGGAATTGAAACATTCGACTCTTGAGCTATAAAAAGCCTTTACTATCACGGGAACTAAATACCCTCAACTGAAACGTTCGACTCTTGAGCTATAAAAAAAAACAGCTAGGAACTTAATAAAAACCCTTTATCACGGGAACTAAATGCCATTTAATCTTCGGCCTTTCACATTCTCGAACCGTTAGCTTTCTGTATTTTTGAACCTTTGGCTTTCCATATTCTTGAACCGCTTTCGTGAACCTCCAAACTTCCCAAAATTCGAGCTCCTCCCTTGACCAGAAAATAATCCTTCTGAAACTTCATCAATTAGTCATACAAAACATCTAAAATGGCCTCCCATTGATACCTATCGATATACCACAAAGTACCGATAAATAATTAACATTATTCTTTTAAAATGATCCATCGAAGCATATAATGCCCAACTTCTTTATTGGCTTGGATAAGCATCGATGGTTCTGAGTTGGTCCATGGAGCTACGTTGGATGCTCCTGCATCATCCCTCCCGGGTTGTTTGAGATTTGTCCTCAAATCTAAAAGGTTTTCATCCTCCAAGTAAGGAGAAAGGTCTCCCACGTTGAATGTTGCCGAAACTGCAAACTCTCTTGGAAGGTCAATCTTGTAAACATTGTCACCAATTCACTGAATAACTTTAAAAGGACCGTCAGCTCTAGGCATGAGCTTGTTCTTTCGACGAAATGGAAATCTCTCCTTCCTTAAGTGAAGCCATAAAAGATCGCTCGGTTGAAATTGAGTCTTCTTGCGATGTTGACTAGTTTTCTTCTTGTAAGATTCGTTGGCCTTTTCAATGTTGGATCGAATCTGCTCATGAAGCTTTTTCATTGATTCAGCTCTTTTCTTGCCATCAAAGCTTACTTGAGAGTTAGACGGAATTGGAATCAAATCAATGGATGTGAGAGGGTTAATTCCATACACAACTTCAAATGGCGATTGACCAGTAGTATAACTTGGTGAGCAATTGTAAGCAAATTCAGCATGCGTAAGCTTTAAATCCCAATCTTTCAATGATTTACTCACCATACCACGAAGAAGAGTGGTTAGAGTATGATTTGTTACCTCCGTTTGGCCATCCGTTTGGGGATGACAAGCTGTGCTGAATAAGAGCCTTGTGCCAAGCATTCTCCATAGAGTCCTCCAGAAGTGGCTTAAGAACTTGGAATCACGATCCGACACAATGGTCTTTGGTACTCCATGAATGCGGATAATCTCTTTGAAATATAGTTCAGCAATATGATATGCATCATAGCAATATGATATGCATCATTGGTCTTGTGACATGGCACGAAATGAGCCATTTTAGAGAACCGATTGACGACCACCATGATAGCATATTTTCCTCTTTGAGTTCTTGGTAGAGCCACAATGAAATCCATACTAACATCCTCCCGGGGTTGCAATGGTACCGAAAGTAGAGTATACAAACCTTGATGGAAATGACTTTTTGATCTTTGACAAGTTGCATACCTGGAGATGATAGCATGCACATCTCCAGTCATCTTTGGCCAATAGAAATGCTCTTGAAGAACCTCAAGAGTTTTGTTAATACCAAAATGACTAGCCAATCCTCCACCATGCGCTTTTCGAATCAGCAATTCGCGAAAAGAACTCTTCGGCACACATAATTGATTTCCTTTAAAAAGAAACCCATCTTGCAAAGAATATGTACCTTGAACTCTCTGCTCGCAATTGTTGATGATAGAGGAGAATTCCGCATCTTCAGAATAAAGTTCCTTCATTGATTGAAATCCGAGAATCCTAGAGTCCAAAACCGCAAGCATAAAATATCTTCTCGATAAAACATCTACTACAACATTAGTGTGCCCCAGTTTATATTTTGAGACGAAAGAAAAGGATCGAAGAAATTCTACCCATTTTGCATGTCTCGAATTAAGTTTGCGTTGGCCACTAATAAACTTAAGCGCCTCATGATCAGAATGAAGGACAAATTGTTTTGGCCTCAAATAATGACTCCAATGATCAAGAGCTCGAACAATGGCATAGAACTCTTTGTCATAAGTTGAATAATTCATCTTGGAATCCAATAACTTCTCGCTGAAATATGCTAATGGTTTTTGTGCTTGCACCAGAACAGCACCAATACCAACTCCGCTTGCATCACACTCAACTTCAAATACTTTATCAAAATCAAGAAGTGCAAGAATAGGGGACTCACAAAGTTTCTGCTTGATTATGTCAAAGGCGTTTTGAGCAGCCTTTGTCCATTCAAAAGCACCATTCTTCATGCATTCAGTTATAGGAGCCATGATGGTACTAAAGTTTTTAACAAAACGTCGATAGAAAGAAACAAGTCCATGAAAACTTCTTACATCAGAAATGGACGTCGAAATTGGCCAAGTCTTCATAGCTTCCACCTTGGTTTGATCAACAGAGATCATAACCTAGAAACACAATGCTCGAAGAGAAGAACTCACATTTCTCCATTTTAGCATACAGTTTTTGATCTCTCAAGACATTGAAGAATTGTTTTAAATGAGATATGCTCATTCTCGTTCCTGCTATAAACAAGAATATCGTCGAAATAAACGGCAACAAATTGACCAATAAAGGAACGAAGAACCTCATTCATAAGTCTCATGAAGGTACTTGGAGCATTAGATAATCCGAGGAGCATTAGATAATCCAAATGGCATAACCAACCACTTATAAAGGCCTCCATTGATCTTGAAAGCCGTCTTCCATTCATCTCCTTCTCGCATTCTGGTTTGATGATATAACCACTCCGCAAATCTATCTTTGAAAACACAGAACAATATAATTCGTCAAGCATATCATCAAGTCTAGGTATAGGGTACCTATACTTAATGGTTATACTGTTGATGGCCCGACTATCTACACACATTCGATACGTACCATCCTTATTAGGCACAAGTAGAGCCGGAACAGAGCAGGGACTCATGCTTTCTCGGATGTATCCTTTGACGATAAGTTCATCGACTTGTCTGTGCAACTCCTTTGTTTCCTCTGGATTGCATCGATAAGCTGGCTTGTTTGGTAGTGGAGCACCGGGGATCAAATCAATTTGATACTCAATACCTATTATGGGAGGTAATCCAGATGGCAAATCCTCCGGAAACACATCTGCAAATTCTTTCAACAGACAATGCATTTTTGGATGTATGGGTCGCTCCATCTCATTCTTTTTCTCGACCATAAGCAAAGCAAATATATTCTTTTGTTTGCTAATGGCTCTCTCAACCCGTGTCTCACTTAAGAACAGATTTTCTTTACAAGTGTCTCCCTCCCCAGGTTGATTATTATGTATCGAATAAGGACTCAATGGTAAAAGAGTAATGCATTAACAATTGGCATGCCTCCATAGGCGTTTGGTTACCTTGAGTTCATTCCCTTGATTGAGCCATTTGAGCTTGTATGGTTGAGGATGTTTCGTTGTTGGAAGCTTCAACTTGTCAACGAGAGTTGTTAAAGCAACATTGGTGCAGCTCCCAGCATCGATGATCACCGAACACACCTTTCCATTAATAGTGCAATGTGGGTGAAATATATTCTCTCTTTGCTCTTTATTAGGAGAAACTTCAACATGCAATGCTCTTCGGATGATCAACAGCTCACCATCATCGGCTTTCTCCACAACTTCTTCTTCCCGATCAGATTCGGAAATATTTTGGTCTTCATTGTCATCAGCCTCTTGAAGCACCGAATTGATCTCCTCAATTTCTTGAAGAGTCATAACTCTCCGATTTGGACAATTTGCTTGTAAATGCCCAAAATCATGGCACTTAAAGCATTTCCTTGCATCACATTCAAACTTCTTTTGGACTTCTTTGGAAGGCTCTGCATTCTTTCCCTTGCTTCTGTCTTTTGTCGACGTACTCTCGCCCTTGCTTGAGTAAGCACCCTTAAAATAGGATGTCGCCTTTGTTGAGATTCTGGAGGAAAACCTCTTGCTCTTCAATTGTTTTTCGACTTTTATGGCTAGCTTGCATACATCTTCAAAGGACCAATACGGTTGAAGTTCAACCATATCAGCAATTTCTCGATTCATGCCGCCAAGAAAACGAGCGATGGTTTGCTCGGGAACTTCTGGAACTTCACTCCTCATTTTGAGTTGTTCAAACTCACGAATGTATTCTTCAACGCTCATTCCATGTTGTCTTTAGGGAGTTCTGTTTGAGGAAGAGATCTTGCTTATAGTTGTCGGGCAAGAACCTCTTCTTCATCAACTTCTTGAGTTTTTCCCAAGACTTGATTCGGCCTTTTCCTTCCCTTGCTCGTTGATGCTTTAGATTCTCCTACCATAGAGAAGCATATTTGGTCAACTTTAGGACAACAACCTTACATTTCTTCTCATCCGAATAGGATTTGAATTCAAAATTTTGTTCGGTTTTGTGTAGCCAATATACAAAGTCATTGGGATTAAGATTACAGTCAAACTCGGGGACCTCCACTTTAGTGTCTCTTTCATCCTCCTTATGCCTCCCTCTTCGTCTTCGTTTTCGAATTGGAGATTCAGAATCACTAGAGTGCAGAATCGTTCGGTTGTCTCTAGTGGACTCGGAATCACCATCAGAATTTTGATGAGATTCAAAATCGTCACGCCGATGCCGTTCATTGGGACGCCTTGCTGGTTGTCCTTGTCTTGTCGGATTCTCTAGAAGATTGAGGACTCGCTCCATTTGTTGTTGAAGATTTTGGATTGCACGATCTCACCTTTCGTTGTGCGCTTGCTCCAAAGTCAAGGCTCTAGAAACTTGTTTATCCATAAGGAATTTGTAACAAAAGAAAGAAATGAATCACTCAAATGAGTTGAACCTTGAGCTCTGATACCAATATTTTGATGCGTGATAGGGTGAGTGATTCTAGAATGGATTTTTGAGAGGGGATTTTTGTGGTTAAGCGTATGGAGTAGTGTATACGATGAAGAAACAAAAAGAAATAAGAAAAGATAAAACGATCTCCTCCCAAGGTATAAAGGCCTCGCCACCAAGTGAGGATGAGGATCGAGATCTACGAAGCTCACCACCAAGGCATAAAGCTTCTACCAGCCAAGAATAAAGGACTTCGAGATAGGAGAAGCTCACCACCAAGGCCTAAAGATTCCACCAGCCAAGGATAAAGGGCTTCTTGGCTCACCACCAAGGAGTGATCTACTCTCCAAGGATAAATAAATCGAAATGAGTTATCCACTCTCCGAAGGAATTCACTCAAGTAGAGTAAATCTCACCATTTTCATTCATAAAATTCGTATATCTCATACATTGGATAGTTTCCCTCATTTATAAGAGGATTTTAGCCTTAGGAAATATTAAAAACAAACTTTAATGACCTAGGAACTGAAACGTTCAACTCTTGAGCTATAAAAAGCCTTTACTATCATGGGAACTAAATGCCCTAAACTGAAACGTTCGACTCTTTAGCTATAAAAATAAAAATAGCTAGGGATTTAATAAAAAGCCTTTATCATGGGAACTAAATGCCCTTTAATCTTTGGCCTTCCACATTCTCGAACCGTTAGCTTTCCGTGTTCTTGAACCTTTGGCTTTCCATATTCTTGAACCACTTTCGTGAATCTCTAACCTTCCCAAAATTCGAGCTCCTCCATTGACCAGAAAATAATCATTCTGAAACTTCATCAATTGGTCATACAAGACATCTAAAATGGCCTCCCATTGATATCTATCGATATACCACAAAGTATCGATAAGTAATTAACATTATTCATTTAAAATGATCTATCGAAGCACATAATGCCCAACTTCTTTATTGGCTTGGATAAGCATCGATGGTTCTAAGTTGGTCTATGGAGTTACGTTGGATGCTCCCGCATCATAAGCCTTTCCCAGGAATACAATACAGCAACTTATGAACTTTACAAGGCAAATAAGTTAGTATATCCCTAACAAATCCTATATAAGATGCCTTCTTAATGTCGACAAAAATGGTGCCCTCATTTCCACCCTCATACTCCCACTCATCCTCCCCAATTACAAATTCCCCATCGTAGCAACTATGCCAGCGACATAATCTTTGTCATGAGCCATTTCTGCACCAACAACAAGATAAATAATAATTAGTTATTGGGACCACATCCACAAAGAACAATAGACAATCGCATAAGGGAGTCCCCCCACTTTCATGGACTTTATTAAACAGGTCCCCATACTGACAATATGCCCATATATGACAGCCAAAAAAGAGGTTGCCACTTTAATAATTTACCTTCCCTTCCTTTACAGTATTAATAAAAAAAATAGAGGCCCCCACACTGAGAATATACCCCTACATGACAACCAAGAGGTCGCCACTTTAATTATTTGTCTTGCCTTCCCTTCCATTCCCTTAAAATATAAACAAAAAACAGAGGTCCCCACAACAAGCATAGGTCCCCACAACAAACACAGCCCAAGCAATTTTGTCTACTATTTTTCGTTGAACTAAACCTACGATGTGAGAATGTACATCCACTTAATCAAATCTATTTTTCCTGTGAAAACACATATAGAATTTCATTAAGGCAAGCTTAATGTAAAATTATAGGGTAAAAGTTATGTTTCTCATCCAGCCAATAGGAGAAATCATACCTTAATCTATAATGTTTGGCCATTAATATATTGTGTCAAGAGGTCATTACACAATCCAAGCCCTAAATTTATCAATTGCATAGTAGACTAATACTACATGTCAAAAGAGCTAATAGTTTATAAACTTTAAAATGAGGTATTTACATGTGGTTTCAAATTTGTCCATTGCAGGTAAATGAACTTATATAAAGTATCAAAACAAATTTTGCACTCCTCAATGTTCCCTGCATATATGTCGACTATTTGATTAGAAACAACAATTAGGAAAGAAGACTAAAAGAACAAAAAGATTAGAATCAAAGGAACAAAAGCAGATTGATAGCAAAGTTGTGTGCTCTTTGCAGAGCACTTAAGGGCCATTATTCCAGCCACCTAATTCAATAACTTTTCACTCAAACGCACTAGTTCCTAGTTCCACATTAGTCAATATTTCATCTCACTCGAGCCTCGACTGCAGAAATCATCGACCGAGGCAAGCATCTCCACACAAGGGAGCAGTCAAACAGAGCGTGTGCATTTCAACAGCATTTCCATCGGAGCTTTAATAAAATAATCGAGCCCTAATTTCATCACAAGGGAGGGAGAGAAAGGGCCCAACCTGGAGGAGCAACAATGGTGAGCGGGGATGACCAACGATGCTGAATGGTGACGACAACCAACAACGGTGACCAATGACCACCTATGGGCATGAATGGCGATGGAGAGAAGGGCGGCGATGATTGAGATCTAATGTGAACGCAGATGGGAAGGAACGGTGACGGCCAGGTGTGCTTAAGCCAAAATGACCTAAACGACGTCGTTTAACACCAACGAAAAACGACATCGTTTAGGTCAGCTCACTCAGTGTGGATGGACGACGTCGTTATGTCGTCCACGTGGGTTTTTATTCTTTAAACGTTTGCCACCTCAATAAAAGAAGTCGCTGGATTTTGGCCGGATTGACACTCAAGTGATCCATTTTGCTTCGATTTTGGCACTTAAGTGTACATTTCATAACTTTTGGCACTTAAGTGTTCATTTGTGCCAACTTTTGGCACTCCAGGAGTCCGCGTCCCCATTCCTACGTGCACGTACACGGAAGAGACAAGCGGGAAATTTTTTGTTGATTGTGGCTCAAAGTTAATTCCGATTGGTTTGAAATTCGATTTATAATTAAATTGCAAGAAAACTTGGGCCAAATTGGGAAAGTCCAAAATGTTACTCTTGCCATCATAACTATGGGGGGAAAATTGTCCAAAAGGTCCTGAACCTATTACACCTTTATCAATTCAGTCATAAATTTTTTAATTTTGTCAATTCAATTCTAAATCTTTTCACTTCTTATCAATTGAGTCAATCTGTCCAATTTTAATCGAAAAATGATAATGTGGACACGGTGGTGCCAATTGCCATGAATAATTTTAACAATATTTTAATATTTTATTGAATTTTTATTATCTTATCTTATCTTATCTTTCTTTCTTTCTTTCCTTTTTGGCTTTATTCTTTTTCTTTTCTAGTAGCGGGCCAGTTGGCCTCGCTAGCCATAGGTGAGGCCCAACCAAGTGAGGGTAAGCCCTGACGAGGGGAGCCCTTGCCGAGGTGTGGCCCAACAAGGGTCAACCTCACATGTGCCAGATCAGGCAAGACCAACCCTCGCCCAAGCCAAGGCGGCCTTGCTGGGTGTCAGTCAGGCAATTGCAACTCTGAGTGAGGCCAGCGTAGCTTGGGCGAGGGCCGGCCTCATTAGATCTAGCGAGGGGAGTTCTTGCCAGGGCTCGCCCAAGCAAGTGTTGCCCTCACTCAGGCCAAGGCAACCTCACTAACATTACCTTTGCCCGACTGATGCCCGGCAAGGCAACCTTGACTTGGGTGAGGGTTGGCCTTATTTAGGCGAGGGCTTCCCTCGCTTGGTTGGGCCACACCTGTGGCTAGCAAGGCCAGCTGACTGTCGCCTATGGCCGGCCATCTATTGGAAAAGGAAAAGAAGAAAGTCAAAAAGAAAAGAAAGAAAAATTTAAAAAAAAAATTCAAAAAATATTAAAATATTATTAAAAATTGTTCATGTTAATATCGGTAGTTCTACTTGGCACCATCGGCGTCCACGTCAATATTTTCCAATCAAAATTGACCAGATGGACTCAATTGACAAGAAATGAAAATATTTAGAATTAAATTAGCAAAAATTAAAAAGTTTAGAATTGAATTGACAAAAGCGAAATAGGTTTAAGACTTTTTGAACAATTTTCCCTAACTGTGGGTGATGCAAAAGAGGAAATTAATTTTGCAAAGGACTTCTCAAGCCCCTTCTAACCACAATTATTAAATGAGACTACAACCATCATTGATACCGCAGATGTCTTCTTGTCTTGTCGAGTTTTCTCTCTATCACTGGATAGAGTTCTTCTTCTACGTTTAACTCTGTTTTCTTCATCAAATGGTTATCACCTCGTCGTCGCAATGCGAGTGGCAATTCGTCATCGTCCTCTACTCTCTTCTTCCAATCCATACTCTCCGTAGCTTACCCACCGTCCACATACTAACCTTTTCTCCACTTAACTCATCCTTCCTGTGTTTCGTTCTTTCATCATCTGGGTTTCTCTTCATCTGCATGTCCACATTTTCTCTATATACGGCCTTTTCTTCTAAGGCAACTCACCCTCTCTCGCAATAGCTTGATGATTTTGGGTTTTTCTTCCTGGGTTCCAGCTCCATCTGCATGTCCACCTTTTCTTAGTCTCTATCTTCATCTTATCAGGAGACACTCCCTCTCTGCTAATGGCTAGCGACGATGATATAGGCACATCTCGAATTGCAGCACTCTGTCAAAAATTGGGACGTTTATGCTCGAAAAAGAAATTGATGAATGGCATGTTCAACCCCCACCGAAGCGTCGAGGAATGCAAGTTGACTTTAATCGGTAAGATTTCTTGAATCCTTCCTTTAACTTCCAAGCTTTCCAATCGATATTGAAGAGGGCATGGAAGTCCAAGAAGGTTGATATTCTGCAACAAGAAGAGGGCATTTATCGAGCAAAATTCCGGTCTCAAGCTGAAAAACAAAGAATCCTAGAAACTGGACCTTGGCAATTTTCGGGACATCTAATTAATTTCAAACCTTGGGTAGCCAACACACCTCTGCACTGTTATGATTTTTCGACCTGTGCGTTCTAGGTTCAGGTCATTGGGCTGCCTCTTGAATGCTGTACAAATGATATGATTCGTAAGGTAGTAAGTATAGTTGGCCCTGTTTTACAAATAAAATCAGATTTTGCACCTGGTTCAACTCTGAGAGCCGGTCGAGCACGGATCGAGCTGCCTTTATCTGAACCATTGAAGGTTGGTCGACTCATTAAATACAATAACCAAACTCTCTGGCTGGATTTCAAGTATGAAAGGTTACCTCACTACTATTACTCCTGTGGTTGATTGGGTCATTACACCAATGCTTGTCCGTCTATACCTTTTGAGGAAACTATGATCACAGACTCTGAGAAAACACCTTATGGTCCTTGGTTAAAAGCCGAAGTTCAGCAATATAGCCCATACTAGAAAGTTTATTATGGAAATTCATCTGGGGAGGAGGAAAGGGAGGAATCAGTACCTGAGACACCTCCTTCCAATGCTCAACCTCTCCCTCTTTTACCACCACCTCTCCCCCAAGCACCTTTTCCCGCGTAGCAAATGAATTCCTCTATCTCAAAGGGCTGTTCTGCAATATTGAACTCTGCTACCCCAACACATCATAATATTACTACTACCTTAATTCCAGCGGAGGACAAGCTTAAAGGGGTGCAGATGCAGACCTCACCTCCCCAGGCACAGAAAGGCAAAAGTTCTCGTCAGAGTATTAAAATAGGCCCTGCAAAGAAACCTAGACGTTATACTCCATATGATATACCTGCAGGGCACCTGGGAGGTTTTGATGATTCACTCTTATTGGATACACCAATTGTAATGGCGATTGAAGACAACATAAGGGCGTCGGTGGCTGGTCCACAACAGCCACCTGTGCAGAGATGAAAATCATCAGTTGGAACTGTTAGGGTTTGGGCAATCCCCTGACAGTTCAAGCTTTAAAAGCCCTAAGGGTAAAAGAAAAGCCCGACTTGTTTTTTTATGGAAACAAAGAATGGTGATGATGTTTTATTTCGTTTGAAACGTACCTTGCGTTTTTTGCATCTTCGAGTTTTCAGCCCTGTTGGCTCTATGGGTGGCTTGGCTCTTTTTTGGAATGATGGCTTTCAGTTGACTGATTTTACCTCCACTCAGCATTTTTTTGATTTCATCGGCCAAGACATTTCGGAAGGAAGGTCAATGCGGATTACTTGTCTTCATGCTCCTGCAGTTTTTCAAGATCGTCAGTATATTTGATAGACATTGAGACAATATAGCAGATCCAATGCATTACCTTGGGTATGCCTTGGTGATTTCAATGAAATTCTTCATCGCTGGGAGAAAATGGGAGCTCGACCTGCTGACTCTTACCGCATGACTTCTTTTCAAGAGGTTCTTAATAATTGCAGCTTACTGGATCTTCCTTCTCATGGTTGCGCTTTCACTTGGTCTAATAATTGAGAGGGGGATGCCTTGGTAAAGAAACGTCTTGATAGAGTGGTGTGTAATGTTGATTGGCGCGTTTTGTTTCCAAATACTCAAGTGCTTGCACTCCCTGTAGTCGATTCAGACCATAGTCCACTGGTTTTAAATACACAACCTCGCATGGTTCGAAGAAAAAGACATTTTACCTTTGAAGTCTTCTGGATCAGGATCCTGATTGTCGCGCGGCCATTCAAACCTCTTGGCAATCCAGTTCAAGAAAGGATTCCCCGCTCTCAGTAAAACTACGTGTAGTTGCTATTGATTTGTCCATTTGGAGTCGCACGAGGTTTTCTCACAACAGGCAACAGGCAACACAGTTGGAGCACCGGTTAGAAATGCTGACTAATCAGTATCCTACATCTCTAAATCAAGCACAACAACAACATTTAAAAACAAAACTTCACAAAGCATGGCAGAGGGAAGAGCAATATTGGGCAATGCGCTCTCGGATAAATTGGTTAAGGTGGGGTGACCGTAATACTAGATTCTTTCATGCCACGACTCTCTAAAGACGACAACGTAATCATATTTCAGTCTTGCGAGATAATCATCAACAGTGGATTCGAGACCCTGACCAGCTACAACAAATGACCACAGATTATTTTTCACTCCTCTATACAACCTCCGGCCCCAGATGTTATGAACAAATTCTACAACAATGTCCACATATGGTTACCACAGAAATGAACAACATGCTTCTAGCACAAGTAACAATGGAAGAAGTTAAAGAGGCCACTTTTCAATTAGGTGCTTCAAAAGCCCAGACCCCGATGGTTTGATCGGTATGTTCTATCAATCTCATTGGGAGGTAATTAAGGAAGATATCTATCGGGCAGTGCAAATTTTTTTCAGTTCTGGATCCTTACCGGTGGCTTTAAATCGAACTGCTATAATGTTGATCCCCAAAACTCCAAACCCAGAGTGCTTGGATCAATATAGACCTATTAGCTTGTGCAACTATGCTTATAAAATTTTCTCTAAAGTACTTGCTAACAGGTTAAAACATTTACTGCCTGCTTTAATTTCTGAGGAACATAGTGCGTTTGTTGCTGGAAGACAGATACAAGATAATGTTCTTATGGTTTAGGAAGTGATTCACCAGCTTAAAACTAGGAAAAGAAAGCGTCATTTTCAAGCTGTGCTCAAAGTTGATATGCAGAAGGCCTATGATCGCATCGAATGAGATTTTCTTCAAGATTACCTACTTTGTCTAGGCTTTCAGTCTCATTGGGTACGGCTAATCATGCAGTGCATCTCAACTACAACTTTGTGTGTTAAAATGAATGGTGATTATCTTCAGAGCTTTCATCCTATTAGAGGGCTTCGGCAGGGTGATCCTTTATCCCCTTACTTATTCATTCTCATTGCTAACCTCCTATCACTTCTCATTCAGAATGCTATCGATACGGGATTACTCAAAGGTATCAAATTGAATCAGTGGTGTCCCACTTTATTTCATTTGTTCTTCGCTGATGATGCTGTGTTTTTCCTCGATGGTACCTTGATGGAGTGCCAGAATCTATCTAACATCCTAAATCAGTATTGTTTGGCCACTGGACAAGCTATTAACCGAAACAAATCTGGAATTTTCTTCAGTCCATCTTGTCCTATGTCACTTCAAGAGAATTTGGCAAGTGAATTAAAGGTTCCTATTTTGTAGCGATGTGGTAAATATCTAGGGATACCTACTGATTAGGGCAGATCTAAGAGGGATATGTTTTCTTGGATTCTTACTAGAGTTCAATTGAAATTAGAGGGGTGGAAGGAGAAGCTTATATCTAAGGGAGGGAAGGAAGTTCTGCTAAAAACCGTGATTCAATCTATTCCCCAATATGCCATGTCTGTTTTTAAGATTCCTAGGTCCTTATGTAAAATTATAGAACATCGTATGGCTAAATTTTGGTGGAATAATGACACAAGCAAAGCTGGAATTCATTGGCAATGTTGGGAAAGACTACAGCACCGAAAGGAGGAAGGGGGTTTGGGTTTCAAAAAGTTAATCAGTTTCAATGAAGCCATGCTTGGTAAGCAAGCGTGGCGTCTTATTCATCAACCATTCTCATTATGGGCTAAGTTCTTTAAATGGATTATATTTTCATTCATCCACCTTTATTAAAGCTGTCAAGGGTTCCCGCCCATCATGGGGCTGGCAAAGCCTCTTGAGTGGACAAGCAGCTATCTTACCCAACATCCGTTGGTCAGTAGGGGATGGCAAATGCATCAGTATCAAAGGAGATAGATGGCTACCCATGGGTATTCTAGGTGGACCAAAGACCCAAGCAGAACCCCTCCTAGTAGCTGATCTTATTGATCAGTCTATTGGTTCATGGAAAACAGACTTAATGCATAGATTCTTCGACTTGCCATTAATTCAAGAAATCACAGCCATTCAGATTCGACCAACTTTTTACCAAAGATGCACTCATTTGGACAACTACAACTCAGGGTACGTATACTGTAAAGTTGGCATACCATGCAATCACTCAGACTAACACCAGTGGATTAACAGATGGTGCTTCTACTTCATACAGAACTCCTACCTGGTTTTGGCGAAATCTTTGGAAGATGCCTGCAGCTCCTAAAATCCGTATATTCCTCTGGTCCATTTGTAATGACTCCATAGCAACGAGACACAACTTGCATAGAAGGCACATCATAGACAGTCCGTGTTGCCCAATCTGTAAAAAACAGATTCCTGAAACTTCAGAACATTTGTTTTTACTATGTTCGTGGACTAAACAGGTATGTTCGCACTCTCAAATTGGCATATCAATTGATCCTACCAATATACAGAGGCTGGACTCATGGATTGTATCCACGATTGACAATGGGAACTGCCTACCTCGACTTGCGCTGATAGCTAATGTACTGTGGTAGATCTGGAAGGCTCGGAACGGCTTCCTCTTCCGAGGTAAATTTCCTAATCCGACCATTGTTGTAGAAGCAGCTTTTACTAATAACCAAGTAGACCGACTGTCTTCGCCATCCTCTGCACACCAAAAGCCCTCAGTCAATCAAATGGGTCACTTATGGCGACCCCCAGATCCTGGTACACTGAAGATTAACATTGACGGATCTCATCACCAGGGCAGTAATCACGGCAGTATTGCTAGTATTTGCAGGGATCACCAAGGCAGACTTACCGATATTTTCTCAGCAAGGGTTGAAGCTTCCTCCGCTCTGCAGGTGGAGATCAAAGCCCTATCTTTAACGCTTCGACATCTGCTCGATCAGGGGCTCCAAAACACATCACTTGTTGTTGATTCTGACAACCTCTCCCTGGTGGAAGCACTGAATCGACGAGCAGAGCCGCCATGGCCGAATCGTGCTCTCTTCTCAGAGGCGGCCTTTCTGTTTTCTCTCTTCCCCAATCTTTCACTAGGGTTTTGCCCTAGGGAGGCTAACACGGTTGCTGACTGGGCTTGTAAAGCCCATAGTAGAAATCCTATGATTAGCATATCCTCTCTTCATCCGCCCCTTCCTCTATTGAACTTGTTATGTGCGGATGCTCTTGCAGCTGGTTGTACGGATTACTATCATTAATATATGTCGCTCTTTTACCGTCAAAAAAAAAAAAAAAAGTTGTCGGGTTCAGGGACTTGATGTGCATCAATGTATTGAAATATCTGGCCAGGCTAAATGGAGCAAGCGTGCTTTCTCTTGTGCCTGGACATTGCAGGTTTGAGTCTTGCTCGAATTAAAACTTCTAGATAATTTAAATAATACGTTTACATTAAATATAGCCCTCAACGAGGCAGCCCATTTGGTAGAGAAATGGACACTATACGATGTTGTCATGGACTCAATCCACGAGCCACCCGTTTGATAATCAAATGGAATAAACTGACCGATTATCAGTTGAACTGATCGAACAAACAGTCTAATTCAGTTTAAACTTTCTTCAAAGTGAGTGGACAGATGCATTCAATTGGTTCAATCCACGAGGGCCACCCACTTGATAATCAAATAAGATGTGTGACGTCCCAAATCCTAAATGAGGGCTTATAATTTTCCAGAAAGCATTGCTAGGGTATGAGTCAACATTGATGACCACATTAGTGGTTTAATTGAGGGAGTTTATGACACCCTATGTTTACAACGTGGGATGGGCTCAACCCATATGATGTTATTTATAAGTAAGATACATGCCAAATGGTCATTATTAAGGGCTCAACCCATATGATTTGGGTCAGATTGTCACATCATTATAACTCGAATCAAATAGTAGCTAATTGATTTTCCATCAAATTGGTCAAACTCATGGCGTAGTTTAATTTTCCAAACATTGCTCGGTGAGCTCAATAGCCTTTCTGTCATCTATAAATCATCTTCATGAGAAACCCATTAGAAGCACAAATTTTAATTTATCCAATTATTTCGACCGTTTGTATAAGAAAACAAGCGATTGAGGTAAATTCCGCATAAGTACTTAAATAGGTGAGACAACCGAGTAAGTGCGACTATACATCTCTCGCATAAACCAAAACCCTAAACAACCTTGCATGACACGGTTCTGTAATCTTCTGCGTTCTTATCTTCTTTACTACTTGTGCTCTCTATTGGTCTGTGGTGTTTGTCTCAAGTTCCCGTTCCGAAATTTGCGATGCGTGCTCGCCCGAGGGACTGGGTCGTTTTGTTCGCTAATGGAAGAACGAGGGTTCATAGCCACATCGAATTCGCTGTCATGCAATATTAAACTCAAAAAGAACATAAAAAAAATTTACATTGTTACAGCAAGGCGCTAATAAAATACTCTGAACAAAAATATTGCCGCTTTGCAGATGGGGACATTTGTCTGTTTCTCCTCATTTCATTGTTAGATTTGATTGATCGGTTCTATGACATAATTTTGACTTGTCCGATGATCGATTATCCCAAAGACTCTCTCTCTCTCTCTCTCTCTCTCTCTCTCTCTCTCCACCCCAAAATATACGTTGTGCCAGAAAGCGGAGGATGGAAACATGGAATAAAAAACATTAGTGTTGTCTCCCAAGCTACAACCCCTTCCTTGCCCGAGCTAAAAGAAGAATTCTACTGGAAGTGGCCTATATCGTCTCCGAATGCGCCTTCGCGCATTACAGGGTACTCTTTCGGGTTAACCTGGACCTTTATCTGAATTGAATTTGAGTCCATTTTACTTCAAAAATTTCTTCTCTGCTCCTCTTCCTCTAGATCATACAGATGTCCATTGTCTTCCATTTTAATATGAATGTAAATTGGAGACTAGTTTAGATGACAAAGGCAGACCATTCCTATTGCGGTGCTTCAGTTATGATGGAGCTGGGCATATGCTAGTTTGTTCTTCGTTCTAACCCCCTCTATTGCAGAAACAAGCATCTTTATTATAAAGCTACGTTCTCTTTGTGCTTTCCTCAGCTTTTGCAACTTCTACTTCACCATAAACTCCGGCCAAACTAGAATTGGTAATGACCTTAAAAAAGAGAGGACGGCTGCCCATTAGTTTCGCACTGATCATGGCATAGATACTGTATAACACGCGATGCAGTATTCCCATCGTTTTCTTGATTTCCAACACAATTGACAATCTGACCTTTTTCCGAATTCTCCCCTGAAATGCCTGAAATTATGGTCCAAAATCCGTTCTGTTAGATCAAACTGACCACAAACTAGTGAGACGCACTGGGTCGACAACAAAGAAGACCCAATTTAACATTTTTTTTCTGGACTGTGATTGATTATACCAATGTCTTGGTAAAAAAGTCCTTACAAGCTTCGACTGCACATCATAAGGAAAAGGCCACTTGTAGGGTTAGATCGTAGCATTCCATATTTAAGTCTATTTATGGTTATATTAAAGCTAATTATTCCTTTTCCTTGGTCCCTCATTTTAGAATGTTTCTGTGTTGCTCGTAGTGATCTCTCCAACACCTTATGTGCTACCAATGAAGAGCTCCTCCTCTTCAGCTCTTCTGTTTTTCCTCGGGGGAGTGATCGTGTTTCTTTTCTTGGTGATTGTCCTGCTGATCTTATGGAAAAATAAGATCCCCAAGGAACTGGGGAACTTGGTTATACGAAGCAGAGGACGAAAAGGTACTTTCAACAACAAAACATTATGCAGTTGTGCGCCATATATTCTTCGAGAGGACCTTAAAATTGTTAATGTATATTTTCATCTAGCCTCGAAAGACTTCCTCAGCGGAAATCTTCGAACCATCAGCTATTTTGACTTCCACACCCTGAAGAAGGCAACTAAAAACTTCCATCCTGCAAACCTACTTGGAGTGGGCGGATTTGGTCCAGTCTACCGGGTAATGATGCTCACATTTTTCTTCTCGTTTTGTTTTTGTTTTGTTAGCCTTAGCACATGAACTCCTTTGTACCAAATTCATGTGTGAAAGTTCCGCTGAAGTCGCAAATTTTTCTAGAGCAAAATGTGTCCAATGGATGTTTGTGTTATTTGTTCGTCGAACAATTTTTCTTAATTTGTACGATAGCCAAATAAGAAAGGGGAAAGACAGAAATTGAAGTCAAGACTTCTTTCGTCTGGGTAACATTAATTGTCACTAGGACCATGCCTTCTTATTCCTGCAATCATCCTCGACATTGACTACAAAAGTAATAAGTCTCTGGCAAATTTAAAAATCTACCAGAGAAAGAGCCCTTTAAATTCCGCGAGCTTTGGTCACTAAAATCATATATTTCATGCAATACGTCAACAGGGAAAGTTACAAGATGGGACATTTGTTGCTGTGAAGAAACTGTCACTTGAGAAATCCCAGCAAGGAGAATCAGAATTTCTTGCCGAGGTTAGGATGATAACAAGCATCCAACACAAGAATCTAGTCCGCCTCCTCGGTTGTTGCGCAGATGGGCCACAACGACTCCTAGTGTACGAGTACATGAAGAACAAGAGCTTGGATCTTATTGTATATGGTACCTCTCTCTCTCTCTCTCTCTCTCTCTCTCTCTCTCTCTCTCTCTGTTGGCCTCTCTAATGATCCCTTTCCATGTTCTTCCAGCAGCTACCCATTATTAACTCAAGATCCAACATTATAAGAGAACACTTGTGTCTCAATCTTGGTTAGATTCCGTTTGCCAAAATAACTAAACCAGAAAAAGTGAGTAGGGAGAGGAATAACTCGCATTCTCTATAGACAACATTTCTTGCCTGTACATGGAAAAAGTGGCATCGTTCGAGTAAATTTATCATCAGAATGGAGATGCTGTTTTGGTATGACTACCATTTTTCACTGGTGATCCTCCATAAGCCCTATATTGAATAAACTGAAAAGATACCCAAAACATCCAGCTTGCAACCAATGGAGTTAGGCCATGGTTAAGCAAATAAAATTTTTAGATTGGAAGAAACACTTTTGTTTTTCGCTACAACTTGAAATACAAGCCTTATAATTAACTGTGGTAGTAAAAACTAAAAGGTCAATCGGTTGTTCTAATTTCAAGGAATTAGTGTGACTGAGCAAAATATATCAGGTGACTAATAGCTATAAATTCTGAAATAGCTCATCTGGTCAACAGGGAAAAGTGAGCAATACCTCAACTGGAATACCAGGTTTCAGATTATTGTTGGAATTGCACGAGGATTGCAGTACTTGCATGAAGATTCACCCCTGAGAATTGTTCATAGAGATATCAAAGCAAGCAACATTCTTCTTGATGAGAAATTCCAACCTCGGATTGGCGATTTCGGGCTGGCAAGGTTCTTTCCTGAAGATCAAGCATACCTTAGCACTACGTTTGCTGGAACATTGTGAGTACTACTATATAATAATTACTGTGACAACTTAGCGCACATATTGCACTTAAATTGGAAGGAGCAAACTTAGGAACGAGTTGCTTGTTCGGTTGTTCATAAATGCTAGAAATCATGTTGAAGGGATAGAAGGAGCACCTTTCTCGTGGTAATAGCCAGATTCTTTCATTCACGCCTCTGTTTGTCCAATTCTCATCTTAGATAGTTAAGCTAATGATAACACGATTCGAAGGAATGAGAACAACTTAACTTTTGATTGGTTGAAGTAACCAGTTAAGGATGTTTATCATGATGATGTCGATCCTAACTGATGTTTATTTTCTCATTGTCTTCAAGAGGATATACTGCACCTGAATATGCTATAAGAGGGGAGTTATCTGAAAAGGCCGACATTTACAGTTTTGGGGTTCTCGTGCTTGAGATCACCAGTTGCAGGAAAAATACCGATCTGACTTTACCATCAGAAACGCAGTACCTCCCCGAATATGTAGGCCCTTTTTTTGTATCGTTACTCTCAGGTTAATCTGATTTTCTTTTCGATTAGATAGCTGACTTTATTACTTCCTGACTCTGTATATGGATCAATTGTAATGACAGGCGTGGAAACTATATGAGAGATCGAGGATAATCGAGCTGGTAGACCCAAGAATGCGAGAAGACGGATTCATAGAGAAGGATGTCTTGCAAGCCATTGACATCGCCTTCTTGTGCCTTCAACCTCATGCTAATTTAAGGCCTCCAATGTCGGAGATAGTGGCCATGTTAACATGCAAGGTCGAGATGGTCGAAAGACCCATGAGACCTGCTTTCTTGGATCGTCGGCCTAAGAAGGACAACCTTTCCTGGGATACCATCTCCGAGGCTTTCCCGTCTCCACTCCGGAGTGATTCCATTTCTTTAAGTAGGCCAACTAAGTAAAGCATTGTTCTTCTTCATTGTAGAGGGGAGACAGAGGAGTTCTCACACAAGCAACTAAGTTAAACTAAAGCGATTTGAGGAAGAGTTATGGCTAATTCGTTAGATTTTAGCCACATACATAGGTTGACCTCCTACTACGGCTTGCAAAAGCCCTTTTTTCTCCCTGAAGACGGAGAAAAATACAAATTCTTTGCTTTGTTAGCGGGTACACAAGTTCGTTGGAGGATATTGCAGATGTTCCTTTGCATTTAATTAAAACAATGAGCTTCAATTTCATCATTCAAGTAATGCCAATTGATCGTCCGTATTAGAACATAAAATGGTCCAAATCACCGCCGGTGGATACAAAAGCCCAAATAGAGGGAAAGACGCCTTGGCGTTGTGCCTTAGAGATCCAGTTTTCGGCCCGGTTCGTTTCCCTTGGAGATGGAGACGATACATGTCTCAAACGCGTAAAACGGGACTTCAGCTCTCCCTGGCAATTTGTCAGGAAGTATTTGACTAACCACGAACCTTCAATTAATCACTTGACTAGGGTTCGATAGTCGGAGTGTACTTCGAGAGGGCATGCTGTTGTCAGAGATAAGAAAGGAAGAGTGTTGTAGAAGGCTTAGAGTACAAGAATACATTTAGTAACAGCACAAATTTTTTTATAAATACATTTAGTAACTGCACAAAATTTTTTGAGAGGACATGCTCTTCTTCAAGAATGTTTTTTTTTTTTTTTCAGAAATAGTTTTTTTCTATTTTCATTCTCTAAAACATTTCAAAGTAAAAGAATACATTTAGTAATTGCACAAAATTTTTATTCTCAAAATAGAAAAAAAAATTAAAATGTGTTTGATAAGATTCATGAGTTTTTTTTTTTTTTTTGGAAATAGAATTTCTTTTGATTTTTTTGATTTTTTTAGATTTTTTCTTCTTATTTTTTTCCTCTCTTCTTCTCCTCCTCTAGCCGATCATTGAGCAGTGGCAGACACCGATAGTGGTGGATAGCAATAGGTGGCAATGAGTAGTGGCGGACAACAGCGGACGATGGTGGGCGACGAAGCTCCACACCAGTTAGAAGAGGAAGAAGAAGAAAGAAAGAAAAAAAAAAGACTTATTTCCATAAAATTGTTTATGGTAACAAGAAGTTACTTTCTTCCTTTTTTTTAATTTCTGTTTCAAATCTATTATTTAGTTATTTTTCTATTTTAGGGAATAGAAAAATTAACTAACATTATTAAACAGATTTCTTTTTTTTTTTTTTTTTATTCTAGGGAAAAAAAAAGAACCAAAAAATAGAAAAATTGGAAAGTTACCCAATGGAGCCTTAGTGTCACCAATGAGCTCATTTGTTTGAATTGCGAGTAGTCTAGGCGCTCACAAGGACAAAGGTTCCATCCTTGACACATCATTGCCACTTGACACAAACAAGTGCCCTGCCTCCTTGATGAGTTGGGAACCAACTTACCCTTTGAAGCCTTGAAAGACATTCCCAAGCCTTCTAGAAGCTTTCAAAATCTTGTAAATAAATTTGTTTTAATGTAGGTAGAAGGTAAATGCAATAAGTCTTGGTAGGTGGGAGTAATTAATATCAATTAGTTGGAAGAGGGCCTTAGTGATATATGAAGGGTTTCACCCCTCATCTTTAACACAAGAGATATATAATTTAGAGATTCTCTTTACAATTTCTCTCTACACATGTCGGTGAGTAAATGCTAACTTGAGATTATAATTTCTAAGGTTGCATTGAGTACAGAATGCTAGAAAAGTAAGTCCAAGACATGTGATATCGAAGTAGATTTCCCAAGCTATATGGGTGGATGATGAAAAGAGATTTGTTGCCGCATTTCCAACAAGAAGAAAAGCCTCCCTTGGTTTGCTAAATCAAGAGAACTAGTAGGCGAAAGAAAGTGTTTGCTGAGGGAGCATGGTTGATTTGGGTTACCACACTTGTCATGGAGAGCACAATGATTAGCTATCCCTAAACAAATTTGATCAGGCCAACCAATTGATGGAATGGAGTGACTTGTGCTATTAGTCAAGCATTTGTTATGTAAGTCCTAAGAGAGTGTCAGCAATGGTTGAAGAATGCAAGAATGTGACAGGATATCCCACAATGAGGGTGATGCAAAATTTGGATGGGAGAGAGTGTCATGGTTCGAGTTTTCTTATATTTGTGTGGATTGAAAAGTGAGATATATATATATGACATGACTAATTTGTAAAAATAGCATCAAGGTGTTTGTCCTAGAAATTTAGGGATGGTTTGATTATCACCTCAAAAGAATCTCTAAAAGTAGCATTTGCTTCTCGTGAACAAACTGATCACTAATTGCTATCATTTTCCTAATGATGGCCATAATAGGTCAAAATCAATTATTGCACTAATCAGTATGCTATGGTGTAGGGATTAGATGCTTGGGCTAAGTTGGACATTTTACGATCAATTATGAGGACGCATGAACAACTAAAGTTTTTATCTAAAGGTTTCTCTTGCACTTCACAGATTTTAGGGATTGAATCCGCCATTAATGATAGAATTCGACCCTTAAACAGAAATATGAATTTTGCATGCTCTCGCATTCTCCATGAGAGAGAGCTTGGCAACCATTAAAATATACAGAGACAGGGGAGCAAGAAAGCAGAAAAAGGTGAGAAAGGGTGAGTTAAAAAACAAAGGGAGAGCTCGACTGAACCGAGAAGACTTTCCGCCAAAAAGAAAAGGAAGGGTCACTGTCCTCGACAGTTGCAAGGTAAAAATAAAAACTGAAATTATCTCTTCCATCTTTTAATTAGTTCAGTTTAATGGGCCTACAAACTGTTTGTTGTGATTTGATCAAAGTATTTGTTTCCTAAATGAGTTTGTGATTTCAAACTGAGAACATGGCATGATTCATCGTTTAAGTGCGTTCTAATTTGAGTTAGAATCCTCCATAATTGATTTCGATTTGTAGTTTCCTAGTGAAAATTGTGTTATTATAATTTGTCTATTCTCGTGAAATTGATCACAATCGCTTTATTAATGAGTTGTATCGATGCAAATGTTTGATAGATGTAGCTCGTTAATGAATTTTGTTTCAAGTTTAGTTAATTTGTATTGTGTCGATTCGTGTTTACATGCTTAAGTTTAACTTTGTTAACATTAGTGTAGGGTCATTCTCGGGTGGCCGAGGTGCGTCCGCGAGATGTTTTGAAGCTGGGAAATGGGTTGACTGGCCACCGTTCAGATGTTGTGAAGCTCGGAAATGGGTTGACTGGCCACTGTTCAGACAGTCCTTGGTCTGAACAGTGGCCGTCCATCCCACTTTCGGTACGTTTGAGACCCTCCAGGCCGACCCTCGGTGATCCCTTTGATCCTTGGTCGCTCACGGACGGTCGAGGCCTATTTTCGGGACCATTATTTATGCTCTCCTTCATGAGCGTCCAACCCACTTTCCTTCCGTTCGAGACCCCTCCAAGCCGGCCCTCTGTTGTCCCCTTGGTCCTTGGTCACTCTAGGATGGTCGAGGCCCATTTTGGGGGCCATTTCCAAGGTCGGGAACGAACTGATTGTCCAGTGTCCACACCATCCCCGATCTGAACATGAGCATCCAGCCCATTCACGGTCGATTTTCATTTCCCCGAACCAGTCCTCAGTGATCTCCTTTGTTTCTTTACCCGTTTTAGCATCGCATGACGTGTATTATAAGGGTCCGTTATAATGAAATTATAATATTTTTTGCATCAATTTATCTTCCCCTCACATGCAAGCTTCAAATGTGAGTTTTAGACTCCGTTCATTTCATAGGAAATAACTTTCAGGAAAATATTTTACAGATTTTCCAATATTCATTTTATAAAAAATGAACTGGTTGGGAATAACATGTTAGATATTTATATAATTCTTAATGCGGAAATTCATAACAAATCAAGGATCTTTGATCTTCATGATTTTCACAAATAAATGAAGACATAACTTTATCCATAACGCTACGCTTGATGATGATCGTTGTAGCAAATCCAAATAATTCGAACCAAATAAAGAAATCCGATTTCTCTCCCTTAACCCACTAAACCTTAATGTATTCAATTGATGGAGGAGAGAATACGTTATTTCTAGTTATTGTTGTTCGTATGTGGGTGGAGAGATGACCGGATTCTATTTATACGTTCATTGAAAATGCGTCTTCCATCAAAGTGATATACCCTTTCATTTTATTAGAGTCGTACGTTCTCGTAACCAATAATGATTTATAGCATTTCAATAATTATTAAACCATATAATAAATCACATAATATGGGCCACAATAATTCTTATATTCTCTCACTTGGCTCATATGATGTTCCTTTCATGGTTTAATAACGCTACGCTTGATGATGATCGTTGTAGCAAATCCAAATAATTCGAACCAAATGAAGAAATCCGATTTCTCTCCCTTAACCCACTAAACCTTAATGTATTCAATTGATGGAGGAGAGAATACGTTATTTCTAGTTATTGTTGTTCGTATGTGGGTGGAGAGAGGACCGGATTCTATTTATACGTTCATTGAAAAGGCGCCTTCCATCAAAGTGATATACCCTTTCGTTTTATTAGAGTCGTACGTTCTCGTAACCAATAATGATTTATAGCATTTCAATAATTATTAAACCATATAATAAATCACATAATATAGGCCACAATAATTCTTACATTCTCTCACTTGGCTCATATGATGTTCCTTTCATGGTTTAATAAAGACTGTAATGTGCACAATAAGATTATGCTATAAAATTTCATTAAATTGGCAATCACATAATAATCACAATTAAGTAAAGAAAACTAATGCAAGTCATAGCGGTTGTATGTCATTAATCGACATAGTCCTTTCTATGCACTACAACTATAGCACTTTACTTAACATGATCCATAAATGAGAAGTACAATAATAGTCCAACCATAATGTTTCTTTAGAAACTATCTTGTTTAACATTCATTTATTTCCATAATGTATACTAAATAGAAAACAGGAAATATCATAAACACGTAAGTGAGCTCAAAGTGTCAAATACATAAACTTAATACAATCATAATACAAACATTAATGACGTCCAATAATGCCCATCCTTTCAACATGCTCATTAAATGTTTTGGGCGGCAGTCCTTTTGTTAAGGGATCTGCTATCATAAGATTTGTGCTAATGTGCTCAATTGACACTCTTTGTTTTTGAACTTCTTCTTTGACAGACAAGTATTTGATTTCCATATGCTTAGCACCCTTAGAATACTTGTCGTTCTTAGAGAAGAAAAACTGCTGCGAGTTATCACAAGTAAATTTTCAGCGGCTTGGCAATCGTCGATAATCACAAGCCCTGAAATAAAATTCTGCGGCCATAATCCATGAATTGTGGCCTCAAAGCATGCCACAAATTCAGCTTCCATAGTGGATGCAGCAATAACTGACTGCTTCGCACTCTTCCATGAAATTGCCCCTCCAGCCAGAAGAAACAAGTAACCAAATGTTGATTTTCTTGTATCAACACATTCGGCTAAGTCTGAATCTGAATATCCAATCACCTCCAAATGATCGGATCTTTTATAAGTGAGCATATGATTCTTTGTTCCTTACAAGTATCTAAGAACTTTCTTTGCAGCTTTCCAATGATCCATTCCAAGATTACTTTGATACCTGCCCAGCATTCCGACGGCAAAACTGATGTTTGGTCCGGTGCAAGTTTGTGCATACATTAAGCTCCCCACAACAAATGCATAAAGAATATTATTCATTTGTTCTTGTTCCAATTCACTTTTTGGACATTGCATAAGACTTAATTTGTAACCTTTCTGAATTAGAACTATTCCTACTGAACATTTACTCATATTAAATCTCTCTAAAATTTTCTCAATGTAGGCTTTCTGAGACAATCCTAATAATCCTTGTGATCTATCACGGAATATTTCTATTCCTATCACATATGTTGCCTCTCCCATATCCTTCATTTCAAAATTCTTAGAGAGAAATTTCTTGGTTTCATGTAACAAACCAAGATCATTAGCAGCAAGCAAAATATTATCAACATACAAAACTAGAAAAATAAACTTGCTTCCACTAATCTTCATATATATACACTGATCAACGGTATTTTCCTTAAATCCAAATGAAGTTATGGAATCGTTAAACTTAAGATACCATTATCGGGAAGCTTGTTTAAGTCCATATATTGATTTCTTTAATTTACATACCATGTGTTCCTTTCCTTTAATTGAAAAGCTTTCAGGTTGGTCCATATAAACCTCTTTCTCTAAATTCCCATTAAGAAAAACGGTTTTTACATCCATTTGGTGTAACTCCAAGTCATAATGAGCCACCAAAGCCATAATGATTCTAAGTGAGTCCTTCTTAAAAACTGATGAAAAAGTCTCTTTGTAGTCAATGCCTTCTTTCTGAGTAAAACCCTTTGCAACAAGTCTAGCTTTATGTCGTTCAATATTGCCTTTTGAGTTGCGCTTGGTCTTAAAGACCCATTTACACCCGACCTTCTTACATACTTTAGGCAATTCAACTATATCCCAAACTTGATTTTGATGCATGGATTTTAACTCTTATTCCATGGCATTAAACCATTCATTAGAATCTTCACATTCCATGGCTTGGGAACATGAATCTGGATCATTTTCAATTCCTAAGTCAATTTCTGACTCTTGTAGATAAACCATATAGTCATCAGAAATAGCCGACCTATTTTCTCTTTGAGATCTCCTTAATGCTATTTCTTGTAACTCGTCTATTGGAGGTTCATTATTGACATCTCCATTATCAAGTGTTTGTTCATTAATTTGTTGTTCTTGATTATTATTAGATTGTACTATAATATCAGGAACAACTTTAGAAATTTTGGGTATAGGAACTCCTACCCTTACTTCTTGAATGCAAGCATCACGAATTCTTTCATTCCCACTGATGTCACCATTCTCTATGAACCTAGCATTTCCAGATTCAACAATTCTTGTACTATGATTAGGACAATAAAATTTATACCCTTTAGATTTCTCTGCATAACCAATGAAATAACCACTGGCCATTCTTGAATCCAATTTCCTTTCATGTGGATTGTAAATTCTTACTTCTGCTTGACAACCCCAAACATGCAGGTGTCGTAAACTAGGTTTCATTCCCGTCCATAATTCAAAGGGAGTCTTTGGAACTGCCTTACTAGGAACCCTATTTAATAAGTACATAGAAGTCTTTAAAGCATACATCCACAAAGATAAGGATAAAAATGAATGACTCATCATACTCCTAACCATTTCCATTAAAGTACAGTTACGCCTTTCTGCTACACCATTTTGTTTTGTTGTACCTGGCATTGTGTATTGAGCACAAATGCCATGTCTTTCAAGGAATTTAGCAAATGGACCTAGACATTGTCCCGATTCATCATACTTTCCATAATATTCACCGCCTCTATCAGATCTTACTATTTTCACTTTTCTATCTAATTGCCTCTCAACCTCTTTAATATACACTTCAAGTGCATTCATTGATTGAGACTTATCATGCAATAGATAAATGTAACCATAACGTGAAAAATCATCAATAAATGTTATGAAATAACTTTCCTTACCAAAAGATGAAACATCAAAAGGACCACATATGTCAGTATGTATAATCTCAAGAAGCTCTGTGCTTCTTGTGGCACATTTCTTAGTGTGTTTTGTTTGTTTACCTTTAATACAATCAATACACACTCTAAGGTTAGTAAAATCCAAATTTGGAAGAATTTCATTCTTGACTAATCTTTGCATTCTTTCTTTGAATATATGACCCAAATGTTTATACCACAAGTAAGCAGAATTTTCATTCATCAAACTTCGTTTAGTGCCAACATTATGATGCAAGGTCATTAATGTCTCAACAAAAGTATTATCAAGTCTAAATTTGTAGAGACCATCACATAAAGTTCCAGTTCCAATAAGAGTATCACTCTTAAATAAACTGAAAAGATTCAGATCCAAACTTACAATAAAATCCCGCCACATCAAGTCTTGGCAAAGAAACTAAATTGCGAGAAAATATAGGTACATAAAGGGTTCGAAACAAATCCAAATAATGCCTAGTATCTAAGATCAAACGATAAGTGCCAATGCCTTCAACTGAAGCTTTGTTTCTGTTCTCCGTAATCACATAACTTTCATTTGGTTTTATAGTTTGGATCGTAAGAAATCCCTGCATCGTATTTGACACATGAGTGGTGGCACCAGAATCAATCCACCAAGTATTATGAGGAACTTCAGTAAAGCTTGATTCAAAACATACTAAAGTACAATGCTTACCTTTCTTTTCGAATCAAGCCTTACATTTCAAACAATCTTTTTTCAAGTGTCCAATTTTGTTGCAAAAATGACACTTAATAAGATTGTGTTCCTTGTTATGGATTTGAGAAGCCTTTGAAGAGTCATTCAGGACGTGTAGTCCTTTCTTCTTGCTCCTTCCACCTTTCCTCTTGAAATTCTTTCGAACTTCTTGATGACTTGAGAGATTAACAGAATGAGCCTTTTGATTATTTATCCTTGTTTCCTTTTGAACTAGCATATTGGCCAATTCATTTACATTCCACTTATCATTTATAGTATTGTAATTCATTTGAAATGGCCCATATTGTTCATGAGGCAAGGAATTAAGTATAAATTGTACTAAAAAGTACTCATCCACGTTCATTCCCAAAGTCCTTGACTTTGCTGCTAAATTTGTCATTTCAAGCATATGCTCATGCATGGTACGCAAACCATCATATTGCATGGTGGTCAGTGTGCTCATCAATGTACCAGCAAGTGACTTATCAGCAGTTTGAGAACGCTCTTCCACAAATTTCATAAATTCCTTAGCATTGTTAGTCTTGGGAAGAGAAGTCTTTAAGTTGTTTGCAACTGTCATTCGCATGAATATTAAGCTCAGTTTGTTCGATATTTCCCTAGCTTTATGGAAAGATTTTTCATCATTGCTACTTTCATCAGTAATAGCAGTTGGTTTCTTAGCTTGAAACGCTAAATCAAGATCCAGGACACCTAAGTGAAATTGGACTTGTTCACTCCAATCAGAAAAATTTATCCCATTAAATAAGGGAACATATGAGGCGTGCGAATGGAGTGAAACAGGTACAGATACTGCAAATGTGCAAGAAAATACTCATACATTAATGCTTTGAGAACATCACCTAATCAAATTCAAACTAAACGACACATGTACATCATAGTTCTCCTTTGGGCGATCCTATGATATAGAAATATATATATACCATAATGATGCTAGTAACTTTTATTTGATAATTGTAAATATATCTTATTAAAATTTATTTCCTATCTTTGAACATACAAATAAATTTAACGAGTCATATTAATTATCAACCATCATGTTCATGAATTATAAGAAAACAATTAACCTTTGGGTTAATCCCTAAGTTCTTATAATAAATGAACTTTCAATATACCCATAACTCCAATAATGATATAAAACATATCAATTTCATATATAGCATCAATTAATCATGGGTAATTGAATAAAATAATTTACAATATCAAAATTTCAAAAGACTTCAAGGTTCGGCCACTTTGGTGACTAACAAACCTTTCATAATATGAATTTTTTTAATATTGTAAAATACAAATATTTACCAAATTGCACACAAGGACAAAACTGTAATCAAAGCATAAGGGTAAAATCGTAAAATCATAATTTCAAAAGGGCAGAACCATAAAATTATAATCCAGGGGCAAAATGGTAAATAATCAGCAATGGCAGAATCGTAATTATAAATTAAACTGGGGCAGAACAGTAAATAACCATCAAAAGGAGGGCAAAACGGTAATTAGGAGCCACGGGGGGGCAAAAGTGTAAAAGTCCGCGCGGGGACGTAAGGCGCGTGCCCCGCATGCGTGCGTCCAACGCGCCTGCAACCGCGCGGGAAGCCCCGCGCGCGCGTGACGGCGCGTGGTACGTGGGTTCCACGCGCCTGCAATTGCAGCGTGCGCATGGAGCCCACACGCTTTCTTCCTCGCGCACAGACGCGATTTTTCGCCAGTTTTCGCCGTTTTCAGCCGCGATTTCGCCGTCGTTTCTTCTCCGGCAGCCCATCCCAGACACAAATAAATAATGGGTTTTGAAGAGCATGCCGGCACGATTACATGAGTCCAAGTTTCTGCAAAAATGACCAAGAAATTGGCCCAAAAAAACGAAAAATTCTCAGAACACAAAACCTCCACCACCGCTGCTTCCGCCGCTCGATTAGCCTCTAGCGAACACCGACATATCGGAAAAACTCATGGTTAATGTTCCTCATGACAGTGTGACGGTGTGGGTTCGAAATCAAGCGGTGGGTTGCCGGATTTTACCCGGAACCGGCGAGTTTCTTCCTTGCCCTCAAAGTTCCGAATTCCTCCATTTTTGTCCTTAAAATTCCGAATTACTCCATTTTTGTCCTTTTCTCCATAAAACATTCCATCATTCGAATTTTCTTTAACAGAACCTTCCAAAACATTTCAACAATAACAAATACTACGAAGAGGATCGTTCAACGAATCATCAAACATAAATCATAATATTTCTTTAAATGGAAAAATCATGAGATCATAAACCAAAAGCTCTGATACCAACTGTTAGATATTTATATAATTCTTAATGCGGAAATTCATAACAAATCAAGGATCTTTGATCTTCATGATTTTCACAAATAGATGAAGACATACCTTTATCCATAACGCTACGCTTGATGATGATCATTGTAGCAAATCCAAATAATTTGAACCAAATGAATAAATCTGATTTCTCTCCCTTAACCCACTAAACCTTTATGTATTCAATTGATGGAGGAGAGAATACGTTCTTTCTAGTTATTGTTGTTCGTATGTGGGTGGAGAGAGGACCGGATTCTATTTATACGTTCATTGAAAAGGCGCCTTCCATCAAAGCGATATACCCTTTCGTTTTATTAGAGTCGTACCTTCTCATAACCAATAATGATTTATAGCATTTCAATAATTATTAAACCATATAATAAATCACATAATATAGGCCACAATAATTCTTACATATCATTTTTCATTAACAGAAAAATGCCTCTATTACTAAAATAGAGGAATATGTTTTCACTTTCAAAATACGGGAAACTTTTTCCTTACTTTGTCTTATCCCATACCCTACTAACCCATCTTTTTTTCTTCTTTCTTTTTTTAAAAATTTTAAATTTTAAATTTTTATCATTTTTTTTTCTTTTTTTTTTTTTTTTTTTCCATCGTCTTTTTGACGACCGACTACAAGTGAACCTCAAGCTCACCGGCCGCAACCAAACTTGAGGCTTGCCGATGCTGGCCTTGGCCTTGCCAAATCAGCGAGCCAACAACAATCGTGAGCTTTTGGCTCACTAATCTAGAGAGGCCTGAGGCCCACAAGTTTAAGGCCAACGAGCTGGAGCTTGCCTCCAGCTCATTGGCCTAGCGAGGCTTGAGGCCAATGAGCCTTTCAAAGCTAGCAAGCTCAAGGCTCGCCTTTGGTTAGTTGCTGGTCGGCGACCAACCAAAGAAGAAGAAGGTGGAAAAAAAATAGAAAGAAAAATTATAAAAAAAAAAACTAATTCAAACTTCAAAATTCTTAAAAATATAAGAATAAAAAAAATATTAAAAGGAGTGCATGGAGGAAAATCATATTGAATTTTTATACCAAACAGTAGAAAATATTTTTAAATTTATTTTCAAATCTTAGCTGAACACCGGAAAATATTGTTATTTTCCTAGATAATGGCTTCTTGGGCATACCACATTTTCCACGAAAAGAATGGAATCTTAATGTTAGATTTGTTTGCCTTTAATTCAGATTTCCTTCTACATCAACCTATCTCAAGTTGAATCCCCAACACCCAACTTCATTCTTCCGACCAAATCATGAAGTCTGTCATCGGGCCTACATTATTACACCACAACGCTTACCTATGTAGAAAATATATTAGTCACCAAATTCTTTCCTAGAGATACTATCTAAACATTGATACTCATTGAAAATGGGCCACTGATCAACAACTAGCTCCGATACCAAATGTTGAAAGCGCTTGGCAGAAGTCTGATACATTCATCGGGAAAGATCACCAAGAGGGAGCTCATGCCCAAGCCTGTCAACATATCTAATTAGACTCATCTTCAATTAAAAGTCAAAAACTTAAGCTAATGAATTATTGACCAATTATAATATATATATAATGTTCACTAACATATCAATTCTCCGATATGAAACTTCTCTAATGCAACTCACATGTGCATCAGAATACTTTTCAAAGAAACGTGAAAGGAGAGATCGGATAGTTATGATACCATTTTTGTGCTCAGAGTTTAGATGTTCTCTTTTCATTAAATTTTTGGTATTCTGGCATTTAAGTTTAGTTTATTTGTTTATATATGTTTGGATAATCTCACTGCACAAGTCAAAGTTTCAAAAAATCATTTAGATGTGTATAGACGTTTCTCGCATTATCTAACCGGATTAGTTTAGTTTTTATTGTTGCCAATTCCTTCATATTTCGTTCAGGAGATTTTCTTTCTAAAACTAGTGTACGTTTATTTTACAAGCAAAGTTCAGAGGGATCTTGTCCCAAACCTTTAACAAGGCATTGTATTAGTTTTGCCTAATATAGCTCTGGTTATTTTTCCTTTTCATGTTTTGCCCTCGTCTTTATTTATCACTATAATTGATCGTTTAATATTATTATTTGAGCACTTGTGCATGATAAAAAGATTTACATTTTTAAGAATGAAAAATCGGAAAAGATTGCATGAAAAGATGCTTTATTAAAGAAGGTGTAGTAATGAGCATTAATTAAACTAGCGCAACCAAACACACATTCTCTAGTTCCAAGAAGCAAGGCAGGCTCTCGCAACTTACTTGGCTCCTATCCGACTTAGAATAGGTTAGTGAAGACTCTTATTTAACCTCAATAAAAAAACACTAAGAAATAAAGTTGTGATTAATAGGGTTTCAAAGAGGCCGCATCTTGCAAGAAGATTATACATGCCGGCCTGATTTTCTCTTCTAATGAAAATTTTTTGTGTGATATTTCGATCATCGTGTGGAACTTTAGATACATCACTAACAACAGCGTCAAATGGTCTTACTGACAGAAGTACTAAAAGGAGACGTGCTTTTACTAACCTTTATTTTGCGATTTGAAGCAATGTATGCATGATATAATCTAACGTGCATGTTTTCTCGCTTTAGCACTATAATTCTTTTTCGAGCAGGTCCTGCGATCCAAAGCTCTGGGGCTGCATTTAGGAAACCAAAGATAGGAACGAGGAGAGAAGGTCGAGGTTGTCTGCAAGTCGCGCGAAACATGGAGACTACTCAACTCCGATCATATTAAGGGAAGCAATTAACCCGTATATTGGGAGCCTTAAGCCCAGATAAGATCCATTAGGCCGGTGTTGAACCTCATAAAGTTCACTTCACACGCATGTCCGTGCTTTCATCAATGACTTGTGTTCTGCCCTTTTTATATATATATATTTAGCCGCGTCTTAAACTTTTGCGTTTAATCAATCAAATGCCTATATAATCCAAGGCACCCGATGGGAAGGTCTGACATCAAAATCATCCCCACTCATTACAGCATACTTTCAAAATGGGAGGGCAAAGTAGATCGGACTAAACGTGATTACGTCGAAAGCAAAATCGGAAAGCTCGTGTCCCATTACATGTCCAAGTCGATGTTGGAATAATGAAAGTAGTGGCTCATTTCTTAAGGGATAATCACCATATTAGCTCTAAACTTATTTTATGAATGTCGATTCAGTCTTAATTTTTTTTAATTTTGTCAATATAATCCTAAATTTGTGCACAAAATTTCAATATAATTTTCTTCTAAATAATTGTCATCGGAAATCGCCGATATAGCAACCCACAAATTATTCATGTTAGAGTGCCATGCAGGACAACAACGATGAATGGACAATACGTAAGTAATTCCTAGCAACATTAGGTTGAAAGGACAATATTGTAATTTCGTGTAAAAATTTAGATATATATTGACAAAATTTAAAAGTTGAAGATTGAATTGACATTTATACGATAAACCAATTGGATAATTTTCTCCATTGTTGGAACCAATCACATCCATGTCCTCTTTCAATAAAAATGAATTTGGCTCGCCATAGAGAGATACAGTGGAATGTCGCCATTAGAGTTTATTCCTTCACTAAGGTCGTTAGACCCCATGTTGGATCAGAAGCTATCGTGGTCTTGGCCGGTTTCTATAAAATTAAAACTGCTGAAAAGGAGAAAATTTGAAAACTCCCAGCAACAGTTGCCCATTCACGTTTCCAGTTGAAAGATATGCATATCCAACACAGCAACGCATGCGGGAGTTTGGCAGAGTATTTTTGTCAGCATTCTTCGGTTTTGTTTACCTTTAAGTTGTCTGTGTCTATTTGTAGATCTATCGAGAAAAGCATAGCTAGATTTTGGTGGTAGAATGATCGAAATAAATCAGGAATACATTAGCGGAGTTGGGATGTTCTGAAAAAAGGTAAAGCAGATGGAGGTTTAAACTTTAGAGATCTTCTACATTTTAATAGAGCAATGCTGGCCAAGCAGGCTTGGCATTTACTTTATCAGTCTTTATCTCTTTGGAGCAAAGTTTTCAAAGGATTGTATTTTCATTCCAAGTCTTTTCTAAATGCTGACAGAGGCTCTCACCCATCTTGGGGCTGGCAGAGTCTTCTGCTTGGTCGGGATGCCATCCTACCCAACATACGTTGGTCTGTAGGTGACGGTAAATCAATCAAAATACGTGGTGATCCTTGGCTCCCTATTGGAATCTTAAGTGGCCCTTCAATCCGTGAAGAACCTATTTTGGTGGCTAATCTTATTGATCAATCCACCAATACCTAGAATGCCAGCTTGCTACACAGATTCTTTGACAATCAGGTTATAGACCAGATCACCACTATTCCTCTACGACCACTTTCTACCAGAGATCAGATTATTTGGACTGCTACCAAAGATGGTTATTTCACTGTTAAATCTGCTTATCTTTCATTCACAACAACAGCAACACACCATATAGTAAGTACCACTTCCTCATCTTATCAGAATCCAAGTTGGTTATGGAAAAGAATATGGAAAATGTATTCCCCCCCAAAAATTCGAGCCTTCCTATGGTCGCTTTGTTAGAATGCTCTTGCTACAAGGGCTAATTTATTTCAGCGACATATTATTAACAACCCGTGCTGTCTACGTTGTGATCAGAATCTCCCTGAAACTCTTGAACATCTGTTCTTATTATGTCCGTTGACTAAAAGGGTCTGGGCGCACCCCAGCTTCAACATTCAGATTTCACCTATGCAGCAGCTTCATAGAATAGATGAATGGATAGTCCAACTTGTTCGGTCTAGATCTTTCTTACCTGGTTTGGAGACTTTGGCCTCAATTCTTTGGCAGATTTGAAATGCTTGGAATGGTTTTATTTTTCGGCGAGAAGGCCTTCGACCATCTCGGGTGGCTGAGGCTACACTGGCTGATTCTCATGTAGCTCGTCTGACGGCTTCATCGCTGACAAATAAGGGGCGTTCGTTACTGAGCAGGGGAACCCTTTGGAAGCCCCTCCAGGTACCTTGAAGATTAATGTAGATGGGTCATATAAACTCGGCTTGAGAGAAGGTACAATGGCGTGTGTATGCAGGGATCATCACGATAGACTTACCGATGAATTTTCGAAACATTTTGCTGCATCTTCTGCCCTTCAAGCCAAGATCCAAGCTGTGTCTTTATCTCTTCAGCATCTGCAACGCCATGGCTTCTTAGACACTTCGCTTCTCCTTGAATCAGACAGCTTCATGGTGGTTGAGATCCTGAATCGTCGCCGCAAGCCGCCATGGGAGGATCAGCCTCTCTTCCTCAAAGCTGCCTCCTTGCTCTCGAGTTTCCCTAATCTCTTGCTAGGGCATTGCAGAAGGGAGGCCAATGTTGCTGTTGACTGGGTTGCAAAGGCCCATGATCGTTCTTCCTCTATCCAATGTTGGGCCATTTTTCCCCCGTTTTATTTGATAGATCTCATTTGCGCGGATGCTTTAGCTGCCGGTTGTAATGGTTTTACCTCTCCAATATAGTTTCCTGTTTCTGACCCAAAAAAAAAAAAAAAAAAAATCTTCGATTTTGTAATTTTTCCGCATCACAAGCATATCATGAACCCATTCATTGCACATGGAGTCATGTGTTGGAGGATGAACTTTACCAACATAATTTTAGGGTCCGCTTATTTAAAATAAAACTAGTTTCTATAAATTATTTTTCAATTTTTCGAGATTTGGATGACAGAAAATTAATTGATGTGCGGAAAACGTCTTCCATGAATAGAAAACAAAAAGCTTAGTCCTCGTTTGTTAGAGGGAAAGTGCTTTCCCAAAATTAGTTTTTTGAACTTTCACCCGTTTAGTTTGCCGAAAATTATTAATCAACTAAAAACATTTTTTGGTTAAGGAAAATATTCATGTGTAAAAATTAAAAAAAGTGAATTCTTAAATCTAAAAAGATGAATAACACTTTTGAGAAAAACTCAATTTTTAAATCATTTTTATTTTTTCTTTTCTTTTATGTCTCTTCTTTCTTCCTCCAAACACTAGCCGACAAGGAACAAGGAAAAGAAAAAAAAAAGACCCAAAAAAAGCAAAAGAAAAAACAGAAATAGAAAAGAAAAATGAAAATTTTAATATTTGGTTTTTAAATTAAAAAAAAAATTCTCAAACAAACACACCCTTAAATTGAAAAGGCGACTTCCCATTCTTGCAAAAATGAAACCATTGTCTATAAACTACCAAATAAATGAAATCTAATTTTTTTCTTTGAAAATTATTCTCATGGAAAATATTTTTCAAGAAAATATTTTTCATTATCATGAAATTTTGAATGAAACAAACGCCCCTTAGCGGAAATAGTTTTATCCCTCTTGCGTTTTGATAACTTAGCAGAAATAGTTTTATCCCACTCATATTTTGATAACAAACAAGAAGTTTACATGCACCTACAATAATTACACATGGGGTTTCTCTCTCACACTAAGAATTGGACTAACACGATGATACTCGAGTTTAGTGACCATATTCACCCAATCGAGAAACTTTTACGAAAAAAAACACGTTTCATTCCAAAAATGTCTTCTCCCAAATTGGACCATTTAAAGAAGATTACTCCCGAGAACTCCTACGACGTATTAGGTGGACCCAATTCCACTTTGCTCGCCTTACTTCCGAGTCGGATTATCGAGTTCCTCTTATCAGACTCACAAGGTGTACATCCTATTACCCTTCAGGGTAAACCGACAATTTGGTGCGCTTCAGGAGGTGTTACCCCTCCTGAGGTCGGACTTCCTCCAGCTAGATCTCACCCAGATGAGCTGTGAGAATCGATCCAATTTTTAACGGAAGGTTGAGTGCGCCCAGTACAACTGTCGCCTGCAGGAGATCACATGAGCTGAACATTTGGAAGGAGATATAAAAGAAACAACATGCCTCATTGGAGCATATCAGCCGGTAGGTAGACCTCGAATGCTTACCTCTCTCCCACATATTGCGGTTTGATCTACTCATCACGACCTCCAGAAGCAAATGGAGCAGCTCCAGCTGGGGAGCGATGAGGCAAAAGCAGATGCTTTGAATTTGGTCCCGAAAAACAAAAAATTGTACAGGACTTTCCGATTGTATTAAAATATCTAGAACGCAATTTCGTCTTCAAAGTAGGAAGCACGAACTTTTCGAATCAATTAATTGGCTTTTTGTTAATCATGATGTGCATTTTCATCGATTGTCACGAGTTGATCTTTCAATGATCAAGTCGAAATCTCTAGCAATCTGACCCTCTGATTTGCACAAATTAGATGTCGTGAGAGAACTCGTGCAGAGTATGACCTCAATGTACCTCCTTGATCGAGATTTTAACGAGGTTGACGTCCAATCAAATTTTGGTCTAAATGCCGACCAAAACTTATGTGTCTACATTTCTATTATGGGCTGCCACAATGGGTGGCCCAACTCAAGTCGAACCGCCCTATATATATATATATATATATATATATTGAAAATACGAATGATATTCATTACTTAATGAATTCACTGAAAATACATCAAGAGTGTCAGAACATAACATATCAAAGAGAGCAGACGGGAATACGAATGATATTCATTACTTAATGAAACACGAAAATATCAAAGAGACATAACATATCAAAGAGAGTAGACGGGAATACGAATGATATTCATTACTTAATGAATTCACTGAAAATACATTAAGAGTGTCAGAACATTACATATCGAAGAGAGTAGATGGGGGTTGGCGACCCAATTTCTAAGTAAATTATTTGACCTTTGGGCTTTGCTAGCCAATCCACAGTTATATTTGAATCTCAGCTACAATGGGCCCGAAAATTTGCTCTTCAGCTCCTTGTTCCGGTCAAGGTTGTACTTCCCAGTTCAACAGTTCAGAAGAGTTCACGCTTTGAACAAGTACACAGCAGTCAGACTCTATTTGCAAACTTTCGGTAGATCTAGGCAGGTCTAGGCAGGAGGAAAGATGGGTTTCAACCAACGTAGAAGCTTCTGCTTGCTCAGGCGATCTCACTTCAACCACTATGGAGAATCCGTACAATAGCCTACCAGACACATCTCAGACGATGCAAGCAATGGCCGCACAATTTCCTCCTTTGTTCGCCCTCTGTTCGTCATGGGTCTAGATGGATCTTCAGAAGCACCGACCAACGAGGCATCCACGTTGATCTTCAAGACACCAGAGTTTGGTTTTTGCCACTTTCGGGTATGATTTGCATTTGTTTTTTCTCCTTTTTTGTTCCCATTCCAGGTCTTGAAGCTATCATGATAGGCTGTTGCTCTGGCTTTAGTTTGCTGCTGTTTCGGGGGCATTTTTCTGAAGATTGCATTACTTCGGTCCTTCCATATACACCATAGGGTCGTCGCAACTAGGTCAAACTGATGTAAGGTTCGTGGGTCCTCTCTCAATTTAGTTAACCCGTTGTTTTGATACAAATTTGCAGGGGATACTCACACCATTGGGATGTCCAAGGACAGAGCAGCAGGGTATGTTCGACTGTTTCCGGTTCCTGATTGCATAGTGGGCATATTGATGCATGTATGATCTTTCTTCTATATAGGTTGTCCAGGGTAGGCAGGGTGTTATGACATGCATTCCATAGGAAGATTTTAACTTTGGGAGTTGTTCCTGCTTTCCATATGTATTTCCACAATTATGATTGGGCTTGGTAGAAAGATGATGCTTTTGTTGTGAGAGCAGTATTTGTTGAACTCCTGTTACTGAAATATCCACTTTTAATTGTGTCTATCCCTGATTTGTTGTCAACCTAGACTAATTTATCCTCTGTAGTCGGTAACCCAATAGGAATGGTAGGGATTTCCGTTACCGTTTGTTCATCGAACATAGTCTTAAGTAAGGCTTCATTCCATTTGCCGCTTCAATGTCCATCAAATCAGCCACTTTGAGTGGCTCATTTCTTGTCGTCGGGCCACCAAGCAGTCCTTCCTTTAGCCATTTGTTGTTTCTAATAGAGATTTTATTTCCATTCCCAACCACCCACATGACTTGAGGAGATATAGCATATCTTCCCATTATGAGATTGCCAACCCTATGAAGGATGAGACACTCTTCTAGCATTCCAAAAATCCCCTTATGGGAAATATAATCCCTTCATAACTTGACTCCAAAGAGTTTTCGGTTGCTAAGAAATTCGCCATGCTTGTTTCTCTATAATGGCTTTGTTAAATGCCCCTAGATCTTTGAAGCCAAGGCCCCATTCATCCTTCCTAAGCTTCAAACTTTCCCACTTCTTCTGGTGCAAACTAGCTGTTTTGTTGCTAGTTCTCCACCAAAAATTGGCTATTTTCTTCTCAATAGCTTTACAAATTGAAACTAGAATTTCAAAGATGAATATAGCGCTTTGAGGAAGTGCCTGTGCCACAGGTTTTATCAATATTTCCTTCCTGGCTTTAGACAATAAATTATATTTCCAACTCTCCAATTTCATATTGACTCTAGCAAGGATCCAAGCGAAAATCTTTTTCTTCGATACCTCCTAATCCAAAGGAATACCTAGATATTTCTCGATTTTGTCAATTATCGGAACTCTTAACTCAGAAGCCATATTCCTCTTCAAACTTTTTGGGCAACATTTACTAAAATATATCTCGGATTTGTTTAGGTTAATAGCTTGACTAGAAGCAAAACAATATTGATGTAGGATAGCCGCCATATTTTGACATTCCGTTATAGTTATGTCTAGGAAAAAAATAGAGTCATCCACGAATAAAAGATGCGAGAGAGTAAGGCAACTATGACTTAATTTAATTCCTCGAATAGTACCTGCTGAAACTACTTGCTTTATCAAGTAAGAGAGACGTTGGCCACTAGGATAAAAAGATAGGGAGAAAGTGGGCCTCCTTGGCGAATTCCTCGAGTGGGTTTAAAAAAAGACATAAGATCCCCATTAAATTTTATGCTGAACAATACCATGGAAACACATTGCATTGTCCAGTTCACCCACTTTCCATAAAAACCCATCTTGACTAGGCATTCCTAGAGAAAATTCCATTCTATTCGGTCATAGGCCTTTTGCATATCTAACTTTAAAACCGCTTGGAACTTTTTTTTTCTTCTCTCGTGTTCTTAGTCTATTTAAAACCTCCTGCACTATCAAGATATTGTCTTGAATCTATCACATTCCCACAAATGCACTTTGTTGTGCTGCAATTAGATTGGAGAGTAAAGGTTTCAGCCTATTTGTTAGTATCTTAAATATGATCTTGTAGATAAAGTTGTATAGGATTATAGGACAAAATTGTTCTAAGTTCTTTGGATTTGGGGTTTTGGGAATGAGGGTTATTGATGTTCTGTTTAGCTCATGGTTCTAGTATCCCGTGTCAAAAAACTGCTGCACCTCTCTAAAGATATCTTGATTTGATTCCTTCCGATGATGTTGGAAGAATAATTCATTTAAACCGTCAAGCTTATAATTGATTCATCTCTACATCAACCGAGCATGGAAACTGATCAAATATCGGCTGAAAATTTATGTTCCCCTCTGACTTGTATAGATCTTTGAAGTACTCCCCTGTCATTTCCTTAAGAACCTCCTCGTCTCTCATCCACTCTCCTTCTGAATTTTTTAACATGGTGATTTTGTTTTTCTTCTTCTTTAGATAGTAGTAGCATGGAAAAATTTAGTGTTTCTATAACCCCATTTAAGCCAGCTAATTCTTGATCTCATCCCCCAATATAATTCCTCTTGTTGCCATAGGCTCTCGATTTCTTGGTTTATCTTTTGGACTTTCGCGCAATCATTTGACCCCTCAGATTATTCATCAGCACTTGGAGCTCATTTCTTAGCCATGGAATTCTCTTGTGTGCATTAGAGAACTTGTTTTTACTCCATTCAGCCAGCTTTTGAGTCACTATATTCAACTTATCTACGATACTAATCCTTTGGGGATTTGTTGAAGCCCAAGCTCTCTTCACTATTTGCGTGCATTCCTCATCCTTCGCCCACAAAGCTTCATATCTAAATATTCTTCTTCTACGATCAGTCCTTGGGAAAAGTGATAAATTAAGTGGGCTGTGATTAGAACCAAGAGCTGGTAAGGCTAGGCATTCTGCATTAGGGTATGATATTCTCCACTCCATCATACATATTGCTATATCTAGCTTTTCCTTAATAAAGGCATCACCTTCTCTATTATTTGTCCAGGTAAACTCACAACCCTTACTTTCCAAATCCATTAAAGAATAAGCATGCAAAAAATCCCTAAAATGTTGTCATTCGGTAATGCTTAGCCATCCTTCTACCCTCTTTCTTCTAATGGTACAATACTTCATTAAAATCACCCAAACATAGCCAAGGAGGCTAGTTTGTAATGCTGCCTTTATGAATCGTCTACCATAATAACACTCTTTCTCTAAACTCGTTGGGGGCATGCAGAAAGGTGATTCCCATGAGTTGTCTTATTTCTAAAATTTGACAATGAACATTTATAAAGTCCCCGAATACTTCTCAATTGTTATATTTACCTGGTCATCCTAGAAATTGGCCAATCCTCTCGCTATACCCTATTGATTCACCAAGAAACAGTTTTGAAATTTGAGCCGCCTTCTGACACGCTGCACCATTTGCTCTTGATTTTTTGTTTCCATTAAAAACACTATACTAAGCCTTTCTTGAGTCATTAAGACTCTTAATGCTTGAATTGTCAAGGGTGTGCCCAACCCTTGACAATTCCAATTTAGAAACTTCATGGATAATTCAGTGGCTTATTAGGGCTAGCCACCAAAACCCACGGAGTTGACTTCTCCTCTACCTCAATGGGAGTCTCAACAAGCTGTGTTTTGTCTAATATTGATGTTTTTGAGGATTGAACTCCATAAGGATTAAACCTTTTCCCTTTTTTAGCTAAGGAAAGCTTAGTACCTCTAGATTTAGTCCTTGTAATTCCCTTTTTAGCCTCTAATTTTTCCAACACGTTAATTTCAATTTCCTTCAACTATTCTTTATAACTCACGAACGTTGATTCATCATCCAGGCAGCTGCTTCCTCTCTTTTGTGTTCCTTTATCGTCTATAATCATTAAGGCTAAAGAAAAGGTAGATAGATTACCTTTCGGTTGTGCTTCATTCTCCTCAGGTTGCTGTTCACAAATAGGCAGGATTGTCTTCTTAGAAACCTCAAGTTTAGGGGATGAAGGGGTCTCTGGCACCATATCCTCTTCCTCCTCAATGAAATCTTGTTTTCCATAGAAGATTTTTCCATACGGACTAAGTTCCCTCACCTCCACTCTCAACCATTGCCCAAACTTTCTAGGCAAATTTTCCTCAAAGCCTAATTCTTTATATGGTATCTCTTTGCAATAGGTGGAATTAGTGCCAAATTCTTCCACAAGAGTAACAATAGAGCAAGAGTTTTTCATATTTGAATTCTCTCAAAAGCTTTTTGCTTCCCAAGTTAATAATAACCCCGGTCTTTAAAAGGGTAGCCAAGTTTAGGTTTACTCTTGCTTTGCCTACCTTGTAATTGCTAATTCCTTTGGCTTCTAATTTCACCTCCACGACTTTTCCAATTTTTGATGCTACTTCCTTTACTACTTCGTGAGTAACTCGACCAAACGAGAGACCATAAAAGTGCACCCAAAAAGCACAATGGGTAAACTCACAGCACAATTCTAGAATATCCGGGTCATATTGCTGCAAGACTAAAAGATTGCTTGAAAAAGACCACGGCCCTAAGTCTAAATTGCTTGAAAAAGACCACGGCCTTGAGTCTAAAACTCTCTATTTTTCAGCTTCCAAGGTAAATGAAAACAAGAAAAAACCTAGCTTTAATAACAATAAAAAATATTTTGACAACCGAAGAAATCACCCGATTGTTAGGATTTTTTTTTTTTTTTTTTTTTGGCTCAAAATGTGTTGGGAGTCAGATGGCAACGTATAACATGAAAAATGCTCGGTTAAAATGTGGGAATGAGATCTTTTTTCGCGTCGGTGTCTCACCTGTCCAAGCCGTTCGTCGATACGAGCAAGGGATTGCGATACTGCCATCCTACTTCAGCTTTTGTTAACTAATAGAAATGATAGCTAACTCAATATGACCATTAACAGTCTTTTATAATGAATTGCGTTATCACCATGGCTGAAGTAAATTTCGCCACCTTAGTTAAGTGCCGTTCAAAGTCTTTAATGTAGAGAAATTTCTTTTGATAGACGATATGTTCCAAAACAACTACTATCATGATAAATTATGTCGAGAGTTATCAAGAACCTCGTATATGAAAATAAAATACAAAGTAGCATGGTTATGTAGAATCTTTTTCAATGCATTGTCTAGTTATAATTAATATATCCAATAAGTTGACAAAAGGGTGGTGTCAAGAAAAATTGAGAATCAATAGAGATGAAGAAAGTAGCTACATGACAGCTCTTTTTTCTATTTTATCTATCTTATTCTAACACTCCTCTCTCTCTTTTCACGATTTTATTCTGCTACTTTACAAAGTGTAAGAGTGAACCCCATTCCTGAAACCAAAGATCCTCACTCCATCCAATTCCTTTACTATTAGGTCGAGCCCCTGGTATATGATCGCTCTTGTTCATGAGACTTCACTACGTAGAGTTCTTGTTTTCTTTACTAGTCCCCGCGCATAGTGGGGTATGAGATTTTTGAATCTCTATGATTGATTATTTGCTTCATTAATAGATGGTTTTTCTAGTTTAAGATTGAGGCATGGGAGCAATCGTACTCTCCATCTCCTACCTTTTTTCAACTGCGATTGTCCCAAAACTACAATTGTCATAAGATTATGAAATTGTAAATGTATGTTGCAAAAGTAAGTGTTACTCCCCCAACAAGTTCGCTAAGTTAGACTTATTAAATGGGTGGGTTAGGGTCAAGTTGGGGTTGGGTCGAAAGTGATCCAATCCAAATTTTAACTCATTTTAACATATTTTCATACAATAAAAAATTTGTAACCTATACCGGACCGATCCATACTTAATCTGACTCACATCAAACTAGATTCATATTGCTAAAATATTTTTATATTTAATTTAATTTAAGAAAACTCATACCCAAACTAATGTGAAAACACAAAGTGAGCGAGCTTGAAATAGAGTGGGGCAAAAGAGTGAAAAAAGAGTCATATAAGTGGATTGTACTTAAGTAAGTTATGAACCTATTTAACAGTTATATTAATTCTATTTATGATCCATAGACTTAGGTTTGAATATATTTATGACCAATTTATCGAATATAAGTAATTCATAAAAATAGGTTTATCACCAATTTTGATAGATCTATTAAAAATATAAGGGAGTAGGGCATGATTGTAATTTTTTAGAAGGTCAACATCGGAATTTGCAATTAGATTGTACATAAAGTATAAATATCTTTTTTTTTTTCTCGAGAGGCTTGATTTTCGTTGAGTTGGACCTAATATTAGATGGGAGGAGGGCATGATAGTAATTCAGAAGGCCAACACCAGAGTTTGAAATTAGATTATATATAAAATATAAATATATGTTTTATTACGGTAGATTGGATCGTAGAACAAAAGACGAGGTCGGACTATCTGCCATCCAATAACTCAAGACGTTATTAGCGGATTTCATTGCCCAAAAGCTGAAAAAAGGGGAACCGGAAGAGTAAAAGAAACGAAAATATTTATGGGAAGGGAAGATAAAAAAAAAAAAAAAATCAAAGCAGAAGAATTAAAGAACTGAAGAAGAGGAAGAGGCGGACGATGAAAACTTCATGTAAATGTAAACACACAGGAATTCCGAGAACCGGAGCCCGGCATCGAGGGACCTTATCTCGTGCAAAATGTCGATGTGTCACGCGTTCGGTTCCGGAATTCCAGAATCTCAAAACTTATTAACGCATTATTTTTTATCTCAAAATAAGAATCCGAGAGATGAGGTCTCCGAGCCAAGGAGACCCATCGCTTTCCAAGGAGGTCCCTCCCCCGTGCGCTGTCGCATCAGCCGTTGTCTAGAAACCCCCCCGTATATCACAGTGACATGATAAGGGGCTTTTGAACCTTCTCTTCATGAGGCGCTCTCTCTCTCTCTCTCTCTCTGTGGAGGAAAGGGAGTTGCTTCTCATGTTGATTGGCCTGGCCGCTACATTCACGATTCACCTCCACCCCCACCAACCCGCCCTCTCTCTCTCTCTTTGTCTTCAAGCGATTGATTGATTTGTGTCGAGGGATGCTGTCCTGTTCCATGTTCTTTTGTCATCCTTTTGCAGTTCGATCCCATTCGAAATGATCGAATCAGAGATCAAGATGCGCCTTTTCTTGTCTTGTCACGCTTGGATCTTTGCTTTTCACCCACCCCCCACAGGGAGAGAAAGGAAGGATCTTCTTGCGAAACGTGCCTCACCCACGCGGTCACCCCTTTCTGGGTCCTGATTCGCGAGGGAAGAAATCGCTCCCCCACACACCACGCGCAGAGAAAGCGCGCGAAAGTCATGGGCTCGCTCGCCGTTGCTAAGCCCATCCCTTTTAGCGTCTTGTTCTTCTCCTTGTTCGTCCTCGCCTCGTCGTTGAATGTTGACGACGGCCACGACGTTTCCATCGTCTCTCGTTTCCGTAATTCAGCGGCAGCGGCTCCAATCCCCACGCCTCCGCGTCTGCCGCCTCCGCCTCCGCCAGGGAATTTCTCTCCGTTCAAGCCGAGCGTCGCCGTGGCAGTGGGCGTCCTGACGACTATGTTCTCCATCATCTTCCTCCTCCTCCTCTACGCCAAGCACTGCACGCGCCGCGGCGGCGGCGGCGGCGGCGGAGGGTACCCCAGGAGCAACGACGCCGCCGTGGCTTCGTCGTTGGCCGCGGCGGGGAGGAAGAACTCCGGCATCGACAGGTCGGTGATCGAGTCCCTGCCCGTCTTCAGATTCGGGTCCTTACGGGGACAGAAGGACGGGCTCGAGTGCGCCGTCTGCCTGACCCGGTTCGACCCGACGGAGGTGCTGAGGCTGCTACCCAAGTGCAAGCACGCCTTCCACGTTGAGTGCGTCGACACGTGGCTCGATGCCCACTCCACCTGCCCCCTCTGCCGCTACCGGGTCGACCCGGAGGATGTCCTCCTTGTGGGGGACCCCAACGCCTCTCTCGATTCGCCGGCGACGCAGCGGGACGCAGCGGAGGACGACGAGGAGAAGCACAGCGTCGTCGTGGACGTCGGCGAGGAGGCGGCCGACGGCAACCCGCTGGAAACCCGGCGACTCTCCGGTAGGCACTCTGACGGGGAGAGGGGCGGCAGGCAGAAGAGGCAGAGCGGCGATGCGGCGGCAGCGACGTTGAGGAGGTCCATGGACAGTGCTCGCGGCTGGAGGAAGAAGAGCGAAGCCGTGGCCGTCGGATGCTTCGACCGAGGGCTGAGGAAAGACTCGCTGCTGTTGAACGAAGATGAGAACGGGACCGCGGCGGTCGGCCAGAGGACGAGCGCGGAGGAGCGGAGGAGATTAGAGCACCGGATCATCGTCTCGGGCAAGCAAAAACATCAGAGGTGGAGCGACGTGCAGCCGTCGGATCTGCTGTATCTGCGGTCGGAGATGATAATCAGCGACAGCCGTAGATTCCCGGGTGGGGCCCGCGGGTCGTCAGGGAAGCAGGAGGAGGGGGAAGGGGAGGGTGGCAGGAGCGTAATTAATGGGAGAAGCGTGTCGGAAATCACGGGCATGAGCAGGTTCAGTAATAATGGGATTCACATTAACCACGAACGACGAAGACGACAACTGATGGAGACCGACACGGCCACGGGGCTCGTGTCGAGGTGGTTGGCTTGGATTTCTCAGTCTCCAGCTGTGCGGTCGGGAGCCTAAGAAAATCTCCTCTTTGGTTTTTAACTCCGTGTTTCACGGCACCGTCCAAATTAAAGAGGGACCATTCGGTCTTGGGATTTCAGCTCAGGGTCGGAGGACGAAGATCACGGCTTGGCGGCATGGGAAAATTGGCCCATACATTTTTGTTACAACGGACAGTAAGCAAAATTGCTGATTGGAATGAAATTACCGCGACAGAGCGAGACGGTTTAAAACATATAGATCGTTGCAGCATCTATAAATCTCACGTGGGAATGAGCACAAGTGGACAATGCGTCAATTTCGACACCTCATCCAGAAAAAAAGAACCGATTCAACGTGGAAGATGCTTTCTCCATCGCCTGGCCACAGGACGGATTCGTTCTTCGGCGGCATTTCGTTTTTTCTGTCTTGATTTGTCTTGAACTCTCGCTCTTTCTGGAATGGAAGATAGTGTCATCGAGGATCAGAAATTTTGCATGCAGCATACAGATATTGGCCTGGCATAGGATGAGTGCCCAAACTCAAGGCACTTGGACGGAGAACCTTATCTTTAATTTTTCTAATGAACTTCGTTGACAATTAAATACACCGTCTTTCGCTTACGTGTAATTTATGCATTGAAAATTAGAAAATTTCTGAAATTAGGCCTGATCGATAAGTGTCTAGATGGCGCTCATTAATAAGACTTCAAATTTTTATTTTTATTTTATTACTAAGCTATTCAAATTATGAAAAAGAAGTATTCCGTTACGAATTAGCTGGCATATTCCTAATCGCATTTCTAACCTATAATAGTTGCTTATGGGTCCATCTCGCTCCGTCACTTTGTCTCATTGTAAGGGGGATCGACCAAGTAAAAAAATTCCGCAAATTTTAATGTGCAAAATACTTAGCAGGTTTATCTGAACTTCTTGTATGAGTAGTTGTCCTTCTTCTTACTACTAATTCACTCATATTACTAAATAACGTCGACAACTACGTTGCATTGGATAAGATATTATTATAGTATGAGAAATAGAATATTTTACATGAATGACATCACACACAATACCGGATATGTCCACAATAGTAATTACGTGTATTTGCCAATATCCCTCACCATACAACTCCTAATCAAAATGTTGGGGCAGACACTGCGTTAGAGGCTACTATCTGGTAGACTTGTGTTAGATGGGTCTCCAGTTTAGGCCTAAGTTAGGGCCACGCTCGGGCACCCCAAATAAAAGGATAAAAAGTTCAGCCCATAAAATCTAAAGGTAATCGATTTTAAAGTGGGTCAGTTTCCATCTTGGAACCGACGCCAGAAGGTTTGGATCCTAGTTTGTGGAATCGCAAGCCAACCCACTTGATCATAGAACCGTCGACGATATATATATTTTTCTTTTTGTCTATTCCCTACACGATTGTTAGTGTTGTTACATAATCAAAAGTTTTAATTTTTTTAGAGCTTTCAAACATTGATCAATGAAAATCTCAATAGAAAGACACTAAAGGTGTGATCAAATCTGATCGAGTATAATTAAATTGCTATTAATAAAAGGCATCGGTGAGGTCCCGATAATCTGAAATCGGACCAACAATCACTAGTTCCAAAGTTTAGTAACCAAGAGTCGCCCAGCACCAGCTGATTCGATCCAATTCAGTTCGGTTCTAGTGCTCACGCTTAATAGAACCAACAACAAACAACAATTTAAAACATCTCAACATAACATTTACGTGCAAGAAGTCATAATTTACCACTTGATCAATTGCTTAACTATGAACATTTGGTTGCAATTCCATGTCTATTTATGTTATTTAGCCTTTAGTTTTACCATGCCTTGAAATTTACCGATTTGCATTAATTACACTATTTGTGTAAACATAAGGGCCTGATATCCTGTTTCAACCTTAATCGATCTTGACTTCTAGAACTCAGACATGACTTAGTTAAATTTTAATATGCTTGAGTTCAACTTGACTTAATTCAACTAGCTAATTATTTCTTTGTTCAAACTCAACTATAGCTTTGACTTGAGATCAAGCTCAAGCTTGAGTTCTAATAGTATGACGAAAGTGATACATAATATGATATATGTAAAAATTACATTCATCGATTGGTTAGGAATTATTCCAGTCTAAGTAATCTTTAACTCGTGCACAACTTAATTAGATATTTGAGCTACTAAAAAGGAATGCAACCGATTTTGAGCATGACTACATGAGGTTGAGTTGCTCACTAGTATCTTTAACTGGCTACACTTCTAATTCATGCTAGCTTTACAATCTTTTGTGGCTAGAACCATGATTTTAAGTGATTTTGCCTCAAATTCCCTTCGGAGCATGTTAGGAAAGGCAATGCACAATAGTGCCTTCATGTGTCCACTTTCGTGCCAGCAATTTCTTTTCTTGCTCGGGCAGAGAAATTCTGAAGAAAATAGAATGGGAGATGAAATTGGGATTGTGACTGGGAAAGTGATGTTAGGGGCACCCTTGTAAATTGAAATTGAGGGACAGCCAGCTTTGAGGGACCGCATATTCGGCACGCATTCGGGTCTCTGTGTCGTGGAAAGTGTAGTGTTGGCGGGTATTGGAAATTGGAGGGTGGAACGGAGTTCGATGAGGTTGTCAAGTGTTCAGCTCTTGTTTCTCAATTTCAAAGGCAGAGCAGTGTCCTGTATTCATTGAGAGAAGGACATGAAGCTGGATACTGACTAGGCTTAGCGGGGAAAAGAGACACAAATTTGAAAAACAAGATAGCGACTTGAAAACAGGTTTTTGATTCGTTGGTTGGTTGAGATATCAAAATCTTAATATCGCTATCTTGGAACCCGTGCCATTACTAGACTCATCAAATGGATGGATTTGAGTTGAATTATTTCCAATCCAACTCAAATATACTAATTTAACTCGTTTTGATTTATTTTTCATACAATGCAAATCTAATGACTATAAAATACTTCCATATTTAATTCAGCTAAGGAAAACTTATATTCAAATTGATAAGAATGCGAAGTGGGTGAACATGAGATCGAATAAGGGCAAGAGAGAATTAAGAGTAAATCATAGAGGTATAATGAATTTAAATAAGTAGTAAACCCATTTTACATCTATATAATATTCAAATCCATTTATGACTTGTTTATTAAATATAACTGACTTATATAATAATTCTGCCCATCATATACAGTTTAAAAAATGGATGTATGACCCATTTTTTGACAGATCTAGCCATCGCACTATATATAAAGATATAACTTACATACATTTTTTATTTGACCTCTAAACTTGGGATAAATCGTCCACGACCAATCTAATTTTTTAGCAAGCTCCTTCAAAGATGGACTCAAGAGGCTTATATCTGTGTCATTGACTTCATGAATCAACCTAATTTTTACGAGTGTCTAATATGATCCATTAGATTTTCAGTCTACATGTACTCATCATTATATGTACACGGAAGCATCATTGGACTTTTTCGGACCATTTCAGAGTCAAATCCCCTTGAAACTGCCTAAACTTTCACTTGAGGTTTAAAGATCTTTCAATTCCTCAAACGAAGAAAATCCCAACTTTTACAAGAGATCCAAAATATCCATTATTAAGTTTTTCATCCAAGCAATCTGATTAGGCAAATGAAGTGACTAACGATGTTGATGAGTACAAAAAACATGTCCGCAATAGCCAAATGAGCGCTTTGGGCAAGTTGCTGACATCGAAAACGATGCTGTTTCTGAAGAATTGGGACTCCTTTGCTTCAAAAGACCAAAGAAGAGGGGAAAGACCCATCAACCCAAAATACTCTATTCCTTTTGCCCCGAATCGGATTGGAAATTGCTTTTCAATGCGAGGGGATTCTTAGTGATCGCTTAACGGAGTTGGGTTCAAGCCATTCGTGGAAGTTTAGTTCGCAGAGTTCCTAGTTGGTGTCGCCATAAATCCACAGCTCGCCTCAAAATTCTCAGTTCACGAAATCCTCAATTCAAATCGAGAAAATCATGGATTCACTTCGTGTCTCAAATTCAGTGGTTGTTTGAATCTAGGAAGCATTTATACGGTGAGCTTGTGAAATAGAGTGCTGATTAAATATTTCTCCTCTTTTCAAATTTGACCAACACAATACCATACCCCTTGTGAAATCTGCGAGCATGATCATTGACATTTTTCCGAGCCTCACGTTGATGATTCACAGCCCAAACCTCATTCCTGCCTCAGCAATACCTATCTAATTATCAAAATGAGATCACGGAAGTTGATGCAAAAAAAAAAAAAACAATTGTTGGAGGTAATAGGTTTGAGAGAGAAGGAGTAGTTGCTTGAAGTATTACACCAAGAGACGTCAAGTTTGGAACGCTCAACAGTGTTACCTCAAGCGTAAGGAAACCCTAGAGTTTTTATATGCACGTTATTGGGCTTCGGCCCATATGGACCCAAATAACCATGCTTTTACCTATTGGGCTTGTATGTGAACATATTATTTTGGACTATATTAATAATATATCCAACAATCTCCTCCTCCTATGTTCACCATACAGCACAATCCAATAAAGTAGTCAGTGTAATGTTCATACAAACATGAATTATCCACATTCAGTCCAAGACAATCAACTCGGATCGGTCAAAGAGTATTCCAGCATGAAAGTATTAAACTAAATCATCATGTGCAAACTAAATAAGTGAATCATTCTTATCATGAATCTGTTCTGAGATTAAAATCTAAATCCCAAAATAAATCTCAGATTCAGTTCAAAACCAATATATGCATATTAATCAAGTATAAGTAGGCCAGTCAAAATAGTCTAAGGCCTTACAAATATAAGAAATAAACATAATAATATCCACAAAATAGAAATAGCAAAATGCAAGTCTCAAGTAAATAGACTTCATCGAAATAGGCAACAGCAAGTAAACTGTCAAGCCCCTACACGCTTTAAATGATATATATTCATTCATCAAGTAAGTAATCCTGGTCAGGATCCCACTCATTAAGCTCTCCTCCATCTCTACCATCCCCTGTAGAATGTCAAATATGAATTTCATATTATCATGAATTCAATCATTTGAATAAAAACTTAGCACAATTCCATCAGGCGGAGAAGAACATATATTTATGTCATAAAATATCATAATATCATGTCATAAGCATCAAGCCACTTTCATAAATTATGAACAATACCTAAATAATGCGATTTACAAAGAGCCATCAACTTAAGTTTATTTGTAGGAGAATAACTATTGTCTAGTTTCAAAGAACAAGACCAATAGTTAAGTCACTTACAACAATCTAGTCATGTAATATCAAGTTTCAATTAAGAACAAGACAAATAGGCTTCTTATGTAAACAATTGTTTCTATGTTTCAATTTGGAATGTCACAATTACTGATTCCTTAAAGTCAAATAATCTAGCATCAAGTTTGGAATGAGATTATTTAACCAAAAAGGATAGTCCAATCTAGTTGAATTGTATCATCAAGTTTGGAATTACACAATTTTTCTAGATAGAACATTTGAATTAGGTTAAAGTCATTAGGTTAAAGTCATCTTCATCAAATTTAGAATGAGATAACCCACCTCTTCAATTAGTCAACAACTGTGAACATCAATGAAACATATAAATTGTGCTTATCATTATATCATCAATGTGAATATACCTCTTTAATTCATTCAGTCCCATATGTACCTTTAGTCTGTGCATTTCAGTCTTGAAAGAACTCCATTCAGTTGGCAGTTTGCTCAACACAAGACCAACAAAGAGATTATCGGACATATCAGAATTATCATCTTTCAGCTTGTTCCTCATGTTCTCAAATTCAACTAAGCGAGAGGTGATGCTTGAATTTATAGTGAATTTAAAGTCAAAGAATTTCTCCGCTAGGAGGGTTTTAGATAACCCCTCTTGTTTTTGGGCGAGCGTTCAAGTGATTTCATATCTCTTTCGCCGTCTTATACTCACTATAAGTCATAGCCAAATTAGGATTTAGAGAGTTCAACAAGTAATCTCTACAAAAATCCTCATCTTTGTTCCATTGATATTCATTCACATCTTCGGTGGTAGATGTAAAATCGCTCAATACAAGTATAGAATATGTCACGTTCTTTCATGACAAATTGAACATGTAATTTCCAGCCATGAAATTCAGTAACATCAAAAGATTGCAACTTTATAATATCATAGGAGCTACGCTTTGCCATTTTAATCAAAGCAAAGTGTTAGAAATAGTGCACCTTGAAGTCCTCAGAGCAACAAAGTTGAATAACTCCCCTAACCTTGATCAAACCGCTCTATAGAGATGGAATTTGCCAAAACAAACCCCAAAAACGGATTTGGAGCGCCCAAAAACCTTAAGATGGACTGCCCTTGTCGTTGAAACTCGTTGAAAAATTTCGCCCCCCGAAATTCGCTAGAAATTTCGTCCCCAAAATTCGCTAGAAATTCAGATGGAGGATGCCGTAACTTCTCCGTCCGACCTCCGATTGATGCGAGTGACCACTCAAAACATTCGCAGTGATGAGTAGATCAAAGCCCAAGTGGTTTCACCCTCTTAAATTGGCTATAATTTTTTTGGTTTTTGAATCAAAGATTTTGGTCACCCGAATCTTCAAACTCAGATCCCGGCCAATATCACTGTCGAAATCGAAAGTAAATTACAGCCGTGAGTTCGTCTTGACGAAATCTTCAAGAACACACTTTACTCGCTCAAATCCGACACATGAACCTAATACTTCAAGATTGTTGGATGTAATATGTTTGAGAGAGAAGAAGTAGTTGCTTGAAGTATTACACCAAGAGACGTCAAGTTTGGAACGCTCAACAGTGTTATCTCCAGTGTAAGGAAACCCTAGAGTTTTTATATGCACGTTATTGGGCTTCGGCCCATATGGACCCAAATAACCATGTTTTTACCTATTGGGCTTGTATGTGAACATATTATTTTGGACTATATTAATAATATATCCAACAACAATAACATGAAAAAATAAGGTTCGCTCATTGGATGGAAATGATTTGACATTTTGCAGCGTATAAAACAATCTTTTTCTTCGAAGAGTTGAGTAAATCTCTGTCGCTTACGTGCATGTAGAATATAGATAGATGATGAACCAGAGCAGATCCATCCCAAGATCGATACCAAAGCGCCATACAACAGCTCGACAATAGAAACATTCACATATATGAGAAACCCTCCATATCTTTCAAAGAAAGGAATATGATCCAACGGTAGAACTATATACGTTTTATCGTCGACATAACAAATTTTATGCCCATTTTCGAAAAATTATAAAATCACCAGAGTTGACCAGAGTTGACTAAGATTTGACTGAACAGATACAAGGCAAAAACATGTTATCAATATAGAAAATAGTTCTGCTCATTAGAATGATTCTTTTAATACCTATATTGTTGCTAGAAATAGGTTGAGTTTTATACCTTGGTACACATACTTATTGTTGACATCACGAGTTTTACCCCTAATTTCGAAAAAAATTTAAATTAACCAAGAGTTGACCAAAAGCTGACTAATATTTGACTAAAGAGATACGAGGCACTATAAGTTTTAGATATAGAAATAATCCTTATCATTTCAGGAGCAAAACCTTTGATTCTTTTTCTTTTGAATTGTACCTAGAAATTCCATTCTTATACTTGTTATACATTTTATCGTCGACATAACAAATTTTATGCCCATTTTCAAAAAATTATGAAATCACCTAGAGTTTACCGGAAGTTGACTAAGATTTGACTGAAGAGAAGGCAAAAACATGTTGTCAATATAGAATTTGGTTCTACTCATTGAAATGATTCTTTTAATACCTATATTGTTGCTAGAAATAGGTTGAGTTCTATACCTTGTTACACGTACTTATTGTTGACATCACGAGTTTTACCCCTAATTTCGAAGAGTTTTTAAATCAACCAAGAGTTGACCAAAAGCTGACTAATATTTGACTAAAGAGATACAAGACGCATTATAAGTTTTAAGTATAAAAGACAATTCTTCTCATTCGAAGAGTAGGACCTTTGATTCTTTTTCTTTTGAATTATACCTATAAATTCAATTCTTATACTTGTTATACGTTTTAAAGTTGACATAACAAATTTTATGCCCATTTTCGAAGAGTTTATAAAATCACCTAGAGTTGACCAGAAGTTGATTCTGCTCATCAAAATGATTCTTTTTTTTTTTTTTGGTAAAAAGATAACTAGTAATAGATTAGGTAACATTACAAAGAAAAGCCGAAGCATCCGAAGAGATAATATTCAGGAAATTAGAAGGCGGGAAAAGAAGCCAGTTTGTTGGAGGGCCTTGATCCCTGTGGGCCTTAGCGGCCCAGTCCGCTGCACCATTTGCCTGTCGACGAACGTGTTGAAGCGAAAGGTTAGGGCAACGCTGAAGGAGATCGCTGAGGGTCGCAAATAGAGGGCGTTCCATCCATGGCGGCGACTGGTTCATCCGAATGATCTCCACCAGTTTTGAGCAGTCAGATTCGATCACAACCTGCTGAGGATGGAGATTCTTGTAGAGCAGCCGTCGAATAGCAAATATGAGGGCGTAAATCTCAGCTTGGAAAGCCGATTGGGCAGGCACAGATTGGGTAAGCATATCTGTTAAGATGCCTCTACTATCTCTGAAAACACAAGCTATTGATCCTTTCTCCGATTCTTGCCGAAAAGCCCCATCAATATTACACTTAATATACCCCTCCGCTGGTGGTTGCCATCTACGTTCATAACTGACCATCGTCTTTTCCATCTTCTGAGGCGAGGACTGTAAAGATTTGAAGATGGTGTTTTGGGCTAGGGCATCATTGACGGCCTGGCGGGGATCGAGAGGGAACTGACGAAAGATAGCATTATTCCGCTGTCTCCAGATCTCCCACAGAAGATGAGCGATCACAGCAAACTCAGGAGATGCGTGTGGGAGGGAAGCTCTTTCTACTAACCATGCATCAAATCGGCTCACTGAGGTAGGTAAAATTTGGACGCCAATGTCTTCGTGAGTCCAAATTTCAGTTGTCCATGGGCAGAAAAAAAAGATATGCTCTACTGATTCCGGAACAGAATTATTGCATAGAGAACAGTAGGGGTGAGGGGTGATATGGCGTTGATAAAGATTGAGTTTTGTAGCAATGGCATTTTTGCAAGCTAACCAGAGAAAAACCTTAAGCTTTGGGGCCGTACACATGTGCCAAATTTTCCTCCATAACATGGGTGGGTTGGTATACGAGGATGAGGCCTGGTGTAGTGGTGGCTGAGATTGTTTAGATAGAGAATGATAACAACTCTTTCGTGTAGGTACCGGAAAGGATTTTCTGTCCAAACTAGTTGATCCCGAAGGAGAGACAGATTGATGGGGGTATTGAGAATTGCCTTACCGACTCGATCATCGAAGAATGCGGTAACAAGCGTGGACTTCCATTCGAATGCGGGAAATCAATGAGGTCAGCCACTCGATCGGGTTCCCCTATCTCTCGGTAAGCCTCCGATCGGACTCGATGGTAGCCAATTGTCTTCTCGATATGTATCTTGGTGCCATCTCCGACTAACCAACGTAGATTAGGAGTAATTGCTTGACGACCCCTTAATAAACTCTGCCATCCCCAAGAAGGACGATGTCCTGAGGGAGCAGATTGAAAAGAGGAATAGCGAAAATATAAACCCTTGAAGAGCTGACTCCAGATAGCTTGAGGTTGCTGAATTAAACACCATGCTTGCTTTCCAAGCATTGCATTGTTAAATTTGATTAAATCTCTAAATCCCATCCCCCCTGCAACTTTTGAGAGCTTCAATTCTGACCATTGTTTCCAGTGAATTCCAGATTGACTATTTTGTTTACTCCACCAGAATGCTGAGATCTTTCGTTCAATCAATCTGCAGAGAGACAACGGAAGCTTGAAGATAGACATGGCATACCGCGGTAAGGCTTGAATTATCGATTTCAATAAGATTTCCTTGCCTCCTTTCGATAAAAATTTTTCCTGCCAACCTGCTAACTTAGCATTTACTCTTGCCAGGATCCAGGAAAACATCTCCTTTTTGGAACGGCCCCAATCCGAGGGAATGCCCAGGTATTTACCATACTTACTGAGAATAGGGACTCTTAATTCTTGTGCAAGATTTTGTTGTAATGAAATAGGACAGTATTTGCTGAAAAACACACCAGATTTGTTTCTATTAATAAGCTGGCCGTAGCAACACAATATTGGTTTAGGAGATTGGCAAGGTTATGGCATTCAGAGAGAGTGGCTTTAAGGAAAAATACTGAATCATCAGCAAAAAATAGGTGAGATAATTTAGGACAGTCTCGATTGAATTGAATCCCCTTTATATGGCTAATAGCAACAGCTTGAGTAAGAGTAGTGGATAGGGCATTTGCAATTAAAATGAAGAGATATGGAGATAGGGGATCTCCTTGGCGAATCCCTCGAGTAGGTTTAAAATAAGGGAGCTGTTCACCATTAAACCGAATACTAAAAGAGACTGTAGTAACACAAGCCATTACCTGAGTAACCCAGCTGTCATTGAATCCCAATTGCTTCAAGTAGGCTTCTAAAAAGTCCCATTCAACCCTATCATAAGCTTTATGCATATCTGTTTTGAGAATAAGATTGAAGCGTTTCTTGCATGCTCGCACTTTAAATTGATGCATAACTTCTTGAACCACCATAATATTGTCCTGAATCTGTCTATTGCTAATAAAATGTGCTTGCTCTTTGGAAATCAAAATAGACAGCAAAGGTTTAAGTCTGTTGGCCATAATTTTTGATATGATCTTATAAGCGAAGTTGCAAAGACTTATGGGTCGGTATTGTTCTATACTTTATGGATGCTGGACTTTAGGGACCAGGGCAATGATTGTTTTGTTTAGAGTAGGGGGCATACAACCTGTGGTAAAGAACTCCTGTACTGTTTGAATTACGGTTGCTTTGATAACATGCCAGTGATGCCGATAGAAAAGGGGCCGGAAGGCCATCGGGACCAGGAGCCTTTGACGCTCCCAACCGGAAGGTAGCCTGGTAAATCTCCTCCTCGGTTACCTTGCTCATCAAGCGTGTATTCATTTCAGGAGTTACCACCGGTGGACATTGATCTAGGAAAGGCCTAAAAGCCCTGTGGCCTACAGATCGGTAAAGCTGAGAGAAGAAGCCCTGAGTAAGTTCTTTTAACTGATCTGGTTCTCTGATCCATTGCTGGTGAGTATCCACTAGCATAGTAATTCGATTTCGTTGTCTCCTTTGCATAGTATATGCATGGAAGAACTTTGAGTTATGATCGCCCCACTTCAACCATTGAATACGAGAACGCATAGCCCAGAACTGTTCATCTTGAGTCCATAGTTTCTGAATTTCAAATCGTATTGCATTGGCATACTCCTTATCCCCTTCTTGATAGTATGTTCTATTTATAATCATCTGCAGTTGAGATTGCAAGTGATAGATGCGTTGATGACAATTGCTGAACCGAGCTTTACTCCATCTTGTTAATCGCGTTGCAACTGCTTGTAATTTGGATAGCAATGAGGTACTACTCTTTTCCCAAGCCTGTTGAACCATGTCTTTACACTCTGTATCTTGGTTCCAGAAAGCTTCATATTGAAAAGTCTTTGCACGTTTGACAGATGATGGCCGAGCTTGTAGCAATATAGGACAATGATCCGAACCAACAGACGGAAGGGCAAATGCTTATGCAGAAGGGTAAAACATCAACCATTCCAGTGAACAAAATACACGATCCAGCTTCTCCTTTACTAGAGCATCCCCTACGCGATTATTGGACCAGGTAAATTCACAACCTTTACTTTGTATTTCGAGTAATGCACAATCATTGATCACATTCTGAAAAGAGGTCATACGCGAAGTAATTGGTGGTCGCTTGCCCATTTTTTCCCAGGGAGAAAGGAAGTCATTGAAATCACCTATACGCAGCCACGGTAAGTGATTTGCGGCATGAATAACTCGAATGGTATTCCAGAATTCCTGACGTAGCTGATATATTGGAGGTGCGTGCAGGCAAGTGATATGCATGGAAGAGTTCGTCCTAGGATCAAGTGCAACAAAATCAACAATATGATCATCCGAGTATACCAAGGTAACTTCGAAATTATCATTCCAGAACAGAGCCAGACCACCCTTTAAACCATCAGGATCCTTCACAAAAGAGATAGAAAATTTAAACTTACGCTGAATCTTAGATACGAAGTGTTTATCCTTCTTTGTTTCCATTAAAAACACAAAATCGGGCTTATCACAGGCTACCATCGCCTTTAGGGCTTGAATTGTCAGGGGATTGCCCAACCCCTGACAATTCCAACTGAGGAGCTTCATTTGGAACACGGTGGTTGTTGAGGGCCAGCCACCAAAGCCCAAGGATCAGGGATATCTGCCTCCACAACCGGAGTATCAAGGAGGAGGGACTCATCAAGAGTTGTTGAGTATGAAGCTTTGAGTTCATATGGTGTGTATCTTTTTGTTTTCTTACTGGAACCCCCATGTGGCATTGGCCGAGGAATCTTCGGCCTCTTCTGCTGTTGAATATCCACTGGAGAAGTCTCGAGTGTTTTTCATCTTCTTTGCTGCAGTACTAAATCGGTGGTGAGAGCCGTGGAGGTAACCGGATGCCATTGCTTGGAAGCCCCTTGAGTGAATTCGGGGTTCGAAGTAACAACCCTCGTAGCGGGGATAGGAGGGAGGGAGAGCTGGAAGAACAGCTGCATTTGAGGAGGAGTTTCAGTCTTGTCTCTTCCATGGACTCAACTTGTATTTTAGGATTGTAAAAGGCATCCCGAAAGAAGGGCTAAATTGTTTAAGCTCGCTCGAGCCAAGGTCCATAAATCATCGTGTCACGGCCATCAAATTGTGTTTCAACATATGGAAACTCGGGACGGGGAAGTTGCATAGTGACCAAGCCGTCCACGGGAGTAGCAATAATGGGACAGTCTCTCATACCTAAAATCAAGCCATACGGTTTACCTTCAATGCGATAAGTTTACCATTTTTCGAGGATCTTTCGAGATCTAATTCAATCCGTATTCTTGCAGAAATATCTGTTTTCACCTCCCGTACTTTACCTATACGGGATGCGGCTCGACGCAAAATAGGTGGAGAAGTCCACTCCAAAGGTAAGCCAATAACATGCACCCAAAACATACATTTGCCGAAATCATACTGTTGCAATGGGGTATTAGGTTGCCATGGACGTAGGTTAACTAAGAGACCAGAAAATAACCAAGGGCTACCATCCAGAATACGACGCTTCTCCACTTCTGTTCTAAATTTGATGATATATAGCCCTGTAGCTGCCGAAGTGATGTCTACATGATCCATTCTCCAGGCTTTCTTCATAGCAACTTGAAAGGCAGATAAATTAACAGAAGGATTGGTAAATATGTTGCCTACCAGAATGAGACGACAATCCTTTAGTTTGGCCGACGCAGGGATGTTATCCCAAACCTCCAACGGCTGTTCTGAGCATAAACGGCCCAGGCGATTACAGAGGGAAGCGATTCGTGAGGTATTATCACTGTCTTCCATTAGTAAAGGGAAAAGAAATACGTTAATATGGAAAATTGAAAGAACAGATGACTGAATTGAAGAGTTTCCAAGATTGCATGTTACAGATCGGCAACATGCAGAGCAGGAATGGCGGGGAATTGCAGGAGAACAAAAGAACAACGGACCCAGGGAGCTGAGATAGTAGAAGGGGATATAAATATTTGCACATGTAGAAGGAGGAAGGACGAGGAGAAACAGCTAAGGTGAAATGGGCGGAGAACGACGGTGATGCATAAAAACCTCAAAGTTCAGCGAAGGAACTGAGGAAAACGAAGACATGGTGAAGAGCTCGAACATCACGCGAGAGAAAACTCTAACATAATCGAGAGAGAAAGCAGCTTTGCACAGGTTCACTCACATGATTCTTTTAATGCCTATATTGTTGCTAGAAATAGGTTGAGTTTTATACCTTGTAACACGTACTTATTGTTGACATCACAAGTTGCACCCCTAATTTCGATTTTTTTTTTAAATTAACGAAGAGTTGACCAAAAGCTGACAAATATTTGACTAAAGAGATACAAGACGCATTATAAGTTTTAAATATAAAAATTAGTTCTTCTCATTCGAGGAGCAAAAGCTTTAATTCTTTTTCCTTTGAATTATGCCTAGAAATTCCATTCTTTCAAATGAATCTCCACCTAAATCTGACGGTGGATTTTTGATCTTTCAAGACTAGTTGCTCAATTTTTTTTTTTTTTGTAGAATTAGGAAGTTCATGATTTCTTGATTTGGATTGCACATCATAAAACTAGAGATTGCAACAGAATTAAGTTGATCAGAAGCCGAATAAGGAAGATTTCATTGATAAAACTTCAGTTGAACTTTCCTACACTCAATGTAGGTCCCGGTGCCTGAAATTGTATTTAGGGCTCTCCAAATTGAACCAAACTTTCTAGACCTCTTAGATATGGTGAAAAGTAAATTTTAGGAGTGTCAAGTCACCAACCCCATGCCCAATTTTTATTCCCAAGCCTTTAACTCTGATTTAGACCAAAACTTTCGAGGTTGGTGATCTTGCAACTTTTTTTTTTATCGGAAAAGATAATATATTGATAAGAAACTTCACATAGGAAAATAGGAACAAACTTGAACTAGGGCTTCATGACAAAGTATGTCCATCATGACTTGAGGAGGAGAGATTGATCCAATTAGGAGAAAGAGACCCTCGTCCATGGGCCTTGGCGGCCCAGTCGGCTAGGGCATTTGCTTCACGTGGAGGTTGCGGGAGCTCTGGAGGAGGGCTACGCTTTCGGCAAAGAGGGCGCGGCACTCCCACGGCAGCAGATTGCACCGATTAAGGGTTTCAACCAGAATAAGGCTGTTGGACTCCACAACCATGTGAGATGCGGTAAGATTTTGCTGTATCAGATCCTTGAGAGAGTATATTAAAGCTTGGATCTCTGTCTCGAGAGTAGAGGATGCGGAGACAGAGCGGGTGAAGCCTCCGATCAAGCTACCCGAGTGATCGCGAGCGATGCTGGTGATTGCGCCCTTTTGATTCGCTGTGGGGAAAGCTCCAACCAGATTAATCTTCACCGTGCCCTGTTGCGGAGGAAGCCATGTCCGATTAGGGTTCAGCCAAGAGGATCGACTTGTCAATTCCTGCTGTTGAGTACTAATCTGGAGGTTAGCCATGGTGAAAGCTGATTCGACGATCTGGTCCGGGGATATGCGTTGGCGGCGAAACACGAAGTGGTTCCGAGCTTTCCAAATTTCCCATAGAAGGCCTGCAATGTGCTCAAAATTTGGTAAGCCCCTTTTCTGATTTAGTATGTTAGCTATCCAAGAGTCCATCCGGGTGGGGTTGTAAGCGACGATGTTAAGCTGAACTTGGGAATGATTCCATATACCTTGTGTCCATAGGCAATGCAAAAATAGGTGTTCTGTAGTTTCTAGGGAGGTAGAGGAACATAGTACACATACCGAGTCTAGGATGATCCTTCTGCGGAAGAGATTGTCCTTAGTTGGTAACGCATTTTGGCATATAAACCAAAGAAAATTGTGTATTTTGGGTGCTGTTTTAACTTTCCATATCTGCTTCCAAACATGCTTGGGTGTTTGATGCGAAGAAGAAGCATGAGTGTGTACCCTCTGGTGTGCTATCTGTTGAATGAAATTGTATCCACTCTTTACAATATAAATACCATCCTGAGTCTCTGTCCATATCAGTTTATCTACAGTTGACACTGGCCAAATTTTTAACTGAATGATATGTTGTACAGTGAGTTCATCAAATGAGCGATTTAGAAGCTCCACATTCCAGTTATTTAGCGTAGGACAAATAAAACCAGCCACTGTTTGAGGTTCATCTCGAGGAGCTAGCTCGCCAAGAATTCCGACAGGTAGCCATTTGTCCTCTCTGACTTGTATCGATTGGCCATTACCTATTGACCATTGAAGCTTTTGACTAATCGAATCTCTACTTAACAGGAGACTCTGCCAACCCCAGGAAGGTCTGTGCCCTCTATCCGCGTGCCAGAAAGTCTTGGAAGGAAAGTACAAGCCTTTGAACACTCGACTCCACAACGACGAAGGATCTTGAAAAAGTCGCCAAGCCTGCTTGCCCAAGAGGGCCTTATTAAAGGTCAGAAGGTCTCGGAACCCCATCCCTCCAATGTCTTTTTTCTCTTTCAAAAGATCACAGCTTTTCCAATGAATTCCAGATTTGTTGTTGTTGTTTTGCCACCAAAACCTGGATATTTTCTGTTAAATATATTTACATATAGAAACTTGGACCTTAAATATAGACATAGCATATTAAGGTAATGCTTGAACAATTGATTTTAAAAGAACCTCCTTACCCCCTTTTGAAATGAAATTCTCTTTCCACCCCTCCAATTTTGCATTTACCCTTCCAAGGATCCAAGCAAACATGTCCTTTTTCGATGAACCTCAATCAGAAGGTAGCCCTAGGTATTTACCTGACTTTTCTAGAATAGGCACCTGTAGTTCGCTAGCCAAGTTAACCTTTAGTGGCTGAGGGCACGATTTCCCCATAAATAGACCAGATTTATTCCTGTTAATAGTTTGACTGGTTGCTAGGCAATACTGATTTAGGATATTACCAAGATTTTGGCATTCGTTATTTCTACCCTCCAAGAAAAAGATAGCATCATCAGCAAAAAGGAGATGGGATAAAATAGGACACCACCTATTCAGTTTAATTCCCCTGAGAGAGCCCATGTTGACAACATATTGTATAAGAGAGGAGAGAGATTGGCCATCAGGATAAATAAATAGGGGGAGAGAGGGTCTCCTTGGCGAAGTCCCCGAGACGGTTGAAAATAAGGTAGTGGTTCGCCATTAAGCTTGACACTGAGAGAAGTAGAAGATACACAGTGCATTATCCACTTAACCCATTGATCTCAAAAACCCATTTGACGAAGATAAGCATCCCAAAAATCCCACTCCACCCTATCATAGGCTTTCTTCATATCCAATTTCAATATGCCCTGGAACTTTTTCTTGCTGTTTCGAGTTTTTAATTGATGTAGAACCTCCTGAACTATGAGTATGTTGTCTTGTATTTGTCTGCCTAACACAAAGGCACTCTGTTGGTTGGAGATTAACTTAGGTAGGCAAGTTTTCAGGCAATTTGCTAATATTTTGGATATGATTTTGTAAAGAAAATTACATAAGCTAATCAGGCAAAACTGATCTAACCTTTCAGGGTTCAGAATCTTCGGGATTAAAGAGATGGAAATCCTGTTTATTTCCGCTGGTAGCACCCCTGAAATCAAGAGGGTATTCACCGTCTGGAAAACATCCTCCTGAATAATGTCCTAGTGGTGATGATAGAAAAGGCCATTCAAGCCGTCATGACCTGGGGCATTAGTGGCACCCAACTGAAAGGTATCTTGTTTTACCTCCTCCCTTGTAAGTTCAACTGTCAGTAAAGTATTCATTTCATTTGTAACTACGCGAGGACATTGTGCTAGAATAGGTCCAAAATCCCTAGAGCCCATAGAAGTGTAAAGATCCCGAAAGAAATTGAAAGTACTGTTTTTAATCTAAGTAGGCTCTCAGATCCATTCATCATTATTGTCCTTTAGGATGCTGATTCTATTTCTTTTTATTCGTTGGATAGTCGTGGCGTGAAAAAATCTCGTGTTTTTATCCCCGCATCTCATCCATTTTATTCTGGAACGCATCGCCCAGTAGTGCTCTTCTTGTAACCATATGTTCTGAATTTTTCCGTTCAAAGAATTGATCTTGTCTTTGTTATGATTGCAAATAGGTTGGTTTGTACATTGCTGGAGCTGCTGTTGAAGGAGATCAATTTGACGATGTCCTGCTTTTAAATTTCTATCTACTCCACATAGCTAATGCTACATAGGTAGCCTGGAGCTTCTTAGAGATAGTAGAGTTAGCAAGTGATAAAGAGGACCAGGTGTTGGAAACCACCCTGTGACAGTCGGCGTCTTGTAGCCAGTAAGATTCAAAGGTAAAGGTTCTTCGCCTTCTTGCTGAGTTGATTACAGTATTAAGTATCAGCGGACTATGATCGATCCTAGGGCAGGTAAAGCTAGAACTTCAGCATCTGCATAGGCCATTCACCATTCAATAGTACATAATGCACAATCAAGCCTCTCTTTAATCACTGCATCTCCACTTCTTTGATTAGCCCACGTATAGGCACAACCCTTAGTCTCCATATCCAACAATGCACAATCATGTAACAATTCTCTGAAGGAATGTAATCTATACTGCTCTGCTGGTTTCTATCCCAGTTTCTCCCAATGGTGTAAAACTTCATTAAAGTCACCTATGCACAGCCAAGGCAGTGTATGTAAGAGGCTGAGTCGCCTTAAATCCGCCCATAAATCTTGTCTTTGATTATAAACATCAGGTGCACGTAGATAGGTAATACACATTGGGGAAACACAGCTCTCGTCATAATATATAGTATCAATGAAAAAAGAATTGAGAGCATTAACAGAGAGAGAAACATTGTCCTGCCAAAAAAGCACCATTCCCCCAACCAAACCTATAGGGTTTACAACAAAACTACTTGGATAATTTAGCCTCCTCTGAATTTTTGAAATAACATGTTCCTGATTTCTTGTCTCCATCAAAAAGACAATATCGGGCCTTTCTTGAGCCACTAAGGCCCTTAGTGCTTGAACTGTTAGGGAATTGCCCAATCCCTGGCAGTTCCAACTTAGGATCCTCATTTGTCAATCGGTGGCTTGTTCGGGCAAGCCACCACAGCCCAATCACTGGTCCTTGGGCCTCAAATATAGGAGTGTCCAAGAGAAGACTTTCATCTAAAGTCTCCTGTAAGATAGAGCGCGAGCCATATGGAGAAAATCGCTTAACTTTTTTCTGGGGAGTTGTCTTTGTGTGCAAGCGAGTATGTTTTGCTTTTTTTGATGAAGAAGCCCCAGTTGTAGAAACTGGAAAATCATGTTGTTGTTATGTTGCAAGGATCGGTAGAGTATGTGAAGGAGCACCCCGGGAAGTAGCAGGGAGAGGGGAATTGATGATCATATTCTCTGAGGTAATGTGAAGCTATTGAGTTGGTTGAGCCTCCATTGGGAGAGATTGCTGGTTGACCTCGCATGGGGCTGCAAGGAGGAGGAATGGTCTAGGAGTAGGAGTTTCAAGTACTGTTTCCTCGAGATTTTCTTGAGTAGTTTGTGATTCATAAAAAGCATGCTAGAACGGGCTATGTTCCTAAACATCAGCCCGAAGCCACTGTCCATAGTAGAGTTGATCCCTGCTTTCAAATTTCGCCTCATCATATGGAATGTCTTTGCAATATGATGCATAATGGCCAATAATTCCACAAGAGTAGCAATAGTGAGGTAGATGTTCATAACGGAAGTCTAGCCAGATATTTTTCCCAGCTATTCGAATAAGTTTGCTAGGTTTTAGAGGCTCCTTGAGGCTAATTTCCACTTTAGCTCTCTCCCCACCCTTATTGGCGATCTCTCCTTAGTCTCAATTCTGACCTCTAGTACCTTTCTCACTTCACTAACGGCCTTACTAATTAGCTGTTCAGTACATCGCTCTAGGGGAAGTCCAAAGACTTGCACCCAAAACGCACAACATGTGAAATCATAGCAGTGAAATGGAGTATTTGGGGTCCAAGGTTTAAGAATGACCAGATTGCTAGAAAATAACCAGGGACCGTTATCAAACACACACTATTTTTCCACTTCTTAGTGAAATTTAAAAACATAGAGACCTTCCTCCCTCTGTGAAATATCAACATTCTCAGTGCGCCAAATTCGGTTCATTGTATTCTGGAAAGCTATGAGATTAATGGAAGAATTTGTTACAAATTTTCCAATAAGGCTCAACTTACATTCTTGAATCTTATCTGTAGGGGGCTCTTCTTCCCATACTTCAATTGGCTGAGCAGTCCACAGACGACCTAAACGACTGCAGAGGGTAGCAAGCCGAGCATCATCTCCCTGACCTGAAGGCTCCATCTGATGAGAAAACTCTACAGGATGGGTCGATGAGCGAAGAATGGACTTGATGCCTGTAGAACACTACCCATTCAAGTAGACGATGGATAATCAGGACATGCAAAGGTAAATTAGGGGAATTTGGGTGCGACACAAAGAAAATGGCTTGATGGAGAGGACAATTTACCAGAAGAGGAGATTAACAAGGAGAAGAGAAGATTTAGGCCTGAAAAGATGGAGACGATGAAGAGAGAAGGAGATGGGTAGAGATGTCCCAGTTGATTATGGGTCTCCATCCGAGAAAATTGAAGAGGCAAAACACAGTAGTATTGAGGGCCAAAAAAGCCCAAAAGTAAAGGAGACGAAGGAAGCCGTCAGAGTCGATGAAATAGTGCTGCAATGAGACCAACTCCATAACACCACCCATGAGGTGCGATAAGAGGAAGAATCGCGAAGAAGATGAGGGACTGGCAAGAAGCCAGATTCAACTACCAGAAGAAAATGGTAGATAAAACTCTGCATTGGTGAGAGAAAAACTCTACATTGTCCCATGAAAATTTTGAGCTCCTTGGAAACCTTTCACAACAAGTTTGTTGACGACATAAAGTCACGCGAATCAGACACTAGATTTGCAAGATAGAAGGATTATAAGTTTTTGCTCATCAGCCTTAGGAGAATCCTCCTCAACTTGATAAGCATGCCTCTAAAGGCGAGGTGCACTACACCTTAATCCAATCTAGGCTAATAATACCAACCTAGAGGGAGGGTGAATAAGTCAAATGAGAAACTATCAAGATCTTTTGTAGAATACAACAGGCTAAAGTTCACTAGTAGCAGAAATAGTTCAACATAATTAGGAGTGCTACTGATGAACGTATATGTAATTAATAGTAGTGTTGATAATCATATTATGAAATTAGGAGTGTTGACAATAAAGATATTGAAAATACGACATTGAAATTTATTGTAGTTTAGCTTTATTCCTAACCTACGTCCACTCTCAAGACTAATGGCCACAATCAGACTATCATCCACTAGTAATCATTATTGCATGTTACAATTGGTAAGTGTTGTTCCTTTCACTCGATAGATCACATTATCAGGATATAAGGATTGCTCTTATATTTGTACACTTAACTACTTGCTATCACAACTTAGTCACACCTCAAAAAGACATAATTAGCATCATAACTACTAACAAAATCAAAGTAAAGAAGAAGACTAGAGAGCTCTAGACTTGGTTTGTTCATTTCACTCCCCAACCTTGCAACTTCTCTTGGTTTGCATATATATAGTCATCCACCTCTTAGATGACTATTTGCAACTCATTTCCATGAAGTAGCCATTGTAACGGCTTGTTTCATCCTAATCAATGTTCGTAAAATTCTAAACACAAGTGAATATGTTGAACAAGTAATATAATGATGAGAAATAGTATCGTCCTATGGAGATTGATGATTAATAAACTAATTAAATACTAAAAATAGATTAAAATCTAAAATTTATCTAACATATCAAAATAGAATTGAGAATAAATTAAAACTAAAAATCTTAAAAAGAAAAATTTAGAGACTAAATGCAGTAAATCAATTAGATAAATATGTTAGAGCATCCGATTTCACCATAACCACTAGATATTAATTTCATATTGTTATGCGTACAAAAACGATATCAAACATGTGATAGCAAAATTTTCTAATTTATTTACTATCATATCTTTAGGTATAACAAACCTACTAAGTTTACTAATCCATTATATCTCTATGTCAATTTAAATAAACATAAGTGGATTAAAATCTGTAAATATTCCCAACTTACGATGAGTCTTTTAGATCACCTTATCACCAAAAGCTATGTAAATAACGTGATATATCTCTATCCACGTATAATTCATGGTTATATATTATAAGAATAAATTGCATATTATTACTTCTTAGTCTCAAATATGCACATCAGATCATTCAAGTGATGTCCAGTCAGTTAAAAGCACTAAGCACAATAGTATATAACTTATATGAATGAAATCATTTACAAAACATAAAAATCATGAAATTTACATCATCATAATTAGGCTATATCATAGCCCTAACAAAAGAAAATTGGAATAGTAAAAGAAGAAGTACAAATATAAATCAAACCTAGTATCTTGAATCAAATAACAAGAATTATGTCACAATTTTTGTCTTTTCTTCAAAATACTTGAAAAAAAAAAACTCTCAGAACAATGAAAAACGATCTAAAACCCCAAAAAAACTTGACTATCTATATCATCCTATTAATAGGATATATTCAAGAATCCTAACACAATGTTGCTTATTTTTTCACATAAAATATAAATTGCAAAATCCTTGATTTGGTATCTATCTTCTAACGCCTTTTGATTTGAATTCTTGAATCACAGAATTTTCCTTTCCTTCTTTTTGCCATTTTTTTTCTTATTTTTTTCATATCTCATTATTCTGCATAAACAATGAAGGTTTGGGTAAATATAAGGAAATCCAAATATTTTCTAACGAATATTGCATTATAAAGTGCCATATTTGTTGCCTAAAATAGGTAAAATAACTCTATTATTATGGAGTTATCAATGAACGTTCTAATTAGTTAAGCACATAGCAAGCACCTTCTAAGACTCGATATTTGCCTTGTCCCTTGCCCATGTTAATTGAAAGTACACATTACTAGTAGTCTATTGATGCTATTCATTGACAAACTCATGGAAACGACTTCCGATCAATTTTCCAACAATCCTCTCGGCTTCCAAAAGCTTCTAAGAATGATTGGCATCCAAAGACTTTCAAGGACACCTGCATAACTATTGATTCCTCATCTTCACTGAACTCACTAGATCATTAGCATTTTCATTGTATTCCACGTCATCTGAAAAGAACCACTCTAACTAATATTCTATTGTTTGAATTGATCCACTCTCTTCTTTCTTCTAGTCCTTCCAAGCATATTGAAGATTGTGACCCTACTAAACCATTCACCTTCATAGGTGCGGCCCTTCTAAGCTTCAATCAACATCATAGTTCTAGGCTTGTTTACTATAAAATTTTTGATTTCAACCTTTATTTTGGTCCCAACTAGGAGGCTAAGCTAGATAGGCCAATCTTCTTGAAGAACAAGAGTCAAATGCATTAAATGAGGATAATGAGTGTGGAGGCTTATGTATCCCAAATAATTAATGAAATGGGATGACTCATGGCTTAAGGGAATGATGATAAGTGATCTTGCAAGTCAAGTAGGGCACCACCTCTCCCCCATAGACTTGCCACCTTGAGTTTCATAGGTTTTGACTTCCTAGTTTTTCAAAACTGCTAGACCCTTCGTGCTTTCCAATTTTATAGAGCTCTTTGTGCTCCAAATTTGGAAAAAATTCCCTCATGAAAGTTGTTTAAAACATCTAAATATATAACATATTTAAATTTCATGTTTTTCTAAGGTGAAATGGTTGGGACGAAGACCCAATCAATTACCGTATAGAATCTACCCAGTATAATGAAAACGGTAACCAAGTTACTTTCTCGAATTTTTATAAAATATTCTCTTTTGAATTTAGACATACTTCTTTCACAAAAGTTTTGAATGACATCTATATCTACATCATATTTGAAATTTCAATGAGTTTTGTGAAGATTTGGATTTTGAAATGAGTCTCTCTCTCTGACTGTTGAATCTGCTCGATGGACGAATTTTTGCGTTATGTTCAATGATTTGTTGCTCTTCCCATAAAATGAATTTGGCTTGGATTCCTTCACAAAAAAATGTTTTCTAAGGTCTTCTGTACAACATATTGAAATTTTATAATTTTCGAGCCTGTTTAATAATGCAATGGTATTGATTTCGAAAATTACTCAAAACTATTTTTGCCTTAGAATGAGAGAACCACACGCCCAACTTGGAGGGAAGGGGGCTGCACGCCTAACTTGAGGAGGAAGCCAATCTAGAGTTTTATTGGCTTGAAGATAAGAATGTATTAAATATTTTTGGAAATCAGTTGATTAATGAACTTAATGAGTCACACCCCATGTGGTTAACTTAGAGAACAAGTTGTCCAAAGTCCAAGTTTCTTGATAAACAAATCCTAGGTAAATCTTAGGGTATGATAGCCATAGATTATAGCCTTGGTGAATAAGTAAAAAAATAACCAATTAGAAGAGGATATGATGTATCAAAAGGCTTATGTGTCTCCTTAGGCATTATAGGCAATAATGAACCTAAAACGAGTCTTGGAGAACAAGTCAATGTGTGAACCAATCACAAGTGAACACCAAGGGACTTAGGCGCCAACTCAAGAGGATAGCTAGGTCAACTTGTCTCTTAGGCGTAATCATGAGCTTGCAATAAAAATTTAAAAGGAGGAGGCCTATAAATAGAATGAGCCATCCTCACATTTTAAGGCTTGGCCTTTCTCTCCTTTCCTCTCCCTTCCTCTCCTCTCTTTCACACCTTTCTCCTCCAAGCTATCCTAGACGCCGATTGACCACCAAAGAAGCATCTTGGAGCTAGGTCCAAAAAGTAGTAAGTAGATCTTTCTAACTCTTCAATAGGAAGATGTGCTACGCTTATCGATTTTATGATCATTTCATCGTTTACTTGTGTTGGCTTTGTATTGTTATGCTGGTTGTGTTTTATTTCTTTGTTGTTACATCAAGTAAGTTCATGGTCTCGTATGGATGTCAAGTACACATGGATGTTGAGGAAATGTCTCATGTGACTTTGGACATGCACTGAGGTGGGTGCACGACCCGCACTTGATTTTGGGACAACATTGAGACGTGTTGTTACTTAAGACAAGTCATCGGTTGATGCCAAAGCCGGAGCAAATGGTTCCAAGTCCAAACCTCGAATCCAAGTCACATCCGACATGAGTTTAATTTAGTAAGACATAAGAGTTGTTCATTAGTTCACCTTCCATGGCACGCCTTTGGGCTACTTTTTCAATTAAAGTTTAAACATAAAATGAATCGATTGATGCTTGAAATGCATGGACACACGATGGACTTATATGCCGATGCTGGGTTGTTGCCTAGGGTAAAGCCTTAGATGCCATCCCAATATTGAGATCATTGACAATGCTGGCCTGTCTGAGGCCGATGCTTGGGGGTTGCCCAAGATGTAGTCTTGATAATGAGATCGAGACGATGCCAGTTGTCAAGGGGGGAACCGATGCCTATTTGTTACCAGAAGAGTCAATTAATTTTGACTAATATAATATTGAAAAGAAAAATGAAAGTCCTTGCATCAATTTAAGCATATGTTTGAATTGGGTCACTTAGTGCTTGAATGAGTTTCATGAAATGCACGCATCCTTTTTTGTGACCGAAATGATCATAAGCCACGAATCTTTGGAAAGCTTGTTCATATGCACTTGTAACATCCTCAACTTCAAGCCCTTTACAAGGTAAAAGAGAAGTTTGAACTCGGTTTCACCAGTTAAGCTCGGTTGCATTCAGCTTTATCCGATCATGGCTTAGGCATGAACCTCAGGCCAAATAAAATAATCGATCGTGGTTAGATTCGACTAACTCTTGCCCAATGAGATGGCCTTCTAACTTGATATTTCCATGGTGTATTTAATATTCTTAGAAGGTAGCCTATTAATGCATGATGACTAAGTAAGACACTTGGCACAATTAGTCTTAATCTTGAAAGGTAATCATGAAATTTTGGATGGTTACATATTAAGAGAGGGTGAGTCATAAGCTCATTTATGGTAGGGAGTGATTCCTGGCCTAGAAGAATGGTGACAAGAGATCTTGAAAGCCAAGTAGGATGCCACCCCTCCTCCTTAGACTTGCCATTTAAGGTTTTATAGGTTTTGACTCTCTAGTTTTTCGAAATTCCTAGACCTTCTTCATTTTTCTAATTTTACAGAGCTTTTTGTGGTTCGAATTTGGAAAAAACTTCCTTCATGAAAGTTGTTTAAAAAATCTTGGCCTACAAAATAATTAAATTTCATATTTTTCTAAAGTGAAATGGTTGGGACGAAGGCCTACAACATCATTTACCATTTGGAACTTACCCGATGTAGTAAAAAAGTAACTAGATTACATTCTTGATTTTTTTATAAAATTTTCCCTTTTGAATTTGAACACGCCTTCTTCACAAAAGTTTTAAAGGACATCCATTTCTATAACATATAGAAATTTCAAAGAGTTCCGTAAAGATTTGGATCTCGAAATGAGTCTCTCTCTTCGACTGTTGAATCTGCTCAACGGATGAATTTTTTGGGTTGTGTTAAGTGATTTGCTGCTCTTTCCAAAGTAGTATTTGGACCTGGCTTTCCACATGAAAAATGTCATTTAAGGTCTTATCTACAACATATTAAAATTTCATAATTTTTCGAGCCCGTTTGATAGGATAATGACACTAATTTCGGAAATTAATTGAAATTGTTTTCACCCTAGGATTAGAGAGTCACATGTCCAACTTGGAGGGAAAGGAAGCTGCATGCCCAACTTGAGGAGCAAGCCAATCTAGAGTTTTCTTGATTTAAGAGGAGGATGCATTAAATATCTTTGGACTCTAGTTCTTCAATACCAAGATGAGGCTTCCCTTAAAGGAATAGACCATAAAGTCTCACACCTAAAAACTTGGAGAGCAAGTTTGTAGTATGAACATATCTAAGCTAATGATTACTCAAAATCCAAACATTAAACGAGAGAGACTGTGGCACCCCGAAACACCTTAGGTCGCCACAGGTACCTATCGCTCCACTAGTTACATCTCTTAGTAGAAGCATCGTAGTTCATAGGCATATATATATATGAAAACGGTCCCAGCACAACTTATTAACGGAAGCATAATTGAGTCTCACCATCTCTCCCTCCAATAACCATAATGCAATGCACACCTCTAAGCATCATAAGAAAAGATAAAGCCAAGACACTTTTATTTATATATTTTCATGATGGATTTTCTCGGGTCGGTACAACAAAAAGAAAGCCAAGACTTTTAACTACGCTTGGCCACATCCCAAAAGGATATCTCGATTCCTAAAACGATCACGTGTCATCCTCCATCTATCAGTGTCGGCTACTCTAAAAAAACGTCAGCTCTCTACTCCTCACGCGGCCATCACATCCATCCTGGCGCGTCGGGCAGTGGTGGCGATAACATCCCCCGAATCACTCCATTTCGGTGGGCGTGGACCGACAAAAACTTCTGAATGACCTGGCCCCCAGCTAGGCCCACATCGTAATGACCAACACGCGAACTCGTACAAACGTCAGACCAAGGATGGTAACACAATCAATCTCTGAACACTCTACCTCCACATCAGATGGGAGGCCATAGAAGGTACCTCGCGTGACAGTAGGGAGCGGCATCTTTCTAATATGAAATGTTGGTCCTCGAAGGGGTGAGTACAGCCACTCAGCAGGTAAAAGATCCAATAAACCACTCAATGCATCACACCATACAATCATAACAATCATAGCATAGTACATGTCATTCATGCATCCAAGCATAACTTACCTTGCAGCCATGCATATGTCATCATATCATATGTACATACATCATCATGTACTCATCACTATCATGTCATACATCTACCATACCATAGGTACACATACAACAATGCACTCACCATCATCATATCATACATGTACCATCATGCCATAGGTGCACACACAACCATGCACTCACCATCATCATATCATACATGTACCATCATCCCATGGGTGCACACACAACCATGCACTCACCATCATCATATCATACATGTACCATCATGCCATGGGTGCACACACAACCATGCACTCACCATCATCATATCATAGCCATGTACCATCATAGGTGCACACACAACCACGCACTCACCATTATCATACCATACATGTACCATCATGCCATAGGTGCACACACAACCATGCACTCACCATCATCATATCATAGCCATGCATATGCAATCATACCATATGTACATGATTCAATTTCCACTTTTTATCTTTCAATTTAATCACCATATCTCTCTTTCCCGGGATCAATAATTTCATCCCACATTATCACTCGCACCCCAACCTGGCATCGCGAGAAACCTCCGGAACACACCACTGGGCATCCGGCACCCCCACATTCCGGGCATCTCGCATCCTAACTGGCATCACGAGGCATTCCCCGGGCACAAACCTCCGACGCTTCCAGCACCCAACCATTTCGGGCATCTCGAAACTCCCGAGGACATCCGGGCATGTATCTCAATATAACCGGGCATCTAGCACCTCCCATCCCGGGCATCCTGACACTCCCAGGGCATTATCGGCCACCTCCAATAGTTTCCTCATTCATCATAATTCATATTCACCAATTTATGTCTCACAATTAACATGGCACATGATGTAATGGCAGCAAAGTCAAATTCAGCATTTGATTCTATATGCAATGCCAAATATCATCACATGCTCAGCAAGATTCAATCACCTCAATCAATATAATTCACGGGGCTCATCCAAAACAGAATAATCATAAATTCCAACATTAGAAATTCGCACAATCCAGCTTGCACCGTTTTCCATTTAATACCCAAATGGTCTTTAAAAATTATGAAATTCGAACATGTAATAGTCAAGAAAAAATGACAGATATTTCATACAGGACACTGCACCAAAATAACCTCATACAATTTGATATAGATCACGCATCACGGCATTTCTATTCTATCAACACAGCTTGCACAGATTTTAAAATATTTTTGGTTAAATAGGCAAATGAACTTCAAAAATTATGAAATTTAAATATATTATAGAGAAGACATAAAGAAAGATACTTCATGAAGAACACTTTGCCGAAAGAGCTTCCTAAAAAATGATATGACCCATGCATTGAAACTGACTAAACCCGTATGCGTCAGATTACTTGGTTTTTTAAATATTTCCGATTAAATACTCTAATGACCTTCAAAAATTATGAAATTTCAATATGTGGTAGTCAAGACCCTAAAGTAGATTTTTTTATGAAGACATAGAAGTCATATTCGTCCTAGCTAATTAATTATGGACGGTTGAAGCCCTGTTCCTAGCACCGAACATTCCAGGTTTAGCCGTCTCGGAAAATCACCATTTTACCTACTTATGTTCCTTTTTTTACTCTGAATTTTTTATATGTTTTGACTCAAGAGGTCTAATACAACTTTCATTAAGGGATCACGGTGAGATTTTCAAAGGAAAGTCACTTTATAGTCCACGAAGTCACTAGAGTTCAGTACAACATTTCCAGATCTAACTTCTTCAAAAGAAAAATCATTTCACTAGGCTATACTTGTTCGTTTTACCTCAAATTTGAGTATGTTAGTCTTCAAGATATTCTCTACAACTTTTGTGAAGAAGTCGAAGTGAAAGTTCCTATAAATGGTTACATGCAACACACAAAATCACCAAGAGGTCAACAAAACTGCTTCAGATCTAACATCTCTGTAGAGGGAGGGTTTCACCTCTCAAAACTTAACCATTTTGTCTCAAATTTTAGTATGTTATACTTTAAGAATTTATCTACAACTTTCGTGAAGAAGTCAAAACCAAAATCCGATTCCAACATCGCATGCAAGCCACTACAACATTCTGGATCTGGCTGTTTACTCGAGAACAGTTTACTATCTCAAAACAACAACACCTTTAAAACTTCGGTTTTTCACACCCTAGACATCCGAAATTAATCACCATATATTAACAAATTCTAGACACAACATGCAAGAGCAGATCAAAGGATCTAACTTGCCTCCAAACCGAGCTACGGCAAGCACGACGGCGGCAAACGACGTACGCACGGGCGGCTCTGAGCGATGGACGAGCGGCTTCCTCCTTCGCGCGACCTCTTCCTCCTCTCTCTCGTTTCCCTCACTCTCTCGACAGCTTTCTCTCTCTCCCTTTCTCAAAACCGGTCACTCCCTCTCTCTCTATTTCCTTTCATTCAATCATTTGTAATCATTAGGAGCTGCCCAAGGTGGCCAACGGGTGTAACTCCCCTTTTGCCACTTGGCAAACCCCATGCATGATGGGCTTGAAGATGGGCAGGCTTCTCCCCCTCCTTGGTCGACAGCAACCCTTCATGGGCTTCATGGGCCGGCCTTTTGGCCCACTTTAGGTCAAATACTCTTGGGCCTACAGTCCAAACTTAAATAGCCCATGTTTACTATTAACAATTCATCTTAATTCACTTTTTTTATAAATTCCAAATTTACAATTTCATATGACCATAAAACTTGTATCCTTAAACTATAAGAATCAAATCTATGAGGTGCATAGCCAAAAACAAATTCTTCTTATCAACTTATCTTATAATACTAATTTTAATAACCCATTGACACAAGATTTACATTTCCATCCACATAACATTCGGTCTTAAAAGAAAATCCATAGCTAAAGCATAAACCAAAGGCAATTTCATTACCTAATCATAGACGTTAATACATCTAGAGGTTGCCATGAATTTTGGGATGCCACAATTCTCCCCTCCTTAGAGAATTTCGTCCTCGAAATTAAACATCACTCATGTCCTTTTTGAAACAAGTAGGGGTACTTTTCCTTCATCTGATCTTCACTTTCCCATGTGGCTTCTTCCATATCATGATGTCGCCATAATATCTTAACCAATGGGATTCTCTTGGTCCTGAGAATTTGTTCCTTTTGATCCAGTACTTGCACAGGCTCTTCAATGTACCTCACTTTCTCATCCACTTTGATGGCTTCATGATCGAGTATGTGACCAGGATCCGGCTGGTACTTTCTCAGCATCGATACATGAAACACATCATGCAAATTTCCCAGCTTAGGAGGCAGCGCCAAACGATAAGCTACATCTCGTATTCTTTCAAGTATCTCAAAAGGTCCGACAAATCTAGGACTTAACTTACCCTTCATTCCAAATCGAGATATTCCTTTCATTGGAGATACCTTAAGGAATACATGATCTCCTACACTAAACACCAAAGGCCTTTGACGCCTATCTGCGTAGTCTTTCTGTTTACTCTGAGCTGTTTTAAGTCTTTTCCTGATAATTTCGACAGCTTTAGTAATAACTTGTACCAGTTCAGGTCCTGTCAATTTCTTTTCACATACTTCATTCCAACAGATAGGAGTCCTACACCTCCTTCCATATAACGCTTTATTAGGAGACATGTCTATACTTTTCTGAAAACTATTATTATAAGCAAACTCCACCAAATGCAATCTTTCATCCCAATTTCCTTTAAAATCAATCACACAAGCCCTCAACATATCCTCTAATGTCTGGATTACTCTTTCGGTTTGTCCATCTGTCTGAGGGTGAAAAGCAGTACTAAACTAGAGTTTAGTTCCTAAGGCAATTTGAAGATTTCGCCAAAAGTTCGAAGTAAATCTTGAATCCCGATCTGAGGTAATAGTTACTGGAACACCATGTAAGCGTACCACTTGACTTAAATATAAATATATATATATATATCCACATATTTGTCCATTGGGTAATCTATGCAAACTGCTAGAAAATGAGCAGATTTAGTTAAACGGTCCACTATTACCCAAATAGAGTCATAACCACTTGATGTCCTTGGCAATCCTTGTACAAAGTTCATTGTTATATGTTCCAATTTCCATTCTGGTATGTCTAACGGTCTCAAGAGTCCTGCGGGTTTGCAATGTTCTGCTTTTACTTGCTGGCACGTTAAACATTGAGAAACATGCTTAGCCGTATCTGCTTTCATACCATTCCACCAAAATTGCTGGTGCAAATTCCTGTACATCTTTGTACTACCTGGATGAACATTGTAGTTACTCCTATGTGCCTCCGACAAAATTTCCTTCTTTACTTCTTCGTTGTCGGGAACACAAAGTCGTCCTTGGCATCTTACCACTCCATCTTCAGAGACTTGAAATTCCGGTCTTTTTCCTAAAGACATTGCATCTTTCACTTTCATAATTTCCAGGTCAGATTCTTGTAAGGTCTTAACTTTCTGAATAATTTATGGTTCAATTCTTAATGCACTAAGTATATTTGTAAGACAATCAATTTTCAATTTAAACTCAGAGTCCGCTACGGACTTTAACAAGCTCCATTATGCCATTCTTAAACTAGCCATCTCCATAGCTAACTTACGACTAAGAGCATCCGCTACCTTGTTTGCTTTCCCTGGATGGTATCGTATCTCACAATCATAATCCTTTAACAACTCTATCCACCTCCTTTGTCTCATGTTCAATTCCTTTTGTGAGAACAGATACTTCAAGCTCTTATGATAAGTATAAATCTCAAACTTTTCCCCATATAAATAATGCCTCCATATCTTCAAAGCGGATACTATAGCTGCTAATTCTAAATCATGTGTGGGGTAGTTGAATTCAAGGGGTTTCTATTGTCTAGATGCATAGGCTATGACCTTGCCATACTGCATCAAAACACATCACTGTCCCTTGTGAGATGCATCACTATACACCGTAAAACCATCCGATTCAGTAAGTATAGTCAAGATTGGAGCCGAGGTCAATTTTCTTTTAAGCTCTTGGAAACTCCTTTCACATTTCCCATTTTATTCAAACTTCACATTCTTTCGAGTCAATTTTGTTAAAGGACCTGCCAATCGTGAAAATCCTTCACTAAATCTCCTATAATAACTAGCCAGTCCTAAGAAACTCCGTATTTCAGTAGGTGTCGTCGGTCTCGGCCAATTTATTACCATCTCAACTTTCGTCGGGTCTACTGCAATTCCTCCTCCTGATACGACGTGCCCTAAAAATATTATATGGTCCAGCCAGAATTCACACTTGCTAAATTTGGCATACAACTTATGATCTCTCAGAGTTTGCAAAACTATCCTCAAGTGTTGTTCATGCTCTTTATGCCCTCTTGAATATATCAGAATATCATCAATAAAAATAATCACAAACTGGTCTAAATAAGGCTTAAATACCCTATTCATTAGATCCATACATGCAGCCAATGCATTTGTTAATCCAAATGGCATGACCAGGAACTCATAATGTCCATAACAAGTCCTAAATGCAGTCTTAGGAATGTCCTCTTTCTTAATTCTTAGCTGATGGTATCCCAACCTTAAGTCAATTTTAGAGAAGACCGAACTTCCTTGGAGTTGATCAAATAGGTCATCAATTCTAGGTAAAGGATATTTATTCTTAATGGTCACCTGATTCAGTTGTCTATAGTCAATGCACAAGCGCATCAACCCATCTTTCTTTTTCACAAACAAGACTGGTGCACCCCAAGGTGAAGCACTTGGCCTAATGAATCCTTTGTCAAGCAACTCATGTAGTTGCACCTTTAATTCCTTCAATTCAACTAAGGCCATCCTATACAGGGCTTTTGATATTGGTCCTGTTCTGGGCATTAATTCAATTTCGAACTCAATCTCTCGCTTTGGCGGTAATCTAGGCAATTCCTCAGGAAATACATCTTGAAATTCATTAACCACTCGAATTTCATCAAGTTTAGGCTCTTCCCTAGTATAATCTTTAACCATAGCCAAGTACCCTTGACATCCTTTGTCAAGTAACGCACGGGCTTCTATTGCTGAAATAAATGCTATAGGTAGGTGGGTCTAACCTCCCAAAAATTTGCAACTAGACTGATCGGGTAAGACAAATTGGATCACTTTCCTATAATAATCCATTTTGGCCCGATACTTACGAAGCCAATCCATTCCTATAATAACATCAAAATCATACATAGCCATTACGACTAAGTCTATTTCCATATCCTTTCCTCCCATTGATATCTTACAATTTCCACACACTAGCGTAGACAATACCATATTCTTTAAAGGTGTAGAAACACAAAGAGGCTTCTCAAGAGGCGTAACTTCTATTTTACTAAAACGCCTATATCTTTAAGACACAAATGAATGCGTTGCACCCGTATCAAACAATGCATATGCCTTTTTACCATTGATAAGGATCGTACCTGAGATAACATTTTTGGAAGCTTCTGCTTCCTCTTGGGTGACCGCATACACCCTTCCTTGTGCTAGTGGTCTCTGAGGGTTCCTTGATAAGTTTGATCTAATATCACTCTATTGTCCCTCTCGCACTGAGCCAACACTCGTTTGCGACCTTTCTTGTGGGAAACTTCTCCTAATGTGGCCCACTTGTCCACAACCAAAACATCTCAGTCATCCATTGCAAGGTCCTAGGTCATGTCGCCCATTACACCTTTGACAAACATCAGGCTGATAGGGTGCTTTCCCTATATTCAGGCCATTTCTTGCTCCCCCAAAATTTCCCAAATTACTCTTCTTCTTCACATTCCAAGTCTGACCTTGACCAGGGTAGGGTCTCTTACCCCTTCTCACATCATTAAAGTTCAGCTGTTTCTTAAACTCTGATCGCTCTCTCATTAGCTCTTGCTCCACTAACTGTGCCCTTTCGTAAATCTCATGGTAATCCCTTATGTTCAAAGGCACTAGTTGCTTCATAATGTCAGTTCTCAACCCTTTCAGAAATCTCTTAGTCTTTTCTTCCTGATCCTCAATTAATCTAGGAGCATATCTAGATAATTTAGAAAATCTAGCCTCATATTGGTCCACTGTCAGCTTTTTTTGTTCTAACTGAACAAATTATGAAATTTTCCCGTCCTTAGCACAGTCAGAAAAATGCTTTCTATTGAAAGCTCTCACAAACTCCTTCTAGTTAACATCAGTACCTGGTGAAAAGATTATGTGCTTCGAAGCTCTCTACCAAAACTTCGCATTTCCCTCCAGCTGGTACTCTGCCAAAGTTATTTTCTCAGCATCATTGCAGTCCAATAGCCGGAAAATTCATTCCATCCCATCATTCCAATGCTTTGCCTCCTCAGGACTTCTCATTCCATTGAACTTAGGTGGCTTTAGCTTCAGAAATTGCTCCACCAGTCCTTGAGTACGGCGTTCTACTCCGGGCTGTTGCTGCGCCTGTCTTTCCATCAGATTTCCTATATTGGCCAATGCTTGCAGGATATCTTCCATTCGTGGTTCAGCCCTTGCAGTAGAGGCTTCAGCTCTCGATGGATGAGCACTTCCAGCTCGTACCATGATTTCCCTGCAGTTTCCAAGCATTTGCCTCAGGAAATATCTGTGACTCAATGTCTCTATTCAAAACAACCACTACTACATAAGTAACAAAAACATGATACTAGTACCTAAAAGCAATTCATAATAACTACTAGGGATCTACGAGTGATTACTTATCACCCGTTATTCAGAATTACCCAACTATTCCAGTCAATATCCTATGGTGTGCATTGTCATCATTTTCCTTAATTTCCAAATGAGACTCCTTATCACTCCAACCTATAACCATTGCTCTGATAGCAAAAAGGGGGCGGGGCTGTGGCACCCTGAAACACCTTAGGTCGCCACAGGTACCTATCGCTCCACTAGTTACATCTCTTAGTAGAAGCATCGTAGTTCATAGGCATATATATATATATATTTGAAAACGGTCCCAGCGCAACTTATTAGTGGAAGCATAATTGAGTCTCACCATCTCTCCCTCCAATAACCATAATGCAATGCACACCTCTAAGCATCATAAGAAAAGATAAAGCCAAGACACTTTTATTTATATATTTTCATGATGGATTTTCTTGAGTCGGTACAACAAAAAGAAAGCCAAGACTTTTAACTACGCTTGGCCACATCCCAAAAGGATATCTCGATTCCTATAACGATCACGTGTCATCCTCCATCTATCAGTGTCGGCTACTCTAAAAAAACGTCAGCTCTCTACTCCTCACGCGGCCATCACATCCATCCTGGCGCGTCGGGCGGTGGTGGCGATAACATCCCCCGAATCACTCCATTTCGGTGGGCGTGGACCGACAAAAACTTGTGAATGACCTGGCCCCCAGCTAGGCCCACATTGTAATGACCAGCACGCGAACTCGTACAAACGTCAGACCAGGGATGGTAACACAATCAATCTCTGAAAATTCTACCTCCACGTCAAATGGGAGGCCATAGAAGGTACCTCGCGTGACAGTAGGGAGCGGCATCTTTCTAATCTGAAATGTTGGTCCCCAAAGGGGTGAGTACAGCCACTCAGCAGGTAAAAGATCCAATAAACCACTCAATGCATCACACAACGCAATCATAACAGTCATAACATAGTATATGTCATTCATGCGTCCAAGCATAACTTACCTTGCAGCCACGCATATGTCATCATACCATATGTACATACATCCTCATGTACTGATCACCATTTGAAATTCGCACAATCCAGCTTGCACCGTTTTAGAAAATATTTCCATTTAATACCCAAATGGTCTTTACAAATTATGAAATTCGAACATGTAATAGTCAAGACATAATGGCAGATATTTCATAGAGGACACTGCACCAAAATAACCTCATACAATTTGATATAGATCACGCATCACGGAATTTCTATTCTATCAACACAGCTTGCACAGATTTTAAAATATTTTTGGTTAAATAGGCAAATGAACATAAAAAATTATGAAATTTCAATATGTTATAGGGAAGACATAAAGAAAGATACTTAATGAAGAACAATTTGCCGAAAAACCTTCCTACAAAATGATATGACCCATGCATTGAAACTGAAATAACCCGTATGCGTCAGATTACTCGGTTTTTGAAATATTTCCGATTAAATACTCTAATGACCTTCCAAAATTATGAAATTTGAATATGTGGTAGTAAAGACCCTAGAGTATATTTTTCATGCAGACATTGAAGTCAGATTCGTCATAGATAATTAATTATGGACGGTTGAAGTCCCTGTTCCTAGCACCGAATATTCCAGGTTTAGCCGTCTCCGAGAAATCATGATTTCACCTTCTTATCTTCCTTCTTTTCCTCTGAATTTTTGATATGTTTTGCCTCAAGAGTTCTACTATAATTTTCATTAAGTGATCAAGGTGATATTTGCAAAGGAAAGTCACTTTATAGTCCACGAAATCACTGGAGTTCAATACAACATTTCCAGATCTAACGTCTTCAAAAGAAGAATCATTTCACTAGGCTATACTTGTTCGTTTTACCTCAAATTTGAGTATGTTAGTCTTCAAGATATTCTCTACAACTTTCATGAAAAAGTCGAAGTGAAATTTCCAATACATGCAACGCACAAAATCACCAAGAGGTCAACAAAACAGCTTCAGATCTAACATTTTCGTAGAGGGAGGGTTTTACCCCTCAAAACTCAGCCATTTTCTCTCAAATTGTAGTATGTTATAATATAAGATGTTATCTGCAACTTTCATGCAGAAGTCGAAGCCAAAATTCTACTCAAACATCGCATACAAGCCACTACAACATTCTGGGTCGGGCTGTTTACTCGAGAACAGATTACTACTTCCAAACAACAACCTTAAAACTTTGGTTTTTTTCACACCCTAGACTTCCGAAATTCATCACCCTTCAACAACACATTCTAGACACAACATGCAAGAGTAGATCAAAGGATCTAACTTGCCTCTATACCGAGCTACGGCGAGCACGACGGTGGCAGGACACGGCGGCTCAAGCGACGGACGAGCGGCTTCTTCTTCCTCGCGCGGCCTCTTCCTCCTCTCTCTCGGTTCCCTCACTCTCTCGACAGCTTTCTCTCTCTCCCTCTCTCAAAACCGGTCACTCCCACTCTCTCTATTTCCTTTTATTCAATCATTTGTAATCATTAGGAGCTGCCCAAGGTGGCCAATGTATGTAACTCCCCTTTTTGCCACTTGGCAAACCCCATGCACATGATGGGCTTGAAGATGGGCCGGCTTCTCCCCCTCCTTAGTCGACGGCAGCCCTTCATGGGCTTCATGGGCCGGCCTTTTGGCCCACTTTAGGTCCAATACTCTTGGGCCTAAAGTCCAAACTTAAATAGCCCATGTTTACTATTAACAATTCATCTTAATTCCCTCTTTTATAAATTCCAAATTTACAATTTCATATGACCATAAAACTTGTATCCTTAAACTATAAGAATCAAATCTATGAGGTTGCATAGCCAATAACAAATTCTTATTATCAAATTATCCTATAATACTAATTTTAATAAACCATGAACACAAGATACATTTCCATCCACATAACACTCGGTCTTAAAAGAAAATCAATAGCTAAAGCATAAACCAAAGGCAATTTCATTACCTAATCATAGACTTTAATACATCTAGAGGTTGCCTTGAATTTTTTGGATGCCACAATTCTCCCCTCCTTAGAGAATTTCGTCCTCGAAATTAAACATCACTCATGTCCTTTTTGAAACAAGTAGGGGTACTTTTCCTTCATCTGATCTTCACTTTCCCACGTGGCTTCTTCCATATCATGATGTCGCCATAATACCTTAATCAATGGGATTCTCTTGGTCCTGAGAATTTGTTCCTTTCGATCCAGTACTTGTACAGGCTCTTCAATGTACCTCACTTTCTCATCCACTTTGATGGCTTCATGATCGAGTATGTGACTAGGATCCGGCTGGTACTTTCTCAGCATCGATACATGAAACACATCATGCAAATTTCCCAGCTTAGGAGGCAGCGCCAAACGATAAGCTACATCTCCTATTCTTTCAAGTATCTCAAAAGGTCCGACAAATCTAGGGCTTAACTTACCCTTCATTCCAAATCGAGATATTCCTTTCATTGGAGATACCTTAAGAAACACATGATCTCCAACACTAAACTCCAAAGGCCTTCTACGCCTATCTGCGTAGTCTTTCTGTCTACTCTGAGCTGTTTTAAGTCTTTTCCTGATAATTTCAACAGCTTCAATGGTAACTTATACCAGTTCAGTTCCTGTCAATTTCTTTTCACTTACTTCATTCCAACAGACAGGAGTCATATATCTCCTTCCATATAACGCTTCATAGGGAGTCATGTCTATACTTTTCTGAAAACTATTATTATAAGAAAACTCCACCAAATGCAATCTTTCATCCCAATTTCCTTTAAAATCAATCACACAAGCCCTCAACATGTCCTCTAATGTTTGGATTACTCTTTCTGTTTGTCCATCTATTTGAGGGTGAAAAGTAGTACTAAACTGGAGTTTAGTTCCTAAGGCAATTTGAAGACTCCGCCAAAAGTTCAAAGTAAATCTTGAATCTCGATCTGAGGTAATAGTTACTGGAACACCATGTAAGCGTACCACTTGACTTACATATATATCCACATATTTGTGCATTGGGTAATCTATGCGAACTGCTAGGAAATGAGCAGATTTAGTTAAACGGTCCACTATTACCCAAATAGAGTCATAACCACTTGATGTTCTTGGCAATCCTTGTACAAAGTCCATTGTTATATGTTCCAATTTCCATTCTGGTATGTCTAACGGTCTCAAGAGTCCTGCGGGTTTGCAATGTTCCGCTTTTACTTGCTGACACATTAAACATTGAGAAACATGCTTAGCCGTATCTGCTTTCATACCATTACACCAAAATTGCTGGTGCAAATTCATGTACATCTTTGTACTACCAGGATGAACATTGTAGTTACTCCTATGTGCCTCCGACAGAATTTCCTTCTTTACTTCTTCGTTGTCAGGAACACAAAGTCGTCCTTGACATCTTACCACTCCATCTTCAGAGACTTGAAATTCCGGTCTTTTTCCTAAAGACACTGCATCTTTCATTTTCAAAATTTCCGGGTCAAATTCTTGTAAGATCTTAACTTTCTAAATAATTTCGGGTTCAATTCTTAATACACTAAGCATTTTTGTAAGACAATCCATTTTCAATTTAAACTCCGAGTCCGGTACGGACTTTAACAAGCTCCATTCCGCCATTCTTAAACTAGCCATCTCCATAGCTAACTTACGACTAAGAGCATCCGCTACCTTGTTTGCTTTCCCTGGATGGTATCATATCTCACAATCATAATCCTTTAACAACTCCATCCACCTCCTTTGTCTCATGTTCAATTCCTTTTGTGAGAACAGCTACTTCAAGTTCTTATGATCAGTATAAATCTCAAACTTTTCCCCATATAAATAATGCCTCAATATCTTCAAAGTGAACACTATAGCTGCTAATTCTAAATCATGCGTGGGGTTGTTCAATTCATGGGGTTTCAATTGTTTAGACGCATAGGCTATGACATTGCCATGCTGCATCAAAACACATCCCGGTCTTTTATGAGATGCATCACTATACATCGTAAAACCATCCGATCCCGTCGATATAGTTAAGATTGGAGCCGAGGTCAATTTTCTTTTAAGCTCCTGGAAACTCCTTTCACATTCCCCATTCCATTCAAACTTCACATTCTTTCGAGTCAATTTTGTTAAAGGACTTGCCAATTGTGAGAATCCTTCAATAAATCTCCTATAATAACCAGCCAGTCCTAAGAAACTCGGCGTCGTCAGTCTCAGCCAATTTATTACCATTTCAACTTTCGTCGGGTCTACTACAATCCCTTCTCCTGATGCCACATGCCCTAAAAATATTATCTGGTCTAGCTAAAAGTCACATTTGCTAAATTTGGCATACAACTTATGATCTCTCAAAGTTTGCAAAACTATCCTCAAGTGTTGTTCATGCTCTTTATGCCTTCTTGAATATATCAGAATATCATCAATAAAAACAATCACAAACTAGTCTAAATAAGGCTTAAATACCCTATTCATTAGATCCATAAATGCAGCCAGTGCATTTGTCAATCCAAATGGCATGACCAAGAACTCGTAATGTCCATAACGAGTCCTAAACGCAGTCTTAGGAATGTCCTCTTTCTTAATTCTTAGCTGATGGTATCTCGACCTTAAGTCAATCTTAGAGAAGATCGAACTTCCTTGGAGTTGGTCAAATAGGTCATCAATTCTAGGCAAATGATATTTATTATTAATGGTCACTTGATTCAGTTGTCTATAGTCAATGCACAAGCGCATCGACCCATCTTTCTTTTTCACAAACAAGACTGGTGCACCCCAAGGTGAAGCACTTGGCATAATGAATCATTTGTCAAGCAACTCTTGTAGTTGCACTTTTAATTCTTTCAACTTGACTAAGGCCATCCTATACGGGGCTTTAGATATTGGTCATGTTCCAGGCATTAGTTCAATTTCAAACTCAATTTCTCGCTCTGGCGGTAATCCGGGCAATTCCTCAGGAAATACATCTTGAAATTCATTAACTACTCGAACATCATCAAGCTTAGGCTCTTCCTTAGTATAATCTTTAACCATTGCCAGGTACCATTGACATCCCTTGTCAAGTAATGCACAGGCTTCTATTGCCAAAATAAGTGCTATAGGAAAGCGAGTCTGACCTCCTAAAAATTCACAACTAGACTGATCAGGTAAGACAAATTGGATAACTTTTCTATAACAATCCATTTTTGCCCGATACTTACGAAGCCAATCCATTCCTATAATAACATAAAAATCATACATAGCCATTACGACCAAGTCTATTTCCATATCCTTTTCTCCCATTGATATCTTACAATTTCCACACACCAGTGTAGACAATACCATATTCTTTAAAGGCGTAGAAACACAAAGAGGCGTCTCAAGAGGCATAACTTCTATTTTACTCAAACGCCTATATCTTTCAAACACAAATGAATGCGTTGCACCTATATCAAACAATGCATATGCCTTTTTACCATTGATAAGGATCGTACCTAAGATAACATTTTGGGAAGCTTCTGCTACCTCTTGGGTGACCGCATACACCATTCCTTGTGCTGGTGGTCTCTGAGGGTTCCTTGATAAGTTCGATCTAACAGCACTCTGTTGTCCCTGTCGCACCGAGCCAACACTCTTTTGCGACCTTTCTTGTGGGCAACTTCTCCTAAGGTGGCCCACTTGTCCACAATCAAAACATCTCAGTCGTCCATTGCAAGGTCCTAGGCCGTGTCGCCCATTACACCTTTGACAATCATCGCCGATAGGGTGCTTTCCTATATTCGGGCCATTTCTTGCTCCCCAAAATTTCCAAAATTACTCTTCTTCTTCACATTCCAAGTCTGACCTTGACCAGGGTAGGGTCTCTTACCCCATCTCACATCATTAAAGTTAAGCTATTTCTTAAACTCTGATCGCTCTCTCATTAGTTCCTGCTCCACTAATTGTGCCCTTTCATAAATCTCATGGTAATCCCTTATGTTCAAAGGCACTAGTTGCTTCCTAATGTCAATTCTCAACCCTTTCAGAAATCTCTTAGTCTTTTCTTCCTGATCCTCAATTAATCTAGGAGCATATCTAGATAATTTAGAAAATCTAGCCTCATATTGGTCCACTGTCAGCTTCTTTGGTTTTAACTGAACAAATTCTGAAATTTTCCTGTCCTTAGCACAGTTAGAAAAATGCTTTCTATTGAAAGCTCTCACAAACTCTTCCCAGTTAACATCAGTACCTGGTGGAAAGATTATGTCCTTTGAAGCTCTCCACCAAAACTTTGCATTTCCCTCCAGCTAGTACTCTGCCAAAGTTATTTTCTCAGCATCATTGCAGTTCAACAGCCGGAAAATTTGTTCCATCCCATCAATACAATGCTCCGCCTCCTCAGGACTTCCCATTCCATTGAACTTAGGTGGCTTTAGCTTCAGAAATTGCTCCACCAGTCCTTGAGTATGGCGTTTTGCTCCGAGCTGTTGCTATGCCTGTCTTTCCATCATATTTCCTATATTGGCTAATGCCTGCAGGATATCTTCCATTCGGGGTTCAGCCCTCGCAGCAGAGGCTTCAGCCCTCGATGGATGAGCACTTCCAGCTCATACCATGATTTCCCTGTAGTTTCCAAGCATTTGCCTCAGGAAATATTTGTGACTCAATGTCTCTATTCAAAACAACTACTACTACATAAGTAACATAAACATGTTACTGGTACCTAAAAGCAATTCATAATAACTACTAGGGATCTACGAGTGATTACTTATCACCCGTTATTCAGAGTTACCCAACTATTCTAGTCAATGTCCTATGGTGTAAATTGTCATCATGTTCCTCAATTTCCAAATGAGGCTCCTTATTACTCCAACCTATAACCATTGCTCTGATACCAAAATGGGGGGGCGGCTGTGGCACCCCGAAACACCTTAAGTCGCCACAGGTACCTATCGTTCCACTAGTTACATCTCTTAGTAGAAGCATCATAGTTCATAGGCATTTTTTTTTTTGTTTGAAAACGGTCCTAGCGCAACTTATTAGTGGAAGCATAATTGAGTCTCAGCATCTCTTCCTCCAATAACCATAATGCAATGCACACCTCTAAGCATCATAAGAAAAGATAAAGCCAACACACTTTTATTTATATATTTTCATGATGGATTTTCTCGGGTCGGTACAACAAAAAGAAAGCCAAGCCTTTTAACTACGATTGGCCACATACCAAAAGGATATCTCGACCCCTATAATGATCACGTGTCATCCTCCATCTATCAATGTTGGCTACTCTAAAAAAACGTCAGCTCTCTACTCCTCACGCGGCCATCACATCCATCCTGGCGCGTCGGGCCGTGGTGGCGACAACATCCCCTGAATCACTCCATTTCGGTGGACGTGGACCGACAAAAACTCCTGTATAACCGGGCCCTCAGCCAGGCCCACATCGTACATAACTGGCACGCGAACTTGCACAAAAGTCAGACCATGAATGGTAATGCAATCAACCTCCGAACACTCTATCTCCACGTCAGATGGGAGGCCATAGAAGGTACCCCGCGTGATAGTAGGGAGCGGCATCTTTCTAATCTGAAATGTTGGTCCCCGAAGGGGTGAGTACAGCCACTCAGCAAGTAAAAGATTCAATAAACCACTCAATGCATCACACAACACAATCATAACAGTCATAACTATGTCATTCATGCGTCCAAGCATAACTTACCTTGCAGTCACGCATATGTCATCATACCATATGTACATACATCCTCATGTACTCATCACCATCATGTCATACATATACCATCTCGCCATAGGTGCACATACATCCATGCACTCATCATCAACATATCATACATGTACCATCATGCCATAGGTATACACACAACCATGCACTCACCATCATGTCATTCATATACCATCATGTCATAGGTGCACACACAACCGTGCACTCACCATCATTATACCATACATGTACCATCATGCCATAGGTGCACATACATCTATGCACTCATCATCATCATATCATACATGTACCATCATGCCATAGGTGCACACACACAACCATGCACTCACCATCATCATACCATAGCCATGCATATGCAATCATACCATATGTACATAATTCAATTTCCACTTTTTATCTTTCAATTTGATCACCACATCTCTCTTTCTCGAGATCAGTAATTGCATCCCATATTATCACTCACACCCCAACTTGGCATCGTGAGAAACCTCTGGCACACACCACCAGGCATCCGGTACCCCCACATTTTGGGCATCTCGCATACCTAAAGTAGATTTTTCATGAAGACATCGAAGTCATATTCGTCCTAGATAATTAATTATGGACAATTTAGCCCCTGTTCTTAGCACCGAACATTCCAGGTTTAGCCATCTCCGAAAATCATGATTTCACCTACTTATCTTCCTTCTTTTCCTCTGAATTTTTGATATGTTTTGCCTCAAGAGGTCTATTAAAACTTTCATTAAGGGATCAAGGTGAGATTTTCAAAGGAAAGTCACTTTATAGTCCACGAATTCACTGGAGTTCAGTACAACATTTCCAGATCAAACGTCTTCAAAAGAAGAATCGTTTCACTAGGATATACTTGTTCGTTTTACCTCAAATTTGAGTATGTTAGTATTCAAGATCTTCTCTACAACTTTCATGAAGAAGTCGAAGTGAAATTTCAAAAAAAAAGTTACATGCAACACACAAAATCACCAAGAGGTCAACAAAGCAGCTTCAGATCTACCATTTTCGTAGAGGGAGGGTTTCACCCTCCAAAATCAGCCATTTTGTTTCAAATTTTAGTATGTTATACTTTAAGATGTTATCTACAACTTTCATGAAGAATTCAAAGCCAAAATCCGACTCAAACATCGCATGCAAGCCACTACAACATTCTGGGTCAGGCTGTTTACTCGAGAACAGATTACTACTTCAAAACAACACCCTTAAAACTTCGGTTTTTTTCACACCCTAGACATCCGAAATTCATCACCCTTCAACAACACATTCTAGACACAACATGCAAGAGCAGATCAAATGATCTAACTTGCCTATATACCGAGCTACAGCGAGCATGACGGCGGCGGGACACGGCGGCTACGAGCGACGGACGAGCGGCTTCTTCTTCCTCGCGCGGCCTCTTCCTCCTCTCTCTCGGTTCCCTCACTCTCTCGACAGCTTTCTCTCTCTCCCTCTCTCAAAACCGGTCACTCCCACTCTCTCTATTTCCTTTTATTCAATCATTTGTAATCATTAGGAGCTGCCCAAGGTGGCCAATGTATGTAACTCCCCTTTTTGCCACTTGGCAAACCCCATGCACATGATGGGCTTGAAGATGGGCCGGCTTCTCCCCCTCCTTGGTGGACCGCAGCCCTTCATGGGCTTCATGGGCCGGCCTTTTGGCCCACTTTAGGTCCAATACTCTTGGGCCTAAAGTCCAAACTTAAATAGCCCATGTTTACTATTAACAATTCATCTTAATTCCCTCTTTTATAAATTCCAAATTTACAATTTCATATGGCCATATAACTTGTATCCTTAAACTATAAGAATCAAATCTATGAGGTGCATATCCAAGAACAAATTCTTCTTATCAAATTATCCTATAATACTAATTTTAATAACCCATGAACACAAGATACATTTCCATCCACATAACACTCGGTCTTAAAAGAAAATCAATAGCTAAAGCATAAACCAAAGGCAATTTCATTACCTAATCATAGACTTTAATACATCTAGAGGTTGCCTTGAATTTTTGGGATGCCACAAAAAGACCCTTATACAATTTGATATAGATCACACATCACAGCATTTCTATTCTATCAACACAGCTTGCACAGATTTTGAAATATTTTTGGTTAAATAGGCAAATGAACTTCAAAAATTATGAAATTTGAATATGTTACAGGGAAGACATAAATAAAGATACTTCATGAAGAACACTTTTCCGAAAGAGCTTCCTACAAACTGATATGACCCATGCATTGAAACTGACTAAATCCGTACGTGTCAGATTACTCGGTTTTTGAAATATTTCCGATTAAATACTCTAATGACCTTCAAAAATTATGAAATTTGAATATGTGGTATTCAAGACCCTAAAGTAGATTTTTCATGAAGAAATTGAAGTCAGATTCGTCCTAGATAATTAATTATGGACGGTTGAAGCCCCTGTTCCTAGCACCGAACATTCCAGGTTTAGCCGTCTCCGAAAAATCATGATTTCACCTACTTATCTTCCTTCTTTTCCTCTGAATGTTTTATATGTTTTTCCTCAAGAGGTCTACTACAACTTTCATTAAGGGATCAAGGTGAGATTTTCAAAGGAAAGTCACTTTATAGTCCACGAAGTCACTGGAGTTCAGTACAACATTTCCAGATCTAACGTCTTCAAAAGAAGAATCGTTTCACTAGGCTATACTTGTTAGTTTTACCTCAAATTTGAATATGTTAGTCTTCAAGATATTCTCAAGTTTGCCGCGTTTATATCCCTTAATAGCTTCACCTAATAGATTAGTTAACTCAAGAGTGATCAGTTCTAAGAAAAAAGACCATAGGCACATCGACGAAATGCCCATTTCATATATTTGGGACTGGGTCAAAATTCCGGATGTCACTGGCTCCATGGCTCCTCCCCCTCTAAAATATGTAGCACAAAAGGGGTTTATATAGCCTCCAAAAATCTACCTTAGGTTAGCCTCCCATTAGGTCTTGGATAAGACTTCTTGGCAAATTAGGAGTTTATCTTCTTAAAATTTATCACCTTGATTTTCATTGAACCTAGCCTCAATTATGGTTAAATCCACTGGTCTTGACTGGCTTTTTTCTCAAGATAAGATATTCTCGAAGATAGTTGGATGTTCTTAAAGATATAGAGATATCCTTAAAGATATTGAAATAATTTAGAGATATTGGAATATTGTGGAAAATATTGAGGCATGGAATTGATATACAAATCAAACACAGACATGTGGAAAAATTACGCATTGGTCCTCGCATCTTCTACAAATGATGCACACAATCTCTTATAAATCTGAAAGTCGTGTTTCCAACAAAATTCAATAAAATTACAAGAATAGCAAATAAATTCACTCAAAATTCATCAAAACTTAGCAAATATCAAGCTTAAATTACCCCCACCTTAAAGGTTTGCTAGTCCTCGAGCAAATAATAGAAGCAGAAAAACCTCATCTCTAATTATGACCATCCATTCACAATTATTTGGAATCACAACTTAAAGGAAAATAGGAAAACATAAATCATGTCAAACCCAAAAACAATGCATAAGCTATATCTAACCTTAACCATGCAATCCGTGTGTGTGATCCTTGACTTTTCAAATCATGTATACTCAAATAAATCAAGTTGATATGCAACACCCCAAACTCAAAATCCACTAATCAAGTCTTTTTTATTTGCTTTTCAATTCTCTCTCTACTAATGAAAACCAATGCCTAGTAAAAAATCAATAGGTCTTTAAGGCTTACAATATGGCTTGACTAAGGATAGGATATAAAGGATTTGAGTTCAACACATCCCATAAACATATCAATTCTCAAAGCATTTGAATTAAATAGGATTCAAAACATATCCTCCATCCGCTTACACTATCATAGTCATGCAATTCACAAATACTTAACACTTTAAAGTTTCTATTGCTTCTCTTTCCACGCTTTATGATGAAGTTCCTCCCTAAGTCCCTCTCATAGTGCAAAGCTAATCCATTGAGTATCCAAAAGGCTCATTCAAGTTAAAAGTCAGTGGTAGGGATCCGTATAAATAGTATTGAAGTAAACAACTTCCACTTTATAATTTGCACTTACACCTTTTTTTTTCCTTCTTTCATTGCCAATTTTTGTTTTTGTTTTTTTGTTTTTTGTTTTTACTTTTAATGACTACTTTAAGCTTCAACAACTTCAAACACATCAAGGATCTATAACTATTAAAGTAGCTTTAAGAATAAACATGCTTATGGGGTATAGGGTAAGGTAATACACTTAACTCGGATCAACATTATAAGGTCATCAAAGAAAAATAAACCAATTAAAAACTCAAAAGGTTACTAGGGATCAATTGACAAGGTAGGCTTGAAAGGCTCAAACGATCAAAGAATGCCTATATCACCTTCTTGATTGAGTATAGTATATTAATTTCAAGAGAATATCAAACAAATTCTAAGATTTAGGTGAGTTCTAGAGAATCACATGCTTCCCATTGATCTTTCCTAAGCACACATAGCTTAAAAAGCAAGGATAAGTGCTTAAAATATGGATTGCACAATCAAGATTAAGACTAACTCATATATCAATCTCAAGTTAAACAAGATTTATATCCCTCTAAAAATCACAATGACTCATAACCATGCAAAGGACATCAATCTTGTAAATTAAGATTCAAAAGTCATCATCTCCTATAAAGTTTGCTTCAAAAATATTTCAAAAGTTTCAAATAAGCCTATACATTTCAAGACTAGCAAATATTTTAGCTCAAAATTTTTCAAAAATTTTCAATCACCTACCCTCAACTTAAAATGAAGCATTGTCCTCAATGCTTAAGAATAAAATATTAAATAGGAGCAATGAGGCAACCGAATTAGAGTAGAGTAAGGTTTGAAATACTCCCTTGGATATGTGAAGATGCCAATTGTCTATGTTGAATTAGGCCCATTAAGGTGATGACTAGCTCAGTTATGTGCTTAAAGGCTACTTGAAGAAAATTTCTTGGCTGCAAGGTCGTACAATTGTGTGTCCCTAACCCTTTTTTTCTTTTTCTTTTTTATCTCTATGGCGCACAACAAGGCGACGGAATATGCATTATTCCTCATGCTTGTGCACAGTGTTATCCCCGCAAAACAGAAATTTGTTGCCACAAAAATTCTTTTATTTTATTTTATTTTATTTTTTATAAAAAAAATTTAAAGACGACTTACAAACTGAACAAACATAAGAAATAGAAGATTAGAAACTTGGGTTGCCTCCTAAGAAGCACTTGCTTTTTAGTTCGTAGTTGAACTCTTCCTATGCTTTTAAGTAGCTGGAACTAAGGTGATAAAAGATGATTGGGCATCAAAACCTCCTCCAAAGTAGTGCTAGAGCCTATGATCGTTCACCTTAAAAGTCTCCTCCTTCTCATTGATTATCTCGATGGCTTTCAAAAGGAATACTTTGGTGATGATGTAAGGACCGGTCCATCTAGATTTCAACTTACCCGAAAACAAATGAAGACCAGAGTTATATAATAAAACCGTTAGTTTTTCTACAAATCTCTCTTACAACATCTTGACACTCTTCCACAGCATCTAAGGATAATCACAGCAGGTCTTTACTTACATAGAAACTTCCACAGCTCGGTACAAAGCAATTACTCGCACCTCGCTCACTTACCGCGACATAAATCACATCTCTTCACTCGACAGTCACCTCTCCACCTTGCTCGACAATTACAGCTCACTCACTCTTAAATTTCAAAACATGCAAGACTCTAATGCAACATGCAATGACTTGTAGCTTCAATCTAGGACTCATCTAGCTCAATCCAACATAAAACAGCAACATCACACCTAATCCTCCACCATTCGGCTAGATCCACAAGTTCCTTGACAAAATCATTGGATAACTTCTAGTTTAGAGACTTATCTTTCCTTACCTTTGTTCAGCTACTTGATGACTCAAAACTCTTCAAAGATCGGCACCTATTCTCACGCAAGAAGAAGAAAATTCACTGGAGTTGCTACTGGTTCTTCGCTGCTCAACCGAAAGAGAGAGAGAGAGAGAGAGAAAGAAGAAGAGAGTTTTGACTTTGCTTTGGAGAGAGAGAGATGAATAGAGCTAATAGAGCTAGTCCCTAGGATAGGTTAATCATTAGATTGCTAATGATGATGTCTTACGTGGTTGTTTCGGTTTTAGGAAAGAAAAACTGTGGGAGAAGAGAGAAAAGGGAGAAGAGAAGAGAGGATCGTGGCTTCCATACACGACTTCCTTTCAACACCTATTGATCAATATCAATAAATCTCTAATCCGTATCGTTAGTCAATTCATTAGTTTTGAATGTTTTTCACTCAATTCTATTTCGAATCCACTAAATTTTGATTTTTTTGTAATTATACAAATTTATGAAATCATAAGATATATTAGCAAGTTAGTGTTAATCTATGAAGAATTTATCACAAGAATTGTTAAAGTTAGAAATCAACATTAGCATTACAATTGCTAATTAAATCATCATAATTATAATCTATAAACTAAATTGGAAATAAAATTACTCGGGCCTAAATACCTGTCTCTGGCCCAACAGGTTTATTCTATGACAATCTAGCCCACTAAACTTAATTTACTATTCTAACAGATCCAAGTCTTGGCCCGCTCTAAGCCAAGTCCAAGCCCATAATCTCTCATTTGGCTTATCAAGCCCAATTCATGTGGCCCACCAACTTCTTAAGCCCACACGTTCCTCACGGTCCATCGGGTTTGCTTTCTTGCCCGATTTAAAATAATTCGAGCTCTTAACAATCTGATTACACTAATAGGATCGGTGAAATTCGGGATGTCACAGTCAATGCTAGTATCCCGAAGTCTATCATCATGACTTTCATGTGCACAAGAAGTCCAAAATGGGAGGGTGGTAGACTCATACCTCAAATCCTGGAAAAGGTTAAATAATAATAATGAGTTGAAAAGTCAATAGGCAAATATCCTAAACCTCATATAAGTGGATCCTTCACATCGAAGCCTTACGATTTCCCACCTAAACATGTTGATGGCAGATCAATAGCAAAGCTTGAGCTTTGCTTCAACTATAAACATAAAGGGATCCAACCTCAATCTAAATCCCTTGAGTCCTAATCAAAGGCATACAAATCCACACTAGTCACAATTAGTGTAAAAAATAGCCAGAATATTCACACATGATGGATATCAATACCCACATCATTATCACAGCCTTAAGACTCAAACATCAACTTGCTAGACACAGTCGACTTGCAGGACATCCACATGCCTCTCAATTCATAGACAAAGTCGATCCAAGCATGTACATGCTTTCTAAGTCACTAAAATGACATTTAAATCATGCATGTGTCTCATGCACCTCATATAAGACCATGCCATACATGTGCAAGGCATAACATTTCTTTCAAAGTATGCATATAGCACTTAAAAGCTTCATACACGTTTAACACCTCGAGAATTACACGGCATCCAATACTACCATGCTATCTCGAGTCTAGTTGTTAATCACACATAACCAAAACCCTACAGCTCTTCTGGAAACCTTCGGACATTGTCTCGCTCCCTCGAGCATGACACTTGAAATTCGTTGGACATCCAAAATCCATCGGGCATCATTCCTATTATATCACATCACGCAAATGGCATCCCATTGAAGTGGGGGCGTCCCATTGACATGGGGACATCATCTCGTTCTCACTAACGAGACATCCTATTGACTTAAGGGCATCATCCCGGAATCCATCGGTGATGGCATTCCTTGTATAATCATACGAATCAAGCATTCAAGTGATTGATTTTATCTTTCTCATTAGTCCAAGTATGAATGCCCCAAGGGCGTGCCAAGTGATGTGTAACTCATGTTCTATTGTATATGTGACAATAAAGTATGTCGAGGAAGAAATTAGAATTGTGGCTTAACCAGTGACGCTTGAGTACCGACATAGTTCAAATCGGGATTGAATGATACGCCTCAATATCGTCGAACCAAGAGAATGACCCAGCCCGATGCACTTCCATGCACATCCAAGAACCAACGCCATTCTAGATTCGGCGGCTTCATATGAACTCAAGCATTGACCATATCCTAAGGACATTTATATGCAAATATCACTTTGTCCAATACTCATATGAAATATACGGCATTAAAATAAGGAGATCAAACATAAGTAACCATAACAAACAATCCATAACAACACTCATGGCAAGCTAGCCTAGGTGAATCATTTTCATAACCTACGCTAGACTTGAGCAACCTCAACCTTCATATGCTTGTTCCTCAATCAATCCTAAACCATATAACTCAAGCATATCATGAGCAAACCATACAAAATTAAGCACATGATATTCCTCAACTTAGAATAGTTCTATGGCACTAAGGGCGGCCCTAAATCCAAGTCGCATAATGCAACAACCTAGTCAACATTTAAGAAATATACTTACAACTATGACAAGGGGTGTTCGGGTGAGGCTTGGGGGTAGCAAGCAAGTGGGTAGCAGTGTGACATTTGGATTTTCACTCAACAAAATAGCAAGCCCCAAATGTTTGATGGTCCACGCTACATTGGCGAGCTCACCATTAGACTATGTTGTTTGCATCTTCGCAACGTCATCACTGAGTGATGCCATTTCCACTTCATCCGAGGATGCATCTACATCACCAAGCCGCCACGTCCTTTACATCAACAGAAGAGTCTTGAATTTTTCCCCATTATTGTCGATAGAGACTTTTAAATTATCCTCCATCATTTGAGGATTCTTGAACCATCCCCTCATTGTCACATTTGCTATGAAGGGATAAGGATCCAGCTAGCCAAGAGATGAGCCAAACAAGTCAACAATTGCTACATAAGATAGAGACTATGGCGGTGGAAGGGGCAACATTGACGGAAAAAAGAAAAGAAAAAAGGGGGATGTAGAGAGAGATAAAGAGGGAACCATTAGTCTCCTGCCCGCACGCCTTCTTCAGCTCATTAAGTTTATTTTTCCCTATTTATGTTGCAGTCGTGAATCCGAGAAGCTAGCAAAGAAGGGACCCTTCTCAACGCTAGGAGATTGGCCTTTTCCCTAAACTCAATGCTTGTACCATTGCTGCCATCGACCTCACCTTTGTACCAAGTCGCAACCGCAACTCACGAGGACTCAAGGCAAGTGGATATCCTTCGTTCTATCCTATATTAAAATGTCATGCAACCAGAATAGTTTCCTAGAAATTCAAGAACGTTGTTGAGATTTTTGTTTAATCGAAGTTTTTACTGCATTACTCATTTAATCAGAAGTTTCAACTAAATTACTTAGCTACATTGTCGAGTTCGAAATAGTCGAGCTCGTGGTTAGATCGTAGAAGCATGGATGGTCGATATTTGGCATGTGCAAGGGCCAGAATTGCATAAACTTTGAAGAAAAGTCGTGGTTAGGTCGTAGAGGCATGGATGGTCGATATTTGACACATGCAAGGGTCAAAATGGCAGAAACTTTGAAGAAAAGTTGTGATAGGTTCGGTTCTAGCCCAACCCTAAAGTTTACTAATTTTGTACCGACTTATGTGGTGCAAATTTTAAGGGAAAGTACATTAGAAGTGCCAAAAGTTGTGTACGGTACTCACTTTGGTGCAAAAAAATTCCGTCGGATCACTTAAGTGCCAAATTGGAGAAAAAAACAATCACCTTAGTGCCACCGATGAGAGATTCCGACCAAACAGATTATGTGGCTTTTATATATATATATATTTGATGTGGCTTTTAAAAGACCTCGTTTTCCATCCTCCTTAGCAAAACGACATCGTTTTGCTATCATACATGGATGGCCTCACAAAAACGACGCCATACAGCTCATATGAGGATTGAAATTAGGGTTCTTTGTTCGATCCTTGCCCAACGCCAACCTAGCTCGCTTGGCCACTATTGTAGTTGCTCAACTAGGTGAGTGAGGAGAGGTTGAGGTTGTTGCTTGGGCAAGAAGCGATGGGAAGAATAGGAGGCGAGGGCGGAGGAGGAGGAGGAGGACGATGGGGGGTCGCAGGTGGAGAGAGCGAAGATGAGGAGGGTGAGGGAAACAAGGAGGGCGCATATGGAGATGATGGATTGGGCTCTGCTAGGGAGCGGCTGAAGTGGGTCCTTCTGAATGGGGAATGAGAAGGAGGAGGACAAGAGCTTGGGCTTATCGACAATGTTGAACGAACTGGAAGCGGAGTTATGCTGCTGTTGGTGTTGGTGCCGATGCCGCTACTGGTGTCGTTGCTAGTGCTGGTGTTCGTGTTGTTCTTCGAGGAAGAAGACGACGAGGAAGCCCCTACCATGCCTTCTCTCTCTCTCTCTTAATTTGGGGATTTAGGGTTTTGACATGGGGGAAAGACACCAAACGGCATCATTTTGTTATTTGGATACTAATTATACTCTCCAGCGAGCCACATCAGCTTCAAAAATTAATAAAAAGTGTCACGTCCGATTTCCGGTCAATCATATCGGCGTTGGTACTAAAATGATCGTTTTTCAAACATTTTGGCACTTAAGTGATTCAAAATAAACTTTTGGCACCAAAGTGAGCGTCATACACAACTTTTGGCGCTTCTAGTGTACTTATCCCGCAAATTTCATGGGACATTCTTTATTAAAGTAGTCCCTTATTGGCTATTGTAGAACACACTTTAATTTCAGAATTTTTGGATTTCATATGACAAAAATATATTTGAAAAACTTTGGGATTCAAAATTTGTTTTTGGGTTTGTTGGACCATCCCCTTTCTATTTTTCATTTTCTACAAATTTCTCGATCTAGAATTATAAATTACCTTCTTCACAAAAGTTGTAGAGTACATCCTAGGCTACTACAACTAAAGTTTCATAATTTTTTAAGACCATTTACCTAGCCAATAGCCATTGACTTTAAAGGCACGCAAGACACCCTATGCAACTAGTTTAGGCCTAGAATGTGAGACCTTCCTTACAGTTCATTTAACATATATAAATGCGTTTATATTAGTTTAAGGGATGAAAGGATTGATGATTCATTAGTTGCATGCTTGAATTCCCAAATAGTAGTGATGTTAACGTACTTTTAAGTGAATTATGGAATTGGTGCATCATTGTATGAATGTGTAATTGAGAATGCCATCGATCCTTGGGACGACGATGCCTTGGGTTGTAGTAGGGATGCCTAGAGGGGTAATTAGGTTCCTCTAAATGCCTAGGAGGTGTAATGTGGTTCCCCCAAATGCCTCGCAATGCCGAATGTGTGCCAAATGCCCGAGGGGTAATGAGGTTCCCCAGATGATGACGGCAGCATGAAATTACATTAATTATGGTTTTGATATTTCTGAGTTGAACTACTGGTCATTTGTTGGGAAAATTTATTTCTTATGTTGATCGGTTATGTATTTTGAAAAGATTCTTAGGTAAGTGGTTGTGCCTATGATTTATTGAACTTTCTATTGAAGCTATCTTCTTCTTCTTTTTTGTAACCCGGGAACCCCGTACAGCTGGCAGCCGGCAAGGTAAACCCGGGGTAACACTAGCGAAGGACCCACCACCCCGACGTCACGCTTAAGATCCCGTGCGCCAAGCGGGATTCGAACTCCTCTCCTCCTCGCAAAGGGTCATGGGAGCCTTATCCAACTGAGCCACCGTAGGCGATGGTTCTATTGAAGCTATCTTTGTTAGTGCGATGATCGATTTATTTAATATAGACCGGTGGACCTTTTGCTTGTTGGATTGCGACTCATTAGTTGTTAACCTAATCTTTTCAAATCTTTAGAATGTCAATCTCACCTACCTCCCTGATGGTTCATTATGGGGTGCCGGTGGACTTCACATGGGAGGAGGACATGTTCATAGACCCCGGTTTTCTGAATACTGTCTTCATCCAGATCAAGTCGCGTATAGTCATTGATATAGGGTCCTCAATAGAGCAGGTCACCCTTAGGTTCATCAGGATGTATGCCCGTGTCAATGGATGCACAGTGGGCCCACTCCCATTATTCTCTGATGGGCCAAGAGATGGAGGTAGCCCCGAAGCATAAGAGGGAGGTAGGAAAGGAGAAGGATTTTTGGAGCTGGGCAAATTTTGATGTCAGGAACCAAGGTTAGGTGACACTTGCACAACTAGGTGAGGATGGGTGACTGACCTAGAGTCTAGTGTAGTCGGTTTTGTAATGACCTTTTGAATTTCCCCGAAGCACCCCACTTGTCATCTGATGTACATGTATAAATATATAAGACATGAAGTTGTCCCGTTTACAGAAAATCACGTGTACCCTAGAATTTTCTTTAGTCTCTTGCGCTTCCTCATGCTTAAGAAAATTAAAACGAAAAAGATCATGGCAATAGTAGTTCTACAATAGCCGTGACGTGCTAAGGTTGTCACAAGCAGCTCACGGCTCAAATTAGCGCATTCTCACCTCTAGGTCTGTTAAAGTCTATTTCCTCAAATTAGCACATTCTCTTACTTAATGCACTAACGGGCTCACTAAAAATATTTTAATTGTAAAGGAATGCCTTGATAACATTTACTATCAATGCCCGCAATTAGATCGGAGCTTGTGACTAAGTTTCGATTAGCGACGGCTTTAACGTGACCTTCGTGAATTTATGTGGCATTCGTAGAATTCACATGACTAGACTCAAACTGATTTGGATGCCTATCTAGGGTTTTATGTGCGACTTACAATTGAGCTTAGTCGATACGTGGATGACTCTTAGTCATCATGTAATCAAGTAAGATCAATTAGTTTACCTTGATTCATGGTCATTTGGGATTGGATTAGGGTCATTCGTGAACAGTACATTGATTGTGCGACAACACCCATGATCGGTATATACTTGAGCTAAATCTATCTATTTCCATCCATTGACTGACATGTGATGGCATGTGGTCGTCCACAATGATCCTTATAGTTGAATGGTTCTTTCATGGTCGATTGCTCTAGTCTATTGCAACCCTGATTTTGAGTTATCTAACCGCTAATCAACTAGTCAGCTGGTGAATAATCCCTAGGTTTGAATCACAATCTATTTTTGTTACTAATGTACCAATCTTTAATTTGTCTCTTGCAGTCTACATAGGGGTTCAAATTGAGGATGTCACATCAAGAAGTACAACGGTTAGTGTATGAAGTGGAGAATATTAGGCTTATATACAGAAAACCATATCCATGTTGGATTAACGCAGTACCTTGCCTTAGAGGCTTCAGGATGCTTGATTTTAACCTATTCTTTGGTGAAGACAATCAATGTGGACAGTCAAACATGTTAATCAATTGCTTGCACAATATGGTGATGCGTATCAGATTGAGTGTTGGGAACTGAGATTTTTCCCTTTATAACTATCAAAGACTACTTAGTATACCATTTTACTAGCTAAATCCATTTGCACTTAAGAGCAAATGGAAATGCAATTTCGTACCCAATTGTATAGGTCCATCCTAGATTTGTCTATTGCAGACTTGACCAGTATTAAGCAACAAAATAATTAATCGATGGATCAAATTATCGTTAGGTTCAAGAGGTCAAGGAATCAATGTCTTATACCACTGCTAGAGAATTTTTTGCTGATATAGCTTTAAACCACTTGAAATTTACCTTGAGAAAAAAATTGCAAGAACAACCATATAACGATCTATTTTAGTTAATAACAAAGGCAATTAGGCATGAAAACTTATTGAAGGGAAAAGATAAAAAGTCGAGCAAAGATTACAAGCATGATATGACCATTGTAGAAAGGTATGTGCCCAAAGATGATCTAGACTAGGGAGAATGTGTTGAGATAGTTGTAGACAACAAAAGTACATCCCAAATGTCAAAACTTGGCATGAATGTACACTTAAGCGCCAAAATTTAAAAATTGGACATGTAAGTGCCAAAACTTCCGAAAGGTAGATTTAAATACCACTTTAAAAAAAAAAATGGACACTTAAGTGCCAATCTAGCGAGCCTTGCTGAAAATATAAGGTGACGTTATTTTAATAATAAAAGTGGTTTACATTGCTCGCTGGAATGTCCACTCAACACTTAGCAATCGAGGTGTAAAATGATGTTGTTTTGCCACCAAATTTATGAATTAAATATTAATTAAAAAAAAAAAAAAAGAGTTAGCATTTGGTGAAGGCCTCCATAGCCTTTGCCACCATCACCCCACCATTGCTAAAAAGGGCCAATGACAATTGGCTAGGGTCATCGACCTCAACCAGACGTCGGTCTCAACTAAACTCATTGGCCGTTAGCCAAGGCTCGTCAACATTCACCCCATTGTCGTCAGTCCTTTCTGATGATGGTGGGGTGGCGATGGTAAGGGATGTGGAGGCCCTTGCTGAATAGCGCCACCTCTTTTAAAAAAAAAATAATATTAACTAGTATTTGATTTAAACTTACCAAAAAATATTTAATTTAAAAAATCAAATTTATGGGCAAAACGACATCATTTTGGGCTTATCTAGTCACGTTAGTGCCACGTGGATAATTTTTTATAAAATGATTGCCACTTCATTTAAAATTCTCGTCAGATAATGCTATGTCAACAGTTTGACAAAAAATTCTTATTGTTGGCCCTTAAGAGCGCATTTGGTAACGATTATGTTCTCGGGAACAATTTCTGATAAAAAATGATTCTTTTTTATTCTGTTCCCAGGAACAATTTTTAAGCATTTTAAGCCGTTTGATAACTGTCCAAAATTTTTTATTCGGAATAGAATTGCGTTCGGATCGTGCTCAAAATTTCTACTCCAAATCATTTTCTTTTAATTTTTAAATATTTTTTTTTTTTTTTCCTTTCTCTCTCCTATTCTTCTTCTTCAAGTCACCGGCCCTTGCGGCCGAGTCTTGCCGACAGTTGGGCAAGGCTCGGCCTTGCCAAATCGCAAGGCTTACCTAACCCCGCCGAGGTTCGGCCTCACCGGTGGCCAGGCGAACCTCACCAAGGCTGGGCGAGGCCTACCTAGCCACCGGCAAGCTCGCCGGACCTCGCCTTGGCTCAGCGAGCTCGGCAGATCGATTGCCGGCGACCGGTGGCAATGGGCAGCAGACGACGGATAGTAACTGCGGCGGTGGCAGTGGATGAAGAAGAAGAGAAAATGTGGTCTTGATTCTTAGATTTGTTCTCGGGAACAAGAATCAACTTTTTTTTTATATGTTCCAAATCTACTTCCAAGAACAAAAAAATAGAAATTTGTTCTCGGGAACAAAAATTTTACCAAACGCAATTATGTTCCAAAACACTACTCCCAGGAACAAAAATATAGAATTTGACATAGTTGGGATGGTTACCAAACATGCCCTAAGTGTTTATTTCTTCTCCAAATTTGACACTTAAGTATCTACTCGTGTCAAGTTTTGGTACTTGAGATATCCAACACTGCTAAAATGACTATCGACAAGCTATACATTTGACAAGTATTGAAGCCCATCAAAGTTAAGGAAAAACTTAAAATTCGAGCTCAATTTGGGCAAATTCCCTTAGGAACTTTCTAATTTAATAGATTTAGCTTACTTGAACTCTGGAAATTCAAGTTAATGAATTTCAATTAGTGCAATTCAAGTTGACCCATTCTAGACTAAGGTTTATTTTGAAAGGTTAAGGTTCAATTTTATCATTGACCCTCAATTTAATTTTGACATAAAGTTCATACCATCATTCTAGTGTCAATTTGGATGCACTAAGCCATCATGAGCATTTGTAATTGAACCAATTGATATCTTGTTGTATCGATTAGAGTCAATTTCAATTAATTTGGGTTTTAAGGTCGAGAATTACATGAATCCCTCTAATTGGCTATAAATTCCAAGGGCCACCACCCATTGGGGCACCCTCGCTAGCCCTCGCTACTAGTCGGTTGGGGTGGTCGGCCCCTGGCCAAGGCTCGACAACCCTGGCCAATCCTCCCCCCATCTTCTCGGCAACGGAGGGGCAATGATGGCAAGGGCTCAGCCCTCAGCCGCCGATTGAACTCCTTCTCTCTCTGTTTTTTTTTAATTAATTTTTATTTTGTGAGTAAAGTTGGCCACGAAGTCCAAGCATAATGGCATTTGAAATTGAAATTGTTTTTGGATTGGGCAATGGAGCTAAAAAAATCGCGATTGGAACGTGAATTTGAAGGAGTAACAACCTAGATGTAAGTCAAGGTGGCAAAAACATGTTGAATCAAGACATGATTAACTGCCTAGAGATAAAATGCCATTGTGACATGAAGATATACTTTGGAAATGTGAATACATGGTTAAAATTGCGTAAGAAGTGCTTATGGACAGTTATATTGTAAACTTTATAAATACTAATACGTGCATCATAGGAATCTCGAACAAATAGGCAAAATTTGGTATCTATAAGTTATCTTTTAATTTTTATATCATGACTGTAGTTTTCAAATATCTTATCATCAATTAAATTTCAATATATATCTTAGTTGAAACTTTAAGATCTTTGTATCTCTCCATCCTTTTGCTTTACTGTCAATTAAACTGTTGTTAATATTATATACTTTGACATTGATTAAATTTCCTTGAAACACATATATCTATTTCCTTCTACTTCACTAATATATTATATTCGAAATAATCATAGAGTCTATCTCCTTTTATAAAAATCGAAAAATGACATTCGATGAAAGATATCTCGTCATCAAGACAATTGCAAATCAAACAATTATCTCCTCCCTCTATCACCAAGACAATCCATAACAAAATTCATCATAACCTGGTCCCAGTGGAAAGGATAAATGAAATTCTTCTCCGATAAGCTTGTTTGTGAATATTTTGTTTTCAAGATAAAAAAGCGAAACAGATTTCTCCACTTTCTTTCAACCCTAAGCCAAGAATAACAACTCCTCCGACTTACCTCCCCACTCCCCAGAAATCGCGAAATCACAACTCGGCACCTCCTCGGCCCGTCGGTAGGCCATTGGCAGAAAATTTCGCGTCGCTCCCTCGACTCCTCCTTTTTTTCAGCCCTCAGCCCTCCCCGCATCAATGGCCGCCGCCGCCGCCGCTTCTTCCGCAGAGAGCCCCTCTGCTGACAACCTCGAATCCGAGCCACAATCGCCGCCGCTCTCCGCCTCCGGAGTCACCGATTTGAACGCCTTGCCGAGCGAAATCATGGACGCATCGACCAACGGAGCAGGAGCAGGAGCTGGAGCTGGAGCTGGAGCTGAGCAGACGACGACCGCTGAGCCGCCCCAGGCGGAGGCCGACACCCAATCGGCTCTTCCTCAGGCCACCGCCGCGGAAGCCGATAAGAGGTGGCCGGGATGGCCTGGCGACTGCGTCTTTCGCCTCGTCGTGCCGGTTCTCAAGGTCGGGAGCATTATTGGCCGCAAGGGGGAGCTCATCAAGAAGATGTGTGAGGAGACTCGTGCTCGCATTCGCGTGCTTGATGCTCCTGTTGGCACTCCCGATCGCGTTGTAAGTTTCCTAGGGTTTGCTCTTTCTGCTTTTCGATTGGAGCTTTTATTCTGTAAATGGCCTGGTCAGGGTTGGGTACTCTCTTTCGTTTACTAGGTTTACTCATGTTGAGCGAGTTTGAATTGAAGACGTCTAGTTCTTTCGGAGTCCTGCAGTCAGGAGGTGAAAGGAGTACTGAAACTAGGTTGTTTGGCTACACTTTTGGGGCTATGGATTTGATATATTCGCTTGCTGTGCTGTTACTCGTTCTTCATGTGTCATTCACGTCTTCTAGTTTCTGTGGTGATTGAGGAGAGAACATCTTTGATGGCAACTTTGGTTCTTAACTTCATAAAACCTGCATCTAACATCATTTTTGGGTTGATGAATAGCTTTTGGATTACAGATTCGCCCCAAATGCTATAGCTTTTCTCCTATTTGGTTAGGAAGATTAACCACTTAGGTGTTTTCCTGTCCATTCCTCTGCTTACTGCGGACCCGCGTTTTAAATATCTCTCCTTACTGGAATAGCTCCTCTCTCATCTTTCAACATCTGTCCTTCTGAAACGGTCCTCAACTTTTCCTTAAAAATTCGCAATGTGAACTTGATTAGAGTGCCATCAGCCTACAATTCTATTGCTGTTCTTTACGTTGACTATCACAATCATCATCATAGCCTCCAGCTTTCTGTTCTTCAATGATCATGTCCATAATGTTGCCTTCCACAGTGGAGGAGCTTCTCAATGGAAGCCAGTGGTCCATTGCTTTCCATACTGGTTATGAGGCATGTCATGTATTGAATTGGTGACTTTGGGGCTTAGAGTTCCTATGATTTGATTTTTGGCTCATGGATAATAGCCTCACAGTTAGCAAACTCTTGGATAAGTAACTGGCAAAAATCATAGAGAAGTTTGGCAGAACCTAAAGAAGTGACTTGGTTGAGAGATAATCCAAGTTGAGTGAGTTGGGATAAAAATAAGAAGTACCAGGAAGGTACATGAAAGTCAGGACAAAGTTGGATGAATACAAAAATAATTTACCCTCGCATATCCTTTCTTCCACTATGCATGTGAACCAAGTAAATAGAGAAGGCTGTTAAGAGAATCACCTATTCCATTACTATCCTACTAATTCTATCCCAGAGGAACAGTTATCCTCTTCTGGATGCATTCCCTTGCATGAGTCAAATATGACCTTAGTAGATAAAAGAAGGCTTGTGCAGAGATAGGCTCTACTTATTCCTGATAGGAACTAGCAGTTAGATTTTTGAGATTGTTAATTTAAATCTATCTTAAACTGGAGCACAATCCTGAAAACGATTTGGGTTTTCATATAGCCTCACATTTTTGGAGTCAATTGTAAAGAACTCCAATATTGTCACTTTGCATCTTGTAGTATGGCTTTGTACCTCTTTATTTGGTTTTTTTTGCAGAAATTACTTGAGACAGTGGCAGTTTTCTTGGATTATTCCGTGCCAATCTGATTGCAATTTTTCCATTGCTGTGTTCTTCATCATTTGTTCTATTACATTTGATTGTGTGACTGCAGTACTCCATTTTCAAGCTACTTGCATCCTGTATTGAATAAATTTCGTTGTATGTATTCTGCTTCAACTTTAAGATTTCTGTAGTGCAGACCATGGCAAATTTTGCTAAGGAAAGTAGTTTTTCCTCTTCTTGCCTTTGCTATATAATGTTTTGCAGGTGTTGATATCTGGAAAAGAAGAGCCAGAGGTGCCTCTTTCCCCTGCAATGGACGCTGTAATACGAGTTTTTAAACGTGTCTGTGGGCTTTCCGAGAATGAGGGTGATGCTAAGTTGTCTGGAGCTGCTGGAGTTGCATTTTGTTCTATTCGGTTCTTGGTGGCTTCCACTCAAGCAATAAATCTGATTGGAAAGCAAGGTTCACTAATCAAATCGATACAAGAGGGTACTGGAGCTTCTGTTAGAGTATTACCTGAAGGTATGCTTTTATAGTTGTGCATACCTGTGAATTTTAGACGGTGCTACCTTTGTCGTGACTCATGTTTATAAATGGAAAATGGGAAAAGAAAATTACTTGATAATTATGACCGCGTGTTTTATTTGGCATTTCAATTTTACATCTAGATGTACTCCTAGCTCTCTTTTAAACATCTGGAATAAAATATCTTGAATAAATGTTGAATATGAATTTCACTGTTAAAATTAGTTGTAATTAAGGAGCATTAAGTCATTTAGGGATGTTAAATAGAGAGTAATTTGGTTTGGGAGAAAATAAAAAGAAGAACACTTATCTGATATGAAATGTACAATTGATGTATCTAGCATCCAGATCGTCCTGATCTTGTCAAGGGAAATATGTGTCGCAGTTACAGCAGGAATGGAGATATTGCTGTATGACCATAATTTGTCAGTGTCGCATTATTATCTGGTAAATATGATTCAGAGTAGATTAGAAGTTTTTGGATTTGCATTTTGCTCAACTCATTTCTCGATGCCATTGTATAGAAGGATCATACTGATGCCAGTCACATCTCATCTGTCTAAACGTTTTCATTTACCATTTTCTTGTGTCTTCATTGGCCTGGGTTTGATCTTGAGTTCGTTTCTTAGGTTAAAGATTATTGTTTTTATAAGAAAATGAGCAACCTATTCATTTTGCACAAAATGTCTTGCTTCTAAGCTTTCATAGGCTTCATTTCAATATTTTTTGTTTGCTCATTCGCCGATGTGCCCTGCCAATGTGGCCTTCTCTTCCCTCTCTTTTGGACCTCTCCAACACCTGAATTATGGAAACCTTGTGTGCTAGAAAGCTCTTCTGGTGGACTGAGTGAAGTGGTCTAGTCAAATGGTTTTGTATGACGAAGCAATCTGCCTCTGGTCTTTTATTTGCATTTTCAAAACTTGAGTTTGATCTTATAGAGATTATAACTGCAGGGGTAGTTTATTTGTATTTACTTAGTATATGGCTGAGGAATATACGTTGGGCTGTGGAGTTATATAATATTTTGTTCCCTAAGACTATGAAAGCAGAGCATGATTTTCATTAATGGACTGGAATTTAGAGATACATAAGTGTAAGCTGAGATTTTCACCCATTCAGAGCATGGACATGGGTCATTATGGGATGTCGATGCCATTTTAGTCAAACTTTCTCTCTGAAAGCATGATCTCTAGTATGGAATTGTGAAATAATTTGCCCCTTCCTTCCTCTGGTGGTAATCATCCTTTAATGTTAGTCAACTGTAGACACGATGCCAAGAACTATCAGAGGACATTCTAGTGTTACTAGAGAGGAGTTAATAGATGATTTAGGTTAGTGTTATCTGGTTATGTTATATTTGTCTTCTGACTGATCCATAAAAGTTCATAGATAAGTCATTCTTGTCTAATTTCAATTAGGTAGTGCAGCAACTAAACCAGTTTTCTTCCTTTCTCCCTCTCTATTTCCCCCCATTTTTTGTTTACTGTCTCATTTGTTTCCTTTTTCCTTGATGAAATTTAATTAATGGTTATGGGCCAAGTATTTCCTTTTCTCTGAGTGCCTTTTTCTTATCATTATCTCCGGGCTGAGTTTTGAACAGTGATTTTATTCTGAAATATCTTGGATGGCAGGTGAGTTGCCAATTTATGCTTCTACAGATGAGCGAATCGTGGAGTTGCAAGGAGAGGCATCAAAGGTTCTTAAAGCTGTAGAAGCAGTAGTTAAACACCTGAGGAAATTCTTGGTTGATCATAGCGTTCTTCCTCTTTTTGAGAAGAGCGTAAGTCCTCATATGTTGAGTTGTACTTTGTATTTACCTATAAGCTGAGTTGTTGCCTATATTTTTCTGCATTTAAGTACTAATTTTTCCCCATCTGTTTAGTGCAATAATGCAGCCCAACAAGATCGTGCATCTGAGACTTGGAGTGACAAGTCGGTATTGCATAGTGCTCCAACTGGAATGACAACCGATTATCCAATCTCTTCAAAGAGAGAATCACTCTATATTGATCGTGAAAGTCAGTTGGAGCCGCAGATTGCACGTACTGGAGTTTCACTCTATGGACAAGATCCCTCAATATCTGCGATCCGATCGGCAAGATTTGGTCGTGCAGGTGCTCCTATTGTAACTCAGGTAAGTTCTTTTCTCTATTTGTTTTGGCTTCTTTAGTTAATTTTGATTTGTTGCAAAACTCTCTTGTAATGCTGATATGTATGAAACCTAGTCTATTCTGAAGCATTATGTGATCATTTTTGAATTTCATGAACTTTTTAGGACTCATGTGGTATTTTAGGCATCAATGGGGTGCATTAGCCCATTTAGTTAGCTATCTCTTTCTTTTTTTATGAATGAACCTAGATGTAGCATATTTAAAAGGATTTATGCTATACAAACGTCTTGTCTGCTGTATTAAAAGCATGGCATCCGTTCATCAACAAATTTCTACCAGAAGTGCGCAGTTTCTCGATAATTTTTCCTCTCCTTCATACAAAACCTCCATAACTGGAAAAAGAAGGATAACAAGTTACTAGATTTGGCTGAAGATAGCCATTTCTTTACAAGCCTGACTCAATGAGGAGATGCCTAGAGTCTAGATAATGGACTCTCCATGAGTGGGCCTAATGTTGACGGGTCCATTGTAGTAAATAGAAGAATGTGATCCTGCTTTGCAGGGAGTGATTATAATCAACCTCCATGGACCTATTTTCCAGCCCTTCATCATATATTACTGATGGACATCCCTGGTATGCACCATGTCGATAGTGGACATCATTTTTAGGCTTGATTTACTGCATGAATGCCTTAGAGATTAGGAGATTTTTTGTACTTCCTGATTTGTGCATCCTCACATACTTTGTGCAGCACTTAAGTTCGTAACCCCTTGGTGAATTTGAGCTGTTGGAAATTGCTTTCCGCAAGGATCTGTCAGTACATGGGTCGTGGTTGACCATAAGATGACAAAATACTCAGTATCATGCAACAGGAAAAATATAAGGCACAATGAAAAAGTTGCTTCTTCTATTTGCCCTTTTTGGGTTCACCTGATATACATGCCTGCTTTCTGTTGGGTGAAGTTCTCTGTATTGGCCTAGGTCCATTAGGCTAAATTCTGTGAATTCCACTTCTCCATATCTTGTCTACGGCAAGATTGAGATGGTGTTGCCACTTCACTGACGATAATTGAAAAGCAGTAGCTCATTTTCCCAGCTATCCCTTTCTAAACATGTTTTTATTTCTTGGATTTCTGGATGTCAGGATTCCCTTATAAGTTTCCATATAGATATTGGAATATTCTTCAGTTCCCTCTGTAACAAGAACTAAAACACGCAGGCCCACCAAAATACTTATAATGACACCCACACACAATCCTACACACTACTCTCTCTCTCTCTCTCTCTCTCTCTCTCTCTCTCTTGCGCACGTGCGCGTGCGCTTAGATGTGCTCAGCAGGCATGCCCTCCTTAATGTCACTTCCAATTTACTTCACCCCATTTTCACCTTATTCCTCATTAGAAGCATCTCTGAAGTGCTCAAGGATTGTTTCGCTATGACATATGACATCCGGATGCTTTGGAAAATCTCAGTTTCTTAGTTGATATACTTTTTGTTGTTCTTCAGAGTGAATCCCTGCTTGAAAATTCTGTCTCTTGCTCTTTTTTCCCGGGCCAAAGGCTTTCTTTCTGCTTTGATGCTTAAAAGTTAATATTCAGACGTAGAGTTGTCCAGACTTTTAATGGAAGGAGTATATGCTAGCAGATAAGACCAAATGGAGTTTTTTTCTGTGCTCTTCTATGTGGCTTAAGGCTTAGATTTCTGAAAATCTAAGATTATAATGACTAGTGAGCTACATCTACTGCATAATAGATTCCATCTTTGGCTGGTTGAAAAAGTAAAAACTTCCAGTTCATATTGAAGTCAGTAAGCTATTCTTGTCTTTTCCTTTTTATTGGTGTTGTATTATTAATATGTTTTCTCCTGTTTTAGGTTGTGCAAACAATGCAAATACCACTGACTTATGCTGAGGACATCATTGGCATTGGTGGGGCTAACATTGCATATATTCGTCGAACTAGTGGGGCCATATTAACTGTGCAGGAGAGCAGAGGACTACCTGATGAAATAACCGTGGAAATAAAAGGCACTACATCTGAAGTTCAGACAGCACAACAACTGATTCAGGTAAGTGGCATATGAAGGTTACATGCTGTTTTATTCTTTAATTAACTTGTATTTGGTTCGTAAGTTGCCCACATTATTAAAGTTGTTCTTTTTATAAAGGTGCGCATATAACATGTTAATACAATGCTGTCTAATTGCGGTCAATATATCTTATATAGAACTATAGTCTGGTAAATTTGGCATGTATCTGCCTATTTATATAATATGAATGCCCTTTCCTTTTGCACCAGCTGTGATCCTGTGCGAGGCCTGTAGGAATCCTAATAGCCCAACCATGTCGATGTTGTCTATTTTTGTTTCCATTGTTCTTTTGTCTTGTGCTCTTATATAGAGCTTTTGGAATTTGAAAGATGGGCATAAATCCTGATTTGATGATGTTTCAAATGTTCCAAGTCAAATAATAGAATGGTGTCAAATGTAAGACTAAATCAATTCATTTGTCTTCAGGAATTTATTAATGGTCATAAGGAGCCAGTCACCAGCAGCTACGGCAAGATAGACAGTGGATTGAGGTCATATTCTCAGTTGGGCGATACTTCTTACACGTCTTCGTCATTCTCTTCACAGCCATATGGAGGCTATGGTTCTAGTTTAGGAGGCTACAGTAGCTTCAGGCTTTGAAGTGTCGGATTTAATTTGCCTTGTTGCTTCCTATCGGATCCATCTTGCCTTCAATTATTTGTAGTTTTGGGGAAGTATGTGTAAAGTTTACTTGAGTTTGTTCCTCTCTCTACAAAAATCAGTAGCTGTAAAAACTACTCCACTTTGCTATCATGTTGAAGTGTAGTTATGCACGTCAGGTTTGTGTTATTTAAGCACGAAGGGATGAACTTCAGAGTAGTATACATAGTGCGGAACATATTCTTGAGCGGTCAAGGCGTTTTATGCGAATTCAAGTTTCTTCATTTTGTTAGTCGTGTCAAATCATTTCTCTCAATCTGCTCTGAGGGGGTCATGACAGTCTGTCGCGCAGTTAACATTGGAGTCTAGACGCATTTTTTATGCATTGGGTATTATTGAGTCCTCTGTGGATTAGGCAGTGTTTCTGACTTCTTACTCTCTGTTGAGTCTCGAACCGGAGACGAAGTTATTCGGGCCTCCTTGCGGTAGGTTTTGCAAGTTGAGTGTCTCAAAGGGAAGTAGTAGTAGAGATGTGATATCAAGAAGAACTAACCTACGCTCTATATTCATTGAAACACTCTTTTTTCGTCTTTTCTTTTCTTCGTGATTTGCAAAGACAAGCTGAGCAAAATACAAGTAGTCTCGACTCTGAGTAACTATAGTAACGGAACTGGTAATACATTCATCGCGGCGTGGATGAGAATACCGAGGAACAATGACAACAGACGCACACAGAGATAGAGAGAGAGAGAGAGAGATGAGTGCAAAAACTCGCAAATCCTAGAAATTTCTTGGGCAATTTTGCTCATGCCATTCGATCAAATGCTCATAGGGCTCTGTGGGTCGTTAAGCGCTGCGATGGCCGTCTCGATCTTCGTCTTCAGATTCTCTTTCTCATTCTCATCCGCCTGCATCAAACGAACACATAAAAACAGGGTGAATTAAAAATCCTGGATTCTTATACGTATATCGACCTAACTCAATCTAAATCATCGAAATCAAGTGCGTTGAAAATGGAACCGGATGACCTGCGAAGTCCTACCGGCCTCGTTCAAGCTCTCTAATCCGTGGGGGTCATCCGCGGGAAGCCCCGGCCAACAAGAGCGGACAGAACACGATGTTGGTAAATATATTAGACTTAAGGAGCCCCTAGTGTCGTATTGAGTCAATAATTGGATTCTCAAGCATTCAATTATTGACAGATACAGGTACGTGGATCCTACCTGCGCATTTTTCTATAGGGCCAATAAGATATTACAAGGTGGCTTAATTATTTAATGTCTACATGGCCAAGCATCAAAATCTATTCTTTTTAGATTATTTTATGCTTCTATTTTTGTACTCGCATGGTTCAGAAATGGGCCCTCCAGTTGCGCAATGACTAGTGTACAAATGCGCAAAAATACATAAACACGGGATCCAAGCGGGACCATCTAATTCTTTTGACAAAGAGGCAAGTGTCCCATATGACATTAATTTAGTCACTTATTTATCGATAATATGTCTTAGGTGACCCGGAGAAGAGATAATAACGCCCGAGCGGATCACAGCTCAGTTTTTCTAAGGGCCCTTTTTGCAAGAAAAAATTTTTTTCAAAAATCAATCACTTGTATCACTTATAAAATGCATTAACAAAAAATAATTTTGTCGTTCACAAAAATGCCCGAACAAAAAATTATTGTCCACAATACAAATATTTTCATTGACTAATTATTTCAAACGATATAATTTTTTTTTTTTAATTAATTTTTTTTAAAAAAATGAAGATGAAATTTCGTTCCTCAAAAAGCAAATGAAGATGAAATTTGGTCGTAGCGCAATGATGAAGAAAGATGAGGAAATGATTGGCAATTTGGCATAAAAGTTAGGTGGTTCATAGATGAGGGCACCCAGATAATGTGGAGAACGTGCGGGAAATAGAAGCGTGTGAAAGAGACGTAATAAATAAAGAAGAGACGTAATAACCAGCGTGGGACTCGAGTTAAATTAATAAATAGCGAAATCACTCATAATATGACCAAAAAGTAAATTGGTCACACGCTTCGCTACGCGTTTCTAGTACCAGCACGAGCTCCTCGTGCGCATCTAAATCATATTTAAACGGATGGAACTTTGAATTTAACATTAATATTATTTTGCCCTTCCTTCTTACTATTTAAAAAATATCGGTCTTAGGGAAAATCATGGGTTTACCTTCTCTCTCAGATGTGACTTGGTCACTCTTGCGACCGTGTAAGGCTCCCGAAAACTCGTTATCTTTTCGCGAAAGTTTCGATCAATGTTGTCGAGCACCCAAAAATTTTATTTTTTAGTTTTTGTTCTGTTTGCCAAATGCAACAAAAAAGAATTTATATCGGTTGACTTTGAGATCATGACTCATCTCTCTTGATTTTGAGATAATATTTTGTATGGCGATGAACTTTTAATTATAATGGGATATCATGGCAAAATAATAATAATAATATGTTAGAGATCATGAAGCTGAAATTTCAACCATTTCACATTTTTTTAATGATAAGTCATGTGATCTTATAAGTAGATAGACGATCTTAGTTTGTCTTTTAAATTCAGAGGTCGTTTCGTGTAATCATTTGATCCTTCTAAAAGAAAAACATGGAGTATCGAAGTCTTGCAGCTAGCTCAACATCAATCTAACCCACCAGATGAGCAATCAAGCAAACAATTGATGTATAAATAGATGTTTAATTGTTGTTTATCGTGTATATTTTCGACTGACATTGGACACAAAATTAATGATTTGGAAATTCAAGATCTGTTCTTCAAAACCCAAAAAAAGAAAAAGAAAAAAGAAGAAGCTATGGACCTTACTTAAGAGGTGGAAATCTGCAAGATGTGAATCTCATCATTTGCATCCAATATTTCCTCCAAATCTCTGTATCTCATATATAAAAATAAGTGTTTCTATACTATCATTTTTAATTGAGATGCTTCAAAAGCTGCTAAACTTAATAATGAATAATATTAAGTAACAGTAGATTATTAAAAACATTGTGAAAAAATTATTAATGTTGGGTACTAATCCGTTGTGTCACGGTACCGTGAAAAGGTGCCAACACCAAATACATATTCTATTCAAAAGGACAAATAATGTTGTTTAAAATGATGTTTCATGGATCGATAGAGCATCAAAGGGTGTTTTTTTTTTTATATGATCCTTTGAGAATGCATTTCAAACCCTAGAAAATCGTCCCATCAAAAAAGAGAATAAATCACACTCACTAATTATAAATCTTTTAAATTTTTTGTGCGTCATATCACGAATTACAATTGGAAAGATCCCTTGCCCCGGAGCAGAGGAACGCCTTCTCGTGTGCTCTTAGAGCAACTGAGGAGGGATTCCCAACCTCAACAGGCGATGAGCTTGCAAAGAGGCAAAGGGGAGAACCTCGCCGTTTAAGGTGGAAATATGATTAGATGGGGGGCCATGTTACATCCCCTTTTCCAGAAGAAATTAACCTTTTTCTCTTTCCTCTGACCAGCTAGCATCCGACCATACGAAATAAACTAACCTGTTCTTGCCCTAAATTGGACATCCAATTATGGAGCTCCCCACTTTACTATAAAGTAAAAGTCGTCATCTGTTCCCAACTCAGCGGACCCACCATCCCTCATTGATACCCCCTCTCTATGAATGAGAACCATCTAGAATCTTTTTATTGGGTATTGCGTATATATACCCAACGAAAAGAGAAAATTATATATATTTATATTGCTTATTAATATGTAGATAAGGAAGAGGTTGGTATGGTGATAATCTAGTGGTTTTGTTTCTTTCTGGCGAAAATCTGATTGTCTTCACATCAACAGTGCCACTTCTAAGTGGCCCCATTATGTTTCTAGTAAGTTGGGGCATAAAACGTCTTTTAATTTATCTGTCGGCTTTTAAATTGGACATCATCATAAGTTAATGGACAAAAGAGTGTGCTCGGTTAACAAAGTTCATTACTCTTCTTTTAAATAAAAAAAAAAAAATTTGAGATCACATAAATATTAAATCTTTCTCGAGATCGAGAAGTTTCTCTTTTTTTTTTTGGTCTTTACACATATGAGTTGGGATTTCTCGTGAAACGAGACATCTCTGTATCAATTATTGTCCTTATATTTCAGAACCTATATTTTGCATCCCTGCAACTTAAAAGGACTTATTTGTTCTTATGCACGTTTAGACCTTGAAAACGATATCCAACGTCAAGAAAGGGATAGCTTGGGGAAGAAAATGGAAACTTGGTCAATTGTGTACGAATTGAAGATGCAATTTGAAATCCAATTAAAAGATGAGGACGGTAATTGTAGGTTGTGAAATACAAGGAGCAAAATTTACCCTAACTTTTTTTTTTTTAGCACTAAGACATGACGTCATCCTTCTTATCAGACCTATTAACTAAACCATCAACGATCTACTTTAATTCATTGTCAGAAAACAGAGGGAGGAGTTGCCCCAAGACCAATGAAGGGTGAAAAATTACCAATTAAATCGGAAAAAAAAAAAAAAAAAACGCAGCACGACTCCGATTTTTACCCTGCTTTTCTATTATTGGAAATTGAAATACTTAAACGGATCGATTTATTCCTCTATTCAAAATCTGAAATTCTAGTGAGAGGGAGCGGGGGGAGAGAGAGAGAGAGAGAGAGAGAGAGAGGAGTGACCTCAATGAAGACCGTCTTCAAAAGCCGGCCTGAGAAGGCAGTGATGTTGGCGGTGATGATCTTGAGCTTCAAAGACTCGAAAACTTCGCACAGCTTCACCATCGTGTCCGTCCTTTTGCTGCACGTCAAGCTCACCACCAGTGTCTTCTCTCCCATGTATGTGATCCTCAGCTGCATATTGTTAATTCCTTATTAGACCCATTCAATTCCATCACCAACATCATCACCCACGTATCCAGCCATATCGTATTTGTTAATGTTCTTCCGGCTGGCCTGTTGTCCCACCCGATTATTATAATTCCCACGAGGATTTCGATTGGGGCAAACTGTCGGATTCGCTCCGCTATTGAGACAGATCACCAAGGTTGGGAGAATTCAACTAATCATTCTTGTTCAAGATTGAAAATTAAGCAAGCCCAGAATTAGAATCAGCCTGGACAACAACATCGAGATCGCGATTTATTTTTATTTTTATTTTTTTTGGGGGGGGGGGGGGGGGGCGCGGAGAGAGAGAGAGGAGAGATTACTTCAAGAACTTCGATGGGGGAGATTCGGGAGCCCCCGGAGTCGTAGAACGCGTCGGTTCTCTTCTTCTTTGATCTCAAGTAGGCAGGAAGATCTTGATCGAAGTCGTAGCCGCCGGGGCCCTTCTTCAATTTGCCGGATTCGAGCTCCAAAATTTCAGCTTGGATCCTTCTCTCTTGATCGTGCAACTCTTGGATGTAGTCAATCGCATCCTTGATGATGGATGCCTTATCCATCTGTACCCCAAAAAATAAAAAAGCACCATACCCATCAGATATAATCCAAAATTAGACACGACTACAGTCTCGAGTTCAGCCAAAAACAGAGCAACATCACTCTCCAGTCTCAATTATTGAGAGGTGGGGGCGTGACGTTGGACCAAAAATTCCTGTGCAGTTTGCGACTGCAATTGATTGGGGGGGTCATGGTCATCACCTTGCTAATGTTGGGCACCACCGCCCTCAATGCGAATAGCCTCTCGTTGAGCTTCTTCCTTCGGTTCCTCTCCGACACGATGTTCTTGGAAGCAGCGGTCGACGCCGCCCCGTCAGGGGAGCTCGAGTCGTAGTACCCGGATATCGCCTCGTCCACCCAACTGCCATAATTTTCCAAACTTTTCTGATGTGATGATCTAGGCAAGTATAGGGTAGGCCTTGATTAATTGACTGGTTGTGCTCTGGTGTGTGTATACAGAGAGAGAGACAGAGAGAAGGAGAGAGATGAAACCTGTCGAGCTCTTCATTTTGGTAGAACATGGTCGTCTCCCAATAGTTCTGGTATTCCTCAACATTGTTGTCCATGGCGTGCTTGTGGGTTTTTTTTCCGCGACAGAGAGAGAGAGAGAGAGAGAGAGAGAGCCTATGAGGTGGTCGCCAGAGAAGGGGGGCAGGCTTTATATATACGCAGAGAGAGAGAGAGAGAGAGCAAGACTCCAAGGAAGGGGAGTGATGAAGGATGGCACCATCGTCCCCAACTTTCGTCACGTGGCGGAATTAAAATTTTGTTTCTTGATTGCTCTTCTCCTTCGTCTTCTTCTTCTTCCGTGAAACATCGTGAAAAAGAAATGAAAAAAAAAAGAAAAAGAAAAGAAAAATGGGGACGACCAATGGAGTTTTAGTCTTCGAGCCGCGTGGACGTTGGGGACATGGATCGCAATTTCACATGTCACCATACGCCTGTCTCCCTCAGGGTACTAAGAAATAACATGAATGCTCTTTCGTTGGATTTCCCGAGTCCCACGTGGGTAAGCCCCACTCGGAGAGAGGCAGCGTGGCTCGGACCCCATTCGCGTCTGATTAAAGACTCGATGCCCCATTCATTTGACTCCTTCAGTCATGGTGCTCCTTACTTTATGTGCTCCCGCAGTCCCCCAGAAATTGCGGGGGCATAAATTTTATGTGCGCTCTATCCAGCGGCATCTTGACACGCCCCCCCTCGCGCCGAGGGCAATGGCTAGAAGGGTTTGATACGGAACGGGGACGCGTAAGAAAGGAATGAGCTCCGTCGAAGAGTGGAAGAAAAGGCGTGTTGAAACGAATTTGAAATTTTGGCGGAAGCATACAAAGCGTGTCTGATTATGATCAACAGTCTATGGATAGATTACATAGATTTTAGTAATAGATGTGTCAGAAGTCTTAAAGACTTATTGCAAAAATGCAATTAAATCATTAAATTTTTAAAAAGTAAGATTAAGTTTTAAAACTTATCAATTCGTACGTTAATTATGTTCAATTTTTGTAAACGAAAATGCTAAATGGCTTTTTCATAAGTTGTTTAAGTACACAGTGCCAACAAGTCTTCTTCTTCTTCTTCTTTTCTTCTTCTTTTTCCTTTCTTGTGCACTGGTCGCTACTGCTCATCTCCTTCTTCAAGTGAATAAGGGATTTGTAGCAGAGCTCAAGCCCAAATTCAGGGTCGAGCTTGACATTTGGTGGAGCATGGCCTCTAGATCTAAGTTTAAGCTACCACCATGAGTGAAGCCTGATTGTTAGATTTGAGGTTAATCTTATAGCCACAAGCAGAGGTCGACCTAGATGACATTGAGTTCAAGCTCAGATCTACTTTGGAGCTCACGATCATGGTCACGAGCTTCGAGCTTGTTAATTTTATTATTTATTATTTATTAAATATTTAAGTTTTTTTTTCTCGATGTGGCACTTGGTGGGCACCACATCAACATTGTGTGCAACAAAATAGTAATAAAAGAAGGCGGCATCCAGCATTTTTTATTAGTTATATTAACGAAGTTAATGGAATGATTTGATTGCACAAATTTGATAAGTTTTAAGAGTCGATCGTACTTTTTAAAAATTTTAGGATTTAATTGAACTATCGTAACAAATTTTAGGACTTCCGATTCACTTATCCTAGTATTTTATTATTTACTTCTAGATGCATAATTGGGGGAGCCATGAATCGACTTTGAATAAAGTTTTGTATAATCATGTCTTGAAGACTAATCTTTTAAAACCGTTGCAATCCACGTGAATGACAATCTAATTTTCACTTTGGGGCTTTGTTTTAGCATCCTTACCATGTTTGGACCCAACACAAACTCCTTGTAATGTATTGGAACTTAACAACCAAGAGATGGTGTATTGGTTGTGGTGGCCTTTTTCATATATGTTCGTGCAACCTAACATGTAGAGTATGCAAAGTGTTTGTAGAGTTATGCAAAACAGATATCTTCAATAAACGGTAATGTAAAGAGAATAAGGGATGGAAGATATTGTAAACAAAATTATAATGGTTTGTCTTTTTCACTTGGCCTACTCTTCCCTGTTTTAATGGCCTAACAATAAAGTTGGGATCCACCATTGCCAAATTGAAGCTTTTGACAGCATTTGCAAATGAAGTTGCCTCTCAACGAGGGATTGTAACTTGCTTTACAAGGTACACACACTTCACTCCACTTTTTAAAGGTTTTAAAATACTTTTTTTATTGATCACTCGTTTTTTCATTAATCAACCATTTAAAAAATATAATATCCAATTTTTGTCATTTGACCTTTTTGTTAGTAAGATCTTTTTGTTTTTGATTTAGTCGTGTTTCTCCTTAAAGTATTATATTAGTTCTATTAATATAATCATTGACTATAAAATTTTATTCTTTAATAATATTAGTATTATTTTTATACTAATTTTATAGTTAATTTATTTTCCTCCGGTTTTTTTATTTTTATTAATTACATAAATCAACGGTAAAAGATCGATTTCTTACAAAAAATTGAGATGAAAACACACATTTACCCCTTAAAACTCAATTCCATCGCAAGTGCTAACGAAAACTATTATGAAAAATTAAAGGCCGTAGCAAAACGAAAGTTGAGGGGATGATTATAACTGTTGAAAGTTTAAGAGGAAATGTGTGCTACTCCCTAATTTTAGAGTATCGTGTGCAATTTCCCATGGATTGAGAAAAAAACAAAATATCTTCACATAGTTGTACTTTCTCTATTATGACTGGCCAAATACATAGTTGTACTTCTCTAGAAATTAGATGGAAGCCGTTCTAAACGGGTGCATTTTCTCTAGACATGAAGTGGACGTAGATAATTTAATACGTTTGAAATATCTAAAATAGATAGATAAATATATTAAATATATAGAATAAAGAAATAAAAAAGAAAAAGAAATAAAGAATAAATAGAAAAAACGTGAAGTGATAAACAAAATTCAAATATTCTAAAAATAAGGACATATATTTAAAAATGGGTTTTGCTAACATAATAATTTTTTTCTTATTATGAGAATAACAACTTGTTAGAAGTCATAAATTCTTCGAGGAATGAATTCTATAATAATTTATAATTATTTGATTTTTTTATCACCCAATCAAAAATCAGCATTCTTTTTATTTCCATTTCCAGATTTCGTAGGGGAGAAAATTGGCATATTAAGATCAAAACCCAAGGCTTCCTGGAAAAGAAAAAGACATTGTCCTCCACCAGTCCCGTCCGTCCTTTACACCTTTCCGGTGTGTTGCCCGCGATTTATTAGGGACAATGATAATGTACCATTCACTGCGTCTTGGTGCTTAAAAAAAAAAACAATCCGATCTATGACTAGCCAAATGATCTATTTGCTGCTACTAACTAAGGCACTTTAAGAAAATTAAAGAACTTTCCTGTCGTCCTTATCACGATTTCAAAACTTGCCAAGAATTGCCAAAGAGAGCCGCAAAGAACCATCCGATCATGAACACTGCCATCGTCCCTTTCACGACCTAAGTTCTCCGGGTAATTTCAACTTTTGGTTTGCATCTGTTATAAAGGACTAATCGAGTTGAAAAGTCTAAATGCCTTGTGTTATTATTCGAAACAAGATTTACCAAGAAAGAAAACATATACTTAATAGTGCAGTTGAGCACTTAACATCACCCATCATAATCAGTTTGACTGAATTGATGACATTGCGATGGCGGCTCGGTGTTTAACACGAGATGCACATGTGATGTCTATGGGGCCTAATTGGCACCATGCTAGTATAAAGGCGGTACATTGGCTACAAAGAAACAAAAAGAATGATGTGACATATAATGAAAACGAGATATGTTAACAACATGCATGAATGTAAAGAGCAAAACTTATCCAAAAGTTCTTAAATCTATCATGACCAATTAAGTTTAAAATTTTCGATTGTACCGATTTAGTGCAATTTTTTTGTGATGATTTGCCAATTAATTATTCCAATCAATTTTGACTAGATACTGATGACATGAACAATTTCTTAATTTTTCTTTTTTTTTTCTTTTTTGCACCTGCCAGCAGCTACCTCTTGTCCAAATTTGGCAAGAGGAGGGTTAAAGCAGCTATCCTCCCCAAATCTAGCAAGAGTGAGGCCGAGTGGGAGTAGCCTCACTTAGGCAAGGCTCGACAAAGGCTGCCTTCATTTGGGTGATTGCTACCTTGCTTGGGTGGCCCTCATGGACAGCCACACCTTCATTTGGGTGATTGCTACCTTGCCTGGGTGGCCCTCATGGCCAGCCACAAGGAAAAAAAAAAGAAAAGAAAGGCCAAAAAAGAAGAAAGTAATAAAAATAAATATTTTAAAAATTTGTAAAAATTATCTTTGTCAGCGACAACCGTGTCACTAGGACAGTTGGCATCTATGTTAATGATTTCCGACCAAAATTAGCTGGAATTATTAAATTGACAAATTGGCAAAATGTTTAGGACTAAATTGGCACAATTGAAAAATCTATGACTAAGTTGACCATCGTACAATAGGTTTATGAATGTTTAAGCAGTTATTCATTTGCAAATATACTATAATATACATGAAACCAATTATGAAAATTGGTGCCCACCCCCTAAACGACTATAATAACTATTGAATAAATTAAAGAGATGACAGGTTATCCTGAATTTTGGGGTAAAATTATACGTTGGATGTAATCATTTTCTCTACAAATAAGCCCACTACAAGTGGTTACATTAATCACCGCTAAAAATTGCACCTCATTAACATTCCCATGCAATAACAAATTAAAAATAAAAGAGAAAAGAGAACTGATCTCATCTATGCAATTGGTACATCAAACATGGAGTTCTCCTATGTCTACGATGAGTTTTAGACATCCATATTTTAAGAAAGACTTTCTGTACAAAAGTAACTAAATATTTGCGTAGGCGTAGCAAAAGCGTGGAAGCAAATTCAAGATATCCAAAGATGTATAGATAGAAGAAGCCTTGTTTGAGGCGCTAGCTGTAGTGCCAACCATCGCCATCTGACGATCAGCGAAGTCCTCTGGCGACGACCGCAAATCCTTGTTTGCGGTGAGGATCGGAAATCCTCACTATCATCAGCAGGCGAGGGTTGCGATCCTGCGAAATCTAAGATGAGGGTCACGAGCCGCATCGCTTGCTCGGTAAGGAAGGACCGGCTATGTACCAATTAGTAGTGACGGTTGTCTGCACACATCGGAGCTCCAATGAGGATAAAAAAAGCATATTGTCATTCAGCTAGAAATATTAAAGTCATCTTGAATTAAATTCATTTTGATTTCAATTGATCCAATCGAGTTTTTCTAGTAAAGTGCATACAAGTTATTCAGCTAGAAATATCGCTGGTAAAGTGAAGATAGGAAAGACCTAATTATAATACTTAGAAACAAAGACCTAAAACTTGATCGCCCAAGTTTAGAGGCTTTCAACTTGATGGCATTCCATGCACAAAGTTTACGGCTTCTTAAGTGTTGTTTCAAGAAACAATCTTAGATTAAATTATGCAAAATAGATTTTTATGGAGATGAGGATACTAAGTGCCAAAAGTTATTTACGAAACTCACTTTAGTGTCAAATTTTTTTTTTTTCGGATTACTTAAATTCCACTTTTTTTTATATAAAAAAAAACTATCAATTAAATGCCAACACCGATTTAGGTCGTTGGAATTTCGACAATGCCATATTTTGTTAATTTCCTAATCTTACATGGTTTGCCGGCCTGCTCAGTAAACATATAACCCCTAAACGATGTCATCTAAAAATTGTAAATAATGATTGTTTGAATACCAAATTTTATTTAAATTGATTACTTCAATGTCAAGCACACCACCTGAAAATGCTATGGATTGGATTTATTAAATGATATGCCAAGTCATATAAAATTTTTAATTATGAAAGCCATGTATTTTTTTCATTCAAATTTCTCAATGTTGGCACTTAAGTGATCGTTTTTCTCCAATTTGGAACTTAAGTGATCCGATGTACACTTTTGACACTAAAGTGAGCGTTGTATACAACTGTTAATACTTTTAGTGTTCTTTTACCAATTTTTATGCTTCTATCTCTTTTTCTGCTCTATTCTCTTCTTTCTAGTTAAGGTCGTGTGCACATTAAAATCTAAAATTAATTTACCAAGTCAAGAGTACTAAGTAGATCGATTTAGATTAATCCCTAGAGTTTCACTTATCATGAAAAAGACTTGAGCAACCCAATAGTCAACTTCAGGTAAAACAAACAAAACAGAAAATTAACAACTCTTTTCTTTAAAACGACAGAACCCATTGATAGAAACTAGCAGAGTTCAATAATTCTTCATTTATTACGCCAAGAAGAAAAGAATACATGTAGCAAGCCACACCACAGTTAAAAAGACACATGGTAAGAATCGAAGGAAATGTGACTTAAAAAATATTACACTTGGCCACATTTGGCTTGCTTAATAAAAAAAACAAGCTTAAAGTAATAAATGGTCTCGGGTTAAAAACATTAGTTATATAGGTGTTCTAATCCAAAAGCTTCAAGTGGTATATTAAGAGTAGGAAGGATAGAAGTGGCCTAAGAAGAGTAGCTATGAGGAGATATTTTGATTGAAAAAAGAGAGAGCTTATTCTTCGACCAAGTAAAATGAATGGCTGAGAGTTAAACTAGAGCATTAATGGGATAAAGTTATAATAGGTGATATAATACATGATATCTGTTGCGATGGGGCAAGCGATCGAACAAAATATAGACGGAAGAAGAAAAATAAATCGGACACCGGATTTACGTGGTTCAGTCGTAAAGACCTACGTCCACGGAGAGAGCAGCAGCGAATTTCACTATAGATCAAGCGATACAAGGAGATTGCACACTCAAGTCACTCAAACACTCTCTCGGTGTTTCCCAAGCCCCAATTATACCAAATACACCAATCTTACTTGGATGTAAATCACGAATAAGCTTTGCCGCACGAGAAACACGAAGACCCAAAGCCAAGCACCCAGCACCTATGAATGTCTCTCACGAATAGAACACCCACAGCACTCAGAGTAAAAACGGCGTGGCTTTCCTCCCTCTCGGCGGCCTGCTTCACCACGTGAATCCTTCGGCGGCTCCTTTTTATTATTATTTTTACATAGGGTTTCAAGCGGCCACTTACTAAATAGTAAAAGAATTCTTTATTCCACCGCCAGAGAATTGCGTGCGTGAAGAAACCGCATAATCCAAGATTTGGTCAACAAAAGAGAAAGATTTGACTTTCCCTTTTAATTCTACAAAGCCGAGTGGGACGCTGCTTCTTTGTTTTTCTTCAATTCGGATTCCGCAAGCTTCCGTGCGGCAAAGAGGAAACTTTGTTTTCATTTATTTTTATATTTCCTCTTTAATAATTCATTCGCAAGTCCACCAAATTTCGCATTTTAGCAAACGCTCAAACTCGAGACATATTTTAACAATCTCCACATTGGCTCGACGTTTGAGCCAAATTGCAATCGCTTTGCAAAATTTCAAACTCTGCTGCTACTTTCCCATAGCCCTCGATGGGCTCAACCGCTACAGATATTATCCAAGTTTAAGCATTGCTTGAACTTCGCCATAACTGAGGACCTCATCAGAATACCAACTCTACATGCACCTTTAACTGCTCCGCAAGGATTTTTCGACATAACCTCCTTAATCGCAGATAAAGCAAAACCATTGTTGCATCCATATCTGTCAGGAGATCGAATACGTACTTTGTTAATTTCAGCGATTCATAAAGAATGTTGGCTCTATAGGCTCCACCTCGCTATGAGCACCATCTGTGTCGATTACTTTGTTAGTACTCGTACTCGCTACCTCAGGAGTTTATGGTCGCAACTCCACCTCAAGTTGAACATCCGTATTAACATTGCTATAATCACTCCTAGCCAGAAGTACTTGAGACTCATCAAGGGCAACTTCTCTACTGTTAACAGGTGAATTTATATCTGGGCACCACAACTGATCACCCCACTCACCTTGTGCATAGCCATGGAATATGCATCTTGCCCTCCAATCGAGCTTACCATCACTCACTCGAAAATAACATGGGCAACTAAACATTCTAATAATAGAATAATCAGCAACATTACCTGACAACACTTCTTCAGGAGTCTGCAATTCAATAGAAGTTGATGGGGATCTATTCACCAGGTAGCTTACCGTACTTAGCACATCAGCTAGGAATCTCCTAGCCATAGCAACACTAGAGATAATCTTTCGGGACATCTCTAGTAATGTTCTGCTTGTCAATTCTGCAAATTGTTGTGATTTACTAGCACTAGTGCGATGTTTCACTATGATATCTTTCATGCATAATTTATTTGCCAGCTTCGAGCAAAACTCCATGCTATTGTTAGTCCGCACATGCTTGATCGACTTATCAGTCTCCGTCTCGATCAAAGCTCTTGACTGCGTGATCCTGACACCAGCATCAAACTTGTGCCTTGGCACAAACACCCAGGTCTTCCTCGAGCAGTCAATAGACTCTTGAACAGATGCATCTGATGTCTTTGCAGCAAAATTTATCACTGTCTCACCTTGAAGTTTATACATGCCATCGTGCTTGATTCCTTTCATTATCACCAGGGCACCTCTAACAACCTTCAGAATTCCACATTTTGAAGAATACTTGCAACAAGCTGAATCTAGGGCACCCAAGGAAATTAAGTTCTTTTTTCAATTCTGGAACATGCCTCACTCCAGTCAATGTCCTCACGATACCATCATGCATTCTGATTTTAACATCACCAACACCCACAACATCGCACTCAGCGTTGTTCCCTAACTCGACTTTACCACTACCCGTGCACTGATAAGTGATAAACCAGTTTCTATTTGGTGTGACATGAAAAGAACAACCAAAATCCATAATACATCCATCAAGCGATGAATTATTAGTGATAGACAAGACATAATCAGCATTATCTGCTACAACTGCAACATTATCTGCAGAATCAACTATAATTCCCTTACCCTTCTCATTTTTCAGCTTAAGGCAATCTCTTTTAAGATGCCCCCTCTTGCCACAACTCCAACAGACAACATTAGCAATTCTAGATTGACTACATCTGTTCATATTAGTACTACCATTACCCATACGCGTTATAGATCTTCCTCTATTTTCACCTACTAGAGCAGTACATACAGATTCGCCAGATTCTCTTCTACAAATATCCTCGATCAGAATTAAATCTCGAACCCCATCAAACGTCAAACTTGTTGACCTAGAGGAATTACTAACAGCAGTAACTGTAGTATTCCAACTATCAGGCAATGAGGATAACAGAATCAAAGCACATACCTCATCTTCAAAATCATTCTCAATTGAACTCAATTGACTAATAATCACATTGAATTCATTGACATGATCTGCAACTGACGCCCCTTCTTTCATTTTCAAGTTAGATAGACATCGCATCAAACAGACCTTGTTGATCGCAGAGGGCTTCTCGTACATATCCGACAGGGCTTGCATCAAATCAGCATTGGTCTTCTCCTTCAGGATGTTAAACGCGACGTTACGAGCCAACGTCAGCCGAATAACACACATAGCTCGTCTATCCAGCAAATCCCAATCAGCTTGCTTCATCGTCTCTGGTTTCTCCCCAAATAAAGGCAGGTAAAGATAATCTTCAATCTGCATCTTCCAAAAACTGAAATCCTTCCCATCAAATTTTTTGATTCTCACTTTTACTTCTTATGTCGCCATCAATTCACTTCAACTTAGCCAAACCTAGCTTTGATACCACTTGTTGCGATGGGGCAAGCGATCGAACAAAATATAGACGGAAGAAGAAAAATAAATCGAACACCAAATTTACATGGTTCAGTCGTAAAGACCTACGTTCACGGGGAGAGCAGTAGCAAATTTCACTATAGATCAAGCGATACAAGGAGATTACACACTCAAATCACTCAAACACTCTCTCGGTGTTTCCCAAGCCCCAATTACACCAAATACACCAATCTTACTTGGATGTAAATCACGAATAAGCTTTGCCGCACGAGAAACACGAAGACCCAAAGCCAAGCACCCAGCACCTATGAATGTCTCTCACGAACAGAACACCCACAGCACTCAGAGTAAAAACGGCGTGGCTTTCCTCCCTCTCGGCAGCCTGCTTCACCACGTGAATCCTTCGGCGGCTCCTTTTTTTTTTTTTTATGTAGGGTTTCAAGCGGCCACTTACTAAATAATAAAAGAATTCTTTATTCCACCGCCAGAGAATTGCGTGCGTGAAGAAACTGCATAATCCAAGATTTGGTCAACAAAAGAGAAAGATTTGACTTTCCCTTTTAATTCTACAAAGCCGAGTGGGACGCTGCTTCTTTGTTTTTCTTCAATTCGGATTCTGCAAGCTTCCGTGCAGCAAAGAGGAAACTTTGTTTTCATTTATTTTTATATTTCCTCTTTAGTAATTCCTTCACGAGTCCACCAAATTTCGCATTTTAGCAAACGCTCAAACTCGAGACATATTTTAACAATATCATTGCTAGGATAAGTTTAATGTTGCATGTGGGTTATAACAATTGGTGGAAAGAGACAGAGAGGTGGTAAAAATTAAAGAGGGACAAATGACTCAAACCATATGGTTCCAAAGTAAATCAGTACGTGAATAAGGAAAATAATGCCCGTTCTAAACATTGATAATACGGAAAAATACTGTAAACCCACTATAACGTTTGGCAAAAATTACCGAACGTTAAGAGAGACTCAATCTAGTAAATCTCCAACCTACTACTCATCTGATACACAATCTTGGAGCGTATCAGTTTACGTTAACAACCAATATATATGTTTCATTGCCACTAAATATAATTGACCCAAGAGCAAATATTTATAAATTTAATTCTAATGGAATCACTTTCCAAAAACAACGGACAGAAAAATACATTTTGAATCCCCCGAGTACTACAACTTATTAATCCAACTGAAATTTCCAATTTTGATATTTATTGTATTCATTTCTATATATTAATTGATGTAGGAATTTTTCGGATGTCAAAATATAACCTAGCCACCTAAGACCATGACATGGTACACCCTGGTCGCTTGCCAAGTCACAATCGTGACCACGCCAAAGCAACGGCACGATCGATTGGTCCCGGTCATATATCAGATCTAAGCAACAGTGATGAACAAGGTCGTCTAGTCTTGTTAGTGCCTCAGATCTTGCCATGGTCGTCTAGTCTTGTTAGTACCTCAGATCTTGCCATGCCATTACTTGGTGATGAGGGCCTCATCGTTGCCGCTACTCGGTCACTCAAACCTAGCCACGGTCCCGGCCGTGACTGACCACTTTCACCGGGAAATGCAATTCAAGAATGACAATTTGAAAAAGCCTCACTGAACCAACTTCTTCAATTATCTACTTGCAGGGGTTACAACTAGCTGATTGATTCTTTCGTCTATATTGGGCTAAGACCTCTATCTTGCTATTAGGTAGGAGCAGCTTTCCTTCCGATCTATATATTTCCTTTGGTGCTTCTCCCAGGTGGCTAGCCCAATCGATTGCGTAAAGCCCGCGGTAGCAAAGGAACCGGGGAAAGTATACAGAAAAGACAGTTCTTTTCTATTCTATTAGTATTAGAGTAGTATTAGTTAGTGATCCCGGCTTAGTGAGTCCTTTCTTCCATGATTCACTTTTGGCACTAGTCCTACATTTTGTTTCTATGGATCGAGGAGAAAGGGGGCTCAACGGGAAGAGGATTGTATCATGAGAGAAGCAAGGAGATCAAACTCTTTCTTTCAAATATAAATATGCAAGATGGATTCTAGCAATGAGTTGGACTCTCGTGTTGATACGAATGAATCATCCTTTTCGCGGAGGTAAAAACTCCATGAAGGGTGGCATTATGGGTGGTGGCGGCGACAACTTGCAGCCGTACCTCGACAAGTGGCGGCGACAACTTGCAGCCGGGTCAAAGGGGAGGGAGGGAGGGGAGAGAGAGAGAGGGGGGGGGAGAGGAGAGAGTTGTACTAATGTTTTTATATGTATGTCAAACCATATACCTGCTCGTTTGCTTGTGTTAGTTTTTCCCTCTCCAGTCTCAGCAAAATTCTAAGATAGTGAAGTAGGTAGGATTGAACCTAATTGTGCATTGAATAGGGGTAAAATGTTCATAAATTATATATGTGAAATTGGAATTAACTCATAAAATGTGCTTTTTGACACAATGATAACATTTAACATTGGAATGCTTATATTAAGCTTGTTAAGGTGAGAGCACTACCAGAATGGGTGGCATTTTAGAAAAGTGCCTACATGTACTCTAAATGTCAAAACCTTAAAACTTGATATTGCACTAGTCAAAGAAAAACTACCTCAAGTTATTTAATCTAGAGGTATCGCATTATGTAATATCATAGCAGGACCCCCTCTAGTAGGCATATGATTTAAGGGCAAACTGCACGAAAACTGATGGGCTTGTAACAACTTGGCCCAACAATGGCGAGAAGTGGTCATTGAGCCAAGAGGGTGTAGACAAGAAGCATCTCCCGATGGGTTTCTAAGATGGTAAAGGGAATTGCAATGAATGAAATTGCATATTGAACATAAAGAGAGCACTCCTAAATTATATATGCAAAATGGAATTAACTTATAAGAAGAGGCATCTTTCGACATAAAGATGACGTTTAGCATTAGAACTTCAATGTTAAGCATGTTCATGTAAGAACACTACCAAGATGCTAAAAAAATACCCACATATCCACCAAAGAATAAAGCTATGAGACTCGGTATTGAATGACAAAAGTGGACAATACTTCAAATGAGTTAATTTAGGGGTGTCACATCGAGAATCCCTCACCGGCATCCTATCCTTGCTTTTAATTCATTCCTTCAAAATGTAGGATTTTTTTATAGACTAATCCTAATAAGAGTGGAATTATAGATTCTTTCCTTTGATTCATAATGTTGTGAGCATAGGTTGTGATCCATGTATTGATTAGGTTTCTTAACTTAAGTAGGTTTTTGAATCTAAATTGGTTTCCTAATCTGAGTAGGGTTCCTCGTTTGAATAGATTTCCTAATCTAATAGTCTAAATAGATATCTTCATTTAAGTAGGATTCCTAGGTGAATTAGAATTCTTAGTTTAAGTAAGTTTCTTAATTCAAGTATGATTTCTAGTTCAAGTAAGACTCCTAGTTCAAACAGGATTCATAACTCAAACAAGTTTCCTATTTCAAATAGGAGCCCTCATTCAAATAAAATTCCCGATCTAAGCAAGTTTTCCTAGTTTAGGTTGATCTCCTAATTTGAGTGAGTTTCATGGTAAAATTTAGTTATGATAAGATTAGATTTTCTTTTATTCAGCCAATGTGGATTATGCGTAGTTGTTCAATCTTCGCCTAATATGACCCTAGTTCTACTTTCCTTGTGAAAAACCTCAATAAATTAATATCTTAAGGTTGCGTTTGGTAGTCGGGATAACATTCGGAATATGATATAATTTATCATATCCTACGTTCGATACTCGCTCAGGATAGGATAAAGTCAGATATAAGGGGGATATAGGTAGGATAAAATTATCCCATGGGAGAGGTGGAATAAATGTGGGTAGTATTTCTAATATTCATAATAGAAAAGTTATTTTTCTCGACTAACAAACTTATTAAGTTAATAAAATTAAAATTATATTTCAATATAAATAATATTTGAATTCTAATTTAAGAAATTAAAAATAAAAAAGAAATTTATTTTTAATTAATCTTATTTCAATTTATATATTCAACTTTAATTATATCTTATAATAAACATTCAATCTATAAATTAAATATTTATATTTATTATATATTTTAGGTATGTTAGTACATTTTATAATTTGATAAAATTTTATTAAAGAATGATGAAAGGGGTAAAAAGAAATAATATAAAAAAGGAGGAAAAATAAAATAAAAATAAATTAAGGAATAGTGTTACAAGATATTTTCACAATCTCCATTTATGAACATTTATGTTCATTTATAATGACATGTCATTTATATCATAAAAATTTACATGATATGATATGAATATATCCGACTTTAATATTGCGATTCACCAAACAATGAACATGATATAAAAAAATTTTAGGATTTCATATCATGTCCTATCTAGTCCTATCCCAATTAGAAATCCAGAGGACCAAACATAGCCTAAGACAACAAGTGTGGTGGCTAAAGGCAGCCATAATTGCTCCGTATATTGTGTTTAATGATATTTTGTACATCTTTTTGTAAGAGAATGAATGAGAATAAATACAAGAAAGAGGAGCAGTGCCAGGGCTCCGATTATAATAACAAATTATAGAAAATATACAGAAAATATACAAAGACTAATCAGGGAAATAATTATGGAGGAAATTTTTGCTAGCAGTAGCCTTACTATCTAACACCTTGTACCCTTATTGGTTGAATATTATTTTATAGTTATTATTGCTTGAGAATCATGCACGATCATCATATTCCAAAAGTTAAAGGCATGCTAAATGTTTTCATATAGAGAGGAGATACTTAAAGAGTGTCGGATTTATCTAGCGTAACCAAATCCCTATATTCATAATCTCTAATTTGTAAGAGTAAGATGGACTCTTACATCCTATTCGGGTCTCTAACCAGCCCCATAAAATGTTAATGGTAGCTTCAAAGCAAATTGATTAATTATTTTAAAGACAAAACAAAGTTGGAATCAATAGGCTTTGAGAAGGTCAGTGCTATGCATAGGCGCCATCACACAAGGTGGACTATTTACGCCCACTTAACAATTCGTCAACTCCCTCAGGAATATCACATTGGGAGGATCGCAACACCCATGTAATGACTCATGGATGAATGACATGAGATCATACACGCATTTGACGTCCAACATGAGTAATTTTATTGCACAAAATATTCAAAGAAGGTTAGCCAGAATGGAAACTGGCATTGTGTAATCCCGATTTGTATTAGCAAGTTGTGTTGACTCTAATAGCGCGATTGTTTTCACTATGGCAAAAGCAAAACACAAATTTTTACTTTCATATCAAATTTTACAATGTTATTAAATTTTTTTAAGAAAATCATGAAAAAGTTATAGATCACTATCATGTGTCATCTTCGGAAGGACGGAAAAAAGTGAATTTTGTATTAGAAATTTATTGAATATATCAATTTCAAATGAAAATATAAATCAAACACCTCCCTTTTTCGCTGGCAATTCGCCCCTTTACCTTACTTTATTCCATGCCCACATTTTCGTGGCAACTGTCGAATCTCGAATAAAAGTTGTAGGCCAAGACCTTTCGCCATGGGAAACGAAGCATGTTTCTGTGGCAAGGACCTTTTTTTACCAGACTTAAAACTTTTGACTTGCCTCGCTCTTTCTCTGACGTCACCTCTCCAGCTCATGCATGCATCAGCAGCTGCGCAGAATCAAAGTGATATGTGTCAGGAAAAGAAAAAATCTCGTATGCTCGAGCCCAGCCTGATTCACATGTGTGGCTCGCGATCACTCCGCCGTCCATCGAAATCCCAAATTTGCGACCCCGCGTCGTGCTTCATGATTGGCGGAATCGATGACTTCGAAATCGCATGTGAGGATGAAAGCGAAACGAGGTGATAATTGGCAGTAGCGTTCAAAGTTGGAGCCCGAATCGGCATCCATATCCATCGGCGTGGTGTGGACATAGATTTTTTTGTAATGGTTGACTTCTTATTGACTTGAGGGACATAATGGGGAAAGAGAAACGACTACCACATGTTTCTTCGAAACTCAGAAGAAGCGACTGGAAAGAGAACAACCCTTTTTTAGGGGATGAATACAAGTTGGTCACCTTCGTGTCGTTTTCGCGCGAAAGTCCAAGGAAATTGCGCCACCCTTTTGAAGTAAATGCATTTATATTGGGACTTTTCTTTTATACGGTACACATACGGATGGAATGGAAAAGGCGTTACACAAGAAAGATTTATATACATGTTTCAATTTCAATAGATAGATGTACTTTTTATACAGTACACATACGCATGGTATGGAGAAATTTTTTTCACAAGTTAAATTTAGGCGTTGATATATATACAAGTTTCAATTCAGTAAATAGATATACTTCGTTTACAGATGAAAGTTTTTATTTAGGCAAAAAATAAAATAAAATTGGTGCACACGTATTAATGGGATGGAAGGATACCCATTCAGTTGACTTAGACTTTCCAAAGCGTGGTGGGACAAAGTGGGGATGCAATTGATGGTCCTCCTCGTGTACCATGTTCGAGGACATCTATGCATTGAGTACCGACAAAGTAGTGGGAACGACACTTATTAATGCATTATGTCATCTCATGGAAGCAATTATTAATACTATCGTGAAGGGATATACGTAGAACAACTTACAAGCATGAAAATGCAAAAACGAAAAAGGCATTCTCAGAGTTACCATATGACATGGAGCTAGCTCGAATTGGGTTGATTGAAATGGCAACATTGGTATTTCGAGGGTTAAAAGGAACTTACCTTCTGCAACTCAAGTTTATCTCCTCTTGTTAGGAGGCTCAATCAATCATTTTCGGTAGAGAAAATCACACCACAAGCCCTAAATCTTATCTACAGAGTATAGTTGAATTATAAACCTTTCAATTACTTTACTCAAGTCGTGAACCTTTTATTAAAAGTTGCAGTAAGTTCTAAGCATATTAGGTATTGTTCATCGAAAAGATTTGGTTACACCCACATAAGGAAAAGTATCAAAAAAGTCCTAACCCTGTTACATTTGTGTTAATTTAATTTTAAACATTTTTCACATTGGTATCAATGCAATCCATCCGGCTAATTTTGACCGGCAAGCACTAATGTGGATGCCGGCCGATGCTGGTCATCCAACCAACGCGGACGTGGCAATCTTTTAAAATAATTTTTCATTTTTTGAATTTTTTATTAATTTTTTATTTTTCTTTTCTTTACTTTTTTTTTTTTTTTTTTTTGGTCTCTATTCTTCTTTCTTGTCCCCGCAGTGGTGAGTGAGCTCCGGCAAGATTGCGGCCCTTGCCCAAGGCAACGGGCAAGTGGCTTCTCCCAAAGCTACATACAAGGCAACTTCACCCAGCTTTAGGCGAAGCTACCTTGCCCACGTCCTAGGAAGTACCAACACTTTTCAACAGTCTCCGTGTCGTGTTAGACACTTCAACACGTGTTTGACATTCTCCAACACTCGGTTAACACGTGTTAGAATATCTGACACTTGATCAATTTTCCCGATTCTCAAGTTTGGAATTCCGACATGCACAGGTCAATTTAAAAAAAAAATTCAATAAATGGAGGTTCAAAATATAAATATGTGAAAAATAATAAAAATAATAAAGGGGGAAAGAAGAAAAACTTAATTTTCTCTTCTTCTATAACTTTTACTTCCTGTGACATACAATTCACTCCTAAGTTTGTTTTTTCCTACTTCTCTTCTGACACATTTTGACATGCGAGTCCAGACTATGGATTAATGTGGATTGCTTATTTTTTCTTCCAAGTTTTATGGATTATTGGAATGACGTTGAATTTATGAAATTGAAACAATGGATGATATTAACAAATTGTGGATTAATGTTTTTAGTGTAAATTATTTCCAGATTTTGTTATTATTTATTTATTGGTGAATTTGAATCAAATTAATTTGATTGAAATAATCATAAAAAATTATGTATGTATAAAAATATACATTTAATACACAACGTGTCCCAATGTGTTAAAAATTTCTATTTTTTTAGAAACAACGTGTCAACGTATCGTATCGTGTCATGTTGCATGTTGCGTGCCGCATGTCGCATGTCGGTATTGGTGTTACTTAGCTTGTGACCCTGCGTGAGGTCGGGCAAGGGCCACAACCTCGCAAGGCGCTAGCAAGGGTTTCGTAGACCTCTCCTAGTGGCCAACAAGCCTTTCTGAAGCCTCACCGGCCTCTATAGGAAAAGTCCAAGAAAGAAGAAGAGAAAAAGGAAAAAAGAAAATAAAAATTATTTAAAAAATTGCCACGTTAGCATTGGCTAATGAATGACCAATATTTACCGGCGTCCACATCAGCACCGGTCGGCCAAAATTGACCGGATAAACTAAATTAATACCGATATGAAAAGATTTTGAATTAGTTAAATTGAAAAGCTTAAAATGAAATTGATATTGATGCAATAAATTTATAAATTTTTTAGTACTTTTCTCCACCCGCACATTTACTTTAGGCCTTCCTATGCAATTTTTCTATTTTCAGTGACTCTTAATTTTTTTCAAGTTACTTAGAAGAAGATACATGGTTGTGTACTAATAAGTTACGCTCCTAATCGAGTTTGATAAGTTATTTTAATGGATTATCCTTTCAGTTAAATAATGCCAAGAAAATGTTCATATGAAGAACTAGTCTCTTTTCAACGTTCTCCAAAAATCGTGTCAATTACTTATTTTGCCTAAGATGATAGCTATATTAATCGTCTAACTCGGACGAACATTGATCCTATTTGAATAAGAGAAAGTTCATATACTAATTAATTAGGATTCGACAGTCTTAGGCGTTCTAAAGCAAACTTGGTCGGGCAAGAGCTGCCTTCACCACTGATTGAGATAACGATGACTTAACAAGAAATGATTCAATACCTCCGATACATTTATTTTTTGAGAGTCAATTATAGCATTTTACTTTATCTTTAATCACTTTAAAAAAAAATTATTATTGATAAACATCTCTAATTCATCTTATTGGTCTAACCATTTAAGTATATTCAACAGACAAAGAAACATGAGGATGCAATGGTTGGTTTCATAATTTATATTATCCAAAAATTTTAGAGGCAAAAAACTTAAAAAATTATTTGTCTTGCATATCTCCTTAGATATTGTTAGTAATACCCATAAGTTTAATTAAAAAAAAATTATTATATAAATCCACTGATTGTAAATGCTATAAAGCAGTGTTGTAGCAAATATGTTTGGCAATTTATTTCGAACCAGCAACATCTTAAAGTTAAGTGGGATAATTTTCTGAAACCTATCATGTAATTATGAAGGCGCTACTACTATGACCGATGTGCCAAGTACCTTACAACAATTGCAACACCTCTTTTCACAACTGTGGATATTAGGGGAGAACTGTACTGAATATATTCTAAGATAATCTTTCCTTAACAAGGAAAAAAGCCTTTAACCTTGCTGAGATAATCAAAATTTGAAAATTGAATATAATTCAAAATAATTTTATATAAGCAATTAACAGTTTAGATAAGAGATGATAGCAATTTCTGATATCTCTTGACACCTTGGGATTAGAACGGTAAGTTTTATAATTAGAACACAATTGAAATTTACCAGGAAATTGAGCAAGTAAATGAAAATTTCTCGTGGAACTTACAAAAAGAATGAAGAAGAAAATAAGAGAGATGTCATGTCATAGTTCCCGTTTTAGTTCCTTTCATGCCATTAACCTTTTCTAATTCTTGAAATTGTCCACTTTTGGACTCCTTGAAATCACACTCGCGCATTCTCGCCGCAAATCCGCAAAATTCTAACCCCCTTTTACCCGCGTCGTGCCTTATTTCCTGTCTTGTCCCTGTCGCTGTTGCATCCCAGCCGTCGTTGGCCTTTGCATCACTGTCATTGTCCCTCCTCGTCTGTCTGCCTCTCTCAACAAAGACCGAGGGAGATTAAACTTGCTGGGAACCTAACGCTCAGAGAATGGTAAATAATTTATAAATTACCCTATCTCGTAATACCATGGAACAAAGTAATAAAAATATTTACTAACAGGTATTTTATTTAATAAACACTAAATTAAAATACCTAAAATACTATTCAATATACCTAGAATATGTAATAAATACTAAATTCTATATATAATAGAATAGAAAGAAAATCAAGTATATAAATAAAATCAGAATAAAAAGTTTTATTACACGAAACATGGTCAAAATTTACCATAAATTTCGAGAAAATAAATAAAAACTTACCTTATATACTTGTCAAAGAATAAAGAAGAAAAGGGGAGAGATATCATGTCATTATTTAAATTTCCATGCCATATATATTATTTTTTTTGGTTATAGTCACATCCATTCCTTTAGTTTATGTTTACTTCTTTCTCATTAATTAGAGAACGGCTACAAGAAGTTTCTTTAATTCCATGTTTAAAAAAATAATTAATTTATTCCCGATTTGGATTTTGATTTTTCTCCATTTCAAGTAAACCAAGCACTGTAAAGATAAAGAATGAGGGCTCAATTTTACTATATTGTCTTTACTCCTAGCAAACAAAAATGGCCCAATGTAAGCTCCAATGATCTTTTGGGAATTCAATTTCTTTGAGAAAATTTCAAATAATGACCTAAAGTACTCTCAATTTCTCAAATAAAGATTTGAAGTAAACCTTATCTCAAATGAGAGGACCTTAAGTGCCCTTATTTTATTTTATTTTCAAATAGGGCCTAGAATGGACATTATTTAAACTAATGGCCTAAAATGACCATGTTAATCTCAAAAAAGGACTTGACATCATCAGATGGTTAAGGGCACTTTTTTTTTTTTTTTCCTTTTTCTATTTTTTTTTTTCAAAAAAACTCACAAAAGGAATAAAAAAAAGAGAGGCTAATTATATATATATATATAGAAGGACTAGGATCCCTCCACGGCCTGTGGCTGTTGCCTCATCACTGACAAGAGGCAAGGACCTCTCGGCCCTCACTAGAACTAGGAGAGGGTTGCAACCCTCTTCACATTTTGCTTTTTTTGTTTAATCTAAAATACACGAAGTATTTCCAGATATTTTAATTTTTAAAAGTTGGAAAGAAATTCATAAGTAACTAAAAGACTGCAAACAGGCTATGGGATTGGTACTAAATATAGCAATGTAGGAAAAGGACATTATTATCCTCCAATCAAAATTGAAAGAAATTTCTTCTAAACATCCATTTTATTGATAGGTTAATCACTCATGTGCAAATTTAATCAGAACTAAATATGAATGACATCCATACTTATAACTCACTAGTTAAAAAGATGATAGGAGGAAAAAACGGCCCAATAAAAAATAAAAGATAAAGTTATTCAAGGGAGAAATTTAAGGAGGGTCATACTAGATTAGTTTGTGGTGGGATATTACGGGGACGGGCCCTCTTAACAGAAACAACACCAACATGGCTCTACGTCATTAACTACCCAATGTTCGGCTAAAATAGGTGCGCCATGCAATGCCATGTAACTCAGAATAGTAATGGAACACTTGAACATAAATATCAGCCGAGAAGTTAGCTCTGACACCAATCGATAGAAGCGGACATAAATGTGTGGTAACAAAGCAAATCAAAGTAGAGATTTGTAGCAGAAAAGACAAAAGATAAAGAGAGAGAAATCCAAATCCATGATGGAGAGAAGGAACTACCAATTTAGCAATGTCAACATCAATTCAAATCATCCATAATAACTCCTTTAGGAAGATAATTCAAATGAAGTAAATAAAGAGGCAAATACCATCATAATGATGCAAGGTAATAGTTCTTTTGAACTAAAGTAAATATTAACATGGACATTCTAAAAGTGTTCATCTAAATTTTCCATGATGGAGAAAAGGAACCACAGAATTTAGGCAAAGTCAACATCAATTCAAATCATTGATAAATATTCCCTTAGGAAAATAATTTAAATGAACTAAATATGTCAAAGGCATATACCACCATAATGATGCAACGTAATAGTTCTTTTGAACTAAATTAAAAATTAACATGGACATTCTAGAAGTGTTTATTTAAATTTTCCATGATGGAGAAAAAGAATTACCAATTTAGACAAAGTCAACATCAAAATCTAAATCATTGAAAAACACTCCTTTGGGAAAATAATTCAAATGAAGTAAAAAAACTAAGAGGCAAATACCATCATAATGATGCAAATTAATAGCTCTTTTGAACTAAAGTAAACATTAACATGGACATTCTAGAAGTGTTTAACTAAAAAATTTTATGATGGAGAAAAAGAACTACCAATTTAGGCAAAGTCAACGTCAATTCAAATCATCAATAAAAACTCATTTAGGAAAATAATTCAAATGAAGTAAATAAGTCAGAGGCAAATACCATCATAATGATGCAAGGCAATAGTTCTTTTGAACTAAAGTAAATTAACATAGACATCCTAGAAGTGTTTATCTAACTTTTCCATCTAGCAAAAATCTACGTAAAGTGAAAAGATGCAAGTAATACAATGAATTTTCTGGGCCAAATGACGTAACTAGGAGTGAGTAGTTTTAGGGTGGGTAGGTTTCTAGCTCTAGAACTTGGAATCTTCCCTATCAGGATCGATTCATAATTTTTGGAACTTGGAACCAACTTTGTAAATCTAGAAATTGACCTTGTCGGTCCGATTTGATTTCAAGATCTACCTGGGAACTAGTCAATTCCCTTTTCTTTTTTCTTTTTTTAAATTCATTGAAAGGACAAACTTTAGTAAAACATTCCATTATTTGCAATCGAGACAAATAGCAATTCGGCAAATTAGTAGAGCAAAAAACCAGCCACAAGTACGGTACAGAACAAGTAGAATTATAGAAGTGTCCAACTCATCCCTTAGTCATGCAAAATGAAATATAAAACAATAGCAAAATATCCCATCCACCAAAACCAACAATCCATAAAAGATGAATGAGTAAAATAAAACAAACAGTAAAGAGTTCAAAACCCAAAACATAGAACATGAATTATACAACTTTATTTCTTATCCATCTATAAAAGATTGCTTCAAATTCTAACCACATTGAAAAAATAAAACAACAAACATAATTGATCACTTAACAATAGTTTTGAATTAAATTTTTTATTCATTAAACTTAAACAATTAATAGAATCTTCATCACATATATTCTTTCCACTTCAACTTGTAAACTTTATTTATCAATGATAATCTTCTTGTTAAGACAATCCTTGTTTTTAAAAAAAAAAAAAGAAGAGTGATTATCAAAATATTCACTCATTAGATATACAAAGAAATTAAAAATATATATATTTATTGGTCCTTTCGACAATTGCCCGCAACTAGCAAGGACTTTGCAACCTTTGCTGGACTTTAGCTAAAAAAAAAGGAAAAATAGAAGAAAAAAGTTCATAATTTTTTTTTAAATTTAAAAATTATTCACATTAGTGCTAGTAAATGCCACGTTAGACATCAAGCATCCACTTCAACATTTGCTTATCAAAATCGGACATAATGACTACGCTGTCAAATTATCAAGAGATTTAAGGATTAAATTGGTTGATTTGAAAAAATTATGCCATTCATACAATAAATTTCATTTTATTTATTTTTGGTAATTATCCCATTATGTTTGATCGTCCGAAATCAACAATAAATGGGGAGGTTGTATGGTGTCAAAATTAAGAACGTCGGGGCCATATTTCTTAAACATGTCCCGGGAGATCCGCAATCCGAGCTGACCAATCCAAAACGAGCCTAAATATCATTACAACCGCAAGGACGACGTTTGGAATGATAGATAAGGTGTGTTGTGAAAATACAAAACATGAAGGCCATCCCATCTACAGTTATCGAGTTTGGAATAGTTCGACACCACCGGCCAAAAAATCAACAGCTTCAAAGAATACAGAATCCACTTTCGTACTGTTTCATACTTTTTCCCTCTTTAGTGGATTACCACATCATTCCGTCCAGGAAGCTGATGAGAGAAAGAAAACGCACAAAAGGCTGACGTCCTCGCTATAAACTTGAATTGACCCGGAAAGTGTAGTCGCGAAGTCTGAAACGGAGAAAGATGGACGGCGGGAGCCGCGTTTCCACGCGGGGTTTGCGAATGATAACGTCAGTTCATGCTTAATTTCCTCGAAATTGGGCTCGTTCAAGCACACGGTGCTAGCAACTTCCTTGCAGTTGGGCGTGGCGTGACTTTACCCTGTGCGTGACGTGTGAATGCACACTCATTCAACTCAGCCTCAATCTGCATTGACTTCCCTGGGTTTCAACATGATGGTCCTTGCACTAATGATCTCCATAAACCGCTTGGAAAAATTGGTCTTTCTAGATTAAAGTGGTCCTGGTCTGCCGATTGATTATGGGCAATCAGCACGATGTGTGCTCGGTTCGTGTTTCATCTTTGCCTATCTACGCTCGTTGGAGACTTTAGTGCTAAATCGGCTGGGCCCGCAGACATTTGTCCGAACTTGCGGCGCTCCTCCACCGTTTGAATTGCCGATTGCCTGTGTATGCATTTTCGTGGAAACGAGTACCGCACCGAAAGCAAATTCAAATGGGTTTTCCTATTTCGAACTTGGCGTATAAACTGTAAACCCCCTAGAGGCCACCCTTCCCATATGAAAAGGGGGAGGTGGTTTATCAAGGAGGCTGAAGGTGAGAACGTTTTGTTTTAGGCATGGAGCTTGACTCTCACGTTCTACAAAAAAAAATGTTTGAAAGTGAGTTGAGATTTAAAATATAACAGACACACAAACAATAAGTATACAAGCTGTCTGCTCATGGACTTCTTCACCAAGCACTGGAATCATAAGCGGTACTCCTCCATCGTCTGAACCGTAGATCTTGGTTGCTTCCATACTCTTTTAGCAGATAAAGTCACTATCCCTAGAGTAAACCACATCGTTTCTCAATTTCATACTTCTACGACAAAAATTACATTAATAGGCTTGTGTCACACTCAGATGACTAACAATTTTGTATATTATTCGACCTCTTAAGAATAGAGTTGGATAACGTTCTGCACGCACAAATCTTCTTCTTATTGGGTGATATTCGTGGCGAACTTCAGCAACGTCTTGTTCAAATGGTAGGAGATTAAAGAGGCACTTTGGCCCATATATGGCCCAGTGTCCGATGGTTTCTTCGCTTCATTTTACGCTTCTGCTTGGTCTGCTACAAAGAAGGATACCTGTGAAGCTATAGCTGACCTCTTGTATTTATCCAAGCCGCTTAAAAAGATAACTGCAGTTGCTAATACCTCCATAGTATCTTTATTAGGAAATGCAACAAAAACTTGATATCTTTATCTAAAGGAATCACCAAAGGAAGGTATAAGGATACTAAAATTGTCAAAAATTTCACATGGTCTTCACCTTAATACTAAAAACTTTTGCCGGCTCACTTTAATGTAGAAGTGGAGAAAAAACAATCATATAAGTGCCTTAGTCAACAAATGCAATTCTGGCCAAAAGTTCTATTTGGCTTTTTTTTTTAATTAAATGATAATTCATATGTATTTTCTCTTTAATTAAAAACAAGTCCGATGTGGACTATGATGTAGCTGGACTCTCCATAAACTACGCCGTATGAGCCGATTTTTAACTTTAGTCATTCTTCTCGTTGCAAGCCAGCCATGAAGCCGAGGTTTTTTCCCCTTCTATTACTGTCTGCCAAATTTCATTGCCACTGGGTGCACCGTGAAGGGGGAAATTGAGTTAGCAAGGAAGCCCTACTATTGAGTGATCAGTCAATTAGATATATTAGTTGCTCCAACCCATACTAGACACCCAAGGTGGAACTTTTTACCACAACTCACATGTATACCTAAGGCAATCTCTTATTGCAGCATTTCATGCAAGTGTATTACTTAGATCTCAACCTGCAGATTGAGTCAAGTCCTCCTTGGTTTTGTAAGTATGAGCCAATCAACTAATTTTGTGGCTAGGAGATGTATTGGTGATAACATCCTATTAACTCGTAAGCGTGGTAAACATTATCATATGTTAAGTATCGGTGCATGATAAGGAGGAAGCTTTCACTTTATTAATTGGCATTTTGTTCTATAGAATCTGTAATCCATTTTACTTCCCAAGCCTTCTATAAATATAAGAATTATGCGGAAGAGAGAATTGAGAATTTTATGCATATTTCAATATAAATAATGAAGAGTATATGACTCAATTTATATGCTTTGCAAGATGACTATCTAAAGTAACAAGAAATTACTATATCAATAACAATCAATCATGAAAATATCTAGAATCCTAAATATCCTAAATATTTTTCACATCCCCTCAAACTCAAGGTGTAAGGTAAGAGAAGTTAAGTGGAGTTTGGAGAAAAGATATCACGACCCCAACCCCATCTCCAAGGTCATGGGCTAGACTCGTCGATGTTCCAATTCTTTTTAACTTGTTATCATACACATGCAGAAACTAACCAGATAACTCCCCAGACAAACAACAACTGGAAGATTGGGACATACATCACATAGAACGCACTGATTTATATTATAATAAGACTTTTTCAAGCATTTTCTCTACGGGCCTTGTTTTTTTGTTTTGCATCACACTACAAGTTTTTCCATTAAGGCCTAGGGAATTTATATCTCCTCTAACGTGATTGCAGCTCTCAACATGAGACTTCCATGCCTACAAGATTGAAAGATAAGAGAGGTGAGTTTTAAGGAAAACTCAGTAAGCAAAATTCCTAGTTCTCTACTAAAAAAACATCTCATCATCAAAGCTTAGCAAGTACAACACTCACAAACAGTGTCAATGGCAAATCAATAGCAAACTTGTTGCTACCTTCGACTACATGTAGATGTCCATTGCAACATGCTTCAATACATTTTTACCTTTGGCTTATCAATATATATATCAACATATCATGCTTGTCACACCCCAAACCTCAAGCGCACGAACATCCCTCGGTGGTCGATAGAATTGCGACGTTCCCAAGACGCGTCGTCGACCCTTCTTATTTTATGCACATGTGGAAGTGAAATAACAATCTCTAGACAACAAACAAACACATGGGATAGTAAAAGCAGGACCATCAATTATCACAAACCATATTTTATAAACAAACCAAGTTAGCCCTGTAGAGTTATATACAAGAGATCTAGACCCAAAAAGGAGTTACCAAGCTAACCCTACCCTTGATCCTACCTACTTGGATCCAGGTCCACTACAACACTGTCAGGGATGCCGATGTCTAGATGATTTGCCACCTCTACTACAAGCTCTTCAACGTTAGGCCCTCGGTCCGCCTTGATATCAGCTAAGATATTGACATCATGCACAGGGTCAAGATCCACCACATACTCGGTATCAACAGCAGGCCCGTCGAAACCATCCAAAGGGCCCTCCCGAACACCATTGGGTCCATGACGGAACCACACTTTGAATCGGTGAGGTACCAACTGAAGTAGGTCCTCATCCACCCAAATAGTAGTCACGACGAGCTCACGAGTCTGGTCAGACCCATAGATAGGGAGTATGGTACGCTGGGTCTCTGCCTCCCGTGGCCACCCAAAACGAACGTGACGCACATCCATCTAAAGACCTGTAAAATTTTAAACCACGACAGGGTGAGACAAAGTCTCAGTGAATCCACACCCTAAACCCCAATTAGGACGAGAATTCACCTAGAGACTGCCTAAACATGCAACATATAAGACTTATCTCACCTCAGCACCTTCCTGCACATTAGTACAACTCATATAATATATATAAACATAGCAAGTGTAAATCATTAATTGGAACACCTCATATCATATATCAATCAATCACAGGAGTCCCGATTATAAGGCTAAATCGTTATGACATGTCACATTCCGTGCCACACAATTTCGTCCCATAATCAAGCACGGCTATCTCAATCACTCAAGCGTGTCCCAATTGATTACGACCCAACGGCCACAACCAACTCAATAGTCGGCGGTCATCCAGCATAACCGGGCGTCGTCTCACTTCATCGGGCACGATAACGTTTACATCTAGACGGCATTCCTGAATAAGCATCGGCCCAGCCTCCACTACGACTGACATCCATTGACATGGGGCATCTGAACTTAATCAGGCATCGCCCCTGACTTCATCGGGTGATGGGTTCCGATAGCAATCACACACATCCAATCTCAACCAAGGACATCATACTTTGTATTCAAATGCCTCAATTTCAAATAATATACTCAGCTTATTTTCTTCATATTAAAAACACTTGGTAAAATAATTGTGCGTGGTTACACTTTCATTTCAAACCATAAAGCATGGTATTCTCCTATTCTAAAATCCAACAATTTTATATAGTACTTAAAATGTTTTTGGCATTAAAACCTAACGCCCAGTATTTTTCTAATTAAATACCATAAAATCATATTTTTGAAATAATAATACCAAAAATCATCACAAAGCACTCAATCTTGCAAATCAACGCAATCATGACAATCGGCGTAAAATTCTAACATCCGGCTATTCCGATATAATTTACGCAATTTAATAATTAATTAAGTCAATTGCAAATTATTTAAACTAAATCACTTAATTAAATTAAATAACCTAACTGGACTAATCTAACTAAACTAACTAATTAATCTAACTAGGCTAACTAATTTAATATGATGGCTAACTAAATAACCTAACTAGCCATTCTAACTAAATTAACTATTTAGTTCAACTAACTAAACTAACTAACTAATAGTTACACTAACTAAATCACCCCTTAATCCTAATTAACCTTAAACTAATCCCCCTAAATGTAATTAGCTCACTAATCAAATATTAGGATGCTAACTCACTAGATTAGTGAACAAACGGGTTCATGGCGATGGTGGCACGACGGCGGTGAATTCTTGTGTCTATGGCGGCTCCAAGGGAGGCTTGGAAAAGGTTGAAAACAGCCCAACATGCTCACAACTGAAGAGGAAAAACCAATTATGTGGAAGGGGCTAGTCGAGGGGCCGAGGGGGTTAGCGGAACTGGACGGTCGGCTGAGGTGGTTAGCGTGAGGGCTAGAGGCGGCAATGGCAGCGATGGGCAATGAAAAGTTGGTAGGCTCAGGGATGGGCTCACGAAGGAGCTAGTGGGGCTGGTATTGTGGCTAGAGTTGGACATGGCGGGCAAAATGCGAGCGCAGGACCAACGGATGCACGAGCTGGCGGCTCGAGGCAGCAATAGGTACAGATGAACTGGGCAAGGGTTGGACTTTGAAGATGAAGGAGAAAGAATGCTGAAGCAAGAAGGAGAAGTAGAAGCAGTTTCGGTCGGGGGGCTGTCACACAAGAGGGAAGAGAGCATGAAGAAAGAAGAGAGAAGGGGGACAAGAGGGAGAGAGTCGAGATTTAAGCCAATGCTTTGGCACCAAAGTCCTCAACCCTTGCTGGCAAGGCTTCATCCACAAGCCATTTTCCCTTCAAAACTTCACCAAATCAACTCAATTTGAATGCCAAATGACAGCAGCCCAGTAGTCCTACGAATTTCTTGATTTTCATCTTCAATTACACACCAAATCAAGTCAAATTGGTGGCCCAAAAATGCCATGGTAACTGCCCTTACAATTTTCCATTCAACTCTTCATAAACCAACTCAACTTGCTAGACAAAAATCTACACCAAAGTGTCCATCCGAATTTCCTTGAATTTAATTGCCAAATTTTGATTTTCTGCCAAAATTCCAGGCTTGCCAAAAATTCTTCAAATTATAACACGATATCTTATAAATAAATCGTGACACGCCCGAACTTTCGATTCTTGAAACCGAGTTCAATTTGTGGTTAAAATCAACTGGACGCGATTTTAACATGACCCAACCTACTAGGTAGTTTTTAGGGATTTTAGCGTGTTTGACATGTGGTTGATGATTTCAATTCACATTTGTGCATCTTCGGCTCATTGACGACTTTTGGTTGTTGTAAAAATCTCAAGGTTTTAATTACAGGTACTGGGTACAGAATTGACAGAAAAATCAACTTAATGATGTTCGATGCAAATTTTGCAATAATGTGGAATCACCCACAAATTAATTGCATGCTTCTGTCGAATCGATTTATCTCCAGGTTCTAATCAATTATAATAGTGCCATATTGACCCTTGCCAATTAGCACGATCGAGCAGTCGATTTTTGATCGAATTCTCAAGCATGTCGCATTTATATCCCTAAACGGCTTCACTAGATAGATTATCTATTTCGTGAGTGATCAGCTTAGAGAAAAATGACCATAGGTGCATTGATGAAAAGCTCATTTCATTTAATCAAAACATGATCGAATTTTTAGGATGTCACAATGCTTATGCATAACCGGCACTCATGCAGATTCATTTAACATTGTCCTAGCTCGATCAGGCCATCTCGCCTCGATCGAGGCTTCTAGCTTCTTGTTAGGCTACCTAGCTCGATCAGGGCATCTCGAGGCTAGCTTCTTGCAGCTTGTGGGTTTAAGATTGTCATGACCTAAATTTTAGGTGCACCACCTAAAATTAGGCTAATGGACTACTGAGTCTAACTTAGCTTGGGCTCTCCCAAGCCCATACCAATTCGCGACTTAGGTTCAAATATTTAGAATGCAAAAGAGAGTCGCCACTAATTATTTTACGGTAGGTTGATTAGACGCTTAAATAAAATAATTGAAGAATTATTTTACTTTTGCAAACCAAAGACTTTGGGCACGGAGACTTAGTTACGTTAGATTTTTCTAACACTCTTTCGGTACTTTCTCTTTTATTTTGAAAAAAAAAATTGTAGACAACTTGAATTGATTTTAATCACTTCCCTAACATGTGAGGTGATCATACTGGTGCACAAACCACCAATTAAACACCCAGATAAAACAGTGAATAAATTGTATGACTTACCTCATAGCAACGAAAGCATTTATAATGTTAGATCAAAATTCACATCAACAGTCCTAGATATGATTTATAATTAACACGCAATAACTTAATTTTTTTTTCACTTTATTTAATGAGAATCATGCTTTGTGCAATGCATGCTACTAATCTAAAATGAAATGATATGACATAGTAGTATAGCCTAAACTATATGAATGAATAAAATTTTTTTCGTTTTCTTAATAAACATGCAATAATTAAATATGCAATATAAATTAATCAAAATGACCTAATCATAATGACGGGCAATCTCTAATTGAATGAACCTAGCAACAATGACTAAATGACATGCATTTCATGAACCTAATTCTATATGACGTACACATGATTTTTTATTTTTTTAATAAGCATGCAATATATTCTAATATGCAATGACGTGCAAAGAATGCCCTAATTCTAATTTTTTCTTTTATGAAATTCGAAATTAAAATTGCCAAATAATAAAATGTGCAATTCAAAATTAAAAAAAAAAAAAAAACTAACATCCTAAATGAATGCATTTCTTTTGGATTTTTTATTTTTAAAAAATTTGAAATAAAATTCACATTCTAAAATGCAAGATAACAATAAATATTCTAAAACAAACCTAATCCTAATTCAAATATTTTTGGATTTTTTTCTTTTACGAAAATAAAATTGATTCAACCAACATGACGGGACAAATTAGACAAGATATGATTGATATCCATAAATTGGCAAACCATATCTCACACATGAGATCAGGTTGGTCAATTTTTAAATAAATTGTGAATCGAATCTCGGGCGTGGGATCGGATTGACAATTTTTCAAGCGATTGCGAGTCGGATTTTGGTTGCGAAAATCGGACTGTCAATCCCTAATTTGAGGGTGTTTGGTCATCGTCGATCACCGGTCGTGGTCTTTGGATCTCCGATGCGGGGGCTCTAATGGCAAGTGGAGTAGTGAGCAAGGACGTTGGTCGAAACAGCATAGGCGCAAGTGTCGCTCAGAAGCGGCGAACCGGCAACACAAGCAGTGGGTCACGGTTCAAGCAAGACAGGGGAAACATTCGGGCAGTGGAAGACACCGGGGTGAAGGTGCAGGCTCGGGTTGATGCAGATCATTGGCGAAGGTTGGGCATCGGACGGCGTATGGTGGCTCGACGTCCAGATCTGGAGCGGTGGAAGCAGCTCGGGTGGTCACTCGAATGAGACTTGGATTGGCACAGCAGCAACTTTGTTAGGCAGAGCAGAGGCGCTGGGCTGACAGAGGTGACGCAACGGTTGGTAGCAGGCGGTCAGGTCACAGCGCAACCCGTTGGAGATGCGGTAAGGTGGGCTTGCGAATGCGAAATCTGCGAGTCGTGGTTCGCAGGCGAGGCGGAGCGGAAGTAGGTCGGTGCTAGGTGATCATGGACAGCTAATGTTGTGTTGCCACGGGTGGCGCGACAAATGGCGGTGCTGGTGTGGTCGCCGATGCGGGATGGATGGATGGTAAAAGTGGGGGAATCTGCACACAAGGGTTGAACGCTTGCAAAGAAGACGTCTTCTTCTTCTGTTTATGTTTTTCCCTTTTTTTTTTCTCATTCTCTCTTCAAGTCTCCCTCTCGTCACTTTCCTCTCTACATACTTCTCTCTGCACATTGCCGCATGTCCTTTGTTCCCTTTCCTCTCTTTTTCCACTTTTTGACTTTTTGTGTTCTTTTTTTTCTTCAACAAAGAGAAGCCCCCTCCTCAATTGACCTCCATGCACATCCTTTTATAGGCAAAACAAATGTAATATTTTTGTGAATATTTCATCTCACAAAGATTGCCTATAACCTCCCCCAATAACAAAAATCATTTTATTTTCCTCATCTCTTAAATATTCTCCGCCAATTTTATCGCCTATTACTAAAGATAAGATTGCAATGCAATTTTCTTAAATTCCAAAAATCCATCATAATATCATATCAAATCTCTAATTAGGTAATTTTTTTCATTAAAAAAAATGGGCTTGGGCCAATTTGCTTGCTTCGTGAGCTTAGTTTGGCCTACCAATTTAAAGCTCAAAACCACTAATTTGAACCCATTCGTCACCGGTCAAATAAATAAATGCAAAAAATGCAAATTAAAAATAAATATGCTATGTAATTAATATTTTTTCAAGGGTAAAATTAACCCCTAATTTTTAATGCACAAGTCGCCAAAATTTAGGTGTCAACAAAGACCCAAGCATCCCGGCTCAACTAGGGCATCCCGGCTCAACCAAGGCATCCCGTTCAATGAATGAGGCATCACCGCCAACGCTGTGTGGTGACGGACGCTTTTTCTCTTTAAACGCATGCACAAATGCATCATACAAGTCAAATCTTATCTTTTCTCTTAGTCAACACACGCATGACCTAAAGGCGTGCTCATTCATTTGTGTGTGTCATGAGTTTCTTATACTTCACTAGAAAATATGTGGGGAACAATCTTTGGTTTGTAACTTGAATCAATCACTTAGCGCCGATCCCCACACCGGACAAGGCTCGAAAATAGTACGCCTCAATACTGATCCAAGATCTTGAGGCTTGAGTACACCTTGCTTAGGTGAAGATCCTAAGCTTGAGGGACCTTGGTTCAACTTGATGTGAACACATCACGTGCTGTGAATGATCATCGGTTCTTGGTTTGATTCAACATCAAGCGCAAGGTCTCTACACCATACCAAACCCTAGAATTGGCACCCTTTTATGCCTTACCAAGATCTTGTGGGTTTGGGCGATTCTTGTACCGATCAAGGTTTATAATTGGCATTCCTCAATGCCGATTTAGGACCTCACCGCCTTAGGCGATCCCTGCTTAAAGCGAGACTTGGAACTAATACACTATTTATGCCAATTCAAGGCCTTATGGCTTGGGCGGCCTTGTCTTGCAATGAACTCAACCCAAGTGAACCTTGGCTTTATTCCGAATGTGAATGACTCAAGCATGTGGTCAAACATAATCATGAGTAAAACCATGCAAAAGATCCAACATCTTACCCAAGCCTTAACGGGTGAGCACCTAACTAGACTCGACAATGGAGACTACCACCCTCAAGGAGAAATAGGGATCTTACTTACCTCGACAAACTTGAGAATTGACCCAAATAGCTTTGTGGGTTGAAGATGCAAGGTCGAGAGAAAGGAGAAGGGGGAGGAGGGTAGGTGTGAATGACAAAGGGTGTAAAGTGGTGGAAATGAATGTGAGCCTCCCCTATTTAGAGGCACCAAACTAATCATTACTCATCCAAGTGGTCCAATCACATTTCTTAGAGTGGCACAACTATGGCATCAAGGTGGCAAGCCTATTTTGTAAGGTGGCATGTCTAGGATCCTAAGAGAACACTTATCATTTTCTTATTGGACTACCTATTGGCTTACTCTCCAAGGCTCAATTTAGGCTCATGATGTGCCTATGGTCCTAAGGGACACATAAGCCCCTTTGATGCCTAATATTGTGGCATCCTAGAATTCCTTGCCAATCTTTAAGGGTGTTTTAATTTATGTCTTGCATTAAGACTTTGGCCAAGCTTTTGGTGAATAATTAATTGATAGAAAAATTCTATTTTTGGCCATGTGGGATTATGGATTGGAATTTATTAAGATAGGTCGCAAAGTTTTGTGATTTATAAATTTCAATTAGGTATTTATAAAAATTAAAATTAAGGTTTAAGGAGGATTAATAGGATGAGGATGGGCTGGACAATTGAAAGCCCAAACCAGCCCATGACCTCACCCCATTCTTGACCGACCCACGAAGCCCAAGGAAAGGAAGAGCTGCCATCAGCCCATGGCTGGCCCAAGCCCAGCCGAAAGATGGAGGCCCATCTTGCATGAAGAAGGTCATTTGTCCCTCCTAGCTGCCAAGTGTTCTCCATGCAAAATCAATGATTATTCATCATTGAGGGGAAGAAACTAAGGGAACCGGTTGATGATGAAGAGAGAGGGGAAGTGTCGTCGATGAGAGAGAGTGAGAGAGAGAGCTGCCGAGAGAAAGAGAGAAATCGAGAGAGAAAGGGAGAGTGAGCGTGTGGAGGAAGAGAGGAAAGGAGGAGAGCTGTCCATCGACCGTCCGCCGTGCGTCCGTCGTTGGTTGCCGTCTGTGCTCGCTGTTTGCTCAGTTTAGAGGCAAGTTGGGATCCTTAATCTGCTCTTGCGTGTTGTGTCTAGTATGTGTGCTTGAATGGTGAAAGACTTCGGATGTTTAGGGTGTTAAAAGTTGAAGTTTTAAGAGGGATGTTTGAGACTAGTAAACTGTTCTTGAGAAAACAGTTCGACCTTGGATGTTCTATTGGCTTGCATGTGTTGTTTGAGTTGGATTTTGGCCGTGACTTATAAATGAAAGTTGTCAAGGACTTCCTGAAATATAACATACTCAAATTTGGGACAAAAAAAATAAGTATAAGTGGGTGAAATCCTTATTTTTCGGAGAGAATGAATCTGGAGATTTCGGTAACTACCTTTGATGAATACATGGTCTGTAAGCCTATCTTTTTGTTGAAATTTCACTTTGATTTCTTAAAAAAGATGCAAAGGACATCCTGAGGTTTAACATATCAAAAATTTAGAGAAAACTAACAAGAATAGATAGCTGAAATCGTGATTTGTCGGAAGTAGTCAGATCTGGAAACTTTGGTATTGAAACAGAAGCTTTAACCGTCTATATTAAATCACCTAGAACGAATTTGACTTTTATTTCTGCATGAAAAACCTACTTTAAGATCTTGAATACAACATAGTCGAATTTCATGAATTTTGAAGGTCATTAGGATATTTAATCGGAAATATCTCAAAAACCGTGTAATCGGCAAATTTTTCTTCACGAAGTATCTTTATTTATGTCTTCTCTATAACATATTCAAATTTCATAATTTTTTAAGTTCATTTGCCTATTTAACCAAAAAAAATGTTTCAAAAACTGTGCAAGCTGTATTGTTAGAATAGTAATGCTGTGATGCATAGTCTATATCAAATTTTATGAGGGTCTTTTGGTGTGGTGTCCTTCATAAAGTATCTGCCTTTATGTCTTGACTATCACATGTTCAAATTTCAGAATTTTTAAATGTCATTTGGGTATTTAATGGAAATATTTTCTAAAACTGTGCAAGCTGGATTAAGCGAATTTCAAATGCTGTAATTTATTATTATTCCGTTTTGGATGAGCCCTATGAATTATATTGATTGAGGTGATTGAATCTTGCTGAGCTTGTGATAATATTTGGCATTGCATATAGAATCAAATGCTGAATTTGACTTTGTTGCCATTACATCATGTGCCATGTTGATTGTGAGACATAAATTGGTGAATATGAATTATGATGAATGAGGAGACTATTGGAGGTGGGCCGATAATGCCCTGGGAGTGTTAGGATGCCCGGGATGGGGGGTGTCGGATGCCCAGTTGTATTGTGATACATGCCCGGATGTCCTCGGGAGTTTCGAGATGCCCGGAATGGTTGGGTGCCAGAAGCCTCAGAGGTTTGTGCCCAGGGGGATGCCTCGTGATGCCAGTTGGAATACGAGATGCCCATAATGCGGGGGTGCCGGATACCCAGTGGTATGTGCCGGAGGTTTTCTCGCGATGCCAGGTTGGGGTGCAAGTGATAATGTGGGATGCAATTACTAATCCCGAGAAAGAAAGATGCGGTGATCAAATTGAAAGATAAAAAGTGGAAATTGAATCATGCATGGTATGGTGACATGTATGCATGGCTGTATGAGTGCATGGTCGTATGTACACCTCTGGCATGATGGTATATGTATGAAAGCTTGGTGATGAGTGCATGAGGATGTATGCACATATGGTATGATAACATTTGCATGGCTGTAAGGTAAGTTATGATTGGATGCATGGATGATATATACTATGCTATGATGTGTGATTGTATTGTGTGATGCATTGAGTAGTTTATTGGATCTTTTACCTACTGAGTGGATGTACTCACCCCTTCGAGGACCAATATTTTAGATTAAGAAGATGCCGCTCTCTCCGGTCACGCGGGGTACCTTTTATGGCCTCCCATCTGACGTGGAAGTAGAGTGTTCGGAGATTAATTGCGTTACCATCCCTGGTCTAATGTTTGTGCGAGTTCGCGTGCTGGTCATGTACAATGTGAGCCTGGCTTGGGGCCCAGTCATTCAGGAGTTTTTGTCAGTCCACGTCCGTCGAGATGGAGTGATTCGGGGGATGTTGCCGCCACCACCGCCCGACGCGCCATGATGGGTGTGATGGTCGCATGAGGAGTAGAGAGCTGACGTTTCTTTTTTAGAGTAGCCGACACTGATAGATGGAGGATGACACGTGATCGTTATAGGGGTCGAGATATCTTTTGGGTTGTGGCTAAGTGTAGTTAAAAGTCTTGGCTTCCTTTTGGTTGTACCGACCCGAGAAATCCATCATGAAAATATATAAATAAAAGTGGTTCGGCCTTATCTTTTCTTATGGTGCGTAGTTGGTGTGTATTGCATTATGGTTATTGGAGGGAGAGATGGTGAGACTCAATTTTGCTTCTGCTAATAAGTTGCGCTGGGACTGTTTTCAAAAAAAAAAAAATGCCTAAGGATCTCGATCCTTCTTTAAACCCCTTTTTTTTTTTTTATAAAAAGACTAGTAACGGATATCTGATGAGAGAAAGCGATTGGCAAGCTATGGCAACCCTAATGGATCGGGGGCCGTCGAGGGGTGCCACAAATGTCCTCTTCTAATTGGTTAGCTCTGCCTTCTTCACCAAGGCTATATTTTAGGGTCATTATAGCCTAAGAGTCTAGAGAACACCTAAGCATGAATTACTAACTTCTTCTCCAAGGCAAATCTCATGCCATCATTACCAAGCCAAATGGTCCACTCTAATTTTTTTCAAGTGTCCCGCCTAAAGTCCTTAGTTTGCAAGCTTACTTGTCTAATAATTGCACCAAAAAGGATGGGGTGGCATAGCTAAAAGATCTGGGTTGGCATTCTAGCTTATAGGAGGAGTCAGTGAAGATGGCTAGCTTTTTGCCATTTCATTAGGCCACTTGTACCCCACATTTAACGAGCATTTAATGAAGTATAAAGATAAGACTATCAAGATTGCCAACTCGATGTCTAACTTCTTAGGTCATTAATGAGAGGTTTGGGTTTCACTCTTCATTGGTCTATGTATACACCACCCTTTTCTTGCCCATCAAGAATATCTACAACCTCATCATTACTTTTGAAGAGTCAAAAGACACATCACCCCATTCATTAATGGGGGTGTTCTAGAGTTTTCTTCTCTTTTGTCCTTTTCTTCATTAAGAAGGCAGTCTAGAGACTTTCGTCGTTGAAGTTGGTTTAGGGGTCGAAGAAGTGATTATTAGATGCATCTCAAAAAACCAAATCACGTACATCTAAGATTCGACCATCACACCCCCATGCTCGCTTGAACCGTTCCTTTGGACAATTGGTCGGCCTAAAAAGTCGGTTGTCCTCCAATCAGTTCAAGGCTAATCCTAAGGTTATCCATGATCTAGCACTAAGCCAAGGCACATACCTTAGAATTAGTGACATGATGATTGGGTCTATCCCTGAGCTCATTCCGGTCAGTACCCAATCCATCCGTATGGTTCATATCTAGTGCATTACCGGTCCACGATCGAACATCACCAATTCGAGACTCCTTTCCAACACGAGGAATTAAATAGGGAATGATTCATTTTTTTGTCAGAAGATGATCACATTTGATCAAGTCAGATCGTTCGTGTATCTGTACATAGTCAGACAAAATCACCCGTGGCCGAGCACTATGACCAGTCAGATCGACCCATGACCATCCACCTATCCAAAATCATCTCGTGACCAATCCTCATGATAAAAAAAATCATCTTATAAGCTGGTGATCATATCCCATCGGTATGGTCGATAGAAAATTCCTCGCTAACACCTCAACCATTTCGTGACTAGTTGATCGGTCGTTCAATTGGTCAGACCATGACTAATCTGACTAACCGACCGATCCTTGATTCCTTACTAATCGAACTGGTCGATCCATGTTCAATGGCCCATGGTCGATCCATTTAGGATCTTATGGCCAATCCTCATGGGGTCAAAATCGAGGGTGTTACAAAAGATCTTGAATATGGCCGTGTGGATGTGCCTTTGTGAAGATGTAAGCAATTTGATCAACAAACTTAGTGGAGATAAGTTTTACAGTGCCTTGAAGCACGTGTTATCGTATAAAATAACATTATATTCTTAATATGCTTGATGTGCCTATGGAAAACATTGTTACAAGCTTTTTGAATAGCGGCACTCTAGTTGTCGTAATAAATGACCGCTCTATCATTATGACAAATTCCCTTATCTTTTAATAACCATCAGGAAGATATCCATAATTTTTTAAATATTCTAAATATCTCTAACATATAATATGGGTTAGGCTACACATCACATCTTTTTTCCATGTTAATAACAATGGTTCATTTGAGGGTTTTAATCAAGGGAAGAGAGGAGAGTGAGGCAAGATATCCTCTCTTATTGTATCTCGTTCTCCTAGTGATAGAAACACTCATTAGACTTCTAAATAGTGCCATTGAATTTGTTAAGTGTAAGATTTTGTTTCCTAACCCCATTGAGTGTTGAAAATTGAAAGTTCAACACTTTATGAGATTGAGTTTTTAGATTATATTAATTAACATTAGTTAAAAGACTCAATTATGTTAAAAATTCATTTAATTTGGTAAGTAAGGTAAGGATTACTTAATTTCATTCAACGGAAAAAAAATGATGGCAAGTAGAACCTAGCTCATTATATCAATAAAATATACTAAATGATAATCGTTTTATGTTTGGTAAGACATTAATAATATTCAACTATCAACATAAGTAAATGTTATTTTTATTTTGGATTAATATCATTATTAACCTCAAACTAGTACACTTATGATAAATTAACCTTAAATTAAATTTTATGTCATAAATTTTTTTAAACTGGTATACCCATAGCACACTTATCCTAAACTAATTTTCTAATGTCACAAAATATCTCAAAATAGTATATTTGTGCCACATTTACCTCCATACTGATCTAAAGTGCTACATTTCCCCCAAATTGTAGTAAATCCAAGCTATTTTATTGGTAAATGTGGCATGATGCACTAGTTTGAAGTAAATGCGGCACATGTGCATCAATGCGGGATTTTTTTATGATGTAAAATTTTGTTTGAGGTAAATGTGCACTAATTTAGGATTTTTTTTTTTAATGGTATTAACCCTTTTTCATTTTCAACACTTAAAAGATAGTTAAGCCTTCATAGTCAATATTTAAATATCCAACCCTTATTTTTCAATTTTACCGAACAAGAGACAAGCATCACCTTTTTTGCTTTTTTGCTCCAAAGTACAGATTAATCACCTTTGTTTTCAGATGATCTTAACATCTTTTAGAGGGTGACATTACTTATCTTAAGGTAGATTTTTTGAATTTTGCAATTCTTTAGAAGCATGTCTAATATGCAAGCGAACTTATTAAGATTAGTGTATTGAATCTCGGGTATTCTACTGCTCAAGAGGATGAAATGTTGGGAAAATTACCAATATAAGTTTTAAACCTATTGTATGAATATCAATTTAGTCATAATCCTTTAAATTTGGTCAATTTAGTCTTAAACATTTTGACTATTTGCCAATGTAGTCCTTCCGATCAATTTTAGCTAACAATCACCAACGTGGACATTAGCCATTTTTCATGGCATAGCCCACAAAAATGGTGGATAATTTCTTGCATCTTTTTAATTTTTCTAAAAAAATTATATTTTTTTCTTCTTTTTTTCCCTCTTCCTCCACTAGTCGTTGGGCCTTGACGATGTCGTTCAACTAGCCACAGGAGAGGTCTAAAGAGGGTCAACCTCATCAAATGTAGCAAGGGTTAGCCTTGCCTAAGTCTAGTGAGGTCAACCCTCGACAAGCCAATTGTTGGCCATGGCAATTGGTGAAGGAAGAAGAAAAAAAGAAAAAATTATAAAAATATATAAAGATTTTAAAAAATGAAAGAGATTATCCACGTTAATGCCAATCGTGCCATATAGGATAATCGATATCCACATCAATGGTTGCTAGCCCAAAATTGGATGGAAGGCCCACATTGACCAACTGTCAAAAAATTCAAGACTAAATTAGCCAAATTATAAAATTTAGGGACAAACACTGTATAATAGATCTAAGACTTTTTTGGTTATAATCCTCAGGAATGTTACATGTAATTTAGGAGGGGTGCGCTCACTAACAAGGATTAATGAGATCTTAAAGAAATAAAACCATAAGGCTAAACTTTCAAGATTTGCAAGTGATGACACAAGTTTTGAGAAATTGCAATCAATGACACAAGTTTTGAAAAATTATAATTGAGTCCTTAGAAAAAATTTCAAGTTACAAATGACATCAAACAAGGACATTAAGTTCGCTAGACTTGTGAGACAATTTTGATGTCCTTAGGAAATGAATTCCAGGATCCAAGTGCAGATAATGTCACACATTGATTGGGCCCTTTGAGCTATCAAACATGACTCGATTTTAACAAACTTGACGTCAATAGAAAGCTTAGAACAATGTCTAAAACTTTTGAGTTTGGAAAAATTTCAAAGAAAGTCATTAACTTCGTTAAAGTTGTGAAATACCTTCAGGTGTTCTATGAGAACTTGGGTGCAGAATTAATGGCACTTTATCAATCTCTCTTTTAAATATTGTTGATACATGATTTTTAGTCAACATATCGATAAAGGTAGAAAACTCGATATTAGGGTTTCTAATCGTGACAAGATCCATTTTCAAACAAAAGTGTCTATTGTTCTTTCTTTTTCTTTGGCCTATCATTTTCAAGCAATTTCTAACGGTTTTTACCAAAAACCTGAAAAGTCAAATAATTGACTTTCAAATTGACTTTTGGTTAATCCTTTGAACCAAAGTCAAACCCTCAAATTAAAATTTGACTTTTCACACAAAAAGATTCCTTTTAGTCCCAATTTGACTTTAGCATAAAAAAATTTGCAAAAATCTATTAAGAACCCCATTTTCCAAATTTTTTATTTTAGGTTTAAAATTGGCTAAAAATAAATTTATTTTTATTCTAGTGATTATTAGGTTTAGTTCCTTTTACAACATTTGATCTAGAGGTCACTAACCATTCACTCATTTAATCCATTTTGACATCAAGTGTGCCAAAATATGAATTCTCATTTTTAGCCCTAATTAGGGGGCCATAATTTAAAAAAAAAAAAAAGATCTGAATTGGAGAGAAAATCTCTTAAAATCTCTCTCTCTCTCTCTCTCTCTCTCTCTCGCCCAACCACTCATCGCCCGCCACCATTCGCTGGGCCCTCAACTACTCGTCGAAACCTCCGCTAGCCAAGTGCCACCGTCCACAAGCTTCGCCAGTCCCTCTCCTCTCCTGCCATAGACGCTCGATGCTTTGGTGACCTCGTCCATATGCGAAACCAGATCAGCTTAATATCGGTTTTCATGCTAGTAACCAATTCAGTGTGTCTTAATCACCATTCCGGCAATCCGCAGCCATCTCCTGGTGTCTCAATCAATTTAGTCGCCTTCCCCAACCAATCCACAAAGTCTAAGTGGCCAGAGACTCACCTAGTAGTCACTAAAACACCTTGTTAATGCCGATCTTCCTCGATGTTCAATCCACGCCCAATTTTGCACCAGTGGCTAATTGATTTTCCGGTGATCCCCAGCAATCTCAGCCTCCCTCGAACAATCCTTGATGTACCTAGGTGTTGCAGCAGCTTGATGATAGTTCACAAGAGTTCGTTTTGCATGAAAACGCTAAAAAGGTCAGCTCTATCCTCCTTGAGCTCAATGAAGCGAGGATATGTATAGTATCCGGGGCTAGAGCTCGCCTTATGATGTCTATGGCTATTTAATGATGTTGATGATGCTTGATGATTGATGAATAAGATTTGGATTGATTCTGCAATTCTAGATTCCTTATTAATGTGTCTAAACGATTATCTTGGAAGGATCTGCTTATTGATGTTTTTAGGTTTAATATGTTAATCGTCCATCCAAAGTGGATTCCAGAAGCTGGAATTTACTGTTCTGATGTTTTAATGTTTTAACATGTTCTATTTGCTATTTTTGTATGGATTTTTGTGAGAGAGGAATTGGACTTGAGGGCCTTCATGACTTAAGACCCTCACATTCATGTCAAATTACATAAAAATTTGCAGATTTTTATCACTTCATATGGTAGAAATTCATGCCTCTATATGTCATGTTATGCTCAATTTTTGCTGATCTGCCTTTTGTGTAAAACTCTTAGTTCGAGCTTCTTATTGATCAAAATTTTCACATGATTCCATCTAGACATACTTAAAGGACTCCGATAACTTTCAAACAATGTATGATTCATGTAAATTGATGGCCATTTGCCTCATGAAAACATCTCATGAATTTTCTGCAATTTTGGGCATTCCTAAAGGTTCTTGATAAATAGAGTTGTCTCACCTAATCGATTTCGTGAATTTATAAGATTTTTTTGCATATTGATTTAGGGTGAAGTATCTTAATCACTTTTGGCCATTGCACTTAGCCTACGTCATGTCAAAATATCATAATTTTCATGTATCATTTAGATAGTTTAGCAAGCCAATCTTCATGCGTCATGTTCTGCCTCCCATGTCACTAATTTGCACACTTCTGCAATTGTCATTAACTAGACATTAAGTTAACCTTAATTGAGCTGGATGTCTTTTGGAAAGTCTCAGAGGATGTCCTAATCTTTCCAATGACACCAATTTTGTCCCATTTGCATGTCGTTTGACCAACTTTCTATTTTTGTGAAATTTACCTTGAAATCTGCCATGTGATAAATTCAAAATGCCACTAATTTGCGCACTTCTACATTTACTGAACCAGAGCTTTTTTCTTTTTTGTGTGGATTTTTCCTTGAGGGTTCCAAAGCCAAGTCCCCAACTTGCCCTTTTCACTTGACCACCGCCCTTTCTTTGCAAATCCCAGCTAATTGTGTTCCCCTTCGCTGGCTCTTATGGCCAATTTTACCAATTCTCTTCGGTAGGTTTTCCACTTTTACACCCTACAAAACCCGTCTCCCTTTTCGCTTCTTGTTCTCTGTCTGTGCCTTCTTCGGGACTTCATCGTACTACAGATGTTGACGCGACCCTCATCCCCTCATCTCTTCATCTACATCAGTTCTTTCCTGCTTGACAATTCCCCTTCTCAATTCATGCATGGATTTGGATTCCGCTAGCTGGCTTGAATCTGAACTGCCCGCCATTCAGATTATCTTTCCATCTTAACGGAACTTTGCCCAGATTGACTCCCTCGAAGAAGAACAAGACCCTCGACTTACTGCCCTATGTCACCAAATGGGTCGATTGTGGCATTAGCATGAGATTGAAGAATGGGACGACCTGCCACCTCTGGAAAAGGTCGAAGAATCCAAGTTAATGCCGGTAGGTAAAATCCAATCCAACCCTTCTATCAATGTATAGGCTTTTTAGAATACCTTAAAGAGGGCTTGGAGAACAGAGTTGAAATTACTCAACTCGAGGGTGACGTTTACGTTGCTACATTTAAATTAGAAGATGAGAAACAAAGGATACAAAAGGGTGGACCTTGGCTCTTTTCTGGCAATTTGGTCATTTTTAAACCATGGATACCGAATACGCCGCTACACGGCTATGATTTTTCAACCTGTGCATTTTGGGTACAAATCTATGGTTTGTTGCTTGAATGGTACTCCGAAACTATGATTTCCAGAGCTGTGAAAAATATTGGAAAGGTGCTTGCTGTCAAGCTTAATACTAAAGAGGGAGTAACTGTTAGAATTGGTAAAGTTCGTGTAGAAATAAACCTGAGAGAACCATTGAAAACAGGTATGAACGACTTGATTTCAAGTATGAACGACTTCCACATTTTTGCTATTCTTGTGGCATAATTGGTCATATGCAACCTATTATAAAGATGTTGCTTTCAATGAAGCGAAAATGGAAGGGAAAGAAAAAATGCATTACGGTCAATGGTTGAGGACCGAGGTAAAAGAGTTTAGTCTATACTGGAAAGCATTCTATGAGGAGCAGCAAATTACTGACAATGAGGTCATTCCAGAGACTCCTCCATCAACTCATGTGAATCCAACACTGCTTCCCTACGTTGAACCAAACTCTGAAATGCAACGGCAATCCAAACAGGGAAGGATAGGTCAGCTTCTAGAGCCCGGCAATACATACACAAGTGTTGTAGTCTATGTACTCGAGCAGGGGAAGAAATGTCAGACTTCTGAGCAACCGACATTATCGGGTACTTATCCCAAACCCTCTATTCCCACCGAAGCACACAATTTTAAGCAATTACCAATGGAGCCTCCTACTCATAAAAAGTTAAATACTACAAGACTATCCACAAGAATAGCAGCAGCTAAGAAAATTAAGCGATACATACCATATGATTCACACAGCACAACAACAGAAGCAATAGATGACCGAAATCTTATGGAAACTCCTATTCTATTAGCTACTGAGGCAGGAGGATGGGCGATGGCGACTGGCCCTCAACAGTCGCCTTTGCACAAATGAAGCTTATAAGTTGGAACTGTCAGGGTTTGGGTTCCTCCCTAATAGTTCGAACCCTTAAGGCCCTTGTGGCCAAAGAAAAGCCTGACATCTTATTTTTGATGGAAACCAAGAATCGAGAAGAGGTGATCACTCAACTACAAAGACGTCTAAAATTTCGAAACTCTAATATTCTAAACCCTGTTGGTATGGCAAGAGGGTTGGTTTTACTTTGGCATGAGCATCTTACAGTTGACATGATTCAATCTTCTCAAGAGTTGTTTCATATGACTTGTGTGGATTCTCGATGTCACATATCTATGTGTCTGACGTGTGTCCATGCACCTGCCACTTATCACCCTCGCCAAATCTTCTGGATAAAACTTCAGCAGATTGCCCGCACCAACACTTTACCCCGCATCTGTATTGGTGACTTCAATGAGGTTATGTATGTTTGGGAGAAGGTCAGCAAGTGACCACCTGACGCTCACAGGATGTCTTCCTTTAGACAAGTAGTACAAGATTGTGCTTTAATGGATATGGCTACCAAGGGCTGTGCTTATACCTAGTCGAATAATCAAGAAGGAGCTGATTTTGTGAAAGAAATGCTAGACTGAGCTTTTTCTACGTATGAATGGTGTCTTGCTTTCCCTGAAGCCGAAGTTTTTGCCCTACCTATAGTGGGTTCTGACCATACTCCTATTTTGTTAACTATTGATGGTTTACAAGGATGTTCGACGTAAGTACTTTACTTTTGAAGCTTTTTGGTTACAGGATAAGGAATGCAGCGAAATTATTCATGAATCCCGGAACTCAGGCCATGGAAGAACTTACAATCTGACACAACGACTCAAGCTATTATCGATGGCCCTTACCAACTGGAGTCGTCAAAAATTTTCCATAGCCCACAACCAACTAGCAACTTTACATAGCAACTCCAAAATCACATGAACCGGCCTCATACATAATATGATAAGCAGTCCATCAGCAACATAAAGGCGGAAATAAACAGATTATGGTAGCAAGATGAGCAATTTTGGACAATGCGATCTAGAATCATTTGGCTAAAGTGGGGGCACAAGAACACAAAAATTTTCCACGCCACGGCGATACAACGAAGACAACGAAATAGAATATGTATGCTGAAGGATGGTGATCAGAGATGGATTCAGGATAAGGACTCTCTAAAACATATGACCACACAGTTCTTCACCAACCTTTACCAATATGTCGGCCACTAGGACTATCAGCCCATCATTGATCAATGCCAGACAATGGTTTCTGCAAAAATGAATAGTCTTTTGGTGGCTGAGGTTACCAAGAAGAGGTCCATATCACAACTTTTTAGCTTGGGTCTACTAAAGCTCTAGGACCCAATGGTATGAATGGCCTATTTTATCAAACACATTGGGATACTTTGTGGGTTGATCTTTTTATGTTAATACAGCAGTTTTTTTAGAAAAGGGGTTATGCCTGCAGATCTGAATAAAACCTTTATCACCCTGATTCCAAAAGTTCCTCACCCAAAAAACCTAGACCAGTTCCAACCTATTAGTCTTTGTAATTATGCCTACAAGATTATCTCTAAAGTGCTAGCAAATCGACTAAAACCCTAGCTTCCATCTTTAATCTCTACTAAACAGAGCGCCTTTGTAAGTGACCGCTAGATCCAAGACAACATATTTATAGTGCAAGAAGTGCTTCGTCAACTTCGCACTAGAAAATGCAAGAAAAATTTTCAGGCAGTTGAAAATGGATATGAAAAAAGGCTTATGACCGAGTGGATTGGGATTTTCTTGAAGCTTATCTTCTGAAGTTAGGTTTTCATCTCACTTGGGTTCAATGGGTAATGCAGTGTATCACAACAGTATCCTATAGTGTCAAATTTAATGGTGAGCAGTTAACCTATTTTCATCCGACTAGAGGAATCAGACAAGGCGACCCACTTTCCCCATATCTATTTATCCTCATGGCAAATGTCTTATCGAATCTCATAAACCAAGCTATCCAAATGGGACATCTCAAAGGCATTCAGCTTAATAGGTGGTGTCCTACATTATCTCATTTATTCTTCGTTGATGATGCCATATTTTTCCTAGATGCTAAACTTAGGAATGCCAAAATCTTGCCAACTTATTGAATCAATATTGCTTAGCTACGGGATAGGAAATTAATCGAATAAATCCGGAATTTATTTTTCCAAGATGTGTCCTTATTATGCCTTACAGGAAAATTTGGTGAATGCTTTAAGAGTCCCGGTGTTAGTCAAAACTGGGAAATACTTGGGAATCCCCTCTGATTGGGGACGTTCTAGGAAGGAAGTATTTGCTTGGATTATTGGGAGAGTGAAACAAAAACTGGAAGGATGGAAAGAACACTTGATATCTAGGGGAGGCAAGGAAATACTCATTAAATCCATTGTTCAGGCAATGCCTCAGTATGCTATGGCTATATTTAAACTTCCAACATCTATTTGTATTTCCATTGAAAAGAAGATCACTCGCTTCTGGTGGCAAAATGAAGCTACAAAATCTGGGATCCATTGGAAAAGATGGGATGCGCTTAAAATGAGCAAGATTCAAGGTGGTCTCAACTTCAGAGACCTCATGGACTTCAATAATGCAATGCTCGGAAAACAAGAATGGCGTTTGCTTCAACATCCTACAGCATTATGGAGTAAATTGTTTAAAGGTATCTACTTTCATTCCGAGATTTTTGCACGTTGATAAAGGTACTAGAACGTCTTGGGGCTGGCAAGGTCTTTTATTAGGTCGGGATTCAATTCTTCCTCGACTTCGCTAGTTAGTAGGTGATGGGACTAGAATTAGCATTAGAGAAGACCAATGGCTACCACAAGGAATTCTGGGTGGCCCAGCAAACCGTGAAGAACTTGTTAAGGTCACCAAACTCGTAGATATGCAAGCCAATGCCTGGAATATCCCGCTACTTAACCACTTTTATGACAACCATACAATTAGGGAGATCCTTACCATCCAGATCAGTCCTTCTTATACATAGGATAACTGATATGGATGGCAACCACCCACGACAACTATACCGTTAAGAGTGGCTACCAATCAATCAGGCAGATAGCAATTACCAAACATTAGTTAGAAGCTTTGCCTACCTACCAGATTCCACAAACTTTATGGAAACAACTATGGAAGTTAAACATTGCTCCCAAAATCAAGTTCTTTCTGTGAAGTCTTTGCCATAATGTCTTACCTACAAAAGCAAATATATTTCACAGGAAAATCACCCCTGACCCATATTGCTCTCTGTGTCAAAATAGCATTCCTGAATCAGCAGAACACATATTCCTGCTCTGTCCTTGGACTAATACCATATGGTCAAACCTGGCGATAAACATACCTATTCAATCGCAGGCTATACAAAGAATAGACGCATGGATAGCTGCTATGTTTTGAGAAAGCAATCCGTACCTAATTTGAACACCTTGGCATACGTCCTCTGGCATATTTGGAAATCGAGGAATAATTTCATCTTTCGTCGTCAACAATTAGATGCGCATCAAGTGGTTGATAGTGCTGTCGACAGTGCTTGATCAGCTCTCTGCTCTTATCGCAACCCTACAACCAAAGAACAACAACAATTCAACACTGGTGAGTTATGGCGTCCTCCAGATCCATGCACTTTCAAGGTAAATATTGATGGGGCTTTTCAGCCACACATCAACTAGGGATCAATGGCCAATATATTCCAAGATCAAAATGGAAAAATGCTCGATGGACTTACCAGGAACTTTCTCGCTTCTTCGGCTCTACAATCAAAGTTCATAGTGTTTTTGATAACTCTTCGCCATTTGCAGCAGATCAGTAGACACCATGATCCATTGGTCATTGAATCGGACAGCTTGATACTGGTTGATTCCGTCAATATTGATTCCCAGCCGCCATGGGAGGTTCAAGTGATCTTCCACGAAGCCATCCATCTCCTCTATAACTTTTCGTGTGTTAGGGTTTGCCACTATCAAAGGGAGGTGAATGCAGTAGCAGATTAGGCCGCCAAAAGCCATAGAAATGATGCCCTAACGAAGATTTGGCCCATTTCACCCTCTTCAATTTTGTTAGACCTTTTAATTTCTGATGCTTTGGCAGCTGGATGTAATCCTATGGTTTATTGAATGAAATTTCCTTTTCTAACCAAAAAAAAAAAAATAAAAAAAGTCAGGTCCCCAACAAAATTTGATTGCCATTCATACATCCATGTCGTGGTAAATTTTCAAAATTTTTAGACATCCATTGCTAGGGCAAATTGTCATTAATTTGCACAAATATGTTGATGCTATGCACTATTCGTGATGCGTTGTTTTGTATTCTTTGATTTTTAGAAATTCATTTGTAGCTTATCTTAGGAAACTTCCTTCATGAAAGTTGTTTTTTCTGAGTGCTTGATGTGCCGTAATTTTTTTTAGGATCAATTATCCATGGGTCATACTTCAATTGCTTGAATTTTGTATGTCATGTCTTGACATGGTCTATTTTTCCTTTTATAACTTGTTTCAAATAATGATTCAAAGTGAATTCTATGTCAAATGAGGACCAAAAGTGGACCAATTGTCTTAAATAAGGATTCGAAGTAAATTTTGTTTAAAATAAAGACCCGAAGTGATCAAGTTAATCTCTATTGAGGACCTTACCTCGCTGCCAGACATTTTTTGGCGATTAAAATAGGGGCAATTTTGTTGAAAATTTGTGATAGGAGAAAAGGGGAAAATTCTAAATTAATTAAGTTTAGGTTATTCATTTAGATGTTTACATTTTCTTCTTTCTTCTCCCCCGTTACTCCTCAACCAAATCATTGTCTAGTCATCGTCGCAACTCAATTCTCATCGCTCCTCGCCTTGCTCAATTATCATCGCTTCTAAAAGGGCTAGTGACAACACCTAGAAGGGGTGAATATCTGTGAACAAAAATCTTTGCAAAGTCCAATAGAGATAATTTTCCTTTAGAAAATCACAGACGAATTCAAACTTTAGCAAATAGATAAAACTTCAAACAAAATAAAGAAGTTTAAACTTAAACAGTTAATTAGAGCTTTCAAAATAAAGGAGTTTAGGGAAGAGAATAAGAATACAAGGTTTATAGTGGTTCAGCTTAGATCAAACCTACGTCCACTCTCCTACGCTAACAACCCACTGGCTGGATTCCACTAAGAATCAAAAGAGATTTTACAACTTGATGATCTCGACTTCTCAGTGAAGAGTCTCTACTGGTCTCCCACAAAGTCTCACTATAAGTTTCTCTCTTTTGTTTACAACTTTGAGCTTAGTGAATGGAATAACAAGGAACTAGGAAGTTTCAGACTTTGAAATTTTTCTTTCACGCACTCTCTCGAACAACTGGAGAGTCGCCTTAAATACTCATTCATGCCTTCTCGACCATTGGCACTTTCCAAATGAATATTTCCAATCTATCTGTTGGACATAATCAATCAAGGAGATCTCGATTCGTTTGATGATTTGTGATGAAAGCTTGTCATACAATCAGGATCTTACTTTCCAAAAGATTTGAATATCAAAATTGATTTCAATAAGGATAATTAATCATGTAGGTGCTAAATCCAGCCATAAAGTCAGCCATAAACCATACGAATTGAATCCTTGAAGAAATAAAGATAATCTCACATCTGGATAAGTCTTCATTCTTCAGTCTGGAAACTATCAGTGTGGGCAAACTTTGAATCCTAAAGTCTGGCGGTCTTCAAACTTTGACATATGGAAGTCTTCAAACTAGACTTTTGGAAAGGTTTTGTCAACTTCAAAACAGTTAAGGAGTTTTCTCCAACAGCTTCTCACCTACCCCTTGCGAGCATCAGTCTATTATTCATCGTCATCTCTTCTTTCTAGGTTTTTAGTGTCGACAAGCTTCAAATCTGTCGTTCAAGTGTACCGCTTGGGTGACCACAACAATGAGGGGTTGTCTCTCTAGGAGTCGCCTCTATTGGTAGCAATGGTCGGCGGCTAGGTAAGGTGACTGAATTTTAGTCACATTCTACTCGTCGATCTCTGTTGTAGATGCTTTATTTAATCAGATGGTGTGATTTTTTGTTGTTGGAATTTTGGAGTTATTGAGAGCATTCAATGCTTTAATGCATGGTGGGGAGGGATATTCTACCTTATATTATGGTAAATTCGACTTTTGCTAGCAATTCAAAGATTGCTAGCTCATTGGAGCTTGAGAAGGCCAAATTCTTTCTTGTAAGTGCTATAAATGTTGTTGTTAGCCAAGTAATGATATTGCTAAGACAAAAGGTTCGCAATTGATTCGTGATATTATAGATTAAATCAAAACTCCGGTTGTCTATGGTGATTAGTTAAGAATTCAACAAGTATTGGCTGATTTCTTGTTAAATATGGTGAGACATGCTCCATCTCTAGAAGGTTGGGTGGAGATCCACATTCATCCAAGTTTGAATCAAACTGCCTAAGGACTAACTCTTGTGCACATGGAATTTAATTTTCCTTCGACAGGTTTCTATCTGTTTGAGGATGTTCTGTGAATAATGCATTGTCCTATTTGGAGATGGTTACTTGATATGGCTTGCTTTTCAAAATTTCATCTCTATTAACTCTAAAGCACCATCAATACTATCATAACAAAGTTTTTACATTGAGTTTGAAACTTATCATACTAATGAACCAAATCCCTCAAATCCTTCATTTCTCTAGTTTTTATGAAATAATTTGTGACTTCACATAAATAAATAAAAATGAACCTAATTCAACTATCCTATATTTTGAGGTGATCTAATATTCATTGGTAAATGATAAGCAACTATCTTCTCATCACTTATCAAGGTTCTCCATTTTTATGAATTTAGGCTTATGCGATGCAAGACGATTTATTGACCTTGATCTTACTGTGAGAGAAGTTGTTTACTACACAATTCAGCTACAATTGCCAAACTCCATACCAGTATCTGAGAAGAGGGAAAGGGAAAAAACAACAATAAGGGCAATGGGATTGCAAATGCCATGGACATAAGAATTTGAGGTTGAGGGACCAAAGGACTAAGTGATGGTCAAAAGAGAAGAGTTAACATTTGCTTGAAACTTGTCACCTACCAGGAGCTTCTCTTCCTCAAGGAAACCAACCAGTGGACTCGACGGCGCAACATCCTATTATGTCATGAGCAGAATAGCCATCTTTGACCAAAGAGATAGGACCCAAAGAACTATAACTGCATATGATCAATGGGAGTTTGTTTTGTAAATTCAATTGTTTCTTCTCTTTCTTGTAGCATTGTGTGCGTTATTTGTGCACGTATTAAAGTTGTAAGCTCATATTTTGTTATCTCTTTTTGTAATGGAAATATTGAAGTTCAATTAACTCAAGTGTTCAATGAGAATTAATTATGATGCTTTTTGGTACTACAAGCTGTATTTGGTTTCATGTAACTCGGATATTCTATATTTTGTTGTGTAGAGCTCAAGCTTTGACAAAGTCCATTGATGTTCTATATTTTTCTTTGGCCTATACTACAATGCATTTTAATTGGGTGTGTTGTTGGCTATTGTGTTTGTTGCTCTTTGTAGGTCATTTTTTTATGCTATTGTTTTATATTTTCTTTTTTCTCATTGGATTGATGAGCTCATTTAAATTTGTTGTCAGTACGACCATAGTACAATGAAGTGACGGGACATTCCATAGCAAAGTAAATAGCACTAGATAAACTTGAATTGAGACATCCCATCACAAGAAATCTTTTCAAGAAAATTTATCTACAAATATTTTAAGATGCTTCCAAAATAGATCCATCCATATCAACCAACGGGAAAACAAAAAGAGTTTGTGTTTATTGGTCTTGTTGCTCTTGCGTATCTCAAAAAAAGTTGCTCATCTTTGACCACTTGTAAGTTGAGGTCCTTACATCCTCCTCTTTACCTAAGCTTGAAACACAAAATAAATCATTAGTCTTAATAAAGTCGAGTATAAATAAGAACAATTTTATGACAAAGTCAAGCACAAATAACTACCTATATCTTTTATCTTCCCTTAGATAATATTGAGCATGAAATTTTGCCAAAATTTGATGCAAGCAATTCAACGGTCTCAGTTTAACATGTTGGATCTAAGAGAGTACTTTCTACCACATCTTGTGAACATGAGACAATTGTAAAATCTACCAAGGCCGATGCTGCTTCTTTTGATGCTACCGTGGTTCTTACAATGATACTTGTTATGGCCTAACCCACCACATTTTCCACAAGAAATTGTGGTATTCTGCCTCTTCAACTTTGTTCCCACTGGCTCTTGCACAATTTTTTTCTTTCTTGTCTTCAAATTTCTATTAGTTGTTTCATTTACTGATTATGTTCTTTGTTTCTTCTTTCTGCCAACTTACTTGGGCACATCTAGTGGGAGTAATGGCTCTCTAGCAAGCCACAAGTCTTTAGAATCTACAACATGAACAACATGACTTGCATGAATTGTTTCCTTACTAAAACTTGTGTGAACCCATTTTTCATATTCTTCCCTCATGTATATAAGAGCTGCCATAGCATAACAACAAGGAATCCCACTGATGGCCCATCTTCTACAACTACAAGATCTATGTCTAATATTAACATCTCTTGTCTCCATATGGCCCACTTAATTCAAATTCATCCTCTCCATTCCAAGTTGGAATCCATGATGCCAAAAACTATTTTTGAAGATCTAATATCTATTGGATATTAGGACAGATCACACCAGTGTATTTGGTCATTCCCATCCCTTTGCTTATGAATTCTCTCCATGAGCTGCGCTCTTATAGTTTCAAGCATTGTGATGATGGGCTTGTCCCTTGCGTCAATTATGCTTTTGTTGAAACTTTCACACTAGTTGTTCAAGGAAATGTCACATTTTGAACTTGTCCAAAAGTAGGACTTGCTCCATTACACTGGAGGCCTATGGGATAACCAATCATAAGCTTTCTCATCAAGTGCCTTCAGTTGTGCCATTGCCAAGTCAAAATCACATGCCCTAGTTACGATGGCAACATTCCAAAGAAGCTTTTTAGGTTCTACTCTTTTGTGATGCAGTTTAAAGTTTTCATCTATTCTGCTTCGGGCATTAGATGTGCTAGTGCTTGCATCCCTTTTGTTTGTCACACAAAAAAAGTCTAGTACTTTGAATTTTCAGGTCCATAATTCCCAACTTCAAAATATTCTTAAACTCCATTGTTTTTTTCATTGAAGCACCTAGCCATGTAGGATTGTTTCTTAGCTTATCACAGTATTTATTTGCTAGCCATTTAGTGCTTATTTGAGGAACTTTTAGTGCTCTATTACATGTATGTAGTTAAAGGTTTTGACTTGTAAAGTATGCTCCATTTGCACTTTAGAGGCATATATGAGCCAATTATAGCCCTCTGAACACACTACCCTCAACTTATTAGGTGTATTTTTAACAAACCTCACATTTCTCCCATTTTTTATGGCATGGTTCTTAATAGCTTCTCTAAACTCCTTTGCATTACTAAAGCACATCCCCAACTTGAAGATAGGATTTTCCATATCAACCTTAGCGTTGAACTCGAGATGCATATACTCATTTTTCGCTATTCTTGTTTAAAAAAATATGCATTTTCAACCAACACATCTACATATAGACCGATATCTCCAATCTCCATACCCTCTCCATTGAACCATCATTGTCTACATATCTTATAATTTGTATAGATAACTCATCAAGATCAATAAAGGGAAACCCATCTTCTTCAGCACCCTTAGCATCCTTACCATGCCTACTATCATACCTGGAATACTTCACTTCTTCACATCCCTCGACTGGTGCAAAGTCGAAGCAAAAAATAACATCAATATATTCTTGTGCATAATGCGCACTAGGGAAAAAAAAACAATAACTATAAAAAAAATTGCAATACATCTGTACCACACTACTATTAATGAAAGAAAATTAGTCATGCTAGTGACCACGTACCACACTTTTATTATATACCATTTGTCACAGAAAAAAAAAATTGTGCATTATTGACTTAAAATGTTTTTTGTGCTAATGATTTGGTAATACACATTAGGACTCATGTGGGCATGGAAGTGCTACTGCTATGGTGATGGACCATATCCTAAGCATGGTCCTTCATAGCAAGAGCATCATCAAAAACCTACACCTTTTATTAGTGATTTATCCTTGGTATTGTCAATGTATTATAGCTCAAAAATCATCAAAAACTAACATTTAGATTGTAGGACATGCCATGAGCTCTAGCTATTAATGATAAAGTATATACCAAAAAAATAGAAACAACAGAAAAGTATTAAAAAATTGCAAAAAAGAGACCATCGCCACCAACACATAGGATCACAACACAACATATCCAATTAAAAAAATCATAGTGAACGCAACTCATATGCATTGATTAGGACAAAAGGAGACATTCACTCAAAAATCCATTAAAACCGGTAGTAACAATACTATAAAACAAAACTCTCTCGTACCATCACTGTCGTTGCTACCATTTGTGTAAAATTCCATCACATGCCCACACATTGTCGCCATGTTGCTTCAATGAGCCACAATCACTTTCTATTCGACGAACGAAGGATCGGCTAAACCAATTTGAACAAAACTAACCACAGTTGAACATGAGTGCAAATTGAAATAAATGGAAAACCTGGAAAAAGATTATGGAGAATCAGGCTTTGTACACAAGCTTTGTCTACATTTTTGTCGGTTTAACGTGAGTAGGAAAACTAACCTCGGTTGATAAGGAGGTCGGCCTGCTCGAGCTTTGTGATTCACAAACAAAGAAAAGTCCAATAGAAAATTTGGGTCTTCGCAAACAAAGAAAGAAGCATCTAGTTTTCTTCTTGTTATTGAATTCTTGCCTCAACCAACAAAGAATTTGGGTCTTCCACTTTGCGGAGGATGGGTACAAGGAATGGGGAGAACTTCGATCTTTGACTTTGCAAAGGATGGGTACAAGAAACAAGGAGACCGTAGAAAACCTAGGTTTTTTTGTTTGTTTTAGGATTTGTTAATTTTTCCCTAGATTTTTTTGGACAAAATTGCCCAAACTCTAGTCATCGGAATTGTCACATGCTTGATAGCCGGCGAATATTTGGCTGACCAGCAAGCTTAGGTCCTTATTTGGAATTAATTAAATTACTTTGGGTCCTTATTTGAGATAATAGGTCAACTTTAGGTCTTTATCTGACACAAAGTTTATTTCAAGTCTTTATTTGAGAAAATTGATCCACTTCGGCTCCTTATTTGGAATTTTCCCTCTTTCCAATGACACCAATTTTGTCCCATTTGCATGTCGTTTGACCAACTTTCGATTTTTGTGAAATTTACCTTGAAATATGCCATGTGATAAATTTGAAATCCCACTAATTTGCGCACTTCTGCATTTATTGAACCAGACCTTTTTTCTTTTTTGTGTGAATTTTTCCTTGAGGATTCAAAAGGCAAGTCCCCAACAAAATTTGATTGCCATTCATACATCTATGTCATGGTAAATTTTCAAAATTTTTAGACATCCATTGCTAGGGCAAATTGTCATTAATTTGCACAAATATGTTGATGCCATGCACTGTTCTTGATGCGTTGTTTTGTATTCTTTGATTTTTAGAAATTCATTTGTAGCTTATCTTAGGAAACTTCCTTCATGAAAGTTGTTTTTGCTGAGTGCTTGATGTGCTGTAATTTTTTTAGGACCAATTATCCATGGGTCATACTTCAATTGCTTGAATTTTATATGTCATGTCCTGACATGATCTATTTTTCCTTTTATAACCTGTCTCAATTATAGCATTTTTAGGAAATTATGCATGCTGAATTAATTTCTGATGTCTCACGACTTTTGATCATCACAGTCTACACTTCATTCTCAAAAATCCTCCCAAAAAAAAAAAAGGCATTTTGACATGCTTTTCAAACCCCTCAAATGTTGTAGGACAATCTGGAATTTCATATTTTGATTAACTTGAATCCAATTTTCATTCATGCGATGCTCATGCGAGAAGCTTTTCTTCTTAAAAATGTTTTAGCACGGTTTAAATAGTGGCTTGACACGAATTTTCTTTAAGTTTGAGTTATATTTAAAATGCTTGCAAAGATCGATCAATGTGCCTATTGATGCACCCAAGTTAGCCTTGGCAATTAAATGTGCCTCATAGTTTTGATGTAATCACACCTCCTTTTCATTCAAGCTTTCACATTACATTCTATATTCAAACTTTCGGATTACATTTTTCACTTGGTATTGATATTGTCTAAGTATGGACCATATTTAGGATGCTTACAAAGCTCGATCAGTGTGGCCATTGAGGCACCCGCATTAGCCTTGGTGGCTAAATGTGTTTCATAGCCATTGTATAACTATGCCATGTTATTACTAATCTTCTTTAAACCCATTGTTTGACTATCTCTTAAATGATTTTTTTTGGCACCACTTGAATCTTTTAGGTTTTGATGTGTTCACTTTTATAGAATGCATGTGGTTGTATCTAGCACTTGATGAATGAGTGAAGTGATCCGATGTCAACTTACTAATTTGTTTGATTGATTAAGAACCAAGGTCCAATGGCCTACACGCATGTTTACTTTCAAGCTATGCGTATGATTTTTAGATGTATGCATATGTGCTGTGCACATACTCCTAGGGTACTTTGGTGGACACTTAGACCTCGAAATTAGGGGTTCATTAATATTAGTCACCATTTGTGAACACAAATGATGGCTAATTACTACAAACCATTAAAGTGATTAGGTAGGAATCTTAGTATGACTCGTTTCATGAAGAATTAAAGGCCGACCTCGAGCCCATTTTCAATGTTCCTCGATTAATTGTTTTGTTCGATGTTTCTAAGTGCTTTATTTGCCATGATTGATTGCGGTTGTCATGGATTGCCCCTTTTATTCCAAGCATTAGTCTAGGATTAGAATAGGTCTAAAAAGGCGGTCCCCTAGATATGGCATTCCTAAAGACAGTGATTGTCAATGACCATTCCAACCTCATGTCTTATAAATGGCAAATGGTCAATGTCCCTACCGACCAATTTCCTTGTCATATTCATTACTCGACATATGTCTCAAGTTTCTTATATGTGCTGCATAAACACCCGAGGAGTTGCAGGCTCTTCCTTGCTTTGCTTTCCTCACTTCTATTTTAGGATTACATGCTAGATTTATTGCTTTCATTAAACTATAATGGGTGTTTACTTACCATATTTTCCAAGCATTAGTCTAGGATTATTTGTTTTTTTTTTTTTCCTTTTCTTTAGTAGAAGTAGAATGGCATGAAAATGATCATCCATGCATTATCACCTTGTTAACTTCATGTTACGTGAAAAAGTAAAAAGACACGCATGGTCACCTTAGGAAACAGGATGACTATTAGATACCGAAAGAATGTTAATAGAAATATTAACATAACACAAGTCCCCAAACTTTAGAATCTCTATTGCGTGGATATTGAAGGATTACTCCCAATCCTCAATTGGGTTTTCTTGCTAACTCCCAAAAACAAGGCAAATGGCGACTCCTAGAACTATATTTTAGGTAGTCTAATACAAATAATAATAAAATAAACCCTTCCTGTAAGGTATGGGTCTTGTGGAAACTCACCATGGTTTAGCATACTCGACGTGGCAATGATCCGAAAGATGAAGTGATGACATCTTTTTGGGCGAAAATACCATCAAGAGGGCTACTATGATAAAAGTACCTCTAAATTCGCCGTTCACATCCAATCTCATTTTATAAGGTGTACCATATGTGTGAAAATGAATCACAACACCTTTTTGCCACCATGCAAGGTATGGGTTTTGGAGAACCTGCAGTTCGTGTAGACCTCAAACTCAATGGGCCGAAACCAAAGGCAAGGTAATGATGTCTTTGGTGGACATGACCCGAGTACGAACTCACTAGCAAATACCCCTAAATGCCATCCCTCTTGACGAAGCCCGCGGAGGGCAGGTCATGACAAATAACCTAAAGAATTTCAAACTTAACGAAACTAGTGCTAAATCAAAGATTGAAAAATCCTTTAAAACTTTCACAAAGCATGCATTCGGAGATTTGCAACATATGTATTTATAAAAGTCAATCAACGTACACAAATCAATTATGTAAGATGAATTGAAGCAAGCCTTGCAACTTTGAGAGGATCAGCACAAATAGCAAATCATATTTTTATTTTTTGAATTTTTTTTATAATGAAGTTCAACATGTCCCAAACAAATTTAATGAAGACACTATCATCCAATTATCATCACAAAATCAATGAGCAAACATCAATTATTCAGAAAAATCATAGTTACAGAATTAAACATTGATCAAGAAGTATCTTACAACTTTCATGAAGGCATCACATCTAGATTCAAAACATATGAATTTACATATAAAAGGAAAAACACAAAACAACAAGTGCCATTCAAGGATAAGCCATTTCCAGAACTTAACCTCTTTGGTTTCAAGCCATTCATGTCAATTTAATGCACTCTTTCGACCTAGGCAATGTAAATCTTAGGATGACAAACAACATTCATGAAGAGCTTGACGTCAAATTCCAAATGTATGATTTCACAAAAATTATTATTTGCATGCATGCTAGTCAGAACAACCAATTTCCAATAACAAGTATGTTCAGTTTAAGCATGATCAACCTGACCTAATCTTATCCAATTATTATGAAAATTTTATTTTTTGTAGACAAGGAGGTAATGAATAATTTCCAAGAGATACTTCAATGAAAAATTTCAAATGTATGATTTTACAAAAATCGAGGAATGCAAACATGTCAATTAGCAAAGCAAAATCACAATAATGAGCATGGATGTTCTAAAGGCAATCGACTTAAGTAAATGAGCTTTAATCATCATAGAAATTTTATATGATGTAGATCTAAACCTAATGAACAACTTTCATTGAGGCATTGACTTGAGAATCTATGCACAAAAAATAATAGAAAATTATCACATAGTAAAGGTCACGGAAACAGAACACTGAAACATAACATGTTTTCCAGTTCTAACTTTGGTATTTTAAAAATCATTTGACCTAGCTAACAATGGCCAAATCTAACAAACAAGACGTTCACAAAAGCCTCTTGAAGTCCTCTACAAATCATTATAAGGCATCAAAGACAATTGAAGTCATCTACAAGCTGAATGGAAGATTTTAAGCAAACTAGTCCAATCTATCATCTGAATTTCCAAAATCAAACAACGATATTGTGATGATCTTTTGATAAGGCAAATGACAACAAAATCATGCATATAATATATCATTAGAAAGCTTGTCAAATCTAGTTTAAATCTCATGAAGACATCGAAGTTGAAAACCCTCATCTAACAACTCATTTCAAGTCATCAATCAGGTTAGTCAAATCAGAATATTTCCCAATGCATCATTAAGTCATAGTATCATCATCAAACCTCACCATATCACCAAAAATCATCTTCAACCATTCATATAGTACACACAAACATAGATCGCAGCCTAAGTTTGAATCTTAGCCCCAGTTGTTTATTGCAACCTCATTTTATTGGATTCATGTTTCTAGGAGGTTTACTGTGTTGCGATTATTCTTCGAACTCGAATGAACTAGGCTAGCCACCTATGAACTTTGAGGAATGACTAATCCAAGATCCTTGCAAGATCTAGATTATAATTGCAAGAAATATAAAGTGAATAGATGATCAATCAGACTCAATCGAACAAAAATGACAAGCAAGTGAAGTTTAGAGGATTAAAGGTTGATTGTTGAAGATCTGAGGGGATTCCGACTATGAACACTTCAAGACGCACTAAGGATCATCATCAGATTGGTTGAAGGGGCTGAGATCAATGTGGACCTTTGGTTTGAGATGGGGGACCACCAAATGGACTACTAGCGTGGATACCGTCTTCTCGGCCTAAAGGTAAATAGATACCGATCATTGTGCTCCAGTGAGGATGGCTACCGGCGAATCTTGTGACTAGGCAGGGGGAAGACTTATGGTGGTCAAAGCACCAGTGGAGTGCTAGAGGGGCGCTGGCAAGTAGTGTATCAAGGCTTAATCATATCAGTTTAAAGATGAAAATGAATGGCCAAGATTTAATGTTTAATCCCCAAGTATGTCTCCTAATTGGCTTTACCTTAATGATGAGGACTTTGGGTCAATTTAGTAAATTCACCAAGGGCAATTCCATAATTTTTATGTAAAAGGGGTATGGGAGAGCTGGCAATGTTGCTAGCCAGCCAAGGCTAGCTGCCAGCCGTTGGAATGGCGCCGAAAAATCGCCAAACCAGCCATTTCTCCCGAAGGCCGGTTTGACCAATTTGAACCGATTCTAACCAATTTGGCAACTTTAGGCTGATTTTGGCCACTTCTTTCAAAAAATTTATGCAATCGAGTTCTAATGGTAAAGAATTCTTGTCCAATTAGAATGAAAATGGACAAATTTAAAGGGAAATAGTCTAAATTTGCTGAAATTAAACCACTTAAATCTCTTTAAAATATCTAAATTGATTTTAATTGACTTAATCACCTTAAGAATATTTAAAATCATGCTTAAACTTAATGGTTGCACGAATTTGGAATTTCTAGCTTATTAACGTAATTTGCGCAATTTATAGCCTCAAAAACCAAATTAATCATAAATAACTTTAATTGATACAATAAGATATCAATTAGTTCAATTACCCATATTTATGATAGCCTAATGCATTCAAATTAACATTAGAATGATGGTACAAACTTTATGTCAAAATTCAATTGAGGGTCAATGATAAAATTGAACCTTAATATGTCAAATTAAACCTTAGTCTAAAATAGGTCAATTTAAATTGCACTAATTGAAGCTCATTAGCTTAGATTTCCAAAGTTTAAGTAAGCTAAATCCATCAAATTGGAAATTTCCCAAGTGAATCTGCCAAAATGGACCGAGAATTTGGATTTAGTTTCAAAAAAAAAAAAGTTGATTTGGGGTTATAGCTATTAAACCATGAAGAACCAATCGAGACTCCTAATTAGGGCTGAAAATGGCAATTTTTGCCTAGATTTGCCAAATAACCAAAATGATTGCATGAGTGATCTGGAAATGGCCTCTAGATCAAATGTTGTAAAATGAGCTAAGTCAAAATATGACTAGAAAGAAAGTAATTATAATTTTGGTTGATTCGAACCTAAATCCGAAAAATTCGAAAATGAGGTTCTTAATTAATTTTTGTAAAATTTGTATGCCAAAGTCAAATTGAAGTTAAAACTAGATGTTTTTTTTTAATTTTTACGGTTTTCAATTTTTTTGCTCAATGACTTATCACTTAAAAGTTGATTTTGTAATCAAAACTTTGAATTATTTGAAAATTATTGCAGCCAAAGTGAAATTATGACCAATTGAAAACTTTTTATGTAAAAAAGCCAATTTTGACCTGAGTTACCTTTTGATTAAAAGTTTGACCAAAAAGTCAACTCAAATACCAGACTCTTTGACTTTTCAAGTTTTTAATAAAAATGACTAGAAAAATATCCACAAACTAAATGTCAATGAAAAAAAAGATGAAAAATGACACTTTTTGCTCGAGAAACAGTTTCGTTGCAATTGAAAATCCCAATCTTTAAAGTTTATTTTCTTTGAAAATTAGATTTAATAAATAATTTTTGGAGGATTTAAAATTAGGAATGATGTCGGACGTGTTTGCGCAAAAGTGAAATAGTTTCTTAAATTTCCACCCTCCTTCCACTTTTATAAAACGAGATAGACAAAAATGTGCATTTGACCCTTGGGACAGCAAAACTCCCCCTTTCCCCCAATGAAAAGCTGAACCGTGTGACTGAACAGCACAGGTAAAGAAACAATCTTCAGTTCATTGATTGCCGGATCTTGTTCTCGAAATTGAATCTGGAAAAACTACCAAAAGGAGCTGTAGTTGCATCAAACGAGCGAGGAGATCCAGATGACAGAACCCAAATGGAAACAATCCATTCTCTACTCGGCCTCCATCTATGCCGTTCTCTACCTCGTCCACTCCACCATCCTCCACAAGCTCTTGCTCGGCCACGAGAAGCTCCACATCAAGAGGAACCCCGTTCTTCCCCTCCGATTTCGCTCCGATGGCACCTTCAAGATCCTGCAGGTTTGCTTCCTTCTCGGCTACTTCCGGCGTCTTTCTTGCTTTTGAGTTTTGAGTTTTGGTGGGCTTGATCCCGAATCTCGTGTCGGGGGGGTTTTTTGCAAGGTGGCCGATATGCACTATGCAAATGGGATCGTGACTCGATGCAGAGACGTGTTGGCGTCTGAGTTCAAAGGGTGCTCTGATATCAATACGACCCGCTTCGTCAAACGGATGATTGAATCCGAAAAGCCAGATTTCATTGCCTTCACGGGTACTTCGACGGTGACTTCATCGTCATTGCTTTATCTTTTCTAACGTTTGTTTCCAAGATTGTCTTTTTAATGGGTAAAAACAGATGGAGGGAGGAATTGCTCTAGTAATATTGCCAGACGAGTTGCTACTTGCTATTCTGTTTATGGAGTTGGTATTTATAGTAGGGACTTCTCACAGCATACACATCTATGCTTCGATAGCTTGTGAAGCATAAAGGTTTGCTGGAACAGTTATGGTCTATAAATGTAACAATGAAACGGGCATGTTGCTAAGATTATATATCTGGAAGCATGCTTGTATCCCTTCATGACATTTTGCTTTTTGTAGAGTCCCATCAACACACCCTTGATAGGCAACGCATTTCATTGAAAGCATATATGTCTGCTAAAGAGGAATTGTCACCTTATGTGGTTCGCGCAGAAAACAAAATTCTCCTGATTTGATGCTGTAGACTTCTAAGGATGGCAAGCTTCTGATCTGGTGTCGGGCTTCCTTTATGGAAACTTAGTAGTTATTTCATATTTGAGTGCAAAGGATGCATATATTAGGTACTGGAACATAACAGATTTGTTTACTTGGAGAATCTGTTCCCACTTTTTAAATGTTATCTCAATAGCTCAAATTGTCTGCACGACAAACTACCATCTCTTGGCATCACATTTTGCGTTTCGTACTTTTCTTTTACGATCCATGGCCATTTTCCAACTTGGATTGGGTGGTGGTTAAAGATTTCTGTGAAAAGGTCATATTGTATTCTCTTCATAACATAATCTTTGGATTAGTGGTTTATTGAGCAGAAACGCACTTGCCATCTGTTCACTTTGTTTAATTAATACTTCCATGGAAATCTTCTTGGTCTTATATTAGTTTCCAAGCTTCAGGTTTTGCTCGCCCATTTTTTTCTCCTGAGTGAACATTCCCTTTCAAGAGAATCTAGATTGCATCTTGTGTTGGATTTTGTCTGTACTTGATATATCCAAGGCTTTACTTTTTATTTAGTGTGGCAGACATTAATATAATATTAGTTTTCATGATGACCTAATATGCTTCAACAAAGCAGATGGGTCTTTGACCTTAAAGATCAGGTTATGTTAATGAACCGTAATGTTCATATTGTTCTCTGCGGTATCATGCAACTATCCGGGACTGCTCAAATGCCTGCTATATATTTGATGAACACACTTTTAGTGAAATATGCATTGTTTTGTTTATTTTTTCTGATTGAATGAGATGTAAATAGAGTAATATGTGTCCATTTAAATGAAGTCAATAAAGCTTGCTTGTTTACCAAAAATGAGAAAAGAAACATTCTGTTGATGATTGTTAATACATACTTTTAGAAGGCGAGACAGCAATTCTTGCTCCAAAATGATATTTGATCTTAAAGCATCCACCACCTTAACTGGCATTTTGGTTCTGTTGAGTGTTTCCTGCGTATAATGGTTTTCCATATTTGAATACAATCTCTGGATCTTGTGTTCATGCAAGTGCATCTTGTACTTGTAACAGTTGGTCAAAGTTTTGCAAAATTGGTTGCTTCTACCTTCTTTTGTATGACTTTACAACGTCTTCCAAATATGTGCATGAATGAATGACAATGATGTCAGAATCTAACCTTTGAAAATTTAATTAGTAGGTAGAGTGGCTTCACCTAAAAGTTAAATTAATTTATAGTTGTGAATTCACAGATGAGAAAACTCAACCTAGTTCCTACCTATGGTCTGCTGTGGACTAGCTAGCGGATGAAACTATGCATGCTTTTATTTTGGGTAGGCAGTCGAAAGGTGTAAAGTGTATCTTCTTAACTAAAGTTGTTATTATTCATTTGCTAATACTGCAAAACTTTATCTCAACTTCATGATGCCGGATTTATATAGAGCATGACCCCTCCTTGTGCTGTTAATGACTTAGTTGGTTATGTTCTTTTGTGTAGGTGATAATATTTTTGGCCCGAGCACTTCTGATGCTGCTGAATCTTTGTTTAGAGCCTTTGTTCCAGCAGTGGAATCTAAGCTTCCATGGGCAGCAGTTCTAGGAAATCATGACCAAGAATCTACAATGGATCGAGAAGAACTGATGTCTTTTATATCTCTAATGGATTACTCAGTCTCGCAGATTAATCCATCTCACAATGATCTAGCTACATTGGACATTGATGGGTACGGAAACTACCATCTGGGTGTGTATGGTCCTCCTGGCTCTAAGTGGGCGAATAGCAGCATCCTCAATCTTTACTTTCTTGATAGTGGAGATAGGGCAGTTGTTCAAGGAATACGGACTTACGGTTGGATTAAGGAATCACAACTTCAGTGGCTGGTTGGATTGTCTGAGAAACTCCGGGTACACAGAATAACACTTATGCGCTCAATGCATGTTTATTTTACAAATTGTCGACTTAGTTTAAAAATTATGTGATTTGATCTTTAAAGTCGACCAGCAACTTTATTTGGTAACTCAAGAACTCCGGTGAATACTTTTTAGGTATATAATGCAAAAAATCAGGTCTTATTAAATTTTACAATTTTTTTGACATTTTGATTGTGTGATTACCCACTCCTTGAAGCCTGGGATGCTAAATCTATTTGGTTGATTTCTATTCTGTTTATCTAAGGAACGGGCGTTTTTACACCTCTAATGTTAGACAGTTGCATTACAAATTTTGCTGCATTAGTAAGTTTACAAGGTGCCCCTGTAATATCACCACATTCAATCAGGTGCCATCAGAACTTGATCTGCATTCTGGCTCTTCATTAGCAAGAAAAAGCACACTCTGGTTACTGTCATCAGTTCTCATGTTGTCCAAGCATCGAAGAATGAATTAGTCTAGATTTAGATTTTATTAATATGTTGCAGATTAAACACTAACAGGGTGGACGACTGGAGGAGACTGATGCTTCATCTCCAGCACTTGCATTTTTCCACATTCCAATCCCAGAGGTACGGCAGCTCTCTCACCAAAAGATCGTGGGTCAGTTCCAGGAGGCTGTTGCTTGTTCGTTTATCAACTCAGGGGTTCTAAAGACATTCCTTTCGATGGGAGATGTGAAAGCCTTTTTCGTGGGCCATGATCATACAAACGACTTCTGTGGGAACATAGACGGTATATGGGTTTGCTACGGTGGAGGCTGTGGATACCACGGGTATGGTAAGGCCGGGTGGCCGAGAAGAGCTAGGGTCATAACAGCAGAACTTGGGAAGAGTTGTAGGGACTGGACAGGGGTTGAGAGGATCAGTACTTGGAAACGACTAGATGATGAGGAGCTGAGCATGATAGACAAACAGGTTCTCTGGGACTCTGGATCAACCTCATGAAGACAACCAGAGGTACTAAGTACTAATACAAGTGCTTCTGAATTGACTGTAACTGTGTTGCCTTCTTCTGTAAAAATTTTGTTGCCACAAGTCATGACTGAACATCAGAAACCTCTTCTTAAAGTATGATAATTGATACTCTGTCTTGAGAACTTCCAAATACTTGACAATTTTGCTTGAGGAACAATAATTTGCTGGATTTAATTATGCAAAATACTCGACATATCGAAGGAGGCGTTGTGGTTGAACATAATTTGATGATATGCCTCCTATCATTTTCAATGAAAACCATCTAAGTCCATAATGCCAAGAGATAGGATAGGTCCTATTCTGCTAATGCTTATGACTTTGAACTGTTTTTTTCCTTGATTTTCGAAGACCTAACTCATGTCATTGCAGCTAGCTGTTGGACTTTGACAAGAGAAAAGTAGAGCCCATTTTCTCCTTCTGCGAGTAGCTCTGAGTAGTACCCTTCTTCGACAATCCTCCCCTTGTCGAGTACTGTAATTTTATCTGACCTTTGGATGGTGGATAGGCGGTGTGCCACGACCACACAGGTCCTGCCCGTCATGGTTTTCTCTAGTGCTTCCTGGATTAGTCTCTCTGATTCGCTGTCCAACGTGGCCTCATCCAAGAGTAGTACGGTCGGGTCTTTTAAGATTGCTCTCGCAAGTGCTAACCTCTGCCTTTGTCCCCCAGAGAGTTGCACCCCTCCTTCTCCACAATATGTTGCGTATCCGTCCTCCATTGAACTGCTCATTATAGACATTGAACGAGTCAAAAGATTTAACAGTTGTTTAAACAGCAGGATCAAGAATATAAATGGGCTAACAGAACAGATCAACACACCTTATGAATTCATGGGCGTTTGCAAGAGTTGCTGCAATTACTTCAGATTCAGTCGCATTTTCTCTCCCGTACCTTATATTATCATAAATCGTTGCTGCGAAGATAGTTGGCTCTTGGCTCACCAACGCTATATGCGACCTTAAACCTCTAAGGTTGTACCTTCTGATATCTATTCCGTCAACTTCAACGGTCCCATGATATCTATTACGATGGTGGACTTTACTGATCCACTTTTGCCAACCAAGGCAACAATCTTTTCGGCACCAATGTGGAGGTTCATGTCCTTTAGAATCATGTGCTTGGGTCTTGTTGGATAGAAGAAATCCACTCGTTTGAATTCTACTTCTCCTCTAACCTTCTCCGAGCTGAAACCGTCTAATTTATCAGGGTCTATTTTGCTCTTCTTATTCAATATCGCCGAGATGGCCTTTAGTGCATCTGTGCCTTTTGATAAGTCTGCCGTCATGCTTCCTGTCTCAGCTATTATTCCACCCGTCAAGACCAAGATGAAGAATATCTTAAATACGTGCTTGTACTTGATCTCTCCATGGTACAGAAGTCTAACACCGTACCAGAAAATCAATGTGGAATTGACGGCCGTCAGGAATTGCACAATGAACAACCCGCCTCCTGCAAACCAAGACTGTTTGTGGCTTACTTCCCTGGGGCCTGACCGTGTGTTCTCGTAGAGGTTCAACATCTTTTGCTCGGAGTCAAACACGGTAATGACTCTGTGGTTCGCAACTGCTTCACTCGCTAATTCACTGCTGTGGTTCTGCACTTTCAGAATTTTCTTGGACATGCCCCTCATCATTATCATCCTAATGTAAAAAGCTCCGTTGACTAGGGGCTGCAAAGCGGTTGCTACAAGTGCAAGTCTCCAAGACCATAAGAAACCTAGAATCACAGCTAAAGTTGCTGCTGAGATGGCTTGAGTGAAAAAGGCTACACGATCACCAACCAGATTTCTTACTATCGCTGCATCCGTGGCCAATCTTGAACATAGAGCTCCGCTGTTATTGTCTTCTTGATCAAACCATTCTACCTCGAACGTCAGGAGTTTGTCAAAAAGAGCTTCTCTCAATCTTTTCGTCAAATTCTCTCCCATGACCCCAAAGTAATAATGTTGAATCACATTGGTTACGAAAGCAAATATTGCTAACGCCAAGAAAGCGAGGCAATATACTCTTGTTTGAGACCTGATCATGTCATGATCTTCAACGACACAAGCCGAGAGAAGTACAATGGCTAAGCAAACCCATAAAAGATGGCACCAAGACACCCCAATACTGTTGACTTCCATTTGGGCAGTCAAACTCGCCATGCTCCAAAAGATGACAATTCGCCTTGATCTTTTGCACCTGTGTCTAGTTTGCTTTCCGGACTTCTTATTAAAGGATCGTTGTTCAGTTCATCGAGTAAAGTGGTCTTTCTTATGATGGAAGCAGGTTTCTTGAAATCAACTCCTTGAGAAGATAGCGTGGTTCCATCACTTCCACTAGTTCTCTGAAGCTGAACCATTGTGGAATACGGACCATGCTCATTTCCCATCACTTTGTCAGGAGAACCGGATTCTATTACTTCCCCAGACTGAATAACCACGATTAAGTCGGCATTGCTGAGAGCAGAGAGACAGTGAGCTACCACAAATGTAGTCCTTCCTATCGAAGCCTCATTCAAGCCATCTTGAACAGCCTTCTCAGAATGTGAATCCAATGCACTTGTGGCTTCGTCCAGAAGCAGAATCCGAGGATCCTTCAGCAATGCCCTCGCTATTGAGATCTTCTGTTTCTGCCCCTCAGACATCTGAATTCCTGATTGACCTACCTGTTTAATGCAACAGAATTGGCATCATTAGCATTTTATCTTCTCATCAGTACTGTTCTTTGTAAAGATTGACAGGATGAAATCATTTCCTTCAAAAGATATAATAGCTAGCATTCGACTGAGAGATGCTGCGTGATAAATACAATTTGAGCACGTGTAAGATGTCACACCATACTTCATCGAGAGCTTTCCAAAGTAAAGAATGGGTCTGTATGTTTTGGAATAGAATCATGTAATAGTTCAAAACAGTTATACTTGTCTCGAGCAAGAGCCACCCATAAGGACTCTGATGTCAAAGTTAAGGACCGAGCAAGTTTCATAAGGATCGCTTTATCACTTTTTTTTAAACCACGAAGTCCTAACCCTCCACAATTCCTCAGTTGGCAAAGCTTCTGCCATTCTACTAAATGCATTTTCTTTTTATCTTCAACATCTCCCAAGACAAAATTTTGACAATCTCGCTCAATTTCTTCACATGTTATAGGACGCAACTTCGTTGCTTGCATCACATACAATCGCATAGTCATAGACTCAGCAATAGATTGAATCAGGGTTGTTCTTCCTACAAGAGATAGATTTTTTGCTTTCCACCCACTTAATTTATTGGGCACTTTATCGGCAATACAATAGTAATCTCTTTAAGTATCTCGTTTACTAAGCAAAGGAACTCCTAAGTTTTTGCCAAGATTACTTCAAGAGAGATACCTTCCATAGTATTGATTTGGAGAATTTTGTACGGAGGGACGTTCCTAAAATATATATTAAGAACGTTGAATAACGTGCATTAGATTTAGCAGCACTAAACTTCAGACTTGGAGCATGATAGGAGTCGAGGCACTGTTGAATAACGTGCATTTGATCACTAAAGGCTTCAAACCACCCCCCCCCCCCCCCCCCAAAAAAAAAAAAAAGAAAGATCATTCACAAACATTTTTAGTCAAAAAAAAACAAAATATGTTTTTCCTTATCCCACATAGAAAAATTGGACTACTTTATAAATGTAAGTCTTTTCTAGTGTGTTTAAAGAGAAGGTTGGAGTGTGGGCTAGAATCGCATGTGGGTGGGTGATTATTAGGCACACTTAGCACTTTGCACAGGCACCTACGGTTTAATTAGCATTAACTCATTTATTTTTATTTTATTTCGTATGTTTATCTTAGTAACATTTATTAGTTAAAAAGTTGCTTTTTGTTAATTAAGTATTTTTGGAAATTATGAAATTGGGAATTTTATTTAAAAAATTTTAAATAAATTATTTTTTTATTCCAAATTTCATATGTCTTTTCAAGATAACTTTTAAAATTATACTTGTTCAATTTGCAATCTTTGTCGAAGGGTTACATTTATTCACTTTGCAATCTTTCCCAAATGGTTGCCTTTTTTACTTTGCAACTTTTCCCAAAGAGTTGTCTTTGTTCATTTGCAATCTTTCCCAAAGGGTTGTCTATATTCTTATATATATTGATTTTTGACATAAATGAGAATTAAGTCATTTCGAGTCTTCTTTCCAAAACTACAGTCATCATTGCAATTATTTCCTAGAGAAACCATTGAGAAATACTATAATTGTTATCTAGTATTTCATTTGAGACTTTGATATATCATATTTGAGTGATCATTTTAAAGAAAATGATATCATGCTGAAGAATATTTGCTAGTGATAATTTTAAAGAAAATGATATCAAAGTCCGACATAATTGCTCTAGCAACCATGCGCTTCTCAATGTCAAAACGCTCATTTTAGTCAATACTTTGCCACTTGTCTACAGATGGGAGATTGTACAGTTTGGTACATCATTCTCCATCATGCTCCCACTTGGATTAGATAATGATGACATCATCTCATCATGTAGTTGTAATTGATCACTTCTCATGTACTCCTAATTGAATCTAACTTCACTAATATCATTATCTTGATCCAATGTCTCAAATAGGGAACAATCTTCCCCTATTTGGCCCTTCTTAGGAAATTCATCCTCTAGAATGTGACATCCGATTCACAAACTCAGGTTATGCTCACTTTCCTGCTCACCTATGAACACATATCCTTCGAAGGTGTTGTGAGTATCTTATGAAAATACTCTTCTTTCCTCTGGGAACCCAATTTCCCAAACTTGTGAGAAAACTCATGTGTTAGGCCGACACAACCCATGCAACTTAAGAAAACTAAAGTCCGATTTTCTACATCACAACTCATATGGATGAAGTAACTAATTTAGAAGGCACTAGGTTAAGTATAGCATGATTAACAATGCATCACCCCAAAAGGTGATAGGCAAGTTAGCATGCGCCATCATGGACCTAACCAATTTCAGTGAGGGTTCATTTTCTTTCCATAACACCATTTTGTTGAAGAGTGTAATAGTCTTTCTATTCCTTTTTCATCCATAATTTTGAACTCGACAGATAAATATTCTAAACCTCGAATGATCTCACTTTTATTTTTTATCTAATTGATTCTCTAAGGTTCATAAACCTTTTGAAACAACTTATTGCAGGACTTGTAGAGTAATCAAATAGACATATCCGATCCGGTATAATCATCAATAAAGGTGATGAAATAAACAGCCACATGCCTTCATTTTACATTCATTGGACACAGATATCGAGAATGGATTAAAACGAGAGGAAATTCAGCTCTTTCATTTTCCAAATGGTTTCCTTGTCATTTTCCCTTCCTAAGCGGTAACTACGTATGGACAAATCAACTTTTTCAATATTGCCCAACAAGCCCTCTTTGGCTAGTCTATTCATACGCTGTTAATGCCAACGTGCCAAGTCTAGCATGCCACACATTCACATCATTATCATATTTATTAGAGCGTGAGAAAGGAATAACAAACATTAGCATTAACATAATCAATATCTAATACAATAAAACCATCCAGAAAATAACCACAACCATAGTAATTTGTGTATCCAAACAAGTTTTGCACCTCTATATAGAAGTTCATATTCAAAACCCTAATTGCTTAACACTAAACGGACACTAACATTCACCCGAATAATCTCCGGAGCATACAACACATCGTGAAGAACAAAAAGTACGCCCAGACAAGACATGTTCAGTTAGCATATGCCAATTCTTTTTATGACTCCGGAATTGTACACATAGATCCACTTAGTTCAGGTTGGTACTGCTGAATTCCACGAAGGATCCTGTCCATTGCTACATGGTCCGTTGCTCCGGCATATTTTCCAACAAACATCAAATGAGAGATTACAAAACTTCCTCGACAAGTATTAAATGGCTTCCAGTCGCCCCTCAACCAAATCCATGATTAATTGAGAACCACTACGCAGGACAAAGATGTAAAGCAAAAGTGGATCCACAAATGAACCAGACAAGTTCCGCCACGCGAAGGATTTCACGAATTCCATCTCACCTATCATACGCCTTTTCCGAATCTATCTTGACTAGCAGGCTTTTTTTTCCATTCATTTTGCACATAGAATGAATTATTTCCCAAGCAATGACGATATATCTTGGATTTGGCAACCCAGAACGAAGCTCACTTGGTTAGGAAAGTCAAATTTTGCATAATTTTCTTCATGCGATTCACGGTAATCTTAGTGATTATTTTCAAGGAAACATTACAGATACTAATAGGCTGGAATTGCTCCATCCTTCCAGGAAAATCAACTTTGGGAATCAAGGTGATAAGAATTTAGTTGATACTTTCCAGCTTCCCAGCACTAAGCCAAAGTTTGTCAACTTCAAAACCGGCTGAATTGCTTAAAACATTGCGCGCTGATGCTGATAAAATACTGCTTAAGATCCATACGGTCTTGGTGCTTTAAAATGCTCGCTCTAACGACTGCATTCTAATTTTCATCCCCATCCATATGAGCCATTGAGATGAGAGATCCCTTCACTATTCTCCTAAATAGGAGACAGCCACTAAAAAAAAGCGCACAAGAGTTACATGTAATTATGCAAAAAAAAAAAAATACGTCGTTTGATTGTAAGATCAATTTATTAACAAATATCTAAACTATTAATTAATGAAAAAGATATTATTGACATAATATCGAGAAATGTTCCCGTACTTGTATAAAGAGAAGGGATCTCTTTAAAAGACCCCTTTTCCAACTAAAAACATCCATTCTAATTTAATTCGAAACATATCTAATTTGAAATGTTTCCTGAACAGGGCTAATATAAATCTTGCTAAAAAAACTATCTCGCCCTCCATAATATATCTCTACTATTAATTAATAAAAATTCAATGTGAATTAAATAATGACATACCTTATGGCAAAAGGGTTACAACACATTATCCGTTAAACAAAAAAAAATGGTAGGAATTTAAAACAATATATCTGGGTATTTTATATTAATGAATTTTACTATACATCAATAATCAACGACTTCCTACTTTCTTTATGTTTTACTAATCTAGTTTACTTCACCATTGATCGGTAAAATCGTTGCACATGTTACACTTTTATTAATAGGGTCAATAACATGAAAGAAAAAAAAAAACCAAATTAATTCACCTGCGAAAAATTTACTACAAACTAATTTTTTATCACAAAAAAAAAAAAGAACCCAAACTAGTATGAATTTTCACATGGACTTACTATTTCAATTGAGTTATTATTATGTGTCATCCAACTCGGTATTTTCATGATAAAATTTGATGGAAACTAACAGGAGTAAATATGTTACAAGTATACTAATTTGGATTTTTAAATAACTCAAAAATTAGTTTATGATAAGTTTGTCACAAATATACCAATTTTGGATTTCCACGACATCAACCATTATTAATAAAATTTCCCTATCAAGCAACCTCTAGGATCCCATTTTATATTGTCATGATGCTCAAAATCATTAAATAAATTATAGAACTAATAGAAATGATCTTATCACCAATTTTTTTTGGGATTTAGGCAGGTAAGCTGTGGGTGAATAAAAAAAGGTGCGCGCGTGTGCATGTAAGAAATGCTGGCGTTTTCCGATCCACGGAGAGATGAGCCACCACTATGGTTTTGTCTAATCCTTTTTTTTTTTCACATGGATTTTTATAATTTTCAGTCATACTAATCACAATCCGTCTAGTTATGCATTGAGTTATGCAAAATTTTCATTATTTTTAAGGAATATCCCGAAAATAAGAGCCTAATGTGCTATCATTTTCTCAAATAAAGGCTCGAAGTACCCTCACTTTCTTAAATAAAGATATGAAGTGAATCTTTTTTCAAATAAAAACATGAAGTACACTAATTTTCTCAAAGAATTGTCTAAACTTACTGCTTGGTGAAGGGCAATTTCATCTTTTAAATTTTTCCTTTTTTCTTTTTTTTCTATTTTTTTCTTTTCATAAAAAACTAAAAAATTTAAAATTTAAAATAAATAAATAAGAACACACGAGAGAAGGGTCTCCCTCTTGTCTATGGCTACTACTCCATTGCTAGTGGAGCGACAATGGTGATGGCTAGCAGGGCTGCAAGAGCCTAAGCAAAGTGCAGCAACCCTCTCCAAAAACTAGAGAGGGTGGGGCGAGAGCGGTGACCCTCTCCCAAATCTGGGCGATGGTCATCAAACCCTCACACAAGGCCTTTAAACCTTGCTGCCCAAGTTTAAGGGTGTTGGGTGAGGGTCGCTAGGCCTATGTAAGTGTGGCACCCCTCGACGGCCCTCGAACTGTTAGGATTGCCACAATTCGCTTACCTTTCACTCATCCTAATAATATATCACTCTGATACCATAGAATTATAATAAGTCTATAAGTCATGGGGGTTTATATCATTTAGATCGGTCCCTGCACAGTTTATATATATATATAGCGGAAGCAAAATCCAACATCTCCCTATTCCAAATTCAGAGACAATGCACACCAACTAAAACTTTTATAAGATAAAAGCCGAACCCTTTTATTTACTTAAACCAGATGGACATCATTCGTCAGTACACCAAAATGTCGTAGTCTTCTATATTCGGCTATATTTCAAAAGATGACCGACATCTTTTCCAACAGTCGTATACTTAAAGTCTATCAATCAGTGTCGGCGTCCAAAAGTCCCTTCCTCTGTTGTCCTCCTCCTCGTGGTCATATTCAATCACTCTATCCATCTGCTGGTGGCGGTGGCAGCAAAGGCATCTTGTCTAGTCTAAAATGTTAGTCTCCAAATGGGGTGAGTACAACCACTCAGCAGCAAAAGATTCATTAAGCTATATCACGCAGTACCATCAATATCCAGATTCATGCAAGATAGACAAAAATAGGTAATCAAAGGATAAGTATGCATCAAAATCATGAAATTCTTTAATGCAATAGCAAGTACAATTTCGAAACCCTCAAGATGCATCATGTCCAATTACACAAGTCCCGATCATAGGGCCAAACTATTATGACACGTCACATTCCATGCCATACAATTTAGTCCTATAACCAGACCACGCACATGCTTAGTAGAACCATCAGTTTTAATATTCAAAAGGTTTCATCCCCTAGAGGACCAACGTTTGCATCCTTCTGGGATTCCGCACCCAACCCTGGCATAATGGAAGCCTCCGGGCATGTATTCAAAATACAATCGGGCATCCAAAGGGCATCGACTCATTCGAACCTCTGGCCGTCTCGCACCCCACCTGGCATCACGAGGAATCACTAGGGACCATAGACATTGTTACCCCTAACCTCTAGATTTACATACCGACAAGCATGCAACTGGGCATCCCGAAGCTCCCAGGGAAAACCTATGGGCATGTTTTCATAATACAACCACGCATCCAAAGAGTATCGACTCATTCGAACCTCTGGGCATCCCAACACCTGGGGCATCGTTGACCTGAGGGTCCAACGGTAACAATTAACATCTTAATATCAAAAACACTTTTCGATGCAATAACAAGATGTCCCATGAGTCTTCATCAAATCTCAATATTGCATGATATGCTGAATTTCAATATCATCATCTCAAATAACAACTCAAGATGCATTCACCTTTGGGACAAATTGAGCAAATTCAGAACAAAACAGCTCGAACATCACAATGCACAGTCTTAGTAACAATTTCGAAATAACCCCTAAATGAACTCAGAAAATTCTGAAATTTTTATATGTTATAAATAAGACCTAAAGGAAGAAATTTCATGAAGGACACTAAGTCATATTCGTTGTGTATAAAGATTAATAGTTTGTTGTTTCCTTCAAAATTCTGCAGTAACTTTCAGATTCAGTACCTACAGAAGATAATTCGTTTCACCAACTAAATCTTGTCCGCTTGTTCCCAAATTTTGATATGTTATTTCTAAGGATGTCTCCTACAACTTTCATTAGGGGTTTGAAGTCCAATTCTATCTATAAAATTACAGAAAATTCACGGAATCATCACAGGTCAAGCTATCCTCTATGAAACAGTTCATTGTTTTCAATAGGTTCACTTCTACCTTCATATTTTTACATTCATATGGCTATAGCTAGATGTCAAACTCAATCTAATGGATGTTATCTTTGAGTAAAATGGTTTCTTTCCTTATTTTCATCATTATGAATCAAGGTGACACAAGTAAAAAGACTTTCTATCTATATTACTCTAAAACATAATATTCATATACGGTTTTCTTCATTTCTAGCTCAGTCCAACCATTTGTTTCTTTACCAATCTCCTTTACAGCACTTCAAATCTCTTCCACAGCTCAGCTCAAAGCATATATTCATCCCTAAGCTCACTCACCGCAACATATACCACATCTTTCCACTCGGCAACCATTTCCTCACTTTGTTCGATCAACACAGCCATCTCACACTAATTTTCGAGACATGCAAGACCCTAATACAACATGCAATGACTGGTAGCTTCAATCTAGTACTCATCTTGTTCAATCCAACACAAAACAGCAACATCACATTTAATCCTCCACAGTTCAGCATTCAATCTTCACCTTAATCATCCAAAAACCCAACATGCAGTTTCCATTTCAATGTTTTCTCAAATCTACCAGCACTTCACCAGATAATCATAGCATGCATAACATAGATTAATGAACTTCTACTTGCCTCACTCCTAAGCTCAATCGACAAACCGAACGGGAAGCTCGCGGGTCTTTGAACGTGGCTTGACAGCGACAAAGACGCGACGGCGGCAGCTCGCACGAGCACGGACGGAGGGTGGTCTCCTTTCCCTCTTCCTTCGCTGCCCTCTCTCGCAGATCGCTCGCTCGCTGGTTATTTCGCTCGGTTCCTCTCTCTCTTCTCTCTCAATCACACGAGCACTTCGCTCTTTCAATTCTTTAATTAATCTAATTACTGCATGCAGGATTTTAGGTGGCTGAAGCTGCAATGGACAGGTGGAGGAGACGTGGCAATTTTCTTTGGCCACTTGTAGACACGAACGAAGCAGCTGTTCCGAGCTCCTCCTTCCCTGGCCACCGGAAATGGAGTCACGTGGCTGATGGGTCAAACATTTTCCTTCAGTTGACCATCACCTAAATGTGTCTTCGTTAGTGGACTCCCATAATCGGTTAGATGGGATTTGGTGGCAGCTTGTGCGTGGAATACCATGCACGCCTCATGCATGGGCTGATTGGAAATTTCATTGAAATTCTCGTAGCTCTTCATTACGACATGAACGTGGGCTGTGATTTGGCGCAAGGTATGCACTTGCTGGCCATCAAAATAGGAATCGTGGCACTTGATTTTCGGGATTGGAAGTATAGTGGTTTAAAGGATCGAACGGCTAGAGTTAGTATGGAAGACATCTCATCGACACATTCCTCGGAATAAGTCTTGGTCTCACTCGAATGTAGGAAAGATCTCCAACAAGACTATAATTTGTTCCACGATCGGGACCACTACTAAACGTAACGCATTGGTCCAACAACGAAAATAAAACGGTGTCCGTAATTATACCGATGACATAGTCCGACGATACTTCCGTCACTTAGTCATAGGCTGTCACATATCTAAGGGTGTCACAAAATTTCGAATGCCACAGTAAGGACCAGCGACCCTCGCACAGATCTGGGTGAGGCCAGGCGGCCCTTGCCCAGGCACTATTGACCCCGTCAACCATCGTTGCCGCCCCATGGGTGATGGGGCACCTGCCATCATTGCCTTTTCTTTTAATTTTTTTTTTAATTTAAATTTTTTGAAAATATCCAATCGGCAATTTTTTAGGTTAGGCCTTTATATGAAATAGCCATATTCATACGAGCCTTCTTTGAGACGAATATGGCCATTTCAAGCCCTTATTTGAAATAATGTCTACTTCATGCTCTTATTTGAAAAAATGAGAGTATTTTAGGGTTCTTATATGGAATTTTCCCTTGGTCTTATTTTCTAGCCACATAATTTTTATTACATCTTTAAAGCCCAAATGCAGAAAGGAAAACCATAATTAATTAACCTTATTAAGCCTCACACTTAGAAATCTATTATACTATGTTTGTTATTCAAGATAAAAGCCTAACATATGTTTGGATTTCGTTCAATATAGGATAAAGTCATATATAATGGGATATAACTTGGATAAAAGTATCTTATATAGGGGTGAGATAAAGATGGTTAGGATTTCTTATTTCTATGGTATATAAGTTATTTTTTTCTCAAATAACAAAACTAAATTATTAAAAAAATAATAAAACATAAATACTATCTAAATTCTTATTAAAAATAAAATTTAAAAACGATTAACATCAATTTTGTTTTAGTTTTCCTATTTTTATTTGTGTATTTGAATTTCCTTCTATTGTATAATGTATATTATGAATAGTTTATTAGTTAATAAAATTTTTATTAAGGAATGATGGAAGAGAATAAAAAAGAATAAGAAAAAGAGAGGAAACAATAGAAAATTAAGTAAAAATCCCAAACAGATAAGAAGGATCTAGACTAGACAATCCCATCAATCTAAATGAAACTCGAAGCATAAACTGTAACTACTTTATTTTCCTTCATAGTTTTCCTAAGCTACAAAACATAATCCCAATTGCCCAACTTAGAATATATTGGCCTAAAAATTATAGCATCCATTATGTTGAGGTTCAAGTTTTGGATCAAATGTCTGCCTACTTTCTCCCTTAGCTCAACATAGCCATGTGTCAAGGATTGGATTTTCCATATTCTAGTACTTCTATGAGCGGAGCTTGGTTTCATCGGGGTGAAGAGTTAATGATGCCGACGGTAAGATACAACTAGTTCTTAAGAGCAGTGTCGGAGGGTTTATACTAAGAGTTCTAGAATAAAACGGTCATATCTCTACATTAGGAAGCATTGACACTCTCCGAAAGTCTTTATGTTGTGTCAGACACTTTGATACGTGTCCAACACACTCCGACACATTTCGACACGCGATCAACATGTGTTAGAAAATCAAACATATGGTCAACTCTCGACACACTCCGATACATGAGTCCGAAATTCTGATACGTGATTTTGATACACACAAGGTCAATTTTAAAATTTTTCAATAAATGAATTGTCAAAATGCACCAAAGTGAAGATGCGAGTATCCCTACTGTATCCATTGTCTTGGAAAGTCATAAGGGATTTGAAGGGCAATGAAGTGTTTTTGTTGAGTAGTTGGGATAGGATGTTGGTCAAATTTTGAGGACTAAACATATTCTTTGACTTCTTTAGGAATATGCTTAATAGAACGGATAGGTGAAAAAGAGGATGGTTTAGCAAAAGCAAAATACGAATTTATAAGTGGAACCTGAGTTTCTGAAATTTTCCTATCTTCATTGAGGTAGAAAATCTCATAAAGATAGTCAATCTAAGAGACATTGGAAGTGCGATGTTCTAAAGGTGGATTAAGAGAAACTAGGGCATTTATAGTGGTTGGTGTGGAGATTTAAGAGGACTCTATCATGGTATGGAAATTCCCCCCCCCTCCCCCTTTATGATCCATTGTATGATCCATTAATTAATTAAATGAATTTAGTGAAGAAAAGGAAGAGACCACTTTTTCTATCTTTTCTACTATTTTTATGACACAATCATGTGAAGCTCATATTCCAACTGACAATGACCACCACCCACATCCAAAATTCATGATTTAGTCTTTTGACCAAGAGGGACGCCCTATTCATTAAAACAAAGATCCCCATACATAACACTATTTTTGGGATCTTGATTGTCAATGTTCCCTCTATACAAATCCTCCGAATGAAGAAGAAGATGATAGGTCATCCAAAAGAAAAAAGCGGTGAAAAGATAAACTTTACTAGAAGTACCTTAATGGAGACCCTACCGTTGGACCTTTTAGTGAAGACGGAGGAACATACCAATTCATGGTCTCATGTGGACCACCTCAATCACACCCTCCTCCAAAAATCCCCAAAACATGTGAACCTCCTCCATCTCCTCAACCACCACCCAAAAAGAAACCTTCAACCCAAAAGCCAAGTGTCTCACCATTCTATAAACCCGTCCACAAATGGGTTAAGAAGAACACTTTTCCTCTAGAAGTATCCCAAACACCTTAGCCCTCATGTTTCCCAAAACCAGAACCACCACATGTCCTTCCACTTGTCTGTATGTTCCAATCCTCAAACTTTCGACCTTTGGAAAGATATAACTCTAGTGCCCCATTGCCGGTACTAGATGAGTTTACAAATGTTCACAATCAATTTCATCATATCCCTACGATCCCAAGCCTATAGATGTTGACAACCATGGAAGACAAAAGAAAGTCACGACTACCGAAACTATCCTGAATTTTGGTAATCAGAAAATGCTTTGGCCCATAATAATATTCTCAAAACAATTGACACTAAGCTTTCAACTGTCCAAGCTCATCTTGATCATGTTGACCAAAAAGTTAATCAAACAGCTTTAGTCACAAATAAATTGCTTGAGACATTCCAAAAGAAACTTCAGCAAATGGAATCTAGAAGATATGTTTCTCATCATTATTTGGAAGACCAAACAACTAAAATGAAAAGATCAATGAGACAAATCAAGCTCCTACAGATGGAAAATATGTTCCTCCTTCAAATCCATTTTCCCAAACTTGGCAAACGATTCCAATTAAAGTGGACCCCCCCCCAAGGCAACATCAATTGCCTCAATAATTGACGAAGCTCCAAAGCAGGACCAAAGGGGTATTGTTATGCTTCAAAACCGTATCAGAGAAATGGAAAAGCAAAGGAAAATTAGTAAAGAAAAGAAGCTAGCTCCTGGACCTTTTCTAAAATTCCCTTCTACTCATATGGTCTCAAACTCATTTGAGGCTTTTTTTCAGGAGATCAACACAGACAAAAGATGCCAACTATTGTTGCATTTCACTCTGACAAACAAAATACCTCTGAATCAACTTTCCTCCGAAAATACTTCAACCTCTAAGCCACAAACACCAGTATCCCATGTGCCTGCTATCTTTATGGCTGACCCCCTTGAAACAAAAATGGAATCAAATCCATCTGAGCCAGAAGTAGTACACCTTCATGACTCAAACCCTAAACACAAATCTTCAACCTCAAAATACTATTTTACACTCAATGATATCTCATATTCCAAATGGCCAAATAGATTACAAGAGTTTCATGCTTGGCTCAACACCAAAGCATTTTTTGTTGAAAGTCGATATGAAATGCTAACAAAATTTGCGAGCAGATTTACTATAAGCTTAAAACACTAATGGAGAACTATTTCTAACCAGAATCAAATGACTTTTTTACTCCAAATAGATTTCCATCAAATGATATGTGTGATTCATAACTTCTTTATTGGTAAACCAAAAGATCTTCTTGAGCTCAAAAGAAGAGAATTCTTTTGAAAGGAAGTGCTGCTCTCTACAAAGAAAGCATCTCAATAGGCATTTCTAAGAAATGCTTAACTATTCTATGCTCTTGGAGCTGATCCTAACCTAAAACAAGTATTTTTGGGCACTCCATTCCAAAAAAGATTGGCCAAACTATGGAGAGATCCATACAGGATAAGCAGAAAATGGTTGCTATCCTCTTGGAGAACTCCTGCAGGATATACATCTTACTCTTGATGATCTTTGCATCCGAAGGAATGCTTTCAGAAGTTACCTTAAGAGTAACAAAGAACTTGACCGGGCTTGTCAAAAGCCTGAGTTAAGAATCAATTGTTCAAAGAAAGATTCCTATGATGATCCTTCTTGTGGGGATCGATGTAAAAAATGAAGACACTTCAAAAATTTCTCCTTCGAACATACAAAGAAAAAGCGCAAATGACGATTCTTAAGAAAGAGACACTCTAGATGGAGCTCTTCTGGAAGGATTAGAAAATCTTATAGGTGTTACATTTGCAACAAGAAAGGCCATTTTGCCAAGAATTGTCCAAAGGACAAAGAAAGAAATTCCCATTTAATTCAAAAGATAGAGAACCAAAGTGAAGTATCGCTCCAAGATGATGATATTGAATCAGTCTTCTCCTTGGGAGATGAACCAACCAAACACACTATGTTTGCCATCCAAACGTGGTCACAAACTATACTTCTTCTTCTCTAAACCTCTCACAATCCAAGATCTTTGTGCATATACTTCTTCTATCCTCTCATATTTCCCTATAAATATATATATCCAAGTATAACAAGCATGTTTCTCCTATTGCCCTCATCGATACTAGAGCCAATGCTTTTATTATTAACACAAAAATACTTCCAGAAAAGTGTTGGACGTCATACACCCAATATTTTAAGAAGCCTTTGTGCATATACTTCTTCTATCCTCCCATATTTCCCTGTAAAAGTATTTTTACCCAAGTATGACAAGTCTATTTCTCTTATTGCCCTCATTAACACTGGAGCCAATATGACAAGTCTATTCTTCTTATCACCCTCATTGACACTGGAGCCAGTACTTCTATTCTTGATACAAAGATACTTTTAAAAAAATGTCGGATGTCATACACCCAATATTTTAACTCTATTTCTAGAGATACCTTTGCTACTAGAGTTCGAAGTAAACTTATCACCACACAATTCTTTCCCCAATGTTTAGTTACTACCAAGATCCTTAGCTCTAGCTCACCAGATAAAGATATCATTATTTATTAGGATATCCTTACACAAATTCCTAAACTCAGAATTGTGCCTAATGGGCTACGATTCAAAGGGCAATTCCAAGAATTTGTTGACATCCAAATATTCTTCACTATTTAGAAGAGCATATTGGATTTAAATTTGCAAACCCTTCTTGGGGCATGTATAGACTCTCACTCAGACTTTGTCCAAAAATGCTCCAATCCTTTATTGAAAAATCTTAATTTCTTCATCAATCTTCCTTTCAAGAGAAAAAAAAAAAGGATGTCAATCCCACCAAAGCTGGTCACTCTGGAATGAATCTAGAACATTTGCTTTTAGTACAAAAGGGATGTTTGGATTTATTTTATCAAGGGTTAATAGAGCCCTCGATTCTCAATGGACTTGTGAAGCATTTTATATCAACAAGCGAGTGGACAAAGCAAAGGAAATATGAAATTGGTTATCAATTATTAGCCTCTCAATCAATTTTTACAAGATGATAAATTTCCTCTACCACATCGGAATTCTTTACGCTCCAACTTCACCCAAGCTAAAGTGTATTCCAAGTTTGACCTTAAAACTAGATTTTGGTAGTTGTTCACCCTGAAGGTAGATATAAAACTGGATTTCGTATTCCAAATCAATATTTCCAGTGGACAGTACTCCCTTTTGGCCTTAAAACAACTCCTTTGTTGTTTTAGAAGGTTATGTATAGAATCTTCCAACTTATTATGGCCAATGCTCAAATTTACATTGACAATATCCTCCTTTACAATTCAAATGAGGATTCTCATTGTAAATTATTAGCCCAATTTGCAAATTTGGTGTGAAAGCATGGCATCATGTCACCCTAGAAGAAGATGAGCATTTATCATGTCATCCATTGATTCATCCTCTAACTTTCTTCCCAGAAAAGGAATTTCCAAAAAAGCTCAAATGGTTTTATTGGTATTTGTTTATTCTTTATAACACTACCATTGAGTTTCCGATAGCCAAGATGTCTCTTATCATCAATAGAATTATCAAAGGAAAAGCCAAGTGTAAATATTTTGGGAAAATGTTTAGTTGGTTCAAATCATAAAGTGCATGGAAAAGTATTTTCAAGACCCAACTCAAAGCGTGCAAGCTTGACCCATAACTTTATACAATTGTTTTATCTTTCAGGCTCTTGATATTTGTCCGACCTAGTGGAGATATGTGTAAAAATCCAACAAATGTTGGAGTATCCACATATAAACTATAACATGTTCCAAATGAGTTTTACAACACTTCCTTGTAGAATCTTAGCTTATACTTGATAGTATCGGGAATTGCAAAGGATATTGTCCAGCGCAATCAAGTTATTCTATCATAAACATGACCAATAGAAGATGATCTTGTTTCTTGGGATTATTGTAATGATTATCGCACAACCCGTCCAGCAATCAATGCTTGCCTGGGAAAATGCTTCAAATGGATGTATCGAATACTTGTGAGTCACCAACAGATTCACAAGATCCCGCTTTATCACCATCACAAGACCCATGGGGAGGACCACTGTCACAGGATCCTTTTTGATCATGGTGAATTGCAACTTGCACTCAAGTTGGGTCTTGACAAAGAAAGTCCATAACTTCAACTTTGGTATCTACTCAAACCCAGCATCTTGGAAAGTTCCATTGATGCTTTGACAAGTTCTCATCAGTCATCCAAAAGACAAAGGCCATCTGAATTAAATACAAAAGTTTCTCCAACAATTGAAGAAGTGGAGGAGCTCCTTAAACCATGTAGACAACAGCATCTAGAGAAAAGCAATCTCAATCCTCTTGACATTCCATCTGGCGCATACTAGCCTATAGATAATACGGGTACTGAACATCTTGAAGCTCTAGAAACTGAAAGAATCATCAAGGAATACCAGAGGCAAAAAGATGGAGAAGACTCAGACAATTTAGACAACAACTCTGAGGAGCCTATTCATAGGCATAATAAGTGAAGGAATTGAAGATTTTGCCAAGAACTTGTTCAAAAAAAAAAAAAAGCAAAGGATTCACGTGAAAGAGCTGAAAAGTTTGACTCAAAGTACTATAGCATATTGTTCACATATTGTTTTATACCGTAGCATACTGTTCACATATTGTTTCATGTACTATTTGGTGCTGTTTATAGTACTGTAGCACTGTAGCGAAAGCCAAAAAAGCAGGATAATGAGTGAAAAAGTCAATCTATAAGTGGGAAACTCAACAGATACAAATAATTAGCCTTTGTCGACCAAATAGGGTGTATAAAATTCTAATGTGTTGTTTCCTGCCTATACATACGTAAATGTTAAAGGGCAGAGTACACCCTCCTTAGAAATAATATTGTGTGATTTGCTATAAATCCCTCAAAACTCTCCTTTCTTCCTTTATGTCTAGTATAATTCTTTTAAAACTAGAAATGTTCTAAACAATCCTGGTAGTATGCTCTACACTTGCCATAAATGTGGAATTTGTGTATCAAAATTCTACTACTTTAAAATTTTCTATGATATGCTCACACTATTAAGGCCATTTTGCGGTGTTGTCATAAGCCTCATGTAGCACCTAAGCTCTCATTGGGCTCGCATCGAGCAGCCTGTTACTTCTAGAGGTGAGTGGTTCTAAGTTTCGTACAGGTTCTACCCAGAACCCGAAACTTGGAACCTACCCATTGAAATAGATTCCTTATTTTTTAAAACTTGAAACCCACCATGCATATTCTAGAAACTTGGAACCTATCTTGTCACAGGTTTCAAGATTGGTTCCATGGTCTACTTATATTATTAATTGATCAAATGCAGCAAATTAAGAGCTTTAATAATCACCACTCGCTTCTACATTTTACTAACCATAAAAACACACTAAAAATATGAACATTAATAAAGTAAAAATCTCAATCATAAACTAAAAGCTTAGACTTGTGTTTCCAAATTATACATTTATCATCAAATGGCATAAATATCATAAGATCACGTGAAAACATGAATCAAGAAAAACATTAAAACTCACTGCAGATTTTAGGTCATAGGTTATGAGTTCTAAGTTTCAAATTTCTGATTCCTCCAACTAAAAACCTGAAACCCACTTGTCAAAATAGATTTCTCATTTTTTAGAACCTAGAACTTACGTTGCATACCTTGGAATATAGAGCCTATAGGGTCCCACCAATCTAATTCTTAAGTTCCAAGTTCTACCCTAAAACCATACTCACTCATAGTTTGCTTCCACTTAATAACATGACTAGAAAGAACCAGCATTCTTACAAGCCGGTTCGCATGTTGGAACTAGCACATGTTAGCCGACGGTGAAGACACGCTTGACCAAATTTGATGGAAAAATTGCACAATCAATTCTAATTCCATTGTATTGCAATCAATCAAGTCCACAACCTCTTGAAAGAACCAATTTAGTCCCAAATCTTTGAGGGAAAGTGCAATCATGTTCTCTCGACAAAATCTTGCCTAACTAACTTGAAAGATAATTCAATTACTACCGACTTTCCTACAACTTGAGGTTAAGTGCTTGAATAAAGATTCATTTCCTATTCTACAAAATTTCCTCCTGTATATATACAACGTAAATGGGAAGTTTTTGTACATGTGCACCTACTATGCATTATTTCCTTTGATATTTAGGCTCCCTTTGTTTAGGAAAATGTGACATAAAAAAAAAAAAAAATACTTCCTTGGAAGTTTCTTTATTTTTCCAGTGTTTGGCTGAAATATGAAAGTGAATTAGAAAATATTTTCCATCATTCAATATGAAAATCTTATTCAATTTTCTTGAGCAAATTATTTGATTTTTTAAATTGTTTTTAAACTATTTTTTTTCTTTTTTCTTTTTTCTTTTTCCTTCTTCATCGACCGGTCACTAACCACTATGATTTCTAATGACCAACGACAAACAAGCAATGAGCTTGCCCAAGGTTGGCGAGGCTCGAGCTCGCCAAACTTTGGAACCCAAGCCTCGCCAAGCTTGAGCAAGGCTCCACCTCACCAAATCCAGTGAGTTCTAGCTTGCCTTAGCCCAAGGAGCTTCAACCTTTATAGCCTTAGGTGGAGGTCAATAAGCTAGAGCCTTGCTGGCCTTGGGTGGTGTTGTCCCTTGCCTATGGCTGATTGCCGACCGTCGTTATGCCTGAAGATCAACTAAAGAAGAAGGAAAAGAAGAGGAAAGAAAAGAAAAAAATCAAAATCAAAAATCAAATTTTGATTTTTTTTAAACAATAGTTTTTTAAGAATGAATGTTTCATTAAGTAAGGACCCGAGCTCAAGAGCCAAGGACCAATGCACAACGGGCTTGAGTTCCGGAGACATGAGCACCGCCTTTATAGACTCAAGCTCGAGTGCTGCGGCAATGGGCATGGACACCAAGTTTTTGGGCCCGGCCACAATGGACTCGATGAGGGCATCGAGGGCCCAAGTCAGGCCTCAATGAACCAGGGCCCAGGTGCTAGAGATCTAGTCCTAAATGTCGAGGACCCGAGAGCCAAATTTGGGGTTCTTATGTTGAAGCGTAAAGTTTTAGGCCCAAACACCCATACATACTCATATTTTGAAAAATATTTTTCAATTTTTCAAAGAAGGAATCATTTTCCTAAATTTAAGTATAATTTTTTTGCTGATTAAGAAAATATTTTTGTTCACTCATTTTTCTAAACAAACCATATGCCAAAAAATATTTTCCGGGAAGCAAACAAACCATTACTTCCTTTTTGCAACCCCACACTTGTACAATAGATTGCAGATAATTTTACCACGAAAAGGAGGCGTTCCCCCCAATTCGCGCAATGGCTCAAGTTACAACTCCACAAATCACATGATCAACAACCATGTAACTTTGGAGGGACCACGTTTAGGTCTTGCCTCTTTCGTGATTCAAGGGTGCTAAAGAAAGACTTAGTTTTAAAAGGGCCATGCATGAGAATCTTCTGCATATGATTGAAAGCCAACCAATTTCCTCTCTCTTGCTTTGAATTGAATGTATGTAGGCTTATATGCTTCTTGATCCTACCAAGCCCCAAGATGAGAAAGAAGAGGAATCAGATGAGCTCATTCCGGAGGCCCACTAGCGATCGTGTGCAGGCCTCGTTATCTTTAACGTTGTTTATTTGCACGTAACACATGCCCATAACCATATATACAAATGCTTTTCTCTCCTCGCCACCTTCCCACCTCACTCCCATGAGGACCACCATGTTCATCTCCTGTCCAGAGTGTGACCTGTCAAGAAAAATCATTTTCTAATCCCCCGCCACGTTCCACTGAATCATTCCCACTTCTTTAAAGCCTCTTGGGTTTCTATCTAGATTTTGTGTATAAATAGGTGGCTTAGGGTAATGGGCAACCCCATCGGATGCGTGTGAAGCCAAGACACGAGACGGGCATCGTCGTCGTCGTCATCATCATCTTCTTCTTCTTCTTCTTCTTCAGACCATGGAGGCTCGTAGGTTTCTCGTGTCGTGCCTGAGCTTTGCCCTTCTGTTAAGTGCAGTCTCGGCTCAGCTCAGGACGGATTTCTACAAGAACACGTGCCCGAACGTCGAGTCCCTCGTCCGGTCGGCCGTGACCAAGAAGTTCCAGCAGACCTTCGTCACCGCCCCTGCAACTCTCCGCCTCTTGTTCCACGATTGCTTCGTCAGGGTTGGTTTTGAAACCAAGTATTCTATACATAATAATGTTGGCTTGATTGTTAATTGTTTGCTTCTTCTTCTTTTTCGTTCGTTTTGGGGATTTGATTAGGGATGCGATGGTTCAGTGCTCATAGCGTCGCCCACCAACAATGCCGAGAAAGACCATCCCGATGACCTGTCGCTCGCCGGCGACGGGTTCGACACTGTGATCAAAGCTAAGGCAGCAGTGGATAGTGTTCCTCAGTGCAAAAACAAAGTCTCTTGTGCCGATATCTTGGCTCTTGCCACTAGAGACGTCGTTTCGTTGGTACGATAAGGGCCCCCCACTGAACTCCTTTCCCAATTTTTTCATTTCACGTAATCGAGCATCCATCTAACTTTTTTCAGTCCGGTGAAAAAGCAAACCATTCAAATTGAGCTCGAAAATTTATGAAAAATTACTTTAGAGGCACGTAGTTTTCGAACCCTTATAGGGTGCTCGACTACTTTCTTAGAATATGCCAATATGCTTTTCTTTTCCACGACATGATGAAATTATAATATGCTTTTGTTTTGTACGAAAGAAAAATAATAGTCTATTCATATAAACTTTTTAGTACAAATTTCTTTTCTTGTTACACTGAAAAACCATTGGGTCCCTTTCATAATGGCTGTCCTTTTCTCCCTCCTCCACATCAATAGCATGTATGGAAGTTTGATGCAACGGGTTAACAAGAAAGTCGACAACAAGCACCACCCAACGCTACTTTTTCCTGTCAAACCACTCAAAATTGCGATTAATTTTCGTCCATTTTATTCTTTTCATTTTAGCAAATTGATAATGTCGCACGGTCATTTCATAATCACTTGCTATTCTTTGCTAAATTCTGAAATTTTGTGTAGGCAGGGGGGCCGTTCTATAGTGTTGAATTGGGGAGACGCGATGGAAGAATATCAACTAAACTTACTGTCCAACACAATCTTCCTCAGCCTGGTTCCAAATTGGACCAGCTCAATTCTATGTTCTCTTCTCATGGTCTCTCCCAAACTGACATGATTGCCTTATCAGGTAATTAATTACATCTTATTATGAGATTTGGTGGATTACTAAGCAAATAGATCAAGAGACCACATAATTACATGCTAATCTCATATATATATACATATATTTTACTTAAGCATTTTGAACCCACAAAGCCATTCTTTTCGAAGAATTGTTTCTAAGCGTGACACAGAATTCTAAATTACAAAATTATTGCAGCATAAGCTCTAAAAAAATTTAGAATGTAATTTGCAAAATATACATGAAAGAGTAATTGGGTAAGCCGTCAAGTAAAGATGCATGACAACTTCCACTTTATGCAACACATCCTTGTCTATCATCTAATTATAATCATAGGAAGCGGAAGAAAAGTGTTCATAGGTACCCAATGGCTTCTTATTGGAGCAATGTGCTAGACAACTAGGCAAGCATTGTAGTCCACTTGATTACCTAAAGATTCCTTTATATAGCATATCATAGCTCAGATGATCGTAGTCTAATGTTTATCATAGTCCAATCATACTCTCTTTCATGACAGAATAGCATATGTAACTATTAAGCCGGTAGTCATTGACGAGTTCACAAAATTATTCAATTTCAAACGCTAAAGTTTGATTTTTCCCGGGTAACTCACATCGTAACCACTGCGTTTGTAGGCGCGCACACGATTGGATTCTCTCACTGCGGCAAATTCTCCAAGCGGATCTACAACTTCAGCCCGAGAAGCTCGATCGATCCGACCCTGAACTTCGGCTACGCCTTGCAGCTGAGGCAGATGTGCCCGATCAAGGTGGACCCCCGGATCGCCATCAACATGGACCCCACAACGCCTCAGACGTTCGACAACGCCTACTACAAGAACCTCCAACAAGGAAAGGGCCTCTTCGTCTCCGACCAAACTTTGTTCTCCGACCCGAGATCGAGGGCCACGGTCAACCTGTTCGCATCAAACAACGCGGCGTTCCGACAGGCCTTCGTCACTGCGATCACAAAGATGGGTCGGATCGGGGTCAAGACCGGGAACCAGGGTGAGATTAGGATTGATTGCACTCGCCCCAACTAGGACTATTTCTTTGGTCTATGATTTAATTGTTATTCCATTTTATGAGTTGAGTTCTATGTTAGTTGGTCAGGATTTCGTGAGAGAGTTGAATAACAGGTTGTTGTCATAAGCCTCATGTAGCCTTATGGGACCAGGTAGTGGTCTACCTGGTGCCATAAGGATGGAGAGTGAATTGCCGGAGTAAAAAGGGCTCAAACAAAGTACGATTCATCTAGCTTATAGGATGACAATGGGGCACAAGAATGAACCAAATTGTTCACTAGATAGAATAAAGTTTATGGATTAATTGGCGAATCTCAAGAGGGAGGTATGTTATCATGTTTCCAAAAAGGGGAGAATCCTCCATTGGTATGCTAAAATCAGGAAAAGCTTAATAGGATGAAGAATGTGCTGTCAAGGAAGTGCAGTTAGCTCGGATGCCACACTTATCAAGTAAAGCACAAGTAACCAAAAAATGCACAAACAACTTTAATTAAGGGAAGCTACCAGTGGAGTAAAGTAACTTGTTCTATTGTGTGAGCATTGTCATTTATGTAAGTCCTAAGGTAGAGGCATTGATGGTTGAGAAATGTGCGGAAATGACAAAACAGCCAACAATAGGCCACAAGTGAGGCCGGCCTCGTTGAGATATGTCGAGCTCAAGCTCACCAAGATATGGTGAGGTAAACGTGAGCTCAAGGAGCGAGCTTGATGAGGCTAGGTTGAGGCACGAGCTCAAGGCGTGAGCTTGACGAAGCTAGGTTGAGGCATGAGGTCAAGGTGAGGCGAGGACGACCTTACCAAATCACAAGCTCAAGGCTCAAGACTCACATGTAGCTAATTGTCGGCTGTCACTATGGCTGGCCGGGGAAGAAGCAAAAAGTAAAAAAAAAAAAAATAATAATTAAATTTTGATTTTTAAAATATAATAAAATAATTAAAAATTCGAATTTTTAAAATATGCATTTTTATTAGAATGAACTTTCATTAACCAAGCACCCGAACCAAGGTGCCGAGGACTCGTGCACAGCCTTTGTGTACCCAAGCCTGAATGTCAGGGACCAAAGCTTGAGGATTGAGAATCCAAGCATAGTCTATATGGACCAAAGCTCAAGTGTTGGGGCATTGGGCATGGGCACTAGGGGTTTGAGCCCTATCTCGATGGACCCGAGCCCAATCGTCAAAAACCTAGTCTAATCATCGCGACCCGAGAACTAGTCCCAGAGATTTCAAATTCAAGCGCTAATATTTAATCATATTTTGAAAAAAATGCATTCCAACTTTTCAAAAAGTGAATCATTTTGTTGAATTTCAGTCTTGGTGCCATTGATTCCTTTACTATAGCAAACCAAATGCGGGTCCGCAAAACAAACGAGTTAGACTCACTTTCACGTCCCAGTTCTCACGCGCACACGGTCACCGTCTTCTTCTTCTTCAGTATTGTGAGGACCACCCCATCGCTCTCTCTCTCTTTCCTCTTCGCTGCCGATCGGGAGAGAGTTAGCTCGGCGCAGTGCTGATTCGCGGTCACCAGCGACAGGAGTCCATCTCCGCAGTGAGATCTCCGCTCGCGTTTGCCCTTTTTCTCGCGATTCTTGATTTCACGCCGCTTTCTATCTTTGCTTCGGTGGGGCTTCCGGTTTCGGTTGACTTTTCTTGGATCTCAATTCGATGTTCGTTGCCACAATTAGCTTCGCGATCGGCAGGCTCAGTGATGTCTATGGCTTTCATCGCTTTATTCTCTCCTTTGTATAGTTTGGGGCTTTTCTTGACGTCTTAGGAAACTTTCCTTTTCTAAGGTTTTGGTTGTGCGCTTTCTGAATCAACGCGAGCAGCGACTTATGCAATAATTACGCTGATGTTCTGTTTTTTGATTAAGAAGGGAATTCTATGGCTTAGTGTTTTGATCTGCTGCTCTTTACTTCGCTCGTGCAGTACGGAAAGGACTATTCAGGGTTATTGGGCTTGTGAGGAGTATAGTTCCATCCGTGGGAGAGGAGACATCCGATGCTATATGAACCTGGATTTGAATTTGGCACCTGTTTTTGATCGACAACCGGAAATGTCCACGCGAATTGCGGATTTTGAGACATGGTACAATTATTAGAACTGCATAATCAACAAATAAAAACAACAAACATCACATTATATAGTATTAAACGGGCGTTAATCAATATATTAAATCCCCTTTATATGGGACTCAAAACTAGAGCCTAAACCCGTTTCATGATTTGTGGATGGCTTGGAATAGAATTTCACCACCACCTTCATGCCATTGTCAACAACCCAACTTCCAAGCTCATTCTCCTTCAATATGAGTCGAGAAAAATGCTAAAAATATATCTGAGATGGTACAGTATGAGTCGAGAAAGTTGTGTTGTCCGTAAATGAGTCGAAACGGATTATACCCACCCCTTCGAAAAAATGGAGATTACACATTCGAATTTTATCAATTACTACGCGTGAGTCAAGACCACTTATATTAAATAGTGTTTCATGAGCTTTCAAGCAGTCGGGATCTCCACAATCGTCTCCTGGATTATCAAATAAAGCCATTGCACTATAAATATTATTTCAGCTTTTGGGGCGCACGCGTCATTTGTCCCTCGGATTTTTCTTCGTGGATGCTTTGACACTTAGAGATATGATAACACGTTACATAATGGTAAAAATATATACATAGCATAATGTACAACGTTTTCACGCTTTTATCCGACAAAAATTCGTATAATTTATACAGGATTATATTGCACCGTACGCGTATAATCATAAAGGTAAAAAAAGTATTTCATAATCACGTCAAGCTGGCCGTCTCCGACAACTCTAAGCAAACAAGTTCCCCAGGACATGAAATACATCGCAGCTAAAACAGAAATGAAAGCCCGCACGAAGGATCCAGACACGCTATCAATTATTCCAGCTATGGTGAAACATCAGAAATGCATCATACGCAGCAGTCCGCGTGCGCGTGTTTACCAGCAATTTGCGCACAAAAGTTCTACTCCAGAGAGGAGTCGATCTTGTTAACGGACCGAGAGAAGGCGAGCACGTCATTGGGGCGGCGATCTTCTCCGGTGCCATCCGATGCCTCGACGATGGACTCTCGAATCACGGCCTTCGCGATCGGATCGATCGGCGGCCCAGCCCTCACGCCATCGGAACCAACCGCACCCTTGATCTCTCCGCGGTGATGGTCGTCTTCTCTAGATTCATCAATTTCTTCCTTGTCCTTTCGTAGCTTCTCTCTCCTTTCCTTGTGAGCTTCCATGGCGCGTCTTGCTTTTTCCTGGCACTGTTTGTCGCCGGTGGGAGACGAATTGTCGGGCTGTAGTAGCGGCTGCGTTTGGAGGGCTTCTCCTCTGAAGTGGGCAGCGGACAGGTGTGGGATGATGGAGGGGCTTGAGGGACTGTCTCCCTCACACGCAGGCCTTTTTGGCGTGCCACGCGTGGAAAGCTCCTGTCTTTTTGCCTTACAATATACATCGTCGCTCTTATATTTGCAATTACGGTCAATCCCACCGAAAACATTAAAAAATAAATACCCACGGTAGTGTCAATAACATTAAAAAAAAAAAATAGCACAAAAAATTCGAAAATCTGCCCATTATAACACCGATATTCCAAATTATTTTTTGGCCCTTTTGCCTTATAAGATACATTGTCGTTCTTATAACTGTAATTACTGTTCACGCCACAAAAAAAATTTAAACAATGAAATCAATACACAAAACTCTTTTTATATCACTAAAAACTTGTAAATATTCCTACCACAACACCAAATATTGCAAACTTTTTTTTGTATTACCAAGGCCTTTAAATTATGCCCACTGCAATATCAATACCCGAATTATTTTATCATATCAATACAAGTTTGGGTATTGGTGATTGGAAAATAAAGTTTGGGGATCTTAGTGATGAAAAGAATTAACTAGTATATTAGTATTCGATGTACATACTTAAGGTTTTTAGGTGCTAGGTGACACAATGAGCATAATTTAAGATTTTCAAAGGTGTTTTTCTTTATAATTATAGTGTGCAGTAGGGTATACTATTAAAACCTTTACCGAGTTTTCAATGGCTTAGGTCCAAGACGCTTTTTCTTCAACTCGAAAACTCATATTCTTGATATGGAAATTAACTCCTATTTGTTTGATAGAAGGATGGAATAACTTATTTCTCTTCAAAGTTGTTAACCATTGCAAATGCTAAAAAAATGTTACATTGGAATTTCTTCACAGAAAGTAGACCTGCTTTTTCTTCTAAAAAATGTGGTCTCAACTCTCAAGGGGTATATAACAAAGTCATCTATTCCTATTAAATATTCAAACGTTGAGTCCCTCCCGTGTCTAATCGTTGTTTTTCTCATCTATTCATCTATTACATATATCTCATTTGTGTACAAAAGCCCTCTTTCATATATCAGATATCCAAAATAAAATGTTACTTGTTTGTTTCGCAAAACATCACAATTTGAAATATTTGTATTTAATGTTAATCGTCTTTTTATTTAGAAAATTGAGACAATAAAATATCTATAACTATTAATAATGAAGACTTGTTCACTAGCCTTCCTAAAAGATATAGACGGTCTCATTCAAAAATCTAACATGAGTTTCAAAATTATAAAAAATTAAAACAAAAATTTGAGCACTTGAATGACTTTTGATGGGATATTATCTTGGAAATTAAGAGAGTAATGACCCCTTTAATTGGATGGACGTTCAAAGGTTAAACTAGCAATTAGATTATTTGTCTGACTTTCACAGCGTATTATTTTTTTATGAGGATAAGAATCTGCTCATGGTTTATTTTTCCACCATAACTTTCTTGCCGATTGCTTCTCCGTATCAGTCTTTGGGAAAAGTGCACCGAAAATCGTAGACTTTGTATAAAATCTTTCAACTAATTTAACTAAGTTTAGCAACCATATTTAAAAAGTGTAATAAATTTCTCTCAATGAAAAGTACCTAAAAAGATAAAATGCCTATGTGCCATTAAAAAGTTCCATTCATGGCATTCTTAAATTGCATTTAATACATATTATAGGACTTAATTGCCTTTTTCATTAAAGATTTAGGACTTTGTTTAACCGATTGATATATTATGACTTAATTGTGTAATTACAAGAATTAAGACTCCATTGCATTCCATACATAACTTCTAAAACCTATGCCATCGGTTTTTCCTCGCAAAGTTTTTTCTAAAATAAAATTTCACAATTATTGGGACTCTCTCAGACGTGAGGTCGGGAAAAAGACAAGTTTAGTGGTGATGTCGAGTTGAAGATCAACAATCCTCAATCAACGTGAGTTCTGTCAAACCCTACCTCACGCAATGTTGAACTTTCACCTGAATTCGATGAACTCTAAGAATTCTATATGAAGAGCCGACACTAACTTATTGAACTCAACTAGAAAGTATGGGAATATACCTCATTTCCTATGCAACTAGAGATTTAAGGTTGTGAACTTAATTACACTAGCGATCTAACCAATGCCTTTTCGTTACCTAAATATGATTATTTGTCAACTAAGGTATCCATAGTCTTCTTATTCAATGAGTCCTAAGGTTCTTGTCCACTATGTGTCCATACAATGCTTTTGTCTTTGTCATGGTCCTAAAGTGTAAACTAACCATTTAACTAACATAAGCAAAAACAACACTGAAAAAGCAATATAATCGATTCATAAAAAATAGTAATGATAGAAAAAGTAAAGAGTAAAGTATAGTAAAGTAACTCGATACAAAGTTGGGCAAAAAATACAATACAACCTTGGCTCCAAGACAACAACCCTATGAGCTTAGTTCACTCCAAACTCAATTATCTAAAGAAACTAATCTAACTAGAGAAAAGCATGAATTTTCTTAAATCATATGTATACTATCAAAATGAAACTAAATTAATTCTTGTGCTAAAATCTAGCAACTTAAAGACTTAGGCTAGGCCCCTGGGCCTAGTCCCGAATCTGGACCTAGCTTGGATCTCGCGGGTCTAGGTCAAAAAAACATGAAAGGCTTTATAAATGAAATGGGCTTAGTTGTTCAAGTCCAATTCAATTCTAACCAGAGTCAAGCCCGAATGTTCTAAAGCCGAAGCCAATCCAAATATATCAAACCTATTCAAGCCCAAGCTCATTAAGCCTATTCAAGCCCATAGCTCATTAAGCGTACATAGTGCCCAGATTGTTACGCCTTTCATGTTAATCCAAAACTTACTGATCCGACCAGAACTAAACAAGCCCAACTTAAACGCATTTGTCATTCTTATACCCATTTTCTTCTCCTTTATTAACTTCTATTTCTATACCCACACCAGATTATGCTCCGTAACCCAAGAACTTCCGGACTTCCAAATCTAACGTCAACACAGCAAAAATCTCAAGCCACCAATATGACATATGTATTATTCACTGTTAACCATCTATATTCATCACTCAATAATCCATTCAATTTAGCGAGAGTAAGAACTTCAAGTGAGTAACTTCACTCGATATTTTGATTACTAGGAGGAGATGGAACTTCGATTGGTGGTGGAATTGATCATAAGAGCTACATTAATTGTCTTTAAACGAAATTGACATTGAAGGAGCTTTAAGCAAGATTTAGCCACTTCATGCTTCATGATCACGTGACAAAATTAAATAGGGGACGGCCTAGCACAATGATGGAAAAACTTGGCAAGAAAGAATTCTTAACAATGATTTCTAATAGAAATGACAAAAGAAAATATTAAACTAATAAAAAATTTCAATCACATGAACATGAGATCAATTTGATAAATATAGCACACTTGAATCAAAAGAAGCCGTTATTAATCCAATGAAAGAAAATATATCCTCTTGTGGGTATAAATTTTCACCACTATCCTCTATAATAATTGTGTTGGGCATGTACTTTTCTCTCAGTAATTTTGTAGAAAATGGGGAAGCGTGGTAATTGGATACCAACCTTCTCTACCAAAGAAAGTCCTTATATAGCAGAAGTGATGGGATCAATTTTAAAGCTGTAAAACCTCAACAGTCCATCGAGATTTAAGATATAAATTATAGATGCTTAAGTAAATGTCACAAACATATGTCATATGATGTAATTAATTAAATTGGGTCCATGTCAAATGTTACATAATATATCTGATAAGCTACATAACTAGCTTGGATCTCGTAAGTCCAACAGAAAAAATTCGAGATTGCATCACGCGTGTTCTCTTTGCTTCGTCTACGTCCACGCGCCCCTTGCATTGTGTTTCTACTCTCGTGATCCAAATCTCGTTGTCTCGCGCGCGCCTTTCGCTTGCATCGGCGTCACTCATCTTCAGAGAGAGAGAGAGAGAGATTTCAAGATGGGCCCTGTGCAAATTAAAAATGAGTTTGGGCCAATTGGTTTGCGCTTTTCTCTTCTTCTTTTCTTTTCCATTTTTTCGACTCTGCATGGGCCAAGCTCTTTGAAGTTTCCCAAAATAGTGAATTTGGACGTAAGCATTGGGCGTTTTAAAGATCTGCATTTTGTCATCATTATTATTTCTTTCATTTTCCTTTCGTTTCATTTTTATTATTATTTCATATCACGTGTCTAGAACAGGGATACTGATCAGACATATCACTTCTACTAAGCAAAGCACGTGTCTAACCAACTAGAAGCAAGCTTCCAACAAGAGCTTTCAATGATAATCTAGTAACCCGACACCCAGCCTGGATGCATTCTTTATTTTAACTTGTCGATACCTGTACATTCTATCTTCCCAATTTGAGAGAAAGTTTTTTCTTCCCTCACCCATGGGAATACTCTCAAATTTTATGTTCCAAAGTTCAAACGAAGCAATTTTAGGACATACTCAAATCCATAAGATCCTCATTTTGTCATCATTATTATTTCTTTCATTTTCATTTAGTTTCACTTTTATTATTATTTTCTTATCATCAATTTTGATGTATTGACTAAAATTCAGGTATTGCAAGGTGTCTCCATATTTTGCATCTCAAGGTTGTGTTTGCTCATTATATCCATGAATGCTTAATTGGGTCTTATTTTACATTTACACGTCTCTTCATGTGCTTTTCTGACAAGGGTTTTCTATTAGTGTGTTGACGCACTATACATATTGATTGATCCTGTTCATGCCATTTTGAATTGAAGATGAAGCAAATAAACTTAGATCTTGAGGAAATAGTGTTGCGTAATATCATGAATCCCACGAATTTATATTGGGGTTAATACCCATAAAAAATTCCAAAATTGTACATTACAAAAAACTTCATGCCAGTACAACTCTTGCCATATTTATCCTAAAATATTCTTTTTGTCACAAAAAAATATTAAGTTGGTGCATTAGTGCCACATTTACCTAAATTGATTTTCGTATTACAAAAATCAAAGATTTGGATAAATATGGCATAAATGTACCAATTTAAAGTAAATTTGGCACATGTATATTAGTTTAAGATATTTTATAACATGAAAATTAATTTGGCGGCAAACATGGCACAAATACATTAGTTTGGCCTATTTTGTAATACAAATATTAAGTTGAGTTAAATGTGGTACAAATGCATCGGTTTGTTTTTAGGTGGTATTAACCTTTTTATATTATTAATGTCTTAGCCTTTTTTCTATATCCAATCTCTAAAAAGCAATGGACTTTGGTTGTTTTATTAAATTTGCAGCGATATGACTCGCATGTGCATTTTTTAAGAGACTTCCCAATTTTTATGCTATGGTCGTATCGAAGTCGACTTACATGAGTAAATATGATTTCGCATTTTGCTTGAAAAGAAATGCGATTTCAATCATAGTCTTCCTCAGAAGAACAAGGTGTTACACCAGAATTTAATCTAAAGAAAACCGGGCACAACTTGCAAATCATGTTATCAACTTTTCCTTTTCTTTTTTTTTCTTTTTTCGTTTTATCAACAACGTGATGGGGATAATGGATTTTCACTGGTACAAATGAGATCATATGTTCAGCGATGCCAAGATTAAGAAACTCTTCAATATATTCTTCGGCTTACTTCCTTAAATAATTTATAACTTTACATTTAATTTCAGTTCTGTCCCAAACATTTTATCTAAAAAATATAATTAACTTTCATTACAATCCAAAATTTGCCCAAATGTCCAAAAATTACAACTAACTTCTTCAAAATTATCAACTTCAAAACCAATTAGGGATATATTATTATAACCTGCATCTTTACCGACATCCTCACTTATAGTGCATAAACATTTATAATTTTGAAGAAATCAATGAAGATTTTTAGACAATAGCAAATTTGGGATTAAATCTAAAGTTTGGGTTTTTTAGAAGATTAAACCATATATATGTGGGATAATTACACAACTTGTTCATGAACTTTAACCTGATGTGTAATCTTGAACTTTAAATTTTTTCAATGTGGTTCACGAACTTTAGTTTGATGTGCAAGTTATCCATAAAATTTTAATTTATTCAATATGATCTATGAACTTTTAATACATATTTAATTTAGTCTTTGAATTATATGAAAATGTCCGATATGGTCTTCACACGAATTCAAATTTAAAGACAATATCAATCATTTTCATACAGTTTATAGACTAAATTAAAGGAAAATCTCAAATAAGGACCCAAAGTTCCTTTCTTTTTTCAAAAGATGACCTAAAGTGAAGTTTGTCACAAATAAGAACCCAAAATGGTCATTTAGTCTCAAAGAAGGACCTCACTCCCGAGCTGATGAATAGATACATCTCCGATGCATATTCCGATGGCCTAATTAGGGTATTTTAGTCTTTTTTTTTTTTTTTCATTTTTGGTTGTCTTGTTCATCGTCTTCTTCATCCCTTGTTCAACTTCTTCTTTCCCAAATCAAGAACACTGAACTTGGGGGAAAGCTAGTGAGAGCCGGCTGTTGGTAAGGGTTGGCAAGGGCTCGATGCCCATCGGCAACAGCGAGTGAAGGCCAAGCGAGGGCCTACAAGCCGACCCTTGCTTGGGGCCAGCGAGGGCTCGACGCCCATCACTAATAGTGAGCGAGGGCCATCAAGCCCTTGCTAGCCGTGGGGAGGGGTCCATCCAAATTGAGGCCTTACAAAGGGGTCCTCAAGGGCAAAAGGGGTAGCCGGAGAAGCCATCGATCTAGGAGTGGTGGTGGGAGGAAAGGATGAAGAAGGCAACGTGGGCATCTTGATCATAGCCTTGGCAGAAGACGAGGTTGTCGGTGGAGCGGCGGGCAAAGGTGGGGAGGTCGCCCTTCGCCAACCTTGGGCAAGGGCCTACAAGCCCTCACCCACAATTAGCAAGGGTTCGATGGCCCTCGCTGGCCACGATCGAGGCGACCCTCGCTAGATCTAGCAAAGGTCGGCCTACAAGCCCTCACCCGCAACCGGCGAGGGCTCGACGGCCCTCACCCACACTCGATGATGGGCATCCAGCCCTCGCCAACCCTTACCAACGACCAACGCTCACCGACCCTTCCTAAGTTCGATGTTCTTGAGAATAAGACAAACAAGGACGAAGAAGATGATGAACAATGCAATCATTGACCCAAAAATTAAAAAAAGAACAGAAAAACCGAAAAAAAATTGACAAAAATACCCCGATCAGACCACCAAAATATGCATTGAAGATGCATTTGTTCACCAGCTAGCAAGTGAGGTCCTTCTTTGAGACTTGTAAAAATTAATATATGAGAAGAAAAGAGAGCGATGTATAAATTGATAGAGAAGGAACAAGGAGAACTGAAAACTGATTAGGATTTTCCACGTCTTACACTTTTTATTATCAAATAATACTTAATGACCATAATAACCCTATCAGTGTTAATGACCATAATAACCCTCACACTGTAATACTCCCCAGATATCAAGCATGCCCAGCTTGTTACAAATATACTCAACCATACTACTCCCTAAAAACTTGGTAAAAATATCAACTAGTTGCTCACCGGTCCTAATATGACTAGTAGAAATAACTCTAGCCTGAAGCTTCTCACGGATAAAGTGACAATTAACTTCAATATGCTTGGTACGCTCATGGAATACTGGATTTGAAGCAATAGGGATTGCTGCCTTATTATCACATCACAGCTTCATTGGCATAGGATCTTCGAATTTAAGTTCAATTAATAGCTGACATATCCAAATTAATTCACAAGTAGCTTGAGCCATAGCTCCGTATTATGATTCTACACTAGATCTAGCCACAACACTTTGCTTCTTACTCTTTCAAAATACTAGGTTTCCTCCCACAAAAGTGCAGTAACTCGATGTAGACCTTCTATCTTTAGGAGACCCAGCCCAATCAACATCCGAAAATGCTTCCACTCCTCTGTGACCATGATCATCGAAGAAAAGACCACAACTTGGAGTTTTCTTCAAGTATCTCAAAATTCTAACTACAACATCCCAATGAGAGGTACGAGGAGAAGACATAAATTGACTCACAACACTCATAGAAAAGGAAATATCGGGTTTGAGTGACAGTCAGATAAATCAATATTCCAACAAGCCTTCGATACTGTTCTGGATCATTTAATAGTTCACCTTCCTCTGCCATTAATTTTGAGCCTGCTCCCATGGGAGTATCTAGGGGTTTTGCTCCTAGCATGCCTATCTCTTTAAGCAAATCCAAAACATACTTATTTTGTGAGATATGGATACATTTCTTTGCCTATGCCACTTCGATACCCAAAAAATATCTAAGTCATCCCAAATCCTTTATTTGAAACTGTTGTTGCAAATGCAATTTTAATTCATCAATCCCTGTAGAATCATCTCCAGTTATGACAATATCATCCACATAAACTACAAGAAATATCCAACTAGCTCCTGAAACATGGTAAAACATAGAATGATCTCCACTATATCTAAACAATCCAAACTGGAGCCCCATTTCGTAAACCTCCCAAACCAAGCTCTAGGAGATTACTTCAAAGCATATAAAGATTTCTTCAAATGACAAACATGACCATACTCCCCTCGAGCAACAAACCTAGGTGGTTGCTCCATATACATTTTCTTCATTTAAATCACCATGAAGAAAGGCATTTTTAACATCAAGCTGAAAAAGAGGCCAACAAGCAGAAGCAGCCAACGAAAGTAAAAGACGAACAAAGGTCATCTTAGCCATTAGAGAGAAAGTATCACCATAATCAACCCCATAAACTAGTGCATAACCTTTAGCAACCAATCTAGCCTTGAGACGAGCAAGAGAACCATTAGGATTAACCTTAACAGTGAACACCATTTACATCCAATAGTGGTTTTTCCTTCAGGTAGAGGAACAAGATCCCAAGTCATGTTTTGTTCAAGTGCCATTAGTTCCTCCTCCATAACTATCCTCCAAACTTGACTAGATAATGCTTCAGCAACAATTTTAGGAGTAGGATGTTTATCAATAGTGTTTAGACTAGCTCGAAAAGAAGCAGACAAACCAGATAAGTGACAAACTATACAATAGGGTGTTGAGTATAATTGCAAACCCATTTGCGATGAGCAATAGGGATATCAAGATCAATATGTGATAGGCTTACCTCAGACTTAGAAGACAGAGAAGACAAAATAGGTGGTTCCACATGTTGATGATGACATCTACTATATACATATTGAACTGGTGGAGGGATTGGAGGAGAATCCGAAGTGGGTTTCATAATGATATATGTAAAGGAATCATCACCCACTGTAGGAGGCTCCATTGGTTCATCAGAATAATTAGTCAACTCAAAAAAGGAAACATTTGCAATGGCAAAATACTTATGCAAAGAAGGACAGTAATAACGATATCCCTTTTGTGTACAAGAATACCCCACAAAAATGCATTTAAGAGACCGAGGGTCTAGCTTGGAAAGCCCTGGATGATAGTCATGAATATAACAGACACAACCAAATATACGAGGTGGTAAATGAAATAAGGATTCTAAAGGAAAAAGAAGAGAGTGTGGTGTCACACCTTTAAGAATAGAGGATTGCATATGATTGATAAGATAGCATGCGATCATGATAGCATCAGCCCAAAAAAGATTTGCCTACCTTCATTTCAAACATCAATGATCGAGCAACTTCTAGTAAGCGACGATTCTTCCATTCAGTGACACCATTTTGATGTGATGTATCCAAACAAGAAGATTGATGAAGGATGTCTTGTTGGGTCATGAATTCAAATATATATTCTTTAGTATTATCACTTCAAAGAATACAAACAAGAGCTAAAAATTGAGTATGTACTTTGTTAACAAATGCACAAAATATAGAAAATAACTCAGAACAACTTTTTATTAGATATAGCCAAGTGGCTCTTGAATAGTCATCTACAAAAGTAACGAAGTACTTGAAACCCAACTTAAAAAGAGTAGGACAAGGACCCCATAAATCATAATGAACTAACACAAACGGCTAAGAGGCCTATTTATTAACCCTTGGACGATAACTAATACGATGTAATTTCCCAAACTAACATGACTCACACTCGAGACTAGATAAAGACTAAAGCTAGGGATCTAACTTCTTTAAACTTGCCAAGGATGGGTGGCCCAAACGACAATGGATCTGATGTGGGGAAGCTACGGAACAAACAACACTTGTAGTATCATCAAGCAAGTATAGCTCCCCTGACACATGTCCTTTACCAATCGTCTTCCTCATCTTCAAGTTCTGAAAAACACAGAAATCGGGATAGAAAGTTACGGAACAATCATATGCTTTGGTAAGCTAATTGACAGACATAAGGTTGAACAGAAAACTAGGAAGATACATGACTGAAGATAAAGATATGGAGGAACTGTGTCTATCCCCTTCACTGTGGAAAGAGAACCATCAGCAAATGTAACATTAGACATAGACTCATGAAAGTCATAAAAGATACTTAAGACTCCAGTCATATGATCGGTAGCACCTGAATCAATGACCTAGGGGTGAGAGGCAGAAGAAAGACATGATTTTGCATTACATGTCTGAACAAAAGTAGATGTGGAGGAGGACTGTGAAACTGGTTGGGAAATCTAGAGTTGATTATACCTAGCAAATTCCTCCTCCAACATTCTAATCAACTTTCCTCTCGCAGCAAATTGTGAAGAGGCACTAGATTTTACTGCATTAGCTATATTAGCTATAGCCTGTTGAGAGGGCCTTCCATGAAGCTTATAACATAATCTCTAAATATTTCTAGGTAAACCACAGTAATGACAAGTTCGAACCAAACCGATATTATCCCCTGTGTAACTATAAGTGTTGCTAGCAAAATGTGGTTGGCCTCTAACAAAACTACGGCCGGCACCACCACTTCAACCACCACCACCACCATGACCTCGACTACCACCACAATTTCCTTGAGCTACCAAGGTTGAGTTCTCACCTATAGAAAATGTATCCTTAGGTGGTTCACGTGAGACCCTTTGAACACGAGCAAATGTCTCAGTGAGTGAACTCACCCTATCTCCTCCTAGTATTTGGGAACGAATGGCATCATACTCTTGTCCTAATCCTCCCAAAAAAAAACTCATAACAACCAATTGCTCTTGTTGCTCCTACATTTCCTTAACATTAGAAGTAATAGGTAGTAGAGAATTAAACTCCTCATACATCCGTTTGAAATCAGTAAAATATTGAGTAAGTGGCCAACCCTTTCTATCAGCCTTATAAAATCCCTAGGACACTTCATATATCTTTGAAAGATTATTTTGTCCAGAATAAAAGATATTCAAGTAGTCCAACAACTCATTCACAGTATTATTATGTGTAACCAAATCCACAATTTGAGATTCCATGAAGTTCAACATTTGACCAAAAATTCTAGCATCCATAGTATCCCAATTTGTATCGGAGGTAGATCTTTTACTTGTTAGATGATTTTGTTGCTTTCTCCCAATCAACATTAACAACACGATTTTCCTCCATTGTTGGAAATTAGCGATACCTTCTAACTTCTTCTATGTCAAACAACTAGAGGATATAGATATAACCTCAGCTACTACACCTATATTCTGCACCATAATTCAATGTGTGCTAATATAAATCAAATAGTCCAAATTCCATAATACTTCAATCAACTCATCCTATTTCATCAAGATAAACGCCCAAACCATAGATTATGCCCAACCAGTAACCACCTCATCCAATATCAATTTCGTGGCAAATAGGATCATCATCTCCATCAAGCAGGTTGATGCAATTTTTTTTTTAAATTGAGAACAACGAACACACGAGTGAACCTTAGAGGACCACACCTAGGATGACATCGGAACTAAGCCAACGAGGCCAGATCTAAGCTGACTACGCTTGTTGGCATCAAATCTAGACTCGAGAGGGCTAGCCAACACTTGCTTGGGTTGAGTGATGCTTGTTGATGTGGCTCCGATACCATGTAGAAATTAATATAGGAGAAGAAAAGAGAACAATGTAGAAATTGATAGAGAATGAACAAGGAGAACATGAAAACTGATTAGGATTTTCCACGTCTCACACTTTTTATTATTAAATAATACTTAATGACCATATGTGGCATCCAAGAGTTTCGACAACTCGAAATATCAATTTTAAGGAAAGGATATTTGTCTTTGAATGGCCATATGGACAATTACATTATCGGCCACTTTGTTTTATCTCTTGGACCAAACCCCCTATGTGAAATTTGTCATGGGAATATAATATCGATTCCTATATAAAAATCAAATGCCCTAAAGTGGTGTAGGAATTATGAGCTTATTATTGATATTTTCTATGGGCTATTTAAATTGGACATGGGACAACTTGGCCCAAAGTTTTGGGCCCAAAGCCGGCCCAAGAGGCCCACAAGGCCGTCAACTGAAAGAAGGGGGGAGGAGGAAGATTGCATGCAATATTACATTTGTCCAAAGCCAACTTACACTCATCTTTGATTGCCTCCACTTGTCCATGCTTACCTTCCACTTGTCCTTTCCATGAGAACACTTGTCACCTGCATGCAAAAAAGGGTGATTAACTATTAATCAAAGAACAAAAAGGGAGGGGGTTTCGGAATTGAAGGGAGAGAGAGAAAGGGAGTGAACCGAGCAATTGAGAGAGGGAGAGAGGGAGAGAGGGTCGAGTGAGAGACCGAAAGAGAGGGTGAGCAGGCGTACGGGCGTGAGCCGCAAGGGGGAAGAGGAAGGCCGTCTTCCACCGTGTCCAAGCTACCGCCGTTAATGCCGCTAATCCCTGTCGCCGTTGAGCCAAGCCGAGGCCCTCCCGAACCCCTGTTTTTGGCCAGCAATCGAGTAGAGATGTTTAAGACAAGTAGAAGTTCTTCAATCTATGTTTTGCTTGCTGTTTTATCTAGTGAAGAGTGGGTAGATGTGAGGAAATGTGAGATTTGGAGCTGCATGTTGTTTGTGATGAATGAGATGAAGCTGGCCGAGGTATTGGAGCAAGAATAGAGCAAGTTTTTGGTGGATTTCGCTTTCAAATTGAAATGGGAACTCAATGATTTAGCTATGGTGAATTTTTGAGAAGTAAAGAGGCTGTATTGTGGTGTGATGTGCTTATAAATCTTGGCTGTGGAAGTTGGATACCGAAACTCAAAGTATGGGAAGAGTCCTCTTTAGGCTAGTGAACTGTTTTCGTAAGAACAGCCTGACCACCGGTGATTTCTCGATTTTTCTGGAATTTTCTAGCCAAAATTTGATTTCGAAGTCTTAACAAAAGTTGGAGAGAACATCTTTGAGAATAACATATCAAATATTTAGCATAAATGGACAAGATTTGGTCGACGAAATGATTTTCATACGGAAATGCTAAATCTTGAAATTTTACAGAAACTGTAGCGAAGTTTTTTCTCTTAATATGTATGGAATTTGACTTTTGTTCTTCATGAAATTTGTTCCCTTATGTCTCATTGATAATGTTTCAAAATTTCATAATTTTCTGAGTCCATTTAGTATTTATTTCAAAATTTCTACCAGAACTGTGCATTGTAAAAATCGGGCCATTCTGTTCTTGAATTTTCACTAGAGTGTCCGAAAGTGATGGTGTTTCGAATGGCTATGTGATATGATGGTATTGGCTGTGGATATTTGTGCAATATTGAGATGTGATAGAGGGTCCACGAGACATCTTGTTTTAGCATTTGAAAATGTTTTGTGAATTAAAATGCTAAATGTTAACGTTGAGCTCTCAGGTCAACAATGCCCTGAGGTTCGAATGAGTCGATGCCTTTTGGATGCCTGGTTGTATTATGAATACATGCTCAAAGATTTTTCCCTGGGAGTATCAGGATGCCTAGAGATTCGAATGAGTCGATGCCATTTGGATGCCTGGTTGTATTATGATACATGCCCAAAGGGTGATGGGTTGTATTATGATGCATGCCCGGAGGTTCCTCGTGATGCCAGGTGGGGTGTGAGATGCCCGGAGGTTCGAATAAGTCGATGTCCTTTGGAGCAATTGTATTTTGAATACATGCCCGGAGGCTTCCGCGACACCAAGTTAGGTGCGGAATCCCAGAATGATGCAAACATTGGTTATTTGGGGGATAAAATCTTTTGAATGATAAAACATATAATTATATTAAGTGTGAGTGTAGTTTGGTTATGGGACTAAATTGTATGACATGGAATGGGACATTACATTACAGTTTGGCCTCTTGATCAGGACTGGTGTAACTCGACATGATGCATCTGAATCTTTTAAAATTGCATTTGCCATAGCATTAAAGGATTTCATGATTTTGATGTATATTGATCCATCGACTACCTAATTTTTGTCTACCATACTTGAATCTAGATATTAATAATAATGCTTGATATAGCTTGATGAATCTTTTACTGCTGAGTGGTTGTACTCACCCCGTTTGGGGACTAACATTTCAAACTAAACAAGATACCTCTGTCGCCACCGCCATCAGCAGATGGACCAAGTGGTTGGATATGGCCGCGAAGAAGAGGACAGCAGGGGAAGGAACTTTTGGACGCCAACACTGATCGATGGACTTTAAGTATTGCAAAAGATGTCTGTCATCTTTTGAAGTATAGCCGAGTATAGAAGACTACGGCATTTTGGTGTACCAACGAATGATGTCTATCTAGTTATGTAAATAAAAATGTTCGGCTTTAGCTTATATAAGATGTTTAGTTTGTGTGCACTATTTTCTGAATATAGGGAATGAAGTTATTGGATACACTTCCGCCATATAAATTGCGTAGGGACCAATCTAAATGATATAAACCCCAGAATTGATAGACCTTCAGGTTAAGCAAGAGAATGGTAATCGAACTGTGGCAACCCTAACGGTTTGGGGGCCGTCGAGGGGTGCCACACCATAATAACCTTATCAGTGTTAATGACCCTAATAACCCTCACACTGTAACAAGACTAAATGAAAGTCATTATTTGAAATATACTCTACTTCAGGTCTTATTTTAAGAAAATGAAGGCACTTCGGATCCCTATTTGGGATTTTCCCTATATTAAATATGTATTAAAAGTCCAGGAGCCTCATTAAACAAATTAAAAAGTTCAGGAATGACATTATACATGAGATTAAAGTTCAAGAATTATATTATACAAATTTAAAGTTTAGAGGCTACATATAAATCACATATGTCATTTTATGCCCAGGCGGTTACGGACTACAATTTGTGACAAATGCCGGGTGTAACTACAATTTGGGATAACTGCAAGGGCGAGATTGAAAAATCTGTTTTCCTTAGTCCAAAAACCAACAACGCTCAAGAGCTCCCCATGCGGCGGCGGAGGCTAGCGTCGTCTCCCCCCCCATGCCCGAGACCAAAACCCTCGCTACCGCAGTCGCCATAAACCCTAAGCTACTAGCCCTCACGCCTCGCCAAGTTTCTCTAGCGAAGAAAGAGACGAAGCAGCGAGCACCGACGGCGGTATCCCCCATGGAGACCAAGACCCTCCTCCTCCGCTCCATAGCTCGGTATCTGCAGAGCAATGGATTCTCCAAGACTCACAAGAAGTTCCGCTCCGAAGCCCAGCTCGAGGTAACGTCCCTCGTTCTCGCGCGCTCCTTTCGCATTCTGGGTCTTGCTGCGGCGCCAATCGGCGAGCTGTTCCGAGCCTCTTTTGGGGTGGTTGTGAGGGGTTGGCGCAGTTTTGACTGATTTAGGGAGAGAGATCATCGCCTTAGGAACGAAGTCCTGTGAGGGAAGGAAGCTCGATTATGTAGTTGAAAGGATCGATATAATGGTGGGATCAAGAAATTGTGGGCATTCCTCCTGTACAAGTTTAAACCAAAAAAAGGATTAAAAAAAACAGAAGAGAAAAAGGCGACGCGGGGTTTGAATCTTTTTAGTGTCCACTTTGTATATCACTAGCTTTACTTTGCTAAGGTGGCATGCATTCTAAAGAGTGTTCGTCGGAGGTTATTTGGTTGCTATTTCTTCATGCCAAGTTGGAGATTTTATGCATTTTGAGGTTCCAATTCACTTTTTTGTGAGAGCTATTTAAATGATGAGCTGTAGAGGAGATTTGTATCAAAGGTCGGACTCTTGGTTCCCAGAAGGGATCAACAATAAAAAATTTTGCCAAGAGGATCTCGATATTTCCACTTGGAGGAACAAAGGTATCTGAAGACTTTGTCAGCAACCAACTTTCTAAAATGTGACTGTTTATGGTCTGAATTCAATTTTTGTCTAACTTATTTAAAAGTGCAAGAAGAAACAATAACGCTCAGCATATCTTTACAAAGAAGGCCCTGTGGAGTAATGTGCATTCCTTCTCCATAAGTTGTCAATGTTCAGAAGCTTCTGGAGCAAGCAACTCTCGAAGAAAATCTTGCTTTCTGCTCTCTGACTATCTGGAGGGCACTTCATTGTGTGCAATGCTCTGTTTCATCCGCTTTATGTTTACTATGCTTGCCACAATTGATCTTTGTTATGCTTTTGAATTACCTGATTGAAATACTTATTTAAGAACAGAAAAGTTCACGTGTTGAATGAACCTTGCTATCTCTAAGGTTGCCTTTCAGGTTTAAATATTTTGATGCTGCGTCTTGGTCTATTGCTACTGTGATAACGATGCTTTTAGGCCATAAAGCGCTCTAAGGTTGCTTGCTGAATTTCTTTCTTTTTTATCTTTTGGTGCAGGAAGTTAGTTTTAAGGGTTCGACATTGGATTTGGAAGAAATATGTCTCAACTACTTGAAAACAGCGTAGGGGTTCTTCTTTTATTCCATGATAATCCTGTTGTATGTAGAAGTTTTTTCTCACTGATGATTGTCGAAGATATAGTTTTCTCTAGCTGGGAAATAATATGGGTGGCACATGTTTCTGTGCCAGCTTAAATGTGCTAAATGCATTCCTTTTGGTAAAGATATAAATTCTTCTGTGAGAACATTGGGTTGATACTTTGTTAGAGCTGCTTTTTGCTACTTGATATTTGCAAGTTTTGGCAACAAATTGCTTTGTAGCTTGTCTGAATTTCATAGGTTTGCATCCTGTATGTGATGGACACTGTGAGAGAATACTTAAAGCTATGAAGAGGTCTCTTTGTAAGTAATTTTGTTTGCTTCGTCATCGGGTGATGGAGCTCATAACTCCATAGTAAGAGTCGGCCTAGGAGTGTTCCAGCCTTACCAAAACTTCATGGGTTCCAGCCTATTGCCTACTTGTGCAGATCAAATGGAGTTCAATCTCTTTAATTTTTAAATGGAAAAATGCCATCTCTCATATTTGCCCTTCAAATTGTGGTGTTCTTTTCAATTCCCTGCAGGGGTTCTCTTTCATTTTTAATGTATTTTTGACATTCTGTGCAGTGGTCATGCTGCAACGAAGAATGGCCTAGAGAAAGGTACGCTAACTTTGAGCCACAATTTGTCTGTGTAATTTGTGCCAGTTTGACTCTTGAGTATCTCTCTCTCTCTCTCTCTCTCTGCATATGCGCACGGGTGTGTTTTGTGCAGTAGCTTCTGTATGGATACTTATTTGTTAAGAGCTGTGTTTTTACATGCTAAATATATTTACTCAGGTGGTGCACACATGATTGGTGAAGGAGACTCAGGTTCCTTGCCGGAAGCTCTTGATAAGAAAAAGAAGAAGAGAAGTGACAAGAGCAATGTTGATGCTGCAAATCATCATTCTCAGGAGATGAAGAATGGTGCAGTAGATGAAAATTTAAAAGGCAAAGAAAAGAAGAAAGGCAAAAAGGATTCTGATTTTTCCAGTAAAGACAGTAAAATTGCGAGCTTGAAAGAGCTAGAAGAGTCTGCTACTGATGTGACTTGTGGATTGCAGTCAGATGAGATTACTGTGAAGGGAAAGGATAAAACAAGTAAGAAAAAAGAACTGGTTTCTGAATCTCTTGTTCCTCAAGATTTATCCTCTTTTGAGGGAAATGACATTGTTTCCTCCAAAGATGTGAAGAAGTCTAAAAATAAGAAAGAGAAATCTAAGCATAAATCAGATGATGAGGAGCAAACAAAAGCAGAGAATGCCAATGGGGTATCCTCTAAGGACGGTGATACTAAGACTTCAGATGAGGGCATCAAAGTGAAAAAAGGTTCCAAGAAACGAAAAAGGCTTGAGTCCGAAGAGAATGAATGTAAACCTGTTGATCAGGATACACTTGATGAACCCAAACGGAGAAAGAGTGGTGATGTTAAGGATGACAAGGTTGACAGGCAACTTGCAAAATCAAATGCATCAGGAAACAGTAAAGGAGCTAACGACATGGGAAGTAATGGACAAAATGGTCAGTGCAATCTTACTGAGAAGACTCCTACTAAGCACTTCAATGATCCAGACAATGTCAAAGGGAATGATGGAGAAGAATCCGCTAAGAGCGAAAACATGAAAAAGCAACGTAATGGCTCTGCAGAGGTATGATCTGAGATCTAATGTTATTATTGCATCCTGATTTCTGTCTTAAGGTCATTTCCAACTTCATAGTGATATCCATGTTATTTACTCATGCTAGAATTGCTCTTCTGGAAAGCATATTTGTGGCGTGGCTGCCCTCATTAGAAGTATATCCAGGATAAAGCCCCCCTTCTTCCTTTTTTGTCTATTCATATTTGAAGATGTGTTTTAGTATACCTTCACCAGTCATAGATTAAGGAGTTTTCATAACCAATGTAGCCGTATGATCTACTTATGTGTGCATTTTCTTAGAATTGACCTATGCATAAAAGTATGTATAGGCATAAAACACATCACCATGATCTCTCTATGTGTCCATGCACATGGTTTTATGTAGCTTAATAGATAATTCCTGTTGAAGCATATATTGGGAGGGTGGTTTGCAGCACAGGCAGATGATTGAATAAGAATTTAAATTTTCTTTTGCTAAAGTGCTTCCAGATTGAAGCTTTGTAAGGTGGAGTCCAGTTTAACTAAATTCTCCTACATATCAAGATGAATCTGTGATCAAATGATATCTCTACTAACATTTTTTCCAATGCTGGGAAAAAGGTTGACTGATCACCGATCAAATTCTCTATCCAAATATGAGGAGAGTATTTACACAATCATGTTAATAATTTCGTAGTGTTTGGCCGACAAGTTGTTCCTTAAAATTATTGTCACTCTTTGTAATACCTTGGGCAGAAGCACATTATATGTTTGATATTGTCTCCATGTTGGTCTGTGAAGCCTTCCAACTCAATTAGTCTAGCTCAAATGAAATTCAGATAATGGATTTTCAATGAACACCAAGGGCTACTGTTGAAAATATGAAAACTACCTTTCCAATTTATAGAAGTGTAAATCTTGAACATTCTCTTTTTTTATTGCACTATAGCATGATAGATTCATAGAACTGATCCCACTCAGTGGACAAGGCTTGTTGTATGGGTATTTGAGGTATTTGGGTCCTAGAAACATTTTGATTCTCCAAATGTATTAGAATTTGGTTGGCCAGGGAAGCACGGCTACAAGGCTTATGTTTTTTCCTCCTAGGACAATATTTTTGGAGGCTCAAGAGACTATTTTTCCTTTGGTTCTTAAGCATCCCCATTTTGAATTTGTATAGATGTAATTTCTTGACTGAAAGACTTACTTAACCCTTCTCTATGAATAAAATTCGCTGAATCGGTGTATATTTCAGCCTACAACAGCAAAGGCGTTCCAAAGGATAAAAGTTGATGAGGTGTTATATGCTGATGATAGACTTAAGGATAATTCCTATTGGGCTAAGGTGATTTTCTGTTTCATTCTATCAACCTATTGTTGTTGTTGTTGTTGTTTTCTTTTTTCTTTTTTTGGGTCGATATCCTCTACTGCTTGCTGGACATGGAAACTCGGTCTCTTAATGCGTGCTAGTATCTCAACCATATATTATAATTCCCCAGGATGGTGCAGAAAGTGGCTATGGTGCAAAAGCACAAGAAGTTCTTGGACAAGTTAGAGGAAGGTACGTCGCAAGTTGACTAAAGTGTTGCTAGTTTGCGACCTTCTCAACTTAGATTAAATCTCTGGAAGAATATCTATTTAGTTATTTTAGATGAAGGCTGACTGATCTTTCTCTTTTTCTTGAATGAGGGAAACTTTTACAAGTGGAAATTTTTCCCCTGCCGTGATACCACTTAGTTGGATAGGTAAAAGACGGTAATTAAATCAAGGGCTAGCTGAGTACAATTGAAACTGGAACCAGAATTTGATATTCTATAGTTTTGAGGAAAATGTTTAGTGGAAAGATCAATGACAAAGTGACTTAAAGACCTATATATACTAAGATTAAGACGTAGTACAATTCAATACTCAACCTTTGATCAGACATAAATGATTGCTAATGTTAGCCATCCAATTTCATTAAAAGGTTTGATGCCTATCAAATGACCAGCCTAGCAACAGAGAGAAGACTAATTACAGATAAAATGCATTTAGTATTGTACATATATTATTATGCATGCATCAGCTAATTTTCAAGGACTAATTGCCCTTACCTAAAGTACAGCTAGAAATGCATGGGTATCAAGTCCTTTCCTGGCATTGCCCTTAGTCTTTGTAGGGTTGGATTTTGCTTCTCTTGTCGAATCACGGGGCCTGCTTGGTTTGTGGAAAATTTTCAGAATGTTTTTTTAGTTTCATTTGAGAAGAAAAAGGCCCTGTACAACAAATTTGGTCAGAACATGAAAAATGATCCCAATGAGGATGCTGAGAAACGGAAAATTATTTTTCTTGTTTACAAAGATTTAATCTTGTATGAAACACATACTTCAAATTGAGGGTGGGAAAGGGGGGATTGGTACAGAGAGGTGGCTATGCCCTATTTCACGATTTGTCTGTCAAGCTTCAGCCAAGTGGACCCTGTTCGGATGAAAATCCGAGATGAGTTATAGTTTATAACAAAGGCCTGTCTAGTAAATACAAATCCTTTTGTCAAGGTGGAATTTTTCTTATTTTTTGGGGGGGAGCTTCCCCCAAGTTGAGCCTGTTCAAATGAAAACCGAGATGAGTTATAGTTGCTGAGAAATTCCTGTCTAGTAATTATAAATTCTTTTGTCAAGTTGGATGGATGGTGCTTCCTCATTTTGGAGCACAATCATAGATGAGCCAAACATAGAACCTAAACCAACTGTATGAGAACAGTTAAAGCTGAATGATTGGATTTCTACTATACTTGGTACTTGTATTATATCTTAGTAAGTGAGCTTAGCAATTATAGCAACTTACTATAGACTTTTTCTAGCCAAAAAAAAAACTTACTATAGACTTTAGCAATTCCTTTGTCTGAGATTCTCTCTCTTTTTGGCAGGGACTTTCGGCATGAAAAGACAAAGAAGAAGCGCGGAAGTTACAGAGGAGGACAGATTGATCTGCAATCTCACTCGGTGAAGTTTAATTATTCCGATGATGAGTAAACAAAGAGTTTTTGGTTGAATTTATGGAGGCCTAATTGATTTTGAGATCCTGCTGGGAAAATTAAAGTTTACGAGGATCAGCAAACCGAGGAGTTTCTCTGTGGACGGCAGGCTTCTTCTGCGTTTTGGGTTAATATCCGATCAGCAGAATAATCATTTTTGTTGTGTTCTATTCTTGGCCTTAGTGGACTACTGTACTGATTTTTTTTTTTTTTTTTGACACAAATGCTTCATCAGATGGTTGTAATGTACCCGGACGTGTATGCATTCAATAGTATTCATCGCAGCCTGCTTCTTCGTCTTTTTTGTTCTATACTCTTGGGAAACGCTCTCTTTTGTTCCGTTTCATCCTTGTATGGTCAAATACATCCCTGAAGGATCAGGATAGGCACGAGGTCGGCCTCGGTACGATCGTGCCCCCGGCTAGATCGAGGCCCCGACGCTGTCAAAGGCCCCCCACCGTCTCGACATTGGATCAGTCGAACACGTCATCCTTCGTTGTAAAGCTGACCAGGCTGTCCTTGGGAGGTAGGGGATGGCTAGTGAAAGTCTTGGTCTTTCCTTCCTTGTGAGAGCAAAGCTGCTGAAGTTTTCCCCAAGGCAAGGATTTTTGGACCCGCATGACCCAATTTCCATCTTGGAGTTTGCAAAGCGTTTCAATTTTGGGCATCGTTTTGCAGACCTTACAGACCCAAAGGGAGTTTTGTGGTTGGTCAAAAACTGTAGTCTTGCAGACCTTATTTTCCTGAAGACTCACCTGTTGTGGTTGGTGGGTAACTGTAATCGACACTTGCCTCCGGCTCCGATGTCTCTGAGCATCTCGGTGAGGTAAGCACTTGTTGAGAGTTCGCCAAGAGTATAATTTGGCCTTAAAATCATTTGACACCAACATTAGGAGAAGGCATAAAAATCTAGTCATAGCATTTAATCTAGAAAGGGTATAGTGGATTCATAGCAGCATGAAGCCATTCCAATTGCTGGTTTAATGTCGTAATATCAACGCTGAAATGATAGGATCTTGCAAATTAAGTTTATATAAAAATATCAAAAAATAAACGAGGAATAATAGGACATTAGAGATTTACATAATTCGGTTTAACTATCAGCACTTACACTTACGATGAGAGTTAGCAGTAAATAATCCACTATAATTCGGAGACTCAGAGTTACAATCATTTACACGCTCGAATGTTTTCTATACTTAAATTTAAACCAAAATCTAAAATGTTTACAAATAAAGATATAAAATTCACAACACAAAATTACTGATGTTCAGCCCAAGTAAAAACTTATCAAGAATATCGAACGCTCTTGAATTTTTTTCCCTTTTTCATACACAGCTCTCATTTTGCCAAAGGCTTCACTTTGCAGTGTGTCTCAGCTATATGTGAACAGAGAGGGACCCACAAGAAATCCTTTCATTTCTTTTATACAGCTTTTGCCGGAGATTTTCTTAACAAAAGATCTCCCTACTCCTTAGTGCTAGAATCACCATCTCACGGGTGTGACAGTCTAAAAGATGTCCACAAAAATTTCCTTTTCTCAAACACATGCACTAGGAAGTTTCCAAGTAAGACACTAGTCTCCTTCTCTCTCATCCAAAATGTGTCACTAAGGATTGACCGTCCTTTTTCCAAGCTAACAGTACAATTTAATAAGCATTCTCTTTTTTTCTTTTATCGAAAAACCTTTTCCAAGACAAACTTGGATTCATACATGTAACATTGCCTTCCTGGATAATTATGAAATCAAATATGATTTGGATAGGTGCAATACTAGATTTTGAACAAATTAAAATCTTCTAGCGAATTGGATTCCGTAAAGAGCTAAAACTCGAGACATTAATTTAACAATTCTCCATATGGGCTTGATGTTTGAGGCAAAGTCATAGTGTTTATCATCCATGTTACTTTACCAATGTCCCCACATGCGCTCATACTCCACATACATCAATTATGTTCAAGCAAAGCTTGAGTTTTGCCAAAGGAATAGGCTTTGTCATCATGTCTGCTTGGTTCTTTGTAGGATTAATCTTTTTCACAATAACGTTATCTTGTTAAAATATCTTGGATGAACCGATACCCAATATTGATATCTTTCGTTCTCTTATGATAAATTGGATTATACAAGTGTATATCAACACTTTTCTAATCTATTCTAAAGTCTCGAGAGCAAATTTTGTAACCATATTGTCTCATTTGCTATAAAGGTTAATATTATATACTTTGCCTAAGTTGAAGACAAGCAAACATGATTTTGTAAGGATGCTTTCCAATTAGTTGCACCATCTGCTAGAATAAACATGTACCCTGTTAAAGATTTGCAATCATCCCAAGTCATTGGCATGATTTGAATTCACATAACTAGTGGTTTTACTATCACTGTTGTCCCTTCGGTACATTATACCTACCTTTATTATCCCCTTAAAAAATTTGAGGATTTACTTCACAGCATCCCAATGAACTTTATCAGGACGCTTAAGCTTTACTATGATGCTTTATATAGTGACTAACTACACTCACAACTTGTGAAATATCAAGTTTAGTGCATATTGTAGCATATATAATACTATCCATGGCACTACAATAAGGAACATGAGACATGTTGCTCCTCATCCTCAGTCAGCGGTGATTTATTCGAAAATTTAAAATGTTTCACTAAAGGTATATTTACATATTTCGCTAATTGTATATTAAAATGTGCCATTATCTTCTTAATATATTTCTTTTGAGATAAACATGAAAGTCATGTAGTCCCGTTATGCAAAACCTCCATACCCAATATTTTTTTTGTAACACCTAAGTTTTTCATCTCAAACTCAACATTCAATTGCCTTTTCAATACATCAATATCAAACATATTCTTAATTGCTATCAACGTCATCAACATATAAGAGTAGATAAATCAAAGAACCATCCTCTAATCTTCTAAAGTAAATATAGTCATCTATCTGACTTTTCGAATAGTCTTGACGAGTCATTAAAACATCAAAACATTTATACTATTACCTAGGATACTGTTTTAACCCGTATAAAGATTTCTTTAGTAAGCAAACATGATCTTCCTTATTTGGAATAGCAAATTTTTCTAGCTACCTTATATATATTTGCTCCTCCAACTCACTGTGAAGAAATGTCATTTTCACATGTAGCTACTCTAGCTCGAGATCTTATATAGCAACTAAGGCAAGTAAAACACAAATCAAAGTATATCTTACCACAAAAGAGAACAACTCATTGTAATCAATGCCCTCTTGTTATTATACCCCTTCACCATAAGTCTCGCTTTATACCTTACTGCCTTGACATTGGGATTGCCCTCCTTTTGTTTAAAGACCTATTTAATTCCTACAATCTTTTGGCTGTTAGGTACTCTGACAAATTCTCATGTTTGATCCCGATGGAATAACTCAATCTCTTCACTCATAGCCTTTAGCCATTGTGATGACTCACTATTGTCCATCGCATTAGTGTAAGACGAAGGCTCATCTGTCTCCACCTCGTCACCTATAATCAATGCATAAACAATATATGTATAACAATAATGTTCATGTAATTTAATTTGTCTTCTTTATCTTTCTGCGACTATAGTGTGCTACAACTATGCTAGTTGTTCAGTATTACCGACTTCAGGAATTATGGCCTCTACTTGTGTTACCTCCAAGGTCTTTGGAGTCTCCACTGGAAATTCAATCTTATCAAAGATCGCATCTTTGCTGATTACAAAACTAGGTGATCTAGATCAACCCACCACAACTGGTAGGCTTTTACCCCATGTGCATAACCGAGAAATAAGCACTTATTTCCCTCAACTCAAGCTTACCATTATTTATATAAGCATATGCTAGACATTCAAATATTCGTAATCCGGAGTAATCAATAGATTTCTTCAACCAAACTTCCTCAAGAGTCTTCCACTTGATAGTAGATGATAGAGATCGATTAATCAGGTAACAAGCCATTATCACTGTTTTGGCCCAAAATTCCTTATCTAATCCTGCATATAAAGGCATGCATTGAGTTCGCTCAAATAAAGTTTCGTTCTTCCATTCTATTATGCCATTCGGCTATGGTGTCTTAAGTACTATGCAATGTCTCACAATCTCCCTCTTTCTCTCATTGAACTTAGTAAAATCTTTACCACAAATATTCATGCCATATTGATTCCCAAGCACTTGGTCTGTTTATCTAACTACTTCACTATCAATGCCTTAAACTTCTTGAACCAATTGAACACATTATATTTGTGTTTCAGAAAGTATATGTATATTTTCCTCGAATAGTCGTCAATAAATGTCAACATATATCAGACACCTTATTTCAAAGGAATTGGAGACATGCCCTAAACATCTAAATGAATGTATTCAACTGGTCGCTTGGTTGAATAAGTGTAGTAAACTTAATTAGGCATTGCTTCCTATAGATATAGTGCTCACATAAGTCCAGTTTCCTTGTCTTCACACCTTTCAACAACCTCCTCTCACTTAGTATTGTCCTACTTGCCTCACTCATGTTCCCTAAGCACATATGCCATAATTGAATCAAATTAAGTTTGACTCACTTGATGAAACTGTAGCAATTCTAGTCATGATCTCTCTCGGTAGATGATAGAGAGCATTCACTTTCTTTCATTCATCACTAATATAGCATCTTGAGAGATTTTTTATACTCCACCTTCAACGGTGTACCTACAACCAATTTCATCGAGCATCCCCATAGAAAAAAGGTTTTTCTTGAGCTTCAGCATGTGCCTCATGTCTATCAATGTACGCACCACCCCATTGTGCATCCAAATCCAAATTGTCCCTATCCCCACAATCTTGCAAGCTATGTTATTTCCCAAAAGAACTCTATCACTATATACAAGGCGTAATATGATAAGAACATCTCAAATATAGTACCCATTCATCTCCTAACAAACTAGTAGTTACACATAAAAAGGCTTATGCATTATTAGTGCTTTACTCGATAACATTCGTCACTATGCTTGTGGCATTTTACCTATCATCTTTATTCTCTACTTTGGACAATCCCTCCTAATATGCATTTCCTCGTGACACTCGAAACACTTCACACGTCCCTTGGACTTTCTATGGCATGATTTCGACATGTTTTTACCTTTGCTGCTACTAAACCCTCGATATTGATCTCTATCCTAAGTAGTTTGCACTACCCCTTGTACTAGACCGTCATCTTACAATTTTCTCTGCCACTCCTTAGAGAATAAATAGGACTTTACCTCTTCTAAGATGATCATAGTATGCCCCCTTTAACAATAAATTAGTAAAATGCTTTCATAACTCTAGTAAATAAGCTAACAACATCATATGCCATTCTTCATCATCGAGTATCCTAATGACATTTTTCAAATCCATCACGAGTTTATTGAATTCATGTAGATGAGATTTGATAGACATACCTTCAATACATCTAAATGGAAACATCCCCTTCAACATGGACAAGTGATTCCTCAAATATTTTGTTACATAAAGCGCCCGAAGTTTTGCTCATAATGTTGTGGCATCCTTCTCCTCAGCCACTTCTATTAACACCTAATTTGACAAATTCAACAAGATTGTGGGCTTTGCTCTTTCCATTAACTCTACCCTAGGAGAGGCTTTTATGACAATTGACAACTCATTTTTACTATTTAGTGCCTTGGCCAAATCTTAGGTTGTCAATAGTGCATTAGCGCATGCATTTTGATGCTTCATAACCTAAAGTTATTCCTTCCGTTAAACTTCTCAATTTTAGCTTTTACCTCAACTATAATTGCAATATCAGACAAGTAAAAGCCCCAAATTACAATCAAGAAATCTGATCTAAAGCTCGAATACCAGTTGTTGTAATATTAACATGGAAGCGACTTGCAAATTAAGCCAATGCGAAAATGCCAAAAAAAAAATGAGGAATAATAGGACATCAGATATGTACGTGGTTCAGTCTAAATATTGATACATATATCAACGAGGAGAGCTAACATCAAATAATTTACTATAATTTGAGAATCAGAGTTATAATCGCTTACGTGCTCAAATGTTTCCTCAACCTAGATTTAAGCCCAAACCCAAAGTATTTATAAATAAATATGTAAACTCATAGCATAAAATCACCAGTGTTTAACCCAAGTAAAAGCTTTTCTTGTACGGTCGAAAATCAAGAACGTTGCGCATTCTTGAATATTTTCCTTCTTTGTATGCAGCTCATGTTTTTCCGATGACTTCACTATATAGTGCTTCTCAGCTCGTGTGGGTCTTCACTAGGTTTCTCGGCCATATGTGAAAAGAGAATCATTTCCTTTCTTTTATACAACTTCTACAGGGAGAGAGAGAGTAGTAACCTCATTTCTTGACAAAAGACCTCCCTGCCCTTTATTTTGTCTTTTAGTACAAAACCATTTTCCAAGTCAAACTTGGATTTGTACATGTAACATTGCACTTCTTGATAATTATGAAATCAAATATGATTTAAATAGGTGCAATACTAGATTTTGAACAAATTAAAATCTTTAAGCGAATTGGATTCCATAAATGGCTGAAACTTGAGCCATTAATTTAATAGTTAGCTTTTAGCATGCTCATTTTGAATTGAGGCTATAAAACGTCCTAAAGAACCTTTGAAAGAGCAACTCTCCTCTTTTTTCCAAGTAAATGAAGTGGAAATTTCCTCTAAGCCATGCACCTTCAACTCTTTAGGCTTTGTCGGTTCAAGTTTCCCTTTAATAGTTGCTCAACTTAGTCAAACGTCAAAAGCTAATTGAAATTCCAATCTAAAATGGTTGCCTTTATCTTGTGTTTACCACGCAGTGCACTAGCACAAGACTATGTTCATCTTAGGAATTTGCATGGCATATAGGACTTTGTTTGTTTCACAAAAATAACTTCTAGGAAAATGTTTTCTAGATTTTTTGGCGTTTATTTTATGGAAAATGAATTGCCGGAGAAAAACATTTTTCATGAAGGGAAAAAAGTCTACTAAACTATAGGAAAATGTTTTCAACTTTTGAAAAGTTGAAAATTTTTCCTTACTTGATCTTTCTTATCTCACATCTCTATAAGCCCTCATTTCCTCCTCCCCTCCTCATCCTCCTCCTTTTTTTTAATATATTTTTTAAATTTGAATTACTTTTTTCTTTTCTTTGCTTTCCCTCTTCTTCTTTTTTGGGTGGTTGCTAGTTATGACAGCTGCTGGCGATCGGCCATAAGCGAGCCTCAAGCTCGCCGACAAGCACAAGGTCGCTCGCTAGATTAGCGAGCATGAGTGCTCGAGACTTACCAATTTGGCAAGGCTTAAGGCTCTCCAGATGGGTGAGCTTCGAGCTCGCTAGCCTCAAGGTCGACGTTCACACTCGCCAATCTAGCGAGCAGAGCCTGAGGTCGCAAGAGGTGGGCGAGCCTCATGCTCGCCAAAGAACTCAAGGCTTGCTTGTGACTGGCGACCGACCAAGAAAAAGAAGAGGGAAACAAAGAAAAGAAAAAAAAAATTATAATTTATTTTATAAATTGCACTTTAGTCCCAAACTTGGAAGCAAATAATAGGGTTTAACTTCATTTTTGCTCCTTCAACTTTGTCATAAACTTTACATTTGTCCCCAAACTTCATTTTTTGACATTCTTACATTTTAATTTAAATTATCATTGCTATGTTATTTCAAGAGTATGAATTCATGAAGTACATTACTATCGAGGCATTTGATAAAATTTATCCATATGAATTCACTTGATTTTGTAAATGGAAATAATAGAATAGCAAGAAAGAGTAGAGTTATTATTATTTTCTGAAGTCATCTTGTCACATAATATTGGATCCCATAAAATGTATAGATAGTGATATATATTATGTATTGTGATGGATTTAATTCACCATAACAATAGGAAAAATTCAAGGTAAAGGCCCAAAGCGAGGTCGCTTTTTCAGAAAAGGTTTGATACAAACATTGTTTCAAATAAGAAGTTGAAGTGACAAATTACGGCGTGTATGGAAACGTTTAAGAAACGCCGAACACTTCGTACGGATTTTGTTAAAAGCAAAAAAGCAATGCGTTTGGTTGCGTTTGTTTTTTTGTTTTTTTGTTTTAACGAAATAAAGCAAAAAAAAGTTAAAACAACAATTTGTTGTTTTTTTCTTTCCAAAACATTCTCGAAGAAACATTTCTCTTCTCTCTCTTCTTCTTCTCTTATTCTTTTCTTCATCTTTTTCTTTTTTTTCCTTTCGCGGTCGCCGGCCTCAGCCATGGCGGCGGACCGGCCGCCGAGGCTAGGCGTCACGGGCGGCTAGGCCGAGCTCGCTTGGCTAGGCGAGCTCGGGCTCGCCAGATCCGGCGAGCCTCGCCTTGGCCGGGCGAGGCCGGCTGCCCCGTCGTCACCGGTCGCCGGAGGCCGATGACGGCCTAAAAAAAAAAAAAAGAAAATAAAAATGTTTAAAAAATCAAAAGAAACAAAAAATGAATAAAATTTACCAAACGTGTTTTTATTCATTTTTATTCCTGCACCAAACGTTATCAAACGCGTTTTTTGTTCAAAAATTGTCCCCGCAACGTAAACATTTTTTTTTATTTTTGTTTCTGTAACAAAAAAAAAAGTAAACGTTAAATTCGTGTAGTCTCAGGTAAGACTTCAAGCTCACTGGCATGCACAAATCTTTTTTACCGTTGGAGACACTACTGGTAAAAGTCTTTTTTTATTCTTTCTTTTTCATTTTCTTTTTTCTTTTCTCTCCTTTTTTATTTCTTTTCTTTTCTTTTTCTCTCTCTCTCTCTCTCTCTTTTCTATCTTCCTCCTCGTGCCTGGTCCTTCGCTCTGCATCAGCTCCCTCTAGGGCACCATCGTTCACCGTCGATCGCCTCCTTCGACGATGAAATCCTCTTGCCCAAGACTTCAGTATCGGCTTCTTAATATCGACAGGAAAGGCCCGTGATGATAAACTTGAGAATCATTGTCGATGGGTTGGAAGAAACTTCACTTTCCGACATCTCCTCAATTCAAGGAAATGAAGGGTCGAAATTCTCTCAATCGAAGGATGAAATTGTTCCGACTCCTCACATAAATTGATACTTTAGCTCTCTAACTTCTGAAAACCCGAGAAATCACTGAGGCTGTCCTTTAGCCCCTAAGTCACAGCTCAGGACGCTGCTCTACCAGCAGTCCCAGGCGTCCTGAGGATTTCGTCGTCGTCGGGGGTGACCGGCGGCGCATTACTTCAACCCGGCTCCTCGTCGCCGAGATCAGCGAGAGCCTGCGCGAGAACACGAATCTCAGGAGCTCGCTGGTGGGGAGGTCGATGATGTGTCCAGCGGAGCACCAAACGTGAAGAAGACGAAGGAAAAAGAAGAAAAAAAGAAAATCAAAATCAAAGAAAAATTTAAAAAAAGCTCTTGAGCAAAAAGTGCCCGACTGCAAATAAGATTTCGTCATCTAGCGAGTTAGGACCTCACTTGAGTCTAAGTTGACCACTTTAATCCATATTTAAGACGATAACCATCTCATATCCTTTAAGAAAATGTCTCTATCTCATGTCCTAATTTGAAATTTTCCTTGTAATTCAATATGGTCTTTGAATATTATGTATTTAATTTAATATATTAACCTTTAAAAATTTGTGCGCATTTCAAGTATGGAGTCATGCATCTCAAGCACTAATGACAACTTAAAATATCAGCCAATCGAGGAGGGATAGGGAGAGTGAGGCTAGCACTCAGGTCCATGACACTAGTAGTAGTGGGACTACATTAGTGGGACTACATCAACAACGAATGCGATATGGAGATGACCAACATCAAGTGAATTTTCAAGAGCTAGTGATTCCATTAACCTCAACGAAAAACCAATATGCATGCGTAGTTTCCCTCGACATCTCAGCTCTTCTTGGCTCTCTAGAGGATTCCCGTTGATTCTCTTGCCATTGGACTCGCCTACCCAAAAAAAAAAAAAAAAGGGGGCAAAAAAGCAAAAAAAGAAAAATGGCAATGACTAGGATTTTTATTTCCAAAGTTGAATCTTTAATTAGTCTTGCGTGTTTCGAGGGGTCAAGATGAACATTTCCTGGAAGTTTCGGCCTCATAATGGGCCTTTCTTATTATAAACACTAACGCGTAAAGGTCGGGATACGCAGCTGCGAGGAAATTGCCCAGACTTTCAGTATTTATGTCACCTTCGTACCTGCGCTCTCGACTCCATCTCATGCTCTGCCTCATCCCATTCATCTTGAAGCCCTCCTCCGCCTTCCCTTTGCTCCAGAGTCTCCTGGGAGTCATTTACCCTGCCTTCTCTTTTCTCCCTCTCTCCACTTTTGCGACACGTGGCGTTTGCATGTTCCTGCTCCGGCAAAGGGATTCCAGTGCACTTATCCTGCGGTAAGGTAAGCAGAAATTTTTCTCTCGTGTGATGTCGTTGGGGGATTCATGTTATCGGATCTTGAATTAATGTAATGTATTCTTAAACGCAATCATGTCTCATCAATTTCTATGAATTTTGTTCTAGTTGAACTTACAAAAAATTTCGACCAGAATAGAAAGAACTTATCAACAAATGAAAATGGCGATGAGATGTAAACAACCCATAAAATATAACCGAAAAATATTTTGATCCTGCGTTGATTTACAACAAGGTGAAATCAATCATTTCATTTTCCATCATCCAAGTCATAATATTCAAACATTTTGAAACTTTTAATGGCTATCAGTTGTCTTTTGGGTCGACTTCAGTGTCACATTTGCTTTAGAACTGGGATGTGGATGAAAGGGTATTCGTGTGTATGCGATTTTACATCTTCTTCCTTTCACACTTTTTTTTCTTTTAGATTGAAAAGCCAAAGGTATATCTCAAACTCTAACGATTTCACCATGGATCATAAATGACCTTAGCAAGTGCTTTTTTTACGGTTCTACCAACATCTGATTTTAATAGAGGTCCAATTGTATAGTGATTAAGTTTAAAATCATAAAATGACATCATTTTATGAATTAAAAATCAATTTTAACAGCATGAAGGTAAGAATCTCACTATTATTAACTTATTGAGTCTCGATCATGCTTAAATCATTATAATATATGAATTGATTCTTACACTAAATTTTTTATAAGATACCTCTATTCTTTCAATGGCATAAGGGCACCGAAAGTCATAAAACTTATCAAAGTGTAATAAAGTTCTAAAACTTTTAGATAGTATAATCAAGTCATAAAATTTATCAAATTGATATAATGATGTTTCTTTGTTAATTTCACATGATATGCCTAACGAAAATAATTAACGAGTCTTTTTTTATTGTCTTCTATTTCCTATGTGGTTGTTAATGTTAATTCAAGTGTGAACCAATGCCAAAAATATAAAAATAAAATGAAAATGACAAAACAAGGGGCCCTATCCCTACCTTCATTAGTGAGGGCCAACCCTCCTTACTAGGATCCCTAGTACTAGCAAGGGTCGGTGACCCTTCCCTAGCAACTGGTAAGGACCTATGGACCCTCTCCTAGATTGAGGTGAGAGCCTAAAGGCCCTCCCTTGTCGCACCATGGTGGAGATGGTGGCGCCAATACCGTGTGATGTAGATGAGGACTTCCAATCCCTTGCTTGCAACTGGCCCTTGCCTACCTGTCAACTCTTATAGAAACCTCAACGAGGGTTGCCAACCCTCACCGACACCCCAATGAAGATTGTTTAGCCTTAACCAATGGGGTAAAATAGCCTAATGATTTTGCTCTCTCTCTCTCTCTCTCTCTCTCTCTCTCTCTCTCTCTCTCTCTCTCTCTCATTTTTAAATTAGCCTTGTTATTTTTTTAATCCTTATCCTTTATTTCCTTTTGCTTTTTTTTTTCCCTTTTTCTTTTTCATTTTTAAATCTTCAATTTGTTCTGAAATATCTCGATAGAGGCCATATCAGTACCACATCTTTAAAAGGTCACATCAATTTTTTTATTAAACAAATTGGAAAGAGATAATGGAGAGGCGTAATTATATCAATTTGAAAGTTTATAATTTGATTGCAATATCTAAAAATTTTAAAACTTGATTGGATTTCCTCGACAAATTGTAAGACCTGAAGTGCACTAATCTCCTTTTGCAATTGATAACAAAAAGTCATTATGCTCAGTTTCCATCCTTTTATCTTCGAATAAATCATAATCACCACTTTTAGCTTAAAGTATGCATCTCTGTCGATTGTTAAGCGAGATTAAAATACATTAACGGAGTATTATACAATTTGGTTGGTTTAAAACATAAATTCTGGTCAAATTAGGTTGTGATTATCCCGTAAGATATTGATAAAATATGACAAGAAAATTGGCACCGGAGTCTCTCTTTTCAATTCTTGAGTGTATGGAGTTATATAAGGTCGTACATGACGTTATTTTAAAAGTGGCCCAAAATAATTGAGGTTAAGACATAATTTACTCTAATTCGTTTTTGGATAGACATCTTTTCTTTTATCCTCAAGAAAAGGCAAAATAACTACTCAAGTGTTTTAACCATATCTTTTACCGTTCTATGGATTATTTCATGGATACTAAGATTTTAAATGGACTTGAAGGTTCCTTGACTGCGCATGAAACATAAATGGTTCAATTACGACTTTAATCATCTAGCTCCATTTCGTGATTGTGATATTGCCCTCTCAGTTTTGTTTTCCAACGAGCACTCCATTTTTTCAATGCATAGAATTAAGTCCTTTCGTCAACTAGAATTATTAATATTGTCAAAGCACAGATGGGATGCGTTGAATTGGCTATATCAGAGCCAATTAGGCGTTACGTTATAATGTAGCAAAACTGAAACACACACAGGGTAGTGCCCTTGCTCACCACCAATGTTAATGGTGGAAAGGACAGAGCGAAAATTCTCTTGGTCTCTTTCCCTAAAAAAAAAAAAAAAAAAAAATTTCGGCTACATGAACTCTACATGTGAATACTCTAGCCACATCAACAAGTGAGTGTGGTGGTTAATAGAGTGATTTCATTAAACGAATTGAGAAGTTTAGATGACTTCAAAAAAGTTAACAGAACTATATCTAAAACTTTTCAAAATAGTTGAAACATAAAATTCTCGCTCTCAAATTAGTAATGGACATCAAACTAATCTCATATGATTGGCGTAATTGTTGGGGGCATTAGAAAATTCTCAGCTTGGCAATAGGAGATCATCCATTCAAACAAATCTCTTAATCGGGGTCATTAGCATTGACCAAGAGTTTGGTGTTAAGCCAATTCATGCGCTTACAGAGTGTTCAAAGGACTTTCAAGTGGTCTCGTCTCTATACCTTGCCCTATAAGAGAAATGGGCATTAAATCTGAATAAACTAGTCTCCATGCACCTAATTTGTGTTTTCATGTGAAAGTTTATGCATACATTTTTCAGATTGTTTTTCAATACATTACCTTGTGACTTAAATGAAAACATTATTCAAATTAGGATCAGAAGTTTGAACTTTTTGAGATATTGATTCATACCATTGATTTTTATATGATTACTAGTTTGACTATATTGGAGTAGGCATAGCAATTCGATTTGTCCACATTTAGATCTGCACCATCTAATCCACACATAAAATGAAAACTAAATTTTAGTCACTCTATAAAAAAAGTAAAAAATAATGTATGAAAATAGTACGAAAATCAAATTCCAATCAATTTGAAGGAGAAAAGGCAATGAATGGGGAAGAGGTGCCGTGTTGTGAATCTCCATCGCTGAAGTCTTTGGGAGGATGGACTTGTGATGAAAACTTAGTAGTTATGATACAATGTTAAAGGGAAATTGTGTGATTTAAGGAATTTTTAAATTCTAACTGGGATTAGCTTTATAGTCAAAGTATAATTTACATATTGATATGATTTAAAATGATGGAAAAATAAGGAAAATGGATTATAATATGCTAAATATTCGATGAGATCCTAAATGTAGCTCCAGAGGTTATTTCTAATTAATTGTGAGTGATTGTCTTCTATATATTATTTATTTTCTTTATGAGATATACAATTCACCATGTGCACTAATGGGTAGAGAATTTTCTTTTCTTTAAAAGTAGGAATCCCTCTTTACTTTGTTGTTTGAATTTGGTATAGATAAGCATTTTTCATAAAGATACTTGGGGAATATAAGAGGAACAATACTCTGTAACTAAAATGAATAGTAGCCGAAAGCTTTTATGAGAGAAAGGATAGAGTTTGGTAGCCGAAAATTTTTATGAGAAAAAGGATAAATGTGGTGATTTTTACTCATACTTATCAAACTAATATATATTAATTGGACATACGAAAAATTCACTTTAAGTTTTATGCATCTCTCTCACTAGATCAAGAATGATGTCTTAAAAATTCACTTAAGTTTCTCTCTTCTCTAATCTCAGAGTTTGTGGGTAGGTATGATCCATCATTTGCCAAATGACTGAAATCGTCCTCTTAGCGAGACTCTTTACCAGACTTCTCATAACTATAGCACCAAGCAGTTATAGTACCTTTAAATTGTTGCAAATCTTAAGATTTTGTTTGTTGCACGGAAAATAGATGATTTGAAAAAAAAATTCTAAATATAATCGCTTTAATTAATTGAAATTATTAGTCAATAAAAAATATTTTATCGTCGACATCAATTTATGCTTAATTATTTTCGTGGATAATAAAAATATTTTACGTTCATTCTATTTTATAAGCAACACAAGCAATCATTTTTAGGAAAATATTCTTCAAATGACTCATTTTGCACCAAACATACAAAACCCAAAACATATATTACCAAATTTATGGTACTTACAACAAAGCTGCATTGTTATCTCTTGCTAGGTCTGATAATTAATACGAGTTCAATCAATAACGAATTTGGATATCTTCAAGTCTTCATTCGACTAATGTATAAAAGATCATGACTCATTGTTTTTTTTTTTTTTTTTGTGATCCCAAAGTGTTAATTTGAGCACAATAACTTATTAAATTGAGAGGATCATTTAACATAACATTGAGGAAATGTTTATGCCTATGCTCGACACTTGAATCATATTGGATTGCCACATGCCAAACATAGTCCACATTTGAATGTTTTGTAAAATTACAGATCACCTTTAATAAATTAAAAGTCTGTAATTTTCTATGAAGGTTGCAAATGAAATTTGTTCTTAAAGTTCATAAAGGAGTACATGTAGTACTAGACAAAGAGCACACAAGCCAAGTGTGAAGAAAAAAAATGACAAAAATAAGTAAATAAAGAATAAAATAGTGTGGACAAGTTTTCACTTGTTGTTTGAATATAATTGTTATTAACATTAAAAAAAATAAATGAGAGATCTAAGGATTTGTTTTTTTTTCTTTTTTTAATTCAAAATTTGAAGGATAATCTAATATGTATCATAATTAAATTCTACCCAGTTTACTTCATAATTAAATTCTACCCAGTTTACTTCATGCGTGGAGACCGCCGTTCATCAAACATCACGTTCATCTTTAATTCGTCTTTCACATGAGAGAAGGCGTTTAATTCCATGAGTCATTCTCAATTCGCCAAATTCCATCTCCTTAATTATACTTTTGAATTGGACTTTCTAACAGATAAGAGATTCGTTGATTATTTGCCAACTTGGCTTTTGTTCATCTATGGTCACATATGATTGTAGTGGCCATTGGATTTGCTTAATATATAGTTTACATAATGCAAACTGTGTTTAATTCTCACCAAGAAAAAAGTGCAGCTAAGTTTAAGATTATACACGTCACTGAAGCTATGGGTTGTCAATAAATTAACCACTTATTGGGCAAATATTTTAATTGACATTTATGCTAATATGATGACCAAGGATAGTGTTGAAAGTTCCAAGCCAACCAGATGCCATTGCATGTATGCATTTTCCCAACCTCTTTTTGTTGAATTTACATATTTTATCTTAGGGCGTGACATAGCATATTTTTGCCGGATTATGAATAACAAATGCTTAATGAAAAGAAAGACAAAAAGCACAATTAACTTATTAAAAGCCTTTTTCCAATGTGAGATTCAAGTTCAATCACGTCATTGATAAGAAAAAAATTTGACATTATCTCTATTTTTATCATCTCCTTCTTTTCTAACTAGCGTCATTGGGACTTTTCACTTACCCTAATTTTTATTTATACGCGCAAACTGTACGATCCACATACATGGCGCAAAATTTTATTTACAGGAATCTGATGGCCATTTTCCAAATTCAATATTTTGGGATAACATCATGTCATGCGGGAATCAAGGGGCTTACTTTTTCATGTCAAGCAATTTCCTCTGATGTTACTTCAATTTGACTTCCGAGGCCCTGAAAGTGAAAACCACTTCAGGAAAAGAAGACGCGTCTTTTTGAAAAAAAGTCTGTGAAGCACTTTCGACGTTAAAGCGACGACTTAAATTAAATTAATCAGTCAATATAAAGGTAAGAAAAAGCAAAAAGATCTTGTCCCCTTGGTTACAGTCCTTTTCAATCTAAATCTGCCGCGAATCTCTATCAGGTAAGATTTTTCTGTCTTTATTGAATTTAAAATTAATTTACTCCCTCAAAAAGTCACTTTTTAATTTTTAATTTTAATTTTTCTACGCCCACCATTTATTTCCTCTTTCTCTCTCTTCCTCCCTTCGCTCCCGAACAAAATACAAAAGTGAAGTTCGATGTCTTCACGCGTGTTTTTCTTTTCCTTCCCTTATTTTTGAATTTATCTTATTCACCGCTTGCTTTTTTGCCTTTTTCTTTTCGCACAATGTCTTGAAATTGGGGGTTAACTTCCATATCTTGACACGTCGTTTCTTTTCCTTCTCTTATTTTCGAATTTATCTCATTCACCACTTGCTTTTTTTCCTTGTCCTTTCCACTTCACTATTTTTTCTTCCTTTTCAAGAATAAAGAGGATCGAGACTGGCTAAAACCTGTTTAATAACGTTCACAATAAATACATCCTCCAATCCTATAAAGGGGCGGGAAATTATCAGTTACTCGACAAATTAAAAATATAAAACTTTTCCCATCGATGGTAAATGATTACCAGGCAATTTACCATGCGAATTCATGAGAAAATGAGCACGAGTAACGCAGTGTTTCCGCATCCATGTGGACTATATCGTCGAATTATATAATCGCGTAATCCGGAATTTAACAAAGTAAAATCGAAAACAAATAAAAAAAAGTGGAATTTTTTTTTTTTTTTTTTTTTTTCCTTTTCCATTTTTCCTTCCTGAGGAGTGAGGAGTGGACCGCCACCACGCACGAACCCTAAGGGTCGTCTTCGCGTTGAAGCTGTCTGTCTCCCCCACTTTGCATTTCTTTTACTGAGTCGAGGTGAGGTCGAGTCGAGTGATCCCCTCGCAGTGAGTCCTTTCCTCTTCGAGTCGAGCCTGCGATATGCGCCTGCGTCGCTATTGCTACGGTCGTGTGCTCGGCAACGCTGCCGGCTTCTGACGGTGCCATCTCTCCTGCGACAAATTTAATGTTACAGACAATAATGGACTACCCGACCCAGAGCTCGCCGTACCGGAGGCGCCGCGATGCGGAGGCCGGCGGCGGGGTCTTCGGCGATTACAGCGACGGCGTGTCCCTAGATCCGTTCGACATCGGCAGCACCAAGAATGCTCCGGCCGATCGCCTCAAGCGCTGGCGGGTACGCGTGTTCTCTCTCTCTCTCTCTCTCTCTCTCTCTCTCTGTCTGTGTGCATTCTGCCCCTTCGTTGTTTGGTTGATGATGAGGGGAATTCGCGTGTTATGAAGTTTCGATTCCGCCGATTGTGTGGCCACGGAGCATTTGCGTGGCAAAGCCTATGTGCTTCTTTGTTAGTGAGTAGCGCCTTGGGGCAGGTGGGTCCTGATTTCAAAAGTTGGGTTGCCGCTGTAGGGTCTTTGGTGGATTTCTTTTTTTTATGGGTGTTTTCAAATTTTTGCTGCTGAAGCTTCTTTATAGCTTTATTGGTTTTGAGTTTAGGATATGTTTAGGGGAACTCATAGCCTTGGAGAAGTTAATTGGCTTATTATGTCATGAACGAATATTTTATGCTATTAATTTACACCCTTCTAAAAATGGCATGGAACACATCCTATAGCCCCTAGCATGTTGAAGCACGGTTAGTTCCGTGGCGAATATGGTGCTAAGTCATGAAGAAAAGGTCATATTAAACATAAAAAAATTGACTTTGAGCATGAATGCCGTTGCTGTTAACCACGAGAGGTTTTAATGTAGTCAGTGGCAACCGGGTCGACTCTAGCATAGTACGGCAAAGGCCTTTTGAAAAGGATTAACCTGCCAATGTGGTGACTTCATTGATACCTTGAGCAGCTGAGGGGTATGTTCGCAGCATCTTCTAGTTTTAGTGTTTTTCTTTTTTCTTTTTCAAATCTTGTGACTATTTTGATTTTTATTTAGTGTAAAACACTTGTGACCTTTGAAAAATGTACTAAATCGATGCATCGAATCATATGCACTTGTTTTTTTCATAATGTTTTGTAGTCTGAATAATATTATAAAGTTTTGGCTGGAAAATCAGTAAGTTACTTTTTGCTTAAAAATTACTTGTCTAATTAACCGAATGTCTCTGATATGCTCATGTCCCATTATCTTACGCTCATTGGCTTGTGATTAATCACTTTGTTTGGGAAAGGTAAAGTTCCTTAATACTGATGTATTAGCTAAAGCACACTTGCATATTGCGTATGTCATGTCGCGTAATGAGTGTGATATGTGACGCCTGCTTTTTATGTGATCATTTATTTCTATCTAACAATGCTTTCTTAAAATTTGTGAATGCGAATATATCTGTTTCTTTTAACTGATTCTTCTTCAAGAGCTTATTTTTACTCCTGAGGCCAATTCTTTGATGCATACCGTGTCATTTTCTTGTTTCTGTTCTGCCTGTTGGGGCTATTCTTTTGTACTACACTCCTAATTTGCTGTCAAACAATTACTAAATTCAAATTGGTCGAATGTCTAATGCAGCAAGCAGCACTTGTTCTGAATGCCTCTCGCCGCTTTCGATACACCCTGGACTTGACGAAGGAGGAAGAGAAAAAGCAAATGCTGAGAAAAATTAGAGCCAATGTTCAAGCCCTACGAGTACAAATTTCTCTGTGGATAACTTTCATAGTTTTGTGCCATTTCTGCGATATAAGTAATAATTTGGAGTTTGTTTTCTTGGAATTAGGCTGCGCATCTCTTTCAAGCTGCTGGTGAACATGTTAATGGTACTTTCCACCTTAACTTCTGCTTGAGTCACAGCAATTGGGTTGGAGCTGATGATAGATGTTAACCATTTCATAGAAGTTAATTGATATCATCTTTTCATAAAGCAAATTGACTTTGATTATTAAATAATCCAAATCACTCTCTCTCTCTCTCTCTCTCTTTTTTTTTTTTTTTTTGGGTGGAGCATTTGTTTTCTTTTGAAACTATATTCCGGGACTTCTGTCATCTTGCTAATATTGATGCTTGTCCCATATTTGATTATTGACGCAGAGATTTTTTCTATTTAGGGTGAGTTGTAGATTGAACTATAAGCCAAAAAGAAAGATTCGTGGTTATGAGGTTCTAACGATGGTAAATTGTGTTTGTTAGATTTTGTTTAGGGCTTAATTTTTCTTTGGTCAAGTAGAGCCTTATTTTTGTTAATATTTTGAAGGAAAATGCTGCAAAGATTAACTTGTGAAGAGTAAATTCTTTAGATCTTAAGCATTGCCTTTGAGGAGCATGCTTGAGAATGGAGATGCATAAGATGGTTTAAATGAAGACTATTGCTTGTATTTCATCATGCTTAATCCGTTGTGCCAAGTATTGACTCTTCTGAGATCCTTCTACGAAGCAATAGCAATCCTAGATAACTAATGGACTTGTGTTTAATAGCAGACTCATAGGGAATCAAAAAATTTCTGAAAGTCTCCTATGTTAGTAAGGACAAGAATCATTGTCTTACTGTTTGATTTTGATATAAACATTAGGTCAAAATTTAGCAGAGTCTGAAAGTACAGAGAGTTTGAGAGTAATTTCTATGTGCAGTGGGCCTCTGTTGGTTTTGTGAGAAATCGACTTGAACCTAGTGAGTCTTGAGAATCCTGTATTGGAAGTGTTTGAAAGATTTGTATTTAAAAGCTTCTTACTTTATTGAAGTCGCATGGATATAGGCATCACTTAGACATGAATCTGTGGAACTATATGGCCTTTATCTTTGTTAGATGTCACTAATTGATGTTTCATTTGACCGAGTTATTTTACGTAATTATATATGCAACTGTGTACTAAAATCTCCTAAATTGCACTGCGGTTGCAGTACATCATTTAAATCTATGTCGACATATGTACATTGTGGGAGTCAATCATGGTTTGTTAGGCGATATATGAAATGATGGTAATTAGCACTAGATTTCGTCAGTAAGTCTACATCTAGATTTTGTGACTTCCATTGGATCTTGGTCAAATACAACACTGACTCTGGGTGAAAAGCAGATTCTGATCAAGGAGATTTCAAGTAGGCTAGCTGTTCAATAAATAAACTAAGATTTTAGTCTTCTTGTGTGGGGTCAGGAGGATAGACTTCAAAGGGTCATATAACACATTAATGAAAAGGCTATCTCCAAACCTAGAGGATGAACAGAAAGATATTGTTTGATCTACGTATATTTCTTAGATGCTCTGGCAAATTATCCTTGACATCTCTGTTCTCATTATGATCTTGAGAAGCTCCTTATGAGAAAGCATTCCTTGTATCTCAAGGTCTTATCCCTCATTCAATGTGGTGTTGTTCTCAACTGAGCTAACTAACTGAATGTGTGTGGTGTATAGCTTTGGATTGCTCAAGTGTAATAGCTGAGGCCTCAGTTAATCAAACTGTAGTAGATGTAAACTGCTGACCCCATAGTAACTTAATGAGATTATTATTGAACAGTGGGTCTTTGTCTGAGTATCTAGTTGTTATTATTCTGCTCACTGGTTGTGTTCCAAAGCACGGCGATGGGAGGTGTTAGTTGCCTGATATGTTTCTCCTTCACAGTTTATGCTTCTCAATAACTCAACCAATCTGGAAGTTGAAGCTTTTATAATGTTTTGTTTAGTCAAGAAAAAGAAGCTTGGAGCCTTACAATGAATTACTGTAGTCGACAGTCAGCCTTCCTTGCCTTGTTCTTTTACTTTGACTGTATAAATGTTAAGTGTCACCCCATAATTGAGCTCTTTGTTTTTGGTGTCTTGAGCTCCAGATTTGCACTCCCTTGCTACCCTGTGGTTATTTTACTTTTACCTAAAGAAAAGGTGAAGTTGTCACGTTATGAGCATCTGCAGTTGAGCTTTTCTTTTCTCAGTTTATGCTACTAGAGAACAAAAGGTGTCAAAATTAGCTGGGGCTAGTTATATATGCAAGCTTTTTAGGTTCTCATCCACCAGTTCCTGAAGTTGGTATAAACCCGTGTTTGTGTGGTGGTTATGTCATTGGGCTTAGAGAGGGGAATGACTGAATGGAATCCTCTCCACTCTCACCCCCTTCTCTTCTAGTCACTCTGGATTATTGTTCTTTCTGTTAAACAGCTTCTTAATCTACCCTTTTCTTTATGAATACATTTTGTTGATTTCTCATTGTTGGTTTTCCTTCTAACTTACATGGGGAGAATCTTTGCAGTAAATTTTTCCTCTTCGTCAGCTCATTTTAAAAGATATCCTTGGTTACCTGCTTACCTTCCTTATCATTATTGCACAATTGGAGTCTTAATGATGTCAGCAGGTATTTGAATATGAATGAGAAGCTGATATTGAGTCATATATCGCATCTTTTTTCTTTTTGTTGCATAAGAACTAAGAGATCAATTTTCTTTTCATTCAGTGTTTTGACAGCTAGAAGTTTCTCATTTCACTCTTACTCCTATGTTGCATGCTTTGTAAATGAACTCATGGTGCTAATGGCAGGAAGTATAAAATCCACAATCCCAAGTGGTGATTTTGGAATTAGTCAAGACCAACTTCTTTTGATGACCAAAGATCATAATTATTCTGCACTTGAGGAATGTGGAGGGGTAAATTTACTAAAAAGTGTCATTTCCTTAGGTTTGTGAACAATTAAATATCGTCATCTTAATGTTTGCCACTTTTCCTTCAGGTTAAGGAGCTGTCAAATTTATTAAAAACAAACTTAGAGAAGGGTATTTGTGGTGAAGATGCTGATTTACACGCACGGAGAAATGCATTTGGGTCAAACACGTATCCTCGTAAAAAAGGAAGAAGTTTTTGGGTGAGTAGTTTTGTAGATGTATGTACATATCTGAATGTACTATGTATCCACACGAAGTTGCCGAAGCTTCTCATTGAAGATGGAAATTATGTTTTAATGGTTTGTTTCATTGTTTTGTCCCCAATTTTGGGTCTACTCAGATGTTCCTCTGGGAAGCTTGGCAAGATCTCACGCTGATTATATTAATCATTGCTGCAGTGGCTTCTCTGGCACTGGGTATAAAGACAGAGGTAAGGTGGAGAATGCATATTAATTCAAACCATAGATGTCAAATTGCCTCTTCTGCCTAAAAATGATGGTATTACTGAAACAGTACTTGTATTTAGGTATTGTGGGGACATCTCTTACATTTTATGAAAGAACCATCTTAATTAGTGTCCAGTGGACATTAGTTAAGAATACTTAATGGTCAGTGCATTAAAAGTGCAAACTGTTCTGACTAAGGGTTTGTTTATATAAATTTCAGAAAAATCAAAATATACTTTTCTGGTTTCCCACCAAAATTAAAAAATCATATATGAATCTAAGTGTCAATGTTTGTATCTTGTGAAAGTTTCAAGTGTTTTGCATTTAAGAAAAGTCAGTGTGTGGAAGATTTGGATTAAGCAAATAGTAAAAAGCCAAAGATCCAGATAGATTGTAAATTTTGTTATAGTTTCAATGTTTGTGCTGCTGGCCTGCTATAATAGGGCAAGTCCTTGTCATATACCATGACTTTTGATTCTTTACCAGGCATGACCACAAAGTATAAGTTCACTGGGCTCAACTCTTAATGATTGTGGGGCTATTGGCTTTGTTGTAATTTTTCATTTTTCAGAGGCTAAGTCAGGATGGGTTATTTTAGTCTCAAAATTTCTGTCACATGTTGTTTGTATTTGTCATCATTTGAAAAGTAAATGACATTGCGCAAGTTGAGTAATCAGTCCCCCCTGATGGCCCCACAGTGTTTTGTCAGTTTATGCTTTTGATTGTTGCTCTCTTTGTTCTCTTGTCCCATTTTCCCCCATCTTTTAGAGAAGCCCCTAGAGTCTAATAAATTTATATGTGCTATCCGTGATGTTGAATTATTTGTTTTGTGCTTACAATTTCTATATAGGGTATTAAAGAAGGATGGTATGATGGTGCAAGCATTGCTTTTGCAGTTCTCCTTGTGATTGGTGTCACTGGTATGAGTTTTTCTGGTGTTTTTTGTAAAACTTGTTAGTCATGTTTCATGACAGTTCTATACTCTTTCATCTTGGGAAATAGATATCTTATTTTCATGGGCATTTGAATGATGATCAAGTGGTACATTGGGTTTGTTAGTAGGATCAGTAGGGCCAATATTGTTTTGAAGCTAGTAGTTTGGACCCAAATCTACTTCAGGTTTATTTGGCTCGATTCTAGCTATCGGATGCTGGGGTAAGGTGCTTATGTACTAGCCACTAAAGTGAACATGTCTTCGAATTGGATAGAGCAATCAAGTTGGACTTTGAGAAGGGCAACTGGAAGCCATTTCAAACTCGTTGAGGAAGTTTTGTAACCTCTCATTTGATGTTTGTTGGAAAATATGGCTTTGAATTGGATAGATCAATCGAGTCATACTTTGAGGCATGATATAGAGATTATACCAAGAGAGAAAGAGGGGCAGCAGAAAAGCTTCACTTATTCCTGCCAAAGACAAAAGTTGTCTACTACTTTTCTTTATTTTAAAACATTTATTAGCCTCTTTGCTTTTATTAAAACAAGTATGAAAAGGTCAAAAGCGAAAATCTTTAGTGAAAAGAATCTACTTTATGGAGGCGTTGCCTCAGCAGTGAAGTGCCACACCTTGAAGTGTGTAATCTAGGCAGCTCCTATGCGATGGCACTTTTCCTAAGACCAAGCAAAGCACTGAGCCTGTGCTTTGCCACCTCGCCTGAGTGCTTAGGCGAGTGCTTTTTGCAGTTGTTAGATTAACTAATCATTTAATATTTAGATATTCTGACAGAACCAATGACGGTTAGACTAAGTTCTGGTCAACAGAGTTTTGTTAATGAAAGTATGTGGCAACTGAATGATGTTAAAAAAGTAGCAGTTGATCAAAAGGATATATAATACCTTTGTGAATACTTTGCAGCTATAAGTGACTATAGACAGTCCCTTCAATTTCAGAACTTAAATGAAGAAAAGAGAAACATTCACATGGAGGTATGCTATTTACACTTAGTTTGATGTTTTTGAATATATATTTCTTTTCTCTTGGTTTCAATATGGTGGAACATAATTGTAGGTCGTTAGAGGTGGTCGAAGAGTTGAGGTGTCAATATATGATATAGTTGTTGGTGACATTGTACCCCTTAATATTGGCGATCAGGTTAGCTGCTTCATATTCTTTTAGATTTCTACTCGGTGTTTAGAAGTATTTTAACATGATTTTCATTCGATCATCCTCAGGTACCTGCCGATGGAGTTTTGGTTTCTGGTCATTCTCTTGCAATCGATGAATCTAGCATGACTGGAGAGAGCAAAATTGTATGGCTCACTGCTGGTTTTTCTGAGTGTTAGATTATGCAATTTGACTAGTAATTCATTATTATTTTTTCTTTTTACAGGTTCAAAAAGATTCGAGGCATCCTTTTTTAATGTCTGGATGCAAAGTTGCTGATGGGAGTGGTATCATGCTGGTAAAATGAATTCTTTCACAGTTTATTTTGTTTTAAGTTATTCTTAGTCGTAATAAATCATTTCTGTGACATCTTTGGAGTCTCATGTTAGTTGTTAAAGTGCATAATCAATATTCCTCTACAAAGTGGGTTGAATTAAGTCCAGTTGCACCTTTCACTTGCCTCTGTGATTGTAAAAGTCCCTCGTTATGCTCCCTCGTTGTTGACTGCCAATTCTCAAGATGCACAACAAAAATATCCATTTTAACGGGTGCTGTTGGCTGCCAAAATATTGTCATGCCCTTCCATTCTATTTGATGTAGTAACTTACAAAATCTCTAGATGCATTGGCTTGAAATTAACTCCTGTTTATAGATTGATGATTTGTGCCTTGTGTTTTAAGATGTTCCCATAAATTTTTGCATCTGAATGTCCTTTCTTATGTTGATCAAAAGGTTTATGACTGATGATATCAAGAGTTCAAAACAATAGAATTTGGTAACTTGTTTAGCGCAACCCCAGTGGGAGTAATAAATATGGAAATATAGTTAAGCTCCGACTCTAGTATTAGACTGTCCTTTTTGCTGTATTCTCTTGCATATGCTTCCTGGGTGATTTTTAATTGTACATGGTAGTGGCTTTGGTCAAATAATATGCATTAATTTCCACAGGCAGCTTATTTATTTGATGTAGCTTTTTGCTGCACATTAGTGTTGAAGATATTTCTCATAATTGCGTATTGTGAAGTGTTTACTGAGCTTGAGATAGTGATTGCTGTTTCTCATGTGCATGGACACACGCACATGTTGTTCCCTTGATTAGTGTTCGGATTGCCTACGAGATCTTCTTTCTTCTAGGTAACGAGTGTTGGAATTAATACTGAATGGGGAATGCTTATGGCCAGCATTTCAGAAGACACTGGTGAAGAGACACCCTTGCAGGTCCTTCTCTAATTTATCTTGAGTTGTATTTTTTTTATTCTTTGTACTTTATGTGAACATGTTGATTGGTGAGATACTTTCTCTATTTCTTCTCCAAGTTTTGTGTTGGCAAGCATTTAAAGACTTGAAAGATAAATTGATACTATTCAATAAATTGCTTTGGTATTCTGAAAATTGGAAAGGTGTCTGTTTTAGTGAATAATGAGATTTTGGGATAAATTGATGTGCATTGGCTATAATGAGGCAGAGGCCGGATTGAGACATGGAGATGAAAAATTGAAAAATGATGGATTGCAATCAAGATGACAAAGATCAGCCAAGAAAGCCAAGTTTCCTTGGAGATATGGAGACAAAGCTCCCATATTTGACGTTTGTTGGAATTATGGAAGTGTGCTAGGCTGCTTAGAGAAGCTGTTTTTAATTAATTCTAATTTTTTCTTTTCAGAGAAAAGTGTGAATGCTTCTGTTGTTGCATTGTTTCTGAATGTGGCAGGTACTGAGGATTGGTATGGTTCATAAATTGTTTATCTCTGGTGTTTTGGCTCATAATCTATATATTGTTACAGCAAAGGTCATTCCCCCTCTTGCATTAAAAAAAGATCTTTTTTCTATCCAAATGCTTTATCCCTGGGGGATACTTTGAGAATGCCATTGCTAATGAGTGCTTTGGTACTGTGTAGCTGGATCAAGGCTAGTATTCCTGGACTCATGCACTTATTCGATTTAGAAAGGGATTATTTTCTATGAGTGCTTGGGTACTGTGTAGCAGGATCAGGTTCTGGAATACTTGCTGGGATCTTTTGTAATTTCCAGGGTTCACCTTCTCCTTTATCATTGTCGAGAAACTGCTTAATAAGATTTGAAAGCAGTAGAAATGAGATTCTTTTGGCTGGTTTAAGGTTGAACTGAGTGATATCAACCTTGTTCAAATCCCTTATCTCTAATTTGCTGGTGATCGAAGGAGATCAAATAAGATATTTAAGATGCTGTTTGGATTGTAATATTGATTCATTGACGATAAATCGATGGGTCTTACTTTGGGTTATCTGGCAAAACCTTTGGGGCATTTTGGTGATGGCGGAAAGGAAGAACAGGTCTGAATATCAGATTTTTTTTTTTTTTTTTTTTTGGTGGGGGTGGGGAGATGGTTGTTGGTCGTTGATTGAGAGTGTGTCATCAAATCTTCCTTTGGTTCTCTTTATATCCTTTTTCCATCTTCAGTTGCACAAAAGCTGGAGAGTTATAGACCTTCTATGGGAAGATGGTGCAATCAGTAATTTTCATTTGGTTAACTGGCATGGTATCGACAATCATGTGCAAAAAGATGGATTTAATGAGTCTTTAACAGATATTTCTGCAAATTGTTATGTGACTACCTGGTGAATATAAGCTTGTGGAAAGCAGCTTTTATTTGAAAGTAGACAGTGGCTGGCTTGCTGCGAAATTATTCTCATGGGATCAGTCTTTGGAAATGGAAATGAAAGCTGTGTAATGAATTTTGTAATGGCACTTTTCTCAAGTTGGATTTGGTAACAGAGTTAGATTTTAGCTTGATATTTGGTCTGGTGGGCTCTTTTTCAAATTTGTTCCATTGGAAACTTTGATGCCATGAGTGAATGGTAAATTACCTTGGCTTCTCACATTTACTGGGGAAGCTCATTATTGGTAGTTGGAATGACTGTAATTTACTTATGACTTTTTCGGTGTCAATGACCAATAGACAGACCTTTTGATTGACTGTGGATTTCTTCTATCATCAATGAGCTCTCTTTCAGCTTTCAGCTCTTCTTGTAGAAGGATTGACACTCCCTTGGTGTCTCAGAGAGAATTTATTTTTACTTAAGAAAAGACAACCTTGTTTGATAGGGCAATGTGTGGTACAGCTTTCACCATGAGATCTTATTTACATTGCCCTAGAAGGAGTTATTACTAATTTCCATGGAAATATTTGGGAGGAAGTGCTGGAAGTGAGGTTTCTTTCTTCATGAGAACATCATCTAGGGAAGGCAGTTTATGGAAAGAGGTTAGTTCGTCATCATAGATTGGTCTGTTATATAAGGAGGCAGGGAAAACAGGTGAATTTAGGCATTATCCAACAGATTAATGGAAAAGGTAGTAGCAGCACTCTTTGTCATGGCATCATGTGGAATATAGGGCTAGATAGTAATAGGATAGGGTTTAAGTGTGAGATACATCCAGTCAGAGTGAAGAGGAGATTGATTGTGACTAGGTCCATATTGGGTCTAATATAATTTTTGTACTTTGTCTATGGGCATGTGCTTTTATGTGTTTTGGCTCAATCATTTCCTTGTATTTACTTGACACTGAATGAGGTTGCCTATTCATAAATAGGTACGCTTAAATGGGGTCGCTACGTTTATTGGGATTGTTGGGCTGACTGTAGCTGTAGCAGTTTTGATTGTACTTTTGGCAAGGCAAGTACCATTTAGATGATGATTGTCTTTTGAAAGAATACATATTCTCTCTCTCTCTCTCTCTCTCTCTCAGAGCATGCATACTCAAGTGCATATATTCGTGTGGAGATCGAATTTATTTGGATTGACAACCTATGTATGTGCAGATACTTTACTGGCCATACAAATAATTCAGATGGCAGTCCTCGGTTTAAGGCAGGGAAGACCAGTGTTAGTCGTGCTGTTGATGGAGCCATCAAAATTTTCACGATCGCTGTAGGTGCATTCTTCTTTTGTATTTGTGCAAGCAAATTTTCCTTTCTTTTTCCTTGTCATAACTGACGATGGAATGCCAGGTTACAATTGTGGTGGTTGCAGTGCCTGAAGGGCTCCCTTTAGCTGTTACGCTGACGTAAGCACTTTCAACCAATCTTTGTTTTTTCTGGGTTCATTTACATGAAAATTGTACTCAATATAGTTATGAGGACCATACTACTACATTATGTATTTTTTCATTTTGCATTTTATAACTTGGAATTGGTGCACAAGGATCGGGTTGGTCTGTTTGCATGCCTTGTTATGGACTCCATAGACTCAATGTCAGCCGTGTCCATCGAGCAATAGAGTTGACTTCCATTTATTGCCATCTTGTGGATTGGCCAAGTATTTCAGAAGAAAGAAGGAGAGAATGAGTCATGGCAACAAACTTGTCTCCATTTTTATTTTTATCTTTATTTTTTTTAATTCTTTATTTTTTTAATTTTCAATATTTTGAATTGACTTTCCTTTGAACTTTGAACTTTGTTCTTTTCCACATTGTGCTCTTATAGTTTGACTTTTGTTTAATATGAAATGTCTAAAATCATTCAGAATATGCAAATCTTGACATGTCGAATTATATAATTCTTTTTGTTATTTCCTGAAACTTATTTTTTTATTTTTTGTTTTCAAAGTTTTTGAGGGGGAAATTGGAAGTAATACGTAGAAGCCCAAATAAATGGATCCTTGTCATTCCTTGTAAGAAGAACTCCTCAACCATTCGGTTTCTTTCTAGCCCTTTGAGCTAGTTTATCCAAGTCTAGAGAACAAGATGCTGAACTCTCTCTTATTTGGAGCCATATAACATGCGGGCTTGAAGGGAAGGACCAAAATTTCTTAGTTATTTTCTGAATGTTCAACTTGGTCATGGCATTTGCCAGGTCAGGAATTGATCTAGAACAGACCATATTTGATGGCTTACTTGGTACATTTCTTTGTTCTTTTAAATTTTGGAAAGAGGAATAGAGAGAAAAAGAAGGGGGGTTACAAGAGGAGCTGACTTAGCCATATCTTATTAAATTCGCTCTACGAATATGCATTGCTCTCCACTTTATGAAGTCTTCTGTAAGTTCTAGGCGCTCCATAATTTCCTTATTTTCTCGTTCGTGTTCTTTGATCTTTTCATGCTCCTTTTAAGCCAAGGTATGTTTACACTTGAATTGTGCTAGGCAATGATATAAACAAATATATAGATATGTACTTCTGAACGATTGTAGGGAGCGGAGATTGTCCTTTCGATATATTAGGAAGACATTAACTTAATGTCAATATCTGTCATCCACAATATTGACAAACTTAGATTACATACTCTTGAATTTAAAGAGTGATTGTGATATAGTTCTACTATGGAGAGGTGCTTAATTTCACTAGAGAAGTGAGAATATTGCAATTCTGATGATGTGCATTTTACTGTCTCTCCATTTGTTTCATATATTCTTTCTCCCACATTGCAGACTTGCTTACTCAATGAGAAAAATGATGGCGGACAAGGCATTGGTACAAATTCTTGAAAAATTCAACCTCCCTTATGGAATATCATTTACAAAAATGGAATGAGGTCTAGAAGTAGTGAACTTGCAGGTGCGAAGACTTTCAGCTTGTGAAACTATGGGATCGGCCACAACCATATGTAGTGACAAGACTGGTACCTTGACTTTAAACCAGGTGCATTCTTGTTCATATCCTTGGTGATGCATAATGGGGATGTGTTTTGAGTGATAATAGGAATTTGATTGATAATGAGTCTAAAGGAATGCTACCAGCCAAAGGACTTCAGGATATGAGAAGTTTACCACCAAGGCCTAAAGGAAACCCACCATATAAAGGACTTGGTAGTGATCAAAGAAATTTGGATAAAGAACCAAAATAAGAAATTCGCTCACTTGAGGAAAGTATCAAGTATATTTGAATGCAAGTCATCTGATTACAAATGAGATTACACCTTTATTTATAGAGGGATCTGGAAATCCTAGAAACTGAAATGAATTTTGGAGTATTCACATAATTTTGGAGTATTTAATATTAGACTCTCTGAATTCGTTGAAGCCGAATAGCCACCTTAGAAGATTAACAAATAGCCATGGAAATTGACCAAAACAGCCTCTAGTCATTAGGTAGTTGATTAGCAGCCTTGAAGTCAACAAGAAACTTGTAAATTGACATCTTGTTAGTTGATTGGCAACCGTGAAATTGACACCTAGTATTGCGAGTCCACAACTAGCACAGAGAATTGATTTCTTAAAACTTGGACCCATTGAATTACGCTGTGGCCAAAATTTGTTTTTGCTTGCATGAGTAATGATTGAGCAAGGCCAATCAATGAATTTGGATTTGGGCTTGAGAATTGTTCTGTCAAATCTGATGCTCCTGCACCACTCGGTTTCATTTGTAATGCTAAAATATAAGATTTTAATTTGAGATATTTTTTCTCCTTTGTGGTGCAACTTCTTAAAACTTAGGGTTTGATAGTTTATACTCTTTAAAAAGAGAGGCGACTTTCTGCTTCTTGTCAAAACTTAAATATCATCCAGATTGCAGAAATTATGAAAAATTATATGTAAAAATTCACGCGTCATCTTTCACATATTGCAGAAGTTTATGGTGTTTTGGGCTAATGAATGGTCAAAATATGGTCATTAAATATTTAGATTAAGCATACAATAAAAAGTAAAAAGTCTATCTAGACACCACCTTAGCTTTATAATATCTGATTGCATTTGGTTCTTTTCCTTTCCCAAATTTCATTGTTTTCTAGATTGAGATTTTAAAGCAAGTGTAATCTGTCTCAACGAATTTATTAAATTCTAGCTTTGTTGTCAAGAAGAAGGTTCTGTTTGATGATGGTTCTTCATAATCTGACAGATGACAGTGGTTGAAGCTTATGTTGGAGGGGTCAAAATAGACTCTCCTTATAGCAGTTCACAGCTTCCCATGACAATGGTTTCATTACTCATTGAAGGTATTGCACAGAATACCAATGGCAGTGTCTTCGCCCCTGAGGTATGTCTAACAGTCTTAAGGTGTCAGAGGCAGAGTATTTGGCGTTGGACACATGGTTATCATCTGTTTTCTGACATCTCTAGGGTGGGAAAGATGTTGAGGTTTCTGGCTCACCAACAGAGAAGGCCATCCTCCGTTGGGGACTTGAGGTTTTCAATCTCAACTTAAATATGCTACATCTGCAATTCCTTTTGCCTTGACCTTCAGTTCAATAACCATTTGTAGGTTAGATTCTGACGTTTAAACTGAATTTTATTTTCTTTTTGGTAGCTTGGGATGAACTTTGAAGCGACCCGATTGGAGGCCTCTATAATTCATGTTTTTCCATTTAATTCTGAGAAGAAACGAGGGGGCATTGCATTAAAGCTGGTAATGTTTTGATTCATCGAAAATCTGCATTAGCAATGTGCTTGCTAATTTGTTTTTTTTTTTTTTGGCGTATGTAGGGTAATAATATTTATGCTGCTTTAGTTGCATGAAATAGTGTTAAAGGTTGTTTGAAAGATATTGGCAGATACTAATGGTTTCTTAAACAAAACCATTCATTCAATTTGGAGCGAGAGTACTGCTCTCTTATGGCATGATGGGGCTGCTGCACAACCCACCATGACAGCTTCTTAAGTCAAGTATTAGTGAGCTCCAGCTGAACTGGAAAAGCTATGTAAGCCACTAGAATTCCCAAAAATAGATCCAAGGATGGGAAGAACAACTATTGGTTGACAATTTTCTCTTGATAAATTGACTCACAACTACATCTCTAATATGTCGTTGTATTGCTATGAGGCTTCCTGGTCAGGTATTCTCACTTAGGATACTCTGCAGAAGAGGGATGGTTCTGGTAAATAGATCTGCAGCCTCTATAAGGAGGAAGCAAAGGCTAACTAAATTGTTTCTTCACTGTTCTTGTACAGTGAATCTTGGAACATGGTCATTGTGATGATCAAGACCTATTAAGTCAATGCAGCAAGTTCTAAGTAGAGTTAAAAGTCTTATGAAGCATTAGGGAAAGGATGAAACCCATCCATATCCTACCTTCACTGTGTTTTGGTTAGTTCAGAGGGAGACAAACCAGAGTATTATGTAGTGCAGAGGGTGAAAAACCACATTTTACTGTTGGCTCTGTGGTATCAATTGCATCAACTCAAGTATGAACTTCTGGTCTGATAATTATGGTTGAGTTGATGCAATTGATATCATAGTGTTAGTGATGCATGTGTGGGCGAGTGATTCCATGTAGGGATTTTTTTTTTGGTTAAGTGTTTACGAAATAGTGTTTATGAGGATGGTTTTGATGGGTAAATATAAGAGCATGACAGAATGGGGTATATGGTGGTGGATATTGAAGGATGAATTGTAGAATAAAAGATAGATTACTATCCTACCAAGGTCTAAAGGATGCACCACCAATCGAAGATAAAGATTGGGATAAGCGAAGTTCACCACCAAGGCTTAAAGGACAAACCACCCGCCAAGAATAAAGGATTTCAGGATAGGAGAAACTCACCATCAGGGCTTGAAGGAAAATCCACCAGTCGAGGATAAAGGGCTTCTTGACTCACCATCGAGGAGTAATCCACTCTCCAAAAATAGAGACTAAAATAGGAGTTATCCAGTCTCGCGAGATATTCGCTTATGCAGAGGAAATTTCAAATATTTTCATTCATCAAATTTTGTCTGGTTACAACTTAGAGACTTCCTATATATAGGAAGAATACAACTTACGAAATAGAAAAGTAATAAATAGACGTGGGAATTAGCCCTATCATTAAAGACCTAGGAACTTAGAACTTTGACTCTTGAAACTTCCATAACAGTAAAGACTCCTAGGAAAATAGAGATGTATTTAATGACTTGGGAACTTGCATTCTTGAATCCTCAGCCTCGCAAAATTCGTGCTCCCACCTTGACTAGAAGATAAATATCCCCAGACTTCATCAAATGACCAAGGAAGTTGTTTAGAATGACCTCCTATTGATATGTTGTTGATAAATTTCAAGATTAGCAACTAATAAAGCGTACCCAGAAATCAGCGACTGATATATCATGTCGAGCATTTGGTAACTCATTGTTCGCTGGTATCTATAACTTTGGTAACTCATTAATCATCAATATTGATAACTTCGGTAACTTATTAATTGTCGGTATTGATAACTTCGGTAAGAATGGTTCGGTACAGTCTTAGTTGGAAATTTCATTCTCGATCTATGGAAGCACTTTATGCTCAAATTCTATCTTGGCTTGAATGAGCAATGATGGTGTTGAGTGGGCTAATGAAGCTAAGTCGGATGCTCCCGCATCAGTGAGTGGATGCAGTTGCATGTAAGTGATTTTTGTGTGGGGAAGGCATTCCCTTCCATTTAAATGAAATGTTATTTTATTGATTGAAAATTGGAATATGATTGTCATGAATCATTTTATAAGGTATCCAAGCAACTATGTTGAGATTAAAGAGAATATTCTGCATTCATTGACTAGAAGATGTCCAATAACACTTATTGCTGTAGCCCCAGAAATATCTTGTTTTACATCCAAAGCAGTCCCTCTGATCTTGTTGTCATTCTGCCAGCTTAATGATAATATATTAAGGCTTCATTTGTTTCTTGAACAATGATTAATATGGAAAGCATTTTCTTAAAAACAATCGGTTGTATTGCTTACAAAAATAAATGAACAAATAATACTTTCATTGTCCACGAAAATAATTAGACTATATTGTTGTCAATAATAAATACATTTTCGATTGATTAATTACTTTAAGTGCTAAAAGTGATCATTTTTAAGAAAATGTTTTCTAAATCATTTATTTTCTTCATTTTCCACAAAACAAACGGAGCTAAACTGAGAATTTTCCAAAAAAAGTCACTTTGCTTGCCCAATGATGACAGCTGACTTTGTACTTCCAATGTGCCGAAAGGCTTTCTTCCCAATCATGTTGCTGATCATATTGTGCACGCTGAAAGATTTTGTTGACTATGGTCCACACTAGTAATTGAGACGGAGGTTTTCCTTTTCTAATCGTTACATGTCCTTTTTTAATGCTTTTGGATGATAATTCTGTCTTGTCTTATCCTTATTTTACTTCGCTTTTGATCCAACAGAGCTCAGGGTTCTCTTTGACTACCTCATGCCTTATATGTAGAAGAATGATTGCAGTCTCTCTACATATTTCTCTTTAAGCCTTTTTCTCCTGTTCTGTTCCAAGGATACTTTTTCTGCTGGTTCAGAATGTTGCATCATGACATAGTTGCGCAGTTTTTGTGGGATTAAGTAATTTTACAATATATTGTATGCACAGGCAAACTCAAAGGTTCATGTACATTGGAAAGGAGCTGCTGAAATAGTCTTGTCCTCATGTACCCAATACTTGGATTTGAATGGTCAGGTGGCTGCATTAGATGAAACAAAGGTATGTGACATTAAGCCTCTATGCCATGGATGTCTTTCAGCATTTGTGGAATGATAACTGCTGTTTCCCTGTTTGCATACTCTAACTAGACATTGATGCTGACTTGTGTGTTGCATAGGATCCTTACTTTTGACTACTAATAATCCAACCTTGGTTTTGAGTTATAAATTGTTATATTAATAATTAGCTGTTAAGTAGTATTATACAAGGCAATTAGGGTTTTGGATGTCTCTCAATGCTTTATAAATAGAAGTTCTTAATATAATCTTTCCACCATTTTAGTAAGGAGGTAGTTTTTACTCTTTTGTGTATTCTCTCTCTTGTGGTTGCTAAAAAGGTACATGATATCAGAGCTGGGAAAGTGAGAAGAATCCAACCAGACCCTAAATCCTTTGCTAGCCATACATAAGGGAAGAAATAATTACCCTAGTTTCTCTACTCAGTAATCAATACCACTTAAATCCTTGTTGGCTTCTTTATCATAAGTCCTGCTAGAGCTTGATCAGGTGTGTTGAGTTCAGCCTGAGTGGACAACCCTGTTGTCAGTGAGTTCCTCGGTCATCCTTTAATCATCATTCAATAGCATCATTTGCAGCTTCAGCCTCAAGTTTCCTATTCCTTGGTTTCGTTCTCAATTTCTTCCCTTCCTCCCTCAAGATCCTCTTTGCTTGTTGTAGGTTCCTCACTCTTCGATCGTTATTCCTTGCCACTTTCATATTGATAGTCTCCACTGACTTTTTGCTGTTGGGTTGTCTCATCAGATATTGTAGCTGGCATCTTTGCTGTTGGTGACATCTGTCGCAGTCATCACAAGTCAACCTCTGGTCTTGTCTTTCTGTTTGTCCCCTTGTCTGCCTTGCTGGTGTCTCTGTCAACTGCTCACTGTTAATGTTGTTCTGTTGCTGTCTTGGTTGGCCTCTCACCATTCGCTGCTTTTGCCTTCTCCTTTGTCAGGATTAATAGTGTGTCTTGGTGGCTGGCCACTTCATCAATCTCAATTACTGTTTGTCCTGTCTAGACCAGTAGTCTCAGTTGAGCTATGTTGTGGTTGTCTTTAATTGAGCTCATCCGTCATGGTCATATCTTTGAGCTATCAGAGGTTACCATTGATCTTCTCCTTTATTGGTGTCTTGTCTCTGTTTCCTTGGAGTCACTAGTCTGAGCATATTGTCTGATGTTTGGGTTAGTTACTCTATAACCTTGATCCTGCTCCATTCCCCCCGCCCCCCAAAAAATAAGTTGCAATGTTTCCTCTGCAAGAATCAATCTTCAGCAAAGTCCCCCAATTTTGGTTATGTGAACTCTCAACAATGGCTATTGTGGACCTTATCCAATGTGAGACTCCCCATCTATTGTCTGCATTATTGAATGAGCAAAGTTGCTGTCAAGTTCCTACTTTGTAGGCAACCGTGAGCATGAGTCAAAACACCACCATGAGCATGTGAGTCAGACACACCATTGTGCTGCTACAGTTGATGCTTATCGTTTATTTGCTAGATTTCATAGTGTCAAGTTCTCACAATTCTTAGCAGGGTTGTCAGAAAATTATAGGTGTCAGCTTTTGTTCATTGGGTGCTCCCTTCGCTAAAAGTCAATTCTGGTGTTGGTAATATCCAGTTGATGGTGTAAGGTCTGGCTTGCACCCTTTCTTTGTTAAATTCAGTATGATCAGAACACTGTCTAGTGTTCTACATAAGGTTTCCATTACACAATTTGTTGTCACAGTGGAACTCTACAAAAGAAGCAAGTTGCACCTACTATTATTATTTTTCATGCCAGGCACTTTCTGTCTTGTTGGTGGCAAGCTGGATGTATTCAGGTAGAACGAGAGTGTTGAATTGTAATTATAATGTCAGGAATTATTTGTTAATTATTATTAAATAAGGTGATTAGTGTTCGTGGGTCTCTCAATGCATTAGAAATAGAGCTCTCATGTGATTTTACAGTAAGCCATTAGTTTAAATAGTCCTTTGCGCATTTCTCTCTCCTTTCTTGTGATTCTTAAAATATTACACCCAGGAATAATGAGAAATGATGTTTTTTAGAAAATAAATTAATAGATTTAGTGCATAATCATGTTGCAGTTGCAACTTGAGATCATTTACTTCTCCACAGAGCAATGACTGGTAATAAAAACCGTTCAAAATACCTAATTTTCAAAGTACAGTACATGTAGACATGCTTTACTTTGTCGTGAAGAATTGTAGTGCTTGTACATGTTTTTAAAGAAGACAAGTTGATATAAGCAAATGACATTGACCAACTTAGGAAATTATCCAATTGTATGTGCTTAGAAGACACGAGACTACTCGCTATTAATGGAGACAGGTTTCCTTAGGCATGTAAAACAAATGCCTGTGCAATGTCTTATCAGATATATCATGATTTTCCTTGTATAAATAGAGGATTAAGGATGTGTAGATTCCAATATTGGTTAAACTACTACTTCTATATGAAATCTGCATGGAATCCACCGTAGAGTGGATGAATTGTAAGAAAAGGTAATTGCCTCAGTGGAAGACGTATTTCTACTCTGCTTACCTATGGTAATGTCTTAGACCATAGTGTTGCTGGGATGTAGGTTGCTACAACACCTACTTGAAGTGCTTAGATGCTTAAACATATGATTTTTCATCTCTAACCTTAGGAATTGACTTAGCATTGTGTGAGAGAAAAGTTACTAGAGCTACAAGAATATATTGAACAATGGAGAGAAAAAGAATAATCCACAACTTCATGATCTTTTAAATCATCAGCCTCATAAGTACAGTAATTGAATGAGTTTTCCTCTTTGTTGCCTCCATGTCCATCTTCTTTGTCTTCAACTTTCCCAAGATGCAAATAATTGTCTTTGGACATTGATAGCTCATGTGCCCAACTTCTCCGCACTTGAAACAAGTCTTGCTTCTCTTCCCACTTGCTTATTGAGAGCTGAATTTCTGCGCATGCTCGAAGAAGCAACTTTTGGAATGGTTTGCACAATAAAGAGTGGGGAAAAACTTTGTCTCCTGACAATCACTCTTAACTAGCTTTGAGGCGGCCTTCCCAACTTGGATTTTATTGTTCTTTGTAGTAGAATAATTGCAGTGTTCCTCCACATCGAATGCATGCTCCACACTATAAGAGGCTGTCTAAGCGATCACCATTGAATATCAGGCCTTAGACCAGCCTCAAATCAACACATTGATTGACTTGCATGCTACTTGGCTGGGAATCCTCAATTCATCCAACTTTTGCACATACTCAGCCACCAGCAAACAATTTTGCTTCAAGGATTTTGACTCTTTTGCACATCCACTCTAAATAATTGTGTGGCACATACTTCTCTTTCATCTTTGCTTTCGTCTCTTGCCAAGTGCTGAGAGGTGGTTACCACAATTTACTTATATCAACCTCAATGTCCTGCCACCATATTTTAGCCAAGCCAACAAAAGTTTTAGCTCTGCGAATTGGACCTTGTGAGCATCTATCCTGTCATACCTGTTGAAGTACTCATCCATAGATTTTATCCAATCAGAAAACACCATGGGATCTGCTTTTTCTTCAACATCAGGAGCTTTGATCTCGATCTGCTTTTTCTTCGACATCAGGAACTTTGATCTCGATTTTTCATGGTAATATCTCCAGTGATATTATATGGCTTTGATCCTCCCTTCTCAAATTGGAGTGGTGCTGCTGCCACTTGAAGATATGTGAATATTGGTATACCACCAACAAGGAAGAAAATAAAGATCAGTCGCGTGCAGTTATGCATGCACAATTTTAATTGTGCTTCTCACTGATGTTGTTAATGATTGTCATTGTATGTCGTTTTCTCATAATTGTACTCCATATGATATAACATTTCCTGATCATAAACCATGGTTGTAGGTGGTGGTTTTTAAGAAGGCTATTGAAGATATGGCTGCCAGTAGTCTACGCTGTGTTGCCATTGCATATAGGACCTATGACTTGAAAGACATTCCAACTGATGAAGAACAATTAACTGAGTGGGCACTACCTGAGGATGAGCTTATTTTACTGGCTATTGTTGGCTTGAAGGCATGTATACTCCGGTTGGGTTTACTTATTTTTAATTCCGATATTTTCTTTGAGACATTTGCATGAAATGCTATAATGAGAATGTTCTCTCTTTTAGACAAATATGATGGAAAATGATTTTGATAGCTATCACAGCGTGCAAATGGTTATCAACAATGAGAATGTTCTCTGCTCTAAACATATATCATGAGAAATGATTATTATAGCAATTATAGTGTGCAATGAATTATTGGTTATAATTGTTGTTGTCTGTTGTCGTCATCATTTTCATATTATTTTTCCCTTGCATCTTTGAGTATGTGCTTTCACCTGAGAATGAATTTTGCATTGCGACATGTAACACTTTCACCATGCTTTGATTGCCAATGTTGAAAGACTGCTATTTCATCATTATATAGATGATTATAGCTTCAGTTCATAAAATAGGTGGAGATTCTGGTTTCCAAGGGCACTCATGATGAATGATAGTAACTTGGCATTGTAACTGATGCTAGATGGGGAACTCTAATAAGAATAATGTTCCCAGGGGCACTATTTTTTATTTAGTGATTCTTCTTATAAAACAGACTCGTGACAAGAAGTCTTGCATCTAAATGATTTGTGTTTCTTCCAACTTTTTGACGGTTTCAACAACAGATTGATAACTTCTGTTTTTTGTTTATTTTTCACTGCATTGCAGGATCCATGTCGGCCTGGTGTAAAGGATGCTGTACGATTATGCCAAAAAGCTGGTGTTAAAGTATGTTCTTTTCTCATTTAGAATCTTAGATTTGTGTCATGTTTAAGATTTTCATGGATGAGCATTCATAGTTTTGTTAGATCTAGACCTCTATGAAGACTGAGATACAGTGTTATGGATAAATGTGATATATATATGTTATATAACTCAAAGTATAGCACATGAATATCCTCTAAGATTATGCAACTTTGCATCTGTGAAAACGAAAAATCCCCACATGCCCTCCTTCCAAATGCGGTGTAATATTTTCTTGTTCACATTTGTTTCCGATGTATTATCTTGGTATTTCCACCTTAATAGCCACAAATAACTTTGTCCTTACATTGTCTGATGGATAAGAGGGTACAGAATATCCCTTTTGGACTTCAATCGAAGAGTTAAGTCTGTGTCCAGGTCCAAATAGTGGGAGTTGTCAAGTTTAACCATGTGAACCATTTTGGTCTGCTTTACTGATATGTGGGATGTGATGGTTGCTCATACTAATCTAATAAAGCAGTTTGCTTTGTCATTTTCACTGGTGACAAACCATGAAGGTGATTCTCAAGGCCTTGCTACTAAAACCAAGCTTGGCTCATTGCCACTGCTATGTTTGGGCATTATCCTGCAGTCTTAAAAATGTTATATACATGTGATTCATGGGGATACTTTGTGTTGTCTCTTGTATTAGAGGAAACGGGTGGAGTATTGCTATTCATAAAGAATAATTTTGTTTTTTCCCTTATAATGAGATCACTCCATCTTACCCTGTTAAGCTTTTATATACTTTTTATTCATCTCTATGCAAATTACATACACAAATATCCACAAAGCATCCTTCCTAAGTTTAGAAGATGGCTGGAAAAATTAGGTCATCTAATTTGTCTTTTGTGTGAAATGTATCCTTTTTCTTGATACATAGGTACGCATGGTTACAGGCGACAATCTTCAAACTGCTAAAGCAATTGCTTTGGAATGTGGGATATTAGGTTCTGATGCAGATGCTACTGAGCCTAACCTCATTGAAGGAAACGCCTTTCGTGCCTTATCTGATTTTGAAAGGGAAGAAACTGCAGGAAAGATATCCGTATGTTCTGACTAATTAGTTGTTTTCTGCTCTTCTGGTGTAGAATGAAATTTGATAATGCCTTTGCATTTGTAGGTGATGGGACGATCCTCGCCTAATGACAAGCTTCTGCTTGTCCAAGCTCTGAAGAAACGAGGACATGTAGTTGCTGTCACTGGAGACGGCACAAATGATGCTCCTGCTCTACATGAGGTTCGTTTTTACTCTTTTTCATGGGAAGGTTTGGATCTACGTATGAATATGATTATGCTGGCTGCCACATTTGCATTACTGGCCACCTCAGTGGATTCAATGACATGACCTTGCTCAGATATCCATAGGCTCCTAAATCCTATAGTTGACAGGTGGACAGTCAGATTAACTCTGGTGCAATAGATGTTATCAAATTGGTTTGTACACCTTGTTGTGATCTTGATATCTTATGGTATTGTTATCATTAAAACATTACATATATATTTTACGTTTCCTATTCGTGGTGTAATATCCATAGACTGGATATGTTTTCTCTCTGATATTGTTGTTGGGAGGTAAACATTTTATGGTGTTTAGGCAGATATTGGCCTTGCAATGGGTATTCAAGGGACAGAAGTTGCTAAGGAGAGCTCCGATATCATTATTCTGGATGATGATTTTGCCTCTGTTGTGAAGGTTAGTACTTGCCACCTTGATTGGCTTATGATCTTGTATCTCACCAACAGAGAGTGATGTTACTGGAAATTTTCATTCTTATATCCTCTCACTAGGGAAAAGTAGTTTCTAGATAATTTCTGGTCAAATATGTAAATGAACGTTGTTGTCCTGGTTCCACCAACTAAGGTTCTACCATATGTATGATATGTGCTGAACTGCATGAGCTATGATGGAAGATTGCTTCTTTTTGGCAGTGACTTTTTGTGTTTCTTCTGCTTTGCTTTATTGTTTGAGTGCTTCGTTTTTTTTTTTTTTTGGCTGTATGCATTTACATAGATGACTGCAAAATGCAGGATGCAGTTGCATATGATGGTTTATGGGGTGGAAGGAGGATGAAGAAAATGATATAGTTATTATGCTATTAGTTATTCTCTTGTTCATAATTTTGAGATCATCTTGTCAACAACCCTGTTGATGCAAAAGAAGTTTGAAGGAAGTTACTTATATGTTTTTAAGTTCTAAGAACTTGAAGTTCTTGAAATAATCTTCAGTTATTATGTACACCATGCAGGTTGTCAGGTGGGGACGATCTGTATATGCAAATATCCAGAAATTCATCCAGTTCCAGCTTACAGTTAATGTTGCAGCTCTAGTGATAAACGTCGTTGCTGCTGTTTCCTCTGGCGATGTTCCACTAAATGCAGTCCAGGTTTGATGCCCCCACTCTTATCTGTCAGAGATTGTTTAATATATTCTTTACGCCTATATGTTTCCATATGACTCCCATGCTTGGCTGGCTTCCTCTTTGGGCAGCTTCTCTGGGTCAATCTCATTATGGACACTCTTGGAGCACTGGCTTTGGCCACAGAGCCCCCTACAGATCATCTGATGCATAGGCCACCTGTTGGCCGGAGGTAAGGATTTATTGGGTGATTTATCAGCAGTTGAGATTTAAGTGAGTGAGTGTGTGAGAGAGAGGGAGAGAGGGGAGGTCATGCAAATATTGTCTTTGTTTTTCTACAGTAAATCTTTTCCACTTTGGCACCCACAGTTGGGGAGAGAGGGAAAAAAAAGGAAAAAGAGGGGGGGGGGGGGGGGCAAAGGTCATGCAAATATTTTCGTTTTTCAACAGTAAAGCTTTTCCACTCTTGTGCCCATAGTTCTTGATTTTCCTTTTCTGAATGTTGCACTTGGCTCACCCATTTATACATTTCATGGGAAGATGTATGAATGTATTTAGTTGTATCTTTTATGACCAGAGAACCTCTCATAACCAATATTATGTGGCGCAACTTACTGATACAGGTAAAAGATCAATGTAATTTCCTCTGTGCTAGGCTCATCTATTGTTTGCCAAAAGTTATAATTGTAAATTTTGTATTGCAGGCTGTTTATCAAGTTTGTGTCCTGCTTGTCCTTAATTTTCGAGGAAGGAGCCTGCTAAATTTAAAGAATGATGGCAGTGATCATGCGAACAACGTGAAAAATACTTTGATCTTCAACGCATTTGTCCTTTGCCAAGTAAGCGTCATTCTTTGAGTCAATATAATGGCAGGATGAAATGTATGCATGAGTGGTTATTCATGTTGGACAGGGAGGCTTTTAGTGACCTTCTCTCTTTGCTTGAAAAAGAGGGTAATAAATTTTTTACCTTAAAGCATCTGTCAAATAGCATATCATTTGAACTGCAGATTTTCAACGAATTCAATGCTCGGAAACCAGATGAATTAAATGTGTTCAAAGGGATCACCAAAAACCACCTCTTCATGGGAATAGTGGGTCTAACACTTGTTCTGCAGGTCAGTCATGCTTTGTCTTATTAGATGTGTTCGGTTTTTCTCCCTAAACCAGTGTGATCCAATTTCTCTCTGTATTCCTTCAGGTCATTATAGTCGAGTTTCTCGGAACATTTACTTCAACAGTAAAGCTTAATTGGAAGCAGTGGCTCATATCGATCAGTATTGCTCTCATCAGGTTAACACTGACATAGATTTCAACAAATATGGTGAAAAAGTTTGTTGATTTCCTCCTCTTTTTATTCTGTCCAAGGTTGGGTGTATCTCATGCTTTGTTCAGGTTAACTGACATAGATTTCAACTTATATGGTGAAAAGTTTCGTTGGTTTCCTCCTCTTTCTATCCTGTCCATGGTTGAGTGCATCTCTCTCATGCTTTGTCCAAAATTCTTGTCGTTCTTCTTGGTATACTGATTCTGTGTTTGATTCCTGAATAGTGACAGATTTTTCTTTTGCCTTTCTTTTCCTGGCTGGCTTAGTGCCAACCTGGCAGTTTGGTGAATTTCCTGAGTCAATATCCTCAAGGCTGGTCATGACTGACTGTGTTTGCCTAATGATGGAATTTCTTTTTCCTTTTAATTTTTTATGTAGTGTTTTTTAAAGCGTTGAACCTTGCTTAATTGATGAACATAGGTCCGAGAGTAAATAATCTTTGGTCATGTCCCATCTATACTAGTGCTAATGTGTTGTCTATGTCTCTTGTTTTTGTTCTTGTTTGTGATCAGTTGGCCTCTTGCCATTGTTGGGAAACTGATACCTGTTCCAACGACTCCCCTGAGTGACTATTTTGCTAGGATAATATGCTGCCGTAGAGGTTCCTGAGGTATGATGGTAGAATTTGTCGTGGAGTCTTGTGCTTACTTTTTATTTTGAGCCCCGTCTAAGATTGTGACATTTTGCTCTTCAGGTTACCTCATCAATGGCGAGAAACATATATAGCTACATGCCAATTCTCTTTCAGCCATACTTCCTTATAAATAGGGGTGAGCTTAGAACTTGATAACCGGACCAGTTGAAATCTGTAGGTTCTCAAGTTCTAAGGTATACAGGGTAGGTTCTAAGTTCCAAAAAATGAAAAGTTTGTTTTGATTGATAGATTTTATATTTTTAGTAGGAGAAACTTGGAACCTCGAACTTAAAACTCAGAGTAAGTTTTAAGGTTTTTCTTGGTCCATATCTCTGTGCAATCCTCAAATATTTTATGCCGTTCGATGATGAGTGTACAATTTGAAAGTACTAATCTAGATTTTCATTTTATAACTAAGATTTTACTTTATTAATGTTTATATTTTTCGTATGTCTAAATATAAATTATGGTTATTGAACTGTAATTGTTCAAATAATAATATAGATGAAACCTAGATATACTCTGATATCGATTTTGGAACTTGTAATAGGGTAGATTTTAAGTTCAAAGATCACAGGTTTTGGGATATTTAGGGTAGGTTTTAGTTTTCAAAAAATGAAAAACTTGTTCCAATGGATAAAACCTAGAACCATTTACCCTTACTTTTGACGAACTTCAAATCTAAGAAAGTTAATGTTGTGAGGTTTAGAGCTTTTGAATCATATATTTCACTTGTAATAGTGTTTAGGACCTCACAAATTTTGAAGCCTGAGTTGAGGCAATAGTTCATTTTAAAGAACGGATCTTATATTTTGAGAAAGTTTGGCTCCTTTCAATCAAATCCTTGATAATGTAAGGTTTGGATCATTCAAATCATCTAATTTGCATATAATGGTATTCATTTTAATTCAAATAGATTTTCACAATCATTGCAGCACTAGTTAGTGGAATGTTGGCCTTATGCTTCGCCATAAAGAAAAGTCTTGATTTTGCTCGAGGATTTTTCTATACTGTGAGGAAAACGTACTTCGTATTATTCAATAAAGTTTAATATATATACATCAAAATAAACCCTAAAAGTGGTAAAGACCTATTTACCCTTTTTACTTCTAACACTCCCTCTCAAGCTGGAGCATAAATATTAATCATGCCCAGCTTGCTACAAATATGTTTTTATACTCCCATTACCCAATGATTTAGTGAAGATGTCTACAAATTGTTCGTTGGTTCGAATATGATTGGAAAGAATTACTCCACTTTGCAATTTCTCTTGAATAAAATGACAATAACCTTAATGTGTTTTGTTCTCTCATGATACACGGGGTTGGAAGTTATATGTACTGCAGCTTTATTATTGCACCATAGAGTCATGGGTATTAAACCTTTAAAGCATGACTTAGTCAATAATTGTTGAATCCACACTAATTCACATGTCGCTTGTGCCATGGCTTTATATTCTGACTTAGCACTGGAGTAGGCAGCAACATTTTGTTTGTTATTTTTCCATGATACTAGAATTCCTTCGACTAAGGTACAATACTCAGTAGTTGATCTTTTATCATTTGGAGACTCAGCCTAATCAACATTAGAAAAACTTTCAACCTTGATATGACCATGGTTTTGGTAGACAATTCATTTCCCTTGAGCTTTCTTCAAATACCTCAATATTCGAATAACTACATCCCAGTGAGATGTACGAGGGGAAGACAAAAACTGGCTAACTACACTAATAGCAGAAACAATGTCTGGTTGAGTAAATATAAGATAATTCAGCTTACCTACTATATCTCACAGGATTATTAAGAATTTCTCCTCCATCAGTAACTAATTTAACCCTTTGTTCCATGGGTGAATCAAGAGGCTTCGATCCCAACATAATTGTCTCAGTGAGCAAATCCAAGACATTTTCACTGTGACTAAACAACACCTTTATGTGATTGCGACACTTTAATTCCTAGAAAATATTTCAATTTTCCTAAGTCTTTAGTTTAGAACTATTGCTGAAGGTAGGTTTTTAGCTCAGCTATACCAACCAAGTCATCTCCCATGATGATAATATTATCAACATTCACAATCAATAATAGTTTACCTCCCCCTGATTATTTTTTATTTTTTGGTAAAATTGCCTCCTCCTAATTGTTTATAAAAGAAAGAATGATCATTTCCACATCTTGATAGCTCAAAAGATAGTACAATCTCAGAAAATCTTCCAAACCATGCTCGTGGAGATTGTTTCAAACCATATAAAGACTTTTTTAATTTGCAAACTAGTTCAGACCCCCCTGAGTAACAAACCCCAAAGGTTGCTCCATATAAAGAGTGCCATGTGAGAAAACATTCTTAACATCAAGCTGAAATAAACGCTAGCTATATGTTGCAGCAAGAGAGATCAAAATACGAACATAAGTAAATTTGGTAATAGGAAAAAATGTGTCTAGATAGTTAACCCCATATACCTGAGCATACTTTTTGGCAACAAGTTTTGCTTTTAAATGAGCAAGAGAACCATTGGGGTTGACTTTTACAGTATATGCCCATCAACAACCAATATAGTCTTGCCTAGAGGAAGTGGTACTAAGTCCCAAGTTTGATTAATCTTGAGAGCTCTTAATTTTTCTTCAATTGCTGTCCTCCAACGAGAACTTTGTAATGCCTTAGTGACAGACTTGGGGATAGGATATAATTCAACAGTAGTTAAAAAAGCTCGAAAAGTGTCTCGGAAGATTGAAATAAAATTTGCAATAGAATGTTGAGTACAAGTACGTGTACCTTTGTGATGAGCAATAAGAAAATCAAGATCATTTACAAGAGAAGGGTTAGCTAACGGCGGATCTGGAGTAGAATATGACATAGTAGCGATGGGAGGAGCGAGGGGAGTAGTAGTAGCGACATGAGGACGTCAAGTATAAACCTGGAGAGGAGGTGGTTTCTCTGTAGATACTAGTGATACAATTGGAATAGTAGATCGAATGGTGGTCACATACAAGTCTTCATCCAATTTAGACACATTAATGGGAACATTATGATAATGAGTGGATTCAAAAAATGAAATATCAGCTGTTATAAAATATTTTCTCAATAATGGAGAATAACAACGATTATCCCTTTTGAGTGCAAGAATAACCCATAAACATACACTTGATTATCTTGGGATCAATTTTTGATACTCTAGGTCGATGATCATGAACAAAATAGACACAACCAAAGATACGAGGTGGTAGGACAAACAGTAGTTCATTAGGAAACAAAGTGGAAAAATGAATACCACCTTACCTTGCAGAATATAAGAAGGCATACGATTAATGAGATAACATGCAATTAGAACAACATCAGACCAAAAGGTTTTCGGGACCTTCATCTCAAATAACATGGATCTAGTAACTTCCAATAAATGCATATTCTTCCTTTTAGCAATACCATTCTGTTGTGGAGTATCAAATTAGAAAGAGTCATGGATCATATCATGTTAAGTCATAAAATCAGAAAAAGATGTGGAAAAGTACCCCTTAACATTATCATAACGCAAAACTTTAACACATGCCAAATTGAGTATAAATTTCAGATATAAATGCACGATAAATAGAAAAAATAATTCTGAACGATCTTTCATTAAATATAACCAAGTAACTCTGGAATAGTCATCGACAAAAGTAACAAAATATCTGAAACCCGAATTAGAAACCACATTACATGGACCCAAAATATATGAATGAACTAATAAAAACAGAGATGCTGTTTGTTTAGTGACTCGAGGTGTATAACTAACACGATGTAATTTGTCAAGTTGGCATGACTCGCACTCTAGACTAGAAAGAGATTGAAAACTAGAATCCAACTTTTGAAGACTAAGTAGAGAAGGATGATCAAGACGACAATGAATTTGATGTGGGGACGCAACACTTGAGCAAGCAATTGAAAAAGCATCTTCAAGTACATACAGCCCCTCTTCCTCACGTCCTCTACCAATTGTCTTCTTCGTAGCAAGATCTTGGAAAATACAAGAATTGGGATAAAAAGTTACTAAACACTGAAAGTTTTTGGTTAACTTACTAAAAAACATTATGTTAAATGGAAATTGTGGAAGATAAAGCACCGAGGACAACGGCAATGAAGGAGTTGGGTTAATTGTACAAATTCCCTCAACATGTGTAGGTGATCCATTGGCTAGAGTAACTATGGACGAAGACGAAGAAAAAGAGGAAAATATACTTGAAAGACCTAACATGTGATCAGAAGCCCCCTGAATCAATGATCCAAGGACGAGAAGTAACCGAAAGGCATGTAGTAGCATTACCTATCTGTGCCAAAGTAGTAGTGGAAGAAACATGCTGCGAGATTTGAGATTGTTTGTACTGAGCATATTCCTCACTAGACATAACCACTACCTTGTCTTTAGATGACTGTGAAGTATAGTCAATATTAGACGTCGTAATAGCGAACTAGTGCTATTGCCCTGGTCTCCCATGTAGCTTGTAACAAAATTTTTTAATATGACTAGATTTGCCACAATAATGACAAACTCGTGTAGTCCCCGAATTATCAGTAGATATGTGGAATTGTCCATAAGGATGCTGATGACCTTGACCTCTCCCTATTCCTATGCCTCGACCTCCTCCTCGGACACCATGCCCACTATATCCGCCACGGTTTCCTCCATCACTCCTATTACCACTATCGGTTCGAGTCTGGGACACAAGAGTTGAACTCCCCACCATAGTCTGAGAAAACTCACAAGATACTCGAAGAACTCGAGCAAATATATCTGTGAATGATGTTATATTCTCTCCTCCAAGAATCTGAGACCTAACCAGAACGATATTTCTTAGAATCCCATTACAGCCAATTGTTCCCTCTGACGTTGTATCTTCCCATTACAGCCAATTGTTCCCTCTGACGTTGTATCTGGTGAACATAAATAGGAAGAATGGCATTCAACTCCTCATACAATCTCTTAAAGTTTGCAAAGCACTGGGTAATAGAGCGTCCCTTCCTTTCAAATCGATAAAACTCCCGTGATAGCTCATAAATCCGTGACAAATTATCTTGGCCAGAATACAACACATTCAAATACTCTCATAGTTTTCTGACCGTATCAATATAAGTTACCATGTCAACTATATTACTCTCCATAGAATTCAGCATTTGACCAAGAATACGTGCATCAACATCATCCCAAGTTATATCATCTCTGGTCTTAAACTCAGTTAAATGTCTATGTTGATTACTACCTGTCAAATTAAGCTTCGTGATTTTCTTCCATTGGTGGAAGTTAGCACTACCTGCGAGCTTCTTAGTTGTAATTCGATTAGACAAAGAGGAAATTATCTCAGTCATCACTGTATTATTCTACTTCAATTGTACTTTTCGAGTGATCGCCGATTTTCCAAATAATAATAAGCAAACTCTGACCTTAGCTTCCATCAAACAACTCAGCCTCAATAATTTAATAACCCAATATTACCACACAACATCTCCACAACCCACACACAAAGTAATAGAGACTGCCACCAATTCATTGACCCTTAAATTAACAAATGTATAATCTGAAAATGGTCAGTAAACTTCCCAGCCATCAAAGACGATGCAACACAGGCCATAGAAACTCCATAAGATCAATGTAAAGGGACAAAAAAGAATTTCTCCTTTCAATCGCAAAGAAAACATCTCAAAGTCCTTTCATGCATGAAGGCACTAGTGCCTGTGCTTTGCACTCCATTATATGTTGTCTATCCTCATGCGAATCAAGCAAGTTAACAGCCAAAATCTGCCCAGCAAGTTGTGTGAGACGTGATGGAGCTGTGCGACCAAAATCAGTGACCCAGCGAGTGGTGTGGGTCACGCGATGGAGTCGTGAGATGGTGCCGCACCAATTGTGCGAGGGTACCTCACTAGCTGCGCGAGCCGTGAGATGGTGCTGCAACAATTGTGCGAGGGTATCTCACTAGCTGCGCGAGCCGCACAAGCTATGCGAGCGACGTGGGTCATGCGATGGAGTTGCGCAAGCTGCACAAGCCATGCGAGCCACATAGGTCACACGAGTCGTGCAAGGCACGCGAGCCACGCAAACCACGCAAGGGAGCCACATGAAAGGTCAAGAAAGAATTGTGCAAGAAAGAGAGAAAGAAGGAGACACTTGACGGTGACAAGCCACAACGGCGATGGCTGACTGTTCCGATGAGTTGACGGTGACGAGTGGCTGCTCCGTTAACCAGGGTTAATCCTTAGGCTCTGATACCATGCGAGAAAAACGTACTTCGTATTATTCAATAAAGTTTAATATATATACATCAAAATAAACCCTAAAAGTGGTAAAGATCTATTTACCCTTTTTACTTCTAACATATACGATGGTGGGGTTACCATTGTTTTGAAGTCTATTTCTCATGACACGTGAGATTGTGATTTTCTATTGTGTTTGTGGACTAAATTTGCATATCATAGGGATCTCTCCCTAGAGGGTTGTAGAATCTTTTCGGCCTTGCGGTTTGCTTAGGTCTTGTTTGGTTTAGCTTTTTCAATGGGATTTCCTAGAGTCTATTAGGGAAAATATAAAGTGTTTAGTGAGTGTTTTTGAGATCCCATTGGCCAAGTGCCTATATTGGGAAGGCCCAAAGCCAATGCTTTGGGTTTTCAACATTTTGGGAATGCAAGTCCCATGGACACTGGTCATCTCTTCATTGTTACTATTCATCTTCCCCAATTTGCATTGAAGAGCTATAAGAGGCTAACGATTGTTGCTAAGGGGTTACACGTGCCCTGCGATTGTCGCCTAGGTCGCGTGACCTAGGGCGTCACCTTGGTCCCAATGGCGATTGAGATTAAGCGACCTAGGTGAGGTTGTTCCTTGGGTTGTGTAACCCAAGGTGTTGTTGGAGGTTGTGCGACCTAGGGCATTGCCTAAGGTCAACCTAGGTAGCGGGCGACGTTGAGCAACCTAGGTGACGGTTGCTTGAGGTTGCATATTGTCGAGCATTAATTACTCCAGATTTTTTTATTTCCATGTAAAGATCATTTCCTTCATGAGTACGTTCACCTAAGTGACCCTTGCTTGGGTTGCTCGATCTAGGCGGTGCTTGAGGTCATGCAACCTCAGGCCACCTTGCCTAAGGTTGGCAACCTTAGGTGAGGATGCCTAGTAAGTGAGCTCCGCCGGATTAGTTTTGATTTTTAAAAAAATAATAAAAATAAAGTTCTTTTGTGAATGTAAAACGGCATTTAAGTCACAGCTCTCTTTCAATGTACTTTAGAGTTATAATTTGCCAAACAAGATAACATTTTGATGTTATACTTAAAATATTCTTGTTATTGCTTAGACTCGAAAACAATTTTAGTCTAAAAATATTTGCATTTTCTCAAAGTCATTTTCCTAAAGCAAAACCAAATGGGACCTTAATAAGCTCACGGTTTTAAACAATTGGGGATTGCCGTGACAGGCTTCCCCTCCTAACTAGGGGTGAGCATGGTTCGGGTTGGTCCGGGCCACCCCCTAACCCTAGGACCAACCCGTACAGTGTCGGTCCTCAATTTTTAGGACCGAGGACTGACCCTATTGAGCTTGGGACCAAGGACCGGACCAACGGTTCCAGGGTCAACCTGGGACCGATCGATAATTTTTTTCATCTTTTTTTTTTTCACTCCCTAAAAAAGTAAACCTACAAAAGTATCTCCCACGGTATACAATCGTGAACTTAGCTCAAAGATTGGTCTCCAAAATGCTTGCGCGCTACTGTGATTGGGTCAGCAGACAGAGAGTAGAGGGCATGACAACTGACGAGAGGTAGACAATCCAGGCAAGTCCCCCTGTTGTAAGTAAGAAACTTAAAAAGCAAACAGAAAAATGTGTTCCCGAGTGAGTAATTAAAACAGATAAAAATGCCAAGGAATGTACCTCCATTAAGAGCCAACCTATTGATCAGCAAATTAATTCAATTGCTGCCTTTGGAAAAGACAACGAAAATTACATCATAAAACTACATCATATGGGCACATTGCGATGAAGTTGATTGTTCTTCTCAAGACGTCTAGCATTGGGAATGTTTGACAATGGCGTTCATGTTCACCCATCATCAAATGCTTTTCAGAAAATCCTTTGCAGAGCAAAGGGGAAGATACTTCAGGTAGCTTTCATACACTTGCAGCCATGTTCCTTAGTTAGCAAGCCGTCCCTATGTTATTTGCATGTAAGAAGCAGAGCAAATAAACCAAATATGTAATCGACCTGTGGTGATAATCTGAGTACATAGCTCAACCCAAATATTCTCCACTACTGATTCAAATACCATCCACTTCAAGGTATGCCTTTTCTTTGAAATATCTATGGTGAATAGGACATTGTAAGGATCAGATTGTGAAAAAAGAAAGTGTATAACAGAAAACTAGGATCTCTCTCTCAAAGCACATACACAATAGGCTAATCAGGATTTATGACATAATATACTTCATTACAAAGTAAAGTTATTGCTATTAACATCTATTTAATTCAATATCATCCTTAGCTGCTTAATCATTTGTATGAATTTCACATGTTTGAATAACATTAGGCACCAAAAGCACTAACAGAGGCAGTATACATACCGAGTTAAATACACGAGACTTAAATGCGAACCTAGATATACGAGGATCAAAATCCACCTTCCACCCGTCCAAATATTTGCTGTCTTGGCAGGTTCGATATATCGAACTGTCTCCCTAAAACAACTTCATTAATGGGACATGAGACTCAGTGAGATGATGATTGGAAGGAAACTTGGCGGTAATCTGATTTACTCTGCACCACATTTCAGATGAAAAAGTGGATAGATCTCAGAGACAATGGAGAGTTCTTCTAGAAAAGGAAGAAGTTCCATTTGTCACGAGATATTTGACCCACAATTCCATCGTTGCTACATCTGCAGAAAAACCCCTTTCAACCATTTCACCAACAAGTTGCGTGGCTCTAGTATTTTTGTTATCTCTTAGTAGTCTTTGGATGATTGTGTTATAAGTGACCCCATCTGGGAGGTCATAGGGACTAATACCCAACCAAACCGGTCACGTACGCGAAGCAAACATGGAAAAAAAAATCAACACAAATCAAGAGCATACATGAGGTTGAAGATCTCAAATGAAGCACAAAGTAGAACTCACTAGCCAAGTTGTGTTCGGAAAGCAAGGGCGAGCCGAGCGTTAGGGTTTCTAATTAGGGCTTCTTCTTTTTCCTTTTGATTTACTCGGTGATAAGCGAGGCGACCAACGCGAGTGGCAAGCGGCAAGTGCGAGCATCGAGTGGGGCGAGTGTCAACTGGCGAGCGGCAAGAGTTGAGCGAGGCTAGCAACGAGCGGCGAGCGTTAAGCAAGGCTAGCGGTGAGTGGCGAGTGGCGAGGGTTGAGCGAGGCCAGCAACGACAACAAAGGCCGAGTAGCAAGCGGTGAGCGGCACGAGCGGTGAGCGGCGCGAGTGGCACGGGCAACTAGAGGCGAGTGGCGCGGGCAACAAGAGGCGAGCAAGGATGTTGCTACTTTTGATTTTGGCAAATTTAAAGAACAAAGAAGACAAAATGGAAGAGAACATACTTTGGGGAAAGAAGCCGCGAGGAGATTTACGGTGTAGACTTTGCACCGTTTTGGACGTTGCGAGTCCGTGACTGTGAAGACTCCATGGTCTTCACGGTGAAGAACACTCTAGATTGTGGACTCTGGAGAACATACTTTGGAGTTTGGACTATGGAGGAGGACGTCGTGAAGACCTTGACGGCGTAAACTTCACGCCTTTTGGATGCCATTTGTCCGTGACAGTGAGCTGAGGAGTCAACTTTAACATAATTCTACTTAGGTTTGACCATTTGAATATATAAAAGAATTATTCCTTACAAAAAAAATATAAATAATATAATATAAATAATATACAGGGTTGGTTCAGGTTGGACCGACTTAAAACTCTAAGGATCGAGGACCAACCCGCACAGTGTTGGTTCTGAAATTTCAGGACCAAGGACCGACCCAGTCCCCTTGAGAACCGGACCAGGACCGGCAGGATTGGGCCGGTCCAGGGTTGGTCCAAGGTCGACCCTAAACCGCTGCTCACCCCTACTATTTACCTGACAATCCTTTTTTTACACATGATTCTATCTTTTCGGCTTTGCTTCAAATATACTAGTTGCGAATTTGATGCCGTTTCTAGTATGAACCTAGGGAAATGGTATTGGTTAACAAAATAATCCAAAATGTTTTGTGATTGTTGCGAATTAAAATGAATTTTTATTTGTCTAAAAAAATATGTATTCTTTTATAATTGTCGCATATTTTATTCGGTGATTTTCCATTTATTCATGTTACTTGAACTTGAAGATTCATGTTTATGAAGGTTAGAATTATTTTCTTAGTCTGATGGGATTAATTGTTATGTGATTAAGCTCTTCATTAGTCATTCTATTGTGGATCCAAGTTTATAAGGCCTAATAGGAGAGAAGTGTTAAAAAAGTCATAAACATTTTGTATTTATGTTAATTTAGTCTTAAAACATTTTTTTGGTGCTAATTTAATCTTAAATCTTGTTACTTTTTTGCCAATTTAGTCATTTTTGGCCAATTTAGGTTGAATTTTGCTGATTGGGTGTCGGTCAGCTAACGTAGCCTAATCGGCGTATAACATAAACAACTTTTAATAATATTTTAAATTTTTTTTTTTCTTTTTTCTTCTTCTCCTCCTTCCTTCGGCCGGTGAGATCCTCATGATCATTTGAAGGAAGGAGAGAGAAAAAAAAAAAAAAAAATTAAAATATTAATAATCGGTTGGTGTCCAGTCAAGCAAATTTGACTAACCTCAACCGTCGAAGGAGGAGGAGAAGGAAAAAAGAAAAAGAAAAATTCTAAAATATTAAATATTATTAAAAGTTGTTCATGCCAGCGGCGATTAGATCACGTTAGCCGATCGGCGCTTAGTTAGCAAAATCCGACCAAAATTGGCTAGGAAAAAAGTAAATCTAAACTAAATAAAAAGGTTTAGAACTAAATTGTGACAAAAGAAAATGTTTTGATTAAATTGATACAAATACAAAAGGTTTAGGACTTTTTTAACACTTCTCGACCTAATAGCCTTATGTGTTTGGAGATACAAAGGCAATCTCTCTTGAAATAGTGAGAAGGGTTGAGCTATCAGACAACATATTTTATGAACTTGACATTAGTGCTATAGGGGGAAAATTGTTTAAAAAGTTCTAAATCAACTGTACTTTTGTTGATTCAATCCGAAACATTTTAATTTTGTTAATTGAGTTTTAATTCTATTCAAATTGGCCAATTGAGTCCTAAACTCTTTCAAATTTGTTATGTGAGTTTATTCGATCAATTTTGATGAAATGTTGATTGTTTTTTATTGTGTGGTTGGCAATGACGTAAATAATTTTTGATAATATTTAATATTTTTTTTCTTTTCTTCTAGTCATGGAAGATTTTTATGCTCTTGAAATATAACAATTCAAAATAATGAACAACTTGGCTCTAATACCATTCTTGTGATTAACTATACAATCTAGAAGGGGTGAACAAGTTGACTTATGAAAACTTAACAAATTTTGTGGAATGAGATAAGTAAAGTTTAAATATATGGAACGTGCTTGAAATTGACAATATCAAGGGCATTATGTTTCCATCAAATGTAAAAGAGAGAAATTAATGTATATAGAGTTTATGGCGGTTTGGTTTGCGATTAATGTCTACGTTTAGTCTTCCAGACTAAATTGACATAAATAGGCTTAGATTCACAAGTAATTTCTTGAGTAGTTGCAGTGTAGTAGGTATTACTTCTTCTCGAAGTTGTTACATCACATAATCAAAATTCAAGCACCACTACAACACTTGAGCACCCCTCAAATTAAATTACAATCTTTGACAAGTAGTCTCAATGGCAAAATGAACTTGCTCATAATAGTTAGAATATCAATGCATCAATATTTTAAGCTTTTTTTTTTTGTTTTGTAGTTGTATCTGTTTTCAGCATGTCTTGATCTTGTTATGTAGTCTTCAATCTCCCAAGTAGCCATTGGATAATGTCTAAATGTGTTTTGTTCAGCTTGTTTAAAGAGTTTTCGGCCTCCAAAGTCCTTTGGAGAAATATTAGGGTGTTTGGTAAGTCAAATAAGCCTTTTAAAATAGTTTTGATCAAATGTTGGTCTTGAAAATGTTGAAAGTTCAAGTAAGTAGAGATTGGTCTTTCAAGGTAGAATTTGCCAAATATTGAAACTGATGTTAATTTTTTTTTTTTGTAATTTTTTTTTTTTTTTTTGCCCCTACTTTGCTACTATTCATTTTCTTTGCAAGGGTAGCTAACGATGGTCAACGAGGTTAAATTTGATCGGTGAAGGACTGATAGGAGATTGATGAAGGGTCAACAAGGTCATGCGACCCATATAATGGCCACTTGAGGTCACATGACCCTCGCTAGGCCCTCAAGGTTGTGCAACCTTGGCTGACAGCTTGAACCCTTTGTTGGAGCCTACTAGACCCGTTAAATAGGTGGATCGTATCATAAATAGTTTGACCAAAATCGACACATTTAACCCGTTTATAACTCATTTATTGTATTGCAAATTTTTTAACCTATACCTGACCCGACCTATACTCAATCCATACTCGATCCATACTCAATCTATACACCTATTCTACGAAACCTAAAAAAGCTTATATATATTAAAAATGGTATTGCTAACATGGTTTTATACAACACAAATTTAATGGATAATTTTTATAATTTTTAAAATAATCATTTTAAAAAATCGAATTTTAATTATTTTTTAAGAATATAATTTTTAATTGTCTTTTTCTCTTTTCTCTTTTCTTTTTTTTTTCCTCCTCTTCTTTGGCTTATCATCGGCCACGACGACAACCGGCGACCGACCACAAGCGAGCTGGCTCGCCTAGCTCATTGATGCCAACAAGCTCCAGGTTTGCTAGATCAGCAAGGCTTGAGCCTCGCTGGATGTTAGTGAGGTCTCCGCCTCACCAGATCCAGCGAGCTTGAGCTCGCGCTCGCCCAACGTCGGCAAGCTTGAGCTCACCCCTAGCCAAATTTGGTGAGGCTCGAGCTCCCTCTTTGCCAGATTTGGCGAGGCTTGAGCCTCACTCGACATTGGTGAGTTCAAGTCTCGCCTGATTGGCGAGGCTCGAGCCTCGCCCGGATCCGTGAGCTTGAGCTCACTCAATGCCGGCGAGCTTGAGGCTCGCCTAATCAATCGCCGGCCATTGTCGTGCCAGCCACTGGAAGAAGGAATAAGAATGAAAAAAAAAAGGAAAGAAAATTAAAACAAAAAAATTATAATTTCGATTTTTATAAAAAAAAAATATTTTTGTAAAGTTAAAGAGGGAAGAGATAGATTGTGTGGTTTGGGTTGAAAATGGGTTCTAAATCTAACCCTTTTAAGACCCACTTAAGACACCTATCTTAAGTCTTTAATTGTTAAACCCATTTAATTAGTCTCTTCAAAAAACAAGTGATTCATTTATGATTTAAATGGGTCATATATGGGTTTAAAACCCATTTTGCCACCTCTAGAGCCTACAAATGGTTTGATTTCTTTTTATAGAAAACATACAAAAACTACAAGCAAAGCCCTTTGCATGTTTTTTTTTTTTTTAACCAGACACTAGTTCAATCAAAGTTGCTTTACAAAGAACGTTTAACCAAATGCAATTTGCATTTGCCCAAACCCCATTAGGCTAAAAAGTCTTTGTATTTTCCTAACGAGACTTCAAAATATTGAACCAAACATACAATAAGAGCATTGACATAGCTATTGAAGATAATCAACACAATCATTGAAGATCTTGTTTGCTCATTCAATCAAATCTTCCTAGTAATGTCATATTTTCCATTTTCCACAAATAGAGTTGAAATAGAATGAATCTACATTTATCGAGCGATAATGAAAAATAAAAGGTTTTGTCAACTTCAAAGTATGACAATTTTTCTCCGCCCATGAACTAAAATTATTTAGACACTTCAAGCTTTAAAAATCACACTTTAATTTCCTGACACCTCTCATTTGGATATTTGATTTGTGAGAGTATTACTATTCCTTGTTCATGACGGAATATCAGCAAAATTATAATTATATTAAACTATGAAGTCATAAATATAAGGGACAATTCCAAATAAAAGGGTAAAGTGCCATCAATTTTTTAAATAAAGGTTTTAAGTGAACTTTATTTTAGATTAGGGCTTGAAGTGGATTTTATTTTCAATAAGAATTCGAAATAGTTATGTTAGTTTCAATGAATGACATGACCTCATAAGTTAATCAATGGCATTTATGTCATTTAATTTTTGAATTAAAAAAACATGTAGAAGGGTTGGGCCTTAGCATGTATTTTTTTAAAAAAATATTTGTGTTTTTCTAATTTTTTTTTTATTTTTTGTGGAAAGAAAAAAATAAAAAAAGGAAAAAAAGAAAGAAAAAAAGTAAATTAAAAAGTCAATGAAAGAAATACCTTCGATGAGCTAGTGAGGTCAAGTCTTTCGTTGAGATTAATGTAGTAATTGAGGCTCCTAATTGAAATAAGAATTATTTCAAATTTTTATTTGAGAAAATAAGAGTAGTTCGCATACTTATTATAATTTTTTTTCCAAATAGGATAGTGTATTTATATAAAATAAAGAAGAATACCTAGTACACTTTTTTTTAGCCACCACATTTTTTTCCATTTCCAAAACTGACCCTAGGGTTTTTTCCTTCCCACCCTCCCTCTCGCGCTCTCTACTAAATTCCTCTTCCCTCAGGCGCATTCCAGCTTCCTCCGACGCGACCAGGTCCTCTGCCGCTCCCCCGTCGTCGATCGCTTCCGCCTCCGCCTCCGCCTCCGCCTCCGCGGTCGGACGATGGACGGCGCCCAGAAAGGCCCGTCGTCGCTGATCAAGCAGCTCGCGTCCTGCAAGCAGTCGACCCGCGACCGCTCGCTCCGCGTCCTCCTCAAGACGTGGCTGCCCGCGCAGCCCGGCCTCTCCGAGGAGGCCATGCGGAAGCTCTGGAAGGGCCTCTTCTACTGCGTCTGGCACGCGGACAAGGCCCCCTACCAGACCCACCTCGCGGACCGCCTCTCCTCCCTCCTCCTCTCCCTCGATTTGCCCCTCGCCGTCCACTACTTCTCCGCCTTCGTGCTCACCATGCGCCGCGAGTGGGTCGGCATCGACGCGCTCCGGCTCGACAAGTTCTACGTCTTGATCCGCAGGTTCTTGAGCTCCTCCTTCGCCCTCATGAGGAAGTACTCGTGGGATTCGGGGCTCGTGGGGAGGTTGGTGGGGGTCTTGGAAGAGAGGGCTTTGCTTGCTGACGATAAGCTCCAGGGGAATGGCGTTAATTACCATATTGCCACCGTGTATCTCGAAGAACTCAGGCCTTTTCTGCCTGCCAAAGCGGAGACCCTGGAGGTTTTGCTCAGTCCCTTCTTGCATGTGATGGGGAGGTCGTCGGATAAAGTGTTGCTCGGTAAGATCAAGGCTAATGTGTTTGATATGTTGCTCAGGATGGGGAAGGGTCTGTTGGATGCGAAGAAGTCGGGGGTTGAGATTGATTTGGGTGATGATTTAGTTGTTTATGGGACCATAGCCTTGAATATGAGATTTTCGAGCAAATTCTTCGAATTGGGATCTTCAGCTGAGTGCAATCAGGGGAACAGGAAGCTGCTGTTTGGCTTGCACGAGGAGTTCTTGAAGTTGGAGAAGGATTTGGCTTCTTCGGAGTTCGAGATTCCCATTCCTTATATTTGTGCCAATGACGACCATGAGGAAGTGCCAGACTTGATTCCCATTGGTAGCGAGACTAAAATTGATGATGCTGATTCGGGTTTTCAAGAGAACGTTATGAATGGAGTTAAGATTACCAAGAAGCTAAAAAAAGCTAAGAAGGCTCTTGGTGGCATGGAGGCAGAAGCAAAGAAGAAGAAGAAGAAGAAGACTAAAAAGAATAAGAAGGATGTGAACCTTGATAATAGCACTTTTGATGTGGAGAATGCTAATCCTGACTATTTGATGTCGGAGTTCACAACGGATGAACTTAACAGTAATGGAAACATGATCTTCGATGAATCTATGATGTCTAACCTCCAAATGGAATTTGAGAGGGTTGCTGCTGCAGAGGGTCTAAGAATAGATGTTCCTACTAACTGGGATGCGGAAAAGGCCGCAGTAAATGGTGATAGCTCCAAAAAGAGAAAGAGAGAGAAGACTAGAGATAGGCAGCGATCTCTCAAATGTGAAATGACTGAGATTGGAGATGATGGAGGTGCACCCTCTGCAAAGAGCGGGGACAAGAGTGTTAAGCGAGTCAGATTTGCGATGAAGAACAACTTGGTGTGGAAGCCTCACACTCCCTTACCTCCGCAAGATCTAAGGTTGCCACCTTCTGCTACTCCTAGAGGAAGTGCACTCAAGAAGGGGCTGTCTCCTGGGCCCATTATGGAGATGCCCCCCTTGGGGAAAAAAGCAAGACAGCGAGCGAGAACTGTAAAGAAGGTCCGAAAGACGATAAAGAGCATTTCACCTGCAGTCAAACGTCTGAAGAAGTTGAAGGCGCTATCTCCCTAGTGGGTTTAACTTTGTAAGATCAAGTTTTAGGAAACACAGATTCAGTTTTAATTGTTGATGTTGGATTGTTGTCCTTGGACTCTCAGGGATATCTACCTGGTTGGTTTAATTTTGTATGATCAGGTTTTAGGGAAACACAGATTCAGTTTTAATGCTTGATGTTTGAATGTTGGCCTTGGACTCGACTTTCCCAACCATCTCTTACTCCATTGCCTTATTTGTGCTGATTTTGGATTCTTGAATACAACATTGATAGGGAAATATTGTGAAAAATGGACACTGAAATTGAACCAGAAACAAATTCAAAGAATGAAATCAAATAGCATTGAAATTGTTGTTAATGTAGTTGCTCGTTGATTGCCCATGCTTATGCACCTGTAGCTTTTTGGGTGTTGGCCTCATGGATGGTTGCTTTCTTTTTGTTGAGGATTTGTCTTGGGGATTTTGCACATCTCTTAATGTTGTTGAAGCTTTTGTTAGAAAAAAAATGCCTCGTAGTTGAAGATCTGCTATGTCAGTGATTGTTGTTGGTTTATAGATAGTTATAGGTGCTTTCATGGAGTCTAGTACTTCAACAACATGACCAGTGTCTGCAGTGTGCTTATTATTACTGCAATATGCACTTCCTTCTGGACCAAGTGCAGTCTGTTGGGAACTCTGACAGTAGCTGAACATGATAATGGTTTGACAAGAAAATTGAATGCTGTTATCTTTTTTATTGTCCCTTCTTGATAAGTTTGGACTTATATCTTACATTATCCTGGTTCTGGTCGGTTATTTCTAGTAACTATATAATTTCGTGCTGATTTGTCGATACCATATGATAAGAAGAAGAGTCTACACGGTGCCTCTCATTACAACCAAATTCTAGGCGTGAGGTTTGTTGATTGAAAAATGTCACCACTGTGGAGAAGTGATGAATTTTGTTGCAACCAAAGGGTAGAACATGCTACTATTCAGCAGATGAAAGAGCTACGATTCTGCTTGGAGATTGTGTGTACGCTCATCATGCAGTGCTGAAACGCATTTGTTTTAGAACCGGTCTTTTCGTGTTGAAAAACATTAAGGTTTCATATTCTGGTCTTGATGCTCCGGGGGAAATAAACGGCGTGCATCAAGAAATCACAAGTTAATTGCATAAGTACTTGGTGATTTGTGCTTTTTAAAGATCTGCTATTCAATTATGCTATTCGGTGCTTCAACTCCAACTTTTGATATCAGGCTTGGTTTAGACTCCACATGTCTATTGCTTCCTATGATGTGTTCAGTCTGGCAGTTCATTTCACTAGAAGTCTCGCTAATTGAGTTTTGACCAGTCATTGAAGGATGAAAAATGTCGTGAATCAGTTGATTATCAAGCAAGATTTTGTGATTTGCCCAATACTTGATTTCAGTTTTGAGCAATATGAAGTGAGTACTTTTATGGCTGCTTTAGTGAAAGCATGAGCATTACTCAGGAAGACATTGGTGACAATGTTTGTGCTTAGATGCAAGACCGTCTGTGGCTTACAATTCTGGCATCTCCTTGTTATGTTCATCCTATCATCTTGTTGCTCTGTCCGTTCTTTAAGGAGCTTGTTGAACATGGTATCTCTCCTCTTTGAGACATTATGTAGAATTTGGAGGGTAACTTTACGATTTCCTTGTTAGAGGTGGTATGGCTGTCGATCTGATAGTGATTCCATAGATCAGTTCACCTTTATATGCAAATACAGTTAAAGTTGCAGCTCCTGTGATAAATGTCGTTGCCACTGTTTCCTCTGTGATGTTCCGCTAAAATTGGTGCAGGTTTTGCCTCTCTCTCTCTCTCTCTCTCTCTCTCTCTCTCGGTGACATTCTGTTATTTATTCTGTTACCTATTTGTCTCGGTATGCATGCAATTTTTGGTCTGCTTTTTCTTTGACCAGTTTCTCATGGTCAATCTCATCAGACATTCTTGGAGCACTCATTTTGGCCTCAGAAGCCCCTACAGATCACCTGATGCATAGGCTACGTGTCAGTTGGAGGTTAAAATTTGTTGGTGGCTGTGAATATATCAATTAAGGCAGCTTTGTGGTCGTGTGTGCGTGGGTGACACAATTCATACAAATGAACTTTTTTTGCTTTTCTTCGGCAAAGCTTTTTGCCTTAGTGATGTCCACTTTTGCGCCCATAATCCTCGATATCTTTATTTTTCTTTTCTAATTGCTGTAGTCGGCTTACCCATGTAGATATTTTATGGTAAGATGTGTGTGCCTTTGGTTGTATCTTTTATGACCAGAGAACCTTTTCATTACTAATATTATATGGCGGACCTTGCTGTTACAGGTAAATCTCAGTTTGATTGCCTTTCTGTCTGGGTTCATCTCTCGTTTGCAAAAGACACTAATGTAAATTTTGTATTGCAGTGTGTCCTGCTTGTTCTCGACTTTTGAGGAAGGAGCCTGCTAAATCTAGAGGACAGTGAACGAACAAAGCGAAGAATACTTTGATCTTTGTATTGGTCCTTGTCAAGAAAGTGTCCTTACTCCTTTGAGTCAATATTTGGGAGGAGATGTGTGAGTATTCATTCCACTTGGGCCCTTGTCTGTTACTTTCTGTCAGTAAGTGGACAGTTTAGACAGTTATGGAGGAAGATTTGAAAGCATCAGCATAAGAGCAACGGTCAGAGGCCCTTTGGTGGAGACAGATGTATTGTGTGCTGTGAGCATCTATTTGGGCCCTGCCAGTGAGATTCGTGGGTGCAATTTCTCACAATTCATTTCATTGTGATAAGAGATAATTGTATTCTATAATTCAATCAGGATAGGGTTACAGATTTATAATTGTGATAAGAGATAATCGTATTCTATATAATTCAATCAGGATAGGGTTACAGATTTATATGCTTGACCCTACTAAAACATGCATTACTATTCTGCCCTTATTGCTAACAATACTTTTTTACGTTTCGCGAAAAAGAAAAAGAAAAACTTTTAACACCTCACCTCAATTTGGGATGTAGATATCAAATAATCCTAATTTGGTACATAAGAAATTCACTCTATTACCCCATTCGGATTTAGTAAAAATGTCTACGAGTTGATACTCCATCTATGTTAAAGCATAATCTCTCCTTTTTGAACTTTTTTTCCACACAAAATGACAATTAATCTTAATGTGCTTAGTTCACTTGTGGAAATAGGATTAGATGTAATATGAATAGTTGATTGATTATCACAATATAAAATTGATGAATTTTGATGGTGACATTTCAATGTCTACCCTCAATCATAATAATTTACCCTTCACATGTGCCATATATCGATATTCAACTTCAATGCTTGATCAGAAAACTAAATGTTGTTTCTTATTCTTCCATACAACTAAATTATCTCCAAGAAACATATAATAACTTGAGGTAGATCTCCTATCCATAGGACATCTAACCCAATTGGCATCAAAGAAGCCTTTAGTATTTAGATTACCATAATTCCTACATAATAATTATTTGCCTGGTGCTCTCTTCAAATATTTGACGATTTGAAGCACAGTATCCAAATGAGTAATATGGGGAGAACTTTCGAATTGTGGCTTACTGTGCTAATGGCAAAAGATATATCAAGTCTTATAATAGTAAGATAGTTTAACTTATCGGTATCAAAGGCAAAAGATATATCAAGTCTTATAATGGTAAGATAGTTTAACTTACTGGCTATCTTTGATACTTCACTATATCATGGAGTAATTATCCATGTTCTTCATCATGTTTTACATTGGGGTCTATAGGGGTATCTATAGGGGTATCGACTGCTTTTGTTCCAAGAAATCTAACCTCACAAAAAATGTTAAGTATATATTTCCATTGCGATTAGTTGATACCAACATGTGAGTAGGCTACTTTAATACTAATAAAATATTGAAAACGTCCTAGATTTTTAGTATTGAATTATGTATACAGAAACTGCTTAAGTTTTCTAATACCATTTGAATCACTTTCTATAATAATGATATCATCCACACAATAAAAGGATACAACCAACTAAAGAGATTTGAAAATTGAATGATTAATTTTACATTAGTTTAATCCAAATTTGAGAATCGCATCACTAAATCTACTAAACAAGTATGAGGAGATTATTTAAGTCTATATAAAGCCTTGTGTAAATGACATATTGCATTCATCCCCCTGAGAAAAGAACCCGAGTGATTGCTCCATGCAGACCTATTCAACCAAAAGGCTTTTTTCACGTTTAGCTAATGAAGTAGCCAGTTGAATTGCACAACCAATGAAATAAATACATGAACATATGGAATTTTGGCCATCGGAGAAAAAATGTCAACATAGTCGACACCATAAGTTCATGTACACCCTTTTGTTACCAATCGTGCTTTCAATTGATCAAGAGTGCCATTCCAATGAACCTTAATAGTAAAACCCCAAGGAAGTAAGCTGCCAAGTTCAACTCTTAATTAGTGCCTACATTTCATCTTTCGTAGTATGACGCCATCTTAAATGAGCAAGAGCTTCAACAATACTACTAGACATAGTATAGAGGACAATGACAAGACAGATAATATAGGAGATAAACGATCATAGATAGAAAATTAGAAATAGTATGACTCTTGTGAACACAGGCATAAAAACCAAAATAAGGAGCATAACGATCAACAGGATGACTAACACAAAAGTGTACACCTTTTCGAAAAGCAATTGGCAAATCAAAATCGAATAGAGTTTTGGTATTGTAATTAGTGGGGGAACATATGAATCAGCTACTAATATAGACTATTGTTCTAGTATGGATTGTACTGCATCAATGATAAGTGTGATTAGCAAACTGAAATCCTATGGATGTAGCTGGAGAAAGCAAAGGAAGTGGAATTGTTGGTATGACACAACCATCACCATCACAAGACACCATTGGAACCACTAGAGAAGTAAAATATGGATGGTCTTTAAAGAATGTCACATTCGCAAACGCGAACATGCAACGATGAGTAGGATTGTAACATTTGTATCCATTCTAAGTCCAACAATATCCCACAAAGACATTTTTTTGCACAAATATCTAGTTCATCAAGATATAGGGTAATACAAGACAATGTACAAAACAAATACACCCATAAACTTGAAGTGTGAAAAGAGAGGATAATTTGGATGTAAAATAGAGAACGAGGTCTCCTCCTGCAAAATATAAGTTGAAAGCCTATTCAATAAATATCATGCTATAAGAATAACATGGCCCCAAAAAATTTTAGGTAGGTGTGACATCCTAAAATTTCAGTCATGTTTTCAATTAAATAAATCGGGCATTTCATTGCTGCACCTATAGTGTTATTCTCTGAGTCGATCACTTACGAGATAACTAGATTATCATATGAAGCCGTTAAGGGATTTTAAGGCAATAGACTTGAGAATTCGACTAGAAACCGACTATTTGACCGTACTTATCTGCAGAGATCATTATGGCACAGTTAAAAATCGATCAGAGATCAGAGATAGGTCATTTGATTGAGATAGGTGATCAAAGTGTGGGTGATACCACTAGATCGCAAAATTCTCGTCGATAAGCACTAGACCGATTTTTCTGTCGTTTTGGTACCCTGTGTCCATATTTGAAATCTCAAGATTTTCATGACAATTGAGGGTCACCAATGTGTCGAAGATGTACAATGTGATTCAAAACAAATCGATCACGAGTCAATTGCACTAAAATTTTCTAAAAGCTATCCGATATATTAGGTTACGCTAAAGTCGTGCCAGATTGAAATTAACTTGAATTTGAATTCGATTTCAGAAATTGAAAGTTTTGCTATGTCACGAGTCATTTTAGGAACGTCAACTCATAATCTAAAGATTTTTTTGCAAACCGAGATTTTTGGCAAAATTTCAAAGTGAGGCTGTTTTTGTTTGGAAAATTTAGGGGACCGTTTTTTTATCGCATTTTTAGAATGCAAGTTAGGTATTGGTGAGGAAAAGTGTCAATTTGATTGAGGACTCGATGGTGGGATTTACGGCGACCGAATTGAATTAATTCGAAGGGGAATTGAAGTAGTTTTGGGGGGAATTCGTGCAAATTCGTAGCCCCCCATGCCCCTAAACCTTTGGACCATCTCATTAGCTTCCTAGGGAAGCTTTGTGGCTGTGGGAGCCAGCTGGCTATGGTGGGGTCAAGCCAAGGGGGACAAAGGGATAGAATTGAGACCAAGTGGCCCCCTCCAAAGCTTGGCTGTCTTCTTCTTCTTCTTCCTCTAGCCTCCTTCCTTCATTTCTAGACCTCCGGAAGCTCCAAAGACCTAGAAGAAATCGAGCCAAGTCCCCCTGCTGTCACCAGCCTTGTCGGATCGCCATTGCTCGTCGTCGGAGTTGCTCGCTCGCGTGCCCAAGCCCATGCAAACGTCCTGCCATTCCGCGGCCTTGTCGCACCCTGGCCATCGCCCCCTGCCACCCCGAGCTCGTCTTGCTGTCATGGTCGCCGTTTAGGTTGCCGCCGTCACCTGTCGTTGGCCGCCCGACCTCACAACAGCCTCACCGACCCGTTTCCACCATTTCCAGCCTAAGCTAGCCATCCAAGCAGCCTCTTCGACCCAGCCACAGAACCGAAGCTCCCTCAACCAGCCATGCACTACTTGGCCTGCTTTGGACTGCTTCCGGACCTCATAGTGCATTGTTGCTTTGGAGTTTGTCGCTCATCTCCACCTCGCCGTCCTCGTAAACTCATCGGAATTCAAAACCGGTGAGTTTACTCACTAATCTCCGCTTATGGAGTTAATTATGCATAATGATTGATTAGTTTAAGTTAATCTTGGATTAGATGGTTAGTTAGAATAGACTAGCAATTTAATCGTTTGATATTGCATGTTAGGTAGTTAAAGTAGTGTAATTAGCAAGTAGATAGATCGTATTATTTATCTACGCAGGTTCAAATTTTCTGGGCCCGTTTCGGTATTTAATTAGGCTTTTTCGGCCTAAGTTTGTATTTTTGACATTTATTGGTATTTATTTAATTAATTTTGGTAATTATTTAATTATCTATTATTTTTCCGGAAATTAGACTTGGATAGCTGGTGACCGGAATTTCGTGCTGATTGCAATGGTCTTGTTGGTTTATTTAATTAGATGCTAAATTGTGCTATTTGAGTGATAATTGTAATTTAAGGAATTTATCCTAAAATTGGTTATTTTCAGTACGTAATCAGGAAATACCGAGCGTCAGTTTATAACACTAAAAATATTTTGGTGGACCATATTAAATGGTGGGATTATTGAAAAATAAAATATTGTATTTTAGTGAAGGCCAATTGTGTACCTACACATGATTATTTTTATCGGGTATGATAAAAGTGGTGAAATTATCGAATAATCAGGATGATATACTATATCAGCCTGCGGGCCTTGATATGTCAGCTTGTGGTGAGTAATATACCGGTATACTATATCAGCCTAAAGGCTTTGATATGTTAGCTTTGATATGTCAGCTTTTGGTGAGTAGTATACCTTAACAGCTTTTGATGAGCATTATGAGTATACTATATTAGTTTGCGGGCTTTGATATGTCAGCTTTTAGTGAGCAATGTACTATGTTATCAGCTTTTAGCGAGCTATATTAATTATCAGCTTTTTGCGAGCTATACTATCTATCTTTAGTTTAGGGTGAGCAGTTCTTAATGTGATCGAACTTGATAGATAGTATTGAATGGGTTGACCAAGAGAGGGTCTTATTGGTATGGAATTGACTGGATTAATTGATCGATGACTATTATGGATTTCGTGATGTGATTCGATGATTATATGAATCGTATTGACTTGCAGGATGGAACTGAGGCAAATGTAAGCCATCTATCTCTTGTGTGCATAGGTAACCATTAGGTGTATTTCCTTCCTAGTCGGAGTTTAAGGGGTGAACTTGCTGAGATGTCGTCTCACCATATTGTGGGATAACATTTACAGGTCCTTAGATGGTTGTACCTCCTGAGCATTTTGGCCAGGCGAAGAAGGTCATTGAGTAGCTATCTTATATTATGCTTCATGGGAACCTTAGGGGATGGGTCTATGAACTCAAAAGGTACGTTGTCTGGGTTGATGAGGGTCTACCCCATAAGATACCTCATCAATATAGATCGTGGTACCGTCGTGAGCGGAATGGACAGAGAGAAGGTCCCATCCGGAATCTGAGGTCTCTACGTCGGTGCTGGAGGTTGCTTTTGGGAAATGCAGATCCCCCCGGAGTATTTAGTTGAAGACTCGAATGCTTAGAGGATCTGTAGTATTATAACCCCCCCCCCCTTTTTGCAGACCTTGTATATATTGGCTAGTATTGTTTATGACATGGTTTGATATGTGTATATAAGTGTATTGTGGTTTGAAAAATTTGTAGTCCTGCTTTTCTATCCCATTTTTGTGATTGTTTGGGGATTTAATTATTTGCTTCCGTATGGGCATTGAAAATAAATGGGTTGGCGACGTGTCCTATGACGTCGCTATTTAATCGACCACCGAAGGATTGGCTCGCGATCGGAGGATTAGGGCATATGACAGTAGGGACATGTGAAGCATGAGACAACGGGCAACATCAACAAGATTTCGATTTTTACGTTCGATGATTGCATTTTGTTGTGAAGTGTATGAGTAGGAAGTTTGATAAATAATACCATGAGAATCAAGAAATGATTGGAAACCAAAAGTTGTGGCAAGATATTCTCTAGCATTATTCGACCATAAATATTTGACAAATATATTATATTGATTCAACACTTCACAACATCATAATTGAGAGTAATGAAAAATCACCGTAAAATATATTTATTAAGAAAATAACCAAGACATTTGGGCAAAATCATCCATGATGTAACAAAATATCTAAATCCAGAGAAAGTGAGTCATCTCAAATGGACTAGACACACAACTTTGAATGCGGGAAGGAAAAGAGACTATGATGTTTACCAAACTGACAAGCTTCACACTGAAAGATAGAGAACAATGTCTCCCTTTGGAGAATAGAAGTTGAGAGTCTATTAATTAAATGACACTTTGTAAGAACAACATAGCCCCAAATTTTTTTGGTAGATGCATGTGAAGTATGAGGCAATGGGCAATTTGGATGTAAAGTAGAGAACGAGGTCTCTCCTGGAGAATTAAAGTTGGAGCCTATTAATTAAATAATTTGGATGTAAAATAGAGGACGAGATCTCCCCTTAGAGAATAGGAGTTGGAAGCTTATTAATTAAATAACATGCTGTAAGAATAGCATGAACCCAATTTTTTTTTTTAGGTAAGATGCACAAGAAGCATGAGGCAACAAGCAACATCAAGAAGATTTTGATTTTTACGTTCGACGACTCCATTTTGTTGTGAAGTGTGTGAGTAGAAAGTTTGGTAAATAATATCATGAGGATCAAGAAAAGGCTAGAATCCAGAACTTGTGGCAAGCTATTCTCTAGCATTATCCGACTGTAAATATTTGATAGAGATATTATATTGATTCAACACTTCAAAATAGAACAACTAAAAGCAATGAAAAATCTTCGTATGGTCTTTTATTAAGAATAACCAAGTCATTTGGGTAAAATCATCTACGAAAGTAACAAAGTATCTAAATTTAGAGAGCTTCTTAGTGAACCACCTTAAATGGAGTAGACACATGACTTTGAATGAAGGAAGAAAAAGAGACTATGATGTCTACTGAATTGACAAGCTTCACACTGAAAGAATCTCACCGACTCGGACTCAAGAAATAGACGCCAAAGTACGTTCGATGTTGGGTGATCGGTATGACAATGCATCCGATATATATCGGCGGATGTATGCTTCATAGTTATGGCTGATAGCACATTTTTGTCAAGATAGTACAAACTATTTGATTTATGTCACCTACCAATCATTTGTCTAGTTCTTAGATCTTGAAAGACACAGCGAGGAGAAGAAAGATTATAGAAGAATTCAATTCTTAAGTTAACGGGCTAACATAATTAAATTATAAAGACATTGTGATAAGCAAAGGACAAATGACAAAGAAAGAGAGGGACTTAAATGAGCAACTTCGGGACCACTAACTTGAGATTGTGAGCCATTTGCTAATGTGACTAAGTTTGCAATAAAGGAGATGTAGAATGAAATGAAGGTAGTAGGTTAGAGTTACCAGTCATGTGATTGGTAGCTGTAGAGTTTATAACCCAAGAGTTAGACACCGCATGAAACAAACATAATGAACTACCCATGGATATTTGTGCTAAAGTGGCAATAGGAGCTGAAGATCATGTCATTCGTTGAGAGCCAACTAATGTATCAACTTAGCATGTGTCAATGTAACTAAATCGTTGTATTCTACATAGTAGTGGAACTTGGTGGAATAGATAAGGGAGGGACAAGAGAATTCTTAGCTTCTACAGAGGCAGCAAGGTTTGGTCTAAGCTCTGGGGTGAAGAGTACAGTACTAAACTTCTGTATGTCTAGCTCTTTAACAATGATTGCAATAGTATGAGCCACAACCATTCCTAAAATTAAGGATATACCATGAGTGCCAACCCCTCATCATGGCCTCCACAGCCTTCACTATGAACAAAGTTGCATCCACAAACTTAGTAACCACAATCGTGTCCTCCACATCCATTGGACCATGGGAAATCATAACACTCATCTCCAAAGTTGGCTCGTAAGAAATCTTTTTTGTGATTGCAGAATGAAGTGCTTGAGAGAAGACTGCATTTATTAGTAAGATGAGAGCTCTGAGATGTGGTATGTTGACAAAGAGATGAACTTTGATCCTTTTCGTGTTAAAATAGCTAGATCAACCAATGTAGGAAGATGAGTATCTAATCACTCCTAACGGGTTGTGATCTGAGCATAATGATCGGATAAAGATTGATCTCCCCATCAAATATCAAATAACACTTTCCATGTGTCACATATTTGCGTCATATTATTCTACCCAAAATAGAGCAATGCACATTTCTCTGCCTTAGTAGAAGCACATTGAATAAAGTGAGGACTAACCTCAAGGCCCATACTTTTCCATAAAAGAGTCCTATTTGTTGCATCTCTCACAATCCAATCGGTAGTTTTTTTTTTCTTCTTGATGGTATTGTAGATATAAAATAGTGAAGTTGTGTGTGGCAGTAAGATAGATCTTGACCGCTTTAGACTAGGACGAATAATTAGTTCCATCCAACTTGATAGAGGTTAACTGAAAGTGATCAAAAGGGGATCCAGAGGTTGATATAATATTCGGCATTGGTGAATAATGAATGTGATTGAGCCAAAAAAAAAAGAAAAAAGAAAAAGATGAAAACTTCACAGCAATCAACATGTAACTTTAGTAATTTCTGAAAAAGATAGGGCTTCATCCACAGTACTTCACCGAGACATCATAAAATCTTGGAATCTATACACAACCCCAGAACGTATGATTCCATCAATCTCCTCCAAAATGAAGCACATTAATTCTTCTAAATCCAATTCAATAGCATATCGTAATAACCAATACCAAAGTGCCCCCTAAATCAACTCCCTTGAGAAATAACTAGAATTATTCTTCAATTAAAAATCATCACAAAACATTCTCCCCCTGCTAGAATTTTGCACCTCTATAGGATTTCGAAAAGCACCCGCTGTCCTTCCTCCACGAGGATCCACGCATAAATCTTGCCACGCTTACCGATCCCAACGATGGTCCAATATTCAATGTTTAATCGGAGACTTAAGGCATTTGTAGAAGTGAAAGTAATAGACGAGAAACCTTTCTGTACATCGGACCCGCGAGTAGGGAGACGCAGCTGAGTGACGCGGGCCTGAACTCGTTCGAGCCGTGGGTGGGGTGACGCGGCTGGGTGACGCCAGAATAGAGGCGACAGTGTTGGGCAATGCTGGAATAGAGACGACAGATATGGGTGATGCCGGAATAGGGGCAATAGATCTGGGTGACATCGCAACGGTAGAAATCGGTCAGGGTCGCTGGAATAGTGGCCTTTCGACTATATATATATTTTATTGGCTCACGCCATGGTGAAGGTATAATCTTATTCTATAGAGATACAAATATATATGCTTAACCCTACTAAATCATGAATTACTAATCGACGCCATTACTAAAATACTTTCCAACATGATCCAACAGAGTTTCACTTCCACGTTGCTGTCCAATTTCTAATCGATTTTCCCCCGTTTCACAGACATTGGATTAGATTGTCAAAAGGTAACTCAAATCATAAAGTTTTTCCCTATTTCATGTTTTGTTTTTCATTCCTACCAATCACATTTGGACCTTACAATCCCTATGGAGTTGACAGTTACAAATGCAACATGCTTTAGGCCCTCCCCACTAGGATGGAGTGGCTTTGAGAATTCTATTCTTCTCATTTCAGGTCAAGTAAATTGAATCGAGCGCAGATGACTTTCAATTCTTGAGCCTGTAATTCTATCAACTTATTAAGGCTTGTTTGGTAACGTTTCTAATTCTCAAATTTTCTATTCTTTTATTCTCCGGAATAGGAAAAGAATATAAATTCGTTTAGTAATAGCTAATTTTTTATTTTTTAGTGGCCAATGAATTGATTTGGAATAGAAACAAAAAATATAAAACACATACTTCTTTGTTCCCATGAACATAAAGGGAAATAAGGCAATTTTAGAAAAGTAAGCTCAACATAACCTAGTGCTTGTCTTTACACAATTGACACAAGATTTAGTCTCTTGACCTAATCCGAGTCCCCTTTTTTGGGAAAAAATAAAAAATAAAAAATTCAGAAAATTTAGGAAAAAAAGTTAGAAATTAGATTTTGAGTAGTTTTAATAGATTTTAGTGTAAATTCTAGTTTAGTTTTAATTTACCAAAAAAAGAAGTGAAAGTCTCTTAATGAAAATTGGATTAAAAAATAAATAAGCTTAAGGATTTTTAAATGCCGTTTTCTTTTAAAGATAATGTTAGGTCGCGAAAACTTAGCGACTCTAGTCTTCTTCCCTTAAGATTCTATTGGAGACATCATTTAAGATCATTTGCAATTCTGTTCTAATAGAAAATTAGATAGCTTTGAACAAGTCTTTTGCATTATTATTTGTTTTATGTTCATAACAGTCGAATAAGTTTGTGCAAATAAGTGCACCAAAGATTGCCTCCATCCTCAGTTGTTCTGTCATTGCTCATTTTATCAAGCAACCTTTGCTCTTCTTCTTGCAGCTAATAAAGCTTAAAAGATTTAGGCACCTGTTTATTGTCATGCTTAAAGTTCTACTATCAACCTTCTTACATTGTGAGTTATAGACTGGTGGAACCCTCCACTGCTATTTCTAGCCATCCATCTTTAACTAATTATTACATTGGATTTTTTGAGGGCATCTTACGATATTTTAATCAATTAAATCCTTACATCAATCCGGTTTTACTCAAATATGAATTGTTAAGTCCCTACTAACATTTTTATAATTTAAATGAAAAAAAACCTTGAAATTTTCTTTTAGGGTCACACCAAATACATTTATTTTTTTTTTTTTCTATTCCTAGAATAGAAAATATCTGCAATTAACAAACATGCTCTTCCGCTCAAAAACTTGTCCAGAGAATAGAAATAGAATAAATTATTTTTGATCAAAATTCGTTTCAAGGAATAGAAATGATATCAAATGCACTCTTAGTAGGTGGGTTCTTACGTTTAGATCTCTTTCATGAGAATGATGTCATGCACGGTGGACACAAAAACTAAAGGAAAATGATTTCACAAGCCGAAAATTGCAGTCCGAAGAAGAGAAACTACCAACGTGCCCTTTGTTGCTTGAATTGAAATTTCTCTTCTATACAATACCGTACATGTCTGGATTGAATTCATTAATCTTGTTCATGTTATGGACAAGCTGAGTAATTATTACAAGGAAATAAGCTTGTCTTGTGCTATTTGGCCCTTTGAGACCCATTTATATATGTTTGTAGACATTAACTAAGTTGACATGTAATTTGTATCAATGTGGCATGCTCACACACTGTGGCACCCCTCGACGGCCCCCGATCCGATTAAGGTTACCACAGTTCGCTTACCATTTACTTTCCTTATTAACATATCACTCTGATACTATTTCAAGTGCAGCAAGTCCATACAACTTGGGGGTTTACATTTTTTTCTTTTTTTCGATCAGTCCCTTGCGCAATGTATATGCGGAAGCACATCCAACAACTCCCTTCCATATATTCAGAAAACGATGCACACCTACTAAATATTTATAAGTAAAAGCCGTACACTTTTTATTTACTTAAATCAGATGGACATAATTCATCGGTACATCAAAATGCCATAGTCTTCTATATTCGGCTACACTCCAAAAGATGACCAACATTTCCTCCAACAATCATACACTTAAAGTCCATCGATCAATGTCGGCGTTCAAAAGCTCCTTCCCTTGCTATCCTCCTCCTCACGGTCACATCCAACTGTTCAAACCATCTACTAATCTGAAATGTTGGTCCCCAAAAGGGGTGAGTACAACCACCACTCAGCAGGTAAAGGAATCCAATAACAACTCAATGCATCATACAAATCATACATGCATTGCAGACGTTCCTTATCTTGAAGCCATGCGCATACTATCATGCACCATCATATCATATGTGTCATCATTATCATGGCATCATTACATCATACAAGTCATCATTATCATGACACCATCACATCACACATGTCATCATTATCATGGCATCGTCACATCTCACATGTCATCATCATCATCAGGCATATCATCAAGCCATATCACATATCATCATCATCATCACCATGCATATCATTATGCATATCATCATGCCATAGCACATATCATCATCATCATCATCATGCATATCATCATCATCATCATCATCATGCATATCATCATATCACATGTACCATCATCATTACCATGCATCCATGCATGTAACATTATCGTCATATCACATGTACTATCATCGTTACCATGCATCCATGCATGTATCATCATCATCACATCATGCATATATCATCATGCATAATTTAGTTTCAATTTCATTTTGAACTGCCGCATTTCTCTTTTCCCGGGATCAATGTTTGCATCCCACATTCATCACTCGCGCCCAATCCTGGCATTGCGAGAACCATCCGGGCATGTATCCAAGATACAACCGGACATCCGGCACCCCCACATTCCGAGCATCTCGTATCCCAACTGGCATCACGAGGCATCTCCGTAGGATGAAGGTTTGACCCCACAAATCTCCATCATTTTCCACAAAATTTCAGTATGTTATAGTTCAAGATGTTAGCTACAACTTTCATGAAGAAATCGAAGCCAAAATCGGACTCTAAACACACATGCAAGCTCAAACAAGTTTCTGACTCCAAACAGTTCATGCGAAAACATTGGTGCAAGAGTAGAAAGTGGATTCCCAACTTGCCTCTAGACCTCACGAACAGCACGAGCGGACGGCGGCGAACGGGCTTCTTTCTCTCCCTCTCGGCTTCCTCTCTCTCTCGCACGATTCTCTCTCTCTCTCCCTCACTTGGCCGAATGGCTAACCAGCCATTCTCTCTCCTCTTCTTCCCTTTTATACCCCCAAATCCTCATGATTACTTGCCTACAAACCAGCCAATACATGGCCTTCTTCCGTAAGCCAATGCATGAAGACCTCTTGCCACTTGTCACAAGACATGCAAGATGGGCTTGGGCTTTTGGGGTTGGGCTTGGGCCGGCCACTCCTCCCCCTTTCTTGGTCGACGGCAGCCCACTTGTGGGCTTCAATGGGCCGGCCAACTTGGCCCATTAAAATCCACCTTTTGGGCTTAAGGCCCAAACCTAATTTAAATCCTAATTTCACCTTTCAATTATTCATCTTTAATTCTTTCTTTTAAGAATTTAATTACTAAATTCCACATGGCCAAAATCTTGAAATCATAATTCCATAAATCCCAATTTATAAAACACATGGCCAATGATTGGATTTTCTTTCCTATCACATAATTATCCCTTAAAAGCTTGGCCATAAATCTTATTACAAATTATGGATTAAATGGCCATAAAATAACTTGATGGTACTTCCATCATCTATTCATAGACTTTAATGTAACCAGAGGTCATTATGAATTTTGGGATGCCACACACACATTTAGACATGTTTGGGAAAAGTGCTAAAAAAGTCATAAATCTTTTGATTTGGTGTCAATTTAGTCATTTTGGTTAATTTTGGCCGGATTTTGTTGACTGAGCACTGGTTGGGTGACGTGCCACGATTAGCGTTAACATAGACAAACTTTAATAATATTTTCATATATTTTTAAATTTTTTATTTTCCTTTTCCTTTTCTTTTTTTTCTTCTTCTCCTCCTTCCTCCAGCTGATTGCCGAACCTTGGTGACTAGCCAAAGGTGACAGCCGGCAAGGTTGACCTGCGGCCTTTGGCAAGCCTCGTCAGCCACTGGCGAGGCTCGAGCCCTCGCTAGTGGCCATGAAGGCGGCGTCGCACTAGGCGGCGAGGTTCACCCTTGGTCAAGCCTTGCTAGCCATGGCTAAGGCTCGACCTTGCTAGATCCGGCAAGGTCGAGCCTCACCCAGCCTTTAGTGAGGCTGCTTGAGTTCTCGCTAGTGGTTGATGAGTCTCGCTAGAGGCCAGCGAGATTGACCTCGACTTTGCCGGTCGTCACTTCTGGCTGGTCGCCGAGGTTTGGCAACCGGCTAGAGGAAGGAGGAGGAGAAAAAAAAATTTAAAAATTCAAAAATATTAAAATATTATTAAAAATTGTTCATGTCAACACTGATCGTGCCACGTTAGTTGGCTGAAGCCTAATTAGCAAAATCGGGCCAAAAGTAGTCGGAAAGGAATGAATTGGCACCAAGTGAAAATGTTTAGGACTAAATTTGCACCAATAAAAAGTTTATGACTAAATTGACACAAATGCAAAAAATTTAGAAATTTTTTGACAGTTTCCTGACATGTGTTGATACATATAAAAACATCTCTACCTTAACAAACCCAAAGTACCAATGAATTAGGTCTCCCTAACCTATTTATACATGGCAGTTCCATTCTTAAAAATAAATAATTTTATGTCTAGACCGCTTGATAGCTCACTTGTCATTGCCAGATCCATGATGTTAGTGAGGTGCTTCATAGACTTGAGATTCATATAGATAAGATGAGTTTTCTTGTCATACTTAAAAAATTAATCAACATATCATGTTTATCACGTTATTTGTGGTATATACTAAAATTGTGATGAAGCTTACAATATATACATATTCAAGTACTAAAATTGTGATAAAGTTTTCTTAATGCTTGCAGGAAGTTTTCAGTCGCACCTTTTCATAAATTTCTTAATTTTATTGAACTTGCAGATTTTTTGCACATGTAGAAGGGAGAACGTACAAATGTTGAAGAATTCCAATGACAACTTTACATGAAGCATGGGGAAAATTGCGACATAATTTAGCATTTTGACTATCACCATCTTGCACTTTTGATTTAATCATTGTGCTCATAATTGTCAAGATGTCATAAATAACAGACTTATACATGGTATGATGGTTGTGCGACTTTGGTATCTTATTGAGAGGTTGTTTGTAATTCACGTCATAATGCATCGATGTTGTTTATTTTTTGCTCAATTTTTATGGACTAATCCCTAAAAAACATTCAACTCGAGATTCAGTCTTGATTCCATCCTAAGCTTCTTTTTTTTGTCTGAAAAAACCCCAATTTATTGTCCAATCCCAATTTTACCTCAATTTTTTTCTTAAAAAACCTCCAAACTATGAGTCCAGTCTCAAATCTACTCTAAATTGTTTTGTCTAAAAAAATCAGCAACTTCAACTCTAGTCCCAAATTTGCCTCGAACTTTTTTCATCTAAAAAATCACAAATTTTCAAATTATGGATCCCTTCGTTTCGCGGAAAATATTATGTTTCCGGAAAACATTTTCCTGGAAGTCATTTTCGGGAAAATGACTCTATTTTCCGGTTCGGCCGAAACCTAAATTTTGAGTGGAAAATATTTTCCACCGTTCACTAGCTAATTTAATTATTTGAGAAAAATTATCAAAAATTAAATTTTATTATTTTTAATTGACCAAAAAATTAGTTTTATTTTTTTTTATATTTTTTTAAAAAATGATTTTTAATTATTTGTATTTTTAAAAAATAGAAATTTTTATTCTTTATTCTTTCTTTTTCTTTCTCTTTTTTTCTTTTTCTTTTCCTTCCTCCTTCCTCCTCCTTAGTCTTGAATTTGCCCTCATTAACCCTTCATCTAAAAATCATCATTAGTTGTTTGATGTGACATTTCCATGTTGGTAACAAATTTGCATAAACAAGGCAACGTGGAAAATATTTGCAAAACCAAACCGTTCTTTCATATGTAAATTAGGAAAATTAAGGACAACTAATGATGATTTTGGATAAAGGGCTAATAGGGCCAGATTTGAGACTAAAGTTAAAGTTTGGGGTAGATTTGAGAATGAATTTGAAATTGGGGGGGGGGGGGGTTTAGACCAAAAAAAGTTATGGGCAAATTTGGATTGGACCTAAAGTTTGAGGACTTTTTTAGGAAAAAGAAGAAGTTGGAAACAGAAGTGGGATTCTACATTTAGGAGATTAGGGCCAATTTTTAATTGTAAGTTCTAAATTTCTTTCTATCAATTATATGCTTTTGTAGAGGGTTTGTCCTAAGTCATATAATACTGTCCCAAGCATGATGAATACGTTGTTCTTGCATCAATATGATAGTAAGTTTCTAGCAGAAATGTATGAACGAAAGTAATCGTGGAAGTGTGCAGAAGATTATAGCAAAGACCGTTACACAAATCGACTTATTAAGTGGGGCGACAAATTATAAGTGAAAGTCTAACTAAGTGAGCCCATTAGTCTCCTCATTCTTGGGAAGCCCTCTAGCCTTCCTGGGCTCTTCCATTCTCAACATCCTTGCCGGGTTCTTCTTGATTGTCTATGTTGTTCTCCCCATCCTTTATTATTCCAATACATATGAGGCCAAATGGTTCCCCATGATTTCCTTCAGGAATTTCGACTCATTTGACCAAGAATATAACATTACTTGGATTCTCAATGCCTAGAATTTTGAACTGGATCTGGAGGCCTACGATGATTATAGCAAACTTTACCTCAGCATCCTCTTTGCCTAAAATTATGGGCTGAATTTTGCAGTTTTGGCCGCTACCCTTACGCATGTCACCCTGTTCCATGGAAAGTACGTTTCTTCATTTTTATCTATTTTCTCCCCAGTCGTAGGCAAAGTATCGTTACTTGCATACGCAACGTAGATGTAGTACAAAGAATTTTAAATTGTCATTTACTCAACTCAGCGAAAAATTTGGTTTTCCAATTGTTATCTGGTCCAGAACAATCTAGCAAATGTCGAAGAAAACGGCGGAAGGCGGTTACCTCGGAGACATGCACACCAGGCTGATGAAGCAGAACTATGAAGCAAATCCTCAGTGGTGGTTTGACACTATCTTGATTGTAGTGTTGGGACTCGCTCTGTGGGTTTGTGAAGGTTTTGACACTATCTTAACGTAAATTTCTGGTATCCTTATTTTTCTCATTTATTTCTCGGGCAATTTCGCATTGACGTAAATTACAAGATCATGTCGTTTCCACGTATTATATTACAACAAATATCATTGGAGCTTTCATGCTAGCACAAAGGACTTAGGTATGCCAAAATAGATAAAAACATACACAATCTGTAACTGACTTCTTCAAGCTATGGTCACCATCTTTCCTTGAAGATGCAATTTGCTCATTCACTTATGTTTGATTCTCTTCTTGCTGAATGAATTTCAGTTGCTTGGCTATGACTGGGCTGGTTTGTTCAGAGAATACCTGGTGGACTCTCCCTACATGTGGTGGCCATCCAACCTTGTATAGGTCTCTCTATTCAGGTGTCTGTTCCCTTCTTTTAGCTCTCGTGAGACAAAAATCTTCTTCTTCTTGTTACCTTCCTATGAACCTCACCTCCATTCATTCACATTACCAACTTTTTATCTCACATTCAGGGCTTTGCATGAAAAGGAAAAGAGGCCCTAGGGAGGATTTACAAAGATCCAATTTTTCTTGGTGTTTTTCGTATTGAGCTTTGCTTATTATCTGGTGCCGAGATATCTTTTCAAAAGAATCGCTTACCTCTCAATTGTTTGCTGGATAAGGAAGAAATCAATCATCGCACAGCAAGTCGGTTCTGGTTCCTACGGCTTCGAGTTGGGCTCGTTTAGCTTCGACTAGTCCTCAGGGTGCATTTGGGAAGATTTTTGGGGAAAGCCTTTGGGAAAATGCAAAGGCCTTTGAGTTAAAGAGGTTTTCCAAAATACAAACTGTGTTCGGTAAATTGTACTTTTAAAGTCCATTGTGAAGTACCTTTGAGTAAATAGTGTTTGGAAAGATTACATTTACAAATGAGTTTGGTGATTAATAAAAAAAATTATAAAAAAAAATAAAAGAGTTCATCGGCAAGGCAGGCAACCTCAGCCAGCCCCCGAAAACGACCGGCAAGGGCCCCCTAGGGTCGGGTGACCTTCCGCGGCCCTTCGCCGAAGGTCGCACGACTAGATCTAGGTCTCACTTGAGGTCATGCGACCTCGCCGCAACTAGATCTGGTCATCGGAGGTCGAGCCTGAAGTCGTGCGACCTCACCGCAACCAGATCTGGTCGTTGAAGGTTGCGCGACCTCGCGGTGACCAGATTTGGGTCGCGTCAGTCGCGCGACCTCCGGTGACCCAGATCTGGGTTGTGCCAAAGGTCGCGCCACCTCGCAGCGACCAAATCTGGGTCGCGCTTGAGGTCGCGTGAACCAGAGCTAGGTCGCAATGATGCGGCTCGCTAGTGATGGTCACCACGACCTTGTTGACCTGAGCCGTGACCTCGCCGGCCTCTCAATCTCGTCTTTGATTAGCCATGCCGCCAGAGAAGAAGATGAATAGTAGACATGAATAGTAACATGAGGCATTCCGAGAATGCTGAAAGGGTAAGGCAACCTAGGACCTGCCTTGCACCTTCAGTTTTGCAAATGCCAGCTTTGCCTCAATGCCCCTTGGAAAGTAGTTACCAAACACCTTCATTTTGGCCTAAAGGCCTTAAGCCCCCAAAGCCTCTTGGAAAGCAATTCCAAAACGCACCCCCTCGTCTCCTCATTCTAGGGAAGCCCTTTAGCCTTCCCGGGCTCTTCCATTCTCAACATCCTTGCTGGGTTCTTCTTGATTGTCTATGTCGTTCTCCCCATCCTTTATTATTCCAATACATACGAGGCCAAACGGTTCCCCATGATTTCCTTCGGGAATTTTGACTCATTTGGCCAAGAATATAACATTACTCGGATTCTCAATTCCCAGAATTTTGACCTAGATCTGGAGGCCTACGATGGTTATAGCAAACTTTACCTCAGCATCTTCTTTGCCTTAAATTATGGGCTGAATTTTGCAGTTTTGGCCTCTACCCTTATGCATGTCGCCCTGTTCCAGGGAAAGTACATTTCTTCATTTTTATCTATTTTCTCCCCAATCGTGGGCAATGTATCGTTACTTGTATACGCAACGTAGATGTAATACAAAGAATTTTAAATTGTCATTTACTCAACTTAGCGAAAAATTTGGTTTTCCAATTGTTATCTAGTCTAGAATAATCTGGCAAATGTCGAAGAAAACGGCGGGAGGCGGTTACCTCGGAGACGTGCACACTAGGCTGATGAAGCAAAACTATGAAGTAGTTCCTCAGTGGTGGTTTCACACTATCTTGATTGTAGTGTTGGGACTCGCTCTGTGGGTTTGTGAAGGTTTCGACAAATAGTTCCAACTACCTTGGTGGGGACTCTAGCATGTGGGATGGCGCTATTCTTCACATTACCAATTGGGATCATCATAACCATGACAAACAATGTAATTTACATATCTAGCAACACGAGAATGGGAGGTAAATTAACAGGCCGATACCAAAGAAAAACATTTCTCACGCACGAAATTTGGTGTTGCAAACGCCAGGGCTAAATGTGATCACGGAGTTGGTCATAGGATTTATTTATTCAGGGAAGCCTCTCGCCAACGTATCCTTCAAGATGTATGGCTACATCAGCATGGTCCAAGAGATCTCATTTACTTCAGACTTCAAATTAGGTCACTACTTGAAGATTCCTCCGAAGTCAATGTTCCTGGTTCAGGTAAATTACATCACAAAGAATTGAGGCCTTTCAAACTCCTACCTTTTTCTCACTTTGGGCCTGCTCACAACATTGTGAAACTTCCCAATTCCACAGTTGGTTGGGACGATCATCTGTTCGAGCGTCTATTTTGCCATCACGTGGTGGCTAATCACCAGCAGCCCCAACATATGCAACCGGTCCTAGCAACCAGAGGGAGGCCTATGGACATGCCCCTGTGACAATGTCTTTTACAGCGCCTCAATCATTTGGGGAGTTGTCGGCCTGCTCAGGATGTTTAGAAAGCCAGGGATCTATCACCACTTGAATCATCAAACTGCTTGCCCCTGTGCCAGCCTGGTACATATCGCGTAGGTTCCCTAACAAAAAATGGATTCAGCACATTAAGAGCTTGCATGGTAACGTTTCTATTTCTCCCGATTTTTGTTCTTTTGTTCCCCGAAATAAAAAAAGAACAGAAATCTATTTGGTAACGCCAACTTATTTTTCTATTTTCTGGAAAAGAAAAATGGCTGGGGAATAGATTTAGAACATAAATAAGAAACAAAAAAAAAAAAAAATACCTTATTGTTCCCGGAAACAATTTCAAGAAATAAGTTTTTTTTTCTTTTCTATTTTTCTTTTGTGCTTCTTCCTTGTTGTGGCCACCGTCGGCCACCTCCTGCCGCTCGTGGCCACCGTCGGCAGTCGATTGTCAACGATGGTTGCTACCGCTTGTAGCCCACCAGCCGATGATCGCCACCGTTCGTCGGCAACCTACTGTCGCCAACTATCGCATGACCGCCGCCTGCCGCTACATGATTGTCAACCGTCGCCACCGATCACCACCGCAGGATTGCCACCCACAGCTCATCGGCCACCGCCCCTTCTAGTAGTGATGGTCGACAGTCATGCGGCAATTGTGTAGCTGTCGTGTAGCTATTGTGCGGCGGTTGGTGGCAATGGTCGGCAGTCGTGCAGCAATCGTGCGGTGGTTGTGCGACGGTCGTGTAGCCATCGTGTGGCGGTCGTGCGGCGGTAGGCGATAATCGGCGGTTCGTGAGTAACAAGAAAAAACATATAAATACAAAAATTTATAAATTTTTAGCATACACTTTTCTATTATTTTTCTATTACAAGAATATAAATTTTGTGTAATTACCAAACACCTTATTTTACTCAGAAATTGTTCTCGGAGTAGAAATAGAAAAAAAAATTATTTCTGAAAAGAAATAGTTCCCCATAATATAAACGTTGCCATGCGCACCATAACATGTCAATTTTCATAGGAGGTTCAACGGGCATTCCGCCCGCCTCAGTCCTGAACTACATGTCCTGGGGTGTGATCGGGATCATCTTCAACATATATTTTTACAAGAGGTTCAAGGGTTGGTGGGCCCGGTACAACTATGTCTTATTGGCCGCTCTGGACGCCGGAGTTGCCTTCATGGGAGTGCTCCTCTATTTCGCCTTCCAATCAATACAACTTAATGGTCCAGAGTGGTGGGGACTAACAACGATGACGACTGCAAATTGGCTACTTGTCCTATTTCACCTTTGGGCACACAAATTCCCTTTTGTGCGCGTGCGTGGACTGCGAAAAAAAAAAAAAAAAAACCCTACAAAGCCGCACACAATCTTTGAAGCCACAAGCCACAAGAAGCTTTGAAGAGATATGCGAAGCCGTACGTATGCGGACCAAAGACGAATGCCGGAGTTCTTGATTTTGGCGTACGTAGAGCGTTATACTTTAAGCTTGAACGCGTGATAATTTTTGTGCCGTGAGTTTATGTCCAAGCGGGTTATTTATTTATAAACACTTTGGGTTTGGGATTAAATCTATGTGTGGGAAACACTTGAGCGTGTGAGTGATTATAAACTCTGATTCTCCGATTATAGTAGATTATTTACTGCTGGCTCTCCCTATGGATGTAGGTATCGATATTCGGACCAAACAACATAAAATTTCTAGTGTCCCCATTTTTTTCGTTTATTTTTCTGGCGATTTCGCATTAACATAAATTGCAAGATCCTATCGTTTTCGCGTATTTTATTATAACAAATATCATTGGAGCTTTCATGCTAGCACAAACAACTCAGGTATGCCAAGATAGATAAAAACATACACAATTTGTAATTGACTTCTTCAAGCTATGGTCACCATCTTTCCTTGAAGATGCGATGTGCTCATTCGCCTATGTTTGATTCTCTTCTTGCTGAATGAATTTCAGTTGCTTGTCTATGACTAGGCTGGTTTGTTCAGACAATACCTGGTGGACTCTCCCTACATGTGGTGGCCATCCAACCTTGTATAGGCCTCTCTATTCAGGTGTCTGTTCCCTTTCTTTTAGCTCCCGCGAGACAAAAATCTTGTTCTTCTTGTTACCTTCCTCTAAACCTCACCTCCATTCGTTCACATTACCAACTTTTTATCTCACATTCAGGGCTTTGCATGAAAAGGAAAAGAGGCCCTAGGGAGGATTTACAAGGATCCAATTTTTCCTAGTGTTTTTCATATCAAGCTTTGCTTATTATTTGGTGCCAAGATATCTTTTCAAAAGAATCACTTACCTCTCAGTTGTTTGCTGGATAAGGAAGAAATCAATCACTGCACGGCAAGTCGGTTCTGGTTCCTACGGCTTCGGGTTGGGCTCGTTCAGTTTCAACTGGTCCTCAAAGTGCGTTTGGGAAGGCTTTTGGGGAAAGCTTTTGGGAAAATGCAAAGGCTTTTGAGTTAAAATAGTTTTCCAAAATACAAACTGTGTTTGGTAAATTATACTTTGAAAGTTCATTGTGAAGTACCTTTGAGTAAATAGTGTTTGGAAAGATTACATTTACAAATGACTTTGGTGATTAATAAAAAAAAATTATCAAAAAAAAGAAAAGAGTTTGCCGATAAGGCAGGCGACCTCAAGTAGCCCTCGGAGACGATTGGCAAGGGCCGCCTAGGGTCGAGTGACCTCCGGCGGCCCTTCGCCGGAGGTCATGCGATCTCACGGCTATCGGTTTGGGTCGCGCTTGAGGTTGCGTGACCTCGCCAAGACCAAATCTAGTCATCGGAGGTCGCGCCTGAGGTCGCACGACCTCGCTGCGACCAAATCTTTTCGTCGAAGGTCGCACGACATCGCGGTGACTAGATTTGGGTCGCGTTGGTCACCGTTAGGTTGCGCAACCTTCGGCGACCCAGATCCGACTCATGCCTAAGGTCTTAATTTTCATAAACAAATTAATTCGTCAAAATAGTAAATACTACGCGAAGAAAATCTACTTTTTATATTTTTAGCTGACTTTTTTCCCTTTTGTGTTAGTTCTTAATTTATTTTGTGTTTGTCCACTATATGAGTACTAAAGAATTATTCGATGTTTTCCAACAGAGAGAGCTCAGGCCTTCATCGGCTGGAGTCAGAGGGAAAGAACAGCACGAGCTACTCGAGCTGACCAACCATTCATGTTGGGCGAGGGTCCCAATGGAACTGTTCATATTCGCAGGACAACCAAAGATGATTTAATAAGACATCACTTCAATGGAAAGACGCCAGTACCGAAATTGAACTCTTCATTAGTGGCATATCCACTTACCCATGTCCTTGCGTTGTAATACTTGCTTTTGTGCTTGTATAGCCATTTATACTGTACATTTACATAAGAAGCTAAAGAATGACAACGAACACATGCATAGGCATTAGGCACATATCCGTTTATCCGAAAAGTCCGATAATTTGAGTAAGTGGTACCGGACCGTCAATATGCCACGCCCTGTACCATTGATGATTTCTTTGGATGATCTTCGGTATTACTTTCCACCAAAATGCTGGAGCGAAGAGATCCCTGACTATGAAATGCTTGCTTCAGCATATTGTTTCGGTATCCGAGCAATAAGCGGTTCGTAATCCTGCAGAAAAATGAAGATAAAACCTTCAACAAATTCACATGGGCATGAATAGAGCCATATCATGTCCATGTGTACTTCCCATCTTGACCAGAATATCCTTCTGATCAAATGACTTGTCAGCATCATGCACAAGTACCTTGTTGTTTTTACTAAATGCCGGATGGAATTTTTAACTATGCTAACAAAAATAGTCATATGCCCTTTCTCTAGCGAGTCCAAGTTTATGCAGAGAGGAACAGCATCCTGTGCGCAGGGGATGCGGTCAAATTGGTTCACTTATCTTCGGATGAATTTGCAGCCAAAAGAAATCATTCATTAGCTAGATGATTTCAGCCTCATACAACTATAAGATGCCATGCCACAATTCATATGAGAACGCTTTTTTGTCGTCTAGTATGACATTTTAGTATGGATAAAAGTTCTACTATTGCTAAGATCAGTGGAGAAAAAATTTGGCCAAGTGAGCACCTCATACCAGTTTTAATAGTATCAACAAGCATATAGACATTTGGGGAAGGAATGCTTGCAACCATAAATTAAAATATAATTCATCTAATATTTGCATCTTAATATCACAGCGTACGAGTTCAGATGTGTTCATATGTTTTATGCGCCTTTATGAAACGTCTTTTACTTTTGTTTTGCACTCAAATCAATTGCCACACGCGATTTACGTTTTCTTAACTAAGCAAATCCATTCGACCGGATAGGACGGTCTTGTTTTTAGACCACCTGAAATTTCTAATGCGGGGGGCTACACAGCCGCACTAATGTAATTCACCCTGTCCACAAGAAGAACTTGCAAATTTGGATTGGGGTTGACTTCATCAATAGGGTTCATACCTGAAGTACACGTGGTGGGTTATCTCCGGACATCTCTCCACTCCACTAGATCACATGAACCTCTCTATATCATCGTCTTCTATGTCGAAGACATTCTACGCACGCAGACACATCGAGCCTATTTTGTTTGGAAGATAGAGAAGAAAAAGAAAGAGATCGTGTGAGGATGATGTACGAACGGCAACAACCCGCGAGAATTGCGGCGGCGGAGGATGAGCTGAAGGCGGCGGAGAGGAGGAAGAGGGCGGTGGATGAAGAGAGGTTGGAGATTGTGGACTTGAGCGGATTGTCACTGGATTCTCTTCCAAGCCCTTCTCTCGATTTGGGGATCATCTGCAAGTTAGACCTCTCCAACAACAATCTTCAGGTCAGCCATAACACAAACATCTCTCTCTCTCTAATGCCCACTGCGAAAAAGAAAAAAGAAAAAAAAAAAAGGGGGGCATTACATACATGCGTGTAAAATATTAAAAGTGAGTATTTCAAATATTTACCAATTTATGTGAATTTTTTTTAGATTTGAGAACATATGCGTTTAAATTTGAAATGGAATAATTTGTAGCGACTATATCATCTTTTGATGATTTCAAATTGCTATTTTGTCTGTCGTACAATGCTAAATCATTATTATTTGTACTTCAATAGCATGCTTAGACTGTAATTGAACTTTTTATTAGATCTTAGCATCGATATCTTCGTCGATTATGTGCTTTAGATAACGGGGCATATGTTATAGAGAATTATCCTAGTATACAATGGATAGTATTTTTCATTGGATTCAGACAACCGTTTGTGGTAGACCTAAGTGAAAGATTTTCTTTAACAAAAACCCTAATTTCAAGTGCGTTCATTTTACAGAAAACTCAAGATTTAGAAAACATTTTTAGAAAAATAATATGTTATATCGCTTAAAAAATTAGTCAACGAAAATATTTTTAATATCGACAACAATTTATAAATAATTATTTTTATGAGTGGTGAAAATACTTTTCATTCATTCATTTTTATAAGAGAAACAATAGCTCATTTTTTTGGAAATTATCATTCAAATCTTGAGTTTTTCAAGAGATAAATGTAATGGTTATAAAAGTCTCTTATCCTTTCATCAAGGGGAGGATAAAGCAATTTTCCCTCAATAAGATTTTGAACTATCAAGTGTACTTCGTTCCCAATTTCGTTCTATCTTTTTTAAGAGAGATATTTGATGTTTCGACACTTCTGGAAACAATCATCATATTCTCGCTATGATAACTCGAATTGATACTCACTTCTTCTCATTCGCCTGTAGTTCCATTTCCATGCTATTTCTGATTTATTCCATTCCATCACTCAAACGTGCTGTGGTGGCACCAAGTAGAGGAAAGCAACAAAGAAAAAGATAATGCATCTTTGCATCCTGGACCGAACCCCATCACTTAAATAAATTCCAATCTCCTAAGAATTTCCATGGCCATGGCCTCCACCGCAAGTGGCGTCCTCGAGCCGCCAGGCAAGGCTGAGGCACGTGACCTCCATTTTGTAGATCGTCATCGGCTGCGGCTTCCGGCCTCGCCATGAGATCTTCCAAGGCCTCAATGGCAGCCCCCAGCCTTGGATCAAGGTTGGCGTCACTGTGACATGACCTCGACCAAGGTCGTAGAGAGAGAGAGAGAGAGAGAGAGAGTGGTGGCTACAACGAGTAAGGGGGCACGGGGCGGGCTAGCCGGTAGGGTCCTCACGGCAGTCGGCTATGAGTTGGTGTTTGAGAGGCGGGTCTAGCATATTTTAGGTGGATGCATCCAAAAGGAATTCTTGGAGGATAGATGTAGTAAAGTGACTATAAGGGCATCATGGGTTGGGAAATAGTAATTTGGCAATAAATGTTTGTTGTGAGATGGAATGAGGTGTCTAAGCAAAAAAAAAAAAAAAAAAAAAAAAGCGAAAAAAGGTTTCCAAAGATTTAATTTTGAAAATGGAGAATGCAATTTTTTTTTTTTTTGGATGGAAATTCAATTTTTGGTACTTTTCCAAATAATAAAGATTTTGACATGTTTGTGTTGCCGAAATTTTTTTGATGTTATGTTTGTCTTACGAAAATGAGATTTTAATTTTTTTTTCTAAAAAAAGCGTAAGGGGCTTGCATGCCGCTTACGCTTTACTCACAAAATACTCATATTCACTTATGCTAGATTCAACTCGCCTATGGCAATATTGGAAGAGGCAACTTTTCTCGGTTCTCCTTGGATGAACGATATTTACTTCGAATTAGTAAGTAGATTTATCCACTTATCGACCGTCAAAAGGGTGATCACCTAAAGTTATTTAGAATTTATTTAATTCCTCTAACTAAACATGGTTCGACCCATGAAAGTTCATATTGCACTGTCTTGTGTTATCTTTCAAAAAAGATAAAATTGGATTTCCAAGACCTGCTAAAACCTGAGGTTAGTAAACATGGGATTGCTCTGCATTTGGACACACAGATGATACCAGAGCCGCTGGCGGTGAGGCTGGCGAATGTGATGGTGTTGGATGTGCACTCCAATCAGCTGAAGGCCCTCCCAAGTTCAATCGGATGCCTCTCTAAGCTCAAGCTCTTGAACGTCGCCGGAAACCTCCTCGTATCCCTCCCGGCCACTATTCTGAATTGCAGGTCCGTCATCTCTCACCGACGATTATTTCTTGGTCTGCAGGTCACGAGGACCGATCTCATCTTATCCATTAACTGCATGGCTTCCATCATGAGGCTTACATGATTAGCGGTTTAGATGGACTCAGTCTGCAGGTCTACGGACCGTACGGTGGTTTCCCTCGTGGAGCTCACTCAAATGAGTGTTAATGTTAGATAGGGTAGTAAAATTAGACAAAATATTTACATCAACAGATTAAGGTCATTATGCAGAATATTTCTATCACCTATGCTCTCTAATCAATTATGGCCGTGTCTTAGATCCTTAGAAGAGCTGAATGCCAACTTCAACCAGCTGACCAAGCTACCGGACGCGATCGGCCTTGAGCTCATCAACCTCAAGAAGCTATCTGTCAACTCGAACAAGCTCGCGCACCTGCCTCGCTCCACCTCCCGCCTCACCTCTCTCCGCGTCCTCGATGCCCGCCTCAACTGCCTTCGCGCGCTCCCCGACGACCTCGAGAGCTTGGTTAACCTTCAAACCCTCAACATCAGCCAAAACTTCCACCACCTCCAAGCCTTGCCTTACTCCATCGGACTCCTACTCTCCCTCGTGGAGCTCGACATCAGCTACAACAGGATAGCGGCCCTGCCCGACTCCATGGGGTGCCTCAGGAAGCTCCAGAAGCTCTGCGTCGACGGGAACCCTCTAGTCTCGCCCCCGCCCGAGGTCATGGAGCAAGGCTTGCACGTGGTGAAGGAGTACCTGGGTGAACGGATGACTGCCGGCTACGAAAGCCCGCCGAAGAAGAAATCGTGGATCGGGAAGTTGGTGAGGTACGGCACATTTAATGGGAATAACAACAGGTGGGTTAATGGAGAAGATAGGGAAGGGCTCGCCGCGACCGATTTCCAGTCCATCAATGGCCTCGCTACGCCGAGGCACGCGGGAATGTTCTCGCCGCGGCGCCTCTTCTCTCCTCGGAATTATTTCTCCAGGTAAACGAAGGAGCCACGTTGGACGGGCGGGGCATTGATTACGTCGTTGCGAAAGCAAATAGGAGAGTTACTTTTTTCTTGTGAATTTTTTGTATGTATGTATGTATGTATGTATCATTGAAGAGAGCAACGAATTTTTATAGCTCTACACAGAAGATTGAAAATTTAAAAGATTGTAGTATGAATACCAGGGTTGTTTAGATTGTTTCTTTTTCCAATCGATTTTCATGAATGACGCACCTTTTGTATCCCTAAACAAGTCTCATGCAGGGCCAAAACGTAGACGCATAATTTGGTCGTTTATATTAGTGAAAAACAAACGCATGATCTTCACTATTATTTAAAGTAAAGAGGAACTCCTATCTTAAGGGATCTCAATCGCAAGATCGATATTGTGTCGCTCCACAGCAGAGCAACGGCGACGAGTTTCGCTGCTTTTGGTTAGTTCCTCCCCTTCTTATCAAAGGCATTGAAAACAAAAGTGCGTCGTCGTCGTCGATGCTCATATCAAAAGGATCGACCTTATGGTTACATCGCCATTGCTGCACTCCTGATGAAACATTAAGTTTCGTCGATTAGGGTCTGCTCTTATCTGCTCAAAGACGACAACATTGATGTTTCGTTGCTTCAGGTTGGAGCAAAGCCGACGAAATATTTGTTCCGTTGCGTTTGGTATCGAAATGGCGACGTATCTTCCGTCGTCGCTATTTCTTGGCCCCCCGGCATAGCAACTATGTTTTCTTTTGCTGTCGGATATCCATGGTGTCGAATCTATTTTCCGCCGCATCCAAATTTTCGTCGCCGTATTCCCATTTCCCTGTAGTGACATGTGAGAAGGTAAACCGAGTTGGCATCTACGTTTGCTGCTTTTGTGCTGATATCTTTCGTTCCCAAATAAAACATCATGTGCTTATCTGGCCTGAATGTATATTCGGCTGAAGATGAAAACAAGTCGTTCTTTTCAAATAAGCGTTTGGTTTACTTTTTCGAGGAGCTTTCAGCCTCCAAGGTCCATAGGGGAAATACAGCCTCTAAGGTCCTTTGGGCAAATGCTTAGGTATTTGGCAAGAATTTTGAAGTATCTTTCAGCCAAATATTGGCCTTAGAATGCTGAAGTGCAATACTACTCTCATCCAGCCTTCCTAAATAACATTTGTCGTTATCGTTATCATTTTGTCAAAAATTGAGTATCAACAGAGATGACTTGATCGCCATCATCACAATTTGTGCCGACGAAATGCAAGCATTCACTGTCATAGGCTGACAGGACGGAGCATTTGTAGCCCAATATCGGCACATATTCCCTTGTCGTTGCTTTTGGGCGACGAGTTTTACAGCCTACGGCGACGGCCATAGACTAGATTCCCTTAAGGCGGAGCATCCAATTTGAGCTTCATCTCAAATTCAAAAGAAATAATTATAGGGACATCAAGAAACATGACGAACTTCAAAAATGAAATTGCTCGACCAACGAATTTGTGTCTCTTTTTAACTCAACGAACGTTACTCCAACCCCCGATGACAACTACAAGAAAAAGAGAATCATATGGGGATGTGAAGAGGGCCCCGAAACTGTGGATGATTCTCAGCCAAATTGGACTTAGTTCATCATTTCAGGTCGCTACAGCATGAATCTGGCCTTCTCACAAAACGCCCCTGAAAAAATAATTATTCGCATCATTTACGAAAATGAACTAATGAAAAAATATACTTTTATCATCCTAAAAAATGTGTAATATAAATTATTATCAATGATGAAGATATTTTTTATTGACTAATCATTTTAATTAATGCAAGTGATCGCTTTTAAAAATATTTTTTAAATCGATCGATTTTCTCGAAGCAGACGGAGCTTTGATCAGCATCATTTTCCCAAGAGGTGCTTGGAAGGAGAAGGGGTTTATTTGATGCAAAGTGAGATAAAATAAAATAAAAAATGTAATATATAACTATTTTTTCTTGAACATGGTAGTTCTACTTATAAATGGTTGGACTATTCCACCATGTCATCATTACATCATAAAAAAAGCATCAATTATTCCATCATTGGTTTTTTTTTTAAAAATTTTATTGAAATACTTCTATTTGATAGAAAAAATATTTGCGGGTATACAACGATATGTAGTGCAACATAGATTGTCAGAGAAATTGTAACCTAATCTTTGACATATGTAAAGAAATCGAAGCCGGTAAAGCCGTCAAGATGCTTGATACATGCTGATCAATCAATTAACTAGGAACCAGTCTGTAGACGTACCTTGACCCTAGGCCTTTCATAGGCGGGTACTTTCTTGACTTGATACTCGGTCTTTTTGGAGAAGAGGCGCGTATGACGCTTTTCCTTATAGCGTGACCTCGTGCCTTCCCTCTCCATTCCATTATTCGGAAATGAATCGAAATCTGCTAGCTCGACCTGCCCAATATAATTCGAAAAAATGAAATATATGAGATCGACAATTATTTGGCATCGCCACCTTTTTTATCATAGCACTAGACACAAAGCATATTTATAACAATATTTCTTTTGACATGAAATTCTCATCTTAGAAGTAACTCCATCTTAAGTTACAATATGTGTCAAAACTCTTTAATAGATGACCTAAACATGAAATTATTTGAATATGTGAAATTAAGTTTGTATGGCATGGCACATAGGTAAGAATATGAGCCAATTTTTAGGGACCAAGCTAGTCTTAGGTTTCACTCTTTCATGTTCCAAAATTCCCGCACGTACTACTCGAGCATAGCATTAAAAAAAAGAAGAAAAAGAGAGAGAGAGAGAGAGAGATAGAAAAGCTAAACACAACAAACAAGTTTACCAAGTTTATAGGCAAAAACAAAAAAAGTAAAACAAAATTCCAGGAAAGTTACAGGCCGTCTGATGGGGAGGAGCGGCATGATCAGGTCCAAACTAAACACGGCAAAAGCCGAAACCGGTTATCTGCGGGTCCCACTCGGAAGCAAAAGCCATAGAGGTGAGGCCGGAGGCCATGACTTGTAAACTAAACTTCGGATGCGTCGTGCTTGCACTTAGAAAGAAAATTTAAATTGAAAATTTAAATTTCTCGTCAAAAAAATATGTATTGATGATAAAATTTAAATTGAAAATTTTTTAAAAATAAATGTAGGACTTCTTTTACCAAATTTGATAGTTAGAAAAATGACATAAATGGTCTCTAAACTTTATCTAAATATGTAATATCTTTTATGGACTTTTGATTTACTCAATATGGTTATTGAACTTTAGGCCGATGTGAAGTATTATTCTTGAATTTTAAGTTTGTTCAATATAATCCTAAATTTTTTTATACACGTTCAATTTAGTCCATAAAATATATAGAAATATTCAATATTGTCACTTTATTCATATAGTTCATTGGTATGTTGAGCATAAATCAAAAGTTTAGAAATCACATTAAACAAATTAAAAATTCAAGAATGAAATCGCACATTGAAATAAAGTTAAATAAATTAAAAGTTTAGATATCACATTATATATTAAATTTTTTATATTATTATCCCAATCTGGTTGGACGATTTTTTCTCTGGCCACTTTTAAAAATGTAAAAGCGATTTGCAAGGTGGACTTGCATTTTAGACTAGAATGGGACCATAGATTTCACGTGCTACAGTATGTAATATAAAAAGGAAAAAAAAAAGCAACAAATGTCAATAACTCTAATTATTGTCGTACCTATTAATTTCAAGCAACTTTAGAAATCTCACTCCCCCTTTGTCGCGTGCTTTACACGCGCTACGAACTACGGTAAATTTCACTGTTTCAACGAACTAATCCAGCTAATTTTCCACGGTTTCCCGGCGGGCGGGAGAGGAGAGAGAAACTCATCGGCACGTCGGGGACGGGCCTCTCGCTGGAAAAAGGCCGGCCGCGGCGGGACCAAGCGTCCAACACGCCGTCGTAGTTCAATTTCAGCATCAAACCGCCGGGTTTCGGCCGCTCCCTCGCTGCTGCGTCGGCCGCCGCCGCCGCCGCCGACGACGACGTTTGGGTTTTGGGTTCCGACGGTGTCTTCGCGGCTTTCTTCTTGTTATTCTTCTTCTTCTTCTTGTTATCGACGGAATTCGAATCCGATGCTCTGTTGTTGAGCTTTGGGGAGATTTCGACGACGTCGACGACGGTGGAGAAATTCCACCAGTTCGCTTCGTCGGCGCGCTTCAGCGGCCTGATACCCCTCCTCGTCCCGAACCCCAGCCCGACCGGAATCCCGTAGCTCGCCGCCGCTTCGGCGGCTTCATCGCCGGCGGCGGCGGTCGCGCTCGGCTTCCCCAGGATACTGTCGATTCCCTCCCCGGTCTCTTCGTCGAGGATCGATTCCGCATCGAACTCGTCTTCGTCGAGCTCGTCGTCCAGTTGGGGAGACTTTGATATGCTTTGGTTGTTGCCGCATTGATTCTCAGGAAACCGTAGAGAGTACCTCTGTTCGATTCGGGGATCTGGTTTGGCCGGAATCGGCTGACGGAGTAAGAAGCTGGCCGTCTCGACGTCGGGAAGAGGTAACAGCAAATCGGAGGATTCATCGGAGAAATAGTCCTCGAAGTTGGAGAATTTCCGGGGATTTTCCAGGTACTTAGTGGAGAATACGGTGGGGTAGACGGTGGAGAGCAGAGCAGCCGCTTCGTTGTAAATCTGATTAGGCCGTTTTCTTGGGGTGCGTGCTTTTGTGGTGGAGATGGAGATTGGAGAATTGCTCGATTCCGAAAGGGTCGAAACGGGCGAAGAAGAAGAAGAAGGAGGAGGCGACGACGATGCTCGAGAAGCCGATATCCAACGGGACTTATGGATGATTTCCAGATCGAACTGATACGTCCTTCCGCCCCCGCTCAAGCACGAAGACATCGCGGCAGCAGGCGAGGCGAAGAACGGACAATTCAAGGTTAGAACAGAATAGCCAAACTGCTGCTTGCTCTGAGTTTTAGGGAAAGCAAGAATTCCAAATCTGCACGGGAGAACTTTGAATTGGGTCGGTTGGAAAAGCTGAGGCTGACTTTGAATTGGTTTGGTCTCTGCTTTTTTTAGTTTCTTGGGTTTGGGTTTGGCTTTGGCTATGACTATGAGAAGGGCATGGCAAGTTTCTGGGGGAGGAGAGGCCCCTAAAACCCTAAACCCAGAGAGAATACGCCAACAAGAAGTAAAGGATAAAAAAATATTTTGATTGACAAGAACAAGGAGGGGAGCCTAGAACCAAGGAATTAATGAGAAACAGAACGACAGGGCCACCACTGCCAATAAAGGCAAAGGCTTATGCAGAAATGAATGAAGGACATGCAATTTCACGCTGCATAATTTCTATAATTGGAGGGCACACCCAGATGGAACTTGAGGCTCTGATGAGCCAGTCAGTCAGAAATTTAGAACAAAAACAAAAAATGCGTGTGCGCCTGCTCGTGCGCGAGAGAGAGTATATAATACAGAAATGGTCCCCAGGAAGAGCAGATGAAAGGGAAAAGGAGCCGGTTGAAAGATCAGTAGGAGCGTTACGGCCCTCCTAAGGTAAAAATATGTAAAAGGGTGTTTTACATTCTGGTCACCATCATCATCCCTACGCCTCCCTTTACTAATCTGAGGAGAGGAGGAGGAGCACACAGACAAAGATGCAAGACACACAAACTAGGAGCGAGGAAAATCAGAGGATTTGAATGTTGTTTTAGAGTCTTTGGAGATGAGAACAGAGGAAGTGACAAAAGGCTTTTGTTTCATCGGCTCCACTGCGTGGACCATTTCCTGTTGAGTGTTGTCGCCCCCTCTCTCTCTAGCCGTCCAATAATTTTATCTTCCTCGTTTACTAGATTAAGTCCCATGCCCTGACTTTGTCGCTGGTGCGGAAGCACTAATGCAGCTTTTGTTGAGAATTAAAGACCGAAAAAATTATGCTCGTGTTTGTAAAGTAAGAGTAGAACTGTCGAAGTTTAGAACATTTACATTTTTAAAAATTTGCATCAGTACTTAAGCATCGTCCTGCCAAGTATTATTTTTTATTTATTTATGAAGATTGAGTGCTGGCTGCTGCTATTTTTGTAATAAAGAATCATCAAAACCTACTGTCGTACCTAGGAGTTCGAGCCACCCAGGAGAATATCTCGTTCAACATTAATTTAATGGCACTGTTGAGCACAGCCTTGTGATCGGGTATTTTTGGTGTACTAAATTATATAGATTATATCCACTTGACTGCTGCATATTTTATCTAATTGACTACTACGATCACTTCGGCCCTAACTATACGTTACTATACCATACCATCGAATCGATCGACTTAGTTGTAGAGGGATTAACTATCTTTTACAAAGTTACAAGTTTGATACATCTGAGTATTCAATTCACGTTGTGATCAAACCTTGGAATTAGGCATATTGGATTGCCTAACCGCTATATAACTTGTGTAGAGTGACCTTCTCATAGATAGCACCTCAGTAGAGCTAAGGGCGAATTCATTAATCTTGGAACTTTAGGTGACAAATGATGCGGAGTAGTTATAATTCAATCTAAATATTTTATAGCATGCATGAAATACTTATGCTAATGCCTAAAGGTGATCGCTAATGCCGGTCAACCTTCCTCACCCTTTTTTACTTACTATATATATATATATTGTGGACCACGTTGCAAAATGAGAAAAAGGTTAGCGAGATTTCTCTTAATTTTTCAAACAATATCTCTTATTTAAATCTCAATCTCAATTAATCTTCACAAGTGCATGTAAACTGCTTTATCAATGTAAAATGGAAAAAATAAATTATTTATTAGGTGTAAGCGTGACACGTAAGTTACTAACTGAAGCACGGATTTTGTTAGAATTATTAAAACATTCTTCCTATACCAAAACTTTTAAAAAATCGTACCAATTTTCTTTCCTCGTGAGATAACTCTATAGGGGCTTATTACAAAATTTAAAGTTTTAAAACTCATAAATTCGTGATGTGAAACATTTTAATGTGGTATTCAAGTCACAAATGCAAGGCCTATGCATTGGAAACTCAAAGGGTGTCCGTCCACAACGGTGCAAAGTCATTATGTCTTGGACCAAGTATTCGATGATGGGTGCGGGACTTTATCATAACGTTTAATGAGGTTGTTAGCAAAATAATTTTTTTTTTTTTTTTTTGGATAACGGATGGACCTATCCCCAAGCACGTCACCAACGTCACATTAATAAGCGACTCTTCAATATGTTCTGGCAAAGGTTTTTTATCCGATGACGTGGCAAAACCTTACTGAGCATCTTAGATTCCCAAGGCTGACGTGGCTGCTCTTTATTGGTTGGCGGGGGCGGTTCCATCTCCATCTGCTTGTTGCTTGGTGCCTTTCGGCGCGTAACTTGTGTGGTGGGTGACCATCATACGTTGAGCTCATTAGGTTCAACGATTTGTGATTTAGGAAATCAACCTACGCTGGCTTATCCGCGGAATGATGCTCCTCGATTTCAAACTTGTGGGCGCCTGACCCATGATGGACGCCCTTTCTGGTTCTTCATTTGTGTGATTGTAAACCCTTGATGATTACACCAATTATTTAGATTGTCTCTTGTCTTTTGATGGTTTGCCCCATTGGAAAATAGTTATTTCCAGAGGGCCATCACTAGCTTTTCAAACATTCATTTACACTGAGCATAACATCTTAATCGTCCTAGATTGATGGGACAATTCACCTCTCATTAGCAAAGTTCAAAACTTGCATGGGCGACACGTGTCGTCATGAATGTCTACATCGCCTAGAAATAATATTGTTCCTTCTCTATTGTTTTCTCGGACATTGATAACCAATGTCAATCACCCAAATCAAAATTGACGTGATTCATTTAGTTGCGGGCTAATTACAAGTTTGATTATCGATAACGACGAAAGGATACTTGAGATTGCAACAAAGTGTTGCATCCAACAGGTCTGAGGACACTTTCTGCATCAGAGATATTTCAATAAAAATTTTAAAAATCACCGATCAGATTCCGGGCTGAATTGTGGTCCAACTTTGCATGAACATGCTATTTGGACTTTGCGGGCCATTTTGGGACTTAGTCTTTCGGCTCCGGAGGTGCGTTGGCCAATTTAATTCACATAACATTATTGACCCTTATGCTTATCCCTGCGAAGCTGAGTTGGACTTGTCACAGCCCTAGGATTCGGATAAAGCCCTCTAGTATTAAGACAAGAATCGGGAAACACGTGACTCGTTATGTTTGGTATCAGACGGAGCACGAAATCTGCTATGTAGGGCTCTATAATTCGTATTGACTTCTCATATTGGTATTTGTAGATTGTGTTAATTCGCATTAGCATAAGCCATCGTAATTTTAGATTTTATATACCAAATAATTGAATTACAATGAAATAGTGTTGTTCAAGTCTACATATGGGTGATGCGTATCATGTCGTGTCAAATTTAGATTTCTTTTTATAATTTTGTATAGCCTCATATTGTGTTGTTGTCATGCAAACACCAGCGAGCCCCATTCCTTAAAAGGTAAAAAATCAGAGGGAGGAAAAAGCCACTTTTGCATTTGATACTTGCACTTCATACTAGTTGGATTATCAAAATTTATGTTATAACACATTACCTCTATACTTTCAAAAAAATTGTTAGTTTGCCTGGAGTCCTCGTTGCCACTACACTAGTTGAAATCCATGAAGCTCTGAAAAGTATATGAGATAAGAATTGTTGATACCTCAAGTTTTACCTTGCTTTTTCCCAAAATCAAGCAATTGACCTAGAGTCGAACAAGATTTGACTAATGAAAAGAAAAAGAATAAAAATAAACAAATCCAAAAAAATAAAATATTATAAAAAAAATTGCCATGTTAGTATTGGTTAGATGGTTGATGCTAGCTAGTGTCCGCATCAATCCGGATCGGATAACCGAATCGACATAAAAAAAATGTTTAGACCAAATTAAAAAAAAAAAAAAATTATGACTGAATTAACACAATTACAATATATGTTTATGACTTTTTTATTTTCCCTATGAGAACTTTTGGATTTAGCGGAGCAGATCTTGCCAACCTCTTAGATGAGGCTGCTATATTTGACATAAATAGAAGAATACTAAAGGAATTGTATTGTATTGCTTTGATTTGTGTGCATGTACGTAAGTCTATTTATTGTGCAAGGTAGAAAGAAGGAATTAGGAAAATGAATATACAAGATTACATTTTCCTATTTTACTAGACCAATTATTGAAGGCTCCAAGATCTTACCAATTTAGATTGATCATTGTTCACCCTCAACATGGACACCTCAAAGGTAAACATTCTATACTTGGTTCTAAGAAAAACAGAGGCCATGGATCTTAACTTTAATGGCCATGTTCATTTTGCATCTTTGTCAAGAATCACACTAAATATTTTCTTTTTTGTTAATGCTTGATGCTTTAACATAAATACCAACAAACATCTTACCATTTAAAAAAAAAAAAAAAAAACAATAACAAAACATGGCTTCTAACCAAGGTCCTCATGAGTTTTGGAACAAATAGGAGCCACCGCCTTTCCTAGGGATAGCAGAGCTTATTAGTGGGCAAGGAGCTAATCGAATCCGAAGTTAGATGGATGGTTGGTGATGTGTGCGTGGGCGAGTGACTCCGAGTTCTTGAGATTTTTGTGGTTAAGTGTATGAAAGTGGTGTGTAGGAATGGTTGTCGAATGGTGAAATGCAAATGCAGGGATAGAAACGATCATCACCAAGGTATACATGACGCACCAACAACCAATGATGAGGATTAAGCCAATGAAGTTTACCATCAAGGCTTAAAGGATGAACCATCCGCTAAGGGTAAGGGACTTTGAGATAGGAAAAACTCATTACCAAGGCTAGATGAACCACCTACCAAGGATAAATGACTTTTGGATAGGAGAAGCTCAACATCAAGGCATAAAGGAAAATCCACCAAATAAGGATAAATGGCTTCTTGGTTCACCACCAAAGAGTAATCCACTTTTCAAGGATAAGGAGGCCAAAATGGAATTTATCCACTCTCCAAAGATATTCCATCATGCGGAGGAAATCTCAAGTATTTTCATTCATCAAATTTAGTCTAGTTATAATTGAGAGGTTTCCTCTATTTATGAGATGAATACAACTTAGAAAATAAAAGAGTAATAAATAGACATGGTAACTATCCTACCATTAAAGATCTCGGAGTTTAAAACTTTGACTCTTAAAACTTACATAACAATAAAGACTCCTAGGAAAATAGAGATGCATTTAATGACTTTGGAACTTGCATTCTTGATTTGTCAGCCTTGCAAAATTCGTGCTCCCACCTTGACTAGAAAATAAATACCCAAGGACTTCATCAAATAATCAAGGAAGTTGTTTAGAATAGTCTCCCATTGAAATGCTACTGATAAACTTTGAGATCAGTAGCTAACAAAGTGTACCAAGAAATCGGCGACTAGTATATCATATCGAGAATTCGGTAACTTATTAATCATCGATATCAATAATTTCAGTAAGAATGGTTCAATACCACTTTAGTTGGAAATTTTAGTCTCGACTCATTGAAGCACATTATGCTCAAATTCTATTTTAGCTTGAATGAGCAACGATGGTGCTGAGTGGGCTGGCGGAGCTAAGTTGATTGCTCGTGCTTCAGTTGGAGACAAAAAAACAATTAAAGTCAAAGAAGAAAGGTGATTACCCTCAAGCAGAATTAGTGGTCCATCGAACCATAATAATCCTCAAGTTGTTGATGAACTTATCAACCAAGAGACTAAAGAGTGGAACATTCGAAAATTAACCAAAACAGTTGATGAGAAAGTGGTTTATGAGATTTTATCGATTCCACTCAACCATAACACTATAGAAGATAGGCTAATATGGACACGGAATAGAGCTAGCTCCTGCACGGTCAAGTGTAGTTACAATAGTTTATGCTCAAAGGAAAAGGAACATAATGCAAATTTTGTGTTATCATCGTACTAGCCTCCCCGAAATTTATGGACCACAATATGGCATATTCAATGAGTGTGTGTAAGAACACCCTACCAACCAAGGAAGATCTTTATTGGAGGAAATTGGAACCAAAGCCACTGTGCCCATTGTGCAATCAAGCTCCAGAATCCCTCGAGCATCTCCTCCTTCTGTGCAAGTGGACAAAACAAATCTAGTCAAACACCTTGTCGTTAATTTCAACACTTCTCCAAATAAAATCAATAGAATCGAGAAGTGGCTCAAGGAGAACCTGGCATCCAAAGCTGACCCATTTTCCCAAGTCCTCTTGGCTTGCATGCTATGGCTACTATGGAAAGCGATAAATGCCTTTGTGTTCAAGAAACACAAACCAAGCCCTAACCACCCAATGGAGGAAGTTGTATGCACACAATTGTTATGCACAGGTTGCTAGGAGCTTAATGTGGACACCTCTTGTTGCAACAGACTCAAGGAAGGGTTCCATCACCGTGGTATGCCGAGACTACGAAGGACTTCTCGTGATAGGCTTTGCCAAGAATGTTCGTGCTCCATCTACCCTGGTTGCTGAAACCCTAACTTTGAGGGTGGGATTGTCCGGCTTGAAGGAGACAAACGAAACTGAACTAAGCTCGAAAGTGTTCTGTGCAAAAGAGTGAATAATTGATAAGTACAAGTTGAGTCGATAACTTATCTCTTGTGCAGTTCGCAATGGGCCAAGAGGAAAGCCCGCGGAGTATTTGGTCTTTGGTGATAGATTGCCTATTTCTATTGGCCCAAACTCAAGAAGTTTCCTCAGCTTATTGTTCTAAGAATGCAAATCAGGCCGTGGGTTTTGTAGCGAGGGCCCATCGTCACTAATTCCCTCAGCCCAAATTGGCTCTCTAACCCCCGCCCCCCTCCCTCTCTGGACTAATAAACTTTGGTTGTTTTTATGTTGTGATTTCGAACTTTTATATGGTTCTTGTTTGGTCAATTAATATAAGAAGCGAATGTTTGTCCAAAAAAAAAAAATCTAGGGTCCCATCAAAATATGTAATACCATAATCTCTTTTTTTTTTTTTATACTTGAACAGAGTCAATAAATTTGTGGATTTAATCATGTGGAATTATGAGTTCTTGATTTAACTCACACAAATGATATAAATAATGAGATGTTCTAACAATTTCACTAACAGTCATTTTAATTTAAAACTATTGTTAAATATTAACTACGTTTATTGTTTGTGTTTGTTTTAGTGTTAATAATTTGAAGTAATCTTGTAAGTATGAACGTGATATGAAGTTGTATAATTCATGGTTTATCTTATGTATTTTGAACTTTTTATTGTTGAATTTTTAATTCACATGTTTGCCTTCTATGGTGTGTTGCTTTTGGCAAGTGGAATTTTTTATTGATGCCTAATCTTAGATTTCTATCTGATTTATATCGTGTTCATTGTTTGGTGATTAATATCGTATTGTTTATGGATATATAATTTCAAAGAATATGTTTATTCTTTCAAGGATTTCAAAAATGAAACGAAAAAAGAATTTATTTGTTCTGGATTGAACTTGGAACTGGACCGAATCCACAGGTCAGTACAATCCTCGATCCTAGGCTCAACAAAGTCGATCTCTAATCCCAAAAATTGGGACCAACAATATGCAAGCCAATCCCTAGGTTAGGTGTTAGATCGGAAAAAACTTAAATTTTGAGATCGGAGTTGGCATTTAAATGATTAAAAAAACTTTTTGTACCAAAATGAGCATCATATATAATTTTTGACACTTTTGGTATACTTCCTCCCTTTTGACTTATGATCAAGTCTTAAAACGATTTACCATTTTATTTTTTGGCTTTTTGTTCTCCTCAATATCTTCACCGTTGTAGTTTGTTTTATGTATCTTGGTCATTTTGCCCCCAATGATATACCGTCCGCAGAGTAATCTCTTTATTTTGTACTTTCACATTGAAGAGTTACTGATTAGCGTGATCTACTCACATGGAACACACAGTTCATAGTGTTTTTCAATATTTGGATGACAAAGAGAAAGTTTTTTCTCAACAATATTTTTTTAAAAGCATGGTATATAATTTTAGCTAAGAGTGGTATGGATGACAAAGAGCAAGTTTGTGAGTCTTTTTTTTGTTTTTTTTTTTTGCAACGTGGTTTGAAAGTCTAATTATAACTGCACATGTTTCAAGTATATTTGTGTATGTGAATGATATTTTTATGATAATAAAATCGATAGGCATATATATCCTTTATATAAGAATATTGGACTTTAAATCCAGAGATTACTCTCACAAAAGAAAAAAGAAAAAGTCCACAGTTTACCAACCAGTGGATGGGAATGACAAAATTTATGAATTTCTTATCTTATCCTTTTAAGCTTAATTTTTCATATATATATATATATATATTTTTATATATATATATATATTGACAGCAAAATTAATGGACCGACCAAGGAAACAGGACATCACCACATCAAAACCTGATTTTAGAGAGCCGTTCTTACACGATCCTCCCCCCGGAATCAAAGTGCAAGCCCTAATCTCATTCCCATTTTCCAATCGGGAATCGTCTTGAAACGACTGAGTCGCGGGCAAATCAGACGCCCAAACCTCACAAATCCAGCGATATTCCTTCCTCTATCTTGATACAGGTTGAAGAGACTGAAGGATTCAGAGACTGAAGGATTCAGAGACTTTCGCCTCCGCTTTGCAATTCTTTAGGTAAGCCTCTCTTTGAATTGAACTAGGATGCGCGGTTTGAGAGATGCGTTTGCGTATTTAATTTGTTGTGAAGTTTGATTTCCAGGGTGGATGGGGCTTTGTATTAGGAATCCGGATGAGAATTGTTCCGAAATTGCGCCTGAATTGATCGTTTCGGTGAAAGCGTTCTCATTGTCATCGGTGATGGCAAATGGGTATGACGGCAAGATAGGTAATGGCGGCGCCGTGTGCTTTCTAAGCATGTAGCATCCGTGGTGGCGTAACGGGCGCCGCCATTACTCTCAAATGGCGGCTGCTACGCGCCTTGATTTTTATTTCCATGGGTGCTATCGATTTTTAAACGTTCATTGCAAGATGATGACTGGTTCTCCCATTTTAAGGCGTTGAAATAAATTTTAGAGTTCTGTATGGAAACCTCTTGTCTGTTTGTCTCTTTATCCTGGTTCATTGTTGTCGCATTAGAGTTTCATCTGCTAACGGGTTTGTGTAATATGCATCTATACTTACCATAATGACAACTTATATGTATAGCAATTTAAGTGTAATAAATACGATTGCGATTCTCAAGTTGGGTTATTCATGCTGAATAGGTATCCTTCTTTCTCATGCAAGCATGCAAGAAGCTTCGTGCTGCAAGTTTTGATTTGGAGAATTCCTCATTCTTACGTCTTGCTTCTTGTTAAACAACTATAAAGGCGTTTAGTATGATCTTTGGTTTGAGGATTGAAGAACAACATACACCAATTTTCTCGCGGGTTATTCAAGTGTGAAGTATTGAGTTGGATTGCCTTTCTTCAGTGATTGGGTTGTATGCTTTATTCTTAGCCTGGCATATGTGCGGCTCAAACGTGGTGCCAGAAACTCAAGAGATGTGCCCCAAATGTGAAGAAGATTCCGGTAGTGGCTGTTGCAAAACCATTCCAGCTGTGGAAAATAGAAGGCATGCTGATGGTTACTCTTCGAGTATTTTGAGAGATAATTTTTTGTCAAATCTAAGTACAATTTCTAGAAATTCCTTTGATCATGTATACAAGAGAAGAAAGCTACGACAGGATTCTGACAGCATTGTCAATGAACAGATGGACATGAAAAGAAGAGGGAATATTCCTTCTGCCAATTGTTCTATTGGTCCTTTGATCACAGAAAAGGAGCCTTCATTAGGTTGCATGTCCAAACATGAAATTGTTGCTGCTGGAGAATCAGTCCCATCTCTGGTGGTTGATAGGCATACCCATATATCAGATTCTGAACCTTTCCGTAAATACAAAGCCCTGGAAGAACGTGGTCCCCATGAAGCATCAATGGGTAGAATGCACAAAGTAATTGATGTTGACAGTGCAAATGACAGTTGTTCATCAAAATCGAACACAGAACTTACGTCAACTTCCTTGAGAGCAGAAGTTGACGAGACTTTTGAATGTTCCTCTTCTAGTGTAACCCGTATGGAGGGAAGAAGTGATGTCCCCTTAAGGGAAAATGATATCTGCATCTCCATCCTTAGAAGCCAGGGATTGCTCGAAAGAACTTGTTCAACACCAACTCTTGCCTCTGAAGATACTATGTCTCACAGCAGTGACTGTAGTGATGCTTGCTCATGCAAATCTTGTGGCCACAATGGTACAGCACTGAAAATGCTAATATGTGATCATTGTGATGAAGCATTTCACTTATCTTGTTGCTATCCTCGTATAAAAAAAGTTCCGGAGAATGACTGGTTTTGTCCCTCTTGCTTGAGAAAGAAGCACATTGTTAAAAAGCAGACAGCTACCAAGAAACCAACAAAAACTATTATTAAAACTGCTAGAGGCAAAAGCGCATCTGCTGTGGACAATTCAAATCCAATAGCATCAATGTTAGAAGATGATGAGCCATATACAACTAGCGTTCGTGTTGGCAAAGGTTTCCAAGCTGATGTTCCTGAATGGAGAGGTCCTCAAAAAGAGTAAGTTTCTTTATTGTCATTTAAACCCGGTATTAGATTTAAAGTATTTACAAGTAAAACAGTGTAAGTTTAAGATTGCAGATGTATGATAGAGATTGTATTTTTTTAGAACTTTGTCCTCCCTTGGAGGAATCTTAAGTTATGAGCTACAGGCCACCTCGTTCCCACTTGAACTGTACCTAGGAGTACCCTAAATGCAGGAAACTTTGTTCACATTGCCTATGATTAAATTATTCTTTTGTTTCCTAGTCTGAGAGCTTTGCTTGTACTTGTGAGACATGCATGTTCCATCCATGGAGGCAGTTATCTCTATGATCTGTGTAGCTAGAGTCTAATCTTACGGTATTCTCAATAGTTTTCAAAATTACTCAGCAGTAGTGAACATAGTTTATCTGATTTTCCTGCTTGGTTGTCATGCATAACCAATATGGAAAGCCAAATAGTTGGTCCTCCTTTTTACTAGGGGTTGAAGTATATTTGCTCATTCTGAGGATCCAAATCGAAGCATGTGAAACAGATTATTTGAATGAAGTGTCTATATGGCATGTTTGATTTTGACTTGATTAGACACTACAGTCGCATGTACAGACATGTTATCTTCACAGTAAGTTTTGGAGCAACTCAAATGTCAAGAGCCATATAGTGAAAATGCATATTGCGTAAGAGCTGACATTTTTCAATTGCATCCTTTTCCCACATCTTAATTACCATTTAAACTTCCATAAATGAAGGGTTGTTCATGGTCACGTTGAAAAAACTGTTTTTTACCTTGTTGCCTCTCATTGGAAATTACAGGCCGTGGTGGCAAATGTGATTGGATTGGCAATTGATGTTTTTTCTTTAGGCTACTAACTAAATGGCTAGCCATCTAAAAAAGGCTAGCCAGCTAAAAAGGAAAAATAGATTGGATTCACCTCTTGTCATGTACATTTAAACTACTTTGACTGGAGCAACTTTGTTTAATCACTTCTGCAGTTTTTTGTCTGCCTGACTGGCTTGTAAAAGTTCATGGGTCAGTTAATATTTTTCCAAAAAGCATATGGAAATTATGTGCCCTTGTCGTACTTCTGGATACTTTACAGTGGGTCTCAAATATTGTTCTCTTAGCAATGAGCAGATCTGAGCACCGACATTCACCTGTACACCACACCTGCACCCTAATCTATGACTAGTTAACATGATTGTAATATGGCAAGCTTGGTTTGAAAAAGCAGATTGTATTAAAAGATAATACACTGAAGCTACTACCAGTGCCTGACTGACTTTCAGTCTAACTTGCAGTAGATATGTATTTGTCATCTCCTGTTGATGTCCATGGTTCGGATAATTTGCTGTTTGATGCTGATGGCAATATTGGTGAAGATAATGTTACTGTTTTTTTCACCCTATCAGTATTTAAAGTTAAGTAGCACGTGTTCTAGACTTCTGTACGCTTTGCTAGAGAGGAGTCTCTCTATTTCTCTTCAGTTTGCTTTTTCAAGTTTATATAGCTGCTAAAAGCATGGATATTTGGATATTATGCAGTGACACCAACATGGTTGAGGAGCCAGCACCAATAGATCCTTCAGAATATGCCCATCTGCAAGTAAGGCCCCACTTCTCTTTATTCTTGTTGCATGGTGTTCTGTTGGCAATATCAGTTGATAAGTTCTTTATTTCTTCATGAAGGATTTGAAATCAAGCAAGCCTTCAAGGCTCACCTCCATTGGCAATTGGCTTCAATGTCGGAAGGCAGTTGATAATGCAGGTGTTAATGGAAATATATGTGGAAAATGGCGCAGGTGAGCCTCATCTTTCTTCAAGATTATGATGCGATACTCTTCTGCAATTTCCCATACAGGTTCTTATATTTCACCTGAAACACCCCAATGTTCATCTTAAAAGAAAAGGGAGAAATAAAGTTGGGTGGCGGAGAGTTTGAAAAGTGTCGAGATCCTAAGATTGTGCCAAGGAACCTTGATGAGGCTTATTGGGCTCAGAGTCTGGCTTGGGCATTGGTAGGCCAAGCTAGTGTGTCAATGACAATAATCAGTTGTAGGGAATCTAGATTGTTAGAATTAATCATCTATTATAGCAGTATTTAGCTTTATTACTTGTTGTAGCTGTGTGGCTGTTGAGTCTTATTCTGAGGGCTATATATATAGTGCCTACATGTTATTTTCATACTGAGAGCCAAAGACAATCAAGTTCCTCTCCTACCACTCTCTCTCTCTCTCTCTCTCTCACAATTCCTCTTCTCCTTCCATTCTTTATCTCTACCCTTCTCTTCTCCTTAATCTGCATTGCAAATTCATCTCTATCTCTTGTCACATTCGGATCATTACAAATTTGTTTGGAGCTGCTCCAAACCTGTGATGACCGTGGAAGCCGTTGACCAGTTGAGAGACTTGGAGAATCGAATTGAAAATGTGGGTCTGCAGTTTATGTCTTTCATGGGCGAAACAGAGCAGAGGCTTGAGAAGTTCCATAACAACACCATGGCGAAGCTTGACCTAATATTGGAGTTGTTAAGGGCTCGAATGGTAGTTGACCAAGAGGACAATCATCTAATTGAACCCAAGCCTTCAATGGAAGAAGGAAAAGGATTGGTACCTGAATTGAAGGCAGTTCTCAACTGCGAAAGCTCAATGATTATCAATTTAACTGTACCTGAAGGAGCAGCTGCTGTGAAGCGTGATTTCCCAATTTTCAAGGCAAATAATTCCGTGGATGGGGTAAAAGTGAGTGAAGAGCATCTAAAGGTCCATTAGATGTATGACAAAATGAAAAGGGGAATTCCATTGAGACAGTTGATAGGGGAGGCCCTGAAATGGATAGTGTAACTGGGTGCTTGGAGGGATTCATCAATCTGGAGTTGCTGGATGCCATTAAGGCATGCCACGCTTCAATGATATGTGGATTAAAGGACATGCAAGGTAGCTTCATGATTTTAATGCCTTCTGGTTACTCAAGTTTTACAAACCCGTTTCTATGCCTCATTCTTGTGGAGTAAACCAATCAGTAGCTTTTTCTGACTATCAAGGAACTCTTCTTGATTGTGCATGGGTCTTGATGGAATAATGCTTTTCTGGAAAAAGGCTGAGAAGTGGATGCGAGCTTGAGGTGCACGCATGAATGTCTTCAAGTGGTATGTGCATAAAATGCGGTGGGTTTGGAAATTGACCTAAGTAGTTTGAATTTCAGAAGTGGCCCTCAATCTAGGAATGCTATGTTAATTGGGTTTAAACAAGTGGGAAACTATGAGGAGAGTTGTGTTAGGGAAATGGGAATGTTGATAATAGATCCAGGTGGTAATAATCTTGACAATATGATCTGTCAGCCTCTCTCGTGCATGAGTTAGAAAACACCTATGAGCCATTTGATTTGAGGCCTGAGATCCGGGCATAAGAGTGCACTTGAGTGACCTAGTGGAGAGAGAGAATGATAGGCTCATTGATGAGTTCTTTGCTTATTTTCGGTCGACTAAAGCTCACTCATTGACCTCGAATTATGTATGGAAATTGCTATTAACAGCACCCTGGTCTAACTATTAATGGATACACAAAGCCAACTGGTGAACGTGTCACACTCAAGGATGTTGAATACACAGAATGTGGCTGTCAGATTTTCGTATAAGCTGGTGTATACAAAGTAGAAGGTGTGCCCATGTTCTGGAGGATTCTTCTGGCATATATAAAGACACGGAATTTGTCAATATGGTTGATTTTTTTGATCCACCTATGGAAGTTATATGGAAATACGATGGAGCAATATGCGTTTGTGCATTGTGAGTCTAAGCTATGGAAAGAAGGATTGAATGGTCTTGGATGGTATAAGAAATACTTGAAAGGAGAAACATGAAGTGTTTTCAAGACAAGGAAGCTCGGGTGGTGCTATATCACCTCTTGCTCTTCCTTAAAGACAAGGAAGATTTTGTCATGGGGGTATTGGCCTGATCCTAAGAGTGGGCTAAGGAACCTTGACGTGGCTCGTTGGGCTTAGAGTCAGGCTTAGGCATTCGTGGGCCAAGCTATTGTGTCAATAACAAGTGTCCGTAGTAGGGAAACTAGTTTGTTAGAATTAATCATCTATTATCATGGTATTTAGCTTTATTACTTTTTAGTTGTTGATTCTAGTTTTGTGACAGCCCAAACTGCGGTGCGTGAGGAGTGATGGCGGTGCATCCGCACCTCGGTCCCCAGACATGCGCAAGGAAGGGGCATGTCTCCTGTCCCACATTGCTTAAGGGGGAGTCCTGGGCTAGCTTATAAGGCAATGGGCCATTTGACTGTACATATTCGTTTTCTTGGGGTAATATGGGCTACCTTGAGAGGAACAAAACCGTGAGAATTTAGTGTCCAAAGCGGACAATATGTGTACGGTGGAGACCCAGGGTGTTACAAGTTTTGAGGGACATCTTTATATTTTAATAAATAGATTACATAATTAATTAATAAATATATGAATATGTATGATCAGTGTCTACACGTGATTTCATAGTGAGAAATGAGTTAAGAATCGAATTCCGCTCTCCATAACCATCTCTGCTCCTTCTATTCTCTATCTCTACCCTTCTCTTCTGCTTAATCTGGTAATACAAATTCGTCTCTCATCTTGTCACATTTGGATCAATACAAAAGCTATATTTCTAATGAAGGGTTCAGATCTAGTTAACTGTATAACCCTAGTATAACAACAGCTTATTGTTTTAAATAATGAGTTTTATCTCTATACTTTTAGAATATCAATTTTCTATTGAAGCTACAAGATTACTCAGTTTTAGCCTTTGTTTTGTCTTGGTTTCTTTTAAATAACAATTGTTGTGCTTGTGATACCATTTGACAAAGATGGAGACGTACAAGATAGCATAAGATGTTTGCCCAAAAGAAGCCAAAAAGAACCCAAGAAAAGGTCTATGCTTTCAACAACCTAGAATAAGATTCCATTACGAACTGTTCAACAGAATATTTGTACTAGGGTTACTGATCTGATCTCATCCCTTGACTGGACATTAAAGTCATTTTAGATTTGCCATTTGACTTCATTGGGAGTGGCATGCCTTGTGTTACCACTTATTGAAACTAATATTATCACACAGACTACCTAAATAGATTACAAAATTCATAACTCTGTCAAGGGAAACCTCCTGCACCAATTTGTCTTCCATTAGCCATGCCTTTGGAACTGAGCCCAATGGTGGTAGTAGCAACGTTTGATGTCTGGTGACTGCACTCATTTGTAGTGATATCTAGCTTGTACTTAAAATCTTACAAAATGACACAATAATCACTTAACTGGTGTTTCTACTTACTGCATGATTTACCTGAGAATGTTTTTATTTTGACTAAGTTAAATATAATTTGATGGATGAGTTAATTATATTGCAGAGCACCTCTTTTTGAAGTCCAAACTGATAAGTGGGAGTGCTTCTGTTCTGTTTTCTGGGATCCGAGCCATTCTGATTGTGCTGTCCGTCAGGTAACATTAGTCATTTTTTTTTTTTTTTTTTTTTTTCACACTAGTATTATTTCTGTCCTTAAATCTGCATCCAGCATGAGATATCTTTGTCAATGCTTTAGTTAGAATGCATTATGCTGTGATGCCTGGCTTATCACTAGAGATGTGTGTTCTTCCATGGTTATTTGCAACAGGCATTTGGTCCAGAGACTGGGGCAGGTTCTAAGGGCATTTGCTTTGTTCAAAATTTAGTATAAGCTAAAGATACATTAATAAGTAAATAAATTAAGTGTTTACTTTCTGTCCAATCTTTCACTTTAGGAGAAATCAGCTATCAGAATATTCTGCCAGAAAACAATGGGAGTGAACGCCCAAAACAATTAGGAGAATACTCCAAGACAAAGCGAGACTTTCCAAGACAAAATTTACTAAGATAAACGTGTGAAATACATTATAAATCTGAAAATAAGTAGAAGGAGAAACCTAAGGCTTGGAATCATGTACTAGTTTTAACTGTTGTAAGTATTGGTTCCAAAAATGTTAGGGCCATCTTGAGATTGGAGGCTTCATTTCAGTTGAAAGCTAAACTCTAGAATCTACGTTGTTTCTCTTTTTCCCCAATAATAGAAGAACATGATCATTTTTCTTGATGTGGATACATGTTTAATCCCAAGGTCAGTTAAGCAGTTGTACTTTTGAGTCTTCAACTAATTTATCAGCTTTTGTATGCAGTCATTTAATCTAGGACAAGTATGACATGCAACACTCTCACTTCACATTTATGAAGCTCTTAAGCATTCACTGAGTGACTCTTCAAGAGGAAACTTAGAATACACCAAGAAGAGGCATAAGTTCCAAATTTTATGTTAGAACATAATTTTGGTCCTAACGGATGGAAGGATGGATCAACAATTACAACCTTAAGCATAATCCAGGATACTTCTCCAGGGTTTTTGTGGTTACTGAATCCTGTTCTCTAAGCCGTCATACTTGTTGGGAATAATCGTAGAATGTTTTAACAAAGTTTCAGGGGTGGATCACTCGAGATCCCCTTATTGAACCCATTAGCCAGGGGAAAGCTTTTCTCTGTCTTACCATCCTATTCTCCTCTTTAGATTGTCACCAATGGGAATTTGTTAACTACTATATGAAGAACTAACTGTGAGCTTTTTAGATCAGTCCCTAATACACGGGTCCTTTTCTCATGCTTTTACTTTAGGAGCTGGAGACAGATCAAGTTCTGAAGCAACTGAAGTATATTGAGATGGTATTATCAGTTTCTGTCTCTTGGTGTTGGTTTGGTATTTTTTTCACATATACATGTGTTATGTGACGTAAAATAATAGCAATGCAACCATTTTGGCTGTCCAAACAATAAAAGTAACTAAACCCTTTCAATTGGGATTAGATGTGCCTTAGTAATTTTTTTTTCTTTTCTTTATGTCTTGGTGTGTGTGTATTGGGGGGTTGGGGGAGTGGGGTGCTGAAAAATGACAAACATATGGATTTTTTTTTTTTTTTCTGCTAAACATTCACAAGCAGACTACAAGAAAGGGTGATAAGAGGACAATGTACTGTTGCTTGGTCAATAATTGAGAAAGAAGCAACAGCTCAGCTGATAAATGAGAAAAAGGTCGTGACTGATTTAATGCTTAAACTGGTCCAATGGAAGAGAGAGATGGTGAATAGTGTTATATGGAACATTGTACACAAAATACGCATTCATTGTCTATTTTTGTCTTTTACTTGTAGCTGAGGCCACGACTTGCAGCTAACAGACGAAAGCTTGTCCTATCCAAGAGTGAAGTCTCTCAGGAACCCTTGGGGAATGCAACCAACATATAAGCCCCAAAAGAGTGTCAATGTACATGCTTGATGATTCTGTGAGGTGTCTGTAATGCCAGCCTTGGCTAATAAATCTCTTTACACAAAAGCTGATTCCAATTTTGAGTTTCATGTTGTTGGTCCCTTCTTCCTATCCTCATTCAGCTATTGATTTTTTCTTATTTTTGTTAGCTGTAGAAAGAGCATACAATTTGTCTACTATTAGTGAAATAGGTTTTAGTTGATCATGTTTTTCTAGAAATTTCTGTATAAACCAGAGTGACCTGTAGCCTTTACCCATTGGGGGATGTAGGAATGTATTGTGTAAATTACAGTGTGCGATTTAGTAAAGCTTAGCACAATGGTTCTAGTTCTAGTCAGCGACTGTTTTCCTTATTTCTGGTGGTCTTTAACTTGATTTTGCACGGATGCACCATCAAGACTGAATATTCGGAAGAACTTAGAAGATGCCGATTCCAAATATCATGGCATTTTCTTGAATAGTCAGGACAGGAGCATTAGCAGCGGTTCATTATTTGTTGTGAACTTTTGTCAACGATAAGAACTTAATGAGATTTTAGCTAAGCTTTCGTTATTCTTATTTTGGATGGATTTGCAACTAGTTCCAATAGTAGGTTGAGACATTTTCCATACGCTTTCTTTACTACGAGTACGAGGATTAAACGGGAGACACCAAACCATTAGCCTGGTCTTGTCTCATCTATAGCATTCAGGCAAGCAATTTTTTGGAAGAACTATGTATGTCGTCCAACATGGTGCTCTAGGAGTGAATTTATCCCATTTGCGGGCTGTTTAGTTGATGCAAAGCCTGTGAGCAATATTCCTTTATTGGGTGATGTTTCCATTGGGAAGCACCTAAACTCAAGAAATCTGTTTTTGGGATTTGGCACGCTTGCATCTCTGACTTTACACCTTATTCATTTGGGGTAGAAAGTACTTTTGGGGGTAACGGAAAAAGTAGAGTATCTTAAAAGCACTAAATGTTACCCATCAGTGGTGGTGGTGGCTGGTGGCTCAGCCGCTGCCGTGTTGGCTGGTGGTGCTGGTGCCAACTTTGCTTGGCAGTTTAATGGCGGCAGCACCATGGTGGTGAATCCACCAGCCTCTTGAGGTTGACAATGGCGGTGGCTGCCGTTTTCAGAATGGTCAGTCAACAGCAGTGTTGGTGTCATTCTGCTGGATTTGCATGGGCGCTTTTTGGCCGGCGGTGGCGGCTTCTGTTTATGGGTGGTGAGTCTGGTGACTGGTGGGTGAATTATCTACTTGTAATGTTAAATTTGTAAGCTGCAAACACCAAAGACGGAAGCAAGAGTTTACTGGAATTCATGCATGTATTTTCCTTTGCCGAGAGAATTCTTCTGTATTGATAAGTTTTCTTGGATTCTGCCTGGCATCAGAGACAAGTGGATACGGAAGATCAACGTAAATAATATTGTCTTTGAGGAATGAGAAAGTGATGTGTTAGCTTCGGAGCATATGGCTTCGTAAATGACAAACCTGGCAAGAATCGTGTGAAGTTAGATATCTTTTTGTACATATTAGAATTTTAGATTGGAAAAAAGGGTAAGTTGGCTGGTGTTGAGATAACTTCATCTTAACCCTACCACTTTCCTTGATGATTAAATTTGTCGTTATTAATCTCTTTAGAAGTTACATTCTACATCTTCAGCTTGAAGGTCGCATGTGTATTATTTCGGTCTGCACTTGCTAAATATGTATCCTGGGTCCTCGAATTGTAAACTTTTTCGAATCTTGGATAAAGAGTATTGAATATTTGATCTTCTGTTAGGAGAATTGTACATGGTGAGGCTCTATCGCCAACTGTTGTTAACACCTCTGACCTCCTTTAAATCTTTTACATCTTGGGAAAACTCATTTAAATCCAACCTAATTGAACTATAATATTTTTGACTGAGTTTTTCACCTAACCTTTAAGAGCACGAATGATAATCATTCTCTTTCCGAGAACAATTTTTGGCCCAGAATATATTTTTCTATTTATATTTTCTAGACGAGTTTCTGAGTAAAGTCATGCATTTGATAACAGACACAATTTCTGTTACTGGGATAGAAATTCATTGGATAAGCCTCAAAATTTATGGATGGCAACCAACAGGTGGAGGATGGTGGTAGTGGCTAGCAACAAGTGGCCAACGGCGAGGGTGAGTGATGAAAAGAGTTTTTATTTAGAAATAGAAAAGTAAAAAAATTATACTTAATATTTTTATTTCAAACTTATTTCTAAGCTAAAGATTTGCCTCGAAAATAGAAAAATGACATTACGTTACCAAATGAACTTTTATTCTAAACCTATTCTTGAAAATAAAAATAAAAAAAAAAAAAAAACATAAAAACGGAATGATTATCATTCATGCCCTAAAATATTTAATAATCCATATATATATATCTTGATATTAAAATTGTGAGTTAAAAATTGGGCCCATGATCGATTTTGTTGCCTCTAATGGATTGGCTTATAATTAGGGGTAAGTATTGGTCCAAGGTCAACCTTGGAATGACCTTGGACCAGCTCAACCTAGCCGGTCCCAGTTTGGTTCCCAGAAGGATTGGGTCGGTCCTTAGTCTTGGGACCCCTAAACTTTGCACTATGCAAGTTGGTCCTGGTCCTAGTTGTTTAGAATTGGTCTACTTGAACTAATCCTTATTTAATATATTATATATTATATCTAATATACTATAAATGATATTTTATTGTCTATTCGAAATTCTAGCATTGCCTCATCTGTTCTCTTTGTAATGCAATTTATCATGGGGAAAAGTACCAAAAAAATCATAAACATATTGCATTAGTACAAATTCAGTTTTAAACTTTTCAATTGAATCAATTCAGTTCTAAACCTTTTACTTTTGGTACCAATTCAGTACATCCAGCCAATTTTGATCGGCTGACGCCGACGTGGACGTCGGCCGGTGGCCATATGCTGACATGGAAATTTTTATGATTTTTTAATTATTTTTTCGATTTTTTAAAAATTTTTTTTTTCTGTCTTCTTCCTAGCGGTGGCCGCGAAGCCCTCACGTGCCGCCGGCGAGGGTCGCGGCCTTCGCTCGGCCTCTCCTAGGGTCGCCGATGAGGAGGCTTCACCTGAATCTGGGCGAGGCTAGCCTTGGCCGTGGCCTTGGGCGAGGCCGAGTGGCCCTCGCCAGTCGTCGGCGAGAGTCGCGGCCCTCGCTCGGCCTCGCCCAAATCTGGGCTAAGCCACCTCGCCCGCGGCCTTGAGCGAGGCCGAGCGAGGGCGCGACCCTCACCGGCGGCTGGCGAGGGCCGCTCGACCTCGCCTAGGGCCGACAGGCTGGCCTCGCCCAGATCCAGCGAAGTAGCCTCGCCGATAGCCAATTTGGGCGAGGCCAACCTTGCCCGCGGCCCTAGGAGAGGCCGAGCGAGTTGGCGAGGGTCGTGGCCCTTGCCCAGTGGCCGGTGAGCCTCACCGAAGGCTCACCGGCCAACGCAAGGAAGAAGATAGAAAAAAAAAAATAAGGAAAAAAAATAAAAAATCATAAAAATTGCCACGTCAGCATCCGGCCACCGGCCAACGTCCATGTCAGCATCGCCGGCCAAAATTGGCAGGATGAATTGAATTGGTATGAATAGTAAAAGGTTTAGAACTGAATTGGTTCAATTGAAAAGTTTAGGATTGAATTGGTACCAATGCAATAGGTTTAGGACTTTTTTGGTACTTTTCCCATTTATCATGTAAATTAAAAAGTAGAAAGAAACCTAATCCTAATTCAACCAAAAAAAAAAAAGGAACCCTCTTCTCTCGCTTGCTAGTTTTGTCGCTCGCCTATGTTCACTCGCCTCTATTTCCTCACCTCACATGTTTGGTTTTGTAGTTTGTTACTTTTAACAAGTCTAAATTTTTCCTCAGCTCATTGTATTTTAAGAATAGGGCCATGGGTAGGGATGCAGTGGGTGGAGTCAAATAGCATTTTCGACGTATCTAAACCCTATAACCAGTCTAATTAGATTTTAGATTTGCATAATGAGCTCAGATCCCATTTAAATTACTTTATAGGGTTTGATGACTTGTTCGTACATATCCCAAAACTCAAATCCAACTAATCTTATTAAAAAATGAATCTTAAGTTTTTGGGGAAAGAATGCCAAAAGTTATGTACACTCACTTTAGTATCAAAAGTTTTCGCCTTCTCATTTAATTGTCAAATCAGAAAGAAAAAAAAAGATCACTTAAATATCCTTAAGTGTCATTGACAATAAATTTCCACAAAATTGATTACAGGGTTTTTATGATTAAAAAAATTGACATGACATTTTTTTTAATGCAATCCACGTGTACATCATAAATGACGTCACTTTTTCATCCTAAGTGGCTTAAACTAAAAAACGAAAATGACATCGCATAGCCTCTAGCCAAAACGGCATCACTCAAAATGGATCAAAATTGGGGCTTCCATGTTACTGCATATGAACTACTCTCCTTGGTGACTGATCGTTGCTCGCCTGCCATCACAATTTATTCGTCGCTCATCGGCTGTCTCCATAACTCTCACTCATTTAGAGATTTGTCATCTTCTGATCCTTGCTCAATTAGGTGGAAAATTAAGGGCTCCGATAGCAAAAGTAGGGCGTGAAGAGCAAAAGTAGGGCTTAGCTCGGAGGGAAAAAGAGTTCTTGGTACTAGAGAAAGAATCCCGAGATAGGGGTAGGGATGCCACTTTGTTTAATCAATTAGATGCTATTGTGGGAACCAAATTGAATAAATCAACTTCGTTTCGTTTCTTTTTACCAAACGACAATCATGAAGTGAATTCTTCAATCAATTACTTGCAATTGTGGGATTTCCATAAGAAGTTGTTGTCCAATTGTTTTATAGTTCCAAAAGTTAAAGATTGATTTCTCATTGAGTATAATGTTATACACAACCTTTGGCACTTCTAATGTCTTTTTGCCTAAGTTTTTTTAATTTTTTAAATTAACATTATTCATTGGGATTTTGTTAACGAGTGCTTGGAACACTTGTCATGTGAAAATGACCAGAAATGTGATTAACCTATTGCATTGATATCAATTTAATTATAAATCTTTTGATAATTTGCCAGTGTAGTCCTTCCGGTCAATTTTAATTGGAAAATGTTAATGTGTTTATCCAATCAGTGCTGCCCATCCTATGTGGATACTGACGTTAACATGGACAATTTTTTAAAATGTTTTTTTTATATTGTTTTTCTTCCTTTTTTTCTTTTTAATTTCTTTTTGGCTAGTGGCCAGTCTTAGGCGATGGCCAGAGAGGGCTAGGCAAGGATTGCTTTCGCCGGCTAAAGGTGAGGGAAGGCCATGCTTGGGTGAGAGTCACACTTGCTCTATCTAGATGAAACCTGCCCTTGTCTACAATTGGCGAGGGCCTAGGTGAGCACAGTGACCCTCGCCAACAGTTGGTAAGGACCTATAGGCCCTCACACAATGGCTAGCAAGGTTTAGTGGGTCCTTGCCAGTTGTAGTAAAGAAAACTAATAATAAAATTTAAAAATTTAAAAAGTTGCAAAAATTATCTATGTTGGCACCAATGGTGTTAGGTACAATGATCGGTTTCTATGTTTGTGATTTTCAACCAAAATTAGCTTAATATACTACGTTGATAATTTGTTAAAAGGTTTAAATCTAAAATAACAAACTTACAAAGTTTAAGATTGAATTAACACAATGCAATAAGTTTATGACTTTTTAATAATTTTCCCCTTATTATGTGGTAACTAACTAGAGAATATTTGAATTTTCAAAAGTATGGATAGAAGATTTATTTATTCGAAGTATTTAAAGTATATACATTTGAGCGAATTCATGTCACATCGTATGTCTGCATAAGGAAAAAAGGGATGACACGGCAATCCATCAAAAGAAGGATGAAGCTTAGGAAAAGCCCTTCACGACAAAAAGCCAGCTATCTCCAAAATACGGAATCCACACAAAAGTGTATCTTCAATCCAGCTATCTCCAAAATACGGAACTATAGCAAAAACTTATACAACTTGGCTGAAAGCTAATACCAAAGTAATATAGCCTAAAAAATCCCCACATCGAAGTGCTTCTCTGAGCGTCGCAAGAGCATCGCGGGGTAAGAAGTCTAAAATGTTGAAAAAGAAGAAGAAGAGTGAACGGGCTTTAGTTTAGTGAGCGATCCTCATGTTAGTACAAGATGGAACACTAACTATTTTGATATCATGAAAAATTTCAAACTGATATATTTATGAAAAATTTACAAAAATTAATTTTTTTTACCACTAAAAACTGCAAATTGGTACGCTTGTGACTAAATTACCCTCTATTAGTTTTTGTTAAATTTTATAATCAAATTGCTGAGTTGGATGACGCACAACAATTAATAGGTATATCGGTTTGCGGTTTTATCCTTCGTTTATTATAGGTAAATGAATTTGGGGTTTTTTAATATCAATCCAATTTAGCGAAATGTAAATTTGTCACTAATGCACTGATTTAAGATTTTTGATGATCAAAAAATTAGTTTTGGATAAATTTGTCATGAGTATACCAATGATAAAAAAAAAAAAATAGTTTTTAGTAAATTTGTCACATATTTAGGGTTTTTCATTATACTAACCCTTTTATAAAAAGACATTTTGTTGAAAACAATTATGGATAAGTGCATTGGAACAAAAGTGTATTTAAGTCTTAAAAATTACTCAAAAGTATAATTGTGTTTTAACTTTCAAAAAAGTGCAATCAAGTCATAAAATTTGTCAAATTGATTCGGTCAAGTCCTTTGGTTGATTACATTTTTTGAAATTTTTAGGTTTTGATTGTACTTTTGTGACAAAATTTTAAGACTTGATTTTTTTTTTTTTAATTTTAAGACTTAATTACACTTTTGTGATAAGTTTTAAGACTACTAGTGCACTTAGCCTAAACGTTTAATAAAACTTGTAGAGTAAAGCAAAACATTTGTAGTGGTAAATTAAAATATATGCTCTTAACATTTTAACTTGAAAAACCAAAAGGCATCAATGGCTAAGTCTATTGACTAATCTCTCATCTAATGTCAAGCACTAAAGTGACGTTTATCCTCGTGGCAAAGCTCACAACCAAACTTTCCCCCAGGTTGTAGGTCTTCATCTTTTTTTAGCCAGTAGGTCGGCCTACACATGACATCCTAAAAAGTAGTAAGCATAGCAAACACTAACTTGCCCAACTAACGGTTCAAAACGTATTAACAAGGGCATGAAGTCCAAACAATACCACTTTTAATCAAGTATTTGAACAATCACAATTTACTTGGTAAACAGGTTCGCAAATCAAATGATAATACTTGGACGAATCATTTCACAGTTACAAGCCATTCAGAAAATGTTAATTCTTAAACAATGTTCACGCAACTTAAATAGATAAGGCAAACGAAATCACAATGCAACTCATAGTAATGAGAAGGTTTTCCATATCCTACTCGAGTTTCATAAAACAAATTCTCCAAAGTACCTTCACGCTATGATGTCCCAATGTTCGTTTAAAACCATAGAATGGAAAATACAGGGTTTTGTTTGTTTGTTTGTTTTTTTTTTTTTTTTTTTTTGGGTAAGAGAAAATACAGGGTTTTGTTGCTTGTTGGAAGAGTCATAAGCCGCATATTCTTAGGTCTTCGCAATGACGAAATGAAATCTCTAATCTGAAAAGTACCTCGTTATGCAGCTGATGTACTTTCAGAAATTGTACACGTTTCTGGGTGTAATGACTATTTTAATTCTGAATTAGGTTGTTAAGATGCTGGTTGTGATTAAATTGCAGAAAACTACATGAAAAGTATCATTCAAAACATCTAATTTCAAAACTTGACTCCACACAAAAAATTGCATTCACAAATTTAATTCAAACTTCTAGGTCATTCAATCATGTGTTATTCAATGTTTGTTTCTATGTCACACGTCATGTAAAGCATAGTTTCAAAGTACACACACGTGAACTTTCCACCTGATTTCAGCCAAGACTCAATGTCCAGACTCTTGTAATGAATATGCACGATAGATGCATATTAGGGCCCAATCGGAAAGTTTTGGTACTGAAAGGGTGTTGTGGGATGCTAATCTATCTCTTACATAACCAAACCCTCGATCTCAGCCTCTGGTTAGCGCACATAGATTAGTCACCATGCACATGTCCCCTAGGTAGTTTACTTTCCCTAAAACTTTTTAGGCATTCTAAGTGTCCAATCAACCTAGGTTAAGTAAATCGATCGGCAGTGACTCTTCTCATCTTTTCAATTTACGAATTTGGTGTCGTCGTCAACTCAAACCTCGAATTTGGAAAGGTCTTAAGAACTGGGGCGCTACAAACTAGTGATCCCCGGTTTGCAAGATTCAAGGTGTCACACTCTCCTTGGTGGAGGTTTGAGGCAATGCGGCTGACCTCCCTTTGCACTCCATGGAATTTGCAAGCTTAGTTCTGGCAATATTTTCTGCTACTCTGCCCATTCATCTAATAACCTTGCTTTTGCTCGCCGCTGGCACGAAATATTGTATGTGTTCCGTGACTGGCCTTTTTTGTTGTTGTTGTCGAGTTAAGGATTTCGTGTTTGAATATGAGGAAAGATAAGTTTCAAGGTCTTCAGCTGAGCATCCTTTACCTTAAGAAGTCATACTTGATGGATTTATGAGATGGGCTTAAGGCCCATCCGCCCAAGTTGGGCCCAGAAAACCCGGCCCACAGGAATAGGGCCCGTGGAAGGAGATAGGTATAAAAGGGAGGAGAGAGAGAGACATAACACCGGTTGGAACAATCAGTACGTACGCTTCCTTTCTCCCGCGCACTCTCTCTCTCTCTCAAAAAGAAAAAGAAGAAACAGTAAGGCTTCGGCAATTTCTTCTTCCCTTCATAGCTTAATCGTATCGAACAGGACCGTTTCTCTTCCTCTTGTCGGCGTTGGTGTTTAATCTGTGACTAACAAGGTATGCTCGAATCCGTGGTGTGCTTTACGATCGGTGATACGTGTTTTCCCGAGCTTCGCCTTCTGCATTGATTTAGGGGTTCGATTCGGTGTCGAATCCGGTTTTTGGGGATCCGTTATTCCCAACATTGGTATCAGAGCCAGGTTCACATTTTTCCTGATCAATTCTGATGTTTTTGATTGATTTTTCGCAAAAACCATTCGGCCGTACGGATCGGGGCGAGAAATCCCGAGACCCGAGCGTTGTTCGGCCTTTTTTCTGGGTTTTCGTAAGTCGAAATTAAATTCTAAAGGCACTGGGTGAAAGGCGACGTCGAGACGAGTCCGGGGATAGGTCGAACGCTGCCGGGTGACGCCGCACGCACCCACACGTGCGGCCGGAAGGTGCTGCGTGTGGGCGCGACGCGCCCGGAGGCGTTGGATCACCAAGCGCGTGCGGCACACGCGTCGGTCGGCGAACCGGTGCGTGCACACCGCCGCGGCAAACCAGCACGCGCCGGTCCGCGGACCGACGCGTCGCGGCGACGTCACGCGATGACGTTATCGTGACGTCATCCAACGGTCGGTAACCGCTCGGATGACGTCACCGATGACGTCATCGCTGACGACGTTCGGCCGGGCGGTCATTGGCCGGCGACCCGACCCGACTGGCGACCCGACCCGACCCGACTCGCGTACGCAGGCATGCTCCCGGCACATGCCGGATGACGTTTGCGTGACGTCATCCCCCGCACGCGCAAGGCACGTGCAGTCGGTCCGCGCGAGTGGTCCGACCGGCCCGACCGGCCCGTCCGGTTCGACCGTCGCTACCGGTCCGACCCGCGCGCCCGTTGACCCGACCCGTTGACCGTTGACCAACGACCGTTGACTGACCGTTGACCGTTGACCCGGAAAAAAAAAAAAAAGAATTTGTTTCTTTTTTCAGTCATGCCTATGTGGGTTATAAGTAATCCATTTTTTTATTCTGCATTTGTTGCATGAATTTTGGAAAATTATGTATTTTCCCTTATATATATTATGGATTATAAGTGATTCATTTTTTAGTTCTGCATTTGTTGTAGGAACTATAATGCGTTATGCAAGGATACCTGCAATCCCGAGAACGGACGAGGGAAATGCAAGACTTAAGATACTGATGTTAGAATTAGCTAATTATCGGTGGCATGATGGTGATTTAGTATCACATATGGTCAAGGTCAATCAGATGATATAGGAAATCATCTAGAATGGTTATCTTATGCTGGATTTTGAGAAGGTGCCGGCTTTGATAAACACTCTTCCACTTGATTGGCAAGTAGTGTTGGATTGGCTATGGGAGGTCAACGTGGTCCCGGGTTATAGGAGGCTAGTGGAAGCTTTTGTAAGAGAGCACTATAAGATTGATTTGGCCAAAACTTCAACCCTTAGATTGAGCGTCACATGGCGCCGAGTGAATACGCCTTGGAGGCGACATGAAAGCTCTCCAAAAGTTTTTCCATGGTTGGCAAAAGTGCCTTCAAATTTCTCAGATATTATGGCTGATAGATTAGAAGGGACATTCCCTATTTATTTCTTTGATTAATTATGTAATGTTTACTACCTCATTGTTGTTGATGTAGCAACCGATATGTTAGTTGTATCATGAGAAATCATTGTTATTTTATTCGATGTTAAGATTTTATTTGCTTTCGCTATTGCTGGTTCTTTGTGGGTAATTAGCTGTGGGTAGTAATAGAAGTTTTTGTAACTTCATAGAATTTATTTGCATAAGACAATTATATTAATAATAATTTTGAGTTAGGATTTTTGGAGGATGATTGGAAACATAGTGACTTTTTGATTCTGAAGCCTTACTTGAAATTATTCATTAATATGATGGGTCTATGCAAATAGGGATGCATAAATGATAGGCATTAATTATTCATGCATATATGTACGATGTGTTCAGATCGATGGTTTCAAAGAACTAAGAACGTGATTCTTGATATGAACGGTAACAATTGTGAAATATTGAATAAGAAGATTAAATATGTGATGGAAAAGCAAGAAGCACTAGAAGCTCTTGACCATGTTCTGGAAGATCTAGAGGATGCTGTGCGCCACCTTGAGCTGGTAGAGGACCACTTGACGACATGTGAGCCGAAAATAAATATCGGCAATGCTGGTTCTAGCTCATAAAGGGCTTTGAGCTCTAAGCGCAAACATATTGATTCGTTCAATACGTGGAATGCAAAGGATCAAGTCCTTAATGCAAGAAATCAAGAATTAACCAACAAGAGAGAGGAAAACGTCCTCAAGTGAAGAAAATGTCAAGGGTGAGATGTTACAATTGTGACAAGAGAGGTCACTATACTCGCGACTGTCGTGAGCCAAAGAAGCTATACACCTCTTGTACATTTGAGAACTTTGCTTATGTGTCAAGTTCTGCATTATACGCTGAATCCAATCCTTTGTGGAATGTAGATTCAGGAGCGACAGACCATGTAACAAAGGATAGAGGATCCTTCGTGGAATTCCGACGATACCAACTAGAACTAAGTGGATCTATATTGGAAATAACTCCAGAGCTGAAGTTAAAGGGATTGACACCTGCCAATTGAACATGCATGGTGGACGCATCTTGATGTTCTATATGCTCTGGAGATTCATCGAAATTTAGTGTCTGTCTTAGTGTTGGTTAAGCTTGGTTTTGGTATGAACTTCCATAATAAAAGTGTAGATTTGTGTTTAGATACAAACTACTATGGTCGTGGTCACTTACTAAATGGTTTTATTGTACTAAATGTTGACTATGATGATGTCAATATGTTATTCCCTTGTTTCACGTCTTCTACCTTATATGATAATGATGTGAATATGGTGGCATGCTAGACTTGGTCATATGGGCCAACAATATATGAATAGACTAGCCAAAGAGGGCTTGTTGGGTAATATTGAAAAAGTCGATTCGTCCATAAGTGAGCATTGCCTAGTAGGGAAAATGATAAGGAAACCATTTGGAAAAGGAAAAAGAGCTGAATTTCCTCTGCATTTAATCCATTTGGACGTCTGTGGTTCAATGAATGTGAGAGGAAGGCAATGGGCTGTTTATTTCATCACTTTTTTATAGATGATTATACTCGAGTCGGATATGTCTATTTGATTTCTAATTAATCTGAAGCATAAGTTGTTTCAGAAAGTTTATGAACTTGGTAGAAAATCAATTAAACAAGAAAATAAAGGTATTTAGATCCGATCGAGGTTGAGAATATTTATCTGATAAGTTCAGAAAATTATGTGATGAAAAAGGAATAGAAAGATAGTTGTCTATTCCATATACTCATCAACAAAATTGTGTTGTATAGAGAATAAATAGAACCCTACTGGAATGGTTAGGTCTAAGATGGCGCATGCTAACTTACCTATCACTTTTTTGGAGTGATGCATTGTTAACTGCTGCCAATATACTTAACCGGATGCCTTCCAAATCAGTTATTTCCACTTCATATGAGTTATGGACAGTTAGAAAACCGGACTTAAGTTTTCTTAAGCCATGGGGTTGTGCTGCCTATATTCATGAGTCCTCTAACAAGTTTTGGGAAATTGGGTCCCAAAGAAAATAAGAGTATTTTCATGAGATACTGCGAACACTCAAAAATGTATGTGTTCATAGGTGAGCAAGAAAGTAGGAGTATAACTGAATTTGAATCACAGGATGTCACATCCTTAGTGGATGAATTTCCTAAGAAGGGCCAAATAGGGGAAGATTGTTCCCAATTTGAGACCTTGGATCAAGATAATGATATTAGTGGAGTTCGTCCAAGTGGGAGTAATATGAGAAGTGATCAATTACAATCACATGATGAGATGACGTCATCATTATCTAATCCAAGTGGGAGCATGATGGAGAATGAAGTGCAAAGTGTACAATCTCCCATACGGCGAACAAGTCGCAAAAGTATTCCCCGTCGACGTTTTGACATTGAATGGGAAACTTTTATGGTTGCTCCACAAGATGAGGATGAGCCAAGAAATATCAAATAAGGCTCTGAATTGCCCTAATAAGGAAAAATGGATTCATGCAGTGAAAGAGGAAATAGAGTCAATGAAATCAAACCAAAGTCTGGGAACTGGTTGATCTTTTAAAATGACACAAATCTATTGGGAACAATTGTGTTCTCAAATTAAAGTGAAAGGCTGATGGCTCGATAGAAAGGCATAAGGCTCACCTTGTGGCGAAGGGGTATAATCAATAGGAAGAAATTGATTATGAAGATACATTTTCTCCTGTAGAGGGATTTACCTCGATTCGCATTATTCTGGCAATAGTGACTAGTATGGATCTTGAGTTACATCAAATGGATGTAAAGACTGCTTTCCTCAATGGAGAATTAGAGGAAGGAACATATATGGAACAACCGCTGGTTTCATAATGAAAGGCCAAGAAGAAAATGTATGTCGACTTTGGGGTCGATATATGGCCTTAAGCGGTCATCGAGACAAAGGTATATACATTTTCATAATGCCATAATGACATATGATTTTATAATGATTGACGATGATCATTGTGTATATATCAATAGATCCAATGATCAATTTGTGATCATATCATTATATGTTGATGATATACTAATTGCCGGAAGTAATATGGAGTTGGTTAATACTGTCAAGAGATAGTTGTCTTCTAACTTTGAGATGAAGGATATGGGTAAGGCTGCATACATTCTTGGAGTTAAGATTTCGAGAGATCGTTCGAAGAGATTGTTGTCTCTTTCGTAAGAAACCTATATAAATAAGGTTCTTGAACGATTTTGTATGCAAGATCGTAAACCCATAGACACTCCTATTGCAAAAGGTGAAGGATTGAGCCATAGTCTGTGTCCAAGGACTCCACAGGAGAAGGAACAAATGAAACATGTTCCTTATGCTAGTGCTGTTGGGAGCTTGATGTATGCTATGATGTGTACAACACCCGACATATGCTTTGCAGTCGGAATGGTGAGCAGATACCAATCAAATCCAGGTCAAGCACATTGGAAAGCCGTTAAGAGAATACTGAGGTATCTAAAGGAGACTGCTGATTATACGCTGAGTTATTAAGAAAAAGGATCTGCAACTCAAAGGCTATTTTGATGCTGATTAGAGAGGAGATTTAAATGAAAGAAAATCTACCTCTGGGTTTGTTTTCTTACCGAATAATGGCACCATATGTTGGAGCAGTAAGAAACAAAAGTGCATAGCCTTGTCCACGATGGAAGTTGAGTTCGTGGCATTATCAGCAGCAGTATAAGAAGGTGTTTGGCTTAAGAGATTTTTTTTGGATCATTTAGGTGTTATTGGAAGTACTGCAAATTCATTGTTGGTTCACTGTGGTAGCCAAGCAGCAAAAGAGTACACCAAAGATCCAAAATATCATGGCAAGACCAAACCTATAGATACCAAGTATAATTTTGTTATGGAAATGGTTGCATGAAAATATGTGAACTTAGAGTACATACTACGCATGGAATGGTAGCAGATCCTATGACAAAGCCAATACCTAGAGATGTGTTTTGTGGCCATATGAAATCTCTAGGATTGCGTAGAGACCGATGTCTTGAATATTGTAATTTCCCTAAATGTTCACAATTTGATGAATTTGTGTTTTCATCATTAATGCCTATGAATCTTTGTATGATCTTTATGCATCTTAATGCGCAGTGCATTATTTTAAATTGAGAAGTATGTCGGACAGATATAAGATTAGCCCACTCACACAAGTAATCGCCTCTATTTACTGTGTGATAAATAGAGATGAGACCGTTTTTAAGCTTATTATCTAGATGATAATCGAGAGCTCAAGCTTAAAACACGTATGTCGCCTTAACTAGGTGTTAAGATGAGGATATAATACTTACTATGTGCGAAAGTAAAATACTCCACATATTTTACTTTATCTCGTCTAAGATGCCGATGTGAGTTCTGATGAATTTTGTGAATGAGTAGATACGTGAACTCAACTTAGACATTGGGTATGTCTGAACTATCATCTGTACGGTATTGAAAGGTGTAGATATACGCTCCATGGGAAAGGAGTTAATACCGTAATACGTATTTCATACTACGTATGCATGAGACGACCAATAAGAGTGGCAAAAGTTTGATCTCAACTTTTATGTCGTGTGAGACTCTTGAGGAAGAGAGTTCCTCAATTTCTTTGTCCCCTCATGACTCTTACTTATTCTCGAGATTTCTATTTAGTGTTTGCTATCTTAGGATGTTGCCAATGGTCATGAGTGATTCGATCTAATGGGGCATTTCTAGAAAAGCAAGCTGGATTGAATTTGAGAGTTTGAAGGAAAGAGGAAGATCAATTTTTGGAGAATCACATTGTAGTTTTGTATTCACCGGTTAACCAATTATGACTGTCTTTGTGATAATTATAATTGTGAATACAATAAATATATCATTGTTTAAAAGAGATCAAGAGAGATATAAATGTGATCGATTGATCTAGGGTACTGCATACTAAATTTACTCAGGATGTGATGCCCATTATGAGCTGCTATATATTCCTAACAGATATATGGCAACGAGCTCTCAAAGTATGATGGTCGCACAGATTATTCACCAGTATGAATGTTGAAGAGAGGAAAAGAGGATTCTGTTCGGCCCACCATGTTAAATGAGAGTCTATGATGGATTTTTCTCTGATGGGGTTGAGTAGGGCCTGTCTGCCCATGTTGGTTTTGGACCACCATGTGCGAGTGGGAGATGATGGAGTTATGAGATGGGCTTAAGGCCCATCCGCCCAAGTTGGGCCCAGAAAGCCCGGCCCACAGGAATAGGGCCCGTGGAAGGAGATAGGTATAAAAGGGAGGAGAGAGAGAGACATAACACCTGTTGGAAAAACAGATGTACGTACGTCTTTCTCCCGCGCACTCTCTCTCTCTCAAAAAGAAAAAGAAGAAACAGTAAGGCTTCGGCAATTTCTTCTTCCCTTCATAGCTTAATCGGATCGAACAGGACCGTTTCTCTTCCTATTGTCGGCGTTGGTGTTTAATCTGTGGCTAACAAGGTACGCTTGAATCCGTGGTGTGCTTTACGATCGGTGATACGTGTTTTCCTAGGCTTCGTCTTCCGCATTGATTTAGGGGTTCAATTCGGTGTCGAATCCGGTTTCCGGGGATCCGTTATTCCCAACAATACTAAATGAAAGCAAGCTTTTGGGAAATTGCCATCATATTAAGGAACATTGTACTTCCTCCTACGCTACATGTGCATAGCGACTTAGCGGCAAAAACTGAAGAGAAGCGCTTTTGAACGCTTGAATAGCCGTAGGTCGTGTTTCCCCATGTTAATCGGGCTCTCCCGGTTACAAAGACGGATACAATATATCCAGGAGTAACTTATAACGAGGAGGCTAGCCACCTTGCCATCGAATGTTCGCACTACTGCTAACAGGGAGCTTATTGGCACCAGGTGCATGGCTTGCTTGCAGAAGATTTGTTGGGCTGGGTTGTTATTGCTTGGAGCAATCACTTGGGGAGATAGTGCAGAGTTGTTCAGGGCTTGAGAAACTTACTAAAGTGGGATGGAGCCGATGCATCCTAGTCGGCCTCGCTTGAACTAACTGCCTTAGAAGCCGACTCAGAGGGCAGCTGCCATCGGGTTCATGTTTCCATGTGTATACTCTATTTGGTTGTCAAATTGTTATCGACGTGAACTTGAGGGACTTCCTGCATGTTGTCGCTCTTCCTCTTCTTTGGTGACATCAGCTTTGTGCGTCCTCCCTCCACCGTAGACTCGGAAATATGTTGAGGATGTTTTCTCAAGTAGATTTTCTTATTTTAGATTGAGGAACCCACTAGACGCACATCTAGTTGGGCTTTGAGATTTTGAATCCATTTTAACATGTTTTTAGGGTGCGTTTGGTTGGACTTTTAGAGAAAACCTTTGAAAAAAAATGTAAAGGACTTTAAGTTAAAGGGTTTTTTCAAAATGTAAATTGTGTTTGTTATATTGTAGTTTAAAAGTCCATTGTGAAGTACCTTTGAGTAAAATGGTGCTTGGAAATATTATATTTACAAAAGACTTTTGTGATTAAAAAAAATTAAAAAAAATTGTCAAAAGAAAAATAAAAGAGTTGGCCGGCGAGGTAGGCGACTGCTGCCAGCCTCAAACAACCTCCGGAGACGAATGGTGAGGGATGCCTAGGGTCGGGTGACCTCAAGCAACCCTTCATAGAGGTCGCCAAACCCAAATTTGTGTCCATCGGAGGTCGCATGACCTCAGGCAACCCAAATCTAAGTCGTGTGACCTCACGGTGGCCAAATCTATCATTGGAGGTCACACGACCTCCAACAATAGATCTGGCCGCCGCTCGACCTCCGTGAAAGATTTGGCCGCCCCGAGGTCCCGCGACCTCTGGTGACCTAGATCTGGGTTGCGCTTGAGGTCGCGAGACCCAAAATTGGGTTGTGGCGACGCAACTCGTGAGCGAACACCGCGACTCACCGAGGTCTCACTATTGACTGGTGACGGTCATTGTGACCTCATCGACCTTAGCCACAACCTCGTTAGCCTCTCTCGAGCTTGTCACTAACCAGCCACACCTCACTAGAGAGGGAGATGAATAGTAGACATGGGGCTTTCGAAAATATTGAAAGCCTAAGGCTGCCCAAGACTTGCCTTGGGCTTTCAGCATTTGCAAGGCAAACTTTGGCTCAAGGTGAGTTTCAAAAATGAAACCAAACACCCAACATTTGGCCTAAAGATCCTTGGAAACCCAAAGTCCCTTCCCAAAGCCAATTCCAAACGTAGCCTTAGGATTTTCAAACAATATATATCTAACCTAACTCGTTAAACTTGAGTTAAACCGACTCTATAAGATACCGACATGAATATCATCAATATTTATATTTAATGAAGTTTCTATGTAAGTTATGTCTATGACTTGTAAACCCCAAATCAATGACATTTCTCCTGCCACAAATGATGGAGTTGGAAATAAGAATGCGAAAGAGAAAGTTCAGAGATTTTAGTATATTTTGATGTATTAAAAAGAGTACATTGACAATATATTTATAAGTTTTTTTTTTTTGTAAGGCAAGAGCCTATTTATAAGTTTAGATAGAAGAAATCAAAGGAAATTTAATCAGATATACGTAATCAAAATAGACATAGAAAATTAAAGAAAATATCTTAAATATCTTTAAAAGATATTTTAATACTGCTAACATCCCTAATATGTCTAACAAATGAAAAATTAGGTTAGTTACATCACCATGACTTGACTTGTATCTGGCAGTGGTATGTATGAATATGCATAAAGCGTGTTGTGACTTTGCTTCAATCATCTGAAAGGAAAAAACTCTCTACTCTGCTTCAATCGTGCTGGTTTACCAAACAACAAAACCATGTCTTGGTACAATGGGTTGAAACCATAACCACTCATGCACTTGAGCTTCAGAGAACCTGCTTGGCCAGGAGAGGACAAGCCAAAATGTTTGGTCTCTTCAGTACCCACGTCAAGAAACATAACCCCACTGCACATCGCTCGCCCGATCCATGAGCAGAAACCTGCCTCTTAACTGGGAAACCACTAAGCCTCACTATGAGGTTCACGCACTGAACATCGAATCTTGACAAGATCTTCAGATTTGGCAGCTGGCTGTACTCATTCAAAGGTGGAGATTCATCCTGCTTGTAAATCCGGACGTCCATCACGAAAGATTAGATAATAGGAGGCCTAGAGCACAAGTGTCAACCATTTTAGCCGGAAAGTGATTTTTGGAATAAAATGAAATTTTCTATTTTTATTATTGGATTAGACCTGAGTAGGTCTTTAAACTACTCCACCCTAAATTGGATATCCCTGGGTGTCTTCTCCCCACAAGCCAATTAAAGGCAAGTGAGGGGAAAAAACAAGGGATAGGATCCCCAAGCGTAATCCCGGCCGACTCCTTTACGGAGCGGGAACCCCCTCAAATCCCTGCAATGCCCTTTTCCTAGTGTACCAGGCTGGGTACAGGGAAATGATGAGGCTTGCCTTCTGGCAAAGGAGGCAGGTTGGCCGGCCGGATGAATTCTGAGGAAGAATATGCATTTAATAACAATGCAAATTTTGTATTATTATGATAACAGCACAAAATTTATCCCGGCCAGACGGTGGCCACGATCAGCGACAACAGATGGTGATGTTGACCGGCGACAAGTGGTGGTGGACGCTTCTTGTCAAATTTTAAGCTTGGGACGTCAATGATGGGCTTGACTCAAGCCCAACCCGTCATGTTCGGATGCTTCCGCTGGGAGTCTTTCTTCTCTCTTCCTAAATGCATGGCCACATGCACAAAACAGGGGTTACCCATCTAAAGATAAGATAACAAGAGAAAGTGCTCGATATGGAGAATTTTTTGCTAGGGTCGGCGCGAGTTGTTACTGCTAAAAAAGTGGTTACTTCACTTCGCTTTCTTTCACTAGTCCTTGCAACTTTAGTAGTTGGTTTGATTGGGCACTAAGGAGACAAATTTTCATCAGTCCACCGGCCACCTGCCTTGTCTCAATTTACTAATGCGTTAATATCCCACCAGTCAAGTATTGCCCAATTACTTTTCACAATTAATCAATGAAGTAAGTATTGCATAAACTATGACGACTAGATTAATTCAATCACAATTCAATAATTTGCTAGAAAATATTATTTGGCTTTTACTAAAAAGTATAACTTATCATATAACTCTTGCGTTATGATTGGTGCTCTTTACCACATCATTTATAGACTAGTTTACATGGTATATTTCTCATCGTTGTTTCAAACCACTGTATAGCAATAGGTCTGGTACGCACTACATAGTCTTTCTTGGAGTTAAGGGACCCAGATGGTCGCAAACATCCATGCAACGCGTAATTCAAAAGTGCGATCATTGGAATGATTTGCCGAATCCCAAAAGGAGGTAGAAAGGGAAGACAGGAGATCATCACTATTCACTAAGGTTGATTTGGCCTCTGTTCAGCCACAAAAGTCTCACTCGCTTTTTGTCACATTCGATTGCTACTTTTGTCCCCTTTTAGCAAAAATGGGTGAGTGCGCGAGTCCTTTTCCGCCCCTACCCACGAATGGTGTCCCCCCATGGTGCTAGGATTAATGTCTTGACCGATCCAAAAGATAACTTAAATTAATAATGGTTCGTTGAATTTAAAGTTACTGAACCTAATCTCCTTTTACTTAAGATGGGTAATCCAACTCTTGGTTTGCCACCGCTGATTGAGCATTAAGAAATTCTAATTATGGTACTGGAAATCATATGTCCAAATCCTACAAAGGTGATCGGGCTTCTATGATCATATAGAGGAACTGGCACCAGGCGCAACTAAACCAAAGATCACATTCCTCATCCCCATCCTGCGAGGTGGAGCTTTGCCTCGCCACCATGCCCTTGCCCCATGCAAGGCGGGGGAAAACATCCTCACGAGGCACCATACCGAGCATTGTGCCGGGTGTGGGAAAATAGCTCGTTAGTTTTCTCTTAATTATATATTAAAAATATATGATAAGTTAAACTTACACGACAATTATATTCTATGCTACTTTTAGTTATTAATTAACTTTAATTTATTTGTATCCTATAACTAATAACTAAAAGTATCACAATCAAATGTGCATGGCTTTAATGTATAAGTCAGACGACCCAAGTCCAACGATGTGCCCTCTTCCATGGTAGCAACTTTTACTTATCAACGGAAAAAAAAAAAAAAAAAAAAAAACTCTGATGTTTGACGGGATTGAATAATTCACGGAAGGAAAAAAGAAATAGCGCACTTGACCATAATGTTTGACAGGATCCCGACAGTTGACTAATTACTGGCCCAATTTCCCTTATCTTATTTGATATACACAATGTAGTCGCCCAATCATCATTATGTGTACACTAAGAATCTAATCCTACTTGACACCGTATGAATATATGCACATCGCTTTTAATTGGCTGGTTACACCATGTATCATTATGGCATGATGTATTCATCACTCAAATATACCTTATGATCCACTTTTCTGCATTTTAATGCTCTCTACTTGGATTTGACAAACAGTGACTAACAACACCAATTACATGCGCCAAGTCTAACCGTTTATTTACCATTGCATACATCAAGCTTCTCACGGCTGAGGAATATGGAACACTTTCCATGTTTTTTTATTTATTTATTATTATTAGTTGTAAATATTTACTTCGTACTCAAGTTAAAGTGAGCAGTTAGAGGAGTGCTAATCATTTTACTTGTCCATAGAAAATTTATGAAGAATCTACTCCATGTACTTCTCTTGCAATAATAACAACTTCTTAGCAATTCTGTCTCAGATAATTCTAATACAAAGAATCTACTTTGCTAGGCCTAAGTTTTTCATGGTAAAAGACTTACTTAACTATTTCGTCGACAACTTAATTCATGAAGTATTATTGCCAACAAGCCACATATCACCAACATAAAGCAATAGAATTATAAAGTCATTATCAGAGAATATTTGGATAAACACATAGTTATCCGAGGAAGTATGCTTATGGCCCTACTTTGTTATAAATAACATAATTTTTTTGTATTAGGCCATGGAGACTCTTCTTGGGCTAGCACACATAGTCCTCATTTCCTTTCACTTTGAAACCCTCTAGTTTTTCTATGTATATCTCTTTATCCAATTTATCATGTAGAAAGGCTATTTTAACATATGTGTGCTCCATTTTCAAGTCTAAGCTAACTGCCAAGCTTAGCACCACACTCATAGAAGAAATTTCTACAACCGGACAAAATATATCATCAAAGTCAATACATATTATAGCTGGTTCAAAAGTCAATACATATCATATCATCAAAATATATCTGGTCAAATCCTTAATGAGTAATCTAACTTTGTATTATAGCTGTAAAGTATGTTCATCTTGTTTCAACTTATTTACTCACTTATTCTTCAAAATTTCTTTGCCTTTTAGGCAATTTCACCAGTTCAAAAGTACGATTCTCATAAAGCCATTGCATTTTATCTTGCATGGTATCAAACTATTTGCTTTTGTACTCATCTCCTATTACTTCTACAAATCACTTTGATTTACCTGCATTAGTCAATAACACATACTCATCTGCAAAAGATCTAGTGGACGATTGTTGGTCTATGATGGATCTTCGGACTGGAGCATTGCATCTGATGGGGTTTCATAAGAGACTAAGGATAAATCTTATAAAAAAATGCACGTTTGGTTTAACCCACAAAAAACTTGATGTAGAGAGCTTCAAGTGAAAATCCAACCAATCAAATTTGACAAAAGTGTTATGAGCATGTTGACAAAATTTCAGTTCAACTGGATCGCAAATTTATCTTTGACTTCAACTTAATGAATTGTCGTTTTCTTTAATTTCATGCTTTTTCTTTCTCTCTTACTACTATGTCTCCATTATAAGTGCTAGTATGAACACCTAGAGGGGGGTGAATAGGTGTGAAGACAATTTTTCGCAAGAAACGGTAGAAATATTTTGCTTCTAAAACAGAGTCTGAAGAACAACAAACTTAAAGCAAGTTCAGACTTTAGCAGTTAAATAGAACTATGAACAAAATAAAGGAGTTCAGGAAAGAGAATAAGAACACAAAAATTATAGTGGTTTGGCTTAGATCAAGTCTATGTCCACTCTCCATACTGATAGTCTACTAGTTGGATTCCACTAAGAATCAAAAGAGATTTTACAGCCTTGTGATCTCGACTTCACAGTGACGAGTCTCTACTAGTCTCTCACAAAGTCACACTAAGTGTTTCTCTCTTTTGTATACAACTTTGAGCTCAATATTTGGAGTAACAAGGAAATGGAAAGTTTCAGACTTTGAAATTTCTCTTTCACGCATGCTATCGAGCAACTGGAGAGTCCACCTTAAATACTCCTTCATGCCTTCTCGACCGTTGACACTTTTCAAAGGAATTCTTCCAATCTATCCGTCGGACAGAATTAATCAAGGAGATCTCGAGCCGTTTGAAGATTGTGATGAAAGTTCGTCAATCATGTTCGCACATACAATCAGGATCTTGGTTTCCATAAGTAGATTATTTCCATATTTACTTGTAATTCGAAAAGATTTGATTTATTTAAATTGATTTCAACAAAGATAATCAATCTCGTAAGTGATATATCCAACCAGAAAGCCATCCATAAACTATACGAATCGAAGTCCTGAAGAGATAAACAAAATCTCGCATCTGGATAAGTCTTCATTCTTCAGTAGCATTCAGTCTGGAATTTGTCAATGTTGGTAGACTTTGACACAAAGTCTGGGAGTCTTCAAACTTTGATACTAAAGTCTGGTCGTCTTCAAACTTTGACACAGAAGTCTGGAAATCTTCAGAATAGACTTTAAATGAGTTTTGTCAACTTCAAAACAACAAAGGAGTTTTCTCCAACAATTTTCCCATTTTTGATGGTGACAAAACTTCTCTGCAAATTTAAGAACTTATGACCTGCAAAACAATACTGTAGCAGTACATGATATCTAGGAAACAAATAGATAAGGATCTAGATAGCATCAATTCTGCAATCACAGAAAACAAGTTAATCTTGAAGAATTAAACATATATCGAGATTTAAGCATTCATCCATATCCATAATCATGACCACAAAAGATCTACAAAAGTTCTGCAACGGCCTAATAGTAATCAGTCAAACAGAATCAAGTATGCAAAAGTTAAGTTCAAAAAATAAATGGTCAAAAGCAAATCTGCACATTCTCCCCCTTTTTGTTAGCAGCAAAAAGTGGAGAAAATCAAGATTAGAAAAGGTAGGATGAAATCAAGTTTGTCTTGGAATTCGAACAAGTTGGAAATCCCCCATTGACTGAACTGTCTCCTCTAGCTTTCGCATTGTCTCCTTCAACTTCTCAACATTTTCGATCTTGGCAGTCTGTGAAACTTGCTATTGTAAAGCTTGAACTTGAAAGTTTAAAGACTGTACCTTCTCATTGAGAGAATCTGAAAAAGATTGCAAAGTAGAGTGAAGCTTTTGAATCCCACACTCCATATCATATTGCTGTGCTTTTATCTCCACAAGGAGCTCAAGCAACCTTTAAGAGTCTGCATTAGGTTCCGTTTGCGCACTAGCCTCAGCATGTTCAGTTCGTGGAGTGTTTAGAAATGAGAGAACATCAACTCCTCTCTACTTACAAGACTTGGAGTAGATTCTCCAATATCGGCTTCAGGAAAATGAAAAGATGAGAAGAAGTACCTGTTTTCTCACGAACTCCCCCTGTTTCTTTGCCTACGGGTGGAGAAAAGAAAACTTCTTGTTCTTTCTCATTTCCAACACGAAAGTGATGTTCTTTTTCTGTTCTTTTTCTGTTCTTTCTCCTACTTGGACACTCCTTGATGCTTCAGAATCCTCATATAAGGATATTGCAACTGTTGTCTCATAGGAGTCATCCTGACCCTCTTCTACTGCAGCTTCTCTTCATGCTTCTTCTCTTTCTTCTCTTCCTTCTTCTATTTGCTCTGTGTCCGCTCTCCCTCATTCTCCTATCTCTTTGGGTTGCTCAAAACCCACAAAACTCTTAAGATTTTTCAAGGCCAAGGCAAAAATGGTAAGATCATTATCATCATCTTCGTCCTGCAGGATGAGGAATCTTCTCTTCTTGACAGGTTCTTTCACAATTTCCCTGCCTTTTCTTTTCCTTGTAGCAAATTCTTTCTTAGTTTTGCTAGAAGATTCCTTCTTCAAGTGCTCTATAGCTTTGCTCAGATCTTTTAACCTCATCTTCGAAACCATTTTTAGCCTTATAACCATAGGAGCTACAATTTGAGTGCAGAGAGAGGCAAGAAACTTGATTTGAAAATGTTTGAACAATTTTGTGACCAACACCGAGTAAGGTAGTTGTCCCTTGTCCTTTAAAACAATCCTATACATGTGCATTAGGATTGTATGAAGGAGTGAGAACTTCATACCATTGGAGACAGCAAACATAATTCTAGCTTCAAATTGGGAAACATCAGTTTTTGAAGCAGCATTTAGTTTGATGCAATTTATGACAATTTTTTGCAGCAAGACATTTGAGGCTGTCATTCTAGAATAAGTGATGCTTCCTTCGGGTAGTCTATCCTTAACAAGGAATCTTGTTGCATGACCAACTAAGACATTTATTGGTTATAAACCACTCCTTTCCACCCCAATAACGTTAGCCAAAGTGTCAACATCCACCAAATATTCTTTATCACTCACGGTGAATTTGAAATAGTTCTGGTTAAGAAAAGAAAGATTTGAACAGAAAAAAAAGTAGTCAATTTCGGATAACCAACAATTGTCTCAGAGCAGAAGTCTTCAAGTTAAACGAAAGCCAATTTTTCCCTCAAATTCACCTTGATCAAGTCTAAAAAGTCAAAATTGACTGATCGAGAGTTCATCACCCCTCTTTTCAGCATTTGGGAGTAAAAATTTTTGTGATCCTTAGAACGAAAAAGCTTTGTTCCTACACCAGGCATTTCAGAGGCAATGCCCATTCTCGGCTGAAAATTCGAGAACATCCTCTCATCATCGTCTTTGCTTTTGGGTTGATTGAAAGTGCTAAAACGAGAATCGGCAAGAAAGTTAAGGAAAGCCTCATATGCTGCTCCTTTCTTTGCTATTCCTAAACGTTCCATCATTCTCCGAAACAAAGTTTCATTCTTGTAACTGTGCTCTCTTAGAAAATCAATAATAAAGGACATTGGCGAACCACCCTTTTTCAGACAATCATAAAGCTTGAATAGAACCTGGGGGGTCAAGGTGCGGAGAGGAACAACATCTTGCTCAACTTCCTCTTCCAATGGTTCACGAGGAGGATTCTACGAAGTGTCCTTTGGGTTTTGCTGTGGAGATGCCTGAGAAGAGTCTTCTTCTGTAAGATTGAAATGTGTCTGCCCTTCAGGCACATTTCGTGGCCCCTTGCTTGCGATCCGGGATGATTTCCTTTGTTAAGACATTCTTGCAGCCTAGGAGGATTTCTCAGACAAGTTCAAGAGAAAAAGATGGAAACTTGCGAAACAAACTTGAGAGTAGAGATGAGAGTGTAGAGACGAGAGAGTAGAGAGTCTATATTTTAGGGTTTGGAATGAAATACTCGAAAGGAATACAAGAGGGTATATATAAAGAAGATGAAACGTCATAAAGAAATAATCGAATCGTCATAAGGAAAAAGAAAACTGCTTTTTTGAAATAAAAACTGCCAAAAATTCGAAAAAGATAATTTCTAAAAATAAAATAGGCAAGCAGCGATTCAGTTAAACATACATTTTCAGTGCAAAAATAAAATAATTGGATTCGAGACATTTTCATACTAAAGTAGCGTTTGGAAATTTTGAGTCTGGTCAACTCCAGACTTTACTCCAGAGGATAAATAATATTCAGTTTGGTGCTAATATACTCAAATAGATTTTTCTCCAAAGGTTTTGTGAAGATGTCTGCTAGCTGATTCTTTGAATCAATGAACTGAATCATAATCTCCCAATTCTAGACATGATCTCTTATAAAGTGATGTTGAATTTCTATGTGCTCCACCCTTGAATGAAGAATTGGATTCTTCGTGAGGTTTATGGCACTGGTATTGTCGCATTTGATTTCGGTACACGATTCTTCTATTCCAAAGTCTCTTAGCTATTGTCTTATTCGCAGAATTTGAGAACAACAGCTCCCAAGAGCCACATATTCTGCTTCTGCTGTTGATAAAACTACAGTACTATGCTTTCTTGAGAACCAATATACCAGCTTATTTCCCAGTAGTTGATAGGTTCCAGAAGTGTTCTTTCTATCTACTTTACAACTTGTTAAATCAGCGTCTAAATATCCAAGAAGAGTAAAGTCTCATTCTTTTGGATACCACAAACCCAGCTTTGGAGAAATCGCCACATATTTAATGATGCGTTTTGTAGCGCTTAAATGAGATTTTTTAGGATTAGATTGAAATCTAGTACATATATAAACACTAAACAAAATGTTGGGTCTAGATGCAGTAAGGTAAAGAAGAGAACCGATCATGCTTATGTAAAGCTTCTGATCTACTTTCTTCCATTTTTTCATCCTTGTCCAGCTTTGAGGAACTTGACATAGGTGTCTCTATATTTTTGCAATTCTCTAATCCAAATTTCTTGATCAGTTCTTTGGCATATTTCTCCTAGTGAATGAATATACCTTTCTTTGACTATTTGACTTGCAATCTCAGAAAGAAAGTTAACTCACTCATCACGCTCATCTCAAATTCATCCTACATAGACTTTGAAAATTTATTGCGTACATTTTTATTAGGAGAACCAAAGATATCGTCATCTAGATAAATCTGTACCAGTAAAAAATCTTTTCCTTCTCTCTTTATAAACAAAGTAGTATATACTTTTCCTTTTTCAAAACCATTATGTATTAAAAACTTACTTAACCTTTCATATCAGGCTCGAAGTGCTTACTTCAAACCATATAAAGCCTTTTTCAGTCTATAGACTAAGTTTAGCTTTCTTGGATCTTCAAATCTTGGTGGTTGTTCCACATAGACTTCTTCTTAAATGAATCCATTAAGGAAGACACTTTTGACGTCCATCTGGAATAACCAGAAATTTTTATAGCAAGCAAAAGCAAGTAATAATCTAATTGCTTCTAACCTCGCTACTAATGCATAGGTCTCATCATAGTTTATCCCTTTTTCTTGAGTATATCATTTGGCCACGAGTCTTGCTTTGTTCTTGATGACTTTTCATTTCTCGTTCATCTTGTTCTTGAAGAGCCATTTTGTCCCGATTATAGATTTACCTTTAGGTTTTGAAATTAGCTCCCAAACATTGTTGATGCTAAACTGTTTGAGCTCTTCTTGCATGGTTTTGATCCAGCTTTCATCAAACAAGACTTCATCTACACTTTTTGGTTCTATCTTAGAAACAAGTGTTAGAGTACTCAACTCTTCTCACCTTTTGGATCTGGTTTGAATTCCTTCATCAATGTTGCCAATGATGAGTTCTTTGGGATGACTTGACGTGTTTCCGGTTGTTGCTTGGTTGGAAAGTCTATTGATCCTTTGCTTCGGTTGAAACTTCTCGATTTGTTTGTTACTATTCTCAAGAAGTCTAAATCTCTTTGGGAGAAGTAGACTTTCTAAAGTCTAAAATAGGTTTAAATTATTCAAGTTGAGTCTGGTCTGGTTGAGTCTGCTCATAATCTTGAAACTTAACGTTAATAAATTCTTCTACAGATTGAGTCCTTTTGTTAAAGTCCCCGTAAGCTTTGCTTGAAGTCGAATAGCCAAAGAAGATTCATTCATCAAATTTTTCTTCAAACTTCCCAGTTCGATCATTTGCATTCTTCAAAACAAAACATTTACAGCCAAAGACATGGAAGTAAAAAATATTTTGCTTCTTTCTTTTATACACTTCATATGATGTTTTCTCCAAGATAGGCCTCAAGAACACTCTGTTGATAATGTAGCAAGCTATAGAAACTCCTTCTATCCAAAATCAAGAGGATATGTTGCTCTCAATTAAGAGGATTCTGGCCATCTCCGTAAAGATCTGTTTTTCCTTTCCACAACCACATTTTATTCTGGAGTGTATAGAGAAGAGAAAACATGCTGGAAACCAGATTCATCACAAAATTTCGCAAAGTCCTGATTCTCAAACTCACCTCCATGGTCAGTTCGTATGCTTGAAATAGTATAACTTTTTTTTTTTTTTTTTTCATTTTGAACATTCTTTGCAAACTTTGAGAAGTAAGAGAAACTTTTAGACTTACTTGCCAAAAAGTAGACTCAAGTGAAGCGAGAGTAATCATCCATGATTACTAGGCAATATTTCTTTCCACCAATACTCTGAGTTCTAGTTGGTCCAAAAAGGTTTATATGCAGAAGCTGCAAAGCTCGATTGGTAGAAACTTGATTTACAAGTTTAAAGGTACTTCTAACCTGCTTTCTCAAGACACATGAAGTGCATAATTCAGACTTTTGAAAAGCCAGGTTGGGAAGACCACGAAGAAGCTTCTTAGAAGAAATCTTGGCAATTTGCTTCATGTTAACATGACCAAACTTTCAATGCTAGAGACTTGCTTCGTCTTGAATTGATATAAGGCACTGAGAACTTTCTAGGTTTACATCCAAAAGATAAATATTTTCATGCCTTCGACTAGTGAAGGATTGAGAAAAGTCTTGACTCATTCCAGAACAAATACCTTCTTAGAAGTTGATTTTGACTCTAGCGTCACAAAGTTGGCTTATGCTTAGAAGATTGTAGTTCAAACCTTCCACAAAGGAAACATTATTGATAGTTAGGCTTCCAATCTTCATAGTTCTACATCCTACAATTCTTCATTTGTTGTTTCCTCCAAAAGAAATTTTTCTTTCATTTAGTCTAACAAACTTTATAAAGTAGTTTGAGTCTCATGTCATATGCCTCAAACAGCCACTATTCAAATACCATTTGATCTTTCTCTTGATAGTGACCTATGATCATAAGAAGAACTCAAGTTTTTCTCTCAAAAGAGCTCAAAGTTTTCTTTACTCGATCAGTTCCTTCGTAGGTTACATGCAATATGTCCCAAACCTCTTTTGTTGTTTCACAAGAAGAAATTTGGTTATACTCAGTATGAGATAAGGCACAATATAAATAGTAGATAACTTTAGCATTAAGAGCTTGTCTCTTGGTTATTTTTGCTTATGTTGTTTCACCAACATCTACAACTTCTTTTCCTCTTTCTGCGGTTGATGTAGCTTTGGGATTGATCCCTTTTTCTACCACATCCCACTCTAGGGGATCTTTTAATCTCAGAAATGCATTCATCTTATTTTTTCACACATTGTACTTATTCCCATCAAAGTAAAGAGGTCTGGTGTTGCTTTGACTTTCAACCAATCTTGGAGCCAAAATACTAGCCATAGATTTTTAGCTTAAAAGTAAAAACACTTCAATAAAATAAGCACACATGCTCTGATACCAATTGTAAATGCTAGTATGAACACCTAGAGGAAGGGTGAATAGGTGTGAAGACGATTTTTTACAAGAAACGGTAGAAATATTTTGCTTCTAAAACAGAGTCTAAAGAACAACAGACTTAAAGCAAGTTTAGATTTTAGCAGTTAAATAGAACTATGAACAAAATAAAGGAGTTTAGGGAAGAGAATAAGAACACAAAAATTATAGTGGTTTAGCTTAGATCAAGCCTATGTCCACTCTCCACGCTGATAGTCTACTGGTTGGATTCCACTAAGAATCAAAAGAGATTTTACAGTCTTGTGATCTCGACTTCACAATGACGAGTCTCTACTAGTCTCTCACGAAGTCACACTAAGTGTTTCTCTCTTTTGTATACAACTTTGAGCTCAGTATTTGGAGTAACAAGGAAATGGAAAGCTTCAGAGTTTGAAATTTCTCTTTCACGCACACTATTGAACAACTTGGGAGTCCACCTTAAATACTTATTCATGCATTCTCGACTGTTGGCACTTTCCAAATGAATTATTCCAATCTACCCGTTGGACAGAATCAATTAAGGAAATCTCGAGTCGTTTAAAGATTGTGATGAAAGCCCGTCAATCATGTTCGCCCATACAATCGGGATCTTGGTTTCCATAAGTAGATTCTTTCCATATTTACTTGTAATCCGAAAAGATTTGATTTATCTAAATTGATTTCAATAAAAATAATCAATCCGTAGGTGATATATCCAACTAGAAAGCCATCCATAAACCATACGAATCGAACTCCTGAAAAGATAAACAAAATCTTGCATCTGGATTAGTCTTCATTCTTTAGTAGCGTTCAATCTAAAATTTGTCAGTGTTGGTAGACTTTGACACAAAGTTTGGGAGTTTTCAGACTTTGACACAAAAGTCTAGAAATCTTCATAAATAGACTTTGAATGAGTTTTGTCAACTTCAAAACAACAAATGAGTTTTCTCCAACATCAACAAACTATAAAATAGTAAGAAACATTATTTCTCCATGTAGATTATCATATGGGTCAAGCCTTTGAGCTTGTAATTTATTGGACTTTCTCTACATGGGAATGAACCCAACCTAACAAGTGAAAAAAATCAAATGCCAAAAAAATAATTTGTGGAGAACCAAATTGTTGTGCCAAGCCCAATCAGCTAAAAGATCAAAAACAAAATAATATCGTCAAACATCCCAAGATAGCGAATAAAAACCATGGTATTGAATCGTAATTAAAGAGATGAGGAACTAAATCTCAATTGCAATCCTATGACAACATCAATCCATCACCATTTATCAAACTGGAGCTATTAGATTGGAACCTATTATTTGACCACCGTTCACTAAAATACTCAACTAGCCATCCGACATGAGAAGAAAGATCCATCTAATTTTGCTTGCCAATTCGTCGAAATTTATAAAGTTGATTTGTTGAGCTAATTGAGCGAGCCTATTGGACTAGCCATTGAAATGCTTACTTTTTATGCTTATAATATCTAAATGAAAGCCATATTATATGGGGATAAACTCATTCATTACGGTCCTTACACAATCAATCTTAAACATATACTATGAATAACAATTCAATCATGAATTTTCTAATTTTGTCAATATAGTTCAGGACCTTCACAGGAAATTTCAATATCCACATTAGTATTCCTCTCAATTGCTACATGAAATCACTAACGTGGCGATATAAAAACCATCCACCATATTAGTATACTACATAAGATGGCCAACAATGGGTACATCAGCGGTTTCTAATGGCAATTTGCATGAATGATTATATTAAAATTCTAAATAAATATTTAGAAATTAAATCAACAAAATCAAAAAAGATAGAAGTGAATTGGCATCTATACAATATATATATATATATATATATATATATATATATATATGTATATATATGTAAAAGACTGAAGTGGTATTTTTCCTTCCATTCATTGTTCCAATTTGAGCATTGGAGTGCGCAATAATTTCGGGGGATCTCTATCGGTATTGTAGAACATTCGAATTCTTGTGGGGTCACAGGTTCTTCCAATCAGAACGATCTCCTCTGACGCGTCACGGACTTTTTATCTATTTATTTATTTAGGGACACGTTTTCTAATTCCATTTTCCCCTTTTTTTTCGTTTTTTTTTTTTCAGTTTTTTATGATAAGCATATACGTGGGAGGGGAATCTATCCTCGACTTCATTTTCGGACAGTCAGGTAGCGTTTTCCTCGAGTCACATGCGGTGTTCGAGCGCGGCGACAAGCACGGTGGGGGCCAGCACTCACATGTGATCTCCGAAAGCAGCCGTCGCAATACACGACAAGCGAGTTAGGATACTGAACATGGGGTTCAGTTCAGACCCCCAAAAAATAAAACAAAACATGGGATTTTTCTTTTTTCTTTTAATTTCCTAATAATAAAATAAGGAGAAAAAAAGGCTTTTTGTTTTGGATGTATGAGAAGGAGAGTGATGGGACTGTAGAATTGATGTGAGGGGATTTCCTTTTTCTATATCCAATACTCATATTTCATTTTTATTTTTTTAACAATATTGAATTATTATTTGATGCATCCAATTTTAGCTTTTTCGTTTTATTTTTTCGTCTCAGTTTTTTTCTAACTTCCCTTTTTTTATAATTAATTTGAATTTTTAATGCATAAGTCTTGACATATGAAAACATGATTCAACATAGATCCAATCAATTTTCTGTAATGTTGTTAGTAATTTTTATTAGCACTATGAATTTAATTTCTTTAAATTCATAAATGGAAGTGAAGTTAACAAAACAAGTAGTCATAAAGATTATTGTAGTAAACTAAAATTCCACAAGGAGCAATGGTGTTTAGTGTGGGAGGCAAGTGGACTATAAGATCATCCCAATTATGCCACATTAAATTAGAATATAAGAATGAATTCTTGCCATAAATGTGTTCATCCAATAAAGAATACTAACCAAAATGATATCATATTTTTTTCTTTGTTATTTTAATTTGTTGTTTTCTATTCGCAATTCTTTTTATAATTTACAAGCATAATTGATCGAATAGAAATGGTCATTGAAGGTGTGTTTGTTTCACGAAAAACGTAACGTTTTTGGAAAATATTTTTTGGGAAATCATTTTCTAGGAAAACGGTTACTTTTCCTTTGTTTGGTGATATGTGACTGAAAATATTTTCTGGTGTTTGGATTGCATTTGAAAAATGATTGAAGGTGTAGAAGACGCCGACGAAGAGGAAGAGGAAGAGGAGGGAGCGAAGCCAATGGGAGCAATGGATGGGCTAGGGTTGGAGGAGGCGGCGGTGACAAAAGGGAGGGGGCAAAGGAGAAGGAGAGAGGGGAGGAGGAGTTAGGGTTTAGGTTCACAAGCAAAGAAAGAAAAGAGAAAACAAAAAAAAAAAAGAAGAAAAAAAGAAAAGATATAATAATAACAAATTCAAAATTCAAAATTTGTAATTAGAAATTCCTTTTAATAATAAATTTTTCATTAAGCAAGGACTTTAAAATATTTTGGAAAACGTTTTCTGGTTCTTTCAAATGGGAAATCGTTTTCCTAAATTTAAACTTTGGAAAGAAAACATTTTTGTTGACTAGGAAAACCTTTTCGGTTAACTCATTTTCCTAAATGAACCAAACGCTAGAAAATGAGGAAAACGTTTTAGGAAATTGTTTTTCGTAAAACAAACGCACCCTGAGTGTCTCTTTTATTCAAAAATACATATATGCTCTAATGCGGGACCCCTCATAAATGACTTGGTTCATTATCTTGATATATTAATCCACTTCGAAAAAGTATTTAAACAAAATGATTTTATTTTATAAAGAGTGCTACAGATTTACAAAACGATTAAGCAAGCTACAATATCAAATTTTTAGTATAATGAAAAGATTGATGGTATTGTGATTATTAAATCCTTTGGGTTCCGCAGCAACTCACGGGTTAATGTTCTAGTACACACTATAATAATAGATTAGTGTCGGAGTTAGTTTAATTATAATAAACAAGCCTGTCTTGAATAGATTCGATCATGGTTTGCAAATTTCCCCACTTCTTTCATACGTTGAATAAGGCACGAGTTAAAATTTACACTAAATAATGTAATAAACTGTTATGATGTTGTCTGCATAATTCGCACTCGCACAAGTTTGTTTTTGACTATTTTTTTCCTCTCACGAAAATTTTATAACCTTCCAAAAGAAAAATCGATATACATGGCTACATAGAATTTTGATATGAATGATATTTTCTATAATTTGGTGAGGAAATCAATGTCAATGAATTATTAATATTGGAAAATGTTGAAAAGTGAAAGCAACTGATGTGCCTCTTCTATCCTTAGCTTCAAGGAGTGGGGGATAAGAAGGCTGGACCTAAACAAGTTCTTGAAAGGTTTTTTCCCAGTTCAATTTGGATCTAGGGACTTTATGGATGTAAAGCAATGAGAGGGTATTCCTTCATTCTAGGGAAGACAAATATACAGAGGGAAACATGGGGGTGTTGGCAGTGCTGGCACTGGTACATTAAAATAAGGAATGCAATCTTATTAACCCATATGGATTATCAAGCAAGCGAGGTGGCTCTAACACAAGAACAAAGGTTCCTTACTGATTGGTGAAGTTATGATAAAATAAGACATCGAGGATCCAAGTAGTGCCTTGTAATCAAGGGTTTATAGAATTTTGATATCAATTATATTTTCTATAATTTGGTGAGGAAATCAATAAGTCAATGAATTATTATTAATATGATAATAACGTTGGAAAGTGAAAGCAGACTGATGTGCCTATTCTATCCTCAGCTTCAATGTATGGGGGGATAAGGTCTTCTTCGGGTCATTTTCGGCGGAGCCATCTGGACCTTCATAATTGGATTCGGCTTCGTTACCTGCGTACATGACATAAACGTATGGTCCGAGCTTGACATTTTTTGTTTCTACTGCTCCTTCAAGCGACACTTTTTCTTTTCGGTTGATCAAATTCAAATGTGGATCCCATTAGGAATAGAAGATCGACATGATTTTATCTTGACGAGTGTCGATTCAATTATCGAAAGCTTTTATATGCGTGATACTTACAATGATTACTTGCTTTTCACAATCACTTTGTTTTGGACAGCAAAGTAATTTATATTATGCTTATTCTGCACAATGTTTACAACATGGTGTAACCAATGAGCCACCACCAACTAAGACAGGATTTATAGCGTAAGGGATTTATAATTGATTACCATACTACATCAATAGTGTCACCTGGTGTAACTGTTATATATGATTTTTTTTTTATACCTTTTCATTTGGCCCTCATGCTACATAAGCCATACCTGGGAGCAAACTTTTCATTCGTGTAAAATTGGAGTATGTAATATCCTTTTGTTAAAAATGCCAACAAAATGCTAGCATAGACTATTACGTTAGTGTCATGTCCATATTGACGGACAATTAAGTGATGACATGGATTTTTTGTTATGTCGAATGGAGCAAAGTAATAGAAAATCCTGTGAGAGAGAGACAGAATGTAGGGGCAATGGTGGTGATGGTAACGACGGCGGTGACAAAGGTGACATCGGCACGGCTGGTGAGGGTTTGCCAACCTTCGATGACCGCACGCATCCGTTACTGCCTTCGATCTGCGGTCATGTGACCCTAGTGTTTCGATTGAAGTTGCTGACCTCAAGCCACCACTAGTCGGGATCTTGCGACCCCAGTCCATCTAGGCTCGCGAGATCCATGGCTTGCCATCGCAAGGGTCGAGCAACCCCACGACCCATCGTTTGGACCTCGCCACGCTGCGGCCGCGGCCATAGTGGTCACAAGTGGCATGAGGCCCACGAGTCCACTTCTTCTTTTTTTTTCATCTTTTACTTTTTTTTCTTTTCTTTATATTTTAATAAATTTATTTATTTATTGTTGTTTTCTTTATTTTAAATATAACGATTTAGTTGTTTTAACTTTTTTTTTCCCACTAAAAGACACGTAGACCGTGAAAATAACCACCAGTTTATGGGCGTGTCAGCAATTCCTGTCACGGAAATGACCAACTTGAACAATAAGAAGGAAAAAAGATTCAACGGCCGCATTGGCAAAAAATAGCATAGTAACTTCATTCAATAAATTGAGAAATCATAGAGACTTGTTGTATCATTGTCCCTAAAAAGTTTAAAATCATTCACTCTTATGAAAGAGAAAAATGACTTATGAATATTGCGGTCGACCTAAAGTGTATTTCATTTTCTGATATAATCCTCATCTACGCTCAAAGTAATGCTCTATCTACTATAGAATAAACATGTGGACTTTCTAGACATTTTTAATCTTACTTAATGAAATATTTAGAACTATCTTCCATAATTTGAATAACGGGAATTCATGAAATACCGCTGTTGTCTAAAAAGTGCATTTGATAAGGAAGAATTTCATCAATTGTAAACCTAGTTCTTTCAAGTTAAAATGACTTAAACAAAATAGATAGGTTTACAAGGTCCAAGCAAGTCCACCTTGAATCGCTTGATTGTGCAAATCATTTGAGAGTGATATAACATTGAATAAAATAACTAAACTAAAGCCTAACAAGAAATATTGCCTATTTTCATGTGTCTTTTACATCAAAGCTCTATTCGTCTATTCGTTTTGTGTAAACCAAATTTCAAGAAAACGTTTCTAAATTTTTCGACATTCATTTTATGGAAAATGAACTGATTAAGGCAAACGTTTGCCATCAACGGAAAATAGTCTTCTAAACTACGGGAAAATATTTTTCACTTTTCAAGATGAGGAAAACATTTTCCTCACTCACTTTCTCTTATCTCGCACTCATGTTAACCTTTCCATCTTTCTTTCTTTCTTTCTTTTCTTTTTCCATTTTTAAAAAAAATCAAATTTTTTAGTATTTTTCTTTTTCTTTCTTTTTTACTTCTATCTTGGCCGATTGCCACCATGACGATAGTTAGCAACTGGCCACAAGTGAGCATCAAGCTCGTGGGCCTCGGGTGATCTTGTTGCTCACTAGATTGTCGAGCTTGAGCTTGCCGGATGTGAGCCTTGAGCTCATTGGCATTGGGAAGGCTTGAGCTCGCCTTTGGCTAGCCAAAGAAGAAGAAGATGAAAAGAAAGAAAAATAAAAATAAAAATAAATCAAAAATTGATTTTGTAAAAAATAAAAATAATTTTAAAAATCAAATAAAATAATAAAATAATTATTGAAAAAGAGTGCATAGAGGAAAAGATTTTCCTTACCAAACAGCAAAAAATATTTTCCTCTTTGTTTTTTAGGTTTCAGCTATATATTAAAAAATAATTACATTTTCCTGAAGAATGACTTCATGGAAAATATTTTCCAAAAACATCATATATTCCACTAAACAAATAGAGCATAACTCATCATTTAAGCTAAAACTCGATTCTATTTGTTTTTATTAATTATCAAAGATCATTTAAATATTGAGACAAGTTGTTAATAATAAACCAGTGAAGGTATGTTTGTTTCAATGAATTTTTTTTTTGCAAATTAGTTTTCAAAACTTTGACGTGTTTGATTCGCTCAAAATGGCTAGTCAACAAAAAAGTATTTAAGGTTAAAATATATCCACATTTAGAATTAAAACGAATTCCCATTTCTAAATAAAGGGAATCATTTTTCCAAGTATAACAAGTCTCTTACTTCTTCACCTTCTTCACCTTCTTCACCTTCTTCCACATTCATTATTCCAAAGGAGATCCAAATAACCGAAAAAAGTTTTCGGTCACACTTTTTTAGCATACCACCAAACAAATTAAAAGTAATTATTTTCCTTGAAAATGACTTTTTATGGAAAATATTTTCTTTATCATGAAGTTTACAATGAGTGAAAATCATTTTCCAGAAAAAAAAATGTTTAGTTTTCTTTTATTTGATAATTTAGGAAAAGTGATTTTTTTTTTTTGCCATAATGAGAATTTGTTTATAAACTTATTGTTTTTAGTCCATGGAAAATGTTTTTCGTAGATCATTAAGTTTTCCGTTATTCAAAATACCATAAAGTTGAAAAATATTTTTTTTTGAAAACAGTATTCATTCAAATAAACAAACAAACAAACTCTTTAAGTTTTAACCTCGATGAATCTTCAACTTTAGAGACTAGAATAATTTTCCTATCTTAGGGTTTTTTGAGCTCAAAACTTTATTAGCCAATCTTAAGATTCATTTGCTATGGTCCAAGCATGCGGCTTTTTAAACAACTCCAAGGATACTTTCTCAAGTTTCATGCGAACCACTCCGTAGTCCCCTTCACTAAACTTTATATTCCTGTGATGAGCATGAGCAACAGATTGGTAAAGACTGTTATCGGTTGTACATTTCTGATAAATCTCAAGATGAAGTTTAGGAATGCATGATGCAAAACACCCAATAGACTCGGAGGGCTTGCATAAGACGGAATGGAATCATGACGTGAATTCTCTGCGTTATATAATGCTTCTATTAGTGCCTCAATTATCGGTTTATTTGAAGGAGATTTCAATAATTGAGATTTGCAAAGATATTGACAAGACAGGAGCACAGTAAAAGGGTAGAGGATACCCCACACCCTAGACATTGACATATGTATTGGGATTGCATGCTAGAATAATTCTTAAAATTGACATGTCTTTAAGACAAGGTGAAAATGTTCTAAATGGGAATCCCTTAGGTTTTGTCCTTGTTGGTAAATGGGCTTCTTGGAGGCGCCTATTGAGGACTACTCGATTTAGTCTCTTTGATCTAGTGTAGCTAGGGTTAAGTGAAGTAGTTGGAGATATTCCACATGCCTAAAGTGTATAAGTAATTGTAAGATGATGTAACTTACCATTCTCACTCCATAACTGCTCCCCAACCTACAAAGAAAGACCCTAGATCCCAAATTACAATTCCTTCCCCCCTGGATTTCTCAAATTAAAAAAGACATTTATGCCATTGGAAATAGAATACCTTTTCACTGCGCATTAACAACCGAGAGTGAATTTTGTGGACAAGATTGTGTTGTTGGGTAAACACAAGGTCGATGGTGATTTAATTGGAATTGAGGAACCGCGAAAATGTGTATTTCATCCATTTCACATTACTATTCATGCAACGTATGTGGGTTGAACTTACCATATGCTTCCAATAGATATAAATCAAGATATCATCCAACTGAACAAACCATAAATATCTCAATGAAAGGATGTAAAATCTAAGTCGTGACCATCATTCAAAGGGCTAATAGAGTTCCTCTCGAATCTTGATAAAGCTAATGTCCTATTTTCACTTGATTCTTGATGATTTTGTGGACCTATTCACTTGCATGAGCATGATGAGCATGCACAACTGTAACTCGAATAGACAACAAGCTTTCATGATTAAAGCTCAATATCTTTATAATGTTTTCCAAGAACTGTAGCCCCTAAAAAGAAATGAAGAAATATTAGTTAAACTTTTAGTTAACCTTTTAACGACAAAATAGACAGGGAGGTGGAGGATATGGACCGCAATCGCTTCTTTATAAAAGGGCAATTTCAATTTTACCACGATGAGGAGCCATTTTGGAAAAAGGTGGAGTGCTGAAATCTCGCGACCTAATCATTGCACAATAAAAAGAGCATAAACTAGTAGAACAATGCGACTTCCCACGTAGCTTCCCTTGAAATTGAATGGGAAAAAAATTTAAAAAAAAAAACGAAACGATTTTTTTAGCACGCTGCCGACTTGTACCCGAAAAGTCCATTTGAAGTCGTTAAAAAAATTAAATTAAGAGCTACGATCGATTCCTAGATTTTCATGGAAACAATTAAGTCCTAAATTTTTTTTCTTTGAGCAAAACTATTCAATCGATGTAGTAAATTCTACATTTTTACACAAAGGTGCAATCAAGTGTTTAATGGATTTTTAAAGTACAAATTAAAGTTAGCACATAGGCATGTCAAGTTTGCCACGTAGAAATTGATTGCCTCATGTATGTGGAATTTAGAGAAACGATTGCAACTCTAATTCCAAACTTTATGTAGGAATGCAAATGTGCCATACACCTTTATGCCTTTTATTGAAAAGTGCTATTAAATTATAAATCTTTCAAATGATTCAATGAAATTTTATTCATTTGCTAAAAGTATGATTGGATCCTAAGTGCTATGTAAGGATGATGCATATTCAATTTTTAAGTGATGCATAAACAATATTAAGGCCGTTCATCGAAATGACTTGAACGTATGTTTCATAAAACATTTAAAAAATTAATTGAACCAACTGAAATCTTTGATGATTTGATTGCATTCTGCGCATGGGGATTAAAATTTCTAGGGCACTTTGTCCCGAGATTTAGGACTTTCACTAAAATTTCAAGGGCTGCTTAACCTCTAAATTTGATAAAAACGATTTTATGTGTAAATTATTATATTATATTATATTATATTATATTATATTTTATTTTACACATGTCTTTTATTAGATAAACCTCGGAAAAGTACCTTAAAATTAAAGGTAAATATAACAAAAAATCTCAAACTAATACACTCATATTATATTTACTCAAAATAAATTTTTATTATGAAAAATCTCACATTGTTATACCTATACCACATTTATCACAAACTATTTTTATGCTAAAAAAAAATCTTAAATTGGTACATTTGTGTCACATTTACTTTGAATAAATTTTCATGTCAACAAAAATTCTAAATTGTTAACCCGTGCGCATTTACCCTCAAACTAATTTTTATGCAATAAAAAAAAATCTTGAATTGGAACACTTGTATCACATTTATCTCAAGCAATTACAAAGATCACCAAAAATATGGATTTGCCAACTAAGACTTTGGTGAATTATCCCAAACTAATTATTGTGCTAAAAAGATCTTAAATTGCAATGCTCGTGTCAAATTTATCCTAAGCAATTACTAAAAAATACCACAAGAATTAGGGATTTCCCAATCTAAGACTTTGGTGACTTACCCTAAACTAATTTTTGTGTTACAAAAAAAATCTTAAACTTGAAGACTTGGGATCACACTTACCCCAAAACTATTACAAAAAAATTCCAAATCACAAAATTAGGGATTTCCCAATCTTAAATACTTTGGTAACTTGGGGAATTTTATTATGTGAAAATCAATTTAAGCTAGATATGGCATGCACATGTTAATATGGAATTTTTTGTGATACAAAAAATAAATCGATGTAACTCACTCGTAGGCAACACAGTTGGTTAAGATCTTTCCTTCAACGAAGGAGGTCAAGGGTTCGAAACCCTGCCTTATTACCAAGGTATAGTGGCTGTTGTGACCCAAAATGGCGAGAGGCTGTGAGATCCCAATCGGAAAGCCATCCAAGGTCACAAAATAATAATAATAATAATAATAATAATAATTTGATGTACATGATACAAGCATACTTTGAAAATTTTCGTGACATAAAAACTTAAAATGGATTTGTTATAAGTATACTAGTTTAAAATTCTTTTTTGTGGTATGAACCTCTGAAATTAAATGTAGGCCCGTCCGTGATCCGCTCCAAGTCCAAAAGAAGCTCCCTCAGGCAATATGCTCGCTTCCATTCTCTCCTCTCAATTCGGGTTCCCATCAAGGGCTTTCTCGTAACTCCGCCCGCTCCTTCCCCGACAGCATCCCGCGGGAACTTTACCGTTGCGCATATATATATATATATATATATTTTGATTTCGCTTTAATCGAAGAACCATCAATTTATCATTTCGGCAAGCAAAGCGAAAGACGCGTTTTTTTTTTTTTCCTTATTTTATTCATCCGTACCCGATTTTCCGCCATCATTCTTCTTTTCTCTTTTTTCCTTGCTGGGGAAAAGAAAAATTCGAGAGATTTGAAAAAATGGCTCACATGGTGGACTCCCTCTTCGGGAAAGAGAGAGAGAGAGAGAGAGAGAGAGAGAGAAAAAGCGGGGGGTGGAGGAGGAGAGAGAAAATCAATGGCGTCCTTTTCCGATCCGCAGTACGACAGTGAAAACCCTAACCACCCTCCTCGCCCTGCCTTTTCCCCCTTCCCTTCTCCAGTTCACTCCCACTCGCACTCAAGCTCGCAGATGCTCTCCTCTCGCTTTCACAACTCTCTCCTCCTCTAGGCTCTAACCACCACCACCAGCTCGGTGGAGGAAGGTAATGCCGGGGTCGCCATCGCTCGATCCGCTCCCCGCGCTGCCCAGCTGAAGCCCCGGCCGACTGGTGTCGCGTCGCCGTGAATGAGCAGCGATCGGTTCGGAGCGTTGGATCAATGTGAGTCGAGTGCTCGTGTCTCGCGCGAATGCGAATGCGCGGTTTCGTCGCGTCGCGTCGTTCTTTGCTTGGATCGTTCCTGCAAGCGCCTGCTGCTTTTGCTTTTTTCTCTGCTTGATTTTGCTGCGTTCGGCTTCTCCGTTTTCGTTCTTATTTTGGTCCGTGGTGCGGAAAATAGTGCGATTCAGTGATGGCGGAAGCTCTTTTGTGAGTGCTTTCGTACTCGGAATCGAAGTTCGGTTGTGACCGCGTCGCGATCGGCGCGAAGCGGTAGTCTCTGTGTCTCGTCGAGTTCTTGACATTTGATCTCTTTTCTAAGTGAGATTTTCTCATCGTCCTGGTAGTTTTCGTTATAGAAGCTCTACGTTCCTCCTCTGTCTCTCTCTTTTTAAGTTGCTGTTAGCATCTACACTGTTAAGAAATGTCGGCTTCTGGAATGAGTTTCGATTCGACTTGAGTGGTCTCCTGGTTCGCCCTCTTGTTGCTGAGAATATTTGATCGGATTGTTTTTGCTTTCGCAGTTTTTATTCGAGTTCCTTTCTGCGTCACTTGTGCTAGATTTGTGCTAGATTACCTCGTTTTTTTTTTTTTTTTTTTTTTTGGGTAAAGTAGATTACCTCGTTTTTCACATGTGCTGAAGCTCCTTCTGTCGAGATTCTTTGCCCTGGGTGTGATACCACTTTCTGGTTGATTCTTGCTTCTCCAAGAATTAGCAGAAGCTCTTAAACTCGAAGGAACCGACGGTGGCTTCTCTGCACAGACTGTTTTTGTTGTTGGCTGTGTTTCTCATGCTGTCATTTGATCACTTGATATCTTTGCTGCATTTATTAATTTGCTACTCTTTAAAGCAGATTTCGAGGTGCTGAAGTTGGCAATAAGCAATAACTACAATAATGGGAGCTTTGGAGTTTGCGTGTAGGACTATCTTGTTGTCTGCCCTACTAATTATTGCGAAGGCAGAAGTTTATATTGTGACTATTGAAGGAGAGCCTGTCATAAGTTACAAAGGTGGTGTCAATGGTTTTGAAGCAACTGCGGTTGAGTCTGATGAGAAGATTGATCCTACGAGGTACTCTTTATTATGTCAGCACTTGCCATTCGACATTTTCTTGGCACTTATGGTGTTTCTTGGAATGTGCATTCCACATTTGATGACAATATCCTCTTTAATTCGTGTTCTTGACTTAAGGATCATCATTGTCATAGCATGGATTAGAAGCTCATGATGTGCATAGTTAACTAATTTTTCCCCTGAATTTGGTCGATATAGATGTTGTTGAGTATTAGGCAAATAAATTGTCAACTTTGTCCCCGTCATTGTGGTTGACTCTAGATAGAAATCAGCATTTAACAAATGCAAACTCACTAGAAGGCAGAGAAACCAAATATTTATCTTGAAACTCTAACTTGAATATATTTCTAGACCCTGTTTACATCTCACGTGCATCTATCAGATTGTGAACCAGTATGGAGAGAGGATGGAAGGAAATAAAACCATATGAGTAATGTGTTGCTATGTCATTTATGGTCTTTTGAAGAGGTGTGTAACCTTGCTTAGGATTGTTACAAAGGTTTCTTGTACAGTCTCAGTCATTCTCTTGGCATTGCATTTCTCCATCAAGCATAGTTGAAACAGTGCTTTATGGAATTAGCAGTGACTTTAGAAACAATCTTTTCAGGTGTAAATTATTACATTGTGATGAGCCAATATATTAAATCCATAATCATTAAGTTGTTACAGTATGGTCGGCAAATATTTTGTAACGCACAGCCATTAGGTCATGCACTGACACAGATTTTGTCAATCAAACAAAAGAGGAGAAAGATAAACTCAATTACTCATTGGTTATCCTTGCAAGAAGTACCTCAATTCATTCCTTCATCAGCGAAATGTCATTCACCCTCCTACTACATGCCTAGTCCCCTGCTCAGATGAACATGTTGGTTGCTATTGCTGTATTGTCTTTTATTACTCCTTGGCTCATTGAATTGGGTTGTCATCCAGTGAACTGGTTACGTCTTATGCTCAACACCTTGAGAAGAAACATGATATGCTTCTTGGGATGCTGTTTGATCGAGGAACCTACCAGAAACTATACAGCTATCGCCATCTGATTAATGGTTTTGCTGTTCACATATCTCCTGAACAGGTGAAACCAAGTATCCAAGCTCCCTCATTTTTCTCTGTATCTGACTTTTAGGATGGTAGTCCCTTTCTTTTGTGTATCATGGACTTATGCCCTTCCAATATATTAGTAGGCGGAAATCCTACGACGTGCCCCTGGTGTGAAATCTGTGGAGAGAGATTGGAAGGTGAAGAGACTTACAACTCACACTCCACAGTTTCTGGGACTTCCTACTGGAGTATGGCCCACAGGAGGAGGGCATGCCAAGGCGGGAGAGGACATTGTGATTGGCTTTGTGGACTCGGGCATTTATCCTCATCATCCCAGCTTCTCTTCACACACAGAACCTTATGGTCCACTACCAAAGTACAGAGGGAAGTGTGAAGTTGATCCTGACACTAAGAGGACTTTTTGCAATGGGAAGATTATAGGAGCTCAACATTTTGCCAAGGCGGCCATAGCAGCTGGGGCATTTAATCCTTCCGTTGATTTTGCTTCTCCCTTGGATGGCGATGGACATGGAAGGTTAGGTTTTGTAACATTTGCAAATTGAGTTTTAGCAAGCTCTAATTCTGTATAATCTAGATCTTTTGCCTTCTCATCTAGCAACCTGTGAAAAGCAGATTTTATTTTTTGAGATGTAGGAGATAAAACCAGGCTTTCGTATGTTATATATCCTGTGCATCTGTACTTTCTTAATTTTTCTTTGATGCATTAAAGTTCATATTTTTAACATGCTTGAGGAGCTGTTCATTTCTCTACTATGTGTATATTCCAAGATGAGGTTGAAAGATTCTGTCCCACTGCTGCAGACAAACATATGCTACAAAGGTCTTATCAGTTGCAGTACTAGCCCTTAAAAATAATGAGAGTTTATGAGTTGACTGATAGATTTTCACAGCGATGAGAACAACATGCTGAGTAGATTGATTTGATGATAGTTGTATGATCCACACTGATCTGAAGTGGGCACTGTATGGTGAAACCTAGGCACACGTAATTAATGAGGTGATTTTCTAGAATCACTTCTCCTTCTCAATGTTATATGCTTGGGTTAGTAATTTGATTTAGTAGTTATTGAAAAAATGAAAAACCTGCCGTGTGATTTTAAAATAGGAAGGAAAATATTATCATTCACAGAACAGGCTCAGCCTTGTTAATCAGTACCTAAATCCTCAATAAAAACAGCTCCAAATGCCCCTCCCAAGTTAGTAGTTATTAAGATGAAAACAGTTGCAAAAAACTCATGCTGTTCATGATATCTTTGATGAGTTTCGCAATATAGTCTGCTGACAATCTCCTTTAAAAATCATGAATAAGTCAAAACACTCTGTAAACCTTGCATGATAAAAGATGGCTAATGGAGTGACTGTGCAACCAAGCTGCAATCTCATCAACCATGTTGTTTTGACACTTGGAAATGAGAGTTGTTTGTATTGGTTCCTGCTGCTTAATTTAATTATGGAAAATTTGGCTTTGGCAATGTTGGTGATGCCTAAATCACTAGTTATTTATTTTGTCATTTCTTTTGGATGCATCTGAATCAGTTGGGCTTCATCTATAAGATATTAAGATGAAGGGAGTTGCCCTTTTTTTTTTGTGACTTTTGTCTCCTTATAGTGTGCTAATGCCGACAGGCAATGAATTATCCTATAGTTCAACATCAGAGCAGTTCTATTTCCTTCATCTAAAATTGAATTTTTTTGCTGCTTTATACACTAGTTGCTTAGTAGACATCCATGCTATTTTACGTGATGAATGCCGCCATAAGTGGGGCTAAAGGATTTATGTGTCTTTTGATGGAATATATTCCTTTGTCCAAGCTCTTTTTTGTTAAGTAAAATGACAATAGTTATTCTATTTCCATTCACTCCCTCTTATTTATTTATTTATTTTTTCTCTCATGAATTTTTATTTCTCTGGCTTTTTCAATCATTTGAATACCAGTCACACAGCTGCCATTGCTGCCGGTAACAATGGAATACCAGTGAGAGTGCGTGGACATGAATTTGGGAAAGCAAGTGGGATGGCTCCTCGAGCTAGGTAGGCTTCATCAACTTCAGCAATCTTAATCAGCTCTTCTGACAGTAATTAATCTCTGAAATCTGTTGTGTACAGGATTGCTGTTTACAAGGCACTTTACCGACTTTTTGGAGGTTTTGTGGCTGATGTGGTTGCAGCAATCGATCAGGTATCAAAATATATGACCCACTCAGAAGTGCTACGAATTCTTATAGTTTTGGTTGCATTTCTTGACTCTCCCACCATGTAGATATAAGACTCTTATAATTTAAATCTCTGCAATTTGATGCCAACTAGAGTCAGACATCTTTTTTTTTCCTCATTTCTGGTTTAAACACACTCTCTCAGGCACACACACACGGACTTTGGTTCAGACTTAAAGATTTTGGAATTTACCTTGCAAAAAATAATGTACTTAAAAGTTTTGATTTCTAAACTTACTTTCTACCACAGAAGATGAGATATGCTTTTGTGTTGACCACAAGGATGCCATCTTTTGCTTTCTGAAAACATCCAGAGAATCTCGGTACATGCTGGGATGGGTGATTCTCCACATAGTAACAATATGTTGCATATATCTACAAAGTTCATCCATCCCTTCAATTCTGCCATGCTTGTCATCAAATTTTGATAGTAATCTGAAGGAAGGTTATACTCAACTGACAACTTCTCCTACAGGCTGTTTATGATGGTGTGGATATACTCAGTCTGTCAGTTGGACCAAATAGCCCGCCAACAAGCACTAGAACTACGTTTTTGAACCCTTTTGATGCCACACTTCTGTCAGCTGTCAAAGCAGGTGTCTTCGTCGCTCAGGCAGCAGGAAATGGAGGGCCTTTTCCTAAAACTTTGGTATCCTATAGCCCATGGATAACATCTGTTGCAGCTGCAATTGATGACCGAAGATACAAGAACCATCTTACGTTGGGAAATGGGAAAATGTTGCCAGGCATTGGATTATCACGTGAGTTTTTTAAGCTCGACTATTTAACTTTATTACATTTCTCATTGGTAGATCATAGTAGTTTGACAGTGAGATCATTTAATTCGTGCTTAGCAAAAGTAATGTGCCATTTTGATCTTTTCTGATTTCAACGGTATTTCATTGGAATGAATTTTCTTTTCCTTTCTTCTTTTTTTCGTTTTGGAGATTTGTATGTTATCTGTAATGAATTTGTGTTACAAAGATATGACAACCAGCAGACCAGGCTGTCGGATGAAAATGTATACTTGCTCATTAAAGTGTTTCTGGACAACACTATGCTCCTGGAAGAATGTCAGAGAGCATCTATGAAGAACTATATTTATTCTATAAGCCCGTTGGAACCTTTTTAAGATGCCCTGTTCATCTGCGGTTGTGCTTCCTGTAGGGTTGTACCGTGTTCATTCTACTTGAACTTCAGTGGTTGCTTCACTTTGTGTCCTTCATTTGACATTTTTCTGAGGTTCCCTAGGGATTTATGTGCTGTTTCCGACCGAACATGAGTCTGCTAGTGGTTTTGGTGCGAATTATAATATTAATTGCACTGGTTGATGTAGGTGATTGTATTTAACACTTCTCGAATGATAGAGGATGTTGAGTGTGCAGAACTTCTTTTCTTTTTCAAGGAGTTTTTTCCCCATTTTATTGACATTTAATTTAATTTCATGAGAGCAGCCTCTACACAGCCGAATCGGACATTCACTATGGTTTCAGCAAATGATGTACTGCTGGATTCTTCCGTCATGAAGTACAGCCCCTCTGACTGCCAGAGACCAGAAGTTTTGAACAAAAACTTAGTCCAGGGAAACATTCTTCTCTGTGGCTATTCCTTCAACTTTGTGACAGGGACAGCATCAATCAAGAAAGTTTCAGAAACGGCCAAGAGCCTTGGTGCAATTGGCTTTGTTCTTGCTGTTGAGAATGTTTCTCCAGGAACCAAGTTTGATCCGGTCCCTGTTGGTGTTCCAGGGGTTCTCATCACCGATGTCAGCAGATCAATGGTAATAACTGTTTCTCGTCCATCCTGTTTATCCTGTTTATGACTTATATTGCTGTAGTAGTTGTTTCTATGCTAACCCTTGTCATCTTTGTTAGGGCTTGCTTATCCACATCTTCGCTTTTGTCAGATTTTTTCTGCATCACTTTGCTAATGCATTTTGCTGTTACTTAGGACCTTATAGATTATTACAACGTCTCTACCACTAGAGACTGGACCGGACGGGTGAAGAGCTTTAAAGCTGTAGGCAGCATAGGGGATGGCTTGATGCCTATACTCCACAAATCTGCACCACAGGTGGCACTATTTTCTGCTAGAGGACCCAACATAAAAGATTTCGGCTTCCTAGATGCAGATCTTCTTAAACCAGATATTTTGGCCCCTGGTTCTCTCATTTGGGCTGCATGGTCACCTAATGGGACAGACGAGCCTAATTACGTTGGTAATGACAAACAAGTCTCATTAGTTTTTTTATTAGCTTTCAGAACCATGGAATTGTGCATTACTCTTTTTGTCAGTTTAATGTCCAAAACAAGAATGGTAATAGTTATCTGCTTTTCTTTTACCTGGTCTTCAGAGCCACCTTCTAATATAGCTCTGAGAATCAAACCTGACTATAAAGTAGAAAACTCTGATGATTTTGTGAAAGATAGTTCACTAGTTGCTAGTTAGAAATCAAATCATGTGCTGTCATTTATATATATATATATTGTTGTGCAATAGCTCTGTTTATCATAGGGAAAAAAATTGAATACTCATAGTTAATGCTTGCTTTGAGCAGGTGAAGGCTTTGCCATGATCTCAGGAACAAGTATGGCTGCTCCGCACATAGCAGGAATTGCTGCCCTTGTAAAGCAGAAGCATCCTCACTGGAGCCCAGCTGCCATAAAATCTGCTCTGATGACAACATCAGCAAAGCTGGACAGAGCAGGAAGACCTCTTCAGGCACAACAATACTCTGAGACTGAAGCCATGAAGCTGGTGACTGCAACGCCTTTTGATTATGGGAGTGGTCATGTTAATCCTAGAGCTGCTTTAGACCCAGGACTTGTCTTTGACGCAGGTTTTCCACTCTTACCTTATTTTACCCTTGTTCATAACTATTACGAATGGTTTTCATAAAAACTGGTTTAAGTGCTTCCAGGTTGCTTTTGCTTTGATTAGGACACATTTGCTTCTAATGTGGAATGTCTATAGTCTAAAAATCAATTTTGTTGGGATACATACCATAAGTCATAAATTGTCTGGTCTCTAAGCAAGCAGATGGCTCTCCTCCAAATGGTTGAATCGGAGCTTATCTGAGTTGCATAAGGGTGAAATATTTAGACATTCTCTATAACTTCATATCATTTGCCAAGCGAGTCCTTATACTTTTTATCTGTCAACAGAAGTTTTTGTACGTCTTGTGTTGGTAAAAGCAGCCTTTGTCCAAAATCTATTGGAGTTTCTGAGTAATGTGGCATCCTTTGCAATATGAAACTTAAAATTTTCACATGTACTTTGACAGCAATTTTAAATTTACCCTTCACATTTAGAAAACGTTAGGAAAGTGACAATTGAGCGAAGTAAAATGAACCTGACAGAGTATGGAGAAGGGTCTACAGTCCATTTAGACATAAGACTGTAACAAGTTCTACTGAAGAGTTCAGGAGGTCAAGATACAAATGACTCGAAGTACATGGTGTGTATGTATGGATAGTTCACCGTTGTAATTGTTCACACTAATGAGTGGGTGATTTCCGTGCTTCTCATTACAAAACTCTGATTTCTAGTACTTGATCCTTGGCAGGCTACAATGATTATTTGGGATTCTTGTGCACAACTCCTGGTATCGATGTTCATGAGATCAAGAACTACACAAACTCGCCATGTAACTTTTCCATGGGCCACCCGTCAAATCTCAACTCCCCTTCCATCACTATTGCCCACCTAGTTCGAACTCAAACCATCACTCGCACGGTCACGAATGTTGCTCAGGAAGAGACGTACATCATTACAACCAGAATGGATCCGTCTATCGCTCTTGCAGCCAGCCCTCCAGCAATGACGATAAGACCAGGTGCATCACGGAAATTTACAGTTACTCTCACTGTCAGGTCTGTGACCGGAACATACAGTTTTGGGGAGATTTTGATGAAAGGAAGTCGAGGGCACAAGGTGAGGATCCCGGTGGTGGCGATGGGATACAAGCGATAGATAGTTCAAGGGTATAGGTGCCTCGGATAAAAGTGTTGTGGTTGTGATATTCTTTTTTTATTGGCAGGAATAAGTAGTACTAAGCTTAGGTGTAATATGCTTTATATATGTATAAATGCGCAAAGGGTGTAAAATAACTTTGTACGAGGTGGAGACTCCTAGTTTCTTCCGTTTTCTGCCCATTTGTTCAGTAATCCGATATTATAGTTTTTGCTCTGTTTAATGCGTATGAAATGAATCCTGTGTTGTGACAACTGTGATTCTGTCTCTAGATTTATCTATCTCATCTGCTAATCGATTCTAGACGATACTGTATCTGATCATGTGTCTGCAGAATTCGCTCACTTGAGAAGCTATAAATGATAGAAGTGAGGAACCGATGGGAGCTTATTCCCCTAGAATCTCTCGATACGAGAAAGGAGTGGAAGTTCCACGTCGTCGCGAGTATTCCTCGAAATGTCGAGTCCCTGTTGGACAGCTTAATTGGTATAGTTCGACTCGGTAGGGTCACTTGGTATTTATGACACCATTATATAAAGTAAGAAAACTTCTCTTGATAAATCCGAATGGTTGTCACCAAACACAACAGGAATCTTCCATTTGATAAAATAACAATTATAATTAACCTTTGACAAAGCCAATGAAGCATCAAAACGGGACATTACCAGGCTTCTTCCCATGTAATAAGATAGCTACGTCGTGACTTTGAAAAAGGGATGCTCCAATTCAAATTCGTTGGCTAATTCGAGCCTAGTTAAATGCGATTTGGCTCTCAACCTTTTATATGGCTTGAACTCTACTGCATCTTCAACTTCTATGACATCTCCCCTTTTACGTGAGAGAAATTCAGCCTCGAAGTTTGATATTCTGCCACTGCTTGAGGAATAATCTATCTCAGAAGCACTTTTATCAAATATGATCACATGAAAAGTGGAGTCTCCTCCATATTCGAAAATATGAGGTGACAGGGACCAATTGAGTAATGCTTCATAAATTCCCGCCACCCCTTCCACAGCCAAACCATGCCATTGTTGCCCTTTTTCAGTTCTATAGGCCAGGCTGAACCACCTGGGACCTTGAGAAGCACCAAACCTGGGAGGCTATTTCCATATTTCCTTAGGAACCTTCTTGGAATTCCCTATTATATAGAGAACTTCAAGCAAGTCATCTCGAGGCTCTCGTTCATCATGCAAAAAAAAAAAAAGAAGGTAGAGACTTTATGTTTTACGCGTTAGATGACAGATCAATTTCCAGGGACATTGTTGAATGTGGTCGTTCGTTTACATCAGAATAACACTGGAAATACAGGACACTATATCCAACAGCGGTTCATGATATAATTGCAATGGAGACTTCGCATTTGTTTAAATATCTATCCAGAGTCACACCCTGTGACTCCATTTCACGAATGTACTCACTCTCGTCTGATTTCCAAGCGATGGGGGTCGAATCTCGGGATATATCGGGTCCAGTTCACATGGACCATAAGCTGACACGATACCCATGATGTAGCAAGAAGGCATCTTATTCTTATAGCACGCTCGGAGAAGGATTACTAGCTATTTCTCGTCCCAATACTAAAAAGAACGACAAGAAATTTGAAAACGAATGAGGTCTGCCGGCATGATCATGATGGCATCGAAAGTCCACTTTGAGCTTTCGGTGAAGAATCTATTACTTACAAGCTTTCCAGATTCAAGTGTGTCAGAGATCAGAGAGTATGATCTTGAAGATGCAAGGACCACTTGGACTTAAATGCTCCAGCTGCTCGGCACGTTCGTCTTCTGTCCAGCGGCGACCGCGATGGCAAGCCATGTAGTAGCCGCACTGAATGCTCAAAGAAGAAGAAGATGATGGTGAGGATGGTGGCGGTTCTGGGTTTCTACATGAGCCTGTCAAAACGGCTTTCGGGTCCTTCGTTCTCGATTGAAGAAGCAAATCTTTTAGCGGACTTGTGCGCATGTAATCGTTCTTGAAAATGTTCGTGTAAGTTATGGAAGGAAACGCCACATAAGAAGGATTGAAAGAAAGGGAGGCGTCGAGGGGCTCGATGAAGGGTGAAATCAGGACCGAGAATGCACGTGGCTTTGCTTCGTACTCGTGCATCGAGTGATAGCACTGGTCATTTATGTAGCATCGATATGGACACGCGACACGCGACATGATATAACACGACATGCCGACACGTTATTTCTAAAAAATCAGAGAATTCTTATACGTTCTAACAAGTTATATATTAAATATATATTTTTATATATAAATGCAAAAATAAATAATAAAAAGATCATATAATAAACTTATACTAAAAATAGTAATTTAACATTTGTTAATATTATTCATTGTTTTAATAGAGATTGAATAAGATATTCAAAAATTGCAAACACAAAAGAGTAAATTCGAAAGAACATGTCATGTTTTCTTACACTTGTCAGAAATTAGTGAGATTTTTTATAATTTCAGACAGAGTTCGGAGTTCATGATATAGATTGGCTTGGAGCTCCTATGCAAAACAAGGTTCGAGAAAAATGAAAATCTAGGACAAGAACTCTCGAAATATGACCAAAAGAAAAGGAAAGAACTAAATTTGCCATGGAAAATGTAAGAGATATACCAAAAGAGATAACTCATGGGCAACGCTTACGAGAGGTGGAAAAAAGCAAAAAAAAAAAAAAAATCACAACTTTAAGTTTGCGGGGATGACAGAGCAATGCCGGCGAAAAGATGGGTGTTATATCGTCACTCACGGGAATGTCAAAGCTTATAAGTGAGAAACTTGAGAGTGAAAATTTTCTTCTTTCCCCTTTATTTTTGTTATTTTCATTATTTTTTCATATATTTATATTTTGACTCCTCAAATATTGAAATTTTTTAAAATTGATTATGTGCGTGTCGGAATTTCAAACCCGCGTGTTGGGAAGAGTTGACTACGTGTCGGATTTCCTGACACTTGTTGACCGCATGTCGGAACATGTTGGAGCATGTCGGATCGTGTCAGACATGTATCAGAGTGTTTGACATGACCCAAAGGCTTTCGGAGAGTATCGGTGCTTTTTAGGTGGTCATTGATCGATCTACCGTTTTTGTTCAGTTATAGTAACGGATGTCTCATTCTCTTATGTATCGTCCGACACATCTTACGTCAGGGATTGAAGTGCTTTCGTCCCCAGCGGAACTATTTGTGTCGTATCGACAATAACAAACCAATTATCTTATTTCGCTAAAGTGGATTGGCAATATCAATCCAACGATATGTAATTGCTCTCAATCCTTTATTGTATTATCTGTAAGATTTAAAATTCTGATCAGTAAAATATTTAAAAAATCCTAAACCTATCGTCCAACAGCTGATTCAATACTAAACTTTTTAATCATGAAGATTTCATTCTAAATCTTTTAACGATTTGTCAATTTACTCTTACATTTTTTTTCGTCAATCTAGTTTTTCCTATCAATTTTAGCAAGAAATAGATAACGTGTGAGTCTAGTTAGCATTAGCTGCCCTATGTGATATATCCTGCGTTGAAATAGATAATTTTTGTAAGTTTTTGTAATTTTTCTACTTTTTTATATTTTATATATTTTTCTTCTTTTTTCCTTTCAACTTAGGGTCGACAACTGGTTAAGGGTTAATATCATGAAAATCCACAAAGTGGAATACATGTAACAACTTCATTCTAAACATATTTTTTGACTATCAATTCCATTCTTGGACTAATTAAAGAAATAAAAATGCCATTTTCTTTTACAATTTCATTCTATTCCATCCCAATTCTTGTTTCTATTTACAAAACATGTGTATTCTTCATTTATTTCCTTATTGTCTTCTTCCACGTTCTTCAACGTCCTACTCTGTCCCTCCTAACCAGCGTTTCCATCTCTTGCTCACATTTTCACATTGGAGCATTCGAAAGGTCTTTATTTCATATGACTAAACCAGCTCAAACGGACTTCTCTTATTTTTATCCTCAATTAAATTAACACTTATTTTGTCTCTCGTATCGTTTCTCGTATGCACGATCATACGACGAAACATTAACATCGCCAGCACTAATTTGGTGCATGTGCTGCTAACAGACCGACACTCTTGTGTCATGAAGCATCGCTGGCCTTAATATCATCTTATGGAATCTTTCCCTCAACCGGAAATGGAGAGTCTGAATTCAGTATCGTCCCTATCGACGAGCTCGAACATGCAGCCTTCTGCTTCGCGCAAGCGAGCTTATCTTACGAAGGCGGACCAACTGACCGGCCTGACTGAACAAGAGTCACCATTCGCTGGTCTTCCTGAATGTATGTCTTTATGAATTCCCGGGGGATGATTCTACTCACTTAGGGTGATAAATCTTTTTTTTTTTTTGTTTCTGTATTCTCCGGAACATGTTTGGAACAGATATCCGTTTGATAACGCAATTTGATTTTTCTATTTTTGGAATAGATTTCTATTCCATAAATAAATTTGAAGAAGAAATCACAAGCTAAAATTTTTAACTTCTCAATTTCTAAAATAAAAATTGAGAAATCAATTTCTGGCCAGAAATCACTTTCTGTTTCTGAAATTTTGTCATGCTTAGTAGTTTGATGACCAATCAATGCATAATAAGAAACGAGCATGGTATAAGCATGCAAATTCAGGAGCAAACCATAGATGATGTAGCAAGTTATTAATTTCCACGTGGATATGCCATGGTGTTATTAAACGATTCCTGGCTAGGCTTGGTTTTTTTTTTTTTTTTTTTCTTTGGGGTCAATAAGGACGGACCCAAATTTTTTTGATGTAACAAAAATTCGAATTTTTTTTTTTTTTTGGGGTCAAAGGAAAGACGTTGTTTGTTTCGAGCCGTCCAGGAAAAGGTGATTGTCAAGTATCAAAAACCGACCTTTCAAATTATTACATTGTGGGAGGAATTTAATTGAAATTGAAGTTGACTTTGTATGAGTAGTTTAGAATAGCAAAACTTAACCAAAATTAATTCATATTTGAGCTTGATTAATCTCCAGCAATGTGGGAAGGATTGTATTTTATCATGCTAATATTTAGATAAGAAAATAATAATAGATGGCGCACAAGTTAAATGTACATAGCCATGAAATTATGATAGGACACGAAGTACTTATCAATGAGATTGTCAATTAGTCATGACTTATCATTGTTTTATTGCTAATTGCATAGGGCTTCAAAAAACTACGAAATAACACTCAGCAAGATGTGATAAGCAGTTGTGTCGATGTTACTATCACAACCTTGACATTTATGGCAAGTACTTGTTTACCCTTGTGATTAAGCGCTAGGAGGGCACATATAGATGCAAGAACATAACGGAGGACTGATGGTGGTGTTGCAAGTGCCTTGAGACCCCAGACCATGCTTTGCATAGCAACTTCGCTTGCAATCATTGCCTCCAGCATTACATGTTCCTAGATCTTCGGTGCAAGCCTTCGCTACAGTTGTCTTCACCATCAATCCCGCTTTTTGAAAAAAAAGTAAATAAGTTTGGTACCACATTCATCCCTAATGAGAAAGTAGATGTAATATGGATTTCTCTATCCTCTGAAAGGGAAGAATGTAACCTGTGATCATGAAGACGAGGAGGAGGCAATATGCTTGGAGGAGTCTAATGCAATTGGCAAAAACGTAAATATATTGGCAAATATTTTGAATGGGTTATTGTATAATGCAATTGCAATTGCAACAACTTTCTTGTCAAGGACTGATTATTCAATGTAATCAAACAAAGATAACATTCCATATAATGATCATTAAGTGAGTTTTTCCCCTTTAAATAGGCATGGTTTTTAATGGATGTTTAGTATTGTTAATGTACTAAACTTTATCATATTTTAAATTTTTTTCAGAAAATATCTTTTTAAAAGTCGCGTGGTTGTGGTGTAAAAATAAATGAAAATTTCATAATAGATTCACGGCATTAAATAAAAGTTGCACAGTGAAAATACATGAACTATATTGTATGGACACATAGTAAAGATATAATTAAAAGAAATGCATTCATTAAAACTGGAATCAATTATAGATCTTTTAAAGGTTCTTCTTTGTTGATAATTTTGGGAAAACAAATCAAAGGATGCATTATACATAGATCGCATTGTATCACATGTGGAGATTTCCCAATATTTTTAGGCTTATGTGTTGAATGAAACGACTTCACTAAGATACGAGTGCTTTGCCATTTAAAGAAAAAACAAATTATTTTATTTCCATGATTACAAATACACATATATGCTTGAAATAAAATGCTTGCAAAAGATAAGAAGGTATGTATATGTATATTTGTGAATGTACTCTCATATATCCATGCCTTCATGGGCATAATTTCTAATCTCTTTGGTCTGATTTTTTTTTGCTTTTTTCACTTCTTTCTCTCTCCTTTGATCTTTATTGTTCTTCATTACTTACTCTGCAAGTCCAAACCCAGCAACCACAGTAAGATGAGGAGCCCCCACCTTCGCAGCTCCGTAAGCCAACGCAGAGTCACCCTCACCGATCGGTCTCCTGCGCTGCACATCTCTACCGTTTTCTCTCTCTCCCTTGGAAATGGAGGTTGTGGTCGACATGAAGCGCGACCTCCAGGGCTGACATTTCTATGTGGAGACGGAGGAGAGTGAGGAAACGGCAAGCACAGAGAGGGGGTCAGAGACATACTGATTGGTCGAGTTGATCATCCGGAAGTTCGGCAATGGCTTCGGCGGAGCAGTGGCAAACAACCTGAAGGCGATAGAGGAAGGAGGAAGAAGGGGAGAATGGGGTTTTTTTAGAAAAAAATAAAAGCAATGATGATCACGCTAATTTGAAAGAAAATGTATAGGGTTGCTTTTGTTTTTTTAATGTTTTTGCTTCTTGTAGGTGTTTGTTTGGGATATCTTGGAGATGTGATCTTTATATATTGGTGAAAAAAATGATTTTGACTAAGGTTGACGTTGGGTGTTGATTCTTGAAATGTCAATTTTATAACAACTGAATTAAAAGAGGTGAAATTGGAAGTTGTTCTCAGCACCTCATTAAATAAACCAGTTGAAGTTCAAGTAGTAGATATTGGACACTGCTCCAGCTGTGGCTAGTACTTGACGTTGTGTTACCGGAGGCGATTTCTGAGTTTCCGCATGGATATGCCATGGTCATAGGCCCGTTATTAAACGATTCTACTCTGGCTAGGTTTGTTTTTTTTTTTTCCCTTTGGGGTCAATAAGGACGGACCCAAATTTTTTTGATGTAACAAAAATTCGATTTTTTTTTTTTGGGTCAAATAAAGACGTTTGTTTTGAACCCCGAAGAAAAAAGTGATTCTCAAGTGATCAAAAGCCGACCTTTCCAATTATTACAATGTGGGAGGAATTTAATTGAAATTGAAGTTGATTTTGTAAGAGCAATTAGAATAGCAAAAGTTAACCAAAATAATTCATATTTGAGCTTGATTAATCTCCAGCAATGTGGGAAGGATTGTATCTTATCATGCTAATATTTAGAGAAGAAAATAAGAATAGATGGCGCACAAGTTAAATGCACATAACCATAAAATTATGAAAGGACACAATGTACTCATCAACGAGATTGTCAATTAGTCATGACTTATAATTATTTTATTGCTAATTGAATAGGGCTTCCAAAAACAACGAAATAACACTCATGCAAGCTATGACAATCACTTGTCACAATGTTGCTATCACAACATCAACATCCCTGGCAAGTACTTGTCTACCCTTGCCATTAAGCGCTTGGAGGGCACATATAGATGCAAGAACATAACGGAGGAGTGATGGTGGTGTCGCAGGTGCCTTGAGACCCCAGACCATGCTTTGCATTGCAACTTCGCTCGCAATCATCGCCTCCAGCATTACATGTTCCTAGATCTTCCATGCAAGCCTTCGCCTCAGTTGTCTTCATCATCAATCCCGCTTTTTGAACAAAAAAGTAAATAATTTTGGTACCACATTCATGCCTAATGGGAAAGTAGATGCAACATGGATTTCTCTATCCTCTAAAAGGGAAGAATATAACCTGTGAGCACGAAGAAGACGAGGAGGAGGCAATATGCTTGGAGGAGTCTAGCCATTTGAATTGTTTTGATAGCGAAATGACTTGATTCAATAATTCTATGAAGCTACTAGTGCATCTTTACTTATAGTTGCTAAGTTATTTATAGCACCCGCGAAGCATAAATTAAGAAAGAGATATTTGTGTCTTCATTATAACGATTTTGAGATTTTTGAGCAATTAAAGATTTTGGAATAATGAGGAAGGAAATATAATCAGACACGCATTAGGCCGTAATCTGTGATTTCCATTTCCACAACAAGTCTGAGGTCAAATTTGGGGTCCACTCCTAATTTAAGATTATTTATTATCTTTTTCTCCTTCTCTTGGTTTCTTATTTCTGTGGTTTTTTTTTCCCTGTCCCATTTTATAAGAAATTGATGTCTCTCTTCTCCACAAGAGAGGCTAGAGTATTCAGGAAAGCAAAAAATTAACTTGCAAGACCAATTCTTGGGTTTGAGCCATTTGCATTTTGATATTCAAAATTATTAGATGCTATTTGTTTGATTTAGCTAATATATCTTTTTACAAGAGAGTAGTCTTTGAAAGGGGGGGGTTAACAGCTAAATGAAGAATTTTTTTTTAAAGTTGCCTATACAACTTGTTCCTATCGCGCTATGTTCCTGATTTGAAGATCATGTCCCTTCTTCTTTAATGGTTATATGGAAATTTTGATGCATTTAGAATTGGCAAAAACGTAAATATATTGGCAAATATTTTGAATGGGTTATTGTATAATGCAATTGCAATTGCAACAACTTTCTTGTCAAGGACAGATTATAAATTGTAATCAAGCAAAGATAACATTCCATATAATGATCATTAAGAGTTTTTTTCCCATTAAATAGGCATGGTTTTTAATGGATGTTTAGTATTTTTTATGTACTAAACTTTATCATTTTAAATTTTTTTTTTCTGAAAATATCTTTTTAAAAGTCGTGCGGTTGTGGTGTAAAAATAAATGAAAGTTTCATAATAGATTCACCGCATTAAATAAAAGTTGCACAGGGAAAATACATTAACGATAATGTAAGGACACAGAGTAAAGATAGTATTAAAAGAAATGCATTCATTAAAACTGGAATCAATTATAGATCAAGGTTCTTATTTGTTGATTTTTTGGAAAACAAAGCAAAGGATGCCTCTTACATAGATTGCACTGTATCACATGTGGAGATTTTCCAATATTTTTAGGCTTATGTGTTGAATGAAATGACTTCACCAAGATACGAGTGCTCTTCCATTTAAAGGAAAAACAAATTATTCTATTTCCTTGAATACAAACACACAGATATGCTTAAAATAAAATGCCTACGAAATATTATAAGGTATATACACATATATTTGTGAATGTAATCATATATATCCTTGCATTCACAGGCATAATTTATTATCTTTTTCGTCTGATTTTTTTTCCCTACTTTCTTTCTCCTTTTATCTTTATTCTTCTTCATTACTTACTCTGCAAGTCCAAACCCAGCAACCACAGTAAGACGAGGAGCCCCCACCTTCGCAGCTCCGTAAGCCAACGCACGGTCACCCTCACCGATCAGTCTCCTACGCTGCACATCTCTACCGCTTTCTCACTCTCCCTTGGCAATGGAGGTTGTTGTCGCCATGAAGCGCGACCTCCGTGGCTGACATTCCCATGGGGAGACGGAGGAGAGTGAGGAAACGGCAAGCACAGAGAGGGGGTCTGAGACATACTGATTGGCTGAGTTTGGTCATCCGGAAGTTCAGCAATGGCTTTGGCGGTGCTGTGCAAACAACCTGAAGGCGATAGAGGAAGAAGGAGGATTTAAAAAATAAAAATAAAAGCAATGATGATCACTCGAATTTGAAAGAAAATGTATAGGGTTGCTTTTGTTTTTTTGTTTTTAAATGTTTTTGCTCTTTGTAGGTGTTTGTTTGGGATATCTTGGAGATGTGATCTTTATATATTGGTGAAAAAAATGATTTTGACTAAGGTTGGCGTTGAGTGTTGATTCTTGAAATGTCAATTGCATTAACAACTGAATTAAAAGAGGTGAAATTGGAAGTTGTTCTCAGCACCTCATTAAATAAACTGGTTGAAGTTCAAGTAGTAGATATTGGACATTGCTCCAGCTGTGGCTGGTACTTGAGGTTGTGTGTTTGGAGGCGATTTCTTGGGAGTGAATGATAACTATTCTGGCTAGAAATTGATTTATGAAAAAGAAATAGATTTTTATATTTCTATTTCTAGAAGAGTTTTTAAGAAAAAATAACCATTTGATAATGACACTGAATTTCTACTCTAAAAATAGAAATTCATTTGATAACGACACAATTTTTTTTTTCTTTCGGACGCCGGTGGACCGGCGATTGGTGGCAGCGGCTGATGGTCGGTGGTAGTGGTGGCCGATGGTTGGTGGCGGTGGCGGCGGTTGGCGATCGGCAATTGGTGACCGGCGGCAATAGCGGGCGATCGATGGTGGTGGCGGCGGCGGTGGCCGGCGATCGGCGACTGGCGATCGGCGGTGGGCGGGTGACCAATGGACAGTGGTCGACGGCGATGGATGAAGGACTGGTTGACGAACGATGAGAAGAATTTTTATTTCTCATTTCTGTTTCAGAAATATTTTGATTTCTATTCCAAACCTATTTTTGGAACAAAAATCTATTTCGGAAATAGAAAAATGAAATAGGTTTATCAAACGAATTTCTATTCCAGAAACAAGTCTGAAATATAAAAGTATTTCTGGAACATAAATAGGTGGTTGTCTTGCACCCCCTTAAGCTCTGGCATACCGCATAGTTTCTGTCAGTATGATTCCGCAATACAACAACATTGAAAAACTGATGCTCCCATTCCAACTCGCTAGCTTTTTCGTGAGCTGTGACAAGACTCAGACATGGACACTCGTAAAAAATTGGCTCCGAAAAGCTCTCTCGGCATTGAGACTGTTCGATTGCCATCCGACCTGCATTCCAGAGAGGAGAATTCTCATAAGCCCGGTATGAACTTTTCATGAATTGGTAATGAAAGGACTTCAACATTGATCGCAAATCAATAGACATGATCCCTTTCATGTTCTTCCCGAAGATATAATAACCAATTCAAATTCGCACCTCCCAAATCATTGCTCATCAATCAACAAACAAAAAGCTTCATAAAAGGTTTTTAAGGATTTGAAATCAGATTAAGAATATAAAGTTTAGCAGCAACATAATTCATAAAGCAACAAATGACTGACCCCTTCGAATGTAGATTTTAATGTGGCCCCATCATCTAGTGTGCAAACGAATTATTATGAAACTCGCAGACCATATAGAAAAATCATCATCTTGGAAGGCTCATAACTAAGGAAGAAAAAAGAGGAAAAAAGTGCACTGTTCGTGGATTCATAGCTCCTGAACTGAAACAAAGGAGTCGTAATTAGGAGTATTGGATTCCAAGCGATTTAGACGGCGCAAAGGGACACTTCTAGCGTTCATCTCAATCAACATAAATCCGATCCCTACCATCACTTCTGAAAATGGAGACTCCGTACGCTATTTCATCCCTATCAATGAGCTTGAACATGCACACATCTCTTACATGAAGACGAGTTTCTCTCGCAAATGAGGACTGACCAGTAGAGAGATGCCATATGTCTGTGTTCATGGCTCCTTAGCTTCACTTGCTACAATCTGTCTGATCGCCCGAGAGACGCAATTTACTTGTTCTTTTGAACATGTTTCCCGAAGAATTCACGAGGAATTCTCTGCCTAGTTGATGTTTGAACAATCAATTTATGATTAAGAAAAGATACATGCACGATATGTAGATTTATGATAAAATTTACGAGTCTCAGGAGTTTTAATTATCCGTTCACTTGCTAGCGGAAGTTATCAATCATAACCACTTAACCTGGAATTTCGTGTCTCAATGTCAAGATATATATGCTCCTGGACAAAAACTGAAGCCATCAATTTTGAGACAAGATACAGAAATGATTCACATTTGAATTTGACTCGTACCATGAACACTAGAAGGAAAATGACATGTCGTGGTTTTTCCTCCATAAACTAAATCAACTTGGTAAACACTAGTAAGTAAGACAAAATGCAACCAGCGATCGCATTTGAATTTGATGTATGCTGTCGACTAACAGAGCTTGGGATCTTTCCAAATTTTTCCGAACATAAGAAGGCCGCATCACCACGTTGAGAAAGGCAGGGTCTGATTCGAATTGGCTGGCTGATTCAAGAGCAGTGAGAGGCCTTAGACCTGTAGAACTACCAAACACCAGCCTAGGATGATTTAATTTGCATCCAAACTGTTTTGACTTCGTTTGCACTTAAGAAATGAGAACTGCACTAGATTTTACCAATTTGCTGCTGCACAGATTGAAATTTCAAAATTACCATAACTTCATGTAGTAAATTCGTCATCAGTTTCGACCTAGAAGTAACTATAACTGCATCTTCTGCATACTTTATCGATCAACATATAAAAAGAAAGCTTATTAAAAAGTTTTGAAGAAGCTGAACTTGATTAAACAGAGGAAAGAGAGTTATGCCAAGAAAGAACACCGCGTAGAACCACCTCCAAGAGCTGTTTGAACTCGGCCATGAACAGGGCCCGCAACCTTGAGAAGTTCACCTAACTCTTGACCATTCTGCAAACGAAATCAGAGCTCGAAACCAACGCGGACTAATAGAGCACGTCCTAAACCGGGCTTCCAGCAAAGGCATTACGAGTAACTACTACCTAGATCTCAACTAAATCTTGAACTTGGAATGGTAGGGGCCGGGCAAACGCGGGCCCCCACTGCTGCTGTGGGCTGACCGACCTTAGGCAAGCATCCCTCTGGAGTGCTGAGAAAGTTTATGAACATAAAGTAATGGAGAGAAAGTAATGGAGAGGAAACGAGAGAAAAATGTGATGCAAAGACTTCTTCTATTTATTCAACTTCCCGAAATCTACATCATGAGAGATTTCCTTTTTATATTTACTCTAGCTTTCTCTTAAGAATCTGTTTTTACAGTTATTGAACTGTTGAAGAAGATACAACTACCTAACTGAAGAGAAACTAATTGATTACCGGAAATGAAGAAACAGAATACAAAAACAGAGTGCTAAACAGAGTGTGCTTGCTCTTGGCTTTACAAGCTTCGCAAATTATTCATATGCAACGGTACAATCCGTAGTTATCACCCTTCTCTTTATCCTCTTTCATTTCTCTGTTTTTGACAGTAATTCTTCTTCTTCTTCTTCATGTACCCTTCTCGGCATCATTTATATATTCTGCTTCTTCCTCATATGCTTTCTGAGTGCTGTTCTCGATGGCATTATTAGTGGCTGTGTTGCTGCTGTTTACTGTAGTCTTAACATCCCCCCGCAAATTGGGCAGGGGTGAATAGCCAATGCCCAATTTGAGACGAAGAGAATAGTGTGTTAGTCTGGATAGGGGTTTTGTAAAAATATCAGCAATTTGATTGTTGCTGGAAATATATCTAACACACAAGGATCCAGAGGCAACTTTTTCTCGAACGAAGTGAAATCAACCTCAATATGTTTTGTTCGAGCATGAAGTATAGGATTTGCGGTGAGGGATATTGTAGATTGATTATCACAGAATAATAAGGTTGGAGAGTGTAGAGGAAAGCCAATATCTCTTAGAACAAAAGTGATCCAAGTAAGATTAGCTGTTGCTGAAGCAAGTGCTCTATATTCAGCTTCAGTGGAAGACTGAGAAACAGTTGTTTGTTTCTTGGCTGTCCATGAGATGAGATTAGAGCCGAGATAAGTACAGAAACCTGTGGTAGATCATCTGGTTTGAACACAACCGGCCCAATCTGCATCAGAAAAACCATATAAATTGAGAGAGCTTCGAGAGTGAAGAGAGATACCAAGATGAATTGTTCCTTTTACATAACGAAGTACTCTCTTCAGTTTAAGGAAGTCACCAATAGTAGATTGCTGTAGTTTCTGACACAAGATATTTGTTGCAAATGCAAGATCAGGGCGAGTGATAGTGAGATATTGTAAGCCATCTACTAGGCTTCTATAGTCCATGGGATTTGGAAGGGAATCAACATCTATTTTTAGTGTGACTGGTTTAAGAGAAAGAGGTGTAGCAATAGGTTTGCAGTCAGACATATGTGCACGAGAGAGTAAGTCAAGAGCATATTTGGTTTGACACAAAAATAACTCAGTAGATGTTTGTGTAGCTTCAATTCCAAGAAAATAATAAAGCTGGCCAAGGTCTTTCATATGGAATTGAATACTAAGAGAGTGAATGAGTGTCTGCAGCAACTTATCTGAGCTACCAGTCAGGATTATATCGTCAACATATAGCAATAGAAGTACTGTCTCTTGACCTTTATGAAGTATGAACAAAGAAGGATCAATTGAGCTGCAGGAAAAACCAGCTTCAAGCAAAAAATTGCTGAACTTGTCATACCAAGCATGCAGTGCTTGACACAATCCATAAAGTGATTTTTGAAGAAGACATACATACTGAGAGTACTGTGGATGTACAAAGCCAAGGGGTTGCTCCATGTAAACTGTTTCGTTTAGGGTGCCATGCAAAAAGGCATTCTTGACATCAAGTTGATGTATAGACCGGTGTTTTATCACTACCACAGAAAGTATAATTCGAACAGTGGCATGTTTAATGATAGGACTAAAGGTTTCTGTAAAATCTATTCCTTCTTCCTAATGAAACCCCTTGGCTACTAGTCGAGCCTTCAATCGATCAAGGCTGCCATCTGATGTAAGCTTGGTCTTGAACACCCATTTACATCCAATAACATTCATGTCATTGGTACGAGGAACTAACAACCAAGTTTGATTGTGATGTAAAGCATCCATTTCCTCTTGCATTGCCTAATGCTATCCTGGATCTGCTAGAGCAGATTTTATTGACTTTGGTTCTGGAGGAACTCGATATTCAGCAAGACATGCATATCGAGGATTAATTTTGGTGATACCAGATTTAGATCTAGTTTGCATAGGATGAGTAGATTGTGTACCTTGCAAAGCTGTCTGAATATTAGAAGCAGCTTGGTCGATATCTTGTTCAGCTGTTGTCTCTGTTGTGGAGCCAGGTATTTCTACTTGTTGGGAACCACTTTGAGAAGTAAAAGAGACTTGATCCATAGGTAATATAGTTGTAGAAACAGGCACTGTTGGTTATGTAGAAATTTGATCAGCTGTAGGGTCTTGTACATAACCTGTATGATGAGGTGATGAAGTGTTTATATAATATGTACTGGGAGGTTGTAAATTTTTTTCTTCTTCTGTCCATAGCTTATACAAATGTGTGTAAGTTGAAGAAGTTGTTGCTAGTTTCTGAGAAAAAGGGAAGAAGGTCTTATCAAAGACCACATTTCGACTGATGTATACATGACCAGTGGTAGGAACAAGACATCGATATCCCTTATGATGAGTGCTGTATCCTAGAAAAACTCAGGTAAGGGATCGTGGATCCATCTTGTGTTGTGCATAGGGTCAAAGGCAGGGATAGCAAGCACACCCAAAAACTCGGAGATGATCATATCTTGGTTTATGTTGATATAACTTGCTAAAGGGAGTCTGCATCTTTAACCTTGGAGTGGGAAGAATATTGACAATATAATTGGCTGTCACAAATGCATCAACCCAGAATTTTAATGGGAGTTTTGCATGATACAGCATGGCCAAACCAAGTTCAACTATATGACGATATTTTCTTTCAGATATTCCATTATGTTCAGGTGTATATGGACAGGAGACATGTTGTTGAATGCCACAGTTCTGTAAGTGAGTTCTGAACTTATGACTGATAAACTCTCCTCCACCATCACATTGGAAAATCTTGATATCATAGAGTTGATTTTCTATTAGTCTTCGAAACATGAGAAAAATATCATATCCGATTTTAGCTTCAATGGATATATCCCGAAGAGAGAATTTGTTAACAAAAATCACATAATACTTGAAATTCTAACAAGAGTTAACTGGAGAAGGTCCTCAGATATCACAATGGATTTGTTCTAGAGGTTTAGTAGCTGTAGAATTCGACAATGGGAAAGGTAGAGCAGTACTCTTAGCTAGCTGACAACTTCTACATACAAATTGTGGTTCTATATGGCACTGAATTAACTTTTGATTCTTCAGGATGTTTTGATTTGTATGAGCTAGATGTTGATGCCAAACATTCTCTCCAGCAATCCTTTGTCTTTGAGTGAAGAAGACCTCTGCAGCATAAGGATCTACTCTGTAAAGTCCTTTAACCTTCCTTCCTAGCATCTTGGTTCTGTTGGTGATGCTGTCCTTTATGTACACGCCAGTTTTGTCAAAGACAAATGAACAGGGATAATCATCGTTAGTTTAGAAACTGAAAGGAGGGTTTTCTTAATTTCTGGAACAATCAATACATCATTTAGAGGTAAGACATCAGTTGCAGTATTTAGCAATGCATTACCAATGTATTTAACAGGTAAGCATGAACCATTGCCAATCATGACTGTATCAGTACCAACATTCTTAGAAAAGTTGTGAAGAATACCAGCATTAGTAGTAATGTGAGCTGTTGCTCCAGTGTCCGGATACCATTCATTACCATTTGCTTCCTCAATATGTAGTGCTGATAAAGCTGTTGGTATCTCCTAAGCTTGGTAGGAATTATCAAATTGATACCAACAGTGCAATGCATCATGACTAGGTCTTCTACATATTTGACACTCGAATCGAGTGCTTTATGTTGTTTTCTCCACCTGCATATCTTTATGAAGTGTTAAGTTTGAAGATGGATAAGTCTTGGTCTCTATATACCTTTGTGCTAAGCCATTATATGGTTTGAATCCTTGACCAGAACCCAAAGCAGAGGAGGTATTAAACTGCTTAAGCTGCTGACTTCCCTGTTCATAGTTCGAGTTATTATTTCTGTAACTCATACTCCTTCCAAGATATCCCAAGTTTCTATATCTGTTATTGAATGATCTTCCTCTTCCATAACTTCTTCCTCCACGACTATACCCTCTTGAATTTCCAAGGTTATTATTTTGTTGTACAAAATCTCTGTTAAACTCCTCTTTGTGTATAACTTCAGTCTTCCTCTGGCCATAGTATGCTAGATTTGGACTGAACTGATTCGAGGAATAGTTTTGTAGCCTTGTTTCAAACCTTTCTAAATGTGAGATTACTTCATCATATTCTGGTTGAGGCTTTAAACAATAGATTGTTGTTTTAAAGCTCTCATACTCAATCCCCAGACCTTCCAAGACACCAAACAATTTTGTTATTTCATCCACTGGCTTCCCTATTGCATTTAATTGATCACATATTGATTTATAGTCTCTGAGGTATGTTGATAAAGTTCTATCACGCTTCTGACAAGCCTGCAATTTTCCCCTTAACTCAAACTCCTTTGCCACAGATTTTTGTGTAAACCGATTGAGTAAAGTCTGCCAAACTTCATATGTAGTGTTTAAGCCAATTACCAAACTAAGTATGTTTTCTGAAACAGCACCATTAATCCAGGAGGATACAAGCTGATCTGTCTTGATCCAATCATTATAGTCAGGATTAGAAATCTCAATATTTTGACCTCCTTCTTCGACCTGCAATGTTTTAGCAGGTGATGGAACTTCTCCATTAACAAACCCAAATAGATCTTGGCTTCTTAAGAACCTATGAAACTGAGCTTGCCACAGAAGGAAATTATCCTCAGCTAATTTGATGGTAACAAAGTTCGAGATATTGACATGAATAGGAAATGGATATCTCAAACTTCTTGCTGCCATTCTGCTCTTCCAGATCTTCAAACAGCTTTAGTTGCAAACACAAACTCTGCTAGGTTTGCAGTATTTTGTGACAAATATGTTTATGATGATGAAGATTTGAATGAGGATTAGAAATACCAACTCACAGATCTTCTGGAAGATATAGATGTCTCACAAATCAATGAAGCTTTGAATCCTGACTTCAATCTGTTGTAGATTCAGCCATTTTATGCAACATCGAGATGACTTCTTCAGGATCGCTGCTCTGATACCATGAGAAAGTTTATGAACAGAAAGTAATGGAGAGGAAACGAGAGAAAATTGTGATGCAAAGACTTCTTCTATTTATTCAACTTCCCGAAATCTACATCATGAGAGATTTCCTTTTTATATCTACTCTAGCTTTCTCTTAAGAATCTGTTTTTACAGTTATTGAGCTGTTGAAGAAGATACAACTACCTAACTGATTACTGGGAAATGAAGAAACAAGTACAAAAAAGAGAAATTATTCATCTGTTTTTACAGTTATTGAGCTGTTGAAGAAGAAATGAAGAAACATAGTACAAAAAAAGCTAAAAGAGTGCTTTCGTAGATTATTCATATGTTTTTACAGTTATTGAGCTGTTGAAGAAGATACAACTAGTGCGCTTGCTCTTGGCTTTACAAGCTTTGCAGATTATTCATATGCAACGATACAATCCGTAGTTATCACCCTTCTCTTTATCTTCTTTCCTTTCTCTGTTTTTGACAGTAATTCTTCTTCTTCCTGTACCCTTCTCAGCATCATTTATATATTCTGCTTCTTCCTCATATGCTTTTTGAGTGCTGTTCTTGATGGCATTATTAGTGGCTGTGCTGCTGCTATTTACTGTAGTTTTAACACAATGGAGGTCGCTAACCTAGGCCGTGGGCCTTCTTGTTCACTCATTACAAGTGTCAAAATGAATCTTAAATCCATAAATGACCCATGTCACGCCCCAACTCAATACGGGATTGCGACACCCGCGGCATTGCTTTTTCACTTAGGTCATTTACTTGCGACGTGCCAAGAAGCATCACCGAACCATTTGTATTATCGATTATATATGCAAGCCGAAGTAGGAACAATTTACCCAACTAGCAAATAGGAATAGCTAGGACCGCTTCAACAAACACTTTCATAAACACCCCATCAGTTTAGCCATACACGTGCTTCCAAAGAGTATTCGGGATTAGCCTAGCACCTCTATACTACAAGGCAACTTCAAAGGGATGATATCCTCTTTGCGTCTAGTTTATAAACCCCCGGCTTGGGCTCAATGTCCAAATCTGGATGTGGGTCCACTTCTGGATGTGGGTCCACTTCAGGGTTAATGACATCGTTGTTGGGGGTACCCCTGACCATGGGGCCTCGACTAGCACCCCTCGATCCCCCACCTGACGGTCCATCAAATACCCAAAGAGGGCCCCAATGCTCCTCTCCAAACCAAACGTACCGGGCTTCGAACCTATGGGGAAATAGATTAAGCAATCCTTCATCTACCCAAACTGTGGTCACATATTTCTTGTATCTAGTGTTCACACTCTTAATTGAATAAGAGGTCACCTTGATGTCCTGATCCATAGGCACACCAAAACAAATGTAGCGGTACGGCTTAGACATGCTTAGGGCTTGTAAAACATTTAAAACAACAAATCGAGATAAAACTTAGCGAGTGAACTTTCTAGATCTCGAGTAAGGAAGTCATTCACCTTGGAAACGCCCTAAACATGCAGGTTATTTGTCTATGGTAGATCAATAGCAAAGCCTTTGCTTTGCATTATCTATTAACAAGAATTAGGCCACTCAACATGCGACACTCTATCATGTGTCTAATTATAGTGCGTCATTCCATTAAGTGTACAACGTTCACAATTTAATCATCCAGGCATGAATAACAATAATTCCAAGCATCATGCAACAACTTAAATCTCTCGTGTCCTAATAAAAAACATACAAATCCATAAACTTATCCATGCCTTTCTGACTCAAACATCAACCTATAGGATATTCTCATGCCTCTTAATTCATAAATAGGGTCGATCAAAGCATGCATATGCCACATAAGTCACTGAAATAACATTTAATTTATGTACTTTCCTCATGTACCTCATATATACCCATGCCACACATGTGCAGACCATGGCATCATTCTCATCGTATGTGCTCAGCATTCATGCACTTTACACACGTGGCATCTTGAGAACATCCCATACTACCATGCAACCATCGAGACCATGCTTTCAAATTATTACGGCCTCTTAGGATCCAAGGCTAACTTGAAGGTTTCGGCATAATCAGGCATCGTCTCGCCCTATTGAGTATGGTATCGTCCTGCATAAAACGCATTAGGACGGTCAATCTTGTAAGGAGTTTCATTCCAAAATCCACCCGCGAATGGCATCCCGTTGACTTGGGGACATCCAAACTTAATCGGGCATTGTTCCATGTAAAACGCATTCGAACAGGCTCACATCCCGCGTAAAATGTATCTAGGTCTTTATATGATCACATGAGCACATCATGACTCACGCCCATTGTTATCTTTCTCGTTAGCCAAGTATAAATGCCTAAATGGCGTGCCAAGCGAAATGTGTCCCATTTTCAATCGAAAATACATTAATAAAATATGCCGAGCACGAAATGAGAATCCATGGCTCAACCTGTTACATTGAGCATCGGCTTAAGTCCAATCCGGATTGGAAACGATATGTTTCAATATTGCACTTAGATCAAGAAAGGACCGATCCGCCATGACATGATCACCGACTTAGTACCAGACTTAGCTCGGGAACGATATGTCTTAGTATCGCACCAAGACTAAGAAAGGGCTAGATTGTCGTGACATGATCACAGATCTAGTACTTGACTTGGTTTAGGAATGATATGTGTTAAATATGACTCGAGTTTGAGCATTTGCTAAAACGCGAAATTTGGTGGACTCGCAAAGGAATTACGGAAGAGGAAATAAAGTTGAAAAAAAAAAAAAAAAAAAAGGAATCCGGCCGTGGGGTATGAGAAACGAATTTCCTCATGGAGTCTGCATGTGAATGAATGGGTGGGCCCAGAGTCAAAGTGTTGACTCTGGGCACACACACACGTTCAGCGAAGCAAGGAGCGGAGCGTAGGTGGGCCCAAGCTTGGGCTCACGATTTCCTTCTTTGGCGAGTCCCTTGCACACGTCCTGCACACCCATGTATAAAGGCAAATATTATGCAGATTTTCTTCTTTAGGGCTTTTGAAAAATTGCCGACCAAAACCCTACGTAGAAGTCACAAAAGGGAGCCGCAAAAGAGGTCTTCTTTTCGGGGTGTTGCTGCTGCACCCGTATGAGAGAAAAGGAGGAGCCGCATGTCTTCAATCTGAAGCGCGATCAAGAAAAGGAATTCTTTTTCAGCGTTTGTTTTGAGCTTGTGTGATAATTTTGTGCCATGACTTGGGTTTGAATTAAATTGGGGCTTGGGAAACACCGAGAGAGTGTTTGAGTGACTTGAGTGTGTAATCTCCTTGTATCGCTTGATCTATAGTGAAATTCGCTGCTGCTCTCCCCGTGGACGTAGGTCTTTACGACTAAAACACGTAAATCCGGTGTCCGATTTATTTTTCTTCTTCCGTCTATATTTTGTTCGATTGCTTGCCCCATCGCAACAAGTGGTATTAGAGCTACGTTTGGCTGAGTTGAAGCGAATTGATGGCGATAGAAGAAGTAAAAGTGAAAATCAACAGATTTGATGGGAATGATTTTAGTTTATGGAAGATGCAGATTGAAGATTATCTTTATCAGATGAATCTGCACTTGCCTTTATTTGGGGAGAAACCAAAGACGATGAAGCAAGCTGATTGGGATTTGCTGGATAGACGAGCTATGGGTGTTATTCGTCTGACGTTGGCTCGTAACGTTGCGTTTAACATCCTGAAGGAGAAGACCACTGCTGATTTGATGCAAGCCCTGTCGGATATGTACGAGAAGCCCTTTGCGATCAACAAGGTCTGTTTGATGCGACGTCTATTTAACTTGAAGATGAAAGAAGGTGCATCGATTCGAGATCATATCAATGAATTCAATGTGATTGATAGTCAATTGAGTTCAGTTGAGATTGATTTTGAAGATGAGGTATGTGCTTTGATTCTATTATCCTCATTGCACGATAGTTGGAATACTACCGTTATCGCTGTTAGTAATTCCTCTGGGTCAACAAGTTTGACGTTTGATGGGGTTCGAGATTTGATTCTGAGCGAGGACATTCGTAGAAGAGAATCTAGCGAATTTGTATCTACTGCTCTAGTAGGTGAAAATAGAGGAAGATCTGTAGCACGTATGAGTAACAGTAGTACTAATATGAATAGACGTAGTCAATCTAGGACTGTTAATATTGTCTGTTGGAGCTGTGGCAAAAGAGGGCATCTTAGAAGGGATTGCATTAAGCTGAAGAATGAGAAGGGTAAGGAAATTATGGTTGATTCTGCAGATAATGTTGCAGCTGTAGCAAATAATGCCGATTATGTCTTGTCTGTCACTAATGATTCATCGCTTGATGGATGGGTTATGGATTATGGTTGTTCTTTTCATGTCACACCAAATAAAAACTGGTTTATCACTTATCAGTGCACGGGTAGTGGTAAAATCCAGTTAGGGAACAACGCTGAGTGTGATGTTGTGGGTGTTGGTGATGTTAAAATCAGAATGCATGATGGTATCGTGAGGACATTGATTGGAGTGAGGCATGTTCCGGAATTGAAAAAGAACTTAATTTCCTTGGGTGCCCTAGATTCAGCTGGTTGCAGGTATTATTCAAAATGTAGAGTTCTAAAGATTGTTTGAGGTGCCCTGGTGATAATGAAAGGAATCAAGCATGATGGCCTGTATAAACTTCAAGGTGAGACAGTGATAAATTCCGCTGCGGAGACGTCGGATGCATATGTTCGAGAGTCTTTTGACTGCTCGAGGAAGACCTGGGTGTTTGTGCCAAGGCACAAGTTTAATGCTGGTGTCAAGATCTCGCAGTCAAGAGCTTTGATCGAGACGGAGACTGGTAAGTTGATCAAGCACGTGCGGACTGACAATAACATGGAGTTTTGCTCAGAGTTGACAAATAAATTCTACATAAAAGAGGGCATAGTGAAACACCGCACTAATGCCAATAAATCACAACAATTTGCAGAATTAATGAGTAGAACATTACTAGAGACGGTTCGGAAAATTATCTCTAGTGCTGGTATTGCTAGGAGAATCCTAGCTAGTGTGCTAAGTACGGTAAGCTACCTGGTGAATAGATCCCCATCAATTGCTATTGAATGACAGACTCCTGAAGAAGTGTGGTCAGGTAATGTTGCTGATTATTCTATTCTTAGAATGTTTGGTTGCCCATGTTATTTTCGAGTGAGTAATGGTAAACTTGATTGGAGGGCAAGGTGCATATTCCATGGCTATGCACAAGGTGAGCGGGGTGATCTATTGTGGTGCCCAGATATAAATTCACCTATTAATAGCAGAGAAGTTACCCTTGACAAGTCTCCAATACTTCTGGCTAGGAGTGATTATAGCAATGTTAATACGGATCTGGACGGTGTTCAGCTTGAGGTGGAGTTGCAACCAGAAACTCCTGAGGTAGTGAGTACAAGCATTAGCAAAGTAATTGACACAGATGGTGCTCATAGTGAGGTGGAGCCTATAGAGCCAATGGTTGTTGTAACTGCTGAAATTAACAAGGTACGTTTTCGATCTCCTGACAGATAAGGATGCAACAATGGTTTTGCTTTATCTGCGATTAAGGAGGTTATGTCGAAAAATCCTTGCGGAGTAGTTAAAGGTGCACGTGGAGTTGGTATTCTGATGAGGTCCTCAGTTATGGCGAAGTTCATGCAATGCTTGAACTTGGATAATATCTGTAGCGATTGAGCCAATCGGGGGCTATGGAAAAGTAGCAGCAGAATTTGAATTTTTACGAAACGATTGTAATTTGGCTCAAACAACGAGCCAAGATGGAGATTGTTAAATATGACTCGAGTTTGAGCGTTTGCTAAAACACGAAATTTGGTGGACTCGCGAAGGAATTACTGAAGAGGAAATAAAGTTGAAAAAAAAAAAAAGGAATCCGGCCGTGGGGTATGAGAAACAAATTTCCTCATGGAGTCTGCATGTGAATGAATGGGTGGGCCCAGAGTCAAAGTGTTGACTCTGGGCACACACACACACGTTCAGCGAAGCAAGGAGCGGAGCGTAGGTGGGCCCAAGCTTGGGTGCACGATTTCCTTCTTTGGCGAGTCCCTTGCACACGTCCTGCACACCCACGTATAAAGGCAAATATTATGCAGATTTTCTTCTTTAGGGCTTCTGAAAAATTGCCGACCAAAACCCTACGTAGAAGTCACAAAAGGGAGCTGCAAAAGAGGTCTTCTTTTCGGGGTGTTGCTGCTGCACCCGTACGAGAGAAAATGAGGAGCCGCATGTCTTCAATCTGAAGCGTGATCAAGCCCTTTTCAGCGTTTGTTTTGAGCTTGTGTGATAATTTTGTGCCGTGACTTGGGTTTGAATTAAATTGGGGCTTGGGAAACACCGAGAGAGTGTTTGAGTGACTTGAGTGTGTTATCTCCTTGTATCGCTTGATCTATAGTGAAATTCGCTGTTGCTCTCCCCGTGGAGTAGGTCTTTACGATTGAACCACGTAAATCCGGTGTTCGATTTATTTTTCTTCTTCCGTCTATATTTTGTTTGATTGCTTTCCCCATCGCAACAATATTTCTCAATATCGTCGATCCCAAGAGAGAGACTTGACCCGGCGTGCTTCCTTGCACATCCAAGAACCATTGCATATCTCGTCTTGGAGGCTTAGGGTGTTCTCATTCGTCGACCATGTACAATGAACATAATATATGTATAACGACTACTTCCAATGAACACATATAATATATTGCCATCATAATCTATCCAACACTTATTTAAATAACATACTCAACACATATAACTCATATGACACGTCAAACACATACAACACACAATACACATCTAACACATAAAACATATATTACATTTAACGCATATATCCCATATAGCACATATAATACATATAAGTCATAATCCATATAACATGCTTAATGTATAATCCGTACTCCATAAAATGCGTATCTCACATAATAGTATGCCATCCTACTAGGGCACATTGAAACAACGTACCTTTACAATGTAACTTATCCCTTTATTATTGCATATTATTATTCACATATTATAATAGCATATTACCTCAACATGATAACTTATCATCTTAGGCTCGATAGCATATTATTACCCATAATTTGATAACCTATTGTCAAATGTCCGATAACCTATCGTTTTGAAATTCGATAACCTATCTAAACCCAATAATCACTTATTACGCAACATCTACTTATCACATCAATAAATAATCATTTAACCACTAACAAGTCCTAAACTACTCCCTAAGTGCAATGATAATACTAATCAAGAGATAGAAAGCCACTCACAAATGAATCCAAGCTTCGTAAGGCGATGGGGGAGGTGTAAAAAAGCTAGACAGCACCTGGTCGCACGTGCACAATGCACAGGTGAGCTGGGCGGTGGCTGGTGGTAGCTCCAGCAGTGGCTCGGCGGTGGTCCAACAGTGGTTCGGCATCGGAACGGGCTTCGGGCTTCACGGGGGTCTACATTGGAGTAAAAACAAGGGAGAGGGAGCTGTTGTGGGGGCTAGATAGTGGCCTCCTTAGCTTCAAAGCTTGGTGACAGCGACATAAACGGCGTGTGGAGGACGGTGTGGCAACGGGGTTCAAAAGGATGGTCATCGATAATGGAAAAACAAGAGAAAAGCTTGCAAAAGAGATGCAAATGGATGAGGGGAGGTTCGGCTATGACAAGGAGGGAGAAAGTGTTAGCTTCAAACATTGAAGTGAGAAATTGAGAGAAAGTGAGAGTGAGGGAGATAGGTTGCCGCCGGTGAGAGAGAGAGAGAGAGAGAGAGAGAGAGAGAGAGGGGGAGTCTTTTCCATTAATGCCCATCAAATCCACATCTTCTTGGACTCATATCAATCAATCAAGGTAGCTTGTTTAAGAAACAAAAATCCTTGCATTAATGAGGGGATCTAGGCACTTTAGTGGATAGGCTTAGGTTTAGACTAGTTAAGTAGGCTAGGTGGCTTCCCTTAAGCTCTTGGACGCCCACTCTTGCTTGTACCACCCCCTCCATGTCCAATTTTGCACTTTGCCCTTTCGTCCTTAGTCCAATGGAAGCGCATTTCGGTCATTTCACCAATATTGTGCACTATTCATGATTCACATACTTGATTGCATTAAATGCCAAGATTTTGTGAAAGGATGGCTTGATGGGCTTGGAGGGTCCATGGGCCTCCCTTGGCCGCCCACCCCTTGGGCTGCCCATTCTTTGAGCCCGTGGCCCTCTTCCTCCAAGGTGAAGGATAGTTTTGTGTAATTTTTGAAATAAATGTTATTACCTTATCGAACAGATTCGAAAATGTTCTAGAGAAGACTTTAAATAAAATTTTTCATGCAGGAATCCAAGCCTAATTCTTTTTGTATAAAGAGAAGAAAATCACCAAAGGTAACCCAAAATCTCATCCGTTGAACAATTCCAATGACTACAGAAGAAAAACCATTTTAACATCCAAATATTTATAAAAAAATTTGAAATTTTAGTATGTTGTATATATAGATGTTCTATACAACTTTGTTGAAGGAAGTATGTTCATATTTCAAAGGAAAAAATTTATAAAAAATTGAGAACACTAATAGGTTACCGTTTTTACTGCATTGGCTAGTTTTCGAACGGTCAAAGAATAGGCTTTCGTATCAACCATTTTACTTTAGAAAAATATGAAAATAAAGTATGCTTTATATCAAGATGTTTTGAACAACTTTCATGAAGGAAGTTTGGTGAGATTCAAAATAGAGAAAGCCCTATAAAATTGGAAAACAATGAAGGTCTAGCAGTATACACACTATTCACGCACATAGGGCTTGGGTTTGGGCTTAACTCATCCAATTTGGGCCTAACTCGGGTGTGTAGCCCATTGGGCTTCAGATTTTTTGGCCAAATTTCACTTATTCAAGAATTTGAGGTTTATCGATAATGAAATAATTTGATGATGCATTGTCCAATGGTAGTCACTTAATCCTCTAAAGTTTGAAATCCTTAACTAGACTAGAATTTGTTGTTGAAATCTATCAAATGCGACTTAGCATAATTAAAACCAACGGGCATTCTTTAGGGGTTTCACAAGTTCGACCCGTGGTTGATTCGATATCAATCTACGTTTGAGTTTTTTCAATTCATGGATGATCTCGGTTGTCATGTAATCATGAGGGGTCAATTGCACGCTTCATTTGGAATTGGTTTAGGGTTGTTCGTAGTTAATATAGTAATTGTGCGGAATCACCTACAATCCAATTATATATTATTATCGAATTGATCTATAACTATTCTTGGATTGGTCTAAAACGGTTTAAGATTGTCTTTTATCGATCCTTATGGTCGAATTGTCAATCCATGGTTGAGTTCTCTAGTTGTGCACATCGAAATCCTAAATTGCCTTTCCCAATAGGTTTGACACTCTTGAATGGTTTACGAACCAATTCAAAGTTCAATTTTGCTAATTGCGCATTAGTAGAAGTAAATCATTTATCGTATTCTAAATATGGTCGAATTTTATTTAAATCATAAATTGGTTATATATAGATCACTTATATTTTGAAGTGGATAATATATGGGTCACTTACATTTTAAAGAGACTAGTTAAATGGATCTTAAATGGGTTAGACTTAAAAATCCATTTCCAATCCAAGCCTCACTCTCTCTCTTTCCCCCTTTAACTTTATAAAACTGTTTTTTTTAATAAAAAATGAAATTAGAATTATTTTCTATATTTCTTTTTCTTTCCATTTTTTTTTCCTTTTTGCTTCTTCCTTCCTTAGCTAGCATGGCGACGGTCGACGAATCACCAAGTGAGGCTCGAGCTTGTTGGATTTGGCGAGACTCGAGCTTGCTGGCGTCAAGTGAGCTTGATCTCATCGACCACTAGCAAGGCTTGAGCCTTGAGCTCACTGATTTAGCGAGACGAAGGGCTCATCGATTTGGCAAGACTTGAGCTTGCTAGTGTCAGGTGAGCTCAATCTCGCTGATTTGGCGAGCTTGGTGAGCTCGGCGAGCTCAAGCTCTCTCGACATCGGGCAAGCTCGAGCTCACTTATGGCTGGTTGCCGGTCATTATCGTGGCTAGCAGTTGGCCAAAGAAGAAGAAAAAGAAAAAAAAAAGAAAAGAAAAAAATAAAAAAATAAAAATTATATATTAAAAAATAAAATAAAGATAATAAAAAATTTAATTTTTTTAAAAATAAAAAATAATTAAAAATTATAATTTTTAAAATAATTTTTTTTATAAAAATTATAAAAATTGTCCATTAAATTTGTATTGCATTAAGCATTTTAGCAATACCATTTTTTTTTAAATAATAAGAAATAATCTTTCTTAAGTTTAGTTAAAGGTTTTTCACATTTTTCATATTATTTAATGATTTTTCGTTGTTTAATTTACTTCTTAAATTAAATGTGAAGTTTTCATTCAAGTAACATATATGTGAATATCTTAAAGTGAATAAAATAGGTGGAAGTGGATTAACCTAAATTGAGTTAAATATTAATGTGTTTCGATAATATGGATTTGATTCAAGAAATTTATATTATATGAAAATGATCAAAACAAATTAAATGGATCGAGATGGATTAGACTATATTTGATTCGATCCAAACTTGATCGACCCAACCCACTTGACGGCCTTGCCACCCATCGACCTGTCTAGGTAAGTATGTTGAAACCTAGGTAGCACGGACACATTCAAAAGGCCTCCGTGTCGTGTTGGACACCCCGACACGTGTCCGACACGCTCGGACACGCTCGGACACGCGGTCAACGCGTGTCAGAGTTTCCAACATGTGGTCAACTCTTTCCGACACGCACGTCGGAGCGTGTCCGGATGGCGGATCTGCAGGTGCGAAGGAAGAAGGTGATGGAGGGCGGAGGCAAGGGTGAGGGAGCCGTCGCTCACGCGAGGGAGGGCTGCGACCACCGACTGCAACGCCGGAGAAGGCTGCGATTGCCGACTGCGCCGAGAAGCCTTCTTGATCGTCTTGGTCAGTTGCGACTGCCGAGATGAAAAACCGCAACACCGCGATGGAGGGCTGGACGCGAGGCTTCGACGGCAAAGGGAAGAACGGAGGTGAGGCAGCGGCGAGAGAGGTGGAGACGTCAGACCGAGCAAAGGAGAGGAAAAATAAGGTGATTGCTAGGGTTTTTGCCCTTTGGGCTGTTTTTAGGGAGAAGAGAAAGGAGAGAGACGAGGCGTCGACGGCTTCTGGGGAAAGAAAGCATCGTGCAGGGGAAAGAAAGCCTGCAAGCCTCGTGCAGGGGAAGCGACAGGCGCAGGTGCAGGGGAAGTGATAGGCGCAGGGGTGGGTTGCAGCGGGGGAAGAAAACGTGTGCTGAAATAAATAGGTGGGACTCATTAAAATTCTAAAAAGAAATATGAAATATTAAATAACTTTATTAATACATAATAAGGCTAAAAGATAAATAATTAGACAGGTTAAAAAGTTATTTCAAAAAATAAAAGCACTAGATATTAAGTAATGATAAATTTTGATCATCATAGAAAAATATAAATTTATTTTGACTCTAATCTTTCATTAGTTATTTATTTCATTGATAACTTTTGTTAAAGTAAAAAAATGTCTTTTCAATTTTTTATGAATAAATTTATTAATTTTATTAGTATAGATTTATTATAGGCTCTTTTTTTTTTTATTTTATTTATGAATTTGAATAAATTAATTTAAATATAATAATTAATCATGTATATATAAAATATTTATTTAATATTTAACGTGTCGAAACGTCGGAATTCTCTACTTTTTGAGAAATTGCGTGTCGCGTGTCGCGTGTCGTGTCGTGTCGGTTGTGCGTCTGAGGCCATCTGTTAAACTGTGTCTGGGACACTCCCAAAGGCCATCGCAACCGAGCTAATGCTGTGGTGGAGTGTAGTAGCCCGCCGTATCATTTGAGGACTTCTCGAAGCTTTTTTCCCCGACGGTTTTCGAGTCCGCACCGCGAGTATGATTCGGCCCATGTCATGTTTCGGGCCTCCGAAGTCCGATCTCTCAGGTCTTCTTAGCTTCCATAGTGAGCATGTATCCACACACCAGCAACTCTGCTTTGTTTCTTTCCAGTGTGTTGCTTCCACTTGTCACGAAATCCGGCTACTGGTAGCCCCGTCCGGAACACCGATTGAATCCGTGCCAGCATTCGCCCGGCGGCCGAACTTCACTGAATATGCCAGCACCCCACAGTCATTTATTTTCACCTTCTTTTCAATGGGCTTGACTATCAAAACCTTTTTCGTTTTATGCTAAAATGCTTTGGTGTAACTAAGTATTTTGATCTATTACTATAATTATGATGCTTTGGTTTTATTTATTGGTTAAATGTTTTACCAGAGGTAATGATTATAAAATGTACATAGTTTGTGTTTGATTTCAAAAGGAGATAATTATCCCATTGATTTAAGGTGCATTTGGAAACCATTCTCCCAAGGATTCGATTTAAAATATAATTTATCAAACATTATTTACATTTTAAAAGCCCTTTTAATCTAATATCCTTTTGCATTTTCCTAAAATCTTTTACAAAAGCTAAATCCAACGCATCCTTTGAGGGTGATGGTGTTAAACATGGGATTATTGACCTATCAAGTGTCTCCAATCTCATATGACCGTACAACGAAAGTATTTATGAGCCCTTAATAAGTTAAACGTCACGGCAAGACATTGCAAGCTTTCCCAATTCTTTTGTATCCACAACCTCGTTGACTAGTTTGGACCAATGCCATGCCTAAATATGAAGATAGAAGAATTGCTTTGCTCTCAAAGATTTTAGGATTAATATTACAAAAAATTTCAAATTAATATACCTGTGATAAATTTACCAAAAACTAATTTTCTTATCACAAAAAATCTCAAATTGATACATTTATGACAAATTTATCTGAAATTAATTTTTGGATTATCAAAAGTCCCAACTGATATATTTATGACAAATTTTCATGCCTTTAGTTTCCATCAAATTGGATATATATCACAAAAAAACTACAACTGATATACATTTGACAAATACAAAATAAAGCTCCAAACTGATATATCCATTAACTATCACATATGATCCAAAAAGTAACGAAAACTAACGTGTAGCAATTTAGGGTCTTTCATGATATATTAGCTTAAGATGTTATATGGTCTGTGCATGAAGTAGAAACAAGTGTGAGGCGTAGGTAGGCCTGAGGCGGATTTTTAAGAAGATTTCTTGATACCCACGAGTAGGCATAGTTGGTAGGCCTGAGGGCAGATTTTTATGAAGATTCCATGATACCCATGTACATCTTTTTTAACCAGTTATAATTTGACATCACTAATTCGATGATTTTGACACTTACCCACCCCAAACTTTAGCTTATTAGTATTTGGAAAAGAGAAGTTTTCGTATGCCAATGGTCATCTTCAAATTCAACGACCCACTAGTACAAGCAGCGCACGTCCAATGTGGTGTTAAAATAACGATCGAATGTGCATACGATGCTCCACATGTGGTATTGATCAAGGCCTACTTTTCCATTCCTTTTGCTTTTCAATAAAAGTTTCTTTGACAATGGCGTTTGTTTGAGCTGGCTGGAAATTGGCTCATATAAGAGTTCATAAATTTAAGAACTAAATAAAAGGAACAAATAAAAGCGGTAAAAGATTAAAAAAAGTTGGTAATTCGTAAACTGAAACAAAATGTTGGCGATTCCATGAAAGTATAAGTGAGCTAGTAATTAGTTACCGGAAAATCAAACAACTATTAATTTGTCGGTATGGAAAAAGTTCTTTTTTTTTTCCTTCATTCGAAACGGAGTAAAATCGTCCATACATGAGAGGAGAGATAAACCAAAGACGGAAGAAATAAAAGCCCAACACGATACTCTTCCGCATGGCGAATGGCAAAACTTTTCGCTTCGGTTTTGGGAATTTAAAAAGAAGAGGAACAAGACAACCTTGCAATCCTCGTGAAGGCAAAATACATTTCCTAGTCGTGCACGCCTCGGGGACAATACACTGCACATTTGGCGGAGTTTGCTTTTGAGATTGCAGACAAAAGTTCCGTCGATAAAGTAGGGGGACTAAAAGTACAATTACCTGAAAGTATGGCGCTGAAAGTGCAATTCTCATTTAGAGATCTGGACACGTAAACGAAGTCAGCAATTTCCGTCATGTTTTGGGTGGGAATTGGACGGGAGGAGTTAATTGTCACCTGAGGATAAAGTTCACAGCCAAGCAGGAAATGAACAGGGAACGAACTTTGACTAGGAATTTTACTTATAAAAATCTCTCTCGCGAAGTGCAAACAGATGTCGCCCCTCAATTACGTTATTCCAATGAATCCCAGCTCTTCATAATTATTTCCCTCTATTTTGTCGGAAGTTGCTTTCGTGACGAAATACATTTTACTTAAAAGTCTTTCTTCAATTTTTATTAGAGAGACAAGTTTTATGGTGATTCCAGATAGGAAATATCACAAGTAAACAAGGGAATCGATAACTTCACCTCAAATATAATTGAACGTACATAAATTATGCTGGAATTTAATTGACGATAAAAACTGAGAACGTAAAGATGCAACTTGGAATTTCATTGACGGTGAGACATCTAGGAACTATGACAAAGATAATTGCTAGAATTTAATCGACAGTGCGAATCTGGAAACTATAACTATGATGCATGATTTGAAAGATAACATGTTTGTTTAATTGTGCGCGAGGGGTTTTTACAGTACACAAAAGCTAGTATTGAGTGTTTACAACATAATTGCCTATGAAACAATTCTTTAGCAGTGCCATGCCTTCACATCTCCAGAGTTCTTAATTCTATCTTTGCATCCCCACGACTTCTCATCTTCAAATGAATAACTTTTCCATCACATCAACGGCTATCAGAAGTTGCAGTAACACTTATCCACAAAAAGTTGAATATATAAGAAAATATCACTACTCGGTAGTTACACGTCAATGTCGATGTTTATGACTTCATCCCAAATAATTGACATTTGCGGTTGCTAGCTTCCTTGGTTATCGATATTCTTCAAGTTGTCGACATTTATCTAAAAGAGCTTAAATATCCAAAAATATCACTATGCTCTTTAAGTTGTCTACATTCATCTAAAAGAGCTTAAATATCCAAAAATATTGCTACTTATTAAGTGATAACATTTGCTTTTTATCGATGACTTCTGCTTTTTGCTAATATCTACTCTCGTTTGCTAAGTCTATTGCTTGTCCATAATAACCAAAATTGATAATCTTTTGGTGCAAACAAATACCATCTTTAAAAGAATCAAATAATTCATCAATTATTTGATTATTTTAAATTAGATAATTAAGATTCATCATGTGTCCCCTTGTTATCGAAAAATTTGATTTTTTTCTTGCCAAGTTTTGTCATGGTTAAATTTATTATATGGCTCATATTTTTTCCAAGAAAGACACGTTTTCTAAGTTATGGTACTCATATGATCAGAAAAAAAGTTTTGACACTCATGTGAGCACTGTGCAAAAGTTAAAACACTAGCAGTGTGCTTTTCCCTACTGTTTTGAGAATTAACAATTTGATGTTTGAGGTCATAGTTATTGCATTTATGGTTTCATACAACAATGTTAGGCTTATGGGTTTCACATCATAGGTTTTGCCTTTTACTAGATTGTTGTAGGGTTTAAGCTTTGGAATACAGGGTGTGGTGTTTTGTTTTGGTAATTGTTGTTCGTGGTTTTAATGGGGTCTACTTTCAAAATTGTGGTTATCATTTGAGAATATAGGGTTTGCGGTTAGGGCTTAAGTTTTCTCATTGAAGATTATATACCAGATTGCAATTAAATAGGGTGTAGGTTTTAGGAATTCTGCGTATTTTGGGATCCGGTTGAGGGTATTGCAGTAAGATTTTCACAATACCCATTGTTTGCTTTTAAGGTTCAATGTTTAAGATTTTAGTGGAGTGTTGGTAGGGTTCAGAGTTTTGTAATTAAGATTGGGGTAAAAAGTTTCGTTGCATGGAGAAAGAAAAGGAGAAAATACCAAAGAAGTCCTAAACACAATGTTGCTTAAATTAGTTTTAAACTTTTCAATTATGTTAATTTAGTCCTAAACATTTTTATAATTTGCCAATTGACTCCTTTAAGCCAATTTGGTTCGGTAATCCCTAATATGGACATTGAACATCCTATGTGGTATAGCTAATGCCAACATGGATAATTTGTAAAATTTTTCTTTAAAGTTGGATTTTTATTTGTTTCTTTCATTTCAGCCATTCAGCTAGTCCTTGCTCAATCTGGTGAGGGCCACCTTGCCAGGGCCTTCATAGCCTCGTCGGCTGCAATGGGGTGCTATGGCCCTTGGCAACGGTTGAAGAAGGTTTGTCGGCCCTTGCCGGCCAAAGTGAAAGGACAAAAAAAAGAAAGAAAAAGAATAAAGAAAAAAAAAAAAAAGAAAAAAAAATTATTTAAAAGAAAATTTATTAAAAATGTTCACATCAGCATCGGTTGTGCTATATAGAATGACCAGAGTTCACGTTAGGGCTTTTTTGGTATTTTTCTTGGGATGAAATGACCATGTCCCACATTGATTAAATTGAACAAGATGATAACTATAGAGAATTTAAGCAAATTATCCAAGAATACATTGATATATTTACAAATACATTTTTGTTCCACATAATAAAGCAAATGTTGTTTTGGCTTAAGTTTTCTTTTTGTCAAAAGAAATTTTCATTCATTACCGAATTGATACATGATAGGAAATCTCAAAAGTCACAATAACGAGGCAAGCCTATAGTGCTCCAAAACAAACTAAAACTCAGAAATCAAGGGATATCGTTAGAGCATGGTTGGTACATATAATCACAGACTCGTCCTTCAAGAACAGATCTAGGACTGCATCTAAGCGAAAAGATTAGCAGGTCATCACTAAATCACACAGTATCATTAGTGATAAGCGTATGATGGAATCTCCATCTGTAGTAATGGTTTTGCTTTTCAGTGGTGTATGCCTAGGTTTAGCATCTTTAACAACATCATCGTAGGGAGACAACATAAACATGTTGAAGAAGTTCGGATCTGACACCAGTGAGAGTAAACCCTATAGCCAACGAGAAGCACCAAAGCTTCGAAATAAAACATGTTGAATGAGCATCAATTTGGCATTGAAGCTGCTATAAGCATCATTGAAATTGGAGATAGAGTACTTATTCATTAAAACTTCAAGATCTAGAATTAGATTGGAGAGAAAAGCTCCCAGATATAAAACCAGGAGAGCAAAACTCCCAAATCTAAAACTAAATCAAGAGAGTAAGGAAAGAAACAAAAGGAAATAAAAGGAGAAACAACAAGGAGGAGAGGAGAGATTGTTGGCTATATGCCCCAAAACGACTATATAATAGTTACATGTTAGGGATTTTAGTTGCATTATTTATTTAACAGAAAAAACATATTCATTTGTTGTCACATTTACATGAATGAGTCCATATGGTTAGTTGCAACTAAACCTATTCTTCAGGTGTTAAATATGTGTGAAAGGTTTACAGTTAGACCGGGTCTTTAAACTTTCCCGATTGATGAATCATTGAAAGGATATTAGTGATTTTGTCGAGACCGGTGTGTTTTTAAGCTTTACCATTGAGAAATGGATACCTTAAGGGATGTTGAATCACAAGTCATCGGGTAATGTGATACCCTAGTTAGAGCACAAGTGCTTGTCTTGGACAAGTCCATCGAATGATGTTGGAGCATCAAAACTTAGATCTTCCAATGATTACATGGCCATCCCAAATCAAGCTTCATCAATCCATCAAGTCAACTTGTCAATCATGGAAGCACATAGTAAATTCGTCCACAACACGGTCCAATGGTTCAAGGGCACACAAGATAATATTTGCTGATGATTGATGGCTTAAAAGCAAGGTTGAAGAAGCAATGCATGTGTTCCCTTTATTAGGTGTGCTTTGTTTGTCTTTTTATGTCTTAATTACTCTAGTGTGCTTAGTTTATCCTCGTACATTAACATTGTGGCAGATGCATTATAAGAAGATATTTAATACTTGTTGTCCCTGATTCATGGGTTATTTGCTTTAATTTGATGAAGGAACTCTATTATGAAGATTCGGAGTTCTCATCCATCATCTTTAATTATAGGGAGTATTCCTTCCGTCTTGCTCGGTGATTTTCCATTTTATGCTTAGTCTTCAATCTCATGCTTGGGTGTTTTCCATTTCTCACAATTGAAGAGCTTGTGCTCAAAACATTCGACTCGAAATGCTTGAAGAGTTCGAGCTCAAGAGTGTTTTCATCTCTTGGTTGTCAAGAGAAAATTTGGATGGAAGGTTAAAGGGGGTAGATTTGGGACTTAAGTAAAATTTGGTGGTTTTTATGAGACAAAAAAAAGTTAAGGGTATAATTGAGATTAGACCTAAAGTTCGGAGGTTTTTTATGGGATAAAAAAGTTTATGGTAGAATTGAAATTGAATTAAAGTTACGGTTTTTTTTTTTTTTAAGGGTACTAGGCCCCAAATCAAATCCCATCCCATAAGAAAATGTTCATATTATAGTCGGATAATGTTTCTTTTTTAATGGTCAAGTGGTATTTGAGTCAACTTTTTGCACACCTCAATTGGTCCATCTCCTAGACGATGCGCTCGGCCTTGTGCATTTGGGATTTACTCATGGTGTATTCCCAAAGACTTGAACTCAAGATTATAAGGAGGGGAGCAAACCCTCTTGTTGTCTATGCCAACACAACTTGTTAGATAGTCAAATGATTTTCAGTCCGTTGACACAAAAAATAATCCGCTTGGTATGCAGGTGAGAACAAACACGTGAGTGACACCTGGACATAGGAAGTCACGTGCAGAGCATGTGGATATCATTGCAAATGTGTCGTCTATCGAAAAATGCAAAGATTAACATAAGCATATTAATGATGATATCCACTAATGCCATGTGCTCAATTGCCAAAATACATCAATGGATAGCTAGGCTGCGCATGATAAAATTTTTGTTTCTTGATTTCTCTGTTTCTCTGTTCTTCGGAATGGTTTGGGGTTTGGAACAGATTTCTTTATTTCTAAAATAGAATCCGATTTGGTAACGCAATTTGATTTCTCTATTTCTGAAACAAATTTCTATTCCAGAAATAGATTTGAAGAAAAAAATCAGAAACTAAAATTTTTAGCTTCTGGAAAGTTTATGAAATAATTTCTGGCGAAATGGAAATTAAGAAAAATCAATTTCTGTTCCTGTTCCAAAATTTTGTCATGCGCACCCTTTGTAGCCAATAATATAGGCTATTGCGATGAATATTTTATTGAAGGGACGTTAGCAAGCAATTTGAAGTTTAAAATTGATGAAGTAGTTGAGATAAAAGGCGCACGTTTTTGGAGGGAACGGTTACAATTTGACAACATGATCGAGGGACACCCATTGTTACAGTTTATATAAGAAGCATGCAGAGTTATCGAGACGAGGAGGTAATTGGCAAAAGTGGCTAAAGGAAATATATCCATTGAGAACCGTCCGAAGGTAGTTACCACGAACCATTACAAGTACCGCTAGTTGTCCATTAGAGCCCTCGTCGGTGCTCGCACTCACCTAGGTGAGGTTTGATGGGGGCTAACAATATAACCTAGAGAGGGATGAATATGTTATTTTAAAAAACTTGAAATTTTTTTGTGAAAAATAGCTAACGCTAAGTAAAGATTGGGTCAAGATGATATTTCAAAGGTCGTGATCGTAATGTGTACTTCTGAGAGTAAATAAAGTAAAACAATGACACATAATGATATATAGTGGTTCGGTTTTATCTCTACGACTATGTCCACTCTTCAGACTAACAGCCATAGCTGGGGTAGGATTGCGCTAGTAATTTGCTCAAATAGTTACAATAGGCAAGCACGGATCCTTTTACAAGATAGATCACACTATTAAGACTTAGCTACTACTCTTATGCTTGTACACTTAATCTGGAGCAAAATTACTCAAACAATATGAATACAATACTCAAGTGAAACAATTTGAAAGAGAGTGTATCGCTTAGAACATAGTTGAATGCCAATCCTTAAATAATGTTGCTTTCTTTCTCTCTTGGCTTCTTAGGTCTTCTCTTTTATATCCATCTCCAATCTATCCATTAGAAGAGGATTAGAGGAGTAAAGAGCCATTAGAGTTACTATTGAGCTGCTGTTCAAGAATAGAACTATCCATACAATCCTTTTTCCTGAACATTTGCAGTATACCTAAGAATAGTATCTGCCGCTATCCCTTCACTGTAGTCTCTAAGAAACCTGTTAGATGACCTAGCTTCTCGATTACTTGTTTCAACTGGATTATGCTACTTTGTGAATCCTTAGCCACACAACTAGTTTGCTAACCCAAAAACTTCACCAAATGTTCGTGCTTCCACAGCACCAACGACTTGATATTTGTGGTTGCGATATAAACATCGCCATCAACTAATCTTTAGGTTAACTGGTACTTTTTACGGAAAGATTGTTTTTGGACTTTTTGCAATACTTCCATCCACTAGATCACACCATGGATATGACATAGTACTTTCTATCAAAAACATTTACATACACCATAGTAAACTTTATATTAAGGATAGTTTAGACATCATCAAAATCACTTGAAGATATTTCTCCAACAAGGCTAGCTTGCTTCACCATCTTTGTGCCGGCCAGCCACGTGCAAAAGGAAGAAGAAATGAAAAAAAAAAAAAAAAAAGAGAGAAAAATCATAAAAAATTAAGATATTATTAAAAATATTCACGTTAGCATCGACCGTGCCATGCAGTATGGTTGGCGTTTATGTGAGCGATTTTTGACTAAAGTTAACTAGATAAATTCATTTGGCAAAATTAAAAAATTTAAGACATAATTGGCAAAATTGGAAGGTTTATAATTGAATTGGCAAAAATATAATAGATTAATAAATTTTTGGATAATTTCCCGAGAGAGATACATATAGATTTCGAAAAAATCTCAAAGAAAAGAAAAATTATTATCTACTATATTTGTTCATGAATACATAATTTGAGAATATTTTGGAAAGAAAAATGTGGACTTTTTTAAAAGTAGGAGGTCTTTTGTTCTATGTAAAAGTACATATGATTCTTTGGTTTATATAATAGTACGCTAGGAAGCACCGACACTTTTCAAGACTTTCATATCGTGTCGGATACTTTGACGTGTGTCCGATATTCTCGACACTCTTCGGATACTTTTCGATACTTGGTTAATATGTGTCGGAAAATTTGACACTTGATCAATTTTTCCGACACTCTTCAACACTCGAGTCGAAATTTCGACATGCAAGTTTCCAACACATGATTTCAACATATGAGGTCAATTTTAAAAGTTTTCAATAAATGAAGGATCAATATATATATATGTAAAAAAAATAAAAATCAATAATAAAAATAACAAATTAGGACATAAGAAAAACCTAATATTTTTTCTCTTCTCTTTTACTGTCACTTTCGTGATACACAATTTATCCTCAATTTTTTTCTTTTTTCTTTTGACACGTCTGATATTCAATTCTAGAATGTGAATTACTTTTTCTTTCTTTCCAAGTTTTATGGATTTATTGAAATGGAGTTGAATTTATCAAATTGAAGTAATGAATGATATTAATAAATGGTTGATTAATATTTTTAGTGTAAATTTATTATAAGATTACTTACTTACTTATTTATTTGTGAATTATAAACAAAAAAATAATTTATTATTTATATATAAAATATATATTTGATATACAACATTTCCCAACATATTAGAATTCCTTAATTTTTGAGAAACGACGTGTTGCGTATCGTGTCATGTTGTGTCGTGTCACATGTCACGTATTGGCGTCGGTGCTATTTTAGATAAGACGCATGAATATTTCTAAAATGAAGTTTTTATTCCTCTATCTCTTCTTTAGTAATTATAAAAGTTTCTTCGAGATATATTTTTAAATTCCTTTTTATTTTAGGTCAATTCAAGTTTCATATCAGAAGTGTAGATATTGGGTTATGCTTCGTGAATTCTCTACCCGTGCTATTTATGTGGAGCGGGCAGAACGGGATTGGAGAAGCGTGTAGAGAAACTAGTCCGAATAGAGTAGGGGTTGGGACTAGGCAACTCTATCAACAACGGAGTGGGAAGATGGGAGATGCAACCCTCGACCTTGGCTTGCCTCCATAAGCCATTGCCTTTCTTGAAAGTCTGGCATGAACTGAAATTATCACCACACATTCTAAAGTACAAATGAGTCGAAACAAAGTGGGCAACATCGAATTGACAACAAACTTTGGTGGGGCCTCCTAATATATACATTGTGAATTGGCACACTTCCAAATCCTTATAGTGCATTTGGAATACCTAAACCGTTGGCCACTATTATTTGAATAAATAACTCTTGATAATCCTTTAAAATGTGTTTATATTTTGAATTTATGATTATTAATCGTTAGAGAGTTCATGATTCTTCTAGCATGCGATTATTCTATCAGGCTTTCAATTTCTCTATATTATAATCTACCGCATAATCAACATCTAATTTTACCCATAATTTCTATTAAAGGCATGTATTTGTTCTCGATGCACATTGTAATAACACAAATTTTTTTTTTTTTTTGGCTAGAAGTAAAAATGCATTACTTAATGCAGGACAAAAGTGTAATTTAAAAGTAAACTAAATCCCCAAAGCTTTTAAATCTCTGTAATATGTTTTTGGCAAGTTGAATCTTCTCTTTTGCGACAATTCGAGTTTGCTTTTCTAAGATCTAGACACGCTGTGATAGAATGCCCTTTTGTTTAAGTTTCGGAGTCTATTACCCGTACTATCAACCACCATAAGATACAAAGAAAGAGAAAAAAGATCCAAATCAAAGGTCTAATTCTCTATAAAATGCCCATCTTTAGCTCCAATTCTAATTCTATCCCAGACTTTTTTTTTCTCGTAAAATGTCCTTAAATTTTGGTTCAATCCCAATTCTATCATAAAACCACCAACTTTAGGTATAGTTTCAATTTTACCTTGAACCTTTTTTTGTCTAAAAAAAACAACCAACTTTTACTTTAGTCCTAATTCCTTCATTAATCCTTTGTCCAAAATCGTGTTTAGTGATATGGCATTGCTCTACTTTCCCCCCTAGATTTCATATCTAAGAAAACATCTTTTGGAGATAAATTTTCATGTCAGCCCAAATAACATTTTATTGGATCTGAAATTCAAGTTAAAATTGGAGCAATTTTGGTTTCTTCAATTACTTTTACTCTTAAAGAGAGTATTCCTTCCATCTAGCTCCGTGATTTTCAATTTGGTGCTAAATCTTCAATATTCCGTGCTTGGGAGTCTTCCGTCTCTCATGGTTGAGAACTCAAGCTTGAGACACTCGGCTCAAAATGCTCAAATAGCTTGGGCTTGAGAGTTTTGCATCTATTGGTTGCTGAGAGAAAATTTCAATGGAAAGTTTATGGAGGCAAATTTGGAGACTTAAGTAAAAGTTGATGGTTTTTATGAGACAAAAAAAAAGTTTAAAGTAGAATTAGGACTAAACCTAAAGTTGGTTTTTTTTTTTTTTTTTTCTAAATGGGATAAAAAGGTTTATAGTAGAATTAAATTTGACCTTAAATTAAGTTTTTTTTTTTTTTTTTTTTTTTTTTTTTTTTTTTTTTTTTTAAAGAAGGAAATTAGGCTCCAAATCAAATCCCACGCCATTAGGACGTGTTCATATTATAGTCGGATAATATTTTCTTTTAAGCGGTTAAGTGGGACAAGTCAACTTTTCTCATACATCGATTGGTCCATCGCTTGGATGATGCAGTCGGTCTGTTGCATTCAGAATTTTTAATTGATTAATTCCCAAAGACTTGAACTCAAGATTCTAAGGAGAGATGGGCAAAACCCTCTTGCTATCTAAGCCAACACAGTCAAATGATTTTCAGTCCAAATAAAAAGATCGTGACAAGGAATCAAAAGAATAATAAAAAGATCTGAGGACACTGTGGAGGAATCATTTGGCACTATCCAGGATGGGCTTCCAATGTGAACAATAGGGAGATTTTGGGGGCCGATTTTGCTTTAAGATGTCATTAGGAAGATGCCCTTGCATGTCTGGAATTTCGAATCACTCTTGATTAAGATTACATACCGACCAAAAAACACTAAAAAGAGAGTTGGGAACTAGGAAAGCAAGCGGCCAGCAAGGCCCACCACAACCACAACCACTCCCCTCTCCCTCTCCATCCCCTTCCCGCCCCCCCGCGAGACAGCTTTCATTGGACTCTCTCGCTCTTGCTCGCTGGGGAAGCATATAAAAACGGGTGTCTTCCTCTCATCATTCATCGTCGTCGCCGTCGTCGTCGCTTCACCCGCAAGACCTGACTCGCCGCCCTTCTCCTTCTTCGTCGCGCCCTTCTCTTCCCTCCCCGCAGCCGCCAAGGCCAATCCTCACCCGATTCCCATGGTACTCTCTCTCTCTCTCTCTCTCTCTCTCTCTCTCTCTCTATGAGTTCATTGAACGTTTTTTCGTTTTCTTCGGAACACCTTTCCAGATCGGAGACAGATCATGCCGTCACCGGTATGCGTTCGATTGTCTTTTCCGCCGGCGACGACAATTTGTGCTTTGTTTATGATCTTTTTCCTTCTGTTTTCTTTTGCGGTGTTTACGAGTCGGGAAAGTCAAAATCTCCTCCGCGCCGGACCATTTCGCATCTCCCTTTACCGCGTTTCTTCTGCTATAAGATAGAGACGAACGTCATCGCGGACGGTCAACCGCGAAAGGCCCCCCCCCCATTGGATTTGATTCCTCGATTTATTTCCTCGCAGTTTCTTTGATGGGTCGGTCCCGATCGCAACCCAAAACTCTATTTTTATTATCGTTCCGTTCACATTTTTCCTTTTCCTTAATGAATCTGGACAAAGAAAAATGACTTATTCGACCGTTCTCTCAAAACCTTTTCCTAAGGAAAATAAACGCCCTCTCAGCTACTCTTTTTCCTTACTTTGGAACCTAAAATTGAAAAAATCATATATTTGTGTTTAAAAAAAGAGGAAAAGATCAGTTAGAACTAGTTGTGACCTCCCCCAAGAAATCATTTTCTCTTCTATTTTTCTTTGAAATTTTCGTGGTTGATGATTTGGTTTGGGAAATGAAGCCAAACGGTCGGCTTGGCGGCGAATCCCAGGATTTTGCTCGCCCACGCTTTGCACATTCTTGAAATTTTTGAGAATTGAATTTGATCATTCTCTTGGCGTCCGCTAGGCGAGCCCCATTGTTTCTTTTGTGAATCTTGAAAATCAGTTTCGATCTCACGATGTCCGTAGAGCTTTTGTGACTTTGGATGCATTGAATTTTTTTGGTGATGGGTATAAATTAAAAATAGAAAATATTTATCTATCCAATTACATAACAAAACTATATAGAGTACGCAGTTGGTCACTTTGTTTTGAGGAGGTGATTTTGCAAACCCACTTTTTACTCATTTTTGCATTTTCCTCGTTCGTTTCGTTGGATATTTTATTTTTTTAACTATTCAAAATTATTTGGTGTGAGACTTTATTTCGAGCATTTATTATATACAGTTTGATAGACGCAACTCGTGAACGACGAGACACTATCACCAAATGGCATGGTAACATGGCTGCATTGAATTGTTTAGATATCCTTGTTCTTGGAACCATCAAGGAAATAAAGTATGATATCAAGAAAGGTGTGCCAAATTCTTTATTTTGTTTTTTTGGCCCCTCATAATTGGAGGAGGACAAGAGTTTATTGAATCAATTATTGACAATAATTTAATGTCACGACTTCGTGCCAAACGGATTCGTATTTTGGGAAGTTGCCAACCCCAACTTTTCTTTTTTTTTTTTATTAGGAAAAGCTTTTTCGTTTTGTTTTCTTCTCTTTGGAAAAGCTTTGACCTGGGGTCCCTTAACTATTCAGAATTTTCAGCCGCGTGCTTTTATCTTTTGATTAATTTAAATTCAGTTCATACTGATTATATGGGAGACAAGAGCGCATTTATAAAAATTCTTATGTAATTTGTGTGGATTCTGTCCAAGTCCGAGTTGCTTTCCTACTTGCTCCTTATCTCGAGCATAATAAAGCCAAGGCAAAAGTAAGTTAACCACTCCGGATTTTGTCTGGGGTCTTAAAGTTTCAAAGTGGGATTTGTCAGTACTGACAAATCGATAATTGACAATTTTTTTTAATTCTAAAATTTTCAATTTTTTAATTTGTTGGCCTATATTGATTAAGCTTGAATGAAAATCAACTTTAAATCCATCGTCGAAACTCATTTTTATTTTTTAGTTCTTCAATTTAGTATAGAACGGGTAGGATCGAAAAAATTTCTTTATTTTAGCTGTTAAAGTAATATTGGAAAGAAAGTTTCGTATTTTTCTCAATATGGGTAAATCTATTGAGCTAAAAAGCTTGCAATTGCGCAGGGCAACCGGGAAACGTCGACAGGACGGCAGTTCTAACGGCGCCGTTGTCGTTCGACGGCGAGTCACAGGTGGATTATAGAGCTCCGAATCTCCTACAACGCATCCTCGGCCTCTTGAGGAACGTACGGCCCGGATCGGATCTCACCAATTTCCAGGCAAGTCCACCCTCAGATGAACTGTTCAGATGCGCTGACCCTGTGCGTGCGATAACATCTCACCTCACCCTCCGCGTCCTTTGCAAAAAGTAAAAAACAAAAGGCTACGTATAATTGAGATTAAAATAAATAATGATTCCATCTCTCTTAATATAATATACTTGCGTTAGTTTCAATAAGACTTTCGTCGTTTGTACGTTATAAATTGTTCAGGAAAATACTATCTTTTTAAGTAAAAGCTCATTTGTTTTTCGAAAATAAATGATTTAAAAAATATAATCGCTTGAAATAATTAGTCAATAAAATATATTTTCATATTGATAAAAATTTACGCCTAAACATTATCATAGATAATGAAAAAATTTCTTAATCATTAACTTTGTAAGCAATACGAGTAATAATTTTCTGCAAAATAAACTTACTCAAAATATCCTTCACTCGAGTAAAGGTACCTCAATTGATTTACTTCACCTCTCATTTTTTAGTTGCGTAATTAAGGGTGTCAAATACAATTTATATACACAATTTGACGGGATTACATCAGATTTATATAGACTACCTTTTGATTTCTTAATAGATAATAACCCGTAGTGTAATGAAATTTAATTTGAAATCCCATCATTTTTTTTTTTTTTATAAAAGTTTTAAGGGTTGAATTTCAATTTGCAAGTTTTTGCGATTAAAAAATATAGGTGGTAAGCTCATGAGGAACCCTTCAGGTATCTGCCAGGTTCTTTCACTCTGCTGTACCAACATCATCCTATTGATGACGAACTACGTGATCGTTTTGAACCTGAAACATCATGGCCTCGCCAAATAGAAGATTGCTGAATAGCAGCAGCTTGAGGCCGAAAAATTAGAACTCTCTGTTGTGTTTTTGTAATTGCTGCGAAAATTGTTCCCAGGCTTGTGTACCATCGACGTTCGAAGCATCTCTAGAATGAATTTTGGCTGAATCAAGTCGTCAGATGATTTCATTCAATAGTCTCCTTCCGTTCTGAAGGCGTCGATGGAACACGATTGTCGTGGGACGTAGTAGGAATTGCACTTGGTCAAGGGACACCGATGAATTTCGCTAAAATGACAGTTTTAATCAGTTGGGACAAGACATTGTTGATGATGTTTGTTATTCTTATCAATTGCAGCTGCCTCCTCTCTTCAACATTCCTAAGTCACAGCTCCAATGTTTTGGCGAGCCGCTGTTCTGCACCAGAGAGGACATGTTGAGCCCGTGCTGCAGTGCTGAGAGCCCGCTGGAGAGAATGACTTTAGTCGTGGCGTGGAGCATCTCGATCACGCGGCCTTTGATCTTTGGCGTCGCCCCTTACAACCCCATTCTGGGCGAGACCCACCATGTCTCCAGGGGAAACCTCAATGTTCTTCTTGAACAGGTGGCTCGGTTTCTTCTCCAGCATTCATCTAAAGCCGTTTTCACATGGTTTATCTAGTTTTGCAAGGAAAAAAACATTGTGAGAAGTCTTTTCGATCGGATTTGTCTTCTATAAAACCATACTTCTCCCGACTAGTCTGGTAAGTTGTCAACGTCACAGCCGATTGACAAGTTAAGCTTCTTCGCTTGCAGGTTTCCCATCACCCACCAGTCTCTGCTCTTCATGCAACAGATGATAGAGAAGAGCTTGAGATGATCTGGTGTCAACATCCTGTCCCCAGATTTTACGGTATGGTGCTCTTGATCTTCACTTTCTGCTTCTTGATAGTGTTAACTGATCTCTGAACTGCTTGTATGATGCTGCTCGAGGCAAATTAAGGCCAGGCATTTCACCATTCTTTGATTACAGTTCTACCAATCCTGAGACTAAAACAGACTCGAATAGCTTTGTTAAACTCGGGGTTAAAATGTGATTCAGGTACGTCGGTGGAAACGGAGGTGCATGGAAAGAGACAACTTAAGCTCCTCCGTTTAGGAGAGACTTATGTGATGAACTCGCCGAAGCTCTTGATCAGGTTCTTCCCCGTGCCTGGAGTCGACTGGGTTGGCAATGTCAGGATCACTTGCCAAGGAACGGGCCTTGGAGCTGAGTTGTGTTACCGAGGCCCTTCCTTGATCGGCAGGAACCGCAGATCGATCAAAGGGAAGATTATGGATCTATCATCCTCGAAGACGTTATATGAAGTCGATGGCCACTGGGATAGTACCGTGACATTGAAGGACGTCAGCAATGGGAAACAAAAAGTGATATACAATGCCGCGGAGATAATATCTGGGTCGAAGACTCCTCAAGTTAAAGACTCAAAGGTAATTGAAACCTTACCACCGTATCTCTACGCTCGAAACCTGTTTTGACGACTATCAGAATACTCTGCAGTTAAATGAGCATGATTTTGTGATTCCATTTAACATTAATGTTTTCAATTTGTCATATGGGTTTAAGTGCGTTTCTGATTGTGTCGAGCAACCTTTCTTAGTGTGTTTTGGGGAGCGAATCAGCCGTGGTCTGGAGCGAAGTTAGCCGAGGGATTCTGAGCAAAGACTGGGACAAGGCAAGAGAAGCGAAGAAAGCCGTAGAAGAAGAGCAGAGGAAGCTCAAAAAGGAAAGAGATTCGCGAGGAGAAACGTGGGTTCCGAAGCATTTCACTGTGTCTTACGACAAGAAAAACGGGTGGGATTGCTTGCCTATTGAAAAATCGGTGCCCTCAGCACCTATTCATGTCCCATTTGATTGCTAAAACTTAGGAATGAGACTGGATTCTTCGGTGTATTGCCTCGAAGTTCATAATTCGTGTATATGTCGATGTTCTTACGAGTTAAGGGCTAAAAAATGATCTAGTGATCATAAATTTGTCCTTGCTGGAAAGAATGAGTGTGGCTTTGAGCAGTGATTGGCAGAGTGTCTTTGCTTATTCAACTCCCTAAACAAGTCTCCGGATTCAAGTGCGAATACAACGCTGGAAAGATCCATATCTGATAATTTTCATATTGTCTATCATTCATCACCATTCGAAGTTATTCAGAAACTGATTCTCTTCCTACAGTCCGTGTATGAAATGTAATTGTAACAGGAGATCACCCGAGGTCATAGTTTAACTCAGTTTTTCCAGGGAACTTGGGCAAGAAGAGATTGATTCGTGACGAATCAAGTGATGGCGATTAGCCAACTCCGGACAAGCAAAATTGAACATTTGGAAGAAGCATGAATTAGTATATGCCACCCCAGCCTATGGAGCATGGTTATTGTAAACTTAATCTTTTCTCTTACTTGCATCTGATTAATACTAGAAACTACAATCACTTCACCATCTCGGAATGTTGCTCCTGCATATCCAATTCGCTCCTCCTATTGAACGATTTATCCTTTACTGGGTCCAAATTTGTTCTCTACGACTAGGCTCCACTAGATTGTTAAATATCTCTCTCAAGTTTGAGTCCAAAAATGAAAATTTCCTAATCCAAATAGGTTTCCTATTTTGAACAGATTTCCTAATTGAATGGTTTTCCTAATTTTAGAAGGTTTCCTAAAAGGAGGTCTCCTATTTTAGATTCAATTCTTGTCTATATATAAGAGTGGACATACTTTGTGAAGATTGTCAAAAGAGGAGCTTCTGCTTGTGAATGGCCTGAACATATCCAAGAGTCTTGAAGCGTTGTATATTGAGTGCTTGAAAGTGGGCTTGTTGTTCTTGTTCATGCAATTACACCAAGAACTTTTATGTGTTAAAAGCTAATTAAATCTTACGGTAAGATTTGTGTAATTCCTTCGTGAAATTAAGAGATTATTTCGCCAAAAATTGTGGGTCTAAACACTACATGAGTTATTAGGTGTTATTGAAGCTTGGAAAATACTGAGAGTATTTGAATGACTTGAGTATAGTTATAATTTCCACCATATCGCTTGATCTATAGTTGAATTTATTGCTAGTCTTCTCGTGGACATAGGTTACTACAATCGAACCACGTAAATCTTGTGTTGATTTTATTTTCTTGTTCTGTCTATTTTATTACTCAATCATTCGCTTGTCGCAATAATTGATATTAGAGTTAGGCTTGGCTGAGTTAAAGTAAATCGATGACGACGGAAGAAGGAAATGTGAGAATCGATGGATTTGATGGGAAGATTTTGGTTTTTGGAAGATGCATATTAAAGATTATCTCTATCAAATGAAATTGAACATGCCCACTATTTGGTAGAAGTTAGATACAATGAAGCAAGCTATAGGTGTCATTTAGCTAACATTGGCTAGTAATGTTGCGTTTAACATCATAATGGAGAAGACCAATATGAGTTTGATGAGAGCCCTATCGGATATACACGAGAAGTCTTCTACAATCAACAATGTCTATTTGACACGAAGTCTGTTTAATTTGAAGATGAGCAAAGGTGCATCAGTTCAGATCATATCAATGAATTTAATGTGATTGTTAGTCAACTGAATTCCATTGATATTAACTTTGAAGATGAGGTATGCGTTTTGATTATGTTATTCTCATTGCCTAATAGTTGGATTACTATCATTATTATTGTCAATAATTCATCTAGGTCAATAAGGTTGACATTTGATAGGGTTCGAGATTTAATTTCGAATGAGGACATCTGTAGAAGAGAATTTGGCAAATGTGTATCTTCCACTTTAGTAGGTGAAAATAAAGGAAGAACTAGTATATGTGTTAGCAAAAGTAGTATAAACATAAATAGTTGCAGTCAATCTAAAATTGCTGGTGCTATTTGTTGGAGCTATAGCAAGGGGAGACATTTTTAAAGAAATTGCCTTAAACTTAAAAAAACGAGAGGGGTAAGGGAATTATAGTTGATTCTATGGATGATGTTGTAGCTATAGTTGTTGTTAATTCGGATAATGCTAATTATGTCTTATCTGTCACTGATTATTCATTGTTTAATGAATGGATTATGGATTCTGGCTATTTGTTTCATGCTACACCAAAGAGAAACTAATTTACTAATTACCATTGCATGGATAATAGTTTAGTGTAGTTGGGGAACAATGCTAAGTGCGATATTGTATATACTGGCGATGTTAAAATTAGAATGCATGATAGTATTATGAGGATATTGATTGGAGTGAGCATGTTCCAGAGTGGAAGAAGAACTTGATTTCCTTGTTTGCCTTAGATTTAGCTAGGTGGTGGTTATCTCTAGATTGTGAAATTTTGAAAAATATTCGAGATGCCTTGATGATAATGAAATGAATCAAGTATAGTGGCTTGTACAAGCTTCAAGGTGAGATAGTGATAGATTTCGTTGTGAAGATGTTAGATGCATATGTTCGAGAGCTTGAGTTGTAGCATATGCATATTGGGCACATTAGTGAGAGAAGTCTGAAGGTTTTAAGTGAAAGAAATCTATCGTGTGATTATGTTGCTAATGAATTGAATGTATGCAAGCACTGTGATTTAGATCAATGGTGGCAAGTGTGGTTTTGTACGACTACTAAACAAACAATGAAAAATGCAAAGTTAATTCACTTGAATGTCTGCAGGTTATTGCAATTTCCTTCAAAGAAGAGTGTTAGATTTATGCTAATAGTTGTTGATGACTACTCAAGGAAGGCTAAGGTGTTTGTGCTTAGGCAAAAAAGTTTGATACTATCGTTGGGATTAGTCAATTAAGAGTTTTGATATAAAAGGAGATTGGTAAAGTGATCAAGTGCGTATGAATTGATAGTTGCATGAAGTTTTGCTCAAAGTTGTTAAATGAATTTTGCATGAAGGAAGTCATTGTGAAACACCGCACTAATGCTAATGAATCACAAATGTTGCGGAATTGATGAGTCAAACATCACTAGAGATGGCCCATAAAATGCTATTTACTGCTGGTATGGTTAAGAGATTCTTGGCGGATGTATTTAGCATGGTGAGCTACCTAATTAATAGATCCCCATCTATTATGATCAGATGTCGAACTCTCGAAGATGTGTGGTTAGGTAATGTTACTGATTATTTTTTCTTAGAATATTTGGTTGACCTTGTTATGTTTGTGTTAGTGATGGTAAACTCAATAGAATGGCAAGAAAGTGCATGATCTTAGGTTACACATAGGGCGAGTGCAGTTATCAATTGTGGTGCCATAAATTAAATTCACTTGTTATCAATAGAGAAGTTATATTTGACAAGTCTCCAGTACTTCTGGCTAAAAGTGATTGTAGTAGTGTTTATACATATTTGAATAGTATTCAGTTTAAGGGGGGAATTGCAACCAAAAACTCCTAAGATAGCCGGTACTATCGAAGTAAAGGACACAGATGGTGCTTGTAGCAAGGTGGAGTGTGTAGAGCTAATGGTTACCGTAACTACTGATATTGACAAGGTACATGTTTGATCTCCTGAGAAGTATGGACGCAACAATGTTGGTGCTTCATCTGTGATAAAGGATGTTGTGTCGAAAAATCCTTACAAAGTAATTAAAGGTGCATGTGGATTTGGTGTTCTGATGAGAACCGTCATGGCAAAGTTCAAGTGTAGCTTGGACTTAAAAAATATTTATTGCGATTGACTTCATTAGAGGTTGTGTGAGAGTAGTAATAGAGTTTGAATTTTTATGAAGCAGTTGTGACTTGGCTCCAATGTCGAGCCAAGCTAGAGATTGTTAAATAGATCTTGAGTTTGAGTCTAAAAAGAAAAAGTTTCCTAACTCAAATAGGTATCATATTTTGAATAGATATCCTAATTGAATGGTTTTCCTAATTTGAGAAGGTTTTCTAAAAGGAGATTTCCTATTTTGTATCTAATTCTTGTCTATATATAAGAAGTTGATGTTCTTTGTGAAGATTATCAAAAGGAGAGTTTTTGTTTTTGATTACTTCCTAAAGATATCATAGAGTCTTGAAGCACGATATATTGAGTGCTTCAAAGTGGGCTTGTTGTTCTTGTTTGTGCAATTACACCAAGAGCTTTTATGTGTTGAAGCCAATTAAATCTTGTCGTTAGGATTTGTGTAATTCCTTTGTGAGATTGAAAGACTATTTTCTGAGGAATTGTAGAGTTAAACATTGCGTGAATTATTGAGTATAATTGAGGCTTGGGAAACACTGATAGTGTTTGAGTGACTTGAGTGTGGTTATAATTTACATTGTATCGTTTGATCTTTAGTGGGATTCTTCGCTTCTCTACCTATGGATGTAGATCACTACCACCAGACCATGTAAATTTGGTATCCAATTTATTTTATTGTTCTGTCTATTATATTGAACTATATGCACTGTACGCTATGGTGTCCCTCTCGGTCTTGAGAGGTTGAATAGGACTCCTACTTGGGCAAGAAGAATTGCCCTACTGAGGCTCAGAGCATAGCTCCACTAGCAAACTGCACATCAGACTTGAGATGTAAAGCCTCTCCGAAAGACTAGTCTCAGGAGGGTCGGCTGTTGACACACGTTGCAAACAGTTGGCCTACACGCTGAGCTTCTCGAACAGGACCACCAGATTCATGGGGGGAGACATTGGCTTGGAGGGCTAAGAAGGCCAAGAGGAAATAGAGGTGGCCTACCTTGAAGGCCTTGCCGGACCTCAAAAGATTCAACTTGGAGCATGTTGTGGTGGAGAGAAGCTGTGAAGTCGTGCATAGGAAGGGCCTGTTGGAGAGCTCATTGCCATTGCTAGTGACTTGGCCCACCGTGACAGGAGGCTCAAAGTACTCCAAGTAGACATTTAGATGGACCACACATACGTAATTCATCAACCCTTTAGCTGATGATCTACTAGAGAAACAACCTCCCATCTCTCTCTCTCTCTCTCTCTCTCTCTCTCAATTGAAGGTAGAGATTAGTGTTGGGGTTTCATGAATCATGTATAGATAAATTAACAAAAAGAACGCAGTGGAAACAAAGATATATTTTAGACATGATTTTCTGAAGGTGTTGTTCGTGCGTTTTAATAAAAAAAAATTGAATATAAAAAGGGAGTTAAACGAATTACTTCTCGAAACGCGCTTTATACGAATTTGTTTGGATGTTCTATAGTTTGAGCCCCGCAAACGTCGGATCTCTAGTTCAAACACACCAACAATGGACGTTGAATGTAAGAGAGATCTTTCGGATAATCACCATTATGATCGTGCTAGCAATCTCGTGGAGATAGTCTGCCGTATCCTTGATGTAATATAGTCACCGCCCGAATGAGAGAACACTCTTCTTTCCCACGTCTCGAAAAACACAAGAACACACACACGATTCTCTCTATTAGCTGAATGAAAGGCTCGAAGGCATGCCATACAAAGTGAATCAATGACTTTTGTGCCCTATTAAGCTAGACTCATGCTGGATGTAATTCAAGCTTGTGGTCTTGACTTGGAATCATTCACCTTGGCTTTTATATTGACTCGTGACTTGTCTAGAGTAACAACACGTCTCAATGTTGTCCTAAAATCAAGTGTGGGTTGTGCATCCACCTCGACACACATCCAAAGTCGGATGAGACATTTCCTCAACATCCGGGTGTGCTCGACATTCATGCGAGACCATGAATTTACTTGATGCAACAAACAACAAGCAAAATCACAACAAGCATAACTATACAAAGCCAACACAAGCAAACGATGACATGATCTTAAAATCAATATACGTAGCACATCACCCTATTGAAGAGTTAGGAAAGTCTATTTACCTTCGATGAACCTTGATGAACTAGAAGTAGTTTTACCAAGAGAAGGCTGTCTGATGAGGTGGTGGGCGAGCAAGGTCGAGAGAGGAAGAGGGCATGCATGAAAGGAGGGGGAAGAAGTGAGCCATAGGATGAGAATGAATGGGGGTAGTTCTCCTATTTATAGGCCAAGCTTCATTAATGGCCCTAATTTATTCTTCAAGGAAGATCCTATTGTCATGATTATTGAATCTTTTCCTTGCCACCTAAGTTAGTGAGTCATACCTTTATTTAAGGACTAGCCTCTAAGGAACACATACCCAGTCCTAATTGATCCACCTAACTTGTGAGTCACCATTTTATCATTGCTTGGCCTAACTTAATCTCCAAGGGGAATTTTATGCAATGATGATCAAATCTTCAAATGGCCACCTAAGTTAGTGATTTATCCCTTCATTTAATGCCTAAGATATGGCCATCATAAGTCTTGGATTTTTGGCACATTTTTCATGGTTTTTCTTGCTCATTAAGCCAAGCATTCTAGAACCTTCCATGGTATGGTTCACTTAAGTGATAAATCATTAACTTATTTACTAAGGAAATTCTTTTGGCATTATTACACATTTTAAAGATGGACACCTAAGACGTTGACAGGTTTTCTTGCATTTAATGCTTTTTTATCTTCAAGCTAAGAAAACTCTAAATTACCTCCCACTCCAAGTTTTGGGTGTGTGGCTCTCCCATTCCAAGGTGAAAATAGTTTTAAGCTTTAAGCAACTTTTGAAATCAGTGCCATTGCCCGATCAAACGGGCTTGAAAAATTATAAAATTTTAATATGTTATAGAGAAGATCTTACATAACATTTTTTCATGAAGTAATTCAAGCTAAATTCGTTTTGTGGAAAGAGCAGCAAATCATTGAACACAACCCAAAAATTAGTTCGTTGAGCAGATTCAATGGTCGAGAGAGAGACTCATTTCAAAATCCAAATATTCACAGAACTCTTTGAAATTTTAATATATTGTAGTATGAATGTCATTTAAAAATTTTGTGGAGGAAGAATGTCCAAATTGGAAAGGAAAGATTTTATAAAAATTCAAGAAAGCAACCTAATTACCGTTTTCACTATATAGGGCAGGTTCTATATGATAATTGATTGGGCCTTCATTCCAACTATTTCACCTAAAAAAGATATGAAATTTAAATATTTTATAGCTTAAGATGTTTTGAACAACTTCCATGAAGGACGTTTCTCCAAATTTGAAGCACAAAAAGCTACATAAAATTAGAAACCAGGAAAGGTCCACTAGTTTCGAAAATTGAAGGTGGCATATCTAGTTGGAGAGGTGGCGCCCTACTTGGTCAAGAAGCATTAATTTTTGGACATCCTTATTCTCCAAGTTTCCAACTAGGTCTTAGGTTAGCTTGGACACTCCATCTTGCTCATTTAATGGCTAAATTCCAAGAGATATGAATATAAACTTATTTTGAGTTCAAAGTTTGAACTTGACTTGACTTCTCTCTCTTTTCCCCATGGGTGTGTAGCCTTTTCCTTGTGGGCTCTAAAGTCCACATTTCGCACTTAGGTATTTAGGGTATGATTAGGCCTAGGCTATAGGGACACCATTTTCCACACATCATTGAATGCATTCACATTAGTTTACATTTGTTCACACTTATTTTTCTAAGAAAGTTTGACTAGTCAAAGTTTCATACTTTTCTTCCAAGGCTAAGGCCTAATGTGCCATGTGTCTATCTCAATTGATTCTCCTTAATTAACTATAAGATGAGGGCATTAAATGCAACTTGGAATATCTCAGTTTTGAAAGCCTTATCATCAGACAATGACTAATCAAGTTTGATCACAATTTACTATCTTATTTGGCCCGAGATTTGTGACTAAGACAATGATCGGAAGAAGTGGCCGCAATTGGGCTTAACCGGTGAAACCAAGTTCGGACTTTTCTTTTACCATATAAAAGGCTCAAAGTTGAGGATGTTACAATAGGGATCATTCCTCATCTTTTTTGAAATCACTTAGTTGTTGCTTCATTTAAATAAGTTGACCACAACAACTTCCCAGGGCAATATATTCAACCTTGGTGGTTAAAAGGGTGACTGAGTTTTATTTCTTCGAGAACCAATAAATTAGCATATTACCTAGTAGTTGGCAAATGCCTAATGTACTTCTTCATCTATCTTACAACCTACAAAGTCAGTAGTTGAGTATCCACACAATATAAAGTTTGTATTTTTGGGATACTAGATCCCTAATTTTTTAGTGGATCCAATGTATCAAATAATTCATTTAACAACTAATAAGTGAGATTCTTTTGGATTAGATTGAAAGTGAGCATGTATACAAGTGCTAAATAAAATATCGAGTCTAGATGTTGTTAGGTATAGTAATGAACCTATCATACTTTTATACGGCTTGGAGTCGATAGACTTATCTTTCTCATCTATGTCCAACTAGATAGAGCATGACATGAGTGTTTCAATTTCTTGCATCCCTCTAGACCAAATTTCTTTACTATTTCCTTTGCATACTTCTCTTGATGTATGAAGGTGCCTTAAGGAGTTTGCTTGATTTGAAATCCATAAAAAAAAAAAAGGTTTAGTTCTCCAATCAAGCTCATCTCGAACTAACTTTTCATCTTATTTGCAAAGTCCTTGTACAATACGTCATCAGCGGCTCTAATAATTATATCATCGATGCATATTTGAACAATGAGCAAATCTTTAGCTTTTCTCTTGATAAAGAGAGTAGTGTCTACTTTACCTTTCTCAAATTCATGACCTATAAAGAAGTTACTTAATCTTTCATACCAAGCTCTAGGTACTTGTTTTAGTTTGCAGGGTGCCTTTTTGAAACGATAAACATCACTAGATCTTCTTGATTCTTCAAAACCTAGTGGTTGTTCAACATATACTTTTTCTTTGATTTACCCATTTAAAAATGCATTTTTGACATCCATTCGATATAATTTAAAATCATGGAGTCAAGCATAAGCTAATAATAAACATATAGTCTTACCTTCTTCTTGTAGGCATTGTCACGACTCGATCCTCTGAGCGTGTGCCCATCCCTCCACAGTCGATTAAATAGTGATGTCCCAAGATACATCGCCGACCCATTCATTTTAACGCACATGCGGAAGTGAATAATAAATCCCTAGATAATAACAAGATGGGATAGAAAAGCAGGGCCATAAATTTTCAAACCACAATACGCTTGTATATACATATGTCAAGCCATGTCATATACAATACTAGCATATAAAAACAAGGTATGCAAAACATGGGGGGTTTCATCCTCATCTTCATTGGAGCCTTCAATTGAGTACACCGGGGTCCCTAGATTTGAAAGATCCGAGTCTACCACCGAACTTCCGGGATGATCTACTATGTCTTTCCCAAAAGCAATCTCCAGCACGTACACAAGTATCTTAGATTCTGGTATGGGACCTTCTCTCTATCTATGCCACTCATGACAGTACCATGATTTCTATCGATGAGGTACCTTATGGGGTAGAGCCTCATCAGCCCAGACCACAGACTTCACGAGCTCATAGACCAAACACCTTGGGTGCCCATGAAGCGGAATATAGATTACTTGCTTTGTAACCTTCTTCGGCTGACCAAAATGCTCGAGAGGAGCTGCCATCTAGGGACTTGAAAATGTTATCCACGATGGGTTGAGATAATGTCTTAGGAGGTTCACCCCCTAAGACTTGACTAGGAAAAAAATACGCCCCAAGGGCCGCTTAAGCACAACTACAAGTCATATGACTTATCTTTACCTCAGTGCCTTCCTATAAGTCAGTACAATCTATGAAGCACGAACACGTTGCCTGTACTTCCCTGTTGTGTTTGACCATGTCCGAGTGTGTCAACATGTTCGACACGCTTGGACACGGTTGGACATGCGGTCAACACATGTCGGATTTTCCGACACGCGGTCAATTTTTCTCGGCACGCGTGTCAACGCGTGTCTAGAAGATTGATGGAGGGTGGAGGCAAGGGAGGGTGAGGGAGCAGAGGCAATGCGTGCTGGTGAGACGAAGCCATGAACGGACCACCGCAACGACGAGAGACAGCTAGAGAAAGAGCCGAACAAAGAGAAAGAAGAGAGAGAAAGCAAACTCTCGCTGGCAAGACGAAGCCACGAACGGACCACCACAAGGCAAGAGACGGCCAGAGAGAGCAATGAGGGCTACCATTGTTGTGATGGATTGGCAACGAGGAGGAGGAGGAGAAGGATCAAGAGGAAGAGGAGAGGAAGGGGGTTGTGCAGAGAGAAGGAGGAGGAAAAGGGTCGAGAGGAAGAGGAGAGGAGGGAAGGGGGTCGTGCGGTGAGCAGGAAGGAGGAATAGGAAAAGGAGGGCTCGCTAGGGTTTTTGATAAAGAAACCCCAAAAAATAAGAAAGGAGATCTTTGGCGTTAGGGGGGGGAAGTGACAGCTTACTGTCCTTTGTCAAGTGGTGGGGGAGGGAAAAAAGTAAAATAAATTTGGGGTGGAGGGAAAAGGACGAAGGAAAGAAGGGGTGGATTTTGAGGATTTTTTTAACCGAGGAAAAATAAATAAATTAAAAAATAAATTCGAAAAATAAAAGTATTGAATTTTGAATAATGATAAATTTTGATCATTGTAGAAAATCATGGATTTATTTAAATAAATTGATTTTAATTTCTTATTAATTATTAGTTTCATTAATAACTTTTGTTAAATTTAAAAACATGTTTCGCATTAACTATGAATATATCTTTCGAATTTCAAATAAATTGATTTATTAATATATTAGTGTAAATTTATTATAGCTCTTTTTTTAATTAATTAATTATTTATGAATTTGAATCAAATTAATTAAAAATACAAATATTAGTTTAATATACAACGTGTCGCAATGTGTCGGAATTATTTATTTTTTAGAAATGACGTGTTGACGTATCGTGTTGTGTTGTGTCGCATGTTTGTATCGCGTGTTGGTGCTACTTAGAGTACAATTCACAAATGCATCGAATCACACCGACCAATCATATCATCACATTAGATCGAGTCATCGATCAATTGACTCAGTCGATTCCATGTTATCACAACCTTCTCTCGGTCGGCCCATTCAATACTATCTATCCAATTTGATCAGATCAAGAACCGCTCACCCTAAGTTGAAGATATATAATATAGCTCACCAAAAGCTGATAATAAACTTGACTCGCCAGAAGTTGACAACAGAGTATACTGCTAACCCAAAGCTGACATATTAAAGCTCGTAAGCTAAGGTATACTGCTCACCCAAAGCTGATATATTGGGGCCCTCCAATGAATATAGTATACTGGTATACTGCTCACCCAAAGCTGACATATCAAGCTCGTAGGCTGATATAATATACCATCATGACTTGATGAAAATAATCGTGTGTGGGTACATAGTGGCCTCAGCCAAAATGCAATATTTTCTCACTTGAAAATCCCACTCTTTATTATAGTGCCTAAAATTTTTTTGGTGTTAAAAATCAACGTCCTAGTATTTTCTTATTAAATACCAAAATTAATAAATTTTGGGATAAATACCCAAAATTGCAAATCACACTCAATTTGCACCATCCAGCACTCAATTAGATAAACAAATTACACCACCGCAATCAGCATAAAATTCCGGTTACCAACTATTTCGGTCTAATTTATGAAAAATAATAATTAATTAAATAATTTTGAAAATTAATTATTAAATACCAATAAATGGCAAAAATGCACACTTAGGCTGGAAAATCCTAATTAAAAGCCGAGATGGGCTCGGAAAACTTTATGAACTTGTCTAAATAAATACTACAGCCTATCTACTTGCTAATTGCACTAATCTAATCACCTAACATACAATATCAAATGATTAAGTTGCTAATCTAGTCTAAGTAACCACCTAATCCATACTTAACATAAACTAATCAACCCTTAAGTGTTATTAACTTACTAAGTAGAGATTAGTGAGTAAACTCACTTGATTAACGAATCGCTTAGACCACAATGATGGGGACGCGAAGATAGGCCACAAACTTCGAAGCGAGTGCACCTTTCGAGGTCTGGAAGGCTATCAAAATGGGCCAAACAATGTTGGCAAGACCCACTCTATTCGGTTTTGTTCTTGGCCGAGAGAGGGGGAATCGGTGGCTGGTTCGGTGAGGAAGAATTGGCGGTGGGCAAGCAAAGCTTTAGCGGACCAGGCAGGCGGCTTCGGGGCTCGGCGATGGTGAATGGTGGTTGAATGGTGATGTTTCAAGGTTGGACGATGGCAAGGATGCTCGAGACAGCGAGCTGGGCACAAGACAGGTGTGGGGCAAGTAGGACACATAGGTGAGCTTGTAGCTGGGTGCGACGGTGAGCGACGGTGCTCGATGGTGGCAGCGGGCTCGGACAAGCTAGTTGGCTTGCTGGTTCGGTTTTCTGGGTTTGCTGGAGTTTCTTTGGCCTCCAAATGGCGGGAGGGGGAGTCGACGGTGAGAGGGAGAGAGGAAGGGGACCGATTGGCCTTTGGAGGGGCCATCATGGTCTTCTCCTATCTCTTTGTTCCTTGGTGTGGTCCACCAAGCTAGCTAGTGTCCTCCGCCCAATTGTAGCCTCAACCTTCCTCTAAAAGCTTTGGAGATGCTCCATAAGTTGTGTCCAAGGAGGGGCTACAAATTTTGAAGGTCTTCCCTTCAAATTGAATTAAATCCTCACTTGAATTCACTCAATTCAGCTTTTAAAAATTCAACCTTCGAGTCCTTAATCAAAATTGGTATTTTTCCTCACCAATAGAATCTACTTGCATCCCAATTTCGCGATCAAAAACAGTCCTCGGAATTTTCTGAACAAAAACGGCATTACTTTGAAATTTCACCAAAAATCTCGGTTGATAGAAAAATCTTCGGAGGATGAGTTGACATTCCTAAAGTGACTTGTGACATGATAGAACTTTCAATTTTTGAAATCGAATTTAAATTCGTGGTTAATTTCAATCTGGCGAGATTTTAGTGTGACCTAGGCTACTAGGTAGCTTTCAGAACTTTTTATTGCAAATGACCATGGGTCAATCTTCTTCGAGCCATAATAAAACTCTTCGACATATTAGTGACTCTCGGTTTTCGTGAAAATCTCGAGATTTTAAATACAGACACAGGGTACCAAAATTACAGAAAAATCGGTCTAGTGTTGATCGACGAGAATTTTTCAATTTGGTGGAATCACCCATGTTTATCACACATTTTAGTCGAACTGACCTATCTCTGATTTCTAATCGATCTATACTATGCCACAATGATCTCTGTAGATGAGCACGGTCGAGTAGTCGATTCCTAGTCGAATTCTCAAGTCTATTGCATTAAAATCCCTTGATGACTTCACCAGATAGTCTAATTATCTCATAATTGATCAGCTCTAAGAATAGCACTATAAGCGTGTTGATGAAAGGCCCAATTTATTTAATTGAAAATAGAATTGAAATTTCAGAATGTTACAAGCATTCTTTAGTGACTAGTCTTGCTTTGTTAAGTACAACATTACCTGCTTCCTCAAGTCTGTTTTGAAATACTTGTTTAGTTCCTATCACTGTTTGATCCTTTGGTCTTGCAACTTGTTCTCATACATTATGGACTTTGAATTGATGTAATTCCTCTTACATGGCTTCAATCTAGCTTTAATCCTTAAGAGCGTTTTCTACTTCCTTAGGCTCAACTTGGGATATGAGACCAAGGAATTTAACATACTTTTGAGAGATGATCTAGTTTTGATTCCTTCATCCACCTATCCTATTATTTGTTTCTTAGGATGTTCAGACTTAAATCTCTAATCTTTGGAAGATTGTCCTTGATTCAAAAGATCATTTGATGCTTGTGGTTTCTGCTGTTTATGAGTGACTAGTATAGATATATGTATGATGTCTTTGCAATCATCAATTTACACTTCCTTTTTATCATCCATGAACTTCACATCTATGGATTCTCCTACTACCTTTGAATATTCGTTAAAGACTTGGCATGCCTTACTTATAATTGGGTAACCAAGAAAGATACATTCATTAACTCATGTACCAAACTTCCTGATATTGTCATTTGTATTCTTGAAAATGAAACATTTGCATTCAAATACATGGAAGTAATGTCGAGTAGGCTTCCTTCTATTGAATATTTCATATGGAGTCTTTTTTGCAAGAGTTCTCAATAGTACTCTATTAAGTATGTAACATACAGTGACAATAGCTTCAGCCTAGAAATAAGTAGGTACACCATTTTTGATCATCATTATTTTAGCCATTTCTTGTAGTGATCAATTTCTTCTTTCTTCTACCCCATTCTATTGAGGAGTTAGTGGAGAAGTTGGGTTCTACTCCATTTTCATCACAATGCTTAGCAAAACTTTGGTTATCAACTTCTCTTATATGGTTAGTTTTGATGGTGTTGATGTTGTAACATTTCTCATTTTGAACTTATCAAACAAATTTCTTAAAAAGATGAAATGCCTCGTTCTTATGTGATAAGAATATTACCCATGTGAATCTTGAGTAATTATCAATTATAACTAGACAATATTTTCTTCCTCCTAGATTGGTTGTTTGAGTTGGTCCAAATAGGTCCAAGTGCAACACCTCTAGAGATATGTTAGTGGCAATAGCTTTGATAGATTTGAACGAATTTCTTACCTATTTTCCTAGTGTGCATGCATTACAAGAGTCACACTTGTTGTACCATGAACTAAATCCTTAGATGATATCTTTTGGATTTACTTTGCATTGATATGACCTAATTACTCGTGCCATAGATCATGTTTTTCCTTGATAGACATTAAACATTATGATTCATCAAAGTTGATATCAAGTAAGTAGATGTAGTCATACCTATTCCCAGTGAAAGTTTGTGATTTGTCCTTGCTTATACCAATACATTTACCTCTTTCAAATTTTATCTTGTATCCTTTGTCGCAAAGTTGGTTGATGCTTAGGAGATTATGCTTTAGCCCATGTACTAGTGAGACATCTTCAACAACTTGGTTTCCCAACCTAATGTTTCCTTTTCTAATTATTCTTCCTTTATTTTTTCCTCAAAAAGTGTGCGTGCCACTATCTATTGTTCTCTAGTCATATGTCTTGAACACTAGCTATCCAAGTACCATTTGTTTTTCTTCAATATTACCTAAAATAAAAGGGAATCTCATTTTTTCTTTGGTACCCACATAAACTTGGGTCCTTTGTGATTAGGTATTGATTTAGGATTAAGAGATCAATTAGTCTTCTTGAATCTCTTATGTTGTTTTGGATAGTCCATTTTGAAATGACTATATCCTTTATAGTTTGAACACTTAGGAAGTTTCTTGCCAGTAGCTTTAGTGAACTATTTAACAAAGTGAGACTTGTAATAATGTACAAGAGGTCTATGCTTTAATCTATCTTTTATTTTTGGAAAAGGATTCATCTCATTTTCATTTTCTTCATATCCTAGATCACTCTTGTTAGAGTGAGGGATTTGAATAGAAAGAATGTATTGTAAGGTTGTTAAACCAAGAGAAAATTTGGTGTTGATTTTTGAAATTTCATCCTTAACATTTTCATTTTCAACCTATAGGAGTTTCACCTGATTTATTTGAAAGTCGAGCCCTTTCTTAAGGTTGTCAATGAGAGTTTTGCTAGTGAGGTTTTCAATGATAAGATCATGAACCTCCTTTTTCAAAGTAGAAATTCTTTTTGAGGCATTTTGGTGTTCCTCAAACATTTCTTTTAGAAAATCTTGTAATTCATCATAAGACAATTCAGAATCTTTTACCTCATCTTCTTCTAGTTTTGAGTCAGCCATGAGATAAATATTTGGTTCTTCTTCACCAATTGAAAATATTCAAAGTCACTCCATATTTAAGCTTTCAGCACCTTTTTCTTCTTTTCAAATTTTCTTTTTTTTCCTTGATCGATGGATATTATGGTTTTATGTGTTTCGGTTTCCTGCATTCATAGCACATGATATGCTTACCTTTGGATTCTTCCTTGTTCTTGTAAGGCTTTTTCTCATTAGGATGTTTAGATGAACTTCCCTTTGTAGTTTCCTCCGTTCCTCATGAAGCTCTTAAACTTCTTTGTTAGTAATGCAATGTCTTCATCACTCTTTTCCTCATCAGAGGATATTTCTCCACCTATACCATCATGGTTAATCCTAAACGCAATGACTTTCTTACTTTTGGAGTTGCTTTCTTCATTTTGGAGTTCAACTTCATAGGACATGAACGTTCCTATTGGCTTGTCCATTATAATTGGTTGAATACTCATGGTTTCTTGTAGTAAGGTCTTCATGGTACTCCATTATTTGGGAAGGGCTCATAGTAGTTTGTTCCCTTCCTTAGCATTTGTGTAAATTTTTCCTTGAAGAGCAAGGTCGTTCACTATTTCAGTGAATCATGTGAACATCTATGTCACTATTTCATCAAACTTCATCTTAAACTGGTCGTAGTTCCTGAGTAAGATGTTTAGCTTTGTTTCTTTGACTTTTTCTATTCCTTCAAATGTCAGCATGATATGCTCCCAAATTTCGTTTGCTGTATCACAAGAAGAAATTTTGTTAAACTTAAATGGTGATAATGCACCGCACATGAGGTGTGTAGCTTTAGCAGTAAGAGCACATTTTTTTTAGCTTCTTCTGTGTTGTTGATAGCTACTGCTTCTAGACCATTTTGTTGAGCAAGAGCTTGATCAAGAGCTGGTAATTCTGGACCATTTGCAACTACATCTCACATATCCAAGTTTGCGGCTTCAATGTATTACTTCATTCTTGACTTCTAATAGCCATAGTTGCTCTCGTAAAAGTACGGTAGCTTGTGGAGAGGTTGAACATGATTAGTAAAGAAGCTACCAAGGTTAGCCCTAATAAAGGATGTTTATATTAAAAAGAAATGCACTTTAGATAATGAGGAACAGAGCTCTAATACCAATTGTTGGGGCTAACAATACAACCTAGAGGGTGGGTGAATAGGTTATTTTCAAACTTTGATGATCTTTTATAGAAATTAGCTAATCGATAAGTAAAGATCACCTCAACCTAATGTTTACGTAAGTACAAACTAGCTATATGCCAATGTAAATAATAATATGAAAACAGTGGGGCATAGAGAGTTATAGTGGGTTGGTTTTATTCACTAGCCTACGTCCACTCTTTGGACAACAGCCTCAAGACGAATTGGATTCCACTAACAATCTGCTTAGAAAGTTATTAATAGTTACCATTGATTCTTAACATGATAGATCTCATTGCCTGGACTCAACTATTGCTCTTACACTTGTACACTTAATCCTTAACATAATTGCTGAACAAAATAAATCTCAAAATAGTACGATAGAGAACTTATAACTAAGGACAACAATATGTAAAATACTTGATCTTTTTTAATGTTGCACACTCTCACAGTCCCTCGTGGTCTTCTCTTTTACACTTTTCCTTGATATAATCTTTGAAAATGAATTAGAGAAGCATATGACTATTGGAGAGTTTTTGTTGAGTTATTGTTTAGGGAAGGTATTGCCCATACAATTTCCTTCCTTGAATTTCTGTAGGCTAACCAAAAATAGCAATTGCTATTGTTTTCTCACTACGGTCTTTGAATGACTTGTTAGGCAACCTAGCTACTCTATTGCATGCTTTATCTTGATTTTGCTGCTTTGCAAATCTAGGTCTTTCAACGGCTACTTAGTTGACCTAACAAGCATCATTTGATATAGTTGGTTGTTACATCACCATCAACTTGATCTTTACAACTTCGACACAAAACATCAATAGTAGTTGATCTTTTAGGTTGACTAATGTTGTTTTAGGCCATCTATGAACTTCTTTCTAGTGGATCACACTAGGGATGTTGCACAGTCCTTGTCACGCCTTGAACCTTGAGCACGCGTGCATCCCTTGGTGGTCATTGTAATTACGACGTCCCAGGATGCGTCGCCAACCCCTTTCTTTTAATTGCACATGCGGAAGTGTATAATAAAATCCCTATACAACACTTATATGGGATAGAAAAGTAGGATACCATTTTCACATAAACACTTTTCATAAACAAACTAGTTTATACACAGAGGCCAACTCTAAGGTCTATATACAGGAGATCTATCTCCAAAAAGAACTACTGAGCCATCCATGCTCCTTACCCTGTTGCCTTAAGCTTCGGGTTCTTTATACTAGGGATTTGAAAATGGTTATATAATAACCAGTAAGATAAAATCTCAGCGAGTTCTTCCCCCTAAGCCCTCGGATAGAACACCAACTCAACTCAAGATATCTCTCCAAACCACCCCACAAATAAAGCAACAACTAATAACCAACAATCAATTAGTCAGTTCGTATACAACCTTACCTGGTATGCTATACCCTGCATGTTAAATCTCGGCACAATGCACATAGTGCACATGGCCATTAGATGATACAGTTCATCAATCACATATGAGTCGCGTCACAAGTGACCTCACTTGGCCATTGCCACACCCTGCACATTATCATGCATAGTCAAAACCAATGATGCCATGATTCTCATAGGCTCTTGCACTTTAGTGCGTCACCAGTCATGCATCAATCGATCACACGAGTCCCAATTATAAGGTAAATTCGTTATAACATGTCCCATACAATGCCATACAATTTTACCCCATAATAAGGCCCAATTATCTCAATACTCACGCGTGTTTCACTTATTAATGACCTCCTGGCCATGGCTAGCTTTCTAGTCAGCAATCATTCAACTCCCGCCGAGCTACTAGTAAAAAGATCGGGCTTCGTCCCATGGGCACGGCTACATCTAGAACTCCCGTTTAGACGATTTCCTAAAGAGGGACATCGGTCTAGAATCAACTATGATCGGCTTCCAACTCTTGTCGAGTATCACCCCCAAACTCCCGTTGGGTGATGGTTCACCTTTTGATCACACAAGCACTCCATCACAACTCACTTTCCCTTTCGGTGTCCATCGCACAAACCCTTTTTCCCTTTTTGTGAAAATCACTCAATTCATGCAGATGCCCATGTATTTATACACTTAAATCACCTCATAGAATTAACATGCATGAATTTAGACAACTTTTCATTCTCGAGTGAACAATGCACGTTGTGCATGTGAACGGTGTTTCGTGAACAGTGTTCGTGTTTCGTGAACATTGTTCATATGAACAGTAAATTTTCAGAATTAAATAATTAATAAATTAAATCCAAAAGTCATTAAAAACACTAATTAAAGCAAACAATAAATCAATTAAAGTTAACCAAGCTTAATTAAGCACATAAGCCACAATTAAGCAAACAAAGCAAGATTAAACTGAATTAATCTTAACCATTAATCTAACCACCTATCTTAGGACTAATATAACTTAATTAAACCTCCTAAGCTAGAACTAACACTAATTAAACCAACCCTAAGCAAGTTTAGACATTAATTAATGGATTAGAAGCTAAACTCACTTGTTAAACGGGCCGAAGACACGGATGCGGTGGCAACAACGGAGGCTACACTCGGGGACCTCAACCACCATGATCCAAGGCAGTCCCAAGCTCAAAATAGCAGCAACAACCTCTACTTCTCACTGCAACTCTGGAAATCAAACAGCAGAGGAGGAAAAGGAGTTGGACAACTTGGTTGGAGCTTTGACGAAGGGTTGGCCGATGATCGGCGACACCTAGGGGTTGAGGGGTACCTACTAGTGGCTGAGTTGGGTGGAGGCTGGGTCGAAATAGGAAGAAAATGGCTGAAACAACTCAAACAAGCGGAATAGTGCAGACTGGCAGGCAAAACGACGGTCTAGCAAGCGTTGGCTTTTGGCTGGCCAATGAGTCAGCCAGTGAGTCAGCCAGCAGCTCTATCCGGCAAGAGGTCGAGTTCTTCCGTACGGACTAGACCTCTTGGAGATGGTGGTGGGTGGCACGAGGGTTGATTTTCACGGGAAGGCAACTATTAATTTAGGTTTATGGAGAAAGGTCAGCTGGAGCAAAAATAGGAAGAGAAGGAAAACATGGGAGAAATGGCTACAAATTTCCTTGGGGCTGAAGAGGGGAGAGAAAGAGACCTGAGGGCAGGTTTTTTCTGGAATTTTTGGAGCTTCAAATGTCCAACAATGGAGAAAGCAAGGCTTGGGAGGAAGAAGGGGACAATTGAAGATAAGAGGGTCCCTCCTTGGCATCTAGAGCCTTCTCTCTTATCCTTTTCTCTTTTGGCAAGGCCCCACCAACATTGGCTGTCTTCCTTAGCCTCTTGGCAGCCCACGAACTTTTCTTGCAAGCCAATGAAGTGGTCCAAAAGTGGTGGAGACCATGGCCTACGAATTTGGTGCCATTTTCCCCAAATTGAACCAAATTTCTCTTCAATTGGACCTAAATCGGTCCCCATAAATTCCACCAAGATGTCATCGACCGATTAACATTTTTCCTTGCCAATAAAAAACCAACTTGCATCCCAAAAACGCGATAAAAACGGTCCCCTGAATTTTCCGATCGAAACGGCCTTTATATTGAATTTTCGCTAAAAATCTCGGTTTGCAGAAAAATCTTTGGAGGATGAGTCGACGGTTCTAAAATAAATCGTGACATGACAGAACATTTAATTTCTGAGATTGGGTTCAAATTCGCGGTTAATTTCAATCTAACGCGATTTTAGGGTGACCTAGCTTGCTGGGTAGCTTTTAAGAATTTTTAGTGCAATTGACTTGTGGTTGATTATTTTCAAGCCACATTGTGCATCTTCGACTCATTTGCGACTCTCAGTTGTTGTGAAAATCTCAAGGTTTCAAACGTGAACACAAAGGCATTTAAATGACGGAAAAATCGATCTAGTGCCGTTCGAAGAGAATTTTGTAATTAGGTGGAATCACCCATACTCTAATCACATACCTCAGTCGAACCGACCTATCTCCAATCTCTGATCAATTTTGACAATGTTGTATTGACCATTGCAGATTAACATGATGGAACAGTCAATTTATGGTCGAATTCTCAAGTCTATTGCGTTAAAATCCTTTAATGGCTTCACCTGATAGACTAGTTATCTCGTGAGTGATTAGTTCAAAGAAAAGAACCATGCGTGCGTCGATGAAAAGCCCAACTCATTCAACTAAAAACATAACCTGAAATTCGGGATATCACAGTCCTTTGGTCCAAACATTTGCAGACAATATATTAAGTGGTATATTAAGGATAGTTTGGGCATTATCAAAATCACTAGAAGATGTTTTCTCCAATGTAAAGAAATAGGCTTGTAAATGAATCATTTTAATTATATAATAAAGCATATAAACTATGTAGTATACATGTGTTTTCCTTACTATCTGTTGTTGTTGTTGATTGGCTGATTGAGTTTACATGCTTCCACATGTACTTAATGCAATGATAAAATCATTTAGACGACGATGCCTCCTAAGATGTCGCAAACTAATCTTGACATAGCGGATGTTATGTCCTTGTGGTGAGGGTAAGGTTTGGGAATGATAGATGGCTTAAAAATATGAGCCAGCACGGTTTCTTTAAGGATCGTCCAATTGGGACATAGAGAAGGCTTGCCCTGAGCCGTTCGATCTTGTCAAGAAATTAGGGTTGTTTGTTCCACCTTTCTTGAAACCTCATGGGTCTTCTTCCAAAACCCCTAGATGAAGTGCCCCTTGCCTCTTTGCTTGTGTCTTCCCATCGAACCCTTTTTGTTGGGCGTTCGTTTAGGCTGCGAGCAGAATGCCCTCTCTAGTCTTGCCAACTTCGATGAAGCAAGGCATTGGCTCTTCTCCTGGACGGCAAGCTAATAGATCCAGCCGAGGGATGACATTGGATCCATGGCGAAAATTTGGGAATGAAACGATAGGCAAGTATCCGTAAAAAAACCAAGAGAAATTGTGCTACATTTTCTCTCTCTTTCATCGCCTAGTACTGTTGTAAAGTGGACTTCAATCCTCAAGCTTTTCCTTATCCACCTTTGGTTCATTCTAGGGAGCGAAGAGCTTGTTGAAGCAAGTTGCTATGGTCATGTTTCCTTGCTTTAGTTCCAAGAGAGCTTGAGTTAGTGAAAAAATCTTTTCTCGATCAAGCTTCTTGTACATCTCTTTAATGCTTTTCCACATCCTTTTTGAATCCTCCATCAGAGGAAGTCCGGCAGTGACACTTGGAGTGATTCAATTTCCAATTCAAGTTCGGACTAATTGGTTGCACTTTCTCCAATATTGCGCTAGACACTTTTTGGATGGAATTGAGATGGTTTTGTCTAGAAACCTTTCCTCATCTTTGGTGATTAGTGCTCACTAGAACTCCTACAACCAAATGGAGTAATTGTCGGGGTAAGATAATTACTTGGTAATGAGTCATAGCTCCAGCTTGTCAGGCATGGAGGTGTAGAGTGGCTCACTAGGCTCTGGGCGACTGCTGACTACTAGAATAGTGATTGGCATGTAGCCGGGTTGAAGAATTGGGTAGGGATTTGCTCCCAAACCTGGATTTGTTCCCAAACCTGCCGTACCTGAACCGGGTACTTGAGCCGCATGAAAAAAATTTGGTTTGGGGACTATGCCTGCCCTGATCATGGCTAGTGGGCCTTCCCAAGTTTGGACGTGCTCCCGGTTCCCTTAATTCATGGACTCTTGAAAATTCTGAGCCTGATCTGGTTGTGAATTAGCCCGTGTATTGGCTTGGGCTAGCCCATAAAACCATGGGCTGGATAGAACTTGGACAGATAGCCACTAGAGGGGCTGGCCCGGAATGGGTTGCCCCTAGTTTGGCTGGGCCTGGAAGGGTTCCCATTGAATGGGCTGGGCACGGACGAATTGCCCATGACTTGATGTGGGCGGTGTGGCCTCAACAGGCAGATCCGATCTAGGTTCTGTACGTGGAGATAGGTTCTTTACGCCCGAATGTTCTGCATTATGGTTCTCCTCAGGTAGTTGAGGCTCCGCCTGGTATTGGTAAGCCGGTTGGTTTCGTTTTCTTTGTTTTGGTTGCAGATACTGATTCCTATACCGGAGCACTAACCTAATTTTGCAGGTTAGTGTTTCCTATAAAAACAAGGGTAGAAGGCCAGATGGAGAGGAAAACACCGACAAGTGCATGGGAGTTAGGCCAAGAAATACCGTTCGGATACCATCTCACCAAATGGAAAGAGAAGAGTGGAGAAGAACCGAGAAATGCATAAAGGACTTTGTATTTGTGTACTGTAGCTTCCTTTGATCACATGTACAGCGCTCTTTATGTAATGCAAAGGATGAATAGTAAAAGGAAAGAAAAATCTCCTAGACGAATCTTACAAAATCAGTTCTAATCCTAGATTGATTCATTTAATCAACTACAATTCTGAATTGATTTGATGCATTAATCGTAATCCATAATTGATTCCCGCATATCTTCCAACACTTAAGAACAAGACTGGATTCTTCGGTGTGTTGCCTCGAAGTTCATAATTCTTGTATATGTCGATGGGTTAATAAGCTAAGGGCCCAAAAATTGACAGACCAGTTAAGAAATGCTAGACACCGAAGCGAGCTAGCAGATCTAATTGCGGCAGGAGATTACCCAAGGTCGTACTTTAGCTTTGTTTCTCCAGTGAACTTGGGTGACAAGAGATTGATTGGCGATGAACTAAGTGACAGAGACGAGCCAACTCCGGCAGAGCAAAGTTGAACACGTAGAAGAAGCATCAATCAGTATAATAACACCACACCACACCCAACAACCCCCCCGCCGAGCATCCCGAGCATGGTTATTGGAAACTTAATCTTTTCTCTTACTTGATCTGATTGATACTGGAAACTACAATCACTTACACATCTCTGAATGTTGCTCCAGCAAATCCGATTCGCTCCTCCTATTGAATGATTTCTCCTTTATTGGGTCCAAATTCGGCCTCCATGACCGGGCCCCACTAGACCGCTGCGCACTGCTCGCTGTAAGGTCTGTCTCAGTCTTGAGAGGCCGAACAGGGCTCCTGCTCGGGGAAGAAGAATTGGCCCTGCCAGGGCTCGAAGCATAGCTCCTAGCCGGCGAGCTGCACATCGGGCTTGATACGTAAAGCCTCTCCGACAGACTAGTCCTAGGAGGATCCGCCATCATCACACGCTGTGCACGCTTGGCCTGCGCGCTGAGCTTCCCAACCAGGACGGCCAGGTTCAATGGGGAGACATCGGCTTGGAGGGCTGAGAAGGGCAAGAGGAAATAGAGGTGGCCCGGCTCGAGGGAATCGCTGGGCCTCAAAAGCTTGGACATGGAGCTTGTTGTGATGGAGAGAAGCTGCGAAGCCGTGCAGACGAAGTGCCTGCTGGAGAGCTTATTGCCATTGCCAGTGACTTGGCCCACCGTGACAGGTGGTTCAAAGTATTCCAAGCAGCCATTCAGATGGACCACACGTACGTAATTCATCAACCCCTTAGCTGATGATCTGCTAGAGAAACAACCACCCATCTCTCTCTCTCTCTCTCTCTCTCTCTCAATTGAAGATGGAGATCAGACGGAGACTGAGGCCACTTAGCTGTGTTTAGTGCATATATATATACAACATTTTGGTTTGGTACGAAGACAAAAGACACATTGGGAGACTTGATCTGCAATTTCGTCGCCGTGTTCTCCACTTCGTGGATCGTTGATTGATTTTTCTGATTCAGGACTGCTTCAAGCTTGACTTAGCAAAGATTCCAAGGAAGCCAGAGTGATATAAGTGTGGAAAATTTGGGCATATCTTGATGGTCTGTCTCTGTCCTGGACTCGAGCGAGAGCGACCATGACTGAGATTGCCGTGTCCGGAAAGGTTTGAAAATTAAAGTCCCCCCTTTGCATGTTGCGGAGGGAGAAGGAATTTGCCATTGAAAGAGGCAACGCGTGAGGTGAAGCCGAGGAAGACCAGACTCGGTCGTGGTGTCTGAAGATTCAATCCATTGTATCTGGTCAAAGTCTATCTGGTCACTTTCATGATGGTCCATTTGACTACATACATATGGCCAAAAGGCTACAAAAATTAAAGGTCCACACTGATGGGGACTGAGAGACAGTGCCTTCTGCTGGAATATATAGAAAAGAAATTATGTATTGGAACAAGCATAAGTAAGGTGATTAGTTCTTGCCAACGATGCTAAGGACTTGTTTGGTAACCGGCTAAAAACAGTAACTATCTTTGATCTTTTGTTCTGGAAATGAAATCAAGAAATAAAAAATGCTGCTGAGTTTAGGACACCTGGAGTATCATAACTTGGCAAGGGAGACACTTAAGTCTTATGCCATAACTTTGGAATGATACACTTAAGTGCCAATTTCGGAGTAAGTGGAACACTTAAGTGCCATTCCAGCCAAATCCGGCCAAATGGGTGACGTAGCAATTTTCCGGCGAGTTGGACACAAAACGACGCCATTTTGCATGCTGACGTGACGAGAAAATGCAAAACGACGTCATTTTGTATATGATGTGTAAATAATTAATATAAAATTAATTAAATTAAATTAAAACTTAATTTTATCTAAAATATTCTAAAAAAAACTTAAATTAAAAAATTAAAATTAAAAAACTTAAATTTTAAAAAATTAATATTAAAAAAATTAAAATTAAAAAAACTTAAAATTTAAAAATTAAATTTCAAAAACTAAAAATTTAAAAAATTAAAATTTCAAAAACTTAAAATTTCAAAAAATTAAAATTTCAAAAAACTTAAAATTTCAAAACCTTAAAATTAAAAAATATTAAGATTGCCACCTCAGCCGCCCCCATTGCCCCCCTTTTTAAAATTTTTTTTTTTAAATTTTAAGTTTTTTTTTTAAATTTTAAGTTTTTTAAGTTTTAAGTTATTTAATTTAAGTTATTTTAATTTTAATTTTTTTAAAGTTTAAGTTCTTTAAATTTTATTTTAATTTTAAGTTTTTTTAATTTTGAGTCTTTTAAATTTTAATTTTTTTTAAATTTTAAGTTTTTAAATTTTGATTTTTTAAATTTTTTAATTTTTTAATTTTAAGTTTTGTAAATTTTAAATTTTAAATTTTAATTTTTTTAAATTTTAAGTTTTTAAATTTTAAGTTTTTGTTAAATTTTAAGTTTTAAATTTTAAGTTTTTTAAATTTTTAAATTTTTAAATTTTAAGTTTTTTATTTTTACAATGTTTTAAATAAAATTAAGTTTTAATTTAATTTAATTAATTTTTATATTAATTATTTACACATCGCAAAAAATTCAAGGGTTGTACCAAATGCATTTCTCTTCTAAGAATATCAATTTTTTGCAATTATCAAATGCTTTCAAATGTTTAGAAACTTGTTTAAGGAAAAGATTAAAAAGAAAAAAAACCATTCATGAGTGAAATTGTACCTAGGAGTAGATCAGTTAACAAATGCACCTCGCTTGGAAAATACAACACCTTGAACACTTCTTAAAGCCGACACTCTTAGAAAATTGAATTGAGGAGATGTAGGTGTTTACGGTTATGTTTGGAATGAAGATTTCAAATCTATTTATAAAGTTTGAGAAATCATGTACTTAAGAGATACATGAGCTCGGGAGATATATATATATATATATATATATATATATATTAATAACATACATGAATTAAAAGACGCGTTTTTATTTTGCTCACTTTCGTTGATCTATTAATTTACCATAACTACAACACCTTCTTGGGATTTTCATTTGGATTGTTTTCAGAAACACTAAGGAGGAATTGGTCCTGGCGGATCGAATGCCAGGGCCTAATGACCGCCCTATCGTGAACGAGGGCCCCGAGCTTATCATGTCTTTTTAAAAATTGTTTTGACATCGGTAACCATTTTCTCTAAAAACAATCTTAGATTTTGAGAAATCCAGTATTATACGTATGGTCGAAAGGATGAAAATAACCCTGTCGAAAATGCCAAACGTTAACTTTAGTTTCATCATTTTTAAAATTATTCATGCATCATTTAATATCTTGTTATCTTAAGATTCATGCATATTTGACACGTTATCTTATGTTATATCAAAAGCACCAAACATAACGGCACCCGAATTCGTGCATGGATGTAAAGCGAGATTTTCACTAGATTACGTCTTTGGTAAAACAGAAATAGCATTCGTAACTTTAGAAAGTTAATTTGATAACTGCATTCCACGACTCAATTGAAAAATGTCGTACTGAAATGGTGTCGTGGGAGTGCTAACCCTTCCTCACACGTAATCGAACCCCTTGGACCGTAGTGCTTTAGTTTTTGATGACTAGTGCCTTCACACGTGCACCTAGTCTCCAACCATCCTAGGCTTTTAAAACATGATTGGTAGCGATTCTATCGATTGGCTATTATTTCTAGATAGATTTTTGATTCTCGGTTTTTCCTTCATACCACTTTACTTTTAGAGAAATGTTTACTTGATTGTCTTTAATCTACTGTGAAAATAATAGTTTATTTTAGATTATAAAAAAATATATTTAAAAATTATTATGAAATCTACTCTTTTAAGAATTTATAGTTCTTTATTAACTTTCTAGGATAACAATCCGGAGGAGAAGCACTACAAAGTTTTCGAAGCATGTTGGACTTACCTCTTGTGTGCCTATTTTTTCTCAAAGGTCATTTTCATATATTTTCGACAAAACTGAAGACTTGGTTTTCCTCCCCAAAATATATATCAAAGTCAAATTCATGCATTTTTAGACTAGCAATTTCCAAAAAAAATTGGAATCAGATTTCTCAAAATATATCTTGGAACCTAAAAAGAAGGAAAAATAAATCATTAGCGTTCATGGAACATATTATTAGTTCATCTCTTTTCCATTTTTTCCATCCTTTCCACATGCATTTAATTAACGAGTGGTTATGATGATGAATCTATCTAACGTTTAGAAGTTCCCGAATTTGCTTGAGGAACATAGTAGCTAACACATGACATCAACTATAAATATATATATTAGGTGTGTTTGTTTCATGAAAAATGAATGGTTCAGAAAACATTTTTTTAAAAATGATTGTTTATATCAATTTACAAAAAATAATTAATGAAAGATATTTTTATTATTTACAAAATATTTAGAAATAAATTATTGTTGATAATGAAAACATTTTTCATGAACTACTTAGTTGATTATTTGGAAAATATTTTTCAAATTATTTATTTCCACAAAAGAAACAAGTCTTCAGTAGATCTGGTTGACGAGCTTGTAGATAACTTTCAGTATATAACAATGTACGTCATGATCTTTGATTAGCAATCAATCCGATGAGTCATAGAATATCTTGAACAAAGTTGGATCTAGTAAAATATAAATTGAAACATCCAGACAAGATCTTCTGCAACATTTATAGATCATACATTTCCGCACTTCTAATCTTCAAAATATATCAAACTAGATCGAAGCATGTCAAAGTCATGTTGTGTTTTCATGTGTTCCCTTCCTTTTTTTTTCATACCTAAAGATGGATGTAACATAATGTCATGAATATCTCCATAGATTCTGAATACGTGAGATGGCATAAACTTGTAGAGGAATTTTAACCTACGATACTTCTTCATTATTCGCTCAAAGAACTCAATTTCATGGATTCCAACATTGGTTTTCAAATTATCCAACATTTTGCGATTCCCTTTTTGAGACACTTCCAGCTTAAATCTTCCTTTCGAGGACGTACAAAGGAGATTTCTCTTTTTTCAAACTATACAAGTGATTTTAGAGTCATCCATCTTTCCGAATTTAACCTTTCAAACTTTGAAAAGAGAGAGGAGAGGAAATTGAGATTTCCTTTTCATGTAATACGTCTTCAAAGTTATTTCTCGAATGAAAAAGCGCTGAATATGTCGGTTGTCTTCTTCTATGTACATGTGTTATTGTGGTATGATATCAGCAAAAGTAGGGATGTCAACGGTTTATTTCGATTCAGATTTTTAGGAAATTCGAACTGAACCAAACCGATAGGGTGAGTAGTTGACCCTATCACAAATTGAGATGGAAGTGAGAAGAAGAAGAGATATCGTGCAGGAAAAATTGTATGCTATACATTACATTAATGTATTCTCGATGTACAAGAGGATCAATATATAATACAAAAAAATTCAATAAAAAGGAAAGGAGAGAAGGATACCTGAAGTGCTAAAACTTGGCACGGGGGACACTTAAGTGCCAAAAGTTAGGAAAGTGACACTTAAGTGTCAAAATCGAAGTAAAATGAATTAGTTAAGTGACAAGCAACAAAACAATCCGGCCAAAATACTAATATGGCGATTGTTTGGCGAGGCAACTGCAAAATGATGTCGTTTTGCACGCTAATGTGGCTATATAAATGCAAAAATGATGTAGTTTTGTTGCTGACGTAGGTAAATAATTAATATAAAATTAAAACTAAATTTGAAACCAAATATATAAAAAAAAAAAAAGGGAAGGAAGAAAGTGCTCGCTGTTGCCGCCTCCCTGTTGTTGTCGAGAAGGACCGGTGATGATGGGGGGAAGGTTGGCTGGGGTCGCCCGTCACGCCCTGAACCCTAAGTACACGAACATCCATTGGCGGTCGATTAAAAATGCGATGTCCCAGAATGTGTCGCTAACCCATTCTGTTTATCTTTCGATTATACGCATGCGGAAGCGACTAAATTAAACACCTAGTCAATCAACAATAATAGGGATAATCCGAGAATTTAGGTTTTTCTAAGTGTGCGCTAAAGAATTTAGGTTTCGATAGTTCCCATAAAATAGCGAGTTGACCAATCTGAAACCGAAGTACCTAGGGACAATCCGAGAATTTTCTTCACTTTTAAGGAATTGATTGGAATACTCTCCATGAAAGTTGTAGAGCACACTCTTAGGGATAACATATCAAATTTGAGAACAATTGGTCGAGATTTCGATAGTGAAACGATCTTTCTTTAGTAGGCGCTCAATCTAGAAATTGCTACGGAATTTAGGGGTTGATACAGCAAGTTGCTCCCCTTTTTACGGTGAGGAATAGGCTTAAGTTCCTCCACAAAAAAAATGTTAATCTACATCTCTTCTACAACATAATATAATTTCATAATTTTTCAACAAGATTTGATGCACTTTTTGCTTCTGTGTTTAAAACTGCTCGAATCAGTCTATGTTCTGTCTTGGTCGGAAATGGTGCATTTGATAGTACCCTCTTGTTTATTATTTACCCCTTTTCCCTAGTTAAATACTTACATTTTTTTAGCATAAACTTGTAAATACACTATGTACATAGGCGCAAAACTTGTAAGTATTCCAAGTCAATGCATGTAAGCTTGAAACATTTCAACAGGAAAGGTAACAAAGTCCATGATCTTTGTATGCGTTCTTAGTTGGATTTCACTAATGCTAAGTGATAGGATTGATACAATATGATCATATTCTAGAACAGTTCTAGATCATGTAATATCCATGTTATACATGCTAACCAATTAGGTCGGAATACTTTAACAAGATAATTAAGTTGAACAAGTCCTATCATGACACTAAATTATATAGTTTCCGCTTGCACCTAGTATGTGACATTGCTGGAACGTCACAACTTGTCCATGCTTAAGATAGTCTAGTGCATTCAAATTGACCTAATTTGATGACACAACTCGTAGGCCAAAAATGGACCGAGGTCTAATATTGAAATTGGACCTTGATTCATGAAATTAAACCTTAGTCTCCTATGGGTCAATTTGAATTTCTTCAATTGAAGCTCAATAGCTCGATTTTCTTTTATTCAAGAGAGCGAAATTCCTCAAATTGGGAGGTTCTCGAGTGAATTTCTCAAAACGGATCTCAAATCTAGGCTTATCTTAAGAAAAGGAGTAAAATACAAGTATCCATTTGCAAATCACGAAGGATCAATTCAAACCCCTAATTAGGGCTAAAAAGGTAATTTGCCTTTCGACATGACCATTCTCGAAGTTGAGTGAACAAGTGAATAAGAAATAGTCCCTAGACTAAATGTCATCAAAGGAACTAGACCTAATTATAACTAAAACAAAATTAATTTTATTTTTAGTCGATTTTGAACCTAAAACTGAAAAATTCATAAAAGGTTCTTAGTCAATTTTTGCAAACTTTTTGACACTAAAGTTAAATTGACACCACAACAAAGTGCGTGTGGATTTTTTATTTTTCCAAATTTTTTGGTCAAAGGTTTGATCGAGAGTCAATCATTAAGTTGACTTTTCCTAAAATATTGATTTTTTAGTCAAATCTTTGAAATTTTAGAAAATTAACTAGGCTTAAATGAAATTGAAATCATTTGACATCTTTTTGTGCAAAAAGCCAACTTTTGACTCAGGATTGATTCTTAGTCAAAGAGTTCACCGAAAAGTCAATCCAAGAGTCAACCGTTGATTTTTTCGTTTTTTTTTAATGAATAGAAAATCACTTAAAAACGGTTAAGCAACAAGAAGAAATTAAAAGCAACATTTTTTTTTTTTTTCGAGAAATGGGCTCCGTCGCAATCAAAAACCCTAATCTTGATTTTCACATTTTGTGGTGCATCAACTAAAAATCTGATGCTAACAACTAGCTTCAAGCTTAGCATATGGCCGAGCTCCTAGCTGGTCCATGGTCCTTGCTACTAGGTCCAAGGCCTAGTCCAAGGCCAGTCTATGGCTTGGCAAGAGGCCTAGTTCATGGTTCGACACCTGTCCTAGCGGTGGGGTGGCCAAGCTAATTCAAGAACTATCCAGGGTTGGTCCATGATCCATTACAAGGGGCCTATGGCTAATTTGCGATTGGTCCATGGTCGAGCATACTTGGTTTGTGGTCCACTCTCATAATGTTGATTGCTTGGGATTGGTTGATTCATGACCAACACATGATCACACTAAATAGACTCATGGTCATCCACAATTGGTACATGATCAAGCAGAATCACTTGCAATCAAAAGATGATTGTTTTATCAATCTGTGGTGGTATGTAAATTCTCCACAACCAACTCTTTTGGTCGAGTAGCCATTCCATGCCCGAATAACTCAGGTCCACTTGCGTGGTTGCTAGATTGGTTCACAACCTATGAAGCACGAACATTTTGCCAAAGCTTTCATGTCGTATCCAATAGGGGTGATTGGGTCCAGGGTGGGTAGGGTCTAGAACTAGACCATGTACCCAACTCTATTATAATCGGTTCCCCTTTTTTAGACCCTATACCTGACCCACCCTGTTTTTTTGGTCCAATTCCAAGGTTAACCCTATTTTCATTGGAACCTATTTTGCAATCTCTCGATATCCTATATGACTTCGTATTTTATATTAATACGCGAGAAAATAACGTAATCTTCATAATTTATATCAAAATATTAAGCACTTGTAATAAATAAATACATGAACTTTTTGACTAAAAAGAAAAATTAAGGATCGATGGGCTAGTTATAATAATAAAATCATAAGGCAAAGAATTAACATCAAATATTGGTCTAATATTGGTCTTATTCTCACAACCACCACATGAAACTACTCATTTATGCAAGCATAAATCTTCCTACAAAAGAGAAATTAGGCGAACCAATTTACGTGGTACACAAGAATTTGGTGGCGACGAACACCGTCCGTCCGTCGAGATAGTGCAAGAGAGAGCCAATGAGGGAGGGAAGCAAGTGAGGAAGAGGAACGACAAAGGAGGAGTGCCATGCGTGTTTGAGAGGGCCAAGAGGAAAACGCCATGTGATTGTGGGAGTAAGAATAGAAATAAGGGGGGAAAATAGAGTTTTGGACCTATACTTACAAAACTAGTTCCCAAACCCATTCCAAAACCGGTTCGGAAACTGATTCCTGGGTGGGTAATCAATCGAACCCAGTTCCCGAATCGATTTAAACCGGTTCTGAATTTTGGGAACCTGTTCCCGAACTAGTTTCAACAGGAACTAGTTCCAGATCCTATTTTCTAGGTGGGCCGGTCCGGTTCTTGGGTATACCTGGTCCGGTTACACACCCCTAGTGTCCGAGACACTCCAACATGCTCAGACACGCGGTCAATACGTGTTCAATTTTCTGACATGTGGTCAACTCTTCTTAACACATTCTGACACGCATGTCCAGAAGATAGAATCATTGAAGAAGATGATGGAGGGTGGAAGTGAGGGCAAGAGAGTGGAGACAAGGCCGCAAGCGATGGTGAGGGAGGGCTAAAGGAAGAGTAGAGACCCAAGTGACCCAAAGGGTTGCGACTGCGATGGAGGGCTAGTGGCGAGGCTACGATTGCAAAGGAGGAAGCATCAGAGGCAAGGTGGCGAGCGATTGCGATGACTGATAAGGTGACCAAGAGAGAGCAGAGATCGAGAGGAAGAGGATCATTTGAGGAGGAGGAGGAGGAGGCTATAGCTAGGGTTTTTGAGGAAGAAAACTCAAAAAAATAAAATAAAAAATAGGATTTTGCTGGTACTTTGTCATGGTTTTTTCTTTCCGTAGGGTGGGTGGACGAGAAGGTGACTTCAATTTTTAATAAAGGGAGTGAAACCTGACAGGTGGTTAGGGGGGGGGAAGGAAGAAACAAGGGAAAGATATGAGGGAGTGAAATAATTTGGATGTGACGGCTAGGGTGGACCTTGAGGGAAGGAGAAAAACAAATAAAGGAGGCTACAAAGTGATTTTGGAAAATAAAAATACTAATTGTTGAATAATGATAATTTTTTTTTATCATGGTAGAAGATCATAGATTTATTGAAATAAGTTAATTCTAATTTTTTGTTAGTCATTAGTTTCATCAATAACTTTTGTTAGAGTTAAAAATATGTCCCCAAACATGGATACGCATTAACTATGAATATGTCTTTCGAATTTCCTATTAATAGATTTATTAATATTATTAGTATAAATTCATCGTAGGCTCTTTTGTTATTATATATTTAATTATGAATTTAAATCAAATTAATTAAAATTAAAATATTCATTTAATATATATAGTGTGTCACAATGTATCAGAATTTTCTATTTTTAACAAATGACAAGTTGCCGTGTCGTGTTATGTTGTATCACGTGTCCATGTCTCATGTTAATGCTACTTAGTTCACAACCAATTCATGGTCAATTCTTCGATCGGATCATGACTAATCCCTTGGTCACTCTTCCGATCGGCCAATCGATCGGGATTGATTCTTGGAGCAGTTCATGGCCAATCCTCACCATTGGCATACCAAACTCATAGCCAATCGTCATGAGATCGGAAGTCATGGATGTTACAAGGACACAAGTTTCATATCAAATTGGGAACGAAAACCAAAAATCTATAATTTTGGTTGATTTCCTTCATCATTAGTTCAAAATCTTTAACTAAAGTTTTTTTTTTGTCGGTTCTACTCTATTCCTATGCTAAGTCTCACTTTCAAACTTTTGTTTTGCCTTCTTGCAGAGCATGATAGTTGAAACCCACTCCTGAAACGAAATCGTCCCCACCCCAACTCTCCTTGAGAAGGTGGGGATTCGAACCCCCCACCTCCCCCTTCCATGTTGAAAGTCTCGAAATCATTCAATGAAGTCACAAAAATCTCTTCCTTTATTTATGCTTCACGGGTGCTACAAATGACTTAGCAATTTTTGCTAAAGGTGCATTAATAGCACCAAAGAACAGTAGAATCAAGTCCTTTCCATATCAAACAATTCAAATGGTTAGACTCCTTCAAGCATACTGCCTCCACTTTGTCCTTTTCATGTTCACAAGTTATATTTTTCCCCTTGGTAAAGAGAAGATCTATGTTACATCTGTTTCCTCAACAAGCATAAATGAGGGTTTCTAAATTATCTGCCTTTTTGTTTCAAAAAGCGGGATCCATAATCAAGACAACCGTGGTGAAGGGTTGCACTGAGTATCTAGGAGTATGTAATGCTAGAGGCAATGATTGCGAGTGAAGGTGCTATGCATAGTTTGGGGTCTCAGCGCACCTGCAACACCTCCATGTGTCCTCGTGCATCTATTCGTGCCCTCCAAGCGCTTAATCACAATGGCAGACAAATACTTGCCTTGGATGTCTAGGTTGCGATAGCAACATTGAAACAAGTGCTTGTCCCAGCTTGCAATAATGTTATTTCGTAGTTTTCGGAAGCTCTTTGCAATTAACTACAAAACAATGATAAGTCATGGCTAATTGACAATCCAGTTGATGAGTACATTGTGTCCTTTCATAGTTTCATGGTTATTTACATTTAACTTGTGTGCTATCTAGTATTATTTTCTTATCTAAATATTAGCATGATAAAAGTCAATCCTTCCCACATTGTTGGAGATTAATCAAGCTCCAATATGGATTATTTATGTTAACTCTTGCAACTCTAAATTGCTCTAATGAAATCAACTTAAGTTAAATTCCTCCCACGTTGTAATAATTGCAATGGTCGGTTTTTATCACTTAACAATCACATATTTCTCAAGGACTCAAAACAAATGACGGCTTTCTGTTGACCCAAAAAAAAAAAAATCATTCGAATTTTCATTAAATCAAGAAAAATTTGGGTCCATTCTTTTTAACCAAAAAAAAAAAAAAAAAAGAAGAAGAAAAAACAGCCAAGCCTAGCCAGTAGAATTGTTTAATGAGTGGCCTGATCTAACCATGACCATGACATCCATGACATATCCATGTGGAAACTCATAAATCACCTCTAAACAAACTATCTTTTGGACCAGCGTCCAATATCTACTACTTGAACTTTAATTAATCACCGGGGTTTACCTCAGTGGCCACCCTTCCAACTTGGAAGGGGGAGGTAGGGGGTTCGAATTCCCATATTGTTAGGGAGGGTTTGGGTGGAGACGAATTAGTTTCAGGAGTGGATTTTGACTCCCACGCTTCCGCAAAGAAGCATGGCAAAAGTCTGAGAGTGAGAATTAAAATAGGAGTATAATAGGACCGACAAAAAAAAAACTTTAATTGGTTTAATTAATGAGGTGCTAAATACAACTTCCAATTCTACCTCTTTTAATTCAATAGTAAACCGACCAAAAAAAAAATTCAATAGTAAATGCAATTGATATCTCAAGCATCAAGACCCAACGCCAACTTTAATCAAAATCATTTTCTTTCACCTATATATAAAGATCACATCTCCAAGATATCACAAACAAGAACCTACAAAAGCAAAAAAAAAAAAAAAAGCCTATAGATTTTCTTTCATATTCTTTTTTTTTTGGTCGAACATTTTCTTTCAAATTCGTTTGATCATCTTTGCTTTTATTTTATTTTATTTTTCTAAAAAACCCCATTCTCCCCTTCTTCTTCGTTCTTCTTCTTCTATGGCCTTCAGGTTACTTGCCACTGCTCTACCGAAGCCTTTGCCAGACTTCCCGATGACCAAACTTGGCCAATCAATATGTCGCTCCCCCCATTCTGTGCTTGCCATTTCGTCAATCTCCGTTGTCTCCCCAAGGGATTGTCGGCCATGGAGGTTGTGGAGCATGGAGGCCAGGGCCAAGGAGGTCAAGGTTGCGCTTTACGGCGACCTCAATCTCCATTGCCACGGGAGAGAGAGAGAGAGAGAGAGAGAGAGAGAGAGAGAGAGAGAGAGAGAGAGAGAGAGGGGGAGAGAGAAAGGTAGAGATGTGAAGCGCAGGAGACCGATCGGTGAGGGTGATGGTAAACGCTTATGGAACAACGAAGGTGGGGGCTCCTCGTCTTACTGTGGTTGCTAGGTTTGGACTTGCAGAGTAAGTAATGAAGATGAATAAAGATCAAAGGAGAGAGAAAGAAGTGAAAAAAATCAAAGGTAAGAGATTAGAAATTATGCCTATGAATGCAAGGATATATTAGATAACATACACAAATATACGTATATATACCTTTTGATCTTTCGCAAGCATTTTATTTTAACCATATATATGTATTTATATTCATGAAAATAGAATAATCTAATTCTCCTTTAATTGGTAGAGCACTCGTATTTTTGTAAAGTCGTTTCATTCAACATATAAGCCTGAAAGGATTAGGAAATCTCCACATGTGGATACAATGCAATCTATGTATAAAGCATCCACTAATTTATTTTCCGAAAATTATCAACAAAGAACAACCTTTACTAGATTTATAATTGATACCAGTTTTAATGAATGCATTTGGTTTGATTATATCTTTACCATGTGTCATTATATTATAGTTCATGTATTTTGACTGCACAACTTTGATTTAATGTGGTAAATCGATTATGAAAATTTTGATTTATTTTTATACCACTACTAAAAGATATTTTCTGAAAAAATTAAAAATATGATAAAGTTAAATACATTAACAATACTAAACATCCATTATATACCATGCCAATTTACAGCTAAAGAAACTCCCTTAATGATCATTATTTGGAATGTTATCATTGCTTGATTATATTGAATAATTAGTCGTTGACAAAAAAGTTGTTGCAATTTTAATTGCATTTTAAGATAACCCATTCAAAATATTTGCAAATATAATTACTTTTGTGCCAATTCTAAGTGCATCAAAATTTCCATATAACCATTAAAGAAGAAGAAATATGATTTTCAAATCAGGAACATAGTGCGATAGGAGCAAGTTGCATTGGCAACTTAAAAAAATATTCTCCATTTAGCTACTTAACTGCCCTTTTCAAAAATTACTCTCTTGTAAAAGATATATTAGCTAAATCAAACAAATACCATCTAATAACTTTGAATGTTATAATGCAAAAGACTCAAACCCTAGAATTGGCCATGAAGTTAATTTTTGCGTTTCTGAATCCTCTAGCCTCTCTTGTGGAGAAGAGAGACAGCAATTTCTTTTCAAAAGGGAGAAGAAAAAGAAAACAGAGATAAGAAACCAAGAGAAGAAAAAAAAAAAAAGATAATAAATAATCTTAAATTAGGACTAGACCCCAAATTTCACCTTAGACTTGTTTTGCAAACAGATTGTGGTCCTAATGCGTGTCTGATCTTATTTCCTTCATCATTATTCCAAAATCTTTAATTGCTCGAAAATCTTGAAATCATTCTAATGAAGACACAAGTAACTCTTCTTAATTTATGCTCCACAGGTGCTATAAATAACTTAGCAACTATAGATAAAGATGCATTCGTAGCTTCATAGAACTATTGAATCAAGTCATTTCACTATCAAAACAATTCAAATAGCTAGACTCCTCTAAGCATATTGCCTCCTCCTCATCTTCTTCGTGCTCACAGGTTATATTCTTCCCTTTCAGAGAATAGAGAAATCCATGTTACATCTACTTTCTCATTAGGCATGAATGTGGTACCAAAAATTATTTACTTTTTTGTTCAAAAAGTGGGATTGATGATGAAGACAACTATGGCGAAGGATTGCATTGAAGATCTGGGAGTATGTAATGCTGAAGGTGATGATTGCAAGTGAAGTTGCTATGCAAAGCATGGTCCAGGGTCTCAAGGCACCTCCGACACCTCCATCAGTCCTCCGTTATGTTCTTGCATCTATTTGTTCTCTCCAAATGCTTAATCGCAAGGGTAGACAATTACTTGCCATGGATGTCAAGATTGCAATAGCAACATCGACGCAAGTGCTTGTCACAACTTGCATGAATGTTATTTCATAATTTCTAAAAGCCCTATGATATTATTTGTATATATACATATACTTGTAGATGTTATCCTTATGCTCACAGGCACAATTTCTAATCTCTTTTATTTAGTTTTTTTTTTTTCACTTCTTTCTCTCCCTGTGGTCTCTATTCTTCTTCATTACTTCATCTGCGAGTCTAAACCCAGCAACAAAAGTAAGACGAGGAGTCCCCAACTTCGCAGCTCAGTAAGCCAATGCTCCGTTGCCTTCGCAGACCAATCTCCTCCGCTGCACATCTCTCCCCTTTTCTCTCTCTCCCATGGCCATGGAGGTCAAGGTCATGACCCGCAGCTGTCAAGGGTGACCTCAACCTCCATTGCCTCGACGTCCATGTCCCGTGACCTTTATGGCCATCATTTCCATGGAGAGATGGATGAGAGTGACGAAGCAGCAAGCACAGAGAGGGGGAGAGAGACGCACTGATAGGCCAAGTTTGGTCATTGGGAAGTCTAGCAATGGCTTTGTCAGAGCCGTGGCAAACAACCTGAAGGCGAGAGAAGTAGAAGAACGAGGAATAAAGGGAAGGATGGACGTTTTTAGCTTCTTTTTTATGTTTGTAGGGGTGTGCATGGTTCAGGCGGGCGGTTCCTGACTTAGAACCGGGAACTGCTAAGGACCGGTTCCAAAAAATTGGAACCGGGATCCACCCGTTTGTTACATGGATCCACCCGGAAACCGGACCGCCGGTCCGGTCCGGTTCCCGAGTGGATTCATGAAACCGGTTCATCTTCGTATCACAAACCACTTTCACTTGCTTTGCGGAACAAATTCAGCGTTAAGAAGCAACGAACCCCATGAATTTAGCAGGGAAAGAAAACGTATTCCTCACCCATGAATTGGAAACATAAAGTTGACGTTGCGGGCACATACATTGACTCATAAAATTACACCCAGCTAAAACTTCGAATTCGGTTTTGGTGGTGCATTCGCTTTCGACAATCGCGTCCAACTACAAACAAGGGAATCGGCAATATCTCCTGGCACGCGCGAGAACAGAGCACAATCAAATTCACGCTCTCGACGCAACAAGAAACCGAGGAACGAGAAAGAAAAAAAAAAAAAAACAAACAAACAAACGGGAGCGCTCGGGAGACTCACAGGTCGTGGCGTATTCCTCGAGAGGGATGGCCTTCCGGTTGTGCCTCTCCCTGGCCTCCGACTACTGCAGCAGCGAAGTGAGTGTGAGCGCAAGTGGTAGCGACAGCGAAGAGATCAAGACCGCGATCCTCCGCAAAGCGCTGCGAGACGGAGGGGCTAGCTGCTTCGAGGCGGCTGCTGGACGGAGAAGACGACCATCGAGGGTGGTCGGTTTGTGGAAGCTCCAGACTAAAAGAACACTTCAATAAGAGCCAAAGAGAAAGAGAGACAGAGAGACAGGCTGCTGCTATCTAGGGTTTGTTTTAGTAATTTTTTTATATTAAAAATTAATTGGTCCGGTCAGGTGGGCGGGTGGATGGATCCACCCATGGAATTGGGAACCGGACCGGTACCCATCGGTTCTCATAAATTGGAACTGTGAACCGGACCGATTCCCTCAAGAACCGCCAGTTCCGGGCGGTTCCAGTGCGGTTCCGGGCGGTCCGGGTAGATCCCGATTCTTTTGCACACCCCCAAGTATAATGTGCTAAAAAGGTGGGAGAATCTGAAGACATTTTTCATATATCTCCCACATCTTCAGAGCCAAATCCTGACATATTGTCAAAATACTATATTAAGAAGTGTGGAAGTTAAAGGGAGAATGAAAAAAGCTTGTTACTTTTTTTGTTTAATGTATTTTGGTTTTCAAACTTTCCTATTCCATACCGCCATGTCAACATCATTAACTACGTCAATAACAAAAAGGCTTCAATTGCTTCTTATTTTGGTCGCAAAACAGCATCGCCCGCACATTTATGGTGATGGCAATATCTAAGGTGGAGGGCGATGCTGTTTTGCGACCAAAATAAGAAGCAATTGAAGCCAAATCCTTGGAAAACAAATAATGGCCGAAGTCTTCCGAAAGTGTTGCATTCTCGTCGTCCTCCTTGTACTCGCAGGTTTATCTCTGCTTGATGACCATGGTGAGACAAAGACATTGAAAAGCATTTCCTGCTCTCAATCAAACCTTATATTGTAGGGTTCTAACAGTGATACCATGTTTTCCTTTTTTTCTCTTTTCTTTCTTTTGGAGGAAAGGCGGGATGATAGAGATGCCTAAGGTGGAGGCATATTGCAGTGAAGGAATAGGGCTATGTGGGAAGGGCAACGAGTGCGAGCAAAGATGCGACGCAAGACACGGCCCAGGCTCGCAAGGATCGTGCGACAATACCATCAAGCCTCCACTTTGCACTTGCTACTACGATTGTCCCGCGCCGCCGCCGCCGCCAAAAGTGTGCATTGGTGGCTTGGGTTTGTGCAGCAATGCCTGTTCGAACCAGTGTTGCAGCAATCGATGTGCCACCAAGTTCAGTCAAGGCCGAGGGTATTGCGATAATAGTGCTGGTCCTTGGCTGTGTCAATGCCAATACCCTTGCTAATTCTTATCCTTTATTATTGTTATAATTAGTATACTTATTATTTTCTTCCGTTTCTAGTATTATTATTATTATTTTTGGTATTGATTTTTGTTTGGGATTTTAATGATCGTGTGACTCTAATGAGAAAGGATCAGAAATTACGTAGTGAACTTGGTATGCAATTTTTTTTCAATTTGAAGGAATAAAATATGCTTTAATTGCTCATTACCGTAGTATTTTTTTTTTTTTTTTTTTTTTTTTTTTTTTTTTTTTTTTGGTGACCGAGGATCCGCTGGAGCCTGCCCTTGTCAGTTACCCTAATTTGAGATCTCATGGGCCTCCGCTATGGAGGCCCATGAGTGACTATACCTCAGGGGAAATTGGCCTAGTAACCCACCGCCAGAGCCCCCGCTTTAATCACTAACAATGTAGAATTTCGAATCATTGATCTCCTTCGTTGGAGGAGAGATCTCAACCAACTGTCCTGTCCACAGGTGGGTAGTATAGCTGATTGGATATAATACCCATTTAAGAAAAGACCGGTTAAAGATGTGATTTATGTTAGAAAGTAAATACAATTGTGTATATGAAGAATAAAAGATTATTACTCATGTTTAGCGGCGGGTTGTACATTCGAGGAATTAGATAAATTCAAACACAATGCACGTACGAGAGCATTTCTCGGATAGGTTTCTTTCACCCTAATTTTGTTTCAAGCAATTGGATCCAAACTGATAAGGTGCTAATAAGGCGCATAGATACTTATAACTGTTACTGTGTTTAATGAAAGTCTCGCTTAGCCTAAGTCGTACATATTTATATTTTTAGATTATCTTAGCTAATTACTCAAGATACAACCCTAATTATGATACCAAGTCAAATAATGTTTAGTGTTAGCTGTTTCACCAAATTCTTCATCATGACCCCCATTCTATGTGGGTGCATGTGAATCATTATCATATTGATTTTTCACAATAATGACGTGCTTTAGAATACAACTAGCGTAGTCGTAATTTAAAGATAAATAAATAAATAAACGGGAAACACGTCTGGCGTGTATATAAGAAATCAAAATTTGAAAGATGAGGCAAAATTATTCTATTAAAACAATATTTAATCAACGAACCTGAGAAAAGTACATAATAGATAGAAAGTGATAAAGATACACAGTGGATATAAATGGATTACATATGAATAGAAAGTGAAAGATATTTTAGGGTTCGGGCTTTTCTTGGAAGGTTAGTGTAAGATACAAAAGATCCCAACTGTAAAAATAAACTATGTGAGAAATAACACAAAATTATTAGCCTACACATTTATCCATTCACATAATAATTGTAATATAAGTATTTGAGGATATTCGAGAAAGAAAAAATGTAATTGAGACCCATGAAAGTATATACGGGTCACTTCTTTTCTTTTTTCTTTTTTATAAAGACGCTTGCCTGCAATATGTAAGAAAAAAAACCAAACCTTGGTAATCTAGCTTTTTTGATGAAAGTAAATAGTCAAATATAAAAAAAGAAAAATACAATCATCATACAGCCACAAAATGCCAAACTTACTATAATTTTTTCCTGCAGGGCAACTTGTTACGTATCACCATGGTATATACTACATAGTACTAGTCCCAAAACTGTAAAATGCATTCCATTATTACCATTACTAATAGTGTAATAGCCACTCGGGAATAATAATTACAGGGTGGTAATTATATTTTTAGACATATAACTTATGCCAATCGTGCTATCCGTCCTTCAATTTGTATAAGTTGCGCAATCAAGCCTTCTGTTATTGACGTAGTTAATGATGTTGACATGGCGGTATGGAATAGGAAAGTTTGAAAACCAAAATACATTAAACAAAGAAAGTAACAAGCTTTTTTCATTCTCCTTTTAACTTCCGCACTTCTTAATACAATATTTTGACTATATTATCTTTTTTGATCCCACCATGTTAGCACATTATACCCACTGACAACAATTAATAGAGTATTTTGACTATAACTCATACAAACATAAAAAAGAAGCTAAAAACGTCCATCCTTCCCTTTATTCCTCGTTCTTCTTCTTCTCTCGCCTTCAGGTTGTTTGCCACGGCTCTGACAAAGCCATTGCCAGACCTCCCAATGACCAAACTTGGCCTATCGGTGCGTCTCTCTCCCCCTCTCTGTGCTTGCTGCTTCGTCACTCTCGTCCATCTCTCCATGGAAATGATGGCCATGGAGGTCATGGGACATGGACGTCGAGGCAATGGAGGTTGCGGTCACCCTTGATGGCTGCGGGTCATGACCTTGACCTCCATGGCCATGGGAGAGAGAGAAAAGGGGAGAGATGTGCAGCGGAGGAGATTGGTCTGCGAAGGCAGCGGAGCTGCGAAGTTGGGGACGCCTCGTCTTACTTTTGTTGCTGGGTTTAGACTGGCAGATGAAGTAATGAAGAAGAATAGAGACCGAAGGGAGAGAACGAAGTGAAAAATTAAATAAATAAATAAATAAATAAATAAATAAATAAATAAAAGAGATTAGAAATTGTGCCTGTGAGCATAAGGATAACATATACAAATATATATATATATACAAATATATATATATATATATACAAAATATATATATATATATATATATATATATATATATATATATATTCTTTCCGCATGCATTTCAATTTAATTATATATATGTATATATTCGTCAAAATAGAATAATTGGATTTTTCCTTTGACTGGCAAAGCACTCGTATCTTTGTGAGGGCATTTCATTTAACACATAGGCCAGAAAATATCACGAAATCTTCACGTGGACACAATGCAATCAATATATAAAGCATCTACTGATTTACTTTCCTAAAATTATGAAGAAAGAACAACCTTTAAAAGGTTAATAATCAGTACCGGTGCGTTATTCCCTAATATATCACCATTATGTCTATATTGCCATCGCTATAAATGTGTGGGCGATGCTGTTTTGTGACCAAAATAAGAAGCAATTGAAGCCAAATCAGTGGAAAACAAATAATGGCCGAAGTCTTCCGAAAGTGTTGCCTTCTCATCGTCCTCCTTGTACTCGCAGGTTTGTCTCTCATCCTTTTGCTTGATGACCATGGTGAGACAGACATTGAAAAGCATTTCCTGCTCTCAATCAAACCTTGTATTGTAGGGTTCTAACAGTGATACCGTGTTTTCCTTTTTTTTTCTTTTCTTTCTTTTGGAGGAAAGGCGGGATGATAGAGATGCCTAAGGTGGAGGGATTTTGCAGTGAAGGGATAGGGCTATGTGGGAAGGGCAACGAGTGCGAGCAAAGATGCGACGCGAAACACGGCCCAGGCTCACAAGGATCGTGCGACTACATCATCAAGCCTCCGCTTTGCACTTGCTACTACGAGTGTGGCACACCGCCGCCGCTCCCAAAATTGTGCAATGGTGGCGGGGGTTTGTGCAGTTACTCCTGTCAGGACCAGTGTTGCAGCGATCGATGTGCCAGCAAGTTCAGTAAAGGCCGAGGGTATTGCGATGATAGTGCTGGTCCTTGGCTGTGTCAATGCCAATACCCTTGCTAATTCTTATCCCTTATTTTTGCTATTATTAATATACTTGCTATTTTTTTTTTCGTTTCTAGTATTATTATTAGTATTATTGGTATTGATATTTATTTGGGTTTTTAATGCTCGTGTGATTGTAATGAGAAAGGATCAGAAGTTACATAGTGGACTTGGTATGCAATTTCTTTTTCAATTTGAAGGAATAAAATATGCCTTAATTGCTTATTACCGTAGTATTTGTTGATTGGATACAATACCGATTTAAGAAAAGACCAGTTAAAAATGTGATGTATGTTGGAAAGTAAATACAATTGTGTATATGAAGAATAAATGATGACCACTCATGTTTAGCGGCGGGTTGTACATTCGACGAATAAGATAAATTGAAACACAACGCACGTACGAGAGCATTTCTCGGATAGGTTTCTTTCACCTAATTTTGTTTCAAGCAATTGGATCCAAACTGATAATGTGCTGATAAGGTGCATAGATACTTATAATTGTTACTGTGTTTAATGAAAGTTTCTCTTATCCTAAGTCGTACATATTTATATTTTTAGATTATCTCAGCTAATTACTGAAGATACAACCCTTATTATGATACAAAGAGAAATAATGTTTGGTGTTAGCTGTTTCACCAAATTCTTCACCATGACCCCCATTCTGTGTGGGTGCATGTGAATCATTATCTTATTGATTTTTCTCAATAATGACATGCTTTTGAATAAAACTACCATAGTCGTAGTTAAAATATAAATTAACAAACGGGAAACTTGTCTGTCGTGTATATAAGAAATCAAAATTTGAAAGACGAGGCCAAATCATTCTATTAAAACAATATTTAATCCACGAACCTGAGAAAAGTACACAATCGAAAGAAAGTGACAAAGATACACAATGGATATAAATGGATTACATATAAATAGAAAGTGAAAGATATTTTAGGGTTCGGGCTTTTCTCGGAAGGTTAGTGTAAGATACAAAAGATTCCAAGTGTAAAAATAAAATATGTGAGAAATAACACAAAATTATTAGCCTACACATTTATCCATTCTCATAATAATTGTAATATAAGGGCCTGTTTGGCAACTTGCCCAACAATGCCGATTCTGATTTTTGTTAGAATCGTTTGGGACGAGAATTGCGTTTGGTAAATTTTTGGTTCCCGGGAACAAATTTGTTTCGGGAACAATTTTGGACAAGATTTGAGAATAAAAAAAAAAAAATTGATTCTACGTCCGAGAATCAGAAAAAGAATCAAAACGGTAAAACCTTGTTATTCTCTTTTAACATCTCGGTTGCCATTCGCCATCGCCCGCCGCTTGCCGCTGCCCACCGCCGCCGGTCCGCCCCCGGTCGCTGGTTCGGCGAGGTCGCCGGAGGCAAGCCCAGCCACTAGCGAGGCTCGGCCTCGCCAGATCTGGCAAGGCCCAACCTCGCTGGTGGCCAGGCCGGTCTCGCCCAGCACCGGCAAGGCTAACCGGCCACCGGGGGGCTGGGCAAGCCTCGCCGGTGGCCGGGCGAGCCTCGCCAAATCCCGGGCGAGGTAGAGCCTTGCCGGGCTGGGCAAGCCTTGCCCGGAGGTCGGCTTGGCCACCGGCGAGGCTCGGCCTCACCAGATTTGGCGAGGCCAAGCCTCGGCGGGGCCGGGCGAGCCTCGCCCGGCTACCCGGCGAGGCTCGGCCGACGAAAGCTGACCTCGCCGAGGGCCGGCGTCGCTCCGGTGAGCGTCGCCGGCCCTCGTCTCGCCGATCGCCGGTTCGGTGACGGGCCAAATGAAGAAAAAGAAGAATAGGAAAAAAAGGGAAAAAAAAAGGAAAAAAAGAAAAGAAAAAAGTAAAAAAGTAAAGAAATTATTTAAAATTTATTTACAAATTAAAAGAATTTAATTTGGAACATAATCAATTAATACGGTACCAAACGCAATACTATTCCGGAATCAAAAATTTTGAACAGTTACCATACATGCTTTTTTACTCGAATCGGTTCGGAATGAATAAAAAATAATCATTTCTTGTCGAATCAACTCCGGGAAAGTAATCGTTACCAAACGCGCCCTAAGTATCGAGGATATGCGAGAAAGAAAAAAGTAATCGAGACCCATGAAAGTATATAAGGGTCACTTCTTTTTTCTTTTTTCTTTTTTAAATAAAGACTCTTGCCTGCAATATGTCGAAGAAAACCTTGGTAATCTTACTTTTGATGAAAGTAATTAGTCAAATATATATAAAAAAAAAAAAATACAATTATCATACAGCCACAAAATGGCAAACTTACTATAATTTTTTCCAATCGGGCAACTTGTTACATATGACTATCATATATACTACAAACTACTAGTCCCAAAACTGTAAAATGCATTCCATTATGACCATTACTAATAGTATAATAGCCACTCGGGAATAATAATTGCAGAGTGGTAATTATATTTTTAGACCTATAACTTATGCCAATCGTGCAATCAGTCCTTCAATTTGTATAAGTTGTGCAATCAAGCCTTTTTGTTATTGACGTAGTTAATGATGTTGACATGGCGGTATGGAATTGGAAAGTTTGAAACCAAAATACATTAAAAAAAGAAAAGTAACAAGGCTTTTTCCCTTTCCCTTTAACTTCCACGCTTCTTAGTACAGTATTTTGATTATATTATCTTGGGATATGTTCAGTAGAAGTACTAAAACTTGTCTAGAAAGTGCAATTGAGTCCTAAAACTTACAAAAAGTTCAATCAAGTCCTAAAACTTGTCAACTTGATTCAATTTAGTCCTAAAGTTAACACCGTTAAGAAGGTTAACGGAAAGCTGCCGACGTGGTGCCGACGTCATATTTTAAATGATTTTTTTATTTTTCAAATGGCTTTCTAAAATTATTTTTATTCAAAATATTTAAAAATTAGATTAAAAACTAAAAAGGAAAATCTAAATTTATTTAAAAAAACAAAATTGTTAAAAAAAAAAAAAAGGGCACCGATGGACTTCCGCCGCCGCGCACGCGAGGGGCTAGCGACCGTCGCCGGCCTTGGGCGGGGTGGCCGGCCCTCGCCTGGGGCTGAGTGACCGTCGCCCGCCCGGGCGAGGCCTCGTCGGCCCTCGCTCGGGGCCGGCAAGGCTCGCCAGATTTGGCCCGCCCTAGGCGAGGCCTCGTCGGCCCTCGCTCGGGGCCGGCAAGGCTCGCCAGATCGGGCGAGCGACGGTCGCCGTCCCTCGCCCGGGCCGCGCGACCGTCGCCCGCCCGGGCGAGGCCTTGTGGGCCCTCGCTTGGGGCCGGCGAGGCTTGCCGGATCGGGCGAGCGACGGTCGCCGTCCCTCTCCCCGGGTCGAGCGACCGTCGCCCGCCCGGGCGAGGCCTACCTCGCGCCGGCGAGCCTCGCAGATCCGGGCGAGCGGCCGTCGCCGTCCTCGCCCGGGGCCAAGCGACCGTCGCCCGCCCTAGGCGAGGCCTCGTCGGCGCTCGCTTGGGGCCGGCGAGCCTCGCCCAGGGCGGGCGACAATCGCCAGCCCTCGCTTGGGGCCGGTGAGGGCCAGCCACCCCCGCCCGGGGCCGGCGACCGTCGCTCGGCACCTTCGGCAATGGGCGGTGGTGGTGGCGGCGGTGGCGGGGGAGAAGTGGGCTGATTTTTTTAAAAAAATTTTTTAAAAAATAACTTTTATAACTTTTCTTTTTTGATTTTTAGATAAAATGAATAAATTTAATTTTTAGTTTTTAATTCTTTTTAAATGAATAAAAATCATTAAAAAATCCATGTGGAAAAAAAATTTAAAATGACACGTCATCATTTTTAACGGAAAAGGCTAACGGTGTTAACTTTAGGACTCAATTGAACTAACTTGACAAGTTTTAGGACTTGTTTGAACTTTTTGTAAGTTTTAGGACTCAAATGCACTTTCTGGACAAGTTTTAGGACTTATGCTGAACATATCCCTATTATCTTTTATGATCCGACCTTTTTAGCACATTATACCCACTGACAACAATTAATGTCAAATATGGGACCCTTTTTGTCTCCCTTTTACTTTGTTCTTCTTCTTTTTTCCTTCCATATCTCTATGTTATGTCTATTGCTTGTTCGACCGGCAGTTCCTAGGCGTGAGGTGTAGAAGCTGATAAAGGACGAGCTGGTATGGTTAACAAGGAAGGTTGGGCTCCGACGGAGTGGATGGAGACAATGGAGAGGAGCTTTCACAAGATGGACAAGGAAGTAAACTAATGCGATGAGGGCATGGTGACGATGCATAAGAGAAGCGGGAGCGGCCTCCACTTGTCGAAGTGCAACATCATTATGTCGATGGCTGATGTTGTCATCATCACCCCCGACAAGATCTTTATTGCTAACTATGGCGACTCTAGTCTCGCTAAAATTCTCTCTAGATCTCTTGGTTTTCTCTTCCACTGTGCCCTTGATCTGTTAACCAACAAAGTTCCTCCTCAGTATGGCAAGGATGGAGGAGGTGGGGTTGAGTGCCTGAGTTTGAGCCGAGCTCAATTTGCTTGGCAAAGATGGTTTAAAATGCGGCAATTGCTTCAAAGGGAACAACAACAACAAGAAGTTCGACAACGAATTAGACATCTTCAAGGGCTTTGCTGAGTCATTGACCAACGGATTGTCAGCGATTGACTTTCATCCTCGAAATTTTTTAAACACATGGTGGGGTCAAGTGACGCCTCGCCAATCTTGTTCCCCTTCACGGTGGAGTAGATGATGGTGAGGAAGGCCTCAATGACGACAAGGTTGAGGCCGCAAGGGGCAGCGAGGCATCGAACCGAACGAATGACGCGAGCAATGGAGCCTCAGGGTTGGGAATGCAACGGAGGATGTAAGTGGAGAAGGTAGCAAGTAAGAAGAAAATGATGAATAAGCAAAGAGAGAGAATAAGAAAATGAAAGAAGAACCGAATAAAAAATGTGGGATATAAAATGGACTCCACATTTGACTTTAATAATCATTGGTGGGACCCACAAAGGATGATATCCTCAAAATATTATTATTTCGAGGGAGTGGATAAGTTAAAGAAAGGGTGAAAAAAGTGTAGCCCTTAAAAAAAATGATAGAAAAATAAAAGAGAGGGAGTAAGTTCAAGAGATTAAAGAGACGCAAGTGTCCCAAACGACGATCTACACTATCGACTTGGCTTAGCCCTCACGAGTGTTTGCCAAGGTCACATGACTAAAGCAAGGGTCTCGCGAGGTCAAATTTCACGTCAGACGAAACTTCAATAAAAACTCGTGATTTTGAGTCTCAGATTTATAAATTTCTCTGGCATATCATTATTCGCTATATTCTTATTTGCTCAGTGGCCTTCTCAGGCTAGGAAATCCAGGTGACTCTATGATCTCATTGCAGTCAAGTACCTCAAAAACTAGAAAGAAAATTTGCTTTAAAGAGGGTCTCAGATTTGGCCACGTGAGACCAAACTAACTGCATCTTTTTCAGATTTTCTATTTGTTTTGCCTTTCAACCATCTCTATTCATTGTTTTTCTCTCTCGACATGCAGAGTTCTTTCTCTACCAACAATGGTAGCTTATTTCATCGCATCTACTCTTGATCCCTAATTGTCACTTCTAAACCCATCTCTTTCCTGTGCGACCTTGCAATTGTGGTTCCGTTTCTTCTGCTTTGTTGGGTCCCTCGGTGTGTTATTCGCAGCTTTCCCCCCAAGTTCTCCAATGGATTTTCGTATACCGAATTGCCTTTCCCAGCTTTGTCTTTAGAATCCTCTCAGCCCAACCCATATTCCTGCTGCGTTACATCTCACATGGTGTTCTTTTGCTCCTGTCAACCATTTTGGTCATCAATTACACTTGTTTCTTTCCTTTGCACTAAGGATCGCTACCTGTTTGTTGAAATACCACAATGTCTCTATCAGCTTCGTTACTCATCTATCCATCACATAGCTAGTACTATAACATTATTTGCATGTTGACTCCAGCTCTTACCTCCTCTGATTTCTGAATTGAGACCTTCATCATGGACTATCCTGAACAGAAAGAGCAAGTGCGACTTGTAGCCCTCTGTAACAGATTGGGTAGATTATGGTCAGCGCAGGAAATCGATTCCTGGGAAGAATCGCCACCCCTGGAAAAAATTGCAGAATGTCAGAGGATATTGATAGGAGAACGGTAATAATTCGAACAATATCGAATCAACGCAGCGGGATAAAATAATCTCCCCTCTTGTGTAAACCTAATAGGAATCGATATAGTAGAGTAAAATAAATACCAAGCACGCGAACACAAGACGATTTTTTTACGTGGAAAACCTCCTCGATGTGAGGAGATAAAAAAAAACCACGGGACCGGAGTCCACCTGAAAAATCTTCACTATCAATAAAATTGTTCTTCTCTAGCAAATACTAGAGGTACATAGCAGCAAACACCTCAAGAACATAATTCTTGGCAATACACATGAACTTCACAAGAGATCAAGGATAAATCTGACCAAAAACTCAGGTTTTGATCAATCCACGAAAAACCTGATGTAGGGAGCTTCAAACGAAAATCAAACTGTTCAGATTCAATAAAATTGCGCCACGAACATGCTGACAAAATTTCAGCTCAATCGGACTACGAATCGACCTCCAACGCTAGCTTGATGTAAATCAGATATTGCCCCAAACCTCAGATTTTCTTATTTCTCTTTTTCTCTTGTTACTATTTCCTTTTCTGCTGCTACCTCCTTTTATATAGATAGTGAGAAACCCTATTTCCTCATATAACTTATTATATGGGCTCAAGCCATTTTTAGGCTTGCAACTCATTGGGCTTCCTCCACATAGGAGTGAACCCAGCTAACAAATCTCCCCTCACGACAATGTGGAGGGATTCACCATCCCCGCTATCAAACGGCAATGTTCAAGCTTCTCTCTTGGTAGAGTCTTCGTCATCATATCGGAGCCATTATGATCCGTATGAATTTTCTCGAGTTCCAATAACTTTTCATCTAGAACATCCCTTATCCAATGATATCTAACATCAATATGTTTCGATCTAGAATGAAAAGATGAATTCTTACCAAGATGAATTGCGCTTTGATTATCACAAAATAGCACATACCTCTTTTGCTTGAACCCAAGTTCTTCTAAGAACTTCTTCATCCATAGCATCTCTTTACTAGCTTCAATCACTGCAATAAATTCAGCTTCGGTTGTAGAAAGTGCAACACACTTCTGCAATCTTGACTTCCATGACACAGCTCCACTAGCAAAAGAAATCAAATAACCAGAAGTAGATTTACGAGTATCAATATCTCCTGCCAAGTCGGAATCTGTGTATCCAACTAACTCAAGTTTCCCGGTCCCGAAACTGAGTTTCAAATTTGAAGTTCCCCGAAGAGACCTCATAATCCACTTCACGCATTCCAAAGGTGCTCTCTACTTGGATTTGACAAATAGCGACTAACAACGCCAATCTGCGTGCGCCAAGTCCGGGCGTGTACAAACCATCGCATACATTAAACTTCCTACAACTGAAGCATATGGAACATTTTCCATATCTTTCTTCTCTTTATCGGTCGTAGGACTTTGCATCATATTTAACTTAAAGTGGACAGCAAGAGGAGTACTAACCACTTTAGCCTTGTCCATGTAAAATTTCTGAAGGATCTTCTCAATATATTTCTCTTGCGATAAAAATAACTTCTTAGCATCTCTGTCTCGGGTAATTCTAATGCCAAGAATCTGCTTTGCCGAGCCCAAGTCTTTCATGGCAAAAGACTTGCTCAACTGCTTCTTCAATAACTCAATTCTTAAAGCATTCCTGCCAACAATCAGCATATCATTAACATAAAGCAAGAGAATAATAAAGTCACCATCAGAAAATTTTTGGACAAACACACGTTATCCGAGGAAGTCTTCTTATAGCCTGTTCTATCATAACCGACGCAAATTTCTTATACCACCTTGTCTCGGTGCTTGTTTTAGGCCATAGAGACTTTTCATCAATTTGCACACATAATCCTCTTTCCCTTTCGCTTTGAAACCCTCGGGTTGTTCCATGTATATCTCTTCCTCCAAGTCACCATGTAGGAAGGCTGTTTTAACATCCATTTGCTCAATTTCTAAATCTAGGCTAGCTGCCAAGCCTAGTACCACACGGATAGAAGACATTTTTACTACCGGAGAAAATATATCATCAAAATCAATACCCTTTTTCCGACCGAATCCCTTAACAACCAATCTAGCTTTGTACCGTGGTTGTAAAGTATGTTCATCTTGCTTCAACCTATATACCCACTTGTTCTTCAAAGCTCGTTTACCTTTAGGTAACTTCACCAATTCAAAAGTATGATTATCATAAAGTGACTGCATCTCATCTCGCATAGCATCGAACCAATTGCTTTTGTACTCATCTTCTATTGCTTCTGCATAACACTCTGGTTCACCTGCATCAGTCAATAATACATACTCATCTTCAGAATACCTGGTGGAAGGTCGTTGGTCTCTAACGGATCTCCGGACTGGAACATTCAATGGAACATCTAATTGAGCCTCTGTTTCAGGAATAGTATTATCTATCTCAACATGTTCAGGAACATGTTCGTTATTTGGAACATTGACTTCATGCTGCTCTTCATCAACCTGTGTAGGAATATTTGTAAGAGGAACTGGATCTAAATCAACCAGATTATCATTAACCCGTGGTGTTGAAATCATCTTCGATTTCTCAATATCCTCTATTGTTTGATCTTCCATAAACACAACGTCTCTGCTTCTTACAATTTTCTTTTCAAGCGGATCATAAAATTTGTAACCAAGCATATCCTGTCCATAACCAATAAATATGCACTGTCGTGTTTTCACATCAAGTTTAGACCTCTCATCTTTGGGAATATGCACAAATGCTTTGCACCCGAATACACGCAAATAATCATAAGAAACTTCTTTGCCTGTCCAAACTCTATTAGGAACATCAAACTCTAAAGGAATGCATGGAGTAAGATTTAATATATGCACAACCGTACTTAAAGCCTCACCCCAAAAGGATCCAGATAGCTTTGATGTGAAAGTAAGCATCTTACCCTTTCAACCAATGTTCTGTTCATTCTCTCAGCTAAGCCATTTAACTGAGGCGTCTTGGGAGGTGTCTTTTGATGTCGAATACCTTGTTGTCTGCAATATTCATCAAAAGGTCCAATATACTCTCCCCTATTATCAGTTCTAATGCATTTCAATTTCTTTCCAGTCCGTCTCTCAACTGAAGCCTGAAATTGCTTAAAAGCATCTAACACTTGATTTTTAGTTTTCAAGGTATAAATCCAAATTTTCCTTGAAAAATCATCTATGAAGGTAACAAAATAAAGAGAGCCACCAAGTGATTTTGTTTTCATAGGACCGCAAACATCGAATGCACTAAATCTAGTATACCCGACTTTCTTGAAGGAGGGGAGCTTTTAAATGCAACTCGTTTCGTTTTCCGCTAAACAAGTGAGCACACTTCTTTAGCGCTAAACTTTTCAATCCCGAAAGGAGCTTCTTCTTGGCCAATATTGACAAACCCTTCTCACCGATGTGACCGAGCCTCTTATGCCATAACTCAGCCTGTATCTTCGCTATCTACTGCATTAATTTTGTCTGTAGGCAACTTTGCCTGCATAATGTATAACGAAGAATATTTTTCACCTCTAGCCACAACAAGAGAACCTTTGGTAAGTTTCCAATGACCATTACTGAAGGTGCTGCAATACCCCTCATCATCCAACTTGTCTGTAGAAATCAAATTCAAGCGGATATCAGGTATATGCTTAACATTATTCAATACTAACCTTGTGCCATTGCTGGTTTCTAGGCACACATCACCGATGCCTATAGCTTGAGCTAGTTCATTGTTTCCCATCTTCACAGATCCAAAGTCACATGACCTGTATGATGTAAAGAAATCCCTACGAGACGTAGCATGAACGGATGCACCACTATCAATTACCCAACTGATCTCATGAGAAACAAAATTTACCACATCACCATCAAAAATAGTGAGAAAGTCTTCCTTAAGTGCAGCGACACGATTGTCATCACTTTGTCATCATCACTTTTCTTCTCTTTACCTTTCTCCTTTTGTTTGTCCCTTTTTAACCGGCGACAAAACCTCCGAATATGTCCCTTCGATGACAATAATGGCACTCAACATTAGCAAATTTATTATACTTACCTCGCTTTTGTCTCGACTTTTATCTCTATTTCTCGGATCTCGAGACTCACTTCTCCCCCTTTTCTCAACAACCAAGGCATCGAATGTGAAGAGGATGATCCCCGTGTCTTCCTTCTCATCTCTTCATTCAAAATACTACTCTTGGCTAAATCCATGGTAATTGTACCATCTCGGGGCAGAATTAGACAAAGATGTTCGAAACGTCTCCCATGAGTCCGGCAAAGTACCAAGCAACCATAGTGCTTGTATCTCATCATCAAACTTGATTCCCATCGCAGCCAACTGATTTATAATTCCTTGAAAAGAATTTAAATGATCAGTCAAACGAGTACCATCATGATATCTCAAAGCCATCATCTGTTTTATCAAAAATAACTTATTATTCCTAGTCTTTCGAGCATATAACATTCGAGCTTATCCCATAAACTGCGTGCATGTGTTTCCTCAATAATATGGTTCAAAACATTATCATCTACCCACTGCATGATATAACCACACACTTGACGATGAAATATAGACCATTCAACATCAGTTTTATTCAACATCAGTTTTATTCTCTAGTTTCTCCTCAACATCAGATTATGGTCAGCGCAGGAAATCGATTCCTGGGAAGAATCGCCACCCCTGGAAAAAATTGCAGAATGTCAGAGGATATTGATGGGAGAACGGTAATAATTCGAACAATATCGAATCAACGCAGCGGAATAAAATAATCTCCCCTCTTGTGTAAACCTAATAGGAATCGATATAGTAGAGTAAAATAAATACCAAGCACGCGAACACAAGACGATTTTTTTACGTGGAAAACCTCCTCGATGTGAGGAGATAAAAAAAAACCACGGGACCGGAGTCCACCTGAAAAATCTTCACTATCAATAAAATTGTTCTTCTCTAGCAAATACTAGAGGTACATAGCAGCAAACACCTCAAGAACATAATTCTTGGCAATACACATGAACTTCACAAGAGATCAAGGATAAATCGACCAAAAACTCAGGTTTTGATCAATCCACGAAAAACCTGATGTAGGGAGCTTCAAACGAAAATCAAACCGTTTAGATTCGGTAAAATTGCGCCACGAACATGCTGACAAAATTTCAGCTCAATCGGACTACGAATCGACCTCCGACGCTAGCTTGATGTAAATCAGATATTGCCCCAAACCTTAGATTTTCTTATTTCTCTTTTTCTCTTGTTACTATTTCCTTTTCTGCTGCTACCTCCTTTTATATAGATAGTGAGAAACCCTATTTCCTCATATAACTTATTATATGGGCTCAAGCCCTTTTTAGGCTTGCAACTCATTGGGCTTCCTCCACATAGGAGTGAACCCAGCTAACATATATTAGTTGGTAAGGTATTCTCAACCTCCCCTATTAATTTACTAGCATTCCAGAGTATCATGCAAAACATTTGGCGTACCGATCATGTGGAAATTACTCAGCATGAAATGGATATATATGTGGCGAAATTCAAGTTAGAGAATGATAAACGGAGAGTAGAAGCAGGAGGACCCTGGAGATTCTCTAATAATTTGGTGATCTTTCAATCTTGGAAGCCGAATACTCCATTCCACTATTATGATTTTTCTAAATGTGCATTCTGGGTTCATGTATTTGGACGTCCCCTAGAATGGTATACAACTCAGATGTTAAACAGAGCTGTCGAAATATTGGAAGAATGCTGGACGTTAAGTGTGATAACAAAGAAGGGACAACTTCAAAAGTGGGTCGTGTTAGGGTGGAAATTAACCTCAGTGATCCCTTAAAAGCTGGCCAACTCATTAGAATTGTAGGCAAAGCACTATGGTTAGACTTCAAATATGAACGGCTTCCACATTGTTGTTATTCATGTGGACAGTTGGGTCATTATGCCATGTACTGTCAGACCATACCTTTTACTGACGCCAAAATGGAAGGAAAGGAGAAGATGGCCTTTGGTCCCTGGTTGCGAGCTGAAGTTAAGGAGCATAGTCTCGTACTAGAAGGCTTTCTATGAAGGCACCCTCCCTCGAAGAATATGATGAAGTTATCCAGAAACTCTTCCCTTTCTCACATCTAAAGTTCCGCTCTACCTCCTCCCGAGGAAGTCACCTCTAAGGAAGATCATCCGGTAGTCCCTGAACGCAGGAGTGTTATTACTACTGATAATATTCCGCTCTCATCAAAACAGAAAGGTATCAAATCAGTTTCTCATGGAAAGGCATCTAGTAACTCGATTACAAAAATGGACACAAATGTGACAATGTACCATAAGTTACCTATTCGAGAAGTTGTTAGGGCGGTGGTGCAAAACCGAAACAAGATTTTATAGCTCTTCCTATTCCATTGCCAACATCTGCAGGAGGTGTACCAAACCCAGTCCCTGACATTGAGGCATATGCGTGGAAAGGAAATCAGTTTCTCTTACCTAATGAGTCTCTGAAAAACCCGACCAGTATGCAACAGGATTCTATTATCCTCCATACTTCGCCAGTAATTCCACTTCTGGAAAACACTCATGCTGGGTCTATACTCCAAAACATGGTAACAACAGGACAACCTATAACTCATACACAACAGCTTAGTTCCACGGATCAACAAATGGTGTCATCTTCTCTGAAGCACAAGAAAAATTCCAGACTATCTACCAGACTAGGGACTGCTAAGAAACTGAAAATGTATAATCCATATGATTCTCATACCTCTGCATTTGAAGAGCTGAATGAAGCATCCCTTCTAGAAACTCGTGTTCAGGCTGCTGAAAATGTTGGCTAGTGGGTTGAGGTGGCTTACCCCAAAAAGCCACCGTTTGATAAATGAAGCTCTGCTGCTGGAACTGTCAGGGACTGGGCTCTCCCCTGATAGTTCAAGCTCTCAAGGCCCTAGTGGTCAAAGAGAAGCCCGATTTGGTCTTTTTGATGGAAACGAAAAACAGGGAGGAGGTAGTAACTAAAATTTAGCGAAGACTCAAGTATCCTAATTCTTATATTATCAATCCTAAAGGCATGTCAGGGGGTCTGGCAATGTTTTGGAGTTCTGATATTAATATCACTATGGAATTTGCGAATCAAAATATGATAGATACCTTTTGTTCTGAGAATAGTAAGCAAATCTTGATGAAAATCACATGTGTTTATGCGCCAGTCAATTTTCATGATCGTCAACTTCTTTGGAGAGCACTTTCTCAGCTTTCACATATTAATAATCTCCTTTGGCGTGTGTTGGCGATTTTAACGACATCCTCTACAACGGGAAAAAGAGGAAAGAGGTCGGCGGACTCACTTCGCATGCATTATTTCGAGAGATGCTTCATGATTGTAAACTAATGGATCTTGAGAGTAAAGGTTGTACATTTACCTGGATGAACAATCGACAGGGTGAGGACTTGGTGAAAGAACGGTTGGACAGGGCTCTTTGCACTCTGGATTGGCGACTCATTTTCCCTGCAGCGGAGGTTTTAGTGTTACCTGCTGTTGGTTCTGATCACAGCCCCCTGGTCTTATCTACAGAGGCTAAAAGGCCACGATTGAACAAACCTTTTGTCTTTGAGGCCTATTGGTTACATCACCCGGACTGCTTTCAAAGACATTGTTCTCGCTTGGGCTTCGGGATTCCAAGTGAAAGTATTAACTGCCACACAGAAAATCAAACTAGTAAGTGCCGCTTTAAGTAGGTGGAGCCGCACCGAGTTTTTAAATGCATAATTACACATAGCAGATTTACAACAGCAACTGCAGGAACTGACAAATCACAGCCAAGATGGATATAATTTCCACAAAACTTTTCAATTAAAGGCAGAATTACAATGTGCATGGGAGCATGAGGAGCAGTACTGGGCAATGCGGTCTCGATTACAGTGGCTGAAGTGGGGAGATCAAAACACACGTTTCTTTCATGCTACAACTATTCAGCGCCGACAGAGAAATAAAATCAGTCTATTACAAGACCATCAACAGCAATGGGTAAGAGATGAAGCTGCTTTTAAGGATATGACTTTAGATTTCTTCTCTAATCTATATAAGACGACAGGGTACAGGAATTATAACCCAATTCTGAATCAATGCTTGTCCATCGTTACACCAGAGATGAATGAGAGGTTGACTGTTGACCTAATGATGGAGGAAGTCCAAACAGCTGCTTTTCAGCTGGGCAAAACAAAAGCCCCAGGCCCTGATGGGTTGAATGGCCTTTTCTATCAATCTCACTGGGATATCATTAAGCAAGACCTTTTTCTGTCTGTCCAAGCTTTCTTTCAAACTGGAATACTGCCTTCTGAACTAAACAAAACAATCCTATCCCTTATTCCCAAAGTCCCTAACCCCGAAAGCCTTGACCAATTTCGACCTATTAGTTTATGCAACTATGCGTACAAAATCATATCCAAAATTCTTGCTAATCGACTAAAACCCTTCTTGCCCGTCTTAATATCCCCAAAATAGTGCATTTGTGGGTGGTCGCTAGATACGGGACAATATACTTATTGTACAAGAGGTGCTGCATCATCTTAACATCATAAAGCGCAAAAAGAAATTTCAAGCGTTACTCAAGATTGACATGAAAAAGGCTTATGACCGAGTGGAGTGGGATTTTCTTAATGATTATCTTATTAAGCTGGGATTTCATTCTACTTGGGTTCGATGGGTAATGCAAAGTGTATCTCCACTATCAAGATTAGTGTTAAATTTAATGGTGAGCAGCTTCAATATTTTCAACCCTCTCGCGGCCTACATCAAGGTGATCCCTTATCTCCCTATATTTTCATTCTCATGGTCAATCTGCTATCAACTCTTATTCATCAAGCGATTGACATGGGACATCTAAAAAGGAATCAGGTTGAACAGGTGGTGTCCTACTCTTTCCCACCTTTTCTTTGCAGATGATGCAATCTTTTTCTTAGATGGGACTGTTATAGAATGCCATAATTTATCCAATATCTTGAATCAATACTATCTTGCTACTGGTCAAGAAATTAATAGAAATAAACTCGGTCTTTTTCTAAGTAAAGACTGTCCGACTAGTCTGAAGGATAATCTGGCACAACAATTTCGAATACCAGTACTTCACAAGACTGGCAGATACCTTGGACTCCCGTTTGACTGGGGTCGTTCGAAGAGAGATATGTTTTCCTGGATCCTAGGGAGAGTGAATTCTAAGCTAGATGGGTGGAAAGAACATCTTATGTCGAAAGGGGGAAAAGAGATTTTGATCAAAAGTGTTATTCAAGCTATTCCTCAATATGCAATGTCTATATTTAAAATTCCTGTGTCTATATGTCGGGCAATTGAACAGAAGATTGCGAGGTTTTGGTGGCAAACTGATAGTCGAAAGCGGGGTGTTCATTGGAAGGGTTGGGAGATTTTAAAGAAAGGGAAGGATCAAGGGGTCCAGGATTTAGGGACCTTATTGCATCTAACAAAGCTTTGCTTGGTAAACAGGCATTGAGACTACTTCAACATCCTTTATCTTTATGTAGTCGGCTATTCAAAGGCCTTTATTTCCATGCCCTAGACTTTATACATGCGAAAAAAGGCCCCCGCCCATCGTGGGGTTGGCAAAGCTTTGCTTATAGGGAGGGATTCTATTCTGCCTAAACTGCAATGGTCAGTAGGGGATGGGTCTCAAATCCGTATCAGAGAGGATTGTTGGTTGCCTCGAGGAATTTTAGGAGGCCCTGTCACTAGAGAAGAGCCACAAATGGTGGCTGACCTATTGCTACCGGGTCAGAACAAATGGAATGAAGATTTGCTTCATCAGTTTTTTGATGAAGACCTTATCAAGGAAATTCTCAGCATCCCGGTGTGCCCAACTTATGCAGACGATAAGCTTATTTGGACAGGGACTACCAATGGTCAATTAACTGTGAAGAGTGCATATCAGCAAATTCATCAAACAGACATACACATTCAAGAAAGCAGACCATCCTCTTCTTTCCAACTACCTTTAACCCTATGGAAGCAAATTTGGAAACTCCATATCCCACCTAAGATTAGGTTCTTCCTTTGGTCCATCGTTCAAAATGCTCTCCCATCAAAGGTTAATCTATTCCACAGACATATTAGTGCAGATCCTATCTGTAAGATGTGCGCAACACAGACTCCAGAAACATTAGAACATATTTTCCTTCTCTGCCCGTGGACCTCGAACATATGGTCTCACCCTAGGGTTCGCATACGAATTATACATTCTCAGATCAAACGTATTGAAGAGTGGATAGCTGACAGGTTTGAGGAAAATCAGTACTCACCAGGAATGGACGTTATTGCTGTTCTTCTCTGGCATGTCTGGAAAGCACGCAACAGATGCCTATTTCAGCACCAGCAGCCAGATCCAATTTTTGTTGTGGAAGCGGCGTGGGCTACCTCCAATTTGCACAAGCATCTGTCCTCGAAAATTATAGGATCTATATCCCCTCACTCGCCTCCAGGATCGATGTGGAGGCCCCCTGATCCTGGTATTTTAAAAATCAACATAGATGGAGCTTTCAGCAGTGGTAATATCTCAGGATCAACTGCATATATTTGTCGTGATTATACTGGTGCTATGCAAGAAGGGTTTACTTGTACAGCCACAGCAAGTTCTGCTTTCCAGATTGAAGTCCAAGCCTTGAATATTGCGCTGCGCCATCTTCTGCGGATCGGGAAGGGTGATGCGCCCACTATCATCGAGACGGACTGTCTCCAGGTGGTTGATGCTGTCCACGACCCTCAGAAGACGCCATGGGAGAGCCGCTCGTTGCTTGCAGAAACAACGGCCTTACTCCCCTGTTTTTCTCATCTTCTCATTAGGTTTACAAGAAGGGATACGAATGCACCAGCAGACTGGGCTGCCAAGGCCCATTCTCGCGGGTCTCTCTCTTTTGTTGAAGTCTTTCCCCTCCCCAGCTTTGTTTAATCTACTTCTTACGGACGCTGTTAAGGCTGGGTGTTTCTTCAGCGTTACTTAAATGAAATGGCTCTTTCCGATCAAACAAAAAAAACCATCTCTATTCATTTTCTCTTTTTTTTTAAACGATTAAACTTGTTATCTCAGCCGCCCTGTCAGCGTGATTATGGTGTTGTTAATGAAAAGATCCAATTACACAGCCAATACAAATTAAGGCATAATATCTTGAATTTTGCGCACATTAACCATTGGCTTCTTTCGAAATTATATTGTAGTTCTGGTTTTTTCTCTTTTCCTTTGAAATAAAAGCCTCCAGAGGATTATAATAATTGCGTGTCTCAGTATTAACTTGACTGTACGGAAAAAAAAAACGAAATTACCCCTGAAGTCAGACTATTTTTTTTTGGGTCGAAAATAATTTACTTATATCATAACTGCAAACTAGCCAGTAAACCTTAGGGGCATCATTACAAAGTGATGAATAAGTCGTAAAATATTATTTCCATTTCATTAAAAAATTCATCCGGATACAAAATAAAAAATTAGTTTGCGAACTTTACTATTCTCAACTTGCACAATTAAGTAAATAATTGCGTTTGGGACTGGTTGCCGATATAATAATTGAAATATTATCGAGGGTGACTATCGACCGGAACTAATAATTCTCAAAATCTTCAATGTAAGGAAATTGTCTAATCAGTCACAAATTTCTTGTATGGATGCCAAATCTGTCTGAAATTTTTCATCGCTAATTTAGTCATAAATCTTCGCACAAGATTCCCATATTCCAATCAGTTTTTATCGAAAATTGCTAATGTGTTGATTTGGTATTTTATATTTATGTTTACACTCTCAGTGGACATTTCTCTTCTTTATATGTAAAATTGCAACCAAACAATAGAAAAGGGATCCCACCTTAACGAATTTGATTGCCTAGAATGGGATTCCATATCTTATTCCTTGGTCATGAATTAAACATAGCAAAGCAAATTTCAGTAATTTAATGAAGTTATAAACTGTAGACTAATTTTCTGAACGTAGTGATAGTGACCATTCATAAAGACATTTGTTTAAATTTAAAAGATTAGTTAATTAAGGTCAAAGTACATGTTAACTTAAAATTAGGGATAAACTTGCCGTTCAAGAACATAACAGGGTCTTTTATATATATATTTTTTAAACTTTGGAATTTAAAAAATAGTTATAATAATTTCTTAGTTTCAAAAGGAACATTGATTATATGGGCAATCTTTGTGAGGTAGATGTATATCAAAGTGAAACGGTTTGGATTTTCTTACTTCTTACAAGGTTGAACATACAAATATCGATATCAATTTTAATTGGGTTACAAGAATGATTCGACTGGATGAGATAAGTGACCTAGCTTCAATTCGTCTCATTTATGATGGATTAATTGAGCTTATTATATGATTTATTGAATCGATATTTTCACTAATATTTTAATTGATGAATCACACATAGCGGATAGGGTACGACTTGTACAAGTATATGATATACATATGTGGAAATGGACGTCAAAAAGAGTTATATTTTTTTAATTTTATTTGACAATTAATCTATAAATTTTCTCAAAACGTGGAAAGGAATAAACTTTTTTTGGATATTGGAGGGTGCCAACCTTATGCAAATGTCCCTTGGAAGTGGGCAGCAGGCACGGGCTCAACTTTACTATGCAGTGACAACAATATGGATTCCCTCCGAATTATTGAGCATCGCGGAAGTCGTTCGTTAGAAGTCTTCTCTGCGCTGCCAAGCACAAACGCTTCGTGATTCGTTGAGGACCCTTTTACTTTGGAATTATTTCTTTTTATATACATGATTGTACCCAATTGAAAATTACAAAAGGAAATATATTTTATTATTAATTATAGCATGTAGTTCCTGCATAAAGATTAAAAAATTAACAAAAGCAGAAAAGTGATTAAGTTTGAGGTCCACCGCTTCGAATTTCAATAGCATAAATAAGTGCGGTCTGTCTCTTTAGAGTAGATAGAATGGAATTCTCTGTTCTGAACGCACTTAACATTGGAGTTCTAATACTAAACGTTACCTTTATGTCAAAAAGCCTCTGCTAATCCAGAGTCCAACATCGATTGAGAGAAGTTTTTTTGAGTGATTCGTAAGTTAACTATCATCCAAATTGTCATCAACTTGTATGGTCATGTTGAGTACATTTTTTAAGGGTTTGGCCTATGTGAAATGAGTTAGTTCACTACAAATAGTATCAGAGCAAATCCTCCTTTAGTAGTTGTGTGGTTTGTGAAAAGACTAAAGCCTATACTAGAACTAATGAGGCCATGGAGTGACCACTATGGCAAAAGAGTTTACACAAGGTGTGACTTCTAGCAAACTTCTGAAATGATAGAGGAAGTGGGAATTAACTAGTTGACACATAGAATAGGAAAGTATAGCAACGACATAGCTTTTTAAAGAGGGAATCTAGGACATCCCAAAGTTCCACATTTGTTGCAAGATGCCTTGTTGAGAGATTCATAAGTCAATGGCCACTCCTAAATGGTCATTATTTTGTTAGATTATTTTGAGGATTTATTTTTGGAGGGTTTTGTCTATATCAAACAGGTTGAGTCGCAACACATTTACGACCTTCCTAGAAGTGAATCACCAAAAGGAAAGTTAATAGATTACTAAGCCAAAAACTTAACATAGGCTCTCCCAAGCTCATACAAATTTGAACTCTGGTATTTTAATTTAATCAATTTTACATGCAATTAATTCAGTTAGGTTTTGCCATTGATTTACTTCGTGAACTGGAGGACTTAGTTATGTTAGATAAATCTAACACTCTTTCAATACATTTTCTTTTTATTTAAAAGATATTTAGCAGGCAATCTTGGACAATTTTAATTCTTATCACAAAGATATAAGAAGCAATCATGCGAGTATGCAATAAAAAAATCAACACTCGATAATCAAAGAATATAAAATAAATTGCAGAGAATAAGGCAAACCTTAATGCATTAAACAAAGTATAACTTCACTATAATCAATTTCCCAATATCTACAAGATGTTAATTTAAAAAAAATGCATGCATTAGCCCAAACATTGATTTCTAAATGCAACAATATTTAATTTTCGGTTTTTCTTCTTTAAAACATGACTTAATTCAAAGACTTCATGAATTCCAAGCTAACAAGCATTAATGAATTGGAACGAAATTCAACTAACATGTAAACTATGTAATAATTAAATTTAATGGAGTGCAATTTTTATGCAATCCTATTGTTGGCAGGTTGTGGTTTCTTTTTCTTGAAACCCTTCCACTCGTATGACTTGTTTGCCATCATGAGTGTAAGTTTTTGGTGTCGTTAACCTTTGCTGTATAGCTTTTTGGTTAAAAATCAATATATTTCTTACCTCACAAAAAAAAAAAAAAATTATGCCATTCTAATGAAAGAGAATCTCGACCAAAAAAAATAAAAAATGAAAGACAATCAATTTATGCATTAACCCTCTTGTTTAGCCCATAAAGAGATTAACTTTTTTCATATTTTTCTTTAATGGAAATAAAAGACTAAACGCTTGGACACCTAAACATGACCTAAATGAGTTTTATTAGGTGAATGACTATCACACTCGAACTCCGAGCACGTGCACATCCCTCGGTAGTTGATTAAAAATGCGATGTCCAAGCACACATCGCCGACCGATTTTTTTTTCTTTTTTCTTTCAATTAAGCATATGCGGAAGAAAATTAAATAAACCCCGGTCAATAAACAAATAGTCAGGATAGTCAAGCACAACAACAATTTCCCCAAAAACAATGATTTCCTTATCAACTAGTTAACCTAAACTCCACTAACGGTAGGGCCAGCCAAAAGGGGTAGCATCAGGCGTGCACCACATCCACACTCAGCAGATCTCCACGCTACGGCCATAAAAAAGTTTAACCATGATGGGGTGAGATAAAATTTCAGCGAGTGAACCACCTAAACCCCGATTCGGACGTAAATTTGCCTCGAAGGCGGTCCTAAACATGCACCATACAAAACTCACATTGCCTTGGTGTGTCTTTGCATATTAGCGCATCACATATGCCATCATAAATATCACAAGCATAAATAATAACCGGAACACATAATTATCATTTTAAAATGGTCATGCGTTCGAAATCGAACCGGCAAACTTAGTACATTCCCATTTTAAAACTCCACTATTTATATAGTACATAAAGATTGGCATCAAAACCCGACACCTCAGATTTTTCTATTTAAAAGCCCATAAAGCCGAGTTTTATATTAAAAATCAATAACTACCATCAATATCACGCATAATGCCATCATTTGGCCAAGAACACCAAAATCACTTTTCAAAAATCACTCGGCAATTTTTTTTTTGCCCAAATTTTTTGGAAATAAATTCGTATGGGGTCATGTATTTGAATTCAACCCGTCAAACTTTGCACACATCTAATTTGAAACCTCATAGTTTTATTGAGCATATAAAACTTGACGTCCAAACCCGACACTATATTTCTTTTCTAATTCTGTGCCCAACCCCTCTTTTCGGAAACAATTTAGAGTAACCCCATTTTTTTCTTTAAAACCTTTGGAAAAAAATTCGTAGGGGCTCTCGTACTAAAAATTAATCCGTAAAATTTTGCATGCGCCTAGTCTAAAACCTCGTCATTTTATTGAGCAATGGGATTTGGTGTCCAAACCCGACACCTAAATTTTGCTTCTATTTAAATGCCCAAAGGCCATCTCTTGCAATAATAATAAACACTCATCATAGAACAACCAATCACGTAATTTCACGCATAAGTTCTAAGCATGCAAAAATTCAACCAAATCACAAAATATACATTATTCAACAAGCAAGACACCAAGAACAACCACTAGACGACAACCGGCCCTCACTAGTAGAAACCGGGTCCACTTGCGCATCTCTAGGATTAATTCTAGAAACATAATCAAACGAGTTTAGAATATTATAAAATTTAAATATGTTATTAATGACAGCTAAGAAAACACTTTTCATGCAGACACTTTAACCCAAATCTTTCTGGAATAAGAGGAGTAAATCGCTCAAATCGTTACCAAAACTGTGTTCATGTCCAAAAATTCTGTTTTTCAAAAACAGTTTGGTTCGAGATCCAAAACTTGTCTATTTGCTCATAAATTTGGCTATGTTAAACTAAAATATGTGATGAAAAACTTTTGTGAATGAACTCTTTCAAAAAGCAAATCCTCGAGAGTTGATAAAAATCCATTAAACACTAAAAAGGTCACTGGTTCCAACACAAATCGAGATTTTGCTCTACATGTGACATCCCGGATTTTCGATCCTATCTTCTACTAAATAAATTAGGCATTTCATTGACGCACGTATAGGGAAGTTCTCAGAGCTGATCACTCGAGATAACTAGACTATCTCGGGGAAGCCATTAAGAAATTTTAAGACAATAGACTTGAGAATTTGACCATGAATCAGCTTCTCGATCGTGCTTATATTTAGAGGCCATTACGGTACGCTTAAAAAAATCGATTTGAGATCGAAATAGGTCTGTTTGACGAGATGTGTGGCCGATCGTGGGTGACTCCACTAAATTGAAAAATTCTAGTCGACCGACACTAATATGATTTTACCGTCGTTTTTGGTACCCTATGTCGTAATTGAATCATCGAGATTTTCACAACAATCGAGAGTCTCCAATGTGTCGAGTGGGTTCATTGTGGCTCAAGAAAATTGACCCCAGGTCATTTGCCCTAAAAATCTCTGAAAACTACCCAAGTAGTCTAGGTCACACTAAAAATGCACCGAATGGAAATTAACCGCCAATTCAAGTCCGATTTCAGAAATTGAAGATTCTGTCATGTCACAATAAATTTTAGGAACGTCGACTCTTCCTCCGAAAATTTTTCGGAGATCCTGAGATTTTTACGGAAAATGGATTTGGACACCAATGAAAAATAACGGAAATTCAGATGGGCTAAGTTGATGGAAATATGGACTTCCAAACAGAGCCTTCGGGTGATAGGGACTTGTAGAAACTTTGTAGACTCTCTTCATCAATTTGGACCGCGATTTGGAGAGATTGGAAGTGAAAATTGAGTTCAAACATTAGTGAAATTCGGAGCTTTAGGTGAGGGGGTGCAACACTTACATCGCATTTAATCAAGTGAGTTTTACTCACTAATTCCTTATTAGTATAGTAATGATGCTTAGTGGTTGATTAGATTTAATTAAGCATAATTAGGTGGTTAGATTATATTATAATAATTAAATTAGGGATTTACCTATACATGTTATGCAAATGGTTAGTGTAATTTGAAAGTAATCATGCTCTATTATTTATTGAACAAGTCTCGATAATTTTCCGGGCTTGTATCGGCTTCCAATTAAGCATTTCATGCCTAAATTGGAATTATTGTATTTATTTAATGATTTTCGAAATTATTTAATTATTTTTTGGAAATTAGACCAGGATGGTCGATGACCAGAATTTTATGCCGATTATCATGGTGTAGTCCATTTATTTAATTGAGCTTTATTTTATGCTGAAATGAATTATTTGTAATTATAAGATTATTTTCTTGAATTAATTAATTTGGATGATTAATTGGAAAATAACCGAGTGTCGGTTGACAGCACCAAAAATGTTTTGGTGGACTACATATAAGGGTGAGATTTATGGAAATGAAATTATAGTATTTTGGCAAAGGCCAACCGTGTGCCCACGCACGTGTACTTTTGTCAAAAATGAATAAAATGACAAATTGATTGTACGTTCGAAGTATCATGTTATAAATACCGGCTCGGTGACCTTATAGGTCATTTTGTAGAATGGACGGCATGCCATAACGGCTCGGCGACTCAATATGTCATTTTGCAGAATTGATGTTATGATGAATATACTTGGTGACTTAAAATGTCATTTCAGAGAATGGATGGTATAAAATACTGGCTTGGTAACTCGATGGGTTATTTTAGAGAATGGATAGTATTGATTGAAATGACCAAGAATGGTCTATTTGACATGTAATCGACTAGGTCGATTGATCGATGTTTCGATCTGTTGTGATCATTTGGGTGCTAATTAACTGTACTGAATTGCAGGTGGAATATGAGGCCAAGGTAAGTCCTCCGACTCGTGTGTGCTTAGGCAGCCCATAGTGTATTGGTTTACTATTCGGGTCTTAGGGGGTAGAACTTGCTGAGACGTTGTCTCACTAGTTATTGAATAACCATTTTCAGGTCCTTAGATGGCATTGACAATGTATATAAGTGTGGATGCTTTTAAAGTAATTAATTTGGAATCCTACTTTTCTGTCCCAATGCTTTATTGTTTGGGAATTTTATATGCTTCCGCATGCATATATTAAATGAATGGGTTGGTAATGCGTCTTAGGATGTTGCTATTAATCGACCAAGGTAAGGGATAGGTGCGTACTCGAGGATCGGGGCGTGACATCTAGTTTAAGTGGTAACAGAGCGAAGTTCAAGGTTGGAGTAATAAGTAGCGATGGGTCTTGGGATAGTAGTAGGAAAGGCCTTTAAATTCATGCTGGTGCATGTCTGTGTTAGCTGAGTGTTAGAATTGCTTGTTGTTTGGATCGCTCTGTTTCTAATTTGGTGTTGAATTGGAAGCAGGTGTTAGTTGATTAAAGCTACACCATGAGCAATCAGGAGCCTAGAACTCCTACAAAAAGAGCCGGTAAGGTCGTGACTCGAGGCAGAACACCGATTAGAATCGGTGCCCGAGGAGGTCCTAGTAAAGCGCCAGGTATGGCTTGAGCTAGTGGCGAAGCGCCACCTCCCGTTGGTGCTGGGGTAGCAAACCCTAAAGATCCCAGAGTGGATGAGATTCTGCAGTCGTTAGAAGCAATGAGGGACTTGATTGGGCAACAGGCCCAGAATCAAGCCGTCACTGTTGAAGCCGCCGCACAGGCCACCATTACTGCTGCCGTTGCCGCCAGTACTGAGGTCGCCCCAGTTGCAACACCTACCGCTGCACCTGCCGTTGGCCCTACTGAAGTTCTGCCAGGAGTTGTGGCCGTTGGAGGCCGATCTTCCAGTTAGTGGAATAGTTCTGAAGCTGAAATCGCCGAGATTCATAAGTACCAGAGACCCCGAGGCCGCGTCTCTGTCGATACAGGATCTGGAAAAGGCATTTGCTCTTCTGATGTGCAATGAATAGGAAAATGTGGTATTGGCTGTGTACTAACTTCAAGGTAACGCCAATATTTGGTGGAGAGATGCCAAGGACACTGTGTTCCCAGAATGTGTGGTCCAAGTGTGGGACACCATCCTCAGAGCTTTTAATGAGCAGTACTTCTCAGGTACCGCTTGGGAACAAAAGATAGAGGAGTTCCATTGTCTCCGCTAGGGGAGTATGACAGTTGACCAATATGGGGTCAAGTTTGCAGAACTGTCACAATATGCTCCTAGATTGATAGAAGACCCTGACGAGAAAGCTCAGAAATTCAGAAGTGGTCTTTGTACTGAATTGAAACAACCTATGCTACCTTTGGACTTGAAAGACTACAGAGAGGTCTATCGTTGAGCTATGATGATAGAGCAATGTTTAAATGAACAAGCTGCCTCATCTGGATTGAGGTTCAACTTCCATCGAGAAGGGATTTGTTAAGGAAAAAAACCCATGCCTATAAATAGATTCCAAGTTTCACCTAATAGGAAAGGCGGAATTGGAAAATCAGGATCGAACTTGAATGGTCTATGCCATCTGTGTGGAAGATGACATGGATTGAACCAGTGCCCACGAAGGACAGGCATTTGTTATGAGTGTGGCCAGCAAGGTCACTTAGCTAAAGATTGTCTTAAAAGATCGAGAGGACAACTGCAATTTCCACCGCCGCTGCCGATGGGTTAGATCAGGGGTTATGCCCCTCAAAACTTGCCATAGGGAGGACATCTAAGGCCTCCAGTTCAGGGCACAATTTAAGCTATCACACAAGGTCAGGCAGAAGTTGTGCCTGACGTGATCACATGTATGGTTTCGCTGAACGACCAACCTGCTTACGCTTTATTCTACTCTGGAGCAACTTATTCTTTTATTGCCGAGCAGTATGTTAAGTTGTTAGGATTAAGTCATATATTGTTGTAGTCGGCAATTTCCATATCTACACCACTGAAGGATAAAGTGATTGCTACTTTGGGTTGTTTCGGTTGCAAGTTAGCGATTGGTGAGCGAGTGGGGAAAATAGACTTGTTAGTCCTAGCCATGTATGACTTTGATTTAATAATTGGCATGAACTGACTCAGCAAACAACGAGCTATAATGGATTGTTATCGCAAGGCGATTCAGTTTGACCCGTTAGAGGGTAAGAGCTTCAAGTTTGTCGGGAATCGAGGAGGACCCTCGATTGTCCTGATCTCGTCGCAAGAGACAACTCATCTGTTGGATGAGGGTTGCCAAGGTTACTTGGCAACTGTCGTGGATACAATAGTTGTTCCTGAAGATTAACATATCAAAATTTGAAGGAAAAAGGACAAGTATTTGTTGGTGAAACCATTTTTTTTCAAAGATACTAGATCTGGAAACTGTTATGTTGATCCCTTGTGATTCTGTGAATTTTGTGAAATTATCCAGTCTGAATTTGATCTCGTGTCCTTGATAAGAGTTGTAGATGACATCTTGGGGGGAAACATTCTGAAATTTGAGAATAAACGGACCAGTATTGATTGGGGAAATGATTTTTCTTTGAAAGGGTTAAATCTGGAGATTGGAGCTGGGAGGGTTGGGTGAGTTATAATAATCATATCTTTTAATACATAATGAATTAGACTTCTATTTCTCCATGGAACTTATTCCTCTAGGTCTTGGATATAACATATTAAAATTTTAGAATTTATTAAGATCATTTGCTAATATTTTCAGAATTTTAAACTAAAGGAGTGCATTCTATATTATCCGAAATTTGCTGTATTTTCAAGAATAAATGGATTGCTCTATGAAATATGATGTCTTGGGTGGTTAATTATGCTGCATATGTGGTGACATTTAGCATATCATATAGCATAAAAAATACTAGTTTAGACTCGGATATTATTGCATTAAATGCTAATTTGAAAATGAGATATATATGTGAATATTCATTGTGATGATGATGATATCGTTAGAGGTGTGAGCTGACAATGCCCCGGCAGTGTCGGGATGCCTGTGAGTGTGTGTGCCGGATGTCCTCGGGAGTTTTTGAGATGCCCGGAGTGTGTGTACCGGATGTCCGGGAGGTGTGGCTGAGGTTCCTCATGATGCCGCTTGGGATACAAGATGCTCGGAGTGTGTGTGGCCGGATGCCCTTGGTGGGTGTGTCGGAGGTTCCTCGCGATGCCGTGTAAAGGCTTTACTATAAGGAGGGATGCAAACACTGGTCCCTGGGAAGAAAATGAGATTCTTTTGAGAACTAAAATGGGAAATTGAATCATGCACGTGTGTGTGCATATGGCATGGGATATAATTGCCAGGAAATTGAGTCGATACTATTTCGGGCATTGATAATGCAATCATGAAGGCATTGAATGGATCTCATAAGGATATATAAATGATTATGTGGATGACATGAATCATGTATGGGTATGTGCATATGGCATGAGATATAATTGTCCATGAACTTGAATTGGTATTGCTTGGCATGGGAAATATTATTAGTAAGGTTGTTAATGGATCTCATGTACATATATGTATGATGGCATGGATGATATGTGCATTTCACATGAAATTGTGGTTGTCTTGCCCGTTGTATTGTGTAGTTTGATGGATCTTTATTGCTGAGTGGTTGTACTACCCCTTCGGGGGACCAACATTTCAGATTCGAGCGATGCCTCTAGCACTTGTCACACGTGTTTCATTCTATGGCTTACCATCTGATGTCGAGGTCGAGTGCACCTGAGCACCCCGTGTCGGTGTTCGTGGTATGGTGTTTATCCGAGTCCCTATCTTGGTCATGTATGATGTGGGCCTACCCGATGGCCCCGTAGTTTCAGAGTTCCCTTTCTATACACGTTCGACGTGACGACTAATGATGGGGATGTTGCTGCGCCACCAGCCGATGCACCGGGCTGGGTGATTGGAGCATGTGACTGGTGGAGGATGACACTTTTTGGGATGGCCAACACTAGATGATGGATTGATGTGCATGTCTGATGTATAGTCGAGTACTTTTGAGTATAGCTGAGCTTTGCTAAAGCCTTAGCCTTTGTTGCAGACTCGTGAAGTCCATCTTAGTTATGTAAATAAAAGTGACTCGGCCCTAAAGTATATATATATAAAAGGTAGCTGGTGTGTATTGCATTGTATTATTTGGTCGAGTATGGGTTGTGGAAATGATGAGTATGCTTACGTCATATGAACTGGCCGACCGATTAAGGTAATATAAACCCCAGTTTGCGGACCCACTAAAATTCAATGGTATCAGAGTGACTTGGTCAATCGGGCAAGTAAAAGGTAAGCGGATTGGGTGGCGTACTCCTAACGGATCGGGGGCTGTTCGAGGGGTGCCACATCTTTCCAAAAGAATTGCCAGTCTACCGTTAGAAAGAGAGATGAGAGTTTGTGATAGAGCCAGCACGGACAGAGCCAATCTCTAAGACTCCCTATCGGATGGCGTTATCCGAGTTGGAAGGAATCAAGGTGCGTATGCAAGAGCTATTGGACAAAGGATTTATTCATCATGCTGCATCACCTCGAGGAGCACCAAGCCTGTTCGTAAAGAAGAAAGATGGTTCGTTGCGTCTATGCATTGATTATTGGTAACTTAATCGGGATGATCAAGACCAAGATTCATGGCCAAGATCGATGACTTGTTTGATTAGTTGCAATGAGCGCTAATTTTTCAAAGATTGACCTTAGGACTAGATATCATCACCGAGGATGTGAAGGAAGACATTTCCTAAGTCAAACATTCGTACTCATTATGGTCACTATGAGTTCATAGTAATGCCATTCGGGTTGGTGAATGCTCTAGCTACCTTCGTGGATTTGATGAACGTAGTATTCAAGGAATATCTAGATCAGTTTGTAATCGTGTCTAATGATATCCCGGTATACTCGAAAAGTGATGAAGAGCACGAAATAATCTAAGGTTAGTGTTGTAGAAGTTGAGAGTTCATTTGTATGCTAAGTTT